>OX392530.1:12758677-22758677 GCA_947623455.1 Mimachlamys varia | reverse complement strand
AAATCGGTTAAGAATGTCCTAGTTTAATGATACTTTTAATGTGTATATTTTAGCAGCCATTTTTACAAATAATTTTACACTTTTATGTTAATTCAAAAACAGAGTACAAATCACTTGTGAAAAATTTATAAAATAGAGCTAAAAATAAAAAAATGATGAAATTTGGTAAGATACACTGTAAAGAGAGTATAATGTCATTTCGATGTAAATAGATTTTATTGAGCTAATAGCAGTGTAATAAAAGCAAAAAAATGTATGGGCAAACCAGGATTTGGACCTGGGACCCTTTTACCTCTAGACAGACGCTCTACCAATTGAGCTACCTGGTCATTGCCGATTGTTCCAGTCCATTTCTGATACAGAAGATGTGTAATACAGTGCCAGTCTGAGGAAAATGAATGATATTTAGCTGATAAAGGTATATATATGATTTAGCATAATGCCAGGGCTTTATCAGGGGGTTTTGGGAATCAGACGCGGAGATCAAATTGGGAAAAATTGAACGACATAACAGCTATTTGGGAAATTTTGACAAACACTATTATAACAACTAAATACATTATTTCTTTTCTAAATTACTATTTAAAGCACTGTAAATACTCATTGAACTTAATGCCACAAGAAGCTCCTCAAGCATGTAAAACCACCAATTTTTTCAAGTGTCTGAATTGGGAATTTTGAAGAGGAAATTTGGGAAAAATCACACCTTTTTTCATTGGGAATGGGTCCGTTTACTGGACCTAAAAAGAGGGATGATAAAGCCCTGAATGCTAGTGGGATAAATTACATTAAGCTGATAAAAGATATTACAGTGTTGAAGTATCAGGTCACTAATGGACACAATGGAGTAATCACAATGTGAACTATTGATCTCGCCCTTTAAGTTCAAAATTGTACTAATGGTGGCACTGACCCCCAAGGGGGCTGTGAGGCAGGGCCAAAAAGAATTATTTAGCTATATTGATATTATCGACTTCTTCTCAATAACCACTAATTGGAAATCAGCCTTATTTGGCAGGAAGCATTCCTAGGTGCTCAGGATTCAAGATTGTACTCATGATGGGACTAGCTGACACCCTAGGGGGCTGAGGTACAGGCCGAAAAAGGGTTATTTAGTTATATTGGTTTAAGCGACTACTTCTCCATAACTACTGATTGGAAATCAGGATTATTTGGTAAGAAGCATTCCTAGGTGCTCAGGATTCAAAATTTTTCTATTGGTGGGACTGACCCCCCCAGGGGGCTGAGGAGCGAGGCCAAAAAGAAAATATTTCACCATGATTACCTAGATACCAATGTACCAAGGTGAGCGATACAGGCCCTCTGGGCCTCTTGTCTTGAATGCTATTAAAGTGATGTCAAGCTCACACATATATACTTCAATGTCAGAGTCCATTAGCTTTCGATGTTAAGTTACATAATATGGAGTAAAGTCAAGTCAAGGTAAGATATGGTATTGGATAACTGGAAATCAAATCTTTATCATTCCAGGGTCAAGGGTATTGTTTTTATGTTTGGTTTAGTAGTAGAATAGATTGTCCTACAGTACTTTGGTTGTATTTAGGGAGTGGGACAGTTCCGAGACCTGTATTCACCCGTAAGGATATCCTGATGGGAAAATGTGTAATCTTTGTAATATCTTGTGTGTTAAGGCCCCCCTGTGATAAACGACTATGTTATAACAACCAAACTGACATTCAACAGAATGTCTGACACAGTCCAAAGGTTTTTCATGCATGTTTACCCACAATGTCTGCCTCCCAGCGCTGAAATAGGGCTTCTTACCTGCCCTGCATTGTTTGTTTGATATTCGCGATTTAGGGCAGAATACGTAACAACAGGGGCTCGAGAACTGCCGTTATTAATGTACAGATAAGTGGGATCAGTTCAGTTATTCTGGGTGAAGCCAAAGCATGTATGTACATTTGTTGAAGATGACAAACAGACGTTTTGAAGATTTGTATGGCGAGGCACACTTAGGTCAAACTCAATGTCAAGCCCACATTCAATAGGACTATGTCATAAATAAAATACATGTTTTACCTAAAATGTTAGATGACAGGGTTTCCTACTTAGATAGTTGGACAGGCAGGGAAACTTTAACAGCTAATAAGGGCAGATTCCTGGACAGGATTTGGGTTATCACAGAGTGACAAACCGTAAGGGACCACCATTTCCTTGACCAAACTGTTGTAACAAGACTATGACTGGACAAGTCTACTGGAATATGTAAGTGTCATTGAAGTTTATACACTTTATACAGGAATTTTCATTTAAAGATTCATTGTGAGGTTACAGATGTCTGGTATTTTTAAGGGGGCTAAACCAAACATTATCGGTAGTTCCTCTACATCTATAAAATATATATTGATAGATTTTTGTGTATGAAAGTTCAAATGCTAACAGAAGACCTATTCATACAGATATAAAATATAAAGGGTTTTAAGTTAAAATATACATAAGTTCTACTTTCACCAGGTTCCTTTTTACTCAGGTTCAGTTCCATTATACTCGGGTTCCACTGTATGCAGGTAACACTGTATACAGGTAACATTGTATACAGGTAACACTGTACACAGGTAACACTGTACACAGGTAACACTGTATACAGGTAACACTGTTACAGGTAACACTGTTACAGGTAACACTGTACACAGGTAACACTGTACACAGGTTCAACTGTATACAGGTAACACTGTGCACAGGTTCCACTGTACACAGGTAACACTGTATACAAGTAACACTGTATACAGGTAACCCTGTACACAGGTAACACTGTATACAGGTAACACTGTACACAGGTTTTACTTTACATAGATAGGCAGGTAAGTATACATATATAGGTAAACAAAGTGTCATGGTATACTAAACAGGTAAGATCTTGACGTATTTCAGTCGATTAGGTAGATGAACTAAACTCTTGATGAGAGTATAGAGTTACTCAGCTCTTTAATTTGTGAGTCGCAATGAAAGGTACAACATAAGGTCATTAGAAGTTAGGGATTTAAAGTTTTTATTTATTAGGGCAATCATGGGTTGATTAAAATGTAAGAAATTCTTTTCCTGGTAGGGTGGAGGTGCTAAAATTTCTATAGATGATTCCTTTGTCATTGTTAGTTTTTCTGCCCAAGGTTCCGCACTGGGCCCACAGATTTCTAGAGCCAAATATTAGAGTAGGAGTTTGTGTCAACATTTAATTTGTTTTGAACTTCTGGATTTAACCCTTCAGAAACTCAGTTTTATCTTAAGAACCAAGCTCTAAGCTAGCACTTGAAATATAGACGTAAAATCCTGTGGTCGGAATTTTTACGTAATTTGTTGATCGAAAGCCAATCCTAAGGTACGTTTTCATTTGATTGATAATGGTGAACAGGTGGCTTATATTTCCAGTCATGTTGATTTTGAATCTAGTTTCAATGTTAAATATTCCAACCACCTTGTGTATTGTTATGATATATTATGCTGAATGTTTAAAACAAATTTTAGAGATAAATGTGAATTAGATCGCTATTGATTCCTCCTCGTTACAATGCCGTGGACCAAGGTCAGCGTGCTGGGGTTCCGGGTAGAGTTTGTTTGCTGTTAATTAGACTGTTAAATCGAAGGTTTTATATATATTGAACAGTCCAAGCCTAGCTAGGTAACCACAGATGTTATAACCACTAAGAATCGGTAATCTGAAAACCAAACTTGGCCCACCGGCTCTAAGTCAGCTACTTACACCTGAATACACTCTCTCGCTCAATCAGTGGGAGCCCCGGTAGGCCACGGTTTAATATAAAATATATATAGTGAGTGTTCAATCTAGAAAATTAAATTGCTGAAAGGAAGCTCTTACATGTTATAAACACCACAATGGCCCCCTAGGTTCACCATTTTTATGCCTCTTCATTCCATCTCTTGCTGGCTTGTAATCTTTGATAGACCCCTTCCCTTTCACAGTTAGCTTGGTGCCTTTAGAAATCCATTGACTGATTAAATTATACAGGACTTTTAACTTTATACTGTGTGAGGAATTAGATCTGGAAGTCACAGCTATCTGTAACCTATAGGCTGTCTATCGGTAGGTATAGCTTACTACTTATATAAGTTATTGATTCATCAAAGAGTTTGTGTCACCTGTGCGGAGGTGCGGAGTACTATACCCGCTGTCACCCGAGGTAGAAAGTACTCAATAGCTCATACTGGTCAGCTCGGGTGATAAGCAAGGTAAGATATTTGTTTGTGGCTGTGTTAAATGACATGAAGCTTGTCTCACTCATAGTATGTTTATAGTATGTTCAGATACTTATAACTTTCAATAATGTTAGTGAAAATTTTAGGCACAGAAATGCGAATAATTAGTTATTGCAACACAATTTTTGTACAGGGCTAAGCAGTGACAGAACCAGCCATTGGGACAGGAAGGGGTCATTAGTAGAAGTAAGGGACAAGAAGGGGTCATTAGTATAAGTAAGGAACAGGAAAGGGTCATTAGTAGAAGTAAGGAACAGGAAGGGGTCATTAGTAGAAGTAAGGAACAGGAAAGGGTCATAAGTAGAAGTGAGGAACAGGAAAGGGTCATTAGTAGAAGTAAGGAACAGGAAGGGGTCATAAGTAGAAGTAAGGAACAGGAAAGGGTCATTAAAAGAAGTAAGGAACAGGAAAGGGTCATAAGTAGAAGTAAGGAACAGGAAGGGGTCATTAGTAGAAGTAAGGAACAGGAAAGGGTCATTAGTAGAAGTAAGGAACAGGAAAGGGTCATAAGTAGAAGTAAGGAACAGGAAGGGGTCATTAGTAGAAGTAAGTAACAGGAAGGGGTCATAAGTAGAAGTAAGGAACAGGAAAGGGTCTTTAGTAGAAGTAAGGAACAGGAAGGGGTCATTAGTAGAAGTAAGGAACAGGAAAGTGTCATTAGTAGAAGTAAGTAACAGGAAGGGGTCATAAGTAGAAGTAAGGAACAGGAAAGGGTCTTTAGTAGAAGTAAGGAACAGGAAGGGGTCATTAGTAGAAGTAAGGAACAGGAAAGTGTCATTAGTAGAAGTAAGGAACAGGAAGGGGTCATTAGTAGAAGTAAGGAACAGGAAGGGGTCATTAGTAGAAGTAAGTAACAGGAAGGGGTCATTAGTAGAAGTAAGGAACAGGAAGGGGTCATAAGTAGAAGTAAGGAACAGGAAAGGGTCTTTAGTAGAAGTAAGGAACAGGAAGGGGTCATTAGTAGAAGTAAGGAACAGGAAGGGGTCATTAGTAGAAGTAAGGAACAGGAAAGGGTCATAAGTAGAAGTGAGGAACAGGAAAGGGTCATTAGTAGAAGTAAGGAACAGGAAGGGGTCATAAGTAGAAGTAAGGAACAGGAAAGGGTCATTAAAAGAAGTAAGGAACAGGAAAGGGTCATAAGTAGAAGTAAGGAACAGGAAGGGGTCATTAGTAGAAGTAAGGAACAGGAAAGGGTCATTAGTAGAAGTAAGGAACAGGAAAGGGTCATAAGTAGAAGTAAGGAACAGGAAGGGGTCATTAGTAGAAGTAAGTAACAGGAAGGGGTCATAAGTAGAAGTAAGGAACAGGAAAGGGTCTTTAGTAGAAGTAAGGAACAGGAAGGGGTCATTAGTAGAAGTAAGGAACAGGAAAGTGTCATTAGTAGAAGTAAGTAACAGGAAGGGGTCATAAGTAGAAGTAAGGAACAGGAAAGGGTCTTTAGTAGAAGTAAGGAACAGGAAGGGGTCATTAGTAGAAGTAAGGAACAGGAAAGTGTCATTAGTAGAAGTAAGGAACAGGAAGGGGTCATTAGTAGAAGTAAGGAACAGGAAGGGGTCATTAGTAGAAGTAAGTAACAGGAAGGGGTCATTAGTAGAAGTAAGGAACAGGAAGGGGTCATAAGTAGAAGTAAGGAACAGGAAAGGGTCTTTAGTAGAAGTAAGGAACAGGAAGGGGTCATAAGTAGAAGTAAGGAACAGGAAAGTGTCATTAGTAGAAGTAAGGAACAGGAAGGGGTCATAAGTAGAAGTAAGGAACAGGAAGGGGTCATTAGTAGAAGTAAGTAACAGGAAGGGGTCATAAGTAGAAGTAAGGAACAGGAAAGTGTCATTAGTAGAAGTAAGGAACAGGAAGGGGTCATAAGTAGAAGTAAGGAACAGGAAGGGGTCATTAGTAGAAGTAAGTAACAGGAAGGGGTCATAAGTAGAAGTAAGGAACAGGAAAGGGTCTTTAGTAGAAGTAAGGAACAGGAAGGGGTCATTAGTAGAAGTAAGGAACAGGAAAGTGTCATTAGTAGAAGTAAGGAACAGGAAGGGGTCATTAGTAGAAGTAAGGAACAGGAAGGGGTCATAAGTAGAAGTAAGGAACAGGAAAGGGTCATTAGTAGAAGTAAGGAACAGGAAAGTGTCATTAGTAGAAGTAAGGAACAGGAATGGGTCATTAGTAGAAGTAAGGAACAGGAAAGTGTCATTAGTAGAAGTAAGGAACAGGAAGGGGTCATTAGTAGAAGTAAGGAACAGGAAGGGGTCATAAGTAGAAGTAAGGAACAGGAAAGGGTCATTAGTAGAAGTAAGGAACAGGAAAGTGTCATTAGTAGAAGTAAGTAACAGGAAGGGGTCATAAGTAGAAGTAAGGAACAGGAAAGTGTCATAAGTAGAAGTAAGGAACAGGAAGGGGTCATTAGTAGAAGTAAGGAACAGGAAGGGGTCATTAGTAGAAGTAAGGAACAGGAAAGTGTCATTAGTAGAAATAAGGAACAGGAAAGGGTCATTAGTAGAAGTAAGGCACAGGAAGGGGTCATTAGTAGAAGTAAGGAACAGGAAAGTGTCATTAGTAGAAGTAAGGAACAGGAAGGGGTCATTAGTAGAAGTAAGGAACAGGAAGGGGTCATAAGTAGAAGTAAGGAACAGGAAAGGGTCATTAGTAGAAGTAAGGAACAGGAAAGGGTCAATGGACTAAGAGGGGGGAGAGGACAACAACAGGAAGGGACCAGTAGCAGGACATGGCTTGTAAGAGGGGTTATTGTAGTAAATGAAAAGGGACCATTAATTGAGTACATGACAAATTATAGAGGACAAGAAGAGGACAACAGTAGAAGACAACGCCAGTACATGTACTAGGGGACAGGAGGGTCCAGAAGTAGGGTGTTGTAAGTAAAAGGGGTCAGGAATGGGCTTGTAACAGTTGACAGTGAGGAAGGGGTCACGGAATGATGACAGTGACCAAGTCCAGTACACTGTACTAAGGAATAGAAAGGAACCAATAGTAGCAAAATTACCAGTAGTAGGTAACAGGCAGGGTCAGAGTAGTATAATGGAACAGGAAGGAAACTTTAGTAGAGGACATGGCTAATAGTAGGGAACAGGAAGGGAAATTTAGTAGAGGACATTGCCAATAGTAGGGAACAGGAAGGGACCTTTAGTAGAGGACATGGCCAATAGTAGGGAACAGACAGGGACCTATTGTAGAGGACATGGCCAATAGTAGGACACAGGAAGGGAAATTTAGTAGAGGACATTGCCAATAGTAGGGAACAGGAAGGGACCTTTAGTAGAGGACATGGCCAATAGTAGGGAACAGACAGGGACCTATTGTAGAGGACATGGCCAATAGTAGGGAACAGACAGGGACCTATTGTAGAGGACATGGCCAAGAGTAGGGAACAGACAGGGACATATTATAGAGGACATGGCCAATAGTAGGGAACAGGAAGGGACCTTGAGTAGAGGACATGGCTAATAGTAGGGAACAGACAGGGACCTATTGAAGAGGACATGGCCAATAGTAGGGAACAGGAAGGGACCTTGAGTAGAGGACATGGCCAATAGTAGGGAACAGGAAGGGACCTTTAGTAGAGGACATGGCCAATAGTAGGGAACAGACAGGGACCTATTGTAGAGGACATGGCCAATAGTAGGGAACAGGAAGGGACCTTTAGTAAAGGACATGGCCAATTGTAGGGAACAGACAGGGACCTATTGTAGAGGACATGGCCAATAGTAGGGAACAGACAGGGACCTATTGTAGAGGACATGGCCAATAGTAGGGAACAGGAAGGGACCTTTAGTAGAGGACATGGCCAATAGTAGGGAACAGACAGGGACCTATTGTAGAGGACATGGCCAATAGTAGGGAACAGACAGGGACCTATTGTAGAGGACATGGCCAATAGTAGGGAACAGACAGGGACCTATTGTAGAGGACATGGCCAATAGTAGGGAACAGGAAGGGACATTTAGTAGAGGACATGACCAATAGTAGGGAAAAGGAATGGGACATTTAGTTGATGACATGGCCAATAGTAGGGAACAGGAAGGGACATTTAGTAGAGGACATGACCAATAGTAGGGAACAGGAAGGGAAATTTAGTAGAGGACATGGCCAATAGTAGGGAACAGGAAGGGAAATTTAGTAGAGGACATGACCAATAGTAGGGAACAGACAGGGACCTATTGTAGAGGACATGGCCAATAGTAGGGAACAGACAGGGACCTATTGTAGAGGACATGGCCAATAGTAGGGAACAGGAAGGGACCTTAAGTAGAGGACATGGGCAATAGTTGGGAACAGGAAGGTACATTTAGTAGAGGACATGGCCAATAGTAGGGAACAGGAAGGTACATTTAGTAGAGGACATGACCAATAGTAGGGAACAGGAAGGGACCATTAGTAGAGGACATGGCCAATAGTAGGGAACAGACAGGGACCTATTGTAGAGGACATGGCCAATAGTAGGGAACAGACAGGGACCTATTGTAGAGGACATGGCCAATAGTAGGGAACAGACAGGGATATATTGTAGAGGACATAGCCAATAGTAGGGAACAGGAAGGGACCTTGAGTAAAGGACATGGCCAATAGTAGGGAACAGACAGGGACCTATTGTAGAGGACATGGCCAATAGTAGGGAACAGACAGGGATATATTGTAGAGGACATGGCCAATAGTAGGGAACAGGAAGGGACCTTGAGTAAAGGACATGTCCAATAGTAGGGAACAGATAGGGACCTATTGAAGAGGACATGGCCAATAGTAGGGAACAGGAAGGGACATTTAGTAGAGGACATGACCAATAGTAGGGAACAGACAGGGACACTTAGTAGAGGACATGGCCAACAGTAGGGAACAGGAAGGGACCTTTAGTAGAGGACATGACCAATAGTAGGGAACAGAACGGGACATTTAGTAGAGGACATGGCCAATAGTAGGGAACAGGAAGGGACATTTAGTAGAGGACATGACCAATAGTAGGGAAAAGGAATGGGACATTTAGTTGATGACATGGCCAATAATAGGGAACAGGAAGGGACATTTAGTAGAGGACATGACCAATATTTGGGAACAGGAAGGGAAATTTAGTAGAGGACATGGCCAATAGTAGGGAACAGGAAAGGAAATTTAGTAGAGGACATGACCAATAGTAGGGAACAGACAGGGACCTATTGTAGAGGACATGGCCAATAGTAGGGAACAGGAAGGGACCTTTAGTAGAGGACATGGGCAATAGTAGGGAACAGGAAGGACCTTTAGTAGAGGACATGGCCCATAGAAGGGAACAGGAAGGGACCTATTGTAGAGGACATGGCCAATAGTAGGGAACAGACAGGGACCTATTGAAGAGGACATGGCCAATAGTAGGGAACAGGAAGGGACCTTGAGTAGAGGACATGGCCAATAGTAGGGAACAGGAAGGGACCTTTAGTAGAGGACATGGCCAATAGTAGGGAACAGACAGGGACCTATTGTAGAGGACATGGCCAATAGTAGGGAACAGACAGGGACCTATTGTAGAGGACATGGCCAACAGTAGGGAACAGGAAGGGACCTTGAGTAGAGGACATGGCCAATAGTAGGGAACAGGAAGGGACCTATTGTAGAGGACATGGCGAATAGTAGGGAACAGACAGGGACCTATTGTAGAGGACATGGCCAATAGTAGGGAACAGACAGGGACCTATTGTAGAGGACATGGCCAATAGTAGGGAACAGACAGGGACCTATTGTAGAGGACATGGCCAATAGTAGGGAACAGACAGGGACCTATTGTAGAGGACATGGCCAATAGTAGGGAATAGGAAGGGACCTTGAGTAAAGGACATGGCCAATAGTAGGGAACAGACAGGGACCTATTGTAGAGGACATGGCCAATAGTAGGGAACAGACAGGGATATATTGTAGAGGACATGGCCAATAGTAGGGAACAATAAGGGACCTTGAGTAAAGGACATGGCCAATAGTAGGGAACAGATAGGGACCTATTGAAGAGGACATGGCCAATAGTAGGGAACAGGAAGGGACATTTAGTAGAGGACATGACCAATAGTAGGGAACAGACAGGGACACTTAGTAGAGGACATGGCCAACAGTAGGGAACAGGAAGGGACCTTTAGTAGAGGACATGACCAATAGTAGGGAACAGAACGGGACATTTAGTAGAGGACATGACCAATAGTAGGGAACAGGAAGGGACATTTAGTAGAGGACATGACCAATAGTAGGGAAAAGGAATGGGACATTTAGTTGATGACATGGCCAATAATAGGGAACAGGAAGGGACATTTAGTAGAGGACATGACCAATATTTGGGAACAGGAAGGGAAATTTAGTAGAGGACATGGCCAATAGTAGGGAACAGGAAAGGAAATTTAGTAGAGGACATGACCAATAGTAGGGAACAGACAGGGACCTATTGTAGAGGACATGGCCAATAGTAGGGAACAGGAAGGGACCTTTAGTAGAGGACATGGGCAATAGTAGGGAACAGGAAGGGACCTTTAGTAGAGGACATGGCCCATAGAAGGGAACAGGAAGGGACCTATTGTAGAGGACATGGCCAATAGTAGGGAACAGACAGGGACCTATTGAAGAGGACATGTCCAATAGTAGGGAACAGGAAGGGACCTTGAGTAGAGGACATGGCCAATAGTAGGGAACAGGAAGGGACCTTTAGTAGAGGACATGGCCAATAGTAGGGAACAGACAGGGACCTATTGTAGAGGACATGGCCAATAGTAGGGAACAGACAGGGACCTATTGTAGAGGACATGGCCAACAGTAGGGAACAGGAAGGGACCTTGAGTAGAGGACATGGCCAATAGTAGGGAACAGGAAGGGACCTATTGTAGAGGACATGGCGAATAGTAGGGAACAGACAGGGACCTATTGTAGAGGACATGGCCAATAGTAGGGAACAGACAGGGACCTATTGTAGAGGACATGGCCAATAGTAGGGAACAGACAGGGACCTATTGTAGAGGACATGGCCAATAGTAGGGAACAGACAGGGACCTATTGTAGAGGACATGGCCAATAGTAGGGAATAGGAAGGGACATTTAGTAGAGGACATGACCAATAGTAGGGAACAGGAAGGGAAATTTAGTAGAGGACATGGCCAATAGTAGGGAACAGACAGGGACCTATTGTAGAGGACATGGCCAATAGTAGGGAACAGACAGGGACCTATTGTAGAGGACATGGCCAATAGTAGGGAACAGACAGGGACCTATTGTAGAGGACATGGCCAATAGTAGGGAACAGACAGGGACCTATTGTAGAGGACATGGCCAATAGTAGGGAATAGGAAGGGACATTTAGTAGAGGACATGACCAATAGTAGGGAACAGGAAGGGAAATTTAGTAGAGGACATGGCCAATAGTAGGGAACAGGAAGGGAAATTTAGTAGAGGACATGACCAATAGTAGGGAACAGGAAGGGAAATTTAGTAGAGGACATGGCCAATAGTAGGGAACAGGAATGGAAATTTAGTAGAGGACATGACCAATAGTAGGGAACAGACAGGGAAATTTAGTAGAGGACATGGCCAATAGTAGGGAACAGGAAGGGAAATTTAGTAGAGGACATGACCAATAGTAGGGAACAGGAAGGGAAATTTAGTAGAGGACATGGCCAATAGTAGGGAACAGGAAGGGAAATTTAGTAGAGGACATGACCAATAGTAGGGAACAGACAGGGACCTATTGTAGAGGAAATGGTTTCCATTTACACTTCTATAGCCACTATTTGTGTATACAATACAGTAATGTGAGTGTTTCATGTGCGTTATAAAGCACAAATGTTTAATACCAATATTTTAGTTATTGTTGGGAATCCAATGGTAGAAAAGTTAACTACATTTTTAAAATCAATTTTCAACAATTTGGGGATGTTACAATTTTTTCCTGGTTACCGGTAATAGATATTTTTGTAAGCACCTGACAGAGCCTGAACAAATATTGTTTGTACATTGATATAAAACAATGTCAATAACGGGCCGGACGTGTGGTGCAATATAATGGAATCAATAGTATATAAACCATTATAGCATGTTTGTTAGGTTGTAGGGTATATTTACCCGTGTACTCTTTAACTGTCAGCTTCCTTTGTCCTTGGGGAGGGACATTGATTTTGTGGGGCGATTCCGGATGTTTAGCGGAGGGGTCTGCATTGGTATGTCCTAACCCTAATTATAAAACTATGATTCTCGTGTTTTCCGCTGTGTTTTCTTCAGTGTAAAAGCTACGCACTGTGATGTTTATATTCCTTGGGAAACATTCGTTAAATTGAGACCATTACTAGGACTTGTGATCAGGTTTTGGACCGAAGGATGTGCATGGTTTGTTCTCTAGGTTTGGTCACAGGTCAGTCTAATCATTTAATGTTATGCTGTCATGTATAGGACTAACAAGTTTTAGGCTAATTTATAGGACTAACACAGGTTAGGCTAACATGTTTATAGGACTGACACGTGTTAGGCAAATTTATAGGACTAACATGTGTTAGGCTTATTTATAGGGCTAACATGTGTTAGGCTAATATGTTTATAGGACTAACATGTGTTAGGCTAATTTATAGGACTAACAAGTTTGAGGCTAATTTATAGGACTATCACGTGTTAAGCTAACATTTTTATAGGACTTACACAGGTTAGGCTAACATGTTTATAGGACTAACAAGTTTTAGGCTTATTTATAGGACTAACATGTTTATAGGACTAACAAGTTTATAGGACTAACACGTGTGTTAGGCTAACCTTCATGTCTAGGGTCATTTAAATGCTAGATTATGAAAATCACAAATCTAAAATAGGAGATAAGTTTGGTGAAAAGAGATTTAAATTGGAGTTTACCTGTCAAAGAATCATTAGTGGTTATTAAACATTACCTATTTTTAGTATTTCTATAAAAACAACTTTTCTGCCATGGCATATTCTTTTCCTGAGCTAATTTGGGGGTACTGATTACCATAAATTACTGTTCCATTTCCACATGGAATAACGGCATGTCACTGTGATGCATTTGTGATTGGGGTAATGTGTACAGAATTACGATATGTTAAATGTATACTCTTTTGTAAATATTTTCTGCTTTTTTAAAGGCGATCACCGTGAGCATGACATAACGGAGGAGATATGAGGCTAATCCTTTGTTGATTGGCGGGGATGTTGGGAGGGTGGTGTCCCACTTTGCCAGTTTAATGTATAGGTACAAAACCCGAGACTGGATTAATAACCATTCCTCGTGGTAGACAGCTGACGTAACGTGCCGCAGCACAACCTGAACACATTGATAAGAGGAAATGTAAGTGTTTTCTCTATAAGGATTTGTGTGAACTCAAGGTGAGCTCCTGATTGATTTCCAAACAGAATACCAAGTGATTGATATCTCGTTTTTTGTGGGCCTATAAGTGAGAGGTACATGTTCAAAGTATGTTTGGAATAGTATGTGTCTATGGAAGGAAGTGAATTTGAACTACAAATTGTGTTAAGGATACTTGTGGTCAACTTGACCAGAGTGTAACTTTGGTCAGTGGTACCCTGAAGTTGACCAGTCTCTATAGAGGATTGGAGGTAGACTGGGTAAGTTCCGGTACCCAGGGTCACAATGAGCGTACCGCTACACACGGCCAGTCTCATGGGTCCTCCGGCTATGGATTCCCGCCCCCCATCTGCCCCGTCAGAGGAGGGCGTGTACCAGGGGAGGGACGGCATGGTCCTCAAGCTGCCGACAAGCAGCAACCTCCTCAGCCGTCTCTATGCCAACAACGGTGTTCGTATAAGGATGCATGTCGGGCGGAAGAAAAAGACACCCAAAATTCCTACTGTACGTGACTTGATAGATCAATTCTCTAAAAAACACGAACGGCTTCTTCTTCAAGAGACGGAGGAGAAAAAGATCAGGTAAGAGTGTAGAACATCATGAAGGTTGTCTTATATAGCAATTTCATTTCAGGGCATGGAGGAAATTGTGGAGAGAAACAGAATGATGATGTGTTGAGAATACATATGTACATCGGGACTATGTCCCAAGAAAATACAAAAATGTGATATGTTCATAGACTGGTTGTATTACTACTGTCTACACTGAAGCCTGTTTAAATGAAGAATTCACTTTATTTGTAAACCTGTATTATCCAGACTTTAAAAAATGCCAGACACAATAGACCTTATATAAAAGGAATTTTCCTGGTAGTACAGATATATACATTGGTTGATTGACATTCTGTTCATACATTAAAGTACAGGTATGTTGGGGTGTCAAAATAAATATTTAGTGGAGGTGTGGTTGTTCTTTCTGTATATATATATATATGGGTGTACTGAATGAACTGTAATTTTATTGAGAAACTTGATTACTTGACAGTTACTAAACCTGAAGACTGCTTTGATTAAGAGGAGTGTGTTTTGATCAGTGTGCCCGAGGTGTTTAAAATTCATATAGTCAATATTTGCTGGAACAAGAGATATAGCATAGCACACAATCATAGTCAATATTTACAGGAACAAGAGATAAAGCAAGCAACACAGTGTGTCGGATGATGATATTACATGATTAGTGATTTCATGAATATTGCATTACTACAGAAATATTTCATGGAGGACTGATGTTGGACAGAGAAACATTTTGTACAACATGACACTTCTTCATAAAACATTTGCACAAATGTACACAAAACTGATATATATGATAGCTCTTCTGGACCTGTTGTCCATAGCTGATAAAATTCAAATAAGAACTAGAAATGTGTGTGAGACATAAATGCCCCCGCCCCCAGCTGGTTACATTACCATGGGACTGGATGGGATGGGACGGACATGGGTAACACTTTATGCCCCCCCCCCCCCCCCCCCCCCCGAACGGGTAAAATTAAAACTTTGATACAGCGAAAAATTAGATTCATAGAAGTTCGATTCATGAAAAGTAATTTAATAGTGTTATATAATGAAAAAAATTGGACTTTGCCAAAAGTTTGACACATCGAGAAATTCGAATCATCGAAGTCTGATTAATTGAGGTTTGACTTTAAATAATTTTAGAATTTCTGTTTTGCTCCCCTTATTTATGATTTACAAAGGGTTATACAGGATCTGCAATATATTATGCCATTATTCATGGCATTACATAAGGATATAATACTTTCTGAGTGGAGACCGTATAAAAAAGAACCATTGACTCTTTGGTTGAAAGCTTATTGTGATGGTGCTTTTTCAAAATGAAACTTTGAATAGCATGATATATAAAGCTGCCTGCATGATTTAGCTCCATTTTTTTCTGCAAGTTAAAAGATTAACTTATTACAGCAGTTTTGAAAGATTTCCAGTTTTTTCATCACATTTATCACATTGCAGGATTATTCCAAATTTTCCCATTTTTTCACACCTGAGTGATGGGTACTGATTTTTTACCTATGATATATAGGTATACCTGGTAGGTATGCCATTAATTTGGACAGGTAAATGTTATAGAGACTTTTTTGACATCTCGGTAGCCTTTAATTGATCCCTCAGTGGCTGTAAGGTTAGGAGATGGTACACAGAAGATATAAAATTCTCCACCTTCGTACCTATTAAATCTTTAATCACTGTGACCGTATCCTAGTGATGATTGGGTCACTCGTCTGACAGATAAATGGAAATCTGATATGTATACCTGACAGGGCTATTTAGGATTTCAAGTGCTGTACACATTGATCCTGTAATGATTTTCAACACACTGTTATATGTGACATAATGCACTTTAAATCTTGTTTCTTTCATAGCATCAGGAATATTGACAGTTACTTCATAGTTTTACAATTAGTCAAGTAGGTTTTCATGTAACAACCAGACTACCGTATGATCCTTCTAACAGAAATTTAATTTCAAAGATTAAAAAAAAAAAAAAAATTGATTACCTGACAATGAAATTCTAAGTGATGGCTTAATCCAGTCTATATCTACCAGTTTTTACAACTTTTTATTGCAGTGCACATATTCTGTATGTACATTGGAAAGAGGGTATTATGATCATTCAACGGTAGATTTTAGTATTTTTTATTTACAAAAACCCCAAAAGACCTTAGACTTTGCTAAATAAGTGATATAGCCACACAATTTCAATAAAAGCAATATTTTCAAGTGGCAGATAAAGGAAGCAAACTTGATACGCCACTACGGTAGACCATGTCTGAATCGAGATGAGGGGCTCATAATAGACCCACATCTTTGACATTGTATTGATGAAAGCATGGCTGAACTAGTTGTTTCGGTACATATAAACAGCTTATTGTACATAGTCTTGCATCATAGCTCAATCAACATTGATTTGTGGTCAATTCGTACATATTTTACATCCTCATGTTGAATGTTTCACTGGTGATTTGTCTGATGTAAGTGACAGAGTGGATACCACACTAGTCATAGATACATCACATATATATACACACATTTTGCTTGTGGTATATGAATCTTTTCATTATAGCTCTGCATAAAGAAAGGTACACAAGAAAAACTGGGTTTATGTATGCTGTCAGTCTTTGCCCTGTCCATCAGGGATCTACTTTTAATGAGAGTATACATATCAAACTAATGAAATATAGCTGCTTCCTGCTAACTTGGCTAGGGAAAATTTCTCTTGAGCCTCCTCTGATCTTTTATAAATTCCCAACTGTTAAATGGGAATATTTGATAAAAAAGTAATGGTTTTTGAGGCTGAAATATTTATTTAGGTGCTCACAAAGAGCCAGTGTGTAGAACTACTGTTACTGTAAACCAGCTTATTTTTGCGTACGATCAATTTTCGCATATTTCGTGGTTGATTAAAACTCACGAAAATTCATCTCTGCGAAAAAGTTTCAATTAGAGGTATGCCAACTGTAGGAGTACTGTACTGTACATAGAACTTATGACTGTATTTATCGCAAAATTAAATCGCCACGAAGTAGCAGTTTCATATGAATACGCGAAATTAAGTCGCCGCGAAAATAAATTAGTTTACAGTATTTATTATTGGTATTGCTGTCATTTTGTACCCAATACAACTGTCTTTCATGGAAGGTTATTTTCCCCGATTATGATCTGTATTCTATGTGAATTTTGAAAAGCATTACCTGCTTTTCCAATATTGCTGTGAATATGCTACGAATAATTCTTACAAACAGCAGGAGACTGTTTTATGATTGCTACATACGTAACAGGTTACCCGAGCCATATGTAATACTGTCATCTATTGTGTTTGTGTTTCCGAACTGAACCACAGAATGACATGACATTGGTTCCGTGTGAAGTTTTACAAGTTAGTATGAATGTCCTAGTGGGAGTGTAACCCACGTTGATCTGTAGTGTGTATATAAAAATCCAATTAAGCCTGATTAACTTTATAGTATAGTTTAATTTAGTGTGTCAGATCGTAGGTTTTAATCAATTCACCAACACCCCTACCTGGACTTGAAGTGTCGTTGACTTACCTTTGTAACAGGAACATTAGCGTCTGACATGAATTTTGATGAATTGTTCGCGATACAATACAAAACATTGATATACATGTAAAGGGAGACATCATGTGGTGGACCCTACACCACCCATAAACACAAGCTTCGGCTGTTTGTCTTCTGCATTAAACGAGCCTTTATGGGTATTTAGTTACAAGGTGAAAGGATTTAATCCACTAATCTTCCTTTATGTGGCCATCAACAGTGTAAATATGATTGAATATGAAGAGAATATCTATAGCTGTCACATGAAGGTATTGAGGTGACAAAATTGGCACCATATCTGGGAGATTTTTATCACCGCGTGCACTAGGGTTCGTGGCTGGCAGTACACCGCTATCATTCTATAATATTGCCATGTGAAGAAAATCCTAGGTAGTATCTGTCTTATCATTGGGATGGTTATAACATGCCTGGAGATTGAAACAGCGATGGAATACACTAATTAAATCCATGAGGATTAGAAAAAATGTGACGTAGAGTTGTTACAAAATGACAAAAGGAATCGGAGTTCTGAAGTTGTCTCATTGCTGTCTGGAATGGAACCTGCTTAAGAAGTTGTTGTAAAGCAGACATTGGTCCAAAATGGTGAAAGTCTCCAGAGCGGAAACAAAAGTAAAGAACAGTGGACATAATAATGCTGGAGACTTGAAGCTGCCTCGGCTGGTCCTGAGGGAGACCAAGGTCAAGCGGCGTCTGCTCCACCCTGTACCAGATTCCGTAAAGTTGGCCCAGCTACGTCAGTACCTGCGTCAACCACCGCCTCCACCACCACCACCACCAGATGGCGCTGGACCAGATGCTGTGGCGGACATTACCTCCAGAGTGAGGCTGCTACACCTTCCGGATATCGTACCAGTCGACACTTTCCATATTGAGAAGATGTCAACAGCTTTTGCTGTATGTGAGGCCACCAATGTGATGATGAAAACAGATGAAGCGATTCCGTCAAAGAGCTCTTTCCCAGGAATCCACAAGCCAGATCTCCTATGTACCTGCAGTATGTGTGAAACATTCAACATGAAGGCACCCAAACTTCTTTACCGCAAACAACTTGAAAAGGTAAATATTGTTACAATTACTACATGATATCTAAATAGAATCGTATTTTGTGTATAGATATCTTGATTTCAGTTCATTACGATATAAGTTGTGGCAAATATTATTTGAAAGGAATCTTTGATCTATCCTATTAGTTTTTAATGTCAACTTGGCTGGCAAGTTTTCTTTAATGTTGTTTAACCTCTTTGAGTCATAAAGGATATTGTCACATGGTATTGCTTTACGATTGGATGTGGGTTATTTGGGGTGAAAAATGAGGAAAAGCCATCATTGGTGGTTTCCTGGATCACAATGCATGGTAAACCTTTATGTAGTATTAAACCATGTTGTACTGGTACTTCAGTAGAGCATTGGACTGGGTGAATAAATGCTATGTAATGGATTACTAACTAGATAATGATGTCTTCGGGGGCGGAGACTAAGAAGAAATGTGGCTAGTTTGCTCAATATTAGCAGACCATTTGTCTAGTGTTCTGAAGGTCTTTCACTTGAGGAATGCTGGTTTGGCCTATAAGTTTTCTTCACAAATATTATTACAGAGTAAAGGATTTTAATTTTGTTTACAGCATACATATGCTATTACTTTACTCAGAATCAGTTTTACTCAACTGTGTGTTATTAGGTGTGGGATGATCTGTGATCTTTTGAACAGTTGCTGGTTATTGTTCTTGCAATGTTAATGTTTTCTCTAACTTTGTCAAATTTGGAATTATAAGGGGGATAACTCTTGCTGTAGATAAATTGAATTAGGTATGTACCTAATAACATTTCTATATTTTAACCTGTACTGAGGTTTGCCAACCTTTAAAAAATATGTTCATATTTATAAATAAGTTTATGTATATTCATTGATTATCAGTTCAGATACAAGTTTGTTTTAATATACCTTAGATTCTGGCCTGCCCTAAGTTAAAGACTATCACTATGATCGGTAGAAGAATTCGAAGTGTTGAATGAAACTGCCATTGTGTTTGCCGTAACATATGCCCAAAGGCTTCTGCTATATTTACACTTGATCAAAAGATGCATTGGTATTATACATGACAAAAATCTGGCTTATGAACCGAAATGTAAAAATTGATTATTGTATCAGCTGATCTTGGGGGACCATTCTATAGAATCACATGAAGGCTTCATGCTTTTAGTTCTAAACTACTATGTACAGTGTTAATCAGGAAATCATTTAAATAGTTCAATAATAACACAGCAGGTCCCTACACTTTAGACAAACCCCGCTCATCTATATGGTAAACAACACAATAGTCTATCTATTACTCGAACGCGGGCCACATATTGTTATACACAAGTCCATGTACATGGGAGAACACCAATTTTCTGTTGTATCTGTTTGACTGGTCGAATTGTCAGCAAACACGATACCATCTCTTTTGTCTAATTCCAACTAAAAATACTCGGTTTCTAAACACGCTTTATTAGGCAGTTTGACACCCGGGGATAACACATTGCGTCCAACATGGACAGCTGGGGTGAGTATCTCGTTTGTTAGAATGTATGGAGAGTCTGGATTATTGCTTCTATAAGTGTTAAATAAGTGTTATAGATGGTAATTAAGCAGAGACATGTAATATCCATTAGGGTGTATCAAATCTCAGGCTGGTAAATATAGGTGTCAAGAGTCTAGACTGGTTTTAACACAGGGTCTAGCTGTCATAATTGTCGCCACATTACTATACGCTGTATATTAACCAGTTGTAATTCGTATATTAAACTTATCAGACCAGGAATTCAAAGCTGTGAAAAGATTGAAATATTAATTTGGCTCGTGGTAATACTGCACTGTTGGGCAGCTAACCATAAATGGGTGTTAGTAGTGAAATGTTTGGCGCTGACCGACGTGCAGACTTGTGTTGCTGTGCAGGTTAGGGGTGTCTCCAGGGCGGGGCCATGGATAGCCCCCAGCAGGAGGATCTCCTCCACAAGGTGGGTACCTGCCCCTACGGGTGGGAGACAAATGAATCTCCGGTGTCACATATAGATGGTCCTGTACAGTCATGTTTCTCCGGGGGGGATTAAGCAGTACGAAATGTAAACCTGTTATTGTACATGCTGGGCTCAATACGGGATTAGTAAACTTACATTACAAAGAAAACCTTATTAATGTAGCTTTCAGTCGGGACATGAACTAAACTAATGGAGGATGTATGTAAAATATTTCATTTTCTTGATGGCAGTTAGCTGTCACTGAATATGGCTTTTGTAACTGATGTCTTTGATCACTGAATATTAGGTAAAAGAAATCCCTCAAACTTGTATTGAGAATTCTGCATGATTAATTTCTATTCGTTATTACCTGGGGTGTAGATTTATGACCCGTGTTAAAAGTCTGCTCCGTTTTGCTTTTCCGTTGTCAAACTGATACATTATATGTCTCTGTTTCCTGGGCTTCACACCTGGGATTGATGCTTAATTGCAGGTAGTACGTGTCATGTAACTTAATAGATACCTATATACTTTCTAATATGAGGGATGTTATCAACGTTTTGTGTATTAGTAGGTATGTATCGTATATCGTATGTCGTAGAAAGAGGTTTGATAACTGAAAAATCTCATCTCCTAATAGTATGCCATCCATAATTATCGGCTCAAGTTGATATCTGTAAAGTAGTTACTGTATATGTTCGGCCATTACACTGTAAATTAGACGTCAAATTTTGGCCAGGTGTTCCAACAATCGTTCAGGTCTGTTATCATTCATCTACTTATTTGGACTTTAAATCAGTAGATATGTCTTGTATTTGGATAATCAGTTTTGAAACATTGTTGTGACATAAAAAAATTATTGAGAAATAAGAAAAAAAATGCCCCAATCATGACAATGCAAAGCTTAAAGATGTTCTTGTTTAATTCTGTACTATGACTCTAGGATTATTTATGTCACAGCTAATTTGTACATGTAATGTTTGAAATCCAGTCTAGATGTAACTGTTGTAAAAATAAGTTATTTGTTGGAAGTTATCAATAGGATTATAGAATAGGCTATTGTGACGAACTCCGAGATGATATTTCTTGAATCCTTTCTTTTGAAGGATGCCTCCGACAATGTACGTATTATAATCAGCATATCCCAAGAGTTATCCATCCTTTTTGTTCCATACTGAACATTGTGGTCTAAAATGGTTATTGTATGGAGTGTCTAGTTTAATACCTTTGAAGTGTGATTATGGAAGCTTTCTGGTCTTATCACTGCAGATAATTCTTCCTCATCAAACAGTTATGTGTCCCCCTTGATTCAATACTTCTCATACATGTACACCTGCATATTATACTTATTTATGGTTTATGTGTAAACATCTCTCTGATCTGATCAGATTGTTCTTATTGGTTTTCATGGTCATGTCAATAATATATATTTACCATGTTTTCATTGTACTTTTAAATAATTTGTGGTTTTAAAATTTTATTTTGGAAAGGGGCTGGGCTGATTATAAAATTTAATTTATAACCCTTGAATTATTGATATATTAAAGCTGTACCTATACTGTGACAATAATACACATCTCTGACACCAACTGGTTTTCGAAAGGGGAGTTGCCCTCAGTTATGTATACATGTCTGAACTAGGAAACTAATTTAACACTGCATTGGTATAGGATAGAGTGTTGTTGAGTATAGACAGATTCTTTTTAGCATAGAAGTTGTTATTCCTCTTCTGTTCAAAATTAGACACGGAGGACTTAAAATAAACTGTAATGCTGAAAGTTCACAGATCAACAAAACAGGTTTTGATATTTAAAGTGTAAAAAAACTATGTCTTAAGTCCAACAGCAGCTTTTAACTATAATGCCAAATGTCAATTCAAAAACAAATGAGCAATACAGTCCCCATTGACCTTTTGTGTTGTTTTGCTCTCCCATTTTAAGAGGTGGGCAAAGCACTTTATTTTTACTATACCCATTGCCTTACCTCTTTTGGAGGGTCAGGTCATTACAAGTCCAGTTAAAAGTACATTGTATTGTTAAAACAGCCACTGTTACAGAGCATTGTGATCTGTAATATATATTCCCAATAGTCTTACATATAGTCTTAGTGTTTATTACTAAGTATAGGCTGGTAAGAACAAGTTACGTAATATCCTTGTTAGCCTTAATCTATCCGCAGCTGAGGAGTTAAGGTCTGTTTACAGGAGGTAATCTCAGGCGGACCAAAATGTCCACGGTTCTGCTTCTAGTACCACAAGTTTCCTGATAGTTTATTATAGCCATAATTATCCTGGACTTAATGGGGTATATATTTTGAATTAAAGGATTAAATGCATTCAGTATAAGTTTTTCGGTTATCACAGGTTGAGTAATTTAAGCTTTTCTCCTTAAAGGACAACTTTTAATCTCAATCCTGAAGTAATCGGGTAAACCTGGCATGCGTAGGGTGACTTGGTAATGTCAGCGGTCACTCCCTGACTTTGGTCAGTCAGTATGTCAGTGGTCATTCTTAACGGTCAGTCTGTTGAGTGGCTACATGTCAAGTGGAGAAGCTAGCTGTTGATACATATTGATCCTTCAGTATTTCTGTCTTGTCATACTGGTGATAATTTGTCTCTATCCAGAAAGGTCAGTTCATAGTCCTTGCTTCAACAACAACAACAAAAACAACAACAGGTGCTTGTGGAAATCCTTGGAGAATCGTCAGTTCTATGTTGTTGATTCTGTTATTGGTCAGTGTTTGTGTTCGGACTAAAATCACCGATGTGATCAGGCGTGTGACATAATGAACTTACACTATATATATATATATATATATATATATATATATATATACCGGTTATCGGGACACACAGCGGCTACCTGTCAAAGTAAGGACAGTGTATTAAAAAGATAGTAATAGTGGTGGTCCTGGCGTGTGTCTCTGTCACAAAGGTGCCAATGGATTATCTTATTAGATCAATTTTCTAGATCTAGGATAAAAGCCTCAGGTACACTGTATACCCAAGGATACATGTTTATAGAGTCTCTGTGTTAGAACTCCTGACATTGATCGAGCCCGAGTCTATTTGTTGAATCAGCCAACACTTTATTTGGTTCAATAGATAATCTACTGGTCACTTGACACTGTGTGGACATTTTCTTTGTGACAGTGATTCTGTTTGGGCTATTTAAGTTGCTTTATGACCAATGGAAGGAGTGAAAGGCTATGAGCGGTTCCTAAGTATCGTTTAAGTGTTGAGCCAGATATATATAGAGGTCTACAGTGTCAATTGCCATACTGTACCTGGCCAGTACAGGTACACCATCGTTAAGAAAGGTACCGCAGCCTTTCAGCAACCATTGTTTTACCTTTGTTAACAAACAAGTGAAGACAGTGTGACTGTTTTGGCTGTGTAATAAGAAGAATGTTAAGTGTTGTTTGATCTTTTAAGTTTGATGGCATTGGGAACTTTTTCAGTCCTCTAGGATTTTAAAGTACTTCTAACTGTGGCTAAATTCTGAAGGATAGTTCAACCATGTAAGGTTTCTAAAGGATAGTTTTCTGCAAAGACTTGGTATTGAAGGATTATCTTTTGAGAGAATACTAGTATTAAATGTGGTTAGGATACTACAGAATTAACTGTGATAAGGACACTCTAGGATTAACTGTGGTTTGGATACTTTAGGGTTAACTGTGGTTAGGATACTGCAAGATTAACTGTGTTTTTGATAGAACGGGATTAACTGTGGTTAGGACACTACAGAATTAACTTTGGTTAGGATACAATAGGATTAACAGTGTTTAGGACACTTCAGAATTAACTTTGGTTAAGCATAGACAGTGACAATGTGTGCTGGCTTTACAGAACGCAATGGGGGTGACCCCTCGGCTGCTGACACAGCTACAACTCAATCAGCAGATGAACATGTTGCGAGCCATGCAGGACCTGTCTCCGATTCAGATGTACTCCAGTAGGATGATTCGCTTCAAACTTATGCAGAACCACCGCCGGCAGACCATGCCTATGCGCTTGGCACAAAGGTTAGTTAAAATAGGCTGGGGAAGGATATTGCAAGCTTATATCGAGCACTATCAATTTTATATTTGTTTTCAACATTAAAAGCACCATTGTTCCTACATTTCCCTTTGTGTGGCTTGTTCAGGAGCTCAATAATACCTCTCTTAGGCAATCAGTTTGAATTGCGACAACGGATCAATCCGAAGTTTTGAATTTACTTGATATTGTGATCAATCCTGAGTTTGAATTGTGTGTGACTAACACCTGACTTACCCTGAAGGACTGTTTTGTAGTTTAGTGCTGGAATTGATCAATTTTATTTCCCAGCTGTTTAAAGTATGTTTTAACCTGTGTTGCTAACTCTTGTCAAACTGAGCACTACTCTGATAACATGTAGAGCTTCATGGTTTTTGGTCCGTTACTGTTTGGTACTTTATTAGTCCCCTACCAGCGAAGGGGACTATTAGTGTACCTGTCGTCTGTCTGTGAAATTTGGTATAGTGAGATACATCATGGGAATATCTGAGTCAAGTTCTGAGTTGGTTACAGTTAAAAGATTTTTTTACAGAGTTACGGCCCTTGGACTTAGAAATTCCAATATTTCATTTTCCGTTACTTATCACTGAAACATGTGCACATATTGAACTGAATTTGATATATAGGTACCGGTACAGCATTGGGATATCTAGGTCAAGTCCCTGAAATTTCCAAATGAATCATTGCCTCTTAATAGCTTGCGGGCCTGTAGGAGACATGTATTGCTTCAGCAATACTCAGTATGCTTGTTTTTTCACCCTTTATGGCAACTGAAGATATCAGCAGAAACAGCACTTGTACTGCATTTAAAGACTGTTATACAAATGTACAATGTACTTGTAAATATGTAGCTTTAGTCTGGGCATGCAGGACCGATCGAAATACCGATCACGACTTTGAAGTGATAATACATACCGGTATTACTGGTTTGCAAAAGAGGATGAATAAAAAAAAATTAGTGAAAAAGTTTCCTTGTTTTATCAATGTTTTTGGTGTGTTTGTACTCCTGTGAAACAACATACTTCTGTTATTCTGCAAATAAGTTATGCTTTTGTCAAATTCTTAAAGTGCAATGCATACTTGCCAATCAGTTCTGTTATTCTTAGAGCGGACTAAGATTTTTCGGGGAGTCACCCTATTTTTCTTTTGAAATTCCCCTGATTACCGTACTCTTTGTTCAGATTTAATTAATTCATTGTACAGAAAAGTTGACTTTGTTATTTGTTTATTTGCTATATTGGCAAGTAGGGGTGGGGTCACTTAAAGCACTTTCCAGCTCGTGCCACATGGGTTAATTAATTTTTCACCTAATGAAAAACTTCAAAGTTTGGCATGTGTGAAAGTTGTATAGCAGCCAACCTTATTATCATTTATTAATGCATTTCTTAAAGAAACATTAGATTTTGTTAGTGTCTCTTATCTCTATCATAATATATTTATTTCCCATACATCAATAAACAGCATAATAAATTAAAGTTTACACTTTGATAAAAAGTCCAAGCCATTTATGATTAATAAACTTTAAAAGGTTGGGCTATTAACATGAAAGACCTGACAAAAGTCATTACTGGTAGATTTTATATGTATACATGGCCTTTGGTACAAATTTAATTTATAATTTCGGACTGACCAAGTAACAAGAACTTGGTTTTAAGTCACTGTTTTCACAGAGTAATTCTTTCAAGTGAGAAAGACATTACATATTGTCATAGAGGATAAGACTGTCGTAGTTCGGATAAAGAATTGCTTTCACCGAGTGCTTTCATGTGAAATAACTTGTGTTTTTACTTTTCTTTTGTCATTTTTGTAGTGTGAATAGAAGACATATGTTGGGACAAAATACTGGTTCTAAAGAATGTAAAGCAGTTTTTAATTGTCGAGTGGTGATTATAGTCGTACAATTTGTGAGTTTATTGCCTGTTAACGGTAACTTGTTAGAGAATCTAACTGGTCAGTGAAAGACTTAAATTGTCCTGTGACTGACAGCCTGACAAGTATAAGGTGTGTCTGAACCACACAGGTCACACAGTAAGTTATTGGGAAGGAATTCAGTCAGTACAAAGTAGCACAGGTGTAATATTGCCGATTAGACAGTGACTATGGCATGGAAGATAACTCTTGCGTTCTTCTGACAAACTTTGATGTCTCTATATATTTTCATTTGCATTATTTTACCCGTATGCAATTGAACTACGATAATAGCAATTATATTGCTGTTATCAAATACTAACATTTTATTTTACAACATACACATTAGCTGAACTATTTGCAATTCTGGAAAGGTCAAATAATGGCAACACTTACAGATTTAGTTGTGTATGAGTTATCAAGGCGTAATATCAGTGATTTTGTTTACCCATTTTTACAGCCGATATAAGGCTGTTTCCCCTAGTCAAAATTTGTGTTGTTTTCCCAATTTTAAGCAAAATTCAAGAATATTTTCCCAATTTATCTGAAAATCTTACTATATTTTCCCAATTCAATAAGGCACAGGTTGCTGTAAAATCAAGGTAGCAATTGAAAAAACTGAATATGTTATGCTAATTGACTCTAACAGATTCAGTTGACGTAGAAACTATGAGTTTTTCAAGGTGTAATATGTTTCCCTAATTGACTCATGTAATGCTTTGTTCTTCAAGCTTTTCAGAAAAAAAGCAAGGGCATTTATTATTTAGATATCGGATGTTACTTCAGTGCTTACTAAACATAACTTACATTACAGCATACTTCTTGTACCAATGTACAGGTTCATGCTGATCAGGAGGTACTGGTGATTTCATTCCTGTAATAAGTAGAAAGGGCTTTCAAAAAGGCAGGGTTGAGGCCAAGTTTGAAGATACATGTAAATGATATTTGCAAACTTACTTTGGTTAATTGTTTTTTAATTTTTGTGGATTTTCACCAATTTCACTATCTTTAAGTATGATTCCAATACCCAGGCTGAAACCTTGGAAAATGGTCTATCTGTGAAATCACAGGTTCTTGTCGTATATTTGAATTGCTTCACTTAAAATACAGGGAAATTATATACTTGATAAATATGCATGGTTAAAATACACGTCAGCGATCTGGCAAGCGGGCCGAATACACTGTATCAGCCCGCTTGCTGAGCTGGCAGCAAGCGGGCCAAATACACTAGTATATCAGCCAGCTTCCAAAATTGTTGCGATGTCATATGACATTTGTGACGTCACAACAATCGAATATGGATAGGAGGACAGATTTTGAAATTGAGATGGGCGAGAAAGTTATGGAGTCTATCGTGTCAAGAATACTAGAGCTTGATGAGTTGATAGAAAGAGACATAAATGAATACGGTGGTGTAGAGAAACGGTTGAATGATTTTGAATTTTATGCCAATGGTATGAATAATTATAAAATGTAATCTAAATCAACATTCAGACGATGACAAAACAAGGAACAAAGAGGAGACAACAAAAACAGAAATCATCATGATTCGTCACAGAAATCAAAGTATATAATAAATAGAATAGGACGTGGCCATTTCCATATCAGGCCCTGTATCAACCCTCGACCTACGCGGGCCGATATTGGGATCTTGGGTTGATACAGGGCCTGATATGGAAATGCCCATGTAAGATTCTCTATGTATTTTGCTGACTTGCTTCATAGCTTGTTTGGGAATTGCTATGGAACTTACACTCAGGTTGGTTAGTAAGAGTTATTTCTCTTTGACTTTTTGAAGTGACTGCATGGGTACAACTTTTGTTTTCTAAACAACAATGTTGATTTTACCATTCAATTATTGCAGCAAAAGTTGTTTGTGAACTTTTTCAATGAATTTTATTAAGATACTTTGAAAACAGAATGCACCTGAATTTTATATTTGTTTTGTTATCATATCAATATAGGAATCAAACTCCTCTTACGATACATTGAAGAAGACTACTACTGTCGTGCACTGCCTCATTATGCTCATGAGACCAATTCAGTAAATTGTTTTTATTAGTCTATCATCTAACGATAGGACCTTATTTTAGATGTTCCTTTTGTGACACAATTAAAAGAATGTTGAAATAGATGCCTTTAGTAGCAGGGTGTAGCTATAAAAAGACTATATTGAGCTTTATTGATGTACAAATGGACTTGCTCCTGAATATTTATGTAATCATTTTCAATATGTAAGCAGTGTGCATTACAGAGTAACATGAAAGACAAAGTTGTTGTACATCCCTAAACACAAGACTTTTATTCTAGGCATTGTGTAATTTATTTAGTTGCCTAGTTTTAAATGTACTTCTAAATGATGTATAGATCTTTGAATACTATTTGTATATGGCACAGAAAGCACTATTGTGATTCATATTAAATAATTCTCAATTTATGCATTTTAGCATATTTACATTTGGCATGGGCTCCAGCTAGGTATGGGTCACCTGTATTAATCACTCTGTCTGTCCGTTCATCCATCCATTCATCCGTCCTCCCACAAGTTCAGCTCATGGTTCATAACTTCAGTATTTATCGACCGATTTGCATGAAACTTAATTTAGTCAAGGTGTTCAGTTCACAAACATGTTTACTTCAATAAGCAGGGTCACAGGTCAAGGTTATAAGATTCAAAGTTCAAGGTCAAATTTTGTTACTTTTCACTGATGAATATTTTGTTATGACATCATAAGCAAAGTTGGTCATAATTAAACAAGGAGTCAACTGACCAAAAGTAAAGGTCACCAGGTCAATGGTCAAGGTCAAATTTTGTAGATTTTCACTGGTGAACAATTTGTTATGATATCATGAAGCAAAGTTGGTCTGAATTAAACAAGGAGTCAGTTGACCAAACGACAAGGTAACATGGTCAAAGGTCAAGGTAAAATTTTGTAACTTTTCACTGATGAACATTTTGTTATGACATCATAAAGCAAAGTTGGTCTGAATTAGACAAGAAATCAACTGACCAAATGTTGAGGTTAGCGGATCAAATATAAAGGTAAAATTTTGTAGATTTTCTCAGATGAAAATTTTGTTATGCGATTTGAAGCAAAGTTAGAAGATTTCCACAATTCCTCTAATAATACCTACATAATATATACTTTTGATAAAAACAAATCATATCAATTAAATGAGAAATCAGTAGAATTATGTTGTGTAGCCCACTTTTTGTCAAATGTAACATCATTAGAATAAGGATTCTGCTGTTGAAAATACCTGTCCCTTTCACTTGTACAGCAGTATCGTACCAGATATTTTCACCTGTGAATTTATTGCCATCATGAAATCTAAAGGTATTCTGCCATACTTGTGAATTACAAATGGTATTCAATAGGAAATTACAAATGGTATTCAAGAGGAATTTAACATTTACTCACTCACCCCTGAAATTTCATAATGAACTATTCTTACCTTTGTGTTGGAAGAGTTCAAATGTATCTTCAGGGGGTGAAGAAGTTAAAACCCCGTAATATATACTACAGGTAGAAATGGTTATGCCTGTATATTACTAGACGAGGTATTGATTGTAACGAGTTGTATTACAGACGGAATTGATTGTGACCAGGTAAATCATGGTATATCTACATTATGTAGAATTTGCACTTTTCACATCTCCTGTATCAAATGTCCATTAAATGTTGATTATAATAATGGTGAACTCGGCTGGAAAGTTCAGCCAAGAAAATGGAAATCATGTGATGCTTGGGTGACATCCTGAAATGTGTTTTACACCTTGACAAATACAGGACTGTCTCATTAGGCAGTATGGTTTGCTATGTGTATTGTAAGAGCCTCTCGTCCTCACATTGGGTAGATCAACAGTTTGAATGGGATTATTTTTTCTTTAAGAAACTTGTTTGAATAAAACACTCATGTTTAAAGATAAGTAATTGTAAAAATTCAGGTTTATGACTTTTAACCATGAAAACATTTGTGAAGATTGGAAGGCTGTTTGCCTTGTCTCCTTTGAGAAAAAATATTCTGATAGATATATAGTGTGTTAGTTGGTCGCCAGGCAAGGAGTCGTGCTCTCGTTGGTTGCCTGGTAGAAACATTAGCCTTCATACAGTCCACGTCTCCAGTCCTTCTGACAATATTATTTTAGTTATTCAGGATTTCATTATTTTTTATTTACTTTTCTATAGTTTCTTAATGAAGGATTAATGGGATATCTGTTATCTGGCGGAGTCAACTCTGGTTCCAATAACGATGACATAATTATCCTGCCTTAAGATGTATAAGCCACAAACAAAGACCTACAATCACGCTTACTGGATTAATTTCACTGAAATCTTTCAGAATAAAAAAAAAAGAGTACACTTTTTATTGTTCTTTGCATTGACTGCATTGCACATTATATATATATGATTTAGCGATAGAAAGTTTTGTTGGGGTAGTAATTATCTTCACTGTGATAATCAATAAAGCCAGCTGGGATATTGTACCGAGTCTAATTACCATGTACTTTTCTACCTAATTCTGGCCACTTGTATCTTAGATAGACTTGTACCTTTTGTTAGTCTGGAAACTTGTGTATATCTTCAAAGGAGAAGTCATAAAAAGTTGCAAAGTCCTAAACACAACAGCTAAGTTGATTACAAAGCATGAAGGCTTATATTCCAACAGTTTTCGTTTCGGGGACCAATGGAGGACGCGCTGTATGTGGTAAATTTTGACAACGGATTGTCACCGGGTCCACACTGTCTATAGCCAAAATGTTCCTCTATAGGATTACCAATTTTCGATAATTATGAAATGGAACATTATTTGTCAGTGTAGTTAATTTAATAGAATTGACTCTGTGACGAGAACTGGTGACATTTTTATCTACAAAGGTAGGGCGTGTAGCAACCTCTCTACTCCATTGATTATTGATTTTAATGAATTCACCAATAATCTGATGTGCATTCAGCCTTTCAAATCAATGAAGTCTTATTATTTAGTTAGTCATTAATTGGAATCAGTGGAAATTGAATTTCCTTTGAGACCGATCGCGAGGGAGTAACGGCCCCCAGGTAGCCCATCTTAGTGAAGGGACTTTGTAGTACATTGAAAACCTGATACAGGTCGGACCAGTTAACAGTGGAATTATGATCTCCGTATATGATCGGTTGTGCCACTTGACCTAGACCGTACAGGTGCATAAGTATATTTACAGATACATATATGGAGCCCGGTGTCAGGGCAGGTTACATAGAGGCGTGAGTGAGGGTGATTCTCGTGTACCTATAGTGGTAAATTGTGTATTGAATGGAGAATCTTGTCACACTGAGGCTCTACCCAACACGACCTGATCAACACCTGTCTGTCTTCATACACACCTGTAATCCAATTAAGTGGGTTTTAAAACTAAACAGCTATACTATCAAATAGGCATCAGAATATTTCTGGAAGCTTAAAAGTTCTGCACTACAGCTCAGTAATGTGATACCTGCTGTGCGTAATGGTGAAACTGAGCTGTACTTGTTCCAGGGCCCTATACAGCGTGCTACACACTTTCGGGAATTGTTTAAGTCAAGCAACTAAAATGATTGTGTCTATACAGCTCATTCAACGTGTTCCTGTTGACTTATCTTTAAAGTAAAACTTGGAATGCCACCCATCTCCTCAGTTAGGAGACAATAGTACTTGACTAGCAGCTCGGGCCTTTCAGTACGACGTATATACTGTGTACAGTTTCAATGCCACTGGGAATAATATGCTTTACTTATTTAGGAGGATTATTAGAAACATGGATAGTATGAAGTTAACCTGTTTAAATATTTACCTAGAATTCCATGGATAAAACAAACATTGTGACCTTCTGTGTTGATTGTTAAACTGGAAAGACGATATTAGTGTGGGGTAAGTGGACGAACCGATGATGACACGACTGACGACACACCTGATGACAGGACAGGTCGTGTTCATCACGTAACTGCAAGACTTAAACTATCAGTAGTCAGCGTATGGAGACTGAATCGGAAAGTATGAAGACAAATACCAAATACCTGTTGGTTTTCAATTAGTACTGGTCCACTGGCCCAGCCCTACAATGGTTGAGTGACCCCTTGGACCTGATGGAGGTGAAAAAAATACGTTTTTTTGTGATGTATCGGCAGTGTCATTGACTCTGTAACACATATTGGATGACACACTGTCAATACATTCATGACATCGCCTCACAGTGCGCCCGTGGGGAATAGACAAACTGTTTATTTATTTACCAATTATCAAACAATGGGATTAAGTGCAATCACTAACTGTTGCCCCAGACTTTGTTATAACTGGGTGTGAATGAATATATATGTGTTTGTTATGATTGGTCCAGGAGGCTATTGGTGACATCGGAATAAGCATCAAAGGAAATATTAATAAGCTGTCGGGAGACACAGTGATCTGAACACTGTAACCTGAATGGGTAGTAGAGTAGGCCTGACTTGTAAACCACAGCACCAGTGATATCACAGGGTCACGCTAGTGTGCTACCACAACACAGGACTGTTGGTACTGAGAGTGATCCAAAGCATCAACTTCTAGTTCTTATCCTGGACAGTTGGTTCTAGTCTGGACTTTAGGTGCACAGATGTAGGTTCAGTCTATCAGCTTAGCCTTTGGTATTCAGGTACAAAACCAAACTAACCATAACTGTCAATAGTGGTGTTGCGACCTCGGAAGTTGGAATTTGTCTAAAGGCATAACTAAACTTCGGACTTGGAAGAATTTTATCAGTCTACTTCGGAAAGAAACTTCTTTGAGACTATTTATTACTATCCTGGATGTCCAAACTGGAAGTAAGCCCTCGTCCAGTAGGGAGAGTGAACATGTCCTTTCCGGATTATGTCGCTAGATTTCGAAGGAAAATGGTTGAAATAAGGTCTAAGTTCAGAGAGTCTGCAAGGTCGGGATTGTATGCTGATTATTGGGTGCCACCGTACCGTGCACATCTCAGGTAAGTGTAACCATGGTCACTGGGCCAGGCAAAATGATCAGGGGAATATCTAGATCAGCTGTTTATCATTAAAATTTAACAAAACAATTTGTGTAGATTGCTTTAAAACTCCAAACATTCATGTCAGTGATATTTTTTAAAAGCATGAATCCCATTACCATTGGCTTTAATTTCCTGAATAGAAATTGAGTCGTTCATACTTCTGTCTGTATTCCTTTCTAAACATAGGACAATGAATGGATTTTATATTCTATTAAAGTGTTTTTGTAAAAACTATCCCAAGTAGCCTTTCTAAATATATATATATATGCACAGAGTTGAATAAACTCGATTGAAAAAAACTACAGACCACATTTATTGAAATATATCAATAGAATATCATATAGAGATTACTTTTCTAATACACCAATTTTGTGCTGAGTGTCTTTTAAGAGTAATTGGTTTGCATAAGTGTTTCATCTGCTATTGACACATGAAATCTGAGACTGGCTCATTTATCTGAAAGGGTTTTTTAAGTGAATGTATATATATCTAACATTACAGAAAGGTTGAACCTTTACCATTGTTATATTGGTGAGTAGAATATCATACAACATTGTTGTTGATTTAGTCAAAAAATACACCTTAAGGGGTGTCCAGAACAATGGTGGCTGGTAGGAGTTTCCATGGCGATGACCTCGACATATCTGACCTTTATATGTCCTTGTTACTGAACTTCAAAAATTAGAAGCTTCTCTCTTTGTAAATATGATTTTGATTTTCCACATTCATGTATTGGTGTAATTTGAACTTTAACATTGTACAGAAAAAACAATGGTTTGCCAGAGCATTCTCCAATTCTGATTATAGTTTCACATTTGTGATAAATTTTTTAAAAAATTTAATGGACAAAGACATGTGATTAACTTTGTTACAGTGATATTATATCTCTTGCAGATGATTTGATAAAAAACTGTCATAAGTCTGCCCAAATTTTACATTATATAACGGGTTGGACTTACATAACATGTTTTTCATCATATAGCCAAAGTGTATTGTTGTCAATGTGTTCTAGGTGTCAGGTTTTCCTCTGCTACAGAATCCCTATTACAACAATGTATTTAACTTATACAACTTTAATCTATTTGAATATGGAATAGCCATAAATAAATGAGGAATGTGTTTGTTTTGGACAGTATGCCAACTATAACATAGTGGCCATGAAATGTCTGCTTGTGTGTATTGCAGGTTTATCTGTGTCTGTTATTGTCGGTGTACAGTGTGAAATACATGTAACTATTATCTCAGGTGTACAGTGTGCAATACGTGTCACTATTATCTCAGGTGTACAGTGTGCAATACTTGTCACTATTATCTCAGGTGTACAGTGTGCAATACTTGTCACTATTATCTCAGGTGTACAGTGTGCAATACATGTCACTATTATCTCAGGTGTACAGTGTGAAATACATATCACTATTATCTCAGGTGTACAGTGTGCAATATGTGTCACTATTATCTCAGGTGTACAGTGTGCAATACATGTCACTATTATCTCAGGTGTACAGTGTGCAATACTTGTCACTATTATCTCAGGTGTACAGTGTGCAATACTTGTCACTATTATCTCAGGTGTACAGTGTGCAATACATGTCACTATTATCTCAGGTGTACAGTGTGAAATACATATCACTATTATCTCAAGTGTACAGTGTGCAATATGTGTCACTATTATCTCAGGTGTACAGTGTGCAATACATGTCACTATTATCTCAGGTGTACAGTGTGCAATACTTGTCACTATTATCTCAGGTGTACAGTGTACAGTGTGCAATACGTGTCACTATTATCTCAGATGTACAGTGTACAGTGTGCAATACATGTCACTATTATCTCAGGTGTACAGTGTGCAATACTTGTCACTATTATCTCAGGTGTACAGTGTGCAATACTTGTCACTATTATCTCAGGTGTACAGTGTGCAATACGTGTCACTATTATCTCAGGTGTACAGTGTGAAATACATATCACTATTATCTCAAGTGTACAGTGTGCAATATGTGTCACTATTATCTCAGGTGTACAGTGTGAAATACATATCACTATTATCTCAAGTGTACAGTGTGCAATATGTGTCACTATTATCTCAGGTGTACAGTGTGAAATACATATCACTATTATCTCAGGTGTACAGTGTGCAATATGTGTCACTATTATCTCAGGTGTACAGTGTGAAATACATATCACTATTATCTCAGGTGTACAGTGTGCAATATGTGTCACTATTATCTCAGGTGTACAGTGTGAAATACATATCACTATTATCTCAAGTGTACAGTGTGCAATATGTGTCACTATTATCTCAGGTGTACAGTGTGCAATACATGTCACTATTATCTCAGGTGTACAGTGTGCAGTGTGCAATACATGTCACTATTATCTCAGGTGTACAGTGTGCAATACATGTCACTATTATCTCAGGTGTACAGTGTACAGTGTGCAATACATGTCACTATTATCTCAGGTGTACAGTGTACAGTGTGCAATACATGTCACTATTATCTCAGGTGTACAGTGTGAAATACACGTCACTATTATCTAAGGTGTACAGTGTGCAATACTTGTCACTATTATCTCAGGTGTACAGTGTGCAATATGTGTCACTATTATCTCAGGTGTACAGTGTGCAATACTTGTCACTATTATCTCAGGTGTACAGTGTATATTCTTGTTGACAGTGTGTACAGAGCACAGGGCTTGTCATCATCATTCTTGTTGGCAGTGTGTACAGAGCATAGGGCTTGTCATCATCATTCTTGTTGACAGTGTGTACAGAGTACAGGGCCTGTCATTATCGCTCTTGTTGACAATGTGTACAGAGTACAGGGCCTGTCATTGTCATTCTTGTTGACAGTGTGTACAGAGTACAGCCCGGCCTGTCATTGTCACTCTTGTTGACAGTGTGTACAGAGTACAGCCTGGCCTGTCATTGTCACTCTTGTTGACAGTGTGTACAGTGTACAGCCCGGCCTGTCACTGTCACTCTTGTTCACAGTGTGTACAGAGTACAGGACCTGTCATTGTCACTCTTGTTCACAGTGTGTACAGAGTACAGGGCCTGTCATTGTCACTCTTGTTCACAGTGTGTACAGAGTACAGGACCTGTCATTGTCACTCTTGTTCACAGTGTGTACAGAGTACAGGGCCTGTCACTGTCACTCTTGTTCACAGTGTGTACAGAGTACAGGGCCTGTCACTGTCACTCTTGTTCACAGTGTGTACAGAGTACAGGACCTGTCACTGTCACTCTTGTTCACAGTGTGTACAGAGTACAGGGCCTGTCACTGTCACTCTTGTTCACAGTGTGTACAGAGTACAGGGCCTGTCACTGTCACTCTTGTTCACAGTGTGTACAGAGTACAGGGCCTGTCACTGTCACTCTTGTTCACAGTGTGTACAGAGTACAGGGCCTGTCACTGTCACTCTTGTTCACAGTGTGTACAGAGTACAGGGCCTGTCACTGTCACTCTTGTTCACAGTGTGTACAGAGTACAGGGCCTGTCACTGTCACTCTTGTTCACAGTGTGTACAGAGTACAGGACCTGCCATTATTATCTTGTTGACTGTGTGTACAGTGTGCATGGCCTGCCATTGTCATCTCATGTAAACAAGACAATGTCACCACATGTGAACAAGGCAGTGTCACCACATGTGAACAAGACAATGTCACCACATGTAAACAAGACAGTGTCACCACATGTGAATAAGGCAATGTCACCACATGTGAACAGGACAACGAATCATGAAAAATACAACATGCCAGAATAGGATTCAAAACCTGAACCATGCAACTATAATATAATACACATTGAAGTATCAGACACTGAAAAATGACCCCTTCCAAACCTTCTAGTGTTACTAGCAACAAAACATTTTACTGACCTTTATTATCAAACATATACTCCAATGATTGATGGCAAAATCAAATAACTCTTTAGTGTAATTGCACAGCCCTGTATAGAAGATCTACACTATAATAATGAGACTTTCCCTGTCAACACTTAAATCTGAGTTATCTGTCTGATTTGCTGATGACCTTCGTTGACAGTTGGTCAAGTTACCATGTGTAGACACAGAAGAGAGTGCCAAGTGGTTTGTTCTTACAAACAGTGTACGTATAACTTTGGTGTCGGTAATCAGGTACTTGGTCACAAATTACTGTCAAGTGTCTTGTGGTGATTGACTCAGACAGTTGTTGTGGATTGAGCTTAGTTTTGTGTTAAAGTTTGTGGTGAAAAAAAACTACCTACATCAACAATTAAAGGTCTATGGTAGAAAAAAAACTCTGAAAATGTTTTTTTAATTTGATATTAGAGGTTAAGAAACTGCCATAAAGTATGGTAACTAAGGTGGTTTTGTATTGTTATTCTCATGGAAATGAAATAAGAAAAAAAAACAGAGAAGTAACATTCTTGTACTCTTTGATGTAATGAAAATAATTTGTTTCTACTTTGCTGCGGTGGCTGAGTGGTTAAGGTGTTCCTACATTCTACCACTAGGCCTCCACCTCTGGGTTATGAGTTTGAATCCCACGTGGGGCAGTTAATTGCCTGTTTTTTCTGCGGGTACTCCGTCTTTCCTCCACCTCCAAAACCTTACACGTCCTTGAATGACCCTGGCTGTTAATAGGACATAAAATAAAATAAACCAAACTTAACTTTGCTCTGTCTGTCCTATAGGCTGTGACCTTCATCATCAGATCAATGGATAACTGGGGGCATCAGAAAGGTATTAGCTGGTAATGTAGTTTTGATTCTAAGATAATTACTAGATAAATGGTCATGATCATTGATTTGATCTATTGACATCAACTTGATACTTAAATAAGTCATACCATCAACCTGAAAAATGTGAGTGTCAAGGTGACCTTGACCTGACTGATGACCAACAATGCTGTCCAAGTGTCCAGGTGACCTTGACCTGACTGATGTCACCAACAGTTGTTTCCGAGTGTTTAACTGAATCGGACATGTCAGATAAAGCTATGTTTGTCTTTGATTTCCAAGTAACTTTGACCTTATGGATACCCATCATTGACCAAACTAAAGACCAACACCCAAATCAAATGTAAGCATACATGCATGTACATAGAAACAGTGTCATGCTGTATGTTCAAAGTTTTCTCAGAATTGTTCATTAAGGAAAAACCATGTTGTTTTAAAATATTTGAAAAACTCTTATAAAATGATTATAATAAGTATTTAAACTATCATGTTGTGTGCATTTAGAGTTGTTTGCCATTCTTGCTCAAATATTGAAAACCTGTGGTTAAAGTATGGGATACACAATAATATAATATCGATTTCATCTTAAGAAACTATCTAGCCCTCAAATATTCAACAGTTTGTGATTCCAGACCTTTATTGTTTGTTTAAAAAATCGTTCTTGTTAAGGTATCCAATTAAAAAATACAATACACTGAGAAGGTTTGAAAGTTGATCAGCAATCTTTTGATGTTTGTCCTTTAGTATGCTGGCCTACTTGTAGCACCTGCAGATCTACAGGGGGTTGGGAGTGGAGAGTGGATTGGGGGTGGGGGGGGGGGGGGACACACAGGACATGTTGTTTTCACTTATCTCAGATGGTTTGTGCACTGGAAAGTATGGTGCACTCATGCAAGTACCAGTTAGCAGTTCAGATGCAATATCCAGAATGCCTTTTCTTTAATAAACCTAATACAGAGATGCTTTCTTTCATCATGAATATTCAAGTTTATCTTGTAACTTGTAAAGTTACTTTAGATTATTTCCTCCATGATTCAGAATGGATTTGTCGAAATCAAAACTACACCTGTGCACCTGGTATATTGAGTAACTGACTTCCTGACATGTTATAAAGTTGTCACTTATGACCTTGGATTAAGTCTGCGGAGATCAAATTATGGACTGTCGTGTAAAAGGTCCCCTTTGTACAATTTGAACTGAAAAGGAAAGTTTTTAACAATAGTGTAACACAGGTTTTCAAATTTGTCTAATTTCAAGCAGTTTGGTACCGAGTGGTAGACTTCCTCTAAGTTTACGTAAACATTGACATTCTGAAATGTCAAACGTAATTAAGCAGGGAGGTATTTAAAACCTCGTTTGGGTTGATTGTGTGTGATTGTGTGACAGTAACATTAGATGTGTACTGATTACTTTGCTGTAGGGAAAGGTATATCTGACTTACTTCTAAATGAACACACACAGCAAAGTAAATTTGATTGAAGCATGTGGAACTTGTAAATACTCGTTTTTACAAAATTCTTCGCTGTGTGTGTTCCATTTCTTCGGAACAAATTTTATAGAACATCATCTACAATTACAATAATATAATACTCAATCATTATATAATTCACTGCGAAATCTTTTACTTAAATTATGTAGGACATGGAGAGTTATCACCTACAGGTTTATAGTTCCTGTATCTTTCTGAGAACTTTGGCTTAAACTGTAACTGACTTAATTCATGAATGCAGCTTTACGACCTCTGTTTAATGAAAACAGTTTACACAATGGAGCATAATGCTACGATAAAAAGTACATATATTCTATATACAAAATTTAGACATTTAAACTTAGCATGAGGTAAACTTTGGTATACTGATTTGTAAAAGGAATGATGATTTCAATTAGGATTTGTACCAGTTTATTTCAATATTTCATAATTACAAATGTAGCTGTGTGCTTGAATTATGATTAATTACGTCGATTTTGACAGCCGGTTTTTGAGATAATGCTATCACTGCATCTGAGTTTATTCAGTACTTTTGATTAATTGTTAATAGATGGGACTGCAGTAATCTACCGTTTCAGTGGGACTGGGAACATATATAAAGATTTTGTGATATTGTAAGAGTCACCTTGTCAATACTCTGGCATGCTATTTACTGATCGAACAGTCCGATTCCATACCCAGGTCACGGCCAATTTTACAGTCATTGCTTATACAAAGGATTCCACTTTATATCACATCTCTCAATATCATGTTTTTTTAAATACAATTTTGCCCTCTATATAATTTATGAAATTTTATTTTGAGGTGAATTCCTCTTAATGTCATGTTTTTTTTAACCAATCATATTAAATATCCAGAAAATGATGTCATTTCCATTCATTTCAGATACAACTTGTACAAATAATTGCATAGAAAATGAAAAAAAAATAACAAAAAAATGTATGGTATTATATCTATATACATGGGTTGGAAATCTATTTGTGGAAAGAGTTTCTGTAAATAGAATTCTTTCTTGTAATGATGATGAACAAAGGTGGCTGAATTGATGATGTTGCCTAGCAACAATTTTCCTTTTATAAGCAATGTTTTTCTATCGAGCCAAGTTTCATATATGATATCTATATTTTAGAAAATCATTTATTATGGTTTTCTGGTATTTTAACAGAACTGGATGAAATGACCCTGATCATTATGACAAATGATAAATGATTATGTATAGGCTGAAGTAAAATCAGGGTCAACGGATACATTAATTGATCAACGATGATGAATGACTAATATAGTAATTAGGTCACGTGTCTCTGTCCACCTCAACCACAGGCTACGATTTACACAACACAGATGTTTATGGACTACTTCGTTCAGCAGATTACCCAAGGTGCCATGTGTTTGATCTGGTTTTGATGGAATGGAACACTTTAATCAGACACCAGTGCATTTCTATTTGACTAATGAGAAGATGAAAGTCACCTTTTCTGCCTGGCTCTAGTGTCAAAGCATGTATCCTGATTAAAAAGCTGGCTTACAAATGTAAACCCACTCTCCTAGTGAAATCAATAGCACTTTCAACATCCCCCACATGTATAACATAGACTTGATGTTGTTTTATTACAAAGCCCAGAAGTTCTGTGTTACGGTTTGAAGGCATTCTTTGGGTTTTGTGGCTGATGTATTGGGAATGCAGTGAGGTGTGTAATCCAGGATGCGGCACCCGACTTTCCAGTACACCTGGTTCTAATCGATAGGTATCCCCGCCACCAGCGCCTGTAAAGATACGGGATATAAATCATAATTATTATGCAACATCCACAACCACCGAGGCTGCTAAATTACTGGAATTGTGAATAAAAGCTGGCTGACATCAGAGATGTTGCTGGAGGTCCAGGACAAGGGGAAAAAAGAAATACAGCTGGACAGTTGATACTGTTCATGACAGATATCATCAGAAATGTGACTAAAGTCTCCATGAACTGGTACAATGAAATACAGCAAGAGGTGGCTAGATTTAGGGCCCAGAAACCTAGATATGATGCATGTCCAACAAGAGGTGGCTAGATTTAGGGCCCAGAAACCTAGATATGATGCATGTCCAACAAGAGGTGGCTAGATTTAGGGCCCAGAACCCTAGATATGATGCATGTCCAACAAGAGGTGGCTAGATTTAGGGCCCAGAAACCTAGATATGATGCATGTCCAACAAGAGGTGGCTAGATGTAGGGCCCAGAAACCTAGATATGATGCATGTCCAACAAGAGGTGGCTAGATTTAGGGCCCAGAAACCTAGATATGATGCATGTCCAACAAGAGGTGGCTAGATTTAGGGCCCAGAAACTTAGATATGATGCATGTCCAACAAGAGGTGACTAGATTTAGGGCCCAGAAACCTAGATATGATGCATGTCCAACAAGAGGTGGCTAGATTTAGGGCCCAGAAACTTAGATATGATGCATGTCCAACAAGAGGAGGCTAGATTAGGGCCCAGAAACCTAGATATGATGCATGTCCAACAAGAGGTGGCTAGATTTAGGGCCCAGAAACCTAGATATGATGCATGTCCAACAAGAGGTGGCTAGATTTAGGGCCCAGAAACCTAGATATGATGCATGTCCAACAAGAGGTGGCTAGATTTAGGGCCCAGAAACCTAGATATGATGCATGTCCAACAAGAGGTGGCTAGATTTAGGGCCCAGAAACCTAGATATGATGCATGTCCAACAAGAGGTGGCTAGATTTAGGGCCCAGAAACCTAGATATGATGCATGTCCAACAAGAGGTGGCTAGATTTAGGGCCCAGGACCCTAGATATGATGCATGTCCAACAAGAGGTGTCTAGATGCAGGGACCAGAACCCTAGATATGATGCTTGTCCAACAAGAAGTGGCCAGATTTAGGGCCCAGGACCCTAGATATGGTTCATGCCCAACAAGAGGTGGCTAGATTTAGGGCCCAGGACCCTAGATATGAAGCATGTCCAACAAGAGGTGGCTAGATTTAGGGCCCAAAACCCTAGATATGGTTCATGCCCCCCAACAAGAGGTGGCTAGATTTAGGGCCCAGAACCCTAGATATGATGCGTGTCCAACAAGAGGTGTCTAGATTTAGGGACCAGGACCCTAGATATGGTTTATGTCCCCCAACAAGAGGTGGCTAGATTTAGGGATCAGGACCCTAGATATGATGCGTGTCCAACAAGAGGTGTCTAGATTTAGGGCCCAGAACCCTAGATATGATGCATGTCCAACAAGAGGTGTCTAGATTTAGGGCCCAGAGCCCTTGATATGATGCATGTCCAACAAGAGGTGTCTAGATTTAGGGCCCAGAACCCTAGATATGATGCATGTCCAACAAGAGGTGTCTAGATTTAGGGCCCAGAGCCCTTGATATGATGCATGTCCAACAAGAGGTGGCTAGATTTAGGGCCCAGAAACCTAGATATGATGCATGTCCAACAAGAGGTGGCTAGATTTAGGGCCCAGGACCCTAGATATGGTACATGTCCAACAAGAGGTGGCTAGATTTAGGGCCAGAACCCTAGATATGATGTATGTCCAACAAGAGGTGGCTAGATTTAGGGCCCAGAAACCTAGATATGATGCATGTCCAACAAGAGGTGGCTAGATTTAGGGCCCAGAAACCTAGATATGATGCATGTCCAACAAGAGGTGGCTAGATTTAGGGCCCAGAAACCTAGATATGATGCATGTCCAACAAGAGGTGGCTAGATTTAGGGCCAGAACCCTAGATATGATGCATGTCCAACAAGAGGTGGCTAGATTTAGGGCCCAGAACCCTAGATATGATGTATGTCCAACAAGAGGTGGCTAGATTTAGGGCCGAGAGCCCTTGATATGATACATGTCCAACAAGAGGTGTCTAGATTTAGGGCCCAGAACCCTAGATATGATGCATGTCCAACAAGAAGTGGCTAGACTTAGGGCCCAGAACCCTAGATATGATGTATGTCCAACAAGAAGTGGCTAGATTTAGGGCCAAGAACCCTAGATATGATGTATGTCCAACAAGAAGTGGCTAGATTTAGGGCCAAGAACCCTAGATATGATGTATGTCCAACAAGAGGTATCTAGATTTAGGGCCCAGAACCTTAGATATGATGCATGTCCAACAAGAAGTGGCTAGACTTAGGGCCCAGAAACCTAGATATGATGCATGTCCAACAAGAGGTGGCTAGATTTAGGGCCCAAAACCCTAGATATCGTTCATGCCCCCCAACAAGAGGTGGCTAGATTTAGGGCCCAGAACCCTAGATATGATGCATGTCCAACAAGAGGTGGCTAGATTTAGGGACCAGGACCCTAGATATGGTTCATGTCCCCCAACAAGAGGTGTTTAGATTTAGGGATCAGGACCCTAGATATTATGCATGTCCAACAAGAGGTGGCTAGATTTAGGGCCCAGAACCCTAGATATGATGCATGTCCAACAAGAGGTGTCTAGATTTAGGGCCCAGGACCCTAGATATGATGCATCTCCAACAAGAAGTGGCTAGACTTAGGGCCCAGAACCCTAGATATGATGCATCTCCAACAAGAGGTGTCTAGATTTAGGGCCCAGAACCCTAGATATGATGCATGTCCAACAAGAGGTGTCTAGATTTAGGGCCCAGAAACCTAGATATGATGCATGTCCAACAAGAGGTGTCTAGATTTAGGGCCCAGAACCCTAGATATGATGCATGTCCAACAAGAGGTGTCTAGATTTAGGGCCCAGAACCCTAGATATGATGTATGTCCAACAAGAAGTAGCTAGATTTAGGGCCCAGAACCCTAGATATGATGCATGTCCAACAAGAGGTGTCTAGATTTAGGGCCCAGAACCCTAGATATGATGCATGTCCAACAAGAGGTGTCTAGATTTAGGGCCCAGAACCTTAGATATGATGTATGTCCAACAAGAGGTGGCTAGATTTAGGGCCCAGAGCCCTTGATATGATACATGTCCAACAAGAGGTAGCTAGATTTAGGGCCCAGAACCCTAGATATGATGTATGTCCAACAAGAGGTGGCTAGATTTAGGGCCCAGAACCCTAGATATGATGTATGTCCAACAAGAGGTAGCTAGATTTAGGGCCCAGAACCCTAGATATGATACATGTCCAACAAGAGGTGTCTAGATTTAGGGCCCAGAAACCTAGATATGATGCATGTCCAACAAGAGGTGGCTAGATTTAGGGCCCAGAACCCTAGATATGATGCATGTCCAACAAGAAGTGTCTAGATTTAGGGCCCAGAACCCTTGATATGATGTATGTCCAACAAGAGGTAGCTAGATTTAGGGCCCAGAACCCTAGATATGATACATGTCCAACAAGAGGTGTCTAGATTTAGGGCCCAGAACCTTAGATATGATGCATGTCCAACAAGAGGTGTCTAGATTTAGGGCCCAGAACCTTAGATATGATGCATGTCCAACAAGAGGTGTCTAAGATTTAGGGCCCAGAACCTTAGATATGATGCATGTCCAACAAGAGTTGGCTAGATTTAGGGTCCAGAACCTTAGATATGATGCATGTCCAACAAGAGTTGGCTAGATTTAGGGCCCAGAACCTTAGATATGATGCATGTCCAACAAGAGGTGTCTAAGATTTAGGGCCTAGGTCTAGGACACTGTCTGTGTACACCAGTCAGACTGCTGTCTCTGATGTTACGTTTGATCTGGTTATTGACTGGCCATTACTAGTGGCCACTGAAGATAATGGTTCCCATATAGGTTAACATACGTTCTGATGCATTTTGTTTGGGAAATCATGCCATCAAATTAATCATTCCCTAACATGCCAATCAATAATTCACACAGGTACAACACAGAAAAGCAATGGCAACACCAAGCTGCCATTCTTAGGGGCCTGTTACACCAGAGGATGGTTAGCCAGATTAGGCCCATCATCTATGCATTGAAATGGTAAGCTGTTAACTCACCTTGTTAGTTCACTGTACATCTGTGATACTACTACACAATTAATTCACTGTTGTAATTCTGTAATGGTACGGTGATGATTAGACTCCTGAATGAGATTGGTATCGCTTGTTAATGTCTTGATTATAGGTGTCAAATAAATGTTTATGTACTCGCTACAATGTCCGAGGAAGTGATGAGGTGATAACGAAATCTACAGTCTTAGGGTGCTACAGAAGTAAAGAGATTGCTTTGCTGTTACTTATATTCCGGGAATTCTTAGATTATTTGATATCTACGCAGTGGTCTGCAATACGTATGGGTGTTAACCCTAGTGGTGCTGAATTGTCTTCCATTAGGATGGCATCAAGTGCTGATTTGTTTTAAAAAAAATTGTTTGCAAACCATTTTTTTTTTCTTCATTCTAAAATATCAGGAATAATCCAAAAAAATATGTTTGAAGCAGAAGACGCTTACTCTTCCGGAACACCTGGTCTTATTCTCTTGTACTTTTACAAGGGTCCCATGTAAATCTTTCCTTTGTTCATATTTTGCCCCTGGTTTAATCGATTTTGAGTTCAAATTATGATTTTGTTAGCGCTTCGGTTTCCCTAATTTATTTCCATTCCTTCAATGCCCATTTGAATGTCAATTTTATGTACCAGTTTAAATTCAGCCAGTGTCATACAGATTGTACATTATAGAAATAATTTTCTGTAAACAAAAATGCTTGATGCAATACACATCTAACACCTTTACTAGGCCTATACTAGAGTATGCTACCTCCACAAATATGTGAGTTTTTCAGCAAAGATGTATCGTCTTTGATCAATGATTATAATTATCCAGATTTGCAATAAAAAATGAAAGAAAGGTTGAACGTAAATTGCTTCAATTTTACTTTAAATGGAACTAGATCTAGAAGAAGAAAAATCCTTGACCAGACCGGGGATTGATCCCAGGACCTTATAAACTCAAAACAGATGCTAAACGAATTGAACTATCTGGTCACTGACAAACCACCCAGTCCAGTTCCGCTACAGAATGAACTAGAAACATATTTAAAATGGTATTTATTGTAGCTTTAAGTAGAGAAGTTATGTATTGATAATACTAAAGACACTTCTTGGTTTGATAATGAATAAAGTTAAGTGTGGAATATTGAATCAGATATATATAGGTTATGACTACACAGACCCCTTGTGCCTTTAGTATAGTAAATGATTATAATAACAAAGGCCATATGCCACCGTCCCTATCAGTATGGGAGGTTTCCATTTTGTTACAACTACAGGTTGACAGGTGAAGTGTCCGTAAAGATCCTGACCACTTTTATTAAAACCCACATCTCCGAAAGAAAGTGCTGGATAAAGCTTTAGTGTAAATCAATGGAGGGGTGTTCCTGAGGGATTAGTCTTATCAATATGTCCCCACAGCTGATCACCATATTTAGGGGCAAAACTGTCCTCCAGGCTGATTAAAATTGTGTGGGAACATTCAAAGTTGGTAACGCATAATGGTACCTTATTAGATTGTGATGGATAGAAAATATTTTTTCTTAAAAGGATAAATGTAACTTCAAGAAATTTTTCAGGATTCTGAAAAAATTATGAAAAAAAAATCCAGTTGATAACCAAAAATCCTAAAACAAAGTAAACCTAAGCGGTAACTAACAAGAATCTCTGGACAGAAAAATCCAAAGAATTGAAAAAAATTCAGATGGGGCCCACTTCAACAACAAGCTGAATTTAGAAGACAGTTTAAAATGGATGCATGTTTACAAATACCTAGTTTCAACTGCTGCTGTACTGGTAACCGTGAAGAATTCACCTTGAATATTGCTGATATCAGTTAATCTTAACTAAATCTATAAATATAAAAAGTTATTAGGCTTGATTTTCTCTTCAAATTTGCCGACAGTTACGTAAATTGGGCCTTTAAACACTTGAAAACAGTGTAACTTGTCTAAACCGGATGTTATTGGGACCACATTTTTGGCCGGTTTACACAGGTGTCCGGTTTGTAGAGGTTTGATATCAGTTCAGAGGGAAATATAAGGACCCAACTGTAAGGCCAGAATAGACAGGGATACGGATTAGACAGGGGTCCCTTTATACAAGTTATACTGTACTGAATATAGTAATTGAAAATATTTAAGCATTGATGACAATTTTTTTTAGTTTCATTGGGGTATGAAAAAAATTTTGTTTGCAAACTGTATAGCATAGCAAATTCTTATAAAAGTTTGCAAGCAAAATTTGTTTCATAACCCTATGAAACTAAAAAATAATTGACATCAACGCTTATAATTAATCTTTGAAACTTATTTTCAAATTGCCTATTGTGACGTCACATTTTTTCGCATTATTTCGAATTTTTTTTCCATAGAGGTATGAAAAGAAAATCTCAACCAATCAGAAAGCCGCATTTTGCATACATCAAAGGAAAATTAATTATATATATAGCATAATTTTAATCTCAGTACATTTAAATGAAATATCAGGTATTTTAAAGGATAGATTTTCTATGCATGCATTACCAGTGACAGTGCACCAAATGTCTGTTAAGTCACTAATCCTTTAAGAGTTGTCTCCCTTGGGCTGAATGGAACTGGAATGTTATGGGGCAAACATGCCCCAGAAGTGTGGTGCATTTGATCAAAGATTATGTATGGTATTGATTTATTACTTACTGACACCATACTTTGACATTCTGTCAAAACACACTTATATTGGATAAGATATCTGGTCACATACAAAGTGTATATCGACCATAATTGAACAGAGCATATATAATATAAAATCCTGATGTGTCCAAAAACAAAATAACTTGGATCTAAAAAATGTATAGCATTGAATTTTAAGTAATTTCTAGATCAAATATTGGTACTACAAAATAGAACTTTGGTTGGTAACCAGGGTCTTAGGGACCATTAAGGCTTTAGGAAGCAAAAACAAACCTTTGTTGTCTTTTGTTGTTTATTTTCTATCCTTTGTGATGAGCTCAACTTTGAAACATTCAATCTTTTACTGTTATTATTATAACTGGAATTTCTATCTAATACAGATCATTTAGATTTTATACTGGTGTAGTCCCTTGTTACACTGACAATACTGTCCTGGAGTCTCTTGGGAACAGCAACCTGCTAATATAACAAGGCTATAAGGAGATTATCACAGTACCCGGAGGTCCCTACATAGGCACATATTGTAGTAGAGGATGTTCTAACACAAGGTTTCATTTAAAGGATGTTTTAAATCCAAAACTGAACCTATTGAGTTGGAGGGAAATTCCCTCTAGCTTTATTGGTAAAAGTTTTCTCTTTCCAGTACTGTACTGAATGAGATAAAGGGTAATTCCCTCTAGCTTTAAATTTATTGGTAAAAAGTTTTCACTCTCCAATACTGTACTGAATGAGCTAAAGGGAAATTCCTTCTAGCTGAGTTCTTGATTGGTAACAGATGATTATGCAATATGGAGTAGATTGAGAGGGAAATTCCCTCTAGCTTAATTGGTAAAAGTTTTCTCTCTCCAGTACTGTACTGAATAAGCTAAAGGGAAATTCCCTCTAGCTTTAAATTTATTGGTAAAAAGTTTTCACTCTCCAATACTGTACTGAATGAGCTAAAGGGAAATTCCTTCTAGCTGAGTTCTTGATTGGTAACAGATGATTATGCAATATGGAGTAAATTGAGAGGGAAATTCCCTCTAGCTTAATTGGTAAAAGTTTTCTCTCTCCAGTACTGTACTGAATAAGCTAAAGGGAAATTCCCTCTAGCTTTAAATTTATTGGTAAAAAGTTTTCACTCTCCAATACTGTACTGAATGAGCTAAAGGGAAATTCCTTCTAGCTGAGTTCTTGATTTGTAACTGATGATTATGTAATACGGTAGAGATTGAGAGGGAAATTCCCTCTAGTTGGTATGATCATGGAAGTAATAGTGACAGTACGGACAAATAAATTGTCAAATTTTCAAAGCTATCCACCTCTTTATCAAGACACATAAAATACACGTTACATCACATAAACAGAACATCCATAAAACATGAAACAATTTTAGGCATATAATCCCTTTGCCTGCTCGGACGCTGAAGGTCCTACCTAATCAGCAAAAAAACATTCTAAGGTGATGTTTAGAAAGTATAAAATTCAGCCAAAAATGTTGTTACACCAATCATAGAGGACAGCTACTGAGCGTATCTATTAATAATTAATATACATATTGAGAGGGAAATTACCAGTCTAGTTGGTAACAAGTGACTATATCCACTTTAGAGTACTTTTCTCTAAAATAATAATGAAGTTGTGTGTATTAGTTTACGTGTTTAGTGTTCAATTATCTCCCTTTGTCTTTCCTGGGTGTATGGTGCTAAAGAACCTACAAGGGCTGCTTAGTCGATGGGGGACTGGAGGTGAGGGACCTTGTTCTAAGGTCAAATACCTTGTCAGAGCCTCTCAAGCATGTTAGTCGTCCCATTGTGGGTGTCTTGGGAAGATCCAGTCTACATTGTGTACTGGGCAATACCAGTGCCAAGTTCCTTGTCCATCATGACTGTGGTAGGACATGCTTTATGAATGTCTTGTATTTTCCCACAGTTTTCTGTGTCAATATCATATTGCAAACTCTTTTGTGGTCTGAGCACAAATGTCATCACAACTGAGCTATCATAAGATAGAGGTGAACCTAATCCTACTCAACCTACTTAGGGACCTGTTCTACAGTATTTATCACAGCAGACAACTGTATGACAAGGTGTGGGCCTTCATAGGTGTAATACTTGTCAATTTCTAATGGCTTTCTTGTTGCTCAAGTTTCCTGGCTACTAATGAGCAGCAAAGCCGTTTCGAATGCCGCACAGAGATAGAACAGGTGAAATCTGTTTGTCATGATGTAACGATGAATGGAAATGTTATGTTCAGTGTCAGATCTAAAACGGCCAGATTATACAAAGCGGTGTAGATTGTCATGGCCAGGTGATAAGCTGATTGACTGTCTTAACAGGTGTCTATCCATTGTACCTGTGTTGTACCTGATGGCCGCTTGGTTGGCACATATCAGTGGCGGATGTGTTTATACCGTGTTCCTAAGTGTACTCGTGTGTATTGGCGGACAAACATGTCTTATTCTCCTCAACAATGAAGTGACCAGCCTCCGCTGTCAGTTCAGTACACGAAGGAGGGAGCAACAATGCTCTGTACATTGTCCTGGATAATGCGACACCCTACTTTTGAACCTCTTCTGTCAAATAATTCTGTATGGAAGAGATCAATATGAGGGTTTAACATTGAGTCTACAAAAGAATTAATGATTTCTTTTGAAAGCCGTGATCCCCTGGTGCCTATGGTGTACTCGCCATTAGGAAGGGGAGCTCTAACGTGTCTCAGGATTACAGCATTAAAGCTCGATACACTTGACTGCCCATAGCATTTAAAGAAAGACCTGTGATCACATTTTACCTATACTGTCTATACACATTGTGTTTCAATGGAGTGTTTCCAGTAATACTGGTAAATAGATATTTACATTCGTAAAGGTTCTCAGCTGATTGGTTGCGGTGAAACACGTTGCTGTTTTGTGTATACGATACAGATCTGAATGTATAAGTTGTAATTGAAATCAGAAAAGTTGACAGAAAATGGTTCAGTGCTGTCTGGAACTGTAAAAAGTGAGAAGGACAGGACCAACAACTATATATACAATAACCGGGTGTAGGTGTGTGTACCATTTAGCGAGGTTCCACTTGTCGTCTGCTATTGTAAGTGATCAAAGTTTACGGCTCTGTCGGAGCCTGATTGAAAATGTTTAATTACACTGCTTTGTGCCGGTATTGATCTGCCCTGATATGTTTTAACAATGCTCAACGGCGAAATGGTGGACCTATAGGCACAAAAACTGCACTCGCACAGGGGTGTAGTGGTACATCTAGGAAACTTCTACAGCACAGCAGGAGTCAAATATCGGTGTTCACAGGTACATGTTGCTGTTCATTATGAAGATTAACAAACACAAATCTCTGACTTCTGCCTGAACTATTTGATGGATTTGGAGACATCTGAAAACAGTTGGATTTTGTTTGTTTGCTGAAGACATTTGATGGAGAGGGGGATCTCTGTAATAGTTAAGACTGCTTCAATTGTTGATGAAATTTGATGGAGATGAGGGCAGCATGAAGGCCAGACACTCAACTGTGTACAAAGACTTGCGCCCCCCACCACAGGATTGTGTCCGTCTACGACTCATCAATGTCTCCAACATTTCAATGCAGAGTACCAACACCAACGTCCCAAGGTAGGTCATGGTTTCTCTATAGGACTGCACTACCTCCATCAGGTATACAGTCCCTAGCTCCATCAGGTATACAGTCCCTAGCTCCATCAGGTATACAGTCCCTACCTCCATCAGGTATACAGTCCCTACCTCCATCAGGTATACAGCCCCTACCTCCATCAGGTATACAGTCCCTACCTCCATCAGTTATACAGTCCCAAGGTAGGTCATGGTTTCTCTATAGGGCTCCAGTACCTTCATCAGGTACCCACCCTGTGGGTCTGTCACACCTACATTATGACATACCACTGTGTGGGTCTGTCACATCTAAATTGTGACCACCCTGTGGGTCTGTCACACTACATTGTGACCACCCTGTGGGTCTGTCACACCTACATTGTGACCACCCTGTGGGTCTGTCGCACCTACATTATGACCACTCTGTGGGTCTGTCACACCTACATTATGACATACCACCCTGTGGGTCTGTCACACCTACATTATGACATACCACCCTGTGGGTCTGTCACACCTACATTATGACATACCACCCTGTGGGTCTGTCACATCTAAATTGTGACCACCCTGTGGGTCTGTCACACCTACATTGTGACCATCCTGTGGGTCTGTCACACCTACATTATGACATACCACCCTGTGGGTCTGTCACACCTTCATTATGACGTTCCACCCTGTGGGTCTGTCACACCTACATTATGACATACCACCCTGTGGGTCTGTCACACCTTCATGATGACGTTCCACCCTGTGGGTCTGTCACACCTACATTATGACGTACCACCCTGTGGGTCTGTCACACCTTCATTATGACGTACCACCCTGTGGGTCTGTCACACCTTCATTATGACGTACCACCCTGTGGGTCTGTCACACCTACATTATGACATACCACCCTGTGGGTCTGTCACACCTTCATTATGACGTACCACCCTGTGGGTCTGTCACACCTACATTATGACATACCACCCTGTGGGTCTGTCACACCTTCATTATGACGTACCACCTTGTGGGTCTGTCACACCTACATTATGACGTTCCACCCTGTGGGTCTGTCACACCTACATTATGACGTACCACCCTGTGGGTCTGTCACACCTTCATTATGACGTTCCACCCTGTGGGTCTGTCACACCTACATTATGACGTACCACCCTGTGGGTCTGTCACACCTTCATTATGACGTACCACCCTGTGGGTCTGTCACACCTTCATTATGACGTACCACCCTGTGGGTCTGTCACACCTACATTATGACATACCACCCTGTGGGTCTGTCACACCTTCATTATGATGTACCACCTTGTGGGTCTGTCACACCTACATTATGACATACCACCCTGTGGGTCTGTCACACCTTCATTATGACGTACCACCTTGTGGGTCTGTCACACCTACATTATGACCACCCTGTGGGTCTGTCACACCTACATTGTGACCAACCTGTGGGTCCGTCACACCTTCATTATGACATACCACCCTGTGGGTCTGTCACACCTTCATTATGACATTCCACCCTGTGGGTCTGTCACACCTACATTGTGACCAACCTGTGGGTCCGTCACACCTACAGTATGACGTACCAACCTGTGGGTCCGTCACACCTACATTATGACGTTCCACCCTGTGGGTCTGTCACACCTACATTGTGACCAACCTGTGGGTCCGTCACACCTACATTATGACGTACCAACCTGTGGGTCCGTCACACCTACATTATGACGTACCACCCTGTGGGTCTGTCACACCTACACCTTCACCTTGGTAACCATACAGAGACTTTATAATCTCAGGACATAATGTTCTTGTAGTAGCTATTACAAGGACTTCTTGTGACCCAGCAGGAAATTATGAATGCAACCTTAGATAGGTTCCATATTTGCATAATTTCTAAGAGTATGTCAAATAGAGTTATAATGTCCTATAACTTTACAAGGTCGCAATGCTCTGAGGTAGGTTCCACAGGTCACTCTGTCCTTATATAGATAGGTTCATAAAGAGTCACAATTTTCTGTTGTGACGTCCTCCATGGGTTGAAGTCTTTAAATGACTTCAAAAAAGACCAAACATGGACAAGTTGCCTCAGTGGAGATCCAACATGATCACAATGCCTTGATGTTGGTCAACCAGGAGCAGTATTTCTAGATGTAGGCCCCAAATGACACATTGTATTAGCTAACAAGGTCCAATGCTTTGCATTTAGGTCATGTATAGTCTTGATACAGGGTCTTAATCTACTGATGAAGGTCCCCTTTTAAAAAGAAATAAAAAGGGCACACTTCATTGATATTTGTCATATAGAGACACATTGTTCTGGTGCAGGTTTCACAGTCACATTGATTTGACCGAAGTAAATCCATAAATCTATACATTTACCATGTTCTTTTCTCTGAAATACAGCCGATCAATACATCAAATGTGTTTCGTCTTCTACTTATTTACAACTATACAATATTATTAATATTCTTTATGTAATTTTTACAATACCAATCGAGACTTGTGTAATTTCACTTTGTCAACATCTTAGATGTGTTCAAGCATGTCCAAACAGAAGTTAAACTTGTCCAATTAGAGGACAAGCATCTCCAGTCAGAGGACAAACATGTCCAATCAGAAGACAAGCATGTCCAATCAGAAGACAAGCTTGTTCAATCAGAGGACAAGTATGTCCAATCAGAGGCAAGCCTGTCCAATCAGAGGACAAGCATGTCCAATCAGAGGACAAGTATGTCCAATCAGAGGACAAGCATGACCAATCAGAGGCAAGCCAGTCCAATCAGAGGACATTTTCATGTCCAATCAGAGGACAAGCATGTCCAATTAGAGGACAAACATGTCCAATCAGAGGACAAGCATGTCCAATCAGAGGACATTTTCATGTCTAATTAGAGGACAAGCATGTCCAATTAGAGGACTTTTTTATGTCCAATCAGAGGAGAAGCATGTTATGTCAGTTTAATGATATATATTTTTTAAAGTATCATTATAAGAGGATATGGGTTTAGTAAAAAGTTTGTTGAAACAACATTCTATGTATGTGATAAGTTGTCTTGAGGTTAATTTGGCGACATGTCTGTTGAAGTAACATGTGTTTAACTACAATATCAAGTATGATGGTTCATTTATTTACAAGCTAAGTAAATATGGCACCATTGTGTCCCAAACTAACAGTCATATAGACTTTTATTACCTAACACAGAGCCAAGCCTTGTTCCAAAGATCAATGTTTACTAAACAAACATTAATCAATTGTAAAAGTTTGACAATTGCTTCCAGCTCATTTTACAAGTTTGACTGCCAAGGTTAGCAGAGTATCACCAGAAGATACAATTGTACCAATGTAGGGTGTCTGGTAAAAAAACACTGCTCAGTGGCACAATTGTCTGCTGTGGTGGTAGCTGTGGATCTGTAGCTTCTAGGTCGGATTTAAAAATTTTCAAAAAAATATTTTGTTATTAGACCAAAGTTCCATTAAAGTCTGATAATAACAATTTAAAAAGTGTGAATTTGTTTTCAAAAAAAGGTTGAACCTAGAAGCTTGTTTAATAATGACAAAACTTTTTTGAAATTTGAAAATCGGACCTAGAAGCTATGATGGATCCTTCAGCTACTGTGGTGGGTACCTCAACTACACACTTATAAACAAGATTATTCCATACTTGCCAACTTTTTGAAATTTCCATAGGGGAAATTACACTTGCTCAGAATTGAAAACATAAATAGTATGTATACATGAACATTCAGAGGAAAAATAACACTTTTAAATGGCTTCTTTTGAGCTCTTCTTTCATATGAAATCACCAGATCTTTAAAAATAGGACCACTTAACCAAATTCCAAAGTTGAAAATGCAACATTTTAGGGTCCAAAATCGGCAGTCTCCCTCCTAAATAGGGAAGGTTGGCAAGTATGCTATTCTGTTTCACATGATGTGGTATTGTAAAGTATTAATGAGAATGTTTCTAATGAAATCAAAAAACCTCCATACTACTGAAAGAATGAGATGTTGATTAAAAACATGAAAGATGCTCATTATCATTACAAGGAGTGACATTATTGACTGTACATACAACCATGGCTTTTTATTGTTGATAATTACTTGTGATGGTCAATAACAATGGTGTCATTGTTCTTACAATAAGTTTTTTTCAGCTCCAGTAAATTAAATACCTGACATAGTCAGCTATACGGTGCTGGTGACCTAGCGTAGGTCGTGGAAGTGAGGGAGGTGTACTGGTCCGATGTGTTATCTTGTAGTATAAGAATTATGTATCGTGCTGGTAAGGACTATTTACGGCCCAGTCAGTATTCGTGATATTTGATATCATTGATTTGTACCCTATGTCGGGGTCATACTCTAATGTTGGTAAAGATACAATTAAACAATCGTTGATTATAATCAATGTTTGTTCAAACTTAAGGAGTTTAGCGTAGGATGTTTGTATGGTGGTAGAATGATTGGAATAAATAATCCAACATATCAAAACTATTAATTTATAGAACAATTATAGATTTTTATACGGGTTAAGTATTTAGAATGCAGATTTAATTGTGCCGAGTAAACCGCAGTGTTGAAATGTCTGACTGTGACCTAACTTGTATTATGAATCACTAATTCATTTGGTTTAAAGCAATGTGTATAGAGGTTACCTGGAGAGTTTACAACACAAAACTTCAAATAGGATCACGAGATTAAAATTTTAATCTGTTTAACGCCAAATGGTTCCAAATTTATTACAAACCATGTTAATGGCAGTAAACTAGATTTAAGCCAAGTAAAAAAAAAAATGTATTTAAATCAAAGTGCATTAGATCATCACGCTTCAACACAGATAAGGTTACAAATTAACATACAGACATAGTGGATTTATAGGCATTCAATGTTTGTTTAGCTTGTCTTGGATTGCAGTCCAGGCCAGAGCTAGTATTTGTTCGATTCCAGGTTACACATCATTTAACATTACACCAAAGGTCAGATAAACATCAGGAATTTTATTGGAAATATTGTGAGAAAAAAAAACGCCACTAAAAGAAGATGTAGTGAGATGTAAGACAATGGGCAGCTTGGCATTACATACATGGTAAGCGTAACGAACAATGCCGTGTGTGTTGTCCTGAGTCAGGTGTCTGTTGCTCTTTACAAGGGACGAGACACTTTAATACCCACGGCATCTATTCAGGACTGGATTTATTGTTGATATCTGAGATTTTGAATTATGATATATATCGGCAATACTTGACTTTCATAACAATGATGAATTTGATATAATGTGAATTATTGATGAGGTGATATGTGTATATTCAGACCCCGTGGGGACCGCGGCTGAACAGTCAGGATCCACAAATTTTATAGGCTTTACCATTGTAGAAACTGTAGCCAATGGTGTGCTTGTTCCGTACCGATCACTGACGATAAACAGTGGTGAAATACCTGTGGGAATAACACATGGTTTTTGTGGATGTGGCGTACAGGTGCTCCCAGATTAGGTATTCCAACATTGTTCCTTAAGTCTACAAATCAAGTTAATTTTAGCCGAACAAAAGCCCACCGAACTTCTGCAATGGTCAAGGTCAATTAATTTGATAGTGATCAACATATATTGATATATAGATATAACTCCGCCACTCCAAAACTGTACATATCAATCAAATTATTGGATATATATATCTCTAATCTCATCTACATGGGTATATATATATAGTTCTAGTGTTTCGGTGTTTGATCTTGTTGGTTATCCACGAACTTTCAATATTTGTAGGTTATGTATCATGCTGTAGCTGGCACTGAAACCTCAAGGTCACTCAGGCATGGAGATCTATACACACCTGGAATCCACACTATATTTTGCTTGTGTCGAAAATTAATTAAGTCTCCATGAATATGTACAACTTATTACTATGATCCTTATGAAATATAAATTCATCGATAAGTAATTGTTAGTTAGTATGGGAATGATTATAACCTCATAAAGATCGATCCGCATTATACACTCACTGACCTCCATTGGTTGAACGTAATTAGCTCTCCATCTCACAGGGGCTCGGTTTCCTAATTTTGCGTGGTATATGGCATAAATCCTTTCAATTTCACTTTGTAATAAAAGCATGCACATGTACACCAGTACATTCTTATACCTTGTAATACCTCGATACCCTGAATTTTTACAAGGTATAAGAATGGGTAGAAACCGTCAATAAAAATGGTTTATATCATTTACTGGTGTGCATGCCTTTATTATAAAGTGAAATTGAAAGGATATGCCCAACATATTTCGCTAAAAATCTCAAAACCAGCCCCTGTGCTCCAACTGATGTAAACTAGTATTAATTGCGTCATTTAGTAGGTATTTGATGGAGCTGATCTCCAGGTAGTTATTGATTCGGCGGTAGTTATCACCGCACGCGTAACTAATAAAGCCTCCCAGAGTGGAATGACAGATTCATATTTAATGCGATGGCTTGTTTAGCAGGCGAGAAGTGGAAAGTTTATAGAAACGTGTTATCTTTATAAAATGGCTGGGTGTCGATTGATCGTGTGCACAAAACACCGATAACCTTATCTAACATTGTGCTTTCACTGATAAGTCTATAGACACGAAACAATGACTGATGAAAACATAGTAATGATCTGGAGTAAAAACTTAATGGATGAGGTGTATACTTATTGATATAAGTTTAATGGTGTATCTGTGCCTGTGGGGCCTGTCTGACTAAAGTGGTATGATTAGCTGGGACCCTTTACCGTATGAGTGTGTATTGCCTTTCAAGGGGCATAACTGTCTGTCAAAACCATGCACAAGATTGCATGGTGCAGAGTAAGTGAATTTTTCTCAATCTAATTTTTTTACAATTTTTTTTTCTCTTAAGTTTCATACTTGGTTAATGTATTTGGTTGTGTTTTTATATCTCTCTAATGGGAAAATAATTTGATCATACGAATGCTTGATTATATTTGATATATAACATTTGTAAAATGAAAATTAATTAATTGGATAGCAAACTTGCTATTGACTGGAATAATAACTTATATAAAAGCGTTTTGATATTACTATTTCCCAATTTCACATAGAGTTTTCTTATTTAATATATGACAAAGCCTTTATTGAGAATATTTTTCTCATTTAATATTCCAATGAGGTAAACAAAATTTACTTCCATGGACATTTGTTGTACCATACCTTTATAAACCTCTACTTAGACTCACTTAAAGTGTAAATGATTTATTCTTGTTGGATAGCTAAGCAAAAACTATACTTACCTTCCCAGCATGGTGTCTGTATGGAACCAACCTTTCCGTTATTTCTAGATATTTACCTATAGATAAATGTATATCCATACTGGCTTCCTGTGATGTTACACAAATTGTGAATGTTTCTTGCATTAAATCACAGTATCTTTAATGTAAAAATTGGGGAATACAGGTTTCAACAACTTCTACTAAATGAAGCACTCTCCTGTGAATGAAGGAAGTATAATATAATCATTTTAAGTGGGAATTTGAAAAAGGTTTTATATGATTGTTAGTTAGTACAAACCTGTTGGTGGTACAAAACATTCTATTGGCATATTAAAATTCTCATATGTAAATCATAATGCTTGGAAGGCCAGATATATTGCCTTTGATAAAAAAAATAGCTGAGAACCTCTAATGGCTTTTACTGTGAGGTACTAAAAGCTTGTTGCTGAAAACATATAAAGTAGATCCGCCATGGCCAAACAAGCCCAAACTCTAAAAACTTTTGTACCCAGGAATAAATGGTTATGAAAAAACAGGTGCAGTTTACTAGCATGAAGTTGCCAAAAGTTGCAGCTTTGATATATTTGCCTGTGTGAGCCAGCACCAACGTTGTGTGTTGGCAATGAATGAGCAATACTGATGTCCCAAGTCGTCCACGCGAGCGATACTACACACAGACCAGGGTCATGTTCACGTCAGCCAGGTGGACAATACATGTAAGTTAATATCTTCTGAGCAATAACCAAACCATGAATTAAAGTCAGACCCTTAATTGTATCTTAGAGCTCATGTCGGTGGTGAGGAGTACTTTAATAACGTGTTTTTGTGTCGAGATTGACTGTTTTCTTACTGGACCTGGACTTGTATACTATCAAGCACCTGGCATGGCAATATTGACCTATTGTCCATTGTTGGGTGACCAGTTTTAAATGATACGATATATACCATGCTTTATTCCATTTTAGTGGAGATATAGCTGTTTGTGATACATGTGGCGTTTACGCCAATCTCCAACTAATCCTTTCCTTGTTGGACGACAATCGTGTGCCCGTGTAAAATTTATAAGTTTATTGGGCTGATTATCATGCTGTTGACAGCAGGACTTTTTGTGACAAGCACATATGGTGATGGATGTAATTTATAAAGAAAGCAGGATTTTCGCATTAGATTCGTGTATGGCTGACGTAACAGAGATTCCAAGCCTCACCGGGTGTGCAATGCATGTGTTCAACAGGTTAACCACAAGTTGCCAAGCTCCAAACCAAAGTAATGTATAAATTATTGGTACTGGGGGAGCCGGGGCCAGTGAACCAGTTCTTCTCGGCTCCAGGCCACAGCACAAACACAGATGGAGAGAATGGAAGAAGGCAGATTGTAATTTTAAGAAACAGAAGATTTCCGGAGTTTGATTTCGGAGGAGTGCATGTTTGCCTCATCCGACAATGGAGGCAAGTGTTCACTGTAGCTGCCAAACACTAGCCGTGACTAACACCTCAATATAGATTGTATCAGGACGTGATCTTGGCTCCCCATTTACATAATTAAATACTGCGGTTGTTAATGTGGTTCGTATTTCTAGATAACATTGATATGCCTAAGTACACTATGCGTTATCAAACAACCCAAGAAATGGATTAAAAGCAATCTGTTGAGGAGGCTAAGCAGGTTGTAGCAAGGCCAGTGATTGTTGAGTTTTTGTCAGACCCCATACAGTGACCATAAACAGTGAAACTGACTCTTTGACTGCTTCTGTAGAGTCCTATCAATACACTCCTAATATGGGGGAAGTGTTGCTGAATTGTGGGCCTTGAGTCCAAAGGTAATTTCTGACACTTGACCATGGGTATATAGCCTGGCAATTGGGAGACCAAGGTATTTGGACTTATTCCATTGTACGTTAAATTAACATTGATTTGTGTTGAATACTGAAATGAAATTAGCTTACCTGGGTAAACAGCAGCAGCAGGACCTTAATTATTCATGGATTAAGTGTTGATTTAAGTGTCTTTATTGAAACATTCTGCTCACAGCCATCAGCCCGTGCATGTTTGCTCGCCTTTGTGGCCGATCAACAGCCTATTTGTCACTAGGAGAAGGCCTGAGGAATTATGTCTATTCTTAATGTTTCAATGCAGTTGACTTCTCCCACTAAGGTTTTTGGAAATCAATATTATATACTGTCTGTTGCAAATTTGGGTTAATGATCTGTGTTAATGAAAGAGAGGATGACGGGGGAGTTGGTGCGGCCTTACAAACCACTCAACTCTCACCCTGACAGGCTCAGCACGCCCCTGTCCTCGCGCTTCCCTCGCATACAGGTGCGACATGTGAGGGCCATGCTGCCCTATGATAGCCTCAAACTGCGCTTCAGGCGCACACCTATACGAGACGTGGTTTCCAACGTTCTGGAGTACCGTTTACGTAGGATTGGTTTGTAAGTATATATTTAAGTATATTGAGACACTTGAATGTTTATCTTCACAGGTCTCTGTCAATTAGATACTCTTCATTTGTTTATTGGTTAATTATCTCACCTGGATTGCTATAACGAGTTCCATTTATCATATCATCACACTGGGTCATTGGTTATACAGCAATGGCTGCTTGCTGAAGAATATTGACCATCTTTATAATGTTGTAGTTGCGGGTCTCTTTGATAATTTGTAATATTGAAATATTCCCATTAAAATCTCCTATGAATTTCAACGGATTTTCATTACCATATCATTAATGTGAAATAAAATGTTTATTTTAACCATTAATTTTGTGGAAAGATACGGTATTGATTTTATTAGGCTCATGGTAGAATATTTTATAGCTCACAAGTACAAATACAGTCAAACCTGCCTTATGACTACCTGTATGTACATTTTTAATTTGAGACAGAGAGTTGAAGTTTGGTAAACTGTTTAATTTGATATGACTTCTAGCCCGGTAAATAGGGTTTGATAGCCAACAACTAAACAACGTGTATGGACAAACCACCTAACATAATCTGTAACCAGGCCACTAACTTTTCGTAGAGTTTGTAAATTATTGTAAAGGCTGAAAATTGAAGACGCAATTTTATTGATAACTGAAGGACAATGGTGATACAATGTGCTGCCCAGCTGTTCCTTTTGAGTTGTCAGAACATTATTGTACAGTTTAAGTTTTGGAATATTGAGATTGGTTTCATTAGTGCTCATAAATTTATGAACTGATCTGCTGAATAAAAATATATAAGAAAAGCTGTTATAAATGAGGGATGAGGCAGTACATATCAGAGTGTAACCATTTGTAAACAGTTTGATAAGATTCAAATGTATCAGTTGGTAATGGTTACCGGCAAAGTGCAGTGAAACATTTAAACAGAAAATTGCAAATGTTATGTTCAATGCAGTGTGCATGTTGGAATAGCTAAACTAGCTGAAAATATACATAGACAACAGCATCAATAACAAGGTCATGACCTCTAAACACAGCACCATTGACAAGGTCGTGACCTCTACCAGTGGCACCGCAAACAAGGTCATCATCTCTAGACACAGCACCATGAACAAGGTTATGGCTTCTACAAATAGCACCACAGAAAAGGCCATGACCTCTAGCCACTGCATCAATGACAAGGTTTTGACATCTACCCTTAGCACCAAAAAAAGGTCATGACCTCTAGCCACTGCATCAATGACAAGGTTTTGTCCTCTACCCTTAGCACCACAGAAAAGGTCATGACATCTGGCCACAGCATCAATGACAAGGTCTTCACCTCTACCCTTAGCACCACAGAAAAAGTCAGGACCTCTAGCCACAGCACCATTGACTAGATTGTAGCATCTAGACACAGTACAGTTAACAAGGTTGTTACCTTTGGACACTGTTACTATAGCAAAGTCATGAACTTTGGATTCATCATCACTATAAAGGTCATGACCCCAAGACAAAACTGTAACTTCTGACAAGGTCATGACATTTGTAGACACACAACAATGTCTTGACATTTGTACAAATGCATGATTCTAATGTCAAAGTCATGACATGACATTTGTAGACACAATACAACTGACAAAGCTTATGAAATCCTGGACACACAACATTTCTGGCAATATCACGACATCTGTCGCCAAACAGCACGGTTATGACATGGTAACACAACACCAACGACATGTCCGTTACATTTAGAGATTCAGATACATCTTATATGTAAAATTGACAAAATACAATACTCTTTAGATAGTACACATCCATGACAAGTGTAATACAATTGTCATAAAACAATTTGTACCTGCATGGTCACCGATTCTGTGTCACTTTGTAACATGCTACAGTTGTGTCAGACATTGGTGGGACATTTTCTGGTATTAGTCAAGGGAAATAACTCTTACATGTATAGACCTCATGTAAGAAGTTTTCCTTTTTATAGAAAGATCTTTCTCCAGCAGTTGTGGTTACCTAAGCACTTTTATTGTGTGTAACTGTTTTCTTAAGCTTTGTGGAAGTCTCTTTGTCAACATAATTGGAAAGAAATTTCGGAAGAGGTATAATTAATTTTTTCCATTTGTCAGGTTAAAATAGGTTTTGTAGCTTATCGAATGTAAACTGCTTTTTGTATGGTATACATTAATAGTTTAGGTGTATAGTGGAAAGTAGGTATAAGAACTTTATAGAGAGCTTTGAGCGTTGTGATAAAACAGCTAAGCAAACAGGACAATCTAACTGTAGGGCCAGTACCTGTAGCCTGTATAGGGGACCACAGTACCTCAGGCTTATGATCAGTAATACTAACAGAACTGACCATACATACAACGACTGAACGTAGGATTAAACTTTATTGGATTATAATCCATTGATCAAAAAAATCTCACAGATTTAATTTGCCGGCCAAAATTATGATATGGTCAATCAGGTTATGTACCCTTTCTTCACCTGCGCTATTTAATTGAGCAGTCTATGTTCACCTTTGTCCATTCTTTACAGGTGAAAACTATGTGAAATTGCCCGTTTTACGGGTATAATCTCTCGCATTATGACCTCATGCTGAGAAAATATTAAAGGTGAGAAATAAAAAGTAACTTGATGATTCTTTTTAATGGACGTAGCATGAATTTTTAACACAATAACTCAACAAAATTAAAGGCGGTGCCCAGCATTCCCCAACAACATATAACTTATTTACGATTTCTCAGTTCAGAGGTACTGCTTACAAACAGTGAGATCAAAGCTCTCCTCAAAGAAAGGTTGCTATGGCAGTGCTTAAGCGTGTACAACCATAAAACTGCTGATTTGTAATTTAAACGCGTTATAGGTAACACCGCAAGCGAGATGGGGTCTTGACATCAAATCATAATATAAAGTCAACATGTGTAGGAGATTTATTGGAGAAAATATTGACTGGGATGCTGTTTGTTTAACAATATTCGTATGGGATTATTTACTCAAATGTTGAGTATACAAACCTCAGATACTTGTATGTTTTATGCGGAGACACATCAAAGGTAGATTTATATGTGGCAGCAGCACTCCTTGTTGGAAACTCGAGTGTATAAACCCTGCAAGATTATGGGCAAGAGTGGGACTAGCGCGATATGGTACTCACAAATAATAGAGCAATTTATGAGCTTGTTCACACAATGTGGAATAATATCAAACTTCACTTAGAAACATACCAACGGATAATTGTGTAGTTTACCTCTCATTGTAGGCAAGATAAACTCAATGGTGTGATTTAACATATTACGACTCGGGATGGAAGCTATCCTCGGTCGGAGTGTGTCGATTTGTACTTACAATTAATACTGCCTCCGGGTTTAACTAAAGGTGGTCATTGATTTAATGTGTGTTCTATACAAAAGACAATTAGTGTTGATAGGACTAATTGATCATGTGACAATACTTCTGACCTACGTACTAATGGTTCTACTCGTGTTACACACCTCAGCACAGCATTTGGGATTTACTGGACCTTCGACAGTTCGGCACTCACACGGGGCCGGGCTGAGGTTGTTTGAGCCCGAGACTTGGAATGAGTCTGGAGACTAGCCACAGTCGTTTGTTATTAAGTACATTGTTCTCTCACCTGTCTGGTGGGGTCAGGGGTCAGAACTGACCTTACTTCACGATCCCAAGTGTGTCTCAACTTAAAACTGCAGTGTTTCTCATTCATATTATAGGTGTAAATTTTGACATGCATTGATCCTTCTAATCACCTTACCCATTCGTGTTCCAGTGATTTTATTGGACGTTAAGCCAGATAAATTTTCTGGGGATCTAAACTGCACTTTATAATTATGGCTTACTGCTCCTTTCTGTACTGCCAGTACCAGACTACAAGACCTGCATGTCTTCTTCCTTAAACCTCTGTGACAACACACTACAACTGAGAACTTTATCCCACTATTAAGGGGATACTTATATGATTTGTGTTAACAATTCAGGTGTCAATATTGACAAAATTTTCTGATAGACAATACAATGGAGCCACATTTCAGAAGGAGGCGCCGTGAATGGCGGAGAAAATTTTCATGGGAAAGTTCAAAACTGCATGGCAGGATCGAACAAAGATGAAGGAGTGATAATGTGATTTTAACTGCAGTGTGTAGATATGTGTTGTTGGATTGCTGGAAGGGCATCGGTGAACTTTTAAAAAGTCTTTATCCATTTTTGTATGTCTTTGTGGAGTGGAAATACTGGACGGATTTGCATTGTCATTTAACATGGGAATATGTACATACAAAAAAAAATCGTATACGGAGAAAAGTTGTCTACCCATAACAAGCCTTCATTAACTTGGCAAATATTTTGTGCTGTTGTTGGAGTGTGCTGGAGTGCTTGCCCGCTGGATGACAGGGGTTGGTGAAGAGTGGCTGTGTCTGATCCGTGGAAAGTATTCCTGCCATGAGAGCCAAATCATAACGGCCACAAAGAGATATATGTAAACAGTATACTATTGATTCCAACTCACAAGTAGTGTTTGCTACTCAAAAAAGCTTCAAACCAGGATGTATGGTTTGGAAGGATGAATTGTTTGCTCTCTCTTGCTTTAAGAGTACGCGTGTCTCCAGTGTAGGGCCTGCGAACCTTGTTGGAACTGTTTATTTTACAATCTTCGGACCAATGGATATGACCACTGACATTATCTTGACCACAATCTGTGTACTGATTAGGTCTTTAAAAGTTTAAATATCACCAATTATCAACTTTAATCATGTTTGTGCTGTGAAATAAGAAAACAATTTGATGTTTGGTTATGATTCTTGGTTTTGAAACTATCGAGAGCCAGACCACTGTTGTGAAATTCATTTTGGTGTAATTACGCCACTTGGAAAACTGAATTATAAAACCTTTCAAGACTACATTTGATATTTCAACTGACTCGATCTCAAGTACACATTGTTCTGGTGGTTTTCAGGTATATTTGACAAACCAATATAATGGAACAGTGACTTGATTTAACAACCAACACAATGAACACTTGCGGTTGTGTATATCTAACAGTCATAGATATTTAATGGCTGAAGCCTTTGGTGACCACTCAAAGACTTGATACAAGGGAATGTTTGCTATAGACAGCTGGGAATAAGTAAATTTACTGATATGATTATAATTTGATTGTCGCCAAACGCTTGCAAATGGAATGACATTTGTCATGATATATCAAAGCCTGTGAAAGATTAATGAGTGCTTGCCAGCATTGATATTGTACAGGAAGTCGGAATGGATCGAGTCGAGGTGACGGGTCATGAGTGATTGATGCAAGAGGGTGTTGAGGTGTCTTGCGATTTCTGCACCATCTTGTTTGGAGGTTGGGGGTCATTGATAGGGGTGCTATGGAGAAAGCTGATATGCACTGGAAGTGTTACCAAGAAGACTTGGTTCTACACAGTCAGCTGGAGAGGTACGACCTACTGAGGAGTACCTCGGACACCCCGCGGGTCGGTACTGCTGGCCGTCACCCAGACCAGTGTGGCTGTGGTCTACCCAACACCAAGTACTGCATGCTGAACGTACAGCCACTGTTCACCCCCGCGGGACCCCAGCGCCACGGCAGTGGGCGTAAGAAATATGTATGGGTGCCCATGAGCATCTGTAGTGTGTTGTGAGTATATTTAGCAGGGTGACAGGTAAATATATAATTAATGAAACTATATACAATGTAATTTGTAATTTTGATTTCATTTGATACAATGCTGCTTATTATTTTAGTTTTGGGGCAAATTATTTTAAAGGGTTATCAATATTCAATATCTGTACTACCGTGCTGATTTTTGCACTGAAAAATCTTATTGAGTTCAACGTGTGTTTCAGGGAGTCAAATTTGAAAGAAGTTTTTGGGGAAAATACCAATTAATATGCCCTGTTATTTTTTTTTCTTAAACTGTTTTGCATAAAATCAAGGTTAAGGTTTTGGGGTATTAGTTTCTTTGAAAGACTTTCCAAGAATTCAATATTTTCATTTTGTACTATAGTGCTGATTTTGGCAATGAGAATTCTTGTGAGATTGAAGACCCATTTCATGAAGTCATATTTGGAATATTTTTTTGGAAAAAAATCCATTTGCCTTGTTTTGGACTGAAAACTTTTATTGTTGAAAGCAATACATATGCTGCGGTATATGTATTAGTTATCTGTAGGGCATCTCTAGTGTAAAATATTAAAAGCCATTCAATATTTGATGAGGATATATTAGGGTTATACATGTTTGAAGTGTCAAGTATTTTTCATAAAGGCAATGTCGTATAAGAAATTCACTTTCTATTTCATGTATTAACAGAGTGCTACAAGCTGAGTTTCTATTGTGTCACATAAAACAACTTTAGTAATCTCCCTGTGTTTATACATACTTAAATGCCATAAGGTGATTGGTGATGAACGGTCGTGTGATTGATAAGTCTAGCTACAATCAATATTTGTTCCTACTTGAGTTGGGGTTGTGTAGGCCTACAGAGGAGGATGAGACAACACCTTATTGACAAATCAGTCTGCATACGGATGTTCAGGTAGAGATCGACAGGACAAACTTATTGAACACCAGAACTGATCTGGGCGTGAGAACATATCCAGGGAAAGTGCAGCTTCAAGTTGATTTAACTTGCTATATATATGTAAATCAAATGGTGTTCATATCGGCTTGTTTGAAAAAATATTGGATTTTGTGATGAAAAGTGGTAAGGCAAGAAAAGTGGATCTTTATCATTTCTGTTTCATTTCTATAGAAAATAAATAGAGATGAATATTGGAAACATTACAACCTTGAAGGCTACATTTAATAAAACAAGTTACACTTATACTACAGTCATATACAAATGTATAAGAGACAGATCATATGACTGTAAATACCTGGTATGTATAATGCATTAGAAAGCAACCAATGCCAGTGTCTGATAATAAGCCCAAGCCTCAACTTATGACTGGGGGATGTCTGGTAATAAGCCCATCCCCCACTTATGACCTCCTCACTATGCACCAGGGGGATGTCTGGTAATAAGCCCATCTCCCACTTATGACCTCCTCACTATGCACCAGGGTGATGTCTGGTAATAAGCCCATCCCCCATTTATGACCTCCTCACTATGCACCAGGGGGATGTCTGGTAATAAGCCCAACCCCCCACTTTTGACTTTGTTTAATGCACTGGCCCCTGGGCTTATTGCCGGAGAAATAAGGTAAATTATTGAATTAGGATCGTGTTTCACTGAAAGTAAACATCGTGTGATTTTGTTTTCTTGTGAAAATGTATGAATTAGGTTTTTAGTGATGAAATTGTTTTCAAATTAATAAGTTTAAGTTTCATTTAAAAACGATTTGTCGAAGATTTAAGCTGGGCCAGTTATTTATTTAAAGGTATTCATTCATAAACCTGTAATCATGAAGAAATCTGTACATTTATCATAAAAATTTACAGAAATTCAGATGTGTGTGTCAGACATGAAAGTTGGTATTTACCTTGCTTCAAATAATAAGAACACAGCTTTCGAATGGTAACACATGCGTGTGTGAACAGAGTTGTTTCCCCTTACTTGCTACCCTCTGCCTTTGATTATTTTCATCTGGAAGTAGCCCTCCAGTGGGGAAACTGAAAACATATCCCACAATTACGTTACGTCACACATTTATGTTACGTCACACAATTACGTTACGTCATACTTTGCCTTCATCGGTTATTTCCAGAAAGTACAAAATAACCGGAATATCTTTCAGTTGATGTCTGTTGCATTTATCTCTGTCGTTGCTTTAAAAGCTGTGTTTTGTTTTCGACTTGCCAACTTTAAATAATAGAAATTGTATCACTTTCTCAACCAGTATATGAATGGTTCTCAGTAAATATCACAGATCAACTATAATATAAAGCTAGCTCTTTTTAAGGCTTTGCCTTTGCCATATTATGAATAAAACAAAATATGTCAGAGGTTACCAAAAAAACTTACACTATGTTAGTAGATTATGAAAAATAAGTATAGTGAACATCATTTCTTGGGAAATATTACACCATAGATATTTCATGGTCACTCTTGCACCTTTGTATATTTACACAGTCTGTGCTAGTTACCACATAGAAGTCTACTGACTCCATATCTACAACACTATTGGGCATACTGATGTGTTAAAGGCTCTGTATTATACTGTAGTAATTATCGAAGGGATGACTGAGGACAGATACATATTATAGTTGCATACTGTAATGATTGACTGATAATGATTGGTTTATATTGGTCTGTGGGTGTAAAGGAGGTCCTTGGTTCTGTTAATGGATAGTAAAACAATGATGTGTAACATTCACTGAGCCATTTAATAATAAATAATGTGTACATAAAAAATTTGTGGTCTTGGAAGGCAATTAATCATTTAAAGAGCCCAGAGTTATTCCCCTTTACAGGTATTTTGCTTTGTTTCTATTCATTTTACCCTCTACTACCTGGAGTTATTCCCCTTCATATTAATAAGCAATTTACATAGCTATTCATGTATACAACCCATACTTGCCAACCCTCCCTATTTAGGAGGGAGACTCCCGATTTTGGACCCTAAAATGTTGCATTTTCAACTTGGGAATCTGCTTTATTGTTCTTATTTTTAAAGATCTGATAATTTCATCTGAAAGAAGAGCACAAAAGAAGCCATTTAAAAGTGTTATTTTTCCTCTGAATTTACATGTATACATATTATCTATGTTTTCAATTCTGAGCATGCCTAATCTCCCCCATGGAAATTTCAAACAGTTGGCAAGTATATGACAACCCCAAATTAATAGAAATTTGAACTGATGCTGTCAAATTCAGACATTTTGTCGGTTCAAACTAGTTTTATATTTGAGTTTGGTAATTGATTGATCTGCTGTGAACCGTGAAAAGTTTTTAATGGTGTTTTATATATGTGTATATATAATATGACATGATCAATGGGGCATTGATCTGTTCTACATATGTATATTTATGGTATTGAGAGGGTCCGGAGTATTGGATGACTTTCTCCTTATCAATTTTCCTTATTATAAATTGGCCATGTATATATATTTATGGTATTGTGAGGGTCCGGAGTATTGGATGACTTTCTCCTTATCAATTGTCCTGATTTATAATTGGCCTATGTTACTGTGTACTGACAGGGACGGTAAATAACTTGTCAGATTACCCTCCAGATAATTAGGGGGTCAGTATTGATTTACTTATCAGGCCAATATACAAAAGTCGGGAAATCAGTCAGGAACATATTTTGATAGCTACCCAGGGCCGCCTGATCGATAAACCTTGACAATAGTCCCTCCATATATAAATATACCTGTCAGTGGGCCAACGACTGTGTGATCAACACCACCTAACTTTCTGTGTCGGTCTTAACCTGCCGGGATACACCTGGCCGTCACCCCACTGGAGAACAAGCACTAACATATAATTGGTGTGCATTCAAGGCACCCGGTGTTTGCTCATATATTAAACAGTGTTGCATTAGACCAAACAGTCAACATACGTGACTCGGGCTCGGCTTTATTTACATACTGGTGAAGTGGAGATGTGACTTTAAAAAGCTAAAACCGTTTTTGTAAGGGCTCACTGTGTAGGTCTGTGGTGTGGAGATCTAGATCACACACCAATACCTGTAGGGTATATTGTCTCAGACAGCCATTCAACAGGCTTTTGTTTACTCGATTGGAGCCAAAACCTGGAATTCGGTCGGCAGTTGTTTTGGACTTTTTTGTTGATCTGATAGGGGGTTTGACACTGGAGACCATTGTGAGTGGGTGAGGCCCCTATAATACCAAGCAGTGTATGTGGGCCCCTACTCGTCTGTGTTGGTCCTCGCTCGGCCCGTTACTCGGCTTGATGCTGATCAGTCTCAACTTACACTCGCTGCTAACATCGATTGGCCAATCAATAGGATTGAATTTTCAGTGTATCTATCCTTGAACTATAGACGGAAGCGTACATCCAAGGTGCTACTTTGTGAGTGATCTCTGGCTTATAAAAAATATGTCATGTTGGGGTATTACCCTGCTGTTAAAAGTGTCAGGCATATAATACAGTTGACAGTTATAATAGTGCTGTATCCTATGTCTTCACACCACAGGTGAATGTTTCCTGGTTTAACACTGTGACAACAGTTTGACTGTCACCTCCGATCATCAGCTCTGTATCCACAACTCTGTGATATATCCAGGAGGCTTTATAAACACACCGGGAATACACAACACACCTACAATATCGTAGGTGGTGTGTCGAGGCAGTCGTGAATAACACTGAGAGCAATTATCATATATAGCCAGATAATTGAATCTGTATTTAAAGCCTGGCCTTATTAGTATGTATAAGACACCGGACGAGTTTCTTTGAGTGGGTCCTATATTATAAGCTGTCCTTAGGGCGGTGAGAAACCATAACTTGCTGATCCTGCGTTATAAACACACTGGCGAAAGGAAGGATTCCAATAACAAAAGCTCCTGTTTGTGAGAATAAGTGTCTGGATGTACAATTTGTTAACTGAGTTACTGAGTTTACCTGATAATATTAATGCTCAGTGCACTATAATGAAGTGGGGACATACTGTAATGTAGGAGATTATATGGACTAATGTTGGTCTGTTGTTGGCTAGACAACTAGATACCTGATGCTGGATGGGAAGCATTGTTACAGTTGACTCTGCTCAGGCTGTATATACACATAGATACAGCACCCGAGCAACCGTGTCCAAGATCACGGTACAATGACTGTTGCTGCCTCGGACACTAGGAGAACATCAATGGTGAATTTACGCAACAATTCTAAACTTCGGAACATTTACGGACCTAAGTGTCCCATTACTCTGCTGTCGGAGGATGTATACCACCCGCCCAGGCCGAAGTCTGGCAAAAAGGCCTCAAACAGCGCTGCGGAGGACCACCCTCCCCTCCGACCATTCTCTGGGACAATGACCACCTCAGAGGCCTGTCCAAGGTAACATGTGATCTCTAGGTGTAAAAGGCATAATATATTTTTCAGGTGTTTCCCATCTGCCATATAGATATAACCATGGTGTTCAGAACATTACTGGTCATATTTGCAACATCAAGTTCAACCTTATTCCACCCTTACCACATGTTCATGCATGCAAACAGACCTGATAAAAAATCTTTAATTTCAATTATTTAAAAAAAGTGTTTTTCTAAGTCATTGGTTTTGTGTTTGTTGATATCAATCAGACCTGATATAAAATATTTAATTTATTTATAAAAGTGTTTTTTCTGGGTCAAATGTTTTGTGTATGAGAGACAATCAATCAGTAATGTTAACATGACACAATTGTGACTAATAATAACCTGAAACTTCATTGTATTGTGTATTAGTTTGAGTACACTGTTTTTATTTTATCAAAACATTCAATATGAAATGTCAACTCCTAAAATTTGTGATCAATACCAGCTCATGTCAGTGTTGACAAACGAGGCGGTGAGTAGGGCAGGCTGTATGTATATATATATACATGTGTCTGTGTGTAACTGGAAACAGGTGGTTTGTTGTTCCTGGTCACCTAGTAACCAGGCCATGGATGAAGGGAGATAACTCTGTAGAACCTATAGTTCAGTTGTTTAGTATATTTCAGTAAAGAGACAGACAATGAGGTAATCGTGAGAAGCAGTGGTAAATTGTAAACAGACATGATAAAATATTAATAGGGAAGAGTTCAGATATCACTATAAAATCTGGTAACTAGACCGTACAGTTATATCACATAGGCTTATCTATAGCATGTATGTTAATATTTCAGTACTCCTACCGGGGTCAGGTTCCTTATTGGTGTCAGTGTTTTGATTGGACGTGTAGCTGATGATTTGTTATTGGAGGTAGGGTGTTCTCGTCAGTGTATGTTTAGGGGTACATGTAGACATGTCTAAAAAGATTTTGTCAGAATTCTTCCCGACATATGATATTATGTAAAGTTTGTTTTAAAAAATGTAAATGTTTTATGAAAAGACCTTTTTTATTCAGAGACCTATCTAATGTTTTCCTGGCCATTGTGAAAGTTTTACCATATATGGCTGTCATGTGACCATGAATGAACCAATCATTGTTATACACAAAATGCATGTATACAAAGTGTACATGGTACCAATATAAAATTTTATTTCTTGAATTAAGCTTTTAAGTATGCTTAAAGGTGAATTATTCTACAGCATTTTTTGTGTATTACGAAAAATAAAGTCATAAATCAACCAAAGGTATAAGTTGTAACAAGTCATGTGGAAAGCATTAAATAGCTATAAAGTAAATGCATTTAGCGATTAAACTGGATCAGAAAGATTAAGAGTAGCAATGGAATATGTAACCACTAACTTACGTATAACATCGGTGCTGTTTGTTGATTACCGACTCTCCGGCTGATGTTCAGCCAAGTCTGTTAAATCTCTGGCCCAGAAATATCTGCCCGACATCAAACCACATACTCTTTGTCCCAAACATTTAATTCAGGTAAATGTATTAATAGTGTCATTTAAATCCAATATAGATTCATATACTCAGGTAAGGCAAGCATTGTTAATATTTATTGAATATCGGCATTCAGATTATTGATACCAAAAATAGTGTTTGCCACCTTGGGTGCCTAATATCTGTGTTTCGGAACATCGATCCACGTGCATTCATGCCTCTAATCCAATCCAGCGATCAGCCTAGGGATTGGTGGGTCAGAGGTCATTCTGTGATCCTCGCCCATTGCTGGTTCCATGTAGACTTCCAACAATACTGAAAGTTTTCTTGTATTCAGAGAACAAAAACCTGGCATGGTCATTAACAGATGTCGACTACTGGCAGTACTCAAAGTGTTTTAAGTGTAAATAGCAGTGTTAAGGTAGTGTATTGGGTATAGATGCTGTCACAGTAAGGTACAAGTATTGATCATGGAGTGGCAGGTTGGTCGTTAAAGGCCCGTCTACACCCCAGGAAAGCCAGCAGGGAGAGTGTCTCAGATGGCGAATTCATTGGCGTTTAACGTGCGGTTACCTGTACCGACACTTAAAAACAGATAGATGGGCGTGGAGGTGATTGCAGGAATATCACCGTTTTACCCATGTAGCTGAATAAGCCTGCCTCTTGGCACCTTTGAATTGTCAAACAAGAGTTTGGTGTGACGTGCTGTACGACAGCTTTGGGGGGAAGGTGTTTGTGTTGAGTACGTAGACACCTGAAGTGCTACTGTCCTCGTAACAGGTTAAATGTCCCGTACACTAGAGGTTGTCAGTCAGTGAGAGCTGAGAGGAGGTCGAGTGATGACCTGTGACAGTGACTAGTTGAGGCCCCTGACACGGCATTTCTCTGCTCTAGCAGATGATTTACGCGGAATCAATGCAGATTCCTCAGAGTGGTCCGCAACGCTCACCTAAAAAAGCAGCATTCATCTATCCAGAATGTCCGTGGATGTTCCCAGTTCGGGTGCGATCTCTGCCCATGATTCCGTAAGTATACACAGATCATCGAGGGAAAACAGGACTTTCCGAGATCTCCGTTTTGTTGTTGTTTACTTCCACAAGATTTTCATATCTTCTACCTTTGACATGCCTACTCTACAGAATGTTTGAAGACTATTTCATTGATTCGTTAAGGAGAAAACATATTTAGGGTTGTCTTCAACTCTAAAATGAACTTCATTTTTTTCAAGAACAAATTCTAGATAACGTAAAGATATCTTATTTTCAATACTTTAATTGCTCTGGAGGCGTTGTGAGAGCTCAATCTTTATCAGAAGAGTCAATATTTGAAGTACTACCACTTAATGGATTTCCCTAGAGTTTGTGAGTTTATAATAATAGAATATAATAGGTAAGTGTATATAGACCTAACATAAACGATTGTAAGTGTATTTAGGATGGTACGATAGTGTTCTCAGCCTCACTATGGTCAACACTCCCCACTGTTGACCAGGTCAGCCTACGTAGGTACATTGTCGTTTGGGTAAAATCATTATTTAATGTACATATGAATAAGGGAAAATATGGAAATTGCCTTCAAGCACAGTAAACAAGAATATTTCTAGTCTGTGATTAATTAAATCAGTTTACGGGCTATAGTTGGATCGAAGATAAATTTCCTGTATAGACCGGAGTTACCAGCTATAGAATGCTGCTATTACATTCAGGACATTCCTGGGTACCAGTACATAACCCATGTACCTGTTAAATGCCTGGAGACAAAGATGAGTGGGGATATGTGTTCAACAAATTTAATGAAAAGCCAAATCCCCTAGTGGGATTAGGTACCACTTGCCTGTGTTTTCAGATTTATTACACAAATTTGGGAATACAGCCAAGTTTTAAAATTATACCTGAATGATTTAATCTATAATGGGTGTTCTTCAGTCCCTACTTAGGATATCAGTCCATCAGGTTGGAGCTTGATTTGAAATTTATGGTAGTGTTAAGAAGTTAAAGTTTGAATTAGGACTACTTATATATCAGTAATTGTTTGGAAATTTTTAACCCGAAAAATTAGATTAAACTGTTGTCCCAAATTTTTCAAAATTTTAAAAACAAGTACCAACTTCCAGACTTGCTTCCTGTGAAGTGTTTAAAACAAAATTTGTGTAAGGACTTGTGTTATCTTCATTTGTACCACCTCTTCTCATGACCCCAAAGATTCATTTAAATACATGGAGGCAGACATGCAGATATATTTGTAATGATCAAGATTTTGCTGTGCATGGTTTGTAGATGTACATTTTGTTAAGACTAAATGTACCTGGAATATCTGTCGGAGCAAAAATAACCCACATTTTATTCAAGTTTCAGTGGCTAAATTCTACAACTGAGAATGTTTTTACCCCCTAGCAAGCTAATGACATTTTGTACGACTAAGTTAAAGCTCAGGCTTGTCAGCATTTTAAACAGACGAACGGAAGCATGTTTGTGATAACACATTTTATATCCTTTGAATTCAAATATGCTTTGTTTCTCTGGGAATCAACCATCTAGAGTAAATACAACATACATTGATTTATGTCAGAATCTACAATTTCCAAAGGACTATTTATTCAGAGATGTTTCCTACTCAATTCTGATCAAATCATTGAACAGTATGTTCTCTGTGTGAAGTTTTTTTTGAACTTTAGAATGTTTTCACCTTTATAGATGTTGATTAAAGGTTTGAAACAAAGTTTATGTCAATGGAAAGAGTTGTGTTTCTCTGTTTGATGTTATTGTCTAAGGCAAACTGTATAAAAAGGGAAAACTACTGATATATTGTTGTCTAAGGCAAGTTGTTAATAGCTGACAACTACTGGTATATTGTTGCATTGAAGGTAGTTAACAATACCTAACAACTACTGGTATATTGTTGTATTGAAGGTAGTTAACAATACCTGACAACTACTGGTATATTGTTGTATTGAAGGTAGTTAACAATACCTGACAACTACTGGTATATTGTTGTATTGAAGGTTAACAATACCTGACAACTACTGGTATATTGTTGTATTGAAGGTAGTTAACAATACCTGACAACTACTGGTATATTGTTGTATTGAAGGTAGTTAACAATACCTGACAACTACTGGTATATTGTTGTATTGATGGTAGTTAACAATACCTGACAACTACTGGTATATTGTTGTATTGAAGGTAGTTAACAATACCTGACAACTACTGGTATATTGTTGTATTGAAGGTAGTTAACAATACCTGACAACTACTGGTATATTGTTGTACTGAAGGTAGTTAACAATACCTGACAACTACTGATATATTGTTGTATTGAAGGTAGTTAACAATACCTGACAACTACTGGTATATTGTTGTACTGAAGGTAGTTAACAATACCTGACAACTACTGGTATATTGTTGTACTGAAGGTAGTTAACAATACCTGACAACTACTGGTATATTGTTGTATTGAAGGTAGTTAACAATACCTGACAACTACTGGTATATTGTTGTATTGAAGGTTAACAATACCTGACAACTACTGGTATATTGTTGTATTGATGGTAGTTAACAATACCTGACAACTACTGGTATATTGTTGTATTAAAGGTAGATAACAATACCTGACAACTAGTGGTGTATTGTACTGAAGGTAGTTAACAATACCTGACAACTACTGGTATATTGTTGTATTAAAGGTAGTTAACAATACCTTACAACTACTGGTATATTGTTGTATTGAAGGTAGTTAACAATACCTGACAACTACTGGTATATTGTTGTATTGAAGGTAGTTAATAATACCTGACAACTACTGGTATATTGTTGTATTGAAGGTAGTTAATAATACCTGACAACTACTGGTATATTGTTGTATTGAAGGTAGTTAACAATACCTGACAACTACTGGTATATTGTTGTATTGAAGGTAGTTAACAATACCTGACAACTACTGGTATATTGTTGTATTGAAGGTAGTTAATAATACCTGACAACTACTGGTATATTGTTGTATTGAAGGTAGTTAATAATACCTGACAACTACTGGTATATTGTTGTATTGAAGGTAGTTAACAATACCTGACAACTACTGGTATATTGTTGTATTGAAGGTAGTTAACAATACCTGACAACTACTGGTATATTGTTGTATTGAAGGTAGTTAACAATACCTGACAACTACTGGTATATTGTTGTACTGAAGGTAGTTAACAATACCTGACAACTTTGTTTTTGAGGTGGAGATTTATTGACTACCAAATTCAATTAACATTATTAAAAGTCAGACAATACCTGTCAAACTCAAGTATTTTGTCATATTGACTTTACTAAAGTTAGGAAATACCTGCCAAGTTTTTAGTCTATTGATTCTCAGAGTTGTGCAAATGTTACCTCTCAAAAGTTATTATTTGAATTCTAAACTGTTTGATTTGAACTGCTTTTAAACTAAATCTAAGAGTATACATTTATGCAGGACAAGGTTATGTTTTGTATTTTTCTACAATGTGCGCTGCCTGAATACGATACAGCCATGTTTGAATATGTATAATGTTATTACGTTTAGATAATACTGGTTAGGGTATGAAACAGATGAACTAGTATGATTATATTATCGTGTAAATCGGCCTTTGTTAGCCTATCTACACCATGGCATTCTTAATAAGTGTTTTGTGACCAGATCTTTGTATGGTGGATTATGGTGGCTTTGTTCGACCCTGGGTCACATTGGAAGCGCCTTAGTTGGAACATTATAGACGCGTGAGGTATACAAACAGTGTTAATTGGCATTTACATGTTGTATCCAGCCGAGTCCAGCTATAGTCACGGGGCAGATATATATTAAACAATATCATGTGACTATTAACAGAAAGTATAGGAGAGTTGTTATGAGGAATTGTGTGAAGCTGGTCTTATGAGGTAAGTAATATTTTAGGGGTGGCCAGGTAACTGTTACCACAGGTAGGGGGGCTTTAAACTTAACCATACTCGTTACATTGTGACCAGGTATACATTGCTACCTGGTGGTATGTGTAATATGCTTTGGAATAGGGAATCGTGATTGAGGTATAGCATTTGTACATGTATGTAAGAAATAAATATCCGACTGTTGTGTCCGCACTCTCACACTCACATTACCAAATTCACCGGCAAATCAAAAGAAATGTAGATCTGCATGTACAAACATAATGAATGCATTAAAATGTTTGGTAGTTTTCATACACTTGACTTCATAAAAATTTGAGATTATAAATAATACAATCAATCTTTTACAAAAATAAGCACAATCCCAATAATTTTCTGCAAGACCTAAGTTAATACACCTTATTAAGTGTGAATAAAAAAATATCTCGTTTTGAATTTTAGCATACTACATGTACCTATATAAAACAGGGTTATATAGGGTTATTATAAGTCATATACAGGGTTATAAAGGGATATTAATATGCAAGGTTATAAAGGTACGAGGGCTGGCTGAAAAGTTCTAAACCTTATAACTGCACATGTAAAAGACCTGTACCAAGTTGATGGTTAAATGTAGTTAATTTTCTACAAAGTCCCCAAGTTCCACATTGACACATTTTTGCCAGCAATGCTGCAAGGCCTGCATGCCAGTCATAAAGAAATTTTCTTCAGTCACCCTAGAAAATTAATTCACCATGGAAATTACTTTATCTGAATACTAGGAAAATGACAATAATTGATTGCTGACATGACAACCACCGATCTTTTTAACAGGAACATGGTTCATTTAGTTCCTACAAAGCATTACAGTTGCAGTTCTTATGTCTGTGTTTCATTAATAATCGTACTTGTTATTGGCAAAAGTTTGCTTCAATCTGATTGGTTATAAAGGTTTTTCATATACAGGGTTATACTCATATTCAGGGTCATAAAGGGTTACTTATTTACATGGTTATAAAGGGTTACTCATATACAAAGGTGTATAAGGTTTTATACAGGGAAAAGTCATTTCCAAGGTAAAAAAAAGGGCTAGCTAGCTGATTAGTCAGTGTAAATGAGTACACCTTCTCTATCCCTCAAAATGTAAAGAAATAATGTGTCTTTAATAGCAGTTATAACACTGTATTGAGTTGTTATTGATTGTTATGCTGACTGAACCATTTCTGGTTTAGCTACCTCTGGAAATGTTGTGTGATTTTCACCTGGAGATATTTGTATGATCTTGTGTTGGTATACACATCAAAGACAACACCTGTGTGTGAGATACAGATCTAGCAGTGTGCTTGTACTTAATCTCTTACCCATAGACTATACATCTTGCATGACTACTTCCATAACAGGATGCCAACACGGGACACTTCACAAAGTAGTCTGTCCTTGGAGAATTTTGTATACATGGGGTTGTGTTTCTTTGTAAATTTCCAATGATTGCAGTATAATTGTAGATATAAAATCTACCTTGAGGAATTGTGTTGTGACCCATTATCTCAAACAGGTAGCTATAGCACAAGAGTTGTAAGAGATGTGTAACAATTATGTATGAATTTCTGTTCCAGCGACCAAATAAACATTCAACATATTTATGTATTCGTTAATTAGCATATTGGTCTCATCCATTTCAGAGAAAATGATATGCCTAAAATCCTTACACTAATGTATCATTGCCAATACCGAGATATGATTACCATGAAAATGGCCTCTATAAATACCAGCTAGTATTGTACGAGTTTGTGTCCGCTTCACACCCTGGTTTTGAAGGGTGAAAAAGTTGGTTTGACTTGGCATTAATCTGTGATTTGTGTGACTTTAGGTGGGTGACTTAAGCCAGGATTAAATACCTTGGTATACACACTGTAAAGTTAAAGTTGTGCTCACTAAATCTACGACAACATGTAAAAAGTACTGGAAATGTGCCTTAGTTTTGAATATTTTGTGTCTTTTCAGTTCCTCAAGCACACCCACTGTTCCATACTCAACAGCTGACATTCTATATGGAAACGAAGTTCGGCAGTCTCCTCAAGTAGATGATATTCGACAAAACAGTTTTATAGACTATAATCCAAAGGACCGAGAACGGCTAGGTTCCCGTGACCTTAGTGATCAGAGTGGCAGGAGACCAGGGAGCAAGGGAGGCTCCCGCAAGTCCCTGTCTATAGAGAAAGGTAAGAGTCATAGTTCATATATAGTGATCATGTAAATATTCTTGTCAAGGGAAAGGTAAGGATATAGTCCATAGTGATCAAGTGAATATTCCTGTCCATAGGGAAAGGTAAGGGTCATAGTCCATAGTGAGGACATCATCCCTTACACTAAAGGAATCCCTGTCTATATAAGGGAAAGAAAATGATCATATTAAGGATATTAGAGTAAATAAAAAAAAAGATAATTATCTTTGTCAATAGAGGTTAGGAATGATGGCCCATGGACCAAGCTGAATGCCAAAATTAAAGGTAAAGCCACTCTTCATAGGTAGAGTAAGGATTTACTTTTTGTAGATAAAGTAGTGATGGAATATTCATGTCAAGCTTTACTAGGCCAGGGCTGTAACAGTGGAAGATGTCTGTTAATCCTAAAGATAAGTGATGTAACAGTTGTTACCAGAGATCAAAAGCCTGGCCGTGGCATGTGTTGTCTGTAGGTCAGTATTTAAAGCAATACAGAGAGGGTAAGGCCTGACAATGTTCTATGTGTGCCATGTTGTTACAGTGTCGTTCGGAAAGGACAGCGAGGACAATCTACGCCCCATACTGCCTTCTACCAAGCAGACCAACCAGTACCGTCCCAATGGTCTGCGGTCCTCACTACTCAAGGGAGAGCCTCTGTTCAGCTCCCGAAGTCATACCTCAGGTAAGTCCTACCTTAGTTAAGGTACACCTCAGGTAAGTCATAGCTCAGTTTAGTCATAGCTCAGGTAAGTCGTACCTCAGTTTAATCATAGCTCAGGTAAGTCATACCTCAGTTTAGTCATACCTCAGTTTAGTCATAGCTCACATAGTCGGTCACATTAAGAATTGGTTTACCTTCATACTTCAAAAGATTCAAGAGTTTAAGATTTAAATTGTGTTTGTATTAGTGAGGATAAACTTGAGGTAGTAAAAAGTCATTGCTCCAACTGTAAAACAAAGTGACAGATTTACTGGAAAAGTCATTTGTCAGTGATGTGGCTATTTTATTTTAAGTTTTGCTGGTTTGATTTGCTGATAATGCAATTTCTTTGAGCTACATTTGAAATAACTCACAAGACACCTACGCTAGGGAGTTACTTAGGAAGTTAATGGAGGACTGCCAACTTTGTCTCCAGGCTTCCCGTGTGTCAGTCATAATCATGTTAGAATTTCTTCATGCTGTGCAGCTCATATGGCACAATGAATGCTCTAACCGTTAGGATGTTCCGATTTCAATTTTCAGCAGAACATATTTGTCTTTATTAAGTATCAAAATAATTAACCGGATTTTGCTTGACGGGATTAGCTGTTTTTCTAGAGCCTGTAATTGAGTAGATAATAATCTGTTTGTCATAAAGAACAATAGTTGATTAGTAGATCATATTATGACTGGCACATGCTTGAACACATAGTCATTATACATTTAAACGACCGGACCCATGACAGAATCACAACTACAAATCACAATACACGGGTGTAATTGAAACCAAATCAAACAAACGGGTAGCAAGCCTCTTCTGAACTCCAGTTTGTGACATAAAGGTTCTGGGCGCCATCTGGTAGTGTCTTGTACTAGGTACAATATCCACCCGGCCGGGCCCACGGTAGGCAGCCCTATGATTCTTCCAAATCTTTACAGGCGCCATATTGCCAAAATGGCCATACAAGTTAAACTTGCTTTCTTGAATTCTAAGCGGCTTCGGCTGCCGAAGATTGAAGGAAAGTTTGTTCGTCACATGGTCATGGGCAGTAAGTATTTTAAATTACATAACGTAAGTTGATCTGGGCTAATGACATGGGGAGTATATGTATGTTATTATTATGTAAATTAGGTAGGTAAGTTGGTAGGTATATTTGCTTTTGAATCTCCATTTTGTATTTTAACAGATCACAAGATAATTGTTTAACTTGATTTAGCAGAGTTTATATATATTTAATGTAGACATTTTCATATGATTATAAATATTTGATGGTTTTTCAAAGAGAGAGACCAACTCTTCGTATTTTTGTGGTAAATGGAAATAGAATTAGAAGTGTTATGGTAATAGCATGAGTATGAATAAATTATAGCTCTGCCTTTTGAACACTTGAGTATTAAGTTGTAGACTTCACAGATCCGGTTTCTTTGTAAGGTGGAGTTCAAGTGGAAGTTTAGGAAACATAAGGTTGTACCTGTAAATCAGGTTGTAACTGATATTGCGAAAATGTTAAATGACAGTCTTGAAGTGGAATTAAGGTTTGGGTACCTTACATCTAGAAATCTAATACTCTGAGGGCTTGGTAAAGAGAAAGTGATTCTATTTGGTAGAAGCTGGTTAATTCAGTAATAAACTGTATTAAAGGAAAAGGACTTTTGGGATGAGCTGGTGTATTGTTTATTTATATTTACACAAGGCGTGGTTACTTGTTGATAGATGTTAAGTTAAATTTGTGAACACAGTGACAATTTATGGTTATATAGTGTACAGCTGTTATAGATATATAATTCCCTGAAAGGAATTTTATCAGGTTTTATAAAAGCTGCATGATTATTACCAGGTTAAAGTTGTATTATTTATGTTATTTGATTATAACATGGTTATACCACAGACTTAGATTATACTAAATTCATGTTTTGTTAATTATATCAGGCATGGAGTTATTAGGTTAAAATTGTATGGTTGTTACCTAGTTAAAAATGTGACTGTTAGCTTAATTAAACCTCTGTTTTTATACACCCTTCAAAAATGGCGGGACGTATTATGGTATGGGGTTGACCATCCGTCTGTCCATACGTACGTACGTCCGTCCGTCTGTCGCAAACTTTTATTTGTCCGGAGATCTCCTCCTACAGTTTTCAACCAATTTCTTTAAAACTTGCTAGGCTTCATGACCACCATGACATGAAGTTGTGTTTTCCTGATTGACAGTGTGATTTGGACAATATTTACTAGAGTTATGGCCCTTTAGAACTTCGTATCTGATGCAATTTGGGGCATTATTTAGAAAATGTCAGAACTTTTTTTTGTGTTTCCATACCATTATACTTCTGATAGGGTACGACGGGCATAACATGCCTCCACTCACGGTGCTCTTGTTAGCATTAACATAGTTATTTTCTGGTTAAAGGTAGAACAAAGGTTTGTTACTGCGTTTAGAGTTTATTTTAGGCACTGATTTGTGTATAAATGTATAATACATTGACATAAAGTTCAGCTGTTATATATAGGAGCATGGTTATAAAAGTGCACTGTTCAACACGCCCAGAACATAACATTGCCTTTAATGGCTTCTGGTTTACTGGTAATGGTATTGGGTTGGAGTGTTGGTTTAATATTGATGTCTGGCTGGATTGTAATGCCTATTGACGGCTTTACCTCCCGTGACTGGAGCTGGGTTCGGCTCTAACATTATCACCTGTGAATTATTTATCGCCTGTTTTCACTGTCGGTTTACCTATCGCCTCCCCAGGTAGATCTTCCCGTCACTATTTGATGCAGTGCTTGGTAAATTGTCCATCTAGAGAATCAGCTACCAAATCATAAGTACATCAAAATAAGTATATCAAAAGTTATCAGTTTCAGCAACATGGCAGGGATAATTTGTAAGTCACTATTAATTGATTTTTTTTTTTTTTTAATTTATAAGCATATCTAACAAATGTCTTCATGTGATATCTAAACCAAGATTAATTTGATGTTAACTACATGGTATACTTGAATTACAGGGAAGGATGCTGACGACCTCATAGCCATGGGCACCATCTGGAGTCCGGGTGCCCAGCCATCACAACCACCTCAGAAGAACCTCTCAGGGTCCTCTCAGACCACGAATGGTCCTGGCAAGACCGTCACCGTGGGAACAGGTTCCAACAGTTCAACTACCTTGTCCCAGACGAGAAAGTATGGCTCCAACGTCAAACCCATCATGGTGCAGAATGCCCCCGCCTCAGGCATGAAGAACAATGTCAAGGACGGTAAGCGTAAGTGTGCAGTGCTTTGTTTCCATTTTTACTAACAAAACAATTACCTAATTTACAGTGTACTCCTCTTTATATCATGTTGCATTTGTCAGACAAAAACATGACATTAACAGGAATGTGATATTAAGAGAAACATGTTTTTCCACTAAATCTAGTGCATTTCTGATCTCCATGACTAAAAGTAAGCTATGCAATGCACATATGAAGATGTTTCATTCTATATATAACAGTTCATAAAAAAACACCATACCAAGTTGTATCTGAAATGAATGGAAATGACATTATTTTATGTATATTTCTTGTGATTGGTTTAAAAAAAAACATGATATTAAGAGGAATTCACCTAAAAATACATCATATTAACCAAATAAAATTACATAGATTATATAGATGCATTAATGGTGCTTTGGAAAAACATGTTATAAAAAGGAATTTGATATTAACAGAGGTGATATTAAGTGTAATCCATGTATCATGAGCATTTTACCCCATGTATGGAGACATTTGGAAAGTGGTCTAACGAAGGTTAACTTCCTTATACTGATCATGTTCATTCCAAATCATATATCGAAGAGTGTTTTACATTCACTTCATCGCGTGCAGGCCATAATGTATATGGGTAATAATTGATGTTGTACATATGTACATAACTTCAGAATGTATCAAGTGCAATATTTTCTTAATGGTTTTGAGTTCTCAAAAGTTTCTATGATTGAAATGCTGAAAATTTATAATAAATTATTTTGCATATTAAAGTACCTAATTTAGGTTTTTTTTTGTTCACAGTGGATCCAAAGTACACAGACCCCCTAGTTGGTGCTCCAGCATCCTTTCAGCAGAGACTGATGGAGTTAAGTGCCCTTGAGGCAGAGACAGTTAGATACGAGAGGAGTAAAAAGGTGAAAAAGAAGGTGAAACAAGACCGTGATTCTTGAGAACACATTAGCCTAATTATACCATTGTAACACATGAGGAGCCAAAGTTACCTTAGTGATCGTCACAAAGCATCTTATCTGTGATATGTTGCCCGAGAAACACGGGCATTATACTTGTGATATTGGACGGTTAAGTGACCAGTGCTCAGGAGGACTGACCACAGTCACCGGGTCATATACTGACCAGTGTGCTGATAGGGGTTAGACCTGTCAGTGTATGGATGGAGTAAGGTACAGGACTTTGTAAAAGCCTGTGTCAGTATTACAGTGCCAGAGTGGGCACATATATGGCTTGTCTTCCACAGCACCAACTGGACAGTCCAGGGCAGGGGTAATCCCCCACCCCCGGGGGGCACCTGTCTCCCCTCCCCTCAGGACCTCTAGGAGGATAACTTTCTTTTATACAGCTAGTCCTGTACTGTACACCAGGTCTGTGTCAGTCCTGGATTATACAGTTAGAAATGTTGATTCATTTTGCACAATTTTTTATACTATTATGCTACAGTTCATTTATTGTTATGTTGACAAAATCCATTTACTATTTTTGTTATAATTGTTGTTGAGTTCATTGTAAAAGTGTACTTCCACTAATCTGATCTTGTTATTAACATTAAGAATAAAAACAATTGAGTTGTTTTTAAAATACCTAACCCCAGTAAAAGCAGTTAAGTTGCTATTTACAAAATTAAAAATCCAAGTGGTAAAGTGGCTTAGCAAAACTTTGATACTGATAACCAATTAAGGAACACTTTTAAAGCGACATTTCGACATATTTTAAATCCCATAGAAATTAGAGGTTACATGTATCACATAAATTTGACAAAATATTTAGTGTTTAGTACATGTAATGGGTCAGGGAATCCCCAAAATCTAAAGCAATGATACAAATCGACCTGTAGTTATGAAAAGCTACTGTAAGTTCTGTTCAAGATGTCTTCTCCAGGCACTTAAATGGCCGCATGAATAGGTTGGTGCTTCCTTTAATTGGAGTAGCAGTCATAGTAACATCAAGCAGGCTCATTTTTGTTTCCACTTGTCAACATCTATTTCCCAACATCATTGATTCATCAAAACCGTTCTCCGTGTACACTGACTCAGGAACCCATGAAAGATTCAAACTGATAACTTGAAATGTCGCTTTAAATAAAAATTAAATTCACTTTTTGATTTGGAAACTTTTGGATACTCTTATCAACTAACAGTAATAACCTATCTATGAACATATTATTAAGTTGACAATGATTTGATTGTGCTGTATGTGACTGTTAGAACAAGTACTTAGACTGTGTATGATTAAGACAAAAGCACTAGGTATGATTGTGTTATTTTGTTAGTAGTCTATGAAAGCACTTTTTGTAGAGTAGTGGCATGCACAATCCCGATGGAAACCAGTTGTTGCTGATCATTAGGAACACTAATTCTCCTGCCTATTTTAGTATGTTATATTTCCACATATCATTTATTTCAATTTGCACAGAATATTTATTTTTCCAACGGACTATCTTTAAAATAATGGTAGCTTCATCAAGACAGGGGCATTCCCAAGGTATATATAGAATGTGAGGGGCATTCCCGAGGTATTTATAGAATGTGAGGGGTATTCCCGAAATATATATATAGAATGTGTTGTCTTGGTGAAGAGAGAGGATCTCGTGTCGGACATGGTGATGGGAACTCTATCACATTTACAAGGGTAGATAATTAATCTACCTCCAGATATCATTATGAAAATTAATAACATCGTTAATACCCATTCTAAGATTTCCTGGACTGCGATTCACCATGGCATCCACTCCTAGCTCCTTCTTGTATGCAAAAAAGCTCAGTAGTTACGATTCAGAATTGAGGTTTTATCATACAAGTAACATAAGGCCTGCTCAAGTTAATGACATGTAGTCAGTTATTTAATATGTTACAAGATATCATGTAAGTGCGTGATAACTGAATACAGTGAAATACCTTTCTAATCACTATGTCACCATGTCTTACTACAGTAGACAGCTCTCAGATTTTATAGGCCTAGCTCAAATGTGTTGTTATCTCCCTTGTTTACCATATCATGACTACATTGGGAAGTGTTTTTGAAACCAATTTGGGCCATGTAATTATGATGTCATAATGAGAATTATGTCATCCGATTGTCAAATGGTGCCAAGTCATAGCAAAAACACTTCCTGGAAGTCCATTTTGTATCAGCCATTGGACCTATCAAGGGGAATAACAACATTTGGGAAAGGTCTATAACTATATATCAACTTTGAACTTCTGTCTGTCGACAGAGCAGTACTTTAATATCCGTCCATTTTAAACTTTTGAATTTCTAATTTTAGTCTTCATGTACTTAAATATATGGCAACATATAGCAAACCTGGGTAATTACCAATTCAACCAACAACTGATCGATGTAAATGGCAGTGATACCTGCCATACACAAGGTAGACAGACTTTGTGTAATAATACACATGTACATGGTAAATATATTTTGATTACACTCTCCTCCCCCTTTGTCTTCAAGCATTTTAGGTTCCATTTGACAAGGTTTCTGCAATGAATTTTAATTTCCGTGTCTAGATGTACTTCATTTATCTCAAAGTGTGTTCCAAGTCCGTACAACTCTTGACAATATGAGGTCAATTGAAGTGCAATTCACATTTACCTACTACATTTCTGATTGGTTAACTTACCTGTCTGTAATACTGTAAACATACTGTTCACAGTCTTATCCGAATATTTTCACTAACTGAAAATTCTAATAAAATTCAGTGCTGAATATCCTTATATCAGCACCGCAAAGTCACCATGATAATCACTGTGAAAGAGTATGTGTACAGTATATACAATACATGTAAGTTAATTAGCTTTAGTGTATACGCTGTGTCGTGTGTACACAAGACAAGGTTCGTATCAATGTGGATGGTCTAGTGTTGATCTCCCACTGTCAGATGTTGAATATTAGCATTTCATCATTAAAATGTTATTTAAATAATAGTAAAATATTAAATTAAATTTTTATAAACACTTGAACATGGAGTTTGTCTTTTATTTCTCCCAAATCTGATAGAAGATATACAATATATGTTCCCATACTGAAACATATCTGAAATATTTAAACATTCAGATTTTGTTTAAGCCAGCCGATTCTGTGTATCAAACTGTTACACCGATGTCTGGCATATCCGTACAGCAGCCACTTTAACAAATGGAATTATTATTTTTTACAGAGAAGATTCATTTTGTGTGATGTCAACCTCATGTGTGCAATGGAAGCTGCTTCCTCATCAGAAATATAATTAACATACACAGACATAAGTGACCCTTCAGATATGAAATTTTAATCTGTTGACGAAAAACATCTACTGGAAGAGATAACAAGGAACAAACAATTTGCATTTTGATATTTATTTTGCATTAAATGAACTTTTGGTCCAGTTCATTTATATCAGTTCTTACATAATCAAGATACTTTTTGAGCTGAAGTGTTAAATATTACATTTTCATAAGAATGTGTGCAAGTAAATTATCGCGTAACTCTGATAATTTAATTTTCATTTAAATGAAAAATAATAAAAAGACCCAGAAAACTTTCTTCATTCTAGATATAAATAATCAAAAATCTATTTTGAAAAACAACTCTCTATTCAGAGAAACTGAATAACATTAAATAATGTATAATGCACATTAAACGAGAAGAATATGAAATCGGTTACAACTGAATTACCTCCCTTTACTGATTGTGCCTTAAGAAAATTGATCGTGCATGTACAATGTATATGTTAAGAATATGAGAACAGTTAAATAAGGAATAAATAAAAGGGTTTAGTCTCAAAAGAGAGCAACTATTAATTTTGTACATTTTAACAACATTCCCAGTTATTTATAAAATAACCACGGGTGACTTTTTATCCAATAAGTACAGTAGTCAGATGATTGACATCCATTGTCCAGGGGTAAGGCTAACTTAATTTTGATATCTCACAACCCTGTAATATTTCAATGCAAAATTGAAAATATGCTACAATTGTACTAGCTATTTGATAGGTCTCTAGATAAAACACCCTGACCTACCGCCGGGCTGACACTTGTCCTTTGAGGGATAAAAAGGAGAGATGGCAAATTCAAAGCCTGTTAATTTTATTGTTACACAATCAACAGATTCTTATGATATTTCTAAACATTTTTTTTAAGTTGGAAGGTATGATTAATATCAATTTTTTTCTTGCACAACCAATGTTTTAAGTGACGTTTCAAAACAACAGGACAAGAAAATACCAGTTCAGAATAAGAACAAAAACCTAACAATCATCTCGTATATTCAAGGTTTATCCAGGGGAAAAAAAAAACCAATAAGGAAAGAAGCAGTTGAAGTCCAAAGGGTTCTAAACTGAGATCAGTAAGCTGGTGGCCTTTCGCACATTTATGATCCATCATTATCACAGATTAAAACACAATATTCCAGGGTTTCTGAGAGCGAATGTGTTAAGTGCTACCCCTGGAATCTTGAGGGTGCATACTAAGGGAGATTTCACACACGGATTACTAAAGTTCTGAAAATTATAACTGGTAAGTGTTTTCCATATGAAAAATATGAGGCTGCTATAAAAGTGAATATCTGTTTCATTTAAAACTCAATTCCAATCAAGGTATGTTAAGCTATTTTTCTTGTTTTTCTTATACTGTTACTGTGACATAATATACATAGTTCATATAATGTAGTACCCAGTACTTCATCTATAAATAGTTGTAGCAATCAAAAATGGTTTTAATATAACAAATAACAAAAATAGTGAAAAAAATATCACTACAGTAGAACCTAGTCTTTTTGATATCAATAGGTTTTTATAAACAGTATGTTCTTTTCAGAATTGCTTGTGTCATTATTGTAAGAACATAACTGTCTCTTTGCTGTTAGCTGGCTTACACAAGTATTTGTTAATTACACCTATTCAAACCTCTTCTTTTCTTCAAGCTTTCATCAATTGAAAAAAATCCTTATAAGAGGAATTCTTCATATTCTTAATTTTCAAATGAGATTTCCTAAATTTGATGTCCAAGACATTGTTAGTATTTTTTGGAAATAAGCATCTGTCATCCCACTAACACCACTTCCTATCTTTTCCACAGCACAGCTTGTGTACTCCCCTCAAACACCACTTCCTGTACATGTCCTGTCTACCGCACAAATCCTACAGTACACTTGTGGTTTTTGAAATGGAATGACACTGATATTACAAGGAGACACTTCTGAGCATATTGTTGAGACAGGCGTGCAGAAGACTTAATGTTCACTTGTATAGCTGACTGTGAAAGACTTTGGAATCTGTTGGCTTGGCAGGATCACATGAAGTCATCTGAGTCATTGCCATCGTCCTGGAGAAGACCAAAATTCAGTTTTATTCGGATTACACATACCTGAATATCTGGTTAAAGACGTTTGTCTTCCAAGAGTCATAAAACTTGATCACCAGAGATAGCAACAAGTATTTCTGCTACAAGAGAACTCTCTCAAGTTCAAACAAATGCACTGAGAATAACCTATTGTTTTTACTAGAAAAAAAAAATCGAACTTTCATTGTCAGATTCAAATTCACAGGAGGTTTACCATGTACTGAAACATGCCTTGTTCACTACGCCATCAATATTTAACACCTGGATTCAAATTTGACATACTGTTTGCAGAATAACAAATATACAATAAGATGAATGGTTAAAAATATCAAGTAGGTAATTGCCTGTTGTTTCTGGGCATATCTCTACACAACTGACACAAGTCTTACCAGGTATCTTTCACAATGCAAAAGGACATTTAAAACCAAAAGCAGAGTAATTGGAAACAAAATGTTTAGGAAATAAAACTTTAAGAGATAAAATACCTGATTTGATGTCATATTTTCTGACTTCATTAGAGAATCATATGACCTGTAACAAACAAAAGAAATAGTTGAGACAACATAATCAAATCTTTGATAAATCAAGCCACAGGAAAAGTATATACCAGCTGAACATGCACAACAGTATATTCAGCCATGATAATCTTACTCTACCTCAACATTAAAACAGAATATTAAATCTGGTTTGTGTCACTACAGTCAATGAATGTAACATAACTAATGTTAGTTTTGATAACATATCTCTTGTACTAGAAGAAATGTGTACTCAATTAGAGAGGAAAACACAGCAAAAACACCTTACTAGTATCTGGTAATACTTTAATTAGTAGATAAAATACATATCAAGAAGAAAAGGATATCAAAGCAGTGAATAGAGATATCTAGCAGAGAATAAAGATATCTAGCAGAGAATAAAGATATTTATCAGTGAATAAAGATATCTAGCAGAGAATAAAGATATCTACCAGAGAATAGGGATATCTAGTAGAGAATAAAGATATCTAGCAGAGAATAAAGATATCTACCAGAGAATAGAGATATCTATCAGTGAATAAAGATATCTACCAGAGAATAAAGATATCTACGAGAGAATAGAGATATCTAGTAGAGAATAAAGATATCTAACAGTGAATAAAGATATCTACCAGAGAATAAAGATATCTACCAGAGAATAGAGATATCTACCAGAGAATAGAGATATCTAGCAGAGAATAAAGATATCTACCAGAGAATAGAGATATCTAGCAGAGAATAAAGATATCTAGCAGAAAATAGAGATATCTACCAGAAAATAGAGATATCTAGCAGAGAATAAAGATATCTACCAGAGAATAGAGATATCTACCAGAGAATAAAAATATCTAACAGTGAATAAAGATATCTACCAGAGAAGAGATATCTACCAGAGAATAGAGATATCTAGCAGAGAATAAAGATATCTAGCAGAGAATAGAGATATCTAGCAGAGAATCAAGATACCTACCAGAAAATATAGATATCTACCAGAAAATAGAGATATCTACCAGAGGATAAAGATATCTATAAGAGAAGAGATATCTACCAGAGAATAGAGATATCTAGCAGAGAATAAAGATATCTAGCAGAGAATAAAGATATCTACCAGAGAATAAAGATATCTACCAGAGAATAGAGATATCTACCAAAGAATAGAGATATCTTCCAGAGAATAGAGATATCTAGCAGAGAATAAAGATATCTACCAGAGAATAAAGATATCTACCAGAGAGTAGAGATATCTAGCAGAGAATAAAGATATCTACCAAAGAATATAGATATCTAGCAGAGAATACAGATATCTACCAGAGAATACAGATATCTACCAGAGAATAGATAATTATATCAAGCTGTGAAAATATAACAAGTAGAGAATAGAGATATTAAGTAGAGACAAAGAATAGAGATATCTACCAGTGAATAGAGATATGAAGCAGTGAATAGAGATATCAAGCAGTGAATAGAGATATCAAGCAGTGAATAGAGATACCAAGCAGTGAATAGAGATACCAAGCAGTGAATAGAGATATCTAGCGGTGAATAGAGATATCTAGCGGTGAATAGAGATACCAAGCAGTGAATAGAGATACCAAGCAGTGAATAGAGATATCTAGCGGTGAATAGAGATACCAAGCAGTGAATAGAGATATCAAGCAGTGAATAGAGATATCAAGCAGTGAATAGAGATATCAAGCAGTGAATAGAGATACCAAGCAGTGAATAGAGATACCAAGCAGTGAATAGAGATATCTAGCGGTGAATAGAGATATCTAGCAGTGAATAGAGATATCAAGCAGTGAATAGAGATATCTTGCAGAGATATCAAACAGAATGGATATCAAGTAGAAAATAGAGATATTAAACAGAGAATGGATATATCATTGACAAGTAGACAAAAGAGATATCAAGTAGACAACAGAGATATCCAGACTTAATTGTATATAATTTCTAACTATGTCATATAGAAAAAAATTGGAATCATGCCAACATTTTCCTATACAGCACAAGAATTCACCTAAGTTGTGCGTCCTTTTTTCTTCTCTCCTCTTCTTCCCTTTCCTTCCTTTTTTGCTCCTGCATATTGATCTTGGCAGCCTCTCTCTCCTCTCTATCCCTCTGTTCCCGTAATTCACGTAGATCAGAGAATTTCTCCTCCTTTGTTTTATTCAGTCGGTTCACAATCTCATTTATTCTTTTTTCTACTCGAACCTTCCTCACCTAAATCGACAAATAGGAGGTTAAAGGGAGACAACTCTGTAATTACAAATAACTATATTAACCATATTTAGATATATGCTATACATCAATTACAATATAATTAAAACATTGTCTGAAACACATGTTTTTAACAATTGAAATCTTTTATCAGGTAATATTGAAAAAATAATAAGTACATGTATACCGTTTTCTTTTCACCAGATGAGGATAAGTGTCCATACAGCCCTTACATCTCTAGGTTAACACCTGGAGGTCAAGGTCTGTAGCTACCAATGCTCTTCCTTCTGGTGACTTTTTTTTTTTTTATCATTTGAGAAAAAAATTCTTGTTTATTTTCATCATATTTTCATCATTTCAATCGGATTATGCTGATAACAAAGAAAGCTTAGAGCAATGTACTAGTATATAACAAAGCAGCAACCTCTTTCTCCTTGAAGAACCCCACTTGTCCGACATCCATGGAGCCTGTCTTCTTAAGGTTGGCCCACATTGTGTACACTACATCTACATTGTTCATCTTGTTCCCTGAAACAAAACATGGCCTATTAATACACTTGTCAGTTAATGTTAATCAATTTCTTATGAGTTATGATCAAGCAGAAATCCATGAATTTTGTTTAGCCCAGTAGGCTCTACTACCCATGCTTCATCTATGATTGATGTTTGGTTGATGTAACTTTGTCAGAAACAGAGCTAAACACAAAACTTTAACATTGTTGACTCCGCCGCCGCCGTCGCCGTCATCGTCGGAAAAGTATCCCCTATGTGCCGCCTTTCCGACATCCGTCGGAGGCGACACAAAAACAAACAAAAAACTAAATCTCCCAGTACATCCAGCTGCTCAGTCCTAAAAGGGGGTCAGACCAACAGTTTTAACAAAATTGGTTCCCGTTTAACCAAGGATGTTTCGGACCAGATTTGGTCAAAATCAGCTTTATGGTTCGTGACTTGTAGGGATTAATATAAGAAAAGTTGATGGATAGATGACGGACAACGGATGCTGCTCTATGGTAAAAACCCACACATGACTTATACAAATTTTATTGCTTCTTTCTATGTGTCATATCTGTCATAATTAAAAACGTTTAAAATGAATGGAGTTAGGGTGGCAGTGTATAGAAGGATTTTGTGGTCATGGGTGATATTTTTGTACAATGAATAACCCCTATAATAGCATGCCTATCAAAATCTAAAAAAAACATGAGGAGTAAAATTGGCTTAAGCATGATAAAGTGGACTTTGTGGACTTCACATTTGTAAAAAGAGAAAAAAAAAATTTTGGTTAGAGATTAAAATTTGGACCCTTCCGAAACGGGTGTCTACACATGAAAAGCTAGCTTTACAGGAAGTGAAAGTGAAACAGCACATGAGGTAAAATAGCGAAAAATCTAAACAAACGACCTTTGCTGGGACACAGATAATTCTGTAACCAAGTATGTAATTTTTAGTTTTAGATAGAACGTAAGAAAAAATTTCCTATTGGCGGGGGTAAAATTTTGGGTCAGAAATAGTGTTTTTTTGCATTTTTCAGTAGTTTTTGATGTGGTAACCATGGTTTTCACACAAGTGACATACATACAAAATATAAATTCATACACTTCTCATTCCTTTCTATGGGTTGGAAATACAATGCCTTTGCAAAAACATATATACATTTATAAAATGTGCACCCTTGCACACCCTGTGTTAAATTTTTTCGGCCAAGGGGCTTGATTTCCAGAAATCTGTTAATGTTACTACACTCTGCACATGACCTAGAAATGTGATATTGTTGGCTTTCAACCCTTCTGTGAAATTTACCGGTGATACGGTTGGCTTTCATCCCTTCTGTGTAATTTACCTGTAATACTGTTGGCTTTCGTCCTTCCTGTACATTTTACCTGTAATACTGTTGGCTTTCATCCCACCTGTATATTTTACCTGTAATACTGTTGGCTTTCATCCTTCATGTATATTTTACCTGTAATACTGTTGGCTTTCATCCCATCTGTATATTTTACCTGTAATACTGTTGGCTTCCATCCCATCTGTATATTTTACCTGTAATACTGTTGGCTTTCATCCCACCTGTATATTTTACCTATAATACTGTTGGCTTTCATCCCACCTGTATATTTTACCTGTAATACTGTTGGCTTTTACCCCTTCCATATATTTTTCCTGTAATATTGTTGGCTTTCATCCCTTCTGTGTGTGTAATTTACCTGTAATACTGTTGGCTTTCATCCTTCCTGTATATTTTACCTGTAATACTGTAGGCTTTCACCCCTTCCATATATTTTTCCTGTAATACTGTTGGCTTTCATCCCACCTGTATATTTTACCTGTAATACTGTTGGTTTTCATCCCCTCTGTGTAATTTACCTGTAATACTGTTGGCTTTCATCCTTCCTGTTTATTTTACCTGTAATACTGTTGGCTTTCATCATTTCAGTATATTTTACCTGTAATACTGTTGGCTTTAATCCCTTCTGTATATTTTACCTGTAATACTGTTGGTTTTCATCCCTTCTGTGTAATTTACCTGTAATACTGTTGGCTTTCATCCTTCTGTATATTTTACCTGTAATACTGTAGGCTTTCATCATTTCAGTATATTTTACCTGTAATACTGTTGGCTTTCATCCTTCCTGTATATTTTACCTGTAATACTGTTGGCTTTAATCCCTTCTGTATATTTCACCTGTAATACTGTTGGCTTTCATCATTTCAGTATATTTTACCTGTAATACTGTTGGCTTTCATCCCTTCTGTATATTTTACCTGTAATACTGTTGGCTTTCATCCTTCCTGTATATTTTACCTGTAATACTGTTGGCTTTCATCCTTCCTGTATATTTTACCTGTAATACTGTTGGCATTCATCCTTCTGTATTTTTTACCTGTGATACTGTTGGCCTTTACCAGCTGAGCACAATCATCTATAACAGCTTGGGGTACATCGTCCAAGGTGTCTCCCTGAATACAAAATAATGACATAACAGGAAGTGTCTCCCAATACAGGGCATTCACATTGAACATGCTAAGGGCACATAGAATGCAACTCACAAAATGGAGGATAATTGTATCATATTAGTAAATGTGTACATTTATCATTATTTTGCAGACTACAAAACATTACACCATCTTCTGATGACAAACATTGATGTGAATATTTAAAGCACTCTTGACAAATCTTACTTCGAAAATTAGTCCCCATAAGTCGACACATTTATGCCAGATTTTGAATTTTATGGTTAACTGCAGTATTAAAGTCATTTTTCTACATTTTGTACAAAGACTCAATATCAGTTACACATGCTATCTTTTCTGTCTATTATTTCTAATATGCAGACATTGACATGCCAATATTAAAGTGAAAGATTGTATTGTTAGAATGATAATGTAAAGCAAGACAAAGTTCTGCAGGTAGTTTAACCTCCCTCATGACCACCTCCTGACAAACTGTAGTGTCAAAAATGAACAAAGGGACGTAACTCTGTTGTATACATACACGCATGAATTTAAATTTTGCAATTATTATTGAAGTAGCTTATTGTTTTTGAAGTATCATTATATCTCTTAATTATTATAGTAGGGAATACTAGAATATACTCGAAACAAAATTGTTTAAAGACACCTGAAGTACACTTCTGCGTGCAGATGAAGACTGATACCTAATAAAGAAAAATAAATTTCAGTGGATTTTACACTTTTTTTTTACTACAGCAGACTAGAGAAGGATACAAAATGTATATCATGTACATGTGATACTTACTGTATGGAGTCTGAGGTACACATGAGCAGATGACACCTTGTCTACATGGAACCTGTAAATTTCAATTTTACACCAACAATAAAACACTTTAACATTGTTTTAGGTTTATTTAGTTTTACGTCTCATTATATTAACAGCCAGGGTCATTTCAGGACGTTTCAGGTGTTAGAGGTAGAGGAAAGCCGGAGTACCCAGAGAAAAACCACCGACCTATAGTTGGTACCTGGGAACTTAAACACTATTTCCTTTCACTTTATGTACTTCAATTTGATGAAAGTTTGACAAAGTTTTTGTCAGAAAATATAATCAGTATTTTTCTGGTAGTTAGGAACAAATCAGACTATTAACCTTCTATTAGCAATTATTGTAATACCTGCATTACAAACTAATCAACAGACACTTACCACACATCCTCAGGAAAGCCCCATTTGATTAGATCTTCATCTAAAAAAGACAAATAATTCTTTAAGTGTGTTTGATACCTATGTTTATAGGTTAAGCATATCCACATTGTGGTAATTTGTAAGACAAGTTTAGTGTTTTAAACGGTAAGTATTTGTTTTGAACACTGTTTGCAGAGGTAAATAATGTTTCAAAAGTGAAAACAAGTTTAATCCAGGAAACATGTGCAAGATGAAGTACATGTATATGATAATGTACGTAGCTTCCAACAGACTTTTTAGAAGTTATCTTTTGACAATTTCCATAAATCCTACAACATGTTTATATGTATAATTATGAGTCAACATCATCAGCTAAGGGACTAGGTGGTCCCCCCCCTCTACACAGTTTTTACAGCACTTGTTACTCCTCTATGAATTCACACCAAAGTACCATACATCAGCTAGCTATGCCCCTTATGCTGACAGAAGGATATGTTTGAGGTGTGGTTTTTTCTGGCAAGTGTTTAATCCTAGGTCAAACCACTGACTTAGATAGCAGGGAATGCTAATCTAATTCCTTGGTCAAACACTTATGGCACATGCCCAGCAAATATCGGTTGATCTTATAAATTGCTAACACGAACAGTATCACAAATGAAAACAACCAATATGAATGACAAGTTTAAGTTTAATATAAAAAACAACAAAAAAACTCAAGACTTTGTCCCAAGGCCTTTCTGCCTTCTCAGGCTTCCTCTGACAGACTCAAAATACATTTCAACTATACCAGGGTAAAACAGACAAGTATACCAAAATATTTCTGAATTGACATTCAGAAAGTCTTGGGGACTAATAAAATATTAAAGATACATGAGGTATATTCATGTGCATAGGAATTCAAAACCATCCTATTGTTTACTATGATGTTCTTTTAACTCTAAAGAAAGTACATGCACATGTATGTATGTTTTCCACTCTATTTAAGCACTGCCACTGGAAGCATATTTCAGCATGTACAATGTATGATTAAACAAAATGTACAATGTTCAAACACATGTACAGTAAAACCTTGTTATATCGCCACCTTCTGTTCTCAGCGATTTTGGCGATATAACAAGTTTGGCGGTATATATATATCGGGTTTGACATTCTAACCTGAGTTTGCCGTCCAAACCTTATAACAAGTGTTTCAATAACAACTGTAAACTTTGAAGATCAAAATTAACTTCAGAAATTGTTTTTTAAAAAAAATGCATTCATATCATATTATTGCATTGAAAAAAAATACTCTCAGAGATTTCCTTCACCAACACGAACTTGGATGCAAAATGCCGGCACTAAGTCGGCCTTTGATGATGATGAGGAGAGGGATGTTTTTTTCCGCGAATTTGAATGGTTTTATGATATTGTTTTCATCATAACTTCCGAAACTTACCAGTAGAAAGACAACAACTGAATAGCCATGGTTCATTGATTCCATGTGTGTACACGCGGTCACCTGTCAGTTGGCAGTCAGTCAAGTAACAATTACATCTCAACGCGTCCTTCTGACCTCAATTTGGCAATATTAACGAGGTCATGAGAGTGTTATTTTAACCATTTGTTCCGGAAATATTAGGGCGGAAGGCGATAGGCGAGTTTGGTGGTAAAATGGGTGCAATAACGTGGATGGAAATCCATTCTGAATAAATTCATGGCGATAAGCGGGTTAGGCGGTATAACGGGTGGTGATATAACGGGGTTTTACTGTATGTACACATGAAAGTATCACACATCAATAATGAAATTAACGAATTGGTACAAAATGATGTTTTCAGTTTAATTGTATCAACTTTAATATACTTACTTTCATGTTTGTCAAGTCCCATGTACAGCATGTAACTAGGGGATACAACTAAAACATAAAGAATACATAATATCACGATGTTATCTATTAAATATTTTTAGTTTTACAATTAGCAATATAATATACAGTGATGTGAAACAATTATTTCTGTAATGATTTCCACATCAAATATTTGGCATATTGAGTCTTTGGAATCATAGACTAAGAAAACGGAGGCAGGGATATCAATATATTGTATAGTAGAACTACATGGACTGGGTCGATTGCCAGCAAGCAGTAAGCTCAATTGATTGTGCGTCCGTCTAGAGTTAAGAAGGTCCCTGGTTTGAATCTCATTTTCACTATCTTTCTTTCATCTTTTGTTACTGTTCGATATTTCACATAAATGATTCCCTACTTCAGTCATTAATTTGTCACTGAAATGCTTAACTGTTGCCTTAATGCAGGATTATTATCCATATAGCAGCTGTATACATGTATGTACAGTTGAACTGTGCATGTGCATGTGCGACACTGTATATTGGTTGATAAATTTGTTCAGCAGTCTCAATCTTCATCAGACCAAATATTTCTCTTAAATGAAATAGGGGTCTTCATTACACATTAACTGAGTTAACATTATACTAACATCTCTACAGGTATTGGAGCACCAGCAAACCTGGCTATAGGTACCTCGGTAGAAAGGGTGAATAAACGCAAGCAAGTAAATTTTGGTTACAATTGCTTTTTGCAAATACAAACTTTGTTGGCCAAATATGTGATTCAGTGAAATAAAAGATGAACTCAATTTCCAGTGCCATTTTTGATTTCCATCATTACAATTTTTGGTACTACAGTAGTAGATTCCACTTAATACCATCCCTGTTAATATCACATTCCTCATTATATCCAGTTTTTCTAAACACCATTTCCCCCTCTATATAATCTATGTAAATTAATTTGGTTAATATCATGTATTTTGAGGTGAATTCCTCTTAATATCATGTGTTTTTTTAATCATCAATCACATTAAATATCCAGAAAATTATCAATTTCCATTGATTTCAGATACAACTTGTACAAAACATTGCATATAGAAAACAAAATTATGTTTTTTTTTTATTTTAGTGTTATTGAAACATCTTTACATACATGTACATTAAATAGCTAGCTTACTTTTAGTTATGGAGATTGGAAATACACTAGGTTTAGTGGAAAAAACCATGTTTCTCTTAATGTCACATTCTTGTTAATGTTACAGTACGTATACATGTACATGTATGTTTTTCTCTGAATCTACATCATCGGTATATGCTTCTATTGTCAATCACCACGAACAAAGCAGACGCCAACTTGAATAAAGGTGCTTTTATGAAATTCAAATAAATGAATGGAAAAGGAGGTCCTTTGGATGAAAATATTTCATTTCATCGACTCACATGAATGTTATGTCAGCATTTGTATCAATGTAGACGAGACATCTTTACCGGAATGTTTATTTACATACACCCTATATACGTACAATGTGAAGTCATATGTGACTATCATATATAGCCAAATCTGGGTATATTATGATAGTCAAGATTTGCAGGTGATTCAGTACAGTATCATATACCTGACAGATATACATTTTTTCATCTCAACGATTCCTGGTACAATACTACAGTCTATACCAAAGTGATCACTGATCAATGGATGACAAACTGGAGAACAATGTACATTCGTTAGTATGTATATTTGTAACTTTGTATACACATAACGTTAACTCAGCTCATTACGGGTATGTAGACTTCGGATCACTGTCAGTGATAATCGAAACAACTGCGCTACTTTTTCTGATGTCAAAAACACTATGCGGTGTTAACGTGGTCATTATTTCATCTGAAATACATTTCTACATGGAAATACTACTGAAGTAAATATAAAAGAGAAACTATTTACCTGTGCTTGTGAAGTAGAACACCATATTTTATGTTTCACAGAGCAGTCCACATGTGTAGTTTTCTTCTACGGAAGTGGACACTTTATTTTACCCAGAAATACAAAAGAGCACAAAAGGGGAAGTAATTCAGACACGAATGAAGCAAAAGTGCATTCGAGTAGGCATATAATTATAATAAGAACAATTTATATTTGATGTGTGTCATGTCATAGTAAAATAAAAATAGTTAAAAATATAAAAGAAAAACATAAAAACAAAAGACCCAAATGCTCTATTAATGTAATTAATTTTGTGAAAATCCAATAAAAGTTATAGCCGATTTTTTCCACTAAAAAAGGAGGATTTTTTTTTGTATATGTATGTCTATTATTACAATTATTATATTATATATATATATTTTCCACTAGAATCAAATGAATCGAATATGGCAGTTAACACTAAAGTTTTGAAAATCAGAAATTAAAAATAATACTATATATGAATCAAATGATAAATTTACGTAGCGATTTATAGCAATCCTATTTTGTTAACCGACATTGTATAAAGCATAACACGAGGAATGTGAGATTTTACCAAGTGATTATTTTAGCTCTTTCAGGATTCCAGATTTGGCAAACAACCCAATGTTGGCATAACATACACGAACAGATTCTATCAAATAAGTATATATACATGTACAATTGTATTTGGTACATGTATCAATATGATCAACAATACAAGTAGCGACATCCTTATATCAGGAAATAAAACGGCTTTATATTGAATTGGTGGTTTTCAGGTTCTTGGTTAAGTATAAAATCATGTTCAGAACAATCCAAGGAGTCAAGGGGGGTGTTGAGAAATATTAAAGGTCATACTGAAAAAAACATATGTTCAATTAAACAAGTGAATTAATACACTAATTATGGGTACAATTAGATGACAAAAAAACCGTTTACTTATGTTACTAGCCCTGATCCTTATGGCAACCTTCACGATGTCGAGGCTGATCTTGGCACCACTTGTCAATATATATATATACAGCAGGAACTTACAGTACCTGTGTGAATCGTGCGACAAAACACAGACCAATTTAACAGTCCAAGGTATATAGGTGACTCAAATACCAGTCGACACAGCCACACACACAACACCCCCCTTTTTTTTGGGGGGGGGGGGGGGGGGGGTCGTCTGGATCACGTCTATCCTACTTCCTACTGAAGCCATATATAAGCAGCAGAACACACGCAACATCTGACTACCAAACAGCATACAACAAGCCAATCACACCAGTAAGGAGTGGAAACCTTCCAAACTAACAAATACCCCCCACCCAACCTACGGATTGAAAGTATTAATTTTCAGTCCATAAAACGGAAACATGATAGACTAGCTAATGTGATTGAGAATACCAACGCGTGTGCGATTACATGACCAGACCCAAACATCAAGGACGTAAAAATATGCCATGAAAAATTCCGTGAGGGTACGACGAAGCACAGATACTTGATGCTGACTCTGAACTGGTCTAGGTCTACTCTCCAGGTCACACAAACACCTATATCAGTACATGTCCAAAGATAGTCTGGAAATGTTTGAATCCTCCATCTCTAGAGTATGTGTTATCAGAAATACCATAGGTCATCATAGTATGGAGACCGGGCCCGTATTCATGAAACCGTTCTCATGCTCCAGCATGGGTTCTGTGCTCGAGTCAGCTTCCTTAAAACACACATATAATATTGTCAACGATCAAAAAGTCAATTGTAAATGTTACAATTAGTGTTCTGCTTCATATATCTTCATTTTCCCCAAAAGCTTTGACAAAATTAGAGTTTTAAAATACATTTTTGGCCAGAACAAGAAATCAGTGATGAGCACAAATTCCATGCTTGAGTATGACAACGGTTTCATGAATACGGGCCCGGAACATTCAAGACTGGGACCACAGGGAAATGAGAATATGTAACAGCTAGTTTTGGACTAGTTTAGAGTAATATGACCATTGAGGGAGCATTTTTATCGAAAATTGTTCTGAACCCAAAAACCTGTAAAATTACTCTAAACACATTATTTTAGGTCCATAACTAGCTGTTAAAATTTCGCAGGTCCCTGTGGCTGGAACTGGACAGACAATGTTTTCAAACCAGGCACCCCTTTCATCCCTCTACACCACCAACACAAAACACACGCTTAACATTAACAGAAAAATATACAAGGAAGGAGAACATGTACACTGGGCCTTCTCGTCGCTAACGTACCCAGCATACCGAATTCGATATCAGCGCATCCACTAAGAAACAACATTAATGTAAGATAGTACTCCACGGAAGAGCAGACTGGAACATATTTAATAACTTCGGACCTACATATGCCCTCCTCCAAAATATTTCTAGATATTTGTATAACAACACCACAATTACTGTCGACGACACGTGGGTAACTGTTAGTCTTCAAACACACAACCAACAAAGGAGTGGCAGACTACACTTCACACAAAGTGGCGAAGAGTAAAAACTGAAACCATCGAATCGAAACAGACCTGAAAAAGAAGATCAGACGACAAGGTAAGTATACCCGACCCTAGTGCAATCATACACAATGCTGAAGAGGGAGATCCAAAGGATACAGAAACACGCATACTAGAGATACGTGGAGAACATCGTCACTCGACAAAGAAGATAGGTTCTCTGGTGAGCTAACGAAGTTGTGGATCATTATCAAACACAAGCGGAAAGGCAAGTTTGGTATATCACCACTGAAGAACGACGACAAGCTTCATTCCAACCCAGTAGACTGGGACAGCATTCTCAACAGCATTCATTTGCTCATTCGTTAACAAATGGGGTATCCATCTTGCATTTATCTTTCTAACTTTTAGGTGTTTCTTCAAAATTGCATGAACTCTTGCTAACGACGAGTTTGTCATTCGAGCCAATTGTCTTACGGTGAATCGAGCATCAGTTTGGAGGATATTTCGGGTTTTTTCTATGTTACCTTTGGTCGTAGTTGTTGCAGGACGACCTGGGTGAGCAGCATCTTTCAGTTGCTGCTGCCCAGCACTAAATTTACCTACCCACCTACAAACAGTCCTGTGAGACTTTTGGCCCTCCCCATAAATGTCACACACCTCGAGGTGAATATCTACAGCCTTTATGCCGAGTAATGACCTACCTTTTATATAGGCCTAATTTCAAGAACATTTTCAGCTCATTTCCTGTCATTTTGTGTCTAGTCTAACGAATAGGCTATGGAACGATGTACACTGTACCGAGGTCAGTGAACGTGTGGACGAGATATTTACCTGTGTCGCGAGCCAGTGATCACTCAATCGACACGAGGTGGTTTTGTGCATAAATTGCACGATTTCCGCGAAATAAAGCACAGATGACATTACTTATGGAACACCCTTCGGTGGCACAGGGACCTGAGAATTTGTTACAGCTAGTTTTAGACCTATAATAGGGTGTTTAGCGTAATTTTACACATTTGGGGGGTTAAGATCAATTTTCGATAAAAATGCTCCCTCAGTAGTCATAAAAGCTAAAGGGTGGAAAGCTTTCCAGATCGAAAAATAGACTCCACCTACCTTTCTTGCATCAAAAATCACATTTCTAGTTGAGGTACGAAAAAACGCTTGGTACCGTTGGAAAGATGGATAATTTTCATTTTATAAACCTCCTAAATGCAAGTCAAATGTATCCTCCTTCCGCAGAAATAATCTCCATTTCCTCCAAAAACACGCTAAAATCCCGTGTCTCAGAGTTCTTGGCGGCTTGCGGGCTATTTTCGTTACATATTCATTAGGTTGACGTCACCCCGCGTGCTGGTCTTTTGCTGTCATTGGATGGCTAAATTTAAAGGAAGACCGCCATCCAAAAAAACTAGCTGTAACAAATTCTCAGGTCCCTGTGCTCGGTGGTGTGAGTACCAGACTGACATGTATACGTATGATTGTTAGTTTGTGCGAACATGCGTTATGCAATGTGCTAATCTATATATCTAAGATTGAAAGTTATAATGTTTGTCTTTGAGATTTTTGTGTACCTCCAGGGAGAGAATTTGTACAGGCCTTGCCTGCTGCTCAATCCCCTTAAATATTATTCATTTATAAAATAGTTTGAAATGAAAAAAATCCATTAAATCGTGCTATGGTATGTTGCCTATATGCCATTACATCGCTCTGATGGTATGTTGCCTGTATGGCATTATAACGCGCTGATGGTATGTTGTCTGTATGACATTATATCGCGCTGATCGTTTGTTGTCTGTTTGACATTATATCGCGCTGATGGTTTGTTGTCTGTTTGACATTATATCGCTCTGATGGTATGTTGTCTATATGGCATTATATTGCGCTGGTGGTATGTTGTCTGTATGACATTATATCGCTCTGATGGTATGTTGTCTATATGACATTATATCGCGCTGATGGTAAGTTGTCTATATGAAATTATATCGCGCTGATGGTATGTTGTCTTTATGACGTTATATCGCGCTGATGGTATGTTGTCTATATGACATTATATCGCGCTGATGGTATGTTGTCTATATGACATTATATCGCGCTGATGGTTTGTTGTCTGTTTGACATTATATCGCTCTGATGGTATGTTGTCTATATGGCATTATATTGCGCTGGTGGTATGTTGTCTGTATGACATTATATCGCTCTGATGGTATGTTGTCTATATGACATTATATCGCGCTGATGGTAAGTTGTCTATATGAAATTATATCGCGCTGATGGTATGTTGTTTTTATGACATTATATCGCGCTGATGGTATGTTGTCTGTATGGCATTATATAGTGCTATGGTATGTTGTCTGTATGACATTATATAGCTCTGATGGTATGTTGTCTATATGACATTATATCGCGCTGATGGACAGTCGAGACCTCTATGTTGTCTATATGACATTATATCGCGCTGATGGTTTGTTGTCTTTATGACATTGTATCGCGCTGATGGTATGTTGTCTGTATGACATTATATCGCGCTGATGGTATGTTGTCTATATGACATTATATCGCGCTGATCGTTTTTTGTCTTTATGACATTATATCGCGCTGATGGTATGTTGTCTATATGACATTATATCGCGCTGATGGTATGTTGTCTATATGACATTATATCGCGCTGATGGTTTGTTGTCTATATGACATTATATCGCGCTGATTGTTTGTTGTCTATATGACGTTATATCGCGCTGATGGTTCGTTGCCTATATGACATTATATCGCGCTGGTTGTATGTTGTCTATATGACATTATATCGCGCTGATTGTATGTTGTCTATATGACATTATATCGCGCTGATGGTTTGTTGTATATATGACATTATATCGCACTGATGGTATGTTGTCTATATGTCATTATATCGCGCTGATGGTATGTTGTCTGTATGACATTATATCGCGCTGATGGTATGTTGTCTATATGACATTGTATCGCGCTGATAGTATGTTGTCTATATGACATTATATCGCTCTGACGGTATGTTGTCTGTTTGACATTATATCGCTCTGATGGTATGTTGTCTATATGACATTATATCGCGCTGGTGGTATGTTGTCTGTATGACATTATATCGCGCTGATGGTTTGTTGTCTATATGACATTATATCGCGCTGATGGTATGTTGTCTATATGACATTATATCGCACTGATGGTTTGTTGTCTATATGACATTATATCGTGCTGATTGTTTGTTGTCTATATGACGTTATATCGCGCTGATGGTGCGTTGCCTATATGACATTATATCGCGCTGGTTGTATGTTGTCTATATGACATTATATCGCGCTGATTGTATGTTGTCTATATGACATTATATCGCGCTGATGGTTTGTTGTATATATGACATTATATCGCACTGATGGTATGTTGTATATATGTCATTATATCGCGCTGATGGTATGTTGTCTGTATGACATTATATCGCGCTGATGGTATGTTGTCTATATGACATTGTATCGCGCTGATAGTATGTTGTCTATATGACATTATATCGCTCTGACGGTATGTTGTCTGTTTGACATTATATCGCTCTGATGGTATGTTGTCTATATGACATTATATCGCGCTGGTGGTATGTTGTCTGTATGACATTATATCGCGCTGATGGTTTGTTGTCTATATGACATTATATCGCGCTGATGGTATGTTGTCTATATGACATTATATCGCACTGATGGTATGTTGTCTATATGACATTATATCGTGCTGATGGTATGTTGTCTATACGACATTATATCGCGCTGATGGTATGTTGTCTATATGACATTATATCGCGCTGATGACTGTAAAGACTTCCGTGTGGACTTGTTTCTCTATAGCCAGATTATATGATAATGTTTGATACAATGTTATGACATTAAGGGCTGTGGAGTCTTTCGTCTTTACACGTTTTTATGTCATTTAACATATGTTTTGTCGTTTCATCCTCAACAATTTGTCTTATTCTGTATTAATATTGTAGTATGTCCGACACAAGCTCAATACAACGTAATGTCTGGAAAGGGCATGCTACCGAGAGGAGAGAAAGTAATATTGTCACAAGAGTTTTGCTAAGTTTTTTTGTTAAGGATCAACAAAGCCAATAGTTTGATAATACTGTAGTGAACTGTTACAGTATTCAAGACAAGTATTGAAGACATGAGTACACATGTATTATAGAATAACAATTTTATTACAAAAAAAATAATATTTGATTGAATAATGACATTTTTATCACGAATCATTAACATTGTTTGATTATATGTAAATAGAAATTAATTAATATAAAGTTAGACCATTTCCCGTTATCACCGGTAGTTACACAAAGAACAGAAACATTGTCATTTGGGAGCTGAATCGGAGGGAGGGTCAGACTTTCGGGGTAGAGATTTAGACAGCACCCCCTACATTTGGAGGATATACACGGATGGTCAGACGCTCGGGGAAGAGATAACACCCCTACACTTGGAGGATACACACGGAGGGTCAGACTTTCGGGGTAGAGACAGCACCCCTACACTTGGAGGATATACACGGAGGGTCAGACTCTCGGGGAAGAGATAACACCCCTACACGTGGAGGATATACACGGAGGGTCAGACTTTCGGGGTAGAGATAGCACCCCTATACGTGGAGGATATACACGGAGGGTCAGACTCTCGGGGAAGAGATAGCACCCCTACACTTGGAGGATATACACGGAGGGTCAGACTTTCGGGGTAGAGACAGCACCCCTACACTTGGAGGATATACACGGAGGGTCAGACTCCCGGGGTAGAGACAGCACCCCTACACTTGGAGGATATACACAGACCAGCTGTGTCTTACTCTTACACGTCAGGTACAAACAAAACTGATGTGTTTCGGGTATCAAAGTTTTCATAGTTCACATTCAATCTCCACTTGTTACACTATAAACTAGATTAAGCCGTCAAAAATGGAGTAAAGCTCCCAGAACAAAAAAAAGGGTGACTGTGAGCTTTGGAAACGGGAAAATCATGGATGGGTCGGGATACATGAAACATACATTTTTGCTTTAGCCCAAATGTAATCAATTGCACCGAATCAATTTCATGGAGAACAAAAATTTGCCAATTAGATATACATTACAGGAAACGGATAATATATTCAGGTTTACTTGAAACAAGAGTCCCATGAAACGGGGTGGTCATAGCATTACTAGTTCCATGCGCACATGTACATGTAGGCTACATATATGTAAAATTATTTCTTTATTTCATGCATCAGGAACATTGTTTGAGTCTTATTTTGAATGAATATTAAGTTTGTCACGAACCTGCGTGGCATTAACAACGTAAAGAATGCAAGATCTAAAATTCATGTTTAAAATATTGCAAAGGAACTGACAAAAGTGTGGTATTTAGTCAGGGTAAGTTCAATTTTTACACGTTTTACGATGGTCGCCAACCACCTTTGATCCTCTCCAACTTTTTTAAGTGGAGAGGGTTTAGGGAGAATGGCTCCTTTGTAAGATCATTTTCAGACAACGTTGACAGGAAGTCTCCGTCCAATTTTTCCTTCTCGCACAGTCTCGCGAGATCAGGAAGTCCGCATTCACGCAGACATTCCGCCAGCTTCACAATAGTGAACGACTTGAATTCTGTCGGTTTTCCTGGAATTTCCGGCAGGGATTTGGAATTGGGTCTCACAGTACCGACAGGTTTTGGCTTTGAGGTCTTGTCTTTCCCTATGGACGACATGTCGGGGATTTTGTCGAATGGCATCGTTGGTCGCTCCACGGGTTCCGTGGCCAGATCAGACAAACTGCTTCTTGATCCCTCTTGTTTTTTCTTCCTTCCTCCAGTGAAAAACTAAAAACAGAATCACAGTAAACTTATTTCTTATTACCCTGCTATTTCTCTTTAGCTCTACATTGATAAGACTGGATTACAGTACTATCGGGTGAAATAAGACCCCAGAACCGGAATCAGAATCGACAAGACAGTTAGAAAAAAATAATGTATGAAAAACAAAACCCAACTGAAAAGACATTTACGTTCCCTATTAAAGAACGGCGACCTAAAAACTCGAGCGCGAGAGCCATGAGGGAACATTTTGTTTGTTTCCCGGTCACACGACCAATATGATTGATGATCTAATCAGATCATTGTTATATAAATAATAATTAATCTTGACAACTATCACATGTTTATCTCAACTTACACATTTTTATTTATTTTAGCTGGTAATATTTCAAAACGAAGAGAAGCTTAACACTGTTATGTAAGTTTAACCTTGATAGCTTTCATTCTGATGTAATTTTAAAATTACTGTCAAACGGAGCTTTTCTCTGATGCATAAAGTATAACAAACATTTAATTTGGTTTGGTTTATTTTGTTTTACATTCTATTAACAGCAAGTGTCATTTTGAAAACGTGCCAGGTTTTTGAGGTGAGGAAAGCCGGCGTACTCGGAGAAAAACCACCGACCTACGGTCAGTACATGGCAACTGCCCCACATGGGATTCGAAATCGCAACCCAGAGCTGGAGGGCTAGTGGTAGAATGTCGGAACACATTAACCACTCGGCCACCGCGGTTCCTTTATTTTCAACATTTAAACCATTGACAATATGAAAACCAACAAGTTAGCAAGAATAAGGACAGATATTCTTTACATACTTTAAAGCCGCCTTTCTTCTTTTTGTCTTTGTCTTTATCCTTGTCCTTCTTTTTCGAATCTGAAAAAAATAAACGTGTTTGTGTAGCGAGTACCTAGATTCTGTTAATATTGGTTGATAAAACACATACTCAGTATCATCTTCGAAAAATTCAAGTTTGGTTCTTATGTTGTGTACTGTCCTTTTATAAAACAAGGACCCTACCTGCCAGTAATGCATTTTGTCTATTTCTTTTGCACAACATGGAGATACAACACTCTGGGAGATTAATTCATACCTTTGTCTTCTTGAATGTCCAACTCATCGTATATGTCCTCACCTGTAAACAGATATTAAAATCGGGTAACATGATTTCTGGATTTGACAAATGCATATACATTATGTACTATCATTGTAATATCCAGATAGGTAGGGTTATGAGGGGGGAAATACTGCCTAACTGGCGAGCTAGCTTTTACAGTCATGCGGTATAACCCGAGGACCCGCTCAAGAGCCTGGTCAGTAGTTGGCCATGGGCGGGCGACCGCCTGCACGTTACATTTGGTGGCAGCGTGTAGTGACTCGGCGTTAGACCAGTTCCCGGTGGTGTGGGAATGAATGTGCATCGATACACAGAGAAGGACCGATGGATTCTCAGGCCAAGTCTTGGGACGAGACTTCCCGGAAGGGGGAATAATGTAATGTCCAGCTAGGTATATGAGGGGGAAATACTGTCTTACTGGCAAGCTTGCTTTTCCAGTCTTGCGGTATAACCCGGGGACCCGCTCTAGATAGTTGAAGCAACGGTGAGCGCGGTCAGTAGTTGGATGGGTGACCGCCTTCATGTTACATTATCTTATTTTAATTTGATACATCCTAAGTCCATAACCAGGTAAAATGTTAAGATACTGTCATAAGGTTGAGACACGGAGTCAGGACGTTTAACTAAGATATGTTCAGATTAATTTAAGGTTTTAAGGGTTTAAACACCCGTTATCAATCATTATACCGGAAGTAATGTAAATCCTGTGAACGTTTTATTTATGACTTACTCTGTAACACATCGTATACGTTAGGTACATGAGCGCCATGCTGTAAGCTTTCGTACTCGCTTCCCTGTCCTGTTGGAGAAAAATCGGACAGTTATAAAAATAAAATCATATTCTTATAGAAGATAACGATCATGCTTTATATCAGTTTTAAAAACAGCGTTCAGTATCACCGTCTATAACGACAGGGATTGGAGAACTGCTTACAGATATATTTCGTATATGTTTATGAAATATCTTATGCCTATATGACTATGACATAGTTATCTAAGACGTTTATGAAATATATTCTATTTTTATGAGATATCTTATATTTTATGTTTATGCGATATTTTATATGTTTATGGGATATCTTGTATGTTTATAAGATATTGTATATGTTTATGACATATCGTATATATAATTAATAAGATGTCTTATAAAGAAAATTAAATGAGATATCTTATTTATAAGAATAGGATATCTCATAAAGTATATAAGATAAAAGATATTTTATATATTTTGGTAAAATACTGGATCAACGTTGCTCCGTAAATAAATGACAACTTGGCTTACCATACATACACACAAACATTAGGATAAATATGTAATAGTCACAGTAGCACGATACCAATCGGGAACCGTCGGCACTTTACGTAAACGAGAAAATACTATTTTATATATAATAGTATTTTCTCGTTTACGGAAAGTGCCGACGGTTCCCGATTGGCATGAGACAAGTAATTAGCGCCTCATAGGGCAGTTTCAGCGAAATTCCTCATCATTGTATCAATTGTATCAAAATTGTATGTTTATGTTCTGTAAAGCGAGAAGCTTATGATAACTAAAAAGGGCACTATATCAAAAGTGGTATATCTATTTTAAGTTGTTTAGATCAATTATCCTATATTGTAAAATACACGCATTGGACTACGTTCTCCCATCCTATAGTTGGATAAAGGTAAAACTGTCAATGTTTTCGAACAAAGTCATAATTGTAACCCGTCAGTTTTTAATGGTTGGTTAATAGAATCTTCTCCTATCTTGAGGTTGTGACAGAGAAATCTCCAACCCTCGGGGCGATATTCTTGATTGTCTAACTGTCACAACCTTAAGGTAGGAGATGATTATTTTTCTGCCATCATTTTGTATTTTTATTAATCAATGTAACACAATTCTGACGTGACGTGGTAGGATTGTTGACTTGGCGTGATAGTATTGTTGTCGTGACGTCATTACATTGTTGTCAACTCGTGTTATCTCTCATAACCAAGGGGGAGGGGGGGGGGGCACTGAAATCTTTAACAGGTAAAAGAGGAAGAAAATCTGTGAATGATGAGATAAATTCCTTTCTCGAATTAAAATGACGTGACCTATCATGTATAAAGGTTATGTCAGGTAACTGACCCCACATTCCTTAACCCTTCCCTTCCTTTCTATGTTCCGAAATCTCCTTGCCAAGCACACGCCAAATCCTTAAAACAAGAACTAGGCATGACATCTTTCTTTCAGGAAAGAAAAAATGTACTGTCGGACCGGGATTCGAACCTGGGACCTTCTGGAAAGAAAGCGGACACTAAACCATATGAGTTACCTGGTCATTGAAGACCGATCAAGTTAAGTTCTACTATAAATAACTGGTGAAATATGTAACTTCATACAATAAACGACCTACCTTGTGTGTTCGATTTTTTATGAGGTTCCGATTTCGCACTTTTTAAAGGTTCCTCATAATCTGTTGTTTTTGATATAGGCTCAACATAGGCAGCATCGTCTGGGGTTTTCACCAGGGGGCGTCCAGATATGTTCGGGGTATCTGTAATAAGTAATAATCATCAATATGACCCATATACCATCAACCCTTAGTGAAACATGTACCATACGTACCCACAACCCTTAGTAATACATGTACCATACGTACCCATAACCCTTAGTGATACATGTACTATACGTACTCACAACCCTTAGTGATATATGTACCATACGTACACAACCCTTAGTGATATATGTACCATACGTACACAACCCTTAGTGATATATGTACCATACGTACACAACCCTTAGTGATATATGTACCATACGTACCCACAACCCTTAGTGATACATGTATAATATATACCCACAACCCTTGGTGATACATGTATCATAGGTACCCACAACCCTTGGTGATATACCCACAACCCTTAGTGATACATGTATAATATATACCCACAACCCTTGGTGATACATGTATCATAGGTACCCACAACCCTTAGTGATACATGTATCATAGGTACCCACAACCCTTGGTGATATACCCACAACCCTTAGTGATACATGTATCATATATACCTACAACCCTTAGTGATACATGTACCATACATACCCACAACCCTTAGTGATACATGTATAATATATACCCACAACCCTTGGTGATATACCCACAACCCTTGGTGATACATGTATAATATATACCCACAACCCTTGGTGATATACCCACAACCCTTGGTGATATACCCACAACCCTTGGTGATATACCCACAACCCTTGGTGATATACCCACAACCCTTGGTGATATACCCACAACCCTTAGTGATACATGTATAATATATACCCACAACCCTTGGTGATATACCCACAACCCTTGGTGATACATGTATCATAGGTACCCACAACCCTTAGTGATACATGTATCATAGGTACCCACAACCCTTAGTGATACATGTATCATATATACCCACAACCCTTAGTGATACATGTATAATATATACCTACAACCCTTGGTGATACATGTATCATAGGTACCCACAACCCTTAGTGATACATGTATCATAGGTACCCACAACCCTTGGTGATATACCCACAACCCTTAGTGATACATGTATAATATATACCCACAACCCTTAGTGATACATGTATAATATATACCCACAACCCTTAGTGATACATGTATCATAGGTACCCACAACCCTTGGTGATATACCCACAACCCTTAGTGATATACCCACAACCCTTAGTGATATACCCACAACCCTTAGTGATACATGTATCATACGTTCCACATGTACACCCTTAGTGATGTACCCACAACCCTTAGTGATGTACCCACAACCCTTAGTGATGTACCCACAACCCTAAGTGATGTACCCACAACCCTAAGTAATACATGTATATGTACTATACCATACGAAACCACATATCTCATATAAATTACAGAATTTTCTAGGAACTTTAATAAGAAACCTTTTTACCTTTCAATATATTCATTTCGACAAAGTTTTTGAGATATGAGTCCTAACGTTTCGTTTCACCTCAAAGGCGTTCCTACACGTTAACGTGCAATAAATGTCGCATAAAACGTAAAATAACGCTCTAGAGAAAATGAACACAGTAATTGTGGTACGAAATGGAGCGTACCCTTATTCATATCATTGTAGGTATTACCGCGGGGCTGGCTGGTTTTAATATATACACCATTCAATTATCTATCGCCCAGTTACTGCTTACTACAGAAAAAAATAAAACTTTTGTCGTGACTTCATATCAAGAATCTTTACATAGTTGTTCATGCATGTAGACGTATACTTCAGTGTATGGATGTTGTATTGGATGTTCACACACATGTCTTTTTTAAAATATAGATCATATATGTACGGTTATTAAATACTGGGTTGGGGTTGACATCAACATTTGACGAAGAGATCCAGACACAAGTAGTTAAAAATCAAACCGCCCACTGAATAAAATCTTTATATAAACATGGAAACCCGTGCTAATAAAGAGCTGTTTGTCCAACACATACACAGTAGTTCTATATTATAGGCCGTGTACCTGTGGTCTGTCTAGCCGTCATATTGATCGAGTGATGGTTCGTGGAAATATGATCACACGTGGTTGTTATCGAACTGTTTTGTTAAAATGATATATCAGGGGATCACATGCGATGATAATTAGACTTGTGTTAATTTTTTTATAGTATGACACGCCTCTACAGGCTGTTGATAATGTATATCTAATTTCCGGGTTATATTAACATAAAAATGTCCTAATAATCACAGGGACCTGATAATTTGTGACCTAAACTATAGGGTGTTTAGAGTAATTTTACACATTTGGGGGGTTAAGATCAATTTTCGATAAAAATGCCCCCTCAATGATCATAATAGCTTTTATGACCATTGAGGGGGCATTTTTATCGAAAATTGATCTCAACCCCCCCCCCCCCCCCCCCCCAAATGTGTAAAATTACTCTAAACACCCAAGTTTAGGTCTAAAACTAGCTGTGACAAATTATCAGGTCCCTGTGCTAATAATTATATACCGTGTGTTATGTATGTCATTTTATTAACTACACACTTACTTGTTGAGGACGGTGGCTTGCGGGGGAAGTTCCTCGCTGGTAAATCCGGAGCAGGGGGCGGGGATGGGGAGGGGGTGGACGGGGCGATGTGGAGGTTATCCAAATGTAGTGACAGCGAGGAAGGAGGGCTGGAACTGCCTGAAAAATAGAAAGAAAATCCTTACAAACGCTGTCTTTGTTAGTAAATAACATCGTGATTTCAAGAAATATGAAACTACTTTGTATGTATACAAATCGACTTTGAAATAGAATCATTACTCGAGTCGATCTATTCAAAATGTCACAGCTACCCTGCAGGGGCGTAGCTGCCATGTAAGCACATAAGCCCGTGCTTGCACATCATTTTCCAAAGTATGTGTATTAAAGTCGAGAAATTTCATAATTCAACTTATATTCTTAAATGATCACTGATATTGTTACTCCTTTTTTCGATTCGTCAGATTAACATATTAGGCTGCAGAAAATTTGTTAGCTATGAATACTTTAAATTCAATTTAATTTCTTTCCGTATTGTAATATAGGATTACAATACACATACATATTAAATCATTTATAATTGTGCAAAATGTCGGAGACCGCAGCCAACACAATTCAATTAATATTTATAATACAGCTCACTACGACAATATAGGTAATGGCTTTATCGTGAGAAAATGCGTATACAAATGAACACCGAACAACATCAAACATAAGCATCAGTTTATCAACTTATGGCACAGGGAAAGGAGAGGTGCAGGTTGATTAAGACTGTGGGCAAGTTGTATGGTCGCCATCTTGGTTTCATGAGACATGCTCTGTATCTTTAAGTGATATGAAGATGGACGTTTTTGAGCATGCTCATTAGTGTTCTCCCTTGTTTTTATTGACAATGAGGACTCGATTCTAATTTTGAGAACCTGATGTTTACTTGGTTGTGACCAATATTTACATGGCAGTTGTCGTCGATGAAGTAGAAGACGCTTACTCTTCCGGAACACCTGGTCTTATTCTCTTGTGCTTTTACAAGGGTCTCCATGTACATTTTTTTTCATATTTTGCCTCTAGTTTAATCGATTTTGAGTTCGGATTATGGTTTTGTTGACGCTTTGGTACTCCCTGTTTTGTTTTAGTAAATTTGTATTAGATTTAATATACAAAAATCACCCTTTTATCATTCTAAGAGTAATAAAAGAAGGGCCAATTTTTACTACATTTCGGTTCAAACAAAATGTCAGCAAATACGATTATTAATGAGCCCGGCGAAAATTCCTTAAGTTAAATATCTCCATAAGAAAGCATTACATAAATTAAGGAAAATTCCTTTAACTTAAGAATTTCCCGTTAATTCTTTAATGCTTTCTATGGAGATTTTCAAGTCAAGGAACTTTCGTGAAACTAGGCCTGTTCGAATTATTCAAAATTATGCTTAAGAACACAAGCATAAGTTATTACTTCCTGGGTCCTGCACAGAACATATATACTTATAAACAGAGACGTATGAATATCAAAGATTGTTTTACATGTAAATGTCTCTGGTTTTACTTACTGAAGAGTTAATGACATAAGAAAGGTATGGATAATGATTTTGTTTCCATAAATCAAGGAAATAAAACATATCGTATTCCATTTTTGGATTAATAATTTGTATAATGATAGGCTAGACAATGGCACCATTTGAAGTCCAAATGTCACCCCCCACCCCTTCCCAAAATTGAAAACGTCGCGGGCTTGCACATCAAATTACCCCCAGCTACGCCCCTGCCCTGTATACGTTTACTTCATGCAATGGCATTATTACATGTACTGGTAACTTGATATTCATTTTAATTATTTACTCCAATGCATTTTGTGCAACTCATGACACGATAAGTGCCCAGTTTCAAAGAATGATCCCTTTCATTGTACTATTTAAAGGCGTCATTATCATTCAAATTAGCTAGACCCGAATGTAGACTCACCAGAACTTCCGCTACTGGCTCTTGGCGATTCTTTAGACTTGTTTTTCTTTTTTTCTTTGTCTTTATCTTTTTTGTCTTTCTTTGCGTCTTTCGGAAATTTTGGACCGTCATCCTTTGTTGGGGATTTGGAGCCACGGGGAGACAACTGAAATGGCGATGTCGGTGTTTTTGACCTGGGGGACAGTTTTCCTTCTTCCCTGTCTGGGGGTAGTGGTGGTGGTGTGTCCAAGGGGGAGGGGACTGGATCCTGCTTGATTGGGGATGGTTTCACGGTAATCCATTTATTGTCTTTCTGTATGTGTATGTTCACCTTACTCACTAAGTCTATATAAAAACTCTCCTGGATTAGCGTTCTGTCCACTGTCTGCGGGAACAGTTTGGCCATTGTCGATTTGTACGATTTGTCATTTTTGTCAGATGTGACCTTGACCTTTATATCATTCACAGCAGCACTGGCTTGGAGGGGAAGCAATGCCAGCGTTGGTTGGACCTTCTTTTTAACAGTTCCGGGTCCACATGGGGGAGATACTGACGGTCTCAAAAGGCCAACTATGACCTCGTGACTTGTAACCCGGCTCAGCTTCAATGTGTCACCGATGACGTCACACTTTTCCCCGTTCAGGTCAGTTTTGGCAACCATTGGAAACTGGGGGTCAAGAAATCGGACGGTTTGTGGTAAATGTAATCTGTCGACGACTTCCTGTAACGAATACGTGGTGTCGTCTGCCAATAAACGGAACCTGATTTTATCTTTGGTGGTAAGGAGAAGTGTGCTATCATTGAATTTACAGTAAAGGTTTGCCGTTCCTATAGCCTTGTCCAGCTCTAGCTGGGCTCCGGTCGTTATTGCCAAAGACTTGCCACTACCTTCCTCCTTTGAGAAGAAACTATCCTCCACTTTCACATACCTTGGGAAGTCCTCTATTAGGTCCTTCAGTGTTGTGTATATCTTGGTCCCCGCATCCTCGCGAGCTATCCTCACCTTCCCCGCGTATCCCAGGGGTATGAATATTTCGTTCGATTTACCCGCACTATCGGAACGTTTGGACACGAAACATGCCGCTACCTTTTTAATGGCTATGCCGAAGTCGAGCTTTAACAGGTGGCCCTCCGAGAAGTCGGCGTTGGTGCACCCATTCACAACTTTAACCATACACGGTAGTCCATGCTTGTTCACGGCTTCTTTGGCCGAGACCTGGCCATCCGACCACACTATAGTAGAATCCAAGTCCGCCATTACAGACCACTTCCACTGTTTACCATGGGTAAAAGGACAATTCCTCAGGAATGTGCGTGTCTGAGTATAAACTACTGGTAAGCGCTAGATCTGTAATGCCCCGTATATGCCTGCCTGTCCCTACTCTCGACAAACAAAGCCCAGACAAGAACGGGTTTTAAACATGTTCGTTCAAGCATGGCCCATACAAGTAATACAAATTTCCATAATTGTGTTGTATATACAAAACCCGGAGTCGATTCACCGCTAATCCCGTTCACAAATATTAGTCCTATTAACCCGTATCGTCCAACTATAACGGGTCAGATCGTTGACCAATGGTCAAGCCGTGAGAATACGGAAACGTGCCAATTGATTACATGCTATTGTACCTGCCAATTCTCGACAATCCCTGACACAGCATGCCGTCTGTTATCTGTTACAAATCCGTGTTTAATTACAACATACTGTATATGTTTTGACCCAGTAGCGCACGGGGCTAGTGGACTATTAACGTAGCTTCACAATGCATGAACACGTAACTTAATAATTATATGCAACAAAAACACCTTGCAAATTATCACCTATACAATCAGTACGCCGCAATGTATTAATTCAATACGATTTCGATTTTGTTATTTGATGAGTTTTCACACAATTATAAAACTCATTCCTCGCTGCATGTACAGTAAAATTAGACAAACAACAATAACGGATTGAACGAATTCCCACAATATGAAGAGAAAATCATTAACAGTATGGATTTTATGACGTGCGTGTTTATTGTTATATAATCGTTAAATTTCTTCGTCAGCGTCCAAATGGCTGATCCGGCTACACGAATCGGATCTTACCATTGTTATTTAACAATACAAAATAATTTCAGTAATTGGAGAATTATGTGAAGTCCCGACATGTTAAATACCCAATATACGTAACTTCAGGAATTTTTTAGTGATTCTGAAAATTTCTGGAAAAAAAAAATCCAGTTGATAACCATGCAAAAGTAAGTCTAAAACGAAGTAAACCTGAGCGGTAACTAACAAGAAACTCTTGACAGAAAAATCCAAAGAATTGGAAATAATGCAGTTGGGGCCCACTTCAACAACAAGCCGAAGTAAGAAGATAATTCAAAATGGACGCGTGTTTACAAATACCGAGTTTCAACTGCTGCTGTACCGGTAACCGCGTAAGAATTCATCTTGAATATTTCTGATATCAGTTAATCTTAACTCAATCTATAAATATAAAAAGTTATTAGGCTTGATTTTCGCTTCAAGTTTTGCCGAAAGTTACGTATATTGGGCCTTTAATAAAGTTCGTTAAGTCATACACTGGTCAACTGGTATTCATATACAGCCATAATGAGCTATTGTTTTAAAAAAATTAAATACAAATTACTGTTTTAGAATAATGTTAAGATTCTTGAATTGATTATCAGAAAACCAAAAACTGGGAAATTAATTGAATGTACTAAATTAAACTTTGTGGCTTCGGTTTTAACCACATGGACCTGAGGATAAAGTCTGTATGACCATTGAGGGGGCATTTTTATCGAAAATTGATCTAAACTCCCCAAACGTGAAAAAATACTCTAAACACCCTATAGTTTAGGTCCAAAACTAGCTGTAACATAAAAAGAATTGTATATCTATGTACTGTTAAGCGCTTTAGAATGGCTTATGTTAGCTAGATAGGGCGCTATATCAAATATTGTATATTATTGTTTATTTATTTTATTAACAAATTCTCAAGTCCCTGTGGTTTTAACTACATTTGGATTAAGTCAATACGATACAAATGAGAACCATTTATTTGTAAATCTATTCAGGGCTTATGTACTGCGTTTGAAGCATCTATTCGCATTCAGGTATGTGTGACTAAAGCCCATTATAATCTCAAATGCAAAATAGTTATGGCGTCATTTTCGTATACAAGTACACAATTTTAACACTGTGACAGAATTTGGGCATTATAATAGCATTCACAGAGGTAAGAAAATATGAAGTTTATGATAAAATGTTATCGAAGGTATATTATTTTTGTACAGCTTTGCCCTGTATATTATGATTCTTATTAAAAAAAAAAACAAAAAAAACCCAGACACATTAAACAGTATTAGTTTTGGCGTCCAAGTGTCTACAAACTGATAGCTTTTTTTCCTGTAAAAGTGATAATATTAAAATATATTGGGTTGATGAAATGGGCGCTCCATAATTTACATCCTACAACTGAAAGAACATTTTTTTCAATAAGTGATGTAGGAATGTTATCTAAAATCAGTTTTTAGAAGATAAAATGTTTGGAAGTGAAATAATACTGTAATGACGCCCTTTAATGCGTTGTTTGTTTCTGTGGTGTTTCAGTGACACGTCATGATTTCATGACGTCACATGATATAGCAACGATATAAGTATGTATATATTGTTATATTGTCATTTTTCTGGCATTTTATCTGCTTTACATATGCATTTTGAATATTGAATTATCTATATTTATATTCTATATGCTCTTTGCATTTGTAGAAAATAAAACAACTAGAAGCTAAATAAACACACGACATACCATCTCCTCAGAGTAATTATAGAGTCGACCGGTACCTGTCTACACGAACAAAATAATTTAAAAAATGCGACCTGCCTTTTAAGTTTTACCACAAAGGACAGCCCCTGGCATCTTCTAAATCAATTTGGCGTTGGCGTTAAGGTGTTTTAAATTGAGACTTCACTGTGTTTAAAAATACATTTCTTCATCGACAGTTTTTAAGTAGACATGAATCGCTAATTCTCAAGCTCGACAAACGCGTGTTCTTAAATCAGGCCAGACATCAGAAATGTGTGTTAACACTAAAAAAAAATCCCGCACTTCTCGGCATTAGTTTCTTCCAAATTGTTGACAAAATGTTTTTTGAAAAAAAACAAGTAAGTGAGCTTGAGCACAACATTTGAGTTTTATGATTACAATATAATGAAAGCAGATTCTGTTGTGCTAAAGCATACCTTGATTTACTGTTCTCACCTGTATATTCTCGCTCTAAAAATAATTTTGAAATGCTACTTGCCTTTTAGTTTCCCCACAAAGTACAGCAACTGGAATATTTTATATCATCTTGGAGTTGACGTAAAGGCGTTTTAAAAAGAGATATAAAGAAATTTTAAATAGAGATATAGAGAAATAAATATATGATTAACTGGGGAACCATGGCTTATTCATGAGTTATGTTTTTCAATCAAATTTCTTGCAATAAAACTGCAAGAAATGGTCATATAGATAGCTCCAAAAGCGCTTTTATCAATTTAAAAGTAAATATTCACTTTTTTTTCAACAGATGCAAATTGACGTGTCATTCGTAATACGTATTCACTGTTTTCAGTATTCACGTGTCAGATATTCTTAAATTAAGATTCACGTGTCAATCGTGTTAAGGGAAGAGAATACGTATTCACTGTTTTCAGTATTCACGTGTCAGATATTATAATATTAAGATTACGTGTCAGTCGTGTTAAGGGGAAGAGAATACGCATTAACTGTTTTCAGTATTCACGTGTCAGATATTCTTACATTAAGATTCAAGTGTCAATCGTGTTAAGGGAAGATAATACGTATTCACTGTTTTCAGTATTCACGTGTCAGATATTCTAACATTAAGATTACGTGTTAGTCGTGTTAAGGAGGAAGAGAATATGTATTCACTGTTTTCAGTATTCACGTGTCAGGTATTCTAATGTTAAGATTACGTGTAACAGTGTTAAGGGGAAGATAATACGTATTTACTGTTTTCAGTATTCACGTGTCAGATATTCTAACATTTTGATTACGTGTCAGTCGTGTTAAGGGGAAGAGAATATGTATTCACTGTTTTCAGTATTCACATGTCAGATATTCTAACATTTTGACTACGTGTAACACGTGTTAAGGGAAAGATAATACGTATTCACTGTTTTCAGTATTCACGTGTCAGATATTCTAACATTTTGATTACGTGTAACACGTGTTAAGGGGAAGATAATACGTATTCACTGTTTTCAGTATTCACGTGTCAGATATTCCAACATTAAGATTACGTGTAACACGTGTTAAGGAGGAAGAGAATATGTATTCACTGTTTTCATCATCACGTGTCAGATATTCTAACATTTTGATTACGTGTAACACGTGTTAAGGGGAAGATAATACGTATTCACTGTTTTCAGTATTCACGTGTCAGATATTCTAACATTAAGATTACGTGTAACACGTGTTAAGGAGGAAGAGAATATGTATTCACTGTTTTCAGTATTCACGTTAATAATTCTAACATTAAGATTCACGTGTCAACAGTGTTAAGGGGAAGAGAATACGTATTTACTGTTTTCAGTATTCACGTGTCAGATATTCTAACATTAAGATTACGTGTTAACTTTTTCCAATTAGTTGCACGTGTTCATTTTCCATTAAAAACATAACCACGTTCAATACTTAAGTGTAGGTTTTGATTGCTTGTATCAATGTTTATATAACTCGTTAAATATTGAAAGCGGATTAATAATCAAGAAATTATTTTTATCTTATAAGTGTATCGGAAGAAATCTTATTGGCAATGTGAGATCAATATGACCTCTATATAGAATAAGCATGCGTAATGTGAATTACTGTTTAGCATAAAAGGGTTACTTTTGTAATTTAGAAAGGGAGACAATTGTTCATACTATGTCGGAGTGTCCAGAAGTTCAATTTTTTTTTGAAAGTTTTGAAATTCTGCTCGAGGTACTTTTTATTCCATTCTCATTCAATAAAATAAGTTTTATTATTGGATTTATTGTTGATAACCAGCGGGTCACCAGTAAAAGACTTGAAAATGAGATTTTAATTATAAAATTATATATATATTTGTATATAAGACAAGATGTTTACAAAAAATGTTAAGTACAAATGCTCTTATGAATTCAATCAAGGAATTTCATACTTTTCAGAAATACATTGCCAATAGTAAAGGAGTGCAATCGAGATTAAATTTTGATTATGAACTGAAAAAGTGGAAAAGGATGTTGGAATTTGCAGAAATTTGACTACAAACGATTAAATACTTTTTTTTTATATATTGTTCTCTTGAATATAACTTTGCTCATTTTTATAGTATCTCTAACCTAGATAGATCTCTCTCTCCCTTTCTATCTCTCTTTCTTTCTCTCTTGTGTGTGTATTTCATATGTCCATATTGTAAAATTGTGAGTACATGAGTCAGTACGTGTGTAAGAGTGTGATTGTGAGTCGAGGTTAACATTTAGATAGTGTATAAATGTCATAATGATGATGATGATGATGATGCAGTTGATGATATGGTGATATTGATGATGTCATTATGATGATGATGTTTTGGTGATGTTAAGGTGATGATGATGAGGATGCTTCTGTCTTTTAAGATGCTGATTATGATGAGGATGAGGATGATGATATCATGTCAATGTTTTTGTGTTGGTGTTTGATAATGGTGATGAGGAGGATGATAATAATGATGATGTGAATGATAATGAATGGATTATGTTCAAGAAGATGATGATGATAAGGTTGATAAGGATGATGTTTGTTGGGATGACAAGGATGCACGGAACGATGTAAATATAATATGCTGATAATGATGCTGAGGGAATGATGTTAGGGTTTCTTCTATTGACATGGTGTACATGACATGTCATGGTGATGTCATTGTGCTTTACAAATGTATATCACAATGAGATCATGATGATGATGACAATGATGATGATGATGATGATACATTTATGTCGTGATGTTGATGATGTAGTGTCGATGAGAAAATGTGAGAGTGAGAATCAATGTCTACATGTGTTGTAAATGTATATTTATGTTAAAATTCTGAAAAAAAACAACAAAAAATAAAAATAAAAAGGGTTATAAAAAAAGACAATAGAGTATATATTTGAAAAAAAAACCACTTCCTTTTGCTTAAATTGCAAATTTGTGGAATAACTTACCAGAACATGTAGATATCTACGTATACGTAGACTATACTAATAATTCAAACAGTTTCAAAAGTATACAGGATAAACTGGGGAAACATGACTTATTCTTAAACTGTATTGCCGTTACATTATTATGTTTTTAGTCTGGTGTAGAAATACCGACCCGAAATCTATTAGTAAATAACATTAGAGAAAAAAATACAGACATTGATTGAAAAATCTCGTATCACTTGTTCAGTCGCATTTTAGTTAATTATATGACAAACAAAATCTATACGGTTACTAGTGGGACGATAGGAGTTTTTTTATTGTTAACATTCAATTTAATATACAATTCTATGTTCTCATTTACTCTCCTACAGATTACACACACAGTACATACATACACAGAAAGCGTATATACACATGTACAGTCAATTTGACACATGTAAGGGGAATCCCCCAATACGAGATAGATTATTAACTAGGACGTGTACGCATATGGTTATGTAAGTTAACTAACTCGAAAAAGTCAATAATTAAATATAACATTCAATCGTAGAATACGTCTGTGACCATGCTGACGAAATTAGGGGATAGTCTGGTATATAAAATATAGTTCCCGAAGTATCTGGACGTTCAAGTACTACGTAGTTTTATCACATGAAGTCTATTTATAGTAACACGTACGGTGTATAGCGTCTAGTCGTACCTGGACGTTTCTAGCGTCTTCTCCAGTATCCGTCGTACAGTATATAAGGTGTTACGCTGTCCACTGAAAATCATACTGGGTTTGAGACGAGACCAAGCACATACAGGATCTACATAAGATTTACAGAAGCCTGACAGAATACAGAATACAGAATACCTGACATACTTAGTATTCATTATTGTAATATTGATTCCTACTGACAGGGAATATATAACGACTGGCAAAATGTTCACACTGAGAGCTGCTCCTCATCACTATCCGGAGTTTTGCTGTAATCGACGACCAACATCTTGCAGACAGACCAACACCCCAAGACACATGCCTCGGAACACCTACCCCGGGGACAGCAACCTGTTAGAAGACTTGGCTGGTATCATGCTTCTCCCATTGTTCGAGTCTATGATGGACCATTCATCTGACAAACAACACGGACAGCGCCAAAGTTCGAAAGCCAAGAACTGGGTGCACCAACTGGATTTGAAAGGGTATGAACCAGATGACGTCACAATTACGACCAATGATGGTCGTGTCCTTATCAAAGCCCGTCGCACAGAAGGAGAGGGGGACTGTTCGGATGTTTACGAGAGTAACAGATCCGTGACTATACCGGAAGGGGTCGACATCAGCTCCATGAAAAGCCATTTTACACCAGATGGTCTACTTACTATTGTAGCAAATGTAAAAACCGAGGACAAACAAATGGCGTCCAGGGAAGTGCCTGTGGAGACTGCGAAAGAGGAACAAATGTCCCTACCAGACCATGATGGAAATGGGGACTCAAACGTTGACAACAATGGCGAGCTTGAGATCCGTCAAGGTTATGAGGAGACATCAATCGAAGAGGCAGTGGAGACGAGTGAGGACGATGAGAATAAAGTAAGTGACGAGACACAGAAGGCCTTCACACTCGCCTTTAACAAAGATCAGCTCGCCGGCGATGACGTCAGAGTGCTAGTCAAGGGGAACTCTTTACTGGTCAAGTCCCAGGATAAGACGTGTGAGGATGGCGTGTCGCGATCAGTGTATTACGTCACACAACACACGTTACCCGACGACATTGACGTCAGCAAAGTCTCGTGCTCCAGGAGACCTGACGGAGAGCTTGTTGTCACAGCTCCACGTTTTAATTAGAACTTGTGATTTAACCAAATCCAAAGAGACACCATTACGTACTTCCATGTGTAGGATAAACTTTGTTAAAAGTTTTAAGCCTCGTTAAGGTAAAAGAACTGTGACAATAATGTGTGTTATTACATACCACCTGATGTTTCGTGCATTATCATATAACATATATTGTATGAAGAAAATGACTGACTGTATTTATTTATAAAAGTTAATTGAATAAGTTATTTGTAAACTTTTGTGCAATACTTTGGTATGTGACTTTTACAAACATACATAATTATTGATAATGAACTGGAATGATATTTATCGAATAATGCAGCTTATTGTGAAAACATTACAGAACTATGTATGTATTTGGTGAAACGTAATTGTTTTTTTGTCAAATGTTAGACCGACCATGCGTATTCATTGTAACATTGTAACTTCATTAGTCATTAAACATTTATCTGTTAAATAATCGTGTATTATACTGTTGTGATTTAGATAATGTCTGTTACATTTATATTAAAAGAAACAATAAATACAACAAATCTCAATAATGCCTTGGTTTTGATATTGCTTATAAAAGTACTCCATGTACACTTAAAGGTACATAATGATATGTTTGTCACACAGAGCTTCTAAAACAATATGCCCAACAAACTAAAAATTAACTGTTGATAATGTTTGGTTCGCTGTTCACCGTAGCCTACAGTAGCAGCCGGTAGTAGAGAAAGGGGTGTTTCCCAGGGAGCAAAATGACGTCAGAGAATGAATGGTTCACTGTACGCTACGCTCCACCAATGAAAATTGTTGTATGGGAAAGTAGTCCGAAGGAATCCCCGAAAATATAGTCCGCTAAATGTGTACATTGATACGATTGAAACTTGCATTTTGACTTTATCGATTTGGTTGGCCATGCTATAGAGTGGCTGACGATCCCAGACACTGAAGGGAATGGAAAAGCATGCTTTTAATATTGAGCGTACATCGTTATTCAGACTTTCCCTGGTTAGGGACGTTAATAATATGTATGAGGTTAATTGTAAACTCCACAGAAAGGTTGAATAGTGTAAAATAGGTCTCTATCACTGAACTGAGGGATCATTCTGCTTGGCTCAGATGGTAGAGCCGTGGTTTATCACAACGAAGACCCGGGTTCGATTCCTGGTCAGTGCACTCGACAGGATTTTTTCTGCTCCCCCCCCCCTTTCGTTGTATTGTATCTGTATACGTTATTATCGGGACATATTTGAACAAATTACATTTGATTATCGGGACATTTTTAAACAAATCTCATTTGATTGACGGGACATATGGAAATGGAGTGGAGATTTTCCAATTGTCGGGACTTGTGCTTTTACGGCCGCCGTGAGAAGATAATGAAATCTTGTTAACCTGTGATAATTGGGACATACATTTCTTAGCAAATATATATATAACTATCTGATCATTTCATGTGCTTTAAACGAACCTTAATTGTTGGCACATAGTTATGTCCCTGTTGGGACATAATACAGTAATGCATAGTTATGTCCCAACAAAACAGAGTATTTACCTTCGAATGTCCCAAGAATTACGTTTAAGTTAGCTCTCTCTCTCTCTCTCTCTCTCTCTCTCTCATCCCCCTTGAAAACAACAAATTTTGACTTTCCAATTCTAATAAATGTCTTTGATAAATAAAAGAAAACATAGATATATAAATATCACATATATCTTTTTTGTACAATAATATCTTGAACGACGTCAAAATGGCAACGATAGAGCACATGTTGTACGTGATGTGACTTATTTACTGACTTGGCATAGGGACATGGTCATGTCATCAAGATCATTGTACAGCATTCCCTAGGCATGTTGTTGTGAATTGGCTCAGAATGCACTTTGATCAAAGCAAATAAATTCGTTTTTTTTGTAGATTTGTGTTAAAATAGTGTTTTTCATAATTATTAGACAAATTCTTGCAATAAGTTTTAAAAATATTGATATTCACTTTTATGTAGTTTAAAATATGTACGATATATAAGATGTCCTCGCTCGAACATTCAACACTTTCCAAGTTAAAGGAACCTATTTAAACGAGATTAAAGAATCAACACTATTGTTTTGTTCATAAAACGGTATTCAGGAATCCAATAAAACAACAGGGGGCTACGACTTTTGGTGTTCTATTAACGAAAGATAATTTACTAAATTTAAAAGGTGCAGTAGTTGTGTGTGTTACGTCATCTTTAGTGAAAACGATTGACATTCTTCGTTACGTTTTCTGATGTCCGCTGCTTGTTTTTGTGCTATGATCGATCGAATTAAATTGGGTTTTGCTGTTTTGCCCAATTGCAGGACAATTTCATTTAATATTTTCTAAAAGTAAAATTTCTTTAAAGATGAACGTAACATACACACATGTGTTGCGCCTTTTAAATTTAAAAAATACATACACTATAATCGAAAATCACGTCCTCGCCAGTTATGTTAGGGGTCAAAAAATGAGAATCGGAATTGTCAAAACCTCTGTAGAAGCAGAAGAGGCAGGTGCGTAAAACACCTTTAATTTGTAACAAACAAGAAATAGTGAAGAAGTTCTGAGATCTTGTAATATGGTATTACGGAAAGTTTGTGTGTTATGAACCATGTTACTACTTTAATGAGGTAAATGTTGCCCTTGCATTTTGACTTTTTTACACCGTTGACAATTCAATGGTCTTCTATTCAACTTGTGTTTTATTTTCCCACTTTGTTGCCTATTTTCATTTATAAAGTATTACTTTAAAATGGTGATACAGTGACCATTCAAGAGATCAGCCAAGCATAAAAAATACATGTAGGTGAGATATTTACCTTTCATGAAGTTCAAGAAATACACAGTAACTCACATTTTCAAAATGGCCTAGGATTGGCTTGTTTTTTAATGTTGTAATAAATTATTCTTAATTTTTATTTTGCAAAATACATCTGCAACTGATTTAATATTGAAATCAGATACATATTCTATTCTATCATCTTTATCTAATAAACTGTCATGTAATGAATATTTATCTAGCCTTGCAACTTGTAAGACCTATTATATTGTGCAGTGTCACTTCAAACAAAAGACTACTTAGTCTTGCACCAGAAATATCTCGGTAAATATCAATAAAATAATTATACAAACATTGATTTAATTCTTTCCTGTCACTTTTTCATATCAATAAATTTTGTGATAAACCAAATTACGATAACTTGTTGGGGAGGAGAAGCTCACAGTCCCTCTATATATAACGTCGCATAAAATATCAAATCTTAAATAGTAAATATATACCTTACTAAGTAGTGTTTGAAAGCGATATTAGCATTATATATCATAAGTGCAATATTTGAAAAACATTCAAGTTTAAATTAACATCTCTTTTCCTCGTTACTCTTCTACAGATAAACAAATATAGACTGTCACTGTGGTACATATGTGCCTCTCTATGTAAGGGGAATCCCCTTCGCGAACAGGCAGATTAAAACTAGGACGTATACACATATGACTATATAAGTGCTCACAATAACAAATATATAGCTTTGATTAATGTGAATAAAACAAAAAGTAAAAAATAAATCGTAATATTGGACTATCACCATGCTGACGAAATTAGGGGATAGACTGGTAAATAAAATATAGTTCCCGAAGTATCTTGACGTTCAAGTACTACGTAGTTCTATCACATGAAGTCTATTTATAGTCACACGTACGGTCTATAGCGTCTAGTCGTACCTGGACGTTTCTCGCGTCTTCTCCGGTAGCCGTCGTACAGTATATAAGGTGTTACACTGTCCACTGAAAATCATACTGGGTTTGAGACGAGACCAAGCACATACAGGATCTACATAGGATCTACATAAGATTTACAGTCTAACGGACCAATAACTGATATACTTAGTATACATTATTGTGATATTGATTCCTACTGACAAGGAATATATAACGACTGGCAAAATGTTCACACTGAGAGCTGTTCCTCATCACTATCCGGAGTTTTGCTTTAATCGACGACCAACAACTTGCAGACAGACTATCACCCCAAGACACATGCCTCGGTACACCTACCCCGGGGACAGCAACCTGTTAGAAGACTTGGCTGGTATCATGCTTCTCCCATTGTTCGAGTCTATGATGGACCATTCATCTGACAAACAACACGGACAGCGCCAAAGTTCGAAAGCCAAGAACTGGGTGCACAAACTGGATTTAAAAGGGTATGAACCGGATGACGTCACAATTACGACCAAGGATGGACGTGTCCTCATCAAAGCCCGTCGCACAGAAGGAGAGGGGGACTGTTTGGATGTTTACGAGAGTAACAGATCCGTGACTATACCGGAAGGGGTCGACATCAGCTCCATGAAAAGCCATTTTACACCAGATGGTCTACTTACTATTGTAGCAAATGTAAAAACCGAGGACAAACAAATGGCGTCCAGGGAAGTGCCTGTGGAGACTGCGAAAGAGGAACAAATGTCCCTACCAGACCATGATGGAAATGGGGACTCAAACGTTGACAACAATGGCGAGCTTGAGATCCGTCAAGGTTATGAGGAGACATCAATCGAAGAGGCAGTGGAGACGAGTGAGGACGATGAGAATAAAGTAAGTGACGAGACACAGAAGGCCTTCACACTCGCCTTTAACAAAGATCAGCTCGCCGGCGATGACGTCAGAGTGCTAGTCAAGGGGAACTCTTTACTGGTCAAGTCCCAGGATAAGACGTGTGAGGATGGCGTGTCGCGATCAGTGTATTACGTCACACAACACACGTTACCCGACGACATTGACGTCAGCAAAGTCTCGTGCTCCAGGAGACCTGACGGAGAGCTTGTTGTCACAGCTCCACGTTTTAATTAGAACTTGTGATTTAACCAAATCCAAAGAGACACCATTACGTACTTCCATGTGTAGGATAAACTTTGTTAAAAGTTTTAAGCCTCGTTAAGGTAAAAGAACTGTGACAATAATGTGTGTTATTACATACCACCTGATGTTTCGTGCATTATCATATAACATATATTGTATGAAGAAAATGACTGACTGTATTTATTTATAAAAGTTAATTGAATAAGTTATTTGTAAACTTTTGTGCAATACTTTGGTATGTGACTTTTACAAACATACATAATTATTGATAATGAACTGGAATGATATTTATCGAATAATGCAGCTTATTGTGAAAACATTACAGAACTATGTATGTATTTGGTGAAACGTAATTGTTTTTTTGTCAAATGTTAGACCGACCATGCGTATTCATTGTAACATTGTAACTTCATTAGTCATTAAACATTTATCTGTTAAATAATCGTGTATTATACTGTTGTGATTTAGATAATGTCTGTTACATTTATATTAAAAGAAACAATAAATACAACAAATCTCAATAATGCCTTGGTTTTGATATTGCTTATAAAAGTACTCCATGTACACTTAAAGGTACATAATGATATGTTTGTCACACAGAGCTTCTAAAACAATATGCCCAATAAACTAAAAATTAACTGTTGATAATGTTTGGTTCGCTGTTCACCGTAGCCTACAGTAGCAGCCGGTAGCAGAGAAAGGGGTGTTTCCCAGGGAGCAAAATGACGTCAGAGAATGAATGGTTCACTGTACGCTACGCTCCACCAATGAAAATTGTTGTATGGGAAAGTAGTCCGAAGGAATCCCCGAAAATATAGTCCGCTAAATGTGTACATTGATACGATTGAAACTTGCATTTTGACTTTATCGATTTGGTTGGCCATGCTATAGAGTGGCTGACGATCCCAGACACTGAAGGGAATGGAAAAGCATGCTTTTAATATTGAGCGTACATCGTTATTCAGACTTTCCCTGGTTAGGGACGTTAAAAATATGTATGAGGTTAATTGTTAACTCCACAGAAAGGTTGAATAGTGTAAAATAGGTCTCTATCACTGAACTGAGGGATCATTCTGCTTGGCTCAGATGGTAGAGCCGTGGTTTATCACAACGAAGACCCGGGTTCGATTCCTGGTCAGTGCACTCGACAGGATTTTTTCTGCTCCCCCCCCCTTTCGTTGTATTGTATCTGTATACGTTATTATCGGGACATATTTGAACAAATTACATTTGATTATCGGGACATTTTTAAACAAATCTCATTTGATTGACGGGACATATGGAAATGGAGTGGAGATTTTCCAATTGTCGGGACTTGTGCTTTTACGGCCGCCGTGAGAAGATAATGAAATCTTGTTAACCTGTGATAATTGGGACATACATTTCTTAGCAAATATATATATAACTATCTGATCATTTCATGTGCTTTAAACGAACCTTAATTGTTGGCACATAGTTATGTCCCTGTTGGGACATAATACAGTAATGCATAGTTATGTCCCAGCAAAACAGAGTATTTACCTTCGAATGTCCCAAGAATTACGTTTAAGTTAGCTCTCTCTCTCTCTCTCTCTCTCTCTCTCTCTTTCTCTCTCTCTCTCTCATCCCCCTTGAAAACAACAAATTTTGACTTTCCAATTCTAATAAATGTCTTTGATAAATAAAAGAAAACATAGATATATAAATATCACATATATCTTTTTTGTACAATAATATCTTGAACGACGTCAAAATGGCAACGACAGAGCACATGTTGTACGTGATGTGACTTATTTACTGACTTGGCATAGGGACATGGTCATGTCATCAAGATCATTGTACAGCATTCCCTAGGCATGTTGTTGTGAATTGGCTCAGAATGCACTTTGATCAAAGCAAATAAATTCGTCTTTTTTGTAGATTTGTGTTAAAATAGTGTTTTTCATAATTATTAGACAAATTCTTGCAATAAGTTTTAAAAATATTGATATTCACTTTTATGTAGTTTAAAATATGTACGATATATAAGATGTCCTCGCTCGAACATTCAACACTTTCCAAGTTAAAGGAACCTATTTAAACGAGATTAAAGAATCAACACTATTGTTTTGTTCATAAAACGGTATTCAGGAATCCAATAAAACAACAGGGGGCTACGACTTTTGGTGTTCTATTAACGAAAGATAATTTACTAAATTTAAAAGGTGCAGTAGTTGTGTGTGTTACGTCATCTTTAGTGAAAACGATTGACATTCTTCGTTACGTTTTCTGATGTCCGCTGCTTGTTTTTGTGCTATGATCGATCGAATTAAATTGGGTTTTGCTGTTTTGCCCAATTGCAGGACAATTTCATTTAATATTTTCTAAAAGTAAAATTTCTTTAAAGATGAACGTAACATACACACATGTGTTGCGCCTTTTAAATTTAAAAAATACATACACTATAATCGAAAATCACGTCCTCGCCAGTTATGTTAGGGGTCAAAAAATGAGAATCGGAATTGTCAAAACCTCTGTAGAAGCAGAAGAGGCAGGTGCGTAAAACACCTTTAATTTGTAACAAACAAGAAATAGTGAAGAAGTTCTGAGATCTTGTAATATGGTATTACGGAAAGTTTGTGTGTTATGAACCATGTTACTACTTTAATGAGGTAAATGTTGCCCTTGCATTTTGACTTTTTTACACCGTTGACAATTCAATGGTCTTCTATTCAACTTGTGTTTTATTTTCCCACTTTGTTGCCTATTTTCATTTATAAAGTATTACTTTAAAATGGTGATACAGTGACCATTCAAGAGATCAGCCAAGCATAAAAAATACATGTAGGTGAGATATTTACCTTTCATGAAGTTCAAGAAATACACAGTAACTCACATTTTCAAAATGGCCTAGGATTGGCTTGTTTTTTAATGTTGTAATAAATTATTCTTAATTTTTATTTTGCAAAATACATCTGCAACTGATTTAATATTGAAATCAGATACATATTCTATTCTATCATCTTTATCTAATAAACTGTCATGTAATGAATATTTATCTAGCCTTGCAACTTGTAAGACCTATTATATTGTGCAGTGTCACTTCAAACAAAAGACTACTTAGTCTTGCACCAGAAATATCTCGGTAAATATCAATAAAATAATTATACAAACATTGATTTAATTCTTCCCTGTCACTTTTTCATATCAATAAATTTTGTGATAAACCAAATTACGATAACTTGTTGGGGAGGAGAAGCTCACAGTCCCTCTATATATAACGTCGCATAAAATATCAAATCTTAAATAGTAAATATATACCTTACTAAGTAGTGTTTGAAAGCGATATTAGCATTATATATCATAAGTGCAATATTTGAAAAACATTCAAGTTTAAATTAACATCTCTTTTCCTCGTTACTCTTCTACAGATAAACAAATATAGACTGTCACTGTGGTACATATGTGCCTCTCTATGTAAGGGGAATCCCCTTCGCGAACAGGCAGATTAAAACTAGGACGTATACACATATGACTATATAAGTGCTCACAATAACAAATATATAGCTTTGATTAATGTGAATAAAACAAAAAGTAAAAAATAAATCGTAATATTGGACTATCACCATGCTGACGAAATTAGGGGATAGACTGGTAAATAAAATATAGTTCCCGAAGTATCTTGACGTTCAAGTACTACGTAGTTCTATCACATGAAGTCTATTTATAGTCACACGTACGGTCTATAGCGTCTAGTCGTACCTGGACGTTTCTCGCGTCTTCTCCGGTAGCCGTCGTACAGTATATAAGGTGTTACACTGTCCACTGAAAATCATACTGGGTTTGAGACGAGACCAAGCACATACAGGATCTACATAGGATCTACATAAGATTTACAGTCTAACGGACCAATAACTGATATACTTAGTATACATTATTGTGATATTGATTCCTACTGACAAGGAATATATAACGACTGGCAAAATGTTCACACTGAGAGCTGTTCCTCATCACTATCCGGAGTTTTGCTTTAATCGACGACCAACAACTTGCAGACAGACTATCACCCCAAGACACATGCCTCGGTACACCTACCCCGGGGACAGCAACCTGTTAGAAGACTTGGCTGGTATCATGCTTCTCCCATTGTTCGAGTCTATGATGGACCATTCATCTGACAAACAACACGGACAGCGCCAAAGTTCGAAAGCCAAGAACTGGGTGCACAAACTGGATTTAAAAGGGTATGAACCGGATGACGTCACAATTACGACCAAGGATGGACGTGTCCTCATCAAAGCCCGTCGCACAGAAGGAGAGGGGGACTGTTTGGATGTTTACGAGAGTAACAGATCCGTGACTATACCGGAAGGGGTCGACATCAGCTCCATGAAAAGCCATTTTACACCAGATGGTCTACTTACTATTGTAGCAAATGTAAAAACCGAGGACAAACAAATGGCGTCCAGGGAAGTGCCTGTGGAGACTGCGAAAGAGGAACAAATGTCCCTACCAGACCATGATGGAAATGGGGACTCAAACGTTGACAACAATGGCGAGCTTGAGATCCGTCAAGGTTATGAGGAGACATCAATCGAAGAGGCAGTGGAGACGAGTGAGGACGATGAGAATAAAGTAAGTGACGAGACACAGAAGGCCTTCACACTCGCCTTTAACAAAGATCAGCTCGCCGGCGATGACGTCAGAGTGCTAGTCAAGGGGAACTCTTTACTGGTCAAGTCCCAGGATAAGACGTGTGAGGATGGCGTGTCGCGATCAGTGTATTACGTCACACAACACACGTTACCCGACGACATTGACGTCAGCAAAGTCTCGTGCTCCAGGAGACCTGACGGAGAGCTTGTTGTCACAGCTCCACGTTTTAATTAGAACTTGTGATTTAACCAAATCCAAAGAGACACCATTACGTACTTCCATGTGTAGGATAAACTTTGTTAAAAGTTTTAAGCCTCGTTAAGGTAAAAGAACTGTGACAATAATGTGTGTTATTACATACCACCTGATGTTTCGTGCATTATCATATAACATATATTGTATGAAGAAAATGACTGACTGTATTTATTTATAAAAGTTAATTGAATAAGTTATTTGTAAACTTTTGTGCAATACTTTGGTATGTGACTTTTACAAACATACATAATTATTGATAATGAACTGGAATGATATTTATCGAATAATGCAGCTTATTGTGAAAACATTACAGAACTATGTATGTATTTGGTGAAACGTAATTGTTTTTTTGTCAAATGTTAGACCGACCATGCGTATTCATTGTAACATTGTAACTTCATTAGTCATTAAACATTTATCTGTTAAATAATCGTGTATTATACTGTTGTGATTTAGATAATGTCTGTTACATTTATATTAAAAGAAACAATAAATACAACAAATCTCAATAATGCCTTGGTTTTGATATTGCTTATAAAAGTACTCCATGTACACTTAAAGGTACATAATGATATGTTTGTCACACAGAGCTTCTAAAACAATATGCCCAACAAACTAAAAATTAACTGTTGATAATGTTTGGTTCGCTGTTCACCGTAGCCTACAGTAGCAGCCGGTAGCAGAGAAAGGGGTGTTTCCCAGGGAGCAAAATGACGTCAGAGAATGAATGGCTCACTGTACGCTACGCTCCACCAATGAAAATTGTTGTATGGGAAAGTAGTCCGAAGGAATCCCCGAAAATATAGTCCGCTAAATGTGTACATTGATACGATTGAAACTTGCATTTTGACTTTATCGATTTGGTTGGCCATGCTATAGAGTGGCTGACGATCCCAGACACTGAAGGGAATGGAAAAGCATGCTTTTAATATTGAGCGTACATCGTTATTCAGACTTTCCCTGGTTAGGGACGTTAAAAATATGTATGAGGTTAATTGTTAACTCCACAGAAAGGTTGAATAGTGTAAAATAGGTCTCTATCACTGAACTGAGGGATCATTCTGCTTGGCTCAGATGGTAGAGCCGTGGTTTATCACAACGAAGACCCGGGTTCGATTCCTGGTCAGTGCACTCGACAGGATTTTTTCTGCTCCCCCCCCCTTTCGTTGTATTGTATCTGTATACGTTATTATCGGGACATATTTGAACAAATTACATTTGATTATCGGGACATTTTTAAACAAATCTCATTTGATTGACGGGACATATGGAAATGGAGTGGAGATTTTCCAATTGTCGGGACTTGTGCTTTTACGGCCGCCGTGAGAAGATAATGAAATCTTGTTAACCTGTGATAATTGGGACATACATTTCTTAGCAAATATATATATAACTATCTGATCATTTCATGTGCTTTAAACGAACCTTGATTGTTGGCACATAGTTATGTCCCTGTTGGGACATAATACAGTAATGCATAGTTATGTCCCAGCAAAACAGAGTATTTACCTTCGAATGTCCCAAGAATTACGTTTAAGTTAGCTCTCTCTCTCTCTCTCTCTCTCTCTCTTTCTCTCTCTCTCTCTCATCCCCCTTGAAAACAACAAATTTTGACTTTCCAATTCTAATAAATGTCTTTGATAAATAAAAGAAAACATAGATATATAAATATCACATATATCTTTTTTGTACAATAATATCTTGAACGACGTCAAAATGGCAACGATAGAGCACATGTTGTACGTGATGTGACTTATTTACTGACTTGGCATAGGGACATGGTTATGTCATCAAGATCATTGTACAGCATTCCCTAGGCATGTTGTTGTGAATTGGCTCAGAATGCACTTTGATCAAAGCAAATAAATTCGTTTGTTTTTGTAGATTTGTGTTAAAATAGTGTTTTTCATAATTATTAGACAAATTCTTGCAATAAGTTTTAAAAATATTGATATTTACTTTTATGTAGTTTAAAATATGTACGATATATAAGATGTCCTCGCTCGAACATTCAACACTTTCCAAGTTAAAGGAACCTATTTAAACGAGATTAAAGAATCAACACTATTGTTTTGTTCATAAAACGGTATTCAGGAATCCAATAAAACAACAGGGGGCTACGACTTTTGGTGTTCTATTAACGAAAGATAATTTACTAAATTTAAAAGGTGCAGTAGTTGTGTGTGTTACGTCATCTTTAGTGAAAACGATTGACATTCTTCGTTACGTTTTCTGATGTCCGCTGCTTGTTTTTGTGCTATGATCGATCGAATTAAATTGGGTTTTGCTGTTTTGCCCAATTGCAGGACAATTTCATTTAATATTTTCTAAAAGTAAAATTTCTTTAACGATGAACGTAACATACACACATGTGTTGCGCCTTTTAAATTTAAAAAATACATACACTATAATCGAAAATCACGTCCTCGCCAGTTATGTTAGGGGTCAAAAAATGAGAATCGGAATTGTCAAAACCTCTGTAGAAGCAGAAGAGGCAGGTGCGTAAAACACCTTTAATTTGTAACAAACAAGAAATAGTGAAGAAGTTCTGAGATCTTGTAATATGGTATTACGGAAAGTTTGTGTGTTATGAACCATGTTACTACTTTAATGAGGTAAATGTTGCCCTTGCATTTTGACTTTTTTACACCGTTGACAATTCAATGGTCTTCTATTCAACTTGTGTTTTATTTTCCCACTTTGTTGCCTATTTTCATTTATAAAGTATTACTTTAAAATGGTGATACAGTGACCATTCAAGAGATCAGCCAAGCATAAAAAATACATGTAGGTGAGATATTTACCTTTCATGAAGTTCAAGAAATACACAGTAACTCACATTTTCAAAATGGCCTAGGATTGGCTTGTTTTTTAATGTTGTAATAAATTATTCTTAATTTTTATTTTGCAAAATACATCTGCAACTGATTTAATATTGAAATCAGATACATATTCTATTCTATCATCTTTATCTAATAAACTGTCATGTAATGAATATTTATCTAGCCTTGCAACTTGTAAGACCTATTATATTGTGCAGTGTCACTTCAAACAAAAGACTACTTAGTCTTGCACCAGAAATATCTCGGTAAATATCAATAAAATAATTATACAAACATTGATTTAATTCTTTCCTGTCACTTTTTCATATCAATAAATTTTGTGATAAACCAAATTACGATAACTTGTTGGGGAGGAGAAGCTCACAGTCCCTCTATATATAACGTCGCATAAAATATCAAATCTTAAATAGTAAATATATACCTTACTAAGTAGTGTTTGAAAGCGATATTAGCATTATATATCATAAGTGCAATATTTGAAAAACATTCAAGTTTAAATTAACATCTCTTTTCCTCGTTACTCTTCTACAGATAAACAAATATAGACTGTCACTGTGGTACATATGTGCCTCTCTATGTAAGGGGAATCCCCTTCGCGAACAGGCAGATTAAAACTAGGACGTATACACATATGACTATATAAGTGCTCACAATAACAAATATATAGCTTTGATTAATGTGAATAAAACAAAAAGTAAAAAATAAATCGTAATATTGGACTATCACCATGCTGACGAAATTAGGGGATAGACTGGTAAATAAAAGATAGTTCCCGAAGTATCTTGACGTTCAAGTACTACGTAGTTCTATCACATGAAGTCTATTTATAGTCACACGTACGGTCTATAGCGTCTAGTCGTACCTGGACGTTTCTCGCGTCTTCTCCGGTAGCCGTCGTACAGTATATAAGGTGTTACACTGTCCACTGAAAATCATACTGGGTTTGAGACGAGACCAAGCACATACAGGATCTACATAGGATCTACATAAGATTTACAGTCTAACGGACCAATAACTGATATACTTAGTATACATTATTGTGATATTGATTCCTACTGACAAGGAATATATAACGACTGGCAAAATGTTCACACTGAGAGCTGTTCCTCATCACTATCCGGAGTTTTGCTTTAATCGACGACCAACAACTTGCAGACAGACTATCACCCCAAGACACATGCCTCGGTACACCTACCCCGGGGACAGCAACCTGTTAGAAGACTTGGCTGGTATCATGCTTCTCCCATTGTTCGAGTCTATGATGGACCATTCATCTGACAAACAACACGGACAGCGCCAAAGTTCGAAAGCCAAGAACTGGGTGCACAAACTGGATTTAAAAGGGTATGAACCGGATGACATCACAATTACGACCAAGGATGGACGTGTCCTCATCAAAGCCCGTCGCACAGAAGGAGAGGGGGACTGTTTGGATGTTTACGAGAGTAACAGATCCGTGACTATACCGGAAGGGGTCGACATCAGCTCCATGAAAAGCCATTTTACACCAGATGGTCTACTTACTATTGTAGCAAATGTAAAAACCGAGGACAAACAAATGGCGTCCAGGGAAGTGCCTGTGGAGACTGCGAAAGAGGAACAAATGTCCCTACCAGACCATGATGGAAATGGGGACTCAAACGTTGACAACAATGGCGAGCTTGAGATCCGTCAAGGTTATGAGGAGACATCAATCGAAGAGGCAGTGGAGACGAGTGAGGACGATGAGAATAAAGTAAGTGACGAGACACAGAAGGCCTTCACACTCGCCTTTAACAAAGATCAGCTCGCCGGCGATGACGTCAGAGTGCTAGTCAAGGGGAACTCTTTACTGGTCAAGTCCCAGGATAAGACGTGTGAGGATGGCGTGTCGCGATCAGTGTATTACGTCACACAACACACGTTACCCGACGACATTGACGTCAGCAAAGTCTCGTGCTCCAGGAGACCTGACGGAGAGCTTGTTGTCACAGCTCCACGTTTTAATTAGAACTTGTGATTTAACCAAATCCAAAGAGACACCATTACGTACTTCCATGTGTAGGATAAACTTTGTTAAAAGTTTTAAGCCTCGTTAAGGTAAAAGAACTGTGACAATAATGTGTGTTATTACATACCACCTGATGTTTCGTGCATTATCATATAACATATATTGTATGAAGAAAATGACTGACTGTATTTATTTATAAAAGTTAATTGAATAAGTTATTTGTAAACTTTTGTGCAATACTTTGGTATGTGACTTTTACAAACATACATAATTATTGATAATGAACTGGAATGATATTTATCGAATAATGCAGCTTATTGTGAAAACATTACAGAACTATGTATGTATTTGGTGAAACGTAATTGTTTTTTTGTCAAATGTTAGACCGACCATGCGTATTCATTGTAACATTGTAACTTCATTAGTCATTAAACATTTATCTGTTAAATAATCGTGTATTATACTGTTGTGATTTAGATAATGTCTGTTACATTTATATTAAAAGAAACAATAAATACAACAAATCTCAATAATGCCTTGGTTTTGATATTGCTTATAAAAGTACTCCATGTACACTTAAAGGTACATAATGATATGTTTGTCACACAGAGCTTCTAAAACAATATGCCCAACAAACTAAAAATTAACTGTTGATAATGTTTGGTTCGCTGTTCACCGTAGCCTACAGTAGCAGCCGGTAGCAGAGAAAGGGGTGTTTCCCAGGGAGCAAAATGACGTCAGAGAATGAATGGTTCACTGTACGCTACGCTCCACCAATGAAAATTGTTGTATGGGAAAGTAGTCCGAAGGAATCCCCGAAAATATAGTCCGCTAAATGTGTACATTGATACGATTGAAACTTGCATTTTGACTTTATCGATTTGGTTGGCCATGCTATAGAGTGGCTGACGATCCCAGACACTGAAGGGAATGGAAAAGCATGCTTTTAATATTGAGCGTACATCGTTATTCAGACTTTCCCTGGTTAGGGACGTTAAAAATATGTATGAGGTTAATTGTTAACTCCACAGAAAGGTTGAATAGTGTAAAATAGGTCTCTATCACTGAACTGAGGGATCATTCTGCTTGGCTCAGATGGTAGAGCCGTGGTTTATCACAACGAAGACCCGGGTTCGATTCCTGGTCAGTGCACTCGACAGGATTTTTTCTGCTCCCCCCCCCTTTCGTTGTATTGTATCTGTATACGTTATTATCGGGACATATTTGAACAAATTACATTTGATTATCGGGACATTTTTAAACAAATCTCATTTGATTGACGGGACATATGGAAATGGAGTGGAGATTTTCCAATTGTCGGGACTTGTGCTTTTACGGCCGCCGTGAGAAGATAATGAAATCTTGTTAACCTGTGATAATTGGGACATACATTTCTTAGCAAATATATATATAACTATCTGATCATTTCATGTGCTTTAAACGAACCTTAATTGTTGGCACATAGTTATGTCCCTGTTGGGACATAATACAGTAATGCATAGTTATGTCCCAGCAAAACAGAGTATTTACCTTCGAATGTCCCAAGAATTACGTTTAAGTTAGCTCTCTCTCTCTCTCTCTCTCTCTCTCTCTCTCTCTCTCATCCCCCTTGAAAACAACAAATTTTGACTTTCCAATTCTAATAAATGTCTTTGATAAATAAAAGAAAACATAGATATATAAATATCACATATATCTTTTTTGTACAATAATATCTTGAACGACGTCAAAATGGCAACGATAGAGCACATGTTGTACGTGATGTGACTTATTTACTGACTTGGCATAGGGACATGGTCATGTCATCAAGATCATTGTACAGCATTCCCTAGGCATGTTGTTGTGAATTGGCTCAGAATGCACTTTGATCAAAGCAAATAAATTCGTTTTTTTTGTAGATTTGTGTTAAAATAGTGTTTTTCATAATTATTAGACAAATTCTTGCAATAAGTTTTAAAAATATTGATATTCACTTTTATGTAGTTTAAAATATGTACGATATATAAGATGTCCTCGCTCGAACATTCAACACTTTCCAAGTTAAAGGAACCTATTTAAACGAGATTAAAGAATCAACACTATTGTTTTGTTCATAAAACGGTATTCAGGAATCCAATAAAACAACAGGGGGCTACGACTTTTGGTGTTCTATTAACGAAAGATAATTTACTAAATTTAAAAGGTGCAGTAGTTGTGTGTGTTACGTCATCTTTAGTGAAAACGATTGACATTCTTCGTTACGTTTTCTGATGTCCGCTGCTTGTTTTTGTGCTATGATCGATCGAATTAAATAGGGTTTTGCTGTTTTGCCCAATTGCAGGACAATTTCATTTAATATTTTCTAAAAGTAAAATTTCTTTAAAGATGAACGTAACATACACACATGTGTTGCGCCTTTTAAATTTAAAAAATACATACACTATAATCGAAAATCACGTCCTCGCCAGTTATGTTAGGGGTCAAAAAATGAGAATCGGAATTGTCAAAACCTCTGTAGAAGCAGAAGAGGCAGGTGCGTAAAACACCTTTAATTTGTAACAAACAAGAAATAGTGAAGAAGTTCTGAGATCTTGTAATATGGTATTACGGAAAGTTTGTGTGTTATGAACCATGTTACTACTTTAATGAGGTAAATGTTGCCCTTGCATTTTGACTTTTTTACACCGTTGACAATTCAATGGTCTTCTATTCAACTTGTGTTTTATTTTCCCACTTTGTTGCCTATTTTCATTTATAAAGTATTACTTTAAAATGGTGATACAGTGACCATTCAAGAGATCAGCCAAGCATAAAAAATACATGTAGGTGAGATATTTACCTTTCATGAAGTTCAAGAAATACACAGTAACTCACATTTTCAAAATGGCCTAGGATTGGCTTGTTTTTTAATGTTGTAATAAATTATTCTTAATTTTTATTTTGCAAAATACATCTGCAACTGATTTAATATTGAAATCAGATACATATTCTATTCTATCATCTTTATCTAATAAACTGTCATGTAATGAATATTTATCTAGCCTTGCAACTTGTAAGACCTATTATATTGTGCAGTGTCACTTCAAACAAAAGACTACTTAGTCTTGCACCAGAAATATCTCGGTAAATATCAATAAAATAATTATACAAACATTGATTTAATTCTTTCCTGTCACTTTTTCATATCAATAAATTTTGTGATAAACCAAATTACGATAACTTGTTGGGGAGGAGAAGCTCACAGTCCCTCTATATATAACGTCGCATAAAATATCAAATCTTAAATAGTAAATATATACCTTACTAAGTAGTGTTTGAAAGCGATATTAGCATTATATATCATAAGTGCAATATTTGAAAAACATTCAAGTTTAAATTAACATCTCTTTTCCTCGTTACTCTTCTACAGATAAACAAATATAGACTGTCACTGTGGTACATATGTGCCTCTCTATGTAAGGGGAATCCCCTTGGCGAACAGGCAGATTAAAACTAGGACGTATACACATATGACTATATAAGTGCTCACAATAACAAATATATAGCTTTGATTAATGTGAATAAAACAAAAAGTAAAAAATAAATCGTAATATTGGACTATCACCATGCTGACGAAATTAGGGGATAGACTGGTAAATAAAATATAGTTCCCGAAGTATCTTGACGTTCAAGTACTACGTAGTTCTATCACATGAAGTCTATTTATAGTCACACGTACGGTCTATAGCGTCTAGTCGTACCTGGACGTTTCTCGCGTCTTCTCCGGTAGCCGTCGTACAGTATATAAGGTGTTACACTGTCCACTGAAAATCATACTGGGTTTGAGACGAGACCAAGCACATACAGGATCTACATAGGATCTACATAAGATTTACAGTCTAACGGACCAATAACTGATATACTTAGTATACATTATTGTGATATTGATTCCTACTGACAAGGAATATATAACGACTGGCAAAATGTTCACACTGAGAGCTGTTCCTCATCACTATCCGGAGTTTTGCTTTAATCGACGACCAACAACTTGCAGACAGACTATCACCCCAAGACACATGCCTCGGTACACCTACCCCGGGGACAGCAACCTGTTAGAAGACTTGGCTGGTATCATGCTTCTCCCATTGTTCGAGTCTATGATGGACCATTCATCTGACAAACAACACGGACAGCGCCAAAGTTCGAAAGCCAAGAACTGGGTGCACAAACTGGATTTAAAAGGGTATGAACCGGATGACGTCACACTTACGACCAAGGATGGACGTGTCCTCATCAAAGCCCGTCGCACAGAAGGAGAGGGGGACTGTTCGGATGTTTACGAGAGTAACAGATCCGTGACTATACCGGAAGGGGTCGACATCAGCTCCATGAAAAGCCATTTTACACCAGATGGTCTACTTACTATTGTAGCAAATGTAAAAACCGAGGACAAACAAATGGCGTCCAGGGAAGTGCCTGTGGAGACTGCGAAAGAGGAACAAATGTCCCTACCAGACCATGATGGAAATGGGGACTCAAACGTTGACAACAATGGCGAGCTTGAGATCCGTGAAGGTTATGAGGAGACATCAATCGAAGAGGCAGTGGAGACGAGTGAGGACGATGAGAATAAAGTAAGTGACGAGACACAGAAGGCCTTCACACTCGCCTTTAACAAAGATCAGCTCGCCGGCGATGACGTCAGAGTGCTAGTCAAGGGGAACTCTTTACTGGTCAAGTCCCAGGATAAGACGTGTGAGGATGGCGTGTCGCGATCAGTGTATTACGTCACACAACACACGTTACCCGACGACATTGACGTCAGCAAAGTCTCGTGCTCCAGGAGACCTGACGGAGAGCTTGTTGTCACAGCTCCACGTTTTAATTAGAACTTGTGATTTAACCAAATCCAAAGAGACACCATTACGTACTTCCATGTGTAGGATAAACTTTGTTAAAAGTTTTAAGCCTCGTTAAGGTAAAAGAACTGTGACAATAATGTGTGTTATTACATACCACCTGATGTTTCGTGCATTATCATATAACATATATTGTATGAAGAAAATGACTGACTGTATTTATTTATAAAAGTTAATTGAATAAGTTATTTGTAAACTTTTGTGCAATACTTTGGTATGTGACTTTTACAAACATACATAATTATTGATAATGAACTGGAATGATATTTATCGAATAATGCAGCTTATTGTGAAAACATTACAGAACTATGTATGTATTTGGTGAAACGTAATTGTTTTTTTGTCAAATGTTAGACCGACCATGCGTATTCATTGTAACATTGTAACTTCATTAGTCATTAAACATTTATCTGTTAAATAATCGTGTATTATACTGTTGTGATTTAGATAATGTCTGTTACATTTATATTAAAAGAAACAATAAATACAACAAATCTCAATAATGCCTTGGTTTTGATATTGCTTATAAAAGTACTCCATGTACACTTAAAGGTACATAATGATATGTTTGTCACACAGAGCTTCTAAAACAATATGCCCAACAAACTAAAAATTAACTGTTGATAATGTTTGGTTCGCTGTTCACCGTAGCCTACAGTAGCAGCCGGTAGCAGAGAAAGGGGTGTTTCCCAGGGAGCAAAATGACGTCAGAGAATGAATGGTTCACTGTACGCTACGCTCCACCAATGAAAATTGTTGTATGGGAAAGTAGTCCGAAGGAATCCCCGAAAATATAGTCCGCTAAATGTGTACATTGATACGATTGAAACTTGCATTTTGACTTTATCGATTTGGTTGGCCATGCTATAGAGTGGCTGACGATCCCAGACACTGAAGGGAATGGAAAAGCATGCTTTTAATATTGAGCGTACATCGTTATTCAGACTTTCCCTGGTTAGGGACGTTAAAAATATGTATGAGGTTAATTGTTAACTCCACAGAAAGGTTGAATAGTGTAAAATAGGTCTCTATCACTGAACTGAGCGATCATTCTGCTTGGCTCAGATGGTAGAGCCGTGGTTTATCACAACGAAGACCCGGGTTCGATTCCTGGTCAGTGCACTCGACAGGATTTTTTCTGCTCCCCCCCCCTTTCGTTGTATTGTATCTGTATACGTTATTATCGGGACATATTTGAACAAATTACATTTGATTATCGGGACATTTTTAAACAAATCTCATTTGATTGACGGGACATATGGAAATGGAGTGGAGATTTTCCAATTGTCGGGACTTGTGCTTTTACGGCCGCCGTGAGAAGATAATGAAATCTTGTTAACCTGTGATAATTGGGACATACATTTCTTAGCAAATATATATATAACTATCTGATCATTTCATGTGCTTTAAACGAACCTTGATTGTTGGCACATAGTTATGTCCCTGTTGGGACATAATACAGTAATGCATAGTTATGTCCCAGCAAAACAGAGTATTTACCTTCGAATGTCCCAAGAATTACGTTTAAGTTAGCTCTCTCTCTCTCTCTCTCTCTCTCTCTCTCTCTCTCTCTCTCTCTCTTTCTCTCTCTCTCTCTCATCCCCCTTGAAAACAACAAATTTTGACTTTCCAATTCTAATAAATGTCTTTGATAAATAAAAGAAAACATAGATATATAAATATCACATATATCTTTTTTGTACAATAATATCTTGAACGACGTCAAAATGGCAACGATAGAGCACATGTTGTACGTGATGTGACTTATTTACTGACTTGGCATAGGGACATGGTCATGTCATCAAGATCATTGTACAGCATTCCCTAGGCATGTTGTTGTGAATTGGCTCAGAATGCACTTTGATCAAAGCAAATAAATTCGTTTGTTTTTGTAGATTTGTGTTAAAATAGTGTTTTTCATAATTATTAGACAAATTCTTGCAATAAGTTTTAAAAATATTGATATTCACTTTTATGTAGTTTAAAATATGTACGATATATAAGATGTCCTCGCTCGAACATTCAACACTTTCCAAGTTAAAGGAACCTATTTAAACGAGATTAAAGAATCAACACTATTGTTTTGTTCATAAAACGGTATTCAGGAATCCAATAAAACAACAGGGGGCTACGACTTTTGGTGTTCTATTAACGAAAGATAATTTACTAAATTTAAAAGGTGCAGTAGTTGTGTGTGTTACGTCATCTTTAGTGAAAACGATTGACATTCTTCGTTACGTTTTCTGATGTCCGCTGCTTGTTTTTGTGCTATGATCGATCGAATTAAATTGGGTTTTGCTGTTTTGCCCAATTGCAGGACAATTTCATTTAATATTTTCTAAAAGTAAAATTTCTTTAAAGATGAACGTAACATACACACATGTGTTGCGCCTTTTAAATTTAAAAAATACATACACTATAATCGAAAATCACGTCCTCGCCAGTTATGTTAGGGGTCAAAAAATGAGAATCGGACTTGTCAAAACCTCTGTAGAAGCAGAAGAGGCAGGTGCGTAAAACACCTTTAATTTGTAACAAACAAGAAATAGTGAAGAAGTTCTGAGATCTTGTAATATGGTATTACGGAAAGTTTGTGTGTTATGAACCATGTTACTACTTTAATGAGGTAAATGTTGCCCTTGCATTTTGACTTTTTTACACCGTTGACAATTCAATGGTCTTCTATTCAACTTGTGTTTTATTTTCCCACTTTGTTGCCTATTTTCATTTATAAAGTATTACTTTAAAATGGTGATACAGTGACCATTCAAGAGATCAGCCAAGCATAAAAAATACATGTAGGTGAGATATTTACCTTTCATGAAGTTCAAGAAATACACAGTAACTCACATTTTCAAAATGGCCTAGGATTGGCTTGTTTTTTAATGTTGTAATAAATTATTCTTAATTTTTATTTTGCAAAATACATCTGCAACTGATTTAATATTGAAATCAGATACATATTCTATTCTATCATCTTTATCTAATAAACTGTCATGTAATGAATATTTATCTAGCCTTGCAACTTGTAAGACCTATTATATTGTGCAGTGTCACTTCAAACAAAAGACTACTTAGTCTTGCACCAGAAATATCTCGGTAAATATCAATAAAATAATTATACAAACATTGATTTAATTCTTTCCTGTCACTTTTTCATATCAATAAATTTTGTGATAAACCAAATTACGATAACTTGTTGGGGAGGAGAAGCTCACAGTCCCTCTATATATAACGTCGCATAAAATATCAAATCTTAAATAGTAAATATATACCTTACTAAGTAGTGTTTGAAAGCGATATTAGCATTATATATCATAAGTGCAATATTTGAAAAACATTCAAGTTTAAATTAACATCTCTTTTCCTCGTTACTCTTCTACAGATAAACAAATATAGACTGTCACTGTGGTACATATGTGCCTCTCTATGTAAGGGGAATCCCCTTGGCGAACAGGCAGATTAAAACTAGGACGTATACACATATGACTATATAAGTGCTCACAATAACAAATATATAGCTTTGATTAATGTGAATAAAACAAAAAGTAAAAAATAAATCGTAATATTGGACTATCACCATGCTGACGAAATTAGGGGATAGACTGGTAAATAAAATATAGTTCCCGAAGTATCTTGACGTTCAAGTACTACGTAGTTCTATCACATGAAGTCTATTTATAGTCACACGTACGGACTATGGTGTCTAGTCGTACCTGGGCGTTTCTCGCGTCTTCTCCAGTAGCCGTCGTACAGTATATATGGCGTTAGGCTGAACACTGAAAACCATACTGGGTTTGAGACGAGACCAAGCACATACAGGATCTACATAAGATTTACAGAAGCAGTCTACCGGACAAACACCTGACATACTTAATATTCATTATTGTAATATTGATTCCTACTGACAGGGAATATATAACGACTGGCAAAATGTTCACACTGAGAGCTGTTCCTCATCACTATCCGGAGTTTTGCTTTAATCGACGACCACCAACTTGCAGACGGACTTTCACCCCAAGACACATGCCTCGGTACACCTACCCCGGGGACAGCAACCTGTTAGAAGACTTGGCTGGTATCATGCTTCTCCCATTTTTCGAGTGTATGATGGACCATTCATCTGACAAACAACACGGACAGCGCCAAAGTTCGAAAGCCAAGAACTGGGTGCACAAACTGGATTTGAAAGGGTATGAACCGGATGACGTCACAATTACGACCAATGATGGTCGTGTCCTCATCAAAGCCCGTCGCACAGAAGGAGAGGGGGACTGTTCGGATGTTTACGAGAGTAACAGATCCGTGACTATACCGGAAGGGGTCGACATCAGCTCCATGAAAAGCCATTTTACACCAGATGGTCTACTTACTATTGTAGCGAATGTGAAAACCGAGGACAAACAAATGGCGTCCAGGGAAGTGCCTGTGGAGACTGCGAAAGAGGAACAAATGTCCCTACCAGACCATGATGGAATTGGGGACTCAAACGTTGACAACAATGGAGAGCTTGAGATCCAACAAGGTTATGAGGAGACACCAATCGAAGAGACAGTGGAGACGAGTGAGGACGATGTGAATAAAGTAAGTGACGAGACACAGAAGGCCTTCACACTCGCCTTTAACAAAGATCAGCTCGTCGGCGATGACGTCAGAGTGCTAGTCAAGGGGAACACTTTACTGGTCAAGTCCCAGGATAAGACATGTGAGGATGGCGTGTCGCGATCAGTGTATTACGTCACACAACACACGTTACCCGACGACATTGACGTCAGCAAAGTCTCGTGCTCCAGGAGACCTGACGGAGAGCTTGTTGTCACAGCTCCACGTTTGAATTAGAACTTGTGATGTTACCAAGTCCAAAGAGACCATTACGTACTTCCATGTGTAGGATAAACTTTGTTAAAGGTTTTAAGCCTCGTTAAGGTAAAAGAACTGTGACAATAATGTGTGTTCTAACATACCACCTGGTGTTTCGTGCATTAGCATATGACATACATTGAATGAAGAAAAATGACTGACTGTATTTATTTATAAAAGTTAATTGAATAAGTTATTTGTAAACTTTAGTGCAATACTTTGGTATGTGACTTTTACAAACATACATATTTATTGATAATGAACTGGAATGATATTATCGAATGATGCAGCTTATTGTGAAAAAGTACAGTACTATGTATGTTTTTTGTGAAAAGTAATTTTGTTTGTCAAATGTTAGACCGACCATACGTATTCATTGTAACATTGTAACTTCATTAGTCATTAAGGATTTATCTGTTAAATATTCGTGTTTTATACTGTTGTGATTTAGATAATGTCTGTTACATTTATATTAAAAGAAACAATAAATACAACAAATCTCAATAATGCCTTGGTTATGATATTGCTTATAAAATTATTCCGTGTACACTGAAAAGTACATAATGATATGTTTGTCACACAGAGCTTCTAAAACAATATGCCCAACAAACTAAAAATTAACAGTTGATAATGTTTGGTGCGCTGTTCACCGTAGCCTACAGTAGCAGCCGGTAGCAGAGTAAGGGGTGTTTCCCAGGGAGCAAAATGACGTCAGAGAATGAATGGCTCACTGTACGCTACGCTCCACCAATGGGAATTGTTGTATAGGAAAGTAGTCCGAAGGAATCCCCGAAAATATAGTCCGCTAAATGTGAACATTGATACGATTGAAACTTGCATTTTGACTTTATCGATTTGGTTGGCCATGCTATAGAGTGGCTGACGATCCCAGACACTGAAGGGAATGGAAAAGCATGCTTTTAATATTGAGCGTACATCGTTATTCAGACTTTCCCTGGTTAGGGACGTTAAAAATATGTATGAGGTTAATTGTAAACTCCACAGAAAGGTTGAATAGTGTAAAATAGGTCTCTATCACTGAACTGAGGGATCATTCTGCTTGGCTCAGATGGTAGAGCCGTGGTTTATCACAACGGAGAGCAGGGTTCGATTCCTGGTCAGTGCACTCGACAGGATTTTTTCTGCTTCCCCCCTTTCGTTGTATTGTATCTGTATACGTTATTATCGGGACATATTTGAACAAATTACATTTGATTATCGGGACATTTTTAAACAAATCTCATTTGATTGTCGGGACATATGAAACTGGGGTTGAGATTTCCCATTGTCGGGACATGTGCTTCTACGGCCGCCGTGAGATAATGAAATCTTGTTAACCTGTGATAATTTGGACATACATTTCTGAGCAAATATATATAACTATCTGATCATTTCATATGCTTTAAACGAACCGTAATGGTTGGCACATAGTTATGTCCCTGTTGGGACATAATACAATAATGCATAGTTATGTCCCAACAAAACAGAGTATTTACCTGCGAATGTCCCAAGAATTGCGTTTTAGTGAGCTCTCTCTCTCTCTCTCTCTCTCTCTCTCTCTCTTCCCCCTTGAAAACAACAAATTTTGACTTTCCAATTCTAATAAATGTCTTTGATAAATAAAAGAAAACATAGATATATAAATATCACATATATCTTTTTTGTACAATAATATCTTGAACGACGTCTAAATGGCAACGATAGAGCACATGTAGTACGTGATGTGACTTATTTACTGACTTGGCATAGGGACATGGTCATGTCATCAAGAACATTGTACAGCATTCCCTAGGCATGTTGTTGTGTATTGGCTCAGAATGCACTTTGATCAAAGCAAATAAATTCGTTTTTTTTGTAGTTTTGTGTTAAAATAGCGTTTTTCATAATTATTAGACAAATTCTTGCAATAAGTTTTAAAAATATTGATATTCACTTTTATGTAGTTTGAAATATGTACGATATATAAGATGTCCTCGCTTGAACATTCAACACTTTCCAAGTTAAAGGAACCTATTTAAACGAGATTAAAGAATCAACACTATTGTTTTGTTCATAAAACGGTTTTCAGGAATCCAATAAAACAACAGGGGGCTACGACTTTTGGTGTTTTATTAACGAAAGATCATTTACTAAATTTAAAAGGTGCAGTAGTTGTGTGTGTTACGTCATCTTTAGTGAAAACGATTGACATTCTTCATCACGTTTTCTGATGTCCGCTGCTTGTTTTTTGTGCTATGATCGATCGAATTAAATTGGGTTTTGCTGTTTTGCCCAATTGCAGGACAATTTCATTTAATATTTTCTAAAAGTAAAATTTCTTTAAAGATGAACGTAATATACACACATGTGTTGCGCCTTTTAAATTTAAAAAATACATACACTATAATTGAAAATCACGTCCTCGCCAGTTATGTTAGGGGTCAAAAAATGAGAATCGGAATTGTCAAAACCTTTGTAGAAGCAGAAGAGGCAGTTGCGTAAAACACCTTTAATTTGTAACAAACAAGAAATAGTGAAGAAGTTCTGAGATCTTGTAATATGGTACTACGGAAAGTTTGTGTGTTATGAACCATGTTACTACTTTAATGAGGTAAATGTTGCCCTTGCATTTTAACTTTTTTACACTGTTGACAATTCAATGGTCTTCTAATCAACTTGTGTTTTATTTTCCCACTTTGTTGCCTATTTTCATTTATAAAGTATTACTTTAAAATGGTGATACATTGACCATTCAAGAGATCAGTCAAGCATGAAAAACATGTAGGTGAGATATTTACCTTTCATGAAGTTCAAGAAATACACAGTAACTCACATGATCAAAATGGCCCACGATTGGCTTGTTTTTTAATGATGTATTATTCTTAATCAGGGGCGTAGCTGGAGGTATTTTGATGTGCAAGCCCGGGACGTTTTCAATTTTGGGGAGGGGGTACTTCGGGGGGGATGGATATCACATTTTGACTTCAAATGGTGCCATTATTTTGAACTTTAAATCATCATTGTCTGGCCTATCATTTATACAAATTATTTATCCGAAAATGGAATACGATATGTTTTATTTCCATGATGTATGGAAACAAAATCATTATCCATACCTTTCTTATGTCATTAACTCATCAGTAAGTAAAACCAGAGACATTTACATGTAAAACCATCTTAGATATACATACGTCTCTGTTTATAATTATGTTATGTGCAGGACTCAGGAAGTAAGAACTCATGCTTGTGTTCTTAAGCATTATTTTGTATAATTTGAACAGGCCTAGTTTCACGAAAGTTCCTTAAGTTAAAAATCTCCATAGAAAAGCATTAAAGAATTAACGGTAAAATCTTATGTTAAAGGAATTTTCCTTAATTTCAGTAATGCTTTCCTGTAGAGATATATAACATAAGCAATTTTGGCCGGGCTCATTCATTGTATTTGCTGACATTTTGTTTGAACCAAAATATAGTAAAAATTGGCCCATCTGTTATTACTCTTAGCATGATAAAAGGGTCATTTTTGTATATCTAATCTAATACAAATTTACTAAAAAAAATCCTCAGAGAGTACCAAGCGTCAACAAAACCATAATCCGAACTAAAAATCGATTCAACTAGAGGCAAAATATGAAAAAAGGAGAGATGTTCATGGAGACCCTTGTAAAAGCACAAGAGAAAAAGACCATGTGTTCCGGAGAAGTAAGCCTCTTCTACTTCATCGACGACAACTGCCATGTAAATATTGGTCACAACCAAGTAAACATCAGGTTCTCAAAATGAGAAACGAGTATCATTGTCAATAAAAACAAGGGAGAACATTAATGACCATACTCAAAAACGCCCATCTTCATATCACTTAAAGATACAGAACATGTCCCATGCAACCAAGATGGCGACCATAAAACTTGCCCATAGTCTTCATCAACCTGCATCTCTCATTTCCCTGTGCCATAAGTTTGTTCGTCAGCAGCTGATATCTATCACTAAAACCTAATATGACATGATTTTATTAAAAAAAAAAGTCGGCCTAAGTTAAGGTAGTTTCAAACTGATGATTATGTTTGGATGTTGTTCGGTATTCATTTGTATACGAATTTTCTCACGATGAAGCCTTTACCTAAGATCTAATCCAAGTCCGTGTTATAGCTAACACATTTTCTTCAGCCTAATATGTTAATCTGATGAGTCGAAAAAAAGGAGTATTTAATAATATAAGTTGAATTATGAAATTTTTCGACTTTAAATACACATACTTTTGAAAATGATGTGCAAGCACCGGCTTATGTGCTTACATGGCAGCTACGCCCCTGTTAATTTTTATTTTGGAAAATACATTTGCAACTGATTTAATATTGAAATCAGTACAAATTCTATTCTATCATCTTTCTTTACTGTTTAAATATTGAAATCAGGTAAATATTCTTTCTACTATCTTTATCTAATAAACTGTCATGTAATGAATATTGATCTAGCCTTACAACTTGTAAGACCTATTATATTGTGCAGTGTCGTTTCAAACAAAAGACTACTTAGTCTTGCACCAACAATATCTCGGTAAATATCAATAAAATAATAATACAAACATTGATTTAATTCTTCCCTGTCACTTTTTCATATCAATAAATTCTGTGATAAACCAAATTATGATAACTTGTTGGTGAGGAGAAGCTCGCAGTCCCTCTATATATAACGTCGCATAAAATATCAAATCTTATATAGTAAATATATACCTTACTAAGTAGTGTTTGAAAACAATATTGGCATTATATATCATAAGTGCAATATTTGGAAAACATTCACGTTTAAATTAACATATCTTTTCCCCTTTACTCTTCTACAGATAAACAAATATAGACCGTCACTGTGGTACATATGTGCCTCTATGTAAGGGGAATCCCCTACGCGAACAGGCAGATTAAAACTAGGACGTATACACATATGACTATATAAGTGCTCACAATACCAAATATATAGCTTTGATTAATGTGAATAAAACAAAAAGTAAAAATTCAATCGTAATATTGGACTGTCACCATGCTGACGAAATTAGGGGATAGACTGGTAAATAAAATATAGTTCCCGAGTTATCTGGACGTCCAAGTACTACGTAGTTCTATCACAAGTCTATTTATAGTAACACGTACGGTGTATGGTGTCTAGTCGTACCTGGACGTTTCTCGCGTCTTCTCCAGTAACCGTCGTACAGTATATAATGTGTTACGCTGTCCACTGAAAATCATACTGGGTTTGAGACGAGACCAAGCACATACAGGATCTACAGAAGATTTACAGAAGCAGTCTACCGGACAAATACTTAGTATATACATTGTTGTAATATTGATTCCTATTGACAGGGAATATATAACGACTGGCAAAATGTTCACACTGAGAGTTGTTCCTCATCACTATCCGGAGTTTTGCTTTAATCGACGACCAACAACTTGCAGACGGACTTTCACCCCAAGACACATGCCTCGGTACACCTACCCCGGGGACAGCAACCTGTTAGAAGACTTGGCTGGTATCATGCTTCTCCCATTGTTCGAGTCTATGATGGACCATTCATCTGACAAACAACACGGACAGCGCCAAAGTTCGAAAGCCAAGAACTGGGTGCACAAACTGGAGTTGAAAGGGTATGAACCGGATGACGTCACAATAACCACCAATGATGGACATGTCCTCATCAAAGCCCGTCGCACAGAAGGAGAGGGGGACTGTTCGGATGTTTACGAGAGTAACAGATCCGTGACTATACCGGAAGGGGTCGACATCAGCTCCATGAAAAGCCATTTTACATCAGATGGTCTACTTACTATTGTAGCGAATGTGAAAACCGAGGACAAAAATATGGCGACCAGGGAAGTGCCTGTGGAGACTGCGAAAGAGGAACAAATGTCCTTACCAGACCATGATGGAAATGGGGACTCAAACGTTGACAACAATGGCGAGCTTGAGATCCATCAAGGTTATGAGGAGACACCAATCGAAGAGGCAGTGGAGACGAGTGAGGACGATGAGAATAAAGTAAGTGACGAGACACAGAAAGCCTTTACACTCTCCTTAAACAAAGACCAGCTCGCCGGTGATGACGTCAGAGTGCTAGTCAAGGGGAACACTTTACTGGTCAAGTCCCAGGATAAGACATGTGAGGATGGCGTGTCGCGATCAGTGTATTACGTCACACAACACACGTTACCCGACGACATTGACGTCAGCAAAGTCTCGTGCTCCAGGAGACCTGACGGAGAGCTTGTTGTCACAGCTCCACGTTTTAATTAGAACTTGTGATGTAACCAAATCCGAAGAGACTATTACGTACTTCTATGTGTAGGATAAACTTTGTTAAAGGTTATAAGCCTCGTTAAGGTAAAAGAACTGTGACAATAATGTGTGTTTTAACATACCACATGGTGTTTCGTGCATTAGCGTATGACATACATTGAATGAAGAAAAATGACTGACTGTATTTATTTATAAAAGTTAATTGAATAAGTTATTTGTAAACTTTTGTGCAATACTTTGGTATGTGACTTTTACAAACATACATTTTTATTGATAATGAACTTGAATGATATTTATCGAATGATGCAGCTTATTGTAAAAAAAGTACAGGACTATTTATGCATTTGATGAAACGTAATTGATTTTGGTCAAATGTTAGACCGACCATACGTATTCATTGTAACATTGTAACTTCATTAGTCATTAAGGATTTATCTGTTAAATAATCGTGTATTATACTGTTGTGATTTAGATAATGTCTGTTACATTTATATTAAAAGAAACAATAAATACAACAAATCTCAATAATGCCTTGGTTTTGATATTGCTTATATAAGTACTCCATGTACACTTTAAAGTACATAATGATATGTTTGTCACACAGAGCTTCTAAAACAATATGTCCAACAAACTAAAAATTAACAGTTGATAATGTTTGGTGCGCTGTTCACCGTAGCCTACAGTAGCAGCCGGTAGCAGAGTAAGGGGTGTTTCCCAGGGCGCAAAATGACGTCAGAGAATGAATGGCTCACTGTACGCTACGCTCCACCAATGGAAATTGTTGTATAGGAAAGTAGTCCGAAGGAACCTCCGAAAATATAGTCCGCTAAATGTGTACATCGATACGATTGAAACTGGCACTTTGTCGTTATCGATTTGGTTTGCCATGCTATAGAGTGGCTGACGATCCCAGACACTGAAGGGAATGGAAAAGCATGCTTTTAATATTGAGCGTACATCGTTATTCAGACTTTCCCTGGTTAGGGACGTTAAAAATATGTATGAGGTTAATTGTAAACTCCACAGAAAGGTTGAATAGTGTAAAATAAGTCTCTATCACTGAACTGGGGGATCATTCTGCTTGGCTCAGATGGTAGAGCCGTGGTTTATCACAACGGAGACCCGGGTTCGATTGCTGGTCAGTGCACTCGAATGGATTTTTTCTGCTCCCCCCCTTTCGTTGTATTGTATCTGTATACGTTATTATCGGGACATATTTGAACAAATTACATTTGATTATCGGGACATTTTTAAACAAATCTCATTTGATTGTCGGGACATATGAAACTGGGGTTGAGATTTCCCATTGTCGGGACATGTGCTTCTACGGCCGCCGTGAGATAATGAAATCTTGTTAACCTGTGATAATTTGGACATACATTTCTGAACAAATATGTATAACTATCTGATCATTTCATATGCTTTAAACGAACCGTAGTGGTTGGCACATAGTTATGTCCCTGTTGGGACATAATACAATAATGCATAGTTATGTCCCAACAAAACAGAGTATTTACCTGCGAATGTCCCAAGAATTGCGTTTAAGTGAGCTCTCTCTCTCTCTCTCTCTCTGTCCTTGAAAACACAATTTTTTAACTTTCCAATTCTTATAAATGTCTTTGATAAATAAAAGAAAACATAGATATATAAAAATCACATATATCTTTTTTGTACAATAATATCTTGAACGACGTCAAAATGGCAACGATAGAGCACATATTGTACGTGATGTGACTTATTTACTGACTTGGCATAGGGACATGGTCATGTCATCAAGATAATTGTACAGCATTCCCTAGGCATGTTGTTGTGAATTGGCTCAGAATGCACTTTGATCAAAGCAAATAAATTCGTTTTTTTTTTGTAGATTTGTGTTAAAATAGCGTTTTTCATAATTATTTGACAAATTCTTGCAATAAGTTTTAAAAATATTGATATTCACTTTTATGTAGTTTGAAATATGTACGATATATAAGATGTCCTCGCTTGAACATTCAACACTTTCCAAGTTAAAGGAACCTATTTAAACGAGATTAAAGAATCAACACTATTGTTTTGTTCATAAAACGGTTTTCAGGAATCCAATAAAACAACAGGGGGCTACGACTTTTGGTGTTCTATTAACGAAAGATCATTTACTAAATTTAAAAGGTGCAGTAGTTGTGTGTGTTACGTCATCTTTAGTGAAAACGATTGACATTCTTCGTTACGTTTTCTGATGTCCGCTGCTTGTTTTTGTGCTATGATCGATCGAATTAAATTGGGTTTTGCTGTTTTGCCCAATTGCAGGACAATTTCATTTAGTATTTTCTAAAAGTAAAATTTCTTTAAAGATGAACGTAACATACACACATGTGTTGCGCCTTTTAAATTTAAAAAATACATACACTATAATCGAAAATCACGTCCTCGCCAGTTATGTTAGGGGTCAAAAAATGAGAATCGGAATTGTCAAAACCTTTGTAGAAGCAGAAGAGGCAGTTGCGTAAAACACCTTTAATTTGTAACAAACAAGAAATAGTGAAGAAGTTCTGAGATCTTGTAATATGGTACTACGGAAAGTTTGTGTGGTATGAACCATGTTACTACTTTAATGAGGTAAATGTTGCCCTTGCATTTTGACTTTTTTACACTGTTGACAATTCAATGGTCTTCTATTCAACTTGTGTTTTATTTTTTTCACTTTGTTGCCTATTTTCATTTATAAAGTATTACTTTAAAATGGTGATACTGACCATTCAAGAGATCAGGCAAGCATGAAAAATACATGTAGGTGAGATATTTACCTTTCATGAAGTTCAAGAAATACACAGTAACTCACATGTTCAAAATGGCCTAGGATTGGCTTGTTTTTTAATGCTGTAATAAATTATTCTTAATTTTTATTTTGCAAAATACATCTGCAACTGATTTAATATTGAAATCAGATACATATTCTATTATATCATCTTTATCTAATAAACTGTCATGTAATGAATATTGATCTAGCCTTGCAACTTGTAAGACCTATTATATTGTGCAGTGTCACTTCAAACAAAAGACTACTTAGTCTTGCACCAGAAATATCTCGGTAAATATCAATAAAATAATTATACAAACATTGATTTAATTCTTTCCTGTCACTTTTTCATATCAATAAATGTTGTGATAAACCAAATTACGATAACTTGTTGGGGAGGAGAAGCTCACAGTCCCTCTATATATAACGTCGCATAAAATATCAAATCTTATAGTAAATATATACCTTACTAAGTAGTGTTTGAAAGCAATATTAGCATTAAATATCATAAGTGCAATATTTGGAAAACATTTAAGTTTAAATTAACATCTCTTTTCCTCGTTACTCTTCTACAGATAAGCAAATATAGACCGTCACTGTGGTACATATGTGCCTCTCTATGTAAGGGGAATCCCCTTCGCGAACAGGCAGATTAAAACTAGGACGTATACACATATGACTATATAAGTGCTCACAATAACAAATATATAGCTTTGATTAATGTGAATAAAACAAAAAGTAAAAAATCAATCGTAATGTTGGACTATCACCATGCTGACGAAATTAGGGGATAGACTGGTATATAAAATATAGTTCCCGAAGTATCTGGACGTCCAAGTACTACGTAGTTCTATCACATGAAGTCTATTTATAGTAACACATACGGTGTATAGCGTCTTGTCGTACCTGGACGTTTCTCGCGTCTTCTCCAGTTTCCGTCGTACAGTATATAAGGCGTCACGCTGAACACTTAAAATCATACTGGGTTTGAGACGAGACCAAGCACATAAGGATCTACAGAAGATTTACAGAAACAGTCTACCGGACAAACACCTGACATACTTAGTATTCATTATTGTAATATTGATTCCTACTGACAGGGAATATATAACGACTGGCAAAATGTTCACACTGAGAGCTGCTCCTCATCACTATCCGGAGTTTTGCTGTAATCGACGACCAACAACTTGCAGACAGACTATCACCCCAAGACACATGCCTCGGTACACCTACCCCGGGGACAGCAATCTGTTAGAAGACTTGACGGGCACCATGCTCCTACCATTGTTTGAGTCTTTGATTGGCCTTACATCTGACAAACAATGTGGACAGCGCCAAAGTCCCAAGGCCAAGAACTGGGTGCACAAACTAGGGCTTAAAGGATATGAACTAGATGACGTCACAATAACCACCAAGGATGGGCATGTCATCATCAAAGCCCGTCGCATAGAAGGAGAGGGGGACTGTTCGGATGTTTACGAGAGTAACAGATCCGTGACTATACCTGAAGGGGTCGACATCAGCTCCATGAAAAGCCATTTTACACCAGATGGTCTACTTACTATTGTAGCGAATGTGAAAACCGAGGACAAAAATATGGCGTCCAGGGAAGTGCCTGTAGATATTGCGAAGGACAAAGAAGAATCTCTACCAGACCAAGACGGCAAGGGAGCCTCCTCAGAAGACACACAGACTAGTGACATCTTTGATTATTCCGAGAGGGCTGAAAGCTTGATGAGGAAAGAAGCCTCTGAGGCTGTTGATTCAGAAGGAACAAATACCGACGGTGATCTTGACCCCGAGACAACTGATGTCACCATCGATTACGACCAATCTCCAACTGATAATGAAGGTAAACATCATAATGAAGAACCTGAAACGTATGGCGAGTATGAGGAAAGATCTGTCGAAGAGGCAGTGGAGACGAGTGAGGAAGATGAGAATAAAGTAAGTGACGAGGCCTTCACACTCGCCTTCAACAAAGATCAGCTCGCCGGCGATGACGTCAGAGTGCTAGTCAAAGGGAACTCTTTACTGGTCAAGTCCCAGAATAAGACGTGTGAGGATGGCGTGTCGCGATCAGTGTATTACGTCACACAACACACGTTACCCGACGACATTGACGCCAGCAAAGTCTCGTGCTCCAGGAGACCTGACGGAGAGCTTGTTGTCACAGCTCCACGTTTGAATTAGAACTTGTGATGTTACCAAGTCCAAAGAGACCATTACGTACTTCCATGTGTAGGATAAACTTTGTTCAAGGTTTTAAGCCTCGTTAAAGTAAAGAATGTGACAATAATGTGTGTTTTAACATACCAACTGGTGTTTCGTGCATTATCATATAACATACATTGAATGAAGAAAAATGACTGACTGTATTTATTTATAAAAGTTAATTGAATAAGTCATTTGTAAACTTTTGTGCAATACTTTTGTATGTGACTTTTACAAACATACATATTTATTGATAATGATCTGGAATGATATTTATCGAACGATGCAGCTTATTGTGAAAATTACAGTACTATGTATGTATTTTGTGAAAAGTAATTTTGTTTGTCAAATGTTAGACCGACCATACGTATTCATTGTAACATTGTAACTTCATTAGTCATTAAGGATTTATCTGTTAAATAATCGTGTATTATACTGTTGTGACTTAGATAATGTCTGTTACATTTATATTTAAAGAAACAATAAATACAACAAATCTCAATAATGCCTTGGTTTTGATATTGCTTATAAAAGTACTTCATGTACGCTGAAAAGTACATAATGATATGTTTGTCACACAGAGCTTCTAAAACAATATGTCCAACAAACTAAAAATTATCAGGTGATAATATTTGGTACGCTGTTCACCGTAGCCTACAGTAGCAGCCGGTAGCAGAGTAGGGGTGTTTCCCAGGGCGCAAAATGACGTCAGAGAATGAATGGCTCACTGTACGCTACGCTCCACCAATGAAAATTGTTGTATAGGAAAGTAGTCCGAAGGAATCCCCGAAAATATAGTCCGCTAAATATGTACATCGATACGATTGAAACTGGCATTTTGTCTTTCTCGATTTGGTTGGCCATGCTATAGAGTGGCTGACGATCCCCGACACAGGAGGAAATGGAAAAGCATGCCTTTAATATTGAGCTTGCATCGATATTTAGACTTGCCCTGGTTAGGGACGTTGAAAAAAGAGTATGACGTTAATTGTAAACTCCACAGAAAAGTTAAATAGTGTACAACAGGTCTCTATCACTGAACTGAAGGATCAAGGTGCTTGGCCCAGATGGTAGAGCCGTGGTTTATCACAACGGAGACCCGGGTTCGATTCCTGGTCGGGGCACTCGACGGGGTATTTTCTTCTTGTTTTTTCTCCTTTCGTTATATTGCATCTATATACGTTATTATCGGGACATGTTTTAGAAAATATCCTTTGATTGTCGGAACATTTGGGGACGAAATCTCATTTGATTGTCGGGACATATGAAACTGGAGTTGAGATTTTCCCATTGTCGGGACATATGCCTCTATGGCCGCCGTGACATAATGAAATCTTGTTGACCTGTGATAATTGGGACATACATTTCTTACCAGATATATATAACTATCTGATCATTGCATGTGCTTTAAAGGAACCGTAATGGTTGACATATAGTTATGTCCCTGTTGGGACATTATACAATAATGCATAGTTATGTCCCAACAAAACAGAGTATTAACCTACTCTTCTTCTGGGTGGAATAAGCGATGGGATGTCTATCTCATTGTAACGTATGAACGTAGATCTTGGTGTGTTCAGAAAGTCTAAGTACACTGCCCCATTATCCTCCAATTCGATTTTTGCCTTAACCAGTTCATAGCTGCAGTCGCTCTCGGCGTTTAAAGGCCCAATATACGTAACTTTCCGCAAAACCTAAAGCTAAAATCAGGCTCATAAATTATTATATTTATAGATTAAGTTAAGATTAACTGATATCAGCAATATTCAATATAAATTCTTACGCAGTTAGCGGTACAGCAGCAGTTGACACGCGGTATTTGTAAACACGCGTCCATTTTGAACCGTCTTTTAACTTAGGCCTGAATTATTTTCAATTCTATGGATTTTTCTGTCAAGAGTTTCTTGTTAGGTACCGCTCATGTTTACTTCGTTTTAGACTTATTTTTGCATGGTTAATATCTGGATTTTTTTTTCATAACTTTTCAGAATCCCGTTTATATATCCTGATGTTACGTATATTGGGCCTTTAATGACTTTCTCACCCTGATTTCTGTTGTAGTCGGACTATCTAGAGCAATCATTAAGAGCGTTCGTTGTCATTGATCTTTTGCATTGCTCACAACAGTTTCTGGAGGTTTGTAGTGACGGATTATGTAATCTTGTTCTATAAGCATTTTTATTGCAACGGTGCCCTCTTATATTGTTGAATGTTCCACTGCCTCTTGTATGTTGGTTGTCACCAGTTTTGAAGCGGTTTTCTTCTTGAATGTGACGTACTGGGGCAGGCGGAACCTCTTGACGACTTCTTTTAGGGTGTAATTAGTGTTGTCAGGTATTTCCTGATATTCACCTACCTCTGGGTTTGAATATGTTGAACAAGTCCTGGCCCCAGTTTTATCAACTTTCACTTAAAAATATCCATAGGAAAGCATGTTAAGGAGATTCCTTAAGTTGAGGAACGTTGATGAAACCAGGGCCTGGTACCTTAGAGGTATTGTTAGTTCCTTTGTTTTCTCAACGTATCCCTGTTCGTCCTCACGGATTGGGCCTTGATTTCTGTTTGCTCGACCTTCGGTATTCTTTCGACGAAATCGATGTTGATCAGATCATTTTGGGAAAAAGATTCACATTCTTTATTACTGTAAATGCCCTCCTCGACCTTCACGGCAATGCCTTGAATGCAATGTCTTTTATACTGTATGTTTCATCCGACCAATTTAATGAAGGTGATTTTCCTGTCGCCATGGCAGTGACTGTAACAGGCAGTAAGTGTACAGCATTGGTTCGTATAACCTCTATATAGTTACATATCGGTAGTTCAATCACAATACAGCTTTGCATTTGACGATCACACCAAACATTTAGATAGGTTTAGATAATGCAATTATGACTCCGTGTCTGTTTGTGGCACGTGTGTGCACGCTTGTATGCAACTGTGGTATAGACGGTTTTTCTGTCGTACGTGACTTGGCCAGTAATGCGGTAATACTATCGTGTTGGGTATTGACAGGCGACCCTGTAGTGGTTTTGGCTCTTACTAGGTGTACGTACCCTTAGTCGCAAGTTAGCAGTACTCTGGGGGGTTCAGCCTAGGGTTTACGAGGGGACATCGTGTCGGTATTGACTTTTGTCTGCTTCGGGTTGTTTATATCGGCCATCTTGTGAGGTGAGCCGATGGCAGTCGTTATACGCGCTGTGATTGGTCGAAGACTTCAGTGGCGGAGCCAGTCGCTGAGTCTTTTAGTTACTCTCGGATTCAATCCGGGTAGGTTCACTGGGGTCATGAGGTTAGGGCTATATAAGTCGCGTACACGTGCGATTCAGTGCCTTTCCTTTGCCGGAGATTTGGTGAGTTTCAGGGGTCGTTAGACGGGTGAATTAACTTAGGCATTTACGCTTCGAAAACGAGGTGTTAGCGATATGTTAGTTTAAGATTGTTAGCGTTAGGGGACGTTCTGAAAACAGGACGACTTAGAAATAGTTAGGAATAGTTACGTTCTGAAAACAGAGCTGCTTATGCATGGTTAGGTGTAGCTGACACTCTGAAAACAGAGCTGCTTATGCATGGTTAGGGGTATTAGATAGCTTACACTCTGAAAACAGAGCGGCGCTTTGCATGTTTACGTCTATTTAGATAGCTTTGCACTCTGAAAACAGAGCGGCTTATATGCATGTTTAAGATCTGTTAGGGTACACTTTGAAACCAGAGTGGCTTTAGAATGAAGGGGCTATCGTAGACACGTGCGCTTCGGAAACGAGGCTGCGGCGGTAATGCATGCTTAGGCCAACATAGGGAGTGTAGTATTGAAGCTCTGAAAACAGAAGCTGTCTGTTATTTATAATCATGTAATAAGTCCAATGCTGTAGTTTTAGAGAGCACAGAGTGGGGATTTTACTTGCTATACCAGTGTCTAGCTATATCCTGAAGTGTGTTATGTTTAGATTATCAAGATAATGTGGACCCCATAGGTAATGTTTAATATGTAGGTTTCTGTGGGAAGGGGTTGGAAGTTTCGCCCATCTCGGAGGCTGAAAGTTAAGTCTATCTGTAGTGTTTAATAGTTAGGCGAGACCGATATGAGTATCTGGTCAGTTTGCTAGGCATTAATTAACCTGGACATAGGGTCACAGGAGTTATATAGGGAACAGTTAAACAATGTCTTTCATCTAGTCATTCACAGTCATGTAGGCATTTGGTTTTGGTTCGGTTCATCTTCAGTTTACCTTTGTTATCCGTTATATTTAGTTAGATTTTTCTACTGGCTTTACACCGTATGATATTGTTTTCCTTTGTTAAATTATTATTCGTTAACCAATGATCTCGTTGTTGAATAAATTAGAGAAACTTTATTCTGGTGTTGTTGTGGGTCTTTCCTAACACTTCGACTAATCTAAGGGAAAAGAACTGGCAGGTGGGTTTGGGAGTTGACTGTTGGCCACTGTTTTTCATGTCACGGGTCTGGTACATTTGTACCCAATTTAAAAGTACACAACGCGAAGTCAATTGTGGTGGCAAACTCTCATCTCCTGACCTCTCCTACTACATAAATGGTGCCTGGTGACCAGGATTAGTCGTATTAGTGAGGAAAGATTCCAAGGTTTAACAACACAGAACAATAAAAATGAGTCTAGGTATGGATGACGATATGGAACATTTTTATTCTGACATAGCTTCTGATGTAGATGAATATCGTATGAGTAGGGAAGGTCGTAGGGAATTAGGGTTGCTTAGTTACAGCGAGGAAAGCCTTGCTGGGGTATCTTATTCCCAAGATCAAGGGGATGTCTTTTCTGATACTCATAGTTATGATCAGGAAATGTCTCCAGTATATACAGGACAGCACTCTAGATTACAACAAAGTAGTTCAAGTTATGTAACTCCTAGACGTTCTAACCGTAGTGTAAGATTTGAGGCTCCTTTAGAGAGTACTCCTGTCAATAGGGGAAGCATTTATGTTGCTGAAACCCCAGGTTACAGTTCGGGAAGATTTGGCCAAACTTCCTCTGAACGCCTAGGGAATGACAATTCCTCATATCATACAGGAAGGAGTAGACCTTCTTGGAGTCATGTGTCAGAAACAGAAACAGATGATAGCTATGAGGGTGATACCGAGGAAGAGTCGAGATATAGGACACCCAGAGCTAGGGCTAGACAGAGGGTTGCTGGGGGTAGGTCTCAGGCAGAGTCACCTTTGCCGGATAGAGGGTTTATGTACAGGCCCCGGGAACGGCAGGATATAGGTCAGAGGCAGATATCACCCCGAGTAACTAGGAAGGAGAAATCCCCAGACACTTTTGATGGGAAATCAAGTGATTGGCAGGATTATCTTATCCACTTTGAGCAAGTTGCAGCCTGGAATGGCTGGACTGACTCTGAGAAGGCTCAGCAGCTGAGCATGAGTTTGAGAGGGGTAGCCCAAAAACTGTTAAGTAACCTCACTGTGGGTCAGCTTAGCGATTATCAAGCTATTAGAAATGTTTTGACACAGCGGTTCAATCCAAAAGAGCGTAGTGTAGCTTATCGGTGTGAGTTCCGGAATAGACGTCAAGGGAAAGATGAATCAGCATCAGATTATGGTTATAGCTTACGCAGGTTAGCGTTGTTAGCGTATCCTGAGGTTCCATATAGCTCCCTAGAGTTGCAGGTAGTTGACCAGTTTGTGACAGGTCTAAATTGTTTTGCTTTAAGAAAGAAGGTCACATTCGGTCACCCTCAAACTTTAGAGGAAGCGATCTCCTCTGCTGTAGAGTATGAGGCAGTAGTTGGGAACAAAAGTAAGAAACCATCAGATGGTACTAATCAGGTCTGTGCTGTAAACACCCAGGGGAGGAGTTCAAATAGGAAACATAAAGACAAAACTAGTACTGAGTTAAAGGGGAGATAACCATGGACAGCATTGCAAAAATGCTGGATGAGAAATTAGCTAGTATTTCTTTGCCCCAAAGGAGAACTTGGACTGCAGGTCCTTATGAGTGTTTCCATTGTAGACAGGAAGGTCATTTTAGGAGAAACTGTCCCGTTCTAGCTGCTAGGTTGAATGATACACAGACCGGAAATGCACAAGAGGAGTCGGGAAAATAGGTGGGGTTGAGGTTAAGCCCAAAACTTCAGCCCAGGTACTTGGAACTGCAGTAGAGCAGGGGCAACAGAGTATAGTGGATAAAGATGTTGAAACATCTGTTGGTAAAACTTCGATTAGACTAGGCAGTGTACAATCTGTAGAAACCTGTCTGTACGTCAAGTTAAGAACCCAGGAAGGTGGTTGTAATGTCTTAGTGGATACAGGGTCGCCAGTCTCAATTATGTCCCAGGTCAAATTTGGTGAATTAGGGTTTAGTTCTGCGGTGTTGACAAAGTATGATGTAAATCTTGTGTCAGCAGACGGAAAAAGGTTGACGGTAAAGGGTCAGGCCACCATAGAGTTTCAGGTGGGGCATTTGTCCTTTCAACAAACCTTTGTTGTAGCAGAGTTAGAGGGTTTGGATGGGATATTGGGTATAGACTTCCTTAATAAGTATGATGGTAGTATCCAGGTTAGAAGACAGACTTTGAAAACCAGCCAAGGGAAAGTTAAGTTAATCAAGCTTAAAACCTACAGTTGTTCTCATATCCGGATTGGAGGTAGAGTTAAGGTCCCTGCACAGTCAGAAAAATTCCTAGTATGTCAAGCCGACCGTCCGTTGTTAAGTAATGAAGGTCTTGTGGAACCAACAAAGCAGAGTAGAAATAAAGGTATTTTGGTTGCCAAATGTTTAGTGAAACCCCAGTCACCTAGCATAATAGTTTCAGTAGTAAATCTGGGAGAGAAAGATGTCTTTCTAGAATCAAGAACAGTTGTGGGTAGGATACAGGCAGTAACCAACGTCTTGGAAGTATATGTTAAGGACACCAAGGGAGGGACGGAAAGTGAGCTTTCTGAGATAAGCGGGTTGGCCAATAAAAAGTTAGGTAGCAGGTCTGCTGAGGTCATTTCCGGTAACAGCAGTGACGGGGAGGGGCTTCCAGAGCATTTACAACCCCTGTTAGATAATTGTTCTGACCAACTCACCAGTACTCAGAGAGGGAAAGTATCAAATCTGTTAAAAGAATTTACAGATGTGTTTGTTAATGAGAAAGGTGTTTTTGGTCAAACTAACCGTGTTACCCATAGAATAGACACAGGCACTGCACATCCAGTAAAAATACCTGCCCGTAGAGTGAACCCTGCTAGGAAACAGCTTATAGAGCAGGAGGTAGAGAAAATGCTTGAACAAAATGTCATAGAAGCAAGTGAGAGTAGTTGGTCTTCTCCTGTATGTCTAGTAACAAAACGAGACGGGTCCTGTCGATTTTGTGTAGATTTTCGTCGTCTTAACACCCTCACTCGTAAGGATGCATATCCTCTTCCCAGAACCGATGATGTTCTGGAGAGTTTAAATGGGGCTAAGTGGTTCAGTACATTAGATCTTGCTAGCGGTTATTGGCAGGTAAAAATGGATAAAGCAGACAAGGAAAAAACAGCTTTTTCAACTCATTTAGGCTTATACCATTTTAACGTAATGCCATTCGGGCTATGTAATGCCCCTGCTACGTTTGAAAGATTAATGGATAAGGTGCTAGGAGGTCCACTTAAATGGAAGAAATGTCTATGCTCTCTAGATGATGTAGTCTGTTTTGGCGATGATTTTGACAGTGCTTTAGCAAGTCTCAAGTTAGTTTTCACCCAGTTTAGGTCAGCTAATCTTAAACTTAAACCCAAAAAGTGTGTACTATTCCGTACAGAGGTGACATTTCTGGGGCATAGAGTTTCGCAAAACGGGGTGAGTTGTGATCCAGAGAAAACCAAGGTTATAGAGTGTTGGCCCCGTCCGGAGAGTAAAGGTGAAGTTCGAAGTTTCCTAGGTTTGATAGGTTACTATCGTAGGTTTGTCCCTGATTTTTCTGAAATAGCTGCTCCTTTGATAAGGCTTACTAGGAAAAGGGTAGAATTTACATGGGACGAAAGTTGTGAGACCTCATTTAAAACTCTGAAGCAGAAGTTAATAGAGGCACCTGTTCTCGCATTCCCAGACAATAAAGGATCATTTATCCTTGACTGTGATGCAAGCTCGTTTGGAATAGGGGGTGTGTTGAGTCAGGAAATAGCTGGAGAAGAAAAAGTAATCGCTTATGCCAGTAAAACTTTAAACCAAGCCCAACAAAATTATTGTACCACCAAACGTGAACTTTTGGCAGTTGTAACATTTATGCGGCAATTTCAGCATTACTTGTATGGCCAAAAGTTTGTCATTCGAACTGATCATGCCCCTTTAATTTGGCTGAAAAATTTCAAAAATGCAGAGGGTATGTTAGCACGCTGGCTAAGTGTGATTGAAACTTATGACTATGAAATCCAATATCGAGCAGGTACAAAGCACAGAAATGCTGACGCATTGTCAAGGCGTCCGTCCAGAAAGTGCGGGCGATCAGATTGTCCAGATTGTCATGAAATCATGGATTGTGAGCAATCTGATATAGAGCAGGGGAGACAACTCCTCGAATCCCAAGCAAACAGTGACTGTGAGCAGTCTACACAGCCAGTATGCCCGATAGTGCAAGCCCCTGAAAATCAATGTAATTGGTTACCAGTATGGACTAGGGATGAAATGTTAGAGTTACAAACTAGGGATAGTGGAATAGGACCTATTTTAGAGTTAAAGAAAATATCAGACTCTGTACCAGAGGAAAGGGAGATTAGTCATCTTAATAGTGATGCAAAGAGTCTGTGGGCTCAGTGGGAAATGCTAGAGATAGAAAATGGGTTACTGTACCGTCAGAAAAAGTTGAGTGACCATGAGTTTCTGTTTCAATTAGTAGCTCCTCTAGAGATTAGGGATACAATTTTTGAGCATTTGCATACAAATCGCACTGCAGGCCATTTTGGGCGAGATAGAACTGTAGAAAGTGTAAGCCGTAGATTCTACTGGCCGGGTATGGCAGACACTATAGCTAGGTGGTGTAAATCATGCGACCTCTGTGCTAGGTGTAAACCAGGTCCTGGTCGGGGTAGATCTGCGTTGAGACAGTTTAAGGTTCGAAGTACCATGCAGTGTGCCGCTGTAGACATTGTGGGTCCCTTACCTAGGAGTAGAAATGGGAATGAGTACATAATTGTATTTGGTGAATACTATACAAAGTGGAAAGAAGCATTTGCAGTCCCAAACCATCAAGCCCTCACTGTTGCCGATAAATTGGTAACAGAAGTGTTTTCTAGACTAGGTTGTCCGTTACAACTTCATAGTGACATGGGTCGCGAGTTTGAAAGCGACTTGTTTTCTGAGGTGTGTAGATTGTTAGACATCAAAAAGAGTCGAACAACCCCATATAGGCCATGTTCAAACGGTTTAGTTGAAAGATTCAACCGTACTCTAAAACAAATGTTGTCAATGTATGCACAGGAAGAAAAGTTAGATTGGGATGATCATCTTCCCTACATTTTGATGGCATACAGGGCTAGTGAGCACACAAGTACTGGTTGTACACCCAATCTAATGATGTTGGGTCGTGAGGTAGATTGCCCATTAGATCTCATGGTAGTTGGGGCGCCAGGGTCACAAACAGACTTGTGTACACTAGAGTACGTTGAATGGTTGCGAACAACCATGCAAGAGACTTTTGTGTATGCTAACAAACACCTAGATACAGCTGCCAAATCCCAGAAACAAACATACGACCGAAAATTAAAATCAAGGGAGTTTGTAATAGGCACATGGGTGTGGCGCTGGTATCCTCCAAAGGCAGGTCAGAAACTAGAGTTAGGTTGGACGGGTCCATTCTTAGTTGTAGGGAAACACTCTGCTTTGACCTACAAAATACAGAGAGATAGTCGTACAACAGCTATAAGTGTACATGTGGACCATTTGAAGCCTTATGAAGGCTCAAACCCCCCACATAACTGGTTGGAGCCACATGTGGTGGATCCGGTTCCTCTGGAGACGTCTGAAGGCCATCACTCTAGTGAGGGGGAAGATAACCCCTTGAGTGATTCGTCTTCAGACGAACCGGATATAATCCCACCTCAGTTGTTCAAATCACCTGTAAAAACTAGAACAGGGAGAATAATAAAACCTCGAGAAAGGTTCTCCCCATAGTTTTATGAAAATAAGCATGTCAATAGGTGCATGACCTGTATTTTTACATTTTATATTTCTTTTAAGTAGGTTTTAGATATTCTATAATGGTGAGATTTTGTCACAAAATAGAGGCAAGTATTCTATTCAAGAATGAAAGTAACCTTGACCCTGAAACCACCATTTCTTCGGCCGAAGTCTCGTGTATATATAATAAAGGTTAGTACCGTTTTCCGTGTTTGGCTGATGAAAATCTGCCTTGTTTTTGTGTATAATTCATTCAATAATTGGAAAAGTTCCACTTGTTGCATGTAGATAGTAATGTGTGAATATTTTATTTTTGAGCTCAATTATTTTTCTTGGGAAAAATTATTCTAAAGCTTGAAAGAATTTGAAGGTTGAGGGAAAACAAAATAAAAAAAAAGATATAAAAATATTTGTAACTGGTATAGACTTGAAAATAATACTTCAGGAAGAGAGAGGAAATTCAGTTGTTTTTTTAATTTTTAATTTATTTTGATTTGTTGTAAAGCCAGAATTTTAGTTTAGAAAATGTAGATTTTTTTTTTTAGGGGGAAGGAGGTATTTAAGTGGTCAGTGTAAATAGGGTTATTGGGCACTTACAGTACTTGAGTGTAGGGGAATAATATTTTTTTTTAATAAGTAGTGGGGTATATTTAGTGGTTATGTATTGAGATCAATACAGGCTATGCTAGTGAGGGTTGGGTATAGATGAATAGGATGTAGAGGAACTATGATTAGTTTCTTGTTTTTTTTTGTTTCAGAAAATTTAAAAGTTATTTAGCCAACTTCAATACACAACTTACAATGTCGGACCCAGATTTTCTGAGTCTAGTGGCGGACTCAAAGGAGTTAGAGGAGTTCAGGACACTGGAGAGGCCCCTTTGGCCGGCGGCCGGGATGGTTTGCCCGGTGGAGGGGTGTGGGCCCCAACACTACCGCCGGCTGGGTGGGTACCTCACACACTGGAGCCTGGTGCACTCGCCTTCCGTAAGGCTGCATGAATGCAGCCGCTGCGGAAGGCGAGCCCGGAACCATCATAGGGGAGTGAGGCACCTGGCCACCCACCACCAGGGGATGGGAGGGTTGAGGGTGGTGGTGGTCCCCAACCGGGAGTACCGTTCCCCCGGGGACACCCTGCCACCCCGCCCTGGTAACTTGGCTGAGCGCGGGGAACAAGAGGCCCGGAACCAGGTTGTGGAGGAGGCGGCCAAGGACCTCGACACTTTGGACCTGTGAGGGATGTGCCAATATAATACTGTGTTATGAGACATTGGACAATTTTTTATTTTAGGTTCGCGTTCGCGCAAAATAATATAATTTATTTTATTCTCATTTATGTATCTTTTCGTTTGCAGGTAACGCGTTCGCGGTTTTAAATAGTATAAGAAAAAAAATACTCTGTCCATTATTAGGCAAAATATTTGTATTGATTGGAATATGTACTTTGTTGACATATATAACTTTCCTAGGTAACGTGTAATACCTTAGCCAGTATTGTTTGATAGGAGATATTAGTAAGGAAACTTATTGGCAGGAATTGGACAAAGTGAATTGTTAGAAGAAAATTACTTTGATCTTCTGGTGGGAGGTATGTGGTATAGACGGTTTTTCTGTCGTACGTGACTTGGCCAGTAATGCGGTAATACTATCGTGTTGGGTATTGACAGGCGACCCTGTAGTGGTTTTGGCTCTTACTAGGTGTACGTACCCTTAGTCGCAAGTTAGCAGTACTCTGGGGGGTTCAGCCTAGGGTTTACGAGGGGACATCGTGTCGGTATTGACTTTTGTCTGCTTCGGGTTGTTTATATCGGCCATCTTGTGAGGTGAGCCGATGGCAGTCGTTATACGCGCTGTGATTGGTCGAAGACTTCAGTGGCGGAGCCAGTCGCTGAGTCTTTTAGTTACTCTCGGATTCAATCCGGGTAGGTTCACTGGGGTCATGAGGTTAGGGCTATATAAGTCGCGTACACGTGCGATTCAGTGCCTTTCCTTTGCCGGAGATTTGGTGAGTTTCAGGGGTCGTTAGACGGGTGAATTGACTTAGGCATTTACGCTTCGAAAACGAGGTGTTAGCGATATGTTAGTTTAAGATTGTTAGCGTTAGGGGACGTTCTGAAAACAAGACGACTTAGAAATAGTTAGGAATAGTTACGTTCTGAAAACAGAGCTGCTTATGCATGGTTAGGTGTAGCTGACACTCTGAAAACAGAGCTGCTTATGCATGGTTAGGGGTATTAGATAGCTTACACTCTGAAAACAGAGCGGCGCTTTGCATGTTTACGTCTATTTAGATAGCTTTGCACTCTGAAAACAGAGCGGCTTATATGCATGTTTAAGATCTGTTAGGGTACACTTTGAAACCAGAGTGGCTTTAGAATGAAGGGGCTATCGTAGACACGTGCGCTTCGGAAACGAGGCTGCGGCGGTAATGCATGCTTAGGCCAACATAGGGAGTGTAGTATTGAAGCTCTGAAAACAGAAGCTGTCTGTTATTTATAATCATGTAATAAGTCCAATGCTGTAGTTTTAGAGAGCACAGAGTGGGGATTTTACTTGCTATACCAGTGTCTAGCTATATCCTGAAGTGTGTTATGTTTAGATTATCAAGATAATGTGGACCCCATAGGTAATGTTTAATATGTAGGTTTCTGTGGGAAGGGGTTGGAAGTTTCGCCCATCTCGGAGGCTGAAAGTTAAGTCTATCTGTAGTGTTTAATAGTTAGGCGAGACCGATATGAGTATCTGGTCAGTTTGCTAGGCATTAATTAACCTGGACATAGGGTCACAGGAGTTATATAGGGAACAGTTAAACAATGTCTTTCATCTAGTCATTCACAGTCATGTAGGCATTTGGTTTTGGTTCGGTTCATCTTCAGTTTACCTTTGTTATCCGTTATATTTAGTTAGATTTTTCTACTGGCTTTACACCGTATGATATTGTTTTCCTTTGTTAAATTATTATTCGTTAACCAATGATCTCGTTGTTGAATAAATTAGAGAAACTTTATTCTGGTGTTGTTGTGGGTCTTTCCTAACACTTCGACTAATCTAAGGGAAAAGAACTGGCAGGTGGGTTTGGGAGTTGACTGTTGGCCACTGTTTTTCATGTCACGGGTCTGGTACATTTGTACCCAATTTAAAAGTACACAACGCGAATTCAATTGTGGTGGCAAACTCTCATCTCCTGACCCCTCCTACTACACAACAAAGGATTGTGACATTGATAATTCCAGCGTTTTTATTTTGGAATACTAAGAAACCTTCACTAAGAATAAGATAACAAACCCCACTCTACACGATAGGATAATAGCTGAACACGTTGCAGTTAAGTCTGCCTTCCCAGTGGTAAGCACAAGGCTTGAATCTATTGGCACGTGTGCACATAAATATTCCTTACAAATACGTACGTAAAACGGATAATTGAAAAAAGAAAATTGTTTTGTTCTTCTCAAAACTGGTATATGGGACTTCACTTCAAATCTATATATATTTTCTTATTAAATTGTTTATCAATCGGTCTACAGCGGCTATTGTTTTTGACAGAATTGGAAGATAATAGCCGCACTGCATCTGAAAACACAGTTGTCATTTAGTAGAATCGCTAGCTCTATGAGACAGGGGTACATTAATCAGTATAGCATGGCGAACATCTATATACATATATCAGAATAACATATGCTCTTATAAATAATCTCTTACATATTTTTTCGTCCCTTTTTTGTATCTTTTCGAAGAACTATTTAATCAGAAAAGTATACAAACGTTGTTCGGTTTAAAATCATCTTTGGTTAATCTATAAAAGCTTACATACAGGGTGGTTCAAAATACCTGTCCCGACTTTCCGACATTATAAAAACAATATAAACCATTTATTTAACATTGATGACAATTATTTCTAGTTTCATTGGGTATGCAAAAATGTTGTTTGCAAAATGTGTACGTCTATAAGTCAGAGATCGGGCATGCGTGCAATAAACAATAACAAGGCCATTCAATATATAAATAACAAGTGTTTATAACATGCGAAGTATTTATTTCATTGTGTAACACAAAAGGCAGTAGGAAAACAGTCAAAGACGTAACCGCTGGGACGACTACCGTATTCTAATTGTAAGTGGTTAGTATAAATATTAAACACATTACTTAGTGTAAAGTTAATCACAGTCAAAACATGTTGGACCAATCGAAATCCTGTCATCTTCCAGGCATTGTGAATCAATGCTGAGTTGTGTTAAAGTCTGTCGGGCGTGCACATTCGTAAGATTCTTTTGTCTGGACATAGCGCTTACATGTAACACATCTCGTGAAAGTTGAATTAATCTCATGAACATAACAATGCCGTCAAATACGAATCTATCGGTTACCAATACAATAGTTTTACTGAGTTCATATCCATTCACGAATTTAAAGTGATTTCTCGATCACTATTCGCGGAATCATAAATTCGCGAAATAAATATTCGCAAAATATAAGTGGTTTACCATGTACAGTATTTCCCCCTCATATCAACTACCTTAATAAGCTCAAATCTATTGAAAAAATGCTTTGACTGTATACCATTTTGAAAATTTCAATTTTTTCATTTAGCTTTTATGCCGAACACGAATCCAAATTAAAGCTGACAATGAAACTTAAAAAAAGCTTTCAATTAATATTTTTAAAAAGTTGGATTTTTTCTGGTTTTGAGATCGTCCCTATATGTTCCGACCATCGTTTCTAAGGAAGTGCTGACATTTTAGTTTTGCCATTGCTTGGTAACGAGTATGGGTCTCGATGGGTATATAAAGGTCATAGCCTGTAAAACCGGTTTTCAAAGTACTCCTGACCGTCACAACATTTAGTGCTCTGCGCACTCGGCCACAGGTGCTTGTGGACATGAATTTAACTATTTTTTCATTGAATGTAGAAGGTAATATACATATATGGTGTTTCATAATTATATAATGCTAAATTATAAAGTTTACAATAACCAACCTATGCAGCGTAGCCTTATAAAAACCTAAAGGTAAGCAACTAACCGGTAGAAAAATCTAGGTTACCGCCTACCCCCTCGCGGGAATCCTTGTTTTCTCTCAAACAGTCAAAATATTACCGCTACAAGCCTATGTGCCGTCGATTCATGGATAGTTTTTCTTTTCAACCAGCAATTGTTTGTGTTTTGACATGCACGCATCGTTCAGAATTTTATATTCAAACACAATTTAGGCTACGCTCACGGCAGCCTTTCAGTGAAGATTTACGGAAGTGGTCGATAAGTGCCCCCAGTGGCAGTAAACGTGAGCAAGGGCAGATAATTTAATGCATATGACAGGTGTAAAAACCCGAAACCCAATATTTTGGATTGCGCGAAATATTTGAAAATATTACGTCATACTCTCTCGGATTATCTCGGGTTTTTACACCTGTCGTTTGAATTAAATTATCTGCCCTTGCTCACGTTTACTGCCACTGGGGGCACTTATCGACTTTTCGACAACTAAATTGTGTTTGAATATAAAATTCTGAACGATGAGTGTATGTCAAAACACAAACAATGGCTGGTTGAAAAGAAAAACTATCCATGAATCGACGGCACATAGGCTTGTAGCGGTAATATTTTGCCTGTTTGAGAGAAAACAAGGATTCCCACATACACGTTACCAAGCAAGGGTAAATCAAAAATGTCTGCCACTTCCTTGGTTACGAAAACCGGAAGACACATGGTCAATGAAGGGAACATCTCGGAAGTATTCTGAGTAATCACAATCTGAATATTTTTTTTTGAAATCTTAATTGAAAGCTTTTAACTTGCACTGTCAGCTTTAAGCATATCCTATATTTGCAATTTGTTTACAGATGAATTAATTTTAACTTTCTATTGTTTACGGTTAAAAGTTTGTGAAAGGTTTTAATTTCATCACGTCGTCGTTTTCTCTTTTCGGCATCTGAGTTTGCTGTATTCCTGACGTCACATCATTGTTGAGACATTGTAACGTCACGGCGCGTGATATGCTAATTAAGTAAATTGTTCTTACATATGTTTCCATCTTGGGCAAACTCTATCCAACATGGCGAGATATGGGAGAAAATATTTTATGTATCTACACATGGCAAAAAACATGGGCGACAAATGTTGACCCCACCATTGCTATAGAGCAAAAAGAACCCCGAGGGTTTTTGGGTTAGAATATCATATGGAAGTTTGAAAAGTATGTACATATTAGGCTATGTAGTAAGGAGCACAACGTTGAAGTATAATACATGCCACATTACCACAGGACTCATCGCTTTGGATGTGCTGTCTTTACACAAATCGACAGTGAATATGTTGGCTGGAAGAGGTACTTACTTCCTCTTTCTACAGGTAGCTTACTCTAACCCCTAGAGGTTCGAGGGTGTAACAAAAAAAAATGATGTAAGTTGTTAATAATATCTAGTAGGCAGGTTATTTTTTCTGTCCATTCTCAGAAAATGCGTCATATCGGAAGCAATGGATAAAATAGATGATAAATACAAGCTGATACCGATATCAACAATGCTATTATGATGGTATTTCTTGCACCGGAAGTTACGTCGGTAACAACAGGTCAGGAGATATATATTCTATCTCACGAATTATTCTGGTAACCATCCACTGTTCTGAAACTTACGAAACTTCATCAACTGAATTCGGGATAGATTGAAATCGCTCTTCAACTGTTCATCAGTTATCGAATGGAAGAATGCTCCATTGAGTCCGTCTTCACGGCAATATTTCGCTAAATCAACCATATTAATTTTTAAAAGGCAATTATACAGATCCATGGAAGTAAGAGATTCAAACCGATCTCGATGATCTGGCAGAGTTCCATCAGTGTCAAGTGTCTCTAATACCATTTTACTTTTTGAAGTCCTTCTAGACATTTTGAGTAGTTTGTGTTGCATTCTTCGCAGGGAAAATCGATGTTTCTTAAAAAAAAAAAAAAAAAAAAATATATATATATAAAGGTCAAAACAAATAACATTATAGTGAGAACATGATAAAAACAGCCAAAACCCATTTCATCCAATCTTCCCACCTCACCGAGATTTATCGGGTGTGAGTGATTATTTACGTTTTGACAACAACAAAACAGACAATTATGACGCCTCCATACATTGTATAATTAAGTACGTTGTTATACAGTTCATCAACAAAATGACGCCAAACATTTCACGGCGAAATTTGTAAATCATCAGAGAATACAAATAACAGTGATAATAATAATAATGATAAACAACATTAATATAGCGCTCTATTTAATTTGTAAAATTACTCTACTAACAAAAAGGGAATATGTTAGGTTTCTACACATTTTTGTGGAGAAGATACTGAATAATAAATTTATCTTACTCATATGTATGAAGATTTTGACAGCAATGAGGCTGCTGTCAAAATCTTCTTAAAAGGGAATACATTACTACCGTAAAATATTACTCCGATCAGCCGAAGGGATTATCGGCAACATTTTTATTTATGTTGAAACCTTTGTTTCATGTCTGATAATATATTACACATGTATGCGATGTAACGTGTTTTTGTGTGTGTCTTGAAAACTTAACCATTTTTTGTCCGTACTGTCGCTGCTACTTCAAAGAGAATGCAGTAAGATATATTATTTGTAATAAATAAAACATGGTCTCACCACTTTGGTTGCTGTGTTGGAAGTGGTCTCTTTCTTTCGGACCTTACACTCGTCCTTTTTTTTGTCTGCATCTAGACCACACATTCGTAACAAATCAAAACACTTTGTTAAAAGGAGGTCAAATACAGGGAAAATTCCATTATTGTATTTTGTCTTCTTATCATGGAGTCAGTGTATGGTTTCTACATTTAACCGGTAGAAATAGTAAATTAACAATTAAGACTTTCATGTAGGAGTTTTTCTGTTTATTACCTGACTAAGTAATACACGTAAATTTTACCTACTAAACATAAAAGTTGTATAAGTAATACACGAAATTTTACCTATACGACATATAAGTTGCATTAGTAATACACGCAATTTTACGTACTAGACATAAAAGTTGTATAAGTAACACGGAAAGTTTACCTACTAGACATAAAAGTTGTATTAGTTATACACGTAAATTTTACCTACTAGACATAAAAGTTGTATAAGTAATACACGAAATTTTACCTACTAGACATAAAAGTTGTATTAGTAATACGCGAAATTTTACCTACTAGACATAAAAGTTGTATTAGTATTACAAGGTATATTTAAAGTACCTTCTAAATATAAAAATTGTACAATGATTTCACGGTCATATTTACACTACGTATTATATGTAAGAGATGTACTTAAATTACACGGTGTATTTTACGATATGTTTACATTTCACGCTATAAGGATAAGAATGATGTTTCTGAGCAAACTCCATTTATGAATATGCCTAATCTCGCTGACAGTTTCAGAGGAAAAGTTGATATTTTCAAAACGATAGCCAGTTAAAACGTAGTTTGATAATCTTTAAGCTTATTGAACTTATTCAGGTAAAATGAAGTTAGAATAAGAAAATACTCTTACATGCTCAAGGGTGACATAGAAAGGTTCCAAACTTGGGATTTTCTGTAGTCATGAAAGAATCTAATACTATTTCACGATATAATTACATCTAGCTTCTATAAATAATGGCTGACTAGTATAAAACAATAAACTTACCGTCATGGCATAATGACTCTGCTTTAATCACATGTAAATAGTCTTCATGGCCATCATCGTCCTCACTTTCTGTATAATATAGCAGGACCTTCATTTTTTTAAAATCATTTTTACAGATATTGTAATGTTTAAATCCAGATTTTTTTAACTGACCTACCATTTTTACAACAAACGCTCAATCTTTAAATAGAGGTTAGACAACGAGTGGTTGTTGGATATGGTATCAGTTAATTTTCAAAAGGTGCAAAGGGCACGAGCATTAGCTTTGGATGATTCGATAATTTACTTGGCTCCTACGATATTTTTTATGACTGTTACGTAATATAATTATGTCCTTCTATTACGTTTTTTATCTTTCACTTACTATAGTTTAAAAGGTTTGCAGTGTGAAATTGCAAATTTGTTTTCTGCTAAACAATGTACATTATGTATGTAGCCTACGCGCTTCGTATAATCAATTGATTTAGAAGTAAACCCCTTCCTACACTAACTCTGTTCAACGCAGCTCTTTGACTCGCTGTATCAATTATACACATAACATACTGTGTTCTTTTTCAAAGTTTTTTTCAAGGTCCATAGATAGAGAGAAAAAATCAGAGAAAAACACAACATCAACAAGACCATAATCCGAACTCAAAACCGATTCAACTAGAGGCAAAATATGAACAAAGGAAAGATTAACATGGAGATCTTCGTAAAGTTCAAGAGAATAAGATCGGAAGGGCAACCGTCTTCTGCTTCATCGACAACACCCGCCATGTAAATCTTGGTCACATCCAAGTCAACATCAAGTTCTCAAAATGGGAACAGATTCATCATGTTTTGTTGGTTTTTCAAGAACTTTGAATATGTGTCTGTCAGCACCCAGGGTCTTTTCAGGGTCGATTCGAGACGGGGGTTCTTTTCGCATGGACTCAACCTACTTGATACTTCTGTATTTCCAATAATACATCTTATTAGATCTAAATAAGCCATAATATTGACTTTTACATAGTTATACATGAATGAGTTTCAATGATTTTCTGAAAAGAATACACTGTTTGTTTATACAATTAATTAATTAAGACTTTTAATAATTAATAATATAAGAATCCGGCTGAACTATGATATTGATGTGTTCTTCCATTCTCTATTACAAAATAAATATTAAAAAAGAATTTGGATTTGAGAGTTATTTAACAAAGTTATCTGATCAGAAGAGACTACCTATAACAAAATTACGAACTTCTAATATTAAGTTTCCAATTGAAATAGGACGATGGTACAATATCCCCAGGGAAGAGCGACTGTGTAGCTTATGTTCTCAGTACATTGGAGATGCATTCCACTATCTATTTATGTGCAAAAACGCAGAAATTAGTAATATAAGAACGAAGTATATAGCCAACTACTATGTAAAACATCCAAATACATATAAATTAGTACGACTGCTGAATATCGACAACGTTCAAGTTCTGAAAAATTTTGCACTGTTTTTGAGAAAAAAGATGACTTTAATTTAGTAGTATTTTGAACGAAACATGCTGTATGTACAATGTACTCTCTATTTTATACACTGTGCTATCCATCTTGGCATGTTTATGTATTTTGATTGTCAATATGTCCTCATGTTACACATTTCCATGTGTCTGGGTGAATTACTAAAATCTTGAAAAAATCTTATTTATTTACAATATTTGATTTATATATGAAATCAATAAAATGCACACAGGGACTACTAGTAGATGTTATAATTAAAAGTGAAATAAATTCCAGTCAACAGTTCTATTTGTTATGACCTGTGAATTTACTGCACCGACATTTTGGTCAAATCTGCCAGGTAACTGAATTATGTCAAGTTTACAGTCCATGTATTCATGCAATTCACTTTTACCATAATATGTGAGGTGAGACTGTTGTACGTATGTTTAGCGTCTAATGTCTGTTTTATATGTTATATACTCAGCTGTGGGTTACCTCCCTTTGACTAATATGTTTATTTCACTTCAAAATATAGGGGATATCTAACAGTCTTTAGTAATACCAAATATATTTAACGGGTGGGGCTAATATTTTGATATTCTTCACGAGTGCGCAGCACGAGTGAAAAATATCAAAATATAAGCCACCCGAGTGAGTTTGGTATTACTGAAGATACTATTAGACATTCTGTTTATTGCATTTTTATAGCAAACGCTACAGTGGTAGCTTTTGATTTACCCGAATGTCGTTTGTAAGCAGTCTTCTGATTGGTCAAATCAGAGAAAGTGATATTTTTCATATTTTTCAAAAAAACTAAAAAAAATATCACTTTCAGAGAACGAATAATTTGCGTTATTTCACTGGTAAAAATTCGATATTCATTTAATCTTATAAACATATAATGCTGTGACTTGCTTCTGTTCTTTATATGCACAATGAAATAACCTTCATTCTGGATACTTTTAACATTCTCAGTAATGTACAATATTAGAGATGATTATAGGTGTGAGGTGAGAAAGTTGTATTATATCAGTTGTGAATTATCTCCCTTTGACTTATATTGTTATTTTATTTCAAAGTATCTGTTAGATCAATTTTAATCGTTATTGTACATGTATAATCAAATCACTTAAGCCACACAATGAAAGAATGTATATATATAGGCATTGCCTGCTTTTGACAATATGTTTCACCTTTTTTGTCATTAAAATGTCGAAATTAAAACAAACAACTTCAATTAGAAGAGCCAGATATGAAATATAACACCCGTTAGACTAAATAACCTTTACTATAACAAGGACACACATGTACGACCTGTAGGACATTACGAATCCTTCATACAAGGGATGTAGGACAGGCTAATCCTAAAGGATATATTTTAGATTGGATCAAACCTTTCCCAATCCTACATCCATGGACATGAAGGGAATCATTTAAATCACAAGAAATAGCCCAGAAATCACAAAAAAAACTATGTAGAAACAGTTATTTCAACATGAAAACCCCATCAGTTTAAGACATCGAGGTTGTACAAGAATAACACGGTATATATTTACCTTTTAAACAGAAGAGCTCTGCGTCATCTATTTCCAGATAGTCGTCCTGATTTTCGTCGCTCTGATTTTCATCGTCATGATTTTCAACGTTCTGTTTTTCGTTGTTCTGTTTTTTGTCGTTCTTTTTCACTGTAAGATGGAAATAAAAGAATTTCCTTATTATAGTTTTACGGATTATGATTGGAACCTTAAACTACTCTTTTTTTTAAATAACACTCATTTCTATCACCCTTGATAGACGGGGGATTCCCGTATTCATAACAATTGAATGACGTCACATCTACATTCAAACGTCACCTCATCCAAGAGTTTAGTCCTTAACGTTAGCATCACACCATGTACATGAGAAACAAAATTGGTGAACATGGTTATGAAAAAAACCCCAACATTTTACCCATTTAACAACTTAAGAATCTTCCCTTTGGGGTAGGCATTCCCCTATCTCACCCACAAATGAGCGAGAAGTTCTAGTATTCTCACACAACCACTATGTGTTCCTTTATCCCATTGTTAGGATATATTGTTATGAGACTTTAACCGTTTTTAGCACCCTGGGCGTAAATCCACCAGTTCGACTCATAATTATGACGTCAAGCGATTATTTCTTTTAACAAAGTCATTAACAAACCATTGTGTGGTCATAGTCCATCAAAATTGTTTCTTTGGTCAGAAACAGGATTGCTATATCCCCACGAGAAGCAATTGATTTCCCTATACAATGTTTATAATACATGTTATAGATGAAGAAGAAAAAACCTAATTTCGTGTTGATTGGTTATCATTTCTATCTAACTTGTGTTGGTTATCTTAATTGTGATAGACATTCGCTTAACATTTTTCTTTATGAAAATGAGATTGGATAGACTTGATAAACAACGCAATCAATGTGTTTCTCATGTTTTACAATAAAAACCAAGAGACGATTTGTAATTGCTATTTTGGGGCACGGTGGTCTAGTGGTATGACGCCGGGCTCGTGATCGAAGGGTTGCGAGTTCGAGTCCCAGTAACGGCACTTGTGTTGTATCCTTGAGCAGGATACTTAACTCTGCCTGCTCCAGTCTATTTAGCTGTAAATGAGTACGTGGTTTGGCAGTGCTAGGAATTGTAGAATGCTAGCCATGAGCGCTTAAATGGCAGCACCGAATGTATGCTCCCCAGGGAGTTAAGAACGATATTGGCTGGTGGCTAAGGCACTATAACCGTTTTGAGACGACCTTTACATTGTGATTAAGCGGTATATAAGAACTTCGAATTATTAGTAGTAGTAGTAGTAAAAGAAAAACAGGTTGAATAACAGATTGCGTATTATTGAACGGTATTCCTTTTAAATAAACTTTAAGTATTTTGCAGCCAGCAGGACATACTTTGTTTAAGATATTGTTTCCTATTTTCATGTGACTAGGTGTTGAAGGTTAATTAAGGTAATGCTTAATAAGAGATTACGTTACACAACAAGGTCTAAGATAAGCATACCGATTACCTTTGTTTTTGGGTGGTCTAGGGGGAGCGAACTCTATTTCGTCATAATGGACAAACGTAGCCTTCGGTGTCTTCAGGAAGTCCACGTATATTGTTCCGTCAATGTTTTCTTCACTGGTTACAGTCATCTTTGAAAAGTTCCTAGCCAGAACCAGCTCGTATGTGTCGTCTTCTTCTACGTCTAGCGGCACCCTAACTTCGATCTCTCGGGCTGTCGGACTGTCTAATGGAATAATGATAAGAGTTCTTTGACACATACTTTGGGTTTGCAGTTCGACCTGTTCCGGTGGTTTGTAGTGACCAATAATGGTTTTCTGTTCTATTAGTTGCTTTATTTTCACGGTACCCTCGAATATTTGTGAGTGCTCCACGGCTTCCTGTATGTTAGTCGTCACTAGTTTTGGACCGCTATCCTCCTCAAATGTGACGTACTGAGGCAGAGGAAACCTACTGACGACCTGTTCCAAGGTATAATCAGTGTTGTCAGGCAACAAGAATAAATTACATATCTCATCAACGCCTAACATCAGTTCTGTCCTTTCAACGCCATCTTGGCGGTCGCCCTCTATCATGTAACACACAAGACCCTGGTCGGGAATCAACCTGTCAACTTCAATAATCGACTTACTTTCAACACTAACATTGTTTTTTGATACAAAGGAATCCACAGCTTTCACGTATCTTGGAAGATCTTTTAATACTTCCTTGATGCTGTGGTAGACCTTCTTACCGGCCTCGGGGTGGATTATTTTGACCATGCCCTTGTACCGTAGGGGAATGGTAAAGTCCTGTGTTTTCTCGGCGTACCCATACTTATCCTCGCGAATAACGCAGGACATCCTCTTTTGTCTTCTGTTGTCCACACAACATGCTACTACTTTCGGTATCGATTTTAAAGAATCAAATTTTAAAAGATCATCTTGAGAAAATGTCTCGGAATCATTGTCATTGCAAATGCCTTCTTCGACCTTCACCAGTAAAGGTAAATAGAATTCCTCGCGGAGAATAATGTCTGCAATGCTATAGGTCTCATCCGACCATTGCAATGTAGGTGATCCACCCGCCGCCATGTCCTAAACTAACCCGGATGTGTAAATTGCAGTGAACAGAGCTATTTTACAATTATTTTGATGTTATATATGGGTATTCCAATGACTAAGGAAAAGGACTTAAGTACAGAAAGCAGCGGTCCATACCCAAAACAATACATATACATGTGTATGATGATAAAATAGATCTGAAAGGTATGTCTTCTCAAATACATATTTTAAATTACAGTGGTGTGAAACAGTGATAAAGAACTTCCTGTATTAAAGACTAATTTTATCGGGCGAATCTTAAAGATATTAAAATTGCCTCGTTTCCAATGTCTGTGTCTGGTGTATGTGTGTCAGGGGCGTTGTTTTGTATGTGTTATGTTTGTAATTGGGAGTTGGGTAATATTATACCATACATCATGCCACGATCTTCAGAGGTCGGTGCACATGTGCTCATATATTTTATGGTAGGTTGAACCTAACATTTGAACAAACAGAACAGTGTTGAAACGTATCATTATACAAAGGGTTATTTTTAGTATACCATACATCATACCGCGATCTTTAGAAGTCGGTGCACATGTACTCATATGTATTCATGGTAAGCTGAACCTAACATTTGAACAGAACAGTGTTGAAACGTATCATTATACAAAGGGTTATTTCTGTTCCAAAGTGGCCCACCTCTTGTAAGCTGTATACCCGGTTTATGTATAATTTATTCACCCTAGAAGGCTATTTTGAACTCTCCCAAATCAAAGGTTGGTATAGTTCATTATCGAAGTTCATGGGTGTATGAATTAATGTATTTCACTGTTTTGAGCTCTTCCAAATCAAAGGTTTGAATAGTTCACGGGCGTTTAAATTAATATACTTCATAATGCACGTTATATTGTAAATATGATTATGAGGTTTTTGTTGCTTTGTATAATAAAAATATTTTGTTACACTTGACGAGTACAAAAGCGTCACCAGAACATTAATTTTAATACGTCAACGTTAACATCGATCAATATGAACAATATTTGGAATGTTACGTAACCGGATATGTACATGTAAGAACCAGGGCCGAGTTGTTCAAAGGGTGATTAGCTTAATCACTATTTAACGACATTTTTCAAACTTAAATAACTCTGTCAATAAACAAGTTACAATCTTGAAATTTTGTATGTAAATTGACAATATATGGTTTTTGATATCTGCAAAGTTGTAATTAAATCTATGGTTTCATTTTAAAGTTACACGATAATTAAAAACTGCACTAATCACTGATTAAGCTAATCATCTTTTGAACAACTCGGCCCAGGTCGTAAACAAACCTAAATAATTCCTGGCTCTAAGTCAAAACAAAAATAGCATGCACAACGAAAGAAAGTGGATCAGGTCATATATAAGGAGAAGGACAGCACTAACTTACACAATAATTATCCCCACTACTAGATCAACAACAAAGCCGGGTAGGCCAAAGTATGCAGGAATGTGTTTATCATAGCCAAGTTGTTCAAAGTATGGTTAGCTTAACCAGTGATTAGCGCAAATGTTAATAAAGATGTAACTTTGAATGAAAACCTTTGAGTAAGTTACAATTTTTCTTATATCAAATATTTATTTTAGTTAATTTACATCAACAATTACAAGTGTATGAGACTTTTTTTATGGTACATGTATATTGACGAAATTATAGAAGGTTGAAAAGTGTCGTTAAACAGTGATTAAGCTTACCATCGTTTAAACAAATGCACACAGATTTTGAAGAAGATGTTAACCCTTACAAAACATTATTCTATACTCCTTATCCTGTGTAATGGCTCTCGATGTCAAGATTTCCTTTTTTCATACCTTCCCTAGGTTTATTATTTTTTGTCTCTAATTCTAGCTTTGACAAAATTCAAGATAAAAGTGCTTGCTTAATTTGTTGTATTCTTGTTTTTTCGTCAACAGATAATGGTGAGATAAAACATATTTCAAGAAATCATTCCCTGATTTTTAATATGTTGAAAGATACGATTTAAGATGAACTGTGACCTTTTCTCAAGAATATTTATTCAAAAGCTGTACTGTAAATGTATATCGACACCAGTAACGTTTTGTGCAGAGAACAAAAGGCCAAATCTGCATGACGCACTACATAACATCAAACACATAATGTTGTAGGGAGATAGTCTCACCTACAAGGCAGGTGCGATTTTATTCACCGTGACAAATACTGTTACATGTAATAAACTCTTTGTAGAACCAACGGAAAAACTTTTCTTAAAGGACTATGTGTGGTAAGGGCCATATTTGGCCCTTACCACACATTATTATTTATAATCAACGTCCTATCAACAGCTGAGGTCAATAACGGACGTCACGGCCTTTCGGTGTATGTAATTAATGCGAGTCATACATCATTTTGATAGTTATGATGTGCTGTTTTGAAATAAACCTTTTTTGGGATGTTCCGTAACCATGGTAACCCATATCAACAGGCCAAATAACCAGAATTTTAACCCATCTTGAAGCTTGTTTATCTTAAATTATTAACTGAAATGCAATGAAATACAGTCAATTATTATGAATGGAATGCATTTAATGATTATCAATAAAGTCAAGAAGAAAAGGATTGAATTTCATCATATTTTAATCCCAAAGCAACGGTAAACACGTTAGCAACGCACACTAATCGATGGGTTTCACAAGCATTAATATCAAATAACATATTCCAAAAGTGTTAAAATATCTTGTATATTTGCTTTAATGGTTTAATTAATTAGTCAGATAATATCAGGTTGATTGTTGACTAAAACTAAAAGTCAGAAGTGAAAAAAAGACAAAACATCAGAAACTGAGCCTTAGCAACCACTTAATATAGTCATCAAAATAGCAGATTTTGATAAATGATTGAGTATAAGGTATATAGAACAGACAGTAGAAATTTATTATTTGGATTACATTATACCGGTATTAACTTTTAACATTATGGGTGGTAGATAAGAACATATATTAAAAAGAGGTTTCATTCACTTCACAACAAACACAGGAATAGTAGTAAATACCTATATATGTTGTTAATATACATAGGTATTTACCGCTTATTCATCATATAAGAATATATGACCTCTGTGTATCAAATAAGGCACATCACTCGCAACTAAAAGCACCATACCATTGACATCATCCTTACTGCACATGTACAACACACAAATCATTTTCATTATCAATTAATGAGTTTCACTATTCCGCAATGACCAAAATCATTCTTTGGCAACTAACAAATCAATTTACAGTAAACAAAGTATATGAGTGATTTATGTTTTGTTTTGAGTTACAGAGTGTTCATAATAAATAGGCAAATAAACTATTTACGCCTTAGGTTGATGAAGATGATGATGATGATGATGATGATGAGGTTGATATCTAAATAAAAGAACTAAGTATTGCTGAAGCAATACATATGTTCCCTATCGGCCCCCGCAAGCTGTTAAGATGCATGATTCATTTGTAAAAAATTACCTTTGTATGACATTGCCTCTATATAACCCTACCAATTTCACTTGACATACTTAAGGCCATGAATGCCATTGACTGATTGTTGACGTCATCATTACTATGACATCATAATTGTTACGTTGGGTACCATTGACCATCCCCGGGTGATGGCTGTTCTTTTCAATGAACAAGCATACACGATAAATACATTGTTTTAGCAAAATGATGATATACAAAAAGGGCAACTGATTTTTCTATGAGATGAACAAATGGTAAAGAATGGTAAATATAAGTATTGAACTGCTTTTAGTTGACATTCATAGGCAATAGTCATTCCAGCTGGACATAGGGAAATTCAACATGAAGCGCATTACATGAAGCGCTAATGCGCTTCACTGATTAGCGCTTCACTGAATTTGCCTCTATCCAGTTGGCATTTATATTGCCTATGAATGCCAACTGAAAGCAGTTCACAGTTCATTGCTTAAATACATTACCACCCTAAAACTTGAACCTTGTACTTGAAGATATTTTGATTCTTCATAATTATAAGAAGTTTGAGGAAAATCCACCAAGTAACAAAGCCAGTAGACTGCTAACAATGTTTTCTATAAATAGGAACAGTGACCTTGACTTTGACCTGACAACCTTGAAACTCCAAATTGTCCCAATATATTTTAATCTTTTACAAGTATGTGAAGTTTACTGAATAAGAATGAAGTCGTAGAGTGCTGACAAACTTCAGTTGACAGACAGAAGGCAAGGAAAACTATAGTCCCCCCAGTGAACCGTTTGGGGATTAATGTTACAATGACAAGACTCATCAGCAGAACTAGCAATGGACATAATAAAAATAGATACTTCATGCAATTAATAGCATGACCTTATTTTGGACATAAGAATATCTCACTTAATGTAAGTGAATACACTACGCCTGAAGTAAAACTTGTAATTCAGGTATATTTTGATAGAAAGTCAGACATCACTCCTCACAACAGTCATCCCATGGAAGATCACCAGCATCTTCCACGTACTGTCCAACATCTCTGGTTTTGATCGCTGGATTTTCCTGCCATCTTTTCCAACCAAGATACCAAATCACACTGGCTATGTGGGCACAACATCCAACCACCCTTGCACCAACTTTACATGTACAGTACCAACCTAAAATATACAAAATGTAAAATAAATATAAAAGTACACACAAGTATTAAAGAATCAATAAATCATTAAAGGCCCAATATACGTAACTTTCGGCAAAAAAATCAAGCCTAATAACTTGTCATTTTTATAGATTTAGTTAAGTTTAACTGATATCAGCAATATTCAAGATGACTTCTAACGCAGTAACCGGTACGGCAGCAGTTGAAACACGCTATTTTTAAACACGCGTCCATTTCGAACCGTCTACGACCTTCGGTTTGTTGTTGAAGTGGGTCCCACCTGAATTATTTTCAATTCTTTGGATTTTTTTGTCCAGAGTTTCTTGTTAGTTACCACTCAGGTTTACTTCGTTTTAGGCTTATTTTTGCATGGTTATCAACTGGATTTTTTTCAGAATTTTTCAGAATCACGAACATTTCCCTGAAGTTACGTATATTGGGCCTTTCAGAATTGTGATTTTCAATTAATAAATGAATGAACGAGCAAATAAGTGATGGGTATTGTTTTTAATCAACGTCCTATCAACAACTGAGGTCAATTAAGGACGTCACGGCCTTCCGGTGTATGTAATTAATGCGAGTGCTTGTGTGTCTATATGGACAGCTGTTGTATGTTTGTGGTAGTGTGGAACTGATGCTGACTTTAGAGTGCCACCACACTGAAAGTACTACTGCCGAAGGCCCCCAATAGAACAATCAGGTCAGTCACATTACACTGACAACAGGCAAACCCACAATACTGAGCGTCAAGCGGGGAATGGCAACTTCCATTTTTTGAGACTCTTGCAAGTCTCGGTTAGGGGAGAGAACCCAAAGCCTTACTCACAGGAGCGAACACTCAATTATAGGCCAAAAGGAATGCAGTAGCAAGTGAGTGAAACAGCGAGTTGAATGGTTCAGGGAGAAAAGGTGAGCCATTGGTTTTTACATTTTATTTGTACTCACCTTTTATAGGGCCGTCTGATGAAGGCATGAACTTGATCCATAAGTTGTGATTTGTACTATTGGTGTGCCTAGATTGCATTTTGAGTCGAATGAGTCCTTCACATTCAGTATACAGCATGAGTTCATAGTGTCCATCATCATCTAAGTGTTCCTTAGTGTAGTATGGGGCTTGCTTCAATTGATAAACTCCAAGGGTAATATCTCTGATGACATCAAGATCAATTCTAGGAAAATCATGAAAATCTGTGACATCCAATGTCTTGAAAACAACCCTCTATTTTAACAATTGATGTTCCACCAGATACTCCTGAAGCTCGTTGGATTCCCTGGATCTTTCCAGCATCTTTGCAGCTAGTTCACCTGTTGCTGGATCATGGTTACCGATGGGTGGCCTAAAAGCGTCGCATAAAGCACATGCTATAGATGCAAAATCCCTTATGCATGGTATCAGAGTGTTGGGTACAACTATGTCCAGAAGCTTAAACTGTTTTATCCTCCCATTGCCACTTTCAACAATCCATCTAACTTTGGTCACCAGACGAGACAGGTTTGATTCTTCTGTTGAGTGCTGTTTTGTTCCTTCCTTTAAAAAAGCTGGCATCTCAACACTAAAGCCTTCCTCCTGGAGGAATGAAACACTGTCACGGAAACCTCTGTCGACGATTAGCTTGTCATCTTGCTGCAACCATTCCTTGATGTTTTCCTTGTTACAGGTGACAATCTGCTTTGTTATTTGGGCATCATTGTTTGTGAAGTTGGATAAGTAGGGACCCATGGCACTGATTATGTATCCATCTGTTGCCACAATCATCATCAACTTAACAAGTGGCCGGCCCTTGTGCATGCTGTAAGATCTGCGCTGGAAGGAAAAGTCGGAGCTCTTCTGAATGTAAATATAAGTACCATCCAACACAATAACAGCTTGATTTTCTGCATTTGTAAACAGGTTCTTTGCAATGGGAGTGGTGTGGTTGTTGGAGATGTCATCATGGCTCACATGTTTGAATCCTAAATATTTAGGTACACAATTTTTCATCAGTTCTTCTTTTGCAGTATGAACAATCCTCTGGATTCGGTGCATCGACAAAGAAAATAAAGTTACAAGGAGAACATTATGAATCATTAGTGAGATTCATATAGTCATCAAAGGATAATGCTGATGGAACGTCAAAATTAATCCCACGATTAGTGTTTTTAAGTGTTGTTCTGATTTCTTGTAAAAATGTACCCAATTTAGTCCTGGAAAATTCTGAAAACTCTCTGATGGCATTGACAAATGAAAGGGCCTCATTAGTGAAATATCCATCAAGCAACTGAAAGGAACAACATCTACTATCTGAGCAAATGAACACACCACCATCAATAAATGCTTGTGATTGGGCACTGGTAGGAACAATTACCAGGTGATTCCTGTGGCCATGTGGTTTCCTGCATATGATACATCTGTGTCCTTTTGGTGTGGATGACAGACCCTGGATACGTATTGACCTGGGACTTCTAAAACAGGACTTACTGGTTGTGCCTGGAGTATATTGCTGGGGCTCTTCTAAATCATCAGGGTTGTGTTGCTGTTGTTTAAAGCAAGCCAGTCTGCATCTATGACATATCACACTGTTTATTTCAACTGGTCTCTTTATAAACTCTGAAACCCTATTCACCGTATCCTCTTGGATTGTGCGCCTATGTTTCTTGTCGGTGCGTTTTCCACATAGGCAGCAGTTATGGAATTTCGGCATCCTAAAAAGTTATAATATAGATATATATTACACAATGTTTTGTAATATTCAGAGACAAAATTTCAATATTTAATGAACATGTTTGAATAATGATTGAAATGCTGTCCAAACTAAAATGTATGTTTTTTTCGTTCATCGTGTCAATAATTTAATGCAAAAACAGAAACTTATTGATTGTTAATTATTTCAATCATTTGAAAATAAGGAACCTTAACTTTAACTTCAATTGCTTTAAACTTCTTAAATTTTAATTTAATAAGTTTAAATTTAATGCAAAAACAGAAACTTATTGATTGTTAATTATTTCAATCATTTGAAAATAAGGAACCTTAACTTTAACTACAATTGCTTTAAACTTCTCAATTAAAAGTAATATACCTTCATGTCATCTGTTAATGTTTTCAACATCTGCATTGTAATAATAGGCTGATGGTGAATTACACTGTAACCGGTTTTGGATTTTTTTTTCATGTCATTATTTTATTGATACAGGCTGTTTATATTAATACATGAGTATAAGTATAAGTATTAATTAAAAGGAGAATAATTGATCTACATTTAGGTCAATGCAGACAGCATAAATCTCAAAATGTTTTAATACACCGTTAAATGTGTAACACTCAAATGATCTGGTCTTGTCTGATCCGGCCCGATCCGGTATATAGTCGGACCGCAAGTTTTCACTCACCTGAAGTCTAAAAGTAGAACACACAGCAGAGCTGATTTTACAAATCGTTGGTGGTCTTTACGATCTAAATTTGAATTACTTTTCATTTATTATTATGTTTTATAGTGGGTATTGCTTTCATAAATATTTCTTTTCGCTATTTCTTCTTAAAATGAGATGCATATGCTGCCTGCTGGTCTACACATCTTTGCTAAACCGTGGTCGTCTGCTCAACTAGGTAGGACAAGCCATACACCGTAAATGTTTACGATAGGGCTTGTACTTTCGAATTACCGTTTAACAAATTTGTCCATGACATAATGTGGGTGAATACCAGACTAACGGTTAATTATAATGACATGATTCGAAAGATCACTATAATGCCGCACAGTAGGCCTACTGTAGATCTAGAATAGACAAGTAAATTATAAACCAGACATGGAATCGACTGCTACGCTGTACTGTGCTTATTTGGCGTTTAAATTTCAACACGGGCTATTTGTTGTTTCATATAGATATTATTAATATGCTTACCTGCCGATTACTAACCTATGCAATCAATTATTGCATATTGCAGTGTTCGAAAGTAATTCATTATATCCCATAGACAATATTAGACCCAACAAACATTCCGTAGACTGAATTTTTATATCCTTGTTAATGCACAGCTTTAAACAGAGTGATATTCCCTCCTTCAACTGGTGTTTGATAAGAAATTGATTTGCAACAACAAATTCAGCCAAACAAATCAGGAAATGAACAATATGCAAGAGAAATGCCACTGATATGATTTATTCAAACAGTTTTGATACTTTTCGACATTCATGAGCAATTAAATTGCTTAGACATCAGGTCTACTGTACTAGCATTTTGCATAGACCAACAGGTTTTCCCGTGGTACTGTGTGACTTTTATGTTTGTATGTATGGTACTGTACATGTGTGACTGTTATGTTTTGTATGTATGGTAGAGAGGGACTATTATGTTTGTATGTATGGTACTGTGTGACTGTTGTGTTTTTATGTATGGTACTGTGTGACTATTGTGTTTTTATGTATGGTAGCGTGTGACTATTATGTTTTTATGTATAGTACTGTGTGACTATTATGTTTTATGCATGGTAGTGTGTGGCTATTATGTTTTTATGTATGGTACTGTGTGACTATTGTGTTTTTATGTATGGTAGTGTGTGACTTTTATGTTTTTATGTTTGGTACTGTGTGACTATTATGTTTTTATGTATGGTACTGTGTGACTATTACATGTATGTTTGTATGTATGGTACTGTGTGACTATTATGTTTTATGTATGGTAGTGTGTGACTTTTATGTTTGTATGTATGGTACTGTGTGATTTTTTTTATGTTTTTATGTATGGTAGTGTGTGACTATTATGTTTTGTATATATGGTAGTGTGTGACTATTATGTTTTGTATGTATGGTAGCGTGTGACTATTATGTTTTATGTATGGTAATGTGTGACTATTATGTTTTTATGTATGGTAGTGTGTGACTATTATGTTTTTATGTATGGTAGTGTGTGACCATTATGTTTTATGTATGGTAGTGTGTGACTATTATGTTTTTTATGTATGGTAGTGTGTGACTATTATGTTTTTATGTATGGTACTGTGTGACTATTATGTTTTATGTATGGTGGTGTGTGACAATTATGTTTTTATGTATGGTATTGTGTGACTATTGTGTTTTTTATGTATGGTAGTGTGTGACTATTATGTTTTGTATGTATGGTAGTGTGTGACTATTATGTTTTGTATATATGGTAGTGTGTGACTATTATGTTTTGTATGTATGGTAGTGTGTGACCATTATGTTTTGTATGTATGTTAGTGTGTGACTATTATGTTTTTTTATGTATGGTAGTGTGTGACTATTGTGTTTTGAAACTTATGCATTTAGAAAAATAAAAAATATTGCATTTAAATAATTTGAAGCGTATCAAAACCCAAATACTGATGAAAAAAAGTGAAAAAAAAGTGATGACATAAGAAATAATTGCAAAATAAACTTCGTAATTGCTTTTAGGGATTTTCAAATCATAGTGCGTAGAAAGTGTATCCGAAGTTAGTGTATATATCGTTGAATTATTTACAGTGAGCCTATTGCGCAATACATAGATCATTGTACTTGTGCAGGCTTTTGCAATACGTGGTCTTAAAATATCCGTGTTGTATTATGATGTAGCTATTCAAGGCCCAATATACGTAACTTTCGGCAAAACTTGAAGCGAAAATCAAGCCTAATAACTTATCATTTTTATAGATTTAGTTAAGTTTAACTGATATCAGCAATATTCAAGATGACTTCTAACGCAGTAACCGGTACGGCAACAGTTGAAACACGCTATTTGTAAACACGCATCCATTTCGAACCGTCTACTACCTTCGGTTTGTTGTTGAAGTGGGCCCCACCTGAATTATTTTCAATTCTTTGGATTTTTTTGTCCAGAGTTTCTTGTTAGTTACCACTCAGGTTTACTTCGTTTTAGGCTTATTTTTGCATGGTTATCAACTGGATTTTTTTAAGAATTTTTCAGAATCACGAAAATTTCCCTGAAGTTACGTATATTGGGCCTTTAAGTCTACTATACAAAATAGTTTTCCTGATATCAAAGTTTATTGTACTGTCCTGGAAATCGAACTTTAAATAATGAGACACAGTATGATTTAATTTCCTGTTGATAGAGTTTGTACTGAGAATAAAGATGACAAAAGTCCGAAGCGCTTAAAACCCAAGTCACGTGATCGGGTTAAGTGAGCAATCAGCCGTTGATGTAGACACTGTATATGTATAAAAATGTAGACCGGTTATCAACTCGTATAAAGCACTTATCACGTTATGACACATCTGCCCACAGTATATCTACAGTATACTGTTTTATCTAAAAAAAATTTTATCATATTTTCTCAACGAAATGTTAAAAGTTATAACGGTGATAATGACAGTAATATTTTACTGAAGCGATAACGGAACCTCCTTTTTTTAAACCTGTTCAGATGTTTATAATATAAAGGCACGTGTGAAATCGTTAATATATTAACCGCATCCCTTATATCTTATTAATACAATGGATGGACGGGTGGTGCAGTGGATAGCTAACTTGCCTTTCACCAAGGCGGCCGGGGTTCGATTCCCAGACCGGACGTGAAAAGGTATGGGGTCACTTACCCGACCACGTGGGTTTTCTCCGGGTACTCCGGTTTTCTCCCACAATAAGACCCCTCGCGCGATAACATACTGGCCAACAAGAGTGATTAATATAAGTTGGATAACGTGTTTCATAATTGCTGTAAAATAAATAAAGTTTATATCTATATTTAGATATTGTTGCTATAATTTTTGCATAACATTCCATTGCCTCATCTACATGCTACGTTCTGCTTCAGTAAACCAACTCTATAGCTACCGTAGAGTCTATTACTGTGTGTGTGTGTGTGTGGGGGGGGGGGGTTGTTACTTCTACATGTACATGTCCCAATACATATACATTATGTTACTGCATTGACGTTATTTGTTATTTATTTATGAGTAAGAATAACCAATGTATTTATATGTGTTTGTGAATTTTCAATTCAAATGAGTCAGATGCAGGAGTTTTATATCTAAGGAGATGAGAACTTCCTGTTATGTTGATATCCGCCGAAATATAAATGGATCTGTGGTTTACAAGTACTGTACCACCGACTCGTAATTTTATATGAAGTGATCCTCAACAAAAAGCCCACGTCAGAAATTCAAACACACTTTACACAAGTTAATAGTTTGTTAACAAATACAGTGTATGTTGAATGTTTGTATGAAAACAAGCGTTTGTTTTAAGCAGGTACCGTTTACCGTTCTTATCGTGTATCGTATATCGTTCATCATTTACCGTGTGGCGTATATCGTTTACCTATATCGTTTACCTATATCGTTCATTAGTTACCGTGTACCGTTTACCTATATCGTCCATCAATTACCGTGTACCGTGTATCGTTTACCATATATCGTTCATCAATAACTGTGTACCTTGTATCGTTTACCGCATATCGTTCATCAATTACCGTGTACCGTGTACCGTTTACCTATATCGTCCATCAATAACCGTGTACCGTGTATCGTTTACCGCATATCGTTCATCAATTACCGTGTACCGTGTACCGTTTACCTATATCGTCCATCAATAACCGTGTACCGTGTATCGTTTACCGCATATCGTTCATCAATTACCGTGTACCGTGTACCGTTTACCTATATCGTCCATCAATAACCGTGTACCGTGTATCGTTTACCATATATCGTTCATCAATAACCGTGTACCGTGTATCGTTTACCGCATATCGTTCATCAATTACCGTGTACCGTGTATCGTTTACCGTATATCGTTCATCAATAACCGTGTACCTTGTATCGTTTACCGCATATCGTTCATCAATTACCGTGTACCGTGTACCGTTTACCTATATCGTCCATCAATAACCGTGTACCGTGTATCGTTTACCATATATCGTTCATCAATAACCGTGTACCGTGTATCGTTTACCGCATATCGTTCATCAATTACCGTGTACCGTGTATCGTTTACCGTATATCGTTCGCTGTTAACCGTGTATCGTTCGCTGTTAACCGTGTATCGTTCAGCGTTTACCATGTATTGTTCACCTTTTACCGTGTACCGTGCATCGTTTGCCACATATCGTTCACCGTTTACCGTGTATCGTTTGCCACATATCGTTCACCGTTTACCGTGTATCGTGTATCATTTGCCGTATATTGTTTACCATGTATTGTGTACCGTATAATGTTCACCGTTTATCGTGCATCGTGTATCGTTGACCGTTTAACGTGCTTCGTTTTCTGTTATCTTGCACTGTTTATCGTTTACCGTGCACTTTTTACTGTTTATTGTTTACCGAGTACCGAATGATGACGCTTGCAATCAGCACGTCGCACTGAACCACGTGATTAAAAAGTGGTTCCGCTCAAAGTAAACCATGTCAGTCAATATAAGCGCGTCTAGAGTTTAATCCCTCCGTGGTGTATTGATTTTGTTTAAACAGCTGTTGCATAATATGGCAAGCCAACATAACATTTATTAAAGGAGCAATGTCGATTCTGTATTTTATCGAATTATATAAGATACATGTATCTTATATAATTATATAAGATATCTTATATTCTATATAAGATATCTTATATCGTATTTAAGATATCTCATTTAATTTTCTATATAAAATATCTTATTAAATATATAAAATATATCTTATATAATATATAAGATATCTTATACAATTGAAATCTCGTTGCTTTATAAGATATTTTATATTGAATGAGATTTCGTGGCATTAAAAGCCAGAAACTAATTTCTCCCTCGAAAACCTATTAGGCCTACTTATCTCGCCTCTGTTATGGCCTCATTTTTTTTTTTTTTTTCATTTTTCATCAAGTTTGTGCTAAACTATTATAACGATGTCCAAATTTATGTTTTCATAATCAAGAGGGATATGGGAATCGAAAGCGTCTCGCTCTGTAAGTCTCATAGTGTACTTGATGTAAGGGTGATTGAATGTGACATATTTAAAAGATTGTAGTTCCGGTCAAAGTAAACCATATGCTATATAAGATATCTTATATATTGTTTCTGAAATACAGGATCGACATCGCTCCTTGAATAAATGTCAAGTTGGCTTGCCATAGTTGGTGTTTTTCGACTTCCAATGCATCAATTAATCACTATTTATTGATTCATTTGAAGTTGAAAAACAACGAAAAATTCCTGATAATTTGATCTTGTTTGAAACAAGCATTTTCATTGACTTAAAAAATATGTTATCAGCCCATAACGTAAAAAATGATGTGGCCGTTTATAACGTCGCTTTTGGCTGATGCAGCAGCGTAATAATTTAAAAGAGTCCATTAATAAAGTTAATTTTTGAAAGGTAAAGATTAAATTATATGTATTAACTTGAATCTATTTTTTATGTTGTGCGGTTATAACACAAAAAACCGGAGTGTAGTCTCATCATAAACCGATTCGCGCTTTATTTAGAGTACACTCCAATTTTTGTTTTATACCCCCATAACATGAAAATAGATTCAAGTTAATACTTATAATTTAATCCTTTAATCCTTATAGAACTTATCAAACCTTTAACGCTCGATGATATCATTTCACGCGATTGCCGACCTTTGTTCCGATTTTTGTCCACCATTTATGTGTCACGTGTGTTACACTTTGTAGAGTGGTATATTGACGGGTACCGTCGTCTCTATGTAGACACATATAAAGTTAAATGATATGCAGATATGCAGCTTGGCCGCCTATACAAACATTCTGTTTACTTGTATAAGCTAGGCGAGTCGTTGACAAAACGTATTTACTTATACCTTCACTCGGTCGTATAACAACGTTTGAACTGTGGGTTTCCTTCCCATTTAAATACTTGAATGTTGATCTGACTTTGAAATGAAATACTCAAAAATAGAGATAACGCATGCCTCCATTTATAAAAAAAAGTATATATGTTAATACTGGAATTCAATACAGCTTACGTCATAATAAAACTCTAATACTTATATCGTTCCCTTGCTTCAATAATGAAATGTGAGCTTGGAATCCACATCATGTTTCCATCGCCTTTTTAAGTATTTTCCGGCCTACAACAGGTTTTTAAATTTCAGGAGGTTTATTAAACTCTGTTGAAACTTTACAGTTGTTGCCATAGCATCAACTCATTACACTATACACATATCTAATGATGTTAACACTTTAACTCAGATCCGCATTTCTGATGAAAAATACAGAAATTGGAAACTTACACCGTGACATCATTCTGACGTAATGTGGTCGCTTAGTGCTGATGAGGTCACTGGAACATATACATAAAATTCCTGAAATAGTTTAAGGATCAATAACAGAAATTATAATATTGGCTTTAACTGTTAAAGACCGATAATTGTATATTGAGGGCTTGTTACAATGAATTGGTGTACAGTTAATTCAAGCCTTTTCAGTCAATAGTCGAAACTGTTTTCCCTAGTTGTTGGGATCAGCCTAGTGAACTTTTTTCCCAAGGCCGGAGGCACAATTGTTTCCAAGGAAATGTGTATTAGTTTATGAGGTCATTGGGCAAATAGTTTTAACTAATTAATGGCTATATGAAATGTATTTGATTACCCATGAAAATAGTCAAATTTATTTAATATATTTTTATATAGAGAATCAGGTAACAATAGAGCTTAATACAAAAAAATGCCAATAGTAAGGTATTTTTCATTTGAAACATGATCTATGTTCATCGGGTTTTAGTGATGTATGGGTTGCACAGCATGTGCCTAATAAAAAAATATTTTTGTTATTGTATGAACAACATATACATGACCTTTTTATTCAATTAATGAGAAATAGTCTTAAAAATTCCTTCAAGGGTATAATATATAAGCATATCGTTGACCTGTTTGTTACCCAGGTCTATCTTTTTTTTTGTATTTTTTTTTACAACATAACATCATCATCATCATCATCATCATCATCATCATCATCATCATCATCATCATCATCATCATCAACACAACATCATCGTCATCATCATCATCATCACATCATCATCACCACTTCCACTTCATCATCATCACATCATCATCACATCATCAACACAACATCATCATCATCACATCATCGTCATCACATCATCATCATCATCATCATCATCATCATCATCATCATCATCATCATCACCACATCATCATCATCACATCATCATCATCACATCATCACCACCTCATCACATCATCATCATCTTCCTCATCATCATCACATCATCACCACCTCATCATCATCACCACATCATCATCATCATCATCATCATCATCATCATCATCATCATCATCTTCTTCATCATCATCATCATCATCATCATCATCATCATCATCATCATCATCATCATCATCACCACAACATAATCATCACCACATCATCATCATCATCATCATCATCATCATCATCATCATCATCATCACATCATCATCATCACATCATCACCACCTCATCATCATCACCACATCATCATCATCTTCCTCATCATCATCATCTTCTTCATCATCATCATCATCATCATCACCACATCATCATCATCATCATCATCATCATCATCATCATCATCATCATCCACCAAATCATCATCATCATCACAACATAACAGCATCGTCATCATCATCATTACCACATCATCATCATTATCATCATCATCACCACATCATCATCATCATCAATACCACCACATCATCATCATCGTCACCATATCATCATCATCATCATCATCATGATCGTCATCATCACATCATCATCACCACATCATAACCACATCATCACCACAATTCATCATTACCACATCTTTACCACAACATCATCACCACAACATCATCATCACATATATCTTCATTATCACAACACATATAAAACATCATCATTAGTAAAAACATCATCATCATTATCATCACATGTCATCATCATCATCATCATCATCATCATCATCATCATCATCATCATCATCATCCATACATTTATCATTTTCATTATAACAACGTATATCAACATCATTATCCTCACATATATCATCATCATAATCCTCATACCATGCTGTCATCATCAACTTCATTATCGTCAATATTGTGATCTGATCATGAGATAATTTCCACAAAGATGATCATCATCACACTCATCACACTCATCACCATCATGACACCATCAACTAGTGTCATCATAATTATTATAATTGTCATCCTTACACTCAAACACAACACTCACACTCACACTAACATACAAAAATCTAAGATAAAAAAAACAAAAAGGGAAAGAGAAACACAGAAATGAGAGGGAAGAAAATAGAGAGAGGGAGAGAGAAGGGGACAGAAAGGGGGGGGGAGACTGGGTTAGGATCATATATTGATAAGAGAATGACCTAAATATTAAAGAATTTGTGTGTAAATATATATATTAAAAACAAAAACAAGCGATCAAGGGATGTTGAATAATCAAAAAATAAAAAAGGATCAGGGGGAACTGGCCATGGATAGCATGAAAGTCATAGTGATATACCTCCCTACCTATATTGTAGAGATTCACAAGCAGTATAAAAAATATCAATGTTATCTTACCTTAATTATCTTCACCAAATTCTAACAATTTTTTCCATTTTTTCCATTCTTTTTCAAACTTGTCTTGTGCAAAATCTCCGTGACTGTTGGCAATACATCTCTGAATAGCGTAATATTCTTTAATATATTTAACTAGGATATTAATGTTTAACATTTTATGGAGGCACCTTGTCTTGTATATATATTGTTTGATGATAATTAAGATAACATTATCAACTCTGTTGCATATCTTAATTACGTTGCGTGTAGATATTCCAAAAAAGAAACTTATTTTATTAAATGAAAATGGAATAAAAAGTGCTTCTAATAATGTTTCAAAACTTTGCAAAAGCTGCTGTACTTCTATGCATTCCCACATGATATGAGTTATTGTTTCTGGTTCTGAATTACAAAGTGTACAGAGAGGACTAGACACTACCCCTATTTTAAACATGAAAGAATTGGTTGTCAAGATATGGTGGACTATTCTTAATTGAAAACATTGCAGTTTTGTATTCTGTGTCACTCTGAAAGGCGTTCTATAAATATCTACCCAATTAAGACGATTCCCATCAAATTCTTTTCCCCATTTTCCCCTACCAGTTGGGGTAGCATTATTTTTAACTAAAATGTCATAGAAATCTTTTGTCCCCTTTATCTTTTTAAAAAAAGTTTCAACATTACTAGGTATAAAGGGGTACATTATTGTACTTCTATTAGAATCATTCATATGTAGATATTTATGTAGATAAATATTTATTTTATTATGGATAGGACACCGTGATATTGAAGAAAATTTGTACGGTCAATTTGATATGCTTGAATGAATTCTTGAAAAGTATAAAAAGTTTGGGAGTCAATATCTTTAACTAAGTCATTTATTATAATCACCCCCTTATTGTACCATGATCTGTAAAATACAGATTTTCTACCAATAGTTAAGCTTGTATTGTACCACAGTGGTGTTTTCCAAATACAGCTGTTTTTTTTTAATTTTCTTACCTCATCTGTCTTATTGAATCTTGTCCTTGCTTTAAAAACATGTATCCAAAAATTATTTTTACATTTATTTTGACACACTGAAATATATTCTTCTCCACAAGTTAAAAGCATGTGCATATCAGTATATAATTTCATGATAGATTGCCATTTACCTGACCTGTGATACAACCTCCTTATCCATGCAAGTTTTAATGAATCAATAAACGCTCTTGTATTTACCATTTTAAGCCCCCCATCACAATATGTTTGAACTAAAACATTTCTCTTGACTTTATCAACTTTACTATTCCATAAAAATCCAAAAAGTAATGAATTTCATTTAGGAAAAAAAAAATTCACCAGGATCTGGCAATGAAATAAATAAATGATTAAATTGAGGTATCATTAAGGACTTTATCAGAGATATTCTACCAATTGGAGTAAGAGATCTTCTGCTCCATGCCTTAATGAAATTATTCAATTTAGTTAATTTCTTATCAAAATTCAGTTTTGGAATCTCATGTAGATTTACGCTAAATTCTATTCCAAGAAGTGTAAATTTTGTCTTTCCCCATTGTAAATTTAAATCTGGTAAGAAAGTATCTCCACTATGACTTTTACTTCCAATCCAAACTACCTGTGTTTTATCAGTGTTAATTTTTAAACCTGATATTTTAGCAAAATTATTCAGCTCGTCTACAGATTCTTTCAGAGATCTTTCCGTGCCATCCAATATAAGAGATGTATCATCTGCATACTGGGAAATGAGAATAGGAGTATTACCAACATCTATACCCTTAATATATTTATTGTGTCTTATTCGTATACCTAGTATTTCTACACATAGCAAGAAAATATATGGAGATATTGGGTCACCTTGGCGACAGCCTTTTTTTACCTTAAGAAATGATGATAAATTACCCCCTTGATTAATAGCTGAAGTGATATTGGTATGAAAAACTTTAACCCAAATTCTAATATAAAGACCAAAATTTAAAAAATTTAAAACTGTGTCAATACAATGCCAAGACACAGAATCAAAAGCTTTTTCAAAATCAATCATTAATAACATTCCTGGAATATTGTATTCATCAGCATACTGCATAATATCATATATTACTCTGGTATTTTCTTCTAGGTATCTACATGAAATAAATCCTGTCTGATCATCACTTATTAACTTTTCTAAAACTGTTTTAAATCTACCTTAGTAAGCCATTGGTTTTGAAAATAAAACGCATAATATCCAAGTACAGGTTAATTATACACACATTCGTTAAATGTTGAGACTGGAAGATATCATGGTATCCCTAGAACAAGAAGGTTATGTACATAGTAATGGCATTGAAGACGAAACTCATTTTATATTGAAATGTCCAATTTTTCTAGAATTAAGAGTTAAATATATAAAACCACATTGTTATCGTCGACCATCTGTTTTCAAAATGACTGAGCTGTTCTCAAACAATAACATAAAAACTTTAAGGAATTTGGAAGTGTTTAATTCGTGCTACGGCTAAGAGGAATTTTCTTTTAAAAAGTTGATGAATTTGTTCTTATTTTCTATTTTTCGGATGTAGTGAATTTGTTAATTTTTTGTTTAAAATACCGTTTAAAGAAATCATATAATTTTCTAAATCTCGAAATGGATATTTAAAGTACATGAATGTTGTTTAGATAATTATGCTCGGATGTTATTTGTTTTTCTTTGTATTTGAATTTGCTCGCGATAAAGTCATTACCTACTGCCATAGTGAAATGTATTATACAGTTACGTGCCAAAAGTCTTTATTTTTTTTATTTTGCTATATATTCTTTGTAATTCCAACTTTTTTCAATGAATTTTCCCGACGTTGTTTATGGACCAATTTTAATGAATTTTTGTGTACTTATAAAAAATTGTGTCTTGTTCTATCTCATAATATTTTCACTGTTTTCCGTTATGTATGACCAGAGAAATCAAAATTTATTTACAACATCCAATTTTCGGGACGCCATTTTGACGTCTTTTGGGTAGCGTGATATAGAGAAATGGCGTCACATGGAAATTAGCAGTGTAGACAATTCTGTATAGCTCCATTAATACACAACGGAAAATTAAATAATTATTATGAGAGAAAACCTTGAATACTTTTGTATCAAATGACAAAAAATTGTCAAAAACCATCCATAAACGAAGTCAGGAAAATTTATTGAAAAAAGTTGGAAATACAAAGAATATATAGCAAAATAAAAAAAAATGAAAGACTTTTGGCACGTAACTGTATGTATTATTTGATTTATATTGGCTGCCGTCTCCGATATCTTGCAAAATGTTCAATGAATTAATATGTATGTGAATTGTAATTCCCATAATACTGTTGCATACGAAATGAAATAAAATTGAAATTGAAAAAATACGAAATGGACACCCGGTAACAAGTATAGTGGTCGGATGGTGCAGTGGATAGCGCATTTGCCTTTCACCAAGGTGGCCGGGGTGTCGATTCCCCGACCGGACGTGAAAAAGTATGGGGGTCACCTGCCCGACCAGTTGGGTTTTATCCGGGTGCTCCGGTTTCCTCCCACAATAACACCGATTGCGCACTTACATCTGGGCCAACAAGCGTGATTAATATAAGATTAATAACTTGTTTCATAATTGTTGTTAAATAAATACAGTTTATATTTGATAGTTTTTATTTCCGATCAGGACATTGGTTTTTATATACTAGTATTGAGTACTGTATATTTTACTTGCTTTAAGATAAAACAAATACACGGGACTAGCTCCATTATCTCATCAGCGATTCCAGCAGTTGTTTTCGAATAAAACCCTAACTTTTTCAGGTGACATCAACTAACCATTGTTACGTCCCCTTAGAGGGGAATTCCCTACCCAGGTGAGGTCATTCAATTGTTATAATACCTTTAAAGATTACACAGCACATACCCGGTAAACAAAACACCCACTAATGTAAGATGAATGTTACACACATTTGCTAAACTATCAACAACAAAACAACTGATCAGACTAACGGTTGTAAAATATCATGTCTTATTTTGGGTAGAGATACCCGTTACTTTGCGATTACTCGTTAGGTCTAGATCTTATAGCGCACGAAACCAATACATACATGTATGTATGTGACACATACACTACATGTAACAGTGCAGACCTATATATATATTAGGTTATCAATACACGGTCGGTATTTGTTTCCATTCGTTTTCTTCCTGTCGGATGTATCCTTACTGAGAAGTATATGGGATGATTATCGAATAGACAGTTTTTATATATGACCCATTTATTTAATACAACAATTTGTGCTCGTATCAAAGGACAGTCTACATAATTATAATCTGTCCCCCACTTCCTGGTTCGCTTCTATACAGCCATGGCGTGCGGCGGTGGTGTGCACGATCTAAAATGGTCGAACGGGACTTACAGGATCAGAGAAGTTATCAGACACCATGAATTCACTCTACCAGTACTGGTAAAGGTGGAAGAGGGAATATACGGCAGTCAAGCATCGGAATCATTTTCACAAGACGACCTTTTGAAACTCGATTTAGTTAAATCTATACCGAAAGTAGTGGCCTGTTGTGTAGACCACTTGGGACGTAACATGTCTCCGAGTAAGCTTCGCGAGGACGAGAATGGCTACCTAGAAATGACCAAGGACCTCACAATTCCATTACGTTACCAGGGCCTGGTCAACATATTCCAACCAGAGGCCGAGACAATGGTTTACCATAGTGTCGGAGAAATGGTGAAACATTTCCCGCGATATGTTCAGACGGTGGATTCATTTTTATCGAAAAACAATGTAAGTGTTGATGGGAAAACTGTCATTGAACTTGATAGAATAATTCCTGGTGAGGGATTGATGTGTACTCTTGTCACAGATAGGTCCTCAGACGACTGTTACAGCAACACGACGCAGATTTTACTGGACGTCAGTGCCGCACATGAATTCTCCTTGGTGCCAGACAACAACGATTACACACTGGAACAGATCACCAGCAGGTTCCCACTGCCTCAGTATGTTAGATTCGTGAAGGAAAGCGGACCAAAACTAGTGACAACCAACATACAAGAAGTGGTTGAACATTCCGACATATTCGAGGGTACCGTGAAAATAAAGCGCACTGTAGACATGGATGTTATCATCGGACACTACAAGCCCCCGGAGGCAGTTACAAAACTACAAGGGGGCCGGTGTCAGCGAACCCTCGTCATCATTCCGGTGGATAGTTATATAGCCAGAGAGATCGAAGTGAGAGTCCATGATGACGACGATGATGACATGGAATACGAATTGGTGGTCGCGAAAAACTTTACACGAAAAGACATCAGGGAGGAGGAAATCGACGGAACAATATATGTGGACTTTCTCAAGACACCGAAGGCTTCATTTGTTGATTATGAAGAGGTCGACATTTGTCCTGTACCAGAAAGACCTTCGGGTAAGTAATGACCTGTACTAGAAGGACCTTCGGGTAAGTACGTAAGTTAGGTATGACATGTAAGGTATGACCTGTACCTGAAAGACCTTCGGGTTAGTTTGTAAGTAAGGTATGACATGTAAGGTATGACCTGTAAGGTATGACATGTACCAGAAAGACCTTCGGGTTAGTTTGTAAGTAAGGTATGACATGTAAGGTATGACCTGTACCAGAAAGACCTTCGGGTTAGTTTGTAAGTAAGGTATGATATATAAGGTATGACCTGTACCAGAAAGACCTTCGGGTTAGTTTGTAAGTAAGGTATGATATATAAGGTATGACATGTACCAGAAAGACCTTCGGGTTAGTTTGTAAGTAAGGTATGACATGTAAGGTATGACCTGTACCAGAAAGACCTTCGGGTTAGTTTGTAAGTAAGGTATGATATATAAGGTATGACCTGTACCAGAAAGACCTTCGGGTTAGTTTGTAAGTAAGGTATGATATATAAGGTATGACATGTACCAGAAAGACCTCCGGGTTAGTTTGTAAGTAAGGTATGATATATAAGGTATGACATGTACCAGAAGGACCTTCGGGTTAGTTTGTAAGTAAGGTATGATATATAAGGTATGACATGTACCAGAAAGACCTTCGGGTTAGTTTGTAAGTAAGGTATGACATGTAAGGTATGACCTGTACCAGAAAGACCTTCGGGTTAGTTTGTAATTAAGGTATGATATATAAGGTATGACCTGTACCAGAAAGACCTTCGGGTTAGTATGTAATCAAGGTATGACATGTAAGATATGACCTGTACCAGAAAGACCTTCGGGTTAGTTTGTAAGTAAGGTATGTTATATAAGGTATGACCTGTACCAGAAAGACCTCCGGGTTAGTTTGTAAGTAAGGTATGATATATAAGGTATGACCTGTACCAGAAAGACCTTCGGGTTAGTATGTAATCAAGGTATGACATGTAAGATATGACCTGTACCAGAAAGACCTTCGGGTTAGTTTGTAAGTAAGGTATGTTATATAAGGTATGACCTGTACCAGAAAGACCTCCGGGTTAGTTTGTAAGTAAGGTATGATATATAAGATATGACCTGTACCAGAAAGACCTTCGGGTAAGTAATGACCTGTACCAGTAAGACCTTCGGGTTAGTTTGTAAGTAAGGTATGATATATAAGATATGACCTGTACCAGAAAGACCTTCGGGTTAGTTTGTAATTAAGGTATGATATATAAGGTATGACCTATACCAGTAAGACCTTCGGGTTAGTTTGTAAGTAAGGTATGATATATAAGGTATGATATATATGGTATGATATATAAGGTATGACCTGTACCGGAAAGACCTTCGGGTTAGTTTATAAGTAAGGTATGATATATAAGGTATGATATATATGGTATGATATATAAGGTATGACCTATACCAGTAAGACCTTCGGGTTAGTTTGTAAGTAAGGTATGATATATAAGGTATGACCTGTACCAGAAAGACCTTCGGGTTAGTTTATAAGTCAGGTATGACATGTAAGGTATGACCTGTACCAGAAAGACCTTCGGGTTAGTTTGTAAGTAAGGTATGATATATAAGGTATGACCTGTACCAGAAAGACCTTCGGGTTAGTTTGTAAGTAAGGTATGATATATAAGATATGACCTGTAGCAGAAAGACCTTCGGGTTAGTTTGTAAGTAAGGTATGATATATAAGGTATGACCTGTACCAGAAAGACCTTCGGGTTAGTTTTTAAGTAAGGTATGTTATATAAGGTATGACCTGTACCAGAAAGACCTTCGGGTTAGTTTGTAAGTAAGGTATGACATGTTAGGTATGACCTGTACCAGAAGGACCTTCGGGTAAGTAAGGTATGACATGTAAGATATGACCTGTACCAGAAAAACCTTCGGGTAAGTAAGGTATGACATGTAAGATATGACATGTACCAGAAAGACCTTCGGGTTAGTATGTAATCAAGGTATGACATGTAAGGTATGACCTATACCAGAAAGACCTTCGGGTTAGTATGCAATCAAGGTATGACATGTAAGATATGACCTGTACCAGAAAGACCTTCGGGTTAGTTTGTAAGTAAGGTATGACATGTAAGGTATGACCTGTACAAGAAAGACCTTCGGGTTAGTTTGTAAGTAAAGTATGATATATAAGATATGACATGTACCAGAAAGACCTTCGGGTTAGTATGTAATCAAGGTATGACATGTAAGGTATGACCTGTACCAGAAAGACCTTCGGGTTAGTTTTTAGCGCTAAAACTACGAGTAGTTTTGGCGTCTATTGCCGCCACTATTCTGTGACCTTTTGACCCATGTCATTTTTTCCCCTCCCGCTCCGGAAAAGCTTGAATAACTACCAATCGCATGATATATGAACTATTTGAAAGCCTGAACATTAAAGGAAATGATGTTCCCATGGTATTGTTGATAATTATGATGACTTTAATAATCTATATGCAATTTGTAACAAAGAATTCAATTTTTCACTCCCACAGCTCATTTAAATATTACGTCTCTGTTCTTAGTTTGACCCATCTGTGTATACATAACCTCTCGGCGTATAGCTACACACACCATATATAACCTCGAGCTCTCGCGATCGGTGCTATATATACATTCGTATGTACGGATCGTGGTATGTCCCAGACACATCGCTAACAGGTGCGTGTGTACTGTCATGCAATTTGTATTAAACTTTGATTATATAATCGCTTCATAGCCAACAGTCTTGGTTTTGATTTGATTTCTGACCGAAGGCCATCTTGGACATTTAGCTCACAGAATACCATCTTTCAGTTGATAATGCCTTTTCTTAAGAAGAAAAAAGAAAGGAAAAAATCCAACTTTTTTTAAAAACAAATGAAGATAGTCTATGGTGGGGACATGTACCAAGATCCTTCTGGGACCTATCGTTTAATGTTCATACAGATATGTTTGACTTACTATGTATGTGCATAAGTTAGTGTCTCTGATGCACGGGATATTCTTTATCCGATGTCTTAAATGTTTATAAGACTTAATAGTTTATATATATGTTCTAAAGTTAATGTCGCATTTGGTTTTCTACAAACGACATCATATCTTAAATCTTTTATGAGATATACGATATAGAATGAAATGAAACGAAATGTTTAAATTGCTACATTACATCCGTTTTCATTAATCGTACTTTTAGGAGGTTGGTATGATATGTCTACTTCATAATGCAAACTGTTATTACCTTACAAACAAACATTTTATTATCAAAACAAACCAATATATGTCGTTTCAACTTTGATCTGCCATTGCTACCGTAATTAATCCTCATCTTGCATTTCCAACTGGAACTCAGGTGTGATCTTTTGCTAAAATTGTTTTAAGTGTTGCAGGGAAGGTTTATGAAATGAAGCTTCATTTTGTGTCTAACAAACTAATACCGTTTATTTCAATGCATATATTAAAAGAAACACATTCGCTTCCCTGTAAATTGATCAATATTCATTTCAAAATTTAAAAAAATTGATATTTTATTCAAATTGTAAAAGCACTGCACTAAATTGTACATGTACATTGAAAACAACTTGTCAATCTAAACAATTTGCGTGTAAATTATGTTTACTCTAAATACTTACTAACCTAATCCCTATTCTGAAACCTTCTGATATCGAAACTTAGTAACCCACGCAACAAAATCACTTCAATAGCTGTTAAAAAATACATACTTTTGCTAGAAGTTTTAGCGTTTCAGTACTTTCAGTACTTTGATTAAGTAAGGTATGTTATATAAGGTATGACCTGTACCAGAAAAACCTTCGGGCAAGTAAGGTATGACATGTAAGATATGACCTGTACCAGAAAGACCTTCGGGTTAGTTTGTAACCAAGGGATGACATGTAAGGTATGACTGTACCGGAATGACCTTCGGGTTAGTATGTAAGCAAGGTTTGACATGAGTTTTCTCTATAAATCTAGTATGGGGTATGACATGAGCTATCTCCATAAATCTAGTATTGGTTTGACATGAGTTTCCTCTATAAATCTAGTATTGGTTTGACATGAGCTATCTCTATAAATCTAGTATTGGTTTGACATGAGTTTCCTCTATAAATCTAGTATTGGTTTGACATGAGCTATCTCTATCAATCTAATGAGGGGTATGACATGAGCTATCTCTATAAATCTAGTATGGGGTTTGACATGAGCTATCTCTATAAATCTAGTGTGGGGTATGACATGAGCTATTTTTAATAAATCAAGTATTGGTTTGACATGAGCTATCTCTATAAATCTAGTGTGGGGTATGACATGAGCTATCTCTATTTTTAATAAATCTAGTATTGGTATGACATGAGCTATCTCTATAAATCTAGTATGGGGTATGACATGAGCTTTCTCTAAAAAATCTAGAATTGGGTATGACATGAGCTATTTTTAATAAATCTAGTACTGGTATGACAAGAGCTGTCTCTATAAATCTAGTATGGGGTATTACATGAGCTTTATCTATAAATCTAGTATGAGGTATGACATGAGCTATTTCTATAATTCTAGTATGGGGAATGACATGACCTATTGTTATAAATCTAGTATGGGGTATGCCATGAGCTATCTCTATAAATCTAGTATGGGTTATGGCATGAGCCATCTCCATAAATATAGTATCGGTATGACATGAGCTATCTCTATAAATCTAGTGTGGGGTATGACATGAGCTATCTCTATAAATCTAGTATGGGTTATGGCATGAGCCATCTCCATAAATATAGTATCGGTATGACATGAGCTTTCTCTATAAATCTAGTATGGGGTATGACATGAGCTTTCTCTATAAATCTAGTGTGGGGTATGACATGAGCTATCTCTATAAATCTAGTATGGGGTATGACATGAGCTTTCTCTATAAATCTAGTGTGGGGTATGATATGAGCTGTCTCTATAAATCTAGTATGGGGTATTACATGAGCTATCTCTATAAATCTAGTATTGGTTTGACATGAGCTTTCTCTATAAATCTAGTATGGGGTATGACATGAGCTGTCTCTATAAATCTAGTATGGGGTATGACAAGAGCTATCTCTATAAATCTAGTATGGGGTATGACATGAGCTATCTCTATAAATATAGTATCGGTATGACATAAGCTTTCTCTATAATTCTAGTATTGGGAATGGTATGAGCTATTGTTATAAATCTAGTATGGGGTATGGCATGAGTTATCTCTATAAATCTAGTATGAGGTATGACATGAGCTATCTCTATAAATCTAGTATGGGGTATGCCATGAGCTATCTCTATAAATCTAGTATGGGGTATGACATAAGCTTTCTCTATAAATCTAGTATGGGGTATGCCATGAGCTATCTCTATAAATCTAGTATGGGGTATGACATGAGCTTTCTCTATAAATCTAGTATGAAGTATGACAAGAGCTATCTCTATAAATCTAGTATGGGGTATGACATGTGTTATCTCTATAAATCTAGTATTGGTATGACATGAGCTTTCTCTATAAATATAGTATCGGGTATGACATGAGTTATCTCTATAAATCTAGTATGGGGTATGCCATGAGCTATCTCTATAAATCTAGTATGGGGTATTACATGAGTTTTATCTATAAATCTAGTATGGGTATGACATGAGCTATCTCTATAAATCTAGTATGGGGTATGACATGAGCTATCTCTATAAATCTAGTATGGGGTATGACATGAGCTGTCTCTATAAATCTAGTATGAGGTATGACAAGAGCTATCTCTATAAATCTAGTATGGGGTATGACATGTGTTATCTCTATAAATCTAGTATTGGTATGACATGAGCTTTCTCTATAAATATAGTATCGGGTATGACATGTGTTATCTCTATAAATCTTGTATTGGGTATGACAGGAGCTATCTCTATAAATCTAGTTTCGGGTATGACATGACCTATCTCTATAAATCAAGTATTGGTATGACATAAGCTTTCTCTATAAATCTAGTATCGGGTATGACATAAACTTTCTCTATGAATCTAGTATTTGTATGACATAAGCTTTCTCTATAAATCTAGTATTTGTATGACATAAGTTTTCTCTATAAATATAGTGTGGGGTATGCCATGAGCTATCTCTATAAATATAGTATGGGGTATGACATGAGCTATCTCTATAAATCTAGTATGGGGTATGACATGAGCTGTCTCTATAAATCGAGTATGGGGTATGACATGAGCTTTCTCTCTCAATCTAGTATGGGGAATGCCATGAGCTGTCTCTATAAATCTAGTATTGGGTATGACATGAGCTATCTCTATAAATCTAGTATGAGGTATGACATGAGTTTTCTCTATAAATCTAGTATGGGGAATGCCATGAGCTATCTCTATAAATCTAGTGTGGGGTATGACATGAGCTATCTCTATAAATCTAGTATGAGGTATGACATGAGCTATCTCTATAAATCTAGTATGGGGTATGACATGAGATATCTCTATAAATCTAGTATGGGGTATGACATAGCTTTCTCTATAAATCTAGTATGGGGTATGCCATGAGCTATCTCTATAAATCTAGTATGGGGTATGACATGAGCTTTCTCTATAAATCTAGTATGAGGTATGACAAGAGCTATCTCTATAAATCTAGTATGGGGTATGACATGTGTTATCTCTATAAATCTAGTATTGGTATGACATGAGCTTTCTCTATAAATATAGTATCGGGTATGACATGAGTTATCTCTATAAATCTAGTATGGGGTATGCCATGAGCTATCTCTATAAATCTAGAATGGGGTATTACATGAGTTTTATCTATAAATCTAGTATGGGTATGACATGAGCTATCTCTATAAATCTAGTATGGGGTATGACATGAGCTATCTCTATAAATCTAGTATGGGGTATGACATGAGCTGTCTCTATAAATCTAGTATGAGGTATGACAAGAGCTATCTCTATAAATCTAGTATGGGGTATGACATGAGCTTTCTCTATAAATCTAGTATGAGGTATGACATGAGCTTTCTCTAAAAAATCTAGAATTGGGTATGACATGAGCTATTTTTAATAAATCTAGTACTGGTATGACAAGAGCTATCTCTATAAATCTAGTATGGGGTATTACATGAGCTTTATCTATAAATCTAGTATGAGGTATGACATGAGCTATTTCTATAATTCTAGTATGGGGAATGACATGAGTTATTGTTATAAATCTAGTATGGGGTATGCCATGAGCTATCTCTATAAATCTAGTATGGGGTATGACATGAGTTTTCTCTATAAATCTAGTGTGGGGTATGATATGAGCTATCTCTATAAATCTAGTGTGGGGTATGACATGAGCTATCTCTATAAATCTAGTATGGGGTATGACATGAGTTTTCTCTATAAATCTAGTGTGGGGTATGACATGAGCTTTCTCTATAAATCTAGTGTGGGGTATGACATGAGCTATCTCTATAAATCTAGTATGGGGTATGACATGAGCTTTCTCTATAAATCTAGTGTGGGGTATGACATGAGCTGTCTCAATAAATCTAGTATGGGGTATTACATGAGCTATCTCTATAAATCTAGTATTGGTTTGACATGAGCTTTCTTTATAAATCTAGTATGGGGTATGACATGAGCTGTCTCTATAAATCTAGTATGGGGTATGACATGAGCTATCTCTATAAATCTAGTATGGGGTATGACATGAGCAATTTCTATAAATATAGTATCGGTATGACATATGCTTTCTCTATAAATCTAGTATTGGGAATGGTATGAGCTATTGTTATAAATCTAGTATGGGGTATGGCATGAGTTATCTCTATAAATCTAGTATGAGGTATGACATGAGCTATCTCTATAAATCTAGTATGGGGTATGACATGAGCTATCTCTATAAATATAGTATCGGGTATGACATGTGTTATCTCTATAAATCTTGTATTGGGTATGACAGGAGCTATCTCTATAAATCTAGTTTCGGGTATGACATGACCTATCTCTATAAATCAAGTATTGGTATGACATAAGCTTTCTCTATAAATCTAGTATCGGGTATGACATAAACTTTCTCTATGAATCTAGTATTTGTATGACATAAGCTTTCTCTATAAATCTAGTATTTGTATGACATAAGTTTTCTCTATAAATATAGTCTGGGGTATGCCATGAGCTATCTCTATAAATATAGTATGGGGTATGACATGAGCTATCTCTATAAATCTAGTATGGGGTATGACATGAGCTGTCTCTATAAATCGAGTATGGGGTATGACATGAGCTTTCTCTCTCAATCTAGTATGGGGAATGCCATGAGCTGTCTCTATAAATCTAGTATTGGGTATGACATGAGCTATCTCTATAAATCTAGTATGAGGTATGACATGAGTTTTCTCTATAAATCTAGTATGGGGAATGCCATGAGCTATCTCTATAAATCTAGTGTGGGGTATGCCATGAGGTATCTCTATAAATCTAGTATGAGGTATGACATGAGCTATCTCTATAAATCTAGTATGGGGTATGACATGAGCTATCTCTATAAATCTAGTATGGGGTATGACATAGCTTTCTCTATAAATCTAGTATGGGGTATGCCATGAGCTATCTCTATAAATCTAGTATGGGGTATGACATGAGCTTTCTCTATAAATCTAGTATGAGGTATGACAAGAGCTATCTCTATAAATCTAGTATGGGGTATGACATGTGTTATCTCTATAAATCTAGTATTGGTATGACATGAGCTTTCTCTATAAATATAGTATCGGGTATGACATGAGTTATCTCTATAAATCTAGTATGGGGTATGCCATGAGCTATCTCTATAAATCTAGAATGGGGTATTACATGAGTTTTATCTATAAATCTAGTATGGGTATGACATGAGCTATCTCTATAAATCTAGTATGGGGTATGACATGAGCTATCTCTATAAATCTAGTATGGGGTATGACATGAGCTGTCTCTATAAATCTAGTATGAGGTATGACAAGAGCTATCTCTATAAATCTAGTATGGGATATGACATGAGCTTTCTCTATAAATCTAGTATGAGGTATGACATGAGCTTTCTCTAAAAAATCTAGAATTGGGTATGACATGAGCTATTTTTAATAAATCTAGTACTGGTATGACAAGAGCTATCTCTATAAATCTAGTATGGGGTATTACATGAGCTTTATCTATAAATCTAGTATGAGGTATGACATGAGCTATTTCTATAATTCTAGTATGGGGAATGACATGAGTTATTGTTATAAATCTAGTATGGGGTATGCCATGAGCTATCTCTATAAATCTAGTATGGGGTATGACATGAGTTTTCTCTATAAATCTAGTGTGGGGTATGATATGAGCTATCTCTATAAATCTAGTGTGGGGTATGACATGAGCTATCTCTATAAATCTAGTATGGGGTATGACATGAGCCATCTCCATAAATATAGTATCGGTATGACATGAGCTTTCTCTATAAATCTAGTATGGGGTATGACATGAGCTATCTCTATAAATCTAGTATGGGGTATGACATGAGCTTTCTCTATAAATCTAGTGTGGGGTATGACATGAGCTGTCTCAATAAATCTAGTATGGGGTATTACATGAGCTATCTCTATAAATCTAGTATTGGTTTGACATGAGCTTTCTTTATAAATCTAGTATGGGGTATGACATGAGCTGTCTCTATAAATCTAGTATGGGGTATGACATGAGCTATCTCTATAAATCTAGTATGGGGTATGACATGAGCTATTTCTATAAATATAGTATCGGTATGACATAAGCTTTCTCTATAAATCTAGTATTGGGAATGGTATGAGCTATTGTTATAAATCTAGTATGGGGTATGGCATGAGTTATCTCTATAAATCTAGTATGAGGTATGACATGAGCTATCTCTATAAATCTAGTATGGGGTATGACATGAGCTATCTCTATAAATCTAGTATGGGGTATGACATAAGCTTTCTCTATAAATCTAGTATGGGGTATGACATGAGCTATCTCTATAAATCTTGTATGGGGTATGACATGAGCTTTCTCTATAAATCTAGTGTGGGGTATGACATGAGCTGTCTCTATAAATCTAGTATGGGGTATTACATGAGCTATCTCTATAAATCTAGTATTGGTTTGACATGAGCTTTCTCTGTAAATCTAGTATGGGGTATGACATGAGCTGTCTCTATAAATCTAGTATGGGGTATGACATGAGCTATCTCTATAAATCTAGTTTCGGGTATGACATGAGCTATCTCTATAAATATAGTATCGGTATGACATAAGCTTTCTCTATAAATCTAGTATTGGGAATGGTATGAGCTATTGTTATAAATCTAGTATGGGGTATGGCATGAGTTATCTCTATAAATCTAGTATGAGGTATGACATGAGCTATCTCTATAAATCTAGTATGGGGTATGCCATGAGCTATCTCTATAAATCTAGAATGGGGTATTACATGAGTTTTATCTATAAATCTAGTATGGGTATGACATGAGCTATCTCTATAAATCTAGTATGGAGTATGACATGAGCTATCTCTATAAATCTAGTATGGGGTATGACATGAGCTGTCTCTATAAATCTAGTATGAGGTATGACAAGAGCTATCTCTATAAATCTAGTATGGGGTATGACATGAGCTTTCTCTATAAATCTAGTATGAGGTATGACATGAGCTTTCTCTAAAAAATCTAGAATTGGGTATGACATGAGCTATTTTTAATAAATCTAGTACTGGTATGACAAGAGCTATCTCTATAAATCTAGTATGGGGTATTACATGAGCTTTATCTATAAATCTAGTATGAGGTATGACATGAGCTATTTCTATAATTCTAGTATGGGGAATGACATGAGTTATTGTTATAAATCTAGTATGGGGTATGCCATGAGCTATCTCTATAAATCTAGTATGGGGTATGACATGAGTTTTCTCTATAAATCTAGTGTGGGGTATGATATGAGCTATCTCTATAAATCTAGTATAGGGTATGACATGAGCTATCTCTATAAATATAGTATCGGTATGACATAAGCTTTCTCTATAAATCTAGTATTGGGAATGGTATGAGCTATTGTTATAAATCTAGTATGGGGTATGGCATGAGTTATCTCTATAAATCTAGTATGAGGTATGACATGAGCTATCTCTATAAATCTAGTATGGGGTATGACATGAGCTATCTCTATAAATCTAGTATGGGGTATGACATAAGCTTTCTCTATAAATCTAGTATGGGGTATGACATGAGCTATCTCTATAAATCTAGTATGGGGTATGACATGAGCTTTCTCTAAAAATCTAGTGTGGGGTATGACATGAGCTGTCTCTATAAATCTAGTATGGGGTATGACATGAGCTATCTCTATAAATCTAGTATGGGGTATGACATGAGCTATCTCTATAAATATAGTATCGGTATGACATAAGCTTTCTCTATAAATCTAGTATTGGGAATGGTATGAGCTATTGTTATAAATCTAGTATGGGGTATGGCATGAGTTATCTCTATAAATCTAGTATGAGGTATGACATGAGCTATCTCTATAAATCTAGTATGGGGTATGACATGAGCTATCTCTATAAATCTAGTATGGGGTATGACATAAGCTTTCTCTATAAATCTAGTATGGGGTATGACATGAGCTATCTCTATAAATCTAGTATGAGGTATGACATGAGTTTTCTCTATAAATCTAGTATGGGGTATGCCATGAGCTATCTCTATAAATCTAGTATGGGGTATGCCATGAGCTATCTCTATAAATCTAGTATGAGGTATGACATGAGCTATCTTTATAAATCTAGTATGGGGTATGACATGAGCTATCTCTATAAATCTAGTATGGGGTATGACATAAGCTTTCTCTATAAATCTAGTATGGGGTATGCCATGAGCTATCTCTATAAATCTAGTGTGGGGTATGACATGAGCTTTCTCTATAAATCTAGTATGAGGTATGACAAGAGCTATCTCTATAAATCTAGTATGGGGTATGACATGTGTTATCTCTATAAATCTAGTATTGGTATGACATGAGCTTTCTCTATAAATATAGTATCGGGTATGACATGAGTTATCTCTATAAATCTAGTATGGGGTATGCCATGAGCTATCTCTATAAATCTAGTATGGGGTATTACATGAGTTTTATCTATAAATCTAGTATGGGTATGACATGAGCTATCTCTATAAATCTAGTATGGCGTATGACATGGGCTATCTCTATAAATCTAGTATGGGGTATGACATGAGCTGTCTCTATAAATCTAGTATGAGGTATGACAAGAGCTATCTCTACAAATCTAGTATGGGGTATGACATGAGCTTTCTCTATAAATCTAGTATGAGGTATGACAAGAGCTATCTCTATAAATCTAGTATGGGGTATGACATGTGTTATCTCTATAAATCTAGTATTGGTATGACATGAGCTTTCTCTATAAATATAGTATCGGGTATGACATGTGTTATCTCTATAAATCTTGTATTGGGTATGACAGGAGCTATCTCTATAAATCTAGTTTCGGGTATGACATGACCTATCTCTATAAATCTAGTATTGGTATGACATAAGCTTTCTCTATAAATCTAGTATCGGGTATGACATAAGCTTTCTCTATGAATCTAGTATTTGTATGACATAAGCTTTCTCTATAAATCTAGTATTTGTATGACATAAGTTTTCTCTATAAATATAGTGTGGGGTATGCCATGAGCTATCTCTATAAATATAGTATGGGGTATGACATGAGCTATCTCTATAAATCTAGTATGGGGTATGATATGAGCTGTCTCTATAAATCGAGTATGGGGTATGACATGAGCTTTCTCTCTCAATCTAGTATGGGGTATGCCATGAGCTGTCTCTATAAATCTAGTATTGGTATGACATGAGTTTCTCTTAAAACTAGTATGGGGTATGACATGAGCTATCTCTATAAATCTAGTATGGGGTATGACATAAGCTTTCTCTATAAATCTAGTATGGGGTATGGCATACGCTATCTCTATAAATCTAGTATGGGGTATGACATGAGTTATCTCTATAAATCTAGTATCGGTATGACATGATCTATCTCTATAAATCTAGTATTGGTATGACATAAGCTTTCTCTATGAATCTAGTATTTGTATGACATAAGTTTTCTCTATAAATCTAGTATGGGGTATGACATGAGCTATCTCTATAAATCTAGTATTGGTATGACATTAGCTTTCTCTATAAATCTAGTATGGGGTATGACATGTGTTATCTCTATAAATCGTTTATTGGGTATGACAGGAGCTATCTCTATAAATCTAGTTTCGGGTATGACATGAACTATCCTTATAAATCTAGTATTGGTATGACATACGCTTTCTCTATAAATCTAGTATCGGGTATGACATAAGCTTTCTCTATAAATCTAGTATTGGTATGACATAAGCTTTCTCTATGAATCTAGTATTGGTATGACATAAGCTTTCTCTATAAATCTAGTATTGGTATGACAAGAGCTATCTCTATAAATCTAGTATGGGGTATGACATGAGCTTTCTCTATAAATCTAGTATGAGGTAAGACATATGTATCTGTGAGATAATTCCGATGAAGATTTGATATGTCTCGCGACGAAATTTTTAATTGCTGCCATTTTATAGGACGCTTCTGATTGTTTGGAAAATCAAAATTCTCCGATTCCAATGAAAATTGATATATAGGTGTTGTCTGATATCAGAAACAGAATGGTGCAGTCCATTTTTAGATTTAACAAAATGGCCACCAACAGGAGGCATCTGATTGGTCGAAATTTAAATATTGTCCGATTTCGCTCAAAAAAGCCCAAAAAACGTAACTTTCGGCAAAAATTGAAGCAAAAATCAAGCCTAAAAACATTTTATATTCATATATTAAGTTAAGATTAACTGATATCATCAATATTCAAAATGAATTCTTACGCGGTTACCGGTGCAGCAGCAGTTGAAACTTGGTATTTGTAAATACGCGTCGATTTTGAACTGTGTTCTAACTTCGGCTTGTTGTTGAAGTGGGCCCCACCTGAATTATTTTCTATTTTCTGGATTTTTGTGTCAAGAGTTTCTTGTTAGTTACCGGTCAGGTTTAATTCGTTTTAGGCTTATTTTTGCAGGGTTTTCAATTGGATTTTTATTTCAAAATTTTTCAGAATTACGAAATTTTTTCTGAAGTTACGTATATTAGGCATTTAAGTATCTTTGATTCAATTTAATTTCGGCGATGTGATTCTGCTTGTAGAAGGGCGACCCTTCCAGGTTACTCCCCCTCCACTTCCGCCTAAGCCTGGCCATCGGATGGGCCGACAACAATCGCGTGGAATGGAGGAACAAGGAACGACAGGTTAGGGCTAACAATTATTGTTATTTCTCAGAGAGGATCTTGTAGGGAGTGGGCTTTTTTGAGAGCCGTGAGTCACTCCTCCTTGCAACATTTTTAACCCTAACCCTACCCTTACAAAAACAAAAACTCTTTCTGTTCACTCCCATTTCTTCTGTGGTGACAACTTATCATTCATAAGAAATCAATAAGTTGTTAATATCAATATAAAATAAAGTACCAATTAAGAATCTTGAACGTTGTTAGACGTTGGTTGTCATTGTTTCGAACTAGTTACATGTAATAATTAAATAGCTCAGTGAGCAAAATTATTAAATAGTTCGAAACACTGATAAACATATCAGTGTTTCGAAATAGTTAATAATTTTGTAGCTCAGTGCTGTTTATCAGTATTTCGAACAAGTTAATAATTTTGTAGTTAAAACTAACGGCATTTTTAGTGTTTTGAACTTGTTAATAATGGTGTAGCTCAATGTTTTATTCAGTGTTTCGAACTAATTAATAATTTTGTAGCTCAGTGGTGTTTATCAGTGTTTCGAACAAGTTAATAGCTTCTAGCTCTGTGCTGTTTATCATTGTTTCGATCTAGAAACAAATTTTGTAGTTGAACGTTGTTTATTAGTATTTCAAACTACATAATAATATCGTAGTTTAAGTTTTGTTTATCAGTGTTTCAATAAGTTAGTACTGTAACTTGTAGTTAAAATGAACGGCTTTTTCAGTGTTTCGAACAAGTTAACAATTTTGTAGCTAATATTAACGGCTTTTTCAGTGTTTTGAACTAGTTAATAATTTTGTAGTTTAACTAACTAATCAAAATTGCTGTTAAGTATTTTTTCCCAATGTTCCTCTTTTTATTTTAGTTATATCTATCAGTGTTACACTAATTAATAGCCTTATAGTAAATATTTGTTCACCGGGGTTTCTAATTTACTGTAATTAAATATTGTAGTAAAGTGTTGTTTATTGATGTTTCAAACAAGTTAAACTATTGCAGTTTACTATTGTCTATTGGTGTTTCAAACTGGTTAATTATTGTTGTGGATTTTACTTATTGAGAAGCAAGTGATAACCTTCCAAATTCAGAATCGGTAAATTGGGCCTTTCAATAAAACCCTATTTTGTTATATATAAGTATTTCAAAATACTCTTTTCAGTTCATCACGCCAATTGATGAGCTAGTTTCAGTGCATCTCACCAGCCAATGCACTCGTATGACAATGAATATAATTATATAATGGTCCGCTTTTACAAAATATGATATTTTGGTAGGCTGGTATTAAAAGTCATTGACAAAATACTTTTTCTAAACAGATTTTTATTTATTTCAGAAGCTATTATATCACGTGGTGGCAGTTGATATAATGTAGATCTGTTTAGGGAATCAGTAAAGGCTCAATATGCGTAACTTCTGGAAATGTTTCGTGATTCTGAAAAATTCTGAAAAAAATCCGGTTGATAACCATGCAAAAATAAGTCTAAAACGAAGTAAACCTGAGCAGTAGCTAACAAGAAACTCTTGATAGAAAAATCCAAAGAACTGAAAATAATTCAGGTGGGGCCCACTTCAACAACAAGACGAAGTTAGATGACAGTTCACAACAGACGCGTGTTTACAAATACCGAGTTTCAACTGCTGCTGTACCGGTTACCGCGTAAGAATTCATCTTGAATATTACCGATATCAGTTAATATTAACTAAATTTATATTATAAAAAGTTGTAAGGCTTGATTTTCGCATCAAGTTTCGCCGAAAGTTACGTATATTGGGCCTTTAAAGAATGAACACATAGTTTCATTTGGATAAGGGTTAATGATGTACAGCGTATCTTATAAATGAATAAGGTGTATTTGTATTTTGACTTCAGCTGTAACAGGGGACCCCCCTCAAGATAGACCTCCTCCCAGGCCACCTAAAAGAGTTTCATTGAAAAAAGGACCTGACTCCACAAACGACGGTAAGGAAGCAAAATAGCACAAGAAAAAAAATCCCATTTACTAGGAAGATTACATATAATGCCGTAAGCATGTGTTTTATACACATACCTGATACAAATGTTCTTATCCTAGTGTTTTACATACACATCTGATATACAGGTGTTCTTTTCCTGGTGTTTTACATATATACCTGATATACAGGTCTTCTTATCAAGGTAAATTGACTTACATTTGTAGCTCGTTCGATCAAATTTTGTTAGCTTTATAATTCGACATTTGATACTTTATACACAAATGAAATGATAGCTGCATGGTACCTAAAGACAGTACCTACCATTTTTATATGATTTATAATGATATGTATTAAGTGTTTAGTGTTACACATTATCAACAATAAACATAACAGTATATCAGGAATAAGATTCATCAGTTTGGTATGAAAGATATATACAGAGATTGTTTTGTACACAAACAGGAAGTTATACATTATCAACTATAAACATAACATTGTATCACATTATCCAGATGTAGCCAACTTAGAAACAGAATCTCACAGATTAATGCATGTATGAGAGAGCGTATCAATCGCGGAATGTACGGCATGCATATAGCTTGTCAGCCGATGCAGGACAACAAAAACATACAAAATGTAGGGCGGGAGTACAGTCGAAATCGTACGGGAAAGGTTCCTAATCGCGTGTTTGATAGTGAGATTTTTTTTCATGTGAAAATCAATATCCTTTTTAATTTTCCTTATTCTCAGCAAATGAATGCCTAAAAACATCACCAGGGCCTGTATGCGTATTTAAAATTAGGAGAACTTGCAGATAGACAGGAAGCATAAATCGTATAACAAAAAACATACCCAGCCTTCCCAGGGATTGTATTATCGTTTTTTCCTTCTAATCGACAATCTATAATGTATTTCATGCTTATGTTGGTGGGATATTCTTAAGAAAACAGTTTTATATTTAAGCAAGTGCTAATTGTAATGATGTACCATTACAACCCCCAACCCCCCTAAAACCCAACAATTCGGTTCGCAGTACTGAAATACATGTACAAAGCAAATTGCATGAAAATCGGACGATATTTAAATTTTGACCAATTCGATGCCAGGAAATGGCGGCCATTTTTTTGAATCGCAAAACTCAAGTTATGGCGCTGTTCGTAATTATACAATGTAACACAACAACTCACCAAATTTGAGGGTAATCGGACAATATCCAAATTTCGATTAATCAGAAGCTAGCAAATGACGGCCATTTAGTTGAATCGCGAAACTACTATTATTGTTTCGTTCGTAGATTCATTTACACATTTAAATATTAAATTTGAGCAAAATCGTACAATATGTAACTTTTGACCAATTAGAAGCCAGGAAATTATGGCCATTTTTTGAATCGCAAAACCCAGGAAACGGTGTTGTTTGTTGAATCATAACACTCTTACAAGTACATAATAAGTTTGAGCGAAATCGGACAAAATCTTCATTTTCACCAATCAGAAGCCAGGAAATGGCGACCATTTTGTTTAATTGCGGAACTAAGGTTACGATGTTGTTTGTAGAGCCTTAACACACCTACATACAAAATTGGAGCGATATTGGACAATATCTAAACAATCAATAAGAAGCAATGAAATGGCAGCCATTTTAGATGTGGGAATTCGAAAAAAAACTGAAATTAACATCTAGGCACCCAACCCAATAATGTAAATGTGAAATTACATTGGAATCAATCTGCGAATCTTAAGAAAATGATGATTTTAATTCATTTGCATTGAAAGATAGCTATGTCCCGTTTTTATTTATACATGTATATCCCTTCAGGATATTACAATATTTAAATACATCTATTTTGAACGAAATTATTTTTAGAACCCCTTTTAAGGCCGGTTTTCTTTAATTCCATGTTATGGTTGCTTGATACGGTTTCTAAGGAAGCTTTACGCATGACTTGTTACAGAACTATCCCTACACGGGACTCCTTATACACCAACGAAAGCTGTAAGAATTTACAGCAGACCAAAGCCAAACCCGAAAAGTGAGACTGCATGACGCATGTATTTTCTCATATGAGTTGTTCCTTCACTTCAGATAAATATATAGAGGCTATTCAATGGTTTCCTGTTTAATATCAAATATATTTCACGAGTATGGCCGATTTGTTCTATATTTTAATATATTTAAAATCTGCCATACGAGTGAAATATATTTGATATTTATTGGAAAACCATTGGATTTCGGACGATATTTAAATTTTGACCAATACGAGGCCAGGAAATGGCGGCCATTTTGTTGAATCTAAAACTCAAGTTATGGTGTTGTTCGTTATCATACAATGTAACACAACAACGCACCAAATTTGAGAGAAATCGGACAATATCCAAATTTCGATTAATCAGAAGCAAGAAAATGACGGCCATTTTGTTGAATCGCGAAACTACTATTATTGCTACGTTCGTAGAATCATTTACAAACATCTACATATTAAATTTGAGCAAAATTGGACAATAAGTAAATTTTGACCAATCAGAAGCCAGGAAATTATGGCCATTTTGTGAATCGCAAAACCCAGGAAACGGTGTTGTTTGTAGAATCATAACACTCTTACATAATAAGTGTGAGCGAAATCGGACAAAATCTTCATTTTCACCAATCAGAAGCCAGGAAATGGCGACCATTTTGTTTAATGGCGGAACTAAGGTTACGATGTTGTTTGTAGAGCCTTAACACACCTACATACAAAATTGGAGCGATATTGGACAATATCTAAACAATCAATAAGAAGCAATGAAATGGCAGCCATTTTAGATGTGGGAATTCGAAAAAAAACTGAAATTAACATCTAGGCACCCAACCCAATAATGTAAATGTGAAATTACATTGGAATCAATCTGCGAATCTTAAGAAAATGATGATTTTAATTCATTTGCATTGAAAGATAGCTATGTCCCGTTTTTATTTATACATGTATATCCCTTCAGGATATTACAATATTTAAATACATCTATTTTGAACGAAATTATTTTTAGAACCCCTTTTAAGGCCGGTTTTCTTTAATTCCATGTTATGGTTGCTTGATACGGTTTCTAAGGAAGCTTTACGCATGACTTGTTACAGAACTATCCCTACACGGGACTCCTTATACACCAACGAAAGCTGTAAGAATTTACAGCAGACCAAAGCCAAACCCGAAAAGTGAGACTGCATGACGCATGTATTTTCTCATATGAGTTGTTCCTTCACTTCAGATAAATATATAGAGGCTATTCAATGGTTTCCTGTTTAATATCAAATATATTTCACGAGTATGGCCGATTTGTTCTATATTTTAATATATTTAAAATCTGCCATACGAGTGAAATATATTTGATATTTATTGGAAAACCATTGGATTTCGGACGATATTTAAATTTTGACCAATACGAGGCCAGGAAATGGCGGCCATTTTGTTGAATCTAAAACTCAAGTTATGGTGTTGTCCGTTATCATACAATGTAACACAACAACGCACCAAATTTGAGAGAAATCGGACAATATCCAAATTTCGATTAATCAGAAGCAAGAAAATGACGGCCATTTTGTTGAATCGCGAAACTACTATTATTGCTACGTTCGTAGAATCATTTACAAACATCTACATATTAAATTTGAGCAAAATTGGACAATAAGTAAATTTTGACCAATCAGAAGCCAGGAAATTATGGCCATTTTGTGAATCGCAAAACCCAGGAAACGGTGTTGTTTGTAGAATCATAACACTCTTACATAATAAGTGTGAGCGAAATCGGACAAAATCTTCATTTTCACCAATCAGAAGCCAGGAAATGGCGACCATTTTGTTTAATGGCGGAACTAAGGTTACGGTGTTGTTCATAGAGCCTTAACAAACCTACATACAAAATTGGAGCGATATTGGACAATATCTAAACAATCAATAAGAAGCAATGAAATGGCAGCCATTTTAGATGTGGGAATTCGAAAAAAAAACTGAAATTTACATCTAGGCACCCAACCCAATAATGTAAATGTGAAATTACATTGGAATCAATCTGAGAGCATTCATTGAAACCAAAACAATAAGTCCCCTAGCTTAACTTACTTAACTAACTAACTAGAACCCCTTTTGAGGCCCGTTTTCTTTAATTCCATGTTATGGTTGCTTGATACGGTTTCTAAGGAAGCTTTACGCATGACTTGTTACAGAACTATCCCTACACGGGACTCCTTATACACCAACGAAAGCTGAAAGAATTTACAGCAGACCAAAGCCAAACCCGAAAAGTAAGACTGCATGACGCATGTATTTACTTATATGAGTTGTTGCTTCACCTCAGATAAATATATACCCTTCTACGTATCAGGTTCAATCTGTCTGTCTATTCTTCATCGTCGGAAACCCACGGTACACTTCTCTGACATTTGCATCCCGTGGGCTAAAATGGAAAGAAATTCTCGTTTTCGTACTCAAATAGTAGCCAATCATATCGATTCAATTGTAATGCATTGCTGAGGCAAATGTTGCTAAGAGAGCAAGTCACGGAACATCGAAGCGTCAATACAACCGTTTTCCGAGCTCAACACCGATAAAAATAACGCTCAACTGATAGCATTGTCATCTTACTACATGTAGGTGCAAACATATTTCATAAGCGAACGACGCTGGAAATGTTTGAATCGAGATAAACGAATGCAGCCAGAGTTTGGCACAGAAGGCTTCTTTATATCGTCCTTTGTATCCCTTTACTCTTCTTACTGTTTGTTCATTCTCTTTCATTCAATTAAAAGAAAGTATTACATGGTCAATTCAATTCAATTTAACTTATTTCCAAATGCCGAACAGCACATAGGAATACATGATACATTTATATATAATACAAGTATGTGTACAAGTTGGCGGAGAACGCAACCGAAACAGTGGGTGTGTAAACAAAAGAAAAAAATCAAACATTCAGTATTGACTTTCTTTTCGAAGAAGCATGAATAAGGTATTTGTTTACCTGTTCCTCTACATCAACGTCTTCGTGTATGTCTCTTTTCCTTTCATAGAATTTATCAAGCTCTAGTATTCTTAGCAGGAGAGACCTTATCGCCCATCTCGACTTCAAGATCTGTCCTACTCTAGATCCGTTTTCGACTGTGGTGACGTCACAAACGCCATACGACGTCGCGGCAATTTCGGAAGCGGGCTGATACAGTGGATTCGGCCTGCTTAGCGAAGAATTGCCTATATTTGCCCGGATCGCTGATATGAAATCTTAGCATGCATATTTATCAAATATACCATTTCCATGTATTTTATAGCAAGTATAAACTATTTGTATTTATCAAGTATACTTTTTCCCTGCATTTTGTAGTATGTATATAATAAATGTCCGTATTGTCTATATTTCCTAAAACATATAATGTAAACATTTACCAATAAACACACACACACACACACACACACACACACCTGCACACAATCATTTGATTATTTAAAAAAAAAAAATTGTTTGTTTGAAATGATAGACAATACAATTGCATGTCATGAAACTATCTTACACAAGAATTGTTTACGGATTTCATTTACTGTTTAGGTGTCCTTCCATTACCACCTAAACCACCTCCAAGACCAGAGAGAGTTCTGTTGCTACCAGGTAAATATAACAGTCATCATCACTAATCACGTGAATTGTAATCGCAAAAATATAGGTAAACTTCCGACTTATAGCATTGATTAAATGGTATCCCATTTAAAACGGATACATCGATGCAATCAAGAAAGCAAGTTAATTAAGAAGTACCGCAAATAATGCATGTTGCAAGGACAAGTACCGAATGATGCGTAACGATATAGAATCGAAAGTATTGAATAACAAGATGCAAGCTACTGTAAGAGGCGTAAGCTACAACACAAATGCATTTTCAACTAGCTATAGGCACATACGTTCTTTCAAACCGTAGAAATTATCTGCTTGTTTTCTATTTCCATTTTACTACAAAACAAAAACCTTTCTAACATCAAAACATACCTTTTCGTGGCTTTTGGAGTTGTAGCGACATGACGTCACGATTCATGTCTCAAGTGTTGCACCTTCTTTTAATAATTCATGTATCATAATCAGCTGAAGACGTTTTGCCAAAAACTTATATCTTTAAACTGTCATTTTGCTTTCAGTATCATCGGTTGCAAAATAAACAAAAACAAATGCCCTCCTTAGATACAATTAGTTGGTTGAATTAGAACATATTGACAAAAATGTAACCCAAATAGTCATAAACATATATCAATCAAATGTTTTGTCTTTTACATCTTTCAGACTCGGACATTGATGATTATGAAGAAATAGATGATCCAGTACAACCGCCTGGATTAACAGGTAAGATAGAAAAATCATTTATCAAAGCTGAAAGTTGATATCATTTATCTTTACATGCTAGAAGTTCTCTGTCATATCTGATTAGTTATTCATTTATCTCTTTTTAAAACCACTTTATATGAGTATTAATGATAAAATGAAATTTTTCACACATCATAATTGCCTTATTTAAGACTTATTGACGTGCCTTGAAAAAAGGGTGAAAAAACTGGTAAATGCACTTTTTCTATTGAAGACGTAACGCAATGGACAACAGCATATTTTCACCGCAACTTTGTTAGGCTCATCTAGACAGGCATATTGTATTGATGCATTAAAAATATCAGAGTATACCAAAGGGTTAGGAAATCATATATCGAACCCAAAATCGATTAAATCAGAAGTAAAAAGTGTACAAAGGATTGAACTACACGAAGACCTTCGTAAAAGTACAAGAATATAATACCAGGTGTTTCGGAAGAAATATTTTTGGATATAATTGACTATGTTTTGTTTTACAAAAATTACAATAAGTCACACATATATATGTAAATAATCATATGTTGTTCAGTGTTTCCCTTTCTTTTATTACAGCTTAGAAATTTTCATTCTATCACCTGAAAACAAAAATATCGTTTTATGATAAAATTATTATAGTATTTTAATTTCCGTGAATACATTGTGTTATCGACCTGAGAAAACATATCAACATCGGACTGCGTTCTCGGTTAATACATTTTATATCAACCTCATCAAAAGGGTATTATTGTATATTAATATTTTGTTTGTATATCAATTCTATGACAGTGACAATGTTTTATCTTTATATTAAAAAATTCGTATTGATTAATATGTGGGATAGGTATGAACGTGAAATGTATACGTATGCATGTAGCATATTATATGTATGCAAAAAGGGAAAAAGATTGCACTTCATTATTAACAGTTTCTTATATCTAAATACATCTGATATTACAAAACGTTTGTATGGTCAGTTCTTTATATTTAGAACATGTATTTACGCTTTATATTTGTATATATACATTCACTTTCTCCTATACTTACTTTTACTATAGACCTCTAGCAGCTCTTCAGTAAAATGGACGATTTCAGCTATCTGTTTTGTGAAATTCCTCTCTCCTGTCATTAATATCCCTGCTCCTCTTACCTTCAGTGTTTCACGTTCCAGTTGTTTCAGTATTCAAGAGCTTGCCCTGGATTTATGATTTTCGTGAAACGTCAACTGCTGAACCGCAAATGCTTGATAAAGGACAGGTCTGATGAAGAATACATATTTGTATGTCGCCGCCATGATCTTATACGATATATGCTGCCATCTGAAAGTTGATGTATTTAGTTTTGCAAGATAGCGCACCTTGTTGGTTTTTGTCCCCGCTACATGAGTTCTCTCAAAGGAGACGTGACATTTTTTTTAATTTTGTTTACCTAGACTTTCAGGGTAAAACATAAGATGTTAAACCTCTGGCGTTCATGGTCTAACTCTCCTCGTACGGTATTCTTGGTTTCCATGTTAACCTCTGGCTTTCATGGTCTAACTCTCTTCGTACCTTATTATTGGTTTCCATGTTAAACCTCTGGCTTTCATGGTCTAACTCTCCTCGTGTGGTATTATTGGTTTCCATGTTAACTTCTGGCTTTCATGATCTATCTCTCCTCGTACGGTATTATTGGTTTCCGTGTTAACCTCTGGCTTTCATGGTCTAACTCTCCTCGTGTGGTATTATTGGGTTCCATGTTAACTTCTGGCTTTCATGGTCTAACTCTCCTTGTACGGTATTATTGGTTTCCAAGTTAAACCTCTGGCTTTCATGATGTAACTCTCCTCGTACGGTATTATTGGTTTCCATGTTAAACCTCTGGCGTTCATGATCTAACTCTCCTCGTACGGTATTATTGGTTTCCAAGTTAAACCTCTGACTTTCATGGTCTAACTCTCGTCGTACGGTATTATTGGTTTCCATGTTAAACCTCTGGCTTTCATGGTCTAACTCTCCTCGTACGGTATTATTGGTTTCCATGTTAAACCTCTGGCTTTCATGGTCTAACTCTCCTCGTGTGGTATTATTGGTTTCCATGTTAACTTCTGGCTTTCATAATCTAACTCTCCTCGTACGGTATTATTGGTTTCCATGTTAAACCTCTGGCTTTCATGGTCTAACTCTCGTCGTACGGTATTATTGGTTTCCATGTTAAACCTCTGGCGTTCATGATCTAACTCTCCTCGTACGGTATTATTGGTTTCCATGTTAACTTCTGGCTTTCATGATCTAACTCTCCTCGTACGGTATTATTGGTTTCCAAGTTAAACCTCTGGCTTTCATGGTCTAACTCTCGTCGTACGGTATTATTGGTTTCCATGTTAAACCTCTGGCGTTCATGATCTAACTCTTCTTGTACGGTATTATTGGTTTCCATGTTAACTTCTGGCTTTCATGGTCTAACTCTCCTCGTACGTTATTATTGGTTTCCATGTTAACTTCTGGCTTTCATGATCTAACTCTCCTCGTACGGTATTATTGGTTTCCATGTTAACTTCTGGCTTTCATGATCTAACTCTTCTCGTACGGTATTATTGGTTTCCATGTTAAACCTCTGGCGTTCATGGTCTAATTCTCCTCGTACGTTATTATTGGTTTCCATGTTAAACCTCTGACTTTCATGGTCTAACTCTCCTCGTACGGTATTATTGGTTTCCATGTTAAACCTCTGGCGTTCATGGTCTAACTCTCCTCGTACGTTATTATTGGTTTCCATGTTAAACCTCTGACTTTCATGGTCTAACTCTCCTCGTACGGTATTATTGGTTTCCATGTTAAACCTCTGGCTTTCATGGTCTAATTCTCCTCGTACCTTATTATTGGTTTCCTATTAACCTTTGGCGTTCATTGTCTAACTCTCCTCGTACGGTATTATTGGTTTCGATGTTTAACTCTGGCTTCCATGGTCTGACTCTCCTCGTACGGTATTATTAGTTTCGATGTTAAACCTCTGGCGTTCATGGTCTAATTCTCCTCGTACCTTATTATTGGTTTCCTATTAACCTCTGTCGTTCATTGTCTAACTCTCCTCGTACGGTATTATTGGTTTCGATGTTAAACCTCTGGCTTCCATGGTCTAATTCTCCTCGTACCTTATTATTGGTTTCCTATTAACCTCTGGCGTTCATTGTCTAACTCTCCTCGTACGGTATTATTGGTTTCGATGTTTCACTCTGGCTTTCATGGTCTGACTCTCCTCGTACGGTATTATTGGTTTCGATGTTAAACCTCTGGCTTTCATGGTCTAATTCTCCTCGTACCTTATTATTGGTTTCCTATTAACCTCTGGCGTTCATTGTCTAACTCTCCTCGTACAGTATTATTGGTTTCCATGGAAAAATTTGTGTTTTGTTTTCGTGTTTTATTTCATGCAGTTAATTATGCTTTTCAATTATGAATCCGGTAGACTTGACCCGCATTGAAGCCAACTTTGGTGTGTGGTTGTTTTGCGGTGAAATTAATACAAAATCATTGTACAATACAAATGTCTTATATATATGATTCTTTATGAATAAATTTATAAGGAATGACCACAATATTTTTCAGAGTTATACGGTCTATACCGAAAAACTGCACTTTTTTTGCATAAACCGCTTCGCGGATTTATGCAAAGTGCACACATTTTTTCGGTATAAACCGTATAACCCTTAAACAATTTTATAATCAAACTTCTGATTGGCTGAAGTTGTTCTGCGGTGAAATGTATGCACATGATTGTGTATTAAGACTTATGTCTTATATATATGTATCTTTAGAAATGAAATTATAAGGAAAGACCACAATATTTCTAAAGATAAGAGTTGAAAATTGCGGGAATTGGCAAAATTAAATTATATGCTATTAGTTGTGTGGTATAATTATATTATCGTGTTTGTTTCAGATGATGACAAATCCAAAGGTTATGTAGGTGTTCATACAAAGGGAACAATTTTGGAAAATGTCCCCGAGGTAATTTCTTTTATTTTTTTATTTATGTTCTTTGATGCTATACATTATTGTTTTCTTCATGAGCTCAGCCCTGTCAGTGACAATATAGTCACTTGACAGGAACTTTAACTAATTGCAGACAAGATCAGTAAATAACACTTTTAGTTACACACACCATTCTTATTAGATCACATTCAAATCGTATTGTATGCTACAATGATAAAACAAAACTATTTTAAAGCTATTTATTTTATAATGTTAATATATTTAAAGTGCAAACGTATCACAAAATAAAATAGCATACTTCATTTTATCGTATCAGCACAATGATAAGAAAATATCATATATCTTTAATATCGAAAATAGCATACAATAAGATTTGAATGTGATCTAGTATCGAAGATATATTTACAAAATGTATCTATATAATTGGTATCAAATTTATTTAGTTTTTTAGATGTGTTTATTATATGATGTATTATTAAGTTAAATATAATCAGCTTCCAGCTTTGATTAACCCCACATCAGAGGGTTCATCACAGATTAAAACACAGGTAAATACAGGTAATATCACTAGTACTACTCAGAAACACACTAAAATCCTTCTGACAACATTCCTCTCCCCGTGTTTTTTTTTTAAGTGGGGAACGTGGGAAACCGCCAACTACATGTTTACTTAATACACGTGTGAATTATTGTCTTTGTAGCAAAGATACACCTGAGGTATTCGTGTTGTTCCACTGAAGTTGGAAAATTTTGTGTAAACAAGAACAGCTTTATAGCCGATCATATGGATCTGCCATCTACATATTCCCATATCCTCTTTTTACTCATTCCCACTGAGGCCTGTTAGGCGACTCCCGACTTTTTCTTGTTACTTATTTTTTAATTCTCTTGGAAAACACCTTGTATCTTTATGTGAAATGCATTTTAAAAGGATGCATTCCATTAAATTGTAACGTATTTTGGGTATATTATGAACAGAGTGTATGTTGGTCATAAAACTTGCCAATAGTTCTGATCAACCAACATTAGTTACGTTACTTTCTTTGTCAGCAGTCGACATCGATCACGAAAATCATGATATTTAGATCAAGCCCTAGAATATCGATTCAACTGCGACATGTAACAACCATAGGTTGGAGAAGCAAGGATGTTACTATAAAGAAATGAAAAGTTCACGATTGGAAAATTGAAATCATCACTTTTATCGTATAGCTTAGTAGTAAGCTGTCCATATTGGTCGTAGTTTAAGTAGAGATCGAGGTAAAAAGCTGATGTAAATGAGTCTATTGTGTGCTTTATTTCAATTTAAGAAGGGTATATACGATCGAAGTGGTCAGCAAACTTCTTGTTGTTTATAGACAACAGTCTGCTGGAAAATCTTTCCTCCGAACCCAACAAAAATATTGTCGACCAGGAATTCAATCATCCTTTCTATGTTTTTTTAGTATATTTCCTCTAAGCTTTTGTCGTGTTTTTCGCAAAGTATGCTTCAAGATAGCTCACTACGATATATTTGTATCGTCGTCCGCCTTTCTTGGAAAAGAAAGCTCTCACACTAAGAGATCGAAGATATTATGATTTATCCCTAACTTCGGATAAACGTTTTCAAATTGTTATCACAAAAAATGTTACAATAGCATCTAATTTGTCACCATATCCCCACAAATGCCAAAATATCACCTTAAATGTCAAAATGTCACCAAAATGTGACAGTATCACAAACATGTCACAATATCACTTTCACAATATCACTTTAAAAGTCACAATATCACTTTAAAATTCACAATATCACTTTAAATGTCACAATTTCACCTAAAATATCACAATATCACCTAAAAAGACACAATATCACCCAAAATGACACACATCACCTGAAACACTGTTAATACCGACCGAATCTGTTGATATGAAGTGTAACTAACAGTGGTATTGTGTGTCCTTACAGTTAGATGTAACTAAAAATGTTATTTCGGCTAACTCTAATCTTTAACTATTGTTATATTTTAATTAACCCCTGTACTTAACGCATTTTAAAATTTACTCAGCCGTGACTCCGACTGTACGAGTAACCTGTTTGTTAAATTAACATAGAATGATTTCGATGATTGCGTTGACATGCTGTATTTGAACTTTTATGCTATTTACTATGATAATTCAGTAATTACCTAAAGAAGGCGACCGGGGTACCGGAATCGGAAGTATAAACATTGTAGCTATATGTATATAATGCATTGAATGCGTTGTATTGCAGGCTACTTAAACTTGTTTAACATTTGGATATAAAGTTAATTAACAAGTAATGCAAATTGTAATAAACTAATAAAATATACATTTGTTGCTAATATGAGTCAAGGGAATCTCAACTCAAGTAGGAAGTTAAATGGAATCTCAACTTTACGGTTGCCCCACACGTTATATCATCTTATTTTTTAAAGTTGACAAATTCTTATTATTATGAATATGGTGTCTGACTGACTAAATGGGATTGACAGTGGGCGATTGTTATGACATGTTTGGTAATGGCTTTATTTATGTTATGTGAGCTATACTACTGGTTCCCATGTGATCTGGTTGGGACGCTTTGCCGTGTTAATGCGGTTTTACTTTCTACATGTATCAGTACTTGATATTTCTTGAGCACGTATTGTTTGTTAAAAAACAACGTTTTATTGCGCGATAGTTTCATTAAATACGGCTAATGTATCGTTTCGTATGCAGATGTTATCGGTTGGTTCACATAGTTTACCACCAATATGTTGATACATTACATTACTTTTATCTCTTTGATGTAAAATGTGACTCGGTAACAATGTTTAATTTTCATTAAAAGATTTTGCAAACTTTCAACACTCTAGGCTTTTTGACACTTTCAATTAATTTCAGTTTCGTTGGAGAAAGGCTGATGTTACGTTCAAACACCATTTTATTGAAACTGATAATTGATGATATAGAAAATCTGACCAGTCCAACTCTGTCAGTGACGCATCTAATTTTTCGTCGTTAATTTCTGGTACCTTATCAGGCTAAAACAGTCAGACCATGTGATCAAACTTTTAAGTGAAACAAATCTTGAAGGTAATTTAACGCACAAGACGCAATATCTGTCAAATACCCAATGAGCGCATGATGATTTTTGACATTGGTGGGGAAATAACTCCTCTTTTTTATAAGAAATACATGGGTACAATTACTTCTAAAAACCTGGCGGAAATAGAAAGGAATAATAAAAAAATTAAATATTATGTGAGATGAATATTTAATATCTATATTTCAATAACATCAAAAACCGAATAGGGGTCACTGAACAGTTTTTGAAACATGTGCAGATAAGGAAAAAGGGAGAGTAATTCCGAAAAAAAATATATCACTATTTTAAACAGGCTCTGCCACTGCCTAAGTACCCGACGTTTCAGACACAACTATGGCAGTAGGACTTGTAGCATTGCTAGAGAAAGTGTCCTCTTGGCTTGAATACAAACAGTCAAAACAGTAAATCTTGGTTGAATACTATAAAACCATTTATCTTCATTATGCTCACAATCGCCCTGCTTTTGATACTCGAGTTTTTGTGCGATTATATTTGGCGTGTAATGCTTCATTAAACGATTGAGACGTAAACAAACCTTTTTCGCAATATACAATTAAGGCCTTGCTTTTCTTTCGGTTTTGAAAGATTAATTTTACCTCTTGTCGTAATAAAATAATTCTGTGTGTTTTTTATGCATCTGTTATCTTTATTATAAATTTCTTTATTTAGTTAAAATACTAGAATAATAAATGATAAAAATCAAAAAAAAAACAACAAATAAATGGATCTGTTATATACACTTGTACTTCACTTTCACTTTCGTTTTACCTAGAGATAAAACACATATTCAATAATAACAATGTTATATGACAACTAACATATCAAAATAAAACGAAAGATGTTGATTTTTCAAAACACCGTTATTGCAATAGGGCTAAGTTTTGGGTGTTTATTTTCACTGTAAACGAATATATACATATAAATGTAATATAAAATTGTCTTCCTCACTTTCGTGTTCAAAGTATGTCAATATAATCTTACCTATTTGGATTTTAATGAGTTAGATTATTGGGTTGTTAGAAACTTAACAGAAAGTTGCAGCGTAAGATTTGCTTTTTGTATGACAAGGATAACTGTGTGATATGATATGAAGTCCTTTAATAAAAAAAAGTAAGTTCAATAAAATTTAATTATTTTCATTTTCTTAACTAACTGTTTATGTTAACGTCAGAAATATAATAATTTAAATACATTGTTTAATGTTACATATTTTTTTTCTTTTTCAGACACACAGGTTTTCCTTGTCAAAGGTACACAAAGACCTTATGAAATACTTCAAAAAGAAAACGTCGTTTGGACCAAGCGATCAACTTGCTAGACAGGCGGAAAAAACACGTCCACCTCTCAATAAAAATCTTCCTGGAAAGGTCTCCAAAACACCTAATCCATCTTATACAAGTCTTCCTGAAAAGACCACCATGACACGTCATCCGTCTAATGCAAGTTTACCTGGTCAGACCACCATGACACGTCATCCATCTAATGCAAGTTTACCTGGTCAGACCACCATTACACGTCATCCTTCTAATATTAGTCTACAAAACATTGATGCGTCATCTGATCAGACTCAGAGTAAGTCAGATTGTCGGAAGTGGTTCGAATCTCTGAAGCCCAGCGATCTCTACCAACATTTAATGGAATTGAAACTGATTAAAATGGCAAGCACTTGCCGTGATGAGGAGCTAGATGGATTGTTCTTTAACTCTATTACAAATGACCAGTTAAAGGAAGACTTTAAATTAACCTCCATCCAAATATTGAAATTTCGTCGATTTCAGCAGGAAGGGTGGATGCCAAATTGATTGTTTTCATCACCTTGGACAAGAAGACGAATATAACCTGAACGTAAATAGGCCTATTGACAAAGCAGGCAATTGACAAGTAATTTATTTTGTTATTCTTTTCTTATTATTTGTGTTATTGTTGTATGGATACCAAACCGTCGTGTCACGTCTGTGATATGTGTAAACGCTAACAATGTTGAATCTTTGTAAAACCTTATTGTTACACATTAATTATCTGATTTTAATATAAATACCTATGATGTTTGTGAAAAAAAGGATATGCTACTTTTCACACCATACCTGTAATTACATGTAGTGTGTGCGAGCTTCGAACATGGTACTTGTTTAATTCCTAAATGTTATTAGTTTGTGCGAGTTTCAAACATATTCATGCATATTTGCTATACCTGTGTGTTTGAGATACAAACATACTGCATATTATGTCATAACTGCAATGTTGAATGCAGAATGGTCACGTGGTTCATGTTACGCCATATGCATGGTATGTGTGAGTTAAAGATGTGTTAGCGTTGTAAGTATCTTTATGTAGCTCCCTGTCATATCATGCATATGAAATGTGCTAAAACTTGAATATCTTAGACTTTTATAAAACCTGTTGTGTGTGTTAAACATTCCATTTGCATCATTTTTATTTCAAGATAACATAAGAGTTGTATAACACTTATTTCATTAAACATTTTTTTTCAAATATAAGAAATGTATGAATATAGTATGAATATTTCACAAGTAAATTGTTTTTTGGAAAGTTGAAAATGCCAATTATAAATTTTGTTGTTGAAAATGGCGTGTATATAACCCCCTTGAAACAAATTTGTATCCGTGTCTGAATACTTGTATCCTAAATTTTACTTACGATTTTATATAAAAAATTTAAACTTTATTTATTTTACAACAGTTATGAAACAGGTTACCTAACTGATATAAATCACTCTTGTTGACCGTGATGTATGCTGTAAAACTGGAATACTCGGAGAAAACCCATTTAGTCGGTCAGGTGATCCCATACCTATTCATGTCCGGTTGGGGAAACAAACCCCGTCCGTCTTGGTTAAAAGACAAGTGCGCTGTCCACTGGACCACCCGACCACTACCAATTCTATGACTGAGTACTTAGCAATGCCAGTCATACTTGTAACCCCGGAACAGCTTGTAACATTGCTTATCACAGGTTGAACCCCGTAAAAAGTTTCAAACATTGTCCGTTATACGTTAAACCCTAGCTGGAACCGTTTGGTTTGGTTTTATTGGGTTTTTTTGCCCTGTTAACAGCTTAGGTCATTTAAGAATGCCCCCCCCCCCCCAGTGCATGATGTCTGTGTGTGTACTAAGGAGGCTATGGTATGTTCGTACAAGCCTCCTTCGGCTATTTGCCGTTTTAAAGTTCTGCCACTCTGAAGTGTACTGCATCCCCCCCCCCCAGCATAACACCCCACCCGGTCACATTATACTGACAACTGGCAAACCACTGTGACCTAGCAATCTTGGTGAAAGGCAAGCGTGCTATCCACTGCACCATCCAAACACCAGGAGTTGTATTCTATGTATTCTAAACATATAAGAAAAGTATGTTTTGGTCAATATTATTTCCTGTAAGGTGTAACAATTTTCTCATGTTGTTTTGTGACACTTAACATTTATTATAAACATACAAGAGTTTTGTTTGGATTGTCTTTGAATTTGGCGTAGCCTCCCTTTTATAAAGAAGATGGGACAATCAAAAGGAGTTTTACTCGTTTGGAGAAACATATCCGACCAAACTTTGTTTTTCAATAGATGTTTTCAACAGCACAGTCATGTTGATGCTGTCTTTAAATGAAGCGTTTACATTAGAAGCATCCAGAGTAAAAATCCAAACACCAACATTTGTTTGTCAAATTTAATTTAACATAAGATTCTTATTAAAGAGGGTGGCGTTTGTAACATAAAGGTTTAAAATGCTTGTACACTTAACCTTATGTATTATGTAAGAGGTTCTCAACATATATCATATCACTGGTTTAGCACTTGGCAACACACCAATGCATACGGTAGTAATGTATTGATTTCATTTTTAGAAAATTATCTCTCTTCAACTAGGATCGCCTCCAAAATATTACTTTAAATAATTTTACATATTTATAAAATTCCTACCTAGCAAAGTATATTCCTAAAATTAAAGCCAAATCATTTCCCATGACATTGATGATCAAACAAATCATTATCATGTTGTATGTTGAATCACTGATATATTCCCATATTACATTGGGAAATGATGGAAGAAATCCTGATATTGCCATCAATAATAAATGGCTTTGTATTTAAAATATTGGACGTTTTGTTCAACTTTTCCAGCAGATGTGATATAAACTAGCAACTTTAATGATGCTGTAAGGAGATGTTTAAGAGGGGGGAAAACACACACACAAAAAAACAACAACAAACAAGCAAAGCACCTTTCTGTGTTTTCCCCTTAAAAGGAAGAAATCCTGTGAGCTGATATATTAAGAAGTTCCTTATGATCTTGATATGAAAATGATATTTTTGACATTGTTTTAATGACTAACTCTTCTTGAGCCATCTAAAATATCTGAATGAATCTACATGATCCACTGAAATTGTTTTTAAATGACTTTTTGATCAACTGACATTGTTTTAAGGACTTATTGATCCATCAGAATGGTTTTAAGGACATCTTGATCCACTAAAAAAAATTTTTATTACTTCTTGTTCAACCAAAATTAATTGACCTCTAGATCTACTAAAATTGTATTGATGCCTTTTTTTTATTTTTTATTTTTTTTTTCAAGCATTTTCAAAGCTACAAGTATTAGCACGCATGCATAAATTCCTCCACGGACACACACCAATCATTATCCTAACAATCAATCATGATGATGTCAAAACACATAATTCATCATCATCATCATCATCAAGCAAACACCATGACATCATGTTTTTTCATGACAGCATGTTTTTTTATGTGTTTTTTTTAAAATTTGAAATCGGTTTTGGTATACTCATCATACAAACAAGACAACAGACAATTTTACAAAAGTAGTAAAGAGAACAAAAAACATAATAATATACATAATAAGACATATTGTATTTTTACCAACAAGCACACCCTCACACACACACACACACACGCACACACACGCACACCCACCTACCCACCCATTTTCTTGCATAAACATTTAGAAAAAAGTAAAAGTAGGAAATTGAAAGAAGGAAAAGTAAAGGGAGAAAATCGGAAGAAAGAATGTGGTGAGCTATAGACAAATATTAAAATATATGAGATGTTGATAATTTTATCAAGTGTTTTACAAAAAGCCAAGGGTGCTAAAAGAAAAAAACTGTCTGGTATTATATTGGAGTATTAAGTAATTCTTAAAGGCCCAATTTACGTAACTTTTGGCAAAACTTGAAGCGAAAATCAGGCCTAATTACTTGTTATAATTATAGATTTAGCTAAGATTAACTGATATCAGCAATATTCAAGATGAATCATTTCGCGGTTTCCTGTACAGCAGCAGTTGAAACACGCTATTTGTAAACACGCGTCCATTTCGAACCGTCTTCTGCCTTTGGTTTGTTGTTGAAGTGGGCCCCACCTGAATTATTTTCAATTCTGTTGTCCAGAGTTTCTTGTTAGTTACCGCTCATGTTTACTTCGCTTTAGGCTTATTTTTGCATGGTTATCAACTGGATTTTTTTTCAGAATTTTTCAGAATCACGAAAATTTCTCTGAAGTTACGTATATTGGGCCTTTAAATGTCGAGTTGAATAAAAGCTTTCCACTTGCTCGTAGTGTTATTATTTTGTTTTAAATGAGTCATTTCAACCATTTGCTATATATTTCTGAGTGTTGTAATCCACTTTAATAGTATTTGCCAAAGCATTGATGTTTAAAGAATTATCAAAACATCTGGTTCTATAGATCTACTGCTTGATTATCTAAATTATGACACTGTCAACTGTGGAATAAACACTGTTATTAGTTAGCCCAAAAGGAAAAGATTGTTTGTTCTAAAAGAGTTTCAAAGTTTTGCAATAGATTTTGTACTCCCACATCAAATGGACTATTGTCTCTTTCAAAATTACAAAAAGTACACATAGGACTGACTACTATATCATACTTGAAAATTTTGGAATTTGTGGTTAGAAAATAGTATAAAGAAATTTGAAATCAGTACTATTTGGAAGGAAAACCTGTATATTTTGAGGAACAAACGGGCGTAAAACTGGTGGAAGATTTTACGGTTAATGGTTTGGCAACTATTTACGAAAACAAATATTAATCTTTGAAATTAAAGAAAGTTGGCATGTAATTGAATTTTTTGTTATATCTTTGCTATGCCAAATGCACTTTGTCAAAAAGGATTTGTTTTGTAGTTCTTTCACTGATGGATTTCCATTTCCCTTCAGTTCTATACAATCCTCTTGTCCACCTTATTTTGAGAGAGTTAGTAAAATCTTTTTATTTGAGCATTTTTAAACCACCTTTACAATTTAATTTTGAACAATATTGCTTCTTTTACCTTTGTCTGTTTTACTATCCCCCAAAAATAAAATAAAATTGTATTAATTATATTTCCTTGAAAACCTTTTCACTTGTATTTTCAAGAGATATTAAAAGATGGTTAAATTGGGAGATCATTGATGACTTGATGGCATGAACCTTACCAATTGGAGTAAGTTTCCTTTTCTTCATATCATTTTTTATTAAACTCTTTAGTTTTACAACGACTTTTATCAAAATTTAGTTTAGGAACATTGATAAGTTAACATCAAAATCAATACCAAGTAGTATAAATTTAGTTTTCCCCAATTAAGGACTCACACAACTAAATAATTTACTAAATGTTGTAACTTTTAAAAAGTAATTAACTCGAGTGAATAAATTCCTCATCTAACAACCACTGGTTGTTGAACCTTTATAACAATCATGTCTCTTAAGATATAGCGTGCAAATTGGTCACGAATATAGGAAAATTTAAAAAAATGCTTCTTGGTTTTGGATTTATAATATCACATTCAATTGAAACATTAGCTTCATCGCTTTATTAGTTGACTGATATTAACAAATAACAGAATTATATCTTTTGTCTCCAAAAACACACTGATTTATCTTATATGATAGTTATGCCATTTTGATAACCTGTACAATCAGCAATGTCATAAGAGTATGATATATTTATTAGCAGAAGGCATTTATAATAGTAACAGTTGCAATATGATGTAAGGTGAAATAACTCTATGATGGGAACAACTCTGTTAAATAAAGGGTATGTTGGACACTCCTTAATTAGTAGCTCTATGTGTGGACATGAATACAATACTACATCTTGTACTGACCAAGTATAAATTGATGGTTTTCTATAAACAGTAAGTGAATTAAATTTTGTACAATTTCAATCAAATATTATCAGGAATGAGGGTTTTTTTAGGTAAGATACATAATTATGTATCAAGTATATCACCACTGTACACTAGTTATAAACCAATTATTTATTACTTATGCATCCCATTTCCATGATGATCAATATACTGACATGATAAAATCATATTAATGTGTATCTCAAGCACCCAACATAGTAAAATAGTTTTGAATGGTAACACGTGCGTGCCCCCATTGTCGCTAACTTTTGCCTTTGATTTTTTTTCGTCCGTAAGTAGCCCTCCAGTGGGAAACCGGAAACACGTCATACAATTACGTTACGTCACACTCGGCCTTCATCGGGTATTTCTGGAATGTTGAAAATGTGTTGCATTTATCTCTGTCGTTGTTGAGAATCTGTTTTTTCGACTTGCCGACTTTAAATTATGGAAATTTTATCTCTTTCTGGACCAGTACATAAACAATTCTCAGTAAATATAAGATACTATTACTATTTACTAAAGCTACATTCTATTAAGGCTTTGCCTTTATCATATTATAATGAAGTTACTTGATGTGTATTAGATTTATGCATATGGTAAAAACTGTTATTTATGTACTGTACTGAACACAAAAATCCAAAAACCAAAGTGAGACAGAGGCAGAAAGACAACATAATAAATAAACGAAGAAGATAAATTATGTACTTACATGTATATAGATACATGCATAGAAAATAATAGGAGCCTTGTATCTGTAACATATATTTTGAGCAAGTTGTCACTAAAAAATAAACAAGCCAAAACTGTACCTTTGTTTGGCATTTCCTAAGTATCCGTAAAGCATACAGAGTATATTTTTATCCATCTGCCGTGTATATGTAATCAATAATGAAAGGTGGCATTTAATTTCCTTTAATTCACACTGGAAATGTTTGAAATATGTAATACATATACATATGTATTCTCTTTAATCTGTGCATTCAGTAAAGGGAGATATGAGACAGTTCAAAGGTCAGCTCCATTACTGAAACACCACATAAAGTTCACTCACTCAGTGTTATTTTTTGTCCGACAAGCGTGTCCTTCAACACTTTCGCACTCTGGATGTGTTCAGCAATGACAGAGTCTATGTTGTCAAATAAACTGAACTTCACCCGTTGTTTGGTTTCTTTACACAATCCATACACATTACAGTTGTAATACCAACTATGTTCCACTTTGTCACTGGTTTTTACTTTGACCATAAGGACAAAATTTTCACTGGTGATGTCCTCACCAGTTGCTACCATTATCTGTCAGGGAAGTGCTTCTCTCAGATTTTCTACTTGCTGCTCAGGTATACCCCTGATACGGATGTTGTTTTTCCGCGAGTATTGCTCATTGCAGTTTACTGTATCTAAGGCCTTATTTAGTCTCTGCTGTTGATTCACCCGAATATTCTTCATCTTAACAATGGTATCATCCTGTTTCTCTGCCTCATCCTTCAGATTCTACACATCTATCTCCAAACTGGCATGACGCTCCAGTGTTTCTGAAGTTTGGACGTCAACATATTTCTAAACTTCTGAAATAAATTCCTCTTCCACCTCCTCCTTTATAGTTTGTACTGACTTTGTCAGGGCCACCTCTTCAGCTTTGTCAACAGCCTCTTGACTGTCTTTTACACTGATGGTGTTCTGTTGACAACTTATTTTCAAGTCCATGATTTCATTCTTAAGTTCATTGATTTCCTTCATTAGTAAGTCTGTGTTTGGATCAATACTCAGTCTCATCTGCTGGCTGTCCTTCTCCTTGGTTTGTTTACTGCCCCTAGTTTGTGTGGAACTCATTGAATCTTTGTAGAGTACAGGTAGGAAAAACAGGTAGAGAATAGTTCACACCTGTACAGGCACATACCGATCACAAGTAAGCACTGAACACTGCTCACATTCCAGTATGTCTTCATAAAACTTTAGAGAGCAAGCTGCTCATTTTCCAGATTTTCTTCTCCAACTTTTTTCACACAAGAATATCCTTCACATGATTCCTTACATTATGGTATACGTTTCATAACTGCTTTTCCGTTTTAACTGATGTGGTAGACCAAAACATCATCATCAAACAAACATCATGACATCATGTTCATCACCAATATCAAGATTTATGACTTTTTGATTCATCGAAATTGAAGTTGTTTTAATGCCTTCTTGATCTATTAAAATTGTTTTAATGTCTTCTTGATCAACCAAACTTAAGTGACTTCTAGATCCATCAAAATTATTTTAATCACTTCTTGATCCATCAAAAAGAACGTGTGGGGGTTGGATGGTGGTAAGGTTGAAAAGGGGTACAGAGGTATTTACCTAGGAAGGCAAACATACATTGCTGAATGTATCAGCAGTTTAACAAATTACAAGTTATACATGCTACAGTGCATACAGACTAGCAGAGAAATTTCAAAATGAAAAGAATCAATGTCATACAATTCATAAGGCTAAATAGTTGAATGTGATTTCATAATCACACATAACAACGCACACAAACAATATTACGAATAAAAACCAATTTTTCTAAAAATAATTAAAAAACGAAATAAAATATCAAGATTTCCCAATAGAGGGGAAACTGGGATAAAAAAAAATCTCGTATGATCCCAATCAATCAAAAACAATTATATTTCTAATATATTTATCCTTTGAATGAAATCAAGTTTTGAAATTAAGACATCTTTTAAAGTATTTCAATTGATAAATAACTTTCACGCTTGAATTTGCTCAATTGAATGGAAGATAACTCTTTTCATAATCACATAAAATAACGTACATACATTAAAGGCCCAATATACGTAGCTTTCGGCAAAATTTGAAGTGAAAATCAACCCTAATAACTTATTATATTTATAGATATAGTTAAGATTAAATGATATCAGCAATATTCAATGTGAATTCTTACGCGGCTACCGATACAGCAGCAGTTGAAACTCAATTTTTGTAAACATGTGTCCATTTTGAACTGTCTTCTAACTTCGGCTTGTTGTTGAAGTGGGTCCCATCTGAATTATTTTCAGTTCTTTGAATTTTTCTGTGAAAAGTTTCTTGTTAGTTACCGCTCAGGTTTACTTCGTTTTAGGCTTATTTTTGCATGGTTATCAACTGGATCTTTTTTCATGATTTTTCAGAATCACGAAAAAATTCCTGAAGTTACGTATATTGTGCCTTTAATACAAATAGAGAAACATGATAAAAAATGATAAAAAAATTAATAATAAAAAAAACAAACATAAAAAAAGACCGAAACAATTACTTTAATGAACCAAAATTAAGAAAAACAATTAATTTGATGTGCTTTTTATGGAGATATCTCTTGTCAATTTAAAGAAATCTCTTTTTAAAAGACATCCTTTGAAGCAATGGTAATTGATAAAAAATAACATTTAGATATCTTATTTTGTCTTTTTTTTTAAATAAATATTTACCTTTTACATTTATATAGACTCGTTTCAAATACAAGATAAATCTTTTTTTTATCTAAAGAGATATTTATCTAATTTGGGTAGGGAATGTGTAGTTGATTTGCAAGACCCATACTTAAAGCTGACAATGCAAGTTAAAAAGCTTTCTTGTTGATATTAACAAAAACCCGGCTAAGTAAACATATTAGAAATCTTCTGAGATGCCCCCTTACAGATTACTAAGGAATGGCAGACATTTTAGTTTTTGCCTTGCTTGGAAACGATAGTCGGCTTCCTTGGGTATAAAAGGCACCCAGGCCGTCAAACCGGCTCTCATTGTTGTGATGAAACCGCCCGGCGACACTTCTATAGACCTATATAGCTAGCCAACACATACTTTCTGATTTTTTTTACGATATTTTCGATCAGTATCTGACATGGATATTGAAGGTGTAATTATAACGATATTATACAATATGAGCAAAAAAAACAACAACATTAGATTACACCAAAATTTGTGCGAATAAAAAACAAGTACATGAATGACAACTGATAAGCCTACCTTAGTTTCAATTGGAACATCATATTGCTACGAGTAATCAGTTCCTGTGTGATAAACATTGCTATAACATCCATTTATTTCCATGAAAATAAGTTCCCCTGACTCGCATGTGTTCGTGCACGTGTTTTACATAATCAAGACTATTCTCGCGTGTTACACTACATTTTCATTACAAGCGCTTTAGTGGAAGGCGTAATATTATAGGTAGTATTAGAAGCGAGTACATATTCTATTCGGAATATTTCGCTCTGCTTCCGAATGTAAAATCAACATGTCGATGTCCATTACGTATACATACAATTATTATGTAGGTGAAGGGACAGAAAGGTTGTTTTCAGTTTTATTTTTGTTTATTTTGCCTTGCCACACGATTTATAATGGTGTCTAAGAGAGTGACCATCTTCATGTAACTTCACCTTCAACGTAAGTGTGTGTTGATAATTCCAGTTTTGTAACTAATGCAGTGTCACCTGTTGTGTCCGCAGGTGTGTTGCACTTTGCACGGCCAGTGTTCATGTAAAAACCGGTTTGACAGGCTGGGTGCCTTATATACCCAGGGAGGCCGGCTCTCGTTTCCAAGCAAGGCAAAAACTAAAATGTCTGCCTCTCCTTAGTAACCTGTTAGGGGGCATCTCAGAAGCTTTCTGAAATATTACTTTGCCGTATTGTTTTTTTTAATCTCAACAAAGAAGCTTTTTAACTTGCATTGTCAGCTTTGAGTGTGACTGTACTTAGCTATCTCGTTTAATCAGTTCTCAATTATCTACACTAGTGTTATATCATTCGTGTTCTAGTGTGCCAACTTCCTGGTTGAAAACAAAGCGGTATGTCACCACAAACCACATTATTTAAAACGTTGAATGGTTACACCCAAAACATTGTGCTGATAATAGCCTCTACCACAAGCGTAAGCGATCCATATTTCGACCAACATCTATTTTTGTTTAAAAAATGCCGTTTTAAAAACCAACATTTGTCTTTATCCTCAGAATTATTTTATATTTTAACCTGACATGCTAACTAAGAAAACATTTTCGGAAAATCCTAAAAAAACGACTTAAAACATGTGTCCTTTGTAAGCATGATAAGGGATGATATGACATCAAAACAAACAGTGGCGCGTTATGTACATAACAAACAGTGAAGCAGTATGTACAGAACAAACAGCAGTGGGTTATGTACAGAACAACTAGTGGTGGGTTATGTACAGAACAAACAGTGGTGGGTAATGTACAGAACAAACAGTGGCGTGTTATGTACAGAACAAACAATGGCGTGTTATGTACAGAACAAACAATGGCGTGTTATGTAGAGAACAAACAATGGCGTGTTATGTACAGAACAAACAATGGCGTGTTGTGTACAGAACAAACAGTGGTGTGTTATGTACAGAACAAACAGTGGTGCGTTATGTACAGAACAAACAGTGGCGTGTTATGTACAGAACAAACAGTGGCGCGTTATGTACATAACAAACAGTGAAGCAGTATGTACAGAACAAACAGCGGTGGGTTATGTACAGAACAAACAGTGGTGGGTTATGTACAGAACAAACAGTGGTGGGTTATGTACAGAACAAACAGTGGCGTGTTATGTACAGAACAAACAATGGCGTGTTATGTACAGAACAAACAATGGCGTGTTATGTACAGAACAAACAATGGCGTGTTATGTACAGAACAAACAATGGCGTGTTGTGTACAGAACAAACAGTGGTGTGTTATGTACAGAACAAACAGTGGTGCGTTATGTACAGAACAAACAGTGGCGTGTTATGTACAGAACAAACAGTGAAGCAGTATGTACAGAACAAACAGCGGTGGGTTATGTACAGAACAAACAGTGGTGGGTTATGTAGAGAACAAACAGTGGTGTGTTATGTACAGAACAAACAGTGGCGTGTTATGTAGAGAACAAACAATGGCGTGTTATGTACAGAACAAACAATGGCGTGTTGTGTACAGAACAGACAGTGGTGTGTTATGTACAGAACAAACAGTGGTGCGTTATGTACAGAACAAACAGTGGCGTGTTATGTACAGAACAAACAGTGGCGCGTTATGTACATAACAAACAGTGAAGCAGTATGTACAGAACAAACAGCGGTGGGTTATGTACAGAACAAACAGTTGTGGGTTATGTACAGAACAAACAGTGGTGGGTTATGTACAGAACAAACAGTGGCGTGTTATGTACAGAACAAACAATGGCGTGTTATGTACAGAACAAACAATGGCGTGTTATGTACAGAACAAACAATGGCGTGTTATGTACAGAACAAACAATGGCGTGTTGTGTACAGAACAAACAGTGGTGTGTTATGTACAGAACAAACAGTGGTGCGTTATGTACAGAACAAACAGTGGCGTGTTATGTACAGAACAAACAGTGAAGCAGTATGTACAGAACAAACAGCGGTGGGTTATGTACAGAACAAACAGTGGTGGGTTATGTAGAGAACAAACAGTGGTGTGTTATGTACAGAACAAACAGTGGCGTGTTATGTAGAGAACAAACAATGGCGTGTTATGTACAGAACAAACAATGGCGTGTTGTGTACAGAACAGACAGTGGTGTGTTATGTACAGAACAAACAGTGGTGCGTTATGTACAGAACAAACAGTGGCGTGTTATGTACAGAACAAACAGTGGCGCGTTATGTACATAACAAACAGTGAAGCAGTATGTACAGAACAAACAGCGGTGGGTTATGTACAGAACAAACAGTTGTGGGTTATGTACAGAACAAACAGTGGTGGGTTATGTACAGAACAAACAGTGGCGTGTTATGTACAGAACAAACAATGGCGTGTTATGTACAGAACAAACAATGGCGTGTTATGTACAGAACAAACAATGGCGTGTTATGTACAGAACAAACAATGGCGTGTTGTGTACAGAACAAACAGTGGTGTGTTATGTACAGAACAAACAGTGGTGCGTTATGTACAGAACAAACAGTGGCGTGTTATGTACAGAACAAACAATGGCGTGTAATGTACAGAACAAACAATGGCGTGTTATGTACAGAACAAACAATGGCGTGTTATGTACAGAACAAACAGTGGCGTGTTATGTACAGAACAAACAATGGCGTGTAATGTACAGAACAAACAATGGCGTGTTATGTACAGAACAAACAATGGCGTGTTATGTACAGAACAAACAATGGCGTGTTATGTACAGAACAAACAATGGCGTGTTATGTACAGAACAAACAATGGCGTGTTATGTACAGAACAAACAATGGCGTATTATGTACAGAACAAACAGTGGCGCGTTATGTACATAACAAACAGTGAAGCAGTATGTACAGAACAAACAGTGGTGTGTTATGTACAGAACAAACAGCGGTGGGTTATGTACATAACAAACAGTGGTGTATTATGTACAGAACAAACAGTGGTGTGTTATGTACAAAACAAACAGTGGTGTGTTATGTACAAAACAAACAGTGGTGTGTTATGTACAAAACAAACAGTGTCGCGTAATGTACAGAACAAACAGTGGTGGGTTATGTACGTAACAAACAGTGGTGGGTTATGTACAGAACAAACAGTGGCGCGTTATGTACATAACAAGCAGTGAAGCAGTATGTACAGAACAAACAGTGGTGTGTTATATACAGAACCAACAGAGGTGGGTTATGTACAGAACAAACAGTGGTGCGTTACGTACAGAACAAACAGTGGTGCGCTATGTACAGAACAAACAGTGGTACGTTATGTACAGAACAAACAGTGGCGTGTTATGTACAGAACAAACAGTGGTGCGTTATGTACAGAACACACAGTGGTGTGTTATGTACAAAACAAACAGTGGTGTGTTATGTATAGAACAAACAGTGGTGGGTTATGTACAGAACAAACAATGGTACGTTATGTACAGAACAAACAGTGGTGGGTTATGTGCATAACAAACAGTGGTGCGTTATGTACAGAACAAACAGTGGTGTGTTATGTACAGAACAAACACTGGCGTGTAATGTACAGAACAAACAGTGGTGGGTTATGTACAGAACAAACAGTGGTGGGTTATGTACAGAACAAACAGTGGTGTGTTATGTATAGAAGAAACAGTGGTGGGTTATGTACAGAACAAACAATGGTGTGTTATGCACAGAACAAACAGTGGTGTGTTATGTATAGAACAAACAGTGGTGGGTTATGTACAGAACAAACAGTGATGTGTTATGTACAGAACAAACAGTGATGTGTTATGTACAGAACAAACAGTGGTGTGTTATGTAAAGAACAAACAGTGGTGTGTTATGTACAGAACAAAAAGTGGTGGATTATGTACAGAACAAACAGTTGTGTGTTATGTACAAAACAAACAATGGCGTGCTATGTACAGAAGAGACAGCGGCGTGTAATGTACAGAACAAACAGTGATGGGTTATGTACAGAACAAACAGTGATGGGTTATGTACAGAACAAACAGTGGTGTGTTATGTACAGAACAAACAGTCGTGTGTTTTGACAGAAGAAACAGTTGTGTGTTATGTACAAAACAAACAATGGCGTGCTATGTACAGAACAAACAGTGGCGTGTTATGTACAGAACAAACACTTGCGTGTTATGTACAGAACAAACAGTGGTGTGTTATGTACAGAACAAACAGTGGCGCGTTATGTACAGAACAAACAAGGGTGTGTTATGTACAGAACAAACAAAGGTGTGTTGTATACAGAACAAAAAGTGGTGTGTTATGTACAGAACAAACAGTGGTGCGTAATGTAAAAAAACAAACAGTGATGTGTTATGTACAAAACAGACAGCGATGTTTAATGTACAGAACAACCAGTGGTGGGTTATGTACAGAACAAACAGTGGTGCGTTATGTACAGAACAAACTTTGGTGCGTTATGTACAGAACAAATAGTGGTGGGTTATGTACAGAACAAACAGTGGTGTGTTATGTAAAGAACAAACAGTGGTGTGTTATGTACAGAACAAACAGTGGTGTGTTATGTAAAGAACAAATAGTGGTGTGTTATGTACAGAACAAACAGTGGTGTGTTATGTAAAGAACAAATAGTGGTGTGTTATGTACAGAACAAACAGTGGTGTGTTATGTAAAGAACAAATAGTGGTGTGTTATATACAGAACAAACAGTGGCGTGTTATGTAAAGAACAAATAGTGGTGTGTTATGTACAGAACAAATAGTGGTGTGTTATGTACAGAACAAACAGTGGTGTGTTATGTACAGAACAAACAGTGGTGTGTTATGTACAGAAAAAACAGTGGTGGGTTATGTACAGAACAAACAGTGGTGTGTTATGTACAGAATAAACAGTGGTGTGTTATGTACAGAACAAAAAGTGGTGGATTATGTACAGAACAAACAGTGGTGTGTTTTGACAGAACAAACAGTTGTGTGTTATGTACAAAACAAACAATGGCGTGCTATGTACAGAACAAACAGTGGCGTGTTATGTACAAAACAAACAATGGCGTGTTATGTACAGAACAAACAGTGGTGCGTAATGTAAAAAACAAACAGTGGTGTGTTATGTACAAAACAAACAGTGACGTGTTATGTACAGAACAAACAGTGGTGTGTTATGTACAGAAAAAACAGTGGTGTGTTATGTACAGAACAAACAGTGGTGTGTTATGTACAGAACAAACAGTGGTGTGTTATGTACAGAACAAACAGTGGTGTGTTATGTACAGAACAAACAGTGGTGTGTTATGTAAAGAACAAATAGTAGTGTGTTATGTACAGAACAAACAGTGGTGTGTTATGTAAAGAACAAATAGTGGTGTGTTATGTACAGAACAAACAGTGGTGTGTTATGTAAAGAACAAATAGTGGTGTGTTATATACAGAACAAACAGTGGCGTGTTATGTAAAGAACAAATAGTGGTGTGTTATGTACAGAACAAACAGTGGTGTGTTATGTACAGAACAAACAGTGGTGTGTTATGTACAGAACAAACAGTGGTGTGTTATGTACAGAACAAACAGTGGTGTGTTATGTACAGAACAAACAGTGGTGGGTTATGTACAGAACAAACAGTGGTGTGTTATGTACAGAATAAACAGTGGTGTGTTATGTACAGAACAAAAAGTGGTGGATTATGTACAGAACAAACAGTGGTGTGTTTTGACAGAACAAACAGTTGTGTGTTATGTACAAAACAAACAATGGCGTGCTATGTACAGAACAAACAGTGGCGTGAAATGTACAGAACAAACAGTGATGGGTTATGTACAGAACAAACAGTGATGTGTTATGTACAGAACAAATAGTGGTGTGTTATGTACAGAACAAACAGTGGTGTGTTTTGACAGAACAAACAGTTGCGTGTTATGTACAAAACAAACAATGGCGTGCTATGTACAGAACAAACAGTGGCGTGTTATGTACAAAACAAACAATGGCGTGTTATGTACAGAACAAACAGTGGTGCGTAATGTAAAAAACAAACAGTGGTGTGTTATGTACAAAACAAACAGTGACGTGTTATGTACAGAACAAACAATGGTGTGTTATGTACAGAAAAAACAGTGGTGTGTTATGTACAGAACAAACAGTGGTACGTTATGTACAGAACAAACAGTGGTGTGTTATATACAGAACAAACAGTGGTGTGTTATGTACAGAACAAAAAGTGGTGGATTATGTACAGAACAAACAGTGGTGTGTTATGTACAGAACAAACAGTGGTGTGTTATGTACAGAACAAACAGTGGTGTGTTATGTACAGAACAAACAGTGGTGTGTTATGTACAGAACAAACAGTGGTGGGTTATGTACAGAACAAACAGTGGTGTGTTATGTACAGAATAAACAGTGGTGTGTTATGTACAGAACAAAAAGTGGTGGATTATGTACAGAACAAACAGTGGTGTGTTTTGACAGAACAAACAGTTGTGTGTTATGTACAAAACAAACAATGGCGTGCTATGTACAGAACAAACAGTGGCGTGAAATGTACAGAACAAACAGTGATGGGTTATGTACAGAACAAACAGTGATGTGTTATGTACAGAACAAATAGTGGTGTGTTATGTACAGAACAAACAGTGGTGTGTTTTGACAGAACAAACAGTTGCGTGTTATGTACAAAACAAACAATGGCGTGCTATGTACAGAACAAACAGTGGCGTGTTATGTACAAAACAAACAATGGCGTGTTATGTACAGAACAAACAGTGGTGCGTAATGTAAAAAACAAACAGTGGTGTGTTATGTACAAAACAAACAGTGACGTGTTATGTACAGAACAAACAATGGTGTGTTATGTACAGAAAAAACAGTGGTGTGTTATGTACAGAACAAACAGTGGTACGTTATGTACAGAACAAACAGTGGTGTGTTATATACAGAACAAACAGTGGTAGGTTATGTACAGAACAAACAGTGGTGCGTTATGTACAGAACAAACAGTGGTGCGCTATGTACAGAACAAACAGTGGTACGTTATGTAGAGAACAAACAATGGCGTGTTATGTACAGAACAAACAGTGGTGCGTTATGTACAGAACACACAGTGGTGTGTTATGTACAAAACAAACAGTGGTGTGTTATGTATAGAACAAACAGTGGTGGGTTATGTACAGAACAAAAAATGGTACGTTATGTACAGAACAAACAGTGGTGGGTTATGTACAGAACAAACAGTGGTGCGTTATGTACAGAACAAACAGTGGTGCGCTATGTACAGAACAAACAGTGGTGTGTTATGTACAGAACAAACAGTGGTGCGTTATGTACAGAACAAACAGTGGTGTGTTATGTACAGAACAAACAGTGGTGCGTTATGTACAGAACAAACAGTGGTGTGTTATGTACAGAACAAACAGTGGTGCGTTATGTACAGAACAAACAGTGGTGTGTTATGTACAGAACAAACAGTGGTGTGTTATGTACAGAACAAACAGTGGTGCGTTATGTACAGAACAAACAGTGGTGTGTTATGTACAGAACAAACAGTGTCGCGTTATGTACAGAACAAACAGTGATGGGTTTTGTACAGAACAAGCAGTGACTCAATATCCCTGTTAGCTTGATCCGGACCGTCATTCTGCTGATCTGGAATACCTATAACAGGCAAATCAGAGTTCGGCGTGGAAATGTGGATATCCACTAATGAGGTTTTACTCTGGTTCTTTTGTTCAACTTCCACATACTCATGATCAATCGTCATTGTTTTTTTTCGGTTAAATATTTCTGTTTTTGGCACAGGCTTGGGTCTTGTAAGAACCTGTGGGTTTCCAGAATATGGTGCCACCAAGTATCCTATCAGGAGCAGATGATTTCGATGTATCATCCGTTGCCTCCCGATCCCGTCCTCTCGCTTAATAACGACAACTGGAATGTCCGTGTTAAAAGCTAATGCTTAAAAACGTACACATCTGTCACCCAAGGGTCAGCAATTGTCTGGTGTCCCTTGATCGCTAGTACTTTTATTAGAACTATATCACCTTGCTCCAAGGTTTCACCAAGTACTCTTACGTCATAATCCTCCTTCTGTTCGCCTTGGATCTGACCAGCATGAGATGACGCCAAACGTCGTATTTTGAACACAGTTAAAAAAACGTCTTTTCAACTTGCACAAGCGTCTTGTGTATTTTGTGCATAAAAAGAGATAATACCGAAGCGTTAACACAATTATAATCCGAACTCAAAATCGATTAAACCAAGGGCAAAATATGAACAAAGTAAATATCTACATGGCAAGTACAAGAAAATAAGACCATGTGTTCCCAAGTGTAAGCGTCTTCTGTTTCATCGACGACTACCGCCATGTAAATCTTTGTCACTTCCAAGTAAACATCAATTTCTCAAAATGAGAACCGTAAATGTTGTGCATTTTAGTTTTGGCACGATATATACATCAGCAAAATATCAAATATAAAAACACATGGGTGTGCGCAACACATCAAGACACCGTCCTTCAAGATACAACGGGCTGGTGGATTTCTGCGGCAAAATAACTCAATTGGTTGAACGTCTGTCTTGATTTCGGAAATACACTTGTAGTTGTGACTATTCTGGTTAAAAACTTGAAAGAAGAGGAAGGAATAACATTGGACTGGGTCGACCGTCGGCGACCAGATAGCACAATTCGTTGAGCGTTGGTTTAGAGTTCGGATGTCCTGGGTTCGAGCCCCGGTCAAATTGTGCATTTTTACTCTCTTGTTACACATTTCTTATCCATCAATACCTTGTATAAGCTCATTCCCTTTTCATATTTAAATAAGCAATGAACGTTTTACCAAATAATGTTACAGTCCTTTAAAACATATTGCTATTGATGACAATCTTAATAAAACCCAGCAGGGTTTAATGTAAGTTTGTCAGCAATAGCAATGTGTGTTATATATAGGACAGCTACAACATTTGCTAAAACGTTCATTACTTAATTTTTATAATTCAGTATAATTATTGTGCTTTATTTAGTCATTTCTAAAACATTTTCAACAACAAAGTCAGTGTTGGCAACAATGAAATTGATAACTTCACAATATAGATTGATGACGTCTTATTAGCAAATATTGTTTCAGTCTTATATCAACATTTGCCTTCACAATGCATTGCCATGGTAAAATTAAGAGAAAATGTAAATATATTCTTATAATCAATACAACCAAACGCATCGTTGTTATAGGAACAGCATGTAGTTAGATCAAGGCAGAAAGGACTCAGCTAATACCGAAGCGTCAACAAAACTATAATCCGAACTCAAAACCGATTAAAATAAATAAGAGAATACCAAAGCGTTAACAAAATTATAATCCAAACTCAAAATCGATTAAACCAGGGGCAAAATATGAACAAAGGAAAAATTCAAATGGAGACCGTTGCAAAAATACAAGAGAATAGGACCAGATGTTCCGGAAGAGTAAGCGTCTTCTGCTTCATCGACGACACCCGCCATGTAAATCTTTGTCACATCCAAGTAAACATCAAGTTATCAAAATGAGAACCGAGTATCATTATCAATCACAACAAGTAAACACTAATGAGCATACTCAAAAACGTCCATTTTCATATTACTTAAAGATACAGAATATTTCTCAATGAGACAAAGATGGCGACCATCAATCAGAGGCAAGATATGAACAATGGAAACGATTGATACACAAGACCAGGTGTTCTGAGAGAGTAATAATTTTCTACTTCATCGACGACACCTGCAATGTAACTCTAGGTTGCATTCACGTGAATGTCAAGTCATCAATGTGAGAAAATAAGCAGGGATCATTTCAAGACTGATTGTTAATGCAAATACATAGCTTTTGGTTTAGAATTGTATCCATGTCTGTCGTTCAGTTCTTATTCGTTATATTTGTTATTTATTAAGTGTTACACGGTTTGCTTTGTCTTAGCAACGGAAAGATTTGTTTTAGCTTTGTGGAAGACAGAGCGTTTTATAATTTTGTAGGACAGAAGTTTATGTGATAGCATAGGACGAGATATGGAATATTCTAGTGTTGGACAAATAATTTTTTTTTTTATAATTTTGAATGACAGATTGTTATGTAATCGTGTTAGACGGAATATAGGATATTTTACTGTTGGGAAGATTTTCATATGATCGTTTAGGACAGAAAGTTATGGGATTGAGTAGGAGATAACGTTTTACGATAGTGTAGGACGGAATAGGATTGAATGAATTATTTTTCTCATTTTACAAGCATGGGTATCTTTGTGTTTATCGAGTTATCAATACAATGTATGCTAGCATGTATACATGTAATTCTTACAGCACTCGTCATTGTTAGCCGATCTCTGGTTATTCATATAACACTGAGAGTCACGGCTGACTGTGCATACAGTTATACATATAGGTTAACAGGATATAAATAGTCAAACTCCCTGTATTCATTGAATATTACTTCCTCTTTAGAATTATGGCCGCCACCAAATGGAGGCTTTTATGGTCGGACGAAACTTACACATTATCCGATGTTGTTAAGAATACCGGCATCCCGGTTCTTGTGAAGGTAGGTGAAAGCATATACGAGTTACACGATGAGAGGTTCACACCCGGGGACCTACTTCAGATACACAGTAAGAAGACTGTCAACAAAGTTGTGTGTCGTGTAATACAGTCTGGTGACAGAACTCCGCCAGTGAGCAAGCGAAAACAAACAGGAACGCTAGCGGAGGATGATATCAGCATTCCCATTGAGTACAAACAGAAACTCAGCATTTATCATCGTGATGCTGGATGCAAGGTCTACCAGACTGTATCGGAGCTAGTGAAGGAGCGTCCCAGGTATGTTCGTGTCATCGACTCCTTCACCGACAGAGGGGGATATACTATCAATGCTAGATCGGATATTGAACTTGGTCAGGTTGGAAAGGGAGGCGCGCTGTCGTTTTTCTGTGATGGCTACACATACAACGTTAATCCCGAACAACCAATAAAATGCCTTCTGCTGCCGGATGATACAAAGTACACTATTCAAGAGCTGATCGACAAATTTCCTCTTCCTCAGACGGTGGAATTCTCTGAAGCGGAATCCTCGAGCAAGCCAAGGGCTGCTTACACAGGCGTTAAAGGTCCCTCCATTGAAGCCAAATATATTGAGATCAAAAGTGTAATAAAGCAGGATGTTTACATTTGCACCCTCAATCCCTCAAAGCAAGTACAAGGGCCAAACAGCGAAAAGGGCAAAAAGGGTTCAAAAATGATTATTATCCCGCTTGATAGTGTTACTAACTCCCAGCTTGAGGTAAAAATACCACAGCAACCGGATGATTCCAACTATGGTGCGATGTTAGGCAAGATAAGGCCGAAGATGGATGCTGCCATGACTGCTATCGAAGAAACTATCGACACTGTGAATTACCCAAAAGTGTTATTCATTCCAATGCAAAAGGACAAACCAAAGCCCCCAGTGCCTTCTAGACCAACGAAACGTACACCTAGTAATACCTATAGAAGGGCGTCGACACAGTCTAGAAATAAGGGTAGGTACATATTATAATATACACCTAGATATTGGCACATTAGAAGGGTATGTGCTGTGTACATCTATATGTATTTTCCAATTCACAATTTCATCAGCTTTATGTTCTATTTTGGTGAAGAATATTTACATTTTGCATCACCACTCATGGGTAACAGTATCAATGATTGTGGTGGTGGTCGTGGTGGTTGGGGGTTATTGGGTGGTGGTGGTGTTGGTGGTAGTGGCGGTGGTGGATGGGGTTATGCTGTGGTGGTGTTGGTGGTGGTGGTGGGGGTGGGGGCTTATGGGGTTGCTATGGTGATGGTGGCGGTGGGTGGGGGGTTATGGGGTTGTTATGGTGATGGTGGCGGTGATGGTGGCGGTGATGGTGGTGGTGGCGGTGGGTGGGGGTTATGGGGTTGTTATGGTGATGGTGGCGGTGATGGTGGTGGTGGCGGTGGGTGGGGGTTATGGGGTTGTTATGGTGATGGTGGCGGTGATGGTGGTGGCGGCGGTGGGTGCGGTTTATGGGGTTGTTATGGTGATGGTGGTGGTGGCGGTGGGTAGGGGTTATGGGGTTGTTATGTGGGTGGTGGCGGTGATGGTGGTGGTAGCGGTGGGTGGGGGGTTATGGGGTGGTGATGGTGTTGGTGGTGGGTGGGGGTGAAGGGGTTGTTATGGTGATGGTGGTGGTGGCGATGAGTGGGGGGTTATGGGGGTTGCTATGGTTATGGTGGCGGTGATGGTGGTGGTGGCGGTGGATGGGGTTTATGGGGTTGTTATGGTGATGGTGGTTGCGGTGGGTGGGGGTTATGGGGTTGTTACGTGGGTGGTGGCGGTAATGGTGGTGGTGGCGGTGGTTGGGGGGTTATGGGGTGGTGATGGTTTTGGTGGTGGGTGGGGGGTTATGGGGTTGTTAATGTGATGGTGGTGGTGGCGGTGGGTGGGGGGTTATGGGGTTGTTATGGTGATGGTGGTGGTTGCAGTGGGTGGGGGGTTATGGGGTTGTTATGGTGATGGTGGCGGTGATGGTGGTGGTGGCGGTGGGTGGGCGTTATGGGTTGGTGGTGGTGGTAATGATGGCGATGGGTTAGGGATTATGGGGTGGTTGTGGTGATGGTTGCGGTGATGGTCGCGGTTGGTGTGGGGTTATGGGGTGGTATTGGTGTTGATGACTGAAATCGAATCCAGCCATTTTGGCGACGAATTGCATATTTCTTTATTAAACGGACATGTTAAAATGAATAAACAAAAACAAATGAGATAAGAAACAGACCTTTTTTGGTCCTTGTGTATTCGGAGATTCACCGTTTTATCATACTCGATATCTAGGGGTTACGATCACCTAAGCTCTCTACACCCCTGGAATATGTCATGGAAAAACTGAGGCACGCGCATGTAAAAAAATCCTGACCAATCGCTAAGCCGCCTACTTGTCCTTTGAAGATTACAAAGGAGTCGCAACCGACTGCAAAGCCTGTCAATATTACCGTTATGTGACCACAAGATTATTTCGATGTACATCAAATGGAAAGGGTGGAACCAGTCATCTTGCCTCATCATCAGAGCTGGTTCACACGGAGCCTTCAATTTTGCCATTTTTCAGGGGTGTAGAGAGCGTAAGTGATCGTAACCCATAGATATCGAGGATTCCTTTTAATAGGATGTCCTACAATATTTTGTATCATAAACGCAAAACAAATGTAATTGTTCACCGAAAGTGGGTGAAGGGGATACCAAAAAGGGGAGGGTAAATTTACAAATATAGTTTACTGTTTGCAACATGAGCTAAGCAGGCATATGTAAAAAAAATGATTAAAAATGACAGAATGTCGTCACTTTAAAATCGTTAAAATAAAACGAATTATTAAGTCAGGGAGAACTAGGTAATTTTTTAAGTAAAACGAATGTTTTTGCAATAATTTCCTTTCTTATTTTTCATTTTTACAAAATTGAAAAATTCAACAGCTTTTTTTCTGAAGGTTTATACTGATATATAGCATCTGGATTTATCTTGAACTTGTCTGTTTCAGATATCTCTCAATCTGATATGAGTATCACTAGGGTAAACTATCTTTTAGGATATAACTTCTTAATCTTATTAAAAGATTTCTAATAGATTTTAATAGCATATTATGCATCTGAAAATTATGTTAAAAATAAAGGTGACTGTTGTTTGTTGTCTGTTTTTTATATGAATTTAAACAATTTTGAAAATGCGTCTTTCTGTGTATTTTTTGCACTTAGTGAAAGGCCGAAATGTCACCTTTTTATGCTAAATTAATCTCCTAAAAACATCAGTGTTTCGCCATTTTTTATTATATCGAGCCCATTTTTGCTTTTCAACTTTTTAATGTTCAAAATTATAGAATTTTTATGCAACAAATTGTATAATTATATAATTTTTGGATTTTTTTTCATATTTTTAGTGTAACTGGAGCACTTTTTAATTTTGAACCCGAAATTTTCTAAAATAACACAAATAGTAAAGGGATAAAAATGAAGCACGCCCACCCGCCTTTTTTATGATAGTTTTAGACAGAAAAAACGATTTTCTTTTCATCTGCTAAATATTAAAAACGTTTATCTGCGTTAATTCTGCAACAAATGGTGAAACTATAAGGATATTTTATTTAAAACATAAGGAGAAGGGGTAACTCAAATCACTTTCCTGAGTTAAAATATAAAGTTAGAGAAATTTATTTCCATATCTTAAAAGAAAAATACTTTTTGGTCAATTCTGCAAACATTCATACATTTTGGATTACAAATTCGGGAGATATTGTAAGAAGATGTCCTGCAATCGGTCAAAATTTTAAAATTAACTTTAAATCACTTATTATATCATATTGTAATCTTTGACCGATCATAGGACAAAAACGAGTACGCTAACATATCATTATCTTTGCATTTTCTGCAATGCCATGAACTCCCTTTTCCGAAAATGTATACGAGAAAATAAGTTTAATGCTGGAAAATTTTGACTTCTCAGAAGAATACATCCTTAAGTATCAATTTGATTTTCTGTCGTTTTTCATTCTTACAAATGTATCTGTTTAGTTCACACATTTTGGATGGAAAGTAGCAAATCTTATTTGTGATTTATCCTCCTCCTTTAGATACCTTCTAAATTCACTTTCGGTCAAACTTTTACCTTTTGTTTTGTACACGTAGTACAATAGGACATCAACACCGGAGGCCCTCAAAAGGGGTCGTATAGACAATAATCCTTTACTATGTATTTGTAGACTATTATCTTGTTATAATCTTTGTTTTCAAACGATGACTATTGGGGAAATGTGTAAAATATTAACCAGCTTGACTCATTAATTAGGTTTGAATAAAAACATGTCATATGTATTATCTGTAATTTAGGGTGGTCGGGTGGTGCAGTGGATAGCGCACTTGCCTTTCACCAAGGCGGCCGGGGTTCGATTCCCCGACTGGACGTGAAAAGGTATGGGGTCACCTGCCCAACCACGTGGGTTTTCTCCGGGTACTCCCGGTTTCCTCCCACATTAAGACCCCTCGCGCGCTAACATCCGGGCCAACAAGAGTGATTTATATAAGTTGGATAACTTGTTTCATAATTGTTGAAAAATAAACAAAGTTTACATTTTTTATTATCTGTAGGGGAAATACGATGGGCTAGATATACGCCTTTACAAATACATATTTATACACCACAGCAACTCGTCTGTGTCTACGGTTCTCTACAAATGAGTTGCTATAAAAGTAATTGATTTTTGTCGGGTGTTGTGCAAGACAAGACAAGACAAGATGATAATTAACAGTCGTATACGTAGAGCTATTTTTACGACAAATATCATTGTGTGTTAATACGCAATGGCACCTTTAAATAATATTTCATATAAAACTAATTATATGCAGGTGCAAGTATAAAGTGTTTTTAATTACATATTTCAACTATGATAAATATTAAGTTATATCAGAATAAACAAGTATATAAGTTAGGGGAAGGGTGAAAGTAGACGGTGGGGTAGGGGAAGGAATATAAGTTAGGGGAGGGGTGAGAGTAGGCGGTGGGATAGGGGAAGGAATATAAGTTAGGGGAGGGGTGAGAGTAGACGTTGGGGTAGGGGAAGAAATATAAGTTAGGGGAGGGATGAGACTAGAAGGTGGGGTAGGGGAAGGAATATAATTTAAGGGAAGGGTGAAAGGGAACGATAGGTTAGAAGAAGGAAATATAATGGGGATTGAGGTAAGTGTAACGGGTGGTTAGATGAACGAGTGTAAGAACAATTCAGCAAAAATTAAATAAACCAATGTAAAATATCAAGTTTTGATATCATTCACATCGGATTTAGTTAAAATTGAAATTATCTACCAAATAAACCAAAACCATGAACAAGCGATTTGAGCAAAACAATTTATGTTTATCAATTTTTGAGTATAAGATCCCAATGGTACTACATTCAAGATAATGAGACATCTCAATTTCTTTGAAATATCCGGGATTAAGGTGAAAAGTGTATCATTATAATATTGCTTCCTTCATTTCAAGTATCAGTTTCCTAATCGAGCTTCTCAACATTAACATTAGGAGGACGAAACAGCCGTATGATGCAGTTTAATTCATTTTTTCGGCATACTGTCTCTACATGTAATACTAAATTTAAAAGGTGCAGCATGTGTGTGTGTTAATTACGTCATCTTTAATTATAGGAGGTGGCAGACGCTGCTGGTTGATTAATTATTCATCAAGGTGTTCTGGAGCCTACATAGCCACAGTTAATCTGATTTGAGTAGTGGCACGGCACATAATATACACATTTCGTAGTACACAATTTGCAATAATACAGAACTATATTAATTTCACTTCAAAATTCATCAAGTAAAAGGTGTTTTACGCACCTGACGATTTTGCTTCTACATTAGTTTAGAAATGTTTGATTCCCACCTTTTGGCCCCTAGCATCACTGAAGAGAGGAGGATGAAGCTGCTGTATGATGCAATTTAATCGGTTTTCGGCATACTGTATCTATTACAAAATTTAAAAGGTGCAGCATATATGTGTGCTACGTCATTTTTAAACAGCCTCATCCTCCTTCTGCTCACAATTAGTGTGTTTACTTGTTGTGATTGACAATGCTAACTCCGTTCTCATTTTGAGGACTTGATGTTAACTTGGATGTGACCAAGGTCTACATGGCGGTTGTCGTCGATGAAGCAGAAAACGCCTACTCTTCCGGAACACCTGGTCTTATTTTCTTGTTCTTTTACAAGGGTTTCAAATGTTTATCTTTCCTTTGTTCATATTTTGCCCCTAGTTTAATCGATTTTGAGTTCGGATTATTGTTTTGTTAAAGCTTCGGTATTCTCTCTTCTTTTTTTTTTTTAAATATATCTGATGCGTGGATGGCGAAAACCAAGTAAGAGACCTTTTTATTGTGAGGACCTTTGGTCGTTTGATATATGTACATGATCTGGGTCAAATATCATGGATATCTGTAACAGTTGTACGGCGTTCTGACTCAGTGAAAACTTATGATAAAAACTTCCTTAAAATCGCTGTAAATCATATTTGTATTATCCTATGGTTGTGAAACACTTCAAAAGTTAAGTATTGACATCCGTTCCAGTAAATTGATTGTTAAACATTTGTATTTCAAATTCTTTGATTTAGATAGTGAAGTCGATCTAACCTCACTGGGCCTTTTTAGAGTCCTTTTTTTCTTGATATCGAATTACCAAACTTAACCCCAAACCCCATCCCACTCCCAAACATAACGTTAGTGCAGTATTATTTACCTTTAATGTTAAAATTTCTCCTTCGTTATATTATCAACAGTGTCAATTGTATATTACAAAAAACTTTGATAGAAAAACAGTCAGAGAACTCCGAATGGTCAACATACATATCTATTTCTTTAGAAAATGTGAACTGTAAATGTGGAATTTTTGGCGGTGTGGAAATTTTCGCTAATTTCGCTGGCATTAAATCTCCGCGAATATATCCACACGCGAACATATTCAACAATACTCAAAGTCTACAGTGTGTAATTTTATTATAGGTACATAGTGTAAAACAGCTTGACTGCAGAGCGAAAATTTCAACATCGCGAACATTTTGGAGGCGGACTAAGCGAAAAATTCAATTCACGAAAATATTGACTTTTACAGTTATAAATACCTTAAATAATTCTTACATTTTGTTCTTAAAAACAAATCATTCGTACATTATTCCTATCACGAGAAGAACGAAGTACGATATAAAAAATGTAAATATTTAAACTGTTTGCGAGATCAAAGATAAGACTGCGTTACTTCAGCAGTAGAACAGTACACATTGTGAATGTTAATACAGAGATTTAAAAATGTGTATTTTGTCTGAGGATGTAAAATAAGAATGATAAGGAAATGATAAATGTTGTACTTCTTTGTATTCTGTCAGAGTGCTTGACCTTTATATGTTAACATCCGTATCTGACTTCATTTTGTACGTTTAATGAATGCGGAAATACAAACAAGTTTTAAATAAGTGTACTACCTAGAAAAATTCACAAAGAGAGGGGAGCTTTTATTTGCACATTCATTGTCATACTCAGATATATCTTAACAAAATATATAGGATGAAAAATTCGTCACAATGAATACTTCACTGCTTTGGGTTGCTTTTTGGATAAGTAAAGAACCAGCTATCAGAGGGAAGTACAGGCCCGGGTCGAATTCTCTATCAACCATTGTGAATTAATAGTCCCGGGTCGAATTCTCTATCAACCATTGTGAAGTTTTAGTTCTAGATGGAATTTTCTATAAACCTTGGTGAAGTTAAAGCTCCGGGTCGAATTATCTATAATCCTTTGTGAAGTTTAAGTTCCGGGTCGTACCCAGACGTATTTTAGTTTTAATAATTATTCAATGATATATGGTTTTTTTACGGTCGTGAGGTATGCACTTATCAAAATCTAGAAAAAATGTTTTCTTGGCACGTTTCTGGTAAAATATGTGATGAAATGGAAATATTTCTTTAAAGAACCAGATGATGACGACGACAGCGATTATGAGCCGATTGCTGCACCGCCACCGAATCGGTCCAACCCAGGTAAGATACAGGTTTTGTAGTGTCAAAAATACCCAGTACAAAGCAAAGCTAATTAACAGAAAAGCATGATGCAAAAGCGAAGTTTTGATATTTTTTCTTATTAGCAGGAACATATGTTTTTTAACCTCTTTAATAGCAAAAAATCAAAAAAATAATCTGTTGAATTTGACAATTGCAAGGTGGCAAAGATGCAAAACGATCAGGAAAATATATACTATTGTCCTTTGTGCCATAAAAAAATCAATGATTTTCACAATGCCACGAATGCCTCAATGGTCTTGTTGAAAATGGTAATGGTTGAGGATAAATTGTGACCGCGTTTTTCTGCTATCACGACGTTTTTTATTAGGTATTCTACTTATTTGGAAATATTAAGCCGTTTACCATAACAATTATCGATTAATATGAAAGCCGATGAATTCTGTAAACATGACGCCTGACCAGTCTTAACCGACACGTCGTGTAGTTAACATCACTCATATCAATAACAACACTAAACTCGCTGACCCCTGACGACATACTGGAACCCTTCCAATTAAATGTTTGGAACAGTTCCATTAAAAAACACAGGACTGAATAAGTTAATCGCCTTAGTTTTGGCCCAGCTCTCGTGACGTCACATGAATTCGCTTATGATAATTTAGTAAATATGTCTTCAATTCAGCACCAGTTAAGATAAGCAGCTGTCAGGAAAAGATCTTCACGAACTTAAAATTGAAGCTTAAAATGTAACTGCAAACTTAACAGCAACATTTCAACTCAGTTACTATAATAAGATTTAAGGCAATCTAAAATAGTAAATGTTTAAAGCACAAGCAATGGAATTTCATGTCGTTTTTCCGCCAAGGCGGTATCCGCCAACAGCTAATTGCTACCAGTCCTTCGTCTTACGTAAGGTCGTTCATTCCTATCTACGATGACCTCTGGCGGACGTTATTGGCGTTAATCTTACAATTGTATTGTGGCTTGCTGCACAAATGAATCCATTATGTGAACTATCATATTAACTTTCTTATTTGAATTTGATGATTTCCAATTATATGATTTAATGCCGTACCAATAACGACTACAAAACTCTTAATTTCCTCCCACTTTTCACCGACCACTCTGCGTTTTCACCGACATTTTCAGCGAGGTCGGTGAAAAGTCAACTTTTGCTGATCTTGCATAACATTTTATTTCTATTCTGCACTCCATCCAAAATATCATATTTAAACTGTTTTTTTTTTTTTGCCTTAGCTTTCAGTAACTTCAGTACATTGATTTTAATTACAGGTCCAAAGATAACGAAACCAAAGCCACCACAAGTCCTACCAGTAAGTTATCCTGAAACCAGATCGTAATTAGAAGTGTTAATATTTAAAGAAGTATTGTAAAATGTTTTTCTATGTTTTTATTTTTTAATAAACGGTAATCTTAATGACGTGCATGGATCACTGACCGATTTACTGAACACCTTTTAAACAGATATATGCCGAATTGTGCATATTCTACCAGCGTATATCGCTCAAAGAACAGATAAGAGAAGTTTGTATGTAAAAAGATGGTTGTAAACAGTAGACATTTTTGCTGCACTTTTTCAATTCTTTCGGGGTTGAAATATATGTCCTTACTCCTGAATTGGAATGTTTTATTAATGTTGAGTTTATACATTTGTTCATAGAAAGCTAGGAAAACCAGCAGCAACCCACTTCCTAGCAAGGAGGAGATAAACGACCCGTCCTTATATTCTCAACAACCAGAAGGTAATCATTTTAGCCACAAGGTAATCATCATAGCCACAAGGTAATCATCATAGCCACAAAGTTATCATAATAGCCACAGGATAATTATCATAGCCACTAGATATTCCTCATAGCCACTAGATATTCATCATAGCCACAAGGTGATCTTCATTGCCACCGGGTAATATAGCTTCAAGGTAATCATCACTGCTACAAGGCAATCATCAAACATACAAGGTTACCAACAATGCAACAAGGTAACCATCACTGCCACAAGCTAAGCATCATACACACAGGGTAACCATCACTTCCACAGGGTAACCATCACTGCTACAAGGTAAGCATCATACCAAGAGGGTAACCATCACTGCTACAAGGTAAGCATCATACCAAGAGGGTAATCATCACTGCCACAAGGTAACCATCACTGCCACAAGGTAAGCATCATACCCACAGGGTAACCATCACAACACAAGGTAACCATCACAACACAAGGCAACCAACACAACACAAGGTAACAATCACAACACAAGGCAACCATCACAACACAAGGTTACCATCACAACACAAGGTAACCATCACAACACAAGGTAACCATCACAACACAAGGCAACCCTCACAACACAAGGTAACCATCACAACACAAGGTAACCATCACAACACAAGGCAATCATCACAACACAGGGTAACCATCACAACACAAGGTAACCATCACAACACAAGGTAACCATCACAACACAAGGCAACCCTCACAACACAACGTGACCATCACAACACAAGGTTACCATCACAACACAAGGCAATCTTCACAACACAAGGAACCATCACAACACAAGGCAACGATCACAACACAAGATAACCATCACAACACAAGGTAACCATCACAACACAAGCCAATCATCACAACACAAGGCAATCATCACAACACAAGGTAACCATCACAACACAAGGCAATCATCACAACACAAGGTAACCATCGCAACACAAGGTAACCATCGCAACACAAGGCAACCATCACAACACAAGGTAACCATCACAATACAAGGTAACCATCACAACACAAGGCAATCATCACAACACAAGGCAATCATCACAACACAAGGTAACCATCACAACACAAGGTAACCATCACAACACAAGGTAATCATCACAACACAAGGTAACCATTACAACACAAGGCAATCATCACAACACAGGGTAACCATCACAATACAAGGTAACCATCACAACACAAGGTAACCATCACAACACAAGGCAACCATCACAACACAACGTGACCATCACAACACAAGGTAACCATCCCAACACAAGGCAATCATCACAACACAAGGAACCATCACAACACAAGGCAACGATCACAACACAAGATAACCATCACAACACAAGGTTACCATCACAACACAAGGCAAGCATCACAACACAAGGCAATCATCACAACACAAGGTAACCATCACAACACAAGGCAATCATCACAACACAGGGTAACCATCGCAACACAAGGTAACCATCACAACACAAGGCAACCATCACAACACAAGGTAACCATCACAATACAAGGTAACCATCACAACACAAGGCAATCATCACAACACAAGGCAATCATCACAACACAAGGTAACCATCACAACACAAGGCAATCATCACAACACAAGGTAGCCATCACAACACAATGCAACGATCACAACACAAGATAACCATCACAACACAAGGTAACCATCACAACACAAGGCAATTATCACAACACAAGGCAATCATCACAACACAAGGTAACCATCACAACACAAGGCAATCATCACAACACAAGGTAACCATCGCAACACAAGGTAACCATCACAACACAAAGCAACCATCACAACACAAAGTAACCATCACAACGCAAGGTAACCATCACAACACAAGGCAATCATCACAACACAAGGCAATCATCACAACACACGGTAACCATCACAACACAAGGCAATCATCACAACACAAGGTAGCCATCACAACACAAGGCAACCATCACAACACAAGGCAACCATCACAACACAAGGTAACCATCACAACACAAGGTAACCATCACAACACAAGGTAATCATCACAGTGACAAGATAATCATGATATTTCATTTTTATAAGTAAGTCGAAAATACACAACATGACTGAAATATATGTATACTACATGTATATTACTTAATAAAATCCTGTAAAACATACTGTACCAGAAAATAATTGTATTTTGAAACACAAACTAGCTTGTTTACTGACATGTTGTCATGTATGCACATGTGTGTGTATGTATGCAGGCATGTGTATGTGTGCGTGGGTGTGTGCTTACGAGCAATGTACATTCAGGCGTGTGTTGGTATACGATTTCATGCAACATACATATGTACATCTTTGCATGTGTGTGCACGTTCAGGTGCGTGTGTTAGGGTTTATGCACACACATGCAATATACGTATATGCATGTGTGGGCATGTATATGTGCATGTGTATATACATGCATGCATATATGTCTGCATGTGTGTATGTGCTAATATATATGTGTGTTAGTGTGTGTATGTGTACATGTGTACATTTATGTATGCGCATGTATGTATAAACCCAATGTGGAATGGGTCGAAATGCATGTTCATGTGTATTTACATGTATATTTGCATGTCTGTATATTTATGTATGTATGCGTGTGTATTATGTGTTTATGCATATTTATGTGTTTGTATGTATACTTACCTGTTTTCTATGTGGCTGTATGATGATGTTTTTACGTATTCGCTATATGTGTACATGTATGTTTTCGTTTATGAATAAAAGTAAAGTTACTTTAAAAAAATATAAAGAAAAAAAACAACATAAGAATTAAAGAAACAAATAAGCAATGAACTGGTTAGAAGTAATTCAGAAAGTGTTCTAGAGGAATATTTAAATATACTGAATATTTTGTCTTGCTTACCAATTACTAGTTCATACGTGTCTGCTCCTTTAGGAGGAATTAAATACGAAGATGAAGAATATAACCCTTACGATGAAATACCGGATGTACCATCGATACCAGGTAAACAAGAATTGTTCATTACTTCTTTAAATACCATCATCATCATCGTCGTCGATACTCCATCATGCTTTCTGCTTCCTCTAGAACACGTCATCAAAACAAACATCGAGACACGACGTGTGCACCCTGTGACAGAAACGTATAGGCTAGTAGGATAATTTAATGTTCAGCAAAAGAATTCAGCGAGAGAGAAATCGTGCTGTTGACTGGGTTGTTTAACGAGGTACAATGTAAATGAGGGTAACCACTGCAGTACCCAGTTATCATTAACACTCTTTCCTTTCTGTTGTGAACTGAAATAGTACATGGTTAAACACTGAAATAATATATGGCTTAATCACTGAAATGGTACATGGTTTATTCACAGAAATAGTACATGGTTAAACACTGAAATAGTACATGGTTTAATCACTGAAATAGTACATGGTTGATTCACTGAAATAGTACATGGTTTAATCACTGAAATAGTACATGGTTGATTCACTGAAATAGTACATGGTTTATTCACTGAAATAGTACTTGGCTTAATCACTGAAATAGTGCATTGTTTAATCAATGAAATAGTCAAGAATAAGGGGTATGTTGTGACTAATACAATACATTATGATTTTCTTTGCAAGATTTGTTTAGAAATAACTTTCTTCATCCTCTAAACCATCAATTCCAACATCTTCTACAACTGCGTTTTATTGGCAATGCAACATTGTAATGTGACGGTGACTTTAGATATGTATATTTCGACAGTTCGAAGACCCAAGTCGGAGTCGGATTCAGTTGAAAACACCTTAGCCAAGGTGCCAATGGTAACTATCATATAGAGTTAAAGTTCATTGAAGGGATTGGTTGGATATGCTTGAAATTTAACACAAAATGCATAAAAGTTGTTAAGTATCACAGAAATATATAAGCTGTTAGTCCTTACAAACAACGTATTTAAAAAACTTATCAACTCCAAGGGAAATACAACATAGATAATAACATTATTACTAGGAAAGCGTTTTACAAATATTAAAATGAATAAATATATGAATTGGAGAGTCACTATAAGATCATTTAAATATGAAAGTGCATGCTAACATTCCAAGTCAAAGCAAATCATTCATTTCAGGATTAGCTTGGATCTATTTTTTATGTTTTAGAGATATAACACAACAAAAAAAAAACGAAGTGACTCTAAAATTTATTTTTAAGGTTAATGACGAGAATACACTCCGGTTGTTTTTGTGTTATAACCCCATAACGTAATAAATAGATTAATTTACATCCTACGAAAATTCACTGTAATTATGGACTCTTTTCTCGAACAAATTTTTTCCCTGCTGCATCAGCCAATCAAAAGCGAAGTTATAAACGGCGACGTCATTGTGTACATTATCGGCCATTAACATAATTTTTCAAGCCAATGAAAATGCTTGTTTCAAATAAGATTAAAATATTCTCATTTATGATAATAGAGCAACAATTGCAACAGTGTAGAAAATTCATTTTGATGCAATATCTTAACTATAAAGAAATGGATAGTTCAATGTATATCGACATATGCAAATACTATATTACTTACAATATGACACTCTACCTAACAATGAAAATATGATGAGTATCACTAAACAGCCTACTCTTATTGAACGGTAATTTGACAATTTCAGATGGTAAGGGAAAGTTTATTGAAAGTACAAGCGGAGTTCAGGAACTTTTGGAATAACCAAACGACCAGTCAAACAAGTGGTGATGACCAAAAGGCATCAGAGACGAAGCTTAGAAAGTCGATGTCGCTACCAAGCCGCTTTGATGACAAGTTTCAAAAGCAAAATGAGAAACCTTCTGTATCAGGTATGAAAACAATTCATAGTAATGTAGAACCTCGATATCTCGAATTCGGAAGGACCTTGAGAAAAATTTTAATTATCCGATTATTCGAGTTTTAAGTGAATTGAATTGTTTCGTTTGAAGTCGACTGAAAAAAGCCAACATGTTTTAATTTTATTCTCAAATTGGGTTAAAGTATCCTTCTTTCTTGTTGAAAAAAAATCAGAGAAGATCTAAGCGTCAACAAAACCATAATCCGAACTCAAAATAAATTAAACTAGAGGCAAAATAGGAACAAAGGAAAGATTAACATGGAGACTATCGTAAAAGCACAAGAGAATAAGACCAGGTGTTCTGGAAGATCAAGCGTCTTCTGCTTCATCGACGATACCCGCATTTAAATCTTGGTCACATCCAAGTATGCATCAGTCCTCAAAATGAGAACCGAGTGATCATTGTCAATCACAACAAGTACACACACTAATAAGCAAACTCAAAAACGTCCATCTTCATATCACACAAAGATACAGAATATTTCTCGATGAGATCAAGATGGCGACCATAAAACTTGCCCATAGTCTTTATCAATCTGCATCTTTGGAATGCCTGTGCAGTAAGTTCGTTCGTCAGCAGTTGACATCTATCACGAAAATCTCGATATTCAGAGCAAGCCCTAGAATAACAAATCAACTGCGACATGTACACACCATAGGATGAAGAAGCAGGGATGGTACTATCACGAAAGGGAAAGTTCACGATCGGAAAATCATTTACTATTTCTATAAATTAAGGATTGGTTTTCATATTTTTGACATTCATTGGTGTGTAATATACATGAGCGCACCTTTATATTGAATGGTGTGCGATAGCGCACCATGTTAATAATAGGTAGGTCAACCATATTTAAATTGTTCGTTTACCAACACACATTTGGTGAAGATATATACATATAGTGATAGTCAAAGCATGATTCAACGTCAGTGCAAATCCAGACAGGGAACAGCCACCCGTTGACAAAAAAGATCAGAGAATACCAAAGCGTTAACAAAACCATAATCCGAACTCAAAATCGATTAAACTAGAGGCAAAATAGGAACAAGAAAGGTTAACAGCGGAAAGGTGCATCTCCAACGCTAAAAGTATGACGCCATAACCATGATGACGTCACAATGTCCCATTGTAATGTTATTGGGGGAAAATATGCATTGGGCATAGACGCTTCATCTAGTCACTGTTTAGTGGGAAGGTAAATATTAGCCATGAAACAGACAACATTTAATTTTGTTTGATTTTTTTGTTCATTCATTTTAACAACCATATGCACAGGGGTATAAAGTGTTTTTTTAACATCTATCTGGAGTAGGGGTTGGAGTGTTGTTATTCGTTGCTGTGGTTAACCATTATCGGTGACAACCCCACTGTATCGGAAAGAAATTGAAGTTAGATTTAACACATGTGCTTTATCTATTATTGTGATTTATCTATGTATTATCATGTTTCCATCTAGAGTCTGGACCGTTGGATCATGGCGACTCAGCTAAACCGGGAATAGCGTCAAAGGTAGGAATCATCACTTAACGTTAATCACACCCATTTGAGGTGTGATATATATTTTTACATTAGATATGGTTCGATTTTCCTCAACTCTCATTGGCTAAAATAGGGTTACGTGGAGGTCCATATTTTGTGATACTAACCTGATGTTTCTACTTTTAGAAATATCGAGTCAATTTTGCTTTTATGACGCCATAAACATTGTGACGTCACATGCAGTGTCCCACTGTAAATTCCATGCATCATCAAGTTTTATACCGACCTGGTAGAATCAAATATTGACCGAGGGCAAATGGTATTCATATAATATATAATAGATGTCTGATTTGTAATACATTTATCATATGAAAGTCTGTAATATGTGCAAGATACTTATGTCGAACATATATTGTATGTCATGTTAAATATGTGTCAATTTGTATGTAAGGTATGTCTATACAATTTCAAAAAATTAATCATTGAACTTAAATAGCCTTGACAACCACTTATCATGTTTTGGGCATTCTGTATATTACTTGCTATTTCTCTTCGTTGTTGGTACAGTGTTAAATGCATTGTCTGTTGTTAGCATTTACCTTATTGAACAAGACGTACTTGACACAGATTTCATAAACCCATCAAGTGTTCGTATCGTATATACATTGATGATAATTATTTTTTACAGTAGGCCTAAGTAATATCAACATTCGTTTTTAGTTTATTATACATATACATTGTAAATCATTTTTTAATAATTAATTTTCGATTCATTGTATGCAGAATGCGGCTTTCTGATTGGTTGAGATTTTCTTTTCATACTTCTATGAAAAGAAATCCGAAAATGGCGCGAAAAATGTGACGTCACAATGCGGCAATTGACGTTGCGTATTGATTTGTAAAAATGAATCCATTGTTAGATTAGTCGAATTGTACATAAACATGTTTTAGATTTGAAAAATAAGTTTCAAAAATTGATTATAAACATTGATGTCAATTATTTTTTAGTTTTTAGTTTCATAGGGTTATGAAACATATTTTGCTTGCAAACTTTTGTAAGAATCAGCTACGCGGATTCATACAGTTTGCAAACAAAATTTGTTTCATACCCCAATGAAACTAAAAAAAATTGTCATCAATGCTTAAAACAAAAAATATATATCTTAAACCAGGGCAAAATCTGGAACGAAATAATTATGTGATGATTTAGCATTTAATTGATATTGTGAATATTTGTGTATCTTAGTGATAAGATAAGGATTTTGATAACAATGTAGTTTCTTCCTTGTGAATTCGGCCTTATAAATATGTTTTATTTCATTTTTAGGCTCGTGATAAATTCCGGAAATTTTTGAACGACAGGAAAATAAGGGACCCCAAAGAAAAGAAACCACCTACTAAATCGAAATTTTCCGATATGGATACAGGTGATCTTGCTAAATATCTACGCAGATGTGATCTAAACGCCATGGCTGACTGTGTTGAAGAGGAAAAATTGAACGGAAGATTTTTCATGGATATACCCAATGAGGACCTTGAAAGCACATTCGGACTTAACAAAATTCAGATATTAAAGTTTATCAAAATGCGAGATGTTGGCTGGGAGCCGAATACGTAACAGGCAGTTAATTGTCATCACTGAATCATTTGTTTCAATGATTAATCTGCAAAGAAATGTTTTTCATCCTTGTAAATGTACATTGATCGAGTCTTCCAATACATTGTAACTGTCTCTAAATCTGTTACGTCCACCATACTCGATACTCTAGTGGGACACTCACTAACGCTCTCTGCACCCCTGGAACATGCCAAAGGGAAATTGAAGGCACAAAGATAAATATCAAAGCATGTTTTCAGGAAAAAATGATTTACCAATCGTTAAGCTGTTTCAGCCCTTTGAATATTACAGGAGTCAACTGCTAGGTCCGACAATCTTTTGGTGTACAAAAAGGGGGTCAAACTAGTCTTCTTATCGCCTTCATTAACATCGTCGGGAGTTCAAAGCCTTCCATTTTGCCTTGCATGTCATATTCTTAGGCTGTAAAGGGTGCAGAGAGCATACGTGAGCGTTACCCATGTAGTGTGGAGGATTGAAGGTTCACTAGGTCGAAGTGAGCGTTACCCATGTAGTGTGGAGGATTGAAGGTTCACTAGGTCGAAGTGAGCGTTACCCATGTAGTGTGGAGGATTGAAGGTTCACTAGGTCGAAGTGAGCGTTACCCATGTAGTGTGGAGGATTGAAGGTTCACTAGGTCGAAGTGAGCGTTACCCATGTAGTGTGGAGGATTGAAGGTTCACTAGGTCGAAGTGAGCGTTACCCATGTAGTGTGGAGGATTGAAAGTTCACTAGTTCGTTGGCGTTGCTTTACAGCTTCTGAGGTGAATATTTAGATGTATCGCAATGTGTTTGATTATTTTCATAGGTAACTTACTTATCAATAAAAGTTGAATGCATTTTACCACCAATATTGTACATTTTTAACATTAAAATAACAGTAGATGTATATGTTGGAAATCCAAAGGTTCCTATCTGGAGCCGGGAAGTTGTGTGAATGGTGTCATGCATAAAATCTTTTTAGGATTACCTAGAGCAACTATATAACCAGCGCCAATTCAGGTGTAGCCTGAAATATTTCATAATCCGTATTTTGACAAATTGGTTTTTGTAAAAAGAATACAAGAAATGTATTGCTAGGTAGCTATCATTGATACTGAGTAGTCTGCACATTTTCGCTCTCTTCACCCTTAGAATATATCAATTTTAAAACGATTGCTCAGTGTGTATCGACAGGAAGATCAGTTTGATATTTTGAACTGTCGAATAACAAAAACAATTGTCTAGTTGTGCCCTCAGGTCTAACTCCTCTATATATTTATCTGTCAATGACGGCTGTCAGCTTAGCCATTGGTAAGGTTTTATGTTTACCCAAGACCAATGAAATAGCTAGGCGCCTGCCTACAAATTGGCCGTCATATTTCAGGGATGAAAAAAGCGGACATGTGTGTAATCCCAGGGATATCGAGGAAGAAGGGGTAAATGTTCTGATTCATTTCAGGATGACATTAATTAAGATAGGAATAAATATCCCAAAGTAATTTAATTTCGTTTATTGTTGCTTTTTACAGGATTTTCTCAATGCTCCTCATTTAAGTTCTTTGTACAAATTGATATTCGATGTCTTGTTCTTCCTTCTATGTTCAGCTAGAGTAACATTTGCTTCCAGGTTTTGCTATAAGATTTGAGTTTCTCAATCTGTCTCTCTTTTAGTGGGCTGTGCAATTTGTTTTTGTATTGTATAAACATTTAATACTGGAGGTAATATCTCTTAAACTAATTTTTTCCTGTTAACTTTTATATAATATTATAATGATTTTATGGCCGTTTCAAACATGAACTAATGATGGGTTCTTCTCCTTCTTTTTTTTTGTTTTTTTGTTCATCTTTTCGTACAAGTGACAACAAACCTTACTGATTCATTAATTAAATTTAATAGAAAACACATTAGCACTATATGTTAATATTCAATTAAAAAGGATCACACTAATGGTTTATGATTTTTACAACTAAAATAATATGTGGGTAATGATCATCAATATGTAATCAGAATTATTGTAATTTGAATAACAAGAATTTCAATTTGATGATATATATAGTATGATTATGGTTTAGAGTCTGTTTATACTTTTTCAAGTGATAGACAAAAAACATCGGAAGATATTTAGATGACGTCATATAGAAAGTACCCCTCCCCTCCCCCGAACAACAACAACAAAAATTGGGGCGGGGGGTTATGTCTTTTAAAAAAGGTGACTTGAAAATATTCCTTATGGTGAAGATTTAAGCTTGTCCTCGTTATTTAAGATAATAAATATTAATGCCTGCTGTTAGAATATCAGACTCCATTGTAATTGTGCGTCATAGCAAAAACAATTAAACATCACATCTTATCTACCCGAAAATAATTGGTTACGCATAAAAGCACCAATTTCGTTATAAATGGAATTTAACAATAATCTGTTTAGGTAGTTTTTATCTGTTGTTTACTGTGTTGGTATTTATTTTCTACTTGTATTGGTCCTGATGCTTATTTTTAAGATTTTCCCTATAATTTAATATTGGTTTAGTTTTTGAGAATCTGATGAATTGTTCTATCAATGTATAGATCAAAAAACACTTTGTATCTTGTTTCAGCATTAGATTGGTGCTCATTATTTACATCAAAAGAACAACTTATTTTCTGTCAAGTCGATATGACCTAGTACTAAACACGAAGAATATATACAGAACCATTTTCTCTGATGTCGTAAAAATTAAAACGAAATGTAAATATTTCTAAAAAAAATAAATAAGAGAATACTGAAGCGTTAAAAAACCCATCAACATCCAAGTAAGCATCAATCCTCAAAATGAGAACAAAGGAAAGATTTACATGGAGACTATCATAAAAGCACAAGAAAATAAGACCAGATGTTCCGGAAGATTAGGCGTCTTCTGCTTCATCGACGACACCCGCATTTAAATCTTTGGCACATCCAAGTAAGCATCAATCCTCAAAATGATAACCGAGTCTTCATTGTCAATCACAAGAAGTAAACACTCAAATGAGCATACTCAAAAACGTCCATCTCAAAATCACTAAAAGATACAGAACATTTCGTAATAAGACAAAGGTGGCTATAAATGACTATAAAACTTGCCCATAGTTCTCATCAACCTGCATCTCTCGAACCCTTGTGTTATTAGTTTGTTTGTCAGCAGTCGACATCGTGCACGAAAATCTCGATATTTATATAACTAAATGTTTTCCATCAGTTGTATTTAGGTTAATATTGGTAACTAGTTTTACATTGGTACATGTATAACAATTAGATATAAAAATGCTGGTAGCTAGCATAGCCACATGGATGGCAAATGTTTGTTTTAAAACTCAAAAATATTATAAATGGCTTCACAGGTTAATACCTTATGAATATCGCAGTTACTAGGTATCCAAATGTCACACTTACCTATCACTGTTTATACAGTATGTCACCCTTTAAAACTGAAAACAAGTTTTCTTATTGGCATATTAGTATATAAAATTCATAACTAATATGATGTGTAACATTGTGATTGATGACATCATTATCGAAGCTTGACAAGATTTTTATTCATCTTGAATGTACTCCTTTGAGGGTTCAATGTAGTCACATGATATTGTGCGGTTAGGCATTTTGTCTTTTCACCTCGATGGAACAATGTCTCTATTGGAATTTTTAAGAGTAATTAGGAATTAGGGTCTCACATAGGGTTTTTTTTAAACTTTCATCCTTAAAACCATGTTTATTTTAATTTTATCGTCTGTTGCTTTCGTTGACAAATGTATTACTTTGCTAGATGAATGTTTTAGGCTTATTAATGTCTATACTGCTATATAATATCCAGTTTGATACTATACTATTTTACATTAATTATCTTTTATTCGTGTCACTTTATAATGTTTTCATGTTGTGTATATAATTAAGATGAAATATGTTAGTAAGTGCAGCTAACAACGCTTGTAAACTAGAAATTGGTGAGTTACAAATGCCTAACGGAACATATTTTCCACTGATTTAATAATTTTAATTGATGTTACGATAATATCATTTAAATTTTTTTGGTTTACAATTGTTTTGTTTAAAAACAAAAGATCATTATGTAAATTTTCGACTTGCTACAGCTTATTCATTTGAGTATAACACGGTTAATGCTTAAACTTTGATGAGAATTTCTGGAATTTCGATAAGATTTTTCGATGGTGATGATTTGTAAAGGTCACATAATCTTGATTAGCGTGGCGATCATATTTTTTCTAAAACCTAAATAGCTCATTTATGTAAAGATTATTTTAAACAACCAATAAATGATATATGTGACGTTTCGATGACTAGTACGATATGTACCCTGTCACCTTCAATAGACTTATGACCAGCAAAGTGTTAACACCCAAACGGTGTGAAATGGGTACGAGTTGGTAATGACAAATCGGTCATTTCGTCTACCCTGTAAGACGAATGTTCAATAAAACAGTTATTGGACCGAAATGACTCGATTCAGCTACGCTTTGTTTATAACTTGGTCATTTGTCTGATGAAGGTGGCAGGGTACACATCGTACTTGTCATCGAAACGTCACATAACACATTTATTGGGTGTGTAAATACCCGATTAGCTCATTTCTCAATGAAGACACATTTGAACCCTTCAGATTCAAACAATATGAAACTTGAAGTTTTGACGGGTAAAATGTGTTTGTCTTAATAAAAGTTACAATGAATTGTTTCTATCACTCTTTTTAACACAACGAAAGAGGAAAAAATGAATGTAATATGCTGAATTTAACATTGTAAAGAATTCTGCCAAAATAAATCTTAATAACCAATTTTGATGAATTGAAAATATTTTGATACAAACACTCGCTTTGGTTTTTTATGCTACTTTTAGAACACTGAAATAGACACTTTTATGTCTTGATTTCTTTCGATATTATTGCAATATTAAAATAAAAATATCATTGTATAAAAACCATCTTGAGAATACCGAAGCGCTAACAAAATGATAATCGAAATTCAAAATCAATTAAACTAGGGGCAAAATATAAAAAAGGAAATATTTACATGGAGAACCTTGTCAAAGTGCAAGAGAATAAGATCAGGTGTTCCGGAAGAGTAAGCGTCTTCTGCTTCATCGCCGACATCATATTGGTTACATTCAAGTAAACATTAAGTTATTAGACGGCAAAAGTATACATGTATTACAATATAGCACATGCCAATTAAAGATACATGTATCAGTATTTATGTGAAGATTATTTTTTGACAATTCTAGATATGTATAGATTGAATTTCGATTTTTATTTTTAGTATAAGTATTAACATTTCAGACCAGGTTCACAAACTGTTTACAAGATATTATAAAAAAGAAAATGTTTTATATAATTACTCGAAAGGGTAATACTATCTTGAAATGAATCTCAGTAAGTAGCCGTATTTTATTTCTCGGCAAAAAACCTCCTAAAAACTAATATTATACGTAAATATCAATTACACTATATGCTGAAAATAACATTTATCATGATTGCTTTGATTGTGCGAAACTAGATTCATCCAATAAAACAACATTTAATTCTATTTTCAAATGACTTGGTTCATTTACACAAAATCATTGATAAACAAGCATAAGTTATTGTTTAAACGTATGGGTAACGTCTGATATTGTATTTTTGTTTGTTTATTGTTCGTTTGTTGTTTTCTTTTATCGATTTTATTGGGATGCCAACATAGATAACACTGGATTCATTCCGTTCCCAAAGTAATTTTAGTTTCAACAATGTTATTTTTACATAATATAAAAGTATATGAGTTATTTTCCTCTTTTTGCTTCTTCATAATGTAATGTTATAAGACTTTGTTTCTGTTATGCAGACCTCTAAGAAGTGTTTGTTGTTAGTCTCTGTAATATTTTGATAAATTAACATATTTTTATGTTGATGTAGGGCAACAACTGTGGAGCACCTTCAATAAAGCATTCAGACTATTAATGTACATATTTGCTTGCATATTTGACAGTTTGTTTCATAAAATAGCTTATGCTTATTGAACCAATTTGAAATGATTGGGAGTATGACACACTTTTTGTGTACAATATAAAAGTGTAAAAATAAACTCAAAATTCAGAACAATGTTGTTTTTTTCTTTCATGCATATTATTCCTGGAGTGGTACTATCCAAAAAAAAAACATGAAATGATATAAATGCTAAAACATCCGTCCGTAATTTGTGAGGAAAAATATCAGAGAATACCGAAGCATCCAAATATACACGAAGTCCACAAAGTGATAACCGAGTCATCATTCTCAGTAACAACATGTAAGTACACTAATGAGCATACTCAAAAACGCCCGTCTTAATATCACACAAAAATACAAACAATTTATCAATGAGACAAAGATGGCGACCATAAACTTGCTCATTTAGAACAATAATTTTGGGAATCCTTACTTAGTTTCACATGACAGTGGTGTGTAGTTATGCATGTTGTAGTTTTCAGAAAGACAAACTTAACAGACCTTCATCACATGTCATATCTATATGTTGATATTATTAGTCTTAAATTCATAATATACAGTATCATTAAAAATGTTTAGGAAAAAAGAAATGGGTTTCAGGCGTCAACCTTATTCCACGACAGATGGCATTTTTGATTATTTTTTCTGAAGAAAAAAACAAATTTTTTTTCTAAAACTGTGTTCTATTTTATAGTAAAGGTTCTTCGACCCTCTGTCTTTTAATATTCTGGAGAATCATTCTCTATTATGTAAGTTGTTTCAACCTTCATTTGTGCCCAACGCCAAGGAGTCTCCAACTATCTTAAATAGTTTTAAGTATAAGTAACATAAAATGCATGTTGTTTTCCTATATGCATACAGTTGTGAAATTGAATTTGACCTTGTTTGGAGAAACAGGATAGTTAGCCAACTTAAATGTTCACAGTGCATTTTCTCAAGAAGTAGCTTCAAATATAAGTTTTCCTTATTACACATGTTAACACATGTTAATTTTGTTATATCCTACGGACATGTGAGGAGAGAATATTCATCAAATATATATCAACAGTGTTTACAATCGCCTTTTGTCCGTCCTTATACGTCGCACGTCCGTAAAATGATCATAATTTCAATGATATACTTGGGTATTTCTTCAAACCTTTGCAAGGAGTTTTGCTGAAGACAAATCAAAATCATAAATGTCCGTCGAATGGAGCCTTGGAGAAGTGAAATTAGTTGCATTTCCAAAACTTCAAATGGCCCAGAGATGCTAGTTTTCAATACTTTTTAGTTCTTTATAACTACAAGTTGCACTGTTCTATGTCATCTATTCCTCTTAGGATTGTGAGTGAGTACTTTGTCGTAGGACATATATGTAGCATGTTCTTGTCAGGATTCGTTTCAAGGGTTGTACTTTAGACCTGTGACAGTTATATAGCTTACTTTATTCTTTTCAGAATGCTTAAAATACGACCTATAACCTTTTCCATGCATGTTTTGTTACTTATCCGAGTGTAAATCTATTCATCTATCTAGATATCAATCATTCAGAAACACGACTGAATAGAATTCAGGTTCCATGATACCAGCTTCATGTTTGTTACAGGACGAGGAATAAAGATGGTGTCATTCCCCGAATCCGCGACCCTAAGCTCTCCAGCCCGATGCTCTTCTGCTGAGCTAAACGGGAATTCCCAGCTGCTCACACTTGTAAGGCAACCTAATCGATGCGAATCGTTTGAATTGACAATAGAACCCGACTGTAGGGGGCAGCGGTGGCCGAGTGGTTAAGGTGCCCGACGTTCTACCACTAGCCCTCTACCTCTTGGTTGCGAGTTTGAACGCACGCGAGAAGTTGCCAAGTACTGACCGTAGGTCGGTTGTTTCTCACCGAGTGTACTCCGGCTTTTCTTCATTTCCAAAACCTGGCACATCCATAAATGACCCTGGCATTTAATAGACAAAAATAATCAAACTAAATCAGACTGTAACGGCTTATGAAACGGTTTATTAGGTAAAATGGCAGCTTTTTGTTTTTGTTTTACCATGATCGGGTTATGGAAAAATATAGGTGACTCGTAAAGTGAGATATAAGAAATAGCATGGAATTTTTAATATTTTGAAACTTGAAACCTGGATACAGTCGTGATTATACAAAATAAAAGTCGTCTTGATGTCACCATCGATTAATTACGAAAAATAATTCAAGGGAGTACATAGAGGCATGAATGACTGATAAATAGACTTATTGGTGACACTTTAAATACATTTTCAACTTAAATTTCACTGATATCTACACTACAATTTATTCTTTAAAGCAGAATCGAATTAACTGAAATATGTCAGTCATTGTTATTTATCAAAATAATTCACACTGAAGCAGAAGACGCTTAGTCTTCCGGAACACCTAGACTTATTCTCCTGTACTTTTACAAGAGTCTCCATGTAAATCTTTCCTTTGTTCATATTTTGCCCCTGGTTTAATCGATTTTGAGTTTGGATTATGATTTTGTTAAATCTTCGGTATTCTCTTATTTATTGAACTCATCTGTACTTTCTCCAACTTCAAAATCCAGTTGTTACGCATACTTTCACTCTTTGTTCAACTGGTATATGATGCGCCACCTATTGGATGAGAAAAGACAACTAGTTACATGCATGAAATAAAATGTCGAACCTTAAAAGTGAATGTGACAGACTTTGAAGTCTGGTCTCGCCTCTCTGTTGTTTTAAAAATGACACGGGCTAGCTTTAGCAGTTGATCAGGTCCAATCACAATTTACAAGCTGAATGCCTTCAATTTGTGACGTCATAGTTCATGTATCAGGACGCCAAAGTAAGCGTTACAACAGCAGTGTCGAGGATGGCCTACTTGGACCATTGCATTTGAATACCCGGTGTAATATATAAATGTGTATATAGTTATAGTGTCTGTACTTCTACGTATACTGTGTTATTTATATCTTTTGTTTGACAGTCTCATATTTCTGATGCAGAAATACATGCATGTATAATCTGACGTGTTTTTCGGCAGACGAAAACACCAAGGCCATGATATTTAAGTAAACAAGTGAGGTGGCTCAATCATATGAGTTAAAACAATCCTTTATTTCTGACTGTTACTAAAATTAGATTTGTCATTGATCGAGGCGCAGGTAAACATGGCAGAAGCGAGCACGGCTGATAATCTGACGTGGTCTCAGAGCGTATGTACTCTAGCGGAGGCGATTGTTTCGCACACCCTCCCCGTGTTGGTCAGGGTGGAGGAAAGCAGCAGCGGGCACCAAGACTCTGTTTTCTCACAAGGAGATATACTGAAGCTAGACAGCATACAGTGGATACCCTGTGTACAGGCGTGTAGTGTGACACGGAAGTTAGACTCATCTTCATTGGAATTCATTCATACTCAGGATACCATCAACATTCCCTTGGGATATAAAGGATTGCTAAGACTTACCGATCCTAATGCAGGTAAAACGGTATACAACAGTTTTGAAGAAGTACTGAACGCCAGGCCAAGGTATGTCCGTACTATGGAACCTGTCATAAAAAATGGACACGTTGTTATCGATAAGAAATGTGATCTGGAAATCACAATACGTGCACAACAAGTTGTTTGTATAGTTGCTGACAACTCGTATGTTTTAGATGAAGATACAGAAATCAAATTTCTTCACCTTCCTGACGATTCCTTGTATACATTGAAAGAGGTAAGTGACCGGTACCAATTCCCACAGTATGTATCTTTCATAAACAATGACTATACTGAATGTGTACTCACAGAACTAGGTACGAACTTCATAAGAGATGTGAGAGCTGACCAAAAGCTGCTTGGGGGAACATTTCAGCTAAGAGGTATTGTTCAGCAAGACCTGGTAGTGGGACGCTGTATACCTATATATGAGGACCCTTGTGAGCCCGAGATCAGTCCTGGTTGTGAGAATGTGATCGTCATCCGGCCTGACAGTAGTTATGTGAAACACGTGCACGTCGTGGTTTGTCACGCTGGAAATTCCCGGACCTACGAAAGTTTCCTTGGACAACATTTCCCATGGGAGACAGAATTGGAGCAATCGCTATTGGACGAGACAATCATTATGGATTTCATTATGATGAAAGATTCTCGTTCCACGGTAGTCAATAAGCCGCATCCCTCGGACCTGACAGGTAGTTATTTATGTTTCTAATCAGTAGTACTAACATCTTGGCAATTAATGACAAAAAATGACTCGCATATATATCCAGGAGTTACTATCATGCTCGCATGTGCACCCCTTAACTATTTCATAGCAAACGCAATGTGGTTACACGACTAGCTTGTTCAAAACAACTTGACACCTGGGCCCGTATTCATGAAACGGTTCTTATGCTCAAGCATGGTTACTGTGCTCAAGCCAGCAACTCGCCTTAATACTGTCAACGATCAAAAAGTCAATGGTAAATGTTGAAATTAGTATTTTGGGTTTATTGATCTTTATTTTTCTTAAATACTTTGATAAAGTAACATATTTTAAATATGTTATAGCCAGAACAAGAAATCAGTGTTGAGCATAAATTCAATACTTGAGCATGAGAACGCTTTCATGAATAGGAGCCCTGTTCTTTGGAGATTACAGATGGGAGACATCCGACATTGAAGTTACGCGGGGAATCAAACTATTTTTATTATATTATCCACAGTGTGTTATATACTGAGCTTCTATTTAGCTGTGACATATTCCAGAGAGTCGACCATGGGATATTATATACTTTATCTGTTATTGGTATCACTATCTTATTTTCTGGGCATGTTCATTTTCCCCTCTTGTTTGTCATTATGGAAAATTTGAACATTTTAAAATGTAGCCTCCGGCTCTTTTATTCCTTATAGCCAATCAGTACATTTTTGTTTTAAACCTGTTTTAATGTCCAAGACAAAATATTAAAGAATGAATGAGAGTTTCCATCTGGAAATTGATGACTTACAAAACTTGACATTTAAGGGTCATGAACGAAACATATGATTATATATTAATATCAAAATTGCAAATATTAATGATATACACTGCCATCCAAAAGTTCTGATACATCTTTTTTGCAAACGCTTTCAAATTGAGCAAACCCAATTTTGAAGTTTGTATTACTATTAATATTTTATGTTATAATTATATTTTGTTATTTTTCAACTACATGCATGTATGATTTTTGATACAATGAAATCCTCAAAATGCAATATTTTTGCAATTTCCTTTTTTTATACATACAATTCAACAATATATTCCTTTCTTTATTTTTGACAGTGGATCATTGTATTAATTCCATTTAATTGTGCAAATGAAAAAAAAAGTTTTATTCATTTTTTAACATTATCAAAAGTAGACCCCTCCCTGCAACTTCAAGGACTTCGGTATTTTTTAAATAAAATGCCAATTGTCACTGATAAGTGGACTATCTTAAGGAAATTGCATCAGTTGTGTTCAGGTTTTGTTGGCTAATGGCTTAATATGTAACGTTTTGATGGCAGTGTTATATTTTAATATCAAAATTGCAAAGTAACTATATTTTTTTTTAATTTCATCTTTCAAGATACATAGAGGGTTTTGTGCACCCCGATTTGCCTCTTTGAGTTTTGGGAAAGTTTATTATGTACACATTTTACTAATCAATTTGCAAACAACCAGTACGTTTAAAAATCATAAATAACGACAGTTTAACCAACACTTTTTTCTTTTGTTTTTGTATTAGGTATGTACCTATTCAGATTTTCTAGCACCACGGACCAGCTGTAATTTATATTTGCTTACAGTGGTTATTTATTTAAAAGAGTAAATATAAGTCATAAATTTCGTTACCTTCACTTGGCAATCCCTTTATCACGTATATAGTTCAAGGTAGTAATTCGATTGTTATTTTACGACAGATCTTGGTCAGACTGCAGATTTCTCGGGCGCTCAGGAACCAACATTAGATGTAAGTGTTAAGTTCTCTCAATCGTTTTTGGTGGGAATTCCTTTTGATGTTTTCTGATATACGAGATATATGACCTTACTAAGGTGATAATCTATTAAAGTCTGCGGCTGCACTTATAAATTATGTATTTAAGTATTAACCTTTTATTTTGTTTAGTTTATGAGATCATAAATCCAATGAAGCACGAGGTAAATTACGTGAACGCTTCACGTTTACGTTAAATACCGACTGCTCAATTGGATGTTTTATATCATAAACTAAAAAAAAGTAATTATTATATTACTGTATTTTATTTGAATGGTTTATAACTATTGTACATGTATTCATAAAAGTCCTATTGCGGACATAGATATCATTTCAAAACTAATACACCTGAGAACGGTTCGATAAAATAAACAGCATGACACTTGCATATGCCGTGGTTAACTCCGTCCATGTCTATTGTTGATAACGTCACGCAATTGTGTATCGAACCCGGATAATTTGCATACATGTAATTCCTGCCACATATCTTTTTTTCTTGACATCATAGAAATTTGACAATGTATTGAATATCATATAATAATTTAAATAAATACAAATATTGGAATTCCTGAACTTTGAGTTAACTTAATACATAATTTATACTTTATTCATGTTATACACCAACTTTTTTTCTTATCTTCAGAACATATCCCAAGATTCAAGTTACATGGGCGTTTGCTTCGATGAGGATGACGATCATTTTTATACTGTACCAGAAACGCCCGAGGACACCGATGAGTTAAAACTATCAAACAGTTATCATAGGGATGGTGCATTCGTAAACAAGGCAAAGGCGTTGTTCTCAAAATTGAAATTGAAAGACAAAGTTCAAACACTCAAATCAAAAATAGTAGCAGCAGTAAAACAACCAGAAACATCGGACATACCTGTAAATGTCGTCACCAATGATGATTACATTTTCCCAGAAAGATCACTAACGAATTCGCCTGTTCTAAACGTTAAACCCAGCAAATCAAGCATATTCCGTACAGAGACTCAGATAGATTGTATGCGTGATGGAAATGATGCGGACGAGACCGATTATATAGACCTAGAAAACATTATACCGACAAATGCAAAAGAACAGACGCTTAAAGAAGGTCCTAGTGATTTAAACAATGAAGAACCATCTGCTAGTCAGGAATACGATTACATCATTCAGTCTACGAACAAAATCGACCCACCAGACAAAGTGTTCGCGTCCCTGTCGGTCACAGGATTGGCCAATCTCTTGGTCACGTGTGGACTGGACTCTGTGGCCACATTTTGTGTTCAAGAGAAGGTCGATGGTTGCCTGCTTAGTAGTTTTACAGACGACGATTTAGGATCTTTATTTTCAATGAGCAAACTTCAAATAAAAAAATTACGGATGGCACAAAACCATGGTTGGACACCACATGTCTGAGCTGGTATATGTTACTTGTTTTGAAAGTTGCATGTGACTTAATATATTATTGTTTACGGACGAAGAAGGAAACGAGGAGAAAGGAGTATATAAACTTTATTTATTGTTCAACAATTATTAAATAAGCTATACAACTGATATTAAGCACTCTTGTTGGCTCGGATATTAGTGCGCGAGGACTGATTTGTGGGAGGAGAACGCTTCATTTGGCAATCTGTAACACAGGCTTATGTCCTCTAGAACAGACAATACACATTAATGGCGTTGTCGTTATTAGGGCCGCTTCATTTGGCAATCTGTTAAACAGCCTTGTCCTCTGGAACTGACAACACACATTAATGGCGTTCTTGTTATTAGGACCGCTTCATTTGACAGGTTCCAAAGACAATATAACCCCGGTATTGTCCCGTGCTTAACATCTGTTACACAGGCTTTCGACCTCTTAACAGAAAAAAGAAAGGAAGATAATTAAATTTGGTCTTTATTGTTATTTAAACCGTTTCGGTAGCAGTTAACTCAGCAATGACATATACATAACTTACAAAATTAAAGGCGAACAAGTCTAATAACATATATAACCTATTTTGCTTATTCAGAAAGCAGGAAGTCGTTTAAATGTATTTTTACCATGTAAAGAACACTGGCAACATGCAACACTATAATTATAATACTAGTCGGTTTATACTCCTTAACTTAACTAACTTTACATCTGTTATTAGTCGTCTACCTGTGACATCGAGGGAGGAGGGGTTTAGTTTTCCTTTTCGTATGTCCGTCTACCTGTCTGCTGAAGTTTTAAACTCTAGTGACTTCATTCTTTCATGGATGTTTATCAAACTGCACAAAGTTATAAAGAATCAAAATAGTTACAGGGTTGTCGGGCCAAGGACAATGACACTGTTGCTACTTTTAAAAGCCATTGTCAGCTTTCTATATGGTTCATTTATTCATGAAATGTCATCAAATTGCAAACACGTATGAAGGATCAAAACATCCACAAGAAAGGTAAAAAATATAACACAAATACAGAAACATGTGAAATAGTTGAATAAACAACAAAATTGACAATGGTTACATTTATTTACAATGTTTCAGTTTTCCAGACACATTTTTTAAAATCATTTCAATTGAAACATTATAGTAACGGTATATGATACAAATGCTAAAAAGAAACTTCAAAGTTCAATAATTTTGTCAAAATGAAGCTCAACTAAAATGTAATATTGATAAGTATAACATATTACTCATTTCCGATAAAATTACAAATGCATTGTCAAAATGTAATACCTTATTACAGCATTGCTAAATTAAAATCTATTTTGGATAAATTGGATGCCTCTTTGTAATACATTCAATCATTCATTGTATCTTAATTAGTTGCGGGGGTGTGGGGTGTTAGGGGACATGTATTACTTTAGTAATAGTCGGTATGCTTGTTTGAAATATAATTTTGTTCAACCTCAACAAAACAATATTAAACATATCTTATGTTAAAATCGTGCTTCAGAGCGTATAGAAAAGCTCCCGTTAGATATTTAGTGGATCTTACACGAGTGTCAATGTAATATGGAATTTATTAAATGAGTACAATTATTTAATATGTAAAGAGCCTTTAGTCGAGTGGCATATTAAATGATTTAACGAGTTTAATCAAGTACATATTACATTGACACGAATGTAGGATTCTATCAATCACATAAATTATATGCATGAGGGGAAAAATCAGAAAATACCAAAGCGTCAACAAAACCAAAATGCGAACTCAAAATCGATTTACATGGAAACCATCGTAAAAGTACAAGATAACAAGACCAGGTGTTTCGTAAGAGTAAGCGTCTTCTGCTTCATCGACGACACCCGCCATGTTAATCTTGGTCACATCCAAGTAAGCATCAATCCTAAAGATGAGAACCGAATCATCATTGTTTATCAAAACAAGTAAGCACACTAATAAGCAAACTCAAAAGCGTCAATCTTCATATCACACAAAGACATACAAATCTGCTAAAACTCTCAAATTCATTTTCTTTAAGACAGGCAAATTTATACTTTGACGTTACGATTTTCACAACCGAGACAATTATATTACGTCATTTGTTTATGACATCACAATAGTGTTATAACACATGTGTAATACTATATTTATGACATGGCCGTATGACATGACTGAACGGGTCAGTTACGTGATAACCACAATGTTCTTTTTATTATGAATATGTTGAACAAACAGTTTACTTTGCAAGGCAGATCGAGGTAAATATTTACGGTCTTGTTATCACGAAACATAATTAACCCAAGATAATGAAAGAATCGTTTTCAAAAAAAGTAAAGGCGTCAAGAAATGTTATGTTTAATAAATAAACAATAAAGCAATAGGAGAATACTAGGTCGATAGGCCATTGTTGTCGGCTGTCATTTTTTTAACAAGAAGTAGCGTGCATGATTGGGTAATACTGGTCACAAAACGTGGATATTAAATCGGGAATGAATTAATGCACAAACATTGAACGGAGCGATACTTTCGATTTGATACAGAGGTAGCCAATAAAATTTGTTTTGGGACATAAACATAAAACACACTCAATGATGGAAGAATAAAACTTCTTGCATTAAGTGAGAATATCCCGCTCAGGTTTTTAGCAAATGAAAACTGTTGTCGTTATCAGTGTCCAAATCCTCAAGACTATGCATTACAAAGACGTAAAACATACAAGGTCAAGGTCATCAGTGATAACAGATGATTGAATATGTGCCATCTAATTACTTCCGTGTTCCATATGGTTTCGAGAATACATTAGGTAAGAGTAGTGTGGCGTTGTCATCTAGCACATTGTCAAACAGAAGGATGGCGACCACAAATGACGATTTGACTTGGAGTGAAGATGTTCTAACACTGGAACAGCTTATTTCGTCTCACACCCTTCCCATCATAGTCAGAGTGGAGGGCGGACACTATGGTAACCAGGGATATAGATTGATTTCAAGTGGGGATATCGTAAAACTGGAGTACTTTGACTTGAACACAATCATTGGTTATTGCTACAAAGGTGCCCTACACAAACGTGAAAATGCAAGCGAAGAAAACAATATTCCGTACCAGAAGATATCGTTCAACAAAGACACAGCCGAACCTATCGACGTCGTTGTATGTCTGACAAAATGTGATGAAGTCAACATTGCTTCGACCAACATCCCACCAAAGCCTACACCATTTGATTTCCGGCAACCAGTACCTACTTACCGAACCTCACTTGAAAACAAACCAACGCCTCCTCCCGTCCCACCGAGAGGGAAAGTCACAAGTAAGATAACACATAGATATAAGATATATTTATATTCTGCGAAAAACATTGCATTCAGGTAAACATTTGATACTCCAGATTCTGTGTGTAATGTCAAACATGAAAATCACACAAATGAACCATCTTAACATTTAGTTCTTTAATGCAGATGATAATTAAAAAGATGAAATATTATGTTAAGAAAGGCGTGCATAACCATGTATTTAGATTGACGTAATACTATGACTGAACAACACACAATTCACAATGGATATGGACAAGACGCATACAATGACATGAACGGTAAAGATAAATTATTGCAATAACACAAGTGTAGATCATAAGAATTTAAAATATAAAATTGGTCGTCACCTCACATCTATAAACGCTTGTGCATGTTTCCATCTTACAAGACCAGACAAGGACTAATATACAATGAGTTTCTAAATTGTTCCATTAAATACTCAAACATTTCTTTCCGTTAGCTGTTCCGCCAAAGCTGGCACCATCTCATTTTTACGTTGATTTCAAGCTATCTCATTTGAGCAGTGGCACGATACATTATATAAGCATTTTCGTAGTACACGATTTGAATTTATACTGTACTTGAAATTATACTGTACATATTTAATTCTTATTATAAATTCATTAATGAATGAGGTTTTACGCACCTGACACTTCTGCTTCTACATTAGTTTAGAAAATTTCGATTCCCACCTTTTGGCCCCCAGCATCACTGAAGAGTCTTAGGAGGACGAAATAGCTGTATGATGCAGTTTACTTCATTTTTTATCAGCACACTGTATCTATTACTCAATTTAATAGGTGCAGCATATGTGTGTGTGTGTAACGTCAACAGATGTTTAGAGTTTGTCTTTTCAGGCAGTACCGAGTTGAACCTTTAACTGAAATAAATCGCAAAAAAGTGAAATTAAAATAAAGGTTAAAGAGGTATATACATCAAATTCATAATTACTTATTCGTCATTTGCTATATAGACGAATTGTATAGTAAAAGACAAAGCTATACCTCCTTAAAGACAACGATAAGTACTCTTGACAATTTCAATATGTTAACCTAGGTCTCACAGACATTGGCTTATTGTGTGACTGAAATCTTTTACCTGAAGAATTTTTAAAAAAAAGTGTGCTTGAGATATTTTTTATTTTTCACCTAGATCATAGCAACACTGGCTTGCAGGGACCTAAACTTCCAGTTAGATCCGAGGTAAGTGATCGATATGGACAGGTAAATATTATTCGTGCAATCCTTATTGAATGTCCTTTGGACTTGTAGGTATATTGAGAAGTTAATTCAAGTTGTCCATTTAAAGGCAGAACGGTAGCTCTGGTGATTCATATAAGGGGTATGTATAACCTATCGAGTGTTATTTTGGCACGCCCCTTTTTATCACTACTCTTGTGAAGTTTAAGTAACTTGATGAATTGCTTGGATGTATCATAGCTAAGCATGTACCATGCTGTTGCTATGTAATTTGCGCAGGTGTGTGTTAAACTTGCCATACATTCGACAAAATTCTTGTTTCAAGATGGAATAACTAGCAAAACTGGATTACAAATCTTTTACAAAACAGTTATGCTGTAATGCTGATACGTGTCTATAGCATACAATAGGGGAATTTGTTTGACCCCATATGACTCTATATAAGTGCACGCATTAATTCTGTTTGCCCTGGAAACACAAATGATAGTTGTGGATAATGATGCATTTGAGTCATCAGAAATGCTCATACTAAATACTATTAAGACTTCGTCATAATATTTTAGTTTGTCTGCATCTGATTCTTTCTATCAACTCAGAAATACAGTTCATAACTTCATACTAACCTCATTTAAATTTCAGAATAACGAGATAGCTTTGACACTTGAAGAAGAATACTATAATGACGTGTACGGATCATCCGATGAAGATCTTTGGGATATCTAAATGGACTAGATAATGTTGAAAATAATTTGGAAGAAAACAGTGGACGAGCGACTTTTTTCACCTTCACGGTCGAATTATCTACCGGAAGTATTCTGAGTCAACGAAATACAAATCAAGGAAGCTTGGTACAATATCACGATTGGTCCCGTAAGACATGACTAATTTGAAGTCGGATACGGTGCTGTTTCTGCATTGTTTTCATCAGCAAATATTTACAGTTGCTCTGTAATTTTCCATTGACACAATGCAGTTGCTACCATACGCCTATAACACCCAGACTATAACAGCAATTGGAATTGATACGTCATCAATATCTATTTTGACGTCATCAGTTTCACTCTTGTCTTCACTTGATTTGCTGTTCAGAATCGGTCCGAAGAAACTAAATAAAGCAAAATAATTCTATCGAAATGTAAATATAAGTAATGAGCATTTTAGAAAATATTATTACAGTCCTATAACACACATTACTATTGCTAACAAACTTACATAAAGCCATACCGGGCTTTATTTAGTTTGTCATCAATAGCAATGAGTGTTATAGGACTGTAACAGCATTTGCTAAAATATTCATTGCTTAAATGTGTACCCTCCTGTCGCTTTAAGATAGCATGATTTTTGTTGTATTCACAGTTACATATAATTCTCTATATCGCTTAAAATTAAAAATGTTTATAAAATTGCTTGCTGTTAATTGATATCACAAGGATAAGATTTCATTTCATTTCTTGCGGGAATAATAATTATTACTCATGATCAGCCACATATATCGATTAGCTTTTTCACCTTCCTCACTTCGAGGACTCGGTTCTCATTTCGAGGAATTGATGCTTACTTGGATGTGACCAAGATTTACTTGGCGGGTGTCGTCGATGAAGCAGAAGACGCTTACTCTTCTGGAATACCTGGTCTTATTATCTTGTACTTTTACAAGGGTCTCCATGTATATTTTTCTTTTTCTTTTTGTATTTTACCCCTTGTTCAATCGATTTTTAGTTCGGATTATGGTTTTGTGGACGCTTCGGTTTTCTCTATTTTTTTCAGTTGAGACGGGAAGATTGTATGCGGATGTGACAGTACACCTTGAAGCTATATGAACAAGCCAAGCGAATGACCAGCTCAATGCGATATGCATGACTTTTTATGGTCTATTTAGGTGCTTTCACCAAAGTACACGATTCATTCAACCAATTACTACAAAACAGCAATATTGTTCCAAAAAAAAAAATTGACATGCATAAACGACGTAAAGGTATTAAATGTGAACAGTTTTAAGAGATTAATCGTTACAATCAGTCCAAGTTGCTTGAGAAATTTGAATGACCCCACCTACAATACTGCAATAGGGATTTCAGTTTTTAAGAACCAAAAACAGAATTTGGTTTTTTACCTTCAGATGAAAAATTTAAACTAGTGAATTACTTTTAACATTTTAAATATTCATCATTATATTTTCAATTTAGTAAAATGTACTATCGGAAGAAGTATGTGTCGGAACAGTTTGCCACAAAAATTACAAGATATGTATGATTTGACATTGACACCAAATATGGGCATAATTTGTTCGGTAACCTGTAATATCTAAGTATTTTATTTGATAGATTTTGCTGTGGTGTCACATCATCAAAATGAAAAATGAAAGCACACGTATACCTGCGTTGTGGTTGAGAACTTGCATTTGTCGCCTAAGCGTACGCATCAGAAAGGAACGCAATCTTTATTTGTATTTGCAATGTTTCAATTATATATAAAAAGTGAAGTGATTGTGGCCAGATTAAACATTAAGCATGTTCGCGACACCAGCTTCCAGTGTATCCACACCTACTGCTACGCCGTTTCCCAATCGCCACAGGGCTTGAAGATCGACTCGATGGTGATAATAATGTCCTGACTAGCGCGTGAAGTAGATTAGAGTGAGAGACACTTGCGTAGGATCAGCCTCTCTCGCCCTGCTTCGCCGGGTCCAGTGGCAAGACAAGGTCAAGACGGCTGGGGACGAAACAGAATGCAGGAGTTGCAAAAATGTGACAAGTATGTCATTAAACAGCGTTAGGGGCTCCATTCCGCATTTGCTGTCAGGGTTTACTCTCTTAGCCTTAACAATCCCAAGACATCCACAAGGCAACAGAGCTATTTAACCCATAAGCTTGGGGCTTGGACCATTGGCATCAGGGCATACCCACACGGCAATAGGCCTGCGGCAACAGAGCTATTTAACCCATAAGCTTGGGGCTTGGACCATTGGCATCAGGGCATACCCACACGGCAATAGGCCTGCGGCATCAGAGCTATTTAACCCATAAGCTTGGGGCTTGGTTCATTGGCATCAGGGCATACCCACACGGCAATAGGCCTGCGGCATCAGAGCTATTTAACCCATAAGCTTGGGGCTTGGACCATTGGCATCAGGGCATACCCACACGGCAATAGGCCTGCGGCATCAGAGCTATTTAACCCATAAGCTTGGGGCTTGGTTCATTGGCATCAGGGCATACCCACACGGCAATAGGCCTGCATGCCGCATGTCTGGGGGCCAAACCTCTTTAAAGTCCTTGTAGTTTTACCCCCGCAACGAACTTAGGGGGTATACTGGAATCAGGTTGCATATCCGTCTGTCTCTTCGTTCGTCTGTCCGTCCGTCCATCTTTGTGTCTGTAAACACATCTTGTCCACTCAACTCCTCCTTTACTTGTGGACCGATTTTCATGAAACTTCACAGATATGCTAGGGAACATGTGTAGAAGTGCATGTAGGTGTTTCAATTCCAAAATTTTGGTTGCCATTGTAACGGGTCAGTAACAAAAGGTTTTCTTTTTCGCACAACTCTCCTCCTTTACTTGTGGACCGATTTTCACAAAATTTCACAGGTATATTATGGAACATGTGTAGATGTGTAAATGTGCATGCAGCTGTTTACCTTCTAAACTTTTGGTTTTCATGATTTTATTTCGCGGATTGCGAGGATATTAGTCAGCCATCCTGGCGACAGTTCTACTTCAGCCTGAATCTGTTAGGAGGTGATGAGTTACCCTGTCTCGGCTACGGTAGCCACTTCCATAGGGCTTGCTGGTGTAGAGGCTATGTACTGCTAGTGAGAGGCTTCCGCACTGCGCTTTCTTTTTCGCATAAGAGCGAGCCATTCGTGTAAGAGGTGACACGCAGACCTACTTCACCTACCACATTTGACACGTAAAATCAACCATTTGAGACAGATGAGGATTATTGCTGGAAAGGTTAATGTCAAGGTCTGAAGCCCTATAGAAATCTTTAAATGATATGCAACAAAGAAGATTACCTTGCATTTCCTTTTTTAGTGAAAATATATTGCCCTAGCGGCTCTCTAGTTTTGTTTTGTCACGATAAAATGCATTTTTTTAAATTAAAAAAAAACACCGGCAATGTTCGTTGTTAGGTGTATTATCTGTGTTACGTAATCGGCCATGTATGTATAGTATATGATCTCATAGTCTATACACAATAAACCCTAACCAGGCAGTAGGTGTACCTATCGATAGCAGCACAAGTATGTATGCACTAAACATGTACACCTTTACAAATTGTTCATGTCGGCAATGGCCGACTTACCTTGATACCTCGACTGGGGTGTATATTTTATAATTTGGAAATACATCACAGTCATAGTAAACATACGTAAATCATTTTATCAAGGCCATATTAAAAGATATTTTTTATAATCACATCACTTAAAATATATTCATGAATAAATTCTTACTTCGATTTTAAATACAGCTAGAATAAACTACGCAAGTAAACAGATTTCAGGTAGAGAATATGTTAACCTCGGATCAGTGGCATTTAATATGTTTTTTTAGAGAGGTCCTTACAACCAATCAGTGAAGAAAGGGGAAAGGTCCTACTTAAAGAGATTTTGACATTTTACCAGTGATTAAAGCTAAACGATTTCTTGTAACTAATTTCAGACATTCCTTCAGAAGCCATACATACGAAAGCTAGAGAAATCCTAGTGTCCTTTCAGTAGCCAATGCCACACATCCAATAAATGACTTAACGTTAGTGATTTCAGTTTCAGTGGTCATAACACCCTATCAGAAAAACAAAGCTATATTACAAATCCCATCAGTAACGAAAGCTAACATATTCTAGTTCGAGAGGTACTGACGCCCTCTCTGTAATACAAGTTTATTGATTATAGATAAAGAATGACAGACATTCCTTCAGTAACTGTGTTGACAAAATGGGATACATACAGTATCCTGACACCCTACCAGGTAAACAAATGCCACATACATCACACCATTTACCTTATATTAGTGATTCAAACTGGAGACGTCCTTGCACCCTATCTATTTAAGTACATAAAGTTTTCTATGTTGATGGAATGACACTCGAATCTAATCAATATTAGGAGGACGAAAATACAATAGAAGAGGTTATCAGACTGACGCACAATTGGTGTCGTCTGCTTCAGTCATTCGGAGCTTAGTTGTAATTGTTCATCTTTCTAGAAAGGCTCCGAATGATAGAAATAGTTTCGGATCGAGGAAACCTAAAAACCGTGAAGATGACAAGATAGTAATTACCATAACACGTTACCAGTGTCATCACATAAAAATCGTAATTGGAAATGGTGTGTAATATAATATTCTACAATGATGGTCTTAAAGCGCATCGACACTGTATGTTTCAAAACATGAATCTCATTAGTTGTAATATTGTTTTCTGCATCATTTTTTTATAATAGTTTTTTAATAATTTATATAAAAAATCACTTCAGTAGCAGAGAGTAACCAATAAAATTTATGTTTTGCACATCAGCAGGAATTGCGACTAGTGAAAGGAATAATAACCTTGTTAACGCAAAGCGAACAGTTTTTAACGGATGAAAAGCTGAAGGAGTACCTTTTGACGTTATCAACGGTAGCATGCGCATTACAAAGCTGTCCAATATACAGGATAGAGGTTATCAGCGATAACAAATGATTTAACCGTTACAATCTTCCGCGTTCCATATTGTTTACAGGAAAAGATCAGGTTAGGCAAATATACTGGTGTGTGGTCATATAGTTGAACAGGAAGATGGCGACTACAAATGACGATTTGACTTGGAGTGAAAATGTTTTAACACTGGAACAGGTTATTTCGTCTCACACCCTTCCAATCATAGTCAGAGTGGAGGGCGGAAGCTATGGAAACCAGGAATCTGAGTCTCTGTCAAGGGGTGATATATTTAAACTTGACTCCGCTGAGGGGAACGAAGTCATTGGTTATTGCTATAAAGGTATTCTGCACAAACGCGAAAATGTAAGCGAAGATGACCATATTCCATGCAAGCAGATAGTGTTTAACAAAGATACAGCCGAAACCATCGATGTCGTTGTATGTGTGACAAAATGTGACGAAGTCAAAATGCCATTTGATTCCACCAACGTCCCACCAAAGCCGGCACCATCTCATGCTTACGTTGATTTTACGCTGCCAGTACCTTCCCACCGCACATCACCTGAATTCAAACAAACGCCTCCGCCCATCCCACCGAGAGGAAAAGACATCATGAAGTCAGCAGGTAGGGATATCATATTAATCATAATGATAATCTTATGGTTATATTGATATAATTAATAATTTTGAAGAAAACTGCTGTAACAAACATATTCTAAATCTATCATGGAGTTTCCCCTATATATCGTATAATACTAGTTGAAAATAACATGCATTTAACAGCGTTTGTTCAAGTAATTAAATATAACGTAATACCCCTGGTAAACATTGTGCATGTCCTTAGATTTAGAAGAAATGTCGTGGATTTTAAAGCAGAAAAGATCTGAGAAATATCGAAGTATATTTGCTATTCTTACAATTATATTAAGAATGAAGATTGAAAAAAAAATGTAAAAAAAGTCTAAGCTGTCAAAGTTGCATGTCGAACATTCGATCCCTAGGACAGCTGTCCGACAACATTTTTTAACGACATAAAACATGTATTGTTCCCGTTAATAGAACCCCCCATGGGTTCCTCACAAAACATCACTAATATTGCACAATTGTATTTTATATTTCAGAAGATATATAGCATAGCAATTTCAATCAGTTATCATACAATTTACAATATAACGGGCATAAGCTGTTTTAAACACAATTTGAATATCACATTCATATTCATTCGATAAGATGTTAATTTTAGACGAGGTGAGATACTTGATGGAGTAGCCTTCTTATACTTGTTGATAAAATAAGTAAAATTACTTAACAAAACGTTTGAAAGAAAACGTGGAAAAAATCTACATTACCTTCTTTAGTTATGGCAAAATTTCGTCTTTTACAATACAATACCATTTTAAACTCAAAGTACAGTTTACTATATATCAATTTATATTCTTCAGTTTTCATAAAAAAAACTGTGTCAAAATAAGACGATCACAGTTCATACTATTAATATTGCCTGCGCTTGCACAGGCAAACAGCGTTTCAAGTAAACGCTTAAAGAGGGGTTGATATCGATCCTTCAATGTGAATATATGTAACTACTATGTAAATCCAAGCCGGAAATATATTAGTTGTTCTCAATTTCTACATGAAGTTTGGGGGGTTTTTTTCTGAAAAAAAACTGTGGTCATGAAAAATATTTCACATTTCTCTTTTATTATTTGTATATTTTATTTTAAATAACAATGCTTAAGATAAACAACAACACACAATCGATAAAGTATGTATATGTTGTTTATTTAGTCTAAAATAAATCAAATTATAGCTATATAGGTTATCAAACCTACTGATAAAATACCAATTGTATGTTGATAAATTATTGTATTATAGCGCCAATGAGTTGATACTATTCATTGCAACACCATGTCATTTTGATACTGTTATTATTAATATACAAGTGAATACATTATATAGCACAACCGGTATATTATTTATGGTTGATGTTTCATAACTAGTTCGATATGAAACGTGTCATTATTCATCAGATCTGATGAAGGGTGTAATAGAAAGAGATGTGAAATATACACCAAATGACATTAAAATCAACATGTTATCAAAACAACGCGTAGCAGAATACCTGTCGTATATTGAAACCAACTTATAGGGATTCGAGAGATGCAGATTGATCAGAACTATGGGCAAGTTTTGTGGTCGCCATATCTTTGTCTCATTGGGAATATTCTGTATCTTTGTGTGATATGAAGATGGACATTTTTGAGTATGGTCATTAGTATGCTTCCTTGTTGTGATTGACAAAGGCTTAATGTTTACCTGGATGTGTTTGATGTGATGTGGCGGGTGTCGCCGAATGAAGCAGAAGACGCTTACTCTTCCAGAACACCTTGTCTTATTCTCTTGTACTTTTACAAGGGTCTCCATGAGGATCTTTCCTTTTTTCGTATTTTGCCCCTAGTTTTATCGATCTTGAGTTTGAAATATGGTTTTGTTGACGCTTCGGTATCCTCTTAACTTTTTTTTTATATACATACGTAACCGAATTGGCTTGTATATTGATCGTCATTTCGTATATTTCTGACACCTTCATGTTTATACACTTATGATGTGACAGATAATATTTCCTCTTTATATCTACATGTGTATCGTCATTTATTACATTTTTACCAGTGAAATATCAGAAAATATCAGCTTGATAAAACGTATATCATCACTGCTCATATCATCACTAGCGATGATAAAAGAAATCTTATATCATCACTAGTGATGAGTTAAGTTTCGGTCCGATATCAATGTGCACTATTGTGTACTATTGTTTCGTTATTATAGAATAAAATCATATATAGTAAGGAAATTTAAAACCTTAATAGTATTTTTGGAATAAATAGATATCTAATGAATTTAATTAATATGTTTTTGTATATTTGATATATTTTGAACAAAAAAATAGAACTTATCCTGTGGCGTATTAATATTATATAAGCCTTAGACACTCTGTCCCGATCAGTTGTAGCAGCAAATTTTGAAAATGAAATTAGACTTTTGGGACTTTTGGTAAAATGATGATAAACATATAACATATGTGTGCGTAACAAGGAAATCAATGACATTAGATTAATATGTATGGAAGAATAACTAAGATATTCTTTTAAAAACCGTCTTAAATGTAAATATGTAAATTGAACAACTGAAATCTGTATTTTTCTTATATTTATCTATATAATAACGTTTTTAGGAAAAAGTTTGCTAAACAGACCACCTTATTTTGTTTGGTGATCGTGACAATATCTTACTGTGAATAGTAAGCTAATCAGAACCACCAGCTGTTTATTCTGCAAAAAAAACAACGTTAATCTGCCTCGAAGTTATATTCATACATTGTAATCGTGCGTGCGCTATGCAATAGTAACTGATAAAGGACATATCGAGTTCATATTCCAGAAAATAAATAGTATTATTTAATATACACAAACACGTTGAAGTAAGAATATGAATAAAGAATTAATCAGCTCAATGTAAAATCTAAATAGTGAATTGTTACGTCAATCTATTATAATTTAATGTGTAATAAATTGTCTAACGTTGATATTTACAGATGAGGAGAGAAAACCAATGCCTCCAACTCGTAAACCGTCTACTCCAAGTTTGTCTGGTACGTGATAAATAACGTGTGATATGTATCCAAGCCTTCATACAACAAACACATAAAACGTTTAAGGGGATACTCTACTCAAACATAACTGCGGTATTTACGATATACTGGTGTTTCATATGTGAACAAGATAACATTTAAGGTTGTTGGTTGTTAGATTTTTGACATTCATTGGCGTAAAACATACATTGGCGCGCCTACATATTAAATGGTACACGCTAGCGTACCATGCTGAATATGTAGGTGCGCCAATGTATATTACACACCAATATGACAACCAATCTTTTTTATACTTTTTGTTAATCAACACACAATTGATGCAGACATAGGCATATAGTATATGTCACAGCATGGTTTAACGTCAGTGGAAATCCAGACAGAGTATAGCCACCCGTTGGCAGTGTGCCAGTGTAGCCTCAAACGCTACAATTATTACGTCATAAGCATGATGGCGTCACAATGTCCCGATGTATGTTATTGGAAAATATCTTTATGTAAATAGCAACGTAAACCCATTCCGATTGTAAACTCTGTTCTTTTATCCATATATCGTTTAAGTGTGTTATGCAATGCTTGCATTTTTTATAAGAATGTATTTTGATAAGAATGTAGAAAACAAATAATAAATATACAATATTTGGTATACATGTAGCGCCCTATTAAGCCTAAATAAGCCACATATCTCCCTATGTATGCATGCCCGTGTGGGTGCTGGAGATGTGTTTTGTTTCATAATAGTTGGACTCTGCTTCCAATGGCATCTTTTAGAGTGACACCTCACTTAAATGATACAGCACAGATACCGCAACACCCGCCACAAATCATGTTATACTCCACTTGAGTTGTTAGATTTGTGTGTGCAGGAAAAACGAATATTCTAAGCGCACGATGACTTCAGGGATCAAACCCCGGCCGCCTGCATGGAAAGACAGAGTGTTACCACTCGATTAATCCGCCCATAAATTCAAATTCAATAAGATAAAGGGAAATATACATGACAATGTGCATATGATTGCACCTATTGAATTACGTTATCGATGCAGCATGCCTAACATGAATCACAATGCACCATACAGCAGTTCCGTCCTTCTAGGACTCGTCGGTCACGCTAGGTGTCAAACACGTTCGTGGAAAACTAGGTGGAAAACCAAATTGCACTTGACTACATCTGAAATAGAATATTTTGAAATGTATCAATACTCGTAATAGATACGTTTTTTTTATGAATAAAAACAAAATGTAATATAAATAGCTTATTGCTACTTTGGTATAATGCGTAATACAAGATTTAACGTTGACATTTACAGATGACGAGAAGAAACCGACGCCTCCCCCTCTTCGCAAAACGTCTACTCCAAGTTTATCTGGTACGTAATAAATAACGAGTTAACGTGTGTGATATTAATACAAACCTTCATAGTATTTACCATAAAGGTTTTGGGAGAAAGGTGTACGCAAACATAACCTTTGTATTTACGACCTGTAGGCGTTTCATGTGTGATCGAGGTATGTAAGTTTACGTAAATAGCAAGGTAAACACCATTTCTTCTGGGGCTGGTCAACTTAAATCAGCCTGACGTTTGAATGTATTAGTGGATCGTCACAAAATGAATACTTGACCTGCATTTTATCATGATGAATCAACATAAAATACATATCAATATATTTATTCATTCTATTTAAATTTTGAGTCAATGTGTGGAAATATGGTTTGAATCATTCGACTGACATTTAAATCACTGGTGAATGAACACAAAATACATATCAATATCTTTATTCATTCTATTTAATAGATGAGTAAATGTGTGCAAATATGGTTTGAATCATTCGACTGACATTTGAATCACTGGAAAGATCCTCCATATCGATTTTTTATGGTTTTAAACGTATTCCCCAGCATAAAATATCACTATTTAAAAACAAAATATGCAAAAATCTCTAAAGAAATGGCCTAGATATTACCAGTTTGGTTCCTCTCCCAACGGGAAACATTTGGGGCACGCTGGGAAACAATCTATAAGGATTTCGAGCGAGAATCCAATTTTTTTTTTGAAGCCTAGGACCTACACTTCCATATAAAAATTGGTTTTCCCCTTTACATATAAACACATAATGCATACAACTCTAGTCCAGCCCATAGAGCACATAACTGATTGTAAAGTCTGTTCTTTTATACATACGTATATCGTGTTACTTCGTTGTGCAATTGTTGCGTTTTGAAAAGGATGTTCAAAACTCATATTCAATAAGATAAATAGAAATATGTAAGATAATGTTCATGCTGTATTAGTTGATACAGCATGCTACGCCAAGCATAAAATAAACTGCAACATACAGCTGCTGCGTCCTTCGAAGACTCATCGGTGATCTCAACTAGCAAACATTTGAAAAATACCTTGTCTCACATAGCATACATTTCTGTTTTCACACCTATTGACAATAATTTCATAGTGATATAAGTGGTGTGATGAGGTATAAATATGTATTATTATAGGACAACTATACAGTTATTTTAATTAAAATGTATATCGTATTATCTTTGTAATCAATTGCAGCATCATTTTATAGTATGTTTAAATAAGTGGTATAATCCATATTGTTTTAAACTACAGGTGAAATAGAATATTATGAACGGTGTCACTACTCATAAGAGATAATTGTATATAAATAGAGGAAAATATAGAATCTAAACAGTTTATTGTTACTGCAATATAATATTTAATAAAAGATATAACGTTGATATTTACAGATGAGGAGAGAAAACCTATGCCTCCACCACGAAAACTGTCTACTCCAAGTTTGTCTGGTACGTAATAAATAACGTGTGAAAGAAAATCAGTGTGAAAATGTACAAAATAACAAAAAAAAAACACCAACAAATCACACAAAAAACTCAACTCCGTACGATATATGAAATATATAATTACAGCATATAGTTCATAAATATAAATACACAATAGAAATAGCCCGTGAAATTATGTTATGGCTTATTATTATGCCTATTAAGCATCACCATGATTTGTTTTACATGTGTATGTACTTTTGTTCTTTGTATTTCAATTTGACCTTTTAAAGCCTTTTGTTTCTTTTTATTATTTAAGTATTAACTTGAATCTATTTCTTATGTTATGGGGGTATAACACAAAAAATGGAGTGTACTCTAAATAACCCGCTAAGCGGTTTGTGATGAGAGTACACTCAGGTTTTTTGTGTTAAAACCCCATAATATAAAAAATAGATTCAAGTTAATACTTATAATTTAATCTATACCCTGCGAAAATTAACTTTATTGATGGACTCTTTTCTCTTACAAATCGTTACGCTGCTGCATCAGTCAATCAAAAGCGACGTTATCAACGGCGACGTCATGTTTTACGTTATGGGCTGATAACATATTTTTTTAAGCCAATGAAAATGCATGTTTCAAACAAGATTAAATTATTATTATTTGTCTACTCTTTATTTTATCATCAAACTGTCTTTGTCAACTGGATTGAAGGAGTTTTTTTTAAAGAAAATGTAATTCACCTTGTTAGACAAAGACAAATTCTCTTGACAAAGGCAATATTTTGACCGTGGTCTGGAATAAGCTTATGTTGTGACAACGTATATTACCTAAAAAGTGAAAAAATATGCTTATGTTAATAATAATATAATATTTTTATCCACCTAGCCGAACATAGCCAATCGGACATGCAGGGAACCCTACCACGAGTTAAAGAGGTAAGTAACATAAAATATAAACAGGTAAAAATCAGGGGTAAGTAATCTATATAAACATGTAAAACTCAGGGTAAGTAATATATATGAACAGGTAAAAATCAGGTGTAAGTAATCTATATAAACAGGTAAAACTCAGGGTTAGTAATATATATGAACAGGTAAAAATCAGGTGTAAGTAATCTATATAAACAGGTAAAAACCAGGTGTAAGTAATCTATATAATCAGGTAAAACCAGGTGTAAGTAATCTACATGAACAGGTAAAAATCAGGTGTAAGTGATATATTTAAACAGGTAAACATCAGAGGTAAATAATCTATATAAACAGGTAAAAATCACAGGTAAGTAATTTATATAAGCAGGTAAAACCAGGTGTAAGTAATCTATATAAACAGGTAAAATTCTGGTGTAAGTAATCTATATAAACATGTAAAACCAGGTGTAAGTAATCTATATAAACAGGTAAAAATCTGGTGTAAGTAATCTATATGAGCATGGAAAAATCAGGTGTACGTAATCAATAAAATCAGGTAAAAACCAGGTGTAAGTCATCTATATAATCAGGTAAAACCAGGTGTAAGTAATTTATATGAACATGTAAAAATCAGGTATAAGTAATTTATACAAACAGGTAAATATCAGGTGTAAGTAATCAATATAAACATGTAAAAATCAGGTGTAAGTAATATATATAAACAGGTAAATATCAGGGGTAAGTAGTCTATATGAACATGTAAAACTCAGGTGTAAGTAATCAGTAAAATCAGGTAAAAGCCAGGTGTAAGTAATCTATATAATCAGGTAAAACCAGGTGTAAGTAATCTATATGAACATGTAAAAATCCATCGTCGGATACCCACGGTTGATCTCGCTTCGCTAACTCACTCCTGAGTTAGCGAAGCGAGATCAACCGTGGGTATCCGACGATGGTAAAAATCAGGTGTAAGTAATTTATACAAACAGGTAAATATCAGGTGTAAGTAATGAATATAAACAGGTAAAAATCAGGTGTAAGTAATATATATAAACAGGTAAAAATCAGAGGTACGTAATCTATAAAAGCAGGTAAAAAGCACGCGTGTAGGTCTTATCGAGGAGGTGCAGTGACTTGCATATCATTTATTTTGGGACAGGTAGATATTGAAAAGTAAAGATCAATGCATTACATAGAAAGCACGACACCTCAGTCAGGTGATTCGTGCGATACACACGTTAGTATTTTAACTGATCAATATTTTTTGAGTTGTGCATACATTTTGCTTATCTTTGTAATTATGGTTTTCTCATAATACTGGTGCCTTTATGCCTATTGCTCCATGTGTAGATATTGAATTTTCACTCCCCAAATCAGGAGCTTTACCAAAGCAATACTTGAAAAAAGAATGTAACAATTGTAAACCTCATACTACGAAAATAAATTCAGAACTCAAATAAAGAAATTGTAACTTGATACCAGTGTAAATCATACTTCACATAAATTTCATTTAACATTACATTCTTCCAACAATTCAAAATTTGACAGGAAATGCTTTTTGGTACCAATTTCAAAACGTCATCATATATAAGTGAAAGTAACAACTCAGAAAAAAGACATTATTAATTGAGACCTGTATATGATGTACTTTATAAATTGTATTGTTATCATATCTGTGATTTCATCGTACACGTTTTAGACTTTGACATGAATACGTACAATGTATGAATGGCAATAATAGTCTTACGATGTACGACATATCGCATTTTCTACCATTACAGGTAGTATATTTTACCAATATACCACGACCAGAGGACAGTTCTGTTGTGAAAATGACCTAATAGAACAAATTGATGGCTAGACACAGATTAATGGATTCCTTTCTATTAAGGATTGGTTAAAATCATGAAATATATTACAGCGTAAAGATTCCGGGGCTGGGTTCACATCAACAGTTTTTGTATTGCATAGTGTATTGATAACATTGTATATGATATCAATGCAATTGTATATTATATTGCTAAGGTGAACGTGTGCTTATTTGGAAATCGTCCCGGTCAATAATAAATTAGAGAATACCGAAGCGTTAACAAAATAATAATCCGAACTCAAAATCGATTAAACCAGGGGCAAAATATAAACAAAGGAAATATTTACATGGAGACCCTTGTAAAATTACAAGAGAATAAGACCAGGTGTTCCGAAGAGTAATTTAAGCGTCTCCTGCTTCATCGACGACACCCGCCACGCAAATCATTGTCACATCCAAGTAAACATCGAGTTCAAACATCACATATAACTTTCTTGTCCATATATATTAACCAGGGGGCCGCGGTGGCCGAGTTGTTAAGGTGTCCCGACATTCTACAACTAGCCCTTCACCTCTGGGTTGCTAGTTCGAAAACCACGTGTGGTAGTTGCCAGGTACTGACCGTAGGTCGGTGGTTTTTCTCCTGGTACTTCGGCTTTCCTTCACCTCCAAGAACATGGCACGTCCTTAAATGATCCTGACTGTTAATAGGACATTAAACAAAATAAACAAAACCAAATATCTTCAAAATCAGAGAAAAAATGTTGACGTCATTAAGTGCGTATGAAGTTGATATTTATCAAAATAAGTTATCACGAAACCCGTGATTATGATCCAACCAATGTTGCTACAGACAAATAGTATTTATACGCATAACTCAAGTGAAAGCATACATATTAAATTTGTTGTATTACATTCTTTCTACAACTAGAGTTCTGATTAACCTCGTTAAAATTTCAGATACCTTCGACTCTTGAAGAGGAATGCCCTGAAGATGTGTACGAAATATCATATGAAGATCCTGATAATATTTATGACGAACCTGACAACTTACAACTCCCGACATCTCCGACAAGTCAGGAACAGTCACTGAAACAAAAGACTAAAGAGTTCTTTTCCAAACTTCATTTTAAAGAAAAGATGAGGAAATTCAAATCAAAATTAGAAACCGCCATCAAAATGGAGAAAACTGTAACGGCGAATGATGTAAACAGCTATGTAAAGGGCGATGTTAAGGACGAGGAAGTCGATGAGGACAGCGACTATGAATATCCAGAAGATAAATCAACGAAAATGTTGAATGACAAACAGAGTAACAACGATACCGACAATCGATACGACATGCTTGAAAAACGATTAATGGTTGAAAAGCCCCCGGGTAACACATACACTCCACTTTCTGTAGGTGGCGCTGCTCAAGCAGATACTTCTTTCAGGTCGCTTTCCATCAACGGATTAGCCAATCGGTTGATCAAATGTGGACTGACAAATCTGGCAGAGATATGTCGGGAGGAAAAAGTGGACGGGAGACTGTTTTTCACGTTCACCGACGATGATCTACGTCAAGTATTTTCAGTCAACGAATTGCAAATCAAGAAAATACGCATGGCTCAAAACCATGACTGGACCCCTAAAACCTGACTATACCCCTAAAACCATCACTGGACTCCTAAAACCTTACTATACCCCTAAAACCTGACTAAATCCCTAAATCCTGACTGGACCCCTTAAACCTGACTAATAATAAGTTCGATACCACGCTGTATCTTCATGATTTTCACCCGCAATGGCTTGCCCCCAGGCATTTTGTAGCAAGCGTGACTATGGTTGCTTTCTCGTTTGGTTTCATTAAATTCTGGCATAACAACCACAAACAGATTTTCTGGAAGCTTAAGGGATTTCAACAAGCGTTTTCATCTTCCTCGCCTTAGGTATAACGTAAAATGTTACGAACATGACACCATACCTATATACAATGTAGCAACTTTATCAACAACTCCGGCAAATGATCAGCTCAATAAGACATACAAGACTGTCTGTGGACTCTCTTCGGCGCATTCAATAGTGTGGCCAGTCATTAACTACAAAACAGGAATCAGGTTACATTGCAATTTTCATATTCTGTATCGTTGTGTGGTAAAAAGACGGACGTTTTTGAGTTTGCTTATTAGTGTGCTTAATTACTTGTTGTAATTGACAATGATGAATCGGTTCTCATTTTGAGGATTGATGCTTATATTGGATATGACCAAGATTTACATGGCGGGTGTCGTCGATGAAGCAGAAGACGCATTCTCTTCCGGAACACTTGGTCTTATTCTCTTGTGCTTTTACGAGTGTCTCCTTGTAAATATTTCCTTTGTTACTATTTTGCCACTAGTTTTATCGATTATGAGTTCAGATTACGGTTTTCTTGACGCTTAGGTATTCTCTGATTTTTTTTTCATACATAAACGTAGAAAATAGAATCTGTGGAGTCTTTAAGGAGTTCACCATAACTGTCAGTGGGTCAAAGTTCATGGGGTCGATGGAATAACGCTGGGAGGCTATGAAAAAACGGAAATAAAGAAGTTTGTTTTCTTGTGTTAAATTCGTACCTTGACTTAAGATCCATAATTTGAACTTGTATAATAGCCTTAAAAGCTTTAAATATGCGTAATAGCATAGTGAATGTTTAACTGAATGTGCCTGTAGCGTAGCAACTGAACAGTTTGTCACAAAATAACCCAAGCTGTCGGAACAGACAGTGAAAAACCAAGTGTGGGCTTAAATTATTCAAAAACAAGCCATGTCTCAATGAAATATTGTAGCGTTTCGCTTTATTTTGTTGTGATATCACATCAAAAAACTAAAACTGGAAACCTACGAATGCCTACTATTGTAGCTTGGAACATGTAAGTTTCGCCTACGTAAACGTGCGTTAAAGAACTCATTTATCTACTTGATGGTGACAATTTATCTGCAAAGTATTGATTTTTTTTTTAAATCTTATATAATTTATAATGGTTTGTGTGTTATTTTATTTGCACAATTCTTATTATAAAATATATGATTTACGGTATTTTGGCCAGGTTTTAATCTTTAACAAGACGTTATCCCAATTAATCTCAAAATGATCTCACAAAATAAAGGGCGTGATACAAACAATACTGAATTATTTACATGTTATCCATTATATACACGGCTTGGTTAACTTATTGTACCTATATTATAATGTATCCAATGTAAATCACAGGAACTAGCCTTGTCTGTCAAACAACTAGAATATAAATAGTATAAGTTTTTGAGAGACGAGGTTAGACACCTATAATATAAATAGTATAGTAGTTTGACAGACGAGGCTAGACCTCAGAATTAAGACCATCTAGCTATTAAGATCACTTCATTTCAGTCCCGAACAAATCTTCTATATATCTTTGTATTTGAGCTTCACTATTAAAACAACCTCACTTTTAAGACCACCTCACTATTAAGACAAGTTTTGAAAAGTCCCGAATACCACGTTTGCACTAAGTATGCACCTCACTACTCAGACCACCGACCAAACACAAAGTCACCTGGTGTGTATTCCACTGTGTACACCTGTCAAGTGTCAGATCATGATCAGTTATCTATATTTGTGTGTCAAATTGGCTAATCAGTTACAATTACTGTGTGTTTAACATTATGAAACCTATAAATTAGTTAATGAACCATGAAAACGGGTCAAAAAGTGGTTTCAGAGAAATCTATCTGCATGGTCACCCTCGGTATTCAGACCACCCGCTATTAAGACCATTTTGGTGTGGTCCCTAATAATATTATCTATTATATAATATAGTATAATATGAATAGTATAGGTGTTTCACAGACGAGGCTAGACCCCTATGATATAAATGGTATGTTTGACAGGTTAGTTCCTGTGTGTGAATGATTTAAATCATTGATCAAGAAGTGACTGAAAGTGAAAATCATTGGTTCAAAATACGTGTGGCCTTCATGTCCTAACGTTAAAGAGTATAGACTTTCCTTTTGGAAAAAAAATAAGGTGACATAAATTCATTTGAATTTGAAATAGGTGAAATTCAAACGTAGGTTCATCAGGACTTTTGACCTACATACAGAAACATAAACAGACAGACACATACTTATATATAAGGCATACGTGAGTTAGCAAATTAGGTCTTAAAAAATTCAGAGAATACCGAAACGTCAACAAAACCATAATATTATCTCAAAATCGAATAAACTATTGGCAGAATATGAATAACGAAAGATTTACACGACTGGAATGACAGGGAAAACGGGGGTGATAGGAAAATACTGGGGTGACGGGGAGAGTCTTGGTTGACGGAGCGAAGACAGGGTTGACGGAGAGAGGACTGAATGACGGGGAGAGGCTGGGCTGACGGGGAGAAACAGGAGAGACCGCGGGGATAGGCCGGGGTGACGGGGAGAAGCCTGAGTGACAGCCGGGGAGAGGCTGGGACGACGGGGAGATGCTGTGGTGACGGGGAGAGGCTTGGCTGACGGGGAGAGGCTGGGATGACAGGATAGACTGGGGTGACGGTGAGAGACTGGAGTGACGGGAAGAGGCTATGGTGACGGGGAGAAGCTGGAGTGACTGTTGGGGAGAGGTTAGGGTGACGGGGAGGACAGGGTTGATGGGGAGATGCGAGGATGACAGGGAGGACTGGGTTGACAGTGCGATGCAGAATGATTCGGAAAGGCATGGGGGACGGGGAGGTGCTTGAGTAACGGAGAGAGGCTGGGGTGACGGGGAGAGGGAAAGGTGACGGGGAGAGACTGGGATGACGGGGAGATGGAAGGGGTAACGGGGAGAGGCCGGGGTGACGGGGAGAGGGAAGGGTGACGGGGAGAGGGAAGGGTGACGGGGAGAGGCTGGGGTGACGGGGAGAGGGAAAGGTGACGGGGAGAGACTGGGATGCAGTGAGAGGCTGGGGTGACGGGGTGAGGGAAAGGTGACGGGGAGAGGCTGGGGTGACGGGGAGAGGGAAGGGTGACGGGGAGAGGCTGGGGTGACGGGGAGAGTCTGGGGTGACTGGGAGAGGCTGGGGTGACTGGGAGAGGCTGGGGTGAATGGGAGAGTCTGGGGTGACTGGGAGAGGCTGGGGTGACGGGGAGAGGCTGAGGTGACGGGGAGAGGGAAAGGTGACGGGGAGAGGCTGAGGTGACTGGGAGAGGCTGGGGTGACGGGGAGAAGCTGGGGTGACGGGGAGATGGAGGGGTGACGGGGAGAGACTGGGATGCAGTGAGAGGCTGGGGTGACGGGGAGAGACTGGAGTGACAAGGATAGACTAGGACGACGGAGAGAAGCTTGGATGACGGGGAGAAACTGGAGTGACGGTCGGGGAGAGGCTTGGGTGACGGGGAGAAGTTGGAGTGACGGGGAGAAGCTGGGGGGACGGGAAGAGCTTGACCGATGGCCGAGAAGAGGCTGGGGCGACGGGGAGAGGCTGAAATGACGGGGAGATGCTGTGGTGACGGGGAGAGGCTGGACTGAAGAGGAGAGGCTGGGGTGATGGGGAGAGTCTGGGTTGACGGAGAGAGGTTGGGTTCACGGTAGACGCTGGGGTTACGGGGAAATGTGTTGTGACGGGTTTTTTTCCCAAACAGTTCAATCATAAAATTCAAAAACAAAAACAAAGATTACAAAATGTAGCTGCAATTTTTCAAACTGTACTGTTTTAATAATTAATGCAAATTTTGTACATCTGCCAATCATAACCTATCATACACATGAATAATATAGAATAAAATCTTTAACCAATCGAAAGATTAATTCCCCATGAAATTTGGACAGAAGAAAAATAATACTTAGAAAAAGAAATCGAAGAAAAGCATGGTGTTTTCATGGTCTTTGGTGAAAATTGAAGTAGTCCATTTTGGTTGTATTTCTTGCGTATTTTAGGTACGAGTTATGCATTGTATAGAGAATATATATGTAATATGATAATATCCTTTTCTAATTATAAACTCACACATTGTTCTGGAGACAGTATTATATCTATTTTCACTTGTGATGAACTCCTCACAGTGATTATGTCTCATATAAAAATGTGTTTAATATGTTGTTTAGAATATATGTCAAGAAGTATAGGGACCAGCGGTCCGCCAATAAGACGTCCCAATTTCGTTTGTGGGGGAAAACCGAAGTTTCTGGTGAAAATAAATAAGAGAATAGCAAAGCGTTAACACCATCGACCAGTGTCTGTCCTATACGTGCACCTGTGGTTTGTGTCACTTTGTTCGCACCCTTAGCAAGAGTCCTTGATCCAAACGGATCCCTGTTTCCTTTACCCTGTTGGTCTACCCCACCATCCACCCTTTAAGATACTTCTTCTATGGATATCGAAAACCTTGGTGTAAACTCATTTGCATATGTATTGCCTTGTATCAAATAAGAAAAATATGTTAAATAAAAAACTGCAAATAATACTACAAAATCACGCTAATTTTAGATTCAACTAACTTCACTTTTCTGTTTAATTGCTGAACCTGAAATGTCGGTTTGAATTATTTAACTTTTAAATTAATTAAGTTTTGACTTAAAGTATTGCCTTCAGTGTTATTTCCCCTGCCGCAAACTGTGGACGTAGGCTGTACGTTTGACTTGACTTTAAACATATTGTATTGTCCAAAATAGGCCAAAGGATTAGGCACAAGTTATAACAACTTATGAAGCCATCTCCTATCAACGTTTGACTTTTACTGTAACTAGTATATATATCTCCCCTACGCAAGGTTGTTCATACAAATAAACGGACAGATAAACAGATTATAAGATAATTTTGAAATATGAAATCAACATATTTTTTCTATTACTGCACAATCGGTCATTTTAAATGTAACGGAATTTCGGAGAGATTTTGGTCGTTTATAAAACCTGCTATGCCGTCATGACGTGTCGTGAAAACATTCATGGGTTGTCACGTGAACACAGTTATCATTTCGAAGTTTTCTCTCTCAGAATAAACCTGCTTGATTACTGTTAACCAATCACAGATGACTGTTTCTTGACCTTGTGATATTGAAAAATATGTGGTGTATGACGCAGATTATGAATATTTTGCTCGTGATTAACAAATTTTTCAATGATATTAATTAAACAAATTATCAGGGGTCAAGTGATTTATAATTTTATACATCAAATTTAATTTGTGCTTTTGACGCCTAAATTCTAATTCCCCATGCCTGTTTCTTGATACAGTTTATAATGTGAAGTAGCACTTCACTTCACGCGGATGTACCTGACTGTGGTATCTGATGATGTTTTGAGAATCTGATAGACTAGTTGCATGGTCCCGTCTCTAGAATAGTATTAACACATATCAAATCATTTCGAAAAAAAAAGAATAATTTTGATTACTCGGATGTCTGAATCTAATTTAGGTGAAGATAAGCTAATAGTAAAATTCAGAAGAGAACTTCTTAATAAAAACTTGGGGATTGTTAGTCTATGAATCGGATATCCTCCATATCCGGAGGTTACGATCACCTACACTCTCTACACTCCTGGAATACGTCATGGCAACGCTGAAGGCTTCGTGCGCGTCACCTTGTTGATGATGCAAGACTGGTTCGAACCTTTGATGTACACCAACAGAATTTCGTGGTCACAAAACGGCAAAGAATGACAGGTTTTGAAGTTGGTTGCGGCTCCTTTGTACTTTTCAAAGGACAGGCATACAGCCTAGCGATTGGTCAGGTTTTTTTTAACCGGAACATGAGCGTATCTTCGGTTTTGCTTACGGCGGGGATCTTACATTTACTTGTAATTCTCGTCGACTGAAAGGTCTCATGTGTTTTTTAATTGTCATTTAGTCATTTTCATAAACCAGAGTTTGTGTACAGCAGCTTTGCTGCATTTTCTTGTTTTTGGTTGATAACACTTCTAAAGTACAATTTATAGCTTTAGGCATGAGGATGCTAGGAAAGCAAATTAATTATGTGGCTTGTTTTATGCATGATTTTGCAAATATCTAATCTCATTTGTCTTTTCCTAAAATTATCAAATTACCAAACAGCTAAGCTAGCTATTGTTAAATGCAGAATTCCTATAAATCTTACACACTGGACTGAAAGGGGAAATAATTTCATCAAACAAATATATTAAAGCTGATATATATATTTCATTTTTTTTTTAATTTCAGAAGTATAATGTCCGATTTCAATTTCTTTCAACTTCACTTATATGCATATATGTGTGCATTTATTGATTAAAAACAGGAAACCATAGTTCATGATCTCCCGAGTTTCATCTCTTTGTCAAAATGTACAAGTACAAGAAGTACAAGTCTGTTATCAGGGTCAGAGAAACTCGGACTACGCTAACATGATCCTAGATATTATCTTTTGCGTTATAAGAATACCAGTAAACAAGGATACCAAAATAAGGTATACAGTAAGGTTTCGATTTGTTTTATAAAGTTTAACGTCATCTGAATAATTAAGGACATGTAAACTTGCCTCATTGCAGATTGTGTCAGCTTACATACGGGTACATGCGTTGGATAGAGGTTTTGTTTATGTTCTTGCTTCCTCGAGATAAGAATCTGATGCCGACTTTATAGTGCTATCTCACTGAAAATACACACCGAAGTAACCCTTAGCATTCCGGTCGGTCACGTTACATTGAAACTTGCAATTGGTAAACCTTTTGTCGTTTCCCTAAATAACGAACGTTAAGCAGGGAATAACAGCTTCCATTTTAAAGGATTATTTATGTCCATGCCATGGGACATCATATGCCCATGCATGCCATTGGGACAGAACCCATGGGACTTTCTCACCTTTGGCGAACATCCAACATTGTATTTAAAAGTGAGGCATTGTCAAGCTTGGCCCTAGGAAATAGGAAAACAATTAAATATTAGAAGTAGAGAGAAATATGACGGTTTTTAGAAGTAGAGAGAAATACATAATTTGTATGACGGTTGTTAGAAGCAGAGAGAAATGCAAAGTTGATAAATACTAGTACAATAGATCGAGGCAGCAGATTTATTTTGGTCGTGTTCGTGCCTACAAGAAGATGGTAAAGAGTATTCCCTGTATTATTACAGGGGTTCCCTCCTTATATAGTCACCTCTAATTACCACGCATGCGATGGATTTTTCTTTTCAAGCTAGTAATTCTTGGAGGAATCTCAATAAAGTACAATATTTTGTATTGAGTGGACAGATTCCCATACCAAAAAAAGGTACAAAAAGTTATACTTTTTTTAGGTACAAAAAAGTTATAACTTTTAATGCTAGATTGGAACCACATTTGACCAGGGTTCCAATCTAGTACTAAAAGTTATAACTTTTTGTACCTTTTAGGAAAAAAGGTATAAAAAGTTATAACTTTTTGTAACTTTTTGGAAGTAGAGAAGGAAAGAAATAAAAAGGTATAAAAAGTTATAACTTTTTGTACCTTTTTAAGGTACAAAAAGGTATAAAAAGTTACAAAAAGGTATTAAAAGTTATAACTTTTTGTACCTTTTCAAAAAGGTACAGAAAGGTATAACTTTTTGTACCTTTCTGGTTGTGTTAAGGAAGCAAAAAAGGTATTAAAAGTTACAAAAAGGTATTAAAAGTTATAACTTTTTGTACCTTTTCAAAAAGGTACAAAAAGGTATAACTTTTTGTACCTTTCTGATTGTGTTAAGGAAGCAAAAAAGGTATAAAAAGTTACAAAAAGGTATTAAAAGTTATAACTTTTTGTACCTTTTCAAAAAGGTACAAAAAGGTATAACTTTTTGTACCTTTCTGTTAAGGAAGCAAAAAAGGTATAAAAAGTTACAAAAAGGTATTAAAAGTTATAACTTTTTGTACCTTTTTTAAAAGGTACAAAAAGGTATAACTTTTTGTACCTTTCTGATTGTGTTGAGGAAGCAAAAAAGGTATAAAAAGTTACAAAAAGGTATAAAAAGTTATAACTTTTTGTACCTTTTTAAAAAGGTACAAAAAGGTATAACTTTTTGTACCTTTCTGATTGTGTTAAGGAAGCAAAAAAGGTATTAAAAGTTACAAAAAGGTATTAAAAGTTATAACTTTTTGTACCTTTCTGTTAAGGAAGCAAAAAAGGTATAAAAAATTACAAAATAAAATATTTAAAAAAAAGGTACAAACAAGTTTTATTGGTAGTAATAAGGAAGAAAAAATCGAAAAACAAAGGAATAAAATGTCATCACTGTCGTCGTCATCACTATCCATTTAATATCAAATTTGTGTGAATTAAAGTTCAAACATGGCAACAAAGTTCAACTAGATCCTTTCCATCATTGACTTGATGAATGCACTGAATGGTTTTGTATTCCTGGAATATTTTCATTATTACAGTTGATTCTTTCCTTGGATGGACACAGCATCTTCTAGAAAATCAAAACAAAAAATATCAGTGTTCTATTTATAACATCGCACATTTAATGGGGGGGGGCATAATAACAAGGGAAGTCTGAGTGTTATGGCAATACAATTATTACAATCTAAACATTTCATACTATTTTAGCAACTATGAAACATTCACTGAAAATGTAGTTTAATATTTATGAGTTATCTTGTTCTTCTGGTATATGACACACAAGTAAGTTTTTGTTCTTATGAAAATAATTATGATATAATTACCAATTATGCCATGGTATCCAAAATGGTGCTGTCCAAACATGGCTTCCAATAGCATCTAGTAACTTTGTGTAAGGAAAATAAACAGATATGGGATATCTAGCAACCTGTGTGCCCCTTCTGTTTTTGCTGAGCTGTCATGATGTGTTTTGGGTTGACAAAAATCTCCAGGGCTAAGCTGTTAGCATAAGCTCTACCATCTGTAAAAGTAAGGAATATAGACTTACACAATGTGATACTTTGAGAAATGATAAGTGGTAAGAACTAATATATTGTACATGTATTACAGAACACATACAACATTGAACAAAATGCTTCAAGTTTTAATTATCTTTCAACCAAGTAATTCGACCTTGACCTTTGACCTGGTGACCTTGAGTTTGATTAGGTGACACTTTGTTGGATTTTGACCAACCTATAATGCCTTAACCCTTCGGGTCAGATGACCAAAACATGGACAGACAGACAACCTAGCTTGATTATTATATCTTTAATGCAGGGCGCCCAATAATCATGATAATGTTCAATTTGACTTGATACATTACTTTGAACTTATTCTTGCAATCCTGTTAGATATATAGGTACAAAGAAACATAACATTTTTTTTTAATTCATGTAAAGTTTGAGTTAATTTAATTATTCACCAGATGTAAATATAAAAAAAAACAAGGGTAAACATTCCAAATAATAATATATAAACAGGCAATTGCAAAAGAACATAATATTTATAAAGAATAAGTACAAGAGCATGAATTGCTTACCTGGTATATTTCAATCTCATTCTTCTAGTCTTAAAGTGAACTATAAAATTGTAGATAATTTTATCATGATATAGACAAAGAAAATATACCAAGGCCAAAATCTTTGCAAGCATTGATAACTTACAGACCTAAAATTTAGGAGTGGAACAACTTCATTCCCTTTGTAATTGAGCTGGTGACCAAATTTAAATGAAAATTACCATCTGGTGGTTTTGTCGTCCATATTTTTCTGTTTGTTTATTGTGACGGAATGACTGGCATCATCAACATCCACGTATACCTTTGCACCATCTAAGTGAAAGAAATTAAAGAAAAACTACTGTATTTAAATATCTTGAACACAATATCATTTTTTACTTCTAGACCATGTCTATTTACGTTTTTAAGTTCTAAATATTTTAAAGTTTTAATGAATGATTCATGTATTATTTACCATAAACTAGATTTCATTCCATGAAAATTATGAAAAAAAAAGTTAATTATAAAAAACATCTCTCTTATATCTTGCTTATCATATACTTAAATCAAGTAAACCTTTTAAAAATTGGTTATTTGGAATAAGTAAGCAATGTTTCCTTCAAAATATTGGAACAAAATGAAAAAAAAATTATAATAATATTTTATACTTTGATAGAGCAATATTGACAAATGTAGAAGGTTTGACAGGTGAAAAAAAACAAATAGAATCAGCTGAAATATAGGGAATAGTTTAGCTCGTCATTTTGGATAAAAGAACAATTTTAATAACTAGAAAATTTAAATAAAAGTAAATACAAAACATTATTTCACACATTCACCTCAAACGGATCGATGCCCATCCATTATTTCAAACCCCAAAACATCATTGAATTATTCAGAATTTATCTCATTTCTCTCTTCTTCATAATGCAGAGTATTCTTTTCTTTCTTTCATTTTTTATTAGGTTTTGAGTTTTGACATTTTGAAACACGTAAATCACACTGAATTATTGAATAAAAAATACAAGCAGTTTAAACCTTTAACTGTTATTATATCACAGCCAAACTTAAAAAAAATTCATTATATTTACCATTGGACATTTTATCAGTGTTTATGTTGTCGAAAAACAAATACGTCGAAATTTCTTTTTTTTTTAAATCAAGTGGGCACTGCCGTGGAGCAAGCAGCTGTTCATTGTGACCGTAAAGCTGAAAAACATCGGTATTCACTTATAAACATGCTGAATTGGAATCTTGAAGTATTTGGTTAACATTTCCGGCAAAAAACTAAATCAAACATGAAAAACTTTCACGACTCTACCGAAAATATTTGCATTTGTACTTACGCAATGGCCGCCAGGCCGATGTGTGTCGGTGAGTTTTAATATTGTTCAAAAGAACCAATTCGTCGCCGTTCATGTAGAAAATACAGTGTTTCCACTTCACCATTCACGTGTGTGTAGTTCTCAGTTCCATGGGTGATCGTTATTCCCCAACGTAACATGAGAATACTCCCGATTTCACGGTAATACACAATCGCCCTGTTTGTTTACATTTTCAAGTCGTGTGTAAAAGTATGAATGAATTTCCCGCTGTTTGTGGATGGCTTTATTGTGATTGGTCAGTAATTTGTCGGGCTATTGCATTATGGGGGAAAATGGAGTAGGGAGAATTTCACATCGACATCTCCGAACGCCGTCATGTCGTTTTCCAGTTATTAATTAAATAGATTTTTTTCCATGAAATCTTATCTGTGAATGATATCGGTATCATAATTACTGACAGGTAACAAAAAATCCAGCGGCATAGGCACTCTGTGTCGTACGCAGCGAATCGACACATTGTCTACTTTCTCCAATTCACTTCCGGGTTCGACTGTGGACTCGGTGAAGATTACACTCAGTCATTTCAATCACGCATGTATTTTGGAATTTAAATAATTCACAATCACATCAACTAAGAAGGACACAGGCAGATTAGGCCTATCTACATCGTGATCTTTTTGTTGGGTGGTCATCGACGAAAATATATCGTATAGCAATTAGCATAGACAACGTTCGAAATCGAACTCCACGATACGGGGCTAAGCTTGTGAGAGTTCCTAGTAAACAAAAAGAAGGAACGATGGTGTGCAATCCTATTCGGATACGTAGTATTTTCACGACCAATTTCATGCAGTTTGAAAAATGTTAAATGGGTTTTTTTTTTGGAATGGAACTCATTGGTCTCCACTCTTCCATCACAAAGCTGATCTCTTAGGATGTCTCTTCATCGTTGTTTGTATTTTTTTTTTTAATTTACAGACAACATCATCATAATCAGTATACACAGGTATAATTGTCCTCTTTTGTTCACATTTCACACCTATAGGTAGTTCACACTCCCACAGGTAAATCTACCTGCAGGGCAGGGATCGTCGATCAGGTGTCAATCATAGACATTCAGAACAATAAAATGCTAATCCAAATATAGCTCTATGAGTATACTGGATGTCCTGTCTACCACAGAATTGGAAAGTGAAGTCTACCTGTTACGCACAGGTAACTTCCGTTATAACTCATTTCATGCAAATATGTATTTTCATATCTTTGTCCTTTCCAATATTCCGATAAGGGTGAAAATTTGTACAAACCTAGCTAACGGCATAATATTAATGAATCCGAAAACACATTAAAAATAATTATTGCCTGGCATGCAATGAACATTCACTGGATAACAAATAACTTCGGTAAATTAATGGTTGGCTTTTTGTCATTGTATTTTATTTTATGCTGACATTGCTAAGAAATATTTATATTTAAACTATATAGAAAGATACAGAAATGTTAAATGGAAAATAATAAAAAAAAAATTCAAAGTTTAATATTTTCTTAGTCTAGAATTTTAGAGTCCAGGAAATGTTAATAAACAGTATTAATGAAATTTTCAGAGTCCAGAAAAGTTACAAAAAGTTATCCCTGAAATTTTCAGAGTCCAGAAAAGTTACAAAAAGTTATCACAGCAATTTTAGAGTCAAGGAAATGTAAATAAACAGTACTACTGAAATTGTCAGAGTCCATAAAAGTTACAAAAAGTTATCCCTGAAATTTTCAGAGTTCAGAAAAGTTACAAAAAGTTATCCCTGAAATTTTCAGAGACCAGAAAAGTTAAAAAAAGGTATCCCTGAAATTTTCAGAGTCCAGAAAAGGTACAAAAAGTTATCATTGAAATTTTCAGAGTCCAGAAAAGGTACAAAAAGTTATCATTGAAATTTTCAGAGTCCAGAAAAGGTACAAAAAGTTATCATTGAAATTTTCAGAGTCCAAAAAAGTTATAAAAAGTTACACTGATAAATTCTAAGTTTTCAAAAAGGTACTAAAAAGTTATAACTTTTTTGTACCTTTTCAAAAAGGTACAAAAAAGGTACTGTAAAGGTACAAAAAAGTTATAACTTTTTGTAACTTTTTTTGGTATGGGATTACTCGGTGGAAACAGAGACATATAAACCCACATTTATACGTCTCTGATGGAAATAATTAATAATTCCAAAGAATATATACCTAAACATGGAGGTCGAAAGCATATATATATATACCACTTGAAAAACATCATATTTTTATTTGGGTGGTCGATCGCGATCGGATGGTGCACTTGCCTTTCACCAACTTGCATTGTTTTATATTATAATGAAAAAGCTTAAATTAATTTTTAAAATTAGAAAAATTATACTTACGAGAACTGCTAATTAAATACATATTAGGCTATCTGTGTGTTTTTCCCTATATGTTTCTATGACTGTATAATTTTACGGCGACGAAAAAAAATGCGTTCTCACATACATGTATACTCCCTGCACGTAACGGACTTATCAACCTATACTAATATAACGGCTGAGTGTCACTCAAGAGGGCACGTGTCGATGTTGATAAACATATAGAAAGCGACATCTAGCGGTAGGTGCGCCTAATCTCTAAACCATAACAATAAACACCACATTAAATCATCGAAAGAGTAAATATCAAGACTTTCAGATAGATAAATCGATTTATATGAAGGTTATAAATTCAAATAATATATAATGACATTAAAAATAATTGAATATGCTGATCTTAACGTAAATATTTCTTTTGTGTTCATAGAGATTACAAAATGGCGGACGGGTAAGATGTCAAAAACACAAAGTTATAAACAATTTACAATCTTGCAGCAGACCTTCGGATAGAATTGTTACTCTGTGTAGTTATGGAACAAATATAAATGTTTGTTAGTATGTTCAATTTCCATGTTTCAGAAAAGATGACGGCGGTAGTTGGTGGGGTAGCTGGCTGCAGACGGCCAAGGAAAAGGTAATTTTCTTACGTCATGTTTACAAATTAAATGGCATGATGGATGGATTTTGACTAACGATACATAACTTGTTGCGTTGTTTTGGTCTGAACGCATCGAAAATCATGCTTCTTACCATCACATTCATTATTATTAGAAATGACGAAGTGCACTCCCCCCCCCCCCCCCCCTTCAATTCGAATTCGAACTCTGATTATTTTATCTGGTAAAATGCAGGATATGGTGAATTCCTTTTGATAGTTACAGTACAGTACAGAATGAGTTATTGGTCATCGGTTTTAACAGGTAGATGTCTGGGCGTGGGCAAGAATTTTCCAACATTGTTTTCAGGTGCTCAACACATGAAACCTTAATTATATAATTACATATACAATTGTATTTAATTTGCTGACATTAATATGACGTATAACAAACATCGGCTTGCACAACACAAACCTCACATTTATCCATAAATGGATTATTTATTTGTCCAAACCATAATTCATAAATACTGTCGGTACTGTAGAGACCTCGCGATCAGTTTTCATTTGTTTGAGATTTCAATTCTGATCATCAGCGGACATCATTTATTTACATTGTAAGTATAGATAGGCCATGTCACATGATGACTAATTATATATAAGCACTAGAAAACTGTACCAAACCTGACCAAACATGAAAGATATTACCATTATTCAGAAACTTTCTAGACCACATCTTTATGTTCATAACTTATGTCACTCCGGACACCAATATATATCCATCGATCATTTATCTGTCAAATTGTCTTAAGTCTGGTGTAAGGTCCATAGCACAGGGACCTGAGAATTATTTACGGCTAGTTGTGGACCTAAACTAGAGGGTTTAGAGTAATTTTACACTTTTGGGGTGAGTTATATCAAATGTTGATAAAAATGCCCACTCAATGGTCATAAAGGCAAAAGGGTGGAAAGCTTTCAAGGTTGAAAAATCGACCCCATGACCTACATTTCTTGCATCAAAAACCACATTTCTAGTTGAGGTACGAAAAAACAATTGGTACCATTGGAAAGATGGATAATTTTTCTTTTGAAAACCTCTTAAATGCATGTCAAATGTATTCTCCTTCCGCAGAAATAATCTCAATTTCCTCCACAAACACGCAGAATTTCTGTGTCTCAAAGGCTTAAAGATTTAGAGAATTTGCAATGTTTAACAGCTGTTTTTACACTTGGCATAAGTATGGGTTTCATTTGTTTATGCATTAATTAGTGACTTGTGTTGTCATATTTTAGCAAAAAGAAGTGCTGTTTGTGGTAATATTTTATGACACAAAAAAAAACATGTATGGTTACGCGGTTTAGGTTCAGATAACAGGCACAGTACAAGTTGTCCACGCGACTAGCATTATTTCAGTTGCAGCCCTAATTGTAACCAATGATAGCTATAGATACCAATGTACTGTGAAAAATTAGGACCTCTTTATATGGGCCCTAAATTGCCCTAATGATTTTCCAGTTATGACATAATCAATATCCCATAGAAATTTTGTTCTATTGACATGTATCAAAGGTAAAGATAATTTACTTGTTTCTAGTCGGTCTCTGCTATTGAAATGGTGAAGAAAGACCTGTCGGACTATACATGTACCATGCAACAAGACACCTCTCAGGTGATGGCTATGACTTCAGAGAAAATGAAGGAAATGAAGGTAAAACTCTGCAGCTACTTACTGACTACTTTGTGTTAGATATAATATATATAATTAACAGATTGATAAACTGAACAAATGATATGGTCCTGTCAGACCTACAGAAAAGCATCGTCGGAAACCCACGGTACACTTCTCTGACGTTTGCATCCCGTGGGCTAAAATGGAAAGAAACTCTCGTTTTCGTACTAAAATAGTAGCCAATCATATCGATGGTTTCATCCGTGACTACATACAGCCGGGACATCAAGCAGGGGTATCCCGTTTCATTTGTAGCACCGCCTTTCAACAAAACCTGTCGATTGTGTTATGATTGTGTCGATTGTGATTAAAATATAAGGTCCTGCTATACGGCGATTGATATCAGTGTCATGTCTACAGAAATATGCTGGTCGTGGTCACAGTAAAATCATCTAACAGAGTGTCACGAGAACACCCATTCTGATTGGTTGAAATCTCCGAATAAACTTCTATTCGGGGAAACGAAGGTTTATACCGATTCTGGCCCACGGGATGCAAACGTCAGAGAAGTGTACCGTGGGTTTTCGACGATGACAGAAAAGATAAATTATATACACCTAATAATGCATTTTTCTTTCCTTTGAGTTTGAGCTGAGGAAATCATGGTGGAGACAAATGCCAATAGAGATTATGAATATTGATGGAAATATGTTGAATTTTATTGCATAAGCACAAATACTGTATTCCTTTTTGGCTAGGAAAAAGAAGGTGGTCCTCGCTTTGGATTTGCATCATTTCTTGAAGATCTAACCAAGTCACTTGTAGTGGAGGCAGAAGACAAGTATGATAAACCAATACCTGTTCCCACCACTGATCCAATGTTTGACAGGGCTAAGGTAACTTACCTTTCTCCCAATTCCACATACATTTTGTCATTTAAAGGTTTCTCATATTAAACACTCGTGCAAAATATTTGTATATTACAATTCTTAAACATGTTTGAAATAGCTTTAGTTATAATTCCCATGAAATTCTAACGAACAGTTTCAGAAACCCAGAAATGAAATATCTGTTTCATTACATACCTCAGTCTGACTTGTCCATTATTTTAGTTGAACATTTATTGACTTGAATTCAGTTGTTAATGAGTTTTTAAATGAGAACCTGATTTATAGGCTCGTCTACATGCTGTACAAGTTGATCCTGGTACATACTACAACAAGCCTTCTGGAGACCCAGAAGCTTTCCAGGAATGGGTGAAAACCTTCAGCATAGAAGAGGTGAAAGGAGATATATCAGAACTCCTGGTATCCAAAGTTGAAGTCCGAGCATTGTACACAAAACTGGTAATTATTTAAAAAAGAATTTATTAACTCTTTACGTACTATATGACACCTTGAGATGTCATGGAAAAGTGCTCCCGTATCCTTCGTGACACCTTGAGACAATAAGAAAGATGTGTGTGTTACTCGCTCGTTTGACGTGTTTGTACTAAATGCGTATTTAATCAATAATAAGTATCAGAAAAAGAATCCACATAATCAATTTTACTAATTACAAGCTAAATCGTTTGTTATAATAGTTGTATTCAACAAAATGGTGGACTCAGATTTCACTTTCGATTTCTAGGCATTAATGACGATAAAATTGACAGAAAAGTTGTAAAAACATTTACAGATATACATCAGAGTATAGATTATTGTCAAAATAAAACTAGAATATATAAGCACCAAACATTCGTTAATCGAAGTGGTAGCATTCTGCTATGTGTTCTGAAAAGCGTCATGTGCAAAGGACCAACCGGTGATCAATTCTGGGTAGCGAACGCAAAATTTGAATGAGTACAGAAAGAGTTGAAATTGGTAAAAATTTGAATATACAGTATATACTAGGAGGTAGCAGTTTGATTTTTGTTGTACAGTTAAAATAGATATCACATGGATATTCAGATTTTTTTTAAACCTATATTGATTAAAGCAAAGAACAGATTACAAAATATATATATCAAAAGTTAAAATAAATTCAATTGAAATTACAACAAAGCCAATTGAAATGTGCAAGAGTTGGAACATTCAGGCCAGGTGAGCTTTAATATGCCATACTGTGATGTTTGTTGCCTGTAAACAGTTTCTTCAAACAACTTCTTTCTATTTACTACTGATTGATTTAACTGGAAGCATCCCTAGGTGGCAGTTTTTCAAAATTGTTTCAAAAGTTACTACTGGTGAGGCTGATTGATCTTTTGGTCTGTCACTGCCCCTTGGATATTTTTGAAGATTATCACTCTTGGTGATGCAAGCCCTTGGGGCCTCTTGTTATTTGTAGGTTATGTGTCTGCAATTTATGTTTGATATATATCAATTTTAATTTCTCAACTTCAAAAGAATATAGAAACAATCAAACCATAAATGGACTCTTGAATTTAAATAAAAAAAATCATAAAATATCATTTTCAATGTCAAACTTTATTCTTATTGAAAGAATTTTGAAAAACAGAAAAAAACCTTTCCAGTTGTTCTTGTTGTCTTGAACACCTTTTCAAAAAGTAAAGCTGCTTTATTATAATATCAATATACAAGTGAAAGATAAACTCGGAAGAAATTTTAACAATTTCCAATCATACCAGGTGCCGTCAGAAATCTCACATGCAGACTTCTGGCAGAGATATTTCTACAAGGTGAACCAACTTAATCTAGATGAGGCACGGAAGCTAGCTCTGATGAAGAGGGCAGAAAGGGCAGAGGTTAAGGAAGATTCTATAAGCTGGGATGGTAAGTCTTTATAGTAAACCCATCAATTTAGCCTTGTCTGTCTTCAAGGAAGTACTAAAATCATAAAACCTGTCTAAACTCACTGCGCATGCACTGATATGAGTCCTGGTTAGAGTTTATTAGATATGGGCCATATTTTTTTTATGCTGTGTTGAGAAAAAGATTAAACTCTTACTGATAAAATGGCAATCGTCCTTTTCCGTCATCAACTATTTCAACTTGACTACTTAAGATGATTACATTTGCCACACTAAATTTAATTCTGTGTGCTACAGATAGTGATGATGAGGACATGCGGGATAATAAAGAAAAGGTGAGAGGTGCACATTCCCAGGATTCCTCCACCCAGGAAAGGCTGGCTCCCAAACCAGACCCGGTAGATGTAAAACCCCAGGAAACCCAACCAGAATTAAGAGGAGTGGACACTTCTAAAGAGATACAGACTTCTGAAGAAATTAACAAATCTTCACAGAAGGAAAATATACCCTTTATAAACAATGAAACAAATATCCCCAAGGAAAATAAAGAAATTGAAAGAAGTGCTATAGAAAAATGTGATAATGACTCAGTGAATGAAAAGAAAACAGAACAGGACTTGAAAACTGAACCCGAGGAGGAAAAAGATTGTAATGCTGATGAGCAAATAGCAGCAGAACTTATAAATGAAGGAAAGTTGGATGTTGAAGTTAATGAAAGTGAAAATATGTCACAGACTGATCGTTCCTCTCTGGAAATCTCGGTGAAGGAGAAAGGCGATGTAGTAGTGGTCAACCCTGACCGGGACTCGCCCTCCTCCGAGTCGGATGGAAAGAAAGGTGAGTGTTATAGCCAACCTTCCTTTGAGTCGGATGGAAAGAAAGGTGAGTATTATAGCCAACTCGTCTCTAAGTCAGATGGAAAGAAAGGTGAGTATAGCCAACCCTCATCTGAGTCGGATGGAAAGAAAGGTGAGTATTATAGCCAACTCGTCGAGTCAGATGGAAAGAAAGGTGAGTATTATAGCCAATTCGTCTCTGAGTCAGATGGAAAGAAAGGTGAGTATAGCCAACCCTCATCTGAGTCGGATGGAAGAAGAGTGAGTATAGCCAACCCTCCTCTGAGTCGGATGGAAGAAGAGTGAGTATAGCCAACCCTCCTCTGAGTCGGATGGAAGAAGAGTGAGTATAGCCAACCCTCCTCTGAGTTGGATGGAAGAAAAGTGAGTATAGCCAACCCTCCTCTGAGTCGGATGGAAGAAGAGTGAGTATAGCCAACCCTCCTCTGAGTTGGATGGAAAGAAAGGTGAGTATAGCCAACCCTCCTCTGAGTTGGATGGAAAGAAAGGTGAGTATAGCCAACCCTCCTCCAAGCCAGATGGAAAGAAGGGGTAAGTAGCCAAATAGACAGTTTTCATTTTGGATAGAATGAAATTAATGGATTAGTCTGTTTATAATTAAATAGAAAAAAATATGGGTAATATCATAACAATCCTATATATGACTCCTGTCAAAGTTTGAAAGAATATATACAAACCAGTACATACCAGTAGAAAGTAAGAATTTTACAGGGGGAAAAGGAATATAATTGTTGATGAAAAAATAGAATAGATAAGACTGTGAGCAGTTCTCTAACTAAAAACAATATCTGTGCACACTAGAAATTCTGTCTAGAAATCCATTTTTTCAAAAATATTTGCTGTGTATAGTGTTTATGGGCATAACTTCTGAATTTGCTGTGGTGTAACAACACCTATAGCTCGATAGCAGGCTGAAGAATGTGATAGCAATATCATGGTATACACCTCATTTAGTATTCCAGATGGTACAATTACTGATGTATACCTTTTTCAGATGGTGTGAGTACTGATGATGACTGGGAGCAAGACTTTGATGTAGAACTTACTGAAGAAGACATGAAAGCTGCTGATGAGATTGCCAAAAAACTGAACTTGTCAGCCGCAGACTACACTAAACTAACTGGTGATGTAGTAAGTACACCTTGTCATCTGCTAAACTAAATTAACCGGTCCCAGTTTCGGGAATGTTCCTAAACTTAAGGAAATTCCTAAACTTTATTATAATACATTATAATAGATAATCAAAGTTAAGTGGACAATCTAAAGTTTTAGTGCTTTCCTTAAAGTCTGTACTGCTTTTCTATGGAGATTTAAGGAATTTCCTTCAGTCAAGGAATGCTCATGAAAACAGAGCCAGGCGATATTGTGAGTGTAAACTTATTAGCAACAGATCTAGACTACACTAATTATAAACTAACCATTAGTGTATGTGATAAGTTAAACTTATCAGACAGCTACAGACTACTTTAAACTGACCAGTGGTGTGGTAAGTTTAAACTTATCAGCTTCAAATAGACTATTAAAACAAACCAATGATGTGTTCAGTTATTTTGTAGCAATCAAATTGGCTAGTTTTTAAAAATTATGAAGACTGATATATATTTTTAGCGTTACCAGGTATTCTAATTGGTGTCAAATTACTTGGTATTTAGATTTCAACACATTAGGGTATCATATGCATGCAGATAACATATTTTCATTCCATTAATATGAACTTAAGAATTTTATAATTGAACAGGTTCCTTAATGAGTTTGACATCTTTATGTAAAGAATGCCAATTTGGCTACTTTCATTTTGTTGCTGAAAAGAATTAAGATTTTGCCAATATTTTACTGGGGAAAACAAAGAGAATGCATACTGATTCTGATCAAATTCATTCTCATAAACCAATGTTTTAACAGTGTTTCATTATAGTTTTCACATCAAATTTCCCTTTCATATTTTCAATTTTTCACTTATAATTATAACACTGTCAATAATCCCTCAGCTATTTCAGAATGTAGATACATTTTAAAACTTGTGGTTTTGATGTTTTCTAGGGTGAGGATTGGGAGAACTGGGAATGAGGCAGGCAACAATGACAAAGAAATCAGATGAAGGGAGACAATTTTGGTGGACAATACATTTGTCAAAATAGGGATAATTTTGTTAGATCACTATACCGGTAGATTACATTTATGGTATGAGAACTAGGTGGTTTGTTGTCAGCATTTTACCATGCAAGTACTTAACAAAACATTTGTAGTACAGAACAGGGACCAAGATAAGAAACATTCTACTTTCTGGATCTCCTGTCACAAAGTCATCAATAGTGGGTTTCTCAGAATGTCTTCCTGTACAGAACTGCTTATGTACTTGATTTTAAGAGTTTTTTGCAATGATGACATATGCCTACATATAGGAATGGTGAAATGTTGCAGCAGAGGGATAATTATTTAATGAAAGTTTATTAAGAACAGGAAAACCTTGCTATTCCAGACAGTTTATCTTGTGAGACTGAGAATTGTTATGGGAACTAAATCTTTATACATGTTTTCAGTATTAACATAAGTTCTCTTGATTTTCGTAAAATGTGAATTGACATCGTTTAATGTCAGTGCAGGATAATTCCGCTCCTCTTGTCCAATAATGCTGTTTGCTGTTCAAGAACTAGCTTTCATCACTTGAAATTAATTTTGAAAAATATCAAATATGGCTGTGAATATCCAATCTTATCCTTATGATTAATTGGAGATACTTAAAAGTTTAAAACGATGAATGGATGATTTCAAAAGCTCAAGTGTCAACATCACGTACATGTACTCCAAACTGATGAATTAAATGTTTCTTTAGGATTTTTGTGTACATAAATACATTTTAATGGGGAATGATGTAAGCAAAAGTGTTATGTTTGTACAAAAAAATTTGGATAATGATGCCAATCCTTTTCATCACTGGAAAAGCCAAACCAGCATTGTACTCATTCATGTTTACTTAGTTTAGTTTAGAGGAAACACACTCTTTACCCATGATGCATCAGAGTTTTTGAAATCGCCCATTGTAAAATGTAAGACTTTATATATATTGTTGTTCTTGATTGTTATATTATTTATGTATTCTTTAATATCATATTATTTCTCCTGATAAGTTGTGGGATAAGGTGATACATAAATGTATCGTTTTCTATTATGTTGATTTTATCAGTCATAGAACAGAGAGATGTAGTTGAATAATTTAAGCCTTTCAGTGAACTTTTTGATGTATAGCACTTACAGAAGCAGTGAGATTTTACATACCGGTAATATTAACTTGTAACACAAAAGGTTAAAATTTTGATTTCATGATATGATATCCCTCGCACATTGTACATGTGTTAATGAAGTTATTAACTCTGACATAGGAAACAGCAAAGATTTTGTTGCTTACAATCATGAAAATTTGGTTTGGTTTATTTTGTTTTACGTCTTATTAACAGCTAGCGTCATTTAAGGATGTGCCAGGTTTTGGAGGAGGAGGAAAGCCAGAGTACCCAGAGAAAAACCACTGACCTATGGTCAGTACCTGGCAATCGCCCTACGTGGGATTCGAACTCATAACCTAGAGTTGAAGGGCTAGTGGTAGAATGACAGAACATCTTAACCACTCGGCCACCATCATGAAAATATTGGAAACTAAGTTTAAATAAAATAAGTTGTTTGATATATATACCTTGTGTTGTTAAATCTTGAGCATCAGAAACTAGTCCTATTTGGCTTAAACAAATACTGGTGTTGAAAGTTAAACCATGCAGTGTCCTATGATAGAAAAACATATTTGTTACATAAATAAATGACAAATATTATCTGTTAAAAATATGTACCTCTTTCCAAAGCATTTATAGAATTGTAATGTTATACATGAACATACTCGACAGATCCACAATTCAGAACCTGAAATCTTTAAATTCAGAAAAGAAAATTTTGTTAAGTTTTAAGTGTGAGATACATTTATATGTGTAACTTTAGATATATATATGAAAATTGATGGTGTGTACTTGTATTTTTGATTTATTCATTTTCATTTTTTTAGGACATATTAACAGGTATTAATAATAATGTTTGTTGCTTTCCAAGTGCTCTTTTTTTAGATACTTTATCTGGTTCTATTAATGTTATGTTAAATATAAAGTTATCATTTGCATGTTCTCGAGATACCTGTATCACATGTGTTGTGAATTGTGATACGGTGGCGTGGTACCTTTCTATGTACACTGTTAATATATACCACAAGTACAGTCATACTGGTGTCAATAAAACCATCACAACTACAAAGTCTTCATAGTGTATTGACATATGGCCTAATAACAAGGAACATTGGTCAGTGCCAATTTATACAGTGTTAAGGCCCAATATACGTAACTTCTGGAATTTTTTTCGTGATTCTGAAAAAAAAATCCAGTTGATAAGTTATGATAACCATGCAAAAATAAGTCTAAAACGAAGTAAACCTGAGCGGTAACTAACAAGAGACTCTTGACAAAAAAATCCAAAGAATTGAAAATAATTCAGGTGTGGCCCACAACAAGCCGAAGTTAGAAGACAGTTCAAATTGAAATGGCGCATGTTTACAAATACCGAGTTTTAACTACTGCTGTACTGGTAACCGCATAAAAAGTCATCTCAGATATTGCTGATATCAGTTAATCTTAACTTAATCTATAAATATGATAAAGTTATTAGGCTTAATTTTACTTCAAGTTTTGCTGAAATTACATATACTGGGCCTTTAAGAGTGAGGTAACGGCGATTGTCACCCAGTTGGCTTTGTTGTAGACATAAATGTTTTGTCCTTACAAAATCTACAGAATAAAACCAGTTCCAAGTCTGTTTTCATGTCTGTTATCAAGCCTGATTAGACAAACACTTTTATTTTATAAAGTTACAAAAAATATAATATCAATTTAATTACATAATATAGTAACACAAGATTGTAGATACATATATATATTAACACATATAATAATGACCCACTATACAATTTACAACTGATTAGAATTATATATCAGTTATTATACTGTTCCATTTGATGGTGTTAAAATTATTATATTACTTTTATCATTATATATAATACAAGTTTTTTCATACTTGTATGACACCATTTTAATTTTTTTTTTTTTTTTTACTAATGAACAGCATCGATATGTTTAATTCAATACTTATACCTTGGGTACAAATCACCAAAAACAAAAAATCATTGAAAATACAGTAGACTCCGCTTAATATCACTTTTCATTTGTCCGGGGAAAACATACTATTAACCGGAACATGATATTAAAAGAAAACGTATTTTCTGACATTTTTCAGTATAACTTAAAGGCACAATATACGTAACTTCAGAGAAATTTTCGTCATTCTGAAAAATTCTGAAAAAAAATCCAGTTGATAACCATGCATGAATAAGCCTAAAACGAAGTAAACCTGAGCGGTAACTAACAAGAAACTCTTGACAAAAAAATCCAAAGAATTGAAAATAATTCAGGTGGGGCCCACTTCAACAACAAACCGAAGGTAGAAGACGGTTCGGAATGGACGCGTGTTTACAAATAGCGTGTTTCAACTGCTGCTGTAACGGTAACCGCGAAAGAATTAGTTTTGAATATTGTTGATATCAGTTAATCTTAGCTAAATCTATAAATATAATAAGTTTATTAGACTTGATTTTCGCTTCAAGTTTTACCGAAAGTTACGTATATTGGGCCTTTAAACATAAACTTATAGTGGAATAAAAATCTCCATACAACCTTAGTCATTTTGTATAACAGAAGTTTTGTCATACATGTATGACACCATTTTGATTTTTTTCTCTAATGAACAGAGTAGATATGTTTAATTTAATACTTATACCTTGGGTACATATACAACTGATCAAAAACACAAAATCACTGAAAATATAACTTTAACATAAACTTATAGTGGAATATAAAAATATCAATACTATTTACCAAGCCACCATCTAAAAGGGTTATATTTTACAATCACAATGTACATGTAATTAAACAAATGTATGGTAGCTATAATTACCGGGTAAACACGAACTGGCCTACTCTTACCACAGACCTAAGTCTGATGGAATTCGTACAGTAGGTTATCACACACAGCTTCATAATAGTGATATATATACCACACATACCTGGCACCTATTTACAGTATACTATATAAAACACGAATCTAATTGCATGCCTTTTACAGCACGTTTCTGTGGAACAAGTGACATCAGTCTTCGATGAGATTATTCCAATCTCCATACTTTTATCAATCAGGTGCACATTGATCTCTTAGTAAACAAAGATTACAGATATCTTTATTTCAATTAAAAATATCTTTATTTCAATTAAAAATATCTTTATTTCACTCATAAATATCTTTTACCCATGACAAGAAATAAAGATATTTAATCAAAACCCACACGGCTTGCCATAAGAGGTACATGTATCAGTGTCTTCAGAAAAGTTCTTTGACACTATCTGGGGTTTCAATATTGTCAAAATTAACTATTAATCAGTTCAAAATTAGGTTAACAGGTAATAACTGCTGATCAAAGTTTATATTCAAAACCTGAAAAGCCATCCTAATTTAGCAAGCACTTTTGGTAAGGAAGCACTGTATGAAGTTTGAGTTTGATTGGCATAAGGAAACTTGAATTATCGCACGAAAATGTCGACCTATATGTCGCATTGTCAGGCAACACAAAAACTACAGAAGTCAAGAATCAGGTACCGGTGATCACTGCTGATCTATAGATAAGGAAAGTTTAACCATCAAAAATTAAGTTTTACACAAACTAAGAAGTTAGCACATCATTTACTGATCTTTGAGTCAACAAATTACTTCAATGTTTTATAACAGTGATTACTATCAACACACTGGTATAACACAAAATTATACTTTTACTGTTAGATCCTAGAGGCAAACAGGTCACACTTGATAACTGTACCCCATGTTACATACAAATGTAGATCTACTGGGACGTGTGTCGCACATGATGGTGACAAGTTCATTTCAGCGCTATATTTTGTAAAGGATACTTCAACATCTTAATTATCTTAATGATCTCAGCTTTATAATTATTTTAAAGCTTAAGGCTGCCATTTTTATTAATCAATTATAAAATATTTGGCTTTTTTTTTAAGCTTTCATAAATTAAATCAAACAGCTGCATGTGGTTTTTAAACAGATTATAATGAATATGTACAATAAACTACATGTAGATATATGATATAAGTTGACAGTACAAGGACAATAGAAAGAAAGAAACAGAATCAGAAAAAGATGTTTACATAGAAAAAATGAACAGGAACTAATGATGGATAAAAATAATTGTGGTTAAAATTGACCTCACCAACAATATAATGCTGTAGGATAATTCAAATTGCATGGTACAGATTTTTCATACCGAAATTCAAGCACATTTCCTCAATTTTCAAGGTGCATTTTTTTATCCAAACTTGCAAGGAAAAAGGGGTATAATTGATGATTTAAAATGTTCGTGCTGATTTTAATTTTTTTTTTTTATATATAAATCTGAAAAACATCTGAAAAGAAAATACAGTATTAATATTTTCTTTTCAGATGTTTACAGCTAGTAAGTATGAATTAAATCACTTTTCAAGCATTTGTGAGCACTGACCCGAATTCAATTCAAACAGTTTTCATCTTCTGTATGAACCATGCATTGTAATATACTAAAGTCAAATAATTAAATAAAGGGTGGGGAAATGACACTGGCTATGGGTGGTGGAACTGGCCTGGTGGAGACTGGACATCCAGCTTGGCTGTGTATGTAAACTACACAAGTGTCTATGTTTTTTTTTTAGTATGAACATGACATTATGGCTGCTTTCTCTGACTAATTACTGCTGTATTTTCCAAAACTCATGTGAAAATAAGGAGGTAGAAAATTCACATTGAGTGTATATACCATATTTTAACGGGAATAAACCCCCTCTCACGAATAAGCCCCCTCCCCACTTTGGCAAAGGTTATTGGAACAGGGTGGGTGCTGTGATTGGGCCCCCTCCCTAAATTTTGTGTCTCTCAATAAAAGCATGTTAATTTTTTTTTTTATTTTGTGTCTGAACATAAAAATTTATCTATTTGCAAAAAAAATATATCTATATGGCTAAACTTGAAATAAAACATTTTTAAGCTGGTGTTAAGAACATCATACTACATTTGTATCATGTTTTAACTGGTTGTGCATTTTGCAAACTTTTAAAAAAAATAAAATATTATTCTTGTACCTGATCCATTTATATGTAAATCTGTATTGAAGAGTTCCTAATAAATGGAAATCTGTATTGAAGAGTTCCTAGATGAAAACAGTAGAAAATCCAAGATGGGGGACTTTTGTGAACATGGTTGTATTCATGAATAAGCTCGAGCTCCCTCCCTACCTTTAATCTAATTATTTTTCTCAGGGGGTGGGGGCATATTCCCGGTAAAATACAGTATATATTACTTGAGTATTAAAACACTTACCAGATGCAAGAAATATCACAAACTTGTATAGTTGGTTCAGGCTTAAAGAGTAACTGTAGTGCTGAACCATCTTTCGTGTATGGAAAGATTGGTACGTAATAAGTGAGATAATTCTCGCGAAAATTTTTTTTGTTAAAACTTACGAAGTTTTGACCATTTTTCTAAATTTCACACCTTAACGCAAATCAGAAAATCCCCGATTTTGCCATACTACCGGAAGTGACGTCACAACGGTGACCGCACTGATAGACTTGAGTAGTCATTATATTAAAATTGTATGAATCGTATCACGACTTGTTATTTGTAGAGTCTTACATTCTTGTATATTCAAGAATATGACACTTATTATATATCAAGGCTGTATGGAGTTCATTATAAATAACCCTACTGATAATTCCAAGGTGTTGTATGCCCCGGGGGGCCGTAATTAGTGGTGAGGTGGGGTCGGGAGTTCCACAGGTGAGCGGCACACGTGGTCATGATCACTCGACCATAAATCAATTACCGCCAGACTCGCTAACATGATTAACAGGTTATTATTTTGTGGAAAACTTTAAGATTTCAAAACATGCACTTGATATGATTAGGTATTAATTTTCTCTTAATACGTCAAGCGGTTAAATTTCACAAAATAGAGTGTCTGATAGTCGCTTTTTGTTAAATTAAACCGCTTGACGTATCAATTAAGCTGAAATTTGGATATTATTTTCAAAATGGTTTTAGATGATTAATAACATAAAAAGACAAGAATTACGCGTAATTGTATGTCTCGCCTTTCCCGCTTTGCCGATAATATTAAGTCCCAACGTAAAAATTAGTATGACAAAATATATACAGCAAGATTATATCTGTAACATAGCCAAGTTTCAATTTAATTACATATCAATGCAATAACACTATAAATAGTGGATGCTAAAGTAAATTCTCAAAATTCCCATGTTTTTACCCCAATATTTCCTCCAATTTTCAGTAAGGTCGTCAGTATGATAATATTAGTAACTTTCCTAAGTTTCAAAAGAATCCGATATCAGTCACTATAAAAAGTGGACTTTAACGCAAATTCTCAAAATTCCCATGTTTTTGCTCCAAAACAGTGGAACCTGCAAATAAATTTCCTCCAAATCTCATAACGGTTTTTAGTATGATGATATCAGTAACTACTGTAAGTTTCAATTGAATCTGATATCAGTGACACTATAAAAAGTGGACTTTAACACAAATTCTCAAAATTCCCATGTGTTTGACCCAAAACAGCAAAACCTGTACACAAATTTCCTCCAAATTTCACTAAGATGTTCAGTATTATGATGTTATTAACTACATAAAGTTTCAATTCAATCGGGTATCTGTAACAATAAAAAAAGTGGACTTTAACGCAAATTCTCAAAGTTTCCATGTTTTTGCCCCAAAACCTGTAACACCATTTCATTTAAATTGAGGTAAGGTATTAAGCATGATGGTTTGAACAATGTGACCAACTTTCAATTCAATTGGATAATTATAACACTGTGAAAAGTGGACTTTAAAGCAAATGTTGATGCCGTTGCCGCCGCCGGAAAAGTAACACCTATGTCTCGCTTTCTTGACTATCGTCGAGGCGAGACAAAAATTGTAAAATTCAGTTTTTATCTTTTATTTTTATTATTCATGTTTAGCTATGTTATCTATATTTTTAGATGGCTATTCTCCTAGCCACAAGTGACTGTTTTTAATCCGCATTTTATTCATTTCTGTTAAAAATAAAATATGAAAAAAAACTGTGATACAGACAAATCAGGGACGTATATGTGCATATACCTCCCTGAGACATATCAAGCCAGTTTTCAACAGAACTTTTCTCGTTGAATAGAAGAGTCAAATTCGAAATTAAAAAAGTGTCATATACTGTGTGAGTTGACGGTGAGTTATGGAGATTTCAAAAGATACACGTGCACTCGATAGTCTATGTTCCAGTCGAGAACTAACAACAGAATTATAGTACACATTTTGAATTTATAAAGAGGAGATAATTACCGCAACATACTCAACTATTACAAGTTAGTTAAACTTGATAGCCCCCCACCCCTCTCCAATGTTAATTACTTGCTATTTGAGTAACAAGTTACGTGTGAAGTTATCGAACTGACCAGGTAGATTGTCCTGCTAATCCGATTACGTAATATAATGGACACTAACATGAGATGTACAATATTCAAAGGTATTATTATAAGAGTCATTCTTGAATCATTGGATAAATGATATGTATAACTGACATTATAAATGACACAGAGTATTACAATATGATAGCGCATATATATATATATGCATGGGTCCATTAAAATGAATTTGAACAATCAAGTAACACTAAATTTATGAAAGGTTCAAAATAAAGTTACCTCAATGACGATTTCAGATTATTCTCCCGACCCCTATATTATGGTACGTCCCTTAATCATTAATCAACTAGGCGTACATATTACTATTATATAGAGACATAGGATCCAATTTCTTGCGTTCCCGTTGTGACGTCACCAATACGTGTGCACAACTTTTAGCGGTTCGCGGTGCGCTTAATTAGCTTGTGGAAAAACAGGTAAAAAACCAAACTTCAACCTGTCGTAACTTTCTAACCAGTCGGCCGATTTCGATGCGGTTTTCGACAATGTATTAATGCCGACACAACTAGTCTGATCATTTCAGTTTCTATTTGCACTACAGTTACTCTTTAATACAAATTATTCCATTGTTTTGCTGGTTATATTTATCTAAGGTTGTAAAAATTAATGTAAAACTGCAGTCCAACTCTTAATATTTTCTTTTCAGATGATTGAACAATTTGGAGTATTATAAACATGAGTAAAACTTAAATTGAATAATAGTTTCTTTTTAAGATAGCCAACTCGATCCCAATAGACCACCAATTAAAACTTATGATTTCCACATGACTTACACTAAAAACAACATGAAGTACAAAAATAAATTTACATGTACAACTTTAGACATACACTGGTATGTTTGCATTACACTACCATGTGACTCTTTTCATTTTCTTAAAGGAAATCAATTCAGACTAGTTTACATGTAAATGAGGTTTTTTTTTGTTTTTTTTTTTTACACAAACAGGAATCGAAAACTTATTTTTCAAAAAGTTTTTCATTAAGTTTTTTTTGTTTTCAGCAGCTGAGCATCAAGACACTTTTCATTTTCACTTTGCTTGACAGTTGACAATGGAAACAGATGTTTTCAAAAGCTTGTAAAATAAGTTTTCAATTCCTGTTTGTGTTCAAAATAAACTATAATAGTCTCAATTATTCATACTATTTAAACTGTTGGAACTTTTCCCAAATGGTCTACTTGTATCGAATAATAAATTAATACAACATCATATATTTCATGAATGATTACCGTAAACATACATATTTTTGCAGTAATCTTATTTCAGTGATTCTGCAAACTTTTGAAATGGCAAGTTACAGAATCTGTAAAATTAATGCTTTTTACAGCAACTATTATCAGTACTAGTGCACCAATTCAACATTGCACTTAATTATTTGTTTAAATTTGGTTGCACACTGAAATTTGAGTGCACTTAAAAAAGAACGTTTCAAGTGTATGTGTATCAACAGCAGAACCAATGAATTTTGAGGATGCGCTAGACATGGTAACTATATCTTTCTACACCTCTATATCCTCTGTAGATAAGCACTCCTCCGGTACGTCCAGTTGCTGGAAACTGTTACCTTGACCGTGGCCAAACAGGGGGGTGCTTACCACAGGTTTGACCACCTTTGTCCGTACAGGGTCTACACTTTTCCTATCTGACACCAAGTGCAGTTCATCAGGCACAATAATAGGTGAGAATCCTGGCGTGTTCTCTAGGGCCCCAAGGACCTGTCGAGACTTGGCTGACTGAAGATGTATGGAAGAGTCCTCCTCTGTTTCTCCATCAGAGGAATACATATAGCATGGAAATGTTGATGGAATGCTAGACTTCCTCCTTGTGTGTTCCTGATGGTCTGTATTGTCGTTCTGATCCTGTTTTAGATGCAGGGGTTTAGTTGGCAAGGACATCCTAGCCCTAGCACTTTGAGAAAGTCCACGATTGTGAAGTACATATGAATCATTTTCTTTATCCGAAGTAATTCTCAACCTTCCCATATCCTCATTTTGTTTTGAGCGGAATTTGTAAGGAGATTCTGCTAGCCGTGTCAGTGCCAAGTTTGGTTTCCTGGGCCTGAACTTGTACGGAGATTCTGTGAGATTGGTAATGGGCAGAGGTTTATTACTGGCAGTCACAGGTGCAACATATTGCAAACTTTTGATTCCTGTGAAATTTTCATTGGCATCAACATCAAAACCATTTCTCCAGGCCGAGACATTGAATAAATCAATGTTCCTGCCAAGCCTGTGGGGTGACTTCTTCATATCGTGGACACTGATGGGTGATCCTTTAGTGACAGACAGAGAATTGTTTTCCGAGTCTACACTGGCATTGAAAACCAATGATCGTTTCCTTGGCAGACGATCTTTTGGTGACTTTGAATGCTTTCCCCTCCTGTTTTCAGAAGAGCCATTCCCAGAGAGAGATGTTCTGGAGTTATCTATACTGAGTGATCTATTAGACATTTCGAAATTGTCCTCTCTGTTTGGTACAATTTGGTCTTCAAGATAGCTAAGCTGTTTGGGATAACATATCCGAGAAATGTCCATTTTAGGTACATCAGATGAACTGTTGTACAATCCTTCATGACTTGATGTATCCATCCCTGAAAAACTCTTGGTTCTTGTGAAAAGATCTTCCTGTCTTGACATGTCTGAAGCTGACATGGAATACTCCACACTTGAACTTGACTCTACACTATAATTTCCACCTGACCTTGACTCCCCACTATAATTTCCATCTGAATCTGACCTTGACTCCCCACTGAAATCTCTATCTGACCTTGGCCCCAAACTGTAATCCCCAGCTGAAGCTGACTCCATGCTGAAATCAGCTCCTGATTTTGACCCACTGGCGCTGTCATTTTGCGTGAAGTCTGTGCCTGACAGGGACGAGGCTGTGGATTTCAACCAATTATAGGAGTTCCCAGGAGATTCGCCTTGCTGTGAGCTACTGCACTCATACAGACTGATGGAAGAGTCTTGGGGCAAAGACAGTGAGTGGCTCCTGTCTCGGCTTCTGTCCTGGAAGGATGTACTGGAGATACTCCCTGGCTCTATAGAACAGTAATTATTGTCCGATAGTCGAGACGACTCATTTGTTGTAAAGTCTGTGCCTGACAGGGAGGAGGATGTGGATTTTAACCGATAGTAGTCACTGTCCTCTAGTGTTGGAGTTTTCTTGGCGTAAATGGGACTGGCTTTCGATTCCCCACTCTGTGACCTCGAAGACCATGACCTGTCTGTCACATCAGAAATGTTGGCTTTACTGCCACAGTACCCAGACGTCATTTGTGATGATATGGTCCTCAGACTGTCGGCATAGGAGTTCCCAGGAGATTCGTCTTGCTGTGAGCTACTGCACTCATACAGACTGATGGAAGAGTCAGGAGGCAAGGACAGTGAATGGCTCCTATCTCGGCTTCTGTCCTGAAAGGATGTACTGGAGATACTCCTTGGCTCTATAGAACTGTTGGTGTAATTATTGTCCAATAGTCGAGACGACTCATTTGTTGTTGTAGATATCTCGGGATTACTAACGTCTCTATCAAAAGACATGTTGTTTATGCCAGATGTCCAGAAGCGGTCAGGCTGTGTGTGGTGGAGTGATGAAATATGATCCCAGTCAGACAGATAAGATCCTTCATCATTGTTACAGGATTCCTGCCTCTCATCATTTACAACACTCTCATCAATGTACGGTATGGAGACTTCCACATATGGGGACCAGCGGCTGATACGGTTCGACTGTTCTGTAACTAGAGGTGTCCCTTGCATGTCGTGGGTTTGTTGATGTAACACATAGCGATCAACACTTGTCTCATTGTACTCGCCGTGTACAGAGCTAGAATTCTGAGATGTGTCACTCTCAACTGTACTGTTTTTTCTCCAGGTAATGGTGGAATGGCTTCTCCTTTTGTCTAGGTCAGTGTGTGTTACAATAGTGATTGTCTGTGCTACAGCCGTATCAATTTTGTTTTGTGATTCTTCCCACAATTTTTTGGCATCCAATGGAGACATGTCTGTAGTTTTGAACTCTGGTGAGGAGTAAAAACTATCATGAGAGGTGTGTTTTGGAGTGAGATAGGATCCTGACATATCATTTATGGCACTGGTGGTGAAAACTTTGAGTGGTGTCTCCAATTCTGATGAGTTGTATTGATGGTCAGTGGTGGCCGAGCTGCTGCACCTGTTTCTGTTGAAGGGGTGAAAGGATCTGTCTGCCGAGTCCACGGACATATTTGACGAGGAATCAATGAGGTGTCGTGAGCTGGATGCACTTATGTACGACAAGTTACCGGTAGTTGTGAATTCTCCGTCACTCTTCTTCCGAGTTTGGGCTGGGCTCAGCTCATGATATCTATTGTACGACACTACTCGCGAATCATTATAGCTCCCCTCAACCACTGATCCATACAAGCTCTGCGTGTACTCTTGTGGTCTTGTCAGACCTGTTTGGTCACGTGACACAGTCAGACAGTCAGCTTTCGAGGCCAAACTAAGGTTGACGGAAGCATTCAGCCAGTCAGCCACATGGGATGGCATTTTGGGGACGTCAAATATGGCATCCTTTGGCTTGCTCTACAAACAAAAACAAAACAGAGTGATAAGTAAATATCATTGTAATTTAACTTAATAAAACACATGTATTGGAAATAAGGTTTTACAAATAATACATATTAAAAGATATATAAATATACATTAGAAATAATTTCCATGTTTATAACTATGATTTAATATTTTAAAAACCCATTAAGTCCTTGTGATGGTAATAAATATTTAAAAAAAAAAATATAAACAAATCTAGATTAAGTCAATTTAAAAAAAAAAAAAAACTGAGATTCACTCAAAAAAATAAACAAGCCCAGATTTTATACTGATATATTTCTACAGATAGAGAATCCTACAGTTAGATGCGAGTAAAAAGATACCTTACCTCCCTGGGACCGAACCTTCTAAACCAGAAGGACATCTTGTCTTTGTCCTGTTGGGGGCCAGTCGGATGACAACAGCTGTAGTATACCATCATAAACACACCACCTGACAATATATAGGTAAATCATTTATAGAACTGATGAATAAAACTTTAGGTTGTAAGCAAATTCATTTTCCATGGGAGTTAATGGTCAAGACCACACTTGTTTGGAACTTCCTATTTCATGCAGGACTCGCATTAAAAAAAAAAGCGGAGGCATGATACATCTGTCTGACCCTATTAGAAGTACTGATCATGAGATTAACAGAATGTAATGTCAAAGTTAAGTCCATAGCAGGTGAAATGTAATTCTCAAATATTGTCAAATCATACTGCCATTCAGGAAAACACAAATTCATGTGATGATGATTAAGTCTACCACATTTGAAAGAAATTGGTTGAAAACTGTGGGGATCTCCGGGCAAACAAAAAGTTTACAACAGAAACACATTTTCTACATAATGCATATATTTGGCAACTATGCAATGTTGTTATGCAAAAGGTTGAAACAACACACCAAAATCTGTATATATAGATATGAAGTCCCAAAGGGCAATAACTCTAGTAAATATCGTTGTATGAAACTACTGTTCAAGAAAACACAACTTCATGTCATAATGGTTACGCCTACAAAATTTGAAAGATATCAGTTGAAAACTGTAGGAGGAGATCTCCGGTCAAGCAAACATTTACAATGGAAATACATATCCTACATAATGCCCATATCTGGCAACTTTGCAATAAGTCAGTGTTTTTCCTGCCTATATAACTGGGTACGCCAAACGACCCCATTCCCAATGCGTTTTAGTGTTATTTTTTCCCAAAATCAACTTGAAAATTCCCAATTATTATGACTTTTCAATATTCGGAAAAAAAGGACAGGCACATGATGTTATAATGAATAAAAAATCATTAAAAGAAATATCAGTGAGTGAGTCTGTGACTCAGACTCGACTCACCATGTAACTCCCAGTTCTTTGTTTTCATTGATTACCATACCATAAAGCTAAATGATACACTGTGCACTGTAGAATTAGTTAGCATGGAGCATTTAATGAGTGTGGTTGGGTTTAAATTTTTTCCCAATTGATTACCTGTTCACGCTAATTTTTTTCGCAATTTGGTAAATTGAATTTTTCCCAAAATACCCAGGGAAAACACAATAAGTTGTAACAATATAAAACCTAATGTACCTTAAACAGTATTGCTTTGTAAGTATCATACAAAATTTGAGAGTATATTATTGACATTTTCTACATAATGCCTCAGTTATGAAGTGCTTTAACAAAGGGCAAGGTGCCAATAAAGTTGTGTACATACAAAGTCCTTTAGGGCCATAACTCTAGTAAATATTTTCAAATCAAACTGCGGCCCAAGAAAACACAACTTTATGTCATGGTGATAAACCTACCAAGTTTGAAAGATATGATTATCAGTCGAAAATTATAGAAGATCCCCGGACAAATAAAAGTTTATGACGGACGGACGCCATATCCCATCAATTTTGACGGTCGTAAAAAAAAAGTTTGCCATTATACCTTGAAAATTCTCTTTTGAACAGAATTGTGATGCATTTATGTTCTTTTTAACAGGATTTACTATAACTATATCAAACACGGCTCCACCCATATTTTGCTCTTACCGACAGCATATCCTCCAAAGACAATAGCTATAGTGGACACCTCCATCCACACAGGGGTGTTGTCTGGCCTCCCGAGGAACCAGAGCAGCACCAGTAGGGAGTTCTCCCCTAGAATCACCACATGGTAGGCCAGTATCCTCCACCTCGCACGGCTGTCCTTCAGGTTCAGGAAACAAAAGATGTAAATAAAACCGGACACACTGTTAAACAGGCGCTTCTCACAGGCTGTCTCTCCGAAGTCTGCATTCTGTAGTGTTATCCAGAAGGTCATCACACACCAGTGAATTCCTACAAAGATTTATATTCATTCAAACATTAGCACATATTTTTCAAATATTTACAAACATATTAGATTTTGTTCATGTGCATGTAATTTGATCCACTCATTATTTGATTAAAACTACCGGTGGTTGTGTCTGGGACACATGAATGCCACTGCTGACAAACAAGAGAATCATAAAATTTCAACACCATCATATACCATTCTATATATTCAGTCTTCAAGTTTCCTAGATCATTCCCAAATAAATCAAATATGAAACTACTAGAGTCCAAGGGGACCCTACACAGTAAATTTGGGAAAGAGCCATTACATATTTTCATGAAATAGCCAAAATAAATTTTCTAGTAAAAATCCAAGATGGTCACCTGTCAGCCATATTGTATTTTAGTTCTGTTAAAACCTGAACAATGCATAATTTGAGACCAGAGAGAACCTAGTTCAACCAATATATGAAATTTGAGATGGTGGCAAAAAAATCTATATTTTAATATCTATTGCAGTTAGTTTTCTTCTTTTTGAGATTTGAGTTTCAACAAGTAATCATCTAGCCATATTTATAAAACAAAACCTAATAAACACACACAAACAACCTGTTTAATAATCAACATAATAGCTATTTTCAATACCTTTTGTTATATTGACTCATTGAGGGAAAACATAATACTATGTGGTTTGAAAATTTAAACACTCGATTATGAATACAAGTTTATTACGGATACACATGACAGTGATTTTTCAGCCTATATAAATAGGGTCAGGTACCTATCCCATTCCCAATAAGATTTCATTAAAAAAATCCCAATTATCCCGCCGAAAATTCCCAAATAATTACCGATTTTAATTCCGGATATTTTGACCCGGTCGCTGTTTTTGTCGTTAGTATACAAGTAATGTGCAAACGCTTGGGTGATCACGAATCGCCATAAAATGGCGGCCTCACATAATAGCAAGTACTACGCTAAGAAAATAAGATTATCCAATAGCAAGGGCTCCAAAACCCTGACTGAACTATTTAAACCCAAAACACCAACACAGACAGCATTATCAGAACCCATAGTACATGCCAGTTCACTTCCGATTGTCGAAACAAAGTCTGCTAGGTCGGTATCTCCGTCACCTTCAGTCGCCGTGATCTCCATTTAATTGTTTGTTTATTGTTTTAATGTATATAATAATTTATTTGTAATTCAAATTTACAATTTTTCCTAAAAATATCATTTTCCGCGTTAGATTTTCCCAATTTCCAGGAAAGTTATTTTCTCCCAAAATAGGCTGAAAAATCACTGCATGACGGACAATTCAATATATAAATGAATATATGTGGAACATTTACCCATAGCCAAAAAGATCCAAGCCTGGTAAAGGGTAGCAAAGACAACGATGGCCATGACACGTGCCGATATAATCGCTGTCTGCCAGGTAGTTTGTGTCAGCATACTCAGCCACTTCCTGTTGTACACATCCTTGTAGGCGAGCCTCAGACCGTCGGTGTAGGCCGTCATCGACCAGGCAATCGATGTCAGCGACAGTACAGTGGACAGACCTGGACAGGAGGGAATACCACAACAGTCACTTTATAGTGTAAAATATCATAACGAATACTGTGTAAAATTTCATAGATAAATACTATAATACATGTCTTCTAAACAAATAGTGTAATAATTTATCACATCTACTAACTTACTGTTAAAGTCAATATTTTCACGAATGGATTTTTTCGCTTTATAGTAAGCCCCCAAACTGTTTGTGATGTGGTAATTTTCGGCCTGTCACTCATGCTATTTTGCAATGTGTACATATAAAACTTACTATAACCAGTATCAGACACTGTAGAGTTTGAGTAGTATTAAATATATTAATAGCGTGCAGGTATATTTCTGGAGATTTAATGCAAGCAGAAATTTCCATGGCACACAGGAACAATTCAATACAGTATTTCCATCTTGTACAGCGACACTTTAACCTTCTGGTATATTGAAAGTAATTTTAACATATTTAATACAATTGATTCATGAAGACTGAATCATTATTTGAGTTTCTCTGATTACCATTTAATCAAGGCAAGCTACAGGGCTAACATTAAGACCGGCGTTGACCTCTCTGTTAGCAGATAATCTAACTTGACTGGTCTTGATAAATATCATAAATTATCATAAGTCAACTTAATTTTGTTTAAAGTCATGATAATACATGGAAAACGACTCATCAACATCATTTTCTCACCAACTCATGTTACTGCAACACGACCTAAAATAAAGCAATTATGGTAGAAATATGCCATACTTATATGTATATATATCTCCATCCATGTGTAGTCTGTTATGATATATGGCCATTTTTTCTTTATTGTATCATAATCACATATTTTTTTGACAAACTATCTTTTGATATACAACATATATTGATAACAGATTTGTAGAAATGTTTGCTCTAAAATAAAGGCAGCAAAAAGAGATCTAATATGAAGTCTATAATAATAAAGAAGTGATCAGACCTTTACAATGCTATCAACAACCATGATGTCTCACCTAGCACCCAACTGAACTGTTGGTACCGCAATATGATGTACAACTGCAGGATTAGCTGAGGGGCCGACTCCACAAAACATTCAATGAGCCGAAGTAGGCAGATATCATTATTGGCATGAAACACAGCATCAAGGTCCTGTCGGCTTTTTGTTCGTTTTGCTCGAATGCCAAGTTGTACGGCCTGGAAATACCTTTAAAAGCGTAACAAAAAAAAAAGGTTATTGAAATGAAATAAAATGTGATTTCAATAATGTAAACTGTTATCTGCAATATCTGTGTAATCTGTGTCAAACGGAAGTGGATAATTATCTTTCCATTAATTTTATACTTTCAGGAAACCAATTGAGGCCACTAGGATTTACATTGAATGGTCACAATAAATAAGAAACACTCCTCAATTGGTCTACTGTAGTTACATGTACCTGCATAAACAAGTGGTTCAAATTACATCGCTTACTTTAAAATTCTGATGTTTAATAATTAAGTTTTGCTTTGGCCTTGTTAATTATAGTTAACATACCTGTGGGCAGGTGCCAGAAATAAGGCATGAACAAAAAATGTTTTCCAAGTTAGATTCCTGTCCGAAACATGCCAACTAAAGCTGAAAATCTGCATCAAGAATGTTGACAAAGCAACAAAGGCCATGGATAGTGCAGCCCATATCTGGTGGCCATCAATAAGGAAGGTCACGATCAGCAAAATATCTGGGAAAATGAGATATAAAGCAATACAGAATTAGATACATGTATCATATATATACATCTGTATATGGATGTGTGTGTTAAATTATATTATTAATCAATGCAACAAGAAATACACATAATTCTGGGGTGTACTTTTTCCTATGTGGGATATATGTAGCCAACAGGCAGATTTTATTAAAGAGAAAGGTCAGGGTTCTACAATAAGGCTTGTCCGACTTGTCCGTACCAGTGTAAAATCACCTCAGATAAAAACATCTTTTATGTCATTTTGGTGCCCGAGCAAAGCTCTTGAATGGTAACACATGCCAGTGTTTTTGTTACCTAGATTTTACAGCAGCTAGCCGGTGTCATATTGAATTTGGAAAATAAAGTAGGATTTTCAGATAAATTGGGGAAATATTCTTGAATTTTGCTTCATTTTGGGAAAAAACCCAAATTTTTACTGGGGGAATCACTTATATTGGCTGTAAAAATGGGCAAACAAAATCACTGCATGCGTATGTAAACAGAGTTGTTTCCCCTTGTTACTTAACCCTTTGCCTTTGATTTTTTGTCTTCCGGAAGTAACTTTCCAGTTGGGAAACCGAAAGCAAGTCATACAATTACGTTGCATCACACAATAAAGTTATGTCACACTCTGCCTTCATCAGGTATTTACGGAATGTTAAAAATAACCGGTATATCTCTCTGCCATTGCTTGAAAAGCCGGGAATTTTTTGACTTGTCAACCTTTTTATGGAAATTTTACTTCTTTCTGAACCAGTACATGAATGAATCTCAGTAAATATCAAATATTTACTAAAGCTACGCTTTGCCTTTGTCAAAGTCTTACACACAATGACATTATCTGTACATGGTATACAATAAACTTAAGACTTTCTGTGAACTGGCACTAGCTATTTATCTAAGAGACAGTTCAAATTTGCCATTTGATCATGCGTGCATGTGCATTTATTAGGTTATGTGGTATATGTTCGAATTCGTGTAAGCCTCCTAATGCTTCATGGCAGAACTGATGATGACTTTATCAACACTGAAATATGCTGCTGAAATTAAGGCCCCCAGCAGAAAACCCCAATGGCTCATGCGATGCACAATTGCATTATACTGACAACAGGCCTAGGTGAACCATTCAAGCAGTCATTCTATAACAAAAATGCTAAGCAACCAGTAGGGAGTAATACTCCAACAATGTTATATTAAGAGGTATTACATGGTGAGATACTGCATGGTGACAGGTGCCTTGTTGCAGTAGGCAAAATCATATCTGATAGAAAAAAAAACGGACAATCGGCCTCTTATGTTATCATGGTTATATTATAGTAGAATCAAATGGTAATATATTTTAGCAGATTGTATATATAGACCTTAAGGTGACAGTACCCAAATCGGATCACCAAACCATCATTTTATTCATTCATTAAAAAATCTGAAGATGAATTATATCCATTAATAGTTGTATCAAAAGAAGGACATTGATGGGTGTTCTTACAAAAAAAATTAGCACTCAAGGTTCACGTGGGATATTTATAGAACGCTCTGATCATGACGTCACCAATCAAGAATTTGCGAATTTGAGGACCCAAATCGGATCAAGACATGGATTTTGCAGTATTTTACATTTCAAATCAATATTTTTGTTGTAGCATATCAACATTTAATGATGCCCTTTAGAATTTATATGAAAACAAGTATTTCTATCGGGTGGAATTATTTTTCTAGTTCAAAACAGAATGCATAGTCGTTGCACGCGCCATTTTTTTCAGAAATGTAACAAAATGCAAAGTTTTGAGATTCAATAATGTTTTATGGCATATTTAAACTAAAAAACTAATGATATGTGGACATAAAATGGTGTGTGACTATCTATTCTAAGACTTTATTATTGTTATAATCAATCTGTTGACACTTGTTGATTTAGAAGTATTTTTGAAAAAAAGTGATCCGATTTGGGTACTGATCCGATTTGGGTAGTCACCTTAGTTTCCAAAAACAGTTGAGGTGAAATCATGACCTGCATGACCTAGATTAAATTATATACCTGTGTATATGAAATATTAATTATGACTGAACTTTATAGTCCTATAATGTCATTAATTTCACAGCATTCAGTTAGTTCGAGAAAGCTGATCATTGAGAGATAGTCATAACTAAAACATTTAGGCCTAAATCCGGTGAGCTAATTTAATGAAGACATCAGCCTTAATATATATACAAGTTGTAATATTGTAAATCTACGAGGAGTAAAAACATTTTTGACTGAATTTTATACTTTCTTCAAAACATCACCTTAGAATGTTTTTTTGCTGATTTGGTATTAATAGGACCTTCGGCGCCCGATCAGCCGAAGGGATTATATATACATGCCTTAATTTTCTTTTCATGTTTTATGTAGCCTATATTCTGTTTATGTGATGTAACATGTATTTTATTTGTCTTGATAAAGGTGCGGATAGCCTTGAAAATTTGACAATTTATTTGTCCGTACTGTCGCTATTACTTCCACGCGGTCACACAAGTTGTAATGTATGTATCGATATATTCTAATTCTTGAAAAGTATAATAGTGGTTTTGCCTATACAACCAGAGAGATGAAATTTAGGATGACTTAATACTGAGGCCTAAAAGTTTTAGGGGGCTTGAACCTTAGTGACATATGCAATGTACCTACTAAATGTTTTATCGTCTATCGTTTTAGGCCTAACTTAGTCCGAATGGTTCTGACTCTCTGACCCGCTTAATATTTTGACGACAGGCGGGTGCGAGAAGCCTGTCGTCAAAATATTCAGCGGGTCAGAGAGTCAGAACCCTTCAGACTAGGCCTAACTGTCATGGACATAACATTACGTAGGCCAACTGTCTGGCAGAGCCGATTTGGAATTGTGACATATTCCTACCTGATCCAACATCAACTACATATGATAAAAGTGACAAAACTGTCACAAATATATCAAATTGGGTGAAATCCTTCTTCATCATGAAGCCATTCAGGCATTCACTCAGCGAGCACTGTTTTCTGTTTTCTGTCCGTTCAAATTTGGCGGCACTGTTCTGAAAACCCTTAACCTTTAATATGAAATAGATATTTAATTTTATATGTCAACTTAAATGGTAAAATAATTAAGAAAAAAAATACGTTATAGGCCTAAATGTTTTTTGTTTGTTTCATTTTATTTTCGATTTATATCTGGGGCCTAACGAGTTTTTTGCCCGTGACAGACAAAATGGCTGCGCCCTTGCATGGACGAAAGACCAAAACACGGCTGTGAAATTTTGGTGAAGATTCAGGGTAAACTTTTGTAACCACTAACGATTATTGTATTGTACACTTTTGCGAGAAAATGTGATCATTTTGAATAGATATGAATGGAAAATAAGGTAAAATAATCCATTGAATTTCATAAAAGTAAGAATTATTTGTGGTAATGAGAGTTAGCATACAGGTAAAGGGAGGTAACTCTAGTTAAAAGAAACTACAGGGGTTGTGGATAGGAGTATAAATGCATATGAGCATCTTTAATTTAAGTTTGTCGGAGGCGCGGAGATTGAGGGAAAGGGTCTATATATAGTTCAAACAGGATTTAAAGCAGCAGCTTTAAAGATTCAACATTTTGATTTCAACAGCATTTTGTAAACAAATTGGGGGACACATATATATTGTAATTAGGATTTGATATTATAAGTTCAACATGGGAGTGAAAGAAGAATTAAGCAGGGTTGGGGTTGGAGGTTTAGTTAGGGAGACTGAGTAAATTAGGATGTTAGTCTTTACCAGTGTTTAAAAGGAAGAGTATGTTAAAAACGGATGATGATGATGATGATGATGATGATATTAAATTAACAATGATGAGGAGGAGGATATAAATAACAATGATGATGACGATGACGATGAAGACAATGACGATGATGATGTGTGTGTGATATTTGACAGTTTGTTATTGTAACATGATATATTTGTGTAAAAAGAAATTTGAAAAATAAAACAAAAATTAAATTTTAAAATTTTTTATCCTTTAGTAGTTTTAATTTTAATAGATTTTAGAATTTAAAATGTGTAGTACAACGTTTTATAGGTTAGTTGCAGTTGGATATCAATTTAGAGTTGAGATTGTTGTTTGTTTGTTTCGGTTTAATGACTCATCATAAACTATGGTCATTTTGGAATTGATAGATTAAGTTTATGATGAAGCTTATATAAATATGTACATATATTTATGAGGGATTACTTAAAAAAGAAAAAAATCTTCTGTTTTAGTTTTGTGTTTCATGTACAATTGTGTTATCATTTCTCTTTCTCTTTTACATTTATGAATCAATTCCTTCCATTTTTTTTTATTTTACAATAAAGGTGTCTGTCGTCAGTCAGTCCCATATTTTTAATGGTCTGGGACAGAAATTTAAGATAGTTTTCCTAATCTTATTGGTGGGCAATATCTTCAGTAAAATCAATTAATTTCATGAGCGCTTTACTGCAAAACAGAATGGGTGGGGCACATTTGCTCATGATGCAGATATAATGGGTAACGATATTTCTTTTCACTAGAAAGAGCAAGATGGCAGGACGCCTGTCCCCAATGCCTACAGTGGCAGAAATTGTCAAACTTTACCGACTCAGTGCGAAAAAACAACTGTCTCAAAACTTCCTGCTCGACATGAACATCAACAGGAAACTTGTGAAAGCAGCTGGACGTATCACAAACGGACATGTGTGTGAGGTGGGCCCAGGTCCGGGAGGGATCACTAGGGCCATACTGGATAAACAGGTGGAACATGTAGCTGTCATAGAGAAGGATAGCAGGTTTATACCTAGCTTACAGGTACTTGTTGTATAGCCACACCCATTGTATCACACCCACTATCACAAGGCCACACCCATTGTATCACACCCACTATCACAGGGCCACACCCACTATCACTGGGCCACACCCACTATCACAGGGCCACACCCACTATCACAGGGCCACACCCATTGTATCACAGGACCACACCCACTACCACAGGGACACACCCACTACCACAGGGCCACACCCACTATCACAGGACCACACCCACTATCAATGGGCCACACCCACTATCAATTGGCCACACCCACAATCACAGGACAACATCCATTGTATCACAAGGCCACACCCACTATCACAGGGTCACACCCAATATCACAAGGCCACATCCACTATCACAGGGCCACAACCAATATCACAAGGCCACATCCACAATAACAGGGCCACAACCACTATATATCATAGTATTACACACCTATCAAAGATACGTATCACAGGGCCACACCCATATCGAACATACATATCACATGGCCACAGCCATATCAAACACATATCACAGGGCCACACCCATATCGAACATACATATCACATGGCCACAGCCATATCGAACATACATATCACATGGCCACAGCCATATCAAACACGTATCACAGGGCCACACCCATATCAAACATACATATCACAGGGCCACACCCATATCGAACATACATATCACATGGCCACAGCCATATCAAACACATATCACAGGGCCACACCCACATCGAACATACATATCACATGGCCACAGCCATATCGAACATACATATCACATGGCCACAGCCATATCAAACACATATCACAGGGCCACACCCATATCGAACATACATATCACAGGGCCACACCCATATCGAACATACATATAACATGGCCACTTCTACCTCATATGTATATTGCACAGGGACACACCCATCTCAAGGTCACACCTACCTTCGTTGTAAATATCTCAGCTGCAAGGTCATCACAAAAACACCTACCTGATAAGAGTGCCACACTTCGTCATGGGGCCACCCATGAAAAGTATCTAGTGTGTTCATATCTTTATCAACTTTGAAGATCACATAAATTAAAAAGATTATAATACTTTTAATTATCTAACAGGGGTTGATTAGATGAGAGTTACGGTCTTAACCTTGTTGAGACTAAGTTGACCTTGACTCACTTTTGAGAAGTCACAGATTATAGATTTTTTATTACACAGACCCATTGGGCCTCTTGTTATTTGTACATGTAGTCTGGTTGATTTTGATAGAATGTAAGTGGTATTGTACTCTATAAGATAATACCTTCTTATTTCCAGGCTTTATCCCGAGAGTCCAACAACAGAGTACGTGTGATCTTGGGAGATGTGTTGTACTTTGACATGAGTCGCCTGTTCCCTGAAGAACTGATTAACCCCTGGGAGGAAAACCCGCCAAATATACACATCATAGGGAACCTCCCCTTTAACGTGGCCACGCCTCTCATTATAAGGTACCTAGAGGCGATTTCCAAACAGACTAGTGTGTGGCGCTATGGGCGTGTCAGAATGACCTTGACCTTTCAGAAGGAAGTCGCTGACAGAATAGTATCTCCCATTCTTAAAGATGAGCGATGTCGTCTCTCTGTCATGTGTCAAAACTGGTGCCATGTTACCAAGAAGTTTGATATTCCAGGTATGCTTTCTTCATAACTTGTCTCACATCCATTTTACTGTAGTACTTCTAGACTGGCTTCCTGACGAACTGACACATACATCTAGCTCCACCGTAGTTTAGAACTTAGAATTAGACAACTTAGAATTAGACATCTAAATCTCAGACTTTGTCCTTGGTCGATATTTTTTCTACGGTCGATAAAACCATATATATATGATGTGCAGGTCTGACTTTCCTCAATTCTCATTGGCTAAAATATGGTCACCTGGAGGTCGATATTTTATGATATTGACCTGGTGTTTCTATTTTTAGAAACACCTAAGTCAATATTGCATTTGTGACGTCATAATCATGGTGACATTATAGTACCGACCTGGTAGAATCTAAAATATTGACCTTGGGCTAAAGCCCTCGGTCAATATTTGATTCTATCAGGTCGGTATAACCCCATATTGACTTCAGCAAAGGTCCATAATTGATATATTTTGACCTCATCAGAAGGCTATAATTGTATAATATTTTTTTTCTGAATGAACTCATATCTGTATACTATTCAAGAGATGGAGGCCAGTCTATATAACTTCCAATGTTGACACTGATGTTTTCTCTTGCTGAATGTCATATTTATTGCCAGATTTTGTTCTCGTTATGACTATTGGTTTGCACTCTGTCCGTCCTTTTATCCATTCATCTTACAGAAAACACTAATATCATGATACTCTCAAGTATCTGTCTTTACAAAACTACCTGATATTTTTGGAATTTTTCTTTGTATTTTTGATGCATTGTGCAATTCCAAAACAGTAGAACATCAAAATTATTGTTAAAAAAATTCCATTGTCGAAAAGTAGGTCACAGTGACAAAATTTTTATACTTGCTTAATATTCCAACGGTATACCTTGCAGTGTGTGCCAAACACCGTCCGATCTTCAGTCATTTCCGAAAAAAATCATTTCGGATCGGTAAAATATTTTAGATACATGCCCAAATGTCTGGTAAAAAAACAGAACAAATCCAGAAAAAAATGTCTGGTATTCGTTTCTTTCTTAGTCATATGGAAGCCACGGCAAATTTTTGGTCCAGTCAACCAGAAACAAAATTAGTGGTGTAAAACATCTAACAGAATTGAAGAAATCCCTGTTTTATTCAGATTTTGTATAAAAAACATTGTAACTTTCAAACTTTTTAAATTATTTTTTTTTTTTTGGACATGTAAAAATTATTTTGGACCTGTAAAGTTTTTGGATTACCTGCCCAAATGTCATGTAAAGGTTTTGTGCCTAAATATGAACAAGAACAATACATTTATCATATACATTACAATTGTAGCATGTTCTTATGAAAACAAAACCATTAATTATGAAAAAAAATGAAGAAGTAAGTGATATGGGATGGGGGTTACACTGTCTACAGTGTGATATTAAATAATTAAACTGTTGAAATGCATGTACAAATGTATAATGCAAATATTAATAAAAAAAACCTGTAATTCCAGTTTTGACATTTGCCTTGAAAACAGTACTATATATGTTCATTGGAAATGTTTGTTAATTAAATACATGATACATATAAAAAATTCATCAAGTTACTTCTGTTAAATTTGCCCGAAATTGTGATTAATATCACTCGATATATATGCTTTTAAGATGACCCTTTAAACAAAATTCAATTCAGAAATTTTTTAAGTGAATTTGATCTGTAAATGTGTTAAAAGTTCATCATGTTGTTGTACTGGATATTTCATTTTAATATGTAGTCTCGGTGTTTTCAAATAAGACTATTGTTGTAATTAAATTTCATTTTATTTTTTTAGGCTCAGCATTTGTTCCCAAGCCTAAGGTAGATGTGGGGGTAGTCCACTTCCTACCACGCATCAAGCCCATGATTCCACTACCCTTTAAGCTTGTGGAGAAAGTCTGCAAACATGTTTTTCACCATAGGAACAAGAAATTATCATTTGGAGTGAAGTAAGTGTAGCATACATGTCACTATTTATAGCTCACCAAAAGGCCAAAAGTGTAGAGACATGTTATACAGTGGACTCCACTTAATATCACCCCTGTTAATATCACATTCCTCTTTTTATCATGTTTTTTTACAAGCACCATTTTTCTCTTTATATAATCAAATGTAATTTTATTTGGTTAATATCATGTATTTTGAGGTGAAATACTCTTAATATCATGTTTTTTTAACCAATCACATAAAATATCCAGAAAATGATGCAATTTCCATTGATTTCAGATACAACTTCGTCTTGTACAAAATGTTGCATAAAAAAATAAAAAATAACCCCAAAAATGATTTTTAGTTGAAAAAGTGTTATCTACATATTGAAATATCTTCATATGTACATTGAATAGCTTACTTTTATTTATGGAGATTGGAAATGCACAAGATTTAGTGGAAAAAACATGTTTCTTTCAATGTCACATTCCTGTTAATATCATGTATCATTAATAAATGCAACATGATATAAAGAGGAGTGCACTGTATTATTAGTCTGGTAGCTTTCTTGGAAGGAGCCGAACAACATTTGTGAAAAAAACCCACTTTCACCTACTTTCAAGGTTGTAAGTGTATAATATATGTCTAAATCTTCAAACAACTTCTTCTGAAATACTGAAAAGCCTAGAGACATATGTCATTTGGCTGGTATATATTCCCCTTGCCAAGTGTTTGAGTTAAAGGCCCAATATACGTAACTTTCAGCAAAACTTGAAGCGAAAATCAAACCTAACAGCTTATTATATCTATAGATTTAATTAGGATTAACTGATATCAGCAATATTCAAGATTAATTCTTACGCGGTTACCGGTACAGCAGCAGTTGAAACACACTATTTGTAAACATGCGTCCATTTCTAGCTGTCTTCTACCTTCGGCTTGTTGTTGAAGTGGGCCCCACCTGAACTATTTTCAATTCTTTGAATTTTTTTTGTCAAGAGTTTCTTGTTAGTTACCACTCAGGTTTACTTCGTTTTTGACTTATTTTTGCAAGGTTATCAACTGGATTTTTTGTCATAATTTTTCAGAATCCTGAAAAATTTCCTAAAGCTACCTATATTGGGCCTTTAAAACTACATAATATGTACCTTGGCATACTTTCATTGTAACAGGGGTCAAATACATTCAAATGTTAACATGTTCTTTAGAATGACTTAGGTTTTAGTTTAGAAAACTTTATGTTACAAATGTGAGATTAATATCAGGTTAGCTATGCAGGCCCATTAGGTCCTTTGTTATTGTCATTATAAGTTAAATTTCTTACTGTCATTGTACCCAAAGCAGAACACTTTCAGTCAAACACTTACCATATCAATTTTATACCATGATATCAATTCCAAAAAAGTTTGTTCCTTTTGCACAAACTGATACCATCCACTTTTAATTTATATTACAAGTTGATATTTCCTGCAGAAATTGACAATCAGTATATTGGCTAATATTTCAGGATAAGCAATAAGTCACCAATCTCATGTAAATTATACTTAGGTGTTCCATCCAGTGCCTTTTATGTGAAACCCAAAATTTGTACTGCATCCTGTATTGTACATATGGAACCATTGCAATGAATACATAGTGGTTCCACTTAATATCACCCCTGTTAATATCACATTTCTCTTTTTATCATGTTTCCCAAAGTACCATTTTCCCTCTATATATTAAATCTATATAATTTTATTTGGTTAATATCATATGTTTTGAGGTTAATTCCTCTTATGATCATGATTTTCATAACCAATCACAAAGATATTCAGAAAATGATGCCATTTTCCATTGATTTCAGATACAACTTGTACAAAATATTGCATAGAAAATTAAAAAAAAAAAAACAAAAATAATTTGTTTGTGAAATAATGTTATCAATATATTGAAACATCTTCATATTATATACATTGAATAGCTTACTGTTAGTAATGGAGATTGGAAATGCACTAGATTTAGTGGAAAACATGTTTCTCTTAATGTCACATTCCTGTTAATATCATGTTTTTGTCTGACAAATGCAACTTGATATAAAGAGGAATGCACTGTATTAACATGGGTGTGATGTGTTCTCTCTGTCAATTATAACTGACTAGACATCGTGCAGTGTTCCTGACTCACTGCAGACAACTTCGTCGTTTACGGGAAGACTTAATCCAGACCTTCAAAATACAGTCAAACCTGTATTAAGTGGCCACCCAAGGGACAGACAGACATTGGCTGCTTAAGACAGGTGGCTGCTTAAACAAGGTTGGCCAGAAACGGCCTATTGCTCATTTTTTTTCAACAGTTAAATATTATAATGCACTTAATCATATACTAATGTTGGTGGTTCTATGCACGGGCTTTTTTTCTAAAAAAAACCCGAATCGCGTAACGATCAATAAAAATAACTGGTCTTGTGATCATCGCAGATGTCTATTTTCGAGCAAAATGGCTGCTTAATACAGGACGATACAACGACTTGGGGCAAATTTTTAGACAGGTGACCACTTATTTAAGGTTCAATATATAGTGCTTTCCATCGGACCACAGACTGGCTGCTTAACGGAGGTGGCCACTAATTCAAGGTGGCCGTTAGAGCAGGTTTGACTGTACTCGGAAAAGCTTATGACAAAAAGGTTACAAAAGATATATTTGCTTTAAGCGAATCAACAACAAGGGGTCATTCCATGAAATTAGAGAAAAGCAGGAGCAGGCTAGATATTTGCTAAAACTATTTCTCACTACGGTTGGTGGACATATGGAACAGTCTGCCAGACAAGGTTGTAACGTCTACTAGTGTAAATATGTTTAAAAACAAACTTGATAAATATCTAGAATATCAACTCCTGAAATACAACATAGGAGAAAGCTTTACTACCAGAAACACTAATTGTAGAGCTGAACATAGAGGCACAACAGAATCTGTGTTCTGAATCAACATAATACTTAAACTAGTTAGTCAGATATACTACAGACTTGAATCAATCTGAAATGTTCACTTGAAAAATAATTAATGACTTTAATTAACCAATTTAACACCAGATGTGTTTAAAGATTGCCCATTCTCCAGCAGTGACAATGTGACATGACTTTACTAACAATCATTGGTTGACAGCTATCCCTGAAATGTTTCCAATCTTATCAATCTACTGTTAATTAGAAAGGTTTAATATATATGAAACAGATGATATTGCCTGGGATATCTAGAAATGTAAGGATGCCGATTACCAGGTTACAGTGTGTAGTTACATTAGATTTCCCCCTTACACAAGCAAGAGACGGAGGAGTTCGTGTCAGTAGCCATTAGCACTTAATGCAGTCTGGCATGAAATTAGATGGAGTTGTATCGTTTAGCTAGGCCCTGTAGAGTAGCTAACATGATACAAACCATGTACAATGACGTCCCGAACATGATGATGATGATTCAATGCTTTTAGCGGGTCAGAGTTCGGCCATTGTTCTCCAACATTACACAACCTTAATTACATTGGCAATAATACTAGATTAGGTTAGGTGTTTCAAAATACTGCCTTATTACCAAGGAAATTCCATTAATAGATTGTATACAACAATCATTTATATTTGTAAAATCAATAAACAGTTATTTTGTAAAACAAACTATTGATTGACAACACACTAGTGTGTTGATTAGCTATCTACTGGTTAATGAAGCTTAGGTTTGCCCTCCTACAGAAACTTGGGTTGGGATGTTTACGAGGGGTGGGCGAGTTGTTTATCATCGGTCCCCATTGCAGTCCGATGTGAAGCCTCTATCTGATGTCGCCTGTATAAATAGCCTCTTCAACTACTTCAATCAGCCGTCAGTCGTAAAATGTTAAATTTAGATTTTGTTTCGAGATTTACACTTGAATTTGTTTTTGATAGCTGCACAAAAACTATTTTTCATTCCGAGTGAATGCAGTTTGTTAATTGCGATAGAATTGATCTTATAAAGATTAAATAAGGTATGAGGTACTGGATTTGTTTTAATGGACCTTTTCTCCTATGTGATGTACATGCAAATGAAATTATCATGTCTGAGGTTTTGGTTTCATGATTGTTTGTCAAATACGTGGACGTCTCATCAATTAAATTGAAAGGACCTTTTATCTGTATTTGTAGGATTCTTGTTTGTTATTGTAATAAATCATAATTGTAATAGAACCTTGGTGAGGCCCGTACTCCATTTTATGAAAATCATAGCAGAAAAATTATATCAGAATTTAGAAATTGATTTTTTTTGACACCAATGAAATATTAATTTTGTATGTCTGTTAACAAATGTGACAGGAAGTTATTTATTTTAACACGAGTGATTGCTTCAGTGTTAAATGTGTAAACAGGTCGATATTTCACAGCAATACCTAAGGAATCAAAACAAACTTTGTTGAAGGTCAATTAAAGGTCAAAGTCATAAGATAAAAAGTTTTTAACATCTCTCTTTCTAAATGTAATATAAAACGGAACAAAAGTTTAATATCACATTTGGTTCAATAGTTTGTACGAACATGGACGAGGTAGTCAGGAAGAAAAGTTGAACGGTTTAAAATCAAAGGTCAAGGTTGGTTGAAGGCTACAGCTACAGAAGTTCTTGGGTGCAAATTTATGAGTTATCCATAGTATTGCTAGTTTATTGTTTATTGCCTAAATTATCTTTTGTTGACAGTTAACCAAAATGAAGTTTGTCAAGACTCAACATTAATGTTTCAAACCACATTTTAATGAAAAGAGGGATTGATCCTCTGAAAATAAACAAATTCCATTTTCCTCGTGTGAAAGTAAGCATTATTTTGAGGCCCCATAATTTTATGCAAAAGAATTGTGTAGGTGACCAAATTGCATGGAATTTTACATGAATTAATACAAATTTATCTTGATTTTGTGATGCTTATGAATGAATTCTGAATTTAAAAAAATGGTCAGGAATAAATTGAATACAGTCATCATCTGATGATTATTACGAACAAATAAATCTTAATTTTTGGTTGTCCACAGGACTTTGTTACCGCCAGACCTACACAACCTGACGGAGGAAATGCTGCGGATGTGCGATATCCCTGCTGAAACCAGATCGTACATGTTGACATTGAGTGAGTTTGAACGGCTCTGCAGTGTGTATAGTGACATATGTGAGGAACACCCTCATGTGTATGCTTACGACTATCGCAGTCAGGAGGGACAGAAACTCCTTCATGAGGATAGGTTTAGACGCAAACAGGAGTGGGAGGAGCTAGACAGGCAGAGACTTGAGGCGGAGAAACTCCAGGAGGAAAAACTGGAGAAAAATTATACACAATCTGTAACTCCAAATAGTGGAAACTTAGACATCACTTGATGTCAGTGTTAATAAAATCATTAGTGTTTATGTGTGATGTCACTTATTAATGGTATATAAACTGATTGAATGATGATTGTTGACTTTTGGTTTTGTGTTGTTTTTTTTGGGGTAGGGGTCGGGGGGATCCCCTCCCCCAGCCCAGCTCGTGAGATGTTAAGTTAAGGGTATAGTATTTGATGTTATCTCATAGAGGGAGGGTGTTACTTGATAATTGTGTTCCATATACATATACATGTATCAGTAGAGGAAAAATGCATGGCCAGGCTTTGAACCAGGTACCTTCCAAACTCTTGATGGATGCTCTACCAATTAGGCTACCTGGTTACCGATGATCAAACTTAAAGTCCAGTTCCCCTCTGTTTCTTTGTCTTCTCCCTGATCTTTACAACCCAGGCCCCGGTTTCATCAACGTTCCTTAACTTAAAAATCTCCATAGGAACGCATTACAGAATTTAAGGAAGGTTCCTTAGCTAAGGATTTCCCCCTTAAATTCTGTAATGCTTTCCTATGGGGGTTTTTAAGTTAAAGAATTTCCTTAAGTTAAGAAACATTGATGAAACTGGGGCCAGTTTGGGTATCCCAGCTCCTCACCCAAGCATACACCAAATGTTTGGAACAAGGGTTGGTCACAGGGACCACTAAAACAGGAGAGAAAAAATACATGACTAGATCAGGACTTTCCATGTAAACTCTTGACTGACACCAATTACCAATCTTCTTATTGAGCTACTGTAATTGGTCAGACAATCAACCCAGTCCAGTTCTGCTACACAGATATGTATTGAAATACCCAATACAGAAAAACCAAACCTTTGCACATGAGGCTCATGAGCAGCACACGAGAAACATGTTAGAAAAGTATGCAGATTAAGTTTAGCACATGAGCTTTAGGGTAGTTCATGTTAGCAAGGAAATTCCTCATCTCCATTGCACATGTGCAATGTTTTCCTCATGTTCGGAAATCTCTGTTTACGTGAGCCATACCTACATCAACTTATCTGCTACTTCCCTCTCAAACTCTAACTGCCACTTCTGAAAATGGCCGACACAAGGCTTAGTTGCCGTCTGTATAGGTGCTAATTTAATAATGTAACCAATATTAGAAGCAAAATGTTTTGAATGTGCAAAACACCACACTGTACATACACAGTTGAACCTCGTTATCTCCAACTCATTTTACTCGAAGACCCTGTTCAATTCGAAATATTTACATTTCTATTGCACATAAACTATATGAAGCTACTGTGCCCAATGTATGTTATTTTCCAATAACATTCATTGGGACAGTGTGACATCATCAATCTCATAACGCTTATGACGTCATTATTTTAGCAATGGAGACTGCACTGCTTCACTGTCAACGGGTGGCTGTCCTCTATCTGGATTTACCCTGACATTAAAACATGCTTAGACTAATACTATAGATATATGTCTGCATCAACTGTGTTTTTGTTAACAAAAAATGTAAATATAAGTATTTTGTCAGACTCGGCCCAACTTTGCACTAAATATTGACGGTCACTTATCTTGAATACTCAATAATGGGAATATTTGAGATAACAATGTTGAACTGTTACAAACATATACTGATATTATCAGCTGCTATTCTTCAACATTAATGTGGAATTATCTTTGAGTGTGTGTCTTGTGGCATACTTCAATTTTTTAGTTCCCTCACCAATTTGATGAACATCAGTATTTCTTTAAGATTCATATTTCAAACATTGACATGTTAAACAAGAGGCCCAACAGGCCTTAACGGTCATCTGACTATATATAATTTAGTTTGGTTATGATAATAACATATTTGACCCCTGTGACCTTGAGATTAGTTCTAAGTCATCATTATAACAGACTTGGTAGCGCATCATCCCAGCATACTACAGTGCTATAGGCCAAATATCAGTGCCCTGGGCCCTAAGGTTACTGAGAAGATGCTGCTTGAAGATTTTGATAACATTTGACCGCTGTGACCTTGAAAGTGGGTCAAGATCATTTATTTGAACAAACTTCGTAGCCCTCCATCCCAGCATGCCAAACAGTCCAAATATCAGTTCCCTGGGCCTTTTGGGTATTGAAAAAAAGTTGCTGAAACATTTAACATATTTAACCCCTGTGACCTTGATAGTGGGTAAAGGTCATTCATTTTAACATTAGCACCCTGGGCCTTTTGGTAATTGAGAAGAAGTTGCTTGAATATTTGATGACATGTGACCTTGAAAGTAGGTCGAGGTCGTTCATTTGAACAAACTGGGTAGCCCTTCATCCCAGCATACTACAAGCCAAATATCAGTTCCCTGGGCCTTTTGGCTTGGAGAAGAAGTTTCTTGAATATGTTAACATATTGGACCCTTGTGACACTGAAAGTGGGTCATGGACACATTTGACCCCGTTGACCTTGAAAGTGGGTAAAGGACATCATTTGAAAATCTTGGTAGTCCTTCATCCCAACATGCTACAGATCAAATATCAGTTCCCTGGGCCTTTTGGTTATTGAAAAGAAGTTGCTGAAAGATTATAATATATTCGACCCCTGTGACCTTGGACGTAGGTCAAGGTCACTCATTTTAACAAACTTGGTAGCTTTCAGCCCAGCATGCTACATGTATGATATCAGCACCTTGGGTCTTTCGGTCATTTAGGAGAAGTCGCTTAAAGGGAAAGTTAGCACGGCGGACGACGCATGGCGCACAACAACAGACGATGCGCAATGGCTATAGGTCAGGGTCAGGATGACCTAAAAATACAATAATTAATCTTTTTAATTATCTAAGTTTTGAAGTAGTTTTTTGTCTGATATATCAGTTCGTTTTTGTGGTCAAATTTAACAACCAAAATTAATGATCTCGGCAAAGGTTATAAAGGTCAAATTAGTATCTTGGATCTTTGAAATATGTTTAAACATATCAATTACTTCTTCCAAATAACCATCATTTCTAGTTTGGCTTGTGACTAGTTTGACATGGGAACTATCAAAGAGTTGTTGAAATAAATTTCTTTCGTCCATGGATTCTTCTTAAGAACCGTAACCATAAGGAGGCGCAGACTAATTGTTCAAATGATTGACCTTGAACTTCTTTCAAAGTCACAGGCATTAAATATGTTATACCAGGGTCATGATATATGGCAGGCATCGTTTTGGATGGAGGATTATGCTGCTGACAGTATAAACATTTTTTCAACCAAATTGGACAGGAGGGGGTATTGCACACAATGTCATGTTCGCCCTGTCCCGATTCAATGTAATTCTTTGACATATTTCCGTCAATCTTTATAAGTTTACCTCTGACATCATTGCATTTAATTGTTCAAGGGTCAAGGCCAAGGTCACAGTTGCTGTATATAGAAAATCAAAAGAAGCAGAGGGGGCATTCATGTCTTGCAGACATTTTTAGTTTTCATCAACAATTATTAATATAAAAGCTGAACAACCAAGTAAGCCCCATGGGCCTCTTGTTAGATATGGTGTTTTGGTTGATTGAAATGTTCTGTTTGAGCAGTTAATTCCTTGGCTGATAATTATCTGTCACCAGGTCGGCGTTTATGGTAAATATATTGCACATATATTTAAGCATTGCGGAGTCTTACAAAAGTTTGCAAGCAAATTTTTTTTTCATAACCCTATGAAACTAAAAAAATAATTGACATCATCGCTCATAATTAATTTTTGAAACTTATTTTCTTTAAAACATGTTTATGTACAATTTGATTGATCTGACAACGGATAATTTTTTACAAATCAATACGCAACGTCAATTGCTGCATTGTGACGTCACATTTTTCGCGCCATTTTCGGATTTTTTTTCATAGAGATATGAAAAGAAAATCTCAACCAATCAGAAAGCCGCATTCTGCATACAATCAATGGAAAATTGATTATATGTATTTGTTGGATAGAAAAGTATTGTTGGGGCATTGCTTAATTATTACACATTCGACTGTAGGTTGTTGTCTATAAATGATTATGTCTCGGGTTAGTTAATGATGAAGTCATCAGGAATATATACTAGTATAATTGGTGTTACTTTCATTATCTGTATATATAAACACCCCCGACTATAATTATACCCTGTCACTGGCTGTGTCTCCGGGGCAGGTGTCATAGCTATAGCTAATATTGATCTCTCACAGTCGGGCTGTACAGAGCATTCTCTAATATACACTCTACAGGAATTCTCCAAATTTATAGAGCGTTAAATGTTTTGACTTAATTAACAAATAGTCCGACACAAGAATATTTTTATTGTTACATTTGTTTTATTTTTTCATACAATGTAATTGGGGAAAGATATCCCGCATTTATTAATAACCACAATTACCTATCACAGGGAACTTCCCTATCACGAGGACTGAGGATTGGTATGATTTTGTTTAATGCCCTATCACAAGTTCAAGTTCTTTATTTCTTTGAACCAGACTTACCAGCACAAAACACTACAATTGCTGGGCATAAAGAGGGCATACTATTTAATATAAACCAATTTCAAATAAATTTCCTCTAAACGCTCTTTTGAATCAGAAAGCTTCGAGTTCATTAAAGGCAATATTGTGGCAGATCCCATACTGGAAAAAGTTAGTGTTATGTAACTTACACATGACTTTTTGTTGCATTGTAATTTGCTGAAAGCCAGGTGAGCGATTCAGGCCCTCTGGGTCTCTTGTTTAAATGTTTAAATGTAAAAGTAGTTAATGAAATGTTTCTCCATTACCTGTTTTAACTATGTTCCGATAAATAAAATACAGCCATGTTGTATTTGTAACTTGCATAGAAAAACCATTGCCAGGATTCAGAAAGTGCAGATATGTAAATTAGATGTGTCAGCTACCCTCTCAGTGGGAGTCAGTTGTTCGACTCCGCCTATATGTAATATTCCTCAGAGATTATAAAAGGTATTGACTGATGTGTGTAAATCACTGCGAGTATCACTGAATCACTCCAAGGTGACCTGCTTTGTCAGAATGATGGTGAGAAATAAAAAAAAAAGATACAAGTGCAGTAATGGACTATTAACAATTCATAGGTGTGTTGCATATAAACTGTTAAATCTACAAGACATCAGACTTATCTGATCAGACGTATTTCAGATCGTTCTTTTAACTTAAGGAAACAGGAGTGTAACCAAATAATACTGGTATACAATATCATGTTATCATGTGATAACATTGAGGAATCAAGTTTTGTTGTATATTTTAACATTTAATTGGAGCTGTTGCCTGGTTGACTATTGGTACAGTACGGTAACTGTTGTATATAAGAAAGTTAGATTTTCTGTACATGTAGTAATGGTGGCGATTGGCAAGTTACAAAATTGTAATATATGTATTGACATTAATTATTTTTTTATAGCTGCTGTCATGGCGACATTGGTTGTAGCTGTTGTCATGGTGACTATTGGTTTACAACAAATTTGATTTTATGTATTGATACCATAACTGTTGTCATGGCGAGAGTTGACACATGTTGCTGTTTAATTCCTTGAATTGACATTAATACTTGTGTCATGGTGACAATTTGTAAATGAAAAACGTTTTATTTAATGTATTTTGATATTACAATTGTTGTCATGATGACATTGTATGATGCTGTTGACATGGTGACGATTGGTATATAACAAAGTTTGATATATAACATTGTCATAGTAACAATGCTATTATGGTGACAATTGATAATTAAGGACTGTTGATTTATGTTTTGTCATTATAACTATTTCATTGGTGACAATCGATAAGTAAAGGTTTTATTTTATTAATTAACGTCATAACTGTTGTCATGGTGACAATTTGACGAAGTTTAGTTTACGTTTTAGCATTATACAAATGTAGCAGTTGTTTATGTACGGTTACCTTGGATGAAGCTGTTGTCATGGTGACAGTTGATATACAACTGTTTGATTTTTTGTATTGTTATCATAACTGTTGGAAAAAAACGAATTTTGGTTGTATGTATTGACATTATAACTAATGTCATGATAACAGTTGGTAGGTAATAAAAATTAATAGTAAAGTTGTTGTCATGGTAACCATGTATGCATTGTGAAAATGGCTGAATCACTATTTCGCAGCAACATCATATTTCATGACCTCTGAAAAAATGGCACACTATTTCTCTCCTTTGTTGAAATGAAACGACTAATTTTCTCTGCCACAACCTGTATACAAATGACAGGACGCTTGTTTCTTGATGTTTGAAGAAATCACGTGATATTGTTATTCCTAATATTTTTTTACCCTTAAGGAAAAGGAAACTATTTTTCTGTTTATTCACCTTTTTAAAACTAAATCATTCTTTCTTTGGACGTTGAAGAACTAAAAAAAACAACACGATGTATTTATTTTTCCCTGTTCATTTACAGAAATGACTCTATGTTGGTTTTGCTTTACTTTTGCAGAATTATTTAGTTCTCATGCTTGGACAAGGCAAGGTGTTTGTTACTATGTTGTTTCTTGATCATGAATTGACGAAGGATTACGTATTTTGTTTAGTATATGAACCGTAAACGGGTAGGTATTGATATAGTCCGAAGCGTTCTGACTCTCTGACCCGCTAAAGATTTTGACGACTGACGAGTGCGAGAGTCAGAATTCCTCCTTAGTTAAAAAGTGGAAATTTTACAAACCCGTGCACAGGTCACTGTTTAAGCTGTGTTTTATAATATAAAACATTTTTGATCGCATGTAAATTAAATAGCAATGGAAAGAACAGATATTTTTCTACTAACCTACACATTTAATCAAGTCACAGGAGGTCGTAAACTAACTGTTGCCACACATTTCTAAAAAAATAACCAGTTTCCTGACATCTGTTTGAAAATAGCCGCGCGTCGCGAGATCCCGCGAGAATTTCATTTGACCTTAGGTATATTTGATCACGTTACGTAAGGCGACGGCCATTTTCAAACAGATGCCAGGAATCTGGTTATTTTTTAGAAATGGATGGCGAAAGTTAGTTAGCGACCTCCTGTGACTTGAGTAAAGGCGTAGGTTAGTTGAAAAATATCTGTTCTTTCCATTGATACCTTATTTGCATGTGATCAAAAGCGTTGCATATTATAAAACTCAGCTTTAGAGGTGACCCGTGCACGGGTCGGTAAAATTTCCACTTTTTAACTAAGGAGGAATTCTGACTCTCGCACCCGTCAGTTGTCAAAATTTTTAGCGGGTCAGAGAGTCAGAACCCTTCGGACTAGTATTAATATTATACTGATGTTCTCTTGGTTATCATACTGACGTACTCCTGGGAAGTCGTTGTTGTATTGATGTGCTTTTCTGTCAATGCTTCTGTTTTGTTTATATGTCATTTGAAATTGACTTAAGTCAGCTAGGTTCACTAACAGTGAACCGTGGATGAACGCATTGACAATTAACCATGTATGGACTTTTTTCTATGTAAATTCCCAAACACAACGACGAACACAACGTTCGCCATATTACAGGGACTTTGTTATCTTGCCTCGAGCATGACTTATGTATGAATAAGATATAGGTACAATCCTACTGAGGAACTAGTCTGATGTGACATGTCACCGGAAGCTGAGAAATTCGTCTGATGTGACATGTCATTGGAAGCTGAGAAATTCGTCGGATGTGGTATGTCAACGGAAGTTGAGAAATTCGTCTAATGTGACATGTCACTGGAAGCTGAGAAATTCGTCTAATGTGACATGCCACCTGAAGATGAGAAATTCGTCTGCGGTGTGACATGTCACCGGAAGCTGAGAAATTCGTCTGATGTGACATGTCACCAGAAGCTGAGAAATTCGTCTGATGTGACATGTCACCGGAAGTTGAGAAATTCGTCTGATGTGACATGTCACTGGAAGCTGAGAAATTCGTCTGATGTGACATGTCACTGGAAGCTGAGAAATTCGTCTGATGTGACATGTCATTGGAAGCTGAGAAATTCGTCTGATGTGACATGTCATTGGAAGCTGAGAAATTCGTCTAATGTGACATGTCACCGGAAGCTGAGAAATTCGTCTGATGTGGTATGTCAACGGAAGTTGAGAAATTCGTCTAATGTGACATGTCACTGGAAGTTGAGAAATTCGTCTGATGTGACATGCCACCAGAAGCTGAGAAATTCGTCTGATGTGATATGCCACCAGAAGCTGAGAAATTCGTCTTGTGAGACATGTCACCGGAAGCTGATACATTCGTCTGATGTGATATGCCACCGGAAGCTGAGAAATTCGTCTGATGTGATATGTCACCGGAAGCTGAGAAATTCGTCTGATGTGATATGTCACCGGAAGCTGAGAAATTCGTTTGGCGTGACATGCCACCGGAAGCTGAGAAATTCGTCTGATGTGATATGGCACCGGAAGTTGAGAAATTCGTTTGGCGTGACATGCAACCGGAAGCTGAGAAATTCGTCTGATGTGATATGTCACCGGAAGTTGAGAAATTCGTTTTGCGTGACATGCCACCGGAAGCTGAGAAATTCGTCTAATGGGACATGCCACCGGAAGCTGAGAAATTCGTCTGGTGTGACATGCCACCGGAAGCTGAGAAATTCGTCTGATGTGACATGTCACCGGAAGCTGAAAAATTCGTCTGATGTGACATGTCACTGGAAGCTTTAATTTATAGAATGAAAACAACAATGAACTAAATATTACATTGCACCAGCGAATGACAATCACAGGCATGATCTAGTGGATAATTAAACAACATGACTTTGTTTGATGATGAAAGAAAATTAAGTTTTTATTAATAGTCAATGTTATTAACGCAACTTAAGAACAAGTTGAAATAAATTATTTTGACACCAACTTTAATCCTAAAAGACGCCCGCCGGATTCATACTTTCAATATCTTTATAATCATCTTCCATAAACAAAGAAAATTCTATAAGAAGCAACTAAATGCGATAAATCAAGAATTTATATTGCACTTTGAAACCAGACTTGAAAAGGATACAATTAACAAGGTTTATGACGGACATATAGACGTGTCCACCTTTGTTTATATTTCCGGAAGCTAGTTGTATAACTTCCGGGCACGGTGTGCCGATGAAGGAACCTTTGTGCCCGGTATTGACGTGTCCATCAATCGACCCTGTGGTTTATGAAGTCGTTGCCCTTTTTGTACTCTGCATCGAACTTCTGCTTTTTGTGTTGAAGTCGTTTGTGTTTCTGAAGTATATTTCACTTAACGGACATCCGGTTAATGTCTGGTTTCTGGTTTATATATTCGATTTTTTAATTAGTATTTTGAGTCTAAATTTTATACGCCGTCTTGAGTGTTGCCTTAATTTTTTTTATCCTTTTGTTTGTTTGTAGTATCGGATCCATCAAAATGTTTTATCGTGGAGACTGCTTTTATCAGCGTGACGGGATCGAAGCTCTATTATATGTATAATGTGGTGCCGCAGCCTGACACCCGTGCTCTTTCGAAAAAGTATAATATTATTAATTAATTACACGTGATTTTTTAAGTGGAAATTCACGCTGTAGGTGGCATAAATTATATTACGACATTTATTTCATAAATAACAAGTGCAAAGTTCAATTTATAAAATTGCCTGGAACATGAATTCTTGACTTTTTAAAACATTTTTTTAAAAATACAATGTATTAATAAAATTTTAACTCACATATATTAAATCATATTTTAACCCACGTTAAATGTCATCACAGAAATTGATATTGTTCATTCGTATCATACTTATATTGAAGACATTGGTGTTTTCTTCTGTTTGGCTGTATTCGATCCTATTACAGTCACTTGTGGAAATACGTCTTGTTTTCAATGGTAACCAGGGCGACAAGGTTGTATAAGAGAAATTTAAAACATGGATATAATACTAATAAAAACCACAGGGACCTGAGCACTTTCAGAATAGTTTCCTGTAAGCCGTGTTACAGTCATCGTCCCTACACAAACGTGGTGATGATGCGTTCACATTGTCTATGAATTCGTTTGCATGGCATTCACGTTTCCATATGAATTTATTGGCATGACATTCATTTCCTCTACAAATGCGTTTGCATGACGTTTTTTTCTCCGTATATCTGGAAGCATGACATTAATTTATCATGCGCGCTTCATTAGGTAAGTCTTTATCCAATTGGCATTGATAAAGTCTTTGAATGCCAAGTGAAGGCATCTCATTGCTTGAATGATTGCAAATTGGAACTTGACAAATTAAGTCAAAATACATATTTTAAAATATTTGACTTTTTTTTGTTTTCTTTTGTTTTATTTATTTATTTATTTATTTATAGGTATTTATCAAAATTCATCATTTACTTGCATAACACAAATTTCTCTCTATCTAATAGTATGACACTCAGATTTTCCATGAATGCCAGTTAAAACAATACAATCGCGTACAGTAAGTTAATACGCAATACACACTATCAAGTGAATCGTTGAACGTTCTTGAATGTTACTAAGTTACATCACCGCAGTTTTTGTCAACCGCTTGTTGGCTGTAATGCCTATCTGTGTACATGCCAGTTACTGACCGTAGGTCGGTGGTTTTCTTCTGGTATTCCGGCTTTCCTCCAACTCCAAAACATAGCACGTCCTTAAATGACTCTGGCTGTTGATAGGACGTAACAAAAATAAACCAACTTAACCAAAGCATTCGTAGTTAGACTGCTATAAGCATGCAATAGTAATAATGATAATAACAATTATAATAATAATAGCCTTGTCTTATTATCGTTATTGGCAAATTAACACCCATCCACTTTCGCGTTGTATACGCCCCTCCCCCTGGATATTGCAGCTCGCGGGACCGATAAACACCAATACAAAGTCTACACAGTGTCAATAAACATAAGTAATTAGGTAGATGTGTAAATTACCACGTTATATTATCCGGAATATATATCTCGATCTGGTGAACACAGTCGGTGATTGCGTTTCTCCTACCGACAGTAACCTCCCTTGGGAAATGAGCAGTGATGATAATAGTATAACAGAATGGGTGTTGGGAAGTGGTGTGTGTTTACCCGCATGTCAAAGACAATATATCTAAGTGGATCCGTATGAATATATTGCACATTTGTTTTTGAGGTGATTAAGTTGTTCAGCGTTCCATTTATTATTACACTTTCAATGACAGGCAGAATTCCACGCAATCAATTATACATCGCTTAATTTTGTTTACTTTATCCAACTGGGATTTGTACAACCAATGTCACACCGGTACAGCCCGCTTACATGTCCTGTATCTTTACAAGCATAACATTCGTCTAGTATTGTGTAGTTAAATGTGTCTGATTGAAAACATAATTGATACTTTAATTAATCCTTACAATGTTATCAGAATTTTGAAAAAAAAAAATGTTTTTCATAACTCTCACTCCAGAACAAAGTTAGCTGTTTTTGGTCCATTTCATGAATGATGATTTTTATTTGTATTATTGAAGAATAGTTTCGATTAAATAATTGACAGTTTTACCTATTAATTCGATTACACAAAGCAATTCTCTATTGGTCCGATTAAAGAATGATGTCTTTCATTGGTCAGAGTAAAGAACGATGTCTTCTATTGGTCAAATTAAAGAACGATGTCTTCTATTGGTCAGATTAAAGAACGATGTCTTCTATTGGTCCGATTAAAGAACGATGTCTTTCATTGGTCAGATTAAAGAACGAAGTCTTCTATTGGTCAAATTAAAGAACGATGTTTTCAATTGGTCAGATTAAAGAACGATGTCTTCTATTGGTCCGATTAAAGAACGATGTCTTTCATTGGTCAGATTAAAGAACGATGTCTTCTATTGTTCAAATTAAAGAACGATGTCTTCTATTGTTCAAATTAAAGAACGATGTCTTCTATTGGTCAGATTAAAGAACGATGTTTTATATTGGTCAGATTAAAGAACGATGTTTTCTATTGGTGAAATGGAAGAATGATGTCTTCTATTGGTCAGATTAAAGAACGATGTCTTCTATTGGCCAGATTAAAGAACGATGTCTTCTATTGGTCAGATTAAAGAACGATGTCTTCTATTGGTCAAATTAAAGAACTATTTATACGATTAAAGCAGGACGTCTCCCATTGACCTCGTATATATAATACATGTAGTTTTATCTATTGATCCGACAACGAATGGAATTTTCTGTGGTCAGTCTTGGTTACAACATTGAATATTGTTTAAAGAATGACGCTTTTCGCACTCCCACAAAACAAGGATAGTTTATATATATCCGATTAAGCTAAGTATATCGTCTGGTATACAGTTGAGGAACGATGTCTTTCACTGGCCCATCTAAAGAACGATTTTATTTAAGAACAATGGGGTCAAATAAAGAATTGTCTGTCCTTTTCTGAACGTTGATCTAGGTATTGGGCCAACCAGAGACAAGTATGTTTCGCGTAACGAAAATGAAGTTATTAGTCTACAAGATAATTGCTATCCCCTTCATCTATGTGGCTGTGGCTGACCATGTGTACTTTTACTTTAAATTGTTCTCGTCAAGAATCTGCCCCAGACTTCTACTACCAGACGATATATATATATGTGTGTTATTCGGTCAAGAGGTTCGTCTGTACACCTGAACCAGGGTCAGTAACTGTCCCTTTACGAGGTTAGATACAGGTTATCGACCACTGTATAGAAGCACATGATGCCTTTTGATGTTTTTTCCCCACTGGTTACCATTCCTATAAAGATGCTACTTTTACAAATGGCATCGTCATTTCACCTCGGCATTCCTCTCCGACGGTCATGTAAACCCGAGAGCGTACATTGGTGATAATTCTTAAACTGGTTTTAAGTTCGATGTGTGGTGGGTTATGATGCTGTACGTAGTGCGTTTCTACCTTTCAGATTGTGTGACGTAGATGATTGAAACATCTCTCACATTCTGAAGGCCGTTATTGAATTCTAGCCAAACATTGAGGGGCGAACCGGAATGCCAGGCTGGTATGAACACCGATATGGTTTTAATAATCTCGGCACTACCCCAATGGTTATTGCAATATTTGTGAGCTGTTCCAACAATGCTGAGTCTTATTGACGTTTGATGGCTGTTGGGTGCTGCTAGGCGAAGTAGCACAGGTAAACATACTAGTCCTAACGGAGCTCCAAAGTTAACTTCGTCATCGCTTCGATGACTCCGCAACATCGTAATTCCAGATAACCAAAACGAGCGGATAACGCGCTCTGATCAATTTCCTTTATTGAGCCTGACTATAGATTTTAGTGTGGCAGGAAAAGTGTGCAGTCGAATAGCGCCGGCTCCATAGGCAGGTAATTGGCCTTAGTATTTGGAACCATTGGTCACCGCTATGTCACTATTCGATCAGCGTTCCACCGGACTCGGCTGTGAGGCGATGGTGTTGGGTAGGCAGCTTTAAGGGCTCTGCAAATCCGATTAAACGCAACTGTTTGTTTAAGATAAACCCCATAGATGGTGAAGTGATGGACAATCCGTGTTCAGACCGTCACGGTTTAGTTTTATACGGGGTGGTCCGGTACATCTACCCCCTCATAGTCTACCAGACTACGATCATCTCGGTTACAGAGTCTGAGATACGGTACCGGCATGGTATTATTTAATCCTGGAGTACAATTGGAATGTCAGGTCTGTGAACTTTTCCAGAACCCTACAGTATGCGTAGGTTGGTGTTTGACGACCGCCTCTGACGTGGCAATATTACATTCCATCACGTATGAACTGGACAATACGAGGATTAGCGTATTAAGTTATGGGGTATAATTGCTCGTGAAACTTGTAAACTCATTTCTTTTCGGTTTCGTTTAACAAATGTTTGTGCCATAGCTGATGAAAAAATAGGTTCGAAACTAATTAGTAAGTGAGGTTTTTAGTGCTGTCATCCGGGTTACCTTGTCCAAGATTTCCAAAACATTTATGGGATGGTGATGATGCCGTTGTCAAAACAACCGGTACCATGTACTGACGCCGTGTTCACGTAGGGGGGCGAACCATGGATGTGTTTTTTATTACTTGTAATCAATTACATTTTATTACTGTGGAATTTACGCTACAGTTCGCTCGTCTGTTACGCTGAAATCCAGTTTTGGTGTAATAAATCAAATTAACCTCACTTTCAAAGTGAAAAAAGCAGGACGAGTTATCAACACGGCAACATACCAATACCTGGGATGGCCATCACGCGCCAATCAATGACGCCGCTGTTTGGACATTTTCTGGTTTCATAAAACGCTTCGCTATTTGACACTTGTGTATCCCTTGAGTGCCGTAAAATGGAATTTCATGTCGTCACAACTAGGGTATTTAGTTCCGGAAATACATGAGGCAACTTACTTTCGATCTTATTTGTGATTATTTGGTGTGCGTTGATACTGTGGAGTACAAATAGTGATAATCATTTGTGGATAAATAAACGGCATTAGTGGCGAACACATCTGAATCATAATACACACCAGGAGAATATTTATATTTATAATATTATTACGAGAATATGTGATGTGTAAAATCTTATTAAGTTATTTCGAAAAAGATAAAAAAAATTTAAAAAAAGTGTTTTTTTCAAGATGATATCATTATTGGATAAAATAATTTCGTTTTTCGCTTGGGGCTTTTGATGGAAACTAAGGAGACCAAAGTGCCGGATCCGGAAGTAGATGTGAAGAAAGAAGATGTAGCGGTTGAGCCCCCCTCTACGGAGGGGGTGCCGGGGATAGATGATGATCCCGGAGGGTATGGGGCGGGATCAGAAAGCACAATATCCAGTGGGATAGGAACAGGAAAGAGTTCGGAGAACAACTCCGACACCATGTCGGTGAGTTCCGGTGGGACTGTTCAGTCCGTCCCCACTTCCGGAAAAGTCTTGGGTCTGTGTCAAAGGGGGGAGTGGATGGTACTTGACCAGCACCTTCGGGCACTCCAGAAGGGTCACACTGACCTTTCCCAACAAGATGAGGTAAGGATATTTATCGAAATTAAGTTATTTTCTGTAAATGGCCTCAATACTTATTCAGTGTTTTAGCTATATGTGTTTACTGATTTCGTTTTGTTCCAAATTGTAAAAATTTGTATTCGTATAGGGGGTCGCGATGGCCGAGTGGTTCATGTGTTCCGAAATTCACAACTAGCCCTCTACCTCTGGGTTGCGAGCTCGAAACCCACGTGGGGCAGTTGCCAGGTACTGACCGTATGTCGGTGGTTTTTCTCCGGGTACCCCAGTTTTCCGCCACCTACAAAACCTGGCACATACGTTAATGACCCTGGCTGTTAATAAGTTGCAAAAGAAAATAAACTAAAATAGTATTCGTATAGAAGTTTTAGGTCGTGTCCGAGTATTTGCCCTGCTTATCTTAATTTTGATATAAATTATTTGTAGATATGCAAGACAAAATACTACACTTTGTGCACACGGTTCCTGGATTGAAGCTTATAAAACAATATCCCATACAATGCTTTAATATATAAAGATGTTCAGTTGTACATACGAAATAACAAAATGCGTATAATCTGATATTCGTTCTCGAGTCTTGTTAAGTGTTGACATGGTAACCCAAGTGTACATACCCCACGTAAGAGATACCCTAGAAATAGGTCAAAATCTTTATCAAATGATCGAATCTAAATTTGACCTAGTGTGATAAGCAGAATAACAGTATGAAATGTTTCATTTGTAGCTAACAGTAACATGCTTGGCTTTATTTTGTACTCATTATACGGTAGACGTTATTGTTTGCCGTCAAATACCCAGCTCTTTTCGGGCTACATGGAGTAGATTTCTTTCTGTGTAAAGTGTTCATTCTAGATATTAAAAAGAAGGAAATTGCGACCATGTTTGTTATTTAATAAACCCATACTTGCCATGTTTCCGAAATCGCAATAATTAACGCACTTTCTATCGTGGTTCCTCGTTCTGTCAGTACATCTTTGGGGGGATTGCAGGATTTAATTACGAACAATTGTTATAGATCTATTGTTATTTAATTATTTATTGTTTGTGATAATTAGAATGTTAACAATTGTTCTTTGTTATTTAGTGTTTGACTTTGTAGTCTCTCGACAGGTACAATGTAGGTATTAACTGTGTTGGACTGGATCGTCTGTCATAGTGTTTATGTTTCACCAGTCTAACAAAAGCATAAAAGTACGCCGTCTAGCGGATAAGATGCACATGAAATAATAATAATATGACCGGAAGTAACCTTTGTTAACTAAGTGATGAGAACTGACTTTGGTTTAGAAATATGATGTGCTAAATTGTGTGATTCGAGGTATTCTCGGACAATAATATGTATATCGTAAGCTGATGTAATGATAGCATGTCTTACAATTACTTGGACAATAACGAGGTGGCCGGAAGTGACATCATACAATTATAATGTGACCGGAAGTAAACTCAGACTATCATGATTTAAAGGCTGAGATAATGAAGTAAGACTACAGATAAAAATTATGTGATCGGAATTAAAATGAAATTATCCTATGACTGGAAGTTTGCTCAACATATACCAAAATTCAACAGAAAATAGATTCAGATAAGGTTAATATTGTGACCAGGAGTAACTTCAGATATTTTTAGAGCTGACAGAAAATCGGTAAGAGAATATAACGAGACAAGATATCTGAGGTAAGGGTTCAGGGAGGGGGCTTGGAGAAGGGGTTAAGGTGAGGGTAGTAACAGAGAATTAAGAGGTAGAGAGGGGAGTGCAAAATGTAAGATATGTAAGGGAAATTATCGGTTGTAACTTAAGTACATTCAAAGTTTAAGCGAAGGCGTGTGAGAAGTAATAGTAATATAGCATTATCACGATTGAGAACCTATTACAGTACTACAAACGGCCGACAATGGCCATATATGAGTGGGGCATGAACATCAAGAATTGAATCGTCTCGAAATTATTCCATGTTTGCAGAAAAGAGGCGACACATATTAAACGCCATAAATTATTTAGGGTCAGCCTCGCCATGGCGACCAGTTTTTCCCACCAGTACATTTGGGCGTCTTTTAAAATTTAAACGCCCTTTACAGACATTTGTTAGTAAACGAAAATAATGTATTTAGTATATATATCAGCATAGATACGTTCAAACGTCCCGAAAACATAAAATATCATTATACAGTCACTAATGTTTTGATAATTATGGACCACTTGGTTGTTGCTTCGAATAATTTTTGGTAAACCACTTTATTGACTATTTTCCCTCTATGCTGACTAAGTCATGCATATCTGTATATTATATACTTCGTTTTCGAGTTATCGGAAATTTATCTCGATTACAACTATTGTGGTTGCCGATCTGATTGTAATAGTTACGGACGCTGAACAGCATTACAGTCCTATTTGTTTGTGTTTTCAATGCTAACATGTCACACCAGCCCTATTAAATATTTACAACGCTATGCTATCTGTAATTTATTGGTACTCAGTGGCACGAATACGAGGTTCATAGAATTTTTTAAACTAAGCAATAAAACCCTAACATTAATAATTGATACACAAAACTCCGAACGGTGTCCATCGAGACACGGTATCCTAACATGTAAATAATAAACCGTCATAATGCTAAAACTAAATTCATGTTTTGGTTGTAAATGTTGATTAAGGGTTCTTTGATATCATTGGTACGATACATGTAGGTCTTAGATTATATAATACCATTGGGCAGGAATGATACTTCTCAATACAAAAACAAAATCTCCATAGAAATTTTACAATTGGATATATATATTGATGCTTTTACATACATTATGTATTTAGCGGTTACTGTTCAGTATATAGTTTTGACGCTATTTCTATCAATATAAAGCCGAACAGATTCCTTCCAAAACATTTGTGAATACAATAGAAGCAGAAGCAATAGCTCAATTGGCAATTATTTGTGTATTGTTAACAAAAGAATCGTTTCAATTAAATGATCAATAACAACTGAACGCTATGTGTTGTAATTAAATGCTGGCTAGAATTGTCCTGGTATGTATGCTATCAATAACAGATATGGATATCGTTGTATCCCGATATGTGATAGGAAAACAAAACAAAACAACGGCAGACCGGGCTTCGAACCCGGGACCCACAGAACTCTAGCTTAGAAATATGATGAACGCTCCAAATATCAATTTTCACGATTTACACTGTCCAATTCCGCTATTTTCTTTTCTCATTTATTTTTAAGCAGTTTAAATAACAACCGTTGGGCTTTCTAAATGTCAACTTTGTTACTTAAGCAATGGTTTATCTGTCTTATGATTGTTGTTCGCTCTAGACACTGTAGTTGTTCGCTAGAGACACGGTAGTTGTTCGCTCTAGACACGGTAGTTGTTCGCTCTAGACGCGGTAGTTGTTCGCTCTAGACACGGTAGTTGTTCGCTCGAGACACGGTAGTTGTTCGCTCGAGACACGGTCGTTGTTCGCTCGAGACACGGTCGTTGTTCGCTCTAGACACGGTAGTTGTTCGCTCTAGACTCGGTAGTTGTTCGCTCGAGACACGGTAGTTGTTCGCTCTAGACACGGTAGTTGTTCGCTCTAGACGCGGTAGTTGTTCGCTCGAGACACGGTAGTTGTTCGCTCGAGACACGGTAGTTGTTCGCTCTAGACACGGTACTTCTTCGCTCTAGACACGGTAGTTGTTCGCTCTAGACAGGGTACTTCTTCGCTCTAGACACTGTAGTTGTTCGCTAGAGACACGGTAGTTGTTCGCTCTAGACACGGTAGTTGTTCGCTCTAGACGCGGTAGTTGTTCGCTCTAGACATGGTAGTTGTTCGCTCGAGACACGGTAGTTGTTCGCTCGAGACACGGTAGTTGTTCGCTCTAGACACGGTACTTCTTCGCTCTAGACACGGTAGTTGTTCGCTCTAGACAGGGTAGTTGTTCGCTCTAGACACGGTAGTTGTTCGCTCTAGACACGGTAGTTGTTCGCTCTAGACACGGTCGTTGTTCGCTCGAGACACGGTCGTTGTTCGCTCTAGACACGGTAGTTGTTCGCTCTAGACTCGGTAGTTGTTCGCTCGAGACACGGTAGTTGTTCGCTCTAGACACGGTAGTTGTTCGCTCTAGACGCGGTAGTTGTTCGCTCTAGACACGGTAGTTGTTCGCTCTAGACATGGTAGTTGTTCGCTCTAGACACGGTAGACACGGTAGTTGTTCGCTCGAGACACGGTAGTTGTTCGCTCTAGACACGGTAGTTGTTCGCTCTAGACACGGTAGTTCTTCGCTCTAGACACGGTAGTTGTTCGCTCTAGACACGGTACTTCTTCGCTCTAGACACGGTAGTTGTTCGCTCTAGACACGGTAGTTGTTCGCTCGAGACACGGTAGTTGTTCGCTCTAGACACGGTAGTTGCTCGCTCTAGACATGGTAGTTGCTCGCTCTAGACACGGTAGTTGTTCGCTCTAGACACGGTCGTTGTTCGCTCTAGACACGGTCGTTGTTCGCTCTAGACACGGTCGTTGTTCGCTCTAGACACGGTATTCTTCGCTCGAGACACGGTAGTTGTTCGCTAGAGACGCGGTAGTTGTTCGCTCTAGACACGATAGTTGTTCGCTCTAGACACGATAGTTGTTCGCTAGAGACACGGTAGTTGTTCGCTCTAGACACGGTAGTTGTTCGCTCTAGACACGGTAGTTGTTCGCTCTAGACACGGTAGTTGTTCGCTCTAGACACGGTAGTTGTTCGCTCTAGACACGGTAGTTGTTCGCTAGAGACACGGTAGTTGTTCGCTCGAGACACGGTAGTTGTTCGCTCTAGACACGGTAGTTGTTCGCTCTAGACACGGTCGTTGTTCGCTCTAGACACGGTACTTCTTCGCTCTAGACAGGGTCGTTGTTCGCTCTAGACACGGTAGTTGTTCGCTCTAGACACGGTAGTTGTTCGCTCTAGACACGGTAGTTGTTCGCTCTAGACACGGTAGTTGTTCGCTCTAGACACGGTAGTTGTTCGCTCTAGACACGGTAGTTGTTCGCTCTAGACACGGTAGTTGTTCGCTCTAGACACGGTCGTTGTTCGCTCTAGACATGGTAGTTGTTCGCTCTAGACACGGTAGTTGTTCGCTCTAGACACGGTAGTTGTTCGCTCTAGACACGGTAGTTGTTCGCTCTAGACACGGTAGTTGTTCGCTCTAGACACGGTAGTTGTTCGCTCTAGACACGGTAGTTGTTCGCTCTAGACACGGTAGTTGTTCGCTCTAGACACGGTAGTTGTTCGCTCTAGACAGGGTCGTTGTTCGCTCTAGATACGGTAGTTGTTCGCTCTAGACACGGTAGTTGTTCGCTCTAGACACGGTAGTTGTTCGCTCTAGACACGGTAGTTGTTCGCTCTAGACACGGTAGTTGTTCGCTCTAGACACGGTCGTTGTTCGCTCGAGACACGGTACTTCTTCGCTCTAGACACGGTAGTTGTTCGCTCTAGACGCGGTAGTTGTTCGCTCTAGACGCGGTAGTTGTTCGCTCTAGACACGGTAGTTGTTCGCTCTAGACGCGGTAGTTGTTCGCTCGAGACACGGTAGTTGTTCGCTCTAGACGCGGTAGTTGTTCGCTCTAGACACGGTAGTTGTTCGCTCTAGACACGGTAGTTGTTCGCTCTAGACACGGTAGTTGTTCGCTCTAGACAGGGTAGTTGTTCGCTCTAGACACGGTAGTTGTTCGCTCTAGACACGGTAGTTGTTCGCTCTAGACACGGTAGTTGTTCGCTCTAGACGCGGTAGTTGTTCGCTCTAGACGCGGTAGTTGTTCGCTCTAGACACGGTAGTTGTTCGCTCTAGACACGGTAGTTGTTCGCTCTAGACACGGTAGTTGTTCGCTCTAGACACGGTACTTCTTCGCTCTAGACACGGTAGTTGTTCGCTCTAGACGCGGTAGTTGTTCGCTCTAGACGCGGTAGTTGTTCGCTCTAGACACGGTAGTTGTTCGCTCTAGACACGGTAGTTGCTCGCTCTAGACATGGTAGTTTCTCGCTCTAGACACGGTAGTTGTTCGCTCGAGACACGGTAGTTGTTCGCTCGAGACACGGTAGTTCTTCGCTCGAGACACGGTAGTTCTTCGCTCTAGAAAAAACACGGAAATTTGGCGTGTTTTTGGAGTGAATGGAGATTATTTCTGCGGAAGGAGGATACATTTGACTTGCATTTATGAGGTTTATAAAATAAAAATTATCCATCTTTCCAACGGTACTAAGCGTGTTTTCGTACCTCAACTAGAAATGTGATTTTTGATGTAAGAAAGGTAGGCGGGGTCGATTTTTCGATCTGGAAAGCTTTCCACCCTTTAGCTTTTATGACCATTGAGGGGGCATTTTTATCGAAAATTGATCTTAACCCCCAAATGTGTAAAATTACTCTAAACACCCTATTTTAGGTCCAAAACTGGCTGTAACAAATTCTCAGGTCCCTGTGCATTTCATTAGCAATATATCATTACCGACTCCTAGTGGCAGCATAATGTGTAAAATTTGTAAATAAAAGCGATAACTCGCATTGTTTTGTATATTTTCGGACTGAACCGTTTTGGTTATTTCTGGAAAAGTTGTTTCTTTTTCCTTTTCGATTACTAGGTTTTCATCCGCAGGAACGGAATTCGGCACGTTCTGTGCCATATACAAGACCAATTTCAAGTTAGCACATCTAGAACGATCCGACAAAAGGAATGCACTTCACATCTTGTCCAATGGATATGTTAAGAACCCTTTACTTGAGTGTATGATATTCCATATACAAGTATGTGTTGGAATTGGTCATTGGTAGTAAATGACCAATATCAAATTTCTTGTCAAAAGGTAAAACTTCATGGGATGAAATGCAATAACTTATAAAATGTGTTTCTTCACAACAAAGGTATACGACAAGGTGATGCCATGGGTTCCCAAACTGTGTCTAATTACATGTTACAATAACTGACCAAACTTTAAAGTCATCAGATTAAAGGTCAAGTTCATATCAAATATCTTTACCTCAAAGTCATCAGATCCAATGTCAAGGTCAAATAGTACATCTCTTACCTGCTTAACCATTAGGGTCAGATAGCATAGTGGGCCCTCGCTTAAACTTTCTATACAGTGTGAAAAAATATTTTCCAAGTATCAATTCCACAGGAGGCAGTTGCTCTAATAATTGATTCAAATGAGAGCTAAGATATTATAATGAAACTAACATTTGTGCAATTTTACAAGGGAAATTTTGTCAGGGTTGAACTTTTTAACCCGATTTAAAGGAGAGATGCGGTGTTCTTCACTAAAGCAAATCTCCATTAATTTATGAACGTTCCAACACTCTCAAACCAATATAATTATGGGTGTACTGAGATTGTGTTAATGAATGCTTGAATGTTGGTAATGTACATTTAGTGTATGACTTCAGTACATGATCACAATAAAGAGCTGTTTTGTCTTAACAATATTTTTTCATTCTTAATTTTATGGACAGAAAACAACAGTTTGATATTGATTATAAATATATAGAAATGGGTCATGCAGTTTAAATCTCAACAGTTCCTCTCGCCTGTACTTTGTGACCTTGAACCGACCCGTTTTACAGAAACAGCATCAAAGGACATTCTTGTATATTGACATATATATAACTAAGTCATGCGGGACTCATAAAAGTAAGGTGCGTAAAATGGGACAACCAATCATACGTAACCTTGAAAAGCCAATGAACTGTGACCACAGACAATAAATAAACTGTTACCCGTAACAACTAACGAACTGTTACTAAAGACTACAAATCTCAATCCACAACTAGCGCCTCCCGCGTCGAAACAGGACATAATCAGCTTCTTAACCAAATAATCAAAAGCCGTAGACTTGTTTATATCAGAAGTCTGGCACAAATCAACTTTAATCGAGAAGTCGATGCTTATTTTTTTAACACTGAGTGAAAACCCGTTTTTGGAATCAAATTCTCGCTGAAAGCAATGTCAATTTCAATAGCATCAATGGAAACGCATAAATAAAATTGCACGTCATCTGCGGATGTGCATGACGAAAACCGGGACATGTTTCTTGTGTGAAAGATATTTGGCCTATAAAAATATTCTCACGTGGAGGCGGATCATTTCGTTTTTGTATATGGTGTCTGTGGGAACATTTTCAGCATCCTGGAGGATTTTGTTGCAAATTTATACCCATTAATGATGTTTACATAACATTGTAATGGTACTGTGGCTGTCTCTGTGAAGGAGAGAGCACGCAGCTTGTTATATCGCACAGGAAGTAATTGGCATTGCCATAGCAGAAGTTTTACCCAATTTTACATCAAAATGCCCGAAGTTAAAGATTGTGTGGTAAGTATCACATGCGATTTCTGAAAACCATGTTCTGTTTATTACTCGATATCTTTCTTTCTGAATAATACCGTTTGGTTCGAGACCATTGTGTAACCGTTTTAATCAAAGGAACATTTTACTTATGCAGCTTGCTTTTAGAATACGTTAGAATTTTAAAAATGTTGAATCACCTTTTTAAATTATTTTTTCCTTTAGATTCACCCCATTAAAGTATTGTTTTCTTTAGAATCACACTTTTGAATTATTTTTTCCTTTAGAATCGCCCTTTTAAATTATTTTCCCCTTTAGACTATCCCTCTCATGCAAATGCATTCATCGTAAAGATTTTCAAACGTAAGTCCGTCCTTGGACGTTCTCAAAAGCTTTAAGTACGACGAAAACAACTTCAATTAAAATTGGCATTGAATGTTAAAACATTTGCGAACAAACAACGAGTTTCCTCGAAAATGGTTTATCGGAAGTCGATCTCCATATTGTCATCTTATTACAAACAATCTCCAAGCCTGTTTAAGTGAATTTTAAGCTCGAGTGTATTGTATTTACATTATTCTATAACCGGATACTAGACATGTTTAACCAACTACTGGCAACGTACAAATGTGATGAATCATTGACTTCCGGTTTCTACGTTTTTTGTTTTTTTTTTGCTGTTTTTTTTTTTACTTTTCAAATAGCTCTACCCATTGATATCTAGGAAAACAATGTTGATGTTTACACATGAAGCATCGGGTGATATGTAAGAGAACAATGTAGAGATTTGCACATTTATCCTATGAAAGATGACGCAAACCCACACACACACATGCTGCACCTTTTAAATTCAGTAATAGATACAGTACACCGAAAAAATGAATTAAACTGCATCATGCAGCTGTTTCGTCCTCCTAGGATTCTTCAGTGATACTAAGGCCCAAAAGGTGGGATTCAAAAATTTCCAAACTAATGTAGAATCATAAGGGTCAGATGCGTAAAATCCCTTTAGAGGAATAGAGGTCACTATGTGATATCTAGGAAAATAGTGTGGATGTTTACACACAGTGATTTATCCGGCTAAGGAGTGGGGTCGTAATGTAACCCCAAGGTTACAGGTCAGGTGTTTCCATGGTGACGTTCTGTGTTATCATTTTAACCAATTCCCGCGCACCTGTCTGATCAATACGAGATGAGATATTCCAATAAGTTAATTAGATATGATTGTATCTTTATTTCTAACTTTTTATAACATGGCTAGGCGTCAGCCGTATCGAGTGTTTCGTGTTGACTAGCGATTAAAACAATAGTTTTGTTTTGTTTGTTTATTACAAGGGAGAAATCATCAATCATCTTAAAGTACTATACCTTATCTATATAACAGTGTCTGATTGGATTATATTGATCACGTGACGGAGAATACCACCGTATACACCTCACGCACTCGAGTACTGTATACAAGTTGAATTGTTCGCTGTGTGAAAATTTTTCGCTAATTTCGCTCGCATTAAATCTCCCCGAATATACCAACACGCGAACATATTTAACACCACTTAAACTACAATAGTATTATAGGTACTGCACACAGTACAAAATAGCATGACCGAAGCGCGAAAATTGTCACACCGCGAACAGTTTGGACTTTGGAAGCTGGCTTAGCGAAAATACAGCAACCCAAGTCAAAATTTCCTCTATGCAAATTAATAAAAAGTACCAAGCCAGAACTCCCCATAGTGACTGAAAGCTATATATGTATCTTCGCTGTTGTGTAAATGTTCTGTTGCGGTATATCGAAATATGCTGTGCTGTGTCAAGGGAACACGATTCTTTGTTTCCCATCAATTAACAATGAGAAAAGAAGAATTTTGTTTACCGCTACACGGTCAATGCTTGAGTTCACTTGATTTGTTTTCAGTTCGACTACTTTCCTATTGGTAAACCTCTTTTCAAAGAAGAAAAGTTAATTCTTTTCACCAATGTATTATATACGAAACACAATCAAATTGGCCCTCTGATGAAAAAGGCGCAATAAAGACATTTGTATACAGGCGCATTATGTCCCAACCAGTGAAATGACCAATTGAGATTCTATTAATAGTTTGGTGACGGAGGTTTTGAAATCTTTCAAATTACTTGCAAGTAACAAATACAACAAAATCATGTTAACATTCTGTGATATTACTAATGTATATTGTTAAGACAAAGGGTAGTTCCATAACCATACTCCAAAATACAGGAACAGCTTTACACTCATCCAATGCAGACTTTTGAAACGGGCTTCAACTCTAACCTCTCTACGAGAGCTCACGATAACCTGGAATCTAAACAGTTTGGTTTGGTTTATTTTGTTTTACGTGATATTAACAGCCTGGGTCATCTAAGGACGTGCAAGGTTTTAGAGATGGAGGAAAGCTGGAATACCCGGAGAAAAACCACCGACCTACTGTCAGTACCTGGCAACTGCCTAACTAGGGTTTCGAACTCACAACTAAAACGTGGAGGACAAGTGGTAGAATGTCGTAACACCTTAACCAATCGGCCACCGCGACCCCCAATCGGGGAATCGTGACATCATATCAAGTACTCAAAATATATTCAAAAAGACGAACGATTCCTTTCCCGTGATGTACTAACAACTTCATTGACGAAGCATTCTGACGCATTCTAAGCTGTTTGCAATAAGACATAATTTTTATGCATACGAAAGAACACAAACCTCCACATATAGGGCTTCATCGGTTTGTTTGAATTCGTGCTGAAACTTATTTTAGTTTCCTAACTGCCATTTACCAGCTACGCTTCGCCAGTGTTGCAGGAAAACATGGGTGCTGAGCTTCTCTTTAAATTAAAGTTTCAAGCATAATTTTACAGTTTACCTCGAATCACTTAAACATACAGTATCGATCAGACATCAACAAACCTGTTCAACTCATAAATAAGCGACACGGCCGTAAACTGTATAATTTACAAAGAAACTAACGCACTTTCAATAACGGTACGTGTTTTTGTCACCAAATCAATACTCTGTGCACTATACACATCTTTTTTTTTCAAAAAGGTACACTTTTTAAATAATTAATTTCAGCGGGCTGATCATATTTTTATGTTTAAGCAAACATTGTTTGTTGTCAGTCTTTGAAGTTTTGATGTCGTTATTGACGGATTGGTTCGGTTTGGTGATGACTGAAAGCCTACTTAGAAAACTGCAGCGCACATAGTACCCGGGGAGGTACTTTAATGATGATGGTAGTCTCATGCATGCCTGCCCAGTTTGAATACCCATGTTTACCGACTAATGCAATTATAAACAATGGCGAAACCGTTTGGCTGCAATCCACAACCGCAACATGCAAGCAAAATGCGGTGCGTGAAATTCAGGGATGAAATCCATTGTTGGCAAGGTAAATCAGAACTAGCCATGACTCCTGGAATATACTTTACCCCTAAACCTTCACAGTGATTTATTCAATAGTAAACCCAGTAAAATAAGGTCATGCACAAGGCCACTCCTTCGAAGGATAACATAAAAGTTTGTATATGCGATGAAAATGGTATGCATTACCCTAAAACACAAATTCAAAACATTTTTGTAATGAAGAAACTATGTGTGTGTGTCACTTGAGTTTTTCTGTGGAAACAAATGTTCTGATCTTAGAACAAAAGTGATAAGACCTGAAAAGCAACTCCATTTTAACGTTTTCCTTTAGGAAACCCGATTTCTCTTTATACTAGCCTTCATCTTTGGATTTCGGAACTTTCACATGAACGTTGCCGAGACTGATGTGTTAAATAGGACCGACTGAACGGACGAAGGTTAGACGGACGATGTCAAACTGGGACATTAAAAAAATCGACCTTACAAAACGGTGTCCTCTTATTTCTTACAAAAATAATTAAGATTTTCTAAGCTTTCCAATAATTTTTGTTCATCAAATTCCATACTACCTGTAGATTGTAATTAGCAATACTTTTGAACTTCAGCATCGAATGTCGAGCCTGAGATCGCAAATCATATAGATTTTCATTAAAAACGCTGCTTTGGTCGGATAAGTTATAGTTTGTTAATGGTTCGAATACATGTTAACCGAAATGTCTGGGTGATATGCAGAAACATAGATGTATGTAAAATAATTATTTACGAGATTACACCCCCATCATTCAGATATTGACATCTTGGAATCATGACGATGCACAGGCTGATATCTAGCAGACGTAAATGACTGGTGGCATGATAACGGCCACGTGGTTTCGCCAGGCCGCGGTTCCGGTCCTGGATTATTATATAATGGCGGCTTGTCCACAGAGTAAGGGCCCTGCATCACGAGCGGTAGACATAAATCTACACAATTACGTGTTAGTCCGTCCATCAGGGAACGACCGTTTATCGTTCAGCTTCGACATTATCTCCCCATATCAACATTTACCCCGATTTGTGCTTTATAACCGTGAACGGGGGTCCGTAAATGAGCGTAGGACACCGTTGGTTTTACATAAACCCTGATAACGAACCCGTATCCAATGTCAGGACGCTTGTATAATGGCGCACATGGATTAAGAACATAAATCATAACTCGGTTGATACATTCCGAGAACAATCAGTCTGTATTCCAATCGTTGATTCCTAAAAGCTTTGGACTTTTTGTTGCTATCTACCACAATGTAATTTGATGTTGTGACATACATATCAAGCCAAACAAGACAAAAACACAGTTAATTTGTTGTTGTGTATTTATCCAAAATACCTGGATAGCGAAGAAATATGTTTGGCTTCAAATGAAGGTGATTCCTCTTTAGACCAAATTTGAAAATATTCTCATAAGAATTGTATATATTGCGTCAAAATCTACGACAGCACACAAGTCTCTCGGATATCGATATTGAAAACTCAGCTATTAATATACCTTGCCAAATATTGATGAAATTGTTCCCATGCCTGCTTTCATATTATTTGCTTTTATCATCTGTCCTTAAAAGTTTTAAGATTTCTCTCAAATTCCTTTAAATTATCGATGAATTATTTGACAATACACTGAAAAAGACATCGGACTTGAACACCGAACACTATTGAGGTGATGGTTCATTTTACTAACGCCAATACTTCAATACACTAGACAAAAAACGTTGAGCAACAACGTTCGGAATGTTTTGACGTTTTCTTTTGTGCAGTTCGTCTTCCAAATGTTTGAAATGCAATAGAACAACGAAAGTGAAAGACGACTCGTTGATGAGCGCCCACTCCGTAAAATATTACCAACAAGAGGAACCCACGGTAGTTTAGTTTGGATTTTTGACGTTTTACGTTTTATCAATTGCTAAGGTCATATAAGGACAGCCTCTTCGACAGTGTTCGACTCTCATGTTGTTGAGTACTCTCATGTATGCTTAATTCATGTTCACTCTCATTGAGTAAAGATTACACAGAAGCTGTTAAGCATTCTTAATCTTGTTATTAATGGCGTAGATCCCACCGCTGCCACCACGCCAATGTTAACAATTAACAATATCAACATTGCTTGTGTATAACCGTCCTTGCGATAGTACTGTACTGATGTCGACTTTGAAGTGCTACCATACTGAATACTCCACACCTGGTCACATAATACTGAAAACTGATTAGCATATCGACGCCATAAACTATAGGAATATTCTAACAATGTCCTCATCTTGTAAATCTATCAGAAGTCTTCCATATTTTCAAAACTACCTGACCCACAATATCTGTGCGATCCATTTAATCATCGTGCTATTTAGAACACGAAAACAAGGTCCAGTACTGCCTTGACAAGTTAGAGGAAGTCCTGGACAGAGCTATAACCTCGCTTCACACCTATACTTTTTGCAATTTCCGCAGGGTTACTACCCTGTGTCAATTTGTTTTGTAAGGTTAGACCAGCAAGTGATAATTAAGTTTATTTACGGCCCTAATGACTATTATGCGAAAGCCCCTTCTTAAATACGGCATCAAATTAAACATTTCAACGACTATTTGATAACGAACCACAGTCTTATTTCATTATCTATTTGGACCAACAACGCTAACGAAGCGCCGTCTAAAGAGTCACAGTTCTCGTTGTGCCAAATTTATTCCATACTTTTCTTACTCGAAGTCTCTTTCCTAGATTCGTTTTTGATATGTAGGGAGTTATTTATTGTACTATCGTTCATGTTTAAAAATTTCTTGAACAACTAGTTTTCCCTTATCAAAGACACGCTTTTGTACAATCTATCACAAGATGTTTTTTGTAAGGGACAATTTTTAAAGTATTTCAGCGGTATATTGACGGCAGGTCCGATTTAAGCAGATACATTCTTTTACTTTTCTTAATTTGCCCGATACATACTGTATGTTAATTGATACCTCTGTTGAGGCTAAAATTGGTTGAATTAATATCTTTACCTCGTTTGCTCAACTTTGCTTCTAATATTTTATCTAATGGTAAATGCTGTAATGACTGAACAAGAATTCATTGTTTTGTTTATCCCTTCCACGACCAGATTTGTTTTCTCGCAAACTTCCGGTGCCTTAATATCACTGTTACACCGCGACCCAAGAAGACCCCTTGAAAAGCTCGGCTAAACCACAAAATTTTCAATTTCTCGCGAAAAAATGTCCAATATCTTGTTGTGTTTCCAAGGGAACGATGAATAATACATTTATTATTACATATGCTATTTTGTTTCGTTGTCTAGGAGACGGGACAGACACCTCTGATGGTAGTTGTCAAGGAAAACAAACTAGTGGTGGCTGAACGACTGTTGGATCTTGGGGCACAGATCAACGAACGGTCAAAGGTAGGTTTGATGTTGATTTCAGCATTTTATTGTTTAAATAACAATATGATTTGAAAACAAGCATAGCCTGTATAAGTCATCTTCTGTAATTCGGTTCTGTGTACTGAAATTTCCTTTTTGAAATCAACACATATAATACTACTAGTAAGTGGAAAGTGTATAGCTATTTTTCTCAATTTTGAATACGGACAACGTTGACTATTAGATATAAAACGTTTATTTTCAATGACACTTGTTTTTATTGCGTTTGTATTTGCCGATTACATATACATAGAATTTATTTTGGATTACATGTATATATGATAGTGACTAATGCGAATCGAGTGAGTGAGTATTTATGAAATAACATACAATCTATTTTAAAACACAGATTATGGAGTATCTAAACATCTAGACATGTTTGTGAATGACTTTCGTATGAGATCTGATAAATGGAAAATCACCTTTCAAGGATTCGGCACGATAAAATGAAAGTTCTCGCTTCATCGAGTTTTTGTTGTTGGGTACTTAGTTAGGTACTTAACCGCTATTGTAATCCGCTGTATGTATCGTCACGTCTTAAGATGGTGACAGTGTGTGTAACGGTTAAAAAAGTTCCCGTGTTAAATATTAAACAGCTTATAACAGTTACACTTATAACCAAGATGTTTATGGTACGTTCAGGGTCTAATCACTGCGTGTATGTACCTCCGATCTGACATAAAGGTCAGACAGAGGTCACGAACGTCAGATATTGGTGTAATAACTCGTGTAATGTCGATATAATGGACATGTGATGTCGCATTGTCTTTGAAAATTGTCGCGTTGTTTTTAATAACATAGCAAAATTGTCTTTATCTTAAACACACCTTATCAAATATGGATGCCAGTTATTTCCCATTTAACCTTCGGTATTTTTTTGAACGCTTAAATTTCTTTTATTTTTGAAAGCGCGCCAACAGATACAATTAAGTCCTTGTATGAGGTCTATCATTCGCTATACTTCATTCAGTCACTTCCCTTTTCATTCATTAATTCATTTTATTCAATTGATTCATGCATTCTTCCATTCTATATAATTTCCTACTTTCCGGATAATAGACATCGTTTGTGTCAAAAATTGTATTATTACGGTTTACTTTCGGTATTTTAGTGGAGTAATGATGGCCATTATCATTTTTAAGTTTTCGGGGATTTTTTTTTCTTGAAAACCCTTTCTGAATAAAAAATTATATGGGACTATTTTTCCTGTACCGTCCTTTCCATTCTGGTTTTATCGTGGCATAGGTGCATTAGTATCGTTTTGCTCATTCGTGATAGATACCTCAGTTTCAACAGAAGATTCAAACGGACTTTATTTGCTACTTTTAAATGTCATTCATGTCTACAACTCCTTGTTTAGAGTATGGGACTGAGAACCTTAGGCCATTAATTTGATTCGTGTTAAGGCTGCTGTTTATATGAAAATCAAGGATAGTACAGCAGGTGTCGGAAATGGTCGTGAAGGTGAATGTATAGAACAGGCTGGGATTAATTCTAACGGACAGTTAGGTATCCACCTGACAGGTGTGATAGATTATGACTCACCTGTGTTACGTTGACAAACACACACAGGTGATAATCTCTGACCACCACCACTATTTCACCTTAAGATAGCCAGTTTAGGTTATCAACTCTATCGGCAGGCCATCTACTTGGACTAATCATTGCCCTAACCCTACACACACTCTCGAGTAGGATATCACTGTACCGTATTTAGTAGGCTTTAAAATTTCTCAAATCAATCATTGAAAAGCAAGATTTTGAAGCGTTTTTGCCACATAAATGTTTCTTGTTCTTTATTTACCGGAGAGCAATTGCTTCACAAACGAAACATTCAAGTGAATTTTCCAATCACGGACCATCATTATGACGTCTGCCAAAGGCAACATGCGTATCCTTACTTCAAGGCCAATGTCAAGTTATAAAAGAAATTCTTCAATCCGGACGTTTTCTTCTTTAATATCAAACCATTTTTCATGAAACACCACTGTTTCTAGGGGATATAGTCTTATTTGATCAAAGTTTCTAAATAGGACTGCGCGGTGTGTTAAAGTTCAAAGTTCTTGTGCAGTGTATGTACTGTGTTCTCTAATTTTCCTGATTTCATATAAAATGTTCGATTAATATAAATTGCCATAGTCATGCCACTTTAGATGTAGAGCAATTTGAACGAAAACTGAAAAAAAAATTAGAGAATACCGAAGCGTCAACAAAACCATAATCCGAACTCAAAATCGATTAAACTAGGGGGGGGGGTGGAAATATCCACATGCAGACAATTGTAAAAGTGCAAAAGAACGAGACAAGGTGTTCCAGAAGAGTACGCGTCTTCGGCATGATCGACGACACCCGTCATGTAAATCTTGGTCGCAACCAAGTAAACATCATCAAGTCCTCGAAATAAGAGCCGAGTCATCATTGTCAATCACAAGTAAGCACACTAATGAGCATACTCAAAAACGTCCACCTTCATATTACACAAAGATACAGACTATTTCTCAATGAGACGAAGATGTCCTGAAAAAAGATGTTCTGATTAACCTGCATCTCTCGAATTATTACCAAGCCCTATGCATAGTGGTAAATACATGTTTGTAACTGGTGTTCCAGATAGTATTCTACTCGTATTGTCCTTTCGGGATCCACAATCCTGGAGCTTAGATACAACACCATGTATCAGGTATGACGTTTTTGAAACAGAATCGTGATTGGGAGAGAACCAATAACTAAGCGTTAATATTCAATCTCTTCCGTTTCCTTCTTCGGTCTTTCTTAGCTCAATTTTTGAAGCAATCTTCATACTAATATCTGAATCCGCCCTGAGTGTTTTTGATGTCAAGTTTTGAAGTATATATTCAATAGTCAAGTCCGCAGTCATTTGTTCACTGGTCACGAACTTTGTCCATATAGGGCTACAGAGGAAATCCTTTAAAATATGGTGTCCATGTCAGACATTTCCTTCAATACTATAGCCTCACGTACTTCTCCCTGTTTACTGGCATCCCTACAGCCACGTGTCGTGGTTCCATGATGATGTTTGTATACTTATATAGTGGTTTGATTTCAAAGCACCGATTTGTGTTATAATTAATTAAATCTTATTTGTGTAAGTTGGTTTTTTTAAATATCAAAACAGATATTTATTGACATTATGGTATAATGAATAGCGTGTCCTGTGTACAAATGTTTAGACATTAGTTTGTTGTAAAATCAAATAAATCACATTTTTACTGCTGTAGAGTTCATTCATTTGTAGTCGATTCAAACAACCGTGTGGCGGTGCCTACTCGTTAGAACAGTTTAAATATTGGTTTGGTCCGGTGTTTGGCTGGAATACTTTTATTTCGTACCCAGTAATTGTCGTTATTGATTTCTCACTTACGTCATAAGTGTTTAAGTACTTAACATCCATTTATGGAATATCGCCCTAACACAAGTCCAATGTTTGAACACTTTCCTTTTGTGACATCAAGTACAAATATAGCTTAAACATTTTTGTTTTATAAAAAAAATGACTAACAAAGAAAAATCAGCGAAAAGGATTTTGACAGAAAATAATGCAAATACAATTTTTTTAATAGATTTTCACTTCAAAAGTGTTTGTGCTTAGGAAGAAAACAATTATTGTTACCCACCAGGTGTACAGTATTGAGATGTAACATGAAGACCAAGTGTGTTTTTAACAAACACAGAAAATGTAAAACTGAAAAATGTAAAACAAAATTATACCGACAAATGTAAAACGATGTTGTACAGACAAATGTAAAACAATATTATACCGACAAATGTAAAACGATGTTTTATCGAAAAATGTAAAACAGTGATATACCGACAAGTATAAGACAATGTTATACCGACAAATGTAAAACAATGTTATACAGACAAACGTAAAACAATACCGACAAATGTAAAACGATATTATACCGACAAATGTTAAACAATATCATAGCGACAAATGTAAAACGATGTTATATCGAAAAGTGTAAAAACAGTGATATACCGACAAGTATAAGACAATGTTATACCGACAAATATGCAACAGTGTTATACCGTCAAGTGTAAAAACAATTTTATACCGACAGGTGTAAAATATTGTTATACTGACAAATGTAAAACAATATTATACCGGCAAATTAAAAACAATGTTATACTGGCAAACAATGTTATACTGACAAACAATGCTATACTGACAAACAATGTTATACCGGCAAGTGTAAAAGAATGTTATATCGACAAGTGTAAAACAATGTTATACTGACAAACAATGTTATACCGACAAGTGTAAAACAATGTTATATCGACAAGTGTAAAACAATGTTATACTGACAAACAATGTTATACCGGCAAGTGTAAAAGAATGTTATACCGACAAGTGTAAAACAATGTTATATCGACAAGTGTAAAACAATGTTATATCGACAAGTGTAAAACAATGTTATACTGACAAACAATGTTATACCGGCAAATGTAAAAGAATGTTATACCGACAAGTGTAAAACAATGTTATACCGACAAGTGTAAAACAATGTTATACCGACAAGTGTAAAACAATGTTATATCGACAAGTGTAAAACAATGTTATACTGACAAACAATGTTATACCGACAAGTGTAAAACAATGTTATACCGACAAGTGTAAAACAATTTTATATCGACAAGTGTCAAATATTAAACTGTAAAACAATTGCAAAACATTGATACACAGTGTAAAGCATTGAAATGTTAATAATTGTTTCATCGAGGTGTAAAACAGTATATACAAACAACCTTAAAACATTGTACGCAGACAGATTTTAAAAATAGTGTACCCAAATGTAAGACATGGTACACAGACATGTGTCAAAGAGACGACTGAAAAAATATCTAAGCTAAAAAATGTACCAGTAAATACGTGTAAGAAATACCCAGTTTAGGTCAAAATATAGCTGCACGATATTCCCAGGTACCTGTTGTGTATACTAAGTGGACATGACGATGTGTAGTCTATGTTTATCATTCTGTAAGGGTTTGTCAATAGATTTCATTTTTTGCCGAGGTTCCACTGTTTATAAACGCATTCTGTATCGATACTGTGTCCACAGTGGGGGCCTTCATAGCCAGACACAATGGTGTATCTTTAGTGTTTGTATTTCTGAAATAATATAATGAAAAATGTCGCTACAGGAAGTATAAAACGACAGAAAAAAAATCAAAATTTGTGTTTCGGCAGAAATCAATCATTTTGCTACGTATATAATGTAGTTGAGTGTGTGCTAATCAGGCCCTCTACTATCTAAATATAATTTCAATTTCACTATTGATTTGTTCGAGTTTTCTATTCTTATTAGAGTCCCAACGCACCGCCACTGAAATGATGATTGTCCTAAACCACGCGAGCTTTTGTGTTCCTACCGTTGTGGACTCGCATTGTCTAAATCCACGATAGCAGTACCTGTTATGTTCTATCCTATATAAGTTATTTTGTTTTGATAGTGGGAGTTTTGATATTCTAACATAAAACAAAGAAACGTGTATTGCCCTGGCAAGCTATAATGATATACTTTTGTCTCATTAATCACTATAATATTATTGTTAGCCTAACCTATATAGCCTATTCATGCTAATGTTATTTTATGTTAAACAGTAATATATACTAGGGAAGTTTGTATATCAAAAATCCCAACAAATGCTAGTAATTTTTGTTTAATATCCTAATCCATGCTAGTGCCGTGCCATATAGCATTCTGGCATGCTTGCGAGTTTCTATTTATGTTCTAACCATTGCTTGTGCTGTTTTGAATGTTCTAACCAGTGTACAGAGGTTTCTTTATTATAACACATGCTAGTTTTTCATGTTCTAGACCATGCTAGCGATTTTTTTCATATCATTATGCATATTCTTTTCCAACCTATGCCATCTACAGTGTAGAGTTTGCTCTAAATATCGAGATTTTCGTGATGGATGTCGGCTGCTGACGAATAAACATTATGGTTAAAATCTTGATATCGTTGTAAAATATTCTGAGTCCTTGTATGATATAAAGATGGGAGGTTTTGAATATGTTCATTAGCTTGTCTACTTGTTGTGACTACAAAAACATCAGAGAATACAAAAGTGTCAACAAAACCAGAACCGAACTCAAAATATGAACAAAGGAAAGATTTACATGGAGATCATCGTGAATGTACCTCAGTTTCCACTTTCAGAACGTGACATTTACTTGGATGCGATATATATATTCATGCCTGGCGACTTCGATGAAGTAAAAGACACATGCACTTACACTTTCAGAACACCTGGTATTTCCCAGAGGTCACCGTATAAATCGTTCTATTTTTCATATAGTTCCTTGTTTAGGTGAATTTCAGTTCGGATTATAGTTTTGTTGGCACTTCGGTATTTTCTGACTTTTCCCCTATCCATACTAGTGGCACTTTAAAATCTTGTGTGTGTTTTGTGTTCTAACCCATAATGTTAGTTGTGAGTTTTTGATAATCTTTGCTAGTAGTGATTTTTATTACTCCTGCTAGTGAGGTAGTTTTGGGTTTGTTTTCATAAAGGAAGCGAGTATATAAAAGTAAATAAACACTTAAAAACAACTCTGCGAGAACCAACTGCGTGTCTGCGTCAGTGACGGGTCTAGTTACTGGTCGGTTGCCTGGTGCTGTAGGAAGGGATTCGTACAACGCCATCACACTACACAGGGAAAATCGAAAACACTCCAACGTAAATAAGAGATTATGTGGAAAATATTGATAAATTGTACAACTTTTGTGTAAGGTAAAATGGCTGTCGACACATGTTCGATGTAAATCTAACTTTCAGAAATTAGGATAATTAAATTCTTCCATAACTATTGAGCACTGTTAATTAAAAAATATAGCCAAGCTGTCGTTTGGACAATTAGTGTTATGGCTAAATGAAGTTACTTAATCAGGTTATGTATTACCTGTAATTTTTGTATACCTGTCAGTCACACACAGAAGGCCCACAGTTGAGCTGGTGCACCACACAATGGTGATGAGGGCACAGATTTAATTACAGGTGATCATATTGGTTTAGCACTGCTGCACAAATAAATCACCCCATTATGTCCACCCGTCACACAGGTAGAGTAAAGCGGCCAGTGTATACTCTCAACAGGTATCTAACAAAGGTCACATTTTCGCCCTTTTCATGTACAAGTTCTGCTTACGTGAAATGGGTTTTAATGTTATTAAAGGGAAATGGAATGTGGTGCTCGTGAGTTGGGTCTTTCATATGGAACATAACTGTTCATCTGTCAGACAGGTGTTCTTTAATGCTGATTATGAGTTTGCTTTTCTCAGCTATACGTTGGAAAATGATGTCCAAGACTTTGTCTCATTTTGAGTTCAACTTGATATTTGTTTGGATGTGATAAACATTTACATGGCGGGTGTCGTTGATGAAGCAGAAGACGTTTACTCTTCCGGAACACCTGGTCTTATTCTCTTGTACTTTTACGATGGTATCCATGTAAATTTTTCCTTTGTTCATATTTGGCCCTGGTTTAATCGATTTTGAGTTCAGATTATGATTCTGTTAACGCTTCAGTATTCTCTAATGTATTCTCAGTTGCAGTGTACAGAATGGTTCCCACAAATTTGTCCTTCTCCAAGTTCCAATGTAGTGAATCGTTCTCATAAAGGTTCTCTCAGTTGCAATATAGAGAATCATTGTCATAAATCTGTCCTTTTCTCAGTTGCATTGCAGAGAAGTGTTCTCACAGATTGTCCTCTGAGTTACAATGTAGAGAATCGTTCTCACAAATGTGTCCTTCTTTCAGTTGCAATATAGAGAGAATCGTTCTCACAAATCTGTCCTGCGATCAGTTGCACAGTGGATAATTGTGTTGTCCTGGGTTTGCCTTTCTCATTTGCACTAAGGCAAAATATGTTCACGAGCTTGCTCTTCTCATTTGTTTGACGGAATAAAGCCTCGCGAGTTTGTCTTTCTATCAGTTGCACAATGGAGGAATGTGCTCATGAGTTTCTCATTTTCTCAGTTGCACTGTGGAGAATGGTGCTCACGATTTGCTCGTCTTTCTGTTATTCGGAGCTCATGTGTTTATCTCTAAGTTAAAGTTTAACCTTTGAAACTTGGAGGCGTTATATTGCATTCCAAATTGACGGTATGTAAGGCAAAAGCTGTCTGTGTTTCTCTTCATATGGGTTAATAAAATAATACTTTTATGTCATGTTCATTTCTGTGTTTATATGATATGCTCCTAAGTATTTTTACTCGTTAGCCTTTAATTTGTGTGATAAATGATTAAATAAAATTAAATACATGTATATATAAAATAACAATAAGTTAGTAATGGTATTTATCAAGATATCCGCCTGAGGAGATTAGTATATCGGTAAAGCAAATTTGAATGTTTCCCTTTAATACATGGTTCAATAAACCCCTAATGAAGGGGAGGGAGCTTCCAAAATATCAAATTCAAAAATAAAAAATATAAAATAGAAATACTTGTAAAGATACCTTGAAATTTTGATGCATATTCATGTTAAAGTTTAGCCATTGCGATGAAAGCTTTCATTGTGTGTGTAAGGTTCATCTTTTAGAATTTGTTAGTATTGCACTACATTGCAGATTGTTAATTTTTCATTGATATTGTTAACGGGTATAATATTGATGTGAAAAATCAAATTAGAAAAAAATCCTTGCTGTTTTCGAGTGTTTGATCTGTTTATAGCTAAATTAAAATATTTAAAAACTTTCAATCTAAAAATATCTGTTTCGTGTGATCCGACCGTATTGAATCCCTTTGCATCGTGCAGTATTTCTACTGGGATAGCAAAAAAGTGTACAAAGTTCAAACTTATTTTTGCCTGATTATTGTTATAATTGTTCCATATATCTTTTTTTTCTGTGACAGTTGTTTGTTCATTAACCTAGTTAATATATGTAGCTTTTGTAAGTAAATCAATCATATGTCAAAAAGTACAAAGAAAACTATACGATTAGTAAATAATTAAATTTACATTTGCTTAATATACGCTTTTGTCATAATATACCAATTTCGGTTCTAAACCAAAGTACAATAGTCAAATAAAAGCCAATAAATCAACAGTATGTTTTTTTGAAATTGGCCATTTATTTAACAGTAGCATCAAAGAACAAATCTGTATACGCTACAGGGCACAGGATTACAATACCTGTCACATCACACTGATGAAATATACATGTAGGCATTTAGTCATATATTACCTATTAGGAACAAAAAGGTTATGTTTATTGCTAATCTGACTAGCAGTCAATAACTAAAATTACTTACGGTCAGTTAGTATGTGTCTTATTACAATTCATTTTTTTGTCATGTTAACAAAACTACAAGACGGATTTATACAATATTCTGGGGTTTTTTTTCGAAACCATTTTTATATCAATATTACATTCGTGGTAAGAGTTGCCGAAGTTACTTACTGTAACGTGCAGACAGTCACCCATCCAACTACTGACCACGCTCACCGTTGCTTAACTAGCGTGAACGGGTCCCCGGGTTATACCGCATGGCTGAAAAAGCTAGCTTGCCAGTTAGGCAGTATTTCCCCCTCATATACCTAGCTGGACATTACATTATTCCCTTCTCCGAGAAGTCTCGTCCCGAGACTTGGCCTGGGAATCCGTAGGTTCTTCTCTGTGTATCAATGCACATTCCCAAACCACCGGGAACTGGCCTTACATGATCACACAGAGTCACTACGCTGCCACCAAATGTAACGTGCAGGCGGTCACCCATCCAACTACTGACCACGCTAGCGTGAACGGGTCCCCGGGTTATACCGCATGACTGAAAAAGCTAGCTTGCCAGTTAGGCAGTATTTCCCCCTCATATATCAAGCTGGACATTACATTACATTCCGGTCTTCCGCTAGATCAATGGTGTACATATTGGGCCCTTGTCGGTCTGAGGTGAAGGGCAAGCCAAGTTATATCTTATATAATATTTCTTATATACAGTGAAATATATAAATCCCCTGCCACACTTGACCGGATTGTACCTCCGAACGTGAAACGTATGACAATTCATGATGGCAGGTGATGTACGGTGCATCCACCTGCATCCGTTAGAAAGTTTTGGGCATGCACAAAAATTGAAACGGACTGTTACCAACAAGAATTTTGTTCTGTGTATTTCACGTCATTGTTCAAAGCTCTGTTTACTAAACATACAACAAAGACAACGGTTTTGGCGTAAATGGCTCGCCCGATCGAAAAAAGAAAGGGCTGTAAAATTATATTGTATTTTAGTATGTTTTCTTTAAATGAATTCTATCTTGAAATATATCTAAACAGAAGATTTGCAATAAAATATGTTCAGTGAAGGTGCCACATATGTTTTTGTGCTTCCCAGCGCTTTCCTTGGCATGGTCGAACTGTTGAGCGAACTATCCTGACACCGGGAAATCTCAGAGTCCTTAGACATTTTAATTGTTATTTCTCAGCATTTGGGACAACAACTGGTTTACCCGTTTCTGTATCATCATAATGTGGCCGGGTAAAATACTGCCCTGTGTATCTTCGGCATATTAGTTTTGTGAGGTAGATGCGGTATCACATCTGTGCTAACGCAAGGTCTAGGGTAATATCCCAACACACCTTCGTCCTGCGTGTATGTCCTTAAAAGCCCTAGCTGTGAATAGGATATTTAACCATTTATATTTATTAGCCAATCGAGTGAAATCCTAAAAAATCAGAATCTATTGTGCATATATCTATAATATCATTTTAAAGAACAAAATGCAAATGGATTATTTTTACAACTAGATGATAATTCTAAAAAATCGGCGTAATAATGATTGGATATAGCCTGTTACGAGATACGTCTGACAACTGAGCCTTACGTTACACAATCGGTTTCAAGGCCGGGCGGGATAATTCCGGGAGATTGGATTCTCCCTGGATTTCCAGATGTACAAGTTAATGTTTTCAGAGAGTTGACACTTGGCTGAATATTTACTTGAATATATTAACTTCAAAAAGATCACAGACGCCGCTTTTTCTGGCCGAAGTATTGATGTAGCAAAGGATAGGAAATGTCAAATAAAACCAGAGACAATGCATGCAGCTCGGAATCAATGAGTAAATACGAATATGTCGGTGATTACTTGAGGTCTGTCGAGGAAACCTCCGCTCCAGGGGGATCAGGCCGCGCTAATCTTCTGACTGACACCGGCGGAGTTTTACACAATATCGATACAATGATAAATTCTACAGATGTACCAGTTCAATATGACACATTTGTGAGGTATGGCGTGGAATAAAAATCGCCAATACCCAATAGCCATCCTTGCCTCTTGGCATGTTTCTTTGCGGTACATAGCTAGGTGAAAGAATTGATTAAGTCTGCTAACAAACACTGTGCTGAGATTAACACACAAATCATTTACTCATGTCAACGTCATGGAGCTGAGACGAACAGCTTTATCATTACAATTTAATTACCGCTTCCTGTTGCTGTCACTAAAGTGCAAATTAAAATGTCAAGCTGGTTATCTCCCCTTTTTATTGTTTTATTGTGGATTGAAAAGGAAAAAGACACCCACAAATAAACAAGTCTGTGATAAATCAGGGACGTATACATCCCTAGATAAATCAATAGTTTAAAAACTATTGAAATGAGGCTGATCAATTGAAAAAAAAAAATACAATTTACATTTTTTACGGACCAGAAGGGATACAAATAAAAAAATGTATTTCTAGAGTCATCGTAAAAAATGATATTGAGGAAATGCAGGTCAATACTATAACATTCTACATCGGGCACTTTATGCTTTAATTTTATTCCAGAATCGGTGTATTTTATATGTAAGATAGAACGCAAGGAAATTTTGTGGTTAAAGAGGAAATAATTCCATTACGGATACGTATTCTTTTTTTATTAGTTTCTACCAAATTCCGGATACGTTACGTTAGGATGTTTTGTTCGGAAATGACAATTTTTCGAGATTTAGGATAAATAGGTCTTTGTGATTCATCAGGTAATTAATGAATGCCCTCTTTCAGTTGCATTAACTCACATACCCTGAAAACAAAATCATAATGAACTAGACTTTAGTCTACATATGTAGTCCTATTCCAACTTCTGGAAGAGTTCAAATGTGTCTATTTTAAAGCTATTTGTCAATTTTGTGTTTCAGGATGATCGGACCGCTCTCCATTTCGCCGCGGCCTTTGCCAAAGATGATGTGGTGCGACTGCTCATCAATAGGAAAGCCGATGTCAACATTCCAGGAGGGGTGAGAATTATTATTCTAGTCCATACTTTCATGAATTCATCCCACAGTTCTATGATATATTGATATAACAATACCCCTCCAACGTTATTTCTAATTTGAAAATGGTAAGTTTCAACTTCAAGGTCACAAAATGGTCAAAGATGTTGATATTCCAACTTTTTTCTAAGATCTGTGAGTTTCCAGAGGAATACATTTGATCTGTAATAAAGGTCTAAGTAACTGATGTAGGTTGTATCTGTTAATTTCCTTGACCTACTACGATCTTGGTCACAAGAGTCAACTTGGTGGAAACGACAATTTGTGTTGTGTCTGATACGGGCCAGGGTGCCCTTGATTTACATGAAACTTGGCCAATATGTTAAGTTTACAAAAATTCCTACTGATGTCAAAAAGCAAAGCCAAAGGTCAATGTCAAATTTTGTACTCTTTCACTGATAAACATTTTGTTATAATATTATGAAGCAAAATTGGTCAACATTAATCAATGAATCGTTTTACAAAAAGTCAAGGTCACTGAGTTAAAGGTCAAATCACCAGGCCAAGGTCAAATTTCATAGCTTTTCTCTGATAAACATTTTTTATCACATTATGAGGCAAAGTTGGTTGGAAATTAAACAAGGAGTCAGCTCATCAGGTTTCATTGTCACCAGATCAAAGGTCAAGGTCAAATTTCGTAACTTTTCACTTATGAATTTTTGTTGTGACATTATGAAACAAAGTTGGTCGGAATAGAGTCAATTGGCAAAATGTCAAGGTCAAAGGTCAAATTACAAGGTCAAGCTCAAATTTTGTTCATTTTCACTGATGAACATTTTGATATCAAGTCAACTGAGTCACCGGGTCAAAGGTCAAGGTCAAATTTTGTAACTTTTTACTGAAGAACATTTTGTTATGACATTATGAAGGAAAGTTGGTTCAAATTAAACAAGGAGTGAACTGACCAAAATTCATGTTCACCAGAGTAAAGGTTAAGGTCAAATTTTGTAACTTTTCACTATGACTATTTTGTGATATTATGAAGCAAAATTTGTCAGATTAAAAAAAGAGTTAGCTAACAAAAAGACAGACTGACTGACTGATCGGAGTCAAAGGTCAAATTACCAAGTCAAGGTCAAAGTTTGTACCTTTTCACTAATGGACACTTTGTTATAAAATTATGGGGCAAAGTTAGTCAGAATTAAACAAGGAGTCAATTGACCAAATATAAAAGTCACATGGTAAAAGGTCAAGGTCACATTTTGTAAGTTTTCACTGATGAACATTTCTTAATGACATCATGAATAGTCACATAATGGGCCCCTTGCTAACCTGTCAGTTTTTCTAGTTTTCTAAAGGTCTGTAGGATCTAAAAAAAGATGCATAGTTAACAAATCTGTTTTTTTTTAAAGAATAATTGTCCTTTACTTACTTTTCTCTGATGATTGAGGATGTTTAATTGTAATGCTGTTTTCCTGTAGTTTATTAACTTAATTGCTAGCTTATACTTTCAAAAAAGTTAATTTGAACCACTTTTAGGTGATGTAGATGTAGGATATGATTAACTAACACCATTGAATAGCAGGTGATTGTTGCAGGCCTATTGTGCCTCTTGTTCTATCTTTTATTTAAATACAACAAAAACCTTTCTAATGGAATATTAAATTAAGTATTCATAAATGCAAAAAAAAAAGAGTGTTTTCAATGTAATTTGTCTGAATGGTACGTGTTCTCAGATTGTAGATTGTTTGCAATATTGACCATGTGTCCATACGAACAATATGCCAGCGTGTTACCTGTGAGTTAATTGGCAGCACTTTCCAATGGCAGTATTTATATTCTCTATGACGTAACACTACAGGAATGATTGTAAAGAATCTCAACGCTAATTAAAAAGTAGTTATCCTGTCAACTTGTCAAGATCAGAACAGTTCCATATTTAGTCTTAACACACCTAAAACACCTGGTAACATCAATATTTTAAAAATATTTATACTGGAGCAAAAAATCATTAAAAACTTAAATGATTGTTAAACAATTGTACGATGTCAGGTTGATATTATTTCATTCATTCATTCATTCAAATCAAACTTGATTAAGGCTGATAATTAAAAAGTCCCACACTCAGCAAGCATTTAGCTCTTTAGATTGATGGGTAGGTCAAGTGTTTGAGCAGATCGTGTGGGTGCTCTCAGCTTGACAAGAGGTTTTTGAATATTTCTTTTTGAATGTGACGGAAGTTTATTTTTCGTTGTTGTTATGTTTATTATTTAATTGTGATTATTTTTAATTTGGGAATTCATGAGTTTTATTTTTAATGAAAGAAATTAAATTAAATTTGTATTTTTATCTTCCTGGGTGAAGCTAACAGAGCTTGTTATACTTTGAGTTCATAATCTGTTTGGATGGATATCGCCTTGGAATCGTGTAGCTTTGTAGACAGTTTTGATATCACCTTGGAATCGCGTAGCTTTGTGGACAGGTACTCAAGTTTGTACCTTTAATTTACGGTCAGCAGCAGCAGTTGACAGACATGCTCCAGGGAAACAGGAAAGAGGGTCACACCTTGTCACACATGTTATAATCCCACAGCTCTTTAACATTCCATTTTGATAATGGCTTCATTTACATTCCTAGTTTGTTAGTAACATGCAAGTGAAAGGAAAACATTGTATAAATGATACTGACAGCTGGGCCAGTTTCTTCCTTGGATCCAGACAAGCTTCGGACTCCCTGTGGGGTAGAAAAAACACATCTGCATAGGGCTTCTCAATATCTCAGTGTTTCATATATGTTTGATAATAATTTAATTATTTGCAAATCTCTTTTGTTAGATGAAGGCGTTTCAATTAAGTCAGTAACAGTGTGAGCTATATGATGACGTCTTTTAGGGGATCCATGTCTGAGGGGGTCCTTGGAGTGGAGAGATAGGGCGGGGTTCAGAATTCAGTCTATACATCGACCTTGCACAATTTGGTTTATTTTTCAGATGTATTTTTCATTCCACAAACTCAAATCAATAGTTTAACCTGAAAACAGATTTTTTTTATCGAAATCTTAAAAGAAAGAAAGTTACACAAAAACAAAAAAAAATATTACTTCTTGAAATGAAATTTCAAAGGACTATGTATGGTTTGGGCCTTTTTTGGCCCCCAAATCTTCAAATTTTGAAACAGATTATTAAACTGTCAAATCAATGTATATCAATTATGGGATACAGCCCTGATAAAACTGAAACAATAATCATTTGTTGTTTCAACTCTAGTTGTCATGGCAGCCATCTCAAATATGCATAAATTAGGGTAATTTGACTATTTGTTAATTTTGGCCTATTTTTGGATAATTTTTCCATTAGAAACTATTGAGCGCATTCTTGAACAAACTTAATATCAAATTAGAATATGTGGGCACTTATACCACATCTTTAGGAGAAATATAAAGTTTGTTCAAGAATGTGCTCTATGGTTGCGATGTTAAAAAACTATGTAAAATTGACCAAAATTGACCAAACATGTATATTTGCATAATTTATGCATATTTGAAAAGGTTACCATGGGAACCAAAGCACTAACAACAAATAAATATTATTACAATTGTATGAGGGATGTATTCTATATATGAAATAAAAAGATTTGAGAGTTCAATAATTAAATTCAAAATTTGATAGATTTGGGGGCCAAAAACAGGCAAAACCATATATAGTCCTTTAAAGGCTGAGGGTGGGATATAAAAGGGAGACAACCCAGGAAAATGGTGGAAATACAAAAATCTGACAGCTTTCACTTCATAGAAAGATTTCTTTAAATTCATGTTTATCAAAAAAAGTTCTGACACAAATTTTGTCCTGGTTACATATTTTTTTATTCAGATTCAAACTGCTGCAATATCATTGGCTGGAAGCAGATTACATAAGTATGGTTAGCATTCCCTTATCATAAGACTAAAGGCAAAGTAAGGGATTTCCCCTACACTTCTGTGTTAATCATAATTAAGCGGTCCTGATGGCCAAAAAGATAAAAAAAAAACTTCACCAAAATTTTGAATTTCTTTTGGTGTAGCAACCTGAACTAGTTTAATGCTGAGCTGTTATACCCATCTCACCATATTAAGAACATATTATTTATCATTAAATATGCCAAGGTAGGGTGGGGTAGGGGGCCTGGGAACCCTATGGGATGTAGGGTGGACTCTGGGGCAACAGAAATGTAGGAGGGGGGGGGGCCTCTGGGGGCAATATAGATGTAGGGGTTAGATTAAATAGCATTTTGGAGGCATTTCAACTGAATGGTATCAAACATGGTTGCCATGGGCTTATTGTTAGGCATGGCTTATTAATGGATAATTTTCTGTTTGTTGTGTGTATCATGACATTTTTGTATCCAGGAGTAACACTTGTCTTTAATTCTCTCTTGTTGTAAAACTTATAATTCTTCCAATTTTTGTCCTTTAATTAAGATGAAATAGACCGAAGTGCATTAACATTAGAATACATTTCTGGGATTATTACAAATTTCCAATGAGAAACCTCACAAACTTGTCACAATGGTTCACAAAGTCCGCAGTGACAGAACCATGGTTATAAATGGCTGTAATTTTGTGTAACCTGAACTACCATACTATTGATTCAGTGTCGGTATAGCCTGGCACCTTGTCTAACCCTGTACAGGTACACACTGCAGGCTTATTAATCATAGCTGTCGACTCATGTTGGTATCTAATGGTAAAAGGATGTTTTCACCTTCCTGTGGTCAGCTTCTCCATCCCACGTATTATATAGAGGATTAATTAATATATACCTGTAAACCTGTGTCATAATATACCTTTACCTCGTACCTGTATAAGACAACCACACCATGTAACGGCCCGTTACCTACTCTGGGTCAGGCCAAAGTACACTTACCTCAGCCTAATCAGGGTGAAAATTCACCTCATGTGGAAGCTAGGGAAATGCTCTAATGATTAGCTTCAGTATTTTTTCAATAATTTTGATTGACAGTTGTTATGTTTTTAATTGCTCTGTCGAGATTGGTTGATAAATCAATGTTTGGAGATGAATTATGAATGTGAAGGTGAATGTAGGTCGTTGGATGACATACCCCATCAACCTTCAGTGATGTATGAACTTGTAATGTTGTAGTTTTGGTAAAAAGAAGTAATGAGGGGAAAGAACATAGTGAAACGTGTATATTGAAAGTTAATGGAAACTAGTAATTGATAATTTCTATTAAAAACCATTGTTAAGGTTATATAGAAATGAATGATTTGTGGGACTTCAATTAAAGTTTGTACAGATGAGATTGAGTAATAAACCAGTTTCTTAAAATTTACGAAGCTGAAATTTCTGGGGAGGGGCAGGGAGTGCACAGGCCTATCTCCAAAGAGTTGTTATCTCCCTTATTTTCTGTATTATCGCTTCACTGGGAAGTGTTTTTCAAAGAAATTTGCACCATAAAATTATAACGTCATAATGGGAATTACATCATCCGATTGTCACATAGCGCCAAATCATAATAAAAACATTACCCTGAAGTCCATCTTGCTTCCACCACCGTGGCCTTTTTCAAGGGGAAGAACAACACTTTCGGGAAAGGCCTATCCTGAAATCACCCTGTCATCTGCGAGATCTCCATTTCAGCTTAAGCTAGCTTACAGACAGATTTTGAAGAAACTTCACTTGAATGACCTCTTTATGCTTGACAAGTTTTCTGGAGATCTCCATCTCAATTAATCAAAGGCAGATTTTATTAAAATTTAACTTGAATGATCAGTATACAAACAATAATATATTGTTAAATTGTGCACTGGCATTTTAATTTTTAATTCAAGATAACTTTTTTAATGGAGTTACGGCCCTTTATGGGTAACAATTCGTCTGGAAAACTCTATCTTAAATAACTAATTATAGCATGTATATTTTGATGAAATATCACTTGAATGATCATTTTATAGTGTTATTGTGCATTCATATTTTTGCTTCAGAATTCGACCTTTTTAAGGGAGTTTTGTCCCTTAATGGGATTTTAAAGGACCAAAATATCTAAAGAATCCTTTCTGTAAGTTGGCCCCAAGCTCAAGGTCACTTAATGATGTTTAAACTACCATCATCTGCAAGGGGTATTAGTTATCCTACAGATGAAAGATCTAGTTTGTACCTCTTCTCACCTTTTTGGCAATATTCAAGGAAGCACTGTTAAAGTGTGTAATTTAAAAATTAATCTTTTTTATGAACATTATATTAGATACAAAAAATTATTGACTTTATCTCTATCTACATATCCTTATTTTTTTCAGACAGGGTTTATTTTTGCACCAGATCAGGACAAATTTTTTTATGCAACTGAAATAATACATGTAGTAGAGAACTTTTAATTTCATTTTAATTAAAGGTTAAATTTTTAAGCTCCTTACTTAATTGTGTATTTGTTGTTTATGATAGCCCAAAGGCCAGTTACCCCTCCACATGGCCTGCGCTCGGACCAGCGGGGCGGTTACCGTCGTCCAGCTACTGCTCAAGGCTTCCAACAAAGATGGCCGCCTTTACCCAGACAAGGTAGGATTGCAAAGTCAGAGTTAAGTGTAAAAAACATGTACAAAATTTAAGTATCGTTTTAGGAACGGAAAATTCATCAGAGCTGTTTGAAATAATAGGAAATGATATTTGCATATTAATGAAACATAATATGCTTTTGTGTGGTGTTTTACTTCGTCTAAAGTACAAATGTACATGTATAATTATATTCATTGGTGATCAGTTAAATACATGGACCAGTATTTGTGTCCCCAGAATGGTGCAATACCGTTGTTCCTGGCTGCGGAGGCTGGCAATGTGGCTGTGTGTAAGGAACTTCTGTATCAACATGCAGATCAACAACTCAAGATGCAGAGAAAGGTACATACCATGAAATAAGGATATTGTTTTAAGATAATAATTTAAATTACTCTCTATTGTATTAATGAGTTTGACACTAGTGCTTGTTTCTTTGAATGTATATGTGAAGATGTGAATTCATTTTGAAGTGGAAATTATCACTGATCAACAACTATGAATAATTATTTCTTTTTCCATCTTTTTATTTTAAAAAAATACAAACTTTTGAAATTTCAATAATTGTGCCATTTGATTAACAATAATGTTACAATTAAATGTATAATATTTCCTCTTTATTGTTAATTTGTGAAAAACTCTGATGTTCCAATACCCTAGTGGAGTTAGTTTTAATTGGTTTCAACTTAGGAAATTATAATAGAAATAATCCATCCATAAACATGTAGTACACTTGCTATTGTAAATTATAAGCGCAAGCAATTCCCGAGTCCGAAACATTGCTTAGTAATTTTTTGGAACTCTTTTTTTTTTAGTGGAGATATAATACACTGCTAGTAATTTCTACCTTAAGCTTTTTAGGTCATCTGACCCGAAGGGTCAGGATGACCTATAGTCATCGTGCTTCGTCCGTCGTCGTCCGCCGTCCGCCGTGCGCCGTCAGTAAACTTTTCATTTCAAAATGCTACTCCTCCTTCATTTCTTAATGGATCACCACCAAATTTGGTGTGAAGCATCATTGGGGGAAGGCGATCAGATTTTATATAAATGAGGCTGATCCGACCCCTGGGGCCATAGGGGCGGGGCCCCAAAAGGGGAACTTTGCTGAATTTTTGCTTTAAATTCCTACTCCTCCTTAATACTTGAATGGATTACATCCAAATTTGATGTGAAGCATCATTGGGGGAGGGCGATCAGATTTTATATAAATGAGGCTGATCGAACCCCTGGGGCCAGAGGGGCGGGGCCCGAAAAGGGGAACTTTGCTGAATTTTTGCTTTAAATTCCTACTCCTCCTTAATACTTGAATGGATTACATCCAAATTTGGTGTGAAGCATCATTTGGGGAGGGCGATCAGATTTTATATATATGAGGCTGATCCGACTCCTGGGGCCAGAGGGGTAGGGCCCCAAAAGGGGAACTTTGCTGAATTTTTGCTTTAAATTCCTACTCCTCCTTAATACTTGAATGGATTGCATCCAAATTTGGTGTGAAACATCATTTGGGGAGGGCAATCAGATTTTATATAAATGAGGCTGATCCGACCCCTGGGGCCGTAGGGGCGGGGACTCAAAAAGGGGACTTTGCTGAATTTTTACTTTAAAATCCTACTCCTCCTTAATGCTTGAATGGATTGCATCCAAATTTGATGTGAAGCATCATTTGGGGAGGGCGATCAGATTTTATATAAATGAGGCTGATCCAACCCTTGGGGCCATAGGGGCGGGGCCTCCAAAAGGGGACTTTGCTGAATTTTTGCTTTAAAATCCTACTCCTCCTTAATGCTTGAATGGATTGCATCCAAATTTGATGTGAAGCATCATTTGGGGAGGGCGATCAGATTTTATATAAATGAGGCTGATCCAACCCCTGGGGCCAGAGGGGCGGGGCCCGAAAAGGGGAACTTTGCTGAATTTTTGCTTTAAATTCCTACTCCTCCTTAATACTTGAATGGATTACATCCAAATTTGGTGTGAAGCATCATTTGGGGAGGGCGATCAGATTTTATATATATGAGGCTGATCCGACTCCTGGGGCCAGAGGGGTAGGGCCCCAAAAGGGGAACTTTGCTGAATTTTTGCTTTAAATTCCTACTCCTCCTTAATACTTGAATGGATTGCATCCAAATTTGGTGTGAAACATCATTTGGGGAGGGCAATCAGATTTTATATAAATGAGGCTGATCCGACCCCTGGGGCCATAGGGGCGGGGCCTCAAAAAGGGGACTTTGCTGAATTTTTACTTTAAAATCCTACTCCTCCTTAATGCTTGAATGGATTGCATCCAAATTTGATGTGAAGCATCATTTGGGGAGGGCGATCAGATTTTATATAAATGAGGCTGATCCAACCCTTGGGGCCAGAGGGGCGGGGCCTCCAAAAGGGGACTTTGCTGAATTTTTGCTTTAAATTCCTACTCCTCCTTAATACTTGAATGGATTACATCCAAATTTGGAGTGAAGCATCATTTGGGGAGGGCGATCAGATTTTATATATATGAGGCTGATCCGACTCCTGGGGCCAGAGGGGCGGGGCCCGAAAAGGGGAACTTTGCTGAATTTTTGCTTTAAATTTCTACTCCTCCTTAATACTTGAATGGATTGCATCCAAATTTGGTGTGAAACATCATTTGGGGAGGGCAATCAGATTTTATATAAATGAGGCTGATCCAACCCCTGGGGCCATAGGGGCGGGGACTCAAAAAGGGGACTTTGCTGAATTTTTACTTTAAAATCCTACTCCTCCTTAATGCTTGAATGGATTGCATCCAAATTTGATGTGAAGCATCATTTGGGGAGGGCGATCAGATTTTATATAAATGAGGCTGATCCAACCCTTGGGGCCATAGGGGCGGGGCCTCCAAAAGGGGACTTTGCTGAATTTTTGCTTTAAAATCCTACTCCTCCTTAATGCTTGAATGGATTGCATCCAAATTTGATGTGAAGCATCATTTGGGAAGGGCGATCAGATTTTATATAAATGAGGCTGATCCAACCCTTGGGGCCAGAGGGGCGGGGCCCCAAAAGGGGAACTTTGCTGAATTTTAAAGATTAGTAAAATACCTGTTAACATACACTGAAGGATAGAAATTTCTGAAAGTGAAAGTAGTTGTGATACAGTCTTGTATTCCACAATGCTGGTATACATTTACTATAGCTAAGACGCTTTTGATTTTGCAATGCCAATCAAATAGGAGATTACCAAATCATTGCAAAGTGTATAACAACCATGGCCGATATGTTGTTCATTGCTTTGACAACACCATAAATAAATTTCGTAACCGACTCTAGATCTGAACAGATAGTTTATGACAATGATGCTGGTTTGAACACTTTTGAACTAAGGGGTGTGTCCCTGCTATAAGTGTTTGCAATTGTCAGATGACCGTTTAGGCCCATGGGCCTCTTGTTTGATAAATCAAATGCGAGTATAAATTTGAAATTGTTGATTTTATAAGTAAAGATCGAATCTTATCATATTTTACACGGTTTAAAATATTTGATCAGTTGACATATTATACCTGTGTATATTTCTATGCAAATATTTTAAGGAATTTCATACCTTCCTATTTCCATTCTTACTTTTGCTGTGTTATCTTTGGTGGTAGGACAACGGTGATACAGTCCTGCACATCTCATGCCGTCGTCGCGACCTAGACTTCGCCAAGATGTTAGTTGAGTCAGGGGCACCTGTTGACACCATGAATGTAAGTTCTCACAGCCTATGATTAATTAAGTCCAAAAAAATAAATGAAGGAACAAGGATGGTTATGTCTCTACCTCCATTTAGATACCACCTGTGTAAAGAGACCATTTTTAATGTCACTTATTGTAACAATTTTCATTGTGAAATGACCCAAGTAATAAAAGACCACCTGTGTTAAAAAGGACACTTTTGGGACTTTGAAAGGGTGGTACGTCTCTTAACACAGGTGTGACTTTGTTATAATAAAATATAAAAATAATGTAAAAATACAAACTATAAGTGTAGCCTTCTAATTAAGTTATTTCAAGAGGAATTCATCTAAACTGAACTCATCTTTACTAAAGGTAAAATATCATTCTTAAGGTATTTATGTTATGTTTTCTGACAGGATGAGAAGCAGACCCCCCTCCATTTGGCAGCTTGGGAGGGCGATGAGCAAATGGTGAAATATTTGTATCAAATGAAGGCCAACCCAAACCTAACAGACAATGTAAGGCATCAATATTTATAATACCTCCCACTTCAAACTTAAACCTTGCAGACAAAGTAAGGCATCATCCCTCCCACTTCAAATTTAAACCTTGCACACAAGGTAACTTAAATATTTTATCTTCCACACCTCAGCAGCATAAAAATTAACTCTTCCCAAAGCTCACAGGCAAGGTAAGATGCTTCCTTTGTGACACCTGGGCCTCAGTAGATTTAACCATAATCCCTTCCTCTTCAATCTTAAATATTGTGGCCAAGGTTAGTCACTTCCTCTGTGACACCTGGGCCTCCGTAAATTTAACAATTCCCCCCTCTTCAATCTTAAATCTTGTGGCCAAGGTTAGTCACTTCCTCTGTGACACCTGGGCCTCCGTAAATTTAACAATTCCCCCCTCTTCAATCTTAAATCTTGTGGCCAAGGTTAGTCACTTCCTTTGTCACACCTGGGCCTCCGTAAATTTAACCATAATCCCTCCCTCTTCAATCTTAAATATTGTGGCCAAGGCTGGTCACTTCCTCTTTGACACTTCAGCCTCATTAAATCTGACACTCTTCCCAAAGTTCACAAACAAGGTAATATTAGACAATTTAAGCCTCAGTGGCTACCAGTTTGTAAACGTAATCGTGGACCTTATTCCAGAATCATTTTGTCACACTTCTCATTACTCTACCTTACTTATTGTCCTACTTTATTGTCCTACCTTCTGTAATCATTGTCATCTTTGAACCTTCTTCCTCTTCCTGTTATTCCTCATTCTTTCATTCTTCTCTTCACTCTCCCTTTATTCATCCTCCTTAATACTTTCCTTTACTCCGCTTCACATCTTTGTTCCCTCTCACAGCTTCATCTCTCTCCTCATTCCTCTTATTGTTCTTTATCTTTCTTTATCTTTCTATTTTTCTGTCACTTTCCTTATATTTCTCTTTACTCGTTCTGCCATCATTCTCTTGTCTGTCCATCACTGCTATTATCTGTCCTCATGATACTATCTCTGACATCTTCCTTACTTCTATCACCTCTGATTACATACTCTTACCAGGTACTGCTGAACTGCTCAGCAAGACTCATGACTTGGACAATTTAGTGGGCCGCGTTGGCTGAGTGGTTAAGGTGTCCAAACATTCTACCACTATCAGTTCAGTTCTTTACACCTCCACCTCTGGGTTGCAAGTTTGAATCCCACATAGGCAGTCAATTGCCAGGTATTGACCATAGGTCGCTGGTTCTTCTCCGGGTACTCCAGCTTTCTTCCACCTCAAAAACCTTGCACGTCCTAAACGACCCTGGCTGTTAATAGGGCGCGTAAAACAAAATAAGCCTATAACCAAACAATTTAGGAATCTTCCCTATTGATGGAAATCCCCTTTCACTGTGTTTACTAGATTTGTAAGAGCTGGTACTTGGTTAATCAACAGAAATCCTAATTCTTATTGTTTCTCTTTCCTGAAAACATGTTGAAACATGTTAAGGCATTAACTATAATGTTAATTTAAGTATCTGTCCTTGCTAGAGCAGTAAACATTATAATGTAAGTTTTCACCTTCCGTAGCTGTAGCAGAGTTGATCTATATTTTCTATTAAAAGTTAAAATAAAACCCTCAGTTTTAATAAAATTGAGTAAACAATTGATATGACATCAATCACACTGCGGGATGTACATGAACACACCTATATATCTAAATATGCATTATTTGAGGACATTTAATATTCATTAAGTCTCGATAGAAAATTGATGCAAGTACAAAGATAAGGGTCCTTATCGAAGCATTCAGAAATTTACCTTACAAATCATGTAAAAATATATTTTGGTACACTTGCAATAGAAATCAGGGCCTTTGAAAATACTGAAATACCATCAGCATGCATCTGAGGAAAACAAAAGCTGCGGAGAATTGTGATATTGATCAAACAAACATTCACACCGTCACAGTGTATACGTATTATGCTTAACATTGATTGGTAGTAAATGTTTCATCGCAGGAAATCACTCATTGTAAGGGAAGTGGTGCTATTAAAAAATTACATTGAAAACATTGTAACGATTCATGAGCATTATGCAATTAAGATTTCAATTAAAAAAGTTTTGATGAGATCAATACCGGGGTAGTTGAAACTACAGCAACAGGTAAGTTATTTTTACAGCGACGGGTTAGTGATTTTTAGCTCACCTGGCCCGAAGGGCCAAGTGAGCTTATGTGATGGTGCAGCGTCCGTCGTCCGTCCGTCCGTCCGTCCGTCCGTCCGTCCGTCCGTCGTCCGTCCGTCCGTCCTGCGTCCGTCAACTTTTTCCTTTAAACGACTTCTTCTAAAATACTGAAAGGCCCAGTGACATGAAATTTGGCTGGTAGATTTCTTGGAAGGAGCTGAACAAAGTTTGCGAAAAAAAATCACTTTGACCTAATTTCAAGGTCACAGGGGTCAAAAATGTCGAAACCTTCAAACAACTTCTTCTAAAATACCGTCAGGCATAGAGACTTCATATTTGACCAGTAGCTTCCTTGGATAGAGCCAAATAAAGTTTGCGAAAAGAAATGACCTTGACCAATATTCAAGGTCACAGTGAAGTTAAATCTATTTTAACCTTTAAACGACTTCTTCTGAAATACAAAAAGCCCTAGAAACATGGCATTTGGCTGAAAGGTTCCTTGGATGAAGCCCAACAAAGTTTGCGAAAAGAAATGACCTTGACCTATATTCAAGGTCACAAGGGTCAAATCTGTTAAAACCTTCAAACGACTTCTTCTGAAATACCAAAAGACCTAGAAGCATGATATTTGGCTGAAAGGTTCCTTGGATGAAGCCCGGCAAAGTTTGCGAAAAGAAATGACCTTGACCTATATTCAAGGTCACAGGGGTCAAATCCGTTAAAACCTTCAAACGACTTCTTCTGAAATACCAAAAGCCCTAGAAGCATGATATTTGGCTGAAAGGTTCCTTGGATGAAGCCCAACAAAGTTTGCGAAAAAAAATGACCTTGACATATATTCAAGGTCACAGGGATCAAATCTGTTAAAACCTTTAAACGACTTCTCCTGAAATACCAAAAGCCCTAGAAGCATGATATTTGGCTGAAAGGTTCCTTGGATGAAGACTAACAAAGTTTGCGAAAAAATATGACCTTGACATATATTCAAGGTCACAGGAGTCAAATGTGTTAAAACCTTTAAACGACTTCTTCTGAAATACCAAAAGACCTAGAAGCATGATATTTTGCTGAAAGGTTCCTTGGATGAAGCCCGGCAAAGTTTGCGAAAAGAAATGACCTTGACCTATATTCAAGGTCACAGGGGTCAAATCTGTTAAAACCTTTAAACGACTTCTTCTGAAATACCAAAAAACCTAGAAGCATGATATTTGGCTGAAAGGTTCCTTGGATGAAGACTGACAAAGTTTGCGAAAAGAAATGACCTTGACTTATATTCAAGGTCACAGGGGTCAAATCTGTTAAAACCTTTAAACGACCTCTCCTGAAATACCAAAAGCCCTAGAAGCATTATATTTGGCTGAAAGGTTCCTTGGATGAAGCCCGACAAAGTTTGCGAAAAGAAATGACCTTGACTTATATTCAAGGTCACAGGGGTCAAATCTGTTAAAACCTTCAAACGACTTCTTCTGAAATACCAAAAGCCCTGGAAGCATGATATTTGGCTGAAAGGTTCCTTGGATAAAGCCCGACAAAGTTTGCGAAAAGAAATGACCTTGACCTATATTCAAGGTCACAGGGGTCAAATCTGTTAAAACCTTCAAACGACTTCTTCTGAAATACCAAAAGCCCTGGAAGCATGATATTTGGCTGAAAGGTTCCTTGGATGAAGCTTGACAAAGTTTGTGAAAAGAAATGACCTTGACCTATATTCAAGGTCACAGGGGTCAAATCTGTTAAAACCTTTAAACGACTTCTTCTGAAATACCAAAAGCCCTAGAAGCATGATATTTGGCTGAAAGGTTCCTTGGATGACGCCCGACAAAGTCTACGAAAAGAAATGACCTTGACGTATATTCAAGGTCATAATAGTCAAATCTGTTGAAACCTTCAAACGACTTCTTCTGAAATACCAAAAGCCCTAGAAGCATAATATTTGGCTGAAAGGTCCCTTGGATGAAGCCTGACAAAGTTTGTGAAAAGAAATGACTTTGACCTATATTCAAGGTCACAGGGGTCAAATCTGTTAAAACCTTTAAACGACTTCTTCTGAAATACCAAAAGCCCTTGAAGCATGATATTTGGCTGAAATGTTCCTTGGATGACGCCCGACAAAGTCTACGAAAAGAAATGACCTTGATCTTTATTTGCCTAGAGACATGATATTTGGCTGGTAGCGTCCTGGGATGAAGCCAAACAAAATTTGAAAATGAAAATGATGTTGTCTTATAAGGTCACAGAGGTAAAATATGTTTAAATCTTAAGATGTTCTTCTAAATGTCTTACATTAAAAGATTTTAAGGGACTTTAGGGTTACACTATAATATAAGTCTGAAATTGATACCAGGTGAGCGATGCAGGCCCATTGGGCCTCTTGTTAATGAATGATGTTCAAAGCAAAGATCAAAGTATCGACAGGAAAATTCCCTGATTGTGTTGTTTAATAATATAGTAGAGCAGAATTTCTTTAGCTTTTCCTGTTAATATTCATGTTTCCGGTAGTTAATTTGATCACATAACTGACAGAATAATAACATATTGACTAATCAATATAATGCGATGTTTGATGACATAAAACACATTTTGAAAGTTTCAGTAATAACATTTTTTTTTTCAGAATTAAGTCTTTAAATACGCTTAAACATGTAAAACAAAAATCTGTTTGCTTTTAATACAACTACTAAAAAGCATATGCAGTTATTTAATATTATTTTAAACCTTAATTTATTTTTTATCTGTAATTAAAATTTTGTGAAAAATACTCTGAAATGGTGCGCCTGCATTGCTTAAGTCATGAGCTGTTTTGTGGGAGTTCAGCACGTTTTGCAAAACCTTTACTTACCCCAGTTGTCTTTATATATTCATGTAAACATAATGTCAAGAATATTATCTGCATGTTTTCAATTAGTTTATATACATTACATTTTAATTTTTTTTCCAGCAATTTTTGAAGTTTGAGAAAAGGTTATTAATTACAATAATTAGCCTGTTACTTCATTAAAGGTTTACAAAGGAATAGTCACCTTCAAGTTGATATGTAGCTTAACCTGAAAGTTTAACTAGATGTTGAATCAAGTTTAGCTAGATATTGAATCAAGTTTAACTAGATATTGAATCAAGTTTAACTAGATGTTGAATCAAGTTTAACTAGATGTTAATTGAATCAAGTTTAGCTAGATATTGAATCAAGTTTAACTAGATGTTGAATCAAGTTTAACTAGATGTTAATTGAATCAAGTTTAGCTAGATGCTGAATCAGGTTTAACTAGATGTTAATTGAATCAAGTTTAACTAGATGTTGAATCAAGTTTAACTAGATGTTGAATTAAGTTTAGCTAAATGTTGAATCAAGTTTAACTAGATGTTGAATTAAGTTTAGCTAAATGTTGAATCAAGTTTAACTAGATGTTGAATCAAGTTTAACTAGATGTTGAATTATGCAAACTGCACTGTCTTCTCAGCATTGTTTTAAGAAAACATCTCTTATCCTATTTCAGTTTGACCGCGGTCCAGTTCACATCGCAGCTGAACGTGGCCACACAAACGTGGTTGACCTACTAGTTGACAAGTGTAAAGCGTCCATCTCGGCCCGCACCAAGGACGGCAGCACACTTATGCACATTGCCTCACAGTATGGCCACCCCGATACTGCTCTCGCCTTCCTCAAAAAGGGTGTTCCCCTTCACATGCCAAATAAGGTAGGTGTCTCAAAAAGGGTGTGCCCCTTCACATGCAAAATAAGGTAGGTGGTCTCAAAATGGATGTGCCTCTTCACTAGCCAAATAAGGTCGGTGGCCTCAAAAAGGGTTTGCCCCTTCACATGCCAAATAAGGTAGATGGTCTCAAAAAGGGTTTGCCCCTTCACATGCCAAATAAGGTAGATGGTCTCAAAAAGGGTGTGCCCCTTCACATGTCAAATAAGGTAGATGACCTCAAAAAGGGTTTGCTCCTTCACATGTCAAATAAGGTAGGTGGTCTCAAAAAGGATGTGTCCCTTCACTAGCCAAATAAGGTAGGTGGCATCAAAAAGGGTGTGCCCCTTCACATGCCAAATAAGGTCGGTGGCCTCAAAAAGGGTTTGCCCCTTCACATGCCAAATAAGGTAGATGGTCTCAAAAAGGGTGTGCCCCTTCACATGTCAAATAAGGTAGGTGGTCTCAAAAAGGATGTGCCCCTTCACTAGCCAAATAAGGTAGGTGGTTTCAAAAAGGGTGTTCCCCTTCACATGCCAAATAAGGTAGGTGGCATCAAAAAGGGTGTGCCCCTCCACATGCCAAATAAGGTAGGTGGCCTCAAAAAGGATGTGCCCCTTCACATGCCAAATAAGGTCGGTGGCCTCAAAAAGGGTTTGCCCCTTCACATGCCAAATAAGGTAGATGGTCTCAAAAAGGGTTTGCCCCTTCACATGTCAAATAAGGTAGATGACCTCAAAAAGGGTTTGCCCCTCCACATGCCAAATAAGGTAGGTGGCCTCAAAAAGGATGTGCCCCTTCACTAGCCAAATAAGGTAGATGGTCTCAAAAAGGGTGTGCCCCTTCACATGTCAAATAAGGTAGATGACCACAAAAAGGGTTTGCCCCTTCACATGTCAAATAAGGTAGGTGGTCTCAAAAAGGATGTGCCCCTTCACTAGCCAAATAAGGTAGGTGGTCTCAAAAAGGATGTGCCCCTTCACTAGCCAAATAAGGTAGATGGTCTCAAAAAGGATGTGCCCCTTCACTAGCCAAATAAGGTAGGTGGTCTCAAAAAGGATGTGCCCCTTCACTAGCCAAATAAGGTAGGTGGTCTCAAAAAGGATGTGCCCCTTCACTAGCCAAATAAGGTAGATGGTCTCAAAAAGGATGTGCCCCTTCACATGCCAAATAAGGTAGGTGGTCTCAAAAAGGATGTGCCCCTTCACATGTCAAATAAGGTAGATGACCTCAAAAAGGGTTTGCTCCTTCACATGTCAAATAAGGTAGATGACCTCAAAAAGGGTTTGCTCCTTCACATGTCAAATAAGGTAGGTGGTCTCAAAAAGGATGTGCCCCTTCACTAGCCAAATAAGGTATACGTAGGTGGTATCAAAAAGGGTGTGCCCCTCCACATGCCAAATAAGGTAGGTGGTCTCAAAAAGGGTGTTCCCCTCCACATGCCAAATAAGGTCGGTGGCCTCAAAAAGGGTGTGCCCCTTCACATGCCAAATAAGGTATACGTAGGTGGCATCAAAAAGGGTGTGCCCCTCCACATGCCAAATAAGGTAGGTGGCCTCAAAAAGGGTGTGCCCCTTCACATGCCAAATAAGGAAGGTTCTCATTCAAATAAGTCTTAAAGGCCCAATATACGTAACTTCAGGGAAATTTTCGTGATTATGAAAAAATCTGAAAAAAATTACAGTTAATAACCATGCGAAAATAAGCCTTAAACGAAGTAAACCTGAGCGGTAACTGACAAGAAACTCTTGACAAAAAAATCCAAAGAATTGAAAATAATTCAGGTGGGGCCCACTTCAACAACAAACCGAAGGTAGAAGACGGTTCAAAATGGACGCGTGTTTACAAATAGCGTGTTTCAACTGCTGCTGTACCGGTAACCGCGAACGAATTCATCTTGAATATTGCTGATATCACTTAATCTTAAATAAATCTATAAATAAAATAATTTATGAGGCTTGATTTTCGCTTCAAGTTTTGCCGAAAGTTACGTATATTGGGCCTTTAAGAGATCAGTATCAGTAAAAAGGACTTACTTGGTTAAATATTGAATTATTTAGCAATCAAGGTTTTCTGCTAGAAAGGTTTCAATCTACTCCTGAGGAAATTTACAATGGAAATGACACTGCTGATTTCCAAACATGGCCTTTTCTTTGTTTGTGTTGTTCATTATGTCTATGGTAAACACAAGAAAATTAGTACAAAAATAAGTATAAAAAAAAAACATATATTTATATATTTATGAATTCCTAAATGGTGGTACATACATGTAAAAAAAAAAAATTGATATCATTTTTAAAAAGAAAGTTATTCATGTTTCTGCACATCTCTGTATTTCATGTTTTCAGTCTGGGGCCATTTGCTTACATGCAGCAGCTATGAAGGGTCATACCAATGTTGTACGGTCACTGCTGACCAAAGGTGCATCTGTAGACTCTAAAACAAAGGTAAGGGCTGACATTTTGTGGTCTTCTATAAATGATTAAGTGATTTTGTGTTTCATTCAAATGTTAGAACAAAAAAAAAAATCAAAAAAATATAATTTAGTACTAGATTTGAGTGTAACACTGTTAGCCTTTTGTCCTAAAATGACCTTATCTTTTTAAAGGATGTTAAACAAATAAGATCAAAACCACTGTGGCCCTTTGTCCTAAAATAATCTTAGCCATTAAAATGACATAAACAAAAATAATCCGAGAATATACTATACCAAAGCATAAAAAAAATCATAATTTGAACTCAAAATCATTTAAACTAGAGGCAAAATATGAACAAAGGAAAGATTTTCATTGAGACCCTCGTAAAAGTACAAGAGAATAAGACCAGGTGTTCCAAAACAGTAAGCATCTTCTGCTTCATCGAAGACACCCATAAACAAAATAAGACCAAAACCACTGTTGGCCCAGACATTACAGAAGTGTCCTCTATATCTGTTTTAGGATGGGTACACACCTCTACACCTGGCTGTCGAGTACTGTAAACCTCAGGTGGTACAGATGCTGCTTGGCTTTGGGGCCCAAGTGGAGCTGAAGGGAGGACAGGTAAAAATTACTTCACACTGATGGTACTTTCACAGGTGACTGTGTAACTGTCTTTTTTTTTTTGCAGACTACCAGCAGCCTGATAACCATAGTTAAGCTGACTCTAACATTTTAACCCTTCTGCGCTGGTCAATTTTATCAGTCGTAGTGGTTCCACTTTATGTCAAACTTTAATTGACAAAAAATAAACAAAGATTCCTTTGAGAATGAAACAGTCCTGCATCATAAGACAGTTGTTAAAGGAACAATTCTTCATTTGATAAATTCAAAATGTTTTGCCAGTAAAAACCTCTCTCTTTTATGGTGCAGTAGGTTTCTCATAAAATTATAAAGACATGCATGTGTATTACTTGATTTGTGTGACAACAGGCCCAGGAGACGCCCCTCCACATTGCGGCCCGGACTAAGGAGGGGGAGAAGTGTGGGGAGATGCTTCTGAAGAGTGGAGCCAATGTAAATGCCTCACAGGAGGTAAGTTGTCACAGACATCTGTACAGTACATGTACACCAGGGTATTCTATCTCTACCCCCTCCCCCCTCTCACTTCTCTCTCTCTAAGGTTTAACTAGATATCACAGACATCTGTACGGTACATGTAACACCAGGATATTCTATCTCTCACAAGCAGCCAGTATTCTGTGTTATGGAGTGTTTATATTCTTGCTATATTTACAGTCGATGGTTTCTTGATTCTTGGAGACCATCAAAGTTCAAATAAACCATTTGGTAATATATGGTAATGACAAAGATATATATCTAAACTGAAAAAGGACCTTGTTACTACATGAAAATATGTGTTTACAGAATGGAGAGACTGCTATGCACATTGCCGCCCGATATGGCCAGTTGAAGATGGTGATTGCACTCTTGGAGGAGGGAGGCAACCCCACACAACAGTCCAAGGTCAGTCTCACTGTCAATATATAGGGTCAAGGTCAGACTTAGTACATGTATATAGAGGTCAAGGTCATTCTTACTGTAAATATATAGGGTCAAGGTCAGTCTCACCGTCAATATATAGGGTTAAGGTCAGACTAAGTATACAAAGGTCAGAGTCAGTTTCACTGTCAATATATGTGGTTCGGGTCAGACTTAGTATACAAAGGTCAAAGTGAGTCTCACTGTCAATATATAGGGTCAGGGTCGGTCTCACTATCAGTATACAAATGTCAAGGTCAGTCTCACTGTCAATATATAGGGTCAAAGTCAGACTTAGTATACAAAGGACAAGGGCAGTCTCACTGTCAATTTATAGGGTCAAAGTCAGACTTAGTACACAAAGGACAAGGGCAGTCTCATTGTCAATATATAGGGTCAAAGTCAGACTTAGTACACAAAGGACAAGGGCAGTCTCACTGTCAATATATAGGGTCAAAGTCAGACTTAGAAGTCAAATATATAGGGTCACATCAAAATTCATCTTCGTATACAAACACAAGGTCAAGTTTGGTTGGCTGTCAAAATTTAGGGTCACATGGTCAAAGTCTGTTTCAATGTCAAGGTCAAGATTAGTCTCGGTATACAAATACAGCTGTACAAGGTCAAGGTCAATCTTGCTGTCAATATGTAGGGTCATGTGTAGGTCAGTCAGTCAATGATATACTGTGTTGGTTTGTCATGATACGAAAAATAAATTCAGCTTTAGATTTTCACGCTTGGTTGTATTACAGGTTGGTGAGACACCTCTACATGTGGCAGTGCGACACTGTCATCTGGACGTAACTAAGGAACTCCTGCTCTACGTCACTCGACACAAGGCGCGCATCGACGCCGTCATGTTGGTGAATCAACACAATTGGGTAGGTGAAACATTAACTTAGAGCTCCTTGGTGGTTGGGTAGGTGAAACATTAACTTAGAGCTCCTTGGTGGTTGGGTAGGTGAAACATTAACTTAGAGCTCCTTGGTGGTTGGGTAGGTGAAACATTAACTTAGAGCTCCTTGGTGGTTGGGTAGGTGAAACATAAACTTAGAGCTCCTTGGTGGTTGGGTAGGTGAAACATTAACTTAGAGCTCCTTGGTGGTTGGGTAGGTGAAACATTAACTTAGAGCTCCTTGGTGGTTGGGTAGGTGAAACATTAACTTAGAGCTCCTTGGTGGTTGGGTAGGTGAAACATTAACTTAGAGCTCCTTAGTGGTTGGGTAGGTGAAACATTAACTTAGATCTCCTTGGTGGTTGACACTTTTATAATCTAATTTCATATTTAAATTTAATATTTATGTCATAGAGCAGCATTACCGGAAAGACAAAAATTAATGTACCGGTAGTTTCAAAATAAACACTTACGAGCAGCATTTAAAACAAGAGATACCCGAGTACACATTTTTTGAAGTTATGTCACTGTAGTACTTATCATTACATAAACACCACTAATTGGTGTCATTCCTTTTCCCTGGAAACTTGTCCAATTGAGGAAGGTAAAAATGAGGTGGGATCTTTGTGGAAATAATGCAAGGCAATACTATAGGTTTGGAGATGAAGACTCGCTCTAAGAGTCGAAACTAGTTAACCAAATAAAACGCCTGAGCCTTGTTGTAATTGGAACCCTACGCCTATTAGGTTTGCAGACGGCTACTGTTGTTGAAACTCTCACTTTCCTTTGACAGGAGGGGGAGACCTCGGTACACTATGTGGCTGAGCTCACTAAGAACATGGCTCACAGCGAGTTTGAGGACACCGACATCACCAGGCTATTGCTGGAGTATGATGGGGACACAAGTATACAGACAAAACTGGTCAGTGTTTCTTCTTTATCAAATACTACTGTAGACTCCATCTACATATACATTTTTAGTGTATATAATATACTGGAAATATTTGCCATTGTTCCAGCAGTACTAATTGTCTGTATAATATTTGAGCTGTAGTAAATGTCTGTATAATATTTAAGCTGTAGTAAATGTCTGTATAATATTTAAGCTGAAGTACATGTTTGTATAATATTTAAGCTGTAGTAAATCATGTCTGTATAATATTTAAGCTGTAGTAAATCATGTCTGTATAATATTTAAGCTGTAGTACATGTTTGTATAATATTTAAGCTGTAGTACATGTCTGTATAATATTTAAGCTGTAGTACATGTCTGTATAATATTTAAGCTGTAGTACATGTCTGTATAATATTTAAGCTGTAGTACATGTCTGTATATTGTTGTAGACCCATGAGTCACCGCTACACTATAGTGCCAGGTCAGGAAATGAAGATATCCTAATGGAGATTGTCAAAAATATCAAAACTAGCGTCCAGTCAGCGGTCAATACACAATCAAAGGTAGGTCACAGCAGGTCAAGGTCAATACACAAGCAAAATTAAGCCACAGTAGGTCAAGGCTAATACACAATCAAAAGTAAATCATAGAAGGTCAAGGTCAATACACAATTGGAGTGTAGGTCACATAAGGTCAAGGTCAATACACAATCAAAGGTAAGTCACATTAGATCAAGGTCAATACACAGTCAAAGATAGGCTAAATCAGGTCAATACACAATCAAAGCTAGTCTGTATAATAACATTTATTTATTGACACATATGACAAACATTTCAGAGCTCATCTTCCCAAAGATTTAATTATTGCTCTGTTATTTGAGTTCAAAATAGAATTCTAAAGTACTAGTCTAGTATATTGTTCAAACTGAATGTGGGTACCAAAGCCTTTATTAAAAATTGAAGTTAAGACTTTTTTTTTGTCATGCATTACAGAATGGGTGGTCTCCCCTGTTGGTGGCCAGTGAGCAAGGTCACCTTCAAATTGTCAAAATTCTGCTACAGAACCATGCACGGGTAGATGTTTTTGATGAGGTAAGTCACTTAAATGAATGATTGCCTGAGTCGATAAAGTGATGGCTAAATATGATCTGTAAGAATAATATGATAGTGTAAAAATGAGCCACAATATTAAACTTTAAAACCGTAATATTATCATGATACAAATGTGTCTTAAATTTGTTAAGATAGTTTACATTAAAAGAAATACAAGATTGTTGAAATTACATAATTCATGTTATAGATTTGTGGATGATTTGCATCATAGAATACACTTTAAGCGCATTTAAATTAACTGTATCTGATTGGATGTTGTAAGATGATATAAACTTCTCGTAATTGTTGTTTCCTGCAGCATCATGGGAAGGCAGCTCTTCACCTCGCAGCAGAGAATGGCCATGACCTTGTAGCTGATGTCCTGCTGTGGCACAAAGCTTTTGTCAATGCCAAGTCTAAACTGGGGGTCACACCACTCCACCTAGCAGCTCAGAACGGGTTTAACAAGCTGGTGAAACTCCTACTGGAAACCCACGGGGCAACCATTGATGCACTTTCACTGGTAAGTCTATGAATGTAAGGAAACCCATAGGAGTGTCATTTTTTATGCTAGATAAGTGCGTCTATAGCAAAACGACACTTTACAAATACAATTTTAATTTTAATACTGCTCCTATGGTGACTTACAGATACCCTATTACAATAATATTTACCAGCAATAGCAAAGTTGACAAGGTTTGCTTTATTTCTTGTAATTCACAGGCTAACATTAATCAGTGACCTTGACCCAGTTGTTATTCACAGGCTACTTTTAATTTGTGACCTTGACCCTGTTGTTGTTCACAGGCTACTTTTAATTTGTGACCTTGACCCTGTTGTTCACAGGCTACTTTTAATTTGTGACCTTGACCCAGTTGTTATTCACAGGCTACTTTTAATTTGTGACCTTGACCCTGTTGTTGTTCACAGGCTACTTTTAATTTGTGACCTTGACCCTGTTGTTCACAGGCTACTTTTAATTTGTGACCTTGACCCTGTTGTTGTTCACAGGCTACTTTTAATTTTTGACCTTGACCCTGTTGTTATTCATAGGCTAACCTTAATAAGTGACCTTGACCCTGTTGTTGTTCACAGGCTAACCTTAATAAGTGACCTTGACCCTGTTGTTATTCACAGGCTACTTTTAATTTGTGACCTTGACCCTGTTGATATTTTTAGGCTAAAAGGACTCCATTGCACTATGCAGCTCAGAATGGTCAGATGGAAGTGTGCAGTACGCTTCTGAAGATGAAGGCAGATGCCAATGCAACAGATGTTGTAAGTTAAGATTTAGAATTACCTGTCAGTCATTAGTATGTTATTTACTGTGCACTACAGGAATTATTTATAATTTTTACTCAAGAGTGTTTTGTTTATTATTTTGGACCTGCTGAACAAGGTTTGCTTATACTTAACTTTAAACAAACTTGGATGGAACTACAGTGTACCCTCGAACTATCTCCACCCGAATCTACCGCCACCCTCGCATACCGCCATCCGCCACACCATTTAAAATACAAACGTCCCGAATCGCTATATATTTCCCTCGGCGATAACGCCATATTGTTCTGTCTTTGGAGATCGAGGAACTCTTTAGTGTTCCATTTGGAATGGCATGCGGCAAAAGCAGATCAATAATTCAGATATAAATTTGTGCCAATGTAGATCTATATGACGATACAATACTAAGCTTGTTTTTAATAAAATGTTGGAAATGCAATCTATTATGCAATTTAATTCATGGTTATAATTTTCATAATTCGATACTATCGCCACCCTCGTTATACCGCCATAATTGCTGTGGACGAAAGGTGACAGTATAACGAGGGTACACTGTATTAGACAATTTAAGGCTCAGTGGCTACTACCAGCATGTAAATGTTATCGTGGTATAACGAGGGTACACTGTACTCCAAATAAATACAGTTATCTTATACTTAGCAATATACAAGCTTGGATAGAATCATGTTTGAACTAGAACTAAGCCTACTTGATAGTGTCGGAGAATACTATATTCTATATTATTCTACAGCATGGTCAGACTCCTCTCCATCTGGCCGCAGAAAATGACCACTCTGATGTGGTCAAGCTGTTCCTGAAGTACCGCCCAGAACTTGTCACCATGGCCAACACTGTAAGTATAGAGAATATAGATGTGTGCTCTGACCTTTAATTCATGTTTGTCGTTGAGCTTTTTCACAAAAAGTCTGAATTCACATACAATATTTGATATTTCAATTATATTCGAAATATTAAAATGTGTATAACAACTTTACATCAAAAAATGTTTTTCGCACCTGTATTTTACGAGATATCACCACTTCTAAAGCATGATCTGTATTAACTACTGTGTACTGTAATGTGTCATGAATGTTTGATTTTACTTAAACGTTAATAATATGTATTTACATATAAACACTAGCACCTTGTTGTAATAAACGTGTTGTTGTGTTGAAACTGTTGATATTTTGAGCTATTTGTTATGGTACCCTAGGATGAGGTAAGTAAGAAGTGATTCCATTAGACAGTTTATTTAATTATCTCCCCTTGGCTCCCTTATGATTTATCTTAATTCTTAAATAGCTCCCATAGACAGGTGTATTGTACTATCTCCCCTTGGCTTGATGACATAATATTGAATTTTCTCCCCTTGGCTCCGATATGATTTATCTTCTTAAATAGCTCCCATAGACAGGTGTATTGTACTATCTCCCCTTGGCTTGATGACATAATATTGAATTTTCTCCCCTTGGCTCCGATATGATTTATCTTCTTAAATAGCTCCCATAGACAGGTGTATTGTACTATCTCCCCTTAACTTGATGACATAATATTGAATTATCTCCCCTTGACTTTATGACATTATATTGAATTATCTCCCCTTGGCTCTGATATGATTTATCTTCTTAAATAGCTCCCATAGACAGGTGTATTGTATTATCTCCCCTTGGCTTGATGACATTATATTGAATTATCTCCCCTTGACTTTATGACATTATATTGAATTATCTCCCCTTGGCTTGATGACATTATATTGAATTATCTCCCCTTGGCTCCCATATGATTTATCTTCTTAAATAGCTCCCATAGACAGGTGTATTGTATGAACTCCCCTTAGCTTGATGTCATTATATTGAATTATCTCCCCTTAGCTTTATAACATTATATTGAATTATTTCCCCCTGGCTCCCATATGATTTATCTTCTTAAATAGCTCCATAGACAGGTGTATTGTATTATCTCCCCTTGACTTGATGACATTATATTGAATTATCTCTCCTTGGCTTTATGAAATTAAATTGAATTATCTCCCCTTGGCTTTATGAAATTACATTGAATTATCTCCCCTTGGCTTTATGACATTATATTGAATTATCTCTCTTTGGCTTTATGAAATTATATTGAATTATCTCTCCTTGGCCTAATGACATTATATTGAATTAATTTCTCCTTGGCTTGATGTAATTATATTCAATTATCTCCCCTTGGCTTTATGAAATTATATTGAATTATCTCCCCTTGGCTTTATGAAATTATATTGAATTATCTCCCCTTGGCTTTATGACATTATATTGAATTATCTCTCTTTGGCTTTATGAAATTATATTGAATTATCTCTCCTTGGCCTTATGACATTATATTGAATTATCTCTCCTTGGCTTTATGGAATTATATTGAATTATCTCTCCTTGGCTTTATGACATTAAATTGAATTATTTCCCCTTGGCTCCCATATGATTTGTCTCCTTAAAAAGCTTCCATAGACAGGTGTATTGTATTATCTCTACTTGGCTTGATGGTATTATATTAAATTATCTTTTCTTGGAGTTATGACATTGTTTTGAATTATCTCCCCTTGGCTTTATGACATTATAATGAATTATTTCCCCTTGGTTCCCATATGATTTGTCTCCTTAAATAGCTCCCATAGACAGGTGTATTGTATTATCTCCACTTGGCTTGATGGTATTATATTGAATTATCTCCCCTTGGCTTTATTGCATTATATTGAATTATCTCCCCTTGGCTTGATGACATTATATTGAAGTATTTCCCCTTGGTTCCCATAAGATTTATCTGCTTAAATAGCTCACATAGACAGGGTGTATTGAATTATCTCCCCTTGGCTTGATGACATTATATTGAATTATCTCCCCTTGGCTTTATGACATTATATTAAATTATCTTCCCTTGATTTACTTAGCAGTTGTTGTGTTAACTTCAATTCATTCGTTTTAAAAATGTCATGTGTATCATTAATTATTTTGTTCTCCAATTTATTTGCCTCAATGTCCTATCTAAGTTTTTGTTAAAATTCCTGTTATAATTTGCAGGTTTTTATAATTTACAACATTTAACCACGGCTCAGCTTAAAGAATCTTTGTAACCTTATTCTACACTAGCTTTTATGTTAAACAGACAACATTGTTAGGCCAAGCTGGAAAACATGTTTTAGTTAAATGGTAATTGTAAATTGGTGTGAGGATGGTGATCAAATTAAAGATAATTATTTTAATGGTTTATTTTTAATGGTTTATTTTTAAATTGCTAACCTGGCTAGATTGTTTAACTGGTTGTAATGAAACCTATTGATCACATCAGTCCAGCCTAAACTTGGCCTCAAGATGTTGTCTTTGATGTTGAGATTTACCAACTATTTCAGGTTTTTCAATCATTATGTCAAAAAATATTGATATTTTGAATCTTTTGAAGAATATTTCATTTTTTAGTTTTTCATAAAATATCTAAATAATTGGGATCTGTTAAGTTAAAGAAAACTACAACTGGATTGCTCTGTCAGGTGTTCTATAGATGTTTGTATTCTGTTATATTTCCCTAGTACATGTACAATTATGCCACTTTTTTGTGAAATGAAGCTGAGTCTTGCTTTCTTAATCACAGTTCTGAGAGATGTATGTACATGTAGAGGCTACAAGACTCATTTCAAAATATGCAAATTAAGGACACGAGGTTTAGCTGGTGTCCTTTGTAACTTTTGAAAATTAAGTAACGAGAGTGAAATAAATATCATATCCATGCAGCAACCACTCATTGTGTGACCTGTTTCTACAGCAATTTCAGCTTTAAACAACAGTTTTTCATTGAATTAAATATAAATGAACAGCGGAAAATATGGGTATATAAACATAATTTGGATTGTATTTTCCCGCCAAATAATGGCATCGTCAACAATCAGCAAGTGACATGTTCCGGTCAAAGTTCACCATGTCAGCCATTAAAAATTAGTTTAGAGTTTATTCCATGTGTGGTATAAATGGAATGTTATTCAACAGTTGCAATGAGTATTAGATACACTGAGAGTTGAATAAGCCACCTATTGTTGTAGAAATAATAATAAATCAATATTTTTCCCTTTCACTGACAATTAAGGCATGTATATAATATTGGTACAAGGTTTAGACAGTTATACTGTAGTTTTAATCGGCTCTTGTACATATTGGAATCACTTCCTTTGTTATAGGTAGTTGATATTGACATATGCAGTCCACTGATATTTAATACTTCCCTTTCATACCAACAATTTTTGATGTAATATGGCAAGTTGATATTGAACATTTTCTGGATTATTATCTCTTGTGAGTCACTAATACCATTCCAAATTTTTTGTACACAATCATGTTGACTATGAAAGTTTACCAAAATCTGCTCTGCACAGTATACAGTGTTTAATGTGGTTTCATTCAGTATTGATACAGTATTTTGTGTGGGTTTATACAGTATTGATACGGTATTTTGTGTGGGTTTATACAGTATTGATACGGTATTTTGTGTGGTTTCATTCAGTATTGATACGGTATTTGTGGTGGTTTCATACAGTTTTGTTACAGTATTTTGTGTGGGTTTATACAGTATTGATATGGTATTTTGTGTGTTTTATACAGTATTGATACGGTATTTTGTGTGGTTTCATTCAGTATTGATACGGTATTTGTGGTGGTTTCATACAGTATTGATACAGTATTTGTGGTGGTTTCATACAGTTTTGTTACAGTATTTTGTGTGGTTTTATACAGTATTGATACGGTATTTTGTGTGGTTTTATACAGTATTGATACAGTATTTTGTGTGGTTTTATACAGTATTGATACGGTATTTGTGGTGGTTTCATACAGTTTTGTTACAGTATTTTGTGTGGTTTTATACAGTTTTGTTACAGTATTTTGTGTGGGTTTATACAGTATTGATATGGTATTTTGTGTGTTTTATACAGTATTGATACGGTATTTTGTGTGGTTTCATTCAGTATTGATACGGTATTTGTGGTGGTTTCATACAGTATTGATACAGTATTTGTGGTGGTTTCATACAGTTTTGTTACAGTATTTTGTGTGGTTTTATACAGTATTGATACGGTATTTTGTGTGGTTTCATTCAGTATTGATACGGTATTTGTGGTGGTTTCATACAGTATTGATACAGTATTTGTGGTGGTTTCATACAGTATTGATACGGTATTTTGAGTGGTTTCATACAGTTTTGTTACAGTATTTTGTGTGGTTTTATACAGTATTGATACGGTATTTTGTGTGGTTTCATTCAGTATTGATACGGTATTTGTGGTGGTTTCATACAGTTTTGTTACAGTATTTTGTGTGGTTTTATACAGTTTTGTTACAGTATTTTGTGTGGGTTTATACAGTATTGATACGGTATTTTGTGTGGTTTTGTAGAATGGGATGACCTGTGCCCACATCGCGGCCGCTAAAGGGAGTGTGGCAGTCATCAAGGAACTGATGCGGTTCAACAAAAATGTGGTGACCACTGCCAAAAACAGGGTAAGTTCAAGGTCACATACTGACCGAAAACCACCAAGTTGAAGGTCATTTATTGTAGTAAAAACTCTGATTTCAAGGTCAGGAGGTTGATTTAAACAAAAGTCAAGAGGACCCTATGGAAGATTAGCTTTGCTAAACAGGTCTTTTATCCTCAATAAATAAAGTTTATTATTATTATTATTAATGCCAGTTGTTAGACCAAATCAGAGTTATGTCAGCTAGGTCAGGTTGCAGATAAACATATATTTTTTTTTACAGGACAAGTTTTAGGACTGTCTCAATATAATCAATATATTCATTGCTGATCTGGAAGACTGCAGCCATAAACTTTAAACTTCCAAGAACTTTGACCTGACAAGGTTACTGACATGTTTAGTGTGTGTAGTGAACTCTGACCTGACAAGGTTACTGACTTGTTTAGTGTGTGTAGTGAACTTTGACCTGACAAGGTTACTGACTTGTTTAGTGTGTGTAGTGAACTCTGACCTGACAAGGTTACTAGTTGTTGTTTAATGTATGTAGTGAACTCTGACCTGACAAGGTTACTGTTTGTTATTTAATGTATACATTGGCTATTGAGACATGTAACAACTCTGTTTAGTTTTAAATAACATAATTGGCTTTCAAAACACCTTTTTGTTATAAAAATTAATATTATTTTCTAATAGATCATTAATTAAAAATTAGACATTGAAGAAATCTGTTGATCAAGAATGTGTTTTACTTGTGTTGTCAGACCAACGAGTCAACAGCGCTCCACCTGGCAGCTGCCGGAGGTCATAAAGAGGTTCTACAGGTGTTGTTAAATGCCGGGGCGCTCGCTACAGACGAGAACGCTGTGAGTATAATTGTTAGACGCCGGGGCGCTCGCTACAGACGAGAACACTGTGAGTATAATTGTTAAACACAGGGCGCTCGCTACAGACGAGAACGCTGTGAGTATAATTGTTAAACGCAGGGGTGCTCGCTACAGACGAGAATGCTGTATAATTGTTAAACGCAGGGGCGCTCGCTACAGACGAGAATGCTGTGAGTATAATTGTTAAACACAAGGGGGCTCGCTACAGATGAGAACATTGTGAGTATAATTGTTAAACACAGGGCGCTCACTACAGATTAGAACGCTGTGAGTATAATTGTTTAACACAAGGGGGCTCGCTACAGACTAGAACGCTGTGAGTATAATTGTTAGCTGGAGTTGATCACAAATGTATGGGATGTCATCTGACTGGAGATATTCACAAATGTGTGGAATGTCATGTGACTGGAGATATTCACAAATGTGTGGATGTCATGTGACTGGAGATATTCACAAATGTGTGGATGTCATGTGACTGGATATATTCACAAATGTGTGGATGTCATGTGACTGGAGATACTCACAATGTATGGGATGTCATGTGACTGGAGATATTCACAAATGTGTGGAATGTCATGTGATTGGAGTTGATAAGAAACATGTGGGATATCATCTGACTGAAGATATTCACAAATGTGTGGATGTCATGTGACTGGAGATATTCACAAATGTGTGGATGTCATGTGACTGGAGATATTCACAAATGTGTGGATGTCATGTGATTGGAGTTGATAAGAAACATGTGGGATATCATCTGACTGAAGATATTCACAAATGTGTGGATGTCATGTGACTGGAGATATTCACAAATGTGTGGATGTCATGTGACTGGAGATATTCACAAATGTGTGGGATATCATGTAACTGGAGATATTCACAAATGTGTGGATGTCATGTGACTGGAGATATTCACAAATGTGTGGATGTCATGTGATTGGAGTTGATAAGAAACATGTGGGATATCATCTGACTGAAGATATTCACAAATGTGTGGATGTCATGTGACTGGAGATATTCACAAATGTGTGGATGTCATGTGACTGGAGATATTCACAAATGTGTGGAATATATCATGTGACTGGATTAGGGTGGTTGGGTGGTGAAGTGGAGAGCACACTTGCCTTTCATCAAGGCGGCTGGGGTTTGATTCCCCAACCGGACCTGAAAAGGTATTGGGTCACCTGCCCGACCACGTGGATTTTCTCAGTTTTCTCCCACAATAAGACCCCTCACATGCTAACATCTGGGCAAGAGTGATTTATATAAGTTGGATAACTTGTTTCATATTTGTTGTAAAATAAATAAAATTTATATATATATATCATGTGACTGGAGATATTCACAAATGTGTGGAATGTCATGTGTCTGGATTAGGGTGGTCGAATGAGTGGTGCAGTGGATAGCGCACTTGCCTTTCACCAAGGCGGCCGGGGTTTGATTCCCCGACCGGACGTGAAAAGGTATGGGGTCACGCTCAACCACTTGAGTTTTCTCTGGGTACTCTGGTTTCCTCTCACAATACGACCCCTCGTGCGCTAACATCCAAGCCAACAAACGTGATTTATATAAGTTGGATAACTTGTTTCATAATTGTTGTAAAATAAATAAAATTTATATTTATATATACTGTATATATCGTGTGACTGGAGATATTCATAAATGTGTGAAATGTCATGTGACTTGAGTTGTTCACAAATGTGTGGAATGTCATGTGAATGGAGATATTCACAAATTTGTAGGATGTCATGTGGAGTTAATTCATAACAAATGACATAGATGTCATATTACAGAGCTACAGTAGAAGTTGTATCACATACATCATTTGTTAGTCAACTGTATCAAAAAGGATTGCACTTGTGGCAGATTTGAATTGTACATAGGATTTAGATCGCCTTCTAGCTTCGAGCTAGAGGGAATTTCCCTTTAGCTCAGTGGTAGAGCGTCCGACTAGGAACCTGGAGATCTGGGGTTCGATCCTAGGTGGAAGCACACTATTCTCTGTTCTGCTACAAATGGTGTCCGTGGCCCTCCCTGTGGTGACAGTGGAGTTAGAACCTGGGTTGTGTGTTCGGGGGCGAACACATTTAAAAGGGGGGAGTAGTGTGGCAGATTTGAATTGTACATAGGATTTAGGTCGCCTTCTAGCTTCGAGCTAGAGGGAATTTCCCTTTAGCTCAGTGGTAGAGCGTCCGACTAGGAACCTGGAGATCTGGGGTTCGATCCCAGGTGGAAGCACACTATTCTCTGTCCTGCTACACATTTATAACATGTGTTTTGTGACAAATATTATGATCCCGCTAATAGTCAGGTCATTGTACGTCGTAATTGTGATATAAACATAACTATTTTACACTGTGACATTGGTTAGCACCCCTGTGGCAGTGCATCGAACTGATATTTTATTTTTTAACCCTGTGACTAATAAGCTATCATGTGTAATTAGGCTCACTCACTTTGAAATGTGAAGCTATATCCAGTAGGTCTTCAGGCGGTGTAGCCATGATGAGACTGACAAGGTACATGAACCCCCACCATTTGTAACACACAGTGATCCTCAAACTGTAGGCTGATTCTATATAAGTGAGTCAGTGTTTCTGTGAAGGTCATTTACTTCAGGCAATTATCTGAAGGTCATTTATGTCAAGGTCAGTAACTGTGGCCATGTATTATTCTCTTAGGGCTTTTTTACCTGTATAGTTATTATTTGTAATTATATACTTGTAGCTTGTCAATGTTTTTATCTTTTAGGGTAATTACCTAATTACAGTATTTGAAGATGGTGTAACACTTGTTAAAGCATTGAAAGCTTAATGAAGCATACATGTAAAAAAAAATATATTTCTTTATGTTTAGCTCCCCTGGCCCCAAGGGCCAAGTGAGGTAGATGTGATCGTCAACTTTTCCTTTAAACAACTTCTTCTTTAATACCAAAAGGCTTATTGACATGAAACTTTGTTGGTACCTTTCTTGGAAGGAGCTGAAAAATCACTTTGACCTACACTTTCAAGGTCACAGGGGTCAAATATGTCAAAACCTTTAAACGACTTCTTCTGAAATACTGTCTGGCATAGAGACTTTATATTTAACTGGTAGCTACCTTGGATTAAACAAAACAAAGTTTACAAAAAGAAATGACCTTGACCCATATTCAAGGGTACAGGAGTAAAATCTGTTATAACCTTTGAAAGACTTATCTGATTAACCAAAAGGCCTAGAAGCCTAGGATATTTGGCTGAAAGGTTACTTGGATGAAGTCTGACAAAGTTTGCAAAAGGAAATGACCTTGACCCATACTCAAGGTCACAGGGGTCAAATCTGTTAAAAACCTTTGACTGACTTATTCTGATTAAACAAAAGACCTAGAAACAGGATATCTGACTGAATGATTACTTTGATGAAGCCTGACAAAGTTTGAAAAAAAGAAATGACCTTGACACATATTCAAAGTTACAGGGGTCTAAGCTTTTAAAACATTTCAATGACTTCTGAAATACCAAAAAGGTCACAGGGGTAAAATATGTGTAAAACATGTTCTTTTGAATGTCTTACAGTAATAGATTTTAGGTGACTTTAGGGTTCCAAGTAAGAGATTGATACCAGGTGAGCGATGCAGGCCCATTGGGCCTCTTGTTTATCCAATGAATTTCTAATCGCTTTTATTTCTTTTTTAAGGACGGAATGACAGTGATTCATTTGGCGGGAAAGCATGGCCATGTGCACATTCTAGACGCTGTGAAAGGCCAGGTGTCATGGAGAATAACCAGCAAAAAGGTAGGCAAACTTGTTTTGGAGAGTTACCAATGAAAGGGTAATTCATATGCCTCCTCTGTTTTAGTTACAGTGGAACCATCACTGAACCACAACTACATATATTTTACGAACCTGTTTTGATGAGTTACCAATGAAAGGGTTAAGAAGCCTGTTTTGGGGAGTCAATTACCAATGAAAGGGTTAAGAAACCTGTTTTGAGGAGTTACCAATGAAAGGGTATAGGACACTGTTTTGAGGAGTTACCAGTATAATGGTAGGAAACCTGTTTTGGGGATTGGGTTACCAATGAAAGGGTAGAACCTGTTTTGATAAGTTCATTGCCAGTGAAAGGGTAGAGAAACCTGTTTTGGGAAGATTACCTACAAAGAGGTAAGGAAACATGCTTTTTGGAGAATTACCAATAAAAAGGATATTGACGATTTAATAAATAGCAAAAACCTATGAAAAAAAAAATAATGAAAATTACAGAAAAAAGGGAAATAGTTCAAACTTGACTCAGGGATAAAGTAACAGGCATTCAATTACTGATAAGGCACCAAGATAATATATATAGATATAGGACTACCAATAAACAATGGATGCAGTGAGACCTAAAATAAAACATGAATGCCACTACGAATTTAAGCCATCTTGTACAATGTTTTAAATATGAATTACTCGCTTATTAAGTTTAATAATTAAGACATAGGAAATGTTCACGACAAAATTATTCAAATAAACCTCAAGAAATGGCCTTGATATGAATCATTTCCATTACAGACTGGACTGTCAGCCCTCCATGTAGCTGCCCACTTTGGCCAGGTGAACTTCGTCAGAGAGATGCTGACAAAAGTTCCGGCTACTGTCAAGAGTGAGATGCCGGGAGGGACAGGGGATGCTGCACTGAGCGGATTCTCCGCAGAGGTCAGTTACAAAAGTTCAAACAGGCGATGACATTTCTGCTATGTATATGAACGAGAAGTAAATTCAAATAGCTTCAAACTTTCCCTGTACAATTACTGTAGACCGACTTATTTTTGCATGCAACTAATTTTTGGTATTTTGTGGTTGATTAAAATCTGCGAAAATTAATTGCCACAAAATAGTTTCAATCAGAAGTATGTCAACTGTAGGAGTACTGTACTGTACTGTACATAGGATTTACGGCCATATTTATCGTGAAATCAAATTGCAGAGAAATAATCGTTTCATATGAAAATGCGAAATTAAGTTGCCGTGAAAATCAATTGGTTTACAGTATCCTCTCTGTTTGCTTCCAGGTGTGTCCTTGACACCTACCTGTCCTTGACCTAGATTTCGTTGTTAATTTCTCATTAATTAAAGTGATAAATTTGTTAGCAGTGATATCTATAATGCCTGTATTTCATGCTTAGTCTGATAGTTGTGTGTAATGTAATGGTAGATAATTATGTAGATGCTGTACTTTCCCAAAAATTAGATGTAGATGTATATTATGAACAATTCTAATAAACAAACCTAAATCTACTAACTGTTAGAGACAGATGCTGTACTAGCTGTATTTTGTTAGGTATGCTATCCCTGGGTGAAACTATACACGATCTTGATTAGTCTGAAGAGAATAGTGAGAATGCAGATCAGAGGCAACTTTTGTAAAGACACCATTGTCAAAACTTCCACTTGCAGTTACTTTCATGTTACATGAGACCATGCATGCTTTCACAATATGGGGCCATATTATTGAAATTGAAAAACATGAGCGAGATTCGGATGATCCTTTAATTTATGTGTAAACATGTTTATAATGCTTTATTTTGAAGAAAACAAAACCCTCTTCCTTGTTCAGGTTGCTTGTTATGATTATATCATTAGCAAATTGTTCTGAAGTGAATGAGCCCAGTGTGACAGAAACAGCACAGGTACAGCTGCTTCCTCGGGCATATAATAGGTTTCAACTTAGACACCTGGGTTAGTTGTCATGGAAATGTATGTAGCCATTTGAATGTATCTTTGTTTAATTTACAACAATTCATCATGTTATCATTCTATGCTTCCAGCAAAAAATTTTACACAAATGGTTAAATCGAACTCAGGTGAGAAAGTGACCTCTGTGTGACCTTGAAAGGCACAACAGTCTCACCAGCTTATATTTCTAGATGTGTTCACAGTGTCATATAGTACAGAGACCTGCACAACTAAATTATATAGGTTTATCACTGGGCCGGAGTATCTACCACCCACCATCCTACAATGTATAATGTACCACAATTATATAGTGTTTAGACTAACAGTAACACAAACATATGTATCATCATGTGCACATACCTGAGGTAAGTATGTAAATCCTGGTCCAAATTACATCTTATATAATATCTGTAAATGTATTACCTGTAATTAAAGTGTAAATCCTGGTCCATGTCACATCTTATATAATACCTGTAAGTGTATCACCTGTAATAAAAGTGTAAATCCTGGTCCACGTCACATCTTATATAATACCTGTAAGTGTATCACCTGTAATAAAAGTGTAAAACCTGGTCCAAATCACATCTTATATAATACCTGTAAATGTATTACCTGCAATTAGTGTGTAAAACCTGGTCCACATCACATCTTATATAATACCTGTAAATGTATTACCTGTTATTAAAGTGTAAAACCTGGTCCACATCACATCTTATGTAATACCTGTAAATGTATTACCTGTTATTAAAGTGTAAAACCTGGTCCAAATCACATCTTATATAATACCTGTAAATGTATTACCTGTTATTAAAGTGTAAAACCTGGTCCACATCACATCTTATATAATACCTGTAAATGTATTACCTGTAATAAAAGTGTAAAACCTGGTCCGTATCACATCTTATGTAATACCTGTAAATGTATTACCTGTTATTAAAGTGTAAAACCTGGTCCACATCACATCTTATATAATACCTGTAAATGTATTACCTGTAATAAAAGTGTAAAACCTGGTCCGTATCACATCTTATGTAATACCTGTAAATGTATTACCTGTTATTAAAGTGTAAAACCTGGTCCGTATCACATCTTATATAATACCTGTAAATGTATTACCTGCAATTAGTGTGTAAAACCTGGTCCACATCACATCTTATATAATACCTGTAAATGTATTACCTGTAATAAAAGTGTAAAACCTGGCCCACATCACATCTTATATATAATACCTGTAAATGTATTGCCTGCAATTAGTGTGTAAAACCTGGTCCACATCACATCTTATGTAATACCTGTAAATGTATTACCTGCAATTAATGTATAAATCCTGATCCACATCACATCTTATATATAATACCTGTAAATGTATTACCTGCAATTTTACGGATTTATTTAGTGCACACTCGTGTATAGTGAGCAGGTACTTTTTGATGTTAAAACATGAAACAAGTAATCAAGTATAAAACCTGATCACATCACCTAGTGAGATCTATCTTGTTTCTACAGACAGTATCACCATGTAGCTTATATCTACAGATAGTATCACCATATAGCTTGTATCTACAGACAGTATCACCATGTAGCTTATATCTACAGACAGTATCACTATATACTTTGTATCTACAGAAGGTATCACCATATAGCTTATATATACAGACAGTATCACTAAATAGCTTGTATCTACAGACAGTATCACCATATACCTGGTAGCTTGTATCTACAGACAGTATCACCATATAGTTTGTATCTACAGACGGTATCACCATATAGCTTGTATCTACAGAAGGTATCACCATATAGCTTACAATTATACAGACAGTATCACCATATATAGCTTGTATCTACAGACAGTATCACCATATAGTTTGTATCTACAGACGGTATCACCATATAGCTTGTATCTACATACAGTATCACCATATAGCTTATATATACAGACAGTATCACCATATAGCTTGTATCTACAGAAGGTATCACCATAAAGCTTGTATCTACAGAAGGTATCACCATATAGCTTGTATCTACAGACAGTATCACCATATAGCTTGTATCTACAGACAGTATCACCATATAGCTTGAATCTACAGACAGTATCACCATATAGTTTGTATCTACAGACGGTATCACCATATAGCTTGTATCTACATACAGTATCACCATATAGCTTATATATACAGACAGTATCACCATATAGCTTGTATCTACAGACAGTATCACCATATAGCTTGTATCTACAGAAGGTATCACCATATAGCTTATATATACAGACAGTATCACCATATAGCTTGTATCTACAGAAGGTATCACCATATAGCTTGTATCTACAGACAGTATCACCATATAGCTTGTATCTACAGACAGTATCAACATATAGCTTGTATCTATAGATACTATCACCATATAGCTTATATATACAGACAGTATCACCATATAGCTTGTATCTACAGAAGGTATCACCATATAGCTTGTATCTACAGAAGGTATCACCATATAGCTTGTATCTACAGACAGTATCACCATATAGCTTGTATCTACAGAAGGTATCACCATATAGCTTGTATCTACAGAAGGTATCACCATATAGCTTGTATCTACAGACAGTATCACCATATAGCTTTTATCTACAGAAGGTATCACCATATAGCTTGTATCTACAGAAGGTATCACCATATAGCTTGTATCTACAGACAGTATCACCATATAGCTTGTATCTACAGACAGTATCAACATATAGCTTGTATCTACAGAAGGTATCACCATATAGCTTGTATCTACAGACAGTATCACCATATAGCTTGTATCTACAGACAGTATCAACATATAGCTTGTATCTACAGAAGGTATCACCATATAGCTTATATATACAGACAGTATCACCATATAGCTTGTATCTACAGAAGGTATCACCATATAGCTTGTATCTACAGACAGTATCACCATATAGCTTGTATCTACAGACAGTATCAACATATAGCTTGTATCTATAGATACTATCACCATATAGCTTATATATACAGACAGTATCACCATATAGCTTGTATCTACAGAAGGTATCACCATATAGCTTGTATCTATAGAAGGTATCACCATATAGCTTGTATCTACAGACAGTATCACCATATAGCTTGTATCTACAGAAGGTATCACCATATAGCTTGTATCTACAGAAGGTATCACCATATAGCTTGTATCTACAGACAGTATCACCATATAGCTTGTATCTACAGACAGTATCACCATATAGCTTGTATCTACAGACAGTATCACCATATAGCTTATATCTACAGACAGTATCACCATATAACTTAAATATACAGACAGTATCACCATATAGCTTGTATCTACAGAAGGTATCACCATAAAGCTTGTATTTACTGAAGGTATCACCATATATAGCTTGTTTCTACAGAAGGTATCACCATAAAGCTTGTATCTACAGACAGTATCACCATATACCTTGTATCTACAGAAAGTATCACCATATAGCTTGTATCTACAGACAGTATCACCATATAGCTTGTATCTACAGACAGTATCACCATATAGCTTGTATCTATAGATACTATCACCATATAGCTTATATATACAGACAGTATCACCATATACCTTGTATCTACAGACAGTATCACCATATAGCTTGTATCTACAGAAGGTATCACCATATAGCTTGTATCTACAGACAGTATCACCATATAGCTTGTATCTACAGATAGTATCACCATATAGCTTGTATCTACAGACAGTATCACCATATAGCTTGTATCTACAGATAGTATCACCATATAGCTTGTATCTACAGATGGTATCACCATATATAGCTTGTTTCTACAGAAGGTATCACCATATAGCTTATATATACAGACAGTATTACCATATAGCTTGTATCTACAGAAGGTATCACCATATAGCTTATTTATACAGACAGTATCACCATATAGCTTGTATCTACAGATAGTATCACCATATAGCTTGTATCTACAGATAGTATCACCATATAGCTTGTATCTACAGATAGTATCACCATATAGCTTGTATCTACAGATAGTATCACCATATATAGCTTGTTTCTACAGAAGGTATCACCATAAAGCTTTTTTCTCTACAGTAACAGGAGTTAGTAAACAAGCTTAGAGTAACATAAAAAACATACTTGAACCATTTCCTCAAAGAGTGATTGCTTTTAAATAGCAATTCTGCTTGTCACAAGATTAACTAACATACAGTTTTACATTTCTAAGATTATGGAGAAGTAATTGTTCTTGTTGTAAATATTCCTGTTCTCAGTCTCTTGCTTTAAATCTGTGTGGTCTTATTTCTATTGTAATGAATATAATGGCTAAAAATTGGCTTCCAAGAGATTTTCTAAAGTTTAACTGTGATTGTGTGATGTTCAGTATTCTGAGGTTAAATGTGTTTGTGTGATGTTGAGTATCCTGAGGTTAAATATGATATTCCTCCTGTTTGTATCGCTGGGTTTCACCTGCACATTGCTTATGTGTTCCTGTTGACCTTTGAACCTTTGTACCTGCAGTTGTTTCCAGAACAGGTAAGTTGAGCACGTTTACCTGTGAGAAACAGGTGAAGGGATATGGCACAGTTGTTAATTTAACCCTCACACATTATATATACAGAATTGTACTTGGCACCTCATAACATGTTGATTTAAATGACGGAATGTTTATTTTGACTCCTCTGTAATTATATACCATTAATGGTGAAATATATATGTACTTCCTTTAAAATCGCATGGCGTTTTATTTGAACTTTCAAGAACACAAAAAGTATACTTATATATAATTGTGTTTGGTGAAATTGCATGATCCTACATTAATTTTGAGCCCAAGTAGAAAATATTTGTGTACTACACTAAAACATATCTACAAGGATTTGTGTCCAAAAATGAAGGAACAGCTGATAAGGATGAAGGCCATTTCATGAACTTTCTATTCAGCTTTGTTTCCACTCTCCAATCTCCCAGCTCATTTCTACCAGATGAGATTGCATGTGTTATGTCTGTGGTATGTTTGTGTTATGTTTGTGTCATGTTTGTGTTGTGTTTGTGTCATGTTTGTGTTGTGTTTGTGTTGTGTTTGTGTTATCTATGTGTCATGTTTGTGTTATGTTTGTGTCATGTTTGTGTTGTGTTTGTGTTATGTTTGTGTCATGTTTGTGTCATGTTTGTGTTATGTTTGTGTCATGTTTGTGTTGTGTTTGTGTTATGTTTGTGTTATGTTTGTGTCATGTTTGTGTTGTGTTTGTGTTATGATTGTGTTGTGTTTATGTTTGTGTTATGTTTGTGTTATGTTTGTGTTGTGTTTGTGTCATGTTTGTGATATGTATGTGTTATGTATGTGATATGTTTGTGTTATATATGTGATATGGTTGTGGTATGTATGTGTTGTGTTTGTGTTATGTGTGTGTCATGTTTGTGTTATGTATATGTTATGTGTGTGTCATGTTTGTGTTATGTATGTGTTGTGTTTGTGTTGTGTATATGTTATGTGTGTGGTATGTATGTGTTATGTTTGTGTTGTGTATATGTTATGTGTGTGGTATGTATGTGTTATGTTTGTGTTGAGGTTGCATTATTTTTGTGTTATGTTGTGTTTGCGTTATGTTTGTGTTATATGTGTGATATGTGTGTGTTATGTTTGTGTTACATATGTGTTATGTTTTGGTACATGTATGTGTTATGTTTGTGTTACATATGTGTTATGTTTTGGTATGTGTTATGTTTGTGGTATGTATGTGTTATGTTTGTGGTATGTATGTGTTTTGTTTGTACTGTGTTTGTGTTATGTGTGTGGTATGTATGTGTTATGTTTGTGGTATGTATATGTTATGTGTGTGGTATGTATATGTTATGTTTGTGGTATGTATGTGTTTTGTTTGTACTGTGTTTGTGTTATGTGTGTGGTATGTATGTGTTTTGTTTGTACTGTGTTTGTGTTATGTGTGTGGTATGTATGTGTTATGTTTGTGTTGAGGTTGCATTATTTTTGTGTTGTGTTGTGTTTGCGTTATGTTTGTGTTATATGTGTGGTATGTGTGTGTTGTGTTTGTGGTATGTATGTGTTATTTATGTGTTACATATGTGTTATGTTTTGGTACATGTATGTGTTATGTTTGTGGTATGTATGTGTTATGTTTGTGGTATGTATGTGTTATGTTTGTGTTACATATGTGTTATGTGTGTGGTATGTATGTGTTATGTTTGCGTTATAGACGTGTTATGTTTGTGTTACATATGTGTTATGTTTTGGTACATGTATGTGTTATGTTTGTGGTATGTATGTGTTATGTTTGTGGTATGTATGTGTTATGTTTGTGTTACATATGTGTTATGTGTGTGGTATGTATGTGTTATGTTTGTGTTATAGACGTGTTATGTTTGTGTTACATATGTGTTATGTTTGTGTTATGTGTGTGGTATGTATGTGTTATGTATTTGTTATGTTTGTGATATGTATGTGTTATGTTTGTGTTATGATTGTGTTACACATGTGTTATGTATGTGTTATGTGTGTGGTATCTATGGGTTATGTTTGTGTTATGTGTGTGGTATGTGTGTGTTATGTTTGTGTTACATATGTGTTATGTGTGTGGTATGTATGTGTTATGTGTTTGGTATGTGTGTGGTATCTATGTGTTATGTTTGTGTTATGTGTGTGGTATGTGTGTGTTATGTGTGTGTTATCTATGTGTTATGTTTGTGTTATGTGTGTGGTATCTATGTGTTATGTTTGTGTTATGTGTGTGGTATGTGTGTGTTATGTTTGTGTTATGTGTGTGGTATGTGTGTGTTATGTGTGTGTTATCTATGTGTTATGTTTGTGTTATGTGTGTGGTATGTATGTGTTATGTGTGTGTTATGTGTGTGGTATCTATGTGTTATGTTTGTGTTATGTGTGTGGTATGTGTGTGTTATGTGTGTGTTATCTATGTGTTATGTTTGTGTTATGTGTGTGGTATCTATGTGTTATGTTTGTGTTATGTGTGTGCTATGTGTGTGGTATGTGTGTGTTGAGTTGGAGTGCCTGCTGTGTTGTTTTCATTACTCTTATCGACCACTTATCAAAGAAAACATTTTATATTTATTTGTGTATGTCCATTTATCTGTGATGTTTTGTTTCTCAGATTCATATTCAACAAAATCTATTGTGCACATTTATTTTTCTTGAGTTTAATCAAGAATACGATATTCATCAGCAAAGTTTGTTATGCACTAATATGCATGTTGAAAGTGATCCATGCATATTAACACATATGGTGTTACAAACCTTTGGATGACTAATTTGGTTTTTTGTGATAAAACTGCCTTACCTATGATGCATGTAAGTCAATTTTAATTAAGAATATGATTTATGCATACATATATATACACTTTGATATATATAAGCATGAGTTTCACCATGAAAGGGATCCTTGTTCATTTATAAATGAGACTACATAGTACTAATATCCCCTGCAACAGGCAGGGGCAATAAATTTAAAATAATTACCTACTTGTGTTGAAGGGGCATGCCATACCAGTGTGTTGTTTACAATTTTTTTGGTCTTGATTAGGCATGCAGTACTGGATGATTGTCTGTGTTTGGTTTAGAATCTTCCTCACCTATATATTAATAACAATTACAAGATAAAACTGAAAATTTTTCCTTTTATTTTTTCTTGAAAGACACCTTTCATTTTAATTGCTACTTAAAAATAGCTTATCTTAAATTTTTTGATTTTATGCAACATTTTTTTACAAATGTCACAAATAGATTTTATCAATTAAATGTAACAATAGACTTATTGACAAAAGTATGTATTGCTTTTGCAGTTTGACAAAAAACTTATCAATATAGTTGCATCTAAAACAAATATAAGAAAACTTTTATACTTTGTTCTAAAACGTCTTTCAGAAGGGGAAAACATCAGTGTTTATACATAATTTTGCTGTCATTTAATTTCAATCCAGTGGTACAGTATTGTAGTCAGTGCAGTAAACATCTAAAAAAATAAGCACTTGTAATCTTTTTTGATGAAGTTTCAAAATGAACTTTTAAACTGAAGAAAGAAAAGCATTGTTTTCTGTGTAATTATTTCATATTTATCTTGATTAATTACATATTGTCTGTTAAATTAAATTAAAAGAAATGTGTGATATTTAAATTTACTTTGGTTGTCCTTACAAATTAATCATACTTGCCAACCCTCCCTATTTAGGAGGGAGATTCCCGATTTTGGACCTTAAAATGTTGCATTTTCAACTTTGGAATTTGCTAAAGTGGTCCTATTTTTAAAGTTCTGATGATTCATCTGAAAGAAAAGCTCAAAAGAAGCCATTTAAAAGTGTTATTTCCCCCCCAGAATGTACATGTATACATATTACTTATATTTTCAATTCTGAGCACGCGTAATCTCCCCCATGGAAATTTCAAAAAGTTGGCAAGTATGATTAATGCATTTAATAAACAAAAGTAGTCGTGTTCCTGATCAGTGATATATAGCACAGATATACAGTGAAAGGGGAGACAACCTAATGCAAAAATTTACTTAACGATGGTGGTAGAATTAAAAAAGAGGTGTCATAATTAATAACCAATATATTTGTATGTTAAAAAAATGTGTCAGTACATGAACTGGTGGACGAATATGACATTCGACTAATAGTAGATTTTTTGTTGGTGAAATTATCCTTAACACATTTCAGAGACAAACACAATGGGCAGTAATATCTAGTATACAGTAATTAAGGGGAAATAATATAAAAAAAAAAAAAAATGGCTGGTACTATAAATTTTAACCTAGAACATATTGCTGTACCAGGGAAATTTGTACAAGGCCATTGATAATTTCCATTTTTACATTAGATTACTCTATGCTTTGTCTATATTATCACTACTACTATATCATCCAATCGACAAGGTTGCCGTCATATTTGTTACAGAGGACTGGAATGGAGAAAGTTTCATGGCCATGAAAAACATTTAACAAACATTATTACTTTTGTCCACCTGTTAATCTTCTAAATGTCTGGTGATGTAGTCATGCTGTTCTTTCAATACAGTGTATAATGTCACTGATACAGGTCGGTCTGAGCTAATTGCTAACTGTTTGACAGCGAGCTGGAGTCTGATTCATAACCTGTCTGACATTATTTGTGTGATGTTACATATATACAGGCCTGATTAACGTAACTTGTTTGACTGTGGGTCTGGTTACCTGTCTGACTGTGGGTCTGGTTACCTGTCTGACTGTGGGTCTGGTTACCTGTCTGACTGTGGGTCTGGTTACCTGTCTGACTATCGTTACCTGTTTGACTATCGTTACCTGTTTGACTGTGGGTCTGGTTACCTGTTTGACTGTGGGTCTGGTTACCTGTTTGACTGTGGGTCTGGTTACCTGTTTGACTGTGGGTCTGGTTACCTGTCTGACTATCGTTACCTGTCTGACTGTGGGTCTGGTTACCTGTCTGACTATCGTTACCTGTCTGACTATCGTTACCTGTCTGACTGTGGGTCTGGTTACCTGTCTGACTGTGGGTCTGGTTACCTGTTTGACTGTGGGTCTGGTTACCTGTCTGACTATCGTTACCTGTCTGACTGTGGGTCTGGTTACCTGTCTGACTGTGGGTCTGGTTACCTGTTTGACTGTGGGTCTGGTTACCTGTCTGACTATCGTTACCTGTTTGACTGTGGGTCTGGTTACCTGTCTGACTATCGTTACCTGTCTGACTGTGGGTCTGGTTACCTGTTTGACTGTGGGTCTGGTTACCTGTCTGACTGTGGGTCTGGTTACCTGTTTGACTGTGGGTCTGGTTACCTGTCTGACTATCGTTACCTGTTTGACTGTGGGTCTAGTTACCTGTCTGACTATCGTTACCTGTTTGACTGTGGGTCTGGTTACCTGTTTGACTGTGGGTCTGGTTACCTGTCTGACTGTGGGTCTGGTTACCTGTCTGACTGTGGGTCTGGTTACCTGTCTGACTGTGGGTCTGGTTACCTGTCTGACTGTGGGTCTGGTTACCTGTCTGACTATGGGTCTAGCTACCTGTCTGACTGTGGGTCTGGTTACCTGTCTGACTGTGGGTCTAGTTAACTGTCTGACTGTGGGTCTGGTTACCTGTCTGACTGTGGGTCTGGTTACCTGTCTGACTGTTGGTCTGGTTACCTGTCTGACTGTGGGTCTGGTTACCTGTCTGACTGTGGGTCTAGTTAACTGTCTGACTGTAGGTCTGGTTACCTGTCTGACTATGGGTCTGGTTACCTGTCTGACTGTGGGTCAGGTTACCTGTCTGCCTGTGGGTCAGGTTACCTGTCTGACTGTGGGTCTGGTTACCTGTCTGACTGTGGGTCAGGTTACCTGTCTGCCTGTGGGTCAGGTTACCTGTCTGACTGTGGGTCTGGTTACCTGTCTGACTGTGGGTCTGGTTACCTGTCTGACTATCGTTACCTGTCTGACTATCGTTACCTGTTTGACTGTGGGTCAGGTTACCTGTCTGACTGTGGGTCTGGTTACCTGTCTGACTGTGGGTCTGGTTACCTGTCTGACTGTGGGTCTGGTTACCTGTCTGACTGTGGGTCTGGTTACCTGTCTGACTGTGGGTCAGGTTACCTGTCTGACTATTGTTACCTGTTTGACTGTGGGTCTGGTTACCTGTCTGACTGTGGGTCTGGTTACCTGTCTGACTATCGTTACCTGTCTGACTGTGGGTCTGGTTACCTGTCTGACTATCGTTACCTGTTTGACTGTGGGTCAGGTTACCTGTCTGACGTTATTTTTGAAATGTTACAGTCGGGACTGACCCCTCTTCACCTGGCTGCCCAGTCTGGACATGAAGGACTTGTGCGACTCCTCCTCAACTCCCCGGGGGTACAGGCTGATGTGTCCACAAACGCTCAGGTAAGGTGTCCTAATACTGCTACTACAGGTACAGGTATTAGTTAATTAAATAGCTACTCAGGTAATTAACTAACTATTCAGGTAATTCAAAATATCAAAATTAAAATCAAAAATTTAAAATAGACATTTTATTTATCTCTGAATATATCATTGACTTTGACACTTGGTCAGACTGTCTTTGATTTGGGTATGACATTATGATAGAATTGTAGTTATGTGATGAAGAGAATCTTATTGTTTCCATTTAGGTGGTGACCTCACCATCCTTGGTTACAAACTTCATTTTTTAGACCTGAAGGATAACAAGCTTAATTAAGTGCTCCATTATGAAATCAAGCACTGTATTAAGTGGAATTGTTCGCGGTGTGGAAATTTTCACTTATTTCGCTGGTATTAAATCTCCGCGAATATATCCATGCATGAAAATATTTTATACCACTCAAACTCTACAGTGTATATTGTATGATAGGTACACACCATGGCCTACAGCCCAAAAGTTTCCACACCGCGAACAGTTTGGAGCCTGCATGACCAAGCAAAAAATTCCTCCAGCAAAAATATTGACTTATATAGTAATTAAGAAACCTTTTACGAAGATTTTATATCTATTTTACATGACTTGTCCAGTATGTCTTCTTTTACATGATTATATAATAATTAAATGTATATGAGATATTCTTTATGGTTATATTTCCCAGGGAGCCATTCCCCTCCACCTCGCTGCCCAGGGTGGACATACAGCTGTGGTCAGTCTACTACTAAGTAAGTCCACCACACAGCTTCACCTCAAGGACAAGCGTGGCCGCACGGCTCTTCACCTGGCTGCGGCCAATGGCCACCTTGACATGGTGGCTCTGTTGCTAGGACAGGGAGCAGACATCAATGCCTGCGACAAAAATGGCTGGACGGCCCTCCATTTCTCGGCCAAGGCAGGTTACCTGACAGTGGTGAAACTTCTGGTAGAGGGGGCAGCCTCACCCAAGTTTGAGACCAAGGATGGAAAGGTGCCGATTTGTTACGCCGCAGCAGCTAACCACTCGGACGTACTCAGTTACCTGATGAGAAAGGATCACAACACGCAGCACCTTATGGATGATAAAAAGGTAACTGGCCATTGTATTCTGTAAAAACATACATTTTTACTTTACGAAGCTGAATGGATTTTCCTTACCTAAGTTATTGAATCATTATTGACAAACTGAAACTGGTTATAAATATAGGAAATATCACTGTTTCGTCGGCTGTGTGTGTGTTAGATAACTGAGTATTTAATATATACATTGTACTTTCTAGAAGTCTGCAATTTCATACATTGAAATGATGAGAAATGTGTGTATCTAAGTTGACCTAATCATAGTGTGTTTGACCGTATGACCTAATTCTTGATAGTGTATTTGACATATTGACCTAATTGTTGTAAATATATTTGATTAAGTGTGTTAACTGTTTGACAGTTCTTGATAGTGTGTTTGACAGTTTGACCTAATTCTTGATAGTGTGTTTGACAGTTTGACCTAATTCTTGATAGTGTGTTTGACAGTTTGACCTAATTTTTGATTGTGTGTTTGACAGTTTGACCTAATTGTTGATGTGTTTGGCTGTTTGACCCAATTGTTATGTGTTTTACAGTTCGTGTTTGACCTGATGGTGTTGTGTTTTACAGTTCGTGTTTGACCTGATGGTGTTGTGTTTTACAGTTCGTGTTTGACCTGATGGTGTTGTGTTTTACAGTTCGTGTTGACCTGATGCTGTTGTGTTTTACAGTTCGTGTTTGACCTGATGCTGTTGTGTTTTACAGTTCGTGTTTGACCTGATGCTGTTGTGTTTTACAGTTCGTGTTTGACCTGATGCTGTTGTGTTTTACAGTTCGTGTTTGACCTGATGCTGTTGTGTTTTACAGTTCGTGTTTGACCTGATGGTGTTGTGTTTTACAGTTCGTGTTTGACCTGATGCTGTTGTGTTTTACAGTTCGTGTTTGACCTGATGCTGTTGTGTTTTACAGTTCGTGTTTGACCTGATGCTGTTGTGTTTTACAGTTCGTGTTTGACCTGATGGTGTTATGTTTTACAGTTCGTGTTTGACCTGATGGTGTTATGTTTTACAGTTCGTGTTTGACCTGATGGTGTTGTGTTTTACAGTTCGTGTTTGACCTGATGGTGTTATGTTTTACAGTTCGTGTTTGACCTGATGGTGTTATGTTTTACAGTTCGTGTTTGACCTGATGGTGTTGTGTTTTACAGTTCGTGTTTGACCTGATGGTGTTATGTTTTACAGTTCGTGTTTGACCTGATGGTGTTATGTTTTACAGTTCGTGTTTGACCTGATGGTGTTGTGTTTTACAGTTCGTGTTTGACCTGATGGTGTTGTGTTTTACAGTTCGTGTTTGACCTGATGGTGTTGTGTTTTACAGTTCGTGTTTGACCTGATGGTGTTGTGTTTTACAGTTCGTTTTTGACCTGATGGTGTTGTGTTTTACAGTTCGTGTTTGACCTGATGGTGTTGTGTTTTACAGTTCGTGTTTGACCTGATGGTGTTGTGTTTTACAGTTCGTGTTTGACCTGATGGTGTGCGGGAAGATGAATAACAACAAGTGTATTGAGGAGTTCATTCTCCTATCCCCAGCTCCTGTCGACACTGCTGCAAAAATGTCCAAAAACTTTCGTCTGTTGGCAATAAAGGAAAAGGAAAGGTCACGTGACCTAACGTCCGCTGGCAACTACTGTGAATTCATGGCAACGGAGCTGTTGGCAATTGCTGCAAGTGCTAACAGTGCAGGTACTTTACTGAAGGCAGTCGACTGTCACGGAACACAGTTCCTAGATGTACTGATTGAGCATGAGCAAAAGGAAGTTGTGTCTCACCCAGCGGTGCAGAAGTACCTGTCGGACGTGTGGGTGGGTAACTTACGCTGGGCCACCTGGAAGATTGTCATGCTGTTCATGGCCTTCTTGTTCATCCCGATCGTGTGGCTCATCTTCTCCTTGCCACTCAAGCACAGGTTCAACAAGGTGCCGATCATCAAATTCATGGCATACCTGGTCTCTCACCTGTACCTTATGATCCTATTCTCGTTAACAGTGGTTCTACCTCTTGTGCCCATATGGCAGTCGGGCAGCCTGATTCCCCACTGGTACGAGTGGCTCCTCCTCGCCTGGTTGTCCGGCCTGCTTGTGTCGGAACTTACTAACCCAGGAGACCGCGGTGGCCTTGGCTGGATCAAGGTCATCTCTATAGGACTCAGCTCCATCGGAATATTTGTACATGTCATTGCATTTGCTTTTGACACACAAAACCGTCTGCTCATGTTGTATATCAGAAACCAGTTCTTTGCATGTGCTCTTCTGATGTCTTTTGTGCAGTTACTAGACTTTTTATCATTCCACCACCTGTTTGGACCCTGGGCCATTATCATCCGAGATTTGTTGAAAGACTTAACACGGTTTTTAGTCATTCTTTTAATATTCATTACGGGATTTACCCTACATCTCTCAGCAATATACCAGCCGGTGTACAGTCCGGTGTCGGAGAACGATGCACTGGGGACAGGCGTGGGAAACGGTGAACCACTGACCTATATGACTCCTATTGACACATTTGAGCTGCTATTCTTTTCACTGTTTGGGCTGGTGGACCCAGACAGTCTGCCAACGACCTACAGAAGTCCGTTCTGGGTGATCAGTCTCGCAAAGATTGTGTTTGGCATCTACATGATGGTCACACTCATTGTGCTCATCAACCTTCTCATAGCCATGATGTCCGACACCTACCAACGAATCCAGCAACAGTCGGACATGGAGTGGAAGTTTGGCCGAGCAAAACTAATCAGAAACATGAACAAGACCTCCGCAACTCCCTCTCCGTTGAATTTGTTCACAAAGCTGATTACCTACTGTCGGGTGGCATACAAACACAGAGGTTAGTGTAGTATTTACTTCAGCTACTCTTCATGTGTAATTTCTACCTTTAAAGTCACAAAGTCTTCAAAAGTTTTTTTTATTCCTGCAAATAATGTTTAGGAGGGGTTATACTAAAAATATCATTCAAATTATTGCTTATTCATGATAAAAAGGTTGTAGCACAATTTTTTCCCAGGTTCACTATAACTGTTTAATCCTTTGTTAATATTTATTGATATGTTGTTTGAGAAAAAAACCAACTGTGAAAAGATGTTTGCTGGAAATAAGAGCTTACATCATTTTAACGTAAATCACTGAGAGTTGTCTACCTTTAAAAGTTGTCTACCTTTGAGAGTTGTCTGCCTTTGAGAGTTGTCTACCTTTGAGAGTTGTCTGCCTTTGAGAGTTGTCTACCTTTTAGAGTTGTCTGCCTTTGAGAGTTGTCTACCTTTGAGAGTTGTCTGCCTTTGAGTGTTTTCTACCTTTGAGAGTTGTCTACCTTTGAGAGTTATCTATCTTTGCTGTTGTAGGAAAGCTTTGTTCCGGTCAGTCTCAGGACTATGTCCATGAGGACGAGGATCTAGACAATGTCTCCGACTCTCGGTCAGTTGACCTCCTCGCTCATAATTCAGTCAGCTGGCTGCGCAATGTCGTACGACGCAATACCCAGGTGGCCCCAGAAGGTAATTACTACTCTAAAAAACTGGAAGAACATATTCTCAAATAATTTCTACCTGACCTGCCCCAAGGCCAAGTGCCAATTTGGTCTGTAGGCCAACATTACTTTGGTGGAGGGGAATCAATTTTGTATAAATGCATGGTGCATCTGACTTATCTTTGAGCAAGGGAAATGGCCTTAATAGGGGGAAATATATGTGAATATTTTAAATAATGAAACCAAACAAAGACACTGAGCGGAGTCTCCTTGGATGAGACAGTTGTGTAAACCATTGTAAATTGTAGTGAAATAATTACATCCGCTCTCTCCAAATAATACAAGAAATGGTAAAAAAGGCTACAACTAGTAGAGAATTTTTTATAAGCTTCTACTATTCAGCACTGTTTCATTTGAGCTAAAGAGTTCCACTATACCATACATATATTATAAGGTAATTAAAACATATACACTCAATAATCTCCCAGTGGGCAAAATATTTCTATATCTAGAGAATTAGTCATTAAATGGGTTATTGTTCGATATAAAATGAAAGCCATATTTGAATAGAACTTTATACTAAATCTGAATTTAAGAGGTTTTTATAGAAATATTTTCTCCAACAGGTTGAGTTCTGTGCATGGTAGTGACATAAGGGAGATTAAATTTATCTTTCATTATCAGGTGGGTTCTTACGAGTCGGTGGTCACCATGGTCCGCAGCGCCTAGAGGATGTCGTAGATTGGCTAATGGTGGTCAAAAAGTACCTATCAATGCAGGGAATCGAGGACACTGACCACTCATTAGCCGATGAAGAGGACGCAGATAAAAATAGTGACCTCACGGGAAATATGATCTACAAAATGGGGGGAGCACAAGACAACATGGAGAAGTCAAACAGGGACCACAAATCTTAAATATGGAACTAGACGGACATCAAAGATCCTAAATATAGACCAAAAGTCTTAAGTTTGATGTGGAAATGTTAGGAGAAGTCAAAATAGGGACTAGTTTTTGCTGCAGGGATAATTCTGAAGGGGGCCACAGGGCCATTGAACCATTAAAACTAAATTGACCCCTCCACGATCAAGTTTTCTTTCAATTTTACATGGAATGGCCATCTTAATTTTGATATTGACTAAAAATGGCTGAAATGGCCCACTCTTCTGGGATTTTCACTGTGCTGTGTTACAGAGACCGGACTGAAGTACTAGATGTGTCAATTTCATCCTGTAGAACTTATATTGTTTCAATAATTAAGGCTGTGATGCAATTTATGAAATATTTTTCATGTATACTTTTCAAGAGAAGTACAAATATAATAAATACAGGAATGGAAGTCATTTTTTTTTTTTTTTTTTGTAAAAATAAATCTATTTACTGGTCCAGAGGGGCATATATAGTGATCACTGCAATCTGTGAAGAGAAGGAAAACGATGAAACATTACATGTAATTATCTGACTGTGATACTAGAGTGGATGTTAACCGGTGTGTTGCCTACTTGTAAATATTGATTCATGAATTGTATATCTGTGATGTATTCATGTTAAAATTAACAATTTTTATGTCAGTGCAATATATTAATTGTGAAGGTAATTTGATTAAATCTATCATTTATTCATTTCATTTACTAGACATTTAATTTACCAGGTACCTTGCCTGAAAATTTGGGTCCAAAGTCTTGTAGAATTTTTATTTATTTTTTTTAATTAAAGGTACAGTTTTGATATTGTGATAACTCACAGCTTCCAGTAAGAAAGAAATGATGTGATACATGTTATTTTCATATCAATATAATTTTATCAGATCACAGTTGCTTGAGTTTCTGTCAGTATATAAAAAAATGTTTAATATAAGAAGCCGCAGCAAATTACAGAATGTAATTACATTACTGTAATGGGAGGCTCATTTCACACATACATATTTATTATTTACCGACAGAAACTCAAGCAACTGTGATCAGATGTACTTTAATATCATGTTCTTTTACTTTGAAAATATTCAATTCTTGTTGTTTTGTTCCTTATAGACAATAAGAGGAGCTTTCAAATTGAGTTTTACTGTGAAAACAAATATTGATTTTATTTGTCACCCCATTGTCATCAGATGGTGGGCTATTCAAATTGCCCTTCTTCCGTGGGCGTCATCCCTCCGTCCTTTTAAACATTTCTTGTTATTGTTATTTCTAGAGAAGTGCTAAATGAATCATTCTCAAATTTCATTTGTGGGTTCCAATTAATTCCTAGTTGTGCATTGTCTCATTTTTGAACTGATCTAAAAAAAAATATGGCTAACAGGCAGCCATCTTAGATTTATTGTAATAGTCTGTTATCATTATTCTTGAGAACTGGATAGATAATTTTCTAACGTGAAGGTTACCCCAGGTCCCCAGTTGTGCAATTTTGGTTTTGTAACTGATCAGAAAAACAAAATTGTTTACATGGTTTGACAGCAGAATTAAGACTATTACAAATGTTTTGCTAATTTTCTTAAGAGAAATGATCGGTTTACTTTATTAAGAGAAAATAAAAGAAAAGAAGAGAAAAGAAGGGAAAAGAATATATAAAGACCTTCAATGGTGGGTTCCCTTTAGATCCCTTGTTATATTTTCTTGTTGTTTTTCTATGTAAAATAGCTCTACTGTAAAACAGGAAATGTTTGCCCCGTCTTTTTTTTGCCCTCTCATGAAAATATTTAAATTTGCCCTCTCAAACTGGGGTCCTCATCGTACATGTAATATGAGACGCAAGCCTATGTTTGGAAAAATATTCACCTTGTCTTAAATTTGCCCTTCCATTGTTGGGCGAAAATAAAACAATGGTAGACTATTCCAGTTTTACAACATTTTGAATTCTCACCACTCGTTGGCTTAAAGGTTTGGGCATTGTGGGAGGGGATGCATGTGCATGTAGCCATCTTATTTTCATGTGTCTAAAAGTAGGAGGAAATTCATGTGGTTGGGTAGCTAGGTGACCTTGTATCATTTCATGTCAGATCGAGAAATCACACCCCAGCTGTCTTGTTGACAAGTGTTTAATCCACTGCTCCACATAAGTAATTTACTTTTACATGGTTCATACAGAAGATGAAGAGTGCTTGAATTTAGGGTCAGTGCTGGAAAAGTGCTGGAATTTGCTCACCAATTCTTGAAAAGTGCTGGAATTCATACATGTCATATAAGCTGTAAACATGCAATTTTTTCAGAATTATATTTTAAAAAATTTAATAAACATCAAGAAAAAAATTTAAAAGATTAAAGTTGTTGATTATACCCCTTTTCCTTTCAATTTTGGACAAAAAAAAATACACATTCAAAATTGAGAAAAAGTACTTGAAAAATGCTGGCCAAGTTCTTGCATTTTGGTATGAAAAATCTGTATGAACCATGTGATATAATAATTCATTTTTTTTTTAACTTTTGGACTTAGGAAAAAAGTTGGGGCTGTTATCAAAATATATTCTTTTCATTAACACACCAATACCCGCTATTGAAAATGAATGCATTGTAGAAACGTGACTATTATTTTTATAATATGTAACTCTGCTTTGACATATTCTTTTGCGTTTTTTCTGTTCATCATTTATACAATTTGAAACTATCATTGACCATTATCTATTATAAACATTTTCTTGTTTTGAATTTCTAAATTGGAAAGCCAAATTTGTGTTTTCTTACTCAACCCCGAGCAGGAGTTCACAATTTGGCGCAGACAATCAAATAGTTTTTGATTTTTTTTTTTTTGTAGTTTGTTTGATATTATCAGTACCATGCTCTACATAACACAAACGTTATATTTTACAAGCCGTCCTGTACATAGTATCAAATAAAGTGTTTGTTACAAGCTTTCATTTTGTGTAAATTGTTTATTACATGCAGTCCTATTGGTATTGGACAAATTTCACTTCCTGCAAATGTTCCTATTGGGTACAATTTCTGGTTCAGATTGCTATGATGAATTAAAAAGTTTGGGAAATACCGTCTCATAGGAATATAATTTTTTATTTGTCTGTCAAATGATGGGATGTATTATGGCATATGGCGTTGTACTTCTGTCCCTTGTAAGCCATCTTATTTTCCTCCGACAAGTTTCAACTGATCTTTTTCAAAATTTGTATATTTATTCACCATCACATGAAGCTGTGTTTTTTAACACTAGTTTGGCGCGACAATATTTGGAAGAGTTACTGCCCCTTACATATTTCACAATCTCAATCTTGTTAAGAGATCTTCTCCCACAGTTTTCACCCGATCTCTTTCAAACTTTGTATATGTAGTCACCTTGATATGAAGTTATGTTTTCTGAACATTTGTTGGATTCAACTAATGTATATTTGGAGGAGTAATTGCCCCTTAAAATTTCAAAATCAAAATTTTCTCAGAGATCTCCTTCTTATACAAACTAAGCTGTATCAAGTTTGACATATCTACAGAAAATAATTTACAAAACACTTCAGACTGAATAAAGGCATTTTTATTGAGTCAAAGAGATAAGAAACAGATGAGAATATTGCGCAAGTGTGAATTCCATTTTGATTTTCTATAATTCATTACATGTACATAATGGTATATAACATGCAATGGATTTGCTGCTAGTGTTTATAATATATACAGGTCAGATCAGACCTGTTATCAATACACTAAACAATGATACCTACAGTCACATAAACTGTTCCCATGATACTGAAAACTATACTGCATTGTTGCCAAGGTAACTACTAGTCAAAACGATCATTACCATGGCGACAATATCATCCCTATGGTAATCTTGGTCGCAAAACTGTCATAGTATCAATGATACCTACACAGTCACATATACTGTTCCCATGATACTGAAAAACTATACTGCATTGTTGCCAAGGTAACTACTAGTCTAAACAATCATTACCATGGCGACAATATCATCCCTATGGTAATCTTGGTCGCAAAACTGTCATAGTAACAATGATACCTACAGTCAAATATACTGTTCCCATGATACTGAAAACTATACTGCATTGTTGCCAAGGTAACTACTAGACTAAACGATCATTACCATGGCAACAATATCATCCCTATGGTAATCTTGGTAGCAATACTGTCATAGTAACAATGATACCTACACAGTCACATATACTGTTCCCGTGATACTGAAAACTATACTGCATTGTCGCCAAGGTAACTACTAGTCTAAACGATTATAACCATGGCGACAATATTATCCCTATGGTAATCTTCGTAGCATTACTGTCATAGTAACAATGATACCTACAGTCACATATACTGTTCCCATGATACTGAAAACTATACTGCATTGTCGCCAAGGTAACTACTAGTCTAAACGATAGTTACCATGGCGACAATATCATCCCTATGGTAATCTTGGTAGCATTACTGTCATAGTAACAATGAAATACTACTGTGGCTTCATTTCAACACTAGCAGTAACAAGTTTAAGGTGAATATACACAAACATGTGCAGAAACAAATAAGCAGGCTGCGATAAAGCTTAAAACTAGTGGTGAACCTTAATACAGAAAATTAAGTACACTTTTTTTCAACACTCTACATATAGGCACTGACTTTAAAGCAGACATTTCCATCTGACATGTCATGCCAAAAGAATGAACTGAAAAGTGATTTATTCAACACTCCCCTGAGTTGAAGGAATGTTAAGGTTTCCAATCATTTCACCTTTCGGTCAAGTTTCTCTTGTCTGGTTATAAAGTGTCTATAGCTCAATACACTGTAGGCTTACTAATGAATAAAATTTATTGTACATAAATGACTGTTAGACCTTGCCATTCGCTGACTTACAATACCAAGTCAAATTTCACAGGTCTCAATGTAAAAGCAACAATTAAGTGACAAATATATAGTATACAACTCATAATGCCCCATGTGTGATGAAGAAGTACAATGGTGACCTTGTACTGTGTATAGAGAAACATACACCAAGTCAAAAAAATCATCTTCTCTTGTAAATACCAATTTTCATCCAGTGATCATTTTGCTCCTACTGGTAACTCACTCACACCTGAAACTTAATTTGAAACTATACCAACCTTACAAAAGGAAGCTAGGGTTAAAATGTGTCTTCAGGAGTGAATAACTTAAAATCACATTGGGTGTGCTGTTAATTATATTCTCTGTGATATGATAAACCTACTCTTGTTATGAAGGTTGAAAAAAAAGGCAAAAACTGCGGCGAGTCTTTCCCTGTATGGAGTACACACATGATAGAATACCCAGTCTAGTGAATGTGTAAGTGTCATAGGACGAGGAATAATGATAAAGATGGTGCCATCACTGAGGCTTGAATTGACAATTTCCCAGGTGAGATTATAAACGAGATGGGAGTACCCAGTCTAGTGATTGTACAAGTGTCATAGGACGAGGAATAGTGATAAAGATAGTGCAATCACTGAGGCTTGAAATGATAATTTCCCAGGTGAGATTATAAACGGAATGGGAGTACGTATACCCAGGCTAGTGACTGTACAGGTGTAATAGTACAAGGAATAGTGATAAAGACAGTGCCATCACTGAGACTTGAAGTGATAATTTCCCAGGTGAAGGTATAAACGAGATGGGAGTACCCAGTCTAGTAACTGTACAAGTATAATAGGATGAGGAATAATGATAAAGATGGTGCCATCACTCGGGCTTGAAGTGATAATTTCCCAGGTGTGATTATAAACGGGATGGGAGTACCCAGTTTAGTAACTGTACTCTGTCACAAGTCAAGTAGTATGTTAGGTTCCCATCCAATTAAAAGATATTTGAGTACCTAGTCCAGTACATGTATAATTTACTATTGAAATGAAAAACAAACAAACTGCATGTACATATACATCAAAGTGATTCATTCTGAGCAAGCATACATAACTTAAGGAGGCTTATTGGGCATATCTTACCTTAAAGACCTGCAGTTGTGTTGGAGACACAGAGAAGCTATATAAGGTATTTCCACATTAAGTATTTTAAATATGGTAATATGAACTATGATAATTAATAGTAACAGCCACTGTGGTAATTAATATCACTTTGAAAGGTACACTAGAGAGTATTCCTCGTCAGTATTCCTTGTCTCCCCGTATATCTGTCAGTATTAAGACAGACCTGATTCTGAGGTATATGGTGATCAGTAACATTGAAGATGAAGGCAACTTAGCACAAACCCAGTCACAATAATTAACCAGAACCTATAAAACCATATCCATTTTGGTGGTCCCAGAATTATACAACACACGACAAACTCAGGGCACAGAACAATGTAACAATGATACTGCATGGTCAAGTCTGTAAGTGTTACTTATACACAATACCTATCTATAATGTAATATGTACATTAGTGCATGACAGGTGACTGTAATATTACCTGTATAACAAGTAATATTTACGTCTATATATGACAGGAGATTAATTATATTTCCTATATCATATAATGTTTACATCAATATAGGACCTCTAGGTGACCTCATTACATTACCTGTATATAATGTTTACATCAATATAGGACTGCTAGGTGACCTCATTACATTAACTGTATATAATGTTTACATCGATGTATTATTTTACCTGAACATGTTAATATTCACAATTCACTACTTGACTTTAAATGTTGGACAAAATGTTATGAATACAGTACAAATCATAATTTAATGGCACAAACCTCATCTACTACTGACACTTACAAAACAGATACCACGAGCCAGGACATGGATTTCATAAACAATCTTTACCAATAACAAAACACAATTAATAAAAGCACGGTTCCTAACACAAAAACCAGTTATTAGCTTTAACTCTACAGAACAACAAAATCCAGAGTGACTTTCTTATTCTACAAAATGTCCCATCATTACCACGTGTAATAACTTACATATATATATGTAAAGACATGTGACTGAAGCAAGGCTCAGGTAGACTGAATTCAACACATCCAATGAACTACCGTCTACTTGCAGTTCATCAATAAATGATACCTAAGCTATAAATACAGTAGTCATCATAACTAACAATAGTTTAAAGCTTCAGTATGGACTACCAGGGTAATATAAAGAGTTCAATGTACTGACTACTTGGCTGTACATCACAATGGTGCAGCTACAAATTTAAGTGACCAGTATTTTCCCCCTAAATTTCTATCAAACTGATATGAAATAAAACATTTTAAAATCACTTTTACATATGTATTAGAATTACATTCACAGAAAAAAATCAACAACAAAACTTATGAGGTTAATTATGACTGAAATACGACTATATGGTCATATCTGGACGTATGTTGTAGTTACCCGCTACATGTTTATGATGTCATAATGAGAAGAGAAATACCAAGGTATCTTCACACTAGATTACACAATGTTACTTAGCACAGCATTTTCATAATTAAATAAATGTTCTTTTAGAATGTGTTGAAAATAAGTAGGGTCTGCATGCATCAAATTTAGAATATCTTTTGTTAATTATAAATGTAGTGTGAACTTTATGTCAGCATGAAGTTTTTGTTAATAACAGTTACTTCCCCTCACATACAGTGTCATGATCTTCACCCACTATTCAGATCTGTATATAAATGACTATCTGCAGATATAAGGGAATCAGAAAATATGTTAACGTTTTATTGATCCCATTCATTGCTTGCTGCCTTGTTATAAAGACATAAATCTCTCTAACTATAATGGACAATTTTCAGATCAGTATCAACGTTCCTGATATCGCAGTTTTGGGTGATCTCATTTTTTTGGCACTGTCCTGATTTGAGTACTACTGCGTTTTTGGGTGATCTCATTTTTTTGGCACTGTCCTGATTTGAGTACTACTGTGTTTTGGGTGATCTCCTTTTTTGGGTACTGTCCTGATTTCAGTACTGCTCCAATTTGGGCACTGTGGTGTTCAAAATACACAGGTAATATAAGCAGTGGGAGATGTGACAGTTATTATATTTCTATAGAAATTTAATACATTATAATGATATTAAGAGGAGATAATCCATATATCAACTTCACAGTGCCTTAATGTCCATTTAGCTGAATAAACAGTTATAACCTAAACAATGTTTACAACAATAATGTCAACATTGTTTACCAACATATATCTACATAATATAAACACATATGTTCACATGATATTAAATACATAATAAATATCTTCATTATATATGAATACATATGTCCACATAATATTAAATACATATGTCTACACCTATTTGTAACTCTCTGTGAAACAATTGCAATTTCACACATATTCTATTAAATTATCATTTAACTCTGCTTAATCAGTAATTACTTATAATAAACAGCAGATTATATATAATTACAATCAGTGCAATGTCTAACTGGTGAGACACTTATCAGTAAGTACTTACAAACATAATATCTTGTACCAAATTTGTCATGATGTTTAGTCTATAATAGACCCATGTCAGAGGATGAAGAGTGAAACTTCAGTATAACTTTACTGAAACAACAACTAACATAACAAGCATCTGGACACAACAAATAAAACAACAACACAACTCCTGTAATTAGTAAATAAAGCAGGCATGTCAATAAGTAATCCCACAATGTAATGATGTATGGTTAAGCATGTAATGATGATCATATACATATATGTATACACTGGTATTGTTTAATATATAAATACTTGGAATCCGTGAAGAATATGCCATATATTTCTACCGTTACGGTAAAGTGTGTTAAATGAGATACAGATGTGATACTATCAGCCCCAGTTTCATCAACAATCCCTAATCGAAGAAAAATCATTTTGAGTTACAGAAAAAAAAATCACTTATCAAAGGAATGCTTTCCTATGGGAAATACCGGTATTAAGTTATGAAATGAAATCTCCTTCAATTAAGGAATGTTACCAAGACTGGGACATGAATTTATTTCAAATCAAACTACTTAAGACATTTTACAAATTTTCAACCACACTTTATGAAAGATTGTTGAGATGTGGAAACACATTCATTACAATGTCATCTGACACTGTAAGGCTGGCATGTATATGATGTAAACTGGTCGAGCATGGCTAAGTAAATATAATATCTGGCATGTATATTGCACCTCTGTATACACATGAGCTCCCCAACTTGACATTTTTAATCCATGAGGTCATCCCCTTTAAGTTCATTCCTACTCAAGTCATCACCTTTTTACCTACTCAGGTCATCACCTTGAATTTAAAAACTTGTTAGGTCATCACCTTGAATTTAAAAACTTGTTAGGTCATCACCTTGAAATTAATACTAACTCAGTTCATTACCTTGGCTTGAACTTAACGCCTATTCAAGGTCATCACCTTGAACTTAATATCTATTGCCATGTCCTTAACCTGTAGAGATAACTGCATTAACCTTCTTAACTACTGAGGCAGCAATCTTCACCTTTACCTCAAGGCCACCATGAAAACATTTGCCCTGAGGAACAGGATAAACCTCAGGTGAACAAAACATGTCTTCCATCATTCTGACCCTAACCTTCTAAGGGTGACCCAGACCTTAACCTACTAAGGTTGACTCTGACCTTAACCTTCTACGGATGAATCCTGGCCTTAACCTTCTAAGTGTGACCCTGACCTTAACAGTCTAAGGGTGACCCAGACCTTAACCTACTAAGGTTGACTCTGACCTTAACCTTCTAAGGGTGACCCTGACCTTAACCTACTATGGTGACTCTGACCTTAACCTTCTAAGGATGACCCTGACCTTAAGCTTCTAAGGATGAACCTGACCTTTAAATTTCTTATGGTGACCCTGACCTTAACCTGATAAGGGTGACCCGGACCTTAACCTACTAAGGGTGACCCTGACCTTAACCTTCTAAGGGTGACCCAGACCTTAACCTACTAAGGGTGACCCAGACCTTAACCGTCTAAGATCTATTGAGGAGGACCTTGAGCTAACCTACAGAAATCTCTACCTTGACCTCCATACCTACTAAGGTTACCATCATTTAGGCCAAAAAAAAGACATCACTCCAACTTCTGACAAATAAATACCCTTGTGAAACTATATTATATTGACGGAATATTAATAGTCCATTATAATGACTGTTAAAACAATTAAAATGATAGATGAAAAGTAACATTTCATTGGCATATAAAAATGTGTTGGAAAAATTCATAAAACTTATTAACGAGGCAAATAAATAAATTATAGTCCACGTATTGTCATTTTAATAATGTAAGCAACTAACAACTGACACTAACAGATGTGCTGTACGTTAAAATGATCTAATATCAAGGCATATAATTTAACGTGAATCTACAATATTAATATGAAAATTTTGCAAAAATTAAAATATCTACTCACAGCTTGTATCAAGAGTTATCTAAATACATACCTTGGTAAATGATATTCTTTGTAAAATGAAGCAAACAAAAAAACATCTCTTTAACTGAGATTTTTTAAATACATGTACCAGTGTAAAACTCCATCCTAAACAAAGCTAATAAAACTATAAATGCTCTAAATGCAACAAAAGCCTTTATGAGGAGTTAGGCCAATATGTGTGTGTTACAAGACAACAGACACTGTGTTCACATCTGCTGAGACAGTATCACATTGTTGTCATCTTCCAACAGCATGAAGTATCTGATGTACCAATGTCATGCAGATATTTATAAGAGAACAAAGCAAAACTGTTTGTGACAGACATACACGAGATCTTCTGATCAAGTACAGAGAGTCTAGTATGACACTGTAATGATATATATATATATATGGACACAGGACCACAGATGACCCTATAGGTCAAGTGGTCAGCTAAGACCACACTTCTTCACCCTTCCCTACGGTGAGACACCTCAACACTTTAGTGTAGACGGAGACAGACTGCCATTTGAAATGTCCAGTGTTTTTTTTTTTTGCCTGAGGTATCATTGTCTTAAAAATTGCTAACAAAATTTAACAACATGTGTCAATATTCACAGACCTGGAGGCATTAGGGTGGGAGAGGCTGATCCACAATTTCATTAAACAGTTTGATAAGACTTTCCAGGCCTAGGAGATAGCCCTGGTCTGGCCCTTGGTGAACGGTTTTGTCACCCTGAAAGCCACTGTGTGTGCTATGTGCGAAGTCTATCATCTTCACTACCACATTTTGGACTTGCCCACCACACAAGTAGTGACTGTTGGAAGGCTTGTCGCTCTCGGAGACCGAGCTGGCGTTGCTGTCACTGTCCTCGTGTTCCAGGTCCCTGTCCCTGGCTGACTGGGACCGTCCGTGTCTACTGCTGGAGGCTGTGTTTCCATTGCCGACCACACCGTCATACATGATGAGGAGGGAACTAGAGTAGAAGCGGAAAGTGTCCTGCTCTGTCACGTTCTGGTGTAATTCCTGCAGGCGTTTGACAATCTCTCGCACAAGTTCTCTACGCAGTTGGTTGCCGTTGTGTAAAAACTGCCACAGCGCCTGTTTAAAGCCCTCGACTGACAGACCACGTCCGTAATACTTGTTGTGACAGATGTATTTCTGGGTGTTGGCCTGGTAAACCTGATAATAACAAAACAGTATCTTTATCAGAACACAATGACAAGGACTGAAGCATGGAAGACTCCACAGCAAGCTGCCTTTACTGAGAACATTGTATCAGGAATACCATAAAAGACCCAGTTTACGTAACTTTCGGCAAAACCTGAAGCGAAAAACAAGCGTAAACTAATAACTTATTATATTTATAGATTAACTGATATCAGCAATATTCAAGATGAATTCTTATGCGGTTACTGCTACAGCAGCCGTTGAAAAAAAGTATTTGTAAACACACGTCCATTTTGAACTGTCTTCTACCTTCAGCTTGTTGTTGAAGTGGGCCATTCACACCTGAATTGATTTCAATTCTTTGGATTTTTTTGTCAAGTTTCTTGTTAGTTACCGCTCACGTTTACTCGTTTTAGACTTATTTTTGCATGGCTATCAACTAAAAAATTTTTCATAATTTTTCAGAATCCTGAAAAAATTCCTGAAGTTACATATCTTGGGCCTTTAAAGTAGTTCTCTTATGTGTAACTGTCAACACTGGTTAGATATATGTCATATGTCTGATTAGTTCCTGATGTCTGTTTACACAAAACATTCAACTAAATTCCTCTTTATACATTTCTTTGTCAATAAACCCTATACACTCGCACCCGGTTTACTCGAATACCCACATTCGTCGAACAGTTCATTTGGTCCCGGTCAAGTTCGTTCATATTCAACCAACCTCAGATTACTTGAAATTGTATTCCTCAAGTCCCCACAAGTTTGCATCTGCGGGGTTTTACTGAACTTCATAGATAGCCCTTTTACCTTGACAGAAGTCTACAAAACTCTAAATCAGGTGTAGAACTTGATTCTGTCTACAAAACTCTAAATCAGGTGTAGAACTTGATTATTTCTGTTAATTTTTTTTTTTTACTTTAAAAGTATTCAAGTGTGATCTTTAATCTAATCCTAGAAGGAGAGAACGTTATTAAAAGCAATTACTGGCAGTTCTTTTCCCTTCCATATGGTGTTTGACATTATGACAGAGGTATATCCAAACAATATTTGACCTGTATAAGAAATAAGTTGACCTATGTCTCGTACCTGCATGCCACAGATGCGAACTCCAAGGTCTTTGGATGTAGACTGAGCACATTTTCTGATGTGGCTCAATTTCTTGGCCTCAGGTACATCATCTCCGTGTTGGCGTGTGCCCATCTTCAGGTCCAGGATACAGGGATAGTCGCACTGGGCCGCAATGTTCTCCAGCAAAATAAACTCTGTCACATGTCAAGGATCAAAGACAAAAAACTTCTAAAGGGAACATTTCAAGGAAATTTTACGTTCGTTCATTCATGAAAGACAATTTAGTCCTCAACTTAAACTTCTAGTAGAGAAATCACAAGTGCCTTTTCATATGTTTACATGACAATACGTTTTGATAAGAACAGTGAATTTTGCTTTATTATCAATTTTTATTTATCAGAGAAAAAATAAGACTAAGAGAAATATGACATTTTCCAACTTTCAAATACAGTAAAAAAGTCGTTGTCAAACCTGTCTCTGTCACTTGGTTCAACAAAAGAAGATTATTTAATTAAAAAACAATTGTTTTAACAAATTTAGCTTTTTCCTTATTGACGGTGAAATAATCACCATTTGTCTGTTAATTTATTCCAATAAGGCTAAACTTATTGAAGAATACCAGTAGGTAGCAGCTGTCAATAGTTTATGGCCTAATTTGCCTTAAAGGATACTGCTAGTGAAAGACCCAGCTCCCTGGGTGATACGCCTCATCTTGGACAGCTGGCGCTTGTGGCACTTAAGGCTCCAGGGATTGATCCCCTCCGTCTTGTCATGCTTGCCTGACTTGGGATCATTCATGTGGAACACCTTTTCTGTCTGTGTGTTCACTTCGAGACTGCCACTCCTCAGCAGACGCACACTGTAAGGTCAAGGTCATATTTCAAGGTCATGTCTGTATACACATACACCATAAGGCAAAACATACATGTCAATGTCAATTTGATAATTCAAAACACTGTTAAGGTCAAGGCCATATTTCAAGGTGATGTCTGTATACTCCAACATTATAAAGCAATATATAATTATATACTTTTATACACACCTCAATGCCATTTTGTTGGGAAAACGTATACTACTTTTACATACGTAGATGAGACAAACTTGGTCAATTACACCTTACAGTAGTTACATCTACAACTATCTGGTCTAGAATGGATAGAAATCGGCATGGTGGTGGTGTACTGACTTATGTTAAAAATCATATACCATATAAGGTAAGAAATGACTTAAATGTTAATAATCTTGAATCCCTTTGGATAGAAATCAAATACAGTAACAGGTCTTTACTTATAGGTACATATTATATTCACCCACGTTTTAAAGACTGGGACTTGCTCCAATTGTCAGTTGAACAAGCTTTAAATGTTAATAAAAACCTAGTTATACTTGGTGATTTTAATGAAGATCTACTTATTCCAGAAAAGTCTAGAAATATCAACAACTTACTGAACAATTTTAACCTTTCTCAACTGATAAAAGACCCAACTCGTATTACAGAGAACTCCATGGAGTACTCTAATTGATTTAATTATTGTTAGTAATTATATCCGAATTTCCTCAGTTGGTGTCCTAGACCCTATCTGCAGTGACCATTGTCCGGTACATGTTAGCTTGGAACAATTCAAATATAACTTAAGTATTGATGATCAGGTAACAAAAATCACAACAAATATAATAAAAGCAGCTATGGAATCTATACCAAACAAGTTTGTAACCATACGCACACAGGACAAGCTATGGATGCATAATGAAATACGGAAACAAATTAGAATCAGAAATCGTATACACAAATCAGCTAAATCAAACAACACAACGGCACTCTGGGCAAATTTCAGGGAAAAAAGAAATGAAGTGATTTCTCTCATTCGTAAAGCAAAGATTGACTACATGAACAAAACCTGCAATAAACTACACGAGGGAAATCTTACTCCACGTAGTTGGTGGAAAATAGCTTAACAGCTTTTCAAGCAGACAGCTGACAGTCAATATCCACCCATTGCACATAATAATTCAACACACTGCTTGCCTGGTGAAAAGGCAGACATATTTAATCATTTTTTTCACTGAACAAACAAACTTAGATGACACAAACATGACATTGCCCCAACATAAAATACCACCATACGTTTTAGAAAATATACACATATCCCCAACTGATGTAGAAGATGCTCTTAAATTAATTAACGTCAGCAAAGCTAGTGGTCCCGATCAAGTAAGTCCTAAGCTACTGCAAGAAGCCCGTACACTGTTGTCTGCTCCACTTTCTGAAATATTCAATGATTCTTTATCTTCAAATGTGTTCCCTACATCCTGGAAAATAGCGAATGTTATACCTGTACACAAAAAGGGAGATAAATCCTTAGTCTCAAATTATAGACCCATATCTCTCCTTAGTTGTTTAGCAAAAATTTTTGAAAAGTGTGTATTTAAACATGTACCTATATAATTTTCTTCATGAAAATAAGTGTATTACTATTCATCAGTCTGGGTTTACTCCAAAAGATTCTTCTACCTATCAATTAACAGACATAATAAACACTATTTTCCAGGCCGTTGACAGTGGTAGGGAGATTAGAGTTGTGTTTTGTGATATAAGTAAGGCCTTTGACAGAGTGTGGCACAGAGGTTTATTATTCAAATTAAGGCAAAATGGGATAACAGGAAATTTGTTAGCATGGTTTGAAAACTACCTTTCTGATAGAAAACAAAAGGTCATTATAGAAGGGAGTTCTTCAAAAATAGAGCTAATACATGCCGGAGGACCTCAAGGCTCAATACTTGGACCTCTACTTTTTATTTTATTTATTAACGATATAGTTACTGAAATTAGTGCCAGCATACGTCTATTTGCTGACGACACCTCATTATTTCTAATTGTTGAAGATCCTGTAAGGTCAGCAGAAATCCTTAACTCTGACCTATCTAAAATTAGTACCTGGGCTGAACAATGGCCGATAAATTTTAATGCGAAGAAAACTGAAAGCATGATTCTTTCCAAGAGACGCTCAACAACTAACCACCCACCTCTATTAATGAACAATATCCCAATACAACAAGTGGCACAACACATACATCTGGGACTCACAATACACGAAAACTGTAGATGGCACCAGCACATCACAAACATACTTACTAAGGCATGGAAGAGAATAGACATTTTGCGAGCACTAAAATTTAAACTAGATAGAAAGTCACTTGAACTAATGTATTTTTCATACATACGTCCTTTATTAGAATATGCAGACATGGTCTGGGGAAATTGTAATCAGCAAGACAATCACGAAATCGAAAAACTACAGACAGAAGCTGGACGTATAGTAACAGGGGCAACAAAATCTACATCATCAAATTCAATAACTATAGAAACTGGGTGGGAATTATTATCATATAGACGTTACAAACACAGAATGATAGCAATGTACAATATGTATCATACACATGCTCCTACATATCTACAGAACATACTACCCCCGAGCATTGGCACCTTCCAGAGTTATAGTCTACGGTCAAACTTAAATATGCATCCCCCACTTAGCAAAACTAATATTTATCAGACTTCTTTCTTACCTACAGCCATACGTGAATGGAATTTAATTCCCGAGGAAATCAGAAACCTTCCTTCAATAGTCTCTTTTATAAAATATCTGAACCGAAATAAAATCAAAAAGCCATCTTATTATTCTAGTGGACAGCGTCGGGCCCAGGTACTCCACACAAGACTACGTCTTGGGTGCAGCTCACTTAATTATGATTTGAACCGAAACCATATTGTTGAATCAAATCTATGCAATGTGGTAAAATAGAGACAGTAACACATTTCCTATTAGAATGTTCTAAGTATAGACAGCTAAGAAATAAAACAATATCTAAGTTAAATTTAAATTTAAATGTTAATACACTGCTTAATGGTGATCCAAATATTTATACAATTATGGTCAGCCAGAGATTATAAATGTTTGTTAAATATTACCTGAAGGAGATGGCCTAAAATAAGACCAGATGTCTTGTCGTCAGATCCTTCTAATTATGTATTTGTATTTATTAATGTATGTATTACTGAAAATAAAAATACTGTTTAAATCAACTATCTGGTCTTCTGAGGAGTTAATGTGAATGACCTGTAGTGGGCACCTCGGCAGTCACCTTCATGTTACTACAGGTATCACAGGAAACTTGGTACCTGTTTCTGCACCTGAACATGAGTCACCTAGAATTGGCAGTACTGTCTGGTTTTGACTGTAGGATTTGCCCAACAGATTTTATTTTGTCCAAGTGTGACTATTGGGGTCAACTTAATTTTGGTCCATCACATCTTGCTGTAATAACCTGTGAGAGTAAAACTTACCTGCAAGTGTATACCCAGGTAACTTACCTGCACATTTGTAACTTACCTGCAAGTTTGTAACTTACCTGTAAGGGTATAACTTACCTGTAAGTGTGTAGCTTACCTATAAGTGTGTAACCTACCTGCAAGTGTGTAACTTACCTGTAAGTCTGTAACTTACCTGTAAGGATCACCAGGGTGGTCATGTTTAGTGTTTAGGACGGGCCTGGCTGTATCTGTGTTACTTACCTGTAAGGGTCACCTGGGCGGTCATGTTTGTGTTTAGTATTTAGGACGGGGCTGGCTGTATCTGTGTCACTAACCTGTAAGGGTCACCTGGGCGGTCATGTTTGTGTTTAGTATTTAGGACGGGCCTGGCTGTATCTGTGTCACTAACCTGTAAGGATCACCTGGGCGGTCATGTTTGTGTTTAGTATTTAGGACGGGGCTGGCTGTATCCGTGTCACTCTCACTGGAGACCGGAGACGTGTTTCTGGGAAACGTGAGTTTGCCACAATCGGGAGGATATCCAATCAGTGTGATGTATCCCTCACTGTCCTCGTGTAGTTGTACCTCGATCACCCCTACAATCAGTTACGATACTGTACAATACCTTATCAGCTGACAATCTTTAGGTTACACAGCAACAGATATTTTACTAGGACCTACAGTACAAGTCTTACCTGTCAAAACTATTTACCCTATATAATCAGACAACTTGAAAAAAGTATGACTTCAAAACAAACAAACCATTCAGATTGAAATGGGGATCTTGAGCACCCAAAAATAAACTTTTGTCATTTCAATTCTATATATGTAAATCCTCTTCCCTGTGTATCACTCCTTGAATGTTTAATATTAATATAGTTTGGCAGATATTTTTAGAGAAATATCCGGAATTAGGCTTAAAATTGTGAAGAACAAAATCAGGAAATAACTTAAGAAATATACTTAGGATAAAAAAATATTATACAATATACAAAATATGAATATACACATAGATTTTGGTAAAAGTAGGTTGGTATAGTTTAAGGACAGTTATCTATATGTCTTTGACTAACAGACAGACAGAAACATGATTCCAGTGTAATCTCAAATATAGAACCGTATCAAATTTTACCCAAGCTTGTTCATTGATCCATTTACTATATGGTCTTCATATGCTTTTTGGTAAATTACATTTTAACTTTAATTTTAAGGCCATAATAAAGTAAAATGAATTATTGACATAAAAAGCAGCTGTTTCCGCATTAAATTCAAACTAATGGGTCTACACTGCCACAATGACATGTAAAATCAATGAAGGCTAATTTGTATGTGCATGTTCACTAATAAAAACACACGCTGGGAATATAGATTTATGAAATTCATTAAAGCCGGTATATTATCTTTCACTATTTTAATGGGAAGTGAAAATATCAAAATCAATGAAAACTGGATAGACCATAACATTTCTACAATGCAAAATATCAATACATGTATATGAATGTAAAATACAAGATATTGACTGCAAATTGATTTCAATTAGTATACAAAATATACAGAAATAATTTCAAGTCTGCAGCTTTGCTAATATTTTTTCAGTTTGTAAAAAGATTGACTACATGGGATAGCCTGGATACTTTGTTGCCTACCTCTGTACTGGGGGGTGGGTAAACTGCTTTAGACCACATGGAATAGCCTGGTTACATTTCTGCCTTCCTCTGTACTGGGGAGTGAATTGCTTTAGACCACATGGAATAGCCTGGTAACTTTGCTGCCTACCTCTGTACTAGGGGGTGAATTGCTTTAGACCACATGGAATAGCCTGGTTACATTTCTGCCTTCCTCTGTACTGGGGAGTGAATTGCTTTAGACCACATGGAATAGCCTGGTTACTTTGCTGCCTACCTCTATACTGGGGTGTGAATTGCTTTACACTACATGGAATAGCCTGGTTACATTTCTGCCTTCCTCTGTACTAGGGGGTGAATTACTTTAGACTACATGGAATAGCCTGGTTACTTTGCTGCCTACCTCTATACTGGGGTGTGAATTGCTTTACACTACATGGAATAGCCTGGTTACATTTCTGCCTTCCTCTGTACTAGGGGGTGAATTACTTTAGACTACATGGAATAGCCAGGTTACTTTGCTGCCTACCTCTATACTGGGGTGTGAATTGCTTTACACTACATGGAATAGCCTGGTAGTATTGTTGCCTACCTCTGTACTGGGGGGGGGGATTGTTTTACACTACATGGAATAGCCTGGTAACATTTCTGCCTACCTCTGTACTGGGGAATGAATTGCTTTAGACTACATGGAATAGCCAGGTAATTTTGCTGCCTACCTCTATACCGGGGGTGAATTGCTTTAGACTACATGCAAAAGCCTAGTAACTTTGCTGCCTACCTCTATACTGGGGAGTGAATTGCTTTAGACTACATGGAATAGCCTGGTAACATTTCTGCCTACCTCTATACTGGGGAGTGAATTGCTTTAGACTACATGGAATAGCCAGGTAATTTTGCTGCCTACCTCTATACCGGGGGTGAATTGCTTTAGACTACATGGAAAAGCCTAGTAACTTTGCTGCCTACCTCTATACTGGGGAGTGAATTGCTTTAGACTACATGGAATAGCCTGGTAACTTTGTTGTGTAACTCTATACTGGAAAGTGAATTGTTTTAGACTACAAGGTATAGCCTGGTAACTTTGCTGTCTACCTCTGTACAGGGGAGTGAATTGCTTTAGACCACATGGAATAGCCTGGTTACATTGTTCCCTACCTCTGTACTGGGGAGTGAATTGTTTTACACTACATGGAATAGCATGGTTACTTTGTTGTGTACCTCTATATTGGAAAGTAAATTGCTAGAGACTACATGGAATAGCCTGGTAAAATTGTTGCCTACCTCTGTACTGGGGGGTGAATTGCTTTAGACCACATGGAATAGCCTGGTAACTTTGCTGCCTACCTCTGTACTGGGGGTAAATTGCTCTACACTACATGGAATAGCCTGGTAACTTTGCTGCCTACCTCTGTACTGGGGAGTGAATTGCTTTACACTACATGGAATAGCCTGGTAACTTGGCTGCCTACCTGTATACAGGGGGGGTGAATTGCTTTAGACTACATGGAATAGCCTGGCAACTTTGCTGCCTACCTCTGTACTGGGGGTGAATTGCTTGAGACGACATGGAATGGCCTGGTAACATTGCTGCCTACCTTTTTACAGGGGGGGTAATTGCTTTAGACTTCATGGAATAGCCTGGTAACTTTGTTGCCTACCTCTATACTGGGGGGTGAATTGCTTGAGACGACATGGCATAGCCTGGTAACATTGCTGCCTACCTCTATACTGGGGTGTGAATTGCTTTACACTACATGGAATAGCCTGGTTACATTTCTGCCTTCCTCTGTACTAGGGGGTGAATTACTTTAGACTACATGGAATAGCCTGGTTACTTTGCTGCCTACCTCTATACTGGGGTGTGAATTGCTTTACACTACATGGAATAGCCTGGTAGTATTGTTGCCTACCTCTGTACTGGGGGGGGGATTGTTTTACACTACATGGAATAGCCTGGTAACATTTCTGCCTACCTCTGTACTGGGGAATGAATTGCTTTAGACTACATCGAAAAGCCAGGTAATTTTGCTGCCTACCTCTATACCGGGGGTGAATTGTTTTAGACTACATGGAAAAGCCTAGTAACTTTGCTGCCTACCTCTATACTGGGGAGTGAATTGCTTTAGACTACATGGAATAGCCTGGTAACTTTGTTGTGTAACTCTATACTGGAAAGTGAATTGTTTTAGACTACAAGGTATAGCCTGGTAACTTTGCTGTCTACCTCTGTACAGGGGAGTGAATTGCTTTAGACCACATGGAATAGCCTGGTTACATTGTTCCCTACCTCTGTACTGGGGAGTGAATTGTTTTACACTACATGGAATAGCATGGTTACTTTGTTGTGTACCTCTATATTGGAAAGTAAATTGCTAGAGACTACATGGAATAGCCTGGTAAAATTGTTGCCTACCTCTATACTGGAGAGTGAATTGCTTTACACTACATGGAATAGCCTGGTAACTTGGCTGCCTACCTCTATACTGGGGTGTGAATTGCTTTACACTACATGGAATAGCCTGGTAAAATTGTTGCCTACCTCTGTACTGGGGAGTGAAGTGCTTTACACTACATGGAAAAGCCTGGTAACTTGGCTGCCTACCTGTATACAGGGGGTTGAATTGCTTTAGACCACATGGAATAGCCTGGTAACTTTGCTGCCTACCTCTGTACTGGGGAGTAAATTGCTAGAGACTACATGGAAAAGCCTGGTAACTTGGCTGCCTACCTGTATACAGGGGAGTGAATTGCTTTAGACTACATGGAATAGCCTGGTAACTTTGCTGCCTACCTCTGTACTGGGGAGTGAATTGCTTTACACTACATGGAATAGCCTGGTAACTTTGCTGCCTACCTCTGTACTGGGGAGTGAATTGCTTTACACTACATGGAATAGCCTGGTAACTTGGCTGCCTACCTGTATACAGGGGGGGTGAATTGCTTTAGACTACATGGAATAGCCTGGCAACTTTGCTGCCTACCTCTGTACTGGGGGTGAATTGCTTGAGACGACATGGAATGGCCTGGTAACATTGCTGCCTACCTTTTTACAGGGGGGGTAATTGCTTTAGACTTCATGGAATAGCCTGGTAACTTTGTTGCCTACCTCTATACTGGGGGGTGAATTGCTTGAGACGACATGGAATAGCCTGGTAACATTGCTGCCTACCTCTGTACTGGGGAGTGAATTCTTTTACACTACATGGAATAGCCTGGTTACATTTCTGCCTTCCTCTGTACTGGGGAGTGAATTGCTTTAGACCACATGGAATAGCCTGGTAACTTTGTTGCCTACCTCTATACTGGGGGTGAATTGCTTTAGACTACATGGAATAGCCTGGTAACTTTGTTACTTACCTCTGTACAGGGGAGTGAATTCTTTTACACTACATGGAATAGCCTGGTTACTTTGCTGCCTACCTCTGTACTGGGGGGTAAATTGCTTTAGACTACATGGACTAGCCTGGTTACATTGCTGCCTACCTCTGTACTGGGGGTAAATTGCTCTACACTACATGGAATAGCCTGGTTACTTTGCTGCCTACTAATGTACTGGGGGGTAAATTGCTTTAGACTACATGGACTAGCCTGGTTACATTGCTGCCTACCTCTGTACTGGGGGGTAAATTGCTTTAGACTACATGGACTAGCCTGGTTACATTGCTGCCTACCTCTGTACTGGGGGTAAATTGCTCTACACTACATGGAATAGCCTGGTTACTTTGCTGCCTTCCTCTGTACTGGGGGTGCACTGCTTTACAATACATGGAATAACCTGGTAACATTAATTTGTTGCCTACCTCTGTACTGGGGAGTGAATTGCTTTAGACCACATGGAATGGCCTGGTAGAAGACCTGTTCACGCTCAATCAGAGGCTTGCAGAGTGTCTCATCGTTGAATCGTAGCATGCTGGTGTGCCCGCCCACCTGGTGGATAAATGGCTGTAGCTGGACAGGTTCACAGTCACCCGGCTCCGTGTCCATCATGACTGCGCCTGCCTCCGGCATTATTGGCTAGGGGCCAGGCAGTGTGTGGTTAGAATCTGTCTGTTGTAGCATTAGGGAGGTTCACACTCTGTAACACAGTAACCATTAACACCATTAACAACATACTGATTTGGTGGTTTCAAAGCATGCAAGGTGAGCACATGAAAGTAAAACAAATGCATGGATAAAACACTAGTAACTTTGAAGAAGTCTTTTTAGCTAACATGGATCTGCAGCCCTTAAAGGTTGCTTTTTGAGCAAAATCAAATATTCAGCATGCCACACTTAACTAGAAACATTTGTAAGATATGAATGGCCTAATTCTTAAGGTTGTCCTTTTGGAACCTGAAATACAAATTCCTGCATGATAATTTCAATCATAACTGACATTTGTATAACCAATTTGATGAAAATTTGTTTTGAGATGAACTTGTATTTAGTCATGATAACATATGAAGATAACTTATACACTCAATCTCACAATGGAGAGTGCTGTAAGGTCCCTATGTTCAAAATGTTTCTGTTGACATCCAGCCAATCTATATACCTGTAATGGCCACAGCCAATGACCTAAAAAATACAACAAGCCTTGACTGCCTAATTACAGCTTTAACACTCTCTGATACAGTTTTATAAACCTTTTATCTTCCTATAGACATTGTTCTCTGCCCCATTATGTCTTTCTCACAAAGAAATCCAGAAACTATTTGAAGTCTCTTTTGTTGAATATTGGCAAGTAAAAATATAAACTAGATCAAGAACTGATTGAACTTTTACTATATCTGGTTTATAGCATTTAAAAGAACACAGATTAACACCTTCTGGCCAAAACATCAAAGCAAACAATAGCAAACAGTTCAGAATGAAAAATATGCTGTGGCCGATATATATATAGTTGTGACCTTACACAGTAAATTCTGTATATTTTATAGTGCTGCGACTTCAATCCCATTTATTCCTGCAGCCTTAGACAGAAATCAGTAGCTGTTGCTCCTCACATCAGCTTCATGTCACTCTGCTATGTGGCATCGTCTGACTTACTAATACACTCACAACGTTAAAGTATATAAATTGTATATAAACACTTACTTTTCCGTTCATTGCCCATGTATGACCAAACAAAAAAACTTTTTCCATGTTTGTTGCAACTGATAAATTAAATTCAAGATGAAAGCAACTTTAGTTAGTTTTCAACAAAAAAATAATAATAATTCACTGCTATTGAATGTAAATTATAATAATTATAACCACTTAAGCCATTTAGAATTTACCTTAATGTGTTGCGTCAGACATTGAAATTAAACCTTGTCACCAGATACCAGACGAGACGAGCTGATAAAACTGCAGGAAAAACAAGTGCTCTATGACCTTTTTATCTAATAAAACAAACACCCAGTGGTAGTGAAGAATTTCATCATCACTTATCTGTAAATTACTGATATTGTGTAAGGTAATGGTTTGTTGACACCAATTAAGGGTTCCTTGGATAGTCCAACCTGTAGTGGGACCATCCCCATAAAGAAAGCGCCTTATATATTATATGATGTTGATCAAGAGACCCCTTTTAATGTTTTGCAAAAAGAAATGATTTCATTGTGAAACTCAACCTGCATTAAGAAACCTTTTTTTTGGGTGGTCGGCGGGTGATGCATTGGATAGCGCACTTGCCTTTCACCATGGCGGCCAGGGTTTGATTCCCCAACATGAAAAGGTATATAGGGTCTATGACCTGCCCGACCACGTAGGTTTTCTCCGGGTACTCCGGTTTCCTCCCACAGTATAACACCCCTTACACGCTAACATCCGGGCAAACAAAAGTGATAATATAAAGTTGTATAACTTATTTCATAATTGCTGTAAAATTAATAAAGTTTATATATATTTATATTTTTTATACCTCTTTTTTTATTTCCTTAGGGGAATCTCTATCTTTAAATAGCTTTGACTGTACATGTTTATTAAACTTATAACTTGCCTGTTCTTTCCAAATGATAATTAGCAAATCTAGTAATACAAGAGGGATTAAATTTACTATAAAAACTGCTATCATACAGGTAAGGGTGAGTAAATTAAATTGCTGTATCATTTTTTTCGGTTTTTAATTCTTTAAAAAAAGATTGCCACTTTGATGCATCCCAAATTTCAGAAATATATGGGACTACATTAATATTGCATGTCATGTGAAGTTTGTATACATGACTTAGCTAGGTAGCCATTAAATGATTCAGTCTAAATGAACATTATTTGCTCGGGTGTTATCATGCGAGGGGTTTTACTGTGGGAGGAAACCATGCAGTGTACCCGGAGAAAGCCAATGGTGACCCCCATACCTTTCATCACATTCGTTTGGGGAAGTGACCCCCCACCCCATATACACACTTTTGGTAAATGTCTAGTTTGAGTGATATCATATTTATATCGAAATTCTCCATTGGAAGCTAGCTGCTGTGTCAGATAGCTTTAAAATATTTGTATTCATTCAAATATTGTACAAGCCACAGATTTTACTTTTAGATATAGAGTGCCATCTGTTAAATACATAGGGCCTGTATTCAGACATAATACCACATATATGAACCAACAATATATTACTTTCCATATACAATTCCAGAATGATTAAAGTTCTGAAAATTCTCCAGGTATTACTCATATACAGTATATATTATATACAGTACAGTATACACAATTTATGACATCCTGAACATAATTTTAAATAAATGTTAGAAATTTTACCTTCCCTTGTCCAAATCAGGAATTTTTAAACAAATAACGATGCCTTGAGTTGCAATCCCAATCTTCATATCACAAAAATGTCATGATGCTCAGGATGTGAAGACTCAAAGAATTTCGACTTCTCACAATTACACAATATACAGACACTCCTACTAGTCAGAAAAAAAAATTACATGTTTCTTCACTTGTGTCAGAATAAAAAACAACTGAACTGGCGTTATTGCCTTTTAATTCCCCTTTAGAACCGAGTGCACCGATGTGTAATTATATTATAAGGAGGTATGTTGGGGGCGGACCATTATAACAGTATTGTATATAGTGATCACTCATCCCTGTTTATTTATAACATCAAGTCATCTACTATAAACAAACACTTCTGAAAATCCTGTGAGTACACATTACACTTGTGATAACTATATTGCTTACACTTGTGATCAGCTTTAATAAAGCCCTGAGAGATAATGTTATTGCCAGGAAACACACGTCCCTCCTACCACTATATGTACTGATCACATACTTTCGTGCAGGCAGGACAAGGTCTGGTACCAAAATGTACCTTTTTGTTCTTTCTGTTTTGATAGCTAGATATGTAAATACTAGGATCCTATAACTCAGACTTGTCAGATGAAGCGCACACTGTATATATATAATGGTCGACCAAATGACAGAACAGTGAAAGATGTAGAACTGTGCCAGGTAATATAAATGGGTATCATTGCTTTATTTTTAATATGGGATTGGGTCTGTATGTCTCCATTCGGGAATAAAACATACCCCCCCCCCCCCCACCTCCCACTCCGTATATACCCATTTGGAAGTAAGCTTTCAGGAGTAGATAATTAAACAGCAAAATTATGCATAAACATGACATAGTTTCAGTATGGAACAGGGCCCTTTATAATTATCTGCCCCAAAAATCACAAGAAAAAACATACATGTATATTGTACATAATTATATAACTTATTAGTTACTTCAATGATACAATTGATCACCAAACGATGATTATATAAACATAAAAAGCCTTTACCAATAAATAGCTCGAACCACAATTATTTTAGTCATTTCACATACAGTTTTTGACCCAGTTATTTTATACCCTAGTACCCATGCATGTGCCTATAATAATAAGTGCCCCTTCTCTAATTGGACATGGCATTATAGACATAAAACCCTGAAATAAGACAATGATTTCTTACTTGTATACATAAGTTAAGTGATATTACTGGTATCACATGTACCATATACTGAGTATTTTCAGGTAATTGTAGCCTATGAATTACTTGGTTTACCGGTGGATTTAGGTCAATATGATTCGTAATTGGGCCAAATAAACATATTTTTTTTTAATTTCTTCAGCGCCATGCCCCGGCACTTATTGATTACGGCATAAATACATTGTTCTAATTATCAATGGTATACATCGATCTGTAGAGTCCTTGTTAAATCAATTACTGTAAATATGCAGTCAAAATGATATATGAAGGTTCCTATATATATATATTGACATCTTTTATAATGAAACATTTAAAGAGGGTTGGACTGTTGTTATGGTGGTACTATTAGGATACCCATTGTTGCTCTGATAATTACAGTCTCAGTCAATTAATCGACACCGATACATTGATAAAAACAAATAGACAGTGAATAACACTGTTTTTCGTCTTTTCGTCGCTTTTTATTATTTATGATCAGTTGAAGAATATTAGTAGCGTTTGGAAAATAGTTTTATTATAGAAGTCGTTATGTTCTCGCATTGACACACCTTGTTCTGGTTGTGTAGCGGCTGACCATCGTAACATCTGAAAGGAAGCGTACTGTTAGCAATAAACCTTCAGAATTTTTCGTATGGGCATCATTGGAAATAAAAGTTTGTCAGCATCCTTTTGCTGTTTACTTAAGATATATTATCAGATCCAAAATGAATTTTTGAAGAAACCACATACCAGGTATTGACCGTCATAAATAGTTAATTTGTCATGCTGTAGTATGAACGTCACCATATTTGAAACAGTATCAATCAGCCAGGCCATTTTCATTTTCTGGATGCTTCTTTAGACACAGCAAGAGCTAAATACTAAAGCTGAATAAGGGAGAGATGCATTAACTCTTGTGCCTGATTATATACATAACTAAATTTTCTTTCCAAAGGACTTTGCTTTAGAAAGTATATATATATATACAGCTATACATCTTTTCATATGACAGTATTAAATAATAATTTCCAACCATAAAGTCATAAAATACCAAGGACTGTATAAGGAATATTAAGAAACTGTATATTTCATGCACTTTCCCATATTAATTGGCACTTTGTCCATACAGGCTAAAATATTATTACTGCTACATAAACCTGCTTTGAATACATATATATACTGTGTAGAGAAATTAAACATAAGTAATAACTACTGTACCTTATTTACCTCAAAGAACATATTTCTGCTAAATTAAACGAAACAAATCTATAATTCATGCTTACCCTTAGGAACCAAATTCAATATCTGAAACTTCTTTTTAGCATTAATTTCATAGATATGGTGAGACAGGTAAATGATTCCAACAATACAGGTAAATATTTAGAGTGCATCAGTATAAGTTGATGTCCAGGTATATGTACAGGTAAATATTTATAGTACAGCAGTGTAAGTCCATGTCCAGGTATACAAACAGGTAAATATTTATAGTACAGCAGTGTACAAATGTAAGTCCATGTCCAGGTAATATATATAGTGCATCAGTGCACAGATGTATGTCTATGATAAGGGCGAGTCCAGGTCTTACTGACAATATAAATACATTTAAGTGTAAACGACATATAAAAGACAGATGTTTACCAAGCCCAGATCAATGACCTGGCTAAGTATATACCTGGATGAACAAAGGCTCCAAATCAATACAAAATACCTACTTAGGTTTGTCAGACTAGCTTCTCTCATGTCACTGAGACTAGCAGCTCGGTACATTACCAGTTCCAACATTATTACATTACTGGTATAATTCTAGACTGTACCTGAAACATCTACAGTCACCAGTCTTACCTGGCCAATACAGATTCTAATGTAGAGACCAAATCGTTTTGGCCAAACAGGCATCCCTATATAATTACCAGTTCTTCATGACAAAACACTCAGACAGGTACCTTAACAGGTATATTTACAGTGACCAGTCTTTCTTGGTCCAACATGTATCCCTATACAGTGACCAGTCCTTCTTGCCAAAACAGGTATCTTAACAGTTTCTCATCGTCCAAAACGTATCACTACAGCAACCAGTATTTCCTGGTCCACCAGGTATCACTACAGCAACCATTCTCTCCTGGTCCAGCAGGTACATATGTCACTACATACACAGCAACCAGTCTTTTCTTGTCCAGCAGGTATTACTACAGCAACCAGTATTTCCTGGTCCAGCAGGTATCACTATACAGCAACCAGTCTTACCTTGTCTAGCAGCTGGTATCACTACAGCAACCAGTCTTTCCTCGTCCAAAGGGTATCTCTATCTAAGTGACCAGTCCTTCCTGATGCAGCTGGCCCCAGTTTCACAAATATTCTTTAATTCAGCAAGGACTGGTCACTTATAGATATATGTTGGACCAAGAATGACTTGTCTCTACAGTGATATATCTGATTACCTCCATCTTATACCTGGCCCAACTGTTCCCTGTATACCAACCAGTTCTACATCATTCTGTACAATAGATATAGACCTACAGGTAATAATTTATATACCTACCCTGTACAGATCAGATCCTGCCCTGCATGGTCTGTTTGCCTCTATTGCTGATCAGAAGTCTGAATTAACCTGCTGTCACATGTTTTCTAAAGTTTACAAACACTTCAATTCATTCACTTCTGAAGTATCAAAATTAATTTTCCAAGCCTTGATATGGAACATTTTAAATGTGGCCCGGAATGAATGAGCTGAGGCTATAACTAGGACGTCCAGCGCTAGCTAGCTAGCCCACCCTGTTACACAGTGACAGCAGCAGTGTGTTTCTGTACAGGTGAACAGTTACTGTCACGTTCATTTTACCCATTACATCTTCAGGTGTGGTTATAGGTTGGTATCCATTCAATGAACAGCTTAATTTGTTTCACCTGAGAAACTACAGCCAACTTCCTTTCTATGCTCAATGAAACATATTTACATGTGTATGTATGTTAATAACCGCCAGATCATAAACACAATCATATACATGTCATTACATTATATAAGTATAGCAATCTGCTTGAGCTTATAATAGACTACTATAAATATTGTCAGCTGGTGTGTTTTATATATATGTACGCAGTATACTACATTATGTGTAAACAAATAGAGTTGACTAGAAGAAAAGGTCATGTTCCTAAGATTGTAACAACACATTGCCCACTTTCTCACACGGAACCCTTCAAGACTACCATCAAAAGATACAACGGTACATATACCCCTGCACCTAAGATCCAGCATCATCCATGTCTACCTACATAGATAAACCAGCCAGACCGACATTCACCAAATATCAATATGTAGTCCACAAATATCAAAACATGACCGAATTATTAATGTAAATAATAATTGGTCCTGATGACGGCCACCTAGCGGTGGAAACATGTAGACAATTCCTGAACCATAATAAAAGAACACAACTGCCATGGATGTTGATCATGAGGATCCTTTATTTCTATAATGTAAATAATGAAACAAGTGTTATAATAAATGATATGGGGACAAGAGATTTTCTTTAGCTATACAAAACTTTTGATATAGGGATGTACATGAACAAGAATACTCCTGTCGTGTAGAATCAGATTACCAGAAATGACAGTGACTTCCTCAGTACAAACAAGCCCTACATCACGATCAGCTGTAGGTCAGCTGTAATATCTGAGTTCTAGGGACTTTAATTAACAATATTTGTAAGCCAGTATCCTGACACGAGTGAGATTGAGCAATCCTTGCTGACTTCTAGATCTGAATACATGGTTATTGCAAAGTTTTAAATAAATAATTATATTGTTCAACAGTTGTGTTATAATGATGCAGCCCTTGGTAAAAATAACACAATGTACATGTACACATCGAATTCGATGTTAAGCCTATGTCAATGTGGTAAAATAGAGACAGCAACACATTTCCTATTAGAGTGTACAATATTACAAATTAAATTTAAATGTTAATACACTGCTTAATATGGTGATCAAAAAATGTCTCAGACAGAAAACACAGAAATCTTCGACCAAGTTCAAAGGTACATTACAACATCATGCAGGCAGATTCTAAGTACAAATAGGGAATCAATTCACTCTCTCAAACTCCTTTTAAATTCTATCTTCTTTCTTTCATCAATATTTTTGCTTCTTTCTTTCAATATTATTTTCTTTTTTTGCTAGCCTAAAACATGTTCTACTTGTAAATATTTTATACAATTATGGTTGGCCAGAGATTATAAATGTTTGTTAATTATTACTTGAAGAAGATAGCCTAAAATAAGACTATATGTCTTGTCGTCAGATCCTTCTAACTATGTATTTGTATTTATTAATGTATATGTATTTCTGAAAATAAAAATACTGTTTAAATCAAGCCTTTTGGGGGAGACAACTTATTGAACTTCAGATCTAACTGGATTTTACTTTAAGTTTAAAATACTTCATTCATTAATACATCCATATATGATTTAGAGGGATCATTTGCAGGAACTTCAATGCTGATATTACATATAATTTATAGTTTACACTGACCAAACTTAAAACTCTCATATATTCTATGGCAATAAATTTAGGAGGTGACATACATGTATATTGTAAATTATCACATTCCCTCTATCTCTGTGTGGTATTTTTGGAGGAGTCCAGTGAAGAATATAATTGATAATATTTTTAGATCACTAACTGCTATTTTCAATTGTATCAGATATGTTTGACATTGATTCTTGAGAAAGTCTGCGTTTGACAATTTCAAAATGGCACAACCTCATAGAAGTATTATCGTACTCCTTTGAGAGTACCAGTTATTGACCTCATTTATACATTATACGTACGTACCATACAGGTAACTACAATATAATATTCATATGGTCAGCGTGGAAAATATGTGATTAATATATTTTTTACAACAATTGTCCTTAATTAGATTGATTGTTCTAACTACAGTTTATATAATTAGCTTAATGATGGTTTTACTATTTATAAGCCTTAGCTTGCCAGGTATGTGTTTTAAACTACATTAATTATAAACTGAATACTTCACAACTTGTTTCCTACCTCGACTATACAGAGACTGTATTGTGAACCAGTCTAGATCTAATGGCTAGCACCAGCACTATATATATTCAACCCTAATGGTTATGCACTGATGCTGAACCAACACTTTTTTACTAGACATGTACAGTACATAAAGGTAGGAAACTGTGCCGTGGATCAAAGGTGGAGCGATGTGCTACACAGAATGCAGTATATACACTTCTGTCTATCACGATTAATATTTAAGCTCAGACCTACACTACATTCTGACCCATATATCAGAGCACATTTATGTGATATAATATACAACTACTCTATAAGTTTAAGTGGCAGCACAAGCTAAAAAGCTTTTAATTAATAAAAAAAAAAATTTTTTAAATCTTCCCCAAACTGTTACAACTTTTGTCTCGTAGTTTGCCATTGCCTGGTAACTAGTATGGGTCTCATTGGGTATGAAAAGCACTTTGTTTGTCTTTGACAACGGACCATCTTGCAATTCAGTAATATGTGCTGCGATCAATTTACAGTTTATTTTCATGGGTTCTTTTTGTACATATTGCCGAAAACAATGGGTCCCACAATGTGAAATTGAAGTATTCCAGAATTTCTATGAGTCCTTTTAGAATTTTATGAGTACTGGACTCAGGACTCGCACTTAGATTGATCACTGTATGTGTACTATGATTGGAAACTAATATAAAAACAAGAGGCCATATGGGCCTGAATCACTCACCTGCATTCAGTATTACATTTGTATGATCACTAAGTATCTAAACGAACTCTCGGCTAACTGGTATATATACTGCCAGCTACAGCCCTGAGTACATAGCTACCTAGCTACTTATAGAAGATGATACCTCAGTCAGCCTCCTCATGCAATGTTGAATGAACCTGTGTCATCAGTTATAATTATATACATGTAAGTATACCATACATGGATGTACATATATACCATATACTACTACTATCAACAGATGTTGTCTGTTTATAAACTGTAAAAATCAAAAGGAAGATATTCCACACCTGATGACACCATGCCACTGCCTGTAATAAATTGATTCAGAACACCTGCCACCAGCGTTATCATGTGTTTTTTTTTCACAAATTGATAAGTTCAAATGTATGATACAATTGTGAACCTAGTATTTATTATGAAGTACATTTGGTAAAATAAGATATCACATCATGATCAATAGCAGGTACGATATATTGAGAATATGTACTTTTCATAGCTATACTCAAACTTACGTTTTAACTATATATATGTCATGTTATATATTATAACTATTGTTCTAAGTTAAAGAAAGAAAGAAGAGATTTCTTGCAGGAGGATACAAACTTGTCAAAGAGCTGACTACAGGGCTCCCCAACCCCTGCAGCTTTATATTTTGAAAGGGAAATCAATTTGAATTGCGAAAAAATGAAAAAAATGAAAAAAAAAAGAGAATATGTACTTTTTGGAAATTGGTTGAAAACTTCAATCAATCATTGGTTAGAATCGGTCTGACCGATTCAATAATTGATGGAGTAATCATTTTCATAAACTGAATGGTTTTTGGCATCCTCGATATCCAGGGGCTACGATCACCTATGTAATCTACACCCCTGGAATATATCATGGCAAAATTGAAAGCTCCCGGGTCTGCCACCTAGCGGTCGGTGTGCGTTGTGTCCCTTTGAATCACGTAATCACCAACCAATCAAAATTGCGTGTAACAAAACGGCTTCTGCAATGAATGTAAACAAGGAAGAACATCTCATTCGGTTGATCTATGAAAAATTCAAGCTTGATCAAATTAGACAGCATCAGGAAACGGCGATCGACGCACTGAGTCCTTGCCGTAAATGGTGTCGTTGAAGATTGTTCTTCTCTGTTTTACTGGTAAAGATCCATGACACAGTCGACACTGTGCCATGTTTGTTTACATTTTTTTCTGTCCCATTAGTAGAGCGCGTGATCAAATGTAAGGTGCGCTCTGATTGGACGCAGCCAGACCTAGCTGCATCCAATGAAAATTCTCGTCGCGGGATTTACGAAATGTGGTCTATATATGCCAAGGGTGAAGATGAGTATGCGGATCGTAACCCTTGGCTAGCGAAGATGGGTTTTTGGATACTTTTAGGTATTTTGCTATAACGACACTTGATTTGACAAAATTGGTCCACATAATAGTGCTTGACGTTTTATACAATAGAAAAGAATTTTAAAGTTGTAAATTGTTATAATACATGTATTTGTCTTTTAAGAGATCCTATATATGCAGGGATCACTTTGGGACGAGATTAAGGGATTTTTACCCATATTTTTCCTGGAAATCTCATTAAAAATTAAAAATTGTATTACTTATAAAGTAAAATATCATAGAAATCTTGCTAATCCCATAAAATATCTCAAATTCTCCCATAGGTCTTTAGAGCCAGAGTTATCCCTGTATATGCAATTATAAATCTATTGTTTGTTTATTTTGAACAAAATACCTGGTTTCATACATGTCTGATTAATTGATTACAGATGTATTGGAAATTATAATTGATGATTGCATCGGAAGAGGGTCAATTACTGATTAATCGATTAGATCTGATCATCGTCCCTTCACTACTATAATTATATATTCTCATGATCATCCCAGAAAATTTTTATTTATAGTTTATAGTTTCATTGTTTCAGTCATTCTACTGTAGATATATATAGATTCGCAATTTCAATGCTATTAACTCTCAGGAAATAAATCTCAATCAAAGCTGTAAAATTAGCTGTACAAAAATCTCTAGCTATATTACACTGTATAACATACCGGTGTACATGTAGAGTAAGGGGAGAGTACTCACCATGATCAGGTTAGACAGGCTATGTCAGTTTTCTGTAGTACTGGTGTACTTGTAAGATGGTTTACACTCCCTTCCTGGTATCATATATATAGTATGTGAATGTCCAATAGGAAGTGTGCATGTACTGTATATAAAATGTACTTAGAGTGACCCCGCACAGTCTAGCTATATATAGGTACATGTACCTATATATCTGAAAATATATCAGATATTCAATAAAACATTTAGTTTCTTTTATATCTAAAGTAGAGGAGTGTTATAATTAGATTTTAAACTGTGAGGCCTGTCATCTAACACAGAACTACATCAGCATCTGTATCTTAAGTCTGATCATCCCAGTATCCCACAGAATGTACGTCACACATCATTCATACTGTATATCCTGCAATCAAAATCTGATAATATTTTATAACTATGTACATCCGCATACGTAATGTATGTAGGACAGATTTTTTTTCTTTTTAACTTCAGGAGGAATACTGTGATAGTTATCTATCAAAGTTAATTCCAATAACTTCAAAGTAATATACAGTAATAAACACCTTGTGTAAATTAATTTACCATTATTTCAGTGCAAACAGTACATTTATGAACAGCAATAATTCCAGTGGACCTTTCCAATATACAGCCTATAGCCTTATAATACAACTATAGACATTCACATACCATTACCATAAAATGTAAAAAATGTTCAGTAATACGGTTACAATAAAATGTACAAATGTACAGTAATACAGTTACCAGAAAATGTACAAATGTACAGAAATATGGTTATAAAAATGTACAAATGTACAGTAATATGGTTACCATAAAATGTACAAATATACAGTAATATAGTTACCACAAAATGTACAAATGTACAGTAATATGGTTACCATAAAATGTAAAAATGTTCAGTAATACAGTTACCATAAAATGTACAAATGTACAGAAATATGGTTATAAAAATGTACAAATGTACAGTAATATAGTTACAGTAATATGGTTGGCTAAGAATGTACAAGTGTTCAGCATTCTGTAGTATAATTCAAGATGTACAATATGTAATCATGGTCAACTTACATGGTCTGTGTACCTATGTATATTAGAGATTTATAAATGAAATACATACCAATCTACACTAGAGCTGAAATTCAACAAGAACTTGTCTTACAGTGCCAGTCTTATACAGCACCATGCATAATAAACACTACATGTCACTCTCAATTAATACACTATACAGGAAGTCAGCATAACAAGAGGCCTACAGGGACCGTCAATCTCACCCGGGAAGTTAACATAACAAGAGGCATATAGGGACTGTCAATTCACCACAGGAAGTTAATATAACAAGAGGCATATAGGGACTGTCAATCTCACCACAGGACGTTAACATAACAAGAGGCATATAGGGACTGTCAATTCACCACAGGAAGTTAATATAACAAGAGGCATATAGGGACTGTCAATCTCACCAAAGGACGTTAACATAACAAGAGGCATATAGGGACTGTCAATCTCACCACAGGAAGTTAATATAACAAGAGGTATATAGGGACTGTCAATCTCACCACAGGACGTTAACATAACAAGAGGCATATAGGGACTGTCAATCTCACCACAGGAAGTTAACATAACAAGACGTCTATAGGGACTGTCAATCTCACCAAAGGAAGTTAACATAACAAGAGGCCTATAGGGACTGCCACTCTCACCACAGGAAGTTAACATAACAAGAGGCCTATAAGGACTGTCAATCTCACCAAAGGAAGTTAACAAGAGGCCTATATGAACTGTCACTCTCAACACAATAAGTTAACATGAGGCCTATATGGACTGTCACTATCACCATAGAAAGTTAAAAATACTGTGGGACTGTCACTCTCGATCACCACAGGAAGTAAACATAACAAGAGGCCTATAAGGACTGTCACTCTCACCAAAGGAAGTTAACAAGAGGCCTATATGAACTGTAAATAAACACAGAAAGTTAACATGAGGCCTATATGGACTGTCACTATCACCATAGAAAGTTAAAAATACTGTGGGACTGTCACTCTCGATCACCACAGGAAGTTAACATAACAAGAGGCCTATAAGGGCTGTCAATCTTACCACAGGAAGTTAACACAAGAGTCCTACAGACTCACTCTCACAACAGAAAGTTAACATAACAAGAGGCCTATAAGGACTGTCAATCTCACCACAGGAAGTTAACACAAGAGGCCTACAGACTCACTCTCACAACAGAAAGTTAACATAACAAGAAGCCTACATGGACTGTCAATCTTACCACAGGAAGTTAACACAAGAGGCCTACAGATCTAGACTCACTCTCACAACAGAAAGTTAGTGTAACAAGAGACCTATATATAGGAATTATCACTCTCGTCACAAAAAATTATGGTAACAAAAGGTCTATATTATATAGAGAGTACTGTACCGTCACTCATATGTTTTCTTTTTTTTTGTAATCAAACCTTGAAGACGTTAAAAATATTTCACTTCTTTGAAGCCATCTGACTCTATTTCACCAGTAGATCTGTAAAGAATAACCCCCAGAAAATTCATGTGAGAGGATAAACCATGCGCATACCCTCATCTTCTACATAAATTATCACTAGAAGTGATTGTATTATGACAGTAAGGTTTTTGAAGAAATACAAAATACATTAATTTAGAAAGATAAAAGGGAAAGAGTGGTGACAGCTGAAGAATGAACATATTGGTAGATCCGGCCAAGACAGGAAACTGTGTGTGGGAATGTAGGCATGGCCAAAGCAAGCTGAAAGGGATCTAACGTGTAAGGTCCATTTAGCATAATTAAAAGGTGAAGCTGGCCTTGGGAGAGTACAGTGGTCATTGTATGTATTGAACATAAAAGGGATAAGTTTAGACCCGCCTCCAAATTAGTAAATTAGCCAATAGAATTAGAATATTAGGTGTCAGAAAGTAGAATAGAATTGTTATACATAGAGAGTGGAGATTGAGATTGAGAGAGAGATATACTTTTGATTTAGAGAGGAGAACACGGAGAGAGAGCACATGTAGTACGTGACTGGACATCTACAATGATGATGATGGAATAAAGACAACTGGGACTGGACCAAATATTGGTGTTTGGAGTTATATATATTTAAAAATCATTCCCCAAGAATAGGAAGGAGAGCACCACACGGTGATAGTATTAAGCTTCTTTCAAACATTTAATTTTGATATTTCAAAGTTCTTGCTTGTATTATGGGCATCTTTATTCACATGACCTTATAATAAGTTTCTGATTTTAGTGGCCCATCAGACACCATGCATTCTTCACCTGTACTCTATTTTCTCTCGCACATGTTACACGGGCCAGAGATCTATAGATATGTGGCATATTGTCTTCAGTGATCTGGACCTGGCCAACGAAAAACTTGTTGGCAGACAGAATAACTATCGATGTCATACTACAGTTTAAGCTAACATGGTCCTTCAGACCAGGAAAGCTGCTCATGAACATAATTGCTAATGTAATACATGTATTTATTTGGTCAATGCCCCCCCCCACCCACCCCCAAGATATTTTAAACATCAATATCCAATCAGAGACAAAAAAAATCAATAAAATGGTGAAGTGAAAATAGCAATTACTGAATTAATTAGCTAATACACAAACAGAATTTACTACAGTAGGTATAAGTTTGTGCCAGCAGCATGGAGATCCTTTATATAATAATTACCATGAAATAGGTTAAATGGATCTAAATTGGTTTCCTCTGTAGGCATCAGCTGTCCCACTTATAATGTGACTAGTACATACCTCCTGTGTAACGGTTAATCCAAGTACCCTGGTAGATCTACTGATTCACATTTAGTGTGGTAGATACACATACATTCATTCAACCATTGATAAACATACCGCAGTAACTATTCTGACCTGGTTACACCTCATCCTTTATATCTAGGATGACTTTCCTTTCTGTCCTACTTACAATAACCCGTGACCTCACTAGTGTATCAATTGAAACCAGGCCTAGCAGTATTTTTATTACTATGTAGTACCTAGAGCCCGCTCAATGACACGCCTACACCCTTTTGTGACTCTGTGATCTGATAATAATGTTTCACCGCAATATACTTCTGTAATAAACTCTCATCCTGACAGGCTGTATAAAGGAATATGCTTTGCAGTTCTCAATCTGTACAACAAACATGTGTATGTACAATTGTATACTGTTTCAACGACCCCAACTTAACCAGTATAACAGTACTTAAGTGGTTCTAACTATTTCCCAACCAGTGTAACAGTGGTTCAATTTGTTTCCCAACCAGTGTAACAGTGGTTGACGGTTCAGGCTGTTTCCAACCAGTGTAACAGTGGTTTGGACTGTTTCCCAACCACGAAATGAACCAGTGTAACAGTGGTTCAGAATGTTTGTTTCCCATCCAGAGTAACAGTGGTCCAGACTGTTTACTAACTAGTGAAACAGTGCTTTAGACTGTTTCCCAACCAGTGTAACAATGGTTCAGACTGTTTCAAAAACAATGTAACAGTGTTTTAGACTGTTTCGAAATTCCCAACCAGTGTAACAGTGGTCCAGACTGTTTCCTAACTAGTGTAACAGTGGTTCAGACTGTTTCCCAACCAGTGTAACAGTAGTTCAGGCTGTTTTCCAACCAGTGTTACAATGGTTCAGACTATAGTACTGTTTCCCAACAAGTGTAACAGTGGTTCAGACTGTTTCCCAACCAGTGTAACAATGGTTCAGACTGTTTCCTAGCCAGTGTAACAGTGGTTCAGACTGTTTCCCAACCAGTGTAACAGTGGTTCAGACTGTTTCCCAACCAGTGTAACAGTGGTCCAGACTGTTTCCTAACTAGTGTAACAGTGGTGCAGATCTTTGGATCAACCTGTGTAACAGCATTTCACTACAACTCTCAACATTGTGTCAGTGTTAATTCATAACAACAACATGTGTTTCATAACTACAAACTAAATAATCATAGTTTCCCAACCCAGAACCTTTGTTTTTAACAGTGTTTCACATTTATCAACTGCTAAAAGACATGTATATTACCTGTAGCTAATACACAAGTAATTATGACAATAGATGTCCTGCATATCATGTGTATTAAATGACTACTGTTTCAGGTCACATCAAAAGCAAGTCGCATGTAATTATCAAAACATACGAGGCAGTATTTATCATGTGCCTGCATATAAAACAACTGAGTTTTTTTTGGTCTATGATTTATCTTCATTACCACATTATAAATACTGTACACTCAGGGTTGGCACTGGGTATTTCATAAATGGGGTCCTTTTCCTATAAGGCTAAATAACTGGGGTCCTTCTGCATACAGTAGTTTAAAGGGGAATCCTGAAAATTAGTACGGTAGGGTCCTTTTCAGTCTCTATGCTTGAAAAAGATATAGGGACGGCTTTAATGCAAACCCTGACACTGTAATCCACTGGATTTTCTTAAATATAATGTGTTATTATCTTTTTAACAAAATACCATGTCAATAGCTTAATATCTAAATAGAATTAAAAATCTATAGATCTGCTTGTTCGAAATAATTCAAGGATTTCAGAGAGTTTTAATAATATATATTATTGCAGCTCTGAGCTGATGACTGCAAAGATACATACACAATATCAGCAACAATACATGTACATATACATGCATAATATTATACACAAAGAAAGTTAGCATATGTATGAATCCATTGATGCAAAATCTGCAAACACAGTACCAACAATCTTGATTTCCATTAAGTGCAGGTAATGAGGGTGGCGATCCTGAAAAGTTTCAGGAAGATGTATATGTTTCCTAATACATTTTAGTCGACGTTGACCAAGAAGTGTTATACATTGTGCAAGTCATTAGATGCAACAAGATTCAGGGTGTGAGAATGTACACAAAGTAAGAACTCACACATGTAATTGAAATACAATGTGCATGACGTGCTGTGCAACACACAGCAAAAACTTTAAGGGTTCTCCAAAAATAATCTTGTTTAAGTTCCAGTTTATTTTCAGAATTTGATTACAAACCACACAAAACACCTTTCCTTTTCTTAAACAATCACATAGACACATCTAGCTAACAAGCAATGAATCTTGATTTTTACCCAAAGTCTGATTTTTTTTTATCTACAGCTGTGAAACCAGAATGAACAGTATCCATTTATGGTTTCTCATTAACACACACCTTCTCATCAACAGTCAATCCTCAAATGAAAGTGCCTGTTTGTATGGAATTAAAGTCGTCAAAATATTTTTTGTATAATTAACCGCATAATAATATCCATGCAGTAAAAATGTGAAAAAAAAATATCCATGCAGTATTTATGAAGTTCTTTTAAAGACCTAAATGTTAAAATATCTTGAACAAAATTTAACAAATTATTTTATCTTTTTTGCCCTGCTAAAATACATCAGCACGTGTGAAGACATTTGACAGCACTGCAGTGTGTTAATTGTTTACATCAGCAGCTGAAACTCTTTAGTAATCTATATTTAAACATTTAACATAATTCTTACTACTGTTAATAATTTTAAGTGTTCTAAAACCATACTTTAGCTTCAGTGAATTGAGACTGTAAAATGTCACACTTTATGATTATCAAAGATTTTAATACTTATCATACAGATATATACAAATGTATACTACATGTAGATGTCCGCCTACCTTCATTAGTAGGGAAACTCCCATCATTCTGACACAAATTATTCAATCCACACTCAGACAAATTCAAATTCTACACCCTGTGGTTTACATGATAACAGGTGTGTCTGAATCAAATTAATGCTTTTTACAGTTATTTTGATATGCATCAAAAACGAAAGATATAGATTGAGTAATGCAGTTTTACAATCCATGCACTTCCTTCCCCATTTGAAAAGTAGAATGAGGAATATCTCCCAATAGGAGGATTTAGAAGTTGACACCTACAATGTATATGCCAGTGTGCATGAATTATGCAACATTTAAGACAATACATGTTTATTTTGATGGAAGAAACTAGTTGCTTTAGAAATTTGATAGCTAACTTTATCATACAGTTGTTTTTTACATTACATTTGTCATTATATTATAACATGGCCAGGTAGTGATGTTAATAATATATGAATTCTTAATAACTGACAACGGAATTATCTTATATTGCACTAAATATCTATCATCAAATGCAGAGTTAATTTAACATTCATGTCTTTTTAATCATTTACATTTCAAGTAGACAGGCCTGAGGCAGAAAGGTTTTATATATATATATATATAGGACACAGTGTTTGTTGACAAACAACTAACACAACATGACTGTACGTAGTAGGGTAACTGCATGGTTGAACATCATTATAAATTACAAACAGAGCGCTTAATTGATGCTAATAGTTTCAGATTTGCACTGCGAATGAACAACACTGATCTAAATTTGACCGAAACAAACCTTCAAAATGGTGAAAAATTTTACATCAGCATAAAATCTCACTGATCTGAGAAAGCTCTAGCTGACTCTAATCTAATTACATGGATTCATAATGCATGTGTTGAGACACAGATTTTGTGTGCTTGCTAAATTTACCATCACCTGCATCTAGACAGATTGAGCTTTAATTTTCTAGCTAAGCTACTGGACCAATTTCCAAGGGAAAACATCCTATGATTTTTTCCTATTTTATCAAATTCCAAATATTTCCCCCCAATCTGGAAAAAGTTCTAAGTCAATATGTACAGTGTATTAATTATATATATATATATATAAGTAGGCCTAATTGGTATGTAGACCAAAGGCAAACTTATCAAAAGGGGCTAAATTAAACAACAGGCCTATACATGTTTCATCAAAATTCAAATCTATTGTTTGGACATTCTACAAACTAATTGGTATTCAGCTTTCAGTAACTGATCATATTTCTGAAATAACATATTATGATTCTGACCATTATTATATTCTGACTATTCAATGTATATTAGCTTTATATACAATTGTATATATACATGTATATAGACCATGGCCAGTGTTGGCTCTTGATAATTAATCTCTCCCATTTTATGACTTTTAAAGCCAGTAAAACTAGAAACCTAAGCTATTCTAAAAAATAGATACATTCCACATCTACTGTGTAAAATCTGTAATGCCATGAAATATTTTTAATATGAAGAGAACACTGCCAAAATTGTATCATTGTCGACTGCACCAAGATAATAAAAATTTAATTTTGAAATCACACAATCAATTTTGATTAAATATCAGGTTGTTACATTACACTTTTAAATACTTAAAATGTTTTTTAAGTATATGTATATTATGATACAATAAAAAAAACAAAATCATGACCATAAGATGAACACTGGTTATTACAAATGAATGGGATTTTATGATTGATTTGTGATAATCAAGATACAAACCACTAGATGATTATTACGTAATGTGCCATAACGGAACGAGTTCATTTAATTTACATGTAAAATGTATGTGAGATTTTCTGTACTGACAGAATGAAATGACACCGATTGATTATATAAGGAGGGCACATGTACAAGAATGACACTTTATGCTCACGTCTAAGTAAATTATCTCATCATTATCTAGATACCTATATATGTCACGATATTATGGTAAACAGCACGTCACAAGCAAAATCGTGGATTAGTGCGTCCATCTGCTCATGGGTGGGATGTCGTAGATCAATAACTGTACTACACAGTTGGACAAACAACATGATGAAAATGGGAAGAATACACAGTGTAATGACTGTTAATTGAAAGAAGTATCGACGAGACAATTCCCCTTTATCAAAATGTGGTTGTGAGAATATGTCATGGTGCGCTTACCTGTCAGAAATGGAGCAAAAGCGGTTGCCAGTGAAACACATCTTCATCGACTGCTGGCTAACCGGAAGTTGATTCTGTTAAACCGGAAGTTGTATTTGAGGCCTTTTAGGGGGTAATTAATCATGCACAATATTTCATTATTAATATTTAATTGACAATATTTATAATCAACCATGACAATATTATCGTAAAACTAGCAAATATTAAATAAAACATATGAAGGCCTATGTAGTTTTGTGTAGTTTATGTATGCATATAACAAACTTTCATTCGAGTACAATGTATTTGACACGTCGTATTCTATGCCGACGTCACGTCAGATGCGATGTTTAACTGTTAACGTGAAATGTATGTATTCAATAAAATAGGCAACTCATATAGTACACATATGAAATTAATTGTATATATATACAAGACTTAGATAACAATCAAATCTTAATTCCGTGGTTTATATATAGTACAATTAATTATAAGTAATCTCAATATTGTTTGTCATATTATACAATGTACTTAATCAAATATTACAAAACTATCATTCACAATTACGCAATCGTTATTCACTTAACGTAATATATCTACTTCTACTGTATGTTTGTACAATGTGATGCAGACCTAGAAATGGAAATGAGCCTCTGACTCAATGGGTCATAGGCGTTTAAATAAAGTTATTAATATTTTTTTCTGTTACTTTTATCAGATGATAGCTTATATGACTGTATTTCAAAAACCAAAATGTATCTAGGAAATATCAATTTTAATCAGACATATATGTAATCGCAGTGAATTTATTAGAAATAGGTTTGTCTTAATTAACTGGGATATCACGATATCTCTGATAAAAATTAAATGCATATTTTCCATTGAAGTTCGTTGTTTATATATACAGTACATGTATATCTCAAACTAAAATACAGACCTATCTGTCTTGTTGATAATGATCTGCATTTTAAATATAAAACCAAAATTACTTGATTTGCATGCAACTGACTGTAGTGTATAATCAATAATTAACTTTTTATTTTCACATTGTTTTATTTTAAATATCATGTGATTTTTACTTTCCATTCTGCATGATGTCTATTGAAACCATATATTTTAGTCCGAAGGATTCTGACTCTATGCATGATCCGCTTAAATATTGGGACGGCTATAAGCCTAGCTAGCGGTTCGTAAGGACTACATATATTTCTACACGTGTTCTTTAAATACTAACCATTCTGCACGTATCCACTATATACTTATAATTCTGCACGTGTCCATTAGATACTTACCATTCTGCACGTGTTCATTATATATATAGATAGATACTTACCATTCTGCACGTGTTCATTATATACCAATCTGATAGATTAAACACTAGTTTTTTATAACTATTCACCAATTTGACGTCATAATCTGATGTCATTTGATAAGAAATTCCTTTCTTGACTATTATGTATATTTCAGATGTGTAATTGACGTTGGCAATCAGTCACAAGCTTTACCTTGACAGATAAACTAAAACACGGGCCTGCTTATATTAGCTGTTCTTTATTCATGTAGCATATTATTCCAATACACATGGCCATTGACGGAGTATCCTTTTTTGGATTTTTTTGTCTTTTCACCTTTCTTCTTTTATACGTAAATGAAAGTTGGCACATAATTCGAAATTCAAAAAGTTATTTCTATAGGGGATCGTCACAGTTTGTACTTCACATTAAGAAATAATGGAATTCTCACTCAATAGTGATTATGTATCAGCATATAATTTAAGTCCGCACTATGATATGAAGCCATAGATTTTCACGCGAATAACTCTTTGTAATTCATTAGTGATCGTAAACTGATACAGTTTATTGATACAACTTGTATTGGACCTAATTACAGATATTTTTCGTCAAGGTCATTCCATTTATACAATAAATAATTACTAAAGTATACGTATCTGTCACGTAATAAAATTATCTTAGTCCATTTATCTACTAAATAAATAGATATTGATACATTTGCATGATAAACACATTTTCCAAATTAATTCTTTCGAATTGGCAGATGCTAGAAGATTTATTTAAAAAAAAACACATTGATTTACAACAGCTTAAAGGGTTTTGGCCACGATTTTTCATAATTACATATTTTCATCTCATTTGATGCAACAATACGTGTAGTGACCGATACCCCGTCTCGTGAATATGCATATTTTGACCGGGATTCTAGGTCACGTGATGTGTGACGTCATTGAGGCACAACGTATCCGATACCTGTACACGCCCATTACATATTTATGAATTATCTGTGAGTGTTAAGATTGACTTTTATCTAATTTTTTGGTGCAAGTAATGACAGCAACCAATACATGTTATGTGGTTAAAATTATCAATCGTCATTAATGATCTTGTCAGAAAAATAAAACTGATCTAATTCCGATTCTTACATAAACTGCATTCAATTAGAATCTAGCCCGTGACGTCTCAGCAACTCCAAGCTTAGAGACAGTGATACAATTTACACCAACTGATTTTACAGCTATGTGAATTACCTGTAGCCTTACCTGTCATACATATACTAGCCAAATGGCATTTTTACCTACCTGTGAGTTGTGGCAGGTGTACTAATTACCCTGTAATTACCAAGAGGTGTGAATGTTATGACCAGTGAGTTCGAAGGGCATTGCTAATATAATTACCGATCCTCTAAATAGCAATATACACTGGCACAATTATTTTTATCCCTTCCGGTGTTGGAAGAAAAACTATTTTTCTAAAAAGGATTAAAGGAGTTTTCAACAGAATCTAACAATATTGTATCAGTATTTAACATTAGGCTAGTAATCTTGGCAAAACTTGACACTGTTAATTAGGTATAACTATATTTGTATCACATATATACGATGTTCTGAAATTTCTAAAATTTTTAAAGTTTTATTATATTTGTAAAAATGGTGATACTATGGCGTTTTTTTTCCAAAGTTTTTACATATTTTAAAATGTCAACATAAACATTTGGTTATTGGATTTATCAGGAACGTATATGAGTCCCTGGATTTATGATATATATTCAGGGCGGATCCAAGAATTTAGATGCGCTAATGTGACACACTTTTACTTTCAGATATAAACCCAAATTTATCCAGATCTTGTTTATGAAAACTGTATGAAAAACAAGATTTAAACTCGTCTAATGATTTGAGTCCTGGTTGAAATGAATATCACCAAATAGAGTGAGCCTAACCAAAAATTCATTTATTTATCGCGTTTGAATTTCACGTATATCTAGAATCCTGTGTCTGTTCTAGTACAATTCAAAGAATATGGCACAGTGTTTTTCTGCGCTAGGATTTAGAGTAATTATTTCAAACTGCAACCACTAAGAGATGTTGTAAAAACGTATGCAGTAATCGTAGGAGAATTTTTTTTCAAAATATGTTTCAATATTCATTAGCGTATGTTATTTGTTTTAATCATGACCACAGACTTTATCCTTTGAAAATATTTATAATTATTCACACAAATAGACTGGTGTGTTACTGAATTAAGTGAAATAAAAAAAGTCGGGAAGAGCTTTTTATTTTTGCAAACCGATTTCAGTCCAAATTTTAAACAATATTTCAATTTAACAGAAATAATTCAGACTGTCATGTTTTCACACCTATTTGTGACAGTTTCTGCTTTATTGAAATCAGTCAGAAATTGTTTGTTTACGTTCACAGTTCAAAAATTTAAATGATTTTATTTTGGTATTCCATATGTACGTGCTGTACTACTACTACCATATACTTGTACAGTATATGTTATAGAGAGGTGGGGAGTTTGCCGGACACTAAAACATAAACTCGCCGGTGCTTTATTTACTCCATCTCGACAAATCATACTGTACTGTTGACGTCATAAAAGATAATACTTCTGAGGTATTAACGAAAACATTTGATTGCACAGCGTAAACAGTTTGTATTAGCAAATCACATGATTTTAAAATCACCAAGATCTAACGTGGAACAAGCGTCGATTGTTTATTCGGGAAATGAACACTGAGAAAATTGATTACAAAACTATGATAATGTTTATTTACAATGAAGATCAAATATAAAGCAGTATATATTTACAAATCAACAAACACACTCACTAGCTCACACACTCTCATTAAGATGTAGCCTTAAATGTCAATGTAGCTTCACCAAATGACCAACCGCAAAGTTCCAACTAAAGTCAGCTCAATCCAGAGCCCATGCAATGAATGCAATGACGAGGTTAATCCCACTCAATCCTGAGCCACTGCAGTAAATGCAGCTAGCAACATGTCCAACTCAATCCAGAGCCCATGTAAGATAAATAAGCAAAACCTTGCTTAAAATCGCCTCACTTGTGTCTACGACACGACAGGAACCCTCTACTAATGGGGTTTACAGTTCCTCAAGCGGATGACTCACTGAAGCTGGAGTACCAGTCGCCAACCTTGCGCATAGACGCCCTCATGGTTGCACTACCCTCGCTGACCTTGACCTGATGGCGAATAGGATGTCCTTTCAGTCGGTCCTGATGCTAAGGTAGATATTAGCGCATAGGCCTGACTGGTCCTGACCTTCCAGCACCGCTTGTAAATCCCGGCATGTGAAGCTACAATAATTAATTAATTACAATAGTTACATTATCGCTCAAATTTTCATACTGTCCTAAGATATATTTTAAGTTCAAAACAATAATGATAAAATTACCCTTACTAATTACCAGTATGTATACTACTCCTTAATAACATACTAAACTATATTTTACATACGAACTAATGTTGTGCGGCTCCGTAATATACCTAAAATACCCTAAAATCGTACAATCCGCAATATTACACTCTACGGCTTCCATACATTTTTCACCCACGCGCGAACACGCCACGCTTAACACTCTGACAATAGAACTGGGCTTCCATAGATTTATAAACAGGTGAAACCCACGATACAAACTACATAATTTTATATACAATCTTCAAAGTAACACATATATTGGATATATGATCCTTACACAAAAATAATATATAAATTATAGCATGAAACAACTTAATACAACAAATTCCTACCTACATACGATACAAATGGTCACGGTTGACTGGAGCGCACACATACCTAGATTGTTTGACCCGATAATAACACGGTACAATGCAATAATACCGACTAAAACAGGACAGAAATAAGGTAGAAAGTATGCTTACCACAGTCTGTTGTCTGTGCCTGGTTCACATGATGTAAGATATCGGTAAATCCATACCGGGTACACTAGACAAAGAAAACATGTCTATCGATGTAAACATCTCCGCCCGTGCACACTTACCCGTGACGTATTTCCGCTAAGGAGTACCGCGCTATTCAAAATACTTACCCCGGCAATCAGTAACAATAGCAACTATACAAAGACATAACTAACAAAAATATATACAGAATAGCAAAATAGATATGCTTGCGTGACACATCCCCAGGCTTCCGAAGAAAGTGGTACACTTTCTCGTCAATCACGAAGCATGTCTGTCCTAAAGTCTACTCAAGTAGTCTGCTCCCACGTTGTCTGATCCCTTGATTGCGCGAATCCTCAGTCTGTATGGTTGCAGAAGCAACGCCCAACGCATGAGTCTTGCGTTTGCCGTCTTCGACCTGTGTAGGTATGTCAGTGGTTGATGATCCGTCTCAAGGATGAACTCCTGACCATAGATATATGGTTCAAATTTTTGGACTGCCCAAACAATCGCCAAACACTCCTTCTCGATGATTGCATAATTCTTCTCTCTAGGAAGAAGCTTCCTGCTAGCGTAGGCAATTGGCATCTTTTCACCATCCACCTCCTGCAACAGCACAGCGCCAAGTCCGGTGTCTGACGCGTCTGTTCGCAGAATGAACTCCTGTTCCAAATTAGGTAATCTAAGAACTGGCCTTGCTGTCAACATAGTCTTGAGCGTAGAAAATGCTCGGTCATGAACCTCAGTCCAAACTACCTTATTCGGGCTACATTTCTTTGTTAAGTCGGTCAAAGGAACAGCGACTGACGCGAAATTTGGAATGAATCGTCGGTAAAACCCGGCTAGTCCAAGAAATGATCTCACTTGCTTCTTCGTCTGTGGTCTTTGTGCGTTTCCAATAGCATTCACTTTTGATTCCTCTAATTGCAGTTTCCCATCTCCAACAACATGTCCCAAACAAGACAGACTGGAAAATCCAATCGCACACTTGGTAGGTCTTGCTGTCAATACTGCTTCCCGGAGTCTTGCAAATAAATCCCTGAGCACAGTCATGTGTTCCTCCCATGTGTCGGTGTACACTAAAATGTCGTCAATGAAGTTGTCGATGTGTTCCATCCCCTTCAACAGCTTCCTCATCAATCTACTGAATGTCGCAGGAGCATTCACTAAGCCAAATGGCATCACCTTAAACTGGTATAAGCCTTGTGGGGTCGAAAAGGCTGTCATTGGCTTCGCTTCTGGCGATAAAGGCACCTGCCAATAACCCTTGCTCAGGTCAAGTTTGGAGAAGTACTTCGCTCCAGCTATTCTTGAGAAAATATCATCTGTGTTCGGCATCGGTTCGGCATCGAATATCGTAACACGATTCAACCGCCTGAAGTCGATACAAAAACGATTCGACCCGTCCTTCTTCTTGACCATGACCACAGGAGCTGAATAGGGTGATGACGACGGCTCTATTACATCCATCTCGATCATCTTGTTCACCTCTTCTTTTATCACATCCTTGGTCGTGTACGGCAATGGGTATGGTTTCACATGGACTGGAGTGTCCGTCATTGTCTTGATCTCGTGCTGCGCAAGATTTGTACTCCCCGGCAGATCTGTCAACACATCCTCGTAGCAGCTTAGGAGATCTTTCACTTCCGTTGTCTGTGTCTCCGTAAGTTCGCATGAAACTTCCACATCTTCCACATGCTCCTTCCCTCTGTCACTTGGAAGAGATTCCAATCTGCTTGGAAAATCGAATTCTTCATGAATTTCTTCCTCGTCCGACACCACACTGGTCGTGACACAAGCAATGATTCCTTCCTCCTGAGTTCCAGCCCCTTCTGCTTCAACATACTCCTTCAGCAAGTTGATGTGCAATGTCTTGATTTTTCCGTCCCTATTTACGCGGTAGTCATACGGTCCGACCTTCTCCACCACTTCATAAGGTCCCCGCCATTGCATCAGCAACTTATTCGCTTTCGTCGGTAACAGCACTAGCACTTTGTCTCCTGGGGTCAGCTCCCTAGACTTCGTCCTCCTGTTGAAGTGCCGTCTCTGAATCTGTTTAGCTTCCTTTAGATTATCCATGGCTACCTGGCAGGTGTCTTCCATCCGCTCTCTCAGATCCATCACATACTGGTAAGTAGTCTTGATGTCTTCGTCTGGTAGCTCCTTGGTGAGTAATTCTCTGAGGATCATCATAGGACCACGGACAACTCTGCCGTATAACAGCTCAAAGGGTGAAAATCCCAAACTTTCCTGTGGCACCTCTCTGTACGCAAATAGCAGGGCGTTGAGATAGCGGTCCCAATCCTTCGGCTTCTCAGCAGCCATCCTCCTGAGCATCTGTTTCAATGTGCCATTGAAACGCTCGACAAGTCCGTTACATTGAGGATGGTAGGGCGTTGTAGTCAGCTGGTGGATCGACAATAACCTGCTCACCTCCTTCATCAGTCCAGATGTGAATTGCGCCCCTTGATCCGTCAACATCTCTCTTGGCACGCCAACCCGGCTAAAGATATCCACTAGAGCCTCTGCAACCCTTTCCGTCTCAATCCCCTTAAGGGCCACTGCATCCGGGTATCTAGTTGCGTAGTCCACCACCGTTAAAATGAACCTGTTACCACGCTCCGTAACTGGATCCAGAGGTCCCACCAAATCCACCGCTATCCTCTTGAAGGGAGTATCGATCAGCGGCATACTTCCTAGTGGCGACTTCGGTACCCTTCATTTAGGAAATGTGCGTTGGCAAATATCACATGATCGACAGAAACGGGTAACGTCTGCTTGAATCCCAGGCCAAAAGAACTCCGCCAAAATCCTGCTGGATGTTCTCTTCGCTGCGAGATGACCGGACATTATCGACTCATGTGCAAGCTTCATGATCATCTGACGATACTTCACCGGCACAACCAACTGTCGAAACGTCTTCCCCGTTGCAATTCCTGGGCTTTGAAATTCTCTGTATAACAATCCCTTGTGGTAAAGAAGCACAGACTTCCCTCCGTCGTCGCGTGTCAGCGTATCATTTTCCCTTGCCAGCTTCCGAAACTTCGCTAGAGTACTATCTGACTGCTGCTCCTCTTTCAAGTCACGTACGCTCCCAAGATCTGCCATGAATTCGGACACCTGCAGTGGCTTTAATGGTTTCGCCTTCCTCTTCACTTCTGCCCTAGTCTGCACAGCATTGAGAGAGTCTATCTGCCAATGTTCGTCAGGTTGATCCACAGGAAGAGCGCCCTTCACGTTTCCAACTATCACGTCGTACAAAGGCGACTCTAGCAAAAACGCTTCCGTATCCCCTCTAAAGTATGGTGTGTCGATATAGACATTGGCGATCTGGCAAACAAGTCGGGAACCATCGGCTAAAACGTAGGTCTTTGTCCTGTTGGAGATTTTCTCAGGGTCCACTAGATTCCGCCTTACTCCGACCTCATCACATCCTGAATCCCGCAGTACTGTAACGACCTTATCACCAACGCGACCAAATACAACTGGCATAGAGGATGACTTCGTGTTACAGGCCTGACTAACCTTCGGAATATCCTCTTCTTCACTGCCTCCCGAATCCTGTACAATGGATGCTGCTTTCCCCTCTTTGGACTTATCAAACTTCTTCTTCCGACAATCCGATGCAATATGGCCCACCTTCTTGCAGTAGAAACAGGTCCTATCCTTTGAACCGTCGGATGAAAGTCCCGTGGACTTACCAGAAGTTGACGTAGGCGTTAAATGAGTAAGTGTCGATTGTCTCTGACCTCCCTGTTTAACAGCCTAAGATGTTGTCAGGTGCGATGCTCTAGCTCTCCTGGCTTCTGCATACTGATCCGCAAGGGTAGACATCTCGTCAATCGACTTGGGAATTCTCTCTTTCAGGAACAACATCAAATCCTGGTTACACACTTGCAGAAACTGATCCCTCAATACTAAGTCTTTCAACCCTGCATACGTCTTGTCTGTGTTGGTGAGTTCAATCCACCTCTCCAAGTAGTTGTCCAAACGAATAGAGAACTGTACAAAGGTCTCGCCTCCCTCAGGTCGAGACGAACGAAAGCTTTTCCTGAACCCTTCCTCTGTCTTGTCGAATCTTTTCAGCAAAGCTTTCTTTAATTCGTCAAAATCCAAGGCTTGATGAACCGGCAACCGTGAAAATACTGCTAAGGCATTTCCTGTAAGTAGAGCGCTCAAGTTGGCTACCCATCCCTCTCGATTCTACTTCTGAACAGTAGCATAACGTTCAAACCGCTGAATGTAGGCGTCAATGTTGTCCTTTTCCTCGTTGAATGCAGGTAACTTAGGACCTTTCTTCACAGCATTGTCCCTCTGAGTTTGATCCGCTTGGAGATGCTGTTGTTCCGCTTGTATCAGCTCCAACTTGCGCCTATGTTCTTCTTCTGCTCTCTTGTCAGCTCTTGCCTGTTCATGTTCCTCAAACTCTCTCTGTTTCTGGCGTTCCTGCCTTTCTCTCTCTCGCTCATCTCTTTCCTTGGCTTGCTGCTCTTGAACAAAAGACCGTAGCGCCTCCCCTTCCAACTCTAGCTGCTTCCCAATTCCCATCAAGTCAGTAAGTGAAGACATCCTGAATATAATATAGTTAAACAAAAGCTGGAAAAAATGCAAAAAATAGAAACCACCTAATGGAACCAATATATACAAAAACTGGTACTCACCTGCAATCCAGCATGATATTCCACACCAGCACACTCACCTGTTATCAGTTGACAACGCTCCAGTAGACCAACGTATAGGATAGAAAGGAAAAGAAGAAGTCCTAGTCGTAATCCTAACATAATCAATCTAATCAGAGTTTTATTCCCGCACAAACTAACGTTGGCTATCCCACCGCTGCCACCAATTTGTTAACGTGGAACAAGCGTCGATTGTTTATTCGGGAAATGAACACTGAGAAAATTGATTACAAAACTATGATAATGTTTATTTACAATGAAGATCAAATATAAAGCAGTATATATTTACAAATCAACAAACACACTCACTAGCTCACACACTCTCATTAAGATGTAGCCTTAAATGTCAATGTAGCTTCACCAAATGACCAACCGCAAAGTTCCAACTAAAGTCAGCTCAATCCAGAGCCCATGCAATGAATGCAATGACGAGGTTAATCCCACTCAATCCTGAGCCACTGCAGTAAATGCAGCTAGCAACATGTCCAACTCAATCCAGAGCCCATGTAAGATAAATAAGCAAAACCTTGCTTAAAATCGCCTCACTTGTGTCTACGACACGACAGGAACCCTCTACTAATGGGGTTTACAGTTCCTCAAGCGGATGACTCACTGAAGCTGGAGTACCAGTCGCCAACCTTGCGCATAGACGCCCTCATGGTTGCACTACCCTCGCTGACCTTGACCTGATGGCGAATAGGATGTCCTTTCAGTCGGTCCTGATGCTAAGGTAGATATTAGCGCATAGGCCTGACTGGTCCTGACCTTCCAGCACCGCTTGTAAATCCCGGCATGTGAAGCTACAATAATTAATTAATTACAATAGTTACATTATCGCTCAAATTTTCATACTGTCCTAAGATATATTTTAAGTTCAAAACAATAATGATAAAATTACCCTTACTAATTACCAGTATGTATACTACTCCTTAATAACATACTAAACTATATTTTAAATACGAACTAATGTTGTGCGGCTCCGTAATATACCTAAAATACCCTAAAATCGTACAATCTGCAATATTACACTCTACGGCTTCCATACATTTTTCACCCACGCGCGAACACGCCACGCTTAACACTCTGACAATAGAACTGGGCTTCCATAGATTTATAAACAGGTGAAACCCACGATACAAACTACATAATTTTATATACAATCTTCAAAGTAACACATATATTGGATATATGATCCTTACACAAAAATAATATATAAATTATAGCATGAAACAACTTAATACAACAAATTCCTACCTACATACGATACAAATGGTCACGGTTGACTGGAGCGCACACATACCTAGATTGTTTGACCCGATAATAACACGGTACAATGCAATAATACCGACTAAAACAGGACAGAAATAAGGTAGAAAGTATGCTTACCACAGTCTGTTGTCTGTGCCTGGTTCACATGATGTAAGATATCGGTAAATCCATACCGGGTACACTAGACAAAGAAAACATGTCTATCGATGTAAACATCTCCGCCCGTGCACACTTACCCGTGACGTATTTCCGCTAAGGAGTACCGCGCTATTCAAAATACTTACCCCGGCAATCAGTAACAATAGCAACTATACAAAGACATAACTAACAAAAATATATACAGAATAGCAAAATAGATATGCTTGCGTGACATACCGGACACTATATAATATGCAATCAAGGAAGATTTGATGTTTGCGAATTTTGCATGTTGTGGGTATAACTGGGAACACATATTCATGATTCAGCACTGTCTGCTGTTTTAATTCGATTCCAGCTTAATACAGTCTATACAATCAAACGTTTGAAAAAAAACTGCTATTTCAAGAAAATGGCTCCGTCCGTAATATACTCACAACCACTCTATGCGTGTATGTTGCTACTGTTTTCATATACTATCTATAAAACCAAGTTGTAACGTGTCTGTAAAAATCATATAGTCCTTTCACAGGCTTTACTAATTCCGTGGTCCTTTGTAGAAGCATTATTGTTAGGATGTGGTGGACGTGTAATACACACTCACAACACGATGTTTTTAAATGGCATTTGCTATTTCCTGACTTACGTTTACAATTACATATATCTATATTTTTTTCAAGGTATTTTATTGGTTAATCAATAGAATTAAACAACAATAAAGATCGACTTACGTCACGAAATGAATAGGCGTTTTTCTACTAAACTTTCTTCGTCAATGTACCACTGATCAGTTTACCTGAGTCGATCAGTTGTGCTTCAATGACGTCACAGGTACCACGTGACCGGTCAGCTCATTAAAATTCTCGCCAGTCGCGATCGGGAGCGGTCAACTTTGACTGTCAATATCTAGATCCCGGGACAAAATCGAATGCTCGTTGATGGGCTAATCAGTATTTATTGAAATGTACTACAAGTTTCATCACTTTTTACAAGATTTTCAAAATCTTGGCCAAAACCCTTTAATGTTTTTAACTTAGGGTGTGTGGGGGGGGGGGGGGGGGGGGCAGCGTTATACAGCGATATAGGGACCCCAACAAACAAAGAGAATTGGACATTTTTTCTGTGCCCAAATAGATGGCTAGTGTGTGATCTCTGGTTCGAAAGTAACAAGAACCACCCTAGAAGTTATGAAGTTATAGATCCATGGAATCTAATTAACTACTCAAACTTCATTTTAGAAATTACTTCGACTACATTTTCATCAATTAACCAATGAAATCTTATCTAGCATACGCGTGATGACCGTTCATTTGTAGCACTAGATCTGTTTGCTTACCGATCTGACCAAGACCGGTAAACTATAAGTTGAAACCTGTCACCATTATCTCAGTATTTGCTGAGGTATTGTGACGTAACAGAGTTGTCACTAGACCTCTTGATTGCAGACTTAGTGAAAACATTTCCTTTGATTATATGAAAAATGTACCCGGACACTTATTTGCAAAACGACTCAAGCAAACAGCGCGGAACACCTGTGACTGAAACTTTTAAGAACAGTTTTTGTATGTTTGTTAAAACGCTGATATAAAAGATAAGATAAAACACTGACTGACGTTCTAACGAAGGCTTATCTCGTAAACACTGTGTTATCCCGATCACAGGGACCTGAGAATTTGTTATAGCTAGTTTTGGACCTAAACTAGGGTGTTTAAAGTAATTTTACACTTTTGGGGGGTTTAGATCAATTTTCGATAAAAATGCCCCCTCAATGGCCTTAAAGACCATTGAAGGGGCATTTTTATCGAAAATTGATCTTAACCCCCCAAAAGTGTAACATTACTCTAAACACCTTTGCTTAGGTCCAAAACTACATTTGTAGCTGTAACAAATTCTCAGGTCCCTGTGATCGGGATGTGTCATATAGCAACTAATTTGTATTCTAAATAAAATACGAAACTTCAAATGATCTAAATTAGAACTTATATTAATATGCAACTATCTTAAAAGTTTTAATATTTGCTTTATTTTGAAACTAAATAAAGCAGTGATGAACACTACGACATTTCCCTCGAAATTTTAAGTCGAAATGCAGAGAGAAAAAAATAAAAACAGAAATAAATGTTTTAAAAACCAAAAGGTTGGTCATAACTAATATACAATATAAATAGAAGCAATATATTTGAAACAAGAAATCCCAGAGTGATCTTTGCGCCCACCATAGACAATATTCATGTAATCTCTTCTATTCTCTTATGTGTATTTAGTTTTAGTTATAATGCAATTTTGGAGCTCCTCTCAAGAAAAGTCAATACTAATTGAAAAATGATAGCATATGGGCCAGCTTTCATAAAAATGAATTGCTCATTGGCTAATATTTTTATCAGTCCCAGAAACAAAATAGTATAAATACAAGGACAAAGAGGAATATACATAATTATGAAATTAAAGAAATTTCATTGTGAAAATCCAAGAGGCCGTCTGTCACCCTTCATAGCCTTTACTACCAATTTCACTGTCTTTATCAAACTTTATCAAATCGAATTATTAATTAAAAGAAATTAAATGAGAAGAATTCAGGTTTGAAATTTTTGAAGTAATGGCATCTTCTTTGAAATGAAATACACCAGTTTGGTTGATTGCTCTTAATAGAAATTGACATGAAAAAGACATGAGTATCGATATCATTCCTAAATTTTATACATTTGTATGTTGTTCACAGTGCCAAATGTGAATGTGATGTAAACAATATTTCAAATTCTTTCGTTTCAGCTCAACAAAGAATTCATTGTCGGATGACAAAAGTAAAAAAAATAAATATTAGAAACCAGAGATAATTGGTAATCATTGGTACAGCAACATCGGTCAGTTGCATATGTTCTTATATAATGTAAGCGGTTTTTTACCATGGTAAATTTAAATTTGTTTTAACATGTGAACCATTTAGTATATTTTGCAATGATAAATCCCATGGACGTAGAGCAGAGAGCGAAAGTAAGGGGAATCGAGGATGGGCTAACCGTCTAGGTCTAGAAACGTGTCCTTTAATTCTATATGGTGACCAGCTGGTCGGAGATAAGGAACTCGTAATAACCATATGTCTTATTCATGGTGATATCCGTGACATTTTATGTCATAAAACTTCGGACACTGACAATAATTTTATGATCTGAGATATGAGGAAAAGAAGTTACAATAAACTGTCAACTGCTACTTAATTCAGCTAGCTGTCACATAGCGGTACACGTATTGTTTTTGGACCAAGCCAAGGGAAATAATTTCAATTTGGTAGAGGAATGGACGGAAAGGGACCAAAAACGCAACCTTGCTCAACTCATCAGTTTTACTCTGTACCAGTAAAGTGTTAGCCAACTAATGCTGACTGTAAATAAGGTCTAGTCTGGTTCCCAGTACATCAGACGGGATTGTTCTATTGTTGAATGACCCACAGGGGCTAGGCACGGACCTATGTTACTATGAAATGATTGTCAGATATGTTTTTTTTTACCTTTCTCGAATATAGTTCCTCCCACTACTATATATCTGTCAATATCTGACAATCATTTCATAGTGACATAGGTCCGTGCCTAGCCCATGTGGAATGACCTTCAATTGTTGTTATATTTGTTACAAGTACACATTATAATGTATTTTTTAGTGCAAAAGCAATGCTTAAACAGAATTTCACAAGAACAGATCGTTACACGGAAACAAATACTGTTATGTTATTGGGTTGATTTGCTTTTGTTTTTAGGCATTCCCTAATGGCTAGGATAATCCACAGGCACTTGTGGCCAGGAGAATAATCATACATACAGTATAGATAATATAGCGAAATATGAATGATTAAGAAAAACTAAAAACACAAAATTTTCAATTTTCTTTTTATGTTATTTATCATCTAAATCCATAATGGAAATAATTGCCAAATTTCAGCTTCATACGTCAAGCGGGTAAATTTCAGACACTCTTTTTCAGTGTCTGATAGTCGATTTTTTTGTGAAACCTAACCGCTTTACGTATCAAGCTGAAATACGAGTATGGCTATTATTTTCATTATGGATTTAGATGATGAATAACATAAAAGAAAATTTGAAATTTAGTTATTATATTTTTTTTAATTATTCATTTTTCGATGTACTATATTATCTACTGTATACATGATTATTCTCCTGGCCACAAGTGCCTGTGGGATAATCACCTGGTCAGGTTTCTTCGAATGATGAATTCCAATTCTAGATGGATGACTAAGCAGTGAAAACATTTGGAATTAGGTTGGTTTAGTTACTTCTCGGCGTCGAATTGTCCTTTCTTTGACGAATGCATTTCATTCCAAATACAGGCATGAGTCTGGCCTGGGTACTTTTCAGCATCATAATTGAGATGTCAGGTGTCTCATAATAAACTAGCAAATAATAGTAAATCACTTTTCAAATACAAAACAGTTTATTTAATGAGCGTAATAGAAACCGGAACCACCACCAGGAACACAGGAACCAGGACCACTGCCACCAGGAAGATGGGAACCAGGACCACCACTTAGAAGTTGGAACACAGGAACCAGGACCATCGCCACCAGAAAGATGGGAAACAGGACCACCACTTGGAAGTTAGAACACAGGTACCAGGACCATCGCCACCAGGAAGATGGGAACCAGGACCACCACTTAGAAGTTGGAACACAGGTACCAGGATCATCGCCACCAGGAAGATGGGAAACAGGACCACCACTTAGAAGTTGGTACACAGGAACCAGGACCATCGCCACCAGAACACAGGAACCAGGACAATCGCCACCAGGAAGATGGGAAACAGGATCACAACCGGGAAGATTGAAAGCATAACCACCGCCACTTGGAGGACGGGAACCATGAGCACTAACAGAAAGACAGTAACCATGACCATCACTAGGGAAACGAGAACCACGACCACATCCATCAGAACAAGGGAATCAGGACAACCACTAGGAACACAGAACCTGGACTACCACCAGGAAGACGGAAACTAGGACCATCACCAGGAACACGGGAACAAGGTCCACCACCAGGAAGACGAGAACCAGGTCCACCACTAGGAAGACGGAAACCAAGACAACCACCAGGAAGACTGGAACCAGGACCACCACCAGGAACACGGGAACCAGGACCACCACCCGGAACACGGGAACCAGGTCCACCACCAGGAAGACGAGAACCAGGTCCACCAACAGGAAGGCGGGAACAAGGACAACCACCAGGAAGACGGAAACCAAGATAACCACCAGGAAGACGAGTACCAGGTCCACCATCAGGAACACGGGAACTAGGACCACCACTCGGAACACAGGAACCAGGTCCATCTCCCAGGAAGACGAGAACCAAGTCCACTACCAGGAAGGCGGGAATCAGGTCCACCACCAGAAAGACGAGAACCAGGACCACCACCAGGAAGACGGGAACTAAGACAACCACCAAGAAGACGAGAACCATGTCCACCACCAGGAAGACGAGAACCAGGTCCACTACCAGGAATACGAGAACCAGGACCACCACCAAGAAGACGAGAACCAGGTCCACCACCATGAAGACGAGAACCAGGTCCAACACCAGGAAGACGGGAACCAGGACCACCACCAGGAATACGAGAACCAGGACCACCACTAGGAAAACGGGAACCAAGACAACCACCAGGAAGACGAGAACCAGGACCACAACCCGGAACACGGGAACCAGGTCCATCACCAGGAAGACGGGAACCAAGAAAACCACTAGGAAGACGGGAACCAAGACAACCACCCGGAACACGGGAACCAGGTCCACCACCAGGAATACGAGAACCAGGACCACCACTAGGAAAACGGGAACCAGAACCACCACTAGGAAAACGGGAACCAAGACAACCACCAGGAAGACGAGAACCAGGTCCACCACCAGGAATATGAGAACCAGAACCACCACTAGAAAAACGGGAACCAGAAGCACCACCAGGAAAACGGGAACCAAGACAACCACCCGGAACACAGGAACCAGGTCCACCACCAGAAATACGAGAACCAGGACCACCACTAGGAAAACGGGAACCAGAACCACCACCAGGAAAACGGGAACCAAGACAACCACCAGGAACACGAGAACCAGGACCACAACCCGGAACACGGGAACCAGGTCCATCACCAGGAAGACGAGAAACAGGTCCACCACCAGGAATAAGAGAACCAGGACCACCACTAGGAAAACGAGAACCAGGACAACCACCAGGAAGACGGGCCACCAGGAAGACGGGAACCAAGACAATCACCAGGAACACGGAAATCAGGATTACAACCAGGATCACCAACAGGAAGACGGGAACCAAGACAACCAACAGGAAGACGGGAACCAGGTCCACCACCAGGAAGACGGGAACCATGACCATCACTAGGGAAACGAGAACCACGACCACATCCACCAGGAAGACGGGAACCAGGACCAACACCAGAAGACGGGAAACAGGACCACCACCATGAAGACGGGAACCAGGACAACCACCAGGAAGACTTGAACCAAGACAACCACCAGGAAGGCGGGAACCGGGACAACCACCAGGAAGACGGAAACCAAGACAACCACCCGGAACACGGACACCAGGTCCACCACCAGGAATACGAGAACCAGGACCACCACTAGGAAAACGGGAACCAGAACCACCACTAGGAAAACGGGAACCAAGACAACCACCAGGAAGACGAGAACCAGGTCCACCACCAGGAAGACGGGAACCATGACCATCACTAGGGAAACGAGAACCACGACCACATCCACCAGGAAGACGGGAACCAGGACCACCACCAGGAAGACGGGAAACAGGACCACCACCATGAAGACGGGAACCAGGACAACCACCAGGAAGACTTGAACCAAGACAACCACCAGGAAGGCGGGAACCGGGACAACCACCAGGAAGACGGAAACCAAGACAACCACCAGGAAGACTTGAACCAGGACCACCACCAGGAACACGGGAACCAGGACCACCACCAGGAAGACGGGTACTAGGACCACCACCTGGAACACGGGAACCAGGACCACCACCCGGAACACGAGAACCAGGTCCACCACCAGGATGACGAGAACCAGGTCCACCACCAGGAAGGCGGGAACAAGGACAACCACCAGGAAGACGGAAACCAAGATAACCATCAGGAAGACGAGAACAAGGACCACCACCAGGAACACGGGAACTAGGACCACCACCCGGAACACGGGAACCAGGTCCATCTCCCAGGAAGACGAGAACCAAGTCCACTACCAGGAAGGCGGGAATCAGGTCCACCACCAGAAAGACGAGAACCAGGTCCACCACTAGGAAGACGGGAACCAAGACAACTACCAGGAAGACGAGAACCAGGTCCACAACCAGGAATACGAGAACCAGGACCACCACCAAGAAGACGAGAACCAGGTCCACCACTAGGAAGACGGGAACCAAGAAAACCACTAGGAAGACGGTAACCAAGACAACCACCAGGAACACTGGAACTAGGACCACCACCCGGAACACGGGAACCAGGTCCACCACCAGGAAGACGAGAACCAAGTCCACTACCAGGAAGGCGGGAACCAGGACCACCACCAGGAATACGAGAACCAGGACCACCACCAGGAAGACGAGAACCAAGTCCACTACCAGGAAAACGGGAACCAAGACAACCACCAGGAAGACGAGAACCAGGTCCACGATCAGGAAGACGGGAGCCAGGTCCACCCCCAGGAATACGAGAACCAGGACCACCACCAGGAAGACGGGAACCAGGACCATCACCAGGAAGACGGGAACCAGGACCACCACCAAGAACACGGGGACCAAGACAACCACCAGGAACACGGGAATCAGGATTACCACCAGGATCACCAACAGAAAGACGGGAACCAGGACCACCAACAGGAAGACGAGAACCAGGACCATCAACAGGAAGACGGGAACCAAGACAACCACCAGGATGACGGGAACCAGGACCACCACCAGGAACACGGGAACCAGGACCACCAACAGGAAGACGAGGACCAGGTCAACCACCAGGATCACGGGAACCAGGACTACCCCCAGGAATACGGAAACCAGTGACACCACCGCGAGGAAGACGGGAACCAAGACAACGCCAGGAAAACCTAAAACCAGGACCACCACTAGGAAGACGGAAATAAAGACCACCATCGGGAAGACATAAGCCACAACAACCGCTATCAGGAAGAAGAAACAAGGAACGATGACCGCCAATAGGACCATGTATAGGACAATAACCTCCATTGGGTCATAAAGAGTAGTAAAAGAAACAAGGTTTGTTATCACATTTGCCTGTTTCCGTGACTTGAACTTCAGGCAAACTTATTGTCTTACTCTGGTTGAAAAAAAAACCGTTTAAGACATGGAAAAAAAATAATACTTTATTTACACATATCAAGCATGTTCACTATTTTCAACCGATTTTGATTACATGTATGTACATATTGTAAACATCTTATGGAAACATTAAAAATAATGATCTAGTAAATAATAGATATCAACATATCTGTTCCATAAATAATAAATAATATTTACAATTGCTCCGCATTTTTCCATTGACACAATGCTAAGAGGCAGTTGCTGCCATAGGCCTATGTTTACATTTGCGCTGCAACCCACTATATGAATATTACCAGCAAAAATGCCTTTCATAAAAGGATATTTACATTCTGATTATTTCTTCTTTATATGAACATACCAACTGAAAACAACAAACACTAGCCTATGAATACATCTTGAATACAGTATGAATACATTCATTCACGTGAATTACTTATGACGTAATATATTAGTCTTGTTCAATACAAATCTTACGGCTCCGCTTCAGATAACATGGTTATCGGTTACATCCATATATCGGTTACATCCATATTGACTATGAAGCCCTAGCGGGCTTCATGCAATATGGATGTAACCGCTTTTCATTCATACCGGCATGAAAATAAAAAAAAACGCTATTCAATCCATATATGAAAGCAACGGTTCTAGAGACGTAGCACGTGGTTTCATTATGACGACATAGATCAAGCTTGTTCAATGAGAGTCTTGTCGCGCAGCTTCGAATAACATGGAGAATGCCCTTGCGTCAAACGCTTAAATGAATAATTATTATAATTGGCGCCAATTTTATTCAAGCTGGGCTGTTCCGCCCATGTCGTTTAAATGACGACACAGATACAAACGCAGGTAATAAATTATTAATTGGAAAAAATATAAATGAAGTTAAGCAATTGCTCTATAGTAAAAATGTAAATATATGGCTTGAAAGTTATTATTTTAACTTTCATAGCACTATGAAAGTTTAAAAAATGACTTTCAATCATTATATTTACAGTCTACACTGACATTCACTCGATAACCATTACTCAACAGACTATCATTATCACTGCATAACTGTAGTCAAACACGTGACAAATAAGGATTGTACCTCATTTTGACTGCGTATACGCGCACCATAGCATATGTTATATAAGATAATATAGTCCCATTGGATTTCATCAATATATTGGAAGATTTAGAAAATACACTATGAACAACACTATTTTTCTTCATGACATCATATGTAAATTTGGTATTAAATAATATTTCTAGCAACTCGAATTTATTTCTTTATTTATAACGGTCGTTTTGTACACGCATTGACACAGTGAGCTGGTTGTGACGCGGTCCGACGTCAGACGTCACAACTGCAGGGCGCCGCCATGTTTGCGTTACCGTCAACTAATTTTGAATGCGCATCATTTGGAATCAAAAGTTTGCTAGAAACTATTTATTGTTTAATCAAAAGAAATTGATTCCATATATGTTACATGTTACAAAATCTTGTAGGAACCAAACAATAGCCGACAGCGAATACTTATTTTTCTGAAGCGTGAACGACGCCATATTTGAAGAAATATCAATCCGCCGAGTCTTTTTTTTCACTGCGTATACGGTAATATATTCGCAGTCAGAGTTTACTAAGCACAAGAAGGGAGAGGTGTGAATATATTTATATTACGTCGACAACAATTCATGTGGGCGGAGCTATGCAAATCCTACAGTTTGAAACACAATTGTGTGACGTCACCAACAATTAACGTAGGCGGAGCTTGCAAATTTCATACTGTTACATTTATTGAAACATTCCCACGTTCATTAGTTTTGAAATGAAATCTGTGTCCGAAGATTTGACTATAATGAACAAAATAGTTACGAACATTTCACAGAAAGATACTGTAAATATAAGGATTAGCTTTCTATTTTGTTTAGGTTATCGGGGGATAACTACAATGGAAAACGGGTAAATTATACGTAAACGGCTTCGCCGGTTATTGAATTTACCCGTTTTCCATTGTAGTTATCCCCCGATAACCTAAACAAAATAGAAAGTTAATCCTTAAATATAACACCCTATGCCTCAGACTATAACAATATTTGCTATTGTGACGTCATCAATCTCTATTGTGACGTCATAAATTTCATCATTGCTATACTTGATTTGCAGTACAACATCGGCTCAAAATAACTGAACAAAGCACAATAATTAATTTTCCATTGATTGTATGCAGAATGCGGCTTTCTGATTGGTTAAGATTATTTTTTCATAACTCTATTTAAAAAAAAAAATCCGAAAATGGTGCGAAAAATGTGACGTCACAATACGGCGATTGACATTGCGTATTGATTTGTAAAAATAATCCATTGTTAGAGCGTTGTTAAAATTGTACATAAACATTTTTTAAATTTGAAAATAAATTTCAAAAATTAATTACAAGCGTTAATGTCAATTATTTTTTAGTTTCATAGAGTTATGAAAAAAAATTTAGCTTGCAAACTTTTGTAAGAATACGCTAAGCGGATTCATACAGTTTACAAATAATTTTGTTTCGTACCCCAATGAAACTAATAAAATTGTCATCAATACTTAAATAATTCTATCAAATCGTAAATAAACATAAAGCCCTAGCGAGCTTTATCAAGTTTCTCATCAATAGCAATGTGTGTGATAGGACTATAACAAAATTTGCTAAAACAGTCATTGCTTATTTCTTTTAATTTATAATTCTATTCTGCACGTAGTCATGATTTACCCCGTATCCCCTAGATTGTACTGTGTCATGAATTACCCCGTATCTCCTAGATTGTACTGTGTCATGAATTACCCCGTATCTCCTAGATTGTACTGTGTCATGATTTACCCCATTACTCCTAGATTGTACTGTGTCATGAATTACCCCGTATCTCCTAGATTGTACTGTGTCATGATTTACCCCATTACTCCTAGATTGTACTGTGTCATGATTTACCCCGTTATTCCTAGATTGTACTGTGTCATGATTTACCCCGTTATTCCTAGATTGTACTGTGTCATGATTTACCCCGTATCTCCTAGATTGTACTGTGTCATGATTTACCCCGTATCCCCTAGATTGTACAGTGTCATGATTTACCCCATTACTCCTAGATTGTACTGTGTCATGATTTACCCCATTACTCCTAGATTGTACTGTGTCATGATTTACCCCATTACTCCTAGATTGTACTGTGTCATGAATTACCCCGTATCTCCTAGATTGTACTGTGTCATGATTTACCCCATTACTCCTAGATTGTACTGTGTCATGATTTACCCCGTATCTCCTAGATTGTACTGTGTCATGATTTACCCCGTTATTCCTAGATTGTACTATGTCATGATTTACCCCATTACTCCTAGATTGTACTATGTCATGATTTACCCCGTATCCCCTAGATTGTACTGTCATGATTTACCCCATTACTCCTAGATTGTACTGTGTCATGATTTACCCCGTATCCCCTAGATTGTACTGTCATGATTTACCCCGTATCCCCTAGATTGTACTGTGTCATGATTTACCCCGTATCTCCTAGATTGTACTGTGTCATGATTTACCCCGTATCCCCTAGATTGTACTGTGTCATGATTTACCCCATTACTCCTAGAATGTACTGTGTCATGATTTACCCCGTATCCCCTAGATTGTACTGTGTCATGATTTACCCCATTACTCCTAGATTGTACTATGTCATGATTTACCCCGTATCCCCTAGATTGTACTGTGTCATGATTTACCCCATTACTCCTAGATTGTACAGTGTCATGATTTACCCCATTACTCCTAGATTGTACAGTGTCATGATTTACCCCGTATCTCCTAGATTGTACTGTGTCATGATTTACCCCATTACTCCTAGATTGTACTGTGTCATGAATTACCCCGTATCTCCTAGATTGTACTGTGTCATGATTTACCCCATTACTCCTAGATTGTACTGTGTCATGATTTACCCCGTTATTCCTAGATTGTACTGTGTCATGATTTACCCCGTTATTCCTAGATTGTACTGTGTCATGATTTACCCCGTATCTCCTAGATTGTACTGTGTCATGATTTACCCCGTATCCCCTAGATTGTACAGTGTCATGATTTACCCCATTACTCCTAGATTGTACTGTGTCATGATTTACCCCATTACTCCTAGATTGTACTGTGTCATGATTTACCCCATTACTCCTAGATTGTACTGTGTCATGAATTACCCCGTATCTCCTAGATTGTACTGTGTCATGATTTACCCCATTACTCCTAGATTGTACTGTGTCATGATTTACCCCGTTATTCCTAGATTGTACTGTGTCATGATTTACCCCATTACTCCTAGATTGTACTGTGTCATGAATTACCCCGTATCTCCTAGATTGTACTGTGTCATGATTTACCCCGTATCTCCTAGATTGTACTATGTCATGATTTACCCCGTATCCCCTAGATTGTACTGTCATGATTTACCCCATTACTCCTAGATTGTACTGTGTCATGATTTACCCCGTATCCCCTAGATTGTACTGTCATGATTTACCCCGTATCCCCTAGATTGTACTGTGTCATGATTTACCCCGTATCCCCTAGATTGTACTGTGTCATGATTTACCCCGTATCCCCTAGATTGTACTGTGTCATGATTTACCCCGTATCCCCTAGATTGTACTGTGTCATGATTTACCCCGTTACCCCTAGATTGTACTGTGTCATGATTTACCCCGTTACCCCTAGATTGTACTGTGTCATGATTTACCCCATTACTCCTAGATTGTACTGTGTCATGATTTACCCCATTACTCCTAGATTGTACTATGTCATGATTTACCCCGTATCCCCTAGATTGTACTGTCATGATTTACCCCATTACTCCTAGATTGTACTATGTCATGATTTACCCCATTACTCCTAGATTGTACAGTGTCATGATTTACCCCGTATCCCCTAGATTGTACTGTGTCATGATTTATCCCGTATCACCTAGATTGTACTGTGTCATGATTTACCCCGTATCTCCTAGATTGTACAGTGTCATGATTTACCCCATTACTCCTAGATTGTACTGTGTCATGATTTACCCCGTATCTCCTAGATTGTACTGTGTCATGAATTACCCCGTATCTCCTAGATTGTATTGTGTCATGATTTACCCCGTATCTCCTAGAATGTACTGTGTCATGATTTACCCCATTACTCCTAGATTGTACTGTGTCATGATTTACCCCGTATCCCCTAGATTGTACTGTGTCATGATTTACCCCATTACTCCTAGATTGTACTGTGTCATGATTTACCCCATTACTCCTAGATTGTACTGTGTCATGATTTACCTCGTTACTCCTAGATTGTTCTGTGCCATGATTTACCCCGTATCTCCTAGATTGTACTGTGTCATGATTTACCCCATTACTCCTAGATTGTACTGTGTCATGATTTACCCCGTATCTCCTAGATTGTACTGTGTCATGATTTACCCCATTACTCCTAGATTGTACTGTGTCATGATTTACCCCGCATCCCCTAGATTGTACTGTGTCATGATTTACCCCGTATCCCCTAGAATGTACTGTGTCATGATTTACCCCGTATCTCCTAGATTGTACTGTGTCATGATTTACCCCGTATCCCCTAGATTGTACTGTCATGATTTACCCGGTATCCCCTAGAAAGTACTGTGTCATGATTTACCCCGTATCCCCTAGAATGTACTGTGTCATGATTTACCCGGTACCTCCTAGAATGTACTGTGTCATGATTTACCCGGTATCCCCTAGATTGTACTGTGTCATGATTTACCCCGTATCCCCTAGAATGTACTGTGTCATGATTTACCCCGTATCTCCTAGATTGTACTGTGTCATGATTTACCCGGTATCCCCTAGATTGTACTGTGTCATGATTTACCCCGTATCCCCTAGATTGTACTGTGTCATGATTTACCCCGTATCCCCTAGATTGTACTGTGTCATGATTTTAAATTTTTTTAGCTCAGCTGATGGATTGAAATCGTTAATATTCATTTCATCAAAAATTACTTGGAAGTGTACTTATGAGAGTTGAATCGTCATCGCGGTCTTATATTTTCTCGCTAAAAGTATTACGTTTAAAAATGATTGCGCTAATACAAGTGTTTATATGCTGATTATATAATATCACGGATGCGCCAGTGTGCCAAAAACTGACAATGCGCCAAAATTTGATGGTGCCAAACTAAGTACGTTTACAGCAACATATTTCTTGATTAGTTATACAGTTATATTTCATACGTTGCAAGCTGCAGAGAAAGAACGGAGAACATCTAACCAATGATTCCATGTCTCACTTGATGCTCCTAACATCAACGGTGGGTCCAGCGGTTTGGTGAAGTGTGAGACAGTTTCTTATGGGCAAGATGCATTCTCATGTGTACTGTCAAAATGGAATTTTTCGTGGCGTGGAAATTTTCGCTTATTTCGCTTGTATTAAATCTCCGCGAATATATCAACACGCGAATATATAAACACTTCTCTTACCCAACAGTGTCCAATAGTATTATAGGCACACAATACAAAATAATAATAATAATAATATACAATATTTAAAGGCCCAATATACGTAACTTTCGGCAAAACTTTAAGCGAAAATCAAGCCTGAAAACTTATTATATTTATATATTTAGTTAAGATTAACTAATATCAGCAATATTCAAGATGAATTATTTCGCTGTTACCGGTACAGCAGCAGTTGAAACACACTATTTGTAAACACGCGGCCATTTCGAACCTTCGGTTTGTTGTTGAAGTGGGCCCCACCTGAATTATTTTCAATCCTTTGGATTTTTTTGTTAAGAGTTTCGTGTTAGTATCACTAGGCGTTTGCGGGGTGTTGTTGTCAGTGAAGAAAGTAAAAGTTCTGGAGATCGAAATGTGGTCCAAATAAAGATTTATTAAGGTAACTATCTCTAGGTCGGTAGGCGATTTCTGGAGCATCCAAAATCACACCCGTATAGTCCGAGGCCTAGGTCCTAACTCCTCTTACAAGCATAATAGTCCCATTAAGTACATTGTTACAATAGCAAAAGAGAACATACAATAAGTGAGTGACATCTATCACTCAAGCAATTGGCCTTTCAGACCCAAGCCTTACCCGACCAGGTGAGATAATTCTACCTCGCTGTCCTTTGTCCGATTCCGACCTGGTAAGACTAGTTAATCCTGTTACGCAAAAGTTAAAAGGTATATGGTATACGATGGACATAGTTGATACATAAATTAATCTGACAACAATGATTCAAACGAATTACATATCCATATTGTAACGACTTCAAAGGAAACTTTTGTAAATAGACCTTATTTAAATTAACACGAGTTATGGAGAATTATGATACAAACAATTTACATAAAATAGTTTCTTATTAGCATTGTCAGATGGAATAAATGAAATGAAAGTTCGGAACTTTGTAGTTTAAAATACACCAAATAAGGAATTAAATTAAAGTTCAAATAAAGCACTTTTATCATAAAATTTCTTTATGATATTAGTAACCGCTCAGGTTTACTTCGTTTTAGGCTAATTTTTGCATGGTTATCAACTGGATTTTTTTCAGAATTTTTCAGAATCACGAAAAATTTCCAGAAGTTACGTATATTGGGCCTTTAATATAGCGCCCTATCTAGCTAACATAAGCCACTCTAAAGCGCTTTACAGTACATAGATATACAATTCTTATACAAACAATACAATTAACACATACATTTCTATCATATACAATTCTGAGGAGTTCGCAGGAGCTGCCTTATCGGGCGCTAACTACTTGTCCTATACCGCCTGGCTAATATCTCCATATTTGTGTGTATTTATGCGTGTGTGCTGGAGATGAATTGTGTTCTGTTTGTAGTGGGACCTTGTTTCCAACGGCATCTTTTATAGTGCCACCACACTTAAATGCTACATCACAGATACTGCAACATCCACCCCAGACTATTTTATTATACTCCACCTGGGTTGTTGGAGTTGTGTGGGCAGGAGAAAAACACTTTTTCTCTGAATGTTCCATGCGTATGACGATTACGGGGATCGAACCCCGGCCACCTGCATGGAATGCCGGAGTGTTTACCACTCGACCAATCCGCCCAAAACAGTTCGATTGACAGCGCGAAAATTTCCACATCGCGAACAGTTTAGAGGTTGATTAAGTGAAAAATTCCACTCGCGAAAAATATTAACTTTTACAGTATTTGTGTTCTACGTACAACGTTCAGACAATTCTGGCGACCCTTCCAGTCCTGCAACATGATATATGAATGTTGTTTGAGCCCCATTCCTGTCCACAACTCCAACAGAACTCAAATCGCCGACAGATAATACAGCGCACACGGATGTCCCGTTCATCTTGTCTGGTACAATAGGAACGACATGATGGACACTCCTTGATATCCTGAAAAAGTATACAAATGGCATAATACGTGATGAATATTTATTGGAGAAATTCAGTAAAGTATTGTTCTTTTTCTACCACTGAATAGACCAAATAATCATTGTAAACTGTTCTCTATCTTACATTTAGATTTGAGGAATCAGTCATCCGTAAGAAATGATACATGTATAGTGTTTACTTTTTTTATGGATGGATAAATATAAGGTTTTGAATTATCGGAAATATTATTTTGTTTTCGCTTAATCTACTTCAAAGCCATAAATCTGCTTGATTACAATTATTATATTTTGTTCATCTTTGTAAATGACACTGCGCAAAGCATATGCTTTTACAACGGGTAGCATGAAAGTAAATCCGAAACTATACACTCACTGCTTTTGCAAAGTAGTTACGATTAAGAGTTTCCGCATAGGTAAAGACTTTCGTGTCCGTCCACTTGAGCTTGAGTCGTAGTTCAGATAAACACCATTCTGTCCTGCACGCCTCCTTGTAGCAAGTCAGGCTAGTGTGACCTAGGTACAGTAGATGTTGCAGGTAGTCGTCTAGGTCATCTTTTTCTGTGACAGAGAATATAGAAATTATTCAATTCAATTTTATTTTATTTAGCACTTTTATAATTACATGAGTAATTTGATGGCTATTTACACAACAATACAATTGAAGTAACAAATATAATTAACAGCAAAGACAACAATTATTTAGTTCACAAAATTAAAGTGTTTCTTAGCCCATCTTCCTCAGTTCTATTGACTGTTTAATAAACAATAATGTCCTATTAATTAACTTTCTATTCTTTGATGTAAATATGTTCGAAAAAAATTACCTGGTCGCTCAATGAAGAATCATATATAAACTTTTAATTTTGGAAAAGTATTCTTGTCTTGCAGATTGATATTTTGGACAGTGGAAAAAGAAATGTTATAATAAAAGAATATTCATAATTCTCTGGAGAATACCTATAAACCAACTATTGACTGATTTGTAACCGATTAATGACTGTCTAGTTACCGACTAAAGATTACCTAGAAAACCGACTAATGACTGCATAGTAAGCCGACAAATGGCTTCCTAGTAACCAACTAATCTCTACCTTGTAACCAACTAATGACTGCCTTGTAACCAACTAATGGCTGCCTTGCAACTAACTAATGACTGCCTTGTAACCAACTAATGACTCCCTAGTAACCAACTAATGACTGCCTTGCAACTAACTAATGGCTGCCTTGTAACCAACTAATGGCTGCCTTGTAACCAACTAATGGCTGCCTTGCAACCAACTAATGGCTGCCTTGTAACCAACTAATGACTGCCTTGCAACTATCTAATGGCTGCCTTGTAACCAACTAATGGCTGCCTTGTAACCAACTAATGGCTGCCTTGTAACCAACTAATGACTGCCTTGCAACTTAAAATGGCTGCCTTGTAACCAACTAATGACTCCCTAGTAACCAACTAATGGCTGCCTTGCAACTAACTAATGGCTGCCTTGTAACCAACTAATGACTGCCTTGCAACTAACTAATGGCTGCCTTGTAACCAACTAATGACTACCTAGTAACCAACTTATGGCTGCCTTGCAACTAACTAATGACTGCATTGTAACCAACTAATGACTGCCTTGTAACCAACTAATGGCTGCCTTGCAACTAACTAATGACTGCCTTGTAACCAACTAATGACTCCCTAGTAACCAACTAATGGCTGCCTTGCAACTAACTAATGGCTGCCTTGTAACCAACTAATGGCTGCCTTGTAACCAACTAATGGCTGCCTTGCAACTAACTAATGGCTGCCTTGTAACCAACTAATGACTGCCTTGCAACTAACTAATGGCTGCCTTGTAACCAACTGATGGCTGCCTTGTAACCAACTAATGGCTGCCTTGTAACCAACTAATGACTGCCTTGCAACTAAAAATGGCTGCCTTGTAACCAACTAATGACTCCCTAGTAACCAACTAATGGCTGCCTTGCAACTAACTAATGGCTGCCTTGTAACCAACTAATGACTGCCTTGCAACTAACTAATGGCTGCCTTGTAACCAACTAATGACTACCTAGTAACCAACTAATGACTGCCTTGCAACTAACTAATGACTGCCTTGTAACCAACTAATGGCTACCTAGTAACCAACTAATCTCTGGTTTGTAACCAACTAATGACTACTTTGTAACCAACTAATGACTACCTAGTAACCAACTAATGGCTGCCCTGCAACTAACTAATGGCTGCCTTTTTACCAACTAATGACTGCCTTGCAACTAACTAATGGCTGCCTTGTAACCAACTAATGACTACATAGTAACCAACCAATGGCTGCCTTGCAACTTACTTATCTCCGCCTTGTAACCAACTAATGACTGCCTTGCAACTAACTAATGGCTGCCTTGTAGCTAACTAATGACTGCATAGAAAACCGACTAACGGCTACCTAGTAACTAACTAATCTCTGGCTTGTAACCAACTAATGACTACTTTGTAACCAACTAATGACTACCTAGTAACCAACTAATGGCTGCCTTGCAACTAACTAATGGCTGCCTTTTTACCAACTAATGACTACCTAGTAACCATCTAATGACTACCTAGTAACCAGCTAATGGCTGCCTTGCAACTAACTAATGGCTGCCTTGTAACCAACTAATGACTCCCTAGTAACCAACTAAAGACTACCTAGTAACCAACTAATGGCTGCCCTGCAACTAACTAATGGCTGCCTTTTTACCAACTAATGACTGCCTTGTAACCAACTAATGGCTGCCCTGCAACTAACTAATGGCTGCCTTTTTACCAACTAATGACTGCCTTGTAACCAACTAATGGCTGCCCTGCAACTAACTAATGGCTGCCTTTTTACCAACTAATGACTGCCTTGTAACCAACTAATGACTAATCTTAGTCAGACATCACCTTCATGTAAATCAATGAATTCATGCTGGCCAGGATTTTCTTTCTATCTATATTCAATTTTTCTTTTCTTGAGAGGTCATACAAAATGTATAGTCAAGTCAGGTCAAAACAGTTTATTTATCTAACCATATACATTGTAAAAGTCTATCACCATACATTTAAGGAGTATCGTTAGCAATTCACCGGTTATTTCCCCTAACTAATAATAATAACAATAATATTCTTCATTTAAATTCAATAGCCGATTGAGAAAAAATAGAGAATACCGAAGCATTCACAAAATCATAATACGAACTCAAAATCGATTAAACTACGGGGAAAATATGAACAAAGGAAAGATTAAGATGGAGACGCTTGGAAAAGTACAAGAGAATAATCACAGGTGTTCCGGAAGAGTAAGCGTCTTCTGCTTCATCGACGACACCCACCGATTTAGAGTATAAACTAAATCATAATTTGTTACATCTTTCATATGGATGTTTTTTTTTTAAAGTTTTACTAGTAGATACATATTAGAATATTACCATAACGATGACCACAATCCATGACAATCCATGTTCCTCCGTCACAGTTTTTCTGCCTTCCTCCCCTCTTTTCTGGCGTGTCACCTTTTTCGCTCTTGATACATAGTAAACGGTTTAATATCTCTTGATACATTACACGTGTTTCTGAATGATCTGCATTTTGCTGTTGTCTCATGTGCTCTTGATTTATCATCATTATCCTCTGATTCTCCAGCGAAGTACGAGTTAAATTCTTTTGACTTTCCATCATTTCAAACAGAGTTTTCATGTTGTCAACATGGTTTGCCTTGAATCTTTTGATCATTTTAGAAAGTACGGTGAATTGGATTTTCACCTCAGCGTTTCGAGCAACACCAAGAGGACTCAAAGCCTGAAATATGTTCTTCATATTATGTTTAAGTGTGCCTTCATATCTTTTGGTCATTTGCTCTAGATCTTTTATAATTCCGGTGATTTTGAAGCTCCATTTGACGCCATACGTTTCCATCTTCCTGTCAACCTGTTCAGTAGTAGGAAGTCCCTCCATTTTTTTCAATACCCTGTTACCCATATCCAACAGAGAGTTAAATAATTTAGGCTCCAACGTTGCCACCAAATCCATTAATTCAGAGAGCACTGATTTTATGCTGCTGATCTCTTCCATGCCTTCTTGACTTTGCCACCGCTGTACTTCAAGAAGTAGAATATTCTGATCTGCGGAACTTGGAAGTGGTCCTTCTTTGTACGTTTCAAAGTTTTTCTCCACCGTGTTTTGATATTGTTGATCATGATCTGTAAGACGGAGAAGGACAGTTGATAGTTCTTTCCATGTAACTTGGAAACTGCTACTGTCTGATTTTACTTCAGCAACGTGGCATATATCATTACGGAACAGTCGCAGTCTGACAAGATCTGCTTCCATGGAAACGTCTCCCGCTAGTGGCCGACCATTCCAGTCTTTAGGGGGAGGGATGCCACAAATGTTGCCTAGCAACAGGCACCAAAGGGAAATGTCCCACTCGTCCGGTTTCGCAACAGGAAACAACAGGTTCCATTGTGATGGTAAGATTTTTCTCTTGTTCTTCAGTTTAGTAAGGGTAGATTTGAAACTCTGTAGGTAGCTATCGACAGTTGTGTTTGGTGTCATTCGAGTGGTGAATAACCAGCGTAAAACGTCTCTACCACCGTTTACTAAAAGTAAGAGCAGCCGGAAAAAATTGACATTACGTTCTGTAATTCCCACGAGTTGTCCTCCTGCCATCGTGCACGTCTTACAGCGAAACTGAAAGTAGCCAATACGATAACGTTCGTGAAAATAGTGTAACCTATTAATAGCAACTATTTTGTTGTCAGTTATTATTGTGCTTACTGCATCGTATTTTTGATAGTTTAGCTTAAGACCGTTTCCATAGCCTCATTTACAAATGTATCTGAATGGGATTGTCCATTAAAAATGAATTGCACGAAATAGTCTAGCCACCATTGAATATACGCAAAAAGGAAGTCATAACTAGGTACAGTATAGTAATGCAGTAATATTGAGGTGTATGTATAAATAGATGTGTTAAATTGTACACGTATACATTGAGATATCACTTTGTTTTATTTACCTATACCTTGTATCGTTTTAGCTTGAATTTAAACGTGCTAAGGATAAATTTCACTGTAAAGTTCATGTATTCGTATTATCGTTTTTTTAATAAAATATAAACAAAACGAAAGTATAATTATCTTTGGATTATCTATGACTTCATTATGATTTTTAAATTAAACAATGTCATATTTTTGTTTTGTTAAAACACAAGTCATCGTATTACAAATCTCTGAAAGATTCATACCTTACCAGTTGTGGTGATTATTCAAGGTAATCCGGGTAGACAAAAGAGGAAATCCAAAATGACGACACTGGGCTATAATTATAAAAGGGAGACAACTGCCATCAAATTACACATTATAGTAATGCAATATATATGAACAGCGGAGTACTTACCCACACATGCACAGCGATGTTTCAACAAAAAAAAAAAAGAGAAAAAATATAAAATGAAAAATGTTTCAACCCGACCACAGTTGCTTGAGTTTCTGTCAGTATATAAAAAAAACATGCTTATATATATATGAAGCCGCGGCCCATTACAGAATGTAATGATCATTACTGTAATGGGAGGCTCATTTCACACATACAGAGTATATAGAGGCTATTCAATGGTTTCCCGTTAAATATCAAATATATTTCACGAGTATGGCAATTTTTTTTTATATTTTCACGAGTGCGTAGCACGAGTGAAAATATATTAAAAAAAATGTACGCCAATTTGCAACAGTCTGCCGGGAAAGTTTTCCTCCAAACTCAACAAAGATATTGTCAACCACGAACGAATTCAATGATTCGTACTATATCTTCCTCAGTACGTTTCATCTTAGCATTTGTTGTGTTTTTTCACAATGTATATTGTTTCATGATGATAACTCACAACCGGATATTTCTATCGTCGTCCACCTTTCTTAGAAAAGACAGCTTTCACATTGAGAGTTCTTTGATGAAGCAGAAGATGAAGTTAGAAGACAGTTAAGCATGGACGCGTGTTTACAAATACCGAGTTTCAACTACTGCTGTACCGGTAATCGCGTAAGAATTCATCTTGAATATTGCTGATATCAGTTAATCTTAACTAAATTAATATATATGAAAAAGTTCTTAGGCTTATTTTTCGCTTCAAGTTTTGTCGAAAGTTACGTATATTGGGCCTTTAAAATATATTTGATAGATGGAGATTCTGGGATACGTATGACCCTTTATGAAAAGCTCATGAAGCTTCATGTTGGGGTGTTGATGGAGATAATGTTATTTAATATCTCTGCTATAGTAAGGCTGTGTAAGTTCAAACTTTTGCTATATATTTAAGTAGATCTTGAGGTTAAATAGCTTATTTTATTCCCATTGGAATATGTCAAAAACCTGACCGATCACTAAGCTATTCCCATTTTTACTAGGAAAAAGATAAACCTGTCATTTAAGGGGTTGGGAAAAAGACAGCCCACACGCGCTATTATTCATTTCTAAAACGTCACTTACCGTGTCATCACTGAATGCAGTGTAACCAAGAGAAACGTCACCAATTTCGGCACACATTGCATCTGCCATTGATGAAGGCGCGATGCACTGAGTTCACATTGCAACTTATTTTACGTTAGGAAAGTGTGGGAGAAAAATAACCACTCACCCCCGTATAATGTAGACAGAGAAATCACAACCTTCGGGATGGGATTTATGAATTATAACATATGCCTCTTGCTAAAATTCATCAATCTTATCCCAAGGGTTGAGATTTCTCAGTTTACATCACATGCATTTTTGTTCATTAAGAAACGTTTGCTATATATACCAGGGTGCAGAGAGCGAACGTGAACGTAATCTATGGTTAGCGAGGACTTTTGTCAGCTAGCAAATCTTGAAATACTGATGCAGTTCCCCATATCGGTCCGGTTTTAAGAGAGTTGGTCTGCAGGAAAATAATAAATGCTGGCACAGGGTCTGTTGTGTTGTCCAATAACCAATGATTATTAATCAACGAAGAGTGTTGTTACGTCGCAACGTGATAAAAATATTCGAAAATGTAGAAAACGATGATATACTATCAGTGGCGTAGCTTTCGTGCATGTTTGCATACTTTGCATACTTGCATTTCGTGCATGTTTGCATACTTTGCATACTTGCATTCCTTTAAATTTAGCCATCCAATGACAGCAAAATGACGCTTGGTACCGTTTGATGGCTAAATTTAAAGGAAGACCGCCATCCATTGACAGCAAAAGACCAGCCCGCGGGGTGACGTCAACCTAATGAATATGTAACGAAATGGCCCCCAAGCCGCCACGATCCTCAGACACGGATATTTTGCATGTTTTTGGAGGAAATGGAGGTTATTTCTGAGGAAGGACGATACATTTGAGTTGCATGTAGGAGGTTTCTAAAATAAAAATTATCCATCTTTCCAACGGTACCAAGCGTTTTTTCGTACCTCAACTAGAAATGTGATTTTTGATGCAAGAAAGGTAGGTGGGGTCTATTTTTAGATCTGGAAAGCTTTCCACCCTTTAGCTTTTATGACTACTGAGGGAGCATTTTTATTGAAAATTGATCTTAACTCCCCAAATGTGTAAAATTACGCTAAACACCCTATTTCAGGTCCAAAACTAGCTGTAACAAATTCTCAGGTCCCTGTGATGAAAACCACGTATGGGGACCTGAGAACTTGTTACTATGGCAAGCAAATATTGTATATATACATTATTTTTGATAAGATATCGTTATTGTGTATGAAATATCTTATATAATTTGATGAAATACAATCTGATTGAAATCAAACTTGATCTCTGCGCCGTTCGTAATCTTCTCTCTATTGCGTCAAGATATGACAACATCCTATAGGGGGTCACGTTCAAGTGACCTTTTGCATTAGCCAATCAAATTACTACTTTCATAATATTGGATGTGATTTTTTTGCGGCGACATAGCTTGCATAATCGTATATGCACGTTTAGTCATTTCGTCACAAAAATTGTATGTGCAATTTTGTGACTAAATGACTTACTACAGATGACAGCGTTATTGGAAAATTCTACTCTTGTGAAGTAAAGAGGCGACAAAGGTCACCAGAACATGACCTCTTACGGGATGTTGTCAGATCCTTGAATTGTGTAACGAAGTGAGAGTAAGGATCAGCATTTTAATCAGATTGGGTGAAATACAAAATCGACACTGCTTCTTATGAAGTTTAAGATGGCATATGTATATTTGGACCTAAACCACTGTGTTCAGGGTGTTTACTTGTCTTAAAGGTTCGGAAATTGACATTCGGTAGACATGACATTCCCAATGATCATAAAAGTCAAACAAGTCGACCCCACTAAGGTTTATTGTATCAAAAACAGCATTTCTAGTTAAAGGCCCAATATACGTAACTTTTGGCAAAACTTGAAGCTAAAATCAAGCCTAATAACTTACTATATTTATAGATTTAGTTAAGATCAACTGATTTCAGCGATATTCAAGATGAATTCTTACGTGGTTACAGGTACAACAGCTGTTGAAACACGGTATTTGTAAACAGGCGTCCATTTTGAATTGTCTTCAACCTTCGGCTTGTTGTTGAAGTGGGCCCCACCTGAATTATTTTCAATTCTTTTGATTTTTTTGTCAAGAGTTTCTTGTTAGGCTCAGGTTTACTTCGTTTACGGCTTATTTTTGCATGGTTATCAACTGGATTTTTTTTCTTAATTTTTCAGAATCCCGAAAAATTTCCTGAAGTTACGTTTATTGGGCCTTAAATATACGGAAACATGAATAGTACCGTTGGAAATAATGATAATTGTTTTTCATTTAACAATCTATGCTTGTACAATGTATTCTAGATCTCCTTCCACGGACTCAATCTCCATTACCTCCAAAAAACCCTCGCCATTTTAAAATGTCAAAGTTTGTTCGCAGTTATATGCAGAATGCCATTTTTGAACATAAATGAAGTTGACGCCAGCCTCGTGCCGAATCCTAGCGTCAAAAAAGGCAGCGATGCTAATGGCAGTCAATCAACACCGGCATGAGGTGACAATTCTTGGCCAACATCGCTAATGGTTATAAAAGTGGCAAATGTTGTTTTCAATAGTAAAAAAAATCAGTGTTTCTAATAGTACTAAACAGTTTACCATGCAACAATTTGAAATGTTGTTTTTGATAATAAATATACATTTACATCATTTAAAGCGTATGGTACCAATTAAGTTTTATAATGTTTTATCATTTGTCGCATAGACGTGTCACTTTTCCTGTGATCTAGCTATGGTATAACCAACTAATTTTTTAAAATTTTTACTAATACCATATGGTATTAGTGAGGCTCCTCCCTTGACCGAGTACAATAGAATTCGTAACTCTCATTTGTCAGTCAGGGTGGATCAATTTCAAATATGCCCCCACAAATAGCCTTTATGACAAATGGGGAGGGGACATTTTTATCGACAAAATCGATCTAAACCCCAAAAAGTTGCAACAAGTTTTCAGGTCCCTGTGTTACAGGCATGTTCCGCGGGTTATCTTTTTTTCGTATAGTAACGTAAACTTTCCGCATAAACAGTCTTGAAATAAAAAGCCAGCTAAAAAACGTTTTCGGAAATATCAGGCTTATTTCGGATGGAAGAAGGGAAGCGGTTATAAAAGGTATACGTATTTCCTGCTTCTCTTTGATCACAATTAAAGTATAAAAAAGTCAAAAATTGTAAAATTGGTTGGACTAGGTTCGGGTCACTTTCATGGCGATTACTCAATTGATCGTCCAGATCGTCTGTCATCATGTGCCAAAACTGGCCTGAGACTAAGTCCGACATGTTATAATATTTTTTTTGATAATGAAAAAATCTTCAATGAAATTGGCACGTGACACTTTATGGGACAAGTCGGTTACATCATAGGAACCTCGCAATATGTCAGTTATCGTACTCGAGGGGCGGAGCTAACTTCTCTCGCGCTCCGCGCTCGAGAAGTAGCACCGCCCCTCTCGTACAAGAACTGACATATTGCGAGGTTCCTATGATGTAACCAATACTAACTGAAATTATTACGACTTACGTCATGTATACTCAAAATCCCGAAACGATGTAAAACAGTTAGCCAGTGTGACAAAAAGTAAGATTTTTTATGTGAAATTTTTTTTTTATTCTTGTTCGTTTCCGCTTGTTTTTTTTATTTTTATTTCAATTCTGTTTTTGAAAATTTACGCTAAAATCGTCGTGATATTTTGTCAGTTTTTTTAAAAGAATATTCCTCAAACAGGTACATACTATCACAGGCTATGACATTGGTTTTTAGCTCACGTGTCCCACGGAGGGCACGTGATCTCATACCGAGGAGAGACATTTGTCGACATCGTCCGTCCTGCGCCCGGCGTCAACTTTCTTCATTACACGACTTCTTTTTTTAATAACCAAGAGGCGCAGGGTCATGATATTGGGCCAATACATGCTGGGACGAAGTGCTTTCAAGTTTGTCAAAATGAATGACCTTGACCCACTACTGAGATCTTTAAACAACTTATTCTTTATGAATAAAAGCAAGTGAGCGACTTGCTTTTTACCAGCTGATGTGCCGCTTGCAACAAATAAATTTCTTTCATAAATACCATACTTTCATGTTATTGGTATAGAGCCACCCCCAGGTATAGGTCGAATCCAAGAAAACGAAAAAGGACGGAAGAAAAAGGTTTCCGAAACATTGCAGCACAGATAGAGACAGCAACTTGTGAGGGAGCGCAAGTCCGGATGGAGCCACATACAGGGACCTGAGAATTTGTTACCGCTAGTTTGGGACCTAAACTAGGGTGTTTATGAGTAATTTTACACTTTTGAGAGGTTTAGATTAATTTTGGATAAACATGCCCCTCATTGTTCATATAGCCTTTCTGACCACAAGTTTGAGGGGGCATTTTTAACGAAAATTGATCTAAACCTCCCAAAAGTGTAAAATTACTCTAAACACCCTAGTTTAGGCCCAAAACTAGCATTTATAGGTGTAACACGTGCACATTTACAAGTCCCTGTGGATGGAGCCGCCACGGGTACACAAGTATATTGTGCCAAATATGTAATAATGTATGTCCTTGTCCAAATTCATCCACAATAACTGATTTCAAACTTATATTCTACTTTTTTCAAATACACTTGTTTTGCGTAGCATATAAAAAGTTAAACGGCTCACGCGCCCAAAATCATCCATGCGTTTGGAATTACAGCAGGACGTCCTCGTTCTGGAGTTGCACCCACGCTGTCATTCGGCTACTGTCACGTACACTGGCAGCAGTATAGGAGATTCGGTAGGTAGGTTTGGCACCTGATTGGTAAGTGACACTATAAACTATACCTAGTACCGAGTTTCGATATTCTGACAGATGCTCTAGACATCTTTGTAGGATGTCTAGTAATTTAAGTACTCCGGCTATCTGTTAGAAGCGTCGGTGCAACCAAAACGGGACACGGGGATCGAGGCGACCTAGGAAATACGCATGCATATCGAAAAGGCGTGCAATTTACACAACATACACACTTGTATGAATTAGTTGAAATGGCTTTCAATGCTACGAGGCTAGATCTACGTTCATGTATTTCGATATATATATTTTTTTTTCAACACCAATTTTGAAATGAACTTTTATCAGAATTTCGATGACTATTGATATTTAAGATATTTAATATTAAATATTTGAACACAAAATGCAACTTCATGTTATTAGCTAAATATCAGAATGTCTTCCCAGGGCCCAAGTTAATACGAGACCATAAGACTAGAGCATTGTTCCAGTTACATTATAGAACCACATGCTTCAAATATAATGATCAAAGAAAATTTAAGCAGATGATATGCTTTATAAAAAATGAACAAACCTTTTTGAAGCTGATTTAGTTGAAAGATGTCTCATTTTTGGTACCTGAATTGAATCCAGTCCTCACAACAAACACATCAAAACCTGTAGGATGGTTTCAGGGCTTCCATATCCACTTGATCACTCCCTCATTGAGGAATGTACATGTACAATCTAGAAGTTCCTTGGGCAGGAACACGTGAATGATCACAGGGGATTCCAACCCCAACCTCTTTATATTGTGCCCCAAAACCCCAATCTCTATATATTGTGCCCTCTGATCACAACCTCTTTATATTGTGCCCTCTAATCCCAACCTCTATATGTTGTGCCCTTTAATCATAACCTCTATATGTTGTGCCCTTTGGTCCCAACCTCTTTATATTGTGCCCTCTAATCCCAACCTCTATATGTTGTGCCCTCTTATTCCAACCTGTATATATTGTGCCCTCTATCCCAAAATCTATATATTGTGCCCTCTAACCCAAACCTCTATATTTGTGCCCTCTAACCGAACCTGTATATATTGTGCCCTCTATCCCAATATCTATATATTGTGCCCTCTAACCCCAACCTCTATATATTGTGCTCTCAAATCCCAACCTCTATATTGTGCCCTCAAACCCAACCTCTGTATATTATGCCCTCAAATCCCAACCTCAATATATTGTTTCCTCAAATCCCAAACTCTATATATTGTGCCCTCTAACCCCAATCCCAACCTCAATATATTGTTTCCTCAAATCCCAAACTCTATATATTGTGCCCTCTAACCCCAACCTCTATATCATATAGAGGTTGGGGTTAGAGGGCACAATATATAGAGGTTGGGGTTAGAGGGCACAACATATAATATGTTGTGCCCTCTAACCCCAACCTCTATATATTGTGCCCTCTAACCCCAACCTCTATATATTATGCCCTCAAATCCCAACCTCTATATATTGTTTCCTCAAATCCCAACCTCTTTATATTGTGCCCTCTAACCCCAACCTCTAAATATTGTGCCTTCTAACCCCAACCTCTAAATATTGTGCCCTCTAACCCCAACCTCTATATGTTGTGCCCTCTAACCCCAACCTCTTTATATTGTGCCCTCAAATCCCAACCTCTATATGTTGTGCCCTCTAACCCCAACCTCTAAATATTGTGCCTTCTAACCCCAACCTCTATATATTGTGCCTTCTAACCCCAACCTCTATATATTGTGCCTTCTAACCCCAACCTCTATATATTATGCCCTCTAAGCGTAAGTCTGTCTGAGGAATCTTCTGAGAGGATCTTCTCATGTTCAGAGTCTGAAGCCATTGGCAATAATCTCAATAACATGCTTTTTTTAATTAGTCAAGGGAGACAAGTCTGTCATCCTTGTTCTCAATCTCAATTTTTTTATGAAGTCATTTGTATTGATTGTGTTATAAATAAATGTTTTGCTTGCACAACTGAAAGCTGGCAATGTAAATTAAAAAGGTATTCATTTGAAATTAAAAGGTATTCATTTGAAATTAAAAAAAAAAAAGTTTATTTTTTCTGGTTTTTAGATCTTCCCTAACTGTTCATGCTACCGTTTCTAAGGAAGTGCCAACATTTTGCTTTTTCTTGGTAAAGATTATGCGTCTCAATGGGTACTATATAAAGGGCATAATTTAAACCTGCAAAACCGGTTATCGAAGTACTTCTGGCCGTCTTGCTATTTAGTGCCCTGTGCACTCGGCAACCTGTGTGAAAAGTCAAAAGCATCACCTGAAGACTTCGAACCACAACACTGCCATGCTGGTTTTTACTAATGACACATTCTAGAAATTCGGAAAATTATGGATCCCAAATGAAAGATATATAACTGAAAATACTTCTTAAATCCTATATATATCGTTAGTCTTTCACATGTCTAGAATCGCAACCTCATACAAACTCTTGGTTTTAGTCATTTAGATGCTTCACAACCCTTCACAAGCAAATATGTGTAAAACAAGACCCACCAAGGTCTGCAGTCAAAAATGTGTAATTACCAGTTGATGTTTGAACCTTTCTCATGGTTTCTTCACCGAATGTTATTACTAGTTGGATATCTTAAATGTAGGCATTAGCGTTAATTAGACCTATGTTTGATTCACTTGAAACATATTATATTTTCTGTTGTTATTTTTTTATAAGTCTCATGGAAATTATATATTTTATTACAATTTTATTTCACATTGATTCACTATATCTTCAGCTGAATGATAGATCACAAACCCGAAAAACAGCTGTAACTTCTACGTGTACGGACTATTTCTATGTAGGACTAAAAAAGTCGCTTTTGTAGCTATGCTGCAACAATGAGAACAATTTCTCTTTTATACCTACATATTCCTTTATTGGTTTCTAAGCAAGGGAAATCTAAATATCTACCACTTCCTTAGTTACAATGACCAGAAACATAGGGTTATTCGGGGAACCTTTTGATTAAATTAATATTATTTTTTTATTCTAAATAGAAAAGTTTTTAACTGTAACTGTCAACTTTAAGGTTTTGAGGAGCCTGCAGTATCTTGTTAGAGTTATCTCCCATGAAATCATTTCAGATAATAGGGATACATACAAACCTTGACAAAGTGGGAAATTTCTATTTCTGATTAATTCCATATCTGAATTCCTTACAGTACAGGTACAGAAAGACATCACCAAACATCAGTAATAAACATCAGTTATACACATCACCAAACATCAAACGTCATCAGACATCAAACATCATCTGTCATCAAATATCATCTGTCATCAAACATCATCTGTCATCAAACATCATCAGTCATCAAACATCATCAGTCATCAAATATCATCAAATATCATCTGTCATCAAACATCATCAAACATCATCAGTCATCAAACATCATCTGTCATCAAACATCATCAGTCATCAATCATCATCTGTCATTAAATATCTTCAGTCATCAAACATCATCAGTCATCAAACATCATCAAATATCGTCTGTCATCAAACATTATCAGTCATCAAACATCATCAGTCATCAAACATCATCAGTCATCAAACATCATCTGTCATCAAACATCATCAGTCATCAAAGATCATCTGTCATCAAACATCATCAAAGATCATCTGTCATCAAACATCAAATATCATCTGCCATCACACATCATCAAATATCATCTGTCATCAAACATCATCAAACATCATCTGTCATCAAATATCATCTGCCATCACACATCATCAAATATCATCTGTCATCAAACATCATCAAACATCATCTGTCATCAAATATCATCTGTCATCAAACATCAAATATCATCTGTCATCAAACATCATCAAACATCATCAATCATCATCTGTCATCAAACAACATCAGTCATCAAAGATCATCTGTCATCAAACATCATCAAATATCATCTGTCATCAAACATCAAATATCATATGCCATCACACATCATCAAATATCATCTGTCATCAAACATCATCAAACATCATCAAACATCATCTGTCATCAAACATCATCAGTCATCAAACATCATGAAACATCATCAGTCATCAAACATCAAATATCATCTGTCATCAAACATCAAACATCATCTGTCATCAAACATCATCAAATATCATCTGTCATCAAACATTATCTGTCATCAAACATCATCAAACATCATCTGTCATCAAACATCATCAAACATCATCAGTCATCAAACATCATCAAATATCATCTGTCATCAAACATTATCAGTCATCAAACATCATCAGTCATCAAACATCATCAGTCATCAAACATCATCTGTCATCAAACATCATCAGTCATCAATCATCATCAGTCATCAAACATCATCAAATATCATCTGTCATCAAACATCATCAAACATCATCAGTCATCAAACATCATCTGTCATCAAACATCATCTGTCATTAAACATCATCAGTCATCAATCATCATCTGTCAATAAATATCTTCAGTCATCAAACATCATCAGTCATCAAACATCATCAAATATCATCTGTCATCAAATATTATCAGTCATTAAACATCATCAGCCATCAAACATCATCAGTCATCAAACATCATCTGTCATCAAACATCATCAGTCATCAATCATCATCTGTCATTAAATATCTTCAGTCATCAAACATCATCAGTCATCAAACATCATCAGTCATCAAACATCATCAGTCATCAAACATCATCTGTCATCAAACATCACCAATCATCAATCATCATCTGTCATTAAATATCTTCAGTCATCAAACATCATCAGTCATCAAACATCATCATCAAACATCATCAGTCATCAAACATCATCATCAAACATCATCAGTCATCAAACATCATCAGTCATCAAACATCATCTGTCATCAAACATCATCAAACATCATCAGTCATCAAACATCATCTGTCATCAAACATCATCAGTCATCAAACATCATCAAACATCATCTGTCATCAAACATCATCAAACATCATCAGTCATCAAACATCATCTGTCATCAAACATCAGTCATCAAACATCATCAAATATCATCTGTCATCAAATACCAAACATCATCTGTCATCAAACATCATCAAATATCATCTGTCATCAAACATCATCTGTCATCAAACATCATCAAACATCATCTGTCATCAAACATCATCAAATATCATCAGTTATCAAACATCATCAGTCATCAAACATTATCAAATATCATCAGTCATCAAACATCATCTGTCATCAAACATTATCAGTCATCAAACATTATCAGTCATCAAACATCATCTGTCATCAAACATTATCAGTCATCAAACATCATCTGTCATCAAACATCATCTGTCATCAAACATCATCTGTCATCAAACATTATCAGTCATCAAACATTATCAGTCATAAAACATTATCAGTCATCAAACATTATCAGTTATCAAACATCATCTGTCATCAAACATTATCAGTCATCAAACATCACCATCAAACATCATCAGTCATCAAACATCATCAGTCATCAAACATCATCATCAGTCATCAAACATCACCATCAAACATCATCAGTCATCAAACATCATCAGTCATCAAACATCATCAGTCATCAAACATCATCAAATATCATCTGTCATCAAACATCATCTGTCATCAAACATTATCAGTCATCAAACATTATCAGTCATCAAACATCATCAAACATCATCAGTCATCAAACATCATCTGTCATCAAACATTATCAGTCATCAAACATCATCTGTCATCAAACATCATCAAATATCATCAGTCATCAAACATCATCTGTCATCAAACATTATCAGTCATCAAACATTATCAGTCATCAAACATTATCAGTCATCAAACATCATCAAACATCATCAAACATCATCAAACATCATCAGTCATCAAACATCATCAGTCATCAAACATCACCATCAAACATCATCAGTCATCAAACATCATCAAATATCATGTCATCAAACATCAAACATCATCAGTCATCAAACATCATCAAATATCAATCATCATCTGTCATCAAACATCATCAGTCATCAAACATCATCAGTCATCAAACATCATCTGTCATCAAACATCATCAGTCGCTTTTGTAGCTATGCTGCAACAATGAGAACAATTTCTCTTTTATACCTACATATTCCTTTATTGGTTTCTAAGCAAGGGAAATCTAAATATCTACCACTTCCTTAGTTACAATGACCAGAAACATAGGGTTATTCGGGGAACCTTTTGATTAAATTAATATTATTTTTTTATTCTAAATAGAAAAGTTTTTAACTGTAACTGTCAACTTTAAGGTTTTGAGGAGCCTGCAGTATCTTGTTAGAGTTATCTCCCATGAAATCATTTCAGATAATAGGGATACATACAAACCTTGACAAAGTGGGAAATTTCTATTTCTGATTAATTCCATATCTGAATTCCTTACAGTACAGGTACAGAAAGACATCACCAAACATCAGTAATAAACATCAGTTATACACATCACCAAACATCAAACGTCATCAGACATCAAACATCATCTGTCATCAAATATCATCTGTCATCAAACATCATCTGTCATCAAACATCATCAGTCATCAAACATCATCAGTCATCAAATATCATCAAATATCATCTGTCATCAAACATCATCAAACATCATCAGTCATCAAACATCATCTGTCATCAAACATCATCAGTCATCAATCATCATCTGTCATTAAATATCTTCAGTCATCAAACATCATCAGTCATCAAACATCATCAAATATCGTCTGTCATCAAACATTATCAGTCATCAAACATCATCAGTCATCAAACATCATCAGTCATCAAACATCATCTGTCATCAAACATCATCAGTCATCAAAGATCATCTGTCATCAAACATCATCAAAGATCATCTGTCATCAAACATCAAATATCATCTGCCATCACACATCATCAAATATCATCTGTCATCAAACATCATCAAACATCATCTGTCATCAAATATCATCTGCCATCACACATCATCAAATATCATCTGTCATCAAACATCATCAAACATCATCTGTCATCAAATATCATCTGTCATCAAACATCAAATATCATCTGTCATCAAACATCATCAAACATCATCAATCATCATCTGTCATCAAACAACATCAGTCATCAAAGATCATCTGTCATCAAACATCATCAAATATCATCTGTCATCAAACATCAAATATCATATGCCATCACACATCATCAAATATCATCTGTCATCAAACATCATCAAACATCATCAAACATCATCTGTCATCAAACATCATCAGTCATCAAACATCATGAAACATCATCAGTCATCAAACATCAAATATCATCTGTCATCAAACATCAAACATCATCTGTCATCAAACATCATCAAATATCATCTGTCATCAAACATTATCTGTCATCAAACATCATCAAACATCATCTGTCATCAAACATCATCAAACATCATCAGTCATCAAACATCATCAAATATCATCTGTCATCAAACATTATCAGTCATCAAACATCATCAGTCATCAAACATCATCAGTCATCAAACATCATCTGTCATCAAACATCATCAGTCATCAATCATCATCAGTCATCAAACATCATCAAATATCATCTGTCATCAAACATCATCAAACATCATCAGTCATCAAACATCATCTGTCATCAAACATCATCTGTCATTAAACATCATCAGTCATCAATCATCATCTGTCAATAAATATCTTCAGTCATCAAACATCATCAGTCATCAAACATCATCAAATATCATCTGTCATCAAATATTATCAGTCATTAAACATCATCAGCCATCAAACATCATCAGTCATCAAACATCATCTGTCATCAAACATCATCAGTCATCAATCATCATCTGTCATTAAATATCTTCAGTCATCAAACATCATCAGTCATCAAACATCATCAGTCATCAAACATCATCAGTCATCAAACATCATCTGTCATCAAACATCACCAATCATCAATCATCATCTGTCATTAAATATCTTCAGTCATCAAACATCATCAGTCATCAAACATCATCATCAAACATCATCAGTCATCAAACATCATCATCAAACATCATCAGTCATCAAACATCATCAGTCATCAAACATCATCTGTCATCAAACATCATCAAACATCATCAGTCATCAAACATCATCTGTCATCAAACATCATCAGTCATCAAACATCATCAAACATCATCTGTCATCAAACATCATCAAACATCATCAGTCATCAAACATCATCTGTCATCAAACATCAGTCATCAAACATCATCAAATATCATCTGTCATCAAATACCAAACATCATCTGTCATCAAACATCATCAAATATCATCTGTCATCAAACATCATCTGTCATCAAACATCATCAAACATCATCTGTCATCAAACATCATCAAATATCATCAGTTATCAAACATCATCAGTCATCAAACATTATCAAATATCATCAGTCATCAAACATCATCTGTCATCAAACATTATCAGTCATCAAACATTATCAGTCATCAAACATCATCTGTCATCAAACATTATCAGTCATCAAACATCATCTGTCATCAAACATCATCTGTCATCAAACATCATCTGTCATCAAACATTATCAGTCATCAAACATTATCAGTCATAAAACATTATCAGTCATCAAACATTATCAGTTATCAAACATCATCTGTCATCAAACATTATCAGTCATCAAACATCACCATCAAACATCATCAGTCATCAAACATCATCAGTCATCAAACATCATCATCAGTCATCAAACATCACCATCAAACATCATCAGTCATCAAACATCATCAGTCATCAAACATCATCAGTCATCAAACATCATCAAATATCATCTGTCATCAAACATCATCTGTCATCAAACATTATCAGTCATCAAACATTATCAGTCATCAAACATCATCAAACATCATCAGTCATCAAACATCATCTGTCATCAAACATTATCAGTCATCAAACATCATCTGTCATCAAACATCATCAAATATCATCAGTCATCAAACATCATCTGTCATCAAACATTATCAGTCATCAAACATTATCAGTCATCAAACATTATCAGTCATCAAACATCATCAAACATCATCAAACATCATCAAACATCATCAGTCATCAAACATCATCAGTCATCAAACATCACCATCAAACATCATCAGTCATCAAACATCATCAAATATCATGTCATCAAACATCAAACATCATCAGTCATCAAACATCATCAAATATCAATCATCATCTGTCATCAAACATCATCAGTCATCAAACATCATCAGTCATCAAACATCATCTGTCATCAAACATCATCAGTCATCAAACATCATCAGTCATCAAACATCATCATCAAACATCATCAGTCATCAAACATCATCAGTCACCAAACATCATCAAATATCATCTGTCATCAAACATCATCAAACATCATCAGTCATCAAACATCATCAGTCATCAATCATCATCTGTCATCAAACATCATCAAACATCATCAAATATCATCTGTCATCAAACATCATCAAATATTATCTGTCATCAAACATCATCAAACATCATGTCGTCAAATATCATCTGTCATCAAACATCAACTGTTGTAAAATATTGACAGTCATCAAACATCATCAAATATAATCTGTCATCAATCATCACCAGTCATATCTCATCAAACATCTGTCATCAAACATCACAAGTCATCAAACATCACCCGTCATATATCATCAAACATACCAGTCTTCTGTCATCAAACATTGTCAGTCATCAAACATCACCAGTCATCTGTCATCAAACACCCCTAGTCATCTGTCATCAAAACATCATCTGTCAAACATCACCAGTCATCAAACATCACCAGTCATCTGTCATCAGACATCAACCGTCATCAGTCATCAAACATCACCAGTCATCTGTCATCAAACATCACCAGTCACCAGTCATCAAACATCACCAGTCATCAGTCATCAAACATCACCAGTCATCAGTCATCAAACATCACCAGTCATCAGTCATCAAACATCACCAGTCATTTGTCATCAAACATCACCAGTCATCAAACATCACCAGTCATCAGTCATCAAACATCACCAGTCATCAGTCATCAAACATCACCAGTCATCAGTCATCAAACATTACCAGTCATTTGTCATCAAACATCACCAGTCATCAGTCATCAAACATCACCAGTCATCAAACATCACCAGTCATCTGTCACCAAACATCACCAGTCATCTGTCATCAAACATCACCAATCATCAGTCATCTGTCAATAAACATCATCAGTCATCAAACATCACCAGTCATCAGTCACCAAATATAACCAGTCATCAGCCATTTGTCATCAAACATCACCAGTCACCAGTCACCAGTCATCAAACATCACCAGTCATCAATCATCAAGCATCACAAATCACCAGTCATCAAACATGACCAGTCATCAGTCATCAGTCACCAGTCATCAAACATCACCAGTCATCTGTCATCAAACATCACCAGTCATCAGTCATCTGTCATCAAACATCACCAGTCATCAGTCATCTGTCACCAAACATCACCAGTCATCTGTCATCAAACATCACCAGTCATCTGTCATCAAACATCACCAGTCATCTGTCATCTGTCATCAAACATCACCAGTCATCTGTCATCAAACATCACCAGTCATCTGTCATCAAACATCACTAGTCATCTGTCATCTGTCACCAAACATCACCAGTCATCTGTCATCAAACATCACCAGTCAGCTGTCATCAAACATCACCAGTCATCTGTCATCTGTCACCAAACATCACCAGGCATCTGTCATCAAACATCACCAGTCATCAATTATCAAACATCACCAGTCATCAGTCATCTGTCATCAAACATCACCAGTCATCAGTCATCTGTCATCAAACATCACCAGTCATCAGTCACCAAACATAACCAGTCATCAGTCACCAAACATAACCAGTCATCTGTCATCAAACATCACCAGTCATCAATTATCAAACATCACCAGTCATCAGTCATCTGTCATCAAACATCACCAGTCATCCGTCATCAAACATCATCAAACATCATCAGTCACCAAACATCACCAGTCATCAATCATCAAACATCACCAGTCATCTGTCATCAAACATCACCAGTCATCTGTCATCAAACATCACCAGTCATCAGTCACCAAACATAACCAGTCATCAAACATCACCAGTCATCAAACATCAAACACCATTTGTCATTAAACATAACCAGTCATCAAACATCACCAGTCATCAAACATAACCAGTCATCTGTCATCAAACATCACCAGTCATCTGTCATCAAACACCATATGTCATTAAACATCACCAGTCATCTGTCATCAGATATCACCAGTCATCTGTCATTAAACATCACAGTCATCTGTCATCTGTCATCAAAGATCACCAGTCATCTGTCATCAAACATCACCAGTCATCTGTCATTAAACATCACAGTCATCTGTCATCAAACACCATCTGTCATTAAACATCACAGTCATCTGTCATCAAATATCACCAGTCATCTGTCATTAAACATCACAGTCATCTGTCATCTGTCATCAAAGATCACCAGTCATCTGTCATCAAACATCACCAGTCATCTGTCATTAAACATCACAGTCATCTGTCATCAAACACCATCTGTCATTAAACATCACAGTCATCTGTCATCAAATATCACCAGTCATCTGTCATCAGACATCACCAGTCATCTGTCATCAGACATCACCAGTCATCTGTCATCAATTATCACCAGTCATCAAACATCACCAGTGATCAGTCATCAAACATCACCAGTCACCTATCATCAAACATCACCAGTCATCTGTCATCAAATATCACCATTCATCTGTCATCAAACATACATTTCTGAGTTGCATGTAGATTTCATGATACAGTCAATTTCTTGTTATTATAACTCTACTGATGCTAAAAAAAATATGGAATGCAAATTGCTTCGAAGCTTTCAATGACTTCATTCTTTTTTTATCAAATAGATGTGCTGTTAATTCTTCGTTACTTTTATTTTAAAGTACTAAGCTTCCTTAAGAACATCCCTATTACCATATTTTAAGGTACAGAATGTTCATACAAAGGTTTCTTTAATAGGCCATCTCACTGCATGTTGGTCATAAGTCACATGTTCAGAAACCATAATTCACAGCTATTAGTGTCCCTACTGCTTTCTGGATTTCCCCAGCGGACTATTTTTTCAGTGTTTGATGACTTTGCTGTGAAGCTGCAAGGGGTATTTGTTTGTCAGCGGTCAACTTGAGCTATTTATGGCTGGGAAAGCGGGTTGACCATTGTGGACACTTGTCTAAACTATTTGTTGCTGGTCACCCATTCATTAATTAGCGGCAATAGTATTGATTCCTGTAGATCTAGTAGCTACCTTTGGTTTCAGCAGCTGAGAGCCTGTGAAGGATGAGGAGCAGACGACCAGAGCAGACGCTTCACTGATACTTGACTGTGGCTACCGAGCACCTCCGTATCAGGTATGTAAACTCTTTTCTCCATTTCCTCTGTGTAATGGACAAATTATCTTTTATATCCATCCTCTACAGGAGATTTTGTCGAAGGGCGCTTCCTGAACTCCTCCTGCTGAGCGACGACTCTCACAACATTTCTTTTTGTCGTCTGCTCATGTCACAGCAGTAGATTACAATTACTTTCTCGGCCAAAATTAAATCAATAACTAATGAAAATGGGATTTTTTTCTCGGTTCTAATTAACAGTGCCATTTGATATGGTCGGAATTAGAAAGTTCAATGGTTATTTCCCCTATAAAAGTCACCCTAAGCCAGAGAAGACATTAAGGTTGCTCCTTGCTTGTCTCCGATTATTGAATGAGATTTGTGTGTGCGGACAAATCATGAGATTATACACTCGAGCAGAGTGAATTAGACTAGAGCCGAGTGATTCAGGGATTACTCCGTAGCTTTGTGATAATTTGTCTATCGCCTTCAGACATAGGTGTGATGGCATCTCTATATATAATACCAAACATTCTGTCAGACTCTCGGAAATTAACGCGGTTAATGATATAGCTACCATTGCATGGTATTCGATTGCTGGGGAAAAAATCAGATGTTTTCACAATTGTGTTTTACATCCAATATTGAAAAAATACAAAATGTGATATCGGTAATAAACTAATACAGTTTAAGATTTTTCAAATGAAGTACATGTAAGTAAGTACACATTGCATCCTCTCAGAAATACAAAATGCAATTTTATTTAAGAAAAATACTGTTCTTTTGTAAATTAATGTACATGTACAGTGCATTCCTCTTTATATCATGTTGCATTTGTCAGACAAAAACATGATATAAAGAGGAATGTGATATTAACAGGGGTGTTATTAAGTGGAATCCACTGTACAACAAATGAATTTATTTCAGTTATGTTATTCCACTGTCATTTGTTGTCTTTAAGTTCACATTACAGACTTTTTAAGTATAAGCTATCTGCATGTTGGCATATCTAAAATGTTTAACTGACAGCGATTTTAAACTGACTAAATGCTGTTTGATAGTGGTCAGAGGTTTATTGTCAGGACAAGCATTCCAGGTATTTTGACCTTTTGTATCTGTTTATTACCTTCACTTTTAAAAAAACTCAAACAAAAGGATATTTCTACTAAAAATCAATTTGAAACTATGTTATCTTAGATTATAACTTTTTATGAAAATTATTTAATTAAAGAAATTAGTTAGATGATGGAAAACCTCTGAAAAATCTCTTAATATTTTGAATCTGATTGAGCTCAGAATATGCATTAGAAGGGAATAAATATTTTTATCTACACTTTCTGATTCAAGTCATGGTAATTTGTATGCAAGGTGTAGGGGTATTTTTTATGCAGATACATGTATAAAACAAAACCCAGTCATATGGGTTTCCAATGGGTACTCCAGTTTCCTCCCAATCTTGGCCAACAAAGGTGATTAATGCAAGTTGTGAAAACGTGTTTCATGATTGTTGTAAAATAAATGAAGTGATATATAAAAGTATTGTCAGTTATAATGTATATGATCTCACTCCAAACTGGCTGCATGCTAGCTAGGGGGTATTACTTTCAGTGACATTTACTCCATCATTATGTTCCAAAGGTCACACATATGTAAATTTTGGCAACATATTTCAACACAAAATATGATGCATAAAAGCCAAACAGCTAGGATGATAAAAAAGTGCAGGTCTACAGCTCATCCTACTGGAGTGTTATATATCGTATATATGTACTAGCTGCTTGACTTATCCAGATTCCGGAAGGATGCACACTCTTTTGAAGGACTGGACTGGGTCTGCTATAATGACAAGGTAACATTTTGGGGAGTGTCTCAATTCTAGGCTTCAGAAGTCTTGGTTCAGGTCTAACTCTACACGTTAAAATTGATGAGTGGTTCAGGGGTTCAGAAGTGTTTGGTTCAGGTCTTGCTCCAAACATTAAAATTGACGAGTATCTAAATTCTAGGGTTCAGAAGTGTTTGGTTCAGGTCTAACTTCACAAGTTAAAATTGACTAGTATCTAAATTCTACGGTTCAGAAGTGTTTGGTTCAGGTCTAACTTCACAAATTAAAATTGACGTGTGTCTTAATTCTAGGGTTCAGAAGTGTTTGGTTCAGGTCTAAATCTAAATTCTAGGGTTCAGAAGTCATTGGTTCAGGTCTTAATCTAAATTCTAGGGTTCAGAAGTCATTGGTTCAGGTCTAAATCTAAATTCTAGGGTTCAGAAGTCTTTGTTCAGGTCCAACTCTACACATTAAAATTGACGAGTGTCTAAATTCTAGGGTTCAGAAGTCATTGGTTCAGGTCTAAATCTAAATTCTAGGGTTCAGAAGTCTTTGTTCAGGTCCAACTCTACACATTAAAATTGACGAGTGTCTAAATTCTAGGGTTCAGGAGGTTTGGTTCTCCTAGGTCTCGCTTCACACATTAAAAGTTCCTACTCCTGTCGTATTTTGCACCCAGGTTCATTAGATGTAGTACAAGATCTCTGATATTTAGGTGATGATTCTTTACTGTAACAAAACTGGAACTAGGAGTGGGGGAAGATGATCGATGATCAGGTCACAGGTCAGTGGATGAAAGGAAAGAGTTTATTTTGATTTCGGAGGTCAAAGATTTAGTTGTCTCAGGGTCTGGCCAATTTTATTGGTTGATGTCTGTTACATTTTCAGAGACAAATTTCTCAGTATTTCATGGTGTGTAGAAGGTAAAATACAAGGGTAGCATATTCTATAAACAGGTTAATTTGTTGTAAAGAATAAAATATTATAAAGTACAGTACATTCCTCTTTATATCATGTTACATTTGTCAGACAAAAACATGATATTAACAGGAATGTGACATTAAGAGAAACATGTTTTTCAACTAAATCTAGAGCATTTCCAATCTCTATTACTAAAAGTAAGTATAAATCAATGTGGTTGTCACAGGTCACTAATAAAACCTTCTTTACCTTGGTCATTACCTCATTTTACATAATGTATTTAGTCCAGAAAGGTGCGCCTGCTATTTCTGATTAAGTTTGAAAAACAGAAATGATGTTTTTGGTCACTTGCTTAAATTTGCAAAATACTTTTTATATTCCCTTATTTCGAGGGAAAAAATTGTTTTTAGTTTTCCTGTAAATCATCATTAATTTTGTTTTGCAAATAATAATTTCACGAATCCTGCTTACTGCTTAAATCATCATTACAGGTAGTTTTCATTGTGCCACTATTATTAGTTGATCAATATAATGATGTATAAGAATTTAATAAAATACAATGTGGATACAAAGCCTTTGCAAGCTACGACTAGCCAAGTTTCTGGCGATTGTCTTGCTGTGTAAGGAAAACCGTTATAGCACTTTGTTCACAGGGAAATGACAGTAAATGATGCGGCTGATGAGGGACAGGCGTGAATTCCTAGGACGTAATTAAACCTAATTAAAGAATCACAATTAGCATTGTATAATTAATTGATAGAGGATAACTGCTTAGGATTACACAAGAATACAGATCCATCAACAAGCTACGTAATTAGTTACACAACATCACGTTAAAAAGACGAAATATCACAGAAAAGCGTGTTTGGATCTTCACAATATGTTGAAAATTCAATCAGATTATGATGCAGCACGATAGATATGCTTGTGTTTATCTGTTTTCCTTTTAAAACAAGTTTTCTTTAAAATGATCCCATAAGAATGGTAATGTTAGTCGTATTGCTGATTTTCAAATATCTTGATTAAGAAGATAATGATTTTTACTAGTATTTAAAGAAGTAATCTCCCGGTACCAGTCTGTCTTCTTTGAACCTTCACAAGATCGAATCATGACTCTACTAGTATCATTTTTTTTTATTGCAGACTTAGCAGCTTAAAAGCTCTGAAAGAGATAAACTATGAATTATCAGATTGATATACAGTACAAACAGAAATATGTATTCACAGATACAAAGATTTATATCGTGGGTATAATGCACTAGGAGGCATAATAACTTATCACAATTAAATGTAGAACAGCTATAACCAGGGGCCGAGTTGTTAAGGTGTTCCGACATTCTACCACTAACCCTCCACCTTTGAACCGCTGTGGCCGAGTGGTTAAGGTGTTACGACATTCTACCACTAACCCTCCACCTCTGGGCTGCGGTGGCTGAGTGGTGAAGGTGTTACGAAATTCTACCACTAACCCTCCACCTCTGGGCCGCGGTGGCCCAGTGGTTAGGTGTTACGATATTCCACCAATAGTCCTCCACCTCTGGGCCGCGGTGGCCCAGTGGTTAGGTGTTACAATATTCTTCCGCTAGCCATCCACCCCTGGGTTGCAAGTTCGAATCCCACATGGAGCAGTTGCCAGGTACTGACCGTAGGTCAGTGGTTTTTCTCCGGGAACTCCATATTTCCTCCATCTCCAAAACCTGGCACGTCCTTAAATGACCCTGGCTGTTAATAGGACTTTAAAAAAGTAAACCAAACCAAACCAAAGTTATAACCATATCAAAGTTAATTTGAAATGTATCACATTACCAAAGTTGAGAGTTACATGCTGACTCTTCCGGTAATTACAGGCTCATATATACATAAAGGGAGATTATTCTTAACTCAAACCAAAGATATGATGGATAGGGTGGCATATAGTCCTTTAAATGAAAACAAATTTATTGTCAAGCTATGGATTTAACTGAGGAATAACAAAACAAAGGGGGATTGAAGAATATTATATTACATTCTTGTATATAATTATTGTTTTGCAGAGCTACAGGAGAATACTTTAATCTGCTAACAAAGGTTTAATAAAATGGCAGTTACGTATGTTACTGATGCTGACTACAAAGAACCTAAATCCGCCATTACTGTTGGAAGTAAAATACTATATGCCCCATTGATCACTGCCTTTGTACCCAGTGATATTTCTGGTTGACTAGCTCTTACAACATCAATCATTAATTTCAAGGACTTTGACACACCTTGATGTCTCTGTGTTGACGTATTCATTAATTAACTTAAATATAGATTTACTGCTTGGGATTTACCTGTAAAATATTTATGCATTTTGCAGTGAAGATAAAGTAGGCCTTTGTTAGCTTGTACATGAATGTGCGTACACACACATGCAATAATTAGTTACCTTTACAAAAACGTGTGATGGAAAACAATTTTTTTGTTGTGAAAATGCAAACAAATTTATACAGTATTTTTAAATGTTCATTTCTAAAATGTAATTGTAAATTGTACAATTTTTTTGTTCATTTTCTTAGAGCCGAGCTTTGCTGTATGCTAGAAAACTGCTCCTGTGATATGGATGGTTCAGTACGATTTGGTAATGATCACATATATTTTCAGTAATATTGGAAGACATTCTAAGTGCAGTGCTTCTTGATTTGATATATTCTGACTTTTCTGTATATATAAATGGTAGCTGTTTCATGGTTGACGGTGAAAGGTTGAGGTGAGGCTACACAATTTGATGGTACTAACTTTTTATGGAAGTTGTTTAAGAAAGGAGTCAATATTGGCCCCTTTAGTTATGACCTTTGGGTGCTACAGGCACCTCATCTATTGATCCAGATCTCCCCAATATAAGTCCTTCGTTAACCAAGACTGCACACCTTGCCATAGTGTAAGGACAAGAGAGATGGACAAAGTGCCCTGTTGAGCGTTAAAAGGCATTACGCTATCTATCATGGAATCTCAAGTGTTTTGAGACTTATGGATGTGCTGGTATTTAGAAGGGTTTGGTTCAGAAATATATGTGAACATTTGTTTTATCTCTGATACAGTGGCTGAATTTTCTGTCTAAATGACGTCTCTGGGATACTGTAGACGGGTGTGCGAGCAACGGAATCTCTCTAGACACTGGGGCGCAGGTGATTCAATTAATGCTGCTCTATCACCGTGGTTACTGAAAGTGATGGTGCCGATTTGTGTTCAGTTTAATGGCCCGTGCACATGCACCTTTGATTGTGACAGGGAGAACAAAGTAATCCGTGAAAGGCTGGCACAACAAAGGCTAGGGTATGGTCAGACACTTCTCTAGTAGACATGTCGCAGATCTAATCTGAACCCGACTGATCAGTGAAAACCTCCATATGGTTTAGGCTCAAGGCAGTGTTGTGAAATGTGTTGCTCTTGATTTATAATATACAACAATGGATTTTTGTTGGGTTATTAATATGAGATGATCTGGTGGTTGTCTAGTTTTAATGAAAGGGCTTTTTTAAAGCATGATTTGAACTGCTTTCAGTTGGCATTCATAGGCAATATCAATTCCAACTTGACAAGGACAAATTCAGTATTGTTTGGTTTGTTTTTGTCCAGTTGGAATTCATTTTGCCTATGATTGCCAACTTAAAGCAGTTCAATTAAGCATTGAACTGCTTTCAGTTGGCATTCATAGGCTACATGAATGCCAACTGGACAAAGGCAAACTCAATGAAGTGCGCTAGCCCTTCATGTTGGATTTGCTTTTGTCCAGTTGGAATATTACTATATAACGTTTGTATGTCAATCTGTCTGAAAATATTTCTTGTTACTGCTATTCCTCAGAAACTACCAGAGATCATAAGAGTGCATTTCCTATCTGATTGTCATAAAATAGTATGTATTTACTTATGGAGCAGTGCATGTCCAGAAACTTGATTACTTAAAATAACATGTTGCGTGTCGGCATGGAATTCAGAAACTTTGATGATGATCATTGTGTGCGTACACTATCAGGAGATTTTGCACCCAGGGAACCTATACTGTTCATTTGAGATAATTATGGTATTTTAACTGATCATCCACCCCCACAGTTTCCTAATGAATATTCCCACCTTTAATTTGGAAGAGTTCAATTGTGTCTTCAGGGGTGATTGGGTCCACCTTGCAGCACTCGGGGTAGGGAATATCTCTAGGTATAGCTTAGTCCCCGGAACATCACAGGTTTCGTGTCGTTGTGATGTCAGGTCCTACGGGAAATTTACAGTGTGTGCATTTGGTATGCTTTTGGTAGGATTGTCCCTGGGAATGCTAATTTGCATATATAGAATGTTTTGGTTCGTCAGATCAAGAAACGGTCTGTTTGGACTTTGTTCCAACAGAGTGGCAATGCCCTTGACCGACTGACCAAGGTCTGACCAGCCAGATGTCACAACCAGACCTCCACGTCAGGCTCACCCTGGAGTTCAGAATCATTTACGAATGTTGAGGTCAACTAACTGCTCTCAATACATTTGTTTTCCTGGAATGGGCGGAATTGAATCAAGAACTATGTAAAACATTACATAAGCACAGTATAGGTACCAAGGTAAATGTGGTGTCAACAGTACCTATATATAGTATACTTAGAAGGAATATAGATAGTCAGGTGTTCTACTCACAAAGTAGTCTTTATACTGTAAAAGTCAATATTTTCGCACATGGAATTTTTCGCTTAGTCAGCCTCCAGACTGTTCGTGATGCAGAACTTTTCATGCTGCGTTAATGCTATTTTGCATAATGTGTACCTATAATTCTATTACCTGGTATACACTGTAGAGTATGAACATTGTTGAATATATTCAGGTGTGGACATATTTGCGGAGGTTAAATGCCAGCGAAATAAGCGGGAATTTCCACACGGCGAAAAAATTCCCCTTTTCCAGTATTATATACCCAGAAGGAATAGTTAGGTGTCCTGCTCTAAAAGAAGTGTTTGATGATATTCGTGTTTCTTTGAAGTTGCTCAGGTGGCAAAGAAACATTCCTCAATAAAAGCTCGCTCTTGGATCAAACTTTAGGCAGAGCTAAAAAATGCACAGTTTCAGAGAATGAATGGCAATATACTGTAACAAGAATGATGTGGCCTTTTTTCATGCATCCCCACATATATCAGGTTCAGCCTTTTTGAATTGCTGAAACAAATCAATGCTAGATGATGGATCTCCTACCACAGGGATTTTTTCACTATTTTCATGAAATGATAAAATTAAGCTAATACATGTACGCACGGAATTAAATTAGATCTATTTAAGTCTGGGATGTACTTGTCAACTTACTGAAAAATTAAACTTGAATTTTGTCCAGATTTATTCACTTTTCCTTCCAGCAGTAGGCCTACAGTTCAGTATTACGAAACTTTATAGTATTCTGATCATTATACCTGATATTTGCAACATCTCTTTTGGGATTTCATAGATCACATGACACTTAACTCTTCTGGAACATTTTGTTTTATTCTTTTGTACTTTTACGTGGGTCTCCATGTAAATCTTTCCTTTGATCCTATTTTGCCTCTAGCTAGTTTAATCGATTTTGAGTATGGATTATGGTTTTGTTGACGCTTTGGTATTCTCTGATTTTTTATATTTTTTTATATATAAAACATCATGTTTCTATATCTTGTCAGTCAGTTTCCCACGTCATACTGCCCCACTTCAGGGCCTGTCTATAGAAAAATGTCCATATTGACATTGTCAGCTAGGCCTTGGGATTGTAATGGTGTCTATAGAAAACCCTTCTTTTGAAAAGATAAAGTGAAATGCATTTAGTATGGTATTTTTTTTTGTTGGTTCAATTTACAAAATTCTAACCTTTAAATAGAATTGCTATAAACATCAAGGTTGTATTTATATTGAAATTCATATTCTTATTATATTGCTTGTACAAAAGAATTCATTTATCATCAAAACAGCATGTTTCATGGCGAGTATTAGGTTTTTACAAAAACAGAATCCACAGACAGTAACATCCGTTGTTGCTTTGACAGTGAATAAATACACTGACAGTACCGTACCTTCTGAAAAGGGCGTATTTGGACCTCTACTCTCCGGGGATACTCGGCTGAAGGTCACCGTGTTGGTTGCTCAGTTAATTACCTCTCTTCTCGTCCGTCTTAGGGATAGAGTGTTCATATTGATTCTGGTGACATATAGCATGGTAGGTCAGGATTCTAGCGTTCTAACGGTTATTACCCAGTATCATACCTAAGCTTTAATGTATCAAGCGTTCATCACACCCCACAGAATCGTAAAGTCACATGGCAAAACTGTAAATTCGCGACAAGCACATGTCAAGAGACTAACAATTAAAATTCTTGTGGAGTAACTCATACGTTTATCAGTTTTTTATTGATTTTGTTCCATTAATAAAATGTTGCAGTAATTTTTGTTTGTTCGTATATTCAAGTGTTATTATCCCTTGCCCAACGAAGTTGACAGTCGGGGAATATAAAAATGGGTTCCGTACGTCTGTCCTTCCATCCCTCCGTCCGTCTGTCCTGGTTGCTTTCCGCACAATATCTTTTGAAGGAATTATCGGATTTTGATTAAACTTGCTTGGTACACTTATTTCCAAAACCCCTCACTCAAGTTTGATTATCAGTATATTTCACGCATATTTAATGAGGCTGCTGTGATCATGACCTGATTGGCTGATCGGTTTCCTCACAATATCTTTTGAAGAAATGGTTGGCTTTTGAATAGATTTGCTTGGTAGACTTTTGCCTGAACCCCTTGCTGCTAATATTGCATATATAATGAGGCTGCTGTTTTATGCATTATATATATGTACCCACTTTAATGTCATTTTTTTGTTTGTAATTTTTTATTTTTCATCAATGTTTGTATATATACAACAAAATAGTACAATCTCTCACACCACATCCACACTGTCAACATAATGCATAAAATATTAACATCACCAGGGCCCGTATTCTTGAAAATGTTCTTATGCACAAGCATGGATTCTGTGCTCAAGCCAGCTTTCTTGAAACTCACCTGAATCATGTCCGAGACTCAAAAAGTCATTGTAAACGTTGAAAACATCTTTCGACTTCATTAACTCTTTAACTTTTCACCAAAACCTTGACAAAATTAGCTTGTTTAAATAATTTATAGCCATAACAAGAAATAAGGATTGAGCACAAAATCCATGCTTGAGCATGCATGAAAACGGTTTCATGAATATGGGCCCTGATTTCATCAACACCATCATCATCCATAATGTATGACAATCATCATCATCATCATCATCATCATCATCATCATCATCATTGTCATTTATTTTACGTATTTGTATTGGGCGGGAGATCTTGATGACTATGTCCTTGTTTTCTCTAATTCTGTGTTCAAAAATATTTATCCATATGTAAATGAATATTAAAATTATTTTCATGGAACAAAATAGAAAAACTTAACTTGGCAACTTCTAGTCAACATATGCCCCTAACTCTATACAATAAAACAAATATGACTACTGCATAAGAAACATTACTTAAGACCAAAGAGAAAAAATATGGTTTCCCTGTAACAATTGTTTGAAAAGTTTTTATTGGGACGTTTTTTTCAAAACAATATTAATCTTAATCCAAACTTTCAGTATGTACAAGTTTTGTGTAGAAATTTAAAAACCTTGATGACAATTAATGTGTGTCATATTTACATATAGTAGAATGCTTTTTTTCCGTGTTTCTTTGAAAACTGACAGAGAATTCAGGTATAGGTGCAAAAATTAGTGTAGGTAGGGTTACCAAGGCGCAAAATATGTTTTGTTTCGCCTCATGACTATAATTATGTGATGAAATTATTATGATAAAATATAGTAAGTGATACCCATCTATGGTATGCATATGATGATTGAAATGGTTTTAAATACAACACAACAAGCAGTACATTTTAAAATATATTTTTGTTTTTGTGTAGAAGTTGCAAGTTTGATGCATTGATTTATTTTCAAAATTTCAAAAGACTTACAGTGATTATACCTGCTTATCTCCCCTTATCTCCCCTTGGATGGAGACTGCAGATTTTTGACCCTGAAACTGAGCATTTGTAACCTGTGAGCTTGCTAACATGTTTTTATTTTCTTTGTGTCAAGTGTATGTTATAAAGTACCGAAGCAATATTTCTCAAGTTCTCATTGGTTGTGTGTCACACTGACACATCTACGATGTACCTGTGATGGACAGCAGCAATATTAGTAAGCCATTGGCTTACAGCTCTAATTACACTGTTCTTTAACATCCATAATTTCAACAGAGGTCTTAATTCACAATGATGTATTTTCACCTTCAAATAAGAGGGTGGGAGGTGTAAGAGAAAAAAGAAATAAGTGTAGTGCATACTTGCCAATTTTTTGAAATTTCCATGGAGGAGATAACGCGTGCTCAGAATTGAAAACATAAATAATGTGTATACATGTACATTCAGAGGAAAAAAACACTTTTAAATGGTTTCTTCTGAGCTCTTCTTTCTGATGAAATCATCAGATCTTTAAAAATAGGAACAGTTAAGCAGATTAAAAGTTAAAAAAGCAACATTTTAGGGTCCAAAATAAGGAGTCTACCTCCTAAATAGGGAGGGTTAATTGGCAATTATGGTAGTGTTACTAACTAAGCTATGCCATGGCTACTTTGCATTACAGGATAAATATGTAGTACACGGCTTAGCATTTTATCATTAGTTCTACACATTTAATGAAAAAAAGAATTGACATCATCAAATATAGTTACAAAAACTTTAACGTGCATAATTGGAAACAAACTAGTATAACATGGTCTGTGTATTTGAAAAATAAAAAAATCTGCAAGAGGTTCCACTAGGAGTCAAATTGGAGTTCCAGATTACTTAATTACTAAAGTCTTCTAGCAGAGTCACCACTGTGATAAAGGGGAAATCCACAGTCACTCACTGTGATGAAGGTGAAAGCGTCTAGAAGTCACTAACTATGATAAAGGGAAATACCTTTGCAGTCACTCACTGTGATAAAGCGGAAATCCCCTAGAAGTCACTCACTGTGATAAAGGGGAAATCCCCTAGAAGTCACTCACTGTGATAAAGGGGAAATCCCCTAGAAGTCACTCACTGTGATAAAGGGGAAATCCCCTAGAAGTCACTCACTGTGATAAAGGGGAAATCCCCTAGAAGTCACTCACTGTGATAAAGGGGAAATCCCCTAGAAGTCACTCACTGTGATAAAGGGGAAATCCCCTAGAAGTCACTCACTGTGATAAAGGGGAAATCCCCTAGAAGTCACTCACTGTGATAAAGCGGAAATCCCCTAGAAGTCACTCACTGTGATAAAGCGGAAATACCCTTGCAGTCACTCACTGTGATAAAGCGGAAATACCCTAGAAGTAACTCACTGTGATAAAGCGGAAATCCCCTAGAAGTCACTCACTGTGATAAAGGGGATTTCCCCTAGAAGTCACTCACTGTGATAAAGGGGAAATCCCTTAGTAGTCACTCACTGTGATTAAGGGGAAATCCACAGTCACTCACTGTGATAAAGGTGAAAGCGTCTAGAAGTCACTAACTATGATAAAGGGAAATCCCCTAGAAGTCACTCACTGTGATGAAGGGGAAATCCCCTAGAAGTCACTCACTGTGATAAAGGGGAAATCCCCTAGAAGTCACTCACTGTGATAAAGGGGAATCCTTTAGAAGAGTCACTTCATGTGATAAAGGGGAAATCCTCCAGCACAGGGAAAATCTTCTAGTTGCAGTCACTCACTGTGATAAAGGGAAATTCTCTAGCACTCATTCCCTATGAAAAAAAGAAATCCTTTAGCAGTCACTAATTATTGATAAAGGGGAAATTATCTAGCAGTCACTAACTGTGATAAAGGGAAAATCCCCCAGCAGTCACTATGATTAAGGGAAATCCTCTAGTTGCAGTCCCTCACTGTGATAAAGGGGAAATCCTTAAGCAGTGACTCACTGTGATAAAGGGAAATCCTCTAGCAGTCACTGTGATAAAGGGGAAATCCTCTAGCAGTCACTTTGATAAATGGGAAATCCCCTAGCAGTCACTTTGATAAATCGGAAATCCCCTAGCAGTCACTCCATGTGATAAAGGGAAATCCTCTAGCAGTCACTGTGATAAAGGGGAAATCCTCTAGCAGTCACTTTGATAAATGGGAAATCCCCTAGCAGTCACTCCATGTGATAAAGGGGAATCCTCAAGCAGTCACTGTGATAAGGGGAATCCTCTAGCAGTCACTGTGATAAGAGAAATCCTCTAGCAGTCACTCAATGTGATAAAGGGGAATCCTCTAGCAGTCACTGTGATAAGGGAAATCCTCAAGCAGTTACTCACTGTGATAAAGGGGAATCCTCTAGCAGTCACTGTGATAAGGGAAATCCTCTAGCAGTCACTCACTGTGATAAGGGAAATCCCCTAGAAGTCACTCAATGTGATAAAGGGGAAATCCTCTAGCAGTCACTCACTGTGAAAAAGGGGAAATCCCGTAGCAGTCACTCACTGTGATAAGGGAAATCCTCCAGCAGTCACTCACTGTGATAAGGGAAATCCTCTAGCAGTCACTCAATGTGATAAAGGGGAAATCCCCTAGCAGTCACTCACTGTGAAAAAGGGGAAATCCCCTAGAAGTCACTCACTGTGAAAAAGGGGAAATCCCCTAGCAGTCACTCACTGTGAAAAAGGGGAAATCCCCTAGCAATCACTCACTGTAATAAAGGGGAAATCCCCTAGAAGTCACTCACTGTGAAAAAGGGGAAATCCCCTAGCAGTCACTCACTGTGAAAAAGGGGAAATCCCCTAGCAGTCACTCAATGTGAAAAAGGGGAAATCCCCTAGCAGTCACTCAATATGATAAAGGGGAAATCCTCTAACAGTCACAGATAAATAGAAAATTCTAGTATATCACTCTCACAAGTAACTTACTGGAAAAATATAATAAACGACTTCAAATAACTTTACACAGAGACTTTGCTTTAAATTAAATAAATCAAGTCATTGGAAAGGTCAGTCTAGCCAAGTCTCCAGAACATGTCTGAAAGGAAATCAAAGCATGCATTGTAGGATTGCACTAACATATTGTAATTCACTAAACCATATATCGAATTATTTGTCAAGAAATGTTAAGTGCAATATGATGGTTAAATTCCAATACACTAGATATTACATTTTTTTTATGTCAACTAAATGTTTGGAGAATCAAGCACAGCAATGAGCCATTGAGGATAATTTGACAGAAATAATTCTCAGATTAAATCGATATTGGCCTTAATAATTTTGCTTGGTATGATAATTTCAGATGATAGCTGTATTGAGTAATTTTCATTTCAACAGTGGAACTCAAGTGTTAAACTGACGATCATGTGACCGTCATATTCGCAGTATGAACTTATTTTGAATTCACTATTTTTAAGAAATTTTAGGAATTTATTTATTGCAGTTAATTTCAATATTTCCATAAAAAATTCAATGTTCCATAAATATTGCAATATGCTCTTAATTCATTCTGAAATTTCATAATGCGTTGGGTCTTCAAGGGTAAATTAGAGTTGATAATGCAGTATAAAGCTTTAAGAGAATTGCTTGCAATACCTTCCCGGCAATTACATACCTATCTTAAGCATTGAATTTAAAACATCTGCATTAGTATATTGGCGTATATCATAAATGATTAAAAGCCTTTGGTACGTTCTCAGACCAGATGCTAGTGGAAATACTGCAAAGTTGGACCTCAGTAAGCTTTAAATTTACTTGTGCTAGCATTGCTGATTAAAATTTAAAATTTCATCTCCCGATCGGATAAACGATAATCTGACATGCTTTTCCTGTATCTGTGGTTGACATACGAGTGTGTAACATGTGTACATGTATTCTACATTGTAAGTCTGAACTAGCAAACAGTATGATCTCATTTGCACTTTTAGCATATGTTACAGATCAATCACCACTGCTGTGCTCGGCCTCGATGAAAATACAATTAAATACCATTTTCCTGTGCATTATGTCCGTCTTATTTACCTAAATCATCTCCAATTATCTCGTTACGTTGTTATTTTAATCAGATCGAAAAATTGTCATGAAATCTATTTTTTTCATTGTGTGACATTTTTTGAGTTAATTGCTAGGAAAAACAGTATAATTGATTCCCAGGTTAATTATGCTGTTTAAATATGATTTTAGAGCGAGCCAGTGAAGTGGTCTATAAACATACAATCTGTTAATGATCCGGTGCTGCTCAGCTGATGATATTCAATTCGTTTGTACAGTTAGAGAATCTGAGCACATTTGACAATGTGACAATAGTTGTATCAGCACTGTCGTCTCTCAATGAAGGTAGAAAATCAATACCGAGGCTTTCTACCCACTCTGGTCACAATTTCTCCATTATTCACAATCTTTGCATTACAAAACTCGTAAAACAGCCAATTTCCTTTCTTTATGATCCAATTTGTCATAATTTTTTTGCTCTCCTATGAAAATATGTTGGATTAAGCTTGTGTAGAGTAAAGATGGAAGGAAAATGTTTAGAGTAATGGGGGTAACAAAGTCCTGAATCAGTGCCGACCTCGCCGCGACAGGCTAATGGCGAGGACTCAATCATACCAGCCAATGGCTTTATGAGCAGTGGGAATTGATTTATCATTAATGATTTTACTATTATGGAATCTGTCTAGTTTGTAAATTATGGCTATGGTAATTTAGAAAAATTAAACAAAGCTTACTGCAGGAAGAAAAGGTATTTGTATAGCTTTCATATTGTTGTTGCGTTTTACTTCTCTTGTATAACTTGCTCCCTATCAATAGCTTCCTGCAGAGACCAGAGATTATGGTGCAAGCCAACTGTTGTATAGGTATCTGTATGATACAACTACTGTTGTACAGACAACTGAGACATGATGTCAGATACAACTGTTATACAGACAACTGAGACATGTCAGATACAACTGTTGTACAGACAACTGAGACATGATGTCAGATACAACTGTTGTACAGACAACTGACACATGCTGTCAGATACAACTGTTGTACAGACAACTGAGACATGATGTCAGATACAACTGTTATACAGACAACTGACACATGTCAGATACAACTGTTGTACAGACAACTGAGACATGATGTCAGATACAACTGTTGTACAGACAACTGACACATGTCAGATACAACTGTTGTACAGACAACTGAGACATGATGTCAGATACAACTGTTGTACAGACAACTGACACATGCTGTCAGATACAACTGTTGTACAGACAACTGAGACATGATGTCAGATACAACTGTTATACAGACAACTGACACATGCTGTCAGATACAACTGTTGTACAGACAACTGAGACATGATGTCAGATACAACTGTTATACAGACAACTGAGACATGATGTCAGATACAACTGTTGTACAGACAACTAAGACATGATGTCAGATACAACTGTTGTACAGACAACTGAGACATGATGTCAGATACAACTGTTGTACAGACAACTGAGACATGATGTCAGATACAACTGTTGTACAGACAACTGACACATGTCAGATACAACTGTTGTACAGACAACTGAGACATGTCAGATACAACTATTGTACAGACAACTGAGACATGATGTCAGATACAACTGTTGTACAGACAACTGACACATGCTGTCAGATACAACTGTTGTACAGACAACTGAGACATGATGTCAGATACAACTGTTATACAGACAACTGAGACATGTCAGATACAACTGTTGTACAGACAACTGAGACATGATGTCAGATACAACTGTTGTACAGACAACTGACACATGTCAGATACAACTGTTGTACAGACAACTGAGACATGATGTCAGATACAACTGTTGTACAGACAACTGACACATGCTGTCAGATACAACTGTTGTACAGACAACTAAGACATGATGTCAGATACAACTGTTGTACAGACAACTGAAACATGATATCAGATACAGACAACTGACATATGATGTCAGCTACAACTGTTGTACAAACAACTGAAACATGATGTCAGATACAACTGTTATACAGACAACTGAGACATGATGTCAGATACAACTGTTGTACAGACAACTAAGACATGATGTCAGATACAACTGTTGTACAGACAACTAAGACATGATGTCAGATACAACTGTTGTTCAGACAACTGAAACATGATATCAGATACAGACAACTGACATATGATGTCAGCTACAACTGTTGTACAGACAACTGAAACATGATGTCAGATACAACTGTTCATACAATATCATATCATTTTATAGAGAATTAATTGTTTTTTAAAAGGCCAAATACAGTTAGAACCATATTTTGAAAGATTCCCTTAAATTAATTAGGAAATTGAATTAATCAAATTGTTTTCCTTCGATATACCTTTTGCACATTATTGCTTGAAATTAAGTCAAATGTGAAATTCATTTGAACTTTCTTCGTTGTAAAAAAATATCTAACAGTATCTTTCCTATCAATATATGTTTAAGAACAAATCGGAAGGTCCAAATAAAATCAGACATTTTAATTTGCACCTAAATATCTAATTGTTCTTCAATCTTTATATTACCATTTTACAAGTGTTTTTTTTTCTGTAATAGAGTGTTCTACTTTCTTACATAAATAATACCTACATGTTGATTGTATATACTGTATGTGTTTTTTTATCTGCACAGAATGACAAGAGCATCTTTTGTAAAAAATCATCATTAGGTATTTTTGTGTATCTGTGAGGGTGAAATCTGTTTTCCATTACCATTTAGATTTGTGAGTGGGATGTAAGGTCCAGACAGGCTGGGTCCATTAGCCCAGTGTCCACCACCTAGTCGCACATCATCTCTACCCCCTCATCCCAGTTATCCCCCAGCCTCAGGCACCCCCTCCCGTTATCACCGGCTTAGGGAGTTCCCATCCCTGTACTATCGTCTCTCTGAAATTGATTCCTCGCTTATCATCACAATTAAAGACAATGGGCATGTTGTATTTTTCATCCCGAGCTAATATTTTGGGTATCTGTGGGGTAGTGTTACTTTAGACCAGCCGTGGTAGGGGATAAAACAGGAACTTCTCTGTCAGTATATATATAGTGGTGTGCTGGTCAGACAACAGATTCCAGAGAATGATGTTCGTATATAATCACCAGTGTACAGGGATTATCTTTTATATAGCCGTTTTGTATAAGATTGTGTAGCTAGTGTATATTTTCATGAGTACAAGTTTAAGATTGTAACATTTTTTCAAAGTGTGTTATAAAGATTTTAGTGGGAATTTAAGGATTATCTGCCATAAAAAACTGAAACATATCTGGTAAGTATTTCATCACTACAAAATACTATATATATAATGTCTTCTTAAAGACTCTTTACATAATAAATATATATATATATACTTAATATTTCATTTCTATTTCATATTCAAGAAATTAAAGACATATGAGTATAGAACATTAGAACTTGTAATAATAATATTTAATTCTTTGCCCAATTTTCACATATGTTACCTGTGTATATGATTTTAATCAAGTTTCTGTTGTTTTCAAAACTGACAGAATCAAGTACAACTCAGTTTTCCAAAACATGTTATTTTCATGGTAGGCAAATATGTATGACATCAAGACAGATTATGTGTTAACCCAATGTTGGCTGGTCAAGTAGCAGGCTTTTACAGTTGTTGATTCTAATACTAATACTGATGCTTCCTGGTGGCCATCTTGAATTTTAAAAGTTCAAGTATTTTATCATAATACATGTATATGTATTTCAAATTTTGTAATTTTTGGAACTGATCAGAAAAAAAGAGCTGCCAGGCAACCCTTTTCGATTTTGACTGTCAATGTTTGTTTTTCATACTGTGCAGAAAATATTGAAGTGTTCCTAATGGATCTTGATTCAATGTATATTTATATTTATGTGTTTAGTCATTTTCAAATTTGTCGTCATATTTCTATACATATTTACTTATTCCCACGCCCTTTAGGTAAATCCATTAATGATTGTGTGAAAAAAAAAATCAATTCTTAAAAATAGATTTTGATTCTTCCGTGTAATATGAGTGTATATTTCCCTTTGTGAAGTGGATTGGAGTGTGCCTCATGTAAGTTGTATTACCGTGCATGGTTGTACCTAGCTGTGGGCGCCCTATGGTATTCCGTATGTTCCTACCCATGGTAAAACATGGTACGGTATGTCTCTAAATATCGTCAGCATCATTGTTCGGTAGTTTTAACACTCGCCCCACAGTCAATATGTTGGCTGATTGGGGATTAGTCAGTTTAACATCCAATCATACAATTCATCATAATATATTATACATTAAATATATACCGTGACTGCAGTGTGTACACGTTCATTGACAGTATAATCATAAGAAGATTTGGATTACATTAAGTTTGTGAGTGACAAAATACCGTCAAATTCTTTGGTTTCAAGTTGTCAGATCCATGAAAAAGTACATTTCAGATTTAATAGTAATTCAGGTGCTTTTGTCTTGTTAAACATGTATTGTGTATAAAATGTATATATTGTTTTAATTGTTGTCAGAAAGCAGAGGAATTATATGGAACTGACAATTTGTGATTTTAAGAATTTGATTGTGAAAATGTGTAATGAATTTATCAGTTTTAAAATAATATTAAGATTATATAAATATTGTACAACTATGTTACATTGCTTACTTTAATTGTGAAATTTGTTTAGTTATACAGTGGATTCCACTTTGTGTCACCCCTGTTAATATCACATTCTTCTTTATTTCATGTTTTTCCGAAATCACAATTTTCCCTTCTTTATAATCTATGTAATTTCATTTGGTTAATATCATGGATTTTGAGGTGAATTCCTCTTAATATCATTTTTTTTAACCAATCACATAAAATATCCAGAAAATGATGTAATTTCCATTGACTTCAGAAAAAACTTGTACAAAATATTGCATAGAAAGTAAGAAATAACAAAAATAATGATTTTTTAATGAAATAATGTTATCTATAAATTGAAAAGTCTTCATAATTATATACATTGAACAGCTTATTTTAAGTTGTGGCGATTGGAAAACATATTTCTTTTAATGTCACATTCCTGTTAATATCATGTTTTTGTCTGACAAATTCAACATGATATAAAGAGGAATGCATTGTAATAGATTTCACCAACAACCAGCTGTGATGAAATGTATCCCGATTACAATTTGTCAGTACACTTGTACTGTAATTGATTGTGAGTCTCTTAAACAGATTGGAAAATCCTGTTTTTTTTATAAATCTCTCCAAAAAAACACAAAATAGGATTTATTTAAATGTATTAGATGAGGACAGATGGACACCAAGCTGCAGATTACATCTTCCTCTGAGAAAAAATCCCTCAAATATCCGAGGTTGTCTGCAATGATTTAACATTGTCTTGTACTCGTGAGACAAATCCAGGTACGGATGGAAAATTTGTATTTGTACCTGAAGTCAATAAATCCTGTCTCAGGTAACTTATGTTTTGTGAGGTAGCTAAGTACATACAACTATTGTACATCACATGTAGGTTTGTTCTGTACTGTAATTAGTGGTCAGGAAAGGAAGATCGATATTATGATATAATATGTTATTATTTACATGAGGATCACCCTTGCCTGCGTTGTTGCACTGCCATAACGTATACCCACACGTGTGGTCTTCTACTTTCGTTTTCGGCAAGTCACTTCCGGTTGTGTTCTTACATGTTTTCAACATATCGGGTCTTTGTTCCACCATCTCTATGGACACATGCCTATTTTTCTTTTATGAAGAATAATGATATTTGGGTTCATGCTTGAGTCGCCAGAGACCAGAACGTCGTATTTACAAAAAAATTCTGACACACATTACCCAGCATGCTCCGCGCAGTACAGTTCGGAACTCACCGGATGTTTGCGCGTTTCCATATCACTTGACCGGTTTCGTGTTGTCATCTCCCGGGGGAAAAGACATGTAAGTACGCGGTCCAATCATCTCGTTCTTCTATTTGAATTCCTGTTTATACTGAATAAAATTTTGAATAGCGTCAGTTTGAATATTTTCGCAGTCCAGCGCGGACGTTCCAGTATTTGGCAAGCGTATCTCGGGCAAGAATTGTTCCCTCCCTCCCTATCCCCTTCTGATTTCCGTTCAAGGAATATTATGGTTTATTCAGTACTGTAATTTAAATGTAAAGTTGAATTATTATTTGTGATTGTTGTTGTAGTTCTGTTTAGTTGGTAGTTTAGTACTCAGAACTGAGGTTCGGGCAGGAGAATATTACTTTACTAGTGGTTTATTACTACCTGTCTTTGTTTACTCTAATTGCATAGCTTTGGCTCTATCAATAACACATTATCTATCGTTTTATGCAATAATTGCATAATAAATATTGTTGTTAATTTGAAGCCACTTACGTAATGTTATGCAATATTACCTATGCGTAAGTAATAAACCTCGGTTTTCACCCAAACCTGATTGTCACGTTGTTTATGATTTGCTGGAACATGTCATAAAGAGGCAACGCATCACAGATGCGGCGCCTTATGCACTCGTTACGAATGACTAATTAATTAAGAGAAATTTACAGGGTTTTAAAATATTTTAACAGCTTTAAAATCATTCCACTTACCTCTGTAATTTACATGTAAAGTTGAAATTGATATCTACATCGAATGTCTATGATTACGTATGGTTAATGAAATGACCGGTAGAATTATTTCCCCCTACGCAATGATTTCTATACCGCCACAGTGGTGGTGTCGTTCATTGAACCGTAAGTCCAAAGATCACTGCCCCACCTTCAGTCTCTGGTGGAGAACTTAATTTGTCATGGCAAGACACGCTTCCTCATAACAGGGATACGTACGTACCCTCAATAATGGTCTTAGCCTGACACACCTTATTATAACAAATGTGAAAACAATTCCATTGCTTACGTTCGTCACAAGTATAGAATTGTGTAAAGGATTCGCTTTTTGAATGATGGGTCTACTTTACACAAAAATAATTGGGTAAGAATTGATCAATAATGGGTTTTTCAGACAAAAGAAACCAGCCTACCAACTTAAACAATGATTTCTGTTGACAATTCATGGAATTTATTTTAAACTTTTCTCTGCTACCATGATATGTGCTTGTGAAAATGTAATATTTTTTCTTTAACTTTTCCGATGACTTTTTGTAAACCACATTTGGGATGAAGATTTTTTTTTCTCGCAAATATATCGACCTCGAGCGACATTACAGAAGAGGTATAGTAAAAACGGTTACATAATCTAATGACTACAGTCTGCTCATCGGAGAGTTAAAATTTACCTGGTACAGTATTGATTGTAAGACGTTCAGACGGGGTTAGAAGGACGAGGGGTGGGGCGGAGATGTAGAAGCCAATGTGTTATCAAAATTCAAAAGTTGACAGGAGAACATGCATTATTTCCTTGTCTGCCAGCTCGACCACAACACACCAACCACTTTGTAGTCTGCGTCTATACTGAACATCCATTACTAGCCTCAAAAATCAAAGACGCACTCTATAGATTTTTAAGAATCTCTCACATACAAAACAGTATTAAGTTCAGGTACGTTGTAGAAAGTGTAAGATTTATTGCCAAAAATAAGGCTTTTATATATTCTTAATGGAAAGAAGCTTTATAATAATTCTGATATATGATCATAATACTTACAAAGAACCTCCAAGTTCTTTTGCATTGCTTTATGATTTCATATAGAAAACGTTGCTATTTAAGTCTTTGGTTAGTTACTTTCTTAACTTCCTGAACTAAACAATGTCTTTCAAGGGAGGTAACTGTTAATATTCAGCCATCCCTTTATATGAAAAACACAAACAAAGATGACTATTGGTATGAACATCCTTAGCTACATGAAATTACACAAGGGAGATAACTGTTGATATAGAGCCATCCCTTTATATGAAAAAACACAAAGATGACTATTTGTATGAACATCCTTAACTACATGAGAATCACAAAGGGAGGTAACTGTTGATATACAGCCATCCCTTTATATGAAAAACCCAAAGAAAGATATCGGTATAAGGGTCCTTAACTACATAAAATTCACAAAGGGAGATTACTTCTGGACTTCAGATCATTATCTCATTGGTCTTGGCATCCTTAACTTACATTGAATTTATAATTAATGGACTCATAACCATTGCATGGGTAATCTGCAATTAACATGAATATCTTAATGGGAGATAACTAGAGTTATGGTCATTTTCAAATAAAACAAGGAAATCATAAAATGAGTGTATCATTGGTATCAGTTAATATCTAGCTAATTAAAACTGAAAATCACTAAAAATGTGTCAAGTTACTCCATTAAAAAATGAACCTGTACTTTCAATAATTTCCTTTACTAAAAAATGGATATAACTGTTGGTGTAAGATTCCTGAAGTAGTTGGACTTCCTCTAATTCTGGACCGTATGTCACTGCTCTAAATAGTACAGTGAAATAGGAAGAAGTGACATTCCTGTTGATAAAATTCCTTTCCTTTCAGGGTTCGGTGTCTCTAGATTAATTTTCTTTGGATGGTTTCCAACATTTCTGATTCAGGCAAGCTAATCTACATTTGTATAAGTATTTATTTGGCTATTCCGCTTTTTTTCTAATTTATTCTTTATAATGACAAATCCTGTCTGCGGATATTTATATCCCAGTTAAAAAATAATTCTATTTATGGAATGTAAGCTTTTGTGATTGTATGCAATAAGACCATTATATGTAGTTATGCATCCTTGGTATACATTAATGCTGATGAACTCCTGCAATCCTTGATGATAACATTTTTAGGACCAGTGATAAATTTTATAAGAGAGTCAAAGATTTTTTCTAAATATCATTCCATGTGATGTAGATGAAATGTGTTTCATGGTGACAGCACAATCCCTAAGATCAACAATCATGACCTATGATTTCATTTTCCAACAATTTTTGATCAATGTACATGTACTTGCATTCCTCCATACAAGTCCTTCCTTCTGATTGGTGGGTTATCATATGCATGTATCTTCTGATTGGTTGGTTACCATGTGCATGTATGTTTCACAGGCAATTTTCAGACACTATGATTTATCTAATCTATCTGTCAATACAACCTAGGACAAGGTCAGCTAGCACAGGCAGATTGACACATGCATGTACAGTATTCATCAACAAAGTAGAATTTACATACTGAGTAGAATAAAGACAAAAAGTGGTCCCTATTAGAATGTTCACAGTCTATAGATAGGTGGTAGTTACAGATAGGTTATATATATAGAAAGGTGGTAGTTATAGACAGGTGGTAGATATAGACAGGTGGTAGTTATAGACAGGTGGTAGATATAGACAGGTGGCAGTTATAGACAGGTGGTAGATATAGACAGGTGGTAGTTATAGACAGGTGGTAGATATAGACAGGTGGTAGATATAGACAGGTAGTAGATATAGACAGGTGGTAGTTATAGACAGGTGGTAGTTATAGACAGGTGGTAGATATAGACAGGTGGTAGATATAGACAGGTCGTAGTTATAGACACATGGTAGATATAGACAGGTGGTAGTTATAGACAGGTGGTAGTTATAGACAAATGGTAGATATAGACAGTTGGTAGATATAGGCAGGTGGTAGATATATACAGGTAGTAGTTATAGACAGGTGGTAGTTATGGACAGGTGGTAGTTATAGACAGGTGGTAGATATAGACAGGTGGTAGTTATAGACAGGTGGTAGATATAGACAGGTGGTAGTTATAGACAGGTGGTAGATATAGACAGATGGTAGATATAGACAGATGGTAGTTATAGACACGTGGTAGATATAGACAGGTGGTAGTTATAGACAGGTGGTAGTTATAGACCGGTGGTAGTTATAGACAGGTAGTAGATTTTGAGACAGGTGGTAGTTATAGACAGGTGGTAGATATAGACAGGTGGTAGTTATAGACAGGTGGTAGATATAGACAGGTGGTAGATATAGACAGGCAGCAGTTATAGACATGTGGTAGATATAGAAAGGTGGTAGATATAGACTGGTGGTAGTTATAGACAGGTGATAGTTATAGACCGGTGGTAGATATAGACAGGTTGTATATATAGACAGGTGGTAGATATAGACAGGTGGTAGTTATAGACAGGTGGTAGATATAGACAGGTTGTAGTTATCGACAGGTGGTAGTTATAGACATATGGTAGATCTAGACAGGTGGTAGTTATAGACAGGTTGTAGATATAGACAGGTGGTAGATATAGACAGGTGGTTCATATAGACAGGTGGTAGATATAGACATGTGGTAGATATAGACAGGTGGTATATAGACAGATGGTAGATATAGACAGGTGGTACTTAAACAGGTGTTACTTATAGACAGGTGATAAATGTAGACAGGTGGTAGATATAGACCGGTGGTAGATATGGACAGATGATAGATATAGACTGGTGGTAGTTATAGACAGGTGGTAGATATAGACAGATGGTAGATCTAGACAAGTGGTAGATATAGACAGGTGGTAGATATAGACAGGTGGTAGATCTAGACAAGTGGTAGATATAGACAGGTGGTAGATATAGACAGGTAGTAGATATAGACTGGTAGTAGTTATAGACGGATGGTAGATATAGACAGGTAGTAGTTATAGACAGGTGGTAGATATGGACAGATGATAGATATAGACTGGTGGTAGTTATAGACAGGTGGTAGATATAGACAGGTGGTAGATCTAGACAAGTGGTAGATATAGACAGGTGGTAGATATAGACAGGTAGTAGATATAGACAGGTAGTAGTTATAGACGGATGGTAGATATAGACAGGTGGTAAATATAGACAGGTGGTAGATATAGAAAGGTGGTAGTTATAGACAGGTGGTAGTTATAGACAGGTGGTAAATATAGACAGGTGGCAGTTATAGACAAGTGGTAAATATAGACTGGCGGAAGTGTATACATACAAACTGTAGAAAGTCTGAGGTGGTAGATATTAAAAAATGGTAGTTAAAGAAAGTTGGTATGTTAGATTGTACTTGTACTCTGTTTATTGCTGCAAAAATTGTATGGTAATAGCTGTAAAGAAATGAATTGCCTCGGAAATCTGTATTCAATAGACTATGATGTAACAATGGTACAGGTTTAACCCATAATCTATGATTTTACAGGTGTTCAATAAATAATAAAATAAATGTCACAGCAATTCTTGAGGAATATCAATTCCGATCAGACTGAGAATCATTCCTTTCTGATGGAAGTGGAATCTTTTTTGCCTCGTGTACGCTGTAACAGGGACATATATCATGTTTTTTTATCCAAATTTTTGGTTGATGGTCATATTTTGAACATTCTGTGACACAATGAGTTATATTGGGGGACTTTTATATATGTGCTCGGTCGTAAATGATTGATTTTCATGGCCTTATATTGTAGATAGTACAAAATGATTGATCTTCATGGCCAAGTATATATTGGAAAAGGATTATAGTTCCCTCGCAAAATCTGTGGTGTTTACCCACAATTCAACTCGGGCAAATCACGAAAAAAAAATAAATAAAGTTGTCTCATTCTGAACTCTAAAATGCTAAGAAGGCATTTTACTACATAACAATCTTCCAAGTGCGGTGTTTGATTCAAGTTTTATTTCAGCATCAAGTGTTTTTCCAACTCGGTTCTCTAAGGCTTCGTCTGTCAGATGAAGCCTTTTAAACCTGGAGATTGGAGAACTTTGATTACGATTCACGACTCTAATCACCATTAACATAGCCGTTGATAGTGCATGTCACAGTCATAGAAAACTCTCCGCCATCTTTGTTTTGTGTTTTTGAAAAGTGGTCCATGTTGCAAACTCAAACACGGCATCAATTTCTTTAATTTCTTCTTTTGCAATTGTTTCTAGATTGTTCTCATTTACCTTTAAATGTAACTGAAATTGTTTCAGATGCATTAAAAAAATAGAATGTAATATTTTTGGCAGCTCCCATCATCTGTGTTTGTTGAGTGTAATGTTAAACTTGAATTGGAGACACCTTACCTACAGTTTTCTTTTCATTGTACATTATGTTTGAAGGATCTGAAATTACAATATGCTGTCAAAATCTGCTGGGACTGTAAAAAACGTACATATTAACAGAAGTAAATTGCTATGAGACCAAGTGCCATGACATGTCAAAAGCTGGCTATGAAGTTTCCCGTAAAAAAAAAGATATTTAAGAAAAAAAATTATGATATGAAGTTATCTGAGTGAGCTATCATACAAAATTTGATGTTTCGAACAATGGGGTATCAAGATATTATAGTGAGATATTATAACCGTGTATCAAGATATTATAATGAGATATCATAATGGGATATCAAGATATTATAGTGAGATATCATAACAGGGTATCAAGATATTATAGTGAGATATCATAACGGGGTATCAAGATATCATAGTGAGATATCATAACGAGGTATCAAGATATTATAGTGAGATATCATAACAGGGTATCAAGATAGTATAGTGAGATATCATAACAGGGTATCAAGATATTATAGTGAGATATCATAACGGGGTATCAAGATATTATAGTGAGATATCATAACAGGGTATCAAGATATTATAGTGAGATATCATAACAGGGTATCAAGATATCATAGTGAGATATCATAACGAGGTATCAAGATATTATAGTGAGATATCATAACGGGGTATCAAGATATTATAGTGAGATATCATAACGGGGTATCAAGATATTATAGTGAGATATCATAACGGGGTATCAAGATATTATAGTGAGATATCATAATGGGGTATCAAGATATTCAAGTGAGATATCATAACGGGGTATCAAGATATTTTAGTGAGATATCATAACGGGGTATCAAGATATTATAGTGAGATATCATAATGGGGTATCAAGATATTATAGTGAGATATCATAACAGGGTATCAAGATATTATAGTGAGATATCATAACGGGGTATCAAGATATTTTAGTGAGATATCATAATGGGGTATCAAGATATTATAGTGAGATATCATAATGGGGTATCAAGATATTATAGTGAGATATCATAACAGGGTATCAAGATATTATAGTGAGATATCATAACGGGGTATCAAGATATTATAGTGAGATATCATAACGGGGTATCAAGATATTATAGTGAGATATCATAATGGGGTATCAAGATATTCAAGTGAGATATCATAACGGGGTATCAAGATATTTTAATGAGTGTCGAAATGAGGGATCAAGATATTCAAGTGAAATATCATAACAGCTAGAGTATCAAAATATATCGATGAAATATCTTAATTGGATATCTAATTAATCATTTTAGCAAGTTAGCACTATGGGATATCACCTTGATCAGTGAGATATGGTAATAGGGGTATCAAGTTATTTGAGGGAGAAATCTAAATTGGATATCAAAAATATATCGGTAATATGTCAAAATGGGGTATCAAGTTATTTGCGTAAGATATCATAATAAAGTATTACCTTATCTGAGAAAGACATCAGAACTTTGTGTTCAGTTGTTCGAGCAAGATATTGTAACGGGATATCAAGTTATCTTGGAGATGTAAGAAAACGGAAAGCCAACCTTTTTCATAAACTTGACAGGAAGGTTATTTTTGAGATTGAATTTTTATTATCGGGTAAAATACTTAGTTCATTCACATTCAAATATAAAGTGTCGCGTAAGCCTTATTGAATAAGTTAAGTTACGCTCCTGGGGGGCGAATATCCTATTGATAACCCATGCACTGCCTAGCTGGCATTCCAATACAAGTGTAAAAACATTGAACAGACGTCTCAAAGTGGAAGTAAACGGTGTTGGTTAGTGTTCCTATATCAGTTTTGTGTGCTGAAGGTGAAAACGTAAAGAATGGAATTATAAGCCACACAATGCCGCGGTCCTGCCTTTAGTTTTGGGTGTGGGATACCCTCATTATCCTATTCATGTTGTTCAATACAAATACAATAGGTTAGACAATGTAGGTAACAATTATTTATTTCGCATGACTGACTTCGAGATTGACAAGAATATTGTCGTTTTAAGGTTGGTGTCCCTATCAGCTTACAAGTACTTCCTGTCGTGACAAGGACATACCAGCCAGGTAATCGGGCACCTGAGGAAGTCGATCCTGCTGGTACTATACCTGTGGTCGTACCTGGGGTCCGTGAATAGCGGATTCAGTGTGCTATTATATATACACACATCCAGTTAACACAGACATAAGCTGGTGTGCTTTGTAAGGGCGAAAGTTTCTTTAGCTATTCAATTGGATTTATTCGTCAAGTTAAATGAAAAAACGGTTCAACACAAAGGTGAGTCAGGATGTTTATTTCTAAATATTACAGGTTATAGAAAGAATATCAATATCGTTGGTTATTTAACAAGTACAAGAAGGTGATTTTATTATAAAATGCATATGGTTTTGGACTAAATCGCACATGTATGAAGTTATGCCTGAATATGAGGTGATTTTTCAGTGGTAGCTTGTTACTGCGAGTATCTGTTTTCAATGGAAATTATGATATCCTTGTATTACCGTAATATCTCTATAAATAGGTTGTCCTTGTTAAAACCACCTTTTTATGGGTGGTCGGGTGGTGCAGTGGATAGCGTGCACTTGCCTTTCACCAAGGTGGCCGGGCTTTGATTCCCTGTTCTGATGTGAAAAGGTATGGGGTCATCTTCCTGACCACATAGGTTTTCTTCGGGTACTCCAGTTTCCTCTCACAATAAGACCCCACGCTCAATAACATCCATACCAACAAGGGTGATTAATATAAGTTGAATAACTTGTTTCATAATTGTTGTAAAAAAAATAAATTTATTTCGTATTTTTTTTTTTAAATTCACCTTTATAAATATGATAACCTTGTAAAGTTCAATTGATATCTCTACAAAGATGATGACCTTTTGCAACTCGTAATCATAATGTTAACCTTGCACAAGTTATTGTTATATATACATATATGTGTTGACCAGTTTGATTTTAGTTAAACTTTCCTTCAGGTTGGAAAGTATGATTTATAGAATAATTTTTTACATTTAATTTAAGCTTATATAACACTGTAATAAATAATATTTTGATGAATATGTAATGATGTTTTTGGTATTCTATTGCACTTAATGTTTTTACACAATTAATGGGTTTAATTTCAAGCATGTTTGCGACATGTCATCACGTTGTTATTACATGTATGTTTGATGACACAGTAAAGGTCAACACCAGGGTCAACTGCATATATACATCAATGTTTAAACAAATACCTGTGTTACAAAATTTTTAATCCTGATTTCTAATTGTCCCCCGCTTCCGGAGGAACGGGGGATATTGATTTGGGTTTGTCCGTCCGTCCGTCCGTCCGTCCGTCCGTCCGTCCGTCCCTCTGTCCGTCCCTCCGTCCGTCCCTCTGTCCGTCTGTCTGTCACACTTCGTTTCCGTGCTCTATCTTTTGAAGGAATAATCCGATTTTCATTAAACTTGGTCAGGATACTTATCATCCAAGTACCTCGGATGAGTTCGATTTTCGTGAAATTCCGCGCATATTTTATGGAGTTATCCCCCTTTTATCACCAAATATAGGCATCATGTACAAAATGCCATAACTCTTATGTTTTTTATTTAATTCACTTTAAATTCTGTAGAATATTATATAAGGTAATGATGTTTAACATATATTACGGGTTTGGATGTCGTATCTCAACTTTCTTTGGAATCCGACAGAGTTTTGTCCCTTTCATTGCCAAATGAAAGCATTATGTACAAAAAATTGCTTTCCGTGCTCTATCTTTTGAAGGAATAATTCGATTTTCATCAAACTTGTTGAGGATACTTATTATTCAAGTATCTCGAATGAGTTCGATTTTCGTGAAATTCTGCGCGTATTTTACGGAGTTATCCCCCTTTTTATCATGAAATATATTCATAAGACAGTCAAATGTTTAATGCATAAACGGCTCAGCCAATTTCCATTGCCAAATTTCGCACATGATGTTTCCCCCCAAGTGGCCCTGAAGCGGGGGACATAAATTCCACGAATTAGCTTGTTTGTCATTGTGACAGGCATGCATGAAGTATGATGTAACATTATGAGATTTTTAAGTGCAGCCGCGGTTGTACCAACATGACCACGCATTGTTTCTATAACTGCTGGTAGTCAGTGTGTCTGAGTCAGTGAAAGGCTTGGGTCAGACACATCATTCCATGTAAGGGATTTAACTAAATATTTTGACCTGTCAGATTATATTATCATTGTAGCAAAGCTAATATTTTGACGGGATACCATGATGTTTGTGAAGCATCAATTTGATATGTTTTTGAAACAAAGCCAACTTTTCGGTTGTTGATTGTACATCAGGTGTCTGTCAGAGTTTTCAGTAGTTGAATAATAATATTGATTATGCACTTAAAATTGTTGTATTTTTGATATTAGATATATTTCTTGGGAATTAGTTGAAATGGAGTTACTGACATGTTTGGAAGAATTATTCTATTTGGTCAAAAATGTCTACTAAATTCCATTTAGAGTCCATCAATTAATGATATGTCACATTAATTTTTAGAAGTCAGTGACTCGAATAGCAATAACAAAATGTGAAAGTGCATTGAAATGGATCAGACTCTTTCATTAGTAACAGAAAAATAAACTTCTATAACAGTTATGTTTAAAGGCCCAATATATGTAACTTCAGGAATTTTTTTGCGATTCTGAAAAATTCTGAAAAAAAATCCAGTTAATAACCATTAAAAAATAAGCCTAAAACGAAGTAAACCTGAGCAATAACTAACAAGAAAGTCATATTGACAGAAAAATCCAAAGAATTGAAAATAATTCAGGTGGGGCCCACTTCAACTACAAACCGAAGTGAGAAGACGGTTCTAAATGGACGCGTGTTTACAAATACGGAGTTTCAACTGCTGCTGTAACCGGTAACCGCGTAAGAATTCTTCTTGAATATTGCTGATATTAGTTTGAATCTTAACTAAATCTTTAAATATAATAAGTTATTAAGCTTGATTTTTCGCTTACAGATTTGCCGAAAGTTACGTATGTATATTGGGCCTTTAAGGTTTCATTATACATTTTGTATATATGCATACAAAAAACAAGACTTGCATGTATATTTACTGGGTATAATTATGATAACTCATTCACCCCTGAAACTTCACTATGGACTATGCCACTCTTTGAATTGGAAGAGTTCAAATGTGTCTTGAGGGATGAAAGAGTTACAAGTTGAAAGCGACACCATGACTTGCATATCCTTTACAGTTATTCAGCTATTCAATCAAATGTATTCACCAAGGTCTCTTCAGTATAATATGTCCCAAAGTGAAATTGCTGTCTGACATTACTGAAATTCTCCTACAGGATTGAAATTTTCTGACACGAATATCTTTTATCTCTGATCAGGAAAGTTGTTACATTATTATCCACAAAAGGTTACCTTTAGTATCTGATTGTGAAAGGATTAGAAATACAATCACCGAGAATTAGCTTTAAAGGTTAATTTGATTCTATCATACGCTAGAACCAGAACATTTAGCACACACACCCTTCCGTGGAGGAATATTCCCGGGTGTAAAGGTGACAGCGTGCTTGTGTTATTCGTGAAGAAGGATTAGAAAACCTTTACATGTGTAAATTGGGAGGAAATTTGAAAGGAACTACCCTGCTGGGAATGAAATATTTATTTTCATATTTAGCTGCGAGGATGAAATAACAGATTAAGACCTGACATTTTTGTGTGTAAGTCTGATAATTGTAGAATGGACAGAAAGATGAGGTAATTTTCATAGAAATAAGACGTTTGACTAGTACCACGTTAGACGTAGAGGAGGCCTGGCCAGTGAAGTTCAGAGACCTGCACTGACTTGGTGATGCTGTGATCTAATATAAGTCCTTTTAAGAAATCACAGACAGCAAATATATCACTTAATGGAAAGTTGTAGTTGGCACATCACAGCATTAATGTGCTTAGACTTTTTTTTCCAGTTACAAACTAGCCACCAAAATCATTTATAAAAACATTGGGACAACTTTGTGCATCTCCTGGTAGGGCATTTTTGTGTCGCCTGAAAAGGCGACATATAGGGATCATCACTATGTCGGCGTCGGCGGCGGCAACAGTTTCCGTGCGATAACTTGAGTTTCCTTGGGCCAATCAAACTCAAACTTCATACAGTGCTTCCTTACCAAAAGTTCTCGCTTGGGATTGCTTTTCAGGGTCAAAGGTCAAAGGTCAAGGTCACTGTTACTATAAATAGAAAATCACTTTTCCAGGGCCAATCAAACTCATACATCATACAGTGCTTCCTTACCAAAAGTGCTCGCTTGGGATTGCTTTTCATAGTCGAAGGTCAAAGGTCAAGGTCACTGTTTCTATTCCACTTGAAACTGATACAATGTATATCAATAGACACTTTGAACTGATACAATGTATATCCATAGATAGCTCCTAAAAACTTATCTCTCAACTTGCTGCGCAGGCGACACATCCACTTCCGTGGAATTCTTGTCTTAAAGAAGGAGCTCAAAAACTTATTTTAAAATTCTGTAAGAGAATGCTGTTCTCAAAAATTCCAAGGATGCTGCAAAAACTCATGGGAAGAGGGCGGAGCTGGATGTTAGGATACTTAAGAGTCTGTTTGCAGAACAAATGTTTTCCGATATTAAGTGGGTTTTAGCCATGAGGCTTTGTTTAGACTCTCCAAGGTGGAGTGTAGCAGAGTGGTGATGTATAGTGACAAAAGGCAATGCTTCATTTAGGAAACCCAATTAGATTAGTTTATATTTTGATAAGAACATTGAACTTGATCAATGGTAAACCCCTTTAAACACTCTGCTCTGGCACTTGTAAGCCAACAATGCCTTTCATCAAAGTGTGGCAGAAAGTTTAAAACCGAAGTGCCCAGTGATTTACAATCACAATCAAGTACATTTCAATTGGTTGCCATAGCAAATACCATCAAATGTCGCAATTCTGGTCTGCTGAGCGATGGGAAGCAGCGATAAGGACCTCTTTTGCTCAACTTGCTGTGACATTAGAATGGATTACTATTGTCACCCCGACTATAATGTTATATTGCGAGGTAACCACATTTAACAACGGCACAATGACATTTTTCCTTGCCGTTAAATGTGCTTGTCTATAGACACTTATGTAATCAGTTGTAGAAACAAGATTTATCCTTGTCAAGTTTACTGATATCTGTCAAACAGCCTGGCTGATGACATGTCTGACAAACAGCTAGCAGAGCCGGAGAAACGGCACAGAACCTTTCATAGATCATCTGCATAAATCTTGGTTTGAAAATGCTTTCGCAATCAATTTCAGTGAATTGAACAAGTCATGTTGTCAGATTCTCTTGTTCGAAATTTTACCCACAAGATTCATATGCATCAATTAATGTACGATTTAAAAAAATGATGGAACAAAATGGCGTTTCTTCTCTTGAAATCATTCATTGAAGACAACCATGAGACAATAATGGTGAAATATGGGCTGCTGTTGTATTAGTATAGAAGTTAGCCCAGTATACAAATTGACTTCATTGGAACGTAATGGCTGGAAGATGGATATGTAAAAGTTAGCACCCTGTACAGATTTGCTTTACTTGAAAATAATGCAGAAAAGATGGATACTATATAGGTTTACACTACAACATGGTGGGTAAAAAGTACTGTGTATGTCACAGAACCGCCCTAGGAGACAAATCAAATGTCATGTGACCGGAATCGTTCTGTAGTTATGGCTTTCATGCTTGTGTAATGACGGAATTCTGCCGTAGCAGGCGAGGATCCTCTGACAAATGCGTCTCCAGGTGGCCCTAAGATGATACACTGCCTGTGGCTGATGTGCCTCCAGTAAAAGTATGCGAAGCTCTTGAGACATATGACACATTGACAAGGACAAAGGGTTGTGTTCCAGCTGGGGAAATGTCTTCCACAAAACTACTAAATGCTCTAATGTAATTTCCTCCCAAAGTTGCGGAGAGACTCCGGATCCCCACCTGGTGCTCCTGTGTACACAGTGATCGTAAGGGGGAGGCGGGTTGGGGGGAGTTGATTGGGGAAGCATTCTAAAATTATTTCTCAAATTGAATAAAACATGCCTATTTAGAGGGTGGAAAGTGTCGTATTTAGTATTCTTTGGGGACCATCATTGGTTTCCGATACTGACTCGGTAAACCTGATTGTGACAGCCCTAACCATCATGTTTAGTTGCCCTACAGTTGATGACAAAAATAAATACCCAAGAAGACCTGGCCATATTAACCTTCAAATATCTGTTCAAGTAATCTACGAGAGATAAGGCGGTTAAAAAATAAAAGCCAATCAAACAGACTCCGGCCAGACGGCCAATCAGCTGGCAGACGTCTTTATCGTGAAATGCCAGGTAGTGTATTAATTATGTATGTCCTGGTCGTAAGACTGATTGCCTATCACCACATTACGATAATCATCGGAAATAATCTACAAAAGGATGTACAGAATGCCTTGTATGTCGGAGAGATGTTATTGTTGTGCCTTTTGTCAGGCAATTTAAATGTAATACTATCACACCTGTATTGTACACCTTTGAGACTTGTGACAATTGTGAGTTGAGGTAGTTACCTTTTCATACCTAGTTTAGCCAGTTTAATGTTTGTTGACCATTCATGGTTTGGGGTTGACCATTCATAGTTGACATGCATAAACAACCAGCTGAGGTGTCAATAGCTGTTACACCTTGTACCTTGTAGTACATATATATATACATACCATGGTCAGCACACAGGTAAGCTTGTGGGTCAAAGGTCACAATTGGTTGGCCAGTTACACCTTGAGTCACCACTGAATATAAACAGTGATAGGAATTTCCATTCTGAAATCTATATATCTCTGAGTTAAGGTATGTGTGGGCATTTGGGATGGAACACTGATTGACATCCTGTTCGGGGCAGGTAAATAGTACAGATCAACAGGTAAAGACTGGATTTATATACCCCCTACATTAGGTAAGTTATTAGTTCTGTGTTAATCATTATTTCAGATAAGGACTGAATTTTATCACTGTGTGTTGTTATCTTTAGGGTTTTTCCGACACCATCTGTACTTCATCAATAATCAATACACAAATCTTGCGGCCTTTTTTTTAAGACAGTATTATTAATGTACTCTTGTATAGTGGGACATCTATATATTATATAAACCACAACTGTTCACCATCAGGTGTATTCACAGACAGACCCACTATGATCTCTCACCTGTACAAATTTTGTTTTTATTTACATGTGTACACATACATTCCTCCCTGTCCGCATATTTGACAAGTTAGTATTGCAACATGTGCTAGTTAAACAGGTATAATAATATTCGGGATCAGATTGGTGGGAGAATTAAGGTAGGTTGTGTCCAGCCATGTGAATGGACAAATTCCCTCCACTATAAACTCTCAGACATGACTGCCCATACCTTCCTTTGTCCTGGCCTATAGGTGACACGCAGGTGAGTGTTCTGCTTCCCATACCTGCAGTGCACCACATCTTACGCAGGTATGCAAAAGCCAGCGTACCTATACACAGACACTAAATGATACAACTTTTACCAAGGTGTTTTCTGTGCTCACCTGGCTGTGACGTCTGGAGGTACACAATCGTTGTGTGGTTTTGACACACCTGTTCTTGTCATTTAACTCTGTGTTCGGCACGTCTCCCAGCTTTAAATATATTCTTCAAGTTAGTGGCCATTTCTTTAAGGATTATAGCGGAATATTTACAATTAGCAAGTAAAAACAAGTCAAGAAGGTAAGTGAATAAGCCGTTCTTAATTTTGATTTTAATTTACCTGAGAAGAACGACATGTACCCCTGCAGGGTACAGCTTGTGAATGGTTATACACTATAGTCAACTGACACTACAGGTAAAGGTATCGTTTATATATAGGTGCGATATTACCATTGAATGGTGCTATACACCCCCACATTGATATTTCATTGAAAGGAATTGAAGACAAAGTAAACTTGATAAAGTTCTGGCAAACAGGGCCTGGCGTGAGTCATCATAATCCAGGTACTTGTGTGTGTGTCTCCATTTTATCAGTGACGGCCTTGCTTACACATCCTAGTGTGTGCCCGCATTGGAGGCCCAAGTTTAGTTATAGCGCAGTAGATGATTTTGACGATTGCCTTAAGGATTTAATTCATAGTTCTTGACCATTTCAGTTTCCACACAGTAGTTTGTGATCTCTTTGACAATTTTCGGGATTCGTTTTTCGGCAGAGAAACTTTTTGGACAACACATTTCGGTACGTATGATAGTTAATGCGACTGAAGTAAAGCCTTTGGTTTAATTCTGAGATTTATATATATGTGACATCTTTATACAGCTGAGTGGGTTTAATCCTGAGATATATATATGTGACATCTATATATACAGCCGAGTGGGCATGGCTGTGTCGAGTGTGGTTTTCTTATTGGATTAACACGAGTGTTGATACAAAGTCTCAAAATGTTTAAATATCGCAAGTCACTTGTTGTCATAGATACATTGAGGCAGGTAGGTATTCCATGGACGTGGGTGACAGCATTATTTACAACTGATCAATGTAAAAGGCGGTGTGTAAATTTTATTGACTCGTCAAAAATAGACCGAAAAAAGGCTCAAGCTGGCACATTATTTAAAGTTATGCAAATTATGTGTCCTTATATTCATTTGGTTGGTTAATCTGTAAATATTTTCGTAAATTTTTATTTATCAGGTTTTATATCGATATTTACAATAGAAAAGTTAATGACATTCGAATTGGTGAACACCCATAATTCATTAGAACTATGATATATTTTAATTTGTTGCAGAATTAAGGGTTATCAGTTGTAACAAAGTAATTTTTATGTGGGACCTTTTGATGACTAGTACAATTGAAAAAAGAAAACATACTGGTTGTGATTAAGTACCTTTCTAGAATTTGATGTACAAATTAAATGTACATGTACTTAATTACCAACTTTTAGAAAATGTTTAGAAATTTTCCGGTTTCGGTCTTGAAAAAGTTTCATTGACTATTATTTAGTTAGTGTACAGTGTTTTATTTCATTTATCAAAAATTAATTATCAGAAATTATTTATCAAAAATTATTTATCACAAAATATTTAAACAAGAAAGCCAAATAAGGCTTTATCTTAACTTCTGTAGCCGTAGTCTATTTGCGGTGTTAGTCTGACAGTTGCTCAGTACTAGTGCTGTGTACAGCTTTCCTGGTAGAATATGATAGGTTACAGAGAGAACCGTCTGCGTTCTGCCATGTTACACTTGGAAGGGTGTGATTCCCCCAGGACCTCTCATATTATTGATTCTTGACTGACAGTTGTACTTAGTACAAAGTTACTTGGTACCTAGTGAACGCAGGGAGAATATAGAATCGCAAAGCCGAAAAAAGTATGTAGGGAGTTAATTCAGTTCACTACGGAAAAATATTGAAGAAATTTTAAAATAGTCAGTACGACAGACACACAAAAAAAACCAACAAAAGCTGGTGATGTTTAAGATTGTACATGATGTAGAGATATTAAAAAAAACCGTTAACTTTATATTACAAATTACGTTCTAGTCCAGGTCTTGAAAATTGACAAAATTCCACTGATTTAAACCAACCAGAATCGGGTAGGTGTGACGGAGCAATGAATATTTTATAACTTAATCCCAATTCTTTATGAACAGAAATATATTAGAATGATTTGTATTTCACTGCTAATTGAAATTTAGGGTTTCTTCATATCATCAATTATCCTAAAACAATTGAGAGTATCTATAAAAGAATAAAAACAAAACGTTTCGGAGAATCGTTTATTTCAGATGTTCTTTCGCTTGTATTGACAGTTCAATATTAGTGATCCTTACAAATCAATAACAAAATGGTATACTTTCATGTAATGAGTAATTTTTTGGTCAGATGAAAATGAATAGCCCTCTTGATATAAATAAAACGTCTGTCGCAAATAAACAAGGATTGTGTTGAGCCTTCTCTGCCAGGAGACAAGTGCCGGGCAGCGGAATCCTTATGGAATGTTTGGGTGTACTTGATGGCGTACCGCTCCTCCAATCATACTCTTTCTACCATATTTGTGGGAAACCATACAAATTTGCTTTTTCTGCATCAGACTGTTTCATTGTTCTTCTCCATTTTATTTATCACAATCCCCCTCGATCCTACAGATATCCGTCTAGAAGCTGGCCATTATATGGTTTCACGGCATCACCAATTTATGCTGGAGGTCAGCATCGATAAATTCTAAACCTTTGGCAAGTTCTTGTATGGAATCGTAACCAATTCTGCAATATATGGAGTACATCAGGTTTTTTTTTTAATTGACAATTAAAAACCTGATAACAGCTTGTATCGATAGTATATCTTCATGAACCTGTTATATTTCTCACTCCCAGTTGCTACTTTTTGGAGGAGGATTTCGTTTTTTGTTTTTTTGAGAAATTTGTTGAGATTTCATGAGGACATTAAAGAAGATAGAGCAAGACATCTAAGGCTGGGTGAGACCTTGATCCTGGCCGAGACATAAATTTCACGTTTTTGCTGGTGAAAATTGAATCAATTATGTCGATTAAACTTCAACAATGTTTAAGAAGGCAGTAAGTCAGAGTAAGGAGAGGGCTATAGAATGACAGTGCAATGTAAACCCCACATAAACACCCAGAGGGAGCTGTAGTGGTGGAGCCTGTCACCACCAGGGCGCAGCACCTAGCTATCTGACAGCAGTATCAGGTAGACTTTCCTGTAAGACAGATGGATAGCTACAACTGGCTTAGGGTCAGGGGCCAGGGGTCAGGGGCCAGATATAGAGGATGAGAAAGTATGCCAGTTAAAAAAAAAGGAACAGTTACAATGTACGGTGTTGTATCTGTGTAATTATACTGCTACAATGCTGGTATTGTAACATACTGCCCCCCCCCCCATGGGGATTTGTATGCGCAGTAAAGCACACCGCATCTTACATGCAAGAGATCCAAACTGTTCATCTTTGTGCATCAAGTCACTGGGGTCACACATGTAAAGTGTAATGCTGTTGGATTATTGGGTTTAGTAAACACTTTTATAGCCCTACATTCTCTGCTGCTAATGTAAAAAAAAAATAACCATCAGTTTTCATGAATAAAGCAGATTGGTAAATTAGAGGCACATTATCATTCAGTAATTTGTAGTACCAGGTACTTATAAGTACTCTTTCTGGATATCACAGGCTTTCATCATCCTAGTTAGTTCTACAGGTAAAAAATACATATAAACCATTGAAATTAGTTCTCTACACCATATTTAAATAGGTTCATTGTACTGTAAACACCATATTTAGATAAATTGGTTCATTGTACTGTTAACACCATATTTATATGAATAGTTTCATTGTACTGTTAAAACCATATTTATATAAATAGTTTCATTGTACTGTTAACACCATATTTATATAAACAGGTTCATTGTACTGTATACACCGTATTTAGATGGACAGGTACATTGTACTGTAAACACCATATTTAGATAAAAAGGTACATTGTACCATAAACACCATATTTAAATAAACAGGTACAATGTACTGTTAACATCATATTTATATAAACAGGTACATTGTACTGTAAACACCATATTTAGATAAACACCATATTTAGATAAATACCATATTTAGATAAACACCATATTTAGATAAACACCATATTAAGATAAACAGGTACATTGTACCATAAACACCATATTAAGATAAACAGGCACATTTTACTGTAAACACCATATTTAGATAAACAGAAGCTTGGTACAAAAAACCAAAAACTTCTTGTGCCAGATTTACTTAGAAAGGAAGCAACCTGTATGTACTAAAAATGCTGACATCTAATTAACAGAAAATGTGTTGGTTAACATTCTAACAGTAATCTCCTACAGAGAGTATATGTGTAATTGAACTTTTAGCGAAATGGATATTCTTTCCTCGCTACAAGTCGTAAGCAAATTAACAAAGGGATCCATTTTCTGTTGGTACGTGATGATTATTAGTAGTTATAAATGGGGATAGGGAGAAGTAAATTGAGTTTTCGGATGCTAACGCGTATATGGTTTCACATCCTGGTAACTGGTGGATATGGTTTCACGCAATGGTACCTGATCGTTGGGTGTGTAATTTGGAGAAGCCACATGTTTGGTCTTGGGTCTTGTATTGGTAGTTACATCACAGGTAAAATCGCTGTAATTATACAGATTTAAGAACCAAATAGGATTTTGTAAGAGATTACACGGAAGCCTCGTGTAGCTCATTAAATGTTTTGATGAAATTCAAATTAAAAAAAATCTTTAAACTGATTTCAACTTAGCCTAGACGAGAGGACCAATAGGAGTAGGATTGTACTTCAAAGGGAAAGGTTCTTAATTTCCATAAGTGAAAGGAATGTAGGAGTTATATAATTGATTTCGTACTTCAAGAATGTGTGGAATCTGTCACGTTATAGTCATAACATCACGTCTCTCTCCGAAATAGCATGTATATCTGAACACGGCTCTCCTGGGGATCTCCGCATTTCTAACATGTTGTCATCACTAGATGAAGCTTTCAATTCAAAGAAATAAGATGTTGCAAGTAAAGACCATTTGGTCATCAGTAGATTTGATATGCCTTAATTTTACTGTATTTAAGTTAAAAACTAAGGATTGATACATGAAGATCTGTGAACTGATCACTTTCAATCATAATACATATATACAAATGTGTTGCTGTTCATTTAGTACATACCAGGTAATTATAAAATGTGACCCCTTCCTTCAGTAACTTGTCGCTTCCTGTAATGGTACTTCTAGACCAGAGTCAAAATTTACACTCTGTCCGCCCTGTACTCTACTACTGTGGAATTTTTCGCGGTTTGGAAATTTTCGCTTTTTTCACTGGCGTTAAATCTCCGCAAATATATCCACACACGAACATATTTTACACCATTCAAACTCTAAAGTTAAGAATAGTATTGTAGATACACAGTGCAAAACAGCATGACTGGAGCGTGGAAATTTCCACATCGCGAACATTTTGGAGGCTGACTAAGCGAAAAATTCCACGCGCGAAAATATTTGCTTTTACAGTATATAGCATTGCTATAGGTAGCTTTGATAGAAAGCTTCTGAAAAAAAGAAAGACCACAACTCAGGGACTTTTACGAAACATTGAGATGAAATTAAAACAATAATCAACAATACATTGTAGATACACAGTGCAAAACAGCATGACTGGAGCGTGGAAATTTCCACATCGCGAACATTTTGGAGGCTGACTAAGCGAAAAATTCCACGCGCGAAAATATTTGCTTTTACAGTATATAGCATTGCTATAGGTAGCTTTGATAGAAAGCTTCTGAAAAAAAGAAAGACCACAACTCAGGGACTTTTACGAAAGATTGAGATGAAATTAAAACAATAATCAACAATAGTATGCTGAGAGTGAGAAGCTTTTAAGGGGAAGAGACCAGGATTCAAACTCAGGACCTCAGACTGAACCAATTTGTAAGCCTGATTGTGTTTCAGCAGTTAAATCAAGGGGAGGTCACTGTGTATAGAAATCTTAACTTATTCTCCCCTGGATGCACTTTTGAACTATTCCAACCTTTAAATTGGATGAGTTCAAATGTGTCTTGAGGGGTGAGTGAAAACCTGTACATACAACATAAACTGTCACACACGAATGTTTTCCATTTAGAAACCATCATATTGTCGATGCAATTTAGGACAAAATTGGCCTCAACAGAAATAATTCTCAGGGATTTATGAGTCACCCTATGCAAATAAGCCATTTAAAATTTTAAACATGGCATGAATTTGTACATAACACCTTTTAAATTGATATATTTACTGAAGGGTTATATATGTATTACATAAATTAGATGTTGTAATAGTAAACAATTATGTAAATGAATTTTAGCCATGAAATCTACATGTATCTATTGTCAAGTTGCGACAACAAAAACACACTTCTGGTAAACATTCTCCAGTAGTTTGGCTGTTTACATTGACTTCTGTCGTACATTTGGTGGGAAAAGATAACCTCAGTACACATGTCCTTGTCCAAATAAAAATCATTAAATAGCTGTTCCATCAGTTGAATAAAAAGGTTTGTCTGCTTGAAATTGCCTAGGACGGACAAGTGCAAAATATTTATATACATGTATTGATCGAATATTGCTTTATCAGCTTGTTACTTCTCAAAATAGTTTTGTAAATGTTGGAAAAAATCATAATTTAATAAAGATTAATTTATCCATGTGGTGTACCAGTATGTACATGTGTATGAAAATTTCTGGACCAATTTATTTGGCCTCCAGATAAGCACTCTTTCAAAGCCATTTGCTCAAAGGACTGATTTCAAACCTACGTTTTTTCCCCGTACTCATTTGGAGTGTAGGAATAATGTATCAATAGCAAACTTCTCGGAGAAAATGTTCTTAAGCAAGTCTGCAGGGGTTCATACCGTCATAATGTTAACAGTATGTTTTAGACCTCAATTACGAGTAGCTGAATGCCTGAAGGAGATGCCCAAAATACCGTGATGATGAGGTGATCTTAAACCTAACAGACTAATTCAATAACAACATACAGCTGATGAAATTATTGCACAAAATTGTATTGTTTGTTTTCTGCTGTAACGACTGTTGAAGCCTTTGGCTTTTCTACTTTTGATGGAACTGGTGTCGTTAGAGCTGCCACGGTAAAATGACAATACATACAGCGCTGTCTATACTCCCCTGGAGGGATGTTATAGAGGCGGTAGACTTGTAAATACAGAGCTGCGTTAGAAACCTTTCAAACATCATACGGTAGAAGTTTTGATGACGAAACAATTGGATCCTTCGAAAATATTTTGAAATGCTGTGAATCAGTGAAATGTTTGGTTGCTGTCAGTGAAAAAATATTTTTCATTAGTTTGAATCTGCTTCTGTTGTATACGTAACGGTTGGTTATGTAGCTCGCTGGAATTTTTTTGCAAGATTCTCCCAACAACAGTTCCCAAGATTAGGTGGAAATGTTTTTGTGATGCTCTGGGGAATTAATAAAATAAGAATATATTGGAACCATTTCATTCAACAAGCATTACGCAACGTAAAGCGGTGACATTTGACATGGATGGTGCCCGCATAAAAGGTTATCCTTCGGTATCTTCCTGTCCTTAGGACCGCTAGATTTTACTTTTTATTCAGACTGCATCATGGGTAATCCTGGAGTTGGGCATGCTGTTTACACATTGATTAGGGTTGGTCGTTAAGACAACTTATTGGATCTCTGGCTTCTTGGTGGAGAGGTTTTTTATGGTTTCTTCAATGTGTTTCAAGTCGCGGAATTTTATTCCTTTCTAATTTTGGTTCTGCCTGAGGCTGAAACAGATGAAACGCAGTAAGTTGGTGACATGTGGACGGATTAATGCAGTTTGTATAAAATTGTTCACAGCAACTATTTTACACGTTTTTAATTTCTGGATTAAAAACTCCCAAGGATCTACTACAGAAATTGACTTTGAGAGACATGTGCACTTATTCGATGATTCAAGTCTACGACACAGGATTACATGAAGGCGAAATGTGTCATGTGCGAGTTTCTAGTTACGGCCACACAGAGGTAGGAATGGTGTTAGCTTGATTGTGAATCTGTCAGGTGTGATAACCGTCCTAATTACCCGAGCTTGTTACAGTAAGATTCACACAGATAGGGTACTAGAACATCTACACTTGGCAGGCTGTATAGATTTTGTAAGTCAGTACATGGACAAAATACCGCTGACTATAGACGTAATCAATAGATAGAGGGCATGTGGTGGTCAGTATAAGCAGGTAACATGTCACCACATCACCAAGTCCTCCTCAAACGAAGGTCAAGTCCTGGACAATAGATTCACTGGACGTCTTAAGTTGACATGTGCAAGCTCCTTAATTAGGATTCTGGTGTTGTGCTAAGGTAATGTTATTTGTGATCAGGTGATAAGGTGAGTGAGCATGCATAAGTCTGTTTGTACCTGAATTAGGGAGGGAGATGTTGTGAGATAGCTAATCAAGGTAAGTTGAACAGATATGCTTATACACAAGCAGACATGGATCCTCCAGCCCAGGCATCATTAGCAGAGGAAGGACGCAGGCAATTTGAAGTGAAAAAGATCTCAGGATTAATATTTGCGGATTTGAGAATTGCTGCGATTATACTTCACAATCATAAAGTTATCATTATTTTTGTAGCACATTAAACTTTCTACTGTAGTGAATTCATTACCAGATACAGTTAGCAGTGCGTGCATGGCTTCAAACACCAAACCTTTGATATTACTAAACTTCATTCTGAGCCGTCAGAAGAAAAAAATGTTTTAAGTAAAACAATTGATCACTAATTTGTAGAATTAGATCGCTGTCATAAGACAGTTTTATTAAAGATGACACATTGGACAATCTCAAAAGACTTAACTTAATTGGTAAGAGGATGTTCCTGAGGTAAGTTCTAGTGGCAAAAAGGGTTGGTTGGTCTTATAGGGCATCTCTGTTGGCAAAAGGGTTGGTCTTAAAGGACATCTCTGTTGGCAAAAGGTTGGTCTTTAAAGACATCTCTGTTGGCAAAAGGGTTGGTCGTAAAGGATATCTCTGTTTGCAAAAAGGTTGGTCTTAAAGGACATCTCTGTTGGCAAAAGGGTTGGTCTTAAAGGACATCTCTGTTAGCAAAAAGGTTGGTCTTAAAGGACATCTCTGTTGGCAAAAGGGTTGGTCTTAAAGGATATCTCTGTTGGCAAAAGGACTGGTCGTAAAGGATATCTCTGTTGGCAAAAGGGGTGGTCTCAAAGGACATCTCTGTTGGCAAAAAATTTGGTCTCAAAGGACATCTCTGTTGGCAAAAAGGTTGGTCTCAAAGGACATCTCTGTTTGCAAAAGGGTTGGTCTCAAAGGACATCTCTGTTGGGAAAAGGGTTGGTCTCAAAGGGTATCTCTGTGGGAAAACGGTTGGTCTCAAAGGACATCTCTGTTGGGAAAAGGTTGGTCTTAAAGGACATCTCTGTTGGCAAAAAAATTGGTTTTAAAGGACATCTCTGTTGGCAAAACGGGTGGTCTCAAAGGACATCCCTGTTTTTGAAAGTGTTGGTCTCAAAGGGCATCTCTGTTGGCAAAAGGACTGGTCTTAAAGGGCATCTCTGTTTGCAAAAGGGTTGGTCTTAAAGGGCATCTCTGTTTGCAAAAGGGTTGGTCTTAAAGGGCATCTCTGTTGGCAAAAGGACTGGTCTTAAAGGACATCTCTGTTTGCAAAAGGGTTGGTCGTAAAGGATATCTCTGTGGGAAAACGGTTGGTCTCAAAGGACATCTCTGTTGGGAAAAGGGTTGGTCTCAAAGTGCATCTCTGATTGCAAAAGGGGTGGTCTCAAAGGACATCTCTGTTGGGAAAAGGGTTGGTGTCAAAGGGCAACTCTGATTGCAAAAGGGTTGGTCTCAAAGGACATCTCTGATTGCAAAGGGTTTGTCTCAAAGGACTTCTCTATTGCCCGAAGGGTTGGTCTCAAAAGACTTTTTAGGAAAAGGCTGACATAAAAGAAAACCCATTTTACTGTTTGAAGCAGCAGTCTTTAAAATAAGACTTGCTTTTGAAATAAAATTTCTCTAGCAAGTCTTATTCAGAAATTCTGACCCTTTTACATAACAAGCCTCTAACATTTTGAGGGTCAAAGACCATTTTAGAAGGTCATATTACCCCAATATGGAGATGAATTGATAGCCTATAAACTATAGACAAAAGTCTAAGTAGAAAGTGCCACTGTCTGATCTTAAAAGATAGACTAAAAGACAAATAACTGCATGTCTAATGGAAAAGCTGAATGTGGTCTTAGAAAGACTGGCTACTGTACAGGTAGAAACCGTGGTCTCTCCAGACACTTCACTATAATGGTAAAACTGTATAGGTAATATCCAAATTGATTATACAACAGTAAAGTCTTGCACTCTTCATCACTTTTCCAGTGAAATATTGGTAAAATAAAATGATAGGGCTATATGTATCAGTGGAGAGATATAACTGAGTGGTCAAGAAAAATGGCGGGGGAGGGGGGGGGGGGGGACCGAAAACTTGACATATGATGGTGATAAGCAAGATGGTAAATATGACAGCCATCAATTTTTACTCTCTGACAAATTTATTGGCATTACTAATGGAAACAGATAAGCTAACAGTTGTCATGAACTTGTAGACATTGTTAGATTCTGTTTCGTATCTATGGTTACCTCCATACACTGGACAGATGGGCCAATCACTCCCAGTGGTCAGTCTGCTGGGAAGCTCAGATGTGGTCTGGATCATTTGAGTGTTTGCAGCCATCCTTTCTATTTACCAAGCTCTCATCAGATTATGAATTTTATTGTATTTTCTGTTTAGCAAGGTGATGAATGAGGTGATGGTTATTATATTTTCGGACATTTTGTGTAAGGTCATTGTTTGCTCAGTTTCACAGAAAGTTGACTTTTATAGGATCTATAATTGTTGTCAAGTGTGATGACCCGGTTGCCATGAATGTTTGAACAAGTTTAAAAATCCATGTATTAAATGGCTCCAATAGAGCGAAAACTTATGATAGTCCCGATATTAAAGTTTTCCTCACATAAACGCATCGGTTACCGACATAAAGCATGAGTCAACTGAAGACCAACCTATATTTTTTTGACAATAATTGTAAAACGATGAAAACTTGAGTTGGTTAAAAAAAAAATCCTATATTTTATAGATTGAATGCTAATTCTATGTGTTAAAGCATTTCTCATAGATTCATTTGGGACATATCAGTGATCTGTTGGTTTAATCATCACATTGATTTTCTCTCCTCAACAGCTATTACTCCATCCTTAAGGCATCTAGTGCATATGATATCATAGATAGATATATAAGATGTTGTCGCTGAGATTCCATCACAGTCGTGTATAAAATTCTCCGGATTGGCGAAAAAGATTTTTATATTCTTCAGCACAGGAAATGGTAATGGTCTGTTGATTTCTTTAAAAAGCAATATTTAAATAACTTAGGTATTAATATTTCAAGTGTTACAACATATACTAGTTGGATAATTTGTCGGATGTAATTGTAAAGGGTATATAGAGACTATACACTTCTGTTATCAGCAAAACTTGCTTTGGATAGGAAGATATCGATACTATAGCGACATTTACTGCAGCCGAGACACTGTGATGGACGTGGATAGATAGTCGTCTGTACATGGGTGTTACACTTCAGGAATAGAAATGTGTGGTCATGCCTGCCTCTATAGAAACTGTGAAATAAAATGGTCGAGGTGGGCCTCCTTAACAAGATTTGAATGTGGTATGATTAGTGAAAGGAAACAGACTGGAAGATTTTATAAAAAATAGCTACCTAATGTATAGATGTATAGAATTAGGTGGTTGATTGTTCAGCCATGTAAAGTGATGGGATTTTATTTAAATGCGGAATGATTAACCATCTTATCTCGCCAAATTACATAATGTGTGATATATGTTGTGATTACAGGACATTGTGTTCACGCTATTAGGGTGCGTGTGTTCACGGCGACAGACATTTTCTGTGACTATGTAATAAGTATGAGGGACCCCTTGTGAGTGGTGGAGGGCCCATCAATACTTGATGTGTCTAATTGGCGCTGGGACGGCTAATGTACTATATGTGGTGATGTTCTTAACCTGGTCTCTTTCATCCTTTCCAGGTTGTCACGTGGAGGTAGATTTTACCGATAGACATCAGACGGAAATATTTATCCCGACGTCGCGAGTCCTTATACAAATTGACTGGAGATCGTTGAAGTACAAGACGAAGCTGTAACGGAGAACGGTGGATATATAAACCTTATACCCATGTGGAATTGAGTTCCTTAAGATTTACTAGTGTTTCCGTACTCAGTGTTAAACTTATTTTACAATGGAGTACCATTTTGTGGGTCCGGGAAAGGCGTGGAATTACTGGCTACTGACCCTTACCTTTACCGTTGTCCTCAATTATGCTGCCCAAGTACAAGGTAAGTTCTCTCGCACTAACTGTCAGTGTTTGATTGGTGTAGCCTTTCTGATCTAACTTAATATTCATAAACACTGCATGAATATTGTGTTGTATGAAATGTTCAGCATATATATGCCATAATACCTTTGCAGACAAGAAATTAATAAACTACTTTCGTTCAAATGAAATCTGAAAATATTGTGAATTTAACTAATCCTGGTGATTTTTTAGGGGAAGATATTATTTCTGTCAGATTAAGGTGTTACGACTATTCAGAGCTAATTATAAAAAAGGATGAAAAATAAATCCTATTTTAATGGATATTTTTAGGTTCTTTACAATTGTATCATAAAATTTGATTGTCATGTCACCGCCATTTCCGCCACCCCCATCCCCTTTCTATAACCACCACCATGATGATTTTTACAAAGCTACGGGCCCAAAACAAAAAAATTACCTCATCACAGCTGTCACATGATTGAAATACAACCATCAAAACAAAATTATTTCCGACCTGATTTATAAAAAAAGATGTGCTTCGTTATCTGATGAGACTATATTGGCATTCTGCGACATTGAGAGGAGCATCAGTGTAAAGTTATAAGATAATTATATGTCAAACCATCAGCTGTTTGTAGCACCTGCGCCATTACAATCTGTGTAGCATGCACCGTCAATGATACAAGTGCGCCCTTGACAAATTTAAAATAAAACGTGACATATGTGTGGGGGCATTGTCTTCTGCATATCTGTAATGCAGGTGACGTGGTAACATCCCCAGACGTTGTAACAACCCACGTCATTAACCGGATTTTGATAAATTAACAATTTTGGTAATAAAAGTCAGGTTTCTGTCATGTTCACTTGAAACGTCGGAGCTTAATACAAGTTATTCAGCCCCAGTCTAGCATGACTGTCAAAACACTCCTTAAAGAAATATTTCACCAATAACTTTTTGATGGCTTGTCTTTAGTGGAATGTAATTTCATGTTTATATTGATCTCCGATTTTTAAATTGCAAATTTAATAGTCTAGAACTGTTTCTAGAAATGAAAAATTCATCGTTAAACCTCTCTTACATGTATGTGGGTGCTGGTATTGAAAATATCATTGTAAATGCTGGTTGATTTTAAATTCTTATTGGTCTACAAGAATTTTTAATGAGATGATTATAGAGATTGTCTGGCCAAAGAACTAGTAATTCTGAATTAATAGTTTTGTTAAAAAGTTTTTTATGAAATAACCTTTGAACTCTTCAAATATTAAAGAGCAGAAATAAAGTAAAATTACGTTGTAACACTTTCAAATAGAGCTGTCGTCACATAGTTATATAAGACATTGATTTTGAATATTTGTTGGATATCAAAATTTATTCATATTGGTCAGAAAAAAACAAAATATAAAAATTGTGGTTTACTGTTGCTTGACATACAATGGCCAGGTCCTGGTTTCATCAATGTTCCTTAACTTAGGGAAACTCCTTAACTTAAAAATCTTCATAGGAAAGCATTACAGAATTTAAGGAAAGTTCCTTAACTTAAGATTTTCCCCTTAAATTCTGTAATGCTTTCCTATGGAGATTTTTAAGTTAAGGAATTTCCTTAATTTAAGGAACGTTGATGAAACCGGGGCCAGGTGTAAAACAAAATACGCTTGGTAATAATAAGGCCATGAGACTGGCATGTAGTATTAGTCTGAGATTAGCCGAACTCTCGAGATTAGCCGAACGCTAGGGTGTCATCAGTTGGATTGTCAGCAAACTTCTGTGCTGTCAGCTGACTTCCTGTCAGTGGTATTCCCTCAGACGGTGAGTGGGTACGGCAGCTTATCTGGCTTAGGACCCACTGATTTGGGTACATATATAACAATCCTCCGTGTTTTTCTATCATTGTCGCCAAAATTGACCTGACAAAACCTCGAAGAATTCCAGTCAGGAAACTTGTGCCATAGTTTATACATACAAGACAGAAGTCTAAGGAGTTCGACCGGCACCTTTCCCATTATACATCCACAATGAAAACCTACAATTAGCAGAAAGGTTTTGGAAAGATTTTAAATATTTTTTTCCCTATTTTGAAAGACGGGCTGGCAATTAAGTTGTCATTATCAATTCATTGCTGGCTTATTAGTCTAGTTCTGCCGGATGATTGACAGTAACATATCCAATGTGTCTTCAGGTTATTTATATTACCAAGGTCATTTCTGAGAGGTGTCTGTCTGGCTTAGTCAAATATATGACAGGATCAACATATATAAAACAAATTCAAAACCTTGACCTTCACAGATATATTGTTTTGAAATGTTGTAGTTTTACCAATGATCTGTATAAAGCTTGAACATTTCCATCTGCTAGTGTAAACAAGAGTCATCATCTTGATCAGCTCTAATTTCAAAACGTTTGATTAATTTGATCGATACCAAGCTTGATTATTTTAATAACTTCTTTATCTTTATAGATAGCAGACTCGGTTTATATATATAAACAAAGCTTGTTATGTCCCCCAAACGAAGTGGGGGGACATATTGTTTTTGCTCGGTTTCTTATTATTATTCTTGTTTCTTCCACTTTCTTCCGCCGCGGAGGTTTCCGACCGTTTTCTCAAAAACTACTGGACGGATCTTCACGAAACTTCACACACATACTCATTAGGGGCGGGGTGTGTGAAAACGGGTTGTTTTTTCGCGACCGGAAGTCCAAGATGGCCGCCAGAGCTAATTTCCGGTTTTCAAAATTCAGTCTCCGATTTCAGTAAAAATTGGTACATGGGTCTTTTAAGGGATGCTGAATAACATGGTAACATTTTCGTAAAGTTTGGTTGCCACCGAAACGAAAATGGAGGCCTCTGATTGGTCGAAATTTATATATTGTCCGATTTCAATGAAATTTAATATATATGTGTAGTATTACACCAACAACATTGTCGTCACATCCGTTTCATGATTCGTCAACATGGCCGCTATTTCCTGGCTTCTGATTGGTCGAAATTTATATATTGTCCGATTTCATTGAAATTTAATATATATGTGTAGTATTACACCAACAACATTGTCGTAACCTCCGTTTCGTGATTCGTCAACATGGCCGCTATTTCCTGGCTTCTGATTGGTCAAAATTTATATATTGTCCGATTTCAATGAAATTTTATATATAACTGTAGTAGGACACCACGGACATTGTCGTAACCTCCGTTTCGTGATTCGTCAACATGGCCGCTATTTCCTGGCTTCTGATTGGTCGAAATTTATATATTGTCCGATTTCAATGAAATTTTATATATAACTGTAGTAGGACACCACGGACATTGTCGTAACCTCCGTTTCCTAATTCGTCAACATGACCGCTGATATATGGGGTGTCAGCTATATTTCCATTGTGAGTTCATTGGGCTCATCAGTTCCGACCAAAGGGGTAGTTTGGGGGACATCTGTAATGGTACCCCATTACAATTAGCACTTGTTTTTCTAATGCTTTAGTATTTTGATCATGAAAGAATTTAGATTTAGAGGTGAATTTTTAACAAAGGTTGATTATCTATACATGTAAAAAGATTGATCTTAACACAGTCAAGATTGCAGAATAATTTTAATCTTTGGCAATCTTATTTCGTGTTGACCTGAATAATGACACAATATAAGCTTGAGACATCATTATTCATATAATATTTTATTCTTGAAAAATTTTAAATGGTCTCTACAAAGTCATATTACTACATAATCAATACAAAATGCAACACTTACTGTATCTCTGTCTGCTATTAGCGAACACATTTCCATGTGAAATATAAAAGATGGTTTTATATTAAGTATATAGTGTCTAATGGTTGTAATTTATATCATTCGTTGGCCAGGCATCTGTACTGAATTATGATAATTGTTATTGCATGAGAGTAGAAATATTTCACTTAAACAGAAAAAGTTGATGTATTAAATGTAAAGAGTGTGTCTCTATGGTTTTTAGATCAGTCTTGGTCAACACAAAGCTTAAGCTGCATCAATCTCCAAAAAGGAGAAACCAGAAACTAGAAATTATGCTTTATCACTTTCTTTTAATTTAAATTCTTGTGAGATATTTTTTAAACAGAGTTGATGAAAAAACAGTATACCGGTAATGTTTTTATTTTTGTCAGTTACAAGAATTGCTTTATATTTTTACATTCTGTTCTGCTGACTGGCTGTGGGAGGACAGTATTTCTCTGTTTACTAGGACCATAGAAGTAGCCTATGTATGGGCTGGTGGCGCCCACAGTCTCTCCAAACCTGTCCCCCCTCCTCTCGAAGGGGAAGGGGGAACATCAACGTACCATTACATAATCTTAAATCACCATTCCTTTCATAAAATTGATTTCCTGTGTAAAAGTCCTCATTAAAATCGCTCCATTTTCCCTGCTGTACGTACATCCAGCTCTTGTAGTGAAAGTGTTAATCCTATATCTCTCCTTTAGTTGAACCGTATATCATACTCTACCTAGAAAGTGATTAGCATAAAAAACACTGGAGATTTATCTATCTCTCTGTTAAAATAAATTTATTATTCTGCTTTTTCACAAATCAAGAAGACGATCACGACTATATCAGCGGGGGAAAAAAACAGAGAAAGGTAATGTTTATGTAGCATTCTGAATCCTACAGGATTAAACTGTTCACACTTCACATTTCCAGATATTTGTGTGAGATTGAAAAATCAATTCCAGCTGTTCACCGACCAAGTGTTCCTCAGGGATCGGCTGCATTGTCTTTGACATAGCCCTCAATTAATCACGGTAGGAAATGGGTCCTGTCGATCAGCCGATCAGCCGAAGACTTTACCGAGCCTCCACACATGTACCTGAGATTGGAAGGCAATTTGTCCCTCCTGATTACAGTTCAGATTCCCGTTAGTCCGCGATTTGTCACTCGTAATTAAACTTTACCAGTATGACCTGACATTAACTTTGCTAACTAGTGCTGTACAGTCATGGGAGCTAGGGCTGGATTGATACGGAGTCTGGACAGGTGGGCAGGGTCAGCAGTAAAATAAACAGTCTAGCCACTAAAGTGTTCTTATCTATATAACCAGTCACATCAATTAGGGTTACAGCCCATTATCAAACTGTACAATTTGTGTTCTGTCTGGATAGCTGTGGGGTGGTATCCAATCAACAAGGGGAAAGGTCAATAATGGGAGCCTCTTCCCCCCCCCCCCCTTTCTCTTAATATAGGCCAGTTCATAAGGCACTAACTGTATGGTCAAGTCATGATCAGATGATAGGAGGGGGAGAGAAGGTCAATAGATAGGTGTATGAAAATATGATTTGTGTTCTGTCTGGTTAGCTGTGGGATGGTATCCAATCAACAAGGGGAAAGGTCAATAATGGGAGCCTCCCCCCATCCCCCTCTAAATATAGGTCAGTTCATAAGGCACTTACTGTATGGTCAAGTCAGATGATAGGGGGAGGGAAGGTCAATAGAGGTGAATGGACATAGGATTTGTGTTCAGTCCACAAGGGGAAAGGTCAGTAAAGTGGGTGTGGGGATGGGGATAGGGGGGTCAATAAAGGTGAGGCTAACAAGGGACAAGGTCAAAAGAAGGTAGAGGGCAATTTGTAGGTATGGTGTGTTAATTATTTCCCCCATATACCTGGTAGATGAGTACAACATAAGAAAATATTAAAAGCAGTTTCCTAAACACTGTTGTATGAAGGAAATGTGATAGCAAAAGTGTTACACATTTCATAAAATAATTGTTTTAGGTATTTTACTTTACATGAACATTATTAATACGGCAAGCAATTTCCTTAGTGTCTCGTTATACAGAAGTAGTTAAAATTGGGAATGTTGTAACATTTTTTCCTTACTGTCTTTGAAGAAAAACATCAACTTTGATATGATGTTTATTTTCAAATTCATTTGTTTACATGCAGATAATTATAATGATTTCCGTTAATTGGAAAATCTCAAAAGTAAATTCAAATCTGAGGAAATTGACCAGAGTGCTGACAAGAGGAATGACTTCTAGATTTAAATGTAATTTGTTGACATCGGATCAAAACATCAGGTGGTGCATTCGGGAGTACCAAATTATTTCCCTTGTGTACTCTGTGTCGCTAAGGTTACCATGTTGAAGTGAGGCTGTAGCTTCCGAGTGGAATTATGTCTGCATCCTGCTCCCGTCCGTCTATCCATCACGGGACACGGCAATAAACTCTCTGCCAAGGTTCTTAACGAGAAAACAATGAAATTTGCTGGGATCACTGTCATTGTAGCACAGATGTGCCGCTCAGTTTCCTTAAAATTTATTGAGTTTTCACTCACGTTACACTTAATTACATTTTTTTTGCTGTTGATGGAAACTTGATCAAATTGGTAAGGAGAGGGGATGTTCTATGGCCATTTCTTGATACCTGTAAACTTGTTAAGACATGCTTTATACCCCTGTGACATCGTGTTACGTCTTTATAGGATCCCGGCCTAGTCGTTGGGGGGGGGGGGGGCTTCTTACCAAACAACTGAAATTCTGTTGTGGAAGTTTTTCAGGCATCTAATGTCATAAGGAGAAGGACATGAACTGTCTGTTAGTTCTTTTTGTGTTTGATATCGTCTCAGAAAATCACATGATGACACTGATATTGTAAAAGCCAATATTTTCGCGTGTGGAATTTATTGCTTCAAAGTCAGCCTCCAAACTGTTCGTGGTGTGGAAATCTTTGCACTGTCAGTCATTCTGTTTTGTACTGTGTACCTATAATACTAATATACTGTAGAGTTTGAGTGGTGTTAGATATATTTGCGTGTGGATATATATTCGCAGAGATTTAATGTTAGCGAAATAAGTGAAAATTTCCACAACCCGAACAATTCCACTTTTACAGTATTATATCATACAGAAACTTATATTCTTGATAATTATATAATTATTATTATATATAAATCATGTACGAAAAATGCCCAACTAGGAGCCCTGCACATTAGAAGAAGAACTGACTACTGAAAATAATCATGTTATTTTGTCAAAGAGAGATTTATTACTATCATGTGCTTTATGAAATATTCAAATTTTGCATAATAGTTTCTTCCGAACAAAACATTGAACGGCTAGCAAGTGCATTAACATGAAAAAAATGAGTTTCTTTGCTGCCATATAACAAATCAGTCAAAAAAAATACAGATTAATGTTTTAATGAGTTTACCAAAGGCTAAAATAACAATATGGTGACATGTCGTATTATTTTGTTAAACTATTAACTGTGCCTGTTTGACCATTAATGGTCGCCGTATAACAATTTACATTGTAGCTTTGTTAAGTGCATGGTCTTGTCATCAGTCGGCAGTATAAACAGTCATATGACCTTAGCTGTTGTTTGGATATCTATAACAGGGGATACAGTGGTTGTTTTACTCATATGACCTTAAAATAACGGTTGTTTTTACCAGTCATCAGTGAATTCTGTCATCATATGACCTTGGCTGCTGTTTTGGCCAATCATATCTGTTGAAACTGTTGTCATATGACCTTAGCAGTTGTTTCAAACTGTTGTCATTTGACCTTTCCACCAATCATAAGTGTAAACTGTTGTCATTTGACCTTTGGCTGCTTTTTTGACCAATCATATCTGTTGAAACTGTTGTCACATGACCTCAGCAGTTGGTTCCACCAAACATAAGTGGAAACTGTTGACATATGACCTTTGGCTGCTGTTTTGACCAATCATCTTTGGACATTGTTATCATATGACTTTAGTGGACACTTCTTCTCAAATTAACATGAGGTAATGTGAAAATGTGTAATCAGAAAAACAAACAAACAAACCATCACTTGAACAGACTTTAAGGAACATTATGGTAATTTTTGTATGTAGGTGACCTCTATAGTGATAGAATACATAAATTACCTGTACAAGATTAGCTGACCTGAATTCACCGCCTTTCCCACCATACACAGACCACAAGTATGGCTACTACCACCTCCACGGCCCCACCACCAGCCACCAAGTCCCCAGGCCAGGGTATAACTTATATACCTGTCTTACACAATACTCATTATTAATGGGGTAACCTAGCACCAGTTTTATCATAGACTCCACGTAGCTAATTACAGAGAACTGGTGACCATCAACAGAAGTTTATACAAGTGGATAATACAGTGGACTCCACTTAATATCACCCCTGTTAATATCACATTCCTCTTCATATCATGTTTTTCTCAAGCACCATTTTTCTCTCTTTATAATTTATGTAATTTTATTTGGTTAATATCATGTATTTTGAGGTGAATTCCTCTTAATATCATGTTTTTTTAACCAATCACATAAAATATCCAGAAAATAATGTCATTTTCATTGATTTCAGATACAACTTGTACAAAATGTTGCATAGAAAATAAAAAATAACCCTAAAAATGATCTTTAATTGAAATAATGTTATCTATATATTGAAACATATTCATATGTACATTGAATAGCTTATGTTTAGTAATAGAGATTGGAAATGCACTTGATTTAGGGGAAAAACAGATTTCTTTTAATGTCACATTCCTGTTAATATCATGTTTTTGTCTGACAAATGAAACATGATATTAAAGGCCCAATATACGTAACTTTCGGCAAAACTTGAATCGAAAATCAAGCCTGATAAACATATTATGTTTTTAGATTTAGTTAAGATTACCTGATATCAACAATATTCAAGATGAATTCTTTCGCGGTTACCGGTACAGCAGCATTTGAAACACGCTATTTGTAAACATGCGTCCATTTCGAGCCGTCTTCTACCTTCGGTTTGTTGTTGAAGTGGGCCCCACCTGAATTTTTTTTACAATTCTTTGGATTTTTTTGTCAAGAGTTTCTTGTTAGTTACCGCTCAGGTTTACTTCGTTTTAAGCTTATTTTTGCATGGTTATCAACTGGATTTTTTTCAGAATTTTTCAGAATCACGAAAATTTCCCTGAAGTTACGTATATTGGGCCTTTAAGAGGAGTGCACTGTATTCTCAATACACTACTAGCTGTGGCTGTGTCATATTGGTAGATCTCTGAATGTGGTCTATCAGTTCCCTTTACAGTTAACTGGACTGGTTGGTCTTTACAATCACTCTTATTGGCCCTGTGGACTTGAGTCCAAATTCCTTGATTGGCCTCCTGCCTTGGGAAATAGTTCACCAGATTGATCCCAACAACTCAAGGAAAACAATTTTGACTATTGACTGAAAGGGCATGAATTAACTGTATATGGTTGACTAACTCTTGGGTGGTTTTCTCCCAGTACTCCAGTTTCCCACCACCATTACAAGCTGGCTTCATATTAAATGTCAAAAAGCACGAACAAACCAAATCAAACAAAATTTCATTAGCCATATGATGGGGACTAGTAGATTTTACAATGAAGGACAAGCAAACGTTTTGAAAATTTTACAATGATTGAGGATATCAGTTGAGCTAGTTTGAATCGGGCCTGCAGGCTAGTACACTTGGATATGGAATTTCACATCCTGTTTTGGTAACCGTTTTCAGGAGTTGTTCTTCCTACCTTCAGTGCTGTTATTAGACTGCGAGTCTATCTGATCACCCAGGTTATACCATGGTAATGTCAGTTTTTAAGATTTCTCTAATTCTAGATATGTGTTTCATATTTTGAATATGCTTCTCTGAATTATATTTCAAGATGTATTTAATGACAAATATTGAAATGACAAAAATAACATAGAAATATATTTTGAAATGAAGATAAAATCTTGAAATAATGAGATGAATTTGATGCTGAAAAAAACTCAATTAATTGATTTTGCACAAAAAAATTCAGTATTCCTGAAATGCTGGAGTAGGCGGTTTATCATGGAGAGGCAGCTAGGCTGTGATGTTTGAAAGTGTACCCTGCTCTCAACTACTCAATCAATAATAAATGATTTCAAGATAGTAAGGCTCGGATTCTTCAATTAGTTTCAATTTCAATGTTTTGATAAATAGGTTGTTTTGTTACTGCAGCCGTTGTGTGATTGAAGTCGTTAGTGTAGTGTTTTCTCTACTACTTAGATGTACTGAAAATGGGTTCGATTTTCACCAGTCTTTGACAAAATGAATTCGACAGAATTGAAAGAGAAAAGCTGTTTGATGATTCAGTGATAGACTTTACATAATTTGTTTATGATATACAAACACAAAATGTATTAGTGAAAACCAAAATTTTAACAAAATATGTAATAAAATACTAAAAGGCTTTATAGTTGAAACAGTGCAATCCTGTTAATGTACCTTAATGCCATGCCTTTTTCTTTTAGGCGTTGATCAGGAAAGATAATTTTGACCGTTAAATGTGTACATCTTGTTGAATTGAAAGCTAATTGTCGCAGCATTGAAAGGATCAGAGAACATTGTTGAAGATTTAAAACCACCAGTAGCTAGATATCCACGTTTTTTTTTTGGAAAACGTCGAAACAAAAATCTTTGTTTAAGATCGGAGAATCGGTGATGAAGTGATCTTACGAGGAAAGCCATCGGCATGAATCACAGACAGCCGGAGAAGGGAGAGGCTATAATGAGGCGGAGAACAATTAGCCGTGATGAAGTGATGGTTACGGGGATGTATATAAGTCTAGAGATGTAGATAAGTTACGCCCCAGCCTGACACTGTATTTCCTCTGCAACGCTTAGGGATGGAGCTTCTACAACAAAAGTGCAGATCCATTTAGTAGGACATGCACGCAATCGTAGATATGATGTCATACAATTATGTACCAGGCAAATTTCAACAAAACAGTCATTTTATAGATCTTCAATAATGCACTAGGCAACCCTTGACAAGACCTGCCAATTTCTAAGCCCCAATAATGCACTTGGCAACCCTTGACAAGACTTGCCAATTTCTAAGCCCCAATAATGCACTAGGCAACCCTTGACAAGACTTGCCAATTTCTAAGCCCCAATATTTCACCAGGCAACCCTTGACAAGACTTGCCAATTTCTAAGCCCCAATAATGCACTTGGCAACCCTTGACAAGACTTGCCAATTTCTAAGCCCCAAAAATGCACCAGGCAACCCTTGACAAGACTTGCCAATTTCTAAGCCCCAATAATGCACTTGGCAACCCTTGACAAGACTTGCTAATTTCCAAGCCCAATATTTCACTAGGCAACTCTTGACAAGACTTGCCAATTTCTAAGCCCCAAAAATGCACTTGGCAACCTTTAATTTAACTTGCCGTTTTTTAGGCCCCAATGATACTTTTGAACATCCTAAATTTAACTGGTCATTTTACATGGTCCAGTAATACATTTTGTAATAAAGGTCCTTTGACTATAACCTTGTCGTTTTTTAGGCCCCAATGATGCACTCTGGAACCCTCAACTTCTCTTATTCCAGGCCCCAATAATGCACTTGGATACCTTCAGCTGTGTCAGAAATCAAACATCAATGAACCCATTGCTCCCCATTTAAAATTACATTTGTCTGTTTCATCGATGCTTTTTTATAGCACATGTATCAAGATGGATGTTTAGTGATGTCAGATCTGCGAGACAGTTGTGATGTATTGCTCAGTATTGTAGCACTGCGAAATCAATTCTAGTGACCAATGTTTATAGACAATATTTATCAGTTTGTACCCAAAAACTGTCCTATTTACAATCTTTCCCATACCCTTATAGACATGGAAAGAGGTTAGAAATGTCTCCATATACACTCCAACCCTGCATATAGTATGCATGATCCTTTCTATATAATTAACTTATTTATTTCTCTAGTTATGCACCCTACCCGCCTATCAACACAAATAATTTCTTGATGACAACTTTTTGATGTTACAGTCTGACTGTCTCCCCTCCCCACCCCACCCCTCCAAACTACGATTTCATTTATCCTTTCCATCTTTCATTCAGTCCACCTTCACTGTAATCTGTCATTCATCTTGATTCTATCAACAAAGTGCTATTGATTAGAATACATATACCCCGAATATGTATCCTCCATATATGTACCCAGACCTGTCAAGTGCTCCGCGTTCTGCGGGTCACGACCAGAAAATGGGTCTATAACCAGCAGACAAAAATATCACCCGGCTGGTGTTTTGAATCTCCTGCATTTTAGTAAGAGCTCTTTTGCGTTTCAATTGTGTTCAAGTTACCTCAGATTTTTACTATGACATGTACAAACACAATGTTAGACACCGAACAACAACAACAAAATGGCGTCACCAAGTGTCTTTTCTACCAATACGAGAGCTTCCACTCATTCTTCATCTTGTTCAACCCAAGCAGCTTAACGTTATATTTGAATTGATGTCTACACCTATACGAGTCTCCAATTGCTGCAGAGATATCACAACCAAATGTCATCGAGAAATGCTAAGATTTTTACGATCTAACTAAGAAAATAAAACGTAAAAATTTAAAGGAAAGTTGAAGTGCTGGTAGAAGGTTAGTATGGCGTGTAAATAGATAAAGTCATCAAGTGATGGTGCCGACTAGCAAGGTGTGGCAGGTAGATCTATGTGAGTTGTGTGGTACGAGGAGTGGGGGAATTGATCTAGAAGGAAGGTATATATACATCCACATCAGGCTGGTTTGTATTTCAGCAAGAACTGCCATGAAGGTAATTGTCTAAATATCATCTACACCTAATGTGACTTTATGACCAGCAACTTGGGAAATCTGTATGATAATTGAATTTTAGTTGCTGGGGGAATTAACGTGTTTAGAGTTGTGGCGAATATTTTAGGCTACGCTTCCAGTGACACTTTCTGAGGCTTTTTGACAGTCGTAAATCTGAGAACTGGATTTGTGAATATAATTCTCATAGCAACCACTGAGATATATAGGTTGGAGCTATACCTGTCACTTGCTATAAAGGTTGGAGCAAGTTTTGTCCAGGAGTAAAAATTTTATTGTAATTAAATTCACAAATTACTTGGCCATCATTGTGTTTGCAGGTGGCACCTTAGGGCGCTGCAAGGGCAAATTTGTTTCTGTTGCCTAGCAATCAATTTGTAAGGTTACCTGGTTCAGGTCTTACAAATGACAATAGCACATTGTTGATGACAATCTATTAGTATTGGAGCGATGAATTAATTCATTCATTACCTCCGTCCATTGTATGTGTATGATCGGTGCCTCACTGGTCAGTGTTGCTGACCATCTAGGTCCATTACAACCGTCACACTAGACTGGACAGGGTAACAGACCAGGCAGATGCTGGTGACTTATTGCCCTACCACTAACTGGTGGTGTATGGACAAGTTTATAGACCATTACACCTGAGACTGGACAATGGAGTGACCACAGGCTATTGTGTTATCAAATACACAGATTTTGAGTTTGACCAGACACTATGAGAGCTAGCCCTTGGCCAGACCAGGTGTGTGGGCTAACACAAAGCTTACTGGATCTATTGGATAGATTAGTTTTCAGTGTTTATTGTTTTATGGCATGACTAAATAGCAAATATGTTTCCAATTAGATTACATATCAATTTGAAAGTTTTTGTTTTTCAACAAAATTGTAAAAAAGATGAACCAAAAGAAAAACAATCAAACCAAAATGTAGAAATCAATAAATTTTCACCTGGGAGTCAGACATTGTTATGTAGATATTAGGTAGTGATGTCCCTGTATCAGAGTGTCGGACTAAAAGTACATTGTACGTAAATACGAGGTGTTTCTACAACAGCCGAGTAACCTTATCAAATCGGTTTTGTGTGGCGGAGATATATTAACGTTTATAAAAATAGAGACAGACAATGAAGGTAAACAAGAAATATAGCTTTTTATAAATAGATAATCATCTACTATCGTAAGAGGGGTGCTATTTGTCGTTTAAGAAGATAACACAGCAGTTATTTAACCTTTGTGTGCTGAGCTCGTTTGCACCGTTTTCCTACTTCAATTAAGGGTACACATACCCTGGTATCACAATGTCTCCGTGACAGTGCACATCCTTGGAGAAGCAATTAAATGGAGAAGATCTGTTAATTTGCTTTAGTCCTAATTGTTAGAGAGCTCCCAAGTTAAGATTTGTGAGTGTTGTATTCTTGTTCCATCAAATAAGCATTCTAAAATAAAATATGGGGATGGGTAGGATGGAGCAATTAGTGCTCAAGGTGGAGGTGGATCAATTAGAGCTCAAGGTGGGGGGAGGGTGTTGTAGCAATGAGATCTCAAGGTGGGGGAGGGTGTTGTAGCAATGAGATCTCAAGGTGGGGGAGGGTGTTGTAGCAATGAGATCTCAAGGTGGGGGAGGGTGTTGTAGCAATGAGATCTCAAGGTGGGGGGAGGGCGTTGTAGCAATGAGATCTCAAGGTGGGGGGAGGGTGTTGTAGCAATGAGATCTCAAGGTGGGGGGAGGGCGTTGTAGCAATGAGATCTCAAGGTGGGGGATGGTGTTTTAGCAATGAGATTTCAAGGTGGGGGGAGGGCGTTGTAGCAATGAGATCTCAAGGTGGGGGGAGGGTGTTGTAGCAATGAGATCTCAAGGTGGGGGGAGGGCGTTGTAGCAATGAGATCTCAAGGTGGGGGAGGGTGTTGTAGCAATGAGATCTCAAGGTGGGGGAGGGCGTTGTAGCAATGAGATCTCAAGGTGGGGGAGGGTGTTGTAGCAATGAGATCTCAAGGTGGGGGGAGGGCGTTGTAGCAATGAGATCTCAAGGTGGGGGAGGGTGTTGTAGCAATGAGATCTCAAGGTGGGGGGAGGGTGTTGTAGCAATGAAAGCTCAAGGTGGGGGGAGGGTGTTGTAGCAATTAGAGCTCAAGGTGGGGTTGGATCAATTAGAGCTCAAGGTGGGAGGAGAGTGTTGTAGCAATGAGCGCTCAAGGTGGGGTGGAACAATGAAAGCTCAAGGTGGGGTTAGGGGTGGAACAATGGAGCTCAAGGTTTCCCTATATTGACATACAGATATACTGTAATTGAGAATTGTGGGGTCCAGGGTCAATAGATGTTCCTTTCAATTTGATTTTTCAATTACAAAAAATCCATTTCAAAGAAATACTTTTTCAGAAGTTTTGGTGAGTTTCCTTCACTTAGGTTGATTCCCGCTAAACATGTTTTGTGTCTCCAGTGAAGAAGAGTTACAACTTTTTCAGCATCCATTCACTATGGCAAAGTGTTTAACATATAAAACTTCCTTTTGTACCAAACATCTCCAGCTTCTGAATTGACTTCTAATCCCCAGACAGCGTCATGGTTATGGAGCAGAAGGTGTACTCACTGTGCTTATTAGTTATTAGTTAAATGAAGAGTTTCGTGCGGTGTTAATGTGAATGCACGTTCTCACGTGAAGAAAAGGTCTACAAACTAAAAGTGACTTTTTGTGATTATAGAGGAAATGATATAATTCAACACGAAAATTACTTTCTTGTATACTGTATACAGAAGGAGCTTATATTACCAAGTATGAATTTTGTGATTGTTTCAATATTTTTTATACATTTTTTTGGTTTTTCATTTCATTTCAATATTTTTAATTGACAAGATAGTATAGTCAATGTTGATAATATAACGGGCAAATATCCTATATCAATTTTCACCACATTTTCTTAAATCAAGGAATATTCTTAACCCCTGAAGATATATTTAAACTCTTCCTATTCAAAGGTTGGAAGAGTTCATTATGAAATTTCAGGGGTGAATTAGCTAAAACTAATAGTCCTTATCCCCTTAACCCCACAAGTTTGAGCTCCAGCATGTGGGATACATTCCAAAACATTAGCAGAAATGTCTGCGTGTTCAGCAAGGAAAACAATATGGATGTTTTAAGCCCTAGATCAGGTTAAATCTATAGTCTTAGGTAACGTAGCAATGACAACAAAACTATTACAAATCCAGTTAGCATGTTTAGGGAAATGTTTAACTGTTTCGAGTTCTGAGCCAGATTATACATCGCACAGTAAATTGTAATTATTCTGTATGTAAATTAGACAGTTAAAAACTATTTCGGCAATACATTGGTAATGTCTCTATTTATTGTTATGTATTGAGATTATTCGTGTCTCATTAAGTTGGAAAAATAATTCCGAATAGAGTCCGGAAATCAGAATGTGGAAGCTTACATGGTTTCAAAGTGCTACCGATCTAAAGCTCCGCTCCTCGGAAAGCCAATCTGAATATGGCTTATTTCCGTGAGGGTTTGCTGTGTAACATTGCATTTTGCTATTAAAAATTGTCACTTTTGTGAGGAGGTTCGCTAATACAGAAAGAACAATAGCAGTCTGTTTGACAATATGTTATCTCTCTTCACAAAACACAAATTATTTCTTGACACGAAGAGGATATTTTTGAGATACGTCTGCCTGTAACACTCTACAGTGCCAAGGCTATATTGAACTCGCACGATCCAAACATAGGCCCGCTACACAATCTCCCGACACAGCGTAGACGGCGCTTCAAATCAGTTCTCACCAATTTAGGCATCAGCCTTATAAAACATACATGTTTTTTCTCACAAGAGAACTTCTGTCTTGTATTTGTTCTCGAAACAGAAATAATTTAAAACCATTTCAAAATGAACAGCAATTTCGTGTGTATAATACGATTTCACAATGTCAAAATTATGAATTTGGAGGGGTTGGGATGATGAGCGTAGCTGCAGCTACCAGCATGTTCGTACCAGCTGTCACGGTGTCCCCGAGACTAATGGAGGAGCTAATAGGAATCCCGAACACACCTTCCAGCCATTCAAACAGGCAACTCATCGGGGAATCTGAAGTTACAAAAATAACATCCGTTTTTAGAAAAAAGAAATTACAAATCAATATTTGAATTTTAACATTCCTTGTCATACCATTGACAATTTAAGTACCAGCATGTGATAAACTTATTTCTTATTTGTCTGTAAATTTGATTGACCAGATAATCATTAGCGGTATACTGCCGGTGAAACAAGCCATAACTAGTGACAGTTTCCCCAGCTTCACCACATAAATCACCTAGGAACAGGTTTTACTGACGTTTAAACAGCTGTTTTATCGCTGCTGTAGGTCCAAACATGGACAGTTGTTCTAGTTGATCTGGCTGTGAAAAGTACGTTAAGGAAGGCAAAATCACTGAAATTGATTTCTCTAACCGTTTCCAACCAAAGAACAGTTTCAACATTTCAAAAATTTTAAAGGTCATTCTGTTTTGGCAAAATTGGCAATACCTGGATGTGAGATTTTACGGTAAATGTTGCTATAAATTGGTCAAGATATATAAAAAAAAAAAATTGATTTCTTGTATATTTTTTTATATATCCTTTACCTGTTTTTCATAGATCTGTTCACAGATATTTTATATTTCACCTAGCAGGACGATTTATAAATAGTTTGTTAAACTTGAACTTGATGCTTAGTAAATTTTGCAGATTATCAGAAAAAAACCCCATATAGTAATTTGGTTTGGTTTGGTTGTTTTGTTTTACGTCCTTATTAACAGCCAGAGTCATTTAAGGATATACCAGGTTTTGGAGGTTGAGGGATTTAGCCAGAGTATCCCGAGAAAACCACCGACCTACCTTTTTGTAGGTCTGTACTTGGCAACTGCCCCACGTGGGATTCGAATTTGCAATGAAACCCAGAGGTGTAGGGCTAGTGGTAGAATGTCGAAACACATCAACTACTCGCAATGCAACCCAGAGGTGGATTTCTAGTGGTAAAATGTCGAAACACATTAACTACTCGACACTTGAGCTTATTGGTTTGTTTTTAATAACTTATAACAGATACTAAAAAATATAAAATTGTTTGTTACCTTGTGTTGTTTCCGCCTGCAGGACCTATTGATCCTCTATATGCAGCTCAGAATTTGGTCAATATGTTCCTGTAAAGAAATTGCATTTTTTCTGATAATGTTTTTGTATAAAAATTGCATTTATTTTCTATTTTTAGTTTTTAAACTTCAAAAGAAATTATCAATTTTTTTTGTTCTGTAAGGAATAATAATTTAATTGACAGACAAAAAGGGACAGTGTTGACATGAAACAGTGTCTATTATCCATGATTGATGTGAAAAAAATTAGTTCATTTCCGCACAAAAAATGAATTGAAACGGGATAGGGTTGGAGCTGAGAGCATTGGCTAGGAGGAACTCTAACAGGGTGACAGTCATCCCTTTGTGGCTAGAGTAGATATGAGGAAACAGCAATGTCCTGATTCAATCTGCCTCTACCTATCTCCGATCTGCTCCCAAAGGATTCCGCCATATTAACCACAGTTTTAATGGAGGTGTCCCGATCAGTCTGCCCTGGTACACCCTACAGTAACAATTGTCCTTTATAACCAGGCAGGTTGTTAGCGCCACTGTTACAGATAGCGACTAGATTCTATCCCTGGTCCTATGTCCATGCTGACTACATGAAGGGGTGGGAGGTAGGGGAGGAGTTGGAGAAAAGAGGGAGGGGGTTGACTTGGTGAGGGAAAGAGGAGACAGTGGCTGGTATGGGGAAGAGGGAGATAGATGTAGATTATAGGGACTATCCCTGGTCTTATGTCCATGCTGACTACATGGGGAGGTAGAAGGAGGAGGAGGAGAGGGGGAGGGGTTGACTTGGTGAGGGGAAAGAGGAGACAGTGGCTGGTATGGGGAGGAGGGTTATATGGGGAAGAGGGAGACAGATGTAGATTATAGGGACTATCCCTGGTCTTATGTCCATGCTGACTACATGGGGAGGTAGAAGGAGGAGGAGGAGAGGGGGAGGGGTTGACTTGGTGAGGGGAAAGAGGAGACAGTGGCTGGTATGGGGAGGAGGGTTATATGGGGAAGAGGGAGACAGATGTAGATTATAGGGACTATCCCTGGTCTTATGTCCATGCTGACTACATGGGGAGGTAGAAGGAGGAGGAGGAGAGGGGGAGGGGTTGACTTGGTGAGGGGAAAGAAGATACAGTGGTTAGTATAGGGAGGAGTTATATGGGGAGGAGGGAGACAGACGTAGATTATAGGGACCAGAAGATGATAGTTTCTGACCAGGAGGAGGGAGACAGTTTGTTTTGAGTGGTAAGGAGACCATGGGAAATAGCTTATGGATGAAAGAGATGAGGTTTAAAGTGACAGAAGGAGATAGAGATATGGTTGGTGGTTAGAGAGTGGTACTGGGTTGTAAAGGGAAGATTTATCTTAGGGAAGGAGACATTTTGTGACTCGGAGGAGGAACTTTTAGAGGGGGGTGACAATTTGTGGCAGACATGGCAAAAAAACCTGAGAGAGAATGTTTGTTGGGGGGGGGGGGGGCACAATGTGTGGCTACAGGAGGGCTAAAGACTAAATTTGAGAGAAGACAGTATGTGGCAGACATGGCAAAAAAACCTTTTAGAGAATGTTTGTTGGGGGGGGGGGGTGGGGGGCACAATTTGTGGCTACAGGAGGGCTAAAGACTAAATTTGAGAGAAGACAGTATTTGGCAGACATGGCAAAAAAACCTTTGAGAGAATGTTTGTTGGGGGGAGGGGGGGGGCACAATTTATGGTGGAAATTGTGAAGGGTAGACAGTTTGTGGCTAAAGTGATGATAACTGGTAGTTTTACTGGGGTCACACATCAGATTAGTGTAACTTTCACAGCCTTACACATGTTTCATTTCAGTCCACTTCTGGGCTTTCTCGGCCAGACAATAGCTGTTTATGGTGATAAGAGTCAGATCTCCCAGACAAAAACCAAACTAAACATTTTCTGTTCCTGCATACAGGCAAATTCCGATGGATTTATGGCAAGACGGTTTTTCATATGGGTAGAAAAATTTAATTACCTGTGATATGTTTTATTAATTTGGAAAGGAATATTGTTTCAAATGACAGTCAAATTGATAGCTGGTTGAAATTAATATGCTCTAATATTTGGGATAGGAGCACTTGATACAGGGTTCATAATACATCTAGTTATAGAGGCACTGCCAACAACACATAATTACATAGGCAGACAGACAACCATAATTTGATACGGAGGACAAAGTTCCTGGCAAATGGAAATGAATTGGCAGTTTCTGTGAAAAAGAAAGTTGCTACCTCCTATGATATTTGTACAAGGGTCTCATTATAACTCATTATCAAGGTCCCTAAGGATTGTGTGGAAATCTGTGGTACTGAACACTGAATTGCCCGTAACAGCAGCCTCGGAGCTGGTTCTGACAGAAGCTAATAGGGCCTTATCAGGAACACAGGCCAAGTGATGGGGTATTGTGGCTATCGGAAATCCAACTTAGATGACCACTGCAATGTTAGATTTAGTCCATGAAAGCCAGACACTGTGGCCTTATCACCTCAGAATGACCATGGCTATCTCTGTAAACTGACCATTATATAGCCACAGCTGACCATTATCATCTAGTGTGTAAATGTCTAATCAATACATCAGTATAAGGAGCTGTCTTCTATAAAGCCACAGTGCAGCAGATGTAGCCAGTACATATAACAATACCTAGACTAAAACTGTAGTACTTATAACCACTGCAGGAGAAATGTGTCTCACCTGTCATATTGACGACTTTCATCTACAGTCAAACCTGTCTATAAAGGACACCCTGGAAGAGACAGAGAAAAAGTTTCCTTTGTATACAGGTGTCCTTTATACAGAGGTCAATTATATAGTTAATTGAAATGAGAGAGTCTGATGAATTCAGCCTTTATAGATAAGTGTCCTTTATACAGGGGTCAATTATATAGTTAATTGAACTTAGTGGGTCTGATGAACTGGCCTTTATAGACAAGTGTCCTTTATACAAAGGTCAATTATATAGTTAATTGAACTTAGTGGGTCTGATGAGTTTGGCCTTTATAGACAAGTGTCCTTTATACAGAGGTCAATTATATAGTTAATTGAACTTAGTGGGTCTGATGAACTGGCCTTTATAGACAAGTGTCCTTTATACAAAGGTCAATTATATAGTTAATTGAACTTAGTGGGTCTGATGAGTTTGGCCTTTATAGACAAGTGTCCTTTATACAGAGGTCAATTATATAGTAAATTGAACTGAGTGGGTCTGATGAGTTTGGCCTTTATAGACAAGTGTCCTTTATATAGTAACTTGAACTGAGTGGGTCTGATGAACTGGCCTTTATAGACAAGTTTTCTTTATATGAAGGTGTCTTTATACAGGGGTCACTTTTAATGTACTTATTGCTATGAATATGGATATATTTGTCCTTAAATGACCTTGCCTGTTAATAGGATGTAAAACAAAATTACCTAAAGCTAAAACATCTATATACCTCTCTTAAAAAATAAGGACTTATTTAAAAATACTGCACAAGTTGAACTTTTTAACTTCAAAGATATGTATAATTGTATGATTAATTTTGAAGTTAGTTGTCAGCTCCCATGCAGTTTCGTATTATGACGTCTATATATCATAAGGTGGATTCTAAGTTCTATTTGATTCATACGTTATCTGTGAATTTTGTTTCCTCCACCTCTCATTTCTACATTCTGTTTTAAATCGCGATAACCACTTCCTGTCACCATAAAGAGGCTGTTGAGCAGGTCTCCCCGGGAGACAGATTACATTGTGGGGTTAGAGACTGGTTGTGTCTGTCTGAAATTCTGCAGATCTAATTCCTTGGAGAGTTTGCCCTGTCGACAAGCCAACCACAAATTATTTCATAAGATAAAACATTGGAATAGGGCTTTCACTGCTGAGATAGGGGCGGAGGGTCAGATAGCTTGAGATATGACACACTCTGGCGATGCTGGTTTCCCACTGAGAGGGCAGTAGATTTAATGATTGATTGATTCCCGAGATACTTACAGTAACATGCTTTTTTACAGCTTTTTCTCCAGGCTAATTACATATGTCACCTTCAAAAACACTTTGAAATATGTAGCATTCATTATTGCAGCCGGCTAATAGGGTTAGCATGCGTTCGGAAACCTCGTAAAGTTAGTAAAAATCAACTTTAAACTGATCCGCAGGAAAGGCCTTGCCCACAGTCGGATGAATAATTCAGTGAATTGTTTTTGCACTTAAGATTAACCTAATCAAGCTGCTGACTGTAGGTCTTTGACTTTGCCAGTGTTCACAGGGATCGAGCTCCATACCATTCCACTGCCTATTAGGCCATTTATATAGACCAAGCCTTATGGAACCTCTGCTAGCTAGATCTTATTACAGTGCACTCCTCTTTATATCATGTTGCATTTGTCAGACAAAAACATGATATTAACAGGAATGTGACATTAAGAGAAACATGTTTTCCCACTAAATCTAATGCATTTCCAATCTCCATAACTAAAAGTAAGCTATTCAATGTACACATGAAGATGTTTCAATATATACATAACATTATTTCAATGAAATTTTATTTTTTTATATTTTCTATGCAAAATTTTGTACAGTATTTTTTATATAATTGGTTAAAAAACATGATATTAAGAGGAATTCACCTCAAAATACATGATATTAACCAAATAAAATTACATAGATTATATAGGGAGAAAAATGGTGATTGGGAAAAACATGATATAAAGAGGAATGTGATATTAAAAGGGGTGATATTAAGTGGAGTCCACTGTATTGTAATTTGTGACAAAAAAAATCAGTCCATATATAATATTCACATGTACTTTACATGCCGAAAATAAAGAATAGAGACCACAAATTCCTTTGATGTATACAAATGACACCTTTTCATGTCGCTCTATTTACAGAGAAATCTTTTTGAGTCCTTTGATATAAAAAAATTATATTGTCACGCTTATTAAAGCTGTGGCCACCGTGGTAAGGTCACACATGCAGTTGACTATAGCGAGGGATGACTCGTTAACTGTAGGAAACCATTGGTGACTTCATTTAAACATATTAAATGTATACTTTGACAGTTTGAACTTCAAGAAACCCATTTCTTATAGCATGTTCAAAATATCTCTACAATGTGTTTAGATGACAAGACCCTACTCTGTGAATATAGTTGCCCCTTGTTGACCGAAATTGACCCTTAAATTTCTTCCTCTTCTTAAGGACTGACAGGATATTGTCAAAAACATTTTCCATGATTGTTCAGATACAAATGTATCCAGGTGAGCAATATCAATACAGGCCCTCTGGACCTCTTGTTTTATGTTCCGAAGGGAATACATTTTGTTGTTTTGTTTGTGTGATATATATTTCAGGTGTAAATCAAATAAATATAACTAATATTCTTTTGCTGGAAAATGAAATGAATAAGACATATATTCCTATAGTATATCATAACTATCAAAGAGTATGTGTGATACCGCTTGCCTGGTTACAGGCCACCAAACATACTACTGTAGCTGTAACTGTAGATTTTCGACTTCTTATTTTTAAAATCATGGTTAATTAAATTTAATAATTGATCATGTCCAATCAGGAAGTCATTTGTTTGTTTGTGGGACTGAAACTTTAATTAACCCCAGCTTTCATTACAGTGCACTATCTGATGTGCCTGATAAGGTCTGGTGGTGCGGCATGTTTAAAACTGGCGTGACCCGTGACCTGTGACCCGTTACTATTGAGGCATATATGTTTTATAACATGTAGGCTTAAATCAGGTGTAAAGCTGACAGTGTCTGATTGTACAACACGCCCTAATCAAGCTCGAGATCTCCACAAGTGAAATCTAAACTACAGCAAGTCATGATAATACGTGTGCTGTATTTCTATCACAAAAACGAAACAGAGTCAGGATTGATGACCTTGTTTGAATGAATGACCTTGAAATGACTGAAAACGTACCAGAGAACCATGCAGAATAAAACTGTTGTACTCTGTCACCCCGAGAAAAACCTCACCTCGCCTTGATCCAGATTCTGACATTAAAGGGCTGGAAGGTTCCTCAGCATTGATTCAGAATAAGATTTATTACTTATGCATGATCATTTTGGCTAGACATGTGTGATCAAATCTACTTTTGCTACTTTTTTGTGGCGTTCGTTTCGCTGTATCTTTCTAATATGGACATTTATAAGGTGAAATGCTTGATCTGACCTAAATTCAAAATGTTCGAACCTTACCGTATCAATGATAGGCGAGTCTATTTTAAATTTAAATTGTATTTGTGAATTAATGCATGATTCGAGTTAACTCCTAGTCTAATAATGATGTTGTATTGTTGTTATTTCAGGAGTAATGAACAAACACCAGCAGAATAATGTGACGGTCGCTTACGCTTGTGAGGGAAGTACCATGTACCTATCCTGTAAACAAGATGAACTGATCCGAGTCCGACGCGCAAATTACGGACGCTTCATATTGACCATGTGTAACCAGCACGGCACAACCTCCGGCTGGAATCTCCAGTGTGCGTCGCGGACATCGCAACGGATCGTGGCAGAAAGGTACTTAAGGAATGATATGTTTGACCTGAAAACATTACAGAGGTTGGCTGTTAAAGTTATATTGATGTCAGGGTCTGGTTATTTTCAATTAAATAAAAGATATTCCTACAAATTAAGAAAACAACAAAATCAAATTTCGGGTCACATGACCAAAATTCTAAGGTTTGATGTTTCGAAAATGATTAAAGATGAGTTTCGGGCTGTTTGAAATTAAAACGAAATATTTAAAAGGTTAGATGTTTCAAAAATGATTAAATATGAGTTTCGGGCTGTTTGAACTCATCGGGCTGTTTGAAATTAATACGAAATATTTAAAAGGTTAGACGTTTCAAAAATGATTAAAGATGAGTTTCGGGTGTTTGAAATTAATACGAAACATTTCTAAAGTGGTTTAAGCTGAACTTAATAAAATGGTAATATTGCTTCTATGACGGACTGTTGATATTAATATCAGTTAAGTCTGCCTTCAACCAACCAATATACCTTCGTATTATGTACCCGAAAGCTTGGGTGTCATCGTTGAAAGTGTACACTAAGTTACCTTTTTCTATTACAATATGTATGATGTCCCAGTGCATCAATAATTCTTTTACATTAACGGCCGGGAATCAGATCAAAATTATATTGAAAGCTGTAAAGAGCTGTTATCTACTGGGTCAATCTGCTGACACCTTCAAATCCTTATTGTCAGATGCTGCATTATTGAGGGTTATCGCAGGAATACATGTATATACTGTTGACATTGGTAGGTGCACTGGGAAAAATATGTGCATCATACCGGCCTCGGCCAGTCACTTTGTAAAGGAGCCGTGTGAACATACCTCAATGTACCTAGAAGTCGAATTTGAGTGTTATGGTAAGCCATGCATTGAGACATAAGGCTAGTTCTAATACGCAATGCATGTTTTGCCTGCAGGTTTCATTTGGTTACTGTGGAAACAGTTTCTGAGAATACCTTTAATTTTCACTGTGATGCAAAATAATCTCAAGTTGAGAATATTTAAGATTTGTTAAAGCTTTTGTCTCCAATTCTTTTTTTGTAGTAATATAGACTGAACTTCGAATTATGATATTTCATAAAATACTACACTTGATACTTACTTCAGAAATATATAAGTATCAATATCTAGAAATATAGTTGTTTTTAAAAGGAGTTTAATATTGACTAAATAGATTGTAGAATGTGATCTGAGGAATTTGTACGAAAGGTGTGATCTGAAATTTCAGCATTTGTGAAATTAACATATGTGCCTTGTCTCATATCGGGTTCATTATGGAAATTTCATTAAATGCATATGTTTCCATGGTAACCAATGAATTAGTGTAGCAGTTCTGTTGTTCCTAATTAACTGTGCCGTGACGTTGGTACACTGTATTAAAAAATATGCCAGAATCTTATCTGTCCACATATAATCAAGAATAGCATGTCATTGAAGATTTAATTTTTGCAAATTTTCTGTTCCTCATGATTTGCCTAATATACTACAGGTTTTCACAAGGTTGCAAACGACTTAAATTCTAGACGTGCAGTTTTATATAAATTATTTGCGTACAGTTCTATAAATAAGGGCATTCTAAGTAAAGCCATGTATCTTGGAACTGATCAATAAATGTAGCATCTTCCTGCTTTGATAATATATGGTAAAATTTTGAATTTGGACAGACGTTTTACGTCAGAAATTGTGTCTGCCAGTGGCCTAGGAGATAACGAGAGGATAACGGTTCTTTAAGAGGAATTTGTTACCCTCAACTAACACTTTCAAAAAAACGTCGCAGGCACTTTTATTATTCTCATTTTTTTTCCCCATTGAACTTTGCTGCATATTGCATTGGTCAAAAAAGTCAAAATGCAACCTCTTTATGAAACCCCTGTAATATATTGTTATACATGTATTATATATATATATATCTGTTTCTGTGTATAATTATATATAACATGTATTACCAAAACTTAATAGTTTATATGAGTGAGACATCAAGTGGGCGTGTTTCATAAAACCCTGTCCTTTTAGGAAGTTCCTTTGTGTAAACAGTCGGAGAGGCGAGACGTTACCCTACACCCACATACAACCTTTTAGATGATTTATCTTATGTATATCTAACTTTTTCATTGGTCTAACTGCATGCCGCCCCGTTTCTGATTGGCTTGTTTGTAGGTGTGATGGCCGACGTCGTTGCAATATAACGGTGAACAACGGTGTGTTTGGTGACCCCTGTGTTAACACAAGCAAATACCTGGAGGCTTACTACTACTGTGTGAAAACAGGTAACATTCCTCAGCCTCCGTACCTCCATCCCATAAACAAGTAGCATTCCTCCGCCTCTGTACCTCCCTAATTTCTTCTCCAGCTCCCTCCCTCCCTCCAAAACGGATGACTCTACCTCCCTAGCTCCTTTCTCTCTGTCCTTCCTTCTCGGGTAGATCTCGCTCCATTTCCTCCACTCCTGCCCTGATACATTGATCAAGCAGTCTGTTGTCAAAAACATCAAGTCAATTCATATCTTTGTCTCGTAGAACAAATATTTTCTAAGAGGTTGAAATAATTTTTTAAAGAAAACCCAAAATAATGGTAAAGTATTAAAAGCAAAAAATTTTGGAAATTGGATAACATTTACAAGTACCAGGAAGTAAAATACAAAGATGCTGCAGGGAACAGGATCAAGGACAATCACCTACCCATCTCCCAGTTCTAGACCTGTTACAAAGAAAAAAAAATCAGCATATTCCCTGTTTGAAATAAATTGTCATTTTGCTGTTGCTAGTATGTAGCACCCTCCCTCTGTTTTAAGCCATTTATGATTTGGCAGTTCCATAAAATTTGCATCCTCCGTGATTTATAAGACTTACCCTTATTGATTTGCCGTTTGGAGTTTCTGGGGACAGATATATAAGATACATAGGTCAGCATGGCATGTATCCCAGCATGCTTTCCTTAGACTAGGCAATATTACAGCATCATTCAAACTTTATGGCAGCAAGAAATTCTACTGCTGTGTCGAAGAGGCAGTGAACAGTAGTATTAATGGCAAATGTTTTCTACTCCATTAAATAGAATGTCATATTTTGAAATGAAAAAAACTTTTCACAAAGCAAACTCGTCAGTGTTTCAGAAGCTTTTACAATTAACTTGTGGAATCTATAAGATAACACATTGAACTTTTTTAAGATTATAGATAAAGATAAAAGTACTTTGTAAGAGTGCAATTCTATAAAGTAACGAGGAACAAACAAGTGAAAAATTGAATTCATAAGCGTGCATTACGACAAACAAGAAAAACAGTGTAAACACAAAATTTTACGATGCCGTACACAACATGGAGGCACGATAAACGGAGAACATCCAAAGAGCTATGCAATATAAAACAATAGGATAATTTTCTCCGATCTTTTTATGTTGAATACAAAAAGTTAGATTTAAAAATTTAGTCCATTACCAGTAACAGAATCGGAACCATTTTATATATCGGAATTGAATGTGTTGAGGAGTTAATTGATTGTAACTAACCACGTTTGTTGGCATTACTGTCAGTATTTTATTCTGTTTTGGATGACGATTACCAGTATGTGTCTGTATGCCCAGTCAATTAATACACCTGATATGTTGTCTGCTTGCCAGCATGCCAATCCATTCCTTTCAGGTTTGCCCAATTTTTTCTTTGTTCATGGAATAAATATTCCATTTAGTGAAAATAATCCGGGGAACTTGTCTTCATTACCTTGTAGGTATATGTGTGTCGGTATCAATGTAGTGAGTTTGATGTCAGCTCTGTGTAACACTAGGCCCTATCCAACATTGATTTTCCATTTAAAGGCTCGAAATACAATTCAGGATGTCTACCGGGGGATTTATTCGGACCCTCTTCCCCTATGTTTCCTCTGTAAACTTGCCTCTTCATTTTCCACACTGCGATGATTTGCAGTAAAGATGTACGAGAAAGAGGTGGTTGACATTGTTCCAGCATCTCCCGTCTCATCTCAAATATCTCTAAGGTTAAACCCTCCTTCCTAGATCTTGTTACTGTATTTAATTATGAAATTGTGTGAAATTGTCATGCATAGTATATGCGCTGATTTATTCTTGAGCTCTGGCAAAGATACAAATGACATTGAGATTTGAATAGAAAATATAAAATTTCTATTTGTATCGTAATTCATACCTAATAGTCTTTGCTGTATATGATTTCAGATTTTTTTGGTAACTTATTGGTTTGTATGGTACGCGGCCCACGTAGATACAAGATAATTATGACTTTCATCACAAAGTTTCAGTTTGTGAAAATGACATCCAAAATGTTAACAGAACCTTTTACTTCTTCACATTTAATTTTTATAAAAAATTATCTCTTTTGTGTTGCTATATCGAGCTGTTCTTATGGCTGTAGAATGAAAGTGTTAGTGTAGACTTCCGAAAGTGACAGCTCTCTATCAGACGTTTGGTTCAAGGCTACTTGGTAATCTTGATTTATGTATAAGCAGTTTGCTAGTTTTAAAATTATGACATTTTATTTTGTAAAAAAAAAAATTCAGAAAGTTTTAATTTTGTTGATTTTACTTCATTCAACTTATTTGCACCACAATTTTTTATTGTGACCTTGACCTTTGACCTTGTGTGTTGTAACCCTGTGTAGTGGTCGTTGTTTTATATGATTTCTATTTTGTTCTGTTTTGATTACCAGGTCCGCCCACCACTAGCAGCACATCTACAATGCCTACCATAGGTAACCACATTGCTCTAGCAAGCAGCTTTTATTCCACAAAAATCTTGAGATGTGTACACCTAAATCGACATATTGCATAAGATTGCCACATTGGAATGTTTATAGATCTGTTTCATACACGTGAATTTGAGATTTGTCGCTTTTGAAAAATCAAAAACTGTTTTACTGCTGAAAATTACAGATTTATGTCTGGATAAAACCAAGTCTTGTTTTATAAATCATGTTACGTTTTAATTTTCAGCCACCACAACACCCAAACCGACTACCTCGACTCCTTCCCCCACCACAAGGCAACCCCAAACACCGTCAAGGACAACTTCTGCGCGGGTGACAACGCATCCAACCGCCAGGCCTCCCATCACACCTGGTCCCACAGTGTCGCCCACTCCTAAAACAGATGATGAAGATAATCAGCCTAAACTAAAGACCTGTGAGGGAAGACACCAGGAGGGTGTATGGTGGCCAACCATTGAGGAAGGAGAGCTTTTTGAACGACCCTGTCCAGAAGGAAGAATAGGTAGGTTACCATAGATATCAATATTTGAACAAGGGGCATTACAATTGCATGGGTGAAAGTTGTCCGTTCTGTGACGGAATTCCGTTTTTTGACATGTGGATGGTCAATAAATTTGTTTCCATTTTTTCAGCTTTTTCTTACTTTTATTTATTTTCAGTTTTTCCGGGTTTTTTTTTTTACCTTCACCCATGCAATTGGTCGCTGTTTCGTTATGGTAACCTTAATGACCATTGACTTTTGTCCTAATGACAAAATTTGGACTCATTTAATGATCACCGTACCATTGTTAGAAAAAGTGTATACAGTCATTTGGAAACATTAGCCTGGCGTGAAGTTAGCTTTGAAAGGTCAATTTTAAATGAAACTTTCTCCTTGTGAAAATAATGGTACATAAAAGTCTGCAATGTTCGAAAAGTGAAAATGAAACAGCCAGAGTCAAACAGGGATAATAGATGGTAAAGGTGACTGGCATTTAATACAATGGCTGTAAGTGTACTGTCTATCTGATTATCTATAAGTCCTGCATCAGTTATAGCAAAAGAGAAATCAAGAGTCATTCTCTTAATTGATCAACATTGTAACTGAATTTCAGCTTGAAGCTTGAGAAGAATTGCATGTGGAAACATACAAATAAAATACACATAAACTTCCACATACACTGTGTAGTGTTATGTTTGCTTAACTCATTCACCCCTCTGATTTCATAATAAACCATTCCAAACTCAGAGTTGGAAGAGTTCAAATGGATCTTCAGGGATGATTGAGTTAATAGTTATAAGGAAAGACCTTTTAAAAAAAGGGTGTTTTAACCATTAAAACCAAACTGGTACGACAGACAACATAAGGTTACAGGGATTTGATTTGGTTTAGTTGTTAAGATTCTGCCTACTTTATAGCTATGCATTTCTAATGTATAATTAGCGCATCATTTTATTCTGTATCTGAAGCATTTTGTTGACATGGCATATTTAACATATTTACCCCTGTAGACACATATGAACTCCTCCTAATCAAAGGTTGGAATAGTTCATTATGAAATTTCAGGGGTGAACAGAGTTAAGAGAATCCTTGAACCGTTCCTAGACTGGCTTGTTGTCTTTGGTTACGATACACCAGTTCATATCCTGTACCGCAGATGTTGGGAAATTGGAGAGTTCTTATTATCATGGAAGGATGAGGTGTCACTTTGCGTTTTCAGGTATGATGTCCTGGCAGTGTGGGAAAGGCAAGTGGATCGGGGAACCTGATCAGTCTAACTGTGTGTCTTCCTGGGTGAAGAATGTTGAAGATATGGTACGTGTGTGGAACCTCGTCCCCTTATAACCTCCCTACCTCTCCTTATCTCTCTCAAGTTACACCGATTGTTTCTCACATGTCAAGTTCATAAAATTGGGTTTTGTATTTGCTGCAAGTGTTTTAAGAGATAAAAGTGACGTTTTAATGAAGTATTTTATTATTTTGCGTTGTTACAGTATTTTATTGATGTATCATATTATCTGTGAAGAATTTCAATTATCAATGGAGAATCAAATTCTCCTAAAATATGCTCTTAACTACAGTGTTGTGATAGAATGGTTCACATCTTCATTCACAAATGTTGTACTACATCCGGAATGTGATCTTAAATAAAACACAATAATCTTCTGAGAACCTCTAACCATTACCCTATAAGATCTAAATTCACTGGCAAAAGTATGACCTTTAAACCTTTAACTTGAACTTTGACTTTGATTTCTGTATGTATTGTAAACTTTCTTTGCTCCTTTTGTCCACATTATCTGTTCATTCTTGACCTTGACCATGTGCTAACCTTTTGACCTCTAGTAAACATACAGTATCCTTGATCTGATCAGTTCTTATTACATGACCTTGAAATTGACATTGACCTCTGGTGTTGTAGATGACACAAAACAGTGATGCAGAAGAGACAGCGGAAAAAATGCTGCAGATGACAAATAGTGGCAAGGCCATATGGGTGGGAGATCTGAAGAAAACCGCCAAAACTCTCCTTCCTAACCTAATCAAATTGGCAAAGCGGCAGACGGTTCAACACTCCAAAAAACGCAAGAAGGAGACCATGAGGAGACTAACAAAGGTAACAGGAGTGAAAGAGTTACATATTGACAAATATTTGAACATTAATTTCATTCACGATGTCACCAAGGAAAACTGTAAACCGACTTACTTGGTCGTAAATCCTTTGTACAGTACTCCTACAGTTGGCATACCTCTGATTGAAACTATTTGGCTGCGATTAATTTTCGCGAAATCTATTATCGCCTGCAAAATGCACGGAAATTAATTGCGCAGGAGAAAATAAGTTGGTTTACAGTATACAGAAGCATATTTAGGCAATTTAAATAATAAAAAAAAAACGTCTATGTCTGATTATGGTTTTCATTGTTTTTGCAGAATATCGTAAGAACAGGAAGTAACCTTTTGTCACAAGAGCACAGTAGTTCTTGGGAGAAACTGACCGCCGTGGACCGGTCAGAGGTTGCCACTTCCTTGGCGATCGGGATGGAGGAAACGGGCTTTGAGATCGCCAGCACATTGTATGTGGATGAGTCAATTATGCAAGCAGACGAAAACATTTGTAAGTTGATGTGATATGTCTAAAATGAGAAAAAAAAATTTGACCTATTTTAGAGGATATCTTGGTATAAATCAGAATAAAAAGTTTAAAAGATACTCAGTACCACATGAATGGGTCGGTGATTGTCACATGTGTCAACATGTTTCATTCTGCTAATTAGTGGGCTGCAGGTTCAAGGACCAATAAACCATGTGGCGGAAATCTAAAAATATTAGTCAACTTCGAAATTAACAAAGTCGGGAACAATGAAATTCAGCAAGAACGAAGTAAATTTAAAGTCCCGATTTTCACTTGCATATATCTTGCGTATTGTTTTACTAAAACAACGAAGTCTGAAATAGGGAATTAACTGAAACAATGAAGTGATTTTGCAGTCCCCATCCACATTTTTACCTGTAATAACGAAATAATGACCTGGGTTGACAAAAATTCCAATCAAAACAAAGCTACATTTTGTGTTCACTTGTCACGGTTTTGTGACCACAGATCGGCGGTGAATTTGAATAGGTCACCTGGGTACTCATATACACGTATTAATTTAAAATAAACTCATGTCGTTAGTTCTGTATGTCTTATCATTGCTTAAACATAAAACCTTGTTATTGGGAATAGCGAAATCCTGATATAACGAAATGTTTTTCATGGTCCCCAGTAATTTGTTATCAAAGAAGTTGACTGTCTATCAGATGGACGTTTGACATTACATTGTGACATCATATGTAAGAACTGTATGCAACCACATTACGTCAAAAGGAGGTATATTATATTGATGTAACCTGTGGCTGTTTCAGTGATGGAAGTCAATGCTGTTGATGTCACTAGGAAGTCAATGAAGTTTCCATCGAAGAGTGCAGGAGGCGTGTGGGCCCAGGATGCTGACCAAGTCACTATCCCTATTGAGAGTCTCCATAACGCCCATCAGGATGGTCAGTTGTCAGAATCATAAGATTTTCATGAAATAGAATAAATATTTGCCTGCTTTTCATTTTTGCCTTGAGTATATTCAATGTAAGGTTGGGAGATTTTGAAATGATAAGTTTATCATAGTATGGCTTGAGAGTAAGATGGTATTCAGGTACAGCGTGTTTAATCTGCAATGTATGAGACTTTTATACAGTGATGGTCTGTCAAAACCAGCCCCTGTCTTATTCCAAATCTGTCTATTCCAGCCTTATTGTTTGGGCTGGCATTTCCCTCTTAACTTGAACTATACTGGACATTTGTGTAAATTTTCACCCTCTAATATGTTTTTTCTCTGTGTTATTTTGGCTTTTCACATGTTATATGGTATATTATGTGCTGATTTCAATATCACGATAAATTCTTCCTAAATATAGAAGGTAGAAAAGACGTAAGTTTTACTGCAGGTATAATTTTCCAGTGTTTCTATTGTTATATTTGTCAGGTTTGTTAATTACTATATTTTTGCATTGTATTAATTCTGTATTTCAGGTGTAGTGAGAATCGTATTGTTACGTTGTATTACTTCTGTATTTCAGGTGTAGTGAGAATCGTATTTGTGGTATACCAACATCTAAATGAATGGATGGTGAGTGATCCCTCCTCCAAGGACACACAGACAGACACCAAGGGTTACCAGTCCAGTGGTGACGGCGCGGAAGTCCAAACTGTTACCAAGGCACCAAACAGGGCAGGAACAATCAACTCTAAGATTTTCTCTGCCTCCGTAAACAATTCCCGGAAATCTACACCTTTAAAAGAGCCGATCATGTTTACTTTGAGACACATAGAGGTACAGTATAGAGGTCTCCTGTTATTTATTGATACTCAGAACTGTTTGTTTACCCAGAAAGTTTCAATATGACACACTTTGTAACAGAAATATACAATAAACATTAAGATATCTATTATAATATATTCTATTTAATGGTATGTCTGCCTTTTGTTTATTGATATTTGAAGAGAAACCATGAAAAAATATTAAATATTTAAGGAATAACCACAATATTTTTTAGGGTTATACGGTATATACCGAAAAAAATGTGTGCACTTTGCATAAATCCGCGAAGCGGTTTATGCAAAAAAGTGCATACAGTTTTTTCGGTATATACCGTATAACCCTAAAAAATATTGTGGTTATTCCTTTTAATTTCATTTTCGAAGATACATATATGAGACATATGTCTTATACAATGATTTCGAATGAACAATAACAAAAATCGAATGGATTTGCAAAATACACAATCATGTGCATAAATTTCACCGCAAAACAACTTTAACCAATCAGAAGATTGATTACAAAATACCGCGCCAAACATGGCGGTATATGACATCATCACTTTTTGCGTTGTCTGATTTTTGAGGTTATACAATATAACCTGAATAAGTTTACCATTGCGGGAATAGGCAAAATTAAATTATTAGATCATAATGTAATAAAAAGTAATCAATATGATGTTGTTTTAACAGTCCCAAAATTTGAGTGTGCCAAATAAGTATATGTTTACACTAGTAGGTACTATAAATATAAAGTTTTTTTTACAGTCCCTATCTGGATACGACCCTGTGTGTAGTTACTGGGACGTCTACAGCAAGTAAGTTGGACATCTTGTTTATATTTGTCCTGCTTCTTTCCTTCCCTCTGGTTAAGATTGACAAGATTACTGAAATAAACATTGCTATAAGCAGCTCAACAGACACCATGGTACAACAGGCAGATTTGGTGTAGTTTTTGTTGGCTTAGAAGAGCTATATTTCATTGCCTTTCATTAATTTCAATACATTCAGCTGAAATTTTAGAAGTAGTTGAACATAATTTTGATTAAACATACTCTTCTGTGTACTGTTTTTCTGGTTTATATGAAGTTAATTCAACTCCAGTGAAAATTTCTTTGGTTGAACTTTTGTCTCATTTGACCTCCATATTTAGGTCCAATACTCTTGGTGTGATTGCATATATGTTAATTAAGGTCAGTGTTGTGGAATGGTTCTATATTGGAGTAATTATCACTTGTTAAACAATCTTGTTTGTGTTTATCAGTGAGCCAGCCCACTGGTCAAAGTCGGGATGTCAGCTAGTGACCAGTAACGATACTCACACAACCTGTCAGTGTGATCATCTGACCAACTTTGCTGTCCTCATGGACGTCACTGGAACTGAGGTAATGTTTGCGACACAATTCTTATATTGACTAATTTAGACGAAAACTAATCTAACTTTGCCGTCCTCATTAACATCACTGTAACCGAGGTAACACTTGTGACACAATTCTTATATTGACTTAAATTTAGACAAAAACTAAACTGGCCGTTACGCAGATATGTTAATTTCCTAGAAACCTGGAAAGAAATTGAAACTTTTGACCTTGACTCCAAGGTCAAAACTCAAAAAGTTTTTAGTACTTTGGTTTTCCAGGTAATAACTTTTAAAACATAAAACATAAAGTGATTAAACTTGCAGTGAACCTGCATCAACCATTAAAAAGGTGTAATAATGACCTTGACCCATGTTCAAAGTCTTAATTGTTTCAAACTTTCAAAGGTGTTCACCAAGGTGATTCCATCGGTCCCTTAATATGTCTAATTAGGCTCTAACTTTGTATGCAAGTATATAATGGCAGCTTTTGAAGCATCATTTGCAATCATGGGGTCAGTTTGAGGAATTCTGTTTCCATTTATGTGACAATCAGAATCTGTCAGAATATGCATAATATAATTTAACAGGAGGCAGTTCTTTTACTGATAAGGTCTAGTAATAAAGTGCTGAGAGTTTTTGTGATAACACTAGATAAGGTGCTAAGAGTTTTTGTGATAACACTAGATAAGGTCTAGTAATAAAGTGCTAAGAGTTTTTGTGATAACACTAGATAAGGTCTAGTAATAAAGTGCTAAGAGTTTTTGTGATAACACTATATAAGGTCTAGTAATAAAGTGCTAAGAGTTTTTGTGATAACACTAAATATGTGCAATGTTTTAAGGAATATCTTGTACATGACATAACTTTTAATCCGTTAAATCTCTAGTAGAAGTTTACTTAATTGACTTACTGTTTTTTGTCTCCCCAGCTGAGTGTAGAACATCGAGTATCACTCCAAGCCATCACGTTCATCGGCTGTATCATCTCTATTCTTTGTCTCTTCTTCAGTTTCTTCACCTTCTGCTTTTTCAAGTAAGTTGTATTTATGCCTGGATTCTTGGTTATGCATGTAACTAAATCAGTGATGATGAATGTAAAAGGATATATAAAATGAAAAAAAGTCTTTGTTTTAACTTTTGATATAATTTTTTAATAACAGATTTTCTGTTAATGTTTTCTTTAAAGATTTATCTCTGAATTTGTTTTGCCATTACGTCTTTCTTAAAGGCCAAATATACGTAACTTTCGGCAAAACTTGAAGCGAAAATCAAGCCTAATAACTTATTATATCTATAGATTTAGTTAAGATTAACTGATATCAGCAACCTGAAATATTTTAAATTCTTTGGATTTTTTTGTCAAGAGTTTCTTGTTAGTTACCGCTCAGGTTTACTTCATTTAAGATTTATTTTTGCATGGTTATCAACTAGATTTTTTTTTCAGAATTTTTCAGAATCACGAAAATTTCCCTGAAGTTACGTATATTGGGCCTTTAATATCTATCTTGTTTTGAGTTTGCTGCTTTGCTAATAGACAAATATCATGAAAATAAGATACATCCTGGCGTGTACAATATCACATATTTCGCATAATCTGTGTGTGTTACAGGCAGCTGCAGTGTGACAGAAATACCATACACAAGAACCTTGTGTTCTCTCTGATGCTGGCTGAACTCTTGTTCCTGGTCGGCATAGGAATGACCCAGAACCATGTAAGCTATGAGGTCAAAGGTTAACACTACCAAAATCTAGCATGATCATTCCTCAATTGACCAATAGGAAACATTTTATCACCATGAAAATTTTACTTTTTTCGAAAATAAGACAGAGAATGGTTGTTTAATTGTGTTTGTTGGTGCTGACCTTCACCTTTCTAAAGGTCAATAGATTTGCTCAAAAAATGTCAAAATGAGAATATTTTGCTTTAAGTTTTGTCTGGTGGCAGGGCAGCATAGGTGTCAACCTCTGAAACCTCCATTGAGGGAGATCTCCCTCTTTCCATATTTCCAATGAGGGAGAAAGTGTGTGAAATGCGACTGAAGCTGCATAATGCTCAATTGGTCTTTCCCATTTTATGTATCAAAATAACTTCAAAAAGTATTCAATTGATCCAGACACACCTGTTATAGTCATTACACATATCCTGCAGTAACTAGGAGATCATTTGACCACAAGATGAAGATTTTGAGTTCTGGGTTTGGACTTTAATGAGGGAGATGTCGAGGGAGATTGGTAAATTTTTGTCAAAATGAGGGAGTCTCCCTCCTAATTAGGGAAGGTTGACAGGCATGAGGCAGACTTAGGTCAGTTCCCTGATCAAATATGAAAGGTATTGGGTAATCTGCTTGATCGCTTGATGGAGGGAGATTGCAATTATTTGGCTCATAATCATTGTAAAATATAGCATGTTTGAATAAAAAATATAGTAAAAAATGTTCATTAATTTAATTTGAGCTTATAAAAGTTACAGATATTTTGTACCAATTTACCTTTCTTAAGGTTGTTGTGTTTGAATACAATGTAAAATGCCTGTTTTTACCTGTTTTTACCTGTAGATTGTGTGTGCGGTGATCGCGGGCGTTCTACACTACCTGTTCTTGTGTGCGTTCGGCTGGATGTGTCTGGAGGGAGTACAGCTATACGTGATGCTGATAGAGGTGTTTGAGCCAGGCCGTTCACGTAGCAGGATCTACTATCTATGTGGATATGGTAAAACTATCATTTATCTTCATACAAACTATATTATACAAGCGTTTATAGGGGTCACAGCCCCTATTGTCAAGTTCCTTTTGTCATGTTTGCTAAATTTATACTGATACACTCGTACAAGAGTTCTCCATAGTTTGTTTCTTTGCAGTAATTTTGAGACATTTATTTCGTCGATTTGATTTGAAATGTGTTTTGTTTGTATTGCTTTTTATTAAATGTTAAAATTCCGACCGGTCGATTGATTTACATTTCACTTTTCTTCAGTAATCTCGAAACCTGTACAGGAAGGGAGATAAATCTTGTAACTTAGTATTCTCTTCATTCTTTTAGTAAATTGGATCAGCACTGATGGCAAGATTTGATTAAATTAAATGTATCGGTTCTCTCCAATACACAAGACATCCTTGAGTGTCACATTAATAGATCGATACGGACACAATACACAGCCACTGTAACTCAGGGGAAAAAAAAATTCTTTCTTCACTGAATTAAATTTTCATGTGCTTGAAGCCCTACTGATTGATATCTATAGGAATTTTTCCATTTCTTCTCTGATCTAGAATATTGATTTTTCCAAAAATAACTGTTTTTCTCATTTTGATTCATTGTGAGAGGCGAATGCAAACTTTTTAAGAGCCATTTCTAATACTGGTAACAATTTTTAATTTATTTTTTAAGAACCGATATAACTCCTTATGATCATCATAAAAGTATTGATATATGGGCTCGAAAATATTCTCATTTTATTGTTTTACATGAAAATAAAGAATTGATTGCTTAAAATATGTTTTAAAATATTAAATATTACACATGGAGATAAAGAATTGATTACATTAAATACGTTTTAAAATATTAATATTAGACTATATTTAGATTGATTTATCTATGACAGGAATACCAGCGATCGTGGTGGGAGTGGCCGCGGGAATCCAGCCGTCGGGGTACGGCACTGACACACAGTGAGTAACACATAAATATCATTACACAATGGTGGACTGTCCTTTTGTTCCTGAGTAACACTTTGATTGGTGTAGAAAACATGTTAAACAGTCAAGTAGGCTTTAAAACCCCTGAGCATAGGCAATTTATCGTAAAGTACAATTGTATATGAAATATGAAAAGGCTTGATATGCAGTTTTAACATTTAGAAAATAGTAATAACCACTTGAGCTAATTTTAAATAGAACTCTTACATTTTGTTAATTAATTTTTTTTCTTTGTATTTTACAAGATATACAGTGTATATACTGATTGTTTAATTAATTATTTTTTAAGTTGCTGGCTGAGGACGGACAATGGTTTTATTTGGAGTTTTGTTGGCCCAGTAGCCGCTGTTATCACAGTAAGTACATATGGACTGAACATTCAGATACATACCCAGCTAACATAGAGCTCAGAAAGTGTTTGGAGCGGACAATGTTCTTTGAGTTTTCAGATACACTGGCATGATTTCTTGCCTTCCCAAAGCTTTACATTTCAACAAACCAATTAAAGGCCCAATATACTTAACTTTCGGCAAAACTTGAAGCGAAATTCAAGCCTAATAACTTATTATGTTTATAGATTTAGTTAAGATTAACTGATATCAGCAATATTCAAGATGAATTCTTTCGCGGTTACTGGTACAGCAGCAGTTGAAACACGCTATTTGTAAACACACGTCCATTTCGAACCGTCTTCTACCTTCGGTTTGTTGTTGAAGTGGCCCCACCTGAAGTATTTTCAATTCTTTGGAATTTTTTGTCCAGAGTTTCTTGTTAGTTACTGCTCAGGTTTACATCGTTTTAGGCTTATTTTTGCATGGTTATCAACTGGATTTTTTTTCAGAATTTTTCGGAATCACGAAAATTTCCCTGAAGTTACGTATATTTGGCCTTTAAGTTTGATAGGTAGCATTCCAACAAATGTTTCCTTTTTTGGGGTATAGGTCAAAATACTGGTCAATGTGCCTTACCGTGGTAAATGATAACATATCTCTTTTAATGACAAAGTAAGAATTGTGTGTACATTAAAGAAACATTTCCAAATAATGGACCAAAAGCTCTTTAAGATAGGTTTCAACTATAAACAAATTGTATGTGTTGTGTTTCAGCTGAACATCATTATGCTGAGCATAGCCGTATACATGATGTGTAAACACGCAAACACTCTGGCGTCTGCCCTTCGTACCAAGGAAAAGTCACGTCTACAGAAAATAAGGTATAGTCACCATGTATTTACTGAGATCAGGGAAAAAAAGCACATTGCTATTCAAGTATATATAAACACAGCAGGGGTTTGTATTTTAAATTAGACAATGATACTGGATAAAGAAGCAAGAATATTTATTGTTTCTTTACTCTAATCTACAGATTTACATTACAAAATTGCGGAACTTTATAGTTCTTGTCAACAGACTAGTTTAGTAAAGGACTTATTGAATCCTATCCTATTATCCTGCATTGTCCTTTTTCCATGGAATGTACAGGACAAACACATTACTACTAGTAGTCTGAAAGCATGACAGTGACATGTACATTATACACAAGAGTATCGCAGATTTTATTATTTAATTTGTATCCTACAATTATGTTAGTTGTAATCCGTGACTATAAGTGGATAGATAGACATTAATTATTGAGTATCTGCCCATATTTTATTCTGTTTACTCAAAAAGCCAATATTTTCACGTGTGGAATTTTCACTCAGTCAGATTCCAAAATGTTCGCGATGTGGAATTTTTCCTGCTACATTAATATTATAGTATTGTAATACTATATACACTGTAAAGTTTGAGTATTGTTAAAATATGTTCCTGTGTGAATATTTTCCCAGTGATTTAATGCAAGCGAAATAAACGAAAATTTCCAAACCTCAAAAAATTACACTTTTATAGTATTTCATACTGACTTATAGAATACGGAAAAATGTATTTTTTTTTTTTTAATTTATTTTTCTTTCGGAATACTGAAAAATATTGGAAAATATTAGCATTAATATTTTGTAAGGTGATAATTATGGGTTTTATGGTGTGATACCACAAAGGGGTGATTTGGATATTTATTAGTATGTAATTAAGATAATTACTCGTTTGTTAGAATATAAGGATGCTTTGCAATGTGTGTGTCACATTCAAAACCAGCATTGACAAAAATAAAGGATTACATTAAATGGTACAATATGGTTCATTGTATATAGGCTTATCTCAAAAGTGTTGTTATCTCCCTTGTTTGCAATATCATGGCTACATTGGGAAGTGTTTTTGAAAAGAATTTGCGCCACATAATGATGACGTCATAATGGGAATGACGTCTTCTGATTGTCACATGGCACCAAATCATCACTAAAACACTTCCAGAAGTCCATCTTGCATCCACCATTTTGGCCTATCAAGGGGAATAACAACACTTTTAAGAAAATCCTATAAGTGACCGTGAAGGTCCTGGTTTATACAGGTTTCCTATTTATAAAGTGTTCGGTGTAGACAGGTTACACTGTGTTCAAGTTTTATAACTCTGTAAATGTATATATATCCTAGTGTTTAACTGATAGACTTGTTTGGAACCTCTTCAGTCTAGACATTTCTTACAGCTGTTTAAAATGTTGGAAATCAGTTCAGACTTCACAAATTCAAATTTATAGATTTAACAAATTCAAATTCACAGATGGTTTTTTCTTTCGTTTGTAATTTGTAGTACAGTAGACCATCTTTCTTCAAAACATTTTTTGTTCCTTAAAGTAAGAGAATGACAATCAAACTTTCTAAATTCTGATAACTCATTCACCCCTAAAGACTGCACATTGGGAATCTTCCAATTCAAAGCTTGGAAAAGTTCATTATGAAATTTCAGGTATAAATGTGTTAAAAATTTACCTGAAGATATGTGCGTAGATTAAGGAGGTTCTATATATATATTATATATATATACTTACCTGTTATCCTATTGTTGTCCTATGTGTAACAACATGTTACTGTTTCGTTGAAATATTAATCCTGTTTTCACACTGTGCATGCTACTACTAACAGCCAGGATCCGAGCTCTTCGGGAAGTGGCAACTCCATGCTGCGGGACTCGCAAGTCAAGATCAAGTCGGAAGTACCGTAAGGATCAGTGATATCTTTAATCTCAAGATAACAAATTCATTTAACACAAGAAACATCAAAAGTGTAATTGACTATTATCTTATGGTGTATTATTTAGGTATAACTGGGTGTCCATGTATTTCTATTACACGGGGATGGTGGAGCTTGGTGTGCATGCTTTTAGCTTAATATTCTAATCGGCATGACCTTTCAGTCAACATAACTACTTGTTGAAAAATGAAATTCAAAAGACTAACTATAACTTCAACAGGAAAATTTAACCTTAACTTGAAAATCTATGTCTGACATGGTGAAGGTGTTTATGATTCTTAAACTACAGGAGTTACTTGGTTATCAGAGCATTTAAGCTGTAAATTTCAATTTCTGATGACACAACTAGGTCAAAAGTTACTTTGTGTATTTTGACCACAGACAGTATGCTTCCATAATACTTAGTGCAACTGGTCCAAAGGATCAGAAAATTGAATTCTTCCACCTACTTGTAAAGCTGGCTACCAGTAATGTTGAGAATAAACTCCTACCCAAGATTAAAAAAAAAAAAAATCTACTTCGATATTTACACACCAACTTTCTGTTAAATTTAGTTAATGTGATCAATGCTACAGATTAGATTTTAATGATACAATTTTTTTTCTAGATTTCAAAGTCTCCGGACATCCATCTTTAAATACCCGAAATCCATAAAAAATACCTTACAAATTATCATCTTGTAGTCACATTGGTGCATATAATAAACCAATACAGCTAGGGTATCTATAATGTCAGTAATTTCTACATGCATGGATCATAACACATGTATTCAGTATAATATATGATGAAGGTGCATGTCATATATCCTTCATGTAATCTATCTTTGTATATCCCCTTCACATACTCCTGGAAGAGAGTTACTATAGGTTTTGGTGTCCAATTCATTCCTTGTGGTGGTGTTGCAGAATTCAGTCTTTTACCCCAATATCAATTATGCCCATTTGTTATATCAAAGTCTGTCCTGGACATAACTTTATTATTGCTGTTTCACATACATTCAATTTCATGAAACTACTGCTATGCTTTATGTCTTGAGGCAACTACTAGAGTGTTTAGGGTTCTGAAATAAGTGTACTTCACTGTATTATAAGTTTTCATTTTCAATCCCATAGTTTGTGTGAAAGATATTTATACTTTCTTGCTATTTCACCTCCATTCACCACACCGAATATAAACCAATTTTTAAAATTGCGTTGTATAGTTTCTTCCTTCTAAGTTTAAATAACATTGTCATATAATAACCATTACATCTTGTGCATTGTATAGAAAGTTGGTTATAGATTTCTTTCATGTTATTTAAGAAAGTCACAATTCTTCAAGACAGATGCAAATAACAATAATCTCACTAAGACTAAAACCAAACCAAAAGATCGGTGTTCACTGAAAAGAAATCTTCTTCTATGTACATGTACATATATCTATTAAAGAAAAAATAAATCCAAGCCTGATTTAAAAAGATTCTGGATACATCTAAAATAATCTTCAAATGATACAATAACAATAATCTCACTAAAACCAAACAAAAAACTGTGTTCACTAAAAAGAAATTTTCCATATACATGTACATGTATCTATTATAGAAAAAATAAATCCAAGCCTGATTTTAAAAAATTCTGGATACATCTAAAATAATCTTCAAGACGATACAATAACAATAATCTCACTAAAACCAAACAAAAATCTGTGTTCACTAAAATGAAATTGTCCATATACATGTACATATATCTAATATAGAAAAATATAAATCCAAGCCTGAGTTAAAAGATTCTGGATACATCTAAAATAATCATTATACACTTTGTATCGATCAGTTATAACATATACCGTAGCCATCAAGTCCCAGTATAAAATGGATACCGGTACATCAATATATTGTAGAACTGTACAACACAAAATTCTCTAAGGTACATTCTTTCTTTTGTGGCTTTAAGCCATTTAAAATATTTTGTGGTACAATCTTTTGTGGATATTCTATATTGACAAACAGTAGATGTTTACAAGATTTAAATAACAAACACAATGAAACTTTCATGAAACTGTCTTAACAAATTCCCATTAAACAATCACGTTTTGATTTATAGGGCGTGGCTGAAGGGCGCAGCAGTCCTGGTGGTGTTGCTAGGACTTACTTGGGTGTTCGGAATCCTCTACATCAACAAAGAGACGGTTGTCATGGCGTATGTCTTCACCGTGCTAAACAGTCTCCAAGGACTCTTCATCTTTATATTCCATTGTCTACTTAATGAGAAGGTAAGGTTAATTGGCTACTATATAAGTTTAAAGTTCATGTTCATAGAGAAAACATTTTCCATTCTCCCTGGAGTAACAAAATTGATTGCCAGGCCCCTCAGGATCATGAAATGGACTTTTGTCTAAATTTGCTATACGATTTGACTTAGGCCAATCACAAATAATAATAACGATATGAAAAAGAATGTCATACGTGATTGGCAGCACAAAGTTAGGTCTAAGTTTGTTTCATGATCTCGGGGCCAGGAGTCTTATATATATATATATTTACGGTAGGCAGGGTTGGAGTCATCAGTCTCACTCTACATTATGCTTTCTCCTCATGAAAAGTCATAGGTTGGTGTAGTGCTTAAGCTCATACTAAAACATTTGATGAAATATTGTTAGTATCAATGATAGAAAAATGAAGACAAAAAGTTACGATATCCATTGAAAGAGGTGTTGAAATTTGAGGTTGTACAAGAATATGTGATTAACATGCTTACTATTTTTGGTCTGTGTTTCCAGGTGAAGAAGGAGTATAAGAAGCTGGCCTACCGCTCCACCTGGCTGCCAAGCTGTCTAAGGGACATGTGTATTGGCTACTCTAGTTCCAGCTCTCACAACACCTCGTCCTCCAGTGGAGGGGTACGTACACACATGTTGTATCTGTTGTCTTACCTGATGCTTACCTGTACAGGTAACACTCCAGGTAGCAGGTTTGTCTGACCTGTATAGGTAACAGTTTTGTCTTACCTGTACAGGTAACAGTGTTGTCTTACCTGTACAGGTAACACTTCAGGTAACAGTGTTGTCTTACCTGTACCGATAACAGTGTTGTCTTAACTGTACAGGTAACACTGCAGGTAACAGTGTTGTCTTACCTGTACAGGTAACACTGCAGGTAACAGTGTTACCTGCTTGCATTACCTGTCTGATGTTAATTTTTTTGTGTTGACCAGTACATGTAAAGTCTGTATAAATGATAATTTTGTTTTTACCAGCTTTATTATCTTGTTAGCCATTCTTGCGCCAAAGTCACAGTAACTTTTAATAAACAAGAAGTGCAATGAGCCTGAATTGTTCTCCTTCTTTTAAACATTCGAGCATTTTCATCCTTATTCCTGGTCTACAAGATTGATCTAAATTCTATCTATGAAAATCTCCCAACCCAAAAACAACTGAAACTTTTCTTATCATGCTACATTATTTTTGATCATAGATAAAACCAATTTTTTCTCCTCTGTTGTATAGCACCTGCTGAAGTTTTGGAGTGGAAGAAGACGAAGGAAGTCTTCAAATTCAACACTGACGACAAGAGGTGAGTAACTGAAAACTTTATAATAGATACATCTCGTTTTACAATAATACATATAATATACCCCCAGTATACCTTTTTTTGCCATTTATCTTTAAGAAATATTAAGTGTTAATATGCAGCTTAATTGAATAGTTTAGTCTTAATCAGGTATTAAACAAATTGTATAATTATTTGTCAGTATATGTGGCATCCTTAGGGATTTTGTTTGTCAGTTGTTTGATTCCTATATACCTGTTTACTGTAGGTCAACACAACAAAAGGAAGAGTGACCCTCGCAGTGACCTGGACAGCTACTCTAGTAGAGAACAAACTACCTACACCCATGGCGGCTCTGGTCGCCATACCAACAGGAAGTCAAATGGCCACTCAAATGGCCACATCCCCCACCACAGAGACATGGATGGCATCGCAGGGGATCTGTCTGTGGCCGACTGCTCTGTCATCGACAGTGAATACGTGTCGGAGTATTGTCACAATAATCTACAGGTTTCCAGGGAAACCCACCGCTACTCCTCAGCTTCTGAAGAGACTGATCACATGATCAGCGAGGAGCCAATAGAAAAAGACAGACTTTCAGCCTTATCTACAGATTCTGCTTTGAAGTATAACTCTGAGTTTGCTTCATCTGCAGATGGTTTAGATGGGGACTATATGGAGCCTAATCACTACTCTGAGCCAAATCACTACACGGAGGTGATGAGTGTCGAGAACCCGTACTCCGAGGTGCTTCCCCTGGATGATGATGCGCACAGGGAGAGCCAGTACGAGGACACGCCCCTCATGCAATCTATGTCTGAGGCGGAGCAGAACTTCATCAATGACATTCTCAGTGGTCAGGCATCCGATAGCCTGATGAAGAAACATTCCATGGAGGACGTGCGATCAAGTTCTGATCGACTTGATTATAGACTTGATCACAGCACACCCAATGGTAAATACAAACACTCCCCTAGTAACAACAACTGTATCAATATCAACCTGGACGGTAACCAGGAACGTATGTGGAACAGCTAACCATGGCAACAGCCAATCAAAACATTTATACAGCAAACTAAGCATAATACAATTGGCTACCTGGTGTTGTGTTCCCAAATTTATTAGAGATTGGACCTTAAAAAATAGGTCAACAGACTCAAAATGAAGCAAATTGTGGCTCAGTTGTTGTTTGTGTCCTTCCCATTGGATCTTCAGGATGAACATGAGTAAGGCTGGGACACCCCAAACATTATCAAGCTACAACTCACTGAGTTGGAGTGTATTTCCTTACCCAGGGTACAACACATCCAAGGTCACAAGAACTGTTCAAGGTCATAACTGACCATAAACAGTCAATAAAGCATTTAATCACACTGTTTTTTTGGGAGACATTGGAGATTTTTAGGTCATCTGACCTATTGCCATCATGCTTCGTCCGTCGTCGTGCGCCGTCCGCCGTCCGTAAACTTTTCCTTTAACAATCTTCTTCTTAGTAACCAAAAGGCTCTAGGTGCTGATATTTGGCCAGTAGGCACCTGGGATTGAGTGCTACAAAGTTTCCTCATTTCAATGACCTTGACCTGTTTTCAAGGTCACAGGGGTCAAATATGTAAAAACCTTTAACAATCTTCTTCTCAGTAACCAAAAGGTCTAGGGTAATGATATTTGGCCAGTAGGCACCTGGGATAGAGTGCTACAAAGTTTCCTCATATCGATGACCTTGACTAACTTTCAAGGTCACAGGGGCCGAAAAGGTCAAAAACTTTTTAAACAACTTCTTCTGAATAACCAAAAGGCCCAGAGACCTGATATTGGTCCTGTGTTATGCTTAGATAAAGGGCTACCAAGTTTGTTCAAAGAAATGACCTTGACCTTCATTCAAGGTCACAGGGGACAAAACGGTCATAATTTTTAAACGACTTCTTCTGAATAACCAAAAGGCCCAGAGACCTAATATTGGGCCTGTGGCATGCTGGGATAAAGGGCTACCAAGTTTGTTCAAACAAATGACCTTGACCTTCATTCAAGGTCACAGGGGCAAAAAAGGTCAAAATCTTTGAACGACTTCTTCTGAATAACCAAAAGGCCCAGAGACCTGATATTGGTCCTGTGTTATGCTGGGATAAAGGGCTACCAAGTTTGTTCAAACAAATGACCTTGACCTTCATTCAAGGTCACAGGGGCCGAAAAGGTCAAAATCTTTTTAAACAACTTCTTCTGAATAACCAAAAGGCCCAGAGACCTGATATTGGTCCTGTGTTATGCTGGGATAAAGGGCTACCAAGTTTGTTCAAAGAAATGACCTTGACCTTCATTCAAGGTCACAGAGGCCAAAACAATCATAATCTTTAAACAACTTCTTCTGAATAACTAAAAGGCTCAGAGACCTGATATTAGGCCTGTGGCATGCTGGGATAAAGGTCTACCAAGTTTGTTCAAATAAATGACCTTGAACTTCATTCAAGGTCACAGGGGCCAAAAGGGTCAAAATCTTTAAAACAACTTTTTCTGAATAACCAAAAGGCACAGAGATGTGATATTGGGCTTGTGGCATGCTGGGATAAAGGTGTGTCAAGTTTGTTTAAAGAAATGACCCTGACATTCATTCAAGGTCACAGGGGCCAAAAGGGTTTGTTGTCAAGTTTACTCACTAGGAATAAGCTGAAACTTGCCAGAAATGATTCTGAGATGATGCTGATTAAGTGTTGTTATTTTTAGGTTTGTTCAAAATTCAAGATGGCCACCACAGCCGCCATTTTGAATACACATTTTAAACTTCTCAAGTTCTACCAGTGGAATTGAGCTGAAACTTGCCAGAAATGATATCCTAAGATGGTCCCAACAAAGTGTTGTTATTTTTCAAGCCCATCAGAAATCCAAGAAGGCCACTATCTTGAACTTGGCAATCTATACAGGCATATTATAACTTGATTTAATGACTACACGTATTTTCATAGTGATTTTACAATTGGTAGTCAGATGACCGTTAAGGCCCGTTGGGCCTCTTGTTTAACATGTGAATCAACATTTGTTCTGAAGAATTCTTACACAGGAGGTACATGTTAATGTGTCTGTGTCCCGATTGTCAGTGCAATTATACTTTATTAGTAAGTTTACTGGAGATTGATTGCACAGATTTTGGGGCTATACTTTTGTAAAAGTAGAGTTATTTTGTAACCTGGTAGCTGTCATTGAGTGGAAGATTTAGTCATGATTACAGTGTAATTCCTGTTTTGTTGTGTAGGAATGGAGCGCTGTAACATATTACAAGTGCAATTTTCGCCGGCCTGAAACAGGAGTTACGAGATCGGACAAGTCACTGACAGGCTTACAGTACGGTGCTATAGTTTATATCAAATATACCTTACCCATTTTATAACACAGAGTTATAGTTAAGGAAATATTTTTGTAGGAAACACTTCCAAATTATGCGTCAATCAATTGCACATCATTATTAATCACAATCTGATTAAAATACAGATCCTCACTATCACATCAAGTTCTTTTTTTAAATGTTTTCTTCAAAATTTCATTAAATATCAATAAAATCATTTTCTGTATTACTGTCTGTGAAATGTAAAAGTTATTGAAAAAAATTGCAGACATCCACAAACCAGAGAGTTTTCATCAACATATTGCGCATTGTTTGTTACATGATAAGCATGTTCACATACGATTTAGTGTGATTAATATTAGATAGTATAAACTATGTTCAATATAAACATGAATGAATGTTGAGTTAATCTTTTTGAGCGGTTTACTAAAGTAACAAACCAAACAGTTATGGATGTGGGATTTCTTTGACAACCAATCATGGTCCATGAATCATAACAAATTGTTGTAAACTACCTGGTACCCAATCACATCAGTAGTATACATCACTTTAGTAAAAATCAAGTTCACAATTTCAGGTATGGTGACAGGGACCAAACCCAAAACAGGTGTTATAGCATTCCAATGTGGAAAGGGGAGATAATTTAAAAGTCTACTTCATATTTTATGTCACCCATTAATTCTCACCGTTAATGAACATTTTAAATAGTGTTTTGAAACATTTTTTTTTTAATAAACCTAAGTGCAAATGAGATGATTTAATGAAGATTGCATTTCAGTGCGAGTCGCGTCAGATGGCGGTATGGGTGTAGACCAAGCAGTATTCCCCGTAGCTAATAATGTACAGACCTATATTTTTGTAAGCTAAGGTATCTGTATAATCCATCATTGTGCCTTTATGAGAATACCCAAGCTTGTACCATGTCTATTCCAGGCTTTTCCTTGTCTACTCCTAGTCTCTCCTGATATTATGTACCTGTAATAATTATGTTCTTTCTTCCTCATCAGAAAATATGTACTAGATTATTTCTTATTTGTACAATACCAGATTGTTTCTGATAAAAAATTTTTAGATTATTTCTTATTTGTACAATAAAAGATTGTTTCTGGTAACAATTTTTTTTAGATTATTTCATATTTGAATAATACCAGATTTGTTCCTGATCAAAACTGTATCAATTATTTCTTATTTGTACTATACCAGATTGTTTCTAATCAAAATAATATTGGTTACCCTGCTGATACTTTATAATACGGTATACCACGGACTTAGATTAGATTTTGAATTGTACAGTGACTAATTTCTGATTTGTAATATTTCTTAGTTATACCATCATGTTTGTACAATTGTGACAATTTCTTATTTGTAAAATACTGAAATGTTTCTGGTTTACATGGTAATATATTGCAGTGGTATATTATTACAATATATTCATTAGGGTAAAACATTTTGAAACTTTTCAGATTACAAATTGTGTCAATCTGTTTACAGTAAAACCCCACTTACTTGAACTTGTGGGGACCTGATCAATAGTTTGAGGAATACATGGTATTTGAGTAATCCGAGGTTGGTTGAATATTGTGTTCGAACTCGGCCGGGACCAAACAAACTGTTCGACAAATGAGGGGTATTCGAGTTAATCAAGTTCCAGGAAGTAAGGTTTCACTGTATGTTTTTGATATAGAGTATAATTTTGAAATGATAAGTTTCATAAATTTTCACAAACCAATATTACGGTTCTCCAATGTTTCAAAATGTTGTTGTATTGAATCTGAGGGTTTTATTCAATAAGAGGCGTTTGATGTTCTTGATCGCATGTCTTGTTTTCAATGCAGAACTGCGACTGGAGATAAAGTGGGCAGCCTTTTGTCCAAAGTCAGCCATATCATTATTGTAAATGTATAACATGTATCTCCTCTCCACTCTTTTTACATTATAAACTGTTACCCCGTTTCCATGTGAATTGTTAAATACCAGTATTTGTAACCCACTATAACTAATGGGTTCTACTATTTCTGTAAAAAGTTGATAAGATGAAGCCAACATGTAATTTAATCTTACACAAACATTGAACTCATTCACCCCTGAAATTTCATAATGGACTATTCCAGCTTTTGAATTGGAGAGTTCAAATGTGTCTCAAAAGGTGAATTATTGGAGGTACTGACAAGTGTCACTGTTTTATGGAAGAAACTTAAGAGTAGGTATCAATGTAAATTTATTATTGTTAAATAATTATTCAATGACTTTCTGACCAGAGTGGTCTTAAAATTTCAGTTTATTTCTTTGTCTACAATATTTAATGTTTTCCATAATTGTGATGTACTTAAAATGAAGATATCAAAAACATATCACATTTTTAAAAATCATATTGACATATGTAATCATTTTAAAACTTTTGGTTATGATTTAGATTTATAAAACTATTTTTTTTTAGTTCTTCTAATTGTGTTGGTTATTACATCAGTATGTGATTATTACCAGAATTTTGACGATTGTAAAAAGCTTGATAAAACTGGTCATATTTAAAAAAAAAAAAAGCTTGTAAGTACCTGAAATGCAGTTTGTCTATGTTCAGTTGATGTAGGCCTACCAATTTTCAAAAGCCTGCTCAGCTTGATGACGAATTATGTAAAAATAATTCTTGCAAATATTTTTTTTCAAATTTAAGATTACAGTAACTGATTGTGTAGGATTACCTGTGTACTTATATTATTACACAATGCATTTTGAAGAAAACAAGTGGATTATAGAAATAACTCTTGAAAAAATTAAAGCTTGAGAATTTTTTTTCTATGTAAATGGAAAGCTAACAAGGCTTACATATCTCTGTTTGTTGTGTTGCTTTAAACAGAACTGCATTGTTTCATCTTTTTACATTTTTCATCTTTTTACATTTTCATCGTCATATGTCATTTATTCCTGTTTGAGTATATTATCATGGCTTCACTGTTTTACTGATAATCTTTCAGCTTTCCTGTTCGTAATTTATTTTATGTGCATGGAGATGTTATTTGATATAACACTTGGACCAGGCTTCCATGCTATGATAGACGGGAGTATGTCTATACTGGTGATATATAGGCCATCGTGTTAAAGCCTTGTCACCTTCAATGTTACTGGTGAGCTTATAAGCTTGTCTACAGATTTTATCTGCCAAAGGAAATTAAAAATGTTGTTCTTTTAAATCTTGTTTTGTTTTATTTCCTGTCAATACTGAAATTATTCAGAAATTATAGAACAATTATCAAATTTGGGCTTTGATTTGAACTTGTATTCATGATGATCTTTCAATGCAATTATGATACCTAAACCAGGGCAATTTTTTTTTAAGCAATTGAATCGGTTGGACCGCAGTTGTTTCTTAAATAAAATCAAACCTAGTAATTGTGATGCAGTTTGCCAGGCGACCCTCGAGTAAACTTTGCAAGGCCTGCATAAACATTTGCAGGTCCATCAGGATTCACACCAGAAAACGTTACATTGAAGAACGGACAAACCGGTTGTTCCGCATAAACGAAAATGGTCATGCATATGTTAGGTGAAAGACTAAATGGAGAAAACTTTTTATGTTAGGGGAAAGACTACAGGGAGATAACTCTATCTTAAATAACTGCACTTGGTGAGTTTCAGTAAGGAAACTTCGTATCAACAAAGTGCAATAAGTGAACAAAATTCATTTAAATTCAAGTACCACATTGGCTAGCATTATGAAATGTGAAGTGCGACTGCAATGAATTAACATTTTAGAAAGCCATAAAATTTTGACCACCAAAACATGTCTTTTACTTGCATCAAAACGTAAATATACTAGTTAAGACTTGGACCTGTAAGGATTTTACACAAGCCTTCAATTTAAAGAAAACTTTCCTTCTTTTTGGTTTATTTGTACATTATTTTGATCAGTTGCATTGTCATTTTGGTGAAAGATTATAAGCAAGGAGTGATTCAAGATTCCTCTCGTAAGCACTGTTCCAATCTTCAGTTTTACATCATACCAAAAAAGGTAGTACTTTTTGATGATTTTAAACTGCCATATAGCCTTTGTGATACTGTACCAAGTCCCAACAAATAAAACAGTACATCAATACAGAATTTGTATTTTATTTCGATTTTTTACCAGGTGACTGGAAAATAGCAATAAATATTTCACATTTTCAAAGAAAAATTGCTTCAGAAATACCTATTAACAATTGTCATAAAAATCTGTTTGGAAATTGTTTTTATGGCAAAATGGTAGCCAAGGAAGGTTTACTGCAGTGCTATCCCAACTGAGAATGACTTGTGTGTTGCAATTCCTAACTCTCAGCCTGTAAATTATCCGTGCTATTTTTTTAAATTAGTGTAGGCCTAGGGCACATTATCCATGCTATTTTTTAAATTAGTGTAGGCCTAGGGCACATTATCCATGCTATTTTTTTTAAATTAGTGTAGGCCTAGGGCACATTATCCGTGCTATTTTTTGAATTAGTGTAGGCCTAGGGCACATTCACGCTACCCTTTGAACCGGCTGAACCAGTTGAACCTGGAGCAAAAACACCAGGCACAGATTTGGACCGAGACTGACTTCTGGAAATTTGGCTCGTGTGGTTTGAGGGGGAACCTGGCTGAAACTAAATTGTTGACGATTGCTAGTTTGTGTTATTTATTTCTAAAACATGTCGATCAAGATGAAGATGTTATGAAATTCAGTGGAAGCGTGAAATAAGGGAATTTCATTATTAATATGTTATTGATTTCTCCTTCGCAACTAGATTTTACAGCTCTGTCTATGGGTCGGTCCAAGTGTGTTTGTTTATCTTGGAATATTTCTGTGCTGGTTCAACCTGTAGCGCGAATGTACCCCTAATGACTGTACAAATGACACCATACAGGTAAAATTTATACTGAGTTGTTCTGTACTGCAGTAACCTCCCTTCACTAGAGTGGGCCCACTATTTCAAAGTTTTTATATCTATACCCTGGTATCTGCTTTTCAGGAAGCATACATAATGCATAATCCAACTTTTGATCAATTTTAAAAACAACTTTATATATAACAGTAAAGTGAATATTAATAACTTAAGCCAGAAGTACCTATCATCATACTCTGGTGAGTATTACAACCCCTCAATATCATAATTCTTAATCTTGCTTTATTCCACATCTTTAGATTTATTTCACCCAGACAAAACAACTTCCAGTCCTGTGGACATGTTTCCTGCCCCAGCTTCGATGGAATGATGACTTGCTACAATTAACCTTTAAACCAATTACGATGGATTTCCTGATGATATCTTGATCAAATTACAATAGCCTCCTGCACATTTGCCTACTAAGCCACACATAAATCTTGATTGAAGAACTTGGGTGGTTAAATATGCTCACCAGGCAATTATTATCAAAATTAAATAATTTCTTTAAGGATCTATCATTGAACCTGTACAATATTCATGATGTCGACTGGCTGTCAAATAAAAAATAAATTTGGACAAACTCAAATTAGATAAAGTACAAGTACAACGTATGTGAATAAGTTCATTGAGTGTCTAACTGGAAGCATTCATTCGCATGTTATTGCAAAGAAACCATAGGACTTAAAGGCCCAATATACGTAACTTTCGGCAAAACTTGAAGCGAAAATCAAGCCTAGTAACTTATTATATTTATAGACTTAGTTAAGATTAACTGATATCAGCAATATTCAAGATGAATACTTTCGCGGTTACCGGTACAGCAGCAGTTGAAACACGCTATTTGTAAACACGCGTCCATTTCGAACCGTCTTCTACCTTCGGTTTGTTGTTGAAGTGGGCCCCACCTGAATTATTTTGAATTCTTTGGATTTTTCTGTCAAGAGTTCTTGTTAGTTACCGCTCATGATTACTTCATTTTAGGCTTATTTTTGCATTGTTATCAACTGGATTTTTTTTCAGAATTTTTCAAAATCACAAAAATTTCCCTGAAGTTACGTATATTGAGCCTTTAATCAAAGATAAAAACAGTCAATTGAGAACAAGGAGGAAAACCCATATTTTAAGGGGTTTCAAAGAATTAACATTACAGCAAAATTATCAAAAAGAGGTATTCCTCCTTTTGAAGGAGGATTTTCATCCCTGATTAATGAAATCCATGATGGCTACTTGGTTGCCATGTTGATATTCAGATTCTGGTCAACTGAGCAAGTAATCACTACTGTAGAATTTATACAGAAAATTAAAGCATCCCTTCAAGGATTATCACATGGAAACCATGCGACAATTCACAAAATCGAAGAAGGAGGTGATACCTATAATGACGTCACCTTTATTAAATAGGTGACACACAAAAAAAACAACCAAGCACTAATACAGCCACACTTGGCAGTACTCTCGCATACACATCTGTATGTAAACTTTGTATGGATAAAAGCACATGGATCAAGAAAGTGTGATGCCACAACATTAACAGTTTTAATACCCATGACATGACAACAAATTCACAAGTGGATATTCTTCAATGTGAAAGCCTTTGGTCATTTTGCTTATTAGGGTACATTCATGCTACCGGTTGAACCAGTTGAACCTAAGCGAAAAACACCAGGTACAGATTCGGACTAAGGCTGACCTGTGGAAAATCTGGCATGTGTGGTTTGAGGGGGTCCATACAAACCTGGCCGAAACTATATTGCTGACTATTGCTAGTTTGCATTTATTTATTTCTTAAACAATGTCAGTACAAGTGAAGATATAAAGATATGTTATATGGTTAGGTGGATGTGTGAAATAATGGCATTTTATTCTTGATATGTTATTAATTTCTCCGAAGAAACATTGGATTTTTAGTGCGTTCGTTTATCCAGGAATATTTTGTGTCTCCTGTGCCGGTTCAACATGTAACGTGAATGTACCCTTAGTGTCCAGACAACTTTTGATAGAATCAGTAAATACCCAAAATATCAAAAACATGCAATAATCATTTCTAATAAAAGATGTTCATCAACTGACACCAATAAGTCGAGGACCTGTGGACTTCGAAAGTTCCAGTTCCTGTGTTAAACCAGCACCGTCGCTTTCTTGTAATAAAGATTTTGATTGGCTACCACTACTTTGAGAACTTGACTCTGATTGGTCCTTGTCTTGAGACTGTCCTTCACTATCACTAGAAGAGCTCATCATATCTGCCTCCGTACAGAAAAAGTCTGAGTCCTCGCACACAACATCAGGTTCTACTGACTCGGGTTGGTTGGACGAAAACGCCTCGGTAAAAACGTCACGGACAACGGACGTCAGGTCCTCCACTTCATCCTGGCTATTATCCATGTACTCACTGATGGACAACAGCATCTGTGTAAAAAAGATGTCCGTAGGTCAATGCATTGTTATCTACACAACCTGTTCATCAAAATCAACTTCTAAATTGAGGTTTTAATTTTGATTAAGGTAGCAGTGTACAGAAGGCTTTTGTGGCCATGGGTGATATTTTTGTACAATGAATAACCCCTATAATAGCATGCCTATGAAAATCTAAAAAAAAAATAAGGAGTAAAATTGGCTTAAGTATGATAAAGTGGACTTTGTTGACTTCACATTTGTAAAAAGAGAAAATTTGTTTTTGGTTAGAGATTAAAATTTTGACCCTTCCGAAATGGGTGTCTACACAGGAAAAGCTAGCTTTACAGGAAGTGAAATTTCGACAACAGCACATGAGGGAAAATAGCGGAAAATCTAAGCGTACGACCTATGCTGGGACAGATATAATTCTGCAACCAAGTTAGTAAGCTTTAATTTTAGATAGAACTTAAGAAAAAAATTCCTACCTGCATAGGTCAAATTTTGTGTCAAAAACAGTGATATTTTGCATTTTTCTGTAATTTTTGATGTGGTAACCATGGTTTTCACACAAGTGCCATACATAGGATACATCAGTGTATACACTTTATAGTCCTTTTTTTGAATTGGAAATGATATACAATTTACAAAAATGTATACATTTACATCTATGCAGTGTACGGTTAAATCTCGGTGTTGACAATTCTCAGGCATTGGTCTTTTTTCCCATTAATCTCTAGATCTACCGTACACAGCTACCATATACAGCACACAAAAAGTCATGTTTTTGAAAAAAATAACTTTTCATGCTTGTTTGGTATTTACCTTGATTTATTTTAAGTTAAATCTAATTACTAAACTTAAGAAATCGAAATGAACCATTATACGTGCCTGAACAAAGGGCAGTAACTCTTGTTTGCTTATAGGTTTTTTAAGCCTTTTCAATCTTGATTCCTGTTAACATTTTATTATACATTTAAAGTGGTCATATTTTGATCTATGTTCTACTTGGAAACATATATCTTTACAGCTATATCTCTTGAGTCATTCAGACATAATTTTAGTCTTTTTCATTCATATCAGCACTCGGTATCCATGGATACTGTACATAAATTTATATTTATTAAAAATAGGTAAAATTGTCTGTTTTCAATCAAATTTTGCTATTTTATCTGATTTCCCCCCAAACTAAACCAGCATAATGATTAGTCTAGTAAAGTCAATCATGAAAACTATGATTTTCCAAAATTACAGATGCAGAAAATGAGTTTTGAGGGAAATTTGATGGTTTTCACAACTTCTGAGAGTCACTGACATTTCTCGGTGAAGAAAAAGAAGGCAACCTTTATTTTGGCCTTTTTGTCTGTTATTTCAGTATCTGACATTTACGCAGTGTTCGTCGGCTAGGGCAGATGTGTCTGTTGCCAGAGTGTTGTTGTGATGGGTTTCCTGGTAGCCATTTTGATCTCAGTAAGTATTGATGATGTCATACATACCCATTGATGACGTCACAGTTTTGATGACATCACAGTAACTATGACGTCATAAAATAAGATAAAAACATAACATTATCACTAAACAGTCTTGTTTTTCCCATGCATAGGATCTCAAAGCGTCCAATTTCACACATAATGGAATTTTTTTAATGAAAACTACAAACTTATTGAAGTTTTCATTTTTCAGATTATCTCCCTTTATTGATAGTCTGAGAACAGAATTGGTAAAAATTCACCTTTCAGGGAAATTCATTTTACTCAGTAACCATTCAAGGGAGAAAGGAAACGGATACATCATTTTGTTCATTGTGTCATTTTCCAGACATCTAAAGGGTTTTGATTAAATTTTAAGGAATAGAAAATGATGTATATGGTAGCAGTGTACAGAAGGCTTTTGTGGCCATGGGTGATATTTTTGTACAATGAATAACCCCTATAATAGCATGCCTATGAAAATCTAAAAAAAAAATAAGGAGTAAAATTGGCTTAAGTATGATAAAGTGGACTTTGTTGACTTCACATTTGTAAAAAGAGAAAATTTGTTTTTGGTTAGAGATTAAAATTTTGACCCTTCCGAAATGGGTGTCTACACAGGAAAAGCTAGCTTTACAGGAAGTGAAATTTCGACAACAGCACATGAGGGAAAATAGCGGAAAATCTAAGCGTACGACCTATGCTGGGACAGATATAATTCTGCAACCAAGTTAGTAAGCTTTAATTTTAGATAGAACTTAAGAAAAAAATTCCTACCTGCATAGGTCAAATTTTGTGTCAAAAACAGTGATATTTTGCATTTTTCGGTAATTTTTGATGTGGTAACCATGGTTTTCACACAAGTGCCATACATAGGATACATCAGTGTATACACTTTATAGTCCTTTTTTTGAATTGGAAATGATATACAATTTACAAAAATGTATACATTTACATCTATGCAGTGTACGGTTAAATCTCGGTGTTGACAATTCTCAGGCATTGGTCTTTTTTTCCATTAATCTCTAGATCTACCGTACACAGCTACCTAAGGCAAGCCTTCCGAAGAATTATTTATCACATATATGCGACATGCTTCTGATGTTAAATAAAGTCATAATATACAATAGTAATACAAGTTCCTAATGTAATTTACCCAGGTACTTTGTTAACTCATTCACACCTGAAATTTCATAAAAAATTATGCCAACCTTTGAATTGGAGCAGTTCAAATGTGTCTTCAGGGGTGAATAAGTTAATTAATACAAATGACTCATATGCTATAAATGAGATACTTCCTACAACTAGAAATGAGAAGTTCTTCAAAAACTGCAATATAGTTTCAAGACCAAATACAAATACTTACACTCATGGATTTGTCACCTATGAGACTAAACGTCACGTTCACATTAACCTCACCGGTATTATAACCTATCTTATTTGGTCTTTAATCAGGAAAGCCAGGTGTAACATTTATAACTTACCTTATCTAGACACCTCATTTGTGTAACCACCCTGTAGTCCCCTAGTAGCTCCACCCTGTTGGTGTAGCTAGCATATCGCTCTGCCAGTTCATTAGCTTCTGCCCTCAGGTCGACTGCTGGTACAGCATGCACTATCACATCGTAGCTGAAGCTGTTGGGGATGTCTGTCGAGTCAAAAATATACGTGTACATGTATATTGTACAATAGAAAGAAACTTCAACCAGAAATACCGTCTTTTCTCAAGAAACTATTGAAAGTAGCCAGAAAATTACTGAAGAAAGAAAGTTTGAATGCTTTTCGAAATCCAAAATTTTTTAAATTGTGTGCCTCTGAAAATTCAGAAAGGGCTCTTCCAACCTTTTAAATGGATGAGTTTAAAAGTGTCTTCAGGGGTGAATGAGTTCCTTTACCTATTTATCATTCCACTTTTCTTTTTTTTTCTATAGGATATAAGTAATTGCTGACTTCTAGTAGAATGTTCTACAAATTATATGAATTTTATGTTGTAACAGTTGATACTGCAGATAAAATCTATTTGTAATTCATTGTTGGAAGTTACATTAACATGTTATTGATGGAGGACAACCAAACTTACTGTACTGGTCGGTCTCGCTGCGCTCCTGGCCAATAGTCAAACACTGGAACTCCGAGTACAGACTGGGGTTCTGTCTGTTGTAGGGGCTTACAATCACACCGACAAACTTGGAACCACCTTTAGAAAACCATTCCTGTGGGGAAACAAGTACTCTTACATCTAGATCTCAATGGTCAGCTGTTTCTTCAGCTACTACGGTTAATAGGAATGCTGTTCAATGACTCATTAAATATGACTATGGTTAAATTTATTTGGGTTGTGTGACTATATCTCTTATAGAAGGGTTTGTATTTCTTACCTGGAATTTGAGTTGAGTTTCGATATCTCTTATGGACGGGTTTGGTGCAAATGTTGGATGAGAATGATACCATCCCACAACGGAGTAGTTCTGGCATATAGCCTCACTGGCCAAAGTCTGTGACACTGTAACCAACGGCATTTAGGGTAGAAACAGGAAACATTCTCAGTCATTTCACAATTAAAACAATTTATACAATGCAAAATATGCTACATTTATTCATTATTTGTAACAATTGCTACAAAATGTACCTTGTATAACGTACCATACTTTAATTTATGCAGTAATTTGACAAAGGTAAAATAGAATACTTCGGACTTAGAAAAATTCTATTTTGCAATCATCTTTGAGTATCGATCAAATGTTGTAAGTTTATCTTTCAAACTTAACCTTAAGCAAACAAAAATTTCAAATTTTAAACATGAAAGATTCAGCTCAATTACACTGAATGGAACTTTAGAACAAGTTTGAAATGTGAAAAGTTTATGCACGACAGACGAAGCACGACAGCTATAGGTCTTCCTAGAAATCAATTCATCTCTTCAATTTAAATTTTGAAAAAAATCACTTAAGGTCACTCGGTTCCTTTGTCAATATCCATAGGAATTTCATGAAATTTCACTCAAATGTTTACTAGTGTATAAAGAACAAGTATTTTTGTTGTAATTGACCGAAAAACTGCAGAAATCTTTTTGGGGTGAAAAACTGATATTTGCAGGGAAAACACCAGGAAGAGCGAAATCAACAACTAACATATTTCTTTTTGATGTATTACAATGCTAACTTTATATATACATATAAAAAAGAAAAGAAGGCAAATATTTTACGTTTCGTATAACTTTTATTCAACAAAACAAACAATTATATGTATGTTTTTCATCAACATTTTCAAATATCAAAACATTGTGTGGATGAAAAACTGATTTTTTATAGTTATGTTGTGAAGAAACAATCCTTATTTAACAAAGCATGAAAAAATTGAACCAAAAAACATTATTTCACTTAAAATTTGGGGAAAATAATCAGAATTATTGTTTTTTTTTATTTCAATTGCCTCCCCTTTCACTGCAACTGGACTTAATTGTAGGAGGTATAGATTTTCCCATATCACATAATGCGTTGAAAGTAGTGATATACTAGGTTTATCGATTGCTTTAGCCTGATTTGAATGTATCCGCTCGCCTGGTATCAGATTACACAGAATATAGTTTATAACTAGCATTTATGACATTAATTGAATAGTGATATCATCGGACCATGTTGCATTAAATATCGAATAAATATAAAGCAATGTGTTTATTTTAATGATGCAGTTGTAAAGAATTGAAGTGGACATTCTATACATGTAGGTTGTCTTGGTGTTTACATTACTAAGCTTAGGCGAGTCGGGAACTCGCTTATAATGAAAATCAAATCATGACATCGTTGTAGATAAAAACACAAAAGCGTGTTACTAGTTCCGCGTCCTTGTATTCACTCCAAAATGTATGTTTTACATAAACAGATTTCTGATAAATGGGAATAACTCAAATACATTGGAGTTACTGATTACCTCCCCTATACCATACTGTCTTGTTAACACAACACGTTTACATAAGATCAGGTTGATATAGTCGATAATTACGCAACCAACTTAACCTTCTAGCGTTTACATTGATTCTAGCAGGATTGCAAATTGCATGATCATCGGCGTATGTACGGTGAATTTCTTACCCACGATAGGTATGAAATTTGATATCCGTCAAAGCGGCCATGTTTTTGCCAAGAACGATAATCAACGGACCGAGAGACCTTAACTTGCTATTAAAATTAAAGAAAATTATGAAAATTTGAGTTTGATATCTATCCTGATACTGACCTGGATCCATCTCGCACTGCATACCAGTACTGATACTATTACACGGTACTGCCATGGTGATCACCAGTTTACCCTGTTCCTCCATATACTGTCCTCCCAGCATGCCGATTACCTCAGTCTTAGAAACGTGGGCGTGCATGTCCATGGTGATCATTGCTAAGTTGTAAACTTCCACAGAAAAAGGAGGCTAAAAAATAATCCAAAAGACATGCTGTGTAAAATTTGAAAAAGCAGAAATTCATGTAAAAGTATTATTCCGCAGTTATACCAAGAAATTGACAAACTGCAATTTAAGTAAGGACTTTGAATAGAATGGATCAAAAGAAATCAAAATATAATGGGATAGTAGGACACATTATGGACAGTTTGTACACACAAGTAGCAGCTCAGGGTACCAAAGTAGTATTCTACATATACTTTAAATACAAATTTGTACTGTAAACCAACACATTTTTGTCTTATTTCTTTGGTGATTGAAATTAGGGAAAATTAATCGCTGCAAAATAATTTTAATCAGAGTTATGTTAACTGTAAACCAACATATTTTTGTGTATTTCTTGGGTGATTAAAATTTGCGAAAAATTCATCGCCACGAAATAGTTTTAATCAGAGTTATGAAAACTGTAGAGGTTCTGTACTGTACTGTACATAGGATTTTACGATCTTATTTATCATGAAATTAAATTGCCGCCAAATAGTCTATTCATATGAGAACGGGAAAATAAGTCACTGTGAAAATATGGTAAGTCGTGTGAAAATAAGTTGCTTTACAGTATACATGACCAACAAATTACAGTCAATGACATGAAATGAGTGATGTCAAAGTAAAAAAACAAAACAAAATTTCTTTTAAATCATAGATTTTATGACTTACTTTATACAAAGTATGTGAACTTGAAATATTTAAATAAAGCTTGTCAGTTCTTTATAAAGGATATATATAACAAGAGGCCCAACGGGCCTTAATGGTCATCTGACTACCAATTGTAAAATCACTATGAAAATACGTGTAGTCATTAAATCAAGTTATAATATGCCTGTATAGATTGCCAAGTTCAAGATAGTGGCCTTCTTGGATTTCTGATGGGCTTGAAAAATAACAACACTTTGTTGGGACCATCTCAGGATATCATTTCTGGCAAGTTTCAGCTCAATTCCACTGGTAGAACTTGAGAAGTTTAGAATGTGTTTTCAAAATGGCCGCTGTGGAGGCCATCTTGGATTTTTGACTACACGAAAAATAACAACAGTTTCGTTTTGGCCCCAGTGACCTTGAATGAAAGTCAAGGTCATTTCTTTGAACAAACTTGGTAGCCCTTTATCCCAGCATGCCACAGGCCCAATATTAGATCTCTGGGCCTTTTGGTTATTCAGAAGAAGTTGTTTAAAGATTATGACCGTTTTGGTCCCTGTGACCTTGAATGAAAGTCAAGATCATTTCTTTGAACAAACTTGGTAGCCCTTTATCCCAGCATGCCACAGGCCCAATATCAGGTCTCTGGGCCTTTTGGTTATTCAGAAGAAGTCGTTTAAAGATTATGACCGTTTTGGCCCCTGTGACCTTGAATGAAAGTCAAGGTCATTTCTTTGAACAAACTTGGTAGCCCTTTATCCCAGCATGCCACAGGCCCAATATTAGGTATCTGGGCCTTTTGGTTATTCAGAAGAAAATGTTTAAAGATTATGACCGTTTTGGCCCCAGTGACCTTGAATGAAAGTCAAGGTCATTTCTTTGAACAAACTTGGTAGCCCTTTATCCCAGCATGCCACAGGCCCAATATTAGATCTCTGGGCCTTTTGGTTATTCAGAAGAAAATGTTTAAAGATTATGACTGTTTTGGCCCCAGTGACCTTGAATGAAAGTCAAGGTCATTTCTTTGAACAAACTTGGTAGCCCTTTATCCCAGCATGCCACAGGCCCAATATCAGGTCTCTGGGCCTTTTGGTTATTCAGAAGAAGTTGTTTAAAGATTATGACCGTTTTGGCCCCTGTGACCTTGAATGAAAGTCAAGGTCATTTCTTTGAACAAACTTGGTAGCCCTTTATCCCAGCATGCCACAGGCCCAATATTAGGTCTCTGTGCCTTTTGGTTATTCAAAAGAAGTCGTTTAAAAATAATGACCGTTTTGTCCCCTGTGACCGTGAAGGAAGGTCAAGGTCATTTCTTTGAACAAACTTGTTAGCCCTTTATCCCAGCATGCCACAGGCCCAATATCAGGTCTCTGGGCCTTTTGGTTATTCAGAAGAAGTCGTTTAAAGATTATGACCGTTTTGGTCCCTGTGACCTTTAATGAAAGTCAAGATCATTTCTTTGAACAAACTTGGTAGCCCTTTATCCCAGCATGCCACAGGCCCAATATCAGGTCTCTGGGCCTTTTGGTTATTCAGAAGAAGTCATTTAAAGATTATGACCGTTTTGGCCCCAGTGACCTTGAATGAAAGTCAAGGTCATTTCTTTGAACAAACTTGGTAGCCCTTTATCCCAGCATGCCACAGGCCCAATATCAGGTCTCTGGGCCTTTTGGTTATTCAGAAGAAGTCATTTAAAGATTTTGACCTTTTTGGCCCCTGTGACCTTGAATGAAGGTCAAGGTCATTTCTTTGAACAAACTTGGTAGCCCTTTATCTCAGCATAACACAGGACCAATATCAGGTCTCTGGGCCTTTTGGTTATTCAGAAGAATTTGTTTAAAAAGATTTTGACCTTTTTGGCCCCTGTGACCTTGAATGAAGGTCAAGGTCATTTGTTTGAACAAACTTGGAACCCCTTTATCCCAGCATAACACAGGCCCAATATCAGGTCTCTGGGCCTTTTGGTTATTCAGAAGAAGTCGTTCAAAGATTTTGACCTTTTTGGCCCCTGTGACCTTGAATGAAGGTCAAGGTCATTTCTTTGAACAAACTTGGTAGCCCTTTATCCCAGCATGCCACAGGCCCAATATTAGGTATCTGGGCCTTTTGGTTATTCAGAAGAAAATGTTTAAAGATTATGACCGTTTTGGCCCCTGTGACCTTGAATGAAAGTCAAGGTCATTTCTTTGAACAAACTTGGTAGCCCTTTATCCCAGCATGCCACAGGCCCAATATTAGATCTCTGGGCCTTTTGGTTATTCAGAAGAAAATGTTTAAAGATTATGACTGTTTTGGCCCCAGTGACCTTGAATGAAAGTCAAGGTCATTTCTTTGAACAAACTTGGTAGCCCTTTATCCCAGCATGCCACAGGCCCAATATCAGGTCTCTGGGCCTTTTGGTTATTCAGAAGAAGTTGTTTAAAGATTATGACCGTTTTGGCCCCTGTGACCTTGAATGAAAGTCAAGGTCATTTCTTTGAACAAACTTGGTAGCCCTTTATCCCAGCATGCCACAGGCCCAATATTAGGTCTCTGTGCCTTTTGGTTATTCAAAAGAAGTCGTTTAAAAATAATGACCGTTTTGTCCCCTGTGACCGTGAAGGAAGGTCAAGGTCATTTCTTTGAACAAACTTGTTAGCCCTTTATCCCAGCATGCCACAGGCCCAATATCAGGTCTCTGTGCCTTTTGGTTATTCAGAAGAAGTCGTTTAAAGATTATGACCGTTTTGGTCCCTGTGACCTTTAATGAAAGTCAAGATCATTTCTTTGAACAAACTTGGTAGCCCTTTATCCCAGCATGCCACAGGCCCAATATCAGGTCTCTGGGCCTTTTGGTTATTCAGAAGAAGTCATTTAAAGATTATGACCGTTTTGGCCCCAGTGACCTTGAATGAAAGTCAAGGTCATTTCTTTGAACAAACTTGGTAGCCCTTTATCCCAGCATGCCACAGGCCCAATATCAGGTCTCTGGGCCTTTTGGTTATTCAGAAGAAGTCATTTAAAGATTTTGACCTTTTTGGCCCCTGTGACCTTGAATGAAGGTCAAGGTCATTTCTTTGAACAAACTTGGTAGCCCTTTATCTCAGCATAACACAGGACCAATATCAGGTCTCTGGGCCTTTTGGTTATTCAGAAGAATTTGTTTAAAAAGATTTTGACCTTTTTGGCCCCTGTGACCTTGAATGAAGGTCAAGGTCATTTGTTTGAACAAACTTGGAACCCCTTTATCCCAGCATAACACAGGCCCAATATCAGGTCTCTGGGCCTTTTGGTTATTCAGAAGAAGTCGTTCAAAGATTTTGACCTTTTTGGCCCCTGTGACCTTGAATGAAGGTCAAGGTCATTTCTTTGAACAAACTTGGTAGCCCTTTATCCCAGCATGCCACAGGCCCAATATTAGGTATCTGGGCCTTTTGGTTATTCAGAAGAAAATGTTTAAAGATTATGACCGTTTTGGCCCCTGTGACCTTGAATGAAAGTCAAGGTCATTTCTTTGAACAAACTTGGTAGCCCTTTATCCCAGCATGCCACAGGCCCAATATTAGATCTCTGGGCCTTTTGGTTATTCAGAAGAAAATGTTTAAAGATTATGACCGTTTTGGCCCCAGTGACCTTGAATGAAAGTCAAGGTCATTTCTTTGAACAAACTTGGTAGCCCTTTATCCCAGCATGCCACAGGCCCAATATCAGGTCTCTGGGCCTTTTGGTTATTCAGAAGAAGTCGTTTAAAAATTATGACCGTTTTGTCCCCTGTGACCTTGAAGGAAGGTCAAGGTCATTTCTTTGAACAAACTTGGTAGCCCTTTATCCCAGCATGCCACAGGCCCAATATCAGGTCTCTGGGCCTTTTGGTTATTCAGAAGAAGTTGTTTAAAGATTATGACCGTTTTGGTCCCTGTGACCTTGAATGAAAGTCAAGATCATTTCTTTGAACAAACTTGGTAGCCCTTTATCCCAGCATGCCACAGGCCCAATATCAGGTCTCTGGGCCTTTTGGTTATTCAGAAGAAGTCATTTAAAGATTATGACCGTTTTGGCCCCTGTGACCTTGAAGGAAGGTCAAGGTCATTTCTTTGAACAAACTTGGTAGCCCTTTATCCCAGCATGCCACAGGCCCAATATCAGGTCTCTGGGCCTTTTGGTTATTCAGAAGAAGTTGTTTAAAGATTATGACCGTTTTGTCCCCTGTGACCTTGAATGAAAGTCAAGGTCATTTCTTTGAACAAACTTGGTAGCCCTTTATCCCAGCATGCTACAGGCCCAATATTAGGTATCTGGGCCTTTTGGTTATTCAGAAGAAAATGTTTAAAGATTATGACCGTTTTGGCCCCAGTGACCTTGAATGAAAGTCAAGGTCATTTCTTTGAACAAACTTGGTAGCCCTTTATCCCAGCATGCCACAGGCCCAATATCAGGTCTCTGGGCCTTTTGGTTATTCAGAAGAAGTTGTTTAAAAAGATTTTGACCTTTTTGGCCCCTGTGACCTTGAATGAAGGTCAAGGTCATTTCTTTGAACAAACTTGGTACCCCTTTATCCCAGCATAACACAGGCCCAATATCAGGTCTCTGGGCCTTTTGGTTATTCAGAAGAAGTCGTTCAAAGATTTTGACCTTTTTGGCCCCTGTGACCTTGAATGAAGGTCAAGGTCATTTCTTTGAACAAACTTGGTAGCCCTTTATCCCAGCATGCCACAGGCCCAATATTAGGTCTCTGGGCCTTTTGGTTATTCAGAAGAAGTCGTTTAAAGATTATGACCGTTTTGTTCCCTGTGACCTTGAATGAAGGTCAAGGTCATTTCTTTGAACAAACTTGGTAGCCCTTTATCTCAGCATAACACAGGACCAATATCAGGTCTCTGGGCCTTTTGGTTATTCAGAAGAAGTTGTTTAAAAAGATTTTGACCTTTATGGCCCCTGTGACCTTGAATGAAGGTCAAGGTCATTTGTTTGAACAAACTTGATACCCCTTTATCCCAGCATAGCACAGGCCCAATATCAGGTCTCTGGGCCTTTTGGTTATTCAGAAGAAGTCGTTCAAAGATTTTGACCTTTTTGGCCCCTGTGACCTTGAATGAAGGTCAAGGTCATTTGTTTGAACAAACTTGGTACCCCTTCATCCCAGCATGGCACAAGCCCAATATTGGGTCTATGGGCCTTTTGGTTTATGAGAAGATGTTTAAATGGAAAAGTTTACAGACTGCGCACGGCGCACGACGCACGGCGCACGACGCACGGCGCACGACGACGGACGAAGCATGATTACTATAGGTCATCCTGACCCTTCGGGTCAGATGACCTAAAAATGATAACTTTGATACTGACCCAGTAAAGAAAACCTTTAACAAGACAGTATTATCAGCAAGCCAGAACTTATCATTGTGTTCCAACAAGAGATTTACATTAATTCTACAGCAACTTAAGTTCAATACCTTTAGGTCTTCGGAGAACGGAACACAGGGTATTAATTTGAAGGGATCATATCCACCCTTGGCAAACCGATAGGCTTTAGGTTTGGGGTAGCCTTCATCACATCCTTCCTTGTGCTACAAACATACAAAATAATGACAGGTATACCGAGTCCACATTTCATTTTGTTTTGGACAAATTAAATCCTTAAAATAATCCTTATTCAGGGCAAAATGGAGTACATATGGGTAAATTCCTTTTTTTCTTTCAAAAACTGTTTCATGGTGTAAAAATCTGTTGTTGGTCAGTGGGTAAGTGACAATTAGCAAAATGAAGAGCATATGGGTAAATTCTTGTTTTCAAAAACCGTCTCAAGGTGTAAAAATCTATTGTTGGTCTGTGGCTAATTGTTCTGTTAGTAACTGGGAGGGAATTTCAAAAGATCCTATCTAGTTGACTAGAGATTTTCACATGAAATTGTAAGCTTGAAACCGTGAGAATTCAAGAAACCTATTTATACTTCCATACCTGTTCACCCTCCCTCATTACCAGGGAAACTCCCTCATTTTGTCCATTGTTTACCAACCTCCCTTGAAATCTCCCTCATTTAAGTCCAATCTCACACAAACTCAAAATCTACATCCTGTGGTCAAATGATATTCTAGTAAATGAAGGGTGTGTGTAATGACCATAACAGGTGTGTCTGGATCAAATGAATACTTTGTGAAGTTGTTTTGATACATAAAAAGGGGAAAACAAATTGAGTAATGCAGTTTTGGTTTTATTTCACACACTTTCTCCCTCCTTGGAAATGTGGAATGAGGGAGATCTCCCTCATTGGAGGTTTCAAAGGTTAACACCAATGTACATCAGTGTAAAAATCTGTTGTTGGTCAGTGGCTAAGTGATCTATTAGGAACTGGGAGAGTTATAGGAACTCCAAAAGATCCTAGTTGACTAGGAAATGCCATCAGGAATCACTCAAAATCAAGAGATTTTCACTTGAAATTGTAAGCTTGGAATTTAACTTGAAACCATGCAAGAAACCTATTTATACGTCAGTAGAAAAACATTCTTCATATCATGGGAATGATGTAACAAACTGTACCCCTAATACTAAAGAGTACCTCGATAGTTTTGCCTTGCAGTTCTTTCTCATCCACCCAGTGGCCACAGGCATCTCGTATCCTCCGTTTACGTGGTCTCTGTTGTAACACACAGCATATATCACATTTATGTCTAGCATTGTATTTCATGATTATTTTCTTACTCAAAGTTTGGTTAGGGCTGTTCCTGAATTAACCATATAGGAGAGGTGAGAAGCACTTTTTCTTTGAATATTAGAAGTGATTTAATATAAGGAAGAGAAGGCAGATCATGATTTTGTCTTATTAAGGAATGATAAAGGCTGTTCCACAATTAACCATATAGGAAGGATGAAAGGCACTTTTTCTTCAAATATTAAAAGTGATTTAATCTATGATATATTAATACAGGTGTCTCCCACCTCCCCCATACGATTTAATATGGAACAGCCCTAACTCAAAACTTGAATTCCATGTAGGACACTAAACAGTAGATGGAAATCATAGAGTTGATGAGCTTACACCAACAAACTTGGAATAACATGTACATTTAATTATGAAACTGACATTACTCTCCAACAAGTATGCTGAACAGTGATTAACATCAAATTATGGGCTATCATCAAATAATTTGTAAAGTAAAACATTCTTGAGATAAAAGTAGACCTGTTAGATTTACTTATACTTCAATAATCTAGGCCACAATGTTGGGTCTGCTAGACTTACTTAGACTTCAATAATCTAGGCCACAATGTTTGGTCTGCTAGACTTACTTAGACTTCAATAATCTAGGCCACAATGTTGGGTCTGCTAGACTTACTTAGACTTCAATAATCTAGGCCACAATGTTTGGTCTGCTAGACTTACTTAGACTTCAATAATCTAGGCCACAATGTTGGGTCTGTTAGACTTACTTAGACTTCAATAATCTAGGCCACAATGTTGGGTTTGCTAGACTTTCTTAGACTTCAATAATCTAGGCCACAATGTTGGGTTTGCTAGACTTATTTAGACTTCAATAATCTAGGCCACAATGTTGGGTCTGTTAGACTTACTTAGACTTCAATAATCTAGGCCACAATGTTGGGTTTGCTAGACTTATTTAGACTTCAATAATCTAGGCCACAATGTTGGGTCTGCTAGACTTACTTAGACTTCAATAATCTAGGCCACAATGTTGGGTCTGCTAGACTTACTTAGACTTCAATAATCTAGGCCACAATGTTGGGTCTGCTAGACTTACTTAGACTTCAATAATCTAGGCCACAATGTTGGGTCTGCTAGACTTATTTAGACTTTAATAATTTAGGCCACAATGTTGGGTCTGCTAGATTTACTTATACTTCAATAATCTAGGCCACAATGTTGGGTCTGCTAGATTTACTTATACTTCAATAATCTAGGCCACAATGTTGGGTCTGCTAGATTTACTTATACTTCAACAATCTAGACCACAATGTTGGGTCTGCTAGACTTACTTAGACTTCAATAATCTAGGCCACAATGTTTGGTCTGCTAGACTTACTTAGACTTCAATAATCTAGGCCACAATGTTGGGTCTGCTAGACTTACTTAGACTTCAATAATCTAGGCCACAATGTTGGGTCTGCTAGACTTACTTAGACTTCAATAATCTAGGCCACAATGTTGGGTCTGCTAAATTACTTAGACTTCAATAATCTAGGCCACAATGTTTGGTCTGCTAGACTTACTTAGACTTCAATAATCTAGGCCACAATGTTGGGTCTGCTAGACTTACTTAGACTTCAATAATCTAGACCACAATGTTGGGTCTGCTATACTTACTTAGACTTCAATAATCTAGGCCACAATGTTTGGTCTGCTAGACTTACTTAGACTTCAATAATCTAGGCCACAATGTTGGGTCTGCTAGACTTACTTAGACTTCAATAATCTAGGCCACAATGTTTGGTCTGCTAGACTTACTTAGACTTCAATAATCTAGGCCACAATGTTGGGTCTGCTAGACTTACTTAGACTTCAATAATCTAGGCCACAATGTTGGGTCTGCTAGACTTACTTAGACTTCAATAATCTAGGCCACAATGTTGGGTCTGCTAGACTTACTTAGACTTCAATAATCTAGGCCACAATGTTGGGTTTGCTAGACTTATTTAGACTTCAATAATCTAGGCCACAATGTTGGGTCTGCTAGACTTACTTAGACTTCAATAATCTAGACCACAATGTTTGGTCTGCTAGACTTATTTAGACTTCAATAATCTAGGCCACAATGTTGGGTCTGCTAGACTTATTTAGACTTCAATAATCTAGGCCACAATGTTGGGTCTGCTAGACTTACTTAGACTTCAATAATCTAGGCCACAATGTTGGGTCTGCTAGACTTACTTAGACTTCAATAATCTAGGCCACAATGTTGGGTCTGCTAGACTTACTTAGACTTCAATAATCTAGGCCACAATGTTGGGTCTGCTAGACTTACTTAGACTTCAATAATCTAGGCCACAATGTTGGGTCTGCTAGACTTACTTAGACTTCAATAATCTAGGCCACAATGTTGGGTCTGCTAGACTTATTTAGACTTCAACAATCTAGGCCACAATGTTGGGTCTGCTATACTTACTTAGACTTCAATAATCTAGGCCACAATGTTGGGTCTGCTATACTTACTTAGACTTCAATAACCTAGGCCACAATGTTTTCTAAGTTTGCCAGAGTTATACAGTATGAAACTTTACCATTGCCTCCAACTTGGACAGATTGACTTGTATGACAGCCTCCCGACTAAATCGTTCTCTCGGCCCCGCGACCACCACCTTTGTTGGGTGGTTGTAACATGCTTGGTCTGAAACAGATCGATCAGTTAAGATTGCTACTCAATTTTAGCCTAAAATATAAACTTTTTTATTTAACAACAATTATGAAACAATCAATAAGGGCGGAATGGGTCTACCCCTAGTATTAGAGTACATTTGGACGAAATGTCAGCTGATTTCAGCAGTCAGAACACTGACACTCGGCTATTGTACTCTTTGCTTGACAAAGGAAACAGACGTTTTCGAAAGTTCGCAAATTCAGTTTTCAATTCCTGTTTGTGTACAAAACAAACTTTAAGTAAGTATAAATTATGCAACAATTTATCCAATTTATATTAATATAATCACTCTTGTTGGCCTGGATGTTAGCACACGAGGGGTCTCATTAAGGGAGGTAACCTGAGTACCCGGAGATAACCCATGTGGTCGGGCAGGTGACCCCTTATCTTTACACGTCCGGTCGGGGAATCAACCCTGGCTACCTTGGTGAAAGTCAAGTGCGCTATCCACTGCACCACCCGACCACTCAATTTTAGCCTCTTAGTGTGTAAAATGGAGATGATTCACTTAATTATCAAAAGGGTTTTTTTTGTCTTAAATATCAGTATTTTGAAGAATGATTATTTCAATTCCTGACATGTGACATTTTACAATGCAAATACATTTATTCTGATAAAATGGAAAACACAGAAACACAATTTTCCTAGAAATTATATATTTTGTTTTCCAACCATTATATATATGAATAATTATAACTAGGGTATTTATTAACAGTTTTGAGGAACAATGATCAATTTCTTACACAATATCTTAGATATGGATACAGAAGCAATGATCAATTTCATACATGATATTTTAGATATGGGTATAGAGGCAATTACGTTGCCTGCGTCCATTATTTACTTACTACTTTAAGTATTGATAATGATGTCGTTTCATTCCGTAAAATAAAGTTTAAACATTAAGACAAAGTCTACATGCTACTGTATCATAATCTTTCCATCTGAAACAAGTGTTTTCACATCAGGAATCATTGAAGTATATCAGATTTTATGAAAAGCTAATATCAGGAACTAGTTACTGACACACTGAAAGTTCATGCCAATACAGTGTATCAGGTCACATGTAACAGATGTTTGTAGAGAATCTCACCACAGCCAAAATTGATTGCCCCTGTACACTCTAAGTAGGAGTGTATCCGCCCTATACAGTTGACGTCGCCACAGTTCCGAAGGCCAGGCCGCACAGACGTCTTATTCAGGTAATTGGGGCGACATTTCCTCCTGTTGACACATGTAAATTTTCAGAAATTACTTTCACATTTTATCAATATATTAAGAAATAACTCTTTTGTTTTTTACATCACAGTGGACATCTATAACAGTATAAATCAGAGGCATGGTGGTCTAGTGGTAGAAGGCTGGGCTTGTGATCGAAGGGTTGCGAGTTTGAGTCCCGCTCACAACACTTGTGTTGTATCCTTGAGCAAGATACTTTACTCTGCTTGTTCCAGTCCACTAAGCTGTAAATGATTACATGGGGTTGGGCAGTGCTAGAAATTGTAGAATGCTAGCTGTGAGTGCCGAAATGGCTGCACCAGTTGTATGCTTGCCAGGGAGCTGAGAATGACATTGGCTTATAACCACGGATAATAATTTGTGAACGGCCTTTAAGGTAGTGATGAAGCGGTATACCTGTATAAGAACACTGAATTATTATTATAATTTATTATTACATTCATATATTTGATTACATCTGAACAATTCTATTCTGTCCTTCAATGACAGATCTACAACTAGGAACTAGACTGATGACATGAATCGAAGCTCACCTCAAACCCCTCAACCCAGAACATGTAAGTTGGATTGAGACCTGAATACAAAAGATTGTTGTAAGCATCCTAAGATGCATCAGCCATCAACCATTTTACTTTACCAATATATTATAACTCACCAAGTCCTAAACATGGTTATTTGAGGGGAAATGTAGGTCAAATCAAGCATCTGTAACATGGCATGCCCTACATTCATCCTTAGATATATCAGCCATGTAAGTTTAGTTGATGGAAGAGTTAGTTACCTCACAAATGACCTTAAACAATGTTTTTACCTAATGTAGATGCCACAGACGCAACTGCTGCCGGGGTATTGCCCCTCCACTTTGTCGAGACAAAAGACGTATATAATGTAAACACTTACTAGAACTTTCTTGCACACCAGGCATTCAATACAGGATTTCTCAACTCAAACTTGATCTACTAGTGTCACATAAAAATGAGTATTGCAAGGGATGTGATGATATGATATGTATCACAATATATAGGTCATTGACTCATGAAACATGATATATGTTGATATAATAAGTTTCATGATACATGGGTCATTCACTCACGATACATGATATAATATGTATCATGATACTGTCCCATCTTTCTGTAAAAACCCTTTACCATAGTTTCTTGATTTGAATCAACTCTAGATCTTGATGTAAAACAAATCAAAACTACTTCATTTCTTCTAAAATATCTAAAAAACATTTTTTTAAAAAATACGATAAAATGGTCACGACCCAGGACTACATGGTAATCACTCTAAACACAGGTAACTGGCTGTATGTTACTATACAAGTCAGCAAATGTCACAATGCATCGGTACACAAGATACGATATGGTTCACTGATGCATCAGCGAATCATTACACCTCTACTGTCACATGATTTAAATACTTGCCATGATTCTAGGATGTAATTTCTTATCTTCATGTATCTTTCTGGAGTCTTGGAGGGCCGTCCGTCAAAGAACTCAATGTGAATTTTTCTCTCCTCATCTGTAATGCCTTTATAATCTACCACATGTTCCTCTGTTGGGATAGAGAACTCCACAACTTCTCCGTTAGATAGAACAATGCTGTTGGCTGTAATACACATTCAGAAAAGGAATTAGTGGATACAGCAGAAATTAGCACAATATGAAGAGTTCCCATCCTATTATAAAAATACATATTAATCTTTATATAATCATAATAAGAATCTATCAGTTTTAAAGTGTTTTCAAAATAAAAAATACTTCAGGTTCTTGCTTCAATAAATCTTCTACGAAGAAGCTACATTGTCTCAATAAAGAAATGGTACATACACAATCCGTCATATTATAAAAAAGAGACATTGATATATTTTTAAATACAACTAAAAACTTGTTTTAGTTCATCCAAATTATTATCTAATTACAGGTACACTTACAAATTTTTTTCTCGTCCCCGTAGTTACTTTCTGTTGACCAGTCCTCGGATGACTCCGAGATGACTTCTGACGTCACGGACGTACTCTCCACAGCGTCCAGTGGCTTAACTTCTAACTGACCAGTCTCTCCCACACTCTCTAACAATGTCACATCTGAGCCGACTACAGGCACCTCAGAAAGTTCACAACTCTCCTCCACAATTTCACATTTCACCGGAGATTTCACTGGGGGTTTATTTTCACTCGATACCACACTCTCCAATTTATAACCTGTCTTGACTTTCACCTCAGCCTCTTTCTGACTAGAATCTTTGTTTCTTATATTGGCAGCTTTAAGTAGTCGTTCATACACAGAATTAGGTGATGCTGACCTACTTTTGAGAATGGGGTTTTCATCATTCTCGTCATCATTTTCTATATCAATATCTATTTCCTCGTCATCCTGACTCGTGTCTTCCACAGACGACGACCCCGCTATGATGTCAGCCACAGCACAGAACCCGTCTAGGTTCTCGATGATCCCTGTGGAGCTAGCCAGTTTGTTCTCCAGGGTCGGGCTCAACTGAAGCTGGTTTCCTGGCTTTGTCACCTCCAGGTGCTGGATTTCTCCGTTATGAACATACTGTTTTGGAGTATCTGTCCTACTGATTGGCTCTAAGTTAGTTGTAACTATGGTGACTGGCTGGCTCAGTTTAGGAGCTGAAGCAGGTCTCCTGGGTAAAACAAGACGAGGGCTTGTCTGTGTGATGATTTTCATTGTAGAAGTTGATGGTGTTCCTCTGTCTATAGGTTTGAAGGCCAGCCCTTGTGAAGAGGAAGTGGCAGTGTGTGGACTAGGTGGTACTGGACAAGGAGGACATTGGGGTAACGATGGGTTCGACACAATGCTGGGGGAGGGGGCTGTACATGTTGGCCTTGGGTGGGGCACCATATGTGACCTTGACAAGGTCACCTGAGGACGTATAGCAGTTGCCGTAGTTACAGTTGGCTGACCGGTTGTCACGGAAACTAGCACATGAGCCAGTGCAGAATTGTGAGGATCCAACTGGCTCTGTGTAGAAGTCTCAACTACACCAGGAGATCGCTTAGCCTGAAGAACAAAATCATCACACTTACCTCACAGATCTTTAACTTATAGTAGACATAATCAGGTTTTAAAAGAAGCATTTCTTATGACAATCAAACCACAGAAATAGAGTATTTGAATGAGGTAAATGATCATACAAAACAAACTACAAAGATGAAAATGCTGATTATTTCTTAAGATGAAAGGATTACAATTGTCAAATAGTTATTTCAAAACTTTGCTAATTAAATATCTTTTAAACATTTCATCATCATCATCATCATCATCATCATCATCATCATCATCATCATCATCATCATCATCATCATCATCATCATCATCATCATCAAGATGACCACAGCTACATAAACTTGGGTGTAACAGTTGATGAAGTAGCCGACTACTCTGTTTTGAACGTAATACTTCTATGGCCATACTTGATTTACTTCAGAAAATGTGGTCACTGTTAATTAAACTTACGAATATCTTAATACCACATATTATATATTATAATGCTCAAGGGTATTTAAGCTAAGTAAGCTACAATAATGCACACTAAATACATTTAGGTGTACAACTGTAAAGTAATGTAATTAATATACACACCTGTTGTTTGAAGTACTGTTGGGCATAGTTTTTCACCTGTAATGTTGTACGTGATGGAATAAGCTGTGCTATCTTGGACCAACTCCTCCCAAAGATCTCCTGTAATTAAACAATTAAATTTTGTGTCATTATTATCATATAGTTAATCTGGATAATCCATTGGACTTATACTTCTGTTGTATTTACAATCATTTTACATAAATATATTTATTGTAATTGTCATGTTCAAGAAGAAGAGATTTTTTCTTCCCTTTTTTCATCAATGTGTCCTGATAATCAAGAAAACTCTAACTGGACTATGATTAACATGACTTTTTGTTATACAGTAAAACCCCACTTACTCAAACCCAAGTTTACTCAAATACCCCTCATTTGTCAAACTGTTCCCGATTGAGTTCATACATATTCGAGCAACCTCGCATTACTCGAATACCATGTATTCCTCGAACTATTGATCAAGTACCCACGAGTTTGAGTAAGTGGGGTTTTACTGCATCTGCAACTTTAGTCATTAAAAACATTTATTAAAGAAACAAAGCACCCCGATTGTGGAATCATTTTTCATAGATCCATCAAAATACCCTCCCTAAACAGAGAATAATATCTACCAGTCCTGACTGGAACACTTGTTTCTCGTCTTCACTCCACGGCTGTTTGTGAGACATGGGTTTTGACTTGGAACTGCCGGCAATCTTGTCTAATCTTTGGCGGGTACCAACCTTCCCATTCAAGTAATATCTTACAATGTTAAAGTATATTATAATGTAAATTTCTGTAAAAACATGCCCAATAGAACTCTTTTGTTTAAATATACAAAAAAGTTTAATGTCTTAGGTATTGCATTTAATAACAAATCACTAGCATCTTGTTTAAATGTCGAAATACTATAATACTACAAACCATATAAAGATCCATGAGGGTCAAAAGGTGAAAGATTTAAATGCAGCAGAAAATTCTTGGTATACTTAAGGATAAACCTTTTATTTTGTTTAGTTTATGAGATCATAAATCTAATGGGGCACGAGGTAAATTGCAAAAACTAATATACGTGAGAACAGTTCAATAAAAGTAACAGCATGACACTTGCAAAAGCCTTGGTTAACTCCACCCATGTCTATTGTTGATGATGTCACACAATTGTGTCTTGAACCTGGAAAATTTGCATAGCTCCGCCCACATATATTGTTGTTGACAACATAGAAATTTAGCTAGTGCTTGAGTATAGTTATTGGATGATTAAATTATTTGCGGAATGGTTAATGAGAGGAAGTCAGCAAAATGTTTTATTTCAAGTTTAGTCATATAGACATATCATTTTTGCACCTAGTTAAAGATTTTTTGATGTTTAGAGACAACATTTTAACAAAAATTAACATACTTTTTTTGTGAAAGAGACAAAATTTAGGGAAGGGGCTTATTTACAGGCATGTACCCACCCAGTTACAAGAACATTAGCCAAATGGGGAGGGGGCTTATTCTCGGTAAAATATGTTATAATCATTCAACTAACTGCAATGGATATGACAATACCCGAATAACTATACTTAATTATTGAGGTGAGTAATCATATTACAAAAGGTTCTGTCCCTTTCAGTCTAATAATAATACTATTAGTTTGTAGAGTTATAGCACTGGAGTGCTGATCATGAGCATGTGTTAGATATGTGTGCACCAGTCCAGAGTTGTATGACAGGGTGTAAAAGGATACTGCTCTTCCTGTAGCATCTTCTCTATGGTGGCCTTTGACTTCTCATCAATACAGCTGTCCATTGTCCATCCCTAAATTTAAATTCAGAAAGATGTTGTTATTGCATTAAATGTTTGTTACATTTTGTTATTATTACAAACTTTGTAGAACAGACAATAAAAATAAAGCTTAGTTAGATCTGTTCATATTAGGTTAATTTGGACATGTTTTCTTTTGAGCTACACAATAATGCATTCCTCACCTAACTGTATCCCAAGCATAATTGCTTACAAGAGGAAGTATTTTATTCAAGCTTAACTTATTTAAATGAGAGGATGAAAATCCTGGATGTGATTTCATTGCCATTTCAAAATGAATTATTTAATGATGTCATTACAATACTTTCCATCAGCATCTTCTATTGGGATGTCATAATCACGATTCAAAGAAAGCGTAGCTGTGTAATAGGACGAGGAAAAGGGATGAAGATAGTGCTGTCACTAGGGCTTTGACCCTTGGCTCTCCAGCCTAATGCTCTACCAACTGAGGTTAAGAGAAATTTCCTAGTACACCTTACACGAGTATATAATAAGGCAACCTAATCAATGCACATCTTTTACAACTGTATTCATGTTTTCAACACTGAGATTATTTTTCAGTCCTAATTACAAACATAACAGTACAGTAGCATATTATAATAGCCCCAGCTTCTAGCATGTTGCTTCAGTTCTCCAGAATCTTTGCAGTTTGTTAACAAAATAGCTATATATCATCCTTTATGTTTATGTTCCTGTATATGTTTTTTTACCTGTTCAAGCATCCAAGCAGGATTTGTAAACTCTGGCAGGAGATTGGCACTCTTTGATGGCAGTTCATTGGTATCATAGATGTTGGCAACCCTATAAATAAATTGTGAAATTTTACTTAGTTTTTATGATTGTTATGCCATAACATCTACCAGGTATATATATAAGAAAGCTCCTGCATTAATTAATATCAAACCTTGGTGTCTTTGTAAAATATGTACATAATATACACAAGTGAATTATTTTTGTGGTCAACAGCTGCCTATGCAACGGTTTGCAACCACAATTATTTTCAACCCAAGCACAGGCACTTGTGACCAGGAGAATAACCATCTATATATAGATCATATAGCGAAATATGAATCATTAAAACGAAGTATAAGAACAAAATTTTCCAATTTTCTTGACATAATTGACAATTTCAGCTGGATACGTCAAGCGGTTAAATTTCAAAAAAAAAATTTAGTGTCTGATAGTCGATTTTTTTGTGAAATTTAACCGCATTCTGACTCTCGCACCCGCCTGTCGTCCAAATATTTAGCGGGTCAGAGAGTCAGAACCCTTCAGCACACTACATATGTATATGCGAGAAATTTGTGGTATACATGCATGTATGTAATTATGTGGACAAAATTGGTGCATGACTATATATTTATTCTAACACTACATCATTGTTACAACTGATCTGTCAACAATTTTGTTGATTTGAAAGTATTTTTGCAAAAAGTGATCCGATTTGGGCACTGTATATTATCAAATTGTTAATACAGTAAGAAATATAAGAGCTATACAATATATATGACTGGTCATACAGTGAGGTTAATGTTTTATTAAAGCATGTTATCAATGAAACTAAGTTGTTTGTGAAAGAGAAGATAATGTTTTATACAAATGATTCAACAAAAGGAATACATCAACTTGTCATTTGTTTTGAACAGCTGATAAATATGATGATTATTTATGTCAACATTATCTCCATATACATTATTTTTTCTTCGTAGTTTAAGATCGACAATAACGCATAATAAATGCCTTAATGCATTAAAGACTAAAGACCAATTTTCTGCAATGTATTTGTGTTTCTTCTCTGTTCATAACTCACTCCAATTTAAAATCGAAATCCCCTTCAATATCAATATCGCCTTCTTCCGCCATTTTTATTTGTCTGCTAGCAGTCTTCCCAAAGTTTCGTATTTTTGCAAATAATATTTTTTAGCCTCATTTAGATAATTGTTTTTCAGACTTTTAATACTAATTTTATATTTATATTTACGTCTAATTAAAATGAACAGGTTACGATACATTTCATAAAGTTCGAAAACAAATCAAAACACAAAAAGTTGCTTCCGGTATTTTTGGCCATGTGCTCGACTCGTGTAGGTATCTTTAATTTTTAAAGACTGTATATCCCCACCTACTATATCTTTATTTAAAGCACACTAATATAATGTCCATCTCCTTGAATTTTCTATACTAGTTTCGAACAAAATTGAGATTGAAAAGGAGCAGTCATCCATACATGTGTTTGTAATCCTATGCAGTCGCCTGTGTATGGCCGATAAGCGGGGGGGGGGTGGGGCTCGATGCTAGGATCGCTTATTTAGTGATCAAGGATGTTTTGAAAATTTCCAGATTGTTGATGTTGAAACCCAAATTTCACTAAGTTCCATCAATAGTACGTATACTACTAGATGCAGATACAATAATGTATTTTTTCAATACTGATTATTGTCACTGAATTAGATATCTAAGTATGTGTCATTATTAATTTTTGACCGAATACATATGTCCACTTGACCATGGCCAGGGTATAAGAAAACACTATCTACAAACCATGTTCAGTTATTTTCCGGCTTGCCAATTCAAGTGTTCAACCAGTACTTGAAACAAAAGGGTTGCAAGTCACATGTAATTGAAAAAATGCATGCAGCCATGCAAATGTGGATTTGAACCTTTAAACTGTAGATGGATCGTCATGAATGTAGCTCTTAAAATAGAAATAGTTTTGCTCCGGATCCATTATTTTGTCAGTCAAGCACTCCATTCATACAGCACTGAACACAAATTTAAATAAGTCACACTTTGAATACTTTCCATGAGCTGAAGCTTTAAGAAGAATTTATCTGTGGAAAAAAGTTATAAAAATCATGATCTAGTGCTTCACCCAGAGATTTTATATTTCTTGACTGTTTTACAGGACATATAACACAATGACATCTCTAGCCAAACAGTTGGAGAGACTTGCCGTCCCTCATACACAGACAATCTATGGAGAAGACCAGAGAAAGAAATCACTTCTGTTTGATCCCTCAGAAGCTGCTTCTATAGACAAAGAGACATTTTATAATTTAGGTGTGTATAATGCTTAATCTTGATTTTGTAGCTTTAATTAGCACTGTTTTACGTCTGAAAAATATATGATAAAATTGCATGACAGAGTGAGACTTCAGGTGTCAAATTATCAAAGACCTGTAAAATATCAATTTTTACATACTGTTTCATTATTTCTTTTTATATCAAATAAACAATTGAAAAATAGTTTTATTTCTATTTAAAAATAATAAATATAAGAATAAAGCTGCTTTGAAGGAAAAACTAATGTATTATCAGGGATCAATCAAGGCCTTTTTTACTACTGTTTATAGGTAAAGTTTCCCTTCAGAATTTTGTTCCCTTTTTAGCTCACCTGGACCGAAGGTCCGGTGAGCTTATGCCATGGCGCAGCGTCCGTCGTCCGTCCGTCGTCTGTCAAAATTTTCTTCAAATCGCTACTAGTCAAAAAGTCCTGTTTGGATTTTAACCAAATTTGGTCAGAAACATCCTTGGGCGAAGGGGAACAGATTTTGCATAAATGGTGACTCTGACCCCCAAAGGGCCAGAGGATTGGGGCCCTATAGGGAAAATAGAGGTAATTCTTTAAATCTCTTCTTGTCAAAAAGTCCTGATTGGATTTTGACCAAATTTAGTCAGAAACATCCTTGGGCGAAGGGGAACAGATTTTGCATAAATGGTGACTCTGACCCCCAAAGGGCCAGATGGGCGGGGCCCTATAGGGAAAATAGAGGTAATTCTTTAAATCTCTTCTTGTCAAAAAGTCCTGATTGGATTTTGACCAAATTTAGTCAGAAACATCCTGGGGCGAAGGGGAACAGATTTTGCATAAATGGTGACTCTGACCCCTAAAAGGCCAGAGGGGCGGGGCCCTATAGGGAAAATAGAGGTAATTCTTTAAATCTCTTCTTGTCAAAAAGTGTTGATTGGATTTTGGCCAAATTTAGTCAGAAACATTGTTGGGGGAAGGGGAACATATTTTGCATAAATGGTGACTCTGACCCCTAAGGGCCCAGAGGGGCGGGGCCCGATAGGGGAAATAGAGGTCATTCCTTTAAATCTCTTCTTGTCAAAAAGTTATGAATGGATTTGGCCCAAATTCGGTCAGAAACATCCTTAAGGGAAGGGGAACAAATTTTGCATAAATGGTGACTCTGACCCCTAAGGGGGCAGAGGGGCGTGGCCCAATAGGGGAAATAGAGGTAATTCCTTTAAATTTCTTCTTGTCATAAAGTTATGAATTGATTTTGTCCAAATTTGGTCAGAAACATCGTTGGGGGAAGGGGAACAGATTTTGCATAAATGGTGACACTGACACCCAAGGGGCCAGAAGGGCAGGGCCCAATAGGGAAAATAGAGGTAATTCCTTTAAATCTCTTCTTGTCAAAAAGTCCTGATTGGATTTGACCAAATATGGTCAGAAACAGCCTTTGGGAAAGAGGAACATAGTTTGCATAAATGGGGACTCTGACCCCCAAGGGGCTAGAGGGGCATGGCCCAATAGGGAAAATAGAGGCAATTCCTTTAAATCTCTTCTTGTCCAAAAGTTATGAATGGATTTGCCTAAATTTGGTCAGAAACATCCTTGGGGGAAGGGGAACAGATTTTGCATAAATGGTGACTCTGACCCCTAAGGGGCCATTTTGGCACTTTAGGGTTACAAGTCAGAGATTAATTCCAGGTGAGCGATGCAGGCCCATTGGGCCTCTTGTTCACATCAGAATTGTGTTAAATTTACTTAAATATTGTATTTTCCCTCATTCAGTAACCTACCCAAAATCCTTCAGATTTGTTTTTCTGATTACCTTTGCTGTTTTCACTTGATATATATATGTGCTATCAAGTTTAAAAAGTGGAACATTAATAATTTTTAATAAGTTCCCTTTAAAGAGCTTATTTTCCTTTTAAAGTAAGTCAAAAAAGGGTAGTTTCCCCTTAATCCTAGATTGATTCCTGATTATAGATATGGTTGTTTTATTCTTTTGGATCATATTTTGTTAGCTTAAGAAAATAAGAATTTTTAATATTTATATAATTCTCAATTTGCAATACTGTAACACAATTATCACAATTTCAAAACCAAAGGCAAAATTCTAAAATAATGAAAATATAGATTGGGCTTGTAAAATCTTTTTTTAAAGTGTGTCTCTGATTCTGTATTCTATCTGAAATATGAAAGTAAACATTTAAACGAAAATGTTAATGTAAAATGGAAGGAAAAATTATACTAGTAGACTGGGATTCAAACTAAATAATGTATTCATATACAGTAATACCCCACTTACTTGAACCTGGCTTACTAGAATACCCTTCATTCGTTAAACAGTTTGTTTGGTCCCGACCGAGTATCACATATTCAGCCAACTTGCTCAAGTACAATGTTGTATTTATTTTCTAAGATTTCATGTTTAATTTCAGGCATAAATGGACTAGAAGAACTTGAAACTATAGATGCTTCCTTTCAAGAATATGAATCGAATCTATTTGCTGAGTCGTCAATGTCGTTTGAGAGGAGTGTCCAGAGCAGTGAAGTAAACGAGCGTCTGAACGAGACCCTGTCTCAGTTCCTGTCCCACCTGTCCCCTTACTGCCTACTCAAGCCAGCACACAAGGCACTGGAATGGCTCATCTACAGGTAGTGCACAGACTAATTGTATTCACATCAGGGTTTTACATAAAGCAAAATCCTGCTTTAAATACCCCTTATTTCAATAATAGGTACCCCTAAAAATTGAACACCTAGCTGGGTCCCCAGGACCCCCTGAAACGACAACTGAAAAATTCCAGTCTCCAAATTCCAATGATGTATATATGACATAAAGCCACAGATACTGAGTATTATCATTTATGTGGACCCCAAATATTTACCAAAGACCCCCAGTATTTGATCAAGGGGGTTCAAAGGACTCTCAAAGTCAAATTCAAGTGTAAAACCCTGCACATACTGATATTGGTTGCAATATACTGCAAACATACACATTTTTGCAGTAATCTTATTTAGGGCTTTTCGCTTTGTAAGTATTGCACTAATTATGATTGCGCTAATAGGAGATTTTATATGCTGCTTATATAGAAGTTATCAAGGATGTGTAAATTTATCATTTTGTGCGGGTGGTCGGTAGGTGTAGTGGATAGCACGCACTTGCCTTTCACCAAGGTGGCCGGGGTTAAATTCCCCTACTGGATGTGAAAATGTATGGGGTCAGACTGCCCGTCCACGTGGATTTTCTCAGGGTACTCCGGTTTCCTCCCACAGTAAGACCCCTCGCGCGATGACATCCAGACCAAAAAGAGTGATTATATATAAATATAAGTTGTATAACTTGTTTCATAATTGTTGTAAGATAAATAAATAAAGTTTATATCATTTCGCTTATATGTCAAAACCTGATAATGTGCTTAAATTTGATTATGCCAAATTAAATATGTTTAAAGTATGTAAGCTCAACAATTTCTTTGAAGAGTTTCATTTTCATTATACCTCATATTTATAAAATTGTTACAGGTATATGACTTTGTAATGCTGCACGGAAAACTTGAGCAAGTATTTGATTTGTTTAGAGTGTATTTAGTTTTGCCATTAAGGTATCACATCCACCAGTACAATGCTGACGAGCTGGTGATGTGTGTGCTGCCCTACCATGAGAGTAAAACATTCGTCCGTGTCGTGCAGCTGTTGCCTCTAGATGCTAAAACAGCCTCCAAGTGGGACTGGCTCAAACAGATACAGGTGTGTAGCCGTCTTTCCTTCCCTTGATCATGAAGAAATAATAAACATTGATATTCTGCTCTGTGATTAAATTGTAAGTTGTAGAATGTTATTTATCTATCACATTGTTAACAATGAAGTATTGAAAATTATTTATTCTATAAAAATGACATTTTTCATTAGTGTAAAATTAAGGTAGTGAAAATATCACTTTTTCTGATTTGACCAATTAAAATTAACACTGTTCACAATCAACAATCGGGGAAAATGAAAAAAGTGCCCATGTAGGTTTTGCTATAAAAATGCAATAAACAGAATATTTAACAGTTTATTTCACTTGCGTTGCAAATATTTTGTGCAATTAAAATATTAGCTCCACTCATGAAACATATTTGGTCTTACTGAAGACACAGATATTCTCTATAAATAAGTGAATTTCAAAATTTTTAAGTGCGGCATTTGGAAAAAGTCTGTTATCAAGGCTATCCAGTTGTAGCATGCAACATGTGTAAAATTGTAATAGTAAAGAGTTTGAATAGTGTAAAGTCAGAAGAATTTAAGAACCATTTGAATATATCTTACATATAAATGTGCATTGTCTCCTAAAGAATTATCCTCTACATTGCACTATTGGGCATAAGGCTTGAAAATTCAAAAGACCTTTCAAATTGAAATCAAATTCCTAATTCAAAGATAGATTCGCATAAAAAGTACATTTTACTAACAAGACTGTTCCTGTCTGATGTTGTTGGGAGGTAGGGTAACATGAAGGAACTGTTAACTGATGATTAAGGTATTGATTATATTAATTTTTTCTTTGCAGAAATCTGGAGTTCATTTAGCCAAGATGACTTTAGTAAACCACTGTAGAACAAACCATGCCTTCCTGTCTACAGTGTGTGATATGGTGTACAAATCTGTCAAGGTAATTGGTCTATATCAAATACATGTGTTTAGCTGACTAGGCAAATTTCAACCCCATATTCTACCAAATAAGTGCACTGTGCACTTATAAGAACACAAACTGATGTGCTTAATAAAACTATGTACAGGGGAAAATTCCCATTTAAAATCTTAGAAGTGAAGCGAGTTTACATTTCTCTGGAACTGAATCTTTGGTAAAAACAAAATGAAGATTGTATTAGCCGAATCAGTCGAGTAAGGAACTTTTTCATAGCATAAATCCTCTTCCACTGAAAAATTGCAGGGTTGCACTTATAGGGGTAGGTGGGCTTAGTAGGTTGAATGGGTAATAATGATTCTTATAAATCTAGTTAATATTTATATATTATCTATTTGATGAAAAACAGTATCTATCAATTTTTTTATGAGTTTTTTTTTTCATCTCAGTGATATAAAAATAAGATACCTTTTAAAGTAATGTCTTCTCCTAAATTTTTGGAACAGAATATATTTTGTAATTTTCAGTGTAATGCATGGATTTTATGTGTTTCAGGTCCATATCCAGTACAGTGAGAAATTGCCTCACCTACGGACACTGTTTTCCTTCTTCACCACCACGGTCATCGGAGTGTTAGACTCTGGGACAGTGAAGGAGGAGCTGGTCTCCACCCTCCTGGTCCACATCAGTCACGGTCTGCGCTCCAAGATCCTCGACTACAAGGCTGCTTCCTACATGATCATGTCACAGCTTTTGTTCAAGGCAAAACTCCAGAAAACCCTGCTGGAAACGCTAATGAACGGAATGTGTAAGGTATGTAATTTAGTAAAACTCCGGAAAATCCTGCTGGAGACACTGACGAACGGAATGTGTAAGGTATGTAATTTAGTAAAACTGCAGAAAACCTTGCTGGAGACACTGATGAACGGAATGTGTAAGGTATGTAATTAAGTAAAACTCCAGAAAACCCTGCTGGAGACGCTGATGAATGGAATGTGTAAGGTATGTAATTTAGTAAAACTCCAGAAAACCCTGCTGGAAACACTGATGAATGAAATGTGTAAGGTATGTTTAGTAAAACTCCAGAAAACTCTGCTGGAGATGCTGATGAAAGGAATGTGTAAGGTATGTAATTTAGTAAAACTCCAGAAAACCCTGCTGGAAACACTGATGAATGGAATGTGTAAGGTATGTAATTTAGTAAAACTCCAGAAAACCCTGCTGGAGACGCTGATGAACGGAATGTGTAAGGTATGTAATTTAGTAAAACTCCAGAAAACCCTGCTGGAAACACTGATGAACGGAATGTGTAAGGTATATAATTTAGTAAAACTCAAGAAAACCCTGCTGGAAACACTGATGAATGGAATGTGTAAGGTATGTAATTTAGTAAAACTCCAGAAAACCCTGCTGGAGACGCTAATGAACGGAATGTGTAAGATATGTAATTTAGTAAAACTCCAGAAAACCCTGCTGGAAACACTGGTGAATGGAATGTGTAAGGTATGTAATTTAGTAAAACTCCAGAAAACCCTGCTGGAGACGCTAATGAACGGAATGTGTAAGGTATGTAATTTAGTAAAACTCCAGAAAACCCTGCTGGAGACGCTGATGAACGGAATGTGTAAGGTATGTAATTTAGTAAAACTCCAGGAAACCCTGCTGGAAACACTGGTGAATGGAATGTGTAAGGTATATAATTTAGTAAAACTCAAGAAAACCCTGCTGGAGACACTGATGAATTGAATGTGTAAGGTATGATATCAAGGGAATTATTATTGAACCTTGTTTTTGATGTGGACTGCAGTTGCAATGAATAATAGTGTTAAGTCTGATTTGATTGTAGGGTCTTTTGTATTAAAAAACTGGTTTCTGGTAAAACACAGGTTAAATATCAATATTTACATATGCATGTTACTGACTTCGGTACTTAGCTAAAAACTGTTTTGATGTTATGTATGTAAAGTATCTTTTACAAACCTCTCAGAGTAAATTTGATGGTTTATTGGTTATGTTGGTTTGTAGCACCTGTCCCTCCAGCTATAAACTAGCCTTTACAAACCTCACAGGGTAAATTTGATGTTAATTGTTTATTTTGGTTTGTAGCACCTGTCCGCCCAGCTCCTACAGGAAGCTGTCTCCTGTCTCCTCCTAATGTTCCAGACCCAGGACATCTCCAAACTCACCAACAGGTAATACAACGGTCACATCTCCAAACTCACCAACAGGTAATACACCCATCACATCTCCAAACTCACCAACAGGTAATACAACGGTCACATCTCCAAACTCACCAACAGGTAATACAACGGTCACATCTCCAAACTCACCAACAGGTAATACAACGGTCACATCTCCAAACTCACCAACAGGTAATACAACGGTCACATCTCCAAACTCACCAACAGGTAATACACCCATCACAGTTTCATTACAATTCTCATTATCAAAAACTGTCTTTTGATCCATCATTCCCGAATTTCAACGGAGATACCAACTTATAGTTTGCATTGTTAAATCATCACATATGGCTTTAGCATATGACGTAAGTAAAAGTTCTTGGGCTTGTTTCTTGTGTCTGGAGTGTTCACACGCTGTGGATAGATTGTAATTAATTCTCCCTAGGTAATGCACTGGTAAATTATGTTCTTGAATTGAAAATAACAATTCATACCTTGAAAAATTTAACTTGAATATTATCTCATGTGGTTCCATATTTCAAATGACAAAGTATTTAACAGTATTTCATTTTACAATGTACTTTCCCCCACAGAGCTTTCAAGCATCTATGTCGCCAGACTGGCCTGGTTGACTGTTTGGCCCATATGACTGCCAACTTCAAGGCTGACACTCTGATACAGACATTTCTGCTCAAGCTGATACCCTGTGCAGTGAGGGAACACTCAATGCTGACCAGCTCTGGGAACAGTAGCGACTCGGACGCAGGTGGTGGAGTTCCACAGTACCTTCGTCAGTTATATACACTGATGTCCTCCGCAAGTCTGAGTCAGGGTACTACCAAGCTGGCTATCAGGTACGTGGTCAGACGTATAACTCAAAGACCCCGCTTGATTCAATGTGATTCGTCAGTCCCGGCAAGACTTTACAATAGCATTCAAACTCATGATCGCTGAACGAGAATACTAGGCAAAGCCTTTGGTTTTTACCAAATTTGAAAACCCTTTGGTGGAATTTCCCTATCTTACATCCGTGGTCAGGAAAGAGTCTTATAATCTTTGTTTAGTTTCAGAATGTAAATAAGCCAATCTTTTAAACCAGTGCACTTTTAATTTTCTGGAACAGAATTTTTTCAAATGTCTAGAGCTGGAACCTTTGCTTCATTGTTCAATTTTTAAAATTCATTCTTGGTGAGAAAAGTGCTACAATAACACTGCCACTTAGTTGACTGATATACTGTAAATTCAAAGAGGATTCTCCACCTGCTATTACACAACTTCTTCATATGGTTACGGTGTTATTTTCTTTGTCCGCCAGAGAAATAATACAGAGCTATGTGAGTTATTGGCCTCGTGTGATTGGAGACGAGGAGAAGTCAGACTTTAACCGGAGTCTGCGGAGTATCGTACGGCTGCTGGAAGGGAGATACTACACAGCACTAGATGAGGCAGTGGAGGAAGTTCTCACGGAGACGAAGGATGAGTCTGTCAGGGACATCGTCAAGGCTTTCCTCCACCTGTCCGTGGGTGCCATTCAGGACGACGACGAGGACGGCGCAGGAATGTCCCTGTTACTCCTCAACCACCAAAATTGTGTCATCAGAAGGGAGACAACCCAACGCTTCATGCAGAATATAAACAATGTAATATATCCTGCACTCAAATAATCCATTTATTTACTGCCTGATTACCCATTGTTACTTATTGAAATGTGGAAACCAGCCTCAATAGATTGCGTGTCAGCAACCGTTTACAGTAAAACATGTATATTAGATTGTGCTGACCTTCAATCACCCCGAGAACATTTCTACGCGACATGTCCTAAAATAAGCATATTTTCTTAAAAATAATTCTCTTAAAAATATTTTTTTAAATAATTCTCTTAAAATTTTAGGCTATCTGAAAGTTAAGTTGTTGGTCATTTTGATAAGATATTAGTAACCGTAGCATATTTTATTATTCAAATTAGGGGCTGCATTGGCCGAGTGGTTATAATGTCCCAACATTCTACCACTAGCCCTCCACCTCTGGGTTACGAGTTTGAAACTCACGTGGGGCAGTTGCCAGGTACTGACCATAGGTCGTATATTTTTCTCTGGGTACTCTGGCTTTTCTCCTCCTTCAAAACCTAACTTATTCTTAATTGACCCTGGCTATTAATAGGACGTAAAACAAAATAATCCATAAGCCAAAATATTCTTATTGACATTGCCTTTTACCTTAAGGTTAGTTTGATATTTTTCATTTGCGTTTGTTTTGGTCAATCATTTGTTGGCCCTATAACAACCTATCATGAGTTGAAAGGCCATTAAGCATGTAATGATAATGAAAATTGTTATGGCTGGTAACATGCTATAAAACAACCGTGATAATGGTATTTTGATATCCTCAAGTATTCTACTCTGTATTCCAGTAGAACCACAGCACATGTTATGGCTTGTGTATTTAGATATTATAAGTCACACAGCAATGTTAAAAGTGAAAATAAAATAAATTGTTTTGTTATTGTGCTTCACTGTCAAATGCTGCGTCCTTATCTTTTAGTTGTGTTTTCGTTTTGTTATCAACTGTTTACATATATTAATACCTGTTATTCTTAATAATCAAATACATAAAATGTACTTGGTTTAGCTTTACATCCAATTACAACGACAACTTTTCAAAATTGAAATATATTCTGAAGTCATAAGCTAAAAATGTTTTAAAGTTGTTTTTGAGGAAGTAATTCTTAAAAAAAAAATTGCAATTTTTAGCTTTCTGATATATGTTCTTAAAAATCTAGATTATACATTGTATGTTATACAGATGGAGGAGGGTGACTTTGTGTCGGACACATTAATGGCACGACTACAGGATGATGATGTAGGAGTGGTGCTGGCCGTCCTGTCACCTAAGGAGGTAACATTGTTAAAACACTAATTAAACCAGAGACAGGTAACACCAGCAGAAACAAGTCACAAAAGAACCCAACCATTGTCTAAGAATTACCAAAAACAAACTATTTTTGGAGCACTCGAGACATACCTTGAAAGGCCAAAAAAAAAAGTTGTGTTTCCGGTTTCCCAACCGATCACATTTTTAGTGCCAACTCAAAATTTTGTTTAGACAAAATATTTCATTTTCCATTTTTTTAATTTTTTTTCCCGATGCACTTTTCAGTTTTTATACGCCCGTCAAATTTGATCGAACGTATTATGGTATGGCGTTGTCCGTCGTAAACTTTTATTTGTCCCATCTCCTCCTACAGTTTTCATCCGATTTCTTTCAAACTTGCTAGGCTTCAACACCATGACATGAAGTTGTGTTTTCCTTAATGACAGTTTGATTCAACAATATTTACAAGAGTTATGGCCCTTTGGGATGCAATTTTGGGCATTATGTAAAAAATGTCAGAACATTTTTGTGTTTTCTTCAATTCTTCTAAAATTTGGTATGGTACTTCGAAAAGCTATAATATTTAACATATATTACGGGTTTTGTTAAGTTATTTCAACTTTTCGCGTAACAGCATTGCATACTTGGATAAAGGCACATGCAGAAAATACATTTCTGTCGTAAACTGTTGTTTTGTCCGGAGATCTTCTCCTACAGTTTTCAACCGATATCTTTCAAACTTGGTAGACTTAATCATCATGACATGAAGTTGTGTTTTCCTGAATAACTGTTCAATTAAATAATATTTACAAGAGTTATGGCCCTTTGAAACTTCATATCTGATGCAATTACGGGCATAATGTAAAAATTGTCAGAACTTTTTTATATTTTCTTAAATTCCTGTAAAATTTGGTATGATACTTTGAAAAGCTATAATATTCGACATATTTCTTGAAAAATAAATGAAGATATTACAATGAAAACTCTCCTTCTTAAGACTACTTATCCTGAACAATTGACAGAGTTTTCACTAAATGTGTGAAGCATTCCAAGTAATATCATATCATGTTTGATTTTATGTATTAATCTATTTACAGAATATTTGGAAGTTTGTGAAAGACCAAACCAAGCTCTTTGCGGTTTTGTATATGCTGAATACTAAACGTGAACATGAAAAATTCGAGGAAGAGAAAAAACAGTGGTAAGACATTTATTCAAAAAATATTTCAATTCATTTGATTTGATTCAAATGATTTCTTGACTTTGGGAAACATCACTTCGTTGAGAAACAATTATTTAATGTCACTTTGGCCACTTCTAAGGGAACAAAAAGAATTGTTAAGTTTCTAAAGTCGTTACTTTGAAATTGCAACAGGGCAAGACCCAGACTCGGAATCATGGAATAAAGTCTAAATTTGACTTCAGATTTGACTTTCACTGCCAACGCATTTCAAGGTCCCATTTTCTGTTCTCTTAGGCTTATAGATATCCCTCAATTTATGGCTCAACTTCTTGATCATACTAATATTTTTCTCACTATCGCCACTTATGGTGGAAGTATAACAAGCTTTTACTGTATTTGATATAGATTTCTTGAAAAAAACTTAGCTGATCATAAGACCATGTGTACTGATTTCTGTGTTAAAATGTATTATCTTTGCAGGAAGCACGTTGAGTTGCTCTCCTTGGAATTGATGTGCAAATGTCCCAAAGAATTTGAGGACAAAGCCATGGCAACAGGGATACGGTACTTCTTCACTGTGGATGGAGATCGGAAACCCTTAGAGATGTTTAACTGTGTGATGATGTCACCAGTAGGCAGACAAAGCCATGTGTTACAGAAGTTTGGAAAAAGTATGTAGCACTAGTTATCTCCCCTTTACGTCATCTCATGATATCTATACCTACTACCATCTTTGTAACCCCAGAACAAAGGATTCAAATAAGTCTGTCTTCCATGCACTTGACCTTGCAACCGAATTCCTCTCCTTGACTCCTGTCTGTGGTTGTCTTTCGGCTCTAGAAAAAGTTTTTGAGGAAGGGAGATCACTCTGGCTCTATTTTATCTGGTTGCTTTCAAGGTTCATCACAAGGGCATTACTTCTAGCATTGCTGATGTGTCCTGCTCCAGAAAAAGTTTGTTTCTTGGCCACACATTGTTTACTTATGAGTGCAGTTTTATATTCTCTTATACAATTTAAGTTCCTGACGCTTCTGAGTGTTCTCACAAATTACCTGGCAGGTTTCAGTCTAGCTGCAAATATAACCAGAGGAGTTATCCATACTCCTTACTTAGTTTTGTTTCCATGCCTTTCTCTCCCTGCAACTCAAATTTTACATATTCCTTTAATGCAATATCGGAAATAATAGAAACATTACTTGGCTACTTACATTTAACACCCCATAGTGAAAAGTGAAAACTAGTTAATGAAAATGAAATGTAATGGGGGGGGGGGGGGGGGGGGGCATGGCATACAAAGATACCCATTACCCATGCGCATTGGTTCCCATCCTGATGCAGCAGCAGCAGCAACGGACAGTTTGTCATGATTGAAGTATCTCTCAAAGTTTTATAAAGTGTTACATTTTCTCTCTTTCTGATTTTACAGTCACCAAAGATTATATAAAAGGTGTTGATGAGGTAGGACCTCGCAATCGAGGGGAGTTTAATCTTGCAATGGTCAGATATCTTGGAAAATGTATGGCAGAGTTGGACAAAGATGAAATACTAGACCTGGTAAGTAAGCATAATTTAATTTTCATATGAATGGTTAATGAGAAAAATACTGAATAATCACATATGTTTATGACAGATGTACATCACAGACTTATGTAGGAACTTTTAATGGTTTCCATGGTTACAGTAAGACTGTATATATTTATAGTATTGTAAACTTCTGCTGAATCATTCACAAAAATTAGCAACTTTGCTTTTCTGTTCTCATACAGTGAGGAATTTTTCTGAAGTTAATTTGTCGTGAATTCCTTTGGCTTTTTATTGCCATGCCTTTCCCAGCCTGCAAATCATATTTTACATATCACTTTAATGCAATATAGGAAACAATCTTTTTTCTCTGCTACTTAACCCGATAGTAGTTAATGGTAATGAATAGGGGTTGAATGTGGCTAGGGTCATATAAATACATATATAATTCTGTACCTATTAAGTATCGCATGTATGTAGACCATGGAAATTTGTGTCAATGAAATATAGCCATGAAAAACAACATTTCAATGAAATATAGCCATGAAAAACAACACCTATGAATTATCTCCCTTTGTTGAGGTATTGTTGGATTTAACCAAAGTGATTTGAAGTTGTTGTCCAATTTAATGTGCTAGCAAAAGAGAACATCTAGACAAGAACTGTTGGATTTCTCTTACACTATTTCACCTTTAGAGTCATCTAAGCTTTATTTTGAATTGTTATGATCATAAACGGGATACAAACAACAATAAATTAAGTATGAGTACTAACTGGCACTAACTGTGATTTTCAGATAGACCTGTGGAGCAGCAACTGGCAGTTGAACAGAACAAAGTGTCTGGTTCTGCTTCTCGTAGACTATCTACTGGAGAAGGAAACCTTCACGCTCGACCTCTGTGTCCGACAGATGGACTTTATTCAGCGAGCTCTTGTGCAGGTAAGCGTCTTTCAGCAGTAAGAAGCTGATAAACAGATTTAATTCAGTGAGTTTTTAATCTCCATACCTTTTTACATTTAATTTCTTCATAGAGTATACATTTGACAAAAAAAAGTTTTTAGTCTTTCATTATTTTTCAGCATTTAAAAACATGCCATATTCACTTTACATTGTGACTTGTATATTAATATTGGTTTGAAAGATTCTTGAGAATAGCAATAGACCTATCTCAAAAGTGTTGTTATCTCCCCTGTTTGCCATATCATGGCTACATTGGGGCGTGTTTTTGAAATGAATATGCACCACATAATTATGATGTCATAATGAGAATTACGTCATCTGATTGTCACATGGCGCCAAATCATCACAAAAACACTTCCCGGAAGTCCATCTTGTATCCATCCACCATTGTAGCCTATCAAGGGGAATAACAACACTTATGAGTAAGGCCCGTTGGAATTGTTGCATTCACAAATGTATGATATGCTACATCATAATTTGGGTATCTTACACTGCCCTTTCCCTTCAAAGACTCACTGAGATTAACAAACTAATGTGGTTTTTTTGATGAAATGTAGTCACTTGCCAGGATTCTATTGAAAAACTGTGACAAAATGATTCTAACTTTATTCAGGGCAAAGATGTGGAACACAGAAAAGTCCAGGAAACTCTTCCCTGCAGCCTGGAGAACGCTGTAAATAGAGTTGACAAACATTTATACAGCCAAAAAGGCCTAACAGAGAGGTTTACACTTGTGCTGCTGCAGCGGACAATCCAATATATAGCTCGTTTAAAGTCCAACATGCCAGGTAATTAGGATGCTAGTTAAATAATCAACTTACCTGTATTATTAGTTATTGACACCAGGCCCAAAATCATGAAACAATCTTAGACTTTAGTTTGTGCCAATCACAAATGTCATTACTTTTTGTAACATTAATCGTTAAGTCAAAACTTACAAATTTAAGATTTTTTCATGATCCTGGGGCAGTGCTATATTTGCCTGTCCATAGTGACATATCAAACGGGTTATTTTCATGAAATTTTCTTGTAACTGAATATCCTGAGAAAAAAAATTGACATCATACAAAAGAATCTCAATAAATGCTGAAAGTTATGTTATTTGATTCCAGAGACCAACTTTTGGTGTTGTGTTGACGACAAATTAGACTCTGACCAGGACAAATTAACAGTCCTACTGGTGAAGATGTTTAATTTACTGCTCAAGTCCACTTCTGAAAGCAAGCACTTCCATACACATTACCGAGAACTGCTCCAGAAATACACAAGGGTAAATATTTATACAGGAATAGATAGATCTCCTTGACTGCGATCTGGAAGGATAGTAGCCCTGAAAGTTGGTTTTTTGGCTTAGCCCAGCCCTGACTCAACCTCAATACTGTAAACAGCAGCTGAACTGTTGGAAGATGTCATTCTGTTGACAGTGGAATACACAGAGCTGTTCGTTTACATAAATGGTACTTTTGTATATATATTTATTACCGGTATATAAACTTGTATCTGTTGTAGAATTAGTGTTAGAGCTATCAGACTTTGTACACGTCTCTTGTAATGGTATAAGACCTGCCACTCTTTGTTGTATACAATACAATCAGGACATTGTCCTTTAAGGTAATAGTTTGTGCTTCAAAGTTGTAATTTCTGTATCCAAGAACACTAAATGTACTTAACATGTGTGTAATGGTTCCCCCCCCCCCTCTCTACACAGTTGAACATTGATTAAGATTAAGTTTTAATGCAAATTGCAAAACTAGAAATACAAAAATAAATAAGAAAATTCTAAATTTTTGCTTAGAAGTCCTGTATGGTTTTTTTTCAGGAGACATATCCAGACATACTAGTCCTGCTGCGGATGCTGGGACTGATGTGGACACAGCACTGTAACCCTGACAATGCTGCTCTTGAACTGACAGCCATCACCCAAGCCAGTGCCCTACAGATAGGCAAGGCCCACCTTCTTAATGTGACCCCTAAACAGGCCAAGGTCATAACCTCAAACGTCACACCAGGTAAGGCAAGGCCCACCTTCTTAATATGACCCCTAAACAGGCCAAGGTCATAACCTCAAACGTCACACCAGGTAAGGCAAAGCCCGACTTCTTAATGTGACCCCTAAACAGGCCAAGGTCATAACCTCAAACTTCACTGGGGGAAGGAGTGTTCAACATGTCCATGTCATTAAGGTGAAATCATGTACGAGTAGGAGGCATGGTGGTCTAGTGGTAAGACTACTGGCTCGTTATCAAAGTTGCGAATTTGAGTCCATGTCACAGCACTTCTGTTGTGTCCTGGAGCAAGATACTTTATGCCTCTTGTTCCAGTCTACTCAGTTGTAAATGAGTATATGGTTGGGTAGTGTTAGAAATTGTAGAATGCTAGCTGTGAACGCCGAAATGGCAGCACCAGTTGTATGCTCCCCAGGGAGTTCAGAACAATATTAGGTGGTTGCTAACGCCCTATAACCAAGGATAATAATTTTGGAACGGCTTTGAGACAGCCTTTAAGGTTGTGATCAAGTTATATAAGAACCTCAAATTATTATAAATATACAATGTAGATATAGAATTATAAGTAAATTATATGTCTCACCATCAAATTAGTTATTAAATGGTAGTTATGAATTTATCAGCTTTTCAATTCCTCTATAAAAGCAATTAAATGTTTGTACTGGTTAAAATATATATGCATGTTATCTTCAAATACTGAATTTAATTTGTTGATGATAATTATGACTGGCAAATTTGATGGTAAGGGGCTGGGGTTGTGCTTAACTTAATCCCTAAGTATTTACTTGGACTCTGGATAACCACTCTGATTTGTACCATGTGTAAAGTTTTTCTTATATAGTTTATGTCCATATTTGTCATGTTACAATGCCATGTGTATGAATGACTAATTACATGGTAAATTCCCTGGATCATAATAATTGTTTCAGTACTGATGAACCTGATGGTTGCCATGACGTCCCCTCACCAGGCACTCCGAGACTCAGCTGTAGGATGTGTGGTTGCCATGGAAACTATGTTGAAGGAAACAGATCATGAGATGTTACCACTTGTCAAAAAGTTGATACGCTGTCGGCCTGAAATATTAGCTGATAGCAGTTATGTCTCCCAGGTATCCTTAATGAGATTTATTGGTTTTACTTTTACTTCCTAAATAAAAACAATATCATTCGTAGCTTGACAAAGGAACAGGTTGGTCTTGAAACGTGGCATATTTAATGCGTACACTGTTTGTGTAGAGAAGTAAAACTTGATGTATGACTCTCAGGAATGTTTAAATGTCTACATGATAAATTTTGTCAAAAAAAGAAAACTCAAAATTTTTTTTTTTAATCTTTCAAAACTATGTATACATCAGGTAACGGTTATTTATTGAGAGACATATTTTAGTGCACCATCATCAGATGGTGGGCTATTCAAATCGCCCCTCATCTTTGTTCCATCATCCATCCATCCTTAAATCATTCTTGTGATCGCTTTTTCTTGTGAAATGCTGGATGGATCCTTCTCAAATTTAATTTGCATATTTCCCTTGGTCCTTAGTTGTGCATTGTTCAGTTTTTCAACTGGTCCGAAAAGCAATATGACTGTCCTATCTAATTTGGGAAAGATCTAGAAATCTAAATGGCTGGTAGATTAAGAATAGAATGGCATATGTTTCAGATTAAATACGTGTAGAAGGGAAAAGATCCAACCATTCAAGAACAAATGAGGACAATCAGTGGTGTGTGGCAAGATTCCAGATGGATTATTATTTCTGCTGTAATTAATTTGTGTTTTACTTTCACATACATACATATTTTTTTCGGATTCTTTAGGTTGTTGCATCAGTTTACAAAGATTGTGATAAAGAACCAACGATAGACTCACCTCGTAAAAAGAGAAAGTCAGTAACACGAGACCTAAAAGCAAAAGCACTTGACATGATAGTAGCCATAATTGTCGCCATGGAAACTCCAGCGTTTATGCAGAGGGCAGCACTGGAGCTCCTTAAGGGTCTCGAGACAGAAGTAAGAAATTATTCAGTAATTTGAAATGTATGTTAGTTGTTGCAAAAGTTTTGACTAAGAAAATTTTGAATTACCTTGAATATTTTTGAAGGTCAAAAGTGTCAAATTTGTTGAAACTTTTGAATAAACAACTTCTATTAAATAACAAGCTGAGATAAAGAACCATCAGATTCATTCAATGGATGACCTTGACCCGCTTTTAAAGTTTTTTAGTCAAGTATATCAATACCTTGTCCTTTCAGACACAACACGCTTAATCTTAATAACCAAGAGGTCTACTGGGGTCAGGGTATAATTATGTCCTTTAGTATAAAGGCCTAAATCTATAAAGTGTGGGATGTAAATGAATTACTCAAACTGTTTTCAATTAAGTAAATTAAGTTAAATCGCAAAATTCCCCAAAAAATTTCATCAATTTCAAATTTAGCATAATTTAATATTCTGTGAAAGATCCATAATGTATTGTTTTATGTTGACCTTGACCATGTGTAAGATGAGCTTTAAGCTCAACATGTTATCAAGTTTAAATAAAGCCTATGTTGTTTAATCTTTCTAAATAAATTTGACTTTGATATTCTTTGAAGGTTACTTTAATGAGATGAGTAACTTATCACATATGATCTATAATGAACCCATCATTTAATAATTTTTCAGAAATTATTACGAGACTTGTTTCCCCTGCTGACTAAGCTGATGGCTGACAGGGATATTACAAATAACACCAAGTTTGACTGTGTAAGGTTGATACTACAGCGTTTCACTCCTGACACAGCCTCTCTACTGCCCTCTGGTGGACAGGGGCTACAACTCTTTACGAAGGCCCTGCAAACATCCAGTGGACCAGATGACGGTTCAACCACTGTGCAGCTCTGTGCAATTGGCCAGGTAACGTAACTGGATGTTCAGTAGATTTCCAGCCTACTTGGCTGGTTTCTTTTTGGAAATCAGGTCTGACACAGAAATTGTTTCAAAAATATTTCTTCCTGAAATGTTTTAGAAAAGCAATATATAGGTGATAAAGAAAAGGGTTTTTTTAGTGGAAACACTGTTTTATCAATAAAAATTTTATAAAATAGATAAAAAATTGTATAAATTTTCCTAAAAGACTTAAGCATTGTGAGATCTTAATCTGATAGTTTGGTTATTTATCAACTTAAGGTCAGAGCTTTGCTTCAACCAAAATGAAAACGGAATAACCAACAACTGTAATCCACTGCAGATACAATACATCTATCAGAGAAAGAAAACAGAACAGATATTATCTGATGGAAGTCTTTATGTGTCGTTTTGTAGGTTAATAAGTTCCTGTACACAGCCTTATCTGAGGAGAGTCAGAGGGCAATCCTCACATGTCTCATTGACGTGTGGGTTGGTACGGAGAGCCATGTGGTGTCTGCTGCCGTAAGGAAGGTCATCAAACAGGTACGTCAAGGTCAAACTTCCTTAGATCTCGACAAAGTTTTGCCCAGAGAACCAAAAAAGTATAGCAGTTCTGTTTCAAATTGAAATTATCATTAGAATGACCTGTAGCTCTAAAACCTTTTAATATAAAGAAATGTTTCCATTTGTTAGGGAGCTGCTGTAGCAAGTGGTTAAGGTGTTCCGACATTCTCCCACTAGCCCTCCACCCCTGGGCCGTGATGGCCGAGGGGTTAAGGTGTTCCGACATTCTACCACTAGCTCTCCTCCTCTGGGCCTTGGTGGCCGAGTGGTTAAGGTGTTCCGACATTCTACCACCAGCTCTCCACCTCTGGGTTGCGAGTTCATAACCTATGTGGGGCAGTTGCCAGGTACTGACCGTAGGTCGGTAAACCTGGAACGTCCTTAAATGATCCTTGCTGTTAAAAGGACATAAAACAAAATAAACCAAACCAAACCAATCCATTTGAAAGGAAAATGCAAAAAAAATGTCCATATTGCCATTGAACTTTTATGACAATACCACGCCGTTTGTTAAGTTTATACTTGTTTTTCTTTGATGTGTAGCTACCCCTGGAGTCCGCAGATGTTGTGGAAGAGCTTCAGTCCTGTTGGAAAGCGACATCTAGCTCAGCCAGTACAGTCAAAGAGACCAAGAGGAGGAAGAGGTGAGGATGTCACACAGGGTACAATGTTAAAGTGAAGACAACTCAGCGCAAATTTATTTTTATCTTTTAGGTTAATAGCTATTTTGGAACTAATTGTGTGGGGAGTTGGGAGGCACTTGAATTAATGTATCATGGGTGGATTGGTTAAACCAGATCTGCATACTATTCCTTATATTTAATCTCTTTTGACATTTGATGGGGGGTTGGGGTCTCTGAAAAAGTGCCTCTCGCCTCTTCCACATAATTAATTCTGGAACAGCCCTAATCTAATTAGAATTGTTCTTTAGAACTTCATTATATATAGACAAGATCTTACACATACCTGGTACAAATTTCAAATTAAGATCTGAATTTGAACTCTATACACCTTCAGACAATAGCCTTAGGCTCATACAGAAGCTGTTTATATGAATGAATCATGTTACATCCTTCAGACAAGAGGCTGAGACGGAGGAGGAGGAGTTTAACCAACCAGGCTGGCGTCGGGCAACCATGATCCTGGAGGGTATCCAGGAGAAGAAGAGGCTTGCTAACAGTAAACTCCTGTTGCCTGTCTGCTTTCAACTCCTTACTCGGTAAGAACGTGTGTTCCCAAATTAATGAAGGGGAAAATTTGACATTAATGACAATCTAGTATTGGCCATCCTCCCAGACTCAGTAAATGTGGAATGGCCTTATTTTGTGATATACTGTAATAAATTTATAAATCAACTATGTCATCCCTGAAATTTCATGATGCATTATTCCAACCTTTGAATCGGAAGAGTTCACATGTGTCTTCAGGGGTGAATTAGTAGTAGCTATCCTCGGCCAGTTCTCTACAAATTAATATTATTTAGTCCAGGCCTGTTGTACTACAATAAACAAGCCAAGTATTACATGATTATTTTCTGAGGAAAAGAGTTGTCAGGTATTATTTCTAAATTCCTGCAGAAATATCTGTAGAATACATAAACATATATGTATATTTCCCTTTGTGACACATATACCCCTCTTTGTTGTGAATTTATATTTTGTTTGATCAGTACACTAGGAAAATGCCTATAACTTAAGGATAATGTGATAACTTAGCTGGTATAATATGTTTATATAGTTTTACTACATAAACAATATACTTGTTAAATTTGTCACCACATTTCAAGTGGTACCTTTTTTTTTTTTTCATTACTGAGTGAATGAATTGTATCGTTCATATGTGGCAAAATTGGAAATTTCATGTCATTTGAATCAGGATGTTTTGTCTATAGATAGAGAGTGCATACATTCTGTATCATATTTGAAAGTTACATTTTTGTCAAACATTTTATTCTAATAGTTATTTCCATCTGAATAAATATTACTGAAGATTTAAACTGGCATAAGTTTATTCAAACTGATCAACTGTTAACATATTTATCAGTAAAACGACAATTGTTCCTAATAGGTTCTCACATGGATACATTGTGCAGAAAGAGTTTGATAGAATCTTACATAGGTCTGTTCCACTGGCAAAGATAGCTCAATGTTGTCTAAAAGCCAAACTCTTACATGAGGGTTGAGATATCCTTGTCTAAGGAACAGACTCATGTTTGATTATTTTCTCCCTTACTTGCAATAACAGTAAGAAATGAAAAAGATTTGCTGTGAAGCATCATGCGTCAAACCATCATCATTCAGTGTCCCATGAAATGTACATTATAAATTTTCGTGAAATGTGAAAGATGGGAGAGAACTTAATCAATACTGTACCTGAATGCATTGTAATGACATGATTTTGTTTGTTAACAGTGTGTTGGACTCGGATCAGCACAGCTCTGCAGAATATATCAAACAACTTATCCTGTCACTGGTTAACCACATATGTCTGAGGATCCAGTCTGGAGAGGAAGAGAAAGGTAAAGAAACACAGTGGATTCCACTTAATATCACTCCTGTTAATATCACATTCCTCTTTATATCATGTTTTTCCCAAGCAACACTTTTCTCACTATATAGTCTATGTAATTTTATTTGCTTAATATCATGTATTTTGAGGTGAATTCCTCTAAATATCATGGGTTTTTTTAACCAATCACATAAAATATCCAGAAAATGATGTAATTTCCATTGATTTCAGATACAACTTGTACAAAATGTTGCATAAAAATTAAAAACATATCCCCAAAAATGATTTTTAATTCAAATAATGATATCTATATATTGAAACATCTTCATAATTTGTACATTGAATATCTTACTTTTAGTTATGGAGATTGGAAATGCACTAGATTTAGTGGAAAAACATGTTTCTCTTAATGTCACATTCCTGTTAATATCATGTTTTTGTCTGACAAATGCAACATGTTATAAGGAGGAGTGCACTTTAATATGTCTGAGGATCCAATCGGGGAGAAAAGGTACAGAAATAACATAATCTGTTGTACAGACTTCAGCATTCCAATCCTTGTGCTTATAGATTTGAATAAACTTCTAATACTTCCAGGATCAATTTTAGCGAATAGATGTTATTTATGCAGGTTTATATTGGAGAAAATATTACCTTTTTCCGTTCATTTTTTGGTGGTATGTTTGAGAAGTAATTTAGAAAGAAATTTATGGATGGAGTTAAATATGCAGCCACCAATATTGTGAAAATGAGAAGGCGTTCCTTCATAGATTAAAATTATTACATTGTACATTCATCTTTGTAGAAGCAATCAAGGAAGAGAAATTCAACATGGAGCTGATTGTTCAAACAATACGAACGTCAAGTAACCCTCAGACTCACAATCAGGCCCTTTTGGTTCTAACTACAGCTGCCAGACTCTACCCTGTAAGTATCTTACAACAGCTGATAGACTCTACCCTGTAAGTATCTTACAACAGCTGCCAGACTCTACCCTGTAAGTATCTAACAACAGCTGATAGACTCTACCCTGTAAGTATCTAACAACAGCTGATAGACTCTACCCTGTAAGTATGTAACAACAGCTGCCAGACTCTACCCTGTAAGTATGTAACAACAGCTGCCAGGCTCTATCCTGTAAGTATCTAACAACAGCTGATAGACTCTACCCTGTAAGTATGTAACAACAGCTGATAGACTCTACCCTGTAAGTATGTAACAACAGCTGATAGACTCTACCCTGTAAGTATCTAACAACAGCTGATAGACTCTACCCTGTAAGTATCTAACAACAGCTGATAGACCTCACCCTTAAGTTTAACAGGAAAGAGAGAAGTATGATTATTTAGGGTGGGAGCAGCAACCCCCAGCTTCCCAATGGAGCTGAAGGAAAATTTCTTCTAGCAAAAAGTCAAATGGCCACTGTTATCCCATTGATTATGAATAACACAGAAAACCTGCCACACCAGAGCCAACAATCTGTTGATTCTAAGAGCAGCTGCCTGACTTTACACAAATGATACCAGTCCAGTAGTTCCCTGGTTTTTGTGTCGCCTGAAAAGGCGACATATAGCCTATAGGGATCACTATGTCGGCGTCTTTGGGCGGCGTCTGCACCAACAGTTTCCGTGCGATAACTTGAGTTTCCTTGGGCCAATCCAACTCAAACTTCATACAGTGCTTCCTTACCAAACGTGCTCGCTTGAGATTGCTTTTCAGGGTCGAAGGTCAAAGGTCAAGGTCACTGTTGCTATAAATAGAAAATCGGTTTCCGTGCGATAACTTGAGTTTCCTTGGGCCAATCAAACTCAAACTTCATAGAGTACTTCCTTACCAAAAGTGCTCGCTTGGGATTGCTTTTCAGGGTCGAAGGTCAAAGGTCAAGGTCACTGTTGCTATAAATAGAAAATCGGTTTCCTTGCGATAACTTGATGTTCCTTGGGCCAATCAAACTCAAACTACATACAGTGCTTCCTTACCAAAAGTGCTCGCTTGGGATTGCTTTTCAGGATCGAAGGTCAAAGGTCAAGGTCACTGTTGCTATAAATAGAAAATTGGTTTCCGTGCGATAACTTGAGTTTCCTTGGGCCAATCAAACTCAAACTTTATACAGTGCTTCCTTACCAAAAGTGCTCGCTTGGGATTGCTTTTCAGGGTCGAAGGTCAAAGGTCAAGGTCACTGTTGCTATAAATAGAAAATCGGTTTCCATGCGATAACTTGAGTTTCCTTGGGCCAATCAAACTCAAACTTCATAGAGTACTTCCTTACCAAAAGTGCTCGCTTGGGTTTGCTTTTCAGGGTCGAAGGTCAAAGGTCAAGGTCACTGTTGCTATAAATAGAAAATCGGTTTCCATGCGATAACTTGAGTTTCCTTGGGCCAATCAAACTCAAACTTCATACAGTGCTTCCTTACCAAAAGTGCTTGCTTGGGATTGCTTTTCAGGGTCGAAGGTCAAAGGTCAAGGTCACTGTTGCTATAAATAGAAAATCGGTTTCCTTGCGATAACTTGAGTTTCCTTCGGCCAAAGGTCAAGGTCACTGTTACTATAAATAGAAAATCACTTTTCCTGGGCCAATCAAACTCAAACTTCATACAGTGCTTCCTTACCAGAAGTGCTCGATTGGGATTGCTTTTCAGGGTCGAAGGTCAAAGGTCAAGGTCACTGTTTCTATTCCACTTGGAACTGATACAAAGCATATCCATAGATTGTTCCTAAAAACTTATCTCCCAACTTGCTGCGCAGGTGACACATCCACTTCCGTGGAATTCTTGTCTATCTGCGGATTACTTTGTAGTTAACAGTTTGTCTTTCCAAATATATTTAATACTGATGATATAAAAACAATTTAGAAATGTACAGTTGTTACTATGGTAGTAATAAACCTATGTTTGAAATTAACTTAAACTTGATCAATGTATGTTTGTATGTTAGGAACACCTACTACACAATGTGATGTCTGTGTTCACATTCATGGGGGCCAACATCCTGCGACAAGATGATGCCTACAGTATAGAGATCATCGGGCGGATCCTGGAAAATGTTATACCGGCACTTATAATGGTAAGTACACCACTGAACAGCCTCCTACCAACTTCATTCTTTTAACTCTGCTGGTTAATTTTTTAGTCTCCAAGGTTTGCTGGAGCCTCCATAGCCACAGTTAATCTCATTTGAGTAGTGGCATGGTAGATAATATACATATTTTCGTAGTACACGATTTGAAATTATTTAGAAGTAGTTTAATTTTACTTCTAAATTCATAAATTAAAGGGTTTTTATGCACCTGACCCTTCTGCTTCTACATTAGTTTAGGAATTTTGGATTCCCACCCTTTTGCCCCTAGCATCACTGAAGAGTCCTAGAAGGACGAAACAGCTGTTTAATTCATTTTTCGTCATACTGTATCTTTTACTTAATTTAAAATTTGCAGCATATGTGTGTGTTACGTCATCTTTTAATATTGTTTTTAGTGCATTGGGGAAAGAGTGCTTAAAAGGAGAATTTTATTGTCGCTGAAATTAATTGAGTTGTAAAATATTTTGTGCAGATGAATCGTCTGTATATCATGCAAAATAAGGTGATGAGTGGATGTTTGATATTTGCAGGCCTGTGAACAAAGGACTAAGGTTCCCCGAGGGGTGTCCAATAAGGTCGAGGATATTATCACCATGGTGATCCGAGTGTTTGTGGATGCATATTCCCACATCCCTGACCATCGTCGTCTGATGCTATTCACAAAGCTCGTTAACATTGTGGGGGAGGAGCTTTACCTGTGGCGCACACTGCTGTTATTGGTCACTCACTTGGTTACTAGGGGAACACAGTCAACTGACGATACGCCAGCAACGGAGCGTGAGGTATGCCTCAGGATTTGTATTTATATCATTATTAGCTCACTTGGCCCTGTCCATCCGGCATCAACTTTTGCCTTTTAACAACTTATTCTCAATAAGTAAAAGGCCTAGATTCGAATCATATATGTCAAAACTTTTGTAAACGAGAATGACCCTGACAAACTCTATCTCAAGGTCGAAGGGGTCAACATTTTAAAAATCTTTAGACACTTTGTTGCAAGTGACAGGTTAATATTAGGTAAGCAGTGCTGGCTCATTGGGCCTCTTGTATTGACAAAAAACATGCTGTTGTTTTGAAAATGTTTGCAAGACACTTTCAGAGGTTTTATTCAAACAGATTACATATAATTTTTTACTGACCAAAGATGGGTGGCTTGTATCTAGATGAAAAGTAATCCAAGTGTTCTCATAATGTTATACAAAATGTAATATCATGTAAGAGAAAAGCGTAGTAATGCAGAATTTTATAAAAAATGTAATAATGTCATTTAAGACAAAATGTAGAAATATATGATTTTATACAAAATTTTGTACATGTAACTTATATTATGATGTCATACAATATGCAATAAGGTATGTATATTGTTTATACAAAATTATTTAGTAATCTATAACATTTTATAATAATATAGATATACATGTATATATACTATAATATGTGTATTAATTGGTAGATACTGTCCAAGGATATGGAGTTCTGTTTACAACTCTCTGGTCAGTTCTCGGTCACAACACAACTGGAGTTTGCCTCAGCAGCCATTACGTACCTCGGGACCCTGCCAGATGATAAAACAGAGGGTATGTTCCATCCTTGCTTCTCCGAATGTTACTTTCATTTACATTCTCTTCACTGGAATTATCAAAATTCAATTTTACCACCTTGTAGATAAGAAGATAAGTTTGACCTTTGGTGTACATCAAATAAGTCTGATGGTAGAATAATGAAAATATCAACTGGCTTTCATGTCAATGTCCGTCCTGTATAATCTCCAAAGGACAGGTATCAGCCTAGCAATAGGTCAGGGTATTTCAACCACAACCAATAAAATAGCTTGCTGGCCTTCAAGTTTGCGCAGGTGCAAGAGTTCGAATTTGGTTTTACCTTTGTATTACTATTGTTGCTATTATGAAGTTACCAATAAATCATTTTAAACTATGCAAAATTCATGCACGTAAAAGCAATTAGCTAGTTGTAAATTAACAAAAACAAAAGAGATCAGAATCAGGACTATCCAGGGCTGGTTCTAAATGGTGGTTACCATCGGAGCTATCCAGTAATTGAAAATGCATGCCATCACAAGCTGGATGTTTAACGTGACAAATGACAAATGGAGTAACTTTAAGTCTGAATCACTTGTGATTTTTTGCGCCATCATCTATATAGGAGCGGGAATGCTAAAAAAAGCATTTAGGGGGGAGTTGTATCAGAATATTCATGTTTCCATTTATATTCTAAACTTTGTGAAATATTGAGAGCTGAAGGTTTTCTTGTATGTGTTGTTTGTAGAGAAGCTAGCTCAACGTGTGGCCCAGCCCCAGTCACTGGGAACGCTTCGTAAGGAGGACACCGAGATTTACAATGTCAAGGTTCATTCTGCCAAACAGCTGCGACACTTCAAGTACAAAGTCATAGAGCTTCTCATCTCTCTCTACACCAGCCAGGCATATATTGTACAGGTAATACTTCTAATCTCTCTCTACACCAGCCAGGCATACATTGTACAGGTAATACTTCTAATCTCGCTCTACACCAGCCAGGCATACATTGTACAGGTAATACTTCTAATCTCTCTACACCAGCCAGGCATACATTGTACAGTGATACTTCTAATCTCTCTCTACACCAGCCAGGCATACATTGTACAGGTAATACTTCTAATCTCTCTCTACACCAGCCAGGCATACATTGTACAGGTAATACTTCTAATCTCGCTCTACACCAGCCAGGCATACATTGTACAGGTAATACTTCTAATCTCGCTCTACACCAGCCAGGCATACATTGTACAGGTAATACTTCTAATCTCTCTCTACACCAGCCAGGCATACATTGTACAGGTAATACTTCTAATCTCGCTCTACACCAACCAGGCATACATTGTACAGGTAATACTTCTAATCTCTCTCTACACCAGCCAGGCATATATTGTACAGGTAATACTTCTAATCTCTCTCTACACCAGCCAGGCATACATTGTACAGGTAATACTTCTAATCTCTCTCTACACCAGCCAGGCATACATTGTACAGGTAATACTTCTAATCTCGCTCTACACCAACCAGGCATATATTGTACAGGTAATACTTCTAATCTCTCTCTACACCAGCCAGGCATACATTGTACAGGTAATACTTCTAATCTCTCTCTACACCAGCCAGGCATATATTGTACAGGTAATACTTCTAATCTCTCTCTACACCAGCCAGGCATATATTGTACAGGTAATACTTCTAATCTCGCTCTACACCAGCCAGGCATACATTGTACAGGTAATACTTCTAATCTCGCTCTACACCAACCAGGCATACATTGTACAGGTAATACTTCTAATCTCTCTCTACACCAGCCAGGCATATATTGTACAGGTAATACTTCTAATCTCTCTCTACACCAGCCAGGCATACATTGTACAGGTAATACTTCTAATCTCTCTCTACACCAGCCAGGCATACATTGTACAGGTAATACTTCTAATCTCTCTCTACACCAGCCAGGCATACATTGTACAGGTAATACTTCTAATCTCGCTCTACACCAACCAGGCATATATTGTACAGGTAATACTTCTAATCTCTCTCTACACCAGCCAGGCATACATTGTACAGGTAATACTTCTAATCTCTCTCTACACCAGCCAGGCATACATTGTACAGGTAATACTTCTAATCTCTCTCTACACCAGCCAGGCATATATTGTACAGGTAATACTTCTAATCTCTCTCTACACCAGCCAGGCATACATTGTACAGGTAATTAGATCAGCCAGGTGTATATTGTACAGGTAACCACACCAGCCAGGTGTATATTGTACAGGTAATTAGATCAGCCAGGTGTATATTGTACAGGTAATCACACCAGCCAGGTGTATATTGTACAGGTAATTAGATCAGCCAGGTGTATATTGTACAGGTAATCACACCAGCCAGGTGTATATTGTACAGGTAATTAGATCAGCCAGGTGTATATTGTACAGGTAATCACACCAGCCAGGCGTACATTGTACAGGTAATTAGATCAGCCAGGTGTATATTGTACAGGTAATCACACCAGCCAGGTGTATATTGTACAGGTAATCACACCAGCCAGGTGTATATTGTACAGGTAATAGGTCATCTGACCCGAAGGAGGGTCAAATCACCTATAGCCATCAAAAAATGTATTTCAAACTTGTTCTCAAGTTCCTTTGGTGGGATTGAGCTGCAACTTGCCTGAAATGATCCTGAAATTGTCTTGACCAAGTGGTTAGTAATGATACTAACTAAATGTTGTTACTTTAAGAATTGGTCTGAAATCCAATATGGCCACCATAGGCATCATTTTGAAAAACCTTTCAAACTTCTTTTCAAATTCACCAGTGATGAATGATGTTAAATTATGTTATTTAAACAACTAGTCTAGCTGTCCTCAATTTTTGACATGTCAGCAATAGGTGAATAAAACTAAAAACTGTTGATTTTCAGTTAAAAAATTACATTTGAATTGATGAATACCTTGCATTCTCTATGCTATAAGACTGTCAGAAGACCGTTAAGGCCTATGGGCCTCTTGTTTTCTCTCTTCACACCTCTCATGTCTCTTAAACTTGCATTTCAGGTTTCAAATTGTAAAGATGCAACACTGCTGAATAAGTTTAAAAGTCTTCTTCAAAATATCCTGGAGTTTCTGTCTAAGGTTTCCAAAGCAACAGACCTTTACCAAGAAACTATTACAGCGCGGTTTTGGAGAGCGTTTCAACACAAAGTATATGATTTGCTAGAAAAGGTAAGAATTGTGTGGATTTAAGATTGTTTGTCTCTTTGTGTGCTGTTTTAGGTTCGTGAAAATTTATCACATGTACTGGTATGCAAAATTAATTCGGTCATGCTGTGATTTTGTGATTTTGATTACTTGATACATTACTCTGTAGATTTTGGTTGATGATTATTTGTTATGACAATAGGTAGTGACGTTGTTACCGGAGGATATGTTTGTGGAGGTGGTATCCTCCCTGATGGACCACACCCTCCCAAATGTACAGAGAAAGGCCCTGGAGCTGCTCAATACAAACCTGCATCAGAAACGGGAGGCTCTAACAAAACATGAGGTATGTATATTATTCAGATATGGAACACCCTCAGAAAACACTTGGTACATGTATCTTTACTTTGTATCTTCATTAGAAATAGGACGACTTCTCGAAACACTTGGTACATGTATCTTTAAAATTTCTGTCTTCATTAGAAATAGGGATACCCTCAGAAAACACATGGTACATGTATCTTTAATTTCTGTCTTCATTAGAAATAGAGATACCCTCAGAAAACACATGGTACATGTTTCATTCCTTTAGAAACTTAAAGCTTACATATCATCAGAAAATGACAGGAATTTTATAAACTGTTTATGTTCACAAGAAACAAGAACTCACAAGGCTGGAGTTATATGAGCTGTTTTAACCTTCCATCATCACCAGAAATGTGATGCCCTCACTAACCTTGAGTTCTTTCTACTCTCAAGGAGGTACATACACTTTATAACTATATCAGAAAACAAAGACTTAAACAAACTTTATGGATATATGTCTTCAATGTATTTACCAAGAATGAAACAGATGTGCTGTATCAAGCGTGAAGTAATGTTTACCAATAAATTAAAGTGAAATAAATTCCCTGTACACGGAGACTTAAGTTCAATATCAACACATATATTATGATTATATTAAGTTCCTTTGCCTATAAGGCTTCAAAAAGACACATGCTATTAGACTTAAAAGAAACTTTGCCTATTTGACTTCAAGAAGACAATTTGCCTATAAAACTTTAAGGAGACACTTTGCCTATTTGATTTCAAGAAGAGACACATTGCCTATTACCGGTAGACTTTCATAGGACATTCTGTATTTAGGTGTCACTGCTGCTGCCCCTGGTGGACAAGACCCGTGGTATTATAGAGAGGACGTGTCTGGTGGTGGGAGGTTTGGAGGACACTGTTGTCAATGCTCAGACAGCCCTGTATGGACTTAAACTCTTGTGTCGGCATTTAGGCCAGAACAACCCACACACCTTTATCAAGGTAAGCTTTGGACTGAAACAAAAACATAGTAAATCTATCTTATATAGGTAGAATTATACAGCTATGTGTTGATTATCAGAAGGAGGGGGGGGGGGTGTGTTTCTACAATTTCTGACAAATATGATGTAGAATGAAACTGTTTGCGGAAAAAAATGGGTTTTCGTTACCAGCCTCCCTGCTTTTGTATGTTAAATTGTTTAGTCTGAATAGGAAATGTGATGACGTACAATAACTTCTGCTGTGACTTGATGTTCACAATACAAATCTTGCCTGACAGAGTTACAGCCCTACTTGTCTGCTACTTGACATGTCATATATAGTTCTGTCCCATACCCACTGATGTAGGTAAATATCATACTTACCTGTTATTTTGTAGCAGAGTAATCAGAAATTAAAAAAATAAAAATTGCATTATCAAAACTTTCCTTTTTCCAAAAGGTTCTGAAGCTTGCAGTGCGAGTGTTCAGCGAGAGGGGAGACAACTTACAGCTGTCAGCATGTGCCTTACTTTGTATTGCTGAGATTGCACAAGTTCTCAGAATCCATGTCATTGCCCATCTCTCATCCTTCATGCCTAAAATTATCACCTGCTTGGAAAACCACGACACGTTACTAACGTAAGTAACCATTACATCCAATAGCAACTAGTATGTATTGTCTGGTTTTTATTCTGTATCGTGAGAAACTCTTGCTCAAGTGTATTTTCTTCATAGGTACATAATTAATTTTCCATTGATTGTGTGCAGAATGCGGCTTTCTGATAGGTTGGGATTTTTTTTCATACCTTTATGAAAAAAAAAAATCCAAAAACGACGCGAAATATGTGAGGTCACAAAACGCCAACTGACGTTGCGTATTGATTTTTAAAAAAGAATCTGTTGTTAGATCAGTCAAATTGCACATAAACATGTTTTAAATTTGAAAGAAAGTTGCAAAAATTAATTATCTTAAAAAAGCATTGATGACAATTTGTTTTTTAGTTTCATTGGGGTATGAAAAAAATTTTGCTTGCAAACTTTTGTAAGAATCCGTGTAGCGGATTCATACAGTTTGCAAACAAAATTTTTTTCATACCCCAATGAAACTAAAAAAAAATTGTCATCAATGCTTAATTATATAAATATTGATGTAAACATGTGATTGCTATACATGTAGTGATAATTCCAATCAGTTATAGGTCTATGACACACTCATTAATACTTGGTCTCTGGGTCTGTCACTCTTCATTACTTGGCATGACAGTACAATTTGATACTTATCTGTCAAGATTTGTCCAGCTATTCAACAAATACATGCATTATGATGGTTTGATACTTGTTTCTTGATGTAAGGATGATTAAATCTTTACCTCTTCAATGTTGTAGAAATGAGTTGTTCCTAATGAGTATAAAATCTTTACTTCTTCAATGTTGTAGAAATGAGCTGTTCCTGATGAGTGTGGTGACAACTTTACAGAAGGTTGTGCAAAACCTTTCCAACTTCCTCAGTCCCTACATCAAAGACATCATTCTACAGGTGAGTCTGAAGACAGAATTCAAAGGGGAAATACATAATGTATATTATGTTCTTAAATATTCAAGATTCTTTAAACAATAGAATTCGGAAAGAAATAGAATTGTTTGGTATTTAAAACATACTTTTGTAGTTCTGTTTCTGTAGCTGGTTTTGTTGAAGACTAAGAGCTATAACTAGAACACCTGTTTTTTGTGCCTTTACAGGTATGCTGTTTGTCTGCTCTAGACACGGAACTCGACGTGATGAAAAAACCACAGACACAACAACGGCTGAAAAACACTAGGTATCTACATGTATATTCAATAGCAAGTTCTCTTGTCTGTAAAATTACTGAGATATAACATGGAATGTTTTCTCTTAATATTTTGATGTACAGCAAAACCCTAATTACTCGAACATATGGGGACTTAATCAAAATTTCGAGGAATACATGGTATTCAAGTAATCCGAAATTAGTTGAATATGTACAAATTCAGTCGGGACCAAACAAACTGTTTGACGAATGAAGGGTGTTGGAGTAAATCGGGTTCGAGTGAGTTGGGTTTTACTAAATGATGTACATAATATTGTTGAAGTGATGTATTTATTGTTGAAGTGATAGATGTATTGTTGAATTGATGTAAGTATTGTTGAGGTGATGTACATATTATTGAAGATACCTGACTGTAGTTTCCCTCCATTGTAGGACAGCATTATCAACAGTACTGCCATTCCGGGTCATGCTCCCATCTGTCAGCAATTGTTATGAAAAGTTCTCCAATAATGATTTGGTAAGGTTTTGTGACTTAAAACTGTATTACATGTTTTTATGTTAAATACAATTTATACTTTATGATCTTACTTTCAGTTTCCGATATAATCAGCTTGCTTCTGTATCATTATATGACAGGAGAGCTTTTGTAAAAGGGACATAACTCTAGTTGAAACTGAGGTAACTCTAACAATTGATTGCACAATTTAACCATTATTGATTAAATTCATATATTGATAATAGGTTTGTAGTCAGTAGAAAAAAAATCTGTTTGTGTTGTGCATTGTCATTCTTCCAGAAGAGCCAGAAGATGCAAAAATGCTCTGAGAAACTGTAATCTTATCTTGTCTTAAACATTCGTATACATGTACCTATGCCAATATCCTTGTAGATGTGCGTGAAGCCTTTGATGTCCCTGTTGGAGGACCATATAGCCAATATGAGTCGTGATGACCTCACCAGTAATCTGTCACAGCTCCAGGGGTTCTTCCTTGTGTGTTTGGACTTCCGAGCCAAACATCCAGATGTAAGTAACATATATATTCATGTTAACATTCATTTTACTTGTTATAATAAATGTGTCCACATTCTTTTGGAAACATTATGAGAAATGATCAAGATGAAACAAACAGAATTTAACAAACATCAGTGTCTTCCTTCCAAAATACATTTGTTTACACTTTAAAACTTTGTAATGTGTTATGATAGAGCAATGAAACTTTGCTTGATTGTTAACCACAATAAGATAATGTGCAGCACACTCTCATTGTGACCTTCACCCGAAGGGTAAAGGTCAAACATGTCTTGATTGATTCAAACATTCCAAGGTGTTTGTGTCAAGGTAAGGCCAATGGTCCCTTACTCTGTCTAATTATATGTGGCAATGACTGACCAAACCTCAGGCTTATCAGATCAAGGGCAAACCTCATATTTCAAATCTTTAATTTAAGGTCATTGTGTGGCAAAGGGTAAAAACATTATGTTGCAAAGTCGGAATTTAGCAAGGTCTCAATTGACCAAACCTCAAGGTCATCAGATCATAGGTCAAGGTCAAATTTTACATATGCTTGTTAACCATTTTGTTGTGACAATTGAAGCAGATTTGGTAGTAATCAAACAAGCTGTCAACTGCCCAAACATCAACGTCATCGGATCTAAGATGAAGTTAAATTTTACACCTCTTAATTGCTATACTATTAGAGTCAGATAACAAGATGGCACTGTTCCTGACAAGTCAGTCTTTTAGATTTGCTTAAACATTGTATGTAATAAATTTGTATGTAATATATGATATTGGACTGATGTGGCCTTATCATGTTAAGGATTTCGTATCTACTTAGTGTTTTCCTGAATTTTTCCATCCTCCATTTGCCCTTATTTTAGACTCGATGATAATTTACAAACCAGAGCAGATTCTTTACAAGTTGACTTTTAGTTGCAATCGCAGGATTCTCAGAGATGGTTATTATCTCCATATCATCTTGGCCCAGTTGTTCAAAAGGTGATTGGCTTAATCAGTGATTAGCACAAATTTTAATTATCATGTAACTTTAAAATAAAACCATAGATTTAGTTACAACTTTGCATATATCAACTATATCTAATAGTATTAATTTACATGCAAAATTTGAAGGTTTCAACTTGTATATTGACAGGATGATTAAAGTTTGAAAAATGTCGTTAAATAGTGATTAAGCTAATCATCCTTTGAACAACTGGGCCCTGTTGGTACTGAGAGTTTCTCTCACAGCAGCATTGTGTATAATTATTCTTTAGTCTACATTTGTTGGTTTGTGTTTTTGTTTGTATTCCATATATTAATGAACACAAGGTTTTCAAAGAGGCCATTCTAAGTGTGGTTGTCATCATCTTTGGGAAAGGAGTAGGATTGTAGGTTTGTTTTTAGATTTTGTTTATGGTCTTTAAATCGGTTACTTACTTATACTTGCTACGTTTCTGATATACAGGTAGAAGAGAGTGACATGACCTCCATAGAGGGCAGTATCATGCAGACTATCATCTCCATGGTGATGAAGCTGTCCGAATCCACATTCAGACCATTTTTGCTGAAGGTAATTGCCGTGAATCGTGAACTCTTTCACTTTTTTTATTCTTTTTATACACTTTATACAAGTTGAATAGACTACTTTCAATTGAATAAGCATGGCACTATAAATCTATTTCTGTGTTGGTTGTGTAGCTGTACGACTGGGGGACCAGGGAATCTGATGTCAAAGCCAGGGTAACAGTATTCTACAGACTAGCTGACAGGTGAGTGATCCACATAATGCAACATTCACACTACACCGTATAGCACTAACGGATGTTGAACGTAGAACAAAGATTTGCAATAGTGTTATATGTTGGTATAAAGGATAAGGAAATCTTGACCCAAGGGTTGGAAACTATCTACCCAAGGGTTGGGAATTCTACCCACAGCTGGGAAACTACCCAAGAAGGGGAAACTTTACCCAAAGACGAGAAATTCTACACAGGGATGCACAATAGTGCAAAATTATGGTATCAGACAAAGATTTTTGTGCATCTTTCACATCCTGTGATTAAATAAAGTATGTTAATGTATGTAAATGTTGTAAGTGATATCATATGCTAGCTCATGCAAAAGAAAGTGCTGTTCCTTAGAAATACAAGGTTACTTTTACATGTTTGCAGCCTAGCAGAGAAACTGAAGAGTCTGTTTACCCTGTTTGCTGGACATTTTGTACAACATGTTGCTGATCTTCTGGACCTCAATAACTCGTCCAAAACAGGTAAAACATCTTAAAACGACTTAATAACTCATCCAAAACAGGTACAACACCTTAAAACGACGACTTAATAACTCATCCAAAACAGGTACAGCACCTTAAAACAACTTAATAACTTGTCCAAAATAGGTACAACACCTTAAAAAGACTTAATAACTTGTTCAAAATAGGTAAAACATCTTAAAACTATCATTCCCAGGCTTTATAACTATACATTGAAATGTGATGCATGGATTTCCTGAGATAGGGGGTAAGGTGGAATTGGCTGTTTTGTAATACCTTAATAAATAGAGGATATTCAATGGTTTGCCGTTTAATATCAAATATATTTAACGAGTATGGCAGATTTTTTTATATTTTCACGAGTGAGTAGCACGAGTGAAAATATAAAAAAAAATCTGCCATACAAGTGAAATATATTTGATATTAAACAGCAAACCATTGAATTTTCTTTTTATTACATTTCGGAAGAGGACTTAAGATACTTTCATGATTTGTTTTCTTTACTTGCCTACTGGAAAGTAACTAGACTACTGGTAAGTCCTAATCCGTTGAAATCACAACCGATCGGGTCCAGACAGTACACAGCTGATTGGGATAAGATGATCGGAAAATTGAACCCTTCTCATCTTCCAATTCATTACATATTAAATCCTGCAGCAGTTTCCTATCAATATTTACTTATGATGCCATTTCTTCAAGACCATCTTTACACAATAGACAAGTTCTAGCAGACGACAATAATATACCGAGCCTCCAATGTCATGTTCGATTCCGATCAAGGGGAACAACTCATACAAAAGTTCCGGTGTAACGTGAAAAAATTACCCAGTTTAAAACTACCCACCGTTGAAATCTACGGCGGGTCACTTTCTCAGTAGACAAATTACAGAAATATCGAGTGGGGTCATTTTTCTACAGAAGACTGAGTAAGATTTCTACTGTAAAATAACGACCCGGCTAACTATTGCAAAGTAGAATAATGACCCCGGGTAGTTTCTCATTGGCGGGTCACTTTTTCACGTTACACTGAAAAAGCCTTATATTTTCACTGCAAAATCTTATATTTTCACGGCAAAATCTTATATTTTCACTGCTCAATACAGCAGTGAAAATATAAGTTTTATCAGTTTGATAATTTTCTATATTTCACAGGCAAAAATGTAATAAAGAAATCCTCTCTAAAAGTGTTTGTGATGTAATCACAAGGTATTTGGTCCTTTTGTAGGAACAATTCCTTTAAACATTGGCCACATTCATTTTCTTGTTAAAATGCCCCAAGGGGCTCAGAAATATTCTGTAATATAGAATTCAGAATTATAGTGAATCATCCTAGTAGATCATTAGACCTAAAAGTACTTAGTGGTAGAGGTTTTGGCAAATAAATAGCAGTGATCGAGCTTTGTTTGTTCCCCCTTTCCTATGATTTATAATTTTAATAATTGAATACTTTAAAGTCAAGTAAGTAATCACTATGTAATGTGAATTGACCTTTTATGAATAATGCAAATAATCAACAGTCTTCAAGAAGGAATTACTGAATCCCTTTGGTTATAAATGCCACATTTTCAAAGTTCAACCTCAGTCCTATTCTCTGCCTATTATTTCATTCCTAATTTAAACTAATTGAAAATAGTGATTGACAGAAATACGGGTACTTACACAATTTATTACAAAGTTAACATAAAGACGTGTACTTGTTTCAATAGGTAAGGGTTACTTTGGGAAGGGAAAGCAGTGTCGTCGAATGTCTCACCAGCTACTGGTCCATGTGATCGACTGCCTACAGAAGTGTTTCCTGTACGACACAGAGGGGTTCCTTAACAAGGAACGCTTTGACTGCCTCATGCAACCACTAGTGGACCAGGTTTGTGTTTTATTACAGATCATTTCGATGTCATGTGTTCAAACTGTAAATTGCTCAAATGGCTATGTAAAAAAAAATTAGTAAAAAAATATATTCATTTTCTGTTTCCTTTGAGAAAATGTTAATTACTTTAACCTGATGGGCTGGACACAGAAAAACAAGAGTTGGCAATTAATGTAGAAAAAAATCTCAATACATGTATTAGGTCTATATATGTAGAGAGAGATTGATGGAAGGATTTGACAATTGATATAGAACAAAAACCCTCAATTGCTTGAATTTTAGAAAATAGTAGAAAATAGCACACATACACTCAACCCCCAAACCCCCCAACCCCAAAGAAAATATCTTGATGCTTAATTTTTATAAAAGAGATTTAAAGAGTGAATTTCTATGTATATTAACAACTCCTATGTAAAGGTGCATAAAGAGAGTAATTAAAGAAGAAAACCATTGATTTACTTTTCAGACATTAAAATATTCACTGAAAAAATGCATTTTGAAAACAAAGAATGACTCTTTATAAAACATTGAAATATTTTTGCTGGGATTGTAGTTGGATAACACTGGTCGTAGTGAGAACCTGTACAGAAAGCGTGTGGATCGTCACCTAGTACCCTGTCTAGTACAGATGGCTGTAGCCATACAGGACGACTCCTTGTGGAAAACCTTAAACTACCAGATCCTGCTGAAGACCAGACACGAGGAGCCAAAGGTAGGTTATATACTGCTGATGGTTACCCTCAATATAACAAAAGGGAATCTTTTTACTGCAGCATAGCATGGTAACCATGAAGATAGTATTGTGATGTGGTAGCCATGGTGATAGTACTGTGATGTGGTAACAATGATAACTATATTGTGATGTGCAAATGTTATTGTAACATTGGGGGAGGATGGGTTGGTGATTTTACTTGCAACAAATACTGGAATACCCTGTCTGTGTAGATGTCTGGATGCATGTAACTTGTCCCAAGATCTTCTTGATTTTGAGGAAATTTGCTTGAATGATCAGTATGTTATGTATTTTTGTATTATCTTTTGAATTTCAAAGTTTGTTTATTTTTAAGGCACTTTGTCCATAGATTTCTACCTTAACTTAATGGCATTTTGACCCTTTATCAGGTAATTATGATAAATATCTCCAACAAGTTACCATTTCTATAAGTTGTCCCCAAGGTCAATAAATGATGTATTAACTACCAGCATCTGTTTAGTTGACTAGTTTAGTTCTATATCAATAAAACCTAATGTGTGTTTCTATGGTTACAGGTACGGCTAGGAGCTCTGAATGCTGTTGATGAACTACACAAGAAGTTAGGGGAGGATTACCTGGGCCTCCTGCCTGAGACTATACCATTCCTGGCTGAGCTGATGGAAGGTAAGTACTTCAATCTGTCCAGGAAGAGACACTAGGTAGATTTTCCAGCAATAGTTGAATTTATGAAATTTGTGATTGTGTTTCAAATTTCACCTCCATCATTGTACCTTGGCTTGTTTCAGACGAATGTGAAGAGGTGGAGAAAGAATGCCAGGCTGTCATTGGGGAGATGGAGAAAACCCTTGGTGAACCCCTTCAGAAATACTTCTAGATGGTGCTTGGCTGTCATTGGGGAGATGGAGAAAACCCTTGGTGAACCCCTTCAGAAATACTTCTAGGTGGTGCTTGGCTGTCATTTGGGAGGTGGAAAAAACCCTTGGTGAACCCCTTCAGAAATACTTTTAGATGGAGCTTTGCCTTTATTTGAGAGATTGAAAACAACTTTGGTGAACCTCTTCAGAAGTACTTCTAGATGGTGCTTGGCCTTTGTTTGGGAGATTGAGAAAACCCTTGGTGAACCCCTTCAGAAATACTTCTAGATGGAGCTTTACCTTAATTTGAGAGATTGAGTTAACCCTTGGTGAACCTCTTCATGAATACTTCTAAATACAATATTGCTTCATTTTCCTTCCAATGCTGATGAAGACATACAAGTTCATCAATTAAGAGTGACAGAAACCTTAGAAAATATCTTCAGAAATATTTCTGTAATGACAAAGCAGAATTTCTTTTTCTGAAGTGTGATGTTTTGGCTGAAGAAGCTATGGACTGGTGAGGGCGAAACGTATATAAATAATTATATACAAGATACCTTATTTGTGATTTCCTTTAGAGAGCAATAAATCTTTATTTGTGATGTCCTTTAGAGAGCAATAAATCGTGCAAATGCATAATTGTCAATAATGAAGTTTTTCGTTGATATAGAATCCTCATAAAGAACACACTGCATGTGTCTGTTCATGTTTTTATTAGACAAATATATGAGTGTGTATTCAATTAAAACAGTCTTTAAGCCATATACTTGTGTATTTCTGTTGTTTTTCTTCCTGTCAAGCATAGGTGTTAACCCCTGAAACCTCCAATGAGGAAGATCTCCCTCATTCTACATTTCTATTGAGGGAGAAAGTGCGTGAAATATGTCTAGAACTGTATCACTCAATTTGTTTTCCCCTTTTTATGCATTAAAACAGCTTCAAAAAGTATTCATTTGATCCAGACACACCTGTTATGGTCATTACACACACCCTACACTGTACATTAACAAGGATATATCATTTGACCACAGGATGTAGATTTTGAGTTTGTGTGAGATTGTACTTAAATGAGGGAGATGTCAAGGGGGATTGGTAAATTATGGTCAGAATGAGGGAGTCTCCCTGGTAATTAGGGAGGGTTAAAGGGTATGGGACTCGTGTCTACAATCGTATGGATTATAATAATATATATGTTAGTGTCCGGAGCATAGTTAGGGTTGGGTATATAAAAACCATGCAGTTTAAATGTTAAAGTCTGAATAAGGCATTAAAACAATTGCTTCCCTCATGAAAACATAATAGTCATATCTTAGATATTTGGTGTTCTTTCTGCTGAAAATTGGCAAGCGTTTGATTAACATTATTTTTGTTGAATTCAAGGAATACCGGGTACTTGAAAAATTGGAATATCTACTGTATCCAAAACCAATTAAATAGCTAGCTGTGTGCCTTCACTTTTAACCGAAATCTTCTTGAAGCCTTTGATTGAAGGATTGCTGATTTGCAAAAATATGAGGCATGTCTCACGGATCTGAAAGCGATCACACAAGATGAATCTTGGCCCATATTCATGAAACCATGCATTCTCGTGCTCAGGCCGGCTTTCTAGAAACTCTCCTAGTCATGTCGAAGAATAAAAAAATCACTCTAGATAATGAAAAAAGGTATCTTCAATTTTTTCCCCAAAAACATTGATAAAATAGGATTTTTTCAATAATTTATAGCCATAACAAGAAATTGATTAGGATTGAGCACGAAATCCATGCTTGAGCATGAGAACGGTTTCATGAATACAGGCCCATCAGGTCATTTCAATGGTTCGTCAACAACATTGCTAGAAAACAATATTTACTGAAGGACAAAGTATGTTTATGAGTGTTATCACAGACACACCGTCTCATTTATCTCGGAGTTGATTATTATTCCATACGAAATGGCCATAATTATGTTGCTGTTAATCTTGATGATGTCGACCTAATTTTTGAAAAGATGCTCCCTCATAACGAAGCATGTCCTCCCCATAATATCCATACTCGGATAAAAGGTTATTTATAATCAGTTTGACAATGTGTTAATAAACAAGTTTTAACAATTCATTACAACAAGGAAGCTACTGCCATTGATTGTGGTCGGGCTTTACTGGTGATTGGTCTCTCACTCTGATTAAATATCATACATCATATCAGATAGCAAAGTTAAAAACATTACTGATGTGCATACTGAGCGCCAATATCATATAAAATATACAGATTAAAACAATAAAATGATAAAGGAATAAAAAAATAAATAAGGGAAGAAAAATTGTATTACCTTGTGACCCGGTGATGTAATATATGTTTTAGAATGCAACATTCTAATTATAACATTAAAGTGTACTACTATAAAAATACTTCCTGATACCAATACAAACTATTGTCATCATAGTAACAACATTATTATACTTAGATTATTCAACTAGATTTACTCAACGCCGTCTTAAATACAAGCAAACAGGATGCATTTCAGTTATCGTCGCTTTTAAATTGCTTCCCGGAGGAATAAAGTTATTTAAAAAAAAAAAATTAAGGGGATATTTATTTCCTTTTGACCAATCAAAGTGAGAAAGCGATTAGAAAAGCTTTGTAAATGTATTCCTTATTGAGCTGACAGCACTACCTTGTTATTTGCCTAAATCAATGCGTGTCGAAATTTAAAAGCATCTTATCCTCCAGGCAATATACTTTTTGTTAAATCTTAAGAAAATCAAATCCGTACAAAGTGTTGTTTAACTCAGTGTCGTGTTTCAGGATATTGGTAACAAAATACTGCTAACGTTCAAATTTTAGCGGTAATCTTATTTTAGCGATTATTGTGCCAAACTATGATTGTGTTAATTACAATGTCTCTATATTACTTTCTACAGATAGTCTTGTGAGGGAGCCAAAATAAGTATGTTTACAGAATTAAACATCCTAACATATGTTACAGTCATCCTTAATGATCATCCTTAAAAACCATCCTTAATAGTCATCATTAATGGTCATCCTTGATTTAAACCCTTTTTGAAAATCACAAAACACGACCTGGCAAGTCGTTTTTAAATGCCCTTATTGAAATATAACTCGAGCAGTTTATTTTGAACATGTAAAACTTTTTATTTACATTACCAGGTTAAGGTAGTTCCTTTATTAATCAAAGTCACCTAGGCTTTGCTGTCTTATTTATGATTTACAAAAAAATATTTTACAATGAGATTTACCAATGACTTTAGTTGTTTTGCTTGTCAACGCTTAATTGTAGGTGTCGTAATTGCTCTCACAAACTGGTAGAAAAGAACAGCTTTGCATTACTTAGGTATATATATACACTCGGCCATAAGTAAGGGATAACGTACCCTATCTTAGACTTGGCTTAATTTTGTTCGCCGTATCCAAGAAAAAATAGCCAATGTAAATTCAATAGGATGTATAGGAATGTTTTGGGCATCTAACAAAACTATAGCAAATCGAAAGGAAAAGAAATTGACAGAACCGGAAGTGTTGTATCATTTTAAATAGACCTGCTAAAAAAGGCATCCCCAAAGTCTAGAAAAAAACACACTGTTTTATCTTTAACCATCTCTTATTAACAGATACGTCATCACCAAAACATGTTGCTTAGTCAGGAAGGTTAAATAACCAACGAGTTCAATTGAGTATGAAAATGTCATCACCGGGCATAACCACCATGCTTCTGGTTCAATTCTTGCGCCCGTCGTCTCGCACCATCGACCAAAGCTTGTTCTGAGGAAACCGCTGCCAATCCTGAATCTATGCAACTCGTATTTCTCCAATGTTTTGGCATTTTTGATCCGATGCATTTACTTTTTTGACCACACGCCTGGTTGGGTCATGTCTGGGGATGGCATTTCAGGCCATTGGAGTGTCTCTATCACTTCTTGTTGAAAAAAACCCCTTGCACTAGCGGGCTCTAGGTAGATCGACATTGTCACCCATTAGGACATGCCGATCTGGCAGTAAATGGGTACGAGATCTGATCACGGTACTTCTGCTCATTTAAAGGGTTTTCAGAGGATGCAAGCGAAGCTTACAGTCTAAAGGAACAGTCTATTTTAGGTACAGCGTATAGACCAGAAAATTCGGATGTGACATTCTAGGAAAATCTTTATGATTCATTAAGGAATGCTTTTGATTTGTCTCCTAACGTAATTTTAACTGGTGACTTAAACGTCGATCTTTTATCAGTATCGCCAACTCGTACTCTTTGTAATATTATTAGTTCGTTTGGTCTTATTAATGTTATAGAAGTACCTACTAGGTTTGGGCAAACCAGACATAGTCTACTAGATCCTATACTCTTATCTGATTTTATTTCTTATACTTTTTCCTCTACTGTTTCTATCGATAGAGAATTTAGCGATCACGAAGGTTGTATGACTAGTATACAAATACCATGTAATATTTCATCAGTTTATACCCGTAAGGTATGGCTATAAAGAAGGGACGATTTTGAACGACTGAATAATTTTATATCGGAATATGACTGGGAAAATATGATTCTTAATTGTGACTGTAGATTTAGCATGTGAACGTTTTACTGATATATTTTTACAGTTTGCTAATGAGTGTATCCCATCAAAGGAAGTTATTATTCGACCAAACGACAAACCTACGATGACTTCTGAAATTAGGAAAAATGTAAGAATTCGGGACAGACTTTACAAAAAGGGAAAACAAACCAAACGACATTCTGACATTAGAAAATATAAGGACCAGAGGAACAAAGTTAACAACATGAAAAATACGCACGCCTAAACTTTTATGAAAATGTACATGGTCTTATTGATGAGTGTTTTAGTTCAGATCAAAAAGCTTATTGGAGACTTGTTAAACGCCTAATGAAATCTAGTTCATCAACACAACCAATTCCAACACTTGTAGATCCAAATTCAGACACTGTAGCCACTTCCGATACAGAGAAAACAAATCTTTTAAATGAATATTTTTGTATCATAACTCGTCTTGACGATACTGGAATATCTTTACCAAATTTCGCCTCCAGGACTGAAAATATGTTTAATAGTGTTAGATTAACTTTTATTAAAATTAGGGATGTTTTACATGCACTGAAACTCGGTAAGGCTTGGGGCCATGATGGAATCAGCCATCATATGTTGAAATATACTGCTAATACGATTTGTAAGCCGTTAGAATTACTGTTTAATTTATCATTGGTTGAAGGTGTATATCCAGATGTATGGAAGCTTGCTAATGTTATGCCACTTTAAAAAAAAATGATAGGTATTCTCCAACGAACTATAGACCAATTTCTCTTTTATCAACTGTTGGGAAAGTATTTGAAAGGGTGATTTTTAAGCATATGCATAATTTCTTGTTACAAAATTATCTTTTTTATCAGTATCAGTCTGGTTTCATGCCAGGTCATTCCACTGTGTTCCAATTAATTGAATTGTATCACAACATTTGTTTGGCTCTTGAAGAAAAAAAACATTCATGTATAGTTTTTTGCGACATTTCTTAAGCATTTGACCGTGTATGGCACCGTGGACTTCTTGTTAAATTACAATCGTACGGCTTTACTGGGGAAATTCTTAAGTGGCTAAAAAACTTTCTTCTAAATCGTAAGCAAAAAGTCCTCATAAATAATTGATAATCAGATCTAACTACGATTGAAGCAGGGATGCCTCAAGGCTCGATTCTAGGTTCTCTTTTATTTCTTATCTATATTAACGACATAGCCCACAGGGACCTGAGAATTTGTTACATCTAGTTTTGGACCTAAAATAGGGTGTTTAGCGTAATTTTACACATTTGGGAGGTTAAGATAAATTTTCGATAAAAATGCCCCCTCAGTGATCATAAAAGCTAAAGGGTGGAAAGTTGACGTCACCCCGCGTGCTGGTCTTTTGGATGGCGGTCTTCCTTTAAATTTAGCCATCCAATGACAGCAAAAGACCAGCACGCGGGGTGACGTCAACCTAATGAATATGTAACGAAATGGTCCCCAAGCCGCCACGCTCCTAAGACACGGATATTTTGCGTGTTTTTGGAGGAAATGGAGATTATTTCTGAGGAAGGAGGATACATTTGACTTGCATTTAGGAGATTTCTAAAATAAAAATTATCCATCTTTCCAACGGTACCAAGCGTTTTTTCGTACCTCAACTAGAAATGTGATTTTTGATGCAAGAAAGGTAGGTGGGGTCGATTTTTCGATCTGGAAAGCTTTCCACCCTTTAGTTTTTATGACTACTGAGGGGGCATTTTTATCGAAAATTGATCTACGAGCCTTGAGACACTTTTTGAGAGGAGAAGATTGAGCCTTATTTATAAGATGGAAAATTACTTAACGCAATATTACTTCCATTCACTTCTGCCTCCAAAAGTCGGCGATACTAACAACTATGCGCTATGAAATAAAATGAATTGTAGAATTCCATATTATAGACTTTCTCTAACAAACTCGTCTTTTACACCTTCCTCTCTAAAAATGTGGAATGACCTGAGTGAACAGACTAGGTTTTCGCCTTCTCTTGCAATCTTTAAAAGAAACCTGACACATGATTTCGGCAGTAAATACCCAGTAGATCTATATTTTAATTTTGGAGATAGGAAAATAAATATAATACACACAAAACTAAGAAATCGATGAAGTCAATTAAATTATGATTTATTTCGAGTTCATCTAACCAATAGTCCAAATTGTAGTTGTGGAAATCGTTGTGAAAATGCTTATCATTTTTTCTTTGAATGTGACAATTATGTTAAAAGCAGAATGGTATTATTTGATCAGTTACGACACTTAGATATAAATATCAATTTAAAAGTATTATTATATGGTAATATATGCCGATAATATAAATTTCAGAATTTTCAGACACGTGCATCCAGTAAGAGGTTTTAAATATAAAACATGTATATATAATTGTTACTGCCTAGGTTTATTGTATGTTGTATTTATCATGATGTTGGGAAAGGGCGTTTCATAAGTTAAGTTGATATAACTTTTGCACAATCCTCTTGTCGTTTTCGTGACAATAGTATATGTTTAAATTAAACTAAGGAAAAGACCTATCAAGGTCATCACCAAATGATGTTGTGCTCAGAATTTGATTATGATGGTATGCCGTATTTCTTGTCCTCCAAGCATGGACCTACCATCTGTTGGACAAGTAAAAAAATGTAGCTTCCAGCAGACCAGTTGACTCGTCGCCAAGTTATCCCAATTTCTTGAAAAGTACTGAATGGATCATTCTCAAATTGCATATGTAAGTTCCCCTTGGTCCCTTATTGTGCTGTAATGATTTTGGGACTAAGCGAAAAAACAAAATGGCCGACAGACGGCCATCTTGGATTTTGACAATGAAAAATTGTTATCGTTATGTCTTGTGAAGTATTGGATGGATCTTTCCCAAATTTCATATGCAGGTTCCCCTTGTTGATAAATACAAGATGGATCTCTCTTGGAGTTTTGGATTTTGGACACCTTATTTCAACAGTTATTACTGTAATTTTCACTAGAAATTTCAAAGTTCATAGCACTAGGATAAAATACATCAATAAAAGAAAGACAAAAAGAATTAAGATTAAATACATAAATGAAAGTTAAAATAAGAAGGAAAAAATCCATCTTTCTAAGAATGAAGCGATTTTATCTAAGATATGTACTGTTTTCATTAGGCCTGTGTAACACTGTTGATTCAGACCGGTCAGAAAATACATACCCTTGCCTTCATTCGCAAGTAGATAAAGATCTCTTTTATGAAAACTGGTTGAGAGAAAAACAAACTAGTCTTCGTCAAAGTTATAATAATTTGACTGCAGATATCTTTAGAGATAATTTTGTCATATCTCCAGATTGTAAATGTTCTTATCCACTAGAAAAGTTAAGGTGTCTGACATTCTGCTACCACTAGCCTTCAAACTCTTGGTAGCGTGACCTACCAGGTACGTATTTTGGGGGCAATCGCAAGGTACTGGCCGTTGGTCGCAGGTTTTTTTCTCACGTAACTCCGTTTAGTGTAATCGATTTGATTAAAGGCCCAATAAACGTAACTTCAGGGAAATTTTCGTCGTTCTGAAAAATTCTGAAAAAATGCAGTTGATAACAATGCAAAAATAAGCCTAAAACGAAGAAAACCTGAGCGGTAACTAACAAGAAACTCTTGACAAAAAAATCCAAAGGATTGAAAATTATTCAGGTGGGGCCCACTTCAACAACAAACCGAAGGTAAAAGACGGTTCGAAATGGACGCGTGTTTACAAATAGCGTGTTTCAACTGCTGCTGTACCGGTAACCGCGAAAGAATTCACCTTGAATATTGCTGATATCAGTTAATCTTAACTAAATCTATAAACATAATAAGTTATTAGGCTTGCTTTTTGCTTCAAGTTTTACCGAAAATTATGTATATTGGGCCTTTAATGCGGTGCTACATTGTTCAGAATTTTGTCCAGATATGGTATTTTTAGTGATCTCTGAATGTCATATTTAATGGTTTTTGATGCGCTAAATCAGTAGGATAAGGAAGCTATATGATGGATTGAACAGAAATATGAACCACATACGAAAACTTTCATGTTGAAATGATAGGAGGACATCAATTTTTTTCGTTACAGAGAGTTTATTTCATAGGGAAGTTATTAATATGATATCTACAATGAAAACGGAATACATTATTTAGAAATTATGCAATTTTTGAACATGAAGATATTCCTATACCAATGCTTGCGACATAACGTACATTAATGTAGGTACTGGCCCGTAAATCATATATATATATGTATATTAATGTTACTGTTATGAATGGAATTAGCATATACATGTTGATAATTATTGCATTATTGATCCCATTATGTATTAACTTATTGAAAAAGACGTTTTTAAAGTTGAAGTTGTTATAACTTGCATGTAAAATTCCTTTTAAACTATTTATATGAAATACATTTGAACTAAACTAAATTTGGTAATATAGATGTTCGTATTCATATTGATAATTTACATTGTATATGGGTTTCTTGTATAAACTTGAACAACAATTGAAAATGTATAGACCGATTTGAATCCGTCTCCACACGTAATCGGCTACGTACATTGTACATGTACATTTTGTAGTGCATGAAGCGTGACTAAAACATGCGAAATACACATACCGAGGATTCATACAACTTAAGTTATACTGCATAAAGACAGATGAATTTACGAGAGAATTGCTTACACTATTTAGTCTTTAAAATGTTAAAAAAGTAAAATAAATAAATTACCCTATGATTTCTTAACTTAAACGTTTCTCCCTGTCCGATACGTATACGGATGCGTTCACGGGGACCTGAGAATTTGCTACAACTAGTTTTGGACCTTAACTAGGGTGTTTAGAGTAATTTTACACTTTTAGGGGGTTTAGATTAATTTTCGATAAAAATGCCTCCCATCACTAAATGGTCATAAAGGCTACCATTTAGTGAAGGGGGGCATTTTTATCGAAAATTGATCTAAACCCCCCAAAAGTGTAAAATTGCTCTAAACACCCTAGTTTCGGTCCAAAACTAGTTGTAGCAAATTCTCAGGTCCCTGTGGATGCGTTTACGGATACGGAAACGGATTCGTGCTGAATGCGAAATCTCTAATAGCACCAAACGCAAAAGCATCACGGTACACTTCGCTACCGCTTGCATTAGAGAAGTGTACCGTGGGTTTCCGACGATAACGCAAAAGGAGACACTGCAAGGAGAGTTCGATAAGGTTTACAACTTTTGTTACAGAAGAAAAATCGTTTATTATCAAAATTTTCAGGCTGAAATTGATGGCCCCTTACCTGTGACTAAGTATATAGATAAACGTCGAATGATGCATCACTTCTAAGCAGTCAGTTGAGTGGCAAAAGACACAGACGAGTTACGACACTAGCTTTAATGTTTTAGTTTTTACTACGTCTACCTTGCTATGTATTTTATGTGCTTTTGTTAATGTTTAATGCAAATATATTCAAATTACATATATATTAGTTCTTATTTTATATAGAAGTTTTTGAGTATGACTTACAAGGTGGTACATGTTTAGATGACTATAGCTTCTACAAGGGGACTGTTGAACCTTAAACCAAGCAAGGTATTAACCGTCTAAACCAGGAAATCAGTGTTCACCATCAGTGTTCACCATTGAAACACGTATACCAAACATACGGGTACTCAATTACTGGTACGTATCAATTAAGAGGGGAGACGCAATTTAAAATAGTTCAAATTCTTCTAGGGAATATAAAACAAGTGGCAATATAATCTTATACACAATAACACTTGCATATAAAGTACACAAATGTATATATATATTGTTATCGCTGGTTCTACCGTACACCTATCTAACAGTGCTTTGTTATCTGATACGTCACCGTTACAGGGTCAGTCCTTCCTCTTACTGTTCTCTGTTAGTCCCACCTACACCCGAAAGTACTCCATACTGATACAGCACGTACACAGACTATACAGCCCAACATGGAGGCTGGTCCTGGCAGGGAAAGAACCACCAGCTTCTCAGAGAAACACGAAATCTACCTCATCGGAGAACAGTTAAGGTAAGACGGATAGTGTTCCACTTCTAAAAGCCTGGTCAACTTAGCGACTCGTTATCAAATTTTTCAACCGTATTTGGGCATTTAAAATACGAATTTTTGAAATTCTTGTGAGTGGGATTTTCAATGATATAAGAGAAGCATTTTTATTGTTTTTTTTTTATTCTAATTAAAAAAGACAATAACTTTGTTGTAGCGCGTTAACTTAACCAGACTTGGAACAACTAAGCCAAATTCTGACTAAGAACGACGTTATTGAGTAATTAGGAACTGATTCAGTTCACAGAAACTTTAAAAGTTAAACACAGAAAGCATAACAGGTTTTACCCACAGGTATTGATGATGCGTCTGAGTCGGTACTGTATGTATATCAGCAATAAAAGTATAATTCTATCAATATAAAAGTAAACACGATGTCGATTTTGCTTCAAAAATGAATGAATGTGATACAGAAATGTTTTAATTTAACTGGCGTCTTCGTATCGAGCGGTTAAATTCAATCCTGCTTATTTGTTTCGGTAAAATATTGTCTGATATTAGACACCCTTTAAATCGACAGTTGATATTCCGTTATTAGGATATACGTTTTTCCTCAATATTATCATGAAAATGACGATCATATTTTATATTGATGTATTTTTAAAAAAAAAATATTTTGTAAACAAGGAAGTATTAGACAAACATTAGATGTTTACAAGGAAATAACAAAAAACAATAATAAGAAAGGAAGAATTTATAACGCGCGGAAACAATTTCAAACAAATACCCGCCCTGCTTTAAACCTCGATCTATATATTGAACATATGACTGGGTATTTGGACATATATTGAGAAGTCGTGCTTTGTTAGTATTTTTGACGTATATTGTGAAGTCATGCTTCGTTATTTTTTTGGCGTATATTGTGAAGTCATGCTTCGGTAGTATTTTTGACGTATATTGAGAAGTCATGCTTCGTTAGTATTTTTGACGTATATTGAGAAGTCATGCTTCGTTAGCATTTTTGACGTATATTGTGAAGTCGTGATTCGTTAATAGTTATCACAATTCTATTTAAGTGAAGGTCAAGTTGATTCACACATGATTTAATATATATACAATGAATGTAGGTGAGGTGATAATATCAAAGACAAACCATCGTATTATCAGCTTAGATATAAATAATACAATGTAGATAGCCATGAAGGACATCTCCCCACACGTGTCGATAACACGTGTCAGGTGAAACCTTCATTCTATTTAATGACAACTGATGCTGGAATCAGTGGCAATATATCATTGCTTCCGTTACATGTATATCCGGAACAACAACTATAGTAGTCCTTAAAGGCCCAATATACGTAACTTTCAGCAAAACTTGAAGCGAAAATCAAGCCTAAAAACTTATATTTATAGATGTAGTTAAGACTAGCTGATATCAGCAATATTCAAGATGAATTCTTACGCGGTTACCGGTACAGCAGTAGTTGAAACTCAGTATTTGTAAACACGCGTCCATTTTGAACCGTCTTCTACCTTCGGTTTGTTGTTGAAGTGAGCCACACCTGAATTATTTTCAGTTCTATGGATTTTTCTGTCAAAAGTTTCTTGTTAGTTACCGCTCAGGTTTACTTCTTTTTGGGCTTATTTTTGCATGGTTATTAACTGGATTTTTTTGTCACAATTTTTCAGAATCCTGAAAAAATTCCCGAAGTTACGTATATTGTGCCTTTAAAACAAATCAACTATCCAATACTAAGAGAAGATCAGCATAAGGCTTTGCATTATCGTCCATGATTCAATATTTAAAATACTAGAGAAAACCGAAGCGTCTCCGAACTCAAAAACGGTTAAACTAGAGGCAAAGGTAAATATCACTTTCTCAAAGTGGGAACATAAAAGCCTCATTCAAAAACGTCCACCAAACTATCTCTCAATGAGACCAAGATGGCACCCATAAAACTAGTCCATTATCAGTTAATCTATCTTCATCAACCTGCATCTCTCGAATCCCTAAATGCCACAAATTTGTTCGTCAGCAGCCGACTTTGAGATGTACATGTAATTGAGTCGTGATAATTAAGGCGGTTCCAATATTGTTATCCTCCTGATTTGTAGAACTGAGATGCACTCTTCCATGTTGATCAGAGATCGGCGGTATCACCTCCGGAACTACCGACAGTGCTTTGCCGGAAATGAAGCAGTGGATTGGCTTGTTCGCTGTAAACACTGCTCCTCTAGAAGTGCTTCCATATCGGGCATGCGTATTCTTCAGAAATATGGAATTTTTCATCATGGTGAGATTTTGTTTTTTAATCTTTTATACTTCGTTTTAGTTGGTTTCAATTGTTATTCCATCTGTGTAAAAACAACATTAATTTATTATTACTTCTAGGGCTGGACCAGAGTTATATGCATTTATATGTATAGAGAAAAACTCATTTTATATGGCAGTGTAGGTTCTAGGCTTCAAAACAAATTTGGGTTCTCGCTCGAAATCGTTATAGCTTTTTCCCCAGCATTCCCAAATGTTTCCCGTTGGGCGAGAACCCATACTGGTCATATCTCGGCATTTTTGCAAAAAAAATTTAAATAGTGGTATTTTTGGCAGGGGAACTCGTTTAAAATCATAAAAATTGATATTGACTATTCACAAACACATTCAAAAGTTATAAAGGGGTTTTAAGCACCTGACCCTTCTGCTTCTACATCAGTTTAGAAATTTTGGATTCCCATCTTTTGGCCCCTAGCATTACTGACAATTTCTAGGAGGACAAAACAGCTGTATGGTGCAGTTTGATTAATTTTTTCGGCATGCTGTTACTAAATCTATTACTAAATCTAATACTAAATTAAAGGTGCAGCACATGTGTGTATTACGTCATCTATAGACTGATTTAAGTTGAGAATTTTAATTATTTAGGGGATGACCCAACGTGGAACCTTGTCGAACTCCAGTCAAATTTGTGTAAGAGGTTTGTTTTCCTGGACGAACTCTCATAAAACTTTCAGTGTAATATTTAATGCGGCCAGGTTAAGTATGGTTGCAACAACTGTTGTTAGAATATAAGGAGCTTTGCATATATACTACCATTAGTTTTCATATATATTCATGATTGTCGTTTGTCAGTGTGTTTTTATGTTTTGTTTACCCTTTTAATTCTGATGAGTACTGACTATTATGATGGAAGCGGTTAATCTTGGGGCTTCGAGTGATGCTGCGCTTGAGTTTGATGAGTAGATTTGTATTATTGTCAGCAACGCATTTTGTCGTGTCTCACTTTCAGATTTTATATAATTGAACCTATGTCGTGTTCACACCAGCTTGTCCTTAGTGTACTTTTTGCTAATAATGCAAATCTACTCATCAAAGTCAAGCACAGCTTTAATCTAAGCCCTAAGATTGACCGCTTCCATCATGATAGTCAGTTCTAATCTGAGTTAAGAAAGGTAAACATAACCGAAAAAAAACATGGACAAAGGACAATCATGAATATATCAAAGCTAGTGGTGATGGTTTATATGCAAAACTCCTTACATTCTAACAACAGTTGTTGCGACCAAACTCAGCCAGCCTGACCGCATTAAATATATTACTGAAAGTTTTATTGGATTTCGTTCAAGAGAAAGAACTCTTAGAAAAAAATTGCCTGGAGTTCGACAAGGTTCCACGTTGGATCATGCCCTTAATAATTAAAATTCTCAGCTTAAATCAGCCTAACTTTTGAATGCATCAGTTGATCTTCACCAAATCAATACCTGTCCTGTATTGTATCATGATGAATCAACATACCAAATTGCATTTCAATATCTTTATTAATATGCAGAAATATGGTTCAATTCCTTCGATTGACATTTGAATCACTGAAAAGATACTCCATATCGATTTTTATGGTTTTAAACGTGTTCCCCAGTCTAAAATACCACTATTTAAAAAAAGGTTTTCAAAAATCTCTCAAGAAAATACCGAGATATGACCAGTATGGATTCTCGCCCAACGAGAAACATTTGGGGTATGCTGGGAAAAAATCTATAAGGATTTCGAGCGAAAACCCAATTTTGTTTTGAAGCCTAGAACCTACACTACTATAAATAAATGAGTTTTCCCCTATGCATATAAATGCATACAGCTCTGGTCTAGCTCCTAGAGTATATTGAAATACCAAACGTTATTCTTTCAGTTTGCGATGATCACAAATTTAAAGACGACCAGCTGTTCTACAGGTTTAGACGTGACGATGACACGTCAGCCGACAAAGATCTAACACTGTTTTACAATGGCATCAGAATATACCTCAAGTAAGCACAACGATCTACCCTATACTGCCTCGATTATTCTATCAGTAAATACGCGAAACGACTCGTCGTTCTGCTTTCAAGATTATGATACCTCAATAAATTGTATAATTTCATTAAATGATTGAGTTCCTCCCATTTAACGGAAAAGGGCATATGAAAAAAATGGACGACATGTAAAGCTAGGTTTTGTTGTGTAAACGCAGATTTGTAAATATATCGATAATGAAAGGGATCCAAGATCAAAGATGAAAGAATCAATTTTTTGTTTTAGAATGATGAAAAAGAAAGGTCTGGCTAGAGACTTTATTCAGGGCGGCCAGACATACCACAACGCCTTTATTGGGTCAAAGTTCGTGGACTGGTTGTCTGGTCAGAAAGAGGCCGTCACACGAGAGGATGCAATCTACTTGGGCCGTCAACTACTGGAAAACAATATCATACGACATGGTAAACAGTCATTTATGTCATAATGCAATATTTGTTATGCGATTTAACTGCTCAATGTTTACAGTTCTACATCGTAATAGAATTAAACTTGATAATACAGATTATTTGACGGATATTTGTCGGAGTTTGTTTGCTACATTTGGTATAGCGTTTATGCTAGGAAAAATAGCAAGACATTATATAAACATTATGAAAACAAAATAACCAAATAAATAACAACTTGATGATAAAAAGATATAGAACCTGCAAAATTAACAAATAACCAAGGAAACAGGCAATACACAATTTATGAAATTCTCTCTTGTCATAAACAAACAGTACCAAGGGAAAGTGAAAACATTAAAACCATAACATTTTCCAATTAAAAATTTAATCTCTAAAAATGAAATCTCAAGACCTTAACATTGAAACCTAGAAACTTTCTAAAGTTAAAGTACATAAAATTGATCAACGAATCTTACTAACTACAAAATTTCGAATGTAAAACTTTACTGTTTGTTTAGTCAAAGCGAGCTTGTAATAACTACATTGTACTGTATGGTAATTAAAAGTGTAGGATTTCCTGCTGAAAGAAATTCTGATATCTGATTTACTATTCAGTGACAGACGACCACCACTTTAGGAACTCCGAATCTCTCCTGTACCAATTCTCTATCGATTTCTCACGGCGACGTATTCTGGCTGATGTCTTCAAATTATCAACCACAACGACCAAAGTCTCTCCTATCAGGTCGTCCTTCACAGAATCACAGGAAGAACATGCACTTCCAAGAATCGTATCGGGTAAGTGAAAAACAACAAACGAACAAAACAAATAAAAAAAACACAACAAAATAAGAACAAAGGAAACATTTACATGGAGACCCTCGTTAAAGTACCAGGTGTTCCGGAAGAGTAAGTGTCTTCTGCCTCATCGACAACACCCGCCATGTACATTTTGGTCACACCCAAGTAAACACCAAGTCCATAAAATGATAACCGAGTCATCATTGTAGATCACAACAAATAAGCAAACTTATGAGCATACTCTAAAACGTTCATCTTCATATCACACAAAGATACAGAATATTTCTCAATGAGACTTAGATCGCGACCATAAAACTTGCCCATAGTCCTCATCAACCTGCATCTTTCGAAGCTCTGTGCCGTAAGTTTGTTCGTCTGCAGCAGCTCAAATGCAGACGAGCTACCACCCCCGGTTGTGTTAGGAACATGTTTGCTCCTTTTTCTAATCAAACTCGGCCGTTTCATTATCCAGTCTCGAAGAGCTTGGGTGACTAGCCTTTCGAGGAAAACATTAAAGTATTTTGAGAGTTCTATACAAATCTTGAAATTTCCTTGTAAACAACCGTGATCCATCATGTTCTCTAGATCTAGTCAATGGCCGAAATGAATTCACTCTCGAACAGCCGTAGAGCTTTCTTTCGATAACAAATATTTGACTGGGTTTGTTTTTGAGAATATTAATCTTCTCTGACATATTTGTTTGTTTTACCACAGATACAGAGGACAGGGACGATGGCTTCCATTGTTCATTAGACCAGAGTGGGTCCTGGTCATCCGAGCACGAACAGAGCAACGAACACGGAGAAGCCAACGCGCCAAAATCAGGTAAAACATACTTAAGGTAAAAATCAGGTAAAACGTACTTAAGGTAAAAATCATGTAAGACACACTAAAGATAAAAATAAGGTAAAATGCACCAAAGGTAAAAATCAAGTTGAACGTACTAAAGTAAAAAATAAATCAGGTAAAACATATCAAAGGTAAAATCAGGTTAAACGCACTAACTGTAAAAATCTGGTAAAACACACCAAAGGTATCAGAATCTCTTACAAGAGGATTGGTCAAATTTAAATGTTAAACGCGTCTAGACAAACTTAAGACAAATCGACAACAATATCAATTGACATTGACAACCTTAATGAATGTTTCTAGTGACTGATGATTCCGAATTCTATATTTCAGTGATGCTACGCCAAGCCACTGCGGACGAACTGGAATCACCCGATACCCCTTACGTCAAGCACAGAATGAGGGTAGGTACCAAGATAATCTATTATCCCATACTTATATCATGCAATGATGGTTAAGCGTCAATAAAACCATAATTCGAACTCAAAATCGATAAAACTAGAGACAAAATAGGAACAAAAGAAAGCTTTACATGGAGACTCTCGCAAAAGCACAAGAGAATAAAACCAGGTGTCTGGAAGAGTCGGCGTCTTCTGCTTCATCGACGTCACCCGCCATGTAAATCTTAGTCACATCCAAGTAATCATCAATCCTCAAAATGAGAACATAGTGATCATTGTTAATCACAACAACTTATCACACTAATCAGCAAAAAACAACAATTAAGAAGTTTGCTGACATAATCAATCGTATATATCCTACTGAAAATAAATACAGAATACCGAAGCGTTAACAAAATCAAAATCGAAACTCGAAATCGATTAAACCAAGGGCAAAATATGAGCAAAGGAAAGATTTACATAGAGACTTGTAAAAGTACAAGAAAATAAGATCAGGTGTTCCGGAAGAGTAAGTGTCTTCTGCTTCATCGACGACAACCGCATCAAGTTCTTAAAATGAGAACCGAGTATCATTGTCAATCACATCAAGTAAACATACTTATGAGCATACTCAAAACGCCCATCTTTATATCACTTAAAGATACAGAATATTTCTCAATGAGACAAAGATGGCGACCATAGAACATGCCCATAGTTCTGATCAACCTGCAACTCTCGAATCCTTTTGTTGTTAGTTTGTTTGTCAGCAGTCTATATCGATCACGAAAACCCCGATATTTTGAGCAAGCCCTAGAATATCGAATCAACTGTGACATGTAAACACCATAGGTTGGAGAAGCACGGATGTTACTTTCAAGAAATGGAAAGTTCACGATAGAAAAATTGAAATCATCACGTACGCTTATCGTATAGCTTAGTAGTAACTAGATTATAACTTGAGATTAAAGACGTGACGATTACGATTTTCCGATCGTAAACTTTCTTTTTCTTGATAGTAACATCCCTGCATTTCAATCCTATGAAGTTTACATTTTGCAACTGATTCGTTATTCAAGTGCTTGCACTGAATATCGAGAATTTCGTGATATATGTCAACTGCTCACGAACAAATTTCGGCACAGGGTTTCGAGAGATGCAGGTTGATGAAGACTATGGGCAAGTTTTATGGTCGTCATCTTTGTGTGATATAAAGACGGACGTTTTTGAGAATTGATGCTTACTTGAATGTGACCAAGATTTATATGACGGGGGTCGTCGATGAAGCAGAAGCCGCTTACTCTTCCGGAACACCAGGTCCTATTCTCTTGTACTTTTACGAGGGTCTCTATGTTAATATTTCCTCTGTTCCTATTTTGTCGCTAGTTTAATCGATTTAGAGTTCGGGTTATGGTTTTGTTGACGCTTTGGTATTCTCTGATTTTTTTTTAGATAGAATTTCAATGTTTTTCGAAAAAAAGACTGGGAGATGTATTTGCGTTAATTTGTGAAGAAGACCATACTACAGACCAAGGGACATCTCGCACTTAATATAGGGGCTCTCTAACACCCAGTGTTTTCTTATTTATATACCATATCTTTGGATCCAAAATTAACACTATTAAAGTAAGATGTTACATATCCCATATCAGCTTAGACATCATTTAATGTATGAATCAAAATTTGACCAATAATAGATAACTTGTGAGATTTCGTTTACTTTTTTATATTTATCAAAGTTATTCCTACTAAATAATTGCCTATTCATCCATATTCTAAGTGTATTTATTGTGTATGTGAAGAGTTAGTCATGTCTGAAACGACCAGTATGAACTTTCAAACAAATGTACCAACATCGTCTGTCCATGTCTACTTTCCTGATATGATGTGTGTGATTGCATGTGAATGACGAAATACTTTGTGTGCATCACGTGTTTAAGTCAGCACAGCACATGTCCTCACAGCTGATCGTCGGGTTGTTTGTTTACTCCATATGACTCTGCAGATTGTGATAACGACTGCAGAAACACTAACACAAACATTAGCGTTTGTATCTTTCAGAATTGTTTTTATCACATATCTGACCCGTTCAATCATGTCAAACAGACATGTAATACATATGGTATTTCACATGTTAATAACACTTTTTGTGACGTCATCAATAAATGATGCCTTTATGACGTCATATGATTGTCTTATTAGCGAAAATTGTAACGTGAAAGTAGATTTGCCTTTCTTATCAAAAAATAAATTTGATAGTTTTGGTTATTTTCTCATCAATATAAGTTATGTGATAAATATAATCTTGCACTCGTGTCAATATAACATTGAGTAAGGTGAATGACATATTAAATTCCATATTACATTGACACTCATGTAAGATCCTCGATATGTGTATACTATGTACAAAACTCTAGAACTCTATTTTGTACACATTGAAGATTACATACATACACTTTTGTTTTATCTTCCCTTGTTTATGTATACACCCGCTAGTTATATGTACTTATGTATTATACTTTGAAGACAACACAGATATGTCTGATAAGTATATCAGTATTGATAAGTTGTCATCTGATTTAAATATACACGAGAGTTCATTATTGGGACAGGGCCTGTTATCTCTCTGGCCTATCTTATACATATCAATATTTAAAGGTGCGGTTCGTTTATTTTTATAGATAAGTTACGACAACGGAGTGTACACTGGTTTCATCTTGACACACATCCTTTAACTCATTAAATTAGAAAACAACAACTGAACAAAAAGACAACTGTTCTCATTAAACAATGCATGGATAGACGTACAGTTGAACATCGTTAACTCGAACTGGTGTAACTCGAAGACCTGTTTAATTCGACGTATTTCGTCAGCCCGGCCAGACATACCACTAAGCATTTAACCCCACTTACCTCGAATACTCGGATAACTCGAAGCGTTTTTGTGGTCGTGTCGACTGTGAAATAATGAAGTTAGACTGTATTCTGCTATAAAGCCACGTCATTAAATACTTTACAAGGAAATAAAACACCTCTATATACTTCTCATAGAATAATGTTTATATTTGATTATTTTATATAAGCTTATCTAAGAATGTTTCACTCGTTCAGCTCGCTTTCCTACTTCTTACTCCCGTAACAGACGGAATAAAGCAATTTTTTTATAGCCCATTGGATCATCCTTGATAACGGACACAAATGGAAACCATATCTGTAGGGGGATGTATGGCACGATTCGCTTAAGAGGATAATGGTCACTTCTTTTAAGCAACAGTGTTTTGAAGACTGCCGATGTAGCTCTTAGATTTGACAGAAGTAATAATAATAATACGTGACTTGCTATATTGCTTTATATACCTGCACATTGATATAAACAGACCAATGCTCATGTTTTACATAATAAAAAGAAAGAAATGGTATAAGGTAGTATACGTGCTTACTTATCATTAGTATGCTTACTTGTTGTGATTGACAATGACTCGGTTCTCGATTCGAGGACTTGATGTTTACTTGGATGTAACCAAGATTTACATGACGGGTGTCGTCAATGAAGCAAAAGACGCTTACTCTTCCGGAACAGCCGGTCTTATTATCTTACAATGGTCTCCGTGTAAATCTTTCCTTTGTTCGAACTTTTGCCGCTTAATTCATCTAATTTAAGTTCGGATTATGATTTTTTGAACACTTCAGTATTCTCTCTTACTTTCTTGCTAAAGCAGAGGACGCTTACTCTTCCGGAACACCTGGTCTTATTCTTTTTTACTTTTACTTGTACTTTTACTAGGGTGTCCATATAATTCTTTCCTTTGTTCATATTTTGCCTCTAGTTTAATCGATTTTGAGTTCGGATTATGGTTCTGTTGACGCTTCAGTATTCTCTTTTTTTAGCAGTAAGCTGTCCATGTTGGTGATAGTTTAAGTAGAAAATTGGTCAAGTATTGTGTTTGATCATCCTTTTGACGTGTTTCAGATAATCAGTGACTCCGTTGGATACGGCTTTGTTGTACGAGGTGACGGACCTACCTACGTACAGACTGTGGACCCCACTGGGCCAGCAGCCTCGGCAGGACTAAAGGTAGTCTACAGATAACTATTCATACCTTTTATGACTCGTCTATACTGTACACAGATCATTGCAAAAGTAAAACGAACGTAAATCAACTCAATCAATCAAATAGTGACTTGTAAATAAGAATATTTTACAAAAATTGCCATTAATAACACAAAACTATATTTTCCCCGAAATAAGATGAAATAGGTTAATTAAGATAAATAACATTTATAAGATTAATCTCCAAATATTTCATATCATATTCAGTAGAAACGTTGGCCTTAAAGGCCCAATATACGCATCCTCAGGATAGTTTGCATGATTTTGAAAAATTCTGGAAATAATCCAGTTGATAACCATGCAAAAATAAGGCTACCAGTAAATCTTGACAGAAAATTTCAAAGAATTCAAAATAATTTAGGTGTGAACCACTAAAACATCAAGTAGAAGTTAGATGACAGTTCAAAAGAGATGCATTGTTTACAAATACCGAGTTTCAACTGCTGCTGTACCGATACCCACGTAAGAATTCATCTTGAAAACTGCTGATATCAGTTAATCGTAACTAAATTTATAGATAAAATAAGTTATAAGGCTTGATGTTCGCTTGAATTTTAGCCGAAAGTTACGTATATTGGGCCTTTAAGAGAGGGGCTTGTCTCGAGTAATATGAACATTTTAGAGTAACAGCGTATGGTTTTAATCCTGATTACCTCCCTTACTTACAGGTGCGACAGTATGTTTACGCGGTAAATTGTGTGAATGTTTTGCGGAAAAATCACAAGGAAGTGGGACAAACTATCATGTCAAACGAAAACGTTCTTGATATTACTGTATTGACACACAGACGTGACGCCATTAATATATGAGAAATGTCATAAGTGACGTCATGAACAAGTGTAACCGAAGTATCTTCTGCAGAAGAGAGGCAACCAATCTTCATCAGAATGGTGTTATCAACGCCATTAACACGTCTAGTTTGGTACGTTACGACAACATCTTCGAAATCACACTTTGGCGTCTTATGTTCGTTTTGGGAGGCTTAAAACTGAATCAAGCTTTCCTTGAGCAAGATACTTTGCTCTTTTGGCTCAGCTCGATCTGTCAGGAGTGTGAGATTATGTGCTGTGATGTTCGAATGGTGTTGAATTTCTAATGAGTCGTTGAAAATACGGACCCATAAAAAATGGAACGTAGATACAACTTCAAGTTTATAAACAAGCATAGACCAACACATATGTAGGTCCTAAAGATGTGATAAAATTGCGTAATGCTGCTCGCACTGTCATGATTGAGTTGAAATGTATGTCTTTTATAATACCAGTATACAATAACGTCATATTCGACATCAGTTGCAAATAATAAAATGTGTAGAAATCATTATTGACGTCAAAAACATAGTGTGATGTTGTTGAGGGGATATAACACTTATGAATTTTTGTGCAGGTTTGCAAATCCTTATTAGCTTTGATGTTTGAATATGTTTTATCTAATAATTGAACTATTAACATAAACACTGTGGCCCATATTGGAATTGCACTAAGAAATACTATCTTCCTTAGGGGAACTTACCGTAAAGACTACTTAAGCATTTACACAGTGCGATGGAAATTACCTTTAACAATATACGTTGTTATGTTTTTTTAGCACATTACCATGTAGTGTATGAACACATCACAGTCTCCGAATTCCCTCTGTTGTAAACTCGTATTATGTTGTGTGTCTCGAGCTCGTAAGCCAGCACTGCCTGGGCATTTTATAAATCTTGGATTATCTTAGTTAAGGACGTTTTGAATCCTGTTTTGTGGTGACGTATCTTCCTATTTGTGTACCTGGTATTTGAAAACGGGGTATCAAATTCGTTCTACACAGTGATATGTCGCGATGTCAACAATGACGAGATGAGAGGGAACGGTTCAAGTCTTCAACTCAAGATTACGAACAAATAAAGTATTGTCACGACCACTCCTATTGCAAAACAACAAAAATAGATGTACACTACATCGACACATGGTCGGACACTGAAAGCGACGGCAACAGTATAGAAACAGAATCGGAAGATATGCCTATAGTACCGGTACAACTGGCCATGGTTTCTCAAACTGGAGAGAGAGTCGGCGAGTGGTAGAATTATCCGTGTTGGCAGAACGTTTGCACACGGGCTGTGCCTGGTGTCATTATATATGCACTATTATGTTGTTGAAATATAACACAGAACGCCGGTAGTTGTTATGTTCTAAAATGTTTAGGCTTGTACGCATTCACAGTATGTATGTTATTTCTGATAGCATCAAGGGAGACAACCTACCCTAGACACAGTTTTACATCTAGTTTTCAATAAGTAGCATAAAAAAGCTTGTCTGTGATATTTTGATTCATTTTTTTGCTTGTGCTTTATATAACTATATGGTATGTAAATAATTTGACTGTGAATACTGAAATTTGTCCGCTAGATATAAAAATAACACACTTTGTAAAAATTGTTTTGTCCATTTTTCCACAAATAAAATATATTTGAGATAGCTATTGATTTCTTTTTTTATTTTATTGTATGTTTGTGATTTTCAACAACATTCACAAGAAAAAAAAAAAATAGAAAAAACATTAATTTTTTTTTTGTGTTTTTTACAAAAATAAAACAAGGAATGCTTAGATTTTCAAAAAATCATCTCTACCTGGTAGCATAATCAACATATGAAAGTTTTAAGGAAATCTAGCGGTTTATTGCGAAAGGGTCGAGCCTCCTTAATCCTATTTATTATGAATGTATTTTAAAATGTGTGACACGATAATAAAATATTCATTATTATTATTATAATTTGCAAAACTGGGTAAGACAACATCATTAAAGAGCAATCATCGCGTGTATATATTGTGGTTTTTGTTGTGACAAAAAACATAATATATTTTTATTACGAACAAAGTATTTAACCTTAATTTTGTATAAAATTTACCAAAGTATGACATTGGGTTTTTGACATCACAGTTAGTATGACGTTATTAATTGCTATGTTGGATACAACTGAACCTCCACGTACATTCAACCAAACATAAATGGCAAAAGCATTACTTGAAATATATAAATATTGCGTGTAATTCAATCTTTTTTTAGAAAAACTGGACAAAACAGAAAATATTAACGATTCGCTTGTGACTTAATTGAATTTGTCTAGGTGGCATTCACTATACCTATGAATATCAACTGAAAAAAGTTCAATGCTTAAATATCAAAATGCGATTCCCAGGTTACTCACAACACAGTATTATAACTACATGTATATATCGTGTATTGATCCATTAAGACTTGCTGTATACTGTGTGTTGACATTGTGTGACTTTTTATTTCTTTCATGAACTAAAATTGAACAATATTAGCTAAATACAGTGAGCAAACGTTACTGTTGATGCCTTTACGAACGAAATGATCTGCGCATACATGAAATTTATAATTACACAATATTAAAATGATATAATTTATGAACAAAACACATCAATATATTATTTAAAAAATTGTGTCACTAGTGAACAAAGAATTATTATTTGTTGTTATAGTCTAGGATAGGCCATTTCCTTATACAAACATAGCAATATAACATTGATATTTTCCTCGAGCAAAGTCAAATTTTGACTTACGTTTGTTGTATTCTTCCTACTGTTATTGTTTTTTTTTTATTTTAAACATATTGTATGACTCGTGTACAATGACGTGTATTATTTAATTATTTAAACTATATGTTTAAATAATATATCAAACCACTTGTTGCTAATAAATGCATCATCATAAGATGGCTAGCTTTTGAAATCGTCTTTCGTACTGGTATCCGTCGTAAACAACTTTTTATCGCTCTTTTGTTAGAACGCTCGAGGTACACTTTATTTCAAATCATGTCCACATGTTCACTTTGGTATTAATTGTACAATATAAGTTGAGCCCTTTGTTTCTGAGGAAAAGTACGGTCAGAAAGTGGCCATCTTGGATTTGAGTATTAAGCTTAATTTGTTATCGCTAATTCTCAGAAAGCCAAAGTCCGATCTTTCTCTACATTTATTAACATGTTTTCCTGCGGCCCTTGCTTAGCAAAACACTTTTGTTTTTACACTGAAAGTTTGCCATTGAAATATAAGAAATGGGGGCAGTGTCTGGAACTGATATTTTGTAGATATGGAATGTTGAGAATTAAATCTTTTTTTTTTCTTTATATTTTTTTGTGCTCAGATTTTGGCTCTTAATTGTTAGTATTAAATCTTAGGAATGGGTTTTATTTGAGTGTACCGTAATTTCCTGCGTCTTTCCCAAATAATTGAAAATATTAATTATATTTCTCAAGTATATACAACAACAACAACAAAATAATGCAAATTCTCAACAAGTTGTATCTGGAAATATACATCTAACTTCTAGATGAATTTCACATCAAACTTTCCGATGTGTTACATCTAAATTTTCGATGAATTACATCTAAATTTTCGATGAATTACATCTAAATTTCACATGAATTACATCTAACTTGCAGATGAATAAGTTCACGGTACGACACTTTTTTACCCTCGAATAGAACATTTCACAACTACTTCCTGAAACATCGTTAATAAACACTTTTAACATCAGGTAAGTAGTGGAGAGATTAAATGCCTAACATCGACGGTAAAGGTACAGTACGGGAAGTCCCCTAATATTTTATTTACCTGGTTTTACTTATTATTAGCTATAGAAGAAAACCCCCAGGCAATATCGTGGAGCGTGCTTTCTGAAGATTGTTATCATAAAAACGATGGGGCAATTTCTTTCTATTTCTTTGGCAGTTATTTATAGTCGCTCGGCAAACCCGTCAGGTACTAACACTTAGGCTTCTTATAATGCTGTAATGTAATCATCCTCGAAATCCAGGGGTTACGATCATCTATGTAATCTACACCTAGCTGCATCCAATGAAAATTCTCGTCGCGGGATTTACGAAATGTGGTCTATATCTGCCAAGGGTGAAGATGAGTGTGCGGATCGTAACCCTTGGCTAGCGAAGATGTAATGTAATGTGAGTTATACAAAGGAGCGGGAAACATGCATGACATTACGGCATTCTTTAATAATGTTAAACAGCAGCCTCAGAGTTAGGAATCCTACTGTCTATTAAAAATCAGAGAATACCAAAGCGTCAACAAAACCATAATCCGAACTCAAAATCGATCAAACTAGAGGCAAAATAGGAACAAAGGAAATATTTACATGGAGACTCTCGTAAATTCACAAGAGAATAAGACCAGGTGTTCCGAAAGAGTAGGCGTAAATATCAAGTTCTCAAAACGAGAACTGAGTATCATTGTCAATCACAACAAGTAAACACACTAATGAGCATACTCAAAAACGTCCATCTTCATATCACTTAAAGATACAGAATATGTTTCAATGAGACAAAAATGGCGACCATAAAACTTGTCCATAGTGCTGATCAACCTGCATCTCTCGATTCCTTGTGTTGTTAGTATGAACCTATCGGTTTGTATTGTTCTGATGTGTTAAAAGCAACCCGAGATACTATAGTTAGGAATCCAACTGTCTATATTGTAGCAGGCTCAGCGAGCCTGTTCAGAAGGATACTGTATTCAAGGATACATTATGTAAAGATAATGAAATGGGAAATATTGGTCTTGATCATGTGGTTTTGCAGTTGATAAAGGGATCACTTGTGCATTGATATACAATTTTGATCGACATACGATGTACAAATGCCATGTTCATTTGTTTTACATCACGACATTAAAGATATATCATACTTTGGGAATGCTCTACAGATATTCTTTCCTCATAAGTACATTTAAATATTTACCTGAATTATATACTGTTTTGCTACAAACTACCTGTGTAATTCCATATCTTCCCATGTGTATCTATAGCAAGGAAATTAATAACAAGTATTACCATGTAAGATGAATAATGTTCACTGTCTTATTCAGCTTTTTCAAAACAAACAGATGGCACGGTAACATTTTCCATGAATTTCTGCAGTATTTAATCTGCTGTAAACATTATAACAGAAAGCTTTATTTTGCATATGGTCTGCTGACTTGTTTGTTCTGAAATGGAGGAAAATCATGTTTTCTTGTCATGTCTATATCAAGTGTCTGTGGAATACTGCGAGTCAAGTCTTGGATTTCTGATATTATATCAGACACAATTCAGCATTGCCTATATGTAGGGCCAGTCACTTAATATTCTCAATTTCATTTAGACATCAAACTGCATTCTGTTTCGAGTTATAGGTAAAATGAACGCCCACTGCATTTCAGGAAAATAGCATGAAACACCCTAGCTAGCTGTCTATTATAAATTATCGTCAAAACGAGATTTCGGCGTGACATGAATTGTTTGTTAACCTTCATCTTACGTTGTCGTTCATACTTGTAGTTCTTCCTATTAACCGAAACTTCCTAGGTGTAGATATAGTGACACTGCATCGCAAACGTAAATATAGAAGAATGTATACACACACAAAAACTAACTTTTACAGAGGGTAGTATTTTAGTCTTAAATAGACATTAACGTATAAAAATAAAAATATTTAGAAAATGTTATTCTTATGAAGATTAATGAGTTTTAAATAATGCAAAACATAGTTTATAGTCTTTGATTTGTCGCTGTAAATGGTAATAATTCAGTTTGAAAATTGTGCGAATTACTGATAATTTGAATTTTAAAATTGCACTTTCAAACCAGTCAAAGTATAAGTATGTAAACACAGATTTGTTGTGCTAGATTTTTATTGTTGCTGGTACACTCGCTGTGATCAAGAAATCTAGTTTATAGAAAGGTAAATGTTTGTCGTCAATGGATTTTCTGTTGTTAATGGGTAAATGTAGACTGAAGTGTAATTCATCTGATCTAGGTGCGAACATCCGAGCCAACAAAAGTTTTTAATAGAAGTTGAATAACTTGTTTTATAGGTGTAAGAGTATATTTATTATATCAAGGTGTTGCGGATTATGGTTTTGTTGACGCTTTGGTATTATTATAATTTCTGATTTTTTTTTTTATTTTTTTTTTTTTGTAAACTGATGCCAAAAAATCTTTTATTATATTAGCAGGTATTAACAATTGGAATAAATTAAAACAGAATTTTCTCTTTAAATTCATTTTGTTCTCACCGGCTGGTCAAACTGAATTATATCTTCACAAATGATGATTTTGTTTACGCGTTCTGACCGACAAACAGAGTCATTACTTTATAGGGCGACATGCCTTGCATAATATTCCTTATAATTACCAAGACAAAATAGAACACGTGTGTCAATTCAGCATACTGTATCTAGTATTAAGTTTAAAAGATGTATCACTTGTGTGTCGAATTCATCTTTAATGATAGGGGTGGCAGACTCTGTTGGTGAATTCTTTAGCCCCATACATTTGCTGGAGCTTTGATGGCCACAACTATCTGTTTTGAGTAGTGGCATGTTTCATAATATACCGTACTCCTCATTTTTTTCAAAATTCAAAAACTAAAGAGTTTTTACTCACCTGTCCCTTTTGCTTCTTCAGTAGTTAATTCCCACCTTTTGGCCCCTAGCATCAATGACAAGCCCTGGCAGGACGTCTTATTGGTTACGACATAATGGTTCAGGTGAATGGTTCAGTCTAATTTTATTTATACCAATTATACCAATTCAGGTAGAGACATTTGGTATTTTGATAATAAAACTTGTTAGGAGTTTAACACAGAGGAAATCATTTCTATAAAGTGTAGGATAAACAGAGGGGACACTATTTTAAAAGACAGTTTAATTGACAAAGACGAAACACCACGTGATATAAAGAGTAAACAATAAGAAAAAAATCGATCTTCCGGAACGTTGGAATTTAATCATGCGATAACCTTCTGCTAATAAACCAGCCAGTAAGCTGAGAAAGTATTTTTTAAAGAGCTGCCAGCAACCTATGTGCCTTTTACTTCCTGCTTTCCACTAAGTGATGTTACAAGTTTGGGGGCTACAATGGCGGACATGAGAGCTGTATGGATTTATATACACCTCCTTATCGTCCTGTATACCACACTACACTTTGTCAAATCTTCAGGTACGTTTTCAACGTAATTAACGATACATTGTTTGATTTATTGTTTTTTAATATTTCAACTTATAGACTACTTAAATCGCTAAACTGTTTTGTTTAGTTCCATTTGCCAATGCATATAGACTAACAGTCACAAAATATTTTTTTGACTATGGGCAAGGATTATGGTCGCCATCTTAATCTCATCGAGAAATATTCTGTATCTTTATGTGATATGAATACGGACGTTTTTGAGTATGCTTATTATTGTGCTTACTTGTTGTGATAGAAAATGATGACTCCGTTCTCAATTTGAGGATTGATGTTTACTTGGATGTGACCAAGATTTACATGGCGGGTGTCGTCGATGAAGCAGACGACGCTTACTCTTCCGGAATATCTGGTCTTATCATCTTGCACGTTTGCAGGGGTCTCCATGTAAATCTTACATATTTTGCCTCTGGTTTAATCGATTTTGAGTCCGGATAATGGTTTTGTTGACGCTTTGGTATTCTCTGATTTTTGTATGTGTTTTTAATATTATTTTTACATAAAAAACTTTATATCAAATTGTCGAACTAAGAATGCCAAATCTCACAATGGATATCTTATGTGCATATTTTCAGTAATTAAGGAAAGAAGATAATTGTTTTAACACAAAGATCTAATCACTATTTATGCTAATGAAATGTTTGTTTAATATCATCTTAAACTTAAAGCATTTTATCTATATATAAGGGCATAATTGTACATAACATATCCCAGACAAGCGACAACAGACAGCGAATATCTTCTTGTTATACCTATAAACGATCAAAACAAATCTTAAGTTAGATTTTTTATTGATGTCAAATATTCAGATCCTTGCCGCTTTACAGTCATCTCCGGTTAGTTGAGTTTTAAAATATACACCGTGATATATTATCTCGTGAAACGATCGCTTTATCCTAGTGTTATGATGCCCTGAAGCCATGCGTACAACGTTGTATTAGGAACAAAAATTGACGATAATTTTCATGCAGTAAGGGTTTTTAATAAGCTTTAAGCTATGTATTTCTATAAAGAAAAAACGTGATAAAAATTTGAACTAAAACTTCCTTCTCCAGACATACAAGATATTAGAAAATAATATTGCAATAACATTCACACCTCGTTAATATCTCGAATTATGGAATAGTCTCTCTCCAAAAATATAACTAATGATTAAACTCATAACATTACCAAATAAGACAATTAATGAAAACATTGATCCTTATATATTAAAATGACATTGTTATCAATGAAAAAGATGATTTTCAGTGTTAATAATTAACATTAGAAAATTTCCAATGTTGATAATTACAATTGAAAAAAACATTTGAAAATGTGTTTATGGTCCACGATGATACATCTTCTTTTTTAGTTAAACTTTTTACCTTGATATGTTTTCGTCAACTCCTCTTCTATTGATTTTCCAATGTATATCTCGGTTATGTTATATCAATTTTACGCACCTGGCCCTTCTGCTTCTAAATTAGTTTAGAAATTTTGGATTCCCACCTTTTGGCCTCGAGCATCATTGAAGAGTCCTAGGAGGACGAAACAGCTGTATGGTGCAGTTTAATTCATTTCTCGGCATACGCTATCTATTACTCAATTTAAAAGGTGCAGCATACGTGTGTGTTACGTCATCTTTGTATGTGCAAAAAAAAGTTATATGGAAAATAGCTGAATGTGATTAATCTTTTTTTATATCGGCTAGTTTAAACGTTTCCAGGTAATACTTTTAACTGAGACAAGCTGCTTTCAAAACTTTCCATCGCAAGTGGCTTACATGAACATGCCACGGCCTCCCAAATACACACGCACTCAACAAATACGTTCAAATCGCATACACCGGGAGGCCGTCCTTAATATGACCTTAATAGGACGCAAAACGAAAGAAAAACAAACTGAAATAAACGTTTTGCTCTTATATATTATTATACAAATCCTTAAAAAATGTGTAATATATTGTTTTTTGGTTTTTTTTTAACTTCAAACAATTCCTAAAGAATGAACTTCCAATATGTGACATCTTATTTCAATTTCACAAAACAAACAAAATAATAAGTTACGCACCTAACGAATTTCGTAATCGATACAGCATTACAAACCTGAAAAAGTGGAAATCCAAAAGCTATAAGCTTCTATTGAAATAGGAGGGGATATGTATGAAATGCCTTATAGCTATAAGCCATGAGTGATTTAAAGTAAAGCAAATTATATGAAATGTGAACCTAACACACACACAAACACATGTGCTGCACCTACAGTATTTAATTTAGGAATACATACAGTGTGAATTACATATACACTGCATCATACAGCTATTTCGTCTTTCTAGGACAAATATAAACAAAATATTCAATTGATTTTTTAAATATCTTTACAACAATTACAGTTTTGATTTACCTAAATAACTGACCCGTTCAGTCATGTCATACACTCATGTCCTAAATATGGTATTAAACACGTGTAATAACACTATTGTGACGTCATAAACAAATGACGTCTTTATGACGTCATATGATTGTCTTGACAGTGAAAATAGAACCGTCAAAGAAATTTGCCTTCCTTATTGAGAATTAATTTGAGAGTTTTGGTGAATTTTTTCTCATAAATATAAATTATGTGATAAATAGAATTTCACACTCGTGCCGATTTGATATGGATTTTATTAAACTCGTTAAATAATTCAATATGTCACTCGCCTAAAGGCTCGTGACATATTAAATTATTGAACTCGTTTAATAAATTCCATATTACATCGACACTCGTGTAAGATCCTCTATTTATAACTATTTGTTTATATTCATATTTTTTAATGCAACAATATATCTAATTAAAACGAAAAGTTATAAATGCCTTTTTCTTCAGAAATGTAATTTGTCGTTCCTATCGTTCCTCAAAATGTACATTATTGTATTTCTGTCATTCTTCGTCATCTGATTCTCTCGTTGTTAGCCTGGAATTAAGAAGTTAAGCATTTCAAAGTAAAATTGTGTTTTGTCGACGATATACAATATCTGCTGTTTAAAACACACCATATATATGTGTGTACACAAAAAGCGACATTTGTATTTGTATTTTGTTTCAATTTATTTCATAGAGAAGCAAAAATCGGTGAATACCAAAGCGTCAACAAAACCATAATCCAAGCTCAAAATCGGTTAAAGGCCCAATATACGTAACTTTCGGCAAAACTTCAAGATGAATTCTTTCGCGGTTACCGGGACAGCCGCAGTTAAACCTCGGTATTTGTAAACACGCGTCCATTTCGAGCTGTCTTTTACCTTCGGCGTGTTGATGAAGTGGGCCCCACCTGAGTTATGTTCAGTTCTTTCTATCTGCCAAAAGTTTCTTGTTAGTTACCGCTCAAGTTTACTTCGTTTTTGGCTTATTGTTGCATGGTTATCAACTGGATTTGTTTTCAGAATCACGAAAAATTTCCTGAAATTATGTATATAGGGCATGGAGACCCTCGTAAAAGTTCAAGAGAATAAGACCAGGTGTTCCGAAAAAGTAAGCATCTTCTGCTTCATCGACGACACCCGCCATGCTAATCTTGGTCACATCCAAGTAAGCATCAATCCTCAAACTGAGAACCGAGTCATCATTGTCAATCATAACAAGTAAGCACATTAATAAAAAAACTCAAAAGCGTCTATCTTCACATCACATAAAGATACAGAATATTTTTCGATGAGATCAAGATGGCGACCATAACACTTGCCCATAGTCTTCTCCAACCTGCATCTCGCGAATCCCTGTGCGGTAGTTTGTTCGTCAGCAGTTGACATCTATCAAGTAAAATCACGATATTCAGAGCAAGCCCTAGAATAACGAATCAACTTCGACCATAAGATATAGTATATCCTCAGTATATTTCAACCTAGCTTTTGTAGTGTTTTTCACAAATTATGCTCCAAGATAGCTCACAACCAAGTATTTGTATCGCTGTTCACCTTTCTTGTAAAAGAAAGCTCTCATAATGAGAGACCGAAGACATTCTTTCAGTTTGGTATGTGGTATGGTAGTGTAAAGGGTGGAAAAATCAAATGTTTTGATGGACGAAACATTTTTGAGAAGGGGGTGCTCAAGACTGACCAGAAGATATTTTGAGTTCTTCAAAATCCACTCCCATTAATTCCACTCCTGGAGTATATAGTGTCACAATTAGATTGAAGCCCTGATTTAACGCTACTAAGAATGTTAGTAAGAAGTTTTGAAAATTGCTTGGTTGAGCAATGAGACGAGCCAGTGATAAAACGTTGCTTATAAGAATCCTTGTGCAGTCTAGGTATCCAATAAAGCCAAGGTAGGTCAGCGTCTTTATCATTAACGGGTATTTTGAATGATTGTAATACTGATGTATGGCTGGAAAGTATTTCATCTTTCGAAAAACCGGTCAATGTGTAAGTAGGGTTATCTTGGTTATCAAGCAGACCAAGTTCTTTTCGCAAACAATGAATGTGATTATGTTTGCAAACTAGGATCAAGTCAGTAGATGCCTTGTCTGCAGACACAACCACATACTTGTCATGTAGCTATAGGTTGTTTGAACAACGGGGCCAAGAAATGTCGAATTGTGTTTAGTTTTCATTTTGTATCGCAAATCGCTCATTTTTTTCTGAATAAATGACCTGATAGATTTAACCCACTCTGAAAATAAATAAGAGAATACCGAAGCATTAACAAAACCCAATTCAGCATGTTCACGTTTAGCCCATTGTCTGGCGTAATCTTCCACACAGTCCATAAAAACCTGAAATTAAATTCCATTTGATTGATGGAGTCTTGCGATACTGAGGACCTTTCATGAAAAGCTCCCGTAGCTTTATTGTGGGGATGCTATCCGTTTACTATGTGTCCAGCTGGGCCATAGCTATATGGGGATGGAGAACGTGAACATGCTGAAGGAGGGATCATTTTAAGGTCATCTATGTTCAACTGCTGCAGTGTGTGCTTGTAATTGAAAAGCTTAGGTGCAATAGGTAACAGAATAACTGAAGGAAATGATAGGTGATCTTTTTTCTTATCGGAAATACGGTGGTATGTTAGCTTGAACAGTCTTTTAATGCAAGATATTTCTTATGTTAATGGCATCAATGCCCTTGTTGGCAAATTCGACTTTCATAAAATGTTGAGTGGCTAATGGCCGTCCGTTTGCATGGACCGAAATATTCGAATTTTTGCCACATCATCAATAATCTCATGGAGCCTTGACGCTAGTTTCCAAAGGTCACCCGGAACACTTTTTGATTGAGTGGTTTGCAGAGAGCACATTATAATTTTTAACATTATTTCTAAAGTAATATCCTTCTTGCTTATAATTATTTGTATTCATATTTCAGAGAATATTGCTTTAGGAAAAACGGCATACCAAAGTAGTTTATTTGGTCAGTATGGAGCGAACAGAGCCGTTGATGGTTGTAGTGATCAAAATCTGTGGAGCGGTTGCTGTACACATACAGGCGAAGGACAAATTCAGGCCTGGTGGCGTGTTGACCTAGACCAGCTAAGTACCATTAAAAGCATCGGGATAATCTACAGATGTGAGTTTCTAGGGTAATACTCTAATCAATGAATAAGTTTGTAAGGCAGCAAGTCAGTATCTGAAAATGTTCTTATCGTGATCCCCTTGCGATATTTTACAGAATGTCATGAGCTCTTTGTGGTATTATCAGGAATAGCAGTTGATATCTAACAATATTGAAATGATTACCACTTGAGCTATATATCAGGAATAAGTCAATATTTAATAGATGTGAAATTATGATCACTTTATGACTTGAATACTAACAGTGAAATCATGACTTTGTGATTTGAATCAGGAATAACAGTCGATATCTGATGAAAGATAACGAAACAAGCACATATGTTTCACATTTTAAAAGCAGTTTTAAGAATAATAATTCGAGGTTCGCCTCAAAGCCGTTCACAAATCTCTGCGCCCACAGCTAGTAATCTACAATTTCTAGCACTGCCCAATCACATACTCATTTACAACTGAGTAGACTGGAACAAGCGGAGTAATGTTTCTTGAATGATACAACAAAAGTGCCATGACTGGGACTCGAACTCGCAACCCTTCGATCACGTGTCTCCTAATAATAATTCGAGGTTCTTATATACAGCTTTATCACAACTTGAAAGTCGCCTCAAAGCGTTTTAGAAATTATTATCCGTGGTTATAGTGCCTTAGCACCTGCCAATATCGTTATTAACTCCCTGCTCCATAGAGCTGTTTCGCCTTCCTAGGACTGTTCAGTGATGGTTTCGGGCCAAAAGGCGGGAATCCAAAATTAGAATGTAGAAGCAGATGGGTCAGATACGTAAAACCCCTTTAACTTATTAATTAAGAAGTAAAATTAAACTAGTTATATATAATTTCCAATCGTGTACTACGAAAATGTGTATATTGCATATGTATGTACCGTGCCACTACTCAAATGAGATAATTGTGGCTACTGAAGCTCCAGCAAAACTCGCGTCAATCCACCAGCAGAGTCGGCCACCCCCTATCATAAATGATGACGTAACACACACACATGCTGCACCTTTTAAATGTAGTAATAGATACAATATGCCGAAAAAATGAATTAAAATGCATCACACAGCTGTTTCGTCCACCTAGGACTCTTCAGTATTGCTGGGGACCAAAACGCCCAGAAATCATGACCACTTTGGGATTTGTATCAGGAATAAGTCAATAACTAATAAGAGAGTAGCCCTGCTATTATAGGGTTTATTCATTGTACAAAAATATCACCCATGGCCAAATAATCCTACTGTACACTGCCACCGTGATCCCATTACAAATTTTCAGACGTGCAAAATAAGTTTCTTTCTTTCTTTCTTCTTTTAATAGACAAAATTAATTTTTATGTAAATAAAACATTCTCTTTGTTTGTAGCTAGTTATGAAAGTCGATTAGCTGGTTACAAGCTGTATGTGTCCACCACCAACGGGAGCCCCACAGACGGTACCCTCTGTTACGAGGATAAAAGTAGTACTGAAGAACAAGTACAGTTGGTGTCGACACATCAGTGCCCGTATAAAGCTCGGTATGTGACCATCTATAACTATAGGGATTATCCAACGCGTCATGCCTGGTATGATCCTAATGCATTTCTGGAACTCTGTGAAGTGGAAGTGTTTGGTAAGCTGTAAAAATACGATGATTGGTTAGAATCGTTTCTATCTAGCCTAATATATAAAACAATATTTAATATTTTTTTTGTAATGCCTATTTGACAGTTGATATCTTTAGTTATATCAATGATATAAAATCAACTATAAAGCACAAGAGGAAAATATATGTGTATTTATTGTCTTTAGCTACCTCTTGGTAATCTTTAAAATTCAATTCGCTCAAGTTCCATTTTAGAAATGTTCATTTACAATAAAATTGATAGAGAATTTCTAACACATCTGTGGAAATGGAATAGTAAAGTGCGTTATCTTGACATGTAAAACCCGCATTATCACGATATTGAATATATCAACTTCATTTTGTCCTATCTAGGATGTATTAAAGGAAAGTATGGAAACAATGACTGTAGCTTTGACTGCTCCATCTATTGCTATGAAAGAAACTGTGATCCAACAGATGGTTCTTGTGACTGTAAGTGTGTGTATTTGTTATGTATATGTAGGCATAGTTTACATGAAATGTCGTTTTGAAGAATTCTGTATCAGGACTGACCATAAAATGTTCGTAACCACCGAGAATTATCTTCAGACTGCCAATTACACTGTCGTAGATTTTATGTTCCTCTTTATCCTATCCAAGTTTTCATTTATCAAGAGATAATTTTGAAATATATTCCTTCGGCGTAATTGTGTCAGAAAATTATTCGTAATGAATACATCTGAGGGTTATGAAAAATCCGCCTGAAGGTAATGAAAAATCCGTATGAAAAATACGTTTGAAGGTAATGAAAAATACGTTTGAAGGTAATGAAAAATCCGCCTGAAGGTAATGAAAAATCCGTTTGAAGGTAATGAAAAATCCGTTTGAAGGTAATGAAAAATCCGTTTGAAGGTAATGAATAATCCATTTGAAGGTAATGAAAAATCCGTCTTTTTTCAGCTTGTGTCTCTGGGCTACATGGTAGATTTTGTTCCTGCTCCGGTGTCTGCACGCACGATGCATGCATTGAGTCAGATTATTGTTATGGTGAGTAGCTAGTACTTAGTGACGTTTATGTTATTGAAATTGATACGGAAAAGTAGCAACATGTATGAACGAGAATCATAACATGGAATTAAATCATGGTTTTGATTACACTTTGGAAAGTATTAGCGTTAGTAATTGAAATTCCTTGTCCTTGGCGGTCGTTCTGAATTTGATCGATGGACGTCATTGTTGTCGAAATGACGCGATATGAACGTTTAATGCTGTCGATTTAAGATAATTTTAACAATAATTTAAGATTATATAAAAGGTAAACTATGAAGCTATATATTTTTTTTTGTCACAGTCATTTTCATATGTAAGGGGAGACAACGTTCGTTGTCATAGTTTAATGATTATATGTCCATTAATTGTATGCAAAATGCGGTTTTCTGATCCGTTGAAGTATTTTTTTCATAACTCTATGAATTTTTTTTCCAAAAATGGCGCAAAAATGTGATATCACAATACGGTAATCGACATTGCGTATTGATTGTAAAAAAGAAGCCGTTGTTAGATCAGTCAAATAGTACATAAACATGGTTTTAATTGAAAATCAGTTTCAAAAATTAATTATAAGCGTTGATGTCAATTATTTTACGCGGATTCATAGAGTTTGCAAGCAAAATGCTCAATGCTAAATTGGAAAAATTAAATTTCTTTTTTTTTTATCATAGAAAACAATGTATCTAACAAAGACGACGTAACACACACATGCTCCACAATTTAAATTTAATAATAAATACAGTATGCCGAAAAAAATGATTAAACTGCATCATACAGCTGTTTCGTCCTTTTAGGACTCGTCAGTGATGCTAGGGGCTAAAAGGTTGGAATCCAAATTTTCGAAACAATTGTAGAAAGGCAGGGTGCGAAAAACAATTAGAGAATACCAAAGCGTCAACAAAACCATAATCCGAACCCAAAATCGATTAAACTAGGGGCAACATAGGAACAAAGGAAAGATTTACATGGAGACTCGTAAAAGCACAAGAGAATAAGACCAGGTGTTCCGGAAGAGTAAGCGTCTTATGCTTCATCGACGACACCCGCCATGTAAATCTTTGTCACATCCAAGTAAGCGTCAGTCCTCAAAATGAGAACCGAGTCATCATTGTCATCACAGCAAGTAAACACACTAATAAGCTCAAAAACGTTTAATTCAAGAATTTAGAATAATTTATAACTATATAATTTCAAAACGTGTACTACGAAAATGTGTATATTGTGTACCGTGTCACTACTCAAATGAGATTACTGTTGCTATGGAGGCTCCAACATTCCTCGGAGACTAAAAATCCACCAGCAGAGTCTGCCATCTGCTTTCATTAAAGATGACGTAACACACAAATGGTGCATTATTCAACTTTAGTAAAAGATACAGTATGCTGATGATATTAACGATTCATATAAAGTTTATATGTTATGTTTAAATTTGCATGAGACATTTTGAAAAACACCTGACATTGTGCCTGATATTGATTGGTATGCTTTATTTTCGTAGTGTGCGCTCTTGGGACGTACGGCAATGAGTGTGAATACAGGTGTTCCGTATATTGCGTAAACAACAGCTGTTCGAAAGACACGGGTCGATGTTTTGGTAAGGAGCTAGGCACGCAATCACATTGACATACGTCGTCTAACAATATACATAACTTCATTTTTTTGCAATTGTTATATCTATTATTTTCTTCAAATCCTTTTATTATAGATACATTTAACAAATATTCCATGGCACTGAGGGCAATATAGGAGTTAATGGACTGGTCGAAGCGAAGCTAGTTATATTATACCGAATCTTCCCAACACGACCACATAATATGCAATAAAAACAGACTATTAGGTCAGATGCCATATGTTTATTGTCTGGAATAATGACGTCATTACACTGTATATAACGTCATACTGTAACTATGACGTCAAAATATACAGCATCGGCCCGTAATTCTTAACTCCGGACCAATATGCGGAAAAAAGTGACCGGAGCAACTACTAGAATCGTATAGGCACTTAAATGGATGAGGTATAATATTGTTAATTATTGTTTGGCCATTGATATATCATAATAAAAAGAGACAAAGCAAAATATTTATAATTCCCAATTTATTTGCATTTAAAAAAAGTTAAAGTCCTCCCGCTAGTTTTTTCAAATAAGAATACTATTCATGACCATGATTATTAAATTTGTATTTCGTCATTAATATACAATGAAAGCACACATTTCCAGAGCACTCATGTAACATAACGCCATAGGGGATATTACTTCTGGGAGAAGTTTTAGAAAAAAGCTTTGAATAAATGTTTTGTTATAATAACCAGACACTATTGAGTTTCTACTTCAATTGTTTGTCATAAGTCGAAATGTCGTATACACAAAATTTACAAAATAGCACAACCTGCTAAATACTTTTTTTACTTGTACATCATGTAGTAAATGTTTAAAGAAGCTTAATGTTGTTTTTTTTTTTTTTCGCTAATTGTTATCAATTGCATATGGAAAGGTTATTTTACAATTGAAATAGTATTCTCACATATATGATTATATACTAAGAATATATCTTTTATAATTTTGTGTCTCAGAATGCCCCCAAGGAAGATCTGATACAATGTGTGGGACTGAGTGCCCCGCCAACTGTAACGTCAACAATTGTACGAGAGAGGAAGGATTTTGTTATGGTTGGTATGAGATAAAGCATTGCTCACATGCATTCGTTGGTCGATGTTTAAAGTTCCTAAATGTTTTATATTTCAGTTTCTTTAAAATTATATACATCATTTTTTTATTATTTATTTATATTTTTTTTTATCTTTTTTTGACATTTTCAATAAATTTAATGAAAAAGATATCAAATGCTAGATACGAAAGTTTGCAAGCACAAAATATTGATTTTTTTTCCAGATCACTGCATATTTATCATCTTCACGTAAGAAAAAACATGATAATATAAAATACTTGACGTAATGATGCACTTTTTGTGTTATACGAATCACTTAACATTACAAAAAATGTAAAAAAAAAAATATTTCTAGATTGTGCTACAGGGTATCATGGCAGCAAATGTGACCAGGAGTGCCCCGAGAACTGTACAGACAATCTCTGTGATATGGACACTGGTGACTGTTATGGTGTGTAGCATAATACTCTCAATTTAGAAAATGGACAGTGGTGGTTTTGGGGGGGGGGGGGGGGGGGGGGTCAGCAGGTGTCTCAACGTGCATGCTGTAAACATTCCTTATATTAGTTAGCTAATATAGTATGTTTACAATATCTCTCTCAAAGTCCTTGACAGCCATTGGAGCAAAATTATTGTCTGAAAATATAAAAAAAAACTTGTACCCTTTATTATCTCGAATTCACGCAACTTTCATTACAAATTATACTTTTTGTTATATAATGTCAGACTTTTTATATGAAACATCAGTATTTGATTGACATGATCACCATTATGCTTGCATCACCACTTGTGGTCTGTTTACATTGTCTGAAATGTAAGCATATTTCATGCAAGCAAACAAACATGTTTTACAAATCACAACATGTTCATCATCTTCACTAAAGAAAAAAATATTAAATAACAATCAATTGGAAATGATTGGGTTTTTATTGTGTGTGTTATACAAATAACTTATCATTACAATAAAATCTTAATGTTTTATTTTAGATTGTGCTGCAGGGTATCATGGCAGCAAATGTAACCAGGAGTGCCCCGAGAGCTGTAAAGATAACCTCTGTCATAAGGAGACTGGTGACTGTTATGGTATGAAGCATACTCTCCGTATAGAAAATTGGTGGCGTGGAGGAATTGTCGGCAGATATGTCTACGCGTATGCTTCAAACAGTCCTTACACTCATTTATATTTTGAAAAGTATCTTAATGTTTATTTTCTCGAATACGCTCAATTTCCGTTACACCTAACCTTAAACCTTTTGTTTTATAATGTCAATATATTTATAAAAAATAATCAGCATTATATCAGTGATGAAGTGATAAGTTTTGTATCATGGATATTTAATTTATTTATTAAAATTAAAGTTAACCTTTTAATTTATCTTCGAGGATTTCTGTATCTTACTATGACAGTTAATTTTACTTTTGCGTGTCTCAGAATGTCCCCCAGGAAAATACAACTCCACGTGTGATGCCAACTGCCCCATCCGATGTGGTGCTAACAATTGTACCAAAGAAGAAGGTTTTTGTTATGGTAAGCATTCACTGTAAAATTAATAGTGGCAGACTCTGCTGGTGGATTTTTTAGTCCCCGAGGTTTGCTGGAGCCTCCATAGCCACAGTTAATCTCATTTCAGTAATGGCACGGTGCATAATATACACATTTTCGTAGTATACGATTTGAAATTATACAGAACTAGTTTAATTTTACTTCTAAATTCATAAATTAAAGGGTTTTACGCACCTGACTCTTCTGCTTTTACATCAGTTTAGAAATTTTGGATTTCTACCTTTTGGCCCCTAGCATCAGTTGGATGGATTATGCAGTTTAATCCATTTTTCGGCATACTGTATCTATTACCAAATTTAAGAGGTGCAGCATATGTGTGTTACGTCATCATTAAAACAGTATAAAACGACACTCATGAAATATATTTCCAATACACAATGTCATATATTTTCCAGGAGTCTAACACCTGCGTTTAAAAACTTGTTTTTCATTGTAATGAAAACTTTCAAATGTTTCTGTTTACCTTTAGATTGTATTGCTGGATATCATGGTGGTAGATGTGACCAGGAGTGTTCCACAAACTGCAGCAATAGTCTCTGTGACAAACACACAGGCCACTGTTTCGGTAAGGAAGGTGTACTTTAGAAATTGTCCAATAGTCTCTGTGACAAACACACAGGCCACTGTTTCGGTAAGGAAGGTGTACTTTAGAAATTGTCCAATAGACTCTGTCACAAACACACAGGCCACTGTTTTGGTAAGGAAGGTGTACTTTAGAAATTGTCCAATAGTCTCTGTCACACACACACAGGCCACTGTTACGTTAAGGAAGGTGTACTTTAGAAACTGTCCAATAGTCTCTGACACAAACACACACATGTCACTGTTACGGTAAGGAAGGTGAACTTTAGAAATTGTCCAATAGTCTCTGACACAAACACACACATGTCACTGTTACGGTAAGGAAGGTGTACTTTAGAAATTGTCCAATAGTCTTTGTCACAAACACAAGGGTCACTGTTACGGTAAGGAAGGTGAACTTTAGAATTTGTCCAATAGTCTCTGTCACAAACACACATGTCACTGTTACGGTAAGGAAGGTGTACTTTAGAAATCGTCCGTCATTTGTAACAACTTTTTACTTCATTTCCCCGCATATTGAAAAGTTGCTATAGAAATAAAATACAAAATTCCAAACTCTTGCTACTTAATGATACTTTACCTTGTATATGCGCTGACCTGTCAACCACACCTGAAGCCTACTTAACATTTTCGTCGGACTTAAATGTTTTCAAGACCATCAAGAAAATTCTACGCATTCCGATTCAATGTTGAAATTATCTTAAAATCAAGTTCCCCCAGTTTTCGTTAATCAAGTTCCAAAAGATTGTAAATAGTATACATATTTAATGACTTGTTAGGATTAGGCAAAACCATACAAACTAACACTTTTAACAAAAGTTTTAACAATCAAACTGATTTTACCGGATTAAACGAAAGCCGTCAGTAAAACAGATGAAGGGGGTTAACCCAAGCAATCGTATGCATTCAAATGTGTATTGTCAACCCCACCATCAAAACAAGTAAGTTGTAATCGGTATTTATATATATTTTATTTTCTATTTCAATTTCGTTAAAATTATTTTAATAATGTAAGAATAACTATCATTTACTCTTCTGTTCCAAGCCTGTGTATCTGGTCGACACGGGAGGAACTGCAGCCAGTCATGTGGCCAGTGTGACTTGTGTACACTGGAGTCGGGAGTATGCGATACTGACTGTTTTTCCGGATTCGAAGGACCTACGTGTGAATTAGGTAGAAATTGTATCCCCTTTATTATTTTATCACGAAACAGGTTAGAACCGAACCAAATTTGCTTACTTAAAAATTAATACCGAACTGTTGATAAGCCTAGTATATACTCTCAGTCTCTGTATTGATATATGCATGGGATTTAATGCCCCTGCATTATCTAAAAACAAGTGACACCGAAGTACCACATCGATGACACCCGTCATGTAAATCTAAGACTTACCCATGCAATGAACGCATTGACGTCCATGTAGAGGGAACGGGGCTATTGATGACAGAATGCTAAATTATATTGCTTTGTATCTTATCAACACATTAGACAAAGGCAAAACGGAAATATGCTGCTTTGTGAACAAGTATCTTTAGTAATTACTATGTATTCTACGAATGAACTTTGTTTCTGCTTTATATGGTAACAATATTTTTAATATGTTCGCTCATTTATGAATAGCTATAACAAGTGAGGATCCTGTGGGCGCTGGACCAATTGCAGGAGCAGCGGTTGGTGCTTTTGTACTGATTATCATCATTGCAATCGTCCTATTTGTCATCATCAAAAGGTTTTTATTCCACCATTTTTAAAACGCAAAAACGCATACCCGATATGATGCGGTTTTGCGCTGATTTGTTTATGGATTTATGATTCATTTATAATTTTTCAACCGTATCTTTTATTCGTGCCTTGCCTTTGTGGTGACGCTTTCGTCATTAGGTAATGGTTACGACAGTGGACACAAGGCTAAACCACGAATTAAATTATCTGCGACCCAGGAAAATCCGACGACTAAATCAAGGGCACTGTATAGTCCACATTGTAGATTAATAGAATCTTCCCCTTCCTTGAGTTTAATGGTGTGCCAGATAAATCTCTTACCCAAGTTGTTATATTCTTGGTTGTCTAACCCGAGGCTCTGCCGAAGGTTAGACAATCAAGAATATCAACCCGAGGGTTGGAAAAGTCTCTGTCGCATACATCAAGGTAGAGGAAGATTCTATTTTTTCCCCCACTATTTTGTTTTTTTAACGAAATTATCAAAGCAACACTCTTCTGATGTGACGTGTGTTATTGTTGACTTGGTGTGATGGTTTTGCTGTCGTGACATCATCACACTGATGTCGGTTTATTTAACGTTATTAAAATGACGAGCACCGTTTTACTTTTTGTATCAAATGCAGAGTGATAATAATCCGAATTAACTAAAGATGCTTTTTTTTTTACTTTTCGCTATCAAAATGACGAACTATATTTTACTTTTGTATCAGGCGCAGAGCAGATTCGACTAGACAGCAATCCACTGAGAGCATTGGAAGAAAGGGGATATCTGAAAATCATATTTACAGCAATGCAGTATCTTCGATCAATGAAAGTAACTAGCATACATCATTTTTAGATTTTTGTAGTTAATGCGTATATTTGATGTATTTTATACATTAATTGGTTATTGCATATACTTTCTTTGTGTAAACATCCTTTTTCTAATTGAATAATACACATGTATTTCTTTTCTTTACATAAAAAAGTGTCGGGTAACGATCCAGAAGAACCTTCCCAAGACAGTAGCAATGTGTACGTCAATACTTCCCAAGTAGTCAATGAGGGGAGTTCCGCTGATGTCGTCTACAGTAATGCTGATGGTTTAGGGGTTTCGGTTTCAGACCTCAAATCATTAGTTAAAACCAAAATGCAAAACAAGGCGAAAGCTTTCAAGGATGAATATGCGGCAAGTGTTGTTTTAATTATGTTATCATTTCTGTGGTGTTAAGATCAATAAATATTTGAATTGAAAGAACTTATATCTGAAATGAAATAACTACCTTATTTGCTCAATTTATTAGTTTTGGTAATAAGTATGGACTTTTTGTTAAGGTAGATATGTAGTAATATGGACTTTGTCTCGGTCAATATCACTATTCACTATCACTGTAATTCTGAAACAATTGTAATGAGCTGCCAATAATCAATGTGAAAATTTACCGATCTCAATATGATTGAGAAGAAACAATATTTAAAAAAATAATTCAGTATTAACTTCAAAGAAACATACAATAAGTGAAATTATCTGTTATAGTCCCTTCCATCAGGAGCTCTTCACAGACATACAATTGGAACCTTAACGGAAAACAAACCTAAAAATAGATTTAAAACAACATTTCCATGTAAGTCGGTCCTATTTTACCAGATCTACAAAAGTATATAGTTGCACTATGTAATGTTGAGATCGATCTATATAACCTTAGTATTCAAAGAGTATATCTGATCTTATACTGTGATTTAGCTCAGTTAACTTAAAGGCCCAATATACGTAACTTTCGGCAAAACTTGAAGCGAAAATCAAGCCTAATAACTTATTATATTTATAGATTTAGTTAAGATTAACTGATATCAGCAAATTCAAGGTGAATTCTTTTGCGGTTACCGGTACAGCAGCAGTTGAAAAACGATATTTGTAAACAGCGTCCATTCCGAACTGTCTTCTACCTTCGGTTTGTTGATGAAGTGGGCCTCACAAATTCTTTGGATTTTTTTCTCAAGAGTTTCTTGTTAGTTACCGCTCAGGTTTACTTCGTTTTAGACTTATTTGTGCATAGTTATCATTTGGAGTTTTTTTCAGAATTTTTCAGAATCACGAAAATTTCCCTGAAGTTACGTATATTGGTCCTTTAAGTTCACATATTCCTTAGCTCATCTACGTATCAGACATTATTGTTTTTGAAGAAAATCTTATGTTGTAATTTCTCCTCACTACTAAGTATCATTAAATGAACATTATAATTTACTCAGTATTAGATTTATTAAATGACTCTCATGTTTTGACATTATCTCCCTTTTCCTTCAGTATTCAGAGACCGCTGCATAAAAATAAAATTTTATTTGCATAAGAACCATTTGACTTTTTACATAGATGACCATTCGAGGGTGATACTTGACAAATTGGATGGGGATCCATGTTCCGATTACATCAACGCTAACTACATTGATGTACGTATCACAATACAGTAAAACCTCACTTACTCGAACTCGTGTGGACCTGACCAATAGTTCGGTTCGAGAAATGTATGGTATTCGAGTTAACTAAGGTTTGTAAGGTATGTACGAACTCATTTGGGACCAAACAAACTGTTCGACAAATGAGGGGTATTCGAGTAAACTGGGTTCGAGTAAGTAATGTAATACTGTAATTGTATGGTTGTTACATTTTACAAAAAGATCAAAGTTTGATAATGATATTTCCTCGTTTTTGAAGGGAAACATTAAGATAATTTCTATATTTCTGATAGTGCTTGGTTATTGAAAATGTCTTTCCAGATCGAATTGACATCTTATCATTGTATTGTTCATCTTTTTTAAATGCTTCGAATGTCTTTAGTGAATATTGAAATTCTTTTGTCATGTTTTCAGGGTATGACGCAGACTGCTGAATATAAAGCAACACAAGGTAACACTCTGTTTCATCATTTATTTACCGCCACTTCATTTGTAAGGCACCTTAACATTGATATTCAAAAAAGAAAATTCCTTTATAAAGAAAATAGTTCCATTGCATTTTCTTCTGTACGGGAATTTAACACTTAATGATTAGTAAAACATTCCCTATACAGCCAATATTCGTTTCAACCTACAAATGACACCAAATTTGAAAAAAAATCAAATTTTCAAATTTAGTAGGGCGTATAAAAAAGGCCTGTTAAATAGAAAACTTTTGATTAATTACACAATAGGTCCAAGACCTGGGACCATTGACGATTTCTGGCGCATGATCTGGCAACAGGAAACCGGCAAAATCGTTATGCTGACAAACCTTGTCGAAGGAGGAAAGGTAAGAAGATAAAACTCTGAATAAAAAAGATATATAATCTTATTAAAGAAGAAGTGTAAACGACGATAGCAATGATACGGAGCGACGAGATGCAGGCCTGTTGGGATGGGGATGGAGTTGAGTATACTATTTAATTGCTATAATATAAAGCCTTCATTAATTGGTGATTTTATGTCTAAGTGGTTTAATATCTTATTTTTAAATGAAGGTAGATTTTAATGTTTTACTTTGTTGGCTTTTCCATGTTTTGTGATGTGCAAATATATATCTATCAAATATTTAGATCGGACAAAAAGTATAAAAATAAAACAGATGGTGTATGTTGGAATAAAGAAAGAGAAGCAATGCTACAAAACAGAAACATGCAGCCTGCAAATTTTCCAAATGGAAATGTTTCTGTTAAAGAGGCATCACGGTAAAACTGTATTTTTTTTATGCTGATTTAGAATTATTGTATATATGAATTAAATGTATACTCTTGTGGAAAATTAATGGGCAATTTTCGCTGAAATATGTTCTCAAAAATTTTAATTTATAATTAAAAAAGGGAATCACTATTCGTTAATCAACGATTTGGACATGTAAATTTTTTTTGCATCACATATGATAACGCATGCGCATAACAAGCTACATCGGTAAACAAAAAATGGCGATCCGCGTGATCTACATGTAACTACCAAGCGAAAAGTGGCCGAATGGTCAAACTTTAACGTAAGAATTATATTACGGAAGCATAATGAGGGATGGGAAGTATTCAAGGGAGAGACTAACAGCCCAATTGTTTGCATGTTACAGTTTCTTCTGGATAGCCGGTGACACAGTTTTGATTTGGTTTTGGGGCCTCCCAAGGGATAACTCTTTCATTCCTCTGTTACATGAAATGCGTGTGTAAAACTTGAAAGCGTGTATTGTAATATTCCCTTTACAATATTCCAGTAAAACGGCATTATTGAATTATATTGCTGAAGAGAAAGACCTTTTCACATACAAGAAAAACCGTATTGGGGTGTTACGCTGTAAAACGCCGGTATAGGGCGATTGAGTTTAATGTATACAGATTCAATTTGGACAAAATGAATAAATTTATGTCATCATGTGCGGATAAAAAATTCTTGTCATACCTAATCTATAAAATACGGATTATACAAATATTATCGTGTTTGGACCCCGGTATTAAATTTGATATGAATAAAAATATATAATATATAAGTGAAGTAAAAAGTAAAATGAATCATAACATTTATCATAACATCATAACATTTATAAATGGATTAAGTATTGGACAATTATCTTCTCGACAAGTTCCAAATTTGATATATATATTATACATGTATTCTACATGTTTAGTGCATGGTGCGTCATATGAGTGCACGGACTTCCGTGATACATATATAATTGTAAGTGTTAAAGTATGTTGACGCTGAAAGTTGGATAGATTTTAGATGAATATATAGATAATCTGAAAAAAATCTTCAAGACATCGAGTTGTATAAAAAAAAAATCGGAATCATTTCATTTAATTTTTGTACTTTTCAATGCATGCACACCTTTTGTGAAATGGTTCTAAATGAGGATTCGCGAAGATAACTTTTTACAGAAATTAAGGTTTGCCCTATGGTTGTCATCGTCGGAAACCCACATGACACTGTTAAACGTAAATGTGATTCAATGAATTTATACACGGACTTCGTGTCTGGTTCATCATCGGACGTACATGTATATATATATTACGCGTCCCCTCTTGGGCCCCTTCGTCAAATTGACCGAGAACGCTGTCGTCTGACGCGTGATCAGCGCTATTTTTATCGGGCTTTCCCGAGGAATGCAATTTTGCAAGTGGCTAATAAACACATTTTGAGTGGACTTTGAATATTGAAATAACAGGAAAATGTATCTGGTAGTGCAGACAGTATGTACATTCAAGAACTTCATTGTAGACTTCCCCGGGATGCCCCTTTAAGTGATATTCTTTTTTTTTTGTATAGAAGCTAAACCGAACAGACACAAAGCACTGCCAATGTTTTTAAATATGCTAGATCAGAGAATGTGAAACTGAAAAACAAAGTTGCAGAACACTTCTTTTAGGGATCTGATTTGAACTTCAATGTTAGCATTGTTCTTCAATTATAGCCGAAGTGTTCAAAGTACTGGCCTGATGAAGAAGAACCTCTCATAACAGCACATTTTAAGATCGTTCTGGACAAAAAGCGAGTGTATGCCTTCTTCATCATCCAGGATCTTACCGTCACGGAAAAGAAGGTTCAAATTCATTTTAGATTTCCTGCGCACAACTTAAGTATTTCCAGTAGCATCTGATTTAGCAAATAAGCATGACTGCTAACAATTCAGTTTCAATACTTTTATGTAATCTACAACACTTTTAACCGCAATCATTTTGAAAATTATAAAATTAAGAAACACTATTGACGTATACATGTAAACGATACCTATTAATGTAAGATCTTCACTGCTATTTACCGTACTTGCAGAGGTGGGAAGTTATGTCATAAAACCACGGCTATTTTAGACCTGCATAGAAAATATACCAACAATCTAACCGAACGATGTTTCTTTTTCTCTGAATCAGTGAATTCTGAATTCTACTATGAAACAAATGCAAAAATAAAGGATTGATGTATGAGGTAAGAAAAATGGGATCGATATTGGTTTGAAAACTCTTTATTTTTTTATTTAGACAAAGTCAGTACGACAAATTCACCATTTCCACTTTACTACGTGGCCCGACCATGGGACACCCGATCCAGAGGAAATTGTCATCTTCCACCGCCGCGTGAAAGAATACGAAAGCATATTGACTGGAAAGATGGTCGTACATTGCAGGTAAATTTTTTTTTACGGAATCAAAATAATGCGTTTTAAATTTTATAAAACTAATTTAATAGATACTGATGAAAAAATAGTAAGTTATACAGGCTGATATTAAAGCAACGAGTTATATATGTGTTTGTAGTAACTATAACAGTTACATTGGATTAATACGGTAAAATATAAAAGGGAATAAAATAATACGGTAAAACTTGGAGTACACCAAGTTATATATGAGTTTGTAGTAACTATAACAGTTACATTGGATTAATACGGTAAAATAAAAAAGGGAATACCAAAGCGTCAACAAAACAATAATCCGAACTCAAAATTGATGAAACTAGAGGCAAATTATGAACAAAACAAAGATTTACATAGAGACTTTCGTAAAAACACAAGCGAATAAGGCCAGGTGTTCCGGAAGATTAAGCGTATTCTGCTTCATTGACGAAATCCTGGTCACATCCAAGTAAACATCAAGTTCTCAAAACGAGAATCGAGTATCATTGTCAATCACAACAAGTAAACACACTATTGAGCATACTCAAAAACGTCCATCTTCATATCACTGAAAGATACAGAATAATTCTCAATGAGACAAAGATGACGACCATGTAAAAACTTGCCCATAGTTCTGATCAACCTGCATCTCTCGAATCCTTGTGTTGTTCAAATCATTCCAGCGCTGGAATAGGAAGAACGGGAACCTTTATCGCCCTGGATGCCTTGTTGGAGTATGGAAAAGAACACGGAAGGGTTGACGTTATTGGCTACATTAGAACAATGAGGAAAGATAGAATGAACATGGTTCAAACAGGTGTAAGTATATATTAAAATCTAAACATATATAAAAAGATTGAAATTCATTCTTTTAACTTTTATAGTGCCATGAAAGGTCAGCCGTTACATCCATTTTGCATGAAGCCATGTTCATGTACACTTTTCAAATAATAAGTTTATTACCTGCGTTCGTATACTTAAAACGAAATAAGCGGATCCGAAACAACCCAGTTTGAATGAAATTGGCGCCAATGGTAATAATTAGTCATTTGAACGTTTGACGCAGGGGCTTTCTCCATGGTATTCGAAGCGGAGAAGCAAGACTCTTATTGAACAAGCATGGTCTATGACGTCCTAAGTAAATTATGTGCTTCGTCTCGGGCAATATTCCTTCATACTTTTATGAGAAGCATTGCTGCTGGTAATGTTCATATAGTGGGTTGCAGCGCATATGTAGATATATTGTAATGGTTAAAGCAATAAACAAACTAAAAACGTCATCATTATAACAGTATATGTCTTTGTGTATTGCTTAAAAGGGATCATTCGGGAAAATATGCATACCTGTGATACCGTTCTATTTTTGATACTTCAGACGTCTATTTTATTCATGTATTCGAAAACCACTATATGTTATCTCACTGCAAAAACCACTATAGGTTAACTCACTCCTACAACCACTATGGGTTACCTCACTATAAAAACCACTGTAGGTTTCCTCGCTCCCACAACCACTGTAGGATTCCTCACTCCCACAACCACTTTCGGATTCCTCAAGCACACAACCACTGTAGGATTCCTCACTCTCACTACCAGTATTTATTCCCTCACTCCGAACGTGTCTTATAGTAACCTTAAGGCATGTTGATCTAAAGCACAACTCACTGCTATGAAAAGTCATATTACGTTCAGTTAAAAAAGAAGACATACACAAGAAGGGTTATTTTATATAAATCTTTGAGGAACATTGCCAAAACAAATACGTGATTTCGAAACTTGAAGTAAAAACTTTTTTATTTCAGGATCAATATATAGCGATCCACCACATGTTGATTGAAGCCCTTGACAAGCCAGATAGTCTCATACCAAGAGTGAAGTACCACACAACACTGACACGTCTATCTAATGAGGCGCCTACAAACCAGACAAGGCTCAGGAAAGAGTACCAGGTCTGACGAGTATCATTTAGCATACTAGTATATAAGTTCTCAATAAAATTCCTTCATTATTGATTATTTATCAAAATATAACATTTAATGTACAGTATTTATAATGCATTACAAACTATTTTACTGTAAACTAACTTCTTTTCGCGGCGACTTAATTTCGCGATTTCATATGAAATGACTATTTCGCGGCGATTTAGTTTCGCGAAAAATACGGTCATAAAACCTATGTACAGTACAGTATACCTACAGTTGTCATTCCTTTGATTTAAACTGTTTCGCGGCGATTAATTTTCGCGAATTTAAACAACCGCGAAAAATAAGTTAGTTTACAGTATCTACTGTGCATTACATATACTAAACACAATATTGAAGTGCTTTAATATCATCATATTACTGTGTAACTTGTGGAACCGTTCCCTGTCCGGTCAATATGTAGTGAATATATTTAACATTCTGTAGTTTTCATGTGTAGTTAACACAGGCTCTGAAACCAGCATACACACAGGAGGATTTTAAAGGAGCTCTACTCGCACAAAATAAAGATAAGAACAATACGATGTCAGTTTTAGCAGGTAGGTTTTACATTAGTTCTGAGGTTTATGCAATTAACGTTAGAAAGGAAATGATAAGTTAATAGAAGAAAATTAAATAAATGATAATAATAAAAACATTTACGTAGTTCTTGGTCAATAAGATATCAACGTAATGATGTGAGTAAAAATAAAACGAAGATTTACTTCAGTACAAATACTCAACCAAAGTAATTATTTGTCAAGAGGTAATTATTTAAGTTAAACATTATTTTATCATGGAATAAACCTGAAATTGTAGAATTGTAGTATTGTTTTATTTTCATTTGATTTTTTTTTCAGTTGACAAATTCAGAGCATACCTGAGATCACAGTCAAACGACAGGACCGACTACATCAACGCTGTGGTTGTACCAGTAAATATCCTCTGTTTACTTATAATCTCGTTTCTTATTTAACATTGATGCTTAAATAGAAAAACGATATCAATTCACAGGACAATAATTGCTTTATGTTTTTACACTACGGTATGAGTGGATAATCAGAAAACATAAAAAAAGGGAATAACTAAATAGAATTTAAAAACATTATTTAACACCAGAGCGGATTAAGTCGTAGTATGAATCAAAGGCGCAATACCTATCTTACACCTTTTGTAATGAAAGAGACATATCTTATATATCATGTTGATATGTCTACATATTTGCAAACAATACACCGAAAAAATAATCTCAGCTTTCTAATGTTCACGGCTAAAATATTGGGAAAGGTTTTAATTTTATCACGTCGCCATTATCTCTTTTCGGAATCAGAGTTTAGCGCATTCGTGACGTCACGTCATTGTCGAGCCATTGTGACGTCACGTTGCGTGATATGCTATGTAAATTAGAGTTTTCTTACGTAGCTTTTTACATGGACAAACTCAATACAACATGGCGAGTTATGCAAGAAAATAGTATACAGCTTATAGGATGCAAACAGGCTAAGGGGTTGATTGGTTGCAAATATTAGATATATGCTAATTCATTTTCAATACTGTCTTTTATGGTAATTTGTTTTTGTGTTGTTGTTTTCTGTCTCGATAAAATATCAGATTGTCCATACAAGTTAGCATATGATAATTGTTTACACTCTTAAAATATAGTCCACCTCAAAGATTAAAAAATATATACATAGATAAAGATATACAACAATTACTTTGGACTGATGTCTCTGTTTATGCAGGCAATGCATTTATATGATTTGTGTATTTCACATATCACTAGTCGTACACATCCCAAACTGGCTACATCGTCACCCAGACACCATTGGATGATACCGTTGTTGATCTGTTGACATTGATAAAGGACCACTACTGTGAAACTATCGTCATCATCGAGAGCGATTCTATAGTGAGTATAACTATGTTCATCTTTGTAATTTCTGGTCTTATTCTCTTGTGCTTTTAAGATAGTCTCCATGTAATCTGTCTTTTGTTCCTATTTTGCCTCTGGTTTAATTAATTTTGAGTTCGGATTATGGTTTTGTTGACGCTTTGGTATTCCCATCTTCGGAAACTCACGCTAAACTTCTCTGCCGTTTGCATCCCGTGGGCTAAAATGGAAAGAAACTCTCGTTTTCGTACTAAAATAGTAACCAATCATATCGTTATTTTCATCCGTGGCTACATACAGCTGGGACATCAAGCCGGGGTATTCCGTTTCATTTTTAGCACCGCCTGTAAACAAAATCTGTCGCTTGTGTTATAATTGTGTCGAATGTGATTAAAATATAAGGTCCTGCTATACGGCGATTGACATGGCGTCATGGCTACAAAAATATACTGGTCGTGGTCACGGTAAAATTATTTAACCCAATGTCACGAGAAACAACCATTCTGATTCGCCGAAATCTCCGAATAAACTTCTATTCGGGGAAACGAAGGTTTATATCGATTCTGGCCCACGGGATGCAAACGTCAGAGAAGTAAACCGTCGGTTTCCGACGATGTGGTATTCCCTGAATTTCTTTCCTATAACTAATGTACCAAGCTGATATCATTTTTGAAAAGTTAAAGAAGGAAATGGTCCTTGTCATTCACATCAAATATTTTCTATGTCGACTATGTGATCGCTGAATGTGTTTTATGTGTTTTAACATCGATTTACTTTGCACAACTCACTTGTATTATACAGAGTTGGATGCCTGCACTAGATGAATCAAAGACATATGGAGAATATACATTGCACATGGACAGAAAGTCGACATATACGTCAAAATTAGACTTGCTGGAAGTCACGCTAGACCATCAGGTAAGCCTTGCTTATTAGAAATATAAACTTTTTTTAAATTAAGATAAATATTGATAAATTTATTCTTTCAATTTGCACGTGTACATGAAGGTATGTGATTTTAGTGTACATCTCCTTCATATAGCCTTTGCCAGACTTGACATTAAAATCTATAATTGATATTGTCCAAACATTTAAAACATATGTCTACAAATATGTAATTTTTTCGTAATTCCACCAAGGTCCTAAAAACGTGTATTAATAAGAGTTTTGTTAATTTAGGCGGATGATTTTTCGTCGAAACTATATGTCTTCCAACTATCTGGCTGGGATAACCAATCGTCCGACGTACCGGAACCGTCACCCTTACTACAGCTGTTAGAGCTTGTCGACGGCAGACGGAGGTCGGGCGAGTCGAAACCGACATTGGTCATGTGCCGGTTTGTAAGATTTTCAAGGATTAGTGAAAGGGATGATATCATATTCAATTCTAAATGAAAGACAATATGCATTTCAGATAATTAAATTACTACTTTTATGAAAACTCTACAAACCTTTGTGTTATGGCAAATATGTAAAACAAAACGAAAGCAGTGTTGATGTACGGGGATGGGTTAGGGTTGGGGTCGGAAGTGGGGGTTGGGGAAAATCCTACTTCTATCTCTATCTCACTTTCGATTTTGTGTCTGTTTATCCGCACACAATGCTCGAAATTCAAATTCAGCTTACCATTTCAGAGACGGTTATTCCCAGAGCGGACTGTTCTGCTGTATCAGCAATGCTAGAGAACAGATGAAGATGGACGAAGAGGTCGATATATTTCAGACTACTCGTCAGCTTCTCATCAGACGTCCAGAATTCATCATCAATTTTGTAAATATAAGCATATATTACCAATATTTGAGCGAAAATGAATTATATGTCTTAGTTGAAACAGTAATTAAAGCATTATCAACTGATAAGAAAACCAAAGCAATTAATTAAATACGAAAAAGATAATTTGGCAAAATAGATTCAAACGTTGACAAATACTTACTGATTTTTTTTTTATAAAAATTTAAAATACTTCTAATATATGTGCGCTTTTAATCAATTAATAAGTTACCCAGTTTTTTGTTGCTCTAGTGAAATTGTATAATCATAAAGCTTTTTTAAGCAGTATTGGTTGATATAATTCTGATTAATTATTTTCACAGGAACAATATCAGAGTGTCTACAGAATGATCAAGGAATACCTGGACAGCACAAATCTGTATATGAACTGACAAAAACAATACCATTTTTTGCTGTGTATTGCTCAAGAAATGTCCTTATCCAGAAATCTTCTACATATATGTATCCTGAACACGTGTTTATGAGTTGACAACGTTGGACCAGTGACAACGTTGGACCAGTGACAACGTTGGACCAGTGACAACGTTAGACCAGTACCAGTTTTACATATGATGAAAGGAAGCATGGTATCACATACGTTTATTCTAACAGGAATTGTAGAACCTTAACAAATGTATATAGATATATAGCCAAGGCTTTCCTGGATACAGTTATCGTGCGTTGAACTGATTTTGTAGACCATTAGCAATATATCATGATGATGAATTGGAATAATAACTTTGACATTGTATTATAAGAAGATCACACTCTACTGCCAACAGGCTTATCCACTGTGATGGGAGTGATGTTGGTCGTTGTGACAATGAACAGTCCGTACTCTTTATAGATTTCTCTCAGATGCTTATACACCACACAATAGTAGATAGCTATATTGTTTCACGTCTTGATGTTTGATTTATTCCACATCACGCTGTATTATTCCAATCTTAGCCCATTGTGTAAACGTGCTAGGTATGGAATAGATATTTCCGATATACCACTATTGCAGTATGACCTTCCGGACTTTTGATTAGTTGAGAAGTTTAATTTTGACCTTAAATCACGTGGTTAGATGCCACGTGCGGATTGTTGACACCGTCATCACTTCGCGGGAATTTTCGAGAAGCAAGGTTTCTGCGCATATAGTCCGACTGAGATTGTGGTAGAAACAGTTTACACGACTAGAGGTTGTTCGACGGGGGATTTATTTTATTCTCGTTAGTTATTTTTTGCTGAAGCTCGTGTCTTTTATAACTTTTGAAAATTAACTAACTGGAGTGAAATAAATACCATATCCAACAACCACTCGTTGTGTAACTTTCCTATATATCTGGTTCCAGGATGCCCATAAGCGATTAGACGAATGTTGCATTGAAGATGCGCAGTTTGTCTTTTTCAAATGAAATTTACAGCGATAGATTTATTATACATTATGTTTTATTTCGTGTTGTGGAAGTTTATTGCTTAGTTAAATTTTAAGGTGCATCATGTGCGTAAATAAAAAAATAGAGAATACCGAAGCGTTAACAAAATCATAAACCGTTTAAACTAGAGGCAAAATATGAACAAAGGAAAGATTTACATGGAGACCCTTGTAAAAGAACAAGAGATTAAGACCAGTACCTGTTATCATGGAACAGTGTTCGTGCGCAAGCATGGATTCTGTGCTCAAGCCAGCTTTCTTGAAACTCACCTGAATCATGTAAAAGAGTCAAAAAGACATTGTGAATGTTGAGTCAAAAAGACATTGTGAATGTTGAAAATAGCTTTCGACTTCATGTTTCTCTCAATTCTTTTCAAAACTTTCACAAAAGGAGAAGTGCCAATTTCGGCCTTTCTGCGGCTTATCAGTGATAAGGCTAATATTTTTCAAGAAGATACTTTGAGTTCAACTGCATATTGTATTATGTTCAAAACATCTGATTTTGTGAGGGCTCATAGAAAATTTGGGGGTCAAAGTGGGGGTAATGTAAAATGAAAAAAATGTTGTTGAAGTTCTCATGCATTGAAAAATGTAGAGAAACTTCTAGTTTGTGTAGTTTCTGTTAAATAAGTAGCAGACTTGGAAATTTAAGTTGAACAAAAGTAAGTAAACAACTCGTAAAGTAGGTCAATGTCACATAGTTGCCAACTGGTCTATTTTGATATCAAATACTTTAAGAATATTAAGAAAATCTTCAATTAACCGACTCCAAAATAGAACGACAACCATTATCACCCATACATGGAGATCATAATATATACTTGGCAAGTTACTGACCCCGCATGATAATATGGGACCTTATGGTGGGGCCCATGAGGGGTTATATTGTGCATTTTTTGGTTTTAATTATAGTGTTTCAAAAAAAAAACTTGTCTGATTTTATCAGACATAGAAGCAATTATCCCTGGCAAGTGAATCCTGTAGAATCTGCAATTTGTTGACCCCCCAGCAGGAATCTGTTTGGGACCCCAAAAGGTGTTAAAATGGGCATTTTGAGCTTTAATAAACATTATATTAAATCGTTAGTCCTATTCTAACCAAAATTGATCGTAATCATACCATGTAGGTGTAATCGGAATCTATATTTAGCATATTGCTCACATTCTGGGGGTGCAGAGACCGTCAATGAGGTCGCATAAAGAATTTTTGGCATTAATTTTACCAATGATTGTGCGTTGGTATAATTATAGTAACATGTAAGATGTTAAGCAAAGATTATCTGATGAAATGGTATTTGATGAAGATGATCGTTAAAAGTAGATCATTAGTCAAATCCTGACCTTGAGACCGCATAGCAATACACAATGTTTTGATGCAATCCTGTCAGATATACTATACATGTATAAGAGTGTGCCAGGGGGCATTTTGGTTTCAAAAGAATAAGTTCATTATTAATGACAATAGCAACAGCATTATACTATTCTTTTAAGATACCAATTGGACCTCAATATCTATGAAAGACTAAACAACAAAGCTGAAAATGGTATGTTACCCTTTTTGCCCCCCACCCCCACCCCCAAAAAAACCACACACATACATTTATAGGGGTCAGCGGGTGCAGTACTTTCTCCACTTGCTTGCGAGCATTGTTTCATGTTTTTTTTATCAAAATTAGACATGTCAATTGGGAATAGTGTCAATAAAACAAAAACAATGCACCATATCACCCCTCTTTGGGCCCCACCACAAGACCCCATATAACCATGCGGGGTCAGTAACTTACCAAATTTATACTATACTATTCATGTAGGGATGATATTTGTTGTCAATCTATTTTGGAGTTTGTTAATGGATATTTTTCGGTATTTGATATAAAAAAGGCAATTATGTGACCTTGACCTACTGATGACTTTTTCTCATATTCTTGTTCAACTTAAAAGTTCAAGTCTTCTACTTATTTAACAGAAAATACACGAACTAAAAGTTTTACTATATTTTTTTTGCAGTCCGTGAGAACTTCAAAACATTTTTTTCATTTTACACTGCCCCCACTTTGAACCCCAATTTTTCTATGAGCCCAAACAAAATCAGATGTTTTGAACATAATACAATAAGCAATTGACCTTAAATTATCCTCCTGCAAAATATCACTGATTAGCCACAGAAAGGCCAATATTGGCACCCCTCCTTAGATGGTTTAAAAACAAATATAGCAGGAACAAGAAAAAAGCTTGAGCATGAGAATGGTTTCATGATTTCGGGCCCAAGTGTTCCGGAAGGGTAAGCGTCTTCTGCTGACGACACCCGCCATGTAAATCTTTGTCACATCCAAGTAATCAAAATGAGAACCTTGTCATTGTCAAACACAACAAGGGAGCACGTTAAAGATCATACTCATAAACGTCCATCTACATATCACACAACGATACAGAATTTTTTCAATGAGACCAAGATGGCAATCATAAAACTTGCCCATAGCTCTGATCAACCTGCCTCTCTCGAATGACTGTGTTGTTAGTTTGTTTGTCAGTAGTCGACATCGATCACAAAAATCAATGAAAATGATTTCTGAAACTGTTTCTACCACATCTCAGTCGGACTATATGCACATAAACATAGCTTCTCGTATATTGAATTAAGAAAATGTGCATGTTTTACGTCATCTTAAAGCATAAGTGATATATTCACCTCATTCCTATTGCATAGAAAAGAAGCAAACAAGTCTCATAAAACGTACGAGTAGTGATGATCTATTAAACTCTTCTGTTTATGTTCAATTTTTATATAAGTAATGTACGAAAGTATCGGTAATATTTTGTGTATAATGGGCTATTTTGCTTTGAATGTGATATTTCTAAGAATAGGAAACAATCGATCAAGCTATTAAGATTGTTAGAATGTTGTACCTTCATTTAAATGTTTCGTGTTTTACCATTACACATATAAGCGATTTGGTATCTTTGACATTAAAGGATTTGTGCAACGAAAAATGAAAATTGTTTATTTGGTAAAAGTCATGTTTTAAAACCATATTCGAACACCCAATCTTGCAAGCGTGGTCTGGTTACTTTGTGGTGACACGATTAGTAGGTCATTTTCACCGACCTCTAAATTATGCATATTTTGTGACCCAGAACGAGGCCACTCCTCCTGTGACGTCATCTTAGTCCGGGAAAATCAAGCTATCGCCATAGTACACTGTTTGCTTACATAAAACTTGTATATGTATAACGTGTATAACAGCAAATATTGTTGTGACAGATACATACTGATACATACATTACGTACAATATACTCTTTAAAACTAAAGTCCATGCATACTTTTTAACTTATATTGGCCAAAATGGTGTTTTGTGGGACATTTGAATGCTAATTTCGTTCGTCATCCCGAAGAATATAGTAGCACCGACTAAGTCCGTGATAGTAGTCAACAGATCGACACCCTGTCGAAACATTACAAATCACGGGCGTGCCATTCACAGGGGATTAGTGATCTAACACAAGCGTGACACTAATTAGTTGATTGGTCAGTCACTAAGATGGGAACATTTTACCTTTATACTGCTGCATACTGACATCAGTCAGGACGACGAAACCCGTACCAGAGTCATAAAAACGATACACACGCGTACGTACTATACACCAGGCAACCAACTTTATATTTATACCAATTTGACGAAAATAACCAGAATTAATGTTTATCTCCAAATTATTTTCGCATTTTACGGTACGTGTAAAATGGTATGTAATCGGGGCCTAATTTGAACTTGTACTGTGTATTGAAAATTCCACGTAGAAGATTCCGAAAATAGGGTGAAATGTAAATCCAACATTATTTAGTTTAGTGTTCAAATGTATCGCGGAATTGGATTAGATTTTGCTATCTAGGTCCGTGGTTGTATTTTTATATGTGGGTTATAGCAAGCAAAATGACCGGGGGGGTGGTCGATCGGAACGTCCAGGGTGGCTATATCCTAGTTACAATAATAAACCTTTTTTTAAATATTATCATTATTGTGAGCTTTAGATTTTTCATAAATTTTTCAGCTTCATCTCTGCTGGTTACCTAATGCAAATAACCCCTGAGGTCATCACAGATGTGAAATGATTTACCTGTGATATCAAAGGGATGCGCGGCGGCCGGTAGAGGTAAAAAGACGATCGGTACATACTGGTCAATTAACACATTAAGAAAAGTATACAATAGCTTGACACCCTGTCAAATTCTCTCAGATAATAATTAAATGTACATTGCGATGTACATTATTACGCCCACTATACATATATTTTGTATTCACTGGAAAAAATATGAATAAGAAAAAAAAACGTTGGTAGTGCAATCATTGCGATGCATAAGTAAAAACTGTCACCGACATGGAGCTTATATTATTAATAAAGAAGCGATATTTCCTTCTTCAAATTCCCGAATTATCCCACGCAGAGATCGACAAGGGAATACTATCGAAAGTCCGGTTTTTCTGAAGCAAATCGAAGATGGGAATGTTCCGTACCACAACTAAAATAATCACATCTTAAAATTGTTTGCATTTCTGAGCTGACGTAAAAAAAATGAAAATAAGTACTTTCGTATTAATATTTATCTACCGTGATCCCGACCTTGTAATTTAATTCCGTAAAAAGACATGATACATATTATTACACATGTTGTAAATTCCCTGTCATAATTGTACCGTGTTAATATATACATGATGTAATATATAATGTATATTTATGGGGTCCTGATTTCGTTTGTTCGTATTTAAACCGAATACATATAGAATTTACAATAGCACTTTTAGATAGTTAGATTGTATTTCACATTTTTTCGAGTCGAAGTAACATATGCGAGTTGACAATGTTTTCTATGCTGATGTCGCTTTCCCTGGTATGTTTACTTGTCCGTCTCTGAAAGCGACAAATAATTCTGTAGCTCTATAAACATGTTTTTTTTTAATGTGGATAAAATATCAAGGTAAACTCTAATACCAACTACATCACTATATGTATCTGGCATGCTGAATGTTGCCAACATTACAGTATTTTAGGTCGGTAATCAGCGGACCTAATATAAGAATGTAACCAGGTAAGGTTAAATTGAGTAGTCCTTGGACTAAGATGACGTCACGCGATCACGTGACCGACGAACTCATTATCTCTAGTTTCGCTTGAGAGGTCCAAGGCGTATGACCCGAATTTCGTGTCAATGCAAGAAAACCAGACCCCGCGCGATCGTCAGGGCATGTTTTTATGGTTTTACAATAATACTTTTATCAAATATAAAATTATCATTTTTCGTTGCACAAATCCTTTAAGTTTGAGGTCCGGTCAGGGCACGAGTCGAAAATAGTCTCCCTTCGTCTTTTGTGTTTCTGTTGTATGCATCTACATGTATATACAAATTGTATATTTACCAAGATGTGTTTACGCGCTAAGTAGCTTGGTAAATACAGTCCCTCTGTTTACGTTATTGATATTTTACCACTGTAGTTCATTCTGTAATACAATCTCGAGAAAAGCAGCATAGGAATGGTACTTTTTTATATCACAATGACATGACGGAATACAGGAACTCGGAATTCAGTTTAAGGACATCTCGATATCAAGCTATGATAAATTGCAACGGATATTATAAAATAAGTTAACCCCCGTCCCTCTCCATCGAAAAATCAACCACGTTTCAAATCACAATGTTACTTCAGAGATAATTAAAATGTATGACAGAGCAAGCACAACTACACTTGTTATGAATAATTTCAAATCGTGTACTTCGAAAATGTGTATGTTATGTACCTTGCCACTACTTTAATGAGATAACTGTGGACTTAAAACCCACCAGCAGAGTCTGCCACCACCTATCATGAAAGATGACGTAACACACACATATTCTGTACCTTAATGTCCATTTAAATTATCATAACAACTTGTACGTATTAGGACTCGCAGAGAGTAGAGCAATGCATTATGTATATCATTATGTCTTGCACTCGGACAGATGAGTTTGAGAAAATCATTAATTCATGTGTATAATTTATGATAACATGTCTTATGATTGAAAAGATGCTGACATTTTTGCTACTTCGAGTTTAATGACAATAAATTTCATGCCTCAGAGAGTGAAAGAAAAAAATAGCAACATATATATTGCATAAACAGTAATGAACTTTGAAAATCGTATGTTTTGAATTCTTGCACAGTGATAGGATGTATATATACTACACCTGTTCATTCATATCATGTTAAGGTCCCTTTAACAGTTTTGGTATTTTTTTGTACAAAAATTAAATACAAGAGTGCATTTTCCAGTAGTAAACCTAGGCAAAGTGGGCGTTTTCAAACAGACATCATAGGCGTGGTCTAAAATTCCACACGATAATAAGGCGAGTATATATATCGGATGTCGTCTACCTTAATACATTAATTTGCATACCCGTACCTTCGTGTGAAATTCCAAATTGTATTACATACTATACTAGGTGACTTCAGGGAATTTATGGTGAAACTTACTGAGGCGATATGGGAAAAGAGGTAAGTCAAATATGTAAGATAGATCGAGAAAGTTAAGTTTTAAGATATATTGCTCGGTCAAGATGTATGCCATTATATAGGGGTATTAAATTATAAAAAACAGTGATTTTCATGTACAGAAATGATGTTATAAGATCTTATGCCTTTTCGTGATTGATGAACTCTACGTAATCTAACTATGATATACAGTACCGTACAGAAATTTAGATATCAATATTTCATGGTTTATTAAGTGACGTCTTTTGAGGTCTTGCTTTAATTGAAGAAAACAACTATTATTTATATCATGTATCATTGGCATGAAAATATGTAATTCCAAATCATGTCATTGTATATGCTTGAAATCTGTGTTCAGACAGACAATGATTTAAAACCAATAGTAGAAGACAAGTTCAAGAAAATATCTTTGGCATTTGTATAAATCCCTTTTAAGCAATTCGACAATATTTTAATTTACAATATATAGTTTGCAGTGTGTTTTGCTATATTTGAAAAAACATCACATTGATACTGTTATATTTTGTACATAGAACCAGGGCTTGACAATACTTTTTAATATAAAATGATAATTTTCATACAAATATCGGCATGTCTCTGTTTAATGTAGCAATGAAAACGGATTCAAAATAATTCATGAACCGTATATATACTGATGTTTTGTACAATAAAGAAATGAAATGGATATAGTATATTTGTCTAATCCATTGTAACAAACTATAAATACATCTGTGCGTTCATAATGAAAACGATCAGTGTTATATTACATGCAAATGAATTAGCATATAAAGATTTAATACCAATGTATTCGTGTTATATACGCCACTTAAATAATAGCTGTTTGGCCCATTAATCCCGAAACACCTGACAATTTTGGGTGGCATATACCGTTCTTAAATTTCAGTTAAAGTGTTTTGATACAAATGGAAAATGTAATTGTATATGTTACCTGTTCAGTTGACTTAGTCACCATTTGGATGGAGTGCGAAAGACTTTGAAAATAATTTTCTGAGTTGCAAAGTTATAAAGAGATTAATATCGCATTTTGATATTTAAAAGCAATTGTAAAATGTAGCATTATTAACAAATAAAAATAAAAGAGATTTTCTAGGTTGTTTGTATCGAGTTGTAAGATTAAAAACCTATTTATCAAAGCAGTTACATTCCAGGCTTTATATACCCTTGTATAATAATCTAGATTAATTATACAAATACTTTAACATTTCGGACTTACTTTACTGAAAAGTTACATTCTACACATACAAATACGTAGTCTAAAAATTATTTGAAAAGAAGATTATCAACATTTATCGATCACATCAGTAATTTTCCATTTTAATTGTACAAAGACGTAGTATTTCAGATTAGTTGTATAGACGGAAAGAAGTTCAGATATATTGTTTGTAGGGTTAACAGACAGGTTTTGTGTAGTTACAAAATTGCATTGTTAGAGATTGATTGCATAAATATCAAGGAGTGTATTTGTTGTTGCGGTATTTTAATTGATACGAAATTTTAATCTTGACATGTATTTGTAAGAATAAATTATAATCATTAGCATTATATTAAATGCGTCAATTATTTGATGGACGTAAACTTAGCAAATTCATATTGATTTAACCAATCATTTCATTGAATCCTTCTCAACCAACAGGAATACATGAGATCTACATATTTGTTTTTCATCAGATTTTATTGCATATTAGAGCAAAAGGATTAGGCACAAGCTATCACATATTATGTATGCCCTCTTCCGATTGAATTATAGTTTTGTTATAATCATAACAATTTTTCATAAAAGTATTAAAACAATTAAAATGCGATTCTGGTCTTGCTTCCCACTAAGGACTGTTCACATCTTTAAAAAAACACATCATGCTGTATATGATCCGCTGTTCATGCAAGGCAGAATTTCCTGACAAATCCTACAAACGAGATTTCATTTATAAGGAATAAATATATTATAAATATATAGTTCATCAATGCCTCGAAAGGTTCATAACTATTATTCTTTCCAAAACAAATACCATCTATATATCTGAAAACCCCTTCTATTTCATTTATAACAAATAATTATATTCAAATACAGTTCATCAATACCTCGAAAGATTCATATCAAGTATTCTTTTCAAAACAGATACCATCTATATATCTGAAAACCCCTACTATTTCATTTATAAGAAATAATTATATTCAAACACAGTTTATCGATCCTTCGAAAGATTCAAAAATAGTATTCTTTTCAAAACAGATACCATCTATATATCTGAAAACTCCTACAATTTCATTAATAAGGATTAATGATATTCAAACACAGTTCATCAATCCCTCGAAAGATTCATATCAAGTATTATTTTCTAAACAGATATCATCTATATATCTGAAAACCTCTACTATTGAATATTTTAAGGGAACCTATTAAATTATACATGTACACTTGTATACTTTCATTTGAATAGATTTATTGACAGTCATATTAGAGTCAGGGAATGAGGTTATTGCAAGGACTGATTTTTATCAAGTGAATATAAATGGAATTCTCACTATTGATCATAGTGACCAGTCAGGGTCGCCGGTAGTTTGAATGTGTTATTTGTGGATCGATCGAACAGGACTAGAAGAATAAGAATTGTACCGATAGCGGCACAGCAAAACGTTTTTATACGCCAATGAAAACATACGATTTTCAGTAAAAAGAAGAAGCTTATGGAATGAGTTTTAAAAACAAAAACACGTCTTAAACATCATTTAATGTTGCAACTTATGCATTATATGGATGGATGAATGCATGAATCGATTGAATGAAATGAATCAATGAATTAAAAATGAAGTTTATGAATGATGATAGCCCTCATACGAGGAAATTGGTGTATCTATTGGAGCTTTCAAAAATAAAATCTATTGAAAAAAATGCATTATATTAATATCAAAGATGAACCTTTCAAATAACCGAAAATAAATTAGAGAATACGGAAGCGTTAACGAAATCATAATCCGAACTCAAAATCGATTTAACCAGGGGCAAAATATGAACAAAGGAAAAAACAAATACCATGTGAGATTTTATCCTGATCACACAAATTTCTTATATCAAATTGTATATTTGACAATGTCCTTTGATAGACAATTTCTGCACAGAAATTTAGTTAAAATATAATCTTTTTTGAACGAAAAATCTCTCATTGGCTCGTCCTCGACCTGCTGAATAGATATTTTCATTTTCAATGCAAACAAATTTGACAATCGTTTAATTAAACTTAGTAAACTACTTAGATGTAAGTTTTGTCTTAAATACTTACATATAACATCGTGGATATCATTTTTAAAAAAATAATAATGCTTATTAAAACTCAGATTGCTACCACAAACACTCAAAATATCGAGTGACCTCTCACGGCAAGACATGGGTACAAACGATATATACTCAAATGTTCAGTATAAACATATCGAAATAATGACCTCGGATGTCATACTCGGAGTACAATTTTCAGAACAGTAAAAGGAAATCTTTTAAAATGTATGCTCCTCCAAAGTTTCGACCTGGTAATGCATATATAGACCAAAGTTCAAAATTAGCATGGAATAACATTTGAAATTTCTTTTTCTTTGTTCAAAGTATCATTTTAGGTGTTATTAATAACAAGTTTTGGGATACTTTTCCGTAGTTGGAAAATCGCAAAAATTATATTCGAATTTTGTTTTTAAATTGAAGTTCACAATGGTACAGCTAAACAGATGTAAAGCAGCTTGACATTCAACTTTCGTGTTACTGCGTTTATCCTTAAGTGTAACATATCATGCGTTCGTCAAATCTGCGATCGAGTAAGTGAGATACTACACTGTTATTTCGAGTTATTACGTGGGGCTACTAAGTTCAATATCATTACCGGGGTTCTTTGACGCCGGTTTAAGAGAAGTTAACTATGTTTTTACATATAAAATAATCTTTTGTAATGTGCAACACTGTAACAAATAAGCACGTGACAGTATTTTGTAATCTCAATGCATATCAGAACCACCCTATTATCTTGTTTATTTAAATATAATCTCTATACGAAATTTGAAAAGATGATTGATGGATATTTTCCTAGTTGTATTAAGTGTTTGGGAAAGGCCATACAAAAGATATGATCTTTGTAAGCATTCGAGTTAATATTTGGGTTTCCATCAATCATTTTATGTTGAACTGTACAATCGCGTCCTCAGACGTAACTATATTAGATTTTCGATTATGAATATTAATACAAAATAATGGCTTGATTTAGTTATGTTATCTAAATTCAAAAACTTATTTTAAAAGTACACAGGATACCGTACGTTTGTTGTGTTTATAGAACAGGAAATAAAGGAATACATTACTCATGCTTGGTGTAAGCAGCTCATGTCTGATGACTACACATTCAGAAATGATTTATAATTTTCTCTTACACACTCAGAAATAATTTATAATTTTCTCTTACACAATCAGAAATAATTTATCTTTTTCTCCTAAACTCCGATATCTACAAGCACATAAACAACCCACGTAATGTGTATACATGATGCTGATCCCATTGCACAACGCAGTCATCATGAGTTGCATGAAATGTGTAACAAAACTGATGGCGATTACCTTGTTCAGTTATACTGTAAAGAGAGATGAGGAGTTGATGACGTTTTAAGAATAATATAGCGTGCGAGATATTCCCTTGCAAGGGGAAGATAAGATCATTATCTTTGCAAGATGATTTCCGAACTTTGAGAAGTGTGAGAATAGGGCGTTTTCTTAATTCAAATAAGATATGTAAAACTTAGATAAGAGAAAACTATTCTAGAAAACCGCTGGTTACTTTTAATTAGGATATATTACATGAAATAAATTTTCCTCTAAATATGTATTAAAAAGCAAACGATTAAGTAAGAATTAATGTCATAAACCTGAATGGGTTCTTTTTATCAGAGTACTTGAGAATTTTTTTTATTGCTGTATAAAACAGTAAATGCCACCCCTTCCGCATATTTCTATGGATTATGTTTTCTTAACACAAGTAGCCTTGCCGGAAATGCCATCCTCTCCCCGTAAACGTTTCAGCAACGCTATGTATGCACATCATTTCCTGGGGTTGCTCATGGCTTGTTTACCTTCAAGTAAGGCTCCAACGCATAACTGACCGGTTTCGATGGTCAAATTGATTAAACTAAAGGCAAAATGAAAAGGATTTATACAGGAGCTCTTGAAAAGTATAATAGAATAAGATCAGGTGTTCCGGAAGAGCAAGCGTCTTCTGCGTCATTGTCGACACCTGACATGTAAATCTAGGTCATATCCAAGTGAATGTCACGTCCTTAAAGAAAGAACATAAGCATCATTCCCAATCACAACAAGTAGGTATACTAATGAGCATATTCAAATAACGTCCATCATAAAAGCATACAAGGATATAAATTATCCCTCAATGAAACCAACCAAAATCCGTGTGCCGTAGGTTTGATCGTCAGCAGTCGGTATCTGTCACAAAAAATCACGATATTGAGAGCAAGAAGTGGAATACACCTTAATTTGGAAAAGTAGGGATGTACATATCTAGAATGGAACGTTCCAGAAAGGAAAATCGGAAGTGTTAGTTTTTTTGGTATTTTGGGGGTTTTTCTTCTTCTAAAAGTACATCTAAAAGTATGTTCCAAGATAGTTCACAACCACATATTCCTATCGTCGTCAACCTTAGAACTTGAGAGCAGCCTTTCGACAATGAACATTCGGGTTTCTGCGAAATGCGTATTGATAAGAAATTGGTTTGGTTTGGTTTTGTCTACAGACACGTAAACTGTTCAAAATCATTGTGTTTATTGTCTTGGTTCAATGGCAAAAACAAAAACCGCACGTTGAAGCAGAAGACGCTTACTCTTTCGGGACAGCTGGTTTTATTCTCTTGTACTTTTACAAGGGCATCAATGTAAATCTTTGTTCATGTTTTGCCTTTAGTTTAATTGATTTTGACTTCAGAGTATGGTTATGTTGACGCTTTGGTAATATCTGATTTTTTTTCTTCTACACAACATTTCATAGTATACAGAATTTCAATTTCTAAACGTATTACCCAGTTTCTACAAGTATTTAACTGCCAAAAGAAAACATACCATCAAATTGCACTGACTTACTGGTAGTGAAGTTATAAGTCAAAAACGCTTTGGTAGTTTGTTCGCTTATATCAGTTCAACATATGAACCTCATGCTGTGAAGATAGGTAAGTCATTTTGAAGGTAATGCGTGATGTTATTCCGCGGACTGCGATTTATCTTTCTATAAACCAACGTAGTGATGTATTAATGTCTCATTTCAACATCAAGGTGCAGATTTACATTGTAAATACGACGCAGGTCCTCTGTGCCCAACTGACAGTAAATGCATTTTTGTAGTTAATGTTAGAACGGTAATTTATTTTTCTATTTATGATGTTTAATGGTAACGTAACGTATACATTGTTCTTCAAAGAGATGCTTTTCCAGACAAGCAATTGCAGCATTACTACATGGGTCTCGTGCATCATTTTATATCATACACATTTTAAGATAAATATTTTTTAATAACTGAAACGACGACTCCTTTATTTGCTATTGTATTTATATTATTATTTAAAAATTATCATAACTTACTTGTTTTAATTCGTATTTTACGTCATCAAAACTGTTTTGGACAAACATCAAATTCTTATGAAATTAAACCAAAATGTATTAATGCAATGCATATCTATAAAATTAGTGTGCCTGTCAAATTTCCGGTAATCCAATAATGTATGATAGACGTGTGTGGTACTGTGTCTAGTGTTACACTAAGGTAGTAATAGGACCCGACACTCGGGTTGGTCTCAGGTTTAATAACTCCAGTACCCCGTGACTACGGGCTGTAAAATTTTAACGCAAAGGGAACAGCTGAAATAAATCTTACCAAGTCATAAACTGACATGACAAAACGTAAGTATCACAATGCTAAGTTGTGGACACACGGCCAGGTTAGGAAATAATCAAATATACGAATGTATAAATCATTTAGACAATAAACTATTAAACAGCTTTATTGGGGAATCGTGAAAATGCTTTGTGTACCATTTTTTATCTGTTTTAGAGAAAGTATACAGATGAATGAACCCAATCTCAAAAGCTGAGTGTTGTAAATAAAAAAAATGTAGTTTCCCTACCTAGAAAACTGATATTATACATTATGAATTTTACATCTAAAAATCACGTACTTTTATATATTATGCGACGAAATTCTTCTGTATTAAACCTACTTGTGATAGTTGTATAAGACGAATGCTTAAATGCTTATATCTACGCATTTCTATCAGAAGTGACAATTTCCTAATCCCGTTACAGCGTTACAAAGGTTATATAGCCACATTTCTCTCCTGAATTTTCAGACACACATTTTTTTTTATTCTTATCCTTTTCAATTGATACTACCAATTAGTTTGGTAATACAATGTTTCTGGCTGTTTGCATCTTTGAAGTTTTGTTCGTATTTCTAGCAACTACACTCCAATGTTTTCACCGATATTCTGCTGCAATCTTAATCGATTTACACTTTGTAGAACTTTGTAAAAACTTCAAGGATTACTTCAACAATCTAGTTATACAGTTATCCGCATACTCTCGTTTTGAATTGATAGAAATCCATACAATATTAGCCATGAAACAACCAAATTTCGTCTTTTTAAAAACTCTTTTTCGGATAACAATTAAAACACTGACAGTCTATCCAACAATCCACACAAGTATAATAGATAACAATCGACTCGACTCAGATTTGCACTATCAGTTACCACTATTTCAAAGTCTCCATGTAAATCTTTCCTTTGTTAATATTTTGCCCTAGGTTTAATCGATTTAGAGTTTGGATTATTTTTTTGTTAACCCTTCGGTACTCTCTTATTTATTTTGATAAAAAAAGTTCCCACTATTTGAAACCTGATAACAGTTCCCACTATTTCAAACCTAATAACAGTTCACATCAGATCAGACTTGATAACAGTTCCCAACAGGTCAAACTTGATAACAGTTCACATTAGATCAGACTTGAAAACAGTTCCCAACAGGTCAAACTTGATAACAGTTCACATTAGATCAGACTTGATAACAGTTCCGACAAGGTCAAACTTGATAACAGTTCCCATCAGGTCAGACTTGATAACAGTTCCCATCAGGTCAGACTTGAAAACAGTTCCCATCAGGTCAGACTTGATAACAGTTCCTACCAGGTCAGACATGATAACAGTTCCTACCAGGTCAGACATGATAACAGTTCCCACCAGGTCAGACATGATAACAGTTCCTACCATGTCATACTTGATAACAGTTCCTACCAGGTCAGACATGATAACAGTTCCTACCAGGTCAGACATGATAACAGTTCCTACCAGGTCAGACATGATAACAGTTCCAATAAGGTCAGACATGATAACAGTTCCAATAAGGTCAGACATGATAACAGTTCCCACCAGGTCAGACATGATAACAGTTCCTACCAGGTCAGACATGATAATAGTTCCCACCAGGTCAGACATGATAACAGTTCCTACCAGGTCAGATATGATAACAGTTCCTACCAGGTCAGACATGATAACAGTTCCAATAAGGTCATACTTGATAAGAATTCCGATGAACATATATCATTTTTTTATGAAATATTTCAGATTTGGAACTTGATTTGTACTTCGGTCCTTTTTGTAACCACGGTAAGTACAACATCTTACCTTTCCTTAGCAATAGCACATTCAAAACAAATATGTAATGATGTTTCAAGATACTTATAATACTAACAGAAGTATTTGTTCTAATATCTACAACAATGGAAGAAATCTGTTTCCAACATTAGCGTATCAAATCCATTCAAGCGGTTTTTTCCGTATCATGAGTTTCGCAAGAAATTAAGGTACGTTTTAGTGGTAGCCGAAAGTGCAATAAAAAATAAATGTTATGTAATCAAATTTACAATTATGGCATTAACCTTTACAAATATACCTTATCAAGTTGTTATTGATAATTAAGACGATGTTTGTGTCGTTATGTACAAATACAAGGTTTTTTTTACTATTTGACTGCAGATACAGCTTACTACTTCACAAGAGGCAACTCAAAAAGGTAACATTTAAATAGTTATGTTTGCTGTTTGTTGTTTATTTTATCCACAAACACCCTTAATCAGTCTTCATTCGTTATCTTACACTGTCAGTTATAAACATTTTCGCGATATTGGTTTAAACTCAGATAGGCGAGGGACGCTTGGTCTTCCGGAGCATCTGGTCTTGTTTTCTTATGCTTTTACAAGGGTTTCCATGTAAACATTTCCTTTGTTCATATTTTGCTTCAAGTTTGATCGATTTCGGATGGCCGTATTGTTGGCCCTTTGGTGTTCCCTGATTTGTTTTTGTATAACAGTCCCATAAGCTTTATTATAAGCATTCAGTTTTAAATCAATTTGCATATCAACTCAATTTCAAAACAAAATTGAATATTGTTCCCATTGGGGTTGTATTCGATACGAAACTAAAGGTTTAAACTTGTGTTTTACAAGTCAAATATAACTCCATGGCGAAAACATAGGTAAGGGTCGATTTGTCAGTGTCAAAGGTATGAAATATAACACCATTATAGATATTACAGTGCTAGAAAATAAATAAATCTTCAGGTGCACTCTCCTTTATAGTAATGAAAACCTATATGTTTGAAATATGTGTTATTGCCATCAACGCCTTAAAGTTTTTGACACTTACCTTTTAGGATATACCTGTTTATAGCAATAAGCTATTCTGATCGAGGTGTGTTAAGGAAATGTTGTTGTACGTCAGAGGACACTTGTAATTTTATATATCATTTCCACAAATTCACATTAATTTACACAAATATCAGGTGAATTTCATTATTTTATTTAAATTAAATTGCATTATAATAGCTTTTTAATTCAGCACTTCAAATTCGTAAAACGTTTTTTACAAACATCGTGTACAGCTCTACTTTAAATATTTTTTTAAAAGTCTTATCTTTTATGTCGCATGTTCATCAACTTTTTAGTTTTGTTGGTAGGATTAAGTAAAGACCTATTCTAAAATACACGCTTTAATAAGCGCTCTTGTTATAAATAGAATGCTTTATTGGTATAACAGAGTGAAAACAAAACATTAGGGTGGGTTTTATAAACAGGACGGAAATGTTTATTTACAAACTGGCCTTTAAATCGTTCATTACCTCAAATGAATTTTTAAATGATATTTTTTAAATCGCGTTATATATTTACCCATTTTTCAGAAATTTCACTTTTTTGACTTCCTGAGGCATTAGGTGTAGTAAAAGTACATTTAGAATTATGATACAACAAGTACTTTAATGAAATCACTCAGTCGTACCACCGAGGACATTTAATTCTAACGTAAGTCAGTTTTTTTTCTGGTATAAAATTGCCTGAGAAAACATATGAAAGGTGTTATTTGTAAATGTGACGTGTGTTACAAAGAGCGTAAAACGATGATTCACCCAGAATTTATAATATTCATTGTAACCGTACAGATCGTGATAGTTGTGATATGGAAATGAAAAGGGTTATGTGTACTCTAACACTTCGATATGTAATTTCTATTTTTTTTGTATGTTATGTTTCGTATCATACACTTGTATCCTGTAAGTTTTGGTTGATAAACACTACATATCATGAGCTCATTGGTATATCGAATATTTCTTTGTGTGCTTTGTTGGTCGTTGTTTTTATTATACTTTCAAGCGTATCTTGTTGCTTCTATTGTAAATCACTTATATTTCGTGTTGGATTTATTTTCGCATTAATACGCGAAGAAAGTCAATCGCGAGGAGGGTATCTCTGTTCTTGCTAAGAGAACCTGACATTATCATGCTTGTGCTTAGATATATAAAGGGATTATGCGGATGAAGCAAAGGAAGCTGATACTTTCTCTGGGATCAACCTTTCTAGGGTCGCTGTAAATATCTTCAAAATTAATCGACCGTGAATTCCAATAACGGCTTTGTTGACACTGTGGAATATCGTGTAGTAGTTGTTACAGAGTACTCAATATGGGTATGGAGCCGCATATTTGATATGTATTATTGCACGAGATTTTAAACACTGTACATGTTGGGTGAAGATTGTAATATTGCGACATGATAAGGCAGACGGGTTTCCATGCAGACATATAAATAAGGCAATCCCATCTGATTTAAAGATGGCAAAACCTAAACATATGCTGCACCTTTTAAATTTAGTAATAAATACAGTATGCCGAACAAATGTATTAAACTGCATCATACAGTTGTTTCATCCTCCTATGACTCTTCAGTGATGCTACTTTTGAAATCCAAAATGTCTAAACTAATGTAGAAGCAGAAGGGTCAGTTGCGTAAAACCCCTTTTTTTATGAATTAAGAAGAAAATTTTACTAATTCTGTATAATTTCAAATCGTGTATTACGAAAATCTGTATATTATGTACCGTGTTACTACTCCAATTAAATAACTGTGGCTATGGAGGCTCAAGCAAATAGAAACTGAAACCACCTCATTAAAGCAACGAAGAAGATAACAATCCACCTCATTTAGTTTTGTCTATTGAATATTGGCAGGGATCACAAGATAACCACTATATTGATTATTTATTTGTAATTAACCAGTACTCATGTATTTTTCAAAACATTATTTTCTATTTTTTCATTTAATGCATTTCCCTGCTGTGTTAGTAGCAGTTTTGACCAAATTAAATTCCCGCCTATTTAGCACCTAGTATCATCATTGAGTCAAAGAAAGGGGGTACATGTGTATCTTATGATTATCTTTTGTAATAATATTATTTTCAGTACCTGTAGGTATTATCAAAACATATTTGAAGTTGAGATTATATATTTCAATATAGATTACAATTATTAAACTATAACAATGGTTATTAGTTTTATCTACGTATTTTTTTATTTCTTTGATTGACAGCCAGTTACCTTTGTTTTGAAGATCAGCAAAATAGCAGTCTTATACACATAGATTTTGTATTGGACCGTAAAAATGATGTTGTGACGTCAGTGTATGCAAATGAGTTTCAAAACTGCATGGGATCCAGCCAAGATGGTGGACAGACATACAGAGTTCGAATGACATTCTTTATTGACAATGGAACTCAAATATCCCCATCCCAACCATGCGGAATGACGATTGTAAGTATATTTATTTGTACATTGACGCACACATTTCATTTGACCTAAATTTAGGAAGAAAGGAATATAGCCATTATAATAACAACAAAATTCGTTTTGAGCAACTCATTAAGAATACTCACTATAGTCGAACCCCTGCTTAGGTTTGATATGTTTCAGTATGTTGCCATTAGTTGCAATGTTTTATTTATTTATTGTTCGTGTTATTTTGTAGATATCAGACGGATCCTATCAGCTTAATATGCGTTCCGAGGCTAGCAGTGGTCTTGTTTCCTACACAGACAGAATTTATGTCTTTAAATGTCATCCAACTAGGGGTATCAGTCCCTGGGTGACAACTTCCGGTATAAGTGTTGGGTATGTCAGAAAACAACTTCCGGTTTAGGTGTTGTATATGATAGATATTTTTATAAAAGTAACACTACTTTGATATTTCCGATAACTTCTGTTAACGATGAGTACGAAAGGTACGTTGTATAGTTCAAACATCTTCAATTGTTGTAGTTTGGTCCTCATTTGTTTATGTGTATATGACGTTTATTTCAGAAGTGTTGACCTTTTGAACCTAACCGGCTCGAGGAGGACAGAACTACAGGTTGTGTCCGCCAGTGACGCCGATAGTCTGGTGCTGTTTGCTAATCTTGGAGACCTTGTACGATTTAAATTCACCATGACTTTCACAAGTGAAATAGGTAAGAAGATTTTTGCTTATAGCTATGGCGTCTATATTTTCTAAAAGAACTTTGTAAAATGTTTTTACTTGACATGCATCTATTTCTATTTCAAAATGCATTTTATATTTAATGTGTATTGTTGCTGTCATAAAAAAACTTGAGAATTATCCTCAGTTCTCACTTTGAGGCCATAGCATTTACTTGGATTTGATCTAGAATTGCATGGCAGGTATCATCGATGAAGCAGAGGATGCTTACTCTTCCGGAATACCTGTTTTTTATTTTTATTTTTTTTTTAGTACTTTTACAATGTTATCTATGTAAATCTTACCTTTGTTCATATTTTGCCCCTAGTTTATTCGATTTTGAGTTCGGATTATGGTTTGTTAACGCTTTGGTATCTTTTTTGTTCAACTAAATTGCTACTATTGAAGAGTTAATGGTTTATTTGTCGTAATGAAAATGTCGCAGTGTCAATTCACAAAATTTTCATTTTCAAAGTAACAGCCAATGGCTATTTTCTCATTGCAGAAAATATAGACGTCCTTGGCGTTCGACTAACGAATCTCATCTGTTCCCCCTCTGATACATTCACGCCGACACGGAGGATGCTTATAGACGAAAACGGGTATACAGAAGTAATACATAATTTGCAAAAGAAATATTTATCATATTTTATTTTTAAATCATATTACATTTACTTATAAAATATCTTACATACATCATGCCAGTAAACTTAACTTTTTCTTTCAATCGAAAAATCCAGATAACTTTTAGTATAGAATAGAAATGATTGTACAAAAATGTTTTTGTTTTTTCATTTTGATAGTTTCGTAAATTAAATTCAAGTTTACGACAGAAAAGGGATCAATTCTTCATTTACATATGTTAGGAAATGCCAATAATGTGTTTGATATTTAGGTAGTGGTACTGCTGCGTTGGTTTTAAAATAGATTGGATGTAAAAGTTGTTTGATGATGAATAGAACCTAAGTTACTGTTGGCAGGTAAAACAATGTCGTTACAAAGATGCTTGGTGTAAATATAGACAATAGTGCACTACTCGTTGACCAATACAGTCATCCTAACATCTCTAGGTGTGCTGTCAACTACACAGAGAAGGCCTTAGCTCTATCAGGGCCTTTCACCACTGCATCCAATGGGTCCTCGCCATTCATAGCACTGTCACCAGCATTTGAAATCGGAAGATTCGCCGACTCATTTGAATTAAACTTTATAGTAACAATCGAATACTGTACTTCATCTTCTGGTTCCTGTTTTACGGTAGGTACAATGTATACAACGATTAATCGTTAACACTGTTCGAGTATTTCTGTCAAATTGTTTGAATAATCAGAATAAAAACTTCTGATTTTTTCCATCTATATTTCTGCCGACATACAGAAATAGTAAAGCACATTCTCGTTCCTACTAATTATACAGCTTACATTATAATCATTTATCAGTATACAGAATGCTTAAAAAATCATTCAAATGCACCAATGGTATAGCTTTCTTATTGTGTATTGTGTTATTGTGTACGATATGAAGCAACTTCGAAAGCCAAGGGTTTACGATACGCTACTCTCCTATTTTCACGTGAACAGGAGAGTAGCGTATTGCACACCCTTGGCTTGCGAAGTTGGACATTAATTAACTTATGAATTCATGTTTTAGGACATGTGCACATCTCGCAACAAACGGTCAGCTGATGGAGTGATAGAAGTCATTGCCAAAACCAAAATTAATGTTTATCAACAATCGGAAGTCAACACACATACAAACAACACAGGTGTGATTTCACTTTTAATAATGTTTGTAAATGTTTCAGTACTTTTGATATTCATATTTGCATATCTTAAGGTTTAGTATTGGATTTGATGGCTATTTTTCTCCAATGTACGTATGTATTTCTCCGTGTGATGTCAACATTATTAAGTTTGCTTTCGTTCAATGTCATTTAAAACACCATACCAACTGTTTCTCAATGTTCCATGTGTATCATATTTTGTACCCGATTGAAATTGTCGCAATACTCTTCCTTTTTGTAGAAGATAATAACATTATATAAAAATATTGTTAAATTCAATATGTTTCTAACCACTTATTTCGTTTCTGTCTCATTTTGCTTCAAGGTCCCTTGGAGGCACACAACTGCTTTTTGACATGGATGTTTGCTGCAGTGGCTGGAACAGTATTTATCATTTTGTTCCTTGACGGATTTGTCATTGCATATCTTGTAAGGCAACTAAAATACTCGCCACAAAATCAGAAACCTGCCAGACGGACAGTTATGTACCCTAGAGTTAATACCAGTGCGACATTTGCCTACTTCTGAACACGACTGAAAGTCATTGCTGTTAAAAACTTTGTTCATATTTCTGGTTTTGTTGATACTTTGTTAAATAAAAAATTGTTGATTATTTTACAGCAAAACAATTGTTATATTTATTTTTGTAATTCAAAGACATAACACTCAATGGAATTGTATATAAATAGAATTTATTCGTTAAGAATCCAACGCTAGTTTAATTCTCGTTGTCAGGCTTTGAATTTGAATGTGTATGCAATTTATTTCCAAAACTGTTTTAAAACCATAGTATAGTTTAAATTCAAAGGACAGTAAAACCCAACTTATTCGAACTCATGGGGACCTGATCAATAGGTCGAGGAATACATGGTATTCGAGTATTCAGAGGTTTACTGAATAAGTATGAACTCTGTCCGAACCAAACAAACTGTTCGACCAAGAAGTGATATTCGTGTTAACCGGGTTCGAGTAAGTTGGGTTTTACTATATTCATTGTCTATTTAAACATGATATTCATATACCATAAAAACCACCATATGTATACAGCTTATAAAATGTTTTCAGCCACAATGACGTATTGGACGCGTTATAAAGGTAACAATAATATGCATAATGTATACAATTATATAACAGTTAATCAATTTTTACAGTAATTCACAATAAATCACATAACCTTGTAATTATGTTACAAGTTAATTATCAGTAATTCAGAAATGCAATGTCATTAACCACCATACATATCATTAAGAAGTCTAGACTTGATTAGAACAAGGAAAATATATGCTACATTTTGTAGTAGCAGTGTTAATATACCGGTACCTGTACATTAAAGTGTACACCATTTCGGTTGAGAGATACAAGAGTGGTTCAGTCAATTACTACCGACAAATTAGATCTCTCCCACTCTATATACATGCACAATGAATTATTATGAAAAAAAAATCAGAGAATACCAAAGCGTTAAAAAACCACATTCCGAACTCAAAATCAATTAAACGAGGGTCAAAATAGGAACAAAGGAAAGATTTACATGGAGACTCTCGTAAAAGCACAAGAGAATAACACCAGGTGTTCCGGAAGAGTAAGCGTCTTCTGCTTCATCGACGACACCCGCCATGTAAATGTTGGTCACATCCAAGTATGAAACATCGCCCTCCTCAACATAAGAGAACGATTGGCTAAATAGTTTTTGGTGTAATAATGGACAAACGCAATCACACATTCATACAGGTTCATGGAACGTCCGACACTTTATGTCTTAAAAAAGATGACGTAACATACACTTGCTGCAACTTTTAAATTTAGTAATAGATACAGTATGCCGAAAAAGTCATTAAACTGCATCATACAGCTGTTTCGTCCTCCTTCAGTGATGCTAGGTGCCAAAATGTGGGAATCGAAATTTTCGAAACTTATGTAGAAGCAGAAGAATCAGGTGCGTAAAACCCTTTTGATTTATGAATTCAGAATAAAAGTTTAATAAATACAATATAATTTCAAATCGTGTACTACGAAAATGTGTATATTATGTACCGTGCCACTACTCAAATGAGATAACTGTGGCATTAATTATATAACAATCGTCGAACTTAATTTAAGAGTAAACTTGTCTGCTACTGTAACTATGATAGGTTTCACCTTGATTATCGATATTCTCTGTTGAAACAATTCAATTTGAAAAAAATAAATATTCAGGAAAACGTTAAAACAGAGAAAAGGTACTAGTAGCAAATAAAATGTTATCATTGTGTTGACATCAGCGACACGGTGGCTTAAAAACTTAAACATCAATATAACGTTCCACGCTTAAATGTATTCCTGACTCTACAAAAGAGATATGTTGTCACTCCTAGAGCCACAAAAACAAGACAGCCGAAGACACCGATCACTATTAAAAAGCTGTGGTCTTCCATGCAATATTCCTCGGCGGATTGGGACCCATCTACAATAGATAAAATAATATAATTAATATCTCGATAATAAAATAAATGCACCAGATAATTTTGTTTAAAGTCTTGATTGAAGCATTGTCCCTGACAAGTTTCTGTGTAAAAATTACCAACTGTCCTACACAATGATGAAGTACCAAGTCATTTCACCAAATTTGTTTTAAGTCTGGTTTTTTTTTTTTTAAAGAATTGAAAAAGCAAGGATCTTCAAAATATTATTGTGAACTGAACAGAAAAAAAGAGGGGAAAACGAAATACACAATTTATGTAGCTTGAGGAAGACCTTACCATCTTGACTACCAGGTTGTTTCGACTGTTTTTCGATGACAGTAACATGCAGTCCTATGGCTGATGAGGCGGTGGTGTCGTCTGCTGTACGGCGTCTCCTGATCTGACATATACTCTGCAGAAACAAATAAATCAGGGATTACTCTTGAACAAACACACTTATTATAAGAAACCATCTATTAATCAGGACAGGATATTGTGAGGACTTATTTGCTATTGCCATAGATTGGTGCATTTTACTGATACCGTATTAAATTGATTGGAAACAATACACTTGTTAAGTTAACCTCAACTTGAATGAATTATTTGTCGGCATATTGACTACTTTTTAAATACATATATTTAGCATACCGTTGTGCAAGATGTATCGTCAAATTGGAAACAAAAGTCCAGTTTACATTGGAAATACACATCTGCTTGATTTTCAAATCGAGGCATGTGGAAATTTCCGGTATTATAGACGGCGGGAAATGTTGTGGAGTCGCTGGTCATGTTAAATGTTGAAAATGGAGTGAACGGTGATACGTCACTTCCTGTTGGTAAGCAACTGCATAACAAAAATACGAAGTTTGTATGTATTGAAATAAAAAAATTAACAATTGAAAAGAAACCCAACATAATATTATTGCAATTGATTAAACATAACATGTGATGTTGTAATACTTTGCATACAGTTACAGTTGTTGGTATGAAAAATAAATTAGAAAATACCGAAGCGTTCACAAAATTAAAATCCGATCTCAAAATCGATTAAACCAGGGGCAAACTATGAACAAAAAAAAAAAGATTTACATGGAAACCCTTGTAAAAGTACAAGATAATAAGACCAGGTGTTCCGGAAGAGTAAGCGTCTTCTGCTTCATCGACGACACCCGCCATGTAAATCTTTGTCACATCCAAATAAATATCAAGTTCTCAAAATGTCAATCACAACAAGTAACACAATAATGAGCATACTCAAAAACGTCCATCTTCATATCACTAGAAGATACAGAAGAATATATCTAAATGAGACAAAGATGGATTGACTTTTATTACTTAAAGACAGCATGTAAAAAATACCCGGATGTGTGTATAACCGTCTTTGATATTCCTCCGTCGTCCCAGGCGTTGTTCGGTTTGGCAACACAATCCCTAGGTCTCACTCTTATGGGATGTAGATTGTCTACAAATCAACACAAAATCTGAATTTGTTTCTATTTTATATAATCCATAATTTAATATCAAACATACGTTATATTTTACACAATCATGATGTAAATTACATGTAATGAATATATAAACGAATAAAACAAAGAATAATTCCAAATTTGCAATGAAATGTTTATTATCATAATATTACATTAATAACGATAGTACACTACATGTATTTTCGCGGCGACTTAATTTCGCCTTTTTAAAACACGACTGTTTCTCGGCGATTTAATTTCGTGATAAATACGGTCATAAATAGGGGGTGGCAGACTCTGCTGGTGTATGTTTTAGTCCCTGAGGTTTGCTGGAGTCTCCATAGCCACAGTTTATCTCATTTGAGTAGTGGCACGGTACATGCTATACACTTTTTCGTAGTACACGATTTGAAATTATACAGAACTAGTTTAATTTAACTTCTCAATTCATAAATTAAAGGGATTTTACGCACCTGACCCTTCTGCTTCTACATTATTTTATAATTTTTTTATTCCTACCTTTTGGCCTCTAGCATCACTGAAGAATCCTAGGAGGACGAAATAGCTGTATGATGCAGTTTAATTCATTTTTTCGGCATACTGTATATATTACTAAATTTAAGAAGTGCAGCATATGTGTGTGTTATGTCATCATATGTACAATACAGTACGCCCGCTTTCGGCATACCTCTGATTGAAAGATGACGTAATACACACTTTTACTGCAAACTATTTCGCGGCGATTAATTTTCGGGAATTTTAATCAACCGCGAAATACGCGAAAATTAATCGTAAGCGAAAATACGTTGGCTTACAGTATAGTAATATAGGCATGTATACTTTTAAAATAGTAATCAGCTAAAGTGATATTACCAATCAGAGTGGCTGCTACATCGGGGAAGGAATTACCTGAAATAAAAAGCATGCAGAGTTGTTTAATCTGACCGAGAGTAGCTTCGTACGTTACTTAAAATCAATAAAAAATACAAAGATTCCAGATGAAAAAATAAATAGAATACAGTAGCATACATTGTAATAATCTGTGAACAATATATTCAAAGTAACCTAATTAAACATCGGCACAAACACTGTATAACACCGCTTGAGGTATATCTTAAGGGTTTCGCACTTCATGAGTGAAAAGGGGATTTCACCAAAAAGACTTAACTGTCTTGTTGCGTACAATATTCACTTGAAACTTGGAGAACGGAAACACCTATTTGAAAAGTCTTTTTCGTTTTTGTTCAGATACATATTAAATTTCAGAGATTGTAGAATGGCTGTTGGTATCTGATATATTTAGCATCATTTTAGAATGATCTGATTTGCACATACTGAATACAGGTACCGTTTTATGGTATCTATCTTTCCAGTAATGTTGTTAATGTTTACCAGTGTCCAAATCCGTGTCTTCATCAACCCATCCATCACAATCGTTATCCACCAAGTCCCCTCGGTACCCAGACGTCTGTGTACATGACGGCTGAGGAAACAAAGAATCCCAAGACATATGAAAACACTAGTCGTTATACAGTGAGCTATGATAGACTAAGAGTACACACAATACTATTAATGTTCTGATCCTTTGGCAAACACGAAATATGTGAGAAGATAGTAAAAGTAGGCGAGTTGACAATTTCTATCAAACACAACAACAAGAAAAAGACAAAACCAAAGAAGGAAAGACTATTTGAGCATACAAGATGTAATTTTAGACCACATGCCCGATATACGTTGCCGTTGATAATATAAAAACATAGATGTAGGTCTGACCGGTACATTATGAGCAGTGCTATATCATTAGATGAACGTCGTTTACACGCAGGACTGCACTAATAAAACTTTATTAGTGTAAACGTTTTTATTTTGCCGTACTAAAGTTTAAGCGTATAACCGAATTGAAACAGATTCGCGCAATGATAAATTGGCGCTTCCATAATACCTACCACTACCCATAGAAAGCAATATGTATGAAAATAGCAGTTGGCGCAATCATAATTTTTCATTGCGAAAATGAATCCCCGTAAAATATGTACATTTACAGTAATATTTTTTTTATAATTACACTACTACACTCGATGATGAAATAAAAAAAGTTCAGATTGACCAAAACTGTTGAAAAAAAACCAGATGGTGAAGTGTGTATAAAACCACAAAATGATCTAAATTTCAAGACAATTCATAACTCAGGAATATCGTAGCTTACATCAGCGCTGACGTACAAGTCTGCCAGGTGTATACCAGGGGGGATTGTAGCAGCTATCACGTCTGTACCGTTACCCAGAAGTAGTAAGGCTAAGAAGGGTTGTGACGGGTGGGAAACTGTCACAGGTACAGATACAGCGGCTGGAAATGTTACGACCATCACTATCAGACCAGTGGCGTCGGAACCTGAGGACGTTATATTACACACATCATTAAACAATTTACAATGTTGAAAACGACGATTATAATTTATATCAATGTTACCATTATTTTGCTTTTTCCAATAAAACAAATTTGTCTTAATGAAGCGTAATCGCAAAGATGATCTGAGTGAAAATTAAGTAATGGATTTCGTTTGGATAGGATAGTGCTTCAAATATTAATAATTAAATACATTGACCCTTTAATTATTTTTATTATTTGTGAATTACGCTTAATCCCGCTTATTTATGTTAATATCGGCGCCATTACCTGAACTTAAATGATGGACTGCGCTGTTTTGAGCTGAAATACTCCCCTGATTAAGGCTTAATGCGGATTCGGATCCATTCATAATGATGATGTATACAGATGCGTTTTCAACATTGGAATTGCCAACGTCAAAAGCGTAGACGGTCGACCACTGTTGAAGAGGTGGTATCAAAACAACGGTTTTCTCCTGGTATGACGTCATACACGACACTGGTCCACTGGACTTCAGTTCAAAAAAATATTCACTATCAGAATTCAAATGCAGCTGTTCGTGTTGATTCAACTGTGTCGTGTTATCTGGAGATCCGAGCTGGCTAGACGCAAACCGCACTGTTGTTGTTCCTGACTGAGAAGCAACACATTTCACACATCCTGCTCCTATAGGGATTATAAAAGTTGTTCCTAACTTTTCATTACTCAATGACTGCTGTATTGCAAACTTGTTTTGAGTGACAGCTGTGTCAAACCCAGTGAAAACAGCCACTGGTTTTGTCGAAGAGATTATGGTACCTACCAGATCGCTGTTACCAGAAATATGCAAAGCTTCAAATTTTTGTAAGATACGACTGTCTGTAGTTCCCGCAGGAACATTGGTCCCACTTACAGATATGGAGAAGTGTGTCGAAGTCACGTTAATCGTTGTTTGGTCCTCGGTACCGATTACTATCACAAAGTTGTTATCATCTGAGGATACTAAATGGTACAATGATCCTAACGTGTCCGCAGGGTAAATCGTCTGCAATGACTTCCCACCTGACCAATAACTGTAGGTCATAAGATAGATTTTCTCTGTCGACGTAACTAGGATCGGTATTCCTGAAGCACTTCCGGGGACAGACAAACGTGTTGATGACGCCGGGTCCACGGTGATTGTCTCCAACACCTGTCTCGTGCTAGTGTTCCAGAACGAGACTTGTGATGTTAATGTGGTGGCACTCAGGACATACAGGTCATGTGACCTTGCAACATTTGGAGATGCATGATCAAACGCTACCCAAAAAGATGTTCCGCAAGAATCATACTCTGTAATGAGAAAGTGAAATATGTAAGAGAGACAGATAACATTTGACACAAAAAACACACATATAAGTAAGGATATCATGATTTAGAAGTAATAGTTTTCACAGAAAAATACTTCGATATCACGAAGTGATATTTCACATAATTATATTCTATGGAATTTCTTATGTATAGCAAGTTCTTCTCTGGTTACATTTATGCCGTTCATTACCAGTTATTGTTCATATCGGAAAGTGGGGCTCTTTGATGCTTCAATTTTTTTTCTCTCTTTGCCATTAGATTAATACATCTGTATGATTAAAGGTATACTGAACGTGATTGTGATCAATTATTGTGTTTTAGATATCACTTTCATTATACTTTAGTTTTATACGTATTAGATGTCTTTGACTATGAAAACGCCTTCCTCAAATATATGGACGTTTAAAGATTGTTTTATTTTACAGAAGCTGTTTCTCCATACGAAGGTATGTTAAAGGCCCAATATACGTAACTTCAGGGAAATTTTCGTGATTCTAAAAAATTCTAAAAAGAAATCCAGTTGATAACCATGCAAAAATAAGCCTAAAACGAAGTAAACTTGAGCGGTAACTAACAAGAAACACTGGACAAAAAAATCCAAAGAATTGAAAATGATTCAGGTGGGGCCCACTTTAACAACAAGCCGCGGTTAGAAGACAGTTCAAAATGGACGTGTGTTTACAAATAGCGTGTTTCAACTGCTGCTGTACCGGTAACCGCGAAAGAATTCATCTTGAATATTGCTGATATCAGTTAATCTTAACTAAATCTATAAATGTAATAAGTTATTAGGCTTCAGGTTTTGCCGAAAATTACGTATATTGGGCCTTTAACACGTCTGTATAAGTTGTGTGCACTTTGACAATAATACCGTACCGTTATTGCTCTGTGCCCGAGGGTTGTATACCACCTGAAGGTAAACCTCCGCGCCAAGCTCCACAACAGTTACAGGTAGATCTGTTGTCTTGTCAACAAGTCTCATGACAGCTCCAGCTTGGACTTCTTGTAACGTCATCGACGTCATCCCACTGTGTGTCGTAATGATAAGAATGACGTCATTGTACAACATATTCATGGTTAATGTTGAGTCAGATACTTGCATCATCATCGTTATGAGGATTTTAATACAAATAATATAATTATAGGACCATTAATTTGGTTTAAAATAAAATACAAATCAATATATAACGTGTAACTGATGTTCGTTGAAACATCATTTATATTACTGCTTTGTATTCATGATATTACTTAATTTCTGTGCATTGTATAGTATATTGCATATTTCTATATAAAATCACAAAGGACAGAACTTAGCAGCCCTACGACATGTAATGCAATACTATTTTATGAGGATCTAGCATGAGTTTCGATTTGATAAATTTATTCTTTCTATCACATATGTAAAACGACAATCCCCATTCAACCTTGAAAATAACAAAGCCGTCATGTATACTCCCGTGCGAAAGTTTGTGACGATACACACGGGCGTAACGTCACAATTGAAACATTTGAAACGTACAACCAATCACAAGGCTGATAGGTCATATTACATTGGTAATACGCAAAAAAAAAAAAAATTACGTGAGTATATATTCACTGAATAAAACAGTACATTATATGATAAATACATGTATAGATATAAAAACAGAACTTACACAGCAAAAGCTGGACCAACTGTTTGCCAGCCTCTCAGGAGATTTATCATCTCACACTCACAATCGTAATAAGCATCCGTCCCTATGTCAAGGTCGAGGTCACCAATAGTCCGTATTCGAAACTTATATTTTACCCCGGTTGTAATCTAGAGATATTAAGAAGCAATATGAGGTTTTGTAGATTGTATATACAGATAATCAAAACTGGAAAATAACTCAGTATGTTCACTTAGTACAATATACTAATCAATTTTATATTTTTAGCTGTTTTTATTCTTTTTCCGTTTCAACAGACACACGACTTCATCCATGATTTTTTTTCAAGTAGATATGTATCTAACAACCAATTGAATTATTACGATGTATACGTTTATTTGCTCCGTTTTTCCATGGTGACGTAATAATTTAATGCTGTTGATTTAAAAGAAACACGTGTTCGCATTGGAAAATAAGGGTTCCCTTTACATGCATTGAAAATTATTGGAGAATACATTCAAAACTAGTTAGTTATCGTTGGTTATCATGCATAGATACTCGGTAATATAAATTTCTTCATACAAATTCAAAATATACCAACTTTAGTAAGAATTACATGATAGTTCGGGGACATATCAGTACAACGCCATATGACTTTTCATTATGCAACTTACAAGTAATCATTCAGAACAAAACATGACTTAAACTTACTTCTTGAACCCCACATGTGTTGGACAAAGAGGCGACATTTGTAGGATCGTCTGTGTCGATTGTGATGGTCAACTCAAGCGGACTGATTGCTGTGCCGTTCCCTTCGACAGTCGTACATCCAGTTTGTTTGCCCACACCCAATGAGGACGAGCTAGCATCGTACGGCACAAGCCCTACCACTGAATCACTATTGGCCAGTACACGAAACGTGAAGTGTAACAGGCTACTGTCCGTGTCGTTACCGAAGCATAGAAAAGTGGCTGAAAAAAATGTCATACGTAATGGTTTCCTTCAAAAAGTCCAATAGATACGGACTTAACCAACGAGCTACGGCCTTATTCAACTAACCAACGAGATTCGGACTTTTGCTGGCACCCGCCCCGGAAGAACATAGATGAATTACATGAGGTGGTTGATTATTGTTAAGAATAAATCATGTTCAGCTCTGTAAGGGACATAATACATTTCATCTGAACGGAACGTGACAATAGGGTCAGCAAATATTGTGTATTAGAATGAAAAAGAATAGGGTTGAATGGATGCGGTTTGATTATAGTGTCGTTGAAATAAGGATATCCAGATATTATCATTTTTGTCATTCTATTATAAATCGTATGTCTTGTGGCATTTAGTAAATACTATTGACCAATGAAAAATTTGACAGGGTACATAGTAATATTACCTTGTTGTGTTCGTGTCACCGCCAATATGTTCTGAAATAAAGAAATGACAATACAAAGAAAATCTATCCTAAACTAAGATATATGTCTATTTTATCGTGTTTGTGCTCTTCATACAATGTATATTGTTTCGGATTATGGTTTTGTTGACGCTTCAGTATTCTCTAATCTTTATTCTATCAAACACCAGGCTGATTGGGATGATACACTTACCTTGCTGTACAGAATAAGCACTACCCCTATCCATCTGAAGTATCCAATATTTTGACCAAACACCTGAAAATTAAATCATTGGATTTTATTTAAGCAGGTATGAGATTGAGTATGAGAGGTATGCCAACTGTAGGAATACTGTACTGTAAATGGGGTTTACGACCGCATTTATCGCGAAATAATCGTTTCGTAAGAAAACGAGAAATGAAGTCGCCACGAAAATTAGTTGGTTTGCAATATGTAGTAACGATAACGCTGTGTGTTAAGCGACCATTTTAAATACAGGCGTGGTTAGATTTAAGTCAAGTCTTACCTATAATCATCCCGTAACCCGTTCTCACTATACATAACGTTGACATAGTAATTGAACTAGACGGATGTAAAGTACAAAACCTATTACCATATATTATAAGTGGACATCTGTGTAGTCGGGGTATCTTGTTTACGAATAAAGCCACGTGTGTTTATCAGTCAGTTCGGGTGGCCATGACGTCCTGGTCTGACATGTACATTGTCCGTGTCTCGTTTCTTAAGAAAACTGATGTTGTGAGAGGCGCCGACTTGAGACTCGCATCCTCCCAAACATGTAACTCATCAGATTTGTGTCATTAAAAAGGGGACACCTACTGTGTAGTCGTTTAATCTGCCATGACGAGATAACAGCTTCTCCGGTGGTGTTATTGTTCAATGATGATTTCAATTTGCAGCTATGACTTTGGGATATATGACGAGACAAAAATAAAAAAGCATTGAAGATCATTCAATATCTTTGTTAAGTTTCTTTGAAAAATGTGCTCATGATGTCAATTTCAGATTGATTCTGACGGAATAAAAACGACAATGCTTGAGATGATTTACTTAGTATGAAGACGTCGATGCTAACATGATTTTCAGTGGTTTACGGTAGTCGCGGTGTAAGAGTAAGATTGGTTTCCGGTGTTGGAGACGTTGATATTTAATAGTTTCGGTGTTTTGGAAAAGTCAGTTTTAATTTTTATAAGTTCTGGTAGATAAAAGACGTTGGCGTAGATTGATCCCCAACAGATCTGAGGTGTCGGTGTAATGTTGCAATGATATACGGTGGTTTGGAGACTGATAATTCGGTATGCTAGGACTTCCTCTAAATATATTTTTTGTGATGGATGTCTTATGCTAATTAAGAACTTACGAACAGGGATTTCGAGAGTCTTACGTCGCGTTGTGAGTATGCTTATTGGTGTGCTAACTTGTTGTGATTGACAATGACGACTCGGTTCTCATTTTGAGGTTTGATGTTTACTTAGATGTGACCAAGAATTACATGGCGGGTGTCGTCGATGAAGCAGAAGACGCTTCCTCTTCCGGAACACCGGTCTTAATCGCTTGTACTTTTACGAGAGTCTCCATGTAAATATTTCCTTTTGTTCATATTTTGCCTCTAGTTTAATTTAATTTATTTTGAGTTTGGATTATGGTTTTGTTGACGCTTCGGTATTATCTGACTTTTTTTTATTATAAAGACTATGGGCAAGTTTTATTGTTGCCATCTTGATCTCATTGAATTCATTCTGTACCCTTGTACATGGTATGAAGGTTTTTTGAATATGCTCATTAATATGCCTACTTGTTTTGATTGGAAATATACCTTAGTTCTCACTTTGGGGATATGACACTTGCTTAGATATGGTGCAGATTTAAACTACATCTGTCGTCGATGAAGCAGAAGACGCTTACCCTTCGGGAACACCTGGTCTTATTTTGTACCTTTCAATCATCATTTATACACCACACAGCTATGTTATCTTCCCATTAGACTGTCAATATTCAAGAGGGAAATAATTCAACAATTAGGACGTCAAACTGAAGTTAAACTCCAAAAAGAACAATTTGTTTCCATTTTCTCAATACCTTGTTAAAATATTTTGGATATATATTACAAACATTCATGGCGATATTTGATTGATTTAGCTTGTGCATTCAACATTATACCATTAACCTGGGGATTAAACGCATTTTTATATTTATTTAAATATTTTTGCACAAATCCTTTCAATTGAGAGTTATTAAAATATCTAGTTTTGTAACAAAAATGATTTATGATTATTTTAATTTCATTATCAATTTTATAATACTCATTTTGACCGTATTCCAAAAATAATTGATTGTTTGTTGACTGTGAATGGAATAAAGAGTGTATTGACAGTATTCCTGACTCTAATGCAGAGAATTTCAACTTCTTGACATTTTAAAGTTACAGAGTGACATGATGGGGTTTGCCAGTAGATTTGCCTTAATAGTATAGACAATTCAAAATTTAATCCACCAAATTTTTTAATTTGTTATTTTGAGACTTATGAAAATTATCCTCCAAAGATAATTAATCGAAATCCAAATGATCTGTCCATTTTTTCCTACCTGTTGGAATATCTGTATTTAAAGAATTTCAAACATGTTTAAATATTCCTTTAACATTTTTGCCAAATAATTTAAAAGAAAAAGAGGAAGAAGGCGCTATGTATCACGAAACCTGTGTATTTCAAAATTAGATCTTATGATATTATTAATGCTGGAATTTAAGGGAATGTGTTGTGATTCCTTGTGAATTCATGATGAGAAAAGAATGAGGGAGAGCTACCATCTTTAAACATGTCATGAGAGCTATTACCGCCAACAATGTTTCGTGTGGGTTGTTCCATAAAGGGGTTTACAGGAATACCGAAAGATGACGTAACACACACACATGCTGTATCTTTTAAATTCAGCAATAGATACAGCATATCGAGAAAATGAATTAAACTGCATCATACAGCCGTTTCGTCCTCCTAGGACTCTTCAGTGATGCTAGGGGCCAAAAGGTAGGAATCCAAAATTTCTAAACTAATGTAGAAGCAGAAACGTCATGTGCGTAACCCTCTTTCCTTTATGAATTTAGAAGTAACCAAAGATTATTTTTGTTGCTTCAATGTCATAACACCAGCATTAATCAAACATTCCATTGCTTTAATCACATCTGACAAAAACCCATTTTACAACTTTTTACAAATCTTCAGAGGCATCCAAATGTAAGAGCATCCATAAAACCATTTTATCTTATTTCTGTGCATAATTGAACAAGAAATAAATAAATAAATTAACAACAAATAAATAAAGAATAAAACAAGAAAAATACAACGGCAATGTTATATTGCTGTAATGGTTTCCGTTTGTTTGAATAGATCGGTGTTAGTTTCATTGTGTAAATAGGGATCATTTGTGTAAATTTAGGGATCATTTGTGTAAATTTAGGGACATGACTTTATCGATGGTAACGTCATATTAAAAGGGTTAACTAAAGGCGTCGATGTACGAGTGAGTTTGGAGGTTTAGAGAGTACATTGTACCTACACATAAATTGTATCTGATTGTCTATGGAATTTTTGAGACGTCGATGGCACAATAATTCAGATATTACTGAGATGTCATTATGTCTTTCTAATTTGTTATTTCTTTTTAGACGTACGTACAGACTAGATTGTTTCTGTGGTTTCGAGACGTCAACTTTGAAATGAAGGGTCGTCGTCAAACTGATCATTGAATAAAATTGTAATTACGATATTACATAACACATGTAAGATTGTAACATAGAACTTTGGCGAAATTGATTTTTAAAATATATGTTTGTGTATGAAACACTGAATAAAAAAACCGACTGAAATAAAAACAAAGCTGAGTTTTTTTGTAGTTGTCGAAACGGGATCCGTTGATACATTTCTTTTGAAATGAACACTACGTGTTAATTTACATCCGTCCCGACCAAAACAATTGGCGTGAAAAGTGGGCGTGGCAGGGTAGTTTGATTATTACTCAATACATCCTTGTTGCAGTGATAATGTGTTTCGTTTTATGACTTTGGGTGTAGTTTCGTATCAGAGATGGATGTGCATATGTTAATACAATATCCGTGAGATACGGCCCGGTTTATTACGTGATACAAAAGTAATAAACTCGTGGAGCAATTAAACCAGAAAAATGTATAAAATATACGCCGGGCTTTACCATAAAACTTGTACTCTTTATGCAGTGCTACAAGGTACAGACATTAAACGTCGGCCAGACTCAGAATATCATTATGGGGACATAATTATAGAAACAACCTGTTTTATTTTATAACTTACGATTAACATAAGATAGCATACCGATGAAATATAATTAAATCTACAATCTGATGTAATTACACGTTGTATAAATTATACAGGCATATTGTATTTATCTATAATAATATAATTATAATATTGTATGTGGACATTGTTATTGTATTATGATTTCTAAACAAAGAAATACTCGTAAAATAAATATCCAGTAATTAAAAAATATCGCATATGTGTAACTTGATGCTTTTTCTATAACTACAAAATGGCTATTCTAGATCTAATACACAATTTATGTATGAAAACCTTTAGGATATTTTGAGTATTTCCAAACTTATACTAGATCAGTTTCATTTGAGGACAGTCCTCGTGGGTCCTACACACAGTAAGAAAGTCTAAAATGTGACGGAGGTCAGTGGACTTACCTTTCTACAGGTACGAGCCATGTCCAAGTATAGTGTTCCTTTATTGCCTCATTAATGTTCGGGGTACATCGCATCAGTCATACAGCGAGGCGAACAACACTGATGCGGATAGAATGTCTATCAAGTTGAGTGACAAATTGCATTGGACCAATCAAATCGTCTGTATCGGATGGTCATGAGGAGCCTTGCGTAGATTTAATAAATAGCGGACCCAAACTCATTACTGTGATAAAGATCATTGGGAGTAGACGGACATCAAAAGACACGTTTGTGAACAATGTACAGGGTACGTGTACGTAAATAAAACTCAGAACCACTACGATTATTTACTCACACATTCGGGTGACGCTATCTGGGTTACAATCTGACAAAATGCGCTCAAATATCCAGATTATTAATCGAATGTCTGAGTAAATAAAAGTAAAAGGGTCACTATTCGGAGTAGCTGGCCTTGTCAATAAATAACTTGGGATAAAGGTCACTAATATGATGTGTAAACATTGTATTTTGTTAATGCATTACCGCATTTTAATATGCCAAATGTGTACTATCGATAGTTATCACCAGGGACGTATATATGTGTGTCTCGCATATATACGTCCCTGTTATCACATATAATATAAACTTTAATTATTTTACAACAATTATGAAACAAGCTCTTCAACTTATATATTAATCACTCTTGTTGCCTCGGATGTTAGCGCGCGCGAGGGGTCTTATTGTAGGAGGACACGGAGTACCCGGAGAAAACCTACGTGGTCGGGCAGGTGACCCCCTACTCCAACAATGTTCGAGGTTTAACACGGCGAGATATTTTTTGACAGGCGCCGTCGTAGTCGGCAAAATCATATCCGATAATAAAAAGGCCGACCAGCGGCCTCTTATGTTATAGGAGTAGTGACTCCCATACCTTTTCACGTCCGGTCGTGGAATCGAACTCCGGCCGCCTTGTTGAAAGGCAGGTGCGCTATCCACTGCACCACCCGACCACCCTAATTATCACATCCTGCAGGGGTCAGCTTATGTCAAATCCTCGGTCATTTCCCTGTCTTTCTTACCATTTGTACAATATGACACACACCCAAAGAACTATAAATCCATTATATATATTGGTCTGCATAAAAATGGGTTCCGTTATAAAATATAATATAAGGTGTTCCTGTAACTAAGTGTTCAGTCCCGGCTGGCTCATCCTCGGTACCCAGAGGTTCAAGGCGATTACCTATGCTCTCTCCACCCCTGGAATATGGCACGGCAATTTGCACGCTCAGGTAAAAAAAAAACAACTGACCAATCGCTTGGCTGCATGCCTGTCCTTTGATGATTACAAAGGAGCCGCAGTCGACATCAAAGCATGTCAATTTTTATTGTTATGTGACGACGAAATTCTTTTGATGTACATCAATGGGTCAAACCAGTCTTTTTGCCTCATCAACAAGGTGGTGCACAGGGAGCCTTCAGTTTTACCATGACATATTCCAGAGAGAGTGTATCGTAGGTGATCTTACCCCCTGTCGAGGATGCGGTTGGCTATCTTCTCTAAGATGAACATGTAGAATTAAAGTTTTGTTGGCTAACTTGATTCACTTTTTTTCTATCGCTTTACATTGCTTTGTTATGGGACGAAGCGAAAAGCTTTTCTTAACTGCAGTTTTTCTTAAACGCAGTTCTGTCGCCGCGAAAAGTCGCAAAACGTGTTTCTTTTAAATATGTTAGACGATTCTTTGTCGATTTTTCGGCACCGTTTTCATGAAAGATCAAATACTTTCTAATCTAATTCCGTGGAAAGACGAAGAAATGTACCTTTTCATTTTGCTTAATAGTCTACTTCTTTGTACCTAAAAAAGCACTCTTGGGCGTAAGCAAAAAAAAAAGGCGTCGAAAAGCAACGGAACTGTCTTCAGTAACAACGCGCCGTTTTAATGGTTTCCGTTAAAATGCCGTTTTGAAGTCAGAGGTAGTCTTGTGATCAGCGATCTCACGTTCGTGCTGGTTCGAGTCTTAGTTAGGGAACTTGGTGGTAACGTAAAGCGTACGAGTGTGAGGTCGAGGCAAATTTCAAAATCATTTTTTTTCTTTCGTAAACACCATAAAAACGCCGTATGAAATGGCGTTGCTTTTGCCAGAACTAGGCCTGCAGTCGTTGCATGTCCTGAAATATTCTTAATATATTTTAACAATGAAAATCCGTGTATACGAACGTTACAATCTTCATCCGAAACAAGAATACAAATCTAAAAATGACCAGCTTATAATTATAACTAATTGAAAGCCATACGATAAACGTGACGATTCCAATATTCCGATAGTGAACTTTCCCTTTCTTGATAGTAACATCCCTAGATGCTTCTTCAGTCTAGAGTGTTTATATGTCGCACTCAAATGATTCGTTATTCTTTGCTAGCTCTTGCTATAGATACATGTATCTAGATTGTCTTGATAGGCATAGATGCTGACGAACAAACTTACGGCTCGGGCATTTGAGAAATGCAGGTTGAGGAGGACTGTATACATGCATATTATAGAGAATATCCATCTTGGTCTCATCGAGAAATATATTGTATCTTTGTATGAAACGAAGGTGGACGTTTTTGAATATGCTCATTGATATGCCCTTTTTTTTTGTTAATTGTAATTGAGAATTATGCTTAAGTTTATGGGGCGCCGGTTTACTATTTATTAACAAAACTGGATATTCTCAAGTCCCCTGTGCCCGTGGTCGATGAACCAGGGTCGTTTTCTTTTATGCGGAACAATCGGTTCTGAAACTTTCTGATATCGAAACTTAGTAAGCCATACAATAAAAACACTTCAATAGCTGTCGAAATATACTTATACTATTGTTTGAAGTTATAGCGTTTCAGTACTTTCAGTACTTTGATTTTTTTATACGAAACAGTGCAGGCCGACTTTACACTCAACTTCCGGTAAAATTGGCGGGAGTTACATTTTGACAGCAACATGGACGCCGAAATGGAAGATGTCAACAAAGGCAGTGTAAGGTATTGAAACATGACAGCAAAATTCCGAAACAAATTTAATTCCCGTTTGATCTTTCACGTGATCCAGTGCGCAGAAAAGCAAGCGTCATGCAACACAAGACCTAACGACCCACGGTTTTTTTGTCAGTCTCGCATGCAGTCAGCTTGTTTACCATTATTCAATTTATTGTCAGTAGTGCCAGGGACCGGTTTCAATTCCTTAACTTAAAAATCTCCATAGGAAAGCATTACAGAATTTAAGGAAAGTTCCATAATTAAGGATTTTCCCCTTAAACTGTTAAATTCTGTAATTCTTTCCTATGGAGATGTTTAAGTTAAGGAGTTTCCTTATGTTAAGGAACGTCGATGAAACCAGGGCCAGTATACGTACTACTAACAGACTGAACATATACATGTATATCCGCACATGTACGTTGTAGCACAGGTCGAGCTGGGGTTCATAAATCGCACTACACATGCATTTTGACTTCCTAATATAAAAAAATATCCAAATGATGGACGTTATATATATGAGTACAGAATCGAAGGATCGTTAGCTTATACATGTAGCTACATTGTAGTTATTATCTTATACAGTTGAGTGTAAGCTAACCTTTACACCCTAGTGCACTAGGAGTGCACTACGTTTAAACTAGTAGTGCACTATATTTAAACTACAGGTAAACTAGTAGTGCACTACGTCCAGCCAGGTGTGACCACAAAAACCCCTACAGGTAATGGGAGGGTCCTTGCCTACCTGTGTCCTTACCTGTACAGATCTGTAATATGATTTACCTGTACTTTTATGTTATACTATTGAAGACATTAGTTTGTTAGTACCTGGTACTTCCTCATATTAGTACAAGAATGAAAAAATCAGAATTTATGCCAGAAGATATTTATCACAATAACTTAAATAAATTAATTCACTGCATGTCAAAATTTTAGATATAATAATAATTAAATATACTAACTTATAATTCTTTTTAAAGAAGTAATAATGATTCTTTTCCATTTAAGTATTTGTATTCTACAATTAAATTGAAAGGTATGTGTTCAAATAAAAAATGGTATAACACATGTTTTATGTTGAAAATATTAAGTTAGTCCTACAAAAAATATGTACAGAAAATAAAGTAAACAACAGATTGTAATATAAAAAAATAGATATTAGAAGAACATATTTTGTTCTTAGTATAGTTGTTTCAATCACAAATTACTTTAATATTTGACATTAAGAAGCTAACTGCATGTGCAATATCAGAGACGTACAAGGTTTTATACGTCTCTGGCAATACTACCTACATGCACCGGTATTGGTATTCTGTTTCACTATACACTCATGTACAATTAATGCATACAAATGAAAGGTTATATAACATCAAGTACTAATATAAGAAAAGATTACTTTCTCCAAAACGTATAAAGCCATTTCCTTCTTCATATCATAATACAAATATACATCTACATGTAATCCAATTGACTGTAATCAATGTTATCATCATTAATTAAATAGGATCATCATTAATCAATTAACAGGGCCCTCAGGCCTTAAATCAGACTTGGCCAGTGATGGCTGTGGGGGAGTGGGAGGTGAGAAATTTACACCTGGCTAACTACAGCCAGCCTAGGGGTGTCCCCTATCTTGACCTCTGTGAGGATGTGACCAAGGCAGGTCAGGTACCAAACTATGCCTGGAGGGTAAAGGATTCTACCTGAAGATCTATATTTGTCTCTTTTAGTTAGAGATTATATAAGTCATTAGGTTGATTTAAAAGTACAATAAATGTGGCTGGCATAGGCTTAACTTTGTTCTAATTTAGGTTAATATAACTGCATATTATTTTATATTTGTTGTATACTTAGTCTTTCAATATGGAATTAATTAAAATAATTCCATTCAACTGACCTTGCTTTTTTTAAATCATTATTACATATATGCATAAACCTTCATGTCATGTTTAATACAATCTGTAATTCCCTTCAATATTTAGGCATAAATATTGGAAATGCATCATTTTAAAATACTTTTATACTGATAATTAGAATAAAATTAAGTATAATGAATGTTAGTATTTTATTATCAATCTGTATGAAGCAACTGAGCCACAGACATATATATTTTCTCACATATATATACGTCCCTGATTACACCCAAAATAAACCAGATAATTTTTCAAAATTAATTCATTTAACAAGTATATATATGTAAATATTTAGAAATCAAAAATGCGTCATTGGATTGTATTCATTCAAGTGTCATAAGATACTTAGTATTTTAACTTAATATTTAAGAAAACCAGAATCTGTTAAAGGACTGATATAGACTTACATTGTTGTCCAATTAATTATTATTAATTTCAATGTTATTTTATGTACTATCAATTTATTATTGTATAAAGAAATGTTTTGAGTGAAACAAAAAAATGGATTAAAGTCCTCAAAATATCCACTATTTAAAAGGATGTGTAAATATCTTGATATATTATCAAAGAATATTAATTTCATATAAACTTGATAAACCCAAGTAAAAGTTAAAATATGTATTATCATAATTATGATCCTGGTCATATCCAGCTGAGCCCTTTATTAATCAAATTGGTTTCAAATTTGACCAGTGATAGTCAGATGAGAAATTCACACCTCAATTATGTCACTGACTGGCTTATGTCAGCAGGTGTTCCTAGACAAGGTTGAGACAGGTCAGGTAATTATAATTGCCTGAGGGTCAAATCAAAACATCTGTCCCATACTGAACAATATGACTTCATTTTAATTTATTGTTGTATTACTTTTTTCCAAATTCTTATATATATATTAACACTGTTATATGTGGTGATATATATATACATACCGATCTTAAAATAGAAAAAAAATAAAATAAAGATTATCAAAACTCTATAGCGCATTCATAAATATATAGATTTGAGGCATGAATGTATTTAATACAAATATATATCTAGTTTAATTAAGTAATAAAAGAAAATTTATTTGTTATTTTCACAAATAGTTCTTAAAATATTTAAAAATATACTTCTAAACAAATAATTATCAATAGATATTCCTTCAATTTTTCAATATACTTGATTGTAAATTGGTAAATGAATATAAAAAACGTTAATAGTGTATATTAAATGAAATATAAGACATCAAAACTGCTGGATAAATATTAATTTTCTATTTTATTTATATCATGTATGCAAGGAAATTTTGGGGAAAATTATAAGAGTAATTATCATGATTTCACAATTTCTAGTTTTGAAATAAAAGAAAAAAGGTCGTTTGAGAAAAATAACTACATAAGATGCATATATAAAAATTAAAGTTATAAATTTATTAACTAATGATAAGGCCAGCTTCAAAGTACTAGCAGATGGCAAAGGTGAGGTACAGGTAAAAATCACAGGTAGATGGGTGGGACTGCCCATTTACCTGTAGGGGTATTTGACCTATATGGGGTTCAGGGTGTAGTGCACTACTAGTTTACCTGTAGTTTAAATGTAGTGCACTACTAGTTTAAACGTAGTGCACTACTAGTGCACTAGGTGTAAAGGTTAGCTTACACTCAACTGTAGGTACAGTATAGGCTATCATGTTGAGCAGAAAATCAGGTCGGGGGAAACCGCAAATTGGCGTATAATACGCCAATCAGCCAATTGGGGTATTGATTTGTTACTAAAAATAGCCAAAGTCACTTTAAACTTCACTTTCTCAGTGTTTCTTTACAAGTTGAATTTATTTAGGGATGAAACATTACGGAAATACAAAAATTATATTTATTTGCGTGCGGGAAAGTACCGAAAACAGATGCAACACTTCGGTCTATATGGCCTATGCTACGATGGTAAAGTTACTAAGTTTCTAAGTCGCAAATTATTCCATAAAACATCTTTCAGCAAAATATTATTTATACTGTCATAAATTAATGTGACTTGGACAGAAAATGAAAAAGATGAGTATGAAGTGATTTGGGCTTTTTTTTAGTAACAAATACATACCCCAATTGGCGTATAATAGGCCGATTGGCGTATTATACGCCGATTTGCGGTTTTCCCCGACCTGATCATACAGTGACGTGCCAAAAGTCTTTTAATTTTGTTTTGTTTTGCTAGAGGTCTATATATTCTTTGTATTTCAAACTTTTTTTCAATGAATTTTTCCGACTTTGTTTATGGATCATTTTTAATGAAATTTTTTGTAATTATAGAAAATTGTTTTCTGTTTCGACTCATAATATTTTCACTGTTTTCCGTTATGTATGACCAGAGAAATCATAATTTATTTACAACATCCAATTTTTGGTACGCCATTTTGACGTCATTTTGGTAGCGTTATATAGAGAAATGACGTCCCATGGAAATAATTATTGGAAATAATTCTGAAGAGGAAAACTTGGATATTTCTGTACCTTATGACAAAAAAATTATCAAAATCGATCCATCCATAAACGAGTCAGGAAAATTTATTGAAAAAAGTTGGAAATACAAAGAATGTATAGCAAAATTGAAAAAATTGAAAGACTTTTAGCATGTAATTCTATATGAAAGAGTTTAAGAGTAGACACACACCATCAGGTACAATAATATAAGTACATGTAGCATGTCCAGCTGTTTTTGCTAGCCTGCTATATACAATTGTATATAGCTACAGATGTACTAATGGAAGGATCCCAAGTCGCGAGTTAATTTAATGATCAAAGTTGTGAGGCAAAGGGACAGGGTCCTTTAATTTATCAGGAAATAATTATAAGGATAAACTCTTTCTGATGGGATTTTCTTCCAGATTTGATCTAGAACATCCTCAGTTTGGCTTAGTGCTGAAGACTGTTTTTTAGAAGACTTTATTTAATTTTGTGTCAACCAAATCAGGCAATGGCGCTCTCACTCAGGAGGCAAAAAGTAGCATGGCCCCATTGGGGAAACAAGAACATATATTCATTTAGAGGAAATTCTAGTTTGGACCTCTTGTTAGATATACATTTGTATGTAAGAATTAACCATTGTCGAATACATCACTTTGTGTCATCATTAGATTTCATGGACTATAATTACCTAGTATTTGTCAAAGTGTGTGACTCTCTTGTTCATTTAAGATCATTGGAGGACATAAAACTGGTGATGGAATACGCCAAGATCGACCCAGCAGAAGTCAAACCTATAATCCAGAGTGTTTATTTTTCGGAGGAGTTGGACAATGATGCTGTCAAATTTTTGGAAGTTGATGACGCTGTTTTGACAGCTCTTGAAGCTGGAGATGAGTAAGTATATATTCAGCCAGCCTAAAGGATTGAGATCAGGAAATAAAATGAAACTATTTCAAAACTGTTTGAAAATGAGCAATACATGTATATATTTGATTAACACCATTGAGAGTGTTCCTTTTGAAAAATTAAATATTTTTTTAGTTTGAAGCAGATGATGTTCTGACTTGTGTTTTAATCTTCCAATTATAAAAAGAAAACATTATTGGACTTTAAAAAAATAGGGTCAACTAGTACTGAAAGCCATTCTTGTAGGGGAATTAAAATATTGTTTTCGTTTATAAAAAAATATCTTGGTTCATAGTGTATAACTATATACTATATACTCATGAATATATTATATACATATTTATATCTACTACAGTTGAGTGTAGACAAAAGGTTATACAAAGTGCATTCCATTTGGAATCAGGTGAACTTGAAATGGTTTTATCTTAAGAGCCCAAAGATGAACAAAAGTACTAGTGAGATTTAGTCTTTGGTGTTTTGTTTTAGTATGATGTGTAGTGATATTATAAGTTATATAGTCACTAACTGACCCTCTATAGAGCCATAGAGGGTCAGTAAAATTTATAGGGGGTGAGGGCGGAGCCCGAGCCCCCTATATATTTTACTGACCCTCTATGGCTCTATAGAGGGTCAGTTAGTGACTATATAACGAATTTATCGCATCGAGGACACTTCTTAAACACATTAAACAGAAACAACATAATCAGTAATTTCATTTATTGTATATTTGATTTTCGAAGCGGTGGAAATTGTCGTCGCCATTAAATCAAACTGACCCTCTATAAAACTGGTAGCGCCATCTAACGTGCCAAAGTGACCCTCTATAGAAAAATAGAGGGTCACCACACGACGTCTCTCAACCAATGATTTCATGACATTCTAGTCCGAGGTGCGATAATTACCTATATTGGTGTACAGGTTAGTGATTCGGGGGGAGAAGACCGAGAGTGCCGTACTGTGTACAGACAGCAAGACTTACGACATCAAGGAGGCGGAGATGTCTAACTGTATGCTGCTCCTGTCAGATATGGTGTGGAGTAAAGACCTGCCAGACAAAGGAGACCAGGCTGTAAACTACAGAAAGGTCCTACATATAATCTTCATCATCTCAACTCTATTAAGCATTGTTACTGCTTTATTAATTTGATAAATCTTAATTAGTTTTTCTTCAGAATTCATTAAGGGTTATGCCATAATACATTGTGTAGGAGAGTTGAGAGGCACCTGTATTAATATACCATAGGTGTTGAGGTTAGAACCAGATCTCCTATAAGCTAACCATTGATTATATTAAATATCTTTTGATATTTGATGGGTGGTGCGTGGTGGGGAATCTCTGAAAAATGCCTTCCGCCCCTCCCACATGGTGAATTCTTTTCATGAACAGCCCTAAACATATTCTGTTGACCAACATCTATAGAAATCGGAATCACTTAATCTCATCTATACATTGCACAAACTATGAAAATTATGATATGTTTCCAAGCTTAAAGTAATAACCACTTATATCCATGTTCTTAAAAGTGTCCGATATTTAGGGAAGTGTTGGGTAATATTTTGTATTTTGGAACTTGTTGGAAGGTTCTGCCTGATCTATGTGTCTTCAGATTTCATTTTCGGTCAGAGATAATTTATAAAGCCTCATGAATATACTTCAAAAACAATCATAAAATAATTTCCATTTCTATAATATTTCTTTGGTCATTGTTGTACAGTTGCTCCTGTGCAATGAACAAGCACTGAATCACACAGTGATACTGTTTTTCAGGTGTCTTCCGTATTACATAAATACTACGAGCTGCGGCCATGTAAACCTAAGGTAAAGAAGTTGAAGACCTTACTGGAAAAAAACATGTACAACGGCAAAGAGAGCGAGGAGGATGAGGAGCACATGGATGAAAAAGTGAGAAATTATTTAGGGTAGTAGGATTTCTGAACCTTTTCTGCATTGTATGTTATGCATTACTGTTATTTTAATTATTAACCATACCTTGAGGGACTTGAACTCATTAAACCCTGAAATTTAATTATGAACTATTCCAAGTGTTGAATTGAATGAGATCAAGGGTACATTTGCGCTACAGGTTACTAACCAGCACGTACAGGAGGCACAGAAATAAACCACGATAAACGAACACTCTTGAACCGAACCATAGACTGAGCTTAAAATCCACGGTTTATCTCATGGGTCCACTCAAAAATATAACATTACTTTACATCTTAATCTGGATTGACATTGTTTAAGAAATAAAATATGCAAACTAGCAATAGTCAGCAATTTAGTTTCGGTCAGGTTCATCTGGACCCCTCAAACCACACGTGCCAGATTTTCCAGAGGTCAGCCTCGGTCCAAATCTGTGCCTGGTGTTTTCGCTCCAGGTTGAACTGGTTCAACTAGTTCAACCAGTAGCGCGAATGTACCCCAGGTGTGTCTTCAGGGCTGGACAAGTTAACAAGATAGTATCAACAGGAGTGTTCTAACTGTTATCATTGAGAGGGGTGAGATCAGGATTTAAACCTTAGAATTGATACATAATGTACTATCAACAGGTGCCAGTTAGTCAACAGGAAATTAGGAATTGAACTATGCTACAAGTGATGTGTACAGGGAAATCCAAAGTGAATATTAATTAGGACATTAAGGTTAAGTATTTTTGTAATTTGCGGTGAAGTCCACTTTTTATAGCGCCACTGATATTGGATGCAATTGAAACTTAGGGTAGTTACTAATATTTCATACTGAAGACCTTACTGAAATTTGGGGGAAATTTATTTGCAGGTTTTGTTGTTTTGGGGATAAAACATGGGAATTTGAAGAATTTACTGATATCATCTTGCTGTATGTATTTTGTCATTCTAATTTTACCATTGGTACCTAACATTATCGGCAAAGTGGGAAAGGCGAGACATATAATAAGGTGTAGTTCTTGTGTTTTTGGTTTTTTTTACAGCAAAAGATGATAGTATATACTGTTGTAAACTACGTAAGAAATAAAAAGCTGTAACTACACATTTGTACCAGTTGGAAACATCTTCAATCCAGATATGACATTTACTTTTTTCAGTACAACTTCCAAGACCTCTTAAATTTAGTACAAGCTAGTGAAGCGGAGATCACAGTAGCTCTTAAGAAACTACAGGCTTGTAAACTAGAGGGTGAGTCATGCTTGATCATTCATAATAACTAGAATGATTGAGCTTTTTACATTAAGTTCCATAATGAATTACAACTTTAATAGACTATATAGAGGTAACATTTGGTATTTTATATCGCAAAATGCAGAACCAAATTATGTTATTGTAAAATATTTGTGGTTATGTGCATTTTGTATTTTGTATTGTCATTTATGTTTACAAACCATTTAATGATATAAATATCTATTAGTCTAATGGTACAATGTACATATTAAATGTATGTGGGCTTTTGAACCAGCTATTAAACTACATTTGTATATTAGCTAGAACAAAACTTGTTTGTTTTTTCATTCTCTTTTACGCCATTACCAGGACAACAGTGTATGTTAATACTTATAAATCATAATGAGTTTCATAAGTTAAATACTTTCTGTTCAAATATTGTGATTCAAAGTTCATAATGTATATATTCTCTATTTCAGGATACTGGCGTGTGTTACATTTTGACTTCTTAACCCAAGTCCTTAACCACATCATACAACTGTCTGAGGAGAATGACTGGTTACGGAGTGGCCTCCCTTTGGAGGACTGCTGCCAGACTTTGGAGGAACTCTTCCCAAGGTAATTACATTTTACAATGTTTTTTTTCCATGTTAGACATTTCTCTTGTTAAATCTTTCTGAAGTAGATGTTTTGTAAATATTTTGTTTGTCTTGCAATATCAAAGATGATTTGTTAAAATGGTATATAATTTTGTATTGTAGTGTCTGATGTTGAAATAGGGCACAGGCAAAAAGGTGCATGTCCACTTTAGCAGAATAATTCAGTCAGTCAGATCGGTTCTTTTTATCTAACGTACAGACTCAAGTGCATAGTCCACACCAGTGGGCCCCCTTCCAGATAGCTGGCTAGCTGCACGCATGGCAAATCTCATAATTGGATTATGCATATGCAATCAACATTTGAAGTCATCACATCTGCCCAAATTCATAAAAACTCTGGTCAAAATTTAAAAAATAAGAATGCACTATTAAATGCATTCAAAGCTGCTTTGTACATACTGCTTTTTACTCTGCTTTCGGCAAAAAATGATAGGAATTAAAAACTGCCTACCACATTTTGGGTGCAGTCGTGTTGTATAACTATACATCTGTTTTAATTTTGTTTTACAGGACGGTTATAGAACATGTAATTAATTGTTATGCAGACAAAATGTCATCACCGACTGGTACAGAGGATGACGACTCGCATATGGAAATAGGTAAACAAAATAAGTAACACAAAGAAAAGTGTGTCTGTCACCAAAACTTGAATTTGGAATTATGAAATCTAGTGATGGACTTGTGATCGATCATATTAATCTGTTTTCCCTTTCTGGTTCCGATTATCGATTACAAATTTCTTTATAGGGCTATTCCAGTAAAACATCTATCCCACCCCAGGACTCCAGCTTTTGTTGAGGGGTAACACCCGTATAATGTATCTTAGAAATTATATAGAAGGAATATGAAGGAAATCCAACCATGGGTAGCCGTGATTTATTTTGGAGTCCTGGGGTCAGGTAGATATTTTAAAGGAATAGCCTTTATCAATATAATCAGTTCATTATTGAATAACTTCTACAAATTCAAATCAGATACTTTTCAACTATTTGTTAATATATGATGTCCACAAAAGCCTTTACCGTTTCTCTTAAAGGCATCACACCACAAAGGAAAGTTCTCACAAATTTTATATTTCCTGTTACACAGTATTCAATTCAGTGATTTTGTTTGCCCATTTTTACAGCCGATATAAGGCTGTTTCCCCGAGTCAAAATTTGTGTTATTTTCCCAAAATGAAGCAAAATTCAAGAATATTTTCCCAATTTATCTGAAAATCCTACTTTATTTTTCCCAATTCAATAAGGCACAGGCTGTTTTAAAATTTGGTAGCAAAAACACTGCAATTTATAGTTCATCTTTTTCACTTATATTTTTTTTTTCAGATACAGCATTTTACACATTGAATGAAGACAAAATTTGCAGATTCTTTGCAGAGCTGTGCCTTCGCAACGCTGGAAAAGTATGAAAACTTGTTTGACAGGTTATACAACTAGTTTTTGATACATGAACATATTTTTGCAAACTCTGAAGGAGAAAAAATATTTTTGTTTGTTTTGAAATTAAAATTATAACCAGATGATATGATAGCAACAAACTGAAAATTTGCTGTGAAAATTCAATCTAAATGGAGCTCTTTATTATTGTCAAGTGTGATGTCATTAGACTATTCTGAAAGGGAAACAGTGACATAAAATTATGATTGAATTAATTCAAGTATACTGGATCCGTTCCTTTGTGGCTGTTTGACTGTGGTTAGGTCGTTTTCAGGATAAGACAAATTTCCGTGCCCAGCAGCTTATTGATGTGGATAAAAGAAATTCATTATGAAATAAATTTCAGTTTAACCTACAAGAGTTCCTGTCTGTGTGGGAGCAGAGTGTGCCGTCAGGGATGAAGACCTACCTCCACCAAGTCGAGGTATAGTAACCTGAGTAGTGTGCGCACATACAATGTAGAGCTCAGCAGCAACATAGTGTTTATGTTATACAGTGGACTCCACTTAATATCACCCCTGTTAATATCACAATCCTCTTTATATCATGTTTTTCCCATGCACCATTTTTGTGTCGCCTGAAAGGCGACATATAGGGATGACTATGTCGGCGGCAGCGTCTGGCAACAACATTTTCCGTGCGATAACTTGAGTTTCCTTGGACCAATCAAACTCAAACTTCATACGGTGCATCCTTACCAAAAGTGCTCGCTTGGGATGGCTTTTCAGGGTCAAAGGTCAAGGTCACTGTTGCTATAAATAGAAAATCGGTTTCCGTGCGATAACTTGAGTTTCCTTGGGCCAATCAAACTCAAACTTCATACAGTGCTTCCTTACCAAAAGTGCTCGCTTGGGATTGCTTTTCAGGGGTAAAGTTCAAAGGTCAAGGTCACTGTTGCTATAAATAGATAATTGGTTTCCTTGCGATAACTTGAGTTTCCTTGGGCCAATCAAACTCAAACTTCATACAGTGCTTCCTTACCAAAAGTGCTTGCTTGGGATTGCTTTTCAGGGTCAAAGGTCAAGGTCACTGTTGCTATAAATAGATAATCGGTTTCCGTGCGATAACTTGAGTTTCCTTGGGCCAATCAAACTCAAACTTCATACAGTGCTTCCTTACCAAAAGTGCTCGCTTGGGATTGATTTTCAGAGTCGTAGGTCAAAGGTCAAGATCACTGTTGCTATAAATAGAAAATCTGTTTCCGTGCGATAACTTGAGTTTCCTTGGGCCAATCAAACTCAACTTCATAGAGTACTTCCTTACCAAAATTGCTCGCTTGGGATTGCTTTTCAGGATCAAAGGTCAAGGTCACTGTTTCTATTCCACGTGGAACTGATACAATGATTATGCATATCCATAGATAGCTCCTAAAAACTTATCTCCCAACTTGCTGCGCAGGCGACACATCCACTTCTGTGGAATTCTTGTTCTCTCTATATAATCTATGTAATTTTATTTGGTAATATCATGTATTTTGAGGTAAATTCCTCTTAAAATCATGGTTTTTTAACCAATCACATAAAATATCCAGAAAACGATGTCATTTCCATTGATTTCAGATACAAATTGTACAAAATGTTGCATAGAAAATAAAAAATAATCCGAAAATTTTTTTTTTAGTTGAAATAATGTTATTTTTATATTGAAACATCTTCACATGTACATTGAATAGCTTTCATTTAGTTATGGAGATTGGAAATGCACTAGATTTAGTGGAAAAACATGTTTCTCTTAATGTCACATTCCTGTTAATATCATGTTTTGGTCTGACAAAAGCAACATGATATAAAGAGGAGTGCACTGTATTGATGCAATTTCAGACACTTCAACTGCTTTTGGTAGAAAAATGAATATAATTTTTATTTGAAGAGTCCTGTTCATTATATATACTACTTTCTTATTGTTAACAAGTAACTCCAATGAAAAAAAATAGAGATTCCACACTGGGAAACCTATATCCGAAACATCTTCAACTGTCTTAATTCATAAATTCAATTTTATCTCAAAATTGATTGAGGACTGTTTTCAGCTCAATAAACATTTTAACTTCTTTAATGAATTCTGTCTTTACTTTCCTCACGTTAAAGTGTTTCCCAAATGGTGAAATGAGTCTTGATAACCTCAGCTAGGGGAGACTACTCTCAGAGTTCTTTGGATTTGGGACATTCCTTTAAAGAGTAAAACAAATCAGATCCCTTCTGACTTGGAGGCTTTATGAAATATAACATCGTGTAAGGGAAATTTCTCAAGATTAGTTTCCTTGAGTTGGGGCAATAAAGAGTTTTTTTCTCAAGATTGAAGCCTATCATCATGAATAATGACAGACTGTTTCCATCATGGATAATGACAGGCTGTTGCCTCCTGTTGCTCTAGATACCATTACTGGTACATGTATTCAGATTTCAAGGACACATGACTTGTATAGTTGATCAAAAAAAGATAATGATGAAGGGTTAATCCATTGGTTGTATTGTGAGGATAATGTATAATTAATAATACAGAATTAAGGGAAATCAATCTTACCAAAAATTGAACCAATTTAATAAACAATTTAATATTTAGTGCTTAATTTGACCAGATACTAATATTGATGGGAAGGGTCGGTACAATGCTATGCTCTTTGATTTAGCATGTTACTGTACAGGTCAGGGTATGAAACTAGGATTGAGTTGGAGGCATATTAAAGAGAACTATGATTGCAGTATGTACAAATCTGTTAATTTGTGTCGGATATACATAAAAGATGGTAAAAGTCTGATCTACACTAACAATGGTAATATGATTACTCATCAGTAGGAAGGTGTATTGGTTTTACAAGTTAATTTACTTATAGGGTATGGCTCTGATAGATCGCAGCAGTAAACCCGAGGTGATATGGTACTTTCCAGTGGAGAATCTTCCGGAAGATGTTGCGGAACGTTTTGATTCACTGTTCAGGACTCGAGAAAAGTGGACTTTAGACGAAATCTCACCATATGTTCGGTAAATAATTCAATTCTATCAAAATGTAAGTAATGAACGTTTTAGCAAATACTGTTACAGATTGTCCAATATCACATTGTTGTTACACGTTGCTTAAATATCTACATTTAAGAATTGAATGTTGCTTTGCTCGATTTCATGGGGTGATGAATTCAGTTGGTCTTAAAACAAATTTGATGAACTGCGAAGCCATTGTTTTTCTCGTCCGAAAGTGGAGAGCCGTTTAATTTCGAGTTCCTACCTAGGTCTAGGCCTACATATTTTGAAATATGAAGCTGATGTAATAGAATGTCGAATCGGACGAAAAACCAGATGTGGCTTGAAGGAAGAAACTATTTGATATGGCAGTTGACTGTTCAAATTTCTTTCACAAAAGACGTGACAAGACAATCTATGTTGTCAATAACAAAATAGGCGGAATGAGTAGACCCTAGCTGAAGGGTGAATTTCTAGGACAGTACGATAAGCCTAAAATGTACTCGTGAATACTGCTAGCAACCATGAACTGTTAATATTTTGCTGGTTGATTCACTATGGTTGTTTTGATTTGATTTCTTGCTTAGCTTCAATAAAAATGAAAATATCTCAAGTGGTGTCTTTGTTTCAACGTTTTTCTAGTTACTTCCCTTTGCAAAATCATATGCACTGGCAATGTTAATCTGGTCAAATTCATTGGCAAATGAAAGGGTTACATTTGACAGTTTCATCGAGTTCAAGTAGAGTAATAATTGAAATATTTTGTAATAACACAAGTTTCATTATGATAGCTTGTGAATGGTCCTTTAGAGGCCTTATAGAAATCCTTTATATTACAGTCTTAAAGAGTTTAATATGTTTTGTTTTACGAGGTGACCTAACTGAACATATTTGTTTCCACAGAGACTTGACAACAGCGAAAGTGGATGTGGGAGGATTGCTGCTCAAGTTCGCTCGCTCCTCACTACATAATGGTATCAAGGTTTTCAACTCTAGGAAACTTGTGTCATGACAACAGTCAAAATAACTCAAGTTTTTGTGATGAAGAAAAGAGACAAGTGATTATCTGATATCAAAGTATCTCAGATGTCATGACAACAGGCAAAATATTTATTTTTTTTGTGATGAAGAACAGAGACATATGATCATGTGATATCAAATAAAGTACCTCAGAAGTGATGAACTCACACTGAAATGATAATATACACACAGTGCTGAAATAGTAGTATTTTAAGGTTTAAGATTGTTGTGAATCACAGTAAGATTATATTTATGACATTGTTTAATTGATAAATCTTAAAAAATGCCCCAGAATGAAGAATCAAGTTAATGTGATGTAGGGAGCAAGATTATTGGGGGTGGGCACTGACATCTTGTGATCTTAACTGTCTCTATTTATACTAGAAATGCTACGTTATTTTATTTGAGAAATCAATGATTCAGTGCTACTTTATCTTTGGATTGCACATAGCAGTACATGTAGTTGAATCAAATGTTACGCTGCACTGTAACATTTACATGAGCATCAATCACATCCTGACTTGTCTATATAATGGGGATGGTTGGTGTCTTGCTAAGTTTTCCTTGGGGAACAATTATTGAAATGGAGCATGTTTGAAAAATCATGTTAATACTTCACAGCAAGACTGTGAATTAATAAAACAATTTGAAATATGACTTACTGAGTGGTTGTTCATACACAATTAAAATGGGTCAACAGATAGTTACTGATTTTCATGTTTTGATTTTTATTTCGGATTTTTCTATAGGACAAGACGTTAATGACAAAGTTTTTTTTCACCAGTTCAGTCCAGATACTGTGTTGGCTGAGGAAATACTTTGTAATTTGCATTTCCTTAAATTAATGAAAAGAAATTATAAAAAAATCAGTTCTTGATGAAGTAGAATTTCCAAAAATTGGGGAACATGGGTAAACTCCAGACTGAACCTAAAGCGTTTTCTCTTTGTTTGTGTGTTAGCGTCATATATTATCTGATTCTCTGAAATCTTGTGCTGCATCTCTTTCAGCTATTACAGGAACAATATTTAAAAAAAAATTCTTTTCAGGGTTAGCAATAATACACATCAAACAAATTAGAATTGTAAGTCAATGGCTAACCAATTCCCCCCATTCCCCCACCATTTGCAATAAATACTTTTTAATGCAATGTTGATGAGTAACAGATTTTTATCTGTATATAATTTACACATTATCTTCAACATTCCTGTGTAGTTCCATTGAAATAGGTTCACAGTTTGAGGAGTATTTTTCCAGACAAAGTTTTCCAACAAAAATCTGTTTATAGTGACCTGGTTACCATGACAACCAAAATTCTGCATAAAAAAACTGCATGCATATTTACACAGACGTACATGGTCCCTAACATACATGTGGCGCTTCATTGAAATTGATTTACTGGTTTAGTAGTTATCAAAAATAATTCCACAATAATTTTGGTACTGTGACCTGGTTACCATGGCAACCATGGCTTTAGTTTTTGTGTGTGGGGGGTGTACGGAGAAACCTATGGACCGATTTCAATGAACGAATCTACATAGGAAAGTTAGGGACCATGTGTAAATGTGCATGCAGGGTTTTATCTTCGGAAATTTTGGTTGCCATGGTTACCAGGTCACTATATTGGGGGGGGGGGGGGGTTGTCTAGAAAACTCCGCATAAACATGTGAACCGATTCAAGTGAAATTGGATAGGCATATAAGGGACCTTGTGTAAGTGTGCATGCAGGGTATTTTTATGCAGAATTTTTTTATTGCCATGGTAACCAGGTCACAATACCAAAATTTATCAGGAAAATGCGACCTAATCTTATGAACCAATTTCAATAGAACTACACAGGAAGGTTTGGGACTATGTGTAAGAAATTTAAGATGTGATGGTAACTAGGTCACCATAAACAGGCTTTGGTTTAAAAATTTCGCCCATATACATGTAACTCCGGTCCTCCTTAACCAGTGAACCAATTTCAATGAAGCTTCACAGGAACATTAGGGACCATGTTTAGATAGGCATGCAGTTTATTTTACGCAGACTTTTGGTTGCCATGATAACCAGGTTACTATATATACATTATACAAGTGTTTATTGCAAAGGATGGGGAGTATTCGTTAGCCATTGGCTTACAGTTCTAGTTGTACCTAAGTTTAACAATAGTGTTAAGTTTATGAAAACTAAATGTATAATTTACGAAATTTAGAGACATCACAATCCTGTGCAATATTCACTGAACCTCTTTACAAGTCAGGAATAGGTATATGATAACCTTTTATTACTGATAAGACCAGAACACAGTCGCAGTTTACATAAAATGCCTAAATTATGAACAGTAACAATTATGAATAATAAATAAAATACCGAAATTATGAACAGTAACAATTATGAATTATACATTAAATGCCTAAATTATGGACAGTAACAATTATGAAAATACATAAAATGCCAAAATTATGGACAGTAACAATTATGAATAATACATAAGATGCCAAAATGATGGACAGTAACAATTACGAATAATACATAAAATGCCGAAATGATGGACAGTAACAATTATGAATAATACATTAAATGCCAAAATGATGGACTGTAACAATGTAATAATGAATGGTAGCAATTAGTACATAATCTCTTAAGTATTACCAGTAAAAGCATAAAATTACATTAATTATTATCTGTAATAAACAAGATATAATTAATAACACGGGACTAGTATAACTGAATAAAAAAGCATGTTATTCATTAATTTTATGACTCAAATTGTACAAGAAGTACACTTAGTATATACATGTAGTTGCATTATGTATGCTTTACCCATAATTAGTTCTACCTGTAATAATTGAACAATTTTATGATAAGTTTCATTCATAATAATGATAAAACTACAAATGTACATACAGTTATACCCATAATAACTATATAGTATAGTATATACGAGGGCTGATTGATAAGCATTGTATTGAAGAAGGTAAGCAGGGATGTCCGTTTTCAGCCCTACTTTTCCCTGACTAATTAAGACCGTGTACCCGAATCGACAAGTTCGCAAGCCAAGGGTGCCGCATTGAAGACTGATGTCATTTTGTTGGTTTACAATTTCAAAGAGGTAGCACACAAAGATTGACTTTTACAAAATGGACAAAATCGCTGAAACAGCAATGATTTAACATTAGCATTAGAAAGGTATAGCACCTAATGATATCGATACTTATATGGTAGCAACACTTGGGTATGACCCCTTCATGTGCTACAGTGAAAAAGTGTGTGACAGAATTTAAGCATGGCAGGCAGAACCTTGGGAATGACATCCGTCCTGGAAGGCCTTTCACTATTTCTACCCCAGAAATGGCCAATCAAGTCCATAATATTGTTATAGCTTACAGGCGAGTTATAGAAAGATATTGTCATTACATTCGGGATTTCACAGGAAAGGATACACGATTTAAAAGGTGCAGCATGTGTGTATAGTTTAGTGTATAGATATTAAAGGGGATGATGTTGAAAAGTAATGCAATATATCCTCAAAAAGACAAACCAGTTAATATGAGGCTCTCAACATATCAATTAGCCCTCGTAGCATAGTGTGTACTCTGTGTAAATATTGATCAATCATACTTATGTATAATTTCATTAAGTTCAATTAGGGAAGTCAAGCTACATTTATCCCAGTCGGTGTACAAGGGTGTTAGTTGATACACCGACAACTATATAGAAGAAATGTGGATGGTGATACAACCATATCATAGACTGGAAGAACTCCGACGTGTTGGAAGGGGAGGAAAACTGAAAATGAGAGAAAAATTAATTAATCCATATGGATTAGGAAGGAAGGGGAATCAATGAACAGAGACGAGGGGGGCACCAGTTGAGTCATCTTTATTACCATATTTTAACATCCGATAAGGGGCGAAATGGGTAAACCTCTGTCTACCTGTAGTTTTAGAGTACATTTGGCAGCTGACTTCTCTGACTCGCTCTATTTTGGGTAGTGAGCTGTTTTCCGCGGTCAGAACACTTGACACTCTGCTATTGTACTCTTTGCTTGACGAAGGAAACGGACGTTTTCGAAAGCTCACAAATTCCTGTTTGTGTACAAAACAAACTCAGTATATATCATTCATACCAAACTGATGAATGTTATTCCTTATAATTATATACGTTATTTGGATAACATTTATTCAATGGCGTCAGTCTTATTTTCGGCTCTTTACGTTATACTCATCATGAAGGTTGCAGTAAGTATCCGGAAAAGGTGGTAAATGTTGGTTGAACTTCTGCCCCTGTCGATTTGGACGTGGTCCTGATCCAAACACGATCTCCCCTCTCCAGTACTGCTAAGGCCGTCGTTGATCCGGAGTTGGGATAGGTACTTAGCTCCGTCCCGACCACATTACCGTTTTTCACTAATTCGCTGATGACCCAGGAGTTGAAGTCGGACTTGATATTCCAGTGGAAGACGTAAAGTCCCGCCGAAGGACTCGTGAACATTCCAGTGAACTGGCTGTAATGTCCACCCAAGTTTATCATGATGTTCTCAAACACAAGAGTGCCACCCGGGCTCATGTCATGATATTCGTGAGCGAGAATTGCATAGAATGCGACGGCTACGATTGGCGCATCTGGAACCAAATTAAGCGACTTGAAAGTGAAATAAAAATAATTACAAAATGTTACGAAACCAGTTTTCTTTTCCAGTTGCTTTCATGGAAAGTGACAAATTGCTAAACTTATTTGTAAAAAGGTGATTTCGGTGGACCGCATGTGAAAAAGCGTGATACATTTTCAGACAACTTTATCCTCAGTAGTATAAGCTATGATGTAATAGTTACAACAGGTTTCATATACGAGTGAATATTTCAAAGAAAATTTAAACTAAACATATGTAACCTGTCTGAGATTCCCGCACTTCCACGCCAATGTTTGGTATTGCATGGTCCAGCCTTTTTGTTGTTATGATCCCGTCTCTCTTCCTGATGTTTGCTGTTGTAGGGCTGTTGGAAGTACTGTCTGGCCATTGTGTACCAGGAAGTTTATTCTGGAGCACGGCGACCTTTCCCTGCAGGCGTTGGTTTTCTGTCGTCAATTCGTCTATGCTGTTAGCCATTTCTGTTAACTTTTCTGCATCCTTTGCATGCCTCGTCTCCAGGTCTGCCACCCGTCTGACCAGGTCTGCTCTCAATTGCCTGTCTGCATCATGTCGCTGCTCAAGTTCATCCATTCGTCGTACAACTTCAGATAAAACTACACGAATGGACGGGTCAATAATATTGTACACATTGATATCTTGATCTTGAAACTGTCTGAGATCTTGATTTTGAAACTGTCCGTACACTTCAGACCACCAGCATGAAATGATGGTCATACAAATAACTTTTTCAAGCGACATGGCTAATATGACGATTTACAACATTAATAATAATGCAAGTGCACAGTGAATTCCATTCACGTTACATGCGAACAACATTGATAAGGCGTTCCACTATCATGTATCGGACATCTCAACAATTGAAGTATGATTAGCTTAACCTTAAGTTGACGTCAACTGGTATATAACATACTATTCAAAGATGACGTAACACACACATATGCTGCACCTCTTAAATTTAGTAATAGATACAGTTTGCCGAAAAAATTAATTAAACTGCATCATACAGCTGATTCAAAATGATTGTTAAATTTATAACAATGATGTCTGAAAATTTCCCCCCTATCCGGAAATGTCGAAAATGTGTTAATTTGAAGATTTAGACATGTCCATGCTTTTTATATGTATTTGAAAGCATCTTTATTATCGTTAAAGTTTCATGTTAGACTCGAAACGCTTACTTTTTCGGAACACCTGGTCTTATTTTCTGGTACATTTTCGAGGGTCTCCATGTAAAGCTTTCCTTTTGCCTCTAGTTTAATCAATTTTGAGTTCTAATTATGGTGTTATTGACGATTTGGTATTCGCTGATTTTTTCGGATGTACTCTACAGTTTAACAACATCACGTATTCATTTTTGGTCCAGGGTCTATGTTATCTACCTCAAAAGGTTAAAGAGTTGAGAACTTTTCTCTAGTTTTGTTAGGGTGTCGTCGATGAAGCAGAAGGCGCTTACTCTTCAGGAATAGCTGGTCTTACTCTCTGGTGCTTTGACGAGAGTCTCCATGTAAATTTTTCTTTTGTTCCTGTTTTGCCTCTGGTTTTATCGATTTTGAGTAAGGATTATGGTTTTGTTGACGCTTTGGTATTATCTGATTATTTTTTTCTTAAACAGGATTGACCTTGCTGTGTCATCTCATTATGTTACCTGCTATAAGCGCGTTATTAGAAACTAGAGTGCTGTTGGAATGACTCATTGATAATATCGCATTGGGAATCTTAACTTGGAAGAAAACTAGGCTGAGAGAAACCCCAAGTGCAGGTGCTAACCTTTTCACATCCGATAGAGTAAACTGAACCCTGGTTGTCTTGTTGAATGATAGTCGCGCTATATATACACTTCAAAACATTGTGCAGACAAATCCTTTTCTTGGACATGTGTCATTCGCTTCAAATGATACCACTTTATTGTTAGCTTAAATACGAAAAGTTAGTTTTAAACCCAAATATTGAAATCTGGCAATGTTGTTTTCGGGGAGAAATGGCTAAATATGTAAAATCAAATAATAAGAGTGTATTTTATTTTTAGGTTACATGTATTTGACCATTCCAGCGGCACGCATTAGATGATGGGAAATCACAGGTGTTCCAGGTAAAACAAGGAAGTAGATAGCTTCAGAATAGTGACAGTTCTAAACAGTACCAGTCTGGTGACCTAGCTGATAAGAACATTCACTTCTGTTCTGTAAGCCTTCAGTAGTATTTATGGGGTACATTGAATGGCAAAGTAAAAACTATGCTTCAATTTGGTATAAAAAAAGTCCGACAATACCAAAGCGTCAACTTAACTTTAATCCGAACTCAAAAACCGATTAAACTAGAGGCAAAATATGAAAACACAGGAAATATTTACATGGAGACCTTCGTAAAATGATAACTCGCGCTCGGTTATCATTTTGAGGACTTGATTTTTACTTGGTTGTGACCAAGATTTACATGGCGGGTGTCGTCGATGAAGCAAAAGACATTTACTCTTCCGGAGCAGCTGGTCTTATTCTCTTGTACCTTTGCAGGGGTCTCTATGTAAATCTTACCCTTTTGTTCATATTTTGCCCCTTCTTTTATCGAATTTGCGTTCGGATTATGGTTAAGTTGAAGCTTTGGTAATCTTTGATTATGTTTGCATGTAATTGATTTCGAAGTGCCTGTTTCTTGTGTAATTTTCGAAATGTCCGTCTGCCAACTTTCCTTTAAATCCCTACTAGTCCTGAACCACACAGCAGAATTTGACCAAATTTGACAAGAAACATCCTTGGATGAAGGGGATTCAATTTTGTATACATGGTTGTTCTGACCCCCTTGAGCCTGAGGGGCGGGACCAAATAGGGAAAAAAAGTAAATTATTTAAAATCCTTCTTCTTCTTAAGAAATGACAGGATGTTGTCCAAATTTTGTCTGAAGTAACCTTAAGTAAAGGGGATTCAATTTTGTATAAACGATTGGTCTGACACCCCCTGGGGCCTGAGGAACGGGGCCCAATAAGGGATGTAGAGGAAAAGCCTTTTAAATCCCTACTAGTCATAGAGTACTGAATGGATTTGAACCAAATTTGGCCAGAAACATCCTTTGGAGAAGGAAAACAGATTTTGTATAAATGGCGACTCTGATCCCCCTGGGCAGGAGGGACAATAGGCTAAATAGGGGAAATAGAGGAAAAGCCTTTTAAATCCCTACTAGTCAAACAATTTTGGTCAGAAACATCCTTGGAGGAGGAGAATAGATTTGTATAAATAATGACTGATCCCCCTGGGCCGGAGGGCGGGGCCCAATAGGAGAAATGCAGGAAAAGCCTTTTAAATCGCTACTTGTAATAAAGTGCTGAATAAACTTGAACCAAATTTAATCAGAAACATCCTTTGGAGGAGGGGAACAGATTTTGTATAAATGATTATTCTGACGCCACTGGATCCGGAGGGGCGGGGCCAAAAAGTGGAAATACAGGAAAAGCCTTTTAAATCGCTGCTTGTTTAACTTGGTTTTGGTTGTGATCCCCACCCTATAACAATATATATCATTGCTTGGTTTAAAGAGTATAAAACAATCATGATCTTATGATTGGTCCCGGGGTGAGCCCCGCCCTTGCTGATCAATTCCTGAATCATAACTTTTAAACGAGATCCCCACCCCAAAACTATATATACAAATGCTGGGCATTAAGAGACAATCACAATCCTGATATAGATTTGATCCCAGGATCTACCATGCCCTTGTAGACTTCCTTACCAAATACTATACAATTGCTGGGCATAAAGAGACAAATGTAATCATGATATTAGCATTGATATCAGGGTCTGGTCACAGAAAGGATGGTACTATATTATTGCTTTATACTCGGCCAATCTTTACGCCTTTCTATAAGAGGTGTGTGCTTGCTCTTATTAATTCATTTTAAAAGTCTGGTCACAGCCCTTAGGGACCCAGTTTCTCAGTTGAACTTGAAAACAGTTGAGAAACTCATCCATTAACCAAACAAGAATTGGTCTTTAGGTCTACTCTGTCCATGGGTTCTTTTTGCATAACATTTTACCATGATAACCTAGATACCAATGTATCCAGGGGGCGATACATGCCCTCTGGGCCTCTTGTTTCTTGTTTGATTTTTCTGTCTCCTTTTTGTTTTTACTTTTCCTTTATCATGCTCCATGCACACTGTCTGTATTTTAGATTGTACTATATTATTGCTTTGTACTCAACCAATTTTTACACCTTTCTATAAGAGGTGTGTGCTTGCTCTTATTAATTCATTTTAAAAGTCATGTTTAAACTAAATTGCTCCAAATCTTACTATTGTTCTAACTGTTGTTCTATATGATTGTTTATTACCTTGTGGGGATATTTTTCCTCATGTTTGTCGTAAAACATATCTCATCAGAGCTAAATAAATGTTCCTGTTCCCATATATATACGACTATAAATACGTTTCTGGATCTTGTATCTTGTAAGCAGACATTTTAAAAAGGAAATAAGAAATGTGATACACGATTGAGATGGTTTGGTAGAAGATTGCCATGTTACGGTCTCTACTTGTCCTCCCTGTAGGCACACGATCGCCAATATGTCGACACCTTGAGATGACAAATGGATGAAAACGCTCTCTACCGACGTGTTTTGTTCGTGGTTCAGGATATTGAAAGAGTTATAAGGATTCGCTATCTCACAACACCCAAGATTTATATACTAGTGGATATTATATAGAGGAAGAACTGTTTGGATCTGTGATTACCCTGGATCTAGAATCTACTGCAGTTGGACCTAGACAGAAGGTTACATTGCTTTATGCCAGTGAACGGATAACTATTGACTCAAGGTAAGGATAATCCGTTACACTTGTATTGTTATCTTTTATTGAGGACTCCTCTAATTCTATTGGCTGAGGCCAGGTACAGTGGCTGTATTATCAATCGAAGATAATTACGTCACATATGTTACAATTATATTTGTTTTATTATCTTTTATTGAGAACTCGTCTTATTCTATTGGCTGAGGCCAGGTACAGTGGCTGTATTATCAATCGAAGATAATTACGTCACATATGTTACAATTATATTTGTTTTATTTTCTTTTATTGAGAACTCGTCTAATTCTGTTGGCTGAGGCCAGGTACTGTGGCTGTATTATCAATCGAAGATAATTACGTCACATGTGTTATAATTATATTCGGTTTATGATCGTGGAAGTAATAGCAACATTACGGACAAATAAATTGTCAAATACACATCCAGCGAATATTTGCTTGTTCGGATCCAGTACGTGTAGTGGACGATAACGTCGACATTGCTTGCCAGCTCGACTTATATCTGTTTTACATATGCAAAATGTACATTATATATTATAGATTTAATTAAAAAGTTCACATATATCACCTGTTTTACATTGAAAGAATATTAATTTGATTTCGAAGTAAACATCCTTGTTTCCGACGATGGTTTCTCACTTGTTAAGTAAGTCATTCTTATTTTCAATCAACTAACTTTATTAAGCATTGATGTTTAACTAACCAACAGTCAAACTGATAAATCGGTACTACTAATCACATGAAAGGTATTGATGTTTAACTAACCAACAGTCAAACTGATAAATCGGTACTACTAATCATATGAAAGGTATTGATGTTTAACTAACCAACAGTCAAACTGATAAATCGGTACTACTACTCATACGAAAGGTATTGATGTTTAACTAACCAACAGTCAAACTGATAAATCAGTACTACTAATCATACGAAAGGTATTGATGTTTAACTAACCAACAGTCAAATTGATAAATCGGTATTACTAATCACATGAAAGGTATTGATGTTTAACTAACCAACAGTCAAACTGATAAATCGATACTACTAATCACATGAAAGGTATTTTTTATGTAATATACACACGTATTCCGCGTGTCGTAACGTTTCAAGACCGACTGGTTCCTTGTCAAGCTTATTGAAATGCAACTCAGATATGACATGTGCAAAAGAACCCCAATATTCTTACTTGAGATAGGGTGCTATTGTAGTCGGTCAACTTGTGCAAGATTAAACTTACAATACTAAGTCGGTCATTCTGATGTTGATTTGACTTATTGTTTGAACGGTTATTTTAATATTAAGTATAACATTACTGCTTTCAGCTTTTGTTTATGTTATAAATATTTTTTTTAATTAACTTTAGTCAGTAGTTCTGATGTTGAAATAAATTAGTGTTCAGATGAAGATTTTTAATTTGGATTATTTTTTTATTATTATTTTAGTCGTTTTTTAATTCTATTGATAACCACAGTAGTCTAGTTTAAAGTTAAAAGACTTGTGTCTGTATAGATTATTGGAATTAACATAATGTCAAAGCCAATAATTCAAATTGTTTTTTCTTATAACATATTGCTGCTATTGAAGATGGTGTTCTAGTTTTGTATCCGAAACTACTGTTTGGTTAAAAAAAAAAGAGAATAATGTAGCTTCACAATACACGAACTGACTTAGTGAATTAAGTATTCGTACAGTAGCACCGATAATTCTCACAACAAACCTGCATTGGACAGATCCAAAAGACTTTCCACTGTAACTGACATATGTAAATGCTCTTACAAAGGATAACACGCATTTCAAACTACTCGCCACAATAAAAATATAGTGATGGTTAATTGAAAATGTTTTTATCAAAACACAACAATTCTCAACAGATTTGAAAATGTCAGGGACTATTTAATGGGAATTTTTTTGTTTGAAAAATGATAAAATACCGATTCGTCAATATTTCATTTACGATATATTTCGTTGTTGAAACAAACGGATTGAAGATGGCCGGTTAGTGCAGTGAATAGCGCACTTGCCTTGCACCAAGGCGGCCGAGGATCGATTCCCCGACCGGACGTGAAAAGGTATTGGGTCACCTAGCTGCCCTACCACGTGGTTTTTCTCCGGGTACTCCGGTTTCCTCCCACATTAAGACATTAGCCCTCGTGCGCTAACCTCCGGGCCAACAAAAGTGATTAATATAAGTTGTATACATGTAACTTGTTTCATATAATTGTTGTAAAATAAATAAAGTTTATATTTAACGAATTGGGCAACAGGCGTTAGCCTATATCAATAAAACACGTGCACAGCAAACCCATATACGGTTGTGTGATATAAAGACGGACGTTTTTGAGTATGCTCCTTAGTGTGTTTGCTTGTTGTGATTGGTAGTGATGACTCGGTTTCCCATTTTGAGGAGTTGATGTTTACTCGGATGTGACCAAGATTTAGATGGCGAGTGTCGTTATGAATCAGAAGACGCTTACTCTTCCGGAACACCTGATCTTATTCTCTTGTCCTTTTACGAGGGTCTCCATGCTAATTTTGCCCCTAGTTCAATTGATTTTGCGTTCGAATTATGGTTTTGTTGATGCTTTGGTATTCTTTTATTTTTCTGTTATTAATTAAATCATATTCTTTGTAATAATGAATTTATTCGTTGTAGCTATGAATGGTGGGATAAAAATGGCGATGACCGCCCTCGTCTATTTGTGGTGTCTGTCCCACGCCATGTCAAATCCAGACCACATGTGCTCACTAGAGGAGTCGAATCGTATGGGCACGTGTGGCAACAATCTGTCGGAGGACATTTCGTTAGTCTGTCGTAGTGTATACAACAAGCGTGAAGGATCCCAATCACGAGGTACTTCCTGTCATTGAAACTGTTTCTGTATCCTCGATATCCAGGGGTTACGCTCACCTACGCTCTTTACACCCCTGGGATATATCATGGCAAAACTGAAAGCATGCTATGGTAAAAAATCCTGACCAATCCCTGGGCTGTCTTTTGAAGATTACAAATTAGCCGTAGCCGACTTTTTCAAAACCTGTCAATTTTTACCGCAAGATACTTTTGGTGTACAACAAAGGGTCGAACCAGTCTTCTTGCCTGATCAACAACGTGTCACACACGGAGCCTTCAATTTACCATGACACATTCCAGGGGTGTAGAGAGCGTAGGTGAGCGTGACCAATGGATGTCGAGGATGCCAATCCCATATTTCTCAGAAATTACCATACAACTCCTTAACCATGGCAATGGGATTCCCATTACTTACTTGATGTTCAATGGATCATAACTGCCTAACACCACATGTGGTCCAAATATGACCATTTGTACTAGAGGAATAGCTTTTAATTATTAAATGCTATTTGGTCACATACCTTAGCCTGAGAAATCTCTATATATTTTTGAATGTCTTAAATGCGTTTCTCAAAAACTAACCATTCCAGAATTACCCAAATATGACCTTTTAGGTTTCACTATACACTACTAGTACATGATTTGCACTTTTACAATTTCATTTTCACAATCATTTTTATTTTTCTATAGATGGTGCATGGTCACGGCACCCGAATATTGTGATGAAGAGAGAAACGGATAGCCCTGCTGTTGACTGGAATTTGACCGCGAAAATACTAGACAAAATAAAACTGAAAAACCTAGCAAAATTAGGTAAAGCTGCTCTTGAGAAACGAAATGCGTTTTCGTTCATATCAACAATCCGAAGGCCAGGTCTAGTATGTGAATGCTGTGTGCATAACTGTGCTCTCGCGGAAATGTTAATGTACTGTGGAAATGAAAAATAGCAAATAGCGACAGTGATCATGAACACCCTGGAAATACTTGGGATTTTCTACAAACCTGCCTTTCTATCAATAGGATGCTCTTCAGGATTTCCCTTCCTCCATGGTGTAAAATAAGTGTGATTAGGCCCCGGAAATAAGATGGATTGTCACAAATACTCAAGGTTATCCCAGCGTCTGTTTATAGAAAGTTTTAACGGAGATAAATTAACGTTTATCGCCGACGGAGTTGCCCTTCGAGAGAACTTGAAAAATATACGGGATTTTCGCTATGATTAAACAAGACAGTTGTGTCATGGAGATAAAGGTTAAGGTGTGCCAAGTGTCGGAATCGTCGGAATCAGGAATTCGGAGGTGGTGAATATTTATAACTGTATTCATATTATTATTTTACCAAACTTCCGGTTCCCCCCGTAAAAATGATAAACATGTAGGTAGCGAATCATACATTTTTCTATCACCTCCCAACTTTGTCAAACCTTTCCTCATATGGACAATAGCTTTCTGTGAAAGATATGAATTGCCTAGAACGGCTTATAAATATTCCATTTACAAAATAGGCCAACATGTGATCTGTTTAATTGAAACAACAGCATGAAAGACTCGAGAGACATGGAAGCATTTGCAAGTGGATTCATGTATGGAAACGATTATATGTACACTGGAACGAATAACTCCTTCATAAACGTTTGTCGACACACAATTTTAAAAGTAAGACGTTAATAAATTACTATAAAAGAAAAAAGAGTGTGCATGAAATCAGTTCAAAAACTCTTTTGGTAAGTCTGTGAATGCAATGTAGTTCTGAGCTTGTGAGGTAGCTCAAATAACATAGTTGGCCTAGTTTACAGAACGGAATCAAAGTACTGAAAGTACTGAAAGCTAAAGCGAAAAATGTTTAAATATGATATTTTGAATGGAGTACAGAAAAGAAATAAAATGTTATACTGCAAGATCAGCAAAAGTTGACTTTTCACCGACCACGCTGAAAAAGTGAGAGTTAGTGAAAAGTCAGCATGGTCGGTGAAACCTCAGAGTGGTCAGTGAAAAGTTAGTGTTCCCGAGGAAATTAATAGTTTTGTAGTGGCCAGTGTTATGGCATTAAATCAAACAATTTGTAATTACCAAGCTTAAATAAGAAAGTGAATATGATAGTTCACATAACAGATTCATTTGTGCAGCTAGTCATTGTCAGGTTTGTCCGCCTTATCGTAAAAAGCTTACAAAACGGGAAAATATATTTGAATATGTGAGGAATATGTTGAAGGTCAGAAACAGAAAGGATGTTTAAAAAAGTAAGGACGTTCTAAGAGCACGAAGTAGGTCAGAAGACGTAAGTTAGAACTGGAGACAATAGGCATCTTGCGAGCTGGAAGTTGCTCCGAGAACGTGAGTGGTAGCACTGATAAATTAGGATGTTGTGATCAAGTGGAGTAACTTAAGTTATATTTTCTTGTATTTGTTCAAGGGTCTCAAAAGTTGTTTTTTTCTTTTGAAAATATTTTATTGATCAAGATGCATACAATATAAATCATAAACATATCCTCACAATTTACACCATTTAACATTACACGTACACACAGTATTATATTCTTCAGTGCACAAACATGATACGTACAACTATTTCATACTGCACACTCACATACATGTATATCCAACATATTACTTCATCGATTTTGAGTTTGGGTAATGGTTTTGTGCTGCTTCGGTATTCTCAGATTTTTCTAGATCATGATTTGGTTCTAAAAACATAAGGTTGCTCTAATAAGTTGAAGTGTCTTTGAAACTATATTTCTGAAAATGTGAAGTATAGTCCAAATGAGGTTGTTATGAGAACAGATGATAGTCCTGATAACGGGGAGCAGTCGAGAGCTCCGAAAATGCGAGAAAGTTTAACAAAATGGGAAGTGCTCTGAAAACAAGAGGTTGCTCGGGAGACCCGAATTGGATCTAAAAACAAGAGGTTGCTCGGGACAATAAATTAGAGAATACCGAAGAGTTAATAAAAAAAACGAACTCAAAATCGATTAAACCAGGAGCAAAATATGAACAAAGGAAAGATTTACATGGAAACCCTTGTAAAAGTACAAGAGAATAAGACCAGGTGTTCCGGAAGAGTAAGCGTCTTCTGCTTCATCGACGACACCCGCCATGTAAATCTTTGTCACATATATCTAAGTTCTCAAAATGAGAACCAAGTATCATTGTTAATCACAAAAAGAAAACAAACTAATGAGCATACTCAAAAACGTATATTTTCATATCACTTAAAGATACAGAATATTTCTCAATGAGACAAAGATGGCGACCATAAAACTTGCCCGTAGTTCTGATCAACCTGCATCTCTCGAATCCTTGTGTTGTTAGTTTGTTTGTCAGCAGTCGACATCGATCACGAAAATCACGATATTTAGAGCAAGCCCTAGAATGTCGAATCAACTGCGACATGTAAACACCATAGGATGGAGAAGCAGGGATGTTACTATCAAGAAATGGAAAGTTCACGATAGGAAAATTGAAATAATCAAGTTTATCTTATAGCTTAGTAGTAAGCTGTCCATATCGAGAAACCCGAGGTAGATATGAATATATGAGTGCAATCGAGAATGCCAGATTGGTCTATGAAGGTAGGATATTACTATGTGAGATAGGTGTGAGAATGTAGGATATGTAGAATATTGCTATGTGAGATGGGTGTGATGATGCAGGATATTACCATGTAAGAATGTAGGATATTACTATGTGAGATGGGTGTGAGAATGTAGGAAATGTAGGATATTGCTATGTGAGATAGGTGTGAGAATGTAGGATATTACCATGTAAGAATGAAGGATATTACTATGTGAGATGGGTGTGAGAATGTAGGAAATGTAGGATATTGCTATGTGAGATGGAAGTGAGAATGTAGGATATGATTATGTGAGATAGCTCCGATAATGTGATAAGTCTGATAACGTGAGATAGGTAAGAGCAAGTGAAGAAGACTTGAGGATTTCGTGTAGTTTTGAGAAAATATTGTATAATTTAGCTCAGTAATTTAGGTATAAGGTGCCAGTAAGTCAATAGCTCATTAATCAAATTCTTGATTATACGTACTCTAACAAATGTAGATATGAAATGAGTTCTGCTTTGTTCAAATTATTAATACAATTTGCTTTACAATGTTTTTCCTGTCACGTACTTGTACGATCATGGAAAAATGAAGTAATTTTGCGCATATATATTTGGTTCTGACCTTAAAGTATATAGAAGAAAAAGAGAGAAAGAAATTTGACTTTCATTCAGACTGTTTACATTATTGAAGGAATTAAACGAAAAATTTCAAATGTGTTATGTTTTTATCAAAAGATTTTATCTTGGTAAGATTCCATATGGTTCATTCCGCCTTACTAACTTTTCTATCTAAGTGATCCTATAAACGGAAGGGGAAAAAACATTGTATAGACATATCTATTACAGCGCTACAGTGAACGTATAAGAGTTCTTCTTCCCATCAACGTTCGTAAATAATCTTCATATACGGGCACGGAACATCCTATGACGTCAATATCTACTGATCTATTGTTTCCTTGGTAACGTGATTAATCTGTCTTTGTTGTATTATTTATGTGCGCATATAAATGTATTAGCATGGTCGATGACATTCAGGCATGCCATAAACTAAATAGGCAATGTGATTGGCCAACGTCGTAACTTGTAGAGCTTAAGTCACGTGATTTATATATGTCAGTCAGAAAAAAATGTAAACCATCAGTTTGAGAATACAAAATAATTCAAAATTAGTTTGGTTCTTTTTTCTTTTCTGGTAAAATGCTTAATAACCAGCAAGATCTATTTTGTATCATTGTACAATATAAATTAAGACTAACGTCTTTTGAACGTTCTTGTTATGATTAAGAATGATTCCTCAATTCTCACTTTGAGGACGTGAAATTTACTTGGATGTGACCTAGATTTACATGACGGGAGTCGTCGCTAAAGCAGATGACGCTTACACTTCCAGAGCACATGGTGTAAGTATCTGCTGACGAACAAACTTACGGCACAGGGATTCGAGAGATGAAGGTTGATGAAGACTATGGGCAAGTTTCATGGTAGCCATCTTGATCTCATCGAGAAATATACTGTATCTCTGTGTGATATGAAGGTGGACGTTTTTGAGTTTTCTTATTAGTGTGCTTTCTTGTTGTGATTAACAATGATGACTCGATTCTCATTTTGAGGATTGATGTTTACTTGGATGTGACCCAGGATTTACATGGCGGGTGTCGTCGATGAAGCAGAAGATGCTTGCTATTCCGGAACACCTGGTCTTATTCTCTTGTGCTTTTACGAGAGTCTCCATTTAAATATTCCCTTTGTACCTATTTTGCCTCTAATTTAATCGATTTTGAGTTCGGATTATGGTTTTGTCGACGCTTTTGTATTCTCTGATTTTTGTTCTTGTACTTTTGAAGAGTCTCTATGTAAACCTTTTAATTGATCATTTTGTGTCGCAAGTTCATTTTATTTTAAGGTCTGTTTACTCTTCGGTATTCTCTGTGTTTTTCTAAATAGATAGTCAAGGGTAAATTAATTTATGTGCCAGTTTAAAATAAATTCATGAAAATTTTATGATGTTTCAACCATAACTGCATCATTTTTGTTTTAATTATTTACATTTAAATGCTCATTAAAAGATGCTTTGCTTTCTTTTACAATCCATTCGTTCTGAATCTAGACGTCTTTTATCATCTTTTATGTCTTTTGTTTTTTGACAAAATCTGATGTATTTTCTTATGTCCTTTTTTGCGGGGTCTCGTTTTCGCATAAGTCGATAGGAATGTAAAACAATACACAGCCAAACTATGCGAAGCTATATTTAGACGGCTTACAGAATCGTGTGTTTTCTCCTATGTCTTCTGCTTAGGAAGAAGAGAAAAGCAAAATAGGCTTGCTTTATAGCAAACCAACTTAACATTTGTTCACGGAGCAATCGCCACAGCTCCTTGAATATACGTTAAGCTGGCTTGTCAAACTGCTTCACACAGGGACTTGGTACGCTTTTCCAGCTGACTGTCCATATATATTACATACATGTATAATTGAACCGTCAGTTGGAAATCGAACCACGTCCCTGTGCTGCTTTTCATTCTCTAACACTGGAGATTTGTGTTATTTCCTGTCTCTCTGCTCAGTTATTCATATATCAACGGTGCCCTTTGTCGTTCCTTATGAATTGTTCAAATTCGAAAGGAAAAGAATGATGTTGGACGGACGATGAACTCCTTTTATGAAAAATACGGTTAGATGCTTAGAACAATAATTGATTAAATCAATAAAGATAAGTTACCTTTTTTGTATGATGATTGATATCCAGAGCAGAGTCCTAGAGAAGAAGTCGTCTAACGCAATACAGCGAAATTGTCCCGTTTTGGCATCGCTCCTCAGCCCCCTTTCGGGTAAGCCCAAACATTTGTACAATTTTGGTTTCTGCAAATGCATACATTAAGTTAAAAGGAAGACCTTTATTTAACTGCTACAGAGCTGCAAGTCTAGAGATTAATAATACTTTTAATCTCTAGACTTACCATACGGGTTCTTTAAAGGGGCATCCCGCGAAAGTAATTTTTTTTCATATTTTTTTTTTCAAAATATTACATACCCATATCGCTTGGGTATTCTCATGGGCTATGACGATCTGTTTTTGCTGATATGTACATAAAATAAATAATTTCAAAATAACTAGTGGAATTCCAAAACGTCTAGCCAGACGCTCTGGTTGGGATTTCCACCTACCAACGCATGCGCAGCGAGCGCTGTTTCCATTGTAAACACTCTATTTGGTATTACCGTTACACCACGATAAGGGCTAACTACTAAGCGAAAAGTTGCCGAATGGTCAAAATATGACGCAAGACTGCGTTACGGAATCATATTGAGAGATGGGAAGTATTCAAATGAGAAACTACCTATTCTATTGTGTGTATGTTACATATTTCTTCTGTGTAACGGTAACATGCGCAAATAAAGCTTTGATTTGGTTTTGGGGCTACCCAAGGGGAAACTGTTTCAGTCTTCTGTTGCATAAAATGCGTGTGTAATATTAAACTTAAAAGTGTGTTTTATAATATTCCCTTTATAAAATCTTATGTTCCAGTAAAACAGTATGATTTAGTTATATTGCTGAATAGAAAGACAGTTTCAAATACAATATATACAATAACAGAAAAAATCGTTTGATTACGTTGTAAAACATGACGTGCGACCGAGGTACATACGGCTTCAATTTGGACAAAAGGAATAAAAAAAATATGTTTTCACGCGTAAAAAAAAGTGATACTCATACTTAATCTATAAATTAGTGAAGGTACAAATATCATTTGGTTGCGACCCCGGTATTGAATTTGATACGAAAATATATACATAACGGGGAAAAAAAATAAAAAAACCAAAGTTATACAACATATACCTATATGTATATTCCATTCATGCAGTTTTTTTTTTAAAGCTAGGTCACCGTCCCTTTACAAGACGACAAAAAAGATGTAAAAAGAAAGCGGAATTATCATAACATATTCATAACGGGTAGTTATAAGTGTTTGAACAGTTCCAAATCTGATATACATGTAGTCATGCTGTGTGTGTGTTGCGTCATACGAGTGTATGGACTAAATATTCGCATTCCGTGATACGTGTTAACGTGTGAAGACCCTGAAAGTTGGATAGACTTTAAATGAATATGAATGTACATTGTATATATATAGATAGTCTAAAAAAACTCTCAAGACATTGAGTTGTAAAAAAAAATCGCAAACATTTTATTTTCGTACTTTTCAATGCATGCTACATACATTTTATGAAATCATCTGAAAAGTTGGGTTCGTGAATATTACCTTTTATATAAATTAAGGTTTGTACCATGGCCGTATTCTGAAATCCTTAAAAATAAGTAAAGCTGTGGGTAGCGACACCATTAGCCACAACATGTTAAACAAGAATTACGCGTAATTATATGTGTCGCCTTTCCCGCTTTGTCAAAATCATAAGCTTTTAACATGGTACTGAAGGATATATTTGAAAAGAGAAATGGAATTGAAGATCATATCTTAAAGTGCTGAATCACCAAATACTTATTAGGAAATGGCGTCTATTTTGTTGAATCATGAAACGGAAATTGCGATGGTTTTCGTAGCAATCTGATTAAAATACAGATCCTTGTTCCCACCCCGTTTTACAATGATCTGACAACATCCCATAAGAGGTCACGTCCAGATGACCTTTGTCGCCTCTTTACTTAACACTAAAATGATTTTCCAACGACCTGTCATCTTGCAGCAAGCCATTTCGTCACATTATTCCGCACGAACGTTTTGGTGACGAAATGACTAAACGGAAAAATGTGTTTATGCAAGCTTTGTCGCCTCAAAATTTCACTGTCAAGATTCTACCAGTAGTGATTTGATTGGCTAATGCGAAAGGTCATCGGGACATGACCCCCTATGGGATTATCTCAGATCTTAACGCAGCAGAGAGAAGTTTACGGAACGGCGCGGAGATCAAGATATGATTTTAATCAGATTGGTTTTCGTAGAGTCCTAATACACCTACATACCAAGTTTGAGTGAAATCGGACAATATCAAAATTTCGACCAATCAGAGGCCAGGAAATAATGGCCAATTTCCAGAATCATCCAACCAAAGTTGTAATTGTGTTCGTAGAGTCATACTACACCTGTAAACCAAATTTGAGTGAAATCGGACAATATCTAAATTTTGACCAATCAGTGGCTAGGAAATGGTGGCCAATTTGCTGAATCATGAAACAGAAGTTGCGATAGTGTTCGTAGAGTCATAATACACCTACATACCAATTTTGAGTGAAATTGGACAATATCTTAATTTCGACCAATCAGTGGCAAGGAAATGGTGGCCATTTTGTTGAATCATGAAACGGAACGTGCGATAGGCCTAGTGTTCATTGAGTCATAATACAACTACATACCAAGTTTGGTTGCTGTAGCTTTTATACTTGGTCAGAAACAGCCTAATATGCAAGAGCTAAACGCAAAACTTTAACGTTGTAATTCCAGAAATTTGAGATTTTTACCCGAAAAAGCAGAAAGCCATGATTTTTTTAACCCAGTATGCTATACTACCCATGCTTCATCTATGATTGAGGTTTGGTTGAATGAACTTTGTCAGAAACAGAGCTAAACGCAAAACTTTTACACTGTGACGCCGCCGTCGCCGTCATCGTCGCCGTCGGAAAAGTAACCCCTGTGTGCCACCTTTCCGACATCCGTCGGAGGCGACACAAAAACACAGCCAGTTCAGTAGCCTTTTCTCTTTCTCTTATATTTACATCTTCTTTTTGATACTGGTATCTTTCCAAACCAGTGGAAACAGGCTATCGTGATGCCTTTATTTAAAAGGGGGGGGGGGGTAAACATGTATTGCTTATTACAGACCAATATCATTACTTAGCACTGTTGGTAAAGTTTTTGAAAGAGTGATTGTAAAATATTTGAACAGCTACAGTTGAGTGTAAGCTAACCTTTACACCTAGTGCACTAGTAGTGCACTACGTTTAAACTAGTAGTGCACTACATTTAAACTACAGGTAAACTAGTAGTGCACTACACCCTAAACCCCATATAGGTCAAATACCCCTACAGGTAAATGGGCAGTCCCATCCATCTACCTGTGATTTTTACCTATACCTCACCTTTGTCGTCTGCTGGTACTTTGAAGCTGGCCTTATCATAAGTTAATATTTATGACTTTAATGTATATATATATGCATCTTATGTAGTTGTTTTTCTCAAACAACATTTTTTCTTTCCTTTCAAAACTAGAAATTGTGAAATTATGATAATTACTCTTACAATTTTCCCAAAAACTTTCTTGCATACATCATATAAATAAAATAGAAAATTAATACTTATCTAGCAGTTTTGATGTCTTATATTTCATTTAATATACACTATTAACGTTTTTTTATATTAATTTACCAATTTACAATCAAGTATATTGAAAAATTGAATGAATATCTATTGATTATTATTTGTTTAGAAGTGTATTTTTAAATATTGTAAAAACTTATTGCGAAAATAACAAAGAAATATTCTTTTATTACTTAATTAAACTAGATATATATTTTTATAAAATACATTCATGCCTCAGATCTATATATTTATGAACGAACTATAGAGTTTTGATAATCTTTATTTTTATTTAATTTTCTATATATCTAGACCTGTATATATATCACCACATACAATAGTGTTAATATAAATATAAGAATTTGAAGTTAAAATAAAGTAAGACAACAATAAATTAAAATTTAGTCAGATTGTTCAATATGGGACAGATGTTTTGATTTGACCCTCAGGCCTCAGGCAATTACCTGACCTGTCTCAACCTTGTCTAGGAACACGTGCTGACATAAGCCTGTCAGTAACATAATTGAGGTGTGAATTTCTCATCTGACCATCACTGGTCAAACTTGAAACCAATTTGATTAATAAAGGGCTAAGCTGGATATTACCAGGATCATAAATATGATAATACATATTTAACTTTTACTCAGGTTTATCAAGTTTATATGAAATTAAAAATCTTTGAGAATATATCTAGATATTTACACATTTCCCTTTAAATAGTGGATATTTTGAGGACTTTAATCCATTTTTTTGTTTCATTCAAAACATTAAATTATACAATAATAAATTGATAGTACATAAAATAACATTGAAATTAATAATAATTAATTGGACAACAATGTTAGTCTATATCAGTCCTTTACCAGATTCTGGTTTTCTTAAAAATTAACTTAAAATACCAAGTATCTTATGACACTTGATTGAATACAATCCAATGACGCATTTCGATTTCTAAATATTTACATATATATATATACTTGTTAAATGTTGAAAAATTATCTAGTTTATATTGGGTGTAATCAGGGATGTATATATATGTGTGAGACAATACATACTCTCTGGCCCAGTCGCTTTATATATACAGTTTGATAATAAAATACTAACATTCATTATACTTAATTTTATTCTAATTATCAGTATAAAAGTATTTTAAAATGATGCATTTCCAATATTTAGGCCTAAATATTGAAGGCAATTACAGGTTGTATTAAATATGACTAGAAGGTTTATGCATATATGTAATAATGATTTTTAAAAAAGCAAAGTCAGTTTAATGGAATCATTTTAATTAATTCTATATTGTAAGACTAAGTATACAACAAATAAATAATATGCAGTTATATTAACCTAACTTAGGACAAAGTTAAGCCTATGCCAGTCACATTTATTGTACTTTTAAATCAACCTAATGACTTATATAAAATCTAACTAAAAGGGACAAATATAGATCTTCAGGTAGAATCCTTTACCCTCCAGGCATAATTACGTACATGTACCTGACCTGCCTGGGCCACATCCTCACATACAGAGGTCAAGATATATAGGGGACACCCCTAGGCTGTCTGTAGTTAGCCAGGTGTGAATTTCTCACCTCCCTCTCCCCCACAGCCATCGCTGGCCAAGTCTGATTAAAGGCCTGAGGGCCCTAGCCTGTTAATTGATTAATGATGATAACATTGATTACAGTCAATTGGATTACATGTAGATGTATGTTGGTATTTTGATATGAAGAAGGAAATGGCTTTAAATGTTCTGGTGAAAGTATTCTTTTCTTATATTAGTACTTGATGTTTATATAACCTTTCATTCGTATGTACCCGAGCGTATAGTGAAACATATTACTAATACTGGTACATGTAGGTAGTATTGCCAGAGACGTATAAAACCTTGTATGTCTCTGATATTGCACAGCTAGCTTCTTAATGTCAAATATTAAAAGTAATTTGTGATTGAAACAACTATACTAAGTACAAAATATATTCGTCTAATATCTATTTATTTTTTTAAATTGCAATCTGTTGTTTACTTTATTTTCTGTATATATTTTTAGTAGGATTAACTTAATAATTTCAACAGAAAACATGTGTTATACCATTTTTTATTTGAACACATACCTTTCAATTTAATTGTAGAATACAAATACTTAAATAGAAAAGAATCATTGTTACTTCTTTAAAAAGAATTATAAGTTAGTATATCTAAATTATTATTTTATTTAAAATTTTGACATGCAGTGAATACATTTATTTAAAGTATTATGATAAATATCTTCTGGCATAAACTCAGAATTGTTCATTCTTGTACTTATATGAGGAAGTACTGACCAACTAATGACTTCAATAGTATAACATAAGTACAGGTAAATCATATTACATCTGTACAGGTAAGGACACAGGTAGGCTTGGACCCTCCCATTACCTGTAGGGGTTTTTGTGGTCACACCTGGCTGGACGTAGTGCACTACTAGTTTACCTGTAGTTTAAATGTAGTGCACTACTAGTTTAAATGTAGTGCACTCCTAGTGCACTAGGGTGTAAAGGTTAGCTTACACTCAACTGTATTTGTTAGATAATTCATTAATATATATGTTCCAATCCGGATTTCAACCTGGTCACTCTACTGTTCATCAAATGATCGAAATATATCACACATTATGCGAAAATTTAGAAAAAAAAAGGCATCCTACTTGTTTAGTCTTTTGTGATATATCTAAGGCGTTCGATCGTGTGTGGCACAAGGGACTGAAAGTGAAACTAGCTAGTTATGGTATATCTGGGAAGTTATTAGACTGGTTAAGTAATTATGTTTGTGATAGGAGACAGCAAGTTTTTGTTGGAAATGATAAATCTTCTATTAAATTTACCAATGCGGGAGTCCTCAAGGTTCAGTTCTAGGCCCTTTACTTTTTATTTTATATATTAATGATATATCTGATAATCTTAAAAGTTGGTCCAAATTATTTGCCGACGACACGTCTTTATTATGCTCCGATGCATCTCCCCAAAATATCGAATGTAAGATTAATAATGACCTGGAAAAAATTCAACAATTGGGCAGATATTTGGCTTGTGAAATTCAACCAGGCAAAAACTAAAGCTATACTGATCACGCTTGTGTTAGATCACTAATCCCCTGTGAATGGCATGCCCGTGATTTGTAATGTTTCATTCATTCATTCTACTCATTCAATTCTTGACTACCGTGTATTCTTCGGGATGATCACGGACTTAAATTAGCATCCAAATGCCCCACAAAGCACCTTTTTGGCCAATACAAGTAAAAAGTCTGCATGGATGTTCTGGGTCACAAAATATGCATACTTTAGAGGTCGGCGAAAATGACCCTTATGATCGCGTCAACACAAAGTAACCAGACCACGCTTGCAAGAATGGGTGTTTGAATATGGTTAAAAAACATGACTTTTACCAAATATAAAATTTTCATTTTTCGTTGCACAAATCCTTTAATATATACACGGTACTGTAATGATGTAATATATAGAGGATATCTAACAGTGTCTTCAGAAATATCAAAATATTAGCCACACGAGTGAAATATGTTTGGTATTACCACGGACTTAGATAATCTTAGTCCGCGGTATTACTGAAGATACTGTTAGATATTCTGTTTATTACATTTTTATATGAAAATCTACAGTGGCAGCTTCTGATTTTCCCAGACGTCGTTTGTAAGCAGCGTTCTGATTGGTCAAATAAAAAAAAGGGCAGATTTTTTTTTATACTTTCATTCGTGCTACGCACTCGTGAAAATATAAAAAAAATCTGCCATACTCGTGAAATATATTCGATATTAAACGGCAAACCATTGAATATCCTCTATTTATTACATTTTTGCGAGTAAAATATAGAAAATTATCAAACTGATAAAACTGATATTTTCACTGCAGTGAAAATATAAGATTTTGCCGTGAAAATATTAGATTTTGCAGTGAAAATATAAGATTTTGCAGTGTAACGTGAAAAAGTGACCCGCCAATAAAATACCACCGGGTCATTATTCTACGTTGCAAAAGTTACCCGGGGTCGTTAGGCCTATTTAACAGTAGAAATCTTACACGGCCATCTGTAGAAAAATGACCCCATTCGATTTTTCCGTAATTCGTCCCGTGAAAAAGTGACCCGCCGTAGCTTTCAACGGTGGGTAGTTTTCAACTGGGCCATTTTTTTCACGTAACACCGCAACTTTTGTATGAGTTGTTCCCCTTGATCGAATCTTGGAAGGAGGCTCGGCATTGTTGTCGTCTGCTAGAACTTGTCTCTTGGGGAAAGATGGCCTTGAAGAAATTGCATCAATAGTAAATATTGATGGGAACTGCTTCTTTCCATTGATACCTTATTTGCATGTGATTGAAAACGTTGCATATGATAAAACTCAGCTTAAACGGCGACCCGTGGACGGGTCGGTAAAATTTCCACTTGTTAACTAATGAGGAAATCTGACTCTAGCACCCGCCTGTCGTCAAAATATTTAGCTGGTCAGAGAGTCAGAACCCTTCGGACTAATAATGTTTGTGAATATGTATAAAAATGTTCAAAAATATCAATGATAACACATATATATACAAATATTCCAGCCAATAATCTCAATTATTCCACAATATCACTTTCAACATGTATTTAATCTACAGCTGTCAAAATTCGCGGGTCGCCATTTATGTTTATAGATCGCGATCGCTAGGCTACACGCTCCGGAAGTTTTAACCGGAAGGCCGCTTATGTCATCGCTCAGCGCTATGGGTTGATTGGTCTAATCAGAGACGTATTATATACGTCTCTGGTCTAGATTTTTTTTCCATCACAAGATATTGTGTGGGAGAACCGCTAAAATGGATGGTGAGTTATATTATTTATATGAAATGTGTAAAATTTTGATTAAAACTTTGCACATTGATATTGAAATTAGGAACTACATATATGCATGTATATATACTGTTTAACTACAGTTTGATTATTCTGTATCTTTAAGTGATATGAAGATTGACGTTTTTGAGTATGCTCATTAGTGTGTTTACTTGTTGAGATTGACAATGATACTCGGTTCTCATATTTTGAGAACTTGATGTTTACTTGGATGTTACAAAGATTTACATGGCGGGTGTCGTCGATGAAGCAGAAGACGCTTACTCTTCCGGAACACCTGGTCTTATTCTCTTGTACTTTTGCAAGGGTCTCCATGTAAATCTTTCCTTTGTTCAAAGTTTGTCCCTGGTTTAATCGATTTTGAGTTTGGATTATGATTATGTTGACGCTTCAGTATTCTCTTATTTCATAGTGGACCATGGGGATGTATATACATGTATGCAAGAAAAAACCACGGACTTAGAATCTAAGTCTGTGAAAAAACGAAGGAATTAAGGAAGGCAATGACTGAATGAGGGAAGTTATATAATATCTAGATATATACGTATGTATACATTAGGTTACGTATAGGGAGGTATTAGATCTATTGATATATATATATCCCTGGTATATATAACAATTTATCGATGTGTATGGTCGGGCATTACGTTATCGACGAGATGGAGTTTCCGACGCCTTTGCCATTTTGTAAATATCTTGTAAACTCTCGCGTGATTTCTCACCAGGTGTCGTCTGCCTAATAGTGTGGCAGGGTTCACCCTAGACCTTGGGCACATTATGAGAGAAAAAATCTCCCTTACCTAATTTCAGTGAGATTTTTCATATATGGATGGGATTTTTGGTATTATGACACGTAATTTAGTATGAATTGATAGGAATGCTATAAGTTCATAACAATTAGATTTATTAAGTCAATTAATAAATAACACAAGGTACAGTAATTGTAATTGGGTTTCCTGATCTTTTGTTTATTTTTTTTCCTGGAGAAAATCGTCCTTGTTTGTGATTTTAACTCTTGTCATATACAGGCCTAATTAAAGTTAAAATTCCTCCAAAATCAACCATTCCTAATATAACATTAAACTTGCTACTAAACATCAATAGCATTGACATCGTCACGGATACAGTCTGAGTACAGTTGGCCTATAGCTATTGGCCCCAATACCGGTGGAGTAATTTCCTCTCTCAACCATCTACTTGTTTTCCATGGATTCATCATTGGTTAACGTTAATTTAATGAACTTAAAGACATCCCTGGCTGTTAGATCAACTTTCAATACTGTTTCTGGAGGCATTAACTACTTACATTTCCCCCCAATCGCAACCTGTCACAAATTTACAGACACCTGCACCTTTGTGTTTGCGTGGTGGCTTTGTCATCTAAACGTTTGAATTGCAAGTGATTGAGAAACAAGCGTCATTGAGATTATGACTGGTACACACTATCATTAGGATTTGCAGAAAGGAATACTTCTGGAACTACGATCGGTATTATTGATCGATGTAGGTATCCAGTCTACCTGAATTTTTACATGCGCGATTTTTTCTCGCTTTAAAACGGACTTTAACGCGATTTATCTGAAAATACAGCGAGAATCTCGCGAAATCGCGCCCAAAAGTGAACCCTGGTGTGGTCTTCAGTGCTTTTGAAATGCTAGAGAGCACTTAACCATCGATAACACAATATAGTGTCATGGCATTCGCCATGTGATATCTGCGATAATTGATTACCCGTCGAAAACCGGATGTTCAAGGGTATATATATACATAGTTATAAACCCAACAGTAATTAATTAACTAATACCGTATCAAGGGTCAGGTATACGTAACATTTGGTATGTACATGTATATATTCTGTGGCAGCTAGATTTTACTGTATATTGGGAAAGGATTTTGTTTGCATCTATAGCTTGGAGCTAGAGGGAAATTTTCCCTTTAATTTTGAAAATTTAATTGTGTTAATTTTAAAAACAACATTTTATAGTGTTTCTGATATCTGATTGAATTTAAATTTAGTGTAGTCTTACTAGCTGATATCATACTGAACACCTAACTGAAATTTGGAAGAAATTTGTGTACAGATTAATTCTACTGTTTTGGGGTAAAAACATGTGAATTAAGAGAATTTATGTTAGGGTCCCCTTTTAATAGGTGTTATCAGGGACGTATATGTGTCTCACATGTATACGTCCCTGGTGTTATTGATCATATGCATATACATATGTATATATGTAATTAAATTGAAACTTGACCCATTAAAAAGGTTACTGATACCATCTTGCTGTATATGTATTGTGTCATGCTATTACATTCAGTTTGGACTTTAACATAATTTACAAAGCTAGAATTATATAATATAATTATGCTCAATTTTTTTGTCAATCTTTCTGTTATAGATGGTGAGAATGAGGAGCCGGAAGACTACTTTGACAGTCCGTATGGCAGTCATGACTGCGACAATATATCTGACAACTGTCTCATCAACAAATCGCTGGTGCAGCCTCTCTCGGATTTAGCAGCCCAAGTCACTGGAGAACATTATCCTTGTCACTCTCTCGAAAATCATGACCCTCCCTTAGATGAATCTATGATAAAAAAGGTATGTTTTAATTTTATCTTTTATTTTCATTGTGAAAATGGCCAAAAAAAATGTAAATTCTATTTCATTTATCGTTATTTTCATTGTGAAAATGGCCAAAGAGAAAGTGAATTCTATTTCCTTTATCGTTATTTTACAATGACATGTAAATAATAAGGAATTGTATTGCCTACTGCATCAATTACAGCATGAAACTAAAGTTTGGACTAAAATCTTTTCTACTGTAAAAGTGGAATTTTTTGCGGTGTGAAAATATTTGCTTATTTCGCTGGCATTTAATCTCCGCAAATATATCCATACACGAACATATTCAACAATACTCAAACTCTACAGTGTGTAATTTTATTATAGGTACATAGTGCAACACAGCTTGACTGCAAAGAAAAATTTCCACATTGGGAACAGTTTGGAGGCAGACTAAGCGAAAAAATCCATGCACGAAAATATTGACTTTTACGGTATTTGAACATTTTCCTTCAACTTTTATGATTCCATGCATGGCTGCCTTGACTTTTGTACCTATTATGTACAAGATGTTTCCCTTTATTGTATTGATAATTATGATGGCTCTCTTTTATATATAGTGAGTATCACATTATTATTTCTTTTCAGGTTGCCTTTTGGGCATTTCCCCAGAGTGAGAATCGAGTAAAGATCTATACTAAATTGACACATTACAGAGAGGACGATTGGTGGGATGGAGAAACACTGATAGAAGAAAACGGAGTCATGGAAATTGCACAAGTTGGTAAGTCTGATTGCTTGTGAGCAGTTTAATAGTAGTTTAATCCCAACTGCCCTTACTGAATAAAATTTTGTAATTTCTCAGCTATTCCTCAAAATTGTGATTGTTTTCTGTGAACAAGTTAGAAGAACCTTAAATTAAAGCCATTACTGTTTACACTGTTTTTTAGTATATAAGCAGAATCTATGCCGAATTTATTTTAAGGTTACCATTTTAACTTTAATTTTAAATTTATTATATGGTCAAAAATAATGATCTGTACACTAATTTTTTTTCAAAACACCAAGCCCGGCTCTCAAGGCTTGGTTAAAGTAAACTAATCATTATAATCAACACGTGGTTGGGTTTAATCAGAAGTTAGAGTTAACCGTTAGTCCAGTGGTTAGGGTTAATCAGAAGTTAGAGTTAACCATTAGTCCAGTGGTTAGGGTTAATCAGAAGTTAGAGTTAACAATTAGTCCAGTGGTTAGGGTTAATCAGAAGTTAGAGTTAACAATTAGTCCAGTGGTTAGGGTTAATCAGAAGTTAGAGTTAACCATTAGTCCAGTGGTTAGGGTCAATCAGAAGTTAGAGTTAACCATTAGTCCAGTGGTTAGGGTTAATCAGAAGTTAAAGTTAACCATTAGTCCAGTGGTTAGGGTTAATCAGAAGTTAGAGTTTACCATTAGTCCAGTGGTTAGGGTTAATCAGAAGTTAGAGTTTACCATTAGTCCAGTGGTTAGGGTTAATCAGAAGTTAGAGTTAACCATTAGTCCAGTGGTTAGGGTTAATCAGAAGTTAGAGTTAACCATTAGTCCAGTGGTTAGGGTTAATCAGAAGTTAAAGTTAACCATTAGTCCAGTGGTTAGGGTTAATCAGAAGTTAGAGTTTACCATTAGTCCAGTGGTTAGGGTTAATCAGAAGTTAGAGTTTACCATTAGTCCAGTGGTTAGGGTTAATCAGAAGTTAGAGTTAACCATTAGTCCAGTGGTTAGGGTTAATCAGAAGTTAGAGTTAACCATTAGTCCAGTGGTTAGGGTTAATCAGAAGTTAGAGTAAATCATTAGTCCAGTGGTTAGGGTTAATCAGAAGTTAGAGTTAACCATTAGTCCAGTGGTTAGGGTTAATCAGAACTGACTTAAGAGTTAACCAGAGGCTACAGTTAACTAGAGTTTATAATTATGTAGTGGTTACCTTTACCTAGCTGGTAGTTGACTACATGGTTATATTGGAGCTAAACAGTGGTTACACAAGGTTAAGTGGTTAGAGTAAACCAGTGGTTAGGGTTAATCAGTGGTTAGGGTTTACCTGTAGTTAGGATAAACCTGTGATAAGAGTTAACCAGTGGTTAGGGTTAACCAGAGGTTAGAGTTATTTAGTGTTTATGATTAAGTAGTGGCTACCTTTACCTTGTAGTTGACTACATGGTTATATCAGAGCTAAACAGTGTTTACACAAAGTTAAGTAGTTACATTTAACTAGTGGTTAGGGTTAATCAGTGGTTAGGGTTTACCTGTAGTTAGGGTTTTAGAGTAGTAATTTTGTCAACAGTTAGTTATTTGTAATGCAGCTGAAAATTAAGTCTTTCATGTAAAACAAAGGTCAAAATCATGTACAAAGATGACATAATGCACACATGTGCTGCACCTTTTAAATTTACTAATACAGTCAAACCTGCTCTAACGACTGCCTGTCTATAACGACTGCCTGTCTATAACGACCAATTTTCAGATTCCCCGTGAGATTTCACTATATAACGACCATCTGTATAACGACCACCTGTCTAATGTGGCTAACGACCGGTAATTTTGGAACGACGGTCGCTAGTTCGCTTTCTATAACGACCGATTTTCAGATTCCTTGTGAGATTTCATTATATAACGACCATCTGTTTAACGACCACCAGTCTAATGTGGCTAACGACCGGTAATTTTGGAACGACGGTCGCTAGTTCGCTTCCTATAACGACCGATGTCCGGTGAACATGCCGTTCCGAAACTTTCCGGTGAGCCCATCACTGTTTTCGACAATATCCTGCATTTTGATTGGCTACTGATAGCGACGATCTAGGTTATTTCCTAACCTGAATAACGTGTAGTGCTTTCCAGTATTAGTGTAGTCATATGATACGATTGAACAGCGTTGCATCATTCGTGTTCACGTTTATGCAGGCCTGTTCGCGACCCGTGTGTTAGGCTTTAATCGTCACAATTACTGTCCACCCAGTACACTGCCGACTCTAGACGCACAGAGACTCCCAAATTGTTTTTTTTTTTGAAAACGACGAAGATTAAGTCTTATGTAAGATTTCATTGAATAATTTATGAATGATATTGCCGTGAAAACATCGTTTATTTCAATTATCAGTATTAGACCTGTGCCTTTGCTGGTGTCAACAGATCTTCATCGTAACTCGCGCGAGATGTCAATCAATGTCAAGTCTAATTAACGAGGCATTGTGTTATGTTTTCAAAGTTTCCTATTCAAAGGTGTTTGTTTTTTTAACCTTAAATGCCGACTTACCTGGTTAGTGCTATCATTCCGACTTGACGGTTTTTTTTTCAATAATTTTTTTTTCTTCAAGATTTTATTTTTCATTTTTTTGGACGACAAAACGTACCTGCGCACTATACGCGAGTGCGCACTATATGCGATAAATTACGTTACTGTTTAATTTTATATTTTTAGAAAAAGGACAACAAACTCAACCAAGAATTCACAAATGTAATAAAATGATCATGAATATTATTGAATAGGGCATTCATCATACCGTTTTAAGATGTTTTAAAAAATACAGATTTAAACCTAAAAATAATATTATAAGAATATATTTCAAAACAAAAAGTTTGACTTCTGTAATGTTATACTGAATGCCCTATTTAATGACAAGTCATTTATGACATTTTCAATTAAAGTGGTTGGTCCAAAAATCTCGACCTGTCTATAAAGGCAACCTGTCTATAGTGACAGTTTTTCTGTCTCCCCTTGAGCGGTCTTTATAGACAGGTTTGACTGTAGATACAATATGCCAAAAAAATGAATTAAACTGCACCATACAGCTGTTTCGTCCTCCTAGGACTCTTCAGTGATGCTAGGGGCCAAAAGGTGGGAATCCAAAATTTCAAAAATAATGTAGAAGCATAAGGGTCAAGTGCGTAAAACCCCTTTAGTTTATTAATTTAGAATTAAAATTAAATAAGTTCTGTATAATTTCAAATTGTGTACTACGAAAATGTGTATATTATGTACTGTGCCACTACTCAAATGAGATTAACAAAGTTATGTTTTGCTGTTTACTAAGAACCAAGAAAAAAAAATAGCATATAAATTTATTAATGATACAGATACAGTTGAAATATTCTTTCCCTGTTATTTCTAGGGTTTATGATGTCAGCCATTTTATCCAAGCCTGAATTTTTGACATATGGGACAAGTGACTCTACTACCATTGCAACTAAATCAAAGATGGAGGATGCTAAAGTGTCGCTGTCGTTTGAGAGGCACAGGGTGACCTCTGCGACCTGTAGTGTCTGTCCTCAGGTCATTTGGTGTCGTCACATTGTAGCTGTGGTAATCTACAGGATACGCAATGCTCACAAGGTACAGAAACAAGTTATCTCAAAAAATGTTTTGTAGGCCAAATTATTTTTCTGTACATGTCTCTGTAACAATTATTCATATCTATAGGCCTTTCCCAAAAGTGTTGTTATTTCCCTTGATTGGCCACAATATTGTATGATGGATACAAGATGGACTTCCAGGAAGTGTTTTTGTGATGATTTGGCACCATGTGACAATTGGATGACATCATTTCCATTATGACAACATAATAACATGGCGCGAATTTGTTTCACAAACGCTTCCCAGTGTAGCCATGATTTGGCAAACAAGGGAGATAACAACAATTTTGAGATAGGCCTATATAAGCAACCCTAGTGGTGTTTTTTTTAGCAGTTTTCTATTCATGCCTTTGTAATAGTAATATATAATACGTAAGAGGAACCCTGCATGGTTGTGTTATTTCCGGATCACTGTATATTCCCCAGTAGCAGATTTATCTTTGTGAGCTAGTGCCCCCTGGTGTTGTTTCCAGATTGCTGTTCATGCAACTGTAAAAGTTCTCACTATATGAGCGCCCCCTGGTGCTGTTGTTTCCAGATTCCTGTTCATGCCACTATATAAAAACTATATCTATATGATCATGAGTGCCCCTGGTGTTGTTCAGTACATGTTCCTGTTCATGCCACTATATTAAAACTATATCTATATGAGCGCCCCCTGGTGTTGTCCTCTACAGATTCCTGTTCATGCCACTATATAAAAACTATATCTATATGAGTGCCCCCTGGTGTTGTTCGGTACAGATTCCTAAATTTATATCTATATGAGCGCCTCCTGGTGTTGTCCTCTACAGGTTCCTATATATTCATGCCACTATATAAAATTGTATCTATTTGAGCACCCCCTGGTGTTGTCCTCTACAGATTCCTATTCATGCCACTATAAAAAAACTATATCTATATGAGTGCCCCCTGGTGTTGTCCTCTACAGGTTCCTGTTCATGTTTGAGTATATAAAAACTATATCTATATGAGAGCCCCCTGGTGTTGTCCTTTACAGATTCCTGTTCATGTTTGACTATATAAAAACTATATGTATATGAGTGCCCCCTGGTGTTGTCCTCTACAGATTCCTGTTCATGTTTGACTATATAAAAACTATATCTATATGAGTGCCTCCTGGTGTTGTCCTCTACAGATTTCTGTTCATGCCCCTGTGACTGAGGTCCTCTACACCCTCAACAAGAACAAGATACAGAAAGTACTACGATATGTCGTCAGTGAGGACCCAGGCGGGGTAACCTGTCGTATCTTCAAACACATGGGTAGGTTAAAAGGTCACACATTTAAAAATCTTCTCCCACAGTTTTCAACCTATATCTTTCAAATTTTGTAGGTTTTAACTTATTAAAGGCCTAATAAACATAACTTTTGGCAAAACTTGAAGCGACAATCAAGCCTAATAACTTTTTATATTTATAGATTTAGTTAAGATTAACTTCTATCAGCAATAGTCAAGATGAATACAGCAGCAGTTGAAACTCGATATTTGAAAACACCGTCCATTTTGAAATGTCTTCTAACTTCGGCTTGTTGTTGAAGTGGGCCCCACCTGAATTATTTTCAATTCTTTGGATTTCTCTATCAAAAGTTTCTTGTTAGTTATCGCTAAGGTTTACTTCGTTTTAGGCTTATTTTTGCATGATAATGAACTGGATTTTTTTTCATAATTTTTCAGAATCATGAAAAATTTCCTGAAGTTACATATATTGGGATGCAATTTGTGCTTTCTTTGATACATTGCGATTGAACAAATTTCTTTTTTTTTTTTTTTTATAAAATTACATCTTTCACTTTGGCATGGAATGTGCGTATCCTGTTCTGCCTCATGGCACTCTTGTTAATCTAATGGAATGGAATTGCTTTGAGAGAAATCAACTAAAGACTTGAGGTCAATGTTTTTGTACATCATGCATTACCTGCAGGGTAAGGTTTGGCACCCAAAACAACTTGATGATTTTTGTTTAGTTCATTTGCACATTTTAATAACTGTTTCCTATCTTTCATATGATTTAACGTTGATAAATTATTTCAAATAGATACAAGCTTCTTCTTAAAGATACAATCTATTTCTTTTAGATACATCATACAATCTACTTCTTATAGGCCTATCTTAAAAGTGTTGTTATCTCCCTTGTTTCCAATATCATGGCTACATTGGGAAGCGTTTTTGAAACAAATTGGCGCCATGTTGTTATGATGTCATAATTGGAATTACGTCATCAAATTGTCACATGGCACCAAATAATAACAAAAACACTCCCCAGAGTCCATCTTTTATGCACCATTGTGGCCTATCAAGGGGAATAACAACACTTTTGGGAAAGGCCTATTAGATACAATCTTATTTTTTATAAATACAATCTATTTCTTATAAATACAATCTATTTCTTAAAGATACAATCTATTTCTTAAAGATACAATCTTTTTCTCATAGAAACAATCTATTTCTTATAAATATAATCTATTTCTTAAAGATACAATCTATTTCTTATCGATACAATTTTTTTCTTAAAGATGTAATCTATTTCTTATAAATACAATCTATTTCTTATAGAAACAATCTATTTCTTATAGAAACAATCTATTTCTTAAAGATACAATCTATTTCTTATAGATACAATCAGAGACTCCAGATCAGAGCTCAACCAGACACAAGGAGCACCTGATCCGACATTTGGCATCTGTTCGGACCAGAAATCTATCATTGATTTGTCACTGGCACAGCTCAACCATGACTTCAGGGAAGATTTACAGAGAGTCAGGTATATAATGATAATATAAACTCAAAGTATTAAAACAAGGTGTCAATGGACGAAACATATACATGTAGGTCTTTGGATGAAAGGTCAAGTCAAATTTTACACCTCTTAACTGATAAACTATTAGGGTCAGATTACAGTAGGGCCCTCTCTGAGTGTGTCATTGTTTTAGTTTTACTTGAACTTTATATGCAACCAATTTATAACGAAGTATTGTGGGCTGATGTGTCACCTTACAAAGTTCATTGATAGTAACAGTTTGGTACTCCAATAGATTCCTTTCATGTAACTTTATGCTGCAGTGGTGGGGACCTTAGAGGTGTTGTCTATCTCATCTAGTTTTATGCTATGTGCAATATCAAAACACAAGTGTCAAAGCAAAACTGAAAATAGAAATAAAACACATACAGTGGAACCTCGTCTTGTCAAAGTCAACGGGACCATAGAAAAACTCTAAAAATATCCGAGTATTCGAGTTACGTGAGTTTGAATGCTGGTGTAAAGCTTGTCCCGCACCGACAAAATACTTCGAATTAAACAGGGTCTTCAAGTTACTTGTACAGGAGTCCGAGATAACGAGGATGTTTACTTTAAAATTACCAAAAACAAAAAAATGATACCAATATAATATTCCCCCTATGAAGGCCTAATCATGGATGATGTTAAGTGAACAACTTTAAAACAGCCTGCAGTGACAAAACAGTATAGGAACCTCATATTATAGTTTGATATTTCTACTTGTTTTTTTGTCAGACTGAGCAGTTTCAGGTACCCAGACACATGTAACTTTGACGAGAAAGCCAAATCAGAGATTTATTGCTGTTACATCCAGAAAGTGGCAGACTTGATAGGAAGTGATGAGGTGGACTCGGCAGGGAAGGTGCTCATCAGTATGGCCAACAGCACACTGAATGGTAGAGTCACAGTATCATCTGGATTCTAAAACAAAATTTGGAATTATTTTGTAATTGTTATCAATGGAAAAATCTCTTCTCAAATAACCTGTATTGCTTTAAATGCCCCCATAGTGTGTGAAACAATATTATGTGTATAATTGTGCATGTGAAGAGGAATAATTTTAAAAAGTAGTAACATTAAGATAAACTATGTGGCAGCTAGGTGGTAGTGGCAGAATATCAAACTGGACTGAAAGCATCAACATAACTGAGTAGGTCAACTTAAAGATAAAAACTTAAAGTAGGGCGAAAAATAACCAGGGGCGAAAATTTGCCGGTATACAGTATTTCATTTATTAAACCCCCCCCCCCCCTCCCCCCCATTACTTAGGTAAGGGGGTATATATAGTAATCACTTTCTCTGTATCGGTCTGACCTCTGTGGTCATCGATCTAGGTTAAAGGTCAGCATTGACCACTTTGGGAATAAAAAGATTTGTACAAGATATCTCATGAACCCCCAGACGAATTTGGTTCATATTTACACCATAGCATCAAACTATCAAGGTCTATCCAAGCCAGGGTTTGAATTTAACACTTGCGCACTCGCCAATTGCGAGTTAATTTCTGAAATTGCAAGTAGAAAAAGATTGTACTTGCATTTTAAAAGTGTATATATTATTCAAGTCTGTACACATATCAGAAAATGTTGTTGAAAGTATAAAATGAATTGTGAAACGAAACCAGAATTTGTAATACATTTTAACTGTACATCATACTTGCCAACTTTTTGAAATTTCGATGGGGGAGATTACGCGTGCTCAGAATTAAAAACAAATCATATGTTAACATGTACATTCAGAGGAAAAATAACCCTTTTAAATGGCTTCTTTTGAGCTTTTCTTTCAGATGAAATCATCACATCTTTAAAAATAGGAACAGTTAAGCAAATTTCAAACTTGAAAATGTAAAATTTTAGGGTCCAAAATCGGGAGTCTCCCTCCTAAACAGGGAGGGTTGGCAAGTATGGTACATATAGTACACTTTGATTCTGAAAAATAAATTAAGGTTGTTTGATCACAATACAACTGTAATATTTATATTTCACACCTTGACACATTTTTTCAATTAATTTATTTTCGGGGCTAAATTGTAAATTAAGACCAATTCAGAATGCATCGTAGCGCTCTCATTATCCACTTCAAAATTGCAAGCATTTAGTTTATAATTTGGCAAGTTTGCAAACAAGTTTATAATTTGGCGAGTTAGAACTTAACCCACTCGACACAAAATGCAATTGCTAAAAATGTTAACTTCTACCCCTGACAAGCTTAGATTTCGGTGGGCATTGATCAAGGTTAAAATGTCAAAGGTCACACTTAACAACTTTGTGTGGGTGGGAGTGTATCTATGTGAGCCCCTCCTCACTTTGTTTTTATTTTCACAGAAATCAGCACCCAGAGACATTCAATGTGTGTGAATCGGCTGTTTCATGATCTGGAGCGTCTCTTTACCTGTTTCATTGCCAGTTTTAAAGGCCAGATCAGGGAAGACTTGGTCCAAACTGCCATTGATATCAATGGGTCAGTAAAGGCAATATTGTATATTTTATCATTTATTTCATAAGATAAAAATTTCTTCAACTTAACACGTACTAGACTATTTTTTTTTTTGTCATTTGTAGAATGAAATTTACTAGCAGGTCATGATATTGAAATTGTCAAGAAGGTGCACACTTCTGTCAAAGTGAAATGCATAGAATAAGTTAAAATTCAGCAGCAACCATGTTTTCTTTTTATCTATGATGATGAAGCATTTATTTTGTTGATAAAGTGGTATATTATCATGGAAATGTAACAAATTTGATTGCCAGGCTGAGAACCACACATTTAAATAGCATTTATTACTACTGTTTATGTATGTGATGAATATTATAAGATACCTGAATAAAAAATTTAACATTATACTGTATAGTGTTAAAAAAAATCAAAATTCATTGAAAATTTGTCAAAATTCATGAAATATTTAACAAAAATATTACCTGTCCAAATATATATTGCACTACACTGTATATGATTTTGTGATATATAATAAGGTTTTGATCCCAACATGTAAAGTAATGCATACAAGCATGCATATTATGTGGACTGTACTACTCCAAAAAGTCAACATTGTGCATATTTGATACAACTTTATTTTGTTGTAGTATCACCCGAATTATGGACGATTCTAAAGTGTTTATACCAGCTTCTGAGTGGGCAGATTTAGATTCGATGCCACTGGAGGACTATATGTCTGCTACTTGCATGAGTTGCCATGGCAACAACTCTGAGGGAATTCTGGGAGCTTCACGACAGAAGCCTTTCTACCAGGCCTTGTGTGCTAGTCTGATACCTGACGCTCCGGATTCACTGGATGATCTGCTGTGTGGGAAACAGAAACCACTGACCACGTTAGTATGTTACACAGTCTGTATTAGAAACAATTTGGGTAGGCGCAAAAGGGGTCTCCTAACAGCAGTGGTCACTTGATAAAGTGTTTATGTTAAACCTGTATTGTCAGGATAGATGAAAGGTGGTCTCTATATATAGAGAGTAGATTGCAAAATAGGTATGGTCTATCCGATATGGCTGTCGCCTTTCAGAATCGTCACTCTTCCACTGAAAAAAACTTGACATACATCCATATTAGTGTAATTTGCACACCCCCACTTTGGGATTTTAATTTCCTTCAAAAAAGTGTGCCGATTACACAAGTTTTTAGGTCATCTGACCCGAAGGGTCAGGATGACCTATAGTCATCATGCTTCGTCCGTCGTCGTGCGCCGTGCGTCGTGCGCCGTGCGTCGTGCGCCGTGCGTCGTGCGCCGTGCGTCATGCGCCGTGCGCCGTCCGTAAACTTTTCCATTTAAACATCTTCTTCTCATAAACCAAAAGGCCCATAGACCCAATATTGGGCTTGTGCCATGCTGGGATGAAGGGGTACCAAGTTTGTTCAAACAAATGACCTTGACCTTCATTCAAGGTCACAGGGGCCAAAAAGGTCAAAATCTTTGAACGACTTCTTCTGAATAACCAAAAGGCCCAGAGACCTGATATTGGTCCTGTGTTATGCTGGGATAAAGGGGTACCAAGTTTGTTCAAACAAATGACCTTGACCTTCATTCAAGGTCACAGGGGCCGAAAAGGTCAAAATCTTTTTAAACAACTTCTTCTGAATAACCAAAAGGCCCAGAGACCTGATATTGGTCCTGTGTTATGCTGAGATAAAGGGCTACCAAGGTTGTTCAAAGAAATGACCTTGACCTTTATTCAAGGTCACAGGGGACAAAACGGTCATAATTTTTAAACGACTTCTTCTGAATAACCAAAAGGCCCAGAGACCTAATATTGGGCCTGTGGCATACTGGGATAAAGGGCTACCAAGTTTGTTCAAACAAATGACCTTGACCTTCATTCAAGGTCACAGGGGCCAAAAAGGTCAAAATCTTTGAACGACTTCTTCTGAATAACCAAAAGGCCCAGAGACCTGATATTGGGCCTGTGTTATGCTGGGATAAAGGGCTACCAAGTTTGTTCAAAGAAATGACCTTGACCTTCATTCAAGGTCACAGGGGCCAAAAAGGTCAAAATCTTTTTAAACAACTTCTTCTGAATAACCAAAAGGCCCAGAGACCTGATATTGGTCCTGTGTTATGCTGAGATAAAGGGCTACCAAGTTTGTTCAAAGAAATGACCTTGGCCTTCATTCAAGGTCACAGGGGACAAAACGGTCATAATTTTTAAACGACTTCTTCTGAATAACCAAAAGGCCCAGAGACCTGATATTGGGCCTGTGGCATGCTGGGATAAAGGGCTACCAAGTTTGTTCAAACAAATGACCTTGACTTTCATTCAAGGTCACTGAGGCCAAAACGGTCATAATCTTTAAGCATTTTCTTCTGAATAACCAAAAGGCCCAGAGATCTAATATTGGGCCTGTGGCATGCTGGGATAAAGGGCTACCAAGTTTGTTCAAAGAAATGACCTTGACTTTCATTCAAGGTCACTGGGGCCAAAACGGTCATAATCTTTCAACATTTTCTTCTGAATAACCAAAAGGCCCAGATACCTAATATTGGGCCTGTGGCATGCTGGGATAAAGGGCTACCAAGTTTGTTCAAAGAAATGACCTTGACTTTCATTCAAGGTCACTGGGGCCAAAACGGTCATAATCTTTGAACGACTTCTTCTGAATAACCAAAAGGCCCAGAGACCTGATATTGGGCCTGTGGCATGCTGGGATAAAGGGCTACCAAGTTTGTTCAAAGAAATGATCTTGACTTTCATTCAAGGTCACAGGGACCAAAACGGTCATAATCTTTAAACAACTTCTTCTGAATAACCAAAAGGCCCAGAGATCTAATATTGGGCCTGTGGCATGCTGGGATAAAGGGCTACCAAGTTTGTTCAAAGAAATGACCTTGACTTTCATTCAAGGTCACTGGGGCCAAAACGAAACTGTTGTTATTTTTCGTGTAGTCAAAAATCCAAGATGGCCTCCACAGCGGCCATTTTGAAAACACATTCTAAACTTCTCAAGTTCTACCAGTGGAATTGATCTGAAACTTGCCAGAAATGATATCCTGAGATGGTCCCAACAAAGTGTTGTTATTTTTCAAGCCCATCAGAAATCCAAGAAGGCCACTATCTTGAACTTGGCAATCTTATATATTATTATAATCTTATATATAAGCATATTATAACTTGATTTAATGACTACACGTATTTTCATAGTGATTTTACAATTGGTAGTCAGATGACCGTTAAGGCCCGTTGGGCCTCTTGTTTTGGTATACAAATCTTAAAACATCAGTATTCCTACAATATGCTTGATGATGGGTATCTTATATAATAAATATAAGGGGTCACCAATTGAAATGAATGCTTTCTTTCAACTCTTACATTCTCTTAAAATCCCGCAATAACAGATTTAAAGATGATGCTAGAGCTGTATTGTGATTGGAACTCATCCCCTTATATAACATACCCGATACCCTTTACCCAGCATACCCAGGTAGCCCATCCCCTTATATAACATACCCGATACCCTTTACCCAGCTTACCCAGGTAGCCCATCCCCTTATATAACATACCCGATACCATTTACTCAGGTAGCCTATCCCCTTATATAGCATACCCGATACCCTTTACCCAGCATACCCAGGTAGCCCATCCCCTTATATAACATACCCGATACCCTTTACCCAGCATACCCAGGTAGCCCATCCCCTTATATAACATACCCGATACCCTTTACCCAGCTTACCCAGGTAGCCCATCCCCTTATATAACATACCCGATACCCTTTACCCAGCTTACCCAGGTAGCCCATCCCCTTTTATAACATACCCGATACCCTTTACCCAGCTTACCCAGGTAGCCCGTCCCCTTATATAACATACCCGATACCCTTTACCCAGCTTACCCAGGTAGCCCATCCCCTTATATAACATACCCGATACCCTTTACCCAGCTTACCGAGGTAGCCACACTCAGGAGTGAAGCACCCAACTGACCCACTCACCTATAACTCACATGACCTCACATCTACGTCAGCTTTACAACTTTGATTTTTATGCCCCCGCTATGAAATGGGGGGGCATATAGTGTTACCCATCTCGTCCCGTCCCGTATCGTCCTGTCGTGTCTCATTGCGTCACGTCCCATGGTAATGTAACCAGCTTGTTTAAATAACTACTGATCCAATTGTCATCAAACTTTGCATACGTAATAAGCATGAAGAACTTATTTCATATGGGGGAAGGGGGCATTTATGTCTCACAGACATTTCTAGTTATCCTTGTATGACCCTATGATCTTTCATTATTCCAGATCTTATGAGGAAAAGCTTCCTGTCATGTTGCTGCGGTTTGAGACTGTGATGCACTTTGGGACAAAGAAACAGGACAAAAAACTCTACAATTTAGGAGTAGTTATATTGAGGAAGCTGTTGAATTTGTCTAGAAAGGTATTATTTTTTCACTGCCTCCACTAGGAACAGAATTTGGGATTCTGGGGTTTATCAGTAATCTTACAATCTTCCAAATGATGAAAAGAGAAATCCTCTCTAGCCAATTCATTAGTATTTTACCTGAGTGATGGGCAATACGTGTAATTAGTAATTAACATTTTGTAAAATAAGACATATGATAAAGATTAAGATGAATTTTGTTGGCTTTTGATGAAATAAATACATCAAAATGTTTTGAGAAGTCTTCCGTTTAAAATACACAATATGGCTATGTATATATCTTTGTACTGGTGATCCTTTATTAGGTCATTTTAATTTGAAGCATATTAGACTATTCCATATATTGTTTTTGTTTCAGTACTCTGTAATTGGATGTAACAAGGTTCAAGAGAGTTCCAGTGACGGTATTTATAATTATAATGATCATTCAACTTCTTACTATGTTATTGGTCAACTAAATTTGAACAATTACGATGTTTTTTTGGATCTTAGGGCAATTGTATGATGTCATTGACTTTCGCACTGGAGTCAACATGGCAGCATTTTACATTTCAATTGGTATGAAAATTTATGTTTTACACACAAAAAATTGATAATATGATGAAAAAGATCTTAAATTCGTCTACATTTCATGTGAGGTTTTTGAAATATATTAATGTCACCACTTTTTAGCCTGCCAGAGACTTGGATCAATTGAAATAATATTACCATTATATTGTTGTGTTTTATTGGTTCGAAATATTTACTGCTTATACAAAGTTTTTGATGAAACAACCAATGAAAGACATTAAGTTTCATTGTTTTCACAACAAATAGTTCATTTGATACATAGATCTTCATTTCAGATAATATTTAAAATTATAGATTTCAAAAAAAAATATATATATATACATATATATTTTGGAACTCACAGACTCTTTTTGTCTCTTTGACAAATAAAAAGAAAAAGCTAAAAACCCCAAAGCCAACATACCAAGGGAGATAATTAACAATTTTGTAACTTTTGGAACACAATTGTATATTTGGTTGATGAAATAAAGTATAATAATTGATAAATTACAAAGCAAAAACAAACAAAAAACGAATTTGATGAAGTCATTATGGCATAATGGGAGCGGGGGGTAAGATCCTAGTACAATTTGTGATGTCATTGACTTTCGCACTGGAGTCAAAATGGCAGCATTTTACTTTTTCGATGGTGTATGAAAATTGATAATATGATGAAAAAGATCTAACATTTGTTTACATTTCACGTGAGGTTTTACATTTGTTTACATTTCACGTGAGGTTTATGAAATAAGTCATTACTTTTCCAAATGAAATAATATGACCAGTTAAATTAATATTGTTGTTTTATTGATTCGAAAAATTTACTGCCTATTCGAAGTTTTTGATGAAACAACCAATGAAAGACATTTAGTTTCAATATTTTCACCAGAAATAGTTCATTTGATACTTAGCTCTTCATTTCATATAATTAAAATTATATTTAAAATTACAGATTTGAAAAAAAATATTTTTATATTTGAACTGTACTCCTTTTGTCTCTTTGACAAACATAAAGAAATGGCTAAAAGTTTTAACAAAACCCCAAAGCCAACATACCAAGGGAGATAATTAAAAATTTTGTAACTTTTGGAACACAATGGAATTTGGGTGATGAAATAAAGTACAAAAAAAAAAAATTGATGAAGATTTTTATGTAAACCTGATTCTGATTTACTGCTGCTGTTGGTTTCAGCCTCCTCCTCAGAGAGTGATGAATCGGAAAATGAGCCTGTTTCCAGTGGAACCTCAACCAAACGAATACGCAAACAAAAAACTAGACCAAGGAAGAAACCATGTTCTGTACCTCTTCAGGAAACTACAGAGGTTGTTATGGAGGGCATGTCAAAGGTCAGCTTTTATGTTGAAAGTCAGGTACTTGTAGATTTCTAGGCGATGGTAGGTGAATGTCAGGTACTTGTAGATTTCCAGTAGATAGTAGGTAAATGTCAGGTACTTGTAGATTTCCAGGCGATGTAGGTAAATGTCAGGTACTTGTAGATTTCTAGGCGATGATAGGTGAATGTCAGGTACTTGTAGATTTCCAGTAGATGGTAGGTAAATGTCAGGTACTTGTAGATTTCCAGTAGATGGTAGGTAAAAGTCAGGTACTTGTAGATTTCCAGTAGATGGTAGGTAAATGTCAGGTACTTGTAGATTTCCAGTAGATGGTAGGTAAATGTCAGGTACTTGTAGATTTCCAGTAGATGGTAGGTAAATGTCAGGTACTTGTAGATTTCCAGTAGATGGTAGGTAAATGTCAGGTACTTGTAGATTTCCAGTAGATGGTAGGTAAATGTCAGGTACTTGTAGATTTCCAGGCGATGTAGGTAAATGTCAGGTACTTGTAGATTTCCAGTAGATGGTAGGTAAATGTCAGGTACTTGTAGATTTCCAGACGATGGTAGGTAAATGCCAGGTACTTGTAGATTTCCAGTAGACAGTAGGTAAATGTCAGGTACTCGTAGATTTCCAGTAGACAGTAGGTAAATGTCAGGTACTTGTAGATTGCCAGGCGATGGTAGGTAAATGTCAGGTACTTGTAGATTTCCAGTAGATAGTAGGTAAATGTCAGGTACTTGTAGATTTCCAGGCGATGTAGGTAAATGTCAGGTACTTGTAGATTTCTAGGCGATGATAGGTGAATGTCAGGTACTTGTAGATTTCCAGTAGATGGTAGGTAAAAGTCAGGTACTTGTAGATTTCCAGTAGATGGTAGGTAAATGTCAGGTACTTGTAGATTTCCAGGCGATGGTAGGTAAATGTCAGGTACTTGTAGATTTCCAGTAGATGGTAGGTAAATGTCAGGTACTTGTAGATTTCCAGTAGATGGTAGGTAAAAGTCAGGTACTTGTAGATTTCCAGTAGATGGTAGGTAAATGTCAGGTACTTGTAGATTTCCAGTAGATGGTAGGTAAAAGTCAGGTACTTGTAGATTTCCAGTAGATGGTAGGTAAATGTCAGGTACTTGTAGATTTCCAGGCGATGTAGGTAAATGTCAGGTACTTGTAGATTTCCAGGCGATGTAGGTAAATGTCAGGTACTTGTAGATTTCCAGTAGATGGTAGGTAAATGTCAGGTACTTGTAGATTTCCAGTAGATGGTAGGTGAATGTCAGGTACTTGTAGATTTCCAGTAGATGGTAGGTAAATGTCAGGTACTTGTAGATTTCCAGTCGATGGTAGGTAAATGTCAGGTACTTGTAGATTTCCAGGCGATGTAGGTAAATGTCAGGTACTTGTAGATTTCTAGTAGATGGTAGGTAAATGTCAGGTACTTGTAGATTGCCAGGCGATGGTAGGTAAAGGTCAGGTACTTGTAGATTTCCAGATGATGTTAGGTAAAGGTCAGGTACTTGTAGATTTCCAGGCGATGTAGGTAAATGTCAGGTACTTGTAGATTTCTAGTAGATGGTAGGTGAATGTCAGGTACTTGTAGATTTCTAGTAGATGGTAGGTAAATGTCAGGTACTTGTAGATTTCTAGTAGATGGTAGGTAAATGTCAGGTACTTGTAGATTGCCAGGCGATGGTAGGTAAATGTCAGGTACTTGTAGATTTCTAGTAGATGGTAGGTAAATGTCAGGTACTTGTAGATTTCTAGTAGATGGTAGGTAAATGTCAGGTACTTGTAGATTTCTAGTAGATGGTAGGTAAATGTCAGGTACTTGTAGATTGCCAGGCGATGGTAGGTAAATGTCAGGTACTTGTAGATTTCTAGTAGATGGTAGGTAAAAGTCAGGTACTTGTAGATTTCTAGTAGATGGTAGGTAAATGTCAGGTACTTGTAGATTTCTAGTAGATGGTAGGTAAATGTCAGGTACTTGTAGATTGCCAGGCGATGGTAGGTAAATGTCAGGTACTTGTAGATTTCTAGTAGATGGTAGGTAAATGTCAGGTACTTGTAGATTTCCAGTAGATGGTAGGTAAATGTCAGGTACTTGTAGATTGCCAGGCGATGGTAGGTAAATGTCAGGTACTTGTAGATTTCTAGTAGATGGTAGGTAAAAGTCAGGTACTTGTAGATTTCCAGTAGACAGTAGGTAAATGTCAGGTACTTGTAGATTGCCAGGCGATGGTAGGTAAATGTCAGGTACTTGTAGATTTCTAGTAGATGGTAGGTAAATGTCAGGTACTTGTAGATTTCTAGTAGATGGTAGGTAAATGTCAGGTACTTGTAGATTTCTAGTAGATGGTAGGTAAATGTCAGGTACTTGTAGATTGCCAGGCGATGGTAGGTAAATGTCAGGTACTTGTAGATTTCCAGATGATGTTAGGTAAAGGTCAGGTCCTTGTAGATTTCTAGTAGATGGTAGGTAAATGTCAGGTACTTGTAGATTTCCAGGCGATGTAGGTAAATGTCAGGTACTTGTAGATTTCTAGTAGATGGTAGGTGAATGTCAGGTACTTGTAGATTTCCAGGCGATGTAGGTAAATGTCAGGTACTTGTAGATTTCTAGTAGATGGTAGGTAAATGTCAGGTACTTGTAGATTGCCAGGCGATGGTAGGTAAATGTCAGGTACTTGTAGATTTCCAGTAGATGGTAGGTAAAGGTCAGGTACTTGTAGATTTCCAGATGATGTTAGGTAAAGGTCAGGTACTTGTAGATTTCCAGACGATGTTAGGTAAATGTCAGGTACTTGTAGATTTCCAGTAGATGGTAGGTAAATGTCAGGTACTTGTAGATTTCCAGGCGATGTAGGTAAATGTCAGGTACTTGTAGATTTCCAGGCGATGTAGTTAAATGTCAGGTACTTGTAGATTTCCAGTAGATGGTAGGTGAATGTCAGGTACTTGTAGATTTCTAGACGATGATAGGTGAATGTCAGGTACTTGTAGATTTCCAGTAGATGGTAGGTGAATGTCAGGTACTTGTAGATTTCCAGACGATGTTAGGTAAATGTCAGGTACTTGTAGATTTCTAGACGATGATAGGTGAATGTCAGGTACTTGTAGATTTCCAGTAGATGGTAGGTGAATGTCAGGTACTTGTAGATTTCCAGACGATGTTAGGTAAATGTCAGGTACTTGTAGATTTCCAGTAGATGGTAGGTAAATGTCAGGTACTTGTAGATTTCCAGACGATGTTAGGTAAATGTCAGGTACTTGTAGATTTCCAGTAGACAGTAGGTAATAGTCAGGTACTTGCAGATTTCCAGGCCATGGTGAGGTAAAAGTCAGGTACTTGTAGATTTCTAGGCGATGGTAGGTAAATGTCAGGTACTGGTAGATTTCCAGGCGATGGTAAGTAAATGTCAGGTACTTGTAGATTTCCAGGCGATGGTAGGTAAAAGTCAGGTACTTGTAGATTTCCAGTCGATGGTAGGTAAAAGTCAGGTACTTGTAGATTTCCAGTCGATGGTAGGTAAATGTCAGGTACTGGTAGATTTCCAGTTGATGGTAGGTAAAAGTCAGGTACTTGTAGATTTCCAGTCGATGGTAGGTAAATGTCAGGTACTTGTAGATTTCCAGTCGATGGTAGGTAAATGTCAGGTACTTGTAGATTTCCAGTCGATGGTAGGTAAAAGTCAGGTACTTGTAGATTTCAAGTTGATGTAGATAAATGTCAGGTACTGGTAGATTTCCAGTTGATGGTAGGTAAAAGTCAGGTACTTGTAGATTTCCAGGCGATGGTAGGTAAAAGTCAGGTACTTGTAGATTTCTAGGCGATGGTAGGTGAATGTCAGGTACTTGTAGATTTCCAGTAGATAGTAGGTAAATGTCAGGTACTTGTAGATTTCCAGGCGATGTAGGTAAATGTCAGGTACTTGTAGATTTCTAGGCGATGATAGGTGAATGTCAGGTACTTGTAGATTTCCAGTAGATGGTAGGTAAATGTCAGGTACTTGTAGATTTCCAGTAGATGGTAGGTAAAAGTCAGGTACTTGTAGATTTCCAGTAGATGGTAGGTAAATGTCAGGTACTTGTAGATTTCCAGTAGATGGTAGGTAAATGTCAGGTACTTGTAGATTTCCAGTAGATGGTAGGTAAATGTCAGGTACTTGTAGATTTCCAGTAGATGGTAGGTAAATGTCAGGTACTTGTAGATTTCCAGTAGATGGTAGGTAAATGTCAGGTACTTGTAGATTTCCAGGCGATGTAGGTAAATGTCAGGTACTTGTAGATTTCCAGTAGATGGTAGGTAAATGTCAGGTACTTGTAGATTTCCAGACGATGGTAGGTAAATGCCAGGTACTTGTAGATTTCCAGTAGACAGTAGGTAAATGTCAGGTACTCGTAGATTTCCAGTAGACAGTAGGTAAATGTCAGGTACTTGTAGATTGCCAGGCGATGGTAGGTAAATGTCAGGTACTTGTAGATTTCCAGTAGATAGTAGGTAAATGTCAGGTACTTGTAGATTTCCAGGCGATGTAGGTAAATGTCAGGTACTTGTAGATTTCTAGGCGATGATAGGTGAATGTCAGGTACTTGTAGATTTCCAGTAGATGGTAGGTAAAAGTCAGGTACTTGTAGATTTCCAGTAGATGGTAGGTAAATGTCAGGTACTTGTAGATTTCCAGGCGATGGTAGGTAAATGTCAGGTACTTGTAGATTTCCAGTAGATGGTAGGTAAATGTCAGGTACTTGTAGATTTCCAGTAGATGGTAGGTAAAAGTCAGGTACTTGTAGATTTCCAGTAGATGGTAGGTAAATGTCAGGTACTTGTAGATTTCCAGTAGATGGTAGGTAAAAGTCAGGTACTTGTAGATTTCCAGTAGATGGTAGGTAAATGTCAGGTACTTGTAGATTTCCAGGCGATGTAGGTAAATGTCAGGTACTTGTAGATTTCCAGGCGATGTAGGTAAATGTCAGGTACTTGTAGATTTCCAGTAGATGGTAGGTAAATGTCAGGTACTTGTAGATTTCCAGTAGATGGTAGGTGAATGTCAGGTACTTGTAGATTTCCAGTAGATGGTAGGTAAATGTCAGGTACTTGTAGATTTCCAGTCGATGGTAGGTAAATGTCAGGTACTTGTAGATTTCCAGGCGATGTAGGTAAATGTCAGGTACTTGTAGATTTCTAGTAGATGGTAGGTAAATGTCAGGTACTTGCAGATTGCCAGGCGATGGTAGGTAAAGGTCAGGTACTTGTAGATTTCCAGATGATGTTAGGTAAAGGTCAGGTACTTGTAGATTTCCAGGCGATGTAGGTAAATGTCAGGTACTTGTAGATTTCTAGTAGATGGTAGGTGAATGTCAGGTACTTGTAGATTTCTAGTAGATGGTAGGTAAATGTCAGGTACTTGTAGATTTCTAGTAGATGGTAGGTAAATGTCAGGTACTTGTAGATTGCCAGGCGATGGTAGGTAAATGTCAGGTACTTGTAGATTTCTAGTAGATGGTAGGTAAATGTCAGGTACTTGTAGATTTCTAGTAGATGGTAGGTAAATGTCAGGTACTTGTAGATTTCTAGTAGATGGTAGGTAAATGTCAGGTACTTGTAGATTGCCAGGCGATGGTAGGTAAATGTCAGGTACTTGTAGATTTCTAGTAGATGGTAGGTAAAAGTCAGGTACTTGTAGATTTCTAGTAGATGGTAGGTAAATGTCAGGTACTTGTAGATTTCTAGTAGATGGTAGGTAAATGTCAGGTACTTGTAGATTGCCAGGCGATGGTAGGTAAATGTCAGGTACTTGTAGATTTCTAGTAGATGGTAGGTAAATGTCAGGTACTTGTAGATTTCCAGTAGATGGTAGGTAAATGTCAGGTACTTGTAGATTGCCAGGCGATGGTAGGTAAATGTCAGGTACTTGTAGATTTCTAGTAGATGGTAGGTAAAAGTCAGGTACTTGTAGATTTCCAGTAGACAGTAGGTAAATGTCAGGTACTTGTAGATTGCCAGGCGATGGTAGGTAAATGTCAGGTACTTGTAGATTTCTAGTAGATGGTAGGTAAATGTCAGGTACTTGTAGATTTCTAGTAGATGGTAGGTAAATGTCAGGTACTTGTAGATTTCTAGTAGATGGTAGGTAAATGTCAGGTACTTGTAGATTGCCAGGCGATGGTAGGTAAATGTCAGGTACTTGTAGATTTCCAGATGATGTTAGGTAAAGGTCAGGTCCTTGTAGATTTCTAGTAGATGGTAGGTAAATGTCAGGTACTTGTAGATTTCCAGGCGATGTAGGTAAATGTCAGGTACTTGTAGATTTCTAGTAGATGGTAGGTGAATGTCAGGTACTTGTAGATTTCCAGGCGATGTAGGTAAATGTCAGGTACTTGTAGATTTCTAGTAGATGGTAGGTAAATGTCAGGTACTTGTAGATTGCCAGGCGATGGTAGGTAAATGTCAGGTACTTGTAGATTTCCAGTAGATGGTAGGTAAAGGTCAGGTACTTGTAGATTTCCAGATGATGTTAGGTAAAGGTCAGGTACTTGTAGATTTCCAGACGATGTTAGGTAAATGTCAGGTACTTGTAGATTTCCAGTAGATGGTAGGTAAATGTCAGGTACTTGTAGATTTCCAGGCGATGTAGGTAAATGTCAGGTACTTGTAGATTTCCAGGCGATGTAGTTAAATGTCAGGTACTTGTAGATTTCCAGTAGATGGTAGGTGAATGTCAGGTACTTGTAGATTTCTAGACGATGATAGGTGAATGTCAGGTACTTGTAGATTTCCAGTAGATGGTAGGTGAATGTCAGGTACTTGTAGATTTCCAGACGATGTTAGGTAAATGTCAGGTACTTGTAGATTTCTAGACGATGATAGGTGAATGTCAGGTACTTGTAGATTTCCAGTAGATGGTAGGTGAATGTCAGGTACTTGTAGATTTCCAGACGATGTTAGGTAAATGTCAGGTACTTGTAGATTTCCAGTAGATGGTAGGTAAATGTCAGGTACTTGTAGATTTCCAGACGATGTTAGGTAAATGTCAGGTACTTGTAGATTTCCAGTAGACAGTAGGTAATAGTCAGGTACTTGCAGATTTCCAGGCCATGGTGAGGTAAAAGTCAGGTACTTGTAGATTTCTAGGCGATGGTAGGTAAATGTCAGGTACTGGTAGATTTCCAGGCGATGGTAAGTAAATGTCAGGTACTTGTAGATTTCCAGGCGATGGTAGGTAAAAGTCAGGTACTTGTAGATTTCCAGTCGATGGTAGGTAAAAGTCAGGTACTTGTAGATTTCCAGTCGATGGTAGGTAAATGTCAGGTACTGGTAGATTTCCAGTTGATGGTAGGTAAAAGTCAGGTACTTGTAGATTTCCAGTCGATGGTAGGTAAATGTCAGGTACTTGTAGATTTCCAGTCGATGGTAGGTAAATGTCAGGTACTTGTAGATTTCCAGTCGATGGTAGGTAAAAGTCAGGTACTTGTAGATTTCAAGTTGATGTAGATAAATGTCAGGTACTGGTAGATTTCCAGTTGATGGTAGGTAAAAGTCAGGTACTTGTAGATTTCCAGGCGATGGTAGGTAAAAGTCAGGTACTTGTAGATTTCTAGGCGATGGTAGGTGAATGTCAGGTACTTGTAGATTTCCAGTAGATAGTAGGTAAATGTCAGGTACTTGTAGATTTCCAGGCGATGTAGGTAAATGTCAGGTACTTGTAGATTTCTAGGCGATGATAGGTGAATGTCAGGTACTTGTAGATTTCCAGTAGATGGTAGGTAAATGTCAGGTACTTGTAGATTTCCAGTAGATGGTAGGTAAAAGTCAGGTACTTGTAGATTTCCAGTAGATGGTAGGTAAATGTCAGGTACTTGTAGATTTCCAGTAGATGGTAGGTAAATGTCAGGTACTTGTAGATTTCCAGTAGATGGTAGGTAAATGTCAGGTACTTGTAGATTTCCAGTAGATGGTAGGTAAATGTCAGGTACTTGTAGATTTCCAGTAGATGGTAGGTAAATGTCAGGTACTTGTAGATTTCCAGGCGATGTAGGTAAATGTCAGGTACTTGTAGATTTCCAGTAGATGGTAGGTAAATGTCAGGTACTTGTAGATTTCCAGACGATGGTAGGTAAATGCCAGGTACTTGTAGATTTCCAGTAGACAGTAGGTAAATGTCAGGTACTCGTAGATTTCCAGTAGACAGTAGGTAAATGTCAGGTACTTGTAGATTGCCAGGCGATGGTAGGTAAATGTCAGGTACTTGTAGATTTCCAGTAGATAGTAGGTAAATGTCAGGTACTTGTAGATTTCCAGGCGATGTAGGTAAATGTCAGGTACTTGTAGATTTCTAGGCGATGATAGGTGAATGTCAGGTACTTGTAGATTTCCAGTAGATGGTAGGTAAAAGTCAGGTACTTGTAGATTTCCAGTAGATGGTAGGTAAATGTCAGGTACTTGTAGATTTCCAGGCGATGGTAGGTAAATGTCAGGTACTTGTAGATTTCCAGTAGATGGTAGGTAAATGTCAGGTACTTGTAGATTTCCAGTAGATGGTAGGTAAAAGTCAGGTACTTGTAGATTTCCAGTAGATGGTAGGTAAATGTCAGGTACTTGTAGATTTCCAGTAGATGGTAGGTAAAAGTCAGGTACTTGTAGATTTCCAGTAGATGGTAGGTAAATGTCAGGTACTTGTAGATTTCCAGGCGATGTAGGTAAATGTCAGGTACTTGTAGATTTCCAGGCGATGTAGGTAAATGTCAGGTACTTGTAGATTTCCAGTAGATGGTAGGTAAATGTCAGGTACTTGTAGATTTCCAGTAGATGGTAGGTGAATGTCAGGTACTTGTAGATTTCCAGTAGATGGTAGGTAAATGTCAGGTACTTGTAGATTTCCAGTCGATGGTAGGTAAATGTCAGGTACTTGTAGATTTCCAGGCGATGTAGGTAAATGTCAGGTACTTGTAGATTTCTAGTAGATGGTAGGTAAATGTCAGGTACTTGCAGATTGCCAGGCGATGGTAGGTAAAGGTCAGGTACTTGTAGATTTCCAGATGATGTTAGGTAAAGGTCAGGTACTTGTAGATTTCCAGGCGATGTAGGTAAATGTCAGGTACTTGTAGATTTCTAGTAGATGGTAGGTGAATGTCAGGTACTTGTAGATTTCTAGTAGATGGTAGGTAAATGTCAGGTACTTGTAGATTTCTAGTAGATGGTAGGTAAATGTCAGGTACTTGTAGATTGCCAGGCGATGGTAGGTAAATGTCAGGTACTTGTAGATTTCTAGTAGATGGTAGGTAAATGTCAGGTACTTGTAGATTTCTAGTAGATGGTAGGTAAATGTCAGGTACTTGTAGATTTCTAGTAGATGGTAGGTAAATGTCAGGTACTTGTAGATTGCCAGGCGATGGTAGGTAAATGTCAGGTACTTGTAGATTTCTAGTAGATGGTAGGTAAAAGTCAGGTACTTGTAGATTTCTAGTAGATGGTAGGTAAATGTCAGGTACTTGTAGATTTCTAGTAGATGGTAGGTAAATGTCAGGTACTTGTAGATTGCCAGGCGATGGTAGGTAAATGTCAGGTACTTGTAGATTTCTAGTAGATGGTAGGTAAATGTCAGGTACTTGTAGATTTCCAGTAGATGGTAGGTAAATGTCAGGTACTTGTAGATTGCCAGGCGATGGTAGGTAAATGTCAGGTACTTGTAGATTTCTAGTAGATGGTAGGTAAAAGTCAGGTACTTGTAGATTTCCAGTAGACAGTAGGTAAATGTCAGGTACTTGTAGATTGCCAGGCGATGGTAGGTAAATGTCAGGTACTTGTAGATTTCTAGTAGATGGTAGGTAAATGTCAGGTACTTGTAGATTTCTAGTAGATGGTAGGTAAATGTCAGGTACTTGTAGATTTCTAGTAGATGGTAGGTAAATGTCAGGTACTTGTAGATTGCCAGGCGATGGTAGGTAAATGTCAGGTACTTGTAGATTTCCAGATGATGTTAGGTAAAGGTCAGGTCCTTGTAGATTTCTAGTAGATGGTAGGTAAATGTCAGGTACTTGTAGATTTCCAGGCGATGTAGGTAAATGTCAGGTACTTGTAGATTTCTAGTAGATGGTAGGTGAATGTCAGGTACTTGTAGATTTCCAGGCGATGTAGGTAAATGTCAGGTACTTGTAGATTTCTAGTAGATGGTAGGTAAATGTCAGGTACTTGTAGATTGCCAGGCGATGGTAGGTAAATGTCAGGTACTTGTAGATTTCCAGTAGATGGTAGGTAAAGGTCAGGTACTTGTAGATTTCCAGATGATGTTAGGTAAAGGTCAGGTACTTGTAGATTTCCAGACGATGTTAGGTAAATGTCAGGTACTTGTAGATTTCCAGTAGATGGTAGGTAAATGTCAGGTACTTGTAGATTTCCAGGCGATGTAGGTAAATGTCAGGTACTTGTAGATTTCCAGGCGATGTAGTTAAATGTCAGGTACTTGTAGATTTCCAGTAGATGGTAGGTGAATGTCAGGTACTTGTAGATTTCTAGACGATGATAGGTGAATGTCAGGTACTTGTAGATTTCCAGTAGATGGTAGGTGAATGTCAGGTACTTGTAGATTTCCAGACGATGTTAGGTAAATGTCAGGTACTTGTAGATTTCTAGACGATGATAGGTGAATGTCAGGTACTTGTAGATTTCCAGTAGATGGTAGGTGAATGTCAGGTACTTGTAGATTTCCAGACGATGTTAGGTAAATGTCAGGTACTTGTAGATTTCCAGTAGATGGTAGGTAAATGTCAGGTACTTGTAGATTTCCAGACGATGTTAGGTAAATGTCAGGTACTTGTAGATTTCCAGTAGACAGTAGGTAATAGTCAGGTACTTGCAGATTTCCAGGCGATGGTGAGGTAAAAGTCAGGTACTTGTAGATTTCTAGGCGATGGTAGGTAAATGTCAGGTACTGGTAGATTTCCAGGCGATGGTAAGTAAATGTCAGGTACTTGTAGATTTCCAGGCGATGGTAGGTAAAAGTCAGGTACTTGTAGATTTCCAGTCGATGGTAGGTAAAAGTCAGGTACTTGTAGATTTCCAGTCGATGGTAGGTAAATGTCAGGTACTGGTAGATTTCCAGTTGATGGTAGGTAAAAGTCAGGTACTTGTAGATTTCCAGTCGATGGTAGGTAAATGTCAGGTACTTGTAGATTTCCAGTCGATGGTAGGTAAATGTCAGGTACTTGTAGATTTCCAGTCGATGGTAGGTAAAAGTCAGGTACTTGTAGATTTCAAGTTGATGTAGATAAATGTCAGGTACTGGTAGATTTCCAGTTGATGGTAGGTAAAAGTCAGGTACTTGTAGATTTCCAGGCGATGGTAGGTAAAAGTCAGGTACTTGTAGATTTCCAGTCGATGGTAGGTAAATGTCAGGTACTTGTAGATTTCCAGGCGATGGTAGGTAAAAGTCAGGTACTTGTAGATTTCCAGGCGATGGTAGGTAAATGTCAGGTACTTGTAGATTTCCAGTAGATGGTAGGTAAGTTACTTCTCTTTGATCTGTTTTCATGTGCGACATGCAGCTGAGCCATATTTAAAGTTGACATCACTTGAGGGATCTTTCTCATATTTATATATATGTTCCAGTTATTCATGGGAAATATTTCCTAAATAGGTATTCACTGTACCTCTATTGAAAATTAAGGGCTAGGAGATTGAATTATATTTTTAAATCAAATAACAGGTAAAGATCTTTTCAAGATGGGCACTAAGATCTTCCTATTATGATGCATTGATGCACAAACTTGTCTAGATATAACATGATATTACTGTAAACCCAATGTACAGTACACATATACAATACAGTACTCCTTCAGTTGGCATACCTCTGATTGAAACTATTTCGGTGTGATTAATTTTTTTGCAAATTTTAATCAGCCGCGAAATAAGCGAAAATTACTCGCGCACGAAAATAAGTTTGTTTTCAGTATTTAGCCAACAGTAGACCTGCCTTTAGCACCTGTTCCACCAGCACATGACAGTTTACAAAACTAACTTTCACTTTTGTTGTTTTGTAGGCCCAGCTCTCCTATGGTTTACTATTTGTCTGCTACACACTGTACCAAATAGAAGACCTAGTCAGCCTTGGACTCGAAGGCATTCCGGTCATCTTGGATGCTACATTTTGTGCGATGGAGCTCGGCAGATTCAGGGATGTGGCCGCACAGGATGCTATCTCAGCCAGTGATTACAGTTGGCTTGTTTTCCTGGACAAGAATATTCAAGAGTCATATTTGAAGCTTGCTGAAAAACACAGTGCCATACATACTTTACAGGAACAGGCCATTCAAAAGTACATCTCTGCACTCCAGGAACATCAGGCCAGTTTCTATGGCGACAATTATGCTGTGGGTTTGCTCAGCCTCTTTTTGAAAGACTCGCGATTAAGTGACAAGGCAGCTCAGATGTTATCACTAGAGGGTGCCTCTGTCAGCACCTTTCCTCTAAAGAACCTGACTATACCAAATCACCGTTTTGGTAAGTGTGAAGAATTTTAAACCTTTTCAGTCAGGAACTTAATCGGCCATACTGAAAACCCTTTTTGGTAAATATGTCCTATGATATATTTAAGGAATAACCACAACATTTTTTAATGATTTTACAGTATATACCGAAAAAAATGTGGGAACTTTGCATAAATCTGCGAAGCGGTTTATGCAAAAAAATGCACAGTTTTTTCGTTATATACCGTTGATGACACATGGGAAATACATGACGACCTATTCCAGAGGAAGGTGTTTTATATATGGATTAAATGAAGATGAAACATGGGAAATGCACGACCACATACTCAAGAGGTAGGTGTTTTATATACAGATTAAATTAAGATGAAACATGGGAAATACATGACTACATACTCCAGAGGTAGGTGTTTTATATACGGATTAAATTAAGATGAAACATGGGAAATACAGTATCACATACTCAAGAGGTAGGTGTTTTATATACGGATTAAATTAAGATGAAACATGGGAAATACAGTATCACATACTCAAGAGGTAGGTGTTTTATATACGGATTACATGAAAATGAAACATGGGAAATACAGTTTCACATACTCAAGAGGTAGGTGTTTTATATACGGATTACATGAAAATGAAACATGGGAAATACATGACAACAAACTCCAGAGGTAGGTGTTTTATATACAGATTAAATTAAGATAACACAATAGAAATACATGATGACATACTCCAGAGGTAGGTGTTTTGTATACGGATGAAATTAAAGTGACACAAGGGAAATATATGACGACATACTCCAGAGGTAGGTGTTTAATATATGGATTAAATTAAAGTGACAAAATGGAAATACAGGACCACATACTCCATATGTAGGTGTTTTATATATGGATGAAATTAAAGTGACACAAGGGAAATATATGACGAAATATTCCAGAGGTAGGTGTTTTATATACGGATTAAATTAGGATGAAACATGGGAAATACAGTATCACATACTCAAGAGGTAGGTGTTTTATATACGATTACATGAAAATGAAACATGGGAAATGCATGACAACATACTCCAGAGGTAGGTGTTTTATATACAGATTAAATTAAAGTGACACAAGGGAAATATATGACGACATACTCCAGAGGTAGGTGTTTAATATACGGATTAAATTAAAGTGACACAAGGGAAATATATGACGACATACTCCAGAGGTAGGTGTTTTATATACAGATTAAATTTGGATAAAACATGGGAAATACAGGACCACATACTCCAGAGGTAGGTGTTTTATATACGGATGAAATTAAAGTGACACCGGGGAAATATATGACGACATACTCCAGGGGTAGGTGTTTTATATACAGATTAAATTAAGCTTTTATGACCATTGAGGGGGGCATTTTTATCGAAAATTGATCTTAACTCCCCAAATGTGTAAAATTACTCTAAACATCCTATTTAAGGTCCAAAACTATCAGTAGCTGTAACAAATTCTCAGGTCCCTGTGGTCTTACAAGCTGATATCATCATACTGAACACCTAACTGAAATTTGGAGGAAATTTGTGTACAGGTTAATTCTAATTCTAGATCTACTGTTTTTGGGTAAGAACTTGTGAATTAAGAGAATTTATGTTAGGGTCCCCTTTTAATAGGTGTTATCAGGGACGTATATGTGTCTCACATGTATACGTCCCTGGTGTTATTGATCATATGCATATACATATGTATATATGTAATTAAAATGAAACTTGACCAATTAAAAAGGTTACTGATATCATCTTGCTGTATGTATTTTGTCATGCTATTACATTCAGTTTGGACTTAAAACATAATTTACAAAGCTAGAATTATATAATTATATAATATAATTATGCTCAGCTTTTTTGTCAATCTTTCTGTTATAGATGGTGAGAATGAGGAGCCGGAAGACTACTTTTACAGTCCGTATGGCAGTGACTTTGACGATATATCTGACAGGTCGTCTCAGGATGTTAACCAGTCTTATTCCAACTCACCTGTCCCACCTGACAACTGTCTCATCAACAAATTACTGGTGCAGCCTCTCTCGGATTTAGCAGCCCGAGTCACTGGGGAACATTATCCTTGTCACTTTCTCGTAAATCATGACCCTCCCTTAGATGAATCTATGATAAAAAAGGTATGTTTTAATTTTATCTTTTATTTTCATTGTGAAAATGGCCAAAAAAAAAGTAAATTCTATTTCATTTATTGTTATTTTCATTGTGAAAATAGCAAAAAAAAAAGTAAATTCTATTTCATTTATCGTTATTTTCATTGTGAAAATGGCCAAAGAGAAAATGAATTCTATTTCCTTTATTGTTATTTTACAATGACATGTAAATAATAAGGAATTGAATTACCTACTGTACCAATTACAGCATAAAGCTGAAGTTTAGAATAAAATCTTTTCTACTGTAAAAGTGGATTTTTGTTTCGGTGTGGACATTTTCGCTTATTTCGCTTGCATTTAATCTGCGAATATATCCACACGCGAACATATTCAACAATATTCAAACTCTACAGTGTGTAATTTTATTATAGGTACATAGTGCAACACAGCTTGAGTTGAGTTGACAGTTGAGTCAGATTTTGGGATATGTCGCCGACCAGGCGGATAAAAAAAGCAGATACGCATTCATAAAATGAAAATGTTACAAAAAGAAAACACAAACTTATTTCCCTGTTCTTGTTCCAACAAAAACATCCTTTCCATTGTTGATTGAGCTGATTGATCGTCTCTGTGTCTCGCGAAGTTCTTGAATTTTGAATTTTTCGCATATAGCATGTTCATCAAAGGGCGCTGCCATTTCTGTTTATTTGTTGCATCGTACACAAAAAGTACGAACTATTTGATTGGTCAGGAATTACGTAAAACAAGGGACACAACTGCAATAGTCCACTAGATGGCGCAGTGGGGAGCTTCGAATTTGCCGTGAGATCCGCCAAGGGTGAAAAGGAGAGTAGCGTATTGTACTTGCGAAGTTGATGCATGGCTGCCTTGACTTTTTTACCCATTATGTACAAGCTGTTTCCTTTTATTACTTTATTGTTTTGATAATTATGGTGGCTCTCTTTTATATATAGTATGATAAGTATCACATTATAATTTCTTTTCAGGTTGCCTTTTGGGCGTTTCCCCAGAGTGAGAATCGCGTAAAGATCTATACTAAATTGACACATTACAAAGAGGACGATTGGAGGGATGGAGAAACACTGATAGAAGAAAACGAGGTCATGGAAATTGCACAAGTTGGTAAGTTTGATTGCTTGTGAGCAGTTGAATAGAAGTTTAATCCCAACTGCCCTAACTGAATAAAATTTTGTAATTTCTCAGCTATTCCTCAAACTTGTGATAGTTCTCTGTGAACAAGAAAGAAGAACCTAGCCATTACTGTTTACACTGTTGTTTAGTATATAAGCAGAATCTATGCCAAATATATTTTAAGGCTACCATTTTAACTTTTAAATCCGAAGGCAAATTTATTAAATGGTCAAAAATAATGATCTGTACACTAATTTTTTTTTCAAAACACCAAGCCCGGCTCTCAAGGCTTGGTTAAAGTAAACTAATCATTATAATCAACACGTGGTTGGGTTTAATCAGAAGTTAGAGTTAACCATTAGTCCAGTGGTTAGGGTTAATCAGAACTGACTTAAGAGTTAACCATTAGTCCAGTGGTTAGGGTTAATCAGAAGTTAGAGTTAACCATTAGTCCAGTGGTTAGGGTTAATCAGAAGTTAGAGTTAACCATTAGTCCAGTGGTTAGGGTTAATCAGAAGTTAGAGTTAACCATTAGTCCAGTGGTTAGGGTTAATCAGAAGTTAGAGTTAACCATTAGTCCAGTGGTTAGGGTTAATCAGAAGTTAGAGTTAACCATTTTTCCAGTGGTTAGGGTTAATCAAAAGTTAGAGTTAACCATTAGTCAAGTGGTTAGGGTTAATCAGAAGTAAGAGTTAACCGTTAGTCCAGTGGTTAGGGTTAATCAGAAGTTCGAGTTAACCATTAGTCCAGTGGTTAGGGTTAATCAGAAGTTAGAGTTAACCGTTAGTCCAGTGGTTAGGGTTATTCAGAACTGACTTAAGAGTTAACCATTAGTCCAGTGGTTAGGGTTAATCAGAAGTTAGAGTTAACCATTAGTCTAGTGGTTAGGGTTAATCAGAAGTTAGAGTTAACCTTTCGTCCAGTGGTTAGGGTTAATCAGAACTGACTCAACTGTTAACCAAAGGTTACAGTTAACTAGAGTTCATGATTATGTAGCGGTTATCTTTACCTACCTGGTAGTTGACTACATGGTAATATTGGAGCTAAACAGTGTTTATACAAGGTTAAGTAGTTACAGTTAACTAGTGGTTAGAGTTAATCAGTGGTTAGGGTTTACCTGTAGTTAGGGTTTAGAGTAGTAATTTTTTTAACACTAGTTGTTTGTAATGCAGCTAAAAATTAAGTCTTTCATGTAAAACAAAGGTCAAAATAATGTACAAAGATGACGTAACACACACATGTGCTGCACCTTTTAAATTTACTAATAGATACAGTATGCCGAAAAAATGAATTAAACTGCACCATACAGCTGTTTCGTCCTTATAGGACTCTTCAGTGATGCTAGGGGCCAAAAGTTGGGAATCCAAAATTTCTAAAATAATGTAGGACCAGAAGGGTCAAGTGCATAAAACCCCTTTAGTTTATTAATTTAAAAGTAAAATTAAATAAGTTCTGTATAATTTCAAATTGTGTACTACGAAAATGTGTATATTATGTACACTACTCAAATGAGATTAACAAAGTTATGTTTTGCTGTTTACTAAGAACCAAGAAAAAAAATAGCATATAAATTTATTAATGATACAGATACAGTTGAACTATTCTTTCCCTGTAACCTGTAATTTCTAGGGTTTATGATGTCAGCCATTTTATCCAAACCTGTAATTTTGACATCGGGGACAAGTGACTCTACTACCATTGCAACTAAATCAAAGATGGATGATGCTAAAGTGTCGCTGTCGTTTGAGATGCACAGGGTGACCTCTGCGACCTGTAGTGTCTGTCCTCAGGTCATTTGGTGTCGTCACATTGTTGCTGTGGTAATCTACAGGATACGCAATGCTCACAAGGTACAGAAACAAGTTATCTCAAATATTTCTCTGTAGGCCAAATGATTTTACTGTACATGTCTCTGTAACAATTATTCATATCTATAGGCCTTTCCCAAAAGTGTTGTTATTTCCCTTGATTGGCCACAATATTGTATGATGGATACAAGATGGACTTCCAGGAAGTGTTTTTGTGATGATTTGGCACCATGTGACAATTGGATGACATAATTTCCATTATGACTACAAAATAACATGGCACGAATTTGTTTCACAAACACTTCCCAGTGTAGCTATGATTTGGCAAACAAGGGATATAACAACACTTTGAGATAGGCCTATATAAGTAACCCTGGTGGTGTTTTTTAGCAGTTTTCTATTCATACCTTTGTGTTAATGCTACTATACAAAACCTATATATATATGAGTGCCCCCTGGTGTTGTCCTCTACAGGTTCCTGTTCATGCTACTATACAAAAACTATATCTATATGAGCGCCCCCTGGTGTAGTTCTCTACAGATTCGTGTTCATGCTACTATATAACAATTATATGTATATGAACGCCCCCTGGTGTTGTCCTCTACAGATTCCTGTTCATGCCACTATAAAAACTATATCTATTTGAGCGCCCCCTGGTGTTGTCCTCTACAGATTCCTGTTCATGCTACTTTGTACAATAAAAAAACCTATATCTATATGATCGCCCTCTGGTGTTGTTTTCTACCGGTTCCTATTCACACTACTATATAAAATTGTATCTATATGAGCAACCCCTGGTGTTGTCCTTTACAGGTTCCTGTTCAGGCCACTATATAAAATTGTATCTATATGAGCGCCCCCTGGCGTTGTCCTTTACAGGTTCCTGTTCAGGCCACTATATAAAATTGTATCTATATGAGCGCCCCCTGGTGTTGTCCTCTACCGATTCCTGTTCATGCCACTATATAAAATTGTATCTATATGAGCACCCCCTGGTGTTGTCCTTTACAGGTTCCTGTTCATGCCACTATATTAAATTGTATCTATATGAGCACCCCCTGGTGTTGTCCTCTACAGGTTCCTGTTCATGCCACTATATTAAATTGTATCTATATGAGCACCCCCTGGTGTTGTCCTTTACAGGTTCCTATTCATGCCACTATATAAAATTGTATCTATATGAGCACCCCCTGGTGTTGTCCTTTACAGGTTCCTGTTCATGCCACTATATTAAATTGTATCTATATGAGCACCCCCTGGTGTTGTCCTCTACAGGTTCCTGTTCATGCCACTATATTAAATTGTATCTATATGAGCACCCCCTGGTGTTGTCCTTTACAGGTTCCTGTTCAAGCCACTATATTAAATTGTATCTATATGAGCACCCCCTGGTGTTGTCCTTTACAGGTTCCTGTTCATGCCACTATATTAAATTGTATCTATATGAGCACCCCCTGGTGTTGTCCTCTACAGGTTCCTGTTCATGCCACTATATTAAATTGTATCTATATGAGCACCCCCTGGTGTTGTCCTTTACAGGTTCCTATTCATGCCACTATATTAAATTGTATCTATATGAGCACCCCCTGGTGTTGTCCTTTACAGGTTCCTGTTCATGCCACTATATCAAATTGTATCTATATGAGCACCCCCTGGTGTTGTCCTCTACAGGTTCCTGTTCATGCCACTATATAAAATTGAATCTACCAGGTATATGAGCGCCCCTTGGTGTACCATGTTGCCCTCTACAGGTTCCTGTTCATGCCACTTTAAAGACTATATCTATATGAGCGCCCCCTGGTGTTGTCCTCTACAGGTGCCTGTTCATGCTACTATACAAAAACTATATCTATATGAGCGCCCCCTGGTACTGTCCTCTACAGGTTCCTGTTCTTAGCTTGCCACTATATAAAACCTATATATATATGAGCGCCCCCTGGTGTTGTCCTATAGGTTCCTGTTCTTGCCACTATATAAAACCTATATATATATGAGCGCCCCCTGGTGTTGTCCTCTACAGATTCCTGTTCATGCTACTATACAAAAACTATATCTATATGAGCGCCTCCTGGTGTTGTCCTCTACAGATTCCTGTTCATGCTACTATACAAAAACTATATCTATATGAGCGCCTCCTGGTGTTGTCCTCTACAGATTCCTGTTCATGTTTGACTATATAAAAACTATTTCTATATGAGCGCCCCCTGGTGTTGTCCTCTACAGGTTCCTGTTCATGCCCCTGTGACAGAGGTCCTCTACACCCTCAACAGGAACCAGATACAGAAAGTACTACAGTATGCCATCAGTGAGGACCCAGGCGGGGTAACCTGTCGTATCTTCAAACACATGGGTAGGTTAAAAGGTCACACATTTAAATATCTTCTCCCACAGTTTTCAACCTATATCTTTCAAATTTTGTAGGTTTTAACTTATTAAAGGCCTAATAAACATAACTTTTGGCAAAACTTGAAGCGACCATCAAGCCTAATAACTCTTTATATTTATAGATTTAGTTAAGATTAACTTCTATCCGCAATATTCAAGATGAATTCTTAAGCGATTCTTAACTTCGGCTTGTTGTTGAAGTGGGCCCCAACTGAATTAATTATTTTCAATTATTTGTATTTCTCTATCAAGAGTTTCTTGTTAGTTATCGCTAAGGTTTACTTCGTTTTAGGCTTATTTTTGCATGATTATCAACTAGATTTTTTTTTCATAATTTTTCAGAATCATGAAAAATTTCCTGAAGTTACGTATACCGGTATTGGGATGCAATTTGTGCTTAATATCTTTGATACATTGCGATTGAACAAGGTTTTTTTTTTTATAAAATTACATCTTTCACTTTGGCATGGAATGTGCGTATCCTGTTCTGCCTCATGGCACTCTTGTTAATCTAATGGAATGGAATTGCTTTGAGAGAAATCAACTAAAGACAATTGTCACATGGCACCAAATAATAACAAAAACACTCCCCAGAGTCCATCTTTTATGCACCGTTGTGGCCTATCAAGGGGAATAACAACACTTTTGGGAAAGGCCTATAGATACAATCTTATTTCTTATAAATACAATCTATTTCTTATTAATACAAACTATTTCTTATAGAAACAATATATTTTTTATAAATACAATCTATTTCTTAAAGACACAATCTATTTGTTATAGAAACAATCTATTTCTTATTAATACAATATATTTTTTAAAGATAAAATCTATTTCTTAAAGACACAAACTGTTTCTTAAAGACACATTTTATATCAAAAACAATACTTACCACATCCAATTATTATGCAAATGAGTTCTACAACTACCAGTTCTTTAACTCCCAAAACGAAAGTGAAAACGCCCCGTGCGAATACGAAACTAACATGTGTCCATACCGGACGTAGTATAGAATGCGCACGCACCTCGAGCTTCCTCTTTCTTCAACTCTCCGAAGAAGCACATGGCCTAGCGTTTGCTCTTAACTTTCGAGATTGTTTTGGAGTGCGGTATAGTTGTGTCATTGTGTTATTGTTTCTTCGTTGTTTAAACCAGTTTCCCCTGTCTCATTTATATATCTATTTTGCCTTTTTTCACCGTATTTTATTGTCGGAAACGTGTTCAAACGCCGGTACCATAACCACGTGTTTTGGTTACCGGTCGTTTCCGTGTCTGTACACGTGTACTTTCGTTTTCGTTTTTCGGTGTTTTTTGTGAATTACGTTTGTTTTATTTACGAAATAAAGGTAAAATATTCTTTTTATTATTATTTTTGACATCATGAAGGACTTGTCCAGGATGGATAAACGGGGTAAGAGGAAGGACAAAGCTAAGTCCTCTTCCGTAGACCCCATGGACAGTCCCTCGGCAGGGTCCTCGTTGGCAGAGGCCCTGCCTCCTTCTAAACCTAGCCAGCCTAAGGCTGGCTCAAGTTTAGAGGGTACAGGTGTTTCTTACCCTGTTGACACGGGGGTTGACCCCCCTTCCACAGATGTTGGTTCATCTATGGAGGGGTTGGGTTGTCCTCCTATTTCTGACGTTTTGGTCAGCCCTGGAGCACCTGTTGGTGGGGTTAGGGATATGTATGAGGATCCTTTGGGACCTGATAACTTGAATTATCTGGGCCCTTCAGGTTGTAGCACTGCTACCTCTCATATCTCTTCTCGGCCCCTTCCCCTTCCCGGTGAGGTATCCGGTTTTGACCCCTTTGGGGTTAATACTGTGCCAGCCCACACCGTACGGAACCCGTGGGCCGCGCCCATGGGTAATGGAGAAGGTGGCAAGTCTGGCGAGAGTCAGGCGACACCCCATGGTATTGGGTATGGCTCCTTTGGACCCCATACTGGTACTAGGCACCAAGGCATTGGTGCTTTCCAACAGCACACCAGTCATATGTCTGGCCCTCGGCCATTCATCTCTGGTTTTGCCCCGGGGGGGAATGGCGGTTCACCCTTTCCTTATGGTCAGGGTTTCCCACCCCATGTTTCAACTGGCCAGTTTGGCCAGTATTGGGGTCATTCCTTTCCCTCTGGCCCCATGGCCCCATTTCCTCAGGGTTTTGGGTACAACCCTGGCTATCCTCCGGGCTTTCACCAGGGTTGGGGTCCGGTCTCATCTCAGCAGGTGGGAGGTACGCTGAATGTTCCGCCCCCGTCCACCTCTGGGGTTAGGGAGAGTAGTGTTTTTAAAAGGCCTATTAGGTCTTTTAGGACATCTCGCTCCAAGACCAATATCCCTGCTTCTAGAAGAACCTTGGAGCCTCATCTTGGCCCATCAGAGCCTAAGAGAGCTCGTAAAAGGACCTTCTCAGAGAGTCTCCACCCAGTTAATTATCCCTTGGCAGTGGACACTGATGTGTCTACTTCCAGAGGAGATATGGGAGTGGAGATAGGGGACAGGGACGATGACGTCCTCAGTCTGTCACCTGGGAGTATTCTGACTGAGGCTCGGTCAGAACCTCCCTCCCCTCATCGTGTCTCGGAATCTTCGGAATCTGATGATGATGGGGAGGTTTCAGCTGTGAATGAGGTAGAGGTTGAGGGTGAGGCTGAAGCTCACCATGCTCTATCTGGTATGCGGGCGCTTCGCGCTGACGTTGCCAGAATCCTCGGGGAGGAGGTTTGCCCTCCTCCTGCGGCGTCTGCCATTCCTGAGGCTACTACGCTGCTGAGTCAGCTAGTGCCGCCTAAGGTTTCGGCTCGTTCCGACAAGTCTTTGCCTGAGGGTTCTGTTGTTTCCTCGGCTTTGGCTGTCGCCCATGCTAGGATGGTAGAGAAGGCAGGGTCTTCTTCTCGTGCATCCGGTGCATCTGGCCTGCAGTTGAGTTTGGCAGATTTGTCTGAAGTCAGAACATCAGATTATGCCATTCACAACGCCAAGCTTGGAAGTCTACCAGCTAAGCTGGAAACTCATGAGCTTCGGCAATGGCCAGGAGCGGCGACCGACCAAGTGGTGTTTCCTGCTAAGGAACACCACAAACTGGAGAAGATTCTTAGACTCTCTCTCCAGGTCCTCTCCTACTTTGATTTTCTTACAGTCACTCTCTTTCGGCTGTCAGAGGTGCCTGTGGGAGAGTCTGAAGTTGATGAGAGAGATAGACGGTCTGTGCAGGATAGGGTAACCTCATCATTGCACAATTGTCTTAAGGCCTCTGCGGCTTTACAGTGCACACTGTTAGCCAATTTGGTGCTTGCCAGGCGTGCTTCTGTACTCAAAGGCAAGCCCATTGAAGAGCCTTACCTGTCAAGGCTTTTGTCCTCTCCCTTTGAGGGCCCTTGGCTCTTTGGGGGTACTCTTCCTTCTATTCAGAAGGAAGTTAAGGAGGACCCGGTAGCTTCGGCACTTTTAGTCTCTAAAGTGTCAGCTGCTGGTAAAGCTGGAACCTCTCAGGGTTCGGGCCAGGCCAAGAAGAAGGCTAAGTCGAGGCCACGCCAGACTCAGTCTGCAGCCAAGGCTAAGTCTCCCTTTAAGGCCAAAGCCAAAGGTAAAGGCAAGCAGGGCACCAAACCCTCTGGGGGTAAGAAGCAGCGTTCCTGACTTCTTCCCTCCTTCCGCAACTCTGTCATGTCAGGCCGGCCGGGTAGATCAAGGGTCTCGCTCTACCGGTCCTATAAGGGACATCGACAACCCCTTGGAGCTTTGGGAAGGTCTTCCCCTTCCACAGCCAAGCCTCCCAGTAGGAGGACGGTTGTCTGCGTTCCTTCCTCAATGGAAGGAGATTACGCGAGACAGTTGGGCGTTGTCGGTAGTTGCGGAAGGATTGAGCATCCCGTTGTCACGGGAACCTCCGCTTACGCCAGAGCCGATCTTTTTCCCTCCTCCGGGGGATCCAGTGAAGGCCCTGGCTGTAAGGCAGGAGATTGCTACCCTGGTAGAGAAGAGGGCAGTCGAGGAGATTCCACGGTACCGTTGCACCCCCGGCTTCTATTCCAGAATTTTCCTGGTGAAGAAGAAGTCGGGAGCTTGGCGGCCGATTATAGACCTGAGTGCCTTCAATCGGTTCGTGGATTCTCCCCACTTTCAGATGGAAACCCCGAGAGGAATTATTGCCTCAGTCAGGGAAGGAATGTGGGCTACTTCAATAGACTTGAAGGATGCCTACTTTCATATTCCAATCAGGAAGTCGGACAGGAAGTACCTTCGCTTCTCTTACGAGGGCAAGGTTTTCCAGTTCAGGGCTATGCCTTTTGGCCTTACCACTGCCCCCATGGTTTTTACGAAACTGCTTCAGGTAGTGGTAGGCTTCCTGCACCAGCGGAGTATCAATATCCATATTTACTTCGACGACTCCCTCATGCTTCATTCGAGGAAGGAGTCCCTGGTGCAGGATACTCGACTAGTTCTGAGTCTCTTCCTCAAGGTCGGGTTCATCCCCTCCCAAGAGAAATCGGAACTGTCTCCCTCTCAGGACTTTGTGTTCCTAGGCTACAGGTTCAACGCAGCCAGGGGCCTCGTCCTTCCAACTCAGGAGAAGTTCATCAAGGCCAGGGGTCTGGTGCTGCAGTTTGTCCAGAGTTCTGCGGTTCAGGTTCGCTGGTACCTCAGTCTGTTGGGGTTTCTGAACTCGTTAGCAGACGTAGTTCCTTTGGGCAGACTGCACATCAGACCTCTGCAGATGTTTCTCCTCAGCCAATGGGTTCCTGCATCACGAGATTGGGAGATCTCAATCCCTCTCAATCAATCGGTGAAGGATTTTGCCCTGTGGTGGACAGTTCGGAACAATGTCCTGAAAGGGGTGTCCTTAAACAGGCATTCGCCAACCATGACCCTGTATACCGATGCGTCCAAGACAGGTTGGGGAGCCTACCTGAACGGGCAGGCTCGCTCAGGTGTGTGGACAGGGGATCATCTTTCCGAGCACATAAATGTGCTGGAGATGAGGGCGGTATTGTTGGCCATCCAGAACCTGAGGTCGTTTCTGGAAGATCAGGTGATCTGTGTGGCAACAGACAACTCAACCGTTGTAGCTTATCTGCAGAAACAGGGGGGCACCAGGTCTCATGTCCTGTGTGCCCTTGCCATTCGCATTCTGCTTCTTTGCCAGGAAATGAGCTTAACCATTCAGGTCAAGCACCTTCCAGGCAGGCTCAATGTACTCGCAGACACCCTGTCGAGGCGTCTCCGGCCGGTGCTGACCGAGTGGCAACTCGACCCGTCCATATTCAGAGCAATATGTCAGGTCTGGGACAGGCCTCTTATAGACCTATTCGCCACATCATTGAACCATCAGCTACCAACGTTTGTGTCTCCCGTACCAGATCCAGCAGCATGGGCAGTAGATGCTCTGTCTCTGGACTGGAAGGGGTTCCATGCTTACGCCTTTCCCCCATTCAACTTGGTGGCCAAGGTCCTCCAGAAGTACGAGGAGCAACCTTGCTCCTTAATTCTGGTGGCTCCCTTGTGGCCGAGACAACCATGGTTTCCTCAGATGTTGTCGTTTCTGGTGGAAGAACCTCTGGTTCTTCCACCCAGGTGGAACCTGTTGCGGCAGCCGAGGTCCAGAATCATGCACTCCCGGCCGGCTATACTCCACCTTCACGCGTGGAGGCTATCTCCGGTGGTCTCGCGCAGGAGGGTTTTTCTGGACCGGTGTCAGACTGTATCGCTAGATCCATCAGGTCTTCTTCCGCAGCAGTCTACCAGTCTAGATGGAGCATCTTCTGCGATTGGTGTGGTCAGAGGCAAGTTGATCCGCTCAAGGCCTCTGTTCCCCTAATCGCAGATTTTCTACTGCATTTGTTTCGCAGCAAGAAATTGGCTCCTGGTACCATTGCCGGCTATCGTTCGGCTATTGCTGGTATTTTGTCATTTGCAGGGCGACCAGAGGTAGGTTCTTCTCCCTCCTTGTCAGCCCTCATCAGAGGTTTTACCATTGAGAGACCTAGAATAAGGCAGCTAACTCCTCAATGGGACTTAGCCTTGGTTCTGCAGTCTCTTTTAGGTGCTCCTTATGAGCCCCTGAGTCAAGCCTCCTTGAAATTTTTGACTTTTAAGACCGTGTTTCTTGTCACCCTTGCATCAGGGAGAAGGCGTAGTGAGGTTCATGCCTTGTCTGGGCATTCCTCCTGTTTACGTTTTGGTAGGAATTATTCCTCTGTAACTATCAGGACAGAACCTTCCTTCCTTGCGAAGAATCAGGTTCCTGGTTTTTCTCCAGAACCTATTCGCATTCCTTCTCTCTCTGACATAGTTGGTAAGGACGAGCGTGATCGGCTTCTCTGTCCTGTCAGAGCCCTCCGGTATTACTTGGACAAGACAGGGGGGGATCGAGAGTCACATTCTAGGCTCTTTTTGCCTATCAAAGGTGGTCAGTCTAGTATCTCGGCTCAATCCATTTCTCGATGGATTTGTCAAGTGATTAGATTGGCTTATGAGTCTTCTTCTGAGGATGTCAGAAGACTTTTCAAGGTCAGGGCCCATGAGGTTAGAGCATTGGCCGCTTCTTGGGCCCTTCTCAACGGCTCTCCGTTTTCTGAGGTGATGTCCTCAGCCTTTTGGCGAGGACACACTACATTCACAGAGTTTTATCTGAGATCTCTGTCATCTTTCTCAGACAAGCTCTACTCTTTGGGTCCGGTGGTTGTTGCCCAGTCAGTGGCTCATCCACCTACCTCAGAGTCAATTTAAGTGCCCCCCACTTTTTTATGTTTTTAAATTATGCATTCGCATGGCAATGGAAAACCTATTCTTGAATTGGTCGTTCCATTTTTTAATTTGGGGTTCTCCATGTAGGAGTTTGGTTTAGGTACCTTGACTGTGACCAGGTTACCGCCCTCCTGGATTTGCCATGGTCCTTCCGGTTTGGAGGATCCACTAGGTAAGACGAATTCGCATAATAATTGGATGTGGTAAGTATTGTTTTTGATATAAAATTGAGGTTTTTTATTGTAAAACCCATTTTTATGAGAAAACTACTTACCACATCCAATGTGAGCCCACCCTCCTCCCTGGCTCCTCTGGCTCCTTTAGGCCTGTTGCTTTTGGTTGCTTCGTTCGTTTTCGTATAGAGGAAGCTCGAGGTGCGTGCGCATTCTATACTACGTCCGGTATGGACACATGTTAGTTTCGTATTCGCACGGGGCGTTTTCACTTTCGTTTTGGGAGTTAAAGAACTGGTAGTTGTAGAACTCATTTGCATAATAATTGGATGTGGTAAGTAGTTTTCTCATAAAAATGGGTTTTACAATAAAAAACCTCAAATCTATTTGTTATATAAACAATATATTTCTTAAAGATACAATCTATATCTTAGACATACAATCTTTTTCTTATAGATGCAATCAGAAACTCCAGATCAGAGCTCAACCAGACACAAGGAGCACCTGATCCGACATTTGGCATCTGTTCGGACCAGAAATCTATCATTGATTTGTCACTGGCACAGCTCATCCATGACTTCAGGGAAGTTTTACAGAGAGTCAGGTATATTATGTATTATATAAAGCTTGGTGTAGAGAGTCAGTTACAAAGTGGATTTATAAGCTATACAGAAGTTGTACATAAACAATACCATGAATGTCTTACTCTTGGGTCACCAGAGAGTGCAAGCTTTGTGTGGAAAGATCGGATGCAGCAGGTAGATTTGTATATCTGTGTAATAATCAGGGCCCTGTCACTATACAGTAAAACCCCACTTACTCAAACTTGTGGGGACCTGATCAATAGTTCAAGGAAGACATGGTATATACCGGGGGGTGGGGGGGGGGGGTATTCGAGTTATCTGAGGTTGGTTAAATATGTATGAACTAGGTCGGGACCAAATGAACTGTTCGACGAATGTTGCGTATTCGAGTAAACTGGAGTTCAAGTAAGTTGGTTTTTACTGTATATTGTTTTTAACCACTATTTGAAGGTGTTTGCATACTTCGATCATTTTTGTCCTCACAAGGTCAAGGTCACAAATTTGAGTCAAAGATGTCTGATTGTTTCAAACATTCTAAGGTGTAAGTCAAGGTAATATGCAAGCAGACTCTCATTGTGGCTGATTACAGGTAACAATAACTGACCAAATCTCCAGGTAATCAAATCAAACTTCAAGCTCATATTTTACATATTATAATGTCAAGGTCATCTGATCAAAGGTCAAGGTCAATTTTTTATAAATCTCTTAACGATAACGAGGATGTTTACCTTAAAATTACCAAAAACAAAAAATGATACCAATATAATATTTCCCTTATGAAGGCCTAATCATGGATGATGATAAGTGAACAACTTTAAAACAGCCTGCAGTGACAAAACAGTATAGGAACCTCTTATTATACAGTCAAACCTGCTCTATAACGACCAATTCAATTAACGGCCACCTCCGTTAAGCGGCCAGTCTGTGATCCGCCTGATGGAAAACACTATATATTGAACCTTAAATAAGCGGTCACCTGTCTAACGCGTCTAACGGCCACAAAATTTGCCCCAAGTCGTTGTATCGTCCTGTATTAAGAAGCCATTTTGTCAGGAAATTGACATCTGTAAATGGTTTCAAGATTGTATATCTTGCAGAATTATTGTAAACGGGCCAATGATCAAAGAGAAAGCGCTGAAATCAGCTTCTGATTTGGAAAATGGTCATTTCAAAGCCTCAAATGGGTGGTAAGATAGTTTTTTAAAAAGACATAACATTGTTCACTTTACATTGTATATTGATATTAATATCAAAATACATGTATCATTAAGTGCATTGTAATATTTAACTGTTGAAAAAAATGAGCAATAGGCCGTTTCTGGCCAAACTGGTTTAAGCAGCCACCTGTCTTTAGCAGCCAATATCTGTCGGTCCCTTGTGTGACCGCTTAATACAGGTTTGACTGTAGTTTGATATTTCTTTTTTTGTCAGACGAAGCAGTACCAGGTACCCAGACACATGTAACTTTGAAGAGAAAGCCAAATCAGAGATTTATCGCTGTTACGTCCAGAAAGTGGCGGAGTTAATAAAAAGTGATGAGGTGGACTCGGCAGGGAAGGTGCTCATCAGTATGGCCAACAGCACACTGAATGGTAGAGTCACAGTATCATCTGGATTCTAAAACACAATTTGGATTATTTTGTACTTGTTATCAATGGGGAAAATCTCTTCTCAAATAAGCTGTATTGCTTTAAATGCCCCCATAGTGTGTGAAACAATATTATGTGTATAATTGTGTGTGTGAAGAGGAATAATTAAAAAAAAGTAGTAACATTAAGGTAAACTATGTGGCGGCTAGGTGGTAGTGGCAGAATATCAAACTGGACTGAAAGCAACAACATAACTGAGTAGGTCAACTTAAAGATAAAAAACCTTAATAAATACATTCATTAGGATGATTACCATTAGTCATATCGAGAACAAATTATTTTATCAATGCTTTTCGTTAATCTTAAAGATATGTAATAGGACTAGGGAAAATGATAAAGATAGTGTCGTCAGTGAGGTCTCGAACCCGCGACCCTTGGCTCTCCAGCCCGATGCTCTACCGGCTGAACTAAAGGGAAATTCCTTACAGCTCACGCTTGTAAGGCAACCTAATCAATCCACATCTTTTACAGATAACATGAAAATATTAAATGAATTCTGAATAAACAACATGGTGTCAAAAATAAATCTGATTAGCTAATATTTACATTTGCTCTGCATTGCCACTATATAACAGTATCAAGGTCAGTTCTTTGTTATGAGACCATAACACTTGAATGGTTATTATAATTATGACGTCATTACGATCGTGATGTCATAACATTTGATATAGCTCACCAATAATGGCTGTTCCATTGAACAGAAATCTAAAATTAAATTATCAGAACAAATGTAGAATATAAATAAAAATTTAATAATAAAATTTATTATCAAAACCAATGGAAAAATGTAAATATAAATATATGGAACAGAATGCTGTTTAAGGACTCACACAACTAAATCAGCCTATCACAAAGAGTTCCATACGTTTGTAGTCCCTACTGAAAATTTGTTCCGGCTAAGTACAGTGATTCTGGGTAATTCAAATAAGTAATTGTTGACCTATTCTGCATTGAATGAAATCTGTAGATATTTAACTTTACAAAAATATATACTTTTGGTAGATTTTGATATGTGATGGCGGATTGATATTGGGTCAAAAGTCAGAGGGTGTTCCCGTCCCATTTCACTGGTTTGACATGTAAATTTCCGGTTGTGCGAAGCAGACGCCTGTAGCAAGCTAATATGCCAGTAAACTCCTCATTAAATGCCCCTTGAAGCCTTTGTCATGTATGTATCTGTGAATTTAGGCAGTTTTCACAAGTGTTGTACTTCAAATAATAAAGTTATAAGCTCGAAAGCTTAGTAATAACATATAGTAAATTATTTAGTTGTGTGAGTCCTTAATGCTTAAATAATCTTAGATTCTAAAACATGATTTCCCTACCTGGTACACTACAGTGAAATTAGTAATTATACAAACCTATTCATTAGAAATATTTTCGACTTGTTACCTTAAACAGTTTTACCCACCTTTATAATCAATGTCTATGATGAAATACTGTTAGATATACCTGAAATATATCACAAGCAACATAAGTTATCACCATGAGTCTTGGTATTGTTGAAAGCCTGTGAATTAAAGGCCTAATATACGTAACTTATAACTTATTATATTTATAGATTTAGCTAAGATAATTTAATGTGATATCAGCAATATTCAAGATGAATTCTTACGCGGTTACTGGTACAGCAGCAGTTGAAACTCGGTATTTGTAAACACCCGTCCATTTTGAACTGTCTTCTAACTTTGGCTTGTTGTTGAAGTGGGCCCCACCTGAATTATTTTCAATTCTTTGGATTTTTCTGTCAAGAGTTTCTTGTTAGTTACCGCCTTGGTTTACTTTTTCAGAATTTTTCAGAATCACGAAAAATTTCCTGAAGTTACGTATATTGGGCCTTGAAAGGCTTATGTCAATCACAGAATCGCAGTCTTGGTATCCTTATATATTTACAACATTACATTACTTCGAAAGCTGCCAAATGCAATTGCTAAAAATGTTAAATTCTACCCCTGACAAGCTTAGATTTCGGTGGGAATTGATCAAGTTAAAATGTCAAAGGTCACACTTAACAACTTTGTGTGGGTCTATGTGAGCCCCTTCTCACTTTGTTTTTATTTTCACAGAAATGAGCACCCAGAGACATTCAATGAGTGTGAATCGGCTGTTTCATGATCTGGAGCGTCTCTTTACCTGTTTCATTGCCAGTTTAAAAGGCCAGATCAGGGAAGACTTGGTCCAAACTGCCATTGATATCAATGGGTCAGTAAAGGCAATATTGTATATTTTATCATTTATTTCATAAGATAAAAATTTCTTCAACTTAACACGTACTAGACTATTTTTTTGTGTCATTTGTAGAATGAAATTTACTAGCAGGTAATATGATATTGAAATTGTCAAGTAGATGTACACTTCTGTCAAAGTGATATGCATAGAATAAGTTAAAATTCAGCAGCAACCATGTTTTTTTTTATCTATGATGATGCAGCATTTATTTTGTTGATAAAGTGGTAAATTATCATGGAAATGTAACAAATTTGATTGCCAGGCTGAGTACCACACATTTAAATAGCATTTATTACTACTGTTTATGTGTGTGATGAATATTATAAGATACCTCAACAAAATTTAACATACTGTATAGTGTTAAAAAAAATCAAAATTCATTGAAAAGTTGTCAAAATTCATGAAATATTTAACAAAAATATTACATGTCCAAATATATTGCACTACACACTGTATACGATTTTGTGATATATAACAAAGTTTTGATCCCAACATGTAAAGTAATGCATACAAGCATGCATATTATGTGGACTTGACTCCAAAAAGTCAACATTTTGCATATTTGATACAACTTTACTTTGTTGTAGTATCACCCGAAATATGGACGATTCTGAAGTGTTTATATCTGAGTGGGCAGATTTAGATTCGATGCCACTGGAGAACTATATGTCTGCTACTTGCATGAGTTGCCATGGCAACAACTCTGAGGGAATTCTGGGAGCTTCACGACAGAAGCCTTTCTACCAGGCCTTGTGTGCTAGTCTGATACCTGACGCTCCGGATTCACTGGATGATCTGCTGTGTGGGAAACAGAAACCACTGACCACGTTAGTATGTTACACAGTCTGTATTAGAAACAATTTGGGAAGGTGCAAAAGGGGTCTCCTAACAGTGGTGGTCACTTGATAAAGTGTTTATGTTAAACCTGTATTGTCAGGATAGATGAAAGGTGGTCTCTATATATAGAGAGTAGATTGCAAAATAGGTATGGTCTATCCAATATGGCTGTCGCCTTTCAGAATCGTCACTCTTCCACTGAAAAAAACTTGACATACATCCATATTAGTGTAATTTGCACACCCCCACTTTGGGATTTTATTTTCCTTCAAAAAAGTGCCGATTACACGAGTTTTTTTGGTATACAAATCATAAAACATCAGTATTCCTACAATATGCTTGATGATGGGTATCTTATATAATAAATATAAGGGGTCACCAATTGAAATGAATGCTTACTTTCAACTCTTACATTCTTTTAAAATCCCGCAATAACAGATATAAAGATGATGCTAGAGCTGTATTGTGATAGGAACCAATCCCCTTATATAACATACCCGATACCCTTTACCCAGCTTACCCAGGCCTAGGTAGCCCATCCCCTTATATAACATACCAGATACCCTTTACCCAGCTTACCCAGGTAGCCCATCCCCTTATATAACATACTCGATACCCGATACCCAGCATACCCAGGTAGCCCATCCCCTTATATAACATACCCGATACCCTTTACCCAGCATACCCAGGTAGCCCATCCCCTTATATAACATACCCGATACCCTTTACCCAGCTTACCCAGGAAGCCCATCCCCTTATATAACATACCCGATACCCTTTACCCAGCTTACCCAGGTAGCCCATCCCCTTATATAACATACCAGATACCCTTTACCCAGCTTACCCAGGTAGCCCATCCCCTTTTATAACATACCCGATACCCTTTCCCCAGCTTACCCAGGTAGCCCATCCCCTTATATAACATACCCTTTACCCAGCTTACCCAGGTAGCCCATCCCCTTATATAACATACCCGATACCCTTTACCCAGCTTACCCAGGTAGCCCATCCCCTTATATAACATACCTGATACCCTTTACCCAGCTTACCCAGGTAGCCCATCCCCTTATATAACATTCTCGATACCCTTTACACAGCTTACCCAGGTAGCATATCCTCTTATATAACATACTCGATACCCTTTACCCAGCTTACCCAGGTAGCCCATCCCCTTATATAACATACCTGATACCCTTTACCCAGCTTACCCAGGTAGCCCATCCCCTTATATAACATACCTGATACCCTTTACCCAGCTTACCCAGGTAGCCCATCCCCTTATATAACATACTCGATACCCTTTACCCAACATACCCAGGTAGCCCATCCCCTTATATTACATACCCGATACCCTTTACCCAGCTTACCCAGGTAGCCCATCCCCTTATATAACATACCCGATACCCTTTACCCAGCTTACCCAGGTAGCCACACTTAGGAGTGAAGCACCCAACTGATCTACTCACCTATAACTCACATGACCTCACATCTACGTCAGCTTAACTTCTTTGATTTTTATGCCCCCGCTATGAAATGGGGGGGGGGGGGCATATAGTGTTACCCATGTCTGCCCGTCCCATGGTAATGTAACCAGCTTATTTAAATAACTACTGATCCAATTGTCATCAAACTTTGCATACGTAATAAGCATGAAGAACTTATTTCATATGGGGGAAGGGGGCATTTATGTCTCACAGACTTGTCTAGTTATCCTTGTATGACCCTATGATCTTTCATTATTCCAGATCTTATGAAGAAAAGCTTCCTGTCATGTTGCTGCGGTTTGAGACTGTGATGCACTTTGGGACAAAGAAACAGGACAAAAAACTCCACAATTTAGGAGTAGTTATATTGAGGAAGCTGTTGAATTTGTCTAGAAAGGTATTATTTTTTCAATGCCTTCACTAGGAATCGAACTTGGGACCTCTGGTTTATTAGTAATCTTACAATCTTACAATCTTCCAAATGATGTAAAGAGAAATTCTTTCTAGTCGTTAGTATTTTACCTGAGTGATGGGCAATAGGTGTAATAATTAACATTTTGTAAAATAAGACATATGATAAAGACTAAGATGAATTTTGTTGGCTTTTGATGAAATAAATACATCAAAATGTTTTGAGAAGTCTTCCTTATAAAAAAAACACAATATGGCTGTGTGTATCTTTGTACTGGTGATCCTTTATTAGTTCATTTTAATTTGAAGCATATTAGACTATTCCATATATTGTTTTTGTTTCAGTACTCTGTAATTGGATGTAACAAGGTTCAAGAAAGTACCAGTGAAGGTATTTATAATGATCATTCAACTTCTTACTATGTTATTGGTCAACTAAATTTGAACAATTACAATGTTTTTTTTGTATCCTAGTGCAATTGTATGATGTCATTGACTTTCGCACTGGAGTCAACATGGCAGCATTTTACATGTCAATGGTGTAAGAAAATTGATGTTTTACACAAATAAAATTGATAATATGATGAAAAAGATCTTAAATTCATCTACATTTCATGTGAGGTTTTTGAAATATGTCACCACTTTTTAGCCTGCCAGAGACTCGGATCAATTGAAATAATATTACCATTATATTGTTGTGTTTTATTAGTTCGAAATATTTACTGCCTATTTGAAGTTTTTGATGAAACAACCAATGAAAGACTTTAAGTTTCATTGTTTTCACAATAAATAGTTCATTTGATACACAGATCTTCATTTCAGTTAATATTTAAAATTACAGATTTGAAAAAAATATGTATATTTATATTTGAACTGTACTCTTTTTGTCTCTTTGACAAACATAAAGAAATGACTAAAAGTGTAACAAAACCCCAAAGCCAACATACTAAGGGAGATAATTAAAAATTTTGTAACTTTTGGAACACAATGGAATTTTGGTGATAAAATAAAGTACAAAAAAAAATATTTGATGAAGATTTTTATGTTAACCTGACGCCAATTTACTGCTGCTGTTGGTTTCAGCCTCCTCCTCAGAGAGTGATGAATCGGAAAATGAGCCTGTTTCCAGTGGAACCTCAACCAAACGAATACGCAAACAAAAATCTAGACCAAGGAAGAAACCATGTTCTGTACCTCGTCTGGAAACTACAGAGGTTGATATGGAGGGCATGTCAAAGGTCAGCTTTTATGTTGAAAGTCAGGTAGTTGTAGATTTCCAGGCGAGTAGGTGAATGTCAGGTACTTGTAGATTTCCAGGTGATGGTAGGTGAATGTCAGGTACTTGTAGATTTCCAGGCGATGTTAGGTAAAAGTCAGGTACTTGTACATAATTATACATATTTGAATTCGTGTCCTTTACGGCAAAAGCTCCCAAAACCTTGCCCCTATTCAAATCTCCATATCCACGCAATATCTCGAGGATTATACGCATACATATATTCTCTTAAAGTAAACCTACTTACTGGTTTTGTTACTTTTATGAACATTGAAGGACTCGCACAACTAAATAATTTATTATATGTTATTACTAACCTTTCGAGCTAATAACTTTAATATTTGAAATTCAACACTTGTGACAACTAGTGCTGGGTATTGATCAGATTTTTTCAATACAATACGTATTGGTTAACTGGGTTTCAATACACAATACGTATTGCTGTATTGATCATTGCTTTAAATCTGTACGTACAGTCGTACATTATTGGTTTCAAAGCTCGAGTCCTTTGGTCAAATGTTTAATAATATGCATTATTTATATCATTGATTTAATCAGTTATTTAATCAACTATTTATATAAATCTACATTATTGTATGATTTTTAAAACTAATAAAAAGTACTTAGTCATCATTGTTTTCAAAAGATTTTTTTATAACAACTATCTCCATATTAAATGGAGGCAGCCCAGACAGAAGGAATACTAATAAGCAGGTAAGTGAAAAGATTATTTATTGAGTCAATAAAGTCAACAAGGTCAAGTGTGCATGGTCATCAGGCTCCAGTGATACTACTGAGTACTAGTAGTACAGTATCTGGCTATCTGCATATTTAATACTTGAATGTCTTCAATTCAAAGTATTAATTTCCAGGTTACATATGAATTAAATCTGTACATATTCACTAATAGGCACTAGGCAAACCTCGTAAAAAGGTACAAAGTGTAAATTTATTTCAAAAGCGAATCCGCTTGGCCCTACCTACTGTAGTGTAGTCGTAGCATAGGCAGACCATGATACATGGACTCCATAGGGACATTGTATTATCTTTAAACTACATTTGAAGTCAGAATTGAATAATGTCAATTAAAATAAATGCTGATTTCTCTCATCAAATATTGTAAAATAATATTTGCATCAATTTATTGACGATATCTTATCTGAGTCAGAGCAGGAGGCTGACGCCGCGGCCGTAGACATGGGGTCAGACGACCCACCACCTTTCCCAGCAACATTAATCTTATGGTGTCTGATTAGATGGGTACTTAGGTTTGAAGTCCCCCTTGACGTGGCAACATTGAGCTTACAAATGTCGCAGCTCGCAACATCATTGTTGATCTTTTTAAAATATGCCCACACCTTAGCTTGGATTTCGTAGGCGTGTTGTTAACGTTTTCGCGCGTCGCGGTCACACAGACGCTTCAAGAGACGTTTATTACAAACGTTTTGCAACCTACACGCAAAGTGAAAGTAACTTTTCAGAAAAATGCCTTGTATCGATTCAGCCGACGTTGTGTATCGATATACCGAAAGGACCTGTTATACCGATATATACCGATTTATCGATATATTGATCCACCACTAGTGACAACTGCCTAGATTCACAGATACATACATGACAAAGGCTTCAAAGGGCATTTTATGAGGAGATTACTGGTATTTTAGCTTGCTACAGGTGTCTGCTTCGGACAACCGGAGATTTACAAGTTAAACCAGTGAAATGGGACGGGAACGCCCTCCGACTTTTGACCCAGTATCAATCTGCCATCACATATCAAAATCTACCAAAAGTATATATTTTTGTAAAGTTAAATATCTATAGGTTTCATTCAATGTAGAAAAGGTCAACAATTACCTATTTAATTACTCAGAATCACTGTACTTAGCCGGAACAAATTTTCAGTAGGGACTACAAATGTATGAAACACTTCGTGATAGGCTGATTTAGTTGTGTGAGTCCTGAAGCAGCCACGATCATATTATTATATGTGTCAACATTGTTAAAAATCTTTTCAGTTTTCATATTCTGTTTGCCTCAATAAAAAACTAGGTCGTAATGCAAGCGCTTGTTTCCACCTTGGTTGTTCTATCTCTCCAAGCATATAGCTGAGCGTGATTTTTTACAAAGACGACAAGAATAATTCCTATACTTTTCTGATATACACTATAGGTTTCCCAGTGTCCTTTAACATAGACCATGTAAGATTATCACGAGGACATACTCAAATTCTCAGGGTTTTTTTGGTACACACAATGAAGTTTTATCATGTTTGCCCCATGACGGGTAAGAAATATTTAAGTGCTTTATTTATGACCCAATGACTTGAGTGCGAAAACATTACTAATGTAATGTCCAGCTAGGTATATGAAGGGGAAATACTGCCTTAGAACTGGCGAATTAGCTTTTCAAGATAGTTATATATAAGCTACAGTGAGCGTGGTCATTAGTTGGATGGGTGACCACTTGCACATTACATTTGGTGGCATCATAGTGACTCTGTGTGATCATCCAGTTCCCGGTGGTTTGGGACGGTGCATTGATACACAGAGAAGGACCTACAGATTCCCAGGCCAAGTCTTGGGACGAGACTTCTCGGAGAAGGAGGGGGGGGGGATAATGAAATGTCCAGCTATAGGTATATGAAGGGGAAATACTGCTTAACTGGCAAGCTAGCTTTTCCAGTCATGCGGTATAACCCAGGGACCCGCTAAAGATAGTTAAGCAACGGTGAGCGTGGTCAGTAGTTGAATGGGTGGCCGCCTGCATGTTTATATTAGAATACTGCTAAAATAAGTACAAATACAGTAGTCCTTTTAAGTTAATAAATGTTAGTTTTGCTGTGATTCACCAAATTGTTTCAAGTCAAGACACTATTACCTTAGGTAAAGATTATTTTACTCAACCAATAAATGTTTTATGTGACAGAGTTGTGTGCATATGTTTTGCTGGTCATTAGTCTGATGAAGTGACAGGGTACATAAGGTACTAGTCTTCGAAACGTCACATAAAACATTTATTGGTTGTGAAAAATAATCTTTACATAAATCATACTTTCCAACCTGAAGAAAATGTTTACAAAAAATTTAAAAAAAAACTATTACATTATGTACGCATGGTGTTACACACATACATGTTTACTATTTAATAAACATTTGGTGAGAAATAAAACTTCAGGATTTATGCAGCTGAGCCATATTTAAAGTTGACAGCACTAGAGGGCTCTTTCTCATATTTATATATATGTTCCAGTTATTCATGGGAAATATTTCCTAAATAGTGATTCACTGTACCTCTATTGAAAATTAAGGACTAGGAGATTGAATTATATTTTTAAATCAAATAACAGATAAAGATCTTCCCATGGTGGGCACTAAGATCTTCCTATTATGATGCATTGATGCACAAACTTGTCTAAATATAACATGATATTACGGTAAACCCGATGTAAAGTACACGTATACAATACAGTACTCTTTCAGTTGGCATACCTGTGATTGAAACTATTTCGGGATGATTCATTTTTTTTGCAAATTTTAATCACCCGCGAAAATCACTCGCGCACGAAAATCAGTTTGTTTACATTATTTAGCCAACAGTAGACCTGCCTTTAGCACCTGTTCCACCAGCACATGACAGCTTACAACACTAACTTTCACTTTCGTTGTTTTGTAGGCCCAGCTCTCCTATGGTTTACTATTTGTCTGCTACACACTGTACCAAATAGAAGACCTAGTCAGCCTTGGACTCGAAGGCATTCCGGTCATCTTGGATGCTACATTTTGTGCGATGGAGCTCGGCAGATTCAGGGATGTGGCTGCACAGGATGCTATCTCAGCCAGTGATTACAGTTGGCTTGTTTTCCTGGACAAGAATATTCAAGAGTCATATTTGAAGCTTGCTGAAAAACACAGTGCCATACATACTTTACAGGAACAGGCCATTCAAAAGTACATCTCTGCACTCCAGGAACATCAGACCAGTTTCTATGGCGACAATTATGCTGTGGGTTTGCTCAGCCTCTTTTTGAAAGACTCGCGATTAAGTGACAAGGCAGCTCAGATGTTATCACTAGAGGGTGCCTCTGTCGGCACCTGTCCTCTAAAGAACCTGACTATACCGAATCACCGTTTTGGTAAGTGTGAAGAATTTTAAACCTTTTCATTCAGGAACTTAATGGCCATACTGAAAACCCCTTTTGGTAAATATGTCCTATGCTATATTTAAGGAATAAGCACAATATTTTTAGGGTTATACGGTTTATAACGAAAAAAAATGTGTGGACTTTGCATAAATCCACGAAGCGGTTAATGCAAAAAAGTGCACGTTATTCGGTATATACCGTATAACCCTAAAAAATATTGTGCTTATTCCTTATAATTTCATTTCCGAAGATAAATATATAAGACATAAGGCTGATACAATGATTTTGTATTAATTATAACAAAAATCGAATGGATTTGCTAAATACACAACCATGTGCATAAATTTCACCGCAAAACAACTTCAACAAATCAGAAGTTTGATTACAAAATACCGCGCCAAACATGGCGGTATATGACATCATCACTTTTTGCGTTGTCTGATTTTTGATGTTATACAATATAATCTGAAAAAGTTTAACATTGCGGGAATAGGCAAAATTAAATTATTTCCCCATATCTAAGGTTATTCCAGCAACCCATTGAGTAAATGCGTTTTCTGTAATGTACCTAATATCTCAGGACTATACCAGAAAATACTTCTTTACTATAAGTGAGAATAATTATCTCCTGATCCACTAAGTGACCTTATTAAACTGTAAACCCCTCAGGGTTAGTGTGTTAATATGATCTCCTCAAGACAATGACTCAACAAGCTGTTTTAAGGCCTCACATTGAGCTATCAGAGTCAAGCAAGCTGTAACCTTCCATTTGTAAATTTTGCAGACAGCAGTAATACTGAGCATGTGAAGAACAAATGGACAATGGTCATCAAGAGAATTTTCTCCAACTGTTCTGACGACATTGTAGCCAACAACACCGTCTTATCAAAGGTAGGCTGTACTCTCAAGTGTCGTTTTACTCTTAGTGTGTCTGACATCAGACTACCTGGTGTGACTGGCATCAAACTACCTGGTGTGACTGACATCAGACTACCTGGTGTGGCTGGCATCAGACTACCTGGTGTGACTGGCATCAAACTACCTGGTGTGGCTGTCGTCAGATTACCTGGTGTGACTGACATCAGACTACCTGGTGTGACTGACATCAGGCTACCTGGTGTGGCTGGCATCAGATAACCTGGTGTGGCTGGCATCAGACAACCTGGTGTGACTGACATCAGACTACCTGGTGTGACTGGCATCAAACTACCTGGTGTGACTGACATCAGGCTACCTGGTGTGGCTGGCATCAGATAACCTGGTGTGGCTGACATCAATCTACCAGGTGTGACTGACATCAGACTACCTGGTGAGACTGATATCAGACTACCTGGTGTGACTGACATCAGACTACCAGGTGTGACTGACATCAGACTACCTGGTGTGACTGACATCAGACTACCTGGTGTGACTGATATCTTACTACCTGGTGTGACTGACATCAGACTACCTGGTGTGACTGATATCTTACTACCTGGTGTGACTGACATCAGACTACCAGGTGTGGCTGACATCAGACTACCTGGTGTGGCTGATATCTTACTACCTGGTGTGACTGACATCAGACTACTTGGTGTGGCTGACATCATACTACCTGGTGTGACTGACATCAGACTACCAGGTGTGGCTGACATCAGACTACCTGGTGTGGCTGATATCTTACTACCTGGTGTGACTGACATCAGACTACTTGGTGTGGCTGACATCATACTACCTGGTGTGACTGACATCATACTACCTGGTATTACTGACATCAGACTACCTGGTGTCGCTGGCATCAGACAGCCTGGTGTGACTGACATCAGACTACCTGGTGTGACTGACATCAGACTACCTGGTGTGGCTGACATCAGACTACCTGGTGTGACTGGCATCAAACTACCTGGTGTGACTGGCATCAGACTACCTGGTGTGACTGGCATCAAACTACCTGGTATTACTGACATCATACTACCTGGTGTGACTGACATCAGACTACCTGGTATTACTGACATCAGACTACCTGGTGTGACTGACATCAGACTACCTGGTATTACTGACATCAGATAACCTGGTATTACTGACATCAGACTACCTGGTATTACTGATATCAGACTACCTGGTGTGGCTGGCATCAGATAACCTGGTGTGGCTGACATCAGACTACCTGGTATTACTGACATCAGATAACCTGGTATTACTGACATCAGATTACCTGGTGTGGCTGGCATCAGACAAACTGTTGTGACTCACATCAAACTACCTGGTGTGGCTGACATCAGGCTACCTGGTGTGGCTGGCATCAGACTACCTGGTGTGACTGGCATCAAACTACCTGGTGTGGCTGTCGTCAGATTACCTGGTGTGACTGACATCAGACTACCTGGTGTGACTGACATCAATCTACCAGGTGTGGCTGACATCAGACTACCTGGTGTGACTGACATCAGACTACCTGGTGTGACTGATTTCATACTACCTGGTGTGACTGACATTATACTACCTGGTGTGACTGACATCAGACTACCAGGTGTGGCTGACATCATACTACCTGATGTGACTGACATCAGACTACCTGGTGGGACTGACATCAGACTACTTGGTGTGGCTGACATCATACTACCTGGTGTGACTGACATCAGACTACCTGGTGTGACTGACATCAGACTACCTGGTGTGACTGACATCAGACTACCTTGTATTACTGACATCAGATTACCTGGTGTGACTGACATCAGACTACCTGGTGTGACTGACATCAGACTACCTGGTATTACTGACATCAGATAACCTGGTATTACTGACATCAGACTACCAGGTTTGACTGACATCAGACTACCTGGTGTGGCTGACATCATGCTTCCTGGTGTGACTGACATCAGACTACCTGGTATTACTGACATCAGACTACCTGGTATTACTGACATCATACTACCTGGTGTGACTGACATCAGACTACCTGGTATTACTGACATCATACTACCTGGTGTGACTGACATCAGACTACCTGGTATTACTGACATCAGACTACTTGGTGTGGCTGACATCAGACTACCTGGTATTACTGACATCAGGCTACCTGGTGTGACTGACATCAGACTACCTGGTGTGACTGACATCAGACTACCTGGTATTACTGACATCAGATTACCTGGTGTGGCTGGCATCAGACAAACTGGTGTGACTCGCATCAAACTACCTGGTGTGGCTGACATCAGGCTACCTGGTGTGACTGACATCAGACTACCTGGTGTGGCTGACATCAGGCTACCTGGTGTGACTGACATCAGACTACCTGGTATTACTGACATCAGACTACCTGGTATTACTGACATCATACTACCTGCTGTGACTGACATCAGATAACCTGGTATTACTGACATCATACTACCAGGTGTGACTGACATCAGACTACCTGGTATTACTGACATCATACTACCTGGTGTGACTGACATCAGACTACCTGGTGTGACTGACATCAGACTACCTGGTATTACTGACATCATACTACCAGGTGTGACTGACATCAGACTACCTGGTATTACTGACATCAGACTACTTGGTGTGGCTGACATCAGACTACCTGGTATTACTGACATCATACTACCTGGTGTGACTGACATCAGACTACCTGGTATTACTGACATCAGACTACCTGGTGTGACTGACATCAGACTACCTGGTATTACTGACATCATACTACCAGGTTTGACTGACATCAGGCTACCTGGTGTGACTGACATCAGACTACCTGGTTTGACTGACATCAGACTACCTGGTATTACTGACATCAGGCTACCTGGTGTGACTGACATCAGACTACCTGGTGTGACTGACATCAGACTACCTGGTATTACTGACATCAAACTACCTGGTGTGACTGACATCAGACTACCTGGTATTACTGACATCAGACTAACTGGTGTGGCTGGCATCAGACAAACTGGTGTGACTCACATCAAACTACCTGGTGTGGCTGACATCAGGCTACCTGGTGTGGCTGGCATCAGACTACCTGGTGTGACTGGCATCAAACTACCTGGTGTGGCTGTCGTCAGATTACCTGGTGTGACTGACATCAGACTACCTGGTGTGACTGACATCAATCTACCAGGTGTGGCTGACATCAGACTACCTGGTGTGACTGACATCAGACTACCTGGTGTGACTGATTTCATACTACCTGGTGTGACTGACATTATACTACCTGGTGTGACTGACATCAGACTACCAGGTGTGGCTGACATCATACTACCTGATGTGACTGACATCAGACTACCTGGTGGGACTGACATCAGACTACTTGGTGTGGCTGACATCATACTACCTGGTGTGACTGACATCAGACTACCTGGTGTGACTGACATCAGACTACCTGGTGTGACTGACATCAGACTACCTTGTATTACTGACATCAGATTACCTGGTGTGACTGACATCAGACTACCTGGTGTGACTGACATCAGACTACCTGGTATTACTGACATCAGATAACCTGGTATTACTGACATCAGACTACCAGGTTTGACTGACATCAGACTACCTGGTGTGGCTGACATCATGCTTCCTGGTGTGACTGACATCAGACTACCTGGTATTACTGACATCAGACTACCTGGTATTACTGACATCATACTACCTGGTGTGACTGACATCAGACTACCTGGTATTACTGACATCATACTACCTGGTGTGACTGACATCAGACTACCTGGTATTACTGACATCAGACTACTTGGTGTGGCTGACATCAGACTACCTGGTATTACTGACATCAGGCTACCTGGTGTGACTGACATCAGACTACCTGGTGTGACTGACATCAGACTACCTGGTATTACTGACATCAGATTACCTGGTGTGGCTGGCATCAGACAAACTGGTGTGACTCGCATCAAACTACCTGGTGTGGCTGACATCAGGCTACCTGGTGTGACTGACATCAGACTACCTGGTGTGGCTGACATCAGGCTACCTGGTGTGACTGACATCAGACTACCTGGTATTACTGACATCAGACTACCTGGTATTACTGACATCATACTACCTGCTGTGACTGACATCAGACTACCTGGTATTACTGACATCATACTACCAGGTGTGACTGACATCAGACTACCTGGTATTACTGACATCATACTACCTGGTGTGACTGACATCAGACTACCTGGTGTGACTGACATCAGACTACCTGGTATTACTGACATCATACTACCAGGTGTGACTGACATCAGACTACCTGGTATTACTGACATCAGACTACTTGGTGTGGCTGACATCAGACTACCTGGTATTACTGACATCATACTACCTGGTGTGACTGACATCAGACTACCTGGTATTACTGACATCAGACTACCTGGTGTGACTGACATCAGACTACCTGGTATTACTGACATCATACTACCAGGTTTGACTGACATCAGGCTACCTGGTGTGACTGACATCAGACTACCTGGTTTGACTGACATCAGACTACAGTCAAACCTGCTCTAACGACCGCCTGTCTATAACGACTGCCTGTCTATAACGACCGATTTTTATATTCCCCGTGAGATTTCACTATATAACGACCATCTGTATAACGACTACCTGTCTAATGTGGCTAACGACCGGTGATTTTGGACCGACGGTCGCTAGTTCGCTTTCTATAACGACCGATTTTCAGATTCCCCGTAAGATTTCATTATATAACGATCATCTGTTTAACGACCACCAGTCTAATGTGGCTAACGACCGGTAATTTTGGAACGACGGTCGCTAGTTCGCTTCCTATAACGACCGATTTCCGGTGAACATATTTTGATCTCACATTTGGCTGTCAGCCGTTCCGGTAACCCGTCGCACATGTACAGCTCCGTACAAAATATCCGGTATTTGCGTACACGATTCACTAGTAGAAAATACTATAAATGTTGAAAATATGAGTTGTAAAACACATTGACTGAAGATATTATTATTCTATGACAAGTGAAAACTTTCCGGTGAGCCCATCACTGCTGCATCAGTTTTCGACAATATCCTGCATTTTGATTGGCTACTGATAGCGACAATCTAGGTTATTTCCTAACCTGAATAACGCGTAGTGCTTTCCAGTATGAGTGTAGTCATATGATGCGATTGAACAGCGTTGCATCATTCGTGTTCACGTTTATGCAGGCCTGTTCGCGACCCGTGTGTTTGTGTTAACGTTAGGCCGTAATCGTCAAAATTACCGTCAACCCAGTACACTGCCGACTCTATCGATGTCTAGACTCACAGAGAAAACGTGGAAGATTAAGTCTTATGTAAAATTTAATTGAATAATTTATGAATGATATTGCCGTGAAAACATCGTTTATTTCAATTATCAGTATTAGACCTGTGCCTTCGCTGGTGTCAACAGATCTTCATCGTAACTCGCGCGAGGTGTCAATCAATGTCAAGCCTAATTAACGAGGCATTGTGTTATGTTTTCAAAGTTTCCTACTCAAAGGTGTTTGTTTTATTAACCTTAAATGCCGACTCACCTGGTTAGTGCTATCATTCTGACTTGACGTTTTTTTTTAGAAAAAGAACAACAAACTCAACCAAGACTTTACAAATGTAATAAAATGAACATGAATATTATTGAATAGGGCATTCATCATACCATTTTAAGATGTTTTAAAAAAATACAGATTTAAACCTAAAATTAATATTATAAGAATATATTTCAAAACAAAAAGTTTGACTTCTGAAAATGTTATACTGAATGCCCTATTTAATGACAAGTCATTTATGACATTTTCAATTAAAGTGGTTGGTCCAAAAATCTCGACCTGTCTATAAAGGCAACCTGTCTATAGTGACCGTTTTTCTGTCTCCCCTTGAGCGGTCTTTATAGACAGGTTTGACTGTACCTGGTATTACTGACATCAGGCTACCTGGTGTGACTGACATCAGACTACCTGGTGTGACTGACATCAGACTACCTGGTATTACTGACATCAAACTACCTGGTGTGACTGACATCAGACTACCTGGTATTACTGACATCAGACTAACTGGTGTGGCTGGCATCAGACAAACTGGTGTGACTCACATCAAACTACCTGGTGTGGCTGACATCAGGATACCTGGTGTGACTGACATCAGACTACCTGGTATTACTGACATCAGACTACCTGGTATTACTGACATCAGACTACCTGGTGTGGCTGACATCAGACTACCTGGTGTGACTGACATCAGACTACCTGGTGTGACTGACATCAGACTACCTGGTGTGGCTGGCATCAGACAATCTGGTATTACTGACATCAGATAACCTGGTATTACTGACATCAGATTACCTGGTGTGGCTGGCATCAGACAAACTGGTGTGACTCGCATCAAACTACCTGGTGTGGCTGACATCAGGCTACCTGGTGTGACTGACATCAGACTACCTGGTGTGGCTGACATCAGGCTACCTGGTGTGACTGACATCAGACTACCAGGTGTGGCTGACATCAGACTACCTGGTGTGACTGACATCAGACTACCTGGTGTGACTGACATCAGACTACCTGGTGTGACTGACATTATACTGCCTGGTGTGACTGACATCAGACTACCAGGTGTGGCTGACATCATACTACCTGATGTGACTGACATCAGACTACCTGGTATTACTGACATCAGGCTACCTGGTGTGACTGACATCAGACTACCTGGTGTGACTTACATCAGACTACCTGGTATTACTGACATCAGACTACCTGGTGTGACTGACATCAAACTACCTGGTATTACTGACATCAGACTACCAGGTGTGACTGACATCAGGCTACCTGGTGTGACTGACATCAGACTACCTGGTGTGACTGACATCAGACTACCCGATGTGACTGACATCAGACTACCTGGTGTCGCTGGCATCAGACTACCTGGTGTGACTGGCATCAGACAACCTGGTGTGACTGGCATCAGACTACCTGGTATTACTGACATCAGATTACCTGGTGTGACTGACATCAGACTACCTGGTGTGACTGACATCAGACTACCTGGTATTACTGACATCAGATAACCTGGTATTACTGACATCAGACTACCAGGTTTGACTGACATCAGATTACCTGGTGTGGCTGACATCATACTACCTGGTGTGACTGACATCAGACTACCTGGTATTACTGACATCAGACTACCTGGTATTACTGACATCAGATAACCTGGTATTACTGACATCAGATTACCTGGTGTGGCTGGCATCAGACAACCTGGTGTGGCTGGCATCAGATAACCTGGTGTGGCTGACATCAGACTACCTGGTATTACTGACATCAGACTACCTGGTATTACTGACATCAGATTACCTGGTGTGACTGACATCAGACTACCTGGTGTGACTGACATCAGACTACCTGGTGTGACTGACATCAGACTACCTGGTGTGGCTGACATCAGACAACCTGGTGTGGCTGGCATCAGATAACCTGGTGTGGCTGACATCAGACTACCTGGTATTACTGACATCAGATAACCTGGTATTACTGACATCAGATTACCTGGTGTGGCTGGCATCAGACAAACTGGTGTGACTCGCATCAAACTACCTGGTGTGGCTGACATCAGGCTACCTGGTGTGACTGACATCAGACTACCTGGTGTGGCTGACATCAGGCTACCTGGTGTGACTGACATCAGACTACCTGGTGTGACTGACATCAGACTACCAGGTGTGGCTGACATCAGACTACCTGGTGTGACTGACATCAGACTACCTGGTGTGACTGACATCATACTACCTGGTGTGACAGACATTATACTACCTTGTGTGACTGACATCAGACTACCAGGTGTGGCTGACATCATACTACGTGATGTGACTGACATCAGACTACCTGGTGGGACTGACATCAGACTACCTGGTGTGACTGACATCAGACTACCTGGTATTACTGACATCAGACTACCTGGTGTGACTGACATCAGACTACCTGGTATTACTGACATCATACTACCAGGTGTGACTGACATCAGACTACCTGGTATTACTGACATCAGACTACTTGGTGTGGCTGACATCAAACTACCTGGTATTACTGACATCAGACTATCTGGTATGACTGACATCAGACTACCTGGTGTGACTGACATCAGACTACCTGGTATTACTGACATCAGGCTACCTGGTGTGACTGACATCAGACTACCTGGTGTGACTGACATCAGACTACCTGGTATTACTGACATCAGACTACCTGGTGTGACTGACATCAGACTACCTGGTATTACTGACATCAGACTACCAGGTGTGACTGACATCAGACTACCCGATGTGACTGACTTCAGACTACCTGGTGTCGCTGGCATCAGACTACCTGGTGTGACTGGCATCAGACAAGCTGGTGTGACTGGCATCAGACTACCTGGTGTGGCTGGCATCAGACAACCTGGTGTGGCTGGCATCAGATAACCTGGTGTGGCTGACATCAGACTACCTGGTATTACTGACATCAGATAACCTGGTATTACTGACATCAGATTACCTGGTGTGGCTGGCATCAGACAACCTGGTGTGGCTGGCATCAGATAACCTGGTGTGGCTGACATCAGACTACCTGGTGTGACTGACATCAGACTACCTGGTATTACTGACATCAGATTACCTGGTGTGACTGACATCAGACTACCTGGTGTGACTGACATCAGACTACCTGGTGTGACTGACATCAGACTACCTGGTGTGGCTGGCATCAGACAACCTGGTGTGGCTGGCATCAGATAACCTGGTGTGGCTGACATCAGACTACCTGGTATTACTGACATCAGATAACCTGGTATTACTGACATCAGATTACCTGGTGTGGCTGGCATCAGACAAACTGGTGTGACTTGCATCAAACTACCTGGTGTGGCTGACATCAGGCTACCTGGTATGACTGACATCAGACTACCTGGTGTGGCTGACATCAGGCTACCTGGTGTGACTGACATCAGACTACCTGGTGTGACTGACATCAGACTACCAGGTGTGGCTGACATCAGACTACCTGGTGTGACTGACATCAGACTACCTGGTGTGACTGACATCATACTACCTGGTGTGACTGACATTATACTACCTTGTGTGACTGACATCAGACTACCAGGTGTGGCTGACATCAGACTACTTGGTGTGGCTGACATCAGACTACCTGGTATAACTGACATCATACTACCTGGTGTGACTGACATCAGACTACCTGGTATTACTGACATCAGACTACCTGGTGTGACTGACATCAGACTACCTGGTATTACTGACATCATACTACCAGGTTTGACTGACATCAGGCTACCTGGTGTGACTGACATCAGACTACCTGGTGTGACTGACATCAGACTCCCTGGTATTACTGACATAAAACTACCTGGTGTGACTGACATCAGACTACCTGGTGTGACTGACATCAGACTACCTGGTATTACTGACATCAGATTACCTGGTGTGACTGACATCAGACTACCTGGTATTACTGACATCAGACTACCAGGTGTGACTGACATCAGACTACCCGATGTGACTGACATCAGACTACCTGGTGTCGCTGGCATCAGACTACCTGGTGTGACTCGCATCAGACAAGCTGGTGTGACTGGCATCAGACTACCTGGTGTGACTGACATCAGACTACCTGGTGTGACTGACATCATACTACCTGGTGTTACTGACATCAGACTACCTGGTATTACTGACATCAGACTACCTGGTATTACTGACATCAGACAACCTAGTGTGGCTGACATCAGACTACTTGGTGTGACTGGCATCAGACTACCTGGTATTACTGACATCAGACTACCTGGTATTACTGACATCAGACTACCTGGTATTACTGACATCAGACTACCTGGTGTGGCTGACATCAGACTACCTGGTGTGACTGACATCAGACTACCTGGTGTGACTGACATCAGACTACCTTGTGTGACTGACATCAGACTACCTGGTATTACTGACATCAGATTACCTGGTGTGACTGACATCAGACTACCTGGTGTGACTGACATCAGATTTCCTGGTGTGACTGACATCAGACTACCTGGTGTGACTGACATCAAACTACCTGGTATTACTGACATCAGACTACCAGGTGTGACTGACATCAGACTACCTGGTGTTACTTACATCAGACTACCTGGTATTACTGACATCAGACTACCTGGTGTGACTGACATCAAACTACCTGGTATTACTGACATCAGACTACCTGGTGTGACTGGCATCAGACAACCTGGTGTGACTGACATCAGACTACCTGGTGTGACTGACATCAGACTACCTGGTGTGACTGACATCATACTACCTGGTGTTACTGACATCAGTCTACCTGGTATTACTGACATCAGACTACCTGGTATTACTGACATCAGACAACCTAGTGTGGCTGACATCAGACTACTTGGTGTGACTGGCATCAGACTACCTGGTATTACTGACATCAGACTACCTGGTATTACTGACATCAGACTACCTGGTATTACTGACATCAGACTACCTGGTGTGACTGACATCAGACTACCTGGTGTGACTGACATCAGACTACCTGGTGTGACTGACATCAGACTACCTGGTATTACTGACATCAGATTACCTGGTGTGACTGACATCAGACTACCTGGTGTGACTGACATCAGACTACCTGGTATTACTGACATCAGATAACCTGGTATTACTGACATCAGACTACCAGGTTTGACTGACATCAGACTACCTGGTGTGGCTGACATCATACTACCTGGTGTGACTGACATCAGACTACCTGGTATTACTGACATCAGACTACCTGGTATTACTGACATCAGATAACCTGGTATTACTGACATCAGATTACCTGGTGTGGCTGGCATCAGACAACCTGGTGTGGCTGGCATCAGATAACCTGGTGTGGCTGACCTCAGACTACCTGGTATTACTGACATCAGACTACCTGGTGTTACTGACATCAGATTACCTGGTGTGACTGACATCAGACTACCTGGTGTGACTGACATCAGACTACCTGGTGTGACTGACATCAGACTACCTGGTGTGGCTGGCATCAGACAACCTGGTGTGGCTGGCATCAGATAACCTGGTGTGGCTGACATCAGACTACCTGGTATTACTGACATCAGATAACCTGGTATTACTGACATCAGATTACCTGGTGTGGCTGGCATCAGACAAACTGGTGTGACTTGCATCAAACTACCTGGTGTGGCTGACATCAGGCTACCTGGTATGACTGACATCAGACTACCTGGTGTGGCTGACATCAGGCTACCTGGTGTGACTGACATCAGACTACCTGGTGTGACTGACATCAGACTACCAGGTGTGGCTGACATCAGACTACCTGGTGTGACTGACATCAGACTACCTGGTGTGACTGACATCATACTACCTGGTGTGACTGACATTATACTACCTTGTGTGACTGACATCAGACTACCAGGTGTGGCTGACATCAGACTACTTGGTGTGGCTGACATCAGACTACCTGGTATAACTGACATCATACTACCTGGTGTGACTGACATCAGACTACCTGGTATTACTGACATCAGACTACCTGGTGTGACTGACATCAGACTACCTGGTATTACTGACATCATACTACCAGGTTTGACTGACATCAGGCTACCTGGTGTGACTGACATCAGACTACCTGGTGTGACTGACATCAGACTCCCTGGTATTACTGACATAAAACTACCTGGTGTGACTGACATCAGACTACCTGGTGTGACTGACATCAGACTACCTGGTATTACTGACATCAGATTACCTGGTGTGACTGACATCAGACTACCTGGTATTACTGACATCAGACTACCAGGTGTGACTGACATCAGACTACCCGATGTGACTGACATCAGACTACCTGGTGTCGCTGGCATCAGACTACCTGGTGTGACTCGCATCAGACAAGCTGGTGTGACTGGCATCAGACTACCTGGTGTGACTGACATCAGACTACCTGGTGTGACTGACATCATACTACCTGGTGTTACTGACATCAGACTACCTGGTATTACTGACATCAGACTACCTGGTATTACTGACATCAGACAACCTAGTGTGGCTGACATCAGACTACTTGGTGTGACTGGCATCAGACTACCTGGTATTACTGACATCAGACTACCTGGTATTACTGACATCAGACTACCTGGTATTACTGACATCAGACTACCTGGTGTGGCTGACATCAGACTACCTGGTGTGACTGACATCAGACTACCTGGTGTGACTGACATCAGACTACCTTGTGTGACTGACATCAGACTACCTGGTATTACTGACATCAGATTACCTGGTGTGACTGACATCAGACTACCTGGTGTGACTGACATCAGACTTCCTGGTGTGACTGACATCAGACTACCTGGTGTGACTGACATCAAACTACCTGGTATTACTGACATCAGACTACCAGGTGTGACTGACATCAGACTACCTGGTGTGACTGACATCAGACTACCTGGTGTGACTGACATCAGACTACCTGGTGTGACTGACATCAAACTACCTGGTATTACTGACATCAGACTGCCTGGTGTGACTGGCATCAGACAACCTGGTGTGACTGACATCAGACTACCTGGTGTGACTGACATCAGACTACCTGGTGTGACTGACATCATACTACCTGGTGTTACTGACATCAGTCTACCTGGTATTACTGACATCAGACTACCTGGTATTACTGACATCAGACTACCTGGTATTACTGACATCAGACAACCTAGTGTGGCTGACATCAGACTACTTGGTGTGACTGGCATCAGACTACCTGGTATTACTGACATCAGACTACCTGGTATTACTGACATCAGACTACCTGGTATTACTGACATCAGACTACCTGGTGTGACTGACATCAGACTACCTGGTGTGACTGACATCAGACTACCTGGTGTGACTGACATCAGACTACCTGGTATTACTGACATCAGATTACCTGGTGTGACTGACATCAGACTACCTGGTGTGACTGACATCAGACTACCTGGTATTACTGACATCAGATAACCTGGTATTACTGACATCAGACTACCAGGTTTGACTGACATCAGACTACCTGGTGTGGCTGACATCATACTACCTGGTGTGACTGACATCAGACTACCTGGTATTACTGACATCAGACTACCTGGTATTACTGACATCAGATAACCTGGTATTACTGACATCAGATTACCTGGTGTGGCTGGCATCAGACAACCTGGTGTGGCTGGCATCAGATAACCTGGTGTGGCTGACCTCAGACTACCTGGTATTACTGACATCAGACTACCTGGTATTACTGACATCAGATTACCTGGTGTGACTGACATCAGACTACCTGGTGTGACTGACATCAGACTACCTGGTGTGACTGACATCAGACTACCTGGTGTGGCTGGCATCAGACAACCTGGTGTGGCTGGCATCAGATAACCTGGTGTGGCTGACATCAGACTACCTGGTATTACTGACATCAGATAACCTGGTATTACTGACATCAGATTACCTGGTGTGGCTGGCATCAGACAAACTGGTGTGACTTGCATCAAACTACCTGGTGTGGCTGACATCAGGCTACCTGGTATGACTGACATCAGACTACCTGGTGTGGCTGACATCAGGCTACCTGGTGTGACTGACATCAGACTACCTGGTGTGACTGACATCAGACTACCAGGTGTGGCTGACATCAGACTACCTGGTGTGACTGACATCAGACTACCTGGTGTGACTGACATCATACTACCTGGTGTGACTGACATTATACTACCTTGTGTGACTGACATCAGACTACCAGGTGTGGCTGACATCAGACTACTTGGTGTGGCTGACATCAGACTACCTGGTATAACTGACATCATACTACCTGGTGTGACTGACATCAGACTACCTGGTATTACTGACATCAGACTACCTGGTGTGACTGACATCAGACTACCTGGTATTACTGACATCATACTACCAGGTTTGACTGACATCAGGCTACCTGGTGTGACTGACATCAGACTACCTGGTGTGACTGACATCAGACTCCCTGGTATTACTGACATAAAACTACCTGGTGTGACTGACATCAGACTACCTGGTGTGACTGACATCAGACTACCTGGTATTACTGACATCAGATTACCTGGTGTGACTGACATCAGACTACCTGGTATTACTGACATCAGACTACCAGGTGTGACTGACATCAGACTACCCGATGTGACAGACATCAGACTACCTGGTGTCGCTGGCATCAGACTACCTGGTGTGACTCGCATCAGACAAGCTGGTGTGACTGGCATCAGACTACCTGGTGTGACTGACATCAGACTACCTGGTGTGACTGACATCATACTACCTGGTGTTACTGACATCAGACTACCTGGTATTACTGACATCAGACTACCTGGTATTACTGACATCAGACTACCTAGTGTGGCTGACATCAGACTACTTGGTGTGACTGGCATCAGACTACCTGGTATTACTGACATCAGACTACCTGGTATTACTGACATCAGACTACCTGGTATTACTGACATCAGACTACCTGGTGTGGCTGACATCAGACTACCTGGTGTGACTGACATCAGACTACCTGGTGTGACTGACATCAGACTACCTTGTGTGACTGACATCAGACTACCTGGTATTACTGACATCAGATTACCTGGTGTGACTGACATCAGACTACCTGGTGTGACTGACATCAGACTTCCTGGTGTGACTGACATCAGACTACCTGGTGTGACTGACATCAAACTACCTGGTATTACTGACATCAGACTACCAGGTGTGACTGACATCAGACTACCTGGTGTTACTTACATCAGACTACCTGGTATTACTGACATCAGACTACCTGGTGTGACTGACATCAAACTACCTGGTATTACTGACATCAGACTACCTGGTGTGACTGGCATCAGACAACCTGGTGTGACTGACATCAGACTACCTGGTGTGACTGACATCAGACTACCTGGTGTGACTGACATCATACTACCTGGTGTTACTGACATCAGTCTACCTGGTATTACTGACATCAGACTACCTGGTATTACTGACATCAGACTACCTGGTATTACTGACATCAGACAACCTAGTGTGGCTGACATCAGACTACTTGGTGTGACTGACATCAGACTACCTGGTATTACTGACATCAGACTACCTGGTATTACTGACATCAGACTACCTGGTATTACTGACATCAGACTACCTGGTGTGACTGACATCAGACTACCTGGTGTGACTGACATCAGACTACCTGGTGTGACTGACATCAGACTACCTGGTATTACTGACATCAGATTACCTGGTGTGACTGACATCAGACTACCTGGTGTGACTGACATCAGACTACCTGGTATTACTGACATCAGATAACCTGGTATTACTGACATCAGACTACCAGGTTTGACTGACATCAGACTACCTGGTGTGGCTGACATCATACTACCTGGTGTGACTGACATCAGACTACCTGGTATTACTGACATCAGACTACCTGGTATTACTGACATCAGATAACCTGGTATTACTGACATCAGATTACCTGGTGTGGCTGGCATCAGACAACCTGGTGTGGCTGGCATCAGATAACCTGGTGTGGCTGACCTCAGACTACCTGGTATTACTGACATCAGACTACCTGGTATTACTGACATCAGATTACCTGGTGTGACTGACATCAGACTACCTGGTGTGACTGACATCAGACTACCTGGTGTGACTGACATCAGACTACCTGGTGTGGCTGACATCAGACAACCTGGTGTGGCTGGCATCAGATAACCTGGTGTGGCTGACATCAGACTACCTGGTATTACTGACATCAGATAACCTGGTATTACTGACATCAGATTACCTGGTGTGGCTGGCATCAGACAAACTGGTGTGACTCGCATCAAACTACCTGGTGTGGCTGACATCAGGCTACCTGGTGTGACTGACATCAGACTACCTGGTGTGGCTGACATCAGGCTACCTGGTGTGACTGACATCAGACTACCTGGTGTGACTGACATCAGACTACCAGGTGTGGCTGACATCAGACTACCTGGTGTGACTGACATCAGACTACCTGGTGTGACTGACATCAGACTACCTGGTGTGACTGACATTATACTACCTGGTGTGACTGACATCAGACTACCAGGTGTGGCTGACATCATACTACCTGATGTGACTGACATCAGACTACCTGGTGGGACTGACATCAGACTATCTGGTGTGACTGACATCAGACTACTTGGTGTGGCTGACATCATACTACCTGGTATTACTGACATCAGACTACCTGGTGTGACTGACATCAGACTACCTGGTGTGGCTGACATCATACTACCTGGTGTGACTGACATCGGACTACCTGGTATTACTGACATCAGACTACCTGGTGTGACTGACATCAGACTACCTGGTATTACTGACATCATACTACCAGGTGTGACTGACATCAGACTACCTGGTATTACTGACATCAGACTACTTGGTGTGGCTGACATCAGACTACCTGGTATTACTGACATCATACTACCTGGTGTGACTGACATCAGACTATCTGGTATGACTGACATCAGACTACCTGGTGTGACTGACATCAGACTACCTGGTATTACTGACATCAGGCTACCTGGTGTGACTGACATCAGACTACCTGGTGTGACTGACATCAGACTACCTGGTATTACTGACATCAGACTACCTGGTGTGACTGACATCAGACTACCTGGTATTACTGACATCAGACTACCAGGTGTGACTGACATCAGACTACCCGATGTGACTGACATCAGACTACCTGGTGTCGCTGGCATCAGACTACCTGGTGTGACTGGCATCAGACAACCTGGTGTGACTGGCATCAGACTACCTGGTGTGGCTGGCATCAGACAACCTGGTGTGGCTGGCATCAGATAACCTGGTGTGGCTGACATCAGACTACCTGGTATTACTGACATCAGATAACCTGGTATTACTGACATCAGATTACCTGGTGTGACTGGCATCAGACAACCTGGTGTGGCCGGCATCAGATAACCTGGTGTGGCTGACATCAGACTACCTGGTATTACTGACATCAGACTACCTGGTATTACTGACATCAGATTACCTGGTGTGACTGACATCAGACTACCTGGTGTGACTGACATCAGACTACCTGGTGTGACTGACATCAGACTACCTGGTGTGGCTGGCATCAGACTACCTGGTGTGACTGACATCAGACAACCTGGTGTGACTGACATCAGACTACCTGGTGGGACTGACATCAGACTACCTGGTGTGGCTGACATCAGGCTACCTGGTGTGACTGACATCAGACTACCTGGTGTGGCTGACATCAGGCTACCTGGTGTGACTGACATCAGACTACCTGGTGTGACTGACATCAGACTACCATGTGTGGCTGACATCAGACTACCTGGTGTGACTGACATCAGACTACCATGTGTGGCTGACATCAGACTACCTGGTGTGACTGACATCAGACTACCTGGTGTGACTGACATCATACTACCTGGTGTGACTGACATTATACTACCTTGTGTGACTGACATCAGACTACCAGGTGTGGCTGACATCATACTACCTGGTGTGACTGACATCAGACTACCTGGTATTACTGACATCAGACTACCTGGTATTACTGACATCATACTACCTGGTGTGACTGACATCAGACTACCTGGTATTACTGACATCATACTACCAGGTGTGACTGACATCAGACTACCTGGTATTACTGACATCAGACTACCTGGTGTGACTGACATCAGACTACCTGGTATTACTGACATCAGACTACCTGGTGTGACTGACATCAGACTACCTGGTATTACTGACATCATACTACCAGGTGTGACTGACATCAGACTACCTGGTATTACTGACATCAGACTACTTGGTGTGGCTGACATCAGACTACCTGGTATTACTGACATCATACTACCTGGTGTGACTGACATCAGACTACCTGGTATTACTGACATCAGACTACCTGGTGTGACTGACATCAGACTACCTGGTATTACTGACATAAGACTACCTGGTGTGACTGACATCAGACTACCTGGTGTGACTGACATCAGACTACCTGGTATTACTGACATCAGATTACCTGGTGTGACTGACATCAGACTACCTGGTATTACTGACATCAGACTACCAGGTGTGACTGACATCAGACTACCCGATGTGACTGACATCAGACTACCTGGTGTCGCTGGCATCAGACTACCTGGTGTGACTGGCATCAGACAAGCTGGTGTGACTGGCATCAGACTACCTGGTGTGACTGACATCAGACTACCTGGTGTGACTGACATCATACTACCTGGTGTGACTGACAGCAGACTACCTGGTGTGGCTGACATCAGACAACCTAGTGTGGCTGACATCAGACTACTTGGTGTGACTGACATCAGACTACCTGGAGTGATTGACATCAGACTACTTGGTGTGACTGACATCAGACTACCTGGTATTACTGACATCAGACTACCTGGTATTACTGACATCAGACTACCTGGTATTACTGACATCAGACTACCAGGTGTGACTGACATCAGACTACCTGGTATTACTGACATCAGACTACCTGGTGTGGCTGGCATCAGACAACCTGGTGTGAATGGCATCAGATAACCTGGTATTACTGACATCAGACTACCTGGTGTGGTTGGCATCAGACAACCTGGTGTGACTGGCATCGGAGAACCTGGTATTACTGACATCAGACTACCTGGTGTGACTGACATCAGACTACCTGGTGTGACTGACATCAGACTACCTGGTGTGACTGACATCAGACTACCTGGTATTACTGACATCAGACTACTTGGTGTGGCTGGCATCAGACAACCTGGTGTGACTGGCATCAGATAACCTGGTATTACTGACATCAGACTACCTGGTGTGGCTGACCTCAGACTACCTGGTGTGGCTGGCATCAGACAACCTGGTGTGACTGGCATCAGACTACCAGGTGTGACTGACATCAGACTACCTGGTGTGGCTGGCATCAGACAACCTGGTGTGACTGGCATCAGAATACCTGGTGTGACTGACATCATACTACCTGGTGTGACTGACATCAGACTACCATGTGTGGCTGACATCAGACTACCTGGTGTGACTGGCATCAGACTACCTGGTGTGACTGACATCAGACTACCTGGTGTGACTGACATCAGACTACCATGTGTGGCTGACATCAGACTACCTGGTGTGACTGACATCAGACTACCATGTGTGGCTGACATCAGACTACCTGGTGTGACTGACATCAGACTACCTGGTGTGACTGACATCATACTACCTGGTGTGACTGACATTATACTACCTTGTGTGACTGACATGCATCAGACTACCAGGTGTGGCTGACATCATACTACCTGGTGTGACTGACATCAGACTACCTGGTATTACTGACATCTGACTACCTGGTATTACTGACATCATACTACCTGGTGTGACTGACATCAGACTACCTGGTATTACTGACATCATACTACCAGGTGTGACTGACATCAGACTACCTGGTATTACTGACATCAGACTACCTGGTGTGACTGACATCAGACTACCTGGTATTACTGACATCAGACTACCTGGTGTGACTGACATCAGACTACCTGGTATTACTGACATCATACTACCAGGTGTGACTGACATCAGACTACCTGGTATTACTGACATCAGACTACTTGGTGTGGCTGACATCAGACTACCTGGTATTACTGACATCATACTACCTGGTGTGACTGACATCAGACTACCTGGTATTACTGACATCAGACTACCTGGTGTGACTGACATCAGACTACCTGGTATTACTGACATAAGACTACCTGGTGTGACTGACATCAGACTACCTGGTGTGACTGACATCAGACTACCTGGTATTACTGACATCAGATTACCTGGTGTGACTGACATCAGACTACCTGGTATTAATGACATCAGACTACCAGGTGTGACTGACATCAGACTACCCGATGTGACTGACATCAGACTACCTGGTGTCGCTGGCATCAGACTACCTGGTGTGACTGGCATCAGACAAGCTGGTGTGACTGGCATCAGACTACCTGGTGTGACTGACATCAGACTACCTGGTGTGACTGACATCATACTACCTGGTGTTACTGACATCAGACTACCTGGTGTGGCTGACATCAGACAACCTAGTGTGGCTGACATCAGACTACTTGGTGTGACTGACATCAGACTACCTGGAGTGATTGACATCAGACTACTTGGTGTGACTGACATCAGACTACCTGGTATTACTGACATCAGACTACCTGGTATTACTGACATCAGACTACCTGGTATTACTGACATCAGACTACCAGGTGTGACTGACATCAGACTACCTGGTATTACTGACATCAGACTACCTGGTGTGGCTGGCATCAGACAACCTGGTGTGAATGGCATCAGATAACCTGGTATTACTGACATCAGACTACCTGGTGTGGTTGGCATCAGACAACCTGGTGTGACTGGCATCGGAGAACCTGGTATTACTGACATCAGACTACCTGGTGTGACTGACATCAGACTACCTGGTGTGACTGACATCAGACTACCTGGTGTGACTGACATCAGACTACCTGGTATTACTGACATCAGACTACTTGGTGTGGCTGGCATCAGACAACCTGGTGTGACTGGCATCAGATAACCTGGTATTACTGACATCAGACTACCTGGTGTGGCTGACCTCAGACTACCTGGTGTGGCTGGCATCAGACAACCTGGTGTGACTGGCATCAGACTACCAGGTGTGACTGACATCAGACTACCTGGTGTGGCTGGCATCAGACAACCTGGTGTGACTGGCATCATACTACCGGGTGTGACTGACATCAGACTACCTGGTGTGGCTGACATCAGACTACCTGGTGTGACTGACATCAGACTACCTGGAGTGATTGACATCAGACTACTTGGTGTGACTGACATCAGACTACCTGGTATTACTGACATCAGACTACCAGGTGTGACTGACATCAGACTACCTGGTATTACTGACATCAGGCTACCTGGTGTGGCTGGCATCAGACAACCTGGTGTGAATGGCATCAGATAACCTGGTATTACTGACATCAGACTACCTGGTGTGGCTGACCTCAGACTACCTGGTGTGGTTGGCATCAGACAACCTGGTGTGACTGGCATCGGAGAACCTGGTATTACTGACATCAGACTACTTGGTGTGACTGACATCAGACTACCTGGTGTGACTGACATCAGACTACCTGGTGTGACTGACATCAGACTACCTGGTATTACTGACATCAGACTACCTGGTGTGGCTGGCATCAGACAACCTGGTGTGACTGGCATCAGATAACCTGGTATTACTGACATCAGACTACCTGGTGTGGCTGACCTCAGACTACCTGGTGTGGCTGGCATCAGACAACCTGGTGTGACTGGCATCAGACTACCAGGTGTTACTGACATCAGACTACCTGGTGTGGCTGACATCAGACTACCTGGTGTGACTGACATCATACTACCTGGTGTGACTGACATCAGACTACCAGGTGTGGCTGACATCAGACTACCTGGTGTGACTGACATCAGACTACCTGGTGTGACTGACATCAGACTACCTGGTATTACTGACATCATACTACCAGGTGTGACTGACATCAGACTACCTGGTATTACTGACATCAGACTACTTGGTGTGGCTGACATCAGACTACCTGGTATTACTGACATCATACTACCTGGTGTGACTGACATCAGACTACCTGGTATGACTGACATCAGACTACCTGGTGTGACTGACATCAGACTACCTGGTATTACTGACATCATACTACCAGGTTTGATAGACATCAGGCTACCTGGTGTGACTGACATCATACTACCTGGTGTGACTGACATCAGACTACCTGGTATTACTGATATCAGACTACCTGGTGTGACTGACATCAGACTACCTGGTATTACTGACATCATACTACCAGGTTTGACTGACATCAGGCTACCTGGTGTGACTGACATCAGACTACCTGGTGTGACTGACATCAGACTACCTGGTATTACTGACATCAGGCTACCTGGTGTGACTGACATCAGACTACCTGGTGTGACTGACATCAGACTACTTGGAGTGATTGACATCAGACTACTTGGTGTGACTGAGATCAGACTACCTGGTATTACTGACATCAGACTACCTGGTGTGACTGACATCAGACTACCTGGTATTACTGACATCAGACTACCTGGTGTGGCTGGCATCAGACAACCTGGTGTGACTGGCATCAGATAACCTGGTATTACTGACATCAGACTACCTGGTGTGGCTGTCCTCAGACTACCTGGTGTGGCTGGCATCAGACAACCTGGTGTGACTGGCATCAGACTACCAGGTGTTACTGACATCAGACTACCTGGTGTGGCTGACATCAGACTACCTGGTGTGACTGACATCATACTACCTGGTGTGACTGACATCAGACTACCAGGTGTGGCTGACATCAGACTACCTGGTGTGACTGACATCAGACTACCTGGTGTGACTGACATCAGACTACCTGGTATTACTGACATCATACTACCAGGTGTGACTGACATCAGACTACCTGGTATTACTGACATCAGACTACTTGGTGTGGCTGACATCAGACTACCTGGTATTACTGACATCATACTACCTGGTGTGACTGACATCAGACTACCTGGTATGACTGACATCAGACTACCTGGTGTGACTGACATCAGACTACCTGGTATTACTGACATCATACTACCAGGTTTGATAGACATCAGGCTACCTGGTGTGACTGACATCATACTACCTGGTGTGACTGACATCAGACTACCTGGTATTACTGATATCAGACTACCTGGTGTGACTGACATCAGACTACCTGGTATTACTGACATCATACTACCAGGTTTGACTGACATCAGGCTACCTGGTGTGACTGACATCAGACTACCTGGTGTGACTGACATCAGACTACCTGGTATTACTGACATCAGGCTACCTGGTGTGACTGACATCAGACTACCTGGTGTGACTGACATCAGACTACTTGGAGTGATTGACATCAGACTACTTGGTGTGACTGACATCAGACTACCTGGTATTACTGACATCAGACTACCTGGTGTGACTGACATCAGACTATCTGGTGTGACTGACATCAGACTACCTGGTATTACTGACATCAGACTACCTGGTATTACTGACATCAGACTACCAGGTGTGACTGACATCAGACTACCTGGTATTACTGACATCAGACTACCTGGTGTGGCTGGCATCAGACAACCTGGTGTGAATGGCATCAGATAACCTGGTATTACTGACATCAGATAACCTGGTATTACTGACATCAGACTACCTGGTGTGGTTGGCATCAGACAACCTGGTGTGACTGGCATCGGAGAACCTGGTATTACTGACATCAGACTACCTGGTGTGACTGACATCAGACTACCTGGTGTGACTGACATCAGACTACCTGGTGTGACTGACATCAGACTACCTGGTATTACTGACATCAGACTACCTGGTGTGGCTGGCATCAGACAACCTGGTGTGACTGGCATCAGATAACCTGGTATTACTGACATCAGACTACCTGGTGTGGCTGACCTCAGACTACCTGGTGTGGTTGGCATCAGACAACCTGGTGTGACTGGCATCGGAGAACCTGGTATTACTGACATCAGACTACCTGGTGTGGCTGGCATCAGACAACCTGGTGTGAATGGCATCAGATAACCTGGTATTACTGACATCAGACTACCTGGTGTGGCTGACCTCAGACTACCTGGTGTGGTTGGCATCAGACAACCTGGTATGACTGGCATCGGAGAACCTGGTATTACTGACATCAGACTACCTGGTGTGACTGACATCAGACTACCTGGTGTGACTGACATCAGACTACCTGGTGTGACTGACATCAGACTACCTGGTATTACTGACATCAGACTACCTGGTGTGGCTGGCATCAGACAACCTGGTGTGACTGGCATCAGACAACCTGGTGTGACTGGCATCAGATAACCTGGTATTACTGACATCAGACTACCTGGTGTGACTGACATCAGACTACCTGGTATTACTGACATCAGACTACCTGGTGTGGCTGACCTCAGACTACCTGGTGTGGCTGGCATCAGACAACCTGGTGTGACTGGCATCAGACTACCAGGTGTTACTGACATCAGACTACCTGGTGTGGCTGACATCAGACTACCTGGTGTGACTGACATCATACTACCTGGTGTGACTGACATCAGACTACCAGGTGTGGCTGACATCAGACTACCTGGTGTGACTGACATCAGACTACCTGGTGTGACTGACATCAGACTACCTGGTGTGACTGACATCATACTACCGGGTGTGACTGACATCAGACTACCTGGTGTGGCTGACATCATACTACCTGGTGTGGCTGACATCAGACTACCTGGTGTGGCTGACATCAGACTACCTGGTGTGACTGACATCAGACTACCTGGTGTGACTGACATCAGACTACTTGGTGTGGCTGACATCATACTACCTGGTATTACTGACATCAGACTACCTGGTATTACTGACATCAGACTACCTGGTGTGACTGACATCAGACTACCTGGTGTGACTGACATCAGACTACCTGGTGTGACTGACATCAGACTACCTGGTATTACTGACATCAGATTACCTGGTGTGACTGACATCAGACTACCTGGTGTGACTGACATCAGACTACCTGGTGTGACTGACATCAGACTACCTGGTATTACTGACATCAGACTACCTGGTGTGACTGACATCAGACTACCTGGTGTGACTGACATCAGACTACCTGGTATTACTGACATCAGACTACCTGGTATTACTGACATCAGACTACCAGGTGTGACTGACATCAGACTACCTGGTGTGGCTGGCATCAGACAACCTGGTGTGAATGGCATCAGATAACCTGGTATTACTGACATCAGACTACCTGGTGTGGCTGACCTCAGACTACCTGGTGTGGCTGGCATCAGACAACCTGGTGTGACTGGCATCGGAGAACCTGGTATTACTGACATCAGACTACCTGGTGTGACTGACATCAGACTACCTGGTGTGACTGACATCAGACTACCTGGTGTGACTGACATCAGACTACCTGGTATTACTGACATCAGACTTCCTGGTGTGGCTGGCATCAGACAACCTGGTGTGACTGGCATCAGATAACCTGGTATTACTGACATCAGACTACCTGGTGTGGCTGACCTCAGACTACCTGGTGTGGCTGGCATCAGACAACCTGGTGTGACTGGCATCAGACTACCAGGTGTGACTGACATCAGACTACCTGGTGTGGCTGACATCAGACTACCTGGTGTGACTGACATCATACTACCTGGTGTGACTGACATCAGACTACCAGGTGTGGCTGACATCAGACTACCTGGTGTGACTGACATCAGACTACCAGGTGTGGCTGACATCAGACTACCTGGTGTGACTGACATCAGACTACCTGGTGTGACTGACATCAGACTACCTGGTGTGACTGACATCATACTACCTGGTGTGACTGACATCAGACTACCTGGTGTGACTGACATCAGACTACCTGGTGTGACTGACATCAGACTACCTGGTATTACTGACATCATACTACCTGGTGTGACTGACATCAGACTACCTGGTGTGACTGACATCAGACTACCTGGTGTGACTGACATCAGACTACCTGGTATTACTGACATCATACTACCAGGTGTGACTGACATCAGGCTACCTGGTGTGACTGACATCAGACTACCTGGTGTGACTGACATCATACTACCTGGTATTACTGACATCAGACTACCTGGTGTGACTGACATCAGACTACCTGGTATTACTGACATCAGACTACCAGGTGTGACTGACATCAGGCTACCTGGTGTGACTGACATCAGACTACCTGGTGTGACTGACATCAGACTACCTGGTGTGACTGACATCATGCTACCTGGTATTACTGACATAAGACTACCTGGTGTCGCTGGCATGAAGACTACCTGGTGTGACTGGCATCAGACAACCTTGTGTGACTGGCATCAGACTACCTGGTGTGACTGACATGAGACTACCTGGTGTGACTGACATCATACTACCTGGTATTACTGACATCAGACTACCTGGTATTACTGACATCAGACTACCTGGTATTACTGATATCAGACTACCTGGTATTACTGACATCAGACAACCTAGTGTGGCTGACATCAGACTACTTGGTGTGACTGGCATCAGACTACCTGGTATTACTGACATCAGACTACCTGGTATTACTGACATCAGACTACCTGGTATTACTGGATCAGACTACCTGGTATTACTGACATCAGACTACCTGGTGTGGCTGACATCAGACTACCTGGTGTGACTGACATCAGACTACCTGGTATGACTGACATCAGACTACCTGGTATTACTGACATCAGACTACCTGGTATTACTGACATCAGACTACCTGGTGTGACTGACATCAGACTACCTGTCGTGACTGACATCAGACTACCTGATGTGACTGACATCAGACTACCTGGTGTGACTGACATCAGACTACCTGGTGTGACTGACATCAGACTACCTGGTGTGACTGACATCAGACTACCTGGTGTGACTGACATCAGACTACTTGGTGTGACTGACATCATACTACCTGGTATTACTGACATCAGACTACCTGGTGTGACTGACATCAGACTACCAGGTGTGACTGACATCAGACTACCTGGTATTACTGACATCAGACTACCTGGTGTGGCTGACCTCAGACTACCTGGTGTGGCTGACATCATACTACCTGGTGTGACTGACATCAGACTACCTGATGTGACTGACATCAGACTACCTGGTGTGACTGACATCATTCTACCTTGTGTGACTGACATCAGACTACCTGGTGTGGCTGACATCAGACTTTCTTTTGTTTTAGTAATTTAGTCTGTGCATTTTACATGAATTTTCAAGTAGTCACATGACTGAGACTCATATACAATATTGCAGCTAATTCGGAGCTATTGTTTACTGATTTAGGAGTCATGCAAATTCTCTTAATAGCTCACTATTTGCAAATTTTAAATCATTTCTAGAGCAAGCTTTTGAAAAATCATGTTAACTGCGTAATTTTTCTGAAACGGTAAATTTGAAAAATAAAGTATTCCCAAAAGCTTAAGTGATTTACAGTTTGTATAAATTACCCATATGTTACATCAATATTCAAGTGAATTATTTAAGCATTGAACTATGGGCTGACAATGCCAACTTGACAAAGACCATTCTCTGCTGTGAGCCTGTTAATAGCTCTACCCTGTTACCATGCATAAAAAAAACTAGTGCGTAAGACAACACAAAAACCAGAGAAGAATAATCAACTATTACAAATATTTGATGTAGAGAAGAATAATCAAACTATTACAAATATTTGATGTAAATTAACATTATGAAAATGAAAAATATAAACTGTCCGTCTCGTCTAGTTTTTCAAAAGATTTTTTTTTATGATTTTTTTCTGCAACTGCTGTTTGGCAATTCATGAGATGGTAATGCTCAACTACTAATTGGTAAGGTTATATAGTGACAATGTCATAGAGTGGTAAATATATATATAATTAACTGCCATGCAATGTGAAGTATTTGGTATTCTGTTAATTATACAATTGCAAATCTATTATGTCAAATTATGAGTTAGTATTTCATAAATATTTTTGTTTCACAGTCTAAAAATATGTTCAACTGAGTTACCATGTATCATGACTACAGTATTTTCTAGTCATTTCTAGATCACTGTTCGCGAAATCATGAAAAAAAATTTTTATTTGCAAATATGTCTGAAGAGGTAAATTCCAAATAAAATATTCATGAAATCAAAGTGATTGACAGTAATTGTTTTGTTTCAGTTCCTGACCTTCTCAGAAAGTATAGATGACATTGACTATGCCTTGTTAGTCTACGAGGTACTGAAGGACTACCAGAAGAAGTTGACTTTACTTGAACAGAGAATCTCCTGTATGAAATTTCTAGTGAGATTGGTTGTCCTTTGCAACAACTCTGACTTCACAGGGTCGAAAGTCATGCTTTGTACCTCGTTTGTCGAGGTAGGACTGCAAATTCAGATGGAATTTCTTGGCTTGATTCTTCCCTGCTGGCAGGCATTACGTCTCTTCTTCAGCACAGAACAACTTACAAAGATCATAAAGGTAACCAAAGGTCATACAGATTATTATGTCACACCAAGGTCGTACAGGTTATTATGGCACACCAAGGTCATACAGATTATTATGGCTCACCAAAGGTCATACAGGTTATTATGGCTCACAAAGGTCATACAGGTTATTATGGCTCACCAAAGGTCATACAGGTTATTATGGCTCAACAAGGTCATACAGGTTATTATGGCTCACCAAAGGTCATACAGGTTATTATGGCTCACCAAGGTCGTACCGATTATTATGGCAAACCAAAGGTCATACAGATTATTATGACATACCAAAGGTCATACAGGTTATTATGACATACCAAAGGTCATACAGGTTATTATGGCACACCAAAGGTCATACAGGTTATTGTGGCTCACCAAAGGTCATACAGATTATGATAACACACCAAAGGTCATATAGGTTATTATGGCACACCAAGGTCATACAGGTTATTATGGCACACCAAGGTCATACAGGTTATTATGGCTCACCAAAGGTCAAACAGGTTATTATAGCACACAAAGGTCATACAGGTTATTGTGGCTCACCAAAGGTCATACAGGTTATCATGGCTCACCATGGTCATACAAGTTATTATGACACACCAAGGTTAACAGGTTATTATGGCTCACCAAAGGTCATACACGTCATGATAGCACACCAAGGTCATACAAGTTATTATGACACACCAAGGTTAACAGTTTATTATGGCACACCAAGGTCATACAGATTATTATGGCACACCAAGGTCATACAGATTTTTATGGCACACCAAGGTCATACAGATTATTATGGCGCACCAAAGGTCATACAGGTTATTATGGCACACCAAAGGTCATACAGGTTATTATGGCACACCAAAGGTCATACAGGTTCTTATTGCAAACCAAAGTCATACAATTCATGATGGCACACCAAAGGTCATACAGATTATTATGGCTCACCAAGGCCATAAAGGTTATTAGGGCTCACCAAGTTCATACAGATTATGATAGTCATGATAGCACACCAAAGGTCATACAGGTTATTATTAACAGGTAATTTTAACGAACCAATCTCATACAGGTCATTATAACACTCCAAAGTCATCCTCGTCATAACATGGCAAGGTTGTATGGGTCATTATTACACACAAAGGTCATACAAGTCATAACATACAAAAGTCATGAACCCAGGTCATTGGGTTGGAAAAAGAAGTGTTATTTCCACTGCCTCAACCACAAATCAAAGATTTCCTAGTTTCTAAATTTTGATATTATCAGTACATATTTACATGCAGTACCTGAAACATGCTGCAGGGCTACTAGAAATGTTAAAGATATTCTTTTTTTTTTCTTTGTTTAAAGGTTATGGAAGACTCAATGAAAAACAATGCCATTTTGCCATGGGAGACAGCTGAAATGATATTGAAGTATTTTGAGGCTCCTTACAAACATGATGAGGAGTGCAGTGAATTCCTTAAATTTTTCCAAGTTGGAGGTCTTAGGCATGAGGCACTGCAAAAAGTCATCTTCAACAACAAAAACTACATGCCAACAGCTCTCTTATTACTGGCCAAAATGGAACATGATGTAATGGACTCCTCCACCTTACCTTGCGGCGATTTATTTTCTGAAGATGTCTTCCTTCTGATACAGCAGGCCTTTAAAAGGCTTCGAGAGTTGAATGAGAACTCTGACGAAGATTTTGAGACGCAGTTCTCAGTAGACTTAAGGCTCCATCTTCTATGGTTTTTTGAAAAAATTTCATATTGCGACAGATATGGTAACTATGGCAACAATATAGTAGCAGGCTCACAATTTTCTACAGTCATGGATGACATAGCAACCACCATCAGAAATGACTGTCAATTGCTTTTTTCTTTCTTCAATGAAATGAAAAAGTCAGAGCCACTGTTTAAGCATGCGAAACAAGTTCTAGGAGAGCACTTGGTTGCTATGAATACGTGCTACAGGAAATGAAGGAGGCGCGGAATCACTGCATACAGTACGTTGACAATGAAAGTGCTGTGTTCAAAGTCAGTGTGACAGACACAATCAGAAAAACTTCATCGTGGCAAAAAGAGGTTTTTGCGACTGATGGATGAAAAGTTCCCAGAATTACGACAGGATTGCTAGCAGGAATATATAAAAAAAACATGAGAGAGAGAGATCCATGACTACATTTTATAAATGTTCATAGCATTGATCATGATATGATGTGAGAAAACATGAACAAGCGATCACCAGGCATAGGACATGATATTCTGCTTGTGAAACAATGTTGTATGTGCCATTATTAGAAAATATCAGCAAAATGATGCAACTAGTTTTTAATGAATTATCCACTCCAAAACTGTCAAATGAAGTGAATATTTTGTTCTGAAAAATAGGTTTAAGTATTTGTAAACCTGTATATATATTAATACAGAAATATTGTATACTTATTTTTAATTGAAAGTTTTTGGTTGAAAAAAAATGCAAATTACATTAAAAAAAGTACACATATGAACAAATACATGAGTTTCCATTTCATAGAATTTATTAAACAGTCAACGACTGTTTTAATTTAGCATGCCTTTTTTATCACTTAAATTATGTAGCATTTATTTGTGTAAAACGACAATTTTCATACAACATTGAAATGAAAAATTCTGCCATTTTGACTCAAGTGTGAAGTAGATGGCTTCATGTGTAAAATGCAAATTTATGACATGGGTATATTTACAGCATAATACAGCAATAAAGTCAACAATAGAAAGTTGTGCTCATTTCTGTATGTTGTTGTGATGCATAGTTAAACCCTTCGCCCCTGAAATTTCATAATGAACAATACTAATCTTTGAATTGGAAGAGTTCAAATGTATTTTCAGGGTTGATTGAGTTCATTCCTTCCACAAACTGTACTGATGTGATACAAACTTCCAATGTCAACCATGGCCCTAATCTTTTCCCATACCTACTTCATTCCAGGCTCCATACAGATTTAATATTACCATGACCTCACAAATACTTATATGTATGAGAAAGAGAATATCAAATTTGTGGTATTGATGATTTATATAAAATCTCACCTGTTAAATTTCAAGTAAACATTTCATCTTTATTGGATAGCTGATATTTGCTAACATTTACTAGATAAATACACAGAACTACCAGTATGATAATAAATGTTGGTTCAGTTGTTTATACATGTAGCTAGGGTCTTGTGTCCTTCTACAAATAAGGTCACATGACAACTTTATGAACAGTGACGATGAGGCCTATCAAGTGCCACATTATAGTGCAATCTCACTGAAACATCACCACTGAAGCAAAGAAGTGGGTAAGAGAGAAGAGAGAGAGGTCTCAGTAGTTGAGTTGAAGGTAGCAGATCAATATCCTTCTCTGTATTGTGTTAAAGGCCCAATATATGTAATTTCAGGAAAATTTTTTTGATTCTGAAAAATTCTGAAAAAAACCCAGTTGATAACTATGCAAAAATAAGCCTAAAACGAAGTAAACCTGAGCGGTAACTAATAAGAAACTCTTGACCGAAAAATCCAAAGAATTGAAAATAATTCAGGTGGGGCCCACTTCAATAACAAACCGAAGATAGAAGACAGTTCAAAATGGACGCATGTTTACAAATACTGAGTTTCAACTGCTGCTGTACCGGTAACCGCGTAAGAATTCATCTAGGATATTGCTGATATCAGTTAATTTTAGCTAAAGCTATAGATATAAAAAGTTATTGGGCTTAATTTTCGCTTCAAGTTTTGCCGAAAGTTAAGTATATTGGGCCTTTAGCAGATATGTTAGTGGTAGACAAAGATAGAAAAACACGATTTACGGAGACCCACATTGATCAACTGACACTTGCCGTCCTTCAGTTGTGTCTCCAAACCTGAAGAAAGAAAATCTTGTTTTAATAATTTATTAAGTATATTTTATTTGCATGTTATGTATTGAACCAGGGAAATATAAGGAACCTGGAATTTATTACTATGTACCAAGAAATTTTCCTCCAGTTATCTTATTTGCTGTTTTCTGTTAAAATCCATTTTCATCCAGTGCTAATATTGTCCTTCATGTACACGTAATTGCTACATATTACACATAATTACTACATATTGCACATAATTACTACATAATTATTACCCTTATTACTACATATAACACGTAATTACTACATACACTTGTATTACACATAATTACTACATATTACATGTTGTGAACTAAAATATGATAAGTTTACTCAGGGTGAGAAAAAGGTGAAAGGTGAACTACAGTGAAAACTGTCCTGGCATACAGAAAAGTGCATTTCTCTTTACAACATTAATTGAATAGTGATATCATCAGAACAGGTTACATTAAATATCGAATAAATATAAAGCAATGTGTTTATTTTAACGATGCAGTTGTAAAGAATTGAAGCGGACATATAGGTTTAGACTAGTTGTCTTGGTGTTTACATTACTAAGCTTAGGCTTATATAGATGAATGAGGGCGAGTGGGAAACTCGCTTATGAAAATCAAATCATGACATCGTTGTAGATAAAAACACAAAAGCACGTTACTAGTTCCACGTCCTTGTATTCACTCCCAAATATATGTTTAACATAAACAGATTTCTGATAAATGGGAATAACTCAAATACATTGGAGTTACTGATTACCTCCCCTATACCATACTGTATAGTTTACACAACACGTTTACATAAGAGCAGGTTGATATAGTCGATAATTACGCAACCAACTTAACCTTCTAGCGTTTACATGGATTCTAGCAGACGCTTGGGTCTTTGCCGGATTGCAAATTGCATGATCATCGGCGTATGTACGGTGAATTTCTTACCCACGATAGGTACTAAATTTTATATCCGTCAAAGCGGCCATGTTTTTGCCAAGAACGATAATCAACGGACCGAGAGACCTTAATTGGTTTTTGCTAAAAAAGGTTCCATTTTAAGGTAACTGAGCAAAGCTCATGGTGACCTATTGCCATTGTGTCACCACAATCATATCTATAAGTCTGTAATGTCAGGAACTATGGTAAGGTTTGGTTTCAACTGTCATTAATGTTTTTCAGTGTGCTACGAAGGTTTTTCTGTCTATAGTAAGAGTTACAGAAAAGAAATATGTATATATATTATGTCCCTACTTTGTTCTTAGCTATTTTTGTATTTTGCTATTTATGGATTCTATGCCTTAATTGTTGCAGTTTCCGTCATCCGTCAGTCTGTCATCTTTTCCTGTAAAATGCTATAGTCCCAAACTGTATTTACCAAATTTGATCTGGACCATTTGGAATAGGAGTGGGTCCCAATAGAGATCGAAGTGAAACTTTTTAAATCCATCTAATCTACCGAAGAATAAAAGGAATAACATCCTTATTCAGTCTGGATCATCCATTGGCCATGGGCACTCAATTTTGTATAAATGGTGTTGGTTGACCACTAGCTATAGGGGCAACAGTGTGGGGCCAAATAGGGAAAATGGAGACTATAAGCTTTAAAGGCCCAATATACTGGTACATAACTTTTGGCAAAACTTTAAGCGAAAATCAAGCCTTACAACTAATTAAAATAACAGATTTAGTTAAGATTAACTGATACATGTATCAGCAATATTCAAGATGAATTCTTGGTTTTGGTACAGCAGCAGTTGAAACTCAATAGTTTGTAAACATGCATCCATTTTGAAGTGTCTTCTTACTTCAGCTTGTTGTTTAAGTGGTCCACACCTAAACGATTTTGAATTCTTTGGAATTTTCTGTCAAGAGTTACTTGGTAGTTATTGCTCTGGCCAGTTTACTTTTTTGCATGGTTTCATCACCTGGATTTTTTTTCAAGAATTTTTCAGAATCAAGAAAAGTTCCCTGAAGATGCATTAATTGAGCCTTTAACATCAATCTTCTGTCTGAAGAATAAAGGAATTCTATATAGAGGATCTTACACGAGTGTCAATGTAAAATGAAATTTATTAAAGGAGTTCAATAATAGGCTCGTGACATATTAATTTTTTAACGAGTTTAATAAATTCTATATTACACTGACATGAGTGTAAGATTCTATTTGTCACATAACTTATATTTATGAGAAAATACACAAAAACTCTCAAATTTCTTCTTTGACGGTACAATTTTTCACTACCAAGACAATCATATGACGTCATAAAGACATACTTTATTTATGATGTCACAATAGTGTTATTACACATGTGTAATACCATATATATGTCATGGCCATATGACATGACTGAACGGGTCAGTTATGTGATAAACTTACTTTTAGTATTAGTCTGGAGAACGTTTGAGGCAAATTAATTCACTCAATTGTGTATGAAGTAAAACCTTAACAATTCCTTCTTCTACCACTCAAATTTCATTCTAATATGTTTAGAGAATCCTTGGGCTAAGGGCACACAATCTTGTACAAATAAAAAGAGTTGGCTTTGACCTTTTAGGAGCAGAGGTATGGGGCCAAATGAGGAAAGTAGAGATAAAAACTTTAAAATCCTCCTTCTACTGTACATGTATGGTAAAGTCCAGGAAATATATCCTTAGTCTGGAGTATCCCTATGCTAAGAACACTCAGTTGCATACAAACAAGTGTTTGTGCTTGCCCTCCCCTTCTGCCACTGAAGGGATAATGGATTTTTTCCTAATTAGTGTGGGGCATCCTTGGACCAAGGACACTTAATTTTTTATTTATTTTGGGGGGGGGAGGGGGGGGGGAGTGTGCCCCTCCCCTTTGGAGGTAAAAGAATAGGGCCAATAAGGGAAATATATATTTAGCCTTTGAAGTCCTTACAAATACTGTATACAGCTTTAGCCAAAGATACAGAATATCACTGTACAAGTTATAATGTCCTGTATCTTTACAGATTTACAAGAAAGATATCTATTATTTATTTTTATATGCTCTAAGCATCCTGAATCAAAACGGTTCTTTTAGTAATTCTAAATTATTAACAGGATCTGTCACAGGCACTTGGATCTAGTATATTTCCCCCTTATCAGCAATATTTCACAAATAATAACAACTGAGTACATGTATTCCATAATATGGACCAATTTTTTTTTTTTTCGATGGATATATTCCAACAATTTTGTTTTTCACAATATGTTGTATGTATGATAAGGAATACTAGATCACTATCATTTGTGAAAATAAAAGTGAGTTTTATTGCAAATAAAAAAAAGAAGACTTTTCACAAGGGCCTGTGGATCTAGATAATGATTTAGGTTATGTATTATAATACGCATGTCATATTATTATACTTAGTATATGCATATAAATGTCATGTATTATTTATAAGATTAATTGAACTACATGTTATCTTTGTACTTTCTGTATTAAATATGGTCAAATGTCATTCCTTTGACTTAACTTTGTCAATAAAAAGGTTGAGACTAAAATTGGTTTAATTTATTTTCTTTTCTACATTTACCAGGTATCATGAATTAGCTGAAAATAAAACAGTAGGAAAATGCAGCTAACATGTTACAGCAATTTTATTTTCACCACCAAGAGCCTGTACAACCTCCACCTTATAACGCACTACCTCGCCAAATAGCCCCTACCTGGGAACGAAATAACCTTTAGGCTCACTAGGTCTTTGTGACACTCCTCGTTATCAAGGGATTACCTTCACCTTCGCTCTCTACACCCCAGGAATCGGTCTGGCAAAACTGAAGGCTCCGTGTGCGTCACCTTGCTGATGAGGCAAGAAGACTAGTCCAACCCTTTGATGTACATCAAAAGAATCTTGTTATCACATAGCGGTAAAAAATGACAGGCTTTGAAGTCGGTTGCAGCTCCTTTGTAATCTTCAAAGGACAGGCATGCAGTCTATTGATTGGTTAGTTTTTAGCTCACCTAGTCCTAAGGACCAAGGTGAGCTTATGCCATACTGTGTTGTTCGTCAGTATGTCGTCTGTCCGTCATCCATCAAACATTTTCATGCCTCCGCCATGAAATGGGGGGGGGGGGGGGCATATAGTGTACACATGTCCGTCCTGTCCCGTCCCATGGTAATGTAACCAGCTGGGTGCGGGGGCATTTATGTCACACAGACATTTCTAGTTTAAACAACTTCTTCTCCATAACTGCAGATTGGAAATCAACCAAATTTGGCAGGAAGCATCCCTAGGTGCTCAGGATTCAAAATTAAATAATATACAAATGGTGGGACTGACCCTCAAGGTGGCTGAGGGGCGGGACAAAAATGTTTGGTTTTTTTTACTATATTGGTTCAAGCGACTTCTTCTCCATAATTACTGATTGAAAATCAACCTTTCCTTAGGTGATCAGGATACAAAAATGTACTAATGGTTGAACTGATCCCCTAGGGGGCTGAGGGGCGGGCCAAAACGATTATTTACTATATAGGGCCAAGCGACTTCTTCATTACCACCGATTGGAAATCAACCTTTTTTGGCAGGATGCATCCCTAGGTGTTCAGGATACAAAATTGTACTTATGGTGGGACTGACCCCTAGAGGGCTGAGGGGCGGGCCAAAAATGATTGTTTACTATATTGGTTCTAGCGACTTCTTCATAACCACCGATTGGAAATAAATCTTTTTTGGCAGGAAGCATCCCAAGGTGCTCAGGATACAAAATTGTACTAATGGTGGGACTGAGGGAAGGGACCAAAAATGATTATTTACTATAATGGTTTAAGCGACTTCTTCTCCATAACTATTGATTGGAAATCCACCTAATTTGGCTGGAAGCATCCCTAGGTGCTCAGGATTCAAAATTATACTATTGTTTGAACTTTTAAACAGTTGAGATCCCCAAAACTATATATGCAATTGCTAAGCATAAAGATCCAATCACAATCATGATATTATGATTGGTCACTCGGTATGCCACGCCCTTGTAGAATCAGCACCAGAGTCAGAACTTTGAAACCGTTTATATTTCCAACCCATATCTATAAATACAGTTTGCTGGGCATAAAGAGACGAACACAATCGTGATATTAGCATTGATGTCAGGGTCTGGCCAAATCACAAGGGACTTGGTTTGTCAGGTTTAATTTAAACAAGTCTGTTCCTGTCCCTTGTTGAAAATATTTTACTACAGATGAGCAATACAGGCCCTCTGGGCCTCTTGTTTTTACCTGAGCGTGCTTTCATTTTTCCCATGACATATTCCAGGTGTAGAGAGTAAATGTGAACGGAACCCCTGGATATCAAGGGTCGTCTTTGCGACAATCCTCTTTTATCTCTTTTTAACACTATTGAACTTTGTTTTGGGCCCTCTATCTTTGAAAATCCTCAAAAACTCCAATATCTGTCTGTTTTTTTTAGTATTGTACCTGGCGTTGTTTTCCAAATTAATATTGTGTCAAACGTACACTGTATAGAGGGGGAAAAAGTAGAAATTGTGATGATTTAATTTACATATGGACACAACCCATGTGACTATTTCCCCTCAGAGCATCACCCCCTTCCCTTGAAACGAAGAGCCACACTCGATTGAGTGATCACTGGCTCGTGACACAGGTAAATATCTCGTCCACACGTTCACTGGCCTCGGTACATCTTCGCTAGCCAAGGGTTACGATCCACATACATAGGTGATCGTAACCCCTGGATATCGAGGATGGCCTCGGTACAGTGTACATCGTTTCATAGCCTATTCGTTAGACTAGACAAAAAATGACAGGAAAACGAGCTGAAAAAGTTCTTGAAAATAGGGCCTATATAAAAAGTAGGTCATTACTCGGCATAAAGGCTGTAGATATTCACCGCGAGGTGTGTGACATTGATGGGGAGGGCCAAATGTCTCACAGGACTGTTTGTAGGTGGGTAGGTAAATTTAGTGCTGCACAGCAGCAACTGAAAGATGCTGCTCACCCAGGTCGTCCTGCAACAACTACGACCAAAGGTAACATAGAAAAATCCGAAATATCCTCCAAACTAATGCTCGATTCACCGTAAGACAATTGGCTCGAATGACAAACTTGTCGTTAGCAAGAGTTCATGCAATTTTGAAGAAACACCTAAAAGTTAGAAAGACAAATGCAAGATGGATACCCAATTTGTTAACGGATGAGCAAAAGAAGACGCGTGTAACAATGGCAAAAAAACTTCTCAAAATGTACCCAAAATATAGTAAAAAGGCTTTTGATAATATAGTCACTGGTGATGAGACCTGGGTGTATTATTTTGAACCAAAGCGGAAGGTTGCCAACCGAATATGGGCCACTAAAAATGCCAGACGCCCAAGTATTGCCAAACGAATACGAACGGTAAAGAAGGTTTTGTATGCTATTTTTTTCACTAATAAGGGTCCAGCTATTCAAATCCCGGTGCCAAAAGGCAGAACGGTCACAGGCAAGTTCTATAAAAACGTTGTTCTGAGAAAGTTTAAGAACTACTACAAAAGTCGCCGCCCCAAAACAGGACTTATGTATGTCCGACTTTTGCATGATAATGCACCCGCTCACAAGGCACGTATTGTGACTGACTTTTTGGAGTCAGAGAAGGTTACCGTCCTTCCGCACCCCCCGTATTCGCCAGACTTGGCCCCCTGCGACTGTTTTCTCTTTCCAAAACTTAAATATCATTTATCTGGAAGGAGATACAATTCGAGAAATTCCCTTTGATCTGCTGTTTATCGGTGTCTGATGGGTGTACCCATTGAAGAGTATGAAAAATGCTTCCAAAAATGGATTGACCGGCTAAAAAGGTGTGTTCTGACTGGCGGAGAGTATTTTGAAGGGCAGAGCAAATTAAAATGAACAAAAGCACTTCCGCTATATGAGCACCGATGCAAGTGACATTATTTTTGGAACACCCCATGTATGTTTACTGGGCCATTAATATATAGTTCAATGTAGCTTGTGTCCATATGTAAATTAAATCATCACAGTTTCTACTTTTTTCCCCTTTATACAGTGTACGTTTGACACAATATTAATTTTGCAAACAACGACAGATGGTCAACGCCAGGTACGATACTAAAAAAAACCAGGCAGATATTGAAGTTTTTGAGGATTTTCCAAGATAGAGGGCCCAAAACAAAGGTCAATAGTGTTAAAAAGAGATAAAAGAGGATTGTCGCAAAGACAACACTCGATATCCAGGGTTCCGTTCACCTTTGCTCTCTACACCTGGAATATGTCATGGGAAAAATGAAAGCACGCTCAGGTAAAAACAAGAGGCTCAGAGTGCCTTATTGCTCACCTGTTGTAAAATATTTTCACAGTGGACAGGAACAGACTTGTTTAAATTAAACCTGACAAACCAAGTCCCTTGTGATTTGGCCAGACCCTGACATCAATGCTAATATCACGATTGTGTTCGTCTCTTTAAGCCCAGCTAACTGTATTTATAGACATGGGTTGGAAATATTAACGGTTTCAAAGTTCTGACTCTGGAGCTGATTCTACAAGGGCGTGACATACCGAGTGACCAATCATAATATCATGATTGTGATTGGATCTTTATGCCCAGCAATTGCATATATAGTTTTGGTGATCTCAACTGTTTAAAAGTTCAAACAATAGTATAATTTTGAATCCTGAGCACCTAGGGATGCTTCCAGCCAAATTAGGTTGATTTCCAATTTGTGGTTATGGAAAAGTCCCTTAAACCAATATAGCTATATAATCATTTTTGGTCCCGCCCCTCATCCCCCTAGGAGGTCAGCCCAACCATTAGTACAATTTTGAATCCTAAGCAGATAGGAATGCTTCCTGCCAAATTAGGTGGATTTCCAGTCAATGGTTATGGAGAAGAAGTCGCTTAAACCATTAAAGTAAATAATCATTTTTGGTCCCTTCCCTCAGTCCCACCATTAGTACAATTTTGTATCCTGAGCACCTAGGGATGCTTCCTGCTAAAAAGGTTGATTTCCAATCGGTGGTAATGAAGAAGTCGCTTTAACCAATATAGTAAACAATCATTTTGGCCCGCCCCTCAGCCCTCTAGGGGGTCAGTCCCACCATTAGTACATTTTTGTATCCTGATCACCTAAGGATGCTTCCTGCCAAAACAGGTTGATTTCCAATCAGTGATTATGGAGAAGAAGTCGCTTGAACTAATATAGTAAAAAAAACAACATTTTTGTCCCGCCCCTGGCTACCTTGAGGGTCAGTCCCACCATTTGTACATTATTTAATTTTGAATCCTGAGCACCTAGGGATGCTTCCTGCCAAATTTGGTTGATTTCCAATCAGCAGTTATGGAGAAGTTGTTTTAACTAGAAATGTCTGTGAGACATAAATGCCCCCGCACCCAGCTGGTTACATTACCGTGGGACGGGACAGGACGAACATGGGTAAACTATATGCCCCCCCCCCCCCCATTTCATGGCGGAGGCATAAAAATGTTTGATGGATGACGGACAGACGACATACTGATGAACGCCACAGTCTGGCATAAGCTCACCTTGGTCCTTTGGACTAGGTGAGCTAAAAACTGACCAATCAATAGACTGCATGCCTGTCCTTTGAAGATTACAAAGGGGCCGCAACTGACCTCAAAGCCTGTCATTTTTTACTGCTATGTGATAACAAGATTCTTTTCCTTTATACTTAGTCCTCAAAATAAATTACCTATACACAAAAGGCAATGGATAGATCCGTACGAATTGGTCAATTAACATTGATTGATTATATGTACGTATACATTTATTCTATCATTACGTAAGTACACATTAAAATATATATTTATTCAGTATTGCCTGTCAAAACTTGTCCCCCTCTAATCCGAAACCCTGCCTGTTCCAGCTTTATCTTTTTGGTCTCGCCATCGCCCATCCACCTCATATAGATTAGTCCCAGTGGCTTTTTTTTTGACAGGTCATACTGTATCTAGATGACTAAAAACATGTTTATGTTTACAAAAATTATTTATCAACCCCTACAACATTATTCTATATAATGTGAGAATGTTATGGCCTGATGAGATGATAGTGCTGTTTGAGCTTTTCGGAACGACGCCAGAAGGTCATCAGACCAGGTAATGGAATCCTTCGATTCCCGACCGGCAGTCATGTCATCGAATGGAGAGAGTAGCCTCGAACAATCTTTGATGACACGTCCTAGTACTTTGTACGCGCCTATGAATGATCTTAATGATGACACAGTGGCTGGGGGTTGGCACGAGGCGAGGGAAGCGATGCGATGCGCGCAGGCTTGAATTGTTCCTTGACGCCATTTCCATCCGAGAATAGTTGTCTCCTTGGGAGCGATAACCGTCTTAGATGAAGACAAGTGTAGACCGGACTTGTTAACTGCTTCAAGTAGCTGTGAAAAGTTGGACAGGAGTTCTTCGCTAGTGCTGCCACCGCAATAGAGGTCATCAGCTACTTTGGCAACAGTACCTTCTTGGACAAGGTGTCCCAACACGCGGCATGTCAGCTCTTCTAAGGCAGTCTCGGAGCCGGGCATTCCCATCGCTGATCGTACATAGACTCGGACACCACGATATGGTGTGACCACGCCACAATACTTTTGGGAGTCCTTTGATAGGGGGATTTGATAGAATGATTTGGTGAGGTCGGTGATGGCAATATAATTCCACTGAGCTATCTGTCTCAGGGTAGAGTCCACATCAGGCATGAGAGATGGTTGGGGTTTGGTATACCTACCCACATCGGCAAAGGCTGTTACTAAGCGGAAGCCACCACTCTGTTTCTTTATGAGGAAGGATGGGTTAACATACTCTACGTCAACACCAATATCTTCTGGACGACGGAACACACCTATGCTCTCAAGCTCGTCAAACTTTTCTTGAAGCTGGTTGAGTTGATTTTTGGCGTATTGTGGCATTCTACCCTTGCGCTGTGGTGGTTGTACGGGACCCATGTTAACCCTTGCTTTGAGTGGTCCAACGGCACCATTGTATCCTGAAAATGTCGGATTGAAGACATTATCGTATTTATGCAATATGTCCTTGAACTGTGAGCTGACCTCCTCTGACAAGATGTTGTCTGGATCAAGGCGGACATTGTCGGAGTACTTGGTGTGACTCTTAGTAGTAATAGGCTGATGTCGTTCGACCGGCGTGTAGTCTTCAGATTTGGGCCCTGTACTATCGGGTGAGAAGGTTGACCGGACCTTGCAAAAGTGAGAGTTCCTTTTGATAGTTTGAGGCTCAGTAGTCAGATTGGGAATCCTTATGTTTCCAGATACGCTCGACACTAGCGAAGGCGGAGGCCAGGAACATCCAGCCATCTCATTTGGTTGGTGTGACTCAATAGAAAATATGTCGTCAGCAGGTGCAATATCTGTCGGTAGTTTGACTTCAATGAATTCGCCAGGCCATATGGTAGTGGTTTCAGAGACTGGGGCTCTAAGAACATGTGCTCTACGCACCACAGGTTTGTCATTGTCCTGCGAAAGCGGGCCATATTTATAAATATCTTTTCCCGCTATACTGATTTCATGTCGGGCAGGACGAATTGAAATGTCGTTTTTCTCCATGAACGGGATTCCTGCTAACACGTCCGTGTCCAGGTTGTCAACTACGAGTCCTTCGAAGTAGAGAGTGTGGCCATTATGGTGGAAAGATATTCTAGTCTCACCAGTAACATGTAAAGGGGAAAGGCCGTCAGCTTGGTGAGCAGATTGCGATGTGTTTTTGATTGGTGCACTCAAACTGGCCGCAACGGAAGAACGAATCATATTGCCTGTTGCACCGCTGTCAATTGTAAGGCGTACAGTGTGGTGATGATAAAAGGTGTCTATATATGGAGATTGGCGAATTTGCACCCTGTTGATTGTAGAAGTATCTGCGTCATGGTTATCGGATGTTTCATTCTCTTCATCATCGGACATGTCATCTGAGCCTGTGATGATGCGGGCCTTGGCAAGGTACTTCCGGTCGTGTGAGGGGAGGAAGGTACACTTACTTAGGAAGTGATAGTCAGGGCGACCAGCTTCCTTACATAAGGGACACACTTTGGAGTTAGATGTTCGCTGAGGTAGAGAGCGATTGGGCTTCATGGGGAAGCGAGGGTTTGATATAGCAGCTCTCATGGCTTTCGCGTCTTCGCTAGTTCTAATCTCATCTAATAATGAGTCCAATGCCTGTGATATCTCTGGTTTGATTGAAGCGAGTGATCTCGTACGGAGTTCGGTACCATAGCGTTGCTTGACTAGTCTGGGTAACTCGGTATTTATCAAACGAAGCCACGTCAGCACCGCCATATTTTCCAATGTGGGAGTAAGTTCTTCGTCTTCTTGTAATTCCGCACCATGGTGGGTGATCCCCATATCTCTCCGGAGTAAATTATCCTCAATAAAGGCCATTATTCTTTGGAACAGGTCTTCAGGTCTTTCATTTGGTTGGAGTTTTATTGCAGAAAAGTCGATGAAATGTGCTCCAGTTGATTGGAAACCAAAATGTAGTCTGATAGTTTGCCAAATTTTTTCTAATGACGTTGAGTTCTTAACTATTGTACTACGGGAAATAATAGGGCAATAGTTTGCGATCTGACCTAGCATAAGATCCAACATGTTGACTTTCTGTTCTCGCGTTCGCCTACGGGCCTCGGGGACCCCTTCCCCGTCATTTGTGAAACCCCTGTGGGGCGTGTCTCTAGATTTTTTTTGCCATTGTATTCCATCAACAAGAAATGGGGCGAAGTGTGGATCTAGCGAGAGAGTGTAAATAAGGTTTTGTTTCCAATTTTCAAATGAGTTTACAGTCTCCACCTTGCTTAAACACCATTGTTTTGGTGCCCTGTGAGTATTCGCCATTTTCGTCTGGCCGCTAACACATCCACGCTTGTGACCTGGGTAATAGTTAATTACGCTGCGATTGTCTTAGAAAATGAGTTACACCTACACTGTTTTTTCCATCTGTTTGTCGATAGAGAACGTAGGATCGAATCCTGCTGCCACCACGCCAGTATAAGAGAACAACATACAACCGCAACACAACTCGTGGTGTGAAACTTTATAACGGAAGTGGAACAAACATAGGTACATACTAATAGCCGGAACAACAAAGGGTACATACTAATAGCCGGAGTACGGCCGGACTAACTCCGGTCTATACATCTACTGGCGCTACATGTTTACACTTGTTTCTAGTATAGTATTTGTGTTTATATCTAAATGTTGATCTCTGTACAAGATTGTATAATGTATATTATGTTTATCTCTGTACAAGATTGTAAGATGTATATTGGCATATACTGCAGGCGTGCGTGAGTAAATGCACATACATGTCCACATGAAGTATATATAAAACGCTTCTGTTGTCAAATAATAAACTTTTCATCCCCCGCTCTCACTGAAATGGGGTATACTAATTTGGGCTTGCCCGTATGTCTGTCTGAATGTCCATCTATAATCTATCACACTTCGTCTCCGCGAAATAACAACAACAAATATTTTCGATTATCCGGTAAAATCCTTAAAGGGCTCAACCCAAGTTCGATCGCTGATTCTGGCAGATGTTTGTTGGCGGAGTTATGGCCCTTTAATTGTCAAAAAAGTCTGTTTCCGTACAATTATGGCAACAATTATAATATTATTTTCTTGAAACCTGGTGATAAGATTAATTACCTGAAGAGCAAGGCCACGTTCGATTGCAACTTTTTCCAGGGTGTATCTGACAGAGTTATGGCCCCTTGATGAATGTTTCCTTGCAATCACAGTAAAAAGTATTATCAATTTTTAATGTTTAAGGCTACTGTCTCTGTTCAATTTTTAAGCAATACATTGCAGAATTTTTTTTACCTACAATTTGACTACCCCATTACAAAGCGGCGAAGCGGGAGATATTTAATCATTAATATTAATTAAAAATTATTAATATTTATCAAATCTATGAATAAGCCTGTTCATTATATACACCATATAAGCTTTTTATCACATAATGTATACCACATGTATATTTATTAATGAAATTCACCTTATACTGTACCAGAAAAGAACTCCAAATTGTACGCATACCGAAAATTACAGATTTATTGAAAGATAACAACTTGGGAAACACAAACACAAGGTCTAGTACTTATGTGTGGGCATGTGTGTGCATTGATGCATGCATGCGCATGTGCATTGCTGCAATTAATGGACATCTATGCATGTATGTGTGTTTGTGTGCATGCAGGTGTACATGTGTGTGTGCACGCGTGTTTGTGCTAATGTATGTGTGTGTGAGGGTATGTATGTGTACATGTGTGATTTATGTGTATGTGCATGGATGTATGAACCCCTGTGTAATGGTTCATAATATTAGTGCATGTCCATGTGTACTTACATGTGCACATGCATGTCTGTATGTGTATGTATGTGTGTGAATTATATGTTTATATATATTAATTTGCCTGTGTGTGTATATCTACCTGTATCCTGGCTGTATGTGATACATTTATGTATTCGTTATATGTGTACATGTTTATTGTTGATGAATAAAAAAAAAAAAAAAAATCTTATCGTCAATTGCCAGATTAAAAAATATTATTTCACAAAAAAAAAAAAAAGATTCTTTTGATGTACATCAAAGGGTTGGACTAGTCTTCTTGCCTCATCAGCAAGGTGACGCACACAGAGCCTTCAGTTTTGCAAGACCGATTCCTGGGGTGTAGAGAGCGAAGGTGAAGGTAACCCCTTGATAACGAGGAATGTCACAAAGACCTAGTGAGCCTAAAGGTTATTTCGTTCCCAGGTAGGGGCTATTTGGCGAGGTAGTGCGATATAAGGTGGAGGTTGTACAGGCTCTTGGTGGTGAAAATAAAATTGCTGTAACACGTTAGCTGCATTTTCCTACTGTTTTATTTCCAGCTAATTCATGATAAATGTAGAAAAGAAAATTAAACCAATTTTAGTCTCAACCTTTTTATTGACAATGTTAAGTCAAAGGAATGACATTTGACCATATTTAATACAGAAAGTACAAAGATAACATGTAGTTCAATTAATCTTATAAATAATACATGACATTTATATGCATATACTAAGTATAATTATATGACATCTGTATTATATTACATAACCTAAATCATTATCTAGATCCACAGGCCCTTGTGAAAAGTCTTTTTTATTTGCAATAAAACTCACTTTTATTTTCACAAATGATAGTGATCTAGTATTCCTTATCATACATACAACATATTGTGAAAAACAAAATTGTTGGAATATATCCATTGAAAAAAATAAATTTGGTCCATATTATGGGATACTCAGTTGTTATTATTTGTGAAATATTGCTGATAAGGGGGAAATATACAGACCCAAGTGCTTGTGACAGATCCTGTTTATAATTCAGAATGATTAAAAAAACGTTTTGATTCAGAATGCTTAGAGTATATAAAAATAAATAATAGATATCTTTCTTGTAAATCTGTAAAGATACATTATAACTTGTACAGTGATATTCTGTATCTTTGGCTAAAGCTGTATACAGTATTTGTAAGGACTTCAAAGACTAAATACATATTTCCCTTATTGGCCCTATTCTTCTACCCCCAAAGGGGAGGGGGCACCCCCCCCCCCCCCCCCAAAAAAAAAAAAAAAATATGAAAATTAAGTGTCATTGATCTAAGGATGCCCCACACTAAATTAGGATAAAATCCATTATCCCTTCAGTGGCAGAAGGGGAGGGCAAGCACAAACACTTGTTTATACGCAACTGAGTGTCCTTAGCATAGGGATACTCCAGACTAGGGATAAATATCCTCGACTATACGCATACATGTACAGTAGAAGGAGGATTTTAAAGTTTGTATATCTACTTTCTTCATTGGGCCCCATACCTCTGCCCCTGAAAGGTCCAAGCCAACTCTTTTTTGATTGTGTGCCCTTAGCCCAAGGATTCTCTCAAACATATATTGGAATGAAATTTGAGTGGCAGAAGAAGGAATTGTTAAAGTTTTACTTCATACACAATTGAGTGAATTAATTTGCCTCAAACGTTCTCCAGACTACTACTGAAAGTAAATAAGTTTATCACATAACTGACCCGTTCAGTCATGTCATATGGCCATGTCATAAAATATGGTATTACACATGTGTAATAACACTATTGTGACGTCACAAACAAATTACGTCTTTATGACGGCATATGATTGTCTTGTTAGTGAATAATTGTACCTTCAAAGAAGAGTTTTGGTGTATTTTCTTGATTCTGAAAAATTCTGAAAAAAAATCCAGGTGAGAAAACCATGCAAAAAAATAAACTGGCCAGAGCAATAACTACCAGGTAACTCTTGACAGAAAATTCCAAAGAATTCAAAATCGTTTAGGTGTGGACCACTTAAACAACAATCTGAAGTAAGACAACAGTTCAAAATGGATACATGCGTTTACAAACACCGAGTTTCAACTGCTGCTGTTCCAAAACCAAGAATTCATCTTGAATATTGCTGATATATGTATCAGTTAATCTTAACTAAATCTGTTATTATAATTAGTTGTTAGGCTTGATTTTCGCTTAAAGTTTTGCCGAACATTATGTACAGGTATATTGGGCCTTTAAAGCTTATAGTCTTCATTTTCCTTATTTGGCCCCACACTGTTGCCCCTATAGCTAGTGGTCAACGAACACCATTTATACAAAATTGAGTGCCCTTGGCCAATGGATGATCCAGACTGAATAAGGATGTTATTCCTTTTATTCTTTGGTAGAAGATAAATTTAAAAAGTTTCACTTCGATCTCTTTTGGGACCCACTCCTCTGCCAAATGGTCCAGATCAAATTTGGTAAAAAAACACAATGCAGTTATGGACTATAGCATTTAAAAGTAAAAAGACAGACAGACGGATGCTTCAACAATTAAGGCATAGAATAAATAACAAAATACAAAAATAACAAAGAACAAAGTAAGGACATAATATATATACATATGTCTTTTCTGTAACTCTTACTATAGACAGAAAAACCATGGTAGCACACTGAAAAACATTAATCACAGCTGAAACCAAACCTTACCATAGTTCCTGACATTACAGACTTAGATATGATCGTGATGACACAATGGCATCAGGTCACCATGAACTTTGCTCAGATTACCTTAAAATGGAACCTTTTTTAGCAAAAATCAATTAAGGCATCTCCAAACACAATGCTGTTAATATAAGATATGTCGTGGAATACATGGCAAGACATTAAGAGTAAATAAGGATTTCAGATATCTTTGGTATCAAATATATCCATATATACAAACAAACAAACAAACAAACAAACAGGTCAATATATTTGAATAAAAACAGATAATTGGAGACATTTGATACTAAACACATGGGAATTCAGATATCCAAATTAAGCAATAGTACTAAAACTTTACCAGTAAACAATCTCTGAGTTAAAACAGGGAAGTTCAGAAGAAGTTAAACACATGATACTCAAGATTTACAAGTAAAGAAATGTCTGACTTAAAACACAGGGTAGTTCAGATGCTTGTAATAAAAATGGCCCTCAAGCTATCTGCATGAGACTATTATAGATGCATGGGTATTTTAGGTAGATACATTTAATTATAAGTATTTTAGGTAAATAAAATAACTAACTTAAAAAATGTCACTTTATATCACTGATTTAAACCAAATCTTGTCTCATTATATTTTTTATATCTTCCATGCTTTCATTGATATGGTAACAGTCAGACATATACATTTCCAACTTTTAAAAGTTAAAACAGAGATTGACTAAGCAAGATAATCTAAGGTCAAATTCAATCGATTTATTTTAAAAAGGCTTTTCTCAAGGATTGGTGTTTTATGATTTATACTGAAACCAACAGATGCTTTTAAATATTTGAAATATCAAAGGCTTTTATGTACAGAAGATTATATCACAGCATGTGATAATACACTTACACTTGAAGAATGTAAATAAATATAGTTGAAGCATGTACATACATAATTCATACAGACTTTTCATACCAAAATTCAAGCACTTTTCCAGTACTTTTTCTCAATTTTCAAGGTGAAGTTTTTGTCTAAACTTGCAGGAAATAGCGGAAAATGGATGACTTAAAGCTTTTAAAATTTTCTTGTGATGTTTTTTGTTTTTTTTTTTTTAAATAAATCTGAAAAAAATACATGTAGTACAGCTAGTAAGTAAGAATTCCACCACTTTCCAAGCATTTATGAGCAAATTCCAGCACTGACCCCAATTCAAGCACTTTTCAAGCACTGACCCCAAATAATAATAATTCCTCTTAATATCATGTTTTTTTTAACCAATCACATAAAATATCCAGAAAATGATGCCATTTCCATTGATTTCAGTTCCAACTTGTACAAAATATTGTATAGGGCCATGGTTGACATTGGAAGTTTGTATCACATCAGTACAGTTTGTAGAAGGTATGAACTCAATCACCCCTGAAAATACATTTGAACTATTCCAATTCAAAGATTAGTATTGTTCATTATGAAAGTTCAGGGGTGAAGGGTTTAACTACACATCACAACAACATACAGAAATGAGCACAACTTTTTATTATTGACATTATTGCTGTGTTATGCCGTAAATATACCCATGTCATAAATTTGCATTTTACACATGTGTAATATAACCCATCAGCTCTGTGATTGGTTGTAAGTGTCAATTGTACTTACTGTCAGGTCACGCCTAGGACAATAACATTACGTGACCTACTTCGTACTTGAGACAAAATGGCAGAATTTTTCATTTCAATGTTGTATGAAAATTGTCGTTTTACACAAATAAATGCTACATAATTTAAGTGATAAAAAAGGCACGCTAAATTAAAGCAGTTGTTGACTGTTTAATAAATTCTATGAAATGGAAATTCATGTATTTGTGCATATATGTGTACTTTTGTAAATTTAATTTGCATTTTTTTTCAATCCAAAAACTTTCAATTAAAAATAAGCATAATATATTTCTGTATTAATATACATACAGGTTTACAAATACTTAAACCTATTTTGTAGCACAAAATATTCACTTCATTTGACAGTTTTGGAGTGGATAATTCATTAAAAACTAGTTGCATCATTTTGCTGATATTTTCTTATAATGGCACATACAACATTGTTTGACAAGCAGAGAATCATGTCTTATGCCTGGCGATCGCTTGTTCATGTTTTCTTACATCACATCATGATCAATGCTATGAACATTTATAAAATGTAGTCATGGATCTCTCTCTCTCTCATGCTTTTTGATATATTCCTGCTAGCAATCCTGTCGTAATTCTGGGAACTTTTCATCCATCAGTCGCAAAAACCTCTTTTTGCCACGATGAAGTTTTCTGATTGTGTCTGTCACACTGACTTTGAACACAGCACTTCCATTGTCAACATACTGTATGCAGTGATTCCGTGCCTCCTTCATTTCCTGTAGCACGTATTCATATGAACATCTGCCACAAGTCCGCAGGCGTGTCTGGAAACGCTTCCGATAGCTAGCAATCAAGTGCTCTCCTAGAACTTGTTTCGCATGCTTAAACAGTGGCTCTGACTTTTTCATTTCATTGAAGAAAGAAACAAGCAATTGACAATCATTTCTGATGGTGGTTGCTATGTCATCCATGACTGTAGAAAATTGTGAGCCCCCTACTATATTGTTGCCATAGTTACCACATCTGTCGCAATATGAAATTTTTTCAAAAAACCATAGAAGATGGACCCTTAAGTCTACTGAGAACGGCGTCTCAAAATCTTCGTCAGAGTTCTCATTCAACTCTCGAAGCCTTTTAAAGGCCTGCTGTATCAGAAGGAAGACATCTTCAGAAAATATATCGCCGAAAGGTAAGGTGGAGGAGTCCATTACATCATGTTCCATTTTGGCCAGTAATAAGAGAGCTGTTGGCGTGTAGTTTTTGTTGTTGAAGATGACTTTTTGCAGTGCCTCATGCCTAAATCCTCCAACATTGAAGAATTTAAGGAATTCACTGCACTCCTCATCATGTTTGTAAGGAGCCTCAAAATACTTTAATATCATTTCAGCTGTCTCCCATGGCAAAAAGGCATCGTTTTTCATTGAGTCTTCCATAACCTTTAAACAAAGAAAAAATAAAAGACAATCTTTAACATTTCTAGTAGCCCTGCAGCATGTTTCAGGTACTGTATGTAAATATGTACTGATAATATCAAAATTTAGAAACTAGGAAATCTTTGATTTGTGGTTGAGGCAGTGGAAATAACACTTCTTTTTCCAACCCAATGACCTGGGTTCATGACTTTGGTCTGTTATGACTTGTATGACCTTGGTTTGTTATAATTACCTGTTGTTTGACCTTTACATGTTAAGAATTGTAAGACCTTGGTGTTTTATAATGACCTGTATGACCTTGTCACGTTATGACCTGTATGACCTTGGTGTGTTATACTGACTATGTGTAATAAATTGTATGACCTTTGTGTGCTATTGTAATGTGTATGACCTTGGTGAGCCACATAACCTGTATGACCTTTGGTGTGCCATCATGACCTGTATGACCTTTGGTGTGCTATCATGACCTGTATGACCTTTGGTGTGCTATCATGAATTGTATGACCTTGGTGTGCAATAAGAACCTGTATGACCTTTGATGTGCTATCATGACCTTTGGTTTGCTATCGTGAACTGTATGATCTTGATGAGCTACAACAACTTGTATGACCTTGGTGTGCATTAATAACCTGTATGACCTTGGTGTGCTATCATAACCTGTATGACCTTGTTGAGCCACAATAACCTGTATGACCTTTGGTATGCCATAATAACCTGTACGACATTGGTGTGTTATCATGACCTGTATGATCTTTGGTGTGTTATCATAATCTGTATGACCTTTGATGAGCCACAATAACCTGTATGACCTTGGTGTGCCATTATAACCTGTATGAACTTGGTGTGTTATCATAATCTGTATGACCTTTGGTGTGCCATAATAACCTGTATGACCTTGGCATGCCATAATAACCTGTAAGACCTTTGGTGTACCCTAATAACCTGTATGACCTTGGTGTGTTATCATTATCTGTATGACCTTTGGTGTGTTATCATAATCTGTACGACCTTTGGTGAGCCATAATAACCTGTATGGCCTTGGTGTGTTATCATAATCTGTATGACCTTTGGTGTACCATAATAACCTGTATGACCTTGGTGAGCCATAATAACCTGTATGACCTTGGTGAGCCATAATAACCTGTATGACCTTGGTGTGTCACATAATATGTATGACCTTTGGTGTGCAATAATAATCTGTATGACCTTGGCATGCTATAATAATGTGTATGACCTTGGTGAGTCATAATTACCTGTATGACCTTGGTGAGCCATAATAACCTGTATGACCTTAGGTGTGCCATAATAATCTGTATTACCTTGGTGAGCCATAATAATCTGTATTACCTATGGTGTGCCATAATAACCTGTATGACCTTGGTGAGTCATAATAATCTGTATGACCTTTGGTGTGTTATCATAACCTGTATGACCTTGGTGAGCCATAATAACCTGTATGACCTTGGTGAGCCATAATAACCTGTATGACCTTGGTGAGCCATAATAATCTGTATTAACTATGGTGTGCCATAATAACCTGTATGACCTTGGTGAGCCATAATAATCTGTATGACCTTTGGTGTGCCATAATAACCTGTATGACCTTGGTGAGCCATAATAACCTGTACCTTGGTGAGCCATAATAACCTGTATGACCTTGGTGAGCCATAATAATCTGTATTACCTATGGTGTGCCATAATAACCTGTATGACATTGGTGAGCCATAATAACCTGTATGACCTTGGTGAGCCATAATAACCTGTATGACCTTTGGTGTGTTATCATAACCTGTATTACCTTTGGTGTGTTATCATAACCAGTATGACCTTTGGTGTGTTATCATAACCTGTATGACCTTTGGTGTGTTATCATAACCTGTATTACCTTTGGTGTGTTATCATAACCTGTATTACCTTTGGTGTGCCATAATAATCTGTATGACCTTTGGTGTGCCATAATAATCTGTATTACCTTGGTGAGCCACAATAATCTGTATTACCTATGGTGTGCCATAATAACCTGTATTACCTTGGTGAGTCATAATAATCTGTATTACCTATGGTGAGCCATAATAACCTGTATGACCTTTGGTGTGTTATCATAATCTGTATTACCTTGGTGTGCCATAATAACCTGTATTACCTTGGTGAGCCATAATAACCTGTATGACCTTTGGTGTGTTATCATAACCTGTATTACCTTTGGTGTGCCATAATAACCTGTAAGACCTTGGTGTGCCATAATAACCTGTATTACCTATGGTGTGCCATAATAATCTGTATTACCTTGGTGAGCCATAATAACCTGTATGACCTTGGTGTGCCATAATAATCTGTATTACCTATGGTGTGCCATAATAATCTGTATTACCTTGGTGTGCCATAATAATCTGTATTACCTTGGTGTGCCATAATAATCTGTATTACCTTGGTGTGCCATAATAATCTGTATTACCTTGGTGAGCCATAATAATCTGTATTACCTTGGTGAGCCATAATAACCTGTATGACCTTTGGTGTGTTATCATAATCTGTATTACCTTGGTGTGCCATAATAACCTGTATTACCTTGGTGAGCCATAATAACCTGTATGACTTTTGGTGTGTTATCATAACCTGTATTACCTATGGTGTGCCATAATAACCTGTATTACCTTTGGTGTGCCATAATAACCTGTATTACCTTTGGTGTGCCATAATAACCTGTATTACCTATGGTGTGCCATAATAACCTGTATTACCTTTGGTGTGCCATAATAATCTGTATTACCTTGGTGAGCCATAATAATCTGTATTACCTTTGGTGTGCCATAATAATCTGTATTACCTTGGTGTGCCATAATAATCTGTATGACCTTGGTGTGCCATAATAACCTGTATTACCTTTGGTGTGCCATAATAATCTGTATTACCTTGGTGAGCCATAATAACCTGTATTACCTTTGGTGTGCCATAATAACCTGTATTACCTTTGGTGTGCCATAATAACCTGTATTACCTATGGTGTGCCATAATAACCTGTATTACCTTTGGTGTGCCATAATAATCTGTATTACCTTGGTGAGCCATAATAATCTGTATTACCTTTGGTGTGCCATAATAATCTGTATTACCTTGGTGTGCCATAATAATCTGTATGACCTTGGTGTGCCATAATAACCTGTATTACCTTTGGTGTGCCATAATAATCTGTATTACCTTGGTGAGCCATAATAACCTGTATGACCTTTGGTGTGTTATCATAACCTGTATTACCTATGGTGTGCCATAATAACCTGTATTACCTTTGGTGTGCCATAATAATCTGTATTACCTTGGTGAGCCATAATAACCTGTATGACCTTTGGTGTGTTATCATAACCTGTATTACCTATGGTGTGCCATAATAACCTGTATGACCTTGGTGAGTCATAATAATCTGTATGACCTTGGTGTGCCATAATAATCTGTATTACCTTGGTGTGCCATAATAATCTGTATTACCTTAGTGAGCCATAATAATCTGTATTACCTTGGTGAGCCATAATAATCTGTATGACCTTGGTGTGCCATAATAATCTGTATTACCTTGGTGAGCCATAATAATCTGTATGACCTTGGTGAGCCATAATAATCTGTATTACCTATGGTGTGCCATAATAACCTGTAAGACCTTGGTGAGCCATAATAACCTGTATGACCTTTGGTGTGCCATAATAATCTGTATGACCTTTGGTGTGCCATAATAATCTGTATGACCTTTGGTGTGCCATAATAATCTGTATGACCTTGGCATGCTATAATAACGTGTATGACCTTGGTGAGCCATAATAATCTGTATTACCTATGGTGTGCCATAATAACCTGTATGACCTTGGTGAGCCATAATAATCTGTATGACCTTTGGTGTGCCATAATAATCTGTATGACCTTTGGTGTGCCATAATAATCTGTATTACCTTGGTGAGCCATAATAATCTGTATGACCTAGGCATGCCATAATAACCTGTATTACCTATGGTGTGCCATAATAACCTGTAAGACCTTTGGTGTGCCATAATAACCTGTATGAGCTTTGGTGTGTTATCATAATCTTTATGACCTTTGGTGTGCCATAATAACCTGTATGACCTTGGTCAGTCATAATAATCTGTATGACCTAGGCATGCCATAATAACCTGTATGACATTGGTGTGCCATAATAACCTGTATGACATTGGTGTGCCATAATAACCTGTATGACATTGGTGTGCCATAATAACCTGTATGACTTTGGTGAGCCATAATAATCTGTATGACCTTGGTGTGCCATAATAACCAGTACGACCTTGGTGTGACATAATAATCTGTATGACCTTGGTGTGACATAATAATCTGTATAACCTTTGGTTACCTTTATGATCTTTGTAAGTTGTTCTGTGCTGAAGAAGAGACGTAATGCCTGCCAGCTGGGAAGAATCAAGCCAAGAAATTCCATCTGAATTTGCAGTCCTACCTCGACAAACGAGGTACAAAGCATGACCTTCGACCCTGTGAAGTCAGAGTTGTTGCAAAGGACAATCAATCTCAGTAGAAATTTCATACAGGAGATTCTCTGTTCAAGTAAAGTCAACTTCTTCTGGTAGTCCTTCAGTACCTTGTAGACTAACAAGGCATAGTCAATGTCATCTATACTTTCTGAGAAGGTCAGGAACTGAAACAAAACAATTACTGTCAATCAATATTTGTAAATATTTGTAATACTTTGATTATTCTTGTCTGTTTTTTTCTACTGTCTTACACACTAGTTTTTTTTCACGCAGTACAACATGGTAGAGCTATTAACAGGCTCACAGCAGAGGATGGTCTTTGTCCAGTTTGCATTATCAGCCCATAGTTCAATGCTTAAATAATTCACTTGAATATTGATGTAACATATGGGTAATTTATACATACTGTATATAGCTTAAGCTTTCGAGAATATTTTATTTTTCAAATTTACCTCTTCAGACAAATTACGCAGTTAACATGATTTTTCAAAAGCTTGCTCTAGAAATTATTTTAAATTTGCAAATGGTGCGCTATCAAGAGAATTTGCATGACTCCTAAATCAGTAAACAATAGCTCCGAATTGGCTGCAATTTTGTATATGCGTCTCAGTCATGTGACTACTTGAAAATTCATGTAAAATGCACAGACTAAGTTACTTAAACAAAGAAAGTCTGATGTTAGTCACACCAGGTAGTCTGATGTCAGTCACACCAGGTAGTCTGATGTCAGCCACACCAGGTAGTCTGATGTCAGTCACACCAGGTAGTCTGATGTCAGTCACACCAGGTAGTCTGATGTCAGCCACACCAGGTAGTCTGATGTCAGTCACACCAGGTAGTCTGATGTCAGTCACACCAGGTAGTCTGATGTCAGTCACACCAGGTAGTCTGATGTCAGTCACACCAGGTAGTCTGATGTCAGTAATACCAGGTAGTCTGATGTCGGCCACACAAGGTAGTTTGATGTCAGCCACACCAGGTAGTCTGATGTCAATCACACATGGTAGTCTGATGTCAGCCACACCAGGTAGTCTGATGTCAACCACACCAGGTTGTCTGATGTCAGTCACACCAGGTAGTCTGATGTCAGTCACACCAGGTAGTCTGATGTCAGTCACACCAGGTAATCTGATGTCAGTCACACCAGGTAGTCTGATGTCAGTCACACCAGATGTCAGCCACACCAGGTAGTCTGATGTCAGTCACACCAGGTAGTCTGATGTCAGTCACACCAGGTAGTCTGATGTCAGTCACACCAGGTAGTCTGATGTCAGCCACACTAGGTAGTCTGATGTCAGTCACACCAGGTAGTCTGATGTCAGTCACACCAGGTAGACTGATGTCAGTCACACAAGTTAATCTGATGTCAGTAATACCAGGTAATCTGATGTCGGCCACACCAGGTAGTCTGATACCAGACACACCAGATAATTTGATGCAAGACACACTTAGAGTAAAACGACACTTTAGAGTACAGCCTACCTTTGATAAAACGGTGTTGTTGGCTACAATGTCGTCAGAACAGTTGGAGAAAATTCTCTTGATGACCATTGTCCATTTGTTCTTCACATGCTCAGTATTACTGCTGTCTGCAAAATTTACAAATGGAAGGCTACAGCTTGCTTGACTCTGATAGCTTAGTTAGTTAGTTAGTTACGAGATTTACGCCGATGCAGACACCGATTTACATCGGTGTTTCGACAGGCGTGACTCTGATAGCTCAATGTGAGGCCTTAAAGCAGCTTGTTGAGTCATTGTCTTGGGGAGATCATATTAACACACTAACCCTGAGGGGTTTACAGTTTAATAAGGTCACGAAGTGAATCGGGAGATAATTATTTTCACTTACAGTAAAGACTTACAGTATACAGTTTCTGGTATAGTCCTGAGATATTAGGTACATTACAGAAAACACATTTACTCAAATGGGTTGCTGGAATAACCTTAGATATGAGGAAATAATTTAATTTTGCCTATTCCCGCAATGTTAAACTTTTTCAGGTTATATTGTATAACATCAAAAATCAGACAACGCAAAAAGTGATGATGTCATATACCGCCATGTTTGGCGCGGTATTTTGTAATCAAACTTCTGATTGGTTGAAGTTGTTTTGCGGTAAAATTTATGCACATGGTTGTGTATTTTGCAAATCCATTCAATTTTTGTTATAATTAATACGAAACCATTGTATAAGACTTATGTCTTATATATGTATCTTCGGAAATGAAATTATAAGGAATAAGCACAATATTTTTTAGGGTTATACGGTATATACTGAAAAAACTGTGTACACTGTTTTTGCATAAACCGCTTCGGTATATACCGTATAACCCTAAAATATATTGTGGTTATGCCTTAAATATATCATAGGACACATTTACCAAAAGGGGTTTTCAGTATGGCCGATTAAGTTCCTGACTTAAAAGGTTTAAAATTCTTCACACTTACCAAAACGGTGATTCGGTATAGTCAGGTTCTTTAGAGGACAGGTACTGACAGAGGCACCCTCTAGTGATAACATTTGAGCTGCCTTGTCACTTAATCGCGAGTCTTTCAAAAAGAGGCTGAGCAAACCCACAGCATAATTGTCGCCATAGAAACTGGTTTGATGTTCCTGGAGTGCAGAGATGTACTTTTGAATGGCCTGTTCCTGTAAAGTATGTATGGCACTGTGTTTTTCAGCAAGCTTCAAATATGACTCTTGAATCTTCTTGTCCAGGAAAACAAGCCAACTGTAATCACTGGCTGAGATAGCGTCCTGTGCGGCCACACTCCTGAATCTGCCGAGCTCCATCGCACAATATGTAGCATCCAAGATGACCGGAATGCCTTCAAGTCCAAGGCTGACTAGGTCTTCTATTTGGTACAGTGTGTAGCAGACAAATAGTAAACCATAGGAGAGCTGGGCCTACAAAACAACAAAAGTGAAAGTTAGTGTTGTAAACTGTCATGTGCTGGTGGAACAGGTGCTAAAGGCGGGTCTACTGTTGGCTATAAATACTGTTAATCAACTTATTTTCGTGCACGAGTAATTTTCGCGTTTTTCACGGCTGATTAAAATTTGCGAAAAAATTAATCACCCCGAAATAGTTTCAATCAGGGGTATGCCAACTGAAAGAGTACTGTATTGTATACGTGTACTGTACATAGGGAATTGTAGAAATCTACAAGTACCTGACATTTACCTACCATCTACTGGAAATCTACAAGTATCTGACATTTACCTACTGTCTACTGGAAATCTACAAGTATCTGACATTTACCTACATCTACTGGAAATCTACAAGTACCTGACATTTACCTACTGTCTACTGGAAATCTACAAGTATCTGAAATTTACCTACCATCTACTGGAAATCTACAAGTACCTGACATTTACCTACTGTCTACTGGAAATCTACAAGTATCTGACATTTACCTACATCTACTGGAAATCTACAAGTACCTGACATTCACCTACCATCGCCTGGAAATTTACCAGTATCTGACATTTACCTACATCTACTGGAAATCTACAAGTACCTGACATTTACCTACTGTCTACTGGAAATCTACAAGTATCTGACATTTACCTACATCTACTGGAAATCTACAAGTACCTGACATTTACCTACTGTCTACTGGAAATCTACAAGTATCTGACATTTACCTACCATCTACTGGAAATCTACAAGTATCTGACATTTACCTACCATCGCCTGGCAATCTACAAGTACCTGACCTTTACCTACCATCGCCTGGCAATCTACAAGTACCTGACCTTTACCTACCATCGCCTGGCAATCTACAAGTATCTGACCTTTACCTACCATCGCCTGGCAATCTACAAGTATCTGACATTTACCTACCATCTACTGGAAATCTACAAGTACCTGACCTTTACCTACCATCGCCTGGCAATCTACAAGTATCTGACATTTACCTACCATCTACTGGAAATCTACAAGTATCTGACATTTACCTACTGTCTACTGGAAATCTACAAGTACCTGACATTTACCTACTGTCTACTGGAAATCTACAAGTATCTGACATTTACCTACCATCTACTGGAAATCTACAAGTATCTGACATTTACCTACCATCTACTGGCAATCTACAAGTATCTGACATTTACCTACTGTCTACTGGAAATCTACAAGTATCTGACATTTACCTACCATCTACTGGAAATCTACAAGTATCTGACATTTACCTACCATCTACTGGAAATCTACAAGTATCTGACATTTACCTACTGTCTACTGGAAATCTACAAGTACCTGACATTTACCTACTGTCTACTGGAAATCTACAAGTATCTGACATTTACCTACCATCTACTGGAAATCTACAAGTATCTGACATTTACCTACCATCTACTGGAAATCTACCAGTACCTGACATTTACCTACCATCTACTGGCAATCTACAAGTATCTGACATTTACCTACTGTCTACTGGCAATCTACAAGTATCTGACATTTACCTACCATCTACTGGAAATCTACAAGTACCTGACATTTACCTACCATCTACTGGCAATCTACAAGTATCTGACATTTACCTACATCTACTGGAAATCTACCAGTACCTGACATTTACCTACCATCTACTGGAAATCTACAAGTACCTGACATTTACCTACCATCTACTGGAAATCTACAAGTACCTGACCTTTACCTACCATCGCCTGGAAATCTACAAGTACCTGACATTTACCTACCATCTACTGGAAATCTACAAGTACCTGATATTTACCTACTGTCAACTGGAAATCTACCAGTACCTGACATTTACCTACTGTCTACTGGAAATCTACAAGTACCTGACATTTACCTACTGTCTACTGGAAATCTACAAGTACCTGACATTTACCTACTGACTACTGGAAATCTACAAGTACCTGACATTTACCTACCATCTACTGGAAATCTACAAGTACCTGACATTTACCTACCATCTACTGGAAATCTACAAGTATCTGACATTTACCTACCATCTACTGGAAATCTACAAGTACCTGACATTTACCTACATCGCCTGGAAATCTACAAGTACCTGACATTTACCTACCATCTACTAGAAATCTACAAGTACCTGACATTTACCTACTGTCTACTGGAAATCTACAAGTATCTGACATTTACCTACTGTCTACTGGAAATCTACAAGTATCTGACATTTACCTACCATCTACTGGCAATCTACAAGTATCTGACATTTACCTACCATCTACTGGAAATCTACAAGTACCTGACCTTTACCTACCATCGCCTGGAAATCTACAAGTACCTGACATTTACCTACCATCTACTGGAAATCTACAAGTACCTGACATTTACCTACTGTCTACTGGAAATCTACAAGTACCTGACATTTACCTACTGACTACTGGAAATCTACAAGTACCTGACATTTACCTACCATCTACTGGAAATCTACAAGTACCTGACATTTATCTATTGTCTACTGGAAATCTACAAGTACCTGACATTTACCTACCATCTACTGGAAATCTACAAGTACCTGACATTTACCTACCATCTACTGGAAATCTACAAGTATCTGACATTTACCTACATCGCCTGGAAATCTACAAGTACCTGACATTTACCTACATCGCCTGGAAATCTACAAGTACCTGACATTCACCTACATCGCCTGGAAATCTACAAGTACCTGACATTCACCTACATCGCCTGGAAATCTACAAGTATCTGACATTTACCTACATCGCCTGGAAATCTACAAGTACCTGACATTTACCTACATCGCCTGGAAATCTACAAGTACCTGACATTTACCTACCATCTACTGGAAATCTACAAGTACCTGACATTTACCTACCATCTACTGGAAATCTACAAGTACCTGACATTTACCTACTGACTACTGGAAATCTACCAGTACCTGACATTTACCTACCATCTACTGGAAATCTACAAGTACCTGACATTTACCTACATCGCCTGGAAATCTACAAGTACCTGACATTTACCTACCATCTACTGGAAATCTACAAGTACCTGACATTTACCTACTGTCTACTGGAAATCTACAAGTATCTGACATTTACCTACCATCTACTGGCAATCTACAAGTATCTGACATTTACCTACCATCTACTGGAAATCTACAAGTACCTGACCTTTACCTACCATCGCCTGGAAATCTACAAGTACCTGACATTTACCTACCATCTACTGGAAATCTACAAGTACCTGATATTTACCTACTGTCAACTGGAAATCTACAAGTACCAGACATTTACCTACCATCTACTAGAAATCTACAAGTACCTGACATTTAACTACCATCGCCTAGAAATCTACAAGCACCTGAATTTTACCTACCATCGACTGAAAATCTACAAGTACCTTACTTTCAACATAAAATCTGACCTTTGACATGCCCTCCATATCAACCTCTGTAGTTTCCAGACGAGGTACAGAATATGGTTTCTTCCTTGGTCTAGATTTTTGTTTGCGTATTCGTTTGGTTGAGGTTCCACTGGAAACAGGCTCATTTTCCGATTCATCACTCTCTGAGGAGGAGGCTGAAACCAACAGCAGCAGTAAATCGGCATCAGGTTTACATAAAAATCATTATGTCTTAATGACTTCATCAAAGTCATTCTTTTCTGTTTTGTAAATCAATAATTTATTTTATCACCCAAATTCAATTGTGTTCAAAAAGTTACAAAATTATTAATTATCTCCCTTGGTATGTCGGCTTTGGGGTTTTGTTAAACTTTTAGCCATTTCTTAATGAACTTATTTTATTTGTCAAAGAGACAAAAAAAGTACAGTTCCACAATATTTATATATATTTTTTCAAGTCTATAATTTTAAATATTATCTGAAATGAAGATCTAAGCATCAAATGAACTATTTATGGTGAAAATATTGAAACTTAATGTCTTTCATTGGTTGTATCATAAAAACCATTGTTTGGGTAGTAAATATTTCAAACTAATAAAACACAACAAGACTGGTCATATAATTTCAATTGATCAAGTCTCTGACAAGCTTAATTGGAAAAGTGACATATTTCATAAACCTCATGTGAAATGTAAATGAATGTAAGATCTTTTTTACCACATTATAAAAAATTGTGATATTTTAAAACATCAATTCTTTAAAACACCATTGAAATGTAAAATGCTGCCATGTTGACTCCAGTGCGAAAGTCAATGACATCATACAATTGCACTAGGATCCGAAAAATACTTGTAATTGTTCAAATTTAGTTGACCAATAACATAGTAAGAAGTTGAATGATCATTATAATTATAAATACCTTCGCTGGAACTCTCTTGAACCTTGTTACATCCAATTACAGAGTACTGAAACAAAAACAATATATGGAATAGTCTAGTATGCTTCAAATTAAAACGACCTAATAAAGGATCACCAGTACAAAGATATATACATAGCCATATTGTGTTTTTTTATAAGGAAGACTTCTCAAAACATTTTGATGTATTTATTTCATCAAAAGCCAACAAAATTCATCTTAATCTTTATCATATGTCTTATTTTACAAAATGTTAATTACTAATTACACCTATTGTCCATCACTCAGGTAAAATACTAACGACTTGGCTAGGGAGAATTTCTCTTTACATCATTTGGAAGATTGTAAGATTACTGATAAACCAGAGGTCCCAAGTTCTGTTCCTAGTGGAGGCATTGAAAAAATGATACCTTTCTAGACAAATTCAACAGCTTCCTCAATATAACTACTCCTAAATTGTAGAGTTTTTTGTCCTGTTTCTTTGTCCCAAAGTGCATCACAGTCTCAAACCGCAGCAACATGACAGGAAGCTTTTCTTCATAAGATCTGGAATAATGAAAGATCATAGGGTCATACAAGGATAACTAAAAATGTCTGTGAGACATAAATGCCCCCGCACCTTATGAAATAAGTTCTTCATGCTTATTACGTATCTGAAGTTTGATGACAATCGGATCAGTAATTATTTAAATAAGCTGGTTACATTAATATTACCATAGGACGTGACGCAATGCGACATGACGGAACGGGACAGACATGGGTAACACTATATGCCCCCCCATTTCATGGTGGGGCATAATAATCAAAATAGTAGAGCTGATTTAATAGTACCCCCTGAGTGATCCCTTATATTTATTATATAAAATACCAATCATCAAGCATATTGTGGGAATACGGATGTGGTTTAAAGATTTGTATACCAAAAAAACTCGTGTATCGGCACACTTTTTTGAAGGAAAATAAAATCCCAAAGTGGGGGTGCGCAAATTACACTAACATAGTTGTATGTCAAGTCTTTTTCAGTGGAAGAGTAACGATTCTGAAATGCGACAGCCATATTGGATAGACCATACCTATTTTGCAATCTACTCTCTCTATATAGAGACCACCTTTTATCTAATCCTAACAATACAGGTTTAACATAAACACTTTATCAAGTGACCACCGCTGTTAGGAGACCCCTTTTGCACCTTTCCAAATTGTTTCTTATACAGACTGTGTAACACACTAACGTGGTCAGTGGTTTCTGTTTCCCACACAGCAGATCATCCAGTGAATCCGGAGCGTCAGGTATCAGACTAGCGCACAAGGCCTGGTAGAAAGGCTTCTGACGAGAAGCTCCCAGAATTCCCTCAGAGTTGTTGCCATGGCAACTCATGCAAGTAGCAGACATATAGTTCTCCAGTGGCATCGAATCTAAATCTGCCCACTCAGAAGCTGGTATAAACACTTCAGAATTGTCCATATTTAGGGTGATACTACAACAAAATAAAGTTGTATCAAATATGCACAATGCTGACTTTTTGGAGTAGTAAAGTCCACATAACATGCATGCTTGTATGCATTACTTTACATGTTGGGATCAAAACTTTGTTATATATCACATAATCATATACAGTGTAGTGCAAAAGATATTTGGACACGTAATATTTTTGTTAAATATTTCATGAATTTTGACAACTTTTCAATGAATTTTGATTTTTTTAAACATTATAAAGTATAATTTAAATTTTGTTCAGGTATCTTATAATATTCATCACATACATAAACAGTAGTAATAAATGCTATTTAAATGTGTGGTACTCAGCCTGGCAATCAAATTTGTTACATTTCCATGATAATATACCACTTTATCAACAAAATAAATGCTTCATCATCATAGATAAAAAGAAAACATGGTTGCTGCTGAATTTTAACTTATTCTATGCATTTCACTTTGACAGAAGTGTGCACCTTTTTGACAATTTCAATATCATGACCTGCTAGTAAATTTCATTCTACAAATGACAAAAAAAAAAATAGTCTAGTACGTGTTAAGTTGAAGAAATTTTTATCTTATGAAATAAATGATAAAATATACAATATTGCCTTTACTGACCCATTGATATCAATGGCAGTTTGGACCAAGTCTTCCCTGATCTGGCCTTTAAAACTGGCAATGAAACAGGTAAAGAGACGCTCCAGATCATGAAACAGCCGATTCACACACATTGAATGTCTCTGGGTGCTGATTTCTGTGAAAATAAAAACAAAGTGAGGAGGGGCTCACATAGATACACTCCCACACACACAAAGCTGTTAATTGTGACCTTTGACATTTTAACCTTGATCAATGCCCACCGAAATCTAAGCTTGTCAGGGGTAGAATTTAACATTTTTAGCGATTGCATTTTGTGGCGAGTGGGCTAAGTTTTAACTTGCCAAATTATAAACTTGCTCGCAAACTTGCCAAATTACCGGAGGTATAAACTAAATGCTTGCAATTTTGAAGTGGATAATGAGAGCGCTACGATGCATTCTGAATCAGTCTTAATTTACAATTTAGCCCAGAAAATAAATTTATTTGAAAAACTGTGTCAAGGTGTAAAATATAAATATTACAGTTGTATTGTGATCAAATAACCTTAATTTATTTTTCAGAATCAAAGTGTACTATATGTACAGTTAAAATGTATTACAAATTCTGGTTTCGTTTCACAATTCATTTTATACTTTCAACAACATTTTCTGACATGTGTACAGACTTGAATAATATATACACTTTTAAAATGCAAGTACAATCATTTTCTACTCGCAATTTCAGAAATTAACTCGCAATTGGCAAGTGCGCGAGTGTTAAATTCAAACCCTGGCTTGTATAGACCTTGATAGTGTGATGCTATGGTGTAAATATGAACCGAATTGGTCTGGGGGTTCATAAGATATCTTGTACAAATCTTTTTATTCCCAAAGTGGTCAATGCTGACCTTTGACCTTTAACCTAGATTGATGACCACAGAGGTCAGACGGATACACAGAGAAAGTGATTACTATATATACCCCCTTACCTAAGTAATGGGGGGGGGGGGGGGTATAATAAATGAAATACTGTATACCGGCAAATTTTCGCCCTTGGTTATTTTTCACCCTACTTTAACTTTTTAACTTTAAGTTGACCTACTCAGTTATGTTGATGCTTTCAGTCCAGTTTGATATTCTGCCACTACCACCTAGCCGCCACATAGTTTATCTTAATGTTACTACTTTTTTTAAATTATTCCTATTCACACGCACAATTTATACACATAATATTGTTTCACACAATATGGGGGCATTTAAAGTTATCAGGTTATTTGAGAAGAGATTTCTCCCATTGATAACAATTACAAAATAATTCCAAATTTTGTTTTAGAATCCAGATGATATTGCGACTCTACCATTCAGTGTGCTGTTGGCCATACTGATGAGCACCTTCCCTGCCGAGTCCACCTCATCACTTCCAATCAACTCCGCCACTTTTTGGATGTAACAGCGATAAATCTCTGATTTGGCTTTCTCGTCAAAGTTACATGTGTCTGGGTACCTGATACTGCTCAGTCTGGCAAAAAAACAAGTAGAAATATCAAACTATAATATGAGGTTCCTAAACTGCAGGCTGTATTAAAGTTGTTCACTTATCATCATCCATGATCAGGCCTCATAAGGGAAATATTATATTGGTATCATTTTTTTGTTTTTGGTAATTTTAAGGTTAACATCCTCATTAACTGGGACTCCTGTATAAGTAACTTGAAGACCCCGTTTATTTCAAAGTAATTTGTCTGTCCCGCACAAGCTTTACACCAGCATTCAAACTCACTTAACTCGAATAACTTCAGAGTTTTTCTATGGTCCCGTTGACTTTGACAAGACGAGGTTCCACTATATGTGTTTGATTTCTATTTTCAGTTTTGCTTTGACACTTGTTGTTTGATATTGCACATAGCATAAAACTAGATGAGATAGACAACACCTCTAAGATCCCCACCACTGCAGCATAAAGTGACATGAAAGGAATCTATTGGAGTACCAAACTGTTATTATCAATGAACTTTGTAAGGTGACACATCAGCCCACAATACTTAGTTACAAATTGGTTGCATACAAAGTTTAAGTAAAACTAAAACAATGACACAATCAGAGAGGGCCCTACTGTTATCTGACCCCTAATAGATGCTTAGTTAAGAGGTGTAAAATTTGACTTGACCTTTCATCAAATGACCTATATGTTTCGTCCATTGACACCTTGTTTTAATACTTTAAACTTTGCCTCATTATGTCATAACAAAATGTTTAGCAGGTAAGAGAGGTCCCCTTGAGGTTTGGTTAAATGACATCTTTGCTTGATTCTAATACACGTACCAACTTTGCTGCTGTATAATGTCATAAACTGTTAAAGCAATTAAGAGATTTATCAAACTTTGACCTTGACCTTTGATCAGATGACCTTGACCTTATAATATGTAAAATATGAGCTTGACGTTTGATTTGAATACCTGGAGATTTGGTCAGTTACTGTTACCTGTAATCAGCCACAATGAGAGTCTGCTTGCATATTGCCTTGACTTACACCTTTGAATGTTTGAACAATTAGACATCTTTGTCTCAAGTTTGTGACCTTGACCTTGTGAGGACAAAAATGAACGAACTATGCAACACACCTTCAAATAGTGGTTAACAACCATATACAGTAAAAACCCACTTACTTGAACTCCAGTTTACTCGAATACTCAACATTCGTCGATCAGTTCATTTGGTCCCGACCGAGTTCATACATATTTAACCAACCTCGGATGACTCGAATACCATGTCTTCCTCAAACTACTGATCAGATCGCAACAAGTTCGAGTAAGTTGGGTTTTACTGTATAGTGACAGGGCCCTGATTATTACACAGATATACAAATCTACCTGCTGCATCCGATCTTTCCACACAAAGCTTGCTCTCTCTGGTGACCCAAGAGTAAGACATTCATGGTATTGTCTATGTACAACTTCTGTATAGCTTATAAATCCACTTTGTAACTGACTCTCTACACCAAGCTTTATATAATACATAATATACCTGACTCTCTGTAAATCTTCCCTGAAGTCATGGATGAGCTGTGCCAGTGACAAATCAATGATAGATTTCTGGTCCGAACAGATGCCAAATGTTGGATCAGGTGCTCCTTGTGTCTGGTTGAGCTCTGATCTGGAGTCTCTGATTTTATCTATAAGATATAGATTGTTTCTATAAGAAATAGATTGTATCTATAAGAAATAGATTGTTTCTATAACAAATAGATTGTGTCTTTAAGAAATAGATTGTATTTATAAGAAATAGATTGTTTCTATAAGAAATAGATTGTTTCTATAAGAAATAGATTGTTTCTATAACAAATAGATTGTGTCTTTAAGAAATAGATTGTATCTATAAGAAATAGATTGTATTTATAAGAAATAGATTGTTTCTATAAGAAATAGATTGTAACTATAAGAAATAGATTGTATCTATAAGAAATAGATTGTTTCTATAAGAAATAGATTGTTTCTATAAGAAATAGATTGTTTCTATAACAAATAGATTGTGTCTTTAAGAAATAGATTGTATCTATAAGAAATAGATTGTATTTATAAGAAATAGATTGTTTCTATAAGAAATAGATTGTATCTATAAGAAATAGATTGTATCTATAAGAAATAGATTGTATCTATAAGAAATAGATTGTTTCTATAAGAAATAGATTGTTTCTATAAGAAATAGATTGTATTTATAAGAAATAGATTGTATTTATAAGAAATAGATTGTATTTATAAGAAATAGATTGTATTTATAAGAAATAGATTGTATTTATAAGAAATAGATCGCATCTTTAAGAAAAAGATTGTTTCTATAACAAATAGATTGTGTCTTTAAGAAATAGATTGTATCTTTACAAAATAGATTGTATTAATAAGAAATAGATTGTATCTTTAAGAAATAGATTGTATTTATAAGAAATATATCGTATCTATAGGCCTTTCCCAAAAGTGTTGTTATTCCCCTTGATAGGCCACAATGGTGCATAAAAGATGGACTTCTGGGGAGTGTTTTTCTTATTATTTGGTGCCATGTGACAATCAGATAACGTAATTCCAATTATGACATCATAATAACATGGCGGCAATTTGTTTCAAAAACGCTTGCAAATGTAGCCATGATATGGGAAACAAGGGAGATAACAATACTATTAAGATAGGCCTATAAGAAGTAGATTGTATCTATAAGAAATAGATTGTATCTATAAGAAGTAGATTGTATCTATAAGAAATAGTCTATCAATGTTAAATCATATGAAAGATAGGAAACAGTTATTAAAATGTGCAAATGAACTAAACAAAAATCATCAAGTTGTTTTGGGTGCCAAACCTTACCCTGGTAATGTGATATGTACAAAAACATTGACCTTAAGTCTTTAGTTGATTTCTCTCAAAGCAATTCCATTCCATTAGATTAACAAGAGTGCCATGAGGCAGAACAGGATACGCACATTCCATGCCAAAGTGAAAGATGTAATTTTATAAAAAAAAAAAAATCCCAATGTAACAAAGAAAGCACAAATTGCACGATCTTAAAGGCCCAATATACATAACTTCAGGAAATTTTTCATGATTCTGAAAAATTATGAAAAAAAAATTCAGTTGACAATCATGCAAAAATAAGCCTAAAACGAAGTAAACCTGAGCGGTAACTAACAAGAAACTCTTGATAGAAAAATCCAAAGAATTGAAAATAATTCAGGCGGAGCCCACTTCAACAACAAGCCGAAGTTAGAAGACAGTTCAAAATGGACGCGTACTTTCAAATATCAAGTTTCAAATGCTGCTGTATCAGTAACCGCTTAAGAATTCATCTTGAATATTGCTACATGTAATCTTAACTAAATCTATAAATATAAAAAGTTATTAGGCTTGATTGTCGCTTCAAGTTTTGCCGAAAGTTACGTTTATTGGGCCTTAAATAAGTTAAAACCTACAAAATTTGAAAGATATAGGTTGAAGCCTGTGGGAGAAGATATTTAAATGTGTGACCTTTTAACCTACCCATGTGTTTGAAGATACGACAGGTTACCCCGCCTGGGTCCTCACTGATGGCATACTGTAGTACTTTCTGTATCTGGTTCTTGTTGAGGGTGTAGAGGACCTCTGTCACAGGGGCATAAACAGGAATCTGTAGAGGACAACACCAGGGGGCGCTCATATAGATATAGTTTTTATATAGTGGCATGAACAAGATTCTGTAGAGGACAACACCAGGGGGCGCTCATATAGATATAGTTTTAATAGTGGCATGAACAGGAATCTGTAGAGGACAACACCAGGGGGCGCTCATATAGATGTAGTTTTTATATAGTGGCATGAACAGAAATCTGTAGAGGACAACACCAGGGGGCGCTCATATAGATATAGTTTTAATAGTGGCATGAACAGGAATCTGTACTGAACAACACCAGGGGGCGCTCATATACATATAGTTTTTGTAGTGCCATGAACAGGAATCTGTAGAGGACAACACCAGGGGGCGCTAATATAGATATTAATCTTATAGTGGCATGAACAGGAATCTGTACTGAATAACACCAGAGGGCACTCATATAGATATAGTTTTTATATAGTGGCATGAACAGGAATCTGGAAACAACAGCACCAGGGGGCGCTCATATAGATATAGTTTTTATATAGTGGCATGGACAGGAATCTGGAAACAACAGCACCAGGGGGCGCTCATATAGATATAGTTTTTATATAGTGGCATGAACAGGAATCTGGAAACAACAGCACCAGGGGGCGCTCATATAGATATAGTTTTTATATAGTGGCATGAACAGGAATCTGGAAACAACAACACCAGGGGGCGCTCATATAGATATAGTTTTTATATAGTGGCATGAACAGGAATCTGGAAACAACAACACCAGGGGGTGCTCATATAGATATAGTTTTTGTATAGTGGCATGAACAGGAACCTGTAGAGGACAGTATCAGGAATCTGGAAACAACAGCACCAGGGGGCGCTCATATAGAGAAAACTTTTACAGTGGCATGAAAAGCAATCTGGAAACAACACCAGGGGGCACTTGCTCATAAAGATAAAACTGTTACAGGGGAATGTACAGTGATCGGGAAACAACATAACCATGCAGGGTTCCTCTTACATATGATATATAACTGTTACAAAGGTATGAATAGAAAACTGCTAAAAAACACCACCAGGGTTGCTTATATAGGCCTATCTCAAAAGTGTTGTTATCTCCCTTGTTTGCCAAATCATGGCTACACTGGGAAGTGTTTTTGAAATAAATTCTTACCATGTTATTATGATGTCATAATGGAAATGATGTCAGCCAATTGTCACATGATGCCAAATCATCACAAAAACACTCCCTGGAAGTCTATCATGTATCCACCCTTACAATATTGTGGCCAATCAAGGGAAATAACAACACTTTTAGGAAAGGCCTATAGATATGAATAATTGTTACAGAGACATGTACAGTAAAATCATTTGGCCTACAAAACATTTTTTGAGATAACTTGTTTCTGTACCTTGTGAGCATTGCGTATCCTGTAGATTACCACAGCAACAATGTGACGACACCAAATGACCTGAGGACAGACACTACAGGTCGCAGAGGTCACCCTGTGCCTCTCAAACGACAGCGACACTTTAGCATCCTCCATCTTTGATTTAGTTGCAATGGTAGTAGAGTCACTTGTCTCCGATGTCAAAAATACAGGCTTGGATAAAATAGCTGACATCATAAACCCTACAAGTAACAGGGAAAGAATAGTTCAACTGTATCTGTATCATTAATAAATTAATAAATGTTGTACATGGAAGACTTAATTTTCAGCTGCATTACAAATAACTAGTGTTGACAAAATTACTACTTTAAAACCCTAACCACAGGTAAACCCTAACCACTGATTAACCCTAACCACTAGTTAACTGTAACTACTTAACCTTGTGTAAACACTGTTTAGCTCTAATATAACCATGTAGTCAACTACTAGGTAAAGGTAGCCACTACTTAATCATAGACACTAGATAACTCTAACCTCTGTTTAACCCTAACCACCGGTTAAATATAATCCTGGTTAACTCTTATCACAGGTATATCCTAACCACAGGTATATCCTATACTACAGGTAAACCCTAACCACTGATTAACCCTTACTACTTGTTTACTGTAACCACTTAACCTTGTATAACCACTGTTTAGCTCCAATATAACCATGTAGTCAACTACCAGCTAGGTAAAGGTAACCACTACATAATTATAAACTCTAGTTAACCGTAACTTCTGGTTAACTCTTAAGTCAGTTCTGATTATAACCCTAACCACTGGACTAATGGTTAACTCTAACTTCTGATTAACCCTAACCACTGGACTAATGGTTAACTCTAACTTCTGATTAACCCTAACCACTGGACTAATGGTTAACTCTAACTTCTGATTAACCCTAACCACTGGACTAATGGTTAACTCTAACTTCTGATTAACCCTAACCACTGGACTAATGGTTAACTCTTAACTTCTGATTAACCCTAACCACTGGACTTATGGTTAACTCTAACTTCTGATTAACCCTAACCACTGGACTTATGGTTAACTCTAACTTCTGATTAACCCTAACCACTTGTTGATTATAATGATTAGTTTACTTTAACCAAGCCTTGAGAGCCGGGCTTGGTGTTTTGAAAAAAAAATTAGTGTACAGATAATTATTTTTGACCACTTAATAAATTTGCCTTCGGTTTTTAATGTTAAAATAGTAACCTTAAAATATATTGGGAATAGACTCTGCTTATATTCTAAACAACAGTGTAAACAGTAATGGCTTTAAGGTTCTTCTAACTTGTTCACGGAGAACTATCACAAGTTTGAGGAATAGCTGAGAAATTACAAAATTTTATTCAGTTAGGGCAAGTTGTGATTAAACTACTATTCAACTGCTCACAAGCAATCAGACTTACCAACTTGTGCAATTTCCATGACTCGGTTTTCTTCTATCAGTGTTTCTCCATCCCTCCAATCATCCTCTTTGTAATGTGTCAATTTAGCATAGATCTTTACTCGATTCTCACTCTGGGGAAATGCCCAAAAGGCAACCTGGAAAGAAATTATAATGTCATATTCACTATATATAAAAGAGATCTAGAGCCATCATAATTATCAATACAATAAAGGGAAACATCTTGTACATAATAGGTAAAAAAGTCAAGGCAGCCATGCATGGAATCATAAAAGTTGAAGGAAAATGTTCAAATACTGTAAAAGTCAATATTTTCGCGCATGGAATTTTTCGCTTAGTCCGCCTCCAAACTGTTCCCAATGTGGAAATTTTGCTTTGCAGTCAAGCTGTTTTGCACTATGTACCTATAATAAAATTACACACTGTAGAGTTTGAGTATTGCTGAATATGTTCGCGTGTGGATATATTCGCGGAGATTAAATGCCAGCGAAATAAGCAAAAATTTCCACACTGCAAAAAATTCCACTTTCACAGTAGACAAGATTTTAGTTCAAACTTGAGTTTTATGCTGTAATTGGTGCAGTAGGTAATACAATTCCTTATTATTTACATGTCATTGTAAAATAACGATAAAGGAAATAGAATTTACTTTTTTTTGGCCATTTTCACAATGAAAATAAAAGATAAAATTAAAACATACCTTTTTTATCATAGATTCATCTAAGGGAGGGTCATGATTTTCGAGAAAGTGACAAGGATAATGTTCCCCAGTGACTCGGGCTGCTAAATCCGAGAGAGGCTGCACCAGCGATTTGTTGATGAGACAGTTGTCAGGTGGGACAGGTGAGTTGGAATAAGACTGGTTAACATCCCGAGACGACCTGTCATATATATCGTCGCAGTCACTGCCATACGGACTGTCAAAGTAGTCTTCCGGCTCCTCATTCTCACCATCTATAACAGAAAGATTGACAAAAATAATGAGCATAATTATATTAGATAATTATATAATTCTAGCTTTGTAAACTATGTTCAAGTCCAAACTGAATGTAATAGTGTGACAAAATACATACAGCAAGATGGTATCAGTAACCTTTTTAATTGGTCAAGTTTCAATTTAATTACATATATACATATGTTTATGCATATGGTCAATAATACCAGGGACATATACATGTGAGACACATATACGTCCCTGATAACACCTATTAAAAGGGGACCCTAACATAAATTCTCTTAATTCACATGTTTTTAACTAAAAAAACAGTAGAATTAACCTGTACCCAAATTTCCTCCAAATTTCAGTTAGATGTTCAGTATGATGATATCATCTAGTAAGACTATACACTAAATTTAAATTCAATCAGATATCAGAAACACTATAAAAAGTGGACTTGGAAAATTAACACAATTACATTTTCAAAATTAAAGGGAAATTCCCTCTAGCTCCAAGCTATAGATGCAAACAAAATCCTTTCTTTATATACAGTAAAATCTAGCTGCCACAGAATTTATACATGTATACAAAATGTTACATATACCTGACCTTGATACGGTATTAGTTTATTAATTACTGTTGGGTTTATAACTATAATGTATATATATACATATCGATAACTTGTTATATATACCTGGGATGCATATATATATCAATAATACCTCCCTGTACGTAACTTTATGTACCTATGTATATATATCTACTGTAGATATATAACTAATAATTCCTTCATTGCCTTTCCTTATAATTAATTCCTTCGTTTTTTCATGGACTTAGATTCTAAGTCCATGGTTTTTTCTTGCATATATATACATCTCCATGGTCCACTATGTATATAATCAAACTGTATACAGTACAGTATACACATATGTAGTTCCCAATTCCAATATCAATGTGTAAAGTTTTTAATCAAAATTTTACACATATAGATGTCTAATATAAATAATATAACTCACCATCCATTTTAGCGGGTCTTGCACACAATATCTTGTGATGGAAAAAAATCCTTATCTACTGACATCGGCCCGTAGACCCGAGACACATCGACACTTCTCATACAATAATTAACAAACTGGTAATTAGTTTTACCATAACTATAATTACTATATATAACATATAGGCCTATGCTAGACTGACATTATAGCTCGGCTATATCAGATGCATGTCCATCGCAGTACATGTACAGTATAGGTCCTAGATACAATGACATCAGGTTAATTTTAAATATTGCGTAATTTCCATGAATTGACATTTGGAATTTACGAGGAAGTTTTAAAACTATTTATAAAGAAAACTCGTTACAGAAGCAGAGACGTATATACGTCTCTGGCAGAAGGTATGATATCTATTACGATGTTTGTGTATTTCATGATTAAAACATATTTGAATAATGATAGGTGGTGAAGTTATATGGTAAGACACATACCACTATCTGACACTACGCTGTGGATCTGAAAATGGCTGTGACACAGTCTCCGATGTCGTCTGCGCTTCTGAGCAAAGCGTGACAGTCCTGCCATTTTTCTTGTTTACATCAATTTGAGTGACGTCATATGGCGCCAAGTGTAAATTACCGAAAATATGTCAATTTCGTACACGACAAACCTGAAACTTCTACATTGTGAAAACGACTTACGTTTTACCAGTATTGTTTTTAAAAATACCATAATTTAAATATTTCAATAAAATAATTCATAGTAAGTCGGTAAAATCGACCTGATAAGGCAATATGCACAAAAATACGAAACTAATTTTCTGTCGGTAGAGACGCATTGCTGACTCTAGCTGTGTGCGTTCCTTGAATCTGGAAGAAATGGGAGACCGCGGTATATAGGAATAGGACTAGGCCTAGCTTTAATTTCATTTGAAGGAGAACCACAAAAAGGTATTTTCAGTCATATTTCTACGGCTAAGCAGAAAATGTTCTTTGTATACGTTTTCCCATCGATTCTGAAATCATAAGTTTTAAACATGATTGTCACCTTTTCAGATTATTTTCAACAGGTTGCTATCGCAGTTTTATTCTGTTTACAAAAGACGTTTGATATTTGGAGTCAGATAATTTGTGAGTCCTGGTTTAGTATTTCCACGATTTGATAACCACTTATATTTACTCAGGTAACATTTATTATTCAATATAAATATATAGGCCTAGTTTCAATAAATTAATGGTCTCACTGACGAGGCCAATTTTACAAGAACCTGTGTACACCGACCAAATATGGACAGGTACGTGTAACATGTTATTGAAATCAAATATAATCAAAAATCGGTCCAAACTGTATAGGGCCGTTTTCTCTCGGGGCTGATTTCATCGAACACCAGCCCAAATGGTATACATTAAATAGCCTTTATTGAAATGCATGGCTGGCGGCTCAGGGAGTCCAAAACCATAACTATTCGTCTATTGTCATGTGCACCCATTCATTTCTAAAAATCGAACAATATTTACGAGTACAAAAAATCCTCCAATATCCCAATCTTCTTCAATCTGATACATAAAGGAAAAAAATATTAACATTAATAAATTTATACATTCGTAACATTGAACTTATGTGCATCCACACTACAGTAGGCCTCAATAGTCCAGAGGAAAGACATAATTTAATTGATATGTGCAGATGTGTGTATGCATGCATGTGTGCAGTATTTTCCTGTGAACATTTTGTTGTCCCTTAAATTAATTCAGAATAAAATGCATTTAAAAACGGTCATCTTAAGTCGACATATAAGTCTATATGGAAAAGTGGAAAGATCAGGCCTAAAAGATCTAGACTAATTAGGAGTGTGACAGGGAGAATTAATTGGAGAAATAGTTGTGCCAATCATATCAACATAAAGCAAAAGTTTGTGATCATATCTTCAATAAAACCTGTACATGAAGTACAATTCCTATTCTCATTTTCTTGTGGCAACATATACATACCATGTGATCATATGTGATATACATGATGTCTGCTCTGATCTGATCTGATATCGTTTCATGGTCTAACTGGCATTATATATCGTTGTGTTTCGGTCATCAGACCCATCATGATCGATCGCTAAAAGTTTTGTTACTCATGATAAATCAGCATATTTTCTCAGGGGTTAATTCACACATAATTCACACAGGTGGGGTAAACTATCAAACTGACAGCTCCTATTTCAAGGATATTGAAGTGCGCCAAGGTCATGCAAGTACAGTGTAATGTATGTATTCTAGCCTAACTTTCAAAAGCTCTTGCGCTATTATGATGTCGCGTCAAGATCATGAAACCAGCAAGCTCATTAACTCCAGCTTGGAAATACTGTAATTGGTACAACATTTTACCATATGGTAAACAAACCAAATACACATTGTCGGATTGGAGAACTACTGTACTTTCCCATAAAATTATATGAATATCATTTAAAAGGAGGTTAGAATATTCATTTATATATCTTGTTGCGCAAATATAAATCTTTTAAGATGGATATATTTGATATTCTAGATTTCTATAGACTTTCCAAAATTGTAAACAGATATACCTGTGTATATATATACCAGTAGCCAAATAAGTACTATTTCTTTAACAATAGTTTGTGATTAATGTGCAAGTTTATATTCTGTGTATATATTATAGAATTAATCATTATTATACAGGTCAAACGTTACATTAGATGTACATGTAATTGATCTTTAACGTTTTGGTTTCTCTCCAACAATTTAAGCAGCTCCAAAGTATAAAGGTTTGATTTATAATTAATGGTGTTCTGCAGTTGTTCCTTGAGAACAGCTGATCAGACTAAGAATCTGATTATACCAGCTGGATTATTATTGTAATGGTAAAATTCGATACCTATAATCTATGCCATTATTTGGTTTAAATGCAGAACAATTATTTCATTTAAAGGTTTATGATATGTACATTTTAGCAGATCACCCAAAGTACATGTAATTGATTGAACTTGATATAGTTAGCTAACTTAAATTCTTTTTAAATGAACTTCTTAATATAATTGATCAACTTAAACTATTAAGTAATGGCGTTTTCAAATGTGCATCTTGTGACTTGGTGAACTCAGTGATCATGGGAGGTCATAGAGTGTATGACAGATAGGAAACCCATGTGTTAGGGTTATGTAATAGATTCATGGATAATGGGGTTAGGCTGTCTATTACAGTGTGTATATATAGCTAGGTGTATAGTGTCATGCTGGGTCAACTCCCCCAGGCTGAAGGAAATGGTCTGATCCCCCACAATGAGATATAGGGCATACTATAGTACCTTACTTTATGATATATGTAGATTGGGAAAGATGTTTTTGTTTGACTTCAAGTTTCATATTATTGGATCCGATATTTCTTGAAAGTTGCAAAATTATAAAGGCACTCGCTAAAGCTTAAATTGTGTCTTTTGTAACTTAAAAAAAATAATTAACTCGATTGTGAAATAAATTCCATTACATTTCCGACAACCACTCATTGTGTAACCTCTATATATATAAACATGACTTTCTGTACAATTTTTTAGCAAACAAATTATTTGAAATATTAATTAAACCATATTTTATGAATTTAACAGTATGATATGAAGGCTAGCTGCTAGTTTACATTTTACACATTGTTTATGCATTTTACAACATTTTTCAAAAATCCGTTCATCCAGTAATTCCTGGAAAATACACAGTACTGTATGTAGATTATTATATATTTATATATATACCTGACCGGTTTGGATCCCAAGATCTATCTGCCATACTGTTTTCCAAATAACACAGGCCTATAAAGTTACATGTAGCTATAGGTAAGCTTTAGCCATGGCCAGAGAATCTGAAACCAAGAGAACCAGTTGCAGATCACTCCACCACTACCAACTGGTTCAAGACTACTGGGAATTCAGACACTCCCTGAAGTTCATTGTTATGTATACCTGGTAATACCCAAATCAGACTGGAAAAACCTTGAAACTTAATCAATAATTATGCAGTCATTATAGTTAATAAATTAATACACAACATTTGTAACCTTTATAAATGTCAGTAAAAAAGTTAATTATCCTTGATTTCTTACAGTTTTATTGCATTTTGGGAGAAAATTTAAAAAAGAGAGGGTCAGTGTAAGCTTATATATATATAGATAATGTTGGTCAAATTTATAACTGACTTTTGTTTTACTGATATAGATTGGGTGATGAATAAGATGCATGTAAGTCTTAAGAATGATTTCAGGATTTATATGAATGAAGCCACAATGGCATGCATTTCTGTCTAGAGGTCAGCACCAAGACCAGTATTTGATGTGACCTCACAAGTTTACTGTCTAGAGGTCAGCACCAACACCAGTATTTGATGTGACCTCACAGGTTTACTGTCTAGAGGTCAGCACTGGTACCAAGACCAGTATTTGATATGACCTCACAGGTTTACTGTCTAGAGGTCAGCACCAACACTAGTATTTGATGTGACCTCACAGGTTTACTGTCTAGAGGTCAGCACCAGCACCAGTATTTGATGTGACCTCACAGGTTTACTGTCCAGAGTTCAGAACCAACACCAGTATTTGATGTGACCTCACAGGTTTACTATCCAGAGGTCAGAACTAACACCAGTATTTGATGTGACCTCACAGGTTTACTGTCCAGAGTTCAGAACTAACACCAGTATTTGATGTGACCTCACAGGTTTACTGTCCAGAGTTCAGAACTAACACCAGTATTTGATGTGACCTCACAGGTTTACTGTCTAGAGGTCAGCACCAACACCAGTATTTGATGTGACCTCACAGGTTTACTATCCAGAGGTCAGCACCAACACCAGTATTTGATGTGACCTCACAGGTTTACTGTCCAGAGTTCAGCACCAACACCAGTATTTGATGTGACCTCACAGGTTTACTGTCCAGAGTTCAGCACCAACACCAGTATTTGATGTGACCTCACAGGTTTACTGTCTAGAGGTCAGCACCAACACCAGTATTTGATGTGACCTCACAGGTTTACTGTCCAGAGGTCAGCACCAACACCAGTATTTGATGTGACCTCCAAGGTTTACTGTCTAGAGGTCAGCACCAACACCAGTTTTTGATGTGACCTCACAGGTTTACTGTCTAGAGGTCAGCACCAACACTAGTATTTGATGTGACCTAACAAGTTTACTTCCAGAGGTCAGCACCAACACTAGTATTTGATATGACCTCACAGGTTTACTGTCTAGAGGTCAGCACCAACACTAGTATTTGATGTACCATGTGACCTCACAGGTTTACTGTCTAGAGGTCAGCACCAACACCAGTATTTGATGTGACCTCACAGGTTTACTGTCTAGAGGTCAGCACCAACACCAGTATTTGATATGACCTCACAGGTTTACTATCCAGAGGTCAGAACTAACACCCGTATTTGATGTGACCTCCAAGGTCTACTGTCTAGAGGTCAGCACCAACACCAGTTTTTGATGTGACCTCACAGGTTTACTGTCTAGAGGTCAGCACCAACACTAGTATTTGATGTGACCTAACAAGTTTACTTCCAGAGGTCAGCACCAACACCAGTATTTGATATGACCTCACAGGTTTACTGTCTAGAGGTCAGCACCAACACTAGTATTTGATGTACCATGTGACCTCACAAGTTTACTGTCTAGAGGTCAGCACCAACACCAGTATTTGATGTGACCTCCCAGGTTTACTGTCTAGAGGTCAGCACCAACACCAGTATTTGATATGACCTCACAGGTTTACTGTCCAGAGGTCAGCACCAACACCAGTATTTGATGTGACCTCACAGGTTTACTGTCTAGAGGTCAGCACCAACACTAGTATTTGATGTGACCTCCCAGGTTTACTATCCAGAGGTCAGAACTAACACCAGTATTTTATGTGACCTCACAGGTTTACTGTCTAGAGGTCAGCACCAACACTAGTATTTGATGTGACCTCCCAGGTTTACTGTCTAGAGGTCAGCACCAACACTAGTATTTGATGTGACCTCACAGGTTTACTGTCTAGAGGTCAGCACCAACACTAGTATTTGATGTGACCTCCCAGGTTTACTATCCAGAGGTCAGCACCAACACCAGTATTTGATGTGACCTCACAGGTTTACTGTCTAGAGGTCAGCACCAACACTAGTATTTGATGTGACCTCCCAGGTTTACTATCCAGAGGTCAGCACCAACACCAGTATTTGATATGACCTCACAGGTTTACTGTCTAGAGGTCAGCACCAACACTAGTATTTGATGTGACCTCCCAGGTTTACTGTCTAGAGGTCAGCACCAACACTAGTATTTGATGTACCATGTGACCTCCCAGGTTTACTGTCTAGAGGTCAGCACCAACACTAGTATTTGATGTGACCTCCCAGGTTTACTGTCTAGAGGTCAGCACCAACACCAGTATTTGATGTGACCTCCCAGGTTTACTGTCTAGAGGTCAGCACCAACACTAGTATTTGATGTGACCTCACAGGTTTACTGTCTAGAGGTCAGCACCAACACCAGTATTTGATGTGACCTCACAGGTTTACTGTCCAGAGGTCAGCACCAACACCAGTATTTGATGTGACCTCACAGGTTTACTGTCTAGAGGTCAGCACCAACACCAGTATTTGATATGACCTCACAGGTTTACTATCCAGAGGTCAGAACTAACACCCGTATTTGATATGACCTCACAGGTTTACTGTCTAGAGGTCAGCACCAACACCAGTTTTTGATGTGACCTCACAGGTTTACTGTCCAGAGGTCAGCACCAACACCAGTATTTGATATGACCTCCAAGGTTTACTGTCTTGAGGTCAGCACCAACACCAGTTTTTGATGTGACCTCACAGGTTTACTGTCTAGAGGTCAGCACCAACACTAGTATTTGATGTGACCTAACAAGTTTACTTCCAGAGGTCAGCACCAACACCAGTATTTGATATGACCTCACAGGTTTACTGTCTAGAGGTCAGCACCAACACTAGTATTTGATGTACCATGTGACCTCACAAGTTTACTGTCTAGAGGTCAGCACCAACACCAGTATTTGATGTGACCTCACAGGTTTACTGTCTAGAGGTCAGCACCAACACCAGTATTTGATATGACCTCACAGGTTTACTATCCAGAGGTCAGAACTAACACCCGTATTTTATGTGACCTCACAGGTTTACTGTCCAGAGGTCAGCACCAACACTAGTATTTGATGTGACCTCCAAGGTCTACTGTCTAGAGGTCAGCACCAACACCAGTTTTTGATGTGACCTCCAAGGTCTACTGTCTAGAGGTCAGCACCAACACCAGTTTTTGATGTGACATCACAGGTTTACTGTCTAGAGGTCAGCACCAACACTAGTATTTGATGTGACCTAACAAGTTTACTTCCAGAGGTCAGCACCAACACCAGTATTTGATATGACCTCACAGGTTTACTGTCTAGAGGTCAGCACCAACACTAGTATTTGATGTACCATGTGACCTCCCAGGTTTACTGTCTAGAGGTCAGCACCAACACCAGTATTTGATGTGACCTCACAGGTTTACTGTCCAGAGGTCAGCACCAACACCAGTATTTGATGTGACCTCACAGGTTTACTGTCTTGAGGTCAGCACCAACACCAGTATTTGATGTGACCTCACAGGTTTACTGTCTCGAGGTCAGCACCAACACCAGTATTTGATATGACCTCACAGGTTTACTATCCAGAGGTCAGAACTAACACCCGTATTTGATGTGACCTCACAGGTTTACTGTCTTGAGGTCAGCACCAACACCAGTATTTGATGTGACCTCACAGGTTTACTGTCTCGAGGTCAGCACCAACACCAGTATTTGATATGACCTCACAGGTTTACTATCCAGAGGTCAGAACTAACACCCGTATTTGATGTGACCTCCAAGGTCTACTGTCTAGAGGTCAGCACCAACACCAGTTTTTGATGTGACCTCACAGGTTTACTGTCTAGAGGTCAGCACCAACACTAGTATTTGATGTGACCTCACAGGTTTACTGTCTCGAGGTCAGCACCAACACCAGTTTTTGATGTGACCTCACAGGTTTACTGTCTAGAGGTCAGCACCAACACTAGTATTTGATGTGACCTCACAGGTTTACTGTCTCGAGGTCAGCACCAACACCAGTTTTTGATGTGACCTCACAGGTTTACTGTCTAGAGGTCAGCACCAACACCAGTTTTTGATGTGACCTCACAGGTTTACTGTCTAGAGGTCAGCACCAACACTAGTATTTGATGTGACCTCACAGGTTTACTGTCTTGAGGTCAGCACCAACACCAGTATTTGATGTGACCTCACAGGTTTACTGTCTCGAGGTCAGCACCAACACCAGTATTTGATATGACCTCACAGGTTTACTATCCAGAGGTCAGAACTAACACCCGTATTTGATGTGACCTCCAAGGTCTACTGTCTAGAGGTCAGCACCAACACCAGTTTTTGATGTGACCTCACAGGTTTACTGTCTAGAGGTCAGCACCAACACTAGTATTTGATGTGACCTAACAAGTTTACTTCCAGAGGTCAGCACCAGCACCAGTTTTTGATATGACCTCACAGGTTTACTGTCTAGAGGTCAGCACCAACACTAGTATTTGATGTACCATGTGACCTCACAGGTTTACTGTCTAGAGGTCAGCACCAACACCAGTATTTGATGTGACCTCACAGGTTTACTGTCTATAGGTCAGCACCAACACCAGTATTTGATGTGACCTCACAGGTTTACTGTCTAGAGGTCAGCACCAACACTAGTATTTGATGTGACCTCACAGGTTTACTGTCTAGAGGTCAGCACCAACACCAGTATTTGATATGACCTCACAGGTTTACTGTCTAGAGGTCAGCACGAACACCAGTATTTGATATGACCTCACAGGTTTACTGTCTAGAGGTCAGCACCAACACCAGTATTTGATGTGACCTCACATGTTAACTGTCCAAAATCTTTATTAAATGTATATTTCTGATAAAATTTGAATTGGGGCCCCAGTGAGTGATGCGGCTGCAACATTTTGCTGAGAAATTACATCTCTTCATATTAATTAATGAAACTATTACTGAAGCTGGTGTATTTGCATGATAATATCACTATAAGTATTTAGATAAGAAACAGCAAAAGCTGGGAATAAAATTTCATCCTGAAATGTCCAAGTTTTCACTATATTTAAACTTCTATAGGGTAGTATATGTACTCTATATTTAAGCTTTAAGATCCTCGTCCTTGTTTACCCATGGCGTTTCTCTCAGTGTTTATAGCATACTTTTCATGTGAATAAACTTCTACAATACATTTTAAATTTCCACAGCTTTCATGGGTTAGGGCCAGTTTGACCATTTCCCCTCAGGGAAATATCAGTGACCTGATTCTGACAAGATCAAATATTGACTGAGCGGCCAATTTTTAGAGATTATTGGACTAAAATCAACACAACAGGTATATATATACAGCAAGTACAGACCTATAGTGTAAATGGAAATTGACTTTCTTCATTACCTGCCTCAGAGAAGTGGATAGATTTACATTTGTGTGCGACATGGAGAGAATTTAGACTTATTTTTTAGACTGAGGACACTTGTATAATACATTGGATTTAGTAGAAAACCTCGCTGATGCAGGTAAAGCTTGTGACTTGTTGAATAGTATAATGTATATAAATATTTAATAATTTAAGTTGTGACTCATGAAAAAATGTTTACCATTTGTATGTTGTTGGGGTTTTTTTTGGAAGGGGGGGGGGGGTTAAAATTAAATATATTACCTAATTTTTAAACATAATTGGTTGCTTCCCATCAGTTGAATAACTATATTAGATTAGATTTAGTTTGATATTTCATGGTTGTTTGAGATGTATTCCGGTAAATATATTGAACAATACATTTTGTATATATACCAACACTGTTGTGGATTTTCCGTCCTGTGTACAGTCATGTACTATGTTCTATTTTAAGTTCACTGAAATCAGTACTTTTCCTAAGTAATTGATATATATATATATCCTGACCCAAATTTTATGTGGAAGTTTCCAAATTTTAAAGTTAAAACAGAAAAATTCTGCTGATTGTGCAGGTGAACAGTATATTTGATCATTAAAAGCCATCAAATGTATTCACAAGTACATGTACAGAAGAACCCTAATACTACAATGTACCTGATCAAATGTTTGTTGTCCAAGTGAGCACAAATTTGAGAAAAATATTAGAATTATTAGTATGAGGAAAAATTTAAAAATCACCTACCCACAAAATCTTTACTTGGAGAATATTTGTCGGATATTCTTACTTTTACAAGAAAGCATTCACTGAGAAATACAGTTATTTTCAGTGATCAGATGTTACAGTTCAATAAATATGATGTTTCTGTTCTGAATTTTCTTGAAAGAGCTAGGACCAGAAATTTGACAAATAATTTTGTCTGAAATGTGTGATATTGTTTTAACACACTATATGTATACTGTATTTTATGCTGATCAATTTAAAGCTGCTAAGATAAGTTCCCTTGATAATAAAGACACATTGGAATGTATTGGTAGTAATTCCTGTCAGGTCTTTGTCAATTTATGTTCAATATGTGTACAGATCAAGGGTGTGTTATCTGTGTGAGGAGTGGATCGTCCACACATCAGGAGTGTATTAGGGACATCAGTAGGGAGTTTGTTGATAATATAAATTGTCACCCAGCTCAGGCCACCAGATAATATAACTACCTTAAAGGCCCAATAATCGTAACTTCAGGAAAATTTTCGTGATTCTGAAAAATCCTAAAAAAAAATCCAGTTGATAACCATGCAAAAATAAGCCTGAAATGAAGTAAACCTGAATGGTAACTAATAAGAAACTCTTGACAGAAAAATCCAAAGAATTGAAAATAACTCAGGTGGGACCCACTTCAACAACAAACCGACGTTAGAAGACAGTTCAAAATGGACGCGTGTTTACAAATACCAAGTTTCAACTGCTGCTGTACCGGTAACCGTGTAAGAATTCATCTTGAATATTGCTGATATCAGTTAATCTTAACAAAATCTATAAATATAAAAAGGTATTAGGCTTGATTTTCGCTTCAAGTTTTGCCGAAAGTTACGTATATTGGGCCTTTAAGGTATTGAAGTCAATATTTGGTGGGAGCCTCAAGCATATAATCAAAGAGTGTATGGACTGTATGCGATATGAGTGTTGATCATGAGTGTATGTGTATTTACTGGGAGCCTCCCTGCGATCGGTGGTCTAAATCTTTGGCTGCTTTAAAGTGCCATTACATTGAAGTATACATTCTGCCGAAGGCCCCCAACAGAACACCTCATCCGTCACATTATACTGACAGTGGGTGAACCATGTTGTTTAAATCTCATGGTGCTGATTGTCAAGCAAGGAGTAGTAATTACCATTATTTGAGACTCTGGTATATGTCCCGGTCAGGGGACAGACCCCCAAAGTCTTCCTCACAGAGGTGAAAACTCATTTCATGCAATTGGGGCAGCTGGTACAACTCTTTTGCCCTTCCTGCGGGGCTGAGGTTCATAATGCGAAATGGTGTTTGTTAAGTAAATGTACAATATTTTGGAAAATTATGTTATAATCAGCAATTATTTTAATATATTTATGTGAGATTCTTAAATTGAGTTATTCCCTTGGAAATAAAAAAAAGTGTTTTGAGAAGTCCAGGGCCCTGCAATCTCTATAAAACACTAGAAAAGAAGAAAAAGAAATGATAAGCTAGCTATATTTATGGATCTTTACATACTGTTGTACATGTGAATGTGAATGTACATCACAATTAATAATGTATGTACCACCCTTTTGGGGTAAAATGGTATTTTGCAATGAATGAATTTTTGATTAATTTGATGTAATGTTTTTTGTGGAAATTTTGTGTAATATCCTATTTTATATAATGGGTGGTACTATAGTGTAATTATCCTCACTCACTGCTGCAGACATCCTGCTCCAGATACTCCTGATCCAGCTTTCAATAGTTTTGCTATTAAATTTGTATATATATATTGGCCAAGTCTCAGGGGGTTCCTTCAGGTCAAAAAGGATGTGAATTATACATGCTAAGTGTTGTTGAATTGGTCAGACTTATAACTATACATCACCACTATCTACAGTATCCTTGTTGTGATAGCTTTCGCCTATAGGTACATATGATACTTAATTGTTTAGATCTGGTTCTTTAGGTATTTCAGTGTTTAGGCCTGGTCCTATAGGTACTCCATTGTTTACGTCTGGTCCTATAGGTACTTCATTGTTACATCTGGTCCTATAGGTACTTCATTGTTACATCTGGTCCTATAGGTACTTCATTGTTTATGTCTGGTCCTATAGGTACTTCATTGTTTATGTCTGGTCCTATAGGTACTTCATTGTTTATGTCTGGTCCTATAGGTACTTCATTGTTACATCTGGTCCTATAGGTACTTCATTGTTACATCTGGTCCTATAGGTACTTCATTGTTACATCTGGTCCTATACGTACTTCATTGCTACGTCTGGTCCTATAGGTACTTCATTGTTTACATGAGGTCCTATAGGTACTTCATTGTTTAGGTCTGGTCCTATAGGTACTTCATTGTTACATCTGGTCCTATAGGTACTTCATTGTTTATGTCTGGTCCTATAGGTACTTCATTGTTTATGTCTGGTCCTATAGGTACTTCATTGTTACATCTGGTCCTATAGGTACTTCATTGTTACATCTGGCACTATAGGTACTTCATTGTTTACATCTGGTCCTATAAGGCCCGGTCACAACCCACCGTGCGTGTTTTTTGTCCATACATTTTTTGGGGAGGCCACGGCCGCTACGTTTTTCTGAAAACGTGGGTAGGGAGTGGCAAGAGCAGAGAGAGAGTACGTCACCGCACGTCACTCGCACGTTTGCGCAAGGTGTAAGTACGTTGCCCGCACGCCACGCCTGGCCGTGAGCAGTTGCATGAATCGTACGTTGCACACATGGTAAGTGAGTTGTACGTGCTTACAACTTGCTTACAACGTACCATCTGCGTACACTTGCCACGTTATCGTACGGAGGCCGTACTTACACGTGCTGCTTACATACTGTGTCCTTACTCACTCGCATGTTGTAAGTGTGTGGAAGTGCGACGAACGTGAGTTTTTCCGCCCAATGTCTTGATACTCATGATTTATTTTATGAACTCTGCAGACATTCTATGAACACTACAGACACTCATGATTTTAATGAACTCTGGGGTCATTTTATGAACTCATGATTTAGTTTTATGTATACATGTGTGAATAAACATGTAGAAGTTTTTTGTGTCAAACATATAATAAAATGTTTTTTTTTGTTCTTATTTAAAATCAACCTTAACTTTAATATTATATACCAGAATGGTTCTGGTCTCACTTCTTACTTTCAAAGCCCCCCCCCCCCCCAAAAAAAAAAAAAAATCGTCTTTTTTATCAAATGGTTATGATAAATTTACCGTTTGCAAAAATTACGGATTTGTTTTTTGGGGCTGGTTGGGAGGTTTTTGTTACCATTTTGCGTTGTAAGTGCGGAGCACGTGCTTACTCAGTACGGTCCACGTCAGTTCTGCGTACTCATTGGACAATAGAACTTGGGATGTGCCGGGTAAGCACAGACCACGCACTTATCAAGTGCACAGCACGCATGTGCTACGGAGTCAGTGCGTTGTGCGCTGATTGGCTGTAGAAAACACGCGGGTCACCCGTACTTGGGTAAATCCGTAGCCCGACGACATCCCTAACGCAGCGAAAGTTTCTGATGCACTAAAAGTGCTAGGGCGTGTCTGCGTGCTCCCAAATCCGTACTGAGGCGGTACTCACCACGTACGGATCCCCAAATTTTGCCCATGTTTTTGCAAGTAGACAGGACGCACTTGCAAGTACGGCGGGTTGGGACCACGGCTATAGGTACTTCATTGTTACATCTGGTCCTAAAGGTACTCCATTGCTACGTCTGGTCCTATAGGTACTTCATTGTTACATCTGGTCCTATAGGTACTTCATTGCTACGTCTGGTCCTATAGGTACTTCATTGTTACATCTGGTCCTATAGGTAACTTCATTGTTTACATGAGGTCCTATAGGTACTTCATTGTTACATCTGGTCCTATACGTACTTCATTGCTACGTCTGGTCCTATAGGTACACCATTGTTACATCTGGTCCTATACATACTTCATCGTTTACATCTGGTCCTATAGGTACTTCATTGTTACATCTGGTCCTATAGGTACTTCATTGTTTACGTCTGGTCCTATAGGTACTTTATTGTTACATCTGGTCCTATAGGTGCTTCATTGTTTATGTCTGGTCCTATAGGTACTTCATTGTTACATCTGGTCCTGTAGGTACTTCATTGTTTACATGAGGTCCTATAGGTACTTCATTGTTTACGTCTGGTCCTATAGGTACTTCATTGTTACATCTGGTCCTATAGGTACTTCATTGTTACATCTGGTCCTATAGGTACTTCATTGTTTACATGAGGTCCTATAGGTACTTCATTGTTTAGGTCTGGTCCTAAAGGTACTTCATTGTTTACGTCTGGTCCTAAAGGTACTTCATTGTTTACATGAGGTCCTATAGGTACTTCATTGTTACATCTGGTCCTATACGTACTTCATTGCTACGTCTGGTCCTATAGGTACACCATTGTTACATCTGATCCTATACATACTTCATCGTTTACATCTGGTCCTATAGGTACTTCATTGTTACATCTGGTCCTATAGGTACTTCATTGTTTACGTCTGGTCCTATAGGTACTTTATTGTTACATCTGGTCCTATAGGTGCTTCATTGTTTATGTCTGGTCCTATAGGTACTTCATTGTTACATCTGGTCCTATAGGTACTTCATTGTTTACATGAGGTCCTATAGGTACTTCATTGTTTACGTCTGGTCCTATAGGTACTTCATTGTTACATCTGGTCCTATAGGTACTTCATTGTTACATCTGGTCCTATAGGTACTTCATTGTTTACATGAGGTCCTATAGGTACTTCATTGTTTAGGTCTGGTCCTAAAGGTACTTCATTGTTACATCTGGTCCTATAGGTACTTCATTGTTTACATGAGGTCCTATAGGTACTTCATTGTTACATCTGGTCCTATACGTACTTCATTGCTACGTCTGGTCCTATAGGTACACCATTGTTACATCTGATCCTATACATACTTCATCGTTTACATCTGGTCCTATAGGTACTTCATTGTTACATCTGGTCCTATAGGTACTTCATTGTTTACGTCTGGTCCTATAGGTACTTTATTGTTACATCTGGTCCTATAGGTGCTTCATTGTTTATGTCTGGTCCTATAGGTACTTCATTGTTACATCTGGTCCTATAGGTACTTCATTGTTTACATGAGGTCCTATAGGTACTTCATTGTTTACGTCTGGTCCTATAGGTACTTCATTGTTACATCTGGTCCTATAGGTACTTCATTGTTACATCTGGTCCTATAGGTACTTCATTGTTTACATGAGGTCCTATAGGTACTTCATTGTTTAGGTCTGGTCCTAAAGGTACTTCATTGTTACATCTGGTCCTATAGGTACTTCATTGTTTACATCTGGTCCTAAAGGTACTTCATTGTTACATCTGGTCCTATAGGTACTTCATTGTTACATCTGGTCCTATAGGTACTTCATTGTTTACATCTGGTCCTATAGGTACTTCATTGTTACATCTGGTCCTATAGGTACTTCATTGTTTACATCTGGTCCTATAGGTACTTCATTGTTACATCTGGTCCTATAGGTACTTCATTGTTTACATCTGGTCCTATAGGTACTTCATTGTTACATCTGGTCCTATAGGTACTTCATTGTTTACATCGGGTTCTATAGGTGCTTCATCGTTTACGTCTGGTCCTATAGGTACTTCGTTGTTTAATACGTTAGTGTTTACATTTGGTCCTATATCCACATATATTTTTTTTATGTTTACTGCAGTATCAGTAAATACAAAACAATTTCATATTTCATATTATATAGATAAATCGATAAAATTCAGAAGTATAATAAGCCACACATATAATAAGCCAAATAAAATACAATATAATAAACAAGAAGAACACATTTTGAAATGTTGCAATTTTTTATTGCAAAATATAGAAATATATCTGAGACTGAACTTTGTTCTCTCAAACTGGTATACGGTAACTGGAAGTCTGGATCTGTTAATTTTAAGTTTTTCGTTGGTCCTCTGGCCTCAATTAACTTCAGACCAAACTTTTGAACTGGCTTAACACAAAAACTTTGATAACTTGGAAGTTTTGCCACCATCGTGTTGACTTGGGAGATGATGAGGTGTAACTGTGGTTGATCACTCAGTGTGCCATTGGTTGAATGTGTCGGCAACAGGATTTCAATTTCTAAACAAATATGGAGTGTACATAAATGTATGCATGTTCAAATCTTAGCAGATACATGTACTTTTAACAGGTAAAATGTTTCAATATACGCTCACATGTACCATGCTTTTGTACAAACAGAACTTGTACTTGCAATTGGCAGTTCATATAGACAGTCAATATTAGTCTTCCAAACAATGCAAGATTATGAGTTAATTTTAGCGAGATTTGTGCTTTTAAGGGTTGATTTACTTTCAATTGTACCAATGATGTCAACTTCAAAACAATTTCATTCTTGATCAATTTAGTATATAGGTACAAAAGTCCTGCATTTTATAGGCACAACACTCAAAAATAATAATATTGACATTCATGCTTATGTGTGTACATCGATCGATCAATGGCCTGTAGGGATGATACATTAAAACATGTATCTACACATAGGTCTGAGAATTTAAAGTAAATTTAAATTAGGTATATATAGGGGTGTATTTATAAAATGTCATTATGACCATAGGAATAGCTGATAGCAGGATTCTGCTTCATATCATTGATCATAAAATGCTGTGAAATCTTATCGCAGATTGTGATCGGATAGATTTGTTTCAGTTGACCGATTCCTGATTCAGTGTACTGGAGATCGGCTAATACACAGCAATTCCATGGTACAAGTAGTGTAAAGAAATTGTCTTTGTCTTGTCTCCGATACAGCATGCATAACGGCCTGGATTTGATCCTCCCTCTATTGATTGTTATACGGACTGTTCTATTTACAGCATGGCTGACTGGAGCGTCCTGAGGAATGCTGGGAGGGATTACCTGACCCTATACGGGAGTCGGGATGTCACAGCCTCACTCAGTGCAATGACAGCGACGACAAACTGTACCATGCAGACGTCCTCGTCGTCCTTTTCATACCTGGATAAGTCGGATGAAAATACATTCTGTTGTCCTGATAATGTGGGAGACTGTGTTACATTCCTAAACCAGGTAAGATCTCACCTTTGTTTGTTACCTGGCTTTGCTGGTCAGGTGTAACAGTTTACCTGTGAAAGGAAATGGTTTTAACAAGACATGTTAACATCTAATGTTGTCTTGAGTAGAGTCTTCAGTTTGGTCATGAAGAATTTGACATGAGCTACAAGTGGTGATAATATTTGCAAGGCAAAAAAATCCTTGTACAGTTTCTTATGTGTACACCGAAATCCATTCATATAGCGTCTCTGCTTTGAAATGTATCTACAGCCATTGATAGTGTTTCTCCTTACAGGTGACAGGGTTTACGACACGTTCTTGTTTACAATATATTTTTTAGACAAACTGTTATAATTTGTACGTATAAAGTGTAATTCAAGACAGGTAGGTATATACACACCAGGTGTGCACAGCAGACAGGTAATGAGGGCAGGTAACAGAATTACTAGTCAGCTATAAACAGGTGTAAATGATATCGGCCACATAATTAATAGGATATCGTCAGTAATAGGTATTGATTTCTTCGTCCACCATTGTGTGGTGGTGTTTGTAGGTTGGGTATAGGCTACAATAGAATTATTGACAATTTATAGACGGGTTTCTCAGGTATACACTCAGTATTAGCGGATGTGTTTATTTTGGTGTATCTGGTATCTATTTATCACTGCCCATATACATTAGTGGGCTCACAATGAATTACATTGTAATAGAGGTATTGAAAACTTGATAACGGGCTTGTCAACAATTTGTACAGCTCTTCTCTGTTCACCTTGTTGTATATGAGCATACTGAGGCTATAGTATTGTTGATTGTTAAGTAGTTCATTAACATACAATCTTTCTATTATATTATGTTACATCCTGAGGGTAGGAATCTTAATTATATAAACAGCCTTTGTGGTCATCATAATAAGCAAGAATGCTGGGTTGGGGTATACTTGTATACATAGACCAAATAACTATAAATATTATCTATTTTAATAAACATAGTAAATTATGTTTCTTTATTAGGTTGTTACAAACACACTTGGTGAATGCATGTAGGGTTGTTTAACATAGACCTTATACAAATTACACTGTTACATACATGTACATACCAATAAATGAAAAAAACAATCACTCAAATGGAGTTTATACTAATGATATAAAGCAGGGTTTGTGTAGAACTCATCCCTATATCTTTTTCAAGGACCCCGCTATAGTGATTATTTTTCAGGATTCCCATTTAAACTATGCAGAAGGACCCCATTTATTTAGGAAAGGACTCCATTTATAAAATACCTAGCGCAAACCCTGATAAAGGTATATATGCAAGGCACGTAATTATATAAAGAGGTAATTAAATAATATAACAATTCAACAATTCTAGATAAACTATGTATATATATCAGACTTAAATATCATGATCATAGGAAGACCTCAAAGTTGTACTTATTTATACCTGTGAATCTTAGAATGTTAAAAGAATGTTTTCTGTATATTATACAACAGAAAGACTTAAATTCCTAAATAGGTTAAATAGGGATATGCAAGCCTGCATTATACACTTGTTTGTCTGTTTATAAAAATGAATGTTGATAGAATGTAGAATAAAATGAAAATTGGAATGTATCTCAAATTTCACAATAACAGCTTTTCTTTAATTGACTAACTTGAGTGTGCATGCAATCAATCAATTATACCTGGTATCAGCGGTAATAAAGATGTGGGCTTATATATGAACCATGGGTTTATGACATTGAAATGTTATGTATATATATATGTCCTGGAGACTCCATTCATCATCTACAGGACAGAATCCCCATCAAGGAATACTTCCCAATTAAGAAGTGACCATCTGTGACCAATATAAGAGATTTGTCGTTGTAGGAACTGACCGCATTGGGTTTCCAGACCATCGATCACGGTGATGGTACTACCGAGGTGTCCTTGGTCAACAGGCTTTACGAGATATTTCGACTTTATCAGAAAGCCAGACGACTCAGGGAAGAGCTAGAAAACAGGTATTCACTGGAATATAATATAATGGTCAAACGAGAAATGGATTGTAAGATAGGGTTTAAGTTTGAAAGTAAAAAGTTTGATTTTTCATAGAATTTCTAGCTGAAAGTTGTACCACTTTATATATAAAATGTCACTTGAGCTTTCTGTTAATTTTTTTTAACTCCCCTTGAATGGTATTTTTTATTTGTAAAAGATATTCCAGTAAAATATATCCCAACCAATGAAAGGAAAGATTCAGGAATAGGTATAAGTGTTTCAAGGCAGAGCTTGGAGTAAATTAACCTCTCTTAATTGGTTGTGCTTTCTGAGATACCTAATGCCTTCTAGAGTGGAGATATACTATAAGACTCTTTCATGACCAGGGATGTAAGATAGGGAAATTCCACCAAAGGGGTTTTCAAATTAGGTAAAACCCGATGGTTTTGGCAAATTTGAAACTCTCAAGGATGGAATTTCCATATCTTACACATTTGGTCATGAAAGAGTCTTTTTTTTCTCAACTACAAGAATAAGCTCAAAATTTAAAACCATGAAAATACGTTTTGATTGGCTACCATTTTGAAAATTTTAATTTCCTGGAGGTTTTTTTACGAAAACGAATTAGACAGCAAGATTAATCATACCCCGTTATGTTTATGCTTTAATTTTTGTGAAAGGTTTTAATTTCATCAAGCCGTTGTTTTCTCTTTCCGACATCAGAGTTTACTGTATTCGTGCTGTCACGTCATTGTTGAGCCTTTGTGATGTCACGTCGCGTGATATGCTATGTAAGATAGATATTTCTTACATAGCTTTCTTGCATGGGCAAACTCTATCCAACATGGCGACATATGAGAGAAAGTATGGTATTACTTTCTCAGGCATAAGGTGCCTTTTAAAGTGAAAATATACAGAATGAAAAAAAAAACTGTTAATTTTTCCTCAGCTATGGTTCAAAACCAACAAGTTTTCAGTAACCATTTTAGATCTACAGATAGCAGGAGGAAATCCTATTGATTTACTGAGCTTTTATCGACCAGAAAAGTCACACCTTCCTCCGACAGATCACTTCAGTTTAACGTAATTATCCATAAACACAAGTCTTTTGTCTCATTTAGATCAGTGATTAGTCTCCAGATAAAACTTCTTCACAAGTCAATGCAGATGACTGAAGATTAGCACTTATTTTCCTTTTAGTAGGTGAACATGCTGAGGAGACAAAATGTGTTGTCTGTGGAATATTCATTCTTTTGTCTTCACACAATTTTGGAATCATCTACTGTTGATCATGACAGCCTACTGAACTGTTTCCCTAGGTCTATGACCATGAAACTTCATAATGAGCTATTCCAATCTTTAAATTGGAAAAGTTCAAATGTGTCTTTAGGGGAGTCAATGAGTTAGCTAATGTAGCTTAAAATATATAAGTTAAGCTAAATTGTAAATTGCAGTACAAATATACCATCTACAAGAAATAGATATTTCAGGCATGTTTGTAGAGTAACTAGAAGCATTTCTAAATATTTTCTTTCATTTTCTTAGTGGCTTGTCTGCCTTAATTTTGTTAGTTTATATTGTGGCTATATGCCATGCAAATGTAAATATTCACATGTAATGACATGACATTTAAAATGGGCTGACCACAAGAACCTTTCAGTACTAGTTTTGACAAGTATTTATTTATTGTGCTTGTTGATGATAGTAAAATCATTAAATTTTAGTACTGTCTCTATGTAATTTGTGACTGTGATGGTGTTAGTGTTTCAAATTGTGTTTAATAGATATTTTATCTTCCTAGAGGTTTAATTAGTTTGTTTTCACATACTTGTTATTTTTTTAAAGGACATGTACACAAATCCATTAGCTGGTGCCTTATTTTATTAGTGGTAATGTTTAAAAGGCAAGGGGTGTTTTCCCTAAAGAGGAAAAAATACAAAATGGGCTCTGCGGTTCTTACTTTGATAGATGGTATTTTATCTGTCATCATTAATGAAATTTTTGTTAGTTTTTGGTTAATTAATTTTAGAAAAAGGTTCATAAATTATTACTTTTTTTAATTCATCTTTAAAATTCATTATGTACTTACAAGTGTTATATATTTAAACTAAAAACATGTTCAATCCTGGCAATGTGTCTACAAACTTTAAATGAAGTTTAATCTCATATCTATTAAACTTCCTTCATAAAAAGCTGCATCTAATCAATTGTATGCAATTTACTTGTTTATTAAATCGGTACATGTTGATACAAGTAAAAAATCATATATATTGAAAAAAAAAAAAAAAAATAAGAATAATAATAAACATGTATTGATCTAAATGATTACCTCCATATGTAGAACAGTTTTGGAGCCTTCTAGCTGTACATGTATATGAATCTTAACTGTTGGCGTATTTGCTCGAGTTCACCCTTTATACCAATTACTTAAGAAATTGATAAGGATGTTGTTTATCCTGTCCTTTTTAGGTCATCTGACCCGAAGGGTCAAGATGACCTATTGCCATCATGCTTCGTCCGTCGTCGTGCGCCGTCCGCCGTCCGCCGTCCGTAAACTTTTCCTTTAACAATCTTCTTCTTAGTAACCAAAAGGCTCTAGGTGCTGATATTTGGCCAGTAGGCACCTGGGATTGAGTGCTACAAAGTTTCCTCATTTCAATGACCTTGACCTGTTTTCAAGGTCACAGGGGTCAAATATGTAAAAACCTTTAACAATCTTCTTCTCAGTAACCAAAAGGTCTAGGGTAATGATATTTGGCCAGTAGGCACCTGGGATAGAGTGCTACAAAGTTTCCTCATATCGATGACCTTGACTAACTTTCAAGGTCACAGGGGTCAAATATGTAAAAAAGCGTTTGACAATCTTTTCCTCACTAACCAATAGGCTATGGGTGATCATATTTGGCCAGCAGGTACCTGGGATAGAGTGTTCTAAAGTTTCCTCATATAAATGACCTTGACCTACTTTCAAGGTCACCGGGGTCAAATATGTTAAAAAATCTACACAACATTATCTAAAGAACTAAATGATCTAGAGCAATGATATTTTTGTATGATATGTAGACCAGCAATGCGAATCTTTTTCTGATAGATTGTGTTTAGGTCAAAGGTCAACTTTGAGTGCTGGACGGGGTCAAAGGTTAACATGGGTTATAATAGGTAAAAAGCTTTAAGAATCTTCTTCTCAAGTTCCATAAGGCCCAGGGTTCTGATATTTGGCCAGTAGGTACCAGGGATGGAGTACTCTAAAGTTTTCTCATATAAATGACCTTGACCTACTTTCAAGGTCACATGGGTCAAATATGTTAAAATATCTACACAACATTATCTAATGAACCGAATGATCTAGACCGATGATACTTGCATATATTATATGTAGACTGGCAATGCAAATCTTTTTCTGATATATTGTGTTTAGGTCAAAGTTCAACTTTAAGCGCTGGACGGGGTCAAAGGTTCACTGGGGCTATAATGGGTAAAAAGTTTTAAGAATCTTCTTCTCAAGTTCCATAAGCCCCAGGGTCCTGATATTTGGCCAGTAGGTACCTGGCATGGAGTGCTACAAAGTTTCCGCATATGAATGACCTTGACCTACTTTCAAGGTCACAGGGGTCAAATATGTAAAAATCTTTAACAATCTTCTTCTCAATAACCAAAAGGCCCTGGGTGCTGATATTTGGCTGGTAGGTACTTGGCATAGTGTGCTATCAAGTTTCCTCATATGAATGATCTTGACCCACTTTCAAGGTCACAGGGGTCAAATATGTAAAAATCTTTAACAATCTTCTTCTCAATAACCAAAAGGCCCTGGGTGCTGATATTTGGCTGGTAGGTACCTGGCATAGTGTGCTATCAAGTTTCCTCATATGAATGATCTTGACCCACTTTCAAGGTCACAGAGGTCAAATATGTAAAATCTTTTAACAATCTTCTTCTCGCTAACCAAATCCCCCAGAGTAATATGGTATTTGGCTAGTAGGTACCTGGGATAGAGTGCTACAAACTTTCCTCATACAATGGACCTCAACCTACTTTCAAGGTCATAGGGGTCAAACATGTAAAAATACCTTTAACAATCTGCTCCTCAACAACTTAAAGGCCCTGGGTGTTGATATTTAGCCAGTAGGTACCTCTAATGGAGTGCTACAAAGTTTCCTTGTATGAATGACCTTGACCTACTTTCAAGGTCGCAAGGGTAAAACATGTAAAAAATTTTTAACAAACGTCTTCTCGCTTACCAAAAGGCCCTAGGTGCTGATATTTGGCCAATGGGTACCTGGGACAGATTGGTGCAAAGATTCCTCATATAGACCTTCACTTATACTTTCAAGGTCACAGGGGTTATAAACATGTATGTAGATATCTTTGAACAACTTGGCAAAAACAAACACAAATGATATAGATCTTTATAGTCAGATGACCGTTGAGGCCCCTGGGCCTCTTGTTTCAGAAGAGATTGGTATCTCCTTTAGTTCTTGTTCAATTACTAAGTCGTTAGAATTTGATCACATTTGGCTAAATGGTTTTTCGGCAATACAAGATGTTTTCAAAAAGGATTTATTAGGTAGTGATAATGTAGTTTATACTAGTTAATTTATTAATCGATTGAACGAGCATTAGTTTTATCACCTGTAATCATATATCTGTTTCTGATATAATTATGTCGGTGTGCATTTTAGAGAATGGAAGTGTACCTATGATATTTGTTGTTCCACTGTATTTGCCTGTGACCATAATTACATGGCCAAATTAAAAGACTTAATTTTCTCTTTTATTTTCTCTCAATCTTATATAACGTTAACTTGCCTTTATATACTATCTAGCGGTGTCTCCCAAAATACATCTGGTTATAATTGCTGATTATATGTATAGCCAAAAGGCCCATCCATGTCAGCATTCACAGATAGCATTCTACAATTTCTAGCAATGCCAATTAAACCATGTACCAGAGATAAGTCATTTACAGCTGATTAGACTGGAACAAGTGGAGTAAATTGTCTTGATCAAAGACACAACACTGTGCAGTGCTGTGTCTCAATCTCACAACCCTTCGGTCATGAGCCCGGCATCCTACCACTAGACCTCTGTGCCTCCTAATTTGAATACATGACTGATAAAGCATTGCATTAGCTAACAGCTTTTTCCCTTGACCCTAAAATTTAATAAATTTAGGAGTCCTAGGACTCCCATCACAAATAATATATAGTTAAACTTCATCAATTTTAGGAGTCCTTTGACAAATTTAGGAGTCAAAATGCAGGTTTTTGTGCGTCCGGGATAACCCTGAGCTGATGAATCCAGTACCCTGGTGACAAGTTAATAAAGTCAATTTTCAGACATTTAGTGTGAAATCTTAATATATCTGGTCATCTGAATACTGATCGTATGCCATCCTTTGCTGTTACAGGTTGCGCCGATTGTCCAGTGAGGCGGAACACTACCAAAGCTCAAACCATCGTCTAAAGAATGAGAAGGTTCAACTGGAGCGTGAGATTGGCAAGGAACAGGAGAAGTGTCGACAAGTTGTCATTAAACAGAAGTCCCTAGCGGAGAAATTTAAGACAGAGAAGGATGAGGTGTGTATAACAGTACTTATAGGCAGATGTATCATGTATTATAATGGGGAAAACACAATATTGGGTTTGGGACCTGCTAATAGTAATATTAGCCTGGTCCAGTCATATACGTATACGTTTTTGATGAAAATTGTTTTTGATTTTGATACTAATATTCAGTGATAAAAGATATCGATGAAACTGAAAAAATAGACCTATTAATATGAACATGTCTGTATTCTGTTGTACAATGTTCGAGTTGTTTTATACCTGTTTCACTTCCTAAGCAGACATATGGTATCCAGCGTGTTGGCACTGTACCTACATAATCTTTGTAGTATATTGGAACTGTATATATATATACATATATATATTATGAAGAATGGATTTCTCAGTGATTGCACTGGTACTGTAGGTTGGATTGAATTCTCATAGTGATTATACCAGTACTGTAGGTGTGAGTGATTTCACAGTGATTGTACCAGTACTGTAGGTGTGATGGATTTCTCAGTGATTGTACCAATACTGTAGGTGTGAGGGATTTCTCACAGTGATTGTACCAGTACTGTAAGTGTGAGGGATTTCTCACAGTGATTGTACCAGTACTGTAGGTGTAAGGGATTTCACAGTGATTGTACCAGTACTGTATGTGTGAGGGATTTCTCATAGTGATTGTACCAGTACTGTAGGTGTAAGGGATTTCTCATAGTGATTGTACCAGTATTGTAGGTATGAGTGATTTCTCATAGTGATTGTACCAGTACTGTAGGGGTGAGGGATTTCTCACAGTGATTGTACCAGTACTGTAAGTGTGAGGGATTTCTCACAGTGATTGTACCAGTACTGTAGGTGTGAGGGATTTCTCACAGTGATTGTACCAGTACTGTAGGTGTGAGGGATTTCTCGGTGATTATACCAGTACTGTAGGTGGGAGTGATTTCTCATAGTGATTGTACCAGTACTGTAGGTGGGAGGGATTTCTTACAGTGAATGTAACAGTACTGTAAGTGTTAGTGATTTCTCACAGTGATTGTATCAGTACTGTAGGTGTGAGGGATTTCTCATAGTGATTGTACCAGTACTGTAGGTGTGAGGGATTTCTCAGTGATTGTACCAGTACTGTAGGTGTGAAGGATTTCTCACAGTGATTGTTCCAGTACTGTAGGTGTGAGGGATTTCTCACAATGATTGTACCAGTACTGTAGGTGTGAAGGATTTCTCACAGTGATTGTACCAGTACTGTAAGTGTGAGGGATTTCTCACAGTGATTGTACCAGTACTGTAGGTGTGAGGGATTTCTCACAGTGATTGTACCAGTACTGTAGGTGTGAGGGATTTCTCATAATGATTTACCGGTACTGTAGTTGTGAGGGATTTCTCACAGTGATTGTTCCAGTACTGTAGGTTTGAGGGATTTCTCACAGTGATTGTACCAGTAGTGTAGGTGGGAGGGATTTCTCACAGTGATTGTACCAGTACTGTAGGTGGAATGGATTTCTCACAGTGATTGTACCAGTAGTGTAGGTGGGAGGGATTTCTCACAGTGATTGTACCAGTACTGTAGGTGGGAGGGATTTCTCACAGTGATTGTACCAGTACTGTAGGTGTGAGGGATTTCTCACAGTGATTGTACCAGTACTGTAGGTGGGAGGGATTTCTCACAGTGATTGTACCAGTACTGTAGGTGGGAGGGATTTCTCACAGTGATTGTACCAGTACTGTAGGTGTGAGGGATTTCTCACAGTGATTGTACCAGTACTGTAGGTGTGAGGGATTTCTCACAGTGATTGTACCAGTACTGTAGGTGTGAGGGATTTCTCACAGTTATTGTACCAGTACTGTAGGTGTGAGGAATTTCTCACAGTGATTGTACCAGTACTGTAGGTGGAATGGATTTCTCACAGTGATTGTACCAGTACTGTAGGTGTGAAGGATTTCTCACAGTGATTGTACCAGTACTGTAGGTGGGAGAGATTTTTCACATTGATTAAACCAGTGCTGTAGGTGTGAAGGATTTCTCATAGTGATTGTACCAGTACTGTAGGTGTAAGGGACGTCTTATAGTGATTGTACCAGTACTGTAGGTTGGAGGGATTTCCCATAGTGATTGTACCAGTACTGTAGGTGGTAGTGATTTCTCACAGTGATTGTACCAGTACTGTAGATGGGAGTGATTTCTCACAGTGATTGTACCAGTACTGTAGGTGGGAGTGATTTCCCATAGTGATTGTACCAGTACTGTAGGTTGGAGGGATTTCCCATAGTGATTGTACCAGTACTGTAGGTTGGAGGGATTTTTCGCAGTGACTGTACCATTACTCTAGGTGGGAGGGATTTCTCACAGCAATTGTACCAGTAGTGTAGGTGTGAGGGATTTCTAATAGTGATTTTACCAGTAGTGTAGGTGGGAGGGATTTCTCAGAGATTGTACCGGTACTGTAGTTGTGAGGGATTTCTCACAGTGATTGTATCGGTACTGTAGGTGTGAGGGATTTTTCACAGTGATTGTACCAGTACTGTTGGTGGGAGTGATTTCTCAGTGATTGTACCAGTTCTGTAGGTGTGAGGGATTTCTCATAGTGAGTGTACGAGTACTGTACATGTAGGTGTGAGGGATTTCTCACAGTGATTGTACCAGTACTGTAGGTGGTAGTGATTTCTAACAGTGATTGTACCAGTACTGTAGGTTGGAGGGATTTCTCGCAGTGATTGTACTGGTGCTCTAGGTGTTTTTTGAAATATACATGTATTGTATCTGGGGTATTTTTAAAGGATGAATATATCAATGCTAGTCATGTTATTAGGATGTTACAAACACACCTGAATTAATGTTGACGTGTTGGTTTATATCATGCATCATGTACAGTTGTTTAACATAGACCTTATACAAATTACACTGTTACATGTACATACCAATAAATGAAAAAAACAATCACTCAAATGGAGTTTATAATAATGATATAAAGCAGGGTTAACGTTGAAGTTGTCCCTATATCTTTTTCAAGCATAGAAACTGAAAAGGACCCACTTATTTTCAGGATTCCTATTTAAACTATGCAGAAGGACCCAATTTATTTATGAAAGAACCCCATTTATAAAATACCCAGCGCAAACCCTTTTAGCTAATTAACTAAAAGGTATTGTAGTATTACATGTATCAGCCAGACATATCCTGTCTCTCCAGCTGTTCTGTCTCATTACAGGAAGTTTACTGATGTGTTGAAAATGAAGGCACAATTTTCACAGAAAGTTTAACTTTATTCTCCTTTTCCAGCAAATCCAATTAAAAATAGACCCTTCAGGAAAAAATCAATTTCGTTCAGAAAAGTTGTCTACAACTCAAAATTGGTGAATGATTTGCTCCTGTCTGGTATACCAGGTGACTTTAGCCTAGAGTCAGCCTGTCTGGTTATAGAGGTTTTAAGGTTCAATGTTGACAGCAAGTGTCTACATGACAAAGTCAATATTTTGTGTATAATCAAGGTTAGAATGGCTCTTCATGATTAGTAGACACTTTGAAATTAAAAACCAACATATTGCATCATTAAGAAAGGGCTTTTGAAAATAGATTGATAAAAAGCTATCTTTTATGAAATCAATCAAGTACTTTTTTATAGGTTTAGATTAAGAAATTTGAATTTTATTTGGTATGACATTAAATACCTTTTGCTCTTACGGGTATTTCTTTATTGTATGATATAGATTCAGGTTAAGCGCCCAAGGGATAAACACCAAATCTTCAAAATGGACTTTTCTTTCAAAGATATTTTCAGCATTGAAGAAATGAAAGGAATTCATTTATAATTTGATGTGTAGACTAATACTCTTAACAAACACCTTCCTATGGTACTAATGTTAAACAAAGTTAAAAGTAAGGAAATAAATCAGTTACAATTCTATCATTTTAATTTAATACAGTGCACTCCTCTTTATATCACGTTGCATTTGTCAGACAAAAACATGACATTAACAGGAACGTGACATTAAGAGAAACATGTTTTTTCATCAACATCATGTGCATTTCCAATCACCATAACTAAAAGTAAGTTATTCAATGTACATATGAAGATGTTTCAATCTATAGATAGTATTATTTCAATTAAAAATCATTTTTGGGGTTATTTTTCATTTTCTATGCAACATCTATAGGATATAACATTATTTCATTAAAGAGGGGGGTCTTTGCAATATTTTGTACAAGTTGACTCTGTTGTATCAGAAATAAATTGAAATGACTTAATTTTCTGGATATTTTATGTTATTGGTTAAAAAAAAACATGATATTAGAGGAATTCACCTCAAAATACATTATATTATCCAAATCAAATTACATAGATTTTATAAAGGGAAAAGTGATGCTTTGGAAAAATATGATATACAGAGGAATGTGATATTAACAGGGGTGATATTAAATGGAATGCACTGTATAACTTAATCGTAACTTAAGTTGCTTAGTTATAAACCCAGTCCTGTACAATAGTATATGTATAATTGTTATTATCCAGCTGTTGTCTGTGAGGTTTGTTCTGTACAGGTATACAGACAAATGGTATTAACTACTAGCTGTATGGATACCATTAATCTTGTTTGATGAGGTCTCTGTGTTATTACACAGTGATGGACTGTATGGTTAATAGTTCTCCTTACGGCTCTCTGTGTCCGCTATCACTGATGGTCTGGGGCAGGATTAAAGTCCCCACACAGAAGTACTTAGACATGATTATATTACCACTGCTTTAGTGCTGTTTTACCATATTGAAGACCACAAAAACACATGCCTTAGTGCGGTTTTACCATATTTGTGACAATAAAAGCACCTGCTTTAGTGCTGTTTTACCATATTTGTGACAATAAAAGCACCTGCTTTAGTGCTGTTTTACCATATTTGTGACAATAAAAGCACCTGCTTTAGTGCTGGTTTACCATATTTGTGACAATAAAAGCACCTGTCTTAGTGCTGTTTTACCATATTTATGACAATAAAAGCATCGGCATTAATGCTGCTTTACCATATTTGTGACCATAAAAGCACCTGCCTTAGTGCTGTTTTACCATATTTATGACAATAAAACACCTGCCTTAGTGCTGTTTTACCATATTTGTGACAATAAAAGCACCTGCCTTAGTGCTGTTATACCATATTTGTGACCATAAAAGCACCTGGTTTAGTGCTGGTTTACCATATTTGTGACAATAAAAGCACCTGCTTTAGTGCTGCTTTACCATATTTGTGACCATAAAAGCATCTGCCTTAGTGCTGTTTTACCATATTTATGACAATAAAAGCACCAGCCTTAGTTCTGTTTTACCATATTTATGACCGCGAAAGTACCTGCCTAATTTAGTGCTGGTTTACCATATTTATGACAATAAAAGCACCTGCCTTAGTGCTGTTTTACCATTTTGTGACCACAAAAGCACCTGCCTTAGTGCTGTTTTACCATATTTATGACCGCAAAAGCACCTGCCTTAGTGCTGTTTTACCATATTTATGACCGCAAAAGCACCTGCCTTAGTGCGGTTTTACCATATTTGTGACCATAAAAGCACCTGCCTTAGTGCTGTTTTACCATATTTATGACCGCAAAAGCACCTGCCTTAGTGCTGTTTTACCATATTTGTGACCATAAAAGCACCTGCCTTAGTGCGGTTTTACCATATTTGTGACAATAAAAGCACCTGCTTTAGTGCTGTTTTACCATATTTGTGACAATAAAAGCACCTGCTTTAGTGCTGTTTTACCATATTTGTGACAATAAAAGCACCTGCTTTAGTGCTGGTTTACCATATTTGTGACAATAAAAGCACCTGTCTTAGTGCTGTTTTACCATATTTATGACAATAAAAGCATCGGCATTAATGCTGCTTTACCATATTTGTGACCATAAAAGCACCTGCCTTAGTGCTGTTTTACCATATTTATGACAATAAAACACCTGCCTTAGTGCTGCTTTACCATATTTGTGACAATAAAAGCACCTGCCTTAGTGCTGTTTTACCATATTTGTGACAATAAAAGCACCTGCCTTAGTGCTGTTATACCATATTTGTGACCATAAAAGCACCTGGTTTAGTGCTGGTTTACCATATTTGTGACAATAAAAGCACCTGCTTTAGTGCTGCTTTACCATATTTGTGACCGCAAAAGCACCTGCCTTAGTGCTGTTTTACCATATTTGTGACCATAAAAGCACCTGTCTTAGTGCTGTTTTATCATATTTGTGACCACAAAAGCAACTGCCTTAGTGCTGTTTTACCATATTTGTGACCATAAAAGCACCTGCCTTAGTAGTGTTTTACCATATTTATGACCGCAAAAGCACCTGCCTTAGTGCGGTTTTACCATATTTATGACCGCAAAAGCACCTGCCTTAGTGCGGTTTTACCATATTTATGACCGCGAAAGTACCTGCCTAATTTAGTGCGGTTTTACCATATTTATGACTATAAAAGCACCTGCCTTAGTGCTGTTTTACCATATTTGTGACCACAAAAGCACCTGCCTTAGTGCTGTTTTACCATATTTATGACCGCAAAAGCACCTGCCTTAGTGCGGTTTTACCATATTTGTGACCATAAAAACACCTGCCTTAGTGCTGTTTTACCATATTTGTGACCATAAAAAACACCTGCCTTAGTGCTGTTTTACCATATTTATGACCATAAAAAACACCTGCCTTAGTGCTGTTTTACCATATTTGTGACCATAAAAAACACCTGCCTTAGTGCTGGTTTACCATATTTGTGACCATAAAAAACACCTGCTTTAGTGCTGGTTTACCATATTTGTGACCATAAAAAACACCTGCCTTAGTGCTGTTTTACCATATTTATGACCTTAAAAGCACCTGCCTTAGTGCGGTTTTACCATATTTATGACAATAAAAGCACATGCCTTAGTGCTGTTTTACCATATTTGTGACCTTTTATATAAAAGCACCTGCCTTAGTGCGGTTTTACCATATTTGTGACAATAAAAGCACCTGCTTTAGTGCTGTTTTACCATATTTGTGACAATAAAAGCACCTGCTTTAGTGCTGTTTTACCATATTTGTGACAATAAAAGCACCTGCTTTAGTGCTGGTTTACCATATTTGTGACAATAAAAGCACCTGTCTTAGTGCTGTTTTACCATATTTGTGACAATAAAAGCATCGGCATTAATGCTGCTTTACCATATTTGTGACCATAAAAGCACCTGCCTTAGTGCTGTTATACCATATTTGTGACCATAAAAGCACCTGGTTTAGTGCTGGTTTACCATATTTGTGACCATAAAAGCACCTGTCTTAGTGCTGTTTTACCATATTTATGACAATAAAACACCTGCCTTAGTGCTGCTTTACCATATTTGTGACAATAAAAGCACCTGCCTTAGTGCTGTTTTACCATATTTGTGACAATAAAAGCACCTGCCTTAGTGCTGTTATACCATATTTGTGACCATAAAAGCACCTGGTTTAGTGCTGGTTTACCATATTTGTGACAATAAAAGCACCTGCTTTAGTGCTGCTTTACCATATTTGTGACCATAAAAGCATCTGCCTTAGTGCTGTTTTACCATATTTATGACAATAAAAGCACCAGCCTTAGTGCTGTTTTACCATATTTATGACCATAAAAAACACCTGCCTTAGTGCTGTTTTACCATATTTATGACCTTAAAAGCACCTGCCTTAGTGCGGTTTTACCATATTTATGACACTAAAAGCACATGCCTTAGTGCTGTTTTACCATATTTGTGACCATAAAAGCACCTGCCTTAGTGCGGTTTTACCATATTTGTGACAATAAAAGCACCTGCTTTAGTGCTGTTTTACCATATTTGTGACAATAAAAGCACCTGCTTTAGTGCTGTTTTACCATATTTGTGACAATAAAAGCACCTGCTTTAGTGCTGGTTTACCATATTTGTGACAATAAAAGCACCTGTCTTAGTGCTGTTTTACCATATTTGTGACAATAAAAGCATCGGCATTAATGCTGCTTTACCATATTTGTGACCATAAAAGCACCTGCCTTAGTGCTGTTATACCATATTTGTGACCATAAAAGCACCTGGTTTAGTGCTGGTTTACCATATTTGTGACCATAAAAGCACCTGTCTTAGTGCTGTTTTACCATATTTATGACAATAAAACACCTGCCTTAGTGCTGCTTTACCATATTTGTGACAATAAAAGCACCTGCCTTAGTGCTGTTTTACCATATTTGTGACAATAAAAGCACCTGCCTTAGTGCTGTTATACCATATTTGTGACCATAAAAGCACCTGGTTTAGTGCTGGTTTACCATATTTGTGACAATAAAAGCACCTGCTTTAGTGCTGCTTTACCATATTTGTGACCATAAAAGCATCTGCCTTAGTGCTGTTTTACCATATTTATGACAATAAAAGCACCAGCCTTAGTTCTGTTTTACCATATTTATGACCGCGAAAGTACCTGTCTAATTTAGTGCGGTTTTACCATATTTATGACAATAAAAGCACCTGCCTTAGTGCTGTTTTACCATTTTGTGACCACAAAAGCACCTGCCTTAGTGCTGTTTTACCATATTTATGACCGCAAAAGCACCTGCCTTAGTGCAGTTTTACCATATTTGTGACCATAAAAGCACCTGCCTTAGTGCTGTTTTACCATATTTATGACCGCAAAAGCACCTGCCTTAGTGCTGTTTTACCATATTTGTGACCACAAAAGCACCTGCCTTAGTGCTGTTTTACCATATTTATAACCACAAAAGCACCTGCCTTGGTGCTGTTTTACCATATTTATGACAATAAAAGCACCTGCCTTAGTAGTGTTTTGCCATATTTGTGACCACAAAAGCACCTGCCTTAGTGCTTTTTTATATTACCATATTTGTGACCACAAAAGCACCTGCCTTGGTGCTCTTTGAAAGGAAAAATTTGAATCATAGAAATGTTCTCTTTGAAAACTCTTTGTTCCTTCAGACACTGCAGTACTACTGTATTTATAATCAGGCCCTCACAAACCATGTACATTATGCATATCCTCCTTTCAAGTTTCAAACTCTCCAAACTGTACTAACAGTTCTTGGGAAACCAGCCTGTAAAATATTCCTGAAATCCTCTATATGTTAGGAATGATCCTATATGCCCTGTAGATATGTCATTCCTTCATGATCCTAACTAGTACTGTTTGTAGGACTTACCCATCCTAAAGTCTGTGTAAATGTCCTCTAAATTATGTATTATAGTGTACTCACTGGTAAGTAATTATATAATGAGAAACAATGCTGCTTCATTCGGAACCCCTCAACAGTGTCAATTGCACTCTTTCTTTAGAGTCTGATACTTAAACGGAAGAAGGAGAAGAATTTTACTTCAATAGGCACAATAATTTCCCAAACAATATTATTAATTATTTACTTTTATATGTTAAATATGTATATGGAGAAAATCATATTTTTCTGTCTTTGGGTTGTTCTTTGGTGTGGTACAATTCCTGTAGGTCTGTTCCAGGAGACTATAGAAAATGTGATGGTCAAAATATTCAGACCTCCATCATGCAATAGTCTATATGAACTCCCATGGAAACCAGAAAGTCTGTTGATCTGGTGATACAAATGTATGTTCGGATTTTCTGGATAAGTACCATTGTAAGCTGATGCTGTATATATGTTGGATTCCTGTCAAGAGACTTGGAAAATGAATTACAGTATACTGTAAAAGATCAGGGACATATATCTTACAGTAATACATGTTGTACATCATCCCCTTCATCATGCAAGTGAAACCTAATACTGAGCAGACTGGAGCAAGTTTAGAATTTTAGGCAAAAATAGACAGTTCAATTTCAACAAACTGATATTTGAAATAATAGATGTTTCAGGTATTGGTAAAGGACAACGAAGAAAAATATTGAACGAAAAGAAAAAAGAGAAATAACTGGTAAAACATTGTGGTTTATTCTGAGTCTGTGTAATTGGAAGCTATTTCAGAATCTTTATTTGGACATTACCAGACACCAGCACACTGTACATGTATATTATCTTTATATAAGATCTACAGAATGGGTAAGAGTGGAAAGATTTCTTGTCCTGTCGATCCCATTAATTCCTGATGAAGAAGACTCCTGCAATCTCGCTATTTTGGAAGTTAATCTGATTCGTTGTGCTGAAATTGGTATTGTGGTATGTTACGTAAGACAATTTCAAATCTTAGATAATTGAGTGAAATTCAAAATGCAAAAAAATAACATGAAACACATTTTCTAGGTACTGGTATTATGGCTATTCATATAATAAAGAAATTGAAATGTTGACACATGTTCTCACGAAAAAATCAGCTGGGAAAATTTTGTAGAAATACTATGATTTTCATAATGAAATTTTCTGAAATAGTATAGTTGGAGAGTGTTTCACTGTACTGAAGTTACCTCAGCAGTACTGCAGATTCCTGTTAGATGCTGAATTACCTCAGCAGTACTGCAGATTCCTGTTAGATGCTGAATTACCTCAGCAGTACTGCAGATTCTTATTAGAGACTGAATTACCTCAGCAGTACTGCAGATTCCTGTTAGATGCTGAATTACCTCAGCAGTACTGCAGATTCTTATTAGAGACTGAATTACCTCAGCAGTACTGCAGATTCCTGTTAGATGCTGAGGAGACCTAGACGTCATTAAATTGAGATTGATTGTACTCTGAAGAAATTTCCATTTCAAATCATTGGCTCTGGCTCTATCAAACTTCGGTAATTACACTGAAATTCGATTTAAACAAGAAGATGAAGAAAAAACCCAATTGTCTATTTTTCAATTATGTTCTTGTTCGGCCTGTAACAACTAGATCTAATTCATCTAAGACTGGTTATTTTAAGGTGAAATTTACACAAGATTTTATTACCCGGTGGGATTATGTATTTTTCAATGTTGATGTAGTTACAACATTGTACTTCCTTTTAATCAAACTATTCTACATAATGATGTTTGCTTTGTAAAACATTTAAACTGGTTTGTATTGGACACCTGAACAATCAGAAAATTATCAAATTAATGAAAAGTTATATTTTGGAATTTGCATTGAGGTCGAATATTTGAGGTGGAGATTAAATAATCCCACAGTCACATTGATAAAGTCAAGGATAATATTACAAAAAGGGTTTTATCAATATTTTCATTAGCTTTCGGTTCAACAGGGATAATAAGGATGTGGTACTAACATCTCTTTGGAGACAGCAAATGGATACACTTAGATTTCTCGCTCCCATATAAGGACAAATAACACGGTTTTATGTCCCTCTTACATGTAGCTGGTCTTGTAAATGTTGGGGGTGATTGATTAATGTGTTGAATTAATACTGGTACCAATCAGCCTGAGAAACATGCCCATCCCTGTATGGAAGCAAATACAGGTGAGCAAGGGAAGGCAACAGATTTCTGTAATGGAAGTCAGGTTTTATGCCACATAAAGTCTCTGTAGAAGGGTATTAAGTATTTATAGCATGTTCAGCCTGTCGTCACATCCGTGATTCTATTTACATTTTATAGGTCCATTACTTTTATGCTAGAAGTCCAATTCAATAGTCATTAAAGCTCATACAATGCATATGCATAACAAAAATGTAGATATAATATGTTAAAAAGTATTACAGAAATGTATCAAATGTAGGTCAGTGTGACTTTTTTTACGCTGAGGCGGTATCCGCCAACAGCGTATTGCTACTTGTCTTTCCTCTTACATATAAGATCTTCCTTTCTTATAATCTACGATGACCTATAGCAGACCTTATTGGAGTTAATCTTACATTTATATTGTGTAGATTCATACAAACCTGACAATAACTAGCTGCACAAATGAATCCCTTGTGTGAACTATTATATTGACTTTCTTGTTTAAGTTTGGTAATTTCTAATTGTTTGATTACACCGGCGATTGCAAAACTCTTAATTTCCTTGGGAGCGTTTACTTTTCACCGACATCTCACAGTTTTCACCAACCATGCTGACACAACTCTTCCTTTTTCAGCGTGGTCGGTGAAAAGTCAGCTTTTGCTGATGTTGCTTAACATTTTATTTCAATTCTGTAATCCATCCCAAATATCATATTTAAACTGTTTGTCACCGTAGGCTTCAGTACTTTTGATTGTAATTACAAGTTAAGTTCCAAATGGGTTTTATTTTTGTATTTTCAGGTAAAGTTACAGGTTTTATTTTTGTAATTACAGGTAAAGTTACAGGTGTTATTTTTGTAATTACAGGTAAAGTTACAGGTTTTATTTTTGTAATTACAGGTAAAGTTACAGATGGGTTTTAATTTTGTAATTACAGATAAAGTGACAGGTGTTATTTTTGTAATTACAGGTAAAGTTACAGGTGTTATTTTTGTAATTACAGGTAAAGTTACATGTGTTATTTTTGTAATTACAGGTAAAGTTACAGGTTTTATTTTGTAATTACAGGTAAAGTGACAGGTGTTATTTTTGTAATTGCAGTTAAAGTTACAGGTGTTATTTTTGTAATTACAGGTAAAGTTACATGTGTTATTTTTGTAATTACAGGTAAAGTTACAGGTTTTATTTTTGTAATTACAGGTAAAGTGACAGGTGTTATTTTTGTAATTGCAGTTAAAGTTACAAGTGTTATTTTTGTAATTACAGGTGAAGTTACAGGTTTAATTTTTGTAATTACATGTAAAGTTACAGGTTTTATTTTTGTAATTGCAGGTAAATTAAGTGACAAGTGTTATTTTTGTAATTGCAGTTAAAGTTACAGGTGTTATTTTTATAATTACAGGTAAAGTTACAGATGGGTTTAGTTTTTGTACTTACAGGTAAATTTACAGGTGTAATTTTTGTAATTACAGGTAAAGCGATTACAGTGTGTCATCAGAGACAGAGATGGTCAATACAAACACGAGCTGAAGAAAAAGGAGCGAGAGATAAATAAGATGAAAGAAAAACTGCACCACCTCATAACAGACAAAAATCCGAACAGGAGAATGGGTAAGGAATCAAATCTAAATCTACTGATAACTCATAACAGGTTGAAACACATTGAAACTTTATCAGGTAAAAGGGTTGGGAAATGGGATTTAGATAGTATTCATGTAAGCTAGCTTACTTATAGGGGTAAAAAAAAAAAAAGAAAAAAAAAAGTAGGGATTAGATGAAGCGTTGCCAACGCAAATAGATATACTTCAGGATGGTGAAGATAGCAGTACAATTTGAATAAAGCAAAGTATACTTTAAAATTAATATATCCATTCATTTCTTTAAAACGGGAGAATGTTAATTTATTTTGAATATAAATATAATGACAAGCTCAATTTTGACTGGCATATTCATATTTTACTATTTAAATTTCAATATATTAAACCCATTGTTATGATAAATTCATTGTAGTTATAAAAAGATTCAAAAAGGAAATTGAGATTTGCATAAACATGTGTAGAAAAGGTGAAATAGTGACCCAAGTAAATGAGAGATTTATATTCAGATCTAAAGAAAGTGAATTAGTTGGAGAAACCCAGGTAAATGTTAGATTGAAGTACCTTTTATTTCCTCTGCATAATTAGCCCCATGCATTGAAAAAGGGTGGAATACATGATTAAAAAAACATTCAGATTTAGTTTTTATTATGTTGCGTCAGTATATATAAATATTTGCCTAAAGTGACTGATCCAGAAGAAGTTGTCCCTTTTAAATATAATCGTTTGGTATCATATAGTAACCTCGACTAGTGACTTTGAGATAAAATGCTTGACAGAATATGTTCACATTTGCATGCTTTATAAGGCAATAAATGAAAGAACAGTATATGATCCTGTACTTGTACTATACATTATTCATAAATATTCATAATCGCTATTTTGTTGTGCCATTGTTTGAAATAATTTCTTTGAAAAAAAAAATCAATCAAGTAGATGAAACTTTTTTGCTGTTATTGTGATGATAAAATCTTGATGTTGACTCAATATGGAAGTGATCCATTTTCTATTTCCACAGGTCTTGACATTGCCAACTCTCTTCAGCGAGCAGATGGCAAAAGAAGTCAATGGAAAACAGGGTCACATGACAAGTAAGTTTGATATGAAAGGTATATAGTGTTACCCATATCTGTCCCGTCCCGTCCCGTCCCGTCCCGTCCCGTCCCGTTCCGTCCCATGGTAATGTAACCAGCTTATTTAAATAACTACTGATCGATTGCCATCAAACTTCGCATACGTAATAAGCATGAAGAACTTATATCATATGGGGGAAGGGGGCATTTATGTCTCACAGACATTTCTAGTTTTCAGTAAAGATGATTTGGATAAATATTTTCTTTAACTATAGGAACATGTATAGGCTTATATGATAACAATAGTGATAGGTATTTATTGCTATTTTTATCATATCAGTCTATACATTTCCCTGTGTTCTTAAATGTCCTTAATCTTATGGTGGCTTTGTATTTGGATTTTTTTTCTGGGATGTTACAGTAATAAAATTAGGTAAGATTTTGACTATTCCTTGACTTATCACCAAAAACGGAGTCCATATATGGTGAAATCAACAAACATTCATAGTGTGCGAAAGTAATGAAAGACCGACAGACCAAGGCCAAAGGAAATCCTGTCGGTCTATGCAAAATGCTAGTACGGTAGACTTGATGTCTTATTAAGCAATTTAATTGTTCATGAATGTCGAAAAAGTATCAAAACTGTTTGAATAAATCAAATCAATTGCATTTCTCTTGCATGTTGTTCATTTCTTGATTTGTTTGGCTGAATTTGCTGTTGCAAATCAATTTTTGTTCAAACATTGGTTGAAGGAAGGAGATCACTAGGTTTTAAGTGGTTCGTTGACACTGAAAGAAATATTCAGTCTATGGAAATTTTATTGGGTCTATTGTCTATGGAACTTTGTGAATAACTTTTGCAGGCTGCATTCAGCTGAGGATGATCAGAAAATGTTATAACTTAAACATTTTTGTTCACTTTTCACGAAAGGTAATAATATTGTCATCTGTGATTTCTCATTTTCCCAATCCACTTTAACAGACAGCTTAAATTAGAATAAAAAAGGGGGTCAGTGTATAATCGTATTGGACAAAATTTGAAGGTACTAGCAAAGAGTTTAAATAGTGTGAACTTAAAGTATCTGCCTTGAGAGATGACAATTGAATATTGATATAGTAAAAGTTTTATTGGTAACAGACAGGAGGAGATGTACCAACTGGTTATCCACAACTATGAGGACAAACAACGGGAGCTGATGATAGAAAACACAGACCTCCGTGACTGCCTTGTATATATGCAGCGTGAACTAGGCACCATTATCAACCACTCCTCTGATGTCCAAACTAGTCATACAGTCCCCCAGGTAAGCTCTGATGTCCAATCTAGTCATACAGTCCCCCAGGTAAGCTCTAGATCTGATGTTTAAATTAGTCATACAATCCCCCAGGTAAGCACTGGTTTCCAAACTAGTCATACAGTCCCCCAGGTAAGCTCTAGATCTGATGTCTAAACTAGTCATACAATCCCCCAGGTAAGCTTTGATGTCCAAAGTAGTCATACAGTCCCTAGGTTAGCTCTGATGTCCAATCTAGTCATACAGTCCCCCAGGTAAGCTTTGATGTCCAAAGTAGTCATACAGTCCCTAGGTAAGCTCTGATGTCCAAACTAGTCATACAGTCCCTAGGTAAGCTCTGATGTCCAAATTAGTCATACAGTACTTGGTAAGCTCTGTTGTCCCAACCTGTCAGAACTGTTCCAGGCATAAGCTTTCATGTTCACACTATCAAATATACATTTCCTTTTGAGCTCCAATGTTTTAGTTATATAGCCATGTAGTTATATTCAGTTATGATTATTAAATTGTTTTGAAATTATATCTTAAGGTTCACTATTATTTTCTATTTGATAGAGTGATGTCGGGGAACTCTCTGCCAACAGCGAGGATGAAGATGATGGTGTTTTGTCGGTCACTATCAAGGACCTTTCAGATGGTACATTTTATAAAACAATGATGATGGCAATATGTTACATCATCTGTTTGAGGAAAAAATGAATTTCATTTCACCTTACAAAATTAATGATACTGGTTTAACCATGAAGATCAAACAAGAAATAATTTACACTATTTAAAACTAGTCAGTTAGTCAGAAAAGGTATAGGGTCACCTGCCAAACCATGTGGGTTTTCTCCAAGTACTCCGGTTTCCTCCCACAATAAGACCCCTCGTGCGCTAACATCGGGGCCAACAAGAGTGATTTATATAAGTTGGATAACTTGTTTCATAATTGTTGTAAAATAAATAAATTTATATAAAACTAGTCAAGTTTGCAGGATCTGCATTTGAGTTTACTTCAGTATTATATTCTCATAGAATGGTCTTTTTTCTTCTTCTTTTGTATTGCTCTTGAACTAATATTTTCTTTTTCTCATTCAAAGGTTATTTCCAAATGCCTTATGACCTGATGAAAGACAATCTACGGCACTCATTTAAGGAAATGTTTAAACTCATCAAAAAATCCATGGAAAAAAGCAGTTTACCTTCCAGTAAGTTTAACTTTTAAAAAAAAGTACTAATCAGATCAAGTGAATTTTCACATTTTACTTCTGCTCTTGAACTATAGTTTACAAGGTAAAATATTTCAAAAGAATCGGTTCAATAAAGCCTCTAGAAAGATGCAAGGAGAAGAATAAGCAGTCAGATCTTTGACTCATGCACCCCTGAAATTTCATAATGAACTATTCCAACTTTTGAATTGGAAGAGTTTAAATGTGTCTTCAGGAATGAATGAGTTGACAGTGCTAATTAATGTTATTGGTGATTGCAGGTCAGCTACAGAAGACAAAATCTAGTCCACCCCGACACATCCCATCAACACAGAGAACACCGCCAAGTGTGGAGACTGAAAAACTACAGAAACAGGTGCAACAATACAAGGAAGTGATACAGCAGCAGAAAGAATTCATACAGGTATGTGTTAGGTAAATAGAAAGTACAGTAACACTCCACTTACTCCAACTCTTGGCGACCTGATCAATAGTTCGAGTAATATGAGGTTGGTTAGATATGTACAAACCTTGTCCGGACCAAGCGAACTGTTCGTTGAATGAGGAGTATTTGAGAAAACAGGGTTCGAGTAAATGGGGTTTTACTGTAGATTGGTACACAAGGTTGGTGTTCTGTGTTTTATAAAGGTAAAAAGAAAGTAGACTTATACACTAGGTAGGCCTCCTGTGTTTTATAAAGGTAAAGAGAAAGTAGACTTATATACAAGGTAGGTGTTCTGTGCTTTATAAAGCTAAGATAATCAGAAAGTGGATTGATATATTTAGAAGATGTCTTGTGTTTTATGCAAAGGTTATAGACTTCTCATAGTTTATTTGGTTTTTGAGATATTTGTTTTTTAATAACACTGATAATTTATGTGGAATTTCTTATTAAGGTAATTTTGTTCATAAAATAAAATGTGTCCTCAAAGCATTATATTAATGAGATTAAATATCTTGTGATAGTGAATTAAAATTTAATATTATTTATGTTTAATAAACTTTAATGTACTTCAATACTGATATTTTTGGAGGTAAACAGATTCTGTATAATACTTCTTCTTCATTCCACAGCAATCTATACTTGATCAGTCAAAGGCAGCAGTGGATACTTCCTACCTGGATGAGTCGGTCCGATTACAGGAGCGCCTCCTTCAGGAGCAGGAAAGCATGGCCGAACAGCGCCGCCTGTTTTACCAGGAAAAGGCCAACTTTGAAGAAGAACGTAAACAGTACACAGAGGCAGCTATCCGACTTGGCAGGGAGGTTAGTTACTGTATAAACTGCAGCCGGTACATAGTATTCTGGTAATTACCTCCCTTTATCCAATGAGGGAATGGAAATCAATTTTGCATGTCAGATTCGACCAATTTTCTGTTTTTAAACGAGTGTAGCTTGAGTTAAAAAAAACCTGTTAGTTATCTCCCCTAGACTGAGGGATCTACTGAACTGAACCTTACACAGAATATTAAATGGATGATAGCAGTTTTGGCTATAAAATGGAAACCCTTTCAGATTTAAAAAAACATCTTGATGCATGCATATTTGTATCTTTGTTTGTTGAACAATAATTCATGTTTACAGTAATTGAGTATATTTATAATTAATAATCATGTATATCTTTGTCAGCCTGAAAAATCTTGGAATGAAGTTCTGATTATGTAAATTGATTGATATTGAATTTTTGAACTTTACAAGAGTAATATCATTTTAGTTCAGATGTAAATTTCTTACTAGTTTCATTTCGTGGTATGTATTTCTAAAAATAAAAATAAAAAAAAAGTTAATTGATTATTTAATACAGGTGTAAATATGTTGGGGTTTTTTTTCAGAGAAAAGCTCTTGATGAGCACAGATCATCCATAATCAACCAGTTTCTACAGATCTCTCCATTTGTTAAATCCACTCCGTCCAACAAAAAGTCACGCAAAGGTAGGTCAGTTAATAATGGCACAGTAGACTAGTTGATACATGTTTGATAGGGTGACGTCCATTCCAATAAACCATTTAGAGACCTGGCTGAGGGATAATTCTGGCTCATAAAACCTATGGGAGAATTTAAGGGATTTTATGGGATTAGCAAAATTTCTATGAGATTTTTCATTTTAAAGTAATACCATTTAGAATTTTTTAATGAGATGTTCAGGAAAAATATGGGTAAAAATCTCCAAATCTGCTGGTTATACTTTATCAAGTCGTACAGTGAGGTGATCATTCCTTTCTTTCTGTTTCTGTGTTTGACTGTGCACACCTATGGATGTAAAGTGTGTATTTGAAGACATAACTTTAGATAGCTGCTATCTGTAAAGAAAAACTATATATTCAATGAGAACTGTGAGAATTATAGGTCATCTCAAAGTGGTTCACAAATTTGTTATCCGTGGTTATAGGGTCTTAGCAACCTGCAGCCAATATTGTTCTCAACTCTCTGAGGAGCATACAACCTGTACTGCCATTTTGGCACTCACAGCTAGCATTCTATAATTTCTAGCACTGCACAACCACTTGCTCATTTATGGCGTCTAAAGTTGTAATTATTATAGCTTGAACTCTGCAAGTATTTTTGAGGCATGAAAGAGAAAACTTCCTACCAGGCTCTGAAAACATGCATTTTAGTGTTTTCTGCTGGTTGTCCAGGATAATCTGAATTTCCTTAAAACCCGAGTACTTTTCATGCATTGGTATTCATGTAAAATAAACTTCACTATGCTGATATAACCTTTGTCCTCTGTGATCAGCTGAAGTGACAAGACTACTGCCGTCCACGCCAATGTTTTCACCAGCACCGTCCAGTAAACCCAAAACTCCGTCCACCACTGAGTTGTACCGTGTCCTGGGGATTACTCCCAAGGACCTCCCTAAGTAAGTATGACTTATATCCGGGATTATTCCCAAGGACCTCCCTAAGTATGACATATATCTAGGATCATTCCCAAGGACCTCCCTAAGTAAGTATGACATATATCTGGGATCATTCCCAAGGACCTCCCTAAGTAAGTATGACATATATCCGGGATCATTCCCAAGGACCTCCCTAAGTAAGTATGACATATATCAGGGATCACTCCCAAGGACCTCCCTAAGTAAGTATGACATATATCAGGGATCACTCCCAAGGACCTCCCTAAGTAAGTATGACATATATCCGGGATCATTCCCAAGGACCTCCCTAAGTAATTATGACATATATCTGGGATCATTCCCAAGGACCTCCCTAAGTAAGTATGACATATATCCGGGATCACTCCCAAGGACCTCCCTAAGTAAGTATGACATATATCTGGGATCACTCTCAAGGACCTCCCTAAGTAAGTATGACATATATCCAGGATCATTCCCAAGGACCTCCCTAAGTAATTATGACATATATCTGGGATCATTCCCAAGGACCTCCCTAAGTAAGTATGACATATATCCGGGATCACTCCCAAGGACCTCCCTAAGTAAGTATGACGTATATCTGGGATCACTCTCAAGGACCTCCCTAAGTAAGTATGACATATATCCAGGATCATTCCCAAGGACCTCCAGAAGTAAGTATGACATATATCTGGGATCATTCCCAAGGACCTCCAGAAGTATGTGCAAGTTATATCCGGGATTGTCCCAGGGATATCCCAAAGTATGTATATGTTATATCTGGGATCATTCCCAAGGACCTCCCAAAGTATGCTTAATAAGTTATATCCCAAGAATATGTCGAAGTAGGCTCAGGTTATTTAGACAATAATTTAAATGATAGTGTGTTTTAAAACGTCCTGAATTTTAGATTAGCTTTTGCAGTCATTAATATCAAAGAAATGTAAAGCTACAGTTTTTGTTTTATTCTGACAGGAGGAAAGAAGATAAATATTCGCCTGAGGAGGAGCCCCGGGTTAAGAAAGCACTGAGCTCAGAGTCTCTGTTATCAGGGTCCTGTAAGTCAACGCCACACGATAGTAGTAATGTGCAAATTTCTCCCGGGAGTCACAGCTCACCTGAGGAGTCTCCCGACCAGGTCAGCCTCAAACGTGTTCTGTTCCGGAGGAGGTCTAGTACGGGCAGCAATGAGGACCTGGAGGGCTTATAGCAGTAAAAAGGAGCAGAGCACCGTCATAGAGGCCTGTAGTCAAGGCAATACAAATTAGAGAATAGTGTAACCTCTTTACTTCGATCAAAGTCTTACTTTCGAAATAAAAATATTCTCATCCTTTGATATTTATGCAAAATTTCTGTTGATAAAGTAATAATTACCAGCAGATATTCAACAGAGTTCAAGATAGTTAATTTATGACTGCTAATTTATCGAATCCATATAAACCTAGATTGTGGGGGGAAAAAATGTCAAAACAAATTTATATGAAAATTTGAGCTATTAATTCATGTCTGGGAGAAGTATGATGCGATTTCAACTTCCTTAATTGGGCATTGTCAAAAAACATTAAATCGAAATTTGTATCTCTTTAATCATGGATTAATGAGATTCCGCTTTTTTAGGTACAGTGTTTTCTGATTTGTTCTTGTCAGACTTCTCATGTATAAATGTAGATCCTGCTTACGTAAATTATTTTGAATGTTTGACATGGCACACAGACACTTGTTGTCAGTGTCGGGCTGTGGGACGTGATGTTTACAAGAAAACAGATATCATCATTGTACAATTACTAGAGGTGCCTTTGTCTCGTGTATCACACCTGATCTCAAACCTGTTGTAAACATTCCATATTATTATTATAAATACAAGTGTACATGTAGGTGAGTAGATGATTCAAGTCTGTTATGCACATCATGGAGAATTTGCATTGGTTAGAGAACATTTTTAAACTTGAAATTGCTGACAAACATTTTGAGTAATTGTAAATCAATAAGCGAATTTTCAATAGTCAGTAAATTTTTGTTAAAGTATTAACAATAATGAGTTTAACAAATCAAGGGAAACAACAAACTTATTTTTCAAGTTTTTCAAATTTGATTTGCTGTGAATATATAATATGTGGATAATGTTGAAATTATCAAAGAATAAATTATCAACAAATATACTTGTCTCGCTGAATGTATGTATAAATATTAAATAGTGCTGATGAGGCTGGGAAGATGTTGATCTGTGAAGTAATGTACATGTCTCCTGTTTTTGCTTTTGTACTCTTTGTATGCATTTTTATAGTTGATTGTTTAGAATCAAATGGCATTTAATTGAAAGGAGAGGGTCTCAATGAATCCTTTGTAATTATTAATGAAATAAGCATGACTATTATAAAATGTTGTTCAATGAATATTGATGGAAGTTGAGTGGATGTGAGTAAAAAGAAAGTAATGTGTATTTCAGTATGTGTTGTAATGTGAAAATCGCCAATTTCAAATGTGTTCAGTTCAGTTTAAGAAACGGGTATATAATACCTTGTAAGACTTAACAATATTATACAGTCACTAAGGTTAGTGTAACTGACCTTTGTGATGTAACCTTTGACCTCTACATGAGATTGTTTATTACACTATATGAGTTATTCAGTTAGCCTATAACATTCCACACATCAGTGAAATCATTCAAAACGTTTCATATCATCATTAAAAGAAAATGTACCTCACATATCAATGTTCAATTTTTGCATATCAAGTTCTTTATCATTCCGTTTAGTTTAATATGTTTATGTATTTATATTGTGAATATGGTCTAATTTTTGCTACTACTTATTACATTTTTCTAACTTTGTTTTACATTGAGCTCAGTTCTTGTGATTTATAAGCCTAGGGTTGTCTATACTTTGATACATTGTATATAATGTTGTAATGTTGAAGGTGTATTATTAACATACTTTATACCAGTAGAGACCTCAAGAATGATTCATAATTAAAGCTTAATAATTCAATATTTTAATGGTATTTCAACTAATTCTTTTTCATTATTAAGTAAGTCTTAAATTGTTTCTTCTTTTTTTTCAATACGTTGCAAATCAAGCAAGTTGTGTAGAAACAAGAAAAACTAGCATTATAAATTAATATATAAACCTGAACATTTGACATTATTCTGCCATTGGTGATCACATTATAACTCAGAAGGAAGTGTGTCCAACCTGTCTGTAGAACCTCCTTATCTGGAACTTTTGTAACTCGAAGACCCCGTTTAATTCGAAGTACTGTTAAAGCCGATATTTGCGCGCATGGAATCTTTCGCTTAGTCTGCCTCCAAACTGTTAGTGTTGTTGAAAGTTTTGCACTGTCAGCACTGTGAACGAAATATAGTATTATACACTAAAGAGTTTGAGTGGTGTTAAATATTTCCGCTTGTTGATGTATTCGCAGAAATTTAATGCCAGCAAAAAAAGCGAAAATTTTTACCCTGCGAACAATTCCACTTTTACAGTATTTCGTCAGTCCCTGCTTGACTTCACACTAAGTATTCAAACACGCTTAGTTCGAATACTCGGATAACTCGTAGTTTTTTTGTGGTCCCACCAACTTCCAGATAACAAGGTTCAGCTGTAATTCAGTATTTCGTGTAAAATCCATGTGTTCCTCGAGTATAATACATTAATTTAGAAGACAATTTGGCATCAAACAGTATCAAATTACAACTGGTTTCCTTTAATAAAATGTATGCATGTACATTACATTCGAAACTTATTATCGTGAACTCGTATAACTCCAAGACCCTGTTTAATTGACAGTATCTGTTCGTTCCTGTCAGACTTCACACTATTATGAGCATTCAAACACACTTGACTCAAATTCTCGGGTAACTTGAAAGTTTCTCATGGATCCTCCTACTTCCATTATTTAAAATGAAGTTCGACTGTAATTCTGTACAGCACCTACATGTAATGTGCCTTATTGCTGGGGGCCGCAGTGGTCTAGTGGTTAAGGTGTTCTGACATTCTACCACTAGCACTCCACCTCTGGGTTGCAAGTTCGAATCCCATGTGGGGCAGTTGCCATGTACTGACCATAGACCAGCGGTTGTTCTCCGGGTATTCTGGCTTTCCTCCACCTCCAAAATCTGGCACATCCTAAAATGACGCTGGCTGTTAATAGGACGGTAAATAAAATAAACCAAACCTTATTGCTGTATAAGTGGGTATTGTAGCCTCATACTTGCCAACCCTCCCTACTAAGGAGGGAGACTCCCGATTTTGGACCCTAAAATGTTGCATTTTTAACTTTGGAATCTGCTTAACTGTTCCTAAATTTAAAGATCTGATGACTTCATCTAAAAGAAGAGTTCAAAAGAAGCCATTTAAAAGGTTTTTTTCCCTCTGAATGTACATGTATGTATACATATATATGTTTTCAATTCTGAGGACGTGTAATCTCCCCCATGGAAATTTCAAAAAGTTGGCAAGTATGTAGCCTTATTGCTGTTTAAGTGGGTATTGTAGCCTTTTTGCTGTATAAGTGGGTATTGTAGAGGATCTTTTGTTGTCATGAAAGCAGCCTAACCTACCAAAGTTGAGAAGTAAATATTCTGTTATTTCAAAAATTGATACAGCTGTATCAATTTGACAATGATGATATGCAAGCTTTCTTATAATGCTTAACATTTTACAAAACAGCAATCTATTTTTGACTAAATATCAGGGACGTGTTGATGTCAGTATATGATGGAATTAGTTTCACCTCATTGTTGATGTATATTGTAGTAGTGTGACATTAAAGCAACTTACTACTGTGAATCTCCTCCATTCATATACAATATATTAAGTACATGTAGTAAGGCTATTGATTTATAATATTGTTTTGAAACCCAACAATTTTTCACAAGTAAGAGAAAAGAAGAAAAATTGAAGCTGCACAGTAAAAGACTTAAAAGTGAACCAACTACTTGATGAACTCACAATCTGAATTCTATATATAGCTTCCTTCTTGTTCTTGGGTACTCATTTAGGGTTTACCCTGGACTTCTTCCTGGACAATATAGGGTATGCACTTCTGTCCAGCAGCACCTGTATCTCAACTTTTCATTTGTGATGTCGTATGGTAAGATCAGTGCTGTTTCTTTGCATAGAAGTATAAACCATTATGATTATGATATAAACTTGTGCTCTGCTTTATCAGAATTGCTTGTTGTGAAGTTGATGAACTTTATCCAACAAATGACTCGGTATACATTTACATTCTTTCTCATTTTGATTGTCTGACAGAAGAAGTTGAGAGAATTCTGGGCCCAGTTGTTCAAAGGGTGATTAGCTTAATCACTATTTAACAACATTTTTCAAACTTAAAGGCCCAATATACGTAACTTCAGGAAAGTTTTCGGGATTCTGAAAAATTATGAAAAAAAATCCAGTTGATAACAATGCAAAAATAAGTCTAAAACGAAGTAAACCTGAGCGGTAACTAACAAGAAACTCTTGACAAAAAATCCAAAGAATTAAAAATAGTTCAGGTTGGGCCCACTTCAACAACAAACCGAAGGTAGAAGACAGCTAGAAATGGACGCGTGTTTACAAATACCGTGTTTCAACTGCTGCTGTACCGGTAACCGCGTACGAATTCATCTTGAATATTGCTGATATCAGTTAATCCTAACTTAATCTATAAATATAATTAATAAGTTATTAGGCTTGATTTTCGCTTCAAGTTTTTACCGAAAGTTACGTATATTGGGCCTTTAAATAATTCTGTCAATATAAAAGGTAAAATCTTAAAATTGTGCATGTACATTGACTCTATTACATATTTATTATATGTAAAGTTGTAACATAATCTATGATATCATTTCAAAGTTACAAGAAAATTAAAATTTTGGCTAATCACTTATTAAGCTTATCATCTTTTGAACAACTGGGCCCTGGTCATTATCTTGACATTGTAAAAATAATTTGTAATTAAGAATATGGCTGCTGCATCAGAGCTATGATTACAGATAAATACCATAAAAGTGTGTACAGAAAAAATTGCTTTAGTCAATCTTTTCATTAAAAGAAGCAGGTTTTTGTTACATTTCCATATTTTGTACATGTTCTTAATGTTTATGTTGATGTTCTTGTTAAAGTTTTTGCCCAAAACAAATGCGGAATTAAATTGTGTACATTATTTGTTGGCCTTTTATAGTCTATGGGTACTTTTTGCTTTTGAAATTATGAAACGTTCCAAACTCTAAGCAGTTTTCAGAATTTTGTTCACTTTTATTGCTGATTAGCTATACAAGCTTATACTGTAAATTGTGTAATTTCAGAGTATATTTGAATATCTTGAATATTTCTGAAGCACATAATTAATGCATACTACTTTTTTTTTTTTTTAATGCATATTTGGTACTTTTTGTTTTTTAAACATTTTGAACTGAGTATTTGTAATATTTAATTTATGGCTGACTCTCACTGCCTGTCAAGATCATAATTGTAAAATATTTATTTTGATAATTAACTTAAGGGTAATGAATTTATACAAACTACCTGCTTGAGAGATAACTCGCTGTGAAGACAACCTTTACTAAGAGACTACTTTTAAAACTCCCATTCATGATTCCATTCAGTTTTCTGTTATCTTAATCTGTCTTTAGAGACCACCTGCAATATGAGGCCACTTTATGAATACAGAATCTCTTGTGGATGATCTCTGTAGACAGGTTAGGCTACAATTGAAAGTGTTGACTTGAAGCTTAAGCATTCCATACTATATCAGATGCTTAATCAGGAAATACGATTATCATAATTTAGCTTGATGATTCCAGTTGAATTTATCTGTTTCAGCTTACATATTTGCTGACATGTGAGCAATTTTATATTGCCAGCTGTTTTTGTCCATATTATGTTATCCATCATTGGTTAACCTTTAACATTTTTTGAAATCTTCGCCAAAACCACTGATCCAATTTCAACGAAATTTTGCAGAAGGGTTTCCATAGTCAAAGGCAAACTAAAAGGGGAAGTCTATGTTTTTTACCCCCAGGGGCCTGAGGGGCAGGGCCAGGAGTGGTAAAATTAGCAAAAAATAAGCAATCTTCTTCTCCAGACCCAGATATTGTAGAATCAAATGTTCTTCATAGATGAAAAGGTCTAAAAGAGGATCTTTATAAGAATTGTGAACCATTTTCCTCTGGGGAGGGGGTCAATTTTACTATAATAGTTTATGCAGAAAAAAAAACACTTTTGGGCATAATTTGTTTGTTTTCAGAGGAATTATATAATTCTAACTTGATTAAAATTATATTGTGTAATTGCAGTTTGGTATTATGAAAATCAAAGACCCTAACTTAACCTGGGGGGCCTAAGGGACAGGACCAAAAGGGGTCAAATTAAAAATCTCCTTCTGATCCAGATTGTGCTAGAAACCAATACTCTTTATGAATGGAAAGGTTTTTAAAGGTGCTTTAGCAAAACATGGAAATTTCTTTACATACTTAATGCCAATACCTTTACTTTCCAGGTTTATTCATCTGCTTCTCAAAACAAGTTGCAGTCGTAGATCCTTAATCCATTTACTTCATTTAAGCATCAAGGTCCTTTTGTACCTCTCTCATCAAACTTAAACATAAAATCGTAAATTTATTGTCATCAAACTTATGTATTTGGTTGAATTTCAAGAATAAGCAAAATAACTGCCGAATAAACTGATGTTGTAGTGAACATATTTGTGAAGAAAAACATTTTAGAGGTTTACATGATTTGGGCAAGATCTTAGAAGGAGTGAGCTAGGTTTCTGGTCTCACCATATCTGCCATGCTAACAGTGTTCAATGATCAGCCTCTTAAAGAAGTAGTTGTGTTGGCATTACCATCAATATGACTGGACTTCTTTACCTTTGTCTCAGTATCATATCAGAAACACCTTGATGAAGAAGCAAAATAATAAAGTTGTAGTATTTTTGGGTAAAACTGTGTTTGTTCTTCTGTTAAAATATTTAGAAGTGGAACATGTGTTAACACACAGATACTTGTTTTTCAGCAAGAATTATAAAATTCACATTGTAATTAGATTGGACTTCAAATTATAATGCAAAAATGTAATGTCTTTGTGATTTTGATAAGGGAAGTTGAGCAAATTTAATACTTGGTAGATTAAAAATTTTGAAAGAGTTTAGAAAATTTTAACTAAGTGTCAAAAATAAACTGAAATAAGCGCTCAAAATTGCACTAAACAGTAAGTGAATGATGCTTTAAAATTCAATGAAAGAAAAGGTTTAAAACGTTATATTACTGCATTGAGTTATCTCCCTTCCTGCAGCAAATTTTGTAAGACTAGTTGAAGTCGTGTCGGCGAGACAAAGTTAACAAGTATTTTGATGGACTGATGAAAATAATATAATAGACTAGCTTACCACATGCATCAATAAAATACAGTATTAATTTATCCCCATCTAATAAAGGAGTATCCCAACAGGGTTCTACCACAGGGACCTGAAAATTTGTTACAGCCAGTTTTGGACCTAAACTTTTTTAGTGTGTTTAGAGTAATTTTACACTTTTGGTGGGTTTAGATCAATTTCCGATAAAAATGCCCCCTCAATGGTCATAGAAGCTAACTTTAGCCTTTATGACCATTGAAACCCACCAAAAGTGTAAAATTACTCTAAACACCCTAGTTTAGGGCCAAAACTAGCTGAAGCAAATTCTCAGGTTCCTGTGGGTTCTACTAAATCGATATCTGTTACGGCTGAGCACGGAATTGAATTGATATATCTAAGTCCGTGGTTTGAGTTACTTTCAGAATCATCGATGTTGTAGTAAAATTGTATACAATTTGATATACAAGTACAAATACCGGGAAATTTTTCGCGTGCCTAATTTTCGCCGTGAAATCAATTTTCGGCCCGCCCGTCACATTCAATACTATGCTAATATAACTAGAACTTAGTTGTATGAGTTGTTTTGATATATTCGCTTTCATTATATAGGATAACAACGGGAAAAATGAACGTCATCGAAAATTGTATTGGTATACCAGTATGTATACCATTTTAATTTCAACTGGCCCCAAGTTTCTCTGAAGAAGAAATAAAATAACTTCTGATTAAACAAGAGGCCCATACTGTAATGATACATGGCTAGCAGATACTTCGAACAGTTCTAAAGTTTCCTTAAATAAATTAGAATAACCTTGACCTACTTTTCACAGTCAAATAGGTCAGATAAATTATGTTTAAATGACCTCGTCTGCTGTACCGGGAGGCGGGGATACTATTGGACAAGTAGCTTGTTGGGATAGAGCAGTATAAAGTTTCATTATGAGTCTGTAACATTCTTAAAGGCCCAATATACGAAACTTCAGGATTTTTTTCGGTTTTCTGAAAAGTTAAGTTATGAAAAAAAAATCCAATGATAACCATGCAAAAATAATTCTAAAACGAAGTAAACCTGAGTGGTAACTTACAAGAAACTCTTGACAGAAAAATCCAAAGAATTGAAAATAATTCATGTGTGGCCCACTTCGACAACAAACCGACGTTAGAAGACGGTTCAAAATTGACGCGTGTTTACAAATACCAAGTTCCAACTGCTGCTGTACTGATAACCGCGTAAGAATTCATCTTGAATATTTCTGATATCAGTTAATCTTAACTAAATCTTTAAATATAAGAAGTTATTAGGCTTGATTTTCACTTCAAGTTTTGCCGAAAGTTACGTATATTGTGCCTTTAAGGAAGCTACCAGCCCCGGTTTCATCAATGTTCCTTAACTTAAGGAAATTCCTTAACTTAAAAATGTCCATAGGAAAACATTACAGAATTTAAGGAAAGTTCCTTAACTAATGAATTTCCTTAAGTTAAGGAACATTGATGAAACCAGGTCCTGGATTTGATATTTGATGTAGTTATGCACATTTCTAAAAATTGTAGTGTTAGTTTCTACGGACAGATTTTCATTTCAATAAAGGAGTAGACTTGTATCAATATCATCAATATTTAAAGCATTAACAGTTGATACCAGCACGGACTTAGATAGTCTAAGTCCGTGATACCAGGGGGCATCTTTGCATATTTTAATGAGGAGTAACATACTTTGTATTCAAAACCCATGATACACTATTGTTGTTACAGTAAAGGTGAAGATAAATGCAATACCCTTTCATTGTGTCCATTATAAAAAACGGTAAACTTTTCAAATCAAATGATTAAATGGCCGAATGTGACCGGTCTAGGGTCAGCTCGACCAACATTGGAATCAGCTACCCATAATATCATAACGTATGGGTCGTCATATTTCACGACTTCAATAGGTTGCACACGCCATACAATGACACAGGGACCTGAGAACTTGTTACAGCTAGTTTTGGACCTAAAATAGGGTGTTTAGACTTATTTTACACATCTGGGGGGTTAAGATCAATTTTCGATAATAATCCCCCCCTCAATGGTCATAAAAACTAGTGTAAAATTACTCTTAAACACCCTATTTTAGGTCCAAAACTAGCTGTAACAAATTCTCAGGTCCTGTATACATGCCCCGTCGGTTTTTGTGTTGTTTAACAGCCCATTGACGATTTGAGTTTGAATATGGGCCAAACAACTTTGTAGAACCAAAACATTTACAAAAAAAATAAAAAGAATACATAAAACCAGAAAAAAGTTAAGATCTGTAAAAGGTATCAAAAACAAACAAACTGTTTATGAATTATAGCATATTATATCATAGACATTAAATGTTTGTAGTCAAAGGCCCATTGCATAGAAACTATATATCCAGTAAACTTTTCATAGATGTTACATTATAACACCTGTCACGTGTTTGTTTAAAATCAGCGTATTCAGTCATCATATTATTGACTTAAATGGGTGATCACATACATTACAATATAAAATGTAAAATTAATTATAAAGGTGATGTAGATTTGGTCATGCGCAATCGACCGAGAGAGGACAATTTCTTCTCTGTAGACTGCTTTACTGTCATATGTCCAACTAGTCTTAGATTGATATTATTAATCTCAATAACATCACGAATACACAATATATTATGTTCAATACGAATGTTTAAAATTGGTACTTATAGCTTTTATAAGCGATCCTTTAAAGGCACAATATTCGTAACTTTCGGCAAAACTTGAAGCGAAAATCAAGCCTAATAATTTATTATATTTATAGATTTAGTTAAGATTAACTGATATCAGCAATATTCAAGATGAATTCTTTCGCGGTTACCGGTACAGCAGCAGTTGAAACACGCTATTTGTAAACTAGTCCGAAGGGTTCTGACTCTCTGACCCGCTAAATATTTTGACGACAGGCCACCCGCCTGTCGTCAAAATATTTAGCGGGTCAGAGAGTCAGAACCCTTCGGACTATTTGTAAACACGCGTCCATTTCGAACTGTCTTCTACCTTCGGTTTGTTGTTGAAGTGGGCCCCACCTGAATTATTTTCAATTCTTTTGATTTTTTTGTCCCGAGTTTCTTGTTAATTACCGCTCAGGTTTACTTCGTTTTAGGTTTATTTTTCCCTGAAAAAAAAAATCCTTGAAGTTACGTATATTGGGCCTTTAAATTATGCAAAACTCAAGACCAAATAAACTTCAGGACGGGACAGCGTTTTCCCATGACCGAAAATACTCTTTACAACTGTTTGATGTTTTCAAAGCATCCTAAAAGACACATGCAAATCAAATATTGGCCATCTAGATGTTATATAATAAGCATGCCTCCATATCGTGATATTCTGAAGCTCTGTCTATTCCCCCCGTTACATACACATTTCTAAACAAAGTTTACTTTTGGTTTTTGTGTCTGCAATTACTCCATTCTATTTTCGAAGGACATTCTTTTTTATTAAGACATTCCATATTGCAAATCAGTTTGTTCAAAAGTGAAAATGACGTCGCATGCTGATAATTATAAATCTTACAACATCTTCGGCGAAGACGGTCTTGAGGGGATTATAAGGCCGAGGCTAAAGGTCACCAGTTGCTTTTTACATATCAGGGAAGAAAATCCTCCTCCAAAAGCAGGAATTCCTCCGATTTAATAATTATGCTGTAATGTTCATTCTTTAAATTTCCCATTAAAACTCCTTAAAATTTGGAGTTTCCTCCTTTTTCACAATTGACTGTTTTCATCTCTGACATATGAACTGATTAAACACAGCCAAATAAATGATTTTCAATAATGCTCTCGGAAAATAACCCTTCCAAGAGAGACAGATCAGGCCCCGGTTTCATCAACGTTCCCTAACTTAAGGAAATTCCTTAACTAAAAATCTCCATATGAAAGCAATACATAATTTAAGGGAAAAATCCTTAGCTAAGGAACTTTCCTTAACATCTGTACTGCTTTCCTATGGAGATATTTAAGTTAAGGAATTTCCTTAAGTAAAGGAACGTTGATGAAACCGGGGCCAGTAGGATGCAATGATACAAGGGGCCTACTGCAAAAACGTTTTTTAAATATTTTTGAAATTACAAAGTATATGACACAAGAATATGCGCCTTTTTTGTCACTTGCTCTTCGGGCAACTCAGATATTTGCATAATTTTATATGGCAGCGTCCGTCCATCCGTCGACGTAATCTTTTCCATTCGAACGACTTAGATAACAAAGAGGTTAATGATAATGGACATGGACTGGCGGGGGGGGGGGGGGACGGACGGACGGACGGACGGACGACGAAGCACTTAATTCCTGCCAGATGAACTTTCAGTTTTGGAACAGTTATATATTGTTTTGTTATTTTATATTCAATCTTTAAGGTTAAATCGAGTGACTTTAATCAAATTTGCTTGAGTTTCTGTCAGTAAATAATAATAATAAAATGTATAACAAGAAGCCGCCCATTATAGAATTCTGTAATGGGCGGTTCCTTATACCTATACGGTATTATAATTATTCTTTACTGACAGAAACTCAAGCAACTGTGCCTTTATCAATAAATCAGGACGCCAGTGTGTAATAAATAGAAGGAACATTAATTATATATTGTAAAGAGACGGCCGTCCGGCATACATGCATCTTTTTGGCTAGAAGGCATTGGCATGAATTCAATTCCACAGGCATGTTTGTCTCTCGTCGACACGTGCTTTTTATACTGTAGTCCTGGGCCAAGGATGATCAGCTTAACCATTATTTAGCGACATTTTTCAAACTTTTGCATGCAAATTGACACTGTTAGCAAGTTGCATGATGTCTGCAAAGTTGTAACTAAATATAATGTTTCATTTTAAAGTTGCAAGAAAATTAAATTTTGCGCTAATCACTTTAAGCTAAGCACCGTTTGAACAACTGGGTCCTATAGAGTCCTGCCTTCTGCAGAGCACAAATGGGAACCCTGAAAATTAGTGGGGTCCTTTTCAGTTTCTATGCCTGAAAAAGATATAGGGACGGCTTCAACGCAAACCCTGTATAATGTTGGTCCTTTAATTATTACAGACTGACACAGGAACTATACAGACAGGACCTTGCCGCTATGAAATGATATAGTAGTGGAATGGGTCACATTCGAGAGGTTTAATAATTAAATCTGGCCATCATTTCATTGTGAAATATGGGTCCTTTTGGCTACAGACTTTATAAACTTGCTCTGCACGTGTACGTCTAAAATAGATAACCATCAGTTGGTCAGTTTATGATAGTTTATTTTCGGATATTCTTTCAGAGAGCGCGTACAGCGCTAGCGACATGGAATACCACAGGGACCTGAGAATTTGTTACAGCTACTTTTGGACATAAACTAGGGTGTTTAGAGTAATTAAACACATCGGGGGGGGGGGGAGATCAATTTTCCAAAAAAAAATGTCCCCTCAGCGGTCTTTATATAATTTATACTAGGGTGTTTAAGAGTAATTTTTACACGTTTGGGGGTTTAGTGTAAAATAACTCCTAGTTTAGGTCCAAAATTAGCTGTAACAAATTCTCAGGTCCCTGTGAGCTATACGTGTGCAGTTCGATTAACAAACGATATTTATCGCTAGATATATATCTGTCTAATGTACATTAAAAGCACTTAGGATCGGAGCAAATGTGCACTTTATAAAAGGTCAATAGACGTTGTATACAAACAATAGGAAAAGCAAGCTGGTATCTAAAAATAAATTTCTTAGTCACCATGTGACCGACAAACACTTTTCCGTCAATATTTGCCGCGACCCCGATCAAGGCCATGAACAGCTTGCGTTGTTATGTCGGTTAAACATTCTCGAGCTGCGCGCAGACGCAGCCTTCGGAACGTTTCGACAGTCATCATTCAATGATATAGAAACTGGCAGACGTGTTTTGACACAATTCGATAGAGCTGGCCACGTGGTAAGTTGTTTACAAACAATGTGGCCGCGTCCCGTCTGTAGAGGAAACGCATTATACATGTCGTTCGTGTAAAGGTATGGTATACATCAGAACAATCAACGCAAGCAATAACTACACTGTACAACATCGGCTTGAAGAATACTGGATGAAATAATGAAAAAATAAATAAAACGCATTTATTTTTGTACAAAAATACGATTTAATTGATAAGCAATTGAAAAATAATGTAAACACACGCAACTCAAAATCTCACATTTCTCCCCTGAATACAAACTCATATACAATGAAAATGAAATAGCACATTTATACCACCGTATGAGGTTATGAAATGTCGCACAAATAGCATATAAAGTACTCCCCCAACAATTTATCACAAAATTTGACCCATGGAAACGATCGCAATTGTTAACGTCAACGTGAAGGACTAGTTCTATAGTAACTGTATTACATATTACCCTCGACAAAATAAATCATTCACCATACTGATCTAGCTTCAAATATACTTGCATAATGTTTGTTGACGCGACTGACTTAGAATACACCACATGGCTGATATCTCCCAATTAATGTCCACAAATTGTCGAATTAATTAACGTTCTCGTTGAAAACGGTGCAAAAAAGTTCCATAGTTTTCCCACTAACTCTTGTTGACTATTTACAGCACTTTCGTCAGTTTTTTTCCTCCTTGAGATTCTTGAAAGGGAGTTAAGATTTGAAGTCGAATGCATGGTAGAATTGTTTCTCGGATTTGAGTGCAGTTGGCTGGGCGACAAAGTTGTTGAACGAGAACGTAGATATGGGTGGTGAGCTGGGCATGGCGGTCGACCCTGGTGATCCAACGGATCCAACGGATGGAGAAGGCGAGCCTATCGGAGAAGCAGGCTCTTCTACACTGCCCTGCCGCCCAATCTGAATGGCCTTAGCCTTGGCCAGATTGACTTTCGGCTTCTTGACGGCCGGTTGGTTCAGCCAGTTGTATTCAGCAGTCTTTGGTGCCTTAACCGTGTTGAGATGCGGTGCATAGTGGGGCTCGTTCCCAAATTTATGGAATACTTTTGGGTCCATACCTGTCAAAATTACAAAAAAACGATACCCGTTAGCACATGAATAGAAACGAGGCCTGGATTAATTATTGTGAAACCACAGAAAAAACAACACGCCCATTTAAATACATTTTGTAATAAGCAGAATAACCTATAAATAGGTTATATATATATATTTATATTTATATGCAAATTTTTATATTATCACATTAGCTTAGATTGTAATAACTTCTTTATTTATGCAGTGTAAGTATCAAACTATTATCTACATGTTGTGAAGCGCTTTAGAGTAATTTTACAAATTATATAGAGCGCTATATAAATGTTGTATATTATTATATTATTATTATAAAATATATCATTGAAAGAGTGATAATATATTCAATAACCGATGTTGCAAATTAAAACACAGACAAATATAATCGTTATTGCAATTAGCATTTTCGTTTTTTTTTGCAACAACACCAGCTCAAACTGGACAAAACTAAAAAAAAACACAATTTTAAACAAATATTGCACGATAAATCTGCAATGACAACCATTCAAAACAATAAATCATCAATCATTCTCGTAATAAAAACAGTACTTACTTGTTGTCAATGATTTAAATCAGGAAAATAATCGAGATCAAATTTCTTCCCTTAGCTGTACGTCGTCAGTCCGGGTTTGTTATGCTCAGCGAGGGCGTGCAATCTCTTTTATACCCAGCCCCTGTCGCGGGAAATGAACCCCGTAGAATTTTTCACGTAAACAAGCTCGAACGACCTTGAGAAACTAGAGAGAGCGTATGTTTACTAACACGACATCGACTCAGCCCCTGGAAATACGCATCATGTGACCAGATTGTAATCGTCAGCTAAACATTTAAAGTGCTTTAGTAAACACTGTAAGATATTATATTGACGATCTGTATAAAACAGTTGCTATGCTAACATTATTTTAATCATATATATTAGAGTTAGAATGGGTATGACAATTAAATCGTTAAAACGTGTTCCAGACGACGCGGTGAACAATCCAGGTCACGTGCTGTTAAAAAAATAACCATGCAAGACTGTGTTTACATTCCGCTATTTATCTTTTAATGAATCGCATTGCTTTGTATGACAGCAGGTATGAGGGCGAGACAGGCGTGGCCCAGTGCGTGTTGTGGACTGTTTTAAATGAACAACGCTTCGTTTTGCTACGTGCACAGTTAGACCATGATACCATGCCAACCCGTCAATTAGCTGGGGAGGCTGCTGCAAGAGAGGTGCAAGATGCATATATACCGCAGCTGTGTAGTGCACTCTCATTAACGAAACAAAACCTAGGGAATTTGCTGCTATACAGATTGAAATTTAAAAACTTACAACAACGATATATGACACACAGTCATGTATATATATGCCTCGAGTATGCGTTCATGAATGCTCTTGAGTACAGTCTAGTAGACAAAGCCGACGTAATATTATATCCTGTATTTGCATTCGAGTGCATAAAATGTAGTTCTCTTAATTAGACAATAGATAGAGCATGCTTTTTAACTCCTTCTAAGAGAAATTGTCTAATATGAAGCTATTACAGGTGTACATCTATATCTTGCATTCATAACTAATATAACTTATCACCTGTAACAACTGTTTTTTTGGTCGTAATATTTCACGGGGCTTTCAACATATCATGCATGGTTACGCATTAGATTTACTGATATAGACGATAGGAAATGTTTATTAAAAGCCAAAAAGTAGCGGCCAGCAAATCGCAAGGGGTAGGGAGGGGCGGGGGGTTCTTTCAAGGCTGCGTAACTGTCGTGACTCTTTATTAATAGGGCCATATATGTAAACAAGTGACAACTTAAATATTTCCTGGTGATGCAAATGGCTTGAAACTATATACCGTAAACAATAACATGTATGACCTGAGATCTGGAGATGACCTCGTTCTGTTATGTGGTGTGATGTATATGTATGAAACTGCGTTATCTTTGTCTCGTGTATGTTTAGTACTGGGACAGTTATATTACTCTCCAGGTGTGAAAGAAATCAGATTTAAATCATCCGCATTTGTTGGAAAAGAATGCAGCACCGACCTAAGTGAATTATATTTTCCTTCCAAAATTACCGGGAGCACTTTTACAGAGATACGCCATTTAAGTCTGGTTTTAAATAAAGGCTCATTTGGTATCCTGCTAACTTCTGTTCGTTAGTAATCTACTAAAAACGTAGGTCTGGTATATGGCTCGTCGTTATCTAAGTCCGTGGTACTAAGTACTTTAGTTAGGCGTAAATATATCTCTCAGTTCTCCTAGGCTACATACGTATACTTAAAGAAAACAAATATTCGTCAGAATTACTTTAGCTTGAGATTGGGAACGAGAAAAAAAACTAGACCTTAAACGACAACAGATGACTCGGGGATCGTTTCTTTACATGCTAGTTTTCCAAAGGGGAAATAATCTGATAGAACTGTGACGATAATTTCAATCCAATATTTTTTAAAACATGATTTCACACAGTCTAACATGACGAATTGTATTAGCCAAAGTTTGAGGACACATGCCGAGTATGTTTAAACTAATTGTACTTCTTGATACCAAAAAATGTAACAGAAATCAGAAACTTAGGAAATTTTTTGTTCCATGCCAACAAATTAAGATTGCAAATTATTTAAGTGTGTTGTGACATATATGTACTCTCCTTTGTTCACTGATGTGCTTCGTGTTGTTGTATTGTGTGATTATTTGTATATATTTGTATTCAATGAGTCGAATGACTTAAGGAATAAAGAACTTGAACATGTTAAACCTTCTACACTTTAATGTGCCGCATGAGATCCCAATTCCGTGACCCTGCGGTCGTTGCCCATACCACGCTTACCGCGGAGTGGTAGCTAGCATCCCTGATAAGATTGATGACTGCTGCGGGGTCAGAATACGCAAGTTAATCCAACTTTTATCTACCTGTATATTATTCATATTTGGATTTCTAATCCAAATGATTATATAAAACGGTTGTATACCTCTTTCTTCTGTAAACATGTTGTTTATTACTAATGCAATGAGTATGGCACACTGATAAAATAGTGTTAACGTATTGAAGGCATTTCACCTTTGAGATATATGTACACGTGAATTTAATATAAAGCCTACATTTTTGTACATATAGGCGCATCCTGATTGATATTTTTAAGTGTGGCTAATTCGATTACACCATTGTATATTTTCTCTTTAAAAAACAAAACTTTGTCCATTAATAGAATTGCGCTATCGATACATTCGGATTCTAGATCAGCGCCCGGACTGGTACCAAGCTCCATATTTCATGCCACTAAGCTTTCTTAGCCCCCCTCCCCTCACCCCTTCCACACCACACCCTCCCAAAATGCAAATTGTATTGAAGGTGAAATATTTTTTACAAGCGATTTTGTAAGACAGACGGCTAGATGAAACATGAGTATAATCTTAATAGATTTATAGTAACCTTAGCTGGAAAATGTTATTTAGCTTTAGCCACAGTTGCTTGAGTTTCTGTCAGTATACAAAAAATGTTTATATATATGGAGCCGCGGCCCATTCCATGTGAGATGCTCATTTCACACATATATATTTATTTACTGACAGAAACTCAAGCAACTGTGGTTTAGCAGGAAGGTTTAAAATGCAATTAAACTAGCTCACTGTTTTCCTTCCATAGCTTCCGTGTATATCGATTTAAAATTCATTTCACAAAGTTTGTTCTGTACATTATCATGCAAACAAACATAGAAGGTCAACAATGGGTCGCTGATATAGACATGTAAATAAATGTCCAGTCAGCTGGTTTCGATGGTTCTCGTCTGCCGATAAACAACACATCACGTGCTAGCAATGAGGTCACTATACCTTCATGTAAACAGGACTGTCACCGTTCACCACGTGGAATAAAGTACTAAACATGTACGTTCCACGTTGTTCTTTGCACGTAACGTTTCGGTTGTTGTTCCAGTTGAGGTGACTGACGCGGTGACGAACAGACGGAGTTCATCAGGTGAAACAATAAAAGGGAGTTGAGTTGAAGTTATAACGCATATGCCCCCCCCCCCCCCCCAACACACACACACTCAAAAAATGAGAGCTGGAAAGGTGTGAATTCAAGTGTTTCATATCAAAAATTAAAGAACTTAATATCGAATTTCCAACCAATAAATAAATCGAAACCTAACTTCTCTCTACAATGTTCCATATATAGTAAAGTACACTTGCTCTCTCTTGCATAAGACTGATATGGCTGTGAGATCATGTCTACATATCCATTTGTTATAACTCGTCAAATGTCGTAAACCATAAAAGCATAATATACATTAAAATTTTGTATAATAATAAAATATCATACAATCAGAAGAGCCTAGTTGTAATTTGTCTATAAACAAAGAAATGCAGCTACATTTGTTATCAAGAGTTTTTAAAAAACGGTTAAGGTAGCCTGTATTTGGTACCAGATCTGTCCTAATTTGTATTCTTCTATGTTCTCGTTAGTATGTCTTCTTGTTGTGATTGGTAATGATGCCTGAGGACGTTGCGTTTACTCGGATGTGACCAAGAAACAGAAGACGCTTATTCTTCCGGAACACTTTGTCTTAGTCTCTTCCCTCTTCTTTTGTTAAGATTTTTGTTTAGATAGTCTCTTTTTCTTTTACGATATACGGTATACGATTCCAAAATCTTTGTGCAGGGTACTGATAACTGGCTGGTAGTATGCAAGGGTGAAGGGCTACCAAGTTTGTTCAATTGAACGGCCTTGACCCACTTTCAATGTCACAGAGTTTAAAAGTCGCAAAACCTTCAAGAAACTTCGTCTCAACAACCGAAAGCCCCGGGTTACTGGTATTTGGCCTGTTGCATGCTTGAATGGAAGGCTACTAAGTTTATTCAGGTTAATTACCTTGACCCATGTTCAACGTCACGGAGGCCAAATGGGGTAAAAAGGAACTTCTTCTCAATATCTGAAACACCCAGGGTATCGATATGTGTCCTGTATTATGCTGAAATGAAGAGTTACAAGTTTTTTTTATCTTCAAATGAATGGCCTTAACCCACGTTCAAGGCCACAGGGGTTAAATGTGTTATATTACTCAAGCAACTTCTTCTCAATAACCGAAAGGCCTAGGATACTGATATTTGTCATGTAGCATGGTTGTTAAAATAATGAATGATATTGACCAATTTGCAAGTTCACATGTAGAGGTCAAATGTCTGAAAATCTTCAAGAAACATTTCCCAAGTAACCGAAAGGTCAACTGTACTGATATTTAGCCTCTAGCATGCCTGGATGAAGTTGAATTTGTTCAAACGTATAACCTTGACCCACTTTCAAGGTCAAATGTCTTAAAATCTTCAGGCAACTTCTCAATAAACGAAAGGCCTAAGGTACATGTACCGATATTTGGCTTGTATTGTGCTAGGATGAAGAGCTAGCAAGTTTGTTCAAATGAATGACCTTGACACAATTTCAAGGTCACAGGGGTCAAGTATGTTAATATTTTTAATAATAACCAACAATATTTATATATAGATGACCGTTAATGTCCATGGGTAATGATGGGACGCATGTATGCACGTTTGCACGCGACATTCTCTGATATGACCATGACCCACGTCCATGGTGAGTCCGTGACGGGATTTAAATGTGCTCAAATCTTTCAGTTGTGATACTATTAATTATAGAGAAAGTGAGGTTCGACTTCCTCTGAAAATTTGTTAAAATGTTCAAGTGAAGTATTATTTATCAACTACAGTTTGTTGAAATAAATTACTTTGTAGACCAGTTTGCAGATCCTAGGGCACAAATGCATTTTTTTTTCTTATGAGCTTCTAGGTGTAGAGAAGCGATCTCCAAACCGTTGTTTGTTAGGTTAGAGGTATTAACACTTCAACTATTGGATATACTTACTGTCTACATTCATATACAACTAAGGTCACCGGGGTCAAATGTGTTGACAAGTATAAAACACATTCTAAAGATTCACAATGAATAAAATGTCTTTATTTTACAGCAGCTTTACGGTTTAAATTCGAAGTTGTTCAAATAAAGGAAATTGACGTTTCAGATTTATGTGTCAGCGACACGGGGTCCTTACACATATTGTTCACACAAAGAAATATAGTTTAGAGTATACGTGTCGACCTACATCTATTTGTTAGAACTGGTATTTCGTCTGTGTAATTCAATCTTACTTTCAGGAGAAGTATTTATATACATTGTACTCCTATACCTTAATATCTGAACACACAGACGACAGCTAGCAGTCTGTTTGTCCCGGTGGCCCGTTATTACAAGTATTAGGTCATGCTGTCATGGTGACGGGGGACTGAATTAGATGTAATTTGATAAGTACACTTACATTAAGTGTTTATAACGGGCTAACGTTTTACTAGATTGTGTATACAGGGAAATAGCAGCATACTTGTGTGTCTGTAAGAGATATATACGTACCAAATGGTTCTTTGGTGACTCGTACATTTGGGACATGCGCCATATTACTTTCAACATTAATTATCTCAGAGGCTGTTATATATAGTACGGTGGTATGGTGGTAGAACGCCGGGCTCGTGATTGAAGGGTTACGAGTTCGAGTCCCAGTCATGGCACTTGCGTTGTATCCTTGAGCAAGATACTTTACTCTACTTGTTCCAGTATAGTCAGCTGTAAATGAGGTCGTGTTTGGGTAGTGCTAGACATTGTAGAATTGTGAGCGCCGAAATGGCAGCACCGGTTGTATGCTCCCGAGGGAGTTGAGAACGACATTGGCTGGTTGCTGAGGCCCTATAACCACGGATATTAATTTGTTAACCGCTTTGAGACGGTCTTTAAAGTCATAATAAAGCGGTATATAAGAACCTCGAAATATTATTATTATTACAGCTAATGATCACCGAACGCTGATGATTACTGTTGATGTATTTTGGTAAATTAAGAAATCTGAGATTACAGCCCCCGTGGTCTCATGTTAGTATAAATTTAGGAAAGAAAAGGGCCATTGTGGCCTCTATTATCACTTGGTTTCGATTTTTTTTCCAAAGGACAACAATCTTAGATAGCAGATGCTAATTTATTAACTCTAATGCAATTTCTGACACCTGACTTTTCAGGTTTGACAAGATTTTGGTTCATGCATTTTAAAGGCCCAGTATACGTAACTTTCGGCAAAACTTGAAACGAAAGTTAAGCTTAATAACTTATTATATTTATAGATTTAGTTAAGATTAACTGATATCAGCAATATCCCAGATGAATTCTTACGCGGTTACCGGTACAGCGGCAGTTGAAACTCGATATTTGTAAACACGCGTCCATTGTGAACTGTCTTTTACCTTCGGCTTGTTGTTGAAGTGGGCCCCACCTGAATTATTTTCAATTCTTTAGATTTTTCTATCAAGAGTTTCTTGTTTGTTACAGCTCAGTTTTACTTTGTTTTATATTTACATGGTGGGTGTCGTCGATGAAGCAAAAGACGCTTACTCTTCCGGAACACCTGGTCTTATTCTCTTGTACTTTTGCAAGGGTCTCCATGTGAATCTTTCCTTTGTTCAAATTTTGCCCTGGTTTAATCGATTTTGAGTTTGGATTATGATTATGTTGACGCTTCGGTATTCTCTTATTTATTTTGCATGATTATCAACTGGATTTTTTTCCGGAATTTTTCAGAATCACGAAAAATTTCCTAAAGTTACGTATAAACACCTAGTAGGCATACAGTCACAACATTTCTTTTGATATAATGATTGTTATGGATATATATGCAATGCAAATTGATAGTGGCGGTATTCCACATGGACCCTGTTTTAAACATCAATTGCCATTTCTCTCAAAAGAAGAAAAAAAAATCACAAATTTTCATTCACAAAATCGGTGAAACGCTCGAATGAAGTTTGTTATTATTGGTTCGTAGAGGAATATGTAGCCATGGACGACAAAAGCGTATAACCTTGAAACTTAACCCTATGGTTAGGGATGGGGTCACAGGGCGGTCACTGTTTACCGTCAATAACGCTGAACACATACAGGTGTTTGGTTGGTACCACGTCACAACATGTTATTGAGACAATGACTATTGGAGATGGGGCATCTTCAAAATCCAAGGTTTCCTATGTCGTTGTTGGGGAGGAGGAGGAGGATGAGGATTGGGCTACTTACAGGAAATCTTTTGCCTAATATCTATGTAAAAATACTATTATATGGTACCGACAACAATACCGACTCATCAAACAAAAATGTTTTTGACTCTGTATTTGAATATATCATTGACTCAAAAAGTTTCTAACTTCATCTTCTGAACAACCCCCCCCCCCCCCCCCCTCTTTCTTTTTTCTATCTGCCCCCATTCCTCTTCTTAACATTTCTTTATGTTGTGACATGTATGTGTGAGTGAGAGAACGTGTGTTGTGGTCATGTTTTGTAAATACTGTTTTGTTTTATATGTAGAGGAGAGCATCCTGTAGCACTAGGGCTGTTTGTAATCCTCTTTAAACAAATACAGAATTAGAGCTTAAGGGAAATTCTACTGTGTCACAAACTAACCGGAGATACTAAGCAAGACAACACAGGGAATGGATCTATTCAAGGGAGGACACTTATAATATGTTATAATAATAATAATAATACACAACATTTGATATAGTGCACTTTCTAGCTAACATAAGCCACTCTAACGCGCATTACAGTCCATAGAATTCTTATACAATCAATATAATAAATACCAATCATACAATGCTGAGGAGTTCGCAGGAGCTGCCATATCAGGCACTAACTACTTGTCATTTACCACCTGGAGATGAATTGTGTTCTGTTTGTAGTGGGACCATGTTTCCAACGGCGTCTTTTATAGTGCCACCTCACTTGAATGCTACAACACCGATTCCGCTACACCTATCCCAAACCATTTTATACTCCACCTGGGTTGTTGGGGTTGTGTGGACAGGAGAAAAACACTTTCTCTGAATATTCCATACGACGTACGACGATTTTGGAGATCGAACCCCGGCCGTCTGCGTGGAAGACCGGAGTGATAACCATGTACTCGACAAATCCACCAATGGAAGTAGTTCTCCACGATATGTCTGGAATAGTTTCTTCCGGTACGGTCATGGAGGCCTAGCGGGATTATAAATCAGGCCAACCATATAAAAGCCTAGTTTTCTTGACTTGGGGGAAAAAACCTCAATGCATGTTAAGTTATGAAGATGATTGTTATGCAATAAACAAAAATAAAACGCACCATGCTGAAAACCTTTTCGAAATATGTTCTTCGCTGAATTCAACTGTATTTGTGACGTGTTAAGGGAGATAGATCCGCCACACTTCATCTAAAAATATAAAACAGAAAATTCAAACAAAAAATTGTTATTCAATATTTATTGACTTTTCTAACTTTTAAACAAATATTACAACTGTTACAATATTTGTTGTTTTTTTAAAGTCATTAGTCTAGACTACCATTAGATTGATTTAAATATGAACATTTTGAAAACCAGAGTCAGAAACCACAAACATAAAATAAAGAAAATATGGACCAAAGATCACAATGTACCACAGACAGGCATTTAAAATCAATCAATATATATAGTATGCAAAATGTGTATACGTTGATCACGAGTTCGAAGCCCGGGCATTAAAACAATGTCTAATTATTCAATTCATTGCACAGGGAACTGAGAATTTGTGACAGCTAGTTTTAGACCTAAATAAAGGTGTTTAGAACAATTGTACACTTTGGGGGAATTTATATCAATTGTCTACCAAAATGCCCCCTCAAAATGCCCCCTCTATGGCCATGTATAGTATCAGATGTGTATATCACATAAAAACACTTCGGAGCGATAGATTTATCTCCCCTGGGGCCAACATTTTCCGGTTAGTGACAAACCGAAAGTAGAACAAGCAACTATTCCAAGTATCACATTCCTGTATGTCACCAGCCTAGATTTATAATGACCTCAGGGAGTAAGGTATGTGTTGTATCTTTCTTTTGTTGATAATTGTAGCTAATCACTGAATCATTTATACATTTTAGTTCAACCCGGTTGTACGACGTAATGAGTTTACAATTTCGACGGAATCAGGGTGTTATGCGTGATTTCCTTATTATATAATCACAGGCACTAGCCTCGTCTGTCGAACACCTATAATATTATAGGTGTTTATAATCGAAATAATCAGATATCAAATTCTCAATCACAGAAATTTATAAGATAAGATTATTAGTACTCCAGATTTATTGGTAAAATTCTCAATAACGCGAGGAATATAACAGTGTATGCCTATACTATTAGCCTATTATTCATAATAATTTTTGATCCAGTGTTTTACCAAAATATATAAGATATCTTATATACTTTATGAGCTATCTCATAAACTTTTCTTTATAAGGTATCTTATATCTTTTATGAAATATCTGATATATATATATAGTATATAAGATATCTTATAAAGAAAATTAAATGAGATTTATTATTTATTATATAAGGTATCTCATATAGTATACCATATATCTTGTTAATTATATAAGATATATCATAAAGCTTATAAGATATCTCATATACTTATATAAGATATCTTATGTCATTTGGTGAAATACTGGATCAACGTTGCTCCACGAATAATAGCTTACGATAAACCTTTATGTTGATATATATATATTGAACAATCACAAACCGTTATATAGGTCACTCAGATATATAGTACGACACAGGGAGATACCACACGCTGTATATAGCGGAAGATATTTAAGCATTTATGGACGTCTCAGTTTAACTAAGAATATATACGATTTGACACCTACTTGAATTGCCTATATCTTATGCTAGAGTGTTGCAGGTCCTTGTGATATACACTTACTAAGACAGGAAACATTAGCCCTACTTGGGAACCATCACCAACAACCTTTAGTAAGTCTGTTGGGGTGATATGACTAAAAGCTTCGCCACAAGTAATGATAAAGGTGGGTTAAATTCATTAATGTGTGGCGACGTACCCGGGGAACATACTTAAAGAGGCATCACGGTAAAACTATATTTTTTATGCTTATTTAGAATTATTGTATATATGAATTAAATGTATACTCTTGTGGAAAATTAATTGGCGATTTACGCTGAAATATGTTCTCAAAAATTTTAATTAATAATTAAAAAAGGGAATCACTATTCGTTGATCAACGATTTGGACATGTAAATTTTTTTGCATCACATATGATAACGCATGCGCATTACAAGCTACTTCGGTAAACAAAAAATGGCGATCCGCGTAACCTACATGTAACTACCAAGCGAAAAGTGGCCGAATGGTCAAATTTTAACGTAAGGATTATATTACGGAAGCATAATGAGGGATGGGAAGTATTCAAGGGAGAGACTAACAGCCCAATTATTTGCATTGTTACAGTTTCCTTCTGGATAGCCGGTGACACAGTTTTGATTTGGTTTTGGGGCCTCCCAAGGGATAACTCTTTCATTCCTCTGTTACATGAAATGCATGTGTAAAACTTGAAAGCGTGCATTGTAATATTCCTTTTATAATATTCCAGTAAAACGACATTATTTAATTAGATTGCTGTTGTAAAACGCCGGTATCCCGGGCGATTGAGTTTAATGAATACAGATTCAATTTGGAAAAAATGAATAAATTTATGTCATCATGTGCGGATAAAAAAATCTTGTCATACCTAATCTATAAAATACGGATTGTACAAGTATTGTCGGGTTTGGACCCCAGTATTAAATTTGATATGAACCAAAATATATGCATTATATAAGTGAAGTCATTAATTCATAAAAAAAAAAAAATCATATACATGTATGTCCCATTTCTGCAGTTGTGTTGAAAATGTTAACGAACCTTTAAATTTACATACAAAAAAGTAAAATGAATCAGAACATTTATAAATGGATTAAGTATTGGACAATTATCTTCTCGACAAGTTCCAAATTTGATATATATATTATACATGTGTTCTACATGTTTAGTGCGTGGTGCGTCATATGAGTGCAGGGACTTCCCTGATACATATATAATTATAAGTGTTAAAGTATGTTGACGCTGAAAGTTGGATAGATTTTAGATGAATATATAGATAGTCTGAAAAAAAATCTTCAAGACGTCGAGATGTATAAAAAAAAAATCGGAATCATTTCATTTTATTTTTTTACTTTTCAATGCATGCACACCTTTTGTGAAATGGTTCTAAATGAGGATTTGTGAAGATAACTTTTACAGAAATTCAGGTTTGCCCTATGGTTGTCATCGTCGGAAACCCACATGACACTGTTAAACGTACAATGTAAGAGTGCAGTGTCGTGTGGGTTTCTGGCGATTTGCATCGGTTTCAGTCAGGTACTGATGTCGATAAATGATGCAGAGATGTCGACATACATTTCTTCATATGAATATCGTGTGTAATTAACGTCTGGTTATTAATGTGAATGTGATTCAATAAATTTATACACGGATTTTGTGTCTGGTTCATCATCGGACGTACATGTATACATAATATATATATACATTACGCGTCCCCTCTTGGGCCCCTTCGTCAAATTGACCGAGAACGCTTTCACTTGACGCGTGATCAGCGCTATTTTTATCGGGCTTTCCCGAGGAATGCAATTTTGCAAGTGGCTAATAAACACATTTTGAGTGGACTTTGAATATTGAAATAACAGGAAAATGTATCTGGTAGTGCAAACAGCATGTACATTGAAGAACTTCATTGTAGACTTCCCCGGGATGCCCCTTTAAAAGGAAGAAAAAGAACACGTTCACCTATTGAGGTTGTGAACGTAAAATGATTAAAAAATAACGAACTAACTTTAAAAAAAAAACACTTAAAGGCCCAATATACGTAACTTTAGGAAAGTTTTCGGGATTCTGTAAAATTTTGAAAAAAATCCAGATGATAACGATTCCAAAATATGCCTAAAACGGAGTTAAACTGAGCGGTAACTAACAAGAAACTGTTGACAAAAAAATCCAAAGAATTGAAAACAGTTCAGGTTGGGCCCACTTCAACATCAAAGCCCGTAGGTAGAAGACAGTTCGAAATTAGTCCGAAGGGTTCTGACTCTCTGACCCGCTAAAAATTTTGACGACTGGCGGCTGCGAGAGTCAGAATTCCTCCTTAGTAAAAAAGTGGAAATTTTACAGACCGTGCACGGGTCACTGTTTAAGCTGTGTTTTATAATATAAAACTTTTTCGATCACATGTAAATTAGGTAGCAATGGAAAGAACAGATATTTTTCTACTAACCTACACATTTAATCAAGTCACATGAGGTCGTAAACTAACTGTTGCCATCCATTTCTAAAATATAACCAGTTTCCTGACATCTGTTTGAAAATGGCCGCGCGTTGCGAGATCCCGCGAGAATTACTGTGTAACCCAGCTATTTTTTATCACGTGACGTGAGGCGGCGGCCATTTTCAAACAGATGTCAGGAAACTGTTATTTTTTTTAAATGGATGACGACAGTTGGTTTACGACCCCATGTGACTTGATTAAATGTGTAGGTTAGTGGCAAAATATCTGTTCTTTCCATTGATACATAGATTACATGTGATCGAAAATGTTTTATATTATAAAACACGGCTTAAAAGGCGACCCGTGTACGGGTCGGTAAAATTTCCACTTTTTTACTAAGGAGGAATTCTGACTCTCGCAGCCGCCAGTCGTCAAAATTTTTAGCGGGTCAGAGAGTCAGAACCCTTCGGACTATTCGAAATGGACGCGTGTTTACAAATAGCGTGTTTCAACTGCTGCTGTACCGGTAACCGCGCAAGATTTCATCTTGAATATTGCTGATATCAGTTAATTTTAACCAAATCTAATAATATAAGAAGTTATAAGGCTTAATTTTCGCTTCAAATTTTTCCAAAAGTTACGTATATTGGGTCTTTAATGTTTGGTTTGGTTCAATTGTTTTTACGTCCTATTAACATCCATGATGATTTAGGACTGCCTCTCGGAATGCGACGTGGATGCGTGTGTTGAGTGGGTGGTCGGGTGGTGCAGTGGATAGCGCACTTGCCTTTCACCAAGGCGGCCGGGGTTCGATTCCCAGATCGGACGTGAAAAGGTACGGGGTCACCTGCCCGACCACGTGGGTTTTCTCCGGGTACTCCGGTTTCCTCCCTCAATAAGACCCCCCGCGCGCAAACATTCGGGCCAACAAGAGTGATTAATATAAGTTGTATAGCTTGTTTCATAATTGTTGTAAAATAAATAAAGTTTATATTTAAAGTGCTACCACACTAAAGTATACTGCCGAACTCCCTCAGCAGAACACCCCACCCGGTAACAATAGACTGACCACTGGCGAACCAGTCGTTCCACTCCCATAATAATGAGCGTCAAGCAGGGAGTAGTAACTACCATTGTTAGAGGCTCTGGTATGTCTCGGCCTGGGAACAGAACCCATAGCCTTCCTCACAGGGGCGAACACTCAACTACTGTAAAGAGCAAAAATAGGGTTGCGTCAAAGGAGACATTAGGAAGCTAAGGAGAACGTTGTTTAGAAGGATGACGTAACACACACATATGCTGCACCTTTGAACTTTAGTAAGATACAATATGCCAAAAAATGAATTAAACTGCATCATGCAGCTGTTTCGTCCTCCTTGGTCTCTTCAGTAATGCTAGGGGGTCAAAAAATGGGAATCCAAAATTTCTGAACTAATGTATAAGCAGAAGGATAAGGTGCGTAAAACCCCTTTAATTTATGAATTTAGAAGTAAAATTAAACTAGTTCTCCATAATTTCAAATTGTGTACTGCAAATAATGGGCATATTATGTACTGTGTCACAACTCAAATGAGTTGACTGTGGCTATGGAGGCTCTAGCAAACCTCGGGACTAAAACATCCATCAGCAGAGTCTATCATCCCCTATCATGAAAGATGACGTAACACTCACATAAGATGCAACTTTAAAATTTAGTTAGATACAATATGCCGAAAAATGAATTGAACTGCATCATACAGCTATTTCGTCCTCCTAGGACTCTTCAGTGATGCTAGGGACCAAAAGGTGGGAATCCACAATTTCTAAACTAATGTAGAAGCAGGAGGGCCAGGTGCGTAAAATTGATCTAATATAACCAAGATATACATTGGAAAACCAAAAGAAGAGGGGTTACGATTCTTACGTCCTACCTGCTGGGAGGCACCGTCATACCGACGTAATGAGATACAAGTATTAGCTTTCCAAAAAGCCAAGAAAGCTACCAACAGTTCTATTTACTAGTGAGCAAAAATAGTAAAGGATGAGACTGATCTTTATGCAGAATCTGGTTTAGCTATGCTGATGACTTATTTTAAAGGGGAAATTGGTGTTCAGTATGTGCACAAGATGGCACCTTTCTTTCCTACTTATTGTGAAGTTAAGGTAGAACCGCGGGAAAAATAGCAAGCATGCATTGACCCCTCGGCTGATTCCGTAAACCATCGGCATCGCGCACTCGTCACATCAAGTTCTCTACATAATTAAGGTTTATATACCTCAGTAGATATAAGATATACGAATGAAAATATTTCTGTCGTGTTAAATGATCCATTTTATTTTGTATGAAATGTAAAACACCTCAGTTAATAAAGAAACGAGTCAAACGTTTCCCTTTCAGTAGATTCCGTAACAAAACAGCAGCGCCACCGCACGTGGAATAGTAGAAAAGTTCGAAATAACCTTGTAAATACGTTCAGATCCCTCTGACTTAATCAATTATATTTTTTGAGCAAGTAACCACCCCACCCAACCCCCACCCCCATTCTCCCTCTTTGAATGGTGACATCATAGTCAGAAAGAAAGAACGATTATGTATTCAGTCTGCAATTGACGAAGTCCTTTCAAATTCGTACTATAACTAAAACAAGATATTTTGAAAAATGTTTCCCTTTTTGTTACAAAAGAATACATCTTTAACTGATGAAAAACAACGGAAGGCAATCACGGGAACAATGAAATGGTGAAGGATTAAACTCACTTAGATGACGGTAAACGGGAACATCACCAAACGTCAGCTACAATATGGATACAGGCCAATTACATGTAAAGCAACATGGCGGAGGGGAACCGGAATGTGATCATGTGAATGAAATATTAAACAAGGACGTATCCATTGACGGTAATAATTCAGTTAAGGAGGAAGGTACCACAAATCTAAACAACAGTACAGAGGATGAAGTTACCACAAATCTAAACAACAGTACGGAGGAGGAGGGTACCACAAATCTAAACAACAGTTCAGATGAGGAGGGTACCACAAATCTAAACAACAATACAGAGGATGAAGTTACCACAAATCTAAACAACAGTACGGAGGAGGAGGGTACCACAAATCTAAACAACAGTTCAGATGAGGAAGGTACCACAAATCTAAACAACAGTACAGAGGAGGAGGGTACCACAAATCTAAACAACAGTACAGATGAGGAAGGTACCACAAATATTAACAGAACAAAGGAGGAAGATACCACAAATCAAAACAACAGTACAGATGAGGAAGGTACCACAAATCTAAACAACAGTTCAGATGAGGAAGGTACCACAAATCTAAACAACAGTTCAGATGAGGAAGGTACCACAAATCTAAACAACAGTACGGAGGAGGAGGGTACCACAAATCTAAACAACAGTACAGAGGAGGAAGGTACCACAAATCTAAACAACAGTACAGATGAGGAAGGTAACACAAATCTAAACAACAGTACAGAGGAGGAAAGTTCCACAAATCTAAACAACAGTACAGAGGAGAAACGTACCACAAATCTAAACAACAGTACAGATGAGGAAGGTACCACAAATCTAAACAACAGTACAGATGAGGAAGGTACCACAAAACTAAACAACAGTACAGATGAGGAAGGTGCCACAAATCTTAACAACAGTACAGATGAGGAAGGTACCACAAATCTAAACAACAGTACAGAGGAGAAACGTACCACAAATCTAAACAACAGTACAGAGGAGAAACGTACCACAAATCTAAACAACCGTACAGAGGAGGAGGGTACCACAAAACTAAACAACAGTACAGATGAGGAAGGTGCCACAAATCTAAACAACAGTACGGAGGAGGAGGGTACCACAAAACTAAACAACAGTACAGATGAGAAAGGGGCCACAAATCTAAACAACAGTACAGAGGATAAACGTACCACAAATCTAAACAACAGTACAGAGGAGAAACTTACCACAAATCTAAACAACAGTACGGAGGAGGAGGGTGCCACAAATCTAAACAACAGTACAGAGGAGAAACGTACCACAAATATAAACAACAGTACGGAGGAGGAGGGAACCAAAAAACTAAACAACAGTACATATGAGGAGGGTACCACAAATCTAAACAGTACGGAGGAGGAGGAGGGTGCCACAAATCTAAACAACCGTACAGAGGAGGAAAGTTCCACAAATCTAAACAACAGTACAGAGGAGGAAGGTACCACAAATCTAAACAACCCTACAGGGGAGGAGGGTACCACAAATCTAAACAACAGTACCGATGAGGAAAGTACCACAAATCTTAACAACAGTACAGATGAGGAAGGTACCACAAATCTAAACAACAGTACAGATGAGGAAGGTACCACAAATCTAAACAACAGTACAGAGGAGGAAGGTACCACAAATCTAAACAACAGTACAGATGAGGAAGGTACCACAAATCTAAACAACAGTACAGAGGAGGAAGGTACCACAAATCTAAACAACAGTACGGAGGAGGAAGGTACCACAAATCTAAACAACAACCGTGCAGATGAGGAACGTACCCCAAATCTAAACAACAGTACAGAGGAGGAAAGTACCACAAATCTAAACAACAGTACAGAGGAGGAAAGTACCACAAATCTAAACAACAGTACAGAGGAGGAAAGTACCACAAATCTAAACAACAGTACAGAGGAGGAAAGTACCACAAATCTGGTTGACCAGCCAGAGGAACAAGAATTAAAGGAACAGGAATGCCCTTCTGCAAGATGTCAAGACGTTGATGATGGTAAGTCTCTGAATGTCGAATGTCTACCTGACGAAAGTAAAGAGCCAGAAGGAAATTTATGGGAAGATGGTGGCATTTTTGCCACAGATATCGAAATTGCTAAACAGTATCCGTTGTACCGAACCAGCAGATCAACAAGAACATTAAATCAAAAGGTTCACACAAATTTCATTAGAACACCTTTGAGAAGACAGACATCTGCGCAAACCTCTCTGGAACCAAAGACAAAGGAAAACAATTCTACGAAAGAGTTTGTTTCGACATTGAACAAGCCGAATCTGTCATCTCCTTTATCAGATCCGCATAACAGACGACATCATTCCAAAACCAATCAAACAACAGAATTGAAACAGTCTGCTGCAATTAGGACGAAACTGTGTAAAGGAACTTCCTTTGCCATTTGTACGCATTGCAACCACAGAAATATAGCCCTTTATTCGTGCGAGGACTGTTTGATAAATTGCTGTTCGGAATGCATCTATGCCCTTCATCCTCGTCAGACACGATACAAGGACCACGTGATCCTGAGTGGACACACGGTGTTACGCTGTGAAGTCCACGACGAACCACTATCCTGGTACTGCCTTACCTGTGGTCAGCCAATCTGCGCAATGAGCTTAGCTTTATCTAGTCACGCATCGCATGAAGTGGAAAATTTGGAGACTTACATCCAGAACGAAAAGGTATGTATCTGCTCTTTACTGTATTGTTAAATATGTTTCACTATCATTTCGTTCATACTTCAATAATTACTGTTTAGTGGAGTATATAATACATTAAGTTAATAGATATCGTCCGCTTTTATCAGAGTGAGTATCGAAGTTTTGGCTGAGTATTCTTACGAATTGGTATTTATTCTATGTATCAGTCATACATTTTGTTTATTTATGATGAGATAGGTTTAATTTGGAAAGAAGGTGTTAGGATGAAATTTATTTATGTTCTCAGAAAAAGCTTCTAATTAGGAAAGAATGTGCTAAGGATGTGATTTAATTTTGTTGTCAGAAACAGCTCCTAGAGACATACCGACAGGTCGGGACGAGATGTTTGGAGAAGGCTCACGTTAGTTTAACAACATTAGAAGAGTGCGAGGAATCAGCAAGGGTACGTTAAACTGTCTTTGTAGGTAAATCAATCAAAAATGAAATCAATAATCAATGGTTTTTTTTTAACTGCATCAATAACTTGCAAGGTATGTATGCAAGTATTCTGTATATGAGTATGATTTGTTGGTTTTTAAACCGAATATTAAAAAAGAAGAAACTGTTTTGCGATTATGTGAATTAATTTTCTTTTCGATATGATGGAAAGCAACTTAGGTATTGTCATGTTATTTAACCATTATCTTGATAATCTTGTTATGAACTAAATTTTGGATTTGAATGCAGTGTGTAAGGCGCATAGACATAAAGGTATGGATCAAAACGTATTGCGACAGATGTGTCTGATAAAATTACAAAATCTTAGAAATGGTCGAAGCAGATGTTTCCCTTATGCCACTTTAGGATAGAGCGGATACACCCATAATGCCTCTGTCAGTGTTCTATACAGACTCCATATTCGTTCCTCCTTCGATATCCAGGACTAACGATCACCTACACCCCTGGAATATGTCATGGCAAAACTGAAGGCTTCGTGTGTGTCACCCTGTTGATGACACAAGAAGGCTGATTCGACTATTTGATGTGCACCAAAAGAATCGTGTGGTCACATAACGGTAAACAGGCTTTGAAGTCGGTTGCTACTCCTTTGTAACTTTCCAAAAAACAGCATGCTGCCTAGCAATTGGTCAGAATTTATTTTTTTACCTGGGCGTGCCTTCACTTTTGCAATGACAGGAGATTCAAAGAGTCTTGTCTCGTGTTAATCTCTTGATCTACATCATCCATATGTTTCTTTCTCGATACCTATAATTTTCTACACTCTTGGTAGACATCATGACGCACGGTTTTTTACTGATGAGGATAAAGGATCATACGAGCTTCTTCAAACTTGTAATCAGCAATGTGGCGCATAATCATTTTTTAAAATTTCAATGAGGGAGGAGATAAAAAGATTTGTGTATTGATAAAAACCATCTTGGATACTGAACATGATGTACCCCTAAATAACAATAGAAAAATTCAAAAGTGTCAACCATCATCTGAACTTAAGGTCGAATGGACGATTAACAAAATATGGACAAAGGAAATTTATACGAAGATCCTTGAAAAAATACAAGATACATGTAGTAAGACAAGGTGTTCCGGAAGAGTAGGCTTTATCTGCTTACTCCTATAGAAGCTGAGATATATCCAGGGTATTTACTTTACTGCATGAACGCTTCTGGTATCCAATTATTTAGATAGTTCTCTTCGGATTGAAAAAGATATTGCTTAACTGTTTTGAAAATGTTCCCGGTATCTCGTAGCGAATACATTCCTAAACATTTCTGTAAAATTCTGTATGGATAGCTGGAATGGATTCTGCAGAAGCAACAAATACAGCAGGAATTCGCAACGTTGAGAAAAGTGATTGAGGAAACTGAAGATCATCTTATTAAGGACGGACAGAAGGTAGAGTATATCATATGCTTGATTAAAGGTGTACATTAAGGAAGTACACATATAGGGAAACATAATAAAGTATAACCAATACTTAATATAATTGATTTGACTTATTGTTAAAATCGAATCTTATGTTTGCTTATGATTCTTAGCTGACATATGTCAATATGACATACATTATTTACCTTATCAAGTTTTTTGGATAGTTCACTTCAAGTTTGCTTTTACCTATACAACTGAATATGATTACCTACGCTTTGAAAATCAAGAAAATAAGATGCCAGTGATATATGAAAATCTTAGCAAATGAATCATCCCTTTCTTTAACAATCATCTCCCACACATTATTTTACGATTTATCTCCATATCAGGCTGTTGATTCAAGAATACGCCATCTGAATTCACTGAGACATACATACGGGGACATTGTGGATAGGGAAGCCAGGCTAGCCCAGATGTCTTTAGATAGTGTGACTGAAACCACAAAATCACAATTCCTCAAGGTATGACAGCGGAGTTTTTGTGCTTATAAAATATGACTTGCATCATCCATGATAATGACATTGTATGATTTTTTTTTTAAATGGTGACAAAATAGTAGTAAATTATATTTTATTAAAAATTATGAACCACATGAACATTTTACGTTTTGTTAATTTAAGCATGGGAAGCTGGGTTCCACTTCATTTCTGATTCATAGTCCACGGTGTAGTTTCTGATGAGTTGTTAATCACTTGATATCGTCTTCCTTACCAATATACTTACCTAAGTCATTGGCGACGCATGCAAACGTTCTATGCACGGATACGTTGGGGTTGTACCATTTTCTGTGTTGTATATTAAATTGATTGGGCTCTACAGATGACGTGTTTAAAGCAGAAAGCAAGCAGAGCTCTTATACACCATACAGACAGCATTTCATATCTTGTGCTCATTACAATTTTTCATATTGACTGTACATAGGTCATATACTTGTTGTCATCGACATGGCAACCATGTCACGATATTCATAATGAAACAACTTACATTGTCTTTTTCTTTTTTTTTTTTTTTACATTGTCTTTTTCTTTGTGGTGTCTTTTTCAGTTGATGCTGTTGTTGCGAATCGAAGCTGCATTTGGATTATATCTTTGTTTTGTGCTTTACCTCGGTGGTTTTAATTTTGTTATCGACTTTATACTAAATGAAGATTATGTATAGCAAGGGGTCTATTTGAATATTATCATATACTATGTGTGGTTTCTAGCAAAGGTATATGTTTATAAAAGTAAAATTTCCGAATACTTTTATTCTCAAACGGAATTACCTTTTGCTGAAGACAAATTGCTGGGGTTTTTTTTACTCTGTAACTATTCAATTTTTCAGTTGGTGTACGATACACAGGAAGAGTAAGTAAAAGAGAGCATAATGACCTTTTTATATGTTGATCGGTTCTGCCTATACAGTCAAACATCAAGTCATCTTCACAAGTAAGCACTCTAATGAGCATATTCTAAAACGCCCCACCTTCATAATTATCATACGAGGATATAAAATATTTTCAAGGAAGAAAAAAAAACTTGTTCATAGACCTCATTAACCTAAATCTGTGTCGTTAGTTTTTGCCAGCAAATTACATCTATCACGAAAATATATTAAAAATAAGCAAATGTTTTATAGTTTCTTTTCGTTTTTTATTGGATAGGTTATCAAACTTCCAACAAGAAACCGAAGCTATCCCTACTGTCAGTCTGACAGGAATGACACCTTTAGCTACACCCCTCAGTTTATTTCAAGTTACCACATACTTAAAGCAACTGAGATTACCATTGGGTAAGTGATTGACGTAATATGCTGATGGTAAATCGAGGTGATTCTTATATAATCACGGCAGTATAGAAAAGTTATTTGTCTACTGATGGGCGTTAAATAAATATTTCGTTATCCAGAAATTATCATTTCTGTCCAAAAGAAAAGGTATGTTCCATGTAAGCTCACAGTCATATATTTGTATTGTCCTCTACCTTTCTTTGAGGAAAAAGTTCTCATAATGAGAGATAGAAGAGGTTGTGAATTGTGGTAATGTACCGAGTAGGTGTATCAGATGGAAAAATCGTCGAAACATTTTTGAGGTGGGTAGGTTAATAATGGTTTGATAATAATAAATAATATACAGTTGATGTACCTTGCTATCTAGCTATTGTAAGCCACCCTAAAGCGCTTTGATATACATGTACATATTATAAAATTAATACAATTGCGAAGACTAATCAAATGTACATTTAAGCAAACAAAATGAAGACCTGATGTATAGTGCTTGAGAGCATGCTAATTTGATTTTAAAAAACTAGTATAATATATAGCAAATCTTGCTTTTGTTTAGCTAACTCGTTCATTTAATATCGAGAATATTTTGTTACCAGGATCTTCAGCTATACGTCCATATCAACGAGTGATATTCATACCTGCCACCGCCATTCAAGCATCTATTACAACACACGATCTTTGGGACGCTCCAGATTCCACGTCATCAAGTTTGACGTATTCCATAGAAATTAAAGAAGGATGGTCCAGTAAAGGTTACTTGTGGGAGGGCGTGGTTAGTCCAGGTGGTCTACTGTTCAATGAGCCAGGAAAGTGCTTCCTTAAAGGGAATTGCAGATACATGCTAAAGGTCACGCCTCGCTTCCGGACAATGACAGGCTATGTAAGCTATGAAACTACACTTGGGAAGCCTTGTCGTATCTTCATTATTACAGGTAGGTTTCTTTTCAATGTTATCATTGAAATGTCTTCTTATTCATTTGAACATTTTGTTACTTGTGTTAGTACAAAAGAACAAGGCAATGCCAAGAGGCCATTGTCATGCAAATGACATATCATATTAGTGAGTGGAGAATCAGTGAAATTAACCTATTATGATTTGAATTTATCTTCATAATGTAATTTGCTTTGCATGTGAAGATAAGTCGTCCAGATTTACCTCTCAAAAGCTCGAGATTTAACCCAGTTTTTGACTTATTAATTACAAAAGATATATCCTGGTACTTTTCCAAGAATTATCTTTTTTTTCTCGTTTGATTGAATGGATTGTTAATGTTGTCTCAAAAAGCATGACATCCCCCCCCCCCCAAAAAAAAAAAAATAACAGACTCGGGTTATCATTTTTTTTTTGTCATTTCATCCAGAAGAAAAAATTAAGTGGTCGTATAACAAGAAAATGAGCACATTTGAATTTATTTACAATACTATTCGTAAATGTTACATTGTTTAAAACAGTCGTTTGATAAAATTCTGCAAACAAATATCTTTTATTAGCCTCGGAAGCAATGGATGAATCCCCGGAACCATGGATTACAACAGGAATAACAGCCCGTTACTTGTACACAAGCTTTGAGGTGATGATTAAGTTTAATGTAACCACACAACATTCATTGTCTTGTTTATTTGAGTAAACAATGCTGATTTGAATTACTGCTCAGAAATTGCCTTTTACTTAGTATTCCAAACCAATTAAAGCGTTATTGTAAGTTTGTAAGGTGAAATTTATAAGACATTAGTTTTTCATTGTAATGTTCAAATAGGTCACAAACTTTATCGTGATTTTCTGGTTTCAGGAGGAACGTCTGGCATACGTTAAGAAAATGTCGGACCTAAAGATTCCAACTGTATTAAAAGCACGTTACTTGTCCACAAGCTTTGAGGTAATGATTGAGTTAAATATAACCACACATTATACTAATTTACTCCACCTTAGTACATTCAATTTCTTGTTTGTATTTTTTGAATAAACAATAATGATGGGGATAAAAAAAATCAGAGAATACCGAAGCGTCACCAAAACAAGGACGAAATATGAACAAATGAAATATTTATATGGAGACCCTTGAAAAGGATAACAAGACCAGGGCCAGTATTCATGAAACCGTTCTCATGCTCAAGCATGGATTCTGTGCTCAAGCCTTATTTATTGTTATGGCTATAAATTATCTAAACAATCAAATTTTGTCAAAGTTTTGGTAAAACGTTAAGAAGACATGAAGTTGAAAGCTGTTTTTAACATTTACAATGACTTTTTGACTCTTCGACATGATTCAAGTGAGTTTTAAGAAAGCTGGCTTGAGCACAGAATCCATGCTTGAGCATGAGAACAGTTTCATGAATACGGGCCCAGGTGTTCCAGAAGTGTAAGCGTCGTCTGCTTCATCGACGACACCCGTCATGTTATATATTTAAATGTCTTAATGTCTAAGTGTTCATCATTTTGAATAAAAATTATATCACGGTTCATTGGCTATATAGTATTAATAAAATTCATGAAGTAACTAAAATATGGCAAACACTAGATCATCTATTGAATTAGTACAGTGATGAAATATTATGATTTTAGTAAGAAATATATATCGTATACCATCTACTCTATTAGCTATTAATATTAGAATGTTTATTATACTGTCATTGTGTGAATCAAAAGAAATGTCACATTAGGAGCATATTCAAAAACCTCCAACTTTATATCATAGAAGGATACAAAATATTTCTCAATGAGACCAAGACGGCGATCATAAACTTTCGCTTACTGTGTAAGTTTGTTTGTCAGCAGCCGACATCTATCACGTAAATCATGATATTTAGAGCAAGCCCTAGAATAACTAATCGAACGCCATAGGCTGGGAAAGCAGGTATATTACTTTCTGGAAAGGGAGAGTTCACGATCGAAAATTTGAAATTGTCACGTTTATCGTTCAGCTAAGTATTAAACTTTCCATGTTGGTCATACATGTAGTTCAGGTTAAGAGTCTGTCGTGTCCTGTATTTCAACTTCAGAAGGGTATATACGACAGACTTTGTTAGCAAACTTATTATTATGTAATATTTATAGACAAAACATCGTCGATATATCGACGATGAAGTATCGCTAAGATATTGTCTCTTTTTTTGATAACCAGGAAGCAGTGTGTATGTATGTATATTCTATTATCATGACAACGTCATACAACTAGCTGTATCGTGAATGTCTTGTTTCAGGAGGAACGTCTGGCCTACATAACGGAAAGTCTGCCAGAGAGTGAAATGTAAGATTTAGGATATATAACGATTCTTCATGTAAAATATTTGTTTATCGGTAAATTTTACTATAAAATTAAGCATTTTTATGCAATGGAAAAAAAAATCTGTTATTGATTAATACACGGTTCATGTGAATGTTTATTTTTGTGACTAGTTTGTAATGCCATTCGAATGATGATCTACAAAGCAAGCTAGGGCGTGGGAATGCATCTTAATTATAAAATTCTATATTACTGTCAAAAAAGAGGTAAATAATTTTAGATAATTTGATTTTCTAAAATGTAAATAGACTTCCGCTCATGTACATATTATATGGTCACAAAATCAGAAACCTTTCGATTGCGCCATTTTTTTATTATAAAATTTATTTACAACCTACCATTTTCAACCCCTTATTGTACTTATTTTTCTTTCTCTAAGTGTGGGCGGGCTTACATAACCCCATCAGGGCGAAATGTAAAGTTTGGAATATATAACGATGTAAAATGCGTATTGAATGGTTTGAAAATTTCTGTTATTATCGTAGAATGTCATTAAGGTGTCCATTTCAATGTCTATAATGTTTTGCTATTTTCAAGCAGGAAGACCATAAAAGCGCATTTCATATCCACAAGCTTTGAGGTAATAATTAAGTTTAATTTAACCACGCAACATTACAATTTACTCCACCATAGTGCATTCAAGTTTTTGTCTGCTACATTTGAGTAAACGATGCTGATTTGAATTACTGCTCAGAAATTGTCTCTTAGTCAAAACCAGTGAGCGTTATTGTCAATAAGGTGAAATTTTTCAGGTCATCTGACCACCATTGTACTTTGTCCGTCGTCGTGCGTCGTCCTCCGTCACCTAGCGTAAAGTTGTCTGAAATGATCCTAAGTGTTGGTCTCATTTTTCACTGATGCGATTGTGCTCAAATTTGCTTGAACTCATCCTGAAAAAAGTCCTTAAGGACTCGCACAACCAAATCGGCGTATCACGAAGTGTTTCATACTTTTGTAGTCCCTACTGAAACTTTGTAATTTAAATACGTAATTGTTGACCTACTCTGCATTGAATGAAATCTGTAGATATTTAACTTTACAAAAATATATACTTTTGGTAGATTTTGATATGTGATGGCGGATTGATATGGGGTCAAAATTCAGAGGGTGTTCCCGTCCGCTTTCACTGGTTTGACATGTAAATTTCCGGTTGACGCCTGTAGGGAGCTAAATGCCAGTAAACTCACCATAAAATGCCCTTTGAAGCCTTTGTCATGTATGTATCTGTGAATCTAGGCAGTTGTCACAAGTGTTGAACTTTAAATATTAAAGTTATTAGCTCCCAAGCTTAGTAATAACATATAGTAAAGTATTTAGTTGTGTCCTTAATAAGTGTTGTAATTTTTATTGGACGGCCTGAAATCAAATATACCTGTCATGGCCGCAATTTTGAATAAAAAAAATCTTTTATTTTTTCACCATTGATGGGTGTTTGAATTTGTGTTATAAATGTCGTAACACACACATGTTGCACCTTTTAAATTTGGAAATAGATACAGTATGCAGAAAGAAAAAAACACTGCATCATACAGCTGTTTCGTCCTTCTGAGACTCCTCAGTGATCTAAACGTCTTATCTAGTTGACCTTTATTCTTAAGCATATCAACAATAGGTGTATGAAACTTTTAACTAGTTAATTTTCAGTTAAACATTATTCATTTTTAATTATAATCAAATGACCGTTAAAGCCCATTGGTATCATGAATTGTCTTGTTTCAGGAGGAACGTCTGGCATACATAGCGCAGCGTTCAAGTTTATGGACTTTAAAAACACCAAACAACAACTTGAAAAAGAAATTTCGAAAAATAAAGAAGTAAGTTATTAATGGGGTTTTTTTTTCAAAACTTTAATAACCAAACGTATAAAAAACCACTTTATAATAATAAAATTATTGTTTTTTATCATTGATTTAACAAAGTTTTTTTTTCAATTAGTAAAAGGCGTTTTTAATTCGTTAATACTGATTTTTAGTTAATATGAGATTTCTTATACGGAATTATTTGAGTTAAGGCTACATGTAGAAATATATAGAATTTAGCTAACAAATGAGAAGGAAACAATCTGTATCGTTTAACCTTCATAAAAATCGTATCATTTGAATTATGTCAGTCAGATTGTAGCTTGCATGAATCATTAATTAAATACCCTAAAACAAATATGAGGCGTTCATTGTAACTTAATCTGAAATTGTAATTTGACAAAAGTATTAAAATCATTTCGTTTGATACTATTTTTAACGCACAAGCACTATTGATATGTCATTTGCAATAGGAAAGAGATATCGCTTTTAAGACAAATTAACAGTCACTGAAAAAAACGCCTTAAGTGGATATGAAGCAAAAGTTAAGTATGTGTGTCTCAACACCGGAACCATATGCATTTTATCATGTTTCATCATAAAATTCTAAATGGCAGTACATCTGTAGCAGGGATAGAAATTATGTATTTTCTTTTCTGTATGTTTGTTTAATTGCGAGCTCTAATCTCACGTGGGGCAGTTGCCAGGTACTGACCGTAGGTCGGTTGTTTTTCTCCGGGTACTCCGGCTTTCCTCCACCTTCTAAACCTGGCATGTCCTTAAATGACCCTGGCTGTTAATACGGCGTAAAACTTAATAAACTTAAATTATTTAATGCGCGCCTACTGCCCGTGTACACGTTTCGTATTCCGTGCAATGCAATTATGGTATCCCATGTTGTGATGTTAAGTTGCACAAGTGTATTGTGATATATTGCTTAACGTATGTTGGTATATTTGTATGCCATACAGTTGTTATTGTTCAGCGTTACGTCAAGTTGTGATTGCTTTTTTTATTACTTCAGCCTGGGTGTTTAAATTTTGGCGCGTTTCTTTGTGTCTGCAATTGAATTTTTTTTCAAATGTGTTATTAAGTGTATACTTAGTTGGCAACGAACATATTCACTATGGAGCACTAACGCGCACCATAGAATATGTCAACTGAGGGCATACTACCGTATACGCAGTCAAAATGAGGTACAATCCTTATATGATTTAATTTTGCCCCTTCCCCCAATGTTAAAATTTTTAAGGTTATATCGTTTTTGCAAAACCATTTAATTTTTGCCATAACTAGAACAAACTCATTTTAAAAGACCTATGCCTTTTCTTAAGAAATGATCTCATAAGGATGACCACAATTTGTGTGGGGATTATACGATATATACTGAAAAATCTTGTGTGCACTTTGTCGTGGATTTATACAAAGTGCACCCATTTTTTTTGTAAATACCGTATAACGCTAAACAATGAGGTCATTCCTTAAGTAACTTTGTATTGAGTTCAATCTAAACTTTGATATTATTTCGTTAAGTTTCACTTTATTTGCAGAAAATAGATTTGTATGGATCAAATGTTATATTATCGTGTAAGAGTTAATTAACGTTATTTCCCTTGGATTTGTAGTATATATATATTCTATATCAAGAAATTGTAATGGCTGATTCTATTTTATATCTGACTGTATCTTGTACTTCACAAGTACTTGTTGCATGGTTCTTTTGTTTTACAACCATTCGAATAAATGAGAGTGAACCAAAACTCAATACGTGATATCAGTCGCGTCACAATCGTCATGTTCGTCTTCCGTGTGTCACGTCCCATTCGCAACTTCCGTCACGTCCTGACACGCATCTTTACACCATTAATTATTGTGATCTTCCTTATTGCATAAATCAACAGTCTCGGATCTGTCTTACTCCTCTTTCGATATATCCTCCTCCTCCTGACGTCACATAAATCTCAGGACATGACCATCCTCGATATCCAGGGGTTACGATCACCTACGCTCTCTCCACCCCTGGAATATGTTTCGGCAAAACTTAAGGCTCCATGTGTCCCAACTTTGTTAATGAGACAAGGAGACTCGCTTGACTCTTTGATATACACAAAACATCGAGTGGTCACATAACGGTAAAACTTGACAGGCTTTGAAGTAGGTCGTGGTTCCTTTGTAATCGGATAGACATACAGCTTAGCGATTTGTCATGGTTGTTTTTTACCTGCACGTGCTTTCATTTTTACCACGACATCTTCCAGGGGTGGAGAGAGCGTAGGTGATCGTAGCCCTTGGTTATCGAGGATAGGACGTGACGTGACAGATATATCAGGACGTAACGTGACGGGTATCACGAACGGGATGTTACATACCTGAAACGAACAACGAACGTGACATCATCATGCAATGTAGTGCCATTTTATAATATTTGATGAAATAACATGATAACATATACATGTTTCCGGGGTCGAGAAACAAGCTTGAAGAAAACTTAATCAGTGTGTGCACATTATCCTTTTAAAAAAATATTTCAGTTTTGGTTTTATTTTCAGGAAGAGTGACAGGTGAAATTGGACTACATACAACGATTAGATTTAGTATCGCGTTTCTTGTTGAAGCGATATGCGTTATTTTAAATAAAACTGATTCATTTCTTTTTAAATGCTCAAAAATTGGTACTTGTGTCTGAAAATGTCAAGCTCAACGCTTTCTTATTTTACATCAGAGTAACACAGTTTAAGTTTATCCTATTAAAGATTAAAGTTTTTTTATTTGATCAATCTTCCTTTTTTATTTTTTTATTTATTCACAAAATATTTTACATAATAGCGATATATGTATATGTTTAACTCATTCCTTACCACTGTTTTAAACTTAATCAGGTTTTACACTCTTCTAATAGAGTTTCCTGAATAACCCGTATTAAATAAAAATACAAGTAATATATATATACTTAAATTAAAGAAAAAATTGAGATGTAAATCAGTGTCAGATTGAAAAGGTTGAGTATATTGTAGAGTTAATTAAGGATTAACTTTCGGGTAAATTATACATAACCGGCTTCGCCGGTTATTGAATTTACCCGTTTTCCATTGTAGTTATCCCCCGATAACCTAAACAAAATAGAAAGTTTATCCTTATATTTACAGTATCTTTCTGTGAAATGTTCGTAACAATTTTGTTCATTATAGTCAAATCTTCGGACACAGATTTCATTTCAAAACTAATAAACGTGGGAATGTTTTAATAAATGTAACAGCATGAAATTTGCAAGCTCCGCCTACGTTGATTGTTATTGACGTCACACAATTGTGTTTCAAACTGTAGGATTCGCATAGCTCCGCCCACATGAATTGTTGTCGACGTCATAGAAATTTGTCACGTGTTTGACTACAGTTATGCAGTGATAATGATAGTCTGTTGAGTAATGGTTATCGAGTGAATGTCAGTGTAGACTGTAAATATTCAAGTTTAGAGAGGGAGAAAAAAAATAGCACTATAGGTGGTACTGATAATACAGAATACTGCAATACTTACATAACCAAGGACAGTTTGCCAGGCAGGATTATTACGCGAGTAAATCAACAGCTGGTTTCCATTTTTGCATTTATTCTTAAATTTTTGAGTCAACACCTTCCCTTTAATAAATGAAGAATATTTTTGTCTTGTATAATGTTCCTTATCGTGTTCAATAGTATATGCTTTTATTGAAAGAGTATTGTGTAATCTTCCTGATTTGTAGATATATGACTTTATAAACAAATGTAGCTCATTGTCTATTCCTTTATATATCCCTTTTTTTGCCAATTGTACCAAATCATGTTTTCTTTATTCATTGCAAAATATATAAAAGCATTTAAAGCGTTTTGAGAAACTTGCTATTAGGTTTTGAGCTACATTACATTCCAGTAAGTCGTGTGTGATTGTTATTTTTGTTATTTGATAGACCAATTATATGCAAAATAGTTTGTTGTCAGAATGAAATGGTTAATTCTGTACTGCAGTCATTGGAATTTCGTGCTTTTGGTTCTACGAACGGGTAAGCTGTATATCCTTCTCTCAGTTTGTTCATTATAATTGAATCATAATTGATCTTTCATTTTTGTTGTTCTGTAATATACATACCTGGTATTATATTTGTATATTTGTTAAAATATTTGATAAAAGAATCTGTGATCCCTTTGTCTTCTTTTGTTATTCTTAGTGAGAAGGTCTAGTTGGACAGGGTACATAATGACATTTTAGCACATTCTGTTTTACACAGCAACGTTTTATCGCTGGCTCGTCTCATTGCTCTACCAAGCCATTATCAAAACGTTTACTAACATTCTTAGTACCGTTAAATCGAAGTGGCATTAATGGGATGTGGATTTTGAAAACTCAAAAAGCTTCTGATCAGTCTTGAGCAACCCCTTCTCAAAAATTTTTCGTCCATCAAAACATTTGATTTTTCCACCCTGTACACTACCATACCACATACCAAACTGAAAGAACGTCTTCGGTCTCTCATTATGAGAGCTTTCTTTTTCGTTTTTGTTTTCATGCGAAGCTAAATTTGTGGAAGAGCTATTCAGGTCAGGTAACAAAAACCTTGCCAAATCTTTTAATTTCACTTTCAGATATGTCAACGTTGTGTTTTGTTGTCTATAAACAACAAGAAGTTTGCTGACCACGTCGATCTTATATACCCTTCTGAACTTGAAATAAAGGAAACAACAGACTCTTCTACATCAGCTGGCAACCTCGATCTCTACTTAAACTACGACCAACATGGACAGCTTACTACTAAGCTATGCGATAAACGTGATGATTTAAATTTTCCGATCGTGAACTTTCCATTTCTGTATAGTAACATCCCTGCTTCTCCAACCTGAGGTGTTTACATGTCGCAGTTAATTCGATATTCTATGGCTTGTTCTAGGTATCGTGATTTTCGTGATCGATGTCGACTGCTGACAAACAAACTAACAACACAAGGATTCGAGAGATGCAGGTTGATTATAACTATGGGCAAGATTTATGGTCGCCATCTTTGTCTCATTAAGAAATATTCTGTATCTTTAAGTGATATGAAGATGGACGTTTTTGAGAATGCTCATTAGTGTTTACTTGGATGTGACAAAGATTTACATGGCGGGTGTCGTTGATGAAGCAGAAGACACTTACTCTTCCGGAACACCTGATCTTATTATCATGTACTTTTACGAGGGTCTCCATGTAAATCTTTCCTTTGTTCCTGTTGATGATACATTCCTATGTCTTTCTACAAATTCATGCTTATAAAATGTGTATGTATTGGACTCCTCCAATAAATCATTCAGCATCAACACTCCCTTATTGTACTAGCTCAGGTACATAATTGACTTCTTGTCAATTGTTATATTTTTTATGCCATAATGTTGTTTTTAAAATATGGAATTCCCCTTTGAAGTCCCCTGCCGGTGAAACCGGAGGGGGGGGGGGGGGGGGGGGGGGGGTAGTGTTTGTCTCCGTCCGTCCGTATGTTTGGATGTTACTTTCCAGACTATAACTTGAAAACAGATGTATTTGGCTGAAACTTCATACAATGAGATGATACAGAGTGGGATTGAGTTTGGGGGTCGAAAGGTGAACTACGGTCACTGTTGCTAAAAAAAAGATATTTTTCGTCATCAAAGATTGGTTCCCAGATGATAACTTCAGAAAAGATTAATGGATTTGTTTGAAACTTCATACAATACTATTTAATAAATTTCATAGATGAAATAGGATGGGAATTCAACCAATGATTGTAGTTATTATACCTCCCCCGACAAGGAAGCTATGGGGGTATACTTGAATCAAGTTGTCCATCTGTCTCTCTGTAGACACAACGATGTACCGGCTATTCCTCCAAAACTACTAAGGGAATTTCAACGAAACTTGGTGGCAATAATCCTTATACATTACAGATGTGCGTAATCTATATCGCGTTAAAAATGATTGGCATGGTAAACAGGTCATTATACTTCGTTTTTGTTGTTGTTGTTTTTTTTTTGGGGGGGGGGGGGGGGGTGCATTGTACACAGTAATGAAAGGTGCCATTGTAAATGTTAATGCAGGGTATTTTTTCTTTGGAATCTTTGGTTGCCATGGCAATTATGCAAATTCTTTTTTAACACTAATTTGCCATCACACTCTAAAAAAGCCTATGAACCGATTTCAATGAAACTGCCTAGGAATGTAAGGGACTTTCAAACAGATATTGCGGTTGCCGTGGTAACCAAGTTGTTCTTGGAAACATTTTACTGGACAACTTCTCCTAACCAGTGATCCTAACTTGCATGCAGATTATTTAATGCAGGCTTTTGGTTGCCATGGTAATCAGATCACTATAAACAGGGTTTTGTTGGAAAATTTTGGCTGGAAAAATGTTCCTTAACCTGGGAACCAATTTCAATGAAGCTACACAAGGATGTTAGGGACGTTGTTTATAGATGTATATGCAGATATTTTGTTGGTCATCAACATTGCCTTATAATTTTTTATCCCCGCTTTTACCGAAATAGGGGATATTGATTTGGGTTTGTCCGTCTGAGCGGGGGATATTATTTCTACGAATTAGCTGAATTTTTTTTTGTGGGGAGCGCGGGTATTTAATTGACAGTTCTAGTTTATTTTGGAATACTCGGGCCATGTAAATATTTTAATGGAATAGCCCTCACTTCTGATACTTGCATATCAAGTCAAACATTTGTCACAAAGCAAGTCAATAAAGGTCATTGTCACTGAAATAAACTATCATCTCACGTACGTTCAGCCTCATGAAACAGTTATAAAGAAATGATTGTTAGAATGAGACAGCTGTTCATAGCTATCAAATTAATGTCTATGTTGCTTAGAACATTTTATTGACGACAGAGGACGAGTGTTGCATGAGCCACTTACTGTAAGGTTTGTACATGTACCTTTTGATTTCTTCCTTTTCTTAGTTTGTAGTATTTTCAACTCGATAAATTTACGCAATTTACCTCGTGGTCCATTTTATTTTTGATTTTATAAACTAAACAAAAGAAAATAATAACCCTTTTAAAATGTATTTTTCAATGGTCTTCTTGCAATTTTTTTCTTTTATATATAAGACATCACATATTATTTTAATCACATTTGAATTAAGTGTTTACAGTATGCATTTTACATTAGATAACACTTTGTGGATCGATCTGCAAATAATATTACTTAGCGTACAGATATGTATACATTGGCCAGTACTGAACAATTATCAAGGGCGTAGCTGCCATGTAAGCACATGAGCCCGGTCTTACACATAATATCCACAAAGTATGTGTATTGAAACCGAGAAATTTCATAATTCGACTAAAATTCTTAAAACCCCACTGATATTATTGATACTCTTTCCAGTCGACTCGTCTGATTAACAGACCAGGCTGCAGGAAGATTGTTATTCGTATAATCTTAGGTCATATCGGGTTTTCTCGCATAACTGACTCATTCAGTCATATCATACGACCATGTCCTGAATACGGTATTACACATGCATATACGGTATTACACATGCAAGTGTAATAACACAATTATGACGCCATAAACAAATGACACCTTTATGACGGTATATGATTATCTCGGAAGTGAAAATCATACCGTCAAATCAAAGTAGAACATCTACTGAGCAATGTGCGTACGACGCCTAACTTTTGATGTAAAGAATGGTGAGAATCGAAGTTCAGGTATTGGTCCATATGGGATTTTTTTCTATAAACCAATACCTTTACAGTACCGTCTTCTTTCTTTACCGACAGAGTGTCTAGGAAGGGTGTTATGCCGTTGATTTTTTTCCCCGCATGTACATTTCATGTTGTTAATTAACTATAGGTCTAGTATATATGGTGTTGATGTGTGTGGCCAATTCTTTCTGTGACTCCTTCTTGATTATCTTAAGTATTTCGTCAACATATCGTTTCCACATCATGTCCGAAGAAAATGTTTACAAATAAGCGAGATTTCTAACTACAGCTTTAATTTACCCGAGTCGGAAGCGGCAAAATCACACTACACAATACTTATTGACAGAGGTGTGTATTGTTGTGTATCTGTGTGTATGGGTGTTGGAAATAAACAATACAGTATGGTATAAGAGAGATTTAACCTGTCATCTGTATGTAGATGTTTGAACTCTCTAAAAAAGAGTTTATATTGTGAATTCGCGGGCTTGAGAATACATTACCTGGTATGAAGAGAGTTTTCCGAACCGAGTTCCCCACTCACCCTCATTCATCCATTACAGTATGTCACACATGGATTTTATGTCCCTGCTATTACTTACTGACGAGTAAATGATTTAAAAACGTATGGATCTTAATTTTGTTTTCAAGACATCATGGAAGTAATACATATCATCGTAGTTTATTTTCACATTAATGATTTGCATGATACCGACCAAATGGCACCATTTAAAAACACTACTAATAAACGCTCAGAGGGCTTGCACATTAAAATACCTCCAGCTACGCTCCTGAACATACTCCCTAGGTTCCACAGTTACAAAGAATATTTAATGAAGAGGCCGATATCGCGCAAAAGCTGCGGTTCCTATAAATCAGTTATCAGTCTTTTAGGCCTTTTCCGAAATTGTGGTTATTCCCCTTGAAAGGCCACAATCGTGGATACAAGATGGACTTATGATGATTTGGCGCCATGTGACAATCGATGACGTAATTCCCATCATGGCGTCATTATAACAAGGCACAAATTTGTTTGAAGATGAAGAAACACACACATGTGTTGCACCTTTTAAATTTAGTAATAGATACAGTACAGCTGTTTCGTCCTCTTAGGTCTCTTCAGTGATGCTAGGGGCCAAAAGGTAGGAATCCAAAATTTCTGTTGTAGAAGCAGAATGGTCAAGTGCGAAAAAACCTTTAATTTATGAATTTAAAAGTAAAATTAAACTAGTTCTGTATAATTTCAAATCGTGTACTACGAAAATGTGTATATTATGGACCGTGCCACTACTCAAATGAGATAAACTGTGGCTATGGAGGCTCAAGCAAGCCTCGGGGACTAAAAACATCCCCTAGCATAGTCTGCCACCCTCTATCATTAAAGATGACGTAACACATACATGTGCTGCACCTTTGAACACTTCCCAGTGAAGCCATGATCCGGCAAACAAGGGAGATAACACTGTTGATATAGGCCTAGGCCTATATTCATCGATATTGTGTGCACTTCCTCTAAATAAATTAGCGATAAATAACTACATAGAAATATAAAGACAATATATATAGACACGGCATACAAGAAATTTTATCTGAATCCGTGATATTATTAACAGCAACTTGATATTAATTAGCGCGGTGGATCCGTTTTCAAGCACAGGGACCTGAGAATTTGTTACAGCTAGTTTTGGACCTACATGTGAAATAGGGTGTTCAATATCTACAGGTATGAGTAATTTTACACATTTGGGGGCTTAAGATCAATTCTCGATAAAAATCGACCCCACCTACTTTTCTTGCATCAAAAATCACATTTCTAGTTGAGGTACGAAAAAACGCTTGGTACCGTTGGAAAGATGGATAGTTTTTATTTTATAAACCTCCTAAATGCAAGTCAAATGTATCCTCCTTCCGCAGAAATCATCTCCATTTCCTCCAAAACACGCAAAATTTCCGTGTCTCAAAGCTTTCGGCAGCTATTTTAGGTCCAAAACTAACTGTAACAAATTCTCAGGTCCCTGTTTTCAAGTGTAGACTAGACGCAGTGTCCCTGCGATCAGATGATAATTTTTAACTTGCGGAATGTATATTTCTTTAAAAGAAAGGTGAATTACTTTTTATCATTTATCTGCGTTCAATATCTACAGGTATGACAAAATACAGATACATGCTTCAGAAATCTATAAAAAGCGCGCCATTACACACAGTTGTCGTTCCTTATTACACCACCACAAGATTAAGAGTTATCGAACTTGACATTTATTTACTTCCGTTCGAGATGATAGCCGGCACATAAACACATGACAAATGCAGAACGAAGATATTTCAACATATCCCTGGTATGTATTTATGCTAGATAATTATACACAAACAAGAAGAACTAAAATGGGTTTTCAAAACAAAGTTTACGATGTAATTTAATGGAAACACTACTGAACTGGACACGTCACTACTGACAGACTGTCGCTGCAGGTCATTTATATTTTTTTAAAGTCTCATACAACGCATGGCTACTCCAAACTAGTGAACATCGGATGCTTATCTAATATGCCCTTTAAATGCTTTGCAGCTAATGCCAAGAATAATGATTAATATGTTGGCATAGTGCATTTCAAATGCCTAGGTATGGGCGTTACCCTATATCTATCAGCCTATAGCATTTAACCACAGGGACAATACTGACAATAGTATATACGAATGTACATGTAAAAAAATGTATTTGGGTCGATATAAACATGCTTATATCGATCCCCCATACATTTTGTACCTACATTACTCTTGTAACCTGCCCCTTTGAATGAACAGTAATAAATAGGCTACTTATTATTTGCTGGTATCTATGTACATCTTCCACATGTTCTGTCATTTGGCTGACCATGGCCATTACACAGTGTAATATGAAATACTTTATATAAATCGGTAAAGTACTTATATTCAACTGTATAACATATACACGGGCACTAGTCTACATGTAGTTACGATTATTGTTTATAACAGCTGGTGCCTTTAAAATGTTTATCTCTCTTCAGTCTTGTCAAGAAAAAATGTATGTAACCTATCCTATAACATGTCTGAAAATACTAATTTGGGTAGGCCGCCATCCTATGTACAATATATATATGTAGATACAAATGAAATGTAATTACATGTCCCCCCCCCCCCCCCCCCCCAAGATTTTAATGTTTTATGTATCAGGGAGTTATTATTTATGGATAATCTTGCCTTTCTTCAAAAATTACTTACAGTTTTAATGTATTACTGAAAGAAAAAGATGGATACAAGAAATATAATCTAATTTCGTGTATTTATTGAAAATATTTTTCTTTATTTCAATCATTCATACACTTATTTTAATATTGTAGAGAGCTGGCAACCAAAAGTACTACCAGTATTTTTTTTCAAAAAAGAAGTCATAAGGAACTTCAGCAATTTCTAGGCAAGAAGCACTGAACAAGTACAAACACTAAACTAACCATGTTTGACTGGAGGGAATGGTTGGAGTATATCTTAAAATGGGCAGCCACTAGTCCATGGGAATTTGTGTTCACAGTACTCCTGTGTTTGTCACCATTCTTCTTCATCAGTGCAATTCTGGCATGGAAACTTGCACAGGAGATTGAAGCGAAAGAAAAAGAGAAGAAAAAGAAAGCAAAACGAGAGGCAGCTATCAAGAAAAAACAGCAAAAGGCAGACTGATTATTCATGAATTACTATGCAGCTTATTGCTATTTCTAACTTGAAATGACTTTTCTATAAATGTGAATTTTAATTGTTTCTCATTCCTTTAAGTATATGTGAAAATTCAGGATTTTTGAATGGAACAATTTCAGAGTGCTTGGAATGAAAGATATATTATATGATAACATGAGGACATTTCTTGCAAGAATTTCTTGTATGTGAATTCTTAAAATGATAGTTTGAAAGATAATGAAGTAATTTATTCTGATCTTTTGTATTTAAAATATTATTATTTTATTTTATATGGATGGATTAAGCATGAGAGTCTCGAAAGAATACTTGATGTCCAAATGAATGGTTAATGTTCCCAGTCTAAATGTCCCTTGCATACATATGTATATAACACAGAATTACATATGTGTGAAAACATATTTATCAGTCCTTGTTTGTTATTCTTTTAACATTATATATATTTATATATACCAGGTACAATTATCAACCTACATTTGTATTATCACTTTAAATCTCTTGAATTTCGACTTCATATCTTGAAAAACTAAGTGTGATTATTAGTGTGCACTACTGGTACAGTATATTACTCTTGTAGTGCTGTCCTGACCCAGTGGTCATTTCAGTAACTGTCAATTGGTATGTGTTGTACTGACAATTACTGTCAATTACACTGGTATGTGTTACTTGTGCTGTCATGACCAAGTATTGTGGCATGGTGTGTCATTAATATACAAAACAGTCATTAGAAAGTGCAGTTAACTTTTACTAACTATTTTTGAAGTATGGCCTAAAACACACATCTGACAATTAAATAAGGATATTTCAATTTTGCAGTACTGCAGTCCAATCAGAACCGGGTTGGGGTTCAAATTTTTATCAAAATAACCTGAAAAGCATTGATCTGTGGTGGTTAATAAACAACTTTAATACTGAGCTCGTCTGCAAATATTTTGAATTAACAAGATTTTGTTTAACAGTTTCTTTTCATCCTCCACTACGACATTTCACTCACTATATATATATACATGCTTGTTAAATGTTTCATCACTAATTCGTTTTTGTATGGAGGAAAAATAATCATTTTCAGTTAAACTAATTATAAACGATTACCATAATTATGTTGGGAAACTGTAACATGGACAGGGTGCAACTGTTACCTGTAGAACAGTCAAGGGGAGATAACTTGTTAGTTTCATTCACATTTAGTGCATTATTTCCAAACACTGGTTTGTTGAGGCATGTAGTACATATATCTAGTTTTTGTAGTTCACAAGAAGATGTAATGCTACATTCGTTTGTCTAACAAACTGATATCCATTATAAAATGTGTGTGGTCACATATAAATCCATGTAGGCCAAGTACATTCGGAGCTTAGGCCAAACAAAAAATTTATGTTTCAGGTTACATGCCTGAAAAAATATGGTAGGCAGGTTGGCAAATTTCATTATTTTTTTTGTATTTTTGTTAATTGATATCATGCTACATTTCAATTTTTACAATGCATTTCCACACATTTCAGTGGCTAATAATTAAATTGTCAAAAATAAGGTCAGATTCCCAGAACAGGAAGGAAGCACATTTTACTGAGTTGCTGTGAACTTTGCCAGACTCATAATATAAATTAATCTTAGATACAAAATGGTGATAAAATAGCTAGAGTCGGTTGGGATACTTGAAACACACATTATGTTTTGGCCTTCGAGGGAATTTGGTCAAGAGATTAACCCTGTATCATGGTTACTTTAACATATCTACATGTACATGATACATGATATATCATTCCATTATACTGTTCTTACTATAAGACACTAACAGTATTGCTTCTTTGATGTTTAAATTTCATTTAAATTCTGAAAGAGACTACACAGTTTCATACATAAACAACATCATTTTTGTACTTTGTGACACAAAATTTATTCATTCAGACTGTGAAACATTCAGCATATTCACCATTCCATTGTTACCAGATTGGCACAATGAGATGATCCAATCATAATATAAATATCACATGTCCAGAACATAATGGGCACAGTCTTTCACAAAAATGTTCAATTGATAATAAAGATTTCCTTCATCTGACACATTACCTTAGACCCGATGTACAAACTTCACTGTACATCTGTATATTATAGGTATAATTGATAATATTAGTCAAACAGTTATTGAACCTATACCTCAGAACTTTTGCAAGAATTTAGTCCTCAACACTTTGTTACATTTTCTGAATTTGTTGAAGTGTAATAATAATAAACCAAAAATGTAACATTTCCTGTAGGTTTGAGTTATATATGGTGCTTCATCAAATTTAGCATTAACAAGAGCACCATGAGTGGAGGCATATGATACGCCCGTCGTACCCTTTCAGAAGTATAATGGTATGGAAACACAAAAAAGAGTTCAGACATTTCCTACATAATGCCCCAAATCGCATCAGATACGAAGTTCCAAAGGGCCACAACTCTAGTTCATATTTTCAAATCAAACTGTCATTCAGGAAAACACTACTCCATGTGATAATGATTAAGCCTAGCAAATTTTAAAGATATCATTTGAAAACTGTAGAAGATCTCCGGACAAATAAATGTTTACGACAGAAATGCATTGTCTTCATAATACATGTACCTATATTTAGCTATGAAATGCTGTTAAGCGAACAGTTGAAATAACTCAACAAAAACCATTATATATGTATATATTATAGCTTTTTGAAGTACCATACCAAATTTTAAAGGAATTGAAAAAAACACAAAAAAGCTCTGATGTTTTAAACATATTGCCCAAAAATACGTCTCAAAGGGCCATAACTCTTAGTGAATATTGTCGATTCAAACTCTTTCAGGAAAACACAACTTCATGTCATGGTGGTCAAGCCTAGCAAGTTTGAAAGAAGTACGCCATACCATAATACATCCCATCATTTTTGAGGGGTGTATAAAAAACAGTGGCTATATACAATTTTTAAAATAAACTTGACAGTACAGTTGATGTCAAGACACTGTTCTGTCAACAGGTGCCTCTTTATCTTTATAGTCGAAGTTTCTAGGGATTCCAGATTTTATTTCCATATCTTCAAAATCAGGATGTGGTTCTGAAAACAAAAATAAAACTTTCATATATATCAAGGACACAACAATTATACAAGAGGCACAACGAACTGTCATCTCACTATATAAAATTTGAGTTGGTAATGATATAAACCTATTTGACCCCTGTGATCTTGAGAATAGATTAGGTCAAGGTCATTAATTTTAACTAGACAACCCTTCATGCTACAGGCCAAATATCAGTGTCCTTGGCCTTTTGGTTATTTAGAGGTTTCTTGAAGATTTTTAACACATTTGACCCCTTTTTACCTTGAAAGTGTGTCAAGGTCATTCACTTGAACAAACATGTTAACCCTTTATCCTAGCACTATACTGACAAAACATCGGTACACTGAGCCCTTAGGTTATTGAGAAGAAGTTTCTTGAAGATTTTTTAACACTTTTGACCCCTGTGATCTTGAACATTCATTTGAAACTTGGCATCCCTTCATTAAAGCATGCCATGGCCTTAAGGTTATTTAGAATAATCGTCTTGAAGATTTTTAACACATTTGACCCTTATGAAGTTTTGGTTATTGAGAAGAAAATGCTAGAAGGTTTTAATATATTTGAAACCTGTAATCTTGAAATTAGGTCAAGGTAATTGTTTTTAACAAACTTGGTTGTCCTTCAACCCAGCATGATATCAGCAACCTGGGCCTTTCATTTATTGAGATGAAGTTATTCAAAAGGAAAGTTTATGGATGGCAGACGATGATGGATGGTGCACGATGGCTGTAAGTCATCCTGACCTTTTGTGTCCGATGACCTAATAAAGCTGAGCTAACATTATTACAATATGCATAGGTCCTTAAATTTCCATATATTCGTAATGATAAACCACTGCACTTTGCTTGTCTGTACTTGAAAGTGTGAATGTCACAGACTTTAATTCCGTAGCATAGGAGATTGATGTTGTAAAACCCCACTTTAACTTTCTCGAACCATGTTCACTGGAGGGTACTCCAAAACTTCTCATTCGTCAAACAGTTTGTTTGGTCCCGACCAAGTTCGTACATATTCAAACAATGTAAGTTTACTCGAATACCATGTATATTCATCAAACTATTGAACACTTCCCCATGAGATCGAGTAAGTTAGGGTTTACTGTATAAGTAACACATCTACAAGGGAGAATGAGATCCAACATCTACTTATGGATCTTCAGTGGAATTCATTGCACCCCAGTAAAAATCATTTCTAAATTAACTTCATCAGCGCGACTTATGAGTATTTTTTTTTAACTTGAAATCTTGAAAATTAACCAAAATGTATTGAGCTAGAAATCTAAGCTTTGTCATTTTCTATAGGACACTAAAAACAGCGTTCAGAAATTCAAACTTATTTTGATTTACTGAGGAGCAGTATTGTTGATATTTTACTTGAAACATAGCTCAAATTATTGTGCAAACACGAAAATACATATTGAAATCAAGAAGGATAGACAGGTGAGTTTATATTCTCATCCTTGGTAAAAGACATGAACAATTTAACAACCTGAACAGTGACATAATCTGACTTACGTTTTTCTTGTAATTTGGAGGTGTCGAGGTTTGTAGTAATTTCACCACCTGCCTCAATTGTTGCCAGTCTTTCCTGTCACACAGAGAAAAAAAAGAGCACTTTTTTTTTTAAAAGATGAAAAAAATATCATATTTGATAATCTTTTAACATGTGTTTCTTAAAAATATATGACTCAGTGTTTGCCTTTATTTTATGTATAAATTAAAATACTTACTTCTCAAATGCTAAATCCCACTTCCAACACCCTAATTATAATCTTCAAATCAATTAAAAACAAGCATAGTAAGTATTGATTAAGTGTCCCTGATGTTGATCCGACATCCCTCAAACTCGTACTTGTCTGTGATATTATGTATTGCTCTTTGTTATGGAATGAAGTTAAATCAAAATGCCTATAGGAATAAAGCCACTAAAACGCTAAGAATTATATTCTTGAACTATAAAAACAGTAACATTGAATTTGAACCAATATCACTAGAACTCCAAACTTGGCTCAGATATTGTGGTTCTTCATCAGTGTGAGAAGTTTGTTAAAATTCCTTAACAAGAGGCCCATGGGCATTGACGGTCATGTGAATATCTAGATATAATTTTGTGTTAGTAATTGTAAACAAACTTGGTATTCCTTCATCTCAGCATACTATTAGCAAAATAGCAGTATCCTGGAACCTTAAAGGGGCATCCCGGGGAAGTCTACAATGAATTTATTGAATGAACATGCTGTCTGCACTACCAGATGCGTTTTCCTGTTATTTCAATATTCAAAGTCCTCTCAAAATGTGTTTATTAGCCACTTGCAAAATTGCATTTCTCGGGAAAGCCCGATAAAAATAGCGATGATCACGCGTCAATCACGTGACTATTTTGTCGCATGTCGACGAAGGGGCCCAACGGGAGGGGACGCGTAATGTATAGGTCCGATGATGAACCAGACACAAAGTCCGTGTATCAATTTATTGAATCATATTCACATTAATAATCAGACGTTAATTACACACGATATTCATATGAAGAAATTTATGCCGGCATCTCTGCATCATATATCGACATGCAAATGGGTACAGTATACAACGTTAGCCATGCATTGTCAGAAACCAATACGTCACTGCACTCTTACATTGTACGTTTAACAGTGTCATGTGGGTTTCCGACGATGACAACCATAGGGCAAACCTTATTTTCTGTAAAATGTTATCTTCACGAATCCTCATTTAGAACCATTTCACAAAGGTGTGCATGCATTGAAAAGTGCAAAAATAAAATGAAATGATTCCGGTTTTTTTTTATACAACTCGATGTGTTGAAGATTTTTTTTCAGACTTTCTATATATTCATCTAAAATCTATCCAACTTTCAGCGTCAACATACTTTAACACTTACAATTATATATGTATCACGGAAGTCCGTGCACTCATATGACGCACCACGCACTAAACATGTAGAATACATGTATAATATATATATCAAATTTGGAACTTGTCGAGAAGATATAATTGTCCAATACTTAATCCATTTATATATGTTATGATTCATTTTACTTTTTTTATGTAAATTTAAAGGTTCGTTAACATTTCCAACACAACTGCAGACATGGGACATACATGTATATGATTTTTTTTTATGAATTAATGACTTCACTTATATAATGCATATATTTTGATTCATATCAAATTTAATACCGGGGTCCAAACCCGATTATATTTGTACAATCCGTATTTTATAGATTAGGTATGACAAGAATTTTTTATCCGCACATGATGACATAAATTTATTCAGTTTGTCCAAATTGAATCTGTATACATTAAACTCAATCGCCCGGGTTACCGGCATTTTACAACGTAACCCCCCCCCCCATACGGTTTTTCTTGTATGTGAAAAAAGGTCTTTCTCTTCAGCAATATAATTCAATAATGCCGTTTTACTGGAATATTATAAAGGGAATATTACAATACACGCTTTCAAGTTTTACACACACATTTCATGTAACTGAGGAATGAAAGGGTTATCCCTTGGGAAGCCCCAAAACTAAATCAAAACTGTGTCACCGGCTATTCAGAAGAAAACTGTAACAATGCAAACAATTGGGCTGTTAGTCTCTCCCTTGAATACTTCCCATCCCTCATTATGCTTCCGTAATATAATCCTTACGTTAAAATTTGATCAGTCGGCCACTTTTCGCTTGGTAGTTACATGTAGGTCACGCGGATCGCCATTTTTTGTTTACCGATGTAGCTTGTTATGCGCATGCGTTATTATATGTGATGCAAAAAAATTTGCATGTCCAAATCGTTGATCAACGAATAGTGATTCCCTTTTTTAATTATTAATTAAAATTTTTGAGAACATATTTCAGCGTAAATCACCCATTAATTTTCCACAAGAGTATACATTTAATTCATATATACAATAATTCTAAATAAGCATAAAAAAATATAGTTTTAACGTGATGCCTCTTTAAGGTACTGGGAAGTGTTTGACACATTGAAGATATTTGACCCTTGTGACAAGGTCATTCATTCGAAAAAATTTGGTAGCCCTTTATTCAAGCATGCTCTAGGCCACATATATCTGTGCACTTGGCCATTTGGTTATTGAGAAGAAGTTGCTAAAAGATTTTCAACACATTTGATCCATGACCTTGAAAGAAGGTCAAGGTTATTCATTCAAGCAAACTTGGTAGCCCTTCATCCAAACATGCTACAGGCTAAATATCAGTTCCCTGGGCCTTTTGGTTATTGAGAATAAGTCATTTGAAAGAAAAGTTTACGCACAGCAGGCAGTACACGACGACGGACAGTGCATGATGGCTATAGGTCATCCTGACCCTTTAGGTCAAATGACCTAAAAATTAAAATTATAATTTATTGTGACCTTGACCTCTAATTGACTTCAAACTTGTCGGTGATACTATGATCATTTATCATTGTGTGATGTTTGATCAAAATCCCTCAAGTAATGAAAAATGCTAACAAAATTAGTATTATGTACGTACAGACTGACATCAAGGACCCTCCCCCAGTTTATGAGAGACGGCTCAGACCAACAAAATCATATTCCTTATTTTTGATTTTTCTTATAAATTTTGAATTTCCAAATAACTTTTAAATCATTTTTACACAAGTTTAGATAATGCAAATACATGTACATTTTATGTATGTGTAGAATTGGACTGTTAATAGCAAAATGGCTGATACAAACAGCGAGAATTTACATAGGAGAAATACTATCAATATTACCTCTTCATCCCTATTTTCAACTTCCAATGCTCTCTGTCGTGTTTTCATCATCTTCATGTAATTTTGTTCAATTTCCTGCGAAATACAAAATGAAAAATACAACACGACAGTTCACATAAGCAATAAAACAAAACCATCAGGCAAACTTTGAATATCATATTCTTCTTGCCAAACTAATTTTAATATAGTGAATATCGATAATTTTTTATGATTAAACTGGCTTTGCCCAAATTTTATGACTGTAGTGGCCAATGGGCTGTTCAACCTAAACAAATTTGCACCTGCAAATTAATTTTACCTGTCACGATTCAAAGTACCTACCGGTATATACCTAGTAAATTACTGGTGAAATTCCCATCCCTGGACACAAGTCACAGAATTATTTATACCAGAACATACATTTGTATGTATGTACCTGGTACAAACATACATTTGTATATATGTTTGTATATATGTACCTGGTACACAGATTTTTAGAGATATCATCAAAGTGATTCAAAATATTTGTAAAAGGAGTGGATTGGTGTGGCTTGTACATAGTGTTAAATGCGGTCTCTGTCACCTAACTGACGGAGAAGGCTTCTTTGGCTCATGCCCACAGTTGGTAGAGCGGTTGAATATCATACCGGAGACCCATGCAGGCTCGATTCCTGGCCGGGCCACTCAGCAGGAATGTGTTTTTATTGTTATATTGGTGCCAAGCTAAATCCCTTGGTGGTGGTATTTAGAGTCTCCGGTTGAGATTTAGGAAATCTCAAGTACAACAAGGGGAGGCCCCGGAGTACAAAAGGAGCATGTTGGTGTGACTTGTACATAGTGTCAAATGAGGTTTCTGTCAATTAACTGATGGAGCATGCTTCTTTGGCTCAGTTGGTAGAGATTCCTGGCAGGCCACTTGGCAGGAATGTGTTTTCCCCCGCTCTATTACATACATTTATACTTAATTATTCGATAATTCTAAACATTAGTTTAAAATGATCTACATTGATTTGTAACAAGTCAATTGGGCAAATTACAGTCCCCTACTGAAAGTGGAATAACATGCCAGTAAGTTCACTGTTAAGTGTCGACATTCTACCATTGCATCTAGTACCAAGCATTCTAGGGTGTATGGCCATGATATATGTTACACTATTTGATTGCCCGCCAAACCTTGTCTGGGCAATGGAACTTGGTACTTAGAAAATGGGTTATCCATTCCCTAAGTATGAAGTTCACCTTCCAACAATAGTCATGTATCCAAAGTTGGTCAATAGTCCATACTTGCCAACCCTCCCTATTTAGAGGGGACTCCCGATGTTGGACCCTAAAATGTTGCATTTTCAACTTTGGAATTTGCTTAACTGTTCCTATCTTTAAAGATCTGATGATTTCTGCTGAAGGAAGAGCTCAAAAGAAGCCATTTTAAAGTGTTATTTTTCCTCTGAATGTACATGTATGTATACATATTATTTATGTTTTCAATTCTGAGGACGCGTAATCTCCCCCATGGAAATTTTAAAACATTGGCAAGTATGATAGTCTACATTTTTACTTTCAACTTCAAGTAAGAAATCAAGTGACAAGAAGAGTAAGAGATAGAGCTTGAACAAACTTTTTCTTTTATGTAGGTTAAAGGTCAAAATGTAGGTCATAGTGACCTACTTTTGATAATGCTACACCATCACACTAGGTAAACCTATACAAGATAAGTCCGTCGGACAAGGTAGTAGCAGAATAGACAGGCCACCAAACTATTGCCTAAATATTGAGCCCTATATTGCTTCCTTGATCACAATTTGAAATTTTATTTAGATATGACTTTATTAAAGTTTGGATTGGTTTATTTAGTCTTATGTCCTATTAACAGCCAGGGTCATTTAAGAATGTGCCAGGGTTTGAAGGTGGAGGAAAGCCAGATTACCCTGAGAAAATCCACCGACCTATGGTCAGTACCTGGCAACGGCCCCAGGTGGAATTTGAACTCGCAACTCAGAGGTGGAGGGCTAGTGGTAGAATGTCGGAATACCTTAACCACTCAGCCACCGCAGCCCCTTTAGTGCACAGTTTATACCTCTAGTATGCATGTACCTGGAGTGAGGGTGGATTATTCCTGCCGTGCCGAAGCCATGCTGAAAATGTAAACAAAAAAATTATAGTAATGTTCGTATCGAACATGTATCCCATTGCTTATTTTAAAGCTTACTCCCAATGCTTGAAACAAGGGTTGGTAAGCTCGCCAATTTTGTAACAGGAGAAAGCAAAAACTTATCCATATTTTTCTCCATTTTGGCAGATACAATGAATTTTCTTTGTTGACACACATATATGCACACATTGATTTATAACAGAACTTATATATACATTATATATAATGATTAACTTAATTGTGTAAGATTTTAATCAAGGGACCGTATTCCAGGGCAGGGTTTTCCCTGGGACCCTCAAATTAAATCAATTTAGGAGTCCTGGAATTCCCATCACAAATAATATATAGTTAAACTTTGGTAGTCCTTTGACAATTTTAGGAGTCAAAATGCAGGTTTTTGTGTGTCAGGGAAAACCCTGCAGGGAGCCTTATTTCTTGTTATGGCTATATAATTATCATTTAAACTATCTAATTTTGTAAAAAAAATTTGGTAAAAAGTTAAAGAGGCATGAAGTCGAATGCTGTTTTTAACATTTACTATGACTTTTTAACTCTTTTACATGATTCAGGTAAGTTTCAAGAAAGCTGGCTTGAGCACAGAATCCATGCTTGAGCATAAGAACAGTTTCATGAATACGGGCCCGGATTAAACTGCAAATTCTTTATGGAAGCTGTGAAGCATTGCCATATATAGATTAGACATTGATTACTTGGTGTGTAATATACACAGGCTACTGAATTCAGAGTGCCTCATTGTGGAGTCAAATTTACCATTCCATTCTGTGGGTATTTCAAGTTCACTGTCCGCCTTAGTCTGTCCATGAAAAGGTTTTACATAACGCCAACTCTTTCGATTCCTCTCCTCATCTGAAAAGTACAAGAAATTTATAAGTTTAGATCAGTATCAAGTAAATATTTGCATCTTCAGCGCATACTTGCCAACTTTTTAAAATTTCCATGGGGGAGATTATGCGTGCCCAGAATTGAAAACATAAATAATGTGTATACGTGTACATTTAGAGGGAAAATAACACTTTTGAATGGCTTCTTTTGAGTTCTTCTTTCAGATGAATTCATCAGATCTTTAAAAATATAAACAGTTAAGTACAGATTCCAAAGTTGAAAATGCAACATTATAGGGTCCAAAATCGGGAGTCTCCCTCCTAAATAAGGAGGGTCAAGGCAAGGATGTCAATGATACCCTATCTTCACTTAAATGTATATTATCATGCACAATTAATGAGAGTTAGTGCAGAGGTTTCTCTAGTAGAGCTGGGTACCCCAAAATCAAAACTACCACAGTATTGAGACAAATACTGCATGTGGTATACTACCACGGTATACCACCTTGATAGAATGATTGAGCTAGCTAAAGGTCTCTGGCTGTGTTTGTTCTGAAGCAAATCAACAAGAGGCCTGTCATACTTAGGTATCAATAACCAAACTACAGAAAACAAATCCTAGTCATAACTAAAGTACATCATCATCACTTCCATTAAAGAACAGGAGATCCCTGTGACAGAGATCTTGGTTCCCACTTCTGTTTCCTTTACACATTTTTCCTCTTGTTCATAGTTCCTTATTAGAGAATTCCTATAGAGAAATTCAGCAATATAATAGTCTTTAATTAACTGTCAAATGAAAGGTGGTGGCTTTCTGCAATTTTGTTATTCTCATCAGTCCAAAACTCAAAAAGTACAACTAAAGACTTTGGGGAGAAGATCCTGATTAATCGCAAGAAGCTAAGGCTTACAGGAACATACCGCAGCCTCCCATAAACACACGCACTCAACGCATGCATCCACATTGCATACACTGGGAGGCCGCCCTTCAATGACACTGGCTGTTAATTGGACATCCAAACAATCAAACCAAACCATAACCTACTGTTACCCCTACATATGAGATTTGATGATCCATCCATGCAGTTCTTCATAAGAAATAGCAATAATTTAATTTTGCCTATTCCCGCAATGTTAAACTTTTTCAGGTTAAATTGTATAACCTCAAAAATCAGACAACGCAAAAACTGATGACGTCGTATACCGCCATTTTTGGCACGGTATTTTGTAATCAAACTTCTGATTGGTTGAAGCTGTTTTGCGGTGAAATTTTGATGCACATGTTTGTGTATTTTACAAAACCATTCAATGTTTGTTATCATAAATACACAATCATTGTATAAGACTTATGACTTATATACATATGTATCTTTAGAAATGAAATTATATTATTTAAATTATGGACAATTCTAGGTTTTAGCTCAAATGCAGGTAGCCTAAGTTTCCTCTCCCAACGCCAAATCTGAATTGGGGCCAGAGCGCATTCTCATATGAAAACATGGAATTCATCGATTTTTTTTACCCAGCAGTCTTCTGAAATCTTCTGATCAGTACAGTTGCTGATTAGTCACCCTGTGGCCTAACTTACGAGGTAATTTAACATGGTGACTGCCCTAAGTATACGTAGTGTTTAGACTTATAAACGACTTATATAATTGAATTATGTTTGACTTAATTTATAAGTGATTTAGATATAGTATCATAATTTGTTTATAGTTGATTTACATGTGTTTTATATGGCAAATGCTTATAAGTGGCCAGGCTTCCATTATTTTAAGATGACTTATGATTCACTATGTGTCAACTATAAATCACTTGCTTCATTTGCATACAAAATCAGGATAAGTGCCTTAATAACTATCATTGACTTATAATAAGTTTAACATATATAAGTCTGGTATAATTCATTCACACTTCATTTATGCTGCAATTATAAGTCTCTGATATATATCAGTCATGCACTTTTAAGTTTTTTTCATGAGGATATATTTGTATGCTTATCTAACTACCTTAAGTCAAATCATGATTACATGTATATATACCAGTACATGTTTAGCAAATACTTTCAATGAATTAGAAATTCCAAGAAATAGAAAGGTAAAAGGATATGTGACCACACAAGACTTTTGAGCATATTATACAGGTAGTAACTATAGGCAGTAAGCAGTTGACAGTGAGCAGACAGTTAGCAGTAGTATATTGTAATAGTATATATGGTAATGAGAAGTACAGTATAGTGATCAGCTGATTACATGTGTAATAGGACGAGGAAAAGTGATAAAGATATAGTGCTGTCCCTGGGGCTTGAACCCGCAACCCTTGGCTCTCCAGCCCGATGCTCTACCGATTGAGCTTAAAGGAAATTCCCTACAGCTCACGCTTGTAAGGAAATCTAATGAAGGCACATCTTTTACACTTTTCCCTCCCTTTTTCTAAATCTCCAAACCAGGTTTTTTGACTCCCTGCCAAGGATTCTCCTACCTTGAAACGGCCAACGTTAAGGGCACCAGTTTGTGATAGGACAAGGAAAAGTGATAAAATAGAGGTTACACAACGAGTGCTTGTAGGATATCGAATTATTTTTTAAAATTTACAAAAGATGCAAGCTTTAATGAGTGTCTTCTGTAACTTTAAAAAAATAATTAACGAGAGTGAAATAAATTCCATATCCTATAACCATGAGTCGTGTGACCTGTTTCTACCACAATAATATTAAGTCACAGTGGCAGTGTTTTTGTCTGCAGTGAACCACAGATGGTATTTGCGCGAAAAACATCATCTCGTATATATTCCCGTCAAATTGTGATGAAGTCAACAATCAGCATGCTGCATTAAACCACGTGATTTCTGGTCAAAGTTCAATTTCTCAACCAATCAAAAGTCTGGAAGGTCATATTCCACTAGTGGTATATAACATATATTTATCCAACAGTCAGCACGTTTCTACAATGGTTTGAGAGTGGTTTGAGTAGTAACAAAGGGTATTGTGGTAGAAAGATAGTCCCTCAGTCGTCGCTGGGGCTTGAACCTGTGACCCTTGGTTCTCCAGACCGATGCTCTACCGATTGAACTAAAGGGAAAATTCCCTATGCAACCTAATCAATGCACATCTTTTAAACATGTATAGACAGTGGGCGATATAGACATTGAGCAGTATTGATAGTGAGCGGTATAGACATGCAGTGAGCTATGTATGGACAGTGAGTGGTAGATGGTGAGCAGTATACACAGTGAGCTGTGTATAGACATGCAGTGAGCTGTGTATAGACAGTGGGTGGTAGATGGTGAGCAGTATACACAGTCAGTGAGCGGTATATAGACAGTGAGCTGTGTATAGACAGTAAGCAGTATATGACAGTGAGCTGTATATAGACAGTAAGCAGTATAGACAGTAAGCGGTATAGACAGTGAGCGGTATAGACAGTGAGCAATATATGACAGTGAGTGGTATGGACAGTGAGCGGTATAGACAGTGAGCTGTATAGACAGTGAGCAATAAAGACAGTGAGCGGTATAGACAGTGAGTGGTATAGACAGTGAGCTGTATAGACATTGAGCGTTTAGACAGTGAGCAATAAATGACAGTGAGCGGTATAGACAGTGAGTGGTATAGACTGAGCAATATATTACAGTGAGCGGTATACACAGTGAGTGGTATGGACAGTGAGCAGTATAGACAGTGAGCAGTATTGACAGTGAGCAGTATAGACAGTGAGCAATATATGACAGTGAGCGGTATAGACAGTGAGTGGTATGGACAGTGAGCAGTATAGACAGTGAGCGGTATAGACAGTGAGCAGTATAGACATTGAGCGGTATAGACAGTGAGCAGTATGGACAGTGAGCGGTATAGACATTGAGCGGTATAGACAGTGAGCGGTATAGACAGTGAGCAGTATAGACAATGAGCGGTATAGACAGTGAGCAATATATGACAGTGAGTGGTATAGACAGTGAGTGGTATGGACAGTGAGCAGTAAAGACAGTGAGCAGTATTGACAGTGAGCGGTATAGACAGTGAGCAATATATGACAGTGAGCGGTATAGACAGTGAGCAGTATAGACAGTGAGCGCTATAGACAGTGAGCTATATAGACATTGAGCGGTATAGACAATGAGCAGTATGGACAGTGAGCTGTGTATAGACAGTGAGTGGTATAGACAGTGAGCTGTGTATAGATAGTAAGCAGTATATGACAGTGAGTAGTATATAGACAGTGAGTAGTATAAACACTGAGCGGTATAGACAGTGAGCATTATAGACAGTGAGTGGTATAGACATTGAGCGGTATAGACAGTGAGCGGTATAGACAGTGAGCATTATAGACACTGAGCGGTATAGACAGTGAGCTGTATAGACAGTGAGCGGTATAGACAGTGAGCAGTATAGACATTGAGCGGTATAGACAGTGAGCAGTATGGACAGTGAGTGGTATAGACATTGAGCGGTATAGACAGTGAGCGGTATAGACAGTGAGCGGTATAGACAGTGAGCTGTATAGACAGTGAGCGGTATAGACAGTGAGGGGTATAGACATTGGGCGGTATAGACAGTGAGTAGTATAGACAGTGAGCAGTATAGACAGTGAGCGGTATAGACAGTGAGCGGTATAGACAGTGAGCGGTATAGACAGTGAGCAGTATAGACAGTGAGCGGTATAGACAGTGAGCGGTATAGACAGTGAGCGGTATAGACAGTGAGCAGTATAGACAGTGAGCAGTATAGACACTGAGCGGTATAGACAGTGAGCGGTATAGACAGTGAGGGGTATAGACATTGGGCGGTATAGACAGTGAGCGGTATAGACAGTGAGCGGTATAGACAGTGAGCAGTATAGACAGTGAGGGGTATAGACATTGGGCGGTATAGACAGTGAGCGGTATAGACAGTGAGCGGTATAGACAGTGAGCGGTATAGACAGTGAGCAGTATAGACAGTGAGCAGTATAGACACTGAGCGGTATAGACAGTGAGCGGTATAGACAGTGAGCAGTATAGACATTGAGCGGTATAGACAGTGAGCGGTATAGACAGTGAGCGGTATAGACAGTGAGCGGTATAGACAGTGAGCAGTATAGACAGTGAGCGGTATAGACATTGAGCGGTATAGACAGTGAGCGGTATAGACAGTGAGCTGTATAGACAGTGAGCAGTATAGACAGTGAGCGGTATAGACAGTGAGCGGTATAGACAGTGAGCGGTATAGACAGTGAGCAGTATAGACACTGAGCGATATAGACAGTGAGCGGTATAGACAGTGAGCAGTATAGACAGTGAGCAGTATAGACACTGAGCTGTATAGACAGTGAGCGGTATAGACAGTGAGGGGTATAGACATTGGGCGGTATAGACAGTGAGTAGTATAGACAGTGAGCAGTATAGACAGTGAGCGGTATAGACAGTGAGCGGTATAGACAGTGAGCGGTATAGACAGTGAGCAGTATAGACACTGAGCGGTATAGACAGTGAGCGGTATAGACAGTGAGCAGTATAGACAGTGAGCGGTATAGACAGTGAGTAGTATAGACAGTGAGCAGTATAGACAGTGAGCGGTATAGACAGTGAGCAGTATAGACAGTGAGCAGTATAGACACTGAGCGGTATAGACAGTGAGCGGTATAGACAGTGAGCAGTATAGACAGTGAGCGGTATAGACAGTGAGCGGTATAGACAGTGAGCGGTATAGACAGTGAGCGGTATAGATAGTGAGCGGTATAGACAGTGAGCGGTATAGACAGTGAGCAGTATAGACAGTGAGCGGTATAGACAGTGAGTAGTATAGACAGTGAGCAGTATAGACACTGAGCGGTATAGACAGTGAGCAGTATAGACATTGAGTAGTATAGACAGTGAGCAGTATAGACACTGAGCGGTATAGACAGTGAGTGGTATAGACAGTGAGCGGTATAGACAGTGAGCGGTATAGACACTGAGCGGTATAGACAGTGAGTTGTATAGACAGTGAGCGGTATATACAGTGAGCAGTATAGACACTGAGCGGTATAGACAGTGAGTGGTATAGACAGTGAGCAGTATAGACACTGAGCGGTATAGACAGTGAGTGGTCTAGACAGTGAGCGGTATAGACAGTGAGCAGTATAGACACTGAGCGGTATAGACAGTGAGCGGTATAGACAGTGAGTGGTATGGACAGTGAGCGGTATAGACAGTAAGCAGTATAGACATTGAGTGGTATAGACAGTGACCCAGATAGCAACATATTATTGGGCCGACGGTGCAATGCGACGATTGCATACCAACGTTGGCCCAACGGTGAAATTAAGCTTTGTAGCCATTGGTCGCATATATCGACGTTGGCCCACACTAAGGTTAAGCTGCATAGTCAACGCTCGTATATCGACGTTGGCCCAACGGTGGATATAAGCTATACATCCAATGGTCGTATCTCACCGTTGGCCCACCGTCGGAAATCAGCTACTCGCCCAACCAAAGTGAACGTCATAGCCTCGTTCTGAGTTTAGTTTGGCGGGAGAATAAGGATAGCCCATGAAAGAAAATAGAGCAGGTCTGCAGGCAAAAGTAAGTTAAAGTTGTATATACAATCATCTTCGAGTAAGATGAACACATGCAAATGATAAAGTTGAACACAATATAAGATAAACGTTCTATTTTCAATGACAAATCTGTTTTAAATCACTACAATTTGAGTTATTGTTTCGGCCCCGTGTCCCATATAAATCACTTCTGCCGCGTACTACTTATTATCATTTCTCAAAATTTAACATAAATATACCTGGTCAGAAGTAATGACGCATGTGACAATAGCCCATAGACTTTAGTGCATTTCCACTAATTTTGAAAATATAATTTTACAATAACCGTGTGACTGATTATAATCAACTTTATGTTAGATTTATCAGACTTTCGCAGAGATTTCAAAGTAGAATTTGTGGTTCAGTTGCATTCAATCTTCAGTGCAGGGCTGTTTGAAGTTGGGAGCTTATTTGCGACGTCTCATTTTCTATGAAATTAACATTTATGTCAGGGGAGACGTTCCTGCATACTCCCCCCCCCCCCCCCCCCCCCATAAACGAAAGTATAAAGATGTGTAGAGTTGTGACAGTGTACAAAACTGTAAACAGGTATAGGGTTTTGTACATACAACACTAGTAGTACACTGTTTACAGGTATAGGGTTTTGTACACAACACTGTAAACAGGTGAATGCTTTACACAACACTGTAAACAGGTGAATGCTTTGTACACAACACTGTTAACAGGTGAAGGCTTTACACAGCACTGTAAACAGGTGAATGCTTTGTACACAACACTGTAAACAGGTGAATGCTTTGCACACAACACTGTAAACAGGTGAATGGTTTGTACACAACACTGTGAACAGGTATAGGGTTTTGTACACAACACTGTAAACAGGTGAATGCTTTGTACACAACACTGTAAACAGGTGAATGCTTTGTACACAACACTGTAAACAGGTGAATGCTTAGTACACAACACTGTAAACAGGTATAGGGTTTTGTACACAACACTGTAAACAGGTGAATGCTTTGTACACAACACTGTAAACAGGTGAATGCTTAGGACACAACACTGTAAATAGGTGAATGCTTTGTACACCACACTGTAAACAGATGAAGGCTTTGTACACCACACTGTAAACAGATGAAGGCTTTGTACACCACACTGTAAACAGATGAATGCTTTGTACACAACACTGTAAACAGGTGAATGCTTTGCACACAACACTGTAAACAGGTGAATGGTTTGTACACAACACTGAACAGGTATAGGGTTTTGTACACAACACTGTAAACAGGTGAATGCTTTGTACACAACACTGTAAACAGGTAAAGGGCTTTGTACACAACACTGTAAACAGGTGAATGCTTTGTACACAACACTGTAAACAGGTGAATGCTTAGTACACAACACTGTAAACAGGTATAGGGTTTTGTACACAACACTGTAAACAGGTGAATGCTTTGTACACCACACTGTAAACAGGTGAATGCTTAGTACACAACACTGTAAATAGGTGAATGCTTTGTACACCACACTGTAGACAGATGAAGGCTTTGTACACCACACTGTAAACAGATGAAGGCTTTGTACACCACACTGTAAACAGATGAAGGCTTTGTACACAACACTGTAAACAGATGAAGGCTTTGTACACCACACTGTAAACAGGTGAATGCTTTGTACACAACACTGTAAACAGGTGAATGCTTTGTACACAACACTGTAAACAGGTGAATGCTTTGTACACAACACTGTAAATAGGTGAATGCTTTGTACACAACACTGTAAACAGGTGAATGCTTTGTACACAACACTGTAAACAGGTGAATGCTTAGTACACAACACTGTAAATAGGTGAATGCTTTGTACACCACACTGTAAACAGATGAAGGCTTTGTACACAACACTGTAAACAGGTGAAGGCTTTGTACAAACCACTGTAAACAGGTGAAGGCTTTGTACACAACACTGTAAACAGATGAAGGCTTTGTACACAACACTGTAAACAGATGAATGCTTTGTACACAACACTGTAAACAGGTGAATGCTTTGTTCACAACACTGTAAACAGGTGAAGGCTTTGTACACAACAATGTAAACAGATGAAGGCTTTGTACACAACAATGAAAATAGGTGAATGCTTTGTACACAACACTGTAAACAGGTGAATGCTTTGTACACAACACTGTAAACAGGTGAAGGCTTTGTACACAACACTGTAAACAGGTGAAGGGTTGTGTACGAAAACAGGGGTCTCTCTCACTTTAGTGTGAATGGGGCCGGGGCCTTTAGAATTGTAAAAAATATCGCGGTATTGACTAAAATTGTGAAAATTTAAGATATTGACAAATATAAGAAAAACAACTAAAAATTTCTTCTCTTATAGATTCAAAGTAGTTTATTGTTGTTTCAGAAGTCCAAAGCCCTGTCTCTTAACTATCACTATCTTTTACAGGGTTGTGCAAAACAAAATGCTCACAATTGTGAAAATCAGCTTGAGCGATTGTGAAAAAAACATACTATTTTAGATTGGGAATGGGGCCGAATTTCGGCCCAATTCGGCCCCCAAATACAGCCCAGCGAGAGCCCTGGCAACACTCTTTTCAATCTTTTGATTAATACTTTAAATATTTCAAGGTCACAGGGTCAAATGTTATCAGCAATTGGAAGTGCTGAAGCGGCTAATTTTGACTTACTCCTCGAGCTCCTAACTATGTAGTTGTACATGTATAATATATTGACAAGACTTTGCAGTTTACACTCATGTTATATTATGTAACATGATCTTGTATCATTGAGGAGTGTGGACACAACAATGTTTTTGTAAGGTCTGAACAAGTCAATGAAGAGAGAAGAATTTGATCAGAAAAGAATTTTATTGTTTAGTAGTAATATTTAGTAATTTGATCTTCTCACAGGAAAATGGTTAAACTTGTTAGTGACAGAACAATTCGCCATCGAGCAGGAAAAGAAGCAGCACTCATCTTAACAGTTCCGGATCCAACGTTAACCTTTGACGAAGACACTCAACTACATTTGGAAACATTGGAGTCTGATTCTTCTGAGGAACAAATGCAAGTATTTATAGAAGAAACTGGAGATATCGAGGAACCACAGCACATGTCACATGTAAATAACACTGACTTCATTATGGATTAATTTGTCATAATAAACATTTTGAAATTGGTTCATTGTAATTTTCCTCTTTTTTTTTTTCTATTTGTCCTTCACTGCACATTGTATGTAACATCTGCGGCATGAATACAATTTGCTAGTGTTAGTGAGTCGCTTTTGCAGATACCTTACCACTAAGATATCAAAAGTAATGTTAATATTAGAAATACTAGGCAAAGCAGTGTGGTTCTTAATTACCACAGATGGAAGATTAGTGCAAGGGCCCCTTGCTCCTCCTATATTATTGATATTGGTAATTCTGGAACAGCCCTAGGTATTACTTTTTTCAGTGGGCCAACTTTGGGCCTACAATATTTTAAGGCAATTTTCCAATGTTTGACCAACGTCGGGCCAACAGAACTAAGTGACCCAACGTTGGGCCAATGGACAAAAAGCTGTTGTGCCAACGTTGTATGCCAACGTTGGGCCAATAACATGTTAAGACGTCTGGCGATGGCCCATCGTTAATTTGCATACATTTCTAACATGTTAGAAATGTATGCAAATTAAGTTAAGCACATGAGCTTAAGGGTAGTTCATGTTAGCAAATAAATTCCTCACCTCAATTGCACATGTGCAAAATTATCCTCACATGAGGAATATATTCTTACATAAGCTCATGTTAGGAAATCTTTGCTCACGTGAGCTATTCCTACATCCATTTATCTGCCACTTCCCTCTCAAACTTTAACTGCCATTTTTGAATCTGGCAAAATGGCCGACACAAGGCTGTTGCATTGCACATGGCTCCAGGATTAAATTGGATTTATGGATAACTGTGATATCACATGATACCATTACTGTATACATATGATTGATAAGGTGATGTATTTTGTTTTGCATGATTATAAAATCCAATTTTCACATATTAGCACAGATTACAAACAAGTTTATAATTCCAATATTTAATAATTAAAATGCAATAATATATGTTCTGAAGGAATTTGACTAACAGAAACTTGGTGTAGCTATAGTGTACTGCAATTGCAACTCTACATGTACATGTATTAGCAAGGTAAGTATAATTACAATGTTTATGAAACAAGATCAATATTATAAATCAGTATGTTAAATTAAGACTTTCCGAAATCTTGACCTTCAATTTCAAAGAGTGATTGAAAGTCTAACAGAAATGGCACATACAACTATAACTACTGTATGTGTTAAAGCTGTTTAGGGTTCACCTCACCTTCAATGACAATTACATCTTATCTGTTATTTAATCAATAGAACAGTCTGAATCACATACAAATGTTTTGAATTTTTCAAATTTACTTGGGGCCAGGGGCCGTTTTATTTTGAATATTGCACATGTGAGCTTATTTTCCTCATGTGAGCTTTCTCATGTGAGCTTTTTTCACGTGAGCTTTCTGCTCACATGAGCTTTTTTCCTCACATGAGCTTTTTTCACATGAGCTTTCAGCCTCATTTGCATGTTAAAATGCACATGAAAAAATGATGTTAGTTATCATGTTAGTTTCTCGTGTGCTGCTCATGTGCTTCTTGTTAGCAAATTTTGCTATGGGGGCCAATGTTGGCCCATTGGCGGTGTGCTAATCTGGGGAGCGGTATAGACATTGAGCAGTATAGACAGTGAGCGGTATAGACATGCAGTGAGCTGTGTATAGACAGTGATCGGTATAGACAGTGAGCGGTATAGACAGTTGGCGGTATAGACAGTTGGCGGTATAGACTAGCTGTTATTGAGCTGTGTATGGACATGTGTACAGTGAGCAGTAGAGAACTGTACATGTATGTAGAAGGCAAAGAAAATAGAGCAAGCAATAGATAAAAGTAGATAGCAGGAAATTAAAAAAATATAAGCAGTAACAATTATAACAATAATACAACAAGATTGAACTGATGTCATGATGAAGCAGTGTTGTTTAGCCTACTGTCAACTGTACTGTAACTTTTTAGAATGGGAAACAGTTGTTGTCGACATACTTACCCCCCAATCTCTCGTAGTATTTGTTCCCTAGGTGATCTTCTCCTTTAAATGTCGATTTTGGAGCAATGAATGAATTCCAAAAGTTTCGAAAGACCCGAGCAACCAAAGACCCTCTTCTCTCCATGTTGTCTGCTAAGATATTGCAGTAGGCCTAATTTACAACAAGTCCAAGAAAATAGATGTGAAGCATTAAGACCTTTGCAGAATAAATTTACTCATTGTTTTTTTTATATTATTAATGAATTATCTATAGATTCTATATTATTCATAACCGAATATAGTTTTTTTTTTAACATTTTCCTCACTTCTCGGGTCTTATATATATAGTCTTTCAAAGAACTCTCTTTGGTGTGCTAATACAAAACTCTTTTTGTTTTTCCCATTTAGTGTAACATACTTTTGACCAATCAGATTGCTCGTTATAAATTGCGAATGCTTTCTAGTGATACTAAAGGCTACCCATTTGTACGTCAAATGCGATTTGGTTTATCGACTACTTTAACCTGATTTGATACCGTTAGGCTGCGAAGGCATTTGCAGCGAAAAGAAGCGTTATTTCTTTGTGTAAAGCCTATTATAAACTACTTTATACAGTAGTAGAGTATATTATTTATACTCCCGAATACAGTATCGTAGCAATTATAAGCTTACACAAGCTATTAAATAGCGTATCTAAGTTATGTTTTTGCATTTAGTATTACCCTTGGTGTGACCAATTAGATTGCTCGTTACATAAATTATAAAAATGGCTGGTGAAAGAGATACAAGATTTTCGCCGGCGAAAATTTTTACAGGAAATAAGTTTTCGAATGATGGAAGCTTTTTAGAAATGTTCAAAAAACAAATGGAAAAGAAGGATGAATCGAAATCGAACACAACCAAGGATTCAGACTCCTCAGAGATGGATAAATCGTCTAGCTCTTCAGGTGGTCAAGAAACTTCCGACTTGAAACCGACGGTCAATGAAAAGAAGCCGATTGTTTTACCCATTGTAAGAACGGGAATTGGAACACGAAAGAACTTTTTTTCTATTTGATTTTTTATTGAGTCAAGTTATTGTTCATTTCAAAAATGCTTTAATTGATGCCTGTTGTCATTAAATTGATAGTATTTGATACCAATATTAGTATCGTTTGGTAGAAGGGAAGCAACTCTTCCTTAATGTTATTTTTTGACGTTCATTATCGATATCAATGTATGCCTAGGCTTAGTATTTTATTTTTCAAAGCTGTCGTCGCCGCCAAGTATTTGAAATGAATCAAATTTCATGAACAACAAGGTTAGGAAGATTATGGTTAAATCTGCCCAAGGAGAAAACGGTCTCTGTTTAACCGAGTGAAATCGACCCTAAAGTTACATTGTATATTTCATACTTATACTGCAGTACAGATACAAAACATTCTTATTACTCTCTTTGAATTTCATTTATATGTCACTCTTTGGACATTTGCACATTTCTTTATGTATAAGCAATAAAATTGTCTTCGTTAGGAGTTCCACAAGGGGAGATAACCTAATTGGCTGACAAGTTACAAGTTAAGTTAAGACCGATTTGACCAACCAAAAATAGGCATAGGGCCTTTCCCACTCAGGGCCAATTTCACCAAACACTGGTTTGGCACATATCCAAGGCAATTATTGAAATTTCACATGCACTAAGAGAATTATTTCCTGATTCCTCCAAAAAAATTTGTATAATATTCCGTAACCGAATGCTAGAGATATTCATCGTAAAAGTTCAATTTTTTTTAGCAGCGATGAAAGTAAAAATAAAGAACACTTTTGATACAGTGCATATATTTGTCTATTTCTCAAAAATGAGGCATATGCGTGTGAAAAGTATGTAAAAATATGAGGTTAACAAGCTTATTATCCTCTACAAGTATTTGCAATAGTAAGAAAATCTGCTGAAAAATGAAATCCTACAAATTTATCAAAATACATGAAATATATAGTAAAAAATATGACGTGCCCGAATTCTTTTTGCACAGTACTGTAGGCAATAATCCTTAATTGTAAGAAATTAGTGCCGTTTATTATTAATGGAACTCAAAATCTGTTTTTATTTCACTTTTCTCATATTTCAGTTATACAATTTTACTGTATAAATGATAGCAACTGGAACCCAACTGCAGGATTATAGTATGTAGTGTTGGGAATATTTGCAATTCATTTATCAATCATCATCTGATATTAACCTAACAATGGTGGATTAGAAATGACTGATTATGAAGAAAAGAGTAGCTGATTTTTACATTATTATAAACTGTCTATAAATAACAAATATGCAGATGCATTAATTCTTATAATTCACTTAAATTCATTGATAGTTATAAACATTAGCTGTGATATGCATTAAATTTGGTTTTAACAAAAAAAAATATGTCACTTGTTATTTTTCATTTGTAGATTTTAGATTAAAAGCATGCATGGGGAGATAACTCCAAAGAACAGCGTAAACTCTATTAAAAGGAACACCACTAAATATAATTATTTATACCCATATATATGCAGTAGACTCCAACTGTATGTTTTGACATTTGTTACATATATATACATTCCTAGGTTTTCTTCCTGTTGCAGATTTTCTGCTCCCCACTTCCCCTCCCAATATATATTTCGAAGGATATTGACATTGCATTGCAGTTCACTGAACTGTTGTTTCTAATTTTCGTGTCAAAAAAAAAGAGTATTATTGAATTTGATTACGTATATTAACATGAAAGCTTGGTAAAAATCATGTGATTTTATGCTGAATTAGAAATTGTAACTCGGCAATGTGAAGTCAGTGTACCTATGAGTATGATACCCTGATATGATGAAAGAATTCCCATCTAAATTTGTCAGTACTTCTGTTGTCAGGTAGGGAAGAGGAAAGGGGCTAATCGTGCACTCAAAACTGGTATTGTGGCCAAGAAACCAAAACCAGAGAAAAAAGTAAGTAACAAGGGTCTGATATTGATGTATGCAGTAGCTTAATAAGCTAAGACAGTCAACCCATCGGATCTGGCATATAATTAATCTTATGTGCACTGCCAGTATCCTGTAACTTCAGTTTACCGCCAGTTAAGTGATTATGGTCTTGATTATTTTTATGCCCTGACTTAGTGGAACAAATTTCACATTTGTTTCATTGGGTTATGAATTATACTTCTATCAGATTAACATTTCAGCTTCTACAACTGTAAATTCAATCAATGGTAACAATGCAATGATAAAATGGCACCCTTGTGCTGACTTCAAAATATAAATTCGCCTATATATCTACTTGTAAACTTATCAATAAAAGCCAATAACAAAGTTATATCATTTTGGTATGTTTCCATAATTATATTAAATCTTAAAACTTAAAAAATATGAAAAAAATATACAATTGTGTATGATCTTTTCAATTATTTGTTATCAATTAACTTTCAAATTCAGCATTGGTCTGGTCACCCAGTACTTAGCAAGAGTGTGATACCTATGAGTACACATAGCCCCATTATTTTCCGAAGTTGCTTGCCGGGGTGTTCCTGTCACACTAACACATGTACATGTATCTAGTTTAATTTTGATATTTAAAAAACCAGGTCAGATATCGATGCTACAACTCTCAGTACTCTGTTATTATTTTTTTCTACACAGTGAAATCCATATAATGTGTGTTGCTGTCAAGTTTCTTTTGTGGAAGTTCATTATAAGGCTTCAGTGACTGGTTTAATTTTAGATAACAAATATCCAGATTCTATATGCCAGCTGTTAGCAATTTGGTTTTTGCTGTATGCCTTTTCTTAAATGAAACCTTCATAAAAATGTTCAGTCATGATATTGCTGAAATTAGTTTAAAAAAGTACCTTTGACACAGTATTCTTTTTAGGATCACTGCGAATTTAAGGTAATTCAATATCCCCTCATTTTACTGGCTGATGGCCGGGGTCCTGCTTTAAAAAAAACAACAGTTAAATTATAAACATGATAAAACGTACCCTTTTTAAAATTTCAGAATCAAGATTGTATTTTGTTCTTGTATGGTAAGACTAAGATACTTATTCCGTCTTTTTCCCGATATTAACAATCAATGTTCTCTTGTTCTCTTTATCTTAATTAATCAACATTTCTAAGCTTATTTTCATTACACTTTACAAGGTTAAAGCAAGCTTAAGTGGGATGAATGTTTCAAAGGTCAGCATATGAATATAGAATCCTAAGGGTTGATTCCATCTTATCATTGCTATAATTTCAATTCCTTTATACGTATAGCTAATTCATACCCAGTTTATGTTTGTAGGTTATCTGACCCGAAAGGTCAATAGTCAGAATGACCTTAGCATAGCCAGTCTGCTTTAATTTGTCCGTTGTTGTCCCCCGTACATAAAACTTTTACTTTCCAAATCCTACTCCTCCCTAACCCCAAAGCAGATTACTACCAAATTTGGTGTGAAACATCCTTGAGAGAGGGCAATCATATCATACATATGTATTTTATAAAATTGAGGCTGGTGTGACCCCTTGGGCCAGAGGTGCGGGGCCCCAAAAGGGGAACTTTGCTGAATTTTTGCCTATTCATCTTTAAATCCGATTTTATAAAGCAGATTACTACTAATTTGGTTTGAAACATTATTTGGAGAGGGGTATCATATATAGTCAATATAAATTAGACTTGTTTGATCCCTGGAGACTGAGGGGCAGGGCCTCATAAGGGGAACTTTGGTGAATTAATGCTTTAAATACAACCCTACTCTTCCTTAACCCTTTGGTGGGTTGCAACCAAATTTGGTGTGAAACATCTCAAGTGAAGGCAATCATATTTTATAATGAATGAAGTGTAGGGGAGATAACTCTGTTATCCCTCCAGAATGAAATGTAGACACAGCTACTTTAGGTTATTTTGCGGCATATATTCATGATGTACTGGGACATAGAAAACGGCTCCATACATTTGAATTTCCCAATACATGACCCTTAAGGCCATTGGGCCTTTTGTTTCTTATGTCAACTTCATCTTCATGAATGCATTAACTAGTAGTACAAATATACTTTTAGCAAGTTCAAGGTTATTCAACAGTTTTTCTTTCTATAGAGCTGATGGTTTTTGTTCCATAACATTCCCACATTTTATATAACTTTGTCACCAAACTATAAAACTTGAGATGCTAAACAATCCTATCCAAATGTGCAGTTGTGAAAACTAATCAATATTGGAGTTTGACATTTTGAAGGATACTGGTATAACAAATGTGTATATTCTAAAAGAAATTTGAATAAAAAGGAGCAAAAGTTTACACTTTGAGGTTGAATGGCTGTTTTGATTTTTTTTTTTATAGCTATTTAGAATTTAGGAAATTTTGGACGTTGTGTGAAAAGATTAGATTCTTTTCAGGAGGCGGAGTCTGACGGTAGCGCTTGGTCTAAGTATTTAGCTGAAGTGAACGAATATAAGTCTAAGATGTGCATGGATGAGGACAAAAGCAGGCCACTAGTGAAATGAGTAGTCCATGCCAAGTGAGTATTTGAGGACAAAAGGAGGCCACTAGTGAAATGAGAAGTTCACAAGGGAATCAACTATTATTATACAATCTCTGAGAAGATGTGATCTGCATTTATAAACTGTAGTTGTCCAACCTTAAAACTCTATAACCTGATGGCATTTTCGGTCCTTGGTGCAAAGAGTTTCCAGACTGAACTACAAGTACTTTATAAATAGATCAGGACTGGAAAATAGCTATAACCCGATACATATGTATAGCTAACATCTGATAGAAATGTTGGCATTTTCGGTTTCTAGTGCAAAGATTTTCCAAACCAAACTACAAGTATTTTATAAATAGATTCGGGCTGTTCCAAAATTAACCACATAGTAGGGGAGGTAGGTGCTTTATCGTAGACCCTTCCACCTATCAAATCTTTAAAAGAGATTTAAGATATATAATCACAGGCAAAGGTTTAATGTTCCCACTAATAATATTTATATTTAAGTGTCTCCCATCTCCCTACACGATTAATTATGGAATAGCACACAGTTCATTGTTAAAAAACTAAGTTTACATTTTTATCAGACTTCTATGTGTTAGATAAGTTAATGGAAAGAAGATATTTTAAGATGTTTGATTTGTTTGATCAGTTTCGAAGGTGTAATGTATTGTTCACACTGAAACTTTGTTTTTATTTATAATTCATTTATTGTGCTGTTGAAAATAATTTCAATCTCAAATGTTCAAGTAATATATTAAAACAGTTCGATAATTTTATAATGATAAAAATCATCTATATAGCACAAAAATGAAGTGTTCCAAAACATGCACAAACGTCGTTTTATAGATTTGTCAAAAAAAAAAAAAAATTTTAATACTGTTATATGTATAAGCATTGAGAGTAGTTTTTGAATTTCCGTTTTTTCCTCCAGATGTTCATTTACCCCCTTGGTTGCTTTTCAAAGAGAAGGAAAATAGTCTTCTTTTTTTTTATAATTAAATTCTGTCTGTAGTACATTTGCTTTCTAGATTTTGTGCACCTACCTGGGGTATGTCAAAGTGAGCATTATCTTTACATGTTTCATTCATCCTAGATTATGATGGATAGGCATTTTGGACAGCAACTACTCTTAATTAATACATGAATTTTATATCATGTCAGTCTTAATACTTTGTAAGAGGAAAGAATCCATTCTGTACTAAATACATACATTACATATTGGTAAAGAAAATGGGTACTTTAAGTTCTGATTGGTGGTTGAAAACAATAATTTCCATAACTTTTTATGAAAATAATATTTTGAATTATCTGTTGATGAACAGAATATATGTGCACACTCATTTAGGATACACGTACTGAATTCTGATCAGCTGTGTCTTTCTTGACACATGTTGGGACACATTTTCAAGTAAAAAAAAAAGCCTCAATATCTTTCCAATTTATGATCAGAATTTTAGCAAATGGCTGGTGAGTGATGCTTGCATTGTTTGATCTTAATGTTTGAGATGACTGGAATTTTGTTTTTTAATTAGAACACAGACATTTTTGCAGTTCTGATTAATTGAGATCATTACAGTAAGGGACATTAACTCTGTGATTGTGAATTTATTTTTATTTTATTTTTCAAGAAAAAGACAGCTCCCTCTTTTGAAATGCTGTTGATTTTACTTATTTCATTTTTAGACTCTGATCAGCATTATTTTTACCAAAACAAATAATAATGATTTTAAGACTTTGTTTAGATGACTGGTCCATGTAAAAACAAAGTAGCATGTATCAGATTTCATCTAGACCATATGTAATGGATGACTAACCTAATCTGTTGTTTCTTGTAAGATATATTTATTTCGCTGTACTTTACCACCTCAATACATGAAACTTTTTTTATGACAATCTGAAGAATAGTCTCATTTTTTGAAAACGTGTCCATTTTTTAATCCTTACATACATATGTAGTACAGTAAAACCTGAAAACAGGGCTTCTCATGTGTACATGTATTTGTCACCTTGCTTAATGTCCGATGCCTTTTACCGCTAACTGTCTGCTAACCTGTACATGGTGTACTATGGTAATTTGTCCTGTAAATGTCTGGTATATATTCTATACATGGTGTAATTGTCCCGTAAATGTCTTGAATCCTACACACATACCTGTTAATTGACCCGCATGCTGCGGGTCACACCAGCAAAATTTACCTATCGCCCACGTCCAAATGATGACCCGTGCAGGTCATACAAATCTCCTGCATTCCGACCCCCATTGAGAGATTCAGAGGTTAACAGGCATGTACACATGGTGTGTTTGTCCCCTATAACTGCCTGGTATCCTAAACATTGTGTGTTTGTCCTGTAACAGTCAGATATTTTTTAGAAACCTCGTTGGTTAACTACTTTTGTGAAACCTATCTGTGCGCTAATTTTTTTTATTTATTTGATATTTTCAAGATGGATAATTTCAGAATGCTATTATCATCGAACTCCGAATATTAATAGTGTTTTTACAGTGAATACCAGCAAAATCTGGTGATATGATCACGGATGCTGTTACATTTCTTTATTTGAACAAATTAAAATGGAACTCTCAAGATTACTATTCCATAGAAGTACAGTAGTTGGGAGGCCGTCAGGGACCATATCAATATATTTTCTTTCTAGATTACATAGATGTAAAGCTTAAGTCATTTCAACAGCTATTTGACACTGATCACCATGTGATATTGATCATACTTGCAAACTTTTAAAATGTCCATGAGGGTTATTATTATTAGATGCATTACTCAAAACTAAAAGGACAGATATAGAAAACCAGGTAAGTGTATGTACACCTCATTACCCAAGGGGGAAAAATAACACTTTTTTATTAGGTCATCTGACCCAAAGGGTCAAGATGACCTATAGTTACCGTGCTTCGTCCGTCGTCGTCCGCCGTGCGCCGTCCGCCGTCCGCCGTGCGCCGTCCGCCGTCAGCCGTCCGCCGTCCGTAAACTTTTCACATTTCAAACTTCTTCTCAAGTTCTACTAATGGGAATAAGCTGAAACTTAGCTGAAATGATCCTGAGATGGTCCTGACCAAGTGTTGTTATTTTTCGGGTCGGTCCGAAATCCAAGATGGCCGCCAGAGCGCCATCTTGAAAAACACATTTTCAACTTCTTCTCAAATTCTACCAGTGGGAATAAGCTGAAACTTAGCTGAAATGATCCTGAGATGGTCCTGACCAAGTGTTGTTATTTTTCGGGTCGGTCCGAAATCCAAGATGGCTGCCATAGCCGACATTTTGAAAAACACATATTAAACTTCTTCTACAGTTCCACTGGTACCTGTGAGCTGAAAATTGGTAGGGATGTTCAGGAAGGGCAGCCCATAAAATGTTGTTATTTTTCGGGTCCGAAAAACTCTCGACATTTGTGCCATAGCGGCCATTTTGTGACATGATTGCGCAATCACTGTTTTCCTGAACAACACCTATTTTAAACTTCTTCTTAAGTTCTACCACTGGGGTTAAGCTGAAACTTGGCTGAAATGATCCTGAGATTCTCCTGACCAAGTGTTGTTATTTTTCGGGTCGGTCCGAAATCCAAGATGGCCGCCAGAGCCGCCATCTTGAAAAACACATTTTCAACTTCTTCTCAAGTTCTACCAGTGGGAATAAGATGAAACTTAGCTGAAATGATCCTGAGATGGTCCTGACCAAGTGTTGTTATTTTTCGGGTCGGTCCGAAATCCAAGATGGCCGCCATAGCCGACATCTTGAAAAACACATATTAAACTTCTTCTACAGTTCCACTGGTACCTGTGAGCTGAAAATTGGTAGGGATGTTCAGGAAAGGGCAGCCCATAAAATGTTGTTATTTTTCGGGTCCGAAAAACTCTCGACATTTGTGCCATGGCGGCCATTTTGTGACATGATTGCGCAATCACTGTTTTCCTGAACAACACCTATTTTAAACTTCTTCTTAAGTTCTACCACTGGGATTAAGCTGAAACTTGGCTGAAATGATCCTGAGATAGTCCTGACCAAGTGTTGTTATTTTTCGGGTAGGTCCGAAATCCAAGATGGCCGCCAGAGCCGCCATCTTGAAAAACACATTTTCAACTTCTTCTCAAGTTCTACCAGTGGGATTAAGATGAAACTTAGCTGAAATGATCCTGAGATGGTCCTGACCAAGTGTTGTTATTTTTCGGGTCGGTCCGAAATCCAAGATGGCCGCCATAGCCGACATCTTGAAAAACACATATTAAACTTCTTCTACAGTTCCACTGGTACCTGTGAGCAGAAAATTGGTAGGGATGTTCAGGAAGGGCAGCCCATAAAATGTTGTTATTTTTCGGGTCCGAAAAACTCTCGACATTTGTGCCATGGCGGCCATTTTGTGACATGATTGCGCAATCACTGTTTTCCTGAAAAACACCTATTTTAAACTTCTTCTTAAGTTCTACCACTGGGATTAAGCTGAAACTTGGCTGAAATGATCCTGAGATAGTCCTGACCAAGTGTTGTTATTTTTCGGGTCGGTCCGAAATCCAAGATGGCCGCCAGAGCCGCCATCTTGAAAAACACATTTTCAACTTCTTCTCAAGTTCTACCAGTGGGATTAAGATGAAACTTGGCTGAAATGATCCTGAGATGGTCCTGACCAAGTGTTGTTATTTTTTGGGTTGGTCCAAATTCCAAGATGGCCGCCAGAGCCGCCATCTTGAAAAACACATTTCCAAATTTCTCTCAAGTTTCACCTGTGGGATTAAGCTGAAACTTGGTTGAAATTATCCTGAGATGGTCCTGACCATGAGTTGTTACTTTTCGGTCGGTTCGAAATCCCAAGATGGCCGCCATGGCCGCCATCTTACAAAACACATTTCCAACTTCTTCTCAAGTTCTACCTGTGGGATTAAGCTAAAACTTGGCTGAAGTGATTCTGAGATTGTCCTGACCAAGTGTTGTTATTTTTCAGGTTGGTCGGAAATCCAAGATGGCCGCCAGAGCCGCCATCTTGAAAAACACATTTCAAACTTCTTCTCAAGTTATACCTGTGTGATTAAGCTGAAACTTGGCTGACATGATCCTGAGATGGTCCTGATCAAGTATTGTTACTTTTTGGGTCGGTCCGAAATCCAAGATGGCTGCCAGAGCCGCAATCTTGAAAAACACGTTTCCAACTTCTTATCAAGTTCTACCACTGGGATTAAGCTGAAAATTGGCTGAAATGATCCTGAGATGGTCCTGACCAAGTGTTGTTACATTTCGGGTTGGTCCAAAATCCAAGATGGCCGCCAGATTCGCCATCTTGAAAAACAAAATTGCCGTCCGTAAACTTTTCACATTTTAAACTTCTTCTCAAGTTCAACTCCTTCTTTCTGTACACATGCGCAGTACATTATAACTAAAGTGTGTTCGGTTGAACACTAGTAGACTACAGTAACTATAGTCGGCAATCGAACTCGCCCATTGTCACAAATCTAAGATGGCCGCCACATATGTCATTTTGAACTTCTCAAGTTCTACCAGTGACATTGAGCTGAACCTTGCAAAAATTATCCTCAGATAGTCCCAACCAAATGTTATTTATCGGGTCCGTCAGACATCCAAGATGGCTGCCACAGCCCCCATTTTGAATACACATTTAAAACTTTTCATAGAAAAATGATCCCCAGATAGTCCCAACCAAATGTTGTTATTTCTCCAGTCCGTCAGAGATCCAAGATGGCTGCAACAGCCCCCATTTTGCATCCACATCTAACACTTTCCATGATCTGAAACTTGCCTAAAATGATTCTGACCAAATGTTATTTTTCGCACTGTTCCGAAGAAATCCATGATCATCACCATCTTGAAAACCACATTTGTGTGGCATATTGTTACATGATTGTATTACTAATTCCTAGAGGAGAGGAATTTATATAAGCTATTAGCTTGTTTTCCAATCCTCACTATTTGTATAATTTCTATATATGTAATATACATGTACACTGATGGAAATAAAATATTGTTTAAACTAATTCCATAATGGTATCACAATTGGTAGTCAGATGACCGTTAAGGCCCTTGGGCCTCTTGTTGCATCTTCAGAGCTAGCTGTTGTTTTAGATGAAATCAATTAAGGGACTGCGGTGGCGGAGTGGTTAAGGTGTCCTAACATTCTACCACTAGCCCTCCACCTCTTGGTTACAAGTTTGAAACCCAGGTGGGGAAGTTACCAGGTACTGACCATAGGTCATGTTTTTTTTCTCCAGTTACTCCAGCTTTCCTCCACCTCCAAAACCTGCCACGCTCTTATATGACCTTGACTGTTAATAATTCATAAAAAAAAAAATTAAATCATCAGATCTTAAAAAAAAAACAAAAGTCTAAAAAATTAACCGATTGAAAATTCTTGAATGTAGTGTTCAATATCCAGAGTCTCCCTCAAAATACAATGTATGGAAAGTTAACAACGAAGTTGGATTGGATATAATGAAATTTTCCCCAGTCCTCACTAAACCCTCATCATTCTCTATCTGGCAATAGTTAAGGGGACCAAATGTTAAGGTGAAAGTGACTGGGGTTATTTGGAAACTTGGAAAGATTAAGGTGTACTGTGATGTACATATAGGTGTTTTGTATAAAAAGGCTTTAATTCACAAAGGTTACACCCTAGTATTACTTGTAAATATAAAGTCAGAGAAAAAAATTAATTAACAATTGTGCAACTGCTGAAACTTATTTATAATGTGGGGTACCACCCAGTGCAGACAATTTTGTGTGTTGGAGATTTTATTTTATTTATTCAGTGCCAGGAATCACCAGTCTGTAATGTTTTTATATTGTAAAGGAGTATTTGTTTATGGTCTGTGTAACACATTAAAAGTCGTCTTCTACGCAATTGATATATAAAAAAAATAGCTTTTTGTCCTTCAATATGTTGTTTAGCAATAACATACAATAACCTGCCAATTTGAGGAGCTACGTACCTGTCATTTTATGAATGCATTTTTTAATTATGTAAATAAGACATTAAGATAGAGCATCCCACGACTTTACTTATTTAATTATTTGTCATTGAAAAAAAACAACTTTTACTGTAAATGTTATTCTGTTTTGTCTGTATTCACACAAAAACATACAGCAACGCTTGGTGATCTTAAACTCTTGTAACTCTATAAGAACCGGTATACATTTGTAAGTCAAAGTATTTTGTCAGTCCTGACCAGAGTTTATAATGAGTATTCAAACTCACTGAATACTCGGATAATTCCAAAAATATTCCCATGGTGCTACAAGATAACAAAGTTATAGGTCGCAGGCCTTTTGAGGAGTGTGAACTTAATGAAACTATTCCCAGTAGTTTTGCTGAAAACATAGCAAATATAGCTTGTATCACAATGGATAAGAAATTAAACCTGCTTTATAATCGGGAGATCTGGCTTTCAAATCTTCGTTACAAAAATGATTTTGATTATCGTACCAGGGCAAATATATAAATTCTACTGTGTGCGAACTTTTAGATGGGCATGCAAGCAGCTGGAGTAAAAAAAACAACCCAACAATTTAGAACTTTTGTATTTTGAAGATATGACAAAGATTGCAGAGAATGCTATAAGCATACATGTTTTAGCGGTAAACTTATTTTGGCTATTTTTGCTAGTTTTGCGTTGACAGCATTCTGCTAAATTATTAGATATTTGCTAATTACAGTTTCTGTATGTAACCCTGGTAAATACGAGCTGCAATATACCGTTCGGCTAGAGACATCTTCTCTTTAGCTCGATCGGTTGAGTGTAAGACTAGTAGCCAGAGGTTCCGGGTTTGACTCCTAGCGGAGCCATTTAAATAAATAATGACCTCTGTTACATATGGCGCCCACGTAGGGTACCGAAAATGACATACACTAGGGATACTTGCAAAGGAATCCCTATGACCCCCGGAAAACTCAGGACGAGTTCTTTCCTGAAGGGGGAGTATGTAACCCTGGTAAATACTAGCTGCAATATACCGTTCAGCTAGAGAGATCTTCTCTTTAGCTCGATCGGTTGAGTGTAAGACTAGTAGCCAGAGGTTCCGGGTTTGACTCCTAGCGGAGCCATTTAAATAAATAATGACCTCTGTTACATGTATATTGCTCTCTACAGCAGATATTGTGAATGCGCCAAATCATCATTGCACTCAACATCTGTTTAAATACAGATATTCGCTTTAGTTTTAGTGTGCCATAATAAGCATGTTTACAGCATCAACCTTAAGAAAGGAAATGTTTTCTTCAGAGCAAAAACATCATAAAATACATTCTAGATTAAAACTAGTAGCACCTTCTCAGTTTGAAGATATTTGTGAAACAAGATCTTTTAGATTCACATTGTGTTTTATAGTTGTCTGCACAGTGTGGAATATTGAGTATCATATTTACTACTTATACAGTGTAAATTTGAGTTGCCCAAATGTATCATGTTGTAGTTTTATCATTTTTTTTTATATTGAAGTTGTTATTGATGCTTACATGTAAATTCAAGCTTCGACATGCAGTAAATATAATGTTATACATGTATATATCAATATATATACACATGTATCATTATACACATGTACATGTATCTGTTTCACAACTCACTTATATTGTGTTATTAAATACAGCCTCAGTTGCATTATATGCATGTATTTTGATGTATTATATAATGATAGCAAGTTGACAGACCACTGCAGTTATCTGAACTTCCACAAGTCAAAAATTGATGTGAAATCGAAAAGAATAGACGTGTACACATAAAGTTCATGATTTCCAAAATAATATCAGCAATATGGTCTGAAAATGTTTCTTTTGCTTTTTATTTAAGTGTTTGTTCTTCCTTTGAAGTTTTAAGCTTTTTAATTAGCTTTCAAATTTTAAAGACAGTTTGTAAAATGTTTGTGTTTTAAACTTGATTGTTTTTTTATTTACTTTGAGTTAGATATACAACCATAAAAAAAAACATGTTTTTAATAAAATGCTTTGACATATAGAGTAAATGTAAATTTGAAGTAGGGTTTTGACAAATTGTTGTTTATTTGAATGTAGAAATGTTACTGTCAACATTTTTATTCCACACTTCAAGTGGGAAATGCTATAGTGCTTCTAATTATGATTAAATGCAGGCTGATATTTACAATATTAATTTCTAGTTAACATCTAATTTCTTCTGTAAGAATTTTTTTTTAATTTGAGTCAAGTTTATTCCACTATTTTATTGAAATATGTCTCATTTTAGCTTCTCTTGCCCGCTTCCTTGTACTTGTGTTAAACATATACAAATGTATAGGGATTGCTGAGGTTGAAAATGTTGGTATGTTGGAAATGCATTACTAGATACTGTCAATTGTAACATTATCTTACACTTTTTGGTGATGTCATAATTGTACAACTCAAGTGAAAATCTTATTTAAACATTTCAGATGAAAGTGTTATTTATATGTATATTTTTGTTTTTACAAAATAGCAAAACATTTCACTGAGGTTTTAGATTGTGATTCGTTTTAAAACATTAAATTTCCACATAGGAAGTATAAGCTTAAGGATGTAGCTCTTGCCTTATTCAATGTTATTAGATTTTGAAAAGAAGACAAAAGGAATATATATCAAATGGTGCCGATCATAATTTATTACATTTTTACCAGTGAAATATTGGAAACTATTCATTCTAATATCGGAAACTATTCATTCTATAAAAGTGATATTTTTCATTAGTGAGGAATATGATATACTAGTGAAAAATATCACTTTTTCTGATTTGACCAATCAAAATACTGCTTACAAGTGACATTTGGGAAAATCAAAAACTGTCCCAGAAGATTTTGCTATAAAAATGTAATAAACAGATCATCTAACAGTATTTTCAGTAATACCAAATATATTTCACTTGTGTGGCTAATATTTGTATATTTGTCACTCCTGCTGGGCACTCGTGAAAAAAAATCAAAATATACTTAGCCCCACTCGTGAAATATATTTGGTATTACTGAAGACACTGTTAGATATATCCTCTATCTCATATCTCATGAGTTCTACCAAACATTGTTGATAAACCTAACACATATGTTGTATATTAATTAATTAAAATACACATAACCCCACAAGGGCATAACTTTGATATGATGTATAATTAAGCAAACAAAAATACATATTTGGAAATTTAACTTCTTAATTTCAAATTTATAAAAAATATATTCGTTTCGAATATTGTGGTTTATTACTTTATTAGGCTGACATGGGTTTTCTGTATGGGCCATCCTTTTGATTAGTATTACTATTAAGCTGTTGTCCGACAGGGTTTCCAATGTTTTCTAGTTAATGTCTGTGTATTTCCCCAGTTGTTGTATTGGAAACTGATGATTTTTTTTTCACTTAAATTTTTATTTCATCATATTATTTGTTGAATTGTTAATTTCCTTATGCTGCCACTGAGAGGTCAATACAAAAAAATCGGGGTATTTTTTTTGTTGCAATTTCAAACATGACGTTTTGGGGAATTTGAAATGCAATAAAGTTATTGCTGTGAGTTATTACACCAGTAAATAGTAAAGTTACAATAAGCCATTCCCAGCAATATTAATACATTTTTTTTGAAACAGTTGTATTACTGGTAACATTTCAAATAGGAAACATACCAGTCAGTCTGTACATTTAATTTGCAGCCTAGATCATTGAAGAAATAAAGTAGAGGTAGTGTTGGCTTGTTTTACAAAGCTCAACGTTTTATCTGGCAAAAGCCATTTTTGAGTTCTTGTGTGAATTATTAAAATTACCTTTTATGAATAAATAATAGCATCAAATATACAAGTGAATATCAGTATACCAATAGCATTTTAATATGTATTTAAAATGTTTTTAATTAAACCATATAAAAAGCACATTTTAATTGATGATGATCCATTAAAGATCTTTGTCCTCAATTTTTTCAAGGCTATACAGAATACAACAGTGTTTTGGTATTACTGTTTTCAAAATTATTAATTTTAACAAGCATTAACAAATTGTGTTGATTGGGAATACTAGATTCGGGAATGTATTGTGTAAATGGATTTTGTATGAATGGTTTTTATTCTGACTTTTTGAATGATCCTGTTTTGTTTGGTTGATTTTGTTTTTGTTTTTCTACACTTTACATTGTATATGCTATTTATAACGAAAGAATAGAATAAATTTCAACAACGTTTTTACTCAAGCCTTTTCTTTTTTATGATCATTAGTTTGTCTAATTGGGAATTGTCTTTGACTTGAAACATATTTTATTAACCAAAGTTTGGAGAAAAGGATTAGACACAAGTTATAACAAATTAATTATGAAACCATCTCCCTACAACATTTTGTCAAAACAACAGATGACAATGTAGACTGTTAGTTTCAATAAATCAGTAAGAGCCTTATTTGTATAAAGCACATATGAGGATTTGTTATAAAGTCAATATCATAATAAAACATGTAAAAATCTTCCGCTGGATCTAATAACATTTTTGCACTTGATGAAATACGTCACAATTTAAATCCAAACCCATATGTTCATTACCAAACACTAGTAAGCTTAGCGATATATGCATATTTTAAACAATGTAAATTATCAAAAAGGACAGGACGAGCATTGGAGTAAGACTGGTATTAAAAGAAGAAGTGATAGGTATGCTCGCAGTGGTAGCCACAATTTATACAATTTGAGTCCTGGGCCATGTTTGCACGGTAAAGAACACTGCATTCGTGTCTTAGTCCAGTATAAAGAATATTCAGTTTTCTTTCTCCAGGTAAATACATGTAGTAAGGGGCTACTGAAAATGGTAAGTCTGGGACTAAAGCGGACTTGAAAGAAAAAAAGGACATGGATCTAATTCCATCGCCAAGAGCATTCCACACCCTCGAAGAAAAAGGCAAGAAAGATAGATTCGTAAGAGATAGTTTGAACTTGGGGATTCTGTAATTTTTCATTATTTCTAAGACCGTCACTGTTTTCTCCAACGACAGAAGGAAGTAAATTTGTTAAGTAGTTTGGAGTGTAGTTTCTATCCATTTCATAAATTAATTGTAGTTTTCTTCTATCTGAAAGTAATTCGAGACCTGTTTCTGTATATATACTGATTCATTTCTAGCATATGATGGTAACCGTGTAATTATTCTAGCTACTTCACGTTAAGCCTTCTCCAAATTTTCCGAATCACTTAAAGATGACGTAACACGCATAGATGCTGCAACATTTAAATTTAGTAATAGAAATATACAGTATGTCGAAAAAATGAATTAAACTGCATAAAGTGGGAATCTAAAATTTCGAAACTAACATAGAAGCAGAAAGGTCAGGTACATAAAAATCCCTTTAATTTATGAATTTAGAAGCAAAATTAAACTAGTTGTGTATAATTTCAAATCATATACTACGAAAATGTGTGTATTATGTATCGTACCATTACTCCAAGGAGATTAACTGTGGTTATGGAGGCTTCAGCAAACCTCGGGGACTAAAAAATCCACCAGCAGAGTCTCCCAACCGTATCATTAAAGATGATGTAACACATATGCTGCATCTTTTAAATTAAGTAATGGATATAGTATGCCGAAAAAATGAATTAAACTACATCATACGCCTGTTTCGTCTTCCTAGGACTATTCAGTGATGCTAGGGGCCAAAAGGTCGGAATCAAAAATGTCTATACTAATGTAGAAGCATAAGGGTCAGGTGCATAAAACCCAAGTACACACATCCCAAACTTCAAATGCGTATTCTAAGACTGGTTATATATAAGTTTTATAAATTCTTAAGAGAGCATTCGCTTCAACAGATACATAAGTTTTCGCAAAATGTTTACTTTTTTCATTACCGACTTACAGATTGCATTAACATGATCAACCCATTTTGCATCTGAATTTAAAGTAACTCCGAGGTGTCTAGGCATATTACTAAAATTTTAAAAAATACCCATCAAAAATCAGTTCAAGATCTTCATCAATATCGATCATTTGAATTTGATATGAAAAATTAATTACTTCAGTCTTATTTGGATTGAAAGTAATAAGCCAAATATTAGCCCATTTATTTAAATATTCCAGGTCCCTATTTAATACTGATTCTATTTCTATACAGCAAGATGAAGAAACTTTTTAAGAGGTGTCATCAGCAAAGAGACGTGCTGCTGATTCTAGTATTTCGGCGATATCGTTTATATATTGAGAAAAAAAAGAGGTCCAAGAATTGAACCTTGGGGAACACCAGTATGTATTTATTGAAATTTTTCGTCGTCTGTCACTTTAGTAATCTTCGATCCAAGACAGGAAAAACAGTCTAGACAAATATTATGGTGTAATTCTGCTGATTTACCAGGCATAAATTCTGACTGTTACTGATAGAAATGAGTTTTCAAGAAAATAATTGTGTAAATGTTTAAAAGACTCTTTTGAATGTTTTTCTAACAGGAGATAAAAGGGAAATCGGTCCATAGTTTGACGGAGAATGCCTATCACCCTTCTTAAAAAGCTGTATGATATTTCAAAATATCCGAATAAGTATACGTTGATAATGAGACACGTTAAAAAGCAGTTCAAGTGATTTACATACAATTTTGGCGGTGTACATATGGTGGTTAATTTCATTCCCACTCGTGGCATTACCAAGTTTTAAATTTAACAGAACATCACATATTTCATTGTGGTTAATCACAGGTAGCTCAAATAAGGTTTCTGTTACACATGTAGATTCTAAGAGAGAAATATCAGTATGAGTATCATCTATGTTGGTGATAAAATAATCATTCAACCTGTCTCGAAAGTGACCGTTCCACTACTATTTATGTCACAGATATATAGTTGTGGGAGGGGTCACATTCGACAGAGGTTAAATACCTATCAGACAATCTGTCTCGAATCTGATGGCAGGGCAAGAGAAAACTCGGGGTTCCCACACCAGTCATCTATCTGTCAAAATGCCAGAAGTTTGGTGCCAGGACCAGAGGGAACTCGGGGCTCCCACACCAGTCATCTATCTGTCAAAATGCCAGACGTTTGGTGCCAGGACCAGAGGGAACTCGGGGCTCCCACACCAGTCATCTATCTGTCAAAATGTCAGAAATTTGGTGCCAGGGTCAGAGGAAACGCGGGCTAGACGTACATGACTTCATATACTGAATCATACGACGTTAATGTTAAACAGTGAAACTTCAAAAGAATATTTGGGAAACTAGAATGTCCATGGGCTAGATGTGTCTACCATTATATTCGAATATGTATTCCAGTGTAGTATAGGAAATACAGGAAGAAAAATGCTTTTGTTTTGAAGATTGTCTAAGTCTGGTGTCGGATATAATAAACTGTGTTGTGTGGCTATTTGAATGTAGGACCAAACTTTTCAAATGGGTTCTTCAATCCTTTAAATATTGTAGCTGAATGCTGGCTGACTATGTCTTTCAGGTTAGTAAGAATCCGCTAGTGTTCGCCCAGAGTATCTGGATTTAGAGTAACACATTGAAGATCACGTAACACACACATATGCTGCACCTCTTAATTTTAGTAATAGATACAGTATGCCGAAAAAAATGAATTAAACTGCACCAAACAGCTGTTTCGTCCTCCCAGGACTCTTCAGTGATGCTAGGGGCCAAAAGGTAGGAATCCAAAATGTCTTTACTAATGTAGAAGCAGAAGGGTCAGGTGCGTCAAACCCCTTTAATTTATTAATCTTTGTGTTGGATAGATTTTAGCTCGCCTGTTCGAAGAACAGGCAGAGGTATTGCAATACTCCCGGCGTGAGCGTCAGCCTGAAAATGGTTAATAAGAAGGCTGAGTCCGTTGTAAAGTAACTATTAGTCCTATATCAACGAAACTTACATCTTGATGTTTCTAAGGATACACAGCACATGCTAACCTTTGGATGCTGGATTTGACCTATATTTACCACTTGAATAACCATTATGAATACAATTTTTTTTATATTTTATATGTGGTTGTAACATGGCTATTTCATGACATTTTCTTGGGAATCTTCATGATATTGTATAGCCATTATGTCTACTACACAGTAAAAATAATATTACGAATTATGTGTATACAGAGGAGTATTGGGTGGCTTTGACACCATCTTTGGTTAATGCAGTTGTACTATTTGTTGGACAGAATTCGTTATATTAAAAACATATTATTATGAATCTCCCACGTTTTGTGAATCCATCATGGAACTTATCCATGACATAGATACATAACATAATGTTGAGTTTGTGTGAGAGGTGTCGATGTGTGGGCATTGTTTTATGGAACAAAAATGTCGTTCTTTTTTTTTAAACAGATCAAAATGTCACATAAAACAATGTTAACATACGACCTACTGACTGTTGTTATAGAACAGGGCAACGTGCTTGTGTAACAGGTGGTCGCCCTTCACGAGATTCCAACCCGGTAAAGTTAAATAAATAAAATAAGAGAATACCGAAGCGGCAACATAATCATAATCCAAACTCAAAATCGATTAAACCAGGGGCAAAATTTGAACAAAGGAAATATTTACATGGAGACCCTTGCAAAAGTACAAGAGACTAAGACCAGGTGTTCCGGAAAAGTAAGCGTCTTCTGCTTCATCGACGACACCCGCCATGTAAATCTTTGTCACATCCAAGTAAACATCAAGTTCTCAAAATGAGAACCGAGTATCCTTTTCAATCACAACAAGTAAACACACTAATGAGCATACTCAAAAACGTCCATCTTCATATCACTTAAAGATACAGAATATTTCTCAATGAGACAAAGATGGCGACCATAAAACTTGCCCATAGTACTGATCAACCTGCATCTCTCGAATCCTTGTGTTGTTAGTTTGTTAATAAATGTTAGAACGTGGATTAATTTGTGTTTAAAGGTAGATTTAAGTAGATTTCTTTTTGACATTATATTTTAAAGCATTTTTTAACCGACTACAATAATTGCATGCATGTCTCACCTTCCAAAAAAGCGAGACAAAGTCTCCTCTGGTTCTTCCTTTTTCTAAATCATATTCTTCTAATATTCTGTTTTATATGATAACTGTTAGTGATTTTTTTTTTAGAAATTACCGAACCGTCAACAAAACCATAAAAAAGGAAAGATATACATCGAAACCCTTGTAAAAATTCAAGAGATTAAGACCATGTGTTCCGGAAGAGTGTTCTGCTTCATCGACGATACCGCCATGTAAATCTTGGTCACATCCAAGTAATTATCCTCAAAGTTAAAATCATGAAAAACATCTTTCAATGAAAGCTTTGAAATAATAAATAAAATCAAACAATGGCTGTGACGATGATAAAATAGAAAGTAAAATACGTAATATGAAAAGTAGAAGGCCAGCTCGTTTGTTTTCAATGACAGAATACATGCCTTCGTGTCTGTCGGCTTTAGACAGTACATTATATTGTATTTAGCTGTAAATGAACTGCAATGAAGATAAAATAGAGAATACCGAAGCGTTAACAAGATCATAATCCGAACCAAAATCGATTAAACAAATAGCAAAATATGAACAAAGGAAAGATTTACATGGAGACTGTTGTAAAAGTACAAGAGAATAAGACCAGATGTTCTTGAAGAGTAAGCGTCTTCGTCTTCATCGACGACACCCGCCATGCAAATCTTTGTCACATCCATACTTGTTAATAACGATCTGATCCCTTGGTGGCAATAAAACTGAGGAAACAAACAAGCTACCATATCAATTTCAAGTCATTGATATTTATTGAACATGTTTTATACATGATACTGATGCACCAATAACAGAACTCATACAAATCACAACGCAATCATTTTGTTATATTCAAAAACAAAATTAAAACATTTTTTTTTCAAACATATGCGTCATAAAAATCTTTGCCAACATGCAAACTGCCTCAAGATTACAAGTGCCAACTTTCTTCGCTGAATTACTGCGTTCACTCATGAATGTCAAATACATTGCATATATAACTATTGGATAAATTGCAAAGAAAAGTAGAAAGAAATGGTCATGACTATTCGACTTCCTATTTATTTTGGTATGTATGTACCAAGACTATAAACATGATGAAGATGGATTTCAGTTGTATGCTACTTTCTTCGTTATAATCTTATCAGCATCCAGATTCTTTACATACCTATTCGCAGAAAAAAGTTAATGATAATGTTCTTTCACTATATACAGATCATATACATATTAACGAGATTATTAATAGAGGATCTTACACGAGTGCCGATGTAATATGGAATTTATTAAACTAGTTCAATAATTTCATATGTCACAAGCCTTTAGGCGAGTGACATATTAAATCATTTAACGAGTTTAATAAATTCCATATTGCATTAACACGAGTGTAAGATTCTATTTATCACATAACTTGTATTTAAGAGAAAATTCACCGAAACTCTTCAATTCATTCTCTATTGCAGAGGCAAATTTCTACATTGACAGTACGATTTTCCCCACCGAGACAATCATATGACGTCATAAAGACGTCATTTGTTTATGACGTCACAATAGTGTATTACACGTGTGTAATACCATATTGATGACATGGCCGTATGACATGACTGAACGGGTCAGTTATGTGATAAAACAAAATAATACACCAGATACATGTAAATATAAACTTTGATAAGAAAATGATGGGTATTGTAATAACTTAAAATGATATTATCGGTTACTTAATTACAATGAGGTAAATGTATTGATGATTAAATACTTCAATTTCTTGTCTAATGATCAGCTTCTGTGGGAATGAATGAAAGGACCGACTTTTCTATGCGTGTATTTCGTGAAAATAAATAGAAAGGATAAACCCTTAAAAAATTTGCTCAAATGAAAAATAAGGACTCGAAAAAAATTGAAACATTTCCTTTTTTCTGCATTACCTTCTTAAACTTTTGTGTAAAAAAAAACCCATAAAAAATTCAAAACTTCGATTGAGAGAATCTTGGGGATATCATTTGTACATGATTTTCATTAAACAAATTAACATATTTTTCAATTCATCCATTTGAAACATTACGCTTTATTAGCATGAAAACAATAGCAACATTTACATTTATATAACATCGATTCATGATTTTATCATGACAAATCAACTTTTACTATATTTTTACGGTTTTCAACAGCTTTCAGTATATAAGCAGACAAGCAGAGGTAATTGACATGTAAACTCGACTGATGGGAGAATGTTCACTTCTTACAAACAAGTATACAATTGGCAACAACACGGCCTTTTTTGTCGACGAATTCAAAACTGTTTCGTGTACGTGAAGCTTTAAAACAGCATCCGATACGTGAAACGTTGATACATTATACGTACATATGTAAAGTACTAGGGTTGATGAATGTTCGACATACAAATTCATACAGAAAGTCCCAGTCAATAAACAAAGGGTTGTGTCACCGACAACCACATGCCGTCACACGCATGTTTTCTATCCGCTCTATGACATACAGATTGGTCCCCTTTTCTGTGTAGATGACACTGAGGGGTCCGTACGAGGCGGGGGTACAGCAGGCCACGGGCACGGAATCTGTCATTGTGAAGTTCGTTATTGAGTGGTACAAATTCTTCATGTATGCATAATGCGTTGAATTCATTATTGGACTATGAAAGGGTCTATTGCAGTCCCCAACGCAAACGTTAGCCTCGTAAGTTGCAGGAAACCTAACAGTATTTAATCCGACCTCACTGAAGTTGAGGGTCCAAGGTTGAAGATGGCATGTTTCCGATTCTGTTGATAGCTGTGTGTTGGTAATTTCACTTGATCTTCGAACACGTGTAGGATTGTTTGTTCTAAGGAAAGGTTCTGTATCAATATTTTCAAATACAGAAAGCATTGGTTCGAGGCGTTGGACCCTGCGATCATGTGACCGGAAGCGGAAGTCGGTTTGGTGACGGAGTTGAACGTCCACCTCCATGTTTGATTGGTGATTGATCGTTTCAGTCTGTACTATTTCGCTGACATCGATCTTGTAACCGGATGTTGTGGAACTACCATGTAACACTAATAACAAAAACAGAAAATGTTGTATGTCTAATATGGTTGATCGTCAAATATGACGAACGTAATTAAATTGATTAAAGATGAATGTTAACAATTACAAAATCAATTTTGATAGAATTGTTTTTGATATCATTCATGTAAAGAATATCAAATAGAAATAAAATTACCAATCTATAATGCATAACAACAAGAAATGTATTACAATAATATACAAAATATTGGCAATAACGAATAACCCCTTTACAGTTTGTAAGATAAAAGCTTTTGTTTTCATAACATATTTATAATACAACACGTGGTGCAGGAAGGCGAAATGTTTGTTATTTATATAATTACCTGATGTCGGGTCATGGTCCGGTATTGTTATCCCACTAATCTGTGTTGCCGAGTTGGGAGAAGTGAACACAACCTCAGCATGCGTTATATTGACATCCGCAGGTATTGTAGACAGGTTGAAGTAAAGACGTCGTCCAAAGTTACCTGTGAAATGAACATTATTGAAAAGTAAACAAATTGTTTGGTTAATGTACAAACTCAGCTCAAATGCGAAACGAAAATAAAACAAACAACAAGGAGATAGTTTTACTTCTAAATTCAAAAATTAAAGCGGTTTTACGCACTTGACCCTTCTGCTTCTACATTAGTTTAGAAATTTTGGATTCCCACCTTTTGGCCCCTAGCATCACTGAAGAGTCCTAGGAGGACGAAACAGCTGTATGGTGCAGTTAAATTATTTTTTTCGGCATGCTGTATCTATAACTGAATTTAAAAGGTGCAGCACATGTGTGTGTTACGTCACTTTTAATATTGTTTTCAAACTAAACCCAAACACCTTGCCTGTGTATCTTTTATTAATTTGTCAGTTCCTGTTGACATTTGTCTTGTACATTCTATGACGTTATATGTCAAAACCTTTCAATTTCCAACAGAATACTGAGAAGCTGTCAATGGACTGCGTATAAGGAATAAGCCTTAATTTTACGCCGCCAAATCAAAGTTGCTTGCTTGACTTTTATTTTGTGTAATTTCAAAAGTAGACTTCTTTAATGTATTTTCTTATAATTTTATCTTTGACAATAAATACTTTATTTAGCATTGAACATAAGTAGAAAAGTTTAGATGCATATACATTACGGCCTAATAATGATTTTTACTTTTTTTTTAAAATCAGTATAATCTTGAGGTAAGTAGTTTAAGTACTTTAAAGATATTAAAAATCTGTAAAATAATTATTTTATTACTGGCCTTTTCCGAAAATGTGCTGACCTCAAAAAAATGTGTAACTGACAATAGTGTTTTTAACTCTTGTTTATTTTTACTTTTATTATAATTAGTATATAGAATGTTATCAACGTGTGTATTACATTTTTATTAAATGCAATGTCAAACCCACTATACAAACATTGTTTTAAGTTGACGATCGGTTGCTGTGTCAATGTGCTAACAACCCTAGTTATCTTAAAACAGTCCTATTTATGTCACATATATCCTGTCCCATACAAATTCAGGTCACTGACATTTTAAGTTCATATTTACTTCATATACGTATATGGAAAAATAAAATGGAACATTCTGTTCAAAATAAATAAACATTCTATATTGTGGGTCAAATTTGTTTTAGAGGTTTTAGAGGGAGAATGAAAAATCAGATTGAAATCTCCATTATCAATATAATGTAAGTACCGCATTTATCTAATGAATAACAAAAATGACACCTGGTAGTTCGTATTTACAATGGTTTGTCAGGTTTGTAAGATTCGTGTTAACAGTTGCAGTTTTTCGTGCAACTGTCTTTTCTGAATGACGTTTATCATCGAAATGGTACCGCAAACATTTTATGCGCTAGACAGTATCTCATTATAAGATGACGTAGAACACATATATGCTGCAACTTTTAAATTTAGTAATAGATACAGTATGCCGAAAAAATGAATTAAACTACATCATACAGCTGTTTCGTCCTCCTATGACTCTTCAGTGATGCTAGGGGTGGGAATCTTAAATTCCTAAACTAATGTAGAAGCAGAAGGGTCAGATGCGTAAAACCACTTTAATTTATTAATTTAGAAGTAAAATTAAACTAGTTTTTTTTAAGACAAAATCTTCAATGTGCGTGGTAAGAAAGGCCGAATACAACATGCTTAGAAATAATGAAAAAAAGCAATCTATTTCAGGTTGGTGAAACATTGTTTATTTAAGGATTAACTTGGATCTATTTTTTAGGTTATGGAAGTAAAACACAAAAAACCGGAGTGTACTCTTAATAAACCCCGAAACGGTTTATGATGAGAGTACACTACGGTTTTTTGTGTTATAACCCCATAATATAAAAAATAGATTCAAGTTAATTCTTATAATTTAATCTATACCCTTCGAAAATTGATTGATGAACTCTTTTCTCTTACAAATTAATACGCTGCAGCATCAACCAATCAAAAGCGACGTTATAAACGGCGATGTCATATTTTCACATTATGGGCTGATAACATAACTTTTTAAACCAATGAAAATGCTTGTTTCAAACAAAATTAAATTATTATTTATTATGATCTTGGTAACAGTTTAAGATATTTTTGATAATGAAGGGCATAAAACTTGTTGTTCATTCATATTGTTATTCTTAAATTAGAATCTACTATATGCACTTAACGCATTACCTTGTTATGAAATAGGAAGACAATAAAACAAAAACGTAAACACGAAGAAAACATTTTGGCACATGTTTCCTTGTTTAGATGATAATTTAAGAAAAGGTTTTGATGATCTCTGCTTAACAAGCCCTGGCATGCAACGAATTTACACGACTTTTGTACGTAGTAAGATGTGTTCATATTTTGTTAAAAATCAGTTCTTCTGTAAACGTAGAATTGTTCGCAGTGTTGACGCTTATTTCGCTGACATTAAATATCCGAGAATATATCTACACGTGAAAATATTAAACACCACTCAAACTCTATAGTATATATTAGTATTGTAGGCACACAGTGCAAAACAGAATGACTGATAGCACGAACTTTTCCACACCACGAACATTTTGGAGGCTGACTTTACGAAAAATTCCACGCGCGAAAATAATGACTTAGGATATTTCATTCAGGCTCACATCGGGCTAAATAATTTGTCATGGTCTCATCATTTTCCCGTAAAATAAATAAAGGGTTGAAGAACTTTGATAAGCATGTGCTAAGAACAAACTATGACCATAAAGACAATACTTATTTGAAACATAATTGTTGCAATTTTTTGAAAAAATACATTTTAACACATCAAATTTGTGCACATGTACAGCCTTGAATGTTACAAATAATGAAAAAAACTTACCTGCACATGTCCATGTATGGACTTAATTCGAGAAAATTTCAAGAGCATGATTCAAATGTCCAAAATGATGATATGTGTATCCATTTAGTATACCACAACAAATGATGTAATTAACAATGCTGATAATACAAGCAAGGCCAGCTACATGGACCAAAACTGAATTTCATAAAAGCAACTGGTAAAATCAGTGTTATATCCCTGCATGAAGTTCGACTTTTTTCTTTCAGTTGAGTGCAAATAAAAGATGGGAGATGCAAGATACCATAATTTCTTTTCATTCGAGCAATAACAATTGGGATGAGACCGCATCGCATCGAAGACATCAATGACATAAAAGATGTAGAGGCAATCGGGCATGATAAACCGAAAAACGATATTTTATCAAATTTGGAATAACTACGATAAACATAGAAGGAGGATAAACGTGAATTGATAAAGGGAAGGGGGAAACAGCTTCATGTCATTTAGGGTTACTCTACAATTAATACATGTATACAACATGCCTACATGTACGCATGAAAAACATCCAAGAAGAAACCATCTACTTGCAAATTCTTTAGAAGAAACGAATTATAGGTACTCATTTCGAAGATTTTATTCGATAAAGTAACGAGTAAGCAATACCGTTTTTCAGTATGAAATAAAATAGTTTTAAAATCCATTGCTTTTTTCGTACGGATAAAAAAGGTGATACAAGCAAACGTCAATATAATTATCGAAAAGGAGCATACCAAATTAGGAACTTGGGATAAATTGTTTATTTAAACGTAATTTGCAAAACTTTCGTCAGCACGCAAAGGGGGAAAACAATAATTCTTTGCTAAAATATATTAGCTCCAAAATTGGGTATATATTAAATTCTAGTACATTTGTCACAGGTTGCAAAACAAGTACTGAAAAAATGAAACGTGTATATATGTGTTAAGTACAACTGTCCTGCAAGGGAAATCCCCGTGTCTATTGTTAACGTCCTGTTTAATAATTAGTCGTTACTGTCCGGTCATGTCACGTGTATGTCCATATTTGGTTGCGTTTATAATTACCTGTTCGGTGGTGTTATTGTGGTGTCCTTATATGGTCTTTTCTTTATTAGTATACGTGTCCAGGTGTGATAGGCGAGGAAGTCGTGAAAAAGTGAGTGTGAGATTGATAAAACCCGAATGACAACCGCGTGACCAGACGGCAGCCAGTATAGAAGTTAATATAACACTTGACACAACTTGATAGCTGATGAAAGTATTTAATTATTATAACTATGTGTTATACAAGCTTTACCGAACATAATCTTATAGTGTACGTGAATGAAGAACGTATACGTATCAGCTGTACGTTTTTGTTTTCCGAAAGCATTGTCAACTCAACCACACATCGTCCGTCAAACCATGCTCTTCGTCTTCTTTGATGGTGTGGTATTTCTGTGTGTTTATCAGATGCATCTGTTAGTGTTCCAAAAGTCTCTTTCAGCTTCTTTCTTGTCTAGTATTGTGACTCTGTTTTCGTCAGCAAATATTTGTTTATCGCGGCTACCTGATATTTGCGCTTCTGGTTCTATTTTTATACGAGCAATCACGTGATTTTTTTCGAATCATGTGACCACAATCCTGCTGCCGATTCTCAAGAAAACATAAGAAATGTTTTTAACATAGAAAACGATAATAGAAATATAACTATGGTACTGATGTGCTAAGTAATAAATCTTGATATTAAATAAAAAATGTTATTGTTTGATAATCTAAACTGTTAAGGTTAAAAAAAAAATAGAAAATGTTTCATGTTTTACCATGTTGAGATTCCTATAATTAGTCGAATGGCGGCGAAATTGAGCAGACGAGCACCAAATTTAGTCTTATTTATCATGCTGTATATTTCAGGGGTATTAATTTCAGCGTATCTATCAGATCTATAATCATGCAGAGGTCAAAATGAAAAAATAATGCAACAACTTATTTATAGTTTTATTTGCTGTGTGACACATTTCTGATGAAATTGCTAATTCGATTTGGGATATGTCTCAATATAACATTTATTACATGTTATCTTGTAAGTGTTGATGTACATTGAATAGGGTTAATATCATTTCTCGCAGCAAAGAAAACAATCGATGGAAATGTTTTCATATTTGAAAATCTATATTCAATACATTATCATCCCTTTCGTATATCTAGCCTCATTGATGAAACCTTAAAAGGACGAAACAGCTATACGGTGCAGTGCATATCGATTTCTTCGAATTCTTTAGGTGTAATCACGTGTGTGGTTGTCTTACGTTAGCCTTTTTAAATGCAGGCATTTGCTTATTAATCATGTCTTTTTATCTATGGACTAAACTATTAAAAACAAGAAAAACAAACAAACAATTTCCCCGTACACTTTTCTAAATTCCCATGTAATTATCACTATTCACATTATTATCGCTTAGCAATAGTTGTTATTGTTGGTAAGGATAAAAGGTAACATATTTATGTAAGTGTATTTACACTTGCTTCTCTCTCCCATTCAGTTATACTCACTTACGCTTGTATCATGTTTATATGTAATCAAAAATGTGAATAAAGAAAAGTGTAAACCAACCAACCAACCAACCAACCAACCAACATAGAATTGAACTGGAGTTTGGCTGTTGCAAAAGTAAAAAGAAACACAATTCTAATGTTCCCTCCTGACTTACCAAACTCTGGCCTCAGAAAATGGATAGCTTCCCGTCCTGGTTGATGTTGAAAACGTTCATCTGTCGTCCTTCTTGCAAGTCCAGAATCTTGACTTCTCATGATTTCATACATATCCAGTTCATATGGTGTTAACTGACGATTGAGATTCGAACCTGCTGACTCGTCTGTTTCCAAATTCTGATGGATAAAATCCTGTTCGTTTGATTGGTGTTCACTAGAGATTGGATTGCATCGTCCACCATTATCAACTATTATGACAACCAAGCACACTTTCACAAACAATCCACGCAACGATGCCATGCTTCCTGTAGATAAATACATAACTGGTTTACGATTCGGAAGTCGGTCGCCTTTTATGCAGCGGCTTGGCGTGCTATGTCATTTTTCATGAAAGGTTACTCGTAAAACAATGAAAAGGTCAAAAGCTGCGCTTCGTAAACATCCACATGTGCAGTTTTAATAAATATGCTGTGGACCAACAATAATTAGTGTATATGTACTTACCTTTTAAATGGCAATATCTTGATATTAAGATATATTTAGATTGGTTTTGAGATTACACTTTTTTTAATAGAGTGGCAAAATACAATAAAAAATCGTATTAAAGATAAACACAGAAAAATAACTACAAGTATTTTTTCATACAACGTATTAGCTTAACAGATTTTTATGACAAAATATCTAAAGCTTGATACATCTGCCAATGGTTAAACCAACTGTAATTGTTCACGAATTAAAATCAGATGTGTACCAAATTAATGTTTATTGGATTAAAGATAACATATTTAATAGAACGGCGAGTGTTATCAATACATTGCAATGGGTTATTTTGGGATTTTACTAGAAAACAAGGAATTAATCATTAAAAAACAACATATTTTAATTCAGTTGATTGTTTTAAAACTTATTATTACAATGTACTTTGGCATTGAAAACAATTTACAGTGGTTGATTCGCTACTTACTTTGCAATCAATATTTGAAAGAGAGAATAACGATTAGAACGATGTCATTTTACAAATGAAATATTGAAAATATTTCGAATTAAGAACAACATTTTTTGTGTTGATTATCTTAATTTTTATAAAGCTGCGACGCATGTAAATTTTGGTCAAATCCAAGTAAATACCATGACCTCAAATTGAGAACTGAGGCATAATCTTTAATCTCAATCTCTTCAATCTTCCTGCTTCTCCAACCTATGGTGTTTACATGTCACAGTTGATTCGATATTCTAGGGCTTGCTCTAAATATCGGGATTTTCGTGATCGATGTCGACTGCTGACAAACAAACTAACAACACAGGGATTCGAGAGATGCAGGTTGATCAGAACTATGGGCAAGTTTTATGGTTGCCATCTTTGTCTCATTGAGAAATATTCTGTATCTTTAAGTGATATGAAGATGGACGTTTTTGAGTATGCTTATTAGTGTGTTTGCTTGTTGTGATTGACAATGATGCTCGATCCTCATTTTGATATCTTGATGTTTACATGGATGTGACAAAGAATTACATGGCGGGTGTCGTCGATGAAGCAGAAGATGCTTACTCTTCCGGAACACCTGGTCTTATTCTCTTGTACTTTAACAAGGGTCTCCATGTAAGTCTTTCCTTTAATCATATTTTGTCCCTGTTTTAATCGATTTTGAGTTTGAATTATGATTTTGTTAACGCTTTGGTATTCTCTTATTTATTTATTATCTTTATCAACCTGCATCTTTCGAAGCCTTGTGCCGTACAGGTGTTCGTCATGCAGCAGGTGACATCTATTACGAAAATCCCGATATTAAAAGCCAGCCCTAGAAACTGAATATGAAAGGTTCTAAGAGAAAGTTCACTATCGGATAATCAAAATTTTCACGTTTATCGTATAGCTTAGCAGTAATATGTCAGGTTAATTAAAGAATGAGTAAAGATCGAGGTAAGCTGTTGATGTAAATGACTCTGTTGTGTGTTTGATTTCAAAAGAATGGTGGGTATACATTTATGCAATCGACTTGGTTAGCAATCCTGTTGTTTATAGACAACACATCGTCGATATACGTTATCTATCTTGAAACAAAAAGCTATGGGCAAAATTTGTTCGCACAGGAATGCCAAGAGCCAACTGGAAACTCGTTCCTTTAATCTCTGCAAGATATTGTCAACCAGGAGGAATTCCATCATTGGGACTAAAATTATCTTCCTTAGTGCATTTCATTCTCTTGTCCTTTCTTAAGTGTCTCGTGTAATCCTTTCTTACATGTAGTTCATACTTGTTCCTAGTTAAATTGATTTTGAGTTCGGATTATGGTTTGGCAAATTCACATCTTGTTAATTTCACATAAGGATGTATTCTTGTATTGGGATATTTTGGCGTCGCTAAAATTTGACGTTTTTTGCTCAAAATAGGATGGTTAAATATTGGATCGCCAAATTTTGGCGTTTACTAGCATGCATGTTAAATTTTGGTATCATATAGTAGGTTCGAAGTCGAACACAGCTAATACAACAATGAACTTAAAAGCAACGTAAACTTTAGATGAAAACATACCTTTATTGACGCGTTTTTTTTTGAGAAACGATATTTCAACAGCTCGCGGATGTTAGTAATTGGTATGTAGTAAATGAACGGAAAGACGGTTGCTAAAATCCGGATATTTTTTGACTCACTCACCTCAGACGCCAAATAAACCAAAATATAACCATATCCAAAATATCCCAAAGTACGGTATTCTTATGTTTCCGTCACATTCATTTCTCGTTATAATCTCATTTAAAGATTGTATGTTATAGTGAAGAACGTATAATACATTTAAATAGCATATATGCATCTGAAACTGTGTCAAAAATATAGGTGTCTGTTTCTTGTAAAACCTTTTTAACATAACATTTAAGTTTGAAAATGTGTATTTCTGTATATTTTTTGCACTTCGCGAAAGATCAAAATTTCACCTTATAGATTGGTCACATCATTGTTCCGCCATTTTTAATTATAACAAGCTCATTTATGCTGTAAAACTTTATAATGTTTAATATAATAGAAATAAGTGGATAATTATACAATTTTTTGTATTTTATCCCATGTATTTAGTGTAACTGGAGTGCTTTTTTTTTATCCGAAATTTTGAGAAAGAAAGTGAAAGGACAAAAAATGAAACACACTACTATCCCCCCAGCGACCTGAAAGATACTTAACCTTAACTTGTAGACAGGTTTTCCTAATTTCCTAGTTAAGTTAAAAGATGGAGCATAATTATGTGTATGTCAGATTCATCTTCATCTTAAGCTTTCTACAAAAATGAATAAAACAACGTATTCCATGCCTAAGACAATTGTGACTGACGTATTTTCTTCGATTTTACAGAAGATATGGTGACGAGTGCCATAGAAAGGTGTAGAAAAAAATTAGAAAATACCAAATACCAAAGCGTCAACAAAACCATAATCTGTACTCAAAAATTATTAAACTAGAGGAGGAAATATTTAGATAGAGACCCTCGTGGGTTGCTCTTAATCAACTGGAAAATATGGCTACCTGTTATTTTCCTGTTGAAGTATTGTAGCTTTAAAAGGTTTTTTTTCAGATTTTTGTTATCAACTTTAAATCCATAGTTTGCCCTTGTATGAGGACCATTACAAATAATTTTATCTATGTCCAAATATGTAAATAATTCCCAGTCCCTGTTAGGGAAATACGGTGATCGTAAATCATGTAAAAAAAACCAAACAGTTGCCAGATGTCCTCTATTTCCACCAGGTGCCTAAACACAACAGAAACATCCGATATGTCAGGTGTAAAGGTTGAATCAGTGGGTTTAGTAGTGATGCTATCCCATTGACAATGCCATCACGTGTCTATACAAATATGTTGTTTTTTTATAGATTTTTTTTATGTCGTTTATTGTAGTGTAGTGACCTATGAAGCAGTGTTGGGGGCATGTTTGTTTACCATACACATATGCTACATCAGATGGCTATTTGAGTGTTCACTTGTGATGGATGAAAGCTTACCCTGTCCAGACACCTGTTGCAGATTTTACGAATATATAGCAAGGTTAGATATCGACATCTGAATTCCGATGTTATTCCTTGCTTAAAGTTTTATTCCTGAAAATTATACATTAAATTTACATTAAAGTTATGATCACTGTAAAAGTCAATATTTTCGCGCGTGGAATATTTTCTTTGTCTCATTGAGAGAAATATTCTGTTTCTTTAAGTGATAAGAATATTGACGTTTTTAAGTATGCTCATTATTGTGTTTACTTGTTGTGATTGACAATGATATTCAGTTCTCGTTTTGAGAACTTGGTGTTTACTTGGATGTGACAAAGATTTACATGGCGGGTGTCATCGATGAAGCAGAAAACGCTTACTCTTCCGAAACACATGGTCAAATTATCTTGTGCTTTTACGAGAGTCTCCATGTAAATCTTTCTTTTGTTCCTGTTTTGCCTCTAGTTTAATCGATTTTGAGTTCGGATTATGGTTTTGTTGACGCTTTGATATTCTCTGATTTTTATTCTTACTAAGTCACCGTTCAAACTGTTCGATGTGTGGAAAAGTTTGCACTGTTAGTCGTGCAGTTTTGTACTGTGTGTCTATATTACTATAAGACACTGTAGCATTTTTCGCGTGTTGATTTAAGATTAAATATAAGCGACCGTTAACAATATTGTCATATTTAATACCTTTGTCATTTTTACCGCGCAACAATCTAATTCCATTTATTTGATATTACAACAAATTCTGCTTGCAAATTAAAATAAAAAATATCTAATGTCAAATTGAAGACCCCGTTTTGTTTTGTTTGAATGTTACCTTAATAATGGTATTAAAAATTACATGTTTAAACTATTCTTGCCATAAAAAGAACACTTCCACAGAAATAACCTTGTACCGATATACAGAGATTCGAACAGAGGAGTTCATCAAATATAACAACAATTTATACAACGCTACACTTGGGGTATGTAAGACTCTTTCATGACCAGGGGTGTAAGACAGGGAAATTCCACCCAAGGGGTTTTCATATTTAGTAAAACCCGAGGCTTTTGCCAAATGTGAAAATCCCGAGGGTGGAATTTCTGTCTTACACTTTTCGTCATGAAAGAGTATTTTCCCCTCATTTCAATTACCTGAATAAGCTCAAAAACCATGAAAATGCCTTTCGGCTAGCTACCATTTTGACAATATCAACTTTTTCCTTGAACGTTTTGACGAAAACGAATGAGTCAGCGAGATTAAACATTCCACATATTTGCACACATTCGTTTGTGCAGAAAATTTAATCTCAGCTTTCTTATGATCACGGTTAAAATATTATGAAAGTTTTTAATTCCATCCTGTCGACTTTTCCCCTTTTGGCATTTTACAGCATCCGTGACGTCACGTCATTGTTGAGCCATTGTGACGTCACATTGTGGCTGTATAACATGGGTAGATGTGTAATACAACCACAGCAATCATAGGTGTATTGTCATAGACAGGCCAGTATTACTTACCTGGACATGAGATAATACACTATATATGATATGCGAGTGTGTCTCTTAAATAATGTTGTTAAGCAAATACACCTAAAATAACCATTTACGTTCAAGTATTGCCTACTAGACTTAATAACCATAAGGATAATTGAATAGAGGCGACAAGAGGAGAGAGTGCATGTTAAAGTTGGTAATTTATTTAGGACTCGCACAACTAAACCAGTCTATCACGAAGTGTTTCATACGTTTGTAGTCCCTACCGAAAATTTGTTCCGGCTAAGAACAGTGATTCTGAATGATCTAAATAGGTAATTGTTGACATATTCTGCATTGAATACAATCTATAGATATTTAACTTTACAAAAATGAATACTTTTGGTTGATTTTGATAAGTTATGGTGGATTGATATGGGGTCAAATGTCAGAGGGTGTTTCGGTTCCATTTCACTGGTTTGACATGTAAATTTCCGGTTGTCCGAAGCAGACGCCCGTAGCGAGCTAAAATGCCACGAAACTCCTGATAAAATGCCATGTATGTATCTGTGAATCCAGGCAGTTGTCACTAGTGTTGAACTTCAAATATTAAAGTTATTAGCTCTAAAGCTTAGTAATAACATATAGTAAATTATTTAGTTGTGTGAGTCCTTTACATACCCCTACCTATTTATAGTTTGGACCATTCCAGTAGGAAAGATCTAGGGTGTATACTTAATGACAACAGTGTTAACTCTTTGTTAATGGTACACTGATTCTTTTATTGTACGGCAGTCTATTTAAGTCACATTTGTAAAGATTGTATAGAATTGAAATGACTATGTTGTAAGTGGCATTTAGAAAAGTGTGCATACTTTTTTATCGAATCCTTAAGTGTGTGTGTGTATATACAGTGTTTAGTCATATTGTTTTTGATTTTTACCAGACGAAATATTCTTACATTGGATAGGAGTTATGTCAATATTAATAGTTGGTGGCATGTAGAAATTGTTATGTGGTATACATTGGGATATTCTACCGAAACTGTGTGTACGGTCAGTGTTTAATAACAGAATGGCGACTCAATACACGTCTACTTTACTGCTAATTGTGTCGTGGTTTATACCGGGGGATTGTATGGGTAAGTACAAAGGTGTTTCTCTGTAAAACATGATAATAACAATACACATATACCCAGGTATAGCGTGTTTTAATTCAATCCTATTTCTGAACCGTCAAACATTATGTAATACAGTAGTCTTACTTGTATTTCAACTATGCAAATGCATTCCGCCATAGATCGCCTTGTCAATACTTGTACCACTAATCTATTTCAGTCACTTTCAATTTAGTAATTGAGGACATATATGATACGTTTGTTCTCAAGTTAATTTCGATAAAATTTGATAGAGAAACAAAGTATAATTACTTACTACTCGTGTATAACCCCCGTCTGTTATATAGATCAGCTATATTTCTACCATAGTAGGTGGGTGTTGTTCAATTCTCAGGATATCAAATACTCATTACAACTGTTTATACCACACGTGGAATAAACTCTCAATGCATTTTGATTGACTGATATGGTGAACTTTGAACGAAACAACGTCAATTTGCTGATTGCATTTGGCGGGAAATGCGATCCGATCTGTTCATTTAATAAAATACTGCTGTGTTCGGTTGAAATTGTGTTAAAAACAGGTCAAACAACTTGTGGCTGTTGGGTATGATACTTATTTCACTCTCGTTAGTTAATTTTCAAAAGTTACAAAAGACATTTTTAGGCCTTTCCCAAAAGTATTGTTACTCCCCTTGACAGGCTACAATTGTGGATTCAAGATGAACTTCCGGGAAGTGTTTTTGTGATGATTTGGCGCCATGTGACAATCGGATGACGTAGTTCCCATCATTCTTACATGGAGCAAATTTGTTTCAAAAACACTTTCCAATGTATTCATCATATGGCAAACAAGGGAGATTGATATTTTGAGGCTTACAAATCTAACAAGATACAAGGAATATCATTTAAATTGCTACACAAGAACAATGCTATATACATAATGTATTATATATAACTGAAGTAGTTTTTTTGTAAAAATATTATAAAAACAATATCATAAGAACACAATCACAACCAATGTATAAACACAGACAGTGTCTTAATAAGGGAGATAACCCCTGTAGAAATGGATATATATTTCACAATTTACAATTTAAAAAAATTACAATAGGAAAATATATGTTATTTAGGAACATTACATTTAAAACTTCACCTTTCTCATTTGATAATCACCATTATACAGTAGTTTACTAATTCAATCAATAATGCCATTTGTTCTCAATATTAGAGTTATCCTCAAGGACATAACCATGTTATATTGATTTAATACTAAGTGTACATTGATAAGATTCCAGGTGGTTTTTATTTTTTTTCCATAACCCAGGCTTTCGTCGTATTATGAATAGACAATTTTTAACAAAGAACCAAGATCCTTAATCATAGGAAAATAAATCAGTTCTCTTCCACTAGAGAAATTTCAGTTACTGTAATTAACACCAACGTATATTGCTGAAGGTATTTACTGTAATCAACTTTTCAGTAAACCTGAACAAGGGGATGGTGACAAGCTCAAGTCAAGCCCATGTTCCCTACTACTCGTCCCATGCCGTGGACGGACTATACGGGTCAAACCCGTTGACTAACTGTTTTGTGTCCGCCAATTCTCAAGCATCTACAGCATGGTGGAGGGGCGACATCGGCTTCGTCGCCAGGATCATCAACATTGATATCCAGTTCCGGGAAGGGAGTAAATGATTATCTAATTTTATTAAATGTTGTATTACTGTTTCTTGCTTTAAAGGTGAAATAAGAACGCAAATCGATTAGCATGACGCATACAAAAAAGAGCGTTTGATTTATTCTTGACATTTATTCGTCTTGTGTCTAATAAGATACAATTTTTTTATTGTTTTTTTTTTTATTTATTATTATTTTTTTTTTGTTTTTTTTTGTTTTTTTTTTGTTTTTTTTTTGTTTTTTTTCTTATTATTTTCCTTTTTTTAAAAGCTAAATATCATATTTTATATATTATATGTATTGTATGCCATCAAGTTAATGTGTTTTGTTCAACTAATTAATAAACTCAACAGGTATAAATATGACCATAAACAGAATCCATGTGTGCCACGCGCTCTAAATATTTTATACTATCGTAATAAAAGGACACCAAATAGACCCGTCGAGGTAATATTTTGTGATATTTTGTAATTTGATACAATTCCAATCTAAATTGCTTGACAGGTGTCCAAATACATGTCTATTCATTATTCAACTATCAATCTGAAGCATGATTTAATTCTAGTTTGATTAATACCTTTCATTTAAGCTGACAGGCAAAATGGCTACTTTTTATACGTGTCTAATTCGTCATCATGGACGACCGGGAGGTTATGTTATCATGACGACAACCCTGACGTCGTTCCTGACGTCATACAGAACAAGACGTGTGAGCTAGACGGACGTTACATTATGGTAGTCAGTCACAGCGACTCTACTCCTTACGTTGAGATATGTGAACTCGACGTTTATGGTATGTATTTACATAAGGATTGAAAGTATTTTTTCAACTTTCATAGTGCTATGACAGGTCAGTCGTTATAACCATATTTAATGAAGCCCGCTAGGGCTTCATTCTAAATATGGATGTAACCGCTGAAAGTGACCTTCAAAAACAAAATGACTTTCAATCGATATATTTTACATTTGTATTATAGAACAATCGCTTAATCATATGTATATTTTCCCCAATGATTAGTGTATTTCTTGTGTTTGTATATGCGTCGTCATTTTAACGACGTTGGTTGAATAGCCCAGTTTGAATAAAATTGGCATTAATGATAAAACTTCGTCAGTTGTGCGTTTGACGCAAAGGCGTTCTCCATGCTATTCGAAGCAAAGCGACAAGGCAATCATTGAACAAGCTTGATCTATGACGTCACAATTAACCCACGTGCTACGTCTCGAGAGAACCATGGCTTTCATTTTGTTATGAAAAGCATTTCTGCTTGTAGTCTTCGATTTCCAGGGGTAAGACTCCCTACACTCTAGGATGTTTCATAGCTTGATCGAAGGCACTGTGTGTGTCACTTTTAAGATATTCGAAAAAATCTCCCAGACATCTAACGATGAAAATGCCTGGCTTTAAAGTCGGGTGTTGCGCGAGCCTTCCAAAGTAAACTTAACCCCTGGAGTATCGAGGATGCACGTTTATCATCATACACTAGTACTAATATGAATTGAGCATGTCTATGTGAACAATTATGATAAAGCACTCGCAAAAAAACAATTTAAGGACCTCGGACTCCTGCCCAAAACTATTAATAATTGATTGAAACTGAACGGATTCGATTGTGCTACATGTACCTGGTCATATATATCCCAACTATGCTAGCTATATATCCAATCGGAAGTAAAAGAGCGGTTATTGATTACAGGAAAAATACACGATGATCCAGTAGAATAAGGAACTTTAAATCAGGTTCGGTGGTCTGCTAAAGAAAAGTAATTACGGTAAAGATTGTGTCTCCAGGTTTTCAGAAGAAGTAGGTTGTGTCAATATTTGACAGGATGCATATTGTGACGTTTTATCTACGAGGTACTCTGTATTTACTACTATAATGAAAGTATATGTCTATGGAGATTGCGACTACATCTTTACAGAATGTGGATTGCGACTTAATATTTATGTAGTTCGGACTGTTGGGACTGTATCTAAGAGGATGTAGATTAGAACTATATTGAAGAGGATGTGGATAAAAATATGATTAACAGGATGTGGATTAGGACACTATATTTAAGAGGATTTGGATTAGGAAACTATACTTAAGAAGATGTGGATTAGAACTATATTTAAGAGGATGTGGATTAGAACTATGTTTAAGAGGATGTGGATCAGAACTATGTTTAATAGGATGTGGATTAGAACTATATTTAAGAGGATGTATATTGGGACTTAACCTAACTTTCAGGATGTAGATTAGGACTATAACTAAAAGGTTGTATATTAGGACTATATTTAAGAGGGAATATTGGGACTATATTAAGAGGATGTAAATTATGACTTTATCTAAGAGGATTTACACGTATATTCGGACTATCAGGATGTTGATTATTACTATATTGTACAGGTTGTCGATCCAACTTTTACGGTGAGAAATGTGAATCACCTTGTTACTGTCAACAAGGATGTAATGTTACATCAGGGATTTGTGACACCCCGGAATGTCAGCCGGGATGGCAGGGGATGCGCTGTGATACAAGTGAGTATTTGTGGATGATATTTACTGTGGTATGATTTATATTGTTCTCATTTTGAGGATTGATGCTTTCTTGGATGGGACCAAGATTACCATGGCGGGTGTTGTCGATGAAGCAGAAGACGCTTACTCTTCTGGGATACCTGTTTTTTTTTAGTTCCAGACAACAATCATATACATCAATACTCTCATGGTATTAAGCATTTATTCAATGGTATTCAATGATACATTCAATGGGATTCAATGATACAATCAGTGGTATTCAATGATATTAATAGTAATAATCAAGTACAGTGCACTCCTCTTGATATCATGCTGCATTTGTCAGACAACGACACGATATTAACAGGAATGTGACACTAAAAGAAATATGTTTTTTTTCCACTAAATCTAGTTCATTTCCAATCCCCATAACTAAAACTAAGCTATTCATGTACATATGAAGATGTTTCAATATATAGATAGTATTATTTCAATTAAAAATTATTTTGGGGTTTATTTTTTAGTTTCTTTGCAACATTTTTACATTGTATCGGAAATCAATGGACAAGACATCATTTTTTGGATATTTTATGTAATTGGTTAAAAACTTGATATTAAGAGGAATTCACCTCAAAATACATGATATTAACCAAATAAAGTTACATGGATTATGTGGAGAGCAAAATGGTGCTTGGGAAAACATGATATAAAGAGGAATGTTATATTAACAGGGGTGATATTAAATGGAGTCCACTATATTACCTTTTTAATTATTGTATATCTCTTCTGCACTTAAGTGTTCATACTTCTTATATACAATGAACTAGAAGAAAACAATCAACAATATATTGACTGGAGCTAATTGAAAGGGGGTTTTGGGGATGGTTTGGTTTAAAAGTAGAAACTGGTTGAGAAAAGGAAAGTCAAAGATATCAATGGAAATGTAAGTTTTTTTTTCAAAAGTCCATCCTAGTCTTTTTACTGCCAGAATAATACCATTATCGTCAATAAAGTAAGTATTCAAATTAAATTTTTTATTGCATTCCTTTTGTTGAAGGAAACTGCCATCTCCTTTAAGTAGGTCATTTATAAGAATAACACCTTTATCAAACCATTTGCTTGTAAAACACCTGCTCTTATTCTCTTGTACTTTTTAAAACTTCCTTTGTTCCTATTTTGCCTCTAGTTTAATTGATTTTGAATTCGGATAATGGTTTTGTTGACGCTTTGGTATTCTCTGAGTTTTTTCATATCTGTTAATTATATAAGCCTTTGAATAATGATAAGAAATATATGTATGTAGTTAAGATTATGCGTCTCTCAAATATGTAATTATTAAATTAATTGGATCCCGATTGAACTTTGTTTTTACTATTATCTTAATGTTGAAATTAGTATTGTATTGCGTAATTATTTTTCTTTGTATATAAACCATACACAAGGGATAACATTGATGAAATATCAACAGGGTACTTAGTTAAGCATCAACCGAATTTATAGAAAAACGAAATATTTCCTTATACTGTATAAGTTAGTATTTTCGCGTGTGGAATTTTTCGCTTAATCAACCTTTAAACTGTTCGAGGTGTGGACATTTAGGCGCCGTCAATCAAGCTGTTTTGTATTGTGTGCCTATTATACTATTGAACACTGTTGAGTAAGAGAAGTGTTATATATTCGCGTGTTGATATGTTCGCGGAGATTTAATGCATGCAAAATAAGCGAAAATTTTCACTCCGCGAAAAATCCATTTTTACAGTAACATAATTACGCCGTTTACTTGGATTAGTTATATTTATATATTATGATATTATAAAGTAGAATGTAAGTAATGATTATCTAAGCTTATCTATTTCCCAATATCCTATTGCAGAATGTGGACCACACTTATTTGGCGCTAACTGTAGTCGGGTGTGCCACTGTCGAGAATCGGGTTGTCATCACATAACTGGACACTGCGACAAAACGACTTGTCTTCCGGGTTACCATGGTGATAGTTGTGATCAAGGTAAGTAATGAAAAAGTAAAATAAAGGGTTGACGGCAGTAATTTGTGATGCTGTCATGTAGGTATCCAAAAAAGAGAAGAATTAGGACAATATTATTTGTCCTAATATTTTCAAATAAAAAGATTTAGTTGTAGTTATACTGTGTTTTTTTGCAATGCTTGGTGGAACATAGATACCCGGGAAGTTGTATTATTATAAGTAGATATATCTTTTTTTTGTAAAAATATTTTTCAGAGTGTGCAACTGGGACGTTTGGGGAGGAATGTAGCAAAAGATGTCACTGTGAGGCTTCAGGGTGTAGTCATGTGACAGGAATTTGTAAAACACCCGGATGTAGCAGAGGATGGGATGGCAACACGTGTAGTGAAGGTATGGTAAATAGTATACATAATTTTAAAAAAACGCATGCATTGTGACATGCAGTATTTTCCTGGAGATATGATCCGTTTGAGTTGGAAAACCCTACCCTATGTACCAAATACTTTTTATTTAATTTTATTGTCTTCTTCAAGTAACATATAAGAATACTCGTTAAGCAAGGCTGATGATATTAATGCATGTACATATTGAATATATGATTTAAAAAAATGAAATGTTAATTAATTGACAGTTGTGGCCGTGCAGCTACATATGTACATGCACAAGGATTTGGGCCACTCTGTCAATAACTGTTGATAATCTTGTAATATTATAATATAATTATATAATATAATGTGCATAATGTGTCAAGTGTGTATGAAGTGTGAGTGTGTATTTTATGACTTACCTCCCCCTTCTTTTTTAAAGAATTACTTCCCTTTACCATGTGTTCTACTAGCTTTTCATTAATTTTTTTCTTAAATTATTACATTTAATCTAAATTAATTTTATAAGTTAATTTTGGCTGTCTTGTGGAGAGAATTAATATAGCTTTGCCTGTTATTTTATCCACACTGACTTGTAACATCGTTTGCCAATAAAAATTTGTTGAAGTGAAAAATGAATCTACATATTCCACACAATCTAGGTCATCCTAAAATAAAAAAGCACAAAATTGACGGATAAAAAAGTACTCCATAGTACATCATTTAAATAAGTTTATATGTACAAAGAAAGAACAACCCCCTATGTGTGAGGTATAGCCGATATAATGTCATTAACACAGCTTGTGGACCAGGAACATTCGGGGAGGATTGTAACAGAACGTGCCATTGTCTAGTTCCCGGATGTAATCCGTTCATTGGTTTCTGCTACGAGACCGGATGTGAACAGGGTTGGAGCGGGGACTCTTGTGATGTGCAATCAAAAGGTACATATAGCTGTTGTACTAACTCCCCCCCCCTTCCTTCCCTCCGATAAAATGATAACTGCATTCATTGTTCAGGCATTTTGTATGCATTACATAAACATAATGGCTTATTATTTACAAAAAAAGGAGTGTTAATTTTGTTTGATACAAGTTCGTATGTTTCTCAGTTTAACACAAGTTTGTAAGTTGTCAGTAAGTATACACGCATAATAAATAAACATGGTAAAACAAGTTTTTTTGCTATATAACGTTTCTAAAATGTTTATTCTATCATACATTCTGTAGACGGAAGAAATAAGTGCCTGAGATCTTTTAGTAAATTTTGGTAAACACATATCAGATCCTTTGTCATATTCGTAATTTTTTGTTAAAACTGCGTCTTTGTAAAAAAAATGATTATGGTCCAATTTTCGCAATAGAAGAGAACACTCAGCGCTGTTTACGATATATGATCATTATGAGTATATCAAGATTAACTTGTATATGACAGTAAGTAACTTAAACTTGATTTGTATCAGTGGTAAACGAGTCATCATCTGAAGAATGTGAGTTTGGAACATTCGGAGAGACATGTTCAGAATACTGCCATTGTAATGTTGGGGGCTGTGATCACGTGACAGGCATGTGCATGAAACCCGGATGTAAATCAGGATGGAGAGGGACAGCATGCGACCAAAGTGAGTACAAAATATGCAATGATTTGTTAATTAATCAATCATCTGGAGGCCCCCCTTCACATGGTACGCGCTTATTGTTTCATTGAATATATGAACGTAACAAATGTGGAAGCACCTAAATAGGATAGAGATATCCTCCGTGGATCAATTATACATTAAACTCGAAACACCACAAGACAACCGTTATTATAGATAATTAGACGACATTGTTGCGTATGTACATTGAAAGTATCGACGTCAAATGAATCCTTTTTCGGAAGCTTGATCAAAGTTGGAACAAGATATAAGACTAAGGGCATATATTTTATTTTATGTCAAAGATTTATATTCTATGAAGAAAAAGAGAATAACGAAGCGTCAAAAAAACCATAGTCCGAACTCAAAATCGATGAAACTAGGAGTAAAATATGAACACAGGAAAGATTTAAATGAAAACAGCTGAAAAAGTTCAGAAGAATTAGACAAGGTGTTCCGGAAGAGTAAGCGTCTTCTGCTTCATCGATGACAACCGCCAAGTAAATCTTGGTTAAACCCAAGTAACCATGAAGTCCTCAAAGTGAGAACTGAGTCATCATTCTCAATCACATCAAATAACAAACTAATATCCTCTTTCGAATACCCTTGTTTTCTTTGTAAAAAAACTACATTGATGGTAAGAATAGAAATATTTAATAAATATTTGATATTAGTATTCATAACTCAAAGTTAAAGTTTTAGAATTTAGTACATCAGATATCCAATGACAAATTAAAATAAAAGGTGTTTGTATAAACAGTATGTGATGCTGGAACATTTGGTCACAACTGTAACAATACCTGTCACTGCTTGTACCCCGGATGTGACCACACGAATGGCACCTGCTACCGAAAAGAAATAGTTTGTCAGGACGGTTGGACGGGCGAGTCTTGTGATAAAGGTGAGTAACCAAGCATTATAATACGGTATTGTCTCCGTAGTTCAATGGAAGGTTTTGTGCATATCAATTGATATCTTGCCATTTTATTCTCTTGCGACCCTTGCTTAACATACTATAAACCAACTTATTTTCGCGGCGACTAGATTTCGCGTTTCATATGAAACGACTATTTCGCGGCGGTTTAATTTCATGATAAATACTGTCGTAAATCCTATGTACAGTACAGTACAGTATTCCTACAGTTGGCATACTTCCGATTGAAACTATTTCGCGGCGATTAATTTTCGCGAATTTCAAATCACCCTTGAAATACGCGAACATTTTAATCGCACGCGAATATAAGTTGGTTTACAGTATGCAACAACCTATATAATAGTATTGTAAGAATCTTCACAAATATAAAACCCAGTTAGTGTTCATCTGTTTCTAAAGCTTGTCCAGTGGGTTCTTTTGGTACACGATGCGGCAAGACATGTAACTGTAAACTCCCCGGATGTGATCACGTGAGTGGGGCATGTGACGAAAAAGAGGCTGGATGTCTTGACGGATGGAAAGGGGATGCTTGTGATAAAGGTAGCAATGACATTTAGATAATGAATTTTATCAATTGTTATTTCAAATATATTTGTTTTCTAAGAAGCACAAGATATTATATTCTTTCTATTGCTTACCTAGAGGTGATAATTCTTCTTTTCAGTTTGTAACGAGTCTGAGTTATGCGGTAGGCATATTAGATATCTGTCACTGTAGCAAGGATTTTCTAGTGTTAATGTCCTGCTTTTAACTAGGTTTCTAGTTTTTACATCCTGAAAAAAAATGGAAAAAAATTAATTCGAACATGGATATCATCCTATCAATTGTTAAGTTTGCGTATCGTAATGTTTCGTATCTTATTGACACTTTTATGATAAAAAGTTCAAAACATAAAGCATGATAGACTTTTGAACTCTCAACGAATCTGGCGTCCCAATCAGAAATGAAATCGTTATGTATTGTCGTTGCAAAGTCTTTTAGTTTCACTGTCAGGTACATCGACGAAGTGTTGTCTATAAATAACGAGAAGTTTGCTGACAAAGTCGATCGTATATACCCTTCTTATCTTCAAATCAAGGACACAACATACTGTTTAATATCAGCTTCCTACCTCGATCTTTACGTAAACTATGACCAACAGGGGCACCTTACTACTAAGCTATACAATCAACGTAACGATTTCGATTTCCCTATCATAATCTTTCTTTTCAGTGATAGAATATCCCTACTTCTCCAACCTATGGTATTTACAAGTCACAGTTGATTTTTTTCTTTGTTTTGCTCTAAATATGGAGAGTTTGCTGTTTACAAACAAACTACGGCACGCACATTTGAGGTTTTTCTAGTCGCAATCTTTGTCTTGATGTGATTGAGACTGATGCCTCAGTTTTCACTTTGAACACGTGGCATTTACTTGGTTGTGACCAAGATTTACTTGGCGGGTGTCGTCAATTAAGCAAACTCTTATTGTTCTGCAGCACCTGTTCTTTTTATCTTGTACCCTTTTCAATGATCTTAGTATTTATCTTTTCTTTGCTGATATTTTGCCCCCAGTGTAACTGATTTTGAGTTCGGAAAATGTTTTTGTTGATGCTTCTCTGAATTTTATTTTCTGATGATAGAGCAATTATGTCTCATGAGTCCAATCTTAAAATATTTTGCTTTGTTGATTATCTTTATAAAATCGTCAAAACTAGAGGCATCATGAAAAAAAGGAAAGATTATCATGAAGACCCTTGTAAAATTACAAGAGAATAAGACCAGGTGTCCCGGAAGAGTAAGCGTCTTCTGCGTTTTTTGGTTAAAACAGTCCCACATTCCTCTTTTGTTTAAGCTGAAGACCCAGTGCATGCTTGTGTGGCTACTTGTCCAAATACACAGGATCTACTCACGCCCATTCACGACTCGGTCCACGTGTGTCCTAATACACAGGATCTCAACACCGCAATCCTGTTGTGCGTCTTGTTTGGCATTTTGCTGTCAGTGACAGGCAATGCCATTACAATGATGTTGATTGTCAGGTGAGACATCGCCGTAAATATTCTTTCAGTGATATAGACTTCTGAATGATTGATGATTACAGAAATCTGCATTTTGTTTTGTAAGAAAAATATCATGAAACCAAACATTACTAAGCATCCAGTAGAAGAACAAATCTGGACAAGATTCGTTTTGCTTGCATGGAAAGATTCACTTAAACATATCAACTACAATATTCACATGGAATTTAAAAATCAATTCAGATTTTTTCTCTATCAATATCAGATCTTATATTTAAGTTTGGACCTAGACAGAGTTTTAAATTTTCATGAATACTTATGATATCATTTTGAAATTGTGTGAACATCAACGTATTAATAAGTTGCGTTTGCACTGGAAGTGTATATACAACTTTGTATAATAAACTGAAAAAGCAACGCGACTTCTTGAATTGTCATGTATTTAGTAGTAGATATACATTGTTGTAAAGTACATAAGACACCTAGTCACATGTATCATAACTGACTAATATGTTTCTTTTGTTTCTTAGACGAAGTTGTTGCAAGAAGAGGCAGGATTTATACACAATAGAGGGTACAAGTATAATTATGTTTACTTACATTAAATCATACTTTTACATTGATGTAGTGATAAAAATCCTCTGATTTTCTTTATTAAGAACACTGTTGTGTCAGTTGCGATGTTTTTTTGTAGACACCGTTAATTACAATTAGTATCTCCTTTTCCAAACATTTTCAATTTTACATGAATGTAGCATCATATTGGAAATAAATGAGTTTTACTATGATTTGTTTGTTTTTATTTTCAGGAGGAATTGTAAATAAAACATACGACGATTTGAACCTTCCAAATAATGAAGAAATCGCATGCTCTGTGACATAAAACGTCAGTGAGGTTTAATGAAGAACCTGTCCAGACAAAGCATCTCCCGACTTGGAAAAACAACACCGAGAATAAATGTTTTCTGGCGTATAGTCCAAACAATTGATTGTTGTCTAAATAAAAAAATAAAACAAATCCGGCCAGGGCGAAATGGCCAATGACTAAGTCGACCCATTTAACGATCAACCAGCACCTCCAGTAGACCGCGCATTAAAATAGACCTTAATGGATCACCGAATGTCATATTTGATAATGTGGAAAATATTAGCGATGTGCATTGTTGTTATGTACTTTTGTTATATAGACCCGTCAGGTATGAGGTCACCAAGTTAAGAAACTATTAATGGCGACGAAACAATAGCTGCACAATATGAAGATCCAAGTTCGATAATTCTGTTTAAGAGTGATAATATCATCGCTTCAGAGTGGAACATAAATTGTCGTCTCCTCAATATTGGCATCACAGATAGTGTATACAATATAACACATATATTATAAGCGCTATCTTGAAATGTAGTACTTGATATACATTCATATTACATTAACAATCTACTATATAGCAGTAATATATGCATTTTTACAAACATATGTTATATGAGTTAACAATTTACAAAGCTCTTCAATTGATCATTCTAACACGATTCGTTTGTAATGCGTGTTTTGATTGGATATAGACCATGTTCTAGAATCATGATCAATCGTATCAAGCTCCGCCAATCGAGCTTAAGCCATGCCCCTTTTCTACCCAAAACAAAATGGCGTCAAGTTCGTCTATTGATGAACATTCCACTGCATGATAGACGTACGTCAAGCTAGCATCAGAGCAGAAAGGACCGATTCAATGTATTTGTTGAATAAATTAAGAATAAAACGTACTCATTTCTTGTTGTTACCTCTATTTATTCATGAACTGTTAATTCCATCCATGTGTACTGTAGTAGGCATCTTGATCCGGAATAAAAACAAACATTATACTGTGACTGTGTCTTGTGAATTTGCACAAAACTCTTCACAGATCTAAACACACGATTTTTTTCGATACAAACATTATCATGCATACTAACGTGGAATTGTCGACAATTTGTCAATGTTAATTCAAGTTTGTCGTTTAAAAACGTTCACGAAGAATTCGAATCCAAATATTCCGCCTCGTCAACATCCAGACCAAGCGCTCGCACGTACATGTATTGGCGTATCTAAATGACCGATTTTTTTAAAGTTTCTTTTTGATTTGTCAGGTGGCTATAGAAAGACACGTCACCTGCCAGCAAAACAGAGTACAGGATAAACGATGTATCTAAACACATAAGCGTAGTAAATTTGCCAATGAGAGTTAGAATGGGGATGGTACGTTATTATTCGTGTCTAAACTGGCGATTAAAACATGGAATTTGAGTCTCGAGTTCAAACTCAATTTCATGTTCTTATCGCCATTATAGCCACATTCAAATATCTATTTCACAGGGTTATAAACGTCTCTTACAATATGCAGTTAATTTTGGAATTAAGATTATAAAGTTGCACTAGTGATGAACACTGCAAATACACAAAATGTAATTGGATAAAATGCTTATTTGCTTATGTAATCTAATAACTCAAAGAATATACGGCTAGACACTAATGCATGTTATTTATGTTTGAACATACACTGTAACTGTATTTTATAGTTAATATGTATTGTACATATATGAGATACTTTAATAAGCTTATCTGTATCAGATAATTACTAAACATTAAACAATGTCGAATGTCCTTCCACAGAATTCGTAACTCTTTTGGAGTTGGGTGGCGAAGTGTGTGGCTTGGACATTGCACTAAATAACACCAATGAAGAGATTGATAAGTCCCAGTAAAAAAAGTGCGCAGGTGGATTCAGTGTGCACATACGCATACACTGAACAGTGCTGGGAGTATCACAAGATCAATGTGGTCCTATATTTTACTACTAAATAACATCCTGGTCAAGGACAGGGGGTGTCACGTGCGCCCAGTGACACCCCCTTGGAGCTTTGGAGAAAAGGGCTGACCCAATTCCAGATTGCAAGCTTGGACATTTGGAAATGTGGATGTTAATTCATCCTGCAAACGGAAAAGTAAGAACACGCACGACAAAACTGCCAACCCTTCCAGAAAAGGAAAAACGAAAGGGAACATTTTGCAGATTCTTATTATTCGGGAACTACTTGGTACTTGTTCGTACGAGTAGAGCAATTCGATTCGTATTAGGGAGATAACACATACCTGCATGTTGTAACGGAATCTACACAATCTACAAAACAAATGTTGTTTGCGCAGGTAGACAGAAAATGGCAAGCTGAGAAACCGGCTCTATTTGGAATCAAGGTAAAGACCTACCACTCAGACACCGCCGTTAAATACCCTGATGTATCTACGTATAAGCGCCCCAACGAAAGGGCTCCAATGAGAGGCGACGAAAATTGCTTATTTAGCTCATTCATTTACGTGCTATTTGAATGCAGTCACACCATGTATTGATAAGAAATTACATTATTGATTACATGAAACAAAATGAGAACATTTTAAAAAATGTTATCACTACTCCAGTACACATATATATCAGCGAAACGCAAATGGGAAAACTTTGCAATTTGGGCACGGAAATTGATATATTGGCCATGACAACAAAACAATATACGTATATTGTGAATACTGAGAGGATGGCAAATTTTCATTGTTGCTATATTGCACCTCTTGGAGATCACTGCAATGCTGCTGAGGGTAGAAACATTTACATTAAAAATATGCACGGACATTTTGAGCCCGTTATGCTTGTCGCTAAATTGTACCGAAGGAAGAACATTGAATCTATATATTGGGATAAAAACAGTTGACCAAAATGGTATTGGAAGCGTATCTCATCAGAGACTCTGTGTGCGATTCTTGTCATGAATCACCACGACGAAATGTCTGTATAGAACAAGGCCACACAAGGACATATTTGTGACGACGTATATAGATGTCCTATACAAAATTGAAGGAACGGAACTTATCATAACTGATCAATCAAATTTGAGTAAAACATGGGGGTAATATGAAATAGATCATGGACTTTTACGATATATACGTCCCAACGTACACCGTAGGTTATGGACATTGCTTTTTAGCTGGTACATGTCCATGCAGCTGGTCTCATAATCAATGTTGAAAACAGATCCATACATATATGTGTAAAAGAGTATAGCTTTATATCTCGGTTCCATATTTCAATGTTTTGCCCGGTTTCGGGATAGGCCAAAGTGTATGCATTGCCGTTTTCTGATATCAAAAATTATTTTCTGATATCCGATATATGGCGGGAAAACGTTGCAATATTATAACATCTTTATATAGGAGATTTTACAATGCATAACACGAGATTTTACAGTACAAATAATAAGATTGTTAAGCACAAATAACAAGATTTACAGTAAAAATTACAAGATTGTACAGTACAAATAACAAGAATGTACAGTACAAATAAAAGGATTGTACAGTACAAAACGCAAGATTGTACAGTACAAATAACAAGATTGTACAGTACAAATAACAAGATTGTACATTACAAATAACAAGATTGTACAGGTAAAATTACAAGATTGTACAGTACAAATAACAAGATTGTACAGTACAAAACACAAGATTGTACAGTACAAATAACAACATTGTACAATACAAATAACAAGACTGTACTGTATAAATAACAAGATTGTACAATACAAATAACAAGATTGTATAGTACAAATAACAAGATTGCACAGTACAAATAACAAGATTGTACAATACAAAGAACAATTTAAGATTGCACAGTACTAATAACAAGATTATACAATACAAATAACAATTTAAGATTGCACAGTACAAATAACAATTTAAGATTGCACAGTACAAATAACAAGATTTCGAACCTACAAACAATATTGTCCAGTACAAATAACAAGATATCTGACATACAAGTTTTCGAATATACATCATAAGATATCACATTTACATCACATGATTATCAAATACAAAACACAAGTTTGTATATTATAGGGGAGGGACAGCTATACCATAGAGAAGATAAGCACCATGTAATACTATATAGATTGTTATAACTATCCAACGCACTAAGGTAGATTATTGACAAATCGCTGATCTGAGCAGTAATCAGTACTGGTAGCGATCGATAATTACAGGGATAAGTAGAGGTACTCGAGAGGGATTAACTGTAATGGTCTAGCTGATATAGAACAAAATAAATGAAGAGTTACCTACCGTTTCACTCACCTTGGAATTGGCCAATATGTGTCATATTTTAAAACTTCATTAAAATGTTATTGTTAAGAATGCCCTAAAATGTATCCATTTAAATTGATTGACAGTAAGAGAATATCGTTGTTGCATGATTTTTATGTTATAAAATCTACACACCTGTAATTATCTATTTTATTTTCTATAAGTACTGTACGTTTTCCCATCGTGTTACTGTCTTCGTTTCAAACACTGAAGTGCCTAACTGTGCACAGATGTGTAATCAAAGCTCCCTTAACCCCTGATTGGCCTTTTAGTTTATATTTTTTATCGTGAAACGGCTGTAGATTGTCACATGTACTAACACTACACTTTCATCTATATGTTCGATTTCAACATTCCAATCAGAGACTGTTACATGGACAATACATTGTATTCTGATATTGTAGGTACTTATTATGGAAGATTACCTCTAATTGGATACACCTTGTTCATAGTATATCTGTTCTGATCGGATGTCTTTCATAGGAAGCTTTGGTAGTTGTGAATATATAGTGTTTTGTATTTCATAAAAAGTATCAAATACAAAACACAATGCATTACAATAGAAATGATGACATATCAAACATGCATCGCAAGTTTTCGAATATACATAGTGAGGAATCAAATAAAAAATTCAGAGAAAACCAAAGCGTCAATAAAAACCATAATCCGAACCCAAAATCGATTAAACTAGAGCCAAAATAGGAACAAATGAAAGATTTAGACCGACATTCTTGTAAAAGCACAAGGAAATAAGACCAGATGTTCCGGAAGAGTGAGCGTTTTCTGCTTCATCGACGACCCCCGCCATGTAAATCTTGGTCACATCCAAATAAGCATCAATCCTCAAAATGAGAACCGAATCATCATTGTCAATCACAACAAGTAAGCACACTAATAAGCAAACTCAAAAACGTCCTTCTTCATATCACACAAACATACACAATGTTTCCTGATGACATCAAATCACAAGTTTATCAAATACCCAATACAAATAATAAGAAATCGAATATACATCACAAGGTACTGTATAAATATATCACAAGATTGTACAATACAAATCGCATGATATCGAATATGCATTACAAGATATCGAATACACATCACGTTTTCGAATATAAATCACTAAATATTTAATATACTGTACATCACAAGATGTTAAAATATTGCAACGTGTTACACGCCATACCGATACATGGAATGGGGTTTTGTTTTGATTTCGATGAAATTGAATTTCTGATATCAAGCAAATATTTCTGATACCAAGAGATCAAAATGCATTCTTGATTTCTGACATTAAAAAATGAATATTGTTGATGTCAGAAAATGGCAAATAAACCACTTATTATCAATGTTAAAATAACAAATGAGGGAACCTTTTACGCTGTCATTTGTTGAATGACACGACCAATTTTCAACGGCATTCAGGGTCTATATTCAACGTTGAAAACTAACCTGAGGTCAATTGTCAACGGGGGTCCATTTTCAACGTTACACCGGATCGTATCTGTAGCTAGTCCGGCGTCAAATCCCTGAATGTGTGACCTTGGATTTAGGTACTGAAATACTGGGCAATTGCAGCCGCGATACATGTACTTGTCCAACATAATAATTAACTATTCATAACTTCAGTCATATGTTACAATCACTGGGCTGATACAATCATTTATCTCAATAAGCAGCTTTCCTTAATAGGGAAACTACAGAGAATTAGGGCTGCAGTAATTTTAGTATTTTTATTTACATGACAGAGCAACATTATGCTGCTTACCTGTCAACAATATTATATCATATTTGAAAAGCTATTTGATAGATACAAACATTACAATTGGGCTTGATTTAAGTTTGTTAAATTAAGGATTATCTTTTCATTTTGTTAAGTTTATTAGATAATAAATCGAATGGAGCACGAGATAAATTGCGTAAATGCGGCGAAGTGTTTTCGTTCAATTTACCGACTGCTCTATTAGGTTATATGACCTTATAAACTAATAAAAATAAAAGGTTAATCCTTATATTTATAGTAGGTTTTTGCCGTTTTCTAATATCAAAATTATTTTCTGATATCTAATATATGGCGTGTAAAACGATGCAATATTAAAACATCTTGTGATTTATATACGAAATTATCAAATACAAAACACAAAATTTTACAATACAAAACACAAGATTTTACAGAACAAATAACACGATATCGAACATACATCACAAGTTTTCGAATATACATCATTAATATAATATATACATCATAGGATTATCGAATACAAAATAAAAGATTGTATATTATAGGGGAGGGACAGTTATACCACAGAGAAGATAAGTATCATGTAATACTATATAGATTATTATAAACGCACTAAGGGAGATAATCAACAAATCGCTGATCTGAGCAGTAATCAGTAATGGCAGCGATCGATACTGATAGGAATTAGTAGCAGTTCTCGAGAGGGATTATCTGTAATGGTCTAGCTTGATATAGAACAACATAAATCAAGAGTTACCTACCGTTTCACTTACCTTGGAATTGACCAATATGTGTCATATTTTAAAACTTCATTAAATTATAATTGTTAAGAACGCCCTAAAATGTCTCAATTTAAATTGATTGACAGTAAGAGAATATCGTTGTGTATGATATTCAATGTTATAAAATCTGCACACCTGTAATGATCGATTTTATTTACTATATATACTGTAAGTTTTCCCTCGTGTTACTGTCTTCATTTCAAACACTGAAGTGCCTATCTGTGCGCAGATGTGTAATCAAAGCTCCCTTAACCCCCGATTGGCCATTTAGTTTATATTTTTTGTTGTGAAACGGCTGTAGATTGTCACGTGTACTAACACTACACTTTCATCTATATGTTCGATTTCAACACTCTGATCAGAGACTGCTGCATGGACAATACATTGTATTCTGATGGAAGGTCACCTCCGATTGAATACACCCTGTTCATAGTGTTTCTGTTCGGATACATTCATAGTAATTTTGGTAGTAGTGAATATATAGTGTTTTGTATTTCATAAAAAGCGTTTCAAATACAAAACACACGATATAACAATAGAAATGATGACATATCAAACATGCCTCGCAAGTTTTCGAAAATACATAGTGAGGGGAAATAAACAGAGAAAAACAAAACGTCAATAAAAACGATAATCCAAACTCAAAATCGATTAAACTAGTGGCAAAATATGAACATATGAAATATTTACACTGAGACTCTCGTAAAAGCACAAGGGAATAAGTCTAGGTGTTCCGGAAGAGTAAGCGTCTTCTCTTCATCATCGTCCCCGCCATGTAAATCTTGATCACATCCAAGTATGGATCAATCCTCAAAATGAGAACCGAGTCATTATTGTCAATCAAAACAAGTAAGCACACTAATAAGCAAACTCAAAAACGTTCATCTTCATATCACACAACCATACAGAATAGTTCTCGATGAGATCAAATCACAAATTTATCAAATACCTAATACAAATAATAAGAAATCGAATATACATCACAAGATACTGTATAGATATATCAAGATCGTACAATACAAATAACATGATATCGAATATGCATCACAAGATATAGAATACACATCACATTTTCGAATATAAATCACCAAATATACAATATACTGTACATCACAAGTTGTTAAAATATTGCAACGTTTTACACGCCATAGCGATACATGGAAAAGGGTTTATATTACAAATGTATCAAAAGATAAGTTTTGATCTCGATAAAATATTATGTCTGATATCAAGCAAATATTTTCTGATACCAAGAGATCAAAATGAATTCTTGATTTTTGATATAAAAAAATTCTCCCGGATTGTATCACATTCCGGTGATTGTTACGTCATATTTTGGCGGGATTATCGTATTAAAATTATGTTATTTTACGTCGTTTTCATTTCTGAATCAATTCTTAACGGACAATTTTCAACAGACCATCCGTTGAGAATTGACTTTTTACACATATTCAACGTTAAAAACTGACCTAAAGTCAATTGTCAACGGGGGTCCATTTTCAACGTTTCACCGGATCGTATCCGTAGCTAGTCTGGCTTCATATCAGTGAATGTGTGACCTAGGCATTAGGTACTGAAATATAGGGTAATTTCAGTCGCGATATACCGTATTTACTTGTCCAACATTAAAATTAACTACATATGTATCCATAACTACAGCTGAATACGATACAATCACTAAGCTGACACAGTCAACTATCTTGAGAAGCAGCTTTCCTTATTAGTGAAACTACAGAGAATTAGGGCTGCAGTATGTTTAGCATTTTTATTTACATGACATAGCAACATTATGTTGCTTACCCGTCAACAATATTACATCATATTTGAAAAGCTATTTGATAGATACAAACATTACAATTTAGGTTGATTTAAGTTTGTTTAATTAAGGGTTAACTTTTCATTTTGTTTAGTTTATGAGATCATAAATCGAATGGAGCACGAGATAAATTGTGTAAAAGCGGCGAAGTGTTTTTGTTAAATTTACCGACTGCTCTATAAGGTTTATAATCTTATAAACTAATAAAAATAAAAGGTTAATCCTTATATTTATAGTAGGTTTTTGTTGTTTTCTAATAACAAAATTATTTTCTGATATCTGATAAATGGCGTGTAAAACGATGCAATATTATAACATCTTGTGAATTATATACGAGATTATCAAATACAAAACACAAGATTTTACAATACAAAACACAAGATTTTACAATACAAAACACAAGATTTTACAATACAAAACACAAGGTTTTACAGAACAAATAACACGATATCGAACATACATCACAGGTTTTCGAATATACATCATAAGATATTATATATACATCATAAGATTATCGAATACAAAATACAAGATTGTATATTATAGGGGAGGGACAGTTATACCACAGAGAAGATAAGTATCATGTAATACTATATAGATTATTATAAACGCACTAAGGGAGATAATCAACAAATCGCTGATCTGAGCAGTAATCAGTAATTGTAGCGATCGATACTGATGGGGATTAGTAGCGGTTCTCGAGAGGGATTATCTGTAATTGTCAAAATTATTTAGAATAAAATAAAAGCAAGAGTTACCTACCGTTTCACTCACCTTGGAATTGGTCAAAATGTGTCATATTTTAAAACGCCATTAAAATGTAATTGTTAAAAACGCCCTAAAATATCTCAATTTAAATTGATTTACAGTAAGAGATTATCGTTGTTGTATGATATTTAATGTTATAAAATCTGCACACCTGTAATGATCTATTTTATTTTCTATAAATACTGTAAGTTTTCCCAACGTGTTACTGTCTTCATTTCAAACACTGAAGTGCCTAACTGTGCTCAGATGTGTAATCAAAGCTCCCTTAACCCCTGATTGGTCATTTAGTTTATATTATTTATCGTGAAACGGATGTAGATTGTCACGTGTACTAACACTACACTTTCATCTATATGTTCGATTTCAACACTCTGATCAGACACTGCTACATGGACAATACATTGTATTCAGATATTGGAGGTACTTTTTATGGAAGGTCACCTCTAATTGGATACACCTTGTTCATAGTATATCCGTCTGATCGGATGTCTTTCATAGGAATTTTGGTAGTAGTGAATATATAGTGTTTTGTATTTCATAAAGAGTATCAAATACAAAACACAATGCATTACAATAGAAATGATGACATATCAAACATGCATCGCAAGTTTTCGAAAATACATAGTGAGGAATCAAATAAAAAAAAATCAGAGAATACCAAAGCGTCAATAAAAACCATAATCCGAACCCAAAATCGATTAAACTAGAGGCAAAAAAAGAACAAATGAAATATTTACACTGACACTCTTGTAAAAGCACAAGGGAATAAGACTAGGTGTTCCGAAGAGAGAGCGTTTTCTGCTTCATCGGCGACCCCCGCCATGTAAATCTTGGTCACATCCAAGTAAGCTTCAATCCTCAAAATGAGAACCGAGTCATCATTGTCAATCAAAACAAGCAAGCACATTAATAAGCAAACTCAAAAACATCCATCTTCATATCACACAAAGATACAGAATATTTCCCGATGACATCAAATCACAAATTTATCAAATACCAAATACAAATAATAAGAAATCGAATATACGTCACAAGATACTGTATATATATATAATATATATCACAAGATTGTACAATACAAATAACATGATATCGAATATGCATCACAAGATAGCGAATACACAGCTTTCCTTACTAGGGAAACTACAGAGAATTAGGGCTGCAGTAATTTTAGTATTTTTATTTACATGACATAGCAACATTATGTTGCTTACCCGTCAACAATATTACATCATATTTGGAAAGCTATTTAATAGATACAAACATTACAATTTAGCTTGATTTAAGTTTGTTTAATTAAGGATTAACTTTTCATTTTGTTTAGTTTATGAGATCAGAAATCGAATGGAGCAGGAGATGAATTGGTTAAACTCGGCGAAGTGTTTTCGTTTAATTTAACGACTGCTCTGTTGTGTTATATGATCTTAAAACTAATAAAAATAAAAGGTTAATCTTTATATTTACAGTCTGTTTTTTGCCGTTTTCTAATATCAAATTATTTTCTGATATCTGATATATGGCGTGTAAAACGATGCAATATTAAAACATCTTGTGATTTATATACGAGATTATCAAATACAAAACACAAGATTTTACAATACAAAACACAAGATTTTACAATACAAAACACAAGATTTTATAGAACAAATAACACGATATCGAACATACATCACAAGTTTTCGAATATACATCATAGATATTATGTATACATCATAGGATTATCGAATAGAGAACACAAGATTGTATACTACAGGGAAAGGGCAGTTATACCACAGAGAAGATAAGTAGCATGTGATACTATATAAATTTGTATAAATTATCCAACACTAAGGGAGATAATCAACAAATCGCTGATCTGAGCAGTAATCAGTAATTGTAGCGATCGATACTGATAGGGATTAGTAGCGGTTCTCGAGAGGGATTATCTGTAATTGTCAAAATTATAAAGAATAAAATAAAAGCAAGAGTTACCTACCGTTTCACTCACCCTGGAATTGGCCAATATGTGTCATATTTTAAAACTTCATTAAATTATGATTATTAAGAATGCCCTAAAATGTATCCATTTAAATTGATTGACAGTAAGAGAATATCGTTGTTGTATGATATTTAATGTTTTAAAATCTGCACACCTGTAATGATCGATTTTATTTACTATATATACTGTACGTTTTCCCCTCGTGTTACTGTCTTCATTTCAAACACTGAAGTGCCTAACTGTGCGCAGATGTGTAATCAAAGTTCCCTTAACCCCCGATTGGCCATATAGTTGATGTTTTTTTTATCGTGAAACGGATGTAGATTGTCACGTGTACTAACACTACACTTTCATCTATATGTTCGATTTCAACACTCTGATCAGACACTGCTACATGGACAATACATTGTATTCTGATATTGGAGGTACTTATTATGGAAGGTCACCTCTGATTGGATACACCTTGTTCATAATATTTCTGTTCGGATGCAATTCATAGTAATTTTTGGTAGTGAATATATAGTGTTTTGTATTTGGAAATCTTGTGTTTTTTATTTCATAAAATTTATCAAATACAAAACTCAATACATTACGATAGAAATGTATAGCATTGAATAAGAAAAATCAGAATATTGCATCTAGTTAATAGTTGTATAACATATCAATGTAACACCGAGCTAAGGAGTTTGAGCGTCAACAAAAACTATAATCCGAACTCAAAATCGATTAAACAAGGGGACTAAAAAAATATGTACATTGAGACTCTCATAAAAGCACAAAAGAATAAGACCAGGTGGTCCGGAAGAGTAAGCGTCTTCTGCTTCATCGACAAACCCGCTTTGTAAATCTTGGGGCGCATCCAAGTAAGCATCAATCCTCAAAATGAGAACAGACCATCTGTTAAGAATTGACGTTTTAAGCTGTCATTTGTTGAACGACACGACCAATTTTCAACGGCATTCAGGTTCCATGTTCAACATTGAAAGCTTACCTTAGGTCAAGTGTCAAAGGGGGTCCATTTTCAACGTTATACCGGATCGTACCCGTAGCTAGTCCGGCTTCATATCCGTGAATGTGTGACCTAGGCATTAGGTACTGAAATACTGGGCAATTGCAACCGCGATAACTATCTATACCTTCAGCCATATGTTACAATCACTACACTTTGGCTTGATTTTAGTTTATCACTGATATATATAGTAGTGGGGGGGGGGGGGGGGGGGGGGGGTAACAAGAGTAAATTGCGTAAACCTGGCGAAGCGTTTACGTTAAATTTACCGACTGCTCCATTGAATTTATGATCTCATAAACTTAACAATATTAAAGGTTAATTCTTACATTTACAGTATTTTTTTCCAAAATAGTTCATAACTATTCTCTTCAATATAGCCCCATCTGCGGACATGGATTTCAATTGAAAAGTTACAAACGTGAAATTTTTTCAATAAATGAAACAGTATGAAGTTTGCATAAACAGTGGTTAACTTCTCCAATATCCATTTTTGATGACGTCATACAATTGTGACTCCAACTGGATAATTTGCATAGCTCCGCTCGCATGTATTGTTGTCGACGTCATAGAAATTTGGCACGTTCTAAACTATAGTTATTGGAAATTAACTCTAGTTTGCAGGACAATGGTTATCGAGTGAATGTCAGTGTAGACTGTAAATATTAAAATGTTACAGAATGAAGTTTGCATAAGCCGTGGCAAACTCCGCCCTTGTCCATTGTTGACGATGCCATACAATTGTGACTCGAACTGGTCGTTAATTTGCATAGCTCCGCCCGCATGTGTTGTTGTAGACGTCATTGAAATTTGGCATATTCTCAAGTATAATTATTGGAAAATAACTTTAGTTTTGTTGACGCTTTAGTATTCTCTGATTTTTTTTGTTAGACAATAGTTATCGAGTGTAGACTGTAAATATTGTTCTATGAGTATTAACAACTAAGGTCATGTAAGGACGTGCCTCTTTGTGTCTTGTGTAAGCATGTATGCTTGCTGGAGACGGTATGTTGGTGTCTCCTTGTGGTAGTGCGGGTCTGATGTTGACTTTATGGTGCTATCGCACTGAAACACCATGCCGAAGGAACCCAGCACAACATTCAACCATGTCATTTTATACTAACAATGGGTAAACCAGTTGTTGCTGTTGTTTCCTATTAATATGACAGTTTGTAACAAACAAACATGTTTTTGCTCGCACTGGCCATATCTTTTCTTAATTTGTATTTGTTTACGTTAGCGGGCCAGCAGTATTTCTATTTTGGTATCTGTCTACAATTGGTGGGTTAGCCACGCCCTCTTGTCCATATTTGGTAAGCGTCACATACGGGTTCAGAGATCAGAGGTCAGCGCTCATTGGTGCGCACATCATCATTATCAAAAGAAATTTTCAGAAGATCGCCATTTTTTATAAGACATCGTTAAATTGTGAATTTTACACGTTTTGTGCTTGTCGTTAAGTCGAACTTTCAAGTGTTCTTATTCGGACGTTACCGATTTTACATCTGGTGAATATAAGATCGTCCAGAAGTGTTTGTTTGTGGAGCTGTGAAGCTTTCCATGCGTCGGAGGCAGTGACCCCAAAAAACAATAACAAACAATATGGCGGTAAACCAAGCCTAACAGAAGGACGTCTGCTGACAGACAGCACATCGCCACCAAAGACAAGGAGAGTAGATGTTTTTTCTTTAAATATCCTCCGGTACGTAAGTAGGTTATACTTCAACGTGTGTGTTTTTTCACATCATGACGATGTCGAACAAGACTGTGTTAGTGTGGGGACATAGCCTCGTCCGCCGTTTAGGGCAATATTGTGACGATCAGCCTTCCACAACCAATCTAGGTTTTCGACAAAATTCTCACAAGATACAAATGGTTGGCTATTCAGGCGGGACAATCGACACATTACGACGGCACATGGACGATGTCTTTTTCTATCGACCTGACGTAGTTTGTTTACAGATAGCGGGGAATGACCTCAGTCGTCCAGACCAAACCCCCGACGTTGTTTTCAACAACTTTAATTCGCTGTTAGATCAGTTGTTTGCTGCTCCCTTCGTTAAATACGTCGTAGTATTTGAACTATTCCCCCGCCAGAAAACACGTTTTTACAAAGGCGATGTTGATGTCATACAGTATAACCAGAGAGTCAAAGAAATCAATGACAGACTTCGTACCACCCTAGCTGGAAGTGTTTTCTGCAAATTCTGGCAACACGACAGAATGTCAGATTTGGTACGGGTGGCGGATGACAATATCTATTTTTATATATTGTCATTTTGGCGGATAATTTTTTCGTCCGCTCACCTTTGCTTATATTTTATTGTGGATTGTGAAATCATAACAAAAATTCAACAAATTTAATCACAAATTGGTTTCAAGTATTCAACTATACTCAAATATGCAAAATTTAAATAAAACGGCCACTTCTAAAAGAAGTGAGCCAATTTATCGCCACTCATCTGTTTTGGTTTCTTATTTTGCAGTTGTGTCTTATTTAAATATACAATGAAGCAAACAGAGCTTCACAGCATGGAGATGGTATATGAAAATATGTACAATTGTATTGTGAGGAGGGTCAGCACATGGCTAAAATGGAACATCACTGAAAAAAAAAAAAAGTATTTCTACTGGTATAATTTACAGAAGAAGCAAAAATGACAGTTTGTAACAAACAAACATGTTTTTGCTCGCACTGGCCATATCTTTTCTTAATTTGTATTTGTTTACGTTAGCGGGCCAGCAGTATTTCTATTTTGGTATCTGTCTACAATTGGTGGGTTAGCCACGCCCTCTTGTCCATATTATGTAAGCGTCACATACGGGTTCAGAGATCAGAGGTCAGCGCTCATTGGTGCGCACATCATCATTATCAAAAGAAATTTTCAGAAGATCGCCATTTTTTATAAGACATCGTTAAATTGTGAATTTTACACGTTTTGTGCTTGCCCTCCCATCCCTCCCTGTTTTTATTAATTGTATTAGTTTTTATGTTGGAAATATCACCAAGATTGTTGTGTTGTATCATTATGATATAGATGACATATATATTATGATTGATATGTTGTGTTTGTTTAAGCGAATACAGTATATAGGTATGAAAACTTTGAGATACAAGATACATGTGTACATCTTCATATGATTCAGTTATGTCTTAGTTCAGTCATAAAGGTATTGTGTATATAAATTAGATACAGAGTTTTATGAATACTTTTATGAATACTTTTTCTTAAGGTTATGTTGTAAGGCGGTTATTTTCTTCTTCCGCCTATCTTAGCTTATGTATTAGGATTTTGTTTTGGCGGATAATTTTTTCGTCCGCTCACCTTTGCTTATATTTTATTGTGGATTGTGAAATCATAACAAAAATTCAACAAATTTAATCACAAATTGGTTTCAAGTATTCAACTATACTCAAATATGCAAAATTTAAATAAAACGGCCACTTCTAAAAGAAGTGAGCCAATTTATCGCCACTCATCTGTTTTGGTTTCTTATTTTGCAGTTGTGTCTAATTTAAATATACAATGAAGCAAACAGAGCTTCACAGCATGGAGATGGTATATGAAAATATGTACAATTGTATTGTGAGGAGGGTCAGCACATGGCTAAAATGGAACATCACTGAAAAAAAAAAAAGTATTTCTACTGGTATAATTTACAGAAGAAGCAAAAATTGAACGTTAAGCAGTGAACCAGAATTACCAATTTTATAGATTTCGGTTTCGTAAATTGGCCAGAGAACAAAACTTCAACCTCCCTCACTTGGGTTAAAGGTGAGGGGCGAACCCTCAGCTAAAAGCCAAACGTTAGGAAGTGTCAAGGAAGTTTTTATACAAAAGAAGAAAATACATGACCGAAAATTGAATTGCCTTTTACAAATCATACAATTGGAGCAGCAAAAGCGATTCTTCCTCCCTACCAAACTGGGCAAAATAAAAAACAAAACAAAAAAAAGTTTTGAAAAAAGTCTTGTATTGATTATGTTTGGTAACACAAGATAAAAAAATCTTGCAAGTGTAAAGAGCTTGACTAATCAGGGAATTAGCATAAACATTATCAATATTTAGTTGATAACTGATAGAAAACGCTTCATCAAAACAAGAGTTATCTTCCTTCATTCAACGAGGTAGCAACAAACGCAAATGGTAGTTATTTACTCAGTATAAATGAGCCACTCAAGTTATATCCCTTTGTGTTCCTTCATACATTTTCCAACTAACTGTTATAGGATATGTTATAAATAACGAAGTTACATGTTATAAGTGTAAGTGTAAAACAATAAAATACATACATCAGAAGGTAAGGAAAGTTTCTTCACATTCCCTCTTTACTTCTTCACTGCTTTCATATGGACAATTTTAAGTACAGGAATTTCCTTGAGTTAAGGAATGTTTATGAAAAAATAAGAGCATGTGTATATGAAGCTGGAGAAACAGAGATAATACTGTATAGGAAAGAGAAGTTCATGATCATAACACCAAGATTGTCTAGCTCATCATTACGTTTGACAGTAAGCAACCTTCATTTGCCATGTTAAAGATGAAGTGACGATGAAGAAGAGATTTAAGGGTTTTTCATTTAAAAATTAGGAGGAAGTTTCAAATGAGGGAATTTCAGTACAACAGATCACCGGTCCCCTTGTACAATGTAAGTAAAATTTAAGACATTTCAAGGAAATTGTCACTTGGTTTTTGTAAAATTTTCAAATTCAGTCTTGTAAACAAGTTCGTCAAAGCAAAACAAAATATAGAGATAATTTTGCTTATTTTGACAATATGTTCCAAAGGGTAACTCATAACGACATTGATAAATTCAAACTCCTTAGCTCGGTGTGACGATAGTGAATGAAATTGATATGCTAGACAATTATTAACTAGATAAATAACTTTATCATCATTAAACAATAAAAACGTACTCAACATTTAATTTGTATAACATTTTGTAGGTCAGTTTAACATCTAAATGTGGTCTTGTAAACTATTTCATATTCCTTCACAATATATTACAATGTCGACGGAAGGTTAGGAATTATTAATTGATAAGCCCAGTACTTCCACACGCGATCCCTAATAATTGAAGAAATGATAAATAATTACGAAATAATAACAAAAATAATTCTAGAACAATATTACCTTCAATATTACGAGAAAAAAATACTTATGTATAATACAGACTTATACAACTCAGTTTATCAATTTTGATGAAGAGATAATAAGTCTGTTAAGGTAGAATAAAAGGGAAAGATTGTTTATTTTACGTATTCACCTGGCCCCGGTTTCACCAAAGTTCTTTAATTTAGGAAATTCTTCAACTTAAAATTCTCCATGAAAAGCATTACAGAATTTGAGGAGAAAATTTTAAGTTAAGAAACTTCCCTTAAGTTTGTAATGCTTTCTTATGGACAATTTTAAGGTAATTTCCTTAAGCTAAGGAGCGTTTATAAAACCTGGGCCTGATCTTAACCAGTAACTGTTTCAGCATAATTATATGGTGATAGTGTGTTCGGGAAACACCTAGGATTGTTTTGAATTGGAAAATATTACTACTGTTAGGGCCCAAGTAACATACATAATACAAGTACTTCAGCTGTAGCTTATGTGTCTTCAAAGGTGTCGCTGTGGGAAAATGGGTAATATTCATAACTGTTACAAACTATATTTTATCTGTGAAGATTGGGTATTGAAAGTTTGCCAATGAAGATATAAATATAAGATAAAGCTTGAGAAATGATATACTGTTTTACAGCACCTCTATCTCAATGTTTGACATGTTTTTGAACATTATGAAAAACCCAGAAGCCTACTGGCCTTGACACATTGTAAAGAGATTCAAATTTTGTGAAGTGCAGTATATATAACACAACCTGTGGTAATTTTTTTTCATGGCGTCCTATTTATAGCAGCAAGGTGTAAGGTTAATGCAATTACTGAAATATTTGATTAATTACCAGTTTGTCCTTTGCCAGACCAAAGCAGGAGGTAATGTAAAACTTTGGTCTGTTTATTTCCTGGTGTCGATTCGTTTTAATTAAACAGAAGTTGTTAATTAGATTCGAATCAAAATTGCTGACTGATTTGTTAGCTTAGTGCGAAACGGCCGATTTTTTTCAAGTTAGGTTATTTGCTTTAAAAAGTATAAATGAGTATGATTACAATTATTGAATCTAAACTTTTGGAAATTATTAAACTTATATCCTGAAAATTTGATTTTAAAAGTATTTTTTTTATCTTGTTCCAGGGTTTTGTAAAAGTCTACTTTGTTTTCTCTTTGGCCACAATGCTGTGATATTGTTGAACTATCATTGATAATTATCACTGTGTTAGATATCATAAAACACCTCACGGCACAACACTTAACAATCACCACAGAAAGGCGGGACAAAGGTGAATTGACACCGAGTAGATAACTCCATGTTTCTGTTGACGTGTAACACTGTGTTGTATAGAAGTGCTCTGGACCTTGTAAACGTTATACCCCATAGTTAGACTACCTCCTAGTGTTAAACAGCTGATAGACCCCTTGATATAGACTATCTTACACATCTTTGTCCACTCGAGGTGTGATAATGTAGTATAACAATAGTAATCCCGAGCGGTGCGCGATAAGGTTAAAATAATTAGCAAATTTATAACTAGAAATAATTCTCCCCTACCTGGACGGATCGTTTGTTTTGATTTTCCAGTGGCTTCACATATGTAATGTCAGTTATTAAAAAAGCACAAATTGTATCATGGACTGAATTAGAATTACGTAAATAGAAGGAAGAAAAAAATCTGTGGTTTGTAATAACTTCGCTCCCTGCTGTGACATTACGACATATTTTAATTATATTGCAAAGACATTTATAGATTTTTACATCATTACAAAAACAAAGAAGATAAATACTACAATGGTTTATAATTATTTGACAAGGCATGTTTGTTCATCCTTGGTTTGATGTACAATGTATATATTATTGAGTATAGTACTGATGTAGTTTTTACCCTGGATTTCACAACAACCAAGCCAAATACACTTACGAAATTCGTGGATAATACAACCCTGTTGATATATGGATGGAAGTTCGAAGCTACTGTCAGCTTGTTTGAACAGTTATAATCTTAAGATGGCATACTACAGGGACATGCTACGCAAAAATGTGAACTAAAACATGACTTAGATTGTAATCTGATTGTTCAGCATGACGTAATACTTTTCTGATTGCGACACCCATGTCATCGGTGCCTTCTCTCAAATACTCTAAATGTCTAGAAAATCAAAAAGTACCACACCAAGAAAATATTGCATATGTTTTTATTTCTCAAGGACAACACTTATAAAGTGCAAATAATTTACAATAAACGCTCGTTACGAACAATGAAATATTATTTCGGTAATTGATAAAAAAACGAGTTCTGAGTATACTCTGAAAGGTACCCAGTATAAAAAAGTATCTTGGCAATCAAGTACATGTAGCTTTATCAAGCCATTATTCAAATCGTCACTTCCAGATCCTGAAAAATACAACAGTACCCAGAATCGTTCGAGTTTTGTTTCTGATGTCCCCGGCGAATTCCTTGTTTGAGAGAATTGACTGATGTGTGACTGTCAACATTTCGTAAGCCGTTAGAACAGTACTTTGTATGGTCGCTTTCACTTGATGTATTTCTAAGCTCCCCTGAGACATTTTGGTTATCATTACAACGTGAACACAAATTTATTTCTGTGTACGGATCGACACTGTTGCAGTAGTCAGAGCCATCTTCCACAGCCACAATATCTTCTATTGACTCCTGCAAGATCAGGAGCTGTTTGGTGAGTGCCAGGTCGTGGTCCATCATTGCTGCCTGTAAACAGAATAATCACCGTTAATTTGTTTGTATATAGAGCTGTATATTGCATTTACATCAACTTCCAACCACTCAATGCTTTGATTTTCTCCCTTATGACATTTAGTATATTTAGCTAAGTCCCAAATCGACGAAATCGTTATATTTGGTGCGGTGAACTTGTTGTTTTCTTTGTTTCGTATTCTGCATTGATGGCTATTTGGTGCAGTTAATGCCTATTTAGTTCAGTAAATGACTATTTGTCCCACTGGACTCTTACTTTTTTTTTGTATTTTGCACTAACAAGCTAACATAAACCTTGAAATATTTGAATGGAATGGGTGTATATTTAGATATTTGCGGTCATGTTTGTGATAAAATTCCTTGACCGAAATAAGTTGTTGACAACTTTTCTTGTCAAAAAACCAGACGATAAAGCACGAGGCAATGTCAGATTTCAGACACCTGAGCCTGAGGAATTTAATCGCGATCGCCTTTCTTTACACACGATCCTAGACGTTTTTCCGCCGTTGCGATGACAAGGTAGCATCTGGGTCATGTTACCTTATTTTTTATTCAAATGTTACGCAGGCGGAACGGCAATATAACCTTACATGGTGTGGTATAATAAAACAAATCTGTTTTTGTTTTCAAATTGCGCAATGTGTAAACGGCCTCTCAGACAGTACTAGAAACATCTAGAAACGGTATAACCAGTGCAGTGACCTGGTGGTTTTTCACACAACTGATATATTTTTCAAATTTAAAAAAATTAAATATTTGATTTCTATTTAATTTTGTTATGTTTCTGAAATATATATACATTTTTCATTAACAACATCTTTTTAATGTATAATTTCTTCTTCATTTATGCGATAACTTGTCATTCAATTACAAATATGAAATTGATTAGTAAAACAAAATATGATATAAATGTTTATTCGTTACAAAGCGAGAAAAAGAAATCTCTCATTAAAAAACATTAAGAAAGCCATACATTCTTTAATGCGTTCTTAAAAGTTCAGATGGTGATTGATCAACGACTGGATGAAATAATAAAACTAAGAAATGTGAAACCAACAAAAGTTTAGAAATGTATATATCTTTTGTAAAATGTTACATCTGGAAGAGAAATGTCAGTGCTTAGTTTGGTTGTTTGTGTTACAGCTATGGTTGTTGAAGAATGTGCCTGGCCGTTTTTCTGAAATTACGAATTTTTTACAGTGAATATTTTTTCCTTTCGGTTGTTAAAACAGTTTAACGATATTCAAAGGAAAAAGAAGAAAAAATCAACTAAACCTCAAAATCGACGAAGCAAGCCAAATGTAAACAAAGGAAAAGGAACTCACAGCAGGCTAATAAATCTAACATAAAGAATCCATATTATCCTTTTTTGGTGGAGCTTGATAAGATCTATCTACTCACCATTTCTTTACGAAGCGTATCCATGGCTGTGTCTAGAAATGTCTTTTTGATTGTTTCAGTTCTGTCTTGATTATTCCTCATATGATTCTTTAAGCTCTCTGTAGAGGCGATTCTCTCCGTATAAAAATGTATAAACTGACTCATAAGTTCCCCAACGTCCTCGCTCAAAAGACTGTCCATAGAACTACACCTGGAAAAAGTTTGTTCTTCCATTTCTGTCTTCGGATACAACTTACTTGTCATGATAGTTAAAATTGTTTATGTTACTTTCAGAGGGATTTCTCTTATATAGCTACACATGATGGTGATTTAACGGGCATATTGAATTACGTGAAGGCCGAGTTTGTTTTGAAAGAACTTGTTTACAAACTTCTAGTCGCAGTTTTACTTCGCTGATCATCTAGAACACCGTAGAAACGTGTTGTACTTTCTCGTGAACCTAATTCGGTCATTCCACTTCATACTTTATTATAAAATAAAAAAAGTAGATGGCTGTGCATAGGCAAAGTTTTCCAGGTCAATTTTGATAGAGTGAATGTTTAAAAAAGAACATTTATATTCTCTTGCTGGATTGGATTTCTTATTTATCTTGGACATATCTGCTAGATTAGTTCACTTTATTCATAGATACAATACTACATCGATAGCTACGACATAACTCCTTTCCAGAAATTTCTTCGCGGATTGTTCTACGGCTTTGCGCCCAGTAAGCATACATTAACGGGATATATAATTTACGATGTGATAATACCAAACACAACTTAGCACTAGTCAAATTTATTGAACACACATGACGTGGTAGTTTACAATACTGCCTATGAAGTCCCATAAAATTAAAAATATTGATTTATGTAAACGATTACAATAATTCTTAATCGTGTTATACTGATACACTGTACTTGATTGCGTGAATTTAAGGATTTAGAAAATAATATACAGCCACACCAAGATTAGTAATTTGATATGTAGTGTATTACATTGGGTGTATCAATAATAATGAGGCTTTAAAATATATTAATCATTTCGCTTTAATTGGCATATATTTTTCAAACATATTTCATTTGTTTTACTGATTCATTTCGAACATATTTTTCAAAACGTATTGGTGGTATTATTTTTCTTATTGCCACACTCATTGAACTAGTACTTATAAATCACATATTCTAATTATAAAAATTTCAAAGTTTCAAAGAATTACAAATACTAAAGTAAACATTCCATAGATTGCAATAGGTCTATAAGGACAAAAGTGTTACAGAACTCCCAGACAGTAATTGTCTCTCAGTTCTATAATTAACATTTTGATAATTTGCCCAAATCTGTCAAATGATCACAACGTGCCACACAGTGGAATGTGTGAAATTTCAGTCCAGGGAGGTGATATTGAGCGTGTTTATTATATGACAATGTAATATATATAAATGTATAAATGCTACTGGTTATCATCAAATTAAGCAAGGGGTAAATTTGACAAGTCTCTTTGAATCTATTTTATCCTGCAAATTATTTTTTAGCTCTGCGAGTCGTTATATCTGGTATTAATTATGATATCTAAACAAAGTACCTTGTCTGTAAAGCAAATCGAAAAGTTGTTTTACAACATATATCTGACTCTGTATTTATAACTGGGACTTAAATTCAAATGCATTTTTAATTGAGGATTGTGAAATATACCATGGTATGTTCTCCAGTTCTAATCCCAATATATTATAAACCAAACGATTTGGCACCGCAAAGATCATATTTTATAGTTTGTCCTTCTGGTAACACACAATGCTACTCACCTATTTTTTTCAATATTTCAAATAAACAGTGCCAGAACGAAGTCTAGCTAAAGTTAGAAAATAGCTAACTTATCGAGACGGGCTAATTTTTGTCACCATTTGCCCTTGATATATCTTTCCGGGTAGTTGTTGTACGAAACAAAAGCTGGGTAGGACTTCTCTTGATTTACGCTTATGTTCAGTGCCATAAGATTATGGTTTCCCCTGGAGACTTTGTCTCACCTGTACATTCTCGGCATTACCAGACAATGCCCACCCAGTGTCCGTCAAACAGACTCAAGTATACAAAGAATGCAGTGCTGATAGCTAATAAAACCCAATCACATTTTGAGAAGGAAAATACATAAGAACATTAATTTAGGACTTGCTTTCATATCGTCGTTTGTATGTGCAAGCCTCCAAATGTACATGTTTCATTTACCTAAATAAAATACAGTTTTAACTAAACCAACAAACTATATGAACTTCTTTTTTTTTTTTAAATATAATGATATACCTTTCGCCGATTATGAGGGGGTGTAAAATTAAAAAGAGATGATCTGACTAAGACATTTGAAAATTACTACCGTTTCAATAAAAAAAGTCGATAACTATTAAGAAAACTATAATTTTTGATTGCATATTATTTAAAATTGCTTTTTATTGTTTAATAAAGATGAACGTAACACACAAAAGCGTCCTTCAACTTTTAAATTTAGATACGGATTGCCAAAAAAAAAAGTTACATTGCATCATTCAGCGGTTTCGTCCTTCTAGGTCTCACATGTTTAAGAAAGAAAACAAAATAAATATATACCACGACTTTAGCTGGAAAAAATCGATCAACGTTAAAGAGTCGCATAACAAATTCAGATCAGATGTGTGTATGATCCGCGTCAATCATGTATAATCTATAATTGAACTGAATCTTAATGTCCAATGTAGGTTCTGACGGCCCTCGCGGAGTCTTCAACGTGTCAGAAACATGTTACGCTTCGCTTGATAATAATCATTACGCTGATTAGTGAGATAATTTGACCTCACAGAAATCCTTGTCTTACAGTTGTAGTACCGACCTCACCTGTCGTCTCCCATCTGGTGCTCGCCCACGGTGATATTATGTATACATTATTGCATGGTTTTCGAGTAACAAGGGATTAAGTACACCCGAGTAATAGGAAGGGTGTAATACCTCACGAGTGACAAAAAATCATGCAATAACTTACTTATTGCATAAACATACAATAACTGACTTATTGCATAATCATACAATAACTGACTTATTGCACAATCATACAATAACTGACTTATTGCATACTTTCCAACTCGAACACACACAATGATTCAGTGAAAAGACAAGTCTGGGCAGTCCACCCTACACATTTCATCAGGGATTACCTGTGCAGTGGCTTGTGGTAACAAGTGATTTCTTGTCCACACCTTACCATTATGAGAGGGTGAAAGTGTGCAGTAACGTTAGTTGCAGTACAACTTTAAAACTGTTGGTAATTATTGCACTGACTTTGTAACACATGTTTTATAAATTAAGTTGAAGTCTTCAACACAATTTTAAAACAAAAATAGGACATTTCAATGCACATTTATTATCTAATGGAATGTCTACATTGATTCCAGTTTCATCATCTTTAACGTCTCTTGTGGAAGACTGATTATTTAAACTCAATATGGCAGCCATTTGTTAGGGGTAGCGGTCTATATAAGGGTTCAGTTTAATCGGGGAAAAAACCTTTATAGAAGTACATTCTTTGTTGATGTCAGGCGAAGTTACTCTAATATTCTAAGAGACATGACATGTTTAAAACCAAAAGAAAAGTTGTTTTGTTACCAAAAAGATTTTTTTCATGATTTTCATACTGTAAATAAGCATTGATATGGAAAACTTTTTTATATTTCCAAAATAGATAAAGACATAAATATGAACTGTGAAAAAGCTTCTTTCTTTATGAAAATTAAAGGGGAATGTGAATGAAAACAAGAGGAATTAAAACATATATAGAATAACCATATAGGAACGAAAGTATAGGTTATTATATGAAATTAACCTAAATGTATGGATATTAAATATGAAATTCTTCAAATATCATGCATATGTGTAAGATATATATTCATTGTTTACAGTTAAAAAATTCGTTCAAACATAGTTCAAACATAGTTCAAAGTAAAACAATTCGTTCACCATAAATATTCATTTCAAAATGTCCCCCCTTGCAATTCAATGCCGCTCTTCCTTTCTAATTATTCCGAGGAGGTCCTGGTGTAATGAGCGGCATTGTCTTAGATGACGACATCTAGACAAAAGGCATCATTAACCCTTTGTTGGGTTCCCCCTACTGCGACAAATATCCAGTCCTTTGTTATGCTGTCAATGCATGACAGGATCAGACAACCAGAAGACTAATTAATTATATACGTGGGGTCTTAACACTATATATGTATACAACAAAGTTACCAAAATAACAGTCCTTCTTCAGAAACATTTCTAGTGCTTGGACAGAAATTAGCAGATACTGCGCCACAATGGTGAAAACCGACAATATAGTAGAAGTTGGAGTCAGTATGTGCGGGGTAGAGAGATGTCTCGATGGAATAGACATCAACAACAGTTGTCGACAGGTGTATCTGAGGAGGATGGAATCTATTGAGGAATGTAAAAGATCATCATTGCCAGATGACGTAAACAAACAGTCAACATCTATTGGAGCAGCCCTGACACGGCTACGGATTGAAATGGTGAGCAAAGGTTTTGTTTCTAAACAATAGTGAACAGCTGTTGTCTTTTCTATGGCCAATAACCTACTGATATAACCGATATTTTATCAATTAATCAATTTTAAATGGTTTAATTTCTGAAGAGTCCTGGGAGAACGAAAAAGCTGTATGGTGCAGCTTTATTCATTTTTCGGCATACTGTATATATTACTAAATTTAAAAGGTGAAACATATTTGTGTGTTACGCCATCTTTCAAAATATGTTTGAAATCTTTAAATCAGACCTTTAGATTTACCATTGTTTACTGGGTTAACAAGAATGATAATTTTTTTCTACTGTAGATGGGTCTGATGGATCAGGATACAGGCCTGATGCGACAGATGTTGATCCTTAACGAGAAGGTGGAGGAACTTAAGGCCAACAACATCAGTCAGATGAGCAAGGCATCCCTGGACAGTCAGGACAGTCTTTACAACTCAGACGAAAAATCTCTTTACGATGAATCTGTCGATTGATTTGAAACTTTTAAGAACAATTCTGCATACTCTGACTCAAAGGAGAATACTTCCAATAAAATCACTCTTTAAGAGTGTTGTTTGTGTTCATCGGAGCCAATTGATGATGTTTTTGACAGATAATCAGAATTAGAAACAATGTGAGATAAAAGATTACATAGTCGAACACTTGGAATTTCACCAAAACCCTTCCAACGGGGACATTACACTGGGCTCCATATGATGAGTAACAGAGGGCCACTTCATTGCATTATTCTAAGGTAATTACATATAATCTGTCTGATAAAAAAAAAGTAAAAAAAGACACAACTTAGTTATTTCATTGAGAGTAAGAACAGAAAATAATTGCAGATTATTTACCTAATATCTGCATAAATATTTAAACGCAGATTACATTGTTTATTGCATTTTCAATCAAAATTAAGGCATTTCAGTTATGTGTAATATTCTCAACTTTATATTTCAGAATTTTACAAGAACAGTTCTTGGATGAACAAAAGGTGAAAAACCAGTGCTGTGGATATTACTTGTTATCGGAAGGTGTTGTCATGGTTCTTTACTAAAAGGCTTTGGACCGACCATCCGAGGTTACGTCAAAGGATGGACAATCATTTTATTTCGTGAGCGACTAAAGCTGGCAACGAGCGACAAAGAAAAAACAAACCAAACAATGCTGTAATAGAACTATGGAATGTGTGCAATATTCGCATTGATTATTATACAGTAAGATTACTCAAATGGGTAAAATTGCCAAATGATTTTGATATTTTTGTCATTGGATTCAATAAAATGTTACTGAAAACATTTTTGTGTTGCATCATTGGTTTTTACATTGAAAATTAAATGAATGACAAATGAAACAAATTAGTAGGATGATTAATATTTTCACAACAATATCGTATTCATTTGTTCTGTTCATCAACTACAAACTTGTTCCTAACTGAATCTTCTTTAAAGTCACACCGTTATCCAGAATAAAAAAATCATACACATAAAACTTCAGAAGCGATTGTATTAATCACCATATAAAAATTATAAATAATGTTATAAAATTGAAACAGAGCTTGACGTAATCACATGCGTAATCTATTTACAAGAAACGGGGGGGGGGGGAGTTGAAGGGTTGAAAAGATGAAAAGAGCAAAATAGTGTTATCATGGTGTGAGATAACTGAACAATTTCTACAATCCATACTTGCAAACCTGAAATTAATGTTTCAAAACTTCATTTCTGAACTGTTTATGTCTGGTTACCTTGGCAAGGTGTAAACAATATCCGATAATTTATCAAGCATAATAAAAACTAAAAATTATTTGAATTAGGGGCAAAATATGAAGAAAGGAAATATGAACACTGAGATCCTTGAAAAAGTGCAAAATAATAATACAAGGCGTTCCGGATGAGTAAGCGCCATCTGCTTCATCATGCACCCGTCGTGTAAATCTAGGGCACATCAAAGTAAATGGCATGACCTCAATGTGAGAAGTGATACATTTCTCAACCACAACATTTAGGTATACTACTCAGCATACTTAAAACCGTCCATCTTCGTATCGAACAAGGAAAAAATAGAGAATACCGAATCGTCAACGAAACCATAATCCTAACTCAGAATCGATTACATGAAAACAGGAAAGATCCACATTGAGACCCCCGTAAAAGTACAAGATGATAGACCAGGTGTTCCTGCAGAGTAAGCGTCCTCTGCTTAATCGAGGTCAAATCCTCGTTAACGATACAGGATATTTCTCAATAATACCAAGATTACGACAAGCAAACCTGCTCATATTCTTCATCAAAAATATCTTTCGGATCCCTGTATCGTTAAATCATTTGTCAGCAGCCTATATCTACCTTTAAACAGTTATTTATGCGAAACATGAAATTTTGCTAATAATATACATTTCATCATCTAATGGAATTGTTGTTTAGCTGGATTCCAAATTTTATTAAAACGTTGATTTTAATCACTTCATTCGGAAGGTTATTTAAGCAGCATATATCACTTGTATGAGCTTGAGGGACACACGAACACATTTCTACCCAGATCTTTTCACATCAACTCATAAAATAAGGATTTTTGGCCGATAATGATCTTGAATACAAACTGTTATGCACAATCAATGATACACATTGTGTTAGTTTTTCAATAGTATGTATCAAATATGTGTTAGTAATTTTTGCGATATCAAGTTGAGTCAAGCAGCAGGTTATTTAGTTTTAAGGAAGAGAGAAGAATATTAATTGAGAAATGTTTTGAAAGCATTATATTCTCGTGAAATTTAATTGAAATACATCATATTTTTTCATCAGCCACTGCTGCCTAAATATGTACTTACAAGATCATCAAGAACGACCTACTAAAATCTCTTTCCTAAAAGTGACGATTTTGATATTTTATCACGATAAATCTCTTACGTAAAAGTTTCCCCTAAATACAATACTTGCAAATCGAAGGTCATTATAGTTCGCCTTCTTTTTGCTATGTCTAAGGAGTAATTGTAGCTATCTTATCAACAAATTATATCAATGTTTTCAGTATTTGATTAGACCCTTAGTACGTATTAATTTGCTTTTATACATGGATTAATTTAACAATATAACTTATTTGACAAAACCAATATTAAATGCAATAGGATTTTAATTTGAACTTAGCTTGTTTGCATGTGAAAGCCATCTTAAAAACCCAAGTCACAAATAAATTCCAATACATGAATAAGTCATCAACTTCTATTAAAGGTCGAATATACGTAACTTCGGGAACAAGACTCTCACTGAGTAGCGAGGGATATGCGAAACGAACTAGGTTTGACACGATGATAACCTTTATAATAATTGAGGGGAGATAACTCAGCAGAAGAGTTTGTCTTCTTACACTACCTATCTTTACACTCTTGGTGTCAACAGTAACAACATTGGTGATTGTTATATACGTATAAGAAAACACGCTATTATAATACTATTGTTAATAATCCATCCCATACTAACACGTTTGATACGTAATAGGGAAACGATGTCTCGAACAAAGCTTAAGGAACCGTCATATAATTATAAATATATCATTGAAAAAAAAAAGTTTTATGTAATAGAAAATATAATGTTTTTAGCGTTACGGTACTTCTGAATATTCAACTTTGATTATGTTCACGTGCTATTAAGTCTTTCGAAAAGTAAACGGACCTATACAACTTTAATTGAAATACATCATGGTTTAAATATGTGCCTATAAAAAGCAACAAAATAACATCCTTTTTATATGGAATTTCTATGCAAAGAAAAGAAATGTTGAGTTATGAAATCTGATAATGAATACACCCGTTTATATAAATACAGCAACGTGAACAAAATGTTTATTTGTATCATTGACTCCATTACAGCTATCTACGATGTCTGGTGTACAGTAAACAAATATTATATTGAACGTTGTCCAAAACGCGCGACAGGCTAAGTGTAATGTTGAACCCCTACCGTATGGCTATTTTTTTTGTCTCAGTGTCTAATACTATATTTGACCCTTAGTTAAACTGTGTCAAATCTTCAAGGTGTGACGCACAGTGGAATTTAAATAATTTCACACCAGGGAGGTAATGTTAGGTGTGTCTTTGTATAATGATAAGCATACGCAATATTTAAAATGCCGATATACGGTAATATCATGCCTACATTCTTTGCATGCATTTGACATTCATTAGGACAAATATTGATTTTGAATGGGTATAATACATGTACATAATTATGACATGCCAGTAAAATTATTGTAATAAAAGAAAGCATAACAAAAACTCAAATATCAACTATTAAACTTGTTCTTTATATAGGTCTTTTTGTTCATTCACTAGAACTGTGTTTACAATTATGAAGAAGTATCGAATTAAAAAGATAGATTTACGGCGTTGAATGCTCAAATTTCAGTACTCATTGTACTCATTTACGAATATCTACATGATTGTCTATACAACTCTAAGCTGTTACTCTGCGAGCCATCTCCCTGTTTATACAGATATGTTTCCCACCAAGTACTTTCACTGCCGTATCGTAACGTTTTATTCCTGATAACTTGCATGCTACACTTACTCCCTTCTACGCAACAAAGAACAGGAAAAAAAGAGCGAAAACGATGATGACATATTTAGTGACAAGTGCGCAGAATTTCCACATATTCGGCTATTTTTCTGGAATGAATTATATAAGGCTTTATGTTGCATTGCACCTTTGCTTGAATATCTGCGTCGATATCATACTCGTATCTTCATATTTAAGTAGTTACTGTCACTATATTTCTAATGCAAGATATGTGTTTACCCATTACAGGCCCAATATACGTAACTTTACAAAACTTGAAGCGAAAATCAAGCCTAATAACTTATTATATTTATAGATTTAGTTGAGATTAACTGGTATCAGCAATATTCAAGATGAATTCTTTCGCGGTTACCGGTACAGCAGCAGTTGAAACACGCTATTTGTCAACACGCGACCATTTCGAACCGTCTTCTACCTTCGGTTTGTTGTTGAAGTGAGCCCAACCTAAATTATTTTTAATTCTTTGGCTTTTTTTTGTCAAGAGTTTCTTGTTAGTTACCGCTCAGGTTCACTTTGTTTTAGGCTTATTTTTGCATGATTATCAACTGGATTTTTTTCAGAATTTTTCAGAATCACGAAAATTTCCCTGAAGTTACGTATATTGGGCCTTGAAGGTTCGAATAACACTTATACTGAACACCATTAAAAAATTTTCAAAATGGATATTCGATGTGAGAGGCCAATGAAAGCCGGTGGCGATTTCTTTGTGTTTCAAAATGTATGCATACGCTTAAGTGTCTAATTTAAATTGATATCTAACCAGGTTTTTGATCAAGAAAAAAAGTGTTTCCAATCTTTTCAAATTTCTATTTTGACGATACATGTAAACATATTGCATCTAGTTACATATAAACAATCGGTTGCTGGAAATATATTATTTCTTTGCTACATACATACAAAGATACATGTTTATACAATAGTATACAGTCACAAAGCTCCAAACCTAAAGCAAAACGATATGTAACAAAGTTGTAGTGTGTTCATGTATACTGATACTTCGCAAGACAAAGTAAAAAAAGAACTATAACTAGAACTATGTCAATTGGAGACTTATTTCCACACACGCATTAGAAAATTAGCCAGCCTTTCATTTCTAGGTCACTCTCCCTTTCTAATTGCTCCGAGGAGGTATTTTTATAATGAGCGGTATTGTTTTATATGACAACACTATAACAATAGGAATCCCCTACCGCGATAAGTAGTCCTCTTTTGTTATATCGTCATTGCATGTCAGGCAATTATAACCCTAGCGTGATACAATTATATACGTGGGGTCCTAACACAGCTGTATATATAAATGAAGCAACATTACCAAAAGGATAGCATTTACACTTACACATCTCTAGTGAACTGACTAGGTAACTGTCTCATCATGGTTAAAACCGACACAGTAGAGTTTGTAGTCAATACGTGTGATGTTGATAGATGTCTCGATGGAATAGACATCAACAACAGTTGTCGACAGGTGTATCTGAGGAGGATGGAGTCGATTGAAGAATGCAAAAGGTCATTATTGACAAATGACGTAAACAAATACTCAACATCTATTGGAGAAGCACTGGCACGGCTACGGATTGAGATGGTAAGAATCTATATAAATAAATAATATTACAATTGATGTTTTGTAATTTTATAGACAACTATCGCAACAACAGTTTATAAACGTGAGTAGAACCTATTTAAAGTAAAAAGCAGTCTAGTTATACTAAATTGCCAAATACATATCGAAATCGTACCATTTAATTAAATACACTTTTCATGTACATAACTACCATACAAACATTTAATAACAATATTGCTATTCCTTTCTTTGTCTTTGAAGGTTGGTCTGATGAATCAGGACGCCGGACTGATGCGGCAGATGTTGATCCTTAACGAAAAAGTAGAAGAACTCAAGGCCAACAACATCAGTCAGATGAGCAAGGAATCCTTGGATAGTTCTGATAGCTTATACCAGGCGGAAACACAGACAGACAAACAACTTCTGGAAAGCAAAGATAGTCTCTACCACACGGACGAACAGTCGGACGAATTATCATCTGAGGAAGAAACAAACTCATTTTCCGATTCTGCGTACTCTGATTCGGACGAAGAGGAGTGTAATGATACCTACAAGTCATATGATTGTTTGACCCCTCGAAAGGAGTTGGAATCGTTGGACTGTGTGTTCGACAAGTTGCTCGAGTTTGACGCTATGTAAGAAAGCATACATTGGACTTGACATGGAAGCTCACAGAAACCATTTTACACTGACAATGGTGTCACCTGGCCTCCGATACCTTCAAACATAGCCGATACAATGACGTTGATAGGAAGACTTTTTGAACGGTCCGAAAACAGATAATGATCTTGATGATTGTCCATGAGGTAATTGATGCATTTATTTAAACATGTTTTCTATGATGTAAAGAAAGAAAAAAATATAAAAACAAACTTTAAAGTTGATAGCTTATTTTTATGCAATATCGACTAATACTGTGATCAAATTTCATTGTAAGAATATAGAAACTGCACATCTTGTTAGAATTGTATCTATTCTGTATTGACTACATGTATGTTTTATGAACATTCAGTATACAATAGTGTATAGTATTTAATCAAGTGCTTTACCATTTGTGTATTTTCAGAAACAGAATATCAATTCGAATCGCAAACAGGCACGTCGATGGACCACACCACGTGACAGCGCAGTCTCAAACCTCTAACAATGACTGAAAGTTCACATAAGATAGTTCATTATCATACTGAACTAATGGATTCATCATCGGTGTTATATAAGATGAGTGAACAAAGACGAACGATTTCAAATTATTGCATCGATTCTAAAGTGTTGCTGACAGGAAAAACTATCATTATCAATACCAAGACATTCATTATGCACGATGATTTGGACGCAAGATTACATAATATCGTGTAATCTTAGCAAATAAAATAAGGCATCAAATTTATACTTGTTATATTGTGTTGTATTTAAGAAATATTTTGGATAAGAAATAAGTTGTATGGCATCCTTTATAAAATCTAAAACAACGGAATACAATCGAAGACCAGCAATTGACGTGTTAATGAATGGGGAAATTCTACATTTAACCAGTAGGGTAGTATAGCTTGTGCCTTTTATAACTGGTGCATATTTCTTTATTCTGAAATTATATTGACCACATGTATAGCGAAACTTAAAACTACGCAAATATGAAAGCTTTAAAATTATCGTTCTCCTATGTTTAATTGCTTATTAATATCGACTCATTCTGTCTGAATTTCTTTAACATCAAACCTGGTGTTACCGTGTCAGGAAAAGTAGATATATATAAATGTACAAAATGCAAAGCTAAAGGAACTTGCATCATTCAGAAAGTAGCAAAAAACATTTATGGTATACAAACAGACGATGGTTGCATAATTCGTTGTTACGATATATCAATGATGACATAATACACACATGTGTTGTACCTTTTAAATTTAGGTATAGATATAGTATGCCGAAAAAATGAATTAAACCGCACCATACAGCTGTTTCGTCCTCCCATGACCCTTCAGTGATGCTAGGGGCCAAAAGGTGGGTTATCCAAAATTTCTGAACTAATGTTGAAGCAGAAAGGTCAGGTGCGTAACAACCCTTTAATTTATGAATTTAGAAGTAAAAATAAACTAGTTCTGTATAATTTCAAATCGTGTACTACGAAAAGGTGTATATTATGTACCGTGTCACTACTCAAATTTGATTATTTTAATTGATTCTAACGTGTTAATTGATTAGTCATAAAGGGTTGTTAATCCATTTTTTCTGCTTTTGATAAACCTTGCCATACATAAAGTCAAGAAGATGGGATATATTGGCAACAGCATTTGTCACGTCACAAAAGAATGGAATGATAAAGCTACAGCTTAAAATTTAACACTTATTACTTATTTACCACTATATCTCTCTTTCACATTATTTAATTTTTATTCGATTAACGATAATCATAATATACATGTCAATATTTCTTGAGTTTATCTATAATACGTTTTGCTACGACCACATTTCAAGCATATACATATACATTATATATTTCATTTGCCTTCTACACCCCCAACATTCTCCCCGTTGGTAAACCCCTCGATGGACATGCGTGTTATTAGTGCATGTCTTTCTCATTTGCCAGGTTAATTAACCAAAGTTGTTAAACAGTCTCCAACGAAGGCATTGCTTTACTTGATGGGTAACCTACATGGAATTTTGAATAGCTCACGTGCTGCCGATTTAAGGTAATCATGTAAAATCGTTCTGTATGTCAACACCTAACTGTTTGACGAGCTGTCATGAAGGTTTACGGTCATAAGCATTAAGCATTAAATGTCGACCTCGTGGATGGTTTTGTCTTCTACGTGGGTCGCCATCGGCAAAAATCACAAATATATTACTCCTAGCAGGAACAGAACTAACAATTCCACCTTAATTATCATGTTGACAAACAAGTCGCCCTCCTGTTTACTCTCTGCATTAGCCTATAAATGTGCAAAGAAGATTATGAGTTTTTTGTCTATTTTAGCATAAATTAGAACATATATCATTTGACTACATTATGTACCTGAGGTTGAAACAAAATATTAATCATAAAGGAGATCTTGCATCATCAATATATATATAATTTTAAAACAAATACGTATTTCAAAGTACAACCGCTTTCAATGCCTTCGGAATAGCAGACGCCCTTGTTGAATATATCACATAGCTCTCCATTCTAGCGATGAATTTAAAAGGAAATAGACCATATTATTAGAGGCATTAGTTTTCTATTGATACACATTTTATGCATTCTATGGATTGTTTCCTGGTTAAGAATCGGAAAATATTTCTGATTCAAGAAAGAAATTGCAAAACATTATTGATTGGAATGTAAAACTATAAGGAAAGAATGGAAACCCCTATTTCAAAAAATGGTTATGAATTTTTGCTTTTGCCTTTTTAGCATTTGATGAATTGTGAAAACATCAAAATACTGTTTCTTGCTTCATTATTCAATTTAAACTGTTTTTACAACCCTCTTCGTCAACAATGAAATATGAATGAAAGTGTAAAATGAAGCACTTAACTTTTGTTCACATAACCTATTGGAATGCCGATGACATAAATTTGAAATTTTATTGAGATATATTAAATTGATATAATTATACCTAATGGACAATCATTGGAAAAAAATATTTTACATTACCGATCCCGAAGTGTAAAAATAGACAACTGGGCCTCAAGTTGAACTGACTTTGTTGAATCAGGTACCAATATATACTGCTAAAACATTTAACAGTTGGTATATTATTATTAAAACTATGAATAAAAGTCAATTACGGAATATATTTTCTAAGAAATTAAAAACATTCACAAGAAATATAATTTTCAACATGAGCTATAAGTTGAAAGAAAACCAAATAGCAGACCGTTAAGCTGAGTTTGAATAGTGCATCTATGTTCTGATATTACGAATGAATTCACCAGTAAACGACATAGAATTACTAAAGGATTATTTTGATTGCTCGAGAATAGAGGATATACGAAATATACATTTTGATATACATGTATGAATACATATCATTCACACAAACTAATCACAGTATTTTAGAATAACAGAAGCAGAATGTACTTGTTCTATATCATTAATGTACTTAGTAATAATACAAATAACACATGAGAATCATGGCAGAAACTAACGCCTGCTTTGTTTACCTGACATCATTTCCCACTTATTCATGGTTCAATTAATTGTGTGTTAATGATGATAAACAAAAGAAGAAAGTCACCTCATGCTGGGTTAATTATCACAATTACAGGTAAATGAACAAAATATTACTTTTGTAGTAAGTTATACGTGAAACCAAACAACCTGATTATATAACTTAAATCTGTGTGTTTACAATAAAACGTCAAAACCAGTATGAAATCATTAGGAAAAACTGAGTATATTTTTAATTTAAACTTAGCTAGTAATTTTGAAAATTGAAGGCACAAATAAATTCAATACATAAATAAGTCAGTAACGTTTGTTAAAGCAGAACTTGATGATAAGAAAGTAAGACCCTCACCGAGTCCCCTAGGTGTTTGACACGATAATTATCATTAAGATAATGGAATTCAAGAGAAGTCTTTGTCTTCCCTATGGAGGTACTAACATTATCTATCATTACACTCTTGGCGCTATCACTACACTCCTGGTGCTATCATTACACTCCTGGTGCTATCATTGCACTCCTGGTGCTATCACTACACTCCTGGTGCTATCATTACACTCCTGGTGCTATCATTACACTCCTGGTGCTATCACTACACTCCTGGTGCTATCATTACACTCCTGGTGCTATCATTACACTCCTGGTGCTATCATTACACTCCTGGTGCTATCACTACACTCCTGGTGCTATCATTACACTCCTGGTGCTATCATTACACTCCTGGTGCTATCATTACACTCCTGGTGCTATCATTACACTCCTGGTGCTATCATTACACTCCTGGTGCTATCACTACACTCCTGGTGCTATCACTACACTCCTGGTGCTATCATTACACTCCTGGTGCTATCTTTACACACCTGATGCTATCATTAAACTCCTGGTGCTATCATTACACTCCTGGTGCTATCACTACACTCCTGGTGCTATCACTACACTCCTGGTGCTATCATTACACTCCTGGTGCTATCTTTACACACCTGGTGCTATCTTTACACTCCTGGTGCTATCTTTACACTCTCTTGATGCTATCATAACACTCCTGGTGCTATCTTTACAACCCTGGTGCTATACTATTGTTTATAATCAATCCTCTACTTACACTATCCCTCATGTTTGATACGTAATAGGGAAACGATGGAACCGCTTTATAATTATAAATCTATTACTGGAAAAATGTTTGTGTCAAATATAAATTATATAGTTTAACGTACTTTTAATTATTTAAGTTTAATTAAAGAAAGTCACGTGTAATATTAATTCTTTCCAAGAGTATACGGACCTATAAAAGCAAACAAAATAACTTTCTTACCATTTGATATTCTTTTCAAGAAAGCAGATATGATTGAGTTATGAAATTTAATAACGAGTTAAGGTAAAGGCGAATGTACAGTAAACAATTATTAGATTGAACACAGTCCCATAAATGTGACAGTTCACATGTAATGTTGATCCACCTACCACTATAGTTATTTTTTGTCTCAGTGTCCAAAATTATTTTTGAAACTCAAACTAAGCTTAATTGTATCAAAATGTGTAGGTGTGAATAATTCCAGTCCTGGCCTCCCTGGACTGAAATTATTTACATTCCACTGTGCGTCACTGTGATGTAAGGTGTGTCTATATGTACTGATATGTACAAGACTTTAAAATGTCGATATACGCTAATATCATGCCAACATTTTTTGCATGCACTTGACATTCAGTAGGACGAATATTGATTTTGAATCGGTATGATACATGTACATAATTATGACATGAAACTTACTGTGATCAAAGAAAGTGTTAAACTAAAATATGAACAATTGAATCTGTATTTTACATACTTTTTTGTTCATTCATTAGAACGGTGTTACCATTATGAAGAGGACTTATAAACTCAAATTAAAATATTCAGCCTTGTACTCCCTTTAAGAATATCTACATGATTATCTATACAACTACACGCTGTTACTATAAGAGTCATCTTAGTGTTTACAGATGTGTTTCCAACCCAGTACTTCCACCGCCATATCGTTTAGATTTTATTCCGGATGACTTGCATGCTACAGTTACTATGTTTTACGCAACAAAAGGGCGAAGACGATGATGACATATTTCGTGATAAGTGATAAGTGCGCAGAGTACCCTCACATGTACGGTTATTTTTTTCGGAATGAATTATGAAAGATTTTATGTTGCAATGAAAGTTTTTCAAACCTGTAAAGGTTTCCAAATTTTCATAGTGAATATTCGACACGAGAGGCAAATGCAAGCTGGTGGCGATTTCTTTGTTTTATTTTCACATATCCTTAGTGTTTCAAAATGTATGTATATACTTAGATGTCTCATTTGAATTTGGTTCTTTATCTTAAATACAAATGTTTCCAATCGTTTTAAATTATTTTATTTTAACGATACATGTAAACACGTCTTGTTATATATAAACAATAGATGTAAACTTCTCGCAGGAAATCTATGATGTCTTTACTTTGCACTAACATTTGTATAAAGATGCATGTTTATGTATATATTAACCCAAGCTACAAACATAAAGACAAACTGTATGTAACAAAGTTGTGGTGAGTTCATGTCAATTAGAGACTTATGTCCATTCACTGGTTTCAAAATTTGCTTGATTTGCATTTCTAGGTCACTCTCCATTTCTAATATGCTCCGAGGAGGTGTTTTTATAATGAGCGGTATTGTTTTATATGACAACACTTTGACAATAGGAATCCCCTACCGCGATAAGTATTCCCTCTTTTGTTATATCGTCATTGCATGTCAGGCAATTATAACCCTAGCGTGATACAATTATATACGTGGGGTCCTAACACTACTGTATATATAAAAGAAGCAACATTACCGAAAGAACTGTATTTACCCTTACACATCTCTAGTGACCTAACTAGGTAACTGTCTCATCATGGTTAAAACAGACACAGTAGAGGTTGGAGTCAATATCTGTGGGGTAGATAGATGTCTCGATGGAATAGACATCAATAACAGTTGTCGACAGGTGTATCTGAGGAGGATGGAGTCTATTGAGGAATGTAAAAGGTCATCATTGCCAGATGACGTAAACAAACAGTCAACATCTATTGGTACAGCCCTGGCACGTCTACGGATTGAGATGGTAAGAATTTATATCAATAATTAATATTTCAATTGATGTTTTGTAATTTTATAAACAACTATCGGACAACAGGTAACGTAATTGAGTAGAACCTATTAAAGGAAAAAGAAATCTAGTTATACTAAATTGCCAAATACATATCGAAATCATACCATTTGATTAAATACCAAAGTGTTTTTAAACACATTTCATGTACACAACTACCATACCAACATTTATTAACAAAATTGTTATTCATTTGTCTCTGAAGGTTGGTCTGATGGATCAGGACGCCGGACTGATGCGACAGATGTTGATCCTTAACGAAAAAGTAGAGGAACTCAAGGCCAGCAATTTCAGTCAGATTAGCAAGGAATCCTTGGATAGTTCTGACAGCTTATACCAGACGGAAACACAGACAGACAAACAACTTCTGGAGAGTAAGGATAGTCTCTACCACACGGACGAACAGTCGGACGAATTATCATCTGAGGAAGAAACAAACTCATTTTCCGATTCTGCGTACTCTGATTCAGACGAAGAGGAGTGTAATGATACCTACAAATCACATGATTGTTTGACTTCTCGAAAGAAGTTGGATTCGTTGGACTGTGTGTTCGACAAGTTGCTCGAGTCGGACTCTATGTGAAAAAGTATACATTAAACTTGACATGAAAGCTCACAGAAACCATTTGACCCTAAAAATGGTGTCACCTAACCTCCGATGTCTTCAAACACAGCCGATACAATGACGTTGTGGCGAAGACTTTTGGAACGGCCCAAAACAGATGATGATCTATCTTGAAGATTGTCCACGAGGTAATTGATGCATTTATTTAAACATGTTTTCTACGAAGTAAAGAAAAAAAAATATAAAAACAAACTTTAAAGTTGATAGCTTATTTTTATGCAATATCGACTAATACTGTGTTTAAATTTCATTTTAGACTATAGAAACATCTTGTTAGAATTGTATCTATTCTGTATTGACTACATAAATGTTTTATGAACATTCAGTATACAATAGTGTACAGTATTTAATCAAGTGCTTTACCATTTGTGTATTTTCAGACACAGGATATCAACACGGATCGCAAACAGGCACGTCGATGGAACCACACTACGTGACAGTGCAGTCTCCTACCTATAACAATGACTGAACGTTCACTTTAGATAGTTCATCCATACTGAACTAATGGATTAATCATTCGTGTTAAATAAGATGACCGAACACAAACGAACGTAAACAGTTGCTGATAAGCATAAGCTATCAATACGAAAACATTTATTATGTTCGATGATTTTGACACAGTAATTACATGATATCGTAGTATCTAAGCAAATAAAATATATCATACGATCTGATATTTGTTATTTTGTTTTTATCAACAAAGTACTATGGATGAGAAACCAGGTGTGTGAAATCTTTCTTTAAAAAACTAAAATCAACGATATACGCATTATTGTTTGCAGTTGAAAAAGAAATTATAGTTTTTAGTTCATCGCCAATTAGCACGATTATCTGTTGATTTCGAATATGCAAAGGTGATATATGCGTAGCAGGGAAAACTTCAATTACACATGTATTAATGTTCTTTTTATGCAAGATCTTAATGGTAATCTTTGCGTCATAATCCGAACGAAATGACATTATTAACTGTCTAGTTTCGGCCTTATAGCCTCCCAAAATTAAATAACGCCGTGCTTGTAACTAGTATCTTAATATTGAAAATTTAACAGATATGAACGATAATTTGAGAATGATACATTTTTTAAATACATGGTACATCTATTGCAGACAGCAAGACACACCTTCAAACCAATATACATATTATATTATCATTTGACGTTTTAAGGATTTTATTTGGAGATAACTATGAATTTTATGGTTTAATTAGAATTTGCAGAGCAACAGAAACAATCTGTGTATATTATCAATGATTAAATGGAAAAATTCTATATTGAATCAGTAGCATATGTACGACATATGGTAACATAACTAGTGACTTGGAGACCTGGCGCATATTCCTTTTCTCTGTAAATATATTGACCACAACGATGGTTGCATAATTTATTGTTACGAGATATTCAAAATATCGTCTATACTTACATGTAATATATTCCTAATGCGCTCCTTTTTGGCACTAACTCATAATTCATCTAGTACCTTTGTAATTGAATGCGACAGACAAAGAAGCGTTGGTAATCGTTGATGATTTATTCAGACATTTACCACTCTAAACAATTAAAAAACGATGTCTGCAATCGAAAATACAAACATGGATTTGAAATACCAACTCTTCAGCAAAATAAAGCTATAATGATTTTAAGCTGCAGGGACAATATGTCCTTAATGATGCACTGCAATGTTGTCATTAATTCATTTTCATTTTAATCAAAAACACCGTAAAACCAACACATGCACGAACACCCGTCACATTAGAATATAAATCGTTCTAAGACATTTAAAATAAATCATGTCACCAGAAGGTTGATAGATCTTATTTTTCCTGTTATGATTGATTTTATTATTTTTAATTTTAACGTGCTAATTGCTTAGTTAAATAGGGCAGGGAATCCCAATTTTTTCGCGTTAAATAAACATTGACATATATCAAGTCAATAAGATGAGATATATTTCAAACAGCGTTTGTCATGTCATACAAGATTAGAATGAAAAAGCTAAATTATAAAAGTAAACATTTATTACAGATTTAAATGTATCTCTATATCCTTCTTTCACATTATTTAATGTTGACTCGATTTAAGATTGCAACAGTTTGGCCGACAACATCGCCATTTATTTATTATACTTCATGATAAGCATGATTTGTGTAGTAAAGTCAGTATTTCTTGAGTTTGTCTATAATAAGTTTTGTTCAACTAAAGAATATAACACTTTCCATATTCCTATTTTGCATATCTTGCAAATGCAAACAATCAAGCAAAAAAAAAAACAATTTTAAGCATAAACATTATACATTGTACATGTCAATTGCCTCTACACCCCCAAACTCGTCCCCGTGGGCATACCCTTCTATGGACCTGCATGGTATCAGTGAGTGCATGTCTTTCTAATTACTTGGTTAATTGACCATAGTTGCTAAACAGTCTCCATTGATGACATTGTTTTCCTTGAGGGGTAATCTACATGGAATTTTGAATAGCTCACGTGGTGCCGATTTAAGGTAATCATGTAAAACAGTTCTGTATGAACCAGACCTTCTCACAACCGTATCAACACCTAACTATCTGACGAGCTGTCATGAAGGCTTACGGTAATTAGCTTTCTACGTCGACTTCATCGATGATTTTGTCTTCTGCGTGGGTCGCCATCGGCAAACATAAAAATATATGATTTCTAGCAGGGATAGGACTAATCCACCTACTTATTATGTGGACAATCCAGTTCTCTCCTGGGTTGTTATCTATACTTTAAGCATTAAACTCCAAATGTGCAAAGAATATTGTGAGTTTTTTTGTATAATTGAGAATAAATTAGAACACATCATTTGACTACCTGAAGTTGAAACAATATATTGATAATTTAGGAGATCTTGCATCATCAAGATATATATAATTTTAAAACAAATACGTATTTCAAAGCACAACCGTGCTATTATAGCGATGGATTTAAAGGAAAGAGACCATACTTATAGAGGCATTAGTTTGCTATTGATATACATTAAATGCATTCTATGGATTGTTTTCTGGTTGAGAATCAGAAAAAATATTTCTGATTCAAGAACGAAATTGCAAAACAGTATTGATCTCTTTGTTCTCAATGAAGTAGTTTGATTGGAATATAAAAAATATAAGCAAAGAATGGAAACCCCTTTTTCAAAAATTGTTATGAATTTATGCTTTTGCCTTTTTAGCATTTGATGAATTGTGAAAATATTAAATACTGTCTCTTGCTTCATTATTCAATTTAAACTGATTTTACAACCCTCTTCGTCAACAATGAAATATGAATGAAAGTGTAAAATGAAGCACTTAACTTTTGTTCACATAACCTATTGGAATACCGACGACATACATTTGAAATTTTATTGAGATATATTAAATTGATATAATTATACCTAATGGACAATCATTGGAAAAAAATTTACATTACCGATCCCGAAGTGTAATTTCAATTTCAACTGACCTTGTTGAATCAGGTACCAATATTTAAGGATAAACTTGAATCTATGTTTTATGTTGTTGGGTTATAACAAAAAAAAACTGAGTTTACTCTACATAAACTGTTCATGATGAGAGTACACTCAGGTTTTTTGTGTTATAACCCCATAACATAACAAATAGGTTGCAGTTAAACTTAATAATTAAATCCATCCCAGCAAAAATTCACTTTCTTGATGGACTCTTTTCTGCGCTAAATTATTACGCTGCTGTATCTGCTGAATCCACCAGTAAACAACAAAGAATTACTACAGGATTATTTTGATTGTACGATTGTTTGTTTTAACGCTTGTTAAAGCAGAACTTGATGATAAGAAAGCAAGACCCTCACCGAGTCTCCTACGTGTTGGACACGATAATAATCTTGATAAAAATCATTGAGAGGACGGAACTCAACATAAGTCTTTGTTATCCCTGTGGAGGTACTAACATTACACTCCTTTCATTACACCCTTGGTGCTATCCTTACACCCCTGGTGCTATCATTACACTCCTGATGCTATCATTACACTCCTGATGCTATCATTACACTCCTGGTGCTATCATTACATTCCTGGTGCTATCATTACACTCCTGGTACTATCATTACACTCCTGGTGCTATCACTACACTCCTGGTGCTATCATAACACACCTGGTGCTATCATTACACTCCTGATGCTATCATTACACTCCTGGTGCTATCATTACACTCCTGGTGCTATCATAACACACCTGGTGCTATCATTACACTCCTGGTGCTATCATTACATTCCTGGTGCTATCATTACACCTCCTGGTGCTATCATTACACTCCTGGTGCTATCATTACCCTCCTGATGATATCATTACACTCCTGGTGCTATCATTACACTCCTGGTGCTATCATTTCACTCCTGGTGCTATCATTACACTCCTGATGCTATCATTACAATTCTGATGCTATCTTTACACTCCTGGTTCTATCATTACACTCCTGATGCTATCATTACACTCCTGATGCTATCATTACACTCCTGATGCTATCATTACACTCCTGATGCTATCATTACAATTCTGATGCTATCATTACACTCCTGGTGCTATCATTACACTCCTGGTGCTATCATTACACTCCTGTTGCTATCATTACACTCCTGGTGCTATCATTACACTCCTGGTGCTATCATTACACTCCTGATGCTATCATTACACTCCTGGTGCTATCATTACACTCCTGGTGCTATCATTACACTCCTGTTGCTATCATTACACTCCTGGTGCTATCATTACACTCCTGGTGCTATCATTACACTCCTGTTGCTATCATTACACTCATGGTGCTATCATTACACTCCTGATGCTATCATTACAATTCTGATGCTATCATTACACTCCTGGTGCTATCATTACACTCCTGGTGCTATCATTACACTCCTGTTGCTATCATTACACTCCTGGTGCTATCATTACACTCCTGATGCTATCATTACACTCCTGGTGCTATCATTACACTCCTGGTGCTATCATTACACTCCTGTTGCTATCATTACACTCCTGGTGCTATCATTACACTCCTGGTGCTATCATTACACTCCTGTTGCTATCATTACACTCCTGGTGCTATCATTACACTCCTGGTGCTATCATTACACTCCTGGTGCTATCATTACACTCCTGGTGCTATCATTACACTCCTGGTGCTATCATTACACTCCTGTTGCTATCATTACACTCCTGGTGCTATCATTACACTCCTGGTGCTATCATTACACTCCTGATGCTATAATTACACTCCTGGTGCTATCATTACACTCCTGGTGCTATCATTACACTCCTGTTGCTATCATTACACTCCTGGTGCTATCATTACACTCCTGGTGCTATCATTACACTCCTGTTGCTATCATTACACTCCTGGTGCTATCATTACACTCCTGGTGCTATCATTACACTCCTGGTGCTATCATTACAATCATTACAATAATTGGTGCATTTATTTAAACATGTTTTCTATGAAGTAAAGAAAGAAAAAAATAAAAACAAACTTTAATGTTATGCAATGCCGACTAACACTATTTTCAAATTTCATTTAAGACTATAGAAACTGCACGTTTTCTTAGAATTGTATCCATTTGTACCAGCTACAAAAGTATGCTATTATGTACAGTATTTAATCAAGTGCTTTACTATTTGTGTATTTTCAGAAACAGAATATCAACTCGGATCGCAAACTGGCACGTCGATGGAACTACACTACGTGACAGCGCAGTCTCAAACCGCTAACAATGACTGAACGTTCACATTAGATAGTTCATCCATACTGAACTAATGGATTAATCATTCGTGTTAAATAAGATGAGTGAACTAAAACGAACGTAAACAGTTACTGATAGGCATAAGCTATCAATACGAAGACATTTCTTATGTTCGATGATTTGGAAACAATGATTACAAAATATCGTGGTTTCTTAGCAAATAAAATATTGCATGCAATCTGATACTTGTTATTTTGTTTTAGCAACGAAATAATTTGGATGAGAAACTAGGCGTGTAAAATCTCTCTTAAAAATAAAATTAACGATATACGCATTATTGTTTGCAGTTGGAAAAGAAATTATAGTTTTTAGTTCATCGCCAATTAGTACGATTATCTGTTGATTTCGAATATGCAAAGGTGATATATGCGTAGCAGGGAAAACTTCAATTACACATGTATTAATGTTCTTTTTATGCAAGATCTTAATGGTAATCTTTGCGTCATAATTCGAACGAAATGACATTATTAACAGTCTAGTTTCGGCCTTATAGCCTCCCAAAATTAAATAACGTCGTGCTTGTAACTAGTATCTTAATATTGAAAATTTAACAGATATGAACGATAATTTGAGAATGATACATTTTTAAATACATGGTACATCTATTGCAGACAGCAAGACACACCTTCAAACCAATATACATATTATATTATCATTTGACGTTTTAAGGATTTTATTTGGAGATAACTATGAATTTTATGGTTTAATTAGAATTTGCAGAGCAACAGAAACAATCTGTGTATATTATCAATGATTAAATGGAAAATTCTATATTGAATCAGTAGCATATGTACGATATATGGTAACATAACTAGTGACTTGGAGACCTGGCGCATATTTCTTTTCTCTGTAAATATATTGACCACAAGTGTAGCGAAACTTAAAACCACTTAAATAAAAATGCTTTAAAAATATTCGTTCAGTTATGTTAAACTTTACATCGACTTTTTCTTACCGAATTTCTTTAACATTAAACCTGGTGTAACCATGTCAGTCAAGTACATACATATTAATGTACAGATTTGAAAGCTAAAGGAACTTACATCATTTAGAAAGTAGCTAAAACAAATATGGTATACAGCCAAACAATGGTTGCATAATTTATTGTTACGAGATATCCAAAATATCGTCTATACTTACATGTAATATATTCCTAATGCGGTCATTTTTGGCATCAACTCATAATTCAATCTAGTACCTTTGAATGCGACAGACAAAGAAGCGTTTGTAATCGTTGATGAATTATTCAGACATTTACCACTCTAAACAATTAAAAAACGATGTCTGCAATCGAAAATACAAACATGGATTTGAAATACCAACTCTTCAGCAAAATAAAGCTATAATGATTTTAAGCTGCAGGGACAATATGTCCTTAATGATGCACTCCAATGTTAATTGTTTTTCATTTTAATAATGTTTACAATAATGATTAAAGAAAGAATATTCATTAAAATATTGTTTGAAAAAAAAACAATATTATATCCAAAGGGACAATATAGCGTTATTATGAAAACAAAAACCCGTAAAACCAAGACATGCCCAAAGACCCGTCACATTAGAATATAAATCTTTCTAAGACATTTAAAATCAATCATGTTACCAGAAGGTTGATAGATCTTATTTTTCCTGCTATGATTGATTTTATTATTCTTAATTTTAACGTGTTAATTACTTAGTTAAATAGGGTTAGGAATCCCACTTTTTTCGCTTTTGATAAAAAATTGGAATACATCAAGTCAATAAGATGGGATATATTTCCAACAGCGTTTGTCATGTCATAAAAGATTAGAATGAAAAAGCTACACTATATAAGTAAACATTTATAACTTATTTACATATACCTCTTTATCTTTCTTTCACATTATTTAATGCTGACTCGATTTAAGATTGCAACAGTTCGGACGACAACATCACCATATATTTATTTTACTTCATGATAAGCATAATTTGTGTAGTTAAGTCAATATTTCTTGGGTTTGTCCATTTCAAATTTTTGTTCAACTAAATGCTATCACATTTACATATTCTGATTTTGCATATCTTGCAAATGCATACAATCAAGCAAAAAAGCCCATTTTAGGCATATACATTATACATGTCAATTGCCGCTATACCCCCAACCTTGTCCCCGTGTGCATACCCTTCTATGGACATGCGTGGTATCAGTGAGTGCATGTCTTTCTAATTGCTTGGTTAATTGACCATAGTTGTTAAACAGTCTCCATTGATGACATTGTTTTCCTTGAGGGGTAATCTACATGGAATTTTGAATAGCTCACGTGGTGCCGATTTAAGGTATTCATGTAAAATGGTTCTGTATGAACCAGACCTCCACACCACCGTATCAACACCTTACTACTTGACGAGCTGTCACGAAGGTTTACGGTCATTAGCATTATATCTCGACCTCATCGATGGTTTTGTCTTCTACGTGGGTTGCCATAAAGGCAAAAAACACAAATATGTTAATCCTAGCAGGGACAGAACTTACAAACGACCTAATTAGCATGTCGACAAGCCAGTTCCCTCCAGGTTGGTTATCTATACTCTCAGCATTTACTCCAAATGTGCAAAGAAGATTATGAGTTTTATGTCTATTTTAGCTTAAATTAGAACATACATTATTTGACTCCCTGAAGTTGAAACAATATATTAATCATAAAGGAGATCTTGCATCATTAATATATATATAAAACAAATACGTATTTCAAAGTACAACCGCTTTCAACGCCTTCGGAATAGCAGACGCCCCTGTTGAATATATCAAATTGCTCTCTATTCTAGCGATGAATTTAAAAGGAAATAGACCATATTGATAGAGGCATTAGTTTTCTATTGATGTACATTTTATGCATTCTATGGATTGTTTCCTGGTTAAGAATCGGAAAATTTTTCTGATTCAAGAAAGAAATTGCAAAACATTATTGATTGGAATATAAACCTATAAGCAAAGAATGGAAACCCCTTTTTCAAAAGTGGTTATGAATTTTTGCTTTTGCCTTTTTAGCATTTGATGAATTGTAAAAATAGACAACTGGGCCTCAAGTTGAACTGACCTTGTTGAATCAGGTACCAATATATACTGCTAAAACATTTAACAGTTGGTATATTATTATTAAAACTATGAATAAAAGTCAATTACGGAATATATTTTCTAAGAAATTAAAACATTTACAAGAAATATAATTTTCAACATGAGCTATAAGTTGAAAGAAAACCAAATAGCAGACCGTTAAGCTGAGTTTGAATAGTGCATCTATGTTCTGATATTACGAATGAATTCACCAGTAAACGACATAGAATTACTACAGGATTATTTTGATTGCTCGAGAATAGAGGATATGCGAAATATACATTTTGATATACATGTATGAATACATATCATTCATACAAACTAATCACAGTATTTTAGAATAATAGAAGCAGAATGTACTTGTTCTATATCATTCATGTACTTAGTAATAATACAAATAACACATGAGAATCATGGCAGAAACTAACGCCTGCTTTGTTTACCTGACATCATTTCCCACTTATTCATGGTTCAATTAATTGTGTGTTAATGATGATAAACAAAAGAAGAAAGTCACCTCATGCTGGGTTAATTATCACAATTACAGGTAAATTAACAAAATATCACTTTTGTAGTAAGTTATACGTGAAACCAAACAACCTGATTATATAACTTAAATCTGTGTGTTTACAATAAAACGTCAAAACCAGTATGAAATCATTAGGAAAAACTGAGTATATTTTTAATTTAAACTTAGGTAGTAATTTTGAAAATTGAAGGCACAAATAAATTCAATACATAAATACGTCATTAACGTTTGTTAAAGCAGAACTTGATGATAAGAAAGCAAGACCCTCACCGAGTCTCCTAGGTGTTTTGACACGATAATAATCATTAAGATAATGGAATTCAACAGAAGTCTTTGTCTTCCCTATGGAGGTACTAACATTATCTATCATTACACTCTTGGTGCTATCACTACACTCCTGGTGCTATCATTACACTCCTAGTGCTATCACTACACTGCTTGTGCTATCATTACACTCCTGGTGCTATCTTTACACTCTTGATGCTATCATTACACTCCTGATGCTATCATTACACACCTGGTGCTATCATTACACTCCTAGTGCTATCTTTACACTCCTGATGCTATCATTACACACCTGGTGCTATCATTACACTCCTGGTGCTATCTTTACACTCCTGGTGCTATCATTACACTCCTGGTGCTATCATTACACTCCTGATGCTATCTTTACACTCCTGGTGCTATCATTACACTCCTGGTGCTATCAGCTATCATTACACTCCTGGTGCTATCATTACACTCCTGGTGCTATCATTACACTCCTGTTGCTATCATTACACTCATGGTGCTATCATTACACTCCTGATGCTATCATTACAATTCTGATGCTATCATTACACTCCTGGTGCTATCATTACACTCCTGATGCTATCTTTACACTCCTGGTGCTATCATTACACTCCTGGTGCTATCAGCTATCATTACACTCCTGGTGCTATCATTACACTCCTGGTGCTATCATTACACTCCTGTTGCTATCATTACACTCATGGTGCTATCATTACACTCCTGATGCTATCATTACAATTCTGATGCTATCATTACACTCCTGGTGCTATCATTACACTCCTGGTGCTATCATTACACTCCTGTTGCTATCATTACACTCCTGGTGCTATCATTACACTCCTGATGCTATCATTACACTCCTGGTGCTATCATTACACTCCTGGTGCTATCATTACACTCCTGTTGCTATCATTACACTCCTGGTGCTATCATTACACTCCTGGTGCTATCATTACACTCCTGTTGCTATCATTACACTCCTGGTGCTATCATTACACTCCTGGTGCTATCATTACACTCCTGGTGCTATCATTACACTCCTGGTGCTATCATTACACTCCTGGTGCTATCATTACACTCCTGTTGCTATCATTACACTCCTGGTGCTATCATTACACTCCTGGTGCTATCATTACACTCCTGATGCTATAATTACACTCCTGGTGCTATCATTACACTCCTGGTGCTATCATTACACTCCTGTTGCTATCATTACACTCCTGGTGCTATCATTACACTCCTGGTGCTATCATTACACTCCTGTTGCTATCATTACACTCCTGGTGCTATCATTACACTCCTGGTGCTATCATTACACTCCTGGTGCTATCATTACAATCATTACAATAATTGGTGCATTTATTTAAACATGTTTTCTATGAAGTAAAGAAAGAAAAAAATAAAAACAAACTTTAATGTTATGCAATGCCGACTAACACTATTTTCAAATTTCATTTAAGACTATAGAAACTGCACGTTTTCTTAGAATTGTATCCATTTGTACCAGCTACAAAAGTATGCTATTATGTACAGTATTTAATCAAGTGCTTTACTATTTGTGTATTTTCAGAAACAGAATATCAACTCGGATCGCAAACTGGCACGTCGATGGAACTACACTACGTGACAGCGCAGTCTCAAACCGCTAACAATGACTGAACGTTCACATTAGATAGTTCATCCATACTGAACTAATGGATTAATCATTCGTGTTAAATAAGATGAGTGAACTAAAACGAACGTAAACAGTTACTGATAGGCATAAGCTATCAATACGAAGACATTTCTTATGTTCGATGATTTGGAAACAATGATTACAAAATATCGTGGTTTCTTAGCAAATAAAATATTGCATGCAATCTGATACTTGTTATTTTGTTTTAGCAACGAAATAATTTGGATGAGAAACTAGGCGTGTAAAATCTCTCTTAAAAATAAAATTAACGATATACGCATTATTGTTTGCAGTTGGAAAAGAAATTATAGTTTTTAGTTCATCGCCAATTAGTACGATTATCTGTTGATTTCGAATATGCAAAGGTGATATATGCGTAGCAGGGAAAACTTCAATTACACATGTATTAATGTTCTTTTTATGCAAGATCTTAATGGTAATCTTTGCGTCATAATTCGAACGAAATGACATTATTAACAGTCTAGTTTCGGCCTTATAGCCTCCCAAAATTAAATAACGTCGTGCTTGTAACTAGTATCTTAATATTGAAAATTTAACAGATATGAACGATAATTTGAGAATGATACATTTTTAAATACATGGTACATCTATTGCAGACAGCAAGACACACCTTCAAACCAATATACATATTATATTATCATTTGACGTTTTAAGGATTTTATTTGGAGATAACTATGAATTTTATGGTTTAATTAGAATTTGCAGAGCAACAGAAACAATCTGTGTATATTATCAATGATTAAATGGAAAATTCTATATTGAATCAGTAGCATATGTACGATATATGGTAACATAACTAGTGACTTGGAGACCTGGCGCATATTTCTTTTCTCTGTAAATATATTGACCACAAGTGTAGCGAAACTTAAAACCACTTAAATAAAAATGCTTTAAAAATATTCGTTCAGTTATGTTAAACTTTACATCGACTTTTTCTTACCGAATTTCTTTAACATTAAACCTGGTGTAACCATGTCAGTCAAGTACATACATATTAATGTACAGATTTGAAAGCTAAAGGAACTTACATCATTTAGAAAGTAGCTAAAACAAATATGGTATACAGCCAAACAATGGTTGCATAATTTATTGTTACGAGATATCCAAAATATCGTCTATACTTACATGTAATATATTCCTAATGCGGTCATTTTTGGCATCAACTCATAATTCAATCTAGTACCTTTGAATGCGACAGACAAAGAAGCGTTTGTAATCGTTGATGAATTATTCAGACATTTACCACTCTAAACAATTAAAAAACGATGTCTGCAATCGAAAATACAAACATGGATTTGAAATACCAACTCTTCAGCAAAATAAAGCTATAATGATTTTAAGCTGCAGGGACAATATGTCCTTAATGATGCACTCCAATGTTAATTGTTTTTCATTTTAATAATGTTTACAATAATGATTAAAGAAAGAATATTCATTAAAATATTGTTTGAAAAAAAAACAATATTATATCCAAAGGGACAATATAGCGTTATTATGAAAACAAAAACCCGTAAAACCAAGACATGCCCAAAGACCCGTCACATTAGAATATAAATCTTTCTAAGACATTTAAAATCAATCATGTTACCAGAAGGTTGATAGATCTTATTTTTCCTGCTATGATTGATTTTATTATTCTTAATTTTAACGTGTTAATTACTTAGTTAAATAGGGTTAGGAATCCCACTTTTTTCGCTTTTGATAAAAAATTGGAATACATCAAGTCAATAAGATGGGATATATTTCCAACAGCGTTTGTCATGTCATAAAAGATTAGAATGAAAAAGCTACACTATATAAGTAAACATTTATAACTTATTTACATATACCTCTTTATCTTTCTTTCACATTATTTAATGCTGACTCGATTTAAGATTGCAACAGTTCGGACGACAACATCACCATATATTTATTTTACTTCATGATAAGCATAATTTGTGTAGTTAAGTCAATATTTCTTGGGTTTGTCCATTTCAAATTTTTGTTCAACTAAATGCTATCACATTTACATATTCTGATTTTGCATATCTTGCAAATGCATACAATCAAGCAAAAAAGCCCATTTTAGGCATATACATTATACATGTCAATTGCCGCTATACCCCCAACCTTGTCCCCGTGTGCATACCCTTCTATGGACATGCGTGGTATCAGTGAGTGCATGTCTTTCTAATTGCTTGGTTAATTGACCATAGTTGTTAAACAGTCTCCATTGATGACATTGTTTTCCTTGAGGGGTAATCTACATGGAATTTTGAATAGCTCACGTGGTGCCGATTTAAGGTATTCATGTAAAATGGTTCTGTATGAACCAGACCTCCACACCACCGTATCAACACCTTACTACTTGACGAGCTGTCACGAAGGTTTACGGTCATTAGCATTATATCTCGACCTCATCGATGGTTTTGTCTTCTACGTGGGTTGCCATAAAGGCAAAAAACACAAATATGTTAATCCTAGCAGGGACAGAACTTACAAACGACCTAATTAGCATGTCGACAAGCCAGTTCCCTCCAGGTTGGTTATCTATACTCTCAGCATTTACTCCAAATGTGCAAAGAAGATTATGAGTTTTATGTCTATTTTAGCTTAAATTAGAACATACATTATTTGACTCCCTGAAGTTGAAACAATATATTAATCATAAAGGAGATCTTTCATCATTAATATATATATAAAACAAATACGTATTTCAAAGTACAACCGCTTTCAACGCCTTCGGAATAGCAGACGCCCCTGTTGAATATATCAAATTGCTCTCTATTCTAGCGATGAATTTAAAAGGAAATAGACCATATTGATAGAGGCATTAGTTTTCTATTGATGTACATTTTATGCATTCTATGGATTGTTTCCTGGTTAAGAATCGGAAAATTTTTCTGATTCAAGAAAGAAATTGCAAAACATTATTGATTGGAATATAAACCTATAAGCAAAGAATGGAAACCCCTATTTCAAAAGTGGTTATGAATTTTTGCTTTTGCCTTTTTAGCATTTGATGAATTGTAAAAATAGACAACTGGGCCTCAAGTTGAACTGACCTTGTTGAATCAGGTACCAATATATACTGCTAAAACATTTAACAGTTGGTATATTATTATTAAAACTATGAATAAAAGTCAATTACGGAATATATTTTCTAAGAAATTAAAACATTTACAAGAAATATAATTTTCAACATGAGCTATAAGTTGAAAGAAAACCAAATAGCAGACCGTTAAGCTGAGTTTGAATAGTGCATCTATGTTCTGATATTACGAATGAATTCACCAGTAAACGACATAGAATTACTACAGGATTATTTTGATTGCTCGAGAATAGAGGATATGCGAAATATACATTTTGATATACATGTATGAATACATATCATTCATACAAACTAATCACAGTATTTTAGAATAATAGAAGCAGAATGTACTTGTTCTATATCATTCATGTACTTAGTAATAATACAAATAACACATGAGAATCATGGCAGAAACTAACGCCTGCTTTGTTTACCTGACATCATTTCCCACTTATTCATGGTTCAATTAATTGTGTGTTAATGATGATAAACAAAAGAAGAAAGTCACCTCATGCTGGGTTAATTATCACAATTACAGGTAAATTAACAAAATATCACTTTTGTAGTAAGTTATACGTGAAACCAAACAACCTGATTATATAACTTAAATCTGTGTGTTTACAATAAAACGTCAAAACCAGTATGAAATCATTAGGAAAAACTGAGTATATTTTTAATTTAAACTTAGGTAGTAATTTTGAAAATTGAAGGCACAAATAAATTCAATACATAAATACGTCATTAACGTTTGTTAAAGCAGAACTTGATGATAAGAAAGCAAGACCCTCACCGAGTCTCCTAGGTGTTTTGACACGATAATAATCATTAAGATAATGGAATTCAACAGAAGTCTTTGTCTTCCCTATGGAGGTACTAACATTATCTATCATTACACTCTTGGTGCTATCACTACACTCCTGGTGCTATCATTACACTCCTAGTGCTATCACTACACTGCTTGTGCTATCATTACACTCCTGGTGCTATCTTTACACTCTTGATGCTATCATTACACTCCTGATGCTATCATTACACACCTGGTGCTATCATTACACTCCTAGTGCTATCTTTACACTCCTGATGCTATCATTACACACCTGGTGCTATCATTACACTCCTGGTGCTATCTTTACACTCCTGGTGCTATCATTACACTCCTGGTGCTATCATTACACTCCTGATGCTATCTTTACACTCCTGGTGCTATCATTACACTCCTGGTGCTATCAGCTAGCATTACACTCCTGGTGCTATCATTACACTCCTGGTGCTATCATTACACTCCTGGTGCTATCATTACACTCCTGGTGCTATCATTACACTCCTTATGCTATCATTACACTCCTGGTGCTATCATTACACTCCTGGTGCTATCATTACACTCCTGATGCTATCATTACACTCCTGATGCTATCATTACACTCCTGGTGCTATCATTACACTCCTGGTGCTATCATTACACTCCTGGTGCTATCATTACACTCCTGGTGCTATCATTACACTCCTGGTGCTATCATTACACTCCTGGTGCTATCATTACACTCCTGGTGCTATCATTACACTGCTGGTGTTATCTTTACACTCCTGGTGCTATCATTACACTCCTGGTGCTATCATTACACTCCTGGTGCTATCATTACACTCCTGTTGCTATCATTACACTCCTGATGCTATCATTACACTCCTGGTGCTACCTTTACACTCCTGATGCTATCATTACACTCCTGGTGCTATCTTTACACTCCTGTTGCTATCATTACACTCCTGGTGCTATCATTACACTCCTGATGCTATCATTACACTCCTGGTGCTATCTTTACACTCCTGATGCTATCATTACACTCCTGGTGCTATCATTACACTCCTGGTGCTATCATTACACTCGTGGTGCTATCATTACACTCCTGATGCTATCTTTACACTCCTGGTGCTATCAGTACACTCCTGGTGCTATCATTACACTCCTGATGCTATCATTACACTCCTGGTGCTATCTTTACACTCCTGGTGCCATCTTTACACTCCTGATGCTATCATTACACTCCTGGTGCTATACTATTGTTTATAATAAATCCTCTACTTACACTATTCCTCATGTTCGATACGTAATAGGGAAACGATGGAACCGCTTTATAATTATAAATCTATTACTGGAAAAAGGTTTGTGTCAAATATAAATTATATAGTTTAACGTACTTTTAATTATTTAAGTTTAATTAAAGAAAGTCACTTGTAATATTAATTCTTTCCAAGAGTATACGGACCTATAAAAGCAAACAAAATAACTGTCTTACCATTTGATATTCTATGCAAGAAAGCAAATATGATTGAGTTATGAAATTGAATAACGAGTTAAGGTAAAGGCGAATGTACAGTAAACAATTATTAGATTGAACACAGTCCAATAAATGTGACAGTTCACATGTAATGTTGATTCACCTACCACTATAGTTATTTTTTGTCTCAGTGTCCAAAATTCTTTTTTGAAACTCAAACTAAGCTTTATTGTATCAAAATGTGTAGGTGTGAATAATTCCAGTCCTGGCCTCCCTGGACTGAAATTATTTACATTCCACTGTGCGTCACTGTGATGTAACGTGTGTGTACATATGTACTGATATATACACGACTTTAAAATGCCGATATACGCTAATATCATGCCAACATTTTTTGCATGCACTTGACATTCAGTAGGACGAATATTGATTTTGAATCGGTATGATACATGTACATAATTAAGACATGAAACTTACTGTGATCAAAGAAAGTGTTAAACTAAAATATGAACAATTGAATCTGTATTTTACATACTTTTATGTTCATTCATTACAACGGTGTTTACCATTATGAAGAGGACTTATAAACTCAAATTAAAATATTCAGCCTTGTACTCCCTTTAAGAATGTCTACATGATTATCTTTACAACTTCATGCTGTTACTATAAGAGTCATCTAAGTGTTTACAGATGTGTTTCCAACCAAGTACTTCCATCCCCGTATCGTTATGATTTTATTCCGGATGACTTGCATGCTACACTTACTATGTTTTACGCAACAAAAGGGCTAAGACGATGATGACATATTAAGTGATATGTGCGCAGAGTACCCTCACAGGTACGGTTATTTTTTTCGGAATGAATTATGAAAGGTTTTATGTTGCATTGAAAGTTTTTCATACCTGCAAAGGTTCCCAAATTTTCATAGTGAATATTCGACACGAGAGGCAAATGCAAGCTGGTGGCGATTTCTTTGTTTAATTTTCACATATACTTAGTGTTTCAAAATGTATGTATATACTTAGATGTCTCATTTGAATTTGGTTCTTTATCTTAAATACAAATGTTTCCAATCGTTTTAAATTATTTTATTTTGACGTTAAATACAAATGTTTCCAATCGTTTTAAATTATTTTATTTTGACGATACATGTAAACACGTCTTGTTATATATAAACAATAGATGTAAACTTCTCGCAGGAAATCTATGATGTCTTTACTTTGCACTAACATTTGTATAAAGATGCATGTTTATGTATATAGTAACCCAAGCTACAAACATAAAGACAAACTGTATGTAACAAAGTTGTGGTGAGTTCATGTCAGTTAGAGACTTATCTCCATTCACTGGTTTCAAAATTTGCTTGATTTGCATTTCTAGGTCACTCTCCCTTTCTAATCGCTTCGAGGAGGTGTTTTTATAATGAGCGGTATTGTTTTATATGGCAACACTATGACAATAGAAACCCCTACCGCGATAAGTAATCCCTCTTTTGTTATATCGTCATTGCATGTCAGGCAATTATAACCCTAGCGTGATACAATTATTTACGTGGGGTCTTAACACAACTGTATATATAAATGAAGCAACATTACCAAAAGGATAGCATTTACACTTACACATCTCTAGTGACCTGACTAGCTATCTGTCTCATCATGGTTAAAACAGACACAGTAGAGGTTGTAGTCAATACGTGTGATGTTGATAGATGTCTCGATGGAATAGACATCAACAACAGTTGTCGACAGGTGTATCTACAGAGGATGGAATCTATTGAGGAATGTAAAAGATCATCATTACCAGATGACGTAAACAAACAGTCAACATCTATTGGTACAGCCCTGGCACGTCTACGGATTGAGATGGTAAGAATTTAAATTAACAAACAATATTTCAATTGATTTGTTTTTTTTATATTAAAGACAACTATCGGGACAACAGGCTATGAAAAAGAGAGGAATCTATTCAGAGTAAAAACGGGAAGCTAGTTAAACTAAATTGTCAAATACAGATCCATATATCATACCATTAAATTTCATACTAAGGTATTTTTAAAAACATATTTCATGTACATAACTACCATACCAACATTTATTAACAATATTGCTATTCTTTTGTCTTTGAAGGTTGGTCTGATGGATCAGGACGTCGGACTGATGCGACAGATGTTGATCCTTAACGAAAAAGTAGAAGAACTCAAGGCCAACAACATCAGTCAGATGAGCAGGGAATCCTTGGATAGTTCTGACAGCTTATACCAGACGGAAACACAGACAGACAAACAACTTCTGAGGAGTAAGGATAGTCTCTACCACACGGACGAACAGTCGGACGAAATATCATCTGAGGAAGAAACAAACTCATTTTCCGATTCAGCGTACTCTGATTCAGACGAAGAGGAGTATAATGATACTTACAACTCACGTGATTGTTTGACTCCTCGAAAGGAGTTGGACTCGTTGGACTGTGTGTTCGACAAGTTGCTCGAGTTTGACGCTATGTGAAAAAAGTATACATTCAACTTTACATGAAAGCTCACAGAAACCATTTGACCCTGAAAATGGTGTCACCTAGCCTCCGATGTCTTCAAACATAGCCGATACAATGACGTTGATAGGAAGACTTTTGGAACGGTCCGAAAACAGAGGATGATCTTGATGATTGTCCATGAGGTAATTGATGCATTTATTTAAACATGTTTTCTATGATGTAAAGAAAGAAAGAAATATAAAAACAAACTTTAAAGTTGATAGCTTATTTTTATGCAATATCGACTAATACTATGTTCAAATTTTATTGTAAGAATATAGAAACTGCACATCTTGTTAGAATTGTATTGACTACATGCATGTTTTATGAACATTCAGTATACAATATTGTACAGTATTTAATCAAGTGCTTTACATTTGTATATTTTCAGAAACAACATATCAAGTCGGATCGCAAACAGGCACGTCGATGGAACCACACCACGTGACAGTGCAGTCTCCTACCTATAACAATGACTGAACGTTCACTTTAGATAGTTCATCCATACTGAACTAATGGATTAATCATTCGTGTGAAATAAGATGACCGAACTCAAACGAACGTAAACATTTGCTGATAAGCATAAGCTATCAATACGAAGACATTGATTATGTTCGATGATTTGGAAACAATGATTACAAAATATCGTGGTATCTAAGCAAATAAAATATTGCATGCAATCTGATACTTGTTATTTTGTTTTAGCAACGAAATAATTTGGATGAGAAACCAGGCGTGTAAAATCTCTCTTAAAAAAATAAAATTGACGATATACGCATTATTGTGTGCAGTTGGAAAAGAAATTATAACTTTTAGTTCATCGCGAATTAGTACGATTATCTGTTGATTTCAAATATGCTGCAAATGTGGTATATGCGTAGCAGAAAGAAATTCAATAAAACATGTATTAATGTTCTTTTTATGCAAGATCTTAATGGTAATCTGTGCTTTAAAATTAGAACGAACTGACATAAGTAACATCTATAATTTCGGCCGTATAGCACCCTAAAATTAAATAACGCCGCGCTTGTAAGCGGTATCCTAATATTGATAATCACACATATATGAAAGAGAATTTGCGAATGATACATTTTTTTAGATACATGTTATATCTATTGCAGACAGCAAAATACACCTTCGAACCAATATACATATTATATTATCAATTAAGGATTTTATTTGGAGATAACTATGAGTTTTATGGTTTAAATAGAATTTGCAGAGCAACAGAAACAATCTGTGTATATTATCAATGATTAAATGGAGAAATTCTATATTGAATCAGTAGCCTATGTACGACATATGGTAACAAAACTAATGACTTGGAGACCTGGCGCATATTATCTTTTCTCTGTAAATATATTGACTACAAGTATAGCAAAACTTAAAACCGTTCAAATATAAAAGCTTTAAAAATAATCGTTAAACTTCCGATTTACATCGACTTTTTCTGTCCGAATTTCTATAACATTAAACCTGGTGTTACCATGTCAAGACAAGTATATATATATTAATGTACAGATTGGAAAGCTAAAGGAACTTACATCATTTAGAAAGTAGCTAAAGCATCTATGGTATATCTCGTAGCAATAAATTAGGCAACCATTGTTTGCCTAATTAATTTCTAAGAGATATCCAAAATACAGTTTATACTAAAGGCCCGGTCACACCGCCCGAACTTTGTTGGAGCGTTCCTTGAACGGTAGGGAGAGGGGGCCGAATTTCGACAACGCTCGTCACCGCGCACAAAACGGAAAAAAATTGAAAACACGGGCGGTGCAATGCCGAAGCCGGCGTTGCTTCAGCGTTGGTTTAACGGTAGCCTTTAAGGCCCGGTCACACCGCCAGAACTTTACATAATAATATATTCCTAATGCGCTCCTTTTTGGCACTAACTCATAATTCATCTAGTACCTTTGTAATTGAATGCGACAGACAAAGAAGCGTTGGTAATCGTTGATGATTTATTCAGACATTTACCACTCTAACAATTAAAAAACGATGTCTGCAATCGAAAAGACAAACATGGATTTGAAATACCAACTCTTAAGCAAAATAAAGCTATAATGATTTTAAGCTGCAGTCCTTAATGATGCACTGCAATGTTGTCATTAATTCATATTCATTTTAAAAAACGAGTAAAAAAAGAATATCCATTAAGATATTGTTTGAAAAAAAAACAATATTATATCCCAAGGGACAATATGGCGTTATTTTGAAAACAAAATTCCGTAAACCAAGACATGCACAAAGACCCGTAACATTAGAATATAAATCTTTCTAAGACATTTAAAATCAATCATGTTACCAGAAGGTTGATAGATCTTATTTTTCCTGTTATGATTGATTTTATTATTTTTTATTTTAACGTGTTAGTTGAAATGTTAAATAGAGAAGGGAATCCCACTTTTTTCCCTTTTAATAAACATTGACATATATCAAATCAATAAGATGAGATATATTTCCAACAGCGTTTGTCATGTCATACAAGATTAGAATGAAAAAGCTAAATTATAAAAGTAAACATTTCTTAAAGATTTATATATACCTCTATATCTTTCTTTCACATTATTTAATTTTGACTCGATTTAAGATTGCAACAGTTTGGCCGACAATATCGACATATATTTATTTTATTTCATGATCAGCATGATTTGTGTAGTAAATGGCCATAAGGTGATAACTTTATCCAAGAATTATATTTGTCCAGACAAATTTAAAAACGTTAAGATGTACTAATGAAACTTGCAGTATACCAACATTTTCCACAGATGATGTGCCCGACTTTCTCCAAGCGTTCTTGGGTTGTCTATAATAAGTTTTGTTCAACTAAATTATATCACATTTCCATATTCCTATTTTGCATATCTTGCAAATGCACACAATCAAGCAAAAAAGCCCATTTTAGGCATATACATTATCCATGTCAATTGCCGCTATACCCCCAACCTTGTCCACGTGGGCATACCCTTCTATGGACCTGCATGGTATCGGTGAGTGCATGCCTTTCTAATTGTTAAGTTAATTGACCATAGCTGTTAAACAGTCTCCATTGATGACATTGTCTACCTTGAGGGGTATTCTACATTGAATGTTGAATAGCTCACGTGGTGCCAATTTAAGTTAATCATGTAAAATGGTTCTGTATGAACCAGACCTCCACACCACCGTATCAACACCTTACTATTTGACGAGTTGTCATGAAGGTTTACGGTAATTAGCATTATATCTCGACCTCATCGATGGTTTTGTCTTCTGCGTGGGTCGCCATCGGCAATCATAAAAAAAAAACATATTAATTCTAGCAGGAATAGGACTAATCCACCTAATTATTAAGTGGACAATCCAGTTCCCTCCTGGGTGGTTATCTATACTTTCAGCATTAAACTCACAATGTGCAAAGAAGATTATGACTTTTTTGTCTATTTTAGCATTAATTAGAACATACATCATTTATCCTGCAATCCAAATTTGACCTGTTAGTTCTCGATCGTATTATTAAAAAAAATAAGCAAACAATCGAAACTCTATTTTCAAAAACGCTTATGAATGTATGCTTTGGCATTTTAGTATTTGATGCATTGTGGAAAATCAAATACTGTCTCTTTCTTAAATATTCACTTTGAATGAGTAAAAATAAATGCAGTTATTTTTTTTCGAAATAATCGAAATGCCGATGAAATAAAACAATGGAAAAAAGTATTCAAACGACCAATCCCTTAGCGTAAAAATAGACCTATTTTAAAATTAAGCAACTAAGCCTCAAATTTAACTAGACCTGGTTCAATCAAATACCAATTCTGTTATAACATTTTACATTTGGTTTCTCATATTATTATAAAAACTTGAAAACTTGAACGTATTTACTAAGAAACATCCGAGATATAAACTTCCAACAGGTACTAATTCAAAAGAAAATCAAGTAACGATACCGTTTAACTCAGAATGAATAAGTCTTGAACATTAAGTTTGTGTGGCATATCTTTGTCCTGATGTTACGGATGAATCCACCAGTAAACAAACAGAATATTACAGAATTATTTTAACTGCACGAAAATGAGGAGATGAGAATGATTCATATTGATATACATGACACATAAAGACATATCATTCGTACTAATCAATAGCAGTATTTTAGGAATAATAGATGCAGACTGTCCTTGTTCTTTATCCTCAATATTCTGAGCTATAATACAAATAACACACGAGAAACTCCACGCCTGCTCGGTTAACCTGACACAATATTTCTATCTTGTCTAATTATTCAGGGTTCATTGAATTCTTTGAGATTATTAACAAAAGAAAAGGGTCACCCCATGCTAGGCTAATTATCACTATTACAGACTAATTAGCCCAATTCTGCTTGTGTACGATGTTATAACTGAAACCAATTAACCTGATTATATGACCTAAATGCATGTGTCCTTACCTATCTAAAGTATACAATTATACGGTTCAGCTTTAGATTAACCATCTATCCTCAATTGCATAATTCGATCGATTTGCGTTTATGTTGTTCTGGATTTAAAAACAAAACACCATATCTTAATATATTTAATGACATTTGAATGAGGTTTCCTTGTGCTGAGCCATGTCTACGTTCAAATATGAACCAGGTCGGGAAGAATCACACCAGCCTTTCAATAGTGTGTATTTCTTATGGGGTAATTTTATTTTGTGTAATATGTCTCATTGATGTTCGACTGAAGTAATTAGAGGAAATTTATAAAAAATAAAATAAAATAAAATAAAATAAATGTCCGTTGATTAACGAAAAAGTATTCACCAAATAGGTATAACCCACGTTGAGATTTGCATGAAACAACAGCTTTGACTTGATCTATTCAAGTTTTAGCATACAGTATCAATCGTGGATCTGAAAATACGGATGTATAACATACCAACAATATCTTTAAGAAATGATTTTTTAATGTTGGACATTTACATAGAAAAGGACATACCAATCCCGCCAGCATGATTATATTTTAAGATAACTGTGAGTCAAAAATTTAATTGCCAAATCTCTCTTTACTCCGTTCAATATTAACAATACGATTACTTCAAAATCTATTTTCTACCGTCCAAAACGTGAAACAATTTGCTCTGTCTCGCTCGTCGATAATATAATCCATCCATTTATTCACCCATAGCATGCATCTGTCTTTAAAACAAACTACATGTACATTATCAAATTTACCAATGAAATCCATTGTAAATAAGTCAATAACATAACGATAGTGTTGTTTTCTCTTCTGACATATGTCTGTAAAGTTTAAAAGGTAAATCTTTCTGGGTGTGTATCATGCCATATTTCCAATTATCCTCTACATTACCAAAGGTATATACAATACCTACTAGGCACTATATGTCATTGTTTGGAGCTGTAATTTGAAGCTCTCTAGTGGTCTAATTCCCTCTCATTATCATTCATGGTACAAGCTATGACGTATCCCGTGTGGGAGAACACCAGGAGAGCAAACTTGGCTTTTCTTTTGTCCACGCGAATTACTGGTAGATCACATACAACGAAAATTACTTTTGTTTAAAACAATAACTTACAGATCTCCTGGAGTGAAGATATTTCACACAAAGGATTATAATTATTTTCACGTGATGCGAAGTTAGTATAAATATGTCGATTTGACTTGATTTAGACACTACAGCTCGACAAACTTATCGAAACAACTAGAACTACAAGGAATACACATTACTATCATCATGGTTCACACAATAGAGAAGGATGCTACCATTGACAAATGTGAAGATGGAATAGACATCAATAACAGTTGTCGACAGGTGTACCTGCGGAGGATGGAATCCATTGAGGAGTGTAAAAGGTCTACGAAGGCAGCAGATACACACAAGACAACATCAAGCATTGATGCTGCCCTGATGAAATTGAGAATCGAAATGGTAGGCAAAATAATTTTGTACAATTTACAATTTTTTTAATGTAATTTATTTGGTATATTTTTCTCTTATCATGCACGTGTTAAAGAAGTAATGGAATACTTGTAATTATTTTATGCACAAAGCACAACAGATGATATCTTTCAAATATTTTCGTGTTGGTTTTATTTAGTGTGGAAAATATTTCGTCTTGATTATATTTCGTGGATTTTTTTAAAAACTACGAAATAAACGAAATTAAATCCTCAAAGAATTACAATACTTTTACAGTAAATGATTCTAAATATATATTATTGTCTTTCCAGGTAGATCTGATGGACCAGGATGCCGGACTTATGCGACAAATGTTGATATTAAACGAGAAAGTGGAGGAACTCAAGGCTAACAACATCTGCCAGATGAGCAAGGAATCCCTGGACAGCGATGACAGTCTGTATGAAGAGGAGGGACAGACAAATGAAGACCTTACGCAAAGCAAAGACAGCCTCTACCACTCGGACGAACAGACAGACGATTCCCTGTTTGACAGCAAGGAAAGTCTCTACAACCCGAGTAAAAGCACTAGCGAACTGCTTGGTGACAGCGTTGATAGTTTATACCAGTCTGAGGATTTCTCATCTGATGAAGAGAATATTAATGAAAAGCCTGTGAAGAAACCAGATTCATTACCCGACATTGTATCATATGACTCTTTGTTTGAAAAATTACTTGACTTTGACGACAGAACATGAAAACACGCGATTTGATTAAGGACACAGGTATCCCAGCTGTTTAAAATCGTACCCCGATGTCTCAACAGGCGTTTCATGGTGGAACATGAGTTTGCCAATGCAGACGATCCATTCCAACGCCAGTGGTGAATGAACTAGTCGAGATCATTACCCTGGAAGGGCCGAAAGTGGAGTCATCTTAGCCTGAATATAGCAGGTAAAGAAATACATTATTAATATATATTATCAACACCAACATTTATATATAGCAGCTAATGTAATCATTGTTTAAATCAATAAAGTTCACTGTTTTAAATCTTTCAAAAATCATCTTCCAATGTACGCAATTAACATCTGCTGAACTCTTAGTTTACATATAAACCTTAATCTACCTAGACATGGGGTTTGAGTTTTGTATGCCATGACTATACGAATATGTTTATTAATTGAAAATAAATAGTTAAGTGACCTTCATTTAATTTTATATTTTTCAGAACACTCTGAGATTGCAATATACGCCGAAAACTGGGTGGAGAGCTTTCCTTGAACCACAAGGATGTTGAATGACTGACATTAACTGTAAACATAAAAGTTCTTTTTGTATCTTATGCAAAATGGAAACTCGAAGCAAATTTATTGCTGGACATTTCAAATCCAAACGGAAATTGTTAGTGAACTTTGTGAATGGACCAGAAGGCATTAAACTAGATCTTGTAAATAGCCTCAAAGACTTGGTTCGTGAAATATACCGTATTATGATATCAAACTATTTTTATGGACAGTTAACGGCCAGAAGAAGCATTACTATTGTTGATTTAATGGAATGTGTTATATTCTCTAACCCCTGTTGTAGCAGAGACCGATAATATCTTAATGGAATTGTACATTTCCTACATGACACTATCAGTATGTTATGAGCTACAATAAAAAATATCGACAGGTAATGCGTTTTTACTTATAAGTACCTATTTGCTGTTTGATAAATGTGATTACATGTTTTGCAATCCTGATGTTGATGGAATGATTGCAATATGGTGAAACATATTTCACATAGAAAGATTTTTTCAACAAATGGCGTTTATGAACATAGTTGTTAACAGTCTCCATCGATGGCATTGCTTTAATTGAGGGGTAATCTGCATGGACTTTTGAATAGCTCACGTGGTGCCGATTTAAGGTAATCATGTAAAATGGTTCTGTATGAACCAGACCTCCACACCACCGTATCAACACCTTACTACTTGACCAGCTGTCACGAAGGTTTACGGTCATAAGCATTATATGTCGACCTCGTGGATGGTTTTGTCTTCAACGTTGGTCGCTATTGGCAAAAATCACAAATATATTAATCCCAACAGGGACAGAACTTACGATTCCACCTAATTATCATGTCGACAAACCAATCCCCTCCTTGTTGAGTGTCTATACTCTCAGCATTAGCCAATAAATGTGCAAAGAAAATAATGAGTTTTTTGTATATTTTAGCATAAATTAGAACATACGTCATTTGAGTACCTGAAGTTAAAACAATGTACCAGTTATCAAGGAGATCTTGCATCATCAATATAAATATGATATTTGTTTTAAATGTAGTTCAAAGCACAACGACTTCCAATGACTCTGGAATAGTAGACGCCCCTGTATAGCCCTGCTTTATATTATAGTGATGAATTTAATAGGAAAGTGACACTATTAATATAGGCATTAATTTGCTTTTTATATACATTGTAGAAAATCACAGACTGTTTGTGTTTAAATAAAGATTTCCTGCAAAAAAACAGTTGACCTCTTAGTTCTCAATGAATTACACAAAAAGGAAATAAGCAAACAATCGAAACCCTAATTTCAAAAACGCTGTTGAATGTATGGGTTATTTGATGCATTGTGAAAAAATCAAATACTGTCTCTTGCTTAAATATTCACTCTGAACGAGTAAAAATTAGCACTTAACTTTTATTCACATAGCCTATCGAAATGCCGATGGCATAAATCATTGGAAAAAAATTTTAAATGAGCAATCCCTAAGTGTAAAAATATATCTCTTTAGAAATTACGCAACTGAGCCTCAAATTCAACTGGACCTGGATCAATAAAGTACCAATTCTACCATAACCTTTTTACATATTGTTCCTTATATTATTATCAAAATTTGAACTTGAATTATGGATAGTATTTGCTAAGAAATTCTGATTCATCCGAGATATACGATTTTCAAAAGTTGCTATTATTTAAAAGAAAATAAAGTAACGAGACCGTTAAGCTAAGAATGGATAAGTCTTGAACAGTAAGTTTGTGTGACATATCTTTGTCCTGATATTACGGATGAATCCACCAGTAAACGAAACAGAATATCAAAGATTATTTTGACTGCATGAAATAGAGTCCTTGTTCTTTATCCTCATAATTCTAAGCTATAATACAAATAACACACGAGAAACTTCACGCCTGCTCGGATCACATGACACACTATTTCTATCTTGTCTTATTATCCATGGTTCATTGAATTCTTTGTGATTTTTTACAAAAGAACAGTGTCACCCCATGCTAGGTCAATTATCACAATTACAGCCTAATCAGCAAAACGCTGCTTTTGTAGGATGTCAAAACTGAAACCAATTAACCTGATTATATGACCTAAATACATGTGTTCATACATATCTAGGGTATACAATTGTACGGTTCAGCGTCAGATTACCATCTATCCTCAATTGCATAATTCGATTGATATTGCGTTTATGTTGTTCCGGATTTCAAAAACAAAACACCATATCTTAATATATTTAATGACATTTGAATGAGGTTTCCTTTTGCTGAGCCGATGTCTACGCTCAAATATGAACCAGGTCAGGACACATCACACTAGCCTTTCAATAGTGTGTATTTCTTATGGGGTAATTTTATTTTGTGTAATATGTCTTATTGATGTTCGACTGAAGTAATTTGAGAAAATTTATAAGAAAAAAATCAGTGTCCGTTGATTAACGAAAAAGTATTCACCAAATAGTCATAACCCTCGTTGAGATTTGTTTAAAACGACAGCTTTGATTTGATATATTCAAGTTTAAGCATACAGTATCAATCGTGGATCTGAAAATACGGATGTACAACATACCAACAAATATTTAAGAAATGATTATTAAATGTTGGACATTTACATAGCAAAGTACGTACCAATCACGCCAGCATGATTATATTTTAAGATAAATGTGAGTCACAGATTTAATTGCCAAATCTCTTTTTACTCCATTCACTATTAACAATAGGATTACTTTATAATCCATCTTCTACCGTCAAAAAAGGGGAACAATTTGTTTCTGTCTCGCTTGTCGATTATATAATCCATCCATCCATTTATTCAACCATAGCATGCATCTGTCTATAAGACAAACTACATGTACATTATAAAATTTACCAATGAAATTTATTGTAAATAAGTCAATACCATTACGATAGTGGTTTTTTTCTTCTGCCATATGTCTGTAAGGTTTGATAAGGTAAATCTTCCTGGGTGTGTATCATGCCATATTTCCAATTATCCTCTACATTACCAAAGGTATATACAATACCTACTAGGCACTATATGTCATTGTTTGGAGCTGTAATTTGTAGCTCTCTGGTGGTCTAATTCCCTCTCATTAACATTCATGGTATCAGCTATGACGTATCCGGTGTGGGAGAACACCAGGAGAGCAAACTTGGCTTCTCTTTTGTTCACACACATTACTGGCAGATCACATAAAACGAAAATTACTTTCTTTTTGTCTAAAACAATACTTTACAGATCTCCTGGAGTGAAGATATTTCGCACAAAGGATTATAATTATTTTCACGTGATGCGAACTTAGTATAAATATGTCGATTCGCCTTGATTTAGACACTATAGCTCGACAAACATAACGAAACTAGAACTAGAAGGAATACATATTTGCCATCATCATGGTTCACACAATAGAGAAGGATGCTACCATTGACAAACGTGAAGATGGAATAGACATCAATAACAGTTGCCGACAGGTGTACCTGCAGAGGATAGAAGCTATTGAGGAGTGTAAAAGGTCTACGAAGTCAGCAGATACTCACAAGACAATATCAAGCATTGATGCTGCTCTAATGAAATTGAGAATCGAAATGGTAAGCAATTTGCACTTTTTTAATATTATTTATTTCGTATCTTTTAACATGCATGTGTTAAAGAAATAATAAAATACTTGGACTGTAATTATTTTATGCACAAATCACAACAAACTATCTCTGCAATTTGTTTCAAATATTTATGTTCGTGTTGGTTTTATTCAATGTGGAAAATATTTCGTCGGGATTATATTTCGTGGATTTTTTTTAAAATCACGAAATAAACGAAATCAAATCCTCAAAGAATCATAATGCTTTTACAGTATATGATTTTAAACATATAGTATTTTCTTTCCAGGTCGATCTTATGGACCAAGATGCCGGACTTATGCGACAAATGTTGATATTAAACGAGAAAGTTGAGGAGCTCAAGGCTAACAACATCTGCCAGATGAGCAAGGAATTCCTTGACAGCGATGACCGTCTGTATGAAGAGGAGGAACAGACAAATGAAGTCCTTACGCAAAGCAAAGACAGCCTCTACCACTCGGACGAACAGACAGACGATTCCCTGTTTGACAGCAAGGAAAGTCTCTACAACCCGAGGAAAAGCACTAGCGAACTGCTTGGTGACAGCGTAGATAGCTTATACCAATCAGAAAATTTCTCATCTGATGAAGAGAGTTTTAATGAAAAGCCTGTGAAGAAACCAGATTCATTACCAGACATTGTATCATATGACTCTTTGTTTGAAAAATTGCTTGACTTTGACGACAGAACATGAAAACACGCGATTTGATTAAGGACAGGTATCCCAGCTGTTTAAAATCGTTCCCCGTTGTCTCAACAGGCGTTACATGGTGGAACATGAGTTTGCCAACGCAGACGATCCATTCCAACGTCATAGTGAAAGAACCAGGCGTGATCATTTACCCTGGAAGGGCTGATAGTTGAGTCATCTTAGCCTGAATATAGCAGGTAAAGAAATACGTTATTAATATATATTATCAACACCAACATGTATTTAGTTAACTAATGTAATCATTGTTTCAATCAATAAAGCTCACTGTTTAAAATCTCTCCAAAATCATCTCCCGTTGTACGCAATTAACATCTGCTGAACCTTTAGTTTTACACATAAACCTTAATCTACCTAGACATGGCGTTTGAGTTTTGTATGCCATGACTGTATGAATATGTTTAATAATTGAAAATAAATAGTGAAGTGACCTTCATTTAACTTTATATTTTTCAGAACACTCCGAGATTGCAATATACGCCGAAAACTGGGTGGAGAGCTTTCCTTGAACCACCAAGATGTTGGATGACTGACATTAACTGTCAAAACAAAACCGTTATTTTTGCATCTGATGCAAAATGGAAACCCAAAACAGATTCATTTCTGGACAATTCAATTACAAACGGAAATTGTAAGTGAAATTTGTGAATGGGCCAGAGGACATTTAAATAGATCATGTAAATAGCCATGCAATGAAGACTTGGTTCGTGAAATATACCGTATTATGAAGTCAAACTATTTTCATGGACAGTTCACGGCCAGAAGAAGCATAACTATTGTTAATTCAATGGAATGTGTTCTATTCTCTATCCCCTGTTGTAGCAGAGACAGATAAAATCATAATGGGATTGTAAATTTTTACGCAACAATATCAGTATGTTTTGAGCTACAATAAAAAAAATATCGACAGGAAATGCGTTTTTACTTATCATTACCTAGTTGCTGTTTGACATATTATGATAACATGTTTGCCATCCTGATGTTGATAGAAAGATTTTAATATGGTGAAACATATGTCACGAAGAAAGATCTTACTTTTAAACTTCTCAACAAATGGAGTTTATGAAAGATAAATGCAGTTTTAATGCGCCTTTTATTGTGTCTTAGGAGGACAAAACAGCAATATGATGCAGTTTAATTCATTTTATCAGCATTCTGTATATATTACTAAATTTTAAAGTTGCGGCATATGTGTGTGTTACGACATCTTTCTTAGTGTCAAATAAAAAAACAAAATGTTCGTCTTTTTACTATTTTTGTTGTTGATGCAACGTAAGGAACTATATTGATAATACGGTTAATAATTTGAAATACCAAACAAACTTTGAAAGATTTAATGGATTCTTCATAGAAATAGCCACCGCGATATCAGTAATACAAGGGCTTACAGATCAAGATTACTCTACCGAAATAACATATTTGTCTCATTGCATTTATTGCATCAAACTTTTCTTTTGCTACACTACATTTCATCGTAAGATAGCTCTCAAATGTCACAAAATATACAATTTAATTGTCTAAGTTCGTATGTTTTTTTTTGCTTTTGTTTTCATTTGAAACAAATTGTTTCATTATGACATTATTTGTTTAGGCTGACATCATTGAAAGGTTATGGTTGGTTTATTTTTTACGTCCTATTAACAGCCATAGTCATTTAAGGATGTGCCAGGTTTTGTAGTCAGAGGAAAGCCGGAGTACCCGATGAAAAACCATCGGCCTACGGTCAGTACCTGGCAACTTGGATTGGAACTCGCAATCCAGAGTTGGAGGGCTGGCGGTAGAATGTCGAAACACCTTAACCATTCGGCCACCACGACCCCATCCGCCATTGAAAGGACAGCGGTTTCGAAACAGGCGAAAAACGAAAAAGTCTAATATACCATTGTCCGCCAAAGGATCTAAAAATGGAACAGCATAAGGTTAAATAGTTTGTGTTTGGTTATAACCTGTTGTTTTAATGATCTCCAATTGTACAATTTATATTAAGTCTATCAGTATATTTACTTCGAGCATTCATACAACAGCAAACGAAGAAATGATTTCAGTGCTCATGTCAGGTGTACTATATACTCTCGAGCATTGATTTTCAGGGGAACCTATTAATAATAAGTCACTCAAACTGATAATTCTGCATCCTTTACTTGTATAAATGTTTTAACTAAATAGGACACACGTTGCCGAAATAAGTCAACCGTATGAAAGCAACTACATCGGGTCAAATCTCTCCAGATACCATAGACCTTCGTCATCTTTTGTAATGTTTGTGTTGGTCGTTAATTGTATTTACACAAAGTGAATGAAGTAACCTGTTTTAGAATGGCACAGACTCACGTTAGCAACGTTTTAGAAGATATCAAGACCAGATAGGTTGTATGAGATTAAATGCCTAGACAGAATCCAGCAAACATATCAGAAGAGAATCTATTAAGGAATGAGATATATAACCTTATACATACCACTGAATAACTGAATTAAAGCAAAGTTTTATGACGTCCTAAACTATACATTTTCTAACATTTTCTGATTGTGCATATGTTGAATCGATATCATACTACAGAATGAAAAAAAAAGAATCCACTACGAGACATACCATAACTGGGACAGTTGACATCTTGATCGCTCTGTGGGGGTCTCATTAACATTCTAGGTATAATTCAGAATGACGAATCCAGTGTATGATCACAGCAGGAGAGCTTTTCTATTGTTTACAAGTCATTATTAGATCACATGGATCGAAAATTACTTTCGCTTTGTTTAAAAGAAATCATAATTGATCACCTGGAGCGAAAGAAGTGTTAATTTTAGCAGACAATGAAGATAGCACGTGATTCTTGTTTAGCATAAATATGTCTGTGTTGCTTGACTTTAACATTATAGTAAAAGACACTTCCGATAGAGTATTGAAACTGGATTAAAATATACCAAGCCATCATGGTTCACACAGCAGAGGGAGACATTACCACTGGTCTATCAAATGCTATTGACAAATGTTTAGATGGAATAGACATCAATAACAGTTGTCGACAGGTATACCTGCGGAGAATGGAGTCAATAGAAGAATGCAAAAGAACTTTTCAGACTGATATTCCAAAATCAACATCCAAAATAGATGTCGCTCTGATGAAACTAAGAGCTGAAATGGTAAGAATTTATATTATAATGTTTTAAAAAAGAATGTTTACGACACTATTAGGCAGAGTATATCACTATAAATGTCTTATGATTTGCTGATTATACATGACATTTTTGTCCTTTTTCAGATGGATCTTATGTACCAGGATACAGGTCTAATGCGACAGATGTTGATCCTGAACGAGAAAGTGGAGGAACTCAAGGCAAACAACATCTCTCAGATGAGCAAAGAAGCTTTGGATAGCCGAGAAAGTCTGTACGAAGTCGACGGAAATACACATCAACACTTCGCACAAAGCCAGGACAGTCTTTACTTCTCGGACGAACAGACGGGTGAATCCCTGTTTGACAGTAACGAATGTATTAACAAAGAGGAGAAACACAAAAGTGAACGCTCAAAGTACAGCGTTGATAGTCTATACCATTCGGATGAATGCTCAGCTGATGAAGAAGAGAACACTATTAACGATATTGAAATGTCCGAGAATAAGACGGAATCCTTGACTGGCATTGTATCATACGATGCTTTGTTTGAAAAATTGCTTCACTTTGACGACAACATATGAAGACAGCTGTTCGAATTGGGTAAGAGTTACACGTACCCCAGCTGTTAAAGATATAGTCCTAGATCTCCATAATCGGTTGTAATGAAAATAAAGGAAACCTCAGAGGATCCGTGTTCATGTCAGCAACGAAATTGCAACAGCGATCATTTTCCCAGTGATGACGAAAACACTTAATGCAACAGGTAAGAGAATTAAATAGGTCAACTTGAAATTATTTACATATGTATCTATGTATAAAGGTGTTTTTTATATAAGTAAAATAAAGTCTTGCTGCTAATGTTCATTTAAGGTAATTTGAATAAGTCGTGTTCAATGTATGTGTAAATAACCGTTATTATAAACGATTATTTTTCTATGTAATTAGACGTCCAGCTACTTGTAAATTTACTAAATTTGCAAATGAAGTCGACACATTAACTTAAAATTGTTAATGACCGCCATTTACTTTATATTTTTCAGAATGCATACGTCAATGATTGAGCATCGGTGTTCTCCAGAGTACCATCATGAAAGACATTCTTTGCCAAGGACGCGTTTGTTGCAAAAATCATACGCTTCGAATGTCGTGAGAAAGCCTGTGCCATATACCTACAGAATTCCTATACCATTCGATGACTGCTGGTTGTTCTTTCTAAACATTGTTTTCTTGATCAGTCGGTCGTTTGTGTATACAAAACCTACTGTAGCTGATGAAGATGACAATACCTTTGAGATGGTTGGACTGTGTATGGTTGATCATATCATATGAATTGCTATGAGATACGTATAATTTTCTATGAACTCTGACAGCAGAAACATTCCATTTCGTAGTTTCTATTTCATCTTATGGTGTTATCTTAAAGACAGATGTGTTTGAAATTTTAAGTGTTGTAATAAAAATGATTTGCATCAATCTGTTGGCGTTACTCGTAATTGATAATTCGTAATTGACTAACTTATTTCAACGTTACAAAAGCACAGAAAGAGCACTTTTTATATGAAATAGATGAGCCACTAAATTCGTTCAAACTGAATGTTTTGCTAATATGAATAAAAATAATTTCAAAACTTCCCAGTACTTAGGTCATGCAGAGGCATTTAAATAATTCAGTTTTCTTACGCAAAGTCAAGTTACTACTAAGATATACAGACACATGAAGAATCTATGAAAAAAGTATGTGGTGATCGAAATAAAGACAATAATAAAGGAAAATAGGAAAGGAAAAAGGAATGGTACACAGTTGAAACAGAACTGCAAGAAGTTTTGATAGATCGCAAGTTCAATATATCAATAAGTCGATCAATTAATTTATTCCATTTAATAGAAGCAATCAGCAATTTAATCGAATTTTGAATTGAATATTCGTCTTGAAAGCGCTTTGCACATTCCTGTTACATTTGGTACGTGTTCGAGTACAATTGTTATGTTCATATCCTTTATTCCATAGTTATAAATGGTATGGTACATCAATTAATAAGATAATCCACATAAAGAGCCACAGATGGCATTGTCTAAAAAAATAAGAGAATACCAAAGCGTCAACAAAACCATAATCCGAACTTTCAATCGATTAAACTAGGGGCAAAATAAGAACAAAGATAAGATTTACAATGAGACTCTCGTAAAAGCACAAGAGAATAAGACCAAGTGGTTCGGAAGAGTAAGCGTCTTCTGCTTCATCGACGACACCCGCCGTGTAAACTTGATCACATCCAAGTAAACACACTAATAAGCCAACTCAAAAACGTCTATCTAAGCTGCATGACAAGTGATTGCTTTGTAGTGGCCTCATTCTTTCTCATTAAGTTTCATGGTATAATTTGAATGACACTTTCTATGTGGGAGAACGCTTCTAATACAATTAGACTATTCTTAAACTAATAAAAAAATTCAAATATTAAGGTGAGAAAAAATATAATATTGTTTTGTATGTATATGCTTATACAATACCAACAATGGGCAGAAACGTGTGGTACACACTGAGTGAGCTAATTTGTTTTGAAAAGAATAAAAGATATCCACATGGGATAAACCTGACAGGGAAAGAAATATACTTTTGGTGTATTACGCAATTATTTCCAGGAGGTAGGCACACTAAGCTCATTAATTATTACAGACTTTATACATCTCAATTTCGCTATCTTTTATCTTACAACCCATTGTCTTTCAGAAAATTTAGAAAATGTCAAAAGAAGTGTGTTAAGGTGGGCAAAACAGTTTATTTGGAAAGGGAAATATAAATGTTGCTACAATTTATTTTCAACTTAATTCAGTTCCTTGAGCATAAATCGAAAATTCAAAATATATCGACAGCACTAACACCATAATTCTCTATTTTAGATAGCAACGCAGAACGATCGAAACTATCCCTGATAATTCTAACTGCGAATTGAGTCCGTTTGTAAACCCTTTTTGTCTTATATTGGTGTATTGGGATAGGTGTATGAGGAAATTTAATTCACATGCAATACTGCAATATCATGTTTGTTTTATTGTTATTTATTTTGAATTAAAATGTTGTACTGGACGACTGGTTAAGATCTTCTCAAATTAGTGAAGTTGTCCAGAATATTTTCTTTCCGAAAATATCCTAAAACATTGCTAAAACATATGCTAATCAAACTATAGTTGACAAAAGTCTTTTACTTACTACACACCTATGTATATCAACACTGATCGATCAGCACCTATGATAACCCCCTCCCCCCTCCCTCCCCCCTCCCCCCTACACACTTCAATAGCTCATCAGATTGTTCTGGTTATTTAAGGCATGTTTATTACGACAGATTGCTATTGAAAAGCACTTGTCAGTCGTTCTTATCTATGTGTTTAGAAGCATTGTTCGTTGTTGGAGAGCTGAATTAAGTCGAGATTATTTGGTCTGATATTGTTTGATATACTGGGCTATCGACATGAAATCCTCTACAATACGTCAATAGGTTTACCCCACGTATAACCAGATACATGTAAAGGGTGGACACCATGTAAGAAACTTCACTGAGAAAGGCAAAAAACAAAATGCACTGTAATTTTGTTTTTATTTCTCATGGATGCTTCTTGAAATCCAGATAGATCATGTTATATGCTTCTATTTAAGTTGTAGAAAAAGAAATAAATTAAGAAGAAAGAAAATCAAGATATAAATATAAAAGTTTGTTTGAAATACTTTCCACCAGTACACCATGGCAAGAATTATGTTTTAACGGGTGATAAAATGGACCTAGAGGAATGCACAAAACTCTGTTGTGCGTAGTATGAAAACAGCAAAGCGTATTTTTACACTTGTGTATAACTTGATCGGACAAACTGAAAACATCAGATCGCATTCACATCAGAAGGAAATAAATATCGTCATTGTATAATTCTTATAAAGACAAAACCTTCTTTTGAATGAAGGATGTACACAGATAAGATATTTTGTGAAATGAAGATATGACTTAAATCGGCAAATTAAATCAAATGGGCCTTTACGTCATTTCCGTTCAAAACGGACTCTGTTGAGGAATAATTCATTGCGCAAAAACATTAGAAAAAAACACCTTCGAATCTGTATGCATCTGATAACTATAAAAAAAGAAATAAGTAAACAATAATCTATTTACCATTGCCAAAACAAATATAAACAGTATGTCTTGTGTAATTTTGACTTAATAGCATAAAAAATGTAAATGGAATAGAAGAGAACCACTCAAATATTTCAGTAAAACAAATATCAAATTTGCTTAATGCGAATTACACAGATTTGCCCCCGAGAATTAGGCAATAACAAACGCAAACCCCGACGTTCCATAGTCAAAACAACAGCTACATAAATAACACAGATCAGATGCAATTCAGATGTCTTGTGGTTATCCCCTTTTACATAATTACATAAATAAAAGAAAGGGCTAATACAGTTATAGAAAAAGCTACCAAAGTCAGTTTGTTTCAAGTCTAAAATATCATAATTTTAACAACATTCCCCTACAATAGCAAGAGCTGTTTTGGATCATGAGGCCAGATACAAAACTATCAAAGATACAAGTGTTGTTTAACATATTTTACAGACTGACCTTTACCTTGCTAAGCCCAAGGGGATGTTATCAAAATTAGACCGTATCAATTCTGATCAAACGGAACGAACCGAGTGACAAGCGCCTGTTAGTTTATTGTTCTGGTTCGACGTGTCGATAATCTACCATACTCAATAAATATATCTCCCTGTGTAATAACTTGATGACCAACATACTCCAACTGCTCACCAGGTTGAGATATTTCAATTCTAAATTTGCTACTGTTAATACTTATTCGCGATATCAATAGTAATAAACATTATCTGAACGAATTTCTCGTTCTCTTGTCTGGAATGGTTAGGGCTGACAGTATATTGTATTTTTCATAATATTCCAGTAATATTTCCGCATGCAGGATCATATTTCAGTTTATAGCAAGTTTTTTCCAATATCAATCTGGTAGCAATATTAAAGCATAAACTAGTACACATACAATCCGTGCTTTATTTCAAAACCATCTATCGCCAGAAAAATAGTAATGTTATTTTGAAACACAAAAGAAAACGTTTATGATAAAAAGAAATTGTTAATTCATAATTCCACATAATATCAAATCATTATTTTTTTCTAATGATAACTTTTTGATTTTATATAAAGATAAAGTTACTTTTTTTCCTTATTTGTAATATAAACATGTGCAAATAATCTAAAGCTTATATCGCATCAAATGAATTTCACATATAGATCTATTCTAAAAGAAATACCATATCTTAAATATCATTATTTTTTCATAAAGTCATAAAGAGCCATAGGGTATATGATTAAAATTTGCTTTATGATTTAAGGATATCAAAAGCGGATAGTGAGTATCCAAATCACTATTTGAAGAGTTCTGCCATTTAGCCTTAAACTAGATATTTTCAAATATCTTACACACACATATAATACGGATGAAATAAAAATTAGCCAAAGTCGGTAATGCATCGAAGATTTATTTGATGTGATTAGATAATAGAAAGTATAATTGATATATCCAGAATTTAATTTCTTGCCGAGTTCTTATTCTGATAAAAAAATAAATAATTGATATAATATTGTTTCATCAATTATTTATATCCAGAATTCAATTTCTTGCAGAGTTCTTATTCTGATCAAAATATAAATAATTGATATAATATTATTTCATCTATTTTTTTTTATCCAGAATTTAATTTCTTGCCGAGTTCTTATTCTGTTTAAAGAAATAAATAATTGATATAATATCATTACTATTAAAAACTATCATAATATTTAATATAAATATGAATATGTTATTTGTGTAATAATTGTCAAAGCATTCTATTTAAAAATTATTTTAATCTATTCTTATCAAACATTTCCTGAACTTGAAACTTCTCAACGCCCAACCCCAGTTATTGACCGTATACCCCCTGTTTACCAAAAGGCACGTAAAGAAAGAACATATTAAACATTAACTGGGTCTATCTTCCACAGTCTTCCCGGGGTTTTTCTGATCGAGATGGTCTGTTTTAACACTGATCGCTGGTGATATGCTGATATATAGCTGTCAGTTGATTGTTAGTCATGGTAAGGGTGCCGATAAAGAAGAGATTTAATAGACTGATACCTACATGGTAGGGTTATTTCATTGATAGACAGATAGCTTCCATGTTAGGACGGGTAAACGTACAATAAGGTGACTTGGCAAGTATTTCCAATATTTGTTTGGAATTTGTTATACAGACCTAGCTTACTTCTAAATTAATAAATTAAAGGGGTTTTAAGTACCTGACCCTTCTGTTTCTAAACTAGTTTAGAAATTTTGGATTCCCATCATTTGGCCCCTAGCATCACTGACAATCCCAGAAGGCCGAAACAGCTGTATGACGCAGTTTAATTCATTTTTTCGGCATAGTGTAACTATTACTGAGTTTAAAAGGTGCAACATGTGTGTGTTACGTCATCTTTGACCGGAAAGAGTGACATTCTCTATGTCTATATACTGATGTCTCAGTTAGATGGGACATTGAAACAATCATTGTCTTATTGTCCCAGCTGTAGACTTCATGTATCACTAGTTGTCGCGAAGATGTAAAGTCCAGTACATCAATTTGTTTCCGCAAACGATGAAGTTAAACCAAATAATTACATATTTTATAGAACATGTAGCTAAATTGAAGAGTTTACAAATGCAAATTGTATGTAATGAATTAATGAAATTCTTAGTGATGATGCTATTTAACAAAAGCTGATTACCGACGCTAAAAACTACGAACAAAATGCAACATTACCATCCCTCTTTCCCGACACCCCACAGCCTGCGTTTCCGGATATATAAATAATGAAATATATGATGCTTTTTAGGGTCAACTAGTTACCTGTCGACAAGGAGGTTGTACAATGAATTTAATGAAATTCAAACAAAGTATCGCCATTGAAAACAGCATCAAGGGCATATGTGGCATTCTAAAAGAGTACACAAATACAATAATAAATAGATGATGTTATTGAGGGTCAACTTGTTACCTGCCGCCAAGGATATTGTGCAGTTTATTTATTAAACTTCAAATAAAGTATCACCTTCAAAAATAACAAAGGGGGAAAAAGGTCATTTCAAAATATATAAAAATACCTACAATACTGAACGATTTACTATAATATGCCAACTCCAAGTCGTGGACAACTGCCAGTTATCATATATAAACTGCATTAGATATTCAGACTTTTTTCATGTAACGCTGCCAATGCAGTCTATTCTATTGTTTCAAACTCGACCTTGCAGTTCATTGTATGAGGGGGCAATGTTCCCCCAGGATGCGCTCCCTGTAGACACCACATTGCTGGGTTAGATGTAATCAGATTAATTAAATCTAAAGGACGAGCTGCACCCGATCCGAGGTGGCAACATAGACGTCATCGCATATCGCACTGTCCATCGGCCGAGGTTTAAGTCGATACAACACTTAGACCAATCAGAGATGGGCTTGTGGCTCAGTGGTATAAAAGGCTGAGAACAGGCACAAGGCGTCATAACGACTTTCCTGTCTCGGGAACAACTGAACAAACCATATAAAATGGCGCTGACGACACGACAGACCGTGGATAGTACCGATGCATATACGGCATCTATAGATCTCTCCAACTCTTGTCGGGAATTTTACTTCAGTAGACAGAGGTCAACTGAAGAATTCAAGGACAGTGTTTGCAGAGACTGCCCCTCGACAAAGCCGAAATCTTTCATGGATGATGCTATGGCGACGTTACGAAAGGAAATGGTAAGCTATCATAATATTGTTCTTTTCTTGTTACATCGCTAAATTAAATTGTGCAACAGAAAACAGTTACAGTAATACTGTCATTTAAGCAATTGACTAGCTGCAAGTTATACTTTTAGTCAATGTGTTGAAACGTTCTTCCCTTTCCCTCATTAGTCTCAACCTGGAAACATATATGCTAACAAGTACTTATTCTTGTGTTACAGGCGAACTTAATGGACCAAGACTTAAATTTGATGAAGCAGCTTCTGACGATGAACGATACCATTGAAGAAATCAAATTCCAGCGTTTCCATGGTGGCAGCAAAAACTTGTCGACGAGTTCCTGTGACGTCACTGATTCTGACTACGACCTCCGGTCTTTGCCGTCTGTCTCTTCTCTTCCATCAATGGGTTCAATTCCGTCTATGTCTTCACTTGTATCAATGTCTTCATTGCCGTCCGTTTTCGATGAAAATGACTTCCAGTGTGTGTCTGACGAGGAGATGGATGATGAATGTTTGTGTACCGAACTGATTGAGGAAGATGTGAATACGAACTTTTTGTCTGGCAACTGGAAGTCGTTTGGTTCCAGGAAGGACACCCACGGATCTATTGATTCCGGTTTTGGAGACTCACAAAGTTCAGACGATAGCACGGACAGTGATTCAGAATGCTGAACTTTGTTTACCTTCGACTCAGTACATATTTGTACGATGTTTATAACAAGGAGATTAATTATTAAACTGTCTCCGCAAACATTTTAACTACGACCTTTCTAGGTCTGCCTATGGACTAAAATACTTTTGTTACAATGATGCAATGTCGTGTCTTAGAAACAATGTCTTTGACATCAAACATTTACAATATACAACGTACGACACTTATATCGTATCATAATGGATGTAATTGTGAGTCATTCCTCTTTGTGGTATAAACGTTTCGTACTTTATGGATGTAGTCAAACTACAGTGTCTTTTACAATTGCAAGCAATTGACTGTTTCGTTCATGTTCCTCATTCATTCTTTAGCTGGACTGAAGTTTGTTTGATATCTATTTATATACGTTTATATAGCTCTATCTACCTCAGGTGTTATCTAAACTTGTGACCGGTCATTTGTCTATTCTGTAGATTATGATATACATGTATACGTATATTTGTTTAAAAGCAAACTGCCAACCAGTAAATGTATGTGCTTTATTTATCATGAAATAAATAAAAACGGCCAGTACAATCAGCATTTGATTTCTTGTTGTATGTTTGAATTTTCAACATAACATTTGGTTGACTTACAGATCTACTCTTTGATGTTTTCAGTGTTCTATGGGCAATGGGAATTAAGCCAAACATCCTGATCTGATGATTTCTGTTATTTCTTAAGGAGTCGGCTTTTCTATGTTTTTTTCTGAAAATTATGACAATGAATAAACTTTCTTATACACATTTTCGTAGTACACAATTTGAAATTATACTGTACATATTTAATTCTTTTTCTTGCACTTGACCCTTCTGCTTATACATTAATTTGAAATTTTGGATTCACACCTTTTGGCCCCTAGCATCAGTGAAGAGTCCTGGGAGATCGAAACATCTGTATGATGCAATTTAATTCCCTTTCCAGCAGTGTAATTTCTTTTTTCTGCATACTGTATCTATTACTAAATTTAAAAGGTGCAGCATATGTGTGTTGCGTCATCTTTTGAAATTCAAATATAACTGATATAAAGAAATGGAAACGTGTTATATAGATATACTGCATTATTCCGTGGCAATTTAGGGGAGATTTTACACGAAAAGAAATGAGAATTTTTTTCTTTCATATTATAGCAATAACGTCATGCAGAATAGCATGTCAAAAGAAATACAAATGAACAAGTTTTATCTTAACAAATACTTACATCAGAAGCAGGACATTGTTACAAATAACTGACACCTTTTGTTTTACTATTTCATTGTTATTTTTATTTTACCTGAAAAGATTATAGTTTACGCAAAAGCACAAAAATAGCGTTTCCCATAAATCATGCAGAGCTGGGCGTCGCACAGGCAACATACAAGTGAACTTTTGTGGCAAAAAAAACCAACATAAATGTGCTGAAAATTAACATACAAAATGATTGATTTATTTAAAATGAGGAATACGAAAACCAACGGATTATGAAAAAATTATTGCAGTCTTCGCAACTGTATGATTACGTCAATATAACGTGTGTTCTTAAACTCTAATATTCAGCTCACCCACAAATCAAACCAAAGACGCTTAATACGTTCACCACATGACGCCAAGACAATGATCGACCTACTTGGGCCCACATACTTACTACAGTTACATATTTTGGCACTCATTCCTTCCGATTATTTTCCGAGATATCGGAATATGTAGTTGTACATTCCTGCCTACACATCCCAAGGCCTCATTTCATGGTTTGGACATATCCTGGGATAGCCATGCTTAAATACATGTACAAACTCGTCTGAAAAAAGTTATCTACTTTAACTAAATTAACTGATTTTTTTGTAATGTTTCATGCAAGTGCAGAAGTAGAAAAATATGTTATTCAAATGATGTTGTTTTGCATAAACCATTTCTCTTACCATTCTATTAATGTCTGATAAAAAAAATGCTTCAACTTCTTCAGCGGTTGTCACTGGGTAAAACAAATAATAAGGTAGGGCGATTCAGTTAATCTGCGGCATCAACATAAAAAATACAGCTAGATAAAATCAGGGGACGAAATACGGAAACAGAAAATAGCAATCAAGTTATTTAGCAATTCTAGTCTTTAAAGACAAGATTATCAGTAGCTTTTTCCTTAAAGGCCCGGTATACATAACTTTCGGCAAAACTTGAAACAAAAGTTAAGCCTAATAACTTATTATATAAATTGATTTAGTTAAGATTAACTGATACTTATCAGCAATATTCAAGATGAATTCTTACGCGGTTACCAGTACAGCAGCAGTTGAAACTCGGTATTTGTAAAGACACGTCCATTTTTAACTGGCTTCTAACTGCGACTTGTTCTTAAAGTGGACCCCACCTGAATCATTTTCAATTCTTTGGATTTTTTTTTTGTCAAGAGTTTCTTGTTAGTTACCGCTCAGACAAACTGTATGTGGAATGCTCGTCGTCTAAATCTGGTCCAAGGGAGGTAATTTAAAATAGTTACAGATTTTATCGTTAATCACAAATATCAAACTACTGCAAATATTTACTCTGCATAATACAGATATCAATCTAATGTTCAAAATTTCTTACTTCGTGAGAAATTTTACGACCGACTTATATGATGATCTAAAAAAAGGGCCGTTTATCAACTTGTTAAAAAAGAACGAATAGCATTTTTATTACATCATTTATTGAATCTTGAACAGACTTTAAATGACATTTAGAACATTTTGTCGTTTTTTAAAATTACTGAAACTGACACTATTTCAACGAATCCAGGGAAATAAAAAAAAACATATTTTGAAGTAAAATGAAATATACCTTAAGGCGTTTTTCCTGTATTCCAATGCCTGCGTTACAGTGTGAAAAGTAGAAAACTAACATTCTGTATCTTTGGGTGATATGAAAATGGACGTTTTTGAGTTTGGTTGTTAGTGTGTTTACTTGTTGTGATGACAAGGATGACTCGGTTTTCATTTTGAGGATTAATGCTTACTTGAATGGGACCAAGATTTACATGGCGGGTGTCGTCAATGAAGCAGAGGACGCTTACTCTTCCGGAACACCTGGTCTTATTTTCTTGTGCTTTTACGAGAGTCTCTAATGAAATCTTTCCTTTAGTTCCTATTTTGCCCCCAGTTTAATCGATTTTGAGTTCGGATTACGGTTTTGTTGACGCTTTGGTATTCTCTGACTTTTTTTATTGACACGATTTTACCGAGTAATGGGAGACAACTCGTCGTTGTTCAGGCTATATACGTTCTGGTTTAAAATATTTGTCTCTGTCTACCTGTTTTAACCTGAAGCTGTTACCTTCAGATTACATCCAAAATCTTATACCAACGTGTGTAATCAAAGCCCAAGAATGCAGTCCTGATATAAATTTATCTAAAGCATGGCTGCGGTGGAGACCTGTAAGTATTTCTGGTGTGTAAACTGTATTCTTCGGCAGGGGCGTTTGAGGGCATACAGGTTGGATCAGCGGTTTATTTGACAAGCAACAAATGCAGAGTTTGCATTCCTACACTTCGGAAGGTAATGGCATCTCACCCATATCTTCACCAAGGGAAATTTCCGAAAGAATTGCTGAGTTAGCTGCAACATTCAAGAATGCGGGAATGAAGGAAGTATGGGTGGCCGAAATCATCACGAGGGGAAACTTCAGTAAAGTTCCTGGTCTGAGGCTTATATACGAATATCAACGGTTACATATAAATCAACTTCTACACAAGAAATTTGGAAAACACTTTGTTGAGTTTAAAGACATAAAATACCCGGCTAACTATCTACAAGACATTCTCCATCTTTACAAGACATGGTCCATTTTCAAACAAGTGAACTGATCATCGTTAACACAGGAATAAAGAAGTATACATGTCCAGAATCCGAAGAAGCATCGCCTCCATGCACACAGAAGCTTTAAATGCGAATACCTGCTACAAGACGGCCCTTTTTATAACCAGTAAATTAAAAAAATCCACCCATATGTTTGCTCGAATACGCAAAAGAAAATAAGTTTGAACTAAATAGAACATTACAAGCACGACTTTAACACATCAATATCATCTTGACAAAATACACTTATGAAACAAGAAAATGCAGCAGAGCTGATGGACACTCTTGATTATGAAAATGCCTTACTGACAATTAAAAAACACGTGAGACATTTCAGTCGACGAGAATTAGAAATATATACAGTCTACACTGCATGACATTCACTCCATAACCACTGTCCTGCAAACTAGAGTTAGTTTCCTATAAGAACGTGCCAAATTTCTATGACGTCGACAAAAATACCTGTGGGCGGGGAGCTATACAAATGTTCCTATACGAGTAACAATTGTATGACGTCTCCAACAATGGACATGGGCGGAGTTAACCACGGCTTATGCAAACTTCATGCTGTTACCTTCATTGAACCGTTTTCGCGTTTGTACGCTTTGAAATGAAATCTATGTCCACAGATGGGGCTATTGAACAGAATAGTCATGAACCATTTACAGAAAAATCTTCTGTGGTTTCAGTCACGCTCAAGTCTCGTTTTAATCTCATTTAAAGATTTTATGTTATATTGAAGAAATTATGATCAATTATAATAGCATATATGCATCTACAATTTTTTCAAAAATAAAGGTGACTGTTGCTTGAAGAACATTTTTACATGAATTTAAAAAAAATAACAATTCGGCTGCCATTTTGAAAATGCGTATTTCTGTGTATTTGTTGCACTTCGCAAACGTTCGCAATTTCACCCTTGGTGCAAGATCAATCTCTTAAAAACATCAGTGTTTAGCCATTTTTACTTATAACATGCTCATTTTGGCTGTACAACTTTATGATGTTCAATACTATAGAAATAGTATGCAACAAAGTGGATATTTATGTAACTTTGGTATTTTTCCATATACATAATGCATTTAGTGTAACTGAAGCACTTTTTTATTTTTGAACTCAAAATTTTGAAAAAATAACACAAATAGTAAAGGGACAAAAAAGGAAGCACGATAATCCCCCATTTTTATGACGGTTTTAGACAGAGAAGCCCTTTCATCTGCTTAATATTAAAAAAGTTTAATTTCAGAACTTTTTGATTAAGTGTTAAAACTGAACAAAATGGTGGAATGGTGAGGATTTCCTCATTAAGAAATAAGGAGTAGGGGTAACTAAAATCGCTTTCCTGAGTTAAAATATTGAGTTAAAGAAATTTTCCTTCTATAAACTAAAAGCAAATACTATTCTTGTCATTTCTACAAACATTCATACATTTCAGATAAAAAATCTGGAAGATAATTAGATATTGTATGAAGATGTCCTGAAATTGGTCAAAACTACAAAATTCACATCAAACCACTTATTATGTCATATTGGTATATTTGACCCACCTTAGCACAAAAACGAGTACGCTGACATATCATTATCTTACCTTTTTCTGTCATGCCATGAACTCCCTTTTCCAAAAACGTATATGAGAAAAATATTTTAATGCAGAAAAATGTTGACTTCTCAGGAGAATACATCCTTTATCTTTTATTTTGTTTAGTTTATGAAACCATAAATCCAACGGAGCAGTCGGTATTTAACGTAAACGCTTACGCAATCGAAGGACATACTTTAATTCAAAACTCAAATATCTAAAACTATAATAATTTAAAACTTAAATAATTTAAAACGACATTTCAGGTTCAGCGATTCGACAGAAAAGTAAAGTTAGTTGATTCTAAAGTAAACGTGGTATGTAGCATCATTTGCCGTTTTTAATTATTAAAAAAAAATCTTATATGATACAAGTGAATTTATATTCAAATGAGTTTCTTACACCAAGGTTTCTGATTTCCACAATTTCCTTATAAGAAGTGTCTTAAAAGGTGGATTGTAGGGTAGACCAACAGAAGAAACGGGAAACAGACATTCGTTTGGATTGAACGGCAGGGAAACGTGAGGTGCCCCCAGCTTTCAAAATGCCCCCTCAATAGTCATAAATTAAAGTACATGTAGCATTTGTTTATGACAATTGAGGGGGTATTTTTGAAGTGCACGCTTGCATTGACAACTATGCATAGTGCCATTTTGAACGGATTTCTCACTGCAGTCATGCTAGATTAGCATAAATAGAATAGTTTGTATATCTACACTGCGTTCAAGATGTTTTCTTCAAATGGAGAATTCATGACATTTCATAAGTATAATTACAAAGTTTTTACAGATCAAACCCCGACGCTTTTGTGTTTGAAAAAATAAAATCACATTAAACTTCCAATGAAGAAAAAGTGAAAAAATAGCATTTTATTTTGAAACTTCAGTCAGACCTACAGTGTAGGGGAAGTAACTCAATTATGTAGACTAAAACTATCAAACCAAGGGGAAATATCATTATATTACGTCCATGTCATCTATCCAATAGTATCTATAAAAAATATAACACAAATAAATGTTTACTATGATGTTATTAAAGAATAAGTAGGAATATCTTTATATAGCCTAGATATGAATGAAATACCGACCACGTATCTTTAATGAAATGTTATACACATGCAAGCGTTTCGCTGACTGCGATTTTTAAACTCGAGCTGCAGACAAGCTTTAATTTGGAAGGAAAGTTTTAAAGAAGTCTGTTTACAGTATCGAAAATGTGAAATACACACGAAAAGCTGAATTTTCTGGTTGTCCATTCAATATGGAGGACACTGGATCGGAGAGTGAAGCTGAGGATAAGGTATGCTGGTGAACTTTCCCTGCTTCTGCGCTGTTATCGTCATTGTCGCCCTTCACCTGTCGTGCATCGATCAGCTGATGATGTTAATATCCCAAGGCTAATCGTCCGGCCTAACACATATAACTTAATAACACTTTGTATGATTATGTTGACAGTGGCTAATTCAGTATGCTCAATTAGTCAAGTAACTTCAACTCTTTCCACGATTATTATTTTAGCAATTGGAAGATTATTTAAATTAAAATATTAGCGACGTCCTTAAGGTTATGTACGTTTAATTATTACAATTCAGGGCTCTTTGAGGTACCTGTTTCACAAGGCACTGTGCATTGTCACTTTTGAAAAAGTTCACATGCAAATATCATATTTTGTTTGGAAATTAAACACTTTGAGATATTAAACAGAAACTCAATCAAGGGAAGGGGCAAACAGTCAAGACTGATACTTTTTTTTAGCCCATCATCATCAGTTGGTGTGATATTCAAATCACCCATGCGTCTGTGGTCCATTGTCCATCTGTCATTCGTCCTTTCTTAAACAATTATTGTTATCGCTATTTCTTAAAAAAGAACTGGATGAATCATTCTGGTATTTCATGTAAAGGTTCCCCTTTCCAGGTGCCTTAATATAAGTTGTGCATAGTCCATTTTCGGACAGATACGATAAACAATATGGCCGTCTGTCGGACATCTTTGATTTGTTATAGTTTGTTATCGCTATTTCTTGAGAAGTACTGGATGAATCATGATTCTAAAATTCCATGTGTAGGTTATAAAGTTCCCCTTGGTGCCTAGTTATGCATATTCCTTTTTCGAACAGGTACGCTAAACAATATGGCCGATATTTTTAATCATCATTAGAATGTCTCTTACCGTGGTATTTCTAGTTTTCTAGTAAAATGGTTAATTAGGGATAATAGCATATATAGTATGCATGGCATTATGTATGAATTTGAGGATTTAATCTCAGTTGAATCAATTAAAAACGGCATTTAAAAATAGGTTATAAGTTTATTATGCTAACTGAAGATGTACTATATCTTAAATATGAAAAATAAGAAATTTGACATGTTTGTATTTGTTCAGATCCTCCCAGCTAAAACTGTATATCTGCTCATGAAGAAGGATTACAGAATCTCCAGGAACATCCGAGCATCATGGTTTCTCGAGCATTTGAACGGTGTGATGCAGTTCAACCCTGTACACGGGATTGTAAGAGTATATATTACTTACAAAACATTTTTTTTACCAAAAAATGTTTACTTAATGTATTGAGATACTTCAGGAATTTAGATTGGCATAGAGTGCTGTGTTCAATCTATATGCGCATCCTGTACTCATAGAATTTTGAAAGGACCCATTGAATTTATGAAAATGATTAAATTTAACATTGTGGGACCCTTTATTTTTGGCAATACGAATGAAAAGGACCCATGGAAAATTATTGTAGTTTGATCACTGATCTGAGTGGTAAATTAAGGGTTTCAATTTGAGACATTTTCTATTTAAACATATATACAATGTATATATAAGATTTATTTTTCAACTTCAATATTTTAAAAAGGAAATTTATTTCTGATGAATTTGCTTAAAACCCATATAGGTGGAGACAGACAGGCTTTCAAATCAATTTCAGTAGTGTTACATTACCTCAGTATAAATGCTTCTCTGAAGGACTGTAGCAGCAGATGTTGCCAGATATAGAGTTAATTTGTATCTTATTCAAAATAAAACTTTTGTTAATCACAAGATTTTCATAAGTGTATTTTCTGTCCATAGAGTGATACAGATGAAGAACTTAAGCTTGTGTCAGTGGTACCAGCTACAGATGAGGAGATGGGGGATGATCAACTGCCTCTGGTACAACCCGGGAAGCCATTCATGTTTCAGCTCCTCCCGTCAACAGTGGTCACCTTCCTCGCGAGGAGATACCGACTCGTGTTTGTCCTTGACCTCAGTCCTTCGGCAGCATCTGTAGTAAGTGGCTACTACATTTTAGCCCATTTTAACTCTCCGTAAAACTTAGCTTTTTTAAAAAGTGAATTCGCTGAACTTGTCAAAGTTATTATGGTTTGATCTTGAAAGAAATGAAGTTTAGACATGCCACGCAACTCATGTCCCTTTGCCAAAATATTCCAGTTTTTGCAACATACAGTATTTATCATTGTGTAGAAAAATTTTGTAAGAAGTTAATTGAATTTTTATACATGTTTTTGGTTTTTTATAGGCTTTTAGTTTTAGTTTGTCATTTATTTTGATGTTTGAAGAGATGTAATCGTCATCTTTTTTCAGGATCTGAAGACTGGAGAAGTACTATTGGATAAAATCAGTCACAACCTGAGATGCAGTATTACCGGACTTGTGAAGCCAGTGAGTGATCTGTTGGGGAATATATAAGTATTTTCATTGTTTTCAATACCATCCAGAATTTTTACTTACACCTAACTAAGGACATTTTGAACTAATATTTAATTGGTTTGTATATTTGTTATGTTCTGAAAAGTTAAACCTAATATTTCATTTTTTGACCATTTTGTACCCATTTGTAATTAAAGGGAGATAATTGGCTGAGTTTTCAAGTTTCAATATTAAAACCATTGATATGAAGTTTAACTATACCTTGGAAGGTAACTTTAATAAGTGTTAAGTACCTTTAAATTGTGAACTACTTTCCAAATATTTTATATCAAACTCAGGTTTAAAGGCCCAATATATGTAACTTCAGGGGAATTTTGGTCATTCTGAAAAATTCTGAAAAAAATACAGTTTATTAGACTTGATATTCGCTTCAAGTTTTACCGAAAGTTATGTATATAAGGCCTTTAATTCTGTCTAATCAACTGAAAGATGAAAAGTAATAATTATTGACAATGGCAAAATCATAATTTTTTGTAAAATTTGCAGTTTATGCTTCCTGGCACTCACCTGAAATTTGTACCTGAGCTTTACGTAACAGTTATCGCCTACACACCTGTCCTCGCCTGTACGGCCAACCAGGTAAGTCCTAGCGATGAATTTCAAGATATGTTGGTACATCACTTTTGACTTGATACTTCTATAATACTGTAAATGCAATTATTTATCTTGTCATAGAACACATCTTCTTGAATAGAATTAACTTTGATACACAATAATTTTGTCACTATTTTTGAATAACATAGTCACTACTACATGTTAAAAAAAAAACATGTTTCCTGCCTCCTTGACCTGGACAAAATAGGCAACGTAAAAAACATATTTTGGATTTTTTTTTCATTTCACACATTTATTATTTATGTTACAAATTTCAATTTTATTTTGTATTTATACATATAAAAAGAGAATATATGAATATATTACTTCATGTATTTAAAGCTTAAATATTTGATAAAATAGCCACATGCTAGAAAAATAGTGGGATTTTTTTACGTAGGTTGTTAACAGTCACATTGAATGGTGGGCTTGATACTAGTTTATTTCTTGGTATTGATGACATAAAAACTAAAGAAAATAATGTTATATTTCTAAAATAAACAACTAAATACCGCTTATCGTCAAATATAAAGAATATGTTGAGCATATAATTTATAAAAGTACTAAAAATAACAAGGTTATGAGCAAGTGATCATGATTACTATGATGAGTGAGAGTGTAGTCCCTAATTCTTGTTATTCTATTTATAGAAGATGTTTTCTCATAGATATCAGGCCCGGTTTCATCAACGTTCCTTAATTTAAGGAAATTTCTTAACTTAAAATTCTCCATAGGAAAGCATTACAGAATTTAAGGAAAGTTCCTTAACTAAGGATTTTCTCCTTATATTCTGTAATGCTTTCCTATGGAGATTTTAAGTCAAGGAGTTTCCTTCAGTAAAGGAACGTTGATGAAACCAGGGCCAGATAACATGTTTCTACTCTCATTTATGCAAATAAAGATTGTCTTTGATAGGCGCCAAGACCCATCTGCCGGATCTCATGTTAAAGAATTTCAACCGACTAAATCTTAGCACTTCTATGAAAGAAAAAGGTATATGGTCTAAGCACTGCTACACCCTTACAATGTTGAATTTAATGGTCAAGTTTGATCTGTCCTGACAGGTTCTTGCCCAGGGAATGAAGGTGACAGAAGATAATGCTGAGAGCTTTCTAAGTCTGGTGCTGGACAGACTCGACTCCTTTGAGCAAAGTCTGGCCACAGGATTCAATAAACTGAAGAACAACCTCAGTGTGGTAAGTAATCTTGATCTTTGTCTAGGTTATACTAGGTTGTTCTGTAGAACTGAAGAATGACCTCAGTGTGGTAGGTAATCTTGATCTTTGTCTAGGGTACACTAGGTCGTTCTGTAGAACTGAAGAACAACCTCAGTGTGGTAGTAAACTTGATCTTTGTCTAGGGTATACTAGGTCGTTCTGTATGACTGAAGAACAACCTCAGTGTGGTAGGTAAACTTGATCTTTGTCTAGGGTATACTAGGTCGTTCTGTAGAACTGAAGAACAACCTCAGTGTGGTAGGTAATCTTGATCTTTGTCTAGGGTATACTAGGTCGTTCTGTATGACTGAAGAACAACCTCAGTGTGGTAGGTAAACTTGATCTTTGTCTAGGGTATACCAGGTCGTTCTGTAGAACTGACGAACAACCTCAGTGTGGTAGGTAATCTTGATCTTTGTCTAGGGTATACCAGGTCGATCGGTAGAACTGAAGAACAATCTCAATATGTTAGGACTTAATTGTAATCTTGAACTTTGTCTATGACATTTCTTGTCATTCTTTAAAACTGAAGAATTGAAACTTAGTGTAGCTACTAAAATCATCATACTGAATACTTAACTGAAATTTGGAGGAAATTCAGTTTTAGGTTCTGCTGTTGTTTAGTAAAACATGTGAATTTTTAGAATTTGCGTTGGTATCCACATTTTGTAGTGTTATTGATATGTAATTGAATTGAAAAGGGGCCAAGTTACTGATACCATCCTCAATTCTTGCTGTATGTATTTTGTCATACTCTGTTTGGGCTTTCTAAGAATTCTGTGTTTCCTCTTTGGAAATTCTCTTTGGAAAATCATTTAACTGATCCCAGATAAGTTCTCACACTTTCGTGAAGGTTACATTATATTACTAAATGTATTACGCCTGCAATATATCTTTTATTATGTAGCTCAAGTCTTCTAGTGATAACAATAAGCTGCTGTTGCCATTGACACTGACAGTCACTCATAGTACTGAAGTATAACCCTTAAATTAATCAGAAAATGACGTCTAAAAACTAAGGTATGATGGTGAACAAAGACATTTCTTGATAAACAAAATGTGACAAATTGAATCCTTCATCCCCCCTCAGGTGGACGAGGATTTGGCTGAGAGTATGGGCTATGAGGAAATTAACGCACGCCGACGCAAGCTCAACGATGCACTGTACAACCTTATTCGTCAGGGACTGTTTGGCCTTCAGCTTCTTCCAGAAAACTCCAGTGCAGGTATACATACCGGCAACCTTTTGATTTCATGTGCAGAAGATTTCTCAGGAAGAAAATAATTCTTCAACCAACTATAATCCATCTTGTATATATTTCTTTTCCTTTCCAAGATCATAGATGGTGTATGTCTGGTTAATGAACATTAAAGTGAAATCATAATTGGGATGATTTGATCTTTTCTTTTTAAATTGATAAACCTTAAGCTTAATGAACTCATTTCTGTAAAAACCTCTATAATTTATGCACATATGTTATATTGTAGCTTACAATTTGATTGCCATTCTCACCAAATTTGATTCTGACTAAATTTGAAAATAAATCATTCACTATTTCTTCTGATAGAAGCTACACATTTGAACCCCCAATTTATAAGATTGGAAATGATTCAAAGTAATTTATTTGAAAATATTGATAGCACCTCACACCAGCATGCTGCAAACCTATATCCCCAGTCATTGTAGTTCTAGTGGGTGTTTTCAACATATTCTACAGGTCTTTCCTTGGGGACATGTTATAAACTTTTGAAAACAGTTCAAATTCATGTTGTTTTTTAGACTTAGAAAATATAAATAATTTTACTTTTCAGTGAAAGTGTACTTTGCTAATACAATAGGAAATCTATCACAAAACAATTAAAACTTTTTTACAGGAATAATCATAGTGACTGATGCCATGATGGGATCGCCAGACGCCAACATGTTTGACCACATCATGACCCAACTAAGAAATAGTACCGTGGCATGTTCCTTCCTGAAGATGGGTGAGACGTACTGTGCCCGCTGTCAGTTTGGATGTATACCACATGTGGAGCTACTGCAGTTCATAGCCACCGCGACCTTCGGGGCCTACTTCGCTATGTGTCCGGATGTTGTGAGTATTCTGCAGATTGATTTGATATAAGTTTAAACTATTATAACAAATGTGGAACAAGTTATTAAGTTATTACAACTTAATTATAAAGTGACCACTCAATATAAATGGCCGATTAAAGGCCCAATATACGCAACTTCAGAAAAAAAATTCGGTATTCTGAAAAATTATGAAAAAAAAATCTAGTTGATAACCATCCGAAAATAAGCCTAAAACGAAGTAAACCTGAGCGGTAACTAACAACTTGAAGAAACCCTTGACAAAAAAATCCAAAGAATTGAAAATAATTCAGGTGGGGCCCACGTCAATAACAAACCAAAGGTAGAGGACAGTTCGAGATGGATGTGTGTTTACAAATACCATGTTTCAACTGATGCTGTACCGGTAACCGCATAAGAATTCATCTTGAGTATTGCTGATATCAGTTAATCCTAACTAAATCTATAAATATAATAAGTTATTAGGCTTGATTTTTGCTTCAACTTTTGCCAAAAGTTACGTATATTGGGCCTTTAAAAAGACACTGCCTGGTAGTCCAAATTGTGTTAGGGTCCTAACTCATCCACGCTGAAATTTAATAATGAATTATGCCAACCTTTGAATTGGAGGTGTTAAAATGTGTCCCCAGGGTGAATTGAGTTAAAGTGGGAAATAAACCAAAGAAAACCCACAGGGTCAGGCAAGTGATCCAATACTATTCACATCTGGTCGGGGACCTAAACCTATCTTACTTTGTACTGTTTGTATTAGAGGATATCTTCTGTACTGTCTGTTACATGGTAGATTGTGTGTGTACATCAGGCTAGAAATTCATTAGGAATACCAGTGATCAAATGAGGTAGAAGTTTCCAATATTTGTTAGTCTTAGTGTAAACTAACATTAATCCAATATTATTCAACAAGACTAGCATTATGGGCTAGCAGTTTTCAGAACAACTAGTCTAGAAGTATGGATAGCTCTTTATATCTAGCCCTGATTTCTATATGATGAATAAACTGATTTGAATTAAAAATTTCTGTGTTTATGAGTTGTGAGATGTTAATTTGTTTTGCCAGTCCAAAGACAGCTGTGGTCAGATGAACATATATCATAAAGCCTTGCTGCTGTGGAGTTTCCAGAAAGGACTTGAGGGCTTCAAGTACGAACTAACTCACCACCGCCATGTGGAACCTATGCATCCTGTCGCTCTGTCCAACAGGTAAAGTCTACATCACCTGTAACTTAGTTCAATACTGTATACCGGCAAATCTTCGCCCCTTAAGCAACACAAAACATATTCGCCCCGTACACCTATTGTTATATTTCATACGGAACTCATGATGCAGTTGCACTCGGAACAATCAGGTTTATCGTGTTCCTGAAATGCCTTTTCCATACATCTCTACACGCTTGAGTTGAGACAAGTAATCAGGTTGTAAATAAAGAAAACTTACCTGTACATTTGTTCAACCAGAGTTATTGAATAAATGCATAGCTAGCCTTATATTTTCACCCTCATCTTAAATTTGCCCTGTGTCTAAAGGGTAAAAATTAAACGGTATAGTCAGTAATTCTGGAAGGGGTGAAAACAAACTATTTCAGCTACTGTGAAAGTTTTTCATATGACCAAATTATTCATTTGTGAATTGAAATTTTAGAAAAAAATTATTTAAGATTACTTTTGCAAAATGACAAAAAAAAATGACCTCCAAATTTTTCCAGTACTTTGTTACATTGAGGAGTGTGACTTATATCGTTTGCTGAATTTCCAGGATTTTGTCGCATCCTATAAAAGACAAAAATTCTGTTGTACTACCTACTGTGAGGCAGAAACACATGGATGCCAAGCTGAGTGCCAACATCCTGAGTGTTCTGTCTGTGAGGCTAAGGGAGGGATACACTATTAAAGATGTCTACCTCACAAAAGGTAATGTTAAGTTGTGGTCGAATATATATATTGAACATCAGAATTTATGGTCGAGTTTTGTACACTAGAGTTTATGGTTGAGTACTGAACTCAAGAATTTATGGTTGAGTACTGAACTCAAGAATTTATGTTTGAGCACTGTACTCAAGAATTTATGGTTGAGTACTGAACTCAAGAATTTATGTTTGAGTACTGAACTCAAGAATTTATGTTTGAGTACTGAACTCAAGAATTTATGGTTGAGTACTGAACTCAAGAATTTATGTTTGAGTACTGTACTCAAGAATTTATGTTTGAGTACTGAACTCAAGAATTTATGGTTGAGTACTGTACACAACAAATGTTCAAGTATATTAATTTCTCTTCTTGTAGAATATTTCTGTTTAACTTGATTGTTTCAATTTGGATATGGTAAAGTGAAAGACGAGTTTCATACATTGTAAATATGTCTTCACATGTGTTACCTCCCTTTATTAAATTTTCCTCCTTGCAATTGCAATAGTAAAATTACAGTCAAACTTCGATGTTTCGAACTTTGCGGGATCGGCGTGAAAACTTAGAAACATCGGGACTTCGACTCATGAAGTCCCAACATCGAACATTATCATGTATATGTATATATGAACTGTACATAAGAAGAACTGATGCAGTGTTCGTGTAACATAACACAGGTTAAGAAATTGTAGATTCACATTGATAAAGAATAGTATACTAAAATACACACTGTAATTTTTGTAACATGATAATCTTGTAAGATGTTTTTGTTTGTCAACTAAATTTTCAAAGCAGGTAAAATTTTCACTTTGATTTATTAGTTGTACTTTTCGGATCAGATTAAAACTTCGATACAGCGAAAAATTTGATTCATAGAAGTTTGATTCATGAAAAGTAAATCAATAGTGTTACATTATGAAAAAAATCGGACTTTATCAAAAATTTCGACACATCGGAAAATTCGAATCATTGAAGTTCGATTAATCAAGCTTTGACTGTAAGTAATATAAAAGGATGTCTCCAGAGTATTCATATATCTATTGATGATAAGTTTATTGGTGAAGGCTCAGTGTTGTTCCAACTGTAAACATTTCATTTAAAATACAAATTTTTATTTTATTTTGATGACACAATATTATGTGACAATAAACTTTCTCTTTACATTGTAGGTGGGAGCCAGATTGAAGTAAGACTAGTCCTGCCTTATAAAGATTACGTGAAGATTGAATACACTGCTACAGCACTCTGGCCAATGGAATCTGCAAAGTAAGATGATGGCAGCAAATAAAAACAGTTTTATGCAGTATTCATTTCATATATCCTTAATATTTATTTCTACCACAATAGGTTGGTGTTATTCAACTCTCAGGGTATCAAATAATCATTACAACTGTTGAATAACATTCTGTTTATAACACACATGGAATAAACTCTGAACACATTTTGATTTGCTGACATGGTGAACTTTGACCGGAACAACATCACTTGCTGATTGTTGACGTGATCATTTGGCGGGAAAATACAATCCGATATGTTTACGCCATTAAATACTGTTGTTTTCAGCTGAAATTGTGGTAGAAACAGGTTCCACGACTAGTGGTTGTTTGATATGATATTTATTTCACTCTCGTTAGTCAATTTTCAAAAGTTTCAAAAGACACTCACTAAAGCTCATGTCCTTTGTAAATTTTGGAAATAAACTAACGAGAGTGAAATAAATACCATATCCAACAACCACTCGTTGTGTAACCTCTATTTATAAGCCTGTTTTTGTAAAATTAGACTACTCTTTCAGTGATTGGGAAGGCTGTACCACACAATTGGTCATTTCCTAGTGTCCAATTTTTTTCATTAGGTCATGTGCACTGTTTCCTTATCAAATTCTTTTAATTTCAAAGAGACAATTTTAAGATGAATGCACTAAATGGCCCATGTCATGACCCTGGCCCTTCTTATTCACTACCATTGATGATATTGAGACTTCATGAACAAGGAATGGTTTGTTAGTTTTGAGCTTGTTATATAAGGCTGTGTTTTGAAAGTAAGAAAATCTTAAACTGCGAGAAAAATTATTGAAACTGTCAACCTCAGTAGATCCTTGGTTTGAGAGACAAAATTGTACCCATGGACTGAGGCTTTCCGATTCATGTCACAATCATTTTAGGATGTTCCCTCCCCCCTCCCCCTGAGTCCTAATGAAGATGTAGTTACCTGAGGCTGACATTCTGTACTGAGTGTAAGACTGTATATCAGGATATTTCCGCACAGATCTACTATTTTTAGCCAACCATCTTTAGATGTGCAGCCTATAGCTTTATATATATAACAACATGCAGTGTAAGACTTCATGTATGTGACTTCAGTGTTTGTGACTTCAGTGTTTGTGACTTCAGTAAAAAGTGTCTGACATGCTGCTCCCACTAGCCCCCTAACTCATGGTTCTGAGTTTTTAGGAGGCTATATGGGGCAGGTGCAAGGTATTAATTGCACTGCAATTATGGGGTTTTTTTTCTCCAAAAACTCAAGCCTACCTCCACCACTCTAATACAGTGCATTCCTCTTTATATCATGTTGCATTTGTCAGTCAAAAACATGATATTAACAGGTATGTGACATTAAGAAAAACATGTGTTTCCACTAAATTTAGTTCATCTTCATAACTAAAAGTAATCTATTCAATATACATATGAAGATGTTTCAATCTAAATATAACATTATTTCATAATTTTTTTTTCACCCTTTTTCTATGCTATATTTTGTACAAGTTGTATCTGAAATCAATTAAAATGACATCATGATATCAACATGATATCAACATGATATTAAGAGGGATTCACTTTAAAATACATGATATTAACCAAATAAAATTACATAGAATATATAAATGGAAAAATGGTGTTTAGCGAAAACATTATATAAAGAGAAATGTGATATTAACAGGAGTGATATTAAGTGGAATCCACTGTACTAGGACATAAAACAGAAGCAAACCTATACAGTGTATCTGTGTTTTGATGATGTAGGAGACAGATGGGAGAAGGGAGCTACAGCACACAAGACTCACAGACATATGCTGAGGTACACATAGAGGGACGTTACGACTTCCTGCATGACTTCACCTGCTCACAACTCAAGGTCAATCAAAGTCAAACTCGAGCGTTCAACATCAAGCGGTTCTGGATGACTCTTGAAAGGTACTGTATTTTGGTATTGTATTTTGAGGGCTATGGTTTGTAGTTAGGTTTTCTGCTCGTCTTGTATTTGAGCAGTCTTTTTCTAAGAAATGGTTCTTTTAGAGCTGTCCATTATAGAAAAATTGTCTAATAAATGTTTCAGTATTTCATGTGTCTGCAGATAAGACTATATATAGGTCCAAGATTAGGCCATAAATTATGCCATTGTTTTTATGTATTTTGTCAAATATATGACTTGTTGTGATTTAGCTACAGTCAAATTTCATCATCTTGAAGTCGACTGAGTTTGGATACTTAGTGTGAGATCTGGCTCTTACCTACAAAAAAAATGTGAATAATACAGGGTCCTCAGGTTACATGAGTTTGAGATAAAGATGTTATTAACTGTATTATTGTATTGAAGATTGAGACAGGATGACCAGTTACTTGACCACCTCCAGACCTTCGGCTCCAATGCTGTCCACTACAAAGTGCCTGACAGCATCAATGAGGGAATTCCTTTATTCTACATGCCACCTAACTCAAACAACCCTGTGCTGAACTCACAACATAACAACAAGTAGGTTGTCTCCCTTTGAACTGTTTTTATCGTCATAATGAAATGAGCAGACGTCAATTGTTAAGGAAATCACCTAAAGGCTAAGTTTACTAACAAGTTAAACGATATTATGACTAATAAGAGTGTTGTGTAATATATGTTTAAGACATTTTCAATAAAAATGTTGCTATGCATTTGAGGGATTATGTTGTTTCAAAATTTGTAAGGTGGGGGGGGGGAGGGGGGGGGAGTGTAGAAAATAAGGTCCAACCTGCAGGTGTCACGCTGGAAAACTTACAAATTCTTTTATTTGCTAATGTTGCGATACAAGCACAGTAATCAAAAGTAAGATTTTTGGGCCAAAATGCATGTGAAAACCTTGGTGATATAATCTAAACTTCATCTTATATGTAAAGGGGAGAATACTCTTATACTTCATCTTCTATGTAGAGGGGAGAATACTATCAGTTAATAAATCCCTCAGACTGGAATTTGTCTTGCAGTGTTTAATTAGCCTGTATTGTTAGGAGAAAGTGTCTCAGACTCTTGTCCATTGATGTTAACAATGTTTTCATGGAATCAGGAGAACCAAAACGTCAAATTGAATTCTTTTATAATAATTATGTACAGCAGACTTAGGTCTAAGGATTTAAAAGATGTGGATACATATTACTTAGAATTCCTTATGAAGATATTAACATCACCATATACTGCATTACAGATATATGTTATCTATATAACTGTTCAATGTTTTCTAAAGAATGGATGTAATAAAATGTTAGATTTCCATGTTATGGTGATAATCTGCTGTTTCTCTTTTATTAAGGGATTCTGCTCTACTTTCATTTGCGATGTATTGGAAACCAGTGGTGAATTTGGATATAAAGATTTGGTAAGTTGTTTTGGAAACCAGTGGTGAATTTGGATATAAAGATTTGGTAAGTTGTATTGGAAACCAGTGGTGAATTTGGATATAAAGATTTGGTAAGTTGTTTTGGAAACCAGTGGTGAATTTGGATATAAAGATTTGGTAAGTTGTTTTGGGAACCAGTGGTGAATTTGGATATAAAGATTTGGTAAGTTGTTTTGGAAACCAGAGGTGAATTTGGATATAAAGATTTGGTAAGTTGTTTTGGAAACCAGTGGTTAATTTGGATATAAAGATTTGGTAAGTTGTTTTGGAAACCAGTGGTGAATTTGGATATAAAGATTTGGTAAGTTGTTTTGGAAACCAGTGGTGAATTTGGATATAAAGATTTGGTAAGTTGTTTTGGAAACCAGTGGTGAATTTGGATATAAAGATTTGGTAAGTTGTTTTGGAAACCAGTGGTGAATTTGGATATAAAGATTTGGTAAGTTGTTTTGGGAACCAGTGGTGAATTTGGATATAAAGATTTGGTAAGTTGTTTTGGAAACCAGTGGTGAATTTGGATATAAAGATTTGGTAAGTTGTTTCGGAAACCAGTGGTGAATTTGGATATAAAGATTTGGTAAGTTGTTTTGGAAACCAGAGGTGAATTTGGATATAAAGTTAGTAAAACTTTAATGAATTCACTGGGTATGTTTTTTTTTCAGTTTCATAAGTATATAGCTTCTAAATATTCGTTGGAAATTTGTATCATTTAAAAAGATGAAATATTTCAAATTTATTGAATTCAATATGTGAGGTGATTGTTTTGTGCTTTATGAAAAATATGAACTTTGATGTTGGGGCTCCAAATATCTTAGAGTTGTCAAAACTAGATGAAGGACTTGTAATCTAAGTGCACAAGTGTTGTGTTTTAAAGGCAAAAGTGGATGCACAGCCACCGTATCGGAATGATATTGGAACATGACGTGCCTTTACCTAAATACCTACACACACCTAACTCCAGTGGGCGTTTCCATGTGGTACTGTGTCGCCAAGCGCTGACCTCCCTGCATGCACTGCTGCGTGACTGGAGCACATTTGTCTTATTGGAGAACGACTCGTACATCAAACTGCTCCCAGGGTAGGTATATAGACCTTGTCTTACTGGAGAATGTCTCGTACATCAAGCTGCTCCCAGGGTAGGTATATAGACCACTGTTGGTGTTACTGGAGAACGACTCGTACATCAAACTACTCCCAGGGTAGGTATATAGACCACTGTTTTTGTTACTGGAGAACGACTCGTACATCAAACTACTCCCAGGGTAGGTATATAGACCTTGTCTTACTGGAGAATGTCTCGTACATCAAGCTGCTCCCAGGGTAGGTATATAGACCACTGTTGGTGTTACTGGAGAACGACTCGTACATCAAACTACTCCCAGGGTAGGTATATAGACCACTGTTTTTGTTACTGGAGAACGACTCGTACATCAAACTACTCCCAGGGTAGGTATATAGACCACTGTTTGTGTTACTGGAGAACGACTCCTACATAAAACTGCTCCCAGGGTAGGTATATAGACCAATGTTTGTGTTACTGGAGAACGGCTCGTACATCAAACTACTCCCAGGGTAAGTATATAGAGCACTGTTTGTGTTACTGGAGAACGGCTCGTACATCAAACTGCTCCCAGGGTAGGTATATAGACCACTAAATATGTTGGAAATTGACACTTTGTTTTATGGTGTTATGTTGTGCAAGGTAGTATTTTTATATGGCTGATATCATTACAATGTTTTGAATAAGTATTCCATTATATTGTTATGAATAGACAACAAAAACATAAACTTACTTTAATAACACCTCCTTCCCCTCTGTCAACCCCCCCCCCCCCCCAAAAAAAAAAAATTGGAGAAAAAAAACATACTGACATAATTGTATGCTGTATCTTATCTTGTAAATTAAGAATTATAAACTGACTTGTCATGTCAGATGTTGTTATAAGATTGTATAAAAAATGAAAAGTGGAAAAGCTCTTTTCAATTTACCAGTAAGCAAATTAGTTTACATATTTCAATGTGTGTAAATTATTTTGCCGATATTATTATGGATGTTACTCTATATTGCAGTGATTCAGAAAAACCTCCCACTTCTTTCCTGCTGTTGAGGGTCACTTCCAAGCCGCCGTACATGGTGCTACGGTTGGCGTTTTTAGGGGGCTCCCCGGGCTGGGAGAGGTACTGTATAATACAGGAGCTACGAGACAAAGTTGCTGCCCTGAGATTTCCTAAGAGAGGCCCAACCAAGGTGGAAAAGTCCAAGGTTTCACCTACCAAAGACAGCGCAGTGAGGAAATTGAAAAAGAGGCCGTCGCCACTTTTACGGGACTGGTCAGAAATAAACTGTTGTGTGGTGCTGACCAAACCAATAGAGCAGATACTCATTAGGTGAGTAAAATGTAACTCCCGCTGATGAGTGAAGTGGTACGCCCGTAAATTCTCATCAGGTGAGTAAAATGTAACTCCCGCTGATGAGTGAAGTGGTACGCCCGTAAATTCTCATCAGGTGAATTTTAAAGGTTACACAAATGAGTGGTTGTTGGATATGGAATTTATTTCACTTGAGATGAAACTGAAGCTGAAGCTCGTGTCTTTTGTAACTTTAAAAATATAGTTAACTCGAGTGGAATACATTCCATATCCAATAACCACGAGTCGTGTGACCTGTTTCTACCACAATAATATTGTGGTAGTCAAAGTGGCAAGTTTGTTTTCTGGAGTGAATGCAAACTATTTGCACCAAACCACATCATCTTGTATACATGTACACATTCCCGTCAAGTTGTGACAACGTCAGCGGTCCGCACATGGTATTGAACCACAAGATTTCCGGTCAAAGTTCAACTTCTCAACCAATCAAAAGATCGGAAGGTCATATACCACTAGTGGTATATATAACGTGTATTCATCCAACAGTCAGCCCGTTTATACAATGCTCTTAGAGTGGAATAACACAGGGTATTGTGGTAGAAAACGCTAACTCCCATAGAAGTGGATCAAGTGAGTGATTTGTTTCTCTCTTAGATACTCTTAACTAAGGTAATAAACTTGTTAGTAAGCTATTGTTGCTTTACCGAAGCATATTCGCTTAAGACAAATTACTTGAACTCTGAAATTTAGATTTATTTTATTGAACAGTGCAGTTGATTGTTCCATCATGATCTACAGCTAACTATGATGTGTACATATGTAGTAAGTGTTGTGGATGATATATTTTCGTTAGTATGCAAGAAGTCAGCAGTTGAGCAATCCACCTACATAGAAAGGGTATATGTGTGGCTACAATTACCCAGTATAAAGTTTAACTTATATATGATTTACATGAAATAAAAAAGAAGACTGTCTTTAATTAGAGTATTATTTGATCGTATGTTGTTATAGAATAGAAAATATCTATTTTTTCATTCACCCTGTGCAGTTTCTTAATGTATCATTCCAATCTTTTAATTGAAAGAGTTCAAATGTGTCTTTAGGGATAAATGAGCTAAAGTTGAGATTGTTTTTCCTACAGTTATGACCGCTTGCCTCAGGACATGAGTATAATAGAGGACCCTTCCAAGTTCCTACCCAGCCACCTGTCTAACCAGCAGCTCGCCAGCAAGACAGCCGTGGCCAACACCTTCAACATGATGTCACGCTACCTCCACCATCAGCGCTGGGTCTGGACGGTCAAACAAGGCAAAGTAGAGATCAGTATGCCAGCTATAGGTCGCATCCTGTCTACATTAGCCAAGTAAGTCTACAGGAGTTGATAGAGTAGGTCACATCGTGTCTACATTAGCCAAGTAAGTCTACAGGAGCTGATAGAGTAGGTCGCATCCTGTCTAGATTAGCCAAGTAAGTCTACAGGAGTTGATTGAGTAGGTAACATCCTGTCTACATTAGCCAAGTAAGTCTACAGGAGTTGATTGAGTAGGTCACATCCTGTCTTCATTAGCCAAGTAAGTGTACAGGAGTTGATAGAGTAGGTAACATCCTGTCTACATTAGCCAAGTAAGTGTACAGGTGTTGATAGAGTAGGTCACATCCTGTCTACATTAGCCAAGTAAGTGTACAGGAGTTGATAGAGTAGGTCACATCCTGTCTACATTAGCCAAGTAAGTCTACAGGAGCTGATAGAGTAGGTCACATCCTGTCTACATTAGCCAAGTAAGTGTACAGGAGTTGATAGAGTAGGTCACATCCTGTCTACATTAGCCAAGTAAGTGTACAGGAGTTGATTGAGTAGGTAACATCCTGTCTACATTAGCCAAGTAAGTCTATAGGAGTTGATTGAGTAGGTCACATCCTGTCTTCATTAGCCAAGTAAGTGTACAGGAGTTGATAGAGTAGGTAACATCCTGTCTACATTAGCCAAGTAAGTCTACAGGAGTTGATAGAGTTGGTAACATCCTGTCTACATTAGCCAAGTAAGTGTACAGGTGTTGATAGAGTAGGTCACATCCTGTCTTCATTAGCCAAGTAAGTGTACAGGAGTTGATAGAGTAGGTCACATCCTGTCTACATTAGCCAAGTAAGTGTACAGGAGTTGATAGAGTAGGTCACATCCTGTCTACATTAGCCAAGTAAGTCTACAGGAGTTGATAGAGTAGGTCACATCCTGTCTACATTAGCCAAGTAAGTCTACAGGAGTTGATTGAATACTGGTAAGGTGCAGCTTGTCTACTCTAAATGGTCAATCTTTCCTCGAGATGGTAAACCAGATTTTGAAAAATTAGTTAAATTTTCAATGTTTGAATTGCAAGAAAGAGAGTCGCTAAAGAGTTTAATCAACTGATGATTAACATATTCTGTAGGCCTTCATACTCCAATAATTGATTTGGACATTTATATGTCTGTTAAGTCTTCCAGACTTAATGATAGATGATAACATTATCATCGATAGTTATGTTCAATGTGAACAATACCAAGAATTGTTCTGTTTGCGCACACTCAACATGGATAACAAGCTTTATAAGTTGAGAGAGAAATCAAGAATCAATAAAAGTTAACATTGACATGTTGGTTTTTTTCAGAATTCGTCTACAAGAGGGATTCAATTTTGTATCCAGTAATTCAGGCATTGTCAACATGGTGGCTGAGGTCGAAATGCAGGTAAATTATAAATAAAGAATTCCTTCCTTTACATCAAATTTATATTTTGTGATCTTTATATACTGTATAGTTGCTTATGCTGATGAAAATAATTAACAAATGTAATCTGTTTCTTTAGGACAAGGATGGAGTGGACACAGATGTAACTAAGTGTGCCATACAATATATCATGTTCCCACCCTACGTCAAAACTACAAGGGACAGGTTAGTATTATAGTACATCATGTTCCTACCCTACATCAAGCCCACGAGGGACTGGTTAGCATCGTAGGGTGGTTTCCACGCTTTCTCACCCCATGTCAAAACCACCAGGAACAGTTATTGTTAGAATATATAATGTTTCCACTTTATATAAACCTCTTAGGAACAGGTAAGCATTAGAGTTATATTTACCTTCAAAGTTTGAAATTATTAGTGAACTAAATATATGCATTTCCAAGTTTCTGTGTTGTCAATATGTATTCAGGAAAAGTCTTGTGTTATCTTAATTACTTTTTTCAATGGTTTTACAATATGTCACTTTGGAAAAGTGTGTTAAAATGGCACTGATTCTAATGCATTCATATGTCTACGAATGCAATTACTTTTTTATCTGAATGATACATGTATAAGGATTTACAATAAAAATATAATACCTGGTGCAGCCATCTAGATGACTCGGACTAGTTTAACTGTTTCTCTTGGTGCCGTGTTACAGTGTTTCTAGTTTAACTGTTTCTCTTGGTGTCTTGTTACAGTGTTTCTAGTTTAACTGTTTCTCTTGGTGTTGTGTTACAGTGTTTCTAGTTTAACTGTTTCTCTTGGTGCCGTGTTACAGTGTTTCTAGTTTAACTGTTTCTCTTGGTGTTGTGTTACAGTGTTTCTAGTTTAACTGTTTCTCTTGGTGTCGTGTTACAGTGTTTCTAGTTTAACTGTTTCTCTTGGTGTCGTGTTACAGTGTTTCTAGTTTAACTGTTTCTCTTGGTGTCGTGTTACAGTGTTTCTAGTTTAACCGTTTCTATTGGTGTCGTGTTACAGTGTTTCTAGTTTAACTGTTTCTCTTGGTGTCGTGTTACAGTGTTTCTAGTTTAACCGTTTCTCTTGGTGTCGTGTTATAGTGTGTCTGAGGAGGATGTCGACGAGCTGGAGACCACAGAGGCTGACGGGGATGTACAGATTGTCACAGAATGCTGGGCGGAGCCTCAGTTTGGTGTCGGTGTCAATAACCCGAAAGAGAGGAAACATTGGGACGGAATGACCTACAAAGACATGGCTAAAACAGTAAGTGAAGTTTGTTTGTTTGCATTAAATTTAGTTATTTTAGTCATTTATACTTCCCATTTTGTCGGTGGTTGGGGGGTAAGTAGAAACCTGTATGAAAGATATCTCAATTTAACTCTTCAATAGAGTCAGTTCAATTAGTACAGCCGAAACTCGTTTTGATGAACTTGTTTAACTCAAAGGCTAAACTTACACTAAACATTTTAGCTCACTTTACTCGATTACTCTGATAACTCAAAGTTTCCCCACAGTCTGCCGACTTTGAGATAATGAGATTCAGCTGTATATGGTAACAGGTTCAACACTTAGGCCCCACATTCATAAAACATTTCTTAACTCAGACAGGGACTTTGTGCTCAAATCATGTGACATTATCAGGAAGCTGAGTATTTACATTGAAAATAATACCCATTTCAGAAATCTCCCAAATGTTTTTCATATTATTGACAATTTTTTTGATTTTCACGCCTTTTTATCATTGGAACAAGAAATTTGGCTTGAACACCCCAATCTGAATTTTAGCATGAGAAGAAAAGTTTAATGATATGGCCTCAATTTAGATTTTGGTGGTCACTCAACATGGTTAAACATCACACTCGACTACTTGAGTACAGTAAAAAAAAGTTTATGCAAATATGTATACAGCTGTTTTCCTTGGGAAGAACTTCCTTACCTATCTTACTGGTTCTGAACAAGGGGAGGTAATAATTAGTTAAACTGTTAACTGAGTGATCTCTATATGAAAAGATATTCAGTATGTTTGGCCATTTTTCTGGCTAGTCCAATGCATTTCATATACAACCATGAATTAGTTAAAACTATTGCCCGGGATTGTCACGAACTATTACATGTTTCCTTGGAAATGAACATGCCCAAGTGGTTACTGGTATGTGATCTTGTAGCTATTTCAAGATACTCATGCATGTAATATGAAAAGCGTTATATGTGCAAAAGTAAGAATTGATGTCACAGAAGTTTTTACGATGATCGATTCAGAATTAAGTGGTGAACTCAGTTCAAAACTCTATTACAGATAATTGAAGGTAACAAACATTATATATTTTCATGTCATGAGCCTTAACAATTGTACTGCGACGTTGCATTCTAACGTTGTATTTGGTTTGCTTTTAACACTCAAGACAGTTTTCCCTCGGTGTTGAGACCAACCTGGTAAAATATTTCCTGTGACCTTCAACCTTGGTAAAGAGTTTACTAGCAGGTTGGTTCTAACACCTTGGGAAAACAGTTTTGACTATTGACTGAAAGAGAATTTATCAAATGTATACAAATGTTGAATTAAGAATTTTATTGTAAGTGAAGTTTCAGTCAAAACAGTGATTATGTGTATAATGTCACAAAACATGTGTATCATGTCACAAAACATGTGTATCATGTCACAAAACATGTGTATCATGTCACAAAACATGTGTATCATGTCACAAAACATGTGTATCATGTCACAAAATATGTGTATCATGTCACAAAACATGTGTATCATGTCACAAAACATGTGTATCATGTCACATGGTATAACTGCTGTTATGTAGATATCATATAACCTCAAGGAGAATTCACTCAGGAATCCATTATTTTGACAAAGATCTGTTTCCGTTTAATTTGATGCTGACTTTGGTCTTGTGTTGATTTACGTTATAAAAAAATGGTGTATACATGGACCCTTTGATATTAGGGTCAATATTTCATTGAAATGTAGGGATAGAAGAATTTTACAAAATATGGTGAAATTAGTGGATATCATTCCCTTGGTATCCCTACTAGGTATGTTGGGTGTACCATAATAAATATCACAATTGTATATGTCAGATCATGTTCTAACACTTAACTTATCAAAATACATCTCAATATATCAGTATTTAAAAGTGGAATTTTTTCGCAGCTTGAAATTTATTGATTATTTCCCTTGCATTAAATCTCAGCAAATATATATCTGCACACAAATGTATGAAACACTCCAAATTTAAACTCTTCAGTGTCTAATAGAATAGATACACAGTACAAAACAGCATGCCTGACAGCACAAAAAAAATCCACATTGTGAACAGTTTTGAGGCTGACTCAGCGAAAAATTCTGTGCATGAAAATATTGTCTTTTACAGTAGCATAATGAATCACAAAATTTTTACAAAAGATCAGATTACATAGTGACAATATACACTGTATATTGTAGACAGGTTGACAAATACTGATACTGAAAATGTCACAATATATATATCGCAAGTTGTTACATTTTAACCAGTAATATATCTGAAAAGATATGAAATGAAAGTGATGAGAAATCATAATGATGAAAATTAACGTTTCTCTGCGATGAGGATGTATGTAAATTGTCTTTCTTCACATGTGATGATATGATGTCCAGTTCTGATGTCATATTGACCAATCAAAATGGTACTTTCTATTCACTGCCACAGATTTCCTATTCAGCTGCAGATGAAACAGAGGTTGAATAGAGAATTGTTTTTGTACACTTTTGGTACCTACCCTGAGTTTATTAACGTAATTTCATTATTGATAACAATTTTGAAAACAAGACCTGCTATTAATAGCAGAAAAGTATCCCATTATAAATGATGGAGTGAGCCTTATGTCAGGTGTGACATCATTAAAATCTACATATAAAGCTATCAAATATTAGGCTAGACAAATTCATACTTGCCAACCCTCCCTATTTAGGAGGGAGACTCCCGATTTTGGACCCTAAAATATTGCATTTTCAACTTTGGAATCTGCTTATCTGTTCCTATTTTTAAAGATCTGGTGATTTCATCTGAAAGAAGAGCTCAAAAGAAGCCATTTAAACGTGTTATTTTTCCTCTGAATGTACATGTATACATATAATTTATGTTTTTAATTCTGAGCACGTGTAATCTCCCCCATGGAAATTTGAAAAAGTTGGCAAGTATGCAAATTCCTGTACATTTTTGATACAGCAACATTTCGATATATTACTTACAATAAATAGCTGAACAAAAATTTACTGAATTTCCTGTTGAATATCATGTACATTAAATTTTGTATATTAAACTTGTGTATGGCAGAATATACCAATATTTTCACTCTTGCTTTGCACTCAAAAAATGAAGATATTCTTCCATACTCATGAGATACTGTAAGTATGTTATCTGTTGGGAAGTCATTATATTCTCTATATCTCAACATTCATACTCATGAAATTAGTAAATGATATCTGGGAAAACCATTTCTCTGAAGAACTTCTATATATCATAATTGCCTCCCCTTAATTATACTAAGTGAGCGGTAGTGCAATACAACAGAGAGCTCCGCTTCATCGAGTGACTTGCTACATCGCGCTTTGATAACTGTTTTTCATATGTCTTTATTATGTTTCATAATCACTCAAGAATATTACTACTTTCAAACTTTTCATATTTTTCTCATTGTCGAATCGGGAATGTTGGATCTTTTTGTTTTTGGAAAGAGGCTGAAACACAGCCCAAAAATCAGAGTGAAAAAACACTGTCAGGTGAGATGTTATCACTCGTCACAGATCGATAAAATCCGTCACAGTCGATTGGTGATAAACAATAATTAGACGTACCCTTTGTACGGGGACTTCCCCGAACACCAACTCTGCTTATAAAAACATGTTTACTTAGGTGGTCAGTTGTGATGATAGTGAGTTATAGTCTATAGCAGAAATGTTGTACAGGTAAATTACACAGGTAAATCAACCTCTGGTAACTAATCAGATACTTATGATCAATAACTAATGATATTTGCAAATAAATGATAAATCGGGATTGTATAAAACAGGTGCAGATTTAGGAAAATAATCATATATTACACCTGATTTCAGATATGTGTAAATTATCATATTTATTGATATGTATATAAGTTTCAGATTTGTGAAAGTTTTTGTCATATATATTGATAAAACGTATACCTTCTTTCATATTTTGTAAATAAACATAATAATTGTCATATATTAATTTAACTTGTACCTTCTTTCATATTTGTGTTAATTGTTGTCATATATTTATTTCAAAATATTTCATTGTCTTTTCAAGACGTATAAACAAGTACTACAAAGAAATAATATACATATGTATCAATAAAATGATAAGAAAACAGGCTTAGCCTATTTAAGTCTTTACCAACAAAGATAACCAATATCCTTTATATATATATACATTGACAATTCAATATTTTATTTCGATGTAGATAGAGTAGGAAATTAGCAGTATCATGTTTTATCAATTAAAGATCCCTTTCTCAATCACTCTAATACCTTTATTGTGATTTATATAAATTACATTTTAAGAACTCCTTTAGTTATCAAAATATGAATGCATTACTTATACATCAAGAATCTGTTAGTGCTTTATATAAAAAGGTATGTTTATGTATGAGCTAGATAATTAGTATAGTTGAATTTATTTCATCTGACATACCAACTCCACCATTCATAAAGCATCTAAATTAACATAGCCTAAAAGATCATATATATAGAAACAATATGTTTGTGGCGGTCATGCTGCATTATAGTATGGTCATTAAAGAAAAGAAGGAGATGAGGATTAGAAGGCTTAGAGTAAAAGTTAATACTACTGTTTTAGTCTGATTAAATTATTTGTCATTTCATTGATTTGTAGGGATTGATGAAAGATCATAATTTAGTATATCAGCAGGTGTATTAGGGTCATCATCACTATCTACAATAACATATAGTGAAGCATCAACTGCAAACAAGTTCATATAATAATAAGAAGTTACATCAGCTGTTTTATATCAATAAAGGATAGAAATAAAAAGGGTCAAAGAACAGATCCTTGATGAACCTCTGCAGATATGGATTAAGTATTTGATTGGTATCCATCAATAATTTCCCTTTGGTTTTCTGTCAGATAATCAACCACCCAAATATTTTTTTCTTTTTATACCATTTTTGTAACGTTTACACAAAATACTTACATGCCGAACCCTGTCAAATGTCTTATTTATATCACAGAATATAGTAGTTAAACTTGTACAGATTTAATTGTGTTTAATTTGTGTGACATCAGTTTAGTGTTATCTGTCTTCATTTAATGATTTTTCAAATAAGAATACTGATGTCTAATAATTACATGTATCTTTCGGTGCTGTATTAAATATGTATTACTCTAACATGTATGAATAGAAACATAATTTTATTATCAATATGTTTTAAATACTTTGATTAAGGAGATTTATCTTGCAAATAATGTATTTCCATTACTTTTTTTCATTTATTGAATCTAAAACATAATATTTAATTATCATTTTCTATTACTTAAAGCTGTATTATATAAAAATATTTTATTAATTTCATTACTTGGTTTAGTATCATGTCTACAAATCAAATGAGTTGACATTCTTAGTTGAAACAGACTATAACTAAAACTTCAAAGGATTTCCTATATAAACACCTTTCTTTCAAGTTACCAGAGTTGGTGTTCGGGGAATGAGCCCTTTGTACATATATAAAAATACAGTCAACACCATAATAGTGACAAACAAGCAAGGATCACAGAGTCTTGTCATTATAATTAACTGTACGGTACACATATCGTAATAAGCCTAACAGACATGACTGGTGTAAACTTCATGTACAAATCACAACAGATTATAAATATATTAATGTGGATTATATTTTGTGTGGAAAATATTTTGTCTGGATTATATTTTGTGGTTTTAAAAATCCACGAAATTAAATCCCCAACGAAATTTCATGATTTTACAGTATGACATTTAGCCCCCACATCAGGATAGGAAGTTATCATAGAGTGCAGATTAATGATTTTACTGTATGACAACCCCCACATCGGGATAGGAACTTGAAGTTATCATAGAGTGCAGATTCATGATTTTAAAGTATGACAACCCACACATCAGGATAGGAACTTGAAGTTATCATAGAGTGCAGATTCATGATTTTACAGTATGACAACCCACACATCGGGATAGGAAGTTAACATATATAGTGCAGATTCATGATTTTACAGTATGACAACCCACACATCAGGATAGGAAGTTATCATAGAATGCAGATTCATGATTTTACAGTATGACAACTCACACATCGGGATAGGAAGTTATCATATAGAATGCAGATTCATGATTTTACAGTATGACAACCCACACATTGGGATAGGAAGTTATCAAATAATGCAGATTCATGATTATACAGTATGACAACCCACACATCAGGATAGGAACTTGAAGTTATCATAGAGTGCAGATTCATGATTTTACAGTATGACAACCCACACATCGGGATAGGAAGTTATCATAGAGTGCAGGTTCATGATTTTACAGTATGACAACTCACACATCGGGATAGGAAGTTATCATGGAGTGCAGATTCATGATTTTACAGTATGATAACCCACACATCGGGATAGGAAGTTATCATCGAGTGCAGATTCATGATTTTACAGTATGACAACTCACACATCGGGATAGGAAGTTATCATAGAGTGCAGATTCATGATTTTACAGTATGACAACCCACACATCGGGATAGGAATTTATCATAGAGTGCAGATTCATGATTTTACAGTATGACAACCCACACATCGGGATAGGAAGTTATCATAGAGTGCAGATTCATGATTCTACAGTATGACAACCCACACATTGGGATAGGAAGTTATCATCGAGTGCAGATTCATGATACAGTATGACAACCAAGACATCGGGATAGCAAGTGATCAAGAAGTGCAGATTCATGATTTTACAGTATGATGAACCCACACATCGGGATAGGAAGTTATCATAGAGTGCAGATTCATGATTTTACAGTATGAAAACCCACACATCGGGATAGGAAGTTATCATAGAGTGCAGATTCATGATTTTACAGTATGACAACCCACACATCGGGATAGGAAGTTAGTATAGAGTACAGATTCATGATTTTACAGTATGACAACCCACACATCGGGATAGGAAGTTATCATAGAGTGCAGATTCATGATTTTACAGTATGACAACCCACACATTGGGATAGGAAGTTATCATAGAGTGCAGATTCATGATTTTACAGTATGACAACCCACACATCGGGATAGGAAGTTATCATAGAGTGCAGATTCATGATTTTACAGTATGACAACCCACACATCGGGATAGGAAGTTATCAAAGAGTGCAGATTCATGATTTTACAGTATGACAACCCACACATCGGGATAGGAAGTGATCAAGAAGTGCAGATTCATGATTTTACAGTATGACAACCCACACATCGGGATAGGAAGTGATCAAGAAGTGCAGATTCATGATTTTACAGTATGACAACCCACACATCGGGATAGGAAGTTAGTATAGAGTACAGATTCATGATTTTACAGTATGACAACCCACACATCGGGATAGGAAGTTATCATAGAGTGCAGATTCATGATTTTACAGTATGTCGACAACCCACACATCGGGATAGGAAGTTATCATAGAGTGCAGATTCATGATTTTACAGTATGACAACCCACACATTGGGATAGGAAGTTATCATAGAGTGCAGATTCATGATTTTACAGTATGACAACCCACACATCGGGATAGGAAGTTATCATAGAGTGCAGATTCATGATTTTACAGTATGACAACCCACACATCGGGATAGGAAGTTATCATAGAGTGCAGATTCATGATTTTACAGTATGACAACCCACACATCGGGATAGGAAGTGATCAAGAAGTGCAGATTCATGATTTTACAGTATGACAACTCACACATCGGGATAGGAAGTTATCATAGAGTGCAGATTCATGATTTTACAGTATGACAACCCACACATCGGGATAGGAATTTATCATAGAGTGCAGATTCATGATTTTACTGTATGACAACCCACACATTGGGATAGGAACTTATCATCGAGTGCAGATTCATGATTCTACAGTATGACAACCCACACATTGGGATAGGAAGTTATCATAGAGTGCAGATTCATGATTTTACAGTATGACAACCAAGACATTGGGATAGCAAGTGATCAAGAAGTTCAGATTCATGATTTTACAGTATGATGAACCCACACATCGAATAGGAAGTTATCACAGAGTGCAGATTCATGATTTTACAGTATGTCAACCCACACATCGGGATAGGAAGTTAGTATAGAGTACAGATTCATGATTTTACAGTATGACAACCCACACATCGGGATAGGAAGTTATCATAGAGTGCAGATTCATGATTTTACAGTATGTCGACAACTCACACATCGGGATAGGAAGTTAGCATAGAGTACAGATTCATGATTTTACAGTATGACAACCCACACATCAGGATAGGAAGTTATCATAGAGTGCAGATTCATGATTTTACAGTATGCCAACTCACACATCGGGATAGGAAGTTATTATCGAGTGCAGATTCATGATTTTACAGTATGACAACCCACACATTGGGATAGGAAGTTATCATAGAGTACAGATTCATGATTTTACAGTATGACAACCCACACATCGGGATAGGAAGTGATCAAGAAGTGCAGATTCATGATTTTACAGTATGACAACCCACACATCGGGATAGGAAGTGATCAAGAAGTGCAGATTCATGATTTTACAGTATGACAACCCACACATCGGGATAGGAAGTTAGTATAGAGTACAGATTCATGATTTTACAGTATGACAACCCACACATCGGGATAGGAAGTTATCATAGAGTGCAGATTCATGATTTTACAGTATGTCGACAACTCACACATCGGGATAGGAAGTTATCATAGAGTGCAGATTCATGATTTTACAGTATGACAACCCACACATCGGGATAGGAAGTTATCATAGAGTGCAGATTCATGATTTTACAGTATGACAACCCACACATCGGGATAGGAAGTTATCATAGAGTGCAGATTCATGATTTTACAGTATGACAACCCACACATTGGGATAGGAAGTTATCATAGAGTGCAGATTCATGATTTTACAGTATGACAACCCACACATCGGGATAGGAAGTTAGTATAGAGTACAGATTCATGATTTTACAGTATGACAACCCACACATCGGGATAGGAAGTTATCATAGAGTGCAGATTCATGATTTTACAGTATGACAACCCACACATCGGGATAGGAAGTTATCATAGAGTGCAGATTCATGATTTTACAGTATGACAACCCACACATCGGGATAGGAAGTTATCATAGAGTGCAGATTCATGATTTTACAGTATGAAAACCCACACATCGGGATAGGAAGTGATCAAGAAGTGCAGATTCATGATTTTACAGTATGACAACCCACACATCGGGATAGGAAGTTATCATAGAGTGCAGATTCATGATTTTACAGTATGACAACCCACACATCGGGATAGGAAGTTATCATAGAGTGCAGATTTATGATTTTACAGTATGACAACTCACACATGGGGATAGGAAGTTATCATAGAGTGCAGATTCATGATTTTACAGTATGACAACTCACACATCGGGATAGGAAGTGATCATAGAGTGCAGATTCATGATTTTACAGTATGACAACTCACACATCGGGATAGGAAGTTATCATAGAGTGCAGATTCATGATTTTACAGTATGACAACCCACACATTGGGATAGGAATTAAGTTATCATGGAGTGCAATGCAGATTCATGATTTTACAATATGACAACTCACACATCGGGATAGGAAGTTATCATAGAGTGCAGATTCATGATTTTACAGTATGACAACTCACACATCGGGATAGGAAGTTATAGAGTGCAGATTCATGATTTTACAGTATGACAACTCACACATCGGGATAGAAAGTTATCATAGAGTGCAGATTCATGATTTTACAGTATGACAACTCACACATCGGGATAGGAAGTTATCATAGAGTGCAGATTCATGATTTTACAGTATGACAACTCACACATCGGGATAGAAAGTTATCATAGAGTGCAGATTCATGATTTTACAGTATGTCGACAACTCACACATGCGGATAGGAAGTTATCATAGAGTGCAGATTCATGATTTTACAGTATGACAACCCACACATCGGGATAGGAAGTTATCATAGAGTGCAGATTCATGATCACATCCAATTAAGTGCTGTCTAGGTATTGTCTCGTGTTCACAATAATTTGAGGTGTAATTAAGAAATTCTTAAAAATCAGCTCTACTGACTGGAAAACCCTTTTGGCATATAAAGAAAGACTTAACAATTGACATGTACATCACTGTATATGCCATGCCATGTCATTGAAACATTGTTATCAATGAATGCAGAATGTTGATTTCATGAAAATAGAATTTGAAGCAGATCATTATTTCAACCAACACCATGAAATGAAATATGATTATGCTTTAGAGTACTGTACATGTAGCAGTGACGTTTTATGGAATTTCTGACACCAGATCTGAAGTTTAACTTGTGTTAACTGGTCACTGAAATAGACATAAATAACTCATCTTTCCTATAAAGACCTCTCATTGAAAAAAAAAGCAAATAATATAGAGGTGGGCTTCGTAAGTCTCTTTCATGCTCAAACCGTCCGAAAAACCAATCTTGTTTGTATGTAACAATTCAAAATTGCTCAAACTGCGTGACCAAAACAAATATGTTTGTGTGTAACAAGTATCCTGTCAATTTGTCATTTAGATGGATGATCGATACTTACATTATTGAGGTGTACCCATCTACAGGGTACTTTCTCAGAAAAATGTGGAGTGTTCTAGCTGATATGACCAGAAGTGTTTTTGACGTGAAATACTGTTATCATAACCATATTTTCTAAATGAGCACTTTACTGTTTCTATCAGCTTTTAAAATATGCAGGAAACTTTGATGATATCAACTGATTTATCTGGTATCAATTTGATTGAGAAGTATGTAATTTGAAATAAAAAAGAAACAATATTTTATGACCCCTGACCGTAAGAAGAAGTTATTTTTTAGGAAAGTTCATATTTTGAATAACTTCACAGGGCACAAAACATCCCTCACTCAATGACAGTATGGGCCGAGACCAGTTAATTTGGTTGAAGGGCAGGTGAAAGTTACTGTGGACATATAATTACCCATCCTTGCTAATGGGCAAGTAAAGTTTTGATGCTGGATTGTAAAATTTGATGGTTAAAATAAAGAGTTATGCAAACTATTTCTATGTTAAGTTATGCAAACTATTTCTATATTATATGATTATTGTAGAACTGCAGTACACTAAAAACTTTTGCTGAAAAAAAAGGTTTTTACCAGTATGTTTCTACTTCGGGCCAGTGCATTTTAAGATCCAAATGACCATGCAGTACTGGATTAAAAAATATTTGTTTTGTCCTGCTTCAATAGAGATTTCTAAGTGACTTGAACAGCATTGAAGCTGTCCCAATGAGACAAAAATAAAAATGACATATTATTTATCAAATTATCATTGATGATTAATTTTGTCAGTAATAACAAACAACACTGAGTGAAGCTGTAGTTTTTATCAATGAAAATTTTTTGTATGAGTGAATCAGTATGCTTTTATCAATGAATACTATCTGTATTTTTATCAATGAATTCTTTTATATGAGTAATTTAGTACGCTACTTATTTATGAATGAATATTTAAGAAGAATGATTCAGAATTTTTTTTTTATGAATGAATCGGTAATTAATAATCTTTATCAACACATTAGTAAGGATTACAATACGAGGTGAATGTACAAATAAGTACCAGTGTTTATCTCCATACTGATATAGATCTACCTTTGGTCGGAGAGAGGAAGGGAGATCCACGGTAATCATCGCCGGAGAATTAACTAGCGTATACGGACAGATAACACGGATAAAGATGGTCCAGATCAGACCAAAGGCCGTCATTTCACAACCTTTGTCTGGCCTCTTATCCAACCCCCATAACTCTCATTGTCAAACTCATGGGAAAATATTTAAACCTAATATTATAAAATTGATGGGTCAACATCATAAAAATTTAGCCCAAATTTATTAGTGATTGGACTTAACACAGGTGAAATTATGATACCTGTATATAATTACTTATATGCTATATATTTACAATGTGTATATAAGTACAGTGTACCCTCGTTATACCGCCACCTTTCGTCCAAAGCAATTATGGCGATATAACGAGGGTGGCGATAGTATCGAATTATGAAAATTATAACCATGAAATAAATTGCATAATAGATTGCATTTCCAACATTTTATTAAAAACAAGCTTAGTATTATATCGTCATATAGATCTACATTGGTGCAAATTTATATCTGAAAATAGTTATTGATTTACTTTTGCTGCATACCATTCCAAATGGAACACTAAAGAATTCCTCGATCTCCAAAAACAGAACAATATGGCGTTATCGTCAAGAGAAATATATAGAGATATATAAAGGGTGTGGCGGATGGCGGTATGCGAGGTTGGCGAACTTAACGAGGGAATTATATAGGAGAGAAATCCGTTCTAGAGGTTTAGGTGGCGGTATGCGAGGGTGGCTGTAGATTCAGGTGGCGATATAGGTCAAGGGTGCACAGTGTATATCACTGACTTAAGATAAAGGGGAGAAAGGAGTTCTTAGGAACCCTTGCTTCACTGACAAAAACAGAAAATCAGCATTGAAAACATTGTAATTCCCCCAAAACTGTATATTTTAGAAATCATTATTGAAAAAATTTAATGTACCTTACAGGAATTTCCTGATAAATTATACTTACTGGGGTATAAGCAATGAATGTTTCGATAAATGTTATCACAATATTTGATCAAACATTCAATGCTCATATTTATATTTTGATAGAATTATTGTGCTTTATTTAGTTATTTCGAACAGTTTTTGAGCAGGAAATAAAGTGTAGACAACATGATATTAATGACGTCGCAATAGCAAATGTTATGTATCAGTCTTTATAACATTTGCCTTCAAAATGCATTACAATGGAATGATGCAGAGCAAATGTAAATACAAATGAAATAAACAAAATATGACAAAGAACAGTATTTATAAGTGTAAAATTCATTGATGCTTGGCTAGACTGAGATTTGAACTATCGACTTCAGAGTGTTATATACCATTTTCTCTCACTTCTAGGTGTGTAATACTAGCCTATCTAGATCTAGGGCATGCGCAATACACCTATGATCACTGTGGTTGTATTACACATCTACCCATGCAATGCAGCCATGGCGTGACGTCACAATGGCGCAACAATGATGTGACATCACAAGTTTGGTAAAATCTGATGCCGATATAGAAATGGTAAAAGATAAAAATGGTGATGTGATGAAAATAAAACCTTTCACAATATTTTAACTGTGTATATTAGAAAACTGAGATAATATTTTCTGCGGAACACTAAGTTGGCAAATATGGGGGTAGCTTAATGTCGCTGTATCATTTGTTTTCGTCAAAAAAGCTGAAGGAAAAAGTTGATATTTTCAAAATGGTGGCCAGTCAAAATTATTTGCATGGTTTTTGAGCTTATTCAGGTATTTTAAATGAGAGAAAAATACTCTTTCATGACCAAAGGTGTAAGATCGGGAAATTCCACCCTCAAGATTTTCAAATTTGACTGCAAATTTGACTCGACAAAGCCTCAGGTTTTTTTGAAAACCCCCTCGGGTGGAATTTCCCTGTCTTACACCCCTAGTCATGAAAGAGTCTTATAGTATCAACCTATTGAGGTTCCCAGCCAGTGAAACTGTCATGGCCCCACTGTACTACAGTCATACATCTAAACGAATGTTTGGGGAGATCATGTAGAGGAAATAGTAAGGCAAATTAATGCCTCTTTTTCAAAAGAGTCAAATTTGTTATCAGTTTCGGTCTTTGGCTGCAGTCGATTATTCTTCTTTTTTGGACTCTGGAAAGAGGTCAACTTTATCATTGTTACAGCAAATATAAACCTAATAATTATATATTAGCCAGAGAAATTTCAGTGATGGGTGATATTAACAGTGGGCAAATTTTATTTCATACAAACTTTTGCAATAATTTCCCTGGTATACAGTTTTTGAAATAGTTGTTATGACCATGTCCCAGTTTTATCAATGTTCCTAGACTTAAGGAAAATTATTTACTTAAGGATCTCCAAGCATTACAGAAAGTTCCTTTATGGAATTAAGTTCCTTAAAATTCCCTCCTTAATTTCTGTAATGGGAATGCGTTCCTATGGATACTGTCAATACACGCATCTGTAATTAAGTGAGTGTTTTCTGGCCCTTTGGGACTTTTGTTTAGTTTAGATATTTTTCATTATCATATCATAGTATTTTATACTACGGATCTTATGTAACAAAAGGAATTGGGCAACGATCATAGCCTATTATAAGACTCTTTCATATGCGTGTATGTAGGATAGGGATATTCCACCCGAGGGGTCACAAAATGTGGTGAAACCCGAGGCTTGCCGAGGGTTTTACCACATTTTGTGATCCCGAGGGTGGAATATCCCTATCCTACATACACACATAATGAAAGAGTCTTTCTCTCATATCAACTACCCGAATAAGCTCAAAAACCACGAAAATATGTTTAAACAGGCTACCATTTTGAAATTTCAACTTTTTCCTTGAGCTTTTTTGACGAAAACGAATTAGACAGCGAGTTTAAGCATACCCTATATTTGCAAACAAGGTTTGCACAGAAAAATTAATCTCCTCTTCCTGGTGTTTATGGTTAAAATTTTGTGAAAGGTTTTAATTTTATCACGCCGTCGTTTTCTCTTTCCGGCAGCAGAGTTAACCGTATTCGTGACGTCACGTCATTGTTGAGCCATTGTGATGTCACGTCGCGTGAAATGCTATGTAAGATAGATTTTTCTTACATAGCTTTCTTACATGGGCAAACTCTATCCAACATGGCGAGATATGAGAGAAATAAGCATTCTCCTTAGACAATCTTCATACATATAGAGAATAACTTGTCAAAACCCTGTCTGTTTTTGTGTAACCATTTGGTCCCAGCATTTTCGTCTTAACTGATATCTTACCTCTACAAATCGAGCAACTATGTTAACCGACCAAAATGTTTGTCCATGTGACTTCCGGTTTAAGAGTCAGGTTATTGCTGTCATATAATATTTAAAATCGGTGAGGAATTGCATTCTGTTAATGAAATAAGGCTAGGAACTTTGAAATTATAAATGAATAAATTTGTGTTCTGTGATGGGTACATATAGAAATAAGGCTTGGAATGCCCTATAAATTCTGTGGTAGGAGGTAATTTAATTTATGTGTTCGTCAGGGTTATCTCCCGCCATTGTTATGGACCTCTCATATAGTTGAAATAGAGGCTTGAGTGTTTGTGTTTCTAGCCTCCATAAGCCATGATACAAATAAGAATATTGCAAGAAAAATACACAATCTTATCTAAATCCTTACCACAATAAAAACATCAATAATTTGCTTCAAGACGATTAAAAGACAACACCTGTATTATCAGCAATTCAAGGTTAAGCTGTCCGTCCAAATCTTAACAGCATAGTTTGACTCCTAAGTTTTTAAAGTTTTAGCATTTACTGAAAATCAGTCATGTATGTTGCATCAAAGAGAAAATAGTCATAGAATGTATAAATCTGTTATATTTTAAAATTGTATTGTCTTGATCAGTCAGAAATAGAAATACTGCATGAATAATGCGGTAACTATTAGAATTTTCACTGACTTATAATTGTTTGAAAATTCTAAACAAGTAAACAAAGCAAAAGTTTTGAATCTTCTGTTCCTAAATAATTTGAAATACAAATTATACATTAGGTGTACGTTTTAAGTTAAAAGTAAGATTTTTTGCAGAAATATGTTGGTAAAATTATTCAAAAAGTCAATTCAAGCAAGATTTACTTAAAACTAGAAATAGTATTTGAAGAAATTATTTGGGAGATCAAAACTATGCACTGTTAGAAAAGCCAGACAAGATTCATTAACAAAGGTTTTACAAAGAAATTTGTTGGTGATAAGACAAATTAACTTATGAGATATTGTTTAAATGTGAATTATCAGATGTATTGGATGTAATTAGATTGATTATAGATGCAAAACCATTCCTAATTGAACACATGGAGCTTATAGTTGGAGCAGTTATTAATTGTTGATTAAGTTAATTTGTAAAGGCATTAGGACACAGACCATACTGTATTAAGTCACATGGCTTTGTTTCCTGTTATCACAAGACTTGGACAAGTTCACTGAGCTTATCATAACCACCTAATGAAGCTGATAGTAAGTGTCCATGCTGACTTGAGAAAACATTATGTTTTAACAAGTCGCTGATAATCTGTGCTTGGTGTATGTGTGCGGGACTGATAGGGCCGGGTAGAAATACCCTCTGTACCCCTTCCAGGGCTCAGGTCTGTTGGCGTTATCTCAGTTTGTTTCTTCAGGGTGTTCGATAGTCCTCTTATTATCTCCGGGGCTATTCCTATCTCTACATGAGAAATCCTGTGACCACTCGGCCCTGATAACAAGAGATACCTTGTATTCATATATTTATCACAGATTTTGAAGGCTAATCTCTTACATATAACAACAATAAAGCTATTAATTGAAGAATTTATGACTTCTCCAATGGGTGTAGATTTTAGGTAGTTTCAGCTACACATACATATGCATTGTAATCAAGGCTTTGGTCAGATTCGGTTACACTGCTCGGCTAATGAGGTTGATTTTAGTCCTGGACATGATTGGGACCGTTGGGAGAGAAGTGTTGCTCAGGCTAAGATAATGTGTTCCCGTTAGGACTTGCCGTCCCCTCAAAGATAGTGGACCGTGTCCCGTAGCTGTCAAAGTACAAACTTCATGTTTGCTGTCCCGGTATGGACAGCATAAAAATGACAGGCGTACCAGTGCACCCCATTGTCTTGCCAGGTAGAGCAGCCCTGTGGCTGGGGACAAGAGGCCTACCTGGCCTCCTACTGTCCTGGTTCTGGCATGGCCAGGTAGGACTGGTGCAATCCACAGGTACGCCGCCTCAGGTAGACTACGGGAGTTACACACCGACAGCATGGTAACGTAAGCATTCCCTCTAATGTAGAAAGCTTGTTCAACTGTTCTAAACATATCTAAGCCAGAACTCTTTAATTGGTTGGCACTCGAACCTAAGTAAACAACTTAAAATTATTGTTTGACTTTCTTGCAGAGTTTACTAAATTGATATTCAAATAGGCAATTTACATAAGGCTTTCATTTCGTGGAATATTTATGAGATGAAATATGCAAAGCTGTTAACATTGTATTACGCTAAGTAAATTTTGTATTTTCTTATTGATAAATATGTACATTCATCATGTAATGGTGAAATTCTTAGTGAAGGAAATGTCGTCATTATTATGTTCAAAATTTTATACTTAAATCAAAACTAGTCCAAATCATATATTATAATATTAATACAAAATGTAGATTGAAAGAAAAAGTATTTAAAAAAATTCATTTTCTATTTTGATTCAAATAATATTTTCCAACCAAATATATGAATCTGAGGGTATTTTTGCGATTTAAATAATATTTTCCAACCAAATATATGAATCTTAGGGCATTTTTGGGACAAGATAATTATAATCGGAAAGTAGAATGCATTATCTGAGTTGAACAAGCTTATCACCCAATACTATTTCAGCAAAGCAGTCCGATTTTCAATGTCATGCGTCTGTGAGCTGGAAGGTTTGGTCTCCAGCACTCTATAAACTCTTTGCCAGATCTAACTCTTCCAGCTCATGGCTGTATGGCGTCTACAACACTTCTCTCCCCGCAACTCTTTGTCACATGGAGTACACCGAGTTTTGCCGAGTTCTGCCATATTCGCAGTGGTTGTATTTATAGTAGCTCGTTCTAGATTCTGGTCAATTTAAATTATTGATGGCAATTTGGTTTGTTGAATTATTTACCTGGGTATGATATTTTCGCTGTGGTCTGTACATATAGCTTTCTGAATGGTGGTAATCAGATCAATGATATGGCAAGTTTTCTATGAATTAGATTATTCCTGTTCTCGTAATAGTATTCTATGGAGGTCATTCACTTACGGGTTACAACTGTATTTCTTCATTTAGGGGAAGACCAATGGTGACAGTTTTACATCATTCAGATATGAATATTTGAATATTTTTAACAAAAGTTTTCTTCAGGATATACATGTACCTGAACTTGTATTTTTAGGTTATGAATTTCCTTATTTTTTTAAATGTCACAAGTTTGGAGTTCGATTCTATGCTTAATGTCATGACTTCACAGTGTTGGGGAATATAATTTTCGGCTCTCAGTCATGTTTCTAGAGTGCACATATGTCTTGTAATTAAGCAATATGCTATGTTGATAAAGTTGGTTGTGTGGCCTATAGATTGTATTATCTTGGGACCTGAATATAGACCAGCTGTTGTTTCACACTGAGGAGGTGACCCTGTGTGGGTCAGGTATGGAGGGAGTCACTGAGCTGGCCAGACAGTGCCCTGTACCGACAACGCAATCAAATGTTACCATATTACAGGCATTGTATGTTGGAAATGTCTTTGGTATAATGAAATTACAGTTTGGTTAATATATTCTTTATCTCAGGTATGTATTGGACCTTTTCTTATATATCGGGTTCCTGTTGCAATGTGTAGATGACTTTTACTTATACCTTGGGTTCTTTTTTCTTCAATTTTAGTTTTCATTGAGGTGTGTTTTTGATATTTTGTTGATTAAGGTGATTTGCTATTTTAAATGGAAATGCTACGTTTATAACATTTAACCATATTTCTCTCCTTTTTTCTTGAAGATTTAAAATTTTTATTAATAACTAGAGACTCTGTATGTGAATTCGCTCAGTCTTAAGATTAATGTGATATGGGGATTAAGTTTATATGAGATGCCTTCTTTCAAATTCTTTTTTATTGTAGAGTGCTAGGAAAGATATTTGGTTGAGTTATTTCCCTTGCCATTGCCGACAGAAAGTTTCATTAAAAAGTTTGCATTGTCATCTAACAATATATTGCATACTTCTGGTGTTAGGTGCAGATAATCCTATTTCTTTGTGTTAGAGGTTGCAGTTATTATACAGGTGTTGGTGTAATGATAAATTTTTATTGGGATGCATACGTGTGGGTTTGTACAATGTCTCCAGCACGTTTACAACATGACATCGGACATGTCGTGTTAGGGCCGAGTTAAGGTGTCTGGGAAGTCTGACTCAAGGTCTCGAGTGGGAGACCTGTTCTGTTGGTTCAGTACTTAGGGTAAACAGGGGAAGGCCCCTCCCTGTCGAGGTTGGGATCCCTCCACAATGAAATAGCTCATCCTACTCTGTTTGGACTTCTTATTAAAACAAATGGAATAAACTCGTGCAAATATTAGCTCAGGGGGGATTAAGTGTTAGTGGGATATGCTCATATAATTATATTGTTCTAGATTTACTGTCAGGGTTTTAAGTAGGAGATATATCATAGACCTAATATTTAATCAACTTTGATCATAAATTTACATTAACAAGATCTACCACTTGCCTTCTTAAGGACCCGGCCTTGCCCCTTATCCATGCCCCAAACACCCCTTCGATCCAATTCCCATCTACATCTGAATTACAATCTTCTCACACTGTAAACCACTAGGTTTATTTCGTGTATGATAAAAAACCGTTTCTAATCTGATTTGCAGTTAGCTTTATGATGTACATTGCAAGTTGCCAAATGTCAATATCTGTCATTCAAAAATGTCGGTGATTACTTGAATGAATTTTTGAATGAAATGTACATGAAATAGACCCAATACGTCTATTCCATGTTATGAGATAGATCAGTTGAAGCAGTGGGGCTGTAAATTGGACTAGATTACTGTCACTAATGAGCTCACAGATTTATTTAAGGCCTAGTGTTTGTTTTGTAGCAAGGCTCAAGACTCAAGTGTTAGTTTTACACCCATAAACCTACCATTATAGTGTTGTAATGTGTACCGTACAAGTTTCATTATCTCCTTTGTTTGGTGGTATGGAGAACGGTGAGTACTCTGAGGGGTCTTGACTTGCACTAGATGCATGATTTTTATCCCCCTGTATGGTTTATGTCTTCTTTTAGGTCTGTGTGTCACTTAGTCTTTGGCTTCTATATATATATACTCTTGTGTTCTGTGTCCTCTGTGGACCTCTGTATTATAGCTCTCTGTGTTGTGGGTGTGGTCTGTGTCCTCTTTGGACCTTTGTGGACCTCTGTATAGCCCTCTGTGTTGTGGATGTGGTCTGTGTCCTCTTTGGACCTCTGTGGACCTTTGTATAGTCCTCTGTGTTGTGGGTGTGGTTTGTGTCCCCTTTAGACCTCTGTATAGTCCAATGTGTTGTGGGTGTGGTCTGTGTCCTCTTTGGACCTCTGTGGTCATCTTTATGGTCATCTGTATGATGTAAATCCTCTGTGGTGCCTAGGACTGTGTCCTGTGTATGATCTGTGTCCTTTATGAACTTGTATGGTCTGTGTCCTGTATGAACTTGTATAGTCTGTGTCCTTTATGAACTTGTATGGTCTGTGTCCTTTATGAACTTGTATGGTCTGTGTCCTTTATGCACTTGTATGGTCTGTGTCCTTTATGAACTTGTATGGTCTGTGTCCTTTATGAACTTGTATGGTCTGTGTCCTTTATGCACTTGTATGGTCTGTGTCCTTTATGAACTTGTATGGTCTGTGTCCTTTATGCACTTGTATGGTCAGTGTCCTTTATGAACTTGTATGGTCTGTATCCTGTATGAACTTGTATGGTCAGTGTCCTTTATGAACTTGTATGATCTGTGTCCTTTATGAACTTGTATGATCTGTGTCCTTTATGAACTTGTATGGTCTGTGTCCTTTATGAACTTGTATGGTCTGTGTCCTTTATGATCTTGTATGGTCAGTGCAGCATTGCCTGTGTCCAGTGTATGATCTGTTTCATATGAATGGTCTGTCTAGCAAATTTGGTTTGTCTCACCTCCATGATCATTATTTCTTGTATTTTCTTCCTCCATTGTAAGATTCAATTTCTGTGTGACCAGGGTTGCCCTGTAATATCGCTGTCAACAGTATGATAAGTCCCAACTGTACACCCAGGTATGGTCTTAAATTCTTCCTCATGTGTATGTTTTTTTCGTGTTCAAATCCACGATAAAGAAAGATTTTGTTGTGATTGGTTTAAAATAGCTTTCCTCATTAGTGGGAGACTGTGGGCCGATAATGACAGTAATTATAGCACAGCCACTTGATGTTTCCTCCGAAATAAGGAAGTGGACTTTGTATGGGTTGTGTATTGTGTAGAGTGTTGTAATGCTACGAGGATGTAGCTCGACTTCCGCACTCATACGTGAACAAAACTAGGGAGGGATCTTGTGAGATAGACATTATTGAATTCAGATTGAATGAAGGATTAATTGTTCAATGGAATTATTACAGGACGTGTGACACCTCTGACCTATATATTGCCACCAGGTAATCCAGGTTATCAGAGGGCCCGATAGCGGTGCTGGAGTTGGGAGGCCCAGATATATCTAAGATGCTTCATTGGACAGGGTGGAGTGGGAATAGTAACACACCTGCTCGTTATGATAAGCTACACAGGTATTGGGTTCTGTTAATACTGGTCAAATAAGTCACAGTTCTTTAATAGTTCCATATTTATGTCATTTCTGTTCTTAAGGCACTTATTGATTGGGGTTTTAATTGATATTGTGAAATAGTCTGCACTGAACTTATTCACCCCTGAAGTTTCATAATGAACTATTCCAATTTTGGAATTGGAAGAGTCAATATGTGTCTTTAAGGGTGAATGCATGGGTTAATATGTTAAATGAGATCTGTATCTGATTAAAATGTTAGGGTGTTGTCAATATCATGTTTGTTTCGAATTGCGCTGAGTTTTGTTGATATTGTTTCTAAGATTTTGTCAATTTTGTAAAAGTTTTATAGTTTTTTCTGCATATATGTTGTCGAGGCTGCAAAGTTGTAAGGTAATGCATTTTCTTAGGTGTTATAAGTATTGTAATAGTTTTCCTTATGTTTGCTTATAATGTAATAGTTTCTCAACTCTGTAGCATTTCCCATTTTCTGTGGTAGTATTGCAACATTTTTGTAAGGTGTGGTATTAAGTTTGAATGACTTATATCAAATGTGGTTAGTATTGCAATACAATGTTGTATCCTATCTCAATATGGCTATGAAAGGTTCATTTTAAAATTAGTTCTAGGCTTGCAGAATCTTTTATGGTATATAGCTTTATTATCATGTCATAATAACTGAGCCATGTGAATTTGGTGTATAAATTGTAATTGTAAACATAGCCAAGCAGGTTTACAAAATACAGGTGTGTTCATGTGTGTAAAATACAGGTGTGTACAAGTCTATAAAATACAGGTGTGTTCATTTGTGTAAAATACAGGTGTGTACAGGTCTATAAAATACAGGTGTGACATGTGTGTATATGTGTATGCATGTGTGCACAGGTGTGTACAGATGTACCTATATATATGTTCTCACAAACTGCTGAAGTATTAATGGGACAAGTGGGGAGGGGAGTTTGGAATAAAGAGCTGACTGAATTATTCAGGTTGAAACCTGCCGAGGTGTAAATTATTCAGGGGTTGTAAGTATACTGTGATAGGTTGTGTGACGGGCATGCTAATGTCTATTGTCAATCAGTGCACAGTCACTTCTGGCCATCCAATATGGCCCCCGAATCTACCACATAAATGCTTGCTCATAATCTCTAGGACTAAATCAACAGTGAATTTTCTGTGAAATTAACATGAAATTGGAATAATCACTGCAGCATGGGGTTAGAATAACTTTCAACCAGGTTTCTTTGTTCTTAAAACAAAGAGGACAAGTTAAAAAAAAATCCAGTTCTGGCAGAATATCTGCCTTAATAATTGGTTGTAATTCAATTTCTTTATAAAGATATTTGGGACAGAGAAGCAAGAACAATTTTCTAGTATAAGGATATTGTGAATTGTAAAAATTTGATAACTCAACCTAGTAAGGACCAATGCTGCACACTATAATAATAGGACAGCGCTAGCCCTCTACTATAAAGATATTTTGTACAATAATGGTAGGACAACACTCTAGTCTACTATAAGGAGAGTTTGTACTATAATGTAAGGATAATCTTCTTCTATAAGGATAATTGTTACTGTAATGCGAGGGACATCTTTCTGTAATAAGGATATTCATGCAGCTCTTAATGAAAAAAACCTACTGTAAGGACAAATTTCAGTGTAAAGATAAAATAATACCATTGTAAGGGTATGGTTTAATGACTAGACAAAGTGCCTTTGTTTGAACAAAGTTTTATACTGTAATTGCCTTAATCTTCTAAGCCAGCTTCAAAGGTTGTTAGTTTCTTGTGCTAAGGTCTTGGTAAGTGATCGGCAATGTGACTTAGCAACTGTGTCATCACTTGTAAGTGAGGAAATGGTGTTGACCGTTAACAATGTTTCGTCACTTGGTACTGAAGTTATTGTCACTCCAGGTCTTCTGATACTCCAGTTATGATGTGTCTCAATCAGGAGCTAATGGCCTTATCAGTTTGACAGAGAATAGTTTACATACCCGAGCAATAATTGTTTACCATAATGTATAACTAAACTTAACTTTCACAGTGTATTACGTGGTCACTGTCAAAATGTGACGATTATTACTACTGAAACTACGACTTTTCAATGCACCAAATATTTATAGTTTTTTATCAATCATTCTTATACTTATACATCTTTGATTGAACACTTCACCAAATCAGTAATCAGAAATACTTGTTTGCTTCTGATAAGGTCAGAGAGTTAAGATAATGGTTCATCTGGTATGGGGTAGTGTGTATCTTCTTTGATAAGTTCATCTGGACTTTTATTGGAAAATGTGACTTAATTCAAAAGTCCTTTTATTCAAATGGATATTGATTGAGAGGTCTCTGTTTCCAAATGTAGCTTGGTAAGCTGAGGAGTGTGACTTGATTGAGAGGTCCTTCTTGGCAAGTGTAACTTGGTTAGCTAAGGATTGTGACTTGATTGAAAAGTCCCTATAGACAAGTGTGACTTGATTGAGTTGAGGTCTCTGTGGGATTTAGTTTGAGGAAATACATGTGATAGGGTATGTTGTGGGTCAGGGGTTGGAGTGTGAACTGAATTTACAACTTGTAACCTTTATTGTGGACTGACTATTGTTTGTCAAGTCTGAAGTCATAAATTTGCACTCTTATTTCATTGAGGTTTTTCTCCTGTCCTGCCGTCAAACATATATAAGAGTTGTATAAATCTTGCATCAAGGATATTGATTTCACCAAAATCTTAAAATACAAAGCATATTTTTAAGCTTATTTGGAAGTGCAAATATGATTTTTTATTTTTATTATATACACTTTTACGTTCCTATGTTCAGTCTGGCTCCTCCCCCCTGACCCCTCTCCCCATGGGTAGCGTGTGATAGGTAATATACTGGAGTCGTAGTCTGTGACCTGTTTGTATAATACATACATGATCAACCCAAAAATTTTTAGAACATGCTCATACATAATCAATATAGAGTCAGAAATCGTCCTTGGGTATTGAGTGGGCCAGATAGTATTTCACACTGTCGGTTGTGTGGGCTTAAGATGAGCTGGGAATATTTGGGTAACTGCAAACGATTGTTTGGACACAACAAATAGAGGGACTTATGGGTCATGTAAACTTGGCTAGCGTTGTCAGTCTATTGGCTAAGCTCACATGCCAAAAAGGTTAGGGTCTGACAAGGACCAGCATTACTGTAGGGCTGGGCCCCACAACGCCACGGTCAGCAGTGTGGACACAGCACTGGACTGGAAAAGGCCATCTTTATCATAGGCAGGTCTGAAGAGAGCAAGAAAAAATCAATGGGGAGGATTTAAAATGGTTTATACATGGTACCAAAAGTGACATGACAGTATTTCATGGGTGAGGATTGTAAAATATGTCAAGTTAAATTTACTGAAGTATTTGTTACTAAGATGTCTGTTCTTTTTTTTTGGGTTGTTTCAAAAGTTTTTCATTTGATGTTCTTTTGATATTTAGTATGTGTTGTCAGCCATGTGTTCGAGTTACATGAGACAGATACAAAATTTGCTAGAGATTTACCTGTGGGATGACTAAAAGACTCTTGACTAGGTCATCTTGTTTCAGCAGGAATTTTGTCTAGTTGCTTTTTATTCTGCTACATTTTGTCATGGAAATTTTATGCCATATCTAGGTTAAATATGTTTATTTATTTGGTTTTCTGAATGACCTTTGTTCTTTCCTTCATGAAGAAAACTTCTGTCTTTGTCGCTGTGGTTGATGCATCTGTGGATGAAAATATGGTGGTTGGTTACTAAAGTTGATAGTTTGTAGTTGGAATACTGTTGGCTACAATGGTTGTGCCTGGTAACTGGGTTTCTATGACATAAACAATTCATAAAAAAATGGAGGATGGTAACCAGTAAGCTGGTTTCCATGGTGATGGTTTCCTAGAGAGGGTGTAATTTGTAGTGGAGAGAGTTTTATCTCATCGTAAACAGCATGGTGAGATTCAACTCCTCCAACTGCAGGATGCGCCATTTTGCTGCTAACATTGCTAAACATCACAGTCAACCGTGACAAAGAAAACTGACTAATTTGTTCCTGTCAGAGATACTGGTATCCTTGGACCTTCCGTGTAAGTATTGTCACTAGGTAAGTAAAGTTTTATGTACAGTCTTAAGTGCAGGTAGATTTACCATAGCTCAACTTATAGTAGACATTGTAACTACATGCACGGCTGCTGATTAAAAAAAGACAGGTTCAAACTTCTAAGAAAATTGTTTATGAAACTTGTATTGCCTATAGAAGATGTGCAGTATATCTTAAGTGTTACTAATAATGACTTTCATCTCATGGTGAAATTTTCATTTTATGGTCAAAAGTCAAATATATGAAGAAAAATTGTTTCCAAAATGTTTGGGATACATTTATGTTTTAGCTTTTAGATGTATCTTTATCAAAAATATCCTCTACATAAATCTATATTTATATAATCTGCATGAAGAATGGATAATGTATGATATAATGTAATAAGGTCACTGTGACCTTCATCTCAAGGTTATAGGTAGTTGAGTAAAAAGATATCTCTTTTAAACCAGAAAATATATAATATTAATTACTACTTATTAATAATTTGAAAACATGTAACAATGATAAAGTAAATGTTGAGATGTAACAGTACAAGTAAAGGATAAGGAAATTCATGTACATATAGAAAGGTACACATATAAATGTCTTCCCTGTTGTGGGTAAGAGCTAGCATAATTGATTATATTGCTGAGGTTGATGTGGTATGGTGCTAGCTGCCAGAAAAAAATTCCTAATGCTGCTATTTTAGCACATAGTTTCAGCTTGACACTAAAGATTCCTATTTTCTAATCTATTATAATGGAAATATATTTCTGACAGAAATGTTGAAACAGTACTACATACTACTTATGATGTTGTTGATGGAGCTTATTAAAAGCTGAAAAGTAGGTTTTCACAAAAAATGATTTCAACAATCAGGCATCTTAGAAAATATCATTAGGCTAAAATCCTTCAACTTCCTTAACTCACCAGACTGTTCTATTTTAAATCCAACACATTTGTTCATTTCAGCTTTTCTTATTTCATGTCAATTAAATCAGTACCTTTGGGTACTTAGGTATCCTGTTGAATTAGTGAACTCTTTCACCCCTACAATTTCATAATGAACTGTTCCAAATTTCGTATTGGGAGGGTTCAAATGTGTCTGCAGGGGCGAATGATTTAAAGAATTTAAAAGAGGTACTTTCATTCTAGCTGTTTAGTTAGCAATAATTTTATTACTGCAATAGAAACGCAAATTACAGCACAGACTGAAGTATTACACTGCAGACCCCAGTTTTATCAACATTCCCTAACCTCTGGAAAGTTCTTCACTTAAAAATCTCTATAGGAAAGCATTACAGAAGTTAAGTGGAAAATCTTCTATTAAGGAACCTTTAAATTCGGTAGTACATTTCTCTGGAGATTTTTCAGTCAAGGAATTTCCTTTAGTTAAATTATGTTCATGAAATTTGAGCCAATTAAATAATACTATGGAAATATTTATTATTTTGGACTTGATTAAATTGCATTACCAAAGATTAAAACAGACAACATTAACCTTACTTGACCCTATACATTCAACAAACTTATTTCATATTACATGTTTTTCGAAAAGCAATCATATTGTTAGACAACAAAATGAAGATAGAACTTTTCAATTATAGCAAATATGTATGTTAGTAAAAGCAAAGCACTGACTGTATTGATCGAGGTACTAGAACATGAACTTTATATTCATACTAAGAGAGGGTCACCTGGTGACAAACAGACAGATAAGGTTAACGATAAACATCCCACTTCATGCATAGTTCCTCAATCCATGGAATTAGATTCTGGTAAAATCACTGATGGGTCTTAACTTGCAAAATTAGCTTTCAACATTTGTTCGTTAATCAAAAAGGAATCTATGAAAACATAAAATATTGAGTATTCCATTCAAATAGTAGCATCTCTTTAAGATTTTAAGTAGGTCAAAGCACCATATATAAATTAGGTTCATGTTTTTGATAAAAGAAGAGATGTGTATTCTTTCTAGCAAAGTTTGCTAAACTTGAGTGTTACAGGCCAAATAGACCTTTTATTTTAGAACTTGACAGATTGAATTGACCCTCCAGTTGATGTTCAGCTTGATGTGAAAGAATCTGATCACTTAACGAAATGCGGATTGGACATTGACCTGAGGAAACTGGATTTACTTTTTTCTGGTTTCCAAATGGTATTCAAGATGGATGTTTCCAGAAGTTCATCATTCTAAATGTTTAAATTCCGCTTATGTTGTTATAACTTCTACAAAATAAAATTACTCTGTCAATTTGATTACTGTTTTGTTTTAAATTGGGTGGCAATAAACTAGCAGGTATATATATATGACGGACAGAACACGAAATTCACTTTTCTACTTTTACAAACAAATGGCATTCAGTAGGTCTGCACAGAATGGAAGTAACTGTTAACAGGGGTATGACTGCATGATGATGTCATCTTGTTATCAATGTCATAATGAATTGCAATGAACATTGGTGGTCAATATCTTAAACTTCTCCATTGAATGAATGGTGCGACAACCCTTTGAAATGAAGTGCATTATTTTTGTTTTAAATATCAAACTCATTGAAGCCTGGAATTTTGTGGATGTCAACCAGTCACTAAGTTTTCACGTACTAAGTTTTCAAGGACTAGAGATTATTTCTGTCTAGGTTAGTGTATACAGAAAATAGATTACATGTTCTGTACTGTTATTTCGAAATATCCTACATATACCTAATTTACTGATCTACACACCCAGTATAATCTTTTATGTCCACAACTATGAATTGTAGGACAAACAGACAACGTAATTAGCTTATGCTCATTTATGCTTATAGTTTGAACAAGAAATGTTTTTTTCCTAAATTCTTTGGTCACTGATGTCAAGCTGGATACAATCCAGAGTATTTCTGGATAGGTCAGGATCTTATATAGTACAATTTACTGAACCTTTATTTACAAATGTAGTTCTAGGCAATCTAAATTTGGTTTAACATTCATCAATGTCACATTTTAATCGGTTGTCACCCTGGATTTTCACACTTGGAATCGTTGGGTTTGATGACACATTGCACAGATACTAAGTTTTTGTTCTGTAAGATGGGTAGCATGCATGGATACAACAATTTGATCGCACACCCTGATGTACTCAACGATTGTGATAAGGTGGTCTGAAGGCCAGCTAAATCTGGGACAGTACAGAACAGATCACAAGACATGATATTTTGGGTAACCTTTATCCACTGCGCTGCGTGAAGAGGTCTCAGCAACAGTCAAAGTCTGTACTGATAGGACGGGACTACCTCTTCACCTCCTCGCCAGCAGCAGCACGGCACAATCTCCGCCACTTCCAGACAAGACACAGCTTGTCCTGATGTGTTTGTCACAGAATATTTTCACATGATTTAATAATTGAGGCCCCTTAAGGGGTAATCATATAGAATCTTATCAGAACCATAGTACAATATACTATCCTGTAGAAATATGTAGTATAACTTATACAAGTATTCTTTAGCTATCGGAGGCTCCATTACAACAAGTCGTATTATATCACATGGATGTATTCACAAATAATATGACTATATATGAGGCCCCATTTGGGATTAACAAAGTATAATAATGTATTCGAGGCCCCATAAGGGGTATGTAACTTTACAACATTTTAACTATGTAGGACAACTTCGGGATAATGGAAAAGTTGAAATTTTTGGGATGTTTAAACATTCATCTTTTTCGAAATGTTTAGTAAATTAATGTAAAATTATCCATTATTCATTAAAATTATGAATATTTATCAATATATTTATATATAAGAAAAAAAATAAAGAGAATAATAGATTTTAGAAACCCTGTCGACGAGGCAAAAATGGTCAAACCATGAACAATTTAAAGAGATACATTGCGAACATTTGATAACCACATGGAACAATTTCAACTTTTTACCGTTCTGTAATTTCATATATCTGAGGCCTCTTTTGGGGGTAATCATAAAGCATCACCATGCTAAAAATAAGTTGTCTGCAAAAAGCGAACTTGTCCAGTGCTAAGAGTCTAATCATATTTAAATAGCATTATCACTATATTATTTGCAAGTAAGCCTATTTAAACAAACACATAAATTAACCAACTTTACCTGGTTAGAGAGATTTAAATCCCTGTAATAGGTTTTGTCAATATATCTCAAACATAGGTATGTCAACATGGAAAATTTAAAAGCCCTTCTAGTGAAATTCATTTTTACAAAATAGATTCTTGTGACCAGTTTTGTAAAAAAAAAGTTTGAGAGTTACAAACTGATTTCAATTGTCTTTGTCTTTCTTAAAGGATACAGACTTAGAAACTGACTGCATCATAAATACAAATGAAGAAGAGAAGCAATGTCATTGCATATTCATTTTCAGTTTTAAACTTATTTTACACCATATAGTCTGATAGTGGCTGACTGCAAATTCTATATTGATAACAATTGGTTTATATTGAACAAATTGAAAGTTATAAAGTTAATACAGGTCCGAGTTGCTTAAATATTAATGACAGTCGATCTTCTTTAAGAAAGCATTATTAGAAATTAACAGGAAAATCTTGAGTTAAAGAATTTTTCCTAACTTCTTTAAACACTTTATTATGGAGATTTTAAACTTAAGGAATATTAATGAAATTCCTTAACTTGATAGTCTCCTTTTGATAGCATTATAGAAGTTAAGGGGAAAATCTTAAGTTAAGGAACTTTTTCTTAACTTCTTTAACACTTTATTATGGAGATTTTAAACTTAAGGAATATTAATGAAATTGGGGCAAGTATATATGTATTCAGTGGGATAAAACTGTATAAAAGCCACAATTAATTTGTTATTTTTGTTTTAAATTTATTACAATTGATATTAACATGGCGGTTAGCTGGTGTTATCTTGAATAAGGCGATAAGATGGCGTGTGATTGAAATGTTTGTCAGCAGAAATTAGCTACTGTATTGACTGTGGTTATCGGGAGTAGATAAAGAATAGGTTTATCAGCCCGCGATCACAAACTGTAGAGCCACGCGGACATCCAGGGTTCCCTACAGAAGTCAGTACAGCAAGGTCTTTGTATTCTCATCTTCAGCTCGTCTGTCATTTGAATTGTTTCTGGCTGTATAAATACAGATATTTCGCAACACATTTGTATATCTGTAAAACGCTGTTATCCCACAGAAGTCTGTGCATACGCTGAAGACTAGAAAGGAGAATGAACAGTTTCTGAACTCTTCATTGCAGAATTGTCAAATAAAATAATTAAAGCAAATTTATGCTTTCAGTGATGGACAAAAGATCACAATCTGGTTAAATCAATATCTTTGATTATATACTTTGATGTTCTACTTTCCAGTTTGAAAGAATGTAGCTAGCGGATCTGAAATATTTTAAAGATCTGCTTCAATCAGATTTGAAAGGATAAGAGCTCAGAAAGTTGGTTTTCAATAATACTTTTGGGATTCCTTTTCTGTGATTTGATTCAGAATTAGATTTAGTGCAGAATTGTACCGTTTCTATAAAATAAGAGTTTGGATCTATATATGAACAGAGGACACAAACTCGCATCTTTTGATGCATTCATTAGAGATGTTAAAAGACTACTTTCACTGAAGACACATTTGAACTCTTCCAATTCAAAGACTGAACAAGTTCATTATGAAATTTCAGGGGTGAATGAGTTAAATTAAGTCATGCATTTCATTATTAATAGTAAAAGCACATCAGACTTTACCTGTGTTAAATGAGGGTATTCGTAACACTATTGAAAAGGCATCAAGCTGACAGGACATCAGACAAAGGCATTTAAAGTACAGTCAACTTTTAAACGGTATTCAACCTAGTAAGTACACTTAACCCTCTAAGCATACCCTCGTGATGCATTAGGATGTGTGCCCGAATTAAAACTTTGTAAAAAATTTCAATACTTCACCGATCTGACTATACAATCATTAGTCTGTGTTCCTGAGAAACAAAAACACTTTATTTCTTATCACACAGTACATGTCTTACTAGACAGTACATTATTTACAACACAGTACATTTTTTACCACACAGTAAATGTCTTATCACAGAGTACATGTCTTACCATACAGTACATGTCTTATCACATAGTGCATATCTTAACACACTGTACATGTCTTACCACACTATTGTACATGTCTTACCACACAGTACATGTCTTATCACACTATTGTACATGTCTTACCACACAGTAAATATCTTATCACAGTGTACATGTCTTACCACACAGTAGATAAGTCTTACCACACAGAACATGTCTTACCACACAATACATGTCTTACCACACAGTACATGTCTTACCACATAGTGCATATCTTAACACACTGTACATGTCTTACCACAAAGGAAATGTCTTACCACACAGTACATGTCTTATCAAAGTTCATGTCTTATCACACAGAACATGTCTTACCACACAGAACATGTCTTACCACACAGTACATGTCTTACCACACATTAGATCAATTTTATCACACAGAACATGTCTCACAACACAATAACTGTCTTAATACCACACTGTTGATGTCTTATCACACATTACATAGTTTATCACATAGGATATGTCTTAACACACAATATGTGCAGAGCATATCTTACCACACAAAACATGTCTTATCCCACAGTATATCAGTCTTACCACACAGTAGATAAGTCTTACCACACAGAACATGTCTTACCACACCGTGGAATAGTCTTACCACACAGTAAATAAGTCTTACCACACAGAACATGTCTTACCACACCGTGGAATAGTCTTACCACACAGTACATAAGTCTTACCACACAGAACATGTCTTACCACACAGTAGATAAGTCTTACCATACAGAACATGTCTTACCACACCGTGGAATAGTCTTACCACACAGTAAATAAGTCTTACCACACAGAACATGTCTTACCACACAGTAGATAAGTCTTACCACACAGAACATGTTTTACCACACAATACATGTCTTACCACACAGTAGATAAGTCTTACCACACAATATATGTCTTACCACACAGTAGAATAGTCTTACCACACTGTAAATAAGCCTTACCACACAGAACATGTCTTACCACACAGAAGAATTGTCTTACCACACAGTAAATAAGTCTTACCACACAGAACATGTCTTACCACACAGTACATGTCTTACCACACAGAAGATAGTTTTATTATATATTTTATATCTTAACACACAGTACTGGTATATGTCTTACCACACAGAACATGTCTTACCACACGTTAGATAAGTTTTATCACACAGTTCATGTCTTACCACACAGGACATGTCTTACCACACAGTACATGTCTTATCACACATTAGGTTAGTTTATCACATAGAATATGTCTTACCTCACATAACATGTGTTACCACACAGAACATGTCTTACCACACAGAACATGTCTTACCACACAGAACATGTCTTACCACACAGTAAATAAGCTTACAACACAGAAAATGTCTTACCACACAGTACGTGTCTTACCACACAGAACATGTCTTACCACACAGAACATGTCTTACCACACAATACATGTCTTACCACACAGTAAATAAGCTTACAACACAGAAAATGTCTTACCACACAGTACATGTCTTACCACACAGAACATGTCTTACCACAAAAGAAAAAAAGAAAATTCTTTAGCTATATTGATATTAGCGACTTTTTCTCCATAACCACTGATTGGAATTCAGCCGTATTTGGCAGGAAGCATCCCTAGGTGTCCAGGATTCAAAATTGTACTCATGGTGGGAATGACCCCCTAGGTCAGCTGAGGGGTGGGCCAAAAATGGTTATTTAGCTATATTGCTTTAAGCAACTTCCTCTCCATAACCACTAATTAGAAATCAGCCTTATTTGGCAAGAAGTATCCCTAGATGCTCAGAATTCAAAATTGTACTAATGGTGGGACTGAACCCCCCCCCCCCCCCCCATTGGGCTGAGGGGTGGGCCAAAAAGAAAATATTTTACCCTGAATACATAGATACCAATGTATCCGGGTGAGCGATGCAGGCCCTCTGGGCCTCTTGTTTGACATCAAGTTATTGTCTCAAATGTACAATTGGATAAGGAACAGACGTCACCTTTTAAATCCCTTTATATAGAAGATATAATAGATGATCAGGTAAATAGGCCTGGAAAACTAGAGCCAATTAATACATGTTCAAAGAAAAGTAAGAGTATGATTGATTTTAACGGAGCATTATATAATTTAAATAGTTGTCTGCTGAAATAAGGTTTATTATATATAATGTATTTCATCGATTGGACCATAAATACTGCCAATACTTAGGACAAATGGTCTTTTGTTAAAAGTGACAGGTTTGACTGATATTATCACTTATTGTCATGGAATTGGTTGAGATTCCCATCCCATAACTAGAACAATAGATTAATGTGACAAGAAATTACTTCTGGGTCCATCTCTGACTACCCACCTTTCAACCCTATGGAAACCAGAATTAGTCCCTGGGTCCAGCCTGACCCCTGGTGACTTTGTTCCTGTGTAATAACATGGAAACAGTTGAAGTACCAGCTCTATAAACACACATATATAATTATGGCCTGGAGGGGATATAGATCACTGGGTCCCTTGTTAAGGAGATCCAGCATCTTCTGAAAGAGGTTAGTGTGGTTAAAACCAGCTGGCAGGTTCACTAAAAAGGAATATTTAATAAAAAAAAATACCACCATCACAAGTCTGCTTGTCAAAAAGGCTACATCATATTAGTTTACCATAATAGTTTGTAATTATGTGGTTTATTGATTGCTTGCATAATTATGATACAGTATTCTCTATTTCTTTTTCATTCTATTTACTTTTGCAATAAAAATAAATTCGCAAAAATTAATCACCATGAATTATGATGAGCTGACTCACTTTATAAGATATAGTGTACTGACTATAAATTCATTATGTAACACAGGTCATTTGCTGTGCATTAGCAGAGTGCAATATAAATGATATAGCACAAACATGCAGATGAGTTTTGTAACTGTAGAAACACTACCGTGATGTCACAGTAGTGAAAGGGTATAAAGAGTCTTCCGCTATATAGGAGAATCATTGAAAATAATTTAGTAAGTATGTTTCTCAAGGTATATGACAAATAGAATCTAACACCCATGTTCTTGTGTTGTTGAATTTATTAAACTTATTTACAAATTCCATGCCGTCAAAGGATGAAATTAATAAACTTGTTTTATAAATTCAATATAACATGAAAACAATTTTATTAATTTCATAAAAATGAGCTTTTGGGGAGTTTAATATGAAATTTATGAATACCGTTCATTAAAAAAATATTCAATACCTGGTATTACATTGAACACGAGTGTTAATTGATAAATTAATGAGTACTTCATCAGTCATCATGCGGCTTGCATAAACTTTTCTTCACAATTCAAACTTCTTTTCAAGTTCCACCGGTGCGATTGAGCTGAAACTTATCTGAATTGATCCTGAGATGGTCCTGACCAAGTGTTGTTGCTTTTCAGGTCTGTTCTAAATCCAAGATGGCCAGTATCTTAAAAAACACATTTAAAATTTCTTCTCAAGTTCCACCAGTGCTATTGAGCTGAAATGATCCTGAGATGGTCCTGACCAAGTGTTGTTATTTTTCGGGTTGGTCTGAAATTCAAGATGGCCACCATCTTGAAGAACACATTTTAAACTTCTTATATTCCACCAGTGGGATTAAGCTAAACTTTACCTGAAATGAACCCGAGATGGTCCCGACCAAGTGTTATTATTTTGCGGGTTGGTTCGAAATCCAATATGACTGCCATCTTGAAAAATGCATTTTCAACTTCATTCTCAAGTTCTACAAATGGGATTGAGCTGAAAGTTGCCTGAAATGATCCTGAGATGGTCCTGACCAAGTGTTGTTACATTTCGGGTCAGTCCAAAATCCAAGATGGCAAACACAGCTGTCATCTTGAAAAATACTTTATAAATTCTTCTCTAGTTTCATCAGTGAGATGGAGCTGAAATGATCCTGAGATGGTCCTAACCAAGTGTTCTATTTTTGGGTATTTTATTTGCTCTCTATTATGTTGATAAAGTATATTCTTTACAGTTGAAGTAAAAACAAATAGTCCAGTCATTTTAGCAAAAAAACAGGCCTTACCTCAAACTAATTGCAACAGAATTTATTTTTTGGTTTTTGGAATGGTTATCATTTGTACAATAACAGGAAAAAAGTCTACATCTATCAAAATTCGGGAAATTAATTTTTTAGCCATTTTTATGGTCCAGAAACAAGAAAAATTACATATATGACAGTTTTTGAAGTGAAATATTTAGCTATTTTACAATAATTAACTTATGAAATTAATTGTATAGGAAGACCATATTGAGTAGAGCTCAGAATAACCAACAATTGTCACCAAAAGCAATCTATCAACGATTAAATCAACTATCAAAATGGCTATTTTCTTTTTGTTTAATCTAACAATATTGACGTTTTTGCTCATTTTGAATGGAAAAGATAAAAATATCTGACTCTAAACAAACTTAATCTACACTTAGTTGCTGAAAACAAAACATATTAACTAATTTTAATTAATAAGAATTGGTACATTTTTATGTAAACAAATAATATGACACTTCTTAATTGACCAGTTGAACCAATTTGGTATTATTTCATGCCTACATGAACAATATCCGTATTTCTCTAACAAATATTTTGATAAAAAGAAAAGCAAATGCTTCCAATCAGTTCATATCCTTTTGTGTATTGTTTATATTGTTAAGAAACAATAAATTTGGCAAGTACTCTCAAAAAGTATATTCAATAACTGACAGTAAAAACTTAAATTCATGCATTTTTGCCTGAACACTACAAAAATGGCAAAGTCCATCAATATGAACAACATAAATCATATTTTTTCGAATATGTCTTGTCCGATTTGAAAATTATTTTGCCAATGGATCCACCATAAAACTTATGATTTTATGAGATTAATTTGAAGTTAAAGATTCCTTTACTTTAGTATTTTCATTAAAAATTCAGTATCCCACCATTCATTTCCATTATCAGAATATGAAAAATCAATTTATTTAAAGTTGACATCAATCATAAATTTAAATTTACTTTTATCCAGAAGGCTACGTCATGGTGGTAATTACTGCCAAATTATTTAAAAATCCAGCAAAAAACAAGAAATATATTCACAATTTTGCTGTTGAAAAACGTGGACTTAGCCAAATTTAGTGGTCAAGTCAAATTTGCACCAAATGTGGTTTTCATCTACCTAATTTCAAGTAATATAATGGAGGTATCTTGTCAAATGTTTTATTTTTTGTAAAGAATAACTTGCATAGAAAATAATTTAATGCACATTTCAGCATATGCTGAAGGTATTTATGAAATATTGTTCACATGAATCAATGAATCATTCAATTTTATTTAAAATCAGCTCCAAATCAGACCAACAGACAAACTTTGAGCAGCCATATAATTTAAAAGGTGTAAGTTAAATATATCATTTTCTGAAATTTAAATAAGCAAATTATATGTGAATACATTCTCATAAAACATAAATCAATAGTGACGATGATTGATTGAGTAATCTTTCTTAAAAATCCAACACAAGCTGAAATATTGATAAATTAACAACATTTTAGTGATTTTCAAGGTGTCATAATTTTTTTCGTAAAACCATTCAAACTGTTTTGTTATTGATTTTGTGTTGTACAACAAACAGGCTTGTCATACAATGCTTTTTAGTTATCCTGTATTACATCTGATGTTGATATTTGGGTTAAAAAATGGTCCATCAAGTAATTTTTTTATATTTTCCCGATTTTTTAGGGGTAGAAAAAACTATTTTCCCCAATTTTGATTAATGTAGACTTTTTTTCTGTTACAATGTATACTAAAACCTGTATGAAAAACCCAAAATAAATTCTTTTGCAATTAGTTTGAGGTAAAATCATAAAATGACTGGACTAAAATAGCAGTTACGGTGAAGAATTCCACATTGCATGGCTTTGATTGAAAGTGACTTTGCCTACAGAAGACAGTTTAGCAGCTAGGGGGAGTAGATTGATCTCCTTATATAGGTTTGTGATTGGACCTTGACTAAGTTAACCTGTGTTTGTATTTACAGTTGTACCCCCCTGACCTGGAGTGTATATCGTGCCTGGTGACGTTTGAACATTTGGTGTATGTCTGTCAGAACACCTGTGCTGTACCCAGTGATGTGGACTGGCTCCAGGATGGAAGGTACATTGAGCCATCATGTTAATGGCGACGACTCCTAATAAGTCAGTTGATAACTTATAATAAATCCTGGTAACTTGTACATGTAGGAATACTTTCAACCAAAACATATCATGTGTGGATAAATATTAGTAAAGAAGTGCACTGTTATCATCAATATAAGAAGTGCACTGTTATCATCAATGTAAGAAGTGCACTGTTATCATCATTGTAAGAAGTGCTCTGTTATCATCAATGTAAGAAGTGCATTGTTATCATCAATGTAAGAAGTGCACTGTTATCATCAATGTAAGAAGTGCATTGTTATCATCAATGTAAGAAGTGCATTGTTATCATCAATGTAAGAAGTGCACTGTTATCATCAATGTAAGGAGTGCACTGTTATCATCAATGTAAGAAGTGCATTGTTATCATCAGTGTAAGAAGTGCATTGTTATCATCAGTGTAAGAAGTGCACTGTTATCATCAATGTAAGAAGTGTGCTGTTATCATCAATGTAAGAAGTGCACTGTCATCATCAATATAAGAAGTGCACTGTCATCATCAATGTAAGAAGTGCACTGTTATCATCAATGTAAGAAGTGCATTGTTATCATCAATGTAAGAAGTGCACTGTTATCATCAATGTAAGAAGTGCACGGTTATCATCAATGTAAGAAGTGCATTGTTTTCATCAATGTAAGAAGTGCACTGTTATCATCAATGTAAGAAGTGCATTGTTTTCATCAATGTAAGAAGTGCACTGTTATCATCAATGTAAGAAGTGCACTGTTATCATCAATGTAAGAAGTGCTCTGTTATCATTAATGTAAGAAGTGCTCTGTTATCATTAATGTAAGAAGTGCTCTGTTATCATCAATGTAAGAAGTACACTGTTATCATCAATGTAAGAAGTGCACTGTTATCATCAATGTAAGAAGTGCATTGTTTTCATCAATGTAAGAAGTGCACTGTTATCATCAATGTAAGAAGTGCATTGTTATCATCAATGTAAGAAGCTAAGTGCACTGTTATCATCAATGTAAGAAGTGCACTGTTATCATCAATGTTAGAAGTGCACTGTTATCATCAATGTAAGAAGTGCACTGTTATCATCAATGTAAGAAGTGCACTGTTATCATCAATGTAAGAAGTGCATTGTTTTCATCAATGTAAGAAGTGCATTGTTTTCATCAATGTAAGAAGTGCACTGTTATCATCAATGTAAGAAGTGCACTGTTATCATCAATGTAAGAAGTGCACTGTTATCATCAATGTAAGAAGTGCATTGTCATCATCAATGTAAGAAGTGCACTGTTATCATCAATGTAAGAAGTGTGCTGTTATCATCAATGTAAGAAGTGCACTGTCATCATCAATATAAGAAGTGCACTGTCATCATCAATGTAAGAAGTGCACTGTTATCATCAATGTAAGAAGTGCATTGTTATCATCAATGTAAGAAGTGCACTGTTATCATCAATGTAAGAAGTGCATTGGTTTAAAGACAAATAAAAATAGCACTGTTATTATACCGTATTTTACTGGGAATAAGCCCCTTCTCATGAATAAGCCCCTCCCACTTTGGCAAATGTTCTTGCAACAGGGTAGGTGCCTGTAAATAAGCCCCCTGGTATAGTGTGTCATGAGTTTCAAGATCAAAACAGTACTATATCCAAGATAGTGAACTTTTGTGAACAGGGGTGTATTCATGAAAAAGACCCCTCCCTACTTTAGATCAATTATTTTTCTCAGGGGATGGGGCCTTATTCCCGGTAAAATACGGAAATATGTAAAAAGTGCATTGGTTAATTAAGTGCACTGTTATTATGTGTAAAAAGTGCACTGGTTAATTAAGTTCACTATTATTATGTGTAAAAAGTGCACTGGTTAATTAAGTGCACTGGTATTATGTGTAAAAGTGCACTGGTATTATGTGTAAAAAGTGCACTAGTTAATTAAGTGCACTGTTATTATGTGTAAAAAGTGCACTGGTTTAATGTGAATATAAATAGTACTGGTATCATAATGAAAGTATAAGTTTACTGTTATAATAAATAAAATGAGCTCGGTTATAATAAAGAGTAAAAAGTGCACTGTTATATAATAATGAGTATAAATGCACTGGTATGATAAATTCAAACTAGTAATCCAATAGAAAAATCGAACAGCTTTTAAAAGAGTGCACTGAAATAGTCATTATTTATAGTGATTACTAGGTATTACATTTCTGCCATGCATTAAAAGACTTAATCAGATGCTGTATGGCAGAAATGTTATACCAGCTAGTAATCACTATAAATAATGACTATTTCAGTAGTATAACACTAACAATTATTGTGAGGGCAAGGACGTAATTCTTACAGTGTAGACAAAATATGATGTCAAATTTTTGGAGCTTTTCCCTCCTTTATCAAGACGAAAAAAACATAAACAATAAAACTGCATAAAAACAATATAAGAAATATAATAAGATATAGCTAAGTATTTTAAAAACATGCAGAACATGTTTTTTTACAGTAAGAGAATTGTAAGTGTCTTTCCATCAAACTTGAAAACAGTCTGGGATCTGTCATGTCATTGATTCAAATTTGGATATTTAAATTAAGCAAGTCATGCAAAATGTCTAAAAGCAACTCTCAGTTTTACACTCTCATAGATGTTCAGAATATTCATTGAAGTCCTGAAATTAATATGTTTTACAAATTTTTCATAACTGTGTATGTTGAAGCCTTTTGTTCTTCTTTCAGCTTCTCCAGCAGCATTGACTTTGTGCCGTTGTATGTGGAGGACCCCCCTGGTAGACCCGGATCCCCACAGACCATACACCAGCTCCCTCTACCTTTCGACATTCTGTCACTGTTACCGCGAAGTCAGCAGGCGGAACTCCTCGTTTCATCCTACAGGATTGGTCAGTCTTACTTCAGGTTTTTCTTCCATCATAATAAACAGTTCTTCTTGAACAATTAGCTCAGAAGTATTCTAGTGACTATCTCATCTGGTCCAAACAGCTTAATATGAGTTAATGCATTCACTCCTGAAATTACATTTGGACTCTTCCTATTCAAAGTTTGGAATAGTACACTTTAAAATTTCAGGGGTGAATGAGTTAAGGGGCAGAGCCGGAGCCAAAAGACAAATGTTGACCAAACTTGGTGTCAATGAACTCTTGTGACTATAACCAGTTAAATTTGTATTGGGGTTGATTTGTAAGGTTGTTATTCTGGGTAGCTGAGACACTTTCTGCTTGTTTTCATCACACACAAAATCGAGTCAAATCAAACTGGATATAAATAACAAGCTTCCAGGTAGTGATAAGAACAGGTAATTATACAATTTTCTAGCTGATTTTAAATCTAAACATCATTGTAGCTGTCGTGGAACTCGTGGAACTGAGAAGTGCAATATGTCTTTACTTTTTATTCATGCAATGCCATAGAGATAAAATCATTAAATACAAAATGTTTCAAATAAAAGGAAAACATGTTTATGCCCCCCCCCCCCCCAATAAATGGAGAGGGGGGAGGCATAAATTGTTAACCATGTCCATCGCATTGCGTCCCGTCCCATGGTAATGTAACCAGCTTATTTAAACAAATACTGATTCGATTGTCATCAAACTAATTAAAGGCCCAATATACGTAAATTTCGGCAAAACTTGAAGCGAAAATCAAGCCTAATAACTTATTATTTTGATAGATTTAGTTAAGATTAACTGATATCAGCACTATTCAAGATGAATTCTTTCGCATGTACCGGTACAGCAGCAGTTGAAACATGCTAATTGTAAACACGCGTCCATTTCGAACTGTCTGCTACCTTCGGTTTGTTGTTGAAGTGGGCCCCACCTGAATTATTTTCAATTCTTTGAATTTTTCTGTCAAGAGTTTCTTGTTAGTTACCTCTCAGGTTTACTTCGTTTTAGGCTTAATTTTGCATGGTTATCAACTGGATTTTTCTCGGAATTTTTCAGAATTACTAAAATTTCACTGAAGTTACGTATATTGGGCCTTTAAGCATACATAATTTTTCTTAGCATGAAGAACTATGTAATGTCATAGGGGGGCAAGGGGGCATTTATGTCTCACAGATATTTCTGATTTAGTGATTTGGTATGTAGAAAATACATTTTTACTCCAAAAATTAATCAAATAATATATATTCTTCATCTGAATGAAATAATGTTAAAAGTTTAATCAAAATGGTAATGTACGAAAGTGGACATCAGTTTTATAAGCCAATGATAGAATGACAGATTTATTTATAAATTATTTTAGTTTTAATTTGAAAATTCCAGGAAATCTTAGAGAAGATGAGATCCAGCGGGACATCAAAGGTTCCAACAACCTTTTCTTCAACCTCATGTTCGAAAGACTGAAGGAAACCACTCAAAGGGAGGTAACTCTATCTGCCTGCGACAGCTACAGGTTCTTCAACTTTCTGAAGGATAGACAAAGAGACCTTGCCACTCATCCTTTCCCTTTCCCCTTTGATGACGACATGGACAAACCTCCGACCGATCAAAAATCTGACCATGGTCCCCTAAGAGAACTTGCAGCAGAACAAACAAGACTTTTCAACATGAGATTTAAAAGAAAAATTCCTCAGTGGCGGTGTTTTGTCAGAGCTTCCAGTAATACTCGAATGTTTGTAACGTTTCTTCCTGCATCCTTTGACGACCTCTTGAAACTGAATGACCTTGAGGAAATTGTGAAATCCAAATCCAGTTCTGTTTGTGAAGATGGTATAAAGGATGGAAGTTTGGGCCGAGGCATCAAGCTCAAGGTTGACACCGCCACTCCTTTGACATCACTTGTAGAGAAATTTGTGTCCGACTCCGACACAAACACCATTGTGGAGAGACCTGAGGGGTCAGACTCCGTGGTCCAACAGCCGCAGGAGACAGACAAGATGACAGATGTGGAGGGGGACGATCAGACAGATCTAGAGGACTTAGAGAGAGACGACACAGTGATGGACCTTCCAGGGGAGGTAGAGGAGGAAAGTAGCAAGGAAAACAAATATGTGTCTTGTGTTGTGCCGATGTACGTATACGAATGCTACCTAAACAACGTCACAGACTCCCTGATCAATCCGTGGACGTTTGAACTGGCCGCAGACATATATGAGGACTGTACCTTTCAGACCAAGGGGGAAAGTTTGGAAACGCCTGGTGGAAGAGGACACTTCTTTCGGTTCCCGTCATTTGATCGAGACTCCACGCCTGGCAGTGATGATAAAGATGATTATGAGACACTCCACCAGATTCTGCGATGCAGTCAGTCACAGGAGCGCAGGATGACGGAGAGTTCCGTAGATGGCACGGAAGACTTGAAAATTCACTGTAATTTCCTGTCCGACATCTACTCCTGTTGTTTTGTCAATGGTAAGAGTTGTTATTGTAGCGGGTTTCCAAAATTTGGTTTGATTGTGACAATTTTCAAATAAAATTTGTTTTTATTTGATATTTTAATACCATCATGCACAATACTCATGTAGCTATGTTCTGTGCTGTAGCTTCAAACCTTAATTCATTCACCCTGGAGAACACTTTTGAACTCCAGTTGAAAGGTTGGATTATTTCATCAGGGGTGAACAAATTAACCTTACATGTATATGGTAAAAACATGCAAAAGTAAAGGTCAAGAATAAACTACTTTTAACAGACAACTTATCTTAAAGAATTTACCTAAAACAATGATTGCTGTTGAATTGTTAATATAGATAATGATATTAAAAAGTATTTTAAAGGGAGGTCATAATATTCAATATTTATGATGATCTAAAACAGACGACAAAACTTTCTTTGCATAGTTGAAATCTTATACCACTCAGTTGATTCTTGATTAATTTTCAAAATATTTTGGTGATTAATTATGTTTTTGACTGAAAAAATATCATGCAAATTTTTAAAAAAATGTACAAAGTCTACATTACAGAAGAAATTCTATGATTTTTCCAGGTGTTTTCCAGAGTTTACAGCAAGGCTACTTCATGGCACCCGAGGATATCGACTCCGTCATTTACAATATGTGTACAGAGTCGTTCCCCATGGAGACCGACATCACCACCTTTCTGCTCGCATCATGTCGACACTTCAGACAAATTGTAGAAACGGCCCAGGTGGAACAGAACAACAAAGAACTGGACAAGGGGACGGACTCTACAAACAGACGCACATCCGTCAGGTTTATGGAGAATCTGGATGAAACTGATGGGTAAGTTCTCACACAATGTCAAGTACATCTAGAATTTGGAAAAAAGAGACATATATATATAGTCTTTATGTTTATCTATCAGGTTCAGGAAGCATTTTAAAGAGTCAGACTTGTTAAGTTCTTTCTTGTACATTTTTTTCATGTACAAGTTGAATTTGGAAGCAATGGTTGAGTTAGTTTTCTAAACGCTGTTTAAAGGTGAAACACAAGCTGAGTTAGTTGCTTCTGATGCATGGCCTAATCTATAATCTGCTCATTCTCTAGGGTTTAAACTATTGCAAGGTTTTTTTTATTTTTATGCCAGCACAATTTTACGGAGGGAAGAATGTACCTTTCTGTCATGTCCAAACTTCATCCAAACACCTATTTATTGGTAGTTATGACTATAGACTTAATTTCTTAACAAAAGACTTTCTTTTAATATTATACAAAGGACAAGTATGAGAAAACCATGTTAAAATTCTTGTTTCAGGACTTCAAGGTTAATATCAAAGATACTCGTGCTATTTGTAGTTCAATAACATGCATATGTGCAAACAGGCATTTTTGTCTTACATATATTTTTCAGATATATATGTGAAGGTAAAATATATGGGGATACATGTACCAACAGTTGATAACCTACATCATGCTATGTTTCTACAGCAGTGACTCGGGTATTAAGCAAGTACCAGCCATACTTCAGCTTCCGAACGCCTTGGTGAAACTACAGACTCAATCCACCAGTCGATGTGAGTACCAGGAAGGTCTGCACAGCCTTATCCGACGCAAGTTCACGGACATCATCCAGAAATGGTTCCAGCTTGTGCCCAACTACCCCAACTACTACTTCTACTGCCCAGAGTCGGTCCCACAGGACAGCTCGGTAAGTCCTACAGGACAGCTCGGTAAGTCCCACAGGACAGCTCGGTAAGTCTCCATGTACTTACGCTTCAATAATTCCGTGTCATTTGGAACACCTCAGCCAATTTGGTCATATCTTTTATGGGAGGCACTGTAATTGCGGCCAGGTGCTCTGAATGGTATGTATATATGTAAGCATCAGGCTCTATGAACCCTTTTCCAAATAGGTAGACTTTTGATTTAATTGTTGCATCCTTTTTCGTTTTAAATGTCTTTTATTTATTTTCCTGGTCTTAATTGGCAAATCATTAGAGCTTTTATATTGTACTCTGAGCATCCTCTTCAAATGCTTCTTTAAATCAGATGAATTGTTGCTGGTATTGAGAAAATGTTTGTTCTGATTTTAGATGGAATCTGGAGAACTGGATGGAAAAGATATGACAGGAACAGAAAATGGTGGACCAACAATTGGTGAGTCCAGAGTCTCATGTCATATCCATGAGTTCCACTTTCACATCATGAATTTCATTCTCACATCATGAGTTCTCTCCAGCCAAGCTACAGCCATCGTCGGATACCCACGGTTGATCTCGCTTCGCTAACTCACTCATCACCCGTGGGCAAACTCGCCGAGAAATCCTCGTAGGTAATTAATATGTACGAAGCATTTGATTGGTTCCAGTGCAGTTTCGCGATGGGATTTTAAACCAATCAGAATTAGCGTTAAATAATCTATACGGAAGCATAACTTAGCACTGTATTGCTCTTGACTTGTTTTTGAAGTCAACGACCTGTAAGACTTGTCTCATATGATTTTTAAACAAAATTCACAAGACTTAATTGACACCGCCATCGTTGTGAACACGTCTTCTACTCGCCGTTTACACGCTTTCTCATGGGCGCAGCCATTGTTGTGTATGGTGTACCACGAAACGGGTCTTCAAACTGGAGAGTTCCGATTTTCTGATTGGTCCGTTCTAATATACGAATTACCATATTTTACGAGGATTTTTCGGCGAGTTTGCCCACGGGTGATGAGTGAGTTAGCGAAGCGAGATCAACTGTGGGTATCCGACGATGAGCTACAGCATAAACTGGGATCACATAAAATAAGTATAAAGGAATAAATTGATGCAACCAAATTACTTGAAATTAAAATATTTATAATGGCTGTATTTCAAAATGAAACGCTGTATTGATTATGACTGGAATTAATCAAATATACCCCCTATTAGGTAAGGGGGTATATATATGTAGCAATACTTTTATCTGTGTGTCTGTGCATGTGTGCATGCCCCCGTATGTGAAAACCCAGGTGTGCAATACATCTCAGAAACCTCTGGTCAGATTTAGTTCATATTCAAATCACAGTGTCACTGTTGGTCCTTGGTCAAGGTTAAATGTCAAAGTTCACCCTTGACATCTTCAGTAATGAAGAGTTTGTGTTGAAGATATGTCACTAATCCTTATTAGCTCACCGGGTGAGCTTATGGCATACCGTGGCGTCCATCGTCCGTCCGTCCGTCCATCCGTCTTCCGACAAATTGTTTAAACGATTTCTTCTGATAGGAAATCAACCTAATTTGGCAGGAAGCATCCTTAGGTGCCCAGGATTCAAAATTGTACTAATGGTGGGACTGTCCCCCTAGGGGGCTGAGGGTGGGGCTAAAAAGGGTTATTTAGCTATATTGGTTTAAGCAACTTCCTCTCCATAACCACTGATTGGAAATCAGCCTTATTTGGCAGGAAGCATCCCTAGGTGCTCAGGATTCAAAATTGTACTCATGGTGGGATTGACCCCCAGGGGGCTGAGGGGTGGGGCCATAAAGAATTATTTAGCTATATTCATATTAGCGACTTCTTCTCCATAACCACTAATTGGAAATCAACCTTATTTGGCAGGAAGCATCCTTAGGTGCCCAGGATTCAAAATTTTACTAATAATGGGACTGACCCCTTAGGGGGCTGAGGGCAGGGCCAAAAAGGGTTATTTATCTATATCACAGTTTAAGCGACTTCTTCTCCATCACCACTGATTGGAAATCAACATTATTTGGCATGGAAGCATCCTTAGGTGCCCAGGATTCAAAATTGTACTAATGGTGGGACTGACCCCCCTAGGGGGCTGAGGGGTTGGGCCAAAAAGGGTTATTTAGTTATATTGGTTTAAGCGACTTTTTCTCCATAACCACTGATTGGAAATCAGCCTTATTTGGTAGAAAGCATCCTTAGGTGCTCAGGATTAAAAATAGTATTTATGGTTGGACTGACCCACTAGGGGACTGAGGGCGGGGCCAAAAACGGTTATTTATCTATATCATGGTTTAAGCAACTTCTTCTACATAACCACTGATTGGAAATCAACCTTATTTGGTAGAAAGCATCCCTAGGTGCTCAGGATTCAAAATTGTGCTAATGGTGGGACTGACCCCCTAGGGGGCTGAGGGGTGGGGCCAAAAAGGGTTATTTAGCTATATTGGTTTAAGCGACATTTTCTCCATAACCACTGATTGGAAATCAGCCTTATTTGGTAGAAAGCATTCTTAGGTGCTCAGGATTCAAAATTGTACTCATGGTGGGACTGACCCCCCAGGGGGCTGAGAGGTGGGGCCAAAAAAAGTTATTTAGCTATATTCAAATTAGCGACTTCTCCATAAACACTGATTGGAAATCAACCTTATTTGGCAGGAAGCATCCCTAGGTGCTCAGGATTCAAATTTTACTAATGGTGGGACTAGCTGACCCCTTAGGGGGCTGAGGGGTTGGGCCAAAAAGGGTTATTTAGCTATATCATGTTTTAAGCGACTCACTGATTGGAAATCAGCCTTATTTGGTAGGAAGCATCCCTAGGTGCTCAGGATTCAAAATTGTACTAATGGTGGGACTGACCCCCCCCCCCCCCCCCCCACTGAGGGGGGCTGGGCAAGAAAGAAAATATTTTACTATGATTACCTAGATACCAATGTATCCAGGTGAGTGACGCAGGCCCTCTTGTATAGATTTATTCCATGTTCACACCATACCTTCACAGCTATAGAAATGTAGCACGATATCGTCCACAATTTCAAACAAGTTTCAAAATCTGTTTTTATACTTTTGAATAAAACTCAAAATACTTCTGATTTGCCATATCAGTGGGTATTACTTCACCATTGGTCATTGCATCATAAGAATATACTAACAAACTAATTATCCCATAATAACAATAGCCACTTGCTTCCTGATTCAGGAATGGGTTATAACTATTTGAGCACCTGCCCTTGACCTATGTTTCAGAACTTGTACCTTTTATTGATGACCTTGACCTATATTCAGAACTTGTACCTTATATTGATGACCTTGACCTATATTCAGAACTTGTACCTTCTATTGATGACCTTGACCCATATTCAGAAATTGTACCTTTTATTGATTACCTTGACCTATATTCAGAACTTGTACCTTCTATTGATGACCTTGACCTATATTCAGACATGCTTCAGTCTATTGATAATGACCTTGACTTATTTTCAGACATGCTACAGTCTATTGATAATGACCTTAGACTTATTTTCAGACAGGCTTCAGTATATTGATAATGACCTTGACCTAGTTTCAGACATGCTAAAGTCTATTGATAATAACCTTGACCTAGTTTCAGACATGGTGCCAACTGTTGAGGACAACCTTGGCCTGACGAAGAGGGAGGAAGGTTATGTAATGGTGTATAAGAAAGGTGAAGATAACGATCACAGTTCCATGGCCACCACACTCGACTCGAACGAGTCGTTTGGCTCCGAGGAAGATTTCTGTCAGGAGCTGGCGGATGATGACACCAATAACAACGGCCCCCTGTTTGTGTACTTCACCTGTACGGTGAAGAGCCGTATGCAGTACAAGGATGTATCAGTCCAGAACCTTATCCCTTGTCTGGGTAGGTAGCACTTACCTTCTTTTGCTGTTTTATTATTTGTGTTATTCAATGATACTTCAATTTTTGTCCAAAATATTTACAACATATTGTATATAATACTGTATGAAGGTTATGGTATGGTCTTTTCATTATTTTGCCTATATCAACCCTTATCCCATATCAGTTCTCAGGCCTTGGGCTATTCAAGTTAATATGCTAGGATAGAGAAATAATCATTTGATTACTTGAACCAGAAGGTATGAAATATGTACTTTTTGCCAGTTTAAAGACAAAATTATTCAAAATATTGATTGATTTTAAAGGATACCTAGTCATCTCATTAAATGTAGCCATAATTACTTTTTTTTTTTTGCATGTTTCGATTAAGATGTCAAACAATCTTTATTTGCAGATGAAATTCTTATAGCTGAGGAGATGGAACAGTCCATACGGGACCCCATGGAGCTGCACCTAGGTGACCTTAAGATAACCTTTGACCTTCACTGTTTGACACTGCAGACTGATTCAGATTTACAGAACAAGCCAGATTTTCAGAGGATGTTGTCAAGCTCGAGTGAAGCAGAATCACCTCCTCCTAGCTCAGAGACAGGGGCCTCAGACTCAGTACAAGTGTAAGTACCCCCTCCCGTCAACTTAGAGACAGGGGCCTCAGATTTAGTACAAGTGTAAGTATCAGAGGATGTTGTTAGCCTGAAGTGAGGCTCTCCTCCCTCCCTACAGCCTCAGACTCAGAACAAGTACCCCCCTCCCCTCCCCACAACTCAGAGACAGTCTCAGACTCAGTGCAAGTGTAAGTACCCCCCTCCCCTCCCCACAACTCAAGAGACAGCCTCATACTCAGTGCAAGTGTAAGTACCCCCCTCCCCTCCCCTCCCCACAACTCAGAGGCAGCCTCAGACTCAGAACAAGTGTAAGTACCCCCTCCCCTCCCCACAACTCAAGAGACAGCCTCATACTCAGTGCAAGTGTAAGTACCCCCCTCCCCTCCCCACAACTCAGAGGCAGTCTCAGACTCAGTACAAGTGTAAGTACCCCCCTCCCCTCCCCACAACTTAGAGGCAGTCTCAGACTCAGTACAAGTGTAAGTACCCCCCTCCCCTCCCCACAACTCAGAGGCAGTCTCAGACTCAGTACAAGTGTGAGCACCAGAGGATGTTGTTAGCCTGAAGTGAGGCTCTTCCCCTCCCCACAGCTCAGACAGTCTCAGACTCAGTACAAGTGTAAGTACCCCCTCCCCACAGCTCAGACAGTCTCCGACTCACAGAGGGTAGGGGTATTTTGGTATAGCTTTGTCTGTTTGTTCACACAAAGATTATTTGTATGACGATTTGAAACCAAGTCGTTTTTAGAAGCATTCAGTATGTCGTTACAGAGTTCTGGGCCTTTAAGTTAGAAAATCTCAACAAATGTAGAAAATCTCAACAAATGTAGGAATGGTCCTTGTCCGACACTTTTCCAGGGAACCATTTGAAGGATGTTGATAAAACTTCACATATAGGTCATAATAATGCATGAAGATCTGAAACTAAGTCGATTTTGAAATTTATTCAATACATCGCTGCAGAGTTACGGCCCTTTAGCTTCAATCATTGCAGCAGATGTAAGAATGGTCCTTGTCCACTTCCGTAATTACGCTCATTGATTTCGTGGGTGGGTGTATCATGATATCACGGTACTCTTGTTAAACTATAGCAAATTTTCTTTGAAAGAATTAAAAAGCTAAATCCTGATACGACAAAGGTAATGTGTCAATTGTGAAATCATTACCAGAGATAAGTAAGATGCTTTGTTTTATTCTCTACAGCAATGTGGGACAGCTACAAGATCCTATAGCTCACCTCCCCAAATTACAGCAGCATGCTGTACACCGGTGTAAGGAAGAAGTATGTATAACAGATAACAATACACTAATCTATTTTATTTGGTACATTCAAATTTTAGCACATAATTACTGAATTTAAACAGATAAGCACAATGATGAATTGGCACTCTAACGATAAATTTTGTAGAAAGCTATAATGTACAGAAACTGTGATTATTGCATTCATAATTGTTTTACCGGAATGCTTTCAGCGTGAAAATTGCCTAAAATATGTATATAGTTTCAGTACATGTACAGTATAACAGACACCAACATATCAGTTATGTTGTACAGACTATAGCTACTACTTTAAACCAACTTATTTTTTACGTGTGATTAATTTTCGCATATTTCACGGTTAATTAAAATTCCCGAAATTAATCGCTGCAAAAACGTTTCAATCAAAGGTATGCCAACTGTAGCAGTACTGTAATGTATTGTACTGTACTATACTGTATAGGATTTATGACCGTATTTATCACGAAATTAAGTCGCCGCGAAATAGTTGTTTCATATGAAAACGCGAAATTAAGTCGCCGTTAAAATATATGTTGGTTAACAGTATCTGGATCATGTACATCCAACTCTCAGAATACCACTTACACATGCAGGCTTAGAATTTTGCAGGTTAATAGAATAAATTTGCATAGATTACATTTTCCCTATAGAAGCATGTGAAGGAACCTTAGTTTATTTGTGATGACTTAGCTCAGAAATGAGACACTCGGTGCATAAAGTTGACTGCAAATTGAGCAACAACAGTAGATCATATTTAAGTGGAGGATACATGTATAACCGATTTTCAAAAAAAAAATCATTACTTTTTGTGTAAATCTTCACAAATGCATACAGCATATGGATACTGTTCAAAATAATGTTGTCATTAAATCGTATATCCGGTATGTAGAATTAGTACTTTAGCTACAATGATAAAAAACCACTGGACATTTGTCCTACATGTAATACATGTTTGATCACTTCCCATCTCAGATCGAATGGCTGCTGAAGGACGAGATAGTTTCTGCCCTGCGTCACCTACAGCCTGTCAAGACCGACGCCCTCCATTTTGTCACGGAACATGTCAGGTTGTCGGCGGAGATGGGCAAACCAAACTGTGCTACAGAGAAAGTGAAGCTGAGCTTTGTCTATGGATCAGAACACAGTCTGCTCAAGTTCAAAGAGGTTAACATTTCTTTTACAATTTAAAACTTTGTAAATTCTGATTTGTCTATGTACAAAAATCAGGAAATAATGAGAATTCTTAATTGATATAGACAAGAGGCCTAGGAATTGATTATGATGTCAGTAATCTGTATTGAATCTGTTATAAACTGATATGCTCTGTTATTTTGAATATAGTAAAATGTGTCTTTGAGAAGGAAAGAAATATCAATTAATCTGCAAGAAACAAAAATGCAGCTTTTGCAAATAGTTGCCATAAATTGTTAAAAAAAAGGGGTGATAAAGTTGTCTGATTAGAAGGTAGGACATTTTTAAGGATGTACTTAAAAATTTGTTCTCATTTTAAAACTTGAGCACACTAGCCTTGCCCTTGGGTCATTGTCATCTTTAATCAAAGTTATCAGAGTTACAGAAGAGATTTGGTGCATTAGCATCCTATATTTTGTAATGATATTTGTCTTTTATTGGTTGTAAGTTAGGTAAATCATTATTTTACAACTGAAATAGATTTTCATTTATAATTTTTTTTTACGAGAAGTACGAAATTGAAAAATACCAGATGGTTTCAGATTGAAATGATTATTACTGTAAACCAAATTTCCTTTGCAAGATATTTACTTTAACAAATTTTGCAAATGAAAACAAATTTGCAAAGTTTATCATCGCAAATTATAATGGGGATGACTCGTTTTATGAGATATAGTGTACTGACTATATAATCATGTATAACATACTAGTATAGTCTGTTAAGTGAAAGTTAATCGTCACGACCTAGTAACTGTGTTGTAATGCGGAAATTGCGAAAGTTAGTAGCTATGAACTAGCTGCAATGTGGAAAATCTTGAAAATTAGTTGCTGCAAAAGAAACTTGGTTTGCCATATATTTGGTTTGCAATGATACTGATTTAGTGTTAATACTCTTCAGGAATTTGAAAGGCTGAATTACCTTGGTTACCGGCTGATGAAGGAGGAGGATTACTATTACGTAGTGAAGGGACGAACAATGACAAATCTTAGTCATGCAAAGGCTTTGAATACAGCTTTGGTGGAGTTGAGTGAAGGAACTCCCACCAAACAACACAGTCAACTGAAGGCAGATTTGTTCCACACAACCAACCCAGAATCCCCCGAGGTCATGACGACGTACGTATCGCCTCTGTTTATTACTCCAGAATACCCCAGACAGGCATCACTCGAAGTAGAATCCCCATTAGGCGGTTGTTCGTCTAACTTGAGTGGTAGTGACGGAGTGACACCCAAAGATGCGGAGACCCACGAAGGGACAGGTAATAAAGGAGGAAAGAAGCGTCTGAGTAGATCACGGTTTCCTGAAAGAATGGAGCTGCACTTTAACCGGGACCGCCAAATAGATATCCCGCGAACCCCACTCACACCACCAGTAAAGTCGGACAAGAGAAGCATGAGTCTGGGGGAGGAAATCGGTGAGGTCATACTTAAGAAGTCCTCCAGTTTCGCAGGTTTTCTCACGGAAGACACTGTGGAACCATTCAAACGACAAGACTCCATGACGGCCTTGTCCATGTCTCCAGTAAAAGGTGTGGCTGGGACCCCTCAACTACCATCTCTTGGACGGCTGCGGCATTCATCGGCTCCTTCGGGACAGGGCACGCCAATGAGTAAACATTCGACACTACCGCAGACGCCATCTTGGATTTCTTCAAGAGGAAGTTTCACAGATATAGGTAGGCATGATGGTAAAAGTGATAATTGTCTAAAGAAAGATTTGTTGTTTGGAAATTATTTTTGGATAATGTGTAGATGAAATGCTTTAATTTCTGTTGTGTCATCCATCTAATTATCTGTTTCTTTATTTTTTGAAGCTAAAATGTACAGTTTGATGAAATGTTATACTCATTGAGTTTGAAAACTTTCAACCCATGAATTGAAATAATAATCTCTTCTCAAATTGATATGATTTCTAAACTACCACAGATATTTTAAGGTCATCAGACCCAAAGGTTTAGGGTAACCACAGACAACGGCTTTCTCAGTCGCTGTGCATATACTTTTCCTTCAATCAACTTCTTCTCAATAACCGAAAGGCCCAGGGTACTGATGTTATGTATGTAGGATGCTGGATTGAGGGCTATCAAGTTTGTGAAAATGAATGACTCTGACATACTTTCAAGGTCACAGGGATCAAATGTCTTAAAATCTTCAAGAAACTTATTCTGAAACTGAACTGAAAGTCCAGGGAACTGATATTGCCCAGTAACCGGTTTGTTTACCCTTTCTTCCTTATGTAACTACAGTAGACTCTACCAGGCTTTGATCAGGAAGAGTTCATTATAGTGTTAAGAAGGTTACTACTATTGAACTGTTTGAGACACTAGTGTCCTCTAATAGTATCAATCAATTGCTCTCAGGGCTTTTCGAGCAGTTGAAATACAGGTCATATTGGGTTCCCCAAATGAAAGGTGTGATATTTGAAAACTTGATGCAAGTTAATTACACTGTAAAGTCTAGGTATTGGATGAGCCTGTGCTAATCAGTTGAGTTAGCAACACTGAATATTGTGAAAAATGATTATTTGTGATATGTGTGTTGCTAGGTTACGAGGGTGATTCAAGTGAGACAGACGATGACACTGCAGCCTTCAGTGACTTGAGTGGGAGACAACAGCCAGTACCTAAGTTCTGGTTACTAATGCAGGTCGGGGAGGACGGTGTCGACATCTACTTTCATGCCAGGTCAGGTTACTGCTTGTTTTTGTATTATACTCCACATTTTTATCAGGTCACCTGGGTATGGCTATATTTAACTTCCGTCTGTTGTGCTCCGCTTTCCTTCATACATTTACTGTAAACAGTCTTCAATCTTCTCCTTGGAAACCATCTGTAAAATGGATCTGAACATATAATGTAATGTAATAAATGTTAATTACTTAATTCAAACTTTGAAATAGCTCACTTTTGGAGAGCAAACCTTGAAATAATGTACCTACTGAAAAAAAAATAATTATGTACCTGTTGGTAGAAAAATAATTATGTAACTGTTGGTAGAAAAATAATTATGTAACTGTTGGTAGAAAAATAATTATGTAACTGTTGGTAGAAAAATAATGTAACCTACTATTACCGGTGCTTCCCTCTCTAAGTAAAAGGTAAAGAAGACACTGAGCCTCAATTGTTCTGACTCATTATAGAGAAACTGGCAAGGAGGAAAATGAAGAGAAGATTGAACAGCGCACACTCCTCAGCTTCTTTCGGACCAGCATTGAGGAGCTGTGTCGTCGTGTCAACCAAAAAATGCTTCTCAACGACTTGTACGAGAGTAGGACATGTGACCCTCTCCTTGTACCGGAGGCTGATGAAGAAGTCACATGGAATTTGGACAAACAGATTCACACCGGCCATCGCCACCATGATTCGTCCGATGGTCAGTGACAAATATTGTACTACCAACTGAAAGAAAAAGATAAAAAAAAAGTAGAATTCATGTATATCAATGAAAAGAAAAGCTCTCATAATTACGTACTTCATACAAAAAATTTGATGCAGATATTAATCTTTCAACTTTATAGCAATACATTGAACATTTGTAACAACATCATATAAGGTGATTTATAGCAATTTGATATTGGACGGAAATGTATTTTACCGTTGAAAGACGTAAATTTGACTGTTGAACTATCGGTCTCGAGTTTAAACCAATTTTTTATTCTAATCCCCAGTATAGCCACTCAAAACAATATACTATCCCCTAGTTATATGCCTATACTATCTATATTGCAGCCTCTGAAGCAGATGAGGAGGAGGATCAGCTGAAAGTCAAACCTTACTTAGCTGCCACCTACGACCTTCGCCATGAGGCAGGTTACTTCAACTGTGACTGTGTCCTCACTCACCGCTTCATGATCAACCCGCGACTAAAGATGGGTGCAGCCGGCTCCAAAGAATCCAGAGGTCAGTCAATTATATTGCTCTGTATACAAGATATCAATATCAGAAGCAAGATGAATAGTTATGCCCCTTGCCTTGAGTGTCATCCTTGGCTGTCATTTGGTCATAATTTTGTTTCCGCTCATTTATTCTTGAACAAATTAAATGAACTGTAATTTGTATGTTTGTTATGTAGTTGTAAATGTATGATATTATGCAGGTCATTTCTGATTTACTGAAGATCCTTTTCCCCCTAGATTTATGGATTAATTTATCTCAGAAGTTATGAACAACATTGGAGAGCCTTGTCTTACACCAGTGTAAATTTGAAAAAAACAATAATAACCAACTAATTAGTGCTTCTCTTTGGTTGTCAGCACATTTATGCATGAACTGGTGTATGGGAAATATTGTATTTAAAATATAACTACATATAAAAATTGATTGTACAGTCACTAAAACCATAAATATCAAATATATAGTATTCAACTATCATTACTAATAGCATCAGGAATATTTAAGTTTATTGAGTGCATAAACCAAAATTACAAATTTATCATTTTATGCACAACAACAAGAGCAAAATATATTTTACTATTTATTACATATCACACATACAACCTATCATGCTACATGTACATATCAACAAAAAATACATTTGGAGTCTCGGGACTGCTCGTTTCCTAATAAACTATGCCTATCATAAAAAGTTGATCCGGGTAGGTGACCGGCGGATCGCAGTCTGAGTCGGGGAGGACCCTGCAACGCAGCTGCCAAAATTACTGATATAAATTTGCTGTATAGGAGATCCGGGTATACGTAGGAGACCAGCGGATCACAGTCTGAGTCGGGGAGGACCCTGCAACACAGCTGCATAAGTACTAACTGCAGTATACAGTGTATAAGAAAGATGAATTATTGTGATCCGGGTACGTAGGTGACCTGCGGATCATAGTACGATTCGGGGAGGACCCTGCGAACGCACATATGCATATAAGTTCTTTGAGATCCGGGTAGGTGACCAGCGGATTGCAGACTGAATTGGGGAGGACCCAGCAAAACAGTTGCCTGTCTAAAATTACCCAATTATCTGTTTGGGGTAAATAAAAATATTGACCGTAAATATTTTTAAAAAGGCCAAATCGAAGTAAAACGAGAGCCCCAAGAAGATAATTGTTATAAAAATTCAATATAACTCATATTACATTCAATATTGTAACTCATATTACATTTATGTAACTTGAATAATAATCAAAATACATGAAGGAAATCTTCAAGTAAACTCATAAACATATGTATAAATATATATAAATGAAACATTAAGTACACCATACACACATACATACATACATGTACATGTTCAAGTAGCTAGCTTATAATTTAATTAATATAAACTTTAATATTCCTGTCTCTAGAAAAACAAATTGAAAGGGTACAATTGTATATCTGAACTTAGAACAAAAAGTTACACATACTGTGCTGTGCTTGGCGTAAAACTTTATCTGAAGTTCTCACATACCGCATATAGCAATCTGATTTCCAACGACCCAACGTCTGGATCATATGACTTTCTACTCGTGCAGCTCCAGCAGAGGTAGCTGCTCCAGATCGAAATGAATGTCCACTGAATCTATCAACATCAAGTCCCATGATGCCCAGAACATGACGTATATTAGATATGAAAGTTGCTCTGGTCACTGCTAAACCATTATTGACAAAGAGGGGGGAGTTTGGTAAGGCCCCCTGTGATAAGCGTTTTTGATAATACTTGTTCATGGTTTTTACTGGACACAGTAGTGCATTTGAAAAAAAATGTATAGAAACTCCTAATCTGAAAGGATCTGTCTTTGACGCCTTTAAAAATAGGGTATATGATTCTGATTTCAGACATACATCACACATATGAAGGAACTCATCATCGATAACATTCCTTGTGGTAAATTCAGCACAACGTAGGAAACCAAAAAAGGCCATTTGACACATACAAATAGTCATTATATCCACAAAAGGTGAAAAAATACCTTTCTTGAGCAACTTACACATATCAAACAATATTTTGAAAGTAATAGGAAGTTTCTGATTGGTAACATGACATTGATGTTTCTTTACTCCTTTAAGAATGTATTGGAGTCTGTCTGAATTTGCCAATGGGTTGGCCCTGCCAGCTTGTATGTAGTAGAAGCGAATGCCTGCTAAATACACTTTGATAGTAGCGAATTTCAGTTCTAAATACTTGTCACAGTATGCCACAAATTGAATCAGCAAGTCCTCACTGACATCTGGGAGTTCTGAGCTCGCGAAAATGATACCACATAGTGTCACAAATTTAAGGAAAAGTGATATGGCTGATCTATACACACTTCTAGTACGTTGACCTAGACTTGCATCCCACAAGAACTGAATGTGACTGTTCAGATGGCCGTCAACTTGTGAAAGTCTAGGACTTGAGTGGGGCTCTCCTCGGCGAGTGGGCAAAGATTCCGGAACTTGGACATCTGAAACCAAGACAAAGCATCAGCTACATGATTAAGTTTGCCTGGAATATGTCTTGCATGTACTGTATAATTGTGTGTAGCTGCATGCATTGTCAGTTTTCGCATTAGAGTCATGATAGATTTCACTTTTGATCTCCCTTTATTCAAGATCTCTACAGTAGCTAGATTGTCACAATAGAATAAAACTCGTTTTCGGGCCCATAACTCTCCCCACAAGACGCACGCCATGACGATTGGGTACAGTTCAAACAAGGCCATAGATGTCTCTTTACACATACGAACACAGTCGGGAAACTTCCCCTGGAACCATTTGTGGCCATATACTCCTGCAAATGATGTATCTGTAGAATCTGTGTACAAGTTCATATCCGCAGCATGGACAATATTGTCATCCGAAAAAAATGATACCCCGTTCCATCCACTAAGGAATTTGTGCCACATAAGAATATCTAGACGACATTCTTCAGTTAGTTTGACATGGTGATGTAACTCCTTAACTGACGTAGAAAGTTGAATAAGGTAAGACACAAACGTACGTCCTGGGCGTACCACTCTGCAGGCAAAGTTAAGATGACCTAATAGGCTGAGAAGTTCACGTTTAGTACATGATTTCTTTTGCTGGAAAGTTACAAGAATCTCACAAATCCTATCCACTTTCTCCTTAGGTAACCGTGCTTCCATAGCCACTGTATCTAACACAATACCAAGATATTCAACACAGGTAGACGGTCCGACTGTCTTGTGAGCCTTAAGTGGTATACCTAAACATTTGAAAAGGTCCAACAGCTTGTTCATAGTAATCTGTGCTATGGTTTGGTCATTGTCATCAATTGTCAGGAAATCATCCAACAAATGGAGAATATCTTTGATGCCACATATATTACAAGCTATCCAACACACTGCAGTAGACAACGTATCAAAAATCTTTGGGCTCGATCGACTGCCGAATACAAGTCTAGTGTAAAAATAGTACTTCAAATCCCACTGAATACCATGAAATGGCCACAAAGATGGATGGATTGGCATGATTTTAAAAGCATCGGACACGTCCGTTTTGCACATCAGACTCCCTTGGCCATGTTGTTTTATGCATTTGATAGCTGAATCAATTGTTACATATGTCAACGAAAAATCAGATTTGTCTATCAGATCGTTGAGACTACAATGAAACATATTATTGTGTGGGGATGATAGATCCACTATTAGTCTGTTTTTCCTTGAATACTTCCCCACCGCAATCCCAATAGGGTTAATCCGGTAGAGGTCAAATGGAATATTTGAGAACGGACCAATCAAATAACCTTTCGTCAGCTCTGATTGTACTAGTTCATGTACTACGTCAGGGCGCGATCGTGCTGATAGTAAATTCCGACATTCTAATGGAGATTCTGGTATCCTTTGTAAACCTGTATGGAATCCTGTGCGTAAGCCCTGAATTAAATAAGCGACAAATTCTTTATCTGGATGAGCGCGTAAATAGATCTCCAACATATCAACATTGATCGGTGTCTGAACTTGAGTTGGAATTTGTTGGCCTGACTCTGTCAAGTCGCATGTTGAGACTTTGCACTGCTCGAGTTTTTTGACATGGGGCATTGAGGTTTCGCATGATTCTTTTTACAGGTGACACAAACATGCACGTAACCACATCGACTGCGAGAACAACCTCTGTCTGTATTGAAGTGGTTGCATATCTCTTTTCCATTAAGGAAGGAAATGGGACGGTTGTGGATGTCGGATCTGCGCTGATTTGATGATGAATTGGTGCCCGGTTTAACTGCCTTGTCTACACTATGTTGCTGTTGCTCACAGAACTCTGATGTGTGACTTACACTGGAGCAATGAGCACACACGATGGGCTGCATGTTGGCGAATATATTGCAGAACAAACTGTTGTTTCTAACAGCCCAGTCCACTTTTTTGTTATGATACCTGAGGTACGCAGCTGCTTTGGCACTGAATTGTTTGTGATATTCATAAAAACCATTGCCTATGTACCTATGGCCCATTTCTACCACATCCCTTTCATATAGATCCAGTTCTGCTTCCTCTCATGGAATACTTCTGTCATAATGTTTTTGTAAATGCCGAATGCATATACAAACTGGGGTAACGTTAGTTGTGAAGGCAACTGAACGTGGTGATAACTGCCCGAATTGCTAAAGGTCCTGTCCCCTTTTAAGTCTATCAAAGCCTGGCTTGACGTGGGCAGAAGTAACACCGCGAGATTGACGTCTTTTCCCTCCAAAATCGCTCTCCTGACGTTAGGATGTATTGTCTCAACCGGCGGCAATGATTCTGCCGAAAACCCATACTGAGTACGGACGTACGTACCTTGATAGTTAGGGGCTTGAGTTCCGTCAGAATAGAGGGTGTTCGTTGCGGTTTGCAGAGTATATCCTCCATCTGGTGCTCTGTCAAAGTTCAACACAGAAGGCCTTGTTGACTGCTGAATTGTACTCGCCTCCAATTGAACAGCGCTCCCTGCTGCGGCCGGAATATTCCTGGCTCCGTCACCATGGACTGTTTGCTTTAAGTCCGCGATCTCTTGTCTCATACTTGAAACCAAGGTTGTCAGGGTACTGACCGCCGTCAATATGTCCGCTTGAGAGCTCAACCCATGGGCGCCGCCATTATCGGAGTTTAGGAACTCGTCACTTCCGGTTGTAGTCTCTGACCTTTGTCGCTGATCACGTGATTCCCTCGTGTTTACATGTTCATGATCTCGGGATACGGCGTCTTTGTACTTCCTAATCAACACTGATTTTTTGTCTTTCTGGTCAAAGGAGGCTCCAATTGCTACCAGATTATCGCACAATTCACTAACAGTCCAATTTTCAGGTTGCGAAAGATTGTAAGGTCTGGAGCGCATGTTTGAACGACTTGAACGCGCCGCCATTGTTTTGGAATATCAACAAAGACCACGCATCAACACATGTGGTTATGACGCAATCGTAGTAGGAAGTCCCGTAAATAAGTCCTAATCGGGAATCCAGGCATAAAAGTTCGTTTGGTCATTAAGCCACACTCAAAATAAGATTCCAGTAGGTAAATAAACGAATAATAGATAATCTCTCTCTGACCAACACAACACGTTATCTGACCATCTACAAAACCTCTAAGTGATGCTGACTGCGCATGCGCTCAGCCTCATTAACATACAATTTATGTAACTATGAACTTTAACCTGATTGGTCAATTATCAGATAGCCCTCATGCATAGATATGATTCTAATAATAGTACTTCGCCCTATATTATTTATGCATGAACTGGTGTATGGGAAATATTGTATTTAAAATATAACTACATATAAAAATTGATTGTACAGTCACTAAAACCATAAATATCAAATATATAGTATTCAACTATCATTACTAAAAGCATCAGGAATATTTAAGTTTATTGAGTGCATAAACCAAAATTACAAATTTATCATATTATCGGAGTTTTAATTGGCTGTGTTATGTTAAGTGACCTTTCTATCTCATCAACACAGGCATGAAGGCACTGAGAAGTGTACTCAACAAGTTCTCCGTACTTAACAGGAAAAATATGTTTGTCGTCAAAAATCAGCATGGATCTCAAGCAGTCTTCTACCTTAAGTAAGTAAACCTTTCCGCCTTCAGAAAACAACATTGACAGCTTCAGATACTGTAAGTGAATGACTCTGTTAAGGATACTGTATGGATCCGGTTACTCCGGCTTTCCTCCACCTCCAAAACCAGGCACGTCCTTAAAATGACCCTGAATGTTAATAGGACGTAAAACAAAATAAACCAAACAATAGGCACATCTTAGAAATGGGGAAAGGGGAGACAATCCAGGGTCAGATTCCTACGTGTATATTTAACAGGCATCTGCTTGATATCTTATTTCAAAGCATAAAGGAGCATAAATCTTACATATTATAACATGTTCTGGTGATAAAAAAAGCTGTACAAAGAATGATAAGCCATTAAATCCAGGCAACTTTTTGGATAATTATTTGGATATCAAACAAATCAAAATAATTTTTTTTTATACACTGTTTACCACAGTAAAAAATTTAAAGTAATAGAAAGTAAGATATAATTATTTTCTAATTTGAATGTTTTCATTTGCTGCAGGTTAAAGGAGGGTGGAGCTCTCCTCAGGCAGACCTCAACTCTTAGCTCTGAGGATATTTGTCTTACAGGTGAGTATACAGATTATGTTCACAATTATACTTGCCATAATAACAGAAAAGCTAAGCTTATTAGTGATGATGCTGATCATTATGACGGTAGTAGAGCGAGATGACATTTATATTGTGGATGATTTGTAAGTTTTTCATATATTATTTATTAAACAAATTAAATTTTTGTTATCACATACAATTGTGCTCCGGGAATAAGCAAAAATATCATCCACACAAAAATAACTACCTGTACAATATGTAGATACAGGGAACTTCTTATTGCAATGTATTTTTTGCTTTTTTGCCATGTGTAATGATTGTAGGCTAATTATAAAAGCAAACTTTTGTTATCAAAATGATATACGATTTACTAATTGAATGCAAAATTATTATTGGATGGAAATGGATTTTACTGTTGAAAGTTGAATGACAAAAAGTTACTGTTATATAGTAACCCCAAACTGCATATTGCTTCTATTTTTCAGACTCTGCCTCTTCAGCCATGTTTTCTAGTAGAAGAGATGAACAAGTGAGTATAATCTGTCACTGGAAACACTTTTATATGATCATACCTTACTTAATAATTCCATAACAAAGAACTGGTGGAGAGGAATAGACTGGACCGTGAATGTCCAGTCAGCAATAGCCTGTCCAGCCAAAACTTAAAACTGGTGGACAGGTATAGACTGGACCAAGAGTGTCCATTAAGCACTAGCAAGTCCATCTGTTTCTTTCAGATTTTTTGAAACATATTAGATTTTTGTAACAATTTTACAGTGAGAATGACATTTTTACAAAATTGCGAAATTGCAATCAAACCTGGCTGTGAGCCTCCAGCTAATTTATAGTACATGTATCTACCATTAACCTTAGACGCCATCTGTCTATATGTCTACCACCAAGCTTAGATACCACATGTTTGTATAGTGTCTAGAATGAAGCTTAGAAACACCCTTAGAAAATAAAGAGGAAAATGATGCCATATCTATGGTTGATGTTCACAAAATATGCCTGTATTGGAAAAGCTTTAGTGTTTTGAAAAAAGTGTTGTCCAGAATTATTATGGATCAGTAAAAACAGTCAAGTAATTATAGACAAAGTCTGTAGCATTCATTTGAGTAAACCTTCTCTCAATGATCACACAGGGCATGTTGATGGCGGAGAAAGAGTTGGATACCGTCTCTATCTCGTCAGTCGGCAGTGCGACTCAGAGGTCCCCTCAAGACTACGTAGAACTGCTGGTCCATGGTATTGAGGAGGCGGGTAAGCTAATGTATTTACTGTTGTTATTAGTCCCCACAGAAAATCGGAGGGGACTTAAGTCCGTTCCGTCCTTCCCTTATCTTGTGTGGGCTCTATTTCCTACACTACATACGTGTCACTGGAAATTCATACTTGTCTTGTATCAAAAGAGGTCACTTTGACCTACATCAAAGGAAAAGTTTGTCTTGGTTCAATCTCGTACACTACACATCACTGGAAGTTCACATGTGGTATATGGGTTCCCCTCAGTAAGGAGGGAGTGGGGGGGGAGGGGTATTATGTATCAAAACTAGGTCACTCTGACCTTTACTTTGACATTTGACATTTGACCTTCATCAAAGAAAAAGTTTGTCTGTGCTCTATCTCATACACTACAAGTCACTGGAACTTCGTATTAGGGCTATGGGTTTATCTTATAAAGCACACTGTCTAATGTATCAAAAGCTGATCACCCTGACCTACATTTTGACCTTTAATCTATATCAAAGAAATAATTCCTACACTTCTAGCATCTGAAACTTTGGGTTTGGATTAACATTGGTACATTGGTGAGGCGGTCACAATCAGTAGGGGATTGTAATTCACCGAATTGTCTTGTTTTAAACACATCTGTGTTAATAACATTGAATATATTAAGAGATTTTTACACCTGATTTTCACAAACGATATGGCCTGCGTTAAACACTGCATGGAGACTAATAAAAAGGCGAAAATTTACTGATTGTACATGTTTATTAGCAGTTTGCTGACTTCAGACACTTTTTTTGTACACAAGGTCCTGATATAAAGGTCGACTTGATATCTATGCTGCAAAATCGTCTGGATGATGCTGTCTTGGAAATGATCTCACTGCAGCTCAGTCGTAACCCGGTCAGCAAGTTGTCACCCGGAGATGTTCATGTGAGTACGCCAACACAAACTCCAGAAATCTGGTGAATTCATCACATTCCAACAATTGTGTAAGAATTGAAGTTTTCAATTACAAGGGTTGGTTGGACTTGTAGTTATATATCTATATTATTATTTAATGGAATTTCTTTGTGTTTAGTTTATCCAGAAGCCGGGCGTGGATGCCAGTAAGACGTTCCACCTGACCATACCCTCCAGTGTGGGCGTACACCTGTCCGCTCTAATGTACTATCTCCGGCAGAACCTCCTCCAGTTTTGTCACATACCGAATTATGCAGACAACAAGCTGGAAAACCGTTTCCAGGTCAGAAGGATTTTTATTTCATTAATTATTCATTGATTCAATTAATTTGGTTTGTGAAATCGAATATTTTTTTTAAATTTCATTGGATAGTGAAGTAATTCTTTTGTAAAATTTTGGTAATAAAGAGTATATATATAAAGATATTGTTTTTTAAGCGAGATTTCAGGATTCTTTCAATGAATTTGTTAAATACTGTTTATCTTTGCTTGTGTGCAGAGTTTAGTGGACAATAGATGGCAGGTGGTGGAGGAAGGGAACATGTTTATCTACATCAGGCCCCACGCCCTAGGTGGCCGAGGTAAGTCATTTCATGTTATCAAAGGTGTTTGGTAGGTATACTGTAATGTGATAATTATATAGGCCTCACACCCTGGGAGACAGGTCAGGAACAACACTTCACAAAGAATATAAGTGTATACTGTTATGTAGCGAAGGACACCAAACAGTGATTGCCTTTCCCTGTGTATGGGTGTCTGTACATGTACGTCACATTCTTTTCTGCTCCATTACTTTGGTCCCTGTTATAGTAGAGAGATGAAACTTTGCATGATTGTTTTCCACTTTTAGATGATTTGCAGTGCACTATCATTAGATCATTGTGACCTTGACGCAAAGAGTAAAAGTGCAAAAGTTCAATTGCTTCAAACATTCAAAGGTGTACGCCAAGGTGAAGCACACAGTCCCTCACTGTTTCTACTCACATGTAACAGTAACTCAAACTGACCAAACCTCACACATCACATCAAAGGTCAAGCTCATCTTTTACAACACTTGACTGCTTAATATTTTTTTACGACATTATGGAGCAAAGTTGGCAATAATCAAACAAGGTTTCAACTGACCAGATGTCAATGTCTTGGGATCAAAGGTTAAGTCATATTTTACATCTCTTAACTTCGGAATAAGGGTCTGATTAACATAGTGGGGCCCTTCCTGAGTTGTCAGTGTGATTTAGTTTTTGTGAATCTTTATACACAACCAATTTGTAACTAAGTTAAAATGGTGGCCTTTGGATCTATCTACCTGTTCTCCTCTTGATTACGCCTAAGCTTCATAACAGTTTGCCCTCGGCTTATACATCAGGAATTTATGTTGAGCAGCAGGGCCCTAAGAAATGGGTTTCATCTCTGTTTTATCTAGTTAACTGGGCCTCACACTCACAAAGATACATGTCAATCTTACAGCTAAAATGGTATTATACTTGGTAACATCTAACCAATAACACCATTTAGATGCCTTTTTAATAAGAGCGTAGCTCTCGGACGCCTTTGGTGCCCGAGCGAAGCTCTTGAATGGTAACACATACGTGCGTAAACATAGTTGTTTCCCCTTTTGCTACCCTTTGCCTTTGATTTTTTTTCGTCCGGAAGTAGCCCTTCAGTGAAACACGTCACGCAATAACTTTACGTCTCACTCGGCTTCACAATTGGCCTTCATCAGTTATTTCCGCAAGGTTGAAAATAACCGGAACATCTTCCAGCTGATGTCTGTTCCATTTATCTCTGTTGTTGCTTCAGAAGCTGATGTTTTCGACTTAACAATTTTAAATTATGGAAATTTTATCTCTTTGTGAACCAGTACATGAATGATTCTCAGTTGATATTAGACATTTAACAATAAAGCTACGCTCTTTTAAGACTTTGTCTTTGTCATATAATGTTTTGGTGTAAAATAAACATTTTATTGTTAAGATTGCAAAACATTAAGTTTGCAGCAGGAATGTCTTAAAACTTGATGTGTTTGTTTAGGTATAGCCTGCATCAGCCTGTCCTTTGTGGATCACAATGGTTCCCAGATACGAGTGCTGAACAGTCCGAAACCTTCCAGGCTTGGCTACACCAAGATCAACCACGTGGAGGACTTTGATGGCTATATACACACAGAGCTGTACACTGCCTTACCCACCCACAAGCCAGGTAATAAAGGCTAGCCATATTTGTCGGCCATTGTTTAGTTAATTTTCACAGCCCTTTCATACCTGGTATATATGTTATATATATATGGTTTTCTTGTACGGAAAATTATTGTAAAACTGGAAAAATTTGCCATCATGTTATTTTTGCCCTTTTTGCCCACCAATGGAAGGGCAAATTTAAGACGACAAATATTTTTTTCCAAACATAGGTTTGCATTTCATATTACATGTACAATGATGACCCAAGTTTGAGAGGGCGAATTCAAGACAGGTCTTATTGAAATCTATTCATGAGCGGACGAAATAAATATGGGGCGAAAACTTCTCTTTTGACTGTTAATATTATCCAGATCGTAATCTTCCCAGGATTTTGGATGGGCCTAGAAAATGAAGTGTATTTGTGACTGTGATCTTTAGCTACTAAATTGCACAGAAATATGTGATCAACGAGAGATAATATTGCTAGCTCATGCAGGTAGTCCATTCCCCAAATAAAAGAGCAATGGGACCAAAAACTTAATCAAGAATACATAGAAGTACATTTAAGCTGTCATTATACAGTTTATGTGTATATCTGGGGAATAATTGTTGGGGCTACTTCATAATCAATTATGTGGGAGGCATCTGCATTAATATATATCATGGGTGGTAGGGTTGAAACCAAATCTGTATGCTTTTCCTTATATTAAATCGCTTTTGATATTTGATGGGTGGTGGGGTCTCTGAAAAAGAGCTCTAGTTAATCATTTGTAATCCTATACTGACAGGTCTGACCACACTGGTCCAGTTCTGTGTATGGGAGTGTGGAGGAATGGACATAGCTACACTGCAGGAGAAGCTCACCTGTGCTGTGAGGTACGCCTTGTGTGACATTGTGATGGAGTACTACATCCTGACCGCGTCTGTTTGTCCCGTTCCCATACAGCTACAGGATCTGCTGCCGATGCCGGCCTACTCCGCCCCCTCGTCACCCATCACACATAAAGGTAAGGCGACTGATATAGCCGTCAATGATGTACTTACAATGGCTGTTTAAACTTCAAACATGGAACTGATTATATATACAGCTCTGCATATATTTCTTTTTTTCAACTTTTCTAACTGTGCTTGAAATTGGTTGCAGTGTAAAATCCTTTAATTTTTCTTGTGTAAGTTTTGCCTTTTCATCCGAAAAGAAAAAGAAAATCTTGGCACATCTTCTCTTTGACTGAAGGTTCTTTGTGTAATATTGTGTTGGTTGTGGTTTAGTGTCACATCTTACTGTTTTTAACGATTTAAAATAAAGTACCATAAAACGATTATTTGCAGCATCAGCTGGTGTACACTACAGATTTACATAATATTTAACGTTTTGTGGTTTGATAACGTCCAATGACATTGCTTTGTTGTCGTTCATTTCCATGTGTAGATGAAATAACGGTGAATCAATCAGACGGCGGGATTCAGATACCTGGTAGGTTTGGGACCATCTCAAACGGTAGTTCTGTTGTAACATAATTTCATATTCTTGAATTCTCCTCTAACAATGGTGTAATTTTTTTTTAACTTTTTTTGGGGGTGAAATTTATTTTGTGTTCAAGAGTAAACACACAGTGTACTTTCATAAAGGAATTCCCATACTGAAATAAAAATATGCAAAATTGTATTTGTTTATGAAGTATATTTGAATTTCAAATCGTTGCATTTGAAGGTTTTTTTGTTTTTTTTTGAAAAAAAAACCCAAACTATTACTTGTAAAATTTGATGGTACTGACAAGTTAATTTTTTCAAATTCCAAAACACCCTGCCCCAATCTGAAAGCAAAAAATTACACTGCCACTAGATACAATAAGCTACAGACTTTGAGATGATCCCTATGGTGCGATATGTTGTACTGGACCTGGGACTGAGTACTGTAGACTGTTTAGTATGTTAACAGAGAGTAAAGGTCCTGTTACTTCAATGATATGATCAGACAGAGTACTCATTCCCAAGTCTTGTAGCACAATAATTAACCCTGAGTTTCTGTATAGCGCTTTCTGTTTCCTTTGTGTGTCAATGTTTCCCAGTCATTTGTACCAGTACTGTAAGACACCTCTCAATACCAACAAGATAACCCAGTGAGTCCCACTTCCAATTCTGATGTTCCAGTTCAATTCAGATAACCCACTACCCAGTCTGATGTTCCAGTTCTGATCAGATAACCCACTTCCCAGTCTGTTGTCCCAGTTCTGATCAGATAACCCACTTCCCAGTCTGTTGTCCCAGTTCTGATCAGATAACCCACTTCTGAGTCTGTTGTCCCAGTTCTGATCAGATAACCCACTACCCTGTCTGTTGTCCCAGTTCTGATCAGATAACCCACTACCCTGTCTGTTGTCCCAGTTCTGATCAGATAACCCACTACCCTGTCTGTTGTCCCAGTTCTGATCAGATAACCCACCATCCAGTCTGATGTCCACGTTCTGATCAGATAACCCATTACCCAGTCTGATGTCCCAGTTCTGATCAGATAACCCACTTCTGAGTCTGTTGTCCCAGTTCTGATCAGATAACCCACTACCCTGTCTGTTGTCCCAGTTCTGATCAGATAACCCACTACCCTGTCTGTTGTCCCAGTTCTGATCAGATAACCCACTACCCTGTCTGTTGTCCCAGTTCTGATCAGATAACCCACTACCCTGTCTGATGTCCCAGTTCTGATCAGATAACCCACTTCTGAGTCTGTTGTCCCAGTTCTGATCAGATAACCCACTACCCTGTCTGATGTCCAAGTTCTGATCAGATAACCCATTACCCTGTCTGATGTCCAAGTTCTGATCAGATAACCCACTTCCCAGTCTGATGTCCAAGTTCTGACCAGATAACCCATTACCCTGTCTGATGTCCCAGTTCTGATCAGATAACCAACCATCCAGTCTGATGTCCAAGTTCTGATCAGATAACCCATTACCCAGTCTGATGTCCCTGTTCTGATCAGATAACCCACTACCCAGTCTGTTGTCCCAGTTCTGATCAGATAAGCCATTACCCAGTCTGATGTCCCAGTTCTGATCAGATAACCCACTACCCAGTCTGTTGTCCCAGTTCTGATCAGATAACCCACTACCCTGTCTGATGTCCCAGTTCTGATCAGATAACCCACTACCCAGTCTGATGTCCCAGTTCTGATCAGATAACCCACTACCCAGTCTGTTGTCCCAGTTCTGATCAGATAACCCACTTCTGAGTCTGATGTCCCAGTTCTGATCAGATAACCCACTTCTGAGTCTGATGTCCCAGTTCTGATCAGATAACCCACTACCCAGTCTGTTGTCCCAGTTCTGATCAGATAACCCTTTTCTGAGTCTGTTGTCCCAGTTCTGATCAGATAACCCACTTCTGAGTCTGATGTCCCAGTTCTGATCAGATAACCCACTTCTGAGTCTGATGTCCCAGTTCTGATCAGATAACCCACTACCCAGTCTGATGTCCCAGTTCTGATCAGATAACCCACTACTCAGTCTGTTGTCCCAGTTCTGATCAGATAACCCACCACCCAGTCTGATGTCCCAGTTCCGATCAGATAACCCACTACCCAGTCTGTGTCCAGTTCTGATCAGATAACCCACTACCCAGTCTTATGTCCCAGTTCTGATCAGATAACCCACTACCTAGTCTGATGTCCCAGTTCTGATCAGATAATCCACTATCCAGTCTTATGTCCCAGTTCTGATGAGATAACCCACTTCCCTGTCTGTTGTCCCAGTTCTGATCAGATAACCCACTACCCAGTCTGATGTCCAAGTTCTGATCAGATAACCCATTACCCTGTCTGATGTCCCGGTTCTGATCAGATAACCCTTTTCTGAGTCTGTTGTCCCAGTTCTGACCAGATAACCCATTACCCTGTCTGATGTCCCAGTTCTGATCAGATAACCCACCATCCAGTCTGATGTCCAAGTTCTGATCAGATAACCCATTACCCAGTCTGATGTCCCTGTTCTGATCAGATAACCCACTACCCAGTCTGTTGTCCAAGTTCTGATCAAATAAGCCATTACCCAGTCTGATGTCCCAGTTCTGATCAGATAACCCACTACCCAGTCTGTTGTCCCAGTTCTGATCAGATAACCCACTTCCGAGTCTGATGTCCCAGTTCTGATCAGATAACCCACTACCCAGTCTGATGTCCCAGTTCTGATCAGATAACCTACTACCCAGTCTGTTGTCCCAGTTCTGATCAGATAACCCACTTCTGAGTCTGATGTCCCAGTTCTGATCAGATAACCCACTTCTGAGTCTGATGTCCCAGTTCTGATCAGATAACCCACTTCTGAGTCTGATGTCCCAGTTCTGATCAGATAACCCACTACCCAGTCTGATGTCCCAGTTCTGATCAGATAACCCACTACTCAGTCTGTTGTCCCAGTTCTGATCAGATAACCCACCACCCAGTCTGATGTCCCAGTTCCGATCAGATAACCCACTACCCAGTCTGTTGTTCCAGTTCTGATCAGATAACCCACTACCCAGTCTTATGTCCCAGTTCTGATCAGATAACCCACTACCTAGTCTGATGTCCCAGTTCTGATCAGATAACCCACTATCCAGTCTTATGTCCCAGTTCTGATGAGATAACCCACTTCCCTGTCTGTTGTCCCAGTTCTGATGAGATAACCCACTACCCTGTCTGTTGTCCCAGTTCTGATCAGATAACCCACTTCTGAGTCTGTTGTCCCAGTTCTGATCAGATAACCCACTTCTGAGTCTGATGTCCCAGTTCTGATCAGATAACCCACTTCTGAGTCTGATGTCCCAGTTCTGATCAGATAACCCACTACCCAGTCTGTTGTCCCAGTTCTGATCAGATAACCCTTTTCTGAGTCTGTTGTCCCAGTTCTGATCAGATAACCCACTTCTGAGTCTGATGTCCCAGTTCTGATCAGATAACCCACTACCCTGTCTGTTGTCCCAGTTTTGATCAGATAACCCACTATCCAGTCTTATGGCCCAGTTTTGATCAGATAACCCACCATCCAGTGTGATGTCCCAGTTCTGATCAGATAACCCACTACCCTGTCTGTTGTCCCAGTTTTGATCAGATAACCCACTATCCAGTCTTATGTCCAAGTTCTGATCAGATAACCCACCATCCAGTCTTATGTCCCAGTTCTGATCAGATAACCCACCATCCAGTCTGATGTCCCAGTTCTGATCAGATAACCCACTTCCCAGTCTGTTGTCCCAGTTTTGATCAGATAACCCACTATCCAGTCTTATGTCCCAGTTCTGATCAGATAACCCACCATCCAGTGTGATGTCCCAGTTCTGATCAGATAACCCACTACCCTATCTGTTGTCCCAGTTCTGATCAGATAACCCACCATCCAGTCTGATGTCCCAGTTCTGATGAGATAACCCACTTCCCAGTCTGTTGTCCCAGTTTTGATCAGATAACCCACTATCCAGTCTTATGTCCCAGTTCTGATCAGATAACCCACCATCCAGTGTGATGTCCCAGTTCTGATCAGATAACCCACTACCCTGTCTGTTGTCCCAGTTCTGATCAGATAACCCACTATCCAGTCAGATGTCCCAGTTCTGATCAGATAACCCACTACCCAGTCTGTAGTCCCCGTTTTGATCAGATAACCCACTATCCAGTGTGATGTCCCAGTTCTGATCAGATAACCCACTACCCTGTCTGATGTCCCAGTTCTGATCAGATAACCCACCATCCAGTGTGATGTCCCAGTTCTGATCAGATAACCCACTACCCTGTCTGTTGTCCCAGTTCTGATCAGATAACCCACTATCCAGTCCGATGTCCCAGTTCTGATCAGATAACCCACTACCCTGTCTGATGTCCCAGTTCTGATCAGATAACCCACTACCCTGTCTGTTGTCCCAGTTCTGATCAGATAACCCACCATCCAGTCTGATGTCCCAATACACTGACAAAACAGCCTTACTCCTTTGTCTGTTGTCTGAGTTAGGTGGATAAATGGACTCGTAGTTTTCTGTATGTTTGTATCAATTTAATGCTTACATAAAAAATTCCACTGTTCTTGTCGAAGCTTTTATTTCCTTTACTGCTATAATACCTTGGTTAATTTATATCATAACACCTCAATCGATCGCTGCATCACATAATATTTCCAGCTACTTTTATCCAAGGTCAAAATCAGTGAGAAAAAGTCAAATTTCTGCAGCCTGCAGTGATATAAGGATATTTAAGTCCATCTTATGTCATGATCAGTTTGATGTATTTACAGACAGATCTGTAGGTTTTGTATTTGATGTATCGTGTGTCTTGTAGATATCCTTTTGTGTTTTGTTGAAAGACAAAGGAGAGATAATAGAATTGATGACATTATTTTATGTGTTTTGTTAATAGACGAAAGTGAGATATTAGAATTGATGTAATTATTTTGTAATTCTTTGATTTAGATTCTGTTGTATTTTCAAATTGTCTTACTACATTATGCTGTTTTGAATGTTGTCAGAGTTGGCTTTTAAAGCCTAAGTTGTTTGATATGGTTAACTACAAAACGTATACATGTACCAATTAAGTTTTTGTGAAAATAAATGTTATATATGTTATATATCTATGATATGTAATATTCTTTTAAATTTGTTTAATAAGTTCTATTGCCTGAAGAAAGAAAAGAAGCATTCCCTAGAATATACAAAGTAAATCTGAAGAAAATTCAAAACATTACAAATTCATTTCTTGGGTGATTTCCATGTTAAGATAAATGAATTGGAAGCAAAATTGCAATGAAGAATTTAAGTAACTGTGTAAAGTAGAATATAAAGTGCCTAAATTCATAACTAAATTATAATATTTCCAAATATTTCAAATATCTCTGGTGAAATGTTTATTTGTTTGAAGAACTATAAGTATAATATATTAAAATGATAACAGTACAAATGTTATAATGAAAATATTTCATATATAATTGTACTATATTATGCTTCAGTAAGGTAATTTGTGATATTTAATTGGTATGTTATGTTTATCTGTCAGAGATCGTACTTGAAAGGAGACACTCCATCGCTAGCCGTAAACTCTCTGAGTCCCTCAAACAGATGAGCAATTCTGGGGTGAAACAATCACTTAAGGATGCTTTCTCCCCGAAAGCTAGACTGACATCACCGCCCCCAGACTCGCACAAGGTACAGTAGAAAATGACAGATGTAATAAGGCACATCTCCATAATTTTGATGCATTGAAATTAAGAAAAAAAAATATATCATTAAATTGGAGTTGAATAAATTCAATATGAAATTGTTTTGAAAAAAATTTAAGTAAATCTTGATAATATTCTAATATTCAAAATATTGTATGTCATATAATATGATATTGTGTTTATCAAGACGTTTGAGTTTGGACCGACATCTATTGCCGTGGGAACTCCTCCTGTACAGACGGAGCGAGACAGCGAGATTCAATCGATCATCAGACAGTATGAGGAGGGGGAGCGTGGCACCCTATCTAAGGTGTTTACCTCCCTCCTTAGGGACTGGATGGAAACCTGCCATAAAATAGGTATGTACAGTGATAGGGTCACAGGTTGTTAAAGAGGTGTTAAGGCCAAAGACGGAAAAGTTGATATTTTCAAAATGGCAACCAATCTAAACATACTTTTTGTTGATTTTCAACTTATTTTGGTACTTAAAGAAAAATACTCATTCATTATCAAAGGTGTAAAATAGGGAATTTCCACTCTTAAGGATTTTCAAACTAAAATTCATCGGGTAGAATTCCCGATCTTACACCTCCGGTCATGAAAGAATCTAACTATGGAGAGAATTTATATAGGTTTCTGCCTGTTATTCAATTGACTATTGAACATCTTTGTCAATAGAATTTATTGAAATGAAAGAATCTTATAGTACACCAATGATGTAAACTCCTCTACTTGTACACAGGGGTGCCTGCTGTCAATAAGCTGGAGGTCAGTCTCCAATCTAAGTACTCTGTGGACAACTTTCTACGAGAATTCCAAACAGCTTTGACCACTGTCTCCTCGGATATCAAGTCCATGGCATTTCAACTGTTAAAGGACTCGACAGGCCAGTGGTATGGAAGTCACCCCTACAGACCCCACAGACAACCTTTACAGGTAAGTGTAGCCCCCACAGACAGCCTTTACAGGTAAGTGTAGCCCTCACAGACAGCCTTTACAGGTAAGTGTAGCCCCCATAGACAGCCTTTACCGGTAAGTGTAGCCCCCATAGACAACTTTTACAAGTAAGTGTAACCCCCACAGACAACCTTTACAGGTAAGTGTAGCCCCCACGGACAACCTTTACAAGTAAGTGTAACCCCCACAGACAGCCTTTACAGGTAAGTGTAACCCCCACAGACAGCCTTTACAGGAAAGTGTAACCCCCACAGACAGCCTTTACAGGTAAGTGTAGCCCCCACAGACAGCCTTTACAGGTAAATGTAACTCCCACAGACAACCTTTACAGGTAAATGTAACTCCCACAGACAGCCTTTACAGGTAAATGTAGCCCCCACAGACAGCCTTTACAGGTAAATGTAACCCCCACAGACAACCTTTACAGGTAAGTGTAACCCCCACGGACAGCCTTTACAAGTAAGTGTAACCCCCACAGACAGCCTTTACAGGTAAGTGTAACCCCCACAGACAGCCTTTACAGGAAAGTGTAACCCCCACAGACAGCATTTACAGGTAAATGTAGCCCCCACAGACAACCTTTACAGGTAAATGTAACTCCCAAAGACAACCTTTACATGTAAGTGTAGCCCCCACAGACAGCCTTTACAGGTAAGTGTAGCCCCCACAGACAACCTTTACAGGTAAATGTAACTCCCAAAGACAACCTTTACAGGTAAGTGTAGTCCCCACAGACAGCCTTTACAGGTAAGTGTAACCCCCAAAGACAGCCTTTACAGGTAAGTGTAACCCCCACAGACAGCCTTTACAGGTAAGTGTATACGTAGCCCCCACAGGGACACGGCACAGGTGTACCTACAAAGTATACATTGTATCTTGTACAATCAGTAGTGTGGTTAGGGTTATGAATACTTATCAATAGACCAGTTTCACAATTGCCTTTGCAGCTAAAAATAGTCGCTCGCTGTATCATTGTCAAAATGAGCCGAAGGTTGTAAGACTTACTTTTGGTTATCTGTCTAACCGTTATATACAGGGCGAGTAGCGATAACGTAACAATCACTCTTGAAGTATTATGGCGATCATCATGTATGAAACATGTTTCCCCATCAAGCACCGGTAAAAGCCAGCATGCTGTAATATTGCCTAATGAGTGTGATAGCATTAACTACAGTACACTCTTTAACAATGTACAAGTGGTCATGACCGACATGTACTATATATCAATACTTGGTCATTCTTTTGTCTGTACATCTGTATGTGTGTGATTCATGTGCTTACTACTCATGATCAACATCGAACCGGAAATGATTCTTACAACTTCCGCCCCCTTCTGGGTATCTGAGCAGCAAGGGAGGTAACAACAAACAGTGATTATGAAAAGGGTCTTTTATGCTGTCCACAGGAAGACGGTCAGATGGAGACATCGCTGGACTGTGACCGGAGGAAACTACCAGCTGGTGAGGACGGTCAGATCCTGGTGATCGCTCGTAACGTGGACCAGTGGAGGGCCAGCATTCAGGACTTCAATGAAGAAGAGTTCAACGTAATGTCATCTACTTCCTCTACAGGTGAGGCCTGATAGTTATTGTTGGGGTATGGGGAACGGAAGAAATATACCACAGAAATTGTTGGTCTGATAGCTGGTCTAGAAGAAACTTGAAATATAAAAGAGTTGTAGTGAATGGAAACAAATATTTTCTTATTACCTATTTTTTACTTGATATTTAAACATGTGCATCTTTGACAGCAATTCCTTAACAGACATTTCAGCATATAAATATTGCAAATTTGTAGTGAATGGAAACAACTATTTTTTTATGTATTTTTAAATCAATATTCAAATATTTCACATCTTTTAACAGCGATTCCCAAACAGACTTTTCAGCGTTTTTCACCCCTATTAAACACCAACCAGGACCAGATAGGGTTGAATGAGCAGACCTTCATCCCGAGACAACGGCTGCTGATGCTGAGCGTACAAAACAAACAAGTAGGTACCAACGTGAATATCTCGTTAACTGTAAGTTGGGCAGTCTTCGCTGCAGGTAAAATCTCACCCTTTTCTATTTAATTTTAACTTTATTTATTTTACAACAATTATGAAACAGGTTGTACAACTTATATTAATCACTCTTGTTGGCCCGGATGTTAGCGCGCAAGGGGTCTTATTGTGGGAGGAAACCGGAGTACCCGGGGAAAACCCACGGCCGCCTTAGTGAAAGGCAAGTGCACTATCCACTGACCACCTGACCATCCTTTTTTTGTCGCCTGAAAGGCAGTTTCCGTGCGATAACTTGAGTTTCCTTGGGCCAATCAAACTCAAACTTCATACAGTGCTTTCTTACTAAAAGTGCTCGCTTGGGATTGCTTTTCAGGGTCAAAGGTCAAGGTCACTGTTGCTATAAATAGAAAATCGGTTTCCGTGCGATAACTTGAGTTTCCTTGGGCCAATCAAACTCAAACTTCATAGAGTACTTCCTTACCAATAGTGTTCGCATGGGTTTGCTTTTTCAGGGTCAAAGGTCAAGGTCACTGTTGCTATTAATAGAAAATCGGTTTCCGTGCGATAAATTTAGTTTCCTTGGGCCAATCAAACTCAAACTTCATAAAGTACTTCCTTACCAAAAGTGCTTGCTTGGGATTGCTTCTCAGGGTCAAAGGTCAAGGTCACTGTTGCTATAAATAGAAAATCGGTTTCCGTGCAATAACTTGAGTTTCCTTGTGCCAATTAAACCCAAACTTCTTACAATGCATCATTACAAAAAATGCTTCCTTGGGATTGCTTTTCAGGGTCAAAGGTCAAAGGTCAAGGTCACTTGCTATAAATAGAAAATCTGTTTGTGTGCAGTTACTTCAGTATCTCCCAACTTGCTGCGCAGGCGACACATCCACTTCCGTGGAATTCTTGTCTATCTCTACAGGATATTTGTGCTTCAGCTCTAGTGTCAGGTCTAGGTGTAACTATTGTATTATACTATGATTTTAGAGCATATGGTATAGTGTTTGTCATATAATCTCATACAAGAGTATTTGATAATATTTGGACAGATTTCTGTTAACTGTTCCATTAAAAGCCATTCATAAGAAAAGTTATAAATGTTTGCTTACCTATACCTGGTTTCATATTTACAACTTACAGGGTCAGTATTTATATATAAATTATGTGTAACACTTGTTGCCCACAGATTTGTCTTTACTCCTATAACTGGGCCCGGGACCTGTCCACCATGCTGACTAATCGGGTGACACAGATAGTCCAGTGGCACAACACACGCCTCCGTCTGCTGGACAGCATCATCAGCCAGAAGATGGGGCTGTACCATCACTCTGTGTTCAGGGAGCTCAGGGGTAAAAAGGTGGGTTATACCATCACTCTGTGTTCAGGGAGCTCAGGGGTAAAAAGGTGGGTTATACCATCACTCTATGTTCAGGGGGCTCAGGGGTAAAAAGGTGGGTTATACCATCACTCTGTGTTCAGGGAGCTCAGGGGTAAAAAGGTGGGTTATACCATCACTCTGTGTTCAGGGAGCTCAGGGGTAAAAGGTGGGTTATACCATCACTCTGTGTTCAGGGGGCTCAGGGGTGAAAGGTGGGTTATACCATCACTCTGTGTTCAGGGAGCTCGGGTAAAAGGTGTGTTATACCATCACTCTGTGTTCAGGGAGCTCGGGTAAAAGGTGGGTTATACTATCACTCTGTGTTCAGGGAGCTCAGGGGTAAAAACGTGGGTTATACCATCACTCTGTGTTAGGGAGCTCAGGGGTAAAAGGTGGGTTATACCATCACTCTGTGTTCAGGGGGATCAGGGGTAAAAGGTGGGTTATACCATCACTCTGTGTTCAGGGAGCTCAGGGGTAAAAGGTGGGTTATACCATCACTCTGTGTTCAGGGAGGTGAGGGGTAAAAGGTGAAAACTATGGGCTGATAATGTATATCATTAATTTAATTAGCTTAAACTCTCATTAGTGTAAACATACATATTTTTGCTGTATTCGCATTTTAGCGCTTTTTGCGCTAAAATGTGATTGCTCTGATTGGAGTTTTTATATGCTTCTAACCAGGTATATAGTAATTACCACAGATGTGCAAATTTATCATTTTAAGTATATGCCAAAAACTACAATGCGCTAAAATTCTATTGCGCCAAAGTACGGTAAGTAAGTTTACAGTATCTTAAACTGTACAGTTGTGGCAGTCCACAGCATACTGACCATTAAGTGACCAGTAGTACACATATCTCTAATCTCACTCCTCACACAGGGATATCCCGCTGCATACCCATTTCTAGATTTTTCTATCTTGTTCAATCTGTCTGACACCTTTATGGGACATTTTGTTGAACTCTCACACAGAAATATACATATTTTAATGCTGATTCAGCTTTGTTATATTTTCCTTTTTGTAGGACTATGGACCGTATGCCTCCCCTAGTACAGATATAGATCACCTGATCAAGTTCACAGCCCCCATCACATCGTCCCACGAACCTGTTCGACGTCACAACAGTCTGTCGACGTCTATCACACACCCAGTGCGCTCATTTGATGAGTCATTCAAAGACATCCAGCCTCAGAAACCAATACACCAGACAAGCTTCGCCCACTATAGTGATCCTGTCGCCAAGCATGGTCTCCAGGCTCAGGACCTGCGCTCTCATAACAGGAAAGGTAAGATATCTCACAACAGGTAAAATATATCACAACAAGTAAGATGTCTCACAACAGGTAAGATATATCACAACAGGTAAGATGTCTCACAACAGGTAAGATGTCTCACAACAGGTAAGATATATCACAACAGGTAAAATATATTACAACAGGTAGATTATATCTCACAACAGGTAAGATATCTCGTAACAGGTAAGTTATATCTCAAAACAGGTAAGATATCACAACAGGTAAGATATCTCGTAACAGGTAAGTTATATCTCACAAAAGGTAAGTTATATCTCACACACAACAGGTAGCTTATATCTCACAATAGGTAAATTATATCTCACAACAGGTAAGATATCTCACAACAGGTAGGTTATATCTCATAACAGGTAGCTTATATCTCACAATAGGTAAATTATATCTCACAACAGGTAAGATATATCTCACAACTGGTAAGATATCTCACAATAGGTAATTATGTTATCTCACGACAAGTCTGTTATATCTTGCAACAGGTAAATTATAGCCCTGGTCACTTATCAAGGTGAATACGGTATCTCATGATTATAGTACTCCAAAACTTTGTTTTCCTTGATGCCCAGTGTAATTAATTTTTTACATGTACTAACTGCATAAATTTTCACCTATGTATGTATTTTTGACTAATTACAGAGATGGAGAAGTTGTTGAAGCTCAACAAACTGTATTGGATATGGTTCGAGAAAAACTCAGTCAACATAAACATGCCAATATCTGTAAGTATATTGGAGGCTTGTACCTCATTTTGATGGTAGTATACCCAGTTAGCAATGTACATATTCTGAGGTGCTTTTTAGACCTCTGATAGTGACCTATGAATAACTGTAGGAAGAATACTCGTGAAATTAACAAAATCAAATCCCTTCGGAAATTATTGATTTCTAATTATGGGTTCATACTATTTCATTCAGTGAACAAGTACATATTAACCTTGATATGAAATAGAGGTTACACGATGAGTGTGACCTGTTTCTTCCACAATTTCAGCCGAAAACAGCAGTATTAATTAGTAATCAAAACATATTGTATGGTGTATTCCCCCTACAAATGATGACGTCAGCAATTAGCAAATTACGTTGTTCCGGTCAAACTTTCGATGTTCACCATATCAGCCAATCAAAAATGCGTTTTGAGTTTATTCCATGTGTGGTATAAACAAAATGTTATTCAACAGTTATCATGATTATTTGATACCCTGAGAGTTGAATAACACCCACCTATTGTGGTAGAAAGTCATTTATTTACCTGTCCAAATGTATCCTGAGTTTACATACATCATGAATTATAAAGCTCCAATATATTGTACCAGATGAATACTTTCATTTATTTTCCAAGGATGAGGCTATCCAGCTGCTGAAGCAGTCCTGCCGTTTGTACCACTATTGTGCCACTCCGCTGCTGTTCCATCCCCAGTGGCGTCAGAAGGTCATGGAGAAGTACAAGGTCACTCAGAGACAGACATCTGTATCCTCAACTACGGCAGCTGACAAACCAGAACCCAAGGCAGTGAGCACTTTAAGTTAAATTAATACGCCGTTTCCGAGATACAAGAACTCTTTTGAAGTGGAGAAATCGGTGATTTTATCATGTGACCCCGAAACATTTAGGGCACTTCACAATGGCGGCATTGACGACCGAATGGAAGCTAGATTTGATTTGTTTTTGTGTCGCCTGAAAAGGCGACATATTGGGATCACTATGTCGGCGTCTGCACCAACAGTTTCCGTGCGATAACTTGAGTTTCCTTGGGCTAATCAAACTCAAACTTCATACAGTGCTTCCTTACCAAAAGTGCTCGCTTGAGATTCCTTTTCAGGGTCAAAGGTCAAGGTCACTGTTGCTATAAATAGTAAATTGGTTTCCGTGCTATAACTTGAGTTTCCCTTGGCCAATCAAACTCAAACTTCATACAGTGCTTTCTTACCATAAGTGCTTGCTTTGGATTCCTTTTCAGGGTCAAAGGTCAAAGGTCAAGGTCACTGTTGCTATAAATAGAAAATCGGTTTCCGTGCGATAACTTGAGTTTCCTTAGGCCACTCAAACTTCATACAGTGCTTCCTAAACAAAATGCTCGCTTGGGATTGCTTTTCAGGGTCGAAGGTCAAAGGTCAAGGTCAATGTTGCTTTAAATAGAAAATCGGTTTCCGTGCGATCACTTCAGTTTCCTTGGGTCAATCAAACTCAAACTTCATACATTACTTCCTTACCAAAGGTGCTCGCTTGGTATTGCTTTTCAGGGTCGAAGGTCAAAGTTCAAGGTCACTGTTACTTTAAATAGAAAATCACTTTTCCTGGGCCAATCAAACTCAAACTTCATACAGTGCTTCCTAACCAAAAGTGCTCGCTTGGTATTGCTTTTCAGGGTCAAAGGCCAAGGTCACTGTTTCTATTCCACTTGGAACTGAAACAATGCATATCCATAGAAAGCTTCTTAAAACTTATCTCCCAACTTGCTGCGCAGGCGACACATCCACTTCCGTGGAATTCTTGTTTTAGTCGCTTTAGGTTAAAAGGGGACGAAACAAAGATACAGGCTCTCAAACTAAGTCATGGTGTGTTGTACCTAGATGTGTAACTGTCAGTTGTAAAAGAAACAATCTGGCAAAATGTAACGTTCAGATCGTTTCCAACAGCAAAGAGAAACCCCGATTACAAGCACTGTGGATTGCATTCATATTTCTCAATACAAGATAAATTCAGTTCATCAGTGATCTCAGCTAATTTTACTAACACCCCTTTTGTTTTATTTGAAGTTGCGATCCCTCCTTCGACCGAAAAACTTTACCTCACTTACTGTCATTCAAAACTTCTATTTAGTCGCCATTTTGTTTTAAAAGTGCCCTAAATAAAGTCACGTGGTGATGAAAGTCACATGACTAAACCGACTGAAAGTTGTAACCCGGAAATGGCGTATTCTTATGTTTTGCTCTGTACATCTTCATAACCAAGGTTTTCCATTTACATTAAATTCTGCTGGGTCATATTTTGAAGGCTGCGGAGAGATATGTACATGAATGTTTCAAGAGTGGAACTTTGTATTTTGAAAATTGGCACTCTAGCACAAATATTACACTGTATCCTGAGGTGGTTTCGGTCTTCTTTACAATAAAATTTTATGTTAAAACTTTTTAGTACAAAAAGAGTGGAATGCAATGAAGGGAGAAATATTGTATAAGTACTGCATGGTTCTTCTTGTTCTGGTCCTTCTAATATTATCTTGTCTGGGCCATGGCATTTGAACCATTCTTGATGAAACTTAAAGTATACCTGCATCATCCGTATATGATGAGCAGTGTACTGTGGCTAGGTCACTGTGACCTTGACAAAGTAAAAGCTCAGATGTGTTTTCAGGAATATCTTTTCTGAGCCAATCTGATTACAATTATATCCTGATCTCTGGGCCGCTCTGTCAACTTCTCTCTCTGCTGCGTCAAGATCTGACAACATCTCATTGCGGGTCACATCCCAGTGACCTTTTGCATTAGCCAATCAAATTACTACTTTCAGAATCTTGAATGTGAATTTTTGAGGCGACAAAGCTTGCATTATTGTATCTGTAATTTTAGTCTTTTTGTCTCAAAAAAGTTAAACTTGCTGCAGATGAAAGCGTCATTGAAAAATTCCATTAGTGTGAAGTAAAGAGGCAACAAAGGTCATCTGAACGTGACCTCTTATGGGATGTTGTCAGATCCTTGTATGATGGAGTGAGAACAAGGATCTGCATTTTAATCAGATTGCTATATGAGCCAAAACCTTTAAACCATCAAAGGTTAGCTATGGAAGGTATGCATTTAAAAAACAAATCTGTAGTAACTTTATGATTTAGAAGTAAATGGTGATGGTTTTTGTTGTAGCGATCACGTCACAGCTCGGGTACCTCCGTGACCAGTATGAGGACAAAGAGAGCAGATAGTACTGAGGGTAAGAAAAGACCGACTATCACCGTGTCTCACCTCGACCAGCTGGGCGAGGAACCGTGGCACGTTGACCTGCGGTCCAGCTTCGTGAACGAGTACATGCAGTACGTACAGTCCCTTGGATTTGTCCTCGTCCAGATGAGACCAGCAACACCTAAGAGAACGTAAGTTGATTCTTTCAGTCTTTATATACTTTAGATATTGTATACCTATATACATGAACCAAAAATACAATTTTTCCACAGCAATAACGTTCATGGGGATAAAGTGGTAAATATGACATAACTAACTGTTGTTTAAGTTATTACAACTATTACATCATTATTGGAAGGTATATAAATAGATAAGTAAAAATCAAGCTCCATGACAACCAAACTAGCAATAAAATCGAGTGAACCGCAGAGGGATTTCGGACATTTGTATTTTGAAGAAAATAGAGATATGCAAGGGCGGCAAACTTATATTATTGAGGGAATTATAAAAAATCTGTTCTTAGGGTTTAGTTAGCGGTATGTGAGGGTGACGTTAGAATCGGGTGGCGCTATGTGAAGGGAGGACTGTATTGTATAATCAATGCTGACACCATGTAAGTCTTCAGCCTAACTTGTTAAAATATGTAGGATATACAGAACAGTAAATTCTTACCGCCCATTAAGGGCAAGTGAGCTTCTGTCATGTACCTGTTGGCGTCTGTTGCCTGTAAGCGTAATTTAACCTGTTTTCAGGTCGCGCCATGTGAAGAAGTCGTCATTTGAGCGAGTGTTCATTGAAGGGGAGAGCATCCATGGACCTATAGGGACTGTCCACTATCTACAGAAGACCCAGGCCGGGGGTATCATGCTGATGGAACTGAGCTTCCGTGAACAGTACTTCTGCGTCAAACTTTTCACCTGTGAATATACTCGTCTGGGTGTACCTGTCAATCAACAGGTAAGAGCTGAGAGAGAGTCAAGGTAGCAAACTATTGGCCCTCCCTTTCATTGTGTATAATCTACAGTACCTGTATTCCTTTAAGGTATATGCTTTTAACTCAGAAGTATCTGATATGTTACTGTTGAAGTTTTGTTAAAGAGATACAGATGATAAAAACAATACTTACCTATATAGGATATGGAAGATGGAGCCTCAACATCAGGAATCCTATACTGTAAACCAACTGATTTTTGCGGCGGCTTAATTTCGCATTTTATATGAAAAAACTATTTTGCGACGATATAATTTCGCGATAAATATGGTCAGAAACCCGATGTACACTAAAGTATACTACTCTTGTAGTTGGCATATACCTCTAATTGAAACTATTTTGCGGCGATTAGTTTTTGCAAGTTTTAATCAACATTGAAATACGCGAAAACTAATCCACACAAAATTCAGTTTGTTTACATTAAGTATTCTTTGTATAATACCTTCCTTTGTGGGGCTCTATTGAATACAGATGGGTATCTATCTTTATCTTTGATTCCTTCAAGATCCCAAATACGACCCAAGACAACCAGTATTTTAATAATCCTTAAAATAGACACCTCTTGATCCTGGACATATTAGTGTTTTTTATCACAATTGATATTTCTTGTTTTCAATCTTACAAAACATTGATATATATCTACATAAATCCACATAAAATTTACATATCAGAGTTTATGAAATGAGGTCCCACCTAGTAATCTGTTGATGTTTCAATCGAGCTTCGACAAAGCATTGAAAGGCCTGTTTAAGCATTTACTTGTCTGCAAGGATTTACACACAAAAATGTTTACATCTAAAAATACCTGGTATAGACAAGCTGGTTGAACATCTCCACTATAACATCCAGTGTTTTTGTTCCATTATCTAGCTGAAGCTGCTGTTTGTGGAGGAATGTGAGAAGTGTAAGGACCTGATCCACGTTCATTCGTTCGCCCACGACTTCCACCTTCGTTGTATCCATTCTCACATCAGTCGTCAGCAGGTGTTCAAACAGAGCTACCATCTTACGGGCTTCCTCTCCGACTTCATGCAGGTGTACCCCTACCCCCCAAATTTCTCCAGGAATTTCTTACATGAGGGTAAGTACATTATATCTATGCATTTAAAAGTGCTTTTCACATGTCTTCCTAATGTATAACAAGAAATGTTCATAAGTACTTTATTTTGTTGCCTTTTGAATCAATTTATGGTACAAACTTTCATTGATTTCGTAAATTAACAAACAGTACACATGTATATTAATCAAATCCATTGTACTCATTTCCGTAGTTCAATATCAACTAGGAAATGTTTATACACAAGGAATGTTTTATATGTTATACAGTTATACAAGATTGTTACCTGGTCAATCTATGGATTTACACTGAATAATTAGTATATAAAGCTTTGAAATTGTCATGCATTCTGGAATGTTAAGTTTGGTACCTTTTGAGTAAAATCTCTTCAGTAACTTTTATACATGTAGTATCTAATACGATTACATTCAATTTGTTAAAATTACAAAAGTTACGGAAATAGCACATCAGTAAAAATAAAATGATGATAGCCGTTTATATAGTGCTGAAACTAACAACTTAGAGGACTTAACAATGTCAAAGACATAAAAGATAAAGCCTTATATATAAACACATACTATTAGTATTAAATACCGTAATTTCTCGCATATAGTGCACACTCGGGTTTAGTGCGCAGGTACTTTTTGGGGTCCAAAAATTTTTGAAAAAAAATTTTGAAAAAAAAGCTAAGAAAGATGCGAGAAATTACAGTACATACACAATTACTTGTTGATGTGAAAATTTTGTCTTTCAGACACGATGACGGTGGGTCCGTTGACTTGTCCGGGATCACAACTGTATGAATTCATGTTACAACATGTAAAACTCCATCAGATGAAGGTCATCGCCATGGTTCCCAATGTTGATGCTGATGTGGACAGCGTAAGTATTTTGGGAACTTGTTCCGTAAACTTTTATTCAAGACACCTTCACGCCTTTTTATTTTGTGCTTCCAAACAACTTCCGCCCCCATAGGCAGGGTGAGCTATAGCGACGTAGAAGTCGTTCCACAACCCAGGCCCTGCAAGTGGACATAAGAATGGTACCTGATGCCCTATTGCATGATCATAAGAGGCAACTTAATTTCTTATCTCTTTCTAAACAACTTTCTCCTTACTAAATGTCTCTGTTGCACTAGCTCACTTTTGGCCTTCACCCCTGTGAGAAAGGTTTCAGGTTCTGTCCCCTGTCCAAGGTAAACCAGTCTTATAAAATGGTAGTTACTACTCCCACAGCATTGTGGGAGCTAGTGGAACAACTGGTCAACCCGTTTAAAGTTTAATGTGACCAGGCGAGGTGTTCTGCGATGCCTTCAGCAGTATACTTCAGTGTGGTAGCATTAAAAGATCCAGACTATCCGAAGGAGGCTTACACTAATATATACCAGTCTCCCATATACACACGCTTTCAACAAACATTTGCAACACCTACACCAGGAGGCTGTCCTAATAAACCTTAACTGTTAATAGGACGTAAAAACAATCAACCCAAACAAAATCCAGTGCCCAGCTTATTCCTGGCACCAAGTAAACTCCTACACTCAAAATGAACTAGAACTGACATTCGGCACAGATCTGATTTGTCGTGGACAACACCAAAATTGCAAAATTATGCCACAGGCTTTTTTTAACATAGTAGTAACCTGTAGTATAGAATGCATGGCATATATAAGAGTACACCCCGCATGATATTAGATGACATACTACTTACAGTGTACATAACTGATCCACTCACAACGTTGCTAACGCAGCAAAATCATAGTGAATTCTACTCTAGCAGTCCAGCTAGAGGTGCGTCTCACTACAGGCGGGATCTTCAAAGACAAGACAAGACATAGCTCATACGGCCCCATAGGATATACATGTAGACTGTCAACATTATTTGCCATAGATACTGATCAGGTAAAATAAGTAACTTTTTTAGCAGGTTAGATTTTGTTTAAAAAAAATTGCCTTTGTAAAGTCTGTACTAATCATTCAAATTGTTTTACAGGAGTACCACTTTGTCAGAAGTAATGAATACGCTTTAATCTGCCACAAGCTGCGAAAAATGACAGACCCAAAACGGAAACAGAAGCTTGATGATTATAATGTCGGACTTGTAATTACCCATGATTCCCAGCAAGTGAACTTTCAGAGTGAGGCTGAAAGGACTTTACTGAAGCTGAACTACTTCGTAGTGATGACAAGCTGTAGAGAACTGTTCCCCAAGGCCACCATAGACAGTAAGGTTGGCACAAAGGGCGTGTTCCTGGAGGAGCTTAGAGGTAAGTCATACATATCACACTATATACAGTCCACACAATACTAGCCAAGATACCCTGGTACTCTAGTAATATTATAACTAATAATAATTTGAGGTTCTTATATACCTCTTTATCACAACCTATAATTTCAATGAGGTTCACAAATTATTATCCATGCTTATAGGGCCTTAGCAACCAACCAATATCGTTCTCAAATCCCTGGAGAGCATACAACCGGTGCTGCCATTTCTGAGCTTACAGTTGGCATTCTACAATTACTGGTATATTGTATACTAAAAATCAGGCAAATTGTGTAGATTATCATTAAAGGAGGCTAAACATATATTTAACAGAAAAATGATAAACTGTATATTGGAAACAAATTCTGATGAAACATGGTTTATAAAGCTCTGCTTCGATCTGGTGTACAGATGTGGTTCATCACTCCAAGGATTTCACTGAATATTCATGCTTTCATACTCACTGTCACATTTTTGTGGATTCCTAAGGAAAATGATAAACCCTATAGTGGGAAATGTCTGCCCAATAAAATCAGTAATCACTGGTAAAATCTGTTTTCAACCAGAGATATATATTTGCCTTCCACCATAGTTTTACCTGTACTCGGGCAGTGTGGTCATGTTCACTTTAATATGCTGTAAGAGTATCCAGAGCAGATCTTGTGGGGATTAATTATCAAATTGTTAATATTTTTTTTTCAGATTTTTTTAGTACACAAGTACCATATTTATTTAAACACTTTTGACAAGGATTTAAATATGAAAGTGTTTGTGTTTGTAGATCGTAGCAAGCCTGTGCCGGTGAAACAGCACATCGGAGTGAGACAGGAGACGGTGAAAACCTCCCGTACGTCGGACGTCTACAACACGCCTGGGTACAACCTGCTGATGGAGGAGGCACAACTTGCAAGGTACTGACCTTCATACTGCTATAACTCATAATATACCAATCAATATAGACTCTTACATAAAATATTTTGCATGTTCGATATTGCTTAAACCACTGGGTCATGGATTCTTAAAAAAAAGAAATACGATAGCTATAAAATTAAAAAAATACTTCAACTGTATGGCATTGACTTGAGTGATGTTTTGTTTTTTCAGGGAGAAAATTGAGAGCATGGTAGAAGTTTCTACAGAAAAATGTCGTAAAGATTTGTTGTGGCAGCGTATGTTGGTAGGGGAACAATCCGAGGAGGACGGTAGACGTAAAAAACGCAGTGAGACGGAAGAGAGTCGCGATGGAGTAAGTAAAACACAAGTTTATTGAAATTCTTAAAAAATAACATACTTGTGTTATAAGTTATATTCTTAATACAGAAACAATTGAAATTTTAGGCAAATTCAAGACTTTTAAATTTTGCAATGACTTAAAACAGAACAATTAATATATAAACTGTCATTGAAGAAATACTTCGACACACTGAAAAACAAAAATTTAATTATTAATAAATAATATTTATTGGATTGTAAAAACACATTTTTTGAGAGTGGAAGTTCATCAAATATATGACTTATTATTTCTTCACCCCTGTAATAGTTTATAAAAGATATGCTAATGAACATTGATACTTCTTGTAATACCATGTTTCTAACTCTACTATGTATGTATGTGTGTTTTTCAGTACCAGAAACTGTCATTTGAAGAGTTCCTGGAACTGTTGGCCAAGGTTGTGAGGACTCCTTTGTGCGAGCTGGACCCAATGCTTATCCAGCTTCAGAGTATGAATTTCCTGTGGTACAAAGGTCTGTTCCGGGTCTTACAGACCCATTACCCCGAAACACATCGCTGCTTCTTCAGTCACGACGGACAAACACAATATATTGTAAGTCATTAATATTTATCTTCTGTAATATTTATCAGTTTGGAAATTTGTTGTATCAAAGACTGACTTGTCTCTTTTGTCAAGCAATTACAATGGTAGAATTGGGTTGTTTTGACAAAGGAGTCGCCCCCTCCCCCTTGAATAAGGTTGTCTGTCTGTCTGTCTTTCCGTCCATCTGTAGACACTACAATGTTTCTGACTACTCCTCCTAAACTACTGAGGGAATTTCAACAAAACTTCGTGATATAAATCCTTATACATTGTAGATGTGAGTAATCTATATCAAGTTGCCATAGTAACCAGCTCAGGTTACTATATTTCGTTTTTTGGGAGGAAATATTTTCCAGACAACTCCTCATAAACCTGTGAACCAATTCAAGTGAAACTACACAGGAATGTTAGAGACCATGTGTTAATGTGCAAGCAGGGTTGCCATTTGACAGGACAGGACAACTCCTCTTAAACCTGTTAACTGATTTCAATGGAACTGCACAGGAATGTTAGGGACTACCTGTAGATATACATGCATATTTTTATGTACCAGATATTTAGGTTCGGTGGTTACCACGTCACTATAAACAGTTTTTTGTTGGAAAGGTTTGACCTGACAACTCCTCCTAAACCAGTGAACTAATTTCAATGAAGCTTCTCAGAAATACTAGGGAACATATGTTATTTCAAACATACTTTTGGTTGCCATGGTAACCAGGTCACTATAAACAGGTTTTTGTTGGGAAAGTTTGACTGGAAAACTACTCCTAGATATGCATGCAGGTTATTTCAAAAATACATTTACCAGGTTTTTGTTGGAAAATTTCTTCTTGAAAACTTCTCGTAAACCTGTGAACCAATTTAAATGAAACTACACAAAAATATTAGGGACACTGTGTAGATATATCTGCAGAAAACAATGTGTTTTCATCAACATTGCCTTAAAAAAAATTATTAAAAAGGGTGGGGAATTGAATTGAATTGATTTGGTTTTGAAATGTTGCAACAAATTAGATACATTGTTTGTGAAGAAAGTTAATACAGTTGTGTACTTGATATTTCAATTATTCAATTTCTATCACAGAAGTAAAATTTTGTTTCCTGTTTTGAAATGTTATTGCACTTTGTTGTCCCTTAGATTTGCTTTGAAGGGAACTCTGCTACATTTCTCCAATATATCGAGCAGTTTGTTACAAATTCATTTAAGAAAACTTTATTTTCAGCTCATCCTCAATCCTAACTACCTGGACATGTTTATGATGCTGATGTTGGACAACACAGAGAAAAGAACAGTAAGTGGTCACATTTAAATATCTCAGCTACACATTCTATCATCAAGTATCAACCTTTTTCTCACTTTTTAACTTAAACATCTGCAAATTTGACTTCAAGTTTTACATGTTTCTTAAATTTAGGAATGTAATTCAGGATTGTTCCAATGATAGGGCTCAGAAATGGGGACAAAGATAGAAAACTTGTTCTTATTTCAGAAATTAATTTCTAGGCATCAGTACTTTCAAAATTGTGTCAGAAATTAACCTGATCATGGAAACTTTGTAACAGACTATATTTATAAAACCAACCGATTCAAGAATGATAGCACAATTACTTCCTATTCCCCTGAAATGTTTTGATATGTAGATGTCTTAAATACAGTCAAACCTCGATGATTCGAACTTCGTTGATTCGAAGTTCTCGCTGTATCGAACTTTTTGCTTGGTCCCGAATTTTCTCACTATATAACACTACTAAAGAACCTATGTATGATTCGAATTTTTATAAATCGAAGTTTTCGATGTATCGAACTTTTTTCATGGCCCGTTAGCTATGTAATTATAGGTAATTGACATCTCATGATTCGAACAAAAAAATTACCTGTACTGACCATTGGACAGGTGTTTGTCGTGACCCCCGCGGCAAGATTTCAAACCTCTCCCACAAAAGCCCCGACTGACAATAGGGGTAACGATAGCGTGTGTTGTCTATTCCTGACCATAGGATAAATTAATAATCAGACCAAATTTATAGATTAATTGTGTACTTATAAGCTATGACATGTAATCTCTCTGGTATAACATACCAGTAGATCGCCGCCGCCATTGAAATCAGCGGTTGGTGAGTAGATTTTACGGAAGAGTGAAACAAGCGGATCGATTTTAAACACAAACAATTAGCGATGTTTTCGGTTTATTATGAAAAAGTGCAAGGGTATTAGTGCCTTCATATTGATTTTTCGTTTCGTATGTATATGGTCGCGGTCGGTATTCCGCATTTTATATGCTCGTATAACATAAACACAATGTGTCTTCATCAGGGGGAAAACGTTAACGTAAGTGTGCCTTGTACTTTTCTGTTTTGCTAAAATGTGATATATCTAATTGTTTTGTAAAAATGATCCTTATTTAATTAATAAAATGATTTATGAATGAATGAAAAGTATCTTTTATTTTGTTATGTTTGAAGTAAATCAACTTAACGTTTCAATGCGAGTCTGACAGGTGACGATCGACACTACGATATTGAGGACATGTAACAGCTATATAAAATTTATGGTCATTATCAAAAAAGTCGACCTATTGTCAACCATGAATAATTCCAAGTCCCGCTGTATCGAAGTTTTTCTGCAAGTCCCTTGAACTTCGAAACATCGAAGTTTGACTGTACTGTAGACAGTATATTAATATACTGTGTAAGCCTCCAGTTGAGCCTGTATTTTGTGTAACTAAACTAACAGGGTTATTATGTGCTAACTTTGGTTTGTTTGTGTGCAGGAACTATGTGCTATATTCCGTGAATCCATCACAGACCAGGAACACAGTCCGGAGAACCCCAACCTGAATGTCCTGGGTATGCACTCACATGTGGAGGACTTTGTCAACGTCTGTTGTTACCACCTCTGGGCATCCATGGTGTGACATCAAAGACAAATGTAGTGACATCACAGGTCAACATAGTGACATCACAGACGAATGAAGTGACATCACAGACAAATGTAGTGACATCACAGACGAATGTAGTGACATCACAGGTCAACATATTGACATCACAGGTCAACATAGTGACATCACATACAAATGTAGTGACATCACAGGTCAATATAGTGACATCACAGACGAATGTAGTGACATCACAGACGAATGTAGTGACATCACAGGTCAACATAGTGACATCACAGACAAATGTAGTAACATCACAGGCCAACATAGTGATATCATAGACGAATGTAGTGACGTCACAGGACAACAGCAGTGTCACAGTCGACAAGATGACATCACGTGTTATAGAGTGACATCACCGAGATATGATGAAATCATAGTTACATGACTACAATGAGAAACTGCTTTACTGATGTCCAGTCTAAAGTAATACATCCATTGCATGCCATCTGTGACAGTCAGCCGTCTTCAAGGAAGTGTTAACATAGTCAGAAAAGATACTGTCATGTGGACTGTATAAATAATTAATCTTAACAGTTATCTCTCTAGTGTGACATTGATGCGAGGGACGTCCAGCTCTGTGTCCTATGCATGAGAGAAGACTGGTAATAAGCCCAGACCAGCTCAAAGTTTAGAGCATGAGATTCTGCTATTTTTGTAAATTCTTCAGTCTTTCCTTAGTCTACAAACTTGAAAGCAGACAGTCTGTGTGCAAGGTTAGTGATATCCATGTGTGTACAGATTAAAATAACAGATGTAATCTTCTTTGTAATGAAGAGAAACTCAAACCTGTGTGTGCATTTTTACCTAGTACACCGCACATTGAAAGTAAGAGAGAATTGTGAGATTGACATCTAGTCGTTAGAGGGTATTTTTCATATTTTGTTTTTATTTTTTTTTCTTTAAATATAATTCATTTTTATACAAGGAAGATTGAAATCCAGTATCCACTAATAAATAAATGTGTCAGTAAATTGTAGATTTTTTTTTTTCAATAATTGATTTGACTAAAGTCTGTTGAAAAACGAATCCATCATTCATCATTCAATAAGTAATGTGTGCAATACTAGCTATCCAACGTGATATCACAAGGAAATCATTGTTTTGATTTTCACTATTCAAATTATTTACAAAATGTGTGGTTTTATATGTCTCAAACAAGTCTACATGCCTTTTCATGGAACTGGCTGTAATTCATTACATAATGATCCTATATGTGAAGTTGTTTGAGTTCCTTAATTTGTGTCCGTCTTGATTAATGTTTTTGATGGTTTAATGAACCATGCTGTTATCAATGGCTGATGAATGCATTTGATGCCTTATATTGATCATGACATTAACTACAAAGCATTTTAATGAACTGTTCGTAAGTTCATGAATCTATAACGCCCCTCGAGCTCCCATAACGAACTGCTGCCAGCAATATAATTCATTCCTTCAGTTATGTTTCATTTTCATATGTGTGAACCAAGGTATGAAGTGTTTTATAGTCATGTGTTTTATAGTCATATTACATTCAGTGGCATGTGATATAAAACAATTTTTCCCTGCTGATTCATTAAATGTTTCCATTGTATATTTTGAACAATTAAGCTGCAGTAACTGTATATATACAGTTGGGTGTGTATCATGTGAGGTAATGCAAATACTTAAGCATTGATGACAATTTGTTTTAGTTTCATTGGGGTATGAAAAAATGTTGTTTGCTGTATGAATCCGCGTAGCGGATTCTTACAAAAGTTTGAAAGCAAATTTTTTTTTTGAATTGGACAAGTTGAAATTTGTTTTCATGGGTGACGGAGTTAAGTTGGAAGAAGCATTTTTTGTGGCACAAAATACTTTTTGAGGTCAGATGTTGAAAATACCCAGGGTTCAGTCATGTTGTGAGTAAATTAGTTCTAGATGTAGTGTGTTCGGGATACATCGGTCCATATGAGGTTGTGTGTGTGTGTGAATGTCAGGGTGGTTGTGTATGGATACAAGTTTGTGTGGTCGGATGTACAGTGTACTTGTGTGCGAGGTTTGCATTCCATGATTTCTTGTCTTTCATATTTTGGAGAGTTGGTTTATCTGTACAACATATGTTTATGTCTTACAGTGAATACCAATAGAATTTCTTGCTTGCCAACTTATTATCATGTGTATGATGTTTTCATACATGTACGAACAATAAATATCCCTGAAGTGGAAGTCAATTTGTGTTTTATTTTCTCACTTCGACAAAAGGAGACCCCAGGGAATATGTTGAATATTACACTAGATCTGTTTTTTGAACATGTTTATTAAGTTTGGTTGAAGTTGACTTTAAAATTTGCCTTCTGGAGAAGAAAAGAAATTCTTTCAGGAGCAATTATTCTCATAGAAACAGACAATAGATTGTGTATGAATTGTATAATACCCTAAAATCTGTATACGTAGTTGTACATCATATCAAAATGACCAAATGGCAGCAACAGCTAGAAATATAGTTTTCATAAAAATGAAAATTGAGTTTTACAATTCTGAATAAAATTAATTTCCGTTAACTTCGTACAATATCGGAACGTTCAGGCAACCTAGCAATGTATGTAACAGATGATTTTATTCACAAATTGAAAACTGAAAATGGTCAATCTTTCACTATTATACTACATTTAAGATTTACACCTTATACAATGTATGTAGTACAAGGTTTGTGAAAAGCAAAGGAAAACAAAAACCACACAACATATATACCGGTACATTTGTAATTATATAAATCAGTTTATTACTCAAAGTAGTGTATTTCCACGATATGGTTTGACTTTCCATGTAGACTAAAATGTAAGTCTTTTAAAAAAGTCTTTGACATAAAAACATTTGTACTTGAAAACCCAATTTTTATACACATTCGCACACACACACATTCTCCCTTTGTTCAAACTTTCATTGACCCATCCTGTCCCTTGAAAATTCAGGATCATAACTTCAAGATCGTAACTGAAGAATATTTTCACAATAATGGCCATTAATGGGGAGGGGGGTAATACTTTTGACTTGTCTACAAAACTTGACCCAAGTTTTCACCAAAATTGTTTTATGAAACATCGTTTGATTCACTGGTATTTATTTTATTCTTAGCTAAAATTAATTCCCTCGGATTAAGAGCCAAGCCACTACAACATATAGAGTAGTTAAAATTAAATTAAACCCCTCAGACTTGGGGACAGGCTGCTAGAACTTAGTACCATTACAGATATGATGTCGCGAAACATCAGACGTTTACGAGGTCTGTGAAGCAGCATCATCGTTGATGAGGCTAAACGATTCTCTCTGGTTCCAGGTTCCATACAGATTGTCCTGATATACTAGACTCATGTTGGTGATTTGAATACCAGCTCTGAAGTCTCTTATATCCGTCTAGTGATTTTGAACACATGTCCTTTCTTCAGTAATTCAACCATAACTCGGGTTATATTTAAGCAGTCATCTGAAATATTGGAAAAAACAAGTTATTGAATCATCTGCTTGTACAATTTCATCCTCCCTTCAAACTGAATAGTTTTCCATAATAAAGTCATATTATGTCAGTGTTTTGAATAAATCACTCCACAATTTTATGGGAACAGTTTTATGGGTGTCCAAGAAAGAAAGAAAAAGAAGCATGTACCGAAATTGTAGAATTCTTATAGATTATAACTTAATCAACCTACTGATTGTGAGTAATTTAAAAGCTTTATTATTTCTGTATTTTAGGATAAAGATAACTGAAATGTAGACCTACTAAATTTAAACAAACATAAGAAGCATAAGGTATGTACCTTTCATTAGTTTTATGGACTCAGTATACTTAATACCCAAGAACCAAGAAATTTCTGTGTTAAGCAGGGAGGCTACTGAGAACAGGAAGAAGCCATCGAAAGATAAAACTAATCCAAGAACTCTATAGCTGATATAGCTTAAGATAGTGGAGAATTCTGGCTGACACGATCATTGTGTATGACTGTTGATATTTTGGGGTAACATTAACCAGCCCTGCTATTCTTTCCCAGCTCGCTAAGTAGCTTTACCTATTCCACTATGATGTCGTCCTTCGAGTTTTAGAGATAAACCTTCCAACATCCCAAGCATTCCTTTGGGATATTTACTGGTCGCTGCTGCATACTCCTGGAAAATTGAAAGAAAAAAAAAGATTTCATAAAGTTGAAAACCAAAGATCATATAATAATAACAATTCGAGGTTCTTATATATTGCTTTATCACGACCTTAAAGGACGTCTCAAAGTGGTTCACAAATTATTATCCGTGGTTATAAGGGCCTTAGCAACTAGCCAATATAACTTTCGCAACTCCCTGGGGAGCATACAACCTGTGCTGCCATTTTGGCGCTTACATTTAGCATTCTACAATTTCTAGCACTACCAGACCACTTCCTCATTTACAGCTGAGTAGACTGAAACAAGCAGAGAAACCATCTTGCTCAAGGATACAACACAAGTGCTGTGACCAGGACATAAAAATGTGGTGGTACAATATTGGTAAGACAATGTCAGAACATTCACAAAGACAGAATATACTGATGATGAGTGGACAAATATACAGTTGAAGAGTTTAAGACACAGAAATACACCACAAGATGTGAAAACAATATCTATGTATGTTCTAGTATACATGGCATACATTATTACCTTTTTTATGTTGATCCACTGATTAAAATACGACGGCTTTTTAATATTAAAGTAATCACATTGACTTTGTAACCTAAAAAAGAGAAGATAAGATGTACATGTAAATATATTGTCACAAAATGTATTTTAGATCAGATAAACTTTATTTATAACCAGTTATCATAAAAATAAACATTTAATGTTTGTTTAAAAGATGTGTAAATAAGTTACCCATCCTCCTATAGCTAACCGCATGTTGTATATGTTCAAGCGCTTCTTAATTAGTAGCCTTATTCTGACAACACAATGTGGTGGCTCAGGGATTAATAGTTGAAACAGTCAAGTCATTTGCGTGCTTTGCTTGACAAAGGAAATGTAAATTAAATTTTCAATTATTGTTTTATTTGTCTTTCAAAAACAATTTCAGCATTTACTTTAACTACATCAATGTCATTTGGGATGGCATTTGGCTATATATGAGGATTGGTAGCATTTCAAACATCGTGAACTGATAAAGAATAAGTTGTATGGGTTGTCATGGTAAAACTGATAAAGAATGGGTTGCCATGGTAAAACTGATAAAGAATAGGTTGTATGGGTTGTCATGGTAAAACTGATAAAGAATAAGTTGTATGGGTTGTCATGGTAAAACTGATAAAGAATAAGTTGTTTGGGTTGTCATGGTAAAACTGATAAAGAAGAAGTTGTATGGGTTGTCATGGTAAAACTGATAAAGAATGAGTTGTATGGGTTGTCATGGTAAAACTGATAAAGAATGGGTTGTCATGGTAAAACCGGTAAAGAATAAGTTGTATGGGCTTTCATGGTAAAACTGATAAAGAATGGGCTGTATGGGTTGTCATGGTAAAACTGATAGAAAATGGGTGTCATGGTAAAACTGATAAAGAAGAAGTTTTATGGGTTATCATGGTAAAACTTACATTGTTTTTAGGTCCCAATCACCACAGGTCACAAATGCAAATGTATGGCCCTTACTCAGCAACTTCTCCTCCATCCACTTGTCATATTTCTGGTAAAGGAAAGAAATCCATTAAAAAATCAGCATTTAAAAACATTTTAAAAAATTTCCATAGGCATAAGCATGATCACAGAATCGTATTTGAAGAGTTTCTCCTTAGCTTCTGTAATGGTTTGTAATGCTTTCCAAAGGAGATGTTTAAAGTGTAGAATTGTTCTCGAAACTGCATGGGAGTCAGTCCTGTCCATCAAAATTTCAGAAGGTTTATAAGAATATGCATAGACCTATTTCTATAGTATATAATACTATACTCTAATTTTTTAAGACTGCTATTCAAGGGTAAGACAACAAAACTTTTTACTCAGTACACATGTATTTTCTTGCCTAGACCTACATCAATGTGACAATTAAAAAGATTTGCTTAAAGGATTACATCTCAAGAAAAAAAACAGTAAAAGTAAACGACTTTGTGATACATAAAATAACTACTGCCATTAAGATACCAGTGTATTAGGACAAGGAAAAGTGATAAAGATAGTGCCATCGCTGGGGCTCGAACCCGTGACCCTTGGCTCTCCAGCCCGATGCTCTACCAACTGAGCTAAAAGGAAATTCCTACAGCTCATGCTTGCAAGGCAGTCCAATCAATGCAGATCTTTTAACACCAGTATGGTGAAAACTGACAAAACTTATTCCATACATTTGTATTTTAAGAGCTTAACTTAAAAGGAATGTTCTTATTTTGTGATCTAACAAATGATATCATGATAATATATATTTACATATAACGGACCAGTTCGGTTTAATAGGAGATTCACTTCAGTTCTTACTGAGGACTATAATGCTGGTGTAGAACCCTACAGTGTTCAAATGGGATGAATATGTGTAGATAGATCTGTTAATGAAGGTATGAAAACTTACCTTTAATACATCCTCTATGTGATCTTGTCCATCCACCATCTCTTGAATGATTCCCGTTAGCTGTTTTAAAGGAGATGAAATACAGAAGATATCATTTAAGTGAATTATGATACATTACAACCAATATATCTATAAACAATAGGTACAGTTGTGGGATCGCACAACGTTACACGATGTGCGATGGGCGCACGATGGGCGAACGGTGTATGCACGATGTGCGAACGATGTGATCCTGGGCGATTATTTCTAACGCACATGTGGGCGCACGATAGACTAACTTTGTGCGATGACAATCGTGGTTGATGTAAATTTAGAAATGGTTTAACAATATATACGGTTTCGCGCTAGTTGTTTTAAACATATTTCTATATTTTAACTATTTACATTAGCTGATAATTCTATCTATTATTTCTAAAAATTAACAATAGTCATTCTGTAGTTTTAGAAACAAACCAAATAGACACATGTATGTAAACTTTCAACTCATATTGACAAGTTCTCATTCAAGTAAATATTGCCAGTTTTACCAAGTTATAAACTGTACCTGTAGATGGCCAATATATGTAGATATCTCTGGCCCGGGGCACTTACAACACTCGCCTAGGTGTGAAAACACAGGTTAAGTGTTGGGGTGGAGAGGGTTTTTCAAATAACTGATTATAAGAGTTTGTTTTCATAACGGTCGCTCGGTAATGGCTGTCGTAGCGTATCGCCGTACACGGGACAGGTAAAACTCTGGCATGTTATTTACATATTCTGATACCTGGTAGCTTAACCCGCACTTGGCTGACTTATGATCACTGTAATACTGTTTACTGTATATTGTTAAATTGACATAATCCCAATAAATATGATGCAAATTTAAATAGTTTTTGGACAAGAGGGTTCCATATGTTTTTCATTCCGTAATATGTATCGACCAATTGTACCAAATCGTGCGTGTGTGCGATTTAATCGCACACATAAACGCACAATCTTTAGATCGCCCGGTTGTGCGCACCATGGGCGAACGATGTGTGCACGATGTATGCACGATGCACGCACGCAGGTTTTGGTGCGTTGTCGATACCACAACTGTAGGATTACCATGTTGTATAAACAGAATTAGCATACAGGACTTTGCCAGAGATTGATGTAAATATTCTTGTTACCCAACAAATAAATGTTTATTTGAGATGTTTTGATGACTAGTACAGTATGTACGCTGTCACCGTCATCAGACAAATGACCAGGAATGTGAATGTCCACAAAAGCCAAACATTTGTAGGATTTTTCCACAAAAATTGAGGCAGATTTGAGCTACGCTATAAGGCTTATGTATAATAGTATTGTAATTCTACTGAAAAGACTCAATTCATCTACACGTTGTTTCAGAGTTGGTCATAGATGTGGGAGAGTTAATGAGCCCCCTCATCTCTATTCGGAACTTGCCCACCGCAGTGTATCCAGATGGCTTCTTTTATCTGCTGCTTCAGCAGATTGTTCGCTTTATCCAACACTTTTGGAGTTTATTCCAGTCAATCACAAGATTTGCTCAAAGATTCTTGCACGTCTATGACCAAGTCTTAAACTAATATAGCTGAATTTGATACCAGACAGTGTCTGGGAAATACACATTTTCATACAGCAGTGTGCTCTGACCCCACTCCAGACGTTTATTTGTCAAAAAGTCTTGTGTCGGGGCCAGAGGTAATTCAGGCTAAATATATTAAACGTACAGAAAACAATGCTATGAGGTACATTTAAATTCTATGCAATTTTCAATTGAATGCTCAAATTTGACTATATCCGAAAAAAAAAGGAAACAAAATTAAAATTGCAAAACAACCAGACAATTGTCCCGGAGATACTTACATTTGTACAGAAAGGAGTGAGACGTCTGTTGACACGTGGCTGTACATATTCATGAAAAATATGTTCTGTAGCTAACGTCTCAGCATTGAGCATCACAACAGGAAATTCTATTATCTCCTGAAACATTCACGTAGAGCATCTTGTGAAATTGGATGTTTGTATCTGTCTAAACAACTTCTTTATATTACATTTTGTGAAAACTTTAACTAAATTATCCAAATAATATAAAAGTTTATTCTTCAATTCCATCTTTTATATACTGTACATCATTGAGGGCCCTTTGTCTGTAACAGCGCTTTACATCAAATTTGGTCAAAAAACATTTAGCCATTCTGGATAAGTAGTATTGTATAGATGACGGAAGCCATAACATGCAGCATCAATACAAATGCTTTAATGAATATATTTCACGTTTTTATATATTAATAAATGACTAAGACAACATGTCTTAAATCTTAATGAATTGCCGGTGAATTCATTTAAATTTTATTGCATTCTGTTCTTAATGTTTAAACATGAAACTTTATTCTCAGTTTTCAATGCTCTGTGTGTGCCACCTTGTTGATAAGGCAAGAAGACAAGTTAAACCATTTGATGTACATCAAAAGAATCTTGCTAACACATAATTGGAAAATGTAATTTTCAAAAGACATCTGGCATTGATTAATCAGCCTAGCGATGGGTCGGGTTATTTTTTCTGGACCAATTAATCTCTATCTTCATGCCTTCAGGTTTTTTGCCATGACACATCCCTTGGCTGTAGAGAGAACAAGTGAGGGAAACCGAGGATGATTTATTGGAATAAACTTTTTGTCACACAAGATTGCATGGAATCTTTGATCGACAGAAACATGTGCCAACAAAAGAGAAAATTGTATTATGGACATTGTCAAATACAAATGTAAATATCAGAATGTTTTGATAATGTTAACAGGCATATTGACAGAAATATATATGTATGTAGAAAATCTCACAGTCCATTATACATGGTAAAGTAGTCCGAAAGAATCTGGCTCTCTGCCTCTCTAACATGCTAAATACTAATTTGGACGGCTGGCAGGTGGGAGGATTCTGACTCTCTGACACGCTTAATATTTGGCCAGCCATCCCAATATTCAGCTGGTCAGAGAGTCAGAACCTGTTGGACTAACTAACCTGAACAATTGCTTGACTGCATTCCTGTCCTTTGAAAATTACAAAACAGTCGCAACGGACTTCAAAGCCTGTCATTTTTTTCCATTATGTGACGAGATTCATTTGATGTATGGTACATCAAAGGGTCGAACATGTCTTCTTGTATCATCAACATGGTGGAGCACACAGAGCGCTGAGGTTTGCCACGCCATATCGCAGGGGTGTAGAGAGCGTAGGTGATCGTAAACCCCGGATATTGAGGATGATTGTACATGTACATTTGTACCATAGCCACATGTACATGTAGGATACAAGAAAAACATATGAACCCAAATTAAAAATACATTTCTTTATTAATAATGGTAATGCAGTATTTGCGAGTGATCTAGCAAAATACTTACAAAGGATCATATGTTAATAACATTCGTTTTAAATGCTAACGTTACCTGTGGAATTAATTTTTTATTGTCATCACACGTTGCTTCGAAGTCCAAAACGAGAAAGTATTGGAAATTTTGTGGTTTAAGAGTCCCTGTTGCACCAGCCATGATACTCTTGCTTGTTCGAAACGTTTTGAACAGATTTTTGGATGTGACGCATGTGTCCCGTTGTTGTGAAATAACAAAACGAAACTGTCGTAATCGTAACACGCGACTTCGCAACCACATTTTCTACTTTCAGTTTGATCGCTTCCGGTTCCGTTTTAGGTCATGTGATTCTCTATAACTACCTTGACCTTGCTGTCTGCATCAATATAAGATGAGATCATCCCTGGTTGACGTCCATCCCAACTGGAAAGAAAAACGTCCATTTATGGATACTTATGTCGGATAGAACGGGTCTATATGGTATTTATGATTTTATTTGAACATAAATGAATTTATTTTAATGTAATTTGACAACATTACTTTGAATCTGAACGAAATACTTCATGTCAAATTACAGGACAGGAAACGACAGATGTGAAACACCACAACATTGACATAGAAAATCATGTGTGAACTGTGATAGCAATTATATGAGCCTCCTTTGTGTTATTTCAATACCTCAGCTACTTGTTTATTTAAATGTTATAATTAAATTGAAGGTTTATTTAAATGGGGCCCATAAAAATGGCTTATTTTGTATGGTAACGTATGTACATTTTCAATTATTTGTTGTTGTACAAATGTAAGTTGTGACACTTAAGATGCGTGTTATGTGTTTGTGGTAGATTTTGATACTTAGTGTTCTGTCGATTTTTTTCTCATGAAGTTAATTTTTCAGCATTTCATGTATATATGGTGCCATTATGTGGGGACACTAGTACTCTGGTCTGTTAAATATAAACAAACAGAATAACATTGGGCTTGTTGGCTTTTGACAGATTTTAATTTGAACATTGTATCATGATCACATTACAGTCACCTTTTGACTTTCCTTCAAGCCCAATTCACAGATTTTGAGTCTGGGAATTCAGCTAAAGAATATCGAACATAAGTTTACTTTATATCCCCGATGAAAGCTGTGCACTTTTCACTTCCTGCTAGAAATGGTTTCTATATATGCCAACCTTCAGAACTGGGTTTTAGTGACTGTGTTTGAGGGAAAAAACATTTAAAAACGCAGCAGATAGATGTTTAAACAAATTTCATTTGTATAACGGATTAAGGTTTATAGTCGGTTGTAAAAGCCTGAAAGGTAGAGTATGTGTTACCTTGTTGATATCTGTGTACCAATATATAAATAAAGATTACACTTAATCTTTTGTCTTGAAGTTGCCAGATTAGAGGAAATTTATAAATACTGTATATCTAAAGCTAGTTCACTCTGTATTTACCAATCTGATCCAAATAGGCCATGTTTTACTACATGTATAATTAAGACATTATACATATACATTTGTAGATTATAGCGACAGGCAATGCAATTAGTCAAAAATCATCATCGATAATGTACATGTATCTGTGATCAGAAGTATTAAAAACAAATCAATTTAATGGTGGATTACATAATCAGTTCGTAATTTAATTAAGCATTAAACTGCATTCTGTTTCGAGTTTTGATTAGTGCTATCACGAGACGGGAAAAATGTACCATGATACATGTATATTGCGATACAAAGTTACTGTATCATGATACGTAACACAATATATTGATTTCACAAACGACCACTCCTGTTTTCATTGGCATCGTTTGTTTGTTTTGTCTTAGACAAAAATGCCCCCATATGGCACTTTTTGGCCTTTTTATTGTCAGCCATGCATGCGTGCAAAATATTGAAGGATATTAGGTAAGATTGAATGTAAGTACTCAAAATTAACCTGTACCACAAAAAAACCTGTATTTCAATTTCATACTGCGGTGCATTGTTTGTTCGTTTGTTTGGGTTTTACGGCCCATCGACAACTTTGGTCATTTAGGGCCAAGCGGTGCAACATACATCTATTTCTATTGACACATTGCAATATATACCGGTATACAAATATATCGTGACAGCACTACTTTTGATAATGTAAAAGGAATTGGTATTAAAAAGAACTGAAATACAATGAGTTCTCATTATCCCAAACACAGTTAACTCTGAAGTACTAAGGTATTACTTAAGTCCTGGTCAAAACTCTTCTTTATGTTATAATTAGTAATTGAAACTGATAATTCAAACTCGAAAAAAATCAGATATCCTGAAGTGAAATATCGGTCTAAACAGCGTATAAATCATTAATCTTGCATAAAAAAAAAATCGCTTATCAAGGTTATTGCTTACCAGGGTTTTCCCTGACTCGATAAACCTTCATTTTGACTCCATTAATTGACAACGGACTCCCAAAATTGATTAAGTTTTACTCTGTGTTATATGTTATTTGAGTCCCAGCTAGGACTCCTAAATTTATGAAATTTGAGAGTCCCAGGAAATACTATGGCTTTAATTACCTCAAACTTTCTCAAGTGTTCCCTGTCTGTCATATATATTCTTGATTTCTTTTATACATACATGTAACATGTTGTATTAAGCTACGGTAAACATCTTCCTTATAAATTATTGAGCAGTTTACCTTCAGTCATAAAGGCTTCTATTTAAGTTAAGAAAGTAAATTAAGAATAAATGTGTGTTTATTTACAATGATGAGTGCTAATGATAAGTACAAGTCTGTTACATGTGTTAAAGGATACATTTATCACCAAAAGCTTCCAAGGCCACCTAACTGGAAATTGGTCACATTGTGCGGTCATCATGAATACTTTTTCTGACATTCACTTACTGCGTATAAAGAACCTGACTATCGGCAAAATCAGTCTCAAGTCTAGCTTTATAGCTAACATTGGAACTTGCTTAATTCAAATAACCGGATAATTTGAAGTTTTCCATAGTCCCAGCTTCTTAGAGCTAACAAGGTTTGACTGTATTATTCTTTTAGGTACTAAAGTTACCAATTAAACAAACCATTTAGAATTAGAATAATATGAGGCTATAGCACAGGAGTAAAAAAATACATTCACAGACAAATTACATGTCTACTTCATATTTCCATTCATTATCATAATATGGTCTTCATGATGTACATGTATCTTATATTTATATACTAGTACTAGTAGGTGAGTCTTGAGTCCCTATTCTTTTCTTCAAAGTTAGTCTCAAAAGTGTAAAATATGATGTCCCTGCTAAAATATGGCACATCATGATCAATGCATGAATACCAACAACATGGGCAAAATATTAGAATCATTCTTATAGATGATTTTAAGTCCTCAAGTCAAGTGTATACATACAATACCATTCTCTACCAACTTTTCAAAAAAAGGAGATACACTGTAATATTGTATACACTTGACTTGCAAAGTTGAGATGATTTATTCTTACACTGATTTTGAAATGCCTGAAATGAAGTTATACGCGGGTAAGCAAGATTTTGTTATACTGCCCACACTAGTACTCTATTTGAACTCAATCATTTTCAAATATTGAATGTATCAGAATTGTACAGAGGAAAATGCATTTGGCAAGATACAAAGTACAGTATTTAACAACTGACATGATATCATAATGTGGATATTGACCTGCCTTTTCTAAAAAAAAAAAAATTAGTAAAACCAAGTGCATGAATATCACAAGTCACTGACCTTCACATGATTATGATCTAATCATTGATAATGTTGGAAAAATGTCGGTCAGTTAATTATATACAGTTGGGAGCAAACTTATTTGCTAGCCTACATTATGCTAATTAAAAAGTGCACTGAAAATAGCAAGAAAAGTTTCCAGCTTGTGTATATTGGAGGTTAATTAAATATAATCATCTCCAGGCCTGTAAATCAGATAGGTACAAACTTAGGTTGTTTTGCAGAAGTGCAAAAATAACACCATACCATTTTGGAAAAAATAACATTAAACCACAGAAAATTTGGAATTTTATAGTACAGTGGATTCCATTTAATATCTCCCCTGTGAATATCAAATTCCTCTTTATATCATGTTTTGCCAAATCACCATTTTCCCCTCTGTATAATCAATGTAATTATCATGGATTTTGAAGTAAATTCTTCTTAATATCATGTTTTGTTTTGACTAAAAAATACATAAAATATCAAGAAAATGATGTCATTTCAATTGATTTTAGATACAACTTGTACCAAATATTGCACAGAAATAAAAAAAAAAAATAGCAAACCTAGTTATTTTTAATGAAATATAGTGATCTATAGATTGAAATGTCTTCATATATATGGAAAAAGAATTGGATCATGGAACATGGAGGGATCAATTTAAGTTTTGAGGGGTACATTGTCCCACTAGGGTGACTAGGCTCGGGGGCTCCCAGCTGCGAGCCAGAGGAAACTAGAAACTAACATATATATGTTGCTTGGTTACAGATATATAAAAACGAAGATGTTGTGATACATGATGGACAGTCTCATTGTGGACCTTGACAAAGTGCTGGACGACTTTGAAGCAGAAGGTATACATGCAAATTTGAATCAATAATCATATGCTAGATGGTATTTGATTGGCTGATAATGTGATCTTTAAATTAATTTTCAAACTGCTCTACCTGAAACCAAAATATTTTGGCAATAAAAAAATAGTTGATTATCAATATTGTCTCTTAATAATATCAGGTTGATCTATGAAATACCCATTACTGTACATTAGATTAGATTATTTTAAAGAATAAGAGTCTTAGATTGTATTTTAAAAGATACTTGATACATGTTGTGCTTTTTACCATCTTAAAGTACAGCAAAGAAATTATAAGATTGGAAATGAATATTCTGCTCAATGTTCAAAACTGATACTTATAACATAATTATTAAACTTTGATTGCAAGAAAATTTTCAATGATGCATGCATGCTTTAATAATCTTACTTTTATTTACATTCATGTTTGTATTGTATAAATTTTATTGTTTTCAGAGAAGGAATCATCACGAAGCATCCGTCAGTCCCCTACAGACTACTCTGAATATATAAATGCCAACGATGATCGGCCCTGGGACGAAATTAGTCAAGTACCGATTAGTACCAACGCCGCGTGGACATCATACAGCTCCGAGGACGACAAATGCTCCACAGCTGTTTACGATGTGCCGTATATCCCCGCAGAAACGTTCGACTTGTCTGAAGCCGACTTTGCACCATCTGTTGGAAAAAGCGGGAAAAGTACCTACACAGGACCTCTAGATACGAAAGTGGAAGATATCTACGATAACTTTACCAAAGACATACAGAACGCTATTCAAAAGCAAGAAAACTTGCTAAAAGCAGTAACTACAAGTCACCAAGACAATGGAAAATTGAACAATGATGTTCAAGGTGAATTCAAGCAATTCAATTCTTATTCCACAGTGAGTAATTCTAATGTTATCAACAATTATTCTGGTACAATAGATTTAAGTTGTAAGCGTAGTGATGTGGTCGTGGATACAACAGGTAATGAATCTACAAAAGTGACGGAAGATCAACTGATATCGCCGGAGCAAAAGTTTAGTCCAAATTCTAATTTACACTCCCCTAGTAAGGGAGGCCAATCAACGACGGTGTTTGTTTCAGACAACACAAACTGCAAATACCCAATACAGGTTGTGGACAGGTTTACACCTGTCGTGGAAAATAAACAATTTGAACCTTCGGATACTAGTCAAGTAACTGAGCGAATAACAAATCATCTGGATGAGAGCAAGAGTACAAACTTTGTAGTTACAAATGGAGGGTTTGATAAGTCCCTGGTTAGTGAAAGCCCAATGGAGGATGAAGATAGTGTAGTAGGTCGTATTGAAATGGACGCAACTGATACACAAGTATCGGCTTTATCTAGTCAGAACGAGACACTACCTGTCACAGATCTGATTATCAAGCATACAAACAGTTCCGATTTGTCTCCGAATCAGGGTCACAATTCTAATTCAATGCAAATGGATAATGAGAGACCAACCAATGGGTTTGTACCTGGAAGTGAATTGGAAAGTGACTCAAATGATGTTCGTCAAGACGAGGCCAAAATGCAATGTGATGGAGCGGGAATAGACACTCCCAGAATATCTGACGTTACTGGCAATTCGGTAGAAATGTCTACTGATGCTAGTGCCGCTGAAGGTGTGGTCGGATTTGACGAGGTTGATAGCAACATGACAGAAAACGACATTAATTCTTACTTAAGTGATATGCAGTGTGATCCAGGATCAATGGTTGCCGGTGACCAACAGTCAGGAGCGGATATCACAAGCCCAAACCATGCAAATATATTAAACGAAAGAGGTTATGCAAAAAACTTTGATTTAGTAAATGCACTTGCAAATAAAACCTCCAAACCGGGAACCACAAACGAACAAGTTGTATCTGGCAATTTAGAGGGAGATGCGTGTGATTTGAGTTTGAACAATAAGCAAGTGAATATTTCGGGAGAGGGAGGGATCATTGATTCACCTGTGATAGAAATGTATCCTCCTCGGGCAGATACAGGACTCACCTCACCTAGTACTGCTATCCAAAACTACATTACTCTGGACGGACAGACTTCGCCGACAGGAAGCTCAATATCATCATTTGGGGAAGGCGCACGTCCCAAGGAACTGTCACGGCCTAACAGTCTTCGCGGCTTGTCAGTAGTTCCATTTGAGACAGCATCAGAAATCTCAAAAGAGTCTGGTGTGATTTCCAGTCCCCAGGAGAATGGGGAAGTTAGTCAGAACACTGAAAGTGTTTCTTCTCAGCAGCCTATAGCCAGCCAAATAATTCAGTGTATTCAGGCAAACCACAACTGTCAAACAGAGGCTGATGATGTGCTACAAACTGATCCCGTGAACCACTGTGTTGAAGAAGTTGTTGAGGCGAGTAAAAGTGAGACAGATCCTGCCCCTCAGGAAATGTCAGAAGGAGGGGCTGGAGATGTAGACATGGAAGACACACCTGTAATGAGGAGGTCACATGATCCTCCTCCGTATACAAATGAGTCACAGCGACCTAGTTCTTGGAGCCCAGCCGGACCCACATTGGCGGTGCCCCCTCAACAAAAACGTCCTAACAGTCTAAATCTCCCGTCCCGGGGCGACTTGGTTGTGGGTAACTCGGAGAGGACACAAGCTCCTTTTACATTTCCTTATCAGGAATCCACAGAAGAAACAGCCACACCTGAATCAATGGAAACACCTGAAGCTGATGCCCAAGAGCCCCAAAATGCCACCGAAACTCAACCAAAAGGTAAGTGTTCAAAAAGTGTAATGTGTAGTAGTTATTGAAACGTTTTCCTGAAGCCCTAGGTAGAAAAATGCCATCGACACAGTTTAAGCCTTAAATACAGTATGAATTACGTACACTTCAAGTGAAAAAACAAAAATTTATAGCATTCTTATTAAGATTACCATATAGAACAATATATGTGATAAAACAATCTAGATTGGCCATCATTTAAGTTAAAGTGATTATATAACAGATGGAAATCAGCAGTTGTGAAGGATTTTTGGTTTGATTTCAGAATCAGAGGAAAGCCCAGATGAACTGGCTGGAGCTGTTGGTAGTGTCGCTGAGGAACCCATCCCTACGATGGATGTCGAGCCGTCGGCAGCACCGACAGAGAACGCTCTGGGCAAAGTGGCACCCAGGTGGATACCTGATGCAGAGGCACCCTTGTGTATGGGCTGTGAGGCAAAGTTTACCTTCACAAAGAGACGTCACCATTGCCGTGCTTGTGGAAAGGTGAATTTATTTACAATTAAAAATGTTATTGAATCCTTGATTTATATTACATGTACAAAGTTATATATATTTCTCTCGAGGTAAGGATAGTTTTATTTTGTCATGAACGTCATATCAACAGGACGGTCATTTAAGGATGTTTACAAGTAAGGAAATGTCTAGCAAGGCCAACATCAAAAGCTATTATTATATTGAGTTATGGTTGTGTAGCAGATCTAGACCGGGTCGATCATCGACGACCAGATAACTTGATTGGTTGAGCGTTCGTCTAGAGTTAGGAAGGTCCAGGGTTCGAACCCCGGTCTGATCGTGCATTTTTCCTTTCCTATTACATTTGGTGCATGTGACGGAACTTTGTTTCAGGTACTGGATGCTTACTTAGCAAGGGGATACCCAAACCTGGGTTGTAAATCGTGATGTCTTCGGGGTCAAAGACTTTGTTAAAGGAGGGAGGAATGTAGCGGATCTAGACCAGGTCGATCGTCCGCGACCAGATAACTCAATTGGTTGAGCATTGCTCTAGAGTTAGGAAGGTCCCGGTTTCGAACCCTGGTCTGGCCATGCATTTTTCCTTTCCTGTTACAGTACTGTTGTAACAAAGGTGTTTCTTACAAACTGAAAGCTTTTCAAAAGTAATATGTAATTTTAATAGCATAAGAAGTCTAATCGATCAACAATGTAAAATGGTTACAGTGAAACTGACAGTCGATAAGAATACAGATAGAAACCAGCTGTAAATAATAAAAATTGGGTTGGTCTTACAGGTGTTTTGTTCAACATGCTGTAATCTGAGAAGTCGACTGGAATACATGGAAAACAAGGAAGCAAGAGTGTGTCTGTCGTGTCACCAGCAACTGGCAATAGGTATATAGTCCTTAATACATGTCATCAGCAACTGGCAATAGGTATATAGTCCCTAATACATGTCACCAGCAACTGACTATAGGTATATAGTCCTTAATACATGTCACCAGCAACTGGCAATAGGTATATAGTCCATATACATGTCACCAGCAACTGGCTATAGGTATATAGTCCCTAATACATGTCACCAGCAACTGGCAATAGGTATATAGTCCTAATACATGTCACCAGCAACTGGCAATAGGTATATAGTCCATATACATGTCACCAGCAACTGGCAATAGGTATATAGTCCATATACATGTCACCAGCAACTGGCAATAGGTATATAGTCCATATACATGTCACCAGCAACTGGCAATAGGTATATAGTCCATATACATGTCACCAGCAACTGGCAATAGGTATATAGTCCATATACATGTCACCAGCAACTGGCAATATGTATATAGTCCTTATACATGTCACCAGCAACTGGCAATAGGTATATAGTCCTTAATACATGTCACCAGCAACTGGCAATAGGTATATAGTCCTTAATACATGTCATCGGCAACTGGCAATTATATGTATATAGTCCCTAATACATGTCACCAGCAACTGGCAATAGGTATATAGTCCTTAATAGATGTCACCAGCAACTGGCAATAGGTACATATATAACTAGTCATAATATATTATAAGAATTTCTAGGTAAACTAGTATCCTTAAATCAACCAAAAGAAGTAATCAATATAGGTTTACCCCAATTGACCTACCTTTTGCTATATTATATTGCTTCCCTTCCTCTGTTGCTTCTATAATGACAATGATGGTATCCCTTTTCTTCCTTTCTATTCTTTCCATTCATCAACCTTAGCTCTCTGATTAAATTTCTGTTCCTCCACCCTTCCACCTACTATTCCTCTGTCTTCCTTCTCATCGCTGACTATTCCTACCTCACACCTTCGCTTATTCCTCCTGTCTGCTTATACACTGTGTGTTTATTTATCTTTATATCTCCTTATTATTCCTTACTCGTCACTTCCTGTTGGTATCTGTCTGTAATCTAATTGTTTCTTCTATCTATCAATGCTTATATTCATTAATGTCACTGTCTATTATTCTAGCTTCTCATTCCAGTTTCCTGATACATACATTTATTTATTGTACCTCTAGATACTGCTCCGTTTCTTGCTTTATATTACCTACCTCTGTTTCCTTATAACAATGCCTACCACACTACCCTTCCCCTGTCCTTAACTTTCTTTGCTTTACAACAATTATGAAACAAAGTTTAAACTTTACACCTGTTGTATGCATATGCTTATTACAGGTGTAAAGTTTATGAAACGAGGTATAAACTTTCTTTCTTTGCTTAACAACAATTATGAAACAAGGTACAGTGTATAAACTTATTTTGCTTTACAACAATTATGAAACAGGGTATATCAACTGTATATCAACCGGATGTTAGCACGATGTAAGGTGGGGTGGGGAAGGGGGTAATATTGGAGGAACACTCTCCTCCCCATCTCCCCAGTCCCCTTCCTCACACACTTTGCTAGGTTAATACTTTAATCCAAGTAAGTATAGATGAACAGAATCATAGTTTTTTTTTCCAGTGTACTGTAAAAATAAAATGTTGCTGAAGAAACCATTGTGACATACACATTATCTATACATGCATGTTTGGGGTGTTGGAAATTTCTCTCTTTTGTTTTCACTTGCACTTGGTTTGATTTAGTTTTGCCTTTTACATACTAATCAATTTCCTTGTATGAAACAGAATACATCTTGTTAAGATCACTAATAAAGTAGGCAAGATAATTATTAGCTCACCTGGTCCGAAGGACCGAGGTGAGCTTATGCCATACCGTGGCGTCCGTCCGCCGTCCGTTGTCTGTCCGTCGTCCGTCCGTCGTCCGTCCGTCGTCCGTCCGTCGTCCGTCCGTCGTCCGTCAACAATTTCTTTAAACGACTTCTCCTCCATAACCACTGATGGAAATCAACCTAATTTGGCAGGAAGCATCCTCGGGTGCCCAGGATTCAAAATTGTACTAATGGTGGGACTGACCCCCTAGGGGTCTGAGGGGCGGGCCAAAAAGGGTTATTTAGCTATATTGGTTTAAGCGACTTCTTCTCCATAACCACTGATTGGAAATCAGCCTTATTTGGCAGAAAGTATCCCTAGGTGCTCAGGATTCAAAATTGTACTCATGGAGGGACTGACCCCCTAGGGGGCTGAGGGGTGGGGCCATAACAAATTATTTACCTATATTGATATTAGCGACTTCTTCTTCATAACCACTGATGGGTAATCAATCTTATTTGGCAGGAAGCATGCTTTGGTGCCCAGGATTCAAAATTGTACTAATGGTGGGACTGACCCCCTAGGGGTCTGAGGGGCGGGCCAAAAAGGGTTATTTAGCTATATTGGTTTAAGCGACTTCTTCTCCATAACCACTGATTGGAAATCAGCCTTATTTGGCAGAAAGTATCCGTAGGTGTTCAGGATTCAAAATTGTATTAATGGTGGGACTGACCCCCCAGGGAGCTGAGTGGCCGGGCCAAAAAGAAGTATTTAGCTATATTGATAATAGCGACTTCTTCTCCATAACCACTGATTGGAAATCAGCCTTATTTGGCAGAAAGTATCCCTAGGTGCTCAGGATTCAAAATTGTACTCATGGTGGGACTGACCCCCTAGGGGGCTGAGGGGTTGGGGCCATAAAAAGTATTTTGCTATATTGATATTAGCGACTCTTTCTCCATAACCACTGATTGGAAATCAACCTTATTTGGTAGGAACCATCCATAGGTGCTCGGGATTCAAAATGGTACTCATGGTGGGACTGACCCCCTAGGGAGCTGAGGGCGGGGTCAAAAAGGGTTATTTAGCTATATTGGTTTAGTCGACTTCTTCTCCATAATCATTGATTGGAAATGAGCCTTATTTGGCAGAAAGCATCCCTAGGTGCTCAAGATTCAAAATTGTACTAATAGTGGGACTGATCCCCTAGGGGGCTGAGGGGCGAGCCAAAAAGAAAATATTTTATCATGATTACCTAGTTACCAATGTATCCAGGTGAGCGATACAGGCCCTCTGGGCCTCTTGTTACTGTAAACAATTTAGCTACTTTTGAGTGCCTAAAAGCAAACAATCAATTAAAAGACAGAATTTCCACAACACTAAATGAATTATAATGCATGCGCAGTTCAGTGAAGAGAGTTAAAAAAAAGTCTTTTCACATCTCATCAGAGATGATTGTTTCTGTATTTGAGGATGCTTGTTTTAAATGCTCACCAGTAATGATAAGAATCAGTTAGATTGAACAGGAATAGGAGCAAGTTATGAATGTGTGTTAGAAAAATAATGAGCCCAAATTTCAATAATATGTGAAAACAAAGTTGATTTAATATGAAAAAAGGGAAAGAAAGCTTTGATTAAAACACAACAAATCAAATTCTTAATGGTTTTCTGAGGTATTTGTAGTAAATTAAAACAGGTTTTCTTCTACAAATGTATTTATTTGTGTCAGAATTTAATTTCTGACTAACTGCAAAATTCATTCCATTCTTAATCCTTCATCTTAATCTATCTAAATTTCATTTTTTAGCCCACCATCATCAGATGGTGGGCTTTTCAAATTGCCCTGCGTCCATCCTTAAATAATTCTTGTTATCGCTATTTCTTGAGAAGTAATGAAAGGATCTTTCTCAAATTGTATATGTAGGTTCCCCTTGGTCCCTAGTTGTGCCCTTTTGATTTTGGGACTGATCGTAAAAACAAAATAGCTGAAAGGAGGCCATCTTGGATTTTGAAATGAAATTTTGTTCTCGCTATTTCTTGAGAATTACTCGATAGATCTTACTCAAATTTCATATGTAGGTTCCCCTTGGTGCCTTGTTGTGCCCTTTGTATTTTGGGCCTGATGGGAATATAAAAATGGCTGAAAGGCGGCCATCTCGTATTTTGACATTGAAATTTTGTTATTGCTATTTCGTGAGAAGTACTTAATGGATCTTACTCAAATTTCACATGTAGGTTCCCCCTGGTGCCTACGTGTGCCCTTTTGATTTCAGGACTGATCGGAAAAACAAAAAGGCTGAAAGGAGGCCATCTTGGATTTTGACATTGAAAATTTGTTATCGCTATTTCTTGAGAAGTGCTTCGTGCTTACTCAAATTTCATGTAGGTTTGAATTCCCCTTGGTGTCTAGTTGTGCCCTTTTGATTTTGGGTATGATTAAAAAAAGAAAATGGCTAAAAGGCGATCATCTTGGATTTTGCCATGCAAAAGCTTGTTATCACCATTTCTTAACAAGTACTAAATGGATCTTACTAAAATTGCATATGTAGGTTTCCCTTGGTGCCTTGGTTCTTTGTCGGATTTTGGGTCTGATCTGAAACAAAATGGCTGAAAGGCGACCATCTTGGATTTTGTAATGAAAGTTTGTTATCACTAGAAGTACTTGATGGATCTTACTCAAATTTCATATGTTGATGCCTAGTTGTGCCCTTTTGATTCTGGGCCTGACTGGAAGGAATAAAATGGCTCAATGGCAGCCTTCATGGATTTTACCATTCAAAGCTTGTTATCACTATTTCTTGAGATATTCCTGATGGATCTTCCTCAAATTTCATATATAGGTTCCCCTCATTCAAAAAATACAAGATGGATTTGGAATTTGGAACTGATCAGAAAGACAGAACTCCTGACAAGAGACCAGCTTCTATGAACTATTTAATTTTCAAGAGAAATTCATAGAACTAAGATTAAATACATAAATGAAAGATAAAATAAGAAGGGGAAAGATCCATCTTTCTAAGAATGAATGAAAAATCATCAATGGTGGGTGCTAAGATCCCTCTGGTATCTCTTGTTTGGTCTGATATTTTTTTTTCAGTTTCTTCTTTTGGTGAACTATTGTATCCTCAATTTCATTTGCCTGTCTTCTGCTTATGCTGTTCTAACATTGATTTTCCCCTCTTAAACACCTATACTTTGAAAGATTATTTCAGCAAAGGTCAAGGTCATTTATGATGGATTTCTCAGTTTATACCCTCCACACAGGGAGTGGTGGGAGGTATATTTACCAATCACTTTGTCAGTGTATTCGTCTTTTTGTACATCAATTCTTGCATGCATTCATCTGTTGTCAAAAGCTTGTAAACAAGATATCTCATGCACCCTCAAACGCATATAAATCATATGAACCCCATACCACCTTAATAGATTTTGATGGTCAAGGTAAAATTTCTTATTTTACCACTTTTCAAAGTAGGATATTTGTGTTGGGAGATTTCCCAGGAATCCTTCCACAAATTTGGTTACATCATAGTTTTGGTAAAATTAATTCTACACCTAGCTAATTTAGTACTTATTAGTCAAAGTTCAAAGGTAGAAAGACTCTGACAGTGGTTTTTAGTCAAAGTTCAAAGGTCACTGGCAAATTGGGAAGGAGCAGGTAATATCTATGTGAACCTCTACTGACTTCGTTCTTACTTTATTTTTTCACCCCTTATAATGAACTGTTTCTGATCTTATCTTCACATAGCGTCATAGCATTAGCTTGTAATTAATTATAACCCCCCACCGTTTGCACAATTTTTGTTTCCATGGTAACCAGCTCACTATATTTCGTTTTTTGGGGGGGGGGGGATTTTTGTCCAGACAGCTACTAATAAACCTGTGAACCAATTCAAGTGAAAGTGCACATGAATGTTAGGGACCATGTGTAAATATGCATGCAGGGTACTTTTTCTGCAGAAAATTTGGTTTTCATGGCAACCAAGTTGTACAACCAGGTCACAATAGCTAAGTTCTTGTGGATTACTTTGTTAAGACAACTGCTCCTAAACCTATGGACCAAATTCCAAAATGGAACTATACATGAATGTTACAGATTAAGTGTAGATATGCATGCAGATTTTATTTAATAGAAATTTAGGTTGGCGTGGTAACCAAGTTGTACAAACAGGTTTTTGATGGAAAATTTTGACAACACAACTTCTCCTAAACCAGAGAACAAATTTCAATAAAGCTTCACATGAATGTTAAGGATCATGTGTAGATATGCAGATTATTTAATGCAGACTTTTAGTTGCCATGGTTTGAAGCCAGTGAAATTCAGGTTGGTCCTGTTTTTTTATAGATTCAGACAGGATGTAATGATAATTAAAGTAGATGTCTGTGAAGTTGTCGATTGTGTCCCTTCCCCTCCAGTCCCCACTTTATTGACATCCTTCCTGCTCTATACCAGACTTTTTCTGTGGTGAATCAAACCCAAATCTTATACAGCTATAACATATTAAACAAAAGAACACATACAATGGACTTTGTTGTTTAGTTTTTGCACTTTTACACAAAAAATTTCAATGAAATAAAACTATTGCAAAGTCCCTGCTTTAGATCTGTAAAAGATTGCTAGCATAACTATAGGTGATAATTAACAATGTTTTAAATGGACGTTCAATAAACAGTCGAACCTCGCTATATCTACATGTATCTTGTATAGCTTGAAGACCCAGTTTGATTCAAAGTGGTTCCAGCCAATCTCCACAATAAACAGGAATTTTCCGACCCAATGGTCCAAAATAAACCTTAATGAAGAATATTGACATAAACATGCAGTTAAAAATGTATCTTTATTTCATTTTCTCTTCCTCTTGTTGATTACTCTTGAATTTCTTCACTTTGCAGAAGGTATATATATATATATACATATGTTAACTCATTCACCTCGGAAGATCCCTTTGAACTCTTCCAAGTCAAAGTTTGGAATAATTCATTATGAAATTCCAGGGGTGATTGAGTTATGTGCATAATTTGACTTGTCAGTGAAATAACTAAACAAGACTTTCTGTTTCCTCTGCTGCTTGTTGCTAGTCATGGCTTTGATTTGAGCTTTCTGCTTGGTTCCTCAGCGGAAATTACCAACGGATCAGGCCACAGTCCTAATCCCAATAACCCCAGCGAATACTGCTCCACCATACCTCCCACACAGCAGGTGTCCTCGCGATCACCCCCTCCCACCGTCATGGTACCCGTGGGGGTGCTAAAGAGAGAGGGTGAGTCCAATTTTATCTCAAGTGTGTCATGATGACAAAAAAATAAACTTTCAAATCAATTTGTTATGACCCATTCTGTTCTATATGTTACGAAATCGGTGAATCTAATTTAAATTTCAATGAAGAAAATATTTTTTATTTTAAAATGGTACAATGAAATATTATTGGGGAAGAAAGGTTAGGATAGAGTTGACCATGTGTTAAGTATTTACCAATTGTAAAGGTGGTACTATTCTGTTTAAGCATGCTATCTTTTTCTGCAGACTAATGTAATATACCAAATATTTAGCTTAAAATATCTCTTTTTCACAAACTTGAGAGGTTTAAAGACTTTTTTTCCCATAACAGAAGACCATGTATTAGGTAACTAGTTGGAATGTAAATTAGTAATGAATTTTAACTGTGTCTTACCTACCTGCTTCCAACTACATAAGTGAAATTAAAATTTAACACGTTATACATGTATAACATTATCAAGGCTTTGTATACAGTGGTGTGTGGATTTAGTGTCTGCAACTTCAGTATTTACAGTTGAAAAGAGGCATGGTTAGTTTGGCGGCAGAATATGTAGTAATCTAGTTCATTTAACTATGATATTGTACATCCAAACTTTCATAGGAATTATTTTGAATAAATGATATTTAAGTTATTTTGTTTGACACAACCAATACAGTACGTTGTAAAATATGTAAATGGCTTTTATAGAAATGCTTTGTTAAGCTTGATGAATGGAGCTGGACAAGCCAAAAAGTATCTTCCCAACCTTATACAGTACATGTATTCATCAATATTGGCCTCAATGTTTTTATATAAGAAATTAAGAAAATAAAACCCAACTGCATTTTAAAATGACTTCCCCCATAGTGTCAGCCGATTTCTGGTAACTGGGTCGTTTTCGTTTAAGCAGTTGAACTTGTTGGACCATAGTTGTTCATTTATTAGATAAGGTCAGACATATAGTAATCTGATGCCGTTTGAAAGCCTGCATAAGCATTTGCAGATCCACCAGGGTTTTTACCCAAAATTGCTACATTAAAAGTGGACAATTATAAACCCATTATACTGTTAACCCTCCCATATTACGAGGGAGACTCCCTCAGTTTGACCATAATTTACCAATCTCCCTCGAAATCTCCTTCATCAAAGTCTTAACTCACACAAAATCAAAATCTACATCCTGTGGTCAAATGATCTCCTAGTAACTGCAGGATATGTGTAATGACCATAAGAGATGTGTCTGGATCAAATGAATACTTTTTGAAGTTATTTTGATACATAAAATTGGAAAGAAAAATTGAGCAATGCAGTTTCAGTCGCATTTCACACACTTTCTCCCTCATTGGAAATATGGAATGAGGGAGATTTCCCTCAATGGAGGTTTGAAAGGTTAACACCTATGTAAACCTGTTGTTCCGCATAAACGAAAACGGCCCAGGTTTCTTAATTACTTTAACCTATGCTACGAAGCACAGCTTTACCAGCTGTAGTTACAATGTAGAGCTAAGTAATACAAGACTTGCATGATTTCTTGCTTTGGTGCTATTTAACAACCTGCTGCTTCTGAATTGAACAACTCCAACATATTCACTTGGCTAGATCAGGGTGGAAGATACATATAATACATTATTATGTTTACTGACTGAGCCATAAGTAACTACAACACTGTGGCAAAAATATTTTATGATTTAATCTAATTTACTCTATATTTCATGCCTTTCTGTCTATTATTGTTGGTTTTTTTCTGGGGTCATTGCACCGCTGAATTGAAATCAGAAACCTTGAAAGAAAATTACTTGTTTCATCTTTACAGTATTTTCATATGAACATCTATATTTCCAGTCTGTTACAGGATATATATTGAAAATCCATTTGATGGTATAAATGTTTAAAATCTGTTTTAGATAATCTCATAGTGTCTACACTGTTGGAATTACTGTAAATGTACATACCAGGTATTTAAGGGGTATTCTTATTTTAACGATTTCGATCTGAAAACATTTTGCTAAATAATGGTTGTGCTTATTACAGTTTCTGTGTATTGTTTTCTACAATATTTACATGATACATTGTATTTACTGCCCTCACTGAACTACATAACACTATATGACAATGTAAAAAAAAAATAACAAAAAGCAACAAAGACTTTGCTGCAAGGCCTTTCTGCCTTCTCAGGCTTCTTCAGGCGGACTCTTCGCAACTTCGCAAGGAAAACTCATTACGTTTCTTTATATGTCAAAGTATATATACATGATTTACTGTAAAGGAACTTAATTTGACGGAATCAAATTTTAGCGCATTGTCAGTTTTTCGCACATTAGTGCAATGATGAATCCGCGCATCTGTAGTAATTACTATATAAGAATCATATAACAAATCCAATTAGCACAATCATATTTTAGTGCAATACTATCAGCGCGAAAAATTGCTAAAATAATATTACCGCAAAAATATGTACATTTACAATATATTGTATTTACTGCCCTAACTGCTGGTTACTTACATTGTATATTTTATACTGGCTGACTGTACAAATGATTTTAACATTTTATTTACATATTTCAGCTGCCTACAAATGCCTTAATGCTTCCTTGGATGGTACATGAAAGCTCTCTTGTAGTATTTTAATTTTATTATACATAATTGATCTAACCAGGAAACCTGTATTTTCACCTCTTGAAAAAAAAGGGTTGTATGTTTGTAAATTCTTAATGTTGATTGCTTTGTTTGTAGGAAGCTCCAAACGATCCGAGCCAAAACAGGTGATGTTTTCTGACGGGATCAGACCTGGCGGTGACCTCACCGAGCTAGATGGTTCTGATGCTGCAAGCAAACTGCCGCCTCGTCGCACCAGTAGGGCCCAGAAACGAGTGGACAGAGGCTCCCCAGGTCAGTTATAGTGCTATTGATCAGCTATAGAGGGGTGAGGGGGAGATACCTATAATTTTCCCACTTGAAACATATTTTCGAAGGACATTTTGACATTGGATTGGGCTGCATCCATCCGCATGTAAAAGCGTTTTTCTGGGCTATAATTTGAAAACCGTTTAACAGATCTCGACAAAAGTTATTACACATGTTAGGCTTTTTGCCCTAGACTGCCTAGTTAGGACTTTTGCTATTGGGGAGATTTCAATATCTTCATTTTTTGGTTACCATGGAAACAGTCAGAAATATATTATTTCTGTTTCCTGAAATACTGGTATAGAGTTACTGTTTTTTGGCTTTTCTGGGCTACGACTCAAATACCATCAACCAGATCACGACAAAATTTTCTACATGTATCAGACAACTGCCCTTGTACAAAATTACTGTTTTCTTGCTGCATATTAAATAGCCTAATTCCCAAGTTGTATCTTTTTATATCATTCAGTTACTACGAAAACGTCAGAAATACAAAATTACTTTCTAGGTTTTCCAATTTACGATTCAAAACACGTTCATCGTATCCCAACATTACATTTTACACATATTTGTTGTGACTTTTGCTAATAGTGGTGTTTCCTTTCTTACTATTCATCTGTTCCCATGGAAACAATCAGTAAGAAATGTTTAATTGCTTTTCAGGAATACTAATGCCAAGCTTCAAGACCTGTTATTTGATTTGATATGCAAATGAATTTGATAATAATATATATTATCCTAAAAAAAGGAATTTATATTACAGATTCTGGAAGATCCAGTCGGAAGTCTCGTCATAGTGAGTCTCGGAAAAACAGATGTCTGATACCCGAGAATGGTCTGCCTCCTGTAATGTTAACCAAAACCGGTAAGTGATGTTAATTTGGATATCAACATAGCGTTCAATAAGTTCTACGGTATTCTGGTGTATCCGAAATCCAGGATATCGGCAGGACATGTCAGATATATAAAACATGATAGCGCTCAATAAGTCCCACGGGATTCTGGTGTATCCGAAATCCAAAATGTCGGCAGGACATGTCAGTTATATAAAACATGATAGCGTCCAACAAGTCCCACGGTATTCTGGTGTGTCCGAAATCCAGAATGTCGGAAGGACATGTCAGATATATAAAACATGATAGCGTTCAGTAAGTCCCACGGTATTTCTGGTGTATCCGAAATACAGAATGTCGGCAGGACGTGTCAGATATATAAAACATGATAGTGGCTTGTGTAAGAGAATATATGACCACACAAGGGAATCTTTTCTGGGGAGGGTGGCTCATGTAATTAAAAAGAAAAAAATGTTAAAGGAGGGAATCTTTTCTCAGGAGAGTGGCTCATGTAGTTAAAAAGAAAAAAAAAACGGTTAAATGAGGGAATCTTTTCTCAGGAGAGTGGCTTATGTAATTAAAGCGAAAAAAATGGTTAAATGAGGAAATCTTTTCTCAGGAGAGTGGTTCTTGTAATTAAAGAGAAAAGATGGTTAAATGCGGGAATCTTTTCTTAGGAGAGAGATCAGATGAACGTTGTTATGTTATGTTGTGGAATTTTGATTTTAAATGAATGAATTAATGTGTTGTTTCCTTTATTAGATAATGCAATGGATGAACACCCAGACATGGCTGAATACTTACCACAGATTAAAGGTAGGAAGATGTCGCAAAATATTTTTCATTAGAAGTATAGTAATTCTAAACTTCACAACCTTTTGCACTAAATCTATTCATCCCTGAAAATTGGAAGTTTTGAATTAGAAGAGTTCAAATATTTCTTTATGGTTGAATTGTTTTCTTGATCATCCATTTAAAACTGTGTACATTAATGTTAAATTTAAGATAATTTCTGAAGAGCTTTTAGTTGTTGAATTGGGTAGATAGCCTTAAAAATGTGAAAAATTACCATGATACCAAACATTAACTGTTGGAACAGATGAAGATGCAGAGCCTGTGGTGTTTGCCGTCAATTCTAACCTGTGTGTACTCGTCAAAATCGTCACATGTAAGTTGATCAAAGTTGTGTTAAGGATATAGATAGGGGGTACAGTCTCTTCAGATGTTTTGCTTAATAATTTGGATATACATTTAATCACATACATGTATCATATATCATTGAAAAGGTTATTAAATTTTTTATACAGTGAACATATAATTATAGTGTTTAAGTAATTCATAATTGCATAATAGTATATAATATAAAAAATGACGGACACTTTTGAATTTGGATTTTCTTTCACATTTTCTTACAAAAACTGATAATACTTTTCCTATTGACGGACGGAAAGGTCATCTACAAAAATTTTCCTCAGATTTTTCCTATATGTTCTAGAATTGAAGTAATTTCGATTTTATAGTCTCTGGGTGGGATTTTCATGCCCAAATTCACTTAATTGGTTATAAATCTTGTTGTAGCTAAATTCTTCAGAAACGTTATTGTTGGCAAGGTCATTCCCAACAATCCTACAAAGTTTGGAACAAATCGGTCCACAGATGCTAAAGTTATGGCTGTTTGAAGTTGACAACTTGTTGAATTCATGAAAGTGCTCTAAAGACCATTTCCACTCTTTGAAATCAGATATTTCTGGTTTTAACACTAATCTGGCCGATTCTGCCTACCAAACCATTAATCATGACTAGACATGTATCCATCAAGCTGTCCTCCGAAAAAACGGAGCATGTATTGGTTCAAATATATGAGAAATTAATGAATATTAAAATATTTCTCAGTGAAAATGCCCCTTTCCCGCGAAATGTCAGACTGGACATAGGATAAGCTCCTCCCATGTAATGAAGGGGTCATTAGAAACGCTCCGGCCCCTCTCTTATAGTAGGGACTATAGAGCTGTATTACATCAAAGACTGACCATGACTTAATAGATTATAGCAGCATATTTACCCATCACTTCACACCACCATAGAACAGGGCTAATGACTTTTTAACTGACCACGCCACTGTGTGATGTATCTGTTTCTGGTGTAAACAGTACCACGTGTTAATCTGTATGAGCGTGTTCAATGTTAAATCACGTTAATTGACACATTTGGGAACATAATTTTGAAAGTTACTTTTTGTTATATGATGTAGTATGTTTATATATAAGTAATCAATTTTGCAAAAAAACAAAAATTCAAAAAAAAAATTTTGTTACCCGCTATCTATATCCTTAAGTCAAAATTGTTTGATAAGAGTAGGCAATGGGAAAAAAAACGACAGCAGAAAGCAGAATCCAGTTAAATATGCTCTCTTAAGTTGTATTAAAACTTTGTATATGAGGCAAAATGCAACACAATGCACTTTTGCAAATATTCTGAGGTGCCTTGATTTGATATGGTTGCAGGTGATGCGTTAATTTTGCAGGTTATGAAATAGGTATGCTGTTGGTGGTTTGACCTTTGTGTTTTGACCTCTGACGTAAGTGTTTTGAGCTTTGTATTTTGACCTTTGTATTACAGTGGACTGATGTGTGAATATGGCCTGTTTTTTTTACCTCTGACCTGAGTGTTTCGACCTTTGTTATACAGTAAACTGCAGTGTGAACAGAACCCATTGATATTTGACCTTTGTATTTTGACCTCTGACCTTTGTTTTTCAGTGGACTGCTGTGTGAACAGAACCTGTTGATGGTTTGACCTTTGTATTTTGACCTCTGACCTTTGTATTACAGTGGACTGCTGTGTGAACAGGACCTGTTGGTGTATGACCACTAAAGGCATGTGTACTGTCGGCCAAGACGAGATTGTCATCGTCCTCGAGGTGCTGCCTGACGAGGCGACACTTCCTCGGGACATCATCTGTCATTTCCAGACCATGTATGAGGAGGCAGGCAAAGGTAAGTTTTCAGCACTGACTTACACTTAACTCTGAAGACCATATTAGACCCATACATATTAATGTATGAGTAGAGTCTATGCAAGTCACTTAGAGGTAAAAGAACTTTCGTTGAAGTTTATTGATCATCAGGGATAATATCATGAATAGTAGGACATTTTCATTTGTCTAAATTTCCCCCTTCATTCGGCAAAAAAGGCAAAAGTTAAACTGTGGCAAACATTTCTTTATATACAGTAATGCTTCTGATGTATAAAAATGTTTAAAAATTCACAAAGTTTATAATTCTTTGAATGGAAACAAAAGAAAAAAGGAACATTGATGCTGGCTCAGTGGCATATTGTCTAGGAGCTCCACAACAGTTAGAATTGATTTTCATCTCACCCTGACACTTAAACTTTTCACTTTTCGGTCTTGATAGGTAACACTGTCTCGGACATGGGCCACACGATATTTAACCAGAGTTTCCTGAACAGTCGTGACCACGGCGGGATGTTGTATATTTACCCGACGTTCCAGTGTCTACACAAACTGGTACTGCCGAAGCCACCGTACGTGTTCGGGATACTTCTACAGAAGTGGGAGACACCCTGGGCCAAGGTCTTTCCCATCAGATTGCTGCTGCGACTTGGTGCTGAGTATAGATGTGAGTATCTCAATAGAATGTAACGATTTTCCTCATAACTTTTCTCCATAAACCAGTTTTACTTCAACAAATTCTGTACTAAATATAAATCCTGAGCGCAACATGCAAGAAATTACTGTACTGTACTGTACTGGAACCATTTTGTAAAGGTATTGCATCTCAAGTACCATCCTCAAAATCTAGGGGTTTGTTTCAATCACCTACGCATTCTACACCCCTGGAATATGTCATGACACGACTGAAGACTGTGTTTACGCCACCTTGTTGATGTGACAAGAAGTCTGGTTTGACCCTTTGATGTACATCGAAAGAATCTCTTGGTCACATAATGGTAAAAATCGAAATCAGGATTTTTTACTTGAGCTTGCCTTCAGGTTTGCCATGACATATTCCAGGGGTGTAGAATGCGTAGGTGATTGTAACCCCTAGATATTGAGGATGATTCCAGGGGTGTAGAGAGTATAGGTGATCGTAACCCCTGGATATTGAGGATGCTCAAGTATCAAGTACATGAAGTTTCTTATCTGTTGCTCGCAGGCTATCTATTTTAAAACATAGAAAAATGCCGTCTGATGGAGTGGGTTATCAGATGAAATGTTTTCCCAGAATCATAAAAAGTATGGGCTATGTGATGTCTGTCAAATTCATTATTGTATTCATCTCAAGTACAATTATAAGCAAAACAACAAAATAATTCAAAGTCAGATAACTCTGATTTACTGTTGAGGGTTGTATTGTAAAAATGTCAAAGTACAGATGAGAGAATCAAGGCCTAATTCTGGCAGTAAAATTATAGTAGGTGGAGTTTGTTTACCTGGTTTTATTTAATTGTTTATATGAAATAGTAATTAATAGTAATTACAGTAAAACCCCTCTTACTTGAACTCAGTTTACAGTTTGTTTGGTCCCGACTGAGTTTGTACATATTCCACTAATCTTGGTTTACTCGATTACCATGTATTCCTCGAACTATTAATCAGGTCCCCACAAGTTAGAGTATATGGAGTTTTACTGTATGTAGCAGATAACCCACAGGCAGTATGCCATCGCAGGCTATCTAAAAGATTTGAAATGATAAAAGCAATGATTTGGGGTATGCAGGCTATACAAAAGAGTGGGCAATACGCAAGAAGTTAGGGATAGGGTAGAGCCACAGGCTTTGAAGTTACTGTAGAACAATGCTTTTGAAATAAAATCGGTTTATGAAATATTGTCTTTACTTCAGATTATCCGTGTCCTCTGATAAGTGTACGGAACAGAAAGCCGGTGTTTTTCGAGATCGGCCATACAATCATGAACCTGCTGGCGGACTTTAGGAACTTCCAGTACATGCTACCACAGATCAAGGGAGTCACAATACATATGGAGGACAAAAAGACTATCATGAATTTCCCCAGAAACAGATACGATGATGTACGTTCTACTACATTCATGATCAGTTATTTTACCCAGTGTCGATCTCTAACTTTTGCAATTATGAAAGCTGTATTTTAAAAACCCTCTTATTTTATAAAAATGTAAAAGACAGATATCTAGATGTCTTTGATTCCTAGTTCAGCATATCATATTTGATATGTATTCAAATTGACATTGTAATTGTATAGAAGTGATTAGATTTTCTTGTAGTAAATGCAATGAATGAAACTTCTTTTTACAACATCAAGTGTAGACAATAAGTATGCTATGTACACAATCTGGTCTAAGAAAGGTCCAGTGAAGATAAGTAATTGTGTTTTGCTATTTGACAGCTGATGAAGATAAGTAATTGTGTTTTGCTATTTGACAGCTGATGTAGATAAGTAATTGTGTTTTGCTATTTGACAGCTGATGAAGATAAGTAACTGTGTTTTGCTATTTGACAGCTGATGAAGATAAGTAATTGTGTTTTGCTATTTGACAGCTGATGAAGATAAGTAATTGTGTTTTGCTATTTGACAGCTGATGAAGATAAGTAATTGTGTTTTGCTATTTGACAGCTGATGAAGGTTGTGAGTAACAGTAATGAGCATGTGATGGCCATCGGTGCCAGCTTCAGCTCCCAGGCCGACTCTCACTTAGTGTGTATACAGAACGACGACGGCAACTACCAGACTCAGGCTATCAACATACAGAACAAACCCAGGAAAGGTGAGCAGCTACACTCATATCATTGAGGCTTCTTTCATAATTCACATTTATAAATTCAGTCTGTATTAGCACGTCTGCTACTTGCACTGAGGCATCATTCGGGTAGATGTTTGGTTTGATTTTCTTTTCTTTACGTCCTATTAACAGCTAATGTCATTTAACATTTTCACCCCTGAAGACACATTTGAACTCTTCCAAATCAAAGGTTGGAAAGTTCATTATGAAACATTAGGGGTGAATGAGTTAAGGATGGTTATATAGATGTACACATTCACTGTGTTTCAAGCAGTATAGGAAATCGTTGATATATATACCTGGTATGTTAAAAATATCAAAGACCTGACTATTAAACTCTGGAAAACACCAGAATCAATTAAAGTATATTTCATAGGAAAATATTTGTTGAAATTTTACTGGAATATAACGGAGCATATCTCATGTATCTGTAATAGAAAACATATAATACTGTTTTACAGTGACTGGAGCGAGTTTTGTGGTGTTTAACGGTGCTTTGAAGACAAGTTCAGGTTTACGTGCCAAGTCCAGTATTGTAGAAGATGGTTTGATGGTACAGATAACGCCAGACTCCATGGTGGCCCTGAAACAGGCCATGAAGGACATGAGAGAGTACACGGTGGAATGTGGCAGTGTGACAAACCCCGCCCCCGATGAGGTTGTCATGATGCAATGGGTCGATGATGACAAAAACATCAACATCGGGTGAGAAAAATACTTGTTCATGTATGGTAGTGATGTTAATACTTGAAAACTACATTTATAAAACAGTATGGTAGTAATGTTCATACTTGAACACATCATTTATAAAACAGTATGGTAGTTATGGAATGACCACAATTTTTTTAGGGTTATACGGTATATACCGAAAAAAATATATGCACTTTGCATAAATCCGCAAAACGGTTTATACAAAAAAGTGCAAACAGTTTTTTTCAGTATATACCGTATAACCCTCAAAAAAATTGTGGTCATTCCTTATAATTTCATTTCTAAAGATACATATAAAAGACATAAGTCTTATACAATGATTGCGTATTTATTATAACAAAAATTGAATGGTTATAATTTGCAAAATACACAAACATGTGCATAAATTTCACCGCAATACAACTTCAACCAATCAGAAGTTTGATAACTAAATACCGCGCCAAAAATGGCGGTATATGACGTCATCAGTTTTTGCGTTGTCTGATTTTTGAGGTTATACGATATAACCTAAAAAGGAATAGCAAAATTAAATTATTAATGTTTATACTTGTAAACAACATTTATAAAACAGTATGGTAGTAATGTTTATACTTGAAAACTGATGGGTATAGATGAATTATTTCTGCCTCCAGAGTAAAAAGTCCTGTGGACAGCATGCTGATGGACGGTATTGAGAGCATCCATATCCCCAACGCCACAGACTACGTAGGAGAGATGTACATCATCAGATGGACAGACGTCTTCTTCATACAGAACGAGGACTCCGGCTCAGCTAAGTGGGAGCCGGTTGACCTCAGTCGATTGGCCGAGACACTGTCAAATGCCTGCTGCATAGCTTTAACACGACACCTTGACTCGCTTCATGATGCGTCTCTCACAAAGATTGGACTGCGAGTCAACATTGAACCAGAGAAAGTACGTTTTGTAGAATATAGTCGATTTGTTTTTAAATCAGTAATAGAATAATCCTGAAATGTCGACATAAGTATGAAAAACAATGGCATTTTGTCATGAAAATAACAATTCACATATAAATAAAGTAAGATTTTTGTTGCTGAAGAGGTCAGCTGTGTCTTCAATGGTGAATGAGTAAAATTCAAAAGTTTCTTTATTTGAACACAAATAATCATTTCTTTAACTGCATGAGGGGGAAATATTGTAATTTAGAGAAAATATGGAGTTATATCTGTGAGTTATGTTCAGTTAAATGTATATATGTTGTGATATTGGTGTTAATTGTACTGTTTTCTTTTCCAGGTTGGTTATGAAATAGGTGCCAATGAAGAGAAGTTACCCGATGTTTACATGAACGACCTTGACAATGAACTCATACCAGTGATACACAGTGCAGCCTCTCAGAGCCACGGGGGTGCTATAGTATTAGAACTTATTTTTCATGTGCTGAAGTGACCTCCGTTAAACTATAGGACTTGTTTCAGAGACAACTGTTGTTAACGTCTGTCACTAACTGTAGATTTCACTTCATTGACTTCTTCACTTGGTTTTATTTCAGAGTAATTTTTCGTAAAATTTTGTCACTTTATGTGTTGAATGAGTGAGTTTTTTCTTGACCTCTGTCTCTTTAAATATTTAAATGAGGTGTGTTAACTCTGTGACTTCTGTTGACATCTGTTATTGAATCACACTTGAACAACATTTGTTGATTTATCTTAAGTGACGTTGTTGACTTTCATTACTGAAACATACTTTACAAGAGTTAATTTGTAGACCTTAATCACTGAGGCATATACCAGAGGACCATTATCACCAGGGCATACCAGAGGACCGCAATCACCGAGGCGTATTAGGGTGATTTTAGTTGACTTTATTACAGCTGTAACAGAGTAAATTTGTCAACCTTTATCACTGGAGCGTATCTAAGTGAAGTGACATTTGTTGACCTTAATCACTAAAGCATACTTGAGTGACTTTGACCTTATTCACTGAAGCATACTTGAGTGACTTTGACCTTAATCACTGAAGCATACCTGAGTGACTTTGACCTTAATCACTGAAGCATACCTGAGTGACTTTGACCTTATTCCCTGAAGCATACCTGAGCGACTTTGACCTTAATCACTGAAGCGTACTTGAGTGACTTTTGTTGACTTGTCTCTGGATCATATGTGATTTGTTGTTGTTGACCTTAATCACCTGGGTGTAACAGAGTGACCTTTGTTGATATATATTGTTACATGTATATGAAACTAATCTGGGCATTGCAGTGTATTTACAGCGAGAAACTACATCAATTTGTTAATATTCTATCAACACCACTGTTAATTAATTTTCACCAGGCAGTGTTCGCTAACTCAACATTGATGTTATAATTTCCACACGGTTCTGTCTTACACTACTGTGTGGGCTATCAAAGACTACTGTTACAAATATGTGTGTGTGTGTGTGTGTGTGTGTGTGTGTGTATGATGAGTTTGTTGTCTGTAGGTTTGACATATGAAGCGGAACCCCTGTACCTAAGTTATACTTGTTTTAGGTCACCTGAGATGAAGTCTCGAGTGACCTATTCCAATCACTTTCCATCGGTCGTCATGTTTGGTGCATAAAATTTTTACATTTTCGACTTCTTCTCCAGAACCAGTGGACGGAATTTTCTCAAACTTAGCCAAAAGAATCCTTAGGTGATGAGGATACAGATTTGTAAAATTTAGGATTCCTGCCCCTACCCCAGAGGCCAGGGTAGGGCCCCAAAGGGAAAATTATCCTAGATTTCAAAAATCTTCCTCTTCCAACTCAGAGATATTACAGTCTATTTCTCTACAGGGATGGAAAGATTATCAGGGAATTTGTTCAGTACCTCCTGCTATCTGTTCTCCATCGGGGAGGGGTTTAAAATTTACCATAGTTTATAAAGGGAAATAACACTTTCAGGTATATTTGGTCCATTTTAAATAGGAAATAATTCCTACTTTGCTACAATCATCCTTTGAGAAAGATTTATCAAACTGTAAAATTGGGATTTCTGCCTCAACCGGAAGGACCAATGTGGGGGCCCTAAAGAAGAAATTCAAAAATGTTCTTTTCCAGACTCAGAGGTGGTAGTCTATTTCTCTGCATGAATGGAAAAATCATCTGGGGGGGGGGGGGGGCTTTATTTAATTTAAAATCTTAAGTAGGTAAGTACCCCAGGCCATTCACATTCATTCTCCCACACAGGGAGGGATTAACGTTGTCTATGGTTTATATCAGAAAATAACAATTTAGGTATATTTTGTACTTTTGTTTTTGGAAACCATTCCTTATGTGGTGACAATCATCTGCAAAGGTAAAATAGTTTGTTTCAATAGTTTTAGAATCCTTATCCTGTGATGAGATAACAAATGTTGTATTAGTTAGTATGTTAACATGTTGCTTTCATCATTGAAATTGAGCTACCATACCTAGAACATTACTCAAGTGACCGCTAAGGCCCCTTGGGCCTCTTGTTGTTATATTGGTGTTCAGAAGTTCCTTATGAGCTATGATGTAGATGATTTGTTGATGTTTGTCAGTATCACAAAGTCTTACATATATATTATGTTCAAAACCAGTAACAAACTCTCACACAGTCAGAATGTATTAGGCATGAAACCAGACAACATACACAAATCAACACACATGTGAACTAGGGCTGTGAACAATCAAAACTGAATTTGAAAGTATGGTCATGTTTATTAAAAATTATTTATGTAAAACAAGGAATTTTATTTATTTACTGAACATGTGTACTATGTATTGACAGACTTTAATACAAGAAGTCAACCATTTCCAGTTTGTGAATGTAAATTTTACATCTGACAGCAAAGAGTAGAAAATTAAACCTGTTTCACTCAACCATCACAGACCCAGTAGTCCTAAAGTCATATCTGAAAAAATATGAAAGGGAAGCTCATGTATGTACACAAAATTACAGTGGATTTCTCCAGTGTTTTGCATTTAATGGGACAAGGATCTTTAATTTGCTAATACATGGGAAAGTATTTATAAAATTTCAAGTTACTGTAAAAATTCACATACAGTGAACACTTTATTAGGGGAAATTTAAACGACCAGGGTAAGTGAAGGTAACTTGTTTAAAGATAGATCTCTCTTGCATAAACCATTGTCACTTTCATTTATCATGTTCTTACAGTTGGAAGTGTCAAACCAGAGTTTGGTTTTCGATTAGAGACAGTCCCATCGATTTGTTGTTGTTCATGGTGAGTGGCAAAGACTTTCTAGGTCTGCATTAAGACAAACAGTTCGGTCAGGTTTGACCCGAGAAATGTTTTATTTTAAAAAATATTAACAAACTTCAGGAAATATATATTGTCATCTTTCTTTTTGACATGTCTTGTTCAGCTGAAGTGACCTCAATGATCTATAAGTTTACACTCACTAACGCTCTTGTGCAGAGGTAGTATGTAAGGGGGACCTTTGGAATATCAAATACAGTATACTGATTTCTACATGGTTGACTTACCCTTATGTGGTGACTGTTTCTCCAAAGGACCTGGAGCACGATGTGTTTGATGTCTGTTTCCCTGTAGGACCTGGATTATGATGTGTTTGACCTTTAACCTAGTTGGTTTGATAGTTAATACACTACCTTGTTTACATTGCTGTACATAGTACATAGTATATGGTATTGTTACTACACACGTTGTTGTAGAATTATATGTTGATTCTATATTTATTTAATTGTACATGTACAAGAAATAAGATGTATGCTATTTTGATGAATGATTCCAACAAGCCGTTTTTGTTTCCGGGAAAGAAAATACTGCCTTAAGTTATTTAGCCCATTTATTTATTTATTTTATCCAAGACTTATATACAAAAAATGCTAAAAGGTGTTACTAGCTTCATTGATATAAACAAATACCTAGTATAAATGTTTTTTTTATAGATTTTCATTTGATGATATCAGAAAAAAAATGTTCGATTAAAATCAATATATTCATGGATTAACAGTTTCATCTTGATGTAAAACTGATAACTGTACTGTTAAAAATCCAAAGTAACATAAGTTTGTATTAATTTTGTAAATGATTATGTGTGTGCATATCAAATAAACAAGATATTTACTGGTTATATTTGAGCAGAACATTTGTTTTCATAATGCAAAAATATTATTCGTTTTTCATTATTATTTATACTGATTGATTGGTAAGCAGAAGATGTTTTTTGTGTGACTTTGTGCAGAATGATGTTTTCCCCCTGTGTATATCTATCAAGTGTTGGTATACTAACACAGTATATATGTAAAGCTTTATAGCCATCTCATCCCTGTCATAGTTGTCACGGTAACACTTCTGATGACATGTAACAATTAGTTGCACTGACAATATCAACGAATGAAATGGAGCCCAGAAAATACATCCATAAGCTTTAATTTGTTTTTAGCCCACCTTGTCCACGTCTCGCATCTGTTCCTCAACTTGTTCCGTAAATTACTGCTAGAATGACTGAATGGATGTTTGATGAAGTTTGGTCAGAAGCAGCCTTGGCCTTGGCAAATAAGAATAAATTTATATAAATGGTGGATCTCACCCCCCTGTGGCCTGGGCTGCGTGGCCCAGAGGGAAAATTAGCAGAGTTTTTAAAATTCTTCTTCTGTAAGAATAATTGGATTTTATTCAAATTTTGGTGAAGGGAATTCAATTTTGTAAAAATGGTTTGTCCGACCACCTTAGCTTAAGGGCAGGGACATAACCCAATGGGAAAATATATGAATAATTTAAAGTTATATTACTGTTGGGATGAGGGTTTCCTTGGCAGAAACTATTTTGTATTAATGAGGGGGCTATAGCTTCCTAGGGTCTAAGGGGAGGGACCCAAAAAAGGGATGTATTGTAAATTCTTCAAAACCCTTCTCTTTCTGTAAAAGATTTTTTTAAATTGGGCTGAAGCATCTTTGGGCAAGGGGGACTCAATTTTGTACATAGAATGTGTCAGATATCCCCACCCTAGAACTTTGTCGGGCATAAAGAGACCAGTGCAATTATGATATTAGAATTGATCCTATGTTGTGTCAACAACCCTTTGTCAGCTAGGGACCACTTCTTGGAAGCAGTTGAGATCACCACCCCAGAACTAAATTTCATGCAGATCGAGATATGATTGAAGGATATTTTTTTGAGAATATAATATAAAACTGTATTCAGGTGAGTGAAACAGGCCCCATGGGACACTTGTCACAAAGAGTTGCTCTATGAATTAGAGCTGAATGATTGAATACAATTCATCTTAAATCATTTTTTTTTAATTTTTTTTTTTAAGTATTATAATTATGTTAGGGATCCTCTCTGAAAGAAGAATTCATAGATCTGACGATAAAATGGACATAATATGTTGGGATACATTGAATTATGAAGCAGTGTTTCAAATTCAGAAAATTAATTCAGGCTATAGTTGCCTGGGTACAGACTCAGCAAATAAATTTTCTGAACACATGCACTAGTTCGTATGGCTACATTCTTTGTTGAGTCAAATGTTATAAGACCTAGACTGAACTTTCATTGTGTTAATAGGTAGTTGTTTTCTTTTTCAAATGTGTAGATAGCTGAGTGCAAGAATGTTAAAATAAGACAAACTAGATGTATGATACAGTTTAACATGTGATGGTTGTGTGGCCTCTGATGTTCTTATAAGGATTGTGATATGTTTTAGTATGTAAAACAATGGTGGTATACAAAATTATGTATTTGCAGAATCATGTTTGTAAGTGTATTCATCATTTACAATCTTTGAGCACATCCAGTATGTGAAAAAAACGTTGCTGTTTTGTTAGTATGTAGTTTTTACAGTTAGAATACAAAACTTCAGGATAAGATATTGTTCCTGTATTGAATTAGGGCTATTCCATTAAAATATCTACCTGACCCCAGGACTCCAAAATAAATCACTTCTACCCATGGTTGGATTTCCTTCCTATTGCTTCTATGTAATTTATTAAATAAATTCTATGGGTGGTACCCCTCAACAAAACCTGGAGTCCTGGGGTGGGGTAGATATTTTACTGCAATAGTCCTTAGAAATATTTCGAAAGATTTACCTGTCTTGGAAAATAAAATGATAAAATGGAAGCAAGCATCCTTTCATGTCTGATATTTCGTGTAAATAATTTGTCTGTCACAAGTTTAACTCATCTATCTCTGAGGATACCTTGAACTCTGGGTTGAATGAGTTCATATCTTGTGTTCTCCTGCAATATCTGCCGGTGAAGATTAGAAATGTGGAGCTGTGTTTACAGAGTGTGTGATGGTGTTGTTGTTGTTGATCTTTAGAGTGTATATATATATATTGAAGTATCTGTATATAGTTGTACACCTTCCTGGGAAGTGGCCAACTGCAAAATCTTTGTCGGATTTATATTTTGGGGGCACAGAGAAAATAAACATTAAAATGTCAATTAAACTGATGTGTTGTTGTACTGTATTTGTTGAAGATTGAACATCAGTGAATAATATTGAACAATGTTAAATCTTCTGCAATAGTTTTGTATTTCAGTTTTCTTCATTTACCTATTACAAAGCCATAGGGACCAACTCATGAAAAGAGATGGATATTTTTTCGATTTTCTTGGCATTAAATGCAGAACTAAAAGCAGCTCGATTCCAGCTATTTTTGATCAATTCACTCCTAAAGTCACAATTTGAATATGTAGGAGTGGAGGAGTTTACAAGTCAAGCTTATAACGTATGAATTGTCTCCCCTTTAAATGGAAGGGAGACATATTTTACATGCATTATGACTGGTTCTTCCCAGGTTCTTCTGGCTCTCTAATAATTTCTTATTCTGGTTGTATCTTCTAAACTGTTGAAGATACCTTGAATAACTTCCATTATACTTGCATCAACTAAGGCCAATATGCAGTGCATTGTGACCTTTGTCCATTGGTCATGTTATTTTAATAATTCAAAGGTGTACCACAAGGTGATGCCAATGGACCCTCACTTTGTCTACCTTGGTAATTACAAGAAACAATATCTGACAAAACTTTTAGGTCATCAGATCAAAGGTCAAGCTCATATTTTACGTCTTTTCCTCAAGGTCGAAGGTCAAGGTAAAAAATTAATTTCTTAACTGCTTCATATCTTTTATGACGTTTTGAATCAAGGTTGGTCAGTATCAAATGAGGAATCTCTAGTTACATCTGTATTGCAATATTACCAAGCATGGACTGGTCATTGGTTCTTTTCTGTTAAACAATGAGCGGGACTATTGGTAGCATGTTCCAGAGCACATAAAGGGCCTGTTTCCAGTAATGTTAATTCTCCATAGGAGCCTGCCCCCGTATAATTTCTTATCTAGCTCCACTACAGTTTTTTTCTTTTCCGAAGAATAATTTTACACCTTTCCGACACCCGGATTTCATAATTTCAGTGAAAATGTATTTTTATAAAGTTGTCATTTTGAGCTTTAAAGACATAAGGTCGTAAATAAAAGAAGGTTATCTCGAAATTGTAATTAGCAACATAGTATAATTTTTTTTTTATAAATATTTGCAAAACATCGTGTTTATTGATAAAACATAAAAAAAAAAATTCTCGGATGAAAATGCTCTTGCATAGACACAATTAGGGAAAAAAATGCCATAAAATTGCAATTTTCTCCCGTTATATGGTTTTGGATGCAAATTTCCATCACAAAATCGGATAGAGCTGAACTTGTTTCATATGTGTACCAAAAATCAGCTTATTCCATGTGGTGGAACATTCTCATATCGCCGCCTGAATGTGGTTGTAAATTGAAAGAAAAGGGGAAATGAGTAACAACCTTGTCTGAAACCCTATTATATAGCTTATTATATACAAAATTTTATATTGAATATCAGAGCGATTATTTTCATGACAGTTTTATGATATCAAACGACTAAATAAACAGTATCGATATAAAGATTTACACTGAGGACACCCTGATACATGAATACTTTTCTATCTCAAGTTGTCCTCTTCTGAATTTTCTGATCGTGTGACCTTAAACATTTATCCGTATCTTCTTGTCTTTGTCTATATGTTTACGGAATCATTGACTCGACGCTAGCTATTCTTGTCTCACTTTCCTTGTTTTATTGTCCCATCTCCAAAGCGTTGTGGCTCTGTCAGGGTTGGGACCCTGACTTGTTTCACTTTCTTTGTGCCTGCCGACCACGCCACATCGATAAGATAGATTATCCATATGAAATACTTTATTTTGTTCTAAGTAATCAATCAATTCGTTATTATCACACATTTTTGCAAAATTGTTCCACACTACTAAGTATTAGCTGTTTACAGCAATCATCGGTGGCTTGCTATTTTGTTACTTTATCGACGCTTCATAAACCAATCGTTATTGTTTCAAGATGGAGGGTAAATGTGTTGGAGAAGGCTGTCAGCTATACTTCAAGAAACGTAGTGGCAATAAGAACAGAAGTGCACGCAATGTTAATAGTCCACAATATTAATGGCTCCTAGATACGCTGGTGCAACAAGGATTGTTGTCAGCAAAGGAACAAGCACTCATTTGCCAGAAGTGCTACATGATGTATCTTCGGAACAAAAATCAGCCTGAACCTGAAACCGAGGAGAACTAGGAAATAGAGGAAGAAGACGACTCCCCGTCCCATATCCTGCCGTTGCTGACCCTTCGTGATCTTTTGAATGGATCATCTTGACACAAAAAATGCTGTCTCTGTCTTGTTAACTTTGCAATAAATGGAACAAAATCAAAGACATCACCTGACCTATTCACACAATCTGTGGTGCCCCACCTCATTCCGCGTCTGCTCCATTCACCTTATTGGTAACGACTTAGATCCGTCTACAGAGGTAGTCCTTGATGGTAGAGGTTCCTTGGAATCTCAGTTACTATCAAAATCGTCCGAAATCATTAATGACCCCTTAGAAGTGTCGCACGTCCTTTCACAGAACCAGTCTGCGTTTGCAATAAGCTTTTCTTCTCTTGATGACTTGGCATGCATGGCCTGGACAGGTTGGTCCAAAGATCAGTTCCTCGAAATCCACTCACACTGTTCCCCATATCTTTCATCTGGTATATATACCAAGACTACACACGATGCTCTACTACTGTTCTGGGTAAAACTGAAACCGACATTTCCTGGAGTCAGTGTTCTTCTCCTTTTGGAATTTCTAAGTCAAGTGTGTCCAAAACTTTCCACTCCATAGTACAGGCATTAGACACATCGATAGACCCACAATTGCTAGGGCCGGATCACTTGACAAGAGAACAGTTGCTCGGGCACAATACTGTCTTTTCAGAAGCATTTTTTGGAGATAAAGCCACTGCCATATTAGATGGTACCTATATTTATATCCAGAAAAGCTTCAACCACAAGCTCCAGAGAATGTCCTACTATAGCCAGAAGAAGAGAAACTATCTCAAATTCATGAGCATCGCCTTACTAGATGGCTACATTCTGGACACAGTAGGACCATTCACTGGCAGCGAAAATGATGCTACAATTACAAAAGATGTCATGGACAAGCTAGTTACTTGGCTACAACCAGATCACAATGTTGTCGTTGACCGAGGTTTTAGAGATGTCCTACAAGTTCTCGAAGCCTCTGGCCTCAATGCTAGCATGCCGTCATACCTGAAACACGGTCAAAGTCAACATTCTGACGTCCAAGCAAATCTTGACAGAACTATCACCAAATCCAGGTGGATTGTGGAATCCTATCATGGTCGTCTGAAACACTGGACGTTCTTCCGACAGCTTTATCAATGTCATTGAGGATTTGCTTCGAACCGTCACAGCCTGTCTGAATGGTTATAGAGGACCGATCTACCATAGATCTCCAGAGAGAGATGCCAAAGATAGGCTAATGGCTGAACGTATGAAGGACCGTTTGACAACACCGAATGGTTTAGCTCAGAGAGTCAAGACAGATCCAGATCTATCTAGACGGGCAAGGTCCGATTTTGTCAAGATGGATGCATCTTCCGTACTGTTTCCCCGTCTCGATCTCGATTACTTGAGAACCATTACGTGTGGAACGTATCAGATACTTCTGGATCCTGGTTACATCGCCGAACATTTAAGTGATGACGGAGACTATGAGGTGCGGCTTTACCAGCACTCCCCAGACCTTCTCCGATGTCAAATACATTCGCGATACAAAAGCCAAACGAAATATAACGTTTGGGTACGGTTCATCGTTTCACCTGATGATGAGGCCCCAATAAAAGACTACTACTGCCAGTGCCCAGTTGGAGAGAGAACGATGGGAATGTGTGCGCATATCTCCATTATCTTGTACTACAATTGTACCTTGGGTATTACAGGGCGCTGGAAAACCCTCGACCATTACAACCACAGGTAAAGAAATTCCGATAAAACTTGAAATAGTTTTCCATGCGGCAACATGTCAAAATGTCATATGTCATATGTCAAAAGTATGTTTGGGGCTCGATATGAAAGATCCCCGTTACCATGTGACTCACCAAACTTATAAATATAGGTATTATACAATCGCCCGTAGCTATGAACACTCTCGTAAATGCAAAAACCAACCAAAATCATAAGGAACACGTTTTGTGTGTTGTTCTGTCTATTTGTCAGCCAATATCTTCAACCACGGGGACTTGTGAAGTAGCCATCTTGGATTTCTTTCATGAAAAAGTGTTTCTCTCACTTTTTTTCATATCTGTGTACATATTCTCAACATACCGAGCAAATACTCTCGTGTTTTTGTTAATTATCTAAAGAATGTCAAAAATCGGCAATTCAACCATAGGCTAATTCAACCCAAGATTTGAAAATGTTCCACCACTTACATTTTGATGATTTTTCCTCTCATCAATAGCATATTACGTACTGTTTGATAGGATAAAAATTGGTTTGCATCCAACGCCCATAAAAGGGTGTATTCTCTAAAAAACACAGTTTTGTGTCTAAAATGTTATCATCGAAAATGGCATTTTTGAGATTGTTTCTTCCATAAAACAGCCAAATGGCGCAATGGAAACATGATTTTTTGTCACAATCATGCCATGAATGTATTCTTTACGGTGACTATCATTTGATTAGATTTTCATTAATATTTTACATAACATGCACATTTTATCAACACTTAGACAGCTTCTGAAAGGTACAACTTTGAGGAGCCATTAAAAACAAACCAAGTGACCTAAATCTTTATACTTTATAGATTTGTGACTACAACGGCATGGGCAATGCACCACCAACAGGAGATTTGAATCAGAGAAGGGGCCATTTTGGAAACAGGCCCTTTATAATCTCTTGTAAAATGGTTGCGATTTTTACATCGAGTGTCTGAGATCAGTGGAGATTATAAGCAATGTCTGCACCACACTGTGAAAGACACATAACTTGATGTACTATTATGCCAAATTATATACCAAATGCCAATTAGATAAGTCGTTTGTTAGCTCACCTGGTCCAAAGGACCAAGGTGAGCTTATTCCATACCGTGGCGTCTGTCCACCGTCTGTCTGTTGTCCATCCATCAACAATGGAACTCTTCTTCATAACCGCTCAACAGAATTTGACCAAATTGGTCAGAAGCATCACTATGGGGCGGGGACTCAAAATTGTACAAATGGTGGGGCTGACCCCCTTGGGGGTGAGGCCGAAAGGGGTCAATTTCGCTATATTGATATAACGGACTTCTTCTCTGAAACCAAGCAATGTATAGCGCTCATATTTTCCTAATAGCATCACTATGAGGTGGGGATTCAAAATTGTGGAATGGTTGGGCTGACACACACCCCCCCCCCCCCCCAAGGGGCCTGAGGGGCAAGGTCAAAAGAGGTCAATTTCTGCTATATTGATATAAATGACTTCTTCCCTGGATCTAAGCTCTGTATGACATTTATGTTTCAGTGGTAGCATACCTAGGTAGCTGGGATTTAAATTTATGGAGCTCATCCCCCAGGGCCCTGATGGGCGGGGTCAAAAGACGTCCGTTTCGCATAATTGATATCATATACCAGGTAACTTTTAAATGGTTGAGATCCCCAGCTGAGCATAAAGAATCGATCACAAATATGATTATAGATTTGACTCCAGGGTCTGCCACGCCCTTGCAGGCTTAACTATTGATTCATAACTTTTAAATGGTTGAGATCCCCACCCCAAAACTATATATATACAATAGCTGGGCATAAAGAGACAATCACAGTCTTGATATTAGATTTGAACTTGGGGTCCACCACGCCCTTGCAGACTTGACTCCTGAGTCATAACATTACAATGTAAAACCTTTGAAATCCCCACCCCAAGATTATATATAGTATTGCTGGACATAAAGAGACAAACACAACACGTGATATTAGCATTGTTGTTGGGGTCTGGCACATCCATAGTTTCTCAAATCAGTTGAACTCAAAAACAGATGAGATACCAACCAATTAACCAAACTTTTAATTTATACTGATAAGCTTCAACTATTGCTCTTTTGGTCTGTCCCTGTCCATGGGATCTCTGTAGGAAATATTTTACCATGATAACCTAGATACCAATGTATCTATAGGTGAATGATACATGCCCTCTGGGGCCTTGTTTAATTATAACATACTGAAATTTAAATTATTTCTCAAAACTTCATTCTACATATGAACATAGCAATATATTTAGATAACTAAAGTTAGTATCATGTATATTATGGTAGAGTGCATTTTCGGACAGGATTAAAGCCAACCAAGGTGTTTATAATACTTATGTTTATAATACTTAATCCCAATATTTTTTCCATTCTTTTTCTAGCTCTTCACTGATTGACTTTATTTTAGACATATACAAGGCTGAAATTATTGCAGAGTTAATTATCAAGTATATAAAAGACTGAAATATCAAGACACAACAAAATGCTTGCCAAGTCCATCTATTTCAGTAAAGACTTGAAAAAAAAAACTGGTAAATTGAAGAATATAAAGAAAATATAATAGGAACTGCATGGAATAGCACAAGATGACACTGATATTAGTTATGTTTAAAGGACAAACAAAACATATTCAAAAATATAAAACAGGTTAACAATAACAAAGTGTAAACCTGTGAGGTCAATAAACAATGATCTGACAAGTCCAGAAAGGAGTATGGAAATAAAATTACAACAGGAAGCGAAGAGGCTTACAAATGAAGAGGAATCGAGGAATTTCACTCACAGAGACAGGGAGATCATCTGTATGGACAACAAATCCAGTCATTGATGAACAAAAACAGCTTTTTATCATAACATGTTAAACTTTATTTCAAATTTTAAGTAACTTTTTAAACCACATTATACATGTTATAGATCTAATCGAGACAGACAGTGATATACAATGTTTATTACAAATATAAAAAAATCTGCCATACTCGTGAAATATATTTGATATTTAACAAAAAAACCATTGAATAGCCTCTATACATTATATAAGTTTATAGGGAGACATATTTTACATGCATTAAGACTTGTTCTAAATTACCATGCTCAAGTTTGACCCTTCCAATGTTGGGCAAAAAGGGCAAAAACAAAATGAGGGCGAAATTTTCCAGTTTTACAGTAATTTATTTTAAGTGTGACAATTTCAAGGTCTGTCATCATGAAGTTTCCCTTTCTTGAATGTAATATAACATATCCCTACTTTACATAGCTTGTCCATATTAAGAGCTTATATACACCTAATATAATGACAAAAATTGAAAGGTGCATGCATGTCAACTGCTGACAAGGAATTTAAAACACAATGATTTCAAAATATGTAGGTTGAAGGAAATAGCCTCTTCAAAGATGTGCATGCATATTTATATGGGGCACCGTTTTACTATTTATTAACAAAACTGGATATCCAAAATTCGAATTATGGATATCCATAAATCATTTTTGGATATCCAAAAGTACATTGGATATCCATATTCTTTTTTGGACATCCAAAATTCATTTATTGATATATATAACAACTCATTTTGAACAAACTTATAGTATAAGTTTGTTCAAAATGAGTTACATAAACTAATTCAGCCTGTTTTAAAATTTTAAAATGTACAAATTCGCAATTAATTATAATTTGGCTCGTAATTCCACCCATATTGGACAGTCCATATATATAGGAGCTGAATGTTACAAGTCAAGTTTTATATTAGATCGACATAGATCCGCATAACTGTCGTACCGTATTCCGTTCCGTCTTTTCGTTTTACACCCGACTCTCCTGTGTAGAAAACAAGAAAGTAGTCGTTTCCGGAAAGAAAATGGTATGCACGCATTTTTTCAATCATTTGCTATGTAACATTATTAAGGTCACATTTCATGAAGCCAACATCAATTTTACATTGATAAGAGTAAAATCTGAAACGTTATATTGAAGATTTGATTTTATGGTTGTAACAGAGCAGGTTTTATGTAGGGTGTTGGGGTGGTCGGTTGTTGACATTTCTGATCAAGCCGCATACTGTTAGTACTGATACACGAGTCGCTGGGTCTTATTTTGTAATTTTTTCTCAACATTGTTTCCAATGGAAATATAATGACTAATAAGGTAATTTTCGCGTGCACATATACCTTATATTCATGTACTGATTATTCAGTATATAAATTGGACGATTTGAAAGTGATGTCATGTTTATTTTTATGTTTATGTATATCTCGTGACTACGACTGTTACCCAGACACACAACACTTCTTTATTCTTTGCATGATAACTTGTCAAAACGATATAGTACAGCAGTTCTTTTAACATACCTATTTGAATAGACTGTCTTGGGTCAGTCTCAGGTAACATTTGAGAATCTAAATACTGCCATGTATTTATTATTAATAACTTTTAAATATAATTATCTTCTTGTAATATCAAATTATGATAAGTTGAGAGAAAAAATGCAATACTTAACAGTCATAAATGATTCAATGTACAAAAACCGTACATGTACACCAGTCTACTCCCCCCCCCCCCCCATTTTTGGTAGGTTCTGGTAGAACATAAATATTTTTTGAAGTAGTAACTTGAGCATCAGCTATTGAGGATCATAGTTGAATATTCAACTTCTAATAGGCTTAGATGTGATATCGATGTGATATCCTAGCTATATATAGCTACCAGTTCCACTACACAGTGGTAATTCAGATTTGAGTCGAAAATGTCCCTTGCACACTTTTCATGAAAGTTTTGAAATGTTGCAATTGGCAAATATGATATGCCCAGGGCTTGTTTCCATCCTCCATTCGAGATCAGAACAAGTACATTCTGTACTTCATAATGCTGCAATGAAACCATGTATTGCAGAGAAGACTTGAAAATATTAAATACTTCACAATGAAATCTCATAAATTTTGTCCATATTACCATTAAAGCATGGAAGAATCAAAGTGAAAACGACCGCAGAGCAACAGGAGGCCAAAAGGAAGGAAAGGGAAAAAAAGCTTAAACTCTACAATGCTGGAACAGAGGCTGTCTTCCTAAAAGTATAATGCTACATAAAATCCTCATGAGCTCATTTTTAGTTCATGATCATTGTAACTTTTGTTATAAATCAAAACTGTATACATTGTACATAATAATTTATACAGTATTGCTTAATATACTTGAATAATGTTTCATCAAGTACATATTTACAAGCATGTATACAGCACTTAATATAGCTAACATTCATTTTCTACATATATAGAACATTTATTACATTGTTATTAAATACATGAATCTTTGTTGAAACAGATTTTGAAATATTAAAGTATTTTCATCACATGTATATATAGTAAAATGAAGTCTTTATTTTGCAGAGAAAAAACAAAGAGTTTGATGAAGAAGGTTTGAAGTTATCCGGAGAAATTCTTGGTGTCAATCCTGATATTTATAGTTTTTGGAATTTCAGAAAAGAAATCTTCATTGATCTCCAAGACAAAAGGTATTTTTAAGTAAATAACTTTTTATAAATTCAAAAATTACATTTGTATGTACATGATATATATATATATATATATATATATATATAACCTATTACAGTCTCCCAATTTTAACCCTAGAAGATATCCTTTTTTTTAAACAATTGTCTGAGATAATTTCTCTCTGAAGAAACATTTGAACACTTCCAATTTAAAGGAAGGAATAGTTTATCATGAATCAGTGGTAGATGATCTAAATAGCCAGTCAGTCAGTAAAAAGGACTAGTCACATTGTCTGGTTTGTAAATATTCAACTACTTATTGATAGACAGGAGGTGGAGCTATAGGTTTTTTTTGATATGTAAATGTTTTGCTGATTATTGACAGAGAGGAGGTGGAGTTACATTTTTTGATATGTAAATTTTTTGTTGCTAATTGACGGAGAGGAGGCGGAGTTACATTTTTTTATATGTACATTTTTGGCTGCCTATTGACAGAGAGGAGGCGGAGTTACATTTTTTGATTCATACATTTTTAGCTGCTTATTGACAGAGAAGAGGCGGGGTTACAGTTTTTGATATGTAAATTTTTGGCTGCTTATTGACAGAGTGGAGGCGAAGTTACATTTTTTGATACATAAATTTTTGGCTGCTTATTGACAGAGAGGAGGCAGAGTTACAATTTTTGATATGTAAATTTTTGGCTACTTATTGACAGAGAGGAGGCGGAGTTACAGAAACTGTTGCAGGATGAGCTTCATTTCCTTGAAGCATGTCTGAAAGTAAACCCCAAGTCCTACGGGGTATGGCATCATCGTTGCTTTGTCATGGATGCCATTCCTGAACCTGATTGGACGAGGGAGCTCCAGTTATGTAATACCTTCCTCAACCTAGACGAAAGAAACTGTGAGTTGTCGTTTAGTTTGTTATATTAAATTTGAAGAAGCCCACTTAAAGTGAAATATCTCCCAGACATTTCTTATTACCTACAAGATCTTTCTGTGCTATCCTTCTGCTGTGCTTTAATCAAGTCTTAAGTTTGCTGGAATTGCCTTTTATTTCTTTGCTATATTCTATTGCAAACATTACAGACGCCATGTTGTATGATTTGTTTGTTTAGTTCACTGCTGGGACTACAGACGCCATGTCGTACTACGCTCAAATGTTAACCTGGAAGAGGAACTTCAATACACTACGCAAAAAATTCAGTCCAACTTTTCTAACTATTCCTCGTGGCATTATCGGAGTAAGCTGTTGCCTGTGATACACCCCGACTCTAGTCACCCAGTGGCTGTACAGGAGGATGTTCTACTTAAAGGTAATACCAGGGGAGGGGGGGGGGTGAGGGGTGATACACCCGGACTCCTAGTTACCCAGAGGCTGTACAGGAGGATGTCTATTGAAAGGTAATACCAGGGGAGGGGGTGGGGGGGTGATACACCCGGACTCCTAGTTACCCAGTAGCTGTACAGGAGGACGTTCTATTGAAAGGTAATACCAGGGGAGGGGGTGGAGGGTGATACACCCGGACTCCCAGTTACCCAGTGGCTGTACAGGAGGATGTTCTAATGAAAGATAATACCAGGGGAGGGGGGGTGTGATACATCCGGACTCTAATCACCCAGTGGCTGTACAGGAGGACGTTCTACTGAAAGGTAATACCAGGGGAGGGGGTGATACACTCCGAATCTTGTCACCCAGTGGCTGTACAGGAGGACGTTCTACTGAAAGGTTATACCAGGGGAGGGGGTGGGGGTGATACATCCCGACTCTTGTCACCCAGTGGCTGTACAGGAGGATGTTCTACTGAATGGTAATACCAGGGGAGGGGGGAGTGAGACACCCCAACTCATGTCAACTAGTGGCTGTACAGGAGGACGTTCTACTGAAAGGTAATACCAGGGGAGGGGGGAGTGAGACACCCCAACTCATGTCAACTAGTGGCTGTACAGGAGGATGTTCTACTGAAAGGTAATACCAGGGGAGGGGGGAGTGAGACACCCCAACTCATGTCAACTAGTGGCTGTACAGGAGGACGTTCTACTGGAAGGTAATACCAGGGGATGGGGCGGGGGTGATACACCCCGACTCTAGTCAACCAGTAGCTGTACAGGAGGACGTTCTACTGAAAAGCCGGGAAGGGGTAGGTTGGATAGCAATACACATAGTGATTTGTTTAAGACAAAAAATCTTAAAACAATATTTTCCTTCAGATATTCCTTCGAAATAAATGTTCAAAATAAAAAATACTCAGTTTCCCTTATTAAATAAACTAAATTAGTTTCTTGACTCAAATACGAAACAAAGCTTATGACATTTTATGTATCAACCAATTGGCCTTTACTTGTATATTATGACAACTCCTTGAAAAATATGTACCAGATATGTTCATAACCTTTGTCATTTCTATGGTAGTATCAGTGTTATATAATTGCCAAGATTCTTGTAGGCTTGCAGTTAAAACAGTCCAATTTGAGGTCGATTATTAGTAACAAAATCTATTAACGGCTCTCCATGCTAGAGGTTGCAGGATCAGCTTAAATTATTCTGTTCTTTTTCTTCACAGAATTTGAGGTCGTACAGAACGCTGTGTTCACGGATCCTGATGACCAGAGTGCATGGTTTTACCAGAGGTGGTTGTTGGGTAGAGGTAAATCACATTACACAAGTCAAAACAAGTCCCAACTGAAGACACATTTGAACTGATCCAGTTCAAAGATTGGAAAATTCATTATGAAATTTTGGGTAAATGAGTAAATTAAGTTTGAACTCATCAAATTTTGGCATAAAAAATGCTGAACTTCATTTTCTTACATTTTCCAACGTCAGAGGGGCAAACATGCTCAAGATATTAACTTGAACAGAAAAGTTTATCAAAGAACATTCGATAATTCTATGTGTTGTCATACATACATATTTTGATTTTAGGCCAGAAGAAGCTACAGATTTGCTGTGTACATGTCTCACGGGATCTTCAAAGGATTGTTGTCTTGTTGTCACGACCAGTAATGGTAAGTGTACAGATGGAGCTTGTACATGTTGACAAACATTCCACGGCTGTGTCAAGCGAAATATACAGGTTTTTGGAATTACACATTCAATTTATACAGGCCTGCATGAACACCATATGACTTTTTTTTGATACAAAGAAAAAGTTTGTATAACACTGGTGAAGAATCTATGTTTCTGAAAATAATTGATTTAAAAAAGTTGTATTTTTACCAAAAACATGAAAAATTATTTACAAATTACTTTAATCAATCATGTTAGCGTGCAGAGGGTTTAATGTGAGAGTTAACAAAGATTACCTGGAGAAACCATGTCATTTGGGGTGTAACTCCATACTTTTCCACGTTCTGTAAGGAAATCCAACCTCCATATTGTGAAAGACAAGCGTACAGCTCACTGCCAAAATTCCACTGCATCTAATCCCAACCACCCAAAATTATTATTGGTTATAAAAATCACAGACTGATATACTGATAATACTGCTATGATTCTGTTACCTATAGATGGGTCAAGGTCACTGCCTCACTGTCAGTATTGATGCTACCCCAGTCCCAGGGAAGTGGAGAACGATCAGTGGATCCCGGATGTATTCCACTCTTTGGGTAAGTAGAAAAAGAGTTGCCTGCCTTGTTTTGGTTAGGGATAACCAGTCAAGAGTTGTCTGCCTTGTTTTGGTAAGGAAGTTAGCCAGTCCAGATTTGTCTGCCTTGTTATGATCTTCTAAGAAACATGTCTTTAACTGGTATTTAAAAAAGATCACACTCCAGTCATGGGTAGTGATGTGATGTGAAATTGTGTTGTCTTAGATGTATGCTTTTTGTTCATGTTACTCGTCTATTAGTTTATGAAACTTAAAGATATTTCTAAAGTTTTTATAGTCATGACTTGTGACTTTTTAGGTCACATGTCTCAAATGACCTTTGAAAATTGTCTTTTGTCCGTCGTCATGCGTCGTCCGTCCGTAAACAATTTACATTTTCAACTTCTTAAAAACCCATGAATCAATTTTAAATGAAATTTGACAGGAACAGATGCACCAAAATTATGAATTATATGGTCCGAACCCACAAGGGGCCTAAGTGAGAGGTTCAAAACGGGTCCGAATAGCTAAAATTTCAAAAATCTTCTTCTCCTGACCTACATTGCTGGAATCAAATACTCTTCCTAAATGGAAAGGTCTTAAGGTGCTTTTTCAAAATTGTGAATTTCAGGTCCCCCAGATTTCAGGTTCCCCTCTAGGGAGGGGGAGAAGTTTACTATAGTTTATAAAGGAAAATGACACTTTTGGATATATTTTGTTCATTTTCAATTGGAAATAATTGAAACATGGTTGGAATAATAACCAGGGCGATTTGATTTTGATCAAATTTTGACTCTGGCCCACCCCCTAGGGCAGTGGAGAAGAGTCAAAAGTGTTAAATTGGCTAAAATTTCAACAATCTTCTTTAAAGACCCTGATATGCAGTTATTGGTATTAGTACAATTCGAAACTCAGGTGACTATAAAGGCCCTTGGGCCTCTTGTTTATGAAATATATCTATTAATGTCTATTGATTTGTATAAAAGTACCTCTTACCATTATCGTCCATACTTCTCCTTATTTTGACCTGTACTTTCCTGTACTTAGGTACTTGACCTACCTGACCAGAGTTTACCAGTGGACAAACAGGTTGCAGTAGCGGTCACTCTCTTAGATGACCGCTATTGCACTAAATTCTCAGAGGGCCTTCAACTGATGCCAGACCAGGAGGAGACCTGGGCTGTAGCAGAATTCAAACAAGGGAGCCGCTTCAGGTACAATATCTTAAACTAAATCTAAAGCTTGCTTGCACAGTTGATCTTTTATGTACAGCAGATGAAAGTAACAATGGCTACAGGAAGAGAGACTTGATAGCCTCCTTTGTTATACTCCCAGCAAGTTTTGGAGGGCAGGGGTATATTGCATTGAATTGTCACTCTGTCTGTCCATTTGTCTATTATCCCTGTAAGTGTGACTCTACTTTAATGTGTGTTTGGATTTTTTAGGTAGTTATACATTGTATGTCTAGAGGTCATGGTGAAAAGAATTTGCATTTTATCCTGGGTTTACTGGCCTTTCTGCTTCCAACTTTTTTTCATGTGCAACTCTCTTTCAACAGTTTAATATAATGAAACAGAATTATTTTGTAACTTGAGACAGTGAAAGTGCATCTTCTAAAAATGTGCACAGAGAAAGTAATTTTAATTTCCATTGTTTGCTCTTTAATAATGGCCCCTTTAACTTGAATTTCTGCTCAAAGTAACAGCATTGAAAGCACAAGTACATGTAAGCAGGGATATGCATTTGTGACCTCTCTCACAGTTTATGTAGTTCTCTATGAGCTTGTTAGTGTGACAACACGGGGGCTGTACCTTGTATCAATGAGATGTTTGATTATCCAATACATGTTACAGCACTGAACTAAGTGCAGCAGCTACGTCCACCATGGCACAGGAACTAGACGGAATCCGTGAACTTCAATCCTTGGAGCCTAACAACAAGTGTAAGAACCATTTATGACATGTGTAGATTTTTTTTTTTTTTCTGAGATGTCATCTGATATTCATTTGTTGGTTTCATATTTTAAGTATATGCCATAATATAAACCCTGTGGGTTTTAATCTGATAAACATTCTTCTGTTTTATATTTTTTGTATAGATCATAATATAAACCCTGAGGGGTTTAATCTGTAGATAAAATATTTGTCTGTTTCATATTTTACTACTGAATTCATTTTGGCGTTTTTACAGGTACAATGTTGGTATTGTATCACATGAACTTGTCTTACTATAATAGTTTGTTGTTGCTATGGTTTCTACAAAGGCCTTTATGTTACATGTTACTAGGAATTTCGTAACCCAATTTTCTGTTACCAGGGGTACTGTTGACTATGGTCCACTTGATGAAGGCTATCGACCCAGAACAAACGAAGTATGCGGCTGAACTGGAGGAGAGTTTTAATAAACTTGTCGCCGTGGATACTATGAGGAAGTCCTACTACAGGGACCTGAGTAAGTGAACAAAGATCTTCATCAATTGTAGTATTTAGTCAGGATTACTGAATGGACTCTGTTATAGTACGACTCACACAACTAAATCAGCCTATCACGAAGTGTTTCATACGTTTGTAGTCCCTACTGAAATTTTGTTCCGGCTAAGTACAGTGATTCTGGGTAATTTAAATAGGTAATTGTTTACCTATTCTGCATTGAATGAAATCTGTAGATATTTAACTTTACAAAAATATATACTTTTGGTAGATTTTGATATTTGATGGCGGATTGATATAGGGTCAAAAGTCAGAGGGTGTTCCCGTCCCATTTCACTGGTTTGATATGTAAATTTCCGTTGGTCCGAAACAGACGCCTGTAGCAAGCTAATATGCCAGTAAACTCCTCATTAAATGCCCATTGAAGCCTTTGTCATGTATGTTTCTGTGAATTTAGGCAGTTTTCACAAGTGTTGTACTTCAAATATTAAAGTTATTAGCTCGAAAGCTTAGTAATAACATATAGTACATTATTTAGTTGTGTGAGTCCTTTATAACGTGTTACTCTGTATCATTGCTGGTGTAAATCATGCAACCTCAGATATTGGTATTCTGCTCTTTGATCACTTTCTATGATGATAGATTCCTTCTGTTCAGTGATGAGTTATGACACTAAGAAACTGTGTTGTAGTGGCCAAGTGGTTAAGGTGTCCGACATTCTGCTACCACTAGCCCTCCACCTCTTGGTTGCAGTGGTTAAGGTGTCTGACATTCTGCTACCACTAGCCCTCCGAAACTTGGTCGCAGTGGCCTTAGCTCAATGGTTTTCTCAAGAAACTCCAGCTTTCCTCAACCACCAAAACTCGACACATCTTTAAAAACAAATTTACAAAGATAATAATAACAAAGATTCTTGTACCTCAGACAGACCTTGTCTTTTCTGAAAGGAAATAATTTTATTTAGTGGAGCTCTTATGAAAAAAATAATGAAGAGATGAATAATAGAAAAAAAGCATTAGCGTTCTGAATCTCACTGTTAAATTCCGAGTATGCCACACCAGGATCTTAACCTAAAACTCAGATCATTACTCTAACCACCTGAAATTCCTGGGCTGCATTCATGTTACCATTTGGAATTGCACGGGTGTTATAGAAATATTCTACGATTATCGAATGTGGTGGACTAATCTATAGGCAGAGAAAACAATCCAGATATGTCTGGACCCCTCAAACTACCCGTACTGTATGTTTCAACTGTATACACAATTGTTTCCCTGGTCAGTGATAGTTAAACTTACCAGTTAAGGGAAGGTTACTCTATGACAGAAAACTACAATCATGGCATTTCCGGTGATTTGTGAGCCATCACAACGGATTCTTCCAACAGATCGAAATTTATGTTGGTTTCAAAGTCCGTTTTTATCTGTTCAACATTTTATTACTTATATTTTTTTTCTGTTGTAGGAAGCAAGTTCTTAATCGAAAGTGTTTTAGAGTCCCACGATTCTAAGGTACGGGACGTAAAGTTGTGTCGCCAAGGACTGAGCTGTCTCTATCACACAGATTGGATGGTCCTAGTTACCTCCCTTGACCTTTCCCAGAATAACCTCACATCGGTACGAAACCTGTCGGATCTCCAGTGCCTACGAAGTCTGAACCTTGACGATAATCAGCTGGCTGATTTACAAGGACTGACGTTCTGTAGGAGACTTACAGATTTGTCTGTCAAGAATAATTGTATCCTTTAAACATTCTACGTAAAAGAATACCTATTGATTTCCAACATTCAAAACCTGAAATCACAAAGTCACATACTAAGTTACTTAAGTACACAAGTACTTACCAGGATACATTTGACGTATTATTTGCCAGTGGGGGCTATCTGGAATTTATTTTACAAAAGCCTCAAAAATGCCTTAATTTAGTTCCCGCAGCTATACCCCCATGCGGGTGATATACAGGAAATTACGGTAACTTATTGTATGGAACGTTTGAAGGGATACATGTTCACCTGAAAAGAAAATACCAAAATATTTCATGTTTTACACAGTAAGTGTATTTGGGGTTGGTCTGTAAACGGCTGATAAACTACTGATGGTACTGAATGGGTCACAAAAATAGTGACCACAAATATTTCATAATGTACAATGTTTGGATCTGGGGGTTTGTTTCTACTGATAAGCTGCAAAATAAGGTTTTGTATTAATGAAAAATAAAAAAAAAATGGTGTAAACTGTAAAAAGTAAGTTTTAAAAATATAGTGCACTCAAATATTTCATATTAAACTGTATGTGTATCTTGAATTTGTCTCTCAGCTGTAGAGTAAAACTTTGAAATAAGTCTGCTTATATCCTTAACCCAATCACAGCTATATGCAATGTTGAAGTCTTTAGAGAACTCCGAACATGTGCCTTCCTGAAGAAGCTGTCTGTAGTGGGAAATCCAGTATGTGCCATAGAAGATTATGTAACAAAAATATGTGCGCTCAACAAATCGCTCCAGGTTGTTGATGAGCAGGACTCCATAGGATAATATGAAGACTGTGATTTTTTGCTAGTAGAATTTGGATGTATAAATTAATTTATCTTCTGTGATGTTGTATAATCTTATTTTAATACAATGACTGTCACTTTGGATTCCATTGTACAAAAAACTGAAATGGAATTCATAAATTGTCACAGCTTTAATTTATGATATGCAACTTACCTTTGAACTTTCTATGGCAATATCAACATTTATAACGCATGGACATTAATTTATTTTAATTTCACTCAGTATCGCCCTCTTATTAACCTGTAACCAGTGACAGCAGATTGACTGTGATGTCAGCATCATTATGATGTCATCAACGTTATGATGTCATCATCATTATGTTGCCTCATTACGACATTTAACCTGTACAACTCACCCTTTCTTATAGATGACTTTTCCATCAATTTAGATAACAACTATTATTATTATATATTTATTTTAATATGTTGCACACCCATTGTCAGTATATATGTGACCATGTGGGGTATTCTGCTGGGGGCCTTAGGCAGTATACTTAAGTGTGGTAGCACTTTAAATTGGCAAAAGATCCGGACTATCGCAAGAAGGCTTACACGAACATACCACACCCTCCTAAATACACATGATGCTCTCAACTCTAACACACACACACATCACATACACAAGGAGGCCGTCCTTAAATGATCCTTGCTGTTAATAAACCCAACTGAAGGTTATGACGATTGATTGCAGTGTAATAGAAGGCTTAACATACAATAAGGTTATAAATCTTTTGTTTTGTGATGTTGTTAAGCATTCTTGCCATTTGTTTTTGTTTTCTGGTGCTACTTTTGTGGGAAATCTAGATAGATACAAAACTTGGGCAGTGCCCTGCTACACTTAGATGCAGTTCCATCACACATTGATAATATATGTCAAAAGTTGAGATATGGCGGATACCTTTATGCCACACAGCAGTTTTATACCGTATATCAGGGTTTTTTTAGCATATGCTAAATTTCGCGTTTTCTGTAGCATTGACCCAACTACAATTAGTAATTTTAACGTATATATCATATACAACACAAACATGTGGGTATTGATTGAAAAGCCTCAGATGTTGCATCAAACAGTATCACAAAGGATACAGTAGCAATATGTTGTTGTATGGCAAGTTACACCAGGTTGTGTTTTGAGGTGATCATACAGTTTTACCAGCCATTTTGCACCTAATGGTTTCATATTGGACTGTATCTCCATACTCTTATAATGGAACCAATTTTAGGGGTATTTTGTTTTTCGCAATGGAGTGCTATTGCAAACATAGCAAAAATTAGACACTCACTAAAAAAACCTGATATACAGTATTAGATCATGTAACTTGTTAATACATTTATCTCATTCACCCCTGAAAACACATTTGAACTCTTCCAAACAAAGGTTGGAATACTTCATTATAAAATTTCAGGGGTAAATGGTGAACAGTGGTGTTAGGATTAACTCATTCACCCCTGAAGACACATTCAAACTCTTCCAATTTAAGGGTTGGAGTTATTTTGTTCATTACAGACTTTGGGCGTTAAAAGGAAGATAATTTCTACACAAAATGTAAGGATTTCATGATAATTGATAAAGACATATCAAGGTCACTGCTATACATCTACAGCTTACATTTCTTCAAATCGCTGCTTTTCCACATCTCAGTCTACAGCATAGAAAATTTAAGTGCTACATTCCATGTTAATTTAATGTAAAATCTATGAAAAAATCAATATCAAACTAATCTGTATGATGATGCTGAATTCATTGTATTTTAAATAAACTGTATCACAATAATTTCTGGTTTAGTGTCAGTTATTGAAGTTGTTTGAAATTATCAATTAGACCTTATTGACCGAGTCTGAAGAAACCAATTTTGTTATGCCCCCGCCATAAAATGGGGGTCTGGCATATAGTACGTGTTACCCTTGTACATCCGTGTTATCCCGTCCCGTGATAATGTAACAATCTAATCTTTGCAAATTAGACCATTGTGATTCTCAGTAATGTATCTATAACTAAATGTAAGGTGCAGCAAATGCATGTTACGTCATCTTTGATGTATGTCATCCAAGATGGCTGCCCAAAACCTCTGATTGGCTGAAATCATATGCAGTAACAACTTCTGTTGTTTAATTGATCTCAATGGAACTTGATAAAAGGGATGATAACATGACAGTCCTCATTTTCAATGAAAAAAAATAAAATCATAATTATGATTCAAAATGGCTGCCAAATGAAGGTTTCTGATTGGTCAAAATTCAGATAATGTCAGATTTTAATGAAAATGGTTGGGTTATACTAAAACAATGGCGGTGTTCATTGATGAAAAAAAAAATGGCTCTCCCATTGGCTGAAATCATTAATTAATTTCACATGCTGGCAGGGGCATTCATGTCTTTTAGACATTAATGTCTAGTTTAGTTCTGTTTTGTCGTACATGAGAGTTGCCTTCCATTTTGGTAAATATTTGCATCCATAACATCGTCACATCATTCATTTGTGGAGGAAATGGTGTTTTTAGCCTGTACGTATTTTTCGGCATATTTACATCAGTTTCAGCAAAATGACGTCATAATGAAAATAAAGCATATACCTACCCAAAAAGGGGATACCAGGTAACTATTGTTTACAAAATGACCTTTTACAAATAAGAGTATTGCAACTTATAATAACAAGTGCTGAAGTTTGACTCCTTAACTTTGCTAATTTTCATTTCTTTATCATACTGGAATCCTAAATACAAGTGCTGTATTCAATCTTATAGGTGTACCCACCTATTTTCAGGAAAACAGAATGCACTAATATAATAAAAAGCTATAATCAAAGTACTGGAAGTGCTTAAGGAGGCGTTACTAGGGTGTTTGGACATGGTCAAAGAATGAAATGTTCAAGGTACATGAGATGGTGGGCTTATCAAATAACCCTGCGTCATGGTCCATTGTCCGTCCTTAAACAATTCTTGTTATCGCTATTTCTGGAGAAGTACTGGATGGATCATTCTCAAATTAAAATAGCAAACAAATTTTAAAGTGTATATGTTTGATCATAAATATTTGTGGTAGATGTTTATAATCAATGTTACATAAAAGTATTGTTATGCAACTGTACAGTAAAGGATAAATAATTTATCCAGTTCAAAACAATAAGTCACATATAAGTATAAACAGTTCATGAGTTTCCTTCAAGAAAGTCTTTTTTATATAAAATGAATTTCACTTATATACAAAATGATAGAAAAAAGCATCGGAAAAACAGCGCCACCTAGCAGACATCACTTTACAACCAACATATGCTTATTTTCAATTTTCAAATCACACAAGAGGTATTAATTCCCTACGTGGCGTATTAGTGCCACTATGAAAATAAATTGATATTGTACGTACAACATATTATCTTGGACGTACAAGACAACAGGTAATAAGTTGTACATACAAGACAACAGGTAATAAGTTGTACGTACAAGACAACAGGTAATAAGTTGTACGTACAACACAACAGGTAACAAGCTGTACATACAAGACAACAGGTAATAAGTTGTACGTACAACACAACAGGTAATAAGTTGAACGTACATGACAACAGGTAATAGGTTGTAGGTACATGACAACAGGTAATGAGTTGTACGTACAAGACAAAAGGTAATAAGTTGTACGTACAAGACAACAGGTAATAAGTTGAACGTACATGACAACAGGTAAACAGTTGTACGTACAAGACAACGGGTAATAAGTTGTATGTACAAGACAACAGGTAATAAGTTGTACGTACAAGACAACGGGTAATAAGTTGTATGTACAAGACAACAGGTAAACAGTTGTACGTACAAGACAAAAGGTAATAAGTTGAACGAAAAACAGCGCCACCTAGCAGACATCACTTTACAACCAACATATGCTTATTTTCAATTTTCAAATCACACAAGAGGTATTAATTCCCTACGTGGCGTATTAGTGCCACTATGAAAATAAATTGATCTTGTACGTACAACATATTATCTTGGTCGTACAAGACAACAGGAAATAAGTTGTACGTACAAGGCAACAGGTAATAAGTTGTATGTACAACACAACAGGTAATAAGTTGTACGTACAACACACCAGGTAACAAGCTGTACATACAAGACAACAGGTAATAAGTTGTACGTACAACACAACAGGTAATAAGTTGAACGTACAAAACAAAAGGAAATAAGTTGAACGTACAAGACAACAGGTAATAGGTTGTAGGTACATGACAACAGGTAATAAGTTGTATGTACATGACAAAAGGTAATAAGTTGTACGTACAAGACAACAGGTAATAAGTTGAACGTACAAGACAACAGGTAAACATTTGTACGTACAAGACAACGGGTAATAAGTTGTACGTTTAAGACAACAGGTAATAAGTTGTACGTACAAGACAACAGGTAATAAGTTGTACGTAAAAGTCAACAGGTAATAAGTTGTACGCACAAGACAACGGGTAATAACTTGTACATACAAAACAAAAGGAAATAAGTTGTACGTACAACACAACAGGTAATAAGTTGTACGTACAACACAACAGGTAATAGGTTGTATGTACAACACAACAGGTAATAAGTTGAACGTACAAGACAACAGGTAATAAGTTGTATGTACAAGACAACAGGTAATAAGTTGTATGTACAAGACAACAGGTAATAAGTTGTACGTTTAAGACAACAGGTAATAAGTTGTACGTACAAGACAACAGGTAATATGTTGTACGTACAACACAACAGGTAATGAGTTGTACGTACAAGACAAAAGATAATAAGTTGTACGTACAAGACAACAGGAAATTAGTTGTATGTACAAGACAACATGTAATAAGTTGTACGTACAACACAACAGGTAATAAGTTGTACATACAAGACAACAGGTAATAAGTTGTACGTACAAGACAACAGGTAATAAGTTGTACGTACAACACAACAGGTAATAAGTTGTACATACAAGACAACAGGTAATAAGTTGTACGTACAAGACAACAGGTAATAAGTTGTATGTACAAGACAACAGGTAATAAGTTGTACGTACAACACAACAGGTAATAAGTTGTACATACAAGACAACAGGTAATAAGTTGTACGTACAACACAACAGGTAATAAGTTGTATGTACAAGACAACAGGTAATTAGTTGTATGTACAAGACAACAGGTAATAAGTTGTACGTACAAGACAACAGATAATAAGTTGTATGTACAAGACAACAGGTAATAAGTTGTACATACAAGATAACAGGTAATAAGTTGTATGTACAAGACAACAGGTAATTAGTTGTACGTACAAGACAACAGGTAATAAGTTGTATGTACAAGACAACAGATAATAAGTTGTACGTACAAGACAACAGGTAATAAGTTGTATGTACAAGACAACAGATAATAAGTTGTACGTACAAGACAACAGGTAATAAGTTGTATGTACAAGACAACAGGTAATAAGTTGTACGTACAAGACAACAGGTAATAAGTTGTATGTACAAGACAACAGGTAATAAGTTGTATGTACAAGACAACAGGTAATAAGTTGTATGTACAAGACAACAGGTAAACAGTTGTATGTACAACACAACAGGTAATAAGTTGTACGCACAAGACAAAAGATAATAAGTTGTACGTACAAGACAACAGGTAATTAGTTGTATGTACAAGACAACATGTAATAAGTTGTACGTACAACACAACAGGTAATAAGTTGTACATACAAGACAACAGGTAATAAGTTGTACGTACAAGACAACAGGTAATAAGTTGTACGTACAACACAACAGGTAATAAGTTGTACATACAAGACAACAGGTAATAAGTTGTACATACAAGACAACAGGTAATAAGTTGTACGTACAAGACAACAGGTAATAAGTTGTATGTACAAGACAACAGGTAATAAGTTGTATGTACAAGACAACAGGTAATAAGTTGTACATACAAGAAAACAGGTAATAAGTTGTACGTACAAGACAACAGGTAATAAGTTGTATGTACAAGACAACAGGTAGCTAGTTGTACATACAAGACAACAGGTAATAAGTTGTACGTACAAGACAACAGGTAATAAGTTGTACATACAAGACAACAGGTAATAAGTTGTATGTACAAGACAACAGGTAATAAGTTGTATGTACAAGACAACAGGTAATAAGTTGTATGTACAAGACAACAGGTAAACAGTTGTATGTACAAGACAACGGGTAATAAGTTGTACGTTTAAGACAACAGGTAATAAGTTGTACGTACAACACAACAGGTAATAAGTTGTACGTACAACACAACAGGTAATAAGTTGTACGCACAAGACAAAAGATAATAAGTTGTACGTACAAGACAACAGGTAATTAGTTGTATGTACAAGACAACATGTAATAAGTTGTACGTACAACACAACAGGTAATAAGTTGTACATACAAGACAACAGGTAATAAGTTGTACGTACAACACAACAGGTAATAAGTTGTACGTACAACACAACAGGTAATAAGTTGTACATACAAGACAACAGGTAATAATTTGTACGTACAAGACAACAGGTAATAAGTTGTATGTACAAGACAACAGGTAATAAGTTGTACGTACAACACAACAGGTAATAAGTTGTACATACAAGAAAACAGGTAATAAGTTGTACGTACAAGACAACAGGTAATAAGTTGTATGTACAAGACAACAGGTAGCTAGTTGTACATACAAGACAACAGGTAATAAGTTGTACGTACAAGACAACAGGTAATAAGTTGTACATACAAGACAACAGGTAATAAGTTGTACATACAAGACAACAGGTAATAAGTTGTACGTACAAGACAACAGGTAATAAGTTGTACATACAAGACAACAGGTAATAAGTTGTACGTACAAGACAACAGGTAATTAGTTGTACGTACAAGACAACAGGTAATAAGTTGTATGTACAAGACAACAGGTAATAAGTTTTATGTACAAGACAAAAAGTAATAAGTTGTACGTACAAGACAACAGGTAATTAGTTGTACGTACAAGACAACAGGTAATTAGTTGTACATACAAGACAACAGGTAATAAGTTGTACGTACAAGACAACATGTAATAATTTGTACGTACAAGACAACAGGTAATAAGTTGTATGTACAAGACAACATGTAATAAGTTGTACGTACAAGACAACATGTAATAAGTTGTACGTACAAGACAACAGGTAATAAGTTGTATGTACAAGACAACAGGTAATAAGTTGAACGTACAACACAACAGGTAATAAGTTGTATGTACAAGACAATAGGTAATAAGTTGAACGTACAAGACAACAGGTGATACGTTGTATGTACAAGACAACAGGTAATGAGTTGAACGTACAAGATAAATGTATTTTCATAGTGGCCCTAACACGCCGTGGTATCTCTCAGTGTTATCTTTTTTCACATGCACTAAACCTGTAAAAACCTCCGTGAAGTATCTTCATCACACTAAACCTGTAAAAACCTCCGTGAAGTATCTTCATCACACTAAACCTGTAAAAACCTCCGTGAAGTATCTTCATCACACTAAACCTGTAAAAACCTCCGTGAAGTATCTTTACACACTAAACCTGTAAAAACCTCCGTGAAGTATCTTCATCACACTAAACCTGTAAAAACCTCCGTGAAGTATCTTCATCACACTTAACCTGTAAAAACCTCCGTGGAGTATCTTCATCACACTAAACCTGTAAAAACCTCCGTGAAGTATTTTTACACACTAAACCTGTAAAAACCTCCGTGGAGTATCTTCATCACACTAAACCTGTAAAAACCTCCGTGGAGTATCTTCATCACACTAAACCTGTAAAAACCTCCGTGAAGTATCTTCATCACACTAAACCTGTAAAAACCTCCGTGGAGTATCTTCATCACACTAAACCTGTAAAAACCTCCGTGAAGTATCTTCATCACACTAAACCTGTAAAAACCTCCGTGGAGTATCTTCATCACACTAAACCTGTAAAAACCTCCGTGGAGTATCTTCATCACACTAAACCTGTAAAAACCTCCGTGAAGTATCTTCATCACACTAAACCTGTAAAAACCTCCGCGGAGTATCTTCATCACACTAAACCTGTAAAAACCTCCGTGAAGTATCTTCATCACACTAAACCTGTAAAAACCTCCGTGGAGTATCTTCATTACACTAGAACCATGTCAAAAACATCTGTAATCGTAAACTGTTTTTTGTTCTTATTCTTTAACTTCATCTCAACTACTTCTTCTGTTTTCATGATCTTGAACTTCATCTCAACTACTTTTTTTTGTTTCACGATTTTGAACTTCACCTCCACTACTTCTTTCGTTTTGTGATCTTGAACATCATCTCCACTACTCTTTTGTTTTCATGATCTTTAACTTCGTCTCAACTACTTCTTTTGTTTCATGATCTTGAACTTCATCTCCACTACTCTTTTGTTTTCATGATCTTGAACTTCATCTCAACTGCTTCTTTTGTTTTCGTGATCTTGAACTTCATCTCAACTACTTCTTTTGTTTTCATGACCTTGAACTTCATCTCCACTACTTCTTTTGTTTTCATGATCTTGAACTTCGTCTCAACTACTTCTTTTGTTTTCATGACCTTGAACTTCATCTCCACTTCTTCTTTTGTTTTCATGATCTTGAACTTCATCTCAACTACTTCTTTTGTTTTCGTGATCTTGAACTTCATCTCAACTACTTCTTTTGTTTTCATGATCTTGAACTTCATCTCAACTACTTCTTTTGTTTTCGTGATCTTGAACTTCATCTCAACTACTACTTTTGTTTTCATGATCTTGAAATTTATCTTCACTCCTTCTTTTGTTTTGTGATCTTGAACTTCATCTCAGCTATTTCTTTTGTTTTCATGACCTTGAACTTTATCTCCACTTCTTCTTTTGTTTTCATGATCTTGAACTTCATCTTAACTACTACTTTTGTTTTCATGATCTTGAACTTCATCTCAGCTACTTCTTTTGTTTTCATGATATTGAACTTCATCTCAGCTACTTCTTTTGTTTTCATGATATTGAACTTCATCTCAGCTACTTGTTTTGTTTTCATGATCTTGAACTTCATCTCAGCTACTTCTTTTGTTTTCATGATCTTGAACTTCGTCTCAACAAATTCAATTCCATCAAGTTAGAAATAAGTCACATTTTCATCCATTTCCACACATTACATCCATGCGTAACTCTCTACTGTCGCCCACAGCAACACATTTTCCATATTCCACTCCTCTTTTCCTCCTTTTCCAACTTAAGTGACTCCATGCCCAGCACGAAAACTTTTCTGACGAAAGTGAGGTCTGTTTGGACGGAGGCATCCATCTTCACGACCTGTCTGGGTGTGTGCTGAAAAGTAAAAAAAGATTTTGAAGACGCGACGCTTAAGGATAATTCTTATTCATTTTAACAGTAAAGATTTTGTTTACTTATGAGGTGAAGTTTTCAAAAAGTTGTCATAAACGCGAAGAAGAGTTCCTCTCAAGATTTGTTAATTTGCAGCACTCTCCCTTCTACATTGTAGAATATGAAGCAACCAACTGTATTAGGAATATTATAATCTTTCAGGCTTATATCCATGTACCAGTTTTCTTTCCCCGTATATATATATATGGCCTACAAATTGATGAAGTGCAGATACAGTGTCTGGAAGCATTGGAAGAGTGTAGGGAACTTAATGCCACGAGTTCGAATCAAGCATTCTCAGCTTTTTTTTTTTTTTTATTTTTAGTACAAGCTCTCAAAAGGACAGATGGTTAACGTATGGTATAACAGGCATGGTCAAAACGACACACAACCACTCGTTCAGCACTGTACTTACCTCCCCGAACCCGTCATACAGAGAACGACTTGGTCTGTACCGCTGTAATACTTTATACCAGCGAGGCTCTTCAAAGACAAAAGTGAAAATATTGATAACAGTACGTCAAATTTTGTCACTTAATGAGAGAGATGGAGAGAGAGCAGTTGCAATTTAATAGGTCTCCCTTTGCTCTCAATAGTTTACGATACTATTCAATAATCTTTCAACAAATATATTGATTCCGTATGTAGTTGATGTAATGTGATAAGAATCCAGATTCCTGTTTTATCATTAAAAACCTGGTCCTTTCATTTACTTACCATTTTCGAACTCGACAGGATAATTTCTCTTGAAGAGTAACTTCCTCCATTCCTCAGACCTGTTGTTATCAATATTTTGTTTTGCGTCATGGAATTCTTCAGAGCAGGATCCGGTTGAGGCTGTGATAGGATACCAAAGGTTTAACGTGAGAGTTATATAGATGGACCCTAGCGGAGCAGGATCCGGTCGAGGCTGTGATAGGATACCAAAGGTTTAACGTGAGAGTTATATAGATGGACTCTAGCGGAGCAGGATCCGGTCGAGGCTGTGGTAGGATACCTAAGGTTTAACGTTAGAGTTATATAGATGGACCCTAGCGGAGCAGGATCCGGTCGAGGCTGTGATAGGATACCAAAGGTTTAACGTTAGAGTTATATAGATGGACCCTAGCGGAGCAGGATCCGGTCGAGGCTGTGATAGGATACCAAAGGTTTAACGTAAGAGTCATATAGATGGACCCTAGCGGAGCAGGATCCGGTCGAGGCTGTGATAGGATACCAAAGGTTTAACGTTAGAGTTATATAGATGGACCCTAGCGGAGCAGGATCCGGTCGAGGCTGTGGCAGGATACCAAAGGTTTAACGTTAGAGTCATATAGATGGACCCTAGCGGAGCAGGATCCGGTCGAGGCTGTGGTAGGATACCAAAGGTTTAACGTTAGAGTCATATAGATGGACCCTAGCGGAGCAGGATCCGGTCGAGGCTGTGGTAGGATACCAAAGGTTTAACGTAAGAGTCATATAGATGGACCCTAGCGGAGCAGGATCCGGTCGAGGCTGTGATAGGATACCAAAGGTTTAACGTTAGAGTTGGACCCTAGCGGAGCAGTATCCGGTCGAGGCTGTGGTAGGATACCAAAGGTTTAACGTTAGAGTTATATAGATGGACCCTAGCGGAGCAGGATCCGGTCGAGGCTGTGATAGGATACCAAAGGTTTAACGTACGAGTCATATAGATGGACCCTAGCGGAGCAGGATCCGGTCGAGGCTGTGATAGGATACCAAAGGTTTAACGTTAGAGTTATATAGATGGACCCTAGCGGAGCAGGATCCGGTCGAGGCTGTGGTAGGATACCAAAGGTTTAACGTAAGAGTCATATAGATGGACCCTAGCGGAACAGGATCCGGTCGAGGCTGTGATAGGATACCAAAGGTTTAATGTAAGAGTTATATAGATGGACCCTAGCGGAGCAGGATCCGGTCGAGGCTGTGATAGGATACCAAAGGTTTAACGTTAGAGTTATATAGATGGACCCTAGCGGAGCAGGATCCGGTCGAGGCTGTGATAGGATACCAAAGGTTTAACGTTAGAGTTATATAGATGGACCCTAGCGGAGCAGGATCCGGTCGAGGCTGTGATAGGATACCAAAGGTTTAACGTACGAGTTATATAGATGGACCCTAGCGGAACAGGATCCGGTCGAGGCTGTGATAGGATACCAAAGGTTTAACGTGAGAGTTATATAGATGTACCCTAGCGGAGCAGGATCCGGTCGAGGCTGTGGTAGGATACCAAAGGTTTAACGTTAGAGTTATATAGATGGACCCTAGCGGAGCAGGATCCGGTCGAGGCTGTGGTAGGATACCAAAGGTTTAACGTTAGAGTTATATAGATGGACCCTAGCGGAGCAGGATCCGGTCGAGGCTGTGGTAGGATACCAAAGGTTTAACGTTAGAGTCATATAGATGGACCCTAGCGGAGCAGGATCCGGTCGAGGCTGTGATAGGATACCAAAGGTTTAACGTTAGAGTTATATAGATGGACCCTAGCGGAACAGGATCCGGTCGAGGCTGTGATAGGATACCAAAGGTTTAACGTTAGAGTTATATAGATGGACCCTAGCGGAGCAGGATCCGGTCGAGGCTGTGATAGGATACCAAAGGTTTAACGTTAGAGTTATATAGATGTACCCTAGCGGAGCAGGATCCGGTCGAGGCTGTGATAGGATACCAAAGGTTTAACGTTAGAGTTATATAGATGGACCTAGCGGAGCAGGATCCGGTCGAGGCTGTGGTAGGATACCAAAGGTCTAACGTACGAGTTATATAGATGGACCCTAGCGGAGCAGGATCCGGTCGAGGCTGTGATAGGATATCAAAGGTCTAACGTACGAGTTATATAGATGGACCCTAGCGGAGCAGGATCCGGTCGAGGCTGTGATAGGATACCAAAGGTTTAACGTTAGAGTTATATAGATGGACCCTAGCGGAGCAGGATCCGGTCGAGGCTGTGATAGGATACCAAAGGTTTAACGTAAGAGTCATATAGATGGACCCTAGCGGAGCAGGATCCGGTCGAGGCTGTGATAGGATACCAAAGGTTTAACGTGAGAGTTATATAGATGGACCTAGCGGAGCAGGATCCGGTCGAGGCTGTGGTAGGATACCAAAGGTCTAACGTACGAGTTATATAGATGGACCCTAGCGGAGCAGGATCCGGTCGAGGCTGTGATAGGATATCAAAGGTCTAACGTACGAGTTATATAGATGGACCCTAGCGGAGCAGGATCCGGTCGAGGCTGTGATAGGATACCAAAGGTTTAACGTTAGAGTTATATAGATGGACCCTAGCGGAGCAGGATCCGGTCGAGGCTGTGATAGGATACCAAAGGTTTAACGTAAGAGTCATATAGATGGACCCTAGCGGAGCAGGATCCGGTCGAGGCTGTGATAGGATACCAAAGGTTTAACGTGAGAGTTATATAAATGGACCCTAGCGGAGCAGGATCCGGTCGAGGCTGTGGTAGGATACCAAAGGTTTAACGTGAGAGTTATATAGATGGACCCTAGCAGGATCCGGTCGAGGCTGTGATAGGATACCAAAGGTTTAACGTTAGAGTTATATAGATGGACCCTAGCGGAGCAGGATCCGGTCGAAGCTGTGATAGGATACCAAAGGTTTAACGTGAGAGTTATATAAATGGACCCTAGCGGAGCAGGATCCGGTCGAGGCTGTGATAGGATACCAAAGGTTTAACGTTAGAGTTATATAGATGGACCCTAGCGGAGCAGGATCCGGTCGAGGCTGTGATAGGATACCAAAGGTTTAACGTGAGAGTTATATAGATGGACCCTAGCGGAACAGGATCCGGTCGAGGCTGTGGTAGGATACCAAAGGTTTAACGTAAGAGTTATATAGATGGACCCTAGCGGAGCAGGATCCGGTCGAGGCTGTGGTAGGATACCAAAGGTTTAACGTAAGAGTTATATAGACGGACCCTAGCGGAGCAGGATCCGGTCGAGGCTGTGGTAGGATACCAAAGGTTTAACGTTAGAGTTATATAGATGGACCCTAGCGGAACAGGATCCGGTCGAGGCTGTGGTAGGATACCAAAGGTTTAACGTAAGAGTTATATAGATGGACCCTAGCGGAACAGGATCCGGTCGAGGCTGTGATAGGATACCAAAGGTTTAACGTAAGAGTCATATAGATGGACCCTAGCGGAACAGGATCCGGTCGAGGCTGTGGTAGGATACCAAAGGTTTAACGTTAGAGTCATATAGATGGACCCTAGCGGAGCAGGATCCGGTCGAGGCTGTGATAGGATACCAAAGGTTTAACGTGAGAGTTATATAGATGGACCCTAGCGGAGCAGGATCCGGTCGAGGCTGTGGTAGGATACCAAAGGTTTAACGTTAGAGTTATATAGACGGACCCTAGCGGAGCAGGATCCGGTCGAGGCTGTGATAGGATACCAAAGGTTTAACGTTAGAGTTATATAGATGGACCCTAGCGGAGCAGGATCCGGTCGAGGCTGTGATAGGATACCAAAGGTTTAACGTTAGAGTCATATAGATGGACCCTAGCGGAGCAGGATCCGGTCGAGGCTGTGGTAGGATACCAAAGGTTTAACGTTAGAGTTATATAGATGGACCCTAGCGGAGCAGGATCCGGTCGAGGCTGTGGTAGGATACCAAAGGTTTAACGTTAGAGTTATATAGATGGACCCTAGCGGAGCAGGATCCGGTCGAGGCTGTGATAGGATACCAAAGGTTTAACGTTAGAGTTATATAGATGGACCCTAGCGGAGCAGGATCCGGTCGAGGCTGTGGTAGGATACCAAAGGTTTAACGTAAGAGTCATATAGATGGACCCTAGCGGAACAGGATCCGGTCGAGGCTGTGATAGGATACCAAAGGTTTAATGTAAGAGTTATATAGATGGACCCTAGCGGAGCAGGATCCGGTCGAGGCTGTGATAGGATACCAAAGGTTTAACGTTAGAGTTATATAGATGGACCCTAGCGGAGCAGGATCCGGTCGAGGCTGTGATAGGATACCAAAGGTTTAACGTTAGAGTTATATAGATGGACCCTAGCGGAGCAGGATCCGGTCGAGGCTGTGATAGGATACCAAAGGTTTAACGTACGAGTTATATAGATGGACCCTAGCGGAACAGGATCCGGTCGAGGCTGTGATAGGATACCAAAGGTTTAACGTGAGAGTTATATAGATGTACCCTAGCGGAGCAGGATCCGGTCGAGGCTGTGGTAGGATACCAAAGGTTTAACGTTAGAGTTATATAGATGGACCCTAGCGGAGCAGGATCCGGTCGAGGCTGTGGTAGGATACCAAAGGTTTAACGTTAGAGTTATATAGATGGACCCTAGCGGAGCAGGATCCGGTCGAGGCTGTGGTAGGATACCAAAGGTTTAACGTTAGAGTCATATAGATGGACCCTAGCGGAGCAGGATCCGGTCGAGGCTGTGATAGGATACCAAAGGTTTAACGTTAGAGTTATATAGATGGACCCTAGCGGAACAGGATCCGGTCGAGGCTGTGATAGGATACCAAAGGTTTAACGTTAGAGTTATATAGATGGACCCTAGCGGAGCAGGATCCGGTCGAGGCTGTGATAGGATACCAAAGGTTTAACGTTAGAGTTATATAGATGTACCCTAACGGAGCAGGATCCGGTCGAGGCTGTGATAGGATACCAAAGGTTTAACGTTAGAGTTATATAGATGGACCTAGCGGAGCAGGATCCGGTCGAGGCTGTGGTAGGATACCAAAGGTCTAACGTACGAGTTATATAGATGGACCCTAGCGGAGCAGGATCCGGTCGAGGCTGTGATAGGATATCAAAGGTCTAACGTACGAGTTATATAGATGGACCCTAGCGGAGCAGGATCCGGTCGAGGCTGTGATAGGATACCAAAGGTTTAACGTTAGAGTTATATAGATGGACCCTAGCGGAGCAGGATCCGGTCGAGGCTGTGATAGGATACCAAAGGTTTAACGTAAGAGTCATATAGATGGACCCTAGCGGAGCAGGATCCGGTCGAGGCTGTGATAGGATACCAAAGGTTTAACGTGAGAGTTATATAGATGGACCTAGCGGAGCAGGATCCGGTCGAGGCTGTGGTAGGATACCAAAGGTCTAACGTACGAGTTATATAGATGGACCCTAGCGGAGCAGGATCCGGTCGAGGCTGTGATAGGATATCAAAGGTCTAACGTACGAGTTATATAGATGGACCCTAGCGGAGCAGGATCCGGTCGAGGCTGTGATAGGATACCAAAGGTTTAACGTTAGAGTTATATAGATGGACCCTAGCGGAGCAGGATCCGGTCGAGGCTGTGATAGGATACCAAAGGTTTAACGTAAGAGTCATATAGATGGACCCTAGCGGAGCAGGATCCGGTCGAGGCTGTGATAGGATACCAAAGGTTTAACGTTAGAGTTATATAGATGGACCCTAGCGGAGCAGGATCCGGTCGAGGCTGTGATAGGATACCAAAGGTTTAACGTACGAGTTATATAGATGGACCCTAGCGGAACAGGATCCGGTCGAGGCTGTGATAGGATACCAAAGGTTTAACGTGAGAGTTATATAGATGTACCCTAGCGGAGCAGGATCCGGTCGAGGCTGTGGTAGGATACCAAAGGTTTAACGTTAGAGTTATATAGATGGACCCTAGCGGAGCAGGATCCGGTCGAGGCTGTGGTAGGATACCAAAGGTTTAACGTTAGAGTTATATAGATGGACCCTAGCGGAGCAGGATCCGGTCGAGGCTGTGGTAGGATACCAAAGGTTTAACGTTAGAGTCATATAGATGGACCCTAGCGGAGCAGGATCCGGTCGAGGCTGTGATAGGATACCAAAGGTTTAACGTTAGAGTTATATAGATGGACCCTAGCGGAACAGGATCCGGTCGAGGCTGTGATAGGATACCAAAGGTTTAACGTTAGAGTTATATAGATGGACCCTAGCGGAGCAGGATCCGGTCGAGGCTGTGATAGGATACCAAAGGTTTAACGTTAGAGTTATATAGATGTACCCTAACGGAGCAGGATCCGGTCGAGGCTGTGATAGGATACCAAAGGTTTAACGTTAGAGTTATATAGATGGACCTAGCGGAGCAGGATCCGGTCGAGGCTGTGGTAGGATACCAAAGGTCTAACGTACGAGTTATATAGATGGACCCTAGCGGAGCAGGATCCGGTCGAGGCTGTGATAGGATATCAAAGGTCTAACGTACGAGTTATATAGATGGACCCTAGCGGAGCAGGATCCGGTCGAGGCTGTGATAGGATACCAAAGGTTTAACGTTAGAGTTATATAGATGGACCCTAGCGGAGCAGGATCCGGTCGAGGCTGTGATAGGATACCAAAGGTTTAACGTAAGAGTCATATAGATGGACCCTAGCGGAGCAGGATCCGGTCGAGGCTGTGATAGGATACCAAAGGTTTAACGTGAGAGTTATATAGATGGACCTAGCGGAGCAGGATCCGGTCGAGGCTGTGGTAGGATACCAAAGGTCTAACGTACGAGTTATATAGATGGACCCTAGCGGAGCAGGATCCGGTCGAGGCTGTGATAGGATATCAAAGGTCTAACGTACGAGTTATATAGATGGACCCTAGCGGAGCAGGATCCGGTCGAGGCTGTGATAGGATACCAAAGGTTTAACGTTAGAGTTATATAGATGGACCCTAGCGGAGCAGGATCCGGTCGAGGCTGTGATAGGATACCAAAGGTTTAACGTAAGAGTCATATAGATGGACCCTAGCGGAGCAGGATCCGGTCGAGGCTGTGATAGGATACCAAAGGTTTAACGTGAGAGTTATATAAATGGACCCTAGCGGAGCAGGATCCGGTCGAGGCTGTGGTAGGATACCAAAGGTTTAACGTGAGAGTTATATAGATGGACCCTAGCAGGATCCGGTCGAGGCTGTGATAGGATACCAAAGGTTTAACGTTAGAGTTATATAGATGGACCCTAGCGGAGCAGGATCCGGTCGAAGCTGTGATAGGATACCAAAGGTTTAACGTGAGAGTTATATAAATGGACCCTAGCGGAGCAGGATCCGGTCGAGGCTGTGGTAGGATACCAAAGGTTTAACGTGAGAGTTATATAGATGGACCCTAGCGGAGCAGGATCCGGTCGAGGCTGTGATAGGATACCAAAGGTTTAACGTTAGAGTTATATAGATGGACCCTAGCGGAGCAGGATCCGGTCGAGGCTGTGATAGGATACCAAAGGTTTAACGTGAGAGTTATATAGATGGACCCTAGCGGAACAGGATCCGGTCGAGGCTGTGGTAGGATACCAAAGGTTTAACGTTAGAGTTATATAGATGGACCCTAGCGGAGCAGGATCCGGTCGAGGCTGTGATAGGATACCAAAGGTTTAACGTAAGAGTTATATAGATGGACCCTATAGCGGAGCAGGATCCGGTCGAGGCTGTGGTAGGATACCAAAGGTTTAACGTACGAGTTATATAGATGGACCCTAGCGGAGCAGGATCCGGTCGAGGCTGTGATAGGATACCAAAGGTTTAACGTAAGAGTTATATAGATGGACCCTAGCGGAGCAGGATCCGGTCGAGGCTGTGGTAGGATACCAAAGGTTTAACGTAAGAGTTATATAGACGGACCCTAGCGGAGCAGGATCCGGTCGAGGCTGTGGTAGGATACCAAAGGTTTAACGTTAGAGTTATATAGATGGACCCTAGCGGAACAGGATCCGGTCGAGGCTGTGGTAGGATACCAAAGGTTTAACGTAAGAGTTATATAGATGGACCCTAGCGGAACAGGATCCGGTCGAGGCTGTGATAGGATACCAAAGGTTTAACGTAAGAGTCATATAGATGGACCCTAGCGGAACAGGATCCGGTCGAGGCTGTGGTAGGATACCAAAGGTTTAACGTTAGAGTCATATAGATGGACCCTAGCGGAGCAGGATCCGGTCGAGGCTGTGATAGGATACCAAAGGTTTAACGTGAGAGTTATATAGATGGACCCTAGCGGAGCAGGATCCGGTCGAGGCTGTGGTAGGATACCAAAGGTTTAACGTTAGAGTTATATAGACGGACCCTAGCGGAGCAGGATCCGGTCGAGGCTGTGATAGGATACCAAAGGTTTAACGTTAGAGTTATATAGATGGACCCTAGCGGAGCAGGATCCGGTCGAGGCTGTGATAGGATACCAAAGGTTTAACGTTAGAGTCATATAGATGGACCCTAGCGGAGCAGGATCCGGTCGAGGCTGTGGTAGGATACCAAAGGTTTAACGTTAGAGTTATATAGATGGACCCTAGCGGAGCAGGATCCGGTCGAGGCTGTGGTAGGATACCAAAGGTTTAACGTTAGAGTTATATAGATGGACCCTAGCGGAGCAGGATCCGGTCGAGGCTGTGGTAGGATACCAAAGGTTTAACGTACGAGTCATATAGATGGACCCTAGCTAGCGGAGCAGGATCCGGTCGAGGCTGTGGTAGGATACCAAAGGTCTAACGTGAGAGTTATATAGATGGACCCTAGCGGAGCAGGATCCGGTCGAGGCTGTGATAGGATACCAAAGGTTTAACGTTAGAGTTATATAGATGGTCCCTAGCGGAGCAGGATCCGGTCGAGGCTGTGATAGGATACCAAAGGTTTAACGTTAGAGTTATATAGATGGTCCCTAGCGGAGCAGGATCCGGTCGAGGCTGTGATAGGATACCAAAGGTTTAACGTAAGAGTTATATAGATGGTCCCTAGCGGAGCAGGATCCGGTCGAGGCTGTGATAGGATACCAAAGGTTTAACGTTAGAGTTATATAGATGGACCCTAGCGGAGCAGGATCCGGTCGAGGCTGTGATAGGATACCAAAGGTTTAACGTAAGAGTTATATAGATGGTCCCTAGCGGAGCAGGATCCGGTCGAGGCTGTGATAGGATACCAAAGGTTTAACGTTAGAGTTATATAGATGGACCCTAGCGGAGCAGGATCCGGTCGAGGCTGTGATAGGATACCAAAGGTTTAACGTTAGAGTTATATAGATGGTCCCTAGCGTCGAGGCTGTGGTAGGATACCAAAGGTTTAACGTTAGAGTTATATAGATGGACCCTAGCGTCGAGGCTGTGGTAGGATACCAAAGGTTTAACGTTAGAGTTATATAGATGGAGCCTAGCGGAGCAGGATCCGGTCGAGGCTGTGATAGGATACCAAAGGTTTAACGTAAGAGTTATATAGATGGACCCTAACGGAGCAGGATCCGGTCGAGGCTGTGATAGGATACCAAAGGTTTAACGTAAGAGTTATATAGATGGACCCTAGCGGAGCAGGATCCGGTCGAGGCTGTGATAGGATACCAAAGGTTTAACGTAAGAGTTATATAGATGGACCCTAGCGGTCTTCATGCTCCAGTATGAAGTGGACGCCAGTCATTACAAACAATATAGTACTTCACTTTTGTATCGTTAAACTTCGTTCAAATAATAACAATTACTTATACCATGTATCTTTAATAGAAATACAAACATATTTACCAGACGTTTCACTGTCGTTGCATCGGCTAACATACTCTTGTCCGGTTCTCCGTAGATATTCAGCTACAAAAAAAAGGAGTAGCACAAATATTCTTTGAAAGATTACTTAAACATTTACAAATAAAAACTGTTTCTGGAGAAACGAAAAAATAATGTCAAAGGTCACTTTGTCTTCGGAGACAGGATACGCATACTTTTACTAGTCCCTTTTACGAGAATGTTTTCCGTCATTGTACATAACATTCTCTAGTTTGAATGCATATTGAGTAATGTTTCCGCTGGAAATACACTATGATGTCCATAGCTTTAATTCGGTATCGCCGGTGCTGGTTGGTTATCAAAAGTTGTATCAATTTGAAACGACCTTTCAAAGCGTGTAATATGGAAGCATACAAACATCCGTTTTTCTATGTCCTTTCCCCCAATATAAACACCAGATGATAATTATTGTTTAAACAGGAGCTCTATGAGTATGATTTGTCTTGTATGTATGTCGCGCTGTTTCAAGATTTGTCCAGCTTACCATTGTCCAATGTTTTCTCCAAGGACCTTGTTACTTTCTCCAAAATCTCGCGCGTTTCCTTCCATCCATCAGATAATGTTTTATCCATGTTGGATTTCTCTAAAATACAAAAGTGAAAAAAGTTATGGAATAGGAAATAAAAAAAAGAACTTTTGCAGATGGAGACAAAATGAATGATTCGTTTTAAATGAGCATGTGGAATATCCATTGAGAAAAAAAACGCATAAACGACACAAAAATGTCAAAATCATAGCAAAACAAAACTTTTACAGATTGACATGAGTGGTATTGGTAAAAAAGGATTTAAAGGAAAGGTTGTACTTACCTAATCACAAGATAAAATATTCTGCTTGTTCGGTTTACGTTCGGGCGCTCTGACGACACCAAAAACGATGTGTCCAGAAAAAGCTTGACGATAATGATACTACCACAATCTGGTTGTGAGGCATACCAATAATGACGTCACAATGTTAAATAACACGTGGTGGCATTATAACTATGACGTCACAATGCATCTTATGCCGATTTTAATAATGGTAAATTAGTAATAATACTAGACACAGGCAATATTAGCCTGTATATCCAGATCAAAGTTACAATGAGCTCTTTTCCCAAATATGGATCATTTCGTTGTTGTCTACATGTGTATCTCATGATTATAAACACATTCAGCTTTAAAGAATATTTTCTCAAATTTAGTTTACTTCTTCTTTTTAGTAGTGGCAGACTGTGTCATCTTGTTTTCTTATTATTGTTTGGAATTAATAAACCGTCAGTGACAGCTTAATCATATCCGCCATGTGTAAGTTTGTATGCTTGGACCATATCTCCTCTCAGTCTTCTATTCCTTAGTGTTGGTAAGCTAAGGATTCTCAGTCCCTTTTCATAGCTAGATCTTTCATCACCGGTATCTGCTTCGTTGCTCTCCTTTGCACGTTTTCTATCTCGTTTATATCTTTTTGGAGATATTAGGGTTCCATACCCAACCCCCGTATTCAAGATGTGGTCGTACAAGCGCTTTGTATAAAAGACAGAATGTATTGCTATCTTTGTACGTGTACGTTCTTCGGATAGTTCCTATTATTCTATTGGCTTTATTGATTGCATCGTGAATATGACCATTGGAATCGAGGTTCTTGTTGTCCGTTGTAATTCTTTTTCTTTTTGTCACTTGCTTTAATGTGACCTCGACTCTTCCATTTTCCTCGTCTGTGATATCAAAATTGTAATTTTTTAACTTATGTCAAAGATGTGCATTAATTAGGTTGCCTTACAAGCGTATGTTGTATGGAATTTCCCTTTAGCTCAGTCGGTAGAGCATTGGGCTGAAGAGCCAAGGCTCGCAGGTTCGAGCCCCAGCGACGGCACTATCTTTATCACTTTTCCTCGTCCTATTACAAACTGGTGTCTTTGGCCATCAAGGTAGGAGAATCCTTGGCGGCGGGTCAAACAACCTGGGTTTGAGATTTAGAAAAAGGAGGGAATAGTGTAAAAGATGTGCATTGATTAGGTTGCCTTGTAACAAGCGTGAGATGTAGGGAATTCTTTAAGCTCAGTCTGAAGAGCATCCAGTTATTTCATTTAGGCTTAACTACTACGAAAATATCGAAATTGAGAGCAAGTTCTGGAATAACGAATCAACTGCAACATGTAAACACCATAGGTCGGAGAATCAGGCATGTTATTATCAAGAAAGGGAAAAATCGAAACCATCACGTTTAACGTATAGCACTAAGTAGTAAGCTGTCATTGCTTGTCATAACCATTGTATGTAAAGATCATGGTAAGCAGTAGTCCGAAAGGTTCGGACTCTAGGTAAGCAGCTGATGTAGAAGAGTCTATTGTGACCTGTATTTCAGAAGGTTATACACGTTCGACGTGGTCAGCAAATGTCTTGTTTATAGACAACACATCATCGGTATATCTAAAAGTGAAATTAGAAGATTTGGCAAAGTGTTTGTTACCTGTTGCGATTAGTCCGAGTTTCGTCTGGCCTCGACACCTTATCTGGTTTAGGTCCCCGCACCAGACATCCTATCTGCCAAAGTGTCGAAACTCTTGGTGTCGGAGCCAGAGGACACTCGGGCTACTGTTCTCAAAATAAGCTCTTTCACAAATTCAGTCTCTTATGGTAACAAAAACAACAAGTCAGGAAAAAGTTGTGTTTGTTCCCATGGGAATGCCAAAGTTAAAACTACAGGTGTTGATGCAGTAACAAATTCCCATGTCCCTGTGCTGTGATATAGGTGACAGTTACATGTCAGTTGAGGGGTATTTATAATAATATCGAAAATTGATCAAATCTGCCAATGTGTAAAGTTACTCTAAACAACTATATTAGTTTATGTCCAAAACTAGCTGTAACAAATTCCCCGGTCCCTGTGTACTATAGAAGTATCATTATTGTTACAACAAATTCTCAGGTCCCTGTGTACTGTACGTGTTGGTATCAATATTGTTACAATGCTATGTATCGCTCGGCTTATGGGAATGATTTTCAACTGTAACAAAAAGTCTCTTGTAAGGATATTTTGTTCCCAAAATCCATTCAAATTAAAATCTTTTGGTTCAACTTTCAAATGGCTACATGATTTTTCTGTTAAAAAAACTGTGAATGCTTCGTAAATGTTTATTTACACAGGGACCTGAGGACCTAAATTAAAATTTTTAGTGCAATTTCACACTTTTTTTAGAGGTGGGGGGGGGGGGGGGGGTAGATCAATTCCCCATAAAACATCTCCCATCAATGGTCATAAAGGCTTTATAATAAAGGCTATATAAAATCAAACAAGCAAAATGGCTCCAAACATCTAAATTTAGGTCCAAAACTATCACAGGTCCCTTTGGTATATCATATGGGTATACGTACAATACATATATATAGTAACCAGTTGAAATACATTAATCGATATGGAAGGTAGGCCTCAATGTTCCCAGAACACACTTCTTCCCATAACTATACTCTTATATACATTTTACCAGCACCCGCGTTTTCCTTTACAATTAAAGGAACTGTCGTTTGAAAATTCATGAAGGTTTTGTGTACATACACGAATACAGTACTTTTATATGGCCTAGCTAGTCATTACATTGTTTATATTTGCTGAATATTAGATGTAGCCTTGGCATCGGAGTGTTCAACCTATTAACAAGTCTGAAGTAGAATCCATTTTCCGGTATTAAAACCCCATTGTTATTTCAAAAAGAAAGCAAACAGTTCAAAGTTAAGCAATTTATATTAAGCAAATAAGAACGTGTAGTATAGAATATATAGGCTAATAGCATGGACTTACATTGTATGTGGTCTGATTTCGTGGTAACAGTAAGTAAAAGTTTGTATCTATTATTTTTATATTACTAAATACTTAAAGCTGTCTTTTAGATTTGTCCTATAATCAAATGTTCCCAAAGAGCCATAAAACAAACCGTACAAACCGCTCAATATTGTTAAGCTGACAATACTTTTGTACAACGTTAACTCGGCCAGTGGATGGCATTGTGTGTTCACGTGACTCGATCGCGATACGATACGTAACAACTGATTTTCCGAGGCCTTAGCTAGAGTAGATGTTGTGGTCTACTTTCAGTTTTTCTGTTGCACGTGTTGTCAGTTCGAATTTACAACAAATAAGGATGTCTCACAAACTGGCAGCCAACCTGTCAATGATGTTTAAAGAACACCCGTCTCTGTCGGCTCGTTATAAGGCTGCTAAAGACGCAGGTTTTAAGTATGTGGAGTGTGGATTCCCGTACGTGGAATCTCTGGAATCCGTCAAACAAGCGAGGGCTGCAGCCGGAGTGGAGCAGGTCCTCATCAATGCATGGCCTGGTATGATCCCGAAAATGTTCTTAATTAAAGACGACACGTCGCTGTTTATGGATATTATGAATGTTGATCTACTCGCTCAGATGCGTCACCTATTTTGACGGATGTGTCTTCCACTGTCTTTAGCGTTAGCTAATAGGCATATTTTAACAAATTGCGTTATTTACATATAGTATTATCAGCTGCGTAAATGTGTTTGTTCTTTTATGTTTAGAGTCTATATGGATTAGTTGGTGACGAGGGTATTAACTTGTGGGAATATGCCGATCTTGAAATCACATTTATATATAAGGGAGGTAACTGCATAATGGATTAGTGGGGTAGTTAGCAGCCTTGCTATTTTTCAAGGAAAAGGGGTCAAGATGGAAAAAGTTAATTGAATTATTAGGGACTAGTTATGATTCATCGTATTATAATTACCATGTCTCGAAATGTAGCACTACCAAACTCGATCAGTTGGCTTTCATGAGGCTATGAATGCCATTGGCTCATTAATTTGTTGTCAGCATTATTATGACGTCATAATTGTTCTGTTGGATATTACTGACTGTCTCCTGGCAATGGCCGTTCTATTCATTGAGCAAACATACACAATAGATAGTACATTATTTTAACAAAAATTTAAAGCTGCAGAAGAAATAAAACTTTTAATTGATTTTTTGTTTAAATATTGAACTGCTTATATATAGCCAATTAAGTCAGGTATGGGCCAAGTATTTTGTATTTAAGGGTTGAAAGCATGCCGTGTTTGTTTTGTGCATTTGTCAAGGTCGAAGGCGAACGGGACACATGACTTTCACTACGATAGCGAATGATTGGAGAACATACGTTTTTTTGTTAACTGTTTCCTAATATTTCCTTTCAAACAATGCTTTTGAAATACCAAAATATTTTGGCACGGACGTAAGTAAATTAGCTATCTTATTCCGTGCTTTTGGCTTCACCTTTAATTGACCTCGCATTACGTTATGCAAATCATCGGCGGATTTTGCCATTGAAAATTTTCGATTATAGATAAAACAATACTTCAAAACTATAGACTTCTTTTAACAACTGCATGGTAGCCTCGTGTTACGCACATATACGGTACGTTATCTTAGCAATTGTTCGGTTGCGTATTGATTGTTTTATTACCATTTTCACCTGATGATTTTACGTGAGCGTAAACAATATCCGTTTGAAAATTACACGTTTTACGTCTGTATTATATTTCATAAAAAGCACATTTGCTCAGGTGATAACTCCGAGGGGCTTTAATCTTCTCCACTCTGGCGTATATATATCATGGCACTGTATGATGAAGTGCATACTAAAGTAATTTGATTCGCAAGTATTTTAATCTCTGTTCTGCACAATAAAACGTAGTAAGCCATATATGTATAAACTCGTACAAAGAATGAAGTGTTTCACTTGCATTTTAATTGTAAATATATGGATCCGGGCTGCAGGAAGTACTGTACGTCACGGTTGAGAGCTCTGACAGACCACAGGTAAGCTTGACGGTGCCCGGATTAGGTAAGGTGGACGGGAGCGTAGCCGGTCGGCAGACATGAAAGGACTAGTCAGAACAAAAGGCACTGGAGAAATTGAACGGTCGTCCACGAAAACTAAACGGTTTTGAAAAATGAACACCGGTTCTTGAAACATAAACACAGCTCCCCCAAACGTGAACACTCAATTTTAAAATGAACAAGGATTCTGAAAAGTAAACGGTGATCGTAATCAGTAAACGGTGAGCGCGAATATTGAACGGTGAGCGCGAATATTGAACGGTGAGCGCGAATATTGAACGGTGATCGTAATCAGTAAACGGTGATCGGGAAAATTAAACGGTGATCGTGAAAAATAAATACCCAATTTAAAATATGAACGCTCCTTTTCAATAATGAACAAGGTAAATGAAAAATCAACACACGATCCTCAAAAGTAAACAATGATTTGAAAAATAAACTGTGCACCGTGAAACGAGAACGGTAACCCGGAAAATGAACACAAAAATTAAAGAAATGAACGGTATTTGAAAACAGAACGAAAAAATGCGTTTTTTGAACGGTAAGGGTCCCCCAGTGTATAGTTGGCATTCATTGGCGGTATTGATGCCAACTGGACAAAGACAATTCGAACATGAAGCACTTGCATGCTTCCTTGATTTAAATTTGCATTTCCAGTCTGAGCATTCATATTTCCTATGTATGCCAACTGAAAGCAGTTCAATATATGGTAATTCAGTGATTGATTTTAGGGGTATACTGCCATTAGAAGTCCAGGTTACTGCATGCAATGGTGCTAAAAACAGAATTTGGTTCTCTGGAAAATAATTTGGAAATTGTACATTCTAGATCAAATCTCAGAAAAAACAATGAAACTTTTAAACAAATGATTCAATCAAATTAGAATCGGGTGGTTGGGTAATGCAGGGTGTTGGGTGTTTCAGAATTGTTGTAAAATGCATAAAATTGACATTTTAATGAAAATTATCAAGACTTGTAATTCCTTCCTTTGTATTGTATACGAACAGAATGACAAGTTTTATTTAGAGTGATAAATGATTGTACAATTCAGAGAACTCGGTTAGCACATTCACATATATTTAGCTTTTGAATAACAAATTGTACAAAAGTGTCATGACTTTCTCAAAGTCAGATAAATCCCTAACAGAATACATTCAGTTTTATTTGTTTATACTTTCAAACTTTGAAAAAAAAAAAAAAAAAATTGTCAGTATTACCTGGTACATTTTGGATTTTGAAAAAGAAAAGAAAATTTTTGTGTCGGAAAAATTTTGAATTTTACCAACTTCACACTGTTCTTTTTCACTTGTAAAACTGTAATAATATTATATATCTTCATTTTTAGGTGACCTACAAAAGGGTGAGATTGGTATAGCAGCCCTGCCAAATAAAATACAGGAGTTTAAGGAGAAGCTGGAGACTTCCATAGACTACGCCAAGGCGCTGGGCTGTAAAAAGTAATATCACAGAAGCTTAAAGTTTAATTAATACATACACAATCAGATCTGAATCTTTTGGAATATGCTCTTTTTTCCTATAAATTACCGTTTCTATTTTGTCATAAGTATTAACTATATATAATGTCTTGCTACCACAATTCATACACTACCAAATTTTGTACACAGTCAGAAAATGGTTATAAAAGTTCTTAAAAATAAAATTTTTATTAATTTATCAGCATTACCACCAAACAATTTTAATTTCTGGAACATTTTTCAACTACACGTAACATCACAGTAAACATATTAGAAAACCAGTAAAAACGTCCACTGTGTGTTTGGAGAATTTTGAAGAGATTTATCTTCAGTATATTCAAATGCTGATTTCTGGTCCTTATAACCGAATACTATAATAGAGGAATATCTACAACTGTGGTTCAGTTTGATATTTTATAAAACCAATATGTTTTTTTGCAATTGACATATATCCATTAGTAGAAACAAAAACAAGTTCCATAGCGTGTGATATATGGTGTACCAATCTGGGTTCTAATCATGGCTGAAAAATGGGCAGAATTTCACTGAATGTTTAGTGTTCTATTTTCAATAACAAATCACCTTGGATAAAAACTTTTTCTGAAAATAAACCACTATTTCAAAAATCAGGAATCATTCCATACAATATCCAAATTTTTATATATCACTAAACAAATATTAAAATTGTACCAATTGTGGTAGTGTGACATTGTTGATCTAACGAATCTGCTAAACATAATTACTTAAAACCAAGTATTTTAGAATTTAGGCTGCCTTCTATCTCATTTTCATGTTTTGCCAAATTATTGTTTTGTTAACATAAAAAAAATTCTAATACATAAGTATTTCATACACCAAACTGAACAAAACAAGTATGTGGCCTTTGATTTTCAAATTCAATAAAACTTGTCATCAGTATCATTCTAATGAAATCTGTCAATTTGATACTTTTTCCCCAATGTCTGATAGGAAATATACATTTGTTATTATTATTATTCCCCCACTAAATAAGGGGGGTATATTGTAATAATTTCTCTGGGTATCTTGTCCATCCGTGCATCAGCGAGGCAGTCCGGACCTTGTGTACAACGTTTACATATCTTGAAAACCCCTGGTCAGTGTTGGTTCATTTTCGCACGATGGAATGTTCTACACCTGATTAGATTTTGATGGTCATTGGTCAAGGTTAAAGGCCAAAGGGTACTGTTTACCATTTTAGGAATATAAATTTAAGCTTGTATGCAAGATACCTCATGAACTCCTGGACAGATTTGGTTCATGTTCACATGTATCGTAACACCATGAAGTTCTACATCTGATTAAATTATGGTGGTCATCTATCAAGGTTAAAGATGAAAGGTCACCAATTTCCAAAATCTTGACCTTCAATTTCATAGAGTGATTGAAAGTCTAACAGAAATGGCACATACAACTATAGCTACAATTGTATGAGTTAAAGCTGTTTAGGATTCAGCTAACCTTTAATGACATGTATATATATAAGTACATCTAATCTGTTGTTTAATCAAAAGAACAGTCTGAATCACATGAAAATGTTTTCAATTTCTTAAATTTACTGAGGGTCAGGGGCTGTTTTATTTTGAATATTGCACATGTGAGCTTATATTCCTCATGTGAGCTTTTTTCACGTGAGCTTTTTTCCTCGCGTGAGCTTTTTCCTCACATGAGCTTTTTTCCTCACATGAGCTTTTTTCACATGAGCTTTCAGCCTCATTTGCATGTTAAAATGCACATGAGAAAATGACGTGAGTTCTTATGTGAGTTACTCATGTGCTGCTCATGTGCTTCTTGTTAGCAAATTTTGGTATGGGATTGACCATTTTGGGAACAAAATGATTGTGTACAGAATATCTCATGAACCCCTGGACAGATTTAGTTCATATTCACATCATAGCATTACACAATTCAGTTCTACACCTGATAAGATTTTTGTGGTCATCTGTTAAAGGTTAAAGGTTCAAAGGTCACACTTGACCATTTTGTTGGGATGGAGGGTATATCTATGTGAGCCCCTGCTCACTTTGCTTGTATTACTGACTTGTTTCTTCGTAAGTGGAATGCGAGAGTTATAACAAAAATCTCTGACATCCACAGGATGCATGTGATGGCTGGACTAAAGCCGGTGTTCACCGATGAAGCTATGGAAGAAGTATACCTTGACAACTTACGCTACGCAGCTGAGAGGCTTAGCAAGGTAAGGGCAGTAACTCTTTACCAAGTATCCTCCACTCTGAGACAACTTTCGCTACGCAGCTGAGAGGCTTAGCAAGGTAAGGGCAGTAACTCATTACCAAGTATCCTTCACTCTAAGATAACTTACGCTATGCTGCTGAGAGGCTTAGCAAGGTAAGGGCAGTAACTCTTTACCAAGTATCCTCCACTCTGAGACAACTCACGCTACGCTGCTGAGAGGCTTAGCAAGGTAAGGGCAGTAACTCTTTACCAAGTATCCTCCACTCTGAGACAACTCACGCTACGCTGCTGAGAGGCTTAGCAAGGTAAGGGCAGTAACTCATTACCAAGTATCCTCCACTCTAGGATAACTTATGCTACGCTGCTGAGAGGCTTAGCAAGGTAAGGGCAGTAACTCTTTACCAAGGATCCTCCACTCTTAGATAACATACGCTACGCTGCTGAGAGGCTAAGCAAGGTAAGGGCAGTAACTCTTTACCAAGTATCCTCCACTCTGAGACAACCTTCGCTACACAGCTGAGAAGCTTAGCAAGGTAAGGGCAGTAACTCATTACCAAGTATCCTCCACTCTTAGATAACTTACGCTACGCAGCTGAGAGGCTTAGCAAGGTAAGGGCAGTAACTCTTTACCAAGTATCTTCCACTCTAAGATAACTTACGCTACACAGCTGAGAGGCTTAGCAAGGTAAGGGCAGTAACTCTTTACCAAGTATCCTCCACTCTAAGATAACGTTCGCTACGCTGCTGAGAGGCTTAGCAAGGTAAGGGCAGTAACTCATTACCAAGTATCTTCCACTCTAAGATAACTTACGCTACACAGCTGAGAGGCTTAGCAAGGTAAGGGCAGTAGCTCTTTACCAAGTATCCTCCACTCTAAGATAACGTTCGCTACACAGCTGAGAGGCTTAGCAAGGTAAGGGCAGTAACTCATTACCAATTATCTTCCACTCTAAGATAACTTACGCTACACAGCTGAGAGGCTTAGCAAGGTAAGGGCAGTAACTCTTTACCAAGTATCCTCCACTCTAAGATAACTTACGCTACACTGCTGAGAGGCTTAGCAAGGTAAGGGCAGTAGCTCTTTACCAAGTATCCTCCACTCTAAGATAACTTACGCTACACAGCTGAGAGGCTTAGCAAGGTAAGGGCAGTAACTCTTTACCAAGTATCCTCCACTCTAAGATAACTTACGCTACACAGCTGAGAGGCTTAGCAAGGTAAGGGCAGTAGCTCTTTACCAAGTATCCTCCACTCTAAGATAACTTACGCTACGCTGCTGATAGGCTTAGCAAGGTAAGGGCAGTAACTCATTACCTAGTATCCTCCACTCTAAGATAACTTATGTACGCTGCTGAGAGGCTTAGCAAGGTAAGGGCAGTAACTCTTTACCAAGTATCCTCCACTCTTAGATAACTTACGCTACACAGCTGAGAAGCTTAGCAAGGTAAGGGCAGTAACTCATTACCAAGTATCCTCCACTCTAAGATAACTTATGTAAGCTGCTGAGAGGCTTAGCAAGGTAATGGCAGAAACTCTTTACCAAGTATCCTCCACTCTAAGATAACGTACGCTACACAGCTGAGAAGCTTAGCAAGGTAATGGCAGAAACTCTTTACCAAGTATCCTCCACTCTAAGATAACTTACGCTACGCTGCTGAGAGGCTAAGCAAGGTAAGGGCAGTAACTCTTTACCAAGTATCTTCCACTCTTAGATAACTTACGCTACACTGCTGTGAGGCTTAGCAAGGTAAGCGCGGTAACTCAGTATCAAGTATCCTCCACTCTAAAACGACGTACGCTACGCTGCTGGGAGGCTTAGCAAGGTAAGGGCAGTAACTCTTTACCAAGTATCCTCCACTCTAAGACAACTTACGCTACGCAGCTGAGAGATTTAGCAAGGTAAGGGCAGTAACTCTTTACAAAGTATCCTCCACTCTAAGATAACTTACGCTACGCAGCTGAGAGGCTTAGCTAGGTAAGGGCAGTTACTCTTTACCAAGTATCCTCCATTCTAAGATAATTTACGCTACACTGCTGAGAGGCTTAGCAAGGTAAGGGCAGTAACTCTTTACCAAGTATCCTCCACTCTAAGACAACTTACGCTACACTGCTGAGAGGCTTAGCAAGGTAAGGGCAGTAACTCTTTACCAAGTATCCTCCACTCTAGACAACTTATGCTACCCTGCTGAGAGGCTTAGCAAGGTTAGGGTAGTAACTCATTGTCAAGTAACCTCCACTCTAGAAAACTTTCGCTATGCTGCTGAGAGGCTTAGCAAGGTAAGAACAGTCACTCATTGCCAAGTATTTTCCACTCTAAGACACCTTACACTACGCTGCTGAGAGGCTTAGCAAGGTAAGGGCAGTAACTCATTGTCAAGTATCCTCCACTCTAAGATAACTTTCGCTACGCTGCTGAGAGGCTTAGCAAGGTAAGGGCAGTAACTCATTACCAAGTATCCTCCAATCTACATACACAGATTAGCGTTGGAAGGATATTTGAACTCTTGTAATATTTTCTCTTCGCCATTTTGCCAAGATTGTGTAGCCGGACAGAGGAACAATATCACTTCTCAAAGTCAATACTTTTAATAAATCTTCAACAGCAGCAGTTAAATAGCAATAGGCAGCAAGAGTTGTAAGAATGGCCCCAATAATCTCCAATATAGGATGTTATGACCCAGTCCAATGAGCCAGGTGGTGTGCTCCGTCGATGGTAAAGACCAGACTGACTAGGATAGTCAGCCCGCCAGCACTTAACTACTGTAGCTATATGCCTACATTAGTGCTACATATGCACTAATTTAGAACAATAGGTATCACCAGTGATGCTGTATACATGTCAGTGTCAGGTGTTGGTCTGTTATAGTTAGACTGTGGTTACCTCCTACTCGTATGTAAACATTACCCACGTCAATGCACTTGTGACATTTCAAATTGACATTTATCAAAACAATACTACACCACCATCAAAGTATTACAATTATAGTCCTCAATTCTGGTCTAAAAAAGAGTAATTCATGTACCCCTGAAAATTCATAATGAACTAGCCCAGCCTTTGAACTGGAAGAGTTTAAATGTGTCTTAAGGGGTGAATGAGTAAACTTGTCCTAACAATGTCTTGTCACATCAACAACAGCAGATCGCAGACGATAATTTTGATCTGCTGGGAAAAGATAATGAAAAGTTTTTCATGCAATTATAGCCCCACAGTGTATTTTAAAGGAAAAGTTACAATTTCCCATCTTGAAGAGCAGCCGTAGGACAGAAAATTCTCAACTCTTTGGGTGAGGTGTTTAAATGTCTGGCCATTGGCAAAACCTTGGGCTAAACATTCAAGTATCTTATACCTCAAATTGCAGTTTTTGAAGAACAGAAGAGGCCCAGTATATATGCATTTTCAGGGAAATTTTTTTATGATTCTGAAAAATTTCGAAAGAGATCCAGTTGATAACCATGAGCGGTAATTATCAAGAATCTCCAAATTCCAAAGAATTCAAAATATTTTAGGCGTGGACCACTAAAACAACAAGCTGAAGTTAGACGACAGTTTAAAATGGATGCATGTTTACAAATACCGAGTTTCAACCATTACTGCTGCTGTATGGATACCCATGTAAGAATTCATCTTGAATATTGCTGATATAAGTTAATCTTAACTAAATCTAAGAATATAATAAGGTATTAGGCTTGATTTTTCGCTGAAATTTTTGCTGAAAGTTACGTATATTGGGCCTTTAAAATTTTTGTTTCAGTTCATTGTGTACAAACTACTGCACCTACGTGTAGAGTCATGAAACCTTACATGTAGTTTGATCAGAGTAAGGATTTTACATATCAGGAGAATAGAGGTCGCTGTGACTGATCATTGACATAAATTTTTAGTTTACTGGACTTAATTGTCACTTTTTGCATTGATATTAAGTAACAATGATAAGCAAAGTTAAACAGAATGAAACAAGAAGTCAATTGAGCAAAATTCAAGGTCACCAAGTCAAAGGTTAAGGTTTTATATGTAGAGAAGAGCATCATGTAGCCCTAGGGCTGTTTGTAATCCTCTTTAAACAAATAAAGAATTAGAACAAAGGTTAAGGTCAAACATTGTATTTTTTCATAGATGAATTTTGTTTGTTATGACATAATGAAACAAAGTTTGTCGGAATAAAACAAAGAGTCAAATGACAAAACATCAAGGGCACATTTTGTAATTTTTCACTGATGAACATTTCCTTATGACATCATAAAGTTGGTCAGAATTTGACAAGGAGTTAATTGACCAAAGATCAGCCTTGTTGGGTTTGACCATTAGGGGAGATCATAAGTCACATAGTGGGCCCTTGCTGATCCCTCAGTGTGCTAGTTTATTCTAGAACAGTCTTAAGTCAAAGAGACGTAATGTTTTGACATATTTGCTAAGTACTTCAATTGAAAATATTTTCCAATGATTGCGCAAATATCCAGGTAAGCAATACAGGCTCTTTGGACCTCATGTCTTTCTTACACCACAGTTGCTTGAGTTTCTGTCAGTATATCAAAAAATGTTTATATATATATGGAGCCGCGGCCCATTACAGAATGTACATTACCGGTACTGTAATTGGGGGCTGATTTCACACATATATATTTATTATTAACTGACAGAAACTCAAGCAACTGTGCTTGCACTAAAAACATGGAAAGATCCTATTTCTCAGGTAAAGCAATTTTTAGAAAAGAGAAAAAGAATGAAATTTTAAAATCTGGTTTTATAGTATACCTACAACACTTATTCTAATTAAGGCAAACATATAACAATCACAATTAAAAGAGTAAAATGTCTCAATTATTTTTGTTTCCTGTTATTGTTTTTATGATGCTGTTTGAAAGATATTTTTCTTTTCACATCACAGGAAAATATCCTGGCTTTGATTGAACCTATCAACAATAGGCTGTCTATACCCAAGTATTTTCTGACAGACATACACAAAGGTAAGACATCATTTTTGTCTATTGATAGTAAGTATTTACAGTCTACACTGACATTCACTTGATCACCATTGTCCTGCAACCTAGAGTTATTTTTTAATAACTATAATTGAGAACATGCCAAATTTCTATGACATCGACAACAATACATGTTGGCGGAGAAATGCAAATTATCCAGTTCGAGTCACAATTTTATGATTTCATCAACAATGGACATGGGAGGAGTTAGCCACATCTTTGCAACCTTCATGCTGTTACATTTATTGAACTGTTTTCACGTTTGTAAGTTTTGAAATGAAATATATGTCCGCAGATGGGGCTATATTGAATAGAAAAGTTATGAACCATTTACAGAAAAATACTGTAATTATAAGAATTTACCTTTGATTTTGTTCAGTTTATGAGATCATAATCCAATGCAGCAGTATTTAACGTACATTCTTAGGGTTTAAGCAATTTAACTTGTGTTCCATTGGATTTATGATTTCTTAAACTAAACAAAACAAGTATCCTTAAATATATAATATTCATTAATTGTTTACTGTTCCACCAAACTTGAACTTTTTTGGCTGAAGTGTCTCTATACACGATACTTATTTAGCCATTTTCTACCATATGAACTTCTTGTTGATGCTGAGTGTGTCAAGAGGCATGGTGGTCTAGTGGTAGGACACCAGTCTCGTGATCGAAGGGTTGCGAGTTCGAGTCCCAGTCACGGCACTTGCATTGTATCCTTGAGCAAGATAATTTGCTCTGCTTGTTTCAGTCTACTCGGCTGTAAATGAGTATGTGGTTGGGTAGTGCTAGAAATTGTAGAATGCAATGCCGTGAGCGCCAAAATGTCAGCACCGGTTGTATGCTCCCTCGGGACTTGAGAACGATATTGGCTGGTTATTATCTGATAATAGTTTGTGAACCGTTTTGAGATGGCCTTTAAGGTCGTGATAAAGTGGTATATAAGAACCTCAAATTATTATTATAATTATTATCTCTTGTTTTATTATTCACCGACCTTTTTCTTTTTTTATCAGCAATTGAGTACATAAAGAAAATCAACCACCCTAATTTAAAGCTACAATTTGTAAGTATGATCTTATCAAAATACAGTACATATATATACATTATTATTTGTTGTTAATATTTCATAATTTTGTGCAAGTATTTGATTTAACAGTAGAAATAATAGAACAGGTTAATGTCTGAGAGTGAAAAATATCAGGACGACAATTTGAGGACCAGAAGACTTTTGTTGCTAGCATCTGTAGGTCATTGTATAATTAACTCCTTGAATTGTCTTATTGGGTAATAAAATAATTGTTTTAATGCTTCAATCGAACTTCGTTAACTTGAAGTCGATGAAACATTGGAAAACTTCGAGTTAGCTGAGTATTTGAGTTACGCGAGTTTGAATATTAGTGTAAAGCTAGGCTGGGACCGAAAATAAAAATTAGGATAAAATAGGGTCTTCGAGTTATACGAGTTGGAGAAAACGAGGTGCTACATGTACTGTTATTGGTGAAGATTCCAAACTACCATCCTGGGTAGGGGGAAGCCCTGTGGAACTGTTTGCTCTGGACATAGCGGCCTTTGGTAAATTAGATCAACAGAACTTCCTTCTCACTCAGCGTGATAGCATTGACTGTTCCCCAAATAGCCATGAAACATTTGTATACAGCAGAGGGGGTGTGAAAGCTCTCAAATAAGCATCTTAAATTGAAATAAAAGCACCCATAGCCAATGATGTTAACATAATACAGATGAAAGGGCCAGCCCTCCTTGTGAGCTATCTATTTCCACACCACTGTGTAGACTTTTAATTTAACATAAGAATATTACCTAGTGAGCCTTCAAATACACTTTATGTTTTATTTCAGGATTTCTTCCACATACAAATTATGGATGGCAATCTGACTGGGAATCTGAAACAGTATCTTCCTTATATAGGTAGGTATTGCATATCAAAGTCCGCAGTTAACTCTAGCTGTTTCTGACTGAGATTGTGGTAGAAAGTTATAGAGAGTTTATTTCAATTACGAATTTGTTAATTATTTTTATAAAAGTTACAAGAGATACTCACTAAATCTCATGTCTTTTAAAAACTTTAACCTCAATATATTACATGAACATGCATACACTAGTACTGGACATGCATCTGGTTGTTATTGAATACATTTGCATATAGTTTGTAAATATGTGTTATTTTATGTAATGGTTAAAGGTGTTCAGACGAGTCTTCAATAAACTCAGATCTGTTTCAGTGTATTAATAAAAACATGCATATTTCTGAACTGAAGGTCACATACAGATTGCCCAAGTACCAGACCGGGGCGAGCCGACTGATGGGGAGGTAGACTTCCGGTATGTCTTCAAACTCCTCAAGGAAGTTGGGTACGACGGCTACATAGGACTGGAATACATCCCTCGAGGTCAGTACCGCTAGGATCAACAATAGTATACTGTAAACATATGTATTTTAGCGGTAATCTTATTTTAGTGTTAATATTATTTTAGTGGTAATCTTATTTTAGTGATAGTCTTATTTTAGTGGTAATCCTATTTAGTGTTAATCTTATTTCAGTGGTAATCTTATTTTAGTGGTAATCCTATTTAGTGGTAATCTTATTTTAGTGGTAATAATATTTTAGTGGTTATCTTATTTGAGTGATAGTCTTATTTTAGTGGTAATACTATTTTAGTGGTAATCTTATTTTAGTGGTAATCATATTTTAGTGGTAATCATATTTCAGTGGTAATCATATTTTAGCGGTAATCTTATTTTAGCGGTAATCTTATTTTAGAGGTAATCTTATATTAGCAGTAATCTTATTTTAGAGGTTATCTTATTTTAGAGGTTATCTTATTTTAGCGGTAATCTTATTTAAGCGGTAAACTTATTTTAGTGGTAATCTTATTTTAGTGGTAATCATATTTTAGCGGTAATCTTATTTTAGTGGTGATCTTATTTTAACAATTTTCGCACTGAAAGCACTCTTCTAAATTTTTATTATGGTAATTTAAGTTACTGTATATGTTGCTTTCTGAAACAAGTACATGTATAAAGAAAGTGCACCAGTACATTGTTGATATCTGGTTATACGCAAAAAATTAAAGTGTGCCAAAATAACTATGTTTGCAGTATGCATTATCATTTAAAGGAGCTTCAGTAAAACATTTGTTTGGAAATAATTGCTTTAAACAGGAATAAGTGCGATGTGCCATATATATATATAGTAATTCAAAACAACCCTACACGTTCTACGTATATTTGGATCACAGAGCAGTTGCATTGAAAAATATTTGTCCACGTGTTGTTATATGCTTGCAGGGATAATTTCATATCTTCTGCAATACCGTATTTTCATGTTTGAGAAATCTCAGCTTTATATTCTACATAGGAAATGTACTACATCCCATAATTCCTTAGTATTCACATATCATTTATGTATCTATATCGGACCGTTTCTGTTCTTACCAAATTCTACATTGTTTCTAACAGGTAAAACTGAAGATGGACTGAAATGGATTCAAGACTTCGGACTAAAACTTTAACAGAAACTTTGGATGGAATCCTTATATGTATATATTTACTGAAAATTCAGAGAAGTTTTAAGTAGCACCTTTGTTATGAAAGAAGAGTTCAAAATTTTATATGATATTTTTCATACCATATCGACCAAGCACAGTCTGTCCTGTAAGTCCACAACACTCTTTAACAGGGAAAGAGGAAAAGTGCAAATTAATAAAAAAAAATTTTTTATAATCCCGTACTTATCTGCCATTACAATATATTCAGTCATTTAACTAGATTCTGTGCCGGGAAACGAAAACACCTTTTTTCAGGAATTTCGGATGGAAATGTGTACATGGTTTTTGTCTCACCTTCGACGATAGTTCAGGAAAGCAAGACAAACTATATGGGCGACAGGCAGCTGTCTTGGATTTTGAGAAGACATATTAGTTTGTTATCACTATTTCTTGACAGATACATGATGGATCGTTCTCAAATTTCACTTGAAGGTTACTTTCAAGCCTGTGTTATTCATTGTTGGGTCTGCCCCTGCCCATAGGACCTTTTGAAATTATTTTACCACGATTACCTAGATATCAATCCATCAAGGTGAGCATCATTTGAAACTCACGGTACACTTCTCTGACATTTGCATCATGTGGGCTAAAATGGAAAGAAACCCTTGTTTTCGTACTAAAATAGTAGCCAATCATATCAATAGTTTCATCCGTGACTACATACAGTCGGGACATCAAGCCGGGGTATCCCGTTTCATTTGTAGCACCGCCTGTCAACAAAACCTGTCGATTGTGTTATAATTGATTCGATTGTGATTAAAATATAAGGTCCTGCTATACGACGATTGACATCGGCATCATGCCTACAGAAATATACTGGTTGTGGTCAAGGTAAAATTATCTAACAGAGTGTCACGAGAAACGACCATTCTGATTGGTTGAAATCTCTGAATAAACTTCTATTCGGGTAAACAAAGGTTTACACTGATTCTGGCCCACGGTATGCTATGCAAACGTCAGAGAAGTGTACCTTGGGTTTCCGACGATGCCAGGTGAGTGATACAGGCCCTCAGGGCCTCTTGTTAAATTGATCTGAAAAACAATATGGCTGACAGGCAGCCATCTTGGATTTGACAGTTAAAGACGAAGACAAATGTATTGCTTTTTTTTGAAGATGACGCCAAAAATTTCATTTATTAATCAGTAAATCAAAGAAAGGGAGAGAAAAGAAGGGAAAATATCTGACTTTTAAAGCATAGTAAAGATCATCAATGCTGGGATCTCTGGTTATACTACAGATATTCAAAAAGACATTCAAGACTGAAGTGTGAAATATTCCATTGTCCTAAATGTGATTCATTCAGATGGGTCCATATCACTATGATCAGTTAGTATACTGTTTACTGTTAGATATATATATCACAAATTTTACTTGTTAATTATGTTAGATATACATGTATACACAAATTTAACGTGTTAATTAATATTTGTGCATTGATCAAAGCTTTCTGCATTTATTCAGTGTTCACATTACGGTTGTGAATTGAGGTACGTACAATTCAGTACTTTGTTTACAAATCTTTCTCTTCCTTTCTTTTAAAAAATTAAGCCAAAAATGCATGTTCATGTGATCCAGAATGTCCCATTAAATGTTAGTACTGGACAAGAGAACACAATCTTCCACCAATTTGTTCAACGTGTTTATTGATGTTACATTTATTTCTGACTTTCAATAATTGTGTTGTAAATTTCATTTGGTTAAGTTTAATTTCAGAACATTTACTTAGCGACATGACATGTATGTAAGAAGTTCATCTGTTCAATAAACTGTTATGATTATGTAACCTCTTGGAATGTCAGTACATGACATATAAATAAAATGCTTAGTTTTTTTCAAAACTGCTTCAAATATTTTTAACTCAGAAAAGATTGTGAAACAAATAATTTCATTTTTTTTTTCACCATAAATTACATTTCACTTGATCTGTTTAATAGTGAGTATTTAGAGTATATGACTCAATAATTACTCACGAGTAAATTACTCACAGCAGGTTGCTATTATTAACTCGCAGTTGATATATCTTCACATGTTGCTTAATTCAAAATCAGTGCTGAAAATTTTGCTTCCATACTGTAATTGCAATATGAAATTAACATATCTATACATGTGTCGTTCAGTAACTGGGCGCTAATCCATGGCTACCGTATTCTCTGAAATTATCGCCCCTCCTCGTGCAAAAATTGTATAATTAGCCCATAATGGTATGGTGAACCTCACTATGTGCTTGTTTATGAGGGGGGGGGGGGGGGGGATACACAAATATCGGTAATATGTGTCTGAGTACACTTGTCTGAAATTGATGATAATAATATCGCACATCATGAGTAGCTTTAGCCATTCTGATCACAAAACATTGTAATTAAGGACTTTATAAAAACGACATTTTTCATCCAGATCTTAGTTTTGTTTGACCCTATTAAGTGCAACCCTTTTGAACCAATTTTTTCAGGTACACTAGGTGCTAATTACGGCGAATTTAGTACTAGAATCGTCAAGGTTGCTCCCTCAAATGAGTTATTAAAAGTTTATTAATGTGAAATGCACTCAGTGCTGGCATTTATTTATTTTATGTAAATCATTGGTGGATTATAATTATGGAAATTTGTTTGTATCATAATATCTCTCTTCTCAATTGTATATGTTGGTTGTGATTGAGTGGCACTGTGTGTTTACATATGTACAGATACAGATGTATCATGCAATATTCTAATTTGTGATGAATTAATTGTGTATTTATACTGTATAATTAGATCTCTAATGATAAAAAATAAATCAAATATTAAATACAATTGCATGATTTCACTTTTTCTTTTATGATAAATGTTCATAAAGGAGTAAATGTTTATGTTGAATCCAACACAAAAAAATCTTTAAATAATTTTTTTTTTACCTACTTTCAAGATAAACAGGGATCAGATATGTAACAAGAGGACCAGGGGGCCTGTATTGCTCACCTGGATATTTGTGTTACCACAGGGAAGTATTTCCAAATGAGAATATTTCCATATATATCGGGTCTCCTTGGTTACCAAATGTTCCAGACTAAAATGAAACTTTATAATACGTACTCCGTCCCAACATGCAAATAATCATCACCCATGCAGGGCCTCCTGGCTTTACGGAAGAAGATATTTGCATCCCCTGCGACCGTGAAAGTAGGTTAAGTAATTTATTTGAGGACACTGTAAAGTATCTACTTACCAAGTATCATTACTCTGGCCCTCCTCTCCTAGTTAACGAGAAGATGTTTTATGGGTTTTTTCTCTCTCTGCCTTAAGAGCCAAGTAATTCACTATTATAACATTCAATCTTTCTGTCACACTGGGTATGAATACATCTTTACTTGATGTATTACTGAGACTGTATACTTGGAACTTTTGTAAAAGTGTGTAAATCCCTGAAAGGTCCATGTAAAATTTTGCCAGAATATAGATATCATTGTATTTGAATATAAAAAGCAAAGCTATTTTATATAATGTTGTCAACTAATTTTACACTGTAAAAAAATGGTTAAATTCCGAGGGGCTTGAAAAAAAATTTTTTTTGAGAAAAAAAACAACAACTAGTTAATGGTATATTAAAAGGAATACAAATGTTAGTCATTTTTTTGTAAAAAGTTTGTTGTCTCCCTTACCAAAAATAATAAATTGTTATCTCCCTTATCATTTAAGTTGGCACCACTATGAGATATCTTAACCCTTGTCATGCTGCAGTTTGGTATACCAGGGGCACGCCATGACGTTATAACTGAATCGCCGATGCATTGATTACTTACAACTCACATTAATTTTGATATCATCGATATTCCCAAACGTGAAGCGCCCGTACTACACACAGCCGACTAAAGTCGGTTTCAGCACGAGTCCGAAGAACCGACTAAAGTTGGGCATAGCATCACTAGGGTTAAGAGATGCATTTATATGTTTGAAAGAGATCAATTGTTCAGTCAATTGGATTTTGAGAGTAAAAGTTGTTATTTCTTGGATAAATTTCATGTGAAGGTTCTCCTTGGTTCCTAGTTGTGCAATACCTTATTTTCAGACTGATCCAATAATTGCTGACAGGTAGCATAGCCATCCTGGATTTTTTTTTTATATTAAAAGACGTCCCTATCCCAGGATGAATCTTTCTCAAATTTCATATGCAAGTTTCCCTTGGTCCATAGTTGTTCCTCTGGGATCTCTTGTTGAAGTACCATTAGTGTTAGTTCAACCAGAATGATCCAGTACCATCAATGTTAGTTCAGTCAGAATGATCCAGTACCATCAGTGTTAGTTCAGTCAGAATGATCCAGTACCATCAGTGTTAGTTCAATCAGAATGATCCAGTACCATCAGTGTTAGTTCAGTCAGAATGATCTAGTACCATCAGTGTTAGTTTAGTCAGAATGATCCAGTACCATCAGTGTTAGTTCAGTCAGAATGATCTAGTACCATTAGTGTTAGTTCAGTCAGAATGATCCAGTACCATCAATGTTAGTTTATCCAGAATGATCCAGTACCATCAATGTTAGTTCAATCAGAATGATCCAGTACCATCAGTGTTAGTTCAATCAGAATGACCCAGTACCATCAGTGTTAGTTCAATCAGAATGACCCAGTACCATCAGTGTTAGTTCAGTCAGAATGATCTAGTACCATCAGTGTTAGTTCAGTCAGAATGATCCAGTACCATCAGTGTTAGTTCAGTCAGAATGATCCAGTACCATCAGTGTTAGTTCAGTCAGAATGATCCAGTACCATCAGTGTTAGTTCAGTCAGAATGACCCAGTACCATCAATGTTAGTTCAGTCAGAATGATCCAGTACCATCAGTGTTAGTTCAGTCAGAATGACCCAGTACCATCAGAGTTAGTTCAGTCAGAATGATCCAGTACCATCAATGTTAGTTCAATCAGAATGATCCAGTACCATCAGTGTAAGTTTATCCAGAATGATCCAGTACCATCAGTGTTAGTTCAGTCAGAATGATCCAGTACCATCAATGTTAGTTCAATCAGAATGATCCAGTACCATCAGTGTAAGTTTATCCAGAATGATCCAGTACCATCAGTGTAAGTTCAGTCAGAATGATCCAGTACCATCAGTGTTAGTTCAGTCAGAATGATCCAGTACCATCAGTGTTAGTTCAGTCAGAATGATCCAGTACCATCAGTGTAAGTTTATCCAGAATGATACAGTACCATCAGTGTAAGTTCAGTCAGAATGATACAGTACCATCAGTGTAAGTTTATCCAGAATGATACAGTACCATCAGTGTAAGTTTATCCAGAATGATACAGTACCATCAGTGTTAGTTCAGTCAGAATATCCAGTACCATCAGTGTTAGTTCAGTCAGAATGATCCAGTACCATCAGTGTTAGTTTATCCAGAATGATCCAGTACCATCAGTGTTAGTTCAGTCAGAATATCCAGTACCATCAATGTTAGTTCAGTCAGAATGATCCAGTACCATCAATGTTAGTTCAGTCAGAATGACCCAGTACCATCAGTGTTAGTTCAGTCAGAATGATCTAGTACCATCAGTGTTAGTTCAGTCAGAATGATCCAGTACCATCAGTGTTAGTTCAGTCAGAATGATCCAGTACCATCAGTGTAAGTTTATCCAGAATGATACAGTACCATCAATGTTAGTTCAGTCAGAATGATCCAGTACCATCAATGTTAGTTCAGTCAGAATGACCCAGTACCATCAGTGTTAGTTCAGTCAGAATGACCCAGTACCATCAGTGTTAGTTCAGTCAGAATGACCCAGTACCATCAGCGTTAGTTCAGTCAGAATGATCCAGTACCATCAGTGTTAGTTCAGTCAGAATGATCCAGTACCATCAGTGTTAGTTCAGTCAGAATGACCCAGTACCATCAGCGTTAGTTCAGTCAGAATGATCCAGTACCATCAGTGTTAGTTCAGTCAGAATGATTCAGTACCATCAGTGTCAGTTCAGTCAGAATGATCCAGTACCATCAGAGTTAGTTCAGTCAGAATGACCTAGTACCACCAGTGTTAGTTCAGTCAGAATGATCCAGTACCATCAGTGTTAGTTCAGTCAGAATGATCCAGTACCATCAGAGTTAGTTCAGTCAAAATGATCAAGTACCATCAGTGTTAGTTCAGTCAGAATGATCCAGTACCATCAGTGTTAGTTCAGTCAGGATGATCCAGTACCATCAGTGTTAGTTCAGTCAGAATGATCCAGTACCATCAATGTTAGTTCAGTCAAAATGATCTAGTACCATCAGTGTTAGTTCAGTCAGAATGATCCAGTACCATCAAAGTTAGTTCAGTCAGAATGATCCAGTACCATCAGTGTTAGTTCAGTCAGGATAATCCAGTACCATCAGTGTTAGTTCAGTCAGAATGATCCAGTACCATCAGTGTTAGTTCAGTCAGAATGATCCAGTACCATCAGTGTTAGTTCAGTCAGAATGATCCAGTACCATCAAAGCTAGTTCAGTCAGAATGATCCAGTACCATCAGTGTTAGTTCAGTCAGGATAATCCAGTACCATCAATGTTAGTTCAATCAGAATGATCCAGTACCATCAGTGTAAGTTTATCCAGAATGATCCAGTACCATCAGTGTAAGTTTATCCAGAATGATACAGTACCATTAGTGTTAGTTCAGTCAGAATGATACAGTACCATCAATGTTAGTTCAGTCAGAATGATCCAGTACCATCAGTGTTAGTTCAGTCAGAATGATCCAGTACCATCAGTGTTAGTTCAATCAGAATGATCTAGTACCATCAGTGTTAGTTTATCCAGAATGATCCAGTACCATCAGTGTAAGTTCAGTCAGAATGATCCAGTACCATCAGTGTTAGTTCAGTCAGAATGATCCAGTACCATCAGTGTTAGTTCAATCAGAATGATCTAGTACCATCAGTGTTAGTTCAGTCAGAATGATCCAGTACCATCAGTGTTAGTTCAGTCAGAATGACCCAGTACCATCAGTGTTAGTTCAGTCAGAATGACCCAGTACCATCAGCGTTAGTTCAGTCAGAATGATCCAGTACCATCAGTGTTAGTTCAGTCAGAATGATTCAGTACCATCAGTGTTAGTTCAGTCAGAATGATCCAGTACCATCAGAGTTAGTTCAGTCAGAATGACCTAGTACCAACAGTGTTAGTTCAGTCAGAATGATCCAGTACCATCAGTGTTAGTTCAGTCAGAATGATCCAGTACCATCAGAGTTAGTTCAGTCAAAATGATCCAGTACCATCAGTGTTAGTTCAGTCAGAATGATCCAGTACCATCAGTGTTAGTTCAGTCAGGATGACCCAGTACCATCAGTGTTAGTTCAGTCAGAATGATCCAGTACCATCAATGTTAGTTCAGTCAGAATGATCTAGTACCATCAGTGTTAGTTCAGTCAGAATGATCCAGTACCATCAAAGTTAGTTCAGTCAGAATGATCCAGTACCATCAGTGTTAGTTCAGTCAGGATAATCCAGTACCATCAGTGTTAGTTCAGTCAGAATGATCCAGTACCATCAGTGTTAGTTCAGTCAGAATGATCCAGTACCATCAGTGTTAGTTCAGTCAGAATGATCCAGTACCATCAAAGCTAGTTCAGTCAGAATGATCCAGTACCATCAGAGTTAGTTCAGTCAGGATAATCCAGTACCATCAGTGTTAGTTCAGTCAGAATGATCCAGTACCATCAGTGTAAGTTCAGTCAGAATGATCCAGTACCATCAATGTTAGTTCAGTCAGAATGATCCAGTACCATCAGTGTTAGTTCAGTCAGAATGATCCAGTACCATCAATGTTAGTTCAATCAGAATGATCCAGTACCATCAAAGCTAGTTCAGTCAGAATGATCCAGTACCATCAATGTTAGTTCAGTCAGAATGATCTAGTACCATCAGTGTTAGTTCAGTCAGAATGATCCAGTACCATCAAAGTTAGTTCAGTCAGAATGATCCAGTACCATCAGTGTTAGTTCAGTCAGGATAATCCAGTACCATCAGTGTTAGTTCAGTCAGAATGATCCAGTACCATCAGTGTTAGTTCAGTCAGAATGATCCAGTACCATCAGTGTTAGTTCAGTCAGAATGATCCAGTACCATCAAAGCTAGTTCAGTCAGAATGATCCAGTACCATCAGTGTTAGTTCAGTCAGAATGACCCAGTACCATCAGTGTTAGTTCAGTCAGAATGATACAGTACCATTAGTGTTAGTTCAGTCAGAATGATTCAGTACCATCAGTGTTAGTTCAGTCAGAATGATCTAGTACAATCAGTGTTAGTTCAGTCAGAATGATCCAGTACCATCAGTGTTAGTTCAGTCAGAATGATCCAGTACCATCAGTGTAAGTTTATCCAGAATGATACAGTACCATCAATGTTAGTTCAGTCAGAATGATCCAGTACCATCAATGTTAGTTCAGTCAGAATGACCCAGTACCATCAGTGTTAGTTCAGTCAGAATGACCCAGTACCATCAGTGTTAGTTCAGTCAGAATGACCCAGTACCATCAGCGTTAGTTCAGTCAGAATGATCCAGTACCATCAGTGTTAGTTCAGTCAGAATGATCCAGTACCATCAGTGTTAGTTCAGTCAGAATGACCCAGTACCATCAGCGTTAGTTCAGTCAGAATGATCCAGTACCATCAGTGTTAGTTCAGTCAGAATGATTCAGTACCATCAGTGTCAGTTCAGTCAGAATGATCCAGTACCATCAGAGTTAGTTCAGTCAGAATGACCTAGTACCACCAGTGTTAGTTCAGTCAGAATGATCCAGTACCATCAGTGTTAGTTCAGTCAGAATGATCCAGTACCATCAGAGTTAGTTCAGTCAAAATGATCAAGTACCATCAGTGTTAGTTCAGTCAGAATGATCCAGTACCATCAGTGTTAGTTCAGTCAGGATGATCCAGTACCATCAGTGTTAGTTCAGTCAGAATGATCCAGTACCATCAATGTTAGTTCAGTCAAAATGATCTAGTACCATCAGTGTTAGTTCAGTCAGAATGATCCAGTACCATCAAAGTTAGTTCAGTCAGAATGATCCAGTACCATCAGTGTTAGTTCAGTCAGGATAATCCAGTACCATCAGTGTTAGTTCAGTCAGAATGATCCAGTACCATCAGTGTTAGTTCAGTCAGAATGATCCAGTACCATCAGTGTTAGTTCAGTCAGAATGATCCAGTACCATCAAAGCTAGTTCAGTCAGAATGATCCAGTACCATCAGTGTTAGTTCAGTCAGGATAATCCAGTACCATCAATGTTAGTTCAATCAGAATGATCCAGTACCATCAGTGTAAGTTTATCCAGAATGATCCAGTACCATCAGTGTAAGTTTATCCAGAATGATACAGTACCATTAGTGTTAGTTCAGTCAGAATGATACAGTACCATCAATGTTAGTTCAGTCAGAATGATCCAGTACCATCAGTGTTAGTTCAGTCAGAATGATCCAGTACCATCAGTGTTAGTTCAATCAGAATGATCTAGTACCATCAGTGTTAGTTTATCCAGAATGATCCAGTACCATCAGTGTAAGTTCAGTCAGAATGATCCAGTACCATCAGTGTTAGTTCAGTCAGAATGATCCAGTACCATCAGTGTTAGTTCAATCAGAATGATCTAGTACCATCAGTGTTAGTTCAGTCAGAATGATCCAGTACCATCAGTGTTAGTTCAGTCAGAATGACCCAGTACCATCAGTGTTAGTTCAGTCAGAATGACCCAGTACCATCAGCGTTAGTTCAGTCAGAATGATCCAGTACCATCAGTGTTAGTTCAGTCAGAATGATTCAGTACCATCAGTGTTAGTTCAGTCAGAATGATCCAGTACCATCAGAGTTAGTTCAGTCAGAATGACCTAGTACCAACAGTGTTAGTTCAGTCAGAATGATCCAGTACCATCAGTGTTAGTTCAGTCAGAATGATCCAGTACCATCAGAGTTAGTTCAGTCAAAATGATCCAGTACCATCAGTGTTAGTTCAGTCAGAATGATCCAGTACCATCAGTGTTAGTTCAGTCAGGATGACCCAGTACCATCAGTGTTAGTTCAGTCAGAATGATCCAGTACCATCAATGTTAGTTCAGTCAGAATGATCTAGTACCATCAGTGTTAGTTCAGTCAGAATGATCCAGTACCATCAAAGTTAGTTCAGTCAGAATGATCCAGTACCATCAGTGTTAGTTCAGTCAGGATAATCCAGTACCATCAGTGTTAGTTCAGTCAGAATGATCCAGTACCATCAGTGTTAGTTCAGTCAGAATGATCCAGTACCATCAGTGTTAGTTCAGTCAGAATGATCCAGTACCATCAAAGCTAGTTCAGTCAGAATGATCCAGTACCATCAGAGTTAGTTCAGTCAGGATAATCCAGTACCATCAGTGTTAGTTCAGTCAGAATGATCCAGTACCATCAGTGTAAGTTCAGTCAGAATGATCCAGTACCATCAATGTTAGTTCAGTCAGAATGATCCAGTACCATCAGTGTTAGTTCAGTCAGAATGATCCAGTACCATCAATGTTAGTTCAATCAGAATGATCCAGTACCATCAAAGCTAGTTCAGTCAGAATGATCCAGTACCATCAATGTTAGTTCAGTCAGAATGATCTAGTACCATCAGTGTTAGTTCAGTCAGAATGATCCAGTACCATCAAAGTTAGTTCAGTCAGAATGATCCAGTACCATCAGTGTTAGTTCAGTCAGGATAATCCAGTACCATCAGTGTTAGTTCAGTCAGAATGATCCAGTACCATCAGTGTTAGTTCAGTCAGAATGATCCAGTACCATCAGTGTTAGTTCAGTCAGAATGATCCAGTACCATCAAAGCTAGTTCAGTCAGAATGATCCAGTACCATCAGTGTTAGTTCAGTCAGAATGACCCAGTACCATCAGTGTTAGTTCAGTCAGAATGATACAGTACCATTAGTGTTAGTTCAGTCAGAATGATCCAGTACCATCAGTGTTAGTTCAGTCAGAATGATCCAGTACCACCGGTGTTAGTTCAGTCAGAATGATCCAGTACCACCGGTGTTAGTTTAGTCAGAATGATCCAGTACCATCAGTGTTAGTTCAGTCAGAATGATTCAGTACCATCAGTGTTAGTTCAGTCAGAATGATCCAGTACCATCAGTGTTAGTTTAGTCAGAATGATCCAGTACCATCAATGTTAGTTCAGTCAGAATGATCCAGTACCATCAGTGTTAGTTCAGTCAGAATGATTCAGTACCATCAGTGTTAGTTCAGTCAGAATGATCCAGTACCATCAGTGTTAGTTTATCCAGAATGATCCAGTACCATCAGTGTTAGTTTATCCAGAATGATCCAGTACCATCAGTGTTAGTTCAGTCAGAATGATCCAGTACCATCAATGTTAGTTCAGTCAGAATGATCCAGTACCATCAATGTTAGTTCAGTCAGAATGATCTAGTACCATCAGTGTTAGTTTATCCAGAATGACCCAGTACCATCAGTGTTAGTTCAATCAGAATGATCCAGTACCATCAGTGTTAGTTTATCCAGAATGATCCAGTACCATCAGTGTTAGTTCAGTCAGAATGATCTAGTACCATCAGTGTTAGTTTAGTCAGAATGATCCAGTACCATCAGTGTTAGTTCAGTCAGAATGATCCAGTACCATCAGTGTTAGTTTATCCAGAATAATCCAGTACCATCAGTGTTAGTTTATCCAGAATGATACAGTACCATCAATGTTAGTTCAGTCAGAATGATCCAGTACCATCAATGTTAGTTCAGTCAGAATGATCTAGTACCATCAGTGTTAGTTTATCCAGAATGACCCAGTACCATCAGTGTTAGTTCAATCAGAATGATCCAGTACCATCAGTGTTAGTTTATCCAGAATGATCCAGTACCATCAGTGTTAGTTCAGTCAGAATGATCTAGTACCATCAGTGTTAGTTTAGTCAGAATGATCCAGTACCATCAGTGTTAGTTCAGTCAGAATGATCTAGTACCATCAGTGTTAGTTTATCCAGAATGACCCAGTACCATCAGTGTTAGTTCAATCAGAATGATCCAGTACCATCAGTGTTAGTTTATCCAGAATGATCCAGTACCATCAGTGTTAGTTCAGTCAGAATGATCCAGTACCATCAGTGTTAGTTTAGTCAAAATGATCCAGTACCATCAATGTTAGTTCAGTCAGAATGATCCAGTACCATCAGTGTTAGTTCAGTCAGAATGATCCAGTACCATCAGTGTTAGTTCAGTCAGAATGACCCAGTACCATCAGTGTTAGTTCAATCAGAATGATCCAGTACCATCAGTGTTAGTTTATCCAGAATGATCCAGTACCATCAGTGTTAGTTCAGTCAGAATGATCTAGTACCATCAGTGTTAGTTTATCCAGAATGATCCAGTACCATCAGTGTAAGTTCAGTCAGAATGATCTAGTACCATCAGTGTTAGTTCAGTCAGAATGATCCAGTACCATCAGTGTAAGTTTATCCAGAATGACCCAGTACCATCAGTGTTAGTTCAATCAGAATGATCCAGTACCATCAATGTTAGTTCAGTCAGAATGATCCAGTACCATCAGTGTTAGTTCAGTCAGAATGACCCAGTACCATCAGTGTTAGTTCAATCAGAATGATACAGTACCATCAGTGTTAGTTCAGTCAGAATGACCCAGTACCATCAGTGTTAGTTCAATCAGAATGATACAGTACCATCAGTGTTAGTTCAGTCAGAATGACCCAGTACCATCAGTGTTAGTTCAGTCAGAATGATCTAGTACCATCAGTGTTAGTTTATCCAGAATGATACAGTACCATCAGTGTAAGTTCAGTCAGAATGACCCAGTACCATCAGCGTTAGTTCAGTCAGAATGATCCAGTACCATCAGTGTTAGTTCAGTCAGAATGACCCAGTACCATCAGTGTTAGTTCAGTCAGAATGACCCAGTACCATCAGTGTTAGTTCAGTCAGAATGATCCAGTACCATCAGTGTTAGTTTAGTCAGAATGATCCAGTACCATCAGTGTTAGTTCAGTCAGAATGATCCAGTATCATCGGTGTTAGTTCAGTCAGAATGATCCAGTATCATCGGTGTTAGTTCAGTCAGAATGATCCAGTACCATCAGTGTTAGTTCAGTCAGAATGATCCAGTATCATTAGTGTTAGTTCAGTCAGAATGATCCAGTACCATCAGTGTTAGTTTATCCAGAATGATCCAGTACCATCAGTGTTAGTTCAGTCAGAATGATCCAGTACCATCAGTGTTAGTTCAGTCAGAATGATCCAGTACCATCAGTGTTAGTTCAGTCAGAATGATCCAGTACCATCAGTGTTGGTTCAGTCAGAATGATCCAGTACCATCAGTGTTAGTTCAGTCAGAATGATCCAGTACCATCAGTGTTAGTTTATCCAGAATGATCCAGTACCATCAGAGTTAGTTCAGTCAGAATGATCCAGTACCATCAGTGTTAGTTCAGTCAGAATGATCCAGTACCATCAGTGTTAGTTCAGTCAGGATAATCCAGTACCATCAGTGTTAGTTCAGTCAGAATGATCCAGTACCATCAGTGTTAGTTCAGTCAGAATGATCCAGTACCATCAGTGTTAGTTCAGTCAGGATAATCCAGTACCATCAGTGTTAGTTCAGTCAGAATGATTCAGTACCATCAGTGTTAGTTCAGTCAGAATGATCCAGTACCATCAGAGTTAGTTCAGTCAGAATGACCTAGTACCAACAGTGTTAGTTCAGTCAGAATGATCCAGTACCATCAGTGTTAGTTCAGTCAGAATGATCCAGTACCATCAGAGTTAGTTCAGTCAAAATGATCCAGTACCATCAGTGTTAGTTCAGTCAGAATGATCCAGTACCATCAGTGTTAGTTCAGTCAGGATGACCCAGTACCATCAGTGTTAGTTCAGTCAGAATGATCCAGTACCATCAATGTTAGTTCAGTCAGAATGATCTAGTACCATCAGTGTTAGTTCAGTCAGAATGATCCAGTACCATCAAAGTTAGTTCAGTCAGAATGATCCAGTACCATCAGTGTTAGTTCAGTCAGGATAATCCAGTACCATCAGTGTTAGTTCAGTCAGAATGATCCAGTACCATCAGTGTTAGTTCAGTCAGAATGATCCAGTACCATCAGTGTTAGTTCAGTCAGAATGATCCAGTACCATCAAAGCTAGTTCAGTCAGAATGATCCAGTACCATCAGAGTTAGTTCAGTCAGGATAATCCAGTACCATCAGTGTTAGTTCAGTCAGAATGATCCAGTACCATCAGTGTAAGTTCAGTCAGAATGATCCAGTACCATCAATGTTAGTTCAGTCAGAATGATCCAGTACCATCAGTGTTAGTTCAGTCAGAATGATCCAGTACCATCAATGTTAGTTCAATCAGAATGATCCAGTACCATCAAAGCTAGTTCAGTCAGAATGATCCAGTACCATCAATGTTAGTTCAGTCAGAATGATCTAGTACCATCAGTGTTAGTTCAGTCAGAATGATCCAGTACCATCAAAGTTAGTTCAGTCAGAATGATCCAGTACCATCAGTGTTAGTTCAGTCAGGATAATCCAGTACCATCAGTGTTAGTTCAGTCAGAATGATCCAGTACCATCAGTGTTAGTTCAGTCAGAATGATCCAGTACCATCAGTGTTAGTTCAGTCAGAATGATCCAGTACCATCAAAGCTAGTTCAGTCAGAATGATCCAGTACCATCAGTGTTAGTTCAGTCAGAATGACCCAGTACCATCAGTGTTAGTTCAGTCAGAATGATACAGTACCATTAGTGTTAGTTCAGTCAGAATGATCCAGTACCATCAGTGTTAGTTCAGTCAGAATGATCCAGTACCACCGGTGTTAGTTCAGTCAGAATGATCCAGTACCACCGGTGTTAGTTTAGTCAGAATGATCCAGTACCATCAGTGTTAGTTCAGTCAGAATGATTCAGTACCATCAGTGTTAGTTCAGTCAGAATGATCCAGTACCATCAGTGTTAGTTTAGTCAGAATGATCCAGTACCATCAATGTTAGTTCAGTCAGAATGATCCAGTACCATCAGTGTTAGTTCAGTCAGAATGATTCAGTACCATCAGTGTTAGTTCAGTCAGAATGATCCAGTACCATCAGTGTTAGTTTATCCAGAATGATCCAGTACCATCAGTGTTAGTTTATCCAGAATGATCCAGTACCATCAGTGTTAGTTCAGTCAGAATGATCCAGTACCATCAATGTTAGTTCAGTCAGAATGATCCAGTACCATCAATGTTAGTTCAGTCAGAATGATCTAGTACCATCAGTGTTAGTTTATCCAGAATGACCCAGTACCATCAGTGTTAGTTCAATCAGAATGATCCAGTACCATCAGTGTTAGTTTATCCAGAATGATCCAGTACCATCAGTGTTAGTTCAGTCAGAATGATCTAGTACCATCAGTGTTAGTTTAGTCAGAATGATCCAGTACCATCAGTGTTAGTTCAGTCAGAATGATCCAGTACCATCAGTGTTAGTTTATCCAGAATAATCCAGTACCATCAGTGTTAGTTTATCCAGAATGATACAGTACCATCAATGTTAGTTCAGTCAGAATGATCCAGTACCATCAATGTTAGTTCAGTCAGAATGATCTAGTACCATCAGTGTTAGTTTATCCAGAATGACCCAGTACCATCAGTGTTAGTTCAATCAGAATGATCCAGTACCATCAGTGTTAGTTTATCCAGAATGATCCAGTACCATCAGTGTTAGTTCAGTCAGAATGATCTAGTACCATCAGTGTTAGTTTAGTCAGAATGATCCAGTACCATCAGTGTTAGTTCAGTCAGAATGATCTAGTACCATCAGTGTTAGTTTATCCAGAATGACCCAGTACCATCAGTGTTAGTTCAATCAGAATGATCCAGTACCATCAGTGTTAGTTTATCCAGAATGATCCAGTACCATCAGTGTTAGTTCAGTCAGAATGATCCAGTACCATCAGTGTTAGTTTAGTCAAAATGATCCAGTACCATCAATGTTAGTTCAGTCAGAATGATCCAGTACCATCAGTGTTAGTTCAGTCAGAATGATCCAGTACCATCAGTGTTAGTTCAGTCAGAATGACCCAGTACCATCAGTGTTAGTTCAATCAGAATGATCCAGTACCATCAGTGTTAGTTTATCCAGAATGATCCAGTACCATCAGTGTTAGTTCAGTCAGAATGATCTAGTACCATCAGTGTTAGTTTATCCAGAATGATCCAGTACCATCAGTGTAAGTTCAGTCAGAATGATCTAGTACCATCAGTGTTAGTTCAGTCAGAATGATCCAGTACCATCAGTGTAAGTTTATCCAGAATGACCCAGTACCATCAGTGTTAGTTCAATCAGAATGATCCAGTACCATCAATGTTAGTTCAGTCAGAATGATCCAGTACCATCAGTGTTAGTTCAGTCAGAATGACCCAGTACCATCAGTGTTAGTTCAATCAGAATGATACAGTACCATCAGTGTTAGTTCAGTCAGAATGACCCAGTACCATCAGTGTTAGTTCAATCAGAATGATACAGTACCATCAGTGTTAGTTCAGTCAGAATGACCCAGTACCATCAGTGTTAGTTCAGTCAGAATGATCTAGTACCATCAGTGTTAGTTTATCCAGAATGATACAGTACCATCAGTGTAAGTTCAGTCAGAATGACCCAGTACCATCAGCGTTAGTTCAGTCAGAATGATCCAGTACCATCAGTGTTAGTTCAGTCAGAATGACCCAGTACCATCAGTGTTAGTTCAGTCAGAATGACCCAGTACCATCAGTGTTAGTTCAGTCAGAATGATCCAGTACCATCAGTGTTAGTTTAGTCAGAATGATCCAGTACCATCAGTGTTAGTTCAGTCAGAATGATCCAGTATCATCGGTGTTAGTTCAGTCAGAATGATCCAGTATCATCGGTGTTAGTTCAGTCAGAATGATCCAGTACCATCAGTGTTAGTTCAGTCAGAATGATCCAGTATCATTAGTGTTAGTTCAGTCAGAATGATCCAGTACCATCAGTGTTAGTTTATCCAGAATGATCCAGTACCATCAGTGTTAGTTCAGTCAGAATGATCCAGTACCATCAGTGTTAGTTCAGTCAGAATGATCCAGTACCATCAGTGTTAGTTCAGTCAGAATGATCCAGTACCATCAGTGTTGGTTCAGTCAGAATGATCCAGTACCATCAGTGTTAGTTCAGTCAGAATGATCCAGTACCATCAGTGTTAGTTTATCCAGAATGATCCAGTACCATCAGAGTTAGTTCAGTCAGAATGATCCAGTACCATCAGTGTTAGTTCAGTCAGAATGATCCAGTACCATCAGTGTTAGTTCAGTCAGAATGATCTAGTACCATCAGTGTTAGTTCAGTCAGAATGATCTAGTACCATCAGTGTTAGTTCAGTCAGAATGATCCAGTACCATCAGTGTTAGTTCAGTCAGAATGATCCAGTACCATCAAAGCTAGTTCAGTCAGAATGATCCAGTACCATCAGTGTTAGTTCAGTCAGAATGATCCAGTACCATCAGTGTTAGTTCAGTCAGAATGATCCAGTACCATCAGTGTTAGTTCAGTCAGAATGATCCAGTACCATCAAAGCTAGTTCAGTCAGAATGATCCAGTACCATCAGTGTTAGTTCAGTCAGAATGATCCAGTACCATCAGTGTTAGTTCAGTCAGAATGATCCAGTACCATCAGTGTTAGTTCAGTCAGAATGATCCAGTACCATCAATGTTAGTTCAGTCAGAATGATCTAGTACCATCAGTGTTAGTTCAGTCAGAATGATCCAGTACCATCAGTGTTAGTTCAGTCAGAATGATCCAGTACCATCAGTGTTAGTTCAGTCAGAATGATCCAGTACCATCAGTGTTAGTTCAGTCAGAATGATCCAGTACCATCAGTGTTAGTTCAGTCAGAATGATCCAGTACCATCAATGTTAGTTCAGTCAGAATGATCCAGTACCATCAGTGTTAGTTTATCCAGAATGATCCAGTACCATCAGTGTAAGTTCAGTCAGAATGATCCAGTACCATCAGTGTTAGTTCAGTCAGAATGATCCAGTACCATCAGTGTTAGTTCAGTCAGAATGATCTAGTACCATCAGTGTTAGTTTATCCAGAATGACCCAGTACCATCAGTGTAAGTTCAGTCAGAATGATCCAGTACCATCAGTGTAAGTTCAGTCAGAATGATCCAGTACCATCAGTGTTAGTTCAGTCAGAATGACCCAGTACCATCAGTGTTAGTTCAGTCAGAATGATCCAGTACCATCAGTGTTAGTTCAGTCAGAATGATCTAGTACCATCAGTGTTAGTTTATCCAGAATGATCCAGTACCATCAGTGTTAGTTCAGTCAGAATGATCCAGTACCATCAGTGTTAGTTCAGTCAGAATGATCCAGTACCATCAGTGTTAGTTCAGTCAGAATGACCCAGTACCATCAGTGTTAGTTCAGTCAGAATGACCCAGTACCATCAGAGTTAGTTCAGTCAGAATGATCCAGTACCATCAGTGTTAGTTCAGTCAGAATGATCCAGTACCATCAGTGTTAGTTCAGTCAGAATGACCCAGTACCATCAGTGTAAGTTCAGTCAGAATGATCCAGTACCATCAGTGTAAGTTTATCCAGAATGATCCAGTACCATCAGTGTTAGTTTATCCAGAATGATCTAGTACCATCAAAGTTAGTTCAGTCAGAATGATCCAGTACCATCAGTGTTAGTTTATCCAGAATGATCCAGTACCATCAGTGTTAGTTCAGTCAGAATGATCCAGTACCATCAGTGTTAGTTTATCCAGAATGATCTAGTACCATCAAAGTTAGTTCAGTCAGAATGATCCAGTACCATCAGTGTTAGTTTATCCAGAATGATCCAGTACCATCAGTGTTAGTTCAGTCAGAATGATCCAGTACCATCAGTGTTAGTTCAGTCAGAATGATCCAGTACCATCAGTGTTAGTTCAGTCAGAATGACCCAGTACCATCAGTGTTAGTTCAGTCAGAATGACCCAGTACCATCAGAGTTAGTTCAGTCAGAATGATCCAGTACCATCAGTGTTAGTTCAGTCAGAATGACCCAGTACCATCAGTGTAAGTTCAGTCAGAATGATCCAGTACCATCAGTGTTAGTTCAGTCAGAATGACCCAGTACCATCAGTGTTAGTTCAGTCAGAATGATCCAGTACCATCAGAGTGAGGTCAGTCAGAATGATCCAGTACTATCAGTGTTAGTTCAGTCAGAATGATACAGTACCATCAGAGTCATCCTTGATATACAGTGGTTACATTGTACTCTCTTCCATTCAATTCTGCTGACATATTCCACGGGTGTATAGAGTGAAGGTGAGCATTACCCCTGGATATTGAGGATTCATCCGAGTAAGTTTAACCAGAATGATCCAGCCAGTGTAATAAGTTCTTCTTCAGAATATTCCAATAATGTAATTTTTGTTAGGTTTTAAATTATGCCATAATCCTTAAAGGCCCAAAATACGTAATTTTCGGCAAAACTTGAAGCGAAAATCAAGCCTGATAACTTATTATATTTATAGATTTAGTTAAGATTAACTGATATCAGCAATATTCAAGATAATTCTTTCACGGTTACTGGTACAGCAGCAGTTGAAACACGCTATTTGTAAACATGCGTCCATATTGAACCGTCATCTACCTTCGGGCTCCACCTAATTATTTTCAATTCTCTTTATTTTTTTCGAAAACTTTTCAGAATCACGAAAATTTCCCTGAAGTTACGTATATTGGGCCATTAACTTCTTTTCACTACATGCATTTCATAATCTCTCGAAAAATAATCTTGCCGGTTTTTTTTTGTTTTTTTTTTTCAGTTTTCTTTTTTATCCCTTTCACAGATAAATGAAGCCAATGGTTTGGTATTACGAATGTTATTTTAATTGTTTCATCTCCTAAGCATACCAGGTTGGTATGTATAGAAAGAAGTGTAAGACAACTCTGTCAGACAACACATCGACTACAAAGTTCTCAACATCACTTACTGAAGAAAAACTGGCAAATTCCAAGCTAAACACAATGCACAATAAAGTGCAATATAACCAATCAATTATTTGTAGATAGACTTGACATATATCCAATTTACTAATAATGAAACTTGACTGAATTAAATACTGGATAAGTCACCTTCTCCAAGTCAATTCTAGCAAAACATTCTAGATAATGTTTCACAACAAACTTTACTGAACATCTTATATCAGATTTTGTGATGCGTATGCTGTTCCAACGAAAGTACAGGTAGTTCTCATAAAAAGCATAAGAAACTTGCCAAAGCTTGTTTGTTTTTTATGCACATCACTGAATCGAACAGAAGACCCAGTCTATCTAAAAAATCAGGCCAAATATTGACAAATGAGCTACACTTACCGGTAAGTTATTCGTTCAAACATTGGGAATCACTCATGTTTCAAAAGCATAGCTAGACCATTATATTTTTCTATACTGAAGCTGTGCAAAGTCGTACTACACAGTAGTAATGTATACTATAACCGTTTTAATCACATACCCCGGCAGGTATTTATAGCAGATGTTTTTTCTAAGAAATTCTCAAAAATACATAAACCAGCTTTATAATATCAAACAAGTTTGATGAACATTTAATATGAAATGCTAGATGTGAAATTTATGTAGTTCAAATCAGCTTAAAATAAAACTGCATCACACACTGTCAACATACTTATTTTGCCGTACTCCAATTTTAGTAAGTAACCAAATTCGAATTGATAAGCGCATTTATGAATATGCACTCGCAACAATATTTGTTGTAGAGAGCAATTAACTGAAATTTTAATTGGTGCAATCATAATCTAGAATGCTTTCAGTGCAGAAGTACTAGGTAGCTAAAATAAACTAACCTCTAAAATATGTATGTTAAGAGTAATTTGTTTTTGCAATGCTATTTTTGCAGCAAGATGCAAAACTTTATTGATAAAGAGATAAAGTTTATCTCTTTATCAAAAAAGGTTTTGCATCTTGCTAAACATTGCAAAAACAAATTACTCTTAACATACATATTTTAGAGGTTGGTTTATTTTAGAGGTTAAAAACATATGATAAACTAATTTTCTTTATACAAATTTAAATTTTAATCAAGTCAATTGAAGGAAATCTTGAGTGGTAAATTTTAAATCAGCAATTAATCAAAACAATGAAATGATAAAAAGTAATAATTCAAGTATAAATCTGGCTTTATTTCATGAATTTATTTTTTTAACATATCATGAATAAGCGGTTTACCGGTAATAAATATACAGGGATTACCTCATCAACAACTGAAAGAAACGCACCAATGGACATTGGGCGACGTTTTAACGAGGTAAACATGGTGTGCAATAACACGATTCTACAAGTTAAAGCGTCACCAAATTATTCACACATTGAACTTTACAGAACAAGTTTGGGAAAATATATAGTATGTAAATCAGAACAAATGATGGCTCTTCAATTATATATGCATTGTGTAGGAAAAAAGAAATTCACATTAAAAAAACTGATGACAAATGCTCTCAGGTAAATTACTCTGCATTCTATGCAACGGGCAGCTGATGTAGGGATACTTCAAGGTGAACAGTTGGTGAATCAAAGAGATGAATTACAAATGTAAATAGAATTTAATCACTACCACGACGTAACTCCCCAATTTGTCAGCATCACATGGGAGGTACTGTCATTAATACCTCACACCACCTCTACACCACCGCCATTTAGAGTACACTACAACCTGTGCACCAAACTCCATGTGACGCTACTTCACACAGATTAGACCACGTGAAGGCGCTACCTGCTGTTGCCCGTCACTGAAAGCTCCACACAGAGATGGTAGTACGTACTGCTGATATAATATGTCATTAATGTGTTTAACAAGCTGTATACGTCCATCCTTGTAGCTCAAACCTCTCTATTAAACCGTACAAAGTCTTTTTTTTTTTAACATAAACTGGATCAGCTCTGTTGATCATCATCCTCATAACCTTGGGACAATAGAAAATTGGCAGCTAAGTCTTCATTCTTCTCACAAGCGAAGTAGGCCTGAATACACATTCCTTCTCCAAAACCCAATGCTTTTAACTGAAAATAGAATTAAAAAATTGGACTTAAATATGACCTGGTCATATTTAAACAGAACTACACAATCACAAACAATGACGTAATCTTTCAGAAGTCTTTTAATACCTGAACTGTGCTGATATTTTTCCTTTATCAAGGGTTACATATAAAACTATTTTCCAACCTGCTCTAGGGAAAAGTATCCTATTAAACACAATGTCTAATAAGACTGGTGGCCACCTCAGGTTACTAAGAAATTATTTGATTAGAAACATGAAGAGGTATAAGATAGAATAACTGTTATGACATCAGTTCCTCTCTAACATTTCACATTATTGCTGACAGATGCATACAGGTGTAACTCGCTAAACCCGATGACACATTTGAATCCTTCCCATTCAAAGGTTGGAATAGTTTATTATGAAACTGCAGGGGTGTATGAGTAAAGCCGACGCCCTTTTATGATGAAAGACACTTACTCTTTCTATTGCTTCTTTTTCCTGTTGCGTGACTTGAACATATCCTTGTCCCATCGGATTAGCCCCAGGGGCTCCCCCCACCCCTGGGAGGCCGCCCCCTTCAGCCTGCTCCTCATCACCAACCGGTTCATTTAACATCTCAATAAATCGTTCTTGATTTCTGCTTATAAGCTACAACAGAAAACAGCACACTATAAATTGGATTACCAATTCTGGTTTTATTAACAATTCTGTATCAAAAATCACAAACTGTTTTAATAAAATGTTTCAAAAAAAGGCTCAAGTATCTTAAATTAAGTTGATTAGCTTGTTTCATAATTGTTGTAAAATAATAAAGTTTATAATCATGTAAATACCTTAAATTACATTACAATACTAGGACCTGGTCATATTTAAGCAGAACAATAAGCCTATCTGTGTTGTTGTAACATTTTCATGTATGAATCCAGGCAGACCTGCATATGTTTATGTAGCCTTGCAAGACTTTGTCATTACAATGTCCATCCATATTTCATAAACAAACAGCTCTGTCCAATGGTTTGGATTACAATAAACAAAAGCAGCCAATGTTTTAATTAAGAACATTGAAGTTTTACAAAAGCGGTGTTGTGAAATATTCCATTGGTAATCTTTACAATGACATCAGAACTTTAAAGGCCCAATATACGTAACTTTCGGAAAAACTTGAAGCGAAAAAAAAAGTGAACTAAATCTATATTATATTTATAGATTTAGTTCAGATTAACTGATATCAGTAATTTTCAAGATGAATTCTTACGCGGTTACCGGTACAGCAGCAGTTAAAAGACAGTATTTGTAAACACACGTCCATTTCGAACTGTCTTCTATCTTTGGCTTGTTGTTGAAGTGGGCCCCACCTGAATTATTTTCAATTCTTTGGATTTTTTTGTCAAGAGTTTCTTGTTAGATACTGCTCAGGTTTACTTCATTTTAGGCTTATTTTGCATGGTTATCAACTTGATTTTTTGTCATAATTTTTCAGAATCCCGAAAAATTTTCCTGAAATTACGTATATTGGGCCCTTAACTAGGAGGAAGAACAGCCAGTAACATGTTTGTACAATACTTACCTGTAATAATTGTGGATTTGATTGGCCTATCTGTTGTAGAAGTTGAGGAAGAAGAGAAGGGTTTTGATGAATAAGTCTCCTCATATGATTAAACTGAGGTTGTGTTCTAAGGAATGCCAGGGTGTCTTCCTCTGAAAATTATCAAACAAAAGATCAGTTATTTGACTAACAAACTCAAGTTAACATTAATTTTTGTTTTTATTTGCATATATATTCAGTTGTGATTTTTACAGGGAATGGTTATACAAGATTTTATCATTTATGTACGACGCTGTACAGTATATCGATCAAAATTGAAAAATATGTCCAGAGGTACCAGAGAAATTCAATCAATTTAAAATAATGGTGAAGAAATCTTACATTAGTTCTTGTTATTTGGAGCCAAGCAAAATATATGTATAAATGAAATTTGCAGTAAATGTTCACCGATTTACAAGTTTATCAAAGTTTTAAAGCATGATGACATATACATAAAGTCAAATCTCATTATCTCAAAGTCCCACTGACTGACGAAATACGGTAACTAAACAGGGTCTTCGAGTTACACGAGGTCGAGATGAGGTTCAAATGTAGAACATTTTTAAGATGCACAATAGTGCCTTAACTCTTTTCCTGCTAAATAATGGAGTTATCTCCCTAGACTCAGACACTGAGTAATTTTTGAAAAAAAAAAAATCAACTTTCATTTCAAATTTACAATGTATTTCAATTTTTTCAACTTGCATATCAATGCAATATATCGATGTCCCATATAAATCGGTAAAATTTTTATTGTAAAACAGCGAGAACCATGCTATAGAAAGCATGGAATCCATCTTTGTTAATACCCGAAACGAGGCTGAGGAATTGTGGGTGGTGATGTAATGCTTATATTTAGAAAACGAAGTACTTCTGAGAATATCAACTGGGCGAGAGCTCCCGCCGGCAGTGGCTGACGGTAGGAAATGTCTGGGCGGCACTGACTGCCAGCGGCAGTCAAAGAGTTAAAAGATAGTATTACAAAGAACAATAAGTTTACAAGTGTGATATAAGTTCTGAATACTTGAAAACCCTGTATATACTAATGTACAATACCACCATTTAAGTTGAGGTTATGATATGGTCCACCACTTTGACAAAATCTTGGATCAAGTTTTAGAGTACCAATATTCCAGGATAAAGTAATATAATTATTTCTTGGTTCTACTTTCAGGAACATATATCTGCCTCTGTGTTCTAAACAGTCAAATCCACCGTCAGAAATAATCCTTAACATTTCACTTTGTCTATCAGCATGCGTGCCTACCTCCTTGTGGCGTTGGGTTTGAAGCGACACTTCCAGACGTGGTAGTGCCGGGTGCAGGGGCTGTGGCTGGAGCTGTAGCCGGAGCTGTGGCTGGGGCTGTTGTCTGTGCTGGAGCAGGCGGAACTGGCGCTGGGGGCTCAGCAGGAAACTCTGGAATACCCTGCAAATATATTCGTTATTGTAAATTTTAACAGGAAGAAAGACTAAAACTAATATTCAGTGCAGTGTTCTCACTCAGTTTTGCAATAATTGGTTTACTTCGAAAGAATAGCTGGTGAAATTTTCACATTCTGTAATGTTGACATATACAAAACTATGAAAAAATAGCCAGTTCAAAGTTGGTGAATAACAGGCTACTTTTGCCGGCAACCGGCTATGAGAACCCTGCAGTGTGGTCTTTTTTTCTGTCCCCATGGTCCTAATTTGAACTTATATAAAGCATAGAGTCAGAAATACCAGAATAAAGTCCTGTATGACAACTGATATTTGAACATTACCAAAACATGGCTATGTCACACTCCGACTCACTGGCATGGCTTAATCTTTAGGGAGATGATAATTACTGGAATTAGGCTCATTTTACATATAATAGAAATGTCTTTACATAATTATGATCAGCAGACTTGAATTAAAGAACTCTGAATTATTCTCACACTTACACCTCACAAGGCTAAATATGCAAACAAAAATGTATACAAAACCACGTTGAAGATAGATTAGAATAAGATTCCAAAATCACAAGTGCATCACTTTACACATCGTCAGAAACTCAGGTTTGAATGCACTACGCTACACTCCAATTAGCGCAGTGTAGTGCAATCAAACGTGGGTATCCGATGATGCTCTCCACAAATATGATATTGTTCATCTGATAAACTGTCAATTCCATACCTTTAAATCTCAAATAACTTTAGCTACAACACAATTAATTTTATCACAGGACTGAAGCCTCACAACACACCGCTGGTCAAATAAATAGCTTTGTGTGCCGATGAATATGTTCAAGCCACTGATAAGTTGAGAACTTACGGTAAGCAGGTATTCCACTGCCCTGTCGGGATTATTAAAACTGGTCCTCAGTGCCCGCACCACCTGTTCCCGTTCGAACCCCATACCAATTATCTCTGAAACCATGTTTTCGTAGGCCTGGCCTGTAACTAACGTGCTCTCTGCCGACACCGAGGCAGCAGCTGAACTGCTTTCTGTTGTGCTGGCGGTACCTTCTGTGGCTGTTGATGCTGTGGTGGTGGTGGTAGCAGTCGCTGCCGGAGGACTACAATGGAAACAATTTACATGAAGCATTCTATCTAAGCTAGGAACTGTTGTCATTATCAGTATGTTACTTAAGGAATTATCACAATAATTCTGAAGAGTTACATTGTATAAGGTATACTGAATAACCACCCGAAAAATTGTGATTGTTCCTTATTATAATATCATTTTAGAAAACATGTTTTAAGCTGACAATCTTATTTAATCAGGTATTTGTGATATCAATCTTGCACAAAAAGTATAGGGTAGTTCCTGTCTATACAAAATGTATGTCATTAGGCAAAGAAAAAAAAATATGTATGTTTCAGGTGCTCTGACCGACCCTAGATTTTACTGCCGACCCTAGCTATTTTATTTTATCACCAGGGATCACTTTGGGGCAAGATTTGGGGATTTTTACCAATATTTTTTCTGAAAATCTCAATTAAATTTCAAAATAGTATTTCTTTATAAAGAAAAATCTCATAGAAATTTAAGTAACTCATAAAATCACTCAAATTCTCCCATAGGTTTTAAAAGCCAGAATTATCCCTGTATCACCATCTTGTATCTAAGGTTAATTAATGAGCCTGTTTAGGCTTTTATGAGCCTGGCAAGTTCACAGCAATTCAATCAAATGTGCTTCCTTCCTGTTCTGGGAGCTCGAGTCTGACGTTATTCTGGACAAACTAATAGCCACTGAATTGGGAAATGCATTGTAAAGGTGGAGTTTCAGCCTATGATGAATTTCCATAGGGATATGCCCACGCTTAGAATTTTTTAATACTGCATTTGGTTATTGCCTGAAGTGCATCTGTGATATTACTGGACTTTTCAATTCCATTCACATACTCAGAATTGAGCAGGGCTGACTTTTTTCATGTCCTGACCAGAAAAAGGGGTATCTTCCAGTTAACTTCTGCCACACTATCAATATTTCATGTTTTATAAATTTTAATTTACAGAAAAACCTGTTAAATAATACCTATCAGTTTAGGCCGATGCATACCCCCATTTGTTTTGAGTAAAAATGAAAAAAAAATTAAAAATATTATGTTTTCTCCCAAAATCGACCAAAAAATGTATTTTTACCAAATTTCAGTTTTCATTTTAAATATGTTTCAGTTGTTGTCAAGGTATAATTTCAACTATAAATTAGGCCATATATCTGTTGTTAATGCATAAGGAATTTGAAGACATTTTACAACCGGTAACATATAATTTTAAGCTGCAGAGTTTCAAAAATGCAGATTCTTGAAAAATGAAAATACACCATGTTGACTGAAACATTTTGTTGGTTATATCTAGATGCGCCGATTTAAAGCTTGCCATGTTATGTAATCTATTACATACCAAAACAAATTAAAGTGAGTCACCTGTCAGTGAAAAGGTCTCTCTTTTGCAAATCCTAACAAGAGACCAAAATGGGCCTTATGTTGCACATCTGAGACTACTTCTTTGTTCAAATCTTAAAGGTTTAACCCCTTTGGGTACAAAGACCTGTATTACTACATTATGTGGCTCTTTTACACCAGCAGTGACCCTGTTATAATGACCCGCTTCACAAAGTGACGGTTAGGGCTGGAGGGAGGGGGATATATAGGAATCGCGCATGTTGTCTGGTCGGTTGGTCATGTCAGGTCTCACATTTGTTAACAGTTGTTTATTGAACTATTTCTACATGTCTCGGTGGATCCCAATGACATTTGAAGTACTCTATCATTGTGATGAGTAGTAGTGCATTACATGTTTTTGGTTTAAAAAAATTCAAAATGGCCGACAAAATGGCGTTACTGTTTATATTTTGTTGTGGGAACTACTTCTACATACATGTAGCCTGATGGATCTCAGTGAATCTTGGCATACTTTTTCATCATGATGAGTGGTAGTGCATGACATGATTTTGTTTTTGAAAAAATCCAAGATGGCTGAAAAAATGGCCGCCTTTCTTTGTGGTATATTTTGTACAGTGAATTACTACCACCTTTCATGAGTGGTCCAAATGAAACTTAACATACTTTATCATCACTGTCAATAAGTGTGTGTTATGAAAGTCTGAATGGGTATAATTACGTCTAATCCATTTAGATGCAAGACCACATACATTGTGTGAAGAACTAACTTATGAAAGCATGGCTGACTTGAATTTTTTTGCATGTGGCAAGGGCTCCTTAGCAGAATGATGAGACAAGTAAATTAATCAATTCATAAACAATTCATTGGTGTTAACATTTAATCACTTTCCTACAAACCGGTAACTTCTGGTGTGTTATCACATATATAAGGACTACCTGTCCTAAAATGACAATATAAATGTTTCAAGAAATATATAAATAAATTAAAGAAAAACTCTCAAAACCATTCTATAGAAAACAGTAGTTTCTGTTAGGAAAAACAACAATCAACAAAACCAATCTGTTTTGAAAAATTCATTTATATATATATATATACACAAACATTCAGTAAGCTATAAACAGACTATGTGCTGTCTTGATGCGGACAGTAATAGAAATGAGGGAGTGGAACACCTTGTTTTATACCTTATGCTGAAATATACAGTTACCGGCCACAATTATTCACCCCTCCAAATAAAGTTTCAAAGCCCGATTCTGAAAAAGAGTTCTTTATGATGTTTAATCGAACTGTGTAGTATTTACCTTATCAATTCATACTTAATATTACATACAAGTGCGAAACTAACATATGCATTAGTAGTAGCACTTCTTGTACAACAGTGGGGATGGAAAATGTGGGATACTTCTTGCTTGAAAATTATTTTCCAACCAACAAAGCAAAAATTTACACTTTCTGAGGCGTATACTGATGATAATAAATGATTATTTCATATTTCATGACTTTTATCTTTACCTGGTGACGAAGTATTTCAGTGAAACTTTAAGACATTTTTGAATGAAACTGACATGTCTAAAAAATTTGACCACATTCATTATTTCAGTTTCAAAAACTATTTTACCGGTTTCCAAATTGCACAAAACTTTTTTCACGTAGAGAGGATATATATGCCCTTATTTTGAATAAAAATCATAGCTTGACACATACCATAACATATATAAATATTGAAGCGAACTTGACATTTGTGTCGGTTTTTGTTTAATTTTTGGAGTAATTTTCAAATTAAGTTTACAAAAACAATCATTTCATTACATAGGTATATGCCAATATGGTATTAGAATAATCTTTATGGTCCCCTTATTGCATTCCACTAGGTAAAATCTAAATTTGAAATAAGATAGTGATTTAGAAAAGAAAAATGTTGGGATACCCATCTTGTGTTATAAGGACTTTGACGAGGTGCAATCCTAAGACTCCCAGGTAATGAAATAAATTAAGAAATATATTTGGATGATTGATTTGTCACAGGTAATTGACATGTGAAGTATGAAGGAAATGTAAGCGTGGGCAGTTTTGAAACTGCACCTTTGAAATGAAGCAAAATATCAATTAAAAAAAATAAAATAATTTATCTTCTGACCTACCCTATTTTTCAGGCATATTACCCGAAACATACATAGTTTGGCCTTACTTTCTGTTGATATTTTTCAGGATATACAATATAACCTGAAATATTCTAGCAATGTGGACAGAGACAAAATTAAAATATTCAGAGATATACACAAAGATAAAACTAACAATGTCAACATACCTGCCTTGTTATGTTTTGAATACAATATGACTTACCTGGTGGGTGATTCCTCCATTTTCTCCGGTTCTGGTTTTGGTTGTTCTGCAGGTGGTGCAGGGGGTGTTGGCTCCACTACCGGTGCTGGGGCGGGTGCAGTAACCGTCTCAGGTTTTGCTGCAGCAGCTGCTGCTTTTGGCTGTCAAAATACATACATGATGTGAGTTACGGCTTGATGAAATTCAGACAAAAAATTCACTTTAAAACACACATTCTTTCCTCATGATAATTCATCTGGACATGTATTGCAATATATCATAGTACAGAGTGACACAAAATATGAACTAAAAACATTAAGCTCATTGTATGCTTGGAGCTGTAATTGCAAGAGGGGTCAATAAAAAAAATAAATTTTAACAAGAAATCTGTGTGAACCATGTCTAGAAATATTTTGAGCATAAATGTTTCCTTAAATAGTAATCGTGATAATAAACAAGGCATTACAAGTAATACTTATACCCTTGGGGTTCAACATTACTTCAACCACCATTACCTTTGTCACCATAACAACCAAGAAACTCTTGTCCGTATCAATTTTGTAATCTGCAACTTTTTTGTCATCTTCCAAAATTTTTCCTGCAAATTATATAGAAATGTCTGTTATGATAAACTCACAAATTGAAAAAAACACATTCATGTAACTGAACTTTAAAGCACAATGTACATGTACCAGTATGTATCAATCTTAGATTCTAAATATACTTATCTCCATCACTTTACAGGGTTACGAAAAGGTCACCCTCTTGTTCCCCACATACTTTTTAAAATATATCAAAATGCGACATTTACAGAAAAAACATATTTATGATTTTACAATTGTATACAAAACAAAAATGTTGTAACAAACATTCTTGCTGTAAATCTATATAAACTTGTATGTGCTAATTACAATGTACTAAACCATGCTTTTCTGTGAAACTGTAGAAAAGACCATTAATAGGAACAAACCTGCATATATAAGTTTTTGCCCACTTGCAGGAAATCCTTCTTTGCCTTTTTCTGCCTCTATTTTTTCTTTGAGGACCTTCACCTACACAGGAAATCAGAATAAGAAGTATGAAACAACTGTTTACCGTATTCATAATTTGCAAATCAGAGGTATCTTTTAAGAACAGGATACAGAATCTTAAATGGCAAATCTAGATATGAGATGTCTACATATTTCATTTCATCAAAAGTTTGGAGAAGACTCCTTTAAGCTTATGCCCATTGTCTCATCAGTCATCCTTTTGTTTTTCAATAAAATAGGTTGAATTGAAAAGTTTTGATCGACAGATTGAAGTGATACAAACATGGATCAATGATATTTCAATATGTTGGAAAATAGAGGTAATTAAATTTGATCAGAAAAAAATAACTTGATTGATCTAATTTTTTGTGGTGTTTTTTTTCCCTCAAATGAAGGGCAGTGACCAAACTTACTATTTACTATATTACCGTAATCAATAAGGGAGTGTGGGTTGGGTGTATGGGTGTGGAGACACAACGTCCCGGGAGCTAGTCAAACAATGATATCCAGTCGAACTGCTTGGATACAGGTGTATACACGAGGTCTCACCACAAAATCCAGGTATAATATGTATAGGTCTGGTAGTTAACAGTAAGCCCAACACAAAGGTTCTTTCGATTTTCCGAAAGAACTTCCGTATTGGGCTCACTGTTAAACTACATCTATATATATTGCAGTAAGTTTTATTGTTAATTTATGTATGGGTCTTTCTTCATTGTATGATTTAAAAATATATATACATATTTAATACATGGTCGCATCATGTTATATTACATTACAGTGTTTTCAGAAATGTTATATATGGATCAAATTAAAATTCTTCAAATTAAAATACTTTGCGTACAGGACACACATTTAGATTTATCACTAGAAGGGGTTTTAAAAATAAATATGTTAATGAAATTTTCATCACCAAGACTATACTAGTATCAGGTAATCAGTTACTAGTTTTGATGGGTTTGTGATCATTTGTCCTTGTTGAAAACCACTTTTCTCAGATGGTTCTTCTCTGACTATAATTTTTATCAGGTGGTTCCTTTCAAAGTTTAAATTTATGTCAGATGGCTCCTTGAGAAATTCAGAGTATAGGTCCCTATATATACATGTACTAACTAGCCTCGGCTAAAGATTTTCCCTTTGGTCAAGTGGTAGAGTGTTTGTCTATAGACTGAAAGCTTTAAGGTCGCCAGTTGAAAACCCACAAGGGCTGGGTATTTTTCATTACTCCTCATCGTATATACGACAGCATATGGTGTCTGTGGCCCCCCCCCCCCCATTTGCTGATCAGTGGACTGGTACATACATACAGCATCAGACTTGAGAGCCAAGAAGCACCTGTGACAGCACTACAGTATCTTATTCTTAGGTAATATTCCTCATCTTATATATTACACTTAATGTTATGAACCGGATGGGGAAATCATTATCGATTATCAGATGAGATACAATACTCATTATTGATTACAAAATGTATGTATTCGGTTGGCCACTGTCACATTGAAATACTCTTGCAATTTTTTCATTGTCTTATGAAAACAATCCACATGAAAATTTCATTTAGATTGTACAATAATATTATATTATTGCACATTCATCATACAAAATAACTTTAAACATTTTAATTTTTCACAAATTTTAGTTTCATGTATACACTGTAGTTAATAAATATAAACAAATATTTACGTTTGCTCTACATTTTCCAATTGCCACAATTCCCTTATTATGTATCAAAATAACTTTACAAAGTATTCATTTGATCCAGATACACCTACGCATTCTGCAGTAGCTAGGATCTCATTTGACCACAAGATGTACATGTAGATTTTGAGTTATTGTTTGTTTAGACTTAAATGATGGAGATTGGTTAATTTTGGTGAAAATGAGGGAGTCTCCCTCCTAATGAAGGAGGGTTGACTCATGTTTGAGTGTGTTGTAATTATATATAAACTCCAGCTTGGTTAAACAGGAGGCTTCTTCCAGTGAAATAAAATTTTGATTTAAACTATACACAGTGGCTGATGTGCATGCCTACTGCCTAGGGTTCCAATAATGTCCAGGGCGTGCTGTCCAATTTGGCCCTTAACTCCTCCAGTGAGGATGATGCTGTAATCAACTCGGGTAGGTGGTTCCAGTACTAGTCCCTAACCGACCGATTGAAACTAATTGAAAATTCAAAATTATATTACTTTATATAGAAAAATCTCATTGATATTTTGCTGATCCCATAAAATCCCTCAAATTCTCCAATAGGTTTTAAGAGTCAGAATTATCCCTGAGTTATGAACTTATCTATTTTTTAAATTATTCATTTACAGCAGATAATTATTATCATGTTATTGGTTTTACAATCAATGGTTAATCTTTTAAATAATACTAAGTAATTATTATAAATGTTAAACTTAAAAACAAAGTAGTTCAGTCAATTGTCAAATCAACTCAAAACAGATTTCTTCTGCTAAATGGTCCAGATCCACCAGGCAGCATGGCATTTTTAAAAACGGAAACATGACTAGGAATGATGATGATGCAGATATGGGAGATGACGAATAACGAAACTCAATAGTTAGTTATTTTGCCCAATACATGTTCTTGAATTCAAAATACTTTGCAATATCTAATCGTGAAATTGATATTAAAATTGAAATTCGTAAACAGTCGCATCAACAGAAGCCCAAATAGTCGAAAATAAAAACGACGCCGGTGTCTTATCCGTGATTTTGAGGATGACACTACAAAAATGAAGTGAAGCTTTTCAACATTTACAGACACATACCGATTCTTCTGAATCCACTTCAACTTTGAAGCTCTGTTGCTGTAGCGTTTTTACTGTAATCAACATGATTTAAACTTACAACAGTACTATTAAACAATAAAACAAACTGTGTAAATTATTCCCGACAAAGCAGCGTAATACCAGTCGCCATTTATATGACGTCACGTGCCGCAGTAAATATTTTTTACTTAGAAAAAACTTTGCATTATCATTATATTTCTACTATTAAAAATAAGATTTTTTGTTTTTATGAATATTGACACTAACTTTCGATTTTGAACAAAAAGATATAAACATACTTATTTTTTTATATCCTGTCAAATTACTAGAATTTCTTTGGTGCGCTTTTAGCTTACTTCAGTGTTTACTTCCGGTTTCACACGTGGTTATTTGATATGTCAGAAACAGAAAAATCAAAAGTACCAGAAGGGTGCTGTGCCTTCTTTATCGAAAGAAAAACAAGATACTGTAGATTTAAACCGAACAATGGGCAGATTTATTGCGCAGAACACGCCGGACTGCTTGGTGTAAGATTTCACGAATCGTACATATTGTTACATAAATTTCTACTTTCATTTTCAAAATAACACAGACCCTCACACGATTGCTTGTTAAAATGCTCACATATGGTTATATACTGCTGCCTTCTTTGACTCTTTAGTCGCTTAATCCATTGAACTAAGCCTACTCATCCTCATTTACCACATTTCCACAGTAAAATTTCTTCAAGATCTATATCATCCATGCTCATTGAATTCCACCAATTCAACAAAATGTTGGGCAAGTTTGGTCCATGAAAATTAATATTCAGCCTCTTTTTGTTGTTGTGGTAAAAATTATGCAGTGTTAAGGCCCTCAAACCTGCATGGCGTCCGGACATTTGGCTCAATGGTTAGAACGTTCAATTCCCGGCCTGGCCAAAACAATGGTGTCACATATTTTTTTCGCTCTATCTGGTGATGATTGTCCTTGCTCTATGCAGGGATCACTGTCATTTCATATGACGTGACAATGGTAGCTGCCGTAAGTCGAAGACTCTCGCAGGGATGAATGGTAGAATAAGGCAGCGTTAGGCCCTTGAGCCTTACGTCCAGACTTTTGGCTCAATCGTAAATAGAATGCTCCTTCCAAGCCGGAGTCCCGGGTTCAACACTGTGTAAAATGTTCCAAACTGTAGATTGTTTATGCTACATATGGATGTCATAGCATCGTTTGAATAATCCACTAGTCTGCACCAGATTAAAAAAAACTCTCCTCATAAAACCTTTCATGAAGTAACACATTAAGCATTATTAAAGTTCATTTCCAAATTCTCATTGACAAAATCTCAAATAAAGATATAAATCATATCTGACTTGATAATATCACCAATGAAAAATTCTTTATACTATAGAACAGTATAGAATCAATGGTGAACAAGAATGCCATAGTGGACAGAACAATAATACCCCCATCTTGTTCCAAAGTGAAAGACATAATTGTGAAAATTCAATAGAATATGAGAAATGTTGAATTCAATTGCAATGTCACATTAAAGAAAACATATGTGTCCTAATGATGTTCAATTACTTACAAAATTTGAAAGAAATTGGTTCATGAAAACTGTGGAAGAACAAGTGCAAGATGTAGATTGTAAATTAAAATATTTACAAATGCAGTAACTTTTCCTTATATAGTCTAATCAATTATAAAACCAATATATTCAGGAAAACACAACTTCATGATATGGTGAAATAATGTTCAAAGTTTGAAAGACTTTTTAGAGATCGGTTAAAATTAAATGTGGTAGAAGATATTTGGACAAGTTTTAGAGAGTATGTAAGGGGCAATAACTCTTCCAAATATTGTGAAATCCAACCAAATATCTGGAAATTTAATATTTATTCAAGTCATGGTGAATATATGTACAAAGTTTAAAAGATCATCTGTGTAGTGAGACAAACAAAAGTTGACAACATGAACACATTTTTTGCATAATGTCCTTATTTGGCAACTATGTAACACCATCATACCTGAACAGTTGAAACACAACAACAAAACCTGTAATTTATGTTTAACATCATTGATAAGTACCATATAAACAAATTTAGGAGAAATTTAAGTAAATACAAAGACACAAAGTCCCAAAGGGCCATAACTCAGTATATCATAATGAATGAAACTACTGTTAAGGAAAACACAACTTCATGTCATGGTGATTAAGCCTACAATGTCTTAAAGAGATCTGTTAAATTCTGTAGGAAATCTCAGGACAAACAAAAATTGCAATGGACGAACAATGCAATGCCATAATATATCCCATCAATTTTAAATAAAAATACTATCAATTAATTGATATCTAAATAATTTCCAACTAATTAATAATCGATTATTTCATAAACACATCACTATTTAATCACATACCTGATCTCTGTTATTAACATGAATACACCTATTTTTAAATGCCACTGTACTGTGACAGCTTGTATATCACCCATTTCTTTTTCTTTCTTGGTTAATTCTTCCATCTCTTCCTTGATTCTAATTTTCCTTCTCTTGTGTCTTTATTTGCATCAGCTGTTTTTTTATGCTCTTAGGTTTTCAGGTGTCTTAAAGCTGGGGTAACAACATGGAGAACCTGTTATCAGACACGTTATCCATCTATATATCTGTCTATCCATACTGCTAAAACCCTCTTGCGAGTATATATACTCTGGCCCCGGTTTCATCAACGTTCCTTAACTTAAGGAAACTCCTTAATTTAAGGAAACTCCTTAACTTAAAAATCTCCATAGGAAAGCATTACAGAATTTAAGGGGGAAATCCTTAGTTAAGGAACTTTCCTTAAATTCTGTAATGCTTTCCTATGGAGATTTTTAAGTTAAGGAGTTTCCTTAAGTTAAGGAACGTTGATGAAACCGGGGCCTGCATGTTTGTCTGTACTTGTCAAAAGTATATTGGGTCTGAATCTAGTCTCTTTGCAGTGGCAATGTAAATATTGCATAGTATATAACATTATGATTTGACATATCAAAGTGAAATAGAATTATGAAACTTTCTTTTGCATTTCATTGGACAATTTTCATACAAAATCATATGTCTTATGTATTGCAGATTGACACAGGTAGAAAAAGAATCAAGTGCCCCCTGAATGCAAAACAGTAAGTTTTAGATTTATAAAATGACTGCAGTATTGAGATTGTGAAGAAAGTATTCAAAATGGAGTTAACAAACATATTATCATGACATACAGTATTGAAGTCATAGAGTAAGAGCAAGTCACGTTCAGTTATCTCCCCTATAAGAAGCCTGTGTTTCATTCCATTGTGCTTGGAGCAGAGTTAAGCCATGTATGTTAGAGGGTGCTGTGTTAGCCTCCTAAGTCTCCTTCTATGCACAACCAACACTTGATTATAACACTATAAATATCATATAATTTCAATACCCATTGACAATGTTAGTGCAGTAGTTAATTAAGACATTAAAATGTTCAATCAGTAAGTTTAAATATACCAGTGACTGTCAAATGGTCTTAATTTTTGGTTTGATTTTGAAATGTCGATGTTATTTTCTTTTTGTTTAAGTGAAATCTTAAGTAGCTTTGTAATATCAACGTCTTGTATACCGCGGGGGTTTGGGGTTGGGGGTTGGTGTGGCAAAGTGGTTAATTTAAGGTGTCTGATATTCTGCTACCACTAGCCCTCCAACACCAGGCTGCGGTGACCAAGTGGTTAAGGTGTCTGACTTTCGCTACCACTAGCCCCCCAACACCAGGCTGCGGTGACCAAGTGGTTAAGGTGTCTGACATTCTGTTACCACTAGCCCTCCAAATTTAGGCTGCGGGGACCAAGTGGTTAAGGTGTCTGACATTCTGTTACCACTAGCCCTCCAACACCATGCTGCGGTGACCAAGTGGTTAAGGTGTCTGACATTCTGCTGCCACTAGCCCTCCAAAATTAGGCTGCGGTGACCAAATGGTTAAGGTGTCTGACATTCTGTTACCACTAGCCTTCCAACTCATTGTTGTAGTGGCCAAATGGTTGAGGTGTCTGGCATTCTGTTGCCACTAGCCCTCCAACTCGTTGTTGTAGTGGCCAAGTGGTAAAGATGTCTGACATTCTGTTACCACTAGCCCTCCAACTCGTTGTTGTAGTGGCCAAATGGTTGAGGTGTCTGACATTCTGTTACCACTAGCCCTCCAACTCGTTGTTGTAGTGGCCAAGTGGTTAAGAAGTCTGACATTCTGCTGTCACCAATCTTTTATTATCACTGGGTCGCAGGTTCAAATTTTACATGAGGTATTCACCTGGAATTGGTCGTAGGTCTGTGATTTTTCTCTGGGAATGCCAGCTTTTCTTCACCAATAAAACCTGATGACCATAGCTATTTATAGGACGTACAACACAAACCAGATCTATACAGCACATTCCTCCTAGCTTTATTTTGTATGTTTAAGGACGTACAACACAAACCAGATCTGTACAGCACATTCCTCCTAGCTTTATTTTGGATGTTTAAGGACGTACAACACAATCCAGATCTGTACAGCACATTCCTCCTAGCTTTATTTTGTATGTTTAAGGATGTACAACACAATCCAGATCTGTACAGCACATTATTCCTCCTAGCTTTATTTTGTATGTTTAAGGACGTACAACACAAACCAGATCTGTACAGCACATTCCTCCTAGCTTTATTTTGTATGTTTAAGTACCTGTTATGAAGACCAGTTGAATAAACACATCAAGAAATGTAGGAAGCAACAAAGTGAGAACCCGGTAAGTAAATCACTATTTCTGTTGTGATTGAAACAGCATAGTGCCACCCCGGTAAGTAAATCACTATTTCTGTTGTGATTGAAACAGCATAGTGCCACCCCGGTAAGTAAATCACTATTTCTGTTGTGATTGAAACAGCATAGTGCCAACCCGGTAAGTAAATCACTATTTCTGCTGTGATTGAAACAGCATAGTGCCACTCCGGTAAGTAAATCACTATTTCTGCTGTGATTGAAACAGCATAGTGCCACCCCGGTAAGTAAATCACTATTTCTGTTGTGATTGAAACAGCATAGTGCCACCCCGGTAAGTAAATCACGATTTCTGTTGTGATTGAAACAGCATAGTGCCACTCCGGTAAGTAAATCACGATTTCTGTTGTGATTGAAACAGCGTAGTGCCACTCCGATAAGTAAATCACGATTTCTGTTGTGATTGAAACAGCGTAGTGCCACCCCGGTAAGTAAATCACTATTTCTGTTGTGATTGAAACAGCATAGTGCCACCCCGGTAAGTAAATCACGATTTCTGTTGTGATTGAAACAGCGTAGTGCCACCCCGGTAAGTAAATCACGATTTCTGTTGTGATTGAAACAGCGTAGTGCCACCCCGGTAAGTAAATCACTATTTCTGTTGTGATTGAAACAGCGTAGTGCCACCCCGGTAAGTAAATCACTATTTCTGTTGTGATTGAAACATCATAGTGCCACCCAGGTAAGTAAATCACTATTTCTGTTGTGATTGAAACAGCGTAGTGCCACCCCGGTAAGTAAATCACTATTTCTGTTGTGATTGAAACATCATAGTGCCACCCCGGTAAGTAAATCACTATTTCTGCTGTGATTGAAACATCATAGAGCCACCCCAGTAAGTAAATCACTATTTCTGCTGTGATTGAAACATCATAGAGCCACCCCAGTAAGTAAATCACTATTTTTGCTGTGATTGTTGTAATAGACTTGAAACTATGTGAGTATACATTGTAAGTTGACACTCACACTTGGCAACATTGGAAATTTCAATTGCAAGATTCCAGTTTCAGTTTTAAGATACTTATAAGTTTTTAGCTGGTCATTATTTGGTGTGAAGCAGTATATGATTTTCCGTATGATTCACTGGTCCAAAAATGTTTTGGTTATTTAACAGGTAAATTGTTTTTAAACAACAAACTGTTCAGAAACAGACCATTTCTTATGTAAATCCATGGAATGAACAGCCTAATGAAATAACTCTTTGTTTAACAAATTTACATTTGCTCTTAGGTGTATCATGTGGAAGGAGTAAATTCTGGAGCAGATTCCACAGATCTTGAAGAAGAGACAAAGAAGGTACAGAACACGTTTTTGTCACCTCTTAAACAATTTGGCATTGCTTAGATTCCATTCTCAATAGGTTCAGGCTGTATACTTAAACTGTGGATATTTTGTAAGGTAATATGGATGCCCATCCTTGCCCACGATAGACAAATTCTTCCAGTGTTATTGGAGGGTTGATGGTGCGGCAACTAGATTAGAATTAGTAAATGGCGCTTACATTAGTGAGAGTGGACAGTGGAACAACTAATCTAGTTGACAGATTAAAAGATAAACCTGATTAAAACAAATTGAACTAGTGATAGCAAATATTCTTTAACTCTTCTTTGAACTCTGTTAGATTTTTATTATATGTATCTTTCATTCTTTTACTTACACTTGTGTTGTATTGTTGTTATCCATTCTGTAAGTGAACCCTTTAATCTGTTGAATTGGAAACAAATAAATAAACCAGATTAGTGGTGACTGGATCATTGAGGATGAATAGTGGGAAACCCAGATTAGTGGTGACTGAATCATTGAGGGTGAATAGTGGGAAACCCAGATTGGTGGTGACTGGATCATTGAGGGTGAATAGTGGGAAACCCAGATTAGTGGTGACTTGATCATTGAGGATGAATAGTGGGAAATCAAGATTAGTGGTGACTGAATCATTGAGGGTGAATAGTGGGAAACCCAGATTAGTGGTGACTGGATCATTGAGGGTGAATAGTGGGAAACCCAGATTAGTGGTGACTGGATCATTGAGGGTGAATAGTGGGAAACCCAGTTTAGTGGTGACTTGATCATTGAGGGTGAATAGTGGGAAATCAAGATTAGTGGTGACTGAATCATTGAGGGTGAATAGTGGGAAACCCAGATTAGTGGTGATTGAATCATTGAGGGTGAATAGTGGGAAACCCAGATTAGTAGTGACTGGACCATGAGGGTGAATAGTGGGAAACCCAGATTAGCTGTGACTGGATCATTGAGGGTGAATAGTGGGAAACCCAGATTAGTGGTGACTGGACCATGAGGGTGAATAGTGGGAAACCCAGATTAGTGGTGACTGGGTCTTTGAGGGTGAATAGTGGGAAACCTTGATTAGTGGTGACTGGATAATTGAGGGTGAATAGTGGGAAACACAGATTAGTGGTGACTGGATCATTGAGGGTGAATAGTGGGAAACCCAGATTAGTGTTGACTGGATCATTGAGGGTGAATAGTGGGAAACCCAGATTTGTGGCGACTGGATTATTGAGGGTGAATAGTTGGAAACCCTGATTAGTGGTGACTGGATCATTGAGGGTGAATAGTGGGAAACCCAGATTTGTGGCGACTGGATTATTGAGGGTGAATAGTTGGAAACCCTGATTAGTGGTGACTGGATCATTGAAGGTGAATAGTCGGAAAACCTATTTAATCGTTGCTTGATTAATATGCCTTGATATTTGAAATGATTTGTAGTTTTAGATTCTGTAAACCATTATTAGCTCACCTGGTCCGAAGGACCGAGGTGAGCTTATGCCATACCGTGGCGTCCGTCGTCCGTCCGTCGTCCGTCCGTCGTCCGTCCGTCCGTCCGTCGTCCGTCAACAATTTCTTTAAACGACTTCTCCTCCATAACCACTGATAGGAAATCAACCTAATTTGGCAGGAAGCATCCTTGGGTGCCAAGGATTCAAAATTGTACTAATGGTGGGACTGACCCCCTAGGGGGCTGAGGGCGGGGCCAAAAGGGGTTATTTAGCTATATCGGTTTAAGCGACTTCTTCTCCATAACCACTGATTGGAAATCAGCCTTATTTGGCAGAAAGTATCCCTGGGTGCTCAGGATTCCAAATTGTACTCATGGTGGGACTGACCCCCTAGGGGGCTGAGGGGTGGGGGCCATAAAAAATTATTTAGCTATATTGATATTAGCAACTTCTTCTTCATAACCACTGGATTGGTGATCAACCTTATTTGGCAGGAAGCATCCTTAGGTGCCCAGGATTAAAAATTGTGCTAATGGTGGGACTGATCCCCCAGGGGGCTGAGGGGTGGGGCCAAAAAGGGTTATTTAGCTATATTGGTTTAGTCGACTTCTTCTCAAAAACCACTGATTGGAAATGAGCCTTATTTGGCAGGAAGCATCCCTAGGTGCTCAGGATTCAAAATTGTACTCATGGTGGGACTGACCCCCTAGGGGGCTGAGGGGCGGGGCCAAAAGCCGTTATTAAGCTATATTGGTTTAAGCGACTTCTTCTCCATAACCACTGAATGGAAATCAACCTTATTTGGTAGGAACTATCCCTAGGTGCTCAGGATTCCAAATTGTACTCATGGTGGGACTGACTCCCTAGGGGGCTGAGGGGTAGGGCCAAAACCCGTTATTTAGCTATATTTTTGGTTTAAGCGACTTCTCCATAACCACTGATTGGAAATCAACCTTATTTGGTAGGAACCATCCCTAGGTGCTCAGGATTCAAAATTGTACTCATGGTGGGACTGACCCCTAGGGGGCTGAGGGGCGGGGTCAAAAAGGGTTATTTAGCTATATTGGTTTAAAAGACCTTCTTCATAACCATTGATTGGAAATGAGCCTTATTTGGCAGGAAGCATCCTTAGGTGCCCAGGATTAAAAATTGTACTAATGGTGGGACTGATCCCCTAGTGGGCTGAGGGGTGGGGCCAAAAACCGTTATTTAGCTATATTGGTTTAGTCGACTTCTTCTCAATAACCACTGATTGGAAAGGAGCCTTATTTGGCAGGAAGCATCCCTAGGTGCTCAGGATTCAAAATTGTACTCATGGTGGGACTGACCCCCTAGGGGACTGAGGGGTGGGGCCAAAAACCGTTATTTAGCTATATTGGTTTAAGTGACTTCTTCTCCATAACCACTGAATGGAAATCAACCTTATTTGGTAGAAACTATCCCTAGGTGCTCAGGATTCCAAATTGTACTCATTGTGGGACTGACCCCCTAGGGGGCTGAGGGGCGGGGCCAAAAAACGTTATTTAGCTATATTTTTGGTTTAAGCGACTTCTCCATAACCACTGATTGGAAATCAACCTTATTTGGTAGGAACCATCCCTAGGTGCTCAGAATTCAAAATTGTACTCATGGTGGGACTGACCCCTAGGGGGCTGAGGGGTGGGGCCAAAAAACGTTATTTAGCTATATTTTTGGTTTAAGCGACTTCTCCATAACCATTGATTGGAAATCAACCTTATTTGGTAGGAACCATCCCTAGGTGCTCAGAATTCCAAATTGTACCCATGGTGGGACTGACCCCTAGGGGGCTGAAAGGTGGGGCCAAACAGGGTTATTTAGCTATATTGGTTTAAATGACTTCTTCTCCATAACCATTGATTGGAAAGGAGCCTTATTTGGCAGGAAGCATCCCTAGGTGCTCAGGATTCAAAATTGTACTCATGGTGGGACTGACCCCCTAGGGGGCTGAGGGGCGGGGCCAAAAAACGTTATTTAGCTATATTGGTTTAAGTGACTTCTTCTCCATAACCACTGAATTGAAATCAACCTTATTTGGTAGGAACTATCCCTAGGTGCTCAGGATTCCAAATTGTACTCATGGTGGGACTGACCCCCTAGGGGGCTGAGGGGTGGGGCCAAAAAACGTTATTTAGCTATATTTTTGGTTTAAGCGACTTCTCCATAACCACTGATTGGAAATCAACCTTATTTGGTAGGAACCATCCCTAGGTGCTCAGAATTGAAAATTGTACTCATGGTGGGACTGACCCCTAGGGGGCTGAGGGGCGGGGTCAAAAAGGGTTATTTAGCTATATTGGTTTAAACGACTTCTTCTCCATAACCATTGATTGAAAAGGAGCCTTATTTGGCAGGAAGCATCCCTAGGTGCTCAAGATTCAAAATTGTACTAATGGTGGGACTGACCCCCTAGGGGGCTGAGGGGCGAGCCAAAAAGAAAATATTTTATCATGATTACCTTGATACCAATGTATCCAGGTGAGCGATACAGGCCCTCTGGGCCTCTTGTTAAGAAATGTAATTTGTACACACTATTTGCCTGGCTATATTACATTGAATGTAATTCTACTTTTATGTTTGAACAGATTCCCTGGGCAGATATCCCTTTGTCTGAGTTGCTAAGTTTGATTGACAGGGTAAATCAGAAATACCAAGGTATGTGATTTCATCTTTAGTTCATCTTCAGTAGTGGTTGTCAATTTCATCATAAAAGCCCCACAAAATGTGGATGCCCTATAGCAATCGCCTAACAAAGATTGAAACCAAGAATGACCTTGACCTAGCTGCTTTCACGGTCACAGGGGTCAAACTCTTCAATCAACTTCTTCTGAAAACTTTACACAACTTCTTTTGAAGAACCCAAAAAGAATACAATCATAATATTTGGCTGGTAGGACCAGCGGTTGGAGCTGACATTTTTGGTGATTGAAATATTTGTCATACAGAATGTTATTTGATAAAAAGATTTTGCTGTGACAGTCCAAACACAGAGGTGAGCATACAGGCCCTCTGGGTCTCTTGTTTGATTTAGGCGATAGATGTATAAAGTAAAACAACTATAGAATCACAGATTGGCTAAAAACTCTACTCTTGTGTTTTATTCAGAGCATGTTGAAGCAATACAAACAGAGATATTGGACCATGAAAGCCTGCAGGAAGAGTTAGCCAATGAAAATTTTAGAATACCAGCTCTCAGGCACAGAAAACAACAGGTGAGTCACAGCTACAGTATGTAGTGGTCTTAAGTATAAATAAAACAGGCAATCATAGACACAGGTAATGTCAGTTAGTCTTCATCTAGTGAAGTATATTTGAGTTGTTGAAAATAAATGGTGGCCTTATTGCCTTTGTTGATCAAGTTTTATTGTCAGTGATGGGTCCAGTCTAGGGGAAGGGATGGGTCCAGGCTAGAGGAAAGGATGGGTCCAGGCTAGAGGAAAGGATGGGTCCAGGCTAGAGGAAAGGATGGGTCCAGGCTAGAGGAAAGGATGGGTCCAGGCGAGGGGAAGGGATGGGCCCAGGCTAGAGGAAAGGATGGGTCCAGGCTAGAGGAAAGGATGGGTCCAGGCTAGGAGGAGGGATGGGTCAAGGCTATAAGGGAAGGGATGGGTCCAGGCTAGGAGGAGGGATGGGTCCAGGCTAGGAGGAGGGATGGGTCAAGGCTATAAGGGAAGGGATGGGTCCAGGCTAGGAGAAGGGATTAGTCCAGGCAAGGGGAAGGGATTGGTCCAGGCAAGGGGAAGGGATAGGTCCAGGCAAGGGGAAGGGATTGGTCCAGGCAAGGGGAATGGATGGGTCCAGACTAGGGTAAGGGATTGGTCCAGGCAAGGGGAAGGGATTGGTCCAGGCTAGGGGTAGGGATGGGTCCAGACTAGGGGTAGGGATGGTTCCAGGCTAGGGGTAGGGATGGGTCCAGACTAGGGTAAGGGATGCGTCCAGGCTAGGAGAAGGGATTGGTCCAGACGAGGGGAAGGGATGGGTCCAGACTAGGGTAAGGGATGGGTCCAGGCTAGGGGAAGGGATGGGTCCAGACTAGGGTAAGGGATGGGTCCAGGCTAGGAGAAGGGATGGGTCCAGACGAGGGGAAGGGATGGGTCCAGACTAGGGTAAGGGACGGGTCCAGGCAAGGGGAAGGGATTGGTCCAGGTAAGGGGAAGGGATAGGTCCAGGCAAGGGGAAGGGATTGGTCCAGGCTAGGGGTAGGGATGGGTCCAGGCTAGGGGTAGGGATGGTTCCAGGCTAGGGGTAGGGATGGGTCCAGACTAGGGTAAGGGATGGGTCCAGGCTAGGAGAAGGGATTGGTCCAGACGAGGGGAAGGGATGGGTCCAGACTAGGGTAAGGGATGGGTCCAGGCAAGGGGAAGGGATTGGTCCAGGCAAGGGGAAGGGATAGGTCCAGGCAAGGGGAAGGGATTGGTCCAGGCTAGGGGTAGGGATGGGTCCAGGCTAGGGGTAGGGATGGTTCTAGGCTAGGGGTAGGGCTGGGTCCAGACTAGGGTAAGGGATGGGTCCAGGCTAGGAGAAGGGATTGGTCCAGGCAAGGGGAAGGGATTGGTCCAGACTAGGGTAAGGGATTGGTCCAGGCAAGGGGAAGGGATGGGTCCAGACTAGGGGTAGGGATGGGTCCAAGCAAGGGGTAGGGATGGTTCCAGGCTAGGGGTAGGGATGGGTCCAGACTAGGGTAAGGGATGGGTCCAGACTAGGGTAAGGGATGGGTCCAGGCTAGGAGAAGGGATTGGTCCAGACGAGGGGAAGGGATGGGTCCAGACTAGGGTAAGGGATGGGTCCAGACTAGGGGAAGGGATTGGTCCAGGCAAGGGGAAGGGATTGGTCCAGGCTAGGAGAAGGGATTGGTCCAGGCAAGGGGAAGGGATGGGTCCAGACTAGGGTAAGGGATTGGTCCAGACTAGGGGAAGGGATTGGTCCAGGCAAGGGGAAGGGATTGGTCCAGGCTAGGAGAAGGGATTGGTCCAGGCAAGGGGAAGGGATGGGTCCAGACTAGGGTAAGGGATGGGTCCAGACTAGGGGAAGGGATTGGTCCAGACTAGGGGAAGGAATTGGTCCAGGCTATAGGGGTAGGGATGGTTCCAGGCTAGGGGAAGGGATTGGTCCAGGCAAGGGGAAGGGATGGGTCCAGGTAAGAGGGGAAGGGATGGGTCCAGGCTAGGGGAAGGATGAGTTCAGGCTATAGGGTTAGGGATGAGTCCAGGCAAGGGTAAAGGATGGGTCCAGGCGACGGGTAGGGATGGGTCCACGCTAGGGGAAGGGATGGGTCCAGGCTAGGGGGAAAAATGATTCCAGGCTAGGGGTAGGGATGGGTCCAGGTGAGGGGAAGGGATCAATCCAGGCTATAAGGGAAGGGATTGGTCCAGACAAGGGGAAGGGATTGGTCCAGGCAAGGGGAAGGGATTGGTCAAGGCAAGGGGAAGGGATGGGTCCAGGCGAGGGGAAGGGATGGGTCCAGGCGAGGGGAAGGGATGGGTCCAGGCTAGGGGTGGGTCCAGGCGAGGGGAAGGGATGGGTATAGACGAGGGGAAGGGATGGGTCCAGGCGAGGGGAAGGGATGGGTCCAGGCTAGGGGTGGGTCCAGGCGAGGGGAAGGGATGGGTATAGACGAGGGGAAGGGATGGGTCAAGGCGACTGGTAGGGATGGGTTCGGGCTTTAGGGCTAGGGGCTGGTCCAGGCAAGGGTAAGGGATGGGTCTAGGCGAGGGTAAGGGATGGGTCCAGGCGAGGGGAAGGAACAGTCCAGGCTATGGGAAGAGATGGGTCAAGACTATAAGGTTAGGGATGGGTCAAGGCTATAAGGTTAGGGATGGGTCCAGGCGAGGGGAAGGGATGGGTCTAGGCTAAAGGGGAAGGGATGGGTCCAGGCTAGGGGGAAAAATGATTCCTGGCTAGGGGAAGGATGGGTCCAGACTAGGGGTAGGGATGGGTCTTGGCTAGGGGAAAGATGGGTCCAGGCTATAGGGGAAGGGATGGGTCCAGGCTAGGGGGAAAAATGATTCCTGGCTAGGGGAAGGATGGGTCCAGGCTAGGGATAGGGAATGGTCTTGGCTAGGGGAAGGATGGGTCCAGGCTAGGGATAGGGAAGGGTCTTGGCTAGGGGAAGGATGGGTCCAGGCTAAGGGAAGGGATGAGTCCAGGCGAGGGAAAGGATGGGTCCTGGCTATAGGGCTAGGGGTGGGTCCAGGCGAGGGGAAGGGATGGGTCCAGGCGACAGGTAGGGATGGGTCTTGGCTAGGGGAAGGGATGAGTCCAGGCGAGGGAAAGGATGGGTTCGGGCTATAGGGCTAAGGGTGGGTCCAGGCAAGGGGAAGGGATGGGTATAGACGAGGGGAAGGGATGGGTCCAGGCGACTGGTAGGGATGGGTCTTGGCTAGGGGAAGGGATGAGTCCAGGCGAGGGAAAGGATGGGTTCGGGCTATAGGGCTAAGGGTGGGTCCAGGCAAGGGGAAGGGATGGGTCCAGGTGACGGGTAGGGATGGGTCCAGGTGACGGGTAGGGATGGGTCCAGGCTATAAGGGAAGGGATGGGTCCAGGTGAGGGGAAGGGATCAGTCCAGGCTATAAGGGAAGGGATTGGTCCAGGCTAGGGGAAGGGATGGGTCCAGGCAAAGGGAAGGGATGGGTCCAGGCGAGGGGAAGGGATGGGTATAGACGAGGGGAAGGGATGGGTCAAGGCGACTGGTAGGGATGGGTTCGGGCTTTAGGGCTAGGGGTGGGTCCAGGCAAGGGTAAGGGATGGGTCTAGGCGAGGGTAAGGGATGGGTCCAGGCGAGGGGAAGAATAGTCCAGGCTATGGGAAGAGATGGGTCAAGACTATAAGGTTAGGGATGGGTCAAGGCTATAAGGTTAGGGATGGGTCCAGGCGAGGGGAAGGGATGGGTCTAGGCTAAAGGGGAAGGGATGGGTCCAGGCTAGGGGGAAAAATGATTCCTGGCTAGGGGAAGGATGGGTCCAGACTAGGGGTAGGGATGGGTCTTGGCTAGGGGAAAGATGGGTCCAGGCTATAGGGGAAGGGATGGGTCCAGGCTAGGGGGAAAAATGATTCCTGGCTAGGGGAAGGATGGGTCCAGGCTAGGGATAGGGAAGGGTCTTGGCTAGGGGAAGGATGGGTCCAGGCTAAGGGAAGGGATGAGTCCAGGCGAGGGAAAGGATGGGTCCTGGCTATAGGGCCAGGGGTGGGTCCAGGCGAGGGGAAGGGATGGGTCCAGGCGACAGGTAGGGATGGGTCCACGCTAGGGGAAGGGATGGGTCCAGGCAAGGGGAAGGGATGGGTCCGGGCTAGGGGTGGGTCCGGGCGAGGGGAAGGGATGGGTATAGACGAGGGGAAGGGATGGGTCCAGGCGACTGGTAGGGATGGGTCTTGGCTAGGGGAAGGGATGAGTCCAGGCGAGGGAAAGGATGGGTTCGGGCTATAGGGCTAAGGGTGGGTCCAGGCAAGGGGAAGGGATGGGTCCAGGTGACGGGTAGAGATGGGTCCAGGTGACGGGTAGGGATGGGTCCAGACGAGGGGAAGGGATCAGTCCAGGCTATGGGAAGAGATGGGTCCAGGCTAAGGAAAGCAATGGGTCCAGGTTATAGGGGAAGTATGGGTCCAGGCTAGGGAAAGCAATGGGTCCAGGCTATAGGGGAAGTATGGGTCCAGGCTAGGGAAAGCAATGAGTCCAGGCTTGGGAAAGGGATAGTTCCAGGCTGGGGTAAGAGAGTTGCTGGGGCTTCAAAACACTTCTCATGAATTATACCAAATCCCACTTCCACCAGTGACAGTGATACTAAATGTATTACCATTGATTTCTCAGCTGAAGATGTTGGCATCAAATATCACTTGTCTTATGTTTATGATCCGTGTGTGGAACTTTACTACCATGGTACCTTAAAAATGTGTTGTCAAGAAATACTGGTTTTTCATCTATTCTCACTGTCTTAAGTCTGTGTTTAGTTGAAGATATAACACGACTAATTTTCAGTTTATTACCTACACTTTGATATAGCCATTATCATCAAGTTGTTCAATATTGTTTTCTTGATCAGCCTACAAACTGATACTTCTTCTCTCTTAGGCATCACTAATAGGACATCTTGGTAAAATGGATCTTCTCCAAGACGACATGTGTTATGTAGAACTTGGTGCTGGGAAAGGTAGGTACCTTGATGGTCCCCGGTAATTAATATAAAATGTCAGTAGGAGAGAAAGATGTTATCATGGAACACTTACTAGCTATATGATAAATCAGCTAGAGTCCTTTTTGCTGTTACAAATTCAGAACTTCTGACTTCTCAAGAGTAAACAAGTGAATTCTGACTACTTTGTATCCTTGTGTTAAAATTAAATACTAGAATCATTACATTATGACTCTTGTAACTGGTTTAATTTTGCAATGAATCATTTCTGTTTGGCCTCAGGCATGCTGTCTCATTGGATACAGAAGGCTTCAGATCAGTGTAGTAACACTGCCTTTGTGTTGGTAGACAGAGGTCATGTTCGATACAAGGTCAGTACAAAGGTCATTGTGTCAACTGCGGTACAAAAAGGTCCAGGTCACTGTATCTGTGTCTCTTCACAAAGGTCAAGGTCATTGTATTTGTGTCCATACTTAAAGGTTAAGGTCATTGTATCAGTCTCTCTACACAAAGGTCAAGGTCGTTATAACAATACCTTTCAGTACACAAAACTTAATGGTAATTGTATCCATGTTATTTTGTACTCTACTATAATCCTGCAAGAGATAAATTAGCTTTAATTTTAAAAATCTAAATATCTAAAAAAAAAATGGGAGTGTAATTTTGCTGTGTCACCTTTAAAGAAAAATCAAAGGTGACTACATAATTATCAGGGGTTTTCAAATTGAGTTTCAAGTCTATAAGAAAATTATGAATACCAAATAGCTTGAATGTATATTGATTCAGGTATGATTGTTTTGCAGGCAGATAACCAACATAAGTGGGGAGAGAGTGGTCCCAAGTTTGAGAGGATCAGAATAGATATCGCCAACCTTCATCTAGGTAAGGAATTGATACCAGAACCTCTGCAATATGGTCATGTGTTTTACCACAGATAATTTACGTCCTGATTCTAATTTGTTAATTGAATTATAGGGAGAGAAGGCTAGCAGCCAAGGCAGAAACAAATGTTGGGATGCAAGAAAATAATGTCTGATAAAAGTGGAGGGAACCGTTTTAACATGTAAACCATCAAAAACATGATAGAAGTCATTATTTTATAACTATACTATTTGATTCACCTGTATCTCTGATTACTCAAACCATAATTATTTTTTTTGTCCTGAAAAAAATTAATTTAAATATAAAACAGGGACTCATTTACAAAATATGATGTTGTAGACTTTCCTGATGATTTCTTGTTTTGTGTGATGTAGGAAGGGTACCTAGTATCCAGGACAATGAGCGACCAGTAGTGGCAGTGGGCAAACATCTGTGTGGAGGTGCCACTGGTAAGTATAGGTGTACTTAGTATCCAGGGCAACAGGCGGCCGGTAGTGGCAGTGGGCAAGCATCTGTGTGGAGGTACCACTGGTAAGTATATGTGTACTTAGTATCCAGGGCAACAGGCGGCCGGTAGTGGCAGTGGGCAAGCATCTGTGTGGAGGTACCACTGGTAAGTATAGGTGTACTTAGTATCCAGGGCAACAGGCGGCCGGTAGTGGCAGTGGGCAAGCATCTGTGTGGAGGTACCACTGGTAAGTATAGGTGTACTTAGTATCCAGGGCAACAGGCGGCCGGTAGTGGCAGTGGGCAAAAATATGTTTGTACTTAGTATCCAGGCGGTAAGCAAACATGTTTGGAGGTGCCAACGGTAAGTATAATTGTACCTAGTATCCAGGGCAACGAGCAGCCAGTAGTGGAGGTGGGCAAGCATCTGTGTGTGCCTCTGCCGGTCAGTGTGTGCGTGTGGCTGGACCTTGTATTCAACATATCTTAAAAATCCCTGGTTAGATTTGGTTCACGGGTGTTGTTTTGCTGGAAAGGTAGCATCACTAAACCTCCACCCGGACTGAAGTTCCTGCCAATTATTCTTGTACAGTTGTGTTACTGTACGTCTGTGGGTGTGGACTACAAGTCTATGCTCCAGGTGCTCGTACAGCTGTAGCTTTAGCTTACCATTTTGCCAGTAGTCACTCAAACTTATAGAGAACTCAAGACAGAAAACAAGTTCTATAAACATATAATGCTATTTAAAATTACAACATGTGATAACTTCCAGTCAATGGTGGTAACCAAGTACATTTGTACTTCGCTTTTTCTCTAATTTCTCAATACAATATGGTTATGTAACAGCCTTAAGCAGAGCTAGTAGAAAACTAAAACTCATTTCATAAATTTTGTTGGAATATTACCAAGTAACGATGATCCGATTCATTTTTTAGGTAAATTCAGGAGCCAACTTGTCTCATTGGGCCTCCAGATGATTTCTGCCATTTCTTTCTAATTCACCATAAAGATATTCTTCAGTTACACATTAAATACATGTTGAATTAGTGATGCATTTGTTTTCTTGAAGCCATCAATTGCTGCTGTTTTCAGAAATTTCATGGCAATTTGACTTTGAATGAAGGATTTTTTGTAAACTGTGATATAGTTATTTCATTGCAACATGTCTGACAGCATATACCGGTACATAAATCTTACGTTTTACTGTGTTATCAGATCTAGCAGTGCGATGTGTAACAAATACCCTGATTAAGGAAGATGTTGGGGAGACAAGTAACGAGGAACCAGCGTGTAAACGCTCCAAACCCAACACCAGGTAAATATAGTAGTGGCAGTGTAGTGAAATACTGTGTTATGCTATTTTTAGCGCACCATCATCAGATGGTGGACTATTCAAATCGCCTTTCATCCGTGGTCCGTCCAATTATTGTGATTGCTATTTTTTGAGAAGTACTGGATGGATCTTTCTCAAATTTCATGTGCATGTTCCCCGTTGTCCCTAGTTGTGCATTGTCCTGTTTTTGAGCAGATCTGAAAAACAACATGACTGACAGGTGGCCATCTTGGATTTTGACAGTATTAGTTTAGGATCGCTATTTCATGAGAAGTACTGGCTGGAACATTCTCAAATTTCATATGCAGGTTCCCCAGTTGTGCATTGTTCAGTTTTTTAGCTGATCTGAAAAACAACATGGCAAACAGACGGCCATCTTGTATTTGACTATGAAAATAAACCAGTAACCTTCTTTCAACTATAAATAATTTTTAAGAGAAATTCTAAAATTTCATATAACTAAGATTAAATACATAGCTGAACCAAAAAAAAGAAGGGAAAATAACGAACTTCAACAGATACAAATCAACAATGGTGGGCGCCAGGATCCCTCTGGGATCTCTTGTTTATGCTTTGAATTCAAAAAGAGAATATGAATTTGAAATTATTGCCATGAAGGATATATACTTACCCGGTATGTACCTCCACCTCTCATTCAGGGTTGTGTGTGCATTTGCCAGCAAGTAAATTGTTATCAGCAGGGAAATTTTCATTTATATCGCTTTCATTAAATCTCAACAAGAAAAGCATCCACCAGCAAACATATTACCGGTAGCATGTGAAAATAATGACACATGAATATTTTTAACTTGAATAAAGAATGAAATCGAAGCTGTCAGTACACCATGTCACATTGTTATTATTGTGTTTAAAGTGTTTTCATGGTCAGTCAATTAGAAATAACTAATGAGATTCCAGACTATAGATCTAGGGGAAAAGAAAACAAGAATAGATGGTACATTTAATGTACATTACTACACAGGATAACAATATGTAAGTTACTACTCATGTTTATACTTTAATGACATCTGCACAGCTAGTAGGACTCCCTCATACTCTGTTATGAAAGCGCCTAAAAATTGTCTTGTCCACCCATTAGATCATTTTGGAGTGGCCATGTTCACTCGTTAAATCATTTTTGAGTGACTATGTGCACCCATTAGATCATTTTGGAGTGACCATGTGCACCCATCTGTTATATTGGCGTGTTCCTTTACTTAGAATCCCAAGTTCCTTCAGTCCATTTTCTGGATACTTTGTAAGGTCACTTTCCCCATCAGATCACTTATGATAAGCCATTTTTACTGTCTTAGAAATGACACGTCATTTGATTTGATCACATAAGTTTCAATTATCAAATCCATTCCATGCAATAACTGTTCAAGTATCTTGGAAATACTACAGTATATGTAGCTTCACACACGTGTAAATGACTAAAACGTACTTCTGTAAAAGTGGAAACGTTCAATAATTTCTTTTTTAATATATACTTCATTATAAATGTCTTGTTAAAAAATTATCTCATTCACCCCTGAAGACACATTTAAACTCTTCCAATTCAATGGTTGGAATAGTTCATTATGACATTTTAGAGGTGAACGAGTTGATCTAGTAAGCATATTGTTTTGATGTTATTTATGGTTTTACAATTCAGTTCCAAGTTGGCTGGTATGGCCATAGCATTGTGTTGTCATCATCGCTGTACGTGGGAAACTTATGTAGGGAAAGATTTCATGAAGAAATGCAGATTTTCTGCCCGCGACTTTACGTTGATGTGTAAGCTTAGTAGTTGGGCAGCAGCTACCTGGAAAGGCTGGGCAACTGTTGAACAGATGAATGAAGAAATAAAATCTTCATCAAACATCGATAGATTTTCAGAGACATTAACACAGTCTTCTGAGACCAAAGTGGGAGACAGCAGTGAACAATCCACAAGAGACTCGTCTGAATTGTCCTCTTCTTCCACCGATGGGGTCAGTGGTACTGACCAGACTGAGAATCAGTCAGGTGAACAGGAACTAGTCAGTCGGGATGATGAAGTAGAGGAAGAACACCAGTCTGGACCTACTCTCACCAGGTATATGTCCACTCAAGTGAACAAGTAAACACTACAAACCTGTTGTTAATATACTGTCTCCAAGTACATGCTACAAATCTGACTGTAGTGAAATGCACGAAAAATTCCTTATACTTAACACATATCTACCATACTGCTTGTCTAATGATTTCTCAGACGATTCTGTTTATAGTTAACTCTCACAAAGTCAACACCAAAAACCTGTTGACAGTGATCAGTTTGTTACAGGTTAGTTGTTCATGTACATGACTTCAGCGAGAATTAACCATTTATGTTTCAACATAAACATGGAAACCTATTTTACATTGACCACAAATTAACATCAAGATTTAAATATCTTTCAATATTTGTATGACATTAGCAAGATGTTGAACTTGGTTTGATTCTCTTTACAGAAATGACTTGTGCCTGCCCACAGCCACAAGGGAAAAGATTGGACGACAGTGTAAACGACTTATAGACTTTGGTCGTGTCCAGTATCTACAAGAACATAACATGGACTCTAAGCTGGTGGTCTACATTGATGAAAAGCTCACCCCTGAAAATGTGGCCTTAATTGCACTACCTGACCCACAGTCAGGTACAACTGAGGCATCATAGCAGTGTCAGAGTGGTCCTACAGGGCCGTCTTTGTTTGTCTGTGGGTTAGGTACTACTGGGACATCATAGCAGTGTCAGAGTGGTCCTACAGGGCCATCTTGGTATGTCTGTGGGTCAGGTACTACTGGGGCATCATAGCGGTGTCAGAGTGGTCCTACAGGGCCGTCTTGGTATGTCTGTGGATCAGGTACTACTGGGGCATCATAGCAGTGTCAGAGTGGTCCTACAGGGCCGTCTTGGTATGTCTGTGGGTCAGGTACTACTGGGACATAGCAGTGTCAGAGTGGTCCTACAGGGCCATCTTGGTATGTCTGTGGGTCAGGTACTACTGGGACATCATAGCGGTGTCAGAGTGGTCCTACATGGCCGTCTTGGTATGTCTGTGGGTCAGGTACTACTGGGACATCATAGCAGTGTCAGAGTGGTCCTACATGGCCGTCTTTGTTTGTCTGTGGGTTAGGTACTACTGGGACATCATAGCAGTGTCAGAGTGGTCCTACAGGGCCATCTTGGTATGTCTGTGGATCAGTTACTACTGGGACATCATAGCGGTGTCAGAGTGGTCCTACAGGACCGTCTTGGTATGTCTGTGGGTCAGGTACTACTGGGGCATCATAGCGGTGTCAGAGTGGTCCTACAGGGCCGTCTTGGTATGTCTGTGGGTCAGGTACTACTGGGACATCATAGCGGTGTCAGAGTGGTCCTACATGGCCGTCTTTGTTTGTCTGTGGGTTAGGTACTACTGGGGCATCATAGCAGTGTCGGATTGGTCCTACAGGGCCATCTTGGTACGTCTGTGGGTCTGGTACTACTGGGACATCATAGCAGTGTCAGAGTGGTCCTACAGGGCCGTCTTTGTACATCTGTGGGTCTGGTACTACTGGGGCATCATAGCGGTGTCAGAGTGGTCCTACAGGGCCATCTTGGTATGTGTGTGGGTCAGGTACTACTGGGACATCATAGCGGTGTCAGAGTGGTCCTACAGAGCCGTCTTGGTATGTCTGTGGGTCAGGTACTACTGGGACATCATAGCAATGTCAGAGTGGTCCTACAGGGCTTTCTTGTTATATCCGAGTCAGGTACTACTGGACCATCTTGGTTTGTCCGAGTCAGGTACTACTGGACCATCTTGGTATGTCCATGTCAGGTACTACTAGGCCATCTTGGTATGTCCAAGTCAGGTAATACTGGACCATCTTGGTTTGTCCGAGTCAGGTACTACTGGACCATCTTGGTATGTCCATGTCAGGTACTACTAGGCCATCTTGGTATGTCCAAGTCAGGTAATACTGGACCATCTTGGTATGTCCTTGTCAGGTACTACTGGACCATCTTGGTTTGTCCGTGTCAGGTACTACTAGGCCATCTTGGTATGTCCAAGTCAGGTTATACTGGACCATCTTGGTATGTCCGTGTCTTCATTGCATGTTTGTAGGTCAGGCCATGATATCCTGTCTGGCAGATGAGGAGGCACTTACAATAGAACGACAAGTTGTTGTGGCAAGTTTTGATAAGTTAAAATAAATATTGCACTGTAGAAATTTTGTGACTTTTGCATTTTGTATTTTTTTTTTAAATCAACACGCCATTCTATCAGCAGATAAATTGTTTAAGTATCACTTACTCCGAGTGTGGTACCCCTCTCCTCTACCTTACTTAACAGAAGGCATGCTCTGCCACAGCCCAAAGGGATAAAAATGCATATCTCCCTGAAGGGCCATGTAGAACGAACCAAATCGGTACAAGACAACTTGACAGATGGATGACAATAGATAGATGATTAACAGAAGTGATGCTTTGACATAAACTTTTGTGGTCCAAAGGACCAGGTAAAAAGTTTAATAATGCTTCTGCCAAAAGAAAAAGCAACAAAAGGAAAATGTAACTTTGCATACATTTTAATGACTTGTCAGATACAATATGTTTACATGTACTGCGTACACAATGACTACATGTACCACGTACATATAGTATTTCCCAGACTATTCCCAATGCTGTCTGCTAGACTTTCAAATAAACATGATAATAATGACTTTTACACAGGGAAGGCAAACAAACCGCATCAACTTTATACTGAATGTTTAAAATCATAACAAAATTTAACATCTATATCAAACTGACCTATACCTGCTAAACATAAAATGATTTACACAGAATATTATAGTTTTATGACTGATACTCATCCAAATATGAATTACAGTAACACAATGTAGTATGGGAAATGATGAAATTAAAACGTTGAGTATGCATAAAGAGGGCATTCACTTGTCAGTGACTATTTATTTCTGTATCTATTGAATGATTTATATGTTCAGCATGAAGAATACGGCTTCAAAACCATGAATTATGTCATTACTAGAGCTCAATAACCAGATAATAAAGGCATGATCATATTGTTCCCTAGCAGCGAGTTACGACAATATTTATCTTGATTATCGACATGAGGAACGCAGTTATAGAAAAAATCAAAACATACACACATATATGTAGCCAAAAAAGCAATACCTGTAGCTTTGAAACAAAATATACTCTTGTTTGACTCAATTAGGCACATAAAAAAAAAGGCATAATGGAAATTAGTGTACCGAATTACAAATATTTAACCTGTCTTCTCCAACACAAATGGCAGAGACATGATCTTCACAGTGTAGTAAATTTGAGAGCAGCTGGCCTATTTAACTCATTCAACCATAAACTTTTGTAATTAACTATTCCAAAAGCTCAAATATGTCTTCAGGGGTGAATGTGTTATATCATTTTTACGAATTAACAAAATAATGTTGTAAAATGAAAAAAAAAAAAATATTCAGATGAAAGAGAAAATAAAAGAATTATTTTACGGAATGAAAATTATTCTGATGTAGACATTAGTACCTCACCATTATACTCTTAAACCAACTACCATGATATGTATGTTTATGTGTATTGTTACCAAGCAATGGAGGGAAAAGCTACTGTACAACAAGGACAGTTTATAGCTGTGTAGCCAAACTGGACAGGGTCAACTGTCGGCGGCCAGGTAGCTCATACAACTGGTAGAGTGTCTGTCTACAGTTCTGATGGTCACAGGTTCAACCAATATAACCATGAATGCAAGTACTTAACACAAAGAAGGAGTACATATTACGTAAATCTCCTAACCTTGCTGTTATGTCTTTTTGAAATAAACGTGATTACCCCTCAAAATTAATTTAATTATCAAACACTTAAGCAATGTGTAAAGCATGCTGAGCACATATTCTTGTGCTTCTAGAGGAAATCAAAAATTAAATCTTGCTTAATGGCTATTGGCGTTCCAAGATGGGTGTCGAATCAAGATCAGGGTTCGACCTGGAGACCTGCAAAAACTCTAGACAAACACTAAATCACCCAAGTGATCTGGTTGCCGAAGATCGACCCTGTCCAGATCCACTACATTTACATAAAGCACAATATTTATAGGTTGACACGATTGTCAATATGTGAAGTACTGACAAGAGAAATGTGACATACACACAACTTCAGTAAATCTGTCAATGTTTTACAAAAGTACAAGCATATCCATTTGACTACAACTTGACAACTTATTAATCGCATGTTCACCTAACAAATTAAAAAGTGAAAGTTCATGCTAACTTACCATTTGAAATACAATACAGTGAGACAGATAGTAGTTAGTAATTTATGTTATCGACTCTACAATCATATTTATATATAGCTAGCCAGCAGTACTTTATTAAAGTGACTCATATAACTTGGCTCCAGTTGTTGATAAACTGATACAAAACTGACTCTTCTACTCCATTCATGGTTAATTAGTGCTATGAAGAATTCCACTGACTCTACAGCGTTTTGGTAAAAATGTGTGTATTGGGCAGCAGGGCGAGAGACAGGAAAATACTTGATATCATCATTACTGATTCATTTATTACCGAGACAGATGAATTGACCACATTACACATAGAATGCAACAGATCCTGTACTGGGACATACTACTAGCCTACTTCAACGATGCTAGCGGTTTACATAGCCCCACGACAGGTGCCAGGTCACAGTTAGCAAAATCATATCGGACAGAAAAACGGTGACCAGTGAACTTTTATGTTAGCCTCGAAGCTAAATTGCCTGCTGATTACAGCATAATGGGTGTCTTTTTGTTCTTGCTAGTCTGTTAAATAAATTGTGTTAGTTAACTTGCAAATGAAAGACATACCTAGTAGTACACGGGTTTCCTTCCACATCAAAGTCCCTGTGCGCTAACACCAGGGCCAACAAGAGTGATTAACACAAGTCATATGACTTGTTTCATAATTGTTGCACAATAAATAGAGTTTACAGAGTAATAATACTGGTAATTAAAAGTTTGGAAATACATATACGTTCACCGCACCCCTAGAATGTCATGGCAAAGCCGAAGTCGCAAAGGTATCGATATAATAAGTCTTGGGTAAAAAAAAAACCTGACCAATTGCTAGGCCAATACCTGTCTTAAAATGTAAAAGGAATGGCGAACAGCTTCAAAGCCGGTCAAATTTTACTGTACCGTTCAGCGACTGCGTGATTGTTTTCATGTACATCAAAGAATCATCAAACTTGTCCTCTTGCCTAATCCACAATGTGGCACACAAATAGCCTTCAATTAGCCATGACATTCTAGGGGTGAAGAGAGTGCACGTGAGCGTAACCACAGGATATTGAGGTTGATATAGGCAGAACCCAACACGGTCTGCAAAGTCAAAGAGTGTGAGCAATTTAATTTATACGACCTGCGATTCCAGCAAGTTTGTCTGGAATTAGAATACACAACTTTATAATTGCAGTTAAGCAAACCAGTTAACTTAATTCTGTGAACTATTCATGTGCAATAACACAAAATAAGTTTTCTTAAACGGTAGGTACATACAGTAGGGCTGCAACAATATATCAACACACTTTGAATACGTTACAAGATACAGTACTTTTTGGGAGGTCAAGATACACCTAGGATATTTTCTTGAATTTGTAGTATTTGAATATAGGTAGCAGAGTACGGGAGAAAAGGTTGTTTTTGAAAAACAAGGCCTATGTCTTTGAAATGTAAACACAGCTGATTTACCATATGCAACAAAATGGTGATTTCTTTCAGGTTCAACCGTGTCAACTGCATACATGAATGTGCCCTGTATGTACTGTGATACGTATCATATCATCGTGGTCTTTGCAGCCCTAACATGCAGAGTTTACTGTGCATGTTTCACACTGTCCACTCTTACAGTACAGTATTGTCACAGAAGTCTAGCACAGGTTGTTTGGCACATTTACACAACAGAATTCAAAATAGATGACAGCTACTAATGGGGAAAATTAGGACCAACGAAACATGAGTCTTAAGGCCTTTCATTAAATCAAGTATCACGCCGTAAATATACAACATAGGGATTGACGATAGCAGTTATGAAGTATAGATGATTTTTAAGTTTGTGGACAAGTGCCAGCACTATCTGATTAAAACCAGCTCTTCACTCTTATCCAACGCAATCAATATCGCAAATGTGCAGGAAAATAATACATTTTATTTTCATTCCTGGGAAAAATAATAATTCAAAAGTTCGAAACTAAATTAAATGTAGAATATACTGGTATACTAAGCTAATTATATCAGACAACTTGTATTACATTTACATGCTCTTTTTGCCATTGTCTTTGTTTAGGGGAGAAAATTACATTAAGTGATTTCTTTCCAGGCTGAAGGTGTTTATTATAAGAATATTTTTTTAGAACATCTCTAATTGAATTCATTTCATTTTCACTAATAAGGTGATTAAACAAAATATTTCCTATCAAGAAAACCGAAGTAATCCTGCCTCCTATATACCCAATATCACAATAATGTTTTATACATGTATACAACCTTTACTAAAAATATGATAATGGTCTGGCAAGGATTTTGTGTGTACCTATTACATAAAACTGTAAATATGGAAACTTTTGTGCTGTGAATTCTATTTATAGCTAACATCCGTAACAAAATTAGCACGAAAAACATGTAATTACACATCTTCACACAGAGGCTATTTATTGCAGCATAGCCAATGCAAAAATGTTTACATCACAAATAGATTGAGGCAAGTAAAAAGCAAAAAGAATTACACCTACGAAAACTTCCACTTTACAGTATAAAAGTAAAACATTGCTTACGACCCAATATGGCTTCAGCGATGAATCAAGTGTAAACCGACACCAGATGTAGGTGGTTTTTGGATGTGAAGAGCTGATTGTCAACAGACGAGCACCAGCACCGGTAGACATAAAATATATATATATGGGTATAAACGACGCTACTAATGCTTCTTCTTCCTTCTTCGTCCCTTCTTCCCTGTGGAGGCCGAAGTATTCCAAGCAGGACCGTTCTGTGAGGGAGGCTGAGGGTTCTGGGGTTGTTGCCATTGATTACCGTTTCCGTCTGTATGCATGGCTTGATGGAATAAATGATTAATGAAATCTTCTAAATCCGCTTCTCTGTAATATGAACACATTAAATCAGTCTTGACGAAAGCACTTTAGAATGCACTTTAGAACATGCGGTGTGAATTTTCACATATCTTTCAGAAAATAACAGGAAGCAAAGGAGGGCTACATTGTATGTTTTTTATTTTGCTCCTAACAGGAAATGTTCCAACAAATAAAAGTGGAATCTTATACAAAATCATCAAACAGAAAACTGTGTTCTTCACTTTTGTGTATGATTATTCAAACTAACTATGTTCCGTTTAATATGTATGCAATAGTAGAATGTTGAAGTAAAATCTGGTCTCCTTTGCCATCTAGTACCAGACTTATTTGAATACCAGTCCTGTAAACTGATCTTCTCGACCTGATCATATCTAGGTCTATCAGAAACATTTTTCACCAATACAATTGAATGCAGACTTAAAGAGAGGCACCTGCTAGTGGTACTACTGAATATGGAATATTGTCATCTATATGGTCATAATTAACAAGATTATACACCAAAAGGATGTTATTGTGAAATTTACACCCAGCCAGGAACAGAACACTATTGACCTAAACAAATTGATATGCTTTCCAATAATGAAGTCAGTTTCTTTATTTCGACATTAATTCTATTTCTTTACCCTGTTCTCTGTTGATTGGAATTTCCACGACTGCCTTCAGTTGCTATCCTATAGAACACATGATGGGCACTGGCTTGCATATGTTTAAAGAAATCCTTCTGCAAAAGAAATCAAACATCATTAGGACTATTCCGTAATCAATAGCGTAGAAGAGGCACCTGTATTAATACACCATGAGTGATTGGGTTAAAACCAGATCTGCATACCATTCCTTATATTCAATCACTTCTAATATTTGATGGGTGGTAGTGTCTCTGAAAAAGAGCCTCCAGCTCTCCCAAACAGTTAATTCTAGAACAGCCCTTAGTGATTATATAGATAGAGTTCAAGTTCATATTGCATGATACGGAAATAGTCTGGATCTAAAGTACATTTAATACCATAAAGATTCATTACAATCAAATTAGAGGCTGTAACAAGATAAAATTATCACAGCAATAAAGTTGTCCCTCCTGTATATATGATTGTCTCCAGGTATCTCTCAAATATTTTGTTTATTTAATACATTTAAACTATAAATGTCTGCGAGACATAAATGCCCCCTTCCCCCATATGAAATTAGTCCTTCATGCTTATTACGTATGCAAAGTAAGGTAACAATTGGATCAATAGTAATTTAAATAAGCTGGTTACATTACCATGGGATGGGACGGGACAGGACGGACATGGGTAACACTAACTGCCCCCCTCCCATGAAGTGTAATAAGACATGAGCAAGCAATAATTTAGAGTCCATCAAAATAAACTCTGGCAGTTCTTACCTTGCAGGCTACCCATTCTGTAATGTCGTATATTTGTCCTTCCATGCATGCATAGTAATGCCACAGGAAACCTAGATAGGACGTCTCTGCCCATACATCACCCTGTCAATACAGAGCGGTCAATATCATACCAGGCCACTTTTAGATCCGAGATCATTTAACAGCACATGTATCAGTAACAATCTAACAAGTGTGGTTCCATGATAATGCAATTAGGCCTACAGAATTATTGCAGAGAATATCAAGTCTATTTTGTTAATGAGCAAAATATATCTAATGTCATAGCTTATCAGGTCACCATCACGGCTGACTAAGGGCAAGTTACAAGTTCATATGTTACACGTTTTCATTATCCATTTTGAATGTAGACATGACTGTTTTGTGTTTATCTTACCTCCTTAGCTGAATGGCGTATATTACATCTCTTACAGAAACGAGCACTATACCAGGGTCGATCCACTAACGTTCGCTTGTGTTTCCCTCCACAGTTGTCACAACGCATCATGTTAGCTGCCTGTAATAAACAAACATTCCATACATGTGTAGCCAGTGCACTATCTTATAAAGTGAGCAATCCCCATCATTATTCCTCACAAGTTTCTTTTGTGCATTTGTTTTGATAGCAAAATTTACGAAAGTGAATGGCATGTGAAAGTAAACTTGGTTCACAGAAGTCTGTTCTCCTACTTAGATGGAAACATCACTGTAACAAGAAAATTGTAGCCGTAATCAAAAAGCTTAAGTCAAACCAACATCAGCGAAGCAGAAAGTGCCTGGCATAGGTCAATGAACACCAACATTTGATATAGTGAGTTCCAAAGATTTATCAGAGCAATGAACCTGAACTCCAAGTTTAATAAAACATATAAACTAGCTCGAACTCCCTTTGGAATATAAGTAACTTACCTCTTGTAATTTTGTCAACAGGTCTTTCTACAAAAATAAATGAGACAATCTTATTAAAGGGAGTTAACTTACTTAAAGATTATGTGGATCACTATTAATCAAAGCAATATACAGGTAATTATTATAAAGCTTCGAAACATTGACAAATCTGGAAAACTTCACACACAACTGCTGAATTCATAAAATCAACTTGTGACTTATAGACTTCAAACACACAGAAAATACTTAGTTCTACAACACATAAAATACTTCTGTACAGCAAAACATGAAATTCTTCTGTATCGCAAAACATAAAATACTTCTGTACAGCAAAACACATAAGATACTTACTAAAACCACTTCAACTTCTGTTGCTTCAAAATCATAACTCTTGCGCTTCTCCTACAAAACAATAATTTTGATTCTTTTTAAACTTGTAATTAATCAACAGTGTACATTCAAAAGCTTTACTGTCTGTTAAAGGCAAGATCCAAGGAAGTTGTCTTATATTAAATAAGCCTATGTTGGTTTAGGGCTGTAAATTTATATATATGTACTTCACTCATCTTACAGGCATTTTTCATGCTTACATAATCCTAGTACAGTGTACCCTCGACCTATCGTTACCCGAATCTACCGCCATCCTCGCATACCTCCACCTTAACCTCTAGAACGGATTTCCCTTCTATATAATTCCCTCTGTAAGTTCGCCACCCTCGTATTTCGCCATCTGCCACACCATTTAAACAAGAGGCCCATGGGCCTAAACGGTCATCTGACAATTGCAAACACTTATAGCAGGGACACACCCCTTAGTTCAAGTGTTCAAACCAGCATCATTGTCATAAACTCCAGGGATGTATATTTTGGATATATATGTATAATATTGGAAGTTTTTTTTCTTATGATGAAATAGTTTCAAAATGAAATATGCAAGGTTTAGTTTTATAGCAATTTTTATGTGATAATTCGTTTGATACATATAGTCACAATATTTTCATTTAATGTATTAGAAAACAAACCTTATTATATACATGTGCATACAGTATTATGCATGGTTTTCATTTATGTACAGTATACATGAAAAATATTTTTAAAAATATTTGGTAAGCTATGCCAATATTTAATTTATTGTTATTTGGAAAAATCATATTTCAATAATGGAATGACAGGTCGTTTTATTTCCATTGAATTTGGAGTATTACACATATTCTCAGAAAAAGGATTGTTTGAAATAGTACTGAATACTGAAATACTTTTGGTACTGTATAAAATTATATGAACGCATGCTTTTGTTTTTTATTAATGATATTACAATTTAACAGAGGTGTACCACCTTATCATTGTATAGAAAAATCAAAATGCACATTACTGATAATGACCTTACAAGTGCTCCATGCAAACTGGCCAAACTACATGTACAGTACCCCTTTTATCTCCCATCTGGCCCATATAGTGTTGGTCAGTCTCTTTATTTAAGATGATTGCTTTCCCAAAATGGGATTGATGTGTTATATCAAATTCTGCTAAATTCTCCACGTACAGGAATTAGGATTTAAACATTAATACTTTTCCACTTTCACAGTGCCCTGAAGACCAGTCTCCTATATGTAAAAAAAATTCTTCTTCAATTACATTTGAAGTAAAGCTGAGAAAGGATTTGGGGCCCCGCCCCTCTGGCCTCTGGGACCAGATCAGTCGCATTTATATAAAATCTTATCACCATCCCCAAATGATGTTTCACACTAAATTTGGATGCAATCCATTCAAGTAATAAGGAGGAGTAGGAATTTAAAGCAAAAATTCAGCAAAGTTCCCCTCTTGGGCCCCGCCCCTCTGGCCCCAGGGGTCGGATCAGCCTCATTTATAAAAAATCTGATCGCCCTCCCCGAATGATTCTTCTCACCAAATTTGGATGCAATCCATTCAAGCATTAAGAAGGAGTATAGGATTTTAAAGCAAAAATTCAGCAAAGTTCCCCTTTTGGGCCCCGCCCCTCTGGCCCCAGGGGTCGGATCAGCCTCATTTATAAAAAATCTGATCGCCCTCCCCGAATGATTCTTCTCATCAAATTTGGATGCAATCCATTCAAGCATTAAGAAGGAGTATAGGATTTTAAAGCAAAAATTCAGCAAAGTTCCCCTTTTGGGGCCCCGCCCCTCTGGCCCCAAGGGTTGGATCAGCCTCATTTATATAAAATCTGATTGCCCTCCCCAAATGATGCTTCACACCAAATTTGGATGCAATCCATTCAAGCATTAAGGAGGAGTAGGATTTTAAAGCAAAAATTCAGCAAAGTCCCCTTTTTGAGGCCCCGCCCCTATGGCCCCAGGGGTCGGATCAGCCTCATTTATATAAAATCTGATTGCCCTCCCCAAATGATGTTTCACACCAAATTTGGATGCAATCCATTCAAGTATTAAGGAGGAGTAGGAATTTAAAGCAAAAATTCAGCAAAGTTCCCCTTTTGGGGCCCCGCCCCTCTGGCCCCAAGGGTTGGATCAGCCTCATTTATATAAAATCTGATTGCTCTCCCCAAATGATGCTTCACATCAAATTTGGATGCAATCCATTCAAGCATTAAGGAGGAGTAGGATTTTAAAGCAAAAATTCAGCAAAGTCCCCTTTTTGAGGCCCCGCCCCTATGGCCCCAAGAGTTGGATCAGCCTCATTTATATAAAATCTGATCGCCCTCCCCAAATGATGCTTCACATCAAATTTGGATGCAATCCATTCAAGCATTAAGGAGGAGTAGGATTTTTAAGTAAAAATTCAGCAAAGTCCCCTTTTTAAGGCCCCGCCCCTATGGCCCCAGGGGTCGGATCAGCCTCATTTATATAAAATCTGATTGCCCTCCCAAAATGATGTTTCACACCAAATTTGGATACAATCCATTCGAGCATTAAGGAGGAGTAGGAATTTAAAGCAAAAATTCAGCAAAGTTCCCCTTTTGGGGCCCCGCTCCTCTGGCCCCAAGGGTTGGATCAGCCTCATTTATATAAAATCTGATCACCCTCCCCAAATGATGCTTCACATCAAATTTGGATGCAATCCATTCAAGCATTAAGGAGGAGTAGGATTTTAAAGCAAAAATTCAGCAAAGTCCCCTTTTGGAGGCCCCGCCCCTATGGCCCCAAGGGTTGGATCAGCCTCATTTATATAAAATCTGATCGCCCTCATAAAATGATGCTTCACATCAAATTTCGATGCAATCCATTCAAGCATTAAGGAGGAGTAGGATTTTAAAGTAAAAATTCAGCAAAGTCCCCTTTTTGAGGCCCCGCCCCTATGGCCTCAGGGGTCGGATCAGCCTCATTTATATAAAATCTGATTGCCCTCCCCAAATGATGTTTCACACCAAATTTGGATGCAATCCATTCAAGTATTAAGGAGGAGTAGGAATTTAAAGCAAAAATTCAGCAAAGTTCCCCTTTTGGGGCCCCGCCCCTCTGGCCCCAAGTGTTGGATCAGCCTCATTTATATAAAATCTGATCACCCTCCCCAAATGATGCTTCACATCAAATTTGGATGCAATCCATTCAAGCATTAAGGAGGAGTAGGATTTTAAAGCAAAAATTCAGCAAAGTCCCCTTTTGGAGGCCCCGCCCCTATGGCCCCAAGGGTTGGATCAGCCTCATTTATATAAAATCTGATCGCCCTCATAAAATGATGCTTCACATCAAATTTGGATGCAATCCATTCAAGCATTAAGGAGGAGTAGGATTTTAAAGTAAAAATTCAGCAAAGTCCCCTTTTTGAGGCCCCGCCCCTATGGCCTCAGGGGTCGGATCAGCCTCATTTATATAAAATCTGATTGCCCTCCCCAAATGATGTTTCACACCAAATTTGGATGCAATCCATTCAAGTATTAAGGAGGAGTAGGAATTTAAAGCAAAAATTCAGCAAAGTTCCCCTTTTGGGGCCCTACCCCTCTGGCCCCAGGAGTCGGATCAGCCTCATATATATAAAATCTGATCGCCCTCCCCAAATGATGCTTCACACCAAATTTGGATGTAATCCATTCAAGTATTAAGGAGGAGTAGGAATTTAAAGCGAAAATTCAGCAAAGTTCCCCTTTTCGGGCCCCGCCCCTCTGGCCCCAGGGGTTCGATCAGCCTCATTTATATAAAATCTGATCGCCCTCCCCCAATGATGCTTCACACCAAATTTGGTGGTGATCCATTAAGAAATGAAGGAGGAGTAGCATTTTGAAATGAAAAGTTTACTGACGGCGCACGGCGCACGGCGGACGGCTGACGGCGGACGACGACGGACGAAGCACGATGACTATAAGTCATCCTGACCCTTCGGGTCAGATGACCTAAAAATCTGATCGCCCTCCCCAAATGATGCTTCACACCAAATTTGGATGTAATCCATTCAAGTATTAAGGAGGAGTAGGAATTTAAAGCAAAAATTCAGCAAAGTTCCCCTTTTCGGGCCCCGCCCCTCTGGCCCCAGGGGTTCGATCAGCCTCATTTATATAAAATCCGATCGCCCTCCCCCAATGATGCTTCACATCAAATTTGGATGTAATCCATTCAAGTATTAAGGAGGAGTAGGAATTTAAAGCAAAAATTCAGCAAAGTTCCCCTTTTCGGGCCCCGCCCCTATGGCCCCAGGGGTTCGATCAGCCTCATTTATATAAAATCTGATCGCCCTCCCCCAATGATGCTTCACACCAAATTTGGTGGTGATCCATTAAGAAATGAAGGAGGAGTAGCATTTTGAAATGAAAAGTTTACTGACGGCGCACGGCGGACGGCGGACGACGACGGACGAAGCACGATGACTATAGGTCATCCTGACCCTTTGGGTCAGATGACCTAAAAATACAATCGTCCCGATTCGCTATACATTTCCCTCGACGATAACGCCATATTGTTCTGTTTTTGGAGATCGAGGAAATCTTTAGTGTTCCATTTGGAATGGCATGCGGCAAAAGCAGTTCAATAACTATTTTCAGATATAAATTTGTGCCAATGTAGATCTATATGACGATATAATACTAAGCTGGGTTTTAATTAAATGTTGGAAAAGCAATATATTATGCAATTTAATTCATGGTAATAATTTTCATGAAAGGTGGTGGTAAAACGAGGATACACTGTACATGCAAAAAGATAAATGATGATGTACACCAAATTTCACAATTAATCTATGTTCTTTTAACATGATGTTCCAGTTCATAGCTATGAGGTAATTACTGTTAATTGTATTTTTTTTTTCATGTTTTAGCAAACCAACTCATGTATTACTCACAGGTTCACCAATCAACTCAAAAGCATGTCCTAAAATCTTAAAGGCCTCTTCTGCACCTAGCTGCTTATTCTGAAACAGTTAAATATTTGTTATTGAATTTATTTAATGGATTTCACAATTTCTACAAAATAATAGGGATCTTAATTATATAAAGGTCAAAATGAGTTAATGGAAATAACTTGATGCAAGACAAAGTGTTTTCCCTCCATGAAAATTGATTACAGTTGGCAATTATGATGTTATGCAAACAAATAGGTCTGTCTTGACTTAAATATGACAAACTTTCATAATTTCATGGATCTTTCTCCCAATTATCATAAAATAAGAGTTCAATAATGTGAATACCTTGTCAGGATGCACAAGAACAGCTTGTTTTCTATAATATTTTCTAATATCGTCATCACAGGCATCAGATCGTAGACCTAATATACTGAAAGCAACAAAATCGTCAGATTGAAATAAACGATGCAATACTTGAGGGAAAATAAATTTGCCGTTTAGGCTTTCACCAATGCAAGGTGATAGAGGTTTGATTCCCTAATTGTATGTAAAAAGGTATATCGCATCACTTTCCCTGGAGCTGCCCAACCAGGTTGCTTTTCTCTGGGCACACCAATGAACATTAAGCACCACCACATACATCCGGACCAAGAACATGATTGATATAATTTGAAATAAACTTCTTCATGAATGTTGTAAGTTAATAACATCTGACGAGCAAAATAATATGGCTGAATTACATCAGGTAGCTTTAGTTTTAACCATTTCAAAATTTACACTGATAAAGCTCTTCTAAGAATTATTTACTGTGGTAATTGTTAAGCCATTGTAGAGCTTACCTATAGGGATCTTTTCCCTTACAAGCTAAAAGCCTCTGCATGGCTTCATCACCTGAAAAATCAAACAAATACTTACAACTCCAAATTAAAGTAAAATTACGCCAATACGCAAAACAAAGCTTGTTCCAGTTACCTTACCTACAAAAATTCCTTGGTGTCTACTCTCATCATTTTCGGTAATTTTCAAAAAATTACATTTTACATTCAAGGAAGATCACCTATATAAATCATGTAGAAGCAATGTCAATGATTTTACTTGAGATGCACTAGTAAATGATTTTGAACTTAAGGGATATGATATCACATAGCTTGCAAATTTTATATCTTTAGGAAAACATTTCATCAGATAACACACCTCATCCAATAACCAGCGAGAGACATTTTTGTATGGGCTAAAACTTATAGCCCACAGGCAATACCCAAGAAATTACAGTACATATCTGTTACAATGCTCTAGTACATCATGGTATACTTAATATGAGAAAAGGGGGAGAATACATGGGACAGTGGTCTTCATTCCATTTTGACATATTACTGTAGGACTCCTCAAGAAATAATCACATATGATCTTAAATAATTTAAGTTGAACATCTTATATTTGACTTAAATTATGGAGCTCAATTAACATAAAGAAATACATTCTGATAGAAAAGACAAACACTTTTTGCCCCCTCCACAGGAATATAAGATATGAAAATTACCTGAGCCGAGGTGATATTTCTTACCTGTTGAGGGCAAAGCTATGCTTTCTTCCAGTCCAATTTTTCGTGTCCCACTTCCTGGTGGCCAGGAATTAGTATCTTTAAAATATCTTTTCAAAATATAGGTTTTCACTAGGTAAGAAATCTTTGACCAAGCAATACCAACCACATGAACAATCAAATTGACTCTGAAAAATGAATGAAATGAATCATTAGAAAGAACATGTATATTATGTAGTTATCTTTTATTCATTTCTTTAATTATAATTTCGCAGAATTTTTCTGTTAGATTATCTTAATATCAAGACAACTTTTGAAAAAGTGATATAATTTTAGTGATTGAAAGACTAGTAGCACAATATACATTTGTATACAGCCTACAAAAAGCTAAGTATTTCATGATGAAACTTGCACAAAACATTATTATAAAGTTCAAGGTAATTTAATCATCCATAATGATAGGTGCATTATATACTACATGTGTATTTTTAAGGTTTTATGGGAATATTAACATTGTATGAGTAAAATATGGTATTTGCAATAAAATGCCAAAAAAAAAAAAAAAATGAATTCTAAAATCTGCTGGTGTAGAAAATTAATAATTCTTAATTTATTGGTACAGTAATCTATATACATAATACAGTCCAGGATCTGCCTTGTTAAGACTCCATTTAACTCATGATCAATGACACCCGAAAACACATTAAGACTCTTCCAACGCAAAGGTTGGAATAGTTCATTATGAAATTTCAGGGGGTGGATGTGTTATTACCGAGGGGGGGGGGGGGGGGGCATTATTACAATCAGGCAGAGTGGAGACTACATATTCTATGAGGAAGAGGCTAGGGGAACTTATTTCTGAGAATGGTGCATGTAACTGATGGTAGATGTACTTACAGGTAGATGATGAGTCCGAAGATAAGAAGCAGTGTTGTGACCAAACAAGACCAGAGGATGGAGAGAAGGTATCGCACTTTGTCATACACATAGTTAATCCATTCATCTGTAAAATAAAACATCGCAAGCCGGTCAAATATTAGTCGAAAACACACTGTAGGTGGCAGTTACCTGGTATTCAAAACGACATATCCAATAATCATTTCAGCAATAGTTTTTTCTACTGCATTTGGAGTTTATTTCCTGTACCTCTATAAGGACCTTAATTAGTGGTCATGTGATCGTACTGTTAATTACAGGTACGTAGCTCAATTTCATTGAGATGTGTGAACAAATCAAGTTGAATCAACATGTAAACAAACTTAACAAAGTAAAAAACAATATAAGCTATTTCTTCAAATGATGAGAATTCTACCAAAACTATTCAAATCACTAAGTAGGAATTATTTCCCCCTGAAAATGGACTAAATATCAATTAACATACATACCAAAATGTGTTAATTTCCCTATGTAAACTCTAATTTACCCTCTTCTTGATAGGATATGGAAGGTCAGGGGTACTGAAATTTAAGCCCCCGATATCTGTACACCCAGAGAAATAGACAGCTGTATATAGTAACCGAGTCTTGGGGACAAGATTTTTGAAAATTTTGATTAATTTTTACTTTTAGGGCCCTGGGGACCCAAGAGGGGAAGGAATCCTAATGAAAATGAACAAAATATACTCAAAAAGTTTTTTTTTTTTTTTGCAGTATGAACGCTAAACTTGTATCCCCTCCCCGATCGCGAGGGGGGAATAGATGGCCCTTGTACTAAAATTTACAAGTCAACCAATTTGCCACAAAGCCCTCTGATGATCAAAGGTAACACTGCGAAGTGTCAACCTGAACATTTTTGCTGAGAATTTTTTTTTATAGAAAATACCATTCCATGAAAATAGTTTTTGTTGAAAGAGCAAATTTCATAGAAGAAAGCAAAAACATCTCATCTAATCACAGACCATGGCAATCATCTTCCCAATTCATTTTTTATCATTACTGCAAAGTTTGCGAAACGATTGGTAGTACAAGTCACCAACTGTATGATATAATTACCTATATACTCCTGGTCAAATGTTGACTCCAGGAACATTGGCCGGCGACCACCTCTACCGTTCCTAGCAGCAGGGCCTGTGGAATCGGCTGCAGTATAATGAGCACTGGAGTGTTTAGATTTTTTGTCAGCCTTCCCATTCTGCACAATGTTTTCATGTTTTTTACATTCAGAGTCTTTGGGTTGTGCATTTTGATTTGTCCGCTTTCTAGTTGAGTCTCTCAGGTCATTGTTGATGAACTCTGTGGACTTTTTGTGAGCAGTTGATGGAGATTTGGTACCACTAGCAGGCTTCCCATTGTTGAGCATTGTGCTGGAGGCTCCTGAAGATGTCTCTGGCGCTTTTTTCTCCTTTGTCTGAAAAATCCGCCTGGCATCAAAGAAAGATTTTGAAGTGGAACTTTTACTATTATTAACAACTCTTTCTGACGAAGCATCCGACTGAGATCTTGACTTACTGGTACTCTCTTCATGTTTACCACTGCAAGCGGGCCGAGCAGACATCAAGGAGATGTCTTCTATACCACTGGTACCACTGCTCACGCTGCTCGTGCTTCCTTTCCTCGTCAGGAGTGGGATACTTTCCATACTCACACTCTTGTGTCTGTCCACTCCACCATCACCTGAGTTTAAGTCTTCAAATTGGTCGAGGCCGTATTTGGAATCAGGAGAGACCTTGGACTCCATGTCGTCTCCATGGCCAGACAAACTTTTGGAATGCTGGCGTTGTGTGTGTGGCCGTCTGATCAAGACGTGTGGTTTGTATGGTTTACTGACTGGATCAGCTAATTTCTTCTTCACTGCATCAGGCTCTTCTGTGTCTTTACCAGACTGACTTTGCATTGGCTTAGATTTAAGTGCTTTAGCGATGTCAGAATAGGTCGGTTTGCTGTTAGTCGTTCCAGCATTTAGTAGTCTCTCTGTATTTTCTACACTGGTTCCAGTACTATGATCCTTGGACAGTGGTTCAGGGGTTCCAAATGGGTCATACAGAGATTTCCAATTGGCTACAGCCTCTGCATATTTTTCTTTTCCTTCTTTGGCATTTTCTTGGAAACTTGGGCTAAATGATTCTGGTGGACTGAAGTTCTCTGGTATTGGAACTTCAGCAGGAGGGTTAGTTCCAATACCAGATAGTAAATTTTGACAATTTGACAGGAAATTTCTGTGACTACTTATATCCATGTCTCCTATAGAGGCACCATAGGGGGAATTAGAGGTACTGGAAGGGGTGAAAACATCCCATGCAAACGTTCCTGCTGACTCTGAAATGTTGTGAGTAGGCATACCAGTGAACTGAGTCCAGGGATTATACAATGGAGAAATTCCTCCCCCTAAATCCTCCGTTTGTCCCAAGGCATTCATTTCTTCCAAACTCATTCTCTCAGCTTCACTGGGGTGATGGTTTCCCTCACAGCTCCCTGTTCCATCAGAGTCGGCCATCTTGCCACTTTCTCACCTGCAATAAAATCATGGTTCAATCAGTATTACCGGCACCACTACAATGGCTAAATTATAATTAAATAACTGTTGAATTATAAAACATTAAACTTCACTAACTCTTTGCGCAGATGTTGGAATTCTCCATCTCTGCAAAAATAATTTTCTACTGCTGATTGGATCCTGTGCATACTCTTTACAAATCGCTCTGACTGTGCCTAATTTCATGGCCCACCAACCAGAACATTAGTGAACTTTGATTTAACCAGAATTATTCTGAGCTTTCAATGCAACCGAACCAAAGATCAAGAATTGACCAGGAGAACTAAGAACCTCCAATCACAGTGAGAGTCCAAAGGGAATGTAGCTCAATTTACAATATGGATGAAACGAGATGCTAAACTGAGAAGAACAAAGCGTGCACATACATGTGTATGTGTTATGGTCTTCATCGATCATTTCTTACAACTGACCTGATCATGACCATTATCAATTCTTAGATTTAAAAGCTGGAAAAGCATCTTTTTTTCATCGTCGGATACCCACGGTTGATCTCGCTTCGTAAAATATGGTAATTCGTATATTAGAACGGACCAATCAGAAAATCCGATACGTATTCGGAACTCTCCAGTTTAAAGACCCGTTTCGTGGTACACCATACACAACAATGGCTGCGCCCATGAGGAAGCGTGTAAACGGCGAGTAGAAGACGTGTTCACAATGATGGCGGCGCCAATTAAGTCTTGTGAATTTTGTTTAAAAATCATACGAGACAAGTCTTACAGGTCGTTGACTTCAAAAACAAGTCAAGAGCAATACAGTGCAACTTATCAAAGTAATGCTTCCGTATAGATTATATAACGCTAATTCTGATTGGTTTAAAATCCCATCGCGAAACTGCACTGGAACCAATCATTCCAACCAACCAATTAATATGCTTCATGCATATTAATTACCTACGAGGATTTCTCGGCGAGTTTGCCCATGGGTGATGAGTGAGTAAGCGAAGCGAGATCAACCGTGGGTATCCGACGATGATTTTTTATTTGAATAATACAACTGAATCCTTTCACGATTTTTCAACTGTGGTCCAAGTGTTGACCATGGTTTGGTTTTGGTATTATTTTGTTCAATATCTTACTAACAGCTAATTGTCATTTAAGGACAGAGTGTGTATCTGGGAGGCGGCGGTATGTTCGAGAAAGCGTCTTTGCGATAGGGCAGAACTGATGCCAAATTTATAGTGCTACCACATGTACATATACACTGAAATAATTGCCTAAGGCCACCAGCAGATCAACCCACTCGTTACGTTATACTGACAAACAGGTGAACCAGTCCACAGTTGCTTGAGTTTCTGTCAGTAAATTATATATTTATACATTATTTACTGACAGAAACTCAACTGTGACCATTCCACTCCCATGATGCTGTCATGAGCTTCAAGCAGTAATTGGTTGCCATTTTTTTACTAAATGTCTCGGCCAGGGGACAAAACCCAAACTCTTCCTCACATGGACAAACACTTAACTAAGGGCCAAAAGCGAGGCAGTGTCAAGGGAGAAATTAGGGAAAAGGCAGCTGTAAGAAAATGTTTAGATATAAATTATTAAATCGTATCAAGTATTATTTGTTCCATGAAAATGAAAAATAACTTTTTTTGTCACCTCCTTTCCTATTTTTTGGCATGTTTATACCACCTAGGCCTAAAACACATTTTTTTTTATTATTTTGCATACTTTTCACCATGTATGATGCACCCATAGTAACTATATCACATCAGTTTACATGTGTACATATTTTCACTAAGCCATGTTTAGTTTTGCTTTTGGTCCGGTTCAAGTGCATTAGTTTATTGTTTTCTGTACCCATCTTAGATTTGTTTCATCAATCAAATATATGCGGATGTAATATTGTTGAAGTCTTGGAATTTTGTAATAGCAATCTATTTTCATGAATAATTTACTCTCTTGTTTCAAAAAGCTCATGCTGTTACATCACACTGACCAGCTCCTTAACCCTAGTTTAAGGGTCTGACCTTAAATACCATACTCCAGATATACTGCCTTTTAGGTTCAACAAATTTAAGTTCCCTATATGATGGTAATTTACTGTTAATCATCCTAACTTCAACCCCACTGTAAATTCTATTGAGAGTATTCAATTATGCATTGAAATTTCTAGATGCAGCAATCAATTTACAATTTATTTTCATGGGTCCTTTTTGTACATATTGCCAAAAACGATGGGTCCCACAATGTTAAATTGAAGCATTTCCAGAATTTCTATGAGTCCTTTCATAATTTTATGAGTACTGGACTCGGGACTCGCACGTAGATTGATCACTGTCTAAGATGTTATTGAACTTGTAGTTTGGTTCTTAAACCAGAATACAGCAATGCTTTTGTGGTCAAAACAAAGCATAATGAAGCCTTAAGGGCGTTAAAGGCCTAAAAAATTGTGAAAAATATTCATACTTGAATAAAGATCAAAATGACTGCAATAAGAGGGTGTCCTTGAATATTAGAATAGATGACCTTTACCATTGTTGTAGAAATGTAGAACAGTTACAAACATTATAACACTTTTCAATTACAATAGTATGACATTTCAGGGTTCTCATTAAAAGCTGGTTGCCGGCAAAAGTAGCCTGTTATTCACCAACTCTGAACCGGCTATTCTTTAAAATTTTATATACCGGGTATGTCAACATTACCGAATGTGAAAATTAAACCGGCTATTCTTTCGAAGTCAACCAATCATTGCAAAACTTAGTGAGAACACTGATAAACGTAAAGATTTAGTAATTTCATAATATCTGGTGATAAAATGGAAAATTTATCTCATATCTGGGTCAGAATACTAAATATTTTATTTCTTTATGACTTTATAAAGCTGCAAACATAAATTACTAAGGAACTTTACTGATTTTTGCTAAAATTGATAATATCATAGCCTAGAAACCAAGCAATATATGTCAGTTATTGTACGAGAAGGGCAGTGCCAGTGGGCGAAAGTTGAGCTTGCAATTGGCACATGATGACATTAATTTGTTCTTCCAATTTATTACTTATACACCTTGAAAATGAGCCAGCAAGAGGAGCAGGAAATACCTGTAAAACCACTTCCAGGATCCAATTCGAAGTAGGATATTTCTAGTATGTTCAAACTGTGTTTAACTGCCATGTGCTTTTTAATTACAAGATTGTTCATGCTGAAAAGTTTAAGATACAAAATGAAAAAACAAAAAGACAACCTGTGAAACACGTCTGTAAAAATGAAGTTCTCATACAAACTTATTTTATTCAAACTCCAGTAAAATCATGATCAAACAAACAACCATGAGACATGCTGATCACTTTGTTCTGTAAACAGATTAATTTTAGATGCAGCAATATAAGTTAGGTACATGTATACCACTGGTGTCAGTTTTCATTATTATATAATCAAGCCATTTAAATGTGTAGGTTGATTTTTCTTGAAACAAAATATGTGTTTACGTTTTTTTTCTTTACTCATTTTTGTCGGACTCCTCATTGAAACTTTATTTTGTTCAGTTGTCTATGTTTTGTCTTGCACAATGTTGTTAGTGTTGCTGTTTTTGTCATTGTTTCAATTGTCAAGAAAAAAAAAGTGTCTGGGCCTATTCTATTCTGTACAGGTGATGTACTACTATGCAAATGTTGCCTTACTCTATCACTATCAGTCTATGTGCATCGCTGAAACTTATCGGTGTCGCCTCGTAACATTAAAACTGCTTACATGGTTGTCAAAGATCTATAAATTTAGACTGACAACCTGGAAAGTCGGCAGAATTGTCGATATTGGTATGCGGGAGCCTGCATACCTGCGCCATGTAATTAGGGGATTTGCGTTTGCTTAGCGGGGAAACATAGTTGTGTTCCCGCAGCCTAGAAAAAACACAACCTACGTATACATTTATCCTACTACAAATAATTGTATATAGCACCCATCTTGTTAGGAGGCAGGTGAGCATCTAATTAATAGTCAGTGAGAAGTAGAGACCTCTGTATGATTTTAAAGTTTGTTTACAAACTTAGATCAAATATATCATTTTTAACTTGCCATCTGCATGCCTCAAATATGAGACCAAGGAACAATTCTCATCAAGACATCTGTATAAACACTTTATACATTCATATTTTTCACTTCCTTAATTTACCATTGGTATGTACCATTTATATCCAAATTATTTATGAGTCCTAATGTTCAATTGATGGTATGTGCATTTGCATATAAGCGTTATTAACGACTTATCAGGATGCTAACCTTTTAGCCACTATTTATAACCTAGCATTTAATGATACATATTATGTTTAAACTGCATTAAAAACTGCAATCACACGCGAGATATACTAGACAAATCATAAGTTTAGTACGAAAATTACCAAATAATATGTTGGAACATCCCTTATTTACCAAGAACGATAAATATTGTGCACCAATGCTTAACGAGGTAGGCCTACTTCCTATTCTTACCATTTTATCTTCTGTCAACAATCAGGGTTAAAACTTACGTTAGTGATTTAGAGCGATTGTAGACATCAATGTGCGTCCCGGAAAAGTATGCAAGTTAATCATATCTTAGATAAATAATCATTGTCGATACTAGTCTACCCGGATCTTGAATGCTGATCGTAGACCAAAAGACTACATAAGTTTAAATCTATTTTTAGACATTTCCAAAACAGCAGGTTCTTGGGGGGTGATGTCAAAACATGGGGTCGATATAGTAAGTGTTATGTATACACATGTTGTGATACACATCGTCAAATAAATCAATAATTATTCTTACTAAATATTCCTTCAATGTCATAGAATCTTCTTCTCCTTGATAACCAGACGTACAGTACATCCAGTGCAGCATCACATCCTTCCCACCGCCATCGGCATGGAGCAGTTGTCAACTCGAAAGTCTCGCACTGAATCACGTGATCTTGTAGTAAGTATGCTAAGGACAAACGAGACTACGGCGTTATTAGAAAATCTTATCCTATTCGACTTATCTGAACAAAATAATACTTTTAAAATGTACATGTTCAATAGGGTAGTAAACCACTTTAGCAATAGCATTTATAAAAATAAAACTCTCGGTGTTATTTTTTAGCTATTTTTCTTTACTGTACTTGGCGTGAAACGTAATATTAGAGTGCTTTAAAATCTCAGTCAATAGATTAGGCCAGGGAAATAGGCCTATACGTCCCTGATTACCTATAGGTGTACCATTTTCTAGTTTGCATTACATTTTTTTTAGTTTCGGCCCGTGTTTAACACTTAATATCCTCTTTTTCAACTGGCCAAGCGTTGTAAAATCCATATTAGCCCTGCTTGCACGTCAGTACGCTTAATGACACGACGTTGTTGATTTCGGTTAATAGCATATATTTCCAAATCTCCATCAGAAACATATTTAAGCCATGGCTTTAAATACGTCACTGTCAATATGTTGTATTCTAAAAGAAGAATTTTCTCCGTGGCAGTTTTTTTCTGTCAAAATTAAGGTAAACGGAAATCTTGTAAAGTGTAAAAATTTTAGCACGATATTTGTAACGCGTAACATAAAATTATATAACTATCCGTAAATTTTTACCACCATATATATACTCTTTCTAAACAATTTGTTTTAACAGGAACTTGCATTGGTGTAACATCAATACTAGATATATAATATATATTAAGAGGTTTAACAGGATAAGAGAAAATTAATCATTCACCTTGACCTCCTTAATTGGTAGTGAGAGGGGGGATCTCAACCCTCTGGGTAAGATTCTTAATATAAGCTGCCAACTCAGCAAGCCTAGCGTGCTTGGCAATTTAAGAATCTTACCCCTCCGGTTGAGATTCCCCTGTCTCAACCCTATGGGGATGGACTATTCTTTTATTCCATAACATAAATTTATAAATCAGACTAAAAGGAAAACCATGAACATGCATCAAGGAACTACCGAAAAGTTATTTAAATAGCCTGTGAACTTCATTCTAATAAGAAGCGATTCCTGGTAAACTTGGGGTAATATCGAAGCATAATATGACTTTCCGAAAAAAGCAAATCTATAGATTTCTATGATAGTTTCGTCCCAGAAACATTTGCATGAAGGACAATGAACATCACACATTGAAATGGTTTTACCACAGGGACCTGAGAATTTGCTACAGCTATAGTTTTGGACCTAAGCTATAAGTTGTTAAGAATAAGTCTACACTTTTGGGGGGTTTAGGTCAATTTTCGATTAAAAAAAAAAAAAACTTCGATGGCCATAAAGGCTATCACTGACCATTGAGTGGGCTTTTTTTAAAGAATGAACAATTACTCTTAGTTTAGGTCCAAAACTAGCTGTAACAAATTCTAAGGTCCCTGTGGGTTTTACGTTCACTTTTACGACCTTACGGCATTTCAGTGGCCAAAACAAATTACCAAAATTATATTAATTAATATTAGATTTTCATGTTACTAGATCATTTAATTAGAAAAAAAAAATTAGAGCAAAGCAAAAAAATGGTTTTGAGGAGGGACTTACAAAGGACCAAAACTAGTCTAGTGTCGGTTACTTTATTTTTTGCAATATGCTTCAGGCCACATACCGCAGACCATACTGAAAATCTATAATGGTGACGTCATTGAGAGAAAATTCTGGATCCGCCTCTGTGACGTCATGTAACATAACATATTCTGCCGCAATATTAATTGGCTGAACAACGAAAGAATAGGAAATAAAGTGAAACGATATCGACCCTATATATATTTTGTTTCCTTTGCTACAGAATTAACAAAATTAATTAGCGTTACCCCTTTTGTTTTTGTAACCCGTTTACCGAGTTTTCCCGAGCCATCAATATTTCGTTAATGTTTATTCCGTAAAGATCGAGTCAAGCAAAAGGCTTGTAGTCTAAATCCTCTTTTTTAATATTTCCGCAGACGTTAATTAAATGTAAAAGGCAACGATCAGTTTACAATTTATTTTCATGGGTCCTATTTGTAGATATTGCCGAAAATGATGAATTCCCACAATGTTAAATTGAAGTATTTCCAGAAGTTCTATGAGTCATATCATAATTTTATGAGTACTGGACTCGGGACTCGCGCGTAGATTGATCATTGAAAAGGTGAACGGACTTGCATCGGGACCGAACAATTATCGTAGCAAATTTGTTTAACATTTACATCAAACAAAAAGAGTTAGATATGGTCGTTGGTAGTCCGAAGGGTTCTGACTCTCTGACCCGCTAAATATTTTGACGACAGGCGGGTGCGAGAGACTCTCTGACCCGCTAAATATTTTGACGACAAGCGGGTGCGAGAGACTCTCGCACCCGCCTGTCGTCAAAATATTTAGCGGGTCAGAGAGTCAGAACCCTTCGGACTAGGTCGTTGGTAGTTTTCTAAACGCATAGCTTTTATGATCATTGAGGGGACATTTTTATCGAAAATTGATCTTAACCCCCAAAATATGTAAAATTACTCTCAACACTCTATTTTAGGTCCATGAATGTTCGCTTCATATTTTCGACCAAACTAACTGTCCAATCATTTGATGAAAACATACACATTGTTCATTTGCAATATTTTACTGTGAAATCTGTATTTTCGAAAAATACTTTTGGAAGTCAAATAAACAAATCACGTATACATGTAACAATCCGTACATTGGACACCAAGTAGTACCGTTTCAAATTTTGCAGAACTTTTTAATGTCTAGACTGTGGTGTGGATACTTTTTTAGTTACAAATCGATAAGGAGTTGTACATTCATACCGTGATCACACGCTATACTAGGAACTCGAAAATCGTTTTTTCTTTGTGGGCATATTGTACTTATTGTTGACTTTGGTTAAGAAATCCGTAGGAAAGGACTAGACAACAAAAATGAGTTCGTTTCTCAATGCTGAATGAGTTACACATGGGTATGGGAATCTTAACTGTAGTGCACAGGCACTTGTGGCCAGGAGAATAACCATCTGAGGCATCTATATAGCGATAATATAGCGAAATATGAATAATTAAAAAAATATAAAAACATTTTTTTTCCAATTTTCTTTTTATTTATTAATCATCTAAAACCATAATGAAAATAATTGAGAGAAGCTCTCTTTTTCAGTGTCTGATAGTCGATTTTTAGTGAAATTTAACCGCTTGACGTATCAAGCTGAAATTTGGCAATTATTTTCATTATGGTTTTAGATGTTAATAACATAAAAAGAAAATTGGAAAATTTTGTTTTTATAGCTTTTTTTATTATTCATATTTCGCTATATTATATCCGGGACGTAAATATGTGAGATTGTGGCCGGAACATGATAGAATGAGTTTACCTGATTGTATATAATAACTGGATGAAGATTCAACTCTTCCCATTTGATGACTCATAGATTGGTACCTAGGGATGAGGCATGATCCAAGGACAAATTCTAGTAGCATGGATATGGTCTCCTCAAGCATTGCGTTATAATGTATGTATCCTAATGGTCAACGTTATGACCCAGTAAGCAAGTCCACAGGGATGGGGCCATTCCTAAGGGCTAATCCAAATAGCAAAGAGTATTTTCCTTATCATATCTAGTGATTGCATACAAGGTTATACGGTATTCTCAGGACAGGGCTTTACCTAGGAGAAAGCTTTGTGTAGCTTATATGTATTTTTTCTTTTTACCTAGCAATTGAACATACGACAGAAGGTTGGGGTTTTTCTGAACTGTTTCCATGTGATGAAAAGGGTTAAGAAACTGGATGGAATGGATCAAGAATCTGGAATTCTGGAAACAAGAATGGATTCGTCTCCTCAAGCCTTATAGTATGGTTATATGGTGTTTAAATAAGTTATTTCCATGTTAAGACCTAGGATGTTAGCAACCAGCAGGATGACTTCACTTTTGATTGTTGGGGGTAACATTCTCACAACTGCGAGCTCATTCACCCCGGGATTTATAATCGGCTATTCCACTCTTTGAATTGGAAGTGCTCAAATATGTCTTCGGGGGTGAATGAGTTAAGGTCAAAAGAAGATGAGGGCCTAGGGCAACATAATCAAACCGAAAGAGTAGGAGAGTTAAAAATGGAAAGAAAAAGACCAAAGGTTGTTTTCCTCAGGAGATTTTCAGGAACCCTACATAACTCTTACGACATGCAGTGGGACACACCAGGCCCGGTTTCATCAACGTTCCTTAATTTAAGGAAACTCCTCAACTTAAAAATCTCCATAGGAAAGCATTACAGAATTCAAGGAAAGTTCCTTAACTAAAGATGTCCCCTTAGATTCTGTAATGCTTTCCTATGGAGATGTTTGAGTTAAGGATCGTTGATGAAACCAGGGCCAGCTTTTTGTTCTCCGACCCTACAGGGCTGGTGTACACTAAGGAGGAGGTCAGACCACATGTATTAATCTCTCTCTAGTATGCCATAAACCACCAGTGTTGACCATTGGACAAGGCCAGAACTGAACCAGTTACAGTAGCATAGACTTGCCAATCTTAATTTAGCTGTTATTTATTAGCACAAAGGGAATAAATCTCAGATGACACTGGACTGGGCACAGGGACTAAGACCTAAGGTTTGGGGTGTGACCCCTGGGACATACCTGGTAGTACGACCATTTTCAAGTCTTCCTGTCTAGCAGTGGTTTAGTGGATTAAAGGGTGGAAATTTCAATTCTTTGGATGTGATGATTGAAGCATTGTTAAAGGGAAGAATTTCAACTGTTTCTATAATATGATAAAATGCATAAGTACTAACGATAGGATTGGAATACATGTCATGGCAAAACTGAAAAATCCTTGTAGTTTGGATGAATATTCATTTTTTGATGCCAAGGAATATCATAATAGTGTATAAGACCATCAGATGAATATACAATATATCAGCTGTTTCTATGAAATGACCTGGAAGCAAGTCCCTGGGGTTAGGTCAGACCCCTGCATTAATACTTATAGCATTTATGTATTTTGTCTCTTCATGCACAACATCCTTTTAAAGGATGAACTCTTTCCTTGTTGTGATCCAAGGACCAAGCTCCTTGGATAGGGCAGGAGCAAACTGATATATACACATCCTCGTGCCCACGATAAAATGTACATGGCTATATGATAGAAACCTTTTTACTTTGTTTTAAAGTAGTTATTCACACAAATTTCCTCTACTGAGGCAACACTCCTCTGGCAGTTGGGGTCACCATCTTCCTTTTTACAAAGTATAAGTTCCTTTCCCTGTGAAGTGTAGAATCAAACATTGCTAAAAACTGTGCAAATATCGCAAAAGAGTAGAATTTTAAAGCAAAAATGACCTAGATTTATATTTTAAGTCCTCCTTGCCTGGCTCCTGGTGATGCAGTCATCTATAATTCCGTAAAATAAAACTGCCTTGCCCTAGCAATGTTGAGGACCAACATTGGAAAGAACCTGTCAGGGGTAGAATTTAACTTTGTTAGCAACTCGCATTTTGTGGCAAGTGGGTTAAATTTTAACTCGCCAAAAAAGAAACTTGCTGTAATTTTGGAGTGGAAAATGAAAGCATTACATGTACATGTATGGTGCATTCTAAATCAGTCTAATTTACAATTTAGACAAGTGTCAACAAAACAATGCACTATTTGTGCGTGAGTGTATGCATGGATTTGTTTCAAGATACATTTTATACTTTCAATGACGTTTTCTGACATATGTACAGGTTGGAATAATATATACCATTCAACAAGTATAATTATACTAACTAGCCGAAAAATGCAAGTACAACTATTTTCTACTAGCAATTTCAGAAATCAACTCGCATTTTGGGAGTGCACGAGTGTTAAACTCAAACCCTGCCTGTTAAGTTGTTTAATAGAAGGAATTGACTTCAAAAGAGTTAGGATTGTATGATTTTGTTCCAGGTCAACCTGTATTATGCCACATTTTGTTGGCCGAGAGATTTTACATGTCCTTCCATCACACAACTAAGTTCTTACCCCAGGGATTCTACATATCCATATTACGCCACAATTTATTGGCCCAGAGATTGTACATGTCCCTCGGTCACACAACTAAGTTCTTACCCCAGGGATTCTACATATCCATATTACGCCACACTTTATTGGCCCAGAGATTGTACATGTCCCTCGGTCACACAACTAAGTTCTTACCCCAGGGATTCTACATATCCATATTACGCCACAATTTATTGGCCCAGAGATTGTACATGTCCCTCGGTCACACAACTAAGTTCTTACCCCAGGGATTCTACATATCCATATTATGCCACACTTTATTGGCCCAGAGATTTAACATGCCCTTCCGTCACACAACTAAGTTCTTACCCCAGGGATTCTACATATCAAGATTTTGGAAGTAGCTGCTCGAGAGAAGTCAGTTATTTAAGAAGATGACAAATGATGAACACTGTGCAACGGCATAAGCTTACCAGGCAGATGAGTTTAAAATCTAGTTGTTGGTTATGCGAAATATCATAAAACATATTTTCCATATTGTGTGGCAAGTTTAGCCTTAACAAAGATTTCTTTTTCATTGAGAATTAGTCTACTTCTGCTAGTAAAAGCATAAAAGACAAGAAGGAGACCAGCTGAAAATAGTACTCTTTATTTCATTTCTACTTCACATACAAACATATATATCCATTTGATGCATACATGTATAATCATATAAGTGGACTATGAAATATATACAATATCTAAACAATCCTTTTCAGACATTGTACAGGGTTCCCACAAAATATAGTTACCCAGGAATGGAAATCTACCCATGCCTTCAGTGTACCCTTCCAAATCTATACCCATTCAAAAATGACAATATTTTCAGTATTATCTATTATATCGCCTTAAAGGCCCAATATACGTAACTTTCAGCAAAACTCAATGAAGCGAAAATCAAGCCTAATAACTTTTTATATTTATAGAGTAAGTTAAGATTAACTGATATCAGCAATATTCAAGATTGATTCTTATGCGGTTACTGGTAGAGCAGCGTTTGAAATTTGGTATTTGTAAACACTCGTCCATTTTGAACAGTCTTCTAACTTCGGCTTGTTATTGAAGTGGGCCCCACCTGAATTATTTTCAATCCTTCGGATTTTTCTGTCAAGAGTTTCTTGTAAGTTACCGCTCAAGTTTACTTCGTTTTAGGCTTATTTTTGCATGTTTATCAACTGGTTTTTTTTTCAGAATTTTTCAGAATCAAGAAAAAATTCCCAAAGTTACGTATATCGGGCCTTTAAAGAAAAATTAAAACACTAGTGTTGTGGCTGTTATTTATTGAATTGTCTAGCCTTTATTGAAATGAATGAATCAGTGTTTGTAGCAACAACATTTTGATATACATGTATATATAAACAGCTTTCATGGCTTATAATGATGTCCATTAGTTTAACTACAGACCTAATTCCATGATTTTACAATGCAGCTTGGTAATTTAATTCCTCTTAGCTGCTGTCTTTGATGTTATCTTACAGAATATGACCTCCATTACAAAAGAGTTCTGCTCTAAAACACATTTTCTTTTTGATTTTGCTTGTTTACTGATTAAAAAATTATATAAGCCAAACTATTTTATGTGTATATATATTTTAATCTGGCAAATGTGAATTATTTGATAGTGCTAGGACCTAAGGGAGATAACTCACCGTTGTTTGTAATGTAGAATTTATCCCCGTTAACTAAATCATCCCTGAAATTTCATATTGAACTAATCCAACCTTAGAATTGGAAAAGTTCAAAATATGTTTTCGGGGAGAGTTAATATCTCAATAAAATGAATATGCAATGTAAAGTGAAACGCATGCAATAGGTGAAATATTATACCAGAATAAGCATTAATTCTGTTTATGACTAATAACTTTATTATTATCTCTCTTAATGAAACAAACTGTGCGCTTCAGACAAGATCTGATTTCTGTTTAATTTATTCACTTTATACTAAGGTATGTCCGTATAGAAACTAAGAAATAACTTTATTGAAAGGATGATAAGCATTTACTGGTTTTATAATATTATTCCCACACAACACAACAACATTAAAACATTGTGTATACAATAAAAATAAAATAATCACAAGAATATGAGCAATTTCTACGAAGAAATGGTACAAGGCACTGGTTTTAAAACGAACTTTGGCACCAGACATATAACACCTACTTATACATCTCCTTATAAGGGGTGGAGAAATCCTTCACCACACATTAAAATCCTGGACACATCTAATTTTGGCATCACAGTAAATATGTAGTAAATAATATAATCTAAACAAATATGATCTAGAACATTTAATCTTGTAAACAATTTATCACAGATAAAACAGGTCAAGTGTAAATGTCTGTTTCAGATCCAAATCTAAATGTTTTATGTCAATGTTGCAAGGTCACTCGTCTTGGTCTAGCTAGTATATTCATAGGTTGCTTTTGACCTCCAACATTAAAGAGGTTATCCGAAACAAAATCACACATAGGAAAGCGAAAATTATCAAAATTACAAAGTTTATCTACACAACAATAATGTAAATAATATCACAATAATACAATGAACAGGTCAAAGGTCACCTGAAGCACTCAGGGTCAAAAGGTCACTGAATGGATATCTACATATACTGTAGGGGTCAAAGGTCATCTGAACCGTCGCAAACACTAGGCTATGATTATAGGGACAGAAAGGTTTTAACAAAAAGTCAACAAAAACAACAATGGCACTAACAAATAACAAGAAGTAGAATATCACAGATCTATGGAATAAACGACAAAAACAGCGAGAAATGTTAGTGAATGAACGACAAAAACATTGAGAAATGCTACTCACTTACTATCACAGATCTATGGAATAAACGACAAAAACAGCGAGAAATGTTAGTGAATGAACGACAAAAACATTGAGAAATGTTAGTCACTTACTATCACAGATCTATGGAATAAACGACAAAAACATTGAGAAATGTTAGTCACTTACTATCACAGATCTATGGAATAAACGACAAAAACAGTGAGAAATGTTAGTCAAACGACAGAAACAGCGAGAAATGTTAGTCACTTACTATTACAGATCTATGGAATAAACGACAAAAACAGCGAGAAATGTTAGTCACTTACTTTCACAGATCTATGGAATAAACGACAAAAACAGTGAGAAATGTTAGTCACTTACTATCACAGATCTATGGAATAAACGACAAAAACAGTGAGAAATGTTAGTCACTTACTATCACAGATCTATGGAATAAACGACAAAAACAGCGAGAAATGTTAGTCACTTACTATCACAGATCTATGGAATAAACGACAAAAACAGTGAGAAATGTTAGTCACTTACTATCACAGATCTATGGAATAAACGACAAAAACAGTGAGAAATGTTAGTCACTCACTATCACAGATCTATGGAATAAACGACAAAAACAGCGAGAACTGTAAGTCACTTACTATCACAGATCTATGGAATAAACGACAAAAACAGTGAGAAATGTTAGTCACTTACTATCACAGATCTATGGAATAAACGACAAAAACAGTGAGAAATGTTAGTCAAACGACAGAAACAGCGAGAAATGTTAGTCACTTACTATTACAGATCTATGGAATAAACGACAAAAACAGCGAGAAATGTTAGTCACTTACTTTCACAGATCTATGGAATAAACGACAAAAACAGTGAGAAATGTTAGTCACTTACTATCACAGATCTATGGAATAAACGACAAAAACAGCGAGAAATGTTAGTCACTTACTTTCACAGATCTATGGAATAAACGACAGAAAAAGCGAGAAATGTTAGTCACTTACTATCACAGATCTATGGAATAAACGACAAAAACAGCGAGAAATGTTAGTACCTTTTCATCCTATCACACACGCACACACACACCGATATCATTAATCATGTTTAAAAAAATGAAACCATCCCTACAAAATATATGTCAATAACAAACAGTGTAAAACATGTACATGTTAGTTGTAGTATTCTCTATCACACAGAGGTAATATAAAAGTACGAAATATTAATTAATTTAGGCCATAAACTATAAAACATGTCTTTGTACACTAAAAATTCACCTGAATACAAAACCAACAAGACTTTTTATATTCTATTATTTTACATGAACTTCCTGTATATAAAGTTGAATCTTGTTATCTCAAACCCATATAAATAAAGACCCTGTTTTATTACCAGGTACAAGAATTTCATTGGTGTTGGTCAAACGCCAAACAAACAGTGGAACTCATCAAACTCAAATACCTTAAAACTTGTGTAATCTGCGCACTTTTTTCAAGGAAATTTAAATCCAAAAGTGGAGGGTGCTCAAACTAAACATTTTTTCATTAAGATGAGAGTGTTTATGAAAGTTGTCTTGGGTATATATATATATGCCATTACTGCGTATTACGTTCTTCTTTCAAAGAGAAAATAAGAAAGAAGATAGTTATGTAAAAGGATCCTGTCGGAGGTCAATTTGATGCGCAATATCCTTTGGTAGAAGGTTTTTTAAACCCCAGAAAAGTACTTGTGCAAATTATACTGGTGCGCAATTTAGATGAGTTTTTTTATGGTACTTGGTTTGCCCACTGCTCCACTTACTGTCTTTGAAATAACTTGGTTCAACTTGTAACAATAGCATTAATAGTGTTACCTTGGTGTCGGTAGAATAGTATACCTGCCAGGTATGTGTACCTGTATTTCACAGTCACAATACCGACTGCCCACTGACACACACATGCAAAGGGTAACACCGTAACTACACGCTAACCTTGAAAGGTTACTAAATGTTATTCACAAACATAAATTATTCACATTCTTAGCACTTGTAAGCTCAAAGCATGATCCCTGGTGCAAGCAGCTCTTGCCTATAGATACAATTTATAATTACATTGTACTGTAAAACTCTTGTGGCATTGGTTTAAAAAAAAAAAAACTATTTTGAAATGATCTAGCAAAAATATCTAGTCATCATGACATTGTACATGAATATACATTCAGAATGTTAAATCTTGTAAACAATTCATCTTGGATAGCAAAAATAAAGTACAATTGTGTCGTTCAGATCTTTATCTGTACATATCAACTGCTATGGTTTACAAGACCACAGTGCTTCGACATACAAATTTTCTCTTCATATATAAATACCAGGTAAGTACTTTTAAACGATAACCAAAGTTAAGATGACATAATACTGGTACACAAGGCGTAAAGAATGTATGTGATGCTATTTTTACATCTTGAGTTGATTAGCATGAGAATATCTACACACAGATATGTATTGATAAATTACGTAAAGTAAACATATATTAAAGCATACAATGTAATATATAACGCATACAATGTATAAGGATTCAGAACCTTTGTGAGAGCTCAAATTTTCGCACTGTGATTATTTTATTGAATCAACTCTTGGACATTTCCGCTTGTGAAACGTCCACTTTTATAGTAAATACATGTACAACTCTGCCACCTGCATATCAAGCAATATGGGCTTGTTTGTGAGAAGACAGACGTTGTAAGCAATATGGGCTTGTTTGTACGATTTGGTCAATACTTCTAGATCATGGATTAGTGGCGACTGCATTAACATAGGAATTACATAGTCATCAATACAACTTAATGTCAGTTCAATATTGACCCCCCATATCAATTGGGTTTTTTCCCAATGAATCTTAATGGCCCAATATACGTAACTTTCGGCAAAACTTGAAGCGAAAAGCAATAATAACTTGTTATATTTATAGATTGAGTTAAGATTAACTGATATCAGCAATATTCAAGATGAATTCTTACGCGGTTACCGGTACAGAAGCTGTTGAAACACAGTATTTGTAAACAAGCGTCCATTTTGAACTGTCTTCTACCTTCGTCTAGTTGTTGAAGTGGGCCCCACCTGAATTATTTTCAATTCTTTGAATTTTTCAGAATCAGAAAAATTTCCTGAAGTTATGTACGTATATTGGGCCTTTAAGCCAAAAGGAATGTGTAGAGCTCGTAAAAAAGCAAGTTGATGGACAGACAATGAAGCACTTGTCATGGTATAAGTAAAGGAATGTACACGGATGACGATAGTTGTGGAAACTGTTCTTGTCCGGGATGTGTTATGTGATATGATATGACCACTTCCTCGAACAACATCCGAAGTCTCAGTCACGTACATCATGTATAAATTTGCGTATTGGTACTAGCATCAATATCGTTCTCGGGGGATTCAAAGATACAGTGCATGCCCGGGTAGATCACTTTTGGACTTCTGCTTCGAGGACTGCTGGGTGGTGTTCTGAAAGTTACAGATAAAATAGTGAGTTACAGGTAAAATGGTAAAATTTATCTAAAAGAATACAATAACATAAACTTTGTACCACAATGTGAAACAGTAAAATCAACGTAATACCAAGGACAGGTACACAACTTTTTTCAACATCTAACATTATAGCAATAAACTGTAAACGTTAAACCTAGATTAAGTTTTTGTAAATGAGTTACTCCTTTAACATCTTACAATGTCCATCCTTCACTACCAAACCTCATTTTTACAGATATTTTAAGTTGACTCACACTAACAATGTTCAGAGACAAGTATTACTACTCCAAGTTTATTGGTCTTTCCCAAAAGTGCTGTTATCTCCCTTGTTTGCCATATCATGGCTATACTAGGAAGTGTTTTTGAAACAAATTCGCGCAATTATGATGTCATAAATGGGAATGACGTCATCCGATTGTCACATGGGTCCAAATCATCACAAAAACACTTCCTGAAAGTCCATCTTGTATCACCATTGTGGCCTTTCAAGGGGAATAACAACACTTTTTGGATATATACATGTATATCACCTTGTATCTGACATCATACAAGAGTATAGAATTGGCAATATATGCTCACTACAATAGTAATATTCAGATTGACTAAATTAGTTAAGCTGAGTCTGACATATTTATTAGGATAATTACATTTAAATAATCCTAGAAATGGATTTAGCAGTAAAATGATGTTCTATAATTAGAATAAATGTATTTATAGACAATTCTTCATACATAAAACACTTTTATAATAAACATCAGCAAATTATTTGTTTTCAAAAGAGTTAGACACAGTTAGTCTTATTGTGTACAGTTTAAAACAAAGGAAATGGCACAGCATCATCTTACCACCATGGCCACCGTGGTGTGGCAAAGCGGCACAGGGTTGTCAAAGAGGCAGTTCAAAGGTCACAGCACACAGAAAGCACACAATTGGCTGAGAGGGTCACACTGCTAGTCTGGGGTCAGCCAAAGATTACAATTTCATGCCTCAGTGATCACGCCAATCTGGTCAGTAGCACCATCCTGACCCCCACACCACCTAGTGGGTACCCACACCCAGACCTTAAACCCCTGAACCACCACCAGCTACGGTTTGACCTTTGACACCACCAGTCCCTCTCCCATAACAACACCAACTCTTTCTCCTACACAATATACGATAACAATTTTCTGAATATTGACAGATTAAAAGTCTCTTTCACCCCCCTTGTTGTACCACAATAATCTACAGAATACATTGTAGTTTACTGTGGTGACAAACAGTGAACAGATTTTACATTTCATCATTTTCGCGAAAAATTACTTAAGTTTCCAATTTTCAATTTCAATTTTTTTTTTTTGCATAATTTGAAAACGTCAAGCAGAAAAATTCTGTAATATGTGTTACATTAAATTACCAATTGATTTTTTTAACTTAATTTACAAAACAATTTAAGAAATAAATGAAATATTTGCATGTGTTGTGTTTATGAGAAAGAACCCTAGACACCAGTCCTATATTAGAGCTATACCTACATTCAAATCACATCCTATTTCATATGGTTTCAAAGTTTTTGAGAGTAATATTCATTATAAGTTCAACTCATTTTCACATTTTTTAATTCATTTTCCTCTGTGCACAAGATCATCCAAAGAAAACACAAGCAATAATAAATTAAGCAACATACGTGATATTTGTATATTAAAAAAGTAAATTCTGTATCAACATCGAAAAATATGCGAGATCTACTGCAGTATATAAGAAGAATTCAAATACAAGAAAACAGCACATGAGCACTTAGCTGTAAAGAGAAATATTTTAAAGGTCAAATTTCTGGGTGTTTTCTTCGGGTGAGTCAGTGTTTTGAGTAAAATGACTTAAGAATATGAAAATATATTTTCACAATCTCAAGAACTACAAAATCAAATAAAATAGAATGCACTGTACTACCAAACAAATTAAAAAATGTTGAGTAAAATTTGTACAAAAAATAATACAATTCAGAGAAAAATCATACTTTTCTTCCTCACAAATAAAAAATAAAAAATGAAGGTCATTTAATGATGCTAGTGAATGCAAAATCTAGATCTGGTACTGCAAAACTGTCAATACTACATAAACAAAACAAAACAAACAAGAAATGAAGTAACAAATACAGATAAACATTTACATAGTTCAGAAAGATTTTCCATAATGAGTTATCTCCCCTGGTACTTTGGCTATACAGGTATTTTGACATAATAAATACATTACATATGAGTGAAAGGTTATATGTTATGTAAGGGAAGGGTTGGTTGCATGGTTACAAGCCAGGTATTTTTCATGCATGACTAGACCTGTTATGTACCACTAATATTATATTTTAATATCACAGCAGTTCTAATATGGTTAGGTATCAAAAATCCCAAACAGACTGACCAAAACCTATTGGAATTTATCTTATCCCTTCTAATATTACATTATCCTTCTAGTATTACATTATCCTAACTGGACATACTATCTACTAAATTCAATCTTTTTTTTTATCTTAGAACAGAACATATGCCATGTCCACTAGCTGTTTGGTCAGAATTGGTCAGCCTGGTCACAACTAGTAGGAATCAGTGGTAATAAATTGAGATTAAGTTACAGACATTAAATGGAGGCTAGCTCTACCTATAGACTGTGTCTGAAGCTGGTGGGTGATAGAAGTCTGATCCGTGCGTGGGTGTGCCCAGGGCCCGGGGCTGGGAGGAGTACTGGTGGGTGGGGGAGGGGTAGTCTGAGAGGTCAGTTAGCTCAGGAAGTGACCAGGGGTTCTGGTAACCTGCACAACAAAACAACGGCACAATCATACAAATATAGTCACAGTTTCTCGGTGCAGAAATGGTCTTATGAGGTAGTAACACTTTATTAAGGTGCAGATCATCCTTCAAATGCAACTCATAATATATTCCTGTAAGTTAAACTAAACTTGAAACAATTCAATCATCTATTTACTAACAGGAGTTTCGTGATTGATTTTAAGCAAACACATATTTACAAAAATCAGTTTGTTTCTCCTAGATGTTAAAATTGAGATTTGAACCTATCCTCACAATGAAACAAGGGGCCTGCATCGCTCACACAGTATTACTCTAATGTCTGTAACCTGAAAGGGGTAGACGAAAGCCTTGGATTAAGATATTCTAAAGAACAGATTTAAACATTTGTGATGCCTGTGACATTGATGGTTTTTCAATGCAGATTTACTTTAAAATTTTGCTAGTCTTCATCCAGGAAGCTTCAAGCAAAATAATGTTTCTAGACATTTTAAGTATTCATCAGAAGACCTTTGAAGGCTTTGACATACTTGACCCCTGTGACCACAGAAGCAGGTCAAAGTGATTTATTTTTGCAAACTTTGTTCAGCTCCTTCTCTGAAAGCTACTAATCAAATATCGTGGTACTAGACCTTTCAGTATTTTAGAAGAAATTGTTTGAAGGAAAAGTTGAAGAATGTAGGATGGACAACGAACGACAGATGCCGCAACATGGATTCAGGCCAGAAGAACTAAAAACCCTAATCATGATATGATCTTTGATTTTCATTTGATCTTAATTACAATGCACAACCCTGTAATATAAATGCCAAACCACAGGCAGATTCACTTATAAGTTTTTACCAACGAAAATCTATTGTACTTTGGAGGAGAATTGGGTTGTTATACTTAACTAGTGTTAAATACTTTCAATATATAAACAGAATACAAACTGGCATGCCCATTTCCAATAAGCTGGCTTACTTGCGTGATAATTGATTATACATCTGACACCATGATGTATACATGTTTGTATATAATGTTTCCATAGTAACCATTGAGGTAGTGAGTGACCTTTGTGTTATTGATACTGTATACAGCTTAAATTCACAGCAGCATTATTCTTCTAATAGAAAATAAATTTTAAAATAGATACAATAGGTGTGAATTGCCATTTCCATACACCAAGGGTGGTACTTTATTTAGCAATTTTTTTAGTTTTAAGTTTTTACTTTAAAAACTGCTGGCAGCTCGCTTGGCAAATCTGCATTATTTTCTTAAAATTGAAGGAAAATTAAACATGTTTTAGGTAGAAAAAAACCCAATAATTTGCAGTCATGTTTGTATTCCATGATTTACTTCAAAACTCAAAAATTACGAAATAAAACTGCTGAAAAAATAAGCTTGCATACACAATTCATGGTACCCTGAACATAAATGAACCAAACTCCAATGGGTGACTGGAATACAACATGTGCTGGTTTTATCAAATGATGCTGGTGAGAAACTCAAACAGTGTATAAAGGTACAATGTCAAGTATAAACCTAAATGGCTTGCTCTGATCAAGCTCTAAGTGTTGGTCGCCCTCGTACTAAGGAATACAGCCTCATATCTAAAAGAAAAAGAAATGTTTACAATGGAACCGCTATAATTCCCATTCTTATTGATCAGGACGACGGATTTGTGCATCAGGATGTTTTTAAACAGAACATTTTTTAAAATATTTATCCTTGAAATAATTTGCTAGTGATTATGGCCACTCCATGGACAATCTAGTTATCCTACGCACAAATTTTCCTGCTTTTAAAACATTCAGTCTGTTGCTGTGCCTCAGAGATTAGCATGCAATTAACACAGTGCAGCAGACAAGCTTGTATTCTTGAGAAGAATGAAGCAAAACTTTTGTCATAACAGGAAAGAACAAGGTATCTTCATTTGTTTTTTACATGATGGGCACCTCATTACTATTGATCTGTACTGAAATAAGACAATGGACAACTTAAGATCAAGGGATAATCTTTATATGAAATCTGAGTAGGATCCTTCCAGTACTTGTTTAGAAAAAGTGATAACAATCTACTGCCATAAAAATCCAAGATGGCCACCTGTCGGCCATACTGCTTTTCAGATGTCTGAAAATAGAAAAATGAACAACTAGGGACAAAGGGCAACCTACAAATGAAATTTTAGAATGATCCAGCTCTCAAGAAAGAGTGGTAACAAGAATTGTTTAAGGACAGAGGATTGAGCAAAGATGAAGGGCAATTTAAAAAGCCAACCATCTGATTCAATTATATACAACAACCTGATACTGAAGACCTCTAAACGCTACTATGTAGGACCACATTTAATTTATTAAACCCAAACAGTGGAAACGGTTGAACCAGAATATTCTAGTTATGAAATAAAAACAGACCTATAGTAATCTGTTGTTATTTTCAGCTGAAACTTGACAAATGCTGCCAAGGCAGTAAAACCAGATACACAAATATGACTTAGTAGTAGTACTTTCATGAATAAAACTATATAGGTCTACTCAATTCCGCTCAACTAGTAAACTTAATAATATGTTCTTGATCTTTTACAGCTAAATTACCATAAAACATTATTGCAAAAGGAAATGTATAACATGATTTTTTAATTGAATTATCTCCCTTTATTAAGAAATTTTTATGTTGCTCGCTTGTAAATTTTACACTGTTTGATATACTTACCAGAATTCAACTTATATGATATGAAGTAAGCAATATATAAATGAAGTATGTAAATAACTAAAATAAATATATTCAGAACATATTCCTGCATCAATCATTGAAAGCTTGAACACACATATATATATACAGAAGTGAATCGATGAATAGAAGACTTGAAGCTTCGAAGAAACTGCACTAAGAGATTATCCAGATAACCAGACTAACTGAAGATTCCTTGTAAAGCTCGTATAGATTTCAAACTTTTAAATTACCCAATTCTTCATTGATGCTATGCAATGCAACAATCTCTCCTGAAAATTAGACCAACATCGTACACCAAATTTATTAGTGCAAAGTTAACATTATAGATCAGTGTTACTCTGTTTATAAATCTGAAAAATCCAATAAATGTATCAGAATAGCCTATCAAAGATTAAAATTTAGTTCCTTATGATTTTGTATATTAACTATTGATTAATTGTGTTTTCTTTCCTTTTGATTTTGTATGTTAATTATTGATTAATTATGTTCTCTTTCCTTATGATTTTGTATATTAATTATTGATTAATTATGTTTTCTTTCCTTATGATTTTGTATATTAATTATTGATTAATTATGCTCTTTCCTTATGATTTTGTATATTAATTATTGATAAATTATGCTCTCTTTCCTTATGATTTTGTATGTTAATTATTGATTAATTATGTTCTCTTTCCTTATGATTTAAAAACTAATTGATTAATTATGTTCTCTATCCTTATGATTTTGTATATTAATTATTGATTAATTATGTTCTCTATCCTTATGATTTTGTATATTAATTATTGATTAATTATGTTCTCTATCCTTATGATTTTGTATATTGATTAATTATGTTCTCTTTCCTTATGATTTTGTATATTAATTATTGATTAATTATGTTCTCTTTCCTTATGATTTTGTATATTAATTATTGATTAATTATGTTCTGTATCTATGCATGCTTATGAAACCAGAAGTTTAAAAATACAAAGTTTTTTTTTAAATTTTTATACCTGGATGATTTATGCTCGAAAACATTTCTTCTGGAAATATGAATTTTACATTGAAAGTATGAATTCATTCAAAATCATCTAAAGCTTGAATATGGTCAACAGATAATTGTATATACGTACATAACAAAGAGAAGCCAAAATGGCGACAAATAAATTTTATAAATGATGCAATTTTAACAAAGAACATTTCTGTAACCATTAAAAGATGGATACATTTTTTTTTATGTTTTATCTTAATGTTACAAAAATCAGAAAACCGAACATTTAATGAACATCTATAGATCAATAATGTACTAGAAGATGTGTAATATACAACTCGGACAAAAGTAAACAACTAAACATTATGGATTACAAAATCAGAGATTAATATTACAGATAACCAGAGGTTCTCTCTGAGGTGACATAAATGTTGCGGCACTTTTCTGTCTCTGACAGTATAAACTGTACTAGGTAGAAGCACAGTGTCACCGAGTGTAGACCTTACCTTGCATGACACTTTCATACATTAGTGAGGATGGCGTAACAGGAGTCGGTGTCTTTGATCTTCTACTGTAAATATATATATAACACAACGTTTACAGGAAATTACACAGAAAATTATTAACAAAATTATTAAATATATATAACACAACGTATACAGGAAATTACACCGAAAATTATTAACTAAATTATTAACTCCATCATCAAAATTTTGAAAAAAAATCTACGTTATCACCCATCAATCCCATTACTGACCCAACATTTGCCAGGAACTACTTCTTTCAAGGCCAAACAATTCAGCAAGTTTTTGAACATCCTTCCTGAACAGCTTTTATTTTTTGATAAATGTCTGATGCTATTTTCATCTGCTATATGAAGCCTAGGTGGAAATATTTAAACCTATCAAGCAGATAATGAAGAAACTACCAGTATCCATTCTTGCTTCAAAGAAAAATTTGTACAAGGTGGAGGCAGTTAAAAAAGTCACCTCCATGTCCGCGAGGCAACAGCTGATCGTGGACGCTGCATGCTGTCCGGAAGCCCTTCCTTCCATCCCGGTACATGTCCTGACATTGGTCGTCGTTTGAAGTTTTCCCAATAGACATCCCTGCCTCCCGCTAGCCAGTGGTTTCCTGTGGAAAGGTTGAGGACTGCACTTCCTGGGCGTGACACGGTCTTGTTTTTCATCGCTGGCGATGATGGTCTCGCTGGCGGTGGCGACCAATTGCCTACTGTACAGTATAACAACATGATGTAAGTACCAAGTAAAGTTAACTCACTCACCCTGAAATTTCATAATGGACTATTCCATTTTTAGAATTGGAAGAGTTCAAATGTGTCTTCAGGGGTGAATGAATTAACTTCCTTTCAACCAAATTACATACAACATCACCATGACTCCTGAAAATATTTAGATTTAAAACTTTTAAATGATTGTCTCCCCTACGTAGTAAACATACAACACATTTATTCTGCTTTGTACAACAGTTGTTTTATAACTTCCAAGGAAATTTCAGTAAGAAATTGAATACTGTACAATGGGGTAATTTGGATGCAGTGCTATGGTAGTTTAACTGGCTCTTTGTGTAAATGAGCCGAAATTTACTCATTGAAATATCATGACATCCAAATATGTCTTTACAATATTGAGATAACTCATTTATTATGCTACTAGAGGTATAAAATCACCAAAATGCAAAAATATAGAATTGTTATTTTGGGCGGGACGTTTTTCTCACAGTACATGTATTTATAAATCTATAATTGATCTTAATTTCTGACAATACAAGTAATAGATCACTCTGACAATACAAGTATTTAAAAATCTATAAAAGATCATTGTACATTGCATAGACAGTGATTACAAGACACATTAAGTATTAAGACAGGATTCAGAACAACCTGACCGTCTCGAGTAGCATGTTAAGTGTCAGCAGTCGTGCCAATGGATTATACATAGGATTAAAATGCCTGGCTTTTCCAAATCCTTATCAATATCACTGACAGGGGAATCAAGTCATCTATATCACCTTTTACATATATACATGGAGGTAGGAAAATGTATGATTTTTTTTCAGCCTTTGAAAAATTAAAAAAACATGTATTGTAAACTGAATTGAGTTTTCCAGTCTGCTTCAATACTTAATAAATGACGAGTGTTAATAGGAAATTTAAATATGACGTAATATCATGGTTATTATCATGATGTCACCATTATAACTAAGCCATATGAAATGCCAGGTAAGGGAAATATCATTACAATACCATGTCACAGCATTCTTACTTGAATGTTTCTGTTTGGACCTCGACTTTACCTCTGTCAAAATCACTTTCTTAGGTCCATATAACTATATACTGGTACAGTGGACTCCTGTTAATATCACATTCTTCTTTATATCATGTTTTCCCCAAGCACCATTTTTCTCTCTATATAATCTGTGTAGTGTTATTTGGTTAATATCATGTACTTTGAGGTGAATACCTCTTAATATCATGCTTTTCTTAACCAATCACATAAAATATCTAGAAAATGATGTAATTTCCATTGATTTAAGATACAACTTCTACAAAATGTTGCATAGAAAATAACAAATATCCCCAAAAATGATTTTTAATTGAAGTAATGTTATCTATATATTAAAATATCTTCATATGTACATTAAATAGTTTACTTTTAGTTATAGAGTTGGAAATGCACTAGATTTAGTATACAAACATGTTTCTCTTAATGTCACATTCCTGTTAATATCATGTTTTTGTCTGACAAATGCAACATGATATTAAGAGGAGTGCACTGTATATCATTATCTCAACAAAGTCTATAACTGATAATTACAAGAAAGGTATTATCACATGTGTACCTAAGTCATTATCTTCATTATTTCTACAAATGTTTTCACACATAATAACTTCGATAATATCGCCTGTTAAAACTTTTAATAAACCTGAAATTTAGAAAGCACTGAAGCAAATGATTTAAAAATAACAGATGAAAAAAGAACAAGATAATAGAATCATAAACATGCAAAATTGTAACTTTTTTGTTTTTCTAAAAAAAACTACATGCAAAATAGAAAACTGGTGAAAAACATGAGGTGATGGTAGAGAGAGGGGAAAATGTGTGACTATGATAAATTTATGGTTGCTGTTGACATGAAATAATGCAAATTTTTTGTGCACCATCCAAAGGAAGCTATCATCTGAATCTTATGACTATAGGCCTTTTTGTTTTTCAGAAGAAGCTTTTTTTATAACATATTTGATCCTTGAGACCTCGAAAGATAGATCTTTTGAATAAAGAAAAGGCCTAGAGTCACAACACAAGTGTCAGATGACACAGAGCTATACACAAAATTATGTTGAACTTTTAAAACATAAAAAAAGTGCAAATAGTGAAAAATGAAACAAAGAAAATATTGAAAAGCTCTGTGGAAATGTGATGTTGAGATAACAGTTTTTCCTTTTGTAACAAAGCTATTAAAAGCCCAAAGATACCATCAGAGTGAGAAAGTTGAAACTGTTAAAAGATTGAGCTCAGGGGGTAAATAATAAATCTTTTGAAATCATTCCAATGAATTGTTAAAAGTGAAAAATAGGTCTATCAATGCATGTGCAATACAGACACAAAACAGAACAGTATTTTAATATGAATTAACATATATATATTACAAATTAGCTTCATTTTGATTAAACTCAATGAAAAATTAAAGAGAAAAAGGAAAAAATGTGCAGGTGTTTCAGCCAAACCCAAAAGGTGAGAGTGTCGTCTGCTGTTACCTTGCTCTTCATTGTCCGGCTGTTCTACAGCCGTGTGGACTGTGATAACTGGGGGAGATGGTGTTATTGTCTCCTCTTTTGTCTCTTTAAAATCCATAGTAAATAAAGTTTAAAACAGTGTTTACCCCCAAAGATAAGTAGATCAACTAATTCACTATGTTTATAAATTTGACACCTGACATCAATGATAATATGGAATTAGGTGAGATGACATCCAAAACAGAGAACTCTTGTGTAAAACAAAGAAAACAAGTTTTTTTTCTTTATGCTTTTTATAACCTTCATTTCAAATGATTTGATTTGAGTCTTTTTTTGAAACCTTCTTGCAACCTTAGCATTTCACTTTGCTTCATTATTTTGAGAGAAATAAATGTTTAAAATAACTACATATAAAAATAATATTATAAAAATATACTTCAAAAAGTTTGACTTCTGAAAATGTTATACTGAATGCCCTATTTAATGACAAGTCATTTATGACATTTTCAATGAAAGTGGTTGGTCCAAAAATCTCGACCTGTCTATAAAGGCAACCTGTCTATAGTGACCGTTTTCTGTCTCCCCTTGAGCGGTCTTTATATACAGATTTGACTGTACAGTGGAAAGACCATTACCCCTTATGACTTCACTGTCCGCCCCAACAAATTACTTTTTGAATAAAATTATTACAACTGTAACACGGGGAGTTAAGACTACATTTATATGGTTCACTAGACTTCAGTTTTAAAGTTTTAATCCAGGTTAGCTGAGCTATTAATGACGTGCCATATATTGGTCTAAAGTCACCTACACTGTCTGCTGCTCTGTGGAGCCAATATTAATGAGCTTGGAAATGAAGCATAAAAACATAGATATACAGTCACAAATAACAATACCCTGATTCTATTTCTACACCTGTCACAGAATGATACTATCATCCATAGGTTACACCTATTCTGCACTAACCAACCAGCACCAAATCTCATATATAGGTGTTCATATATGTACATAACCAGCACCCCACCTCATATATAGGTGTTCATTTATGTACATAACCAGCACCCCACCTCATATATAGGTGTTCATATATGTACATAACCAGCACCCCACCTCATATATAGGAGTTCATATATGTACATAACCAGCACCCCACCTCATATATAGGTGTTCATTTATGTACATAACCAGCACCCCACCTCATATATAGGTGTTCATATATGGACATAACAAGCACCCCGCCTCATATATAGGTGTTCATATATGTACATAACCAGCACCCCACCTAATATATAGGTGTTCATGTACTTCATATAATTCTATATTACCTGCACCCCACCTCATATATATATGTACATATATGTACTGTATAATTATACGAACTATATAGGTATGATGAAGCCCCTACAGCCTGTATGTATCCTAAACAAAACTGATCTTACCTTCTTCCCTTTCCTCATAGACAAAACTTAATGCACCTGTTACCATCATATAACAAGCTTAATATACACACAAAAATTAAAAGAAATTCAAAATGACTGAAATATCATCAGAATACTTTGAAAAGAGAACTATATATTTTTAAAAACCATCTGGATTTATCAAAAAAAAATTCTCTTTTCTAAATAGATTCCTAATATATACAATGTGACATCCTAACAATAGCAGACTATATAACACTAATCAATTCCTGTCATGATAATTTGGCATTCCATCAGCCACAGAAAACATACATCTTCCAATCACCCACTGAATTTAACATCCTGCTAGCCCTGATTACCAACAATCCCTGACTGTGACATCCCACCAATCACTGACGTTATGACATCCCACCAATCACTGACAATGTGACATCCCACCAATCACTTACTATGTGACATCCCAACAATTCCTGACGTTATGACATCCAACCAATGCCTGACTATATGACATCCCAACAATTCCTGACAATGTGACATCCCACCAATCCCTGACAATGTGACATCCCACCAATGCCTGACAATGTGACATCCCACCAATGCCTGACAATGTGACATCCCACCAATCACTGACTATATGACATCCCAACAATTCCTGACAATGTGACATCCCACCAATCACTGACTATGTGACATCCCACCAATGCCTGACTATGTGACATCCCAACAATTCCTTACGTTATGACATCCCACCAATGCCTGACTATGTGACATCCCACCAATCACTGACTAAGTGACATCCCACCAATCACTGACTATGTGACATCCCACCAATCACTGACTATGTGACATCCCACCAATCACTGACTATGTGACATCCAACCAATGCCTGACTATGTGACATCCCACCAATCACTGACTATGTTACATCCCACCAATCACTGACTATGTGACATCCCACCAATCACTGACTATGTGACATCCCAACAATTCCTTACGTTATGACATCCCACTAATGCCTGACTATGTGACATCCCACCAATGCCTGACTATGTGACATCCCATCAATCACTGACTATGTGACATCCCACCAATCACTGACTATGTGACATCCCACCAATCACTGACTATGTGACATCCCACCAATCCTTGACAATGTGACATTCCACCAATCCCTGCCTTTGTGACATCCCACCAGTGCCTGACATTATGACATCCCACCAATCACTGACTATGTGACATCCCAACAATTCCTTACGTTATGACATCCCACTAATGCCTGACTATGTGACATCCCACCAATGCCTGACTATGTGACATCCCATCAATCACTGACTATGTGACATCCCACCAATCACTGACTATGTGACATCCCACCAATCACTGACTATGTGACATCCCACCAATCCTTGACAATGTGACATTCCACCAATCCCTGCCTTTGTGACATCCCACCAGTGCCTGACATTATGACATCCCACCAATCACTGTCTATGTGACATCCCACCAATCACTGACTATGTGACATCCCACCAATCCCTGACTATGTGACATCCCACCAATGCTTGATAATGTGACATCCCACCAATCACTGACTATGTGACATCCCACCAATCACTGACTATGTGACATCCCACCAATCACTGACCATGTGACATCCAACCAATGCCTGACTATGTGACATCCCAACAATTCCTTACGTTATGACATCCCACCAATGCCTGACTATGTGACATCCCACCAATCACTGACTAAGTGACATCCCACCAATCACTGACTATGTGACATCCCACCAATCACTGACTATGTGACATCCCACCAATCACTGACTATGTTACATCCCACCAATCACTGACTATGTGACATCCCACCAATCACTGACTATGTGACATCCCACCAATCACTGACTATGTGACATCCCAACAATTCCTTACGTTATGACATCCCACTAATGCCTGACTATGTGACATCCCACCAATCACTGACTATGTGACATCCCACCAATCACTGACTATGTGACATCCCACCAATCACTGACTATGTGACATCCCAACAATTCCTTACGTTATGACATCCCACCAATGCCTGACTATGTGACATCCCACCAATGCTTGAGAATGTGACATCCCACCAATCACTGACTATGTGACATCCCACCAATCACTGACTATGTGACATCCCACCAATCCTTGACAATGTGACATTCCACCAATCCCTGCCTTTGTGACATCCCACCAGTGCCTGACATTATGACATCCCACCAATCACTGTCTATGTGACATCCCACCAATCACTGACTATGTGACATCCCACCAATCCCTGACTATGTGACATCCCACCAATGCTTGATAATGTGACATCCCACCAATCACTGACTATGTGACATCCCACCAATCACTGACTATGTGACATCCCACCAATCACTGACCATGTGACATCCAACCAATGCCTGACTATGTGACATCCCACCAATCACTGACTTTGTTACATCCCACCAATCACTGACTATGTGACATCCCACCATAACTGACTATGTGACATCCCACCAATCACTGACTATGTGACATCCAACCAATCACTGACTATGTGACATCCCACCAATCACTGACTATGTGACATCCCACCAATCACTGACTATGTGACATCCCACCAATCACTGACTATGTGACATCCCACCAATCACTGACTATGTGACATCCAACCAATCACTGACTATGTGACATCCAACCAATCACTGACTATGTGACATCCCACCAATCACTGACTATGTGACATCCCACCAATCACTGACTATATGACATCCCACCAATGCCTGACTATGTGACATCCCACCAATCACTGACTATGTGACATCCAACCAATTCCTGACGTTATGACATCCCACAAATCACTGACTATGTGACATCCCACCAATCACTGACTATGTGACATCCCAACAATTCCTTACGTTATGACATCCCACCAATGCCTGACTATGTGACATCCCACCAATCACTGACTAAGTGACATCCCACCAATCACTGACTATGTGACATCCCACCAATCACTGACTATGTGACATCCCACCAATCACTGACTATGGACATCCCACCAATGCTTGAGAATGTGACATTTCACCAATCACTGACTATGTGACATCCCACCAATGCTTGAGAATGTGACATCCCACCAATCACTGACTATGTGACATCCCACCAATCACTGACTATGTGACATCCCACCAATCCCTGACAATGTGACATCCCACAAACGTCTCTGATGTTGTACCTTTGTTTTGCTGTGCCCGAGCCTGTACAGACTGTTTCCAAGCCTCGGTTCGTTGTTGTTGGTATGAAGTGTTGTAGGCGTTCTCTGTCAGTGACGGCCTGATCGGGTGAGCTACGATGTACCGATAGGCATCAACAGCACTGAATGGCCTCGCTCTTGCAGTGGCCACTTTTTTCCTGAATATGGAAATATTTTTTTTCCTTATCATCAATTTATAGGACTTTGTATGAACATGGTCACAGTAATAGTTACAACTATACTGATATAAATATGTACAGGGAAAAAGTTACCATAGTATAAAATGTTCATGGAATGAATGGATTATTTTGGTAGTACATGTATCAAAAAAAGACCTAGCTTAACTTTTATCTATGCAGTATAAATATGACAATGAAACAGAAACTGATAGAATTTTCTCTTAAGACATTTTCTTTCATGACCAGAACTAAATGTTGAAATTTCAATACCTTTTTAGAATTACAATTTAAAATCTTTGAATGCTTACCGATATTGTATTTCAATCAAAATTCAAAATATTTCAATCAACATTCAAAAAATCTTGCCTTACCCCGCAAATGGTCCAAATCTGGGTGAGGGGTGATGGCGTGCGTTGGAGCGGTGCCCCGAAGGGGTGGTGCGGGACGTGTCGCTGGAGTGTGACGTATCAAGAGAAGCGTCCCCTGGGATGGACAACTGGAGCTCTATGTGATGACCAGCACTTGTATGTGGTCGCTCAACCATGACATGGTGGTGACCATTGTGATGGCCATTGGTCATGTGGTTTTCCTTGTTTTCCCTTTAATTTGGTTAAAGAAACAAAACACAAACTACTCAAAACGGCATCGTGTTATAAAATGAAGACGACGTATTCTTTCATTCCGAATTTTAGGTAGGACATTTTTAGGCAAAGGGGTCGTCTTCAAAATTATAGCGCCCCCATGTAGGTTGGTAGGCCAGACGACTCCTATATCGACCCTCTCAACCCATTCCCCTTGCCTTTCCTCCTACATACTTTATCCCTTCTCCTCTCTGTCCTATCTTTTCTCGTCCACCGAAGGTCGCAAGGCCATGTGAGGATGTAAAACTCTCAAAATAAATAAATAAATAAAATAAATTCTTTCATTGCTCCAAAACAAGACTACATCAATCTGAACCATCTCTCTTTCAAATTGAAATACAGTACACTTATTTTATCTTGTTGGGACCTGATCAATAGTTCAAATAATACATGGTATTCGAGTAAGTGGAGTTTTATTGTATATACAATTACTTCTGGAAATGACTGTCTAAAAATAATTTATTATACAGCTCTAAATATCTGAAGCTTTACAAGTTACCTTTTGATGAAATAATATTTAATATGTAAATCAAGTTTTTTTCTACCTAAATTTTAGAGCTACCTGTTCCGACACGAACTGGAAGCATAAAGCAATAATTTCAAAAGTGGATAGTCATTCCTCAGTTTTTGAAAATAAAGCACTTTTTTTTTGCTAGGGGAAGCAGCATGTATTTGATGACAAAACTTTGCAAAAAATACCAAGAGGCCCAATGGGCCTGCATCGCTCACCTGGTATCAATCTCTTACTTGTAACCCTAAAGTTGCATAAAATGTATTACTGTAAAACATTCAAAAGATTCATAAAAATATTACCCCTATCACCTTGAAAGTAAGACAGGTCATTTTCATTTGCAAACTTTTTTCAGCTTCTTCCAAAGAAGCTACCAGCCAAATATCATGTCTCTAGGCCTATTGGAATTTCAGAAGAAGTTGTTTAAAGGTTTTAACAAATTTGACCCCCCTGACCTTGAATACGGGTCAATGTCATTTTTGTGTGTGTAAAATTTGTCTGGCTTCATCGAAGGAACCTTTCAGTGGAATATCATTCTTCAAGGCATTTTGGTATTTCAGAAGAAGTCATTAAAGGTTTTAACAGATTTGACCCTTGTGACCTTGAATATAGGTCAAAGTCATTTTGTTTCGCAAACTTTGTTGTGCTTCATCCAAGGAAGTTACGAGCCAAATATCATGTCTCTAGGCCTTATGGTTAATCATAAGAAGTTGTTTAAATGTTTTAACAGATTTGACCCCTGTGACCTTGAATATAGGTCAAAGTCATTTTGCTTCGCAAACTTTGTTGGACTTCATCCAAGGAAGTTACGAGCCAAATATCATGTCTCTAGGCCTTATAGTTAATCATAAGAAGTTATTTAAATGTTTTAACAGATTTGACCCCTGTGACCTTGAATATAAGTCAAGGTCATTTTTTTTCACAAACTTTGCCAGTCTTTATCCGAGGAATCTTTCAGCCAAATATCATGTCTTTAGTGGTTTTGGTTTACTAGAAGAAGATGTTTAAAGGTTAAAATAGATTTGACCCCTGCTACCTTGAATATAGGTCAAGGTCGCTTCTTTTTGCAAACTTTGTCCGGCTTCATCTAAGGAACCTTTCACCCAAATATCTTTCTTCTGGTGACTTTAAATACGGGTCAAGATCATTTTTTCCGCAAACTTTATTTGGCTTTATCCAAGGAAGCAACAAGTTAAATATAAGGTCTGTATGCCCGAAGGTATTTCAGAGAAATTACCAGCCAAATTTTGTGTTACTAGGACTTTCAGTATTTCAAAAGAAGTCGTTTAAAGGAAAGGTTGACGGATGCAGGACAGAGGACGGACACCGCACCATCACATAGGCTCACTTGGCCCTTTGGGGCCAGGTGAGCTAACAAAAAGCGATTTAAAAGGCTTTACCTCTACTTCTCCCCCTATTGGGCCCTGCCCCTCTGGCCCCAGAGGGGTCAGAGTCACCATTTATGCAAAATCTGTGCCCATTCCCCAAAGGATGTTTTTGACAAATTTTGATGAAAATCAATGCAATTCTTTATGACTAGTAGGAATTTAAAGGAAAAGTTGACGGACGAATGATGACACGCCATGGCATAAGCTCACTTGCCTTTCGGGCCAGGTGAGCTAAAATAACAAAAATAATACCTTCATACTTGATAGTACATCATGCTATTTGTTATAATACATAAAGATCAGTTAATGACATAAAATGTTAGTAACTTACCCTGTGCCTTGTACTGGGTGGGTGTGGCCTGCTGGGCGCTTCTGTAAAACAAATCACTTTGTTATAGTGTTTATCAAAGGATTCTTAGCAAACAGTCTGATAAGTTTCGATGAATTTTCAAGCTTTAAGATAAAATTGTATTTTTGAAATCTCCAATAACCTTTACTCCTGAATTATTATGAAATTGACTTGTTTGGACACTGATGTACATCCTGGTCAGGAAAGTTTATATCTAACACAGCTTTGAATGTCAAATTTTACTGAAAGGTCGGAATGTCAAATGTTTTGGTATCAGTGGGTAATAAAACAGCTCCTCCCCAATCCCACATATCCATTTACCCTCACTTGTTAGGAGAAAACTTCCTCATTTCGACAAAAGTTTACCAATCTCCCTCAAAATCTCCCTCATTTAAGTCCAAACTCACACAAACTCTAAATCTACATCCCTTGGTCAAATGATGTCTTAGTTATTGCAAGATGTGTGTAAAGACCATAACAGGTGTGTCTGGATCAAATGAATTCTTCGAGAACTTAGTTTGGTACAAACACAAATTGAGCTAAGCAGTTTCAGTCAAATTTCACACACTAATTTATCCCTTATTGGAAATGTGGTATGAGGGAGATCTCCCTCATTGTCAGTATCAGAGGTTAACATCTATGATCACATTGTCAGTATCAGAGGTTAACACCTATGATCACATTGTCAGTATCAGAGGTTAACACCTATGATCACATTGTCAGTATCAGAGGTTAACACCTATGATCACATTGTCAGTATCAGAGATTGATATCTATGATCACATTGTCAGTATCAGAGATTGATATCTATGATCACATTGTCAGTATCAGAGATTGATATCTATGATCACATTGTCAGTATCAGAGATTGATATCTATGATCACATTGTCAGTATCAGCGATTGATATCTATGATCACATTGTCAGTATCAGAGATTGATATCTATGATCACATTGTCAGTATCAGAGGTTAACACCTATGATCACATTGTCAGTATCAGAGGTTAACACCTATGATCACATTGTCAGTATCAGAGATTGATATCTATGATCACATTGTCAGTATCAGAGGTTAACATATATGATCACATTGTCAGTATCAGAGATTGATATCTATGATCACATTGTCAGTATCAGAGGTTAACATCTATGATCACATTGTCAGTATCAGAGGTTAACATCTATGATCACATTGTCAGTATCAGAGGTTAACATCTATGATCACATTGTCAGTATCAGAGATTGATATCTATGATCACATTGTCAGTATCAGAGGTTAACACCTATGATCACATTGTCAGTATCAGAGGTTAACATCTATGATCACATTGTCAGTATCAGAGATTGATATCTATGATCACATTGTCAGTATCAGAGGTTAACATCTATGATCACATTGTCAGTATCAGAGATTGATATCTATGATCACATTGTCAGTATCAGAGGTTAACACCTATGATCACATTGTCAGTATCAGAGGTTAACATCTATGATCACATTGTCAGTATCAGAGATTGATATCTATGATCACATTGTCAGTATCAGAGGTTAACATCTGTGATCACATTGTCAATATCAGGTCTATGATCACATTGTCAGTATTGGAGGTGAACACCTATGATCACATTGTCAGTATCAGAGGTTAACACCTATGATCACATTGTCAGTATCAGAGATTGATATCTATGATCACATTGTCAGTATCAGAGATTGATATCTATGATCACATTGTCAGTATCAGAGATTGATATCTATGATCACATTGTCAGTATCAGAGATTGATATCTATGATCACATTGTCAGTATCAGAGATTGATATCTATGATCACATTGTCAGTATTGGAGGTGAACACCTATGATCACATTGTCAGTATTAGGTCAACACCTTTGATCCCCTAGCAGTATCAAAGGTTAACACTTTGGAGTATGCTTGTATTACCTTTTTCAAAAGGATAAATACTTAATAGTTTTTAATGCCATGCCACCTAACAACCTCAATGTGAACTGTTAACCCTGTTACAAAGATGTCACAGGGGTTCAGGCATATAGGCTGGCTTACAGAACTACAGATTCTTAAAGTCTTAAAACTGGAAAGATTTATTTAACCTTAACTATTGATATGTACCGGTACCATCTTTTAAGTACTTTAAATGATAACTAAAGAATCATTCTAAAAGACTTGCATTTTACTGTATATATGATAGGGACAATAACGGGCCCCAAATATCATTTAAAATGCTGTATACATGAATTATTGAAATGTCAATTTACCATAAATGCACTTCTGAATTGTCAAGAAATCAAATACATCACTCTGGTTTTACGGAGATCACAAGTCACACTTAAACTTTACTGTTGCTGAATGTTAATTTCCCCCCTTCCCCCTCATAAAAAAAATCTTTCAAATCATTGCATCCTGGACGGACAGACAGACGAACACTAATTTTGGTATAACCCACTTTACCGATACATGTTTGCAGAGGTATTAAAGTAAAACTTGTTTTAAAGAATAGGCAGGAATACAATTATCATAATATTTCCATCATATATATATTTGGAAATTTTCCAATTTTTCTTAAAACATGTAAAACCGGATTGGTTTTTTTTTGTTTATTTGAAAAAAAATTTTTTCAAAGACAAAATACAACATTTTGTTTGTTGAGCCTTGTAGAGTTTATTCAATAACACTGCTGTCTCTTACGTAGGTTAACACGGAGATGTATGGTTCCAACACACCCCTATTGTATACCTGTTGATAAGTCACGGGAAAGACCAACCCTTTAACACCACAACAGCATATTAGCTTAATGCATTTTTCAATTTTGATCCTGCATTCAAATAAACTATTGATATTTCCTCAATTCATGACATTTTCAATTCCGGATTTTATATGAGTACTGTGTTTATATATTGACGCCAATAACAAGAAATCTTTAAAAATCTGGCGGACAATGAGAAATACACAAACGACTGACACCAAGTGGCCCTGTCAATACGGGGCTGTAAAAGGTAAACGGTTAAAGTCTACACATGTCTGTATATATTCACCGTCGGGCCATTTAAATTCAGTGTGAGTTTGTGTCCCTTTCATTCTTAACGGTCAACAATCTATCTATAATTCATTTATATCGATTGTATAATGTTGAATTTACTCTCAGCTTTACGCAATCATTTAATCTTATTTGGTAAAATCAGAGGGTTTGAAACATTTTCTAATCGGTGAAATATATAATGCCATATACTTATATGATATGACGACACAGCAAAGCCTACATGAAAATGAGGTAACGGCCAGGTATGTAAAGGATGAGACATTAATCAGAGGATTAGATCTAGAATTACATGTTTAGAGTTTATTGGGAACTACAGCTGGCCGAGCCAGTGCTTGTACATGGCTACAGTGTAAGTAGAGATTACTACCTACATATACATCCATGTTACATTGATCAATATCATAATAATGATCAACTGAGAGCTGAACAAGATCCTGGTTACCCTGAAAGCTGGTCAGCCGTGGGACTGATCTGATCAGAGGGTGCATGACCCTTAAAGTGATGGCTAATATCCTGCTGGACCAGTTACAGGACTTAGAGGCAATACACACTGGCCGATTTTGATTGGATCCACCAGGTTTTAAACAGCATACCTACGCAGGGTATTAGCTGGATAGACGAGTGCAGCTCTGTGAAGGGGGGCCGCGCCTATCAGGACATCTCTTGTCCCAACATTGACAAGCTTGAGTAAACAACGTCTGTTTAAATTACACACCACTAAAACTCTGTGTACACCAACCAAGTGCCTTCTGACATCAAGTGTGCAAGACAAGTTTACTTTTCTAAATTTGAAGATGAGCGACAAATTCTGACGTTTTAGCCATACAGACCGACAGTCTGTATTATTATATTACAGACTTATGTGATACAGTCGTTTTAAACAGACTCGGAACCTTTACCTAACCATTTCTCATGAATGATAACTATACTTGTCCATCAATGACATATAAAACAGACACTTGCGCTTTCAATTAAATCGACTTGAGATTGTCCAGCGGTAAAGTGATTCCTTGCTTCAAAGGATTCCACTAGAAAGACTAAATAAAAACTAATCAAATAATTATTCCTAAACGTGTGTGCAAAAGGAGACTGAAGCCCATAGCGACCAGGCTGTTCGCCTCAGGAAATTTAATGTTAAATTGATAGGTGATATGAGAAGTCAAACACGGCATTGTAAAGGGCCGCCTATCATAACATGCCGAGATAGGATCTAAACGGCCGTGTTACTGTTACACGACTGGACTCGGACAGTGATTCTAGTGAGAACGGACAAAGGCAGGCTTGTGTCATATGTATATATGTAAGATTCTAGCTTTTACTGATGGCCGGAGTGGCTGAGCAACACAGGTGGATATAATATGTAAGTGCCGTTAGTTAAGAGGTACATGGATTAGTGGACTAGAACGAGCACAATCGGCCACAGGTAAAAGCACTTGAGGAGAAAGTTATTACACTTGGAAATTGATTTGCAAGGAAAGTGACAGGTTATTGACTGTTGACAAACACACCTAATCCGTTGTTGTACTTAGGTGGGAAAATAGCAACTGTCTCCCTCATTCTCAGGCTACATACCTCCGCACTCGGCTGACAATGGACTAATGGCTCCTTATCATTCTTTTTCGTGTACTGGTGCAATATTTGGTCAGAGAATTACATTTTGACAGGTATGTGATTATATTTGTGGTCATGTGAATGTCCGAGGAGGACAAATTCTCCAATATATGTAATATATATGTACCTGTAAACATTTTAATCGCTAGAAAAACATTTAAGATATATTCTGTGTGATCTTTTAGAGACACAAGTTGTGATTACGCATAAATTTAACTTTTTGAAAAAAAAAAATTACACGTATGTGTTACACACACTGGACTTAAAAGATGGCTATTTGTTGAAGTATATTGATTCCTAAGTACAGGATTTACTGGTCAACTGAGGACAGCTGGCGGACAGAACAAGTCTATAGGGCGCAGGAGTGGACCAAAGTTTGTGATGACATACACAGGGTCTGTATCAAGTGTCCTAATCGCCAGGCGTTAGGTAGATCTAAGGGCGCGGGTAGATACCTACAAGTACCTCTCCAGGAAACCATAACGATTTATCCACAAAACAAGCTGCTTCAGACCTAGCCATAAACAGCTCGAGAGGGAGTCTCCTTAACGGCCCTAGACAACCGTTACTTGGTCAGAATCCGGAACACTTTTGGGTACACCAGTGCATATAGGGAGTTAATTCTGGGATAAAATTGGAGGAATGTGTTTCGTTAGCAGGATAAGCTAGAGTCTGAGTGAATACAAGTGCAATATTCCTGGTTTGTACTTAGTTACCAGTACTTCATGAAGGATATGTGAAAGTGACAGACTAAAAAATAGGATTAACATAGGTTTATTGAATTAATAGAGTCTAGTCTGTCAACTCTAGACTCAATGATTGCTGTTAGAGCACTAACTTTGAACTTTGACCTTCATATTTTGTGTTTTTCAGAAATGACTTGCAAGTACTTTTGAATTAATTCTACCAATATCTTTCCCTGAATTTTGTTGTGTGGATTATGACCTACCTGATGAGAAACTATGCGGAACTCGAGGCTGGATCTACAGCTCTCGTCAAGGCCATTATTCTCGGGGATGAAGATGACATCGTAAATGTGATGAACAAGTATGACCAATACTGTCCCGAGATATTTACCACCATCACAGCGGAAGGTACGACAGCCCTCCACTGTGTGGCACAACGTGTACGACCACAGATCTTACGAATAATGCTTGAGCTGGGCGTGGACATCAACTGTCGAGATAATGATGGTGAGACACCACTTCTCAAGTCGATCCTCTACAACAATCTGGCCACATCGAAGATACTCATAGACCACGGAGCAGACGTCAACGAAACTGTGTGCCACAAGAGTGGCAATACCTTATTACATAAGCTGATTCTGGGTGACCGTTTGAAAGCCGTGGAGATGTTGGTAGACCGCGGAGCCTCCATAAATACAGGAGATAAGACTGGCCGATCGTCATTCCATATGTCTCTATTGAAGAACAATTTGAAAATGACATCATTTCTGATTGAGAAAGGTGCTGATGTCAATTCTAGTGACAACTCGGGCAGAAATGCTCTACATATGACAATTGGGTATAAACATCCCGACTTGACAAAATTACTTATATCAAAGAACGCGGACGTGAGTAGTAAGGATCGTGCAGGGACTACTCCGCTACATCTGTCCGTGTCGGAAGGCTACTTCGATGTGGTGAAAATGATTCTCCGTCGAAGTCAAGCCAATGTGAACACCAAGGAGAAGTTAATGGGAAGGACACCTCTTCACATGGCTTGTGCAATAAGTCATTTCCCGATAACCAGACTACTCATTGACAATGGTGCCGATGTTAACCTTACGACAAATTTCCGTAAATCTGCCTTGCATCTCGCCACAACAAATGGTTCGGTAGACATCACCTCCCTTCTACTGAAACATGCCGCTAACGTAAACATGCTGACCATTGGGAACAAGACGCCCCTACACAATGCTATAGACTCCGGTAGCGTAGGCGTGGCAGGTCTTCTTGTCCAGTACGGTGCTAATATAAACCTCCGAGACCTCCAGGGGTCGACGCCGCTCCATTATTCGGCCCGAACTGGAAGCATGGACTGTGTCCGTCTGCTGCTACGGTGTGGTGTAAACATCAACAGCTATGACAATAAACAAAGGACGGCTCTCCACGCGGCCATAATGCACGACCACAAAAACACGGCCATGTGCCTCATCCAAGGCGGAATCAATGTAGCAACAGTGGACGAGGAAAATAAAGTGGCTACGGATTACGATAAATCGGGACAAGTCAAAACTCTGGTGAAAAAATTGTATGGAGATTGATATGTATCAAATATCACTAGCAGATCATATGAACATAGTTTGCCGTTTTCAGCAATAATGCTTTTTTGCAGAAAGTTAAATCTGTGACTTAAACACGACTGTAAACTTTGTTATCAAAATACATTACATGCCTAGCAATCTTGAAACTGCAAAGATCAAGCACTGCACATAATTTCACTTTTTATTACAATGTATAAGCATTAAGATGAATTTTACTTGATAATAACACGATAATCACAGTCTTGAATCTAAATCTGCATTCCTAGGTGATCTATGTATATATCTATCTTTTATTGATTTCTTCAAAGCAAATAAGTTTTAGTGCAAAGCTCCTTCTGTGATATTTAAAAAGTTGAAATGAAAATTTAGGTGCTTTTATTTATTGTTCTCGTTCTACATATTAAATTAAAAAATTCATTGTATTTTCTTGTTCCTTTTATTTTTACGCAAATTTTGACACTTAAAATTTGCGGTACATATTTAGCTGACTACAAAATCATAAATAACTTATTACAGAACATATTACAACAGATGTTGCAATATACTTGTTGATTTAAGTACATATCATATTGAATTGTTTTAATTTTAAAATCAATGATTGCCCTTATAAGACTAAAAATTAATTTTTATTATTCTTTTTTTTTTCATTTTTCAGATTAAGTTAATATTCGACAAGCCATTCTTGTGCAGCTCGAGTTCTATAGATTAGAAACAGCATTAAGAATTTATCAATAAGAAAGTGTCTTAAGAACGACCAGAGTTTAGATTTGAGAATGTTTTCACTGACAGGTTGAGCACTCCGATATATACACCCTGATGTGTACACACCCACTGTAATCTATACAGGTGATATATATCATTCAGCTGAGCAGTTTCACAGGTATCATCACTAAGGAAGTTTCTACCATACTAAACAACCATAACATAATCCATCTTTTTTTTTCTATTCACTTAAGTGCTGGTTTTAAATTCTATTTGAATTTACATGTATGCAATCAATGAAGCATTATGGGATGGAGCATGTTGAAACCGAAATTGCCATTCTAAACACTCCCCACACAATCTATCTGTATTCATGTTGTTACCTGTAATGTTCATATCCTTTGTTTACCTAATTAAAAATGTTCTAAAGGTAACTCTCTATTAATCATTGATAAAAAGAGTTTTAAGAAAGTATATTCTAGTGGAACTTTCTACCTTTCATATACATGTATGTATTATTCATGTAAACTATTCTTTTGGGTCTAGTATCAATTTCGTTTTAGAGCATAATGTCTCTCAGGAAAAGTTGTACTATACACAGCAAATGTCTTATCTCTCATAAAAGGTTCTACTATAATCAGTAAGTGTCTTATCTCACAAGAAAGTTTCTACTATAGACAGTAAGTGTCTTATCTCTCAGGAAAGTTTCTACTATAGACAGTAAGTGTCTTATCTCTCAGGTAAGGTTCTACTTTAGACAGGAAGTGTCTTATCTCTCAGGAAAGGTTCTACTATAGACAGTAAGTGTCTTATCTCTCAGGAAAGTTTCTACTATAGACAGTAAGTGTCTTATCTCTTAGGAAGGGTTCTACTATAGACAGTAAGTGTCTTATCTCTCAGGAAAGTTTCTACTATAGACAGTGTCTTATCTCTCAGGAAAGGTTCTACTATAGACAGTAGGTGTCTTATCTCTCAGGAAAGTTTCTACTATAGACAGCAAGTGTCTTATCTCCCAGGAAAGGTTCTACAATAGACAGTAGGTGTGTTATCTCCCAGGAAAGGTTTTACTATAGACAGCTTGTGTCTTATCTCTCAGGAAAGGTTCTACAATAGACAGTAGGTGTGTTATTTCCCGGGAAAGTTTCTACAATAGACAGCAAGTGTCTTATCTCACAGGAAAGGTTCTACTGTAGACAGTAATTGTCTTATCTCTCAGGGAAGGTTCTACTATAGACAGTAAGTGTCTTATCTCTCAGGAAAGTTTCTACTATAGACAGTGTCTTATCTCTCAGGAAAGGTTCTACTATAGACAGTAGGTGTCTTATCTCTCAGGAAAGTTTCTACTATAGACAGCAAGTGTCTTATCTCCCAGGAAAGGTTCTACAATAGACAGTAGGTGTGTTATCTCCCAGGAAAGGTTTTACTATAGACAGCTTGTGTCTTATCTCTCAGGAAAGGTTCTACAATAGACAGTAGGTGTGTTATTTCCCGGGAAAGTTTCTACTTTAATCAATAAGTGTCTTATCTACCAAAGAAAGGTTTTACTATAGACAGCTTGTGTCTTATCTCTCAGGAAAGGTTCTACAATAGACAGCAAGTGTCTTATCTCACAGGAAAGGTTCTACTGTAGACAGTAATTGTCTTATCTCTCAGGGAAGGTTCTACTATAGACAGTATGTGTCTTATCTCACAGGAAAAGATCTACTGTAGACAGCAAGTGTCTTATCTCACAGGAAAGGTTCTACTGTAGACAGTAAGTGTCTTATCTCACAGGAAAGGTTCTACTATAGACAGCAAGTCTCTTATCTCGCATGACAGGTTCTACTTTGATCAGCAAGTGTCTTATCTCTCTGGAAAGTTTCTACTATAGACAGCAAGTGTCTTATCTCTCTGGAAAAGTTCTACTATAGACATCAAGTATCTTTTCTCCCAGGAAAGGTTCTGCTATAGACAAGTGTTTTATCTCTCTGGAAAGGTTCTACTACTGGACTGAGGTTACTATATAAGGGTGACTACGGTATCAGACTCTGTCTCTACCTGTGTACTGGAAGGTAACACAACTTGACTGAACACATCAAAGCAGGGCTTATTGTGATATGGATATCATCATGTTCTTTCATAAAGATTCCATAACAGGAGAGGAAATTGATTTCTACCAGGGTTATTAGAAGGAACCCATGAATATTCTATTAATCATTAGCTTTTTATACCCGGCTATCTTCAGTGTTATCACAAACACACAAATATTCATGTAACTAACAACAGAACAACAGCAACTCAGCTGTGAAACCACTTATGAAATAATACGAGAAATATATCAACTGGCATATGAATGACTTATGAGGAGTCAGTAAGGCCAGTGTGACGTAAGCTGTATATACAGTGTCCTAGTAAAATTGAAATTGTTATCTAGAACTTGTATGACTTGATGATCATGCTGAATTTGAAGTGTTGGTCGTCAATCCAAGCCAATTTAAGCTTTATACCAAACATTTGAATACATTAAACTCAAATACTCACACAACTCATAAGTTTTCCAACATTGCAGCCGACTTTGAGTGAGATACTGAGGTTCAACTGTATTTACGTACACTTTTGTACCAGTAAATGACTATGAAAATTGCATATAGGTCAATTCACATTTCATCTGAGATTTCCTTATAAAATATTTTTCTTCATTTCTCTAACCGATAGAAGGAATCATGTTCTATCAATTAACAACTCGCATTTTACTTTATATCAAAAGGTCAATCAATAAAGTAGGTCAAACTAAACGAGTATTGTTTTGTCACATTGATTTTCCCTCGGCTATACACTGGTGAAGTCACCTGTGAAATGCGCGGTCACACTGTAGTTAGACACAGCATTGTTAGCCCACACCTTACCTGTACAGCACATGGCTATTAACATATATCTACCAGATCCTACCCAACAAAATCGGCCCATTATACACTGTTTAATGCAATCAAGATTGATCCGACTGATACGACAGTTCCCTTTTACACTCTGATCAATGCCACATTGTCTGGTGCACCTGCATACTCTAGACTGAATGTAACACTTTTATTTTATAGATTTTTCTTCATTCAACTTATATATATACATACATATATAATGTGTATGATAATCTCCTATGGATTTTTTTTCAGAAACAAATTCAACTGATAAAAGCAAATTATTGATTTGAAATATAGCTACAAGCTTTGGCTTTGATGAAAAGCCATTGGACAAAAGAGTTCATTATCGGCTGATATAAAATTTTAATTGCATGGCACGACTGTAAACTGTAATCCGTAGTGTAACATTAATACAATTGTGTTACGGACGGAGCTCAATTGAAATTTCACTATAGTGGATCAAACTATTATAACAAGACAATGAGAACAGAACCGCTGGCAACATAATACAGTACATGTATATACACACATACCGAAAATAACTTTCCGTCGAATAATTACAAATTATTGAGCAGACACAAGATCAGTCGATGTTATAAAGTGGTCAAGTACTTACTCACAATGAACTTGTGAATTATACCCATGATACCAATACTCAGAACAAATGGTATCAACAAAGTCTTTGGTAGCAGTGTGTAAATATACAGCTTTCTAGTCTCATCTACTGAGTCTACTCAAACTTTATATTTTACATGTGATAGAAAATACGTCTACATACTGTATAGTTGCTAATATTTGTGAGGGTTTTGATTTTGCTCAATTTGCAAATGCATAAAAATTCGTAAAATTAACAGCTCATGAAATTTTTTTCAGATTTGGCCATATAATTTAGGTTTCACAATTGTATATGATGTTCAAAATTAAACCCCAATGATTAAGTTCCAGACGCAAAATCGCAATATTTGACACCCATGAAAGTAAGCAACTGTACACTAGTATTTGCTGACTTTCTTTGATTTCCATTGAAAACATAAATAAAATTTGTGTACATATCCCTAGGGGCAAAATAACACTTTAAAAATGTTACCCTGAAAATAATTCTTTTAGATGAAATCCTAAGATTTGAGAAAATAGGAATTATTTAACAGATTTAATTTTTTAAAGTGTTCAATTTCAGTGTTCAAAATTTGGAGTCTCCTCCAAAGCAGACAGAGTTGGCAAGAATGGCATCTATCGAATCTCATATGAAAACAAGATGTGTCACAAACACTCCCACTGACAACCAACAAGAAAGTTCAAGCTTTTTAGTGTCATTGACATTTTAATGGTTGATTTTTCCACACTAACCAAGGTCACTAAGGTCAAGGTAAAGGTCAAAACTTGGCAAGGTCAAATGTCATGTCAGAGTAAGAGCGTATTGTTCCATAACCCAAGCTGTACAACTTAGTCCATAAATGATGACCTATCTGACTTAACATTATGATAACCAGAGCAAGGCCCCAACATCAACAATAACTATTTAAAATAACATGTCTAGCCTGTATCTACAAAAACTGTCAACAGCAATTAATCTGAAAACAAACCAAAACACCGAATGTAAACAGTTATGTTGAGCTAACTTGTAACATCGCTAAACAAAACAAAATAATCACTTATTAATTCATAATAAACTTAAATGAGACTTACCTCCCCTTTTGCCAGAGCTGCAGCTTCCATTGCACATTGTATACAGTCATGCACTCCAGGGATACCCGTCACCCCTCCCACCGCTGTCACCACTGAGGGCGTGGTATTACTGGACGGCTGTGGAGGGGCAGCTGTCTCAGGGGCCGCTGGGGTCTGTTGAGGGGTTTGTTGTGAGAGGGCTGGTGCAGGGTCCTGTGGAGGGGGCTGTGGGGGCGCCTGCGAGACCTGTGGGGCAGTTTCTTGTACAGGCATGGCTCCTGTGGCCAGTGTTACATCTATGTGAACTGGTCTCCGTGTCCGAGGTTGTCCGTCCCCGTCCCTTCCGCTCTGTCCCTCCTCGGTCTGGTCCATTGCTACATGTTCTCCATCTCTCTGAAACACAAACTTACCAGGTTACGTATCTGTATGGTAGAATTGACAGTCAGATATAAGAATTATGAAAGTGTATTTATCACCTTATAATCATGATGCAATTACGTCCTCGATTTTACCCTGCTGTCACAATAATAAGATCCTTTGGAAAGTTGAGAAAACCTATTTATTTTATTTGATATCTTACCTGCTGATCACCACCTCCATGTCTGGGTAAATCGGTGTCCCGTGAAGACAGTACTCGCCGAGTAAGGTCCAACTTTAGATCCAATTTCTCCTTCAGCAGAGAAGATACAGGGCGAGGAGTCTCTTGAACTTCCTGTTTAATACCAAGGGACATTCATCAGACAAATACACAAGTTCAAGGACAAACACAAAGGTGCCATAGACAACATTGGCAAGACTGAAATAGGACCAACAGGAGAGAAACACACTATTTTCACATACAACTAAGAGACAGACACAACAGTTTCATGGAAAGATGAAGGCCATTCTTATGGGATCCCATAACAGCAAAATCAAACACACTGACCTCATTTCATTTTTACCCGATGAAGGGCAAATCTTTTTACTTGAATGCTTTGATAAGGCATAACAGTTCACCTCCAAATATATACATGTACTGTAAAAACCAATATTTTTTCGCATGGAATTTTCACTTAGACAGCCTCCAAACTGTTCGCAATGTGAAAAATTTCGCCCTGTAGTCATGCTGTTTTGCACTGTTTACCTTATTACTATTATACACTGTAGAGTTTGAATGGTGTTAAATATCTTTGTGTGTAGATATATTCGTGGAGATTTAATGCCAGTGAAATAAGCGAAAATATCCACACCACGAAAAATTCCACTTTTACAGTATGTTATTCTGCAGTGTTTGTCAATAATGTGGCAAATTTTATCTAGGAAATTAAGGGACAAATAAGAATAGATTCACTTCATCTACATTTGTATTTCACCAATAACAATATACTCATAGGTTACTGGTATCACATATCTCTGATGTTTATCTCAATCTGTGTCATACAAGGCATTCAATATTAATCACAATTGTTTTTAAAGTTGAGCATTACAGAGAGATCTGAATATATGAATATAGGGTTGCAACAGTTATCTCCCTTCCTTAACGTATAGCTAAAATCTAGCTCTAACTTTTTAACTCATGTTCGAGGATGTGATCAGACTGTATAACATGTTTGATATTTGGGCCAGGCTTGTCATACAAGAGGCCAAAAAGGCCTGCATATCATTTACCTAGCGCACTAATCTCGCACTTAAAATCAATTTTTACAGACTTTTACATACAGTGGTGTTATAAAATGATTATTAAGCCATACTTGATGGCCATCACTCACTTAGTATTATTAAATTATTTCAGCTAGTTATTCAAGATTCACATAATTATGTATTTACTTTACCACAGAAAACTTTATAATTACTTTACCGCAGAAAACTTTATAATTGATTGACCGCAGAAAACTTTATAATTGATTGACCACAGAAAACTTTATAATTGATTGACCACAGAAAACTTTATAATTGATTGACCACAGAAAACTTTGTAATTACTTTACCACAGAAAACTTTATAATTGATTGACCACAGAAAACTTTATAATTGATTGACCGCAGAATACTTTATAATTGATTGACCACAGAAAACTTTATAATTGATTGACCGCAGAATACTTTATAATTGATTGACCACAGAAAACTTTATAATTGATTGACCACAGAATACTTTATAATTACTTTACCACAGAAAACTTTATAATTGATTGACCGCAGAAACCTTTATAATTACTTTACCACAGAAAACTTTATAATTTCTTTACCACAGAAAACTTAAATTAATTAAAGACATGATATGATCATTTGGCCACATACTTACTTATTCAGGGTATGAAATAGATACCTAACCACAACTGTTGTTGTAGATTAACCAAAGTTTAACATGAAAAAGATTTAATTACCCCTGGTTGTGACATGATTATTGAGTCCCAAATGATGTAGATTCATATCTGGGTATAACATAATTATAAAGTCAAACATGATGTACATTTACTCAAGAGTATACTATAACTACTGAGTCATATATGATGTAGATTTACTCAATTGTATGGCATAATTATTGAGTCTCACATACATGATGATGTATACTCATTTCAGGGTGTAACATAATTATTGAGTCACAAATGTTGTAGTTTTACTTGAGGGTATGACATAATTGTTTAGCCACACATCATGTAGATTTACCCCAGGGTTTGACATAATTGTTTAGCCACACATGATGTAGATTTACCCCAAGGTATAACATAATTGTTTAGCCACACATGATGTAGATATACCCCAGGGTTTGACAATTGTTTAGCCATACATGATGTAGATTTACCCCAGGGTTTGACAATTGTTTAGCCACACATGATGTAGATTTACCCCAGGGTTTGACAATTGTTTAGCCATACATGATGTAGATTTACCCCAGGGTTTGACAATTGTTTAGCCACACATGATGTAGATTTACCCCAGGGTTTGACAATTGTTTAGTCATACATGATGTAGATTTACCCCAGGGTTTGACAATTGTTTAGCCATACATGATGTAGATTTACCCCAGGGTTTGACAATTGTTTAGCCACACATGATGTAGATTTACCCCAGGGTTTGACAATTGTTTAGCCACACATGATGTAGATATACCCCAGGGTTTGACAATTGTTTAGCCACACATGATGTAGATTTACCCCAGGGTTTGACAATTGGTTAGCCACACATGATGTAGATTTACCCCAGGTATGACATAATTGTTTAGCCAGACATGCTCCTCCAAACTTGTGTATTGAATAATTACCTAGCTAAACACAATAGTCCCCCCCCCTCATCAGGACATGGTCAGGGTATCAAGTAAAACAGAATAGCCCCTACTTACAGTATTAATATTAAGCTACACAACTGTCCCCACTTACCATGGGTATGACATAACTTATATTTAGCCACAGCATGGTCCACACTTACCTAGGGCATGACATAATAATAATAACTATTTAGCAACAGAAACGCTCCCCACTTATCAAGTGTATGACATATCTATTTAGCCAGACAACAGTCCAAAATTGCCCAGGGTATGACATAACTATTTAGCCACGTAATTGTTCCCACTTATCCAGGTTATGACAAAACTATTTAGCCACACAACAGTCGAAACATACCCAGGGTATGAGATATCTATTTAGCCACACAACAGTCCCCACTTACCCAGGGTATGACATAATTATTTAGCCACACAACAGTCCCCACTTACCCAAGGTATGACATAACTATTTAGCCACACAACGATCCCCCACTTACCCAGGGTATGACATAACTATTTAGCCAAACAATTAGGGCTGGGACGATACAGTGATTGCACGATCCGAAACGTATCACGATACCTCACCTACAATCCGATACGTATCACGATACTTTATTTATGGTATTGTCAAAGCAATGAACAACTTCAATGTGTGATTTTTTTTTTCAAATTCTATTTATTTGTTAAACAGAAAGTTCGACAAGTAACAAAACAATTCTAAACAGTACTTTCAACCTCTTGCCATAGTCTCAATCATTTGAGTATTGTATGAACTGACTGGTGAACTGAGGAAACATAAAAATGCATTGCATCTTGACTAGTAGAATAAAACAAAATTTCAACATATCTGGACTTGAAGAATAAAACATTAACTAATATGTAATACATGATGTAATACATGGAGCTTTATATTGTCACAGATTCAGTATTCTTGAAGTTTGATGTCAAATGATGCCTCTCAATATGTTTTGACATGCTCGTGGTATTTCCTGTATATTTTAGAACTGCCTTGCATACCTTGCATATCGTTTTTGTTTTGTCAGTCTTCCTGATGCCACTGCCATCTTTGTCTTTGTAAACAGGATGACCGAACGTCTTCCACACGGACGATTTTGTGCCTTGCGGCGTAACTACATTATGTAGCTCATCCCAGTCGTCCATTTATAAACACATTTAGTCTAGCAATGGTTTTGTAATCTACTATTTGATTGGCTAACCATGAAACAGTCATCATAAAACGACCAATCAAACGCTTCCCAACATAGTGCCCCATTCCCGGAAACGAGACTCGCAAGTACTTTCACTTTCAGAATTTTCGATCTTTCGGTGTTTGTTTACAATTATTTTAATTTTAAAGCTTTGTTTAATGGATTTCAAATGATAATATGAAGCAATGCTTTTTGTTTTTCACAAAAATATAGCAGATCGATACCGTATCGTAATTTGCTTCTTTGGATCGATACTTGTATCATGTTGAAGTGTACCGCGATTCACCGATGCATCGGTGTATCGTCCCAGTCCTACATACAATGTTCCCCACTTTCCCAGGGTATGACATAACTATTTATCCATACAATGATCCCAGACTTATCCAGGGTATGATATAACTATTTAGCCATACAATGGTCCTCATTTTCCCAGGATATGACATAACTATTTAGCCACACAATGATCCCGGACTTATCCAGGATATGACATAACAATTTAGCCACACAATTGTTCCCACTTACCCAAGGTATGACTATCTATTTAACCTCACAACAGTCCCGGGTTTATCCAAGATGCAACATAACTATTTAGCCACACAACAATTCCAGGGTATGACATATAAGATGATATCTATACAGCCACACAATAATCCCCATTTACCTAGGTTATGACAAAACTATTTAGCCACACAACGATCCCCACTTACCCAGGGTATGACATAATGACTGTGGTAAAACAGTCTATCAGGCAGAATACCCATGATCAGCTAAAATTCACCAAAGGAATCAAAAGTTGAAAACACAGAAATGTCACGTTATTTTTATGGAGATCATCAGGATATTGTACAAATCAGCAATTTTTGCTTGGTCAAACTTTCATCCCTTTTCAGTAAAATCCATCTTATTAGTGAATAATAAAAAAATATCAGTTGATAAAATTTGTTTCATATTGTTGTAAATAAAGTTTATGTTTTATTTATTGGTGTGCTGTAGTGATACGTTAGAGATCTGGTGGATCTTTTGGTGAGGTCAATGTGGTCCTTAACTCTTTCCGTACCCTGATTCCGGTCCGGATTCCGTACCGGAAGTCATTACTAGGCTCACCCCCGAGAGGTTTTGGCAAAAATGGCGGCTCTTTGTTTGCGTAGTGGATATTATGCCGAAATAATGCAGGTTTTCGGTTCTTCTATAGTTAAAAGACATACAGAGCTTTATTTTCGAAGCAATATGTTCGTCAGATGTGGTACCACTATGTATAGCTAAAGCATTCGCCGCCATGATGTTTACATTGGTGATGACACTTCGCAGTATCTCGCGGGAAATTCAATCTAAATGGGTCACATGATAAAAAAAATGTGTACTTTACGCCTATCAAATTGTTTGTTATCAACTGACGCAGTCGATTTTGTGTAAAATGTTATTGGTCAACTCATCTGTCAGCTGCTGTACCCAGCTAATCAAAAACGGTACAGAAAGAGTTAAATTGTTGTATATTGTTAAAGGCGAGTATGTTTCCTCATAAGAGGTCTGGGACGTCCATCGGTGTAGTGAATTGTGTGAAGGAGAACATGTTATATTTGTGAGGTCATAAGGGGCTTGTTTATTGTGTCATGGTGATTATTCTATACTCAAGTGTAATAGGTCCTAATTACATAGTTAATGCTGTGTCCCCGTGTGTATGTTAGGTCTAGGAGGTCCTTTATTATTTTGCAGTAAAATGTGTTAAGATGCCTATATAAGTACTGTAAACAAACTTACTTTCGAAGGCAATTAATTTTTGCGTATTTCGAGGGTGATTAAAATTCGCTAAAAATAATCGCTGCGAAATAGTTTCAAACAGGGGTATATATGCCAACTGTAGGAATATTGTACTGTATTGTACATAGGATTTATGATCAAATTTATCGCAAAATTAAATTGCCACAAAATAGTCAATTCATATGAAACGCGAAATTAATTTGCCGTAAAAATAAGTTGGTTTTCAGTACATTGGGTCTGGGAGCCTTCTATGGGGGTAGTGTCTGAGTGAGCATAATAGGCCTGGGAAGTCCTGTTGTACAATCAATAGTTAGATGTGTTTTGGTGACTGTATGCGTACCTTTGGTCTGGGAGCCTTCTCGGGTGTAGTAGGAGGGTGACGAGGGGAGTATACGAGTGGAGCTTCCTGACCAGGTCCGGGTGTAGGGGTATTCCAGTTCGGAGAGTTTGGCCGGACTGTATTATCATCCATGTTAGCTTTACGCTCTAAGTCCTTCTGTAGGTCCTCCACATTATGCATAGTCAACCTGGTCAAACAATACATGTTTGTCAATTCCAATAACGTATGAAATGTCTGGATGAAATCACAAATCATGGATTGTTTGTCAATTCCGTTAACGTATGAAATGTCTGGAAGAAATCACAAATCATGGATTGTTTACATTCCACTGATCCAGCCCCAACTTTAAATTATCATCAAATACATAGGTACACAGAACATTTCTAAAACAAGAGATCCCAGAGAGATCTTGGCGCCCACCATTGATGATATTCATTTCTACATTAAAAGCTGGATCATTTCCCTTCTGATTTCTCCTTTCTTCTTATTTGCTCTTAATTATAAGAAATTTAAGAATTCCTTTAAAATAACAATACATTTGTCATAGTTTCAAAATATAAAATATAAAATGGCTGCCTGTCAATCAAATTATTTCTCAGTTCAGTTTAAAAATTAGTTAGTACACAACAAGGGACAGAGGGGAACCTTCATGTGGAATTTGAGAATGATTCATCAAATAAGTCAATTAATAGCGGTAACAAAACAATTAATCTCAAATTCTCAAAATCTTGAAATTCATTTTGAACTTGTGAAGAAATAGCTACGACAACAATTGTTTGAGGACGAATGGAAGGCGGTCGATGGATGGAAGATGGACCACAGACACAGGGTGATTTGAAAAGCCCACCATCATCAGTTGGTGGATTAAAAAAGCAAAATTTTTTATGTTGTAAATTACACTTCAAACACACAAATTATGTATTCTGTAAATAAAAGCTGTTTTATGAAATACTACAATCTGTTCAATACAACAGAGAACTCCTCTACAATCTTAATATCAGAAACTCAATATTGTAGAATTTTTAAAAACAATTTATGCAAAGAAAAATAACATTGTAAAATAGTTATCAACATCGAATGACTTTCAAAGAACAATAATAAAAGTCAGTTTTAATTACAATTATTGCACATGGTTACTTTGATTTCAAATGGTTAGGAATAATGGCATGCATTGCAATCTAGTAGTATTATCTCCCTTGAAACAAACCATGAAGAATGCAAAACAAAACATGCAGTCTATATATAGACTATACAATTAATGGGGGTGAGGACAGGATGTGACACTACACGAGTATAGTGGGGGTGAGTATAGGATGTGACACTACATGAGTATAGTGGGGGTGAGTATAGGATGTGACACTACATGAGTATAGTGGGAGTGAGGACAGGATGTGACACTACACGAGTATAGTGGGGGTGAGTATAGGATGTGACACTACACGAGTATAGTGGGGGTGAGTACAGGTTGTGACACTACATGAGTATAGAGGGGGCGAGTACAGGTTGTGACACTACACGAGTATAGTGGGGGTGAGTACAGGTTGTGACACTACATGAGTATAGTGGGAGTGAGTATAGGATGTGACACTACATGAGTATAGTGGGAGTGAGTATAGGATGTGACACTACATGAGTATAGTGGGGGTGAGTACAGGTTGTGACACTACACAAGTATAGTGGGAGTGAGGACAGGATGTGACACTACACAAGTATAGAGGGAGTGAGTATAGGATGTGACACTACACGAGTATAGTGGGGGTGAGTATAGAATGTGACACTACATGAGTATAGAGGGGGTGAGTATAGGATGTGACACTACATGAGTATAGAGGGAGTGAGTATAGGATGTGACACTACACGAGTATAGTGGGGGTGAGTACAGGTTGTGACACTACATGAGTATAGTGGGAGTGAGTATAGGATGTGACACTACATGAGTATAGTGGGGGTGAGTATAGGATGTGACACTACATGAGTATAGAGGGGATGAGTATAGGATGTGACACTACATGAGTATAGAGGGGGTGAGTATAGGATGTGACACTACATGAGTATAGTGAGGGTGAGTATAGGATGTGACACTACATGAGTATAGAGGGGGTGAGTATAGGATGTGACACTACATGAGTATAGTGGGGGTGAGTATAGGATGTGACACTACATGAGTATAGAGGGGGTGAGTATAGGATGTGACACTACATGAGTATAGAGGGGGTGAGTATAGGATGTGACACTACATGAGTATAGTGAGGGTGAGTATAGGATGTGACACTACATGAGTATAGTGGGGGTGAGTATAGGATGTGACACTACATGAGTATAGAGGGGGTGAGTATAGGATGTGACACTACATGAGTATAGAGGGGGTGAGTATAGGGTGTGACACTACATGAGTATAGTGGGGGTGAGTATAGGATGTAACTTCATGAGTATAGTGAGGGTGAATATAGGGTGTGACACTACATGAGTATAGAGGGGGTGAGTATAGGATGTGACACTACATGAGTATAGTGGGAGTGAGTATAGAATGTGACACTACATGAGTATAGTGAGGGTGAGTATAGGATATAACACTACATGAGTATAGTGGGGGTGAGTATAGGATGTGACACTACACGAGTATAGTGAGGGTTAGTATAGGATGTGACCCTATATGAGTATAGAGGGGATGAGTATAGGATATAACACTACATGAGTATAGTGGGGGTGAGTATAGGGTGTCACACTACACGAGTATAGTGAGGGTTAGTATAGGATGTGACCCTATATGAGTATAGAGGGGATGAGTATAGGATGTGACACTACATGAGTATAGAGGGGATGAGTATAGGATGTGACACTACACGAATATAGTGAGGATGAGTATAGGATGTGACACTACATGAGTATAGTGGGGGTGAGTATAGGATGTGACACTACATGAGTATAGAGGGGATGAGTATAGAATGTGACACTACATGAGTATAGAGGGGGTGAGTATAGGATGTGACACTACATGAGTATAGAGGGGATGAGTATAGGATGTGACACTACATGAGTATAGAGGGGGTGAGTATAGGATGTGACACTACATGAGTATAGTGGGGGTGAGTATAGGATGTGACACTACATGAGTATAGTGAGGGTGAATATAGGGTGTGACACTACATGAGTATAGTGAGGGTGAGTATAGGATGTGACACTACATGAGTATAGTGGGATGAGTATAGGATGTGACACTACATGAGTTTAGTGGGGGTGAGTATAGGATGTGACACTACATGAGTATAGTGAGGGTGAGTATAGGATGTGACACTACATGAGTATAGTGAGGGTGAGTATAGGGTGTGACACTACATGAGTTTAGTGGGGGTGAGTATAGGATGTGACACTACATGAGTATAGTGAGGGTGAGTATAGGATGTGACACTACATGAGTATAGTGAGGGTGAGTATAGGGTGTGACACTACATGAGTATAGTGGGAGTGAGTACAGGATGTGACACTACATGAGTATAGTTGGAGTGAGTATTGGATGAAACCCCTGGTGAGTAAATAGGGAGTGAGAATTGGATGTGACACTACATGAATATAGTGGGAGTGAGTATTCAATGTGACACTACCTGAGTATAGTGGGAGTGAGTATAGGATGTTGCACTACACAAGTATAATATCGGAGGGACTTTATCATATGAGATTGGCAAACTATTATGAAGCTATGAGAATCAAATCAAGATTAGTATGATAAACTAAAGTAACATGATATACCAAGAAGTCTAATTTAGCTACATACTCAGGTGTGTGAAACTCTACAGGTAATTTTGGTTAACCCCACAAAGGGTTCAGAAGTCAAGTTAAGTTACACAGGTGTGTAGACCTTAAAAGGTAACTGGTAGTTACACTGGGGCCTGGTATTACTACAGGTAAGGCTGGGTCCCTCTAAAGGTAAAGTTAGGTCCATATAGTCTAGGTGCTATATAGGGGTGTGGTATTACTACAGGTAAGGCTAGGCCCCACTACAGGTAAAGTTAGGTCCATATAGTCTAGGTGTTATATAGGGGTGTGGTATTACTACAGGTAAGGCTAGGCCCCACTACAGGTAAGGTTAGGTCCATATAGTCTAGGTGTTATATAGAGGTGTGGTATTATTACAGGTAAGGCTAGGCCCCACTACAGGTAAGGTTAGGTTCATATAGTCTAGGTGTTATATAGGGGTGTGGTATTACTACAGGTAAGGCTAGGCCCCACTACAGGTAAGGTTAGGTCCATATAGTCTAGGTGTTATATAGGGATGTGGTATTACTACAGGTAAGGCTAGGCCCCACTAAAGGTAAGGTTAGGTCCATATAGTCTAGGTGTTATATAGGGATGTGGTATTACTACAGGTAAGGCTAGGCCCCACTAAAGGTAAGGTTAGGTCCATATAGTCTAGGTGTTATATAGGGGTGTGGTATTACTACAGGTAAGGCTAGGCCCCACTAAAGGTAAGGTTAGGTCCATATAGTCTAGGTGTTATATAGGGGTGTGGTATTACTACAGGTAAGGCTAGGCCCCACTACAGGTAAGGTTAGGTCCATATAGTCTAGGTGTTATATAGAGGTGTGGTATTACTACAGGTAAGGCTGGGTCCCTCTACAGGTAAGGTTAGGTCCATATAGTCTAGGTGTTATATAGAGGTGTGGTATTACTACAGGTAAGGCTGGGTCCCTCTACAGGTAAGGTTAGGTCTATATAGTCTAGGTGTTATATAGAGGTGTGGTATTACTACAGGTAAGGCTAGTCCCCACTACAGGTAAGGTTAGGTCTATATAGTCTAGGTGTTATATAGGGGTGTGGTATTACTACAGGTAAGGCTGGGTCCCTCTACAGGTAAGGTTAGGTCTATATGGTCTAGGTGTTATATAGGGGTGTGGTATTACTACAGGTAAGGCTAGTCCCCACTACAGGTAAGGTTAGGTCTATATAGTCTAGGTGTTATATAGGGGTGTGGTATTACTACAGGTAAGGCTAGTCCCCACTACAGGTTAGGTTAGGTCTATATAGTCTAGGTGTTATATAGGGGTGTGGTATTACCACAGGTAAGGCTAGGCCCCAATACAGGTAAGGCTAGGTCCCACTACAGGTAAGGTTAGGTCTATATAGTCTAGGTGTTATATAGGGGTGTGGTATTACTCAGGTAAGGCTAGGCCCCACTAAAGGTAAGGTTAGGTCTATATAGTCTAGGTGTTATATAGGGGTGTGGTATTACTACAGGTAAGACTAGGCCCCACTAAAGGTAAGGCTAGGCCCCACTACAGGTAAGGCTAGGCCCCACTAAAGGTAAGGCTAGGCCCCACTAAAGGTAAGGTTAGGTCCATATAGTCTAGGTGTTATATAGGGGTATGGTATTACTACAGGTAAGACTAGGCCCCACTAAAGGTAAGGTTAGGTCCATATAGTCTAGGTGTTATATAGGGGTGTGGTATTACTACAGGTAAGGCTAGGTCCCACTACAGGTAAGGCTAGGCCCCACTACAGGTAAGGTTAGGTCTATATAGTCTAGGTGTTATATAGGGGTGTGGTATTACTACAGGTAAGGCTAGGCCCACCTTATTACAATTATGGGTACCTGTTAGGAAACTTATGATTGGCAAGGAATTCCTTTAGGAGGCTGAAACAAATAAAAGCAATACCAGCAATCACTCATCACATAAATTGATTTTTTAATTACAAATATGGAGACAGAAACACAACAACACAAACAGCCCAAATAATACAAATCAGAAAATCAACACGCATTTAATATAATTTACTTATCACATATGTGGATGTGTGTTGTAATTTCAATGGTTTTGTTTATTTACTCTAGAGCGAGATGTTTTGTTATGACATTGACCTAGTTTATTTCCTCTAGAGCGAGATGTTTTGTTATGACATTGACCTAGTTTATTTACTCTAGAGCGAGATGTTTTGTTATGACATTGACCTAGTTTATTTACTCTAGAGCGAGATGTTTTGTTATGACATTGACCTAGTTTATTTCTTTGACAGTCAGATGCCAGTGTTTTGGACATCAGTTAATATACATATGTATATATATACATGCCAGGTATGTAATCAATACAGATGTATACCGTATTTCTCCGGCAAGAAGCCAAAGGGGTCAGTGCAATAAATAAAGTCAAAAGTGGGAGTTGGGCTTATGGTATGGTAGTTGCTATCGTTCCTACAGAATATTGGAAGTTCTTTCATTTCAGAACAATAGGTTTAAAATGTAACTACTCTGTAAAGTTTCTAGAGATTTTCGCCCTAAAAGGCAATGCAGTCATTTCAGTCATGAGGCAATACTGAGAATAGCAGGCGAGCAGCTACTGCAAATCAGACAAGCATGGCAAAACAAATCAATTGGCACAGTGCAATGATGTATTGTTCACCATGGCTGGATAAACACAGTCAATTATATATTTCTGTTTCCGTGGGCTCTTTACGATGTAACATGTAAGCATTAACGACAAAAAGAGTGCCGCAACACAGCAAACAAATTCATATCGCATAGACAAATCAACCTAGCATGACAAACGCCCACACAGACCCTTCACCAGGGTATTACCAAAAACAATTAAAATCAATTTCCATATCATAATCTTTCACCATTAGGATTAATATATCAAATAGTCTTTAAAGAAAAAGTCATTAGTTTTGTTAAAATGAACAAATCAATATCAAGCACATCAGTTTTATACCTTGCATCAAAGTGCATAACACTGAAATATTGAGGTTAAACACATTGGAACTTTGTTTTAAAAACTAATGATATACAATAGCCTAGCTTCTATCAATTTAGTACATGTTTTACAATTGATCTTCCATACATTCTCTAGCTACATGAAATGTTTTTCACGATTCAGTCCAACATCAGAAATCCTAGTGACACTACTCTTACTTATGTGTCCAATGGACTAGAACAAGAAAAGAATCGGGTTTCCCTACTAAAAATAGTAGCCAATAAAATTGCATCTTTCATCTATGGCTACATTCGGCTGGGATATCTCGATTGTAGCTATGCAATACAAACCAATATGGCGATGGCATCGCCTGCCAAGAATACCTTTGGGTTGTGTTTGAACAACACATGCGACAATAAATCCTACCAGACATGGATATTCGCCTAATGCCTACAGAAATATACAACGGTAAAATGAGCTAACCAAGTTATGAGAAACAACTACCGTAATTTCTCGCGTATAGTGCGCACTCGCGTATAGTGCGCAGGTACTTTTTGGGGTCCAAAAATAAAAAAAAAAATTCTTGGAAAAAAAAAAAAAAATTTTGTGAAAAAAAAACGTTAAGTCGGAATGCTAGCACCAACCAGGTAAGTCACCATTAATGGGTATATAAACAAACACCTTTGAATTGGAAACTTTGAAAACATAACACAATGCCTCGTTAATGAGACTTGACATTGATTGACACCTCGCGCGAGTTACAGTGAAGATCTGTTGACACCAGCGAAGGCACAGGCCCAATACAGATAATTGAAATAAACGATGTTTTCACGGCAATATCATTCATAAATTATTCAATTAAATCTTACATAAGACTTAATCTTCCAGGTTTTCTATAAAAACAATTGTGGAGTCTAGACATCGATAGAGTCGGCAGTGTACTGAGTTGACGGGTGTACTAAAAGCAGTCACTCAATCAGGTCCGACGAGGACCGCATACAGCCAAATTTGTATGATATAAAAAACACAAACCCTTTGTAATTTCAGCATTTTTTCTTTGAAAAGAAAATATGGATATTTATTGGACTGTTTTGAGTCCCTAAATGTTTATTTTCCAAACTCTTACTGTTGTTGTTACCAGTTCAACTCGCTTGTTTGCGACTCCGTGCGTTACTGTCGGGTATTAATATTACGCGACCTTCACTCTTTGCAATACACAAACCGGCGAACTTCTAAGTCGTTCTTGACACATTTCTACCGTCAGGATTGAATTCTACAGTATGATTTTACACAAGAACAGCATTTTTAGCATCAGAGTGCTAACAACGATCTAATTCTTCGGTATATTTCACTATACTGTATGCCTTGTGATAATGTAGCGTCGATCCAATCTCGACCTGAAAGTTCAGGCTACTTTCCTCAAGTTTATTTATCAGATCCTATCGTATTTTATTGCTTTTATAATTGCAACTTTTCGTGGTTGTAAAAAGATAATGCAAATCAGGAATTATTTAACAAAATATCAACTGTTAACTACCGCGAGGATATTTCAGGTTATTCTGAAAATCTCCGAAAAATTAACGATACATGATATATATCAAGGTTTTTGCTTGTTCTTGCGTATAGTACGCACCCCCTTCTTGACACTTTCGATTTTCCCTAAAAAAGTGTGCACTATACGTGAGAAATTACGGTATTCTGATTGGTCTAAATCTTCTAATAGACTTCTATTCGGGAGAACAAAATTCTTCTACTGTTCTAGCCCACGGGACACAAATGTAAGAGCAGTGTCACATGGGTTTCCGAGGATAGATTCAGTCTACCCTCAAGATGTAAACAACCATGTAAATACTCTGCCAAGAATTCTGATATCAGTATCTTAGAAACTATCGACTGCCAACATTATGCTTAATAAACCCTTTCACCCCTATGTAACCTTAGTGAATTCAACCATGATTTGATCTGGATGATTCCATTATCTGCAGTGGTGAAATGGCTTATAAAAAAACTCTACTCATTCATATTGTTTTTGTTTTTTGATAACCTTTCAGGTTTTTTTTCGGTTTATGTAAACAGTTTGGAATATTTACTTTTTTATTCATTTCAATGGCAAAACTTTAATTCACTTAGATGATATCAGCTGACTAAACCTAACAATCTCGTACCTGTCACCGATGGCTCCCTTGGGTTTCCATACTCCCAGATCGAGGTCCCAACCAAGATGGTCCATGTTGATGTATGTGTAGTGGTCGTCACTGTGCTTCAGCTTACTCTCCATGGCACCATTGGCAACTAAACAGGAATTATAATTTATATTCAATCAATAGTGTTTACAGGCACCAGTCAAACACACATTATACCTAGAACTAAATTATTATAGTATTAATATGTCTGTAATTACAAGATGAAAACTGGAGTGAAAGGAGTTCATGACATATTAATTAAGCTGAGCAAAAATGCTGCTGAAAGAAGAAAAAGGTTCCTATCTCTGCCAAAATCTTATCATTAGGTTAACAGTAGAAGATCAGAGGAGCCTTTTCAGTGGCATTGTTACCACGGTAAATACCCTACCTGGTACTGAATCCATGGAAACCAAGGCAACAAATGGCTGTGGCAGGGACACAATTTTACCCAGAGTCTGAAAAATAAAAAATCATATCATACTATCAATAATGATTAAAATTTGAATTTCTAAAAGGGATCATGAAAATTGATAATTTCAAAAACACGATAAAATGTATTTCTTACTACTTTTTAACAGCTGCTAAGGATCTGTTATAGTATACACATGTAGCACTTTTTTTTTGAGGAATAATCTGTCACTCAACAGTTAAAGAAAGGAAAGAAGTACATTGTATATCACCTACAAATTATCAACATTATTATGTAGAATGATGGAAGATAATATAACAAGGGTGACAGAAAAATAACTAAAAAAGATAATCATATTTTTCGAAATAACAAGTCATGTTTTCATTATAATAGACAAACATACGTTGTAAATATCTACCCTGTTCCATCAAGTCAAACATTGAAAATCTTTTTCTTGTCCACCTCGGTATAAATTCTAGTTTGGTAATTAACAGATTACAATGACATGTGGCCTAGCTATGTGTATATGTCCGACAGAAATCAACGACTCGTATCGCTTACCTGTGGCCCCAGTAGCAAGATGTCACCAAGACCTGTAAAATCAAGTTATACAGTTCATTTTTAACATGATATAATTAAAGATTATCTAGTACAGTACAATACCTTCCGGGTAACAGCAATACTTCTACTTCTTACATCACTCTGTCACGCTTGACAATTATGTGACATAATACAATGCATGTATGTATGTATGTAATTTACTTGTAATATTATGATGATAATTATATTTGTAAGATGAGAAAATTGTATGTATATATGTATGTCTCATATCTGTTTTTGTAATGTAATCAGGCGTGAGTTACCTCCCTTTGACTAATATGTTTATTTCATTTCAAAATATTTCGATATTCATTTAATCTCTATTGTATTATTCAACTACATAAGCTACTGAAGGAAAGAAGGTATATAGGCAATCTTTGCTACTCAATCCTTTTAACAGTATATTGAATATTTTTGTCAATAAAAATTGTTGAAATGAAAAAATGAAATGAAATTTTCAATTCAACAACTCAAGAAATTTTTTAAGTTAAAAAGTCTGTTACAGCTTATCTTGTGAATTTAAACTCATGCCAATTATTTCTGTTTTACATCAAACTTAGATAATTAGGCAATGTAAAATCCATACACAAAACTACACTATGGCACCTCAGGAGTAACTTGACCTCCTGTTCATTTCTACCGGAAATACATGTATACCCTCAGAGCCTCCTTTTATGGCAATGTATGTTTCTATATAATCATGATTTCATTTAAATAAGCTGGAGATTTGTAGAAATTGTTTCATGATTTTACAATATAAACACATCTGATTTTGGTCAATTTAGAATATGCTGTTTAAAGAAATACAGATATGTATGTATCTTTTAAAGTTATCACAAATACAAATTTTTACACCAAAATTCATTGATTCTTTATGCATATACATGTTATGTATTTCAGTTTTGTATGGTTAACACTAAAAATTGCATGAAAGTGAGTAGCACAGAATTTCATGCAATTCAATGGGCGAAACATTAATTTTGAAGATCAGACATTTTCAATTGATTTTGTGATCAATAAAATTCTTGCATTCAAGACTCTTTTCAAATTATTACAATCTGATTAAAATACAGATCCTCACTATTACTATCGTGTGTAGGATTTGACAGCGACCAGTAGAAGGTCATGTGCAGATGACCTTTATAATTTCCATATATAGAAAATGAACAGCCAATCAAAATGCATCTTGTAAACTGTGTTTAGTAGACGAACAAAAAAGGGGGCGGATCGAATCGAAGTAGAGAAAATCATTCAGGGCGTTATATAACAATTTCATTAGTATATTTTGTGATAATTTTTTTACCGTCAGTTGTTATTTCTTTTTGGACAAATGAAAAACTACAAATCAAACAGATAATGTCTAAGAAGAACACACGCCTTGGCATAGAGACGCTGAACTGGGCGGCGCCATTTTTGTATACGTCGTTCGGGTTTCTCGCTACTTTACTCTGGTTTAACAATAGGTGTAGAAACAAATCGAAATTAGCTTTTCACTTTCAGAATCTGGTAAGCAGCGATTTGATTGGTGAATACAAAGGTCATCAGCACATGACCTTCTACTGGTCGCTGTCAGATCCTACACACGATAGTAATAGTGAGGATCTGTATTTTAATCAGATTGAAATTATTATGAATGCTCGTTTCCTGATCAGTGAGCTTAAAATGTCGGTCCCTAAGATGAAATACATACGTGGGAATCTCCTTCGGCCTCTATCTGACGGTCTCCTGGCACTCATGATCCGAGGGGCCTCTTTGTGGGGACTTGTCACACCCTTGGAATGGAAGTCGGCCAGCTCCAGGGCAGACAAAGGCCGCTTCATGGGCAGGGCCTTCATAGACTGTTACAAAGTATGATATACATAGACAGGGCCTTCATGGACTGTTACAAAGTATGATATATACATAGACAGGGCCTTCATGGACTGTTACAAAGTATGATATACATAGGCAGGGCCTTCATGGACTGCTACAAAGTATGATATATACAGAGACAGGGCCTTCATGGACTGTTACAAAGTATGATATATACAGAGACGAGCCTTCACAGTTGTTACAAAGTATCAAATACAGAGACGAGCCTTCACAGTTGTTACAAAGTATGATATATACAGAGACAGGGCCTTTAATTTACTGACTGTTACAAAGTATCACAGACAGGGATAGGGCATTTAATGACTTCAAAAGAATAATATACTGATAGACTTTCAAACAAATGTGACTGTATGAATTCAGTTTTCACAAGAAAAAAGTTTTGCAATATGCAGACAAACATTAAAATGTGTTGACCTTTGACATCTTACTGTGACTTTTAACTTGAGAGTTAGGAGTGGTACCAGACTATCTTTCTAGTCACATTTCCTTCATCTATGTTATTCACAGCTATATTAACTTTCAATTAATTGTCAACTATCAGCGAAGTATGGCAGCAATGTGCAATTGTCACACTGAATTCTTGTTAAAGTTGCTATTTCTCATAATATATAATATGCTTACATTGATCACTTCATCTGAGGATGGTATTTGTGGAGTTCTGTTACTCAGGTTGAGACACTGCTCCTGGACCTTCTGTAATAAAAGCTCAGCCTGGTCCTCGTACAGACGTTTCAGCTCGCCCTGAAACGAAAAACAGCTTATGTCAATATCTAAGAGGGCTTTTAGTTGATCTCTGAAATCCCTGAATTTGGAATAAATAAAACATATCTGAACTAGAATTATGTCAGTGTGCCATCAAAGCCACTCATCCCTTTTAAGAATATTTGTTTGAGCAACATTTGAACAGAACAGGTCAGGATACATACCCCCCGGTATATATATATATGATAGTTGTTTTATTCAGGAGACAACTTTTTGTAACTGCAGCACCGGTGAAACATTTAATTATTCCCATTGGAACTTTCTACTTCAAATCTTCAGTCTCAGGAATGATAATCACTTCTGACATTGTTGTTGCTTTCGATTTTAAGATTCTTTTCAATCATTGGAGAAAAAGAAAAACTAACAAAAAAGCACATGTCTGTCACCTGCAAACTGATCTACTACAAAATATTTTTGGCATTCTACCCCCCTGCCCTACCCTTACCTCCTTGTCCCCCTTGAGACATAATATATTGCTATGAGAGGTGTGTGAAAAGAAAGCACACCTTTGGTTTGCCCAAGTATCAGTACAGTTGACCTTTTCACCAGTATTCCTCAATGGTCTTCCTAAAATCCCTATTTCACTATGACAACAGGTAAAGTCAATATAGACCTCAATCATCCTAACTATCCACTAAACTACAACCACAATCAGGCATCGCTCCACAACAGATTGTGCCCGACATATATATTTATTGTACTGCTCCACAGTCACAGTCATCCCCAATATCCAGGGGTTACGATCACCTTCGCTCTCTACACTCCTGGAATACGTCAAGGCAAAACTGAAGACATGCTCAGGTAAAAATGTCTGTCCTTTTAAGATTACAAGGGAGCCACAACTGACTTCAAAGTTGATAGATTTTTACAGTTATCTGACCACAAGATTCTTTTGAAGTCTCTCAAAGTGTCGAACCAGTCCTCTTGCCTCATCAACAAAATTATGCACAGGGAGCCTTCTGTTTTGCCATGACATATTCCAGGGATGTAAGGGATGTAGATATCATAGGTGATTGTAACCCTGGATATCGAAGAGGTAGAGAGCGTAGGTGATTGTAACCCCTGGATATCGAAGAGGTAGAGAGCGTAGGGGATTGTAACCCCTGGATATCGAGGACGTAGAGAGCGTAGGGGATTGTAACCCCTGGATATCAAGGACGTAAAGATTGTAGGTGATTGTAACCCCTGGATATCGAGGACGTAGAGAGCAAAGGTGATTGTAGCCCCTGGATATCGAGGACGTAGAGAGCATAGGTGATTGTAACCCCTGGATATCGAAGAGGTAGAGAGCGTAGGGGATTGTAACCCCTGGATATCGAGGACGCAGAGAGCGTTGGTGATTTTAACCCCTGGATATTGAGGACGCAGAGAGCGTAGGTGATCGTAACCCCTGGATATCGAGGATGAGTCACAGTACATGTAATAATAAACTTACCCCTTTGTCCTCCACTACTGAGGATACCCTGGCTATCTTCTCGCCTATTAGCGTGTCACCCGTCCCGGTCATGATCAGATTCATCACACCGATGTCTTTGGAGATGTATTCAAAAAAGGCAGGCACTATACACAGCAGCTGTATAACTTCTGAGGCCAGCAAACACTTATAGTCACTGTATCTGGAAATTTAAAACAGAAGCATTTCTCATAACTTTGATACAAACTTAAACTCAAACATTGCAAATAAATTATATGTTTCTGACTTCCCTGAAATCAAATGTGGTAAGCAAGCCTGAGCAACATGATGTTTTTATGATAGTTATCCAGCAAAAATTTAAGAGCAAGTTTAAGAACATGTTGTTGACTTTAACTGACCTCTTGACCTCTAAAAAAGGGGACACTTTTTCAGTACCATCCTTTAATGAACAGGAGAACACCGGTAATGCCATGCAGCATTAAGGATCCCCATACCACTACAAGAAACTGTAACTAACTGTTGGAATTATTTTTTACCAGGCATGAAAGGAAAACCTTATTTTCGTATCTTTTTTCCAGAGAAAACAAAAATTTACCAATTGCTGGATTTTATAAGATGTAAACAATAAAAGATGGAACAAACAAGTTATATTCAACCACAGTGTTCTGTGTGGGAATAAAATTCAGCTAGACTGGGGTTTGAACACTCGACTTGAGATTATTAAACCATGACTTTAACCCAATGAGCTACCCTGGCAACAGAGGTGTCCTGGCCCAACTATGCTAAAGACATTAAAGGGAGGTAACTTTATAATACAAAACAATAGATCCCTGTGGGATCTTGGCGTCCACATCAATGATCTTCATTTTCTCTTCAAAAGTTGTTGTGCATTGAGACAAGGGTCCTGTAGTGTAAAATGGAATGCCTTTCCCAAGACATTGGAATAATCTGCCAATTTGTTTATGTTTGTTTGTGTTGACAGCTATGGTCATTTTTAGGACACGTAAGGTTTTATTTGGGGAGGGAATATGGAGTTTCCAACAGAAAACCCACAGACCAACTTGGTTTAATCAATCTATTATACTTCACGGTAGACTTGTGGTTTGATGGTTACTTACAATGTGTTGAGTCTTGACTTGATGGCCGTCTGCTTGGTGTTGGTCGACTGACTTAGTTTCATTAATTCCGAGATTGTGTAGAAAAGGCACAGGTACAGTTTGTCATACAAACCTCCATCCTGACACATAGGATAAAAACAAAGGTCAGAAAAACAAAACTGATTTTAACCATTTACAGATTTCTGCATAGTGTTATTGTCTGCTTTAGAATTCATATAACAACAGTTTTTTTCATAGACATCAAAATCGCTCATCACTTACATTTGAACAAAACGCAGGCCAGGATACATAAGCATTTTCATTCAGTTGTAAAATGTTTGTAATGAAACATTTAAAAAAAACATTTTGCCTTTTTTTATGTTATGTTTTTGTGCTGGGAAGTTGATCATACATAAAATACATTTAGCCATAATAAATAAACATATTAAATGGTCTACAAACATACTTATGTACCCAATATCTCATGTCAAAAAAAAAAAGACATACACATATGACCACGACATAAGTGAAAATAGTTATCTCCCTTACACCAGCTTTGCAGGACATGACACAGGATGTGAATTCTTGTCTCAGAATAAGTGTGTCGTCTTCTTTAGTTGAACAATGTTTGAGACGTTTGTGAGAAAAAAGCAAATCTTTGTTTCTTACTACCATACAAAATCAATTATTCTATTAATTTTACCTGAACACTTTGTCTAGAACACACCACTCCCAACAGTTAGAGTGTGTACAAGACACACCAAAGGCTTAAACCTGATTACCACTTTTTTTTTTAAATGGGGAAAGGACAACAGAAGACTTGATATCAGTTAAGTTGCATAGCTTCTTATAATACTTTCTGTTTACTATAGCTTAACTATAGAACATGCGCGCACAGTACACTGCATGTTTTTCCGTCCACACCAACAAACAAAATTATTAAGCCGCTTGCTTCATGTCGAGATCACCGTTAAAAAAACCCATCCTGACTTACCTCTCTATCATCCTTGTCTATCTTTACGGCGGCCAGGAGAACACAGACCACCTGACAACGGACGTCCCGCGGGAGTAGGAACAGATCCATCGTGTACACCTTCCTACAAGTGTAACAGATATTGACAGGTGCATAAAGAGCATCAAATTCAATAACATTCTTTGACTAATGGCTGAATGTTCACACGTTTTGAATGACAAATTCTGATATTGATTTTAATATTTCCACACACAGGAGACTTACCCAACTTTACTGAGCTTTGCTGTATCTAATGTCTCCTTTACCAGATGTGTTGGGAGCACGAATTCTAGCGACGTCTGAAAAATGAATCACGAGAAAATAAATTTCTATTACAATGTACAACTTTGAACGCCAATTACTCATCTCTTTATCCTCCTATTTCAATGAAAGTACAGCCTCACAGTACATCATGTAAAACTAGATGTGTCAGTATGTCTCCAATGACAACCAGAGACAAGTACTTTAATGGTGATAGGAAGATGAGCCTATCCAATGTTGGTCATACCATTTTACTAACATTTTCAAAGTTAAATTTGGCTGTAATTCTGGGGAAAAATAGGTGGATTGTCACTACATCAAACTTAACCTGCATCTTATCATAATACAACTACATATATACAGAAATTACAGTTCAATATCTCTATCCATTAAATAGTAAATGAGCAGAAATGATTTTATGATGGAAAAACAGTCGAGGGCAGCACTATATAAGTTTGAGTTATCAAAGCAAAATGATGACATCAACATTTTCCTTATTAAGAATTACAGGAGGATGTCACAACATCAATCACTGTGTAATTTCACTTGGCAATTATTAGTTAACTCATTCACCCCTGAACTTTAATAATGAACTATTCCAACCTTTGAACAGGAAGAGTTGAAATGTGTCTTCAGGGGTGAATGAGTTAATCATGTCTTAATTTTCCTTCACAGCTACTAATTATGTATTTAGGGTGACAAACAATGATTCGGTAAGTTTTATTGCTGATGTTCCGAGTACTCACCACCAGGAGTAGTAACAACATATTACAGCGCTCCAGGTCAGTCGGCCGGATCTCAAGCAGGTCCTCCAGGAATGCCTGGCGGTACTTCAGTACCTGGTACTCCCTACACAAACACATATCTCACTTATTACCAAAAGCCATCTATCAGTAAATGCTTCACTTATCTCAAATCTTTCTTTAAAGAAAGAAATACAATTGAACCTCGTTATCTCGAAATTGGCAGGACCATGGAAAAACTTCAGGCTATTTGAATATTCTAGTCAATTGAGTCTGAATGTTCAGTGATTAAGAAAATACTTTGAATTAAAATGGACCATTCTTTTTTTTTATATATTGAGTACCTTAAGTTAGAAAATATGATGGCTACTTGCATGTTTTTTATATACGCAAGGCAATGACCTCCATTCTGGATTCCTTTAGAATTCTCAATAATATACAATATTAGAGATAATTATAGGTGTAAGGCAGAAAGTTGTGTGTATAATGTATGCATGTTATGTAATCAGTTGTGAGTTATTTCCCTTTGTTTATTTCATTTCAAAATATTTCTTTATTCATTTAATCTTTATTGTATTGTTCAACTATTCAAGCCACTTAAGGAAAGAATGTATCTTGGCATTGTTTACTTTTCAATCCTTTTGACAATATTGTCAATAAAGTTTGTTAAATGAAATAAGAGAAAATCTGCGGTAGTAGAATTAACAAAGATTACCGTTACTGTAACTTACCGATTTGTGTATTTCTTGTCTATGACTAGATCCTCTTGTATGTTGTATGCCACATATTTGAGCCGTCTTCGATCAGTTTCTTTAAAAAAAATAATGCACAATATGATGATGTGAAATATATTGGCAAAATTTTACCCTATAGCTGATAATAATATAATGTTATGCTCATGTTGTTGTATTTAATTGTAAATATTTGCATACAATTTCATAATAAGCTACTGGCATTATACAAAGTTTCATCAAATCTTGATAGATAAGAACAAGGGATATATGTAACAATAAGGTAGAAACTCAGTTATGAAAATACACAAGCAACTATATCATATCACAACACAACAAAGAAAGAAATATTTCCAAAAAATAGTTTTATGTACATGTACAGGTACATTGTATGTGCTAGCTTGGTTTTTTTTTCAGAAAAAATAAGATTTCCGGAATAAATTTATGAAAAATAATTGTCAACAAGGATGTTTACATTGCAAATGCCCCAATGTTATTGTGGATATTAAAGACACGTGTAGGGATGGGATTTTTTTTATTTCATTGATGGTCTTACCTATGTTATGAACGCCATTAGTGGGAAACCTCGTCATTACATGTGTGGCCTGAAATGATGAACGACAGCTGTGGTTCATATTGATTCACACACACATAACATTGTGGAATACTGGTAGATAGTGTAAATCATAAAGATAATTAGCACACAGACTTTAATACAAAATTTCCAATGAGCAACAGCATCCAAAAATGAAAAAATGAAGGAACAATGTGTAACTCAAATTGCTAAGGTCTAACAGCTTGAAAAGTTTTTTTTCATACATAATTAAATGTCAATGTGACCTTGACATTTGATCTCCAGACCAAGATTCTGTGGTACATAATATTATGAACCTGGTATTTGTTTGAATTACAATTGCGTTTGACAGTTATTAAGGACTTGTAACCTTATGAATTCACATGGTTTTCCCTGGGACCCTCAAATTTAATAAATTTAGGAGTCCTGGGACTCCCATCACACATAATATATAGCAACACTTCATCAATTTTGGGAGTCCTTTGACAATTTTAGGAGTCAAAATGCAGGTTTTTGCTCGTCAGGGAAAACCCTGATGAAAGCACCTACCTTTTCACCAAAGACGCCATTGACCTCAATCTTCTTTAGGTTTGATGGTACAAACCATTCTTTGGCTAGCTTGTGTCTCTATAAAATCAAACAATCTCATCAAAATTTCTATGTAACTCGCTGAGGTTATATCACTTTATATTACCTAATTGCTATTTGAAAAGTTCAAATAATTTGAGCACTCATCATTATTCTACTGTACGATTTACTCATGCAAAGTTATTAAAAGAAATGTTCCATAGAGCCAAAAAGGAAAGCTACTTCATAAAGAAATCATTCGAGTAAATTCTTAACACATGATGGATCCACAAAGTAAAATCTTTAACATTGACAAGAACTGACCGAGTGGCCATAATCCCTAAAACATTGTTTTCCTTTTCCTTTTTAATAACATCTGATCATGACCTGATGTTTTGTGTGACATTTAGATCACTCTGTACGATCATGGTAAACTTACGATAGGGTGCTCTGTCAGGGCTGAGTCTTGGAAGAAGTGTTTCACCTGAAGTCGTTCAGCAGCTAGAAAAATACAAATCAGATTATTAAACACTCAACCGGTTTTATTGTAGTTTAAATTAAGGATTGGTTGTCATATTTTTGACATTCATCAGTGTGTTACAAATATTGGCGCACCAGCATATTTAATGGTGCGTGCAAGTGCACCATGTTGAATATGTAGGTAATTATGTAAACCAATGTATGTTACACCAATGAATGTCAAAAATATGACAACCAATCTTAACATTTACATTTTTTGATAACCAACATACAGTTGATGCAGACATTTTCATATAGTTTTAGTCAAAGCATGTTTCAACGTCAGGGTAAATCCAGACAGAGAACAGCCACCAGTTCACACGGTGGAGCAGTGGATCTCCAACGCTACAATTATGACATCATAAACATGGTGTGATGTCACAATATCCCAATGTTTGTTATTGGAAAATAACATACAATGGAACCAGTAGCTTCATCTAGTCTCTGCGCTGTGGCAATGTAAATATTATTTTTTACTTTCGATTTACTGACCTTAAACATGTTTTAAGGTCATTTGAGCAAAATGTATAATAACCCATCTACCCTTCAGCAATGCAAGCTTTAATTTGTGGAGAGACTTAATTGCATGAGACTTGGTGGGTTAGTTTTGAATATAATCTACCTCTTTGACCTTGGAATTTGGTCAATGTCATTGAATTGAAGAAAATTCAAGAATTCAAGAAATCAAAACTGTAAACAGACAATAAAACTGTAAACAGACAAGACTTATTTAAGTGTAAAGTCATTAATTATATAAAGATTAATTATACCTATGAAGATTTAACAATACTAAAACAGACTTACTATAGACTGATCAACAAAACTTAAAATGTCCACCTGAGCTTCCTGAAACATTGCCATGTCACTAAAAATCATCAAACTGTCCAGCTTTATAGCTATATACTGGCAGAGTCCATGTAGCCAATTCAGGATAAATGTATTACAACTTCTCTATCATACAATGTTTGTCACAATAAAACAATTCAGTACTGGGTGTTCTTTTTTATCATAATCAGTGAAATGTTTCAAAGGAAATGGAAAATTTTTGATTTATGAATGTAACTGCAAATCACTGCAAGGGAAAGTGTTCAATTATTAAAGTCATTCACCCTTAAAATTTCAAAATGAAATATCTCTTCAGGGGTGGGTAAGTTAATGGTACCTAAGATAAAATGTCAATCTAGGATTTTAGTTGGAGACATTTTTGCAGATTCTTCACACCTGAAATTTCAAAATGAACTATATATTCCAACCTTTGAATTGGAAGAGCTGAAATGTGCCTTCAGGGGTGAGTAAGTTAATGATACCAACATTGTAAGATAAAATGTCAAACTTGGATTTTAGTTTGAGACTTTTCGCCAATTCTTTTCACCTGAAATTTCATAATGAACTATTCCAACCATTGAATTGGAAGAGCTGAAATGTGTCTTCAGGGATGAAAGATTTAAGCCAGTTGACAGGACTGTATACTCATGTAAGTGATTACAAGTGTAAACAGATCAGTCTTCGTGAGCGTAACCCTTTTTATTTCCTACTGGAAGTGTCTACCAATGTTTTGTTTATTGTCAGCGATTTAGCACCGGGATTTGTACCCAATGACTATAAAGTTAGGCGGAACACTGGAGCAGCGTCAAAACTGTTGACCTCAACCTTCCAGGTTATCTATTAATGGATTTTCTTGGCAAGGCTTATGGGGAAGGCAGGGTAGAGTGGTTCTTATCTAGATAGTGAACAATGGTGGGGATAAATATGGAATAGGGCTAAAAACACTGGGGTTAACTCGGAGGTGATCGTGTACAAGGAGCTGTCATCACATACATGTCGTATCTACATGTTTGTAGCCCAATTCTATACATCAGAAGCCATTTCACACAAGCACTGTGAAACATAACCCAGGCGCCATGTCACATATAAGCACAGCGACTCTTGAAACTGCCACAGTATCAAAGTGAAATAGCCATAACATAAAGAGTACCAAAACATAGACAAGATATATAACACAAACTGAAGCTGACTCCACACGGCACTATAAGATTTGGTTTTATTCTGCTTATTGCCCTATATTTAAAATCTGCTAAGGTCATTTAAGAGATTAATACATTAATGCACAGCAGATGTCAAATTGCCGTATAACAGATAACATGTCACAGTATTAATCACACCAAACAATAGGTTCCATGTCATAGCTATATATAAGTCATTAGGAGAGAGCTGAAATGGGCTATGCCTGTTGCTTAATCCCTTTGTTTAAACAATACAAGAGGCCCAATAGGCCTTAATGGTCATCTGACTTTAAAGACAAGTCAGCTATACAATAACGATAATAACATATTTGACCGATGCGACATTGTAAGAGGGTCAATGAACAAACTTGGTATCCCTTCATCCCAGCATGCTGCCAGCAATATATTAGTAACCTTGGCCCTTTAGTTAATAAGAAGAATAGTTTGAAAGATTTTTGTCACATTTTATCCCAGTGATCTTGAAAGTTTGTCAATGTTACAGGACAAATATCAGTACTTTAGGCCTGTTGGTTATGTGAAGAAGTTGCTTTAAGATTTTTAACACATTTGACCCCTGTGACCTTGAAAGTGGGCCAAGGTCATGCAATCAAACACACCTGATAGCCATTCATCTCAACATGATATAGGCCAAATATCAGTACCCTGGGCCTTTTGGCTATTGAGAAGAATTTTTCTTGAAGATTTTAACACATTTAAACCAAGTGACCTTGTAAGTAAGTCAAGGTCATTCATTTGAACAAACTTCATAGCCCTTCATCCCAGTATGCTACATGCAAAGTATAAGCATCGTTGGTTTTTCGGTTATTGAGAAAAATATAGTTGTTTGAAGGAAAAGTTTACGAATGGTATACGGCGTACGACATATGACAACAGTCGAAACACGATGACTATAGGTAATCCTGACCCTTCAGGTCAGATGACTTAAAAATGTACCTAAAATGATATGGGCCATTCTGTTCCAAACAGCATTTATACCCTGTACCTCCATGCATTCCTTTATGTGGTTTAAGAAGATAAACCCAGTATCACAGTGATCTGGTGTTTTGTCTTTATTATACCTATATTGTGAGTATATATGTTCAATAAATCATATTTCTGCCTTAGTTAACCAGTCAACCCTAGAATGTGTTGTCAACTGAATTACGTATTATATACCAGTAATACCAGTACACCAAAGGAGTTGGGTAATAAATAGCAGAGTCCATCACATGCTTGTACAGGCTTTAAGTGGTATAGTACATGGCAGGGGTAGGAAAAGTCACAATTCATCCCATGGCAGGGGTAGGAAAAGTATGATTTATCAAATGATATGGCAGGAGTAGGAAAAAGCATAATTTATCACAATCCATTACATGATATGACAGGGATAGGAAAAGTATAATTTATCACAATCCATTACATGATATGACAGGGGTAAGAAAAGTACAATTCATCACATGACATGGCAGGGGTAAGAAAAGTGGTTTATCACATGGTATGGCAGCTGGGGTAGGAAAAGTACAATTCATTAAATGACATGGCAGGGGTTAGACTAGTATGCTTCATCACAAGGGTTATGCTGTTGTGAAGTTGCATTAGTTTGGGTTGTAACAGGTGGGAGGCAGGCCCAGTTTGTCTCCAGTGTGATCATACATGTTCAGTCAGCAGAGTGACACAGACCTACTGTATAATATATATAACACTTTGTACAAGCCACTCCAACCCACTCTTAGCTTTTACAGGGTTTAACGTTAATTACACTGAAATTACAGTTGAAGTTACTGGTACTATGCATGTTTATAATAACCGTCTTAAAAAACATTATTTCTAAAAAATTTATTTATGAATTATTCTTGATGATGAATACATGCCTGTCTGTTGGTTCGATTATGTAATTATATAGAATTTGTCAAAACAAAACAGTGTAGTATATATTTATATCATCCATCCTAGATAGTTATGGTAAGAAATAAGATTACTTTTAAATTGAAGACAATCAATATTCTGACCAGGTTAGCATTAAATCAATTTGAGCTAGCAATACCGGGGTATGTTAAAGTGACGAGACTTGATACCTGTATGTACCCGTTGTCTGTTTATTGTCGACATACACACCTTTGTCTTATAAACAATCTACAGGTGCAAAAACAATTGCCACGGGTCTATCACCTATGTTTACTGCAAACAAAACAGACAAACATTGATATGTGTATTATACGCATGAAACTACCACCTTAGCTCCTATTGAGTTTACCAATAAAACAATGTCTTTGAGCTGTGTGTTTACCTGGCTGGCAGCAGGTATGTCGTTAGTCCAGGTATATAATACACTTCTTAAGTTACACCTTTATTACCCGTTCAGTGACCTCATTATACGTTAACCATTCCAATAATTCCATATTAATGCAATATTAACCATATCATCTATCAGGTAATTAGATTCTCGCTCCATTGTAGCAGTAATCAATCCTATAAGCCTATATTTGTTTTATATATTATATGATATTGAACCCTGTTAGATCAATCAAGTTATACATTCAAAGAATGCTTTGAAAAAAACATACAAAGATTCCTTTCTCTATAAATCTTTCTATGTGGCCTGTGAACTATTTTGAATGTAATTTAAACTGTAAAATGTTAATAGATTGATTTTCATAAAGTTCCTTAGGGAAAAATTTAGTTCAAATAGATATATGAATTTCTGTGGCCTGTGGCCTTGCTGATATGACATAAAAAATAATTTAATAAATTAATAAGAATATAGTAGGAAAAGTTAATTTTTTTATAATGACTGAAAATATACAAATTATACAACTTTTGAGATCTTGTATAATCTGAATATGATAAAAGCATTTTTACTTGATAAAAAAGAAAATCTGAATTTGTATTCAGAGCTTGATACCTTATTTGTCATTATTAGCAACCTGGGGTATCAAAGGTACCGTGGCACTTAAATTATTAAGATCGCAAATAACATGTTTGGTATTTTTCTACTTTAAAGTCAGACACATTTTGAAGAAAATTTCACCAATATCCCAAATCATTCCCATTCTTTTAAAGCAGGAAAACAGCCTGTCTTGTCAGCTACTTATGTGTTTAGTTTATAGTGTTTTTTTACTTCATCTTTATAACAACATGCATGTCTGATTGGATGATACCGGTCATGTGACCTAGCTAGGGCGATAAAACATTGCCTTACTTATACACTCAAGTTTTTTCCCCAATTATATTTCTCTTATTTGAAGCCTCTATAAAACACCAGTGAGATCTGACATCAACCTTGTTCCAAAGGACTGAAGCAGACGGACAATGGTGTGTCAACCAGCTGATAATTATAAGACAAATTAAAAAGTGTTTCCAGTTTCCCTATAGACCCCAGTTTAAAATAAACTGTAAAACCATTAAATTTTCATTGAACATTAATTTCGTTAATTTCGTGGGGATATAATTATAAGGAACAACGAAATTAAACACAAACAAAATTTTAACTCTCAAAAATCTTTAGTTCAGCTATTGTATACAACGAAATTATCCCCAAAGGAAAATGTTTCTAGTCTCTAAACAACGAAACTTTACCCCAACAAAATCAAATGTTTTTACAGTATAAAAAAAAATTTAAATGCCTTTGTGTCAATACCAGGTTTTTCAAGCAGAAACAATTAACATGCAATTTTTTTGGTCTCGTCTGTTCCGACAATTTACACTGTAAAATATGTATTGCCTAATGCCCTTACTGAAGAAAAACCTGTCAAATTATGCTTTACGAGGATGAAGGTCAATGAATGTTTACAAGAAAGGGGCAGGGCAAAAGGTGTTTGGCAGAGGGGGTCCTCCAATAAATGCAGAATAAATATAAAGGAGATGGATTAGTACTATACTTATAAAGGAAGAGCACCAATTATGGCATATACAGTAAACCGATTACAGTCGGACTATAGCTACAAGAAATTAAGTCCTTCAGGTGACTGAGCACAGCATATAAGTAAATACATGTTATAAAGTCCAGATTTAAATCTAGTTTCACTATTAAATATTTAAAAGTGAAGGATATCTACACAATCAACCAATTACCATGTTTTTGTCGGGCCTAAATAGGCTATGACTATATACATAGCGCACTAATCCTCGAGATAACTCAAGTTAACTTTGTGTGTATTGAAATATAATCCACAGACCACTTGAACTTGAGTTTTACATGTTCACATAATTATACATAAGGGATCAGGTATTACCTGTCTGTACTGTACAGATACTATGAACTTAGTATAAAGTAATGTCAGTTAATATGACATAGTCCTGTTTCTTTGGCATAGTTTACAACAATGTCACCCTGGCACCATGTATTAGCTGCTTCGACTCGTTAGGACTCAACTGCAAATAATGTCACTTTAGATGATTCAGGAGAGCAACACAAATCTAGTAATTAAACCAAACAAAATGTTCACCTTTCTTATATTGTTGCTGATAAAAGGGTCCAAGGAAATACTGACAAAGTAACACCATCACAAGTATTGCTTTAACCCTAGTAATTAAACCAAATAAAATTTGACCATTCTTATATTGTTGCTGATAAAAGGGTCCAAGGAAATACTGACAAAGTTACACCATCACAAGTATTGCTTTAACCCTAGTTAGATACATTGAGGGACCGTTGGCATCACCTTGGCGTACACCTTTGAATATTTGAAGCAATCAGACATTTTTGATCTTCGCTTTTTAAGTGAAGGTCACAATGACCTAATGAGAGTGTGCTGCACATCCATCTACCTTTATAGTTGCCAATACTCCTGTAAAGTTTCATCCCTCTATTATGACTGGTTACAAGGTTACGGAGTGGAAACAAATGTGTTTCAAAATAAAGTAGTCCCTATGAAAAACTTTAAGTTTGAGGCCTTGACCTTGGGAGGACATCCTTGATATCCAGGGGTTACGATCAACTACGCTCTCTCCACCCCTGGAATATGTCATTGTAAAACTATTCGTAAACAATCGTGTAAAGTTTCACTTCTCTTCCATGACAGGATACAAAAGGGCATCAAAAATTGCACAAACGCTATCCACTGCGCTTCCTGACTGTTTGTATGATTGGATCATGATCACCTGTCCATTATACAGGTTTTCTTTATGTACTCCAGTTTCCTCCCACACTAAAAGCCTCTGTGCATTATCTGGGCCCATAACTTCACTGAGTGATCAATATAAAAATTGATAGAACTCGTTCCATACACATTGAAAAATAATATTTTACTTAAGTTTACCAAAATAGTAATTATATACATGTAACTCTTAGATGAATGTATAAAAAATGTACAACCGGTATGTGAAAACATTTTCCTTTTTATATTAGAAGTGATTATTTTATGGCATTATGCCATTTATGGCAAACATTTATCACACAGTCTCGGAGTTTTGATCTTTTTTTCTTTAAATAGAAAGTAGAACACAGATTCCCAAGTCATTATTGGTGCATTCACGCTGACAAAATTTAAATGTATACATGTCATAACGCTCCAGTAAAAGTGTTGGTCCTACATGACAATTTCATATGGGATAAAAAGGCTTTGTGTATTAATGATAAAGAATACACATCCTACATAATGCAAGGGGTAACAAATTGTGCGGTTGAAGATCAACAGCTTGAATCAGAGATTTGATATCCACATATACACAGCTTGGGACTGTATACATAATGTATATAGGACTCTTTCATGACCAGGGGTGTAAGATAGGGAAATCCATCCAAGGTTTTTTTTAATTTGGTAAAACCAGAGAGTGGAATTTCCCTTACTTACACCTTTGATTACAGAGGAGTATTTTTCTCTCCATTTCAATTACCTGAATAATCACAATACCCATGAAAATTTGTTTTGACTGGCTACCATTTTGAAAATATCAAAATTTTTCCCTTGAGCTTTCTCGTTGAAAATGAATCAGTCAGCGTGATTGCACATATTTGCAAACAATGTTTGCACTGAAGAATCAATCCCAGCTGTCCAATATTTAAGGTTAAGATATTGTGAAAGGTTTTAATTATAACGTCGCCTTTTTTCCCTTTTTGACACCAGAGTTTATGTAATTGTAACGTCTTGTCATTGTTGAACCATTGTGACATCGCGTTTTGGCTGTATTACATCGGTAGATGTGTAATACAACCGCAGCAATCATAGATATATTGCCTTAGACAGGCCAGTATTACACACTAAGAAATGAGAGAAATATTATATACTTACAGGTGATAAGTCTGCCATCCAACATCCACACGTGTGGTAGGCAGTCGATGACATGGATACGATCTGAAATAAACATCTTATAGATTAACGACATAATATCTTAATCTGGTTTATAAAAACAAGCTGTTCATAAAAGGAGGATAGGGATGTGCAATCAGTTGAAAAATCACCAAATTTAAGGTTATTAATTTTGTTTTAAAAACCTTCGGTAAATAATCGTAATTTGGGTAAATAATCATAATTTGAGTAAATAATCGTAAGCACATGTATTTTTGCGGCAGAGTTTTGCCTTCACAGTGCTTCTTTCATAATATGCCGATACACAGTTACAAACTTGATTTCTTTGTACAAAACATGTGTCATAACTTATCCATAGAAGTGTGGATCCAACATCGCACTTCTTCTTGAGGTTAATGATAGTTCCGTTATCCCTTGCCTGAGGTGATTGAGGAATAGGGGAGAACTAAAGGAAATATTCAATCGGAACAAGCTCAGGATAAGTTTGTGTTTTTATTAGTTTGGTTATGTTTACCAGTTTCATGGAAACATTTTGGCTTTTTCAGGACAAGCTGAAATTCATTCTTTTAATTCATAGCAGAAGATACGGGTACTCATAATTCCACCCTTTCCCCACAACTCTAAAAAGCCTGGAGTAATATTTTTACAGATTTACATCAATAAGATTTCTATTCTATCTCACTCTCCGCCCTTTCCCTACTACCGTACTTCAAAAAGTATAGGGTTCTTCTTCACCTATAGAGCAATTCATATACGAAATCAAATTTTGTTTTTAATTTGATCCAAAGTCATAATCCAGATAAGAAACCTCCATTTTTCAATGATAATGACTTTGATGTTTTGCCCATAAACAAAAAATTAGTACTCTAAAGGGTAACTCATACCAAGTTTGAACTTTTACAAACTCTGAATAGACAACTGGGCAGCCAGCATGACTGTGAATCCCCCTCCCTCACCTCCTCTGTCCTCCATCCTCGATGTCCAGGGTTACACTCACCTACGCTCTCTTCTAAAACTGTATCGCAAGGGGGTTGGCGATACAACATGTATCACAATTCAAGGGTCACAATACATGATATATGAGAAACCAACAAACTGTCTGACAATGAGTATTCCTTTACCAGTTAAACTTCTGTACCTATAAGTCATATTTAAAAGTTAATTCTGTAGTGTTATCTAGATCTGTGGAAATAATACGAAATATGAAATAAATAGGCCAATCAACATGTGATATACTATCATATACATGGATTTTTTGTTTTGTTTATTTTCCTTTTTTGTTTTCAACTGATTACCGTGGTAAGTTTGCATTTGACTCTGTGTTTAAATTCACACATTTGATTGTCTTTTGAACATAGACTTTAACTTAAATTTTGCTTGTTTATATACTGCAGATCGAGGCTGTTATTATTAAGGGCAGGACTGTGATTTAACATTAATATGCATTGATGTCAAGGTTGTAACTATTTTGTCGTGGTGTTGTGAATGAGTTGTCTTTGTCATATCTCTGGAATACTTGATCATGAGCCCCTTTCCACTTTCATTACAGGTACAGACATTTTATCAGTATCCCATAATCACTCTTGCTTTTGGTTGATCTAAATTTGAAATAAGTCTAACAAGTGGCTTTGAAAGTATCTAGAATAGCGACAAGTTTCTGTTCAACCCCATTTTCCTGCTCATTGGCCATGATGGTTTCGTAATGTGGCAAAGGGGATAAAAATGTAGCTCGTTTCAGGTATCATGATACCAAACAAACCCAAACGATGAATTGATGCACTAGCTGTCCTGCGATTTGATACATTGATGAATCGTTACACCACTACTCTCTACACCCCTGGAATATGTCATGTCAAAACTAGCTGAAGGCACGCTCAAGGAAAAGAAACTGACAAATGGCTAGGCTGATGCCTGTCTTTTGAAGATTTCATAATTAAAGGAAACACCTCAAACTTCAATGCTTGTCAAATTTTACCATATAATTTTATGTGACTGTAAGATTGTTTTCATGTACATTAGAGGGTTGAACCAGTCTCCTTGTCTCATCAACAAGGTGGCGCACACAGAGTCTTTAGATTTGCCATGACATATTTCAGGGGTGTAGAGAGTGAAGGTGAGTGTAATGTAACCCCTGCATATCGAGGATGCTGTCCCCCAACTTCAATTTGTTCTGGATGAATGAACAGTTTGAAGAATTTTGTCCAAAATGCCTTCAATTGTTCAGAGCATATTTTGAGTTATCACCCAAAAATCTGGCAACAATCACCAAAACTAATTCTTTAAACAACAAATTTAAATGTTTCAAAACGATTTTAAACCTTGAGATAATGCAGTTAACTGAAAAACGTTACGTACGCACAAATCATGGCATCAATTGCAAAAAGGAATTTAACTAATTCACCAGTACCCCTGAAGACACATTTGAACTTTTCCAATTCAAAGGTTGGAATAGTTCATTACGAAAGTTCAGGGGTGATTGAGTTAACGTACCAATCAATTATCAGGAGTGAACTGATCCTGGAGGAAACCTATAGCTACTCAGATGTGATACAGAGCAGGTACTGTATATATACATGATGTAGGTATACATGTACATACGATTTGTTTATCTTGCTTTGTGTGTTTCCATTAGCACTCTGGTGATGCTGATTTGTAACTTTTAGCACCTTGGTATTGATGAAAACAATAAACAATCTATTTATAATTTTGTAACCCCATTGTTGTCTAGTTTGACACCTCTATTTACTGGTCCGTATACCATACTCAATATGACAATATGAACTACGCTATCAGATATATATACATAACTATAAAACAATATTAATATACACTGCCATCCAAAAGTTTTGTTACAAACGTTGTGTACATATTAAGCTATTAGCCAACAAAATATGAACACAGCTGATGCAATTTCCTAAAGATAGTCCACTTATCAGTGACAAATGGCATTTTATTTCATAAATACTTAAGTCCTGGAAGTTGTAGGAAGGGTCAAGGGAGGGTCTATTTTTGATAATGTTCAAAAATGAATAAAAGTTGTTTTTCTTTCATTTGAACAATTAAATGGGATATATACATACATTATTTTACAATGATCCACTGTTTAAAAAATATAAGAAAGAAATATGTTGTTGAACTGTATGTATTAAAAATGTGAAATTGCAAAATATTGCATTTTAAGGATTTTAATTTTATCAAAAACCATACATACATTAATAGTAATACATACTTCAAAATTGGAATTTTCTTAATTTCAAAGCATTTGCAGAAAACATGTATCAGAACTTTTGGATAGCAGTGTATATATACCTGTCATTTATTACAGTACATATTCTAGATCATTCCATTTCAATATATATAAACTATGAAATACTTCATATTTCATCTATGTGGATTATATCAAAACCATTACAGGACTATGAGTGGATGTCATTAGAATGGAAATATTTCTCGGATATAAATAAATACAGTCCATTCCATTTATCAAAATGTTCCAACAGTCCTTTCTTGGAACTGGTCCAAATTACATTCCTGCGGATGAAAGTCTAATTACATGTATCGAAAAGGAAAACAGAAGCAACAATTCCAGAAATAACCTATTATAAACAGTTCAGTCATAATATCTGAACAACAATGCGATCGTGTGTTATTGCTTTTAATTATTTTCCAAGTTTTACACACTATGATCCAACTTGGGGTTGGTAGTAATATATTTTACAGATGAAACACAGTTTATCTGGTTAGAGTTATATCTATCTATAATTTACTGAACATCTGAGATGAAAACCTTACCCTGGCTTTATGATATTATCAACAGACATTTTTATGATACAAATGGTGAATGTATTTCCTAACATACATTGTACATGTCCTCCTTGGAGCACATCTCACAAATACAGGAATGGAATTTGGGAGAACTTAATTAATCTACAAGCCAAACTATATTCTGACTTGTAAAGCTTCAAATCTTTTGCAATTGAAAAAGGTGGTAATATATCTATATAGTCAAACACAATTCCGATAACAGTTTAAAATTTGGCAATACAGTATAAAACCATAGAAAAATGGATGAGTAACTGAAAGCAGTTTCTACATTATGTAAAGGTGTCTTTTAGTAAAAACCGAATGTTTCATGTGTGCATAACGGGGGAAAAGGTAATGTTGAATATGTGAAAGCAGTTGCAATATTGCTTGAATTTCACTTATTTGTAGATAAAAGTTGATATCAAATGTTGAAAACAGCCAGTATGTCAATTGGGAATAACCTTTATCTGAAATGAAGAATATAGAAAAGATTGTTTGTAAGAAAAATACTCACAGTAAGGATCTTTTTCCAGCTGAGGGTTGCCATGGAGACTTAGATTCAGTACATGAACATGCCGAATTTTGCCCAATTCATGCCACGATAGAGCATTATTTGCTAAATTAAGAGTTCCTAGGGCAACAAAGCGGGATAATCCATCTAAACTTTTAATCTGAAAAAGAAATAGGACAACACATTCAATGAAAGATTCTTTTATGAATAATAATATCATCATCTTTTCCAAACCAAATTATCAGCTTACTTAAGACAAAGCCTTTCGAGGAGAATGAATATGTCATATACAAACTTCTCATTCCTGTGTGTATTGGATGAGATGTAAGAAGGGTTAAAGGATATCTCAATTTCAGATATCTGTGTATGTATGATTGTAGTAGTACCCACCATGATAAACACAGACAGTATGATTCCACTGTCATACAAGGCTGGTACTCCTAGTCCCCACCATGATAAACACAGACAGTATGATTCCACTGACATACAAGGCTGGTTCCCCTAGTACCCACCATGATAAACACAGAAAGTATGATTCCACTGACATACAAGGCTGGTACTCCTAGTCCCCACCATGATAAACACAGACAGTATGATTCCACTGTCATACAAGGCTGGTACTCCTAGTCCCCAACATGATAAACACAGACAGTATGATTCCACTGTCATACAAGGCTGGTACTCCTAGTCCCCACCATGATATACACAGACAGTATGATTCCACTTTCATACAAGGCTGGTACTCCTAGTCCCCACCATGATAAACACAGACAGTATGATTCCACTGACATACAAGGCTGGTACTCCTAGTCCCCACCTAATGATAAACACAGACAGTATGATTCCACTGTCATACAAGGCTGGTACTCCTAGTCCCCACCATGATAAACACAGAGTGTATGATTCCACTGTCATACAAGGCTGGTACTCCTAGTCCCCCCCATGATAAACACAGAGTGTATGATTCCACTGTCATACAAGGCTGGTACTCCTAGTCCCCACCATGATAAACACAGACAATATTATTCCACTGACATACAAGGCTGGTACTCCTAGTCCCCACCATGATAAACACAGACAGTATGATTCCACTGTCATACGAGGCTGGTACTCCTAGTCCCCACCATGATAAACACAGACAGTATGATTCCACTGTCATACAAGGCTGGTACTCCTAGTCCCCACCATGATAGACACAGACAGTATGATTCTACTGACATACAAGGCTGGTACTCCTAGTCCCCACCATGATAGACACAGACAGTATGATTCCACTGTCATACGAGGTTGGTACTCCTAGTACCCACCATGATAAACACAGACAGTATGATTCCACTGACATACAAGGCTGGTTCCCCTAGTAACCACCATGATAAACACAGACAGTATGATTCCACTGACATACAAGGCTGGTACTCCTAGTCCCCACCATGATAAACACAGACAGTATGATTCCACTGACATACAAGGTTGGTTCCCCTAGTACCCACCATGATAAACACAGACAGTATGATTCCACTGACATACAAGGCTGGTTCCCCTAGTACCCACCATGATAAACACAGCCAGTATGATTCCACTGACATACAAGGCTGGTTCCCCTAGTACCCACCATGATAAACACAGACAGTATGATTCCACTGACATACAAGGTTGGTTCCCCTAGTACCCACCATGATAAACACAGAAAGTATGATTCCACTGACATACAAGGTTGGTTCCCCTAGTACCCACCATGATAAACACAGACAGTATGATTCCACTGACATACAAGGCTGGTTCCCCTAGTACCCACCATGATAAACACAGACAGTATGATTCCACTGTCATACAAGGCTGGTACTCCTAGTCCCAACCATGATAAACACAGACAGTATGATTCCACTAGACATACAAGGCTGGTACTCCTAGTCCCCACCATGATGAACACAGACAGTATGATTCCACTGACATACAGGGCTGGTACTCCTAGTCCCCACCATGATAAACACAGACAGTATGATTCTACTGACATACAAGGCTGGTACTCCTAGTCCCAACCATGATAAACACAGACAGTATGATTCAACTGACATACAAGGCTGGTTCCCCTAGTACCCACCATGATAAACACAGACAGTATTATTCCACTGACATACAAGGCTGATACTCCTAGTCCCCACAATGATAAACACAGACAGTATGATTCCACTGACATACAAGGCTGGTTCCCCTAGTACCCACCATGATAAACACAGACAGTATGATTCTACTGTCATACAAGGCTGGTACTCCTAGTCCCCACCATGATAGACACAGACAGTATGATTCCACTAGACATACAAGGCTGGTACTCCTAGTCCCCACCATGATTAACACAGACAGTATGATTCCACTAGACATACAAGGCTGGTACTCCTAGTCCCCACCATGATAAACACAGACAGTATGATTCCACTGTCATACAAGGCTGGTACTCCTAGTCCCCACCATGATAAACACAGACAGTATGATTCCACTGTCATACAAGGCTGGTACTCCTAGTCCCCACCATGATAAACACAGACAGTATGATTCCACTGTCATACAAGGCTGGTACTCCTAGTCCCAACCATGATAAACACAGACAGTATGATTCCACTGTCATACAAGGCTGGTACTCCTAGTCCCCACCATGATATACACAGACAGTATGATTCCACTTTCATACAAGGCTGGTCCTCCTAGTCCCCACCATGATAAACACAGACAGTATGATTCCACTGACATACAAGGCTGGTACTCCTAGTCCCCACCTAATGATAAACACAGACAGTATGATTCCACTGTCATACAAGGCTGGTACTCCTAGTCCCCACCATGATAAACACAGAGTGTATGATTCCACTGTCATACAAGGCTGGTACTCCTAGTCCCCCCCATGATAAACACAGACAGTATGATTCCACTGTCATACAAGGCTGGTACTCCTAGTCCCCACCATGATAAACACAGACAATATTATTCCACTGACATACAAGGCTGGTACTCCTAGTCCCCACCATGATAAACACAGACAGTATGATTCCACTGTCATACGAGGCTGGTACTCCTAGTCCCCACCATGATAAACACAGACAGTATGATTCCACTGTCATACAAGGCTGGTACTCCTAGTCCCCACCATGATAGACACAGACAGTATGATTCTACTGACATACAAGGCTGGTACTCCTAGTCCCCACCATGATAGACACAGACAGTATGATTCCACTGTCATACGAGGTTGGTACTCCTAGTACCCACCATGATAAACACAGACAGTATGATTCCACTGACATACAAGGCTGGTTCCCCTAGTAACCACCATGATAAACACAGACAGTATGATTCCACTGACATACAAGGCTGGTACTCCTAGTCCCCACCATGATAAACACAGACAGTATGATTCCACTGACATACAAGGTTGGTTCCCCTAGTACCCACCATGATAAACACAGACAGTATGATTCCACTGACATACAAGATTGGTTCCCCTAGTACCCACCATGATAAACACAGCCAGTATGATTCCACTGACATACAAGGCTGGTTCCCCTAGTACCCACCATGATAAACACAGACAGTATGATTCCACTGACATACAAGGTTGGTTCCCCTAGTACCCACCATGATAAACACAGAAAGTATGATTCCACTGACATACAAGGTTGGTTCCCCTAGTACCCACCATGATAAACACAGACAGTATGATTCCACTGACATACAAGGCTGGTTCCCCTAGTACCCACCATGATAAACACAGACAGTATGATTCCACTGTCATACAAGGCTGGTACTCCTAGTCCCAACCATGATAAACACAGACAGTATGATTCCACTAGACATACAAGGCTGGTACTCCTAGTCCCCACCATGATGAACACAGACAGTATGATTCCACTGACATACAGGGCTGGTACTCCTAGTCCCCACCATGATAAACACAGACAGTATGATTCTACTGACATACAAGGCTGGTACTCCTAGTCCCAACCATGATAAACACAGACAGTATGATTCAACTGACATACAAGGCTGGTTCCCCTAGTACCCACCATGATAAACACAGACAGTATTATTCCACTGACATACAAGGCTGATACTCCTAGTCCCCACAATGATAAACACAGACAGTATGATTCCACTGACATACAAGGCTGGTTCCCCTAGTACCCACCATGATAAACACAGACAGTATGATTCTACTGTCATACAAGGCTGGTACTCCTAGTCCCCACCATGATAGACACAGACAGTATGATTCCACTAGACATACAAGGCTGGTACTCCTAGTCCCCACCATGATTAACACAGACAGTATGATTCCACTAGACATACAAGGCTGGTACTCCTAGTCCCCACCATGATAAACACAGACAGTATGATTCCACTGTCATACAAGGCTGGTACTCCTAGTCCCCACCATGATAAACACAGACAGTATGATTCCACTGTCATACAAGGCTGGTACTCCTAGTCCCCACCATGATAAACACAGACAGTATGATTCCACTGTCATACAAGGCTGGTACTCCTAGTCCCCACCATGATAAACACAGACAGTATGATTCCACTGTCATACAAGGCTGGTACTCCTAGTCCCCACCATGATAAACACAGACAGTATGATTCCACTGACATACAAGGCCGGTACTCCTAGTCCCCACCATGATAAACACAGACAGTATGATTCCACTGACATACAAGGCTGGTACCCCTAGTCCCCACCATGATAAACACAGACAGTATGATTCCACTGTCATACAAGGCTGGTACTCCTAGTCCCCACCATGATAAACACAGACAGTATGATTCCACTGACATACAAGGCTGGTACCCCTAGTCCCCACCATGATAAACACAGACAGTATGATTCCACTGACATACAAGGCCGGTACTCCTAGTCCCCACCATGATAAACACAGACAGTATGATTCCACTGTCATACAAGGCTGGTACTCTTAGTCCCCAACATGATAAACACAGAGAGTATAATGATTCTACTGACATACAAGGCTGATACTCCTAGTCCCCACCATGATAAACACAGACGCTATGATTCCACTGTCATACAAGACTGTTTCCCCTAGTACCCACCATGATAAACACCGACAGTATGATTCCACTGTCATATAAGGCTGGTTCTCCTAGTGCCCACCATGCTATACACAGACAGTATGATTCTACTGACATACAAGGCTGGTTCTCCTAGTCCCCACCATGCTATACACAGACAGTATGATTCCACTGTCATACAAGGCTTAGAAGATAATTTGGAAGGCATCATTCTTCCTTAATTTGAATGTTATGCCAGAGACTATGTCTCAACCATGTAAGAACATTCTTATTTACCAGAAAATGACCATATAATTTACCTTCGGAGGTCAAGGGTAGATTGAATGTAGGCCATTGATTATAATAGTTGAATTTGAAAACATGTATTCCATGTATAGACAAATGGAATATCCTATTCTATGCCCTGTGAATAGGCAGTGGTGGTGTTTAGTTCCGGGATGGACGGAGCAAACCTGTGTTCACATAGTCCTCAACCGGTCATGGGCCTCCATCATTAAGCTCGATATATATTTAATTAAGGGAGGTCGGACATCACCAAAATACTGTTCACTTTTTATAAGGGGATCTTAACCTCCCTGAATCCAGCCATGAAAGGCTATCATCCATTAGACCAGTCTGGAGCATCAACCACCAGATTGCCTGTCTACAGCATCTACAGCATCACCACTTACAACCAATCCCTAGGAGGGGCCTTCATAAAACAGGGAGGAATTAAGTGAATTTCATGCGAGTTATTATACAGTAAAACCCCACTTACTTGAATCTGTGGGGACCTGATCAATAGTTGGAGGAATACAAAGTATTCAAGTAATCTGAGGTTAGATGAATATGTATGAAAGTTGTCAGAACCAGACGAAATATTTGAGGAATGAGAGGTATTCGAGTAAACCAGGTTCGGCTGAGTACGGTTTAACTGTATGTATTGATCTTCTATTGACGATGAACATGCCAAATTAACCTCTCATCTAGATTTCGGGACTTGAGATCAGCTTCCTATAGCTACTTATCTAATTAAGTAAAGGTGTGAACGACATACAGTACACCATTGATTACATAGTCTACTGTACAATATTAACATAACTTACACAGTTGTTTCCTAAGTCAAGCCTCCAAAGCTGTGTACAGTGTTCCAGATTGGCGACTTCAAATATTTCATTGCCTCGCAATATCAGGGTGTGTAGCTTAGGACAAGTGCTTAACTTTTCTATTGCCACTGCAAAAACAACAAAAGCATTTCCATAAATTGATGTACAATTAAGCCATTTGGATTGATACATTTTGTATATCCTTAAATTACCCAGCAGGCATTGGACGTCGGATTGATATCAAATTTACATCAGATTCAGGTCAGGACGTCACTGACCAGTATTTGACGCAAATAAAATGTAAATATACTGACGTCATATTGATGTCAGGTTTTGACGTCAAATCTACATCAAACTAAACCAAAGTTCCGACGAAAAACTAGAAAAGGTTCGTTTGCCTAAGATAATCTAAACTAATTCTATAAAGAAGAGACGTAAATGTGTAAATTCTACATAAACGTTCAAAACAAAGGTATACAGTAAAACCCTGTTATATCGCCACCCGTTATACCGCCAAACCTGCTTATCGCCGTGAATTTATTCAGAACGGATTTCCATCCACGTTAATGCACCTGTTTTACCGCCAAACTCGCCTATCGCCATAATATTTCCAGAACAAATAACATAACACTATCATGACCTCGTTAATATCGCCAAACTGAGGTCAGAAGGACGCGTTGAGATGTTATTGTTACGTGACTGACTGCCGACTGACAGGTGTCAGCGTGTACACACATGGAATCAATGAACCATGGCTATTCCTTTGTTGTCTTTCTACTGGTAAGTTTCCGAAGTTATGATGAAAACAATATCATGAAACCATTCAAATTCGCGGAAAATAACATCCCTCTCCTCATCATCATCAAAAGCCGACTTGATGCCGGCATTTTGCATCCAAGTTCGTGTTGGTGAAGGAAATCTCTGAGAGTATTTTTATCAGCCAATCAAATTACACAGAATATTGCAGCAAAATGGGGACATTCCCGTATTTGTTTTCGGACGGTAGGCCTATATGCCGCGATAAGCAGTCAGAGCGGTAGGTCTAGCTCTGCATCGCGGAATATGCCGTGATAGCACGAGAAGAGATAAATGTATATTTATGTACAATTCGATGCAATAATGTGATATGAATGAATTTTTTTTTTAAAAACAATTTCTGAAGTTAATTTTGATCTTCATAGTTTACACCTGTTATTGAAACACTTGTTATAAGGTTTGAACGGCAAGCTCGGGTTTGAATGTCGAACCCGATATACCACCGAAGGTGGTGATATAACGAGGTTTTACTGTATTTGAAATCTTTATTTTCTTGTTGTAATATTCTCTGTTGTATGTATACTTTCACTATCACTGCCATGGACATGTCAAGCTTAAATTTTAATTGACCTACAGGGTGTAGCACTTACCCAAGGTTCAGTATACATTGTAGAGAACTTAAATGTAAAATCTTTGTAATGTTGGAAGAGATGTATAAAACACTAACCCACCTCACACTGAGAATGCACATACAACAATAATCCACTTGGAGGACTGTAAACATTACACCAGAAGTTGTCTGGACTGAATTTACCGATCATTTATCATTTCAAACGCATTTTAAATAATTATCATAGAAATTGAAACTTTGAAAACATTGTCAGTCTCGTGTCGTTATTCAGGCCTACGTCTATTGCAGATCTTATAGTATTGATGCGTCCACAACATCCTACCCTTCACAACTTACCTATTCCCAAGTTTGACAGGTCCAAGTATTCGGTCGCCTGGAGCGGGCCCTTGGCCTTGGACCGAAGCAACTGGGGACAGAAAACCAAAACATGTCACAAATATATTATGTAAATATTACAAATATTACGAAAAGTGTATTTTGACAACTTATACGAGACTTTACCTGTGCGTTTACTCTCATTTCACCATTGCTCAGACCGACACCAGTGTAGAAATATAACCCCGACCAATTTACGGCTATATCAAGGGAAGGCGCTAACAAATATAGTTCTTATTTATTATATCAGTTAGCTCGTTCTGATTATCAGATCTTTAGTCCTACCATTGCAAACATTATTGTTATTTATCATGCATACAAGTGGACATACTTGTGTTTGTATTGTAATCCTTAAATCACATAAATTACATCAGCGCAGTAATATCATAATATGGAAAGGTTATTGAGTATGTAGTGCGGAAGTTGTCAGTTGCTCTGGCAATGTACACAAACCTAGCACGTGGTTTTGCTCAAAGTGACAGCTAGTGTGTTGACTCTCTCTGTCCGAGTCTCATCAATATACGTTTTTAATAACAAAATAATTTAGATGTGTGATGATCGCCCATTATGGAGGAAGATTTGTGAACCATAAAACATGCCTGTTCACATTCAAAATTTATTAAAAGGAAAACAGGTGCCCGAAATTATGTGAGAGTTATTGGATATGCATATACTGTAAAAACCAATGTTTTCGCGGGTGAATTTTTTCGCTTAGTCAGCCTCCAAACTGTTCGCGATGTGGATAACGTTGCACTGTCAGTCATGCTGTTTTGTACTGTTTACTATTATACACTGGAGAGGTTCAATCACGGACTTAATCTAACTCCGTGGTTCAATGCATCGTCGGCAACCCACTTTATATGCAAACGTCGACGTCAGAGAAGTATACCGTGGGTTTCTATGGCAAGCCAAAGTGGAAAAAAATCCCCATTTATGGATTTTAATAATTCATTTATGGAATTCCATAAATCCCTTTTTGATATCAATTAATCATTTATTTATATTAACAAATATATGCTTATTTATTGATTTCAAAAAATAGGTATTTATTGATATCCAAAAATCGAATTATGGATATCCATAATTCATTTATGGAATTCCATAATCATTTATTGATTTCCAAATTTTTTTTTCGTTAAGATCAATTTTCGATAAAAATGCCCCCTCAATGGTTATAGCTTTTAGGATCATTGAGGGGGCATTTTTATCGAAAATTGATCTCAACCCCCCAAAATTATTCTAAACACCAGAGACGTATAATGCCAGAGATTGGCAACTCTCTCTTTCTCTTACCGGAGCTCACCCGTGTCGGGCGGACTATATGCGGAATCCATCAATTTCATTGCTACGGTCTATGATATCGAAATACAAAAATTACGGCTGCCATAAGCGGCATTGCAAATTATATTATCAAAATTAAAAAAATATATATTATATGCTTTGATTTTGCCTAGAAGATCTATATCAACATATTTTGATTAGTATTATTGTTATTATTTTCTGTTTTTCACTTCAACTCCATAAAATAATTATTATGCAGTTAATATATGAAAATTTACCGTGGTTTACTGCATAAAGAAAATAGGCAAGAATTTTCTTTAAACTCCTTTTTTTCTAGACGGTTAATTTTAAATCTGTTTGGTGATTTGCATTTTATGATATGTTATATATCAGTCTCCTTTGGTTCAGCTTCGGGAAATAACTGCAAAATTGCTTAATTCATCTGAGAATGTACCAGTGTTTCAAAATGAGGAAGTCATAATATAAAAACAAAAACAGGCAAACCTGTCGTTAAACTTCTTTTTTCTAGACGTTGAATTTTAAATATATGCATGATTTAAATTCTATTTTTTTTCATAATATCCCTTCTCATATACCGATTTGAAATAGAATCTAACTGAATATAGGGTGAATTATAACATTAAAAACATATTTTAAAAAACATGTGATTTCACAATGTTTAACTTTTTGTATGAGCATCCAAATGATAATTTTATTCACTTCGCCTTTTTGCTAGTTGTCATTTGAACGCTAATTATATACTGGGACACACAAATAACCCTTGTGGGGATGGAGAGCCGCGGGGGTCATCACAGTTGTCTTCCCACGGCTCATTCCCCGAACACCAACTCTGGTAACTTGAAAGAAAGGTGTTTATATAGGAAATCCTTTGAAGTTAAAGTTATAGTCTGTTTCAACTAAGAATGTCAACTCATTTGATTTGTAGACATATATGATACTAAACACAGTAATGAAATCAATAAAATATTTTCATATAATACAGCCTTAAGTAATAGAAAATGATCATTACATATTATTTTTTTAGATTCCATAAATGAAAAATATTTTATTACATTATTTGAAAAATGAATCTCCTCAATCGAATTATTTATAGCATATTGGTAAAAAAAAGTAAGTTTTTATTCATGTTATAGTAATACATATTTAATACCGCACCGAAAGATAATTATTAGACATCAGTATCTTAATTAAAAAACATTAAATGAAGACAGATAATACTAAACTGATGTCACACAAATTCAACACAATTAAATCTGTACAAGTTTAACTAATACGTGTATATACTATGATATAAATAAAGCATTTGACAGGCTAGGGTTCGGCATGTAAGTATTTTGTATAAACTTTACAAAAATGGTATAAAAAAAATTATTTGGGTGGTTTAAAGCTTAATAATCTGACAGAAAACCAAACGGAAATTTTGGTTTGATACCAATCAAATACTTAATCCATATCTGCAGGAGGTCCTCAAGGATCTGTTCTTTGGTAATTTTTATTGCTTCCTTTATTAATATAAAACAGCTGATGTAACTTCTTATATTAACTTGTTTGCAGTTGATACTTAGCTATATGTTATTGCAGATAGTGATGATGACCCTAATACACCTGCCGATATGCTAAATGATGATCTTTCATCAATCCCTGCTAGGGTTAATCAATGAATGACAAATTATTTTAATCCAACTAAAACAGTAGCATTAACTTTTACTCTGAGCCTTCTAATCCTCATCTCTTTCTTTTCTTTAATGACCATACTATAATGCAGCATGACAGCCACAAACATATTGTTTCTATATATCACCTTGAAGGTATGTTAATTTAGAAGTTTTTGAATGGTGTAGTTGGAATATGTCGGATGAAATAAATTCAACTATACTAATTATACTAGCCCATACATACAAATATATTTTGTATAAAGTACAAACAGATTCTAGATGTGTAAGTAATGCATTCATATTTTAATAACTAAATGAGTTCTCAAAATGTAATTTATATAAATCACAATAAAGGTATGAGAGTGATTGTGAAAGGGATCTTTCATTGATAAAACATGATACTGCTAATTTCCTACTCCATCTTCATCGAAATAACATTAACTTGGTATTTGTAAACACACGTCCATTTTGAACTGTATTCCAACTTCAGCTTGTTGTTGAAGTGGGCCCCACCTGAATTGTTTTCAATTCTTTGTATTTTTCTGTCAAGAGTTCTGTGTATTTTTCTGTCAAGAGTTTTTCGTTAGTTACCACTCAGCCAACATAACCTAATTAGTATAGGGCACAGGTAGTGTTGTTACAGGGTGAGAACAATAGGTACTAATTACAGGTAAGGCTATAGTCTGTTTTTGGAAAGTGTCTAATTCTCAGGTAACGACTTACCTGTGGAATTATTTTGAACTTATTCATTTTACCTCATTAAAAAAAATGATGTTTAGAGAGAACACATTTACAACAAATATACAATGTTAATATGGAGGACTCAAGATAAAATAATTATTTACACAAGCCTTGATCAACTTACTATTATATAGGTTCCTTGAAGTTTTGAAATTGTGGGAATTGATAAGCTCTAAAAACTTAATAATATACATGCAGAATCAGACCATACATTGCAAGTTTTCTTACTAGTTACACGTTACCTTATCTGGAAAGACTTGTCTAACTCCAGCGGAAATGTTAACATTAATAACATTTCTTAATTAAAAAGTGCATATATCTGTCTCATCTTTCTTCTGTTGATCACACAGACGGCACTTGCATTAGCTTCTGTGGAATTCTTGTTTAAACCTTATAACAACTATAAAAACTGTCTATGTTTTGGAAAATACCTTAGATTTTTTTTTTATTATTACCTTAATTACCAGCATTTAAAATATTTGCTAGCTAAAGAAGTTTTAGAATTTATAGTATAAACTTTGTATCATTTGAGTACATCATTGTTTCTATATATATATTACATTCGTAATTCCGGACTTAAATAGCATCTAATCAAATTCCGTGATTTAATGTAAAAAGAAAGACATACCATGAATATGTGTTATAAACGTCTCTGGTAAAAAAAAATATACAGTGTAATTATGATTTTGGTGAAATTGTTTATGAAGTTTTGTTTTAATTTTTTTTTATCGATCACAAAGCATCTTTTTCCAAGATGTTGGCTGAGTGGGAATGAACCGTGCAGATGGGAAATAACTGTAACTTACCTGTTTGGAGATCTTACGGGAGTCGAACAATGGGAGGAAGGTGTGGGTAGGCACAAAAAGCCTCAAGGGATCGTTCAGTACTGTTAATTGTAATCTTACACTTCTGACTAATTAGTATAACCATTCTAGGCGAAGTTCACGACTTATTTACTCACCCTGCCAACTGCCAATTCATACCCAATCTCTTACAGGTAAAAAATATAATTTACATTTTCACACCTGTTAGTCACCCTTATTTTACACCAATAACGATCCCCATGGATTGTGGAAAGTTCATATACATCTATTTTTTTTAATCAGATGGACTTTTTTTATCGCATGTTGATTTTTTGAGATCTGTCACTAAACGTGTCTCCAGTATCCACTACACGCGGACCGCAGCCCTATCTCGCGACAAATCTCTGAGAACAATAGGCTCATGCGAGAAATTGCGAGATCTACGCGAATTGCAAATCTCTGCCTTTAAACGTCTCTGTAAACACCCTATTTTAGGTCTAAAACTAGCTGTATCAAATTCTCAGGTCCCTGTGGTTCAGTGGTGTTAAATATATTCGCAAAGATTTAATGCCAACGAAATAAGCGAAAATGTCCACACCACGAATAATTCCACTTTTGCAGTAAATATCAGATCCATTATTCGAGATACATATACAACTGTACATGTGTGTAACTTGTACAGAACTTGTACATATTAATTTTAAAGTACATGCATGTATGTAATTCAGTGAGGTTGTAAAATACACTTTATACTTACATGCATTAACTGCAGTACAAAGCGATCATGCATGAATGCTGGTAAAAACGAACATATATGCACGTGTTTCTATGCTATTTTTTATTATTTATAATTTTTTTGTCGAGTTTGCCCGATGGTTTAGCAGCTACATGTACAATACAATACATTCAGTTTATTACGAACTCCGACCAACCAACAACAAAGAATACAAACATATTTAAATAAGAAAGAAAAAGGAGCCAAAAACACAGGTAATGGGCATGCTTACCATAGGTAGATCCAGAGGCCTCCCCCTCCTCCCCCCCCCCCTTAAAATTTGGCAAGTGACCATTTTTCCAAAAATTAATACGAAAACCTCTTCCATGTTTCTTTTCCTTACAATTTGGCTGATGTCGATCACACGATGACATACGAGGGGTGTTCGAAAACGTTAACAAATGACCTGTTTCCTCAGAAACGCTAATCAAAATATGAATGCATTTTGCATGAATTAGTCTAGTTACATTCTAAATATTCCCCTTTTCAATCTTTGAATCCACTTTTTGAAATAATTTTCATACTGACTCCTCTTTGGGTACACTTATCAGGAACTGATGATTCCAGCTCGCTTTTGGACAAATATATTGAAACGAATCTCGCCTGTCGTCTCTACTTGAGGGTTACCACTCAAGTATGTCCTGAGTTAGAGTTGATCACAGATCATCTGATTAGCCAATTTGAAAGAAAACTTAACGCCACAGTTCAAGTGCCATACATATATTCTGGTCAATATTGTCAGATACAGAGGTACAATGTTTTTACTCACTCTCTCTATAATTATTTCATCATAAGAGGATATTCAAGTTTAGTAGACTCAAGTTAATTTACAAATACAGATCTCAATGGTAGCGTATAAGAACTATTATACAAAAGACTGGTAGCCGAGTCAAAACTACTGTTTTGTTATTATGAAATAGCTTGTAATATCACAGAGATATTTGACACTATAATTATATTACTGTAACAATACCACTTTGCAATAGCAAAATAAAGATTCTAACACAACAACTTGTTAATGGAATAATTTGTGATGTTTCCTTATACAGAATCTGGAGCAGAGGATACAATAATGATCCATACAAACTTATTTACTTACAAGTGATTTAAAGATTTATGGAGATTGCTGAAAATGTCAATCTCTCTATTACAAGATTATCACCAAATATCTTGTAATAAAATATACAAGAGAATACTAGACTTGCAGCATTAGTAATGGCTGCTCGAGTTTAAATAACTGAGAGTTAGGGAAATTGATAAAAGTATCAATTTCTCTATTACAAGATTATAACCAAATATCTTGTAATAGAATATACAAGAGGATACTAGACTCTTGTAGTAATATTATATAGCTAATTATTAATGGAAATTGATCAATGCATCAATTTCTCTATTACAAGATTATAACCATAATATAATATAAACTTTATTTATTTTACAACAATTATGAAACAAGTTATACAACTTATATTAATCACTCTTGTTGGCCCGGATATTAGCGCGCGAGGGGTCTTATTGTGGGAGGAAACCGGGGTACCCGGAGAAAACCCACGTAGTCGGGCAGGTGACCCCATACCTTTTCACGTCCGGACGGGGAGTCGAACCCCGGCCGCCTTGGTGAACGGCAAGTGCGCTATCCACTGCACCACCCGACCACCCGACCACCGATTATAACCAAATATCGTGTAATCAATATACAAGAGGATACTAGACTCTTGTAGTAATAGCATATAGTTAATTGTAATTATTTATGGAAATTGAACAATGCATCAATTTCTCTATTGCAAGATTATTACCAAATATCTTGCAATCATACAAAGGGAAATAACTCCTACGAACACAGAGGTAAGTTTAACGGCGCATTTTACGTGCCATAAGTCTTTCATTTTTTTTTATTTTGCTATTAGTATTCTTTGTATTTCCAACTTTTTTCAATGAATTTTCCTGACTTCGTTTCGGGATCATTTTTAATGAAATTTTGTGTACTTATAGAGAATTGTTTCCTGTTTCATCTCATAATATTTTCACTGTTTTCCGTTATGTATAATCACGGACTTAGATAGCAATCTAAGTCCGTGGTATAATTAGAGAAATCATAATTTATTTACTACATCCAATTTTCGGGACGCCATTTTCACGTCATTTTGGTAACGTTATATAGAGAAATGGCGTCACACGGAAATTATTAGTGTAGATAATTCTGTATAGCTCCATAAATACACCACGGAAAATTAAATAAATATTATGAGAGAAAACCTTGTATATTTCTGTACCAAATGACAAAATATTGTCAAAATCCATCCATAGACGAAGTCAGGAAAATTCATTGAAAAAAGTTGGAAATACAAAGAATATATAGCAAAATAAAAAAAATTGAAAGACTCATGGCACGTAACTGTATATCCGATGCCGGGACGAGAGAGCTAACACTGCTTTTATTTATTTATTTATTTTGAGAGTTTTACGTCCTCACATGGCCTTGCGACCTTCGTTGGACGAGAAAAGATAGGAAAGAGAGTAGAAGGGGTAAAGTATGTAGGAGGAAAGGCAAGGGGAATGGGTTGAGAGGGTGGATATAGGAGTCGTCTGGCCTACCAACCTACATAGGGGTGCTATAATTTTGAAGACGACCCCTTTGCCTAAAATTGTCCTACCTAAAATTCGGTGGAGGAAGTTTGCCGGTCGTACCAAGATGACTTGGTGCGAATGGAAGATGACCGAGAGTGAGACGAGTCTGTTCCCAGATCAAAAACCCCGAAAAAACCGTCGATCCGCACCGACCTGGCCACCCAGGGTTTACTATCGAATTTGGTATTATCTATGGTTTTGGATTTCCGCCGAAATAGCTAATAAAGGTTTAACACAACACTGCTGATGTTGCTCCGCTATTTATACTCTAGGCGCCTCCAAATTACCATATAAGGAGATTTGGAAGCAATATGGCGGCGTCACTAAGTGAAGCAACCGAATTACTCCCGAAAATAGTGTCATGTCGCCAGGAGCACAATAAAGTGCCGAACATGGAAATGTATAAAAAATACTATTGTTTGCGTTTCACGATCAATTATTAATGCGAAAATGTTTCATAGATACACAGTAATCTGTAATAATTAATAATATCCGCTTCTGAGCCGTATTTAAAAAGTACAAACAAACCGGCCGAAACGTCATCCTCAACAGTTTTCCGTGGGAGCAGTACGACTGGTTGATTGAAAATGTCTTTAAAACAACAGTTATAAACACCAAGTACTACCAAATGTGTGATTTACATTTATATAAGAGAATCATTGTGCATTCTAACACTGAATAAAGTCCTATAACTTGCTGTGAAATCTACAATGACAATTAATTGTATTAATATATTTCGAGTCTGCATGCCCGCTCAGCCAAGTACAAACAAAGATGGCGGCCGCCGTAGCCTGTCATAGGCTACTTACTAACTATGAAAATTCCTATAAAATCAGCCGTTTAGCTAATGATAGATCTGATGTCATGGTGTACACGAGAAATATATCCTCAGTCAAGTTTAACAACTCCCGATTATTTAATTATACGCGTTCTGCATTTATAACAACTCAAACATACCAGGGGTAAACAAACAACAGCTGATCCCTCAACACTCACACTCGCCATAGGCCTACCATGCACATTCGTTACAATATCTCCTACCAGATATTTGGGTTTTCTTAATTTCAGAAAGAGGAAAAAATCACACGGGACAAGGTCTGGGCTGTGTGTAGGGTGTGGTACACTGAAATACATTGACCCTTTTCCGACTTTAAAACACTGGACTACAGTTGTTGATTTGTGGGCTGGGGCATTGTCATCAGAGACGTATATAACATGGCTTTATACGTCTCTGTTGTCATGTAACAATTGGACATGCTAGAAACTTGTTTTAGGACGATTTTTAGTCATGTGAGTTCGCAATTCATTAAAGAACTACATTCTTATAGAAGCTTTCAGACATACCCATACCTTTTGGAACAACAATTTGCATGATTGGTCCACTAATTCCAGTGATCAATTTATGGTTTATTTTCATAGGTCCTTTAGTTTATATGACTAATACTAAGGGTCCCACAATGTTAAAATAAAATATTTTCAGAATTTCTACGAGTCCAATCATAAATGCATCAGTACAGGACTCACCAATGCACTTAGATTGATCACTGTATTTCTAAAGAATATTGCGTATAACACTTTCTTTCCTGTTAATGATGACGTAACACACACACACACACACACATATGCTGCATCTTTTAAATTTAGTAATATATACAATATGTCGGAAAAATGAATTAAACTTCTGGGACTCGTCAGTGATGCGTAAAACCCCTTTAATTTATGAATTTAGAAGTAAATTTGAACTGTTCTGTCAAATCGTGTACTACGAAAATGTGTATGTTCGTTTAGCAATATTGGGCCTTTTGGCATGTTTCAAAGCCCATATCCTATTATCAGCTTTCCTCTTAGGCTCATAAAAATGCACCCATGTCTCATCACCCATTATGAGACTATCAAATGCCTTTTTTTTGGTACTTCAGCAGTTTCTTAGCCTTTTGTACGTTTCTGCTCGCCAGTGAGTAAAAACCTTGAGTATTTTCTTCAGAAAGAAGTGAACAGATGCTAAACCCAAGTTTGTCATTCGTGCTAGCTGTCTGGCCGTATAACGCGCATCTTTCTCAACGATTTACTTGATTGTGTTGACGTTTAATTCAATAACTACTGACCTAGGTACTTTGACTGATTCTCGACCAGAATGAAATTTAGTAAACCATCTGTATACTGTGGAAAATGACATTCGTTTATTCCCACAAACAGCACATACCCCATCATGTATATTTTTGACGTTCAATCCCAATTTATTTACAAGCTTGGCGCAAATGGTGGACACACTCTATATTGACATTGTTAATTCTGTTTTGACCCATATGGATTTGAACCCCTGTGAATGGATTCTAACCAATTTTAAATTCCATAGTGATTTTTTGTACTGAAAAGAATTAAGCAACATGCCGAATTTCAACCAAATATATAAAGATTTGTTGATTTTATAAACGTTTCCCCGATGCCCAGGAACTTTTTCAACTAGTATAGAATTTAATAAGGAGTCAACTGACCAAATTTTAAGGTCACCTGGTCAAAGGTCGAGGTCATTATTTATATTTTTTTCAGCTATGAACATTTTGCGATGACATTATGAAGCAAAGTTGGTCGGATTTAAACAAGAGGTCAACTGACCAAATGTCAAATTGAAACAAGAAGTCAACTAAGGAAAATACAAGGTCGCCAGACGTCCACTGACCAAATGTCAGGGTCACTGAGTCAAAGGTCAAATCGCAAAGTCAAAGTCAAATCATGCACTGTACCATACCTTTTCACTGTTAAACATTTTGTTGAAACACTATGAAGCAAAGTTAATCAGAATGAAACAAGGAGTCAACTAAGGAAAATACAATGTCACCAGGTCAAAGGTCAAGGTCAAACATTGTATTTTTTCACATATAAGTTTTGTTTGTTATGACATAATAAAACAAAGTTTGTCAGAATAAAACAAGGAGTCAAATGAAAAAATATCAAGGTCACATTTTGTAATTTTTCACTGATGAACATTTCCTGAGACATCATGAGGACAGAATTTGATAAGGAGTTAATTGACCAATGTTCAGCCTTGTTGTGTTTGACCAATAGGGGAGATCAATAGCCACATGGCGGGGCCTTGCTGACCTAGCTTTCAGTGTTCTACAGCCCCGTACTGTCATGTCAGATCCCATACTGGAAAGGTGTTTGGAATTTAACTTAAATATGAGATTTTTTCCTATTTGCTGAAATCCATGCGAACAATACAGGCCCTCTGGGGCTCTTATATTATTCTTATTTGTAGGAGTATATCAGTATATGAACAAGAGGGGGGGGGGGGCGTGGTGGCTGAATGTTTAAGGTGTCCAAACTTTCTACCACTAGCCCTCCACCTCTAGGTTGTGAGTTTGAATCCCACGTGGGGCAGTTGCCAGGAACTGACCATAGGTCGATGTTTTTTCTCTTGGTACTCCGGCTTTCCTCCACCTCCAAAACCTGGCACATCCTTAAATGACCTTAGCTGTTAATAGAACGTAAAACAAAAATAAACTAAACCAAAGTATATGAATCAGCTCCTAGCTCAACCTTTCTAACCATCTGCAATGGTGGATCCAGCCTTCCGAAGCCACAGCGCAAAAGCCAACACCTCAGAACTTCATGACTAAATGATTGGCAGTGGATTCGCAGCAGTGTTTGGACCCCCTTCACCTGACGTGTCTACCGGCAATCAGTCAGGACAAACAACTAAGTGGAGGTAATTCAAATGAATTTGGTTTTTATTTGCGTTTTATTTTTTTTTTTTTTTACAACGTGTTGAAATGAATCATCGCCCTGTATTATCCTATTATTAATCTATTGTTAAGACACCAGAAAACTCTAATTCTAATATTTCACCACCTTAAATTATAATTAAACGTACATGTCCTATCTGTTACATTATATAATCTTTATCTATTACTGGATGGCATCATTGACTATTGGCAAAACTGGGCGGGCAAATTCGCCTTTCTACATCCTGGTTCCACTGCTCCTGAAGTTAGGCTCCTTAATTATCCACCATCTTGACACACCTGCATCTTGTCCGAGTCATCCCTAGAGGCATGAGAGGACAACATACTACCGCCTCCAGGAGAAGGAAGCCGACCTTTGTGACGAGTACCACCAGTATCTCCACCTTGGCATTCCTGGAGAGGGTGGGGTACATGTACGTACCAGGAGTGTCTGTTGAACAGCAATAGCCTTTTGGGTCTTTCAGTTTAGATTTGGACTTTTTTGTGATGACTTCAAAAATATCAAATTTAGGGACATTTCTTTATTATTCAGTAATACTTTTGTGTGGCTCTTTACACTCAGTGCTTTCATAATTTGTACAACTAGCCCTGATAAGTTAACTGCAGGCAATGCATTTTAATTTCATCTGATTAAAAGAATATAATATTGCAAAGCATAATCCGAGTTGCCTACCTATTTTTTTGTACCCAAGACATATACAGTGTATAACAGGTTTAAACCAAGTACAGCAGTAATATATATTTGTACAGGTTTAACATACTTTGTTCAACCTAAAAGTGTGCACCATATATTATCATAAATAAAACTTTGTGAAACATAAAATTTGTCATGTTGAATTCATTTTTATGTGGATATAATTATATTAATGTTGGAATTCTATACCAAAGGATGCAATGAATGTGATATGTCAGCATTAGTGTCCATCTCAAAACGTAATGCACAGCCAGAGATTGTCGCCCTCCGTAATGAGACCAAATTCATCATTATCGTGAAAATAAACAGCATGACAGATATAGTTTCAAAACTTTGTGGAACTGATTCCAGGGACGAAGAGCAAAATTACCATAGAACAAGAGGCCCAATGGGCCTTAACGGACATCTGACTTTATATAATTTTAGTTGGTTATGGTATTAACATATTTGACCTGTGACCTTGAGAATAGGTCAAGGTCATTCATAACAAACTTGCTAGCCTTCATCCAAGCATGCTACAGGCCAAATATCAGTACCCTGAGCCTTTTGGTTATTGAGAAGAAGTTGATGAAAAATTTTAACATGGTTGACCCTGTGACCTTGAAAGTATGTCAAGGTCATCCATTTGAACAAACTTGGTAGCCCTTCATCCCAGCATGCCTCATGCATAATATCAACACATTAGGCCTTTTAATTACAGAGAAGAAGTTGTTTGAAAGATTTTTAACACATTCAACCCTGGTGAACTTGAAAGAAGGTCAAGGTCATCCATTCGAACACACTTGGTAGCCATTCATCCCAGCATGGTAGAGGCCAAATGTCAATACCCTGGGCCTTTTCTTATTGAGAAGTAGTTGCTGAGAGATTTTACATATTTGACCCCTGGGACCTTAAAAGTAGGTTAAAGTCATTCATTTTAAGAAACTTGGTAGCCCTTCATTCCAGCATGCTACATGCAACATATTACACTGTAACACCCTGGGCTCTTCGGTTATTGAGAAGAAGTCGCTTAAAAGGAAAGTTTGCCTACGGTGAACAATGGCAGACGGTGCACGTTGGTTATAGGTTATCATGACCCTTTTGGTCAGATGACCTAACAAGAGATCCCAGAGGGATCTTTGCGCACACCGTTGATGATTTTTCATTCATTCTTAGAAAGATGGATGTTTTCCCTTCTTATTTTAACTTTCATTTATGTACTTAATCTTAGTTCTATGAATTTCCCTTGAAAATTAATGATAATTTAAAGAAGGTTCCAAATTCCAATCCATCTTGTATTTCTTAAAAAATAACCATAATATACTTTCATAGTGAACATAGTAAATGGCCGTTTGGGCGCCATATTTTTCCCCTGGAGCATTCCAAAAATTAGACCATGCACAACTAGGGACCGAACAGACAATGCTTATGAAATTTGGAAAGTATCCCTCCAGTAATTCTCAAGATATAATGGTACACAAATTTCATACAGCACAACTAAGCACCAAGGGGGACCTGCATATGAAATTTTGGAAAGTTCCATCAAGTACTTTTAAATACATTTTCACTGTCAAAAATCCGATATGGCCGCTTGGCAGCCATTTTGTTTTTTCTGATTAGTCCCAAAATCAATACAGCACAACTAGGCACCAAGGGCAAACTGATTTCAGGTGCAAAGAGCGAAATTAGTACATTATAGTTAACTGGTTTCAAGGACAAAGGGCAAACATTGCTTGTTATACAGCACCATATCAGTCCCTGTACTTTGAAATATACAATAGGCCCAGTGGGCCTGTATCGCTTACCTGGATACATTGGTATCTAGGTATTCATGGTGAAATATTTTCTTTTGGCCCCGCCCCTCAGCCCCCACTGGGGTCAGTCCCACTAGGAGTATAATTTTGAATCCTGAGCACCTAGGGAAACTTATTGCCAAATAAAGCTGATTTCCAATCAGTAATTATGGAGAAGAAGTCGCTTAAACTAATATAGCTAAATAACCCTTTTTGGCCCCGCCCCTCAGCCCCAGGGGTGTCAGTCCAACCAGGAATACAATTAAGATTCCTGGGCTTCTCGGGATGCTACCTGTCAAATAAGGCTGATTTCCAATCCATGGTTATTGAGAATAAGTCGCTCAAACCAATGCAGCTAAATAACCCTTTTTTGCCCTACCCCTCAGCCCCCAATGGGGTAAGTCCCACCAATAGTACAATTTTGAATCTTGAGCACCTAGGGATACCTTCTGCCAAATAAGGCTGATTTCCAATTAGTCGTTACGGAGAAGTAGCTTAAACCAATATAGCTAAATAACCCACCTCTCAGCCCCCTAGGGTGTCAGTCACAACATTAGTACAATTTTTAATCCTGGGCACCTAAGGATGCTTCATGCCGAATAAGGTTGTTTCCTATCAGTGGTTATGGAGAACAAAATCGTTTAAAAAAATTATTGAAGGATGACGGACGGACGACGGACGCCAAGGCATGGCATAAGCTCACCTCGGTCCTTCGGACCAGGTGAGCTAATAAAAGGAGAGATTCGAAATCATGCTGAAATTTCTTTTATTATGAAATGAAAATACATAACCAACAATAACAACACTATAAAATAAAGAAAGATTCAAAACAGTGATCTAGACAAAACACTGCCACAAGGCGCTCATTCTGATTATAACACAAGCCCAACAGCAAAGTATGGGCCACTGGGAGTATTTCTGGGCTTTGCTTCAAAAGTTGAATCTTGAGTTTTATAAAATTAGAAGGAAATGAACTATAGGCCCATGCATGTAGTTATTTCCACCAATCAAATATTGTAATTTCTACAGTAAACATCAGGAACACAAAACAATACACATTAGAGCTGCTATGAGTTTCTAGGCGCCATGTCTATCTACATGGTACTAGTCAGTAGAATTTTTTTTTTTTTTTTTTTTTAAGCATCCTAAATTTAAGTCATTTTTGTCCTGATTCACCTTTATTTTACTCCAAGAAAGTTGTTTACCATTACACTGAAAGTATACATGCCATGTGACTCCCAAATCACGTAACATTAATTCTGGAACTCCCAAACCATGTGACATTTATCCTGGAAAGTTGTAACTCGGAAACCGTATATAGAAATATTACCTGATTATTCAGACTAGGTGATAGGGTAAACATACATGGAATATTTCTTACATAGTAATGTATATGAATAAATAATCAAAACAGTCTATATCTACTCAAAGGCTATGTACAGTAAAACCTCACTTACTCGAACTTGTGGGGACCTGATCAATAGTTCGAGGAATACATAGTATTCAAGTAAACCAAAGTTGGTTGAATAAGTATAAGTACGAACTGAGTCCGGACTGTTCGACGAATGAGAGGTGTTCAAGTTAACTGGGTTCGAGTAAGTGGGGTTTTACTGTATAAATATTAGGACTAGTTAAAAATGTTTTGTAAATTTGATAGAAATAAATTAATAAAATTGCTAACCTTACTAATGCTGTGAAATAAAATATATCTTGATACATATTGATAAAGTAGGATTTCAGCAGTGGCAAAGTTTTACTGCAATGCAAATTCCTTTCACGACTTCTAAACGTGTACTGACTTTTGCAATTTCTGCATCACAACTAGCGATTGACTTCCGCAAAACATATATTATATATGTATTATAAGCCAGTACATATATATTTTAAAAAAGTGAGGCATCTCCGTCATAACTCATGGCTATTAACTTTCGTGAATTTGTTTTCAATGCTGAAGTCGCGATAAGTATAGTAAGCAAGAAGTAAATAGCACGCAAAACAAACTTTAACATCAGCCTAGTTTTTATCATCACAAAAATGTAAAAAATATTTTTAAAAATCTGGATCGGTTAGTCCGAGTCAGTTATCCGGTTAGGGTTTTCACTAACCATTCCAGCACTAGTCAAAACACAAATTACTGGTATTATAGATTTATTAAGCAGTGATGATGTAACTAGGTATGTCAAAGGTAAAGGAAACACTATATTTAAGCTGTATACATGCAAAATGTACAGACATTCAAGAAACTGTTACTTTCATTAAGTTATGAAAATATAAAATGAATTATTCTGATGAGTTTTAATCTTAAAAGCAATACCAATTTTATGATAATGAAATCTATTTGTACAATTGACAATGTATTATGACTACTACTATACTTAAGAATAAGAAATTTCTTTTTAATATATAATATCATGGTATAATAAAATAGTATACACAAAAAATGTCCGTTTTTCCCCATGTTGTAAGTCCACAGAGTATGTCTGGACCCACTGGAACCTCAATAGCTTGTAATGTAAAACTTCTTTGAATTCACACACAACAAAAAACAACAAATTAAATGACTTTAAATTGAGTACAGATTCAATCAAGCAATCTGATTTTAAGATATATTGCAAATTTTCTTTTCCGTTAGCCGCCAAAAAAATGAAAGAAATGCAAACCACTGATTGTCGTCTGATACCCATGGCTGATTTCACTTGGCTACTTACTCATCTGTATCTGTCAATGACCTCTGACCTACTAAAAAGGACTTGGGACATAATGGATCATTTTCAGCCTCATTTAAACTAAAAATTTTACAAATTTATTGCCTCATTTCTTAAGGCTATCTTTTTCTCGGCACAATTTTTTTTTTCAGTGAATGCATGCATAGATACCCCACCATAGCAACATAAAATGCGTTTGCTACAAGGAAGTAGTCTAAATATAGTGTTTTTGAAAAATTAGTATGCAAAAATGAAAGCTTAGACATGTAACTTAACATAACAAGAGGTCCATGGACCTTAATGTTCATCTGATTAAAACATGTACAGTATCTGTCAATTGAAATGTAATTGGCTGAACCGAAAGTATATCTGGGTTTTAGTTTTATTCATCTATAGTTGACATGTCGAGAATTGAGGACAACTGGACAAATAGTTTAGATAAATTTGACATCATTTATCACTGGTGAAAATTGAGAAAAAGTTTAAAGGTTTTTCAAAATGGCGACCATGGCAGCCATATTGGATTTCGGACCAGCCCTGAAAAAACACTTGGTCAGGACCATCTTCGGATCGTTTTATAAAAGTTTCAGCTCAATCCCACATGAGATTCTTGACTTAATTTCTTTAATAAGGAGGATTTGCAAATGAAAACATCTACATACTGCATATGCAACAAACTATTTTGTTTTCAAAGATGTTTCTAGTACATATAATTTTCTGAAGACTAAGTCCACGATATTACCCATACCTTACACGAAATAGTAAACTCGTCATAATCAAGTTTTCAGCACTCATACATATCACAGTTGTATATCTAAAATAACGTTCAAACATTACATTTTATATGACGTAACAAGGATAACTCATTCACCCCTGATATCCCATAATGAACTCTTCCAACCTCTGAATTGGGAGAGTTTAAATGACTGCAGGGGTGATTGAGTTAATATAACATTGAAATCCTTAAATACTAATTCTGTAATAATAAAAGTTATTTTCTGGAAAATGTGAAATTATTAGAAATAATTAATATGATAAACAAACATAGGTTTGATTTTTATCTTGTTTCTAATTTAGGGTATAAAAATCACAGGTAATGAAAATCTTCAAAAATGTTGCAAAAAATAAAACAAACAACAAACAAAAATTAACTCCTTATTTTCAAGAGATTTGGTAATTGAAATCATCATTTAAATTTTAAATTGCTTTGTACAAAAAAAAAACCATGAAAATTTGAAGCAAGCATAAAAAGAGGGCAAATATCAAAATTTCTGAACATACTTTTTTAAAAACTTACAAACAGATGTTATCATTTCTTTACAGACACATCAACTTCCTCACAGGGAGATGGCCTAAAATAAGACTATAGGTCTTGTCGCCAGATCCTTCTAACTATGTGTTTGTATTTATTACTGTACATGTATTTCTTATAATAAGATATTGTTTAGATAAACTTCATCATCACAGTTTGGAGAGGTCCAACCCAGTGACATCTATATACTTCTCTGATTAGGTGATATTACATTCAAAGAATATTGCATTTTCATATGATGCTAGTTTAGATTGTGATTTTCTTCATCATTGAATGAAGACTGGAATATTTTGCGTACACTGCATGTCCCAATTTTCTAACGAAATGCTAAGGGCACAATATATCTTTCAAAACGATCCACATTCTGATGAAATCATCTGCGTTTGGTTCCGCCAAAGCCAGAGGCTGTTCTGGTACCGGAGCTTCCACCCCCTCCAAACGAGAATGAGGAGCCGCTAGAGAAGGCAGACGGACGATGTGTCGTACGGGGCTGACCCCAGAAGGAAGACCCTGTGTACGGGGTGTATGTTCTGCTGCCGTAGGAATTGTTGCCCCTGTTTCCAAACATGTATCCCAGGAGGCCACCAGTGGCAGCACCAGTCCAGAAGCCGCCCCCAGTGTTACCCGGTCGAGCGTAGTTGCCGTAGTTGGTGTGCCCACCATTGTAGTAGGAGGAGGATCCGGAACACGAGTCTGAAATATCCAAAATTCATATGTAGTCCAAACTCTATTCTTACAAATAAATACAAGAATCATGCACAATTATATGTCTTGTATTCCTCATGATGATTGTCGAACACATATGGTACACTTCTCTATCTTTTATATACTGTGGGCTAAAACAGATAGGTAATCTCTTTTCAGCTAATAAACTTTTTTCACAGATTTTGATCAATCAGAATGGTCATTCCTCATGGCACTTGGTTATATAATTTTATCTTGGTATATTTCTGTAGGCATGACGCTAATGTCAATGTCCGGTAGGACTTATTGTCACTTATTATGTTGTTCAAACTTAAACGTGCAAATGTTGACATAGCCTCGGCCAGAACCAATGCTGGAAAGGCCAATGTTTTAGTCTCTCTTTTAACTATTGTCGAAAACAATAAAAAAATCTATTTCCCTTTTTTACTTTGACTCAAATTCAGTTTGATGATCAGGAACAATCCAATCTTATAGTTGACTCACCTCCGCCTGGCATGTAGTCCTGTCTGAAGCCCGGGGGTGGGGGCTGACTGCCACCAAAGTGGTTGTCATGTCCTTGGTTTGGGTAGCCATTATCTGCCCGTGGACCACCAGCGATACAGGTCTTGTAGATGACGTACACAACGCCTCCTATAACACACAGGAAGATCAGGTCTCCGGCGATGGATCTGACCTTACTGTAACTGTGACTGCAACATAGAAAACGTTGACCACTAAAACTAACGAGTGCTCCGAAATAAGGTTTACAGTATTACATAACAAGATGTATTGTATATATAGTTCCACATGACGTCTTATGATACTCAATTATATCATTATATATAGTTATCTTAGAGTTAGTAATAAAACTTCTTATTTTGGTTTGGTTTATTTTGTTTTACGTTCTATTGACAGCAAGGGTCATTTAAAGATGTGCCAGGTTTTAAAGGTGGAGGAAACCCAGAGTACCCGGAGAAAAACCACCGACCTATGGTCAGTACCTGGCAACTGACCCACGTGGGATTCGAACTCGCAACCCAGAGGTGGAGGGCTAGCGCTAGGATGTTGGGACACCTTAACCGCTCTGCCACCGCGGCCCCATATAAAACTTCTAAGGCATCATGGTGTGAATATGAACCAAATCTGACCAGGGGTTTCTGAAATATGTTGTACACAAGGACTGGATGCATGCACTGTCACACAGATCGAGGGCATCCTAATTATAAACTTGTACGTGTAGGTCTTCAATACCAAAACGTATACAGTACAATTGATGTACCGGTAATATCAATATAATAATATCAAATGAATCACGTACTGTACCAGAAAACAGTGCAAAATCATATACTGTAAAACATGAATGACTAATTTGCGAACATGTATATGGGCATGTATGTATGTGCATGTATGGGAATATGTGTATAGATATGTGTACATGTTTGGGTATATAATGTCTGAATAAATCTGTACATTTGCATATATAAGCTTGTGTATGTATGTAAGTGAATATGTTTATGGGTGCATACATATACATGTGTATATACATGTATCGGTACATGTGTTTATAAATCTGTACATGTGCATATATGTGCTTGTGGATTTCTATACGTGTGCGCATATGTATATGCAAGCATGTGTGTATGTGTGAATATGTTTGTGTGTGCCTATGTATATATGTGGGGAAGAACATGCCTATGTACATGCGTGTGTGACATGCTTACCTAGACTGATGGGATGAACGATCATGATAGTCCTCGCTGTGACCTCCATAATGGTTGCCATAGTTATGATGACCTTGCTGATTTCTCTGATGACCTTCCTTGGTTAGATCAATAGTGTATTCAAGCTGAAAAAAAATGTCTTCTTATAATTTTCTATCGTTATGAAAAAACCAACCATGCAGTCATCATTTCAAATGAAAATGAGCAAAACAGTAAAACAAGAGGCCCAATGGGCCTGCATCGCTCACCTGGTATCAATCTCTGACTTATATTATAGTGTAACCCTAAAGTCCCTTTAAATCTTTTAATGTAAGACATTTAGAAGAACATCTTAAGATTTAAACTTATTTTACCTCTGTGACCTTATAAGACAACATCATTTTCATTTTCAAATTTTGTTTGGCTTCATTCCAGGACGCTACCAGCCAAATATCATGTCTCTAGGAAAATAAAGATCAAGGTCATTTCTTTTCGCAAACTTTGTCGGGCTTCATCCAAGGAACCTTTCAGCAAAATATCGTGCTTCCAGGGCTTTTGGTATTTCAGAAGAAGTTGTTTGAAGATTTTAACAGATTTGACCCCTGTGACCTTGAATATAGGTCAAGGTCATTTCTTTTCGCAAACTTTGTCGGGCTTCATCCTAGAAACATTTCAGCCAAATATCATGCTTCTAGGGTTTTTGGTATTTCAGAAGAAGTCGTTTAAAGGTTTTAACAGATTTGACCCCTGTGACCTTGAATATAGGTCAAGGTCATTTCTTTTCGCAAACTTTGTCGGGCTTCATCGAAGGAACCTTTCAGCCAAATATCATGCTTCCAGGGCTTTTGGTATTTCAGAAGAAGTCGTTTGAAGGTTTTAACAGATTTGACCCCTGTGACCTTGAATATAAATTAACGTCATTTCTTTTCACAAATTTTGTCGGTCTTCATCCTAGAAACATTTCAGCCAAATGTCATGCTTCTAGGGCTTTTGGTATTTCAGAAGAAGTCGTTTAAAGGTTTTAACAGATTTGACTCCTGTGACCTTGAATATAGGTCAAGGTCATTTCTTTTCACAAACTTTGTCGGGCTTCATCCAAGGAACCTTTCAGCCAAATATCATGCTTCTAGGGCTTTTGGTATTTCAGAAGAAGTTGTTTAAAGGTTTAAACAGATTTGACCCCTGTGACCTTGAATATAGGTCAAGGTCATTTCTTCTCGCAAACTTTGTCGGGCTTCATCCAAGGAACCTTTCAGCCAAATATCATGCTTCCAGGGCTTTTGGTATTTCAGAAGAAGTCGTTTAAAGGTTTTAACAGATTTGACCCCTGTGACCTTGAATATAGGTCAAGGACATTTCTTTTCGCAAACTTTGTCGGGCTTCATCCTAGAAACATTTCAGTCAAATATCATGCTTCCAGGGCTTTTGGTATATCAGAAGAAGTCGTTTAAAGGTTTTAACAGATTTGACCCCTGTGACCTTGAATATAGGTCAAGGTCATTTCTTTTTGCAAACTTTGTCGGGCTTCATCCAAGGAACCTTTCAGCCAAATATCATGCTTCCAGGGCTTTTGGTATTTCAGAAGAAGTCGTTTAAAGGTTTTAACAGATTTGACCCCTGTGACCTTGAATATAGGTCAAGGACATTTCTTTTCGCAAACTTTGTCGGGCTTCATCCTAGAAACATTTCAGCCAAATATCATGCTTCCAGGGCTTTTGGTATTTCAGAAGAAGTCGTTTAAAGGTTTTAACAGATTTGACCCCTGTGACCTTGAATATGGGTCAAGGTCATTTCTTTTCGCAAACTTTGTCGGGCTTCATCCAAGGAACCTTTCAGCCAAATATCATGCTTCTAGGGCTTTTGGTATTTCAGAGGAGTCGTTTAAAGGTTTTAACAGATTTGACCCCTGTGACCTTGAATATAGGTCAAGGTCATTTCTTTTCGCAAACTTTGTCGGGCTTCATCCTAGAAACATTTCAGCCAAATATCATGCTTCCAGGGCTTTTGGTATTTCAGAAGAAGTCGTTTAAAGTTTTTAACAGATTTGACCCCTGTGACCTTGAATATCGGTCAAGGTCATTTCTTTTCGCAAACTTTGTCGGGCTTCATCCTAGAAACATTTCAGCCAAATATCATGCTTCTAGGGTTTTTGGTATTTCAGAAGAAGTCGTTTAAAGGTTTTAACAGATTTGACCCCTGTGACCTTGAATATAGGTCAAGGTCATTTCTTTTCGCAAACTTTGTCGGGCTTCATCCAAGGAACCTTTCAGCCAAATATCATGCTTCTAGGGCTTTTGGTATTTCAGAGGAGTCGTTTAAAGGTTTTAACAGATTTGACCCCTGTGACCTTGAATATAGGTCAAGGTCATTTCTTTTCGCAAACTTTGTCGGGCTTCATCGAAGGAACCTTTCAGCCAAATATCATGCTTCCAGGGCTTTTGGTATTTCAGAAGAAGTCGTTTGAAGGTTTTAACAGATTTGACCCCTGTGACCTTGAATATAAATTAACGTCATTTCTTTTCACAAATTTTGTCGGTCTTCATCCTAGAAACATTTCAGCCAAATGTCATGCTTCTAGGGCTTTTGGTATTTCAGAAGAAGTCGTTTAAAGGTTTTAACAGATTTGACCCCTGTGACCTTGAATATAGGTCAAGGTCATTTCTTTTCACAAACTTTGTCGGGCTTCATCCAAGGAACCTTTCAGCCAAATATCATGCTTCTAGGGCTTTTGGTATTTCAGAAGAAGTTGTTTAAAGGTTTAAACAGATTTGACCCCTGTGACCTTGAATATAGGTCAAGGTCATTTCTTCTCGCAAACTTTGTCGGGCTTCATCCAAGGAACCTTTCAGCCAAATATCATGCTTCCAGGGCTTTTGGTATTTCAGAAGAAGTCGTTTAAAGGTTTTAACAGATTTGACCCCTGTGACCTTGAATATAGGTCAAGGACATTTCTTTTCGCAAACTTTGTCGGGCTTCATCCTAGAAACATTTCAGTCAAATATCATGCTTCCAGGGCTTTTGGTATATCAGAAGAAGTCGTTTAAAGGTTTTAACAGATTTGACCCCTGTGACCTTGAATATAGGTCAAGGTCATTTCTTTTTGCAAACTTTGTCGGGCTTCATTCAAGGAACCTTTCAGCCAAATATCATGCTTCCAGGGCTTTTGGTATTTCAGAAGAAGTCGTTTAAAGGTTTTAACAGATTTGACCCCTGTGACCTTGAATATAGGTCAAGGACATTTCTTTTCGCAAACTTTGTCGGGCTTCATCCTAGAAACATTTCAGCCAAATATCATGCTTCCAGGGCTTTTGGTATTTCAGAAGAAGTCGTTTAAAGGTTTTAACAGATTTGACCCCTGTGACCTTGAATATGGGTCAAGGTCATTTCTTTTCGCAAACTTTGTCGGGCTTCATCCAAGGAACCTTTCAGCCAAATATCATGCTTCTAGGGCTTTTGGTATTTCAGAGGAGTCGTTTAAAGGTTTTAACAGATTTGACCCCTGTGACCTTGAATATAGGTCAAGGTCATTTCTTTTCGCAAACTTTGTCGGGCTTCATCCTAGAAACATTTCAGCCAAATATCACGCTTCCAGGGCTTTTGGTATTTCAGAAGAAGTCGTTTAAAGTTTTTAACAGATTTGACCCCTGTGACCTTGAATATCGGTCAAGGTCATTTCTTTTTGCAAACTTTGTCGGGCTTCATCCAAGGAACCTTTCAGCCAAATATCATGCTTCTAGGGCTTTTGGTATCTCAGAAGAAGTCTTTTAAAGGTTTTAACAGATTTGACCCCTGTGACCTTGAATATAGGTCAAGGTCATTTCTTTTCGCAAACTTTGTCAAGCTTCATCCAAGGAACCTTTCAGCCAAATATCATGCTTCTAGGGCTTTTGGTATTTCAGAAGAAGTCGTTTAAAGGTTTTAACAGATTTGACCCCTGTGACCTTGAATATAGGTCAAGGTCATTTCTTCTCGCAAACTTTGTCGGGCTTCATCCTAGAAACATTTCAGCCAAATATCATGCTTCCAGGGCTTTTGGTATTTCAGAAGAAGTGGTTTAAAGGTTTTAACAGATTTGACCCCTGTGACCTTCAATATCGGTCAAGGTCATTTCTTTTCGCAAAGTTTGTCAGGCTTTATCCAAGGAACCTTTCAGCTAAATATCATGCTTCTAGGGCTTTTGGTATTTCAGAAGAAGTCGTTTAAAGGTTTCAACAGATTTGACTCCTGTGACCTTGAATATGGGTCAAGGTCATTTCTTTTCGCAAACTTTGTCGGGCGTTATCCAAGGAACATTTCAGCCAAATATCATGCTTCTAGGGCTTTTGGTATTTCAGAAGAAGTCGTTTGAAGGTTTTAACAGATTTGACCCTTGTGACCTTGAATATAGGTCAAGGTCATTTCTTTTCGCAAACTTTGTCAGGCTTCATCCAAGGAACCTTTCAGCCAAATATCATGCTTCTAGGGCTTTTGGTATTTCAGAAGAAGTCGTTTAAAGGTTTTAACAGATTTGACCCCTGTGACCTTGAATATAGGTCAAGGTCATTTCTTCTCGCAAACTTTGTCGGGCTTCATCCTAGAAACATTTCAGCCAAATATCATGCTTCCAGGGCTTTTGGTATTTCAGAAGAAGTGGTTTAAAGGTTTTAACAGATTTGACCCCTGTGACCTTCAATATCGGTCAAGGTCATTTCTTTTCGCAAAGTTTGTCAGGCTTTATCCAAGGAACCTTTCAGCTAAATATCATGCTTCTAGGGCTTTTGGTATTTCAGAAGAAGTCGTTTAAAGGTTTCAACAGATTTGACTCCTGTGACCTTGAATATGGGTCAAGGTCATTTCTTTTCGCAAACTTTGTCGGGCGTTATCCAAGGAACATTTCAGCCAAATATCATGCTTCTAGGGCTTTTGGTATTTCAGAAGAAGTCGTTTGAAGGTTTTAACAGATTTGACCCTTGTGACCTTGAATATAGGTCAAGGTCATTTCTTTTCGCAAACTTTGTCAGGCTTCATCCAAGGAACCTTTCAGCCAAATATCATGCTTCTAGGGCTTTTGGTATTTCAGAAGAAGTCGTTTGAAGGTTTAAACAGATTTGACCCTTGTGACCTTGAATATAGGTCAAGGTCATTTCTTTTCGCAAACTTTGTTGGGCTTCATCCAAGGAACATTTCAGCCAAATGCCATGTTTCTAGGGCTTTTTGTATTTCAGAAGAAGTCATTTAAAGGTTAAAATAGATTTAACCTCACTGTGACCTTGAATATTGGTCAAGGTCATTTCTTTTCGCAAACTTTATTTGGCTTCATCCAAGGAAGCTACTGGTCAAATATGAAGTCTCTATGCCTGACGGTATTTTAGAAGAAGTTGTTTGAAGGTTTCGACATTTTTGACCCCTGTGACCTTGAAATTAGGTCAAAGTGATTTTTTTTCGCAAATTTTGTTCAGCTCCTTCAAAGAAATCTACCTGCCAAATTTCATGTCACTGGGCCTTTCAGTATTTTAGAAGAAGTCGTTTAAAGGAAAAAGTTGACGGACGCAGGACGGACGGACGGACGGACGGACGGACGGACGGACGACGGACGCTGCACCATCACATAAGCTCACTTGGCCCTTCGGGCCAGGTGAGCTAAAAAACAAGGTATCACAGATGATACCTCTTTTCTCATGCATCGATGTCTTAAGAAAACAAAGTGTAAAGGGAAATGTCCATGATAAATGTATCTTTAATGTTTTACTTTAAATAAGGAAAATTTTGTGACAAATGGTACAGAAATGAAGAAGTGATTCTGAAATACTATCTATAGTAACAGTAACCTAGTTTTTGAGTATGTGGGTATACTTACCCCACAGGAGCCTCGTAGTATGTAGGGATCTACAGAGTATGTGGGTATACTTACCCCACAGGAGCCTCGTAGTATGTAAGGATCTACAGAGTATGTGGGTATACTTACCCCACAGGAGCCTCGTAGTATGTAGGGATCTTCTGGGTAGTCGTAGCCTTCACAGGACACCTCCACCGTCCCAAACCGGTAGTCGTTATCCATGTCTGTTTTACACTCCCACTACAACAGCATTGCCATCAAAAACTAAATAAATGCTTTCTCCTTTTCAAAAAGTAGTTTTCGATAATTCCCAATATATAAATAATTGTGTACGAACCTAACATGCAGTAATTATCGCAACAAATTCTTATGGTTTATTAAGTGTCAATGAAAGCGGACATCTTTCCCACCATATGATGCATGTCATATCTGTATTGTATTGTTACGTCATTGTGTCAGGTTTCAGTAGTTCAAATTAAAATGTCAAGATGAGCCGTCATGTTTTTTATTATTGAGGAATTCTAATCGTTGTCCATACATACACAAATTGTTCATCAAGTACACTTCCTTCCAAACCACGCTGACCTGAAGAAACTAAACCCACCTGGATGTCACGCCCATCAGATCCTTTGTTGGTACACTGCACAACCGAGGGGACAAATTTTCCACACCCCGCTGAACCACCCGTGCAAGTCAACTGTGGGATAGGACCGCTTCTTCTGGAGTTTGTCATTCGGCCATTATACAATGTCAAGGTTTGTACATCGGACAGCAAAACCTTATCTCCTCCTCCAAAGCCAAATGCCCCTACAGTAAACATTGGTAGTACATTAAGTATCAATATATCAGAGGGAAACCTGCAAATGTATATATTTAAAACAAAAACTTTCTTTGAGTGTTTGACAAAAATGACCAAAAATCATCTTTTTAAACTGATGATTTTGGTTCTTTTGATAAAAGTTATCAAAACACCAAGTGGATATTTACAGAAGTCAGCAGCACTTTGTATCACTCACCTAGTCCTATAACTGGATATTTACAGAAGTCAGCAGCACTTAGTCTCACTCACCTAGTCCTATAAGTGGATATTTACAGAAGTCAGCAGCACTTAGTCTCACTAACCTAGTCCTATAACTGGATATTTACAGAAGTCAGCAGCACTTAGTCCCACTCACCTAATCCTATAATTGGATATTTACAGAAGTCAACAGCACTTTCTACCACTCACCTAGTCCTATAAGTGGATATTTACAGAAGTCAGCAGCACTTTGTACCTCTCACCTAGTCCTATAACTGGATATTTACAGAAGTCAGCAGCACTTAGTCCCACTCACCTAGTCCTATAAGTGGATATTTACAGAAGTCAGCAGCACTTTCTACCACTCACCTAGTCCTATAAGTGGATATTTACAGAAGTCAGCAGCACTTAGTCCCACTCACCTAGTCCTATAAGTGGATATTTACAGAAGTCAGCAGCACTTAGTCCCGTCCCACTCACCTAGTCCTATAAGTGGCTATTTACAGCAGCTCTTTGTATCAGTCACCTAGTCCTATGAAGTCAACAGGACCTACAGTATTACTTACCAAGTCCGCAGTGGAAATTTATGATGCAAATCAGTAGAGACAGGCACAAATCTGAAGACTTTCTTGTGGTTTTATCTGCCATCTGGGTTATTTGGTTATATCTGTTTTACACTTGTTCTTAAACAAACCACAGTACAGTAACCTGTAAAATGAAATGAAAATATTTGCTTCTGAAAATTCATATACAGTAGCTCGAACAGTTTTGACACATAAATCAGCTTCAATAAAACACAACCAAACTTTCTGAAAGGCAATTATGACAATAATATTTAATAATGCACCCAGTATGTATTTTTAATCGAAAGCTTTAATTACACTGTTACTACACTGCATTATCACATCCAGTTCATGGCTAACTAATTGATAATTTAATGAAATAATGTCACATATGATATCCTCAATACCCAGGGATTACGCTCACCATCACTCGATCTCTATATATCCCTTGAATATATATGTTATGGCGAAACTGAAGGCTCTGTGTGTGCACCACCTAACCTTGTTGATAAGTAAAGAAGACTTGTTCGACTCTTTGAAGTACATCGACAAAAGAATCTTGTGGTCACATAACGGTAAAACTTTACAAGCTTTGAAGTCGGTTGCGGCCCCTTTGTAATCTTCAAAAAGACAGGCATCAGCTTAACGATTGGTTATTTATTTTTACCTGAGCGTGCCTTCAGTTTTGGTGTAGAGTGTGTAATAGGACAAGGAAAATTGATAAATGTAGTGCGGTCGCTGGGGCTTGAACCTTCTACCCTTGGCTCTACAGTCTGATTTTTTACCGCTGAGCTAAATATAAAGATAATTTGAATCCCTTACTGTACTGTACTTTTCACGCTTGCAAGCTAGGCAACCTAATCAATGCCCATCCTCTACAATAGCGTATGTATAGACATATATGATAAATTTGAGGATAAATACCTATATATATTTTAGGTATTTATATACATGTCCCTGCAGTGGTATGATACTTCAGCTGTTCAGTGTACCTGTGTACTGTATTAGTACATGTCTACACTATAATTATCAAATCCCTTCAAGGGCCACAGTTCTTTGTATGATTTTAGGCGTAATGTTTGGAAGCAGTGTTCATACTTACAGTGATAGGTGATAGTTCTTGAATGGATTTTTTCTGGAAAGTGATTCAATGTCAGTACCCGATTTACAAATATATATAAGGTCCTACTACACTGACGTGTATTTATTTACTTCCGGACAACACTGACGTGTATTTATTTACTTCCGGTAACAAAATCTGCCTCTTACAAAGTCTTGTCTATAAAGCCAACAAAGTACTCAAATTAAGCGTGTTACTGAGCACAAGAAGTGAAAACATGGAGGGAGAGGAAAAGCAAAACCAATTGCAACCTGTTTTAAAACGAAATGAATGTAAAAAGGAATGGTTCGATGACTGGCATATTGTGTGGACTGTCCCTGATGGAGAAATGTTAAAAGAAAAGTCTAATACAGCTACAAATTTCGCTGCTCTCGTGGGTATGTTTATCGTGACCTTGGCTTCAGCATTCACCTAACTGTTACTTGTCCTAAGCCAAAAATTGTTATCAAGTTCTTCTGCATCGGTTTTGCAGAATATTGTGCAAATAAAAGATGCACTGTATATCCGGTTCAAAGTTCAGTTCGCATCTCCTGATACAATTCATCGTCGGACACCCACGGTACACTTCTCTGACGTTTGCATCCCGTGGGCCAGAATCGGTATAAACCTTCGTTTCCCCGAATAGAAGTTTATTCGGAGATTTCAACCAATCAAAATGGTCGTTTCTCTTGACACTCTGTTAGATTATTTTACCTTGACCACGACCAGCATATTTCTGTAGGCATGACGCCGATGTCAATCGCCGTATAGTAGGACCTTATATTTTATTCACAATCGAAACAATTATAAACCAATCGACAGGTTTTGTTGACAGGCGGTGCTACAAATGAAACGGGATACCCCGGCTTGATGTCCCAGCTGTATGTAGTCACGGATGAAACCTCGATATGATTGGCTTCTATTTTAGTACGAAAACGAGAGTTTCTTTCGATTTGAGCCCACGGGAAGCAAACGTCAGAGAAGTGTACCGTGGGTTTCCGACGATGGATACAATTCAACTTCCCGAAACCGATCCTTCTCTAAACAGATCACCTCTTCATACCAAACTACTAGTCCGAAGGGTTCTGACTCTCTGACCGGCTAAATATTTGGACGACAGGCGGGTGCGAGAGTCAGAATTCCTGCTCAGTAAAAAAGTGGAAATTTTACCGATCCATGCACGGGTCACTGTTTAAGCTGTGTTTCATAATATGAAACATTTTCGATCACATGTAAAATAGGTAGCAATGGAAAGAACAGATATTTCTCTACTAACCTACACATTTAAGTCACAGGAGGTCATAAACTAACTGTCACCACCCATTTCTAAAAAATAACCAGTTTCCTCACTTCTGTTTGAAAATGGAAAATGAAAATGTAGGTTAGTAGAAAAATATCTGTTCTTTCCATTGATACTTAATTTACATGGGATCGAAAATGTTTCATGTTATAAAACACGTTTTTTTTGCACGGGTCAGTAAAATTTCCACTTTTTTACTAAGCAGGAATTCTGACTCTCGCACCGCCTATCGTCAAAATATTTAGCGGGTCAGAGAGTCAGAACCCTTCGGACTAACCGAACTACATGTAAATGTCTGTAATGACGTGCAGGCGATCACCCATCCAACTGCTGACCATGCTCACCGTTGCTTAACTAGCTTGAAAGTGTCCCCGGGATATACTGCATTCCTGAAAAAAGCTAGCTTGCCAGTTAGGCAGTATTTCCCCCCTCATATACCTTGCTGGACATTTTCCCCCTCCGAGAAGTCTCGTCCTGAGACTTGGCCTGGGAATCCGTAGGTTCTTCTCTGTGTCTCAATGAACCTTCCCAAACCACCGGGAACTGGCCATGGCCTTACATGCATGAGCACGCATCAAAAGCTAGGCTGATGCGCAAACGCTTGTTCTTCACATGCTAGTTTCGTTTCATCTAACGATAATTTCTCCGTCGCATAGACGGTTTTTGTGTCGCCTCGGATGGATGTCGGTATGGCGGCACATAGGGGTTACTTTTCCGATGGCGACGGCGGCGCCAACAATGCTAAAGATTTGCGTTTAGCTCTGTTTCTGACAAAGGTACATCAACCAAACCTCAGTCATAGATGAAGCATGGGTAGTAGAGCCTACTGGGCTAAATAAAATCATGGATTTCTGCTTTTTAGGGGTAAAAATTACGACGTTAAAGTTTTACATTTAGCTCTTGCATATTAGGCTGTTTCTGACTAAGCATAAAAGCTACAGCAACCAAACTTGTTATGTAGGTGTATTATGACTCAACGAACACTATCGTACCTTCCGTTTCATGATTCAACAAAATGGCCACCATTTCCTTGCCACTGATTAGTCGAAATTTAGATATTGTCCAATTTCACTCAAAATTGGTATGTAGGTGTGTTAGGACTCTACAAACACTATCGTAACTTCCATTTCATGATTCAGCAAATTGGCCGCCATTTCCTTGCCACTGATTGGTCAAAATATAGATATTGTCCGATTTTACTCAAATTTGGTATATAGGTGTTTGTTTTGACTCTACGAACACAATTGAAACTTTGGTTGCTTGATTCTGCAAATTGATAACTCATGGAACACTATCACATCCTCTTTTTCATGATTCAACAAAATGGCCGCCATTTTCTTGCCACTGATTGGTCGAATTTGGATATTGTCAGATTTCACTCAAATTTGATATGTACATACTGTAGGTGTATTATGACTCAGTGAACACTATCGCATCTTCAGTTTCATGATTCAACAAAATGGCTGCCATTTCCTTGCCACTGATTGGTTGAAATTTGGATATTGGCTGATTTCACCCAAATTAGTATGTAGGTGTATTATCACTCTACAAACACTATCGCAACTTTGATTCATGATTCAACAAAATGGCCACCATTTCCTAGCCACTGATTGGTCAAATTTAAATATCGTCCTATTTCTATAAAACTTGGTATGTAATTGTATTTCAGCACTGCAAACCACACTGTTGGGTTAGGGGGACTTCTGTAATGGTACCTCATTACAATTAGCACTATTATTATATTATATTGACAATTTCTTAAATATGTATAATTATATGTGTCGCATGTCCCCTTAAATTTTTGCGTTTAGGTCTGGTGTACTTGAGTCATTATGTACATGTATTGATAGGTAAATGCATTGACACTCTTTCCTAATTTATAATATCTCATGGAATTCCGCATTTTCCATGTAAAACCTCACATTTGCGGATTCAAACTTAAGGCTTTTGAGCAATTTCAGAACTAACTACCCAGGGATGATGGCGAGGTCGGTGTTGTCATCTATAAGAATCGTCTTGATCGAGTCCATTCAATGAACGCGAAATCTGTCCAGGACGAGTAGACTGCGCTGGCATGTCTGTTGTCGTCTACCCCACACGATCCTCAGCCACTCCTTCATAGAAGTCTCGGCCATCCATCCTTTCTCACGTACGCGGATAATCATGTCTGGCGGAAAGTCTCCTTTGGGTAGTGTCTTCCTTTTAAAGATGACGTATGGTGACAACTTGGTCCCGTCTCCCATGCAGGCCAACATCACTGTAAAAAAAAATACGAAAATTAGTCTATGAATAACGAGAGCGTTATTTGTTTACATAAATACTGTCACGATACGACAAACACTGTACACTGTGTAAGTGTACAGAGTACTGTAGCCTAGTACTATGCGTATATTTCGAGGTCTGGGACAGATTTTTTTGCGTATATTTCGAGGTCTGGGATAGCTTTTATGTGCGTATATTTCGAGGTATAGGACAGCTTTGTTTTTTACACATATCATCTGTTAAATTTATTTTTTAATATTTACCTGTAAATCGATTCTTTTCGTTGCCGGTTGTTTTGATGGGTACACTCTTGGAGTTGGTGTAAGTCACTGTTGTCTCGTAGGGGATGTCAAACGTCAGCGGTATTTGGTCGCCGTTTCCTATTCTGGACGGGTCGATGTTGTGTCGCTGTCTGAGCTTGATGATGAAAGTCTGGAACTGGGTAATCTTGTCCTCGTAGTCGTAAGGTTGTCTCTGGGCAATGGTCGTACGGCGGCGAATACTGAGTTTGTAGCGGTTCATATACGAATAGCACCAGTTCAGGGAGGCCTTAAAAGTTGTGTCGGTGAATTTGGAGCGTAGTAGGTACGATGATCGTAGTCGGATCTCCTTACTGCTCATTGCGTGTCCCTCGTCTCGTCTGTCACAGATCCATTGGTATAGTTCTAGTTCGTTCTCGGGGCGTGAAGCCTGTTGTCCTCTGTCTGCGCGTTTCTTCGCTGGCATGGTGACCAGTTTAGCTGTCTGCTTACGCCAGTTTCGTATGTTCGATTCGCCAATGTTGAAGTGTCTCCCTGCAGCTCTGTTTCCGAATTGCTCTGCATAATCGATCACTTCTAACTTCTCCTTCGCAGTCCAGGAACTGTTCTTCTTTCCCATGATGTTGTGTAGTGGTGGGTAGTGGAGTAGTGGATCTCGAAGTTGGGTAATGGAACAGTAGTGGTTCTCGAAGTTGAGTAGTTGAATAGTAGTGGCTCTCGAAGTAGGGTAGTTGAATAGTAGTGGCGAAGTTGTGTAGTAGAATAGCAGTTGATCTCATATTTGAAGTAGTGGGTATGGTATCCCAACACCATAAACACACGTTTTATGGCATTCTGTAATGATATGTAAACAAACAAACCCCAAGCTAATTGACCCGAAAAGCTGTCTAGCCAATCGGAATGATTTGGGAGCGCTCTGATTGGTTGGCAGTCTGAGCTGTGATTTGACCTCGCCAACAAATGGCGATACCCAAGCCCATTGATGAATTCTATTCACTGTGGTGTTAAGCCTAATTAGTAAGCAATTAGAGGCTGCTTATCTTGCCTTTCATATTCAGGTAAGTACACTGGGATTCACTGACTCGTGTGATTACAATAATACGTTTGATTACTATTTATTATTGTGCAATTACCGGTAAATACGAGGGTAAAAAAATGTGTTCTGGCGATGTAAACAAACAACAAAACGCAATATTTCTTGTGTCGAAATTTTCTTCTTTGATTATATTTACCTGTAAATAAAAAACAAAATGAAATTATCATATCATACACATCTAAAATTAAAATAAAATTGGTCTACAATAATAAAATTTTACAGCCGATCTCATCTTGAGGAAACGACTGTCATGGCGTCCTGGACATCGATTTTTTAAAACTTTTTTTTGGTGCGTAAGATACAATGAAAGAAGCTTTATTCAGCATTTTTACCCCCAAAAAATACCTGCGCAAATTACACTGGTGCGCAAAATACACAGGTTTTTATGGTAATACATTTTCTAACTTTATCCGTTTCATTTCAAAAATACTTTTTAGGTATATTGGAGCAAATGTTTATTTAAATCTTTTAATTTAATACTTTATTTCAGTCGGATCACAAGGTATCAATTAGAAGTATTTGGTGATTCAGCACTTTAAGATATGATCTTCAATTTCATTTCTCTTTTCAAATATATCCTTCAGTACCATGTTAAATGCTTATGAGTTTTACAAAGCGGGAAAGGCGACACATATAATTACGCGTAATTCTTGTTTATGAAGAGTGTACCGACAACGTTTTCAGCAAGCCGCCATGGCCTGAACATATTTGATGTCTCGTTCTGAACAATTCAGTGCAGGACGAAACATTAGGAATTCCTTAGACTTTTTCAAATTTTCTCCGAGAGTTAGAGTTATCTCCCTTATTTATGTAAATTTCAACATTTATAAGGAAATCTCTTCGTGTTTAAAAAAAAAATGCAATATGCGACGGAGAAATTATCGTTATATGAAACAAAACTAGCATGTAGTGGTGAATTAATATCTAAATTCATCGGAATTGTCAGTTTTTTGTCTGAGAATTGCATGACAGACTCGCAACCAGTAAGTTATGTGCATTGTTTACAAATAGTTGAGGAAAAACATTAGTATACTTCCATTACATTACTGTAATGGGAGGCTCATTTCACACATATATATTTATTATTTACTGACAGAAACTCAACCAACTGTGCTCCAATCATATAAGACTGTCAGTCATGTACTGGAAATCGTAAATGTGCAGGTAGGATGCACATTAGAACTATGTAAAGATAGCCAGTACATTGTTACATTTGTTGATGTATTTTTGTAGTTTTGTAGTTATTTTGCTGGAAGTACATGGCAAACCTGATTGAAATTGTACATTGTTACATTTGTTGATGTATTTTTGTAGTTATTTTGCTGGAAGTACATGGCAAACCTGATTGAAATTGTACATTGTTACATTTGTTGATGTATTTTTGTAAGTTTGTAGTTATTTTGCTGAAAGTACATGGCAAACCTGATTGAAATTGTACATTGTTACATTTGTTGATGTATTTTTGTAGTTTTGTAGTTATTTTGCTGGAAGTACATGGCAAACCTGATTGAAATTGTACATTGTTACATTTGTTGATGTATTTTTGTAAGTTTGTAGTTATTTTGCTGGAAGTACATGGCAAACCTGATTGAAATTGATAACTAGCAATATTTGTATCAGTATGTTTTTTATTGCGTCATAAGAGAAAACACTATCTGAACCAGTGGATGTACAGTACATGCACTACTATAATTTTTACATCATACAGCAGAGTTCAACACCAAAAGCCGGTTATCCGGTTACGGTTCGTTTAGTCAGAGTCGGTTATCCGGTTATAGCATTTTTGCTAACCGTTCCAGCACTAAACTCCCTGACACAAATCATAAACCAACCAACACGAGGAGACAATATATTAATTAGACTTCACACTAACAAACAGACTTGCAATCATTAACAAAACGGAAATAGTACCACCCATTGGAAAATCAGCCCATGACATTCTATACGCAGAAATCAACGTTTGGCTTAAGAAAACATGAAAACCACCAAGAAATATCTATGTCTACAACAAAGCTAACTTGAAAAATTTAACAAATGACCTCAACAATCTAAACAACACACTTGATGAACAAAACAAAGTGCAAACAACCTCTGGAATGCTTTCAAAACTACATTACAAGAATCAGTATAAATAAAAATATACTGCAAAAACAATTGACCTACAAACATTGACTCCCCTGGATAACACCTTCATTCCGTCGCCTCATAAACCTATATCAAAACGCCTACACTCCAAGAGCCGCACAAACCACCAGCTGACCCAAAAATACAAAACTACAAAATTAAAGCAGAAGTACACAAACAATTACACAACTCACTACACTACTCACTACACTACTCACTACACAACTCACTCACTACACAACTCACTACACAACTCGCTACACAACTCACTACACCACTCACTACACCACTCACTACACCACTCACTACACCACTCACTACACCACTCACTACACAACTCGCTACACCACTCACTACACCACTCACTACACAACTCACTACACAACTCACTACACCACTCGCTACACCACTCGCTACACCACTCACTACACCACTCACTACACAACTCACTACACAACTCACTACACAACTCACTACACTACTCACTACACAACTCGCTACGCAACTCACTACGCAACTCACTACGCAACTCACTACGCAACTCACTACACTACTCACTACACAACTACATTGAGAAAATGATTAAAGACATATATAATGTACCCATAAACGAACAAGCAGTGTTTTCCCTGGGACCCTCAAATTTAATAAAGTCCTGGGACTCCCATCACACATAATATATAGTAACACTTCATCGATTTTGGGAGTCCTTTGACAATTTTAGGAGTCAAAATGCAGGTTTTTGCTCGTCAGGGAAAACCCTGAACAAGGCTCTCCAAACTCATACAAATACAACGCTAAAAATCTATTCTCATACATTAAAACAACAAGGAAAGAAAACACCGACATCTCAGAACTCTGCAAACTAAAGAGGGACATCTCCTCACAGACACTACTGCAAAGGCAATCATTCTTAACGAACAATTTCAATCCACCTTCGCCACAGAACAAGACAGTCCCATACCTGATAAAGGACCCTCACCACACCAAACCATGCCAGAAATACACTTTACATGCAAAGGCATCGAAAAAGTATTACACAATATCAATCCACACAAAACATTAAGACCTAACCAAATACATGGAAAAAAGAACTTTGACACACAATAGCACCCATCCTTAGAAAAATCTTCAATACATTACTAAACACAAGCACACAGCAGCCCTGCACAATGACTGGAGACATGCAAACGTCAGCCCCACCCACAAAAAAGGAGACATACAAAATGTATATACAACCCAACAAACTACCACCCAATATCACTCGCCTGCATCTCATGTAAACTCATGGAACACGTCATCACAAGCGCCACAATGACACACTTTGGGGAACAATAACATACTATACAACCTACAAAACGGCTTCCGTTCTTCAAGATCTTGCGAAACACAACTCACCACATTCATTCAGGACCTCGCAAAAAATACTTATACAAACACACCGACATCATTGGACCTTAATTTGCCAAAGCTTTTGCCAAAGTCCCACACAAAAGACTACAGTACAAACTCAAATACTATGGGATAACAGGGAACACACGTAGTACTCGAAGGAAAACAATCGGTGAAATACCAGTTACATTAGGAGTACCCTAAGGAACCTGTTTTGGCCCAATCCTTTTCCTCATATATTAACAACCTACCTGAATACATCAAAATAGCACCTTCAGATTATTTTCAGATGTCAGCATCATCTACAAAACATTACACAACAAACATGACACACTCAAATTACAAGTAGACATAAACGCAGCAGGCAAATGGGAACACGATTGGCTGATGACTTTTCACCCCGACAAATACAATTTCATATCCACATCAAACAAAGGCACCAAAATCAAATTTTCATATATAAACTTGACAACCACACATTACAACAAGTAGACACAAGTAAATACCTTGGCCTTATACTACAAAGCAACCTCAAATGGGACACACACATCAATAATATCACTACAAATGCAAATAAATAACTCATATTCTTACAACGCAACCTGAAAATAAATTCACAACACATCTAAGAACAGGTATATAGACCCACACTATTTACTGCTCTTCCAAATGGGATCCACACAACAGAAACCAAATAAACCAGATACAAAAGATACAACGCAGAGCAGCACGATACGTACAAAACAGATATCGCAACACTAGCTCAGTACATGGGACATGATAGAAAAACTAAACTGGCAATCACTACAAACAAGAGGACTACAATCAAGACTTATACTTTTTTACAAAATCATACACCAACAAGTTGCAATATAGACCCTACTACAATCTTACAGACAACTGACCACAGAACCAGACAAGCACACCCTACACATTCAGACATATCTGCTACCAAAGACACACTCCTTTTTCCCCCACATACAATTACACAATGGAACCTCCTTCCGGTAGCTGCAATACAATGCACAACACTAGAGGGCTTCAAAGCACACATCCCACCCACAGTCCTTGAATCCCTCACTAAATACCAACACTGTTTTTACCAATTGTATCTTATACAGTCAAACCTGCCTTAACGACCACCTGTATTAAGCGACTTCCTGTCATATGTGACCGTAATATTCCCCCCCCCCCCCATTGTATATACCAATGCACTAATAAAAACTAACCAAAAAGTCCTAATCAAGCCTCTTTGTAACACCCTTCACTGTCTATAGTCATTAAAAGCCCAATATACGTAACCCCAGGGAAATTTTCGTGATTCTGAACAATTCTGGAAAAAAATCCAGTTGATAACCATGCAAAAATAAGCCTAAAACGAAGTAAACCTGAGCGGTAACTAACAAGAAACTCTTGACAAAAAAATCCAAAGGATTGAAAATAATTCAGGTGGGGCCACTTCAACAACAAACCGAAGTTAGAAGACGGTTTGAAATGGTCGCGTGTTTACAAATAGCGTATTTCAACTGCTGCTGTACCGGTGACCGCGAAAGAATTCATCTTGAATATTGCTGATACCAGTTAATCTTCACTAAATCTATAAATATAATAAGTTATTAGGCTTGATTTTCGCTTCAAGTTTTGCCGAAAGTTACGTATATTGGGCCTTTAATATCATAAACTTGTAGATATTGCCCTTAATTTTATCATGTAGCAATACCACAGAATCTGCAGTAGTCTTCGCATTTTTAAGCTTTTGCTTAGTTCTGTATTGTATCTTTGTTTGTACAACTTGAATTTATGACCTCAAGTTCTTTTATTATTATCATAATTAAATGTGCTGCATGTAACTATCTCATCATTTTTTTTGTTCAAAGTTTAAAAAAAAAATTTAAAAATCTCCCCATGTCCGTGTTTGAGCATTGGAAGTTTCTGTTTCTTCAATCAGTATTCATATGAAAGTTATTTTAATTTCTGAACTTTCATTTCAGGAGTAAATGCTGCATTCCTGAAATGTCTTGGTCCATCAACTTCAGCAGGTTTGATGTCTAAGCTTGGTGTATTAGGCGCTACTGTTGGGCCATATGGTAAGTCTCAAAAGTATTTTTACTCATACCTACCTGGTACATCTATCTTATGCCCTTATATTTAGAAATTTTGTTGAATGTTTTGAGTTTCTCTAACAGGTTTTTGTTTTAGGTCACCTATTCATGAGTATACTATGATCAATTGGTGACCTAAAACAGGAATCTGGTAGAGTCTGTTGTAACAAGCAATAAAATTTCTATACGTCTTTTTCATTATATTTAACCATCGTCGGATACCCATGTTTGGTTGCACTACACTGCACTTATCACATTATAAGTGCAGTTGCACTTATCACATTGTAAGTGCAGGGTAGCGTGTAGTGCAATCAAATATGGGTATCCAACGATGTTTAAATAACATACATGTATACAGTAAAACCCCAGTTACTCAAACTTGTGGGGACCTGATCAATAGTTTGAGGAATGCATGGTATTCAAGCTATCCAAGGTTGGTTAGACATGTACAAACTCTGTCGGGACCAAACAGACCTTTTGATGAATGTGGGGTAACCAAATAAACTTGGTTCAAGTAAGTGGGGTTTAATTGTAGTATTTTTATCTTCTTCTAAAATACTGGGCCATTAAGTTTGATCAAATTTGGTATGAAGCATTATTAGGACAGGGGATGAACCTGTTGGTCAGGGCTTCCAGGGGGTCTTAGGGGCAGCTCGAGACAAATAATTTGGGGCATCTTTAAAAAATCTCTCTCTGTATTTTCTGCACATAAATTAGTTCTCTTGCTTCCTGTAAAAGGTGTTATTTTGTAAGAAGAATTAGCCCCAGGGTCTGGCCTTGTACTTTGTGACTCACATACTATATATATTCAAATATTTGAGCTCCATACCCTATATTATAATTATAACATATTAATAATGTGGTATTGGTAATGGATGAAGAAACAATTTCTCACATGTTGCCCTGATCTTTTTGGCTTACAATTCCATGTTATAACTTACATGATGTACCATATTTGCCGTAATTAGCACCCCTCCCCCTATAAGTGCCATTCCCCTTCTACAGAGGTATTAATACTATATATTATATGCGACCCTTTTAATTGTGACATTTAAATGATTCTATTTAACGGGGAAATAAACATAACCGTGCACATGTTTACCAGAAAAACCCACAAATATTGGTAATATGTGTACAAATTGTCCAAAATTGGTGACAATAATGTTGTGTACTACGCATTCTTGTACTAACACATCTTACTTATTTACTTCATAAAAACAATATTTTTCATCCAGATCCTTCTTTTGTTATTATCTTATTAAGCGCCCCCTATGGAACAAATTTCTATGTGCCCTGGGCACTAATTGTGGTGAAAAACAGTAAATGGTATTCAACAAGTATTAAATTGAAAAATAACATTTAACAGGGATAAAAGCATAACCGTGCACACGTTTACCAGAAAAACCCACAAATATTGGTAATATGTTTACAAATTGTCCAAAATTGGTGACAATAATGTTGTGTACTACCCATCCTTGTCATAACACATTTTACGTATTAACTTTATAAATAAAAAAAGAATTTCGTCTAGATCCTTGTTTTGTTTTCTTAAGCACTCCCTTTGGAACAAATTAGTATGTGCCCTGGGCGCTAATTGTAGCGAATACATTGTACATTAAATGGTATTTAACAGGGAGTAAATTGAAAAACAACATGAACTTTTATTTTCTGTATATATTTATGCATCTTTCTCCACTAAGGTAGCTGTGTACGGTAGATCTAGAGATTAATGGGAAAAAAGACCAATGCCTGAGAATTGTCAACACCGAGATTTAACCGTACACTGCATAGATGTAAATGTATACATTTTTGTAAATTGTATATCATTTCCAATTCAAAAAAAGGACTATAAAGTGTATACACTGATGTATCCTATGTATGGCACTTGTGTGAAAACCATGGTTACCACATCAAAAATTACCGAAAAATGCAAAATATCACTGTTTTTGACACAAAATTTGACCTATGCAGATAGGAATTTTTTTCTTAAGTTCTATCTAAAATTAAAGCTTACTAACTTGGTTGCAGAATTATATCTGTCCCAGCATAGGTCGTACGCTTAGATTTTCCGCTATTTTCCCTCATGTGCTGTTGTCGAAATTTCACTTCCTGTAAAGCTAGCTTTTCCTGTGTAGACACCCATTTCGGAAGGGTCCAAATTTTAATCTCTAACCAAAAAAAATTTTTTCTCTTTTTACAAATGTGAAGTCAACAAAGTCCACTTTATCATGCTTAAGCCAATTTTACTCCTTATTTTTTTTTTAGATTTTCATAGGCATGCTATTATAGGGGTTATTCATTGTACAAAAATATCACCCATGGCCACAAAAGCCTTCTGTACACTGCTACCTAAGGACCATAACCATAGAAGAAAACGTCAGTTGATTGGCTGTTTTCCGCCTTTTTCAGAATTGTAATTTTTACCATTTTACCTAATTTTCAACCTTTTTGCCTTGACTTGAGTTCATTTTCATCTTTGCATAATGGACCTACCCAGATCAAAGCCTGGTAGAGATCACTTAGTTTACAGAGGGGAGAAAGTGTCTATCCTAAATTTCGGAAAATCATTATACTCCGGAATTGTCATTTAACTAAACATTATAATTGTTTGTTTCAGTGGTAGCAGCATATGCCTATGTGAACGTAATAAACTTCGCTGCTGGAAAACGAGGCAAATCGGACCCACTCAATCATGCCTTGGGAGGTGCAGCTGCCGGAGCCATCCTCGGATTGAGATGTAGGTGTACAATATATAGAGGTTACACAACCACTGGTTGTTGGATATGGAACTTATTTCACTTGAGTTAATAATTTTGTAAAAGTTACTAAAAACACAAGCTTTAGTGAGAGTGAAACAAATTCCATATCCAACAACCATGAGACGTGTGACCTGTTTCTAGCACAATCTCAGTCGGAAACACAATTTTGGCAAGCTTTGGATAGGCATGGGATACTACAGACATAGTGGTCGAGGTCATTCCAAAATGCTTTCCCCCCCAACAGCACAGTACTAACTGAAGAGGAAATAGTTTCACCATTAGAACTGTAAAAGGTTGGAACTGCCTAACAGAAGACATTTTATCTACTCTTAATATTGATACATTTAAAGACCCAATATATGTAACTTCAGGAATTTTTTCGGGATTCTGAAAAATTATGAAAAAAAACCCAGTTGATAACTATGCAAATATAAGCCTAAAACGAAGTAAAACTGAGAGGGTGATTAACAAGAAACTCTAGACGAAAAAATCCAAAGAATTGAAAATAATTCAGGTGGGGCCCACTTCAACAACAAGCCAAGGACAGTTCAAAATAGACGCGTGTTTACAAATACAGTGTTTCAACTGCTCCTGTACCAGTAACCGCGTTAGAATTCATCTTCAATATTGCTGATATCAGTTAATCTTAACAAAATCTATAAATATAATAAGTTATTAGGCTTGATTTTCGCTTCAGGTTTTGCCGAAAGTTACATATATTGGGCCTTTAAAAGTAGACTAGATAAATTCTGGAGTAATCAGGATATTGTATAAATGATAAATGCAAAACCTTAAAAGAGCGTACCGGGGTAGCTTAATCTCTGATATTAACTGAGAATCATTCATGTACTGGTTCAGAAAGAGATCAAATTTCCATAATTTAAAGTCGGCCAGTCGTAAAAAGACAGCTTCTGAAGCAATAAGAGAGATAAATGCAACAAACATCAGCTTAAAGATATTCCGGCTATTTACTGAATGTTGAAAATAACCGGAATATCTTTAAGCAATGAGGGTGACGTAACGTAATTGTGTGACGTAACTTAATTGTGTGAGGTGTTTCTGGTTTCCCCAATAGAGGGCTTCTTCCAGACAAAACAAAGCAAAGGCAAAGGGTAGCAACAAGGGGAAACAATTCTGTTTACTCACGCATGTGTTACCATTCAAGAGCTTCGCTCGGCTGCCTTTTTGCGCCCGAGAGCTGCGCTTGCATAATTAAATAGCAACTGTATTAAACCAAAATGAACTATGCATAAATATTTTACTGCAAGTAATTGAGTCCGGTGTAGAGGAACTTAATGTGTTGCTGTACCAGAAAGTTTCAGATACTATACTATACTAAACAGCTGGAGTGAACAGTGGACTATGATATGAGCAAAACGTTTCATCTTATATATATACCTGCCAAGTGGTGACGATGTCATCAATTGATGACGATGTCAACAATCCACACGTAGCATTAAACCATGTGATTTCTTCGTCCACCCACAGGGTGGGGGTATATTGGAATGACTTTGTCCTTCCATCCGTTCTTTGGTACGTTTGTTCGTTTGTTGGTATGTTCGTTTGTTCGTTCATCAACGTTTAGTTTGTCTGAAACTTTTCCAGAGAACTTTTGAAGGATGTTGATGAAACTTCACACAAAGGTTATATGCATAAAGATCTGAAACCAACTTGATTTTTAAATTCATTCAATATGTCGTTGCAGAGTTATGGCCCTTTAACTTCGAAAATTTTAACAATTGTAAGAATGGTTCTTGTCCGCTTTAATTACGCTTGATGATTTCGAGGGTGGGCGTATCACGTACCGTCACCGGTACTCTTGTTTATGTCTGCCAGGATTTCACAAAATTATATTACATTTTAAAAGAGTATGTAGTTACCTGGGACATTATGCTATAAAGTTTCCTGAAAAAAATGACCTTGGCCTTCTTTCAAGGTCACAGGGGTTTTATATGTAAAAATCTTTAAAAATCAGAAGACACAGAGAAATGATACATGGTTTGTTTGTAGATGCTATGAGTGTTTTAAAGTTTCCTTAAATAAATGACCTTGACCTAATTTCTTGATCATAGGGTTAGATATTCTACGATACCAGAAGACCTTTGGTGATGATATATTTGATCATTAGCATTGTTGGAATAGATCAATATAAATTTTCATCTAGACTAGTACTTTCACACGACAAGCTTGGAGACATATAATATATATGGAAATATTTGCAACATACATTTATTGAGAATACTTGTTCATGATTCTACAAATATCCAGATGAGCATCTTTATTGAAGTGTTAACCAATCTTTTTGATATGGTTGATTGTATTTGATATTGTTTTAAGAACGCTTAATTATGTTTTTATTTTTTTTTATACACTTTTTCAGTGAGAAAACCTTTCAAAATAGCACAAAGGAGTTTTGTGTTTGGATTTGCCGGACTGTTGGTATCTCAGTTAGCAACTTGCCCAGCTTTTGAAGAAATCAGAAATTCACCTCAACAGAAACGGATAATTTATGGTACTGGAAGGCGATATAGAAAAGTAACTAACCTGGAGCATGATTGAAAGGCGACTTTCTATGAATAGTATGAAATAAAATGTCAGCATGCCATGGATTTGTAAGTCTGCAAAACTTTGACAAAAATGATTTTAGAGCAGCAGAATTCAGTGGAGCAGAGATACAGTGACTGTGTAATATAGAACTGTTGTGTTTTTTTTTGTAGGTCATATTTGGTATAATTTCAATTTTCAAGAGCTGGATGTTTTGTTGTACATTATCTCCTCCAAAACATGTGTTTCAGTAAAACGATGGAAACTTATTCTGAGACTGTGTACTCTTTTTTTATATAACACCGATATTAAAGATTGAGGTATAAAGCTTATTTAGGAGATCAAGCATAGTTTTTAGATCACCTGGTCCAAAGAGCCAAGCGAGCTGATGCAATGGTGCAGTGTTTGTCATCCTGCGTCTATCAACTTTTCATTTAAACAACTTCTTTTGAAGAACCAATAGGTGTAGATTCAAGATATTTGGGATTGAGCAAACTTTGTAGCAAAAAAATATCTTTGACCTACTTTCAAGGTCACAGGGGTCAATTGTGTCAGACATTCAAACAAATTCTTCTGAGATAGCAAAAATCTTAGATACATATTATTTGGCTGACAATATTCGTGGAAGGAGCCGAACAAAGTTTTGAGTAATGATAAATTTCGCATACTTTCTATGTCACCGGGGTAAAATATGTTTAAATCTTAATGTGTTCTTTTGAATTACTTAATCATAGGTTTTAGACCACTTTAAGGTTATAAATGCGAGTTTAATAAAGTGTGAACAATGCAGGCCCATTAGCCTATTTGATTATCATTCATTCTTTAAAAAAATGGATATTTTCTATTCTTTTTTTTCTTCTTTTTTATTATTCGCTCTTAATTATATAAAATTTGAGAATTCCTCTTTAGGAATTATCAAAATACTACTGTCTCTCCAAAGACTCTTGCCTTTCAGCCATTTTGTTTGCCAGATTGATCAGTCATAAAAACGAAAAGACCAAGAGGCACCCACACATACAATATGAGAAAAATTCATAGGAAGGGAGGCAACTCATATTTAGTTATGATAAGAATCTCTGTAGGGCATTCAATATACTCAAATATGGACAAATAAGTGTTATATATAAGTAAGTGAAAGTTATCAAATCTTTAATTTTCTTAAAATTCTGAAAAAATCCATGCAAAGATAATCCTAAAACGAAGTAAACATGAGCGATAACTAACAAGAAACTCTGGACAAAAAAATCCAAAGAATTGAAAATAATTCAGGATGGGCCCACTTCAACAACAAGCCGAAGTTAGAAGACAAAAACACCCAAAACTTCCGTGTCTCAAAGTTTTCGGCAGCTTGCCAGCCACTCTTTACATATTCATTGAGGTTGACGTCACCCCGCGTGCTGGTCTTTTGCTGTCATTGGATGCCTAAATTTAAAGGAAGACCACCATCCAATGACAGCGTAAGGCCTCCGCGTGAAGTAACGTCAACCTCAGTGAATATGTAAAGCTGCCGAGAACTTTGAGACACGGAAATTTTGCGTGTTTTTGGAGGAAATGGAGATTATTTCTGCGGAAGGAGGATACATTTGACTTGCATTTAGGCGGTTTATAAAATAAAAAATATCAATCTTTCCAACGGTACCAAGAATTTTTTCGTACCTCAACTAGAAATGTGATTTTTGATGCAAGAAAGGTAGGTGGGTTCGATTTTTCAATCTGGAAAGCTTTCCACCCTTTAGTTTTTATGACCATTGAGGGGGCATTTTTTATCGAAAATGGATCTTAACCCCCAAAATGTGTAAAATTACTCTAAACACCCTATTTTAGGTCCAAAACTAGCTGTAACAAATGTTCAGGTCCCTGTGAATTGTAGGGTTATACATGCAATGACAATGCCATACGAAGGCAAATATAGGCTGTGGACGGAATTTGATCGGCACCATTTTGAAGCTTCTTTGTGAAACAACCATTTGCTAAAGTTAGACATTGCACAGAATCTTGCTTCTGTATCAAAAATGAATAAAACATTATGATATCTAGATTATGTTCATTGGCCATGCAGTACTTCATAGTTCACGAACAGTAAACATATAGCGTTCAATATTTACTACATGTATATATATACATTTTATGTTGTGAGATGCTCGTTGCACAGTTACAAGAAAGGTATTAAAACATCACAGGTTGGACACTAGCCTGGTCTATATATGGAACGGGTTTGAAGTTTTAGTTTAGGACATTTTTGTTATTTCCGTCCATGGTAATAGTCCAATTTTGATAAGAATCGGTAAAGGGAACTCGTCTGATTTGTGTATAGAGTTGTAGAAATTATGAAACACACTTCATTTTATGGCCCGAAGAGAACACTTCAAAACACGGAATGTTTATTGCAGGGTAATTGTTTCCATGGGAACTGTAAATTGTAAGATAGAATTCTCTATTAGGAAACTTAACATATTGGACACTAGTCCGAGCTAGGGTCCTGACTCTCTGATCTGTTAAAGGCCCAATATACGTAACTTCAGGAAATTTTTCGGGATTCTGAAAAACTATGGAAAAAACCCAGTTGATAACCATGCAAAAATAAGCCTAAAACGAAGTAAACATTAGCGTTAACTAACAAGAAACTTTTGACCAAAAAAAAATCCAAAGAATTGAAAATAGTTCAGGTGGGGCCCACTTTAACAACAAGCTGAAGGTACAAGACAGTTCGAAATTGACGCGTGTTTACAAATACCGTGTTTCAACTGCTGCTGTACCGGTAACCGCGTAAGATAAATTTTGAATATTGCTGATATCAGTTTAATCTTAATTAAATCTATAAATATAATAATTTATTAGGCTTGGTTTTCGCTTCAAATTTTCCGAAAGTTACGTATATTGGGCCTTTAATACATTGTTGGCGTCTCTAGCCGTCCCAATAGTAAGCGAATCAGAGTCACCACCCTTCTAATTTCTCACAAAATCTTCTTTATATTTTCCCGGAATATATTGACAGTATTATATTGCATAGGGTGCCATTTTTATCGATGCATCAAGTGATTAAACATGTAAGTTTGGGTCCAAATATAGTCGAAACAAATGCTCAGTTCTCCAGCATACATGGTACTAGTAAGCGTTTCTCGATCGTTTCTCGTAGATAAAAGTCTTTTTTTTATACTGGGTATTTCAGAATTGTAGCAGCAATATACCCTTGAATTTCGCTAAAATAAATTCTTCCGGTCAAATTACCGAAGTTTGTGAAGAAGAAATTAATTCGAATTAGCATATTTAATTGAAAGTTTGCATTAAATAATCGACTGTGTACCGCTATATTTGGCATGTTTTGCGGATGGACGCTCTAGTCTGTTGTCCGGGCCCGCATATATTCGTCTAATACGGCTTATTGGATAAAACAAACTGTTGAAACTATATAGTACTGTCCAAACGTACGCGTGACTCACATACTTGCAATGCAGTGTGTAAAGCTATTTAGCTGGAATATTTAATATGTTTACGTCATAATTTTAGTCAGAACTTGTACACCACGATACGGCTAATTATAGCAGACTAGGGTACGCCTCCCTAATCCCCAGGGTAAACACAAAACGTCACAGTCAACACACACTCACGCGAACATGTATCGTCAAATAAACTCTTTCGTACCGGGGAAAGTAGATTTCGGAGATTTCTGTTTAAAAATTGTATACGTTATCGGAAATAATTTGGGTAACTTAAGTTGCCATCACACCTGGCCCCAAACACCTGGTCCCCCACCCCTTCCCCTCAACACGATCTCAAACTATTCTTGCAGAACGTCCGTTAGGAAAGAATCCTTCTTTCCCCGGACAATCACCGATTGGAACACACTACCGCCTGAAATTTCATCAGCAGATATCTATCTTCATATATTAATTATGTTCTCTTCCTTTCTTGCCATACCCAACCAAACATGACACATTATCCAGTATTTTTAAGAAGTAGAATTAGAAGAAATACCCAGTTTTTATCGAGATAACAGTAGTGTAATAAATTAATAGCTCTTTAGTTTCCATGGTCCAGCTATGTAGACTTTTATGCACAACACACTTTTGAAATCCACTTTTTCGTTGAACCATTTCGTTTTCATACTTTAGGATCAGAGGCGATACGTATTTCGTTTAGTGAACATAATTTGAATATTGAAAAGTAAAAAAAAAAAACAATTATGAAACAAGTTATACAACTTATATCAATCACTCTTGCGAGGGGTCTAATTGTGAGAGGAAATCGGAGTGTACCTGGAAAAAAACCCGTGTGGTCGGGCAGGTGACCTTTTCACGTCCGTTCGGGGAATCGAACCCCGGCCGCCTTGGTGAAAGGCAAGAGGCAAGTGCGCTATCCACTGCACCACCCGACCACCCGATATTGAAAAGTTAGATAATACTATACCGGTAAAATTGACAGTTTGGCATCCTCATCAATTCTCCATTCTACAGTGACCTGGGCACTTGTTAATTGTTATAGCTATCCACATTACAAGACACTTTTTTTTTAATTTTGCAAAATTCTACCGGATAATGATCAACTTCAGCTGGTTAAAGATTATGTCATGTTTGGTTGACTGTGGCAATCGAACCCATTAAAACTTTAAGGGCATTTATAGCTGTAACGAATTCGTAAGTCCCTGTGTTTCATTTAAGGTCAAGGTTCAATCAGATTGTTGTAAAAATATGATTTATATGGTTGTAACAGTCGTAAAAGTATATTATATCTGTGATTTATTTCATTTCTTTTTTCTTTTTTTTACAATTCAAATTAAAATATTGTAGTTTCTCATCATAATCAAATCACATTTTTTGTTTTCCAATGGTAAAAACTGAACAAAAAGTTAACTAATTTACTAAGCGTGTTTAAGAATGTGCATTTTTCATCATTTGAATTACAAAGACATAACGTATATTATTTGGCGTAATTGCTGTTCGTATTGAACGGTCTTATTTTTTAACTCAAAAGTCTTTCAAACACAGAAGTTTAAAAAAAGTATGCGATGAAAAACGAGTAGGAAGCAATAATTATTGAAGTGTGAAAAAGTCTCTAGAATACTTTAATAAGTATTCTATATGAATTATGAGTCCATAAGTATTCTATATGAATTATGAGTCCATAAGTATTCTATATGAATTATGAGTCCATAAGAATTCTATATGAATTATGAGTCCATAAGTATTCTATATGAGTTATGAGTCCATAAGTATTTTATATTAATTATGAGCCCATAAGTATTCTATATTAATTATGAGCCCATACGTATTCTATATATGAATTCTGAGTCCATAAGTATTCTATATATATTAATTATGAGCCCATAAGTATTCTATATGAATTCTGAGTCCATAAATATTCTGTATGAATTCTGAACCCGTAAGTATTCTATATTAATTATGAGCCCATAAGTATTTTATATTAATTATGAGCCCATAAGTATTCTATATTAATTATGAGCCCATACGTATTCTATATATGAATTCTGAGTCCATAAGTATTCTATATATATTAATTATGAGCCCATAAGTATTCTATATGAATTCTGAGTCCATAAATATTCTGTATGAATTCTGAACCCGTAAGTATTCTATATTAATTATGAGCCCATAAGTATTCTATATGAATTCTGAGTCCATAAGTATTCTATAATAATTATGAGTCCATAAATATTCTGTATTAATAATGAGTCCATAAATATTCTATATGAATTCTGAAATGGAAAATATTTGACGCGACTTAAAACGCGATATTGTTTCAATGTTAACATTTGACGTTTAATCGTTTGAAATTCCATATATAAATGAGTCACAAAGAAAGATAATTAGAGCACAGAAAATCGTGTTTGAGTACGAGAACTGCTTCGTGAAAACACGGGCCCAGATACCTTTTGCATAGAATATATTTCAAGATAGATCGATAAATAGAGTGAAGTATACGTATTTTAAGTCTTCCATGTTGGATTTCTCTTTTTCAGCAAATGAGTTTCATGGTCACAATGACCTTTTATAAAATATCTGGTACTTTATCAGCCATTTTATCATGTACAGAAACGTTCAAAAAGTAACATGTAGTTTTGTAAAAAAAAAAAAAAGGCAATTTGTAATTTTGGTCCCGAAATTGACCCCCTCGTATCTTGGAATGGTACTAGCTGACCTATTTTTTTTTTATGTTATGAAGTCATAACCCCAACGTACGCATAATATGCGAAAAATGACAACCACCAGAATTTGCACCCCTTCTTTCCCAATGTCGTCCCGTTTTGATATTCGCCAACGAGCTTATTTAATAAGCTTTTCAATTAGTCATGATATATGTATTCATTGTAATGTCCTGTACATGAAATATCACCTTTTTACCTCCAGATCAAAACACAAACAGAACACTGATCAATTTTGCAGTTAAGTGAGGACAATACTTTACACACAAACAACAACAACAACAATGATTTTCGTAGGAAAATAATTACTTACGAGACTTTCAAGTATTGCGCGCGTGCGAATATTAGCGTGCTGATTGATGCATTACGTGCGCTTTTAATTTCTTAAAAAATCAAAACACAGATAAAAAAAAACCTTATCTTCACTTGGTCTTGTATAAGATAGAGTAATGATTTTGTTTTACTAATTACGATCGTGCTGAGCATAATTTTCCACTCATAGCATGTAATGTGATGTTTGACATCGTTATAACTGGACAACCATGCGGACCAAGACAAGAAACAGGAACTTGAATATTCATAAATAATCATGATAATTAAAATAAGTGTTTTTATTACAACATGATAATTATCGATGAAGGCATGCTATACAATCAAACTTTAATCCAATAATAATGGTGTACGATTGTTGCCCTTCTTTGAGTGACATAGTTTTCCCCAAGTGGAATCCATTCTTTAGCGGTGACGATTAATTTTGTATTGACGACAAAAATGTTTGTATATTTCACAAACATCAGTAAACCTACATATATATAATAACACTATATGCCGTCGTATTTATAATACGTATCATGTCACTAGATACACGCCGTTTAATTGGCCGGCCTGTAACTACGATGCTAATCAGAGGTACACGCGACAAATCTATATAACCAAAATACCGCTAATTTACTCAATCCGCCTTGATCCAATTTTGACCGTCCAATTCGGTGATGTATCCTGCGTGGTCAAGCAACGTATTCCCCAAACAAACAGGGGGTATAAAACTGTGTCCCCTCGTCAGCTGTCCCCACATAGCGAGGATCCATCCATATACCGTGACATCTCAACATCAGCATCATGATCGGAATCGTAGCCTTTTTCGCCACCCTTCTGGGAGGTAAGTACTCACTTCTTAAAAGCGGGTTTAATTATCAAAAATAATAATATAAATGTATTTTATTAATACAGGTGTTTTTAATGGTTTAGTTGTCTTAGATAGGAAAATAAATGTATATTCTATAAGTAAAGACGTTTATTTTTTAATGGTCTTAACATTTGTATATTTTTATCCTACCAGTAATAGATAAAGGTACCAATAGTTTTAATATTTATAATATAAGTATATAAGTACATTTATACTTATAGATAGTACCGATGGGTATGATTGTTATAGGTACTAAGAAAACAAATATTCTTTTATCAATAAGTTCGTTTATCTTCTAATGGTTTAAATATTTTGTGTATAAGTACATTTTATTTACTTGTTATCATAGATAGATCACAGTTGCTTGAGTTTCTGTCAGTATATAAAACACATGTTTATATATATGGAGCCGCGGCCCCTTTACAGAATGCATTACTATAATGGGAGGCTCATTTCACACATATATATTTATTATTTACTGACAAAAACTCATGCAAGCAACTGTGGATAGATGTGCTTATGTTTTAATTATTGTCTAGGAATTGTTTTGCTCTGTATTTTAACAGTGCATTCATATATATGGACATTGTATATATCAGACGGCACCTATTTGTAATTATAAATTATTTAGTAACAAAAGTTTGACACCAGACTTCTAAGCCAAAGGAAACTTAAGGTTATTTTCCATATAAGTAATATGATAATTCATGTTCATTTCTTGACTACAGTTTGGGTGTAAATAATTGAGCGGATAAAACTCTTGTTTCCTTGAGAAAATCATTGATATGAAATTGAACCTAAAACCATGGAAATCAACATGAAATATAACCTAAAAACACGGAAATATAAATAGGACAGACACCGTTCATATATAACTAATATTTCGTAAACTTAATTCTAATTAAAGCATTATGTTGATGTGCATTCGTTTGAAATTTCTAGCACTGAATTTAAGAGCAAAAAAAACCCCAGTTTTTGTAAAAACAATATGTACAGGCTTCAATATTTACACAATATACGTATATTTATCTCGCCATATAAAAATTATGTGAAATAGACCACTGGACATGTCACACAAAACAGAAGACCTGACATTATGGCAAACTACAAGGTCGGTCGTATGATAAAGAAACTTGGTAGTACTTGTTTAACTTATATTGTGTTTTTGTCCCCAGCTTGCCAAGGTGCCACATTCGACATTGCACCTTACAACACATCCGTGGAGATTGGAGGGACCGCCACAATCGCCTGTATCGTCAGCAACCTCGGAACCGACAGTGTCACGTGGAAAAAGGCTAGTAGTCTGAACTTAAAAAATCTGTAGTTTACGGTCTTGTGTTATTGGTTGTATGATGAATTGTAACCAATATGAATTGATAATCAAGGCCTATTCAAATATTTTGCTTTTGCTTTGAAGATGGCCAAATCTAAATACGTTTTTGGACACAGCCTTTAGAAGGAACTAAGATTCACTGGGAACCCCTTATGTTTAAAGTATAGGACACGCTAGTTACTACTGTTCCTTTCCATATAGCTTTTATTTGTCTATCACTAACATATGTCTAAATACAATGAAGTCCCCACCTGTCTACCACTACCACCTGTCTATAGAGTTCCCACCTGTCTACCACTACCACCTGTCTATATAGTTCCCACCTGTCTACCACTACCACCTGTCTATATAGTTACCACCTATCCACCACTAACACCTGTCTATATAGTTCCCACCTGTCTACCACTACCACCTGTCTATAGAGTTCCCACCTGTCTACCACTACCACCTGTCTATAGAGTTCCCACCTGTCTACCACTACCACCTATCTATATAGTTCCCACCTATCCACCACTAACACCTGTCTATAGAGTTCCCACTTGTCTACCACTACCACCTGTCTATATAGTTCCCACCTATCTACCACTAACACCTGTCTATGTAGTTCCCACCTGTCTACCACTACCACCTGTCTATATAGTTCCCACATGTCTACCACTAACACCTATCTATTTAGTTCCCAGCTGTCTACCACTACCACCTATCTACATAGTTCCCACCTGTCTACCACTAACACCTATCTATAGAGTTCCCACCTGTCTACCACTACCACCTGTCTATATAGTTCCCACCTGTCTACCACTACCACCTGTCTATATAGTTCCCACACGTCTACCATTACTACCTGTCTATATAGTTGCCATCTGTCTACCACTACCACCTATCTATACAGTTCCCACCTGTCTACCACTACCACCTGTCTATAGAGTTCCCACCTGTCTACCACTTCCACCTGTCTATAGAGTTCCCACCTATCTACCACTACCACCTGTCTATATAGTTCCCACCTGTCTACCACTACCACCTGTCTATATAGTTCCCATCTGTCTACCACTACCACCTGTCTATATAGTTCCCACCTGTCTACCACTACCACCTGTCTATACAATTCCCACCTGTCTACCACTACCACCTGTCTATATAGTTCCCACCTATCTACCACTACCACCTGTCTATATAGTTCCCACCTGTCTACCACTACCACCTGTCTATATAGTTCCCACCTGTCTACCACTACCACCTGTCTATACAATTCCCACCTGTCTACCACTAACACCTGTCTATATAGTTCCCACCTGTCTACCACTACCACCTGTCTATACAATTCCCACCTGTCTACCACTAACACCTGTCTATATAGTTCCCACCTGTCTACCACTAACACCTGTCTATATAGTTCCCATCTGTCTACCACTACCACCTATCTATATAGTTCCCATCTGTCCACCACTACCACCTGTCTATATAGTTCCCACCTGTCTACCACTACCACCTGTCTATATAGTTCCCACACGTCTACCACTACCACCTGTCTATATAGTTCCCACCTGTCTACCACTACCACCTATCTATATAGTTCCCATCTGTCCACCACTAACACCTATCTATATAGTTCCCACCTGTCTACACTATCACCTGTCTATATAGTTCCCACCTGTCTACCACTATCACCTGTCTACATAGTTCCCACCTGTCTACCATTACCACCTGTCTATATAGTTCCCATCTGTCTACACTATCACCTGTCTATATAGTTCCCACCTGTCTACCACTACCACCTGTCTTTATAGTTCCAATCTGTCTACCACTACCACCTGTCTATATAGTTCCTATCTGTCTACCACTACCACCTGTCTATATAGTTCCCACCTGTCTACCACTACCACCTGTCTATATAGTTCCCACCTGTCTACCACTACCACCTGTCTATATAGTTCCCACTTGTCTACCACTACCACCTATCTATATAGTTCCCACCTGTCTACCATTACCACCTGTCTATATAGTTCCCACCTGTCTACCACTAACACCTATCTATATAGTTCCCACCTGTCTACCATTACCACCTGTCTATATAGTTCCCACTTGTCTACCATTACCACCTATCTATATAGTTCCCACGTGTCTACCAATACCACCTGTATATATAGTTCCCACCTGTCTACCATTACCACCTATCTATATAGTTCCCACCTGTCTACCACTTCTACATGTCTATAACGTTTTCACTGGTCTACCACTACCACATGACTACCATTACCACCTGTCTAGATATAGTTCCCCTACCACCCACTTGTGTATACCTACCACTTTATAACAACCACATATATATGTATATCTATAGTAACCACATACCTATATATACTTTCTGTCTATATAAGGTACCTGTATACCATCACCATTACTAGTTGTTGATGTGTTGATTAATAATCTTCTTATTTCTAATTGTAGGTATCTGGTTCCTTGTCCACCACCATCTCCCTGAACGCACAGATCCTAGCCAGTACCACCAAGTACTCCGTCGCGGGTACCTACAACTTGACCATATCCAATGTAGTCTCTGACGACATAGCACTGTACCAGTGTACTGTGGGCGCCGTCACAAACGAGGCCTACCTCAACTCTGTCGGTACGTAGTCTTGCAATCCAGAGTTCTCAGCGAGAAATTATGTGTGAAACGCGGCTGAAACAATCTTCCGCAATTGATCTTCCCTTTCTTTGCATCAAAGTAATTATAAAATTCAGACACATCTGTAATGGTCAATTGACCATATGATTAACATTTTGAGTTTGTCTTAGTTTAAACTGGAATGAATAATTAAGGGATTTTGAGGAAGATTGGTAAATTTTGGTCAAAATAAGGGTCCGAGTCTCCCTCCTAATGAGGAAGGTTTGACAGCTATATATGGTAGTTTTCTTTTACATTCTAACTGAACCCAGATGTTACTGTTGTATTATTATTTACAGAAAACATTTGACCAGATACCAGAAACCAACAGTTTCAGTTACTATATAACGGATGTCTACTTTTTTTGTGTTATACAGTCCTGCCAACAAACGTGTCCGTCTATTGGGAAACTTCCCCCAGGGCTGGATCCTCGGTGAACCTTACATGCAAAGCCACATACGGAAACCCACCCCCATTCCTTCGCTGGTACAAGAATGACGTGGACTTCACCCAAGATGCTTATTACTACACAGAAAACACATTCTCTAGTGGTAAGTCTAGATGTATCCTTAACGTCTTTGTGAAACTGTTAGTTTCCAGACTTATTGTAAGTTTATAATGAGCATGACAATATATAATGCGTATGTTAATTTGTGCTAAAGGGAATTTCTCTTTAGATCAAAGTGATGCTCCTAGCCAGAAACTGAGGAGTTCCTGGATTCGATCCTTGGTTGGGGCACACTATTCTCTGTTCTTCTATATAATGTGTGTGTTCATGATTTGATGTTCATGTAAATGACTTTTGTATCATATATCGCTCAATTACCTTCAATTAATGATGTATGCATTAGGAAAATAGAAATTAGCAAATCTTCTGAATATGATCTAGTATTATACTTTTGGGGCTTTAAACGTGAGTAGGAAGCAAAACATGGCTATAAATCAACTAAATATCTCTGATCTATTACAAGCATTGAAATTGACAATTATATTTAACTCTGAAAGGTGAACTGAAGATTTCTGTTCAGGATTATCCCCCTTTAACTATTTTCAGTTTGTCTTGTGAATCTTGTGTTGCTATAATGAGTTATCAATTAATTATTTGAGTGGAAATTGCAATATTTAAGTCTGCACATATTTACAGCAAGGAACTAAACGATTAGTGAGTTTTAAACATTGTTGCCATTGAACTTTTTAACCAGTAGGGTTTTCTCCCTTTATGATCCTTGCCTTAACCAGGATATGGTTATCTCCCCTTTATGATGTCATTTCCTTGTCATGACCAGGGTATGGTGATGCTGTGAGCACTGTAGCAATCAACCTACTGTCCACTGACCAGGACAAACTGTTCCGATGCGAGGCTCACTTTGAAGGCTGGTACCGGGCCATGGAGTACACACTACAAACCCAGCTCAGTAAGTATCTGTCCAATACTTCAGTTTTCACCATTATACTCATTCACCCCTGAAATATCATAATGAACTATTCCAATCTATGATTTGGAAAAGTTCAAATGTGTCTTCAGGGGTAAATAGAATCCAGATATTTTTGCTATAATGATGAAAACTGTAAAAAAAAATCTTTATTTCTTGCAGTTACTGTTATAACTGTATTTGACTTTTGAAAACTCAGCTCCTGAGTGTAAAGGTGAAACAGCATGCAATGCATTCTCTACAGTTGCATTGTACAGGCTATAACATGTATAAACTGGAAATCATTGTGACTTTCTTTGGTCGGTTTATACTGGTGTCTGGTTTGTATGGGTAAAATATCAGAGAGAAATGTCAGAATAAGTTAAGAGAGGAATAGACAGTGTTTCTGATTAGAGAGGGGACAAGTTTGTCAGTATATACTATATATTGAAGGATGCAAAGCAACTTTAAATGTTCATGCAGGGTAAATCAAAATAAAATGGATCTAGAGTAATTATATACATAACATTTTGTAGGTTTTTGTTAGGGTACCAGAATCTGTCGAGGTTTTCAGAATACATTATTGACCAGTTTGTTCCCTAAAACATTGTATCAACCTTATTCTAAGCAGAATATCTACATTATCATTAATTTCTTATTTTACAGGTGGTAGCAGTGCCCTACAAAGTTCCGGTATACTAGCAGCTATGCTGTTAGCAGCTGGTGCTCTCCTTAGGAACATGTAATTCCTACTTTAATCAGAGACATTCTCTACTGACGGCTTCTACGAGACAATAGCCTGGCCATATTTGACGAACGGGGACCCTGTTCTGATGTGACTGCCATGGGGCAACACTCTAGATTTCCACTCATATCCATTGAAATACTCCCTGACTATTCTTCCGGTGTATGACATCAGTTAGCCTGTGTGTATATAGAGTAGTTTAATTTTAGGCACGAGTATTAACTCATTCACACCTACACATCTATAATGGACTTGTCTATCCTTAGATTTGGTCAGGTCCAAATGCGACTAAAGGGGTGAAAGAGTTAATACAGAAATATAAGTGAAGATATTTAATTTTTTTAAACAGTGACAATTGACAGATTGATATGCATGTATATCTGTTCTCAAGTTACCCAACTGAGATTATGAGTGGTGCCTAGTCTTATTTATTTCTTAGCGAAAATAGTACAAGCTATACCCTAGTATGTATAACCTGTATACCAGTAGGTATATACAAATTAAGCTATGAGGAACAACTAGTTATACTTAGATCCATGTTGATTTTGAATATGGCTGTAAAACTTTTATTTATTTATTGATAGCATGATACATGTAGTTTGAATCATTCAACCCCGGAAGATACATTTGAACTCTTCCAATTCAAAGGTTGGAATAGCTCATTATGAAATTTAAGGGGTTAATTAGTGAAGATTAAAAATAGCCAGAAGATACCCGAGGACTAGAAACTGATACAGCAGTGATAAGGGATTATGGAATGGACATTTTGTGGAAGAGTGTGACTTATTCTGACTCATCCTCAGCATTTTCGACTTTCAATCTCCTCGTCCATTTATCAATTGGTTTTGAGGTTGTCAGGGCATTGTACTGCCTGAAGCACTCCTCAAAGGGAGATAACTCTGTCTGGGGAGACATCAAATGACCCATGGACCCATGACTAGATAGCCAACAGTGAGAATACGTAATGGACTGTGATACAATTTTTAAAATGTGTGTAAAAGAAATTACCTAAAGTATATCAAATATCATATTATATGATAACACAAATTTTGTTTTGGATGGTATTCTATGTAAATAAAGTGTTTTTTTTTATAAATCAATTTTAGTCTTTTATTTCATAGAAACAGTTCAGTCTTTTGTGTTTTTTAAAGGCAAAATTTAAGAGTGAGTTTGTTTTCAAAGCTCTGTTTACCCATATATTTCATATTTTTAACATTTGCTTCTTTAATATATGTTTGGTGAGTGAAATTTTAACAATGAGCCTTAATTGTTCACCTGATATTCATCCAACAGTTTAAATCTTAAAAGTGAACTATAATAAATCTATAGGCAAAATACCAGTATCTGCTTCAAAACAATCTATTGAAAGGTTGTAAAATATGACACCTGTGACCTTGAAAGTGGGTCAATGTCATTCCTCAGAACAAACTTGATAGCCCTTCATCCAAGCATGCTGCATCTACAATATTAAACTCAGTCACATTTGGTTATTTGTTTAATGGTTGTCTGAAGATTTAAACAATGGATCTCTTGTGACCTTGAAAGTGAGTCAAGGTCATTCATTCAAGAAGAATTAGTAGCTCATCACAGCATGCTACCTTGCTAATATCAGTTTACTTGGACTTTAGTTAAGAAGAAATAATTTGAAGATTTTAAACAGATTTGACCTCTGTGACCTTGAGAGGAGGTCAAGTTCATTTATTTGAACAAACTTCGTAGCCCTTCATCCTAACATGCTTCAGGCCTAATATCGGTATCTACGACCTTTTTGAATGAGAAAAGGTTATTGGAAGATTTTAATACCTTTGATCCTTGTGAGCCCTAAAAGAGTCAAGGTAATTGATTTTAACAAACTTGATACCCCTTTATCAAAACATGCTACATGCCTAATATCAATACCATATGGATTTTGCAATTGTTTATTAAGAAGAATACATTTGAAGTCATTTTTAGGCAGATAAGCAAATTGGGCCTGAATTGCTTACCTGCTTTTTAATCCCACATATTTAATCTTTAAAGTGGATTAAAATACTGTTAAGGCAAAATATCAGTGTTCTATTCAAAAGAATCTTAATAAAAAATGTGAAAATATGACACCTTAAAAAGGAAAAAAATCTTACTTTCTAGTCTATCCACACTGTTTGCTACTGGCTCAATATCAGTTCCCTAGACTTTGGTTATTGAGAAGAAGTTGTTTACAGATCTTAAATATATTTGACCCATGTGACATTAATTTAAACCAACTTGGTAGCCCTCCACCCGAAGAAGAAAATAGCAATATTAGTAGCCTGAGCCTTTTTTTCATATTGAAAAATTGTTTGAAAATTATAAACAGATTTGATTTGTGACCTTGACAGTGGGTCAAGGTCAATCATTTGAATCTATTTGTTAGCCATGCATCATACCGTGGTATTGGTCCAGTATCAGTACGTAGTGCCTTTTAGTTATTGAGAAGAACTTTTTTTGAAGATTTGAAGACCATTGATCACATGTACCCTTGCATTGATAGTCGTCAAGGTCATTTACTTGAACAAACTTGGTAGCCAGTACGCTACTGTATTATTAGTTCACTTGGCCTTTTGGTTATTGAGAAGAAGTTGTTTAAATTTTTAAAAAATCGAGTAGTTTACCTAATCAGGGACATGAAATTATATTTTAGAACAGAAAATGCTATCGAGTCAGGACTCGGTAGAGTGCTATAAACAGCAGTATATATATAGCGATTTGTAGATTTATGATACGGACTATAACTAGATTGTACGCATGTGTATTACGTCATGCATTTTGGGTTATGTAATAAAGACCACGTACATGGTATGGCTGAACACCGGTGATATGTCATCGAAGCTTTATATCCAAGACCAACACGCAACGTAACACGAACAATAATCAGCACCCGAAGAGGAATTATATTGAGGTGGGACAACGTAAAATCATTTACAAGTGGGTGAAGTGCCCCCATCAATGCATGGTGACCCAACTATATAATTTATTTCATTGTACAGCAAACCACAGGGGCTAGGCACGGACCTATGTCACTATGAAATGATTGTCAGATATTTTTTTTACGTTTCTCGAATATAGCCCCTCCCACTGACACAGATATATAGTAGTGGGAGGGGCTATATTCGAGAAACGTAAAAAAAATATCTGACAATCATTTCATAGTGACATAGGTCCGTGCCTAGCCCCTGTGCAGCAAACCTCACAGTTTACAAGAAAAAACACCTACAAATATAGGTAATATGTGTACAACTTTAATATCAGAAATTGATGACAAAATTGTTGCATATCATGAGTACTTGGCATCCTTGTTATTATACATCATACTTTTCTTTATAACAAGAGGCCCAGAGGGCCTGTATTGCTCACCTGGATACATGAGTATCTAGGTAATAATAATTTTCCATCAATATTCCAAGGACAGACTAAAAGACCACTCCTTGAAACATATAGGCCTATATATCTGTATAAATTAAAAGTTTGGTAAATGATTGAGTATCTCAATCGTTTTCAAGTTCAACTAAGAAACTACATGTATAGGCCCTATACATTTAGCTAGGGGTGTAGAGGCAAGACCCTGACATTACAATTTTGTTTATCTCTTTATGCCCAGCAACTGTTTATATAGTTTTGAGGTGGGGGTCTTATTCGTTTAAAAGTTATATGAATCAGAAGTTGCGTCTTCAAGGGCTTGACACACCCTGGGATTAAATCTAAAATCATGATTGTGATATCGATATCTCTTCATGGTGTGGAGATCTCAGCCGTATAAAAGTTACGTCTCAGGAGTCTATTCTGCATGGGCGGGGCAAACCCCACAATTAATCATAATATTATGATTGTATTTGTCCCTTTATGCCCAGCAGTGGTATATATTGTTATAGGGTAGGGATCTAACCACTTGCAAGTTAAAAGATATTTTTGGCCCCACCCCTCAAACCCTGGAGGCGGAGGGGAGGGTGGCCCTCAATTCAATCTGTATAATTTTCAATCCCAACCTCCCATGAATATTTCAATGTTTCCAACCAATTATGTTTGATATCCAGTGCATATTTAATTCTATATAATTTAATAAGAAAAAGTTTTCAATGACAGTAATTTGGTCAAATTTACCCCCTTTTGGCCCCGCCACTCAGCCCCCATGGGGCTCAGCCAAACCATGAGTACATCTTTGAATCTATACTATCTAGGGTTGCTGCCAGTGAAATATGGTTGGTATCCATTGCTTGGTTTCAGTTGCTTAAACGAATATAGCTAAATAATCCTTTTTGGCCTGGCCTTCAGCCCCCTAGGGAGTCCGCCCCTCCATTAGTACAATTTTGAATCCTGAGCACCCAGGGATGCTTCCTGCTTAATTAGGTTGATTTCCTATCAGTGATTATGGAGAAGAAGTCATTAAAAAAATTGTTGACGGACGACCAGACGGTTTAAGTTAATGATAATTTTAGTATATTATTGTATTATTATTATTGGTATTAGTACACCCAAATTCAGGTGACCGTTAAGGCCCATGGGCCTCTTGTTTTAAAATGAAAATGTCGGCAACTGAAACTGAAAGTTTGAAGGATGAAATCCCAGGAATATTTGAAGCCCAACACTTTGAGTGCCCCCTTTATAACCAAATTTTTAGGCACTCTTTTTTTTTTTTTTTTTTTTTTGTAATTTTTTATTTTTCAGCAAATTTTGTATAAATATAACAAAGTATTACAATCTCTCACACCACATCCACACTGTCAACATAATGCATAAAATATTAACATCACCTGATTTCATCATCATCCTAAATGCATCATCATCATCCAAACTGCTTCAGCATCATCATCCTCACCATCATCATCATCCTAAATGAATCATCATCATCATCATCATCATCATCTTAATGTTTCATCATCACATCATCATTATCATCCTACGGTAATTGTATAATCACCATCATCTTCATCATCTTAATTGCATAATCATGATCATCCCAAATGTGTCATCATCATCACCTTCATCTTTGTAAATACATTATCATCCAAAAACAACACCTCCATCATCATCAAGTCTATATCATCATCACCATCATCATCATTATCACTATCATCATCCTAAATGCATCAGCATCATCATCCTCACCATCATCAGCATCCTAAATGCATCATCAACGTCATCAACCTAAATGCATCATCATCATCCTAAATGCATCATCATCATCCAAACTGCATCATCATCATCATCATCCAAACTGCATCATCATCATCATCATCCAAACTACATCATCATCATCATCCAAACTGCATCAGCATCATCATCCTTACCATCATCATCCAAACTGCATCATCATCATCATCATCATCATCATCAACAACTTAATGTTTCATCATCACATCATCATTATCATCCTACGGTAATTGTATAATCACCATCATCTTCATCATCTTAATTGCATAATCATGATCATCCCAAATGTATCATCATCATCACCTTCATCTTCGTAAATACATTATCATCCAAAAACAACACCACCATCATCATCAACATCTTTACATCATCATTATGATTTGTCAATCACCAAATTAATCCTCATCATCACTCGCCACGCATCATCGTTCATACATCAACATACCATCACTTAATGAATGCAGGTGTATATATTGTCACTCTCACAGCGTTCACTCATTCATTCAGAGAGAGAGAGAGAGGGGGGGGGGGGGGGGGAGAGAGAGGGGGGGGGGGAGAGAAGGGGGGTGAGGGAAAGAGAAAGTGGGGAGGGAGATTTGGGAGATACAGTCTATCTGTTTAATTTATATTAAGTGGCTAGCTAATGCAAAGGGCTAATGAGGCTACATGTATGTCAGGGGCATAGCAGTGCAAACAGGTGCAATAAATATATTAATGATTTAACCACTAAAGTTCTAATAAAGGTGTCCATTTCCTCCAGTTAAATTTGAATTCCCTTTGAATTATTACACTTTTACTATTATTGATATGTTTTTGAATGAGGAAGTTATCTTTGATGATATTTATAAGCGCGTTAATATTCAAAGAGTTGCTCAGGCATCTGGTCTTATAAATATAATGTTTCATGAGAATTAAAATTTCATTATCCACATGGCTTGAATGTTGTAAAATAATTCCGAAAAGGAATGATTCTTTATTATATGCAAAAGGAATCAGGAGCCTGTCAAGTAGAGATTCAAATCTTTGAAGTAGATCTTGCACTTCTGTACATTCCCATAAACAATGCACTATTGTTTCAGGCTCCAAATTGCATAAGGTGCAAAGATGGCTTTGACTCAGTTTGACTTTAAAAAGAAAAGTATTTGTTACCAAAATATTATGTATAATTCTAACCTGGAACCATTGTAGTTTTGAGTTTTTTGTGACAACAAAAGGTAATTTACATATTTTTGTCCATTTTTCTATATCTATATCAAACTCCTGATTCCATTTTCTGACTCCAGTAGGCAGTGTCACAGGTGCAATTATACTATTATAGAAGTCTTTAGACCCTTTTTTACTCTTAAAAAATATATCCCATAAGATTGGTACAAAAGGCTGAGGAGGTTTTTCCCATAGAAAATCATATTTTCTTAAAAAATGTTGGATTGCAGAAACTAGTCCATGATACTGCAAAAAGTTTGTATTAATTTGAAAATTATGTAAAAACTCATCAAAGGAAAAAAAGGTTAGATTATCTGAATCTTTTATCATATCATTCAAAGTAAACACACCCGCCTTAAACCAGTTTGAATAAAATACAAATTTATTATTAACCTGGATATCATTATTATACCAAAGAGGAGATTTAATGATGGACTCTTGTTTACCGGTAGTTAACTTCATACATTCAGAGTTATTAAGTCTATCCCATGCTTTTAATACATCTTTCCAAAATAAATTATTGCATCTAGATCCACATAAATTAATATATTCTTTTCCACAATTAAACAGCTTTTTCAGATCAATAGTTGTATTCAACAATAGCTTCCATTTGCCTGATGACTGAGCAATTCTTCTTACCCAACTTAGCTTTAGAGAATTAATGAAGGCATATACATCAATCATCTTTAACCCCCCTTCCATATAGTTTTGAATTACAACATTTTTTTTTATTTTATGACATTTACCATTCCACAAAAAATCAAAAAATAGTGAGCTTAAAAGAGTAATATATTTTTCTGGTGGATTTGGTAAAGTAATAAACAAATAATTCAGTTTTGAAATCAGCAATGACTTAATAATATTAATTTTTCCCAATGGAGTTAAGTTTCGTCTCTTCCATGTTTGAATCATTGCCTTAAGTTTTACAATTTTTTTATCAAAGTTCATTTTGGGAATTTGACTTAAGTCTACAGAGAAGTCTATCCCTAGAAATGTGAACTTATCCCTTCCCCACTGTAGATTTGCTTCTGGCATAAAAGTATCTTGACTATATACCCTACTTCCTATCCATATAACCTGGGTTTTATTAGTATTAATGTTTAGACCTGATATTTTTGCATAATTCTTCAGTTCATAAATAGATTCCCTCAAGGACTCCTCAGACCCATCCAATATCAACCCAGTGTCATCTGCATATTGCACATTTAAAATGACTGAATTATCAACATTGATACCTTTAATGAGGTTATTATTTTTAATTTTTGCTGCAAGGACTTCAGCACAGAGAATAAAAATATACGGAGCAATTGGATCACCTTGACGACATCCACGTTCAATTTTAATGTGTTTAGAAATATTGCCTCCCTGATTAACTGATGCACTAACATTATTATGAAAAATTTTTACCCACTTTCTTGCGTCTTCCCCAAAATTAAAATAGCTAAGTACTTTATCAACAAATTCCCATGAAACTGAATCGAAAGCTTTTTCAAAGTCTACTAGCATTAGCATTCCTGGAATGTTGTGATCTTCTGCATACTGCATCATATCATAAACTGTGCGAATGTTTTCCCCAATGTACCGTCCTGATAAAAATCCTGTCTGGTCTTCATTGATAATGTTTCCCAATACTGTTTTAAAACGACGTGTAATAACCCCAGATGCAATTTTATAAGTAATATTTAAAAGAGTAATAGGTCTCCAATTTTTTAAGAAATGTCGTGGTTTATCTCCCTTGGGGATACAAGTAATAACACCATGTCTTTGTGTAACTGAAAGCTGACCATTTGTAAAACCATAATTAATAGAACGTACAACAAAATTACCTAAATTTTTCCAAAATACTTTAAAAAATTCTGAGGTGAAACCATCTGACCCTGGACTTTTGTTATTTTTCATTTCTTTTAGAGTTTTCCCTGCTTCATCAAGTGTTATTTTACCCTCTAAACTGTTAGATTCATCGTTATTTAGTTTTGGAATGTTACAATTTTGAAGATATATTTCTAAGTTAACATTATCAACCTCCCTAAATCTGTATAAATTTTCATAAAAAGATTGTACTTCCACTAAAATATCCTCTTGTTTTGTAATACTATCATTGTTATCTTTCTGGATTTTTGGGATAATTTTAGAAGTATAGTTTCTATTTTCAAGATTAAGAAAGTAGGAAGTTGGTTTTTCTCCCTCTTCTACCCATTTGGCCCTGGACCTAATTATGCTCCCCCTCATCCTCTTCAATCGAATAGATTCCAATTCCCTTTTTTTCTCATTTAATAACTCAAGATCTGGGATTGCTTCAGCATCTAATTTTGATATGGTATTCTTGATTTCTTCCTCCCTAAGGTAAGTTTGTTTTTTTCTGTATGATGAGTATGATATAGATCTACCCCTTATTTCCATTAATAAAGTCTCCAAAAAAAGTTGGTCATTTATTATGAACTGTATATCACTTTTTAGGCACTCTTTGTGCTAAAGACGGCAAATACGGTATGCTGCAAAGACATAATAATGAAAAGATATATATATATGTCCAAATTTTATTCAAATGGAATCCAACAAAACAGCATCATTACCAGTTTTGCTGACCAGTAATAATAATAATAAAAAAACAGACAAAAACAAAGTATTGATTTCCTAATATCTCTTTAAATTTGTTTTTATTAATTTTGTAATAGTTTTTAGCCAACCATTATCAGATGGTGGGCTTATCGAATCACCCTGTGTCCGTGGTACGTTGTCCGTCCTTAAACAATTTTTGTTACCATTATAACTTAAAAAGCACTAAATGGATCTTTCTCAAATTTCATATGCATGTTCCTCTTGGTCCCTAGTTAAATGTGCTGTTTAGATTTTAGGAGTGATCGGAAAACAAAATGGCTGCCAGGTGGCCATCTTGGATTTTGACCATTAACATTTGTTACCGTTATATCTTGATAAGTACTTGATAGAGCTTTCCCAAATTTCATATAAAGGTTCCCCTTGGTGCCTAGTTGTACTGTATTGATTTTGGGACTGATCGGGGAAAAAAGGCTGCCAGGCGGCAATCTTGGATATTTGCAATGAAAATTTGTTACAGTTATATCTTGAGAAGTACTGGATAGATCTTTCCCAAATTTCATATGCAGGTTCACCTTGGTTGTTAGTTGTGCTGTAATGATTTTTGCACTGATCAGAAAAACAAAATGGCGGACAGGCAGCCATCTTAGATGTTAACAATGAAAATTTGTTACCATTATATCTTGAGAAGTACTGGATGGATCTTTCCCACATTTCATATGCAGGTTCCCCTTGGTATCTGGTGCTGTATTAATTTTGGGACTGATCAGGAAAACAAAATGGCTGCCTGGTGGTCATCTTGGATTTTTACAATGAAAATTTGTTACTGTTATATCCAGAAGTACTGGATGTATCTTTCCAAAATTTCATATGTAGGTTCCCTGATTGATGCCTAGTTGTGCTGTGTGAAATTTTGGTACCATTTTATCTTGAGAAGTACTGGACATATCCTTTCCAAATTTCATAAGCATGTTCTGTTTGGTCCTTAGTTGTGCATGGTCTAGTTTTTGGACTGCTCCAGGGGGAAAATATTGCCGCCAAATGGCCATCTTGTATGTTGACTATGAAAGTATATTATGGTTATTTTTTTAAGAAATATTAAAAGATTGATATGGAATTTGGAACTGATCATAAAAACAAAACTTGTGCATGGTCAAGTTTTTGGACTGCTCCAGGGGGAAAATATTGCCGCCAAATGGCCATCTTGTATGTTGACTATGAAAATATATTATGGTTATTTTTGTAAGAACTATAAAAACATTGATATATGGGAATTTGAAACTGATCATAAAAACAAAACTCCTGACATGGCACCTTTTTTCAACTATTATTAATTTTCAAGGGAAATTTATAGAACTAAGATTAACTAAATAAAAGTTAAAATAAAAAGGAAAAAGATCCATCTTTCTAAGAATGAATGAAAAATCATCGATGGTGGGCGCCAAGATCACTCTGGGATCTCTTGTTTTTATTATTTTCAGAAAAAATCCAAAACCAAAAACTAAATTTCTTGAGAACAAGGCATTACTACTACAGGATACAGAACAGACCTTACAATGATAGAACCATCAACAGAGATGACAGAACCATCAACAAAGATGACAGAACCATCAACAGAGATGGCAGAACCATCAACAAAGATGACAGAACCATCAACAGAGATGGCACAGATAGTGTGCCAGGCTGAAATAATTACTAGCCCAAATCACCAGAGTGTCACCAACAGTTTTGGAAACAAACCCACATATTGTCTCAAACACCCAGCCAGGGAGGTTTCCATGTTCTGTAGAACATGCGACAGACTTGTTTGTGCTTCCTGTATTATTCACGGTAACCATAGTGACCATAAGTTCTGTGAAATAGACCATGTCACTAAAGAAAAGAAAGTCAAACTCAGGAACGAGGTGAACAACAGAGGAATGGAAATATGTGAAAAAGTTCAAAACAGTATCACTCTCATGGAACTGGAAAAAGAATCTGTGACAGAAAAGTGTAGGAACATATCAGAGAATATTGCTAACCAAAAAGTAACTCTGATACAAGGGATAGAAACCTGGAGTCTGGGCTTGCAGAAAACGGTGACAGACCACCAAACGGTAAAAGTTTGCTGTCTGAATGACTGTCTGGTAAAGTCTGAAACATATCTCTCACTTCTCAAAGTATGTCAACAACACCCTGAGTATGTAGAGACTTTTGATGGCACAAAGTCAATTCAGGCTTTGGAAATTCTGGATGATATCCAAAATGTCCCCAACAGACTAGAAGACATGCCACTGAGTTTCCTTCCAGGGCCAGGATTTAGTGAAGGAAACATGCAGACTTTATTTGGTAGTCTAGCTGGAACGACATGTGAAACACCAATTTCTGATAACTCATGTTCAGAGGATGTACCACAGGGAAACAGCGTTGTCGTGGATACAGACGAGGCTGGTGGCAGTGACCAGGATTCTACAGACACTGAGAGTGTGTATGAGGAAGTAGACTCGGAAATAACATATGAATATACCAAATCTCCAATAGACATAATAGCCCCAGTAGATGCTAACAGTGCTTTCCTTGTGATAAAAAAGACACTGTATCTTGTGGACTTCAGTAAACTGAGCAGAGATATTGAGGAGGAAGAGCCACTACTGACCGATGTTGTCCATATCACTCCTGTCACAGAGAGAGGTATTTATGTACAACACGGAAGAAAAGGTGTTGTGACCAGAGTAACAAAGGCAGGTAAAGAGTATCTCTTTATTGACTGTGGAGATGATACTCTTAAATGTATAGGACTGTCAAATTCTGGACATGTGGTTGTGTGTACAGAAAGATCCACCATGGATATTTTGCACAATCCTATAAGATATCAAAAATTTAAAATAAGGGAATTTGCTGAATACGATATAAATGGAGTCAAAATCAGAATTTTTTCAGAAAAGGATGTTGACTTTGGTTGTTTTTGTCCAGAGGACGTTTTTGACATAGTCATGACCAATTCAGCCCTGTACATTCTTGATTCAACTCCTGGTACCCCTGACAAGCCAACTACAACAGGAAGTGTGGTTAATGCATATGAAGGAGAAATAGGACTGCCATATGTAGGAGCAATAGGGAGAGTGCCAGCGAGGCGATTTCTACCCAAGGGAATGTGTCAGGACAAAGATGGCCGCCTCCTGGTCACAGACTATTGGAACCATGCCATACAGCTGCTCGACCCCGAGGGAAAGTACAGTAAATTTCTGATGAGGGAAGAGGATGGACTAAGGTACCCAACTGCTGTTGCCATTGACAACTACAGACATGTATGGGTAGGTCAGAGTGATGGAACAGTCCACATCATCAAATACATTCCGTGAATCTCTCGGTCAATCTTCTTTGGACATGCTTTTCTCAGGAAGCATCTTCTCCCTGATCCAAACCTGCAACAGCCATACCTGAACATTACCTGTCTGTGCTCAGCATCACGTACTGTGTCAGGGGTCGATTAAGCCGCTGGCCCATTGGCCCCAGGCCAGTTGATTTAGACTTGGGCCAGTTGGGTTTACAGTTATGAAGACAGTCGGGCCAGTTAATTTTTAGGGTTGTAGATCATGATGTATAAGTTATCTATTCGTCGTTGTATACTGTGTACTTTCCAAGCCTACAGAGTGCTGTATTTGGATGAATGTTCAAGATTTTGGTGGTTTTTATTGCTGAATAATTTCATGTTTTGTTATTTGTTATTCAAAAATGCTGTAAATCCATTTCCTGCCATCTTGGAATTCAAAATTTAACGGGGGCCAGTTGGGCCATATCATTCCTTGTGTAATGGTAATATATGGAAAGCTGGTTTTCAATGCGACATGTGAAATGTCATATGTATTATGCAAAATACTTTTTGCCTTTTGCTAATGTCATATGCGTTATAATGCAAAATACTTTTTTGTTAAATACTTTTTGACTTTTGCTAAAGAAACATTCTATATTAGTTGTTGTTCCTCCATTTTTTTCATGTGAATAAATTATGTCCCTTGGACTAGCTCTTCAATTTGGCATATTGGCATACAGGCACATTTCAAGTAGAACAAAATTTTGGACTTAAAGGCCCAATATACGTAACTTTCGGCAAAACTTGAAGCGAAAAATCAAGCCTAATAACTTATTATGTTTATAGATTTAGTTAAGATTAACTGATATCAGCAATATTCAAGATGAATTCTTTCGCGGTTACCGGTAAAGCAGCAGTTGAAACACGCTATTTGTAAACACGCGTCCATTTCGAACCGTCTTCTACATTCGGTTTGTTGTTGAAGTGGGCCCCACCTGAATTATTTTCAATTCTTTGGGTTTTTTTTGTCTAGAGTTTCTTGTTAGTTACCGCTCAGGTTTACTTCGTTTTAGGCTTATTTTTGCATGGTTATCAACTGGATTTTTTTTCAGAATTTTTCAGAATCACGAAAATTTACCTGAAGTTACGTATATTGGGCCTTTAAGGGTAGTAACTCTGCATTGAAGCATTTATGCATTTCACAAAGTTTTATCATATTTCCGTCATCTTCCATTTTATTATCTTGTATAATTATAAACATATCTGAAGATTCCAGATTTTGCAAACCTAGGTACAGTACAAATTAATTCTGATGAAAAATGAAAAAGCCTCAATATTTGGAAAATACTAGCAAGAATATTGTTATCACTGTTTTGTGAGCAGAATACCGGTATCTGTCACACCTGAACAGTTTAATCACAACAGAACATAATGGATTGAATCAAATTACTTTATTGTAATTTTCAATCTGGATACACCATGTTTATAAACTTTTTTAAGTTATGATTATTTACAGCTTCTGACATTCTGAAATGTTCAATAATACAAAACATACACAATGTGATACATGCCATTTTTGCACTCACTCTTTTTCTCACACATCCTTCGTTTGTACCAACAATCACTCAATTTTACAATTAGATATTATGTCATGCTCTGTACCCAATTATGAGTTGTTAAGTAAAGAAAGAAATAACAAAAGGCCCAGAAGGCCTGTATCTATGAATCAAGGCAAAATTTTCTCCCAAAAGATCCAGATCCAGAGACAGACCCTAAGACCGATCCTTGAGGCCTACCTGTAAAGTGTTATTAATGGTGGGGATCACATGGGGATGCTTCTAACAAAATATAGTAGATATTAGTGATGGGATGATGATCAATTATAATAGAAAATTGAACAGTTTGTCCTTTTGGATTCTTATAATCAATGAGAAAATCCATTATCGATATGATTGGTTCTTCATTACAATCAAAGTATTAAATGCTTTTGATGTGAAAAATGTCAAATATTCTGATGATTTTCAACATACGATTGATAAAACTGTATAAAACTTTTTCGAAATGCATTCATTTTAAAAGAAGGAAATGTTAGTAACATTGTCCATGATGTTATTGAAGTGCGTTTTCAGTCCCATATAATTATGAAGAAATTATGCAATCAATCATCAATCAGTTTGCTATTTCCAAAATTTTACAAACCAATTATCGATTATGATTTTTAACCTACTGCCCATCACTAGTTGATATCCATTGCTTGGTTCCAGAGAAAATATCACGTCATGCAAAAGAGACAAATTACCGTATTTGGCCCTGTCCCCTTGGAGGTCAGTCCAACCATTTATTCAATTTGAATCCCTAATCCAGAGTTTGTTGGTATCCATTGCTTGGTTCCAGAGAAGTCTCTTAAATTAATTTAGCTAATAACCCCTTTTGTCCCCACGTCTTAGGGGTGCCCCTTACCATTTGTACAGTTTTGAATCCTCAATTCATTCCAACCAAATAAGATTGATATCCAGTACCGGGTATATAGCACTCTGGAGCAGTTTTTATAGCATGAAAGCTGAATTGGCCCATTTTGGTCCTGCCCCCTCATCCCTGGGAGACTAGTCCCACTTGTCACCATTCATACAATTTTGAATACCGACCAACTTGGATTGAATTTTGTTTTATTCCAATCAGTGGTTAAGAAAAAGTTGTTTGAAGAAATTGTTGACACACAGTTAATGGACACCACAGTATAACGGTAAGCTCAAATTGGTCCTTTTGGACCAGGTGAGCTTAAAATTAAAGATACATGTCTGTTAAATTGTTTCTCAAAGTTACATGATTTATATATAGAGTTTCACTCCACAAAATATAGAAATTAGCCTGAATTATGACGGCTATTCTTCATTAACAAAATTATTCTAATATCAGAATAAATAAAAGTTGTTTGCACAAATGTTTCAAATACACACAAATATCACAATATGCAACATGTCCTATTCAAAACTATGGCCGCAGCATCTCATCATCACTGTCATCAAAATCATCTTCATCTACTTCTCCGTCAATGACGGACTTCCTCTTCTTAATAAAAGCGACGAAGAACCCAATCAACATCAACTGTAGACGACAACAACACAGAATTATATAAAACAAACCCATACTTGGAAAGTTATTGAGAGATTCTGAATGCTTAATACTTAAAACAGGATAAAATTCTGTGAATTTACTTGGAGACTAATAACACATTACCGTATTCGCTGTAATTAACGCCCCTCCCCCTATAAGCGTCCTTAGCCTCCACACTTCTACGTAGGTATTCAAATTATATAAGCGCCCCTTTCAATTGTGACACAACTAAATGATTCTATGTAACATTATGGTTAACATCACTGTGTGCATGTTTACAAGGAAAGGAGTCCACAAATATCAGTAATATGTGTACAAAATGATGACAATAATGTCGCACATAGTGAGTACTACCCATATTTGTTATAATACATCGTAATTATTTACTTTATAAAACAACATATTTCGTCCAGATTCTACTTTTGTTATTTTATTAAGCCCCCCTTTTTGAACAAATTTTAAGGCCCCCTGGGCACTAATTATGGCGAATGCGATAAATGACACAGTTTGAGTTGTCCGTTCAGGTGAAATATCATTTGATCTTGAATAAACCAAGATGGAATAATTCAGCAAATTTCGCAGTTGAAAAAGCTAATATCACAAGTTTAAAATTGGCAGTTTCCTTCCTAAAGAAGGAAAGTTGGAAAGTTTGTGCATCGTATTCCAGTAATTACGGTAACAAGCCATACTTGTGTATTGATGCTATGTTTGCACAGCTATAAATAGCCCATGGATGCAGTGTGAACCGTTACCACTAATTATCCATGTGATCCAGGAATGAACACCTGTTTAATTCTTCACACAATTGTCTAGTGAAAAGCTGCCAATACAAACCAAAAGCAAAATTCCCCGTGCCTAAAGAATCGTGAAGAACCAGAAAACGCTTATACATGTACATATATAAGCCCAAAGACCCAAGACATACTTACTCCAAGAAACACCCATGTTGTCCAGTAATAAGCTGCACCAAAGAACCACATCTTGTAGAAGAACCGAGTGAGTAGCAGGGCCATCCGTGAGATTACACAGTTAGACTCATCTGTAGTAGTAGGAAAAATCATTATATACTACTTATTGTACAGCTAGTTCTTTCCACAAGACACTTTTGATATTTAAAGAAAATCTTGAGATAGCACTAAAAATGATTGTGCATGTGGATGTACACATTCATGGAATCTTTTATGCATGTAATTCATTCATTGTAAAATTCAATGTCGATGTATTGTAGGAATGTTTTCTTTATTTGAATCCTACTTTTAAGGTAGAATGCCTTTCAATAGAAATGAACAACTACTCACGGGCATCTGTGGAGCAGATCTCCAACTTGCCATCACTTGTGCTGTTGTCGTGTTTCTACAAAGAAGTTTGTTTTAATTTCATTGTACAATGTTATACCGTATAGCGGGAAATTTTAACAGTCATAAAATTTGGTGATTTGGTCATGAAAATTGAAAGTTTAATTTTGGCACGTTAAAATTTGGCGACTTTAAATAATCTATGGTTTTAATAGGCGTGGAGCATATATATTACCTACCGGGATATATAGATTAACACTTTATGTTCATATATCCTACCCATATTGATAAAATTCATTGTGGGTGATAACAACTATACACACCACTCATTACTCTTAGGAGTTAACGGAGCAACAGGAGTAATCGAAGGTAAATTACGATAGGAACGACCACTATTGCTGAAAGTGAAATTTTCACGTCCTTTTAATTGGCGGTGTTAAAATTTGATGGGTTAAATTTTGGCGATCTATATACGGACCCGCCAAATCGCAAAATTAAAGGCCCGCTAAAATTTCCTGCTAAACGGTAATTTGTGCAGCTAATTGCAATGAATAAACGCAACATTAGAGATAAGTAAAACTTCACAAACTCAATACCTGAGGACTGTCAAGTCAGGACAAGAACGGGTAAAATATTTCAGCATTTACAAAGAAATCAAAGGTGAGCTGAGCTGGTAGAATTAAACAGTCGTGGAACTGGTTCATATCTAACTGGATTTGGAATCATCTGGAAGTTTCTTTTTCCTGCTTTTCTTTTCTACTTATTAACTTAATAGTTTTTATAAAGTTGTAAAATATATATAATTGCTACTATTTCAATGTAATTTAGCACATACTGTGTATCTCTGACTACCAAAGCTGGAGTACTGAGGCGTGAGTTCGTAGATGATGATGTTGATGGCGGACATGATGAACATGAGGATCATACACAGCATCAGTATCCCCTGGGGGCGAGTTCTTCGCGGACGAATCTTATACATCTGTAATCAAAGATACACGCTTAAGCGGACGAATCTTATACATCTGTAATCAAAGATACACGCTTAAGAGGACGAATCTTATACATCTGTAATCAAAGATACACGCTTAAGAGGACGAATCTTTTACATCTGTAATCAAAGATACACGCTTAAGTGGACGAATCTTATACATCTGTACTGCAATAAAAAAAACCAGGATTAGTTAAGTGGAGCATCAGAATCAAGAGATCAGTAATACTAACGGATTTTATTTGATCTAATTAATTAAATGTCAATGATAAACAACTCTTTTGAGGATATTCAAAGTAGAGCAAACCATTAATCATAACATTAATTTGTTCTTCCTTTGTTTAACTTGACCTCTGGAAGGGACCATTTCTTCAGTTTATCAACCTTGTTATGATTCCATTAACTCCATTTCTAGGTCAGTACAAGTTTATGCCGTTCACTCAAAGTTATAAAGACACACAATCCAGCTTCCAATATAGGTCAGAGCTAGATTCTGTTGATATCTGATTATAAAACATAACATCTTTTATTTCTCATTCATGCTTTGATGCAGTATCGGGAACAAAGCTATGGACTAAAGATAATCGTTGAGTACCCTGGTCTATATATACTTACCTTCAGCCAGAAAAACCAGACACCGATGTTGCGAACACCAGACATGGAGCAGAAGACTAGGTAGACCACGAGTAAGGAGAACATGATGTAATCCAGCGGGAACACCTGGGAAAACAACCAAAATATACTAGTAAGGAGAACATGATGTAATCCAGCGGGAACACCTGGGAAAACAACCAAAATCACGAGTAAGGAGAACATGATGTAATCCAGCGGGAACACCTGGGAAAACAACCAAAATATACTAGTAAGGAGAACATGATGTAATCTAGCGGGAACACCTGGGAAAACAACCAAAATCACGAGTAAGGAGAACATGATGTAATCTAGCGGGAACACCTGGGAAAACAACCAAAATATACTAGTTTAGTCAATTTGGTCCAGTGGTAACTGATCAATTTGGTCCAGTGTTAACTGATCAATTTGGTCCAGTGGTAACTGATCAATTTGGTCCAGTGGTAACTGATCAATTTGGTCCAGTGGTAACTGATCAATTTGGTCCAGTGGTAACTGATCAATTTGGTCCAGTGGTAACTGATCTATTTGGTCCAATGGTAACTGATCAATTTGGTCCAATGGTAACTGATCAATTTGGTCCAGTGTTACATGTAACTGATCAATTTGGTCCAATGGTAACTGATCTATTTGGTCCAGTGGTAACTGATCGATTTGGTCCAATGGTAACTGATCTATTTGGTCCAGTGGTAACTGATCAATTTGGTTCAAATGGTAACTGATCAATTTGGTTCAATGGTAACTGCTTTGAGTCATCAAAGTTTGATTTATCGAGATTTGACTAGTACTGTACACCATACATAGTGTAATTATTTATGAACTGAAGGATATTTGAAGCATCAATCTGACATCTTTTTGTTCAATGTTTTCATGATGGTATTCTGTAACTTGTTGTGTAGCAGCCAACAGTTCTAGAGTAGCTGAGAAAAATAGTCTCACATGAACAGACTTACCTTCTGACAGAAGACGAGTACCATATCTACAGGGTTGGGAAGGGTTCGGTGAGGGAGGGCGTACCCAAACTTGTACCCCAGACTGTGCATGGCCTTGTCTATGCTGAAACATCATATTAACAATGAGCATGGTGGATCAATACATAAAATTAATAGCGTTTAGTGAGCTTGGTGTATCAAAACATCATATTAACAATACCAAATGAGCTTGGTGACCAAAACATCATCTTAACAGCACTTGGTGGGCCATAACATCTTAGTAAGCTTGGTGACCAAAACATCCTCTTAACATCGCTAAGTGAGCTTGATGAACCATAAATTAAAATTTCACTTGCATAAAGAAAGATTTGAAATTTTATTTATGCAGTAATGAAGTTTTCACCTTTTTATTAGGGTGATCTGATTATGTATCATACAGTATGCAGCAGTAAGCCTGCAATCAACTTCACTAAAAAAACATGTAAGCTTATTACATAGCAGACAAACCTTTTACCAGGCAGACTAATAATCACTTAAAAGCTAAGTTTTGTACTTCTATTGTTAAGCAACAGACCATTTTGTAAAGCAACTGAATAATAAACTAATTAACTGACAAACGAACTGATTTATACACAAATTAGTTCATCAATAAACAAATTGTTTAATATATGAATAAAAAATTCAATGTTAATCAAACTAATCAACATTTAAATAATATTTTTAATTCAAGTAGTAAAATGTACATCAACTTTGCTCTTATTGATACACAGACAATATACTAACTTTGTCAGGAGCAGGGAGACGAAGATGAGCAGAGTGATGAGAAAGAAGAACACCCCAAAGATAACCTCAAAGGGGCGGAGAACCACCAGGCATCGCTGTAGTATACTGCTCTCGTTAGCAGACAGGTGCTTCTCCTTTCTCTCCATCAGACGCTCCGATTCTTCGAGGTTAGAAAGATCATTCCTTCGCCGTGATGACATTGAACGGCTAGAATACTGGAGAAGGAAAATTAGAACAATTTTAATTTTACTAACATACTGGTGTTCTGAATTAGACTTTTGAAATCAAAATAGATGATATGAAAAGTACAGTCAAACAGATGTTTAATCAAATAAGCCCGACCTGAATTCATCCATTATTACAAACCGCGCTACAATTGTGACATTGTGATTTGATTTTTGAACATTCAAAATTTGAACAACTACAAATCTATCTAATACATGTCAACATGTGAAGGTCATGAAAATTTCTTTGGAAATTGTCATGGTAAAACAAATACTTTTCATAAAGGGATATTGGGAATAATATAAATCAACATGTTGGTATTCTTTAACATTAAACCACAACTCTGCCTCCTGTGGCTCAAACTGTCCTACACTCGACATATTGATATCTATGGCGACAGTGCCATGGATAATAGCCATACAATACCATACTACAAAATATCCGTCACACAAGGAAGTTGACAGTTGTGAAGGAGTTTATGTTACCTTATCTTTGAGGGACTGTATCCTAGCTTGAGCCGAGGACCGCTCAGACTGCACAGAAAGTTTCTCAGACTTCGCTCCTTTCCTTCCTTTAATCAGACCCATGGGCATAGCTGACATACCATACGCCTAAAATGGATAAACGAAACATAAATCAAATACAGTTGAAGCTGGTAAACAGGAATTTAACTTGTATAAGACATGTATGAGGCGAATAACTTGTATCAGGCGACGACCTCTTTTAATGCAATGTATTTAGTCGGTCATGGGCAAAGCATTATAATTCCATAAACTCGTAATCTTGGATAACCTGAAGTTCGAAATTACAAATATATGAAAGCTATGAAACATCTTTATAAATCAGCCGAAAAATTAAGCAAATATTGTATATACAAGTCAATATACACAGGTCCTGGTTACATTCAGCTGACATAAAAGGACTGAAATGTTACACAATGGCTACAGGGAGATGCATAAGGCGGAGAACTAAGAATTTGACTTTTCGTAAGACTTCTATATAAGACAGAGAGATGCGAGTATCAGGACTTACTGTGTAGGTGATGAGGGCACACATTCCCAGCAGGCTGATGATACTGATGACGAAGGATAAGGCATCTTCTCCATCTGTCAAAAGTTACATACATAAACAACATTTCTAAACAATTCTCTACATCTATAGCAAAACTCTGTCAATAATATAGCCAGACTGATATATCAGTTAAGTATATTTAATTTCTAACAATAAAAACTTATTTTGTCACCCCTGATCATTGACATTTGCATGCATACACATATTTTTGCCCTGACATGAATGTGGAGATGGAAACCATCTCTTGGAGAACTGCTGTTGCAACATAAAGTTAATAAGTAAAGAATCTACTGGTGTATCAAAATTATCCTGGAGTCTAAATAAGGGCAAATGGTTATAAGGAATAGACAAAATCAGGAGAATACCGGGTCGATATTAAGTCCTAAACATGCCACATCAGTTCACAACTTTACTTTACGAGGGGTGTTCCATAAATAATGTTATCTGTGCTTTATTTCGCAAAACCACCTCGTGTCGATTGAGTGATAACTGGCTCGTGACACAGGTAGCTCGTGACACAGGTAAATATCTCGTCCACACGTTCACTGGCCTCGGTACAGTGTACATCGTTTCATAGCCTATTCGTTAGACTAGACACAAAATGACAGGAAAACGAGCTGAAAATGTTCTTGAAATTAGGGCCTATATAAAAGGTAGGTCATTACTCGGCATAAAGGCTGTAGATATTCACCGCGAGGTGCGTGACATTTATGGGGAGGGCTAAATGGTCTCACAGGACTGTTTGTAGGTGGGTAGGTAAATTTAAGGCTGGGCAGCAGCAACTGAAAGATGCTGCTCACCCAGGTCGTCCTGCAACAACTACGACCAAAGGTAACATAGACAAAATCCGAAATATCCTCCAAACTGATGCTTGATTCACCGTAAGACAATTGGCTCGAATGACAAACTTGTCGTTAGCAAGAGTTCATGCAATTTTGAAGAAACACCTAAAAGTTAGGAAGATAAATGCAAGATGGATATTTTCTCTTTCCAAAACTTAAAAATCATTTATCTGGAAGGAGATACAATTCGAGAAATGCCCTTGGATCTGCTTTTTATCAGTATCTGATGGGTGTACCCATTGAGGAGTATGAAAAATGCTTCCAAAAATGGATTGACCGGCTAAAAAGGTTATTCTGGCTGGCGGAGAGTATTTTGAAGGGCAGAGCAAATTAAAATGAACAAAAGCACTTCCGCTATATGAGCATCGATGCAAGTGACATTATTTTTGGAACACCCCTCGTACTTACAAATTGGTTGCACACTGACACATCAGCATGGGTCCCTTCATGTTATCTGACCCTAACAGTTTAGCTTACGTAAAGAGATGTGAAATTTGACTTGATGTGATGACTATGATGTTTGGTCAGTTAATTGCTTCATAATGTTGTATCAAAATGTTAAGCAGTTAAAGAGATGTAAAACTTGAAATTTGATTTAATGACCTTGAGGTTTGGTCATATGTGATTTTGCTAGATTCTGACCAACTTAGCTTCATAATGTTGTAACAAAATGTTATTCAGTAAAGAGATGGAAAACTTGACCTTCTGATAACCTTGAGTTAAAGATGTAAAATATGAGCTTGACCTTCGATCTAATGGCTAGAGGCTTGAGGCTTGGTCAGTTATTGTTACATGCAATTAACAGTGAGGGACGATTGGCATCACCTTGGTGTACAACTCTGAATCAGGACATTTTTTTACCTTTGCTCTTTAGGTGAAGGTCACAATGACCTAACAAAAGTGTGTTACACATCATCTAATGGTAATTAACATTCGTGCAAAGTTTCTACTATGACAAGTTACAAAGACATGGAGGGTAAATTTAATGTGTTTCCCAATAAAGGGGGTCCCATGAAAAACCCTAAGTTTGAGACCTTGACCTTCAATGAAGTATGTGACACACCTTCTAAAATTGGTAAACAATCCTGCAAAGTTTCATCTCTCCACTATAACAATTACAAAGTAATGGAGCAGGTTAAATGTAAAGCAGATGGACTGAACGATGCATGGACAGAGCGGCGACTGTAAGGTTTCCCCCACATACATAGTGTTGGGGCCCTAACGAAACAGCTGTATTCACCATTTGTAGTAAGGTCACTGAACAGGTCTTTGATCTTCTGGTAGTCAGTAGCATTAGGGTTTGGCAGGTTCTTGGTAGGAACAAACGCTCTGGAAATGTAAAGAATACATCATATTTAAACTTCATGTGACAAGTATTATCATAATCATAATAACTCATTGTATCCTGAAGACACATTTGAACTTTTTTTTCAAATTCATAATTAACTATTCCAACGTTTGAATCCTATTACATATTCAAGGGGTGCAATGAAAAAGTTAGCAAAAATCCTGGAGTATCGAGAATGAAGTCTGCCCTGATCATACATCTGAACAAATTAAATACATTTCACCGAAGTGACCTGCAATCTCTGTAAATGATCTTCTCATAGTAACAATTCATTATACACTGCCATCCAAAAGTTCTGATACATCTTTTCGACAAACACTTTGAAATTGAGCAAAACCCAATTTTTAAGTTTGTATTAGTATTTTTATTTTTATGTTATAATTAACTTCTTACAATGTTTTGTTATTTTTCAACTACATGCATGTATGGTTTTTGATACAATTAAAACCCTCAAAATGCAATATTTTTGCAATTTCACGTTTTTTTACACAAACAATTCAACAATATATTTCTTTCTTATGTTTTTGACAGTGGATCATTATATTAATTCCATTTAATTGTGCAAGTGAAAGAAAAATAACTTTTATTCATTTTTGAACGTTATCAAAAACAGACCCCCCCTTGACCCTCCCTGCAACTTCCAGGAATTGGGTATTTTTTAATTAAATGCCAACTGTCACTGATAAGTGGATTATCTTGAGGAAATTGAATCAGTTGTGTTCATTTTTTGTTGTACACAAAGTCTGTAACAAAACTTTTAGATGGCAGTGTATAATATTACCTTGACAGTTTACCGCTATTCCATTATAAACATTTCTATAAAAGATCAAGAATATCTCACCCGATCATGAGCAGAACACCCACAATGATGACAAACACCACAGTGTACTTCAAGGCAGAACAGCAGCGCTGAAAATCAAACCTCTCCTTGTCAGTCAGATGATAAGTTTGAATTACACTAAGAATTAAAAATATTATACACATCTAACTAATGTGATCTTAAATCTGGTTCAAGTTAATTTGTTGAAAGTTCAGAATACTTGATATCATTGTTTGTAGACTTCAATACAAACAGAATTGGGCATTCATACTTGCCTATACAAAAAGCATTGCCTATACAAACACTCCACTTGCAAAATTCAACAGTACATACCCAGCATACTTATATGTATGGTACATGTGTAATAAAACTTTCAGAATGACATTGTGTGGTCAAGGTATTATATGTAAACAAATTGATAGACAAAGACTCTACATCCAAAACAAAACTCTCAGATCGTGTGATTCAGTATAAAAAATTTGAATTTGTTTCACCATCTGACTTCTGTGACCTTGAATGTGATTATGAAGTGAATGCTACAGCAACAGCCTATATAGCTTGGGCTGTATCCTTACCGGGGATACTCTAATCCTCATGGTGTTGTAAAAGTTGTTTCCAGAACAACTCGCCGCAGACAAATGATACATATATATATTTACACCTCTCCTTTCTTGTGCTTAGTAAACTCTGACTGTGAATATATTACCGTATACGCAGTGAAAAAAGGCTCGGCGGATTGATATTTGTTCAAATATGGCATCGTTCAAGCTTCAGATAAATAAGTATTTGCTGTCGGCCATTGTTTGGTTCCTACATAATTTTGAAACATGGAACATATATGGAATCAATTTCTTGTGATTAAACAATAAATAGTTTCTGGCAAATTTGTGATTCCAAATGATGCACATTCGATATTATTTGACGGTAACGCAAACATGGCAGCGCCCTGCAGTTGTGACGTCTGACATCGGACCATGTCACAACCAGATCACTGTGTCAATGTGTGTACATAACGACCGTTATAAATAAAGAAATAAATTTGACTTGCTAGAAATATTATTCAATACCAAATTTACATATGATGTTATGAAGAAAAACAGTGTTGTTCACTGTGTATTTTCTAAATCTATCAATATACTGATGAAATCCAATGGGACTATATTATCTTAGCAACCACGGCCATCATAGTTACCATCTTAGCAACCCGCTTAGAATGCTTTTTTCTTCATATAGCACTTGAAAATTAATAATGGTGTAAATATAAGGATTGTACATCATTTTGACTGCGTATACGGTAGTATGTCTGCAATTGGCAACGGACAAATTCACTATGGAGCGCTAACGTGCACCATTGAATATGTTTGTTGCCAACTGCGGGCAAAATTTTAGTTAAAATGAGGTAAAATCCTTATATAGTAACCATCTATTACTATTATATATATTTTATGATCTACAGGAACCTGTTACATATATTTGATGTTAACTTACTGTTTTGTTATTAGTGTCCTCATCTCTTTCCTCATAAAAGAAGTACATGAATGGTAGAAGTATGAACAGGCAGAACGTCACCAGGCCATACAGCGCTGTTGAAACAGAGATATTTAGTTTAGTGATGGATATTGATCTATAGCTATCAAACACCTGTTAAACTGTCCAATATTAATTTGATTTATATGTACAATATACCAGGTATATATCTATTATCTCATTGTCAGAAACCCACATGACATTGCTCTTACGTTTGCGTCCCCTGGGCTAGAACAGATGGAATATCTCGTTTTTCCAAACAGAAGTCTATTCAGAGATTTCGACCAATCAAAATGGTTGTTTCTGGTGGCACTTGGTTGGATAATTTTACCTTGGTATATTTCTGTAGTCATGACACCGATGTCAATGTCTGGTGTCCCTTATGTTTTTCAAACACAACACACATGTTTTTCTTAGCAGGCGGTGCCAACGCCATGTATTGTATAGCTACAAATGGGATATCCAGCGACAAATGAAAGAAACTAGAAATGTCTGTCAGACATAAATGCCCGTCGCTCCCAGCTGGTTACATTACCATGGGACGGGACGGACATGGGTAACACTATATGCCCCCATCCCCCCATTTCATGGCTGGGGCATTGACAATATGATTGGCTTCTATTTTTTGTATGAAAACGTGATTCTCCGTCTGTTCTAGCCCACAGGATACAATTGTAATAGCAATGTCACAAGGTTTCTGACGATGCTATTAACTAAACTTACTGTAATAGCCATAGGCCACTGAACGTTCTATAGATTGTCTTGTTGCAGAATCATTTGCCCAGTCCTGAAAATAAAACATTAAATGTCATATTTTTGTTAACAAGCTTGAGTTACTCCTAGCTAATATAATAATTGAATTCGAAAATATCTTGAAGAAGTTAATGAATGTGTTTTATACGCTTATTAGGTATTTTTAACATAGAGTATTAATTGGTATAGACCAGTATATAGGGACAATCAACACATTGTTTAACTATTTAAAACAGGATACATTGTATATTTAGCACATCCCACATATATAAACATGTACAGTTACAGTATCTCATATTTGTATAACTTGAAGACCCCATTTTATTTTAAGTATTTCATTAGGTCTGACCAAACCTCATTTCAAGTACATACGTATGATAAATATTATGGCAAATGAGATCAATAGTGGTATACTTGTTCATGTTAGTTTGTACTTAAAAAAATCTTTTAATATTTCTTTCCATTTTTAAGTACCAAGTAGCTTTCATATCACTCCACAAAGAAAATGCAGATATTTTGATGTTTTTTTTACATGTATAATGTACATGTGGCATTAACAATAAAATATTTGAAGTGTGCACAATTAGTATAATATTCTTCACGCTTCTAGTAAACACTTACATGATACCAAACATCATTAACAAGCTAATGTATATGGTATTTATATTAATGAAAGTTCTTTTAAGTCTAACAAGATAAGACCAAATATTGATGAAACCCATACAATTTTTATTTTAGGTACATGTATAGACATGTACAGTAATTTACAATTCATTGATGCCACACAACCTAACCTACGTACACCTAATAACCTAGTGTACATTGTACTTCTAATTATTAGACTCTGCACTATAGGATATTAGGCCTTTAAAGGGGCATCCCGCGAAAGTCAGCTTTTTTTTATATTTTTTTCAAAATATTACATACACATATCGAGTGGGTATTCTTATGGACTGCGACGATCGGATTTTGCATATATGTATTCATAAAATCAATAATTTCAAAATAACTAGTGGAATTTCAGAACGTCTGGCTAGACGGTTTGGTTTGGGATTTCCACCTACCAACGCATGCGCAGCGAGCGCCGCTTCCATTGTAAACACTCTATCTGCTATTACCGTTACACCACGATAAGGCCTAACTACTAAGCGAAAAGTTACCGAATGATCAAAATATGACGCAAGACTGCGTTACGGAATCATATTGAGAGATGGGAAGTATTTAAAGGAGAAACTACCTGCTCTATTGTGTGTATGTAACATATTTCTTCTGAGTAACGGTAACATGCACAAATAAAGCTTTGATTTGGTTTTGAGGCTACCCAAGGGGAAACTGTTTCAGTCTTCTGTTGCATAAAATGCGTGTGTAATATGAAACTTAAAAGTGTGTTTATAATATCCCCTTTATAAAATCTTATGTTCCAGTAAAACAGCATGATCCAATTATATTGCTGGATAGAAAGACATTTTCAAATACAATATATACCATAACAGAAAAAGGCGTTTGATTACGTTGTAAAACGGGACGTGCGACCGAGGTACATACGGCTTCAATTTGGACAAAAGGAATAAAAAAAATATGTTTTCACGCGTAATAAAGGTGATATTCATACTTAATCTATAAATCAGTGAAGGTAAAAAAATTATTGGGTTGCGACCCCGGTATTGAATTTGATACGAAAATATATACATAACGGGAATTTTTTTTTAAAAAAAAACAAAGTTATACAACATATACCTATATGTATATTCCATTCCTGCAGTTTTTTTAAACAGGTCACCGTCCCTTTACAAGACGACAAAAAAAGACGTAAAAAGAAAGCGGAATTATCATAACATATTCATAACGGTTAGTTTTAAGTGTTTTAACAGTTCCAAATCTGATATACAATGTATGTAGTCATGCTTAGTGTGTGGTGCGTTATATGAGTGTATGGACTTAAATGTTCGCATTCCGTGATAACGTGTGAAGACGCTGAAAGTTGGATAGATTTTAAATGAATATGAATGTATCTTGTATATATATAGAAAGTTCGAAAAAAATCCTGAAGACATTGAGTTGTAAAAAAAATCGCAAACATTTCATGTCATTTTATTTCGTACTTTTCAATGCATGCTACGTACATTTCATGAAATCATCTGAAAAGTTGGGTTCGTGAATATTACCTTTTACATAACTATGGCCGTATTCCGTACCCATGTGTACCGGCCTCGGTCAGGTAAATATAATATAGATAATTCCTGGTGTCGATATATGGTGCCGATATGCCGACAATTATTCTTCATTTGAATATCGGTATGTGTGCAATTGATGTCTATTTTTAATGTGAATGTGATTCAATAAGTTTATACACGGTCTCTATCTCTGTTTCATCAGCCGTATACATTACGCGTCCCCTCCCGTGTGGCCCCTTCCGTCAAACCGATCAGGGAACATGCGGCACACCTGTCACGTTGCGTCATTCCCGCTATTTTTATCTGGGCTTTCCCGAGGAATGCGATTTTGCAAGTGGTCATAATAGACATTTTGAGTCCACTTTAAATATGGAAATAACAGGAAAGTATAATTAGTAGTGCAGACGCTATGTATATTCAAGAGCAGTCATTTAGGCTTTCACGGGATGCCCCTTTAAGGGTTACCAGTGCACCCTACCGCCACTTATTTAAGACAGTTTCAACTTGATTTATACCTCCGTTATATATAAATTAATCATTGATTAAGTACGTAGCACTCTGACCTTGAATTGACCCTTGCTGTCCTTCATGTAGGACACGAGGAAGACATCGACAGGGATGAGAGCCGTTGTCAACAGGATCACACTCAACGCAACAATGGCCGATATAGTACTGGATATGGTGCTGTCCCGTTTACTCATAAAATACTTGATATAGATGGTGGAAAACAGCAACACCAACTGCAATAGCAAAAACACTTACATCATTCATATATACATTTCACTTAATATCATGACTGTTAATGTCACTATTTGGTAATTGTCAATGTTTTCCCCCCACTGCTTTTATGATCATGAATCTTTGTATTGAAATTCTTTTATTAAAGATTCACTTATGTTTAAAGTCAATTTTGCTTAATATCACTTTATTTTGGACAGTGACAAAGAAAGTGAGGGCAAACTTTAAAGTATAAAATAATCTTCTTCTTCTTTGGTGATTCACCCTACATCAATAATGATGTTTATGGGCAAGTGGGTTTGGTGCTGGACGCGATTAATAGGTGAATAATAAACACAAATATACAAAGGATATTAATTTCTGAAATAAATTATTCCCTCCAGAAACGCTAAAATAAATCTTCCCAATTTGTATCAACTGGTTACTTTCTATTTCATATTGCACAAAAGGAATTAGCAATAGCATGATATATAGTAGATGTAAAAATAACACTTTGCATTTGATATCAAGCTGACATCACATAATTGATGTTTCATTAAGGTTTAATTGACCAAAAAAAATATATACTTTATAATAACAATGATGAAAGAAGTACTTTCAACTTCTGTCAAACCTAAATAAATCAAACTTTGATGATTAAAATTCCTCATTATTTAAAAAGTGGAAATTTTACCGACCCATCCAGGGGTCGTTGTTTAAGGTGAGTTTTATAATATGCACCGTTTCCGATCACATGCAAATTAGGTATCAATGGAAAGAACAGATATTGTCCAACTAACCTACGCCTTTACTCAAGTCACAGGAGGTCGCTAACTAACTGTCGCCATCCATTTCTAAAAAATAACCAGTTTCCTGACATCTGTTTGAAAATGGCCGCCGCCTAACATCACCTGATCAGAAACAGATATGTCATAAAGAAATTCTCGCTGGATCTCGCGACGCACGGCCATTTTCAAACAGATGTGAGGAAACTGGTTATTTTTTAGAAATAATGATAACATAAGCCACTCTAAAGCACTTTATAGTACATATATATACAATTCTTATACAATTAACACATACAGTTATATCATATACAATTCTGAGGAGTTCGCAGGAGCTGCCTTATCAGGCGCTAACTACTTGTCCTATACCACCTGGCTAATATCTCCATATGTGTATATGCATGTGTGTGTGCTGGAGAGGAATTGTGTTCTGTATGTAGTGGGACCTTGTTTCCAACAGCATCTTTTATAGTGCCACCGCACTTGAATGCTACAACACAGATACTGCAACACCCACCCCAGACCATTTTATACTCCACCTGGGTTGTTGGAGTTGTGTGGGCCGGAGAAAAACACTTTTCTCTGAATGTTCCATGCGTATGACGATTTCGGGGATCGAACCCGGTCGCCTGCATGGAAGGCCGGAATGTTAACCACTCGACCAATCCGCCAATACATAAATGTAAATGGGTGGCAAAAGTTAGTTTACGACCTCCTGTGACTTGATTAAATGTGTAGGTTAGTAGAAAATATATGTTCTTTCCATTGCTACCTATTTTACATGTGATCGAAAATGTTTCATATTGTAAAACACAGCCACAGAGTTAGAACCCTACGGACCAATGTTGCCCATAATTTTTTTTCTTTTTAGTAATATGCATGACACTTTGCGGATGACTGAAAGTAGATAATAGATATGTTGTTAAAGAAATAAGGATCGAGCATCAATACAGAATTTGGCCAAACAATTTTTCATGAATTCAAGATTATGGTTTTAACGGTGTTTGGTGAAATCGGCCCGAAGTGAAAACGGCCCTGGATCAATTTTTGGTTTGTTAAATCGGCCCAAGGAAAATTCAAAATGGTGAAGTATAAGGATCATCATCTTTTTTTTTTTTAATATTTGGTGTCCGTCATACACATATATTATATGAGCATGCACTCAATTCAGGAATGAAGGAGATCGGACGAGGAAATTATTTTTTGTTTGTTGTGACGGCCACACTCAATGATGTCATGTCACATGATCGCTACTGGCCATGGATGCCCATTACAGTGTCTTTAGCTGTTCATAAACTTCGAAGATTCAGGTAATATCGTAGTTTGCATTTTGCTGTGTGCAATGTACAACACCTAGTGTACTTACAACGATGATAACAACGAATGGAATCCATCCGGCAGCGAGCACAGAACTTGGAATCGCCATCTTTTTTGTTTTTATTTGGCGATAGTTCTCAGTGCAGATAAAGCTTGAATTTCCACTCTGAAAATCAAACGTTTGAGTGAACGCGATTTTCTGTAATCATTTCGTTGGCGGGAAGAAGAAAAACAAAATAAACCAGAGATGGAAATTGTGGAACGAAGGAGTCGAACTAAACGGGCAAGAAAGGGTGTAAATCTTGAACAGAAATATACTCATCCGCTGCAATTTTTTCACACCCCACCGACAGATACAATTTCTTTACAGGAGTTTGAAGAATATGCTGTGGAAAGATTGAAAGGTTCCAATACATTATTACAGTCCGGGAAATCTAGCTTCTCAACAGTGTTACTGTAGATTTGTTGTTCCGACTTTTCGTTTACGCTTGTTACCCGGTGTCTTCTTATTATAAACATAGAATTCTAAGATTAAATCGTTTGAATTGCAAATGTTATTGCAGGCTTTGAAAGCACTTCAATTCCCCAACAAACCATATAAAAATAAATTATAGACGTTTCGGCACCTTCAGCAAACATCAATAGGCTTAGCTATATAAATAACATTAAAAAAATACACCTTATACTAGGTATTTATATTGCAATTATACTGTAAATGTCAAACTGCTATGGACCAGGTATATTTGACATTATATTGTAACAGGAGACTTTTTTTTAGAGAGAAAAAATACGTGCCTCTGCGAGACCAGGTTTCGCTAACAATCAACCATTTCCGCTTTATGCCTCCCTTTTCTGAGTCTTCGCCCCTAAAAACATAGTACATTTACAACCCAGGTTCGGTATACCATTGCCAAGCATATATACCTGATACGCCGTTTCCGAGATACAAGAACTCTTCAAATGGAATTACAAATAGGTGATTTGATCATGTGACTGCGAAAAATGTAGGACACTTCACAATGGCGGCATTGATGACTGAATGACGGCTAGATTTGATTCAATTTGTTTAGTCGCTTTAGGTTAAAATGGAACGAAAACAAAATGACAGACTCTAAAACTAAGTCATGGTATATTGTACCTAGATGTGTAACTGTTAGTCGTAAAAGCAACAATCTGGCAAAATGTAATGCTCAGATTGTTTCCAACAGGAAGGAGAAACCCGATTACGAACACTGTGGATTGCATTCATATTTCTCAATACAAGATAAATTCAGTTCATCAGTGATCTCAGCTAATTTTACAAACGCCCTTTTGTTTTATTTGAAGTTGTGATCCCCCTTTGACCAAACAACTTTACCGTCATTGAAAACTTCTATTTAGCCGCCATTTTGTTTTCAGAATGCCCTAAATAAAGTCACGTGGTAATGAAAGTCAAGTGACTAAACAGACTGAAAGTTGTATCTGGAAATGGCGTATTGAAGGTTGGTCACAGGCACCACTAGTACTGATTAATAGGAGAGGAAAGTGCATGGCTAGTCCAGAGTTTGGACCAAGGATTTTCTGAAATCTAGATGGACGTATGAAAAGTGTTTACGTTAAATTTACCAACTGCTCCATTAGATTTATGATCTCATGAACTAAACAATATAATAGGTTAATTCTTATATTTGCAGTTTTTTTTTTGGAATGGTTCATTTTATACTAATTTTACCGTTATCGGCAAAGCGGGAAAGGCGAGACATATAATTATGCGTAATTCTTGTGTTTTGTTTCAGTATTAAAAATCACTTATATAAGCTTATGATCATTTGAACATCTATGCTATATTTCTCCACCAATGTACAGTTTTGTTTTGTTTCAGTATTAAAAGCTCTGGATACAGCAGGTGTTCGACATGTTCGAGGTTCTGAAAAATATAACGAGTTGGTGGAAAAGGAAATCAAGAAAACTAAGTTTGGTCCTATTCTCAGGGTAAGCATTGGTAGGCAACAAATGAAAAATAATTGATTACAAAAAGATTTACTGCTTGATCAATAAAAGTAATAATATGATTTGCTCATCGATAGGTACTGTAGTCTGCGACGTTAGCCACTAAAGTCCTATTCCCACGACTAGTACATTTGACTAGTGGAAATTCCTTGAATTTCAATATATTTGTTATAAAAAACACTGCATTTTGCTTGTCTGGACTTGAAAGTTAATGTCACAGACTGGGTACTGGGAATCAATATAAAATTAAACATTGTTTCAATAGCAGTTTGCTTTAGAGCCCTTTCTATATCAGACCTTGTTGACCAAGTGGTAATGGACTGAAAATAAGTCCAACAAGCGGCTTTGAAAGTCGCCCGGTAGAGTAGCGACAGGTAACCAACCCAAACGATACATCAATGCACCGTCCCGTGATCTGATACACCAATGAATCATTACACCACTACCAAGTGGTTATGGTGTTTTAACATTCTGGTGAGAAGCCTACGTCAACAGGTACTTTCTTTTTTTTGGTGGTTTTTCTATGGGAACTCCAGCTTTCCTCCATCACTATAACATGACAAGTCCTCAAAGGACCATGGCTGTTAATGGGACTTAATAAACGCAAAGCAAACCAAAGAAATGATTTTTGTGTACAGGTTGTATGGCAGCTATATTAACCAACAATGTTCCAAACACAATGTATTGCTATATTACCGGTAAAATAACTCCAGCTTATTTTGATCAAATACAAATTGTAGTAATGAAATAGTTCAGGGCTTTTTCTGGGGTCTCTCAGGGGCCGAAATTCGGCCCCATTCCCAATGAGATTTAGACTTCATTTTTCCCAATTATAGGACTTTTTTCCCAATCTGATGTTGGATCTACTTTAAAAAAAAAAAAAAAAAAAATTGTGCATTTTAAAACTGAACATCTGCATCAGTTGAAAAAGAAGCTACTTGAAAAGAAATATTGTCGTTTTATTGCTTATATCTGATTAAATTACATTGTATTATTTGTCAATTCGTCGTTAATTTTTCCCAATTTCACTCAGGGGCCTTTTCCCAATTTACCCAGAAAAAGCCCTGTAGTTATCTTGAGAAGACAGCTTGATGTTGAGAATTATTACACAGACTAATAATTATGATGTTTTGTTTTAATTTAATCATGTAAATTTAATGTAAATATTTATGAATTATGATGTTTCAGACTGACAGAAGAGATGATGAATTCCTGCTGAGGCTTGATCACATTTCACATTTCATTCTGAGATTGGCTTATTGTAGATCGTAAGTGATCAACCTTGCTAAACAATCGAGAATCAAATTAAGGCCCTGATTCAGTGTTAAAGAAAAGTTAATATATATATATATATATCAATTATGCTGGATTTAATCAATGTTGACATCTAAAACTTGTTCTTCATCAGTATAGAATTTCCCTTGATTCCTTTGTAACACACAGGTTGTTGTTTGTGCCATGAATTCTGATTATTGAAGTGTTCCAAAAATGTTTCATTGCAACAATATTCCTTCAACATAAATTTTAATTCTGATATAACTATTAATAGAAACTATCACCTCTGTGTGATGAAGACTGAGAAAACTAACATTGTAATGTGTGCTTGTTGTATCGCTTCATCATCTTGGCAGATGCATGCAATGTGTGATGAAATTGGACAGGTGACGTTTTTCTGGTTACACTACATAAAGTGATGACCTGATAGTGACGTTTTAGAATAATAGCATATGTGAGCTGTCTTTTCCCCTTACCCGGTTAAAGACAGGTTTCTTTTCCCTTGCAAAAATGAGAATGAACCTTTGAAGTGTGGGAGAAAAAGTCATCAACATGATTTTTTTTTCCCAAAAAAATATATAAAGCACATTTTAGGGGCAATATTTAAATGGTCTATTCTAGGGAGGAGTTGAGGCGGTGGTTTCTGCAGCAGGAGTTGGAGTTATTGAGATTGAGGTTCCAGAGGGAGTCACCAGAAAGTAGACAGGATTTTCTCAGGGAAAACAACCTCAACTACAGCCCAGTAGGTCTTCCTTCTTTGTCCCTGTTCCCCTTCATGTAAATAAGCTAAGCCTATACACAATTTAATAGATTAAGAAAAAATATGGATCAATGATTATTGGATTAATTACCTGTAAGAATTTTACCTGTTTATATTTAAATGAGCTCTTCATTTCATGATAAGGTAGTTTCTGATTTGAAAAGTGATGCTTTCTACGTGTGAAATTAATAGTAGTTCGTTAGGAGTCATTGCTGAAAAAAACAATTTATGCTGCTTTTGGCTCGGTATTATAACATTCTTATAATTACTCAAATCAATAGATATAATTGATAGTTTCATTGAATTAAACTACTACAAATAGGATTTGGAACCCTGGATAAAGTTGGTGTTAATCAGTATTTGTAATTAGGGTTTCAACCATCATGATCAGGAGTCATTTGTCCAAATGGCTGCTGAATAGAATTAATTTAGCTATATGTAAATGACACCATTTGGAAATGATATATATGTACATAAAGTTGTTGATGCAAATATTCAAGGCCTATGTTTACTGTCAAAACAAATTTTAAGTTTAGTTACACATTTTGATTATAATGTTGTAAATATGATGCATGTTTTACAGATTTCTGAGGATGATAAAAGGGAGATAACTCCTGAGTTAATAGCAGCATCTGGGAGAAATACATCACAGGCACATACACAGGAGTATTTCAAGGTGTGTATGTAAATTGATTGATTTAAATACAAGACATGCATATGGGTATCACAAGGTATGTATATAATTATATAGATTTAAATACAAGACTAGCATATGGGTATCACAAGGTATGTATATAATTATATAGATTTAAATACAAGACTAGCATATGGGTATCACAAGATGTATATGTAGTTATATAGATTTAAATACAAGACATGCATATGGGTATCACAAGATGTGTATGTAGTTATATAGATTTAAATACAAGACATATACACGAGAGTATTTCAAGGTTTGTATATGATTATATAGATTTACAGTGATCAATCTGCTTGCAAGTCACAAGTCCATTACTCAAAACATTATGATGGGACTCATAAAATTCGGGAAATACTTCAATTTAACATTGTGGGACCCATCGTTTTCAGCAATATGTACAAAAAGAACCCATGAAAATAAACTACATTGTTCACTGGACTTAAATACAGGATTTGCACACACAGGGCCAAAGGTTATTCAAAGTGTTCTTTTAGAAGTAATAAATCAAAGGAAATATTTTGATAATTCTGACAACTGTACTCTGATTGAACAAAACAACCAGGTGTATGTAGTGCTCATCTTTGTAGGTACCATTTGTGGAGGTGCTGGATTTGATCAGCAAGAGGAAGGTGTTTCTGAGAGATGGATTTGCGTATGTACCTCGGGAGGATATGATATCTATCCTGTTGACTCACTACCGGGCACATCTGTCACATTCCTTAGCTGTGAGTATTTGGTAGGGTTGTTAACAATTAACAGGTTACTCCATTTTAGGAATGACGTAAACATGTTATAAAAGTCAATAACCGAATGATTGTCAAGAGCCTGATGCTCACTTAAGTTTGACCAGATATCAATTGAAAAGCAGGTGAAAACTTGTCAATATTGAAACCATGTATGACTGGACTTGTAAGTGTTGTACTTGAATAGTATGACATTCCACTGACTCGATAAAATGCTTGAAAATATGCCTTTAATTAGACCAGAAGGCAAAGTTGTAAAATGTCAAATTTGCGAGGTCCAATTTGTGTGTTTGTAAATTCTTTGAAAAACAAACGCATCAATGACTTTCGTGAAACTCCAGAATAAAAGGCAACCATATTGAAAGAGATTGTTCAGATTGTTGAAGGCAGATATAAAAAGCCAATGTTACTATATATACAGTACTTAAGAGGTTCCACTCATTTTTTACCTGACCAAGGAGGCATTTATGTCATACAGATATTTTCAATGAGGTCAAGTTGTAGGTCTTTTATGAAGCTCCTACCTGTGATGTATATTTCAAGCATGCATGTATATTTGATCAGGTGACCTGTCGAGCTCTGCCTCACCTGGAGGAGGACGACAGACTACTGCCAATGGTGTGTGGACTAAGTAAGCGTTATGTCGGCAAGGACTACACCTCAAAAAAGACCAATGTCGGCCAAATCACAGCAGATATGGTGGAGATGGTAAGTTCAGAGGTCAAGGTTATATGCCCTGATCAGATGTTTGAGGTCAAGGTAACATGACCTGGTTAAATGTTTGAGGTCAAGGTTTGTGACATAAGACATTTAAGGTCAAGTTTACATGACCTAATCAGATGATTGAAGTCAAGGTTCATGTCCTCTGATCAGATCTTTGGGATCAAGGTTACATGACCTGATCAGATGTTTGAGGTCAAGGTTACTTGACCTGATCAGATGTTCTGTCCATAATTATATTGCTGATGAAAGCTTTGTTTGTTTGTAATTAAAGACCCATAGACTACTAGACTCAATCTAGGCCAAGTGGCTTTCAAAGTGGATGAAGGTCTAGATTAGCAAATCATTGACTGAATGACAGAATACGTAATATTGGTGAAATAAGTTATTGAACAAATATAGAAATAACTTTGTAACATTCAGAAGACGAATGAAACAACAATTGTTTACTTCTCATTAAATTATGGCTAAGTTGATTGTTAAGTGTTCGTTGTTGGCGATGATAGTTCATTTGATTACTCCCATATAAAAGTTTACTAGAAACGTTTTGTTTGGCTGCTCACTATTCCTTATATAAGAAGTTAATTCAATGTTACAGATTCATTTCAGTTGAAAAGCTGGCAGTATCACAGGGTACTATTAAACTACACACTGCTGTACAGTAACTTTCTCAAATAGCTCAATTTATAGTTTTTCTCACCTTCATTTATTTCAATAAACCTGATAGCCTGTTATGTCAATATACTGTACTGAAATCAGCTATGTGCTGTACATTCTAAATAAACATTTTCATTGACTTTTCGTGTTGTGTGTTTACATCTCTCCAAACAGTCGTTTCCAATGTGTATGTGTTGTGTATTCACAGCTCTCCAAACAGTCGTTTCCAATGTGTATGCAGCAGCTGCATGAGTCGATGAGAAGAGACCACCATCTTCGTCACGGGGGTCGGCAGCAGTATGGACTGTTCCTTAAAGGGATTGGGCTGTCTCTGGAGGAAGCTATGACCTTCTGGAGGAAAGAATTCACCAAGCTTATAGATGGTGATAAGGTACAAGTTCCTCTGTTGTCAGCCCCTGTGGTGATAAACCAAATCTAGAAATACATGTAGTGTCAGTAACGATGATTTTGATTATATTCCATGTAAAAATGAAGCAAAGTTGGTCAAAATTAGTCAAGGTGTCACCCAACCAATCTTCATTCATGGTCAACATATCAAAGGTTTAGGAAAATTTTGTTTTGGCATTTTGAAGCAAAGTTGGTCAGAATCACATAAAGCTCAGGGTACTGCTATTATGAAGGGATAAAGGGCTACCAAATTTGTTCAAGCGAATTACTTGGACCCACTTTCAAGGTCACAGGGTTTGAATGTCTAAAAATATATAAGCAACTTCTTCTCAGAAAGTAAAAGGCCCAGGATACCAATACTGGGCTTGTACCATGCTGTGATAGAGGGCAACCAAGTTTGTTCAAATGAATGACCTTGATTCAATTCAAGGTGACATGTGCCAAATATCTGAAAGTTTCAAGTGACTTCTAAATAATGGAAAGAGTTGGGATACCAATATTGGATATTGGGCCTGTAGCATGCTGGGATGAAGGACTACCAAGTTCTAATTAATAACGTTAACCTTGATTCACTTTCAAGGTCATAGAGTTCAATTGTCTCAACATCCTAAATCAGTTTATCTCAATAACCAAAATACTCTTGAGTACTGCTATTTGGCCTGTAGAATGCTATAGTTCGTTGAGATAAATGACCTTGACCCACTTTCAGGGTCACAGGTATATGTTTCATTATTTTGATCTTGGGCATTGATATTTTGCATGTATACATATATTGTAGTTCACTTTTAAGATTAAAAGTGTGAAATTCAAAGAAGGGGAGCTATTCAAGTCCATTTGGCCTCTTGTTGTTCACAAGAGCTAATCTCTAGTTTACATCCTATTTATTTCAATAATCAAATTAAGCCATTTTCAAACTTCTGTTTTCTTAATTTGATATACAGGAAAAATAAATCAGCAATAATATTGTGAAAATTTGTGTATAACAGTTTGACAAGACTTACTCCTACAATATCCGCCATAACTATGGTAAGGAGGGGAAGCGGGCCAACTACACTCCCTATAGCTGTATGAAAGTCATCATGTCTAATGCTCCAGGACAGGGTGACTACCATGGTAAGATATCACAACTACACTCCCTATAGCTGTATGAAAGTCATCATGTCTAATGCTCCAGGACAGGGTGACTATCACGGTAAGATATCACAACTACACTCCCTATAGCTGTATGAAAGTCATCATGTCTAATGCTCCAGGACAGGGTGACTACCACGGTAAGATATCACAACTACACTTCCTATAGCTGTATAAAAGTCATCATGTCTAATGCCCCAGGACAGGGCGACTACCACGGTAAGATACCCACTAATGTTGTTTCTATAGTAGGAAGATTGCTCTCCTCTAAGTGGTGTTGCTATTTGATCTAGTTCTAAAGTAATCAGGAGTTAGACCAATAAACTTATTAATCAAGGACATTGTCAGAATAATTTAATACTGAATACTGCTGGTATTGTGTTTAAAGCAGTACATCAATCTGTCAAAATGTCTCAACTTTGAGTTCAGGGCTAGACTTCATTTTCAATGTCTTTATATAGCACTGCCCTTGTTCATTAAGTTAAAATTTAATACCATGTTTAAATAAAATAAAAATGTAACATTCATTTAAACATTCATTTAAACATCCATTTAAACGTAATCAATCTGATTTCCAACTTCACTTACCAGTACACCACAGAGCAGCTTGTTTGTTTAAATGTTCAATGTTTGGTACTTTTTGAGAGATAAGCTAAAGGCAATCTCTCTGTCTAGAAAAGTTGAGCCCTTATCAACAATGCTGTACTATTCTTCTTAAGTTCTGAATGTGACTTTTCATGTTTTATATACAGGGTGTCCATTTAAACATTGTGATGAGGCTCTTCTAGCCCAGAAGTTACGAGCACAGAACTTGTCAAAGGAACACGTAGACAAGGTAGGGACTTCTTGTTCATCTGTATATTCATTTACGGATGCGCTGTTCGGATGTTTTCACTCTCACGTATCACTCCTAATGGCTGTCACATTAAAAAGGGTGCGACAAACTTTTGTCATTCATTTACTATAAGGATAAATCATTTTGGCCAAACAAAAATATTTTATATTTCCTGTAACGTTTTGTAGGGTAGGTAGTTAGGGCCCCGTATCGGAGATACGGGTGCCCTATAGTAATCACTCTGTCTGTCTGTCCGTCCGTCCGTCCGTCTGTCTGTCCGTCCGTCTGTCCACAAATTTTGTTTTTACATAATAACTTTGGTATTCATTGCCAGATTTGCATGAAACTTGGTCAACATGTTCAATAAACAAATATAAAACACAAGGTTGAATGCTAAGGTCACTGGGTCAAAGGTCAAGGTCATATGAGGGTAGAATTCAAGTCATACTGTATCGGCGATATCCGATACGGGTGAATACCAGATTTGCATGAAACTTGGTCAACATGTTCAATAAACAAATATAAAACACAAGGTTGAATGCTAAGGTCACTGGGTCAAAGGTCAAGGTCATATTAGGGTAGAATTCAAGTCATACTGTATCGGATATCATTTTTTTGCGGGAGGGAGTAGGTTGGCGTGTGGGCATGTGGGGGATATCTACAGCCGCAATACGGGGCCCTTCCTGACCTGTCAGTGTTCTAGTTTAATAAGTGAACAAAGTTTATTTGAATACATAATTGTATATGGTTTCTAAAGGAGAGTGATCTTTACTTTTACACCACTTTCTTCGAAAATTGCCTTCAAAACTTAACAATTGTCATAGAAAATAAGGGTAGGTAGGATTACTGAAAACACCAAATATGTTTTGCTTGGCCTTTGATGCCCTTTATACAAAGTGAAATTTTGTGTTGATAATTCCTTTGTAGCTTTGTAGAATTAAACAATGATTTAAGGCCATTTGGGCCATTTGCTAATATCAAAAAGCTGTAATTGAGTGATGAATTGCTGTGCAGATCATGAATGAAGTGAAAGGTGGTCACTATGGAGTAGCGTGTACGAAGCACTTCCTGGCCAGACACGCGGGCGTGGAGGAACAGGACATCAACAGCATCAACCATCCCAACCAGTACTTCGAGGAGAGTCAGAGGATACATCGAGGGGACAAGCGGGAATGTCAGTATATTTACGGTGTTCTTAGATTGATCTATAAAATTGAATCTTAACTTATGCATGTTCATCATCATGTCGAAAAAGCCCAAAATATTCCATCTAGAATGAGGTCGCACAAAGACCAACTCCATGTCATGTATAATATCTGATCATTCTTGATTGACATGTTAGATGGAGTGTAGATTAATTTTAATACTTAGACAGTTAAAGAAAAAAATACATTTGTAAGATTGTGAAAAAAAAAAAAAGATTTAAAGGCCCAATATACGTAACTTCAGGGAAATTTTTGTGATTCTGAAAAATTCTGAAAAAAAATCCAGTTGATAACCATGCAAAAATAAGCCTAAAACGAAGTAAACCTGAGTAGTAACTAACAAGAAACTCTTGACAAAAAAATCCAAAGATTTGAAAATAATTCAGGTGGGGCCCACTTTAACAACAAACCAAAGGTAGAATACGGTTCGAAATGGACGCGTGTTTCAAATTCTGCTGTACCGGTAACTGCGAAAGAATTCATCTTGAATATTGCTGATATCAGTTAATCTGAACTAAATCTATAAATATAAGATTATTAGGCTAGTTTTTTGCTTCAAGTTTTGCCGAAAGTTACGTATATTGGGCCTTTAAAAGTTCAGATAATATCATCTGAACAAATAATGACAATTCGAAAAACAAGATATTAACTGATTTTTGACATTATTAGTGGAAAAAATACTGAATGTTTTTTCTCTGACAAAAGCGATGCGATGTAAATGAGAATGATCTGTATCTAATTTGCATTTTTGTATGAATTTAAATGTAGTATTTGCTGTTTGATTTCCAGCTGCAAAGCCAGTCCCCAACACGCCCCGCTCCCAGTACTCCAGTAGTCAATCACAAAGTACGCCCAAGTCTCAAAAGATACCAGAGAGTCAGGGCACCCCAGGGGGTCAGATGAGTGGTATAGAGGAGATGGAGGAGGACGATGATCTCATGATGTCCTTGGACTGCTGATATTGTGTCTGTAGAGTTGTACGAGAATTGGAAAAAAGTATATATCTATAGCCGTGGGATGGAGATTGATCAGTGTTTACGTAAACAAATTATGAAAAAAGAAAAACAAATATTACTCTGTGGTGGCCTCATTCAGAATAGAAAACAAAATTCAGATTTGTTTGATGAAAGTTTACATTGAATGAGTTAGTTTGATTTTACTACTGTAAAATAATTACCTCATATGTACAAACTTTTAAATAACTTTTCATGCCCGTGCTGGAACGGATTAATCTGCCACCAAGAACTACGAGCATTTGTTAATCTCGTGTAAGTAATCACAATATTTTTCATAAGTGAATACAAAATTAGGAGAGCTTTAAAGTATTTGATATTAAAATTATGTCATTTTAATATCCATGTTGAAATTTGAAGGCAGCATTATAATACAGGGGAGATAACTGGTTGTAAAACAATTAATGTACTGTTTCTTGATTTTTTTCCCCTTGTAATAATGTACTAAAGTGCTTTTAATGTCATGTAGCAGTTGTTTAGTAAATTCTTTAAAGTTTAAACTTGATTTACTTCTAATTCGTAACCTCATGAATATCTGTTTATGATTTACCTGTGCAGTTGCATGACAGAATTTATCCTATTTATTGAAACTCTTCATGTATGCCAAATTAAAAGTAAAATTGTAAAATTCTCATTTGTATTTGTTTTTCAAGCCTATCCCTTTGACGAAAATTAGGGGATATATTTGTAAATGTACATATTTTGTTGGAAACATTGTTTTAGCAATTTTCACACTGAAATTATAATTGCTCTGCATTATAAACCATAGTTTCTGTATATTGCTTTCTACAGCAATTAATGCGAGTGCACCAATTTATCGTTGCTTTTATCTGTTTAAATTCGAGAATGCAATAAATTTTAAAAGTGCCAAAATGAGTACATTTACAGTAATTTGCCCAGTCTGAACATCTATCCGTCACATTTCAGTTTCCGTGCGATAACCTTGCTGTTATAAGTCCAATATATGGTGCAGCACCTCTCCGTCGGCCTTTGATTTTGAACAACTTTCTGATATTTGGCTGTAGTTTTTTGAGATAATGATCATAGTATCTTATCCTCATATAAATGACCTTCACATTTTTTCTAGGTCATCAAGTTCAAAAAGGCAAGCATTTTCAGGCAAAACAGCTTATGTAGGCCAGCAGTGCAAATCTTATTAAAAATGTTTCAGTTTGGATTTAGATCAAATAGCTAATTTGAAAGCTGGTACGGTTATTTAATGTGATCTTGGAAAGTACAATGTAGGTAAGGGTTATTTATATGTTGAACTTGATAGCATCCAATTCAAAGTCCAAACTAGTCAATCATCATTGGTCCTTGTGGAGCTCATTCATATCAGAAGGAAAATTTATGAATAAAAATACTGAACGTGGCACGTCAGGTGAGCCCTTGACCACTGACTGGCTGATCATGGAAGCAAAGCTATGGGTACAGGTTGAACCGACAGAAATATTCCACGATAAACTTGGACCGAAGCATAGGCAGAGCTAAAAATCTAGTTTCGTCGGAGAAATTAACAGCATACATGTATCGAGAATAAAATGCCCTTATTTCATGCCTCCACCAAATTATATAAGATATCTTTACATCTTCATCTGGACTGACATAAGAAATAAATAACGCAAATTAGCGAGTTGGCAATTTAGTTTTGGCTGGACCCCTCAAACAACACATGCCAGATTTTCTAGAGGTTGGCCTCAGTCCAAATTGTGCTTCGTGCTTTCCCTCGGGTTCAATCAGTGGCGTGAATGTACCCTATGTTGCCGGTAGATCAAGTGGAGTAAGGTGCCAAAGCCATTCTGGAAGCATGTCCGATGAGTGTATACCATAAGTAACTATGTTTGGTGGTAGGATGGGGATCCAAAATGAATTCAGCTTCTCCATTTACACAATTTCAAAGTTAAATCTCCTTGTTTTAGCTGAATGAAGTAAACAAAGGCCTATCAACACCAAGCATTCCGTCATGAATCATGATGATAGATATTTGTTAGTCTAATTGGCGAGTCACTTAATTTGATAAGAGGCCTAAGGGGCTTTAACAGTCATCTGACTTTATATATAAAATTGACTTGGTTATGTTTTTAACATATTTGACCCATGTGACCTTGAAATTGGGTCAAGGTCATTAAATTTAATAAACCATGTAGTCCTTCATCCCAGCATGCTACAGGCCAAATATCAGTACCGGTACCTGGGCCTTTCAGTTATTGAGAATAATAACTCGACAATTTTTAACACATTTGAACCTTGTACACCATGAAAGTGGAGAAAAGGTCATTCATTCGTACAAACTTGATAACCCTTCATCCCATCACTTTACAGGTCACTGGGCCCTAAGGTTATTGATAAGTTTCTTGAAGATTTTTAATACATTTGACCTCTGTGACCTTGAAAGTTGGTCAAATTCATTCATTTGAACAAACTTGGTAGCCCTTCGTATCAGCATGCTACCAACCAAATATCAGTATATCAGTCCTTTATGTTATCGAGAAGTTGGTAGAAGGTTTTAACATATTTGACCTCTGTCGGACCTTGAAAGAAGGTCAAGGTCATTCATTTAAACAAACTTGGTAGCCCTTTAGATGCATAATATCAGCACCATAGGCATTTCAGTTATTGATTAGTTTAAAGAGAAAGTTTACACATGATGACTACAGGTCATCCTGACCCTGACATAATAAAGCCAACTTACACTTGTAGGCCAACCCTGCCCCACTTCAGGTCAGATGACCTAATAAAGCCAACTTGGGCCAACCTGCCCCTACTAACACTGGCTGATTTACCAGGTAATAAGCTACAAAACACAAGAAAAGTTTAATATTGAGATTTTATTCACTTTTTCTGGTAAACAAGTACTGTATGCTGGTTAAACATGGATACGTCTTAACTTTGGTTTCATATCTCAGCAACAATGTAACAAAAGAATAATCTTTAATAATTATCATGTATCTTTTTAATCAAATTTGCTTCATATAATTAGCTGATGTTGGCATAACAGCATACCTGAAAATTCGGTCCCATGGGAGTAACAATATTATATTGTAAGGAATGTAAGACAAATCTTCGAAATATAAACAAGTCCCAGCTATGTTTTGTCTTTCATTAAGTAGGGACGGCTTCAACATTAACCATGAAGATGTTTTGTCAAGGCATACAGTAATGTCATTGTTCCAGAGAAAAACATGGCAAATGCACCACTATTTCAATGTACATGTATATACCAAACGAAATAATATACAAAAGTCTTGCATGTTTTGTTAAACCAGTGGCAGCTGATAAAAAATGCCCCCTAATTAATATAGAATGAACACAGCAGGGGTTCAGAAAGTCAGGTTAGTCAGATTATTCAAAGTGGTCATGACTATAGTTACCAGTACTAGAATCTGCTTTTTCAATTGTGTCTAAAATTACTACATTTTCTTGAAATAATTGTCGATAATAAATTAAAGTTTAGTAATAATTTACAGGCAGCTTTAAACAAAGCGGACCGAATATTTTGAAATCATTCGAAGAGCATACACATACACGTTCTTGGATATCAAATCATTGTGCTTATAATTACTGTACACAGCTTTAATTTGACCCCATTTACAGTGTGGAGCATACATATGGAAACCATACAAATAGCTAGGGCATTGATCGTCTAGAAAGTGGTGAGCTACAGAATTACTATCAGGAATTAATTTAAAATTTTTCCAAGAACGATTTCATTGCCTTGTATCCTGTTGTTATATATAATTATAATAAGTTGAGGTGACTTGATTGAAGTTTTCAAAATCTTGAGAGGAGGCTATAGCTTTGAGTCAACAGCATCACGTACAGGACCTGAGAACATTCACTCAGCCTAGATAAATCAAGAAGCAGATCTAGACTGAACATGAGGAAATATTCTTTCACTTCAAGAGTTGTGGACAGTTAGAATTCTTTACCAGAAAATGTAGTTAAAACACCAAACTTTTGAAAACTGTTTGAACAAATTTTGGAGTAATGTCACAACGTAAACATTGATCTGAATGTAGAGGCAATTATATCTGTGTTCATGAATAAACTAAGAGTTTTCCTAAAAATAAAAACACAAGATTATGCAGCACAGTATTTGATATATTAATGAATTCTAGCTAGTATCAAGGAATCGCTAATTAGTCAGACATAATGTTGGAATTTGAAATACCATTGTGATTTGGCCAGGAACAACAAATAAATAGTGAAAATCATTCTCAAAAAACGTTCATAGTATTAAGGTAAGAATCATTAATTTAGATTTTATACACTTTTGACAAATTGGTCTACCGGTATGGAAAATTAATGATTCAAAACATTGACCAAGTAAATATTCTTATATGTGGTTAGTGCTTTAGAACATTGAAACTAAAATCTGAAAATACAGGATGGTTAAAGTAACAGAATATCTTTTTATCTCGCAAACTGAATCCCACGCATCTGAAATAACTTATCTGACAACTTGGTCTATGTAAAAATGTAGGTTATGCTTCCCATAAACCTACACTGTTTTTTTGTGGTCAAAGATCAAACACTATTGCAAGCTCTTAAAATTCATCCTCATTTACAGTATGAATCAACACCAACCTAGGTATATACGAATATAGAATATGCACATGACTATAGGCTAACACTAGAACATCAGACATCATTAATATTATATTATACACGTATGTAAGGATATATAAGTACAATTTTACTACAAATTCAATTCACATAATTATGAGAACTAAATAATTTTTTCATGACTATTGATAAAAGACATCTATTAATTTCATAAAAAAAATTATGAAATTGGTATTGTTTCAAAATATTAAAAACATTTGGTTGTAATTATAAATAAATGTCTCTCTTTACTCTGGCTCTTGTTTAATGACTGTACCACCAACTTTTTTGACGACATTTCCTTTCTCGTCCAAGTCGAGAAAGATCTCCATGGTTGTGACCTGAGACCCAGCGTGCATGGCCGACATATGTGAAGCCACAGTGTCTGGGTTAGCTGTGAACCACTGGCACTTGGCACATTCATAAATATGGGACTGCTCGTGTGCCAGACGGTGTAAGGTGTACTCTTTCTGGTCTGTGGTATTGTAGCCGCATGTAAGATGGGCACACATAAAGATGCGCGATGTCTTGCGCAACTTCCTTGCGACACAGTCTCTGAAAATGACCTCCTCTCCGCCGTGGTCCTCTAGAATGTGCCTCCTCATCTTTTCCATACTTGTCTTGATAGCACTAGTTCCGTCCGTACCACAATACAGACATTCATACTGAACATCGTGTCGCACCTGACCAGAACCCCCTCCCCTGATCATAGGTTGGTTAAGTCGTAGTAGTTCCTCAGTTTCTGGAGAAAATCCATGATCGTTGCATGCATGTTTGATAACAGACTCTTCAGAGGTATTTGAGAATGTGCATCCTGTTTTAGGGCAGAAACAGTAATAAGCATACGATCGCGCTATCTTCTTTTTAAGATCCATTGAGCGCAATGGTTCACTGTTGTGTTTTGCCTTCATATGTTTCTTCACTAGATTCACTCCAAAGCACATGTGCGGGCAATGTATACAACGGAACAGTTGAGGAGACTGACCCTGAGCTCGACATCGAACTTGTGCCTTAGCGGCTGCATTACGTGTCGGCCTACCAGGGGACACTCCATGAGAAGCCTCATGAGTAACATACTCGTCCATCAAAGACTGAATCACATCCTGTGGCACTTCAAGGTCATCAAAGTTGTCATCATATTCACCGGCATCAGAATTATTAGCCGATTCCTCTGGTGTCGTTGTAGGTGGCGACTCGTCCATTTCAATGCTTACAGTCGGTGAGTTTACAACCAGTGAGGAGGTGGCCGGCATCTCCATCATCATTGGCGGCTCTTCTTCGGGTGGCTGAGGAGCAGGATTGACGACAGTGGTATCATTGTGCTTGTCTTTTAAATGGTCAGTCAGCTCTCCGTCATTACGGGTCTCCCATAGACAATATTTGCAGAAGTACACATACATTTTCTTCTTCATACGGTGTGCCTGCAGATCCTTCATTAACGTATCACTGTCCTTGTGGTTGGACAAAACATGTTTTTTCACACGGGTATTGTTGTTGGAGGTATAAGAGCAGTGAACACAAGCATATTCAGCACTCTTGGAGGACTTGAAGTTCTTAGCCATCTGGAAAGCTTTTTGAGAAATCTTGGATGAAAACGATCTGGTGAGTTCCAGACATTTTTTAGCAGAGACATCAACTTTCTCTGGGCATCCATTTTCCAGCCATGGAGTGCAGCTCTCCGAGTGGTTCAGATATTCCTCAGTTTTCTTGGTGGTGAAGGAACAGTTTTTGCGATGACAGAAGAACACATAACGACGCTGTTTAAGCTTCACTGCACGCATGTCCAAACTATACAACACACAACCTACATGCTTGATTTGTAGATGCTCTTTGATCTTGAAACAGACAGGGGCATTAAAATTGCAGTGTGCACATTTGTAGGTAAGTGGATATTTTTTCTTCTGTTCAGCGGGAATGAAATCCTCATCGCTTTCACTATCCTCGTACTCTGGATTTTCACGTTCCGGAATTCCTGCACGATTCGTTCCAGGAGTCGCCATAGATACTGGGGGGATAGGAGTTGGGGTGGTAGGCGTATATGATGAGGCTGTAGATTGGTTGCCAAGGTTTCCGTAAACAAGTGTATTGGGACTTTGATACATTGTCGAATCCTTTTCCTTAATGCGGTTCATTTCCTCCTGCGACGACACAAGCATGGCAACATACTTATGTGCCTTGCCAGTATGCTGACTGTTGAGATGGGTTTTGAGAAAGGTTTGACTCAAAGTGACGAACTCGCAGTAGCCACAGTTCCAGCACAATCCAGAAGATACGGTCACAGTGTTACCAGTCTTTGTAGACAGAGGTGAGGAAGCTTTGGTTGATAAAGTTGCTGAAATATTAGAATTGGAAGATGGTGGTGCTGGTACCTTGACAGACATTTGTGGTTGCTTCAGCAAGGTTGGAACTGAAATGGGCAATGTTTTGGAGGTTTTAGAGCTCGGAGTAATGATGGTTTCTGTCGATCTCTCATTGTCTTCCTCTTCTTCCTCATCTTCACTTCCATAATTGTCATTGTCATCATCAACTTCATCAACTTCCATTTCGAAGCACTCATATTCATCATCTTTCTTTTGAGATTTTTTAGATTTTTCCTTTGCCTCTGATGATTTTTCTTTTACTTCAGGCATCTTTTTTGTAACGCCCGTTGATTCTCTGACATTATCCACTTTGGATTTCTTTACAGCACCCATGTTTTCTTCAACCGTTTTCCGTTTGGAGGGTTTTTGACTCGGAGTGACGGTCTTATCCTCATAATCCGGTAGGAAGGAGCAAAATTTCAAGGTTTTGGCAGTTTCATAAAAATCTGAATGTTCTTGGACCGCATGCCTAATAACGTCAGCTCTTGAAAAGGACTGGTATTCACACGTCTTACAATGAAACCTGTGTTCCATTACATGTCCCAGCAGGTTTTGTTTAGCGTCCGTTTTGAACGGACAAAAGTTGCACCAGTAGAATTGTAGATCTGTCTGGATGTTAACTCCCTCCTGTGTCATGATGAAGGCCTTAGAGGCAACGCCACAGACCACCTCCTGTGTGGTGTTACTCAGGGTCTGTTCTGTCTGCGTGTCCAGCACACCCAGCTCCAACAAAGACAGCAGTGTATTGTCTTTCTTTGGTTGGGGGCAGGTTAGCGTGGGACTACCAGGACGTAGAATTGCTCCCTGACTAGGTTTTGGACTAGGCGTGGCATTGTTTATGTTATAAACCGAGGCTGATGAAGTCTGTGACTCACTCTTCGGACTATCGTAATACATGTACTTTTTGTAGGACATGTTTCTAGCTTGAGGTTTGTACAACCCAGCATTGTTCTGTGCAAGAAGATATTCATTTTTCTGTAGCAGGTCCTCAATAACAGTTTTAACGGACAGTTCTTTACTGGTATCACTGAGCATGTTGCTCAGTATCCCCCGTAACCTGTTATTCGATTCGCCACTGGGAAAGGTGATGTCAGTGGCATTCTTGCTGTCATTGTTTGTCGCTGCGGCTGCTGTGTCTGATGCAGATTCGTCTGTTGTGCCTGTGTAAGCTGCATCGTATCCCTCATCAATTGGTTCAGGTTTGATGGTCATCTGGCCATGGTCAGGGTTTGTTCCCTCATTCAGGCTTACCACATTATTGATCTGGAGTCCAGCCATGATGATTTCAATGACTTAGAACTGGAAAATACAAAACATCAATACCTTTAGCTTTAATAGAACTTTTCCTGTACATTTTACAAATCCTTTTCAATGAAAGCAGAATGATTTAGTCTGTGTTATCTAGATCTGAGTATCTAAAATGTTTAGGTATGAGGTAAAACCAGACCTGTCCCAAAGGGAACGAATACCCCTGAATACCTAGCTTTTGAGTAATCAATCATTGCCTACTATACCTCTTGTACATCGAAAACAGGTAAAAACAGATTTTTTTTCAGAGAAATTGTGTATAGCAATTCCAAATTTGGCTCCATGAAATTGACATTTGTGTCTGTAACAACAAGCTTATATCAAGCCAAGTTGGTGAATTACAATTCATCAAATGTGGCCAAAGACAATGAACTCATACCCTATGCATAAATTTCCAGTGACTACAAATGTAGAAGATAAGCTTCATTTTTTTTCTAATTATATAGGTCAAAGGTCAAAATGTAAGTCTCTACTTTTGATTCACGAAACAATGCCTCCCTGAAATGAACACACCTTAGTTTTTCTTTCAAGAAGGCCAACTCTGACCTACTTTTTTTGTAGGGATGACCTACTTTTGAAACATGAAACACTGCCTCACCAACTAAGAGGCAAATCCAACTGAAGTTCCACTGACAAGTAGTGTAGGAGACAGAACCCAGGCAAGAAAGTGGAGAGAAGGTTGATGGGAGGACGGAAGACACAACACAAAACTATAGAAACCAACCAATCCCCCATCATTGAGAAAATCAGCATCATAGTACAAGTATTGGATGATTTCATGCATCTAAAGAACCTTGCCCCCAAAACCTTGAAAGGATCGTCAGACAAGGGACTAATAAGCATATATGCCCCCCTCCCCCACCCCACCACTTTGTTACTAGGGAGATATAGAGCATGCCTTCTTGCCTTGAGATTAAATTAATGATTTATGATTTGGGTGGTGCAGTGGATAGCGCACTTGCCTTTCACAAAGGTGGCCGGGGTTCGATTCCCCAACTGAACGTGAACACTATAATATCCAGGCGAACAAGAGTGACTTATATTAGTTGGATAACTTGTTTCATAATTGTTGTAAAATAAATAAAGTTTATATTTATATAAATTTATGATTAAGGGACTAAGCTAGTTTTGGGATTTTGAGATAACACATTGACCGATGACATCTAAATCTAATCAGGTGTAGAAGTTGACTTGTGATGCTATGGTGCGAATATGAACCAAATCTGTTCAGGGTTTTCATGAGATATCTTAGCTTGTTTACAAGCTTGTCATTCCAAAATTGGTCAACGTTGACCTTTGACCTTTAACCTGGACCAATGACGACTAAAATCTATTTGATGTAGAACTTCATTGTGTGATGCATAATGGTGGGAATATGAACCAAATTAAAGGTGACCAGGTTTTTTTTAAAGATAAATTGTACACATAGGATGCACTGTAGACAAAGTGATTACAGTATAAAACTATAAAACCCAAAGTGGGGGTATAATAAGATTAAAGAACTAATTACCAGGGACCAACCAAAGAGCTGTTTCTGAAAGAATGGCATATTTGCTTTCTTCAGTCATTATTCCACATACATGTATTTAATGATTATCAGACTGACACAATGTTACATACACTTACCAGAAAACTGCTAACTTAAATCATTGGTGTCTTTGGCCGTTTTTGTTGATTCAGAATGAATGTATATGAGTACCCTGAAATGACCAAAAATCTTTATTAATTTCAGCAGAAAATTGGTGAAATAAAAAAATAAAAGAAACAAATCTAGCAATCAGAGCCTTTTTAAATTACAAATATACATGCATGTATTGTAAAATGCCATTTTGGGACAAAATTTCAGTTCCAATTTGATAATATAAGTTTGTATGAAAATGATAATCATTAAGTAGTTATAATTACTATGGCATAAATGCAATCGTCTGAAGAGAGCCACAATGCTTGAAAACTTTAGCAATTATAATTATGAGTTACATGTCGTTTTTATATTTATATACATGACACATTTTTTCTCTTATTTGAACTATACTCAGTATATATACATCCCTGCTTCATTACAAAGACAAATATATTGCATTGTCACCTTGAGATCATACTTCAATAATAACAATTTTTTTATGCAGCCAGAAGAAATATGCATTTAATATGGTAAACAAGTCTTTATCAGTATTGACACGCTTGCTTTTATTATATAAACGAAATACAATGTAAGTCCACGGTATTTCTATTTTTGTTTTTCACTCATACTTCCACGGCCTGAAAAAAACCCGTGGATGGCCCCACAATAGGACACACTTGTGTTTATTCTATTTATAGCCGAGTTATAGCAGCCAAACACCGACCACTGTGCAGAAGGCTCGAATCTTGTAATGTTTTTCAAGTTAAAAACTAAAATAAGCTTAAACATAACAGTTATTTTCAGAATTATTGCTCACATATCCACAGGGTTTGGTTTTTTCAACAGTTGAATTGCTGTGTGGTGATAAATTAGAGCGAGGTTTGAACCCCGTCTGCGCACAACACTGGCCTACAAAGCACGGCTAAATCGATCTTGCAAACAATGTCAATAGCTCAAAGATTCTACTGTAGCTTGCTTTCCAAACGACAACATAATATTTGAAATAATAACTGAGGAATACTTAAAATGTGGACTTATAAATGTGTTACAGTTTATGCTTGTCTAATCGAGTGGGTTCGACACCCTGCAATTTACAGCCCACACACACACACTCCCGCCATCCATGCATTGAATCATTGTGTCGGCGACAGCCTAGGCCCATGTATTTCGGCTTTGTTTGGCAAGAAATCCTTCATAAATACAGTCGGACAAACGCTCAAATTTCGTCCGATGGGCCAATTATTCGTCCAGTGTCACTCAATTCTCTTACCTAAATAGATAATCTCGCGAGGAAAATGCTCAACTAGGTCTCTACACCTACCTGGGTATTTCTTCATGACGCCATTGGCAATGCTGATTGATGACGTCACCTCAAGGGAGGTAACACCTTCACAAATTTAAAGCAGTACTGGGAGCATGCGACTGAGTGGAATATAGTTTAGTATTAATATTCTTTTGAATAACTTTTTCTGATTTATTTTTGGATTAGGATATATAGAGAGAAAATTATCCTTTTTATAAAAAAAGTAAATGTTCCTATCCAAGTCCGCGGCCATGATAAGCAATTGCGATCATAATCATTTCAAGGTGTTTCTATCGCCTTACACTCCTGCCCACAGGGGCATGACAATTTGTTACGTTAGCCCAGAGACGTATATAGGTTAAGTTATATACGTCTCTGGTTAGCGCAAATTTATGCAATTGGGGTTTTCGATACATTTTCGATAAAATTAATCTAAAACCCCCCAATATGAAAAATACTTTAAACACCCTAGTTTACATCCAAAACTAGCTGTAACGAATTATCATGTCCCTGCGGTATTTATCACAGGGACCTGAGAATTTGTTACAGCTAGTTTTGAACCTAAAATAGGGTGTGTAGAGTAATTTTGCACTTTTGGGTGGTATAGATCAATTTTCGATAAAAATACAGTTTCAATGGTCATATAGCCTTTATACCATTGAGAGGACATTTTTAACGAAAACAAGATGTAACAAAATCTCAGGTCCCTGTGATATTTATGACCAGACTGAGGATGCATTTTTATCGAAAATTGTTATAGGCCAACGAATTCTCAGGCCCGTTCTCCTGCCGAGATACAATTACAAGAATTTTTTGTTTTGTTTTAATCAATGCATGAAAACATGAAACATTAGCTCAGAAGAGTTTTTATTACAGAACATATATGAAATATTACAGAAGTCATGGGTATAAACTAAGACTTTAATAAAACAGTGATTTACTTTATTAAAGGCCCAAATTACGTAACTTCAGGAAGTTGATAACCATGCAAAAGTAAGCTTTAAAACGAAGTAAACCTGAGCAGTAACTAACAAGAAACTCTTGACAAAAAAATCCAAAAGAATTGAAAATAATTTAGATGGGGCCCACTTCAACAACAAGCCGAAGTTAGAAGACAACCACTCTTACCGATCGGGCACTTTTACACACTGTAATTTAAAGTGTCTGACTGTCCGGACTGTGGTACATATCTAATTACTGAGGTTTAAAGTATAACGCGTTAGGCTTTTGTGCGGTACAGATTTGTACCCCGTAACACTTTTGTGTGGTACACATTTGTACCACGTTACGCTTTTGTTTGGTACATATTTGTACCGCGTTACTCTTTTGTGCGGTACACATTTGTACCTCGTTATGCATTTGTGCGGAACACATTCGTACCTCGTTACGCTTTTGTGTGGTACACATTTGTACCGCGTTGCGCTTTTGTGTGGTACACATTTGAACCGCGTTACACTTTTGTACCGCGTTACACTTTTGTACCGCGTTACGCTTTTGTGTGGTACACGTTTGTACCGCGTTACACTTTTGTACCGCTTTACACTTTTGTACCGCGTTACACTATAATGTGGTACACTTTTGTACCGCGTTACACTTTTGTACAGTACCCATTTCACACATCTGTGACGTTAAACGTGTAAAAACGTTTCGGTCCATATTGGCCGGACACGTTTAATTTCCTGCACTGAAAATGTGCATTTACGGAGCTTGGTCGTGTTTTTTTGTTATTTGCTCTTCTTAAAACCATTTTTATCAACATTATTTATACTACATCAGAAATGAGCGAAATTATTGATATGTCATTCGGCTTATTATGAAGATAGGAGTTATATATTTATATGTGGGACAAGAAATCCTTCAGGGTTTTTCATAGGTAATAAAAAGGCAGAAAAAATGGGAAGGAATAATTAAAAAAAAATAATATCAAAAGAAAATAGGGGTTCACAGGTCATTTTTTCAACATGTGCCGTAAATGGAAAAGGCTTAAGAGTTCCAAAAAAATAATCAATTTTAGCGCTAAAACCATGGTTTTGACTGGTTATGGGATCACATTTTGAGAGTTATGCTAAATGTGGCGAAAAGACTTAAATACAAAAGTATACAAAAGTATCCGACCGATATAGGCTTTTAAGTAAGGTGAGAACTAAAAAAAGTATATTTGATATCCAGAATGGAGTTATTTCCCCTCGACTGTAAGGTTAAGCTCTAACCGTAACGAATGCGTTAATTATAAAAAAAAACTTCCTACGGTAAAATGGAATAGAGTCCCTCGCGAGAAAAAGGCTATGTCATGTCTATAATAAATATATCTGAGACGAATATCACTATTTATACAAATATATAGACAAATGTATTTGTAGTGACTGAGACAAATTGATTATATTACCGAATTATCACTGTCAACCCAAAGTATATGAAAAGAATGTACACATTTACGTTACACGGTATTTCAAAATGTGAATTTATACAAAAGTACCGAAGCTTGACTTAAAAAATATATACATACATATGTAGAAGATACTCACGCGGTCGAAGTTATCCAACATTAAACCGATAGATAGAACGCTGATAAAAATCAATAATTGATATTACTTATTACTTGCGATGGGGAGGGGGGGGTCATGGAGGCGACGTCATCCGATGGAGAATGACTTTAAAGATTTACAATTGTAATAGATATACACAATATTTAGTGCACCGTGCGTTAAAACAAAGAACATCTGTAATAACATCCTCTTCATATAGATTCTACCACTCGGGCAACCCAGCATCCAAAATATAAACTAATAAATCAGGAATGGAGTTATTCCCCCTTTGACTGTAAATGACATGGTAGGATATCTCTCAGACCATCACATAACTTGCGAATGTTTCTGTCGTCTGAAATAGGGGGAAACAACTGATATTTATTGATCACATGGTGTCTCCTGGTCAAAGCATCGCCAGCGACCGGATAGCTCAATTCAAAAGAGTTTGGATGAACCGAGTTCGAAATTCCTGTAACGCCCGTTGGTTTTTCCCTCTTTCCTATAAACATGCATTTTACCGATATTTCAAGATACTTGGTAGGTAGACCCACAGGGACCTGAGAACTTGTTACAGCTAGTTTTGGACCGAAATTAAGGTGTTTCTATCTTAAGAGCAATTTCAAGCGTTTGGGGGTGTAGATAATTGAGGACGGGGGCATTTTTATCGAAAATTGATATAGCCTTTATGCGTGGGCATTTTTTATTGACAATAAATCTACACCCCCAAAAGTGTAAAATTGCTCTAAACACGTTTATTTAGGTCCAATACTAGCCACAACAAATTCTCAGGTCCCTGTGGATAGGCCATAACTCAAACACATATCGAAACAATTCAGATTACTTGTGAAAAGTGACTTTATGCCCGTTGCCTTTGTCCTACAATGTAAACATTGTGAAGTTAGATACTAGATATATAGAAATCGACTAAATTAGACATGGTAGTATGTACTGTATATCCCTCATTATAGTTACCGCCCCAACTCCTTCATCACATCCTTCTCTCACACAGGGACATGATAATTTGTTACAGCTTTTTTTTTGCACCTAATGTCAAAACCAGCTAAACAAATTAGAGTATTTTTAAAAAGTGCAGCATATACATGTGTGTGTTACGTCATCTTTACACTTTTGAGGGGTTTAGATCAATTTCCGATAAAAATGCCCCGTCAATGGTCATAGAGGCTAGTAAAATTACTCTAAACACCATAATTTAGGTCTAAAACTAGCTGTAAACAATTCTCAGGTCCCTGTGTAAGGAAATACAACTTTCGTCTTATCCTACAGGACAAATGTATTTATTGTGACTTTGAGACAAATTGATTATATTACCGAATTATCACTGTCAACCCAAAGTATATGAAAAGAATGTGCATATTTACGTTACACGGTATTTCAAAATTTCAAATGATACAAAAAGTAACGAAAATAGACTTTATATATACACAGAATATACTCACGCGGTCGAAGTTATCCAACATTAAACCGATAGATAGAACGCAGATAAAAATCAATAATTAATATATTATTACTTGCGATCGGGGGGGGGGGGGGGGTGGGTTCGTGGAGGCGACGTCATCCGATGGAGAATGACTTTAAAGATTTCATAAAACTTACAATTGTTATAGACATACACAATATTTAGTGCCCTGTGCGTTTAAACGAAGAACATCTGTAATAACTTCGTCTTCATATGCCACTCGGTCAACTCAGCAAACTAAATAAATCAGGAATGGAGTTATTCCCCCCTTGACCGTAAATGATATGGAAGGATAACTCGCAGAATGTTTGTGTCGTCTAGATCTGCAATATGGGGAAACAACTCATATTTATTGATCACATGATGTCTCCTGGTCAAAGCATCGCCAGCGACCGGATAGCTCAATTAAAAAAAGTTCGGATGAACCGAGTTCGAATATTCTTGTAACGCCCGTTGGTTTTTCCCTCTTTCCTATAAACATGCATTTTACCGATATTTCAAGATACTTGGTAGGTAAGGTAGGCCCACAGGGACCTGAGAACTTGTTACAGCTAGTTTTGGACCGAAATTAAGGTGTTTCTATCTTAAGAGCAATTTCACGCGTTTGGGGGTGACGGGGCATTTTTATCGAAAATTGATATAGCCTTTATGCGTGGGCATTTTTTATTGACAATAAATCTACACCCCCAAAAGTGTAAAATTGCTCTAAACACCTTTATTTAGGTTCAATACTAGCCACAACAAATTCTCAGGTCCCTGTGGATAGGCCATAACTCAAACACATATCGAAACAATTCAGATTACTTGTGAAAAGTGACTTTATGCCCGTTGCCTTTGTCCTACAATGTAAACATTGTGAAGTTAGATACTAGATATATAGAAATCGACTAAATTAGACATGGTAGTATGTACTGTATATCCCTCATTATAGTTACCGCCCCAACTCCTTCATCACATCCTTCTCTCACACAGGGACATGATAATTTGTTACAGCTTTTTTTTGCACCTAATGTCAAAACCAGCTAAACAAATTAGAGTATTTTTAAAAAGTGCAGCATATACATGTGTGTGTTACGTCATCTTTACACTTTTGAGGGGTTTAGATCAATTTCCGATAAAAATGCCCCGTCAATGGTCATAGAGGCTAGTAAAATTACTCTAAACACTCTAATTTAGGTCTAAAACTAGCTGTAAACAATTCTCAGGTCCCTGTGTAAGGAAATACAACTTTCGTCTTATCCACCAGGACAAATGTATTTATTGTGACTTTGAGACAAATTGATTATATTACCGAATTATCACTGTCAACCCAAAGTATATGAAAAGAATGTGCATATTTACGTTACACGGTATTTCAAAATTTGAATATATACAAAAAGTAACAAAATAGACTTTATATATACATAGAAGATACCCACGCGGTCGAAGTTACGCAACATTAAACCGATAGATAGAACGCAGATAAAAATCAATAATTGATATTACTTATTACTTGCGATGGGGGGGGGGGGGGGGGTCATGGAGGCGACGTCATCCGATGGAGAATGGCTTTAAAGATTTTATAAAACTTACAATTGTTATAGACATACACAATATTTAGTGCCCTGTGCGCTTAAACGAAGAACATCTGTAATAACTTCGTCTTCATATGCCATTCGGTCAACTGAGCATCCGAAATAATAAAATCAGGAATGGAGTTATTCCCCCCTTGATCGTTCGTAAATGATATGGTAGGCTATCTCGCAGACCATCACATAACTTGCGAATGTTTCTGTCGTTTGCGCTATGGGAAACAACTGATATTCATTGATCACATGATGTCTCCTGGTCAAAGCATCGCCAGCGACCGGATAGTTCTATTCAAAAGAGTTCGGATGAACCGAGTTCGAATATTCTTGTAACGCCCGTTGGTTTTTCCCTCTTTCCTACCTATAAACATGCATTTTACCGATATTTCAAGATATTTGGTAGGTTGGCCCACAGCGACCTGAACATTTGTTACAGCTAGTTTTGGATCGAAATTAAGGTGTTTCTATCTTAAGAGCAATTTCAAGCGTTTGGGGGTGTAGATAATTGAGGACGGGGGCATTTTTATCGAAAATTGATATAGCCTTTATGCGTGGGCATTTTTTATTGACAATAAATCTACACCCCCAAAAGTGTAAAATTGCTCTAAACACCTTTATTTAGGTCCAATACTAGCCACAACAAATTCTCAGGTCCCTGTGGATAGGCCATAACTCAAACACATATCGAAACAATTCAGATTACTTGTGAAAAGTGACTTTATTTCCGTTGCCTTTGTCCTACAATGTAAACATTGTGAAGTCAGATACTAGAGCTATGGATATCGATCTATATTAAACATGGAACTGTATATTCCTCATTATAGTTACTGCCCAAATTTCTTCATCACATCCTTCTCTCACACAGGGATCTGAGAATTTGTTACAGCTATTTTTGCACCTAATGTAAAAACCAGCTGTAACAAATAAGAGTATTTTTTTTAAAAGTGCAGCATATGTGTGTTTTACGTTGTCTTTACACTTTTGAGGGGTTTAGATCAATTTTCGATAAAAATGCCCCATCAATGGTCATAGAGGCGAGTAAAATTACTCTAAACACCCTAATTTAGGTTCAAAACTAGCTGTAACAAATTCTCAGGTCCTTGTGTAATGGAATACAACTTTCGTCTTATCGTTTGCCACACAAGTGTAAATAAGTTTTTCGGAAAATTGCTACAACTTAGTACATATTCACCTCTTAGACTACCATTAAACCTCTTTTGCCATATGAAATTTTAATAACTATGCATTTAAGAAATATTTTTAACATTTTATTTCGGAAAAGTATATGATTTTTTTCGGATCTCTGTTTAATTCCGCGTGATTACCAACATTGTTATCTATATTCAGTTAAAATATAGAATAAATGCATTTAAATAAATTCCACGGCCGTATGGTTACAGTGAACAAAATTTGCATCACAATAATTTAATATACCTGTTAGTGTTACTGTTTGGGGCTTATTTACCATTACGTAATCGAAAACTAATGATGTCGAGATCGAGAGTGTTTTAACAAGCAGTGGTAATAGGTCGAAAGTTGTTTAACAGCTTTTGTTAAAAAAGAAACACCAATCGGCTGTGGTTTTTTATGCTTCATCAATGACAATTTGTTATTTTCATGAATCATGATATTTACGTTACAGGTGTGTTTGAGCAACATGTCCTTAATATGTAGCTATTGCATTCTTTTCATTGGACGTCAAATCTGCACCGGAAAGAAATAACTAGTATATAAAGTTGTTCTTTTTCAAGAAATGTATTTATTTTCCTATGTCAATATATGGCGACTGAAAATCAGTGTGCGAAAAAAAGCTGTATCACGAACACAGTAAATATCACGGCAAGTTAATGTTATTGTTTTCATTTAAACTGCTTTGAACCAGAAAACATGACTGAAATGAAGCATGAAAAAAGAAAAAAACTCGTCAAACAAGTAACTCGAAGTCCCCCACTGGGAAGCACAAGGGCTAGACACGGACCTATGTCACTATAAATATGAAATGATTGTCAGATAGTTATTTAACCTCTCCCGAATGTGTCCCTCCCACTTCTATATATCGTGACAAATATTCGGTATTGGGAGGGGTCACATTCGAGAGATGTTAAATAATCACCTGCCAATCATTTAATAGTAACATAGATCCGTGCCTAGCCCCTGTATGGGAAGGTACAGATTTATATGAAAAGTGTAATGCAGTCATCAAGATGGTTAAACAGCCACGTAAAAAATATAATAAGAAATTAGTGCAATCCAATTCAAAACTAGTCGTAATATAATTACTAACTTCCAAAAATCTAGGAGCTCCCGGGGGTTTGCCCCCAGGGCCCCTACCAAGGCTTTGGCCTGGACCCACTGGGGGGCTTCAGTGGCCCCCAGACCCCATGCCGATTAGTTAGATTATGTTTCACCTATCTTCTATAAATTAATTTCTGACTGTGATCGATATTATATTACAAACAAACACATTTTGCTTCACTCAATATATTGAAGATGTCAACATGTTGATTATAAGCTCATGCTATACTTGCAAATGCCATACTATTCGCCCGCCGTGTACATTTTAATGGCTTTAGAAGTACTTGTTTCCTCACTTTTTGTAAATTTCTTACTCAACCTTTCTGTCTAATACCGCCAGCTTGAAAGTAATTAAGAAGATCTATTCTTTTTTTTTGCAAAAAAAGTACTATCGCTTTTTGTTTACCTAAAAAGCAGTAAGAGAGAAGAAAATTGATATAATCGTTTGAAGCAGATGTATTATCATACATCAAAGTAACAATCGACGATACTTCCCACTTAATTTGATTCATAACTTTTTGCCCCCGCCCACTCCACCCCAACCAACACAAAAACTGGAACCCTGCCTTCATCTGTTACGCAACCGTAGATGTATTAAACTGTTATATTTATGTATTTTTTGTAAATCAGTTAGGTCCTAGACGCTATACGGGACACATCGGGATTAGTTTGAACATTCCAGAATACCCCGCCGTCAAGTAAAAAAGCATCTCATATCAATTATCAAAGTAATTCTCATTGACTATTATGGAATATACACGAGGAAAACTGCTATGTAATTGCCACAGTGACATGTTAATGTGTTACAGCTAGTTTTGGACCTAAACTACGGTGTTAAGAGTTATTTTACACTTTTGGGTGGTTCAGATCAATGTTCGATAAAAATCCCCCCCCCCCCTCAATGGTCATATAAGCTGTAACTAGCCGTAAAAAATTCTCATGTCCCTGTGTTAATTGCATGTTAAGAAACATATTTAATACAACATACACTGAGATATTGAGCACATCTTTTATTGGGAAACAACTGATATATGATATATGATATTCACCACCCGGTACAACCTGACCACCTACAGATAGGCGAAGAAATATAGGCCAATTCCTGGTACAACCTGGCTACCTACAGACAGGCGAAGAAATATAGGCTAATTCCTGGTACAGCCTGGTCACCTACAGATAGGCGAAGAAATATAGGCTAATTCCTGGTACAACCTGGCCACCTACAGATAGTTGAAGAACAATAGGCTAATTCCTGGTACAGCCTGGTCACCTACAGATAGGTGAAGAACTATAGGCTAATTCTTGGTACAATCTTGCTACCTACAGATAGGTGAAGGACTATAGGCGTTTTGAATGTATGCGAAATCAATCATTACTGTCCCACACACAACCGGATAGGTAGTCTAGTGGTAGGAATACAGGCTTATGGCCAAAAGGTTGTGGGTTCGAGTCAATCGAGTCACTGCACTGTGTTGTATTTTTGAGCAAGATACTTTACTCCACTTGTTCCAGTCTACTTAGCTGTAAAAGAATACAGTTAGTCTTCGAGCAACACCGGTTGTATGCTCCCCAGGGAGTTAAGAAATGTATTGGCTGGTCGTAAACACCCTACAACTACAGGCAATAAGTTGTGAACCTCGGCTTTGAGACGACCTACGAACTAGGATATAAGAATCTCGAATGATTATAGTGCGAACGTGAACATAAATGCTAAGACCATCGGTGATATTTCTTAATAAAGACCCATTAATAGTCTGTTGTGCATCAACTGGGCTATGTTATTATATAGAAAGTTCTTCAATTTGTCATTTTGGAATGTCAACGTAAATTTACTTCTCCATTTTATGACACTCAACGCAAAATACACAGAGCCGTTCAGCAAGACATCTTCAGACTCATCGTCGGAAACCCACGTGACACTGCTCAAACGTAGAGCAGTGTCACGTGGATTTCCGACAATGCTTCAGACGACTTAATAATATCCGGGTTACTTTTTAGTTTATATCACAAGGTAGTTCACGTCAGAGTGATAGCCATTTGTCCCATGAGTGTTTTAACATCTTCCATGGTTTGTTTCACCTCCTCTGATGACGCGCTTACCAGTCGTTCATTTCGAGGAGTTTCCAAAGAAACCACAGCTACGGAGTTTCGTCTTCGATGAACATTGATACTGGAATGGTTTCTGCTTGTATCGGAAAAACCGTTTCTACTTCCGCCTGGGAGAGACGGAAGTACAGAACTGTGCCTGCGCGAGGTTGATTTGTACTGATCAGTTGTGTTTTGATCCTTGACCCGAACATCCGACGTCTCCAGGCGTCCCAATGCCTCCTTCATTTTATGTTTCCTGTTAAGGGATCGAATCTGATCCTCATCCGGTACAATGCTACCACGCCGCGTACTTGCAGTAACTACTTCACTATTCCTACGCCTCCTCTTTGGCGACTTCTCAACTTTATCCGTTTGCCTACTTTGTGCACTTATATTCTTTAACTCCTCCATCTTTTTATCAAACTCTTCCAGCGACATACTGAGCGGACCAGACTTTCGCATATGTTGGTAAACCGACTTTTCCTGGTTAGTGAGACCGGATGGGCAGACGACGTTTTTGTGGGGAGTGGGAGGCTGAATGGCGCTCCAGAGATCCATTGCAAGGTTTTTGTTGTGTAAAATACGTGACGTGCTACACTCTAGTTTGGAGTGTAACCTAGTTAGTTGAGACCCTAGGCGGCGCTGTTGTGTTCTGTTCCGGTTCCTAGCGCTTTCCATTGCGCGTGATTCTTTCACAACCGGAAGTCCAAATACGGGATCCATCTTGAAGTCGTTCCTCGAAAACCTACACGAGAGAAAAAAAACCCATTGATATTCTTAATGTTTTTTCTTTTTTCATTTACTAAATAAATTATTTTGGAATGAACTGGTATAGAACAGGATTAAAAATAGTTCATTTATAAAAGATGATATAAACTCGTTATAACGAGAAAGAAACTTGTAATTACGAGTAATACTCTCATATTTATGAGAAGGATATTTATTTATTTTCTTGAAGCAAGAAAATTTATCGTTTCTTGAGACCCATGTTGGCTTCCTTATATCACACGTTATGTATGGTACATATTTTATGTTGATCAAAAAGTCGTAATAAGGTATCTACTGACAACAATTATAATGCCTACCTGTGCGCTTGTGCGCTACTGTTTTCCCATAAAGACGCTTTTGGTTCTATATTCCGCTCTTCCTGGTTCTAAAGCAGACGACAATTATCACTTTCTCCCAAAATATCACAGCCTTTATTCAACATCCACCTGTTGCATTAGTAAAAGGCAAAATATCACCAAACAGCTGTCTAGATCAACAGCTTGTTCACGATTTGCCAGGCCAGTGTGATGTGGTCGTCTTTAGTTTCGACTACTCTCCCCCCAACAGTGGACCGGTGTAATGAGATATATGCCCCAATCAGGACCACAAACAAAACATTCTCTGTTCTCACCTGGTCAACTAATACAGGTGTACGCCATTGTTATCGGCCTATATCACAAACAGCTTCGTGTTCGTAGAAATTCATTATCCCGCTGTTTAATTTCAGATATCGGGAGACCCTCGCAATGTCTAACATACGTATATAATTGCCAAAAGAATGGCTCCCCTTCGGTTTTTATTTAAACAAAACCTATTGTTATCGCTAAGTAAATGAAAGAGAATCCAGTTTTCCAATCTGATCGGGTTTTATTTGAATTATATTGTGTGTCTGGGATTTAAATTAAAAAGAAAATTAATGGACAAGAGCGGCTTCTTTTGTTGAATATGCTAATTCGCTTAATGTTTCATTCTGATGGTAACTTGGCAATTGTAGAAATGTCCTCGTCAAATGTCTCGTTTGATATGCGTATCACTCAGGATCCAAACTCGCATAACATTAGACACTTCGTGATACCCGGGTATGTCGCGTGCTCGGGTAACGGGGCAGTGGAATTAAGAGAGAGTACTTCCCAGGTTACGTGCTCGGGTAACGGCGCAGTGGAATTAGGAGAGAGTTCTCCCCAGGTTAAATATTTTAGTGAACACTAGGCTCGTTCTTCACCGAGTTCATTTACAAGTCAGAGGTGAGATTACACATAACGATATCGAATTAAAGTACACAAAACTCGTCTGAGCGTGAAGTCTAACGAATGAACTAGTGTTTTCGATGCCTGTATTACAGTACATGTAGATGGCCATAGAAACACAAGAACATGTATAAAACAATGTCTAAGTGTACTGCACAAGTATTTTTTCGCTGAAATGGTTCTAAAATCTATATGTTTTGTAGATCTTTAATTTACATAATCGATGAAAAATATTCGCGAGTTGATACTAAAGAGAATTTGTATACCACGGAAATGTCCACTTTACAGTATACACGAACGGTATACATGTACCTTTTTGTAGATATGCTTATTACTCTAGCAACGCACGTGGCCAAAACGTTATATTCCATCGTGGATGATATACCGCTGGTTTTCGTATTTTCAGTCCATTTTTGATGGTTTGAAAGTTGTTGGCTATGTTATAATGTTGTGTAATCAACCGTCCGCAAATCTGATACAACAGCCATGATTTGTGATTTTAAGAGACAGTCGACAATAGGTTGAACAGTCGACACTAAGTTGAACTGTCAACACTAGGTTTAATAGTCGACACTGGGCTAAACATTTGACACTAGGTTAAACAGTCGACACTGGGTTGAACATTTGACAATAGGTTGAACAGTCGACATTAGATTGGACATTCGACAATAGGTTGAATAATCTACACTAGATTAGACAGTCGACAATAGGTTGAAATGTCGACATTAGGTTGAACAGTCGACATTAGTTTAAACAGTCGAAATTAGGTTGAACAGTCGACACTAGGTTGAACAATCGATATTAGGCTGAACAGTCGACACTAGGTTGAACAGTCGACAATAGGTTGAAATGTCGACACTAGGTTGAATAATCGACACTAGGTTGAAATGTCGACATGAGGTTGAACAGTCGACATTAGGTTGAACAGTCGACACTAGGTTGAACAGTCGACATTAGGTTGAACAGTCGACACTAGGTTGAACAGTCGACAATAGGTTGAAATGTCGACACTAGGTTGAATAATCGACACTAGGTTGAAATGTCGACATGAGGTTGAACAGTCGACATTAGGTTGAACAGTCGACACTAGGTTGAACAATCGATATTAGGCTTAATAGTCGACACTAGGTTGAACAGTCGACAATAGGTTGAACAGTCGACACTAGGTTGAATAATCGACACTAGATTGAAATGTCGACATGAGGCTGAACAGTCGACACTAGGTTGAACAATCGACGCTAGATTGAACAGTCGACACTAGGTATATCATACTTTTACGGTCTGTTCTTATGCTACTGTTCAAGTCTCTGTAGCCCGACTCGATGGTTTTCGTTTGTCATTGGTTCACATGGTATCGATTCCATCACTTATAACATACATTTCTGTGTCGGTGAAGTGTTCGGCTGACGTTATACCATTCGGCTCAAAGACGTTATAATATGCTTTCATATAGCGAACCACTGAACGACTATACATGTCGAGTTTTTCGATCCACGCGTTATCTACCAGACTGATGTCTAAAAGGACATTTATCATTGTCGTGACGTTACTAAAGCATCGAGGAATTTCAACAGCATTGTCACATTAATTTTAAACAAATTAATTACGATACCTGTAAACTATCTTAAATATATTTTAGATCTACTTTCATCCCTACCACTGAGGTGTATCCCCGTCAACGACGCTATGCTTGTGATTAACTGTGAACGCCGTAATACCCTGGCTAAGACAGGAGAACGGGGCGGCCTGGAGATCGATTAGTACTACTACTACTACCTATATATTTACATATACCCCAGGTACTCAAACAACACCAAACTCCGGTAACATTAATGGACGGTGTCCCGAGTAATTATAAGTTAAACCAGGGACTGAAACACTGAGTAAATAAACAGTGAACGAGTTATTGTCACCATTGATGCAATCTGTTTATCGATTATGACATCAAAGTATGGATGACCATGATGCTGGTATATCTTCAACAGTGTAAAATGATTGGGACAAGCCGAAAGTATCCGGACCAAGACGTGTGGAAGAGGTACACCAGCCCAAGTAAGTATTGGATGACGTGTTGGCTAATTATTATGGAAAACCTGTATTCTATTAAGGTTGGGGGTTTGGGGTAAGGGGGTTGGCAAATCGTCTATTATGGTTGATGTGAATACCTGTATCGCATTGTACAAATATCATATATATTGATAACGATCCGATTACGACAATAAATTCATCTTGTAACCTTCGGATCAACATTAATAACAACAACAACAACAACATGTATATTCTTAGCTGGATACCATACTTCCAGCTGGATACCATACTCATAGCTGGATACCATACTCATAGCTGGATACCATACTTCCAGCTGGATACCATACTCATAGCTGGATACCATACTCATAGCTGGATACCATACTCATAGCTGGATACCATACTTCCAGCTGGATACCATACTCATAGCTGGATACCATACTCATAGCTGGATACCATACTCATAGCTGGATACCATACTCATAGCTGGATACCATACTCATAGCTGGTTACCATACTCATAGCTGGTTACCATACTCATAGCTGGATACCATACTCATAGCTCGATACCATACTCATAGCTGGATACCATACTCATAGCTGGATACCATACTCATAGCTGGATACCATACTCATAGCTGGTTACCATACTCATAGCTGGATACCATACTCATAGCTCGATACCATACTCATAGCTGGATACCATACTCATAGCTGGATACCATACTCATAGCTCGATACCATACTCATAGCTGGATACCATACTCATAGCTTTATACCATACTCATAACTGGATACCATACTCATAGCTGGTTACCATACTCATAGCTGGATACCATACTCATAGCTGGATACCATACTCATAGCTGGATACCATACTCATAGCTGGATACCATACTCATAGCTGGATACCATACTCATAGCTTTATACCATACTCATAACTGGATACCATACTCATAGCTGGTTACCATACTCATAGCTGGATACCATACTCATAGCTGGATACCATACTCATAGCTGGATACCATACTCATAACTGGATACCATACTCATAGCTGGATACCATACTCATAGCTGGATACCGTACTCATAGCTCGATACCATACTCATAGCTGGTTACCATACTCATAACTGGATACCATACCCATAGCTGGATACCATACTTATAGCTGGATACCATACTCATAGCTGGATACCATACTCATAGCTGGTTACCATACTCATAGCTGGATACCATACTCATAGCTGGATACCATACTCATAGCTGGTTACCATACTCATAGTTGGATACCATACTCATAGCTGGTTACCATACTCATAGCTGGATACCATACTTATAGCTTTATACCATACTCATAACTGGATACCATACTCATAGCTGGATACCATACTCATAGCTTTATACCATACTCATAACTGGATACCATACTCATAGCTGGATACCATACTCATAGCTGGATACCATACTCATAGCTGGATACCATACTCATAACTGGATACCATACCCATAGCTGAATACCATACTTATAGCTGGATACCATACTCATAACTGGATACCATACTCATAACTGGATACCATACTCATAGCTGGATACCATACTCATAGCTGGATACCATACTCATAGCTGGATACCATACTCATAGCTGGATACCATACTCATAGCTGGATACCGTACTCATAGCTCGATACCATACTCATAGCTGGATACCATACTCATAGCTGGTTACCATACTCATAACTGGATACCATACCCATAGCTGGATACCATACTTATAGCTGGATACCATACTCATAGCTGGATACCATACTCATAGCTGGTTACCATACCCATAACTGGATACCATACCCATAGCTGGATACCATACTTATAGCTGGATACCATACTCATAGCTGGTTACCATACTCATAGCTGGATACCATACTTATAGCTGGATACCATACTCATAGCTGGATACCATACTCATAGCTGGTTACCATACTCATAGTTGGATACCATACTCATAGCTGGTTACCATACTCATAGCTGGATACCATACTTATAGCTGGATACCATACTCATAGCTGGATACCATACTCATAGCTCGATACCATACTCATAGCTGGATACCATACTTATAGTTGGATACCATACTCATAACTGGATACCATACTCATAGCTGGTTACCATACTTATAGCTGGATACCATACTCATAGCTGGATACCATACTCATAGCTGGATACCATACTCATAGCTCGATACCATACTTATAGCTGGATACCATACTCATAGCTGGATACCATACTCATAGCTGGATACCATACTCATAGCTGGATACCATACTCATAGCTGGATACCATACTCATAGCTCGATACCATACTTATAGCTGGATACCATACTTCCAGCTGGATACCATACTCATAGCTGGATACCATACTCATAGCTCGATACCATACTCATAGCTGGATACCATACTCATAGCTGGATACCATACTCATAGCTGGATACCATACTCATAGCTGGATACCATACTCATAGCTGGTTACCATACTCATAGCTGGATACCATACTCATAGCTGGATACCATACTCATAGCTGGATACCATACTTATAGCTGGATACCATACTTCCAGCTGGATACCATACTCATAGCTGGATACCATACTCATAGCTCGATACCATACTCATAGCTGGATACCATACTTATAGCTGGATACCATACTCATAGCTGGATACCATACTCATAGCTGGATACCATACTCCTAGCTGAATACCATACTTCCAGTTGGATACCATACTGTTAACTGGATACCATACTCCCAGCTGGATACCTTACTCCCAGCTGGATAGCAAAAATCCAGCTGGATACCATAATCCTAGCTGAATATCATACTCCGAGATGGAAACCATACTCCCATCTAGACACCATACTTCAAGCTAGACATCATACTTCAAGCTAGATACCATACTCCTAGCTGGACACCATACTCCCAGCTAGATACCATACTCATAGCTGGATACCATACTTCCAGCTTGATACCATACTCCCAGCTGAATACCAAATTCCCAGCTGGATACCATACTCCCAGCTGGATACCATACTCCTAGCTGGATACCATACTCCCAGCTGGATACCATACTCCCAGCTGGATACCATACTCCCAGCTGGATACATACTTCCAGCTGGATACCATCCTCATAGTTAGATACAGTTCTCCCAGCTGGATACCACAATCCAAGCTGGATAGCTTGTATACCGCTAAGTGAATACTACTGCCGTCCTGTTTGGGTACCATACACTTTTTGGTACATTCCAATCTCCCAGTGTGTGAATAAGGAATTCGATATTAATTTCAATTTCGTTTTGGGTAATTTTAAACATTTATTATATATTAAGATTTACATTCCGGACCCATTATTTTTATTGTGTATCTGGAACATGTCGTTACTTTAGGAAATGCATTGTGTACGGCCTTGCTTCTGAGTTAATTTCTTTCGTGAAAAGTTTTAATTTGTAAATAATGTATACCAAAACACTAGTTGTCAAATTACACGTATCGTATACCACTGTTAACGAGCTTTCCTATTTATACAGTTTTGTAGCCGTACTAACAACATGTCCCTACTATTGACATGTGTAGAGTGGACGTTATTAAGAATTATCGAAACTAACGGTATTTCATACCGCTGTGCTAATATTTATCTCGTGAACGGCACTGAGTGGGTCAATATTGGCAAAAATTATAACGATATTGTACGACAAACACATAATTAATCCTCAAGTCCATTCAATAAACTTGATGAATTCAGGATATGTGTATACATGTACATATATAAGTATTATTGAGTTTATCCAACGTCATAGATATAGTATATATTTAAATACAGTACACTAAAAGCTCGTAGTGTCTAGCTGTGTCCAGTGATATCAGTACGTAGTGTCTAGTTGTATACAGTAGTATCAGTACGCAGTGTTTAGTTGTGTACAGTAGTATCAGTACGTAGTGTCTAGTTGTGTACAGTAGTATCAGTACGTAGTATCTAGTTGTGTACAGTAGTATCAGTACGTAGTGTCTAGTTGTGTACAGTAGTATCAGTACGTAGTGTCTAGTTGTATACAGTAGTATCAGTACGTAGTGTCTAGTTGTATACAGTAGTATCAGTACGTAGTGTCTAGTTGTATCCAGTAGTATTAGTACGTAGTGTCTAGTTGTATACAGTAGTATCGGTACGTAGTGTCTAGTTGTGTACAGTAGTATCAGTACGTTGTGTCTAGTTGTGTACAGTAGTATCAGTACGTAGTGTCTAGTTGTGTACAGTAGTATCAGTACGTAGTGTCTAGTTGTTTACAGTAGTATCAGTACGTAGTGTCTAGTTGTGTACAGTAGTATCAGTACGTAGTGTCTAGTTGTATACAGTAGTATCGGTACGTAGTGTCTAGTTGTGTACAGTAGTATCAGTACGTAGTGTCTAGTTGTGTACAGTAGTATCAGTACGTAGTGTCTAGTTGTGTACAGTAGTATCAGTACGTAGTGTCTAGTTGTGTACAGTAGTATCAGTACGTAGTGTCTAGATGTATACAGTAGTATCAGTACGTAGTGTCTAGTTGTATACAGTAGTATCAGTACGTAGTGTCTAGTTGTATCCAGTAGTATCGGTACGTAGTGTCTAGTTGTATACAGTAGTATCGGTACGTAGTGTCTAGTTGTGTACAGTAGTATCAGTACGTAGTGTCTAGTTGTGTACAGTAGTATCAGTACGTAGTGTCTAGTTGTGTACAGTAGTATCAGTACGTAGTGTCTAGTTGTTTACAGTAGTATCGGTACGTAGTGTCTAGTTGTGTACAGTAGTATCAGTACGTAGTGTCTAGTTGTATACAGTAGTATCGGTACGTAGTGTCTAGTTGTGTACAGTAGTATCAGTACGTAGTGTCTAGTTGTTTACAGTAGTATCAGTACGTAGTGTCTAGTTGTATCCAGTAGTATCAGTACGTAGTGTCTAGTTGTATACAGTAGTATCGGTACGTGAATCTAGTTGTGTACAGTAGTATCAGTACGTAGTGTCTAGTTGTGTACAGTAGTATCAGTACGTAGTGTCTAGTTGTATACAGTAGTATCGGTACGTAGTGTCTAGTTGTGTACAGTAGTACCAGTACGTAGTGTCTAGTTGTGTACAGTAGTATCAGTACGTAGTGTCTAGTTGTGTACAGTAGTATCAGTACGTAGTGTCTAGTTGTGTACAGTAGTATCAGTACGTAGTGTCTAGTCGTGTACAGTAGTATCGGTACGTAGTGTCTAGTTGTGTACAGTAGTATCAGTACCTAGTGTCTAGTTGTATACAGTAGTATCGGTTCGTAGTGTCTAGTTGTGTACAGTAGTGTCAGTACGTAGTGTCTAGTTGTGTACAGTAGTGTCAGTACGTAGTGTCTAGTTGTACACAGTAGTATCAGTACGTAGTGTCTAGTTGTATACAGTAGTATCGGTACGTAGTGTCTAGTTGTTTACAGTAGTGTAGGTACGTAGTGTCTAGTTGTGTACAGTAGTGTCAGTACGTAGTGTCTAGTTGTATACAGTAGTATCAGTACGTAGTGTCTAGTTGTGTACAGTAGTATCAGTACGTAGTGTCTAATTTTAACAGTAGTATCAGTACGTAGTGTCTAGTTGTGTACAGTAGTATCAGTACGTAGTGTCTAGTTGTATACAGTAGTATCAGTACGTAGTGTCTAGTTGTATACAGTAGTATCAGTACGTAGTGTCTAGTTGTATACAGTAGTATCAGTACGTAGTGTCTAGTTGTGTACAGTAGTATCAGTACGTAGTGTCTAGTTGTGTACAGTAGTATCAGTACGTAGTGTCTAGTTGTATACAGTAGTATCAGTACGTAGTGTCTAGTTGTGTACAGTAGTATCAGTACGTAGTGTCTAGTTGTATACAGTAGTATCAGTACGTAGTGTCTAGTTGTGTACAGTAGTATCAGTAAGTAGTGTCTAGTTGTGTACAGTAGTATCAGTACGTAGTGTCTAGGTGTGTACAGTAGTATCAGTACGTAGTGTCTAGTTGTGTACAGTAGTATCAGTAAGTAGTGTCTAGTTGTATACAGTAGTATCAGTACGTAGTGTCTAGTTGTATACAGTAGCATCAGTACGTAGTGTCTAGTTGTGTACAGTAGTATCAGTACGTAGTGTCTAGATGTGTACAGTAGTATAAGTTTGTAGTGTCTAGTTTTGTACAGTAGTATCAGTACGTAGTGTCTAGTTGTATACAGTAGTATCAGTACGTAGTATCTAGTTGTGTACAGTAGTATATGTACGTAGTTTCTAGTTGTGTACAGTAGTATCAGTACGCAGTGTCTAGTTGTATACAGCAGTATATGTAAGTAGTGTCTAGTTGTATCCAGTTTAGATCAGGTTGTGTTATTGTATCAAGGAGTATGATTACTTAGGTGATATGTATTTTATGTTTGCTTATGTAAGTTTTTAAGTGACATATAGTATACAGTATTAAAAATCTCTGGAATTATTCTCACTTCTACAACCATCATGGTTCGCCGCGAAAAATATATTTACTACCAAGTAAAACAGTTTTACAGTAACATATCTACAATCAGAGAGTGAGGCATTCATTAGTACTGTAATTACTGCCTTTCTAAGGCCTAGTATAGTATATACTTTCTCATTTAAAAGGAAATCACTTGCGTATCAAATAAGTGACACATTCCGACAATGGTTTGATACGTTTACTTACAAAAGCGCTATGTAAAGTCAACGGAGCAAGGACATTTATCGGCTGTGTGAGTAGCTCAGTCTTTTATGTACCTATAGTCTAACTATACCTCACAATGGTCGCCGACAACCAAAACACAACAATATTACCTATTCAAGATAAGAATTATATAGATATTTACTTTCCATGTGCAAATATTCATATACGTCAATGTTGAAAAGACGTTATTCATTTGATATTAATGCACAAATATCGAACTTTTTAAAAGAGCTCAAATACAAATAACATACATGAAATAAAAGATAAACTTATCAAAATCTACCGTGTATTGACATTAAATAGTTACAACAAATAGTACACGAGACTACAAACTCTCGACGTTGAGAATCTGAGAACCGACACAGAACCGAGAGGAGCGGGACCTCCTTTATCGGTCCGGGGGTGGACTGCATTGTTCTAAGCTCATAATGCCAGCATGTAATTTAGTTGTGATGTTTAAGTGTGGTGAGGCGAGCACAAATGGGAACTGAACCAGACCTTCTGTAGTTATACACAATGAATTGAAGATCGACGTAGTCAGCTTTCTGGTGCCAACAAACCAAGTTTGTAGGAACTTGACATGCACACTACGAGCGACCATTTCAATAACGGATGCACTATAACAGTGAAAACTCGGAATGTATTGCAGCAAATTACAGACAATCTATGGACTGTCAATTTTCGTAACCATAGAAACAATGGATCTGCATTTTCCATGATTGATGACGTACAGGTAACTTGCATGTATATTGATAGTGTTATATTTACGTTAAAGATTTTTTTTTATGTAATAGATAAAATAAGGTGTATTGGTGATTGCTAAGTGATGACGAAGTTTCTGCCACGTATCAATCTGAATACATATGAATCTCTTCACACTCGCCTAAAACAACAGCATTAGTCTTTGCTTAGTGATGACCAAGTTTCTGTCACGTACCAAATCATCTGGGTACACAGAAACCGCTTCACTCTCGCCTAAATACAATAGTTTGTTGCTAGGACATGGAGTTTTCGTTTTCATTCCAGCGTATTTGATTAGGTGTTCGGAATAATTGCATGGGCTGTTTATTAATGTTGTCAAGGTTACGTTCATAAACCATCACTTCTTTATAGGGGATGAATTGTAGAAAATCAATCACAATCGCTATATTAGATTTGAAGCGAGATTTTCTATACGATGATGAATGCATGGCATAGATTTGATATGTGTTTATGTAAAGACAATGACAAATTCATTAAATGCGAATTCAACTAATACAAGGCACAGGGACCTGAGAATTTGTTAGAGCTAGTTTGGACCTAAAAAATGGTGTTTAGAGTAATTTTACACATTTGGGGGGTTAGGATCAATTTTCGATGAAAATGCCCCCTCAATGGTCATAGAAGCTTTTATGACCATTGAGGGGGCATTTTTATCGAAAATTGATCTTAACCCCCCAAATGCGTAAAATTACTCTAAACACCCTATTTTAGGTCCAAACAAGCTGTAACAAATTCTCAGGTCCCTGTGATACAATGGGCCCCGGTGGCCGAGTGGTTAATTATGGTGTCCCCACATTCTTCCACTAGCCCTCCACCCCTGGGTTGCGAGTTCGAAACCCACATTGGGCAGTTGCTAGGTACTGACCGTAGATCATTGGTTTTTCTCCGGGTACTCAGGCTTCCATCCACCTCCATAACCTGGCACGTCCTTATATGACCTTGGCTGTTAATAGGACGTAAATCAAAATAAACCAAATGCAACTAATACAGCCCCCTGACGTCACCATATTATATTCCAACAAATTCTCACTTCCCTATTTTCTCTAAACCTCTTGCACTTTCCCCTTTATTGACCAAGTGTTTAAAAAAGGGGGATTGTTGACAATACTGTAAGGTTTACGCTTATTTTCAGTAAACATTGAAACAAGCCAGTCCACCATAAAGTTAGTTTAAATGTGGAAATTGTAGTGATCCACTTGCTTTCCAAGGTCTCAAGGCCAAAATCGTTGGTGCTGGTGACTTAATTACGCCATAATTAGTGTAAACAAGCTCATAATATAACAACCTGCGTGGAATCGCCTTGAAATATTCTACATTGCTTTAGCATAACTACACGAAACTAATTCAAAATGATCATAATTATCTTATTTAATCCATATATTTCAAAAACTTGTCAATGAGGTCATTGTGAAATTCTTAACGAATACGTTGCATTGCGTTCTCTACTACTTTGAGTTGCCCTTTAATAAACATTTACAAATCTTAGTCTAGTCGGAAGAGTGTTGGCTAAATGACCCGTTAAATATGGGTGTTGCTTGCGGTATCGATATCAAAAGCGATATTTAGCGGTACAGATATATATATAGTCAGACCCCTCGGACAAACTTTAGCCGCCTAGTGTACAGATCAGCTGTTATTGACAAGTTATTATAGACACAACTTTTGTGGTATATAGTTGTAATTATCAATCAAAGTTTCACAATGTATCGTATTAATAACACAAGATAAAAACAGTTTTATATAACCGCACAGTCATCCCGAACTAGCAATAATAAAGGGATTTCTGATGACTTCATCGAATCTACTATAGCCAGGGGTTGAAACTTTTTATTTCTATGAACATTATTTTCATGAGTAATGTAAAAAAACAGTATTCGGGATATGGATGAACAGTAATGATATAAAAATATGTACAGTATACATACTAGTACAGTGCTAATAAAAATCTGCTCATTGGCGTTACAGATATTATTTCGTAAGTTGACGTCACAGTGTTTGGAAGACTGATTGTTTTTTTTAAATGTCAAAACGAATTTTGCAACATCGACCGTAATTTAAACTCGGGATCTAGACATCGGGTAAGCTTGACTCCGCCATTGTGTATCGAGCGTGCAGACATGGTAAGGTATTGTCCTATAACATTGGTCTTTGGTAGATTGTGATCACAATCAACGACCGTCACGCCCCCTAACGTCCGCCTTTGTCAATACGCCGCCTACATGCAGAGTTATAGGTTTTTTTTTATGAAAGAGCATTATTTCCTTACGACTTATACATTGTTACATGTACGATGTATACTTCAATGTGGTGTAAACGAGCGAGTAGTTTACATATGATTTATCCAGACCTTTCCTTATTCTCCAGCTTCAATTTGTCTATACTTTCCCTGATTCTCCAGCTTCAGTTTGTCTATACCTTCCCTGATTCTCCAGCTTCAGTTTGTCTATACCTTCCCTGATTCTCCAGCTTCAGTTTGTCTATACCTTCCGTGATTCTCAAGCTTCAGTTTGTCTATACCTTCCCTGATTCTCCCGCTCCAGTTTGTCCAGACCTTCCCTTATTCTCCAGCTTCAGTTTGTCCGGATCATCCCTTATTCTTCAGCTTGAGTCCAGGCCTTCCCTTATTCTTCAGCTTGAGTTCGTCCGGATCATCCCTTATTCTCCAGCTTCAGTTTGTCCGAACCTTCCCTTATTCTTCAGCTTGAGTTTGTCCGGACCTTCCCTTATTCTTCAGCTTGAGTCCAGACCTTCCCTTATTCTTCAGCTTGAGTTTGTCCGGACCTTCCCTTATTCTTCAGCTTGAGTCCAGACCTTCCCTTATTCTTCAGCTTGAGTTTGTCCGGACCTTCCCTTATTCTTCAGCTTGAGTCCAGACATTCCCTTATTCTTCAGATTAAGTTTGTCCGGACCTTCCCTTATTCTTCAGCTTGAGTTTGTCCGGACCATCCCTTATTCTCCAGCTTTAGTTTGTCTAGACTTTTCCTTATTCCTCAGTTTTGATTGACCCTGACTTTGGATTATTTTCAATTTTTATTTGTCCAGGTTGTAACCATGGAAACCCTTAGCTTTTATTTTTTTTGTCACAATATTAAATAAGGAATTCGACAATAAGTTAGCGCACATTTGATTGTGCACAGAATAAGATTTTTAATGCAAGCAGATGAAACACAAGGGATTCCAAAAATCTTCTCTCGTAAATTGGGGCAGTAACGCCATCCATCGGGTGATAACCTATATATATATAGTTTACATGTACGTAAGCGTACTCTGTTCGGGCAGAGATGCGTGATATACCGAACAGATAGGCCCACGGTAATTGCTAATCGATACGGTGAACTGACACAAAACAAAGGCTCTAATGCCTATAGGTACACATTGAGGTTGTCTAACACCAACTCTCGCATGTTAAATATTACGTTTAGACCCAGATTTGTCAATAGATCACCCAACAGTAGAAGGGATTTTACCCCCCCCCCCCCTTCAATACATACCATATCAGTCAACAGAAAATATAACGGGGAGGTAAACATGATTAGCTTATATTTATCAAACTAAAATTGATTTTTACAAAGCCGTTAAAGTGCATCTATTGATTTGTTATGAGATAAATGACTGATTAAATCTTTGACACCTGTACGTGTATTGATCTATAAAAACAGTCTTTTTGGTTGAAGTTTCGAATTATTGCTTAATATAAGTTACATGCATGCCTTATGGCATGACATTTACCTCATGCAACAGTCATATTAGGAATTTCTATCACGTAAGAAAAGTGATATTCATTTGTCCATGTAAGGTGACAATTATCCATGTCCCTTTCTCCACAATGCTGCCCCCCCCCCGCCCTATCTTAACCCCAATTGTTGCCCAATCAAGCACACCTACCCCATCATTTTGGCACCGAGAAAACACGGAAAGCGCCGATGGTTCCCAAGTGTTCCGCTCCGTCCCACTCCGGCCACCCTTGCCCCTTCCGCCTAATAACGATACACTTGTAATAAGATCTTCTAATCAAACGAGATATCATATATAATATTACAACAGGGCAATCAAACGAGTATATTTCTGTGAGGTGTTTTGAACTGTGTCAAAATATGATCTATTAAATACATATCTATTACTTCATATCGGCTATTGAATTCATAACTGGATGCACACATTCAATCAACTGACGTGGGGTGTATTTGTTTCATTAATGACGACACTAAGCCGTCATAAAATAGACTTTATGTGTATTCAATATATAACCCGTTAATCGTATATTATCACCGCGAACCTGTTAGTTCTATGCAGTGATCAATTCCGTGTTTTAACAGTGTTTCTCTATCTGCTGTTCCAGACTGGCTGCGCCGCTGTCCCGTGAAGATTCGTCGAGTTTGGGCCTAGAACATTCATCTTATTATTATGAAGACATCGTGATACATAACAACAACAGAAATAGCTATAACGCACCAAACAAAGGCATGATCGTTCAAAGCGTACATAGACATAAATATTTAACTTGGTGTTTTTGAAGATTTGAATCTGCCGTGTAGATAGGAGTAATGTCATTGTGTGGACGCGTTCCCGTGGGCCTTTAAGCCTTTAAATATTCTTCTACATTACCCATGACAGACAACGCTGGATTGTCGGATAACGTCGGCACAATGACCGAGGTTTCGGGATTAAGAAGCCCTTCGAAATCTCGGCCACTGGGAGAAGTCAAAGACAATATAATTTGCTTTGACGAAGAAAACCAGATACAACGGCCTACAAACTCGTCCCGAGAGGGACGCCGGCGCCGAGCTGAAAGGTACAGCTTCCGGCGGATGAAGGAGATGCGTGAAAGTCTACGTCAAGCAGCGCTGATAAATATAGTGGCAGCGGTCAATGAAGAATATGAAGAAATCTCAGTCGGCTGTAGACCCGTTCACAAACACCATGGCTGTTTTATCGAACCTTGTGTTGAATAAGGACAGGACTATATCTATCCCTAAGCAACAAGTGTTTAAAGAAGCTCCACAGAAGTTCTCCATTAAGAAACCACTGTTTTACAAAAATTCTGCGGACGAACCTTCTACCGAAGATGACGAGGATGAAATAGAACAGAGGAGGCGGAACATTTCGTTGTCCCGAACACGCACCACTGTGGGCGATACTCCACCGCAGACGGCTAAAACGGAAAACATCTCAATATCCGTTCCTCTTCATCAGATCAACGAGGAGAGCAAAGATGAGAGATCGGACAAAGAGTGGATTGATAGTCCGGCCAAGGTCAGGATAGCAAGGTCATGGACGCCGCGGCGACGTTTCGTGTCCCTTAACAAACGTAATGACGCGCGGATTACGTCAAATATAGCAAAGTGTGACGCTGTAGATATTTACGAATCAACCGACACTTTTAATGGGAACTACGTCACAAATTGTGTTCCTCCACAACACCGTCCTAACTCGTCAAGCGACCTCAGTATATACCGTGCCAAATCACTTCCGTCTATATTTCCGGTGAAAAGACGAAAGTCTTGCGCATTGCAAGATTCTCCTCAGATACTGACTAACAATGAAAAGGTGAAGGTCACCACTCCATTTAAGCCACCGGTTCAAAAGACGATAAGAGAAAACAGCATAGCGGCAGATAACCCAATTTTGTCGAGGAATATACAAAAACTGTCACTTGGGTCTACTGTTAATGGGGGTAGTAAAAAGTCGGATAGCAAACCTAGTAGCGGAGGATTCACATACCCAGATGAACAGGCGGAAAATCTACCGAACCTTCAACAGGTAGATCCTTCCATGTCTCTCGAGGGTCGGTCTCTTACCATGACGTCACAAATGATGGGCGGGAGTTCTATAAAGAACAAAAGGATTAGTACGAACACTCCAGCTTTTAGAATACCGGAACACGTTCTTACGAATGAACGAGACATGATGCGAGAAATAGACTGCCAGTTCGAGGAGCTTCAAAAACGGATTTCTAGGAAGATTCTTAACTGGAGCGACAGAAAAACTGGACCACCACCGTCCGGAAGCCAACAGGATATAGTTGTGTCTGGCTACAATGTCCTCGGCAGAGACGTAGGAATGAAATCTAGTCTAAGTAGTGCTCAAAGTCGTGGCACTAACAATTCTATGAGGGGGCTCAAACGGGTCAAGTTCGTAGACGAAGAAACAAGCGGCTATGAGGATGGCCGGAGTATGGCAAGTAGTACGGTGTTTTGGGACGATAACGAACGGGCAGCCATTAGAGCACAGGGTGTGGCTAATAAAATGCATGAACCCGTCCGACCAATTAAACCCATGTCTACAAACGAACTTATACGTCTCAAGAAACGTCTAATGCCGGGGCATTATAATATGGCAAATAAGCATGCCCGGTACAACATACTTGACAATAACAGTATTCGTATTTCGGGCATGCGCTCTCGTCGGAGCACGTCGACCGCGACCAGTTTCACTTCCTCCCAGTCTGACCGGCGGTCACTCGTTTCAGAAACAGACCTTGCTAGTTTTGATGGGTTCGCGGAGTTCAGTGCTAACCGAGAACTTGATGCCACAAACCGGAACAGTTCCAAAGTACCAAAGAGTTTTGGTATGTCTTCGTTTTACCCCGACTCTCAGAGTCTATACGTGGGTAGAGGCGAATACGGTATGGATGAGACGTCAGATACGGAGGACGATGATGGTGAAGACGACGATGACGATGACATGGAAGATATCCGGATGGGAGACGAAAGTTTTCGTGTGTTAAAGGCTATTGACCTAGGTACTCTGTCTGGCTACCAAAATAGACGATTCAAGAAACCTAGCATTAAGGAAACGGCCACTACTCAGCATTATGTGAAAATTAAGATGAAATGAATTGTTGACTTTATACATTTTAGTAGATATATCGTGTAAACATCGAATGTGTGTGGTTAGAGAACTTCCTACAACAATATTAAATTCTTTGTTTGGTAAACAAATAGTTATTGCGACCAATGCATACGCCATCTTGTTGTGACCAGGATATATTGCAACTTATTGTGACACGGTTCGCTACACCGGATGTGACGTACGGATATAATTCCGATCATGGTAACGAATTCAATGGAGATTTACAAAATTGTATGGCTGTCTAAAATGCAGTTTCATGTTCTTTCGCTATATAGTATAGGACTACTGAAACATCCAGGTAAAGAGACAAGTAATTCACTTAGCAGACAGTCTTCCTTTTTACACGTGGGAATTCATTTCCGGTATGCTAAAACCCAATCACACACGGATAAAAAGTAACCCGTAATTCCATGTGAATTGGCCGGGGATGCGTTTGATATGCTCTGTACAGCCAGTGGAACACCGATAAGCCTTTATTGACGTAATAATCAGTATAGAATCTAGCGAGGGGACTTTATTGTCGAACGGCCATTGATCCGTTCAGATAGCATCGAATAACTGTCAGTTTTACACAGGAAATCAATTCGCTGTCTCATTTCGATATTTGTACTTCATTTTGAATCTTACTGGGCGCCAGTGTAAACTCTTCATCAATATTTCGAAAAAGCCGTTGTCTTCGCTTTGGGCATTGTTTGTTTAACGAGAAAGGTTCTTTGTAAAAGTACTCTACAGATGAGTGTAGGCTGAGATATATCGATCAAATGACAAAAAATACATTAGGAAAAGTGCACGTTTAATTTTGTGTATTTTAAGGTAAATAATAATATTGACTTTTATATTGTATAACTAATTGAATTTTCTATGGTATACAGTAGGTATTTGTTCAAATACAATGTGTAGTCAATGTAAGACCAACCCATCGTCAATAGGGAATAACAACACGAAACAGGGATTTGAACAATTGTTTAAATATATTTCAAGTTTAAGTAAATCTAACGGCCACGCCGTCTCACTCCAACTCGCCTAGAAGTTAGATGCACTTTAAAGGTGTACCCTGGCCCACAGATTCTTGAGCGTTCCTTCTCTTAAGGAAATTCCTTAACTTATACATCTCTACGGGACATCGTTACAGAAGCTAATTTAGGAATTGTAATTAAGGCACTTTCCTGAACGTCTATAATGCTTTCCTATGGCAAATTTTAAGGTAAGGAACGGTTATAAAGTTGCTACCAGTCTTCAGAGTTGAGTGAAATATAGATTTAAAGAAAATAAATGTGAAATCATTAAACTATTGTGTATGAAAGAGAAGAGTCTCAATGCAAGTTCATGTCTTAAAACATTAAAACACAACATTCCATTAACACGATATTTATTTAAGATGAAAATTAATTAAAAAGCGATATTCGGGCTTCGATTTGCCGCCTTAGACACTATAAACAATGTCATACCATCTGTAGTTTCAATTAAGTGGGAAAGGATTTTCAAACAGATTAAAAAAGTCTTTTATGTTTGAATAAGTGTTTTATTTTATGTCCATAAAGTCGTATTTTTTCATTCTGACACTTGTGTTCAATACATTAGCACCAGTGTTAAGTGTTTCGATTCTTTAATATGGAGGCATGGTGGTCTAGTGTAAGGACGCCGGGCTCGGGATCGAAGGGTTGCGAGTTCGAGTCCCGGTCACGGCACCTGTGTTGTATATTTTAGCAAGATACTTTACACGTACTGTATCAATACTATAATACTGTAACTGTACCGGTACTGTACCAATACTGTATTACTAGTGAGATATCAATTATATAATACCGGTACTGTATCAATTTTATAATACCGGTACTGTATCAATACTATAGTACCGGTACTGTATCAATACTATAATACAGGTACTGTATCAATACTATAATACAGGTACTGTATCAATTCTATAATATCGGTACTGTATCAATTTTATAATACCGGTACTATATCAATACTATAGTACCGGTACTCTACCAATACTGTATTACTAGCGAGATATCAATAGTATAATACCGGAACTGTACCAATACTATAATATCGGTACTGTATCAATTATATAATGCCGGTACTGTATCAATACTATAATACCGGTACTGTATTAATACTATAATACCGGTACTGTACCAATACTATAATACCGGTACTGTATCAATACTATAATATCGGTACTGTATCAATACTATAATACCGGAACTGTATCAATAGTATAATATCGTTACTGTATCAATAGTATAATATTGGTATTGTATCAATATTATAATTCAGGTACTGTATCAATACTATAATAATGGTACGGTATCAATACTATAATATTGGTATTGTATCAATACTATAATACAGGTACTGTATCAATACTATAATACTGGTACTGTATCAATACTATAATACCGGTACTGTATCAATACTATAATACCGGAACACTATCAATACTATAATACAGGTACGGTATCAATACTATAATACCGGTACTGTATCAATACTATAATACAGGTACGGTATCAATACTATAATACAGGTACTGTATCAATACTATAATACCGGTACTGTATCAATACTATAATACCGGAACACTATCAATACTATAATACAGGTACGGTATCAATACTATAATACAGGTACTGTATCAATACTATAATACCGGTACTATATCAATACTATAATACAGGTACGGTATCAATACTATAATACAGGTACTGTATCAATACTATAATACTGGTACTGTATCAATACTATAATACAGGTACGGTATCAATACTATAATACAGGTACGGTATCAATACTATAATACAGGTACGGTATCAATACTATAATACTGGTACTGTATCAATACTATAATACAGGTACTGTATCAATACTATAATATCGGTACTATATCAATACTATAATACAGGTACTGTATCAATACTATAATACTGGTACTGTATCAATACTATAATACAGGTACGGTATCAATACTATAATACTGGTACGGTATCAATACTATAATACTGGTACTGTATCAATACTATAATATCGGTACTATATCAATACTATAATACAGGTACTGTATCAATACTATAATACTGGTACTGTATCAATACTATAATACAGGTACGGTATCAATACTATAATACCGGTACTGTATCAATACTATAATACTGGTACTGTATCAATACTATAATACCGGTACTGTATCAATACTATAATACCGGTACTGTATCAATACTATAATACCGGTACTGTATCAATACTATAATACAGGTACTGTATCAATACTATAATACAGGTACTGTATCAATACTATAATACAGGTACGGTATCAATACTATAATACAGGTACTGTATCAATACTATAATACAGGTACTGTATCAATACTATAATACCGGTACTGTATCAATACTATAATACAGGTACTGTATCAATACTATAATACTGGTACGGTATCAATACTATAATACTGGTACTGTATCAATACTATAATACTGGTACTGTATCAATACTATAATACAGGTACGGTATCAATACTATAATACAGGTACTGTATCAATACTATAATACCGGTACTGTATCAATACTATAATACAGGTACGGTATCAATACTATAATACAGGTACGGTATCAATACTATAATACAGGTACGGTATCAATACTATAATACCGGTACTATATCAATACTATAATACAGGTACGGTATCAATACTATAATACAGGTACGGTATCAATACTATAATACTGGTACTATATCAATACTATAATACTGGTACTGTATCAATACTATAATACAGGTACGGTATCAATACTATAATACAGGTACGGTATCAATACTATAATACAGGTACGGTATCAATACTATAATACAGGTACGGTATCAATACTATAATACCGGTACTGTATCAATACTATAATACAGGTACGGTATCAATACTATAATACCGGTACTGTATCAATACTATAATACAGGTACGGTATCAATACTATAATACAGGTACGGTATCAATACTATAATACAGGTACGGTATCAATACTATAATACAGGTACGGTATCAATACTATAATACTGGTACTATATCAATACTATAATACAGGTACTATATCAATACTATAATACAGGTACGGTATCAATACTATAATACCGGTACTGTATCAATACTATAATACAGGTACGGTATCAATACTATAATACAGGTACGGTATCAATACTATAATACAGGTACGGTATCAATACTATAATACAGGTACGGTATCAATACTATAATACCGGTACTATATCAATACTATAATACAGGTACGGTATCAATACTATAATACAGGTACGGTATCAATACTATAATACTGGTACTATATCAATACTATAATACTGGTACTGTATCAATACTATAATACCGGTACTATATCAATACTATAATACTGGTACTATATCAATACTATAATACTGGTACTATATCAATACTATAATACAGGTACTGTATCAATACTATAATACAGGTATTGTATCAATACTATAATACAGGTACTGTATCAATACTATAATACCGGTACTATATCAATACTATAATACAGGTACTGTATCAATACTATAATACAGGTACGGTATCAATACTATAATACCGGTACTGTATCAATACTATAATATCGGTACTATATCAATACTATAATACCGGTACTATATCAATACTATAATACAGGTACTGTATCAATACTATAATACAGGTACGGTATCAATACTATAATACCGGTACTGTATCAATACTATAATACTGGTACTATATCAATACTATAATACAGGTACTGTATCAATACTATAATATCGGTACTGTATCAATACTTTAATACCGGAACTGTATCAATACTATAATACCGGAACTGTATCAATAGTATAATATTGGTATTGTATCAATATTGTAATTCAGGTACTGTATCAATACTATAATAATGGTACGGTATCAATACTATAATATTGGTATTGTATCAATACTATAATACAGGTACTGTATCAATACTATAATACTGGAACTGTATCAATACTATAATACTGGTACTGTATCAATACTATAATACAGGTACTGTATCAATACTATAATACAGGTACTGTATCAATACTATAATACAGGTACTGTATCAATACTATAATACAGAAACTGTATCAATACTATAATACAGGTACTGTATCAATACTATAATACAGAAACTGTATCAATACTATAATACAGGTACTGTATCAATACTATAATACAGGTATTGTATCAATACTATAATACAGGTACTGTATCAATACTATAATACTGGTACTGTATCAATACTATAATACTGGTACTGTATCAATACTATAATACTGGTACTGTATCAATACTATAATACAGGTATTGTATCAATACTATAATACAGGTACTGTATCAATACTATAATACAGGTACTGTATCAATACTATAATACAGGTATTGTATCAATACTATAATACAGGTACTGTATCAATACTATAATACAGGTACTGTATCAATACTATAATACAGGTACTGTATCAATACTATAATACAGAAACTGTATCAATACTATAATACAGGTACTGTATCAATACTATAATACAGAAACTGTATCAATACTATAATACAGGTACTGTATCAATACTATAATACAGGTATTGTATCAATACTATAATACAGGTACTGTACCAATACTATAATACAGGTACTGTATCAATACTATAATACTGGTACTGTATCAATACTATAATACAGGTACTGTATCAATACTATAATACAGGTACTGTATCAATACTATAATACAGGTACTGTATCAATACTATAATACTGGTACTGTATCAATACTATAATACCGGTACTGTATCAATACTATAATATCGGTACTATATCAATACTATAATACCGGTACTATATCAATACTATAATACCGGTACTATATCAATACTATAATACAGGTACTGTATCAATACTATAATACAGGTACGGTATCAATACTATAATACCGGTACTGTATCAATACTATAATACCGGTACTGTATCAATACTATAATACTGGTACGGTATCAATACTATAATACTGGTACTGTATCAATACTATAATACAGGTACTGTATCAATACTTTAATACCGGAACTGTATCAATACTATAATACCGGAACTGTATCAATAGTATAATATTGGTATTGTATCAATATTGTAATTCAGGTACTGTATCAATACTATAATAATGGTACGGTATCAATACTATAATATTGGTATTGTATCAATACTATAATACAGGTACTGTATCAATACTATAATACTGGAACTGTATCAATACTATAATACTGGTACTGTATCAATACTATAATACAGGTACTGTATCAATACTATAATACAGGTACTGTATCAATACTATAATACAGGTACTGTATCAATACTATAATACAGAAACTGTATCAATACTATAATACAGGTACTGTATCAATACTATAATACAGAAACTGTATCAATACTATAATACAGGTACTGTATCAATACTATAATACAGGTATTGTATCAATACTATAATACAGGTACTGTATCAATACTATAATACAGGTACTGTATCAATACTATAATACAGGTATTGTACCAATACTATAATACAGGTACTGTATCAATACTATAATACCGGTACTGTATCAATACTATAATACTGGTACTGTATCAATACTATAATACAGGTACTGTATCAATACTATAATACCGGTACTGTATCAATACTATAATACAGGTACTGTATCAATACTATAATACAGGTACGGTATCAATACTATAATACAGGTACGGTATCAATACTATAGTACCGGTACTGTATCAATACTATAATACTGGTACTGTATCAATACTATAATACAGGTACTGTATCAATACTATAATACCGGTACTGTATCAATACTATAATACAGGTACTGTATCAATACTATAATACAGGTACTGTATCAATACTATAATACAGGTACTGTATCAATACTATAATACAGGTACTGTATCAATACTATAATACTGGTACTGTATCAATACTATAATACAGGTACTGTATCAATACTATAATACAGGTACTGTATCAATACTATAATACAGGTACTGTATCAATACTATAATACTGGTACTGTATCAATACTATAATACAGGTACGGTATAAATACTATAGTACCGGTACTGTATCAATACTATAATGCTGGTACTGTATCAATACTATAATACTGGTACGGTATAAATACTATAGTACCGGTACTGTATCAATACTATAATGCTGGTACTGTATCAATACTATAATACTGGTACGGTATAAATACTAAAATATCGGTACTGAACCAATACTATAATACTGGTACTGTATCAATACTATAATACTGGTACGGTATAAATACTATAATACCGGTACTGAATCAATACTAGAATGATATATAAAAATTAAAGTTATCTAAACTAGAATTAAAGGTACAGTATCAATACTAAAATACAGGTACTGTATCAATACTATAATACTGGTCCTGTATCAATACTATAATACAGGTACTGTATCAATACTATAATACTGGTACTGTATCAATACTATAATACAGGTACTGTATCAATACTATAAAACTGGTACGGTATCAATACTATAATACTGGTACGGTATCAATACTATAATACCGGTACTGTATCAATACTATAATACAGGTACTGTATCAATACTATAATACTGGTACGGTATCAATACTATAATACTGGTACTGTATCAATACTATAATACTGGTACTGTATCAATACTATAATACAGGTACTGTATCAATACTATAATACAGGTACTGTATCAATACTATAATACAGGTACTGTACCAATACTATAATACAGGTACTGTATCAATACTATAATACCGGTACTGTATCAATACTATAATACAGGTACGGTATCAATACTATAATACAGGTACTGTATCAATACTATAATACAGGTACTGTATCAATACTATAATACAGGTACGGTATCAATACTATAATACAGGTACGGTATCAATACTATAATACAGGTACTGTACCAATACTATAATACCGGTACGGTATCAATACTATAATACTGGTACGGTATCAATACTATAATACTGGTACGGTATCAAAACTATAATACAGGTACTGTATCAATACTATAATACAGGTACTGTATCAATACTATAATACAGGTACTGTATCAATACTATAATACCGGTACTGTATCAATACTATAATACCGGTACTGTATCAATACTATAATACTGGTACGGTATCAATACTATAATACAGGTACTGTATCAATACTATAATACAGGTACTGTATCAATACTATAATACAGGTACTGTATCAATACTATAATACATGTACTGTATCAATACTATAATACTGGTACGGTATCAATACTATAATACTGGTACGGTATCAATACTATAATACAGGTACTGTATCAATACTATAATACTGGAACTGTATCAATACTATAATACAGGTACTGTATCAATACTATAATACAGGTACTGTATCAATACTATAATACTGGAACTGTATCAATACTATAATACAGGTACTGTATCAATACTATAATACAGGTACTGTATCAATACTATAATACTGGTACGGTATCAATACTATAATACAGGTACTGTATCAATACTATAATACTGGAACTGTATCAATACTATAATACAGGTACTGTATCAATACTATAATACTGGTACGGTATCAATACTATAATACAGGTACTGTATCAATACTATAATACCGGTACTGTATCAATACTATAATACAGGTACTGTATCAATACTATAATACTGGTACGGTATCAATACTATAATACAGGTACTGTATCAATACTATAATACTGGAACTGTATCAATACTATAATACTGGTACGGTATCAATACTATAATACTGGTACGGTATCAATACTATAATACTGGTACGGTTTCAATACTATAATACCAGTACGGTATCAATACTATAATACTGGTACTGTATCAATACTATAATACTGGTACTGTGTCAATACTTAAATACAGGTACTGTATCAATACTATAATACAGGTATTGTATCAATACTATAATACAGGTATTGTATCAATACTATAATACAGGTACTGTATCAATACTATAATACAGGTACTGTATCAATACTATAATACAGGTACTGTATCAATACTATAATACAGGTATTGTATCAATACTATAATACAGGTATTGTATCAATACTATAATACAGGTATTGTATCAATACTATAATACTGGTACGGTATCAATACTATAATACAGGTACTGTATCAATACTATAATACCGGTACTGTATCAATACTATAATACCGGTACTGTATCAATACTATAATACCGTTACTGTACCAATACTATAATACAGGTACTGTGTCAATACTTAATTACAGGTACTGTATCAATATTATAATACAGGTACTGTATCAATACTATAATACAGGTACGGTATCAATACTATAATACAGGTACTGTATCAATACTATAATACAGGTACTGTATCAATACTATAATACCGGTACTGTATCAATACTATAATACAGGTACTATATCAATACTAAAATACAGGTACTGTACCAATACTATAATACAGGTACTGTATCAATACTATAATACCGGTACGGTACCAATACTATTATACTGGTACTGTATCAATACTATAATACAGGTACTGTATCAATACTATAATACAGGTACTGTATCAATACTATAATACAGGTACTGTATCAATACTATAATAAGGTGCTGTATCAATACTATAATACAGGTACTGTATCAATACTATAATACAGGTACTGTATCAATACTATAATACCGGTACTGTACCAATACTATAATACAGGTACTGTATCAATACTATAATATCGGTACTGTATCAATACTATAATAAGGTGCTGTATCAATACTATAATACAGGTACTGTATCAATACTATAATACAGGTACGGTATCAATACTATAATACCGGTACTGTATCAATACTATAATACAGGTACGGTATCAATACTATAATACAAGTACTGTATCAATACTATAATAAGGTGCTGTATCAATACTATAATACAGGTACTGTATCAATACTATAATACATGTACTGTATCAATACTATAATATCGGTACTGTATCAATACTATAATACTGGTACTGTATCAATACTATAAAACCGGTACTGAATCAATACTATAATACAGGTAATGTACCAATACTAGAATGATACATAAAAATTAAAGTTATCTAAACTAGAATTAAAGGTACTGTATCAATACTATAATACAGGTACTGTACCAATACTATAATACCGGTACTGTATCAATACTATAATACTGGTACGGTATCAATACTATAATACAGGTACTGTATCAATACTATAATACAGGTACTGTACCAATACTATGATACAGGTACTGTATCAATACTATAATACAGGAATTGTAACAATATTATAATACAGGTACTTTACCAATACTATAATCCGGTACTGTATCAAGACTATAATACCGACACTGTATCAATACTATTAAATTGGTACTGTCCCAATATTATAATACCGTTACTGTACCAATACTATAATATCGGTTCTTTATCGGTACTATAATACCAGTACTATAATATCGGTACTGTTCAATACTATATTACCGGTACCGTATCAATACTATAAGACCAGTACTATAATACAGGTGCTGTATCAACACTATAATACAGGTGCTGTATCAATACTATAATACCAGTACTATAATAAGGTACTGTATCAATACTATAATACAGGTACTGTATCGATCAATACTATAATACAGGTGCTGTATCAATACTATAATACAGGTACAGTAAAACGTACTATAATTGGGCGATATGCTGGAAACAAAGTACTTCCGGTATATTCTATTGACATGCCTGATTCCATAAACACAATAAAGGTTGAGAAGAACGGCCGTTGATATCACCTAGTCATATATATGAATCAAAGCTGAACCAGGCCTCGTATTTCCGCATGTTAATTGACACTGTACATCGGGAGATAAGATTGAATAAACTGATCAGAATGGAGGCGATAAACTAACATCTGGCAGAATAAAAACAGGTATCGATATCTTAACGGCAGATATACCAAGTATACTTAATGTGACAAAATATACAGGTATGTATTGTGAAGTTCATTGTTCTTACCAAACCAGACCAGAAATTCGTGTAATAATATACGGGTATCACAAACCACACAAGGACATATATATTTGAAGGTATGCCAAATGCATGGGTCAAAATCACAACAGTTTAATAATATCTGTCAGAAATTATTACAAAACCTTCTAGACTGTGCACAGTCGTGCCCTTTTAGCATAAGAACCAAGTAACACAGCAACCTATAATGTCTGTCTGTCTGTCGGCCTGTCTGTCTGTCTGTATGTCACATTGTCACTCTACGGTCCTACCTCATTCCGTTGCATTCAGAAAGGCTGTGAATATCATGGACTGTTTGTATGCATCACCATTATTGTGACGTCATAATTGTTACATTAAATCTCACTGACTCTTTTCTGTTGATGGCTGGGTTTTTTTTCAATTGAGCAAAAATACATTATCAAAACACTATATTAACTAAATAATGAAAAAAAATATAAGTGCAACGGATTCTTTTAGGAAATGAACATATGCCAGAAATGGTAAATCAAAGAATTAATATAAATGCTTTCAGTAGGGAATAGTGGTCAGTATGAATTCCAACTGAAAAAAAAAGAAGAAAGAAAAGTCGATAACGCCGGATAGCTTTGTCAAATTGGCATTCATATTGCACATGGATGTCAATTGAAAGCAGTTCAACAACATATTTATCTGACAAGGATGCAGATTCTGTGACCGTTTTAAAACATTTACCTGTAAAACTACCTCTATATTGGAAATATTTACAATTCCGATAATTTCTGCTGTTGATATGTTTACTCTACAAGTTTCAATTGCTTTCTTTGATCATAATTGCACTGAAACCTGTTAGTAACCATAAAGAAAAAAAACAATACGAATTTCAGAAGTTTCTTTCGATCAATAAATGAAATTGTATGGGTTTTTGAACCATGTACATAGATTTCGACGAAATCGCTTTCAATTTAATTTTTTTTAAAATTTATCATAGGCCTATATAGCCTAGCTACATTCATTTCGTGCTTCAAATAGGCATTGTGGGATAAGTAAGAAAAGTTTGCTTTGGTTTTAAAGCTCATTTTAAAAGCAATACAATATATTTCTTATATATCCTTTGTGAAATCCGAAATTGCCGGGACCCAAAAAGGGGCTTTATAGATGCCATTCCTTGCACCTTGCTACTATCGAGTTCCTGCCATGCAACCATAATTTTCAACCTGTTAGTGCAGCATTTCTGGCTATTATCGATTCCTCTAGGCCTATATCATAACACATCGGAAGTAGCATATCAGTATAGATAGGCCTTATTTAAAATAGGCGCCAACCATATCAACTACTAGTATCTCGTCTGACGTTTTTACAAAGTCGACAGAGTTGTGCCCCTTAGATTACCAAACGTAAGTTAGTATTTCGCTGCATCAAGGACTACATACGAATTCAGATTTTTTTTCTTTAAAAAAATGTCAGTTTTTTACTTTGTTATTTGATTTTTCCTCTCGACTTTTGTGGTGAAAAGTTTGGAAAGTCAATATATTGATATGTCCTCATTGCAAATGATGAAAAATGCTTTCAATTTTTTACAAAGTCGACAGAGTTGTGCCCCTTGGATTACTAAACGCGAAGCTCCACATAAAGTCCCTGGTCACATGTAACACAGACGTATATATAAAGGAAAATATTATATCTCACATATACATTCATGCATGTAGTATTCCGCTGCATATAGAAATATCTATTACAGATTTGTTTTCTTTAAAGTTGTCTGGTTTTTAGCGCTAAAACTACGAGTAGTTTTGGCGTCTATTGCTGCCACTATTCAGTGACCTTTGACCCATGTCATTTTTCCCCTCCCGCTCCGGAAAAGCTTGAATTGCTACCAATCACAAGATGTCTGAACTATTTGAAAGCCTTAACCTAATAGGAAATGATGTTCCCATGGTATTGTTAATAATAATGATGACTTTAATTATCTATATGCGATTTGTAACAAAGAAATAAGTTTTTCACTCCCACGGCTCATTTAAATATTACGTCTCTGCCCAATGCCTGACCTCTCGTGTATACATTCGTGCTATACATCTCTGTGCTTACACTCGTATACGGATCGTTGAATGTACTGGCATGGTGTACTTTGATTATATAATCGCGCCATAGCCAAATAGCCTGATTTTGATTTCAATGATATATTACCTTATACATGTGCATAAACCAAAATACTTGATCAATTTGTCGGTCGGAAGTATTAATTCGTAACTACAGTGAAAATCCGCCTTCTGGATATGATAACGTTATTTACGAGTTATTTCCCCTGATTGTCACTAACGTTGTGATATACAGTATATATTATATATACTGAATGCACAAGCTTGATCGATTTTGTTACTTAACATTGTACTGAGTATACAATTTTTAATTAGACCTTATCAGAACCTGCATAATCAATGAACATATGAATTGGCAAAACAAACTTCTTCAGTCAGTTTCTCAAATTGCACATGTAGGTTTCACGTTGTGCTTAGTTATGCCCGTTTGATATCATACTGATCAGTAAAAACAAAATGGCGGAAATGCTGCCATCTTTGATTTAGACATTGAAATTGACAACTACTAGAGGGATCTTTCTAATATTTCATGTGTAGGTTCCCTTGGTCCCTACTGCTGTGCCCTTTTGATTTTGTAACTGATCAGAAAAACAAAATGGCTGAAAAGCAGCCATCTTGGACTTTGACATTGAAATCACTATTTCTTAAAGAAGTAATGGATGGATATTTCTCAAATTCCATATGTAGTTTCACTTTCGTGCCTAGTTGCGCCCGTTGAGAGATTTTGAGACTGATCAGATCAACAAAATGTCTGACAGATTGCCATCCTGAATTTTGATAATTAGGCCTAGAGATGTAAGTGAAGTGGATCTTTCTCAAACTTCATATGTATGTTCCTCTTGGTCCTTATAGTTGTGCTATTTTGCTTTTAGGGCCGATCAGAAAAAACGAAATGGCCGACGGACGGCCATCTTGAAATTTTAGCTCATAGTCTACCATCTTTCAATTAATAATGCCTTTTCTTAAGAAGAAAAAAGGGAAAAGATCCCACTTTTTTTTGTGTCTAACACACTAATACCGTTTATTTCGGTGCATATATTAAAATAAACACATTCGCTTCCGTGTAAATGGATCAATGTTCATTTGTAATAAAAATTGATATTTTAGTTAAATTTTTAAAGCACTGCACTTAATTGTACATGTAGCTTGAACTACAACTCGTCAATCTAAACAACCTGCGTGTTATTGGGTTTACTCTAAATACTTACTTAATCCCTATTCTGAAACTTGCTGATATCGAAACATAGTAACCCATACAACAAAAACACTTCAATAGCTGTCGAAATATACATACTATTGTTAGAAGTTTTAGCGTTTCAGTACTTTCAGTACTTTGATTTTCTTTGTTCTTTATTTTTCTTCTCGACATGTATGAAAAAAGTTTTGGAAGGTCTATATATATTGATATGTTTCTCATTGCAAATTATCAAACAGAATAAAACATAAACTTAAATACAGTATGTACATGTAAGTTATTTCTTTCAAATTAGTGATGATATGTTTCGAGCGATCGTTTATTTCAAATTGGCAGAGAGTACATAATTCAAACATTTTTTTCACAATTCGCAATACAATACATATAAGAACATATTACTGTTTAAGAAATAAAAGTAGATTATTATATTATATTGTATGCAAACCCACTCTCCTCAGTTTTAGTGGCTGCTTTATGAATGTACAAGTTTTTTGTAGTGATTAGTTGTTTGGTTAGGTTTAAAGGCCCAATATACGTAACTTTCGGCAAAACCTGAAGCGAAAATCAAGCCTAATAACTTATTATATTTATAGATTTAGTTAAGATTAACTGATATCAGCAATATTCAAGATGAATACTTTCGCGGTTACCGGTACAGCAGCAGTTGAAACACGCTATTTGTAAACACGCGTCCATTTCGAACCGTCTTCTACCTTCGGTTTGTTTTTGAAGTGGGCCCCACCTGAATTATTTTCAATTCTTTGGATTTTTTGTCAAGAGTTTCTTGTTAGTTACCGCTCAGGTTTACTTCGTTTTAGGCTTATTTTTGCATGGTTATCAACTGGATTTTTTTTCAGAATTTTTCACAATCACGAAAATTTCCCTGAAGTTACGTATATTGGGCCTTTAAATTGTTTTACGTCCTTTTAACTACCAGGGCCATTTAAGGACGTGCCAGGCTTTGGAGATGGAGGAAAACCACCGACCTACGGTCAGTACCTGACAACTGCCCCAGTTGGGTTTTGAAGGCGGAGGGCTAGTGGTATTGTAGTGGTGTCGGGACACCTTAACCATTCAGCCACTGCGGCCCAAAAACAAAATGGTAATATAATTTTAATCTTACGACGTATATACATTTCTCACGAATAATGAAATAAAGGGTATTTATACAAAAAGTGCATTTCATTTTCAAAAACATTACAATTTTTACAGACTTAATTGTCTTCGTAAGTTATTTATTCGGTTAGAGTCTGAACTCGGTATATAGTCGTCTTAGATTTATGTTGCTTGGCCTTATGCTATATCAGGGACGTATATGTACGTCAATAGTTACAGTTGAAATTCCTGTTTCCATTAATTTCTTCTACATAATTACTTTATACATGTATTTATTATCAGAAAAGAACAGTTTGTGTTTTATATAATCTGAATTTTCATCTTTTTAATTAGTTTTAGTTTTATCCTGTTAATAGTACATGTACATATATAGCATTTTTCCCCACAGGCACTTGTGGCCAGGAGAATATTAACCATCTATATATATAATATAGCGAAATTTGAAAAAATAAAAGATATAAGCTAAATTTTCCAATTTTCTTTTTATGTTATTATTCATCTAAAACCATAATGCAAATAATTGCCATATTTCAGCTTGATACGTCAAGCGGTTAAATTTCACAAAAAATCGACATCAGATACTGAAAAAGAGTGTCTGATGGTCAAATTTTTGTGAAATTTAACGTGGAATTTTTTTTATTTTTTTTTTTTTTTAATTTTGCAAATTTCGCTATATCCTTTATATTATAATTATAGATGGTTATTCTCCTGGCCACAAGTGCCTGTGTTTTTTTCCAAATAATTATTTCACAAGTTCTGACAGCATTATTTATGAAGGTTTACCAGCAAGAAATATTATTATGGGAGTTTTTATTTAAAGTTAATGCTTCCTTAACAAGCGGACAGCTTTATGGACTAAATTCTTTGAGATTCCGGACAGTAAATAACAAACTTGTATAGTATAGCATATAAATAGATGAGCCAATATTGTTTTTGGTCACTTCTCGATACAAAGAAAGTTTACAGCTTTTCTCCCACCTCCTAAAGTTTGAGTGTCTTTTTTGCTAAAATGGCGATCTATCTAAGAAGGAGAGATAGTTTTAACTCATTGAAGTGGTAAATACAAGTTTGATAGTAAAAACATGTTACCCCTACATGTATATATACTAATCTAGTTTCCATATACATGTAGGATACCGGTATATATATGATGAACAAGTTCAGTTGCGATAGCAAAAGGAAATGCTTATTTTTGGTAATAATTAAAATAAAAATTCTAGATATATAACAGAGGAAAAAAGAATACATTTCACATTATATATGATCAAGGGGGGGGGGGGAGGAAAGATAGTCTCAAAGTTTATTTCATTGTTTTGTCCAGGGTTTTTGCATGCAGCAGCTTTTGAGAGATCCATAGATACATTCCACATTCCATATTCATATAATTATTATTAGAAGAACACACCTTGCATACATGTATGTGTGTACGTGTAAACGTATACAAATGCCAGTTTTCCCTCGACATTTTGTTCCAAGAGGCTTGGCTGGCACAATAGGTATTCCACTTAGTGCAAATGTACTTAACACGTGACTGACACAAAAAAAATTGGCGCTCCCTCAAGTAACTGAACTGTGTCGGGATCATAAAACCACGGACTTAAGATTAGATCCGTGATAAAACCATGACCTTTTGCTATATATATATATATATATATCGCCTTTTAACTCCAGTAACAATGAAGTTTGCAGTTATTGATTTCGCTAAAAATGTGTTTTTCATGAAAAATGATTTCTAAGGAGAGCGATAGCTTCAATATTTTGTCCCGTTAACATTCTGGTTTCATTTTCCATTTCACACCTATAATATGTTAATTAGATAAAGTACGCCGGTTAACAAAAGAAATAGTCCCAGAGTGAATCGTATTTAACAGCATCTTAATATTATTCTAAAATGTGTTTGAAGCTCGCAACATAATGATTAATTTAAAAAAAGTGTTGCATCGGTAACAAATTTAGGAATAGGACACATATAATATTATATAATCGATCGGACATATGTGTGTTTACACAACTTTTCTGCGTGCACGTGTTACTGACAACTTCCGCTCCTTACAGGAAGTTGACAATACCTTCAGCTAGAGCTCCGGGGTTATGAATTAGAACGTTCACTTGAGTAAAGTGTTACGCAAGAACTGCAGTTATAATACACTTGTCACTTGGGGATTTGAAATGGAGAGTCTGTTTGCTTGACAACTGTTAACACAACTAAGGTACAGTAACTATGAACTTTCAGTTTTCATGATATGTGACAAACTAAAGGCCTTACCTAAAAATGCTAATACAATATTCATAGCACTTTTGCCTTAGTTTTTGGACAATGTCAGAATGTATTTGGTATATTAACAGTAACAAATTAACGATTGGCAATTGCCGATACGCTGCAGCTACATAACATATCTTTGTGAAATAAGCTCCAGCTTGCTTATAATAATGACCGGAGGACAGCGTGGACATATAGGCCTATACTGGATGGGGCAAGATAATTTATTTCCTTTGCAGAAATCTTCATATACTGTACAGTATATGTCTTATTATATTATGATCAATCCTCCATCAAAATATTGATGATTATATGGACTGTGAAGGGTGTTGAACAGGGACATGATTAAAAGTAATGGATAGTTTTTTTGTAGTAAGTTTTTTTTAGTGCATTGGTAATTAAAAAGGATGGTAAAAACAATGTTGGTTTTTAGTGTATGGTCATGAGGAATTCACGGACTGTGGATTGAAGACAGAAAATACTGTTTTAAATTTTTGTTTTAAACTTGGCCTTGTATACAGGTATAGTTAGATCAGTTACAGTACAGCAACATAAACGCTTCTGTACGTAGTCCGAAAGGTTCTGTCTCGCTGATCGCTTAAATATTGGGACTGCTGGCGGTTCTGAAACAGGAAATTTTACTGACCCCTGTTCAGGATAGGCTGATTAAACAGTATACATTTTTATACATGCAAATTATAAAACTAGGTATCAATGGTGAAAGCTAGGTCACTTATTCAATATCTCTTGGACATTGGAAATGGTGGCCATGGCCCTCCTAGTCCGAAGGGTTCCGACTCTGACCCGCTAAAAATTTTGACGACTGACGGGTGCGAGAGTCAGAATTCCTCCTTTGTTAAAAAGTGGAAATTTTACCGACCCGTGCACGGGTCGCCTCTAAAGCTGAGTTTTATAATATGCAACGTTTTCGATCACATGCAAATAAGGTATCAATGGAAAGAACAGATATTTTTCAACTAACCTACGCCTTTACTCAAGTCACAGGAGGTCGCTAACTAACTTTCGTCATCCATTTATAAAAAATAACCAGTTTCCTGACATCTGTTTGAAAATGTCCGCCGCCTCACGTCACGTGATCAAATATACCTAAGGTCAAATGAAATTCTCGCGGGATCTTGCGACGCGCGGCCATTTTCAAACAGATGTCAGGAAACTGGATATTTTTAGAAATGTGTGGCAACAGTTAGTTTACAACTTCCTGTGACTTGATTAAATGTGTAGGTTAGTAGAAAAATATCTGTTCTTTCCATTGCTATTTAATTTTCATGTGATCAAAAATGTTTTATATTATAAAACATAGCTTAAACAGTGACCTGTGCACAGGTTTGTAAAATTTCCATTTTTTAACTAAGGAGGAATTCTGACTCTCGCACCCGTCAGTCGTCAAAATTTTTAGCGGGTCAGAGAGTCAGAACCCTTCGGACTATGGCCCTCCCTGTGTTAATTTCGAGGGCAACCACATTTAGAAGAGGTGAAAGGGGGGGGGGGGTACACTCCTATAACACAAGAGGCCACTGGTCAGCCTTTTTTTCTATCGGATATTATTTGGCCAACTGGGACACGGCACTTCTCAAAAAGTATCTTGTCGTGTTAAACTTCTAACATTGTTGGAGTAGTAGGAGGGGGATGTGGGGGAATGTGGCAGATGTTAATTGTACATTGGATTAATAAATATATGGTTGCCTTAATTCTACCTTTGAGCTAGAGAGAATTTTCTTTTTGCTCGGTGGTTAAACACTCGACTTTTATTAAAACTGATTTTAAAGTTCATCTTGCAGGTTATACTCTTTATCCACTTATATGTTCAACTGGGCTATGATTGAGAGATATTAATAAAATGCAAGGATTCCTTGTATAGAATTTACATTCTTAAGAAATGTATTTTATAGATTGATTAAGCATTGAAGTGTCTTGATATGGTCTTATGGTTGATATAATAAATGATGGGCTAGTTAAAGGCCCAATATACATATAACTTCAGGAAATTTTTCGGGATTCTGAAAAATGATGAAAAAAAATCCAGTTGATAATCATACAAAAATAAGTCTAAAACGAAGTAAACCTGAGCGGTAACTAACAAGAAACTCTTAGCAGAAAAATCCAAAGAATTGAAAATAATTCAGGTGTGGCCCACTTCAGTTCAGCAACAAACCGCAGGTAGAAGACAGTTAATCTTATCTAAATCTATAAATGTAGGTAAGTTATTAGGCTTGATTTTCGCTTCAAGTTTTTCTGAAAGTTACATATATAGGGCCTTTAATGTAATTTGTTATGTTTGCCTGCAAAGTTCTGTAATTTATAACGATCATATAAAGACCATATCAAGACACTTGACTTCAATGCTTAATATTTACATTTACCATGGATGTTGCTAATTTCAATTGGATTTATAATTAACATGTGATAATTATAAGTGCGTATTAAATTTTTTTTGGCGATAGACAATCAAATTGTGTAAATACTCGACTATATATCTAGCAGTTATCTATTCTTAGAGGTAGGGAGGCTATTTAGGAAAAGGTTAATTTAATCAATATACAGAATCAGGTTGTATCAGAAAAAAGAAAATGCAACAACCAGACCTGGGTTTGAATCCAGGATCTTCTGAATGCTACAATGTAAATGGATGCTCTACCAATTGATTTACTAGTTGCAGATAATCAACCCAGTCCAGTTTTGGTACATTTGTCCTTCCTTTTATTAAGTCTTGAGATAAGGTTGGCAAGCTTGTTAATTTTGTAACAATTTTATTAGGAGAGCACTACTTAAAATAATTATTTGGGGAAGGAGAGCTACTTGTATTGAAATATTCCTTCCCTAATAATTTTCATCAAGAAGACATTTCCTTATCACCTATTGAACATGTATTCTGTTTCATTTTTTTTTCTGAATTATTTGCTCTCTCCAATTCCCTTTGATTTTCATAGAATTTGGAACTTTAAGATTCTACCAAAGACTGTCAATTACAAAAGTGCATGAAGTCCATAATCATAGAAATATTGCTGTTTGTAAATTTGGAGGATATTGCACTAAAACTTGTCCGATGTAGTTCCTTGTACAAGCACATACAAATATATACATTTTGTACTAAAAGAGTAGTTTCAGTCGCATTTCGCATAGATTTGCTTTCTCCATTATTGGAAATGTGGATTGAGAAATCTTTCCATCATTTGAGATTTCAGAGGTTGATACCTGTATGTGTAAAGTAAAACATATTTGCTTTGATGTAAACATGTTTCTTATATATAATCTATAACATAAAAGTTGACCTCTGAAACTTAACTTCTTTTCCAACCAAGTTTGTCTGTCATTGGTTTGGCCACAAAACAAACATTTGATGCACCGGTACCCTGATTTCAGAAATACTCTAATTTGGTACTTCAATTTAACATGACCAGAGTCATCAGGTTTACACAATGCATGTTTACAAAACTAAATCATGTTGTCCTTGACGCCATTTTAGCTATAAATAACTGTATTTTGCTTGTAACAGTTGAGTGCATATATGTTCACAATAGAACATGCGCCTGGGGTACCTTTGTTGAGTCAGAGTTAATAGACTGTGACTATTCAAAGTTAAATATTTTATTCCCGACTGATATAAAACATGGCATTTTAAATAAGAACTGGATTGCTGTCTTAAACAAGTATGTATGCTATTTGTTATTTTCATATTCACTTCTTTTAAAATATAAATGAAAGAAACATATAATGTTAATTTTGATACATTTAAACTTTTTCATGATGCATGAAGAATTAATCTTGTATGGGTATCAATTCAAATAGCTACACTAATTAAATTAGAATGTCATTATTGGGCTTTAATTTTTATTTGTTAGATCTGTGATTCTGATTGACCACCGTACATTTGTGCTGTAGATTACCTTTCTTTGATTAAATATTTGTTCCTGTTGACTGATTTTCCACGAAATTTCTCAATTCAAAAGTTGTAAAATATTTATCCAGTATCAAAGAAGTTATGAACTTTCTTTGAACATGTGAAAGTAAAACAACAATTCATCGAAATTGACATGTACTCCTCAGCTTTTTGAAAATTATTTAAATAATTGATTTTATGCACATCCTCTTCTATTTCAACAGATTGTTATGTAAGTAAGAGCAATTTATTCTTGAGTTTCACTTTTTTGGCTTCTAGTATCGCCGGTGATTTCTAGAAGGAAGAAACAAATGTATGGTGCGGAGCAATTCATATTTGGTACTTTATATATAAGAATTACTGAATTCTAGAGTACTACAACAATGTAAGAGGTTTAACACTGCGATATATTTTTTGACAGGCGCCATGCCACAGTCCGCAAAATCATATCCGATAATAAAAAGGCCGACCAGCGGCCTCTGATGTTATAGGAGTAGATTCTAGTGGAACAATCACATTCTGCTACATGAAGTTTCCTGTTTCCTGTACACATGCCAAGGGATAATTGACAAATATTTCAAAAATATTCTTCTTCAGACTCCGACCGAGTTTAAACGACAGTGAATTTTTCTGCTTTGGTCATGGAAAGACCACAAGTTTTTTTTTTCATATTGTAAATTTCAGTATCCCTAGGCCATTTGTTCCCCCTTGGGTATATAATATAATCTTCTCAATTTTCAGTAGAAAATTATTCGCACTTGGTTGAAGCTGGTACCAGTATACATGTACATATTATAGTGTAAAATTGGGTTAATTCTATCCCATAGGCCAATGCGAGTCAAAGGGAAATTTGCCAGTGTTTCAAAAATCGTCTTATCAAGACACAAAAATGTGTAATACACATTTGTATAGACAAACAATATTGACATTGGGGTTATAGAAAATGTTATAAATATTTTATCTGTAGACAGGTACATGTATATACTGTTAAAACTGTTAACAATTATTTTATCTTTGACATCTGCAAGTAGAATGTACTTGTGTGAAGAAAACATTATGATATATATTCTCAGTTTTGTACATTTTATGAATGTACAGCCATAAAACATCATTTGCTCACATACTATAGGATGTGGTTGCCCGAACTATTGATTAATCTGTCTGTTTTGTATGATGTTGACGCACATAGGTTATTAAATGGCACACAATCCGTACCAGACATTGAGGGTTTACAGGTGGTAAAACATCCTGTTAGGTACATAATGTACATACATGTATGTTGGTAATTAGTGGAGATGACATGTATATATAGCTATCACTAATCATCCTCATACACACACGGATGTCACGTCTTTACACTAACATACAGCGTACATTTAATGGTAAATCACAATTATTGAATTGTTAACTGTCAGATAATGTATTTACAGTGTATCCCATGTGAATTGGGTGCATCCTTCAGATTATCATTTTATGAAATACTAAAAAGCTGATGTGTGAAATTTGTAATAATTTGTATATTTATCTTGACACGTTTAATTAATATTACTCTTTATATCATGTTGCATTAGCCAGACAAAAACATGATATTAACAGGAATGTGACATTAAACTAAACATGTTTTTGAATTAAATCTAGTGCATTTACAATCTCCATAACTTTAAGTAGTTAAAGCTATTCAATGTACATGTGAAGATGTTTCAATATATAGATAACATTATTTCAATTAAAAAAAATATTTTTGGGGTTACTTTTTATGCAACATTTTGTACAAGTTGTATCTGAAATAAACGGAAATGACATATCATTTTCTGGATACTTTATGTGATGGTTGAAAAAAAACATGATATTAAGAGGAATACACCTCAAAATAGTGAAAATACATGATATTAACCAAATCAATTTACATAGATTGTATATAGAGAGAAATGGTGCTTGGGAAAAACATGATAAAAAAAGGAATGTGATCTTATCAGGGATGATATTAAGTGGAATCCACTGTAATACAATTCTGTATGTTGGTTTTGATATATATCATTTTGCATTTCATGATCTTCCAAACACTTTCTGTGAGTTGGTGCCCCATCATCACCCATTAGGCTTATAAGCTAGCATTGTTGTTCTAAGTATCACTAGTTCCCAATTTTTTTTTCAGGAAAGATTTTTGCTTAATTTTCATTATTTATGTATAGGCTACTTTGAACTTGTACTTGTGTACATAGTTGTTCCTGTTTTTATTTTGAGATTGATGGCTAGGTCAATCAGAAAAGGAAGATGGCCCCCATGCAGGTAGTCATCTTATTATTTTAACATACTTGGTTCTTCTTTTTAAGACTGATATGAAAACAAAGATGGTCACTAGGAAGAAATCAACTAATGTATTCTGTATTTGACTGATTCACAGTTTAAGGTTTTTATCACTACAATGTATTTCTCAAGAATAAATGTATTACCTAAGTTTAAACGAAATGTGCATTTACTTTTGACAAGTCTATCAATCAAATGTTTAAAAGAAAAGATCAAACAAACATAATATAGAACTATTAAAAGTACGTTACACAATAAAATTGAAAATTGTGGATGTAAACTGCATGAACCCTCATTAATCTCATACATACAGTTACGTGCCATAAGTCTTTCAATTTTTTTTATTCTTTTTTTGACTTCGTTTCGGGATCATTTTTAATGAAATTTTGTGTACTTATAGAGAATTGTTTCATTTTTCATCTCATAATATTTTCACTGTTTTCCGTTATGTATAATTAGAGAAATCATAATTTATTTACAACATCCAGTTTCGGGACGCCATTTTGACGTGATTTTGGTAACGTTATATAGAGAAATGGCGTCACACGGAAATTAGCAATTTAGATAATTCTGTATAGCTCCCTAAATACACAACGGAAAATTAAATAAATATTGTGAGAGGAAACCTTGTATATTTCTGTACCAACTGACAAAAAATTGTCAGGATCCATCCATAAACGAAGTCAGGAAAATTCATTGAAAAAAGTTGGAAATACAAAGAATATATAGCAAAATAAAAAAAATTGAAAGACTTATGGCACATAACTGTATATACATTGTATATTAAATAATGTAACTTGCTTACAGAATTTATATGTAATGTCACAGTAAAGCTATTGAATAAAGAAATATTATTTCACTTGATCTGTAGTGGATAGTTCAGGAAATCAGATTATTTTATACTACACAAACCAATCCTGAATAAAGAGATTTAGCTGTTTTCACAAACCAATCCTGAATAAAGAGATTTCGCTGCAGGCTACACAGAAATGTAGTGTTTAAAGTTAATATATCTACACAAAGCAGTCCGTAATTACTAGATTTTAATATCGACAGAAACCATACCCGGAGAAAGATATACAACAATTATCTACACAAATTAAACCAGTCCTTAATTACTAGATTTTAATATATCTTGTTTAGATAGAAATCAACCGCTGAGGAAGATATTTAACATATACATGTATAGTGTGTATTAAAATGCATACCATGTTGTTTAATTAACCAATCTTTTGAGGGGTATTAACATACAAAATGTAATGTAGGAGATGTGTTTTCTTTGATTTATATTGACTTTTTCTTGTTCAAATAAAATTATGTACATAATTTAAATATGTGTATTAGGATATTTATTAGAAATGGATGTAACAAGATCTATAATTAATATCAGCATTGCTAATTAGCAATGGTAAAGCTTTTATAAGTGTCACTTAATTAGATTACTATGAAGACTTCAATGATAATGCTTTGATATACATGTACATAGACTTAATCTTGTTCAAATGAAATTATGTACATGTTGTATATATAGAATCGCATATGCATTGATAGTGAGTATTTTTATGGTTAAGCATTTTTAGTTGTCATTTAAGTAGATCACATTTTATAATTAATTAGTGTTTCAATGATATATGTGAAATGAGATGCAATGGTGTTTTTTCTCTCTAGATGAATTTTGTCCTTCTGTAGTCCAATACATAGACAATGATATTCTCACTTGCTATCCTTAACTACTAAATTATAGATTGCCATATTGTTCATAACAATGGAACATAAAACTCATATTTCAGTGTTTCAAGTGCCTGTCAAACATTTTAATGGGACATCTATATGGTAAAGGGAACAATTCGATCAATTGTTTATCAATTATGATATAGAAAGAAGGTAGAAATCCTTATCCTCTATAAAACCAGTTCTCCCTAGCTAGCTCTCGCACTCCCTAACCTCCAGCGATTTATTTTTCACCCATAAAATGAATTTAGATGAACACGTTCATGTGGACTACAAATAATTAAGATTATAATTATATTGTGTATATATTTAGGTGCATGTTATTGAACAAAGTTTATCCGGGAACTGGATCATAGGATTTTGTTTAAATTGTCTTGAAGCAGTAATGAGTGTCTATTGTTGGTGTATATGTATGCTGGCTTTGTGATCGAGGTTAAAATTTAGAACATTGAAACACGTGAGCATGTGACACTGTGTGTTATATGCACTGTTAAGTTTGTATTCATCAGCCGCGTCCATATTTTACAATTTCTATCTTGGCATCCGATACGTATACCTTATTTACCGTGGCCATAGCAATTTGTATGCACTTAAAAATAATCAAGCTAGTTTCACTTTCAGACAAATTTCGTACCTGCTGTGTAAATATTTGGAGAGAATATAAAGAGGTTGGTGTATAATACATAAATCAAAATCAATAAATTCCTTTCTGGACGTAAGAGAATGGTTAGGTATTACCGGTAGATGAATCATGATCCCTAGTTCATATTTGCTCTTGTATTAGTTCATGTTAATTGTTTCAGAAATTCACAGAAAATTTAATGAAATTGAAGAAGCAAATTATAAAAATACCCAATCGATTGCAACACACTAACACCAGGATACGTTTGCCTTAGTCATTTGGGAGGCGTAAACTTGAAGAAAAAAAGAAAAGTAATCCCCTTTGTGCAATGTTGCAATTTAGCTATTGAAAAGGACACTGTTTAATTTTGTAAAGAAATTACAAATGAAGAATGTATTTTTCATTTACATTGACTGCCAAATGCAAAATAAAGGAAATTTAAGCATGTACATGAACAAAGTCAATAGATGCAACATTGATTCTAGCTCTTTGTATATACATGTAGATTTGGATTTTTTTTATTTCAGCTAAACCTTAAATGCCCTTGAGTATATGTATGCATTGGGTGTGGTTTTTGAATAATCATGAAACTACATATGTAAATTGATTGAGACCTCATTTATAAATGCAAATCTAGATCTACGGTATATTGTATTGTCCTTTGTCATTAAATTGAGGGAATAAAATCATGGATCGCTGGTACAATATAGTTTTTGATCGAGTGTACCAGGTTCCTTTGTTGAACCTGGCACTAGGGTTTTAGTAACAGCATAGACTTTTTGAATAGGCTTTGTATGTGTAGGCATCGCACTTCTTATAATGGCAGTTGTTATTTTGTCAATATATGTTTGACGTCATTTCCAATGTTCATGATTTTGACATGTGGTTTTGCCGACCAAACTTGCAGTCGTACAGAGATGAGTATCAGGTAACTTGGGGATACCACAGGGTGTGTCTGCTGTCTGTCTGTCTGTCTGTGGCTGTCTGTCTGTCTGTCTGTCCGTTTTTCTATCTGTCCATACATTTGTTTATAGAGATTATTTTGGAATCTTATACATCAACAGTGAAGACAGGCAAAAGTAAGACAAGTTTTTGACTCCTTTTTTTTATCTCGGATAAAACAAAGACTGTTATAAACCAACTCTTTTTTCGTGGCAACTTAATTTCGGTTTTTGTATTAAATGACTTTTTCGTGACGAATCGTGTTAGGTTGTGGTTCTCCAATCAGGTGTGAAGAGGTATATATATGGGGTCATCAGCCCAACAGGATGTGTTTTCTAGGAGTGTACTCAATTTACCAACCTCTGTCTGGGTCATCATGAGTGATTATTAGTCCACCACCGGGAACTGGTGAAGATTATACTTTTGTAGCTTTGTATTGTGTCCAACTGTCTGTCCGTATTTCCACTACTTGTCACCTGAACTTCAAACTTACACCATTGGTTCACCTTGGGGACACAGTATGTCAAGAATCAAAAGTAGCTTATAATTACTGAGATCTACATTTGAACTTTGACCTTCCGTGTCCGTGACGTGATGCACCAGTGTTTAACACAGAAACTTAATTACAAACTGATTTTTAAATTCTCTTCAAATTAAAATCAGTTTGTTTAACTGAGCAATGATTTATGTAGCATCAGACAGCTCTGCAACAAGTCTAACAAAATGTTTTTTGAAAGAAAATTATAGCGGAACTGATTGTTTCACTTACTCCCGACCAACCGGAAGTTCTTGCGAGCAGAAATTCAAATACATGGACGTAAATGTTCTATTATACTCATAAATCTGTTTGAGATAATTTATTTAATATGTTTTAATGATGTTCAGCACATATAATTACAAACAGATCGTTTTGTTTGCATATTTTATCAACTCAAAATTGTTTGAAAATATTTCCTCTTCCGTGATGCATCAATGCATCATTCGGCCCAGGTCTGGTGATGCATTAATGCATCATCAGGGCTTAAAGGGTTTTAAATTAATTAAAAAGAAAGTTTTCTAAAAACTTCTCTTCAACAAGAGAATTTTCATTTACAAACAAATTATTGATTACGATGTTGTCCATCACTTCTTTGTATAACTTATAGGTTTATTATGGAATATCTTTCTTTTGGCAGTTTTAAGCTGTGAGCTGCTCTACAAGGCAGGATGGGGTTCGGATCTCAACTGCTCTTGTTGATGTGGAAGAACTACACCCTCCGCAAGAGGCAAAAGGTAGGTGAAGTTATCCTTTGAAAAAGTGGATTTTGACAAAAAATGTTATATTTACAGAAAAAAAATGTGGAAAAATATCAGAAGCATTCAATTTCTGATAAACCCTCAGAAGATTTTAAACTCAGTCACCCCTGAAGGCACATTTGAAATTTTCCCGTTCAAAGGTAGAATTGTTCATTATGAAATTTCAGGGGTCAATGATCAATAAATTAGCATGTAATTCTAGATTTTGCCTGAATTTAAAAAAATGATTTATGTATTCAATCATGATATATTTCTGTTTGATTTCCTAGTCAGAAATATTCTATGTTAGAAGAAAGATAATGCTTGTCAACAGAACTTTCAAAATTGACATTCAAGTTTTTCTTTGTAATGTAATAATTAATTCTCCTTGTGTGTTCAGAAGCTATACCAAGCTTCAGATCTGTGTTAAGTACATAGTGTGAGGTAATGTAACATGTTCAAACTATTCACCGGGAACAGTCCAAACTATTCACTGGGAAAGGTCCACAGCATAAAAAGATTACTCAATGAAAATGCAGTGGTACCGTATCTTTTAAGTCTAAACCAGACTGTTCATGAAAATCATATTCAAACTTTTCCTTGTTTTTTTTTTTCAGGTTCGACTGTTACTCGAAATTCTTTTTCCACTGACTTTATTCTTCATCCTTGTAATCGTCCGACAGCGCCCCGATCTCAAGACTCGTCATGGGGAATGTAAGTGGTACTGGACTGTCAGATTCATCTGTTCAAAATAAATACAATTGTATTAAGATAAAAATGTTAATAGAAATCAATGAGTTATCATATGGGTAATATTCAACCCAAAATTGAAAGAATGTCCAGCATTTAATATATACATCGACAGTGAAATGCTATCAAATTCAGCCATGAGTGCACAAGACAGGTGTCTCTACTCCAAACTGCTGCAGACAGTTTTGCCAGATTGCACTCTATATGACTGGAGGCAGTCAGGGCATGAGAAACATGTTAACCTCTTCCACCCTTATTAAGATCAATATATATCTAAGCATTGATGACAATTTTAAAAAGTTTTTTGGGGGTTTGAAAAAAATTTTGTTTGCAAACTGAATGAATCCGCGTAGGGATTCTTACAAAAGCTTGCAAGCAAAATTTTTTCATAACACTATGAAACTAAAAAATAATTTACATCAATGCTTATAATTAATTTTTGAGAACTTATTTTCAAATTTAAAACATGTTTATGTACAATTTGACTCACCTAACAAGGGATTCTTTTTTTACAAATCAATACACAACGTATTGTGACTTCACATTTTTCGCGCCATTTTCAAACTTTCTATGATAGAGGTATGAAAAAAAACAATGTTTTATTATGTTTTAACACACATTGGAATCTCAAATTTACTCTTGTTGCAAATTTAGTTAATATATAAAAGTTGGTGTGACTGTTTAGCTGGTTTGTTGTATGACAGGTCACTTTGAGGGGAAGGCGATGCCTAGCGCTGGAAATTTACCATGGCTACAGGGCCTGGTGTGTACATACAATAACACCTGTCATGATACGGTAACGGCTGACGAGATGGCAGGCCAGGTACAGACTTTCAACACCTCGCTGTGAGTAACATGTAACCAGGGTAAAACCATGAACAAAATGATCTATCGATAAGGCAATGTTAGGATATTAAATTATTTACCAGTCAGGTGACATAAAGATGGCCACAAACATAAGCTGTTCATCATTCCTCTCCAGCACACACGCATGCATACACATATATGGAGATATTAGCCAGGTGGTATATGGCAAGTAGTTAGCGCCTGATAAGGCAGCTCCTGCGAACTCTTCAGAATTGTATATGATATAACTGTATGTGTTAATTGTATTGATTGTATAAGAATTCTATTTCAATGTACTGTAAAGCGCTTTAGAGTGGCTTATGTTAGCTAGATAGGGCGCTCTATCAAATGTTGTATATAATTATATTATTATTATCATACATGACAAGGGGAAATCAAATCTGATCTAAAAATAATATTTTAGTCATTGAGTGTTAAAAAATACAAGCACAATCTTACAATCAATCAAACCGAAAATTTTCAAACATTTACTGTAAAATGGTGGAGGTAAAAACTTAATACCGAGGTAAGATATTGTAAATGTGTTATTGAAGTATAACATCTTACTAGATTTATAGATAGTCAGAGGATTATTTCATCTACGATACTCCAGGGGTTACTATCACTCTCGCTTTCCGCACCCATGAGTATGTGTGTGCATAATTCTTAGAGTACCGAGGGTGAAGTAAGTTAAATCATTGTTATAAAATTAGATTAAAAGATTGCTTTCACTAACATTTTAATGCAAAGTAGGATTTGTCATTTTAATTGTTTATTCTGTATTGTTGACAAATGATTGTTTGTCATTTAGTTCCAAAAATCATATCTTATGTTTTATATTTTCCAGATTAAACGAGATAGTGAGAGATATGACGAGAATATTAGAAGTCCAGGATGTGTTGAAGGTGTATAACGATATTGTCCATGACTACTATATACTAAGGGAGATAATTGGACAGGTACAGAATGGTACCACTACAGGTACGTCATAATTTATTTTACGGTTTTAACCGCTTTGATAGTTTTGCCGGCAATAAAAAGAATCTCTTTGCTTCTTCAATAACCTACTTGCCAAAGCTGAAATTTTATTTTACAAACATAACAAATAAACTGACAACAGATATAGTCAAAGTCTTAATCAAAGATACATATAGGACTGAAAGGGATACCTTTATAAATATCAAAATTGTATGTTTACAAATGTTCAAAATATGTTATGGGCAGCATGTTAATCCTGAGGATTATAAGCACTGCAGAGATAAAAATGTTCAGCCGATTAACTGATTTCAGCCTTTTTGAGAATTTCAGTATAGTGTATAATGTAATCTTTTTCCCATTTAAAAGCTTAAGTAACCTAATGTTAAGCCTTTTTGCTTTAATCCATTTTAATCTCTGGCACTGTCATTGATCCGTCAGTAGTTCAGGCTACACAGTGCTTTACCAGTAATTCTATCATCTTTTATCAAACCATGCAGATTAAGAGCATTTGACCAAATGGCAGTGTCTTTAAATGAAAACAGGATCCAATTAGGTTATTTGGTCCAATTTAAAAAAGAAAATTTTTTTTCTTAAATAAATTTGGCTTTGCAATATAATTTAGAAGTCACCAAGTCAAATCCAGTTAACAAAGAAAGGGATCACTTGAAATGAGAGAGTTGAAATCTTTTTAATTTAATTTCTATTTTTCACACAGGCATGCTGAATGTGGGTAATTTTGTGGGGAGTCGACAGAACTTGACTGATCAGCTTCAGCAGCAGAACATTTCTTTGTCACCAGATGCCATTGATAAGATTCTCAATTCCTCCATCAACTTTAACGAGGTAACACTACAAATTTACTCCTCTGTCTGCATAAAAAAACAAACAATCACTAACTGAGCTCTATCATAAAAGCAATATCCAGGGCCTGTATCCATGAAATCATTCTCGGTCACTTACTGAACTCTCTCAACAAAGTAATATCCAGGGCCTGTATCGATGAAACCATTCTCAGTCACGTACTGAACTCTCTCATCAAAGTAATATCCAGGGCCTGTATCCAGGAAACCGTTCTCAGTCACTTACTGAACTCTCTCATCAAAGTAATATCCAGGGTCTGTATCCATGAAATCATTCTCAGTCACTTACTGAACTCTCTCAACAAAGTAATATCCAGGGCCTGTATCCATGAAACCATTCTCAGTCACGTACTGAACTCTCTCATCAAAGTAATATCCAGGGCCTGTATCCATGAAACCATTCTCAGTCACGTACTGAACTCTCTCATCAAAGTAATATCCAGGGTCTGTATCCATGAAACCATTCTCAGTCACTTACTGATCTCTCTCATCAAAGTAATATCCAGGGCCTGTATCCATGAAATCATTCTCTGTCACTTACTGACTCTCTCATCAAAGTTATATCTAGGGCCGTATACATGAAACCATTCTCAGTCACTTAATGAACTCACTCATCAAAGCTTTAACAAGTTGTATTATCTATATTTCTTTCAATTAAGCTTTCTTTTGCTGTGTTTGGTTCAGTACAATTTGTACCATTCATTCATACCAAATATCATTCTACATGTATTTTCATATGTTTACAAATATTGATGAACACTTTTAGATTTTATCATTCTTGTTCGTTTCAGTATGATCTGTCCACTGTCAATGAGATACTGACAGATTTCAGCGTCTGCCAGCAGAATCCCTTGGTGTCGTCTGCTGATGATTTCCGTAGTCTGCTTTGTAACACAGGAAATCTCTCCCAGCTGCTGGTCTTCCAGGACCCAGCTGATGCAGCATTTGTCTTCAGTGAGATCTGTGGTCTTGACGAAGTCGATTTCACACAGGCTTTTCAAATTCTTTTGGAACAATTCGACCCTAGCAGTCTTTCAACTGAAGTAAGCATTAAGTCATTCACCCCTGAAGACACATTTGAACTCTTCCAATTTGAAGGATGGAATAGTTCATTTTGAAATTTCAGGGGTGAATGAGTTGACCTATTTATAGCTGAACAACTAGTAGATTAGCTCATTGTGGGTAATAATCTAAGATTCTCTGACAACTTTATAATGTTTAGTATTTTAATTTAACTTTTTGTATAATATAATGATCTTTTGTTAAGCTTAGAGAGGTGGAAACCAAAGCTAAGAAAATGACATATGGTATGTTTTCTAGTCTTATTGCAAAACAATCCTGATTGTGTACACCACTGTTATGATTTTAAATGTACTAAATTTTATATTTTGGTTGTGTTCATAGATTGACAACTTCATTACAAATACCACAGGAAGAGAAGCACGAACAAATCCTGCTGAAATACTTGAGATCTTTGAGGAGATCGCTAACCAAGTACCAGATGTAAGTTAGTGATAAAAGTGATAACTAATCAATTTTTGGACAGATCTGATAAACAAATGGACGTATTGGATTTGTGATGTAGGTTTCGTTGGTTCTTAGCTGTTCTATTTGTTTTTGTGACTGATCAAAAAGGGAAAAAAAATATGCTCACAGGCTACCATCTTTTAATTAATATTGACTTTTCTTAAGAGGAATTCTCAAATTTCATTAAACTAAAATTAAGCATATGATAAACAGATCCAACAATTTAAGAACAAATAAAGGTTGTCTATGGTGGACACCAAGATCCCTCTGAGATATCTTGTCTTAAGTAAGATATCTTGTCTTAAGTAAGATATCTTGTCTAAAGTAAGATATCTTGTTATAAGTAATTATCTAAGATATCTTGTCATAAGTAATTATATAAGATATCTTGTCTTAAGTAATTATCTAAGATATCTTGTCTTAAGTAATTATCTAAGATATCTTGTCATAAGTAATTATATAAGATATCTTGTCTTAAGTAATTATATAAGATATCTTGTCTTAAGTAAGATATCTTGTCTTAAAGGCCCAATATACGTAACTTTGGGAAAATTTTTGTGATTCTGAAAAATTCTGAAAAAAAAATCCAGTTGATAACCATGCAAAAATAAGCTTAAAACGAAGTAAACCTGAGCGGTAACTAACAAGAAACTCTTGACAGAACAATACAAAGAATTGAAAATAATTCAGGTGGGGCCCACTTCAACAACAAACCGAAGGTAGAAGATGGTTCAAAATAGACGCGTGTTTACAAATACCGAGTTTCAACTACTGCTGTACCGGCAACCGCGTAAGAATTCATCTTAAATATTGCTGATATCAGCTAATCTTAACTAAATCTATAAATATAGAAAGTTATTAGGCTTGATTTTCGCTTCAAGTTTTACCGAAAGTTACGTATATTGGACCTTTAAGTACAGAAGTGTAATGACTTTTACCGCCTTAACATAAATTCATGAAACTTGATACAAATGATCGATTGCTAGCCTAGGTAGTTTTAATTATACCTCCCACTTACGTAAAGGGGATATATAGTAATCATTTTGTCTGTGCATCCATCTGTCTATGTGTCTTGTGTGTTTGTGATACCCTTGTGTACAACATGTCTCACAAACCTCTGGTCTGATATGGTTCCTATATTTTTACCATATCATCTCTACACCTGATTAGATTTGGTGGTCATCAGTCAAGGTTGAAGGTCAAAGGTCAATGTTGTCCTCTTTGGGAATAAAAAGCTTTGTGTGCAAAATATCTCCTGAACCCCCTACAGATTTATTTCATATTCATACCATAGCATAGCATTATCAAGTTTTACACTTGGTAAGATTTTTGCATTCATCAGTCAAGGTTGAAGGTCAAAGGTCACATATGACCACTGACTTTGGAAATAAAAAGATAAACCCCTTAATAGATAAACTCCTGAATAGAATTAGATCAGTTGATTTTTTTTTACCTGTATTTCAATCAATTGTATGGGAGTTCCAACCTTTTCTGGTTGCTTAAAATTAAAAGTAAACAATTCTTGTTTTACTTTCAATGTAAATTCTTTCAACTTAACGTGCTATCACTTGGTTTTGTTTACAGTTTACAAATTTGTTGAATTCTGCAACTGACCTTGTTCCATTCATGAACTTGTTTCGTGACATCCAAAATGGAAATTTCTCTGTTGGTTCGGTGTCCTCCATTGGGAGCATGATATGTGGAAGGGAAGGCTCCTTCTTCAACTTTGGCGAAGATGACTTGGACAATGCACAGAGTTTTGGGGGCCAAGGGAGGCAACCCAACCAACCCAACCAAGGAAATTCCATCCCTGGAACAACTGGTGCTCCGCCTCGGACCACTAGAGCACCTTCTTCAACAGCTGCACCCAGTAGTAGCCAAGGCAGATCTTTTAATTGTAAGTAGACCAGTAAAATATAACCATACCTCACAGCTTAAATAGATGTAATAACTATTTATAGACCAGCATAATTATACCCTTTCTTCTCCGATGATAAAAGTGTTTTACCGGGTACTAGAAGTAGACTTATACTATATATATCTGTCAGTAAGTCATACAGTTGTAATAACTATTTATAAACCAGGATAATTGTACCCTTACTTCTCAGATGATACAGGTGTTTTACTATAAGTAGACTTTATACATCTGACCTGCAAGTTTAACAGGTTATTTTTTCATAGATCAGCATATACTCATACGTCTCAGATGAGATAGGTGTTTTTCTAGAAGTAGATTTTAATATACCTTATCTGTCAGCAAGTCAAACAGGTATTTTAGTAACATTTTACTTACCTATATGTTAAACAAATGTACCGTAATAACTATTTTAGAAAAATATACTTATTAGAATATACAGATGCTTCGGACTTTTCTACACCTTACCTGTAAGTCAGACAGGTTTGATTTGTTTAAACAAGCTTAGTGCACTGTTGTATATATTCCAGCTGGTGTGTGCAGTAACTTTGCGTCAAGTTTGGGTAGTGGCACAGGGAGTAGCTACATCTGGAGACAGCTGAGTCCGTTACTTCAGGGCTACATCTACTATTACCCCGACACACCTGATGTACAGATACTCATCAAAGAGGTTTGTTTTCTCTCATATCTCACCATACATCTAATATTACCCCGACACACCTGATGTACAGATACTCATCAAAGAGGTTTGTTTTCTCTCATATCTCACCATACATCTACTATTACCCCGACACACCTGATGTACAGATACTCATCAAAGAGGTATGTTTTCTCTCATATCTCACCATACATCTACTAATACCCCGACACACCTGATGTACAGATACTCATCAAAGAGGTATGTTTTCTCCCATATCTCACCATACATCTAATATTACCCCGACACACCTGATGTACAGATACTCATCAAAGAGGTATGTTTTCTCTCATATCCCACCATACATCCACTATTACCCTGACACACCTGATGTACAGATACTCATCAAAGAGGTTTGTTTTCTCTCATATCTCACCATACATCTACTATTACCCCGACACACCTGATGTACAGATACTCATCAAAGAGGTAGGTTTTCTCTCATATCTCACCATACCTCTACTATTACCCCGACACACCTGATGTACAGATACTCATCAAAGAGGTATGTTTTCTCTCATATCTCACCATACATCTAATATTACCCCGACACACCTGATGTACAGATACTCATCAAAGAGGTAGGTTTTCTCTCATATCTCACCATACATCTACTATTACCCCGACACACCTGATGTACAGATACTCATCAAAGAGGTAGGTTTTCTCTCATATCCCACCATACATCTACTAATACCCCGACACACCTGATGTACAGATACTCATCAAAGAGGTTTGTTTTCTCTCATATCTCACCATACATCTACTATTACCCCGACACACCTGATGTACAGATACTCATCAAAGAGGTTTGTTTTCTCTCATATCTCACCATGTATCTACTATTACCCCGACACACCTGATGTACAGATAGTCATCAAAGAGGTAGGTTTTCTCCCATATCTCACCATACCTCTACTATTACCCCGACACACCTGATGTACAGATACTCATCAAAGAGGTATGTTTTCTCCCATATCTCACCATACCTCTACTATTACCCCGACACACCTGATGTACAGATACTCATCAAAGAGGTTTGTTTTCTCCCATATCTCACCATACCTCTACTATTACCCCGACACACCTGATGTACAGATACTCATCAAAGAGGTATGTTTTCTCCCATATCTCACCATACTTCTACTATTACCCCGACACACCTGATGTACAGATACTCATCAAAGAGGTATGTTTTCTCTCATATCTCACCATACATCTACTATTACCCCGACACACCTGATGTACAGATACTCATCAAAGAGGTAGGTTTTCTCTCATATCTCACCATATATCTACTATTACCCCGACACCCCTGATGTACAGATACTCATCAAAGAGGTATGTTTTCTCTCATATCTCACCATATATCTACTATTACCCCGACACCCCTGATGTACAGATACTCATCAAAGAGGTATGTTTTCTCTCATATTTCACCATACCTCTACTATTACCCCGACACACCTGATGTACAGATACTCATCAAAGAGGTATGTTTTCTCCCATATCTCACCATACATCTACTATTACCCAGACACACCTGATGTACAGATACTCATCAAAGAGGTATGTTTTCTCTCATATCTCACCATACTTCTACTATTACCCCGACACACCTGATGTACAGATACTCATCAAAGAGGTATGTTTTCTCTCATATCTCACCACACATCTACTATTACCCCGACACACCTGATGTACAGATACTCATCAAAGAGGTATGTTTTCTCTCATATCTCACCATACATCTTCTATTACCCCGACACACCTGATGTACAGATAGTCATCAAAGAGGTAGGTTTTCTCTCATATCTCACCATACCTCTACTATTACCCCGACACACCTGATGTACAGATACTCATCAAAGAGGTATGTTTTCTCTCATATCTCACCATACATCTACTATTACCCCGACACACCTGATGTACAGATACTCATCAAAGAGGTATGTTTTCTCTCATATCTCACCATACATCAACTATTACCCCGACACACCTGATGTACAGATACTCATCAAAGAGGTATGTTTTCTCTCATATCTCACCATACATCAACTATTACCCCGACACACCTGATGTACAGATACTCATCAAAGAGGTATGTTTTCTCTCATATCTCACCATGTATCTACTATTACCCTGACACACCTGATGTACAGATACTCATCAAAGAGGTTTGTTTTCTCTCATATCTCACCATGTATCTACTATTACCCTGACACACCTGATGTACAGATACTCATCAAAGAGGTATGTTTTCTCTCATATCTCACCATGTATCTACTATTACCCTGACACACCTGATGTACAGATACTCATCAAAGAGGTATGTTTTCTCTCATATCTCACCATGTATCTACTATTACCCTGACACACCTGATGTACAGATACTCATCAAAGAGGTATGTTTTCTCTCATATCTCACCATGTATCTACTATTACCCTGACACACCTGATGTACAGATACTCATCAAAGAGGTATGTTTTCTCTCATATCTCACCATACATCAACTATTACCCCGACACACCTGATGTACAGATACTCATCAAAGAGGTATGTTTTCTCTCATATCTCACCATACATCTACTATTACCCCGACACACCTGATGTACAGATACTCATCAAAGAGGTTTGTTTTCTCTCATATCTCACCATGTATCTACTATTACCCCGACACACCTGATGTACAGATACTCATCAAAGAGGTAGGTTTTCTCTCATATCTCACCATACATCTACTAATACCCCGACACACCTGATGTACAGATACTCATCAAAGAGGTAGGTTTTCTCCCATATCTCACCATACCTCTACTATTACCCCGACACACCTGATGTACAGATACTCATCAAAGAGGTATGTTTTCTCTCATATCTCACCATACATCTACTATTACCCCGACACACCTGATGTACAGATACTCATCAAAGAGGTAGGTTTTCTCTCATATCTCACCATACATCTACTAATACCCCGACACACCTGATGTACAGATACTCATCAAAGAGGTATGTTTTCTCTCATATCTCACCATACATCTACTATTACCCCGACACACCTGATGTACAGATACTCATCAAAGAGGTATGTTTTCTCTCATATCTCACCATACATCTTCTATTACCCCGACACACCTGATGTACAGATACTCATCAAAGAGGTATGTTTTCTCTCATATCTCACCATGCTGGGTAGAATTTGCCCATATGATTATGTAAGAAAACTCTATCTTACATAGCATATCACGCAACGTGAAGTCACAATGGCTCAACAATGACGTGACGTCATGCATACGATAAAATCTGATGCTGAAAAAGAGAATAGGCGGCATGATGAAATTGAATACTTTCACAATATAGATATTAACTGTAATCATTAGAAAGCTAAGATTAATTTTTCTTTTTTAAACTCGTGTGGTAGCCAGTCAAATTGTATTTTCATGGTTTTTTAGCTTATTCAGGTAGATGAAATGAGAGAAAATACTCAATCATGACCAAAGGTGTAAGATAAGGAAATTCCATCATCAGAATTGGGCAAAACTCTCAGCAAATCCTCAGGTTTAATCAAATTTGAAAACTTCTCATGGTGGAAATTCCATATCTTCCACCCATGGTCATGAAAGAGTCTTACAATCTTACAGTAAACTTATATCAGGACTTTAAATTCAGATATGTTCAAATTACACCATGAATGCAAATTAAAAGTTACCGTGTAGTAATAAAATCTGTATTTAATGCTTTTAGCTTGTTATCATTTATGGTAAAGATAAGAATACAGTGGGTATTCAAATCTCAACCACAGCCTTTAAATTCTTTGAAATATCTAACCTGATAATGGTCATTTTATTTTTCATTTCAAAACAAGTGGTGGAAACATTTTCAAGTTTTCATTGCAAATGGCCATGGTAACATTACTCCTGTTATTGTTTTATAATTTTGAATTATTTTAAGATATGAATTTTAAGTGAGACTGCAAAAATTATATTGCCATTTTTGTTGTGTATGGTATGTTCGTTTTTCACATGAAATAAAAATAATTTGAAAAAAAAAATGTTGTAAAATTGCCATTTTTTGTTTGTTAATCAAAATAATGCTTGATTTACAGATGAAATAAGAATAATTTAAAATATAAAATGTTGTGACTTTTTGACTTGAGTTATTGTTTTGTTCCATTATCCCTAGGCTAACAAGACGTTTGCAGACCTGGCCAGTTTTAGTGACATTGCAATGGAGCTGGACACAGAGACACTGATGCTGGAATCCACATTAGACTTACTAACTGTAAGTTACTAAATCTGTTCTTATCAGTATAGAAATTATGTTGGAAAAATCATAGAAATTATGTTGGAAAAATCATAGAAGTTATGTTGGAAAAATCATGGAAATTATGTTGGAAAAATCACGGAAATTATTTTGGAAAAATCACGGAAATTATTTTGGAAAAATCATAGGGTTGAGTTTAAGTATATTATTAAGATTTTCCATTACTGCTGAACTTTTTTTTTGAAGACAAGAAGTCTGAACACGATACACTTGACTTTAAAGACAAGCAATAGCATGTTGGCTGATATGTTTTACATTGTTTGGTGACAGAATTTCACGGGATCTTGTCTGTGTGACCTGCTGGAGAACGCCACTGCTGGGCTAGACGTGGCTCAGATCATCTCCTCCGCTTTAAATCCGCTTCCTAGCTTCTTGCAGGGCATCCTCACCAACTTAGGGACACAACAGGTGGAGGATTTTATCAACAGCAACCAATATTACATGATGATCAAGAGCTCAAATGAGAGCTTTTGTAAGTTCCTTAACAACTATCTGGTCAACGGGTCACTCGCTGCGAACTTTGACCTTCGAGACTCCTTGGGAATGATAGAGCAGGTGGCAAGCATGGTTTCACAATATACACAGGTAAATATATACTGAATATACACGGGTAAACATATACTGAATATACACGGGTAAATATATCATGAATATACACAGGTAAATATATACTGAATATACACAGGTAAATATATACTGAATATACACAGGTAAATATATCATGAATATACACAGGTAAATATATACTGAATATACACGGGTAAATATATGCTGAATATACACAGGTAAATATATGCTGAATATACACAGGTAGATATATACTAAATATACACAGGTAAATATATACTGAATACACAGGTAATTATATACTGAATATACACAGGTAAATATATACTGAATATACACAGGTAAATATATACTGAATATACTCAGGTAAATATATACTGAATATACACAGGTAAATATATACTGAATATACACAGGTAATTATATGCTGAATATACACAGGTAAATATATACTGAATATACACAGGTAAATATATACTGAATATACACAGGTAAATATATACTGAATATACACAGGTAAATATATACTGAATATACACAAGGTAAATATATACTGAATATACACAGGTAAATATATACTGAATATACACAGGTAAATATATACTGAATATACATAAGGTAAATATATACTGAATATACATGGGGAAATATATACTGAATATACACGGGTAAATATATGCTGAATATACACAGGTAAATATATACTGAATATACACAGGTAAATATATACTGAATATACACAGGTAAATACATACTGAATATACATAAGGTAAATATATACTGAATATACACAGGTAAATATATACTGAATATACACAGGTAAATATATACTGAATATACACAGGTAAACATATACTGAATATACACAGGTAAATATATACTGAATATACACAGGTAAATACATACTGAATATACACGGGTTAATATATACTGAATATACACAGGTAAATATATACTGAATATACACAGGTAAATACATACTGAATATACATAAGGTAAATATATACTGAATATACACAGGTAAATATATACTGAATACACAGGTAAATATATACTGAATATACACAGGTAAATATATACTGAATATACACAGGTAAATATATACTGAATATACACAGGTAAATATATACTGAATATACACAGGTAAATATATACTGAATATACACAGGTAAATATATACTGAATATACACAGGTAGATATATACTGAATATACACAGGTAAATATATACTGAATATACATGGGTAAATATATACTGAATATACATGGGTAAATATATACTGAATATACATGGGGAAATATATACTGAATATACACAGGTAAATACATACTGAATATACACAGGTAAATATATACTGAATATACACAGGTAAATATATACTGAATATACATGGGTAAATATATACTGAATATACATGGGTAAATATATACTGAATATACACAGGTAAATATATACTGAATATACACCGGTAAATATATACTGAATATACACGGGTAAATATATACTGAATATACATGGGTAAATATATACTGAATATACATGGGTAAATATATACTGAATATACACGGGTAAATATATACTGAATATACACAGGTAAATATATACTGAATATACACAGGTAAATATATACTGAATATACACAGGTAAATATATACTGAATATACACAAGTAAATATATACTGAATATACACGGGTAAATATATACTGAATATACACGGGTAAATATATACTGAATATGATGACCTACTGTGGATCATATTGTGTCAAGTTTTGATCATATGATAACCTAGCGATAATATTTTAATGACCTTGTGCTGATGCACTGATGTCTGTAATGATCACATCATGTTTTTCGCCTCCTCAGTGTATCAACTTTGACCGGTTCCGTGGTTTTAATGATTATGAGGAGTTTGTGAAGACCAGTAAGGATGGCATAGGAGCAAGCACCTTTTTTGCAGGTAAGTGATCATAATTCATTTAGGCATTGAACTGCTTTCAGTTTGCATTCATAGGTAATATGAATGCCAACTGGACAAAGACAAATTCAATGAATCACTAATGTTGGCTTTTCCTTTGTCCAGTTGGCAGTCATATGGCCTATGAATGCCAACTAAAAACAGTTCAATACCTATTTTTTATCATTTTTAGAATTTGTTCATCACATACAAATGTCAATAATACTTTTTTTTCTTTACTTTTAGCTCAAAATAATGCATCAATTGTGTATGCGTGTTCGATTAATTTAACAGCCATCGCCTTGGTACGGTCAGTGATAGCCGATATAACAATTCTGATGTCATAATAATGATGACTGCAACAATGAGTCTATGGCATTCATAGCCTAATGAATGCCAACTGAAATCTGTATGGTTACATAGAGACAATGCCATTTAGTGGTAAATATTTTAAAAATGTATTTATTTTGAGCTGGTTATGGAGGAAAGTTACCATTGTTGCCCACATTTTGTTTTTGGTTTTTTCTATCTCTTGCACAATTTTGTAGCCCAGCAGTAGTGTTGGTTTATTATGAAGCACTTCTAGTGATGGAACACTGTCACCTTCATCAGCTAATAACCAGTGTGAAATGTAATAGTACTGATGTATGTAGTGTACAAGATGGTAAGAATTGATAAACTTTTTCAACAGTACTGTAATTCTATTTACATTTGAATAGGGTGATGGAATGTAAAAGTCATATAGGACCAATAAATGCACAAGATTGTAATAAAGCAGTATAGTCGATTTGGCTAGCTTTGTTGAACACTTGGTCATAAATGTGCGGGAGTCAGTGGCCCCCTTGTTTCTGATAAGTAACGGCCCACTGCCACGATCCAGATGGCATCCATCCATTGCCAGTTGCCTGGAAGTACTTTGTATTGTTGTTTTCCATTCTGTAAGTGGACCTTTGAGTCTGTTGAATTGTAAGCAAATAAATGAATAAGTTTAAGATTTATTCATTGAACTTGGACCAGTCAATAAATGGTATGTTTTTTTCAGGCCTACAGTTTGACGAAGTAAGGATGGACAGTCAGAAGCGCCCGACCTTTGTCAACTACAGGATACGCATGGACCCAGACAAAGTGGACAGCACCAAGAGAACACAGGACAGGTAATTGTTGTATTTCTTTGTTCTTCTTTCAGAGCCTGGTTTCTGACTTTGTTCTTCTTTCAGAGCCTGGTTTCTGACTTTGTTCTTCTTTCAGAGCCTGGTTTCTGACTTTGTTCTTCTTTCAGAGCCTGGTTTCTGACTTTGTTCTTCTTTCAGAGCCTGGTTTCTGACTTTGTTCTTCTTTCAGAGCCTGGTTTCTGACTTTGTTCTTCTTTCAGAGCCTGGTTTCTGACTTTGTTCTTCTTTCAGAGCCTGGTTTCTGACTTTGTTCTTCTTTCAGAGCCTGGTTTCTGACTTTGTTCTTCTTTCAGAGCCTGGTTTCTGACTTTGTTCTTCTTTCAGAGCCTGGTTTCTGACTTTGTATGTAACCGGTGATTGTCTATTGTGTTCCCATATAACAGAGACACCTGTGAGGCATATATATTGTAATGTCAGATCTATCTATCCATCTTATCTTTATTTATGTATTTAACTTATTCATCCCTGAGGACACGTTTGAACTCTTCCAATCCAAAGGTTGGAATACTTCATTATGAAATTTCAGGGGTGAATAAGTTAAATCGTAATGAGCGGGTCAAGTACAGTAAAACCTTGTTATCTCAAAGTCGATGGGATCCCCAAAAAACTTGAGTTATGTGAGTATTTGAGTTAGACAAGTTTCAATATTTAGTGTGAAGTGTGTAAGAGACCAATGAAATACTTCAAATTAAACGGGATCTTCGAGTTACACGAGGTCGAGATGACGAGGTTTGACTGTTTATTTTTGTAGATGATCATCTTGTGAATTGTTTGTCTGGTGTACCAGAGATTAACACATGTCTACACTAACTACTGATTTGTGATGTTTCCCAGGTACTGGCGTCCCGGCCCCAGACGTACTCCAGCCGTTGACACCAAGTACACAACGTTTGGGTTCTCGTATATCCAGGATATGGTGGACCACGCTATCATCCGTCTGCAGACAGACACCAAACAGGACACTGGCATCATGCTTCAGATGTTCCCCTACCCATGTTACATAGAGGACAAGTATGTGTTTAAATAATGTACATTATATTAAATAGTGTAACTTTCAGTACAGCAGTATTTAATACTCTGGCCTGAACTAACTTGATAGGTACATAGAGTAGACAGTACAGGCAGTATAGAAAGTATATAGAACACAGGTAATTTGCCAGGCAATTAATCATTCAATAAAAGCAATTTGGAACAAGTGTTGTAAGCATGCAAATGAGTCTTTTTATGATGGCAACACTACTGTGACATCACATATCGGTATATCAATGGGTATAAATGATGTCACATTATTGTTTATGGTGTCATGCTGTCTCAGTATTGAAAATGAGTCTTCCATTGTTGAAGAAAATCATTGAAAATACATTAGAAAGTATGTTTCTCAAATTATATGAAAATGGAATCTCAGACTCGTGTTAATATAATAGTGAATTTATTTAACTTGTTTATTTTTTTACCGGTACTCAATATTATATGAACACTTAGGTTAGATACTCAATTTATATTTTTGTAGATTTGTTTATGCCATCTCACGGTCACTGCCGCTGTTTCTGGTCCTGGCCTGGGTACTCACGGTGGCCATGATCTGTAAGAATGTAGTGTACGAGAAGGAGAAGCGCCTGAAGGAAGTGATGAAGATCATGGGACTGGGAAACCTTGTCCACTGGGTCGCCTGGTTCATCAACGCCTTCGTGGTCATGTTTGTCACCATAATCCTCCTGGTCCTCCTCGTCAAGGTCAGTGTGATGGCCGTCAGTAGAGGTCATTTCTGAGGTCATGTTGGTGTAGAAAATTCACAACCTATCTGATTTAGTACTGATATCAAATTTTCAGTCGAACCTTGTTATCCCAAACTCATCTTAATCAAAGACCCTGTTTAACTTAAACCCATTTTACTCAAATAATTCAAAGTCCCCAAAGTCCCCATAGGATAGCTCTTCCCAGACTACGACTTCGAGGTAATGAAGTTGGATTACAGATACTGTGAATTATTTTGAAAATTTTGTTCTGTTGTCATAAGATATGATAGAATATTGTTTGTGTTGTGAAGATATGATGTCTGGATTTCACCGTCTGCACTTCAGTTTTAAAGAGCTTAAGCGTTCTGTTGCTCTTATGTTTATAGTGCAGTTTATTAAAAATATTAAATTTTGATCAACTGCTATATGACAAGAACTTAAGCAAAGACATTGATTGCAGTTCTTAAATTCTAATAAAGAAGTGTATACATGTATATCCAAATACGTTTTTCGTTTGTAGGGCGGCAAAGTGCTGGAGTTTTCCGATCCGAGTGTACTGATCTTTTTCTTCACTGTGTTTGCGATATCCACGATCATGCAGTGCTTCCTGATCAGTGTGTTCTTCAGCCGAGCCAACCTGGCGGCTTGCTGTGCTGGCTTTATCTACTTTGTGCTGTACCTACCCTACAACCTGTCCATACAGTGGGAGGATCAGATGACCGGCGGTCACAAGTTCCTGGGGGTAGGTCCTCTAACAGCCTGTGGCAGGGCTACTTACTGTTTATGTATTACAGCTGACGGATAGGAAAAGTTTTATGTCATGCTATGTATTTCTACTTATTTTTTGTGCATTACGGCTGACAGAAAGGAAAAGTTACACTCATGCTATATAATTCTACTTATTTTTTGTGCATTACGGCTGACAGGAGGGAAAGTTACACTCATGCTTTATATTTTTATTTACTGTTTGTGTATTATGATGGAAAGGAAAAGTGTTATGTCATGCTAAATAGGAAACTTGCAAATCTTAATTAAGATTTATAATATTAATACAAATTACCTCTTCATACAGCTATCAAATTAGTTTAATCAATTGTCTGTTCACTGTCTTTCTAAACTGGATAATTATATTCTTCCACCAATCACCAAAATCAACTTTATCGATTTTCTTTGGAGAACGAAAAAAAAGATAATCTGTGATTTACAGATAAAAAATGTCCTGTTTTAAAATGATGCTGCTGCCTTCTTGGCTTCTTCACGTGGACTTTCATTATAAATTAAATATATGTTACATTGATATGAAAAGTTCGTTTTTGAGTTTTATGATCTTTTAACAACTCAACTTATAATCTTGGTTTTTCTGTAGAGTCTTTCCTCAGGTGTGGCGTTTGGGTTTGGCTGCAGCTATATAGCCCGTTATGAAGAGCAGGCCATCGGGATCCAATGGTACAACCTGGCGGAGACCCCCACGGTGGACGATGAGTTTAACATGCTGTACTGTATCATAATGATGTTGGTCGACTCCTTCTTGTACGGCATAGCTGTGTGGTACATAGAGGCAGTTTTCCCAGGTAAGTTGTACAGAAAAGTTAGCCATAGACCAAATTGATAAAAGAAATGTTGTTGTCTTAAGTCATAAAGGTATCATGTTAATGGATGAGTGTGTAGATGATGATAATGATGATGTTTGAACATGATGATGATGATGATGATGATGATGATGATGATGATGATGATACCTGGACGGTTTAAAAACATTCAAACTGTCTGAATACAAATTTGACTCTAGGTGTCAGGTAAAACTTCTGTTGGAGCTCTCAAAATGGTCTTAAAAGAAAATGAGGTGTAACATATTTCCATACATGCCAAGATCTTGGCTGAAACAATATTTTGTGTCAAAGTCAATCTTATATTTTTGAATGTGAAATGGAAATTGACTTTAATACACGGTTTGAATTATTCAGGTGACTTTGGAATCCCTCGTAAATGGTACTTCCCCATCCAGAAGTCGTACTGGTGTGGTACTTCAGGCGAACACTCTGTCGACGGAATGGCCTACGCTATCGGCGAATCCACACTGGAACTGAATGGTTCATGTAAGTAGAGAAATCCCAGCATTAAGTACCACGTTTCAACTTTGGTTTAACGGAAAGTAAAATGATGATCTATTTACAAGATGGCAGATTTGAATGTTGTGATGATTTTCGAAAAAAAAAGTATGCTAAACTTTTTGTCAATGAATTAGAACATAATGCAAATATTTCATCATTTTTTACAACATTAAGATATTCAAAAATATTTTGTTAGCAGAGTTCTAGGTACTGGAATATCGTTTAGCTATTGACTGTATATGTGTTAGTAATTAGATGAGTAATGAGTGATTGCTTTACTGTTTTGTAGCTGTACGGACTATGAACTGGTACATCGTTTAGCTTTTGCCTGTATATGTGTTAGTTAGATAAGTAATGATTGATTGTTTGCTCTTTGTAGCTGTACAGACTATGTACAGGTATATCGTTGAGCTATTGGCTGTACACGTGTTAGTTAGATAAGTAATGAGTGATTGTTTTACTGTTTTGTAGCTGTACGGACTATGTACAGGTATAACGTTGAGCTATTGGCTGTATATGTGTTAGTTAGATAAGTAATGATTGATTGTTTGCTTTTTGTAGCTGTACGGACTATGGAGAAGGAGCCCACACATCGACGTCTCGGCGTGGCCATACGGAAGCTGAAGAAGGTTTACACCCAAGGCAAGAAGGTCGCTGTGGATGGCCTGACCATGAACTTCTACGAGGGTCAGATCACCTCCTTCCTTGGCCATAATGGGGCAGGAAAGACTACCACCATGTAAGTCCTTACAGGGACACTTGTATTGAATGCAGGGCTTCGATTAAGCACTCGTTGCTGAGTGGGGTCGTCCTTACCACTCGTCCCCAGTGCCGAGTAAAATTGAAGACTGACTGTCAATATACTCTACATGTATTTAAAACATTGTGCACAACAATTCATTAAAAACAATAGTTTTCGAATGTTCCTAATAAAATGTATTCAACTTTTGTCCGGCTTGCTTTTGTCAGCCGTGTTAATAGTCACTTCATTTCTGGTCTAGATCCTTTGCACGCTTACAACAGACACCGTAGGCCTATACTAAAGCATCAACACGACGCTGATTGAATTGGAGAATTTCCCATGTTGCGTAATAAGTCCCCCCCTTGGATAATTCTGATAATCAGATATTGGTTTTACTTTTTCCCCCAATCTATTATTTTCTCTCATAGTGCACCATTTGCTATTAATTAATATTCTTATAGCAATTCAAAAAAGATATCAACAGTTAACTTGCTGAAAGGGAAGATTAAGATACAAATGTGTACAAATATATAATTTATTTTCACAGGTCCATTTTGACGGGTCTTTTCCCGCCAACTGAAGGCACAGCCTTCATCTATGGGAAAGATATCAGGACGGACATAGACGAGATCAGAAAAAGTATTGGGATGTGTCCCCAACATAACGTCCTTTTTGACCAGTAAGTCATTTTATAGAAACCTCCGGGTAGACCACATTGTCACTGTTAGAATAGTTACTCGCATTGGTTTAATTTTCAGAGGGATCTGGCTGAAAATCAATCAACACATGTTTCCATGTTAATGGTAGTCAGCTTTCAGCTTGGGTTCTAGATTACTATGAGTTAAAAAAAGATATCCAAGTCATGGGGGGGGGGGGGGGGGGGGGTTGGCCAAGTTAGTGGTTCTTATGTGACAGTGAATGCCATATTGGTAATTGAGTGATCGTATCTCTACTGTTTATGCATATTTTCTTCAATATATCAGAGATAAATATCTCAAATAAGATGATGGTTGCATAGGGGGATGGGAACGGGGAAGAATAATCAGGCATTGAAAATTTCATGGTGATATTTTATTTGATAACTACACTGACTGGCATTGGTATATGTAAACATATAGTAAAGCCCCACTTACTCAAACCCAGTTTACTGGAATACCCCTAATTTGTCAATTTGTCGTGACCGAATTCGTAAGTATTCAATCAACCTCAGATTACTTGAATACCATGTATTTATAAAACTATTGATCAGGTCTGCCCGAGTTTGAGTAATTGGGGTTATACTGTATTTACTTTTGTCAATACAAGCAATACAGTGTTCAAGTAAATCATTTGGTAATATGTTCACATATTATAATCTAGAAATCTTAGGGTTATGTGTTGGCCCTAGTTTTGACGAGAGGGAGTTTTAAAGTGTGCACTTAAAAGGTGTTGCTAGCTTCAAAAGGAAAAAAAATTATCCTATAAACAAAGGAATCACTTGTATGAAAGGCAAACATTATATCATATAAACAAAGGAATCACTTGTTCTTAACAGTTTGACCGTTGAGGAACACCTGTGGTTCTTTGCCCGGATGCGAGGGCTGAGCCCCAAAAAGGTGGAGAGGGAGATGGAACAGATGATTAGGGATGTTGGTCTACCACACAAACGCAAGGAGCTCTCCAACAGCTTGTCAGGTAAGTTTAAATTTAACAAAGACAGGTTTGTATTTCTTCAGGTCAGAGAGTAGGATATTCTTACGTTTTAATTCAATTATAGACTTGTGGTCTGGTGGTGCGGAGGATAGCGTACTCGCCTTTTACCGATGCAAGGCCACCAGGGTTTGATTTCGTGCCGAACACATGGTTTTCTCCAGGTATTCTAGTTCCCTCCCTCACAGAGAACCCCAATGGCTAACCAAGATTGATAAATATGATTAATAGATGTTGAAATAACTTGTTTCATGATTGTTGTAAAATCAATGAAATATGAAAATTAATTCAAAGATTGGCAGAGTGTGTCATGATGTAGAATCACAAAACATGGCTTAATAAGTAGTCTAAGGTTTCAAATCACAAAGTTTTCTTTTAAAATGTAACAGTTTTGTGAATTTTGCTTTTCAATCCTTGTTTTGTAGGTGGTATGAAAAGGAAGCTGTCTGTTGCTATTGCTTTTTGTGGAAATTCCAAGACTGTGATCCTGGACGAGCCAACAGCTGGTGTTGATCCCTACGCCAGGCGGTCAATCTGGGAACTCCTTTTCAAGGTCAAGAAAAGTAAGTATAAATTCTGTACAGTAGGATTATGTAGGGATTCAATTGTGACCTAACTCTAACTCTATTTTGAACTCATTTACCCCGAAAACAACATGTTTCGTGCAGATTGAAGGTTTGTTATCCTATTAAGCGCTCCCTTTGCAACTAATTTTCTAGACGCCCTGGGCACTAATTACGGCAAATATACAGTATGAACTCTTCCAACTTAAAGGTTTGAGTAGTTTACTATGAAATTTCCAGGGTAAATTAGTTAACTACTTATAAATAACTCTTAAGTTTTCTTATGGTCCCAAAAACAACGATGTTCGACTGTATATCAAATTATTTACGATTAACATGTATATTCTGTAATTTAATGTCCCGTCTTGTAGATCGTACAATCCTGTTATCAACTCACCACATGGATGAAGCAGACGTCCTTGGAGACAGGATTGCGATCATCTCCCAGGGCAAGCTCTGCTGTTGTGGCTCCAGCCTCTTCCTCAAGTCTCTCTACGGTAACGGCTACTACCTGACAATGGTCCAGTCCAACGGGGAAGAGATAGATGACAATGACGACCTTGACAGTGTTGAGGAGAAAAAGGAAGTGTTCAAATCTGCTGGAAAGCATGATATGTTAAACAGCTTCCAGCTGGAGGAGAGACCCATGTCTGCCGGTAGTGTACGATCAGGCAACAGTACCAGGACTATCAAACAAGTTGAGGTAAGGGAAGATTTTTCCATCAAATTATCTTTTTAGGGAAGGGGGAGGTTGGAGGGAGTAAAAAGTTAAACAATTTGTGTGCCACGAAAAATGAAAGTTCTGTATTAGATAAAATAGTTATGTTTTAAAGGCCCAATATACGTAACTTCAGGAATTTTTTCGTGATTCTGAAAAATTCTGAAAAAAAATCCAGTTGATAACCATGTAAAAATAAGCCAAAAACAAAGTAAACCCGAGCGGTAACTAGCATGAAAGTCTTGACAGAAAAATCCAAAGCAGTGAAAATAATTCAGGTGGGGCCCACTTCAACAACAAACCGAAGTGAGAAGACGGTTCAAAATGGACGCGTGTTTACATATACCGAGATTCAACTGCTGCTGTACCGGTAACCACATAAGAATTCATCTTGAATATTGCTGATATCAGTTAATCTTAACTAAATCTATAAATATAAAAACTTATAAGGCTTGATTTTCGCTTCAAGATTTGCCGAAAGTTAGGTATATTGGGCCTTTAAAACTGTATTAAAACACCCAGTCATGACATGTGGTCTGGTTACATTGCGGCGACTCAAGTATTGGGTCGTTTGAGTTGACCCTTATTTATGTATATTTTGTGACCCAGAAAGAGGCCACTTCCTTGTGACATATTAAAGTCCAGGATAAATGAAGCTGCCTATTTTACACTTGTTTACATAGCATACAAGCTGATCTTGTTGTCATAGACAATGAAAGTTTTATAATGAAAGTTAATTCAAACTTGTATTGGATAATATTGTGTTTAGGGCAGCGTTTGGATGTAAATTTTGTTTGTCAGCTTCCTGTGGAATCCTGTACAGAGATCAAAGTTTAAAAATTGTAAAGGAAAAACTGTATATTTTGACCGTATATATGTCCTCAAGACTTATTTGTATTAGTACCGTGTACTGAAAACTGAGGCTTGCCTACAAACCCAGGAAATGTTTTTTTTTTTTTTTTATATTTTTATTCACAATCAGCATATTTATAGTTTACACTTCTTGCCCTCACACAGGAGGGGACTCATTCACAATTTCGTTCCACAACTTTACATAACTTGGTCATATTATATGGTATTTACTATTAGCATGCATTTTTCTCAAACTTCAATGATCTTTACCAACCATGTGTTCACACTTACATTTATATATACTTTCTCATTCGCACATAGAGTAATATTTCAACCACACTATTTTATGATATACTATAAACATGTATACATAGTTTCGTAATGATTATTTGTCAAAAATGTTCTTCAATGAATCCCAGACATAAGAAAACTTATTTGAATACTTTAGTATTGCAATATTCATTTTTAAAGACTGTATGATACTATTTAATATCTGTTGCTTGCTTTCAGTTTTGTTTTCAAATTTAATTTAATTTCTAGATGTCCAAATATGCCATTTTGTAGAAAGAATTATTAGATTAATAACTAAACAAGAGTTAAAATTTAAGTGATGACATCCAAGCATAACGTCTCTTTCAGAAATCTTATACACTTGGTGTTGTTGGGAAATACCATTTATTGCTTTATTAATTACTGATTCTATATAATTCCATATTTCTTTTGAGAGAATGCATCTATAAAATAAATGTTGTTGAGTTTCGAAATGCATGTTACAGAGGTTACATTTTCCATCTGAGAGTCCCATTTTCATTAATTTATAGTTTGTTGATACTATATTATGTAGACATTTCCAATGAAATTCTTTGCTTTTTCTGTCTGCAATAGATGTTTTCGTTATTTTCCATATTCTTTTCCAATTTAAGAGTTCATTTTCGTATATTGATTCCCATTTTTGATGTGCTCTTGGTTGATAATCGTCATGTAATAAGATATCTGTCAAATGTTTATTTTTTAGATCTGTTGGTTCTATAATTTTATTCATATATTTTAGAGTTAAGTTTTCTGTTATTGTAAAATTATTGTAATCAGTTGAAGAAGGGTCATTTGTCTTTAGTTCTGTTACCCAGTTCTTAGTTATGGATTTTTTTATTCTAGAGAACTCTGATATCCAATTTTCCTTTTGCTCCAGCTTTTGCAACAGTATTTCGGATGAAATAAAGTCCATGTTTGATTCATCCCATATATCCTCAATTCTGATTATACATGATTTAGTCCAATTCCTAAAAAATATGGGATTCCTTTTAAAAACTATTTTATTATTTCCAAAAAGCATTTGTTTTTTAATATTTTCTTTCATCAAGGTCTTTGGTAAGTTTTTCAGTAAATACTGCCACTCTAGTAGCTGTGATCTGTAGAGTTCTGGTATTTTACTCATGTCTAAAGATTTTGTACTACTGCATTTGCATATGAAAAATTTAATACCAAATTTGTTATCGTATTTTTGAAGCCAATATTTGCCCAAGGCATTCCAGGTTTGTAGCTCTGAGTTTACAATTTTATATATATTTTTTATACTTTTTTGTCTACAGATCATATCAACGTCTGTCATATTAAGCCCACCCCTTGATTTATCTCTGTAGCAAGTTTCTTTGGATACCTTATTTACCTTGCTTTTCCAAAGGAAAGAGTAGATGAGTTTATTGACTGTCTGTTTGTACTTGCTCGGTATTAGTGTCTGAGCTACCTCATATGTAATTGTCGACAATAGGAGTGATTTAATTATTATCATTTTCCCTTGCAGAGTAAGATTTCGTTTTTCCCATTTACCAATCAATGTTTTAATTTTTTGTATTTTTGCTTCCCAAAGTATTTCTTGGTCAATGTTATACCCATGAGTTATCCCTAAGGCTTTAATATTTTGAACCCATTTTATTTGAGTATATCTTGGTGGTCTTTGTTTCCAAATACCTATGTACATTCCTTTTGTTTTCTGATAATTTACCTTTGCTCCAGAAGCTTTTTCATATTTGTTAAGTGTTTTAAAAATTTCTGTTATGCTATTTTCTGATCCTACAAATAATTGTGAGTCATCTGCAAACATACTAATTTTTGCTTCAATGTTTTCATTGTTTAAACTTGGAATAGATATACCTGTTATATTTTTGTTTTTACGTATAGTACATGCTAAGGGCTCAGCCTGTATAATGTAGATCAGAGGCGCGAGCGGGCAGCCTTGTTTTACAGAACGGCTAATTTTGAAGAATTTGGAAAGGAAACCATTTGTTAATATTTGACTGTAAGAGTTAATGTATGTCATTTCAATCCATCGAGAAAGTTTATCACCAAAGCCAAATTTATTAAAGCATTTTTGAATCCATCTCCATTCCACTCGATCGAAAGCTTTTTCCTGATCTAAAAAAATAATCCCACCCTCAATATTTTCTATGTTCGAGTACTCAACTACATCTTGAATTAAGCGTATATTTTCTTCAATATTTCTGCCTTTCACAAATCCTTTTTGGTCTGGATGTACTATGAATGATAAAAAAGTTTTTATTCTTTCTGCTAATATTTTTGTAATAATCTTATAGTCATTATTTAAGAGGGTAATTGGGCGCCAATTTTTTATTTCCTCACGTTCACCTTGTTTATATAGCAAAGTGATTATACCTTTGTTCTGACTCTCTGTTAATTTATTTGTCTGAAACACTTCTGTAATTACCTCAGTAAATTCATCTTTTATCAGGTACCAATACTTTTTATAAAATTCTGAAATTATGCCATCAGAGCCTGGTGATTTATTACATTTAAGATTATCAATAGCAATTTTTATTTCGTCTCCTGTTGGAAGGATATCACCATTTTCTTTATCAACCTCACTTATTTTTTTATCAACGTTTTCTAATAGTTTATTAGCCTCTATTTCATTTATCCCCTCTGTTGAGAATAAATTTTCATAAAAATGGACTTGTTCCTTTAATATGTCTTCAATATTATGTTTATATGTTCCATCTTTACTTTTAATCGATGTCCATTTTTTATTTAACCCTTTAGATTTTTCAAGCCCGAAAAAATAATTAGTTGATTTTTCCCCTTCTTCGTACCACTTGACTCTTGATCTAATTCTAGCTGCCGTTGCCTTTTGTTGGTAGTATGTTACTATTTTTTGTTGGATGTTATCATACTCATTATTTTGAAGGGTTTTTGTTTGAAGTTCTGTTTCTAATTTCTTTATTTGTTTTTCTTTAATGTTTAATATTTTACTTGTAGATATGCATATATCTTTTATTTTTATTTTCGCTATATCCCACCATTCTTTGACAGAGTTAAATTTGTGTTTACTTGTTTTCCAAGTGTTCCAAAAATGTGTAAGTGCATTTTTGAATTGAGTACTTTCTATAACCTTTTCACTCATTTTCCAATACCCCGGTCCTTGTATGCTATTTACAAGTTTAATATTCAGACAAGGGACACCATAGTGATCTGTTTTTGTAAATGGACAGAATTCTATAGCTGTAGTAACTACATTTGCATCAAGATCTTTAGAAATATAGAATCTATCAATTCGTGATCGTTTATTGCCCCTTCTAAAGGTAAAGGCCATTTTACTTGGATTTCTTCTCCTCCATACATCTTCAATTTCTAATTTATCTACCATATCTTCTAGTTCTTCTTTCCCCGAGTCATTTTGATCCCTTGTGCTATTTCTATCTAAATCCTTATTAATTACACAATTGAAATCTCCCCCAATAATAAGCTTATTTCCATCATATTTGTTTTTTGATAATTCCTGTTTCATAATATCATAAAAAAGTTTCTTTTCCTTAGCATCATTAGGTGTGTATGCATTTACTAATGTTATTTTATGTTCATCCTGTTTAAATGTGAGTATAATGTAACGTCCATCTTTATCTTTTGTTACTTCAGTAGGCTTTATTTGTAAACCTCTCCTAAATAGAATGGCCACACCTTTTGATGCTGATGTACCATTCGACCAGTAACTTTCACTATCCCATTCACCCTTCCATTTATATAGAGAGTTGTTATCTCCACAATGAGTTTCTTGACAAAAGATGATATCAGCTTTTACTTTTCTGAACCAGTAAAAAAGATTTGATCTTTTTTCCTTGGCATTGAAGCCATTTACATTGATTGTTATTAATTTTAACTTTGCTACCATATGAAAAGGTGTAAGGTTTTTGTACTGAAGGTAATTCTATACAACATCGGATGCAGTAATATGTAAAATATCATACACATATACATTGATGAATCTTGAGAATTTTCTATTCATGTTTAAGAGAACTCAAATTGATCTATTAATCAGCATCAATATTGACACCCAAAAGTTTAAGTTCTATATTTATATACATATACATTTTTTTTTTTTTTTTTTCATATTTTTTTTTTTCAGTATTTTTTTTTTTTTTTTTTTTTTTTCAGTATGTATGTTCTGTCCTTTGGCACTTACTCTCAGTTGTGAAGCTAACATCTGATGTCTCACTTCTAGAACGTTTCTTGGATTTCACAGTCACTGTTTTGGCTTTGTTAGTGTCATATATAGAGTCCAGGAAGCCTGCAAACAGTGCCTGTGCACCTTTATTGTTAACATGTAAGCCATCTTTTGGATCAAATAGGTTTCCAGTTGGTCTATCACCTTCTAGAAAAAGTTTGTCATTGTCTATGAATTGCATATCATGTCGTTCACAAAACTTTTTGACAAAGTTATTGACTATTTTGGCAGTACGGTTTGCATTACTTGCACTTTGACTAGTGCCAACTCGCGGTAGAATGCTGGATACAGTTATCCTTGCATTGGGGATGGATTCCTGTACTTTATTGACCGCGGTAGTCACATTGATATTGACTGTGTCAGGGTCCTTCTTGTATCTTGTCACATCGTTGGTTCCTAGCTGAATCACTACATCATCAATGTTACTTAGTTTGATGTCAGTATTCCTCTGTGCCATTTCAAGTATTTCGTCGACCCTCTCTGCTGTGGCTCCTGATTTTGATAGTATTTGTACACCTGGGTCAGTGTTTACAATACGCTTACAGTTGGATGCCCCCAATACCAGTGCATGTATGTGTAATGGATGTGCTTGGCTCACCTGGTTGTCACTGTGTGGTACCGGTACACTGTCAGTCTGTTTTGGTTGAGTGCTTCCACTAGGAGTAGGTTGCATAAGTTGACTGTTTGTGCTCCATCGGTTACCTGTACCTTGGGAGTGACTTGGGGTCTCCCAGGAAATGTTGACAGCCTTGCTCTCACAAGTAGATTGTTGTTACCCCTGGATACACTCAGGACAAGTTGTTCTTGGAGAAAAAAAGTGGTGCCCTGGTGAAAACAAATTCTGTTTTCTACCGATGAGGCTTGGTAGAATAACTCTTGTTAATTGCTTAGAGTGTCAGACTAGTACACTATTAGTTGCGAGTTTAATCCCTAGAGATAATTACGAAAACTGTTTTGTAAAAGTGAGTTGTGTTCTGTCCCCAGCCGTCGCTATCGGAGACAGTCGATGAAGGTTATCCTGACAGCACTACTGAGAGAAGTGACAGTGACCCCCCTACTCCACCTCCCGAGTCAGCTACCATGATGCCAGGTAAGCTAAACATACATACTGGACAGCCGAGGATCACATCGTTAAAAAGATAAATTGAATTTTTCTGCAGCGTTCTGTACCAGTAATTTACCAGTAGTTATCGGGAAATCATTTAGAAACACATTTGTTTTGGCGAGGATATTGGTAAGGTCTGTGGGCTAAAACATTATTAACTATTCTCTTTGTTGAAGTTACTTCTCCAAAAGGATCTTAAAATCAGTCTTGACAATATTAACTCTGTTAAGGTCTTGAACAAGCGTTGTTATCTTTTCCTATACAAATTGAATACCTCGAGTGACCCTACACGCCATGATCCCAGAATGCTAGAGACATTGATTACTTCTTTCCATATTTGTATTTCAAAAACATGATTGTGCTTTTGAGTTTGCAAAATTGTTGTTTATGTCATATTTTTAGTAAATTTTGGTATAGGGTACTGTCCTTAAGAAGAAGAATATCCAACCATTATTTGTAGTACTTTTCCTTCATACATTTCTGAATTCTATTATAGGATTCAGTGTGGAGCGAGTGGCCGCCTTTGTGAGGAAGTATGTGCCTCGGGCCCGTTTAGTGGAGGATAACAATGCTGAACTGACCTTCCAGCTCCCAGACCAGGCAGCGCATGAAGGAATGTTCCACAAACTTTTCCTCAGTCTGGAAAAATGTCACAAGGACCTTGGCATCTCAAGCTTCGGCATCTCGGACACAAGTCTTGAAGAGGTAGGTCTGCTCAGAAACAAGTGTTGAAGAGGGAGGTCTGTTCATCTCCAACACACAAGCATACATAGACACACATATGGAGATATTAGCCAGATGGTATAGGACAAGTAGTTAGCGCCTGATAAGGCAGCTCCTGCGAACTTTTCAGAATTGTATATGATAGCACTTGTATATGATAGAACTGTATGTGTTACTGGTATTGATTGTATAAGAATTGTGTATCTATGTAATGTAAAGTGCTTTAGAGTGTGTTATGTTAGCTAGATAGGGCGCTATATCAAATATTGTGTATTTATTTATTTATTTATTTATTTTACAGTTCCGTAAATACTAAAAAGACCATAAACACACACACATTTGATTGTGTCCCGGTATCTAGATATTTACAGGCAGCTCCTCACACTCTTTCGACACTATCCTGTAATTTTAAATTTTAAACCATTTAGAATATGTAGAATTAAAATAAATGATTTATTTTCATCAGTCGACAATGACGAAGATAGATAAGTAGAACATTGCCCACTGAATATATCACTATATTACAATATATTAAGTCTTGCCTGTTGCCTAATCCTTTTGATTTATGATGAAATCAAAGGGAAGTGGGGGGGGGGGGGGGGGGAGGGGGGAGATATGATGTGCAACCTAGATGTGAACCAAAAGAAGGAAATTATTGAGATTACCAATTAAAAATATAAATATCATGATATTATAGTCTCAGGCAATTGAAATGAGGCCTTGTCATGTCTTGCCAGATTCTGTATAGAAATTTTACTGTATATGGATAATCTACATTATGTCAAAGTTGTAGACGGATGTGAAGGATTGGTCTTTTTTTATGAAATGTGAAATTTGAATCTCAGGTTTTCCTGAAAGTCACTGAAGAACATTCAAAAGATGATGAACTGGACGATGAGTTACTGAGAAACAAGCTGGAGGAGACTAGTGACAGTAAGTGTTCAGGAAGGATTGGAAAAGTTTTATTGTGTAAAGAGTACAAGATAGAGGAGACTTAATTACATACAGGAAAACACCACTGACAGTAAGTGTTCAGGAAGGGTTGGAAAAGTTTTATTGTGTAAAGAGTATGAGATAGAGGAAACGTAATAACACGCAAATAACAACACTGACAGTAAGTGAGGATTGGAAAAGTTTTATTGTGTAAAGAGTATGAGATAGAGGAAACTTAATTACATACAGGAAAACACCAGTGACAGTAGTGAGGATGTATTGGATTAGAGAGCCTTTGTTGAAAAGTACAGACTGGAGTGATTAAAATATCTTTAATTTAAATATCTGTCATTTTACTGCAGATTTACAAGATATCTTAGATATCTTGTTTATCTATCCGATTATCACACAAATTAAACAACATTATTTTATTCAGAGGGACGAATTGCCAAATCTGTTACTCGCCTGAGCTTCAGGAAGAAGAAGAGATCTTTCCTCAAATCTTTGGCTCAAGCTTCAAAACGTGGAAAGGCCAAGGTGGACACGGATGATCTGTTATCTGACACAGGTGAGTGATTGACCAAAGTCCATGAATAGACACTGCTTGGTGTCTGTACGGTTAGACTGTGTATTTATCTCTAGTTAGTATCGTTGGTTATCTATCAATTTGACTGTGAGTTTCTTTCAAGTATTTAGACTTTTGGGGTAGCAGATAGATATCAAAACAGAAAATCTTATCCCCAAGGTCAAGGCCAAGGTGACTGTTACTAATTAGAGGTCAATCAATGCTGTTTTGTCAACTGATTTATTGTAATAAGTTCACTGACTTTTTGAGCAAAAGGTATACATGTTCACATGTTGCAGACATTTCCTAGTTGTGTACGAATTGAAAATATGCAGTATTTTTGTTTACAAAAAATTTGGAAAAAATATGATTATCGTCAAAGAAATAAATATATCCCGTTTCTTTGAATGTTTTAGTTGGTTTTGCAGTTGGAAAATTGCAAATTGGAGGTAAATTGATGAATGTATTAGTCCAGATCATGCTGAATGCTTGTGAACATTGCTACATGTAGTATTTACTTCTTGCAAGAAATTACACAGATTGTTGTATAATAACATAATGTTATGATTTGTTTGAATATATGATACCTTCTATGCATGGTTTTGTCTGAAGAGTTTTATTCCAAGGATCAACCTTCAATTTTGCGATGATTGCTTCACATATTTTTTGTCTTCCACATTTAATTTGTTGTCCATCTTTATATTTTCCATTTTTGTGATTGTGTTCTGTTCCTTCTTCATTCAATGAATGCAAAACAATATAATTATGTGTTGAAACACCTGATTTGTCTCTTATTTATCAGCTCACATATCTAATTTGTTCAGTCTTTGATACTTGTTTATGATCTCCTTTCAGGTTCAGTTGGTTTGCTGTAATGATTGGTTTGGCAGAAATGTTTGAAATTAATTTTTTTTTTGATAACCTTTAATAGATCGCTGAACATGTGGCTATTTATTACCTGGTAGTACCTTTGTTTCCAGATGCTCTCATGAACCTACCGCAGAAATCATTTATAGTATGGTTTTAGTTACTGAATATCCTACCTAGTATAATATATAGTACATCATGTATATGTTGGAGTGTATAAGATTAACAAACATAACTAGGAGAATTATAGTATTATAGAATTATATACTTAGTTTTTCTGCTAGAAACATAAACCTATGTTAACATGAAGTCCTACGTACACTACGCCAATTAACAGTTGGCATACCTCTGATTGAAACCATTTTGGGTCGATCAATTTTTGCAAATTTTAATCACCTTCGAAATCTGCGAAAATCAATTGCGTGCTTAAACAAGTTAGTTTACAGTATTGAATGTAGAAGTTGTAATATTTTTTTTAAATATTACGAAGATGTGTTGTTAAGAAACATGTATCAGCATCAGTTTGTGTCCTTCACAGAGTCGGTGGTGTCTGAGGCTGTGACAGAGAAAGGTGATACTGGCTTCAACCATAAACAGATGTCCAAAATTACTGGCAAATGGCTGATTGTTCGACAGTTTCTGGCTCTGTTCATCAAGAGATTCCATCGTGTGAGGAGGAGTAAGAAGGGATTTCTTTGTGAGGTGAGCAAGGTCCATTGAAGGTCATACAGAAACAATAATGCATCAATGTCAAAGTCATTCAGAAACAATAATAAATCCAAGTCAAGGTCATTCAGAAACAATAATACATCAATGTCAAGGTCATTCAGAAACAATAATACATCAAAGTCAAGGTCATTCAGAAACAATAATCCATCAAAGAGTTAAGGTCTTACAAATTAGTATCAGAGGTCATGTTTAGGTCATTGGGACGAATATACATAGTGTTTGTCAATGCAAAGTTTTCTTAATTCTGAATACACTGGACTAATGAATACCATTTAGGAATCCAACTGGAGTACACTTAACATACCACTATTGGATGTTGGAACTCATTGACCCAATGTAAAATAATTTAAAAAAAACTGAAAGAAAATCAAAGTACTTTAAAAAAAAACTTGTGATCATGGCCACTGCTTACAGCAGCAGCAAAAAAATGCTGAATAAACTTTGGGGTGAATAACACTTAGTCTTTTAGTTATCTTGATATAAGTTCTATCGGTAATTTTATTGCTGTTTACAGATTATACTTCCTGCCGTATTTGTGCTGTTGGCTATGATATTTGCCGAGATTTCCCCACCCCTGACCGAGGAACCGCCCCTGGAGCTACACCCCTGGCACTATATCCCCAAACTGGGAGAGAAAAAGCTCTTCATGTTCTACAGGTATATAGCCTCGAACCCAGTAGTAATAGCAGTCCCGTTATCAGAATAGTTATACCAAATATAGGTAAACACTGAGTTACAGGTATATAGCCTCGAACCCTGTAGTAATAGCAGTCCCGTTATCAGAATAGTTATACCAAATATAGGTAAACACTGAATTACATGTATATAGCCTCGAACCCTGTAGTAATAGCAGTCCCGTTATCGGAATAGTTATACCAAATATAGGTAAACACTGAATTACGGGTATATAGCCTCGATCCCTGTAGTAATAGCAGTCCTTTATCAGAATAGTTATACCAAATATGTATAAACACTGAATTACGGGTATATAGCCTCGAACCCTGTAGTAATATCAGTCCTGTTATCAGAATAGTTATACCAAATATAGGTAAACACTGAATTACGGGTATATAGCCTCGAACCCTGTAGTAATATCAGTCCCGTTATCAGAATAGTTATACCAAATATAGGTAAACACTGAATTACAGGTATATAGCCTCGATCCATGTAGTAATAGCAGTCCCGTTATCGGAATAGTTATACCAAATATAGGTAAACACTGAATTACAGGTATATAGCCTCGAACCCTGTAGTAATAGCTGTCCCGTTATCAGAATATTTATACCAAATATAGGTAAACACTGAATTACAGGTATATAGCCTCGAACCCTGTAGTAATGGCAGTCCTGTTATCAGAATAGTTATACCAAATATAGGTAAACACTGAATTACGGGTATATAGCCTCGAACCCTGTAGTAATGGCAGCCTCGTTATCAGAATAGTTATACCAAATGTAGGTAAACACTGAATAACTGGTATATAGCCTCGAACCCTGTAGTAATAGCAGTCCCGTTATCAGAATAGTTATACCAAATATAGATAAACACTAAATTACGGGTATATAGCCTCGATCCCTGTAGTAATAGAAGTCCTTTATCAGAATAGTTATACCAAATATAGGTAAACACTGAATAACTGGTATATAGCCTCGAACCCTGTAGTAATAGCAGTCCCGTTATCAGAATAGTTATACCAAATATAGATAAACACTAAATTACGGGTATAGAGCCTCGAACCCTGTAGTAATAGCAGTCCTTTATCAGAATAGTTATACCAAATATAGATAAACACTGAATTACAGGTAAATAGCCTCGAACACTGAATTACAGGTATATAGCCTCGAACCCTGTAGTAATAGCAGTCCCGTTATCAGAATAGTTATACCAAATATAGGTTAACACTGAATTACAGGTATATAGCCTCAAACCCTGTAGTAATAGCAGTCCTTTATCAGAATAGTTATACCAAACATAGGTAAACACTGAATTACAGGTATATAGCCTCGAACCCTGTAGTAATAGCAACCCTGTTATCAGAACAGTTATACCAAATATAGGTAAACACTGAATTACAGGTATATAGCCTCGAACCCTGTAGTAATAGCAACCCTGTTATCAGAACAGTTATACCAAATATAGGTAAACACTGAATTACTGGTATATAGCCTCGAACCCCGTAGTAATAGCAGTCCGTTATCAGAATAGTTACATGTATACCAAATACAGGCATGCCGGTATACACTGAATTACAGGATTCAAATTCTGTTTATGATGTAGACGTTTATTTTTAGATGCAGTGGTTGTGTCCACATTAATATATACTTGTTACCTGGTGTTTTCTGTGTTAATTGTTTACCTAGTGTCTTGATATGGTATTTATGGCCAATATAAATGACAGAGCTTTCTGTTCTGTCATTTATAAAGACCATATTAAGACTTTTCAATGCCTATTTTATTATTGCCTATCAATATTGTTGACTTATAATGATTTCAGTTTGATTTTAACTATGTTAAATGCTTCATTATTAACATAAAAAGGTCAAAAAACGGAACAGCGACTTTGATGGCAAAACCAATGATGTCATAATCGTCACGTGCTGGGTGTCGTTCATTGTCTTAAATCACACGTCTCCCTGATAGTTTATATAGTATTTTTGCCATGCAAATGTAAATATATACTTTCGACACATATGTCTAAGCTTAAACACATATATAAAAACAGGCATTTAAGAGGTATTGTGAACAGAAATCTGAATTCTCAAATGATGCCTTGAAACTTAGATTGGTTTCTCTAAAATGTAATTTCATATCCTGCAGTATGGACGGCCCCAGCCCTAAAGGAGAAAAGAACCTTGACCTGCTTGTGAAGAATCCATGTGTTGGGAACAGATGTATGAACCCCTCTATACATACCATATCGTAAGTGTCTCTTAATCCAAGTTGGAAAATTTTAATGTATGTTTGTGGGTTCTAATCTGCGAGGGGAATAATAGTTTTAAGCAATGTTGTTCATAGAGGATCTTACATGAGTGTCGATGTAATATGGAATTTATTAAATGAGTTCAATAATTTAATATGTCTCGAGCCTTTAGGGGAGTGACATATTAAATGATTAAACAAGTTTAATAAATTCCATATTACATTGACACGAGTGTAAGATTCTTTTTATCACATGACTTTTATTTATGAGAAAATACACCAAAACTCTCAAATTCATTCTCTATAAGAAAGGCAAATTTCTACTTTCACGGTAAGATTTTCACTACTGAGACAATCACATGACGACATTTGTTTATGACGTCACAATAGTGTTATTACACGTGTGTAAAACCATATTTATGACATGGCCGTATGACTGAAGGGGTCAGTTATGTGATAAATGATATTACACTCTGCACTATTACAAAAAGGCCACTATACAAAAGTACCATGTTTCCAAGAAACATACACAACACATGTGGGGGCACGTCCTCAAATAACCTTAGCTGTTGACAAGCCATTAATGAGACAAGATGAAACCAAAACAGCCATTGATAATTCAAGAAAAATAACATTGGAGCTGTTGTTGGTCTGTGTCCTTTTAGTGTTGTGTTAAGATTTTATATGTAACTTTGTATGTGATGACCTTGGCAGTGAATACCCGTGTGAAGGTGACTGGAAAAGTAGAGCTATCAGAAATGGTGGCAGTATAACAAGGTTTTATAGACAAATGTCGGCAGTATAACAAGGTCTTGATAGACAAATGGTGGCAGTATAACAAGGTTTTATATGTAATTGTGGATGTGATGACCTTTGCAGTGAATACCCGTGTGAAGGTGACTAGAGAAGTAGAGCTATCAGACAATGTCGGCAGTATAATAAGGTTTTATAGACAAATAATGGCAGTATAACAAGGTTTTATAGACAAATGTCGGCAGTATAACAAGGTTTTATATGTAACTGTGTATGTGATGACCTTTGCAGTGAATACCCGTGTGAAGGTGACTGGAGAAGTAGGGCTATCAGACAATGGTCGTCAGCTGCTGTAACAGGCCGCAACCCCCAATGTTCCTGTGACTCTGGCTGGCAAAGATGTCCTGATGGTACGTACTTCCATCTGTCAACTCACTCACCCCTGCAGGCACATTTGGACTCTTCTAATTCAAAAGTTGGAACAGTTTACTAGGAAATTTCAGGGATGAATGAGTTAAGCTGTCGGCAAATGTTGAAATTAAAACCACATTCTCTGTCCAAGATTAAAACTATCCTCATGTTTATTTTGTGCTACAAGAAATAATGCATACAAAAGTAAAGGTGGAAAACATCTTCACACTCAGTAAATGATAAAATATGAATTTAGCAACACGTTAATTATTTTAAATTTCCAAACCAATAGCAGCCTGCAAAGGCAGAGGGCAAAAAATATCAACATGAGATATTAATGGTTAATAATGATTTGTTTTAAAAGTGAGAGTTGTTTCCCCGACAGGTGCTGGAGGTCCTGAACCGTCTTTTGTCAACCTACCCACCACAGATACCTTGTACAACATGACAGGACGTAACATTAGTGAATGGCTCCTCAGAACTCACAAACAATACTTAAAGAGAAGGTAGGTCTCCCCATCAGGTCCTCAGAACTCACAAACGTTACTTAAAGAGAAGGCAGGTCTCGCCCCATCAGGTCCTCAGAACTCACAAACAATACTTAAAGAGAAGGTAGGTCTCGCCCCATCAGGTCCTCGGAACTCACAAACGTTACTTAAAGAGAAGGTAGGTCTCCCCAATCAGGTCCTCAGAACTCACAAACAGTACTAAAAGAGAAGGTAGGTCTAGCCCCATCAGGTCCTCGGAACTCACAAACGTTACTTAAAGAGAAGGTAGGTCTCCCCCATCAGGTCCTCAGAACTCACAAACAATACTTAAAGAGAAGGTAGGTCTCCCCATCAGGTCCTCGGAACTCACAAAAGTTACTTAAAGAGAAGGTAGGTCTCGCCCCGTCAGGTCCTGGGAGCTCACAAGCGTTACTTAAACAGAAAGTAGGCCCTCCCGTGCTTGGGACATTTTTATGCCAACGCTATGAAATTGGGAGGCACCCATGTCCATCCCGCCATGTGGCGTCACGTCTCGTCCCGTCCCATGGTAATGTAAACAGCTAATTTAAATAATTGCTGATACGATTGTCATCAAACTTCACATACATAATAAACATGATGACATTGTCTTGTTGTGCACCTTGCTCTTTTTTTTCGGTTCAAGTATCCAAGATGGCCACCACGGCCTCTGATTGGCTAAAAATATATTCTGTTATTCATTTTCTTCTACTTAGCAGATTATGAAACTTGGTGGGAGGGATGATAACGTGATGGCACTCATAATTAACAAAACAATGCGGCTTTACGATTCAAGATTGCTGCCAAATATATATCTGATTGGACGAAATTTAAATATTGTACGATTTGAATGAAATTTGTTATGTATATTTAATCTGGCAATACGAAGGCAATGGCAGTATTCATTTTGTGAAAACCAAAATGGGAGACATTTCATGGCCTTTGAGTGGTCAAAATCCAAATAATGTCCCAAGTTTCATAAAACTTTGCAGAAATAATTTCATATGGGGCGGGGGCATTTATGTCTCACAGACATTTCTAGTTATAAATATTGATTTAATTGTGGAATGAAAGATTTTAAAATATCATGTTTAGACAGAGGTATAATAACAAAGTACCTGCATTCCTGTAAAGTGTGCTGTAGTTATAACGTTCCTGTAAGGTAGACAAGTATTGTTGTTCAAATCCCCCTACATCAACATCTTTGGTTCGTCACCAGTCCCTAAACAATTCTTGTTATCACTATTTCTTGGAAAAGTCCCTAAACGATTCTTGTTATCAGTATTTCTTGGAAAAGTCCCTTAACAATTCTTGTTATCAGTATTTCTTGGAAAGTCCCTTAACAATTCTTGTTATCAGTATTTCTTGGAAAAGTCCCTTAACAATTCTTGTTATCAGTATTTCTTGGAAAAGTCCCTAAACAATTCTTGTTATCAGTATTTCTTGGAAAGTCCCTGAACAATTCTTGTTATCAATATTTCTTGGAAAGTCCCTAAACAATTCTTGTTATCAGTATTTCTTGGAAAGTCCCTAAACAATTCTTGTTATCAGTATTTCTTGGAAAGTCCCTAAACAATTCTTGTTATCAATATTTCTTGGAAAGTCCCTAAACAATTCTTGTTATCAGTATTTCTTGGAAAGTCCCTAAACAATTCTTGTTATCAATATTTCTTGGAAAGTCCCTAAACAATTCTTGTTATCAGTATTTCTTGGAAAGTCCCTAAACAATTCTTGTTATCAGTATTTCTTGGAAAGTCCCTAAACAATTCTTGTTATCAATATTTCTTGGAAAGTCCCTAAACAATTTTTTGTTATCAGTATTTCTTGGAAAGTCCCTAAACAATTCTTGTTATCAGTATTTCTTGGGAAGTCCCTAGACAATTCTTGTTATCAGTATTTCTTGGGAAGTCCCTAGACAATTCTTGTTATCAATATTTCTTGGAAAGTCCCTAAACAATTCTTGTTATCAATATTTCTTGGAAAGTCCCTAAACAATTCTTGTTATCAATATTTCTTGGAAAGTCCCTAAACAATTCTTGTTATCAATATTTCTTGGAAAGTCCCTAAACAATTCTTGTTATCAATATTTCTTGGAAAGTCCCTAAACAATTCTTGTTATCAGTATTTCTTGGAAAGTCCCTAAACAATTCTTGTTATCAGTATTTCTTGGAAAGTCCCTAAACAATTCTTGTTATCAATATTTCTTGGAGAATCCCTAAACAATTCTTGTTATCAGTATTTCTTGGAAAAGTCCCTTAACGATTCTTGTTATCAATATTTCTTGGAAAGTCCCTAAACAATTCTTGTTATCAATATTTCTTGGAAAGTCCCTAAACAATTCTTGTTATCAGTATTTCTTGGGAAGTCCCTAGACAATTCTTGTTATCAGTATTTCTTGGGAAGTCCCTAGACAATTCTTGTTATCAGTATTTCTTGGAAAGTCCCTTAACAGTTCTTGTTATCAGTATTTCTTGGAAAGTCCCTTAACAGTTCTTGTTATCAGTATTTCTTGGAAAGTCCCTTAACAGTTCTTGTTATCAGTATTTCTTGGAAAGTCCCTTAACGATTCTTGTTATCAGTATTTCTTGGAAAAGTCCCTTAACGATTCTTGTTATCAGTATTTCTTAGAAAGTCTCTAAACAATTCTTGTTATCAATATTTCTTGGAAAGTCCCTAAACAATTCTTGTTATCAGTATTTCTTGGGAAGTCCCTAGACAATTCTTGTTATCAGTATTTCTTGGGAAGTCCCTAGACAATTCTTGTTATCAGTATTTCTTGGAAAGTCCCTTAACAGTTCTTGTTATCAGTATTTCTTGGAAAGTCCCTTAACAGTTCTTGTTATCAGTATTTCTTGGAAAGTCCCTTAACAGTTCTTGTTATCAGTATTTCTTGGAAAGTCCCTTAACGATTCTTGTTATCAGTATTTCTTGGAAAAGTCCCTTAACGATTCTTGTTATCAGTATTTCTTAGAAAGTCTCTAAACAATTCTTGTTATCACTATTTCTTGGGAAGAACTGGACATACCTTTCCCAAATTTCGTATGTAGGTTCCCTTTTGTCCTTTGTTATGCCCTTCTGAAACTAATTGTCTTTGATAAGGAAAGACTATCACTGCTATTTCTTTGAGAGAAATTCACAAGAATCATTTAATTGTAAGGCAAGAAGGGAAGAGGAGGGAAAAGATCCAACCTTTTTTCTGGGATCTGGGATGATGAAGGATATTTGTTGTATGTTAAGTCATTGTGGTCCGGTGGATACTGTGAAACTCAGTTGTGATATTGTATTATTATTGACAAATATTGGGGGTGACTGAAGATTTAGAATTGATTACTTGAGGCAGAACATTAAAAACAGGCTGACCCCTGTCGACAGGTGTAAGTATAATGACTAATGTGATGACTACATTAGCTATACAGGTATAAATAGTAAAATTGACCGCTATAAACAGGTGTAAATATAAAGATGTCCCTTAAGAAAGGAAAGTGTTTGTTTACTATTGTCACAGGTACGGTGGATTTTCCTTCGGCGATGTAGAGCCTGAGGCTGTCGAGCTACAGAAGGCCCTACAGAACGCCTCTCGAGTTCTCAACACTACCGGCACAGACTGGGACTGGGTCCGGGACCTCTTCTCAGAGGATGTAAACAAGGTACAGTGGAATAGTGCTGTCAGAGTTTACCTGTTTTGAGATTTAGGCAGACTTTGTTTACCTGTATCAAGATTGGAGTGTTTTATGTTTACCTGTAATCAGATTGAGTCAGAGTACCTGTATTCAAATTCAGGCAGACTAGCTATAAGTTTAAATGTTTCCAAATAATATTAGGTTAGGTATTTTACCTTAAGTCATATTGAGATATTTTACCTTTAGTCATATTGAGGTATTTTACCTGTAGTCATATTGAGGTATTTTACCTGTAGTCATATTGAGGTATTTTACCTGTAGTCATATTGAGGTATTTTACCTGTAGTCATATTGAGGTATTTTACCTGTAGTCAAATTAAGGTATTTTACCTGTAGTCATATTGAGGTATTTACCTGTAGTCATAATGAGGTATTTCACCTGTAGTCATATTAAGATATTTCACCTGTAGTCATATTGATGTATTTCACCTGTAGTCAAATTGAAGCATTTCACCTGTAGTCAAATTGAGGCATTTTACCTGTAGTCATATTGAGGAATTTCACCTGTAGTCATATTGAGGTATTTCACTTGTAGTCATATTGAGGTATTTTACCTGTAGTCAAATTAAGGCATTTTACCTGTTGTCAAATTAAGGTATTTTACCTGTTGTCATATTGAGGTATTTTACTTGTAGGTGTGGTATAACAACAAGGGCTGGGCGGCCATTGTTGCCTATACAAATGTGATGAACAACCTGATTCTACGAAGCATGGCACCCAACATTTCAAAACCGACTGACTACGGCATCGTCACCTTCAACCACCCCGTGGAATACACCAAGTCTCAGCTCACTACCAAACTACTGTAAGTGTCTACCACATACCCACAGCATGGCACTATGGTGGCAAATACCTGCCTTATTATCCTCCTATAAATACTGTCTAAATTAGACAGGTCTTAGGTCAATTGATCGCCAAACCCTTTATTACATTAATTTTAACTGGACAAATGATGGCAGTATAACAAGGTTTCATGGACAAATGTCGGCAGTATAACAAGGTTTTATAGACAAATGTCGGCAGTATAACATGGTTTTATAGACAAATGTCGGCAGGATAACAAGGTTTTATAGACAAATGTTGGCAGTATAACAAGGTTTTATAGACAAATGTCGGCAGTATAACAAGGTTTTATAGACAAATATTGGCAGTATAACAAAGTTTTATAGACTAATGTTGGCAGTATAACAGGGTTTAATTTATAGAGAAGTCAATTGTATGCATCAAGGTTTTATAGGCAAATGATGGCAGTATAACAAGGTTTTATAGACAAATAATGGCAGTATAACAAGGTTTTGTAGACAAATGTCGGCAGTATAACGAGGTTTAATTTATAGAGATGTCAATTGTATGCATCAAGGTTTTAAAGGCAAATGTTGGCAGTATAACAAGGTTTTATAGACAAATAATGGCAGTATAACAAGGTTTTATAGGCAAATGTCGGAAGTATAACACGGTTTTATAGACAAATAATGGCAGAATAACAAGGTTTTATAGACAAATGTCGGAAGTATAACAAGGTTTAATTGATAGACATGGCAATAGTATGCATCAAGGTTTAATGGACAAATGTTGGCAGTATAACAAGGTTTCATGGACAAATGTCGGCAGTATAACAAGGTTTTATAGACAAATGTCGGCAGTATAACATGGTTTTATAGACAAATGTCGGCAGGATAACAAGGTTTTATAGACAAATGTTGGCAGTATAACAAGGTTTTATAGACAAATGTCGGCAGTATAACAAGGTTTTATAGACAAATATTGGCAGTATAACAAAGTTTTATAGACTAATGTTGGCAGTATAACAGGGTTTAATTTATAGAGAAGTCAATTGTATGCATCAAGGTTTTTTTAGACAAATAATGGCAGTATAATAAGGTTCTATATACTGGCAGTATAACAAGGTTTTGTAGACAAATGTCGGCAGTATAATGAGGTTTAATTTATAGAGATGTCAATTGTATGCATCAATGTTTTATAGGCAAATGATGGCAGTATAACAAGGTTTTATAGACAAATAATGGCAGTATAACAAGGTTTTGTAGACAAATGTCGGCAGTATAACGAGGTTTAATTTATAGAGATGTCAATTGTATGCATCAAGGTTTTAAAGGCAAATGTTGGCAGTATAACAAGGTTTTATAGACAAATAATGGCAGTATAACAAGGTTTTATAGGCAAATGTCGGAAGTATAACACGGTTTTATAGACAAATAATGGCAGAATAACAAGGTTTTATAGACAAATGTCGGAAGTATAACAAGGTTTAATTGATAGACATGTCAATAGTATGCATCAAGGTTTAATGGACAAATGTTGGCAGTATAACAAGGTTTTATAGGCAAATGATGGCAGTATAACAAGGTTTTATAGACAAATAATGGCAGTATAACAAGGTTTTATAGACAAATGTCGGCAGTATAACGAGGTTTAATTTATAGAGATGTCAATTGTATGCATCAAGGTTTTATAGACAAATAATGGCAGTATAACAAGGTTTTGTAGACAAATGTCGGCAGTATAACAAGGTTTAATTTATAGAGATGTCAATTGTATGCATCAAGGTTTTATAGGCAAATGATGGCAGTAAAACAAGGTTTTATAGACAAATAATGGCAGTATAACAAGGTTTTGTAGACAAATGTCGGCAGTATAACGAGGTTTAATTTATAGAGATGTCAATTGTATGCATCAAGGTTTTAAAGGCAAATGTTGGCAGTGTAACAAGGTTTTATAGACAAATAATGGCAGTATAACAAGGTTTTATAGACAAATGTCGGCAGTATAACAAGGTTTTATAGACAAATGTCGGAAGTATAACGAGGTTTAATTGATAGACATGTCAATAGTATGCATCAAGGTTTTATAGACAAATGATGGCAGTATAACAGGGTCTTACTGTATGTATGAATTTGTATGTGGGTGTTGTTGTGATATTGAGTGTATTGTTTGTGACAGGCGAGCCAGCGGAGTGGACCTGGTGATAGCTATATTGTTTGTGATGTATGATATTGAGTTAATTGTTTGTGACAGGCGAGCCAGCGGAGTGGACCTGGTGATAGCTATCTGTATGACATTGAGTGTATTGTTTGTGACAGGCGAGCCAGCGGAGTGGACCTGGTGATAGCTATATTGTTTGTGATGTATGATATTGAGTTTATTGTTTGTGACAGGCGGGCCAGCGGAGTTGACCTGGTGATAGCTATCTGTATGATCTTTGCTATGTCCTTCATACCGGCCAGCTTTACTATGGTACTGATAGAGGAGCGCGCGTCCAACTCCAAACATCTACAGTTTGTGAGCGGAGTGAACCCAACAGTCTACTGGATATCTAACAGTGCCTGGGACATGGTGAGTACCACTCTCACAACTTCCTACTTTTATTTTCATGCCCCCGCCATGAAATGGGGGGCATATAGTGTTACCCATGTCCGTCTTGCCCCGTTGCATCCCGTTGCATCCTGTCCCGTCCCGTCCCATCCAATGATAATGTAACCAGCTGGGGGTGGGGGCATTTATGTCTCAAATACATTTCTAGTTAGATTTCAATCTAAATTCTTTCAGCCAAATTGGAAAAAAAGATTGAAGAAAAAGATTTGCACTTCAACTCAAATTCAATTTGCCATATTTTCTTGATTTACTTATTTAGTCAACGAAAGAATGAAGAAAAACTTTTGTTTAACAAAAGATTTGTAATGCTAAACTTAAGGTATTGTTTTTCTCTTTATTAGCATGTTATTTTTATTAAAAGAAAATCAAAAAGGAATAAAATTCGTAGAACTTGAAAAAAATTGAAAATATTTGAATGTGTAATGAAATGTTGTGTTTCAGATGAGTTACTTTGTGTCGTGTGTCATGATGTTGTTTATCTTCCTGGCGTTTGGACGAGAAGCTTATGTCGGTCCAATGAACGGGCCCTGTCTGCTAGCTCTTCTCTTCTTCTATGGGTGAGTAACCTGATAAAATAAAGGAGGGAACAAACCGTTCAGTGAGTGAGTATACTTTTCTGTTTGTGAATAAAACTTTCATGTTGGCATTGCTGCCTCCTGTCTATGGTACTTAGTATGTGTACTGTGTGTTCACAGTCAGTACTGACAAATAGGGGCTGCAGTGGTTAAGGTGTTCCATTATTCTACCACTAGCCCTCCACCTCTGGGTTGCGTGTTAGAATCCCACATGGGGCAGTTGCCAGGTACTGACCGTAGGTCGGTGGTTTTTCTCCAGGTACTCCGGCTTTCCTCTACCTCCAAAACCTGGCACGTCCTTAAATGACCCTGGCTGTTGATAGGACGTAAAATAAAAATAAACCAAACTGACAAACACAACAGTCAATATTATCATATTTGATTGGTTTAAAGTGTTATTAGTTTTTGTTCTCATCTAATCACTGATCTTTATACAAAACATCAACCTATGTGATTGGTAATGAGCCTAAAAATAAAAACACTGCCATGTATAATATATGTTTTTTACTCCACAGTGAAAAATCTAAGTAAATATTTATAATATTGCTCTGCAGAAATCAGCCAAAAATGGAAACTGTATCAAAGTGAGTTTCAGTTATCTCCCTTTATTTGTAGATGGGCTATGATCCCATTGATGCATCCATTCAGTCGGCTCTTCAGTATTCCTAGCACTGCCATGGTAACTCTACAATCTGTCAACATCTTCATCGGCACCACCACTACCATGGCAACCTTCATCTTGGAATTCCTGGAACAGTCAGATGAGGTCTGTAGAAATTGATATTTTGACGATATCCTTTACCAAATGTGGTCATTTGACCAATAAGAAATAACAAAGTAGATTTTTTTTTTTACCATATGCCTGGGCAGTTATTGTTATGATGCTAGATGCTTGAAATATTTTTGATGAAACACCATACACACATGTATGTGGTGTATAGACATTGGACTGATTGGTAGATATCCTTTTCATGATCTCCAGCGAAAATGAATGTTTATATTTAGAAATCCAAAACCTCTTTTTATGGTCAATATGAAAGGTATTTGATAAGTATCCTAAAAGTACCCAGTATTTCTCGTTAAATATTTGACTGGTTTTGTTTTATACCAACCCAGTATTTCTCATTAAATATTCGACTGGTTCTGTTTTATGCCATTGCTGTATGCTGATGGTCAAAAGAACTCAGTATTTCTCGTTAAATATTTAACTGGTTTTGTTTGATACCATTGCTGTATGCTGGTGGTCAAAAGAACTCGGTATTTCTCGTTAAATATTTGACTGGTTCTGTTTTATACCATTGCTGTATGCTAATGGTCACCCTTATTTTGCTGTTGTATGTTTTTCTACAGGAGCTGAAGGATATCAACATCTTGCTGAAGAAAGTGTTCCTGATATTCCCCCAGTACTGTCTGGGCCGCGGCCTCATGGATATGTCCACTAACCAGCTATACGCCGAGGCCAACGCAGAGTTCGGTTAGTTCTAAACACACTCACTCACTATCCTAGTTTAGCGTCCGTGTTCCCTTTGTCAGGGGTTCAACACATATACCTACACATTTCTGAAATCTGAGGGTTCCACTTGTTAATATCTAATATTCTCTATCATCTTGGAACATATGACAAGCACATCTCTAAAATCTTAGGGTTCTGTTTTTTATTAACTCTATGTTAAACTGAAGGTGCTATGTGTAGGAACTAGCCAATGTTATAAGATACCATGATTTACTTGAGAACCGGCAGAAACCTGCATATTGTTGATCTTTTTATCCAAATAAAAGTTACTCGGGTGGCAGCATGGTTGTAGAGTTAATGACATTGATTTTAGTGTAGATCCTCTGTAATATTCTAATATTCAAAGGAGAGGCATCCATACCTGTTAACCCTCCCTCATTTTGTGGGAGACTTCCTCATTTTGACCAAAATTTACCGGTCTCCCTCAAAAACTCCCTCATTTAAGTTGAAACTTGCACAGACTCAAATTCTACATCATGTGGTCAAAACATGCACAAACAAATTCTACATCCTGTGGTCAAATGATAATCCTAGTTACTGCAGGATGTGTGAAATGACCATAACAGGTGTTTCTGGCTCAAATGAATACTTTTTGAAGTTATTTTGATACATACAAAGGGAAGAACAAGTTATGCAATGCAGTTTCAGTCACATTTCACGCACTTTCTCCCAAATTGGAAATGTGGAATGAGGGAGATCTCCCTCATTTGAGGTTTCAGAGGTTAACACCTTTGGGCATCAACCCAGTAGCTAGTCAACCTTAGATGAAAAGTTATTTCTAAGAAGATATATAAATCTGAAGTGAAACTATTTGATGTTGGATATGTGAAAGAGTGAAGCAAGAGTTTTTTAATTAAGCCTCTGAGTTTATCTAAAATGTCTTCATTGAAAGTTTTGTAAATACATATTGATGATCAAAAAAGTCTTATACACCTTGGCAGAGCTAATTAGAGGGTTCCGTTTATAATTCACACTGCCAGTGAAACAAAATCGATTTAGCAAAGGTTCTGTGCTTTGCAGGTACAAATGTATCTTGAAATTTACTTGTCCCACTTTTTGGTTTGTTTGTACAGTTAAAGTCATCATTGTCATTAGATTCTTTGATTTTGTTAAATGTCGACCACAGTAATAATGTGACTTTCTTCATTGTAGGGTTTTCCTCCGGTGGGCCACCCAGTCCGTTTGAGTTTGATCAGGTTGGCAAGAATCTGTTGGCTATGTTCATAGTTGGTGCAGTGTTCTTCATTTTCAATATACTCATTGAGTATAACTTCTGTATCAAGCGAGGACTTCGGTGTTTCTGGCAGAGGAAGCCAACTCATGCCAGCTTGGAGGATGCAGATCCAGATGTTGCCCGAGAAAGGAAACATGTTATGGAGAGAAAAAATCCAGATGATGTGTTAAGATTAGAAGGGCTAACAAAGGTATCTAATTTGATGAACAAAAGGTCTTATCATAAATGTCTTAAGACACTAGAGAGAAATGATAAATGTTCAAGGTTTTGGCATGAAATAGAATAGAGATTATAGCTTTAGTTTCAGAAGCCTGGGGATGGCATGTGTCATCATGACACTTGCAGCAAAAGCTGCCAATTTCTACCCACTTTTTGCATGACCTTTCATATTTTCTGCCCTTGAACCTCTGGAAAATTCTTATTGACATTTAGCAAGTAATTTTTGTAATGACAAACAAATAATAATCAATACTGTGTTTATTATGTGATACGCTGGTCTTTCCACAGGTGTATGGACTAAGGGGCAAGAAGGGCAGGAACACGGCTGTGGATAGTCTATGTGTGGGGGTCCCTAAGGGCCAGTGTTTTGGACTTTTAGGGGTCAATGGAGCCGGAAAGACGACCACCTTCAAGATGCTTACCGGTGATGTCAGTGTTTCTGAAGGCAACGCTTTTGTCAATGGCCATAGGTAAGAGCTATTGTTTATACAACATTTCTACAGCTGCCTATCTCAACTTCAGTAAATTACTCATTCAGGTAATGATAGAAATATTCAGGCATGTTTCGGATCAGCCAATTCCAAGACACCCATAGACATTGACAGCTTGACATACACACTGTATGTGACGTTGTAAACGCATTACAACAGTAACTTTCATTGTTTTACACTAAGTATCAGCCGTATATTATATGCGAAAATGCATTTGACCTTGTTTTGCACTAAGTTACATATTGTATTTATTGAGCAAACTTTGTATTTAGTTTTGATCGCACGGATAAATATCTGTTATCGATTTCAATATCCTTAAAATGAGAACCGAGTCATCATTGTCAATTACAACATGTAAGCACACTAATAAGCCAACTCAAAAACCTCCATCCACATATCACTTAGAGATACAGAATATTTCTCAATTAGACAAAGATGGCGACCATAAAACTTGCCCATAGTTCTGATCAACCTGCATCTCTCGAATCCTTGTGTTGTTAGTTTGTTAGTCAGCAGTCGACATCGATCACGAAAATCACGATACCTAGAGCAAGCCCTAGAATATTGAATCAACTGCGATATCAATAACAGGACAGAGCTTATTGAATCTTGAATATGAGTTAATGTCTGTTGTTTATTATACATTGAAAGATGACAAAGTTTTCGCTAATCTCTACAATGATTTCATGTTTTGGTTTCGTACTTCAGTGTCCTCACAGACATGGTCAGTGTACACAGGAGTATTGGATACTGCCCACAGTTTGACGCCTTCGACAATCTACTCACCGGCAGGGAAATACTATCATTTTACGCCAGGCTCCGGGGTATTCCCGAGAAGGACATTAAAGAGGTAAAATAGCTTACGCACTCCTCACAGTTTGTCAGTGTTACCAGCATACTGTCCTGCAATGCAGATTTCTCGTTGTAATTTGGTAGTTTTAGAAACTATAATTAAGATTAGTGTAAGTTTTCTATCATTCAACGTCACTGATCATTGCCAACCAAAAACAATCTGAACACTTCTAACAAATAATAAAGCTATACAAAAATACTGTTCCTGTCCGACCCTTGTTTTCAACACAAACCCAAACAATTTTAACCTGATTATTTCCATCAAACAGGTAGCAGAGTGGGCTGTAAGGAGACTCAACCTGTCACAGTATGCGGACAAACTTTCCGAAGGTTACTCCGGGGGAAACAAGCGGAAGCTGTCCACAGCCATCTCTCTCATTGGCAACCCCTCCATCATATTTCTGGTAAGTGTCCCGACAATCACTCTCATTGGCGACCCCTCCATCATATTTCTGGTAAGTGTCCCGACAATCTCTCTCATTGGCGACCCCTCCATCATATTTCTGGTAAGTGTCCCGACAATCTCTCTCATTGGCGACCCCTCCATCATATTTCTGGTAAGTGTCCCCACCATCATATTTCTGGTAAGTGTCCCCTCCATCATATTTCTGGTAAGTGTCACGACAATCTCTCTCATTGGCGACCCCTCCATCATATTTCTGGTAAGTGTCCCGACAATCTCTCTCATTGGCGACCCCTCCATCATATTTCTGGTAAGTGTCCCGACAATCACTCTCATTGGCGACCCCTCCATCATATTTCTGGTAAGTGTCCCCACCATCATATTTCTGGTAAGTGTCCCCACCATCATATTTCTGGTAAGTGTCCCTGACAATCTCTCTCATTGGCGACCCCTCCATCATATTTCTGGTAAGTGTCCCCACCATCATATTTCTGGTAAGTGTCCCCTCCATCATATTTCTGGTAAGTGTCCCGACAATCTCTCTCATTGGCGACCCCTCCATCATATTTCTGGTAAGTGTCCCGACAATCACTCTCATTGGCGACCCCTCCATCATATTTCTGGTAAGTGTCCCCACCATCATATTTCTGGTAAGTGTCCCCACCATCATATTTCTGGTAAGTGTCCCTGACAATCTCTCTCATTGGCGACCCCTCCATCATATTTCTGGTAAGTGTCCCGACAATCACTCTCATTGGCGACCCCTCCATCATATTTCTGGTAAGTGTCCCCTCCATCATATTTCTGGTAAGTGTCCCGACAATCTCTCTCATTGGCGACCCCTCCATCATATTTCTGGTAAGTGTCCCGACAATCTCTCTCATTGGCGACCCCTCCATCATATTTCTGGTAAGTGTCCCGACAATCACTCTCATTGGCGACCCCTCCATCATATTTCTGGTAAGTGTCCCCACCATCATATTTCTGGTAAGTGTCCCCACCATCATATTTCTGGTAAGTGTCCCGACAATCTCTCTCATTGGCGACCCCTCCATCATATTTCTGGTAAGTGTCCCCACCATCATATTTCTGGTAAGTGTCCCCACCATCATATTTCTGGTAAGTGTCCCGACAATCTCTCTCATTGGCGACCCCTCCATCATATTTCTGGTAAGTGTCCCGACAATCACTCTCATTGGCGACCCCTCCATCATATTTCTGGTAAGTGTCCCCACCATCATATTTCTGGTAAGTGTCCCCACCATCATATTTCTGGTAAGTGTCCCGACAATCTCTCTCATTGGCGACCCCTCCATCATATTTCTGGTAAGTGTCCCGACAATCTCTCTCATTGGCGACCCCTCCATCATATTTCTGGTAAGTGTCCCGACAATCACTCTCATTGGCGACCCCTCCATCATATTTCTGGTAAGTGTCCCCACCATCATATTTCTGGTAAGTGTCCCCTCCATCATATTTCTGGTAAGTGTCCCGACAATCTCTCTCATTGGCGACCCCTCCATCATATTTCTGGTAAGTGTCCCGACAATCACTCTCATTGGCGACCCCTCCATCATATTTCTGGTAAGTGTCCCCACCATCATATTTCTGGTAAGTGTCCCCTCCATCATATTTCTGGTAAGTGTCCCTGACAATCTCTCTCATGGGATAACTGAATTACATTATCATTTTTGAAATATAGGATTTAATAAAGTAAAAATATTGTGACATATCTTTTGTTTATTCTTACTCAGGATGAACCAACAACAGGTATGGACCCCCGAGCCCGGAGGTTTTTGTGGAACTGTATTAACGCTATCGTGAAGGATGGTCGCTCTGTTATACTAACCTCACACAGGTAATACAAAGTGTTGATCGTAACTTATCATGTTATGTTAAGTATATTTGATGCTCAATGCAGGTGGAAGGAATCAATTAAGCCTGCTTTTGTCCCATTGCATGGTTGTATGAGGTGACTATTTATTAGGGGGCCCTCTGCATTCTACCATATATTCTGGGACAGAAAAAAAAGTTATAAAACCTGACTTACATGAGCTTACCTAAAGAAATAAGGGCTTTATTTTTGGTTTTCTTTAAGGAAAATATGAAAGAGGACGAAATTGATTTGCCTCCCCAACTGGAATTCTTGAGATCCTTTTTGTTGTCTATCTATCCTGTCTATTTCTATTCTTCTTACTTTCCCTTTCCAGCAGTGTTTCCTTAGGGGCCCATCCTCATATGATTTTTGCTGTTTCAAGGATTATAAATCACAAACAAAAACCAAATATATGAATGCTCTAAGGTTATTCTTGACTATTAATAGACAGATAGACAAAATATTTGATAATTATTGAAAGTTTGCCCTATGTCATTGGTTATACATGCTTTGTATGTTACAGTATGGAGGAGTGCGAGGCTCTGTGTAGTCGCCTGGGAATCATGGTCAATGGAAGGTTTATGTGTATGGGCAGTACTCAGCACCTGAAGAACAGGTTTGGGGAGGGATACACGGTGATCTTCCGTGTGGCTGGAGAGCGCCCTAACCTGAAATCTGTGCATGACTTCATCATGCACTCATTTGAAGGAGCAGAACTGAAGGAGAAACACTACAACATGGTCCAGTACCAGCTCAGGTGTAATGTGAAACTGTCCGAGCTCTTCAGACAGATCGAGGCGGTCAAGGAAGAGCTGAATGTGGAGGACTATTCCGTATCTCAGACCACCATGGACCAGGTAAGGTATCACAGACAACTGTGAGGCTACTGATCCAGAAAACATCTCATGACCTGCAGTGCCATTTCCTAGTTTTACAAGAAAATATCCGTCTGAACTTAACACAAGTGGTTTTTAATTGCCCTCTCAAGAAATGGTCTAGGGCATATGGTTTTTATGCCCTGTGTGAGTGTTACCTGGTAAATTTGGCTCTGTTTGCCTGTCTATCTGACAAGCTTTTCCGGGCTATAACTTAGAAACCATTCAACAGATCTTGACAAAACCTTGTATACATGTTAGGCTAGTGCCCTAGTTGTGCCTTTTTGCTATTAGCGAGGTTTCAATTTTGATATTTTTGATAACCATGGAAATAAACTAAGAAATACAACATGACTGTTTTCTAGCTTTTCCACACTGCAATTCAAAATATTTAACATATCTCAGCTTAACATTTGACACATTTTAGGCTAGTGCCCTTGTTGTGACTTTTGCTAATGGTGATGGTCGTGTTTTGCTATTTATTTGTTTCCATGCAAAAAAAAAAAAAATCAGTTGATATAAAAATCACTTTTCCAAGTTACAACATATCACTTTAGCTTTTGAATTCAGCATTGGTCACCCAATACTTAGCAAGAGTGTGAAAGATATGAGTACACATAATAAAAAGTCAATTGAGCTAAAAAGCTTGATAATTCTCCTAGGTAGTCAGCATGGGCGTTCCTGTCACACTGACACACATCTAGTTGTATTACTGGTTACATACAAGTATTCCTTGTAAACAATGATAAATTTATTGTCTGGTTTCTGCGTCTTTCAAAGTTTTCTTTTTAGAATATTCAAGGTGACTACGTTTTGTTTCAGTCACACTAATATCACTTGAATTCTAAACATTATGTATTTATACTGATAAACAGTCTTACCTACTTTTTGCCAGGTGTTCATTAACTTTGCCAAGCTGCAGACAGACTTGTTAGATGATGAACCTGATCAAAAGGCTCTGGACAAAGGTAAGTTAGCATGTCAGACTAACAGACTTGTATGTGGTCATCAGTCAAGGTTGAAGGGTCAAAGGTTACTCTTGACCACTTTGTAGGGATGGGGTACTATATCTATGTGAGCCCCTGCTCACTTTGTTTTCATTTCTGTACAAATATGACTAATGAACTGTAATCTTTGTACAAATATTAGGGATGAACTGTAATTTTTATACAAACATGTATATAATTGATGAACTGTATTTTTTGTATAAATATTTATCACATAACTGACCCTTTCAGTAATGTCATACGACCATGTCATAAATATGGTATTACACATGTGTAATAACACTATTGTGACATCATAAACAAATGACATCATATGATTGTTTCAATAGTGAAAATCCTACCATCAAAATAGAAAGTTGCCTGTTTTATAGAGAATGAATTGTAGAGTTTTAGCATATTTTCTCATGAATATAAGTTATGTGATAAATAGAATCTTACACTCGTGTCGATGTAATATGAATTTTATTTAACTTGTTGAATAAATTCTATATTACAACGATCCTCTATGTATACTGTATAATTGATGAACTGTAATTTCAATACAGATCTGGATGCAAATGCGATGGCCATAGCTGGAGTGTCTGGTGAGACAAATGTGGATGAAGAGAGTGTCGCAGGCAGTACTGTGGATCTTATTCCTGGCAGGAACAGGAGTATATCAGGTGAGATTTAAATAATAATCTTCTCTTGAATTGTGTTTGGTTTTCTGATTCCACAGTCCTGTTGGTGTAGTTTTACTCAAACAATAAAAGACTGGAGACCAAACAGTAAACATGCAGCCTCTTGGTAATGATACATGTACTGTTTTATAAAGATTCACGTACAGGAGTATTATAACTACTGGGAACTGTACATATCAATGTCATACATCTGACAGACTCTTGGTCTTAGAGTCTGTGGAGATATATTATCAAATCGTCAGTGACCAAGCATCCACGATATCCAGGGGTTACACTCACCTACGCTCTCTACACCCCTGGAATATATCATGGCAAAACCGAAGGTTCTGTGTGCACTACCTTATTGACAAGGCATGAAGACTGGTTCAACCCTTCGATGTACATCGAAAGAATTTCATGGTCCTATGATAGTAGAAATTGATCAACTTTGAAGTTGGTTGCAGTTCCTTTGTAATGTTTAAAATACAGGCGTCAATCTGGCGATTGGTTAGGTTTTTTTATCTAAGAGTGCCTTCAGTTTTGCAATGATATATTCCAGGGGTGGAGAGAATGTAGGGGATCGTAACCCCTGGATATCGAGGATTTAGAGAGCATAGGGGATCGTAACCCCTGGATATCGAGGATGTAGAAAGTATAGGGGATCGTAACTACTGGATATCGAGGATGCAGGAACATAGGTGATCGTAGCCCCTGAGTATCGAGGATGTAGAGAGATCGTAACCCCTGGATATCGAGGATGTAGAGAGTATAGTTAATCTTAACCCCTGGATATCGAGGATGTAGAGAGTGTAGGGGATTGTTACCCCTTGATATCAAGGATGTAGAGAGCATATTGGTAGTTACTTTTGATTTAACTAAACTGTCATTTTTGTTAAAAGTTACCAGAAGTACCTGTACCATGAATTGGGCTATTTTGGCGAGGAGAAAATGTGGCATTTTTAGTCAAAATGAGTTGGTTTTATTTTGGTTAGTCTAAATTTGGCGTTTCCAGGATCCTTATGTCAAATTTTGGCATTTCCATTATCCTGCTTTTAATTTGCATATGTCCACTGTACATTAACCTGCAATTCTTTTATCAATTAAAATATAATTTGCTTAGTTTTGTTGAAATTACGAGGTAATTGGTTTTGAAGCCATGTCTAATGTCCATTCGGCAATCTAGTAAGACATGTAAACGATAATAATGATAATTTATTTAAATAGAGTGTCACATATCAATTCACAATTTACAATTACAGTTAATATTACACAAACTCAGTATTCTCATTAAGTTTTATAATAGTTGGTAAACTTCAAAAAGAAGAGTAGGTTGAAATTTTCATATGAAATAATGTTGGTATATCAACAAATTCTGAAAATATAACAGGTTTAAACTTGGTGAATAGCAGGCTGCCTTTGCTGGCAATGGCTTTTAACAAGAGCACTGTGATACTTATATTATTCAAATTATGAATATATCATAAATATATGCATATCGGCACTAATTCAAAAAGAAAGAATTCATTTCGAATAACAATTTCAATTTCTCCTAAAACACAATAATAGCTGGCCCTGGTTTCATCAACATTCCTTAACTTAAGGAAATTCCTTAACTTAAAAATCTCCACAGGAAAGCATTACAGAATTTAAGGAGAAAGCTACTTGCATGTAACTAAGGATTGTCTCCTTAAATTATGTAATGCTTTCCTATGGAGATTTTTAAGTTTTTAACTTGGTGAAAAGCAAGCTACCTCTGCTGGTAACTGGCTTTTAACAAGAGCACTGTGATACTTATATTATTCAAAATATGTACATATCATAAATATATGCATATCGGCACTAATTCAAAAAGAAAGAATTCATTTCAAATAACAATTTCAATTTCTCCTAAAACACAATAATAGCTGGCCCTGGTTTCATCAACATTCCTTAACTTAAGGAAATTCCTTAACTTAAAAATCTCCACAGGAAAGCATTACAGAATTTAAGGAGAAAGCTACTTACATGTAACTAAGGATTGTCTCCTTAAATTATGTAATGCTTTCCTATGGAGATTTTTAAGTTAAGGAACGTTGATGAAACCGGGGCCAGGTAATATTCTTTGTTTCCTATTACTTGGTACTAATTACATATGTATATATTCTTAATCCTACTTACAAATATAACCCTAAGCTTGCATCTGTTTTATCGCCTGAAAAGGCACAGTGAAATTCTCTCTGTATTTTATTACAGTTCATTAGTTCAATAAATTTTTCATCATCATCATGTGAAATAGTTAAGTTTTCAATTTCCTCCAATGCTTTGTATCTAAGACCACCATACATTGTACAGGTGATTAAAAAAGTGTTTTTCATCCCTTATTTCACTTCTGTCGCCCATGGTACATAGCCTCTCTCCCACAGGTATAGGTGGCCTGGAATATTGACCTCTCTCGACTGACTGCGGAATGATGCAAGTATGCGTCTGTGTGACCTCTGCATATTTTGTTTTACATACGGTTCAACTTCCAAATGTGTTGTATAAGTTCTGTAGGTTCTCAGCTCATTGCCATTCTGTCTGTTCCTTCTGTCGTCATGAAGTTGAGATTTCCATTGTTCTGAATCGATGTTATTTAACTTTGCACTCAGACGCCTAGATGCACATCGGTGTGATATCATAAGGTTATTTAGTGATTGATGTCCATCAATGGCTTCTACAATTTTGTTTACAATTTTGTTTTTTTCTTCTGACTCCCCATTTCATCACTTTAGAACATATATCCTGTCATCACTTATCCGTGTCAGCTTACACATTAGCCGTACAGAGTTGATGCATTGTTTTGTGAATGCTCAGGGATGTCCAACCCATATCCCCGCGTGCTGCTATATTTGATGTATAACGTCCCACCGATATGAAATATCTACAGGCTTTATTCTGTAATTTAAGACAATATACTCTTTAGTACCCCATATGCTGCTTCCGTACATGAGCACCAGCTCCAACATGGATGTGTATAATTGAGTGTAAACAGTGTAAGACATTCCGTTCCGTCGCACGTTATCAACTTCCCATTCAATACTCCTAATGCTCTACTTACTGATTTTGAAATTTCTTTCGCTTTTTTATGCCCTCGCCAGGAAATGTTACCCATTCTGTCGGTGTAAGAGGTACGTTTAAACATATTCTGGTGAGACATGTTGTCCATCATCATTGTTGTGATGGACCGAGGATTCCTCATTATACAAATTCTTACAATCGTTTTTCTGTTTCTCCAATCTGATTAAAATACAGATCCTAACTATTACTATCGTGTGTAGGATCTGACAGCGACCAGTAGAAGGTCATGTGCAGATGACCTTTGTATCCACCAATCAAATCGCTGCTTACCAGATTCTGAAAGTGAAAAGCTAATTTCGATTTGTTTCTACACTTGTTGCTAAATCAGAGTATCGAGAAACCCGAACGACCGTATACAAAAATGGCGGCGCCCAGTTCAGCAGTCTCTACCCCAAGGCGTGTGTTCTTTTTAGACATTATCAGTTTAATTTGTAGTTTTTCGTTTGTCCGAAAAGAAATAACAACTGAAGGTAAAGAAATTATCACAAAATATACTAATCAAATTGTTATATAATGCCCGGAAAGATTTTCTCTTCTTCGCTTCGATCCGCCGCCATTTTTTGTTCGTCTACCAAACACCGTTTACAAGGTGCATTTTGATTGGCTGTTGATTTCCAAGATATGGAAATAATAAAGTTCATCTGCACATGACCTTCTACTGGTCGCTGTCAGATCCTACACACGATAGTAATGGTGAGGATCTGTATTTTAATCAGATTGCCGTTTCTCCAGCACATAATTTTTGTCAGCATGTACAGTTTCTTCATTATCTTCCACAGCATTTGGATTACATGATTCACATTCATTAGCATTGACCCCTAATTCTCTGATTTCTGTCCAAAAGTTTCTATATTTGTATTTGATGTTAGCTTTTCCTCTAGATCCCCCTGTATTTTAATTCGATGTTGACCTTTTGATTTCCTGTTAAGTCTGTCAAATATTGTCCGCTCCATGCAGTCAACAGCTTTTAATTCCCTCTTTGTATTGGTGGTTTCCATGCCTTTTCTGCAGTATCATATTTGTCCCGTTGTGACTGTAAATTGTGTGACCAATATGGCATATACATTGTTTTTCTATAATTATTTTTTTCATCCCGCTCATCCTGCACTTGACACGTGGTAGTTTGTTTCTCATTCCGCACTTGACACATGGTAGTTTGTTGTCCATCTCCGTATATATTAAGTTGTTATCTGCACATTTTGTGTTACCTGTATAGATTGTTCTTTTCTGTTGATAGTCTTATTCACTAGTTGATGAATATTGTTGTTGTGGAGAAAGTCTGCTCCTATACTATCCAGTATGTGTTTATACAGAGGGCCTTCCTCTCTGTTTGTCTCACGGGTGTCGTGTGCACGCGTGCGGACTGCACCATCCCCACTCAGGTCAATCACTAACGGCAAGTGGTAGGGGAATGTATCAGGAACAAATTTTACAGGAAGCGATTATTTCTGACATGGGAATAGTGTGATAATAATGTGAACTTACCTTGATAATGAGCTGTGCTCATGTTTATACGGTCAACCAACTTCCCATATAGGAGAGCTAATAGCTTATAGATCTGTACAAATGATTAAAAACACAAAGAGTCTATGTCGAAAACATGTCTTTATTGAAGATTATTTGGACAAAAGACACCTTTACTACACATTTGCTGATCAATGTTAATCCACTGTTATAATTGAACAGAATAAAACTACGTTACCTATAATCACGGAGACGACAGACAGTTTATCAGGATTGTGCATTATTATGCGAGGTGATACATTTGTGTGTTAAATTTTGGCGTTTTCATGTCAGGTACCAAATAAGCCAAAAAATAACCTTACGTGGTTTCCAAAATATCCCGATTTACGGTATTACCTTGATATCCATTTTATCTTACAGATGTAGACCAGACGCTGAACCTGAGAGGGTTAAACAACCCTTACAATTACGAGTACACAGATGAGGAGAGTTTAGCCGGCAGTACAGTTGATCTGATTCGGCCCGGCAGTGCTCGCAGCAGTCAGCGCAGTACTATCCAAGCAGACTTCCCCAATGTGGATATTTTCTAACTGTGATGTGTGGATCCCGAAATCTAGCAAAAGAGACTTTGTCTTGTGGATCAAGACAATATTTATTGATGAACATTAAATTTTGTATATTGAGATTCTTTTGTGGATGTTATATGAACTCTAAGCCTTTTTCTATGGATCAAAACTTTGCCTAAAGTGCTGTTTGTGATTGACCAATAATACTTACTATGTAAGAGGCCTATACACAAGACATCCGGAAAGGCCTACATTTACTTTATATACTTAAAATGGCGTCATTACAAAGGGTATTCTTTTAGCTTACTTTACTGTACATAAATGGTGTCCCTCAAAGATGAAAGGGTATTTAGTAAGGCCTGCTGTTAACTGGTAACTGGTACTTTATATAAAATACCATTATACACAAGCATACCTGTCAACCCTCCCTCATTACAAGGGAGACTCCCTCATTTTGACCAAAACTTACCAATCTCCCTCGAAACCTCCCTCATTTAAATCCAAACTCACACAAACACAAAATCTACATCCTGTGGTCAAATGAGATCCTAGTTTCTGCAGGGTAAGTCTCATGATCATAACAGGTGTGTCTGGATCAAATAAATAATTTCAAGAAATATTTTGATGTGTAAAAATGTAAAGATAAATTAAGCAATGCTGTTTCAGTCATATTTCAAAATGTTGAATAATAGTTATCTCTGTTGTTGGAGGTTTCAGAGGTTATCACTTATGTACCAGATATTCTGTATGGTCTACTTATTACATGTGGTACTTCAGACGTACATGTCTTACACAACAATATTTATAAATCCTTTTGCCTGACGGTGGATACATGGAGTTGATTGTACTGGGATCAGAATTTGAATTGTTCATTATCTCAGGTCATATCAAAGCATTTGTGATGACAAATTATGAATTGGACATGAAATATGGATATCATTTTACTGATAGTAATTTAAGTGTCTTTGTATTTTCATTCGACAAGAAGATCATGCCATGACAAAGCCCATATTTAAATGCTTTGTTGTCAACTTTTTTTTCACATTTTCTCTATTTCCCACTCAAAGCAATGCACATGCATGCCCTGATGTCATTGCTTCACATATTGGCAATTCTCAATGTTATTTGAATATCTTTAAAGTTCTGTATCTGTCGATACTTTTGATATTATCATATTTATAGCAGTTCATGTGTATATATATACACATTTATATAGTCCAAACTTTTGGCCACAAAAGAGTTCATACCTTACCTGATAAGAAAATTCAGATCATTATATATGGTGAAAAGTGTGAAAACTTGTAACAAATCAGTGTCATTGATGCAGGTCTGTTGAGTTTTGTGTAAAAAAGAACAAATGATTTGGTAGAAGACTGATCCCTTCAGTAAAAGGTAGACAATATACTGTACACTTTATAAAGACACATAAGTTTGTAATGAGATGGCACACATCTACAACAAGGAGCAGAAATGAATCTCGTGAGACAAGCCAGGCGCAAATCCGAGACTTCTAGGTTATGGAGCCAGGACGTTACCACCAGGCCAAAAGGTCCGAACCAGCTGACCTGGTTTGTAATTCCATGATATTGTTATGCAAGATCCCGTCTCCACGTAACAGTACATATGTACAGTTGTCTGTGTAGTTTGATGATTACTGTTCTCTATGTTCTATAAGTCATGGTAAGCTTCGGAACCGCGGCTGAATGTAAGATTTACATATCATTCCAGAAAAACAAACATGCAAAAACAGTTTTTTTCCGTCCTCATTATATAATTAACTGCTTAAACATATGTCATGATGATGTAATATTGGTGGTTTAAACTTATTTCAGGCTTTTCACATGTGAACATGATGTTCTTGCTGAATTAAACTGAGTTCATGGGTTAGACAGGTGGTCATGATGTAATGTACTGCTTATAAACAGCTCCTTGTGGCGTGATTCATTGACAAAGTTTTTTATGTTGAGAGGATTTTCTGTTAAAACACTTTCTTTTGAAATAGTTACTGGATTAACTTCGATTAACTTCATGTACTTGATGTCTTTCAGAAATCTGTTGTTTTTTGTTTATGCTCATTTTCAGTAGGTGTTGTATTTTGTAGTCAAACATTCATATGACAAAAAGAGTATTTGTATATATGATCTTGTGATTAGCGATTTGTGATGTCAGGCTGTGACATGTCTGGGTAAATGTACCTCATGGCAAACAAGAATGGTGTGTCTTGTGATTGGGATGATGTAACAGTGTTACTGGGATGGCACAGGGAATGGTGTGATCAGGATGATGTAACAATGTTACTGGGATGGTGTAACAATGTTACTGGAATGGTACAGGGGATGGTGTGTCCTGTGATCGGGATGGTGAGTCAGTGTTACTGGGATGGTACAGGGGATGGTGTGTTCTGTGATCGGGATGGTGGAACAGTGTTACTGGGATGGTACGGGGATGGTGTGATCGGGATGATGTAACAGTGTAACTGGGATGGTACAGGGGATGGTGTGTTCTTTGATCGGGATGGTGTAACAGTGTTACTGGGATGGTGTAACAATGTTACTGGGATGGTACAGGGGATGGTGTAAATAGGGATTGGATGGTGGGTCTTTATACAAGTCCTGTGAAGATAAAATATTGGAAAATTATTTCCTAGGATGCCATTGTTCTAAGCATATAATAAAAGGATATTTCCTGTTGGCCTTGCTAGATATATGGACAAGATGCAATTCTTTGGAAGTAGAATGAACTTTTTCGTTTGTATATGCTCAGACAGTGATGCCGTTTTATCTATTTTACAAACTTTTGAAGGGCATTATAGCTTGAAAATAAAGGTTCTTTACAAATCCAATAGTGGATTTGTATTAAATGTTCTTTCAAACAATATAACTGCAATATGATGAAATGAATAAGGATTGGCTCCTAATTAGGATTGCTCTTGGTTTCTGTATATAGCTTCAAGGTCAAAAGACATTCATGTCATGTCAGTTTCCAATAGGATTTTGTGATCATTTACCTGTCTGATACCCAGTTTTACTTACATCTTATAGCATCTTGTGTGTAAAATTATCTTGTGTTTCTGGAATTGTATTATATGATATTACCTTTTGTAGTGCTATATTATTCTCTGTAACAATTTTAATCATTTTTTTTTACTCAAAACAAAGTCAGGAAAATTAATTATCTAGTGGGGGAAATAGTGATGAATGTTTTAAAATATTTGTTCATTAAAATCACTACGTTTTGTATGTCATTCATCACTATGTACAATGTACTGTAAAAGTGGAATTTTTCACGGTGTGGATATTTTCGCTTATTGCGCTAGCTTTAAATCCCCGCAAATATTCCCACGTGTGAATATGTTAAACCACTCAAACTCTACGGTGTATAAAAGTATTATAGGTACAAAGTGCATGGCAAAATGACTTCAGCGTGAATATTTACACATTGCGATCAGTTTGGAGGCTTTCTAAGCGAAAATTCCACAACTGAAAATATTGACTTTCACAGTACCGGTAATTTAAATATATTGGTATCATATAATCATGAAAACAAAGCTAAAATCAAAGTAAATTCAGTGATAATCATGAAATATATGTGAATTGATATTTCTCTTGCTCAACTCATTTCCCCTGAAAGATATATTTGAACTCTTCTGATTCAAAGTTTGGAAGAGTTCATTATGAAATTTCAAGGGTGGATGAGTTGACTGTACTGTTTGTTATACTCTAATGAAATTTTTAGATTACTATAATGACTTAAATATGATATGAAAGTCGTAATATTTTTGCTCTTTTTCAATGCATTATGATTTGATATGATTTATGATAATGGAAATCCCTTTGTCATGATTATACAGGTAATTTTTATTTTATTATTTGGAATTTTATTTTTAACCTCTTTTGATAGTTTTTATTGGCATTTGTTACCAAATTATGTACTTAATATAGTTTTATTTTATGTAAATATAGAATTTTAATGTAACAATATACTTGCATAATACATCATTATCTTGTGAGTGTGATAGATCACTTCATCACCATTTACTTACTGTACACATGCTTGTTTTGGCAAGCTCAAATTTTAGCAGATATCTGAATTTAAACAGATAAGAACAATGATGAATTTAGGCACTCACACAAAAAAATTGCTATAGGAAGCAAAGTACCATAACTGTAGTTAGCAAAATCATATGTAATTAAGTGGGATGATTTGAGTGCAAAAAAATCGCTAACTAAAATAATATTATCGCTAAAATAAGATTACTGCTAAAATATGTATGTTTACAGTAAGTTTTGATTTTGTACATTCCAATATTTGTTGCCTGTGTATCCCTTTGGCGGTAGAAATACAATGGGTTGCTTTTTGTGTCACGTTTGATTTAATGCCATATTTGAATTTGTTGATTTTTTTTTTGCCATGTATTCAGGTGTATATTTGTAAAAGTATTCATATTTCCATGCATTCAGAGGAATAAGTCTGTGGCATAGTGTCATACCATTGAATAGATTATCTAGGTCCACGATACAATGAAATACCAAGAAACTAGATTATCTTAGTCTGCAGTACAATGTAATACTATGTTATTTAAGTCTGTGGTAATACATGTACATATAGGATATATGGAGTAAGCTGCTAAAATCTTGCTGACTGTGGTATATATTTCTCCTTAAAGAAAAGTATTTGTTAGTGCTTGCTGAAATCTTTTGCTGCCTGTAACATTCTGTGGTCAATGTGTTATATATAATTGAGAGTATTTGTGTATGTACAGTTTGTATGTACAAATTGTATGTATAATTTGTATGTATAGTTTGTATGTACATTTTATATGTATAGTTTGTATGTACAGATTGTATGTACAGTTTGTATATACAAATTATATGTATAGATTATATGTACAGTTTGTATGTACAAATTGTATGTATAGTTTGTATGTACAGCTTGTATGTACATTTTATATGTATAGTTTGTATGTACAGATTGTATGTACAGTTTGTATATACAGATTATATGTATAGATTGTATGTACAGTTTGTATGTACAAATTGTATGTATAGTTTGTATGTACAGCTTGTATGTACATTTTATATGTATAGTTTGTATGTACATTTTATATGTATAGTTTGTATGTACAGTTTGTATGTATAGTTTGTATATACAGCTTGTATGTACATTTTATATGTATAGTTTGTATGTACAGTTTGTATGTATAGTTTGTATATACAGATTATATGTATAGTTTGTATGTACAGTTTGTATGTAGTTTGTATATACAGATTATATGTATAGTTTGTATGTACAGATTATATGTACAGTTTGTATATACAGATTGTATGTATAATTTGTATGTACAGTTTGTATGTACAGATTGTATGTACAGTTTGTATGTACAGTTTGTATGTATAGTTTGTATGTATAGTTTGTATGTACAGTTTGTATGTAGTTTGTATATACAGATTATATGTATAGTTTGTATGTACAGATTATATGTACAGTTTGTATATACAGATTGTATGTATAATTTGTATGTATGGTTTGTATGTACAGATTGTATGTATGGTTTGTATGTATAGATTGTATGTACAGTTTGTATGTATAGATTGTATGTACAGCTTGTATGAACAGTTTGTATGTACAGATTGTATGTACAATTTGTATGTACAGATTGTATAAACAGTTTGTATGTAGTTTGTACAGATTGTATGTACAGTTTGTATGTAGTTTGTATGTACAAATTGTATATACAGTTTGTATGTATAGCTTGTATGTACAGATTGTATGTACAGATTGTATAAACAGTTTGTATGTAGTTTGTACAGATTGTATGTACAGTTTGTATGTAGTTTGTATGTACAAATTGTATATACAGTTTGTATGTATAGCTTGTATGTACAGATTGTATATACAGTTTGTATGTATAGCTTGTATGTACAGATTGTATGTACAGTTTGTATGGACAGATTGTGTCACTATGTATAGTTTGTATGTCCACTTGTTCGACAGTAAGCTCAAGTGACTCAATGTATATACCTGGTATGTTGATTGCCTTTGTACTTGGAATGATTTGAAAAACAAATTGTAAATCATGTATCAGGAATCTCATATATTTACAAGTGATTTGATGTGATATGGTGATAAAACAAATGATATTCTCTGTTTTTATCTGCATGCTTGTTAGTGTATATATTTTCAATCCACTAGGCAACTTTGAATTTTAACAGTTATATACTTGATATATATACCTGTGTCTTTCAAATCACTTTGATTTTGTCATTCTTATTTGCATATCATGCCCTTGTCAATCTAATCTTGTGTCATCTAAAATTAATTGGAATTTTAGTTCATTCTTCTTTTGTCTTTGCTATTCATTTTATAATGATACAAAAGCAAATCTACAAACAAGCATGATGGTAGTAATTGAATTTTCTTTCAACTTTGGACTTATCTTCGGATACATCTCTGGGCAGGCAGAAACAATGTGATATATAAATTGCATAAATTAGAAGAGTTACCAAAGAGTAACCATACAAAAAATATGTTTGAATTTGTAGATGTATTGTTTTTTAATGAGGAAAGGAGCCATATTTGTATTTTGATAATGTAATACTATTGGTTTACCAGTTATTTCTGATTCATTCAGAACCTTACATTGTCATTATGAATGTTTTATTAAAAATAAATGTTATACGGTGTTATACTTGTGTATTTTGTGTTATTATTACACATACGATTGAGCATTTGATCTTATGTAATGCTGGTATCAATTTCCCTGGAATTTCAATTCAATTTCTTTATAGGAGTAACAATACAAGCTGATATTATAGTCCATTTATATCAGGTGGCGAAGAACATAATAGGTAATGAGTAAAGTACATGATAACATTGTAGCAATAATGTCACATACTAGGAAAATATTATCATTGTCAGTGGCACATTGCTGGGACATACACAATCGATCAACTACTAAGTATTGACTTTCTTTTAGAAGTAGCCTAAATTAAACTTAATAAGGTTTCTCAATATTTAGCTCACCTGGCCCGTCCTGCATGTCAACTTTCTTAAAATGACTTCTTCTGAAATACCGAAAGGCACAGTGACATGAAATTTTGCTGGTAGCTTTCTTGGAAGGAGCTGAACAAGAAATGACTTTGACCCATGAATCGACAAAGTTTGCAAAAAGAAATGACCTTGATCCATATTCAAGGTCACAAGGGTCAAATCTTATAGAACCTTTTAACAACTTCTTCTTTTTCACCAAAGTGCCTAGAAGCATGATATGTGACAGAAAAATTCCTTGGATAATACCTGACAAAGTTTGCAAAAAGAAATGACCTTGACCCATGTTCAAGGTCTCGGGGGTTAAATCTGTTAAAACCTTTAAACAACTTCTGATCATGCCATGGCTGAAAGGTTCCTTGGATGAAGGCCGACAAAGTTTGCAAAATGAAATGACCTGACCCGTATTCAAGGTCACAAGGGTCAAATCTAATAGAACCTTTTAACAACTTCTTCCTTTTAACCAAAATGCCTAGAAGCATTATATATGACTGAAAGATTCCTTGGAAAATACCTGACAAAGTTTGCAAAAAGAAATGACCTTGATCCATATTCAAGGTCACAGGGGTTAAATCTGTTAAAACCTTTAAACAACTTCTGATTAACCAAATGGCCTTTGGAAGCATGACATATGGCTGAAAAGTTCCTTGGGTGAAGGCCGACAAAGTTTGCACAAAGAAATGACCTTGACCCATATTGAAGATCACAAGGGTCAAATCTTATAGAACCTTTTAACGACTTCTTCTGATTAACCAAAATGCCTAGGAGCATGATATATAGCTGAATAGTTCCTTGGATAACGCCTGGCAAAATTTGCAAAAAGAAATTACCTTGACCCATATTTAAGGTCACAAGGGTCAAATCTTATAGAACTTTTTAACGACTTCTTCTGATTAACCTAAATGACTGAAAGATTCCAATGATAAGACCTGACAAAGTTTGCAAAAAGAAATGACCTTGATCCATATTCAAGGTCACAGGGGTTAAATCTGTTAAAACCTTTAAACAAGTTCTGATTAACCAAATGGCCTTTAGAAGCATGGCATATGGCTGAAAGGTTCCTTGGGAGAAGGCCGACAAAATTTGCAAATAGAAATGACCTTGACTCATATTCAAGGTCACTGGAGTAAAATTTATTGAAACATTTAAACGACTTCTTCTGATTAACCAAAATGCCTAGAAGCATGATATATTGCTGAAATATTCTTTGGATAACGCCTGACAAAATTTGCAAAAAGAAATTACCTTGACCCGTATTCAAGGTCACTGTAGTAAAGTGTATTGAAACATTTAAACAACATTTTCTGATTAACCAAATGGCCTTTAGAAACATGGCATATGGCTGAAAAGTTCCTTGGATGAAGCCCAACAGTGTTTGCGTAAAGAAATTATCTTGACCCATGCATATTCAAGATCAGGGGTCAAATTTGTTGAAACATTTGAAGGACTTCTTCTGAACTGTGTTGATTCGTCTATTAGCTACACTGTAGATTATCTGAAATGACAGACATAAAGGTTGTGAATTTTTATCTATTTTAATTACATGGTGGGAAACACACAAGATATTTTATTTATCAGTTATCTAATTGTAATACTTGTCTTCAGTTATTTATTGAAAAGTATTTTTTTAATGTATGCTGTACATAACCATCATTGTTGAAAATTGGGAAATTAAATAGGTAGAAAAATAATTTGTGGAAATTTGCTTTAAAAACTGTAAAATGTTCCCAAAATAGCTTCGTCTGATTGAAATGAAGATCGGTCTGTTACTCTAGGAATTAGATATCCGGAAATAAAAGTAAAATCCGTACCTAAAACTATAATTTATCACGGAAACGCTTAAAACGTGTCCATAGTAAGATATTTACCGACCAAGATTTGTTGGTGGAAGTTGAGCTTGTTGGTTTCCTTGGAAAACAGGTAGGTCTGTGCATGTTTTCTTGTTTAATCAGGCATACTATCTTAATTACCACACGGAAGTTGGTGACAAGAATGTTGGATGCCATATCCAGGTACACGCGGAAAATATTTGAGGAACGCTTACAGTTTATTTTTTCTGTGCGTTAGAAGTTGATCATTGACCACTGCCATTGGCATTGCTGATCATGACGCTTCAGTATTTTCAGAAGAGTCAACATAGACAATATTAAATCGATGTTTTATCGATAATAACTAATATATTTTCCCACTTGAATATAACTGTTGGTGTAAATTTACAGCAATTATGTGCAGAAAAATCTTACTTCATTGATAGAGCAAACAAGCAAATAAGTATAAGCAAATATGTAGAAATTTGTTCATGTCACCCTGTTCAAATAATACCCGTTTCTTGTCAGCTCAGTTATGAAAAAAATATCTTGAACCAATTAAGCCCAATTTAGTAGAGCCTAAGGTGAGTAAGACAGAGGTCCCAAGATTGACTCCTCACAGATGGGGGAATTAAAAAGTAAATACCTCTGTTAATTACACTTGGTTACATAAACTGACTGATTAAGCTTATAGTTTATAAAAAAATCTTGAAATATGGAGTAAAATGTGTAATTGAAATATTTTCTCTTTTTTAGACCAGAATGTAATCGCTGAAATAAATGGTATACACCTTCATTTGAAGACTGATTTCATTTCATCCTTGATACCATCCTGATCTCGGACTCCACAACTTCCAGTCTTGTTTACTGATTCTTGGCAATCAAACGAAATAAAAATGCAAGACCGTGGCGACACAGCTATCCTTATTGGAACTCCAATGGCATTAAAAGGAATTGATTTCCCCAAACCAAAGCCCCCTTCCAGTGATTACTCAAGCAACATCATGATTAGACGTTTACCCTTTCTCGGTCGCGTTCACTTTGTGAACGACACCATGGGCATTCTGACTTTAGCATTTACAGCACTGTACTGGGTCTACGGGACCTGTGTAGGGTTATTTATTATACTGTTGCCACGCTATCATGATGGCCAAGTCTCTGTGCTGTTTATCATTGGTAAGACATTTTTTCTCACCTCTGTGCTATTTAATTTATTTTATAATAAATCTAAACTTTTACATGGTTTCTTGGTAAACAATTATACCCTTATCTGTCGGATGTCTTTTATCAGTTTGATTGACAAATTGAGAACAAGAATTTTCAATTTGTTATTCCCTGATTGCTATTAAAGGCCCAATATACGTAACTTTCGGCAAAACTTGAAGTGAAAATCAAGCCTGATAACTTTTTATATTTATAGATTTAGTTAAGATTAACTGATATCAGCAATATTCAAGATGAATTCTTCGGCTTGTTGTTTCAGTGGGCCCCACCTGAATTATTTTCAATTCTTTGGATTTTTTTTGCAAAAAGTTTCTTATTAGTTACCGCTTAGGTTTACTTCGTTTTAGGCTTATTTTTGCATGGTTGTATTTATCAACTGGACTTTTTTTTTTAATTTTTTAGAATCACAAAAAAAATCCTGAAGTTATGTACATATATTGGGCCTTTAAGTTTCAATGTTTTACTTTGTTATTTAGTCAAAGTTAAAAACTAACTATTATTATTTCTATGTCAAAATTTATAAAAAAAAATTCTTTACACTAGTAAGATTAATCATTATAAGATATAATAAATTTTGTAGTATATAGTTTTGACATTTTTTTAATTCACAGGTTATTCCATTATTTCTGTGAACTGTATTGTTGCATTGTTCCGAAGTGCGACCACCAATCCCGGCAGAATTCCTTTATTGGAGGACCTATCAGGCATCAGTGAGTACAATATGTCTAGGGAGTCATCATTGCCACCAGGATTTTTTTTTTTTTGTTCTATCACTCAGAGCCGAGAATTGTGTTAAAGCAACCAGCAAAAAGCAAACTGCCTAAATTGTGTTTTGTGAAAAATCCTCTCATTCTTTCATTTTCTTTATTTTGATTTTTTTGTTTTGCTTTTTTTGTCAGTTTCATTCTTTCTTACACATTTTTTTAACACATTCATGTACACCTTCACCTCCACACAGGTCGCACAAAACATTTGTTCATTATACTTATATACTTACCAACATTCATGTACATGTATATCGTTCACTCATAAACACAGTCTCACACACCAGACATAGACATATTTGAATACTTACTTTCATACCGTACTTAGTACTTACACACCATATTTCATTATATTTATAGTACACATATGTATATACTTACAAACTACAAACCCTGCAAAGATGCATGAGAATATCAATATATATTGGTACATGTAAGTACCTATGCCCTTTCACACATACACTGAAACATGCATACCCAGAGTTTTCGAATTCCCTGACGCACAAAATAAAAATATCTATGTAACAACTGTAGCATGTTTAATGAGATTGTCATGTAAACTCCATGAGTGCTGTTAAACGTTCTTCATTCAGACTTTGAAAAGTAATATCAAAGTTTTATTTATACACACAAAATGAATATTGCGAAATGTGTCGTAAAGTTTTAAGACCAACTGGTGCCTTTGTTAGCTTGCAGCAGGTTTAACACATATATTATTGTTTGTGTGTAAGATAAAACTTTGATATGACATATTTCCAAGTTAAAGAATCTTATTGAAGACTTGAAAAATGTTAAAATTTAGGATTGGGACTTGATCATCATGATGAAAAGTGCATTTCATATTTTATGGACAGAATTCACTGTAGGCTATACAAGCAGTCCATCTTTTTAATATATGTCTCGTGCCAATCATTGTTTGATATGAGCCAAAGTGAAAATATTAAGAGTAAAAATTGACTAAATAGCATACATGTACTTGCCAACTCTCCCTATTTAGGAGGGAGACTCCCGATTTTGGACCCTAAAATGTTGCATTTTCAACTTGGGAATCTGCTTAACTGTTCTTATTTTTAAAGATCTGATGATTTCATCTGAAAGAAGAGCTCAAAAGAAGCCATTTAAAAGTGTTATTTTTCCTCTAAATGTACATGTATACAGATTATTTACATGTATGTTTTCAATTCTGAGCACGCATAATCTCCCCCATGGAAATTTCAAAAAGTTGGCAAGTATGATTAATTATTATATTGAAGAATATTTAGACAAAGACAAAATATTTGTACTGGTTCAATATTATCTTTCACAGATACAGATAACTGGCATTTTTGTGAGAAGTGTCAGAGGAAGCGTCCCCACCGAGCGCACCACTGTCGGCGCTGTCAGCAGTGTGTGTTGAGGATGGACCACCATTGTCCCTGGTAAGTCAGTGTCTCGTATGTTATTTTGTATGTGACATGAAACACTCGAAAGTTATTCCTTGTCTGTCTCCAAGGTGAGGAGATTGCCTGGAAAGTTACGTAAATTGTCTGTGGTTGTGATCAACAGACAACTTTATCTGCCGTGCTTAGGTCAAAGTGACTGTTGCTGGTGAGTAGGCCAAAAGTACAGCTGACACTTGTCACTTTGGGAAGCATATACAGCATCATCGTCGGAAACCCATGGTACACTACTCTAATGTTTGCATCCCGTGGGCTAAAATGGAAAGAAACTCTTGTTTTTCTTACTAAAATAGTAGCCAATCATATCGATAGTTTCATCCCTGACTACATCAAGCCGGGACAGCAAGCCGGGGTATCCCGTTTCAATTGTAGCACCGCCTGTCAACAAAACCTGTCGATTGTGTTATAATTGTGTTGATTGTGATTACAATATAAGGGTCTGCTATACGGCGATTGACATTGGCGTCATGCCTACAGAAATATACTGGTCGTGGTCATGGTAAAATGATCTAACAGAGTGTCACGAGAATCGACCATTCTGATTGGTCGAAATCTCCGAATAAACTTCTATTCGGGGAAACAAAGGTTAACATCGATTCTGGCCCACGGGATGCAAACGTCAGAAGTGTACCGTGGGTTTCCTACGATGATACAGCATATAAACATTGGTATGTTTCTTTTCCCACATCTCTTACAACAGTTCATTATTAGTGAAGCTTTAGCAATTAAGGAACATGACATGTATGTTCTATGACAAAAATGCATATTTTGTGTCATTTAATAATAAATGTTGGTGGAAGGGAGATAATTCTTTTGAGGTATCAGGGAATAGTTGCTCAAACAACAATTCTTATTAGCGATGAGTAGCTTTGATGTCACACTGATATAATTCTTATCTTATTCTCAATATTGGATTCTTAGACCAAATATACAATATTCTGTGTAAAAAGAATTTCCGTAAAAATATATTTTGTTAAGACTTTTGTTTATATGAAATATTAAAAATGTAAAATAAATATTACAGTTGCTAGGTTTACTTTCTTATCCTCACATTTCAAGAAAGAATAGAAACTGATTTTGGTACTAGCTAGTTGATAATAATGTTTCTCTATGTTGTTTGGAATAAGGACCTGCTCCCAGGTCCCAAAATCTAGATACTGGATGGAGGAAAATCAATCCTGTATTGTTTGTTGTAAAGTCAGGATGTAAGACAGTAATGGTATCGTGTACCTCCGGATCTCATGGTGGCACAGTCACTGGTCCAAGGGAGATAACTCCCCTAATTTCACCACAATGTTTTATTTTTGATAGTTTTTTTTTAACTTCCAGGATAAACAACTGCAAGAGAGGAAAACCATTTCCTGTTGTTACGGCTGTCCCCTTAATGTTTTATCTCCATTGTTTTCAATATTTCCAGGATAAATAACTGTCTTGGAGAGGAGAACCATTTCTTGTTGTTCTCTTCCTGTTTTATTTCCATTGTTTTTAATATTTCCAGGATAAACAACTGTGTGGGAGAGGAGAACCATTTCCTGTTTCTACAGTTACTGCTATATGCCCTCCTGCTGAGTTGCAGTGCCTTTGTCCTATGTCAGTTACACTTCTGGTACTTTCCTCCCTGTATAACCTGCAATAAGGTAATTTGAAAGCAACTAAACTGTATTTAAAACATTTTATCCTGCAACAACATTAGATATCGGCTGATAACTCCTGGCTGGCCCTGATTTCATCAACGTTCCAGGATATTCCTTGACTTAAAAATCTGCATTGGAAAGCATTACAGAAGTTAAGGGGATAATCTCAAGTAAAGGAACTCTCCTACAATTTGGTAATTCTTTCCTATGGGGATTTTCAAGTTAAGAAATTTCCTTAAGTTTAGGAACATTGATGAAACAAGAGCAAGATATGTCAATGCGATGCACATTAAGCTTTTCCAGTTTTGACGGGACTGTGAAAATGTAAAAGAAATTCTTGATTGAGTTATGAATATAATAATTATGATATTAACTGTTGATTATCAGAAATAAATTTATGTAATATTTTCTTAAACATATGCGTGAAGTTAATGTCTGTGAGCTAAAAAGAGTAGCATTATATTGCATTGTGCCTTGACTTTCTGAAAGAAGTATATACACCTATAGTTTCATGAATGGATATTTTCCTATGCGACATTGCAGATGCATGGTTTCAGTGCAAGAAAGGGCAATTTTGTCTCTGTTTTATGTGAATATTGGTGCAAAGTGGATAATAATAATAATAATTATTATTATTATAAAGTGGATGCAGGATAAACTGAATACATGTTTAGTATCTTACAATACAAGGTTTATAGTTTGGCCTAGAACACAAAAGATTAAGATGGCTCTCCAAAGGCTCATCATCTCGTCACTCCTTACCCAAAAATAAACCTTGTATTGTAAGATACTAACCATGTGTTCTAAATTTTCTTTACCACAAAGTGAAAGATATTTGATGTTTCTAATACATAATGTAATTGATAGCTCTAATTTCAAATGTAGTTTTCATTATATATCTAGACACAAGAGCCAGTGTTCACTAATATATGAATTCATAGATATAGACCTAACACAAGTTCAATTTCGATTTATGAAACAAGTCTTAAGAATGTTTCAATTTAGCGAGTCTCTCACATACTGAAATTAAAAATTCTTGACAAGTTTATAAATCTAATTTGAAATGAAAACAAATATAAGATCCCTTTTAACACATTTTCAAAATATGTTGTATTTCTTTGGTAAAACGACAATTTTTCCAAGGTGTTTTAACATGACAACCACCTGATAGAAAGAACCACATCAAACCTAAAGATTTTAGCTCTGATAATAAAATAAAAAAAAAAGAAAAGAATATTGTTAATATTGGTAGGAGATGGCCTAAAATAAGACTATATGTCTTTTCGTCAGATCCTTCTAACTATATATTTGTATTTGTTAATGTATATGTATTTCTGTAAATAAAAATACTGTTTAAATCAATATTGGTATCACTTATAATGAATTCCATAAATTCAGTATCTCATCCATTTTTTACTACTTCAAGAAAAAAGATACTTATAAAGTTAAAATCATCACAGAATATCTTTGTTTGCGGAGAATGCAGATGTAAAAAGTTAGTTGAATCTTTTCAAGTGCAAGAGTTGCTTCCCTTTTATAGTTTTATAATTTCAAAATCAAAGTTATAAACTAAAATAAATACTGCAGTAAAAGCTCTACCAGCCGTTCTTTATCAGTCCTCGCTACTGTCTTTTACTTCAAAGAGATGAATCGGATTGGAAATAATTCAAGGTAAAGCATGAGAATGATTGAAATTTGGAAATTAATCATTTCTCAATATTTAAACACCAATTTGTGAGCATGAACAGGTGTTATATATTTTACTGATTCATTCAACATTTGTCTTTTTGAGGGATTTAAAATGTTTTTTGATATTTTATATTACAGGAGGCATTCTTTATCAGATACAGTATATGGTTCTGTTACCTGCTGACAGCCATGGGTTTGGGTATGGGAGCTTTTATGGCAGCCAATCTGATGGGTCAGCACTTCAATCTCATAATGGTAAGTGTCTCAGTCTCATAGTGGTATGTATCTCAGTCTCGTAATGGTATGTGTCTCGGTCTCATAATGGTAAGTGTCTCGGTCTCATAATGGTAAGTGTCTCGGTCTCATAATGGTAAGTGTCTCGTCTCATAATGGTAAGTGTCTCGGTCTCATAATGGTAAGTGTCTCGGTCTCATAATGGTAAGTGTCTCAGCCTCGTAATGGTAAGTGTCTCCATCTCATAATGGTAAGTGTCTAAGTCTCATAATGGTATGTGTCCCAGTCCCATAATGGTATGTGTCTGTGTCATTATGGTATGTGTCTATGTGTTATAATGGTAAGTGTCTCAGTCTCATAATGGTATGTGTCTCAGTCCCATAATGGTATGTGTCTCAGTGTCATAATGGTATGTGTCTCGATCTCCTAATGGTATATGTGTTGGTCTCCTAATGGTATGTGTGTTGGTCTCCTAATGGTTTGTGTCTCGGTCTCATAATAGTATGTGTCTCATTTGTATTCATATGCAATAACAAAAGATTGTTGAGTTAAAAAGAGAATAAACATAACAGAAGCATGGTATGTGTCTCAGTCTCATAATGGTATGTGTCAATCTCATAATGGTATTTATCTCTGTGACATAATGGTTTGTGTCTCGGTCTCATAATAGTATGTGTCTCATTTGTCTTCATATGTAATAACGAAAGATTGTTGAGTTAAACAGGGAATAAACATAACAGAAGCATTGACTTGTACACACTTAATTTCAGCTACTTGTTTAATACAGATATTTCATTCCAAACAGCAGAATGTTTTGTTTCTGTCCTTGTTTATGGGGATTTGTCTCATGTGGAATTTTGGATTACTTCCCTTTTACCTTTACTTGTATAAACTTCACTGTTTGCAATGCTGAACACAAGTTACCTCCCTTGCTACTCCAGACTCTGGATCTTTTGACTAACAAATTTGATGCCATAGAATCATGTCTGAGTGTGTTCTTTGAAACCAAATCAGGTTTGTTTATTGTGTTTCTAACTAAGGTATAATCTTCTTGGAAACAAATGGTTAATTATTTGAAATTAAAGTTTGCATCATTAAATAGTAATTGTTTTAATTTACTGTAGAATTTCTTTGCCATTGAAACAGGGATGAATATCTTCTCTCCTTTTTGATAATTTTGCTGTAATGTTAATTCTTTAAATTTCCCATTAAAACCCCTTTCAAATTTGGGTTTCTTTCTTTTTCATATTTGTCTGTTTTCATCTCTGTTGAAACAAGAGGAAAACCAGATTAAATTATTACTTATAAAGATCTGTTTATGTTATTTTTGCTGACTTAGAACTAAGTAATATATAAACATGTATATATACAAAAAGATTTATGGATGATTATCATAATGTGTACTGTCTGCTGACAAATTATTTACAAGTAGATCACCAAGTACTTACACATCTACATATGGGAGTAGTATTTTATATTATAATCCATTCACTTTCATCCGGATATATATCTTAAATACTATCATGGTACGCTAGTTTGTACATTTTACATATAAAAATCAGCAACATTTTATTACATTGTTTGTTGTTTTCCTGTAATTCTCTGTTATATTTTCTTTACTGTATTTCTTCACATGAATCAGAGTTGGGTTGGGTTTTTTTTTCTTCTTTTTTTTACAGAGAATTTAATAGCAATTTAAAATAAACATTTTCTACTGTCTATCTATTTGATAGCTTTCTATTTTATCGCAGGAAACTTAGTCTTGTAGAAGGAACGTATTAGTTTTATGAGTTCTCCTACATAGCCATTGAAATTACAGCCACTGACTCTGAAAGTCTGGGCATATCTAGGAGGTGATTGGGTTAATATTTAGTCTCAACTTTTCTCCTGCTAGATATTCCTGAATCTTTCCGACACGTTTCTGACAATTTGCCTCCAGTAGGCGGATCCTTCACGCTTGTTGTGTTCTCTACGAAATTCAATTACATTGCATTGTCACTAGGGAGTTCAGTCAAGCGTACCGTTGTTGGAATGCTGACAAAAACTGGGAGATTGTATTACTCATTTCTAATCAGTGTTTTATTTCCCTGTATCCTCCTCCATGTTCATTTAATGTGCTTGTAAACCTGCAGTGATCAAGAGCATGTAGGTTATAACATACTCAGTACATAGGGTCAGTTGGCAAAAGTCTCTAAAACACTTTAATACAGACCGAATTAAGTATTTCTAAATTGAGAAGGATCCACAGAATTAAGATATGAAGTTTGCAAGTGTAATCTGCAGTAATTTATTTTCAAATGACAATGCAGTGTAACTTAAGTGTCACAAAGAGGTGATGTATTGAACTAAAGTTTATATAGAGATGTAACTGAAGTATGAGTTTAGGAGATGTAGCTAAAGGATGTAGAGGAAATGTAACGAATGTATGAGTTTAGGAGATGTAGCTAAAGGATGTAGAGGAAATGTAACGAATGTATGAGTTTCGGAGATGTAGCTAAAGGATGTAGAGGAAATGTAACGAATGTATGAGTTTAGGAGATGTAGCTAAAGGATGTAGAGGAAATGTAACGAATGTATGAGTTTAGGAGATGTAGCTAAAGGATGTAGAGGAAATGTAACGAATGTATGAGTTTAGGTGATGTAGCTAAAGGATGTAGAGGAAATGTAACGAATGTATGAGTTTAGGTGATGTAGCTAAAAGATGTAGAGGAAATGTAACGAATGTATGAGTTTAGGAGATGTAGCTAAAGGATGTAGAGGAAATGTAACGAATGTATGAGTTTAGGTGATGTAGCTAAAGGATGTAGAGGAAATGTACCGAATGTATGAGTTAAGGTGATGTAGCTAAAAGATGTAGAGGAAATGTAACTGATGTTTGAGTTTAGGAGATGTAGATAAAGGATGTAGCAGATATGTAACTAATGTTTGAGTTTAGGTGATGTAATTAAAGGATGTAGAGGAAATGTAATTAGTGTTTGAGTTTTTTGATGTAACTAAAGGATGTAGAGGAAATGTAACTAATGTTTGAGTTTAGGTGATGTAGCTAAAAGATTTATTGAAATGAAACTAAACTGGGTGGTCAAGTGGTGCAGTGGATAGCGAACTTGCCTTTCACCAATGCAAGGTGGCCAGCGTTTGATTTCCTGATCAGACATGAAAACGTATGGGGTCACCAGCCCGACCATGTGGGTCACCAGCCCGACCATTACACGTCTAAATAAATGTCTAAAATTATTTTGTTTTTCCAATCAAGTGCTATGTTCGAGTTAGAACAGATGAATATTTACTGAGCAAGTGATTTATAGGGAATGGTGTTTAATAGGATAATTTACTGTAAAGTATAATTATATGTTTACACATCTCCCTTCTTTGGCTTAGTAATATCTGACTGTGTATAAATTAGTGTATATGCAATAAAAAGGCTCAGCGGATTGATATTTGTTCAAATATGGCGTTGTTCACGCTTCGGAACAATAACTATTTGCTGACCATTGTTTGGTTCCTTCAAGATTTTGAAAACATGGAACATATATGGGATCCATTTTGTCTGATCATAGAGCGAATGGTTTCTGGCAAACTTTTGATTCCAATGATGCGCATTCGAAATTCTTTGATGATAATGCGAACAAGGCGGTGCCCTGCAGTTGTGACGTCCGATGTTCGATCGCGTCACAATCAGATCTCTGTGTCAGTACATGTACAAAAATAACAATTATGGATGAAGAAATGAATTCAAAGTGCTAGAAATATAATTTAATACTAAATTTTCAAATGATGTAATAAAGAGAAATAGTGTTGTTGTTTACTGTGTATTTTCTAAACTTACCAATTGCAATGTATTGATGAAAATTAAATGGGACTATATTATCTTAGCAACCACGGCCATCTTAGTTACCATCGTAGCAACCCGCTTTGAATGTTTTTTTTCTTTGTATAACACTTGAAAATTAATAATGATGTAAATATAAGAATTGTACCTCATTATGACTGCGTATACAGTAGTATGCCTGCAGTTGGCAACAAACCTGATTCACTATGAAGCGTTAACGCGCACCTTAGAATACATTTGTTGCCAACTGAGGGCATACTATATATAACCACAATATATGCAGTCAAAATGAGGTACAATCCTTATATATTTATGGTATTGATCATGATCTAGTGATCTTGTTTTAAAGGATCATTTCATCCTAACCTGTATGTAAAATAAGTACATGTGTATCATATAAATGATTTTTATTACAGGACAGAACGACATTAGAAAATATGGGACCAATGCCACCACTCTCAGAGTAAGTACCTGCCATTTTATCCTTCCTGTTTTGATGCCCCCTTCAGGGGTTCGGGGTTGGGGGGGGGGACATATAGCACTGCCCTTGTCAGTCCTGCCCTGTCTCCTCTGTACCAATTCAGTGCAAGCACATAGCAACTTCATTCTTTGACATATTTTTGTCAAACTTTATACAAAGGTCAAGTATGAATATACTTCTGACAGGGTTCAAAGGTTAAGGTCGCGGTCACGTTTGATAAATATAGAAAATCAAAAGCGACAGAGAATGTCTTTAGGACATTAATCAATTCAAGTCAGCTGACAAGACATTTTTGAGTTGAAAGGTTAACGGTAAAACTTAGAAACTTTTGTTTGAGTGTAAACCTTTGTTACACCTTTCTTGGGATGTGGTAAAACCAAGAAACTTTTGATTTAAGTGTAAAGGATGAGGTAAACAAACCAAGAGACTTTTGATTTGAGTGTAAACCTGTGCTACACCTTTCTTGGGATGAGGTAAAACCTAGAAACTTTTGATTTGGGTGTAAACCTGTGTTACACCTTTCTTGGGATGAGGTAAAACCTAGAAACTTTTGTTTGAGTGTAAACCTTTGTTACACCTTTCTTGGGATGTGGTAAAACCAAGAAACTTTTGATTTAAGTGTAAAGGATGAGGTAAACAAACCAAGAAACTTTTGATTTGAGTGTAAACCTGTGCTACACCTTTCTTGGGATGTGGTAAAACCAAGAAACTTTTTATTTAAGTGTAAGCCTGTGTTACACCTTTCTTGGGATGAGGTAAAACCTAGAAACTTTTAATTTGAGTGTAAAGGATGAGGTAAACAAATCTAGAAACTTTTGATTTGAGTGTAAACCTGTGTTACACCTTTCTTGGGATGAGGTAAAATCTAGAAACTTTTTGATTTGAGTGTAAAGGATGAGGTAAACAAACCAAGAAACTTTTTGATTTGAGTGTAAAGGATGAGGTAAACAAACCAAGAAACTTTTTGATTTGAGTGTAAAGGATGATGTAAAATCTAGAAACTTTTGATTTGAGAGTATAATAATATTAAACTTAATGCAATGCCACATGTAAAATCACATACTTATGTTTAGTTTACAGCTGTTTGTTAGCATACCAGTTAAAGATACACTGATATTACCAATAAAACAATATCAAACAACTTACAATGTATTGGGTATATTTATTATTTCTGCTTTTAATACATAGCAATAGAAATTATAACTTTTCACATAATTATCTGAATGAATATTGAGTGAGAAATAAATTTTTTCAGTTTAATCATGAAAATCAGTCTGTCTCATTGTCTTATTTCAATTAATAGCATATATCATACCTGGTATATATTCAATTAGGGAGAAACTTCAATATTTGTACAAATAATGTAAAAATTATTTTATTTTAATACATGTACCATTTAAGACAGTTTTATTTGGTCTTTCCGTTGGTGGTTTTTTTTTGAGGGCTTGAAGAATGGAAAGATGATAACTAAAGAAGTTGAAATCAGTTATGTACTCAATTGAACTTTAAAACAAAGAGAAGAAAACTTTTTTTTGTGAAAACTGCACAATTTAAAAAAAAAGTTTTCATTGCATTTTTTTTTCATGTCGAAGTAAACGCAATTACATTTTATAGTATGTTTCTCATAGTATCGCCACACTTTGTCTCAGACAGATGAAAAATTATATAAATTGGAATGTACTATATGTGTTGAGGTGAAACATACTAGCTGCGAGTAACCGGGTACAAGTTTTATATACCTGCATATTTGTTTGTTAAATTCTGAATAGAATGGTCGTACAATCGTGACATATTGTGATTTCTCTAGATAGTATTACAAAGTCACTTTATGAAAATGAAATCAGTTTCATATCAAAATTTTTATATCAAATTAGATTCATGTATGATAAAGGTCCAATTCAAGATGTTGATAAAACTGAAGTTTTTTTTCTTTCTTTCGGATAAGATGTGTTTTTGGATTTGACAAGGCGACCAGACAGCTGGTGGTAAAATTTGTATTTATTTTGTTTGGTGCCCAGTGCCATCTCATTGTGAAATTGACATCCGTGTTGCATATGTTCTGATCTTGAGATTAATCGTAATGAAAGCCTCAGATCCGCACTCCGACATCGATGAAGGTTAAAATTAGAATCAATTAATAAATGTAGATCTCGTGAAATTAAGTTAAGATAAAAACGTCAGATTATCATATTGCAATAATTAGAAGAGATTTGAGAGCTATATTTTAACGGGAACTGACAAAATATTACGAGAAACTGACAAGATGTTGGTGTCTAGATTACCCAAATAACAAATTATAGTCGCGATTACAACAAATATTGCGAACTTGATGCGGTGAGATTTGAATTCTCAAGGCAGTCTTCTTGTGTTTTGTGATGTATTTTTGATGATAAAGGTAATTAGAAAATAAATTTTATCAGTTCAGATGATAAATGTTTGGTTTTAATATAATTGTACATATGGCTAAGTGTTCATTCAATATATAATATTTCACTTGTCAATGAATAATAAGATTAAAGCGGGGGTTGTGGATAACATTTCCTAAAGTGGTTGATCATGAACTTTAATTATTACAAGTTGCAGTGAAGTAACTTGTTAATACATTCTTAACCAAATGTTGTTTTGCACATGTTAATGAAATTTAAAAAAATGTTGTATTCCGGTGTTTCGATTGCGATTCAGCAGTACACTGGATTACCCGTAAAATCACTAGGTCTATGGTTGGAAACATTTACTTACATAGATAGACCAAGTTATCAGTTTAGTTATTTCAATGATGTTGTTAAGAATTTATTGATAAATATATGTATATAATTTCAAAGAAAGAACATTCTGTATAATTCTGTTTTACACTGTTTTTTTCTTAATTTTGTGTTATCAAACATTAAAATTGTATCGGTAAGTATAATTTTCTTGGTCAAAGTCCGGTCTATAAAAGTTTCATTTGAATGTTAAATTGTAAAATTTTTAAATTTTTTTGTGCATTTTTGGAAATTACCTGGTTTATTGAATTGAACATTATTCATATTCAGAGAAATCAGAAGTCTGGAGAAAATTATATGGTTCTTAAAAATATGTTTTTTCTTTATACAAAAAGATATCTAAGGTAGAATTTTGATAAAAAGAGATATTATTTATGTATCAAAAGAGTTAATAGTATGATATGAGGATCAGACTTTTAGGTGTGTCATCAGGCTTGTCTGGGTAGTGGTATACACTGTAAAAAGAGTAATCCAATAAATAAATAAAAAAAAAATAAATAAATAAAAAAAATAAACAATTAAAAAAAAAACAATAATAAAAAAAAAAAAAAATAAGAAGAAAGAAGAGGATGAGCTGTTGAAGCTAGATTTCCAATCAGTATACATGTATTCTACTTTCTTCTACAGCTGGTTGCCAACTTGTTTCGACCTCAGTGGCTATATATAGTGTGATTAATGCTATGAAGCATATAAGCAAGCTACAGAGAACTCTTTTTGAAAAGATATTTAACAATTAGTGTCTTCTTAGCATTATTTTATGATAATCATTTCAAAATGACCATTGCCTTCAGTATTGGTTTAAATCTACAACATGCACATGTTGGTTATCACTAAAATCCATTTCTGTTAGAATTGCAGGATTCAGAAGTTGTAAAGCACCTTTTGATTGGGCCTACCCCATTATCCTGCTAAGATTTCTCCGACGGGGAAATACCTCTCTGTTGTATCCGAGTTATGTTCTCGCCTTGTCTTACAAAAATATCGCAATAACTTAAAAAACGATGGTTATCAAAACCAGGTGTATTGAAATGCAGAAAAAATGTGTGAAAATGTGCGAACAGCTTGACTAGAACATATTAAAACGAAAAATAGCAGCGTGAAGAATCATTTGACCAAAATGTGTAAATTCAATAAGTAACGTAATTCACTGTAGTAATCGTGGAAGACAGAGAATTGAGGTATAAGGGTAAGAATGATTGATGTGTTTCGTTAATTGTATATTAAAAGGTTACAACCGCTGGGTTGAAGTCAGCACCGGCAAGTTAAAACAATTACTTACACATCTTCGTGAATGCTGTATTTTTTGCAATCAACATCAGACCAAATATTTTGAATAACTTGTCATGATCTATTTTTTTTTTTTTATTATTTTTTTTATGGGTATATAAATTTTTATAGATATATAGAGACTTGTAAAAGTCGAAATTTGTATGTCATCATCTGTGTATCAAAATCAAAACTTGATCATAATTTCATTAAATACATGCATGTACCTGATTGTGATTTTTTTTTCATCGTATGAAAACTACTTCAGCTATCATGATTAAGATAAAGTCTAATGATTTCTAATCAAAAGTAAATGAAAAAAATGACTTATTAAACAGGGACTTTTAAGTTGAGCTTGAGATAATGAGAATCGACTGTATTCAGAATTTGGACTCTACATCAAGATAATTTTATGTATGTGCCATTTAACACATTCATCCCTAAAATTTCAGAATGAATTCTTCCAATGTTTGAATTGGAAGAGCTGAAATTTGTCTTCGGAGGTGAACAAGTCTGTCACTTTCCACATGACATATTTCTTACTATTAATGTTTTCCAGTTGTGATAAAATTGGGCCTGTAACATACAAAGTCCTTGTTAAAATTTGAGTGGCTTCTGTGGATAGTAAATAAGCATTATTGCATATTTGATACAATTTGATATTCTGAACTGATCTTTAACAAGGAGGTAAATCACTTATGTCGTTGGTAAATGTTGTGAAACAGTAGCTAAAATTTGATTTTTCTAATAATCATTTATTCAGTTTTAAAAAAAGAATTATGACAAGATGTTCGTTACACAACCAATGACTAGTTTAGTACCTATTCCTTCACTTTCATCAGACCAATGACCAGTAAAACATCTATGAAACCCCTCATCTCGATTAAGAACTGGCCAACTTTGGCGTATCCAGATGACTTCCTTTATCTGCTTCTTGAACAAGTTTCACTTTCTGTCCAATACTTTGGACTTATCCCAGTGGATTACATGATTTTTTCTGTGTGTGTATATACATATATATACTAGTAGTCTTTGATTGCTGATTTATTCAGCTTAGACTTTTAGATTACCTGCCTGTATGGGACCTCACCCTTATGGGGTCACAAAATTAAACTAAACGACCTATAATGAATAAGGACACATTTTTTTTTTTTTACTGGTCAATTTTGATATCAGCTTAATTTCATCTCAACTTTAATATCAAGACATGGTTTTGAATTAAGTTTTTTTTGTACTATGATGTCATGATTAAGTCTGCAAGAGCCCACACTTCACTGCCACCATTTAAACCATTGGTAAGTGTTACAAAAATTAAAACATTCATGAAAGTAATAAATATAGCCACATTAAACCTACATAATTATATAACAAATGTATTTATGTATGCTCAGAGGAAAAAAAACTCAGACAATTACATTGATATATAAAAGTACATATGTTTAATCGCTCATGTAATTATGCGTTAATCTGTACGAGTGTAATATTTAACCTCGTTAATGAAATGGTATGTCAGAGTTAAGGCCCCTTGCAGGCTTCCCAGCTTTAATGGCCCATCTGAGAAGGCTTAGGTAAGTTTGTGGAAGTTTTGGAGATTCGTAATGAAATTAAAAAAAAGAAACCCTTGTGATTACTGCAGAGAAGTACTCAGACATTTAACAGGTTCTTTATGCTTGTAATTAGTGTTAATAGGTTGGCACTTACAAGACGCCTATTTCAGGATTTAAAACAGTTTACGGGATATTATTTTATTAAATTGAAAATTAGTCTTCTTAAACATCTCTCATGTATGGATGGCATATAAAAATAGATGGATAAACTCTGAAGAGCTCTCCAAGCGAAATCAAATTATATTCTTTCGACTCTTTTCAGTCGTTAAATCCCGTTATCTCAATGGGCTGAATTGCCTTCCTCATTTCTAGGGATTTCGGAGGGGTAAATATTTAATATAAATCCCGAAGAGAAGGCTCCTTTTAATAATTATCTCGTAAATGTGAAGGTGTGAAATTTCACATGTTGTATAGGTAAGGCCGGGGAAGTTAGCGGAATATTACGTTATGTCAAAATTGCTCTTTAGAAAGGAAAAACAGATAAAACTGGAAAGTAACCTGTTGAGTTATCAGTGGTGTTTCTGTGGCGTTCGCAGCGCGGAGCATAGTCAGGTGGTCCGTGCCTAGATCAGGGCAGATACAGGGCCTAATTACATTATGCATTATCTCATAGCTTCAGCATGTATAAATGTGTGGATATATATCTCTTCCTCCCAGGAGACTGTGGGAAAATTTCATCCCTAAGAATGTTAGCTTTAGGCTATATGTAGCTGGATGTAGTCTTGTTTCCTCAACCTAATGCATAAAGAAAGGCTCAACAGTCTGGAACAGTCACTTTAAGTCTAATTTGTTTTCTTATATTTCATAAAGAAAAACACATTATGTATATTTATTTTGGGCTTGGATAAAATATTTTTAGATATTTTGTTCAGGTACAAAACGTCTCCATGTCATACAAACAAAAATTCAGCATATATACAGTAAAATAAAGAAGAAATTCTTTTAGTTGAAACTCGCTGCAGACAGCACACTGCAGTCATTAAAATGGGCTCTTTTAGACTACAGGTATCATACCTGAAGTAATTTATTCACTAAAATCAAAACACTGAAAGAAACTTTCTGATGTTGATTCAAAATGTTAGGAAAGTTTACCTTTTACTTATTTTTAAACCCTGTTTCCATGCTCTATCTCCTACACTACTTGTCACTGAAACTTCATACTTGGTATATGGGTTCACCTTGGTGAGGTGGTGTGTCATCTATCAAAAGTAGGTCACTCTGACCTACATTTTGGTATTTGACCTACATCAACAAAACGTTTGTCTGTGGTCTATTTCCTATACTTCTTGTCCCTGGGTGAGACGATGTGCCTGTATCAAAAGTAGGTCACACTGACCTACATATTTTACCTTTGAGCTACATCACAGAAAAAGTTTTTCCAGACTTAATACTTCAAGTCACTCTTTATACTCATAAACCTTTATACCTGGAGTATGGTATACCTTGGTGAGGATGTCACATTCTGTGGTGGACTGTAAATCGCCAAGTTGTCTTGTTAAATCTACTTTCTTTGAAAAAAAGTAAGAGTAAAAGATCATTTTTAGAGAAAATAAAATGTAGAACTCTTTTGAAACAAAAATTTCAGTGGCACAGCAGCTTATAACTGCTGATTGTACATACATGTTATTATACACACAACCTTCTTGTAGGTAAACACCTGTCTTACACTCCTTCATACAGGTATATACTCCTGTCTGTACTGTATAACATTCCTACATACAGGTATATACTCCTGTCTGTACTGTATAACATTCCTACATACAGGTATATACTCCCGTCTGTTCTGTATAACATTCCTACAAACAGGTATATACTCCTGTCTGTACTGTACAACATTCCTACATACAGGTATATACTCCTGTCTGTACTGTATAACATTCCTACATACAGGTATATACTCCTGTCTGTTCTGTATAACATTCCTACAAACAGGTATATACTCCTGTCTGTACTGTATAACATTCCTACATACAGGTATACTCCTGTCTGTACTGTACAACATTCCTACATACAGGTATATACTCCTGTCTGTACTGTATAACATTCCTACATACAGGTATATACTCCTGTCTGTTCTGTATAACATTCCTACAAACAGGTATATACTCCTGTCTGTACTGAATAACATTCCTACATACAGGTATATACTCCTGTCTGTTCTGTATAACATTCCTACATACAGGTATATACTCCTGTCTGTTCTGTATAACATTCCTACAAACAGATATATACTCCTGTCTGTACAGTATAACATTCCTACAAACAGGTATATACTCCTGTCTGTACTGTATAACATTCCTACATACAGGTATATACTCCTGTCTATTCTGTACAACATTCCTACATACAGATATTTACTCCTGTCTGTACTGTATAACATTCCTACATACAGGTATATACTCCTGTCTGTTCTGTATAACATTCCTACAAACAGGTATATACTCCTGTCTGTACTGTATAACATTCCTACATACAGGTATATACTCCTGTCTGTTCTGTATAACATTCCTACATACAGGTATATACTCCCGTCTGTACTGTACAACATTCCTACATACAGGTATATACTCCTGTCTGTTCTGTACAACGTTCCTACATACAGGTATATACTCCTGTCTTTTCTGTACAACATACCTACATACAGGTATAAACACCTGTCTATTCTGTACAACATTCCTACATACATGTATACACCTGTCTGTTCTGTACAACATTCCTACATACATGTATACACCTGTCTGTTCTGTACAACATTCCTACATACAAGTATATACTCCAGTCTGTTCTGAACAACATTCCTACATACATGTATACACCTGTCTGTTATGTACAACATTCCTACATACAAGTATATACCCCTGTCTGTTCTGTATAACATACCTACATACAGGTATATACACCTGTCTATTCTGTACAATATTCCTACATACAGGTATATACTCCTGTCTGTTCTGTACAACATTCCTACATACAGGTATATACTCCTGTCTGTTCTGTACAACATTCCTACATACAGGTATATACTCCTGTCTTTTCTGTACAACATACCTACATACAGGTATACACCTGTCTGTTCTGTACAACATTCCTACATACATGTATACAGCTGTCTGTTCTGTACAACATTCCTACATACAGGTATATACTCCTGTCTGTTCTGTACAACATTCCTACATACATGTATACACCTGTCTGTTCTGTACAACATTCCTACCTACAGGTATATACTCCTGTCTGTTCTGTATAACATACCTACATACAGGTATATACACCTGTCTATTCTGTACAAGATTCCTACATACAGGTATATACTCCTGTCTGTAAGGTACAACATTCCTACATACAGGTATATACTCCTGTCTGTTCTGTACAACATTCCTACATACAGGTATATACACCTGTCTGTTCTGTATAACACTCCAACATACAGGTATATACTCCTGTCTGTTCTGTACATCATTCCTACATACAGGTATATACTCCTGTCTGTTCTGTACAACATTCCTACATACAGGTATACACCAGTCTGTTCTGTACCACATTCCTACACACAGGTATACACCTGTCTGTTCTGTACAACATTCCTACATACAGGTATACACCTGTCGGTTCTGTACAACATTCCTACATACAGGTATACATCTGTCTGTTCTGTATAACACTCCTACATACAGTTATATACTCCTGTCTGTACTGTATAACATTCCTACATACAGGTATATACTCCTGTCTGTTCTGTATAACATTCCTACAAACTGGTATATACTCCTGTCTGTACTGAATAACATTCCTACATACAGGTATATACTCCTGTCTGTTCTGTATAACATTCCTACAAACAGGTATATACTCCTGTCTGTACTGAATAACATTCCTACATACAGGTATATACTCCTGTCTGTTCTGTATAACATTCCTACATACAGGTATATACTCCTGTCTGTACTGAATAACATTCCTACATACAGGTATATACTCCTGTCTGTTCTGTATAACATTCCTACAAACAGGTATATACTCCTGTCTGTACTGTATAACATTCCTACAAACAGGTATATACTCCTGTCTGTTCTGTATAACATTCCTACATACAGGTATATACTCCTGTCTGTTCTGTATAACATTCCTACAAACAGGTATATACTCCTGTCTGTTCTGTATAACATTCCTACAAACAGGTATATACTCCTGTCTGTACTGAATAACATTCCTACATACAGGTATATACTCCTGTCTGTTCTGTATAACATTCCTACATACAGGTATATACTCCTGTCTGTTCTGTATAACATTCCTACAAACAGGTATATACTCCTGTCTGTACTGAATAACATTCCTACATACAGGTATATACTCCTGTCTGTTCTGTATAACATTCCTACATACAGGTATATACTCCTGTCTGTTCTGTATAACATTCCTACATACAGGTATATACTCCTGTCTGTACTGAATAACATTCCTACATACAGGTATATACTCCTGTCTGTTCTGTATAACATTCCTACAAACAGGTATATACTCCTGTCTGTACTGTATAACATTCCTACATACAGGTATATACTCCTGTCTGTTCTGTACAACATTCCTACATACATGTATACACCTGTCTGTTCTGTACAACATTCCTACCTACAGGTATATACTCCTGTCTGTTCTGTATAACATACCTACATACAGGTATATACACCTGTCTATTCTGTACAAGATTCCTACATACAGGTATATACTCCTGTCTGTTCTGTACAACATTCCTACATACATGTATACACCTGTCTGTTCTGTACAACATTCCTACCTACAGGTATATACTCCTGTCTGTTCTGTATAACATACCTACATACAGGTATATACACCTGTCTATTCTGTACAAGATTCCTACATACAGGTATATACTCCTGTCTGTAAGGTACAACATTCCTACATACAGGTATATACTCCTGTCTGTTCTGTACAACATTCCTACATACAGGTATATACACCTGTCTGTTCTGTATAACACTCCAACATACAGGTATATACTCCTGTCTGTTCTGTACATCATTCCTACATACAGGTATATACTCCTGTCTGTTCTGTACAACATTCCTACATACAGGTATACACCAGTCTGTTCTGTACCACATTCCTACACACAGGTATACACCTGTCTGTTCTGTACAACATTCCTACATACAGGTATACACCTGTCGGTTCTGTACAACATTCCTACATACAGGTATACATCTGTCTGTTCTGTATAACACTCCTACATACAGTTATATACTCCTGTCTGTACTGTATAACATTCCTACATACAGGTATATACTCCTGTCTGTTCTGTATAACATTCCTACAAACTGGTATATACTCCTGTCTGTACTGAATAACATTCCTACATACAGGTATATACTCCTGTCTGTTCTGTATAACATTCCTACAAACAGGTATATACTCCTGTCTGTACTGAATAACATTCCTACATACAGGTATATACTCCTGTCTGTTCTGTATAACATTCCTACATACAGGTATATACTCCTGTCTGTACTGAATAACATTCCTACATACAGGTATATACTCCTGTCTGTTCTGTACCACATTCCTACAAACAGGTATATACTCCTGTCTGTACTGTATAACATTCCTACAAACAGGTATATACTCCTGTCTGTTCTGTATAACATTCCTACATACAGGTATATACTCCTGTCTGTTCTGTATAACATTCCTACAAACAGGTATATACTCCTGTCTGTTCTGTATAACATTCCTACAAACAGGTATATACTCCTGTCTGTACTGAATAACATTCCTACATACAGGTATATACTCCTGTCTGTTCTGTATAACATTCCTACATACAGGTATATACTCCTGTCTGTTCTGTATAACATTCCTACAAACAGGTATATACTCCTGTCTGTACTGAATAACATTCCTACATACAGGTATATACTCCTGTCTGTTCTGTATAACATTCCTACATACAGGTATATACTCCTGTCTGTTCTGTATAACATTCCTACATACAGGTATATACTCCTGTCTGTACTGAATAACATTCCTACATACAGGTATATACTCCTGTCTGTTCTGTATAACATTCCTACAAACAGGTATATACTCCTGTCTGTACTGTATAACATTCCTACATACAGGTATATACTCCTGTCTGTTCTGTATAACATTCCTACATACAGGTATATACTCCTGTCTGTACTGAATAACATTCCTACATACAGGTATATACTCCTGTCTGTTCTGTATAACATTCCTACAAACAGGTATATACTCCTGTCTGTACTGAATAACATTCCTACATACAGGTATATACTCCTGTCTGTACTGAATAACATTCCTACATACAGGTATACTCCGGGGATCCTGTCTGTTCTGTATAACACTCCTACACACAGGTATACACCTGTCTGTTCTGTACAACATTCCTACGTACAGGTTTACATCTGTCTGTTCTGTATAACACTTCTACATACAGGTATTTTTTCCTGTCTGCTCTGTTACATTCCTACATGCAGATATACTCCTGTCTGTTCTGTACAACATACCTACATACAGGTATATACACCTGTCTTTTCTGTATAACATTCCTACATACAGGTATACACCTGTCTGTACTGTATAACATACCTACATACAGGTATATTCCTGTCTGTACTGTATAACATACCTACATACAGGTATACATCTGTCTGTTCTGTATAACACTCCTACATACAGGTATATACTCCTGTCTGTTCTGTATAACATTCCTACAAACAGGTATATACTCCTGTCTATTCTGTACAACATTCCTACATACAGGTATACTCCGGGGATCCTGTCTGTACTGTATAACATTCCTACATACAGGTATGTTCTCCTGTCTGCTCTGTACCAGTCCTGCATACAAGTATACAGCTGTCTATTCTGTACAACATTCCTACATACAGTATATACCTAACTATTTTGTTAAACACTCCTTCATACAGGTATGCCTCTTTTTGCTTCGTGAACATTCTTTCCAGAAACTATTGAAACCATGTGGCCATGCACAGCAAGCCATTGCATTTATTACCTGGAGGCGTGCTCCAAAAAAATAAAACCATCTGGAGGTATTGTACGGCATTTTAGTAATAAAGTGTTACAAAGTTCTGGAAAGGCAAATCGTGTTCCAGGTAACAAGAATGGTGCATGATTGGAATGACCTTTTCACCTGATGGGTTGATATTAGGGTAGTGTCTATAAGTTGAGGAGATTGATCTGGTTAATTAGGGGTGAAAGTGGGCCATGAGGGGATACACAGCATTTGTTTAAAATAAATTATCATTTTGATTAGAAATCTCTTGAGATAGGTACATTAAGTCCGACATTGTGTTTTTCCTTCGGCCAGATAAATCTCAAGACACACATTGTGTGTATCAGAAACAGATAATTGCTGAATTGGTGTATTTAAAGCAAGAAACAAAACTGTGATTAAAGGTAGATCGTTTGATGTTTGGTGGCGAGATAGAGGGTTAGTCCTGACCACTCCTGGTTAGTATTATCATACAATTGTAAGTAAGGAGTACAATGTTAAACCATAAATCAGGACTCCCAGATCTGGACCTGATGTGGGCCACCAAGTCAATTTCGCCATTATTATGGTTAAGTGGATGGTACTTCAAAGATGTGAGGGATCACTCCAAATTAATTGGTGACATCCAACAGAAATGATGTGTATGTGGCTATCCCAGCATTCCCTACCTGGCAGAGCGGTCAGTGCCCTCCGACCTGGAGGGGCTCACGGGCCTGTATCCTGTACGTATCATCTGGCTCATGACTTTAGGGATAAACATAGATTCAGCTTATTTGATGAACATATGTATTCGGAAAAATAGAAAAAATACAAGGCAGTGAGCATGATCTTTAAAATAAAACAAGCTCAGTTAGAAATTTTTAGGGACTTGGTGGGATCGCATATAAAATATAAAGGAATGTAAGATTTTTTTTTATCACATTATCAAAATTTGTGCTATTCATGTAAAATGTCGATTTTCATTCACTAATGAAGTGGGAAACGACTCCATTTTGACTCCTGTCAGTATGTCAATGATGTCATGTTAGAAATTGTCCTAGGCGTGACGTCTTAATAAGAACAATTGAAACTTACAGACAACCAAATTTGTGATAGGGTTTATGTAACTACTTACTTATATAAAAATATTACAGGGAGAAATTCACTGGAAAACAAAACAATTATGTAATAAGTATGTGTTTAAACACACAAGCTCCCTCCCTCATACCCCTGGTTTTGTTTTGAATTCAATTCCTTTCTACAAAGTTTTATCTTTTGTGAAGGTGAATATATATTATAGTACTAAATTAAAATCAGGACTGAGGCAGGCAAACATTAAATATTTGTTCATCCTTGGTAAAAAAATATGTGCTTTTATAAAAATCTAAAATTTCAAAGGATCTTTTGCAACTAATCAAACCTTATCAACCCCATGAAATTGATTTAATGACTGAATGGTATACTTGTGACATAATTTTCACAGCTATTTAATGTTGACCAATAAATCTTGGTGCAGAACTTCACACCATCACTCAAGGTTACAAGACATTATAAATTATAATAGATATACAACAATAATGTCTAGTGTTTGTCATCTTTATAAGTTCCCTGGTTACGATCCGCAGCAGGTGCTTGCTGGGAATTTGGCAGTAACAGTAGTACAAGTTAAAATGTTCCGATTTTATTGGTAAGTTTATATTTCCCAAGGCCAAGTGAAGAATAATTCAGTTCTGCTTACAGTTCTACGTGAATTTAATTCCATCATCAAATTTTTATGCTCTGGAGACTTTTTAAGAAAAAACATAAGGATCAGAGGATCAAAACAATTTGGCGGTTTATTATGAAACTGAAAGGCTGAGTTACGGGCTTAAGTATCGGTTTCGGCATTTTGCTATGGATTCTCACTCTAAATGAGTCATTAACGGCAATGTAGACGGTCTAATTGTTGTGTAATTTCAAACTACTTATTACCGATGGGTGATCATAATCTTCCATGTTTTACGTTTTAACTTGTTCCTATGGTATTGTAAACTCACACTTTGTTTTTTAATTGAAAGAACAAAAAAAAAGATTCAAGAGAAAGTTATTGAATTGCTTTGTTACCAAAATTTATCAAAAAGATCTAGCAGGTTATAAACTTTAGAAGTTAATTTGATAGTTCTGTGAAAATAAAATTAAAAAAAAATGTTACTTGAACTTGAAAAATTCACAAATTCAAATTTTAAACAAATTTCCAGTAAACGAGGAAAGTTACGTTAATGGTCTGGTACAATGTTAGTACTATATACCTCTTCAATTCTGTTGTAATAATAGCTCTATACATACAATAAAAAATAAAGTTTCTTGTATCTTGTAAATTCAGCATAAAATCATTTTTGATTTTTCAGCAATTCTTATGTCAATGGTATTTTTATGAATATTTACACTTTTTCGCTTCACTTCACCTCACTTCAAAAAAATATTAAAAATCTGGTTGCTTCATTTCCATATGAAGGATTTTACCTTTGCTTTCATGAGCATGTATCCTCACTCAAACTGCTTATTTACATGATAAAAATATTTAATATACAGTGATTTTGAAAAATATTGACAGCCAGTTGACCAGCTATGTACAGCAATAAATATCTGTTGGTAAAAGTCTGCACAAAATAATTGGAATCATTTCTTGTGCAGATTCATCATTTACCGCCCTGAATTCCTTTGATGTACTTTAAGGATGACTGTATATTTAAATGTTTCCCCATGACAAATTGCATATCAAAATTTTTGTTTGGACGATGTAATTGCAAAGATATTTGAGAAAAAGTCACGTAATCAAAAACTAAAATAAACAGAATCTGTACGTCGGAAGGATAATGATTCAACCGAGCATGTTGTATTTAAAGTCTACATTTGAACAATCGCTCTGGTATGTGTGAAAACCGACTGATTTAGGGCTTAAAGCAGACCTCTATTGTCAGGATAGCAGCAGCAATAAGCTTTAATTTGATGGCCGATTCTCATGCCAGCTGAAAAAAACTGATGTCAATTTAATTAAGATTTGTGCCCCGTTTTCCGAAGCCTTGGCAAAGATCTAGCATTCTGCAATAGAATAACACTCGCTGGTATTTATTTACTTCTATAAAACCTAAACATGATCCATACAACTCGGATTGATTATCCCTTGTATAATGCAAAAGACATTTCAAGAAACGAGGCATTTTTTTTTTAAAAACCTTTCCGTTGGTTACAGTGGCGGGGGCAGTACATCAATATGTACGACGTTAGTCTGATGGACTTGCCAATACCCCTAGAACTTAGTTCATATTTTACACAGGAACAATTAATCTTATACCTGACATGAGCGGATCATGGTTCTTAGTTACGCTACATAAAGTGGAGAATAAGTTATCAGATACCTGGAGGGATCGGTGTCCCTGAAGATTTACCTGGTGGAACAATAATGCTTTATTCTTTTTTGGCAATTCAGCGCGAAAGTTTATTTGTAATTTCGTTATCTAAGGTATGGGTCCCAAAGATTACTCCGAAGATTCATGCATATTGGTCCATTAGTTTCAAAGTCGATGTGAATTCCGAAGGTATTGTTTTTGAAGTGAATATAAGCTTTCTTAAAAATCATAAATGTGCTCTGGGTTTCAAAGTTGATTGGATTTCTCCTATTGACTTTGTCCTGTCAGCTAGCTTCCAAATTATTTGAATCTTGAGGATTTTCAGCATACTTTTTCAAAGCCTTTGAAAATTCATGATTTCCTGTGTTAATATTTTTGTCAGAGATAAATATTTAGAGTTTCATATCTGATATCTCAATATCTGGGTTTCAAAGTTGAGTAGATTTTTGTTTAAATCTTGCCCTTGCAATCTTTTGTAAGTCTTAACTGTAATTGTTCAAGAATATAATTATATAGCTACCAAGTGGCTATCTTCAAAAGTTTATAATATCAAAGTTTCTAAGAAAGCATGAATTCCAAAAACTGGTTCTTATAGTTGTACAGGTTCAGTTCTGGAACCAATCACAAAAACAAGATGGCTGTCAGGTGGTCATCTCCTTGGCAGAGAATGATTACAAAATGAAGTACATATTTTTCTCAGATTGATTTGGAGGTCTTTCTTTTTTCCCTAATTTTTCTGTTATTTTGCATGCCTTTTAAACATGAGTTTTTTAATTAGAAGATAAAAATGGCTGTCAGAATTGAATGTTACTATTCTAGTAAATTTGGTAGCTCACTGCTGGCACCAAGTGCCAGTTAACGTTGAGCTTATATTATAGTGTACACGTGTTGTCCGTTGTCTGTCAATATTTTCTTTAAATGACTTCTTCTTAAAAACTGGGGAACCAAGAGCCATTATATTTGGCAAGTAGTTACCTTGGATAGAGTGATATAAAGTTTTCCTCAAAAAAATAACCTTGGACCACTTTCAAGGTCACAGAATCTGGAGTAAAACATGTAACCAAAAGGCCCATGGTACTGGTACCGGGCATGGCGTAGTATAAAACCTCCCATTTTAGTAGATATGTACATCAATAGGATTTTATTAGAAGTGGCGTGTCGAGCCTACAGTGTGCTACATATCTACATCTGTTTCCTAGCAATATAAATGACGCCATGATGGAAATGATGTATATACCTATAAATATATCTTAAAGGGAGACGACTCCCGTTTACAGAAAAACTTAATTTACTAGAGGATAATGTCAATCACAGATATATTATGAGGATTGTTTTTTTCATCTTTGACAATTCTCCAGAAAAGTGAGACAAAGGTATAATATATTGCTTATCCGACGGTGACTGCACCAACATTTGAATTAAAGTAAACTTTTCACAGTTTTATAATTATCTAATTGAATTGAAACTTGGTCGCATTATTGAAACTATCATGCGAAATACCTAACCTCAATTTCAAAGAAATTGTGTTACAGGTTTTCGTATTTTGGGGCAAAAACATGGGAATTTTGAGATTTTGTGGTCAAGTTCACTTTTTATAGTGTTACTAGTATCTTGTTGAATTGAAACTAAGGGTAATTACTGATGTCATCTTGCTGTATGTATTTTGTCACACTTTTATATTCTATTTGGACTTTAACATTATCGACAAAGTGAGAAAGGGGAGACATACAATTACGCGTAATTCTTGTGTATATCAAAAGTGTTACCATAAAAAGCATTGACTGTTGGAAAATATCATATTTACATAAGTAGTGATTTTCTGATGATGCTGATAGATCCATTTTGGATTTGTTTTATTATTGCTACAAACCTTTGAAATTCCACCTAATGTTGATCCTTTAAATTCACTGCAATACCAACCACACCAGGAAAGTGAATCATGCGAGGTGAAGTAACTGGTTCGTTCCGACCCCACCACTGTAGTTTCCAAATCCTACGCTAATTCATTACAAACAAAACCACACATTCCTGATAAAATCCAGATTTTATTGCAGTGACTGCTTTTTGAAATATTCAAAACTTGTGTAGTTACCCAGCAAGAATGGGTGGTTAAATTTCACAGGTATATTGTGTAGGAAGAAGCTTATAGCTGGCCTTGAACATTTAAGAAGAAAAAAAAAAAACCACATGTTGAAATTAGGCGATTTTAGTACAGAGTGTTTGGTTGATGTTATTTCTTTATTTCTACTCCCAAGCACCAGATACCTTAAAGATTCACGCTAATGATTTGTCTGTACTTTTGTCTGTCTTTAATGACTCCTATGTTTGCGCTACCTTGAACTGTTTAATTATTAAAGACCAGATTGTGAGGTCAAGGCTTCACTTACTGGGACTGGGAGAGTGGGTGGGGCATGTGAGGTCTACAACACCGGGTTATAGATTTATAGGATTTGAAAGTTTTAAAAGATTACTTTGTGTTGAACTGATGTCAAGAAAAGTGAAGGGGAAAGGTTTAGAAGAAGTTGACATTGCAACTAATCTTGTTATTTATTCACACATGAAGACTCATTGACTATTAAGTCAAAAGACTTAATAGTTAATTGTGTAATTCTATTGAAGAAAGAGTTACAAGCAGTATAAGGAAATCAAAAACAAATTATCTGTCTATAATTTCAATGAACCAAAACTTGTTGAGGTGTGTGTGTGGCGGGGAGGGGGGCTGGGGGAGGGGGGGGGGGGGCTGTAATTTTTCTGGTTATAAAAATGACTGTAAAACTCTTTGGCAGTTGCATTTTGTTGTAATTTTTTTCTGGTTATAAAAATGACTGTAAAGCGCTTTGGCAGTTGCATTTTGTTGTGTTATTTTTGTCAGAACCACATTTAACTTACATATTATATATTTTGATATATTTTTATACGTAAAAAGAATGTTTGACTCTGAGATATGATAAACCCAGTAGCTGACACTCTTGTGTATCTTGATCTGAATGGTCTACTCAGACATGTTTTGTGAGGGATCATATATAAAATATTTACGAAGTTTAGTCTGTAGGTAAGTATTTGATCCGACCTTGCCGTTACCAGACCGCGCAGGATGATATGAGAAATCCCTCTCACTTTTAAAGATGACAGTCATAAGCTTATGAATATGATTGCAGACAACTTATTGCCAAGACCCCAGACATGTAATTAGGAAATTCCATTGCGAACAGTGCGGTATTTCCACAAATGTCAAAGTAACTGTGGGGTCAGGATGTTCCAGATATGTAGTCTTTTCTCAGGTGTGGTATCCAAGGTACCTCGTTACCTCCAGGTATGGCTGACTACAGGTGTGGCATTGAACAATCTACATCATTAACTTGAAGTACGACCTTCCTTCGGGTGTGGAATTGTCTGAGAATTTTTATTGGTATTTTATATTTATACTTACTGTAACGAAGACAATTTAAAGGTGACGGGAATGAGTATATTTATCAATGTCAGCTATATATAATGTGGCTAGTTTCTGTGAGGCATCAGATCATTTTTAAAGTTTGTTGATTCCAGGGTGTAAGCTGTTGTCATCCTTAATTATAATTATAATTTAGCAGAAATTTGGTGAAGGGTATCATTAGGTGTTTGAGTTGGAAATATCTTCAAATATATTTTATATGATAAACACATAAATTTGTATTTCTTATGATAAAATACATTATACAGTGGACTCCACTTAATATCACCCCTGTTAATATCACATTCCTCTTTATATCATGTTTTTCCCAAGCACCATTTTTCTCTATATATAATCTATGTAATTTTATTTGGTTAAAATCAAGTAATTTGAGGTGAATTCCTCTTAATATCATGTTTTTTAACCAATCACATAAAATATCCAGAAAATGATGTCTTTCAATTGATTTCAGATACAACTTGTACATAATGTTGCATAGAAAATAAAGAATAACCCCAAAAATGATTTTTAATTGAAATAATGTTATCTTTATATTGAAATATCTTCGTACTAAGGACATTGAATAGCTTACATTTAGTTATGGAGATTGGAAATGCACTAGATTTAGAGGAAAAACATGTTTCTCTTAATGTCACATTCCTGTTAATATCAAGTTTTTGTCTGACAAATGCAACATGATAAAAAAAGGAGTGCACTGTATTCCCATTTGAGAGTCTAATAATAGATATTTCTTAATTTAAAAAAAAAGTTGATTATATTACATCACATTTATGTACGTAAAATGTGATGTATAAAATAAATTGAATTTATATTTTATGATTCATATCTTGATATCTGCATCATATATTGAAATTGAACATAACATGATGTAGCATTTAATATCTTAAATTGGCTTTATACATATATGTATCAAATAAAACATATTTCATTTGAATTAAATACTATATTCGACATCCTCTTTAAGCAGACCTCCATCCTCATTGCAAGGAAAGATGATGAAGGCCCTAGATAAAACCTGAATTAAAAATTCTGTACCTTATTTATTTGCAAATACAACTTTCAGTCTTTTGATCAAGCTTAAGCTCTCTTCCAGAGTAACTAGAAACACAGTATGCAAGATAAAATATTATATTTACATTATTTATTAGTGACATTATAATTATTTAATTTTAGTCATTGTTTCAGTAAGACTATATACCCAAGCCTCCTTCTGTATTACCTTGACTGTTTCTATAATCTTAGAGATGCTTTATGATTTTACATAAGTATGTCAGACAGTTTCACTCCTAATTAATACCCCGAGACTTGGCACAAGCTGACCTAACAGAGGGACACCTGTACTTTACCGGGTACAGTAAAGATGTAGATAGCATAGCCCTGTCCCTCTCCACTCATCAACACAAGCTGCATGAATTATTGGTGGAACAACACAAGAGTGCAAACTGGCTCTGCCAACCAAGGACGACCCTTGTTGAACATAAGAAGTGCTTAGATCACTTTCAGTTCGTCTCTGCCAATGTTAGAACTCTTGCTCTAGAAAAACAAGATTTTACTTAATCTGCCAACCAAGTACACCCCTTGTTGAACATAAGAGGTGCTTAGATCACTTTCAGTTCGTCTCTGCCAATGTTAGAACTCTTGCTCTAGAAAAACAAGATTTTACTTAATCTGCCAACCAAGTACACCCCTTGTTGAACATAAGAGGTGCTTAGATCACTTTCAGTTTGTCTCTGCCAATGTTAGAACTCTTGCTCTAGAAAAACAAGATTTTACTTAATTCTGCCAACCAAGTACACCCCTTGTTAAACATAAGTAGTGCTTAGATCATATATATTCAGTTCGTCTCTGCCAATGTTAGAACTCTAGTTCTAGAAAATTAAGATTTTACTTAATTCTGCCAACCAAGTACACCCCTTGTTAAACATAAGTAGTGCTTAGATCATATATATTCAGTTCATCTCTGCCAATGTTAGAAACTCTTGTTCTAGTAAAACAAGATTTGACTTCATTCTGCCATGCAATAGCACTTTAGAATACATGCCACTCTGTCAACCAAACTCAAAGACAAAAGACAACATTGGTAAACAATTTAAGGGTTTATCTAAGCAGTGTCATAGAGCAAGTGCCCAAAGAATCAGCATCAAATAAGTTACTAGTATGTTGAAGTTCATCTGCCTAATTGAAAAGTTAAAGTTCACTCTGTCTAAAGCTCAATTTGCTTATCAGAAGTTCAATCTGCCTATCAAAAGCTCAATCTGCCAATCAGAAAGCTCATTCTGCCAATTAAAAGCTCAATCTGCCAATCAAAAGCTCCATTTGCCAATCAAAAGTTCCATTTGCCAATAAGAAGTTCAATCTGCCTATCAAAAGCTCAATCTGCCAATCAAAAAGCTCATTCTGCCAATCAAGAGATTAATCTGCCAATCAAAAAGCTCATTCTGCCAATCAGAAGTTTAATCTGCCAATCAAAAGCTCAATCTGCCAATTAACTCATTCACCCTTGAAGCCACATTTTAACTCTTTCCAAACTAAATATAGGCCTCAAACCCACAGCCCAGTGGTGCAAGAATGTCAGACACCTGTCCCACTTGGACACCGTTGCCCCTTGGCTAATAGAAAACATATTGTTTTATATACTGCTGTTGTTGGGGAAATACTTCTTCATAAAGGTGTTGAAAGAAGACATTTCATCGTTTGAAGTTTATTGATTTGATTAGAGAAGTTGCTGAATACAACAGAGTACAAACTATTCCGCAAATCTTTTCCAAAAATGTCTTGTTCCCACAGCAGCTTTTGAAAGTGTAGACTTTTCTGTTGATATGTTGTTATATGTGTGTTTTCACAGGATCCATATGCGTCCAGAAATCGTGGCATACAGGGAGATTTGTGGAAAAGGTTCGTGCATCAACTGGTTGAATGTGTTCAGGCGCCGCAAAGTGAGGGAGTTCCAGTCCTTCTCAAACGTGTAACAAAACAAAATGGTAACCAAGAGGTGAAAGGTCGAAATTGGTACCTGAAAAATAGTCATATTTATACAGGGTGAAAGGTCGAACAATGTATGTACAATTTGTATGATAGAAATTATTCAATGAGATAGATAACAATCTTTTTATTATGATGAGTGGTATAAATATGTTCAAATATGTTTGGTGAAGATCTTATACAAAGTAACAGGTCATGACCTTCACAACCTGTACAGGGTGAAATGCAATTATCTGTAAAGGGTGAAAGGTCACCAGTGAAAGGTCATTACCTGTAAAGGGTGAAAGGTTAATAGTGAAAGGTCATTACCTATAAAGGGTGAAAGGACACTAGTGAAAGGTCATTACCTGTAGAGATTGAAAGGTCACTAGTGAAAGGTCACAAGTGAAAGGTCATTACCTGTAAAGGGTGAAAGGTCACCATTAAAAGGTCATTATTAATACAAGGGCATAACCTGTACAGGAAACTTTATGTACTGTACCTTAGTCTTGGGCATTGAACCTTTTTAAACTTTTACCACTATGGACTTTAATGGGCTAATCTAGATCAATGATGGGTACAGTTTACTAATATTACAGAGGGGTGAAAGGCAGGGTTATAAATAGAACTCGCAATCAGATTAACATTATCCAGACAATTTTCATTCACTAATCAATTTTTAGGTCATCTGACCCGAAGGGTCAGGATGACCTATAGTCATCATGCTTCGTCCGTCGTCGTGCGTCGTGCGCCGTGCGTCGTGCGCCGTTCGTAGACTTTTCCATTTAAACATCTTCTTCTCATAAACCAAAAGGCCCATAGACCCAATATTGGGCTTGTGCCATGCTGGGATGAAGGGGTACCAAGTTTGTTCAAACAAATGACCTTGACCTTCATTCAAGGTCAAAGGGGCCAAAAAGGTCAAAATCTTTGAACGACTTCTTCTGAATAACCAAATGGCCCAGAGACCTGATATTGGGCCTGTGTTATGCTGGGATAAAGGGGTACCAAGTTTGTTCAAACAAATGACCTTGACCTTCATTCAAGGTCACAGGGGCCGAAAAGGTCAAAATCTTTTTAAACAACTTCTTCTGAATAACCAAAAGGCCCAGAGACCTGATATTGGTCCTGTGTTATGCTGAGATAAAGGGCTACCAAGTTTGTTCAAAGAAATGACCTTGACCTTCATTCAAGGTCACAGGGGACAAAACGGTCATAATTTTTAAACGACTTCTTCTGAATAACCAAAAGGCCCAGAGACCTGATATTGGGCCTGTGGCATGCTGGGATGAAGGGCTACCAAGTTTGTTCAAACAAATGACCTTGACCTTCATTCAAGGTCACAGGGGCCAAAAAGGTCAAAATCTTTGAACGACTTCTTCTGAATAACCAAAAGGCCCAGAGACCTGATATTGGGCCTGTGTTATGCTGGGATAAAAGGGTACCAAGTTTGTTCAAACAAATGACCTTGACCTTCATTCAAGGTCACAGGGGCCAAAAAGGTCAAAATCTTTTTAAACAACTTCTTCTGAATAACCAAAAGGCCCAGAGACCTGATATTGGTCCTGTGTTATGCTGAGATAAAGGGCTACCAAGTTTGTTCAAAGAAATGACCTTGACCTTCATTCAAGGTCACAGGGGACAAAACGGTCATAATTTTTAAACGACTTCTTCTGAATAACCAAAAGGCCCAGATACCTAATATTGGGCCTGTGGCATGCTGGGATAAAGGGCTACCAAGTTTGTTCAAAGAAATGACCTTGACTTTCATTCAAGGTCACTGGGGCCAAAACGGTCATAATCTTTAAACAACTTCTTCTGAATAACCAAAAGGCCCAGAGACGTGATATTGGGCCTGTGGCATGCTGGGATAAAGGGCTACCAAGTTTGTTCAAAGAAATGACCTTGACCTTCATTCAAGGTCACAGGGGCCAAAAAGGTCAAAATCTTTGAACGACTTCTTCTGAATAACCAAAAGGCCCAGAGACCTGATATTGGGCCTGTGTTATGCTGGGATAAAGGGGTACCAAGTTTGTTCAAACAAATGACCTTGACCTTCATTCAAGGTCAATGGGGCCGAAAAGGTCAAAATCTTTTTAAACAACTTCTTCTGAATAACCAAAAGGCCCAGAGACCTGATATTGGTCCTGTGTTATGCTGAGATAAAGGGCTACCAAGTTTGTTCAAAGAAATGACCTTGACCTTCATTCAAGGTCACAGGGGACAAAACGGTCATAATTTTTAAGCGACTTCTTCTGAATAACCAAAAGGCCCAGAGACCTAATATTGGGCCTGTGGCATGCTGGGATGAAGGGCTACCAAGTTTGTTCAAACAAATGACCTTGACCTTCATTCAAGGTCACGGGCCAAAAAGGTCAAAATCTTTGAACGACTTCTTCTGAATAACCAAAAGGCCTAGAGACCTGATATTGGGCCTGTGTTATGCTGGGATAAAGGGGTACCAAGTTTGTTCAAACAAATGACCTTGACCTTCATTCAAGGTCACAGGGGCCAAAAAGGTCAAAATCTTTTTAAACAACTTCTTCTGAATAACCAAAAGGCCCAGAGACCTGATATTGGTCCTGTGTTATGCTGAGATAAAGGGCTACCAAGTTTGTTCAAAGAAATGACCTTGACCTTCATTCAAGGTCACAGGGGACAAAACGGTCATAATTTTTAAACGACTTCTTCTGAATAACCAAAAGGCACAGAGACCTAATATTGGGCCTGTGGCATGCTGGGATAAAGGGCTACCAAGTTTGTTCAAAGAAATGACCTTGACCTTCATTCAAGGTCACAGGGGACAAAACGGTCATAATTTTTAAACGACTTCTTCTGAATAACCAAAAGGCACAGAGACCTAATATTGGGCCTGTGGCATGCTGGGATAAAGGGCTACCAAGTTTGTTCAAAGAAATGACCTTGACTTTCATTCAAGGTCACTGGGGCCAAAACGGTCATAATCTTTAAACAACTTCTTCTGAATAACCAAAAGGCCCAGAGACCTGATATTGGGCCTGTGGCATGCTGGGATAAAGGGCTACCAAGTTTGTTCAAACAAATGACCTTGACCTTCATTCAAGGTCACAGGGGCCAAAAAGGTCAAAATCTTTGAACGACTTCTTCTGAATAACCAAAAGGCCTAGAGACCTGATATTGGGCCTGTGTTATGCTGGGATAAAGGGGTACCAAGTTTGTTCAAACAAATGACCTTGACCTTCATTCAAGGTCACAGGGGCCAAAAAGGTCAAAATCTTTTTAAACAACTTCTTCTGAATAACCAAAAGGCCCAGAGACCTGATATTGGTCCTGTGTTATGCTGAGATAAAGGGCTACCAACTTTGTTCAAAGAAATGACCTTGACCTTCATTCAAGGTCACAGGGGACAAAACGGTCATAATTTTTAAACGACTTCTTCTGAATAACCAAAAGGCACAGAGACCTAATATTGGGCCTGTGGCATGCTGGGATAAAGGGCTACCAAGTTTGTTCAAAGAAATGACCTTGACCTTCATTCAAGGTCACAGGGGACAAAACGGTCATAATTTTTAAACGACTTCTTCTGAATAACCAAAAGGCACAGAGACCTAATATTGGGCCTGTGGCATGCTGGGATAAAGGGCTACCAAGTTTGTTCAAAGAAATGACCTTGACTTTCATTCAAGGTCACTGGGGCCAAAACGGTCATAATCTTTAAACAACTTCTTCTGAATAACCAAAAGGCCCAGAGACCTGATATTGGGCCTGTGGCATGCTGGGATAAAGGGCTACCAAGTTTGTTCAAACAAATGACCTTGACCTTCATTCAAGGTCACAGGGGCCAAAAAGGTCAAAATCTTTGAACGACTTCTTCTGAATAACCAAAAGGCCCAGAGACCTGATATTGGGCCTGTGTTATGCTGGGATAAAGGGGTACCAAGTTTGTTCAAACAAATGACCTTGACCTTCATTCAAGGTCACAGGGGCCGAAAAGGTCAAAATCTTTTTAAACAACTTCTTCTGAATAACCAAAAGGCCCAGAGACCTGATATTGGTCCTGTGTTATGCTGAGATAAAGGGCTACCAAGTTTGTTCAAAGAAATGACCTTGACCTTCATTCAAGGTCACAGGGGACAAAACGGTCATAATTTTTAAACGACTTCTTCTGAATAACCAAAAGGCCCAGAGACCTAATATTGGGCCTGTGGCATGCTGGGATGAAGGGCTACCAAGTTTGTTCAAACAAATGACCTTGACCTTCATTCAAGGTCACGGGCCAAAAAGGTCAAAATCTTTGAACGACTTCTTCTGAATAACCAAAAGGCCTAGAGACCTGATATTGGGCCTGTGTTATGCTGGGATAAAGGGGTACCAAGTTTGTTCAAAGAAATGACCTTGACCTTCATTCAAGGTCACAGGGGACAAAACGGTCATAATTTTTAAACGACTTCTTCTGAATAACCAAAAGGCACAGAGACCTAATATTGGGCCTGTGGCATGCTGGGATAAAGGGCTACCAAGTTTGTTCAAAGAAATGACCTTGACTTTCATTCAAGGTCACTGGGGCCAAAACGGTCATAATCTTTAAACAACTTCTTCTGAATAACCAAAAGGCCCAGAGACCTGATATTGGGCCTGTGGCATGCTGGGATAAAGGGCTACCAAGTTTGTTCAAAGAAATGACCTTGACTTTCATTCAAGGTCACAGAGGCCAAAACGGTCATAATCTTTAAACATTTTCTTCTGAATAACCAAAAGGCCCAGAGATCTAATATTGGGCCTGTGGCATGCTGGGATAAAGGGCTACCAAGTTTGTTCAAAGAAATGACCTTGACTTTCATTCAAGGTTACAGAGGCCAAAACGGTCATAATCTTTAAACATTTTCTTCTGAATAACCAAAAGGCCCAGATACCTAATATTGGGCCTGTGGCATGCTGGGATAAAGGGCTACCAAGTTTGTTCAAAGAAATGACCTTGACTTTCATTCAAGGTCACAGGGGCCAAAACGGTCATAATCTTTTAACGACTTCTTCTGAATAACCAAAAGGCCCAGAGACCTGATATTGGGCCTGTGTTATGCTGGGAGAAAGGGCTACCAAGTTTGTTCAAAGAAATGATCTTGACTTTCATTCAAGGTCACAGGGACCAAAACGGTCATAATCTTTAAACAACTTCTTCTGAATAACCAAAAGGCCCAGAGACCTGATATTGGGCCTGTGGCATGCTGGGATAAAGGGATACCAAGTTTGTTCAAAGAAATGACCTTGACTTTCATTCAAGGTCACTGGGGCCAAAACGGTCATAATATTTAAACATTTTCTTCTGAATAACCAAAAGGCCCAGAGACCTGATATTGGGCCTGTGGCATGCTGGGATAAAGGGCTACCAAGTTTGTTCAAAGAAATGACCTTGACCTTCATTCAAGGTCACAGAGGCCAAAACGGTCATAATCTTTAAACAACTTCTTCTGAATAACTAAAAGGCTCAGAGACCTGATATTAGGCCTGTGGCATGCTGGGATAAAGGTCTACCAAGTTTGTTCAAATAAATGACCTTGAACTTCATTCAAGGTCACAGGGGCCAAATGCACCGTCCATAAACTTTCCACATTTTCAACTTCTCAACTTCCAAAATGAGCTAGAAATGATCCTGACATAATGATTATGATAATCCCGACAAAGTGTTGTCATTTTTCAAGTCCGTCAGAAATCCAAGATGGCCAACATTTTGAACACACATCTTAAACTTCGCCAGTTCCACCAGTGAGAATGAGCTGAAACTTGCCAGAAATTCTCCTGAGATGGTCCTGACAAAACTGTTGTTATTTTTCGTGTAGTCAAAAATCCAAGATGGCCTCCACAGCGGCCATTTTGAAAACACATTCTAAACTTCTCAAGTTCTACCAGTGGAATTGAGCTGAAACTTGCCAGAAATGATATCCTGAGATGGTCCCAACAAAGTGTTGTTATTTTTCAAGCCCATCAGAACTCCAAGAAGGCCACTATCTTGAACTTGGCAATCTATACAGGCATATTATAACTTGATTTAATGACTACACATATTTTCATAGTGATTTTACAATTGGTAGTCAGATGACCGTTAAGGCCCATTGGGCCTCTTGTTCTATATCTTACCAATTTAGACACAAGTAGCTGAATTTTATAAATGTAAATATTATTTTAAACAACCAATGAATCATACTTTCCATCTTGAAGAAAATGTTTTCAAGTAGCTGAAATTTTGTTTTCATCCAGAAACCAGTTAATCTTATTAATGATGTTCTTTTGAACTTACACCATACAATAACAATACTCTGTCATTATACATTCATGATATACACTGTAAATATCAGCATTAGTATTTAATACATTATTGTAGGTCATGGGTTGATTGGAACAAAAAAATATGACAAGTCACATTTACCTAATGTATATGTCCATAACCTTAGAGCTTCATGTTAGAACAGTCAGTGATACTGGAGAATGAAACCTAATGTTTTCCATTGGGGGACATTTCGCTACCGAAAATTAAAAATTCACCCTTTTGTACCTAAATAAGACGTGCCCAGGCTTTGACTTGGTCTGGTTCAAATGAGATTTCAGGGATGGAAGGGTTAATAACTTAAAATATTATCAATAGCCAACTTGTTCGTTCAGAAAAAAAAAATTCCTATAGTTTACAATTTCACTGGTTGAAAATATAAGATTTATAAGTTCAGAATTGGGAAGGCTTTTTTTCAGAATTAAAGAGATTTTGCAAGTATGGTGTTCTTCATTAGTGTACAGCAATGTAAAGAGGGTAAAACCTTTTTATACTGTCATCATTGTCCAATAAAATGTTGCCATTATAAAGAGGTTTTATGTTGTACTGGGGAAGACATTATAAAAGATATTTGGTGACTTATTAAAATGAAGTTATTACCACGTATTTACAGTATCAAAATGAATTACAGTAAATTAATTTTTAGGAATTAGAGGAAGGCATTGAGAGTAAAATATCTGTAATTTTAACCGGCTTGAAGCCATTTATAGCAATTTTACAAACAACTTTAACATATACATGCACAGAGTGATATTTAGGAATATTTCCCTTGAAGTATGTAAGATGCATCCCTTCACACTACCTTTGAAATCTCATTTAGAAACTCTACAAGTAGATAGTTGTAAAAAAAAAAAGGTGTCTACAGTTCATCTTTTGTCACTAATTTCATACTACATGTGGGATATTTGGGTGCGCTGTATTATATATACGTATGTAGATTTACAGTTTAAGGGGAATTTACATCTCAAAATAGGTTTTGCCTTTTTATAATTTTTTTCTCCTTGATCAAAATGAAGATGGTGAATTTAAATTTGGGATATTTTAGTGCGCTGTATTATGATTATATATTTTCATTTTTTCCCCCGTAGATTGACATTTAAAGGGGAATTTACAGCCCAAATTAGTTTTTGCCTTTCTCCTTGAACAAAATGTAGATGGTGATTTTAACAAGAGGTTAAAAATTGTGATATGTATATATTTCTGTTATTTTAAATCAATTGAGGATTTGATGATGGTAAGGTATGAACTGATTTTAAACAGTCAGAAGACCAAAAGATTGTCAGGATAAAAGTTATGGTTATAATGGGGGAAGGGGAAAGGGGGGGGGGGGGCAAAGTTGGTCAAAGTCTTGGACAAGTTTTGTCAAAATCCCAATTTTTTCCATTTGCTTTTCATTTTGAGCAGATGGTAAATGAACAAAGATTATTCGGCCAATCATGACAAAGAAAAAAACTGCAAAATTCTGGTTGCTACCAGATGGAGCTGACTGTGCAAAATTGTGTAAATAATAAAATGAGTGTAGTTTGTATCATATAGAAAAAGCAAGTATACCCAATATAGTGTCTCTTGTATTTTTAAGTTACCATATTTGACGTTATAAGCACACATGCCCCTATCACTCCCCCCCCCCCCCCCCCTCCCCCCTTTTCCAAAGAAATGTTAATAGGGTTTATTTCTAAGATTTTAAATGGAAACCTTTTTTACTGTACGTAATTTTATGAAGCGTACCTATTTTGTGAGTGTACTTATTTGGTCAAATATGGTGTTTATTTATATTTTTATGTTAATGCTAACATATTTCAGTTGAGTTTATCTAAAAGTTTCTTCTGTAAACATTTTGTTAACAAGGTATTTCTTCATATTCTAGTCTTAATCACACTTTGAACATCAGCCTCATAATAAATTACAAGTTAATAACACCTAGTATAAAACTAACATACGATTCCTGGTATTGTTCAGGAGGTGCTAGGGCTGAGAAAGCCTTCAGTCTTGTACTTCAATTTCCTAATTATTATCATAATGAAATGGAGTTAGAAATGTTTTCTTGACACACCATGTCTGTAATAATAAAAAATGTCTGAATTTTCAGTGGCTGATCATCATCCACACACAATTATTTAATTCAGATACTGTGAGTGCTGTCTTTTTTTTTAATAAATCCTTAATATATTATCAAGAGACTGACCTCAACAACAACAACCCCATATATATGTACCCATATATATGTACCATTTTTAGCTCCCCTTCTTGATGGTGCCACATCTGTCATCTGTCCACACATCTTCAGGTGTCTTGATTTTACTTCAAATGACTTCTTCTCAACAACCGAAAGGCCCAAGGTGCTGAAATGAAGGGCTACCAATAAATAGCATTGACTTACTTTCAAGGTCATGGGGTAAAATGTCTGAAAATGTTCAAGCAATTTATTCTCAATCACTAAAAAGGCCAAGAGTACTGAAAATTTGCCTGTAGCATGCTGGAATGAAGTGCTACCATATTTGTTCAAATGAATGACCTTGACCTACTTTCAAGGTCACTAGTGTCAAATGTTTGAAAATCTTGAAGCAACTTTTCGACAAATTATTTAAAACAGGTGAGCAATTCAGGCCCATTGGGCCTCTTGTTTGATATATTTAGGAGATTTCTATGAATATAAAAGTATTGAAATTTGTATAATCATGATTGAATTTTGCTGTGTGATTACGTCCAAGAACTATGTTTGTCCACTAAAAACAAAAACAAAAATTAATGTCACATATTGCAAGAAGGAGTATGAAAATTTAATGTCTTGTTATTTTAAAACAATGATTCATGTTGTGATGACTATGCTGATGCATACACAAAGGCATTTTCATTTCAAAACAAATCTTATACGCTGTCCATAAAGTTGTCTGGTTTTTTTATCCTTTTTAATACTTGCTCAATTCTCATTGTTAAGTTTGTTAGAAAACAAACAGAATTGCAATTTTTATACATGGGTCTAGATTACCTGGTGTGTTTACAGACCTTTAAGTTTAGTGTTTATGAGATGACTTGTGAAAAATTTTCTGTGTTGTTTTCTTTTTTTTATATCAGTATAATTTTAATTTTACGACAAAAAAGTGTGAATTCATTTTCGTAACTTGTATATAAATCACAAAACTCAGAATTAAGTCTGCGACTCATAAACCAAAAATAGTGAAAATTTGTCTTTTAATCAATCACTGTTTTGATCAACTAAGATCTGAAGAGGTTTGTTCTATTTTTAAATTTTACTTGGTCTCATCATCTTTTATATTAAAACAAATACAATCATCTGACCTGGCCCTGGTTTTATCATCGTTCCTTAATTTAAGGAAACTACTTAACTTAAAAATCTCCATAGGAAAGTATTACAGAATTTAAGGGGAAAATCGTAAGTGAAGGAACTTTCCTTAAATTCTGTAATGCTTTCCTATGGGGATTTTTAGGTCATCTGACCCGAAGGGTCAAGATGACCTATTGCCATCATGCTTCGTCCGTCGTCGTGCGCCGTGCGCCGTGCGCCGTGCGCCGTCCGCCGTCCGTAAACTTTTCCTTTAACAATCTTCTTCTTAGTAACCAAAAGGCTCTAGGTGCTGATATTTGGCCAGTAGGCACCTGGGATTGAGTGCTACAAAGTTTCCTCATTTCAATGACCTTGACCTGTTTTCAAGGTCACAGGGGTCAAATATGTAAAAACCTTTAACAATCTTCTTCTCAGTAACCAAAAGGTCTAGGGTAATGATATTTGGCCAGTAGGCACCTGGGATAGAGTGCTACAAAGTTTCCTCATATCGATGACCTTGACTAACTTTCAAGGTCACAGGGGTCAAATATGTAAAAAAGCGTTTGACAATCTTTTCCTCACTAACCAATAGGCCATGGGTGATCATATTTGGCCAGTAGGTACCTGGGATAGAGTGTTCTAAAGTTTCCTCATATAAATGACCTTGACCTACTTTCAAGGTCACAGGGGTCAAATATGTTAAAAAATCTACACAACATTATCTAAAGAACTAAATGATCTAGAGCAATGATATTTTTGTATGATATGTAGACCAGCAATGCGAATCTTTTTCTAATATATTGTGTTTAGGTCAAAGGTCAACTTTGAGTGCTGGACGGGGTCAAAGGTTAACATGGGTTATAATAGGTAAAAAGCTTTAAGAATCTTCTTCTCAAGTTCCATAAGGCCCAGGGTTCTGATATTTGGCCAGTAGGAACCTGGGATAGAGTGTTCTAAAGTTTCCTCATATAAATGACCTTGACCTACTTTCAAGGTCACAGGGGTCAAATATGTTAAAAAATCTACACAACATTATCTAAAGAACTAAATGATCTAGAGCAATGATATTTTTGTATGATATGTAGACCAGCAATGCGAATCTTTTTCTAATATATTGTGTTTAGGTCAAAGGTCAACTTTGAGTGCTGGACGGGGTCAAAGGTTAACATGGGTTATAATAGGTAAAAAGCTTTAAGAATCTTCTTCTCAAGTTCCATAAGGCCCAGGGTTCTGATATTTGGCCAGTAGGAACCTGGGATAGAGTGTTCTAAAGTTTCCTCATATAAATGACCTTGACCTACTTTCAAGGTCACAGGGGTCAAATATGTTAAAAAATCTACACAACATTATCTAAAGAACTAAATGATCTAGAGCAATGATATTTTTGTATGATATGTAGACCAGCAATGCGAATCTTTTTCTAATATATTGTGTTTAGGTCAAAGGTCAACTTTGAGTGCTGGACGGGGTCAAAGGTTAACATGGGTTATAATAGGTAAAAAGCTTTAAGAATCTTCTTCTCAAGTTCCATAAGGCCCAGGGTTCTGATATTTGGCCAGTAGGTACCAGGGATGGAGTACTCTAAAGTTTTCTCATATAAATGACCTTGACCTACTTTCAAGGTCACTAGTGTCAAATGTTTGAAAATCTTGAAGCAACTTTTCGACAAATTATTTAAAACAGGTGAGCAATTCAGGCCCATTGGGCCTCTTGTTTGATATATTTAGGAGATTTCTATGAATATAAAAGTATTGAAATTTGTATAATCATGATTGAATTTTGCTGTGTGATTACGTCCAAGAACTATGTTTGTCCACTAAAAACAAAAACAAAAATTAATGTCACATATTGCAAGAAGGAGTATGAAAATTTAATGTCTTGTTATTTTAAAACAATGATTCATGTTGTGATGACTATGCTGATGCATACACAAAGGCATTTTCATTTCAAAACAAATCTTATACGCTGTCCATAAAGTTGTCTGGTTTTTTTATCCTTTTTAATACTTGCTCAATTCTCATTGTTAAGTTTGTTAGAAAACAAACAGAATTGCAATTTTTATACATGGGTCTAGATTACCTGGTGTGTTTACAGACCTTTAAGTTTAGTGTTTATGAGATGACTTGTGAAAAATTTTCTGTGTTGTTTTCTTTTTTTTATATCAGTATAATTTTAATTTTACGACAAAAAAGTGTGAATTCATTTTCGTAACTTGTATATAAATCACAAAACTCAGAATTAAGTCTGCGACTCATAAACCAAAAATAGTGAAAATTTGTCTTTTAATCAATCACTGTTTTGATCAACTAAGATCTGAGGAGGTTTGTTCTATTTTTAAATTTTACTTGGTCTCATCATCTTTTATATTAAAACAAATACAATCATCTGACCTGGCCCTGGTTTTATCATCGTTCCTTAATTTAAGGAAACTACTTAACTTAAAAATCTCCATAGGAAAGTATTACAGAATTTAAGGGGAAAATCGTAAGTGAAGGAACTTTCCTTAAATTCTGTAATGCTTTCCTATGGGGATTTTTAGGTCATCTGACCCGAAGGGTCAAGATGACCTATTGCCATCATGCTTCGTCCGTCGTCGTGCGCCGTGCGCCGTGCGCCGTCCGCCGTCCGTAAACTTTTCCTTTAACAATCTTCTTCTTAGTAACCAAAAGGCTCTAGGTGCTGATATTTGGCCAGTAGGCACCTGGGATTGAGTGCTACAAAGTTTCCTCATTTCAATGACCTTGACCTGTTTTCAAGGTCACAGGGGTCAAATATGTAAAAACCTTTAACAATCTTCTTCTCAGTAACCAAAAGGTCTAGGGTAATGATATTTGGCCAGTAGGCACCTGGGATAGAGTGCTACAAAGTTTCCTCATATCGATGACCTTGACTAACTTTCAAGGTCACAGGGGTCAAATATGTAAAAAAGCGTTTGACAATCTTTTCCTCACTAACCAATAGGCCATGGGTGATCATATTTGGCCAGTAGGTACCTGGGATAGAGTGTTCTAAAGTTTCCTCATATAAATGACCTTGACCTACTTTCAAGGTCACAGGGGTCAAATATGTTAAAAAATCTACACAACATTATCTAAAGAACTAAATGATCTAGAGCAATGATATTTTTGTATGATATGTAGACCAGCAATGCGAATCTTTTTCTAATATATTGTGTTTAGGTCAAAGGTCAACTTTGAGTGCTGGACGGGGTCAAAGGTTAACATGGGTTATAATAGGTAAAAAGCTTTAAGAATCTTCTTCTCAAGTTCCATAAGGCCCAGGGTTCTGATATTTGGCCAGTAGGAACCTGGGATAGAGTGTTCTAAAGTTTCCTCATATAAATGACCTTGACCTACTTTCAAGGTCACAGGGGTCAAATATGTTAAAAAATCTACACAACATTATCTAAAGAACTAAATGATCTAGAGCAATGATATTTTTGTATGATATGTAGACCAGCAATGCGAATCTTTTTCTAATATATTGTGTTTAGGTCAAAGGTCAACTTTGAGTGCTGGACGGGGTCAAAGGTTAACATGGGTTATAATAGGTAAAAAGCTTTAAGAATCTTCTTCTCAAGTTCCATAAGGCCCAGGGTTCTGATATTTGGCCAGTAGGAACCTGGGATAGAGTGTTCTAAAGTTTCCTCATATAAATGACCTTGACCTACTTTCAAGGTCACAGGGGTCAAATATGTTAAAAAATCTACACAACATTATCTAAAGAACTAAATGATCTAGAGCAATGATATTTTTGTATGATATGTAGACCAGCAATGCGAATCTTTTTCTAATATATTGTGTTTAGGTCAAAGGTCAACTTTGAGTGCTGGACGGGGTCAAAGGTTAACATGGGTTATAATAGGTAAAAAGCTTTAAGAATCTTCTTCTCAAGTTCCATAAGGCCCAGGGTTCTGATATTTGGCCAGTAGGTACCAGGGATGGAGTACTCTAAAGTTTTCTCATATAAATGACCTTGACCTACTTTCAAGGTCACATGGGTCAAATATGTTAAAATATCTACACAACATTATCTAATGAACCGAATGATCTAGACCGATGATACTTGCATATATTATATGTAGACTGGCAATGCAAATCTTTTTCTGATATATTGTGTTTAGGTCAAAGTTCAACTTTAAGCGCTGGACGGGGTCAAAGGTTCACTGGGGCTATAATGGGTAAAAGTTTTAAGAATCTTCTTCTCAAGTTCCATAAGCCCCAGGGTCCTGATATTTGGCCAGTAGGTACCTGGCATGGAGTGCTACAAAGTTTCCGCATATGAATGACCTTGACCTACTTTCAAGGTCACAGGGGTCAAATATGTAAAAATCTTTAACAATCTTCTTCTCAATAACCAAAAGGCCCTGGGTGCTGATATTTGGCTGGTAGGTACTTGGCATAGTGTGCTATCAAGTTTCCTCATATGAATGATCTTGACCCACTTTCAAGGTCACAGGGGTCAAATATGTAAAAATCTTTAACAATCTTCTTCTCAATAACCAAAAGGCCCTGGGTGCTGATATTTGGCTGGTAGGTACCTGGCATAGTGTGCTATCAAGTTTCCTCATATGAATGATCTTGACCCACTTTCAAGGTCACAGAGGTCAAATATGTAAAATCTTTTAACAATCTTCTTCTCGCTAACCAAATCCCCCAGAGTAATATGGTATTTGGCTAGTAGGTACCTGGGATAGAGTGCTACAAACTTTCCTCATACAATGGACCTCAACCTACTTTCAAGGTCATAGGGGTCAAACATGTAAAAATACCTTTAACAATCTTCTCCTCAACAACTTAAAGGCCCTGGGTGTTGATATTTAGCCAGTAGGTACCTCTAATGGAGTGCTACAAAGTTTCCTTGTATGAATGACCTTGACCTACTTTCAAGGTCGCAAGGGTAAAACATGTAAAAATCTTTTAACAAACGTCTTCTCGCTTACCAAAAGGCCCTAGGTGCTGATATTTGGCCAATGGGTACCTGGGACAGATTGGTGCAAAGATTCCTCATATAGACCTTCACTTATACTTTCAAGGTCACAGGGGTTATAAACATGTATGTAGATATCTTTGAACAACTTGGCAAAAACAAACACAAATGATATAGATCTTTATAGTCAGATGACCGTTGAGGCCCCTGGGCCTCTTGTTAAGTTAAGGAGTTTACTTAAGTTAAGGAACATTGATGAAACCAGGGCCTAGAGCTTAAATTGAGCTTCATTACCACAGGATAATTACGGCAGGTATATATACATGGCATTGTAAGAGGATTTGTATCACTTATGGCTTTCGAGTGACTTTTTTTTCAGTATCGACATCACTTCTTAACATTCAATCTATCAGATGATATTGTATCTACCATATCAAATTTAGTCAATGTGTTTCTATTATTTGTGAAGAAATAATGTAGAACATTTCTGATAACGGTTATAGTTATGTCTTTTGATCATGTTCAAATTCATTACATCAACTGCTGTCACTGTTGTAGTTCCATCATGTCTTTATGAAAATACTGTTGAATAAATTTGTTAATACATTTCATTAAAATGAATTGCCAGTTCTTTATTAAGATGAATTGTCGCTGCTTTTCAATAATGTATTTCAGTTTGAAAGATTAAGCGTAGTGTGAACATTTTTGGGGTTTATTTGTAAGGATTCATGTATGACTTCAACTTTGAAATTAAGAGTTCAAACGATACTTGTTAGAATTATAAAAAAGTAGTTTAGGTTAAGACAAAGTCCATACCATGATAAGAAGGTTTTGAAAAACAGTATATCCAACAACTTTTGCTTGTAATACAATTTATCAATTACCCTTCATGAATAAAAATGTGACTTTCTGCTGAGGCTAATTAAGTTGAACTCTAAGACCTGCTTTTGAAGGTAGATGCCTTCTATATCCACTCAAAGGAGCACCATGCATTTGTAAATTGTACAACACATTGATGTGTATTTTAGAAATGTGTCAAAATGAGATTGTTTTTTTTGTGTCAAACTTTTAGTGTGCTATACATTGCTAATTATTCATAGCAACAAGGAAAGGCATGACAGTAATGTTTAATATACCAATAATGAGCTGGAATCATTCTTAATTATATTTTGATAGTCATATTTGTGTGAAATTATTTAACATATGAACAGTCTTGCCTGTTTGTGCTATGATAATATTATTAACAAATCAACTGTTTTAAAGGTGTTTTACATTGTTAACAGATCGATAATTGTGTTGTTTTTTTTAAATTAAGTTAATTAACTTATGGACAGTCTTGCCTTCTTCCTCTTTTAATGGCCCAATATACGTAACTTAAGGAATTTTTTTCGTGATTCTAAAAAATTCTAAAAAAACCCTCCAGTTGATAATCATGCAAAAATAAGCCTAAAACGAAGTAAACCCGAGCGGTAACTACCATGAAAGTCTTGACAGAAAAACCCAAAGAATTGAAAATAATTCAGGTGGGGCCCACTTCAACAACAAACGGAAGTGAGAAGACAGTTCAAAATCGACGCGTGTTTACAAATACCGAGTTTCAACTGTGGCTATACCGGTGACCGCGTGAGAATTCATCTTAAATATTGCTGATATCAGTTATTCTTAACGAAATCTATACATATAATCACTTATAAGGCTTGATTTTCGCTTCAAGATTTGCTGAAAGTTACGTATATTGGGCCTTTAATGGTATTATTAACAAATCAACTGCTTGCAAGGTGTTTCATATTGTTAAAAGGCAGGTAAAATTATTTTGAATTTGTTGGTATGCTGTTTGTACATTATAACATTTATACAAAATCATTACAATATACAATATTATCATTATACTCTTTTATAAACAATTTTTTTTTATCTGATATCATTAATCATTTAAGTAAAACATTCATGTGTATACAATTTTAGACCATTTGTCACAGACAATGAAAACAGTTAAAAATCTGTTCATGATGACGACCTTTACATGTTCACAGTGTAGATTTCAGCCTCTCTGGTTGAAAACCCTGATACAGTAGTTACTTGTGAATAGGTTACTTATGTCTGTAGGAAATCCTGATAATTAGATGATAGAACAAACTCTAGAGTAGAGTAGCTAAACCACTGTGGTACGTAAGAGGAATATGTGTATTTCTACAAAAGGGATGTAAGTATTTGTGAAGATGTTTTGTTTGGTCAGTGTTTTTGTAGCAAGCTGGAATTCACCTCCATAGTGGCTGGCATTAAGTCATATCTATTAAGTATGCAAATAAAATTAATTTGATTTTCATGAGCATTTTGTTTCTAATTTCTGCAAAACTATGCCCCTAAATGAATTTATGCTAATAGGATTGGAGAAAATATTTAAAATCTGTTAATCGTTAGTCATTTAATTATTACTCTATTGATTAAATATTAACATTTGGATTTTTATAATTAAATGTTAACTTATGTATTAGTTGTTACAAGTTAATGGTTTTTGTCATCATATAGATCAAAATAAGCTCTTCTCTTAAAACATTCGTCAATTGATAACCATTCCTTCTTGCTTTGCCAAAGTAAGTAAATTTCTGCTGGTGGGATTACACTTTTTAAGTAACTATGTGAGACAGTTTTAATGGTAGTCTAGCAAATCTCACGTAATCTTTGTTCCTTCAATATTAACAGACTGCTTTGTTTCAAAACAGATATTTTGTTTTAAAATGTATTGGCAATGATCATGTATTGATAAATTCTTAATATGTATTAGATAGCAGATAGAATAAAATGTCAAAAGATCTTTATCATCAAGCAATAATACTATGAATCAGTTTGAAATAAAGTAATGGATGAAATTACAAATTCAAATGTGTTGATAACTCCTTGGCGTTATTGCTATATCGCAAATAAAGCTTTGATTATATTTTCTAATAGACGTATGGCTGTGTATTCTAATGGACTCGCCCATTATATACTTGAACTGGCTTCATTTGTTCTAGAACAAAACATGACACGTTTTAATGACATCGGTAGCTTCTTCCTCTCATGGTTCATGTACTTGTAAAGGAAACGTATACACAAAAGCATAATAAGAAATGCACTTTGGATGTCCCAGTATTTCGTTTCACTCTATCTTTAACCACAAGTTCACAAAGGAAGAAAAGGAAATGAAAAATCACATCAACACCATCAGTTCGATAAGCGTTTTGTATTTATTCTCTGTCCGTCATTATTTACATGTATACACGAAGTGTGCATCAACTCACCAACGAACAATAAAATTACCCTTTGGGTGCCTCGCATATTGGGTTTCATTTTGATTTTATTCATCACAGTTGTTGATTGGGTAGGCGTATAGATGACACTCATTGTTTTGGTCTGGTAGTCGAGGCCGGACCGGCGTATTACTTCGTCAGAAGTTCTCGTCTCGTCTTTGTAACACAAGAAAGACTGGAGCTGGCTCCTATGATTAATTCCCTATATCAGTTGTTATGTAGCACAATATAACGGCAACATCCAGGTCAATATGCTATCTCTCATTCCGACGGTTTTATCTCTCCTCCGCCTCTTTACTTAATCCCCCAGATTCCTTTCAAAGGGATTACCTAGTTAAATATAGACAGTGTAGATTAACGGGATCGTGACTTATTTGGATCAACAATTATTTGGAAATCATCTCTTGTTATGATGTAGTGATTGGTATGAAAGTGTTTGTGATAATTAATGTGTGAATTTAACGTCATTTAACGTTAATGGTGAATTCTGAAAGAGTTCAGCTCAATAGAATAGATTGTTTGATACATGATAGACTTATGTCGCAGTAAAAGCAGATATACACAAAGAAATAGACAGTTAAATATACAAAGAGTGTTAAAGACTTATATCGAAGTAAAGGCAGATATACTTTGAATTAATATGCAATTATGTTTTTTCATGAACATTTCGTGTGGTGCTCTATTGTTGGTGACGAATTTCATAGTTTACATTGCCAAATCGAAAACTCAAAGAAAAGAAAAGAATAAGAATATTTTTAAAGATCTTTTCTTAAAATGGGGAAAATGTGTTAGCGGGGATAACTTTACCTTTGTTTTCCCGGAAACTAAAATAAATCCATACAGTAGAAATAAATTTTGGAAATTGCTGATGTAGAGACAGATGTAAAAGTAGAAAAAAGAATGCCTGTGTTATTCCTGGACAGACGCGAGAAGAAAGTTTAATTGAGTGTGAATTATAAAACAAAAGTTAAGTACAAGATGAAATTTATTTCATAACAGTTATTCGGAAGAATATATTGCTAAGTTTCTATGTCCATTTCTGTCCTGCTTGATACATTTTTGTTCATTCTAAAAGACGGAAATGCTGCACTTTTGCTGATAATGAAACCAAAGGTTAGATATTTATCAGATGATTTTGTTTTAAGTAAATATCCTTTTAGCAAGTTATCTTGTGTATATCCGCTATTGAACATATATTTATTTTTAACGTATTTCAAAACTCTGATAAGCACTCGTGTATTATCTCTATAATGTTTTCTGTTGATGTGATTCTTACATAGTTCATGTATTTAATGTTCAATAGAGGAACATTTTTCAGATAACATGTTAATACACATTTATCATGTTGAAGTAGTACAAAGTGTTTGTCGTAGGCTGTGTGAACAGAATGCCAAATAGTCTGTAGGCTGCTGATGATGACTTAGTATTGTCCGACACTTTCCTTTCTGTATCAAGCTAGAGGGCGCACTGCTGGTGTAAGTGCATCCACTTAATAGTAATAAAAAATATTTCTTATTCATAATGTTTAGTAATCTGAAAAGAAAGATTGTGTTTTTAAGAAAATATTCTTGGCAATGTCCTTTAGCGGTTTGTACTATAACCCGGACTGACAAACTACAAACCTGTCCAACAAACCCGGACTAAAAAACTACAAACTTGTATTACAACTTGGACTATCGACTGGACTGCAGAAATGATTTGCAATTCATGGATTTGCAGTTTTTGACAACGCCCCGTTCGATCGTCCTCCTGTCGGTTTATCTTCGCATTAGTTAGGAATAAAAATCAGGGTAATTTACCGTTCTGCTTACTCCATGTCGTACATCCACATGATGTGTTTAGCCGAGGCTAGTCGGCATATGTTTCAGATACCTGTATGACCTATTTTTCCGCTTCCATGGCCAGGCTTCTATATCAAAGATGGTTACCCAAGGTCCGGTCCCATCTGAATTATATTTAAAGAATAGTAAAGGCATGTTTTCGACTTTTCCCTCTAAACCTCCATGGCTTATGGCTTTTATGTCTTTTTGGTAATGGTCATGCTTCAGATGCAGGAAGTGACCGACATTTTGTGATGAATGACCAGTTTAAGAAGTTTGGTTTTGAGAAAGTCCTGCCACATCGTTACTTTGAGTAAGAAGAATACATTTACCATACATTCGTAACAGTTTCGATGATTTCTAAAGCAACCCATTTTGCATTGAGATAATGTTATAAATCAAGTGTTTTTAGTATGATTTAAATTATTTTCAATTGCAATATATATTTTGGTTTTATTAACTTTCTTTAAAATATTTGTTCACGTTATTGATTCTTTTTTCTTCATTTGAAATTTCATTAGATTTATTAATCATGTAGTCATCTTTTTATACATGATTATTTTAAATGTTCAATAGCTTGACAATTGCTTAGGATCCCATTGAATATTAGAATTTGAGATTTCAAATTATTTTTCAATATTTTATCCATCTTTTACTTTGGAATTTAAGTTTTCTTCAATGCACATTATCAACATATATATACATGAACATGACTGATTCCGTTTCAAGTCATATCGCTGCATCCATCATCTACAATGCAAAATTTGGTTTGCTTTTTCAAAGTTTGATGAAAATCAATCCGGCCGTTCTACCTGTTGGTAATATATTGCATAATGTGAATAAGCATTTTGTAGAAAATTTGTATTCAAACATTTACATTTCTAATGGTTAGCATTATTTTAATGTTCTTCATGTTTTTATTCATAATGCAAACTTTGTGAATCCTTTTCCGAGTTGTGTGTTTGTATCATCACATACAAATTGATTGAAAGCGATGTTACTGCTTAAAATTATATATACTTGAAAAACATTTTAATGTGACATAAAAATAAGTTTATGCAGTAACATTTCTATTGAACATGTGAATTTGTGCGTCAATCCACTTCATTTTGGAATTTTATTTTACTCATGCTGAATAACTTATTATTGTTTATCAGATCATTCATTCTCTTTAGATAATACACCATGTATTGCCAAATCAGAAAAAAGGTTCTATTTAAATAAGCAATAGCCTTATCAAAAGAGGTGTGAGATTATTTTCTGACGGTCTTGAAATCAATCTACATTGACGTGGTTTTACTTTGAGCGTTACTGTGTAATATATCTGAATTGTAATCAAGTCAGTTCTTCTATGTATGTGTGTGATCTAACTATTAATTATTATGACATCATTAATGAAACACGAAATTTAATTGAAAGGGAAATATGTATCATTTGTTGGCGTTACTTTCTGTGCTCCATTAATATATTAACTATGTATGTAGGTAATAAAACACTAAGACTATCAAATGTGGTATAGTTTTATTTTAAAGTGTGTTTATTGTTGTTTCTAAGTCTATCAGCGTCTATCGTTTGAACTATACGGCTATATGTGGACAAACGTCTTTGGAAATGTCAAGGCATTGTATATAATGATTTATTAATTTCGAAGATGAATATATTCAAAGAAACAACTTTTAATGTTTTTTTCATCAAAATCTTTATTTAAAAAAACCAACAACAACCACATTTATTCTGAAATATTCACCTCTTATCTCCGTCTATCAATTGCAACACATCGAGAAGGTAAATATTGTCATAAGACTATAATATATAATCAATCGCTATTGCGACGTCATCAAATTCATTATTGTCAACCCTTGATTTTCGATTAAAAACTGTTCGAAATAACTTATAAAGAGTATTATTACAAATACTCTATCAAAATGTAAATATGATGAAGAATATGTTAGAAAATCATACGGAACTGATGCTGACATTTAAGTGCTACCATATTAAAATATACAACTGAAGGCTCCCAGTAGAACATCCCACTCGGTCTTGCTATACTGACTTTCGGCCTACTGTATACATAATAAATGTTAAAGGTAAAATATCTATGTTAATATCATCCTTCATAACATTAGATCGAAAAAGTATAACATATATTACATGAAGTTCTACAATATTCAAATTTTAGGCGTCTTCTTTCTCTTAGCTAATATGTAATTAACATTACTTATTATTGTTTTTACATAATGTACTCCCTATATTTTGATTTAAATCTACTATGAATGGTTAATATTTCAAAACTTGCAAATCGATAATTTGCCTTCCAGTTTAAAGGTTATCAATAAAACAGAAAAAAAAATCAGAGAATATCAAAGCGTCATAAAAACCATGATCCGGACTTAAAATCGATTAACTAGAGGTAAAATATGAACAAAGGAAATATTTGCAGGGAGACCCTCGTAAAAGTATAAGAGAATAAGATCAGGTGTTCCGGAAGAGTAAGCGTTTTCTCCTTCATCGACCACACCCACCATGTAAATCTTGGTCACATTCAAGTATACATCAATCCTCAAAATGAGAACAGAGTCATCCTTAGAAGTACACTTTCAAGTAGGATATTTAAGATAATCCTACATTCAGTTATTTGACACAGTAAGCTAAATGTTATTACCGTTTTTAACAAAGTGTATTGTGCATCAATATTAAAGTAATCTGACATTTTTAGAATAAAGTCGAGTTTTTCGAAATGAAATCTGATTTAGAAAAGCAAGCATTGACTGATTACAGAAATCGAATTGAAACGTAATTAGTGTCAAGGATTCCTTTGTATTCAAATAAAAGCTTAAGATATGCCGAGGTTTCACAATCATGTTTTTGACATGTGATTCAAATAGGAGACGACGCCATTTGTTAACGAAGAGCAGTAAAACTCGGAAAAAAACATTTCCATTGATGTCTCGTCGTTAACAAATTTTATTTTGGAGAAGAAACAAAATTGTAGATCCAGATATGCTTTTAATGTAATGGTCGTCACACCTGCACGTGTATTTTCTATAATATAATACACGTGTTATCTGTTAAATAGTCAAAACATCTACAAACTGTCTCTTTAATAAACACATTAACAAGCTGTCTTCGTCTCTGTTCAAATTTCTGTGTATACCGAAACAAGCATCATTTCATGTGCAGTTCCTAACTGAAATAATGGGCCGACAAACAGCTAGGGTCCATGTTTCCCTTTTATGACAATTACCTAAAATCTAGCCATGCGGATGCCTTTGTCCCAATCTCTGCGTCCTATCATTACCTAATTGCTCCTCGAAAACCTTCGTTTCAGATGTAGCTGAGCGGGAGCGTAACCATTAATTACGCCGTATACGAAATGCACGTGTAGTCTCGAGACCGTCTCGTGCAGCTCTTCCTCTAGTCGAAATAAAAGTGCTTGTATATCGGGTTATTTTATATTTTAGGGCCACTATCTACCATAAGGGAGATAACCATGCTCATCAAATAAGACCACCTGTATGTTCTTAAGAATTTGTGAAAGTTGGTGTAAACATTTTAAAAGATGTGTTTTGGTGTACATTTGTAATTGAACGATGCCAGACAATATGCACTTGAAGATAGCAATATTTGCCTCGGAATTAATGTATTTCATAGGCGATTTGATGGTAGTGTAGTCTGATAGGTTGGTGTTTTATGTAACACGTACCGTGTTACGTTTTGTTGTAAATTTGAGTCAAATTTCACCTTAATCCATTTTTTTAACAATCTGAGTTTCTAATATTTCATTTTAAGACTTTTTTTTTATTATTACGGATATTAGAAATACAATTATTCCCTTATGTTCTAAATAAAATTCTAGCGAAATGTACTAGAAACGATTAGTGTGTTTACTTGTGTGAATGACAATGCTGACTCGGTTCTCAAAAATAGGATTGATGTTAAGTTGGATGTGACCAAGATTTACATGCCTAGTATCGTCGATAAAGTAGAAGACGCTTACTCTTCCAGAACACCTGGTCTTATTCTATTGTAATTTTACGAGAGTCTCCATGTTAATATTTCTTTTGCTCCTATTTTGCCTATAGTTTAATCTTTTTTGAGTTCTTAGTATGGTTGTGTTGACGCTTTGGTATTTCTTTTTTAAATAAGATAATAATTATGTTAATATTTATAGAATACCCCATCATATATGTTGTCAATTTCTTTTATACAGATCTTGATACTCCGTCATTTACACTCCGAATCACCTGGCTTAGGATACAACCTTTTCGCTGAAATGGATATATTCTGTCACATGAGATATGCTTTCAAAGCCCAAGATTGCTGTTCATTCTCGTTATTGTACACAATACCTGATACAATAAAAAGTCAAATGATCACATCCTTGTAAGTTCATGGATAGATATTTCATGTTGTCCAATATACTATTCAGTCAAGGTTTCCTACGGGGAACGTTTTAATCTACGCCGGAGAAAACTTGCTCAGCCGGAATTCTGTCTCTACTACGATGTAATGGAGACTTTAGATAACCCCGTTTATGTTGACTATCCTGTACGCCCTTTGTGTTTGTCCTGGTTTGATTTCACTGTGATGAAATTGTCTTTGCGTGGCAAGGTATTGTGTGTACATTTCGGAATGTCTTTTACAGTTGTCAAAGAATCGAATAGATAATGGCGATAAGAAATGGTTTTCGAAAGTTGAATTATTCCTTTATAACTTTCTTATATTATTCATACTCATTCATACCACTTCTGTATAAGTAATATTTCATATAATGCTATGGTAATTTATTATTTGGATTTATAGTAACTATTTTCTTATTTGTCTTCAAATACAAATCCATTTAGCGGTTAAATTGCCCCAATCCCTATTATTTAGATATATTCAAGTGGCTGTGGAGATACAATATGTGCTATCGTTTTATCATTCAGAAAATATTAGATTTTCATATTATACCGGACACGTTGTCAGATATATATAACAGACAAAATCCTATAATGGTCGTTAAGAGTATTATATTTATCATCTTCCTTCGGAGATTATGATAAATTGTGTCTCAACATTATTTTGCCTTTATATAACTTTATGGCAAGGTAAATGGAAATGCATGCTAACTTTGTACGTCAGTTTATATTATTCTATATAAACATGGAAATCAATAGCTATTGTCCGTTTCCCCAAAAGCACATGCTTAAATAATTGTTACACTTACCAGTATTAAACAATATTTGTGTACCATGCCTGATATTAAATATACCACAATGTTTCTCTCACACAACAAAATTAAATATTTAATAAAGAAGAAGTATTTTTTACAAGCCGTTCCATGATGAAGTTGCAAGGAAGCGTATACATTTTAATCATTTTAGGACAGATAACGAATGATTTGAATTGGCATGAAAGACAGAAAAAATAAAGTCAATATAGTCTACGTGTGGCACCGAGGAATGCATTTAATTAAAACCAGGTCATTCTTGTTGAAACAGAACAACTAGCTGCGTTTTTCATTCATCAATAGAATATATCTACTGATGCGAATCTGTTGTTTAGAAAGGGAATTAAGGTGTGACAATGCATTCTAAGAAATGTACAAATGAACAATTCTTCGTGTTGCCCTTATATCCCCAAAACGCAAAAGCATTGACCTGGTGCTACCATGCTCGTTTATATCGTGTCACATGTGACATGTCTGCCTTTAGAATTATAAATGCACTTTCGATTATGATTGTCAACAATGAACATGGTGAGTAGTGACACGGTACACAAACTTTCGTAGTACACGATTTGGAATTATACAGAACTAGTTTAATCTTAATTCCAAATTAAAAAATTAAAGGGTTTTACGCACCTGACCTTTCTGCTTCTACATTAGTTTGGAAATTTGGTATCCCACCTTTTGGCCCCTAGCATCACTGAAGAGTCATAGGAGGACGAAACGGCTGTATGATGCAGTTTAATTCATTTTTTTCGGCATACTGTATCTATTACTAATTTTAAAAGGTGCAGCATATGTGTGCGTTGCGTCATCTTTGATTGAACTTATATAATTAAGTTCTAAATAAGTAATATTTCCATGACAATAAAAACTAGTCTCTGTGTTATGGACGTTCTTCATCGTTAATTTCTACGTTGAAGTTTCTACATTTCTATATTGAAGTAAAAGTACATCTTTTATGGGGATATTTTTGTTATCATCTAACAATGCTTGCACGTGGAAAATCTGAAGGAACATTAAAACAACTTTGGCCTGAAAGTCATAGTTTTGGGTTCAATATGATCAATTCCAGAAGACATATGTTTGTTCTTATATACATAAAACATTAATATTTCCTTCAAAATATGTTTAGGAAACGCAAGTGAAAAGTAAATTAGAAAGTTGGCATTATTTCTACTGAGAACGGTTTTTTCTCCCTAAAATGAAACTAACTCTGGCTACATAAAATAATTCATTAGGTTGAACACTGGTTAAACATGTACAATCATAATGCCTCAAAAATTGTCTCGTCACCACAAATATAATCACGGGCATACACCTATAAATCCGTACCAGAAGTGCAAGACTATTGTCTCCATGGAAATCCGAGGTAACACATGTTTTGGTCGGTATCAACACCTTGTATCTTTCCTGGTAATGTGTGGAACTTCAGCTGAGCTTCTTCTTGAAGTCAAGTAATTATATACTTTAGATGGATTTAAACATGAAGTAATTATTTCTTATCCATCTTATTCCCTTCAAGAACTTCCTTTTAAAAGGTGAATTATTTTATAAATCCATTGTTATTCCCTTGAAGAAATTCATTTTATAAGGTGACTTATTGTATAAATCCAGTGATCGCAACACATAGGACATTTATATATAAAACGAAATCCTCGAAGAATTTCAAGTGGTTTTTATCCGACGTTTTCACTTTGTATAATATAACAGGATCTCCTCTCGAATTCAAATATTTCAATACTTATATACACCCAAGCTATCTTATTGGCAGTATGATAACGTGCTAACTGATCAAGTATAAAGTTTGGAGATCCAGGAGAAGAGGCGTTATTCTCAATGGATTGGGGTTTTCGTTTGTGATACAATCTCCTTTTTCTGGATCCTCTGTCACACATGTCTATCTACAATCGAATGATCTGCAGCATTAAATAGGTTTAGAATATTGGAGTGGGCCTTTTTACATAATGTACTTTATATACATACATTGTATATTGTTAAATAGCCAATAATTTCTTCCTGAAGGGATACATATGCTTAGTAGTCGTTCTAAGCATTCTGCATCATTAGCTTCAGAGAAGTAATAAAGAGATTCATGATGAGTTTTTGATATTCATTTTAGAGATTTTTTATTCTTAGAATTTTGAACTTATAGAATGTACCCATCTTTTATAAATTATACTCGACATTTAGCTTTTTTATCTAGGTTTTACTCTTCATTGTTAAAATTCTTTAAGCTGAAACACAAGTATTGGTTTATATATGCTGGCCCTTTGGATTTCTTCGTCAAAATTATCGTCGATCTTTGTGAAAGTGAATGTTTACTTAATTCAATTTTTTTGCGTCGAATTATCAGCGTTTATGCACCAATATAGACAACTTTTATCAAACCCAAATCGACAATCGGGTGTATTATGGCGTAAACCCCGAATTTAAAAACCATTTCTTCAAACGAATCTAAACTAAACGCGCATCACTGAAAATGTGTAGGGGGTCAGGAGCACTCTCGTAAAACGTTCATTAGACACGCCGAAATCTTTGTCATCTAAGTCTCCGAGCGTAATTGAGTGTAATTGATTTAAATTCTTTTCCATTTCATCACCACTTCTTCTATTTTAAATTATTTTTTTGTTCCCCGGCAGTCGTACGGCTTTGCTTTTAGTGCTGTTTTCTCACTGATAAGTGAGTTTACATAAGAAGAGTTTGCCGTGAGAAAGGTGTCTTGGCCGTGAGAAATGTGTGTTAACGTGTTATACAAGGCTGATGATGTCAATATATCGTCTGTAAATAGGTCAGGTTTAACGTAATTAGCATTTGATTAGATAAATATATCTATTTTGAGATAAAGTCGCTCTTTTATTTTTTCATCATTTCTCTTTTATTTTAACACACGTAAATACAGGGCTGTGTTTTGTAACATGTACCGATATGTTTAACATATTAAGGGGTTATTTTAACGAAATACTTGGACAGATGAAATTCTAGAGTTTTCGGAGACCTTGTCATAAATTATAAGCAAGAATCATCAGCTTCTGTGATGTAAATCAAAGCAACCTTCGAAAATGTATTATTCGTTTTTAATCAATCCCCTTTGAAAAGTTTTATAAAGGTCCATGTATTTACCACTTTCAAACAATATAGACTAATTTTGAGTAGTGGCACTGTGCATAATATACACATTTTCGTAGTACACGATTTGAAATTACACGGAATTAGTTTAATTGTATTGCTAAATTCATTAATTAAAGGGGTTTAACGCACCTGACCCTTTTGCTTCTACATTAGTTAAGAAATTGTGGATTCCCACCTTTTGGCCCCTAGCATCACTGAAGAGTCCTAGAAGGACGAAACAGCTATATGATGCAGTTTAATTAATCTTTTGGCATACTGTTTATATTACTAAATTAAAAAGGTGCAGCATTTGTGTGTATTACGTCATCCTTAACATAATTGTAATCGAAGTTCAGCATGATGGAAAATTTTACATTTGACCTAGCTTATGTTTGTATGAGTGGGATTTAAGGTTCCTTGGTTTTTTGTTTAAATTTTATTGAAGATTGTTAGCATTATATGGATCACGATATGATTGAATTCCGTTTTCACTGTGATAATGTAATGATTTTGTGAATACCTTTAGAGGGTTTTTGCTGTCATAGGGCATTACTTGTTAACGTTATATTATCAAGTATATGTCGACAGTTTTGTTTTGTTTTTTCATTTTTCAATTTTAAGTATTTTTAAAAGTGGCGAAAGTCCTTATATAGGGGTATCAATATCGTCAAAAAATAATTGTTTGTTTTTTGATGATGTTTCTATATTTCTAACAATAGTAATAGCATTACAAATAACAAATAACATAAGCATTGTTAGAATATATAGGACCATATTAACAGTTATTACATTATCATATTACATATCCAATGTAATAACATAAACAATGTAAAATATATTCATTTCGATAACATGAATACAATGTAATAAATAAATATGTAATGTATAGAAAATGAAATGCAAAGAATGTGCAATAACTTTAGGTAAAAATTAATGCATTTTACTACATAGAAACAATGGCATAAGTAATGTAGTACATAAACAAAGCAAAATACTGCCAATGTAAGATTTAATATATGTCGATTACCTATGGTATAGCTTAGTACAGTTACAATGTATGATCAAAAAGTAAACAATAAGACTTTTACATACATTGTAAAATATCTACAGTAATGTATACAAATAACAAAAACAATATTACAATGGAGCATATACAGTTTTCGTCAAAACTTCAATACCAGACCGATCGACACCTTGGGCGATGTTAAAAGACCTTGCCATTCCGTGTTTTTGTTTTCACCATTACAACGACACATTCCGATCGATAGCTATTCAATATGGACATAGCGTGGTCAGTTTAAGGATACATGAAGGTAGTAACAAATAAACTGACCTGAATTGGACCATCCCATAGGACCTGTATCGTCTGACCACATTGAAAATCATCTTTATGTTCCGTTAAAACGCCAAGACAGTCTTTTATATGGCGACTTATACCTGTAAACGTCACCCAATCTTTGTGGTCATCGAAGTGCTGTAGCACCTCCTTATGAGGTAGACATAGTCTATAGATAATATTATCTACAGACTATAAATTCTTCTGATTTTATAAATTATTTCTAAATGTTGTGAGCTGGGCTTATCATGGAACTTCTTAAAGTCAATGCCTGTTGATGTATACCGCTATGATTGCCATGTTATTGACGTTTATGGGTGTTTCAGGGGCAATGAAATGTCTCCATTTTTTTTACATTGACATGCTGCCGAAACAAAGGTGATACTAAATGGTAAAACGGTGTCCGGGCCTGATCGATCCGGATGAAATGTCTACCACAGAGGTCAGCATAACACCTCAAATCGAATCCAGTAATGATGATTCATTGCAGCGTTGACTTCCGAATGGGAGTAAAACACGGTCGGTAGGACACTATCTGAGAGGTTTCTTTCCCGATATCTGAATCACTTACAAATGGCGAAATATTTTTATTTTCAATATGATAGCATATATATATATTGTAGTAAGTTACACTCAAGGCATATATTGCTTATTATAGGGGAATATTACACTCGTGACACTAACAAAGCTCAAGAAAAATATTATTCTCAAAGAAACCTTGAGTGATGATACCATAAAAATTATTTGAGGAGTTTTCAAATCAACTCCAACTATGCTACGCTGATTACATATTCCTGCTTGCTAAATGGATTTAATGTTATATTGTATTACCAGGAAAAATAACCAAGTGCTTTGATCTAAATAACTTAATTTAATATTTTTGCACGTTTATATCTGAAATTCAATTTCATCGCCAACTTGGTCTCATGTAGAAATGTTTTATATATTTTTTATCACATAACTGACACGTTCAGTCTTGTCATACGGCCATGTCATAAATATGATAATACACACGTGTAATAACACTATTGTGACGTCATAAACTAATGACGTCTTTATGATTGTCTTGGTAGTGAAAATCGTACCGTCAAAAAAGAAATTTGCTTTTCTTATAGAGAAAGAATTTGAGAGTTTTAAGTTATGTGATAAATATAAATCTTACACGAGTGTCAATGTTATATGGAATTTATTAAACTCGATAAATAATTTAATATGTCACTCGGCTTAAGGCTCGTCACATATTAAATTATTAAGCTCGTTTAATAAATTCCATATTACATTGACACTCGTGTAAGATCCTCTATGTAAGTTATAAAGGTGAACGTTTTTGAATATCCTACTCGTAGTGCTTGAAAAGAGATACCTCAAATCTCAGTTTGAGGACGTAACATTTGCTTAGATTGGCCAAGATTTACATGGCGGGTGTCGTCGATGAAACAGAAGACGCGAATCCTTCCGTATACCCTGGTCTTTTTCAATAGTCCCCGTGTAAATCTTTCCTTTGTCCATATTTTGTCCCGTGTTAAATCGATTAAATTCGGATTTTAGTTGTATTGGCGCTTCTTTATACTCTGATAGAACAAAATCACGTATAGATTTAATGATAGCAATAATTCCCATTTCTGAGGTCTTTCCAAGCTTTTTTACAATTAAAATTTTGTTAATGAATTGAAACCCCCCCCTCATAATCTAGTATGTCGTACACCAATCCCTAGTCTAGGGGGTTATATATGATATAAACATGACATGCTACATACATATTTTCGAATCTTAATCATATTTGGGACTATACACTTAATCCTGAATAGCCGAAAATATGAGACCATATGAACCAACACGTTACCAAATATCCAGACTTCGACTGAAGTTCTTAACACCTAAAATACTACTAAACCTATGGCGTAATAATGTCAAGCGATCATACAAATATAATGATCCTTTTAATCACAAGGCAATTATATATCGTAAATCTAGTTCTCTTTGATATCATGTAATGCTGTTTGTTTTTATACATGTTGACGAACCACCATTTTTGATTTGCTGCATGCTCTCTAAGATTGGCAGGCGACCAAGCCGTCTGTTTGATGGTCTTGTGTATTTTTGTAACATGGTCTTTACTTTAGAGTCTCAATGTGTTTTACGTCCGATCTTCACTGGCTGTTGTGTCTTTAGGAATCAATATTACGATTTTCCATATCACTTTCATTATATAACAGTTTTTATCGCAAGATGATATCCATTTTCTCCAATTAACGAATAAAATCCTGCAATAGAAGGAGTTCGGTTTAATAAAACTGTCTCGTGAAATCATTTTATATCTTATTCCGTGGTAAAGTACGTTGGCATAAAATTTAATCAGACATCAGTCTGCCGCATTAATACAAATTTACATCATCAATATGCACCTTCTGTATTTATTTTAATGTATATAAACCAAAAGTCGTGCATGAAGGCGTTGTAAAATTTGTCTATGTCGATGATTTCAATGTTTATTAATACAAGACGTGCTTGTTAACTCAATATGTCAAGAAAGCAATTATGTGTGCAATGTTCCAAGACTTTTATCAAATGCAAATATTAAAATATCAAATATCACTATTAATCGTCAGTGGGGCTGTTTTCGTAATCAACATGCAAAAGTAAATTGGAAGTACTGTTGGCAAATCATTCACGATATAGTTTAAGTTATTATCTCATATTGTACTTAAATGTGATATGTAAAATGTGTCCAAGATTTACATAGCGGGTGACAGCGATGAAGCAGAAGACGCTTACTCTTCCAGAACACCTGGTCATATTATCTTGTGCTTTTACGAGAGTCTCCATGCAAATCTTTCTTTTGTTCCTATTTTGCCTCTAGTTTATTTGATTTTGAGTTTGGATTATGGTTTTGTTGAGACTTTGGTATTCTATGATTTTTTAAAAATATTATGTGTGATGTGTATTATGTACTATCTGTGATATGTATCATACATTGTCCGTGATATACCCGGTATATCAACTGTAAGATGTATCGTTTGTCTCTTTCCTGGGGTATCTTACCACTATATTACTGATATCGTGAACTGGCTAGATGTTGTAAACACAATGAATTGTCAATGAAAAAGATAGCAGGGTTCTATTAGCATACCGTCCAGTTACTCAAAAAGTAGAGATCGTTTCCGTGTGATAAATATACAAAAAAAAAATAGAGAATACCAAAGGGTCAACAAAACCATAATAAGAACTCAAAATCGATAAAACTAGAGGCAAAATAGGACCAAACGAAAGATTTACATGGAGACTCTCGTAAAAGCAAGAGAGAATAAACCATGTGTTCCGGAAGAGTAAGCGTCTTCTGCTTCAGAATTCCACCTTGACGAAAGAAAACTATATGATTGGATTTGATTTGATTTTATATATATTTCATTTGTTAAAGTGATGGGGATTAAAAGTGATTGCATGCGTTACGGATTAGTATCAGAAAACACTGAATTCAAAACTTCTAACTAATGGTTGTTAGATTTTTGAGACAATTTATGCTCAAGAAATGGGATAAATGCTTTGTATACCTTAACAAATCCAAAAGTGTGTTGATAAATGTTTAGAATTCCCTCCCTAAAACTATTTTCTCTGTAAGAAACATGCTCTTTTTCCACTCTAACCAACCATATACCTCATACTAAATTGGGAGAACGCCTCACCAGCTGGTGAACAATCTTATCACACGGGGTTTTAAGTAGGCTAATGGAGATCATTGGCATGTTTTATTTGTTTTCTTGTCAATATAATTATTCCAAAATAAACTATAATAATCTTTGTGTCAAACGAAGTTCAGTGGTTTTCACAACGGTCAGGACTATGATGGGTTTTGTAGTATTTCCCCAGTTCTCACTATGGAAACTTTACATTACATGAATTTGACATAAGTTTACAAAGCTTACATTTAACGGAAGATGCTTACCACTTCAGAACACCTTGTCGTATGATCTTTAAACATTTATAGCGGTTCTATGTACATCGTTTTTTGTTCCATTGCTCATTTTTTTTAATTTGAATGAAAATTTCAATTATGTTTTCAATGTAGACATATAATGTTCCTATATGACTGAATTTTAAAGTAAAATTCATCTGAACAAAAAGGGATGAGACCACGCCATTTATTACATTTAATGTTCTTAATAATGATATCAGCCGACTTAATACTTTTTTATCTAGTTTATCAAGTGTACCTAAGGTCTAATGATAATTTGTAACAACCACGTCATGTCCTGTGTTGATTTGATTAGTAAAGTTGGTCTATTATGACGATGTTTTACCATCATTAAGCAAACTGTAGCTCACATGTGTTAATTATGGCAGATTAACAATAAATTGATGTACAAATGTTTCTGTATTACTTGCATATATTTACAAAAAAATATATATATGTATCTTTGAATCTGAATGTCAAATACAGGTCGATAACAAATAGTAAGTTTTTGTTGTTGCCAATAGGCCTTAATACGGAGAATAGTGACATTTTCCCATTTGTATTTGCTTGTTCTAGATTTTGATGCATCTCCCTTTATTCATTCTTTGAGAACATGGTATCACTTTGCTCTTTGAACTAGATTTACATTAAGGGTGTCGTCGAAAAAGCAGCAGGCAAACCCCTTCCAAATTAAATGTTATATTATCTTTCTTTGTATCATTTTAGAAATCATAGTGAGATATTTTCTTTTTGATATTTTATCCTATTTTCCATGATTTCGATTCTGATTTTGCTTACACCTTTCTACTCTCGATAGAATATTATGAAAAAGGATTTTTTTTCGAATTTTAATTTGAAGTAAAAAATGCTTAATGATTTCATATCTTATAACGTTTTAAATATATGTATATCAAATAGCATTTACGAGCTACTGTACATGTCGGAGTTAATTGCTAGGTAAATTAAAACATCTGTACGTATAGGGTCGTCAGGCCAGACAGATCTTTCAAGCTTGACCACAGGAATGTTCAGCAGCGAGTCACTTCCGTATATCGAGTCTGCGGTTAGATATGTAATCCAGTTCAGATTGGAGGTTCCTAAACGCTATTGGTATACAATGAATCATCACTTTGCAATTCAGGTCTCCCTTCATCTTTTACCTGAGTTGATCCCACAAATATGATGTTGCTGTTTCTGTTGGAATAATAACTAAAAAACCTAACATGAATGTGATCTACGCAACACTTGCTGAAAGATCATCCTTATTGACAACTTTTTGTGCAGCTTATGTTTACCGCATAGACTCTTTACTCTCAAGAAATATAAAATGGGGTTTTAAATTTTCTTTTCGCACGTACCTCAGACCGAGATATCACACGGTTTACCTATTTTTCTATCTTTTCCGATCTGCCTTGTACATTAACGTGCGTTTCGCGAGATTTTACACCCTGATGTATTCGCTGATATGTTAGATGCTTGAAATTGACGGTTTGAATTATAATCGCTTACTCTTACGGAACACCTAGTCTTATTCTCTTGTACTTTTACCAGGGTGTCAATGTAAATATTTCTTTTGTTCCTATTTTGCCTCTAGTTGAATCGATTTTGAGTTCGGATTATGGTCTTGTTGACGTTTTGGTATTCACTGAATTTTGTTTCTCTATGAAATACAAATTTCGTTTTGTCGCTTTTTGTATACACACATATATATATGGTAGTTTTTTTTTATAAAAATGTTCTGTTTTGTCGCTTTGTATATTTTTATGTTTTAAAGATATTTTTGTATAAGGTAAAACATATTTTACAATTTACATTGTGAAATTCATTGTCTTTATTAGAAGGATGGACTAAATTTGTATGCAGAAGCATTTAGTGTAAGCAATGAAGAGATACTTTTTTGAGGCGACAGACGGAGTTTGTACTGTTTTCAGCAAAAAAAAAAAAATCATAGAATACCAAAGCGTCAACGAAACCATAGCAAAGTAGATTTTTTTGAAACTGAAGACTGCTGGAAAAAAATCAATAACCTATAACTGCGCAAGATCGGGTTATTTCATTTCCGGGCTAAAATTCTGTAACATCCAAATCGAGGTTTACGCCCCGATTATGATTTTGTCATAGAATCTTTACCTCGACTGTGATAACCCGTTCTTCTCAGTTACAGGTAGTATATTTTGTTCTGACTATGAAAGTAAGGATTCTGTCATAAGTAGAGACTCTGTCGAGATTCAGCTTTTCATAAAGGCATGTCAAATGTTAACCAAACGTATTGCCATGTTAACCAATACCCTACGTAACCAGTGGATATACATTATACTAAACAGTTATATATTATATAAATCTGTTTCATTGTTCCTTCTAATATTGATGTCTATTTGTATAATGTTTGTATGAAGTGTGGCACTCTTCTACCGAAATGAACTATCTGATTATTCTGAACGCAGCTTGTAAAATATCCAAGAATAAAATTGTTGGTGTTCATTAATAAAACAATATGTTTACAGTCTACTGTGACATTCACTCGATTACCATTGCTCAACAGACTATCATTATCACTGCATAACTGTAGTCAAACACGTGACAAATTTCTATGACGTCGACAACAATACATGTGGGCGGAGCTATGCTAATCCTACAGTTTGAAACACAACTGTGTGACGTCACCAACAATAAACGTGGGCGGAGCTTGCAAATTTCATGCTGTTACATTTATTGAACCATTCCCACGTTTATTAGTTTTGAAATGAAATCTGTGTCCGAAGATTTGACCATAATGAACCAAAAAGTTACGAACATTTCACAGAAAGATACTGTAAATATAAGGATTAACTTTCTATTTTGTTTAGGTTATCGGGGGATAACTACAATGGAAAACGGGTAGCAATGGTTATCGAGTGTATGTATAATTTACCCGTTTTCCATTGTAGTTATCCCCCGATAACCTAAACAAAATAGAAAGTTAATCCTCAAATCAATGGTTATATAATTTTTCGTAATAAGAGTATAGGCCTAGTAGCAGTTAATTTCTAGTAAGAAACATCTAAATGTTTTTGCACACCTGCGAACGTTTGCCTGAAACGCATGTGATACTGACTAAAGCTTGTCTTTACAAAAACAGTGAGTACATATCAATTAAGATTTTAGAGCTTTTCAAAGTCTGGATTAAGTTAATTATAGCCAAAAAATGACACGCTTGTAAACTAGGGGCAAAAAAACAACAAAGGCAAGATTTACATGGAGACACTTGAAAGTATATAAGAAAATAATAACATGTGTTCCGGCAATCATATCATGTAAGGATACCGAATTTTTCTCAATAAGACAAAGATGGCGACCATAAAACTTTCTCATAGTTTTTAGTTCTATTGTTTTTGTTTCATTCCACATGCATCTCTCGAATCCCTGTGCCTTAAGTTTGTGCGTAAAAAGTCGACATCTATCACGAAAATCAGAGCAAGCCCTAGAAAAACGAATCAACTGCGACCATAGAATGGAGAAAATAAATAAGAGAATACCGAATCGTTAACAAAAACATAATCCAAACTCAAAATGGATTAAACCAGGGGCAAAATATGAACAAAGGAAAGATTCATATGGAGACCCTTACAAAAGTACAAGAAAATAAGACCAGGTGTTGTGGAAGAGTAAGCGTCTTCTGCTTCATCGACGACACCCGCCATGTAAATCTTGGTCACATCCAAGTAAACATCAAGTTCTCAAAATGAGAACCGAGTATCATTGTCAATCACAACAAGTAAACACTAATGAGCATACTCAAAAACGTCAATCTTCATATCACTTAAAGATACAGAATATTTCTCAATGAGACAAAGATGGCGACCATAAAACTTGCCCATAGTTCTGATCAACCTGCATCTCTCGAATCCTTGTGTTGTTAGTTTGTTTGTCAGCAGTCGACATCGATCATGAAAATACCGATATTTAGAGCAAGCCCTGGAATACCGAATCAACTGCGACATGTAAACACCATAGGTTGGAGAAGCAGGGATGTTACTATCAAGAAATGGAAAGTTAACGATCGGAACATTGAAATCATCACGTTTATCGTATAGCTTAGTAGTAAGCTGTCCATGTTGGTCGTAGTTTAAGTAGAGATCGAGGTAAGCAGCTGATATAGAAGAGTCTGTTGTGTCTCTCAGAAGGGTATATACGATCGATCGACGTGGTCAGCAAACTTCTTGTTGTTTATAGACAACACTTCGTCGATATATCTGAGAGTGAAATTAAAGATTTGGCAAAGTTTTTGTTACCTGTCCTGATTAGCTCCTTCACAAATTCAGTCTCGTATGAATTCAAAAAACAGCTTTTAAACTGATATTTTTTCTTAGTAAAAATATCACTTTTAAAGAAAGAATAATTTTTGATATTTTAGTGGTTAAAGTGTAATAAATGACTTTTATCAACATGTTTTAGTTACTAATAATTAAGTTTAACTTTGTATGCACCGTATGCAAATGTGGTAACTGTCAGTTCACAATCTCACTCGATTTTTCTTCTCTAATTATATTGTTTATGTATTAATCCAGTTACAGATATATATTATTTGCTTTTAAATAATATGCGTAGTAGATGTGACTGACATTTATGCACTCAGCACATTTCGTTCCGCATTCTTTGTTACGTTCCGTTATTCGACCTCACCTCACCCCGAGTCATCCTGTTCCATCCCTCCAGAACAGTCGACGACATTACTTATAAAGTTGTTACTTCTGCGACAGTCTGCTGCCAACTAGGGCGCCATATTGACGAACACATAGGGACATAAATTATTTTACAACGATATAAAGAACACACGAGTGATATGGGCTGGACTAATTGGGAAGGACTTGGACTGTTGTTCTCTAATCGCGTTATACCTACTCGGTCCAACTAAAACTACTTAATACACAAAACAATACATTGATTCGTCTTCATCATCGGCGTTCTCAGAATTCCTACGCTGATGTATTGCAGCATATACAGACAAAGGACATTGTTGTTTTCTTTTGCGATTCGATAAACAGCATTTATACTTGCATAGCTACACCAAAGCTCCTCAGGTACTTATATAGTATATAGAGGATATTCAATTGTTTGCCGTTTAATATCAAATATATTTCACGAGTATGGCAGATTTTTTTATATTTTCACGAGTGCGTAGCACGAGTGAAAATTTTTTAAAAAATCTTCCATACAAGTGAAACATATTTGATATTAAACGGCAAACCATTGAATTTTCTTTTTATTACATTTCGAAAGAGAACTTAAGATACTTTCATGATTTGTTTTCTTTACTTGCCTACTGGAAAGTAATTAGACTAATGGTAGGCCTAGTCCTAATCCGTCGAAATCACAACCGATCGTGTCCAGTACACAGCTGATTGGGATAAGATGATCGGAAAAGTTGAACCATTCTCATCTTCCAATTCATTACATATTAAATCCTGCAGCAGTTTCTTATCAATATTTACTATTGATGCCATTTCTTCAAGACCATCTTTCCACAATAGACAAGTTCTAGCAGACGACAACAATATACCGAGCCTCCAATGTCATGTTCGATTCCGATCAAGGGGAACAACTCATACAAAAGTTCCGGTGTAACGTGAAAAAATTACCCAGTTTAAAACTACCCACCGTTGAAATCTACGGCGGGTCACTTTCTCAAGGGGACGAATTACAGAAATATCGAGTGGGGTCATTTTTCTACAGAAGGCTGAGTAAGATTTCTACCGTAAAATAACGACCCGGGTAACTTTTGCAACGTAGAATAATGACCCCGGGTAGTTTCTTATTGGCGGGTCACTTTTTCACATTACACTGAAAAAGCCTTATATTTTCACGGCAAAATCTTATATTTTCACTGCTCATCACAGCAGTGAAAATATAAGTTTTATCAGTTTGATAATTTTCTATATTTCACAGGCAAAAATGTAATAAATCATTTTTGTTTGTTTTGCTGCTTTGATTAGAATTATCATAAGATAAAATGATGATATTGGTACGAGACAGTAAAGAAGGCTTAGTTTGTCTCTGATTACTTTGCTTTAATGTGAAAAAAGTTCTTCAATTAATGAACATGGAATCATATTGAAGCAACATAATCGAATCATGAACATTGAAAGAAGTTTGCTGTAATAAAAATCCAAGATATTTGCTTATTACATACTTACTAAAACCTAACCTTTCTGTTTCATCACATATGTAAATAAAGTAAATATTTTAAGCACTTTTGGATGCAAAGTCTGTGAACATTTACATTCTTGACATTTAGTTAAGCGTCTAGCCGAGTCTGATCACACTTAAGCGTCTAGCCGAGTTTGATCACTCTTTACTCGAGAACAATACATCACGTTTTTTACAATTAGTTTTTGGCCACCCCCCTGGGCGTTCGTTGGTGTCAGTGTCAGGTTTCACATTTGCATTTCAACAAATGCTTGGCTCTGGTTTAACGGCATCTGCCGATAGCGCATGTGAAATCCGAATCTCCTCGTTTGCATATTGATTGTCTTTCATTTGCATAATGATTGAGAAACTGACCACGACACCAAGAACAATATGCTTGACAATAGCACTACTGACCATTTGTTAGACAGTGTGTCGGGATATTTCGCTTGTCTTTAAAACGTATTAAAGTTCTGAGAAAAATCCCAGTTCGTGTGGACATCGGTTAAACGTGTCGTACTACTATTCTTCCCTATGCTTACATACCCGTTCATTCTTTAATGCATGACATATAGTGTTTGAAAAAAAAAATAATAATTTACGTCTTTCATTCAGAATTTTTCAAAACTTTAATCTATGTAAGGTTCATTTAAATAATGCGTTGTCTTACTTCATATTGAAATGTCACCACTTAACCTAACAATGTTTTTTGTTTTGTGTTTGTTTGGATGGATTTTGTGGGGGTTTTGTTTTAAAACTGTATAAATGTGTTTAAGTCTTCAAATTCTTCAATATAATAACACAATTAAATATTCGATCAAACAGGCGCTTAACTATTACATTTAGGAATGCATCAGCCGTTTGAACTAACCATATTCAAAAGTATTGCATTTCGTTGTTCGGCTCACTATCAAAACCAGTAATATTGCTTGTCAAGCTATATTTCCATTTTCACAGCATCCTCTATGTTTATGCGTTAAATCTTTAAGGAATATTTAATGATTGTTGTATTTTATGCTTTAAATCTATAAGGGATATTTAATGGTTGTTGTATTTTGGATTTGTGCTTGGCTGTCCACGATTATTTTATTGTCGGTTTTACGAGGTTGTGTGAAGTTATTGTATCTAGTTGTTCATTAAAAAAAAATAATTTATTAAACCAATTAAATCTAATACGGACATCGAGTTGTTGTGATTGCCGCTGGTGAAATATAGTTTTAACCACATAGTTGTCACTCCTAATACCGTATATGGCTAATTTTACAAGGCCATTTGTAAGGAACATTTTATTTATTAACAGATACAGTATTCACGCCGTTGTCATTTTTTAATTTAGGATATGAATTAGATAAATCCAATACAATTTCAAATCGTGTACCACGCTACTACTCATATGAGATAACTGTGGCTATGGAGATCCTAGCAAACCTTGAGGACTAAAAAAAATAATCAGCAGAGTCTACAACCCCCTATCATGAAAGAAGACGTAACGTACACATACGCTGCACCTTCAAAATTTAGTAACAGATATAGTATGCCGAAAAATATAAAACTGCATCATACAGCTGTTTCGTCCTCCTAGGACTCTTCAGTGATGCTAGGAGCCAAAAAGTGGTAATCGAAATGTTCTCAACTGATGTATAGGCAGGAGGATCATGTGCGTAAAACCCTTTAATCTATAGATTTGCATGTCGTTGTCACTTGTAACTCATGTCGTTGTCCCTTGTGTCGTATATTAGATATTCACGTCGTTCTCACTTGTAACTCACGCCGTTGTCATACTACTTATCGTCTATCTCTTTATCTTTTGACAACGATATCGTGTATCATATAACTCTTTATATCTTCAAACACGGACCTGATTTCGCACAAAGAAATGTGCTGATTTCTACCATACCGCAATTAACACAGTGATTACGTGCTTGCATAATAAACAAGACATCAGAAAGTGATATCACAGATGATAAACAAATGACGAGATGTCCCTAAGTAAGGTACATTTTCATTTAGTCTGCTTTCTTCTTTCTGTGTAAATATTAGGACGAAGAAGTATTTGTTGAGGAATGCTTTGCCCACATCGCAATGGGTGGTATAGTAATTCTATGATGGAATCTCGTGGTAGTCCGAGCAGACAAAAATTTAATGTTACGTAACAGACATCAAACCGATCGAATAATTTTTTCAAAATGATTTTTCAATATCAATTTTAAAATGAATTTCATCTTAAACCAAGTTTAAAAGACTACAACATACAGCGTCCTCTAACAAGTTATAACTTTGTTCAATTTTATGTATAACGGGCTGGGTGCCAATTTGAGCCTTCTAGTAAAATAAAATAGAGAATACCGAAGCGTCAACAAAACCATAATCCGAAATCAAAATTGATTAAACTAGGGGCAAAATACAAAAAAAGGAAATAACTACATAGAAACCCTTGTAAAAGTACAAGAGAATAAGATCAGGTGTTCCGAAAGAGTAAGCGTCTTCTGCTTCAACGACGACACCCGCCATGTAAGTTTTTGTCACATCCTAGTAAACATCAAGTCCTCGAAATGAGAATGATTGCAAAGCAAAAGACAACATCATTAAAATGTGATATACCATATCCAAGAGGAGATAACAAAAGAAGATATGGAGGATATATCAAAACATAAAAAGGAAATACAGCAAAAGATTATGTAGAAAGGGTTAGGGTTCTCTGCAACATATTTGTTACTACTATCATTTTTTTCCTGTTAAGGTAAATGAAGTCAACAGGTCCCCTCCGATCTGAGAAACAGTAAACAAAGTTGCCTTATTGGACCCTGATATCTCTTGGTGGATCGCAGGTCACGCCGAATGCGCTAAAATTTCATTTTTAAGCTTCAAGAGTTAAGTAAGACATAGAAGGAAAATGTAACATAACATTGAAACATAAAGTAGTATTGTATTATTGTATTGTTAAATCAATGGTCATGATAACGGTCATTTGCAATTGTGATACGATATAATATAATTATGTTATAAATTAGATTAGCATTTGCCTTATAGGATGTTACTATGTATATCAAAAGAACATTTTAATTTCTGTTTTTCGTTTTTATCAACAAAAGTTTTAATATTGGCGAATATTAGCATTAAATACTTAATATTATGCTTCAATTTGAAAGAAATTTTAGAACTTTTATTTAGTATAGTGTATATATACTAGCACTATGAATATATACTGGATTCATATCTTAAAATGTAACAAAATGTGTAGTTATTTTCAAGACGTTGTTCCATTCTATAATGGTAACAGGCCCAACAGAAATTATTCCTTATATCTTTTTATTCATGCAGACGTTTGCTTTCTTACATGATAACAAAACTATTTAATTTTATCTTTCAACTAGAATGTAGAAACTAAAAGAAAAATAAAAGAGTTATCTAATACAATTGTGTCACTCTTTGATTATAATGTATATGTCTACTACACTCTGTCTCCTTAATCATCTTAAGGTAATAATTTCTTATAAGCTAAATATTGTAGATGAAATGTTTTCTGTGTCCGTAAATGTAATTTGTATCCAATCCTTGCATGTTTTCAGCGAAGGGCTTTTTCTTGTGAAACTGCTGTTAAGCAAAAACATTTCTCGTCACATGATTAGTACAAATAGAATAATTTTGTTAAGAACTCAAAGCGTAAATGACATAAATTCTTTCTTTACAAGAATTCTTTGACTCCAAATACTACACAAGTCTCTTCAATTATAGCATGCTTAACGACTAATGATCAAGTCACAAAGCAAAAAGGTGTGTATAATTTCTCAAAACAAGTGACTTCACGAAACAATGGATGTAAAATGGTCATTAAAGAGGCTCTGTCCTAATTTGCTCTTTTATCCAACTTTCTTTTATGTCAAATTCGTCTTCAGGCTCCTGTGAAAAAAATGGCCGACGCTATCTATCGTGGAGGACACACTGCAATGATGTTCCTCTCGCAAGAGGCAGCAAGTGAAGTATCTAGATGATGTTCAAAGTCTATGTAATTCTACCCCTTATTTCCCCACCTCCTCCCTCTCTTCATCAACCTCTGATGGTAATTGCAGGAGATGAAGACATATAACTAATGACATCGCATTTTGTGCGAGCTCTTCATGGGTGGTTTCGTTCATTTTCATGTACATAATTATAAGTTGCGTGGTTTTTTTTATATATGCTCTTCTATGTCTGAATTTCTTAGTGAAAAATAAGAAGAAGTTTTCATGAAAAAAATACTGAAATATATAAATATAAAACGTAAAAAAAAAGTAACAAAAAATCCAGATGAATTCATTACGTCGTCACTGACTTACACACGTTCTTCGGGATCAACAACAACAATACTATCGCTAATGAAAGTCATTTTGAGAGAAACACAAGTTCCAAAACTTTCAAAGACAGCTCTTATAACAGAAGGGATATTGTTTCATGTTTAGTGTTTCATAGTTCGCATTTCCTGTTTTTCCTTACTAATGTTAATTAGTTTTTGAATATTGTTACAATGCATACGGGAAATAAAAAAAAAAAATCTGGCAAAGTATATCGCAGTATTCTCCCTGTTGAATTAATATGGTTGAAATGATATATACCATAGATTTTTTAAAACAACTTCTCACAATATCATCATATCATTCAGCCTAACATTCTATCGTGAAGCAGCATGTACACGGTTTTTATTGTTAAAGTTTCTCAAACAATCATCGAATCATCTCTGTTATTAAATTAATTTAGGTTTTACCTTAAAATTTTTCTTGCCGATGGTAGTTGTTAAAACCATTATGTTCTTAAAATGCATTTATATGTTCTGAATATACTCTATCTGAGTAATAAATTACGTTTTGTGACACCGGGAATTTAACTGACAAGATTTATAAAATGTATGTTTTTACTTCATGATATAATGACGTTTTTTGGTTTAATCTCGGCCCAATTGAGTACATTATGGTTTTTAAAAGTCCCCGCAAGTCGGTTTTAACAAGACAATCGACTACCGTTTAGAAATAGAACTGAATTTTTTGGTATTTACAATTTACAATTTTGTTCCACTTTAAGATAATGATGGATGGTTTGAAGTATAGTATTCTTTAAATATTCTATATGTTTTTTTGATCTTAGCTATCAACACAACTACAGAAAGACGAAAATAACTGAATAACTATTTACGTATACTGGTCATATTTCTAACTATGCGATTAGCTTTCTACATATTGGTCAAGAATCATAACAATGCCATATTAAGTCTTAAAATGATTTATTGATAACACATATTGAACTTGCTCACAATGAGAAGATATGCTGAGTTTCGAACTGATTGGGTTTTATCTCCTATCTTTATGTTCCTGTAAGTACAAAATGCAGACGCCTTAATTAAATCAGAGGTCATAGAGGGGACGAAAAATGTCAAATAAAGCTAATTCCGGGAAATGGGTGTTGTGTAATGATTTTTTTGTTACATTAGTTCGCAGGTATAGATGAATGGTAATCATATTTATGAGGTAGACATGTCGCCTGCACTTCGACTTGTATACTAATACCTTCTAGCGCTGCCATTATCGACACTCCGCTATGGATCCTCCAGGTCTACGTTACCCAACATGTGTGATTAACATATATAGATCTCCTTATTATATCACGACATTTCGTCATCCACCTGGTCATGTCGTGTTGGTCTCATTTCAAAAATATATGTAATTAATTTTTAGGTAAAGTTGTTATTCCCAAATGAGATTTACAAACACTAATTAGCAAAGACGTCGATAAGCAATTCACGCTGGGAAATGTTATATCCAATCCACGACAGTCACGTGACATGTTTTCAGCTTGTGGCCGGAGTAAGGGTATCCTTAGAGGTAGAAATACAGTTCTTGATTTGTAATTATGATGAAATATTATGCAAATGTCCATGTTTTTGTGATGTGTATCATGTTGTAATTTCCACTGCCTTGACTCTACATCTCCCTTTACGATCGCCAGGGATACCCATCCTAGAAATTAATACAGAAATTACAACTTTATGGGTATCAGTTTTGGCAAACTATACCAATTCATATTTCATTCATATTGGTTTCTTTCCTCATGACAATATCCATTAAAAATTCACTTAAGAGTATGCTCCGCCTTTCTTTTCTATACCAATCAATTCCTTTAGAGGTTTTGGTGGTTTACGAAAAAATCAAGCGATCAAGTTTTTTTTTAAGACTTTGTGGAAAAGAATTGCATAGAAATACGCGATGTTCTTCACAATCATTATGTTTTCAAAGTGATCTTTTCGATAACTACAAAAACAACCCACCATACTTACTCTATATTAGTGCCTTGATAATATTTGGATTTAACCCAAACTGTCATTTGTAAGAAATGTTTTTTGATAATTGTTTAAGAATAAACAGTTTCGGCCGTGTAAAACTTAACGTTTTTGATATATAAGCGTTGGTTTCGGACGTTTTCAACCATAAACATTGCCCCGACACAAAGTTAATGCTGAAAGATAGTTTTAGGAGGTTTAAAAAATGCATGTTTTCAGGTTATCATTTTGCAAGAACAATAAAATAAAAATTCGGACAGAAATATCACTACCGTCTCAGTTTATGAAAAAATGCAGACATCAAATTATCATTTGGTATGAAAATGTATGGTGCTGAAAATAGTTATGTAGCACGGTCGTTGTTGAAGACATTTAAATCAAAGAAAGGAGATAAAATGACTTTAAGGGGATTCAAATATCACATAAAATTCAATCTAAAATATTATTTGTGTTTTTTTAAGAAATGCGATAGTAATTAAATGATTTGCACTTTTGAACTGCTTGAAGGAAATTGAGTTCAGAATTATGTTTATTAAACGAAAAAAACAAATTGACTCGGACTATTGAAGATTAAAGAAACTTTGAAAGAAATCAAAACAAAAAAAATATGAAAATGAAACACTTACCGGTTGTCGATATCAATCTTGCTCATGCAACCTTTCAATTCAAAGATATGCTTGTCCGTTTGTTTGAGATGCCACCTGGAATGGTACTAACTGGATACTAACCTGGTACAGTTTCCACCGACCGTGTCGAAGGCAGGTCTGTCGGGCGGCCATCCTGTGCCAAAGTTACAACCCTCCCTGCCAATTATGATGGGAAGTACGACACTAATTTCCCTTCAGGAGTGTGACTTGCACGTGCTAATTATTGTGCTGAAAATAAGTTCAAATGTTGGCAAAAGGATAACTTGATATCGCCAATAGACAACGAGATTGAAATGCCTGGCAATATCTTCATTTTTATCAGAAATACAAAATAGACTTTGTTATTTTCGTGATTTTTTCTTTCTTTTGTTGATATTCTTCCATTTATATAAAAACGTCACGTTTACGACAATTGAAGGTTTCTTCAGACAACTAAATATTTTGCAAATGTATGAAACGAAATAATTGTAATTATCATACACTGATAATTGTATAGCATCTTAATTCTGGAATATGTTTCAGAAAGCAAAATATACTATATAAATGATACATTTGATAATTCAAAACTGAACTACATAGGGCAGATTCTCAAGAATAGATTCTTTTTTGGTCTGAAAAAAAGCAAAAAGTAAAAGTACATAAAAAGAAAAATATATTAGTTATTCTTCAACCGTAAGGATATTTTTGTTGTTGTTATTTTCAGAGAGGGAGAGAGACAAGGTATTTCTTTGGTTTCATTAATAAAATCATTTATACTTCACATGAAAAGACTATATTAAATTCTTATTCGAATGCGTAGTATGAGCAGAAGAAATGAAGAATATTCAACCTAACCTTGAGTGATAAGTAATGCCTATTCATCCAGAAAACAACAATTTTCTTTTTGTTATTTACTAGCAATATATGTGCGTCTTAGAGTAGATCTCCTGCCATCGAAAGGAAAAGTTGTGAAAGGACTTTCAGTATTTTAACTTGAAAATTTGAAAATGTGAGGCATGTAGCTTAATGCTCATTGTGTGTTCCTCTCTGAATCGTCTGTTTTGGTGTGAAAATACCAAAAGTTGCTATTCTCGTCCTTTCCATAACCTTAACTGTAAAACAACTTAAACATAAAACAATACATGCCTTACAGTAGAAGCACTTCAGTGAAAGACCAAACGTGCAGAAAATTTTAGTTTCTCGAATTTTTTAAGCAAGCTGGGTGTGTTTTTCAGGACTGGATGAATAAAACTGCATCATAGTGTCAAAATGGACGCCATCCTCGAACATTTCTAGATATCGTTCCATAGTTTGTTATCTATTGAACATAATCAAATCTTTAGAACGATGTTTCCCTAATAGATACATTATCCACATGACTCCACACAGGGGACATAACAGGTTTGCTATTCTTTCACAAGAAATCGTTATTTACCGCTCTGGTGATCGCCAAAGAGTGGTTGTTCATACCAAATCTCCAAATTACATCGTATAAATAGCTACTGTGATAACATCGTTATATTTAGGGTGATTTCAGAGCTATCCTATTCTGCAATGTTGTCGCAATGGAGAGAAATCTTGATCTGAAGGACGTGCTTCAATAAGAATCCGCTGATTTCTAAAGTGTAAGATAAAGTAATCTTAACCTGAAGAGATACTCCTCATCTTTAAAATTAACATCCCCGAACACAAGATGGCACACTTACTATACAATTTTCAAGACAATCTCGTTCTAAAGTACAATTACACCGAGAACTTTTATTTTTCAAAAAAAAAAAAATGTTTTTTATCTTTTTTGACATCAATTTCATGATAGCATCTGCCTCAATACCAACAGGTGTGACTAACTGGCTATTGCCGTTATACACAATGCAGTAAAAAGTTGTGATTTAAACCTGCACCCTACCACACTGAATTTTTTTATAAACAGGTACAGGTATACCTTGATCATCGTCATCGCCGGCTGGCTGTTGGGATGGGTGATATCCAGATCAGTAATCATATTTAAATGAAAACCCTTTTTAAAGCGTTGCATTTTTTCAATACCATTATTTCAGATGTTCCGTATATGCAAATTTGAAGGCCTAAAGGAGCAGGTTATCTTGTTATTTGTCTCCTTATAATGTGGTTTGTTGATGGTCTGAAACATCATTATTATTTCCCTGATATGTGCGTTTTGTAAGTAGAAATTGAGATATAAGCAGCAACTTGACTTGTACGTTTTAATTGTGTATTTAGAGGTCTCAACACGAGTTAAGGTTGATTATCGTGATGATCAAACTTACGTTTAATATTTAAAATGCATGTTTATAAGACACGGAGATAACCGAAGAATTTGAAAATTCACTTCGAAAATTTAATTATTCTTGTCGACTGCTGACAAACAAATTAACAACACAAGGATTCGAAAGAGACAGGTTGGTCAGAACTGTGGGCAAGTTTTATGGTCGCCATTTTTATCTCATTTTAAAATATTTGGTATCTTTATGTGATATTAGGATTGACGTTTTTGAGTATGCTCATTAGTATGCTTTCATCTTGTGATTAACAATGACTCGGTTCTCATTTCGAGGACTTGATGCTTACTTGGATGTGACCAAGATTTACATGGCGGGTATCGTCGATGAAGCAGAAGATGCTCATTCTTCCGGAACACCTGGTCTTATTCTCTTGTATTTTTGCAAGGGTCTCCATTTAAATGTTACCCTTTTGTTAATATTTTGTCCCTAGTTTAATTGATTTTGAGTTCGGATAATGATTTTGTTTACGCTTCGGTATTCTCTTCTTTTTTTGTAATATACATATGTAAATAATATGATCAACCATCACAAGTTTGAAGACCTTTACTGCCAATAACGTTCAGATATTATATCTATAAACCTAATGTTTCTCTTAGGAACATAATTTATTATTCCTATTTCAAGACGTAGGTTAACACTATTATTTGACGTCATAATTTGAATATTGACAGATAAAGTTAAATTTACGGTGATCCCCGAAGAAGAGGTTAATCGAGTCCTAGCGAATATATATAACGCATCGGAAAAGATGAAACCTACCATTCTTGTAGAAGAAATCCAGCACAGTTGCTAAACAAAGATCAATTGTCAGAACAAAATTTAAAACAACATAACGTATTGTTTTATTTCATCTTAAGGATATTTCATTTATTTATTTTTTTGTTTATTTTTTTCTTTTTTTTTCAATAAAAAAACATGGCTAGAAACTTGTGGAATAGAGTTCAATAGCAATGTTAATAATTCATAATAATAATTATGTTGATGAAACTTGTGAACGAAACAAAAAAGGGATGTGACTATTTCAAGTATAAAACCATTAAACATAAAAAAAACTGTTGTTTAAAGTTCACAAAGAGTATTTACCTGAAGTTCTAATGTAGATTACCCTAATATAGTTTAGCACTCTTAACACACCTGATTGATCGGTTTACCTTTTGCATTCCCTTACCTGCGGTTTAATAAGACGACGCCAAAGTACCATGTGTGTGTTCTTTAGCCAATTTCCTTTCGTTGATCTGATAGCGAGCCAGGCACTAGTCAGCATCACCTGTTCTTGTCAAATATACATAAACATACCATGTGTAAATATTTCATCCTAGCCTTTCTTACCCACACAAAGGTACGTACGGATTACTTAACTGTAAAGTCAATATTGTTCATAGTTTATAAACATTTCTATATGATCGGGTACATCCTTTGTATCCTGTACAGAAATAAAAACAAGAGAATACCGAAGTGGTGAGAATATTTCATAGACTTGACCTTCTTCGTCATTAGAAATTAACGTGTACTGAATGCTATATTAAAATTATTTTGATCTGAAAAAACCCACTGATTATCGTCGTTTCTTCTCCCTGGAAGAGTTTTACTTATTTTCCAATTTAAATTTAAATATATCTAAATAATATTACCGGTATGTCAAAATAAACACATGTATCAGATAAAACTTCATTAATTGCAGTTAAAGTTTTTTTTCTAAATTGTAGATTTATTTCTATGATGCAGAAGTTAGACTGAGGAAAATAAAAGTTCTAAAGCTTTAGATCTCGGAAAAGACAAAATAAGAAATGGTATTAGTTTGAAAAGATAAAAAAAACGAAAGTATTTTGAATGTCATTTCGAAGTTTTCGTTCTCTGAATCTATTGGATTCAGGAGAGGAACTAGATTTTTCAAGTACGGGAGCCCAGTGTGATCATATAATAGACAGGTTTTATCTACTGCTGCTCGAAATACAGCGTTTATAAATGATATATTTGTCAGTACCCACCAGTAAATAACAGCCTTTAGTTCGACAATCCTTGTATATTTTAACAAAATTTAGTATACAATATTTACAGTCTACACTGACATTCACTCGATAACCATTGTCCTGTAAACTATAGTTATTTCCAATAACTATACTTGAGAACGTGGCAAATTTCTACGACGTCGACAACAATACATGTGGGCGGAGCTATGCAAATTATCCAGTTCGAGTCACAATTATATGACGTCATCAACAACTGACATGGGCGGAGTTAACCATGGCCGATGCAAACTTCATGCTGTTACATTTACTGAACCGTTTTCACGTTCGTAAGTTTTGAAATGAAATCTATGTCCGCAGAAGATGATATATTGAATAGAAAGGTTATAAACCATTTACAGGAAAATACTGTTAATATAAGAATTAACCTTTAATTTTGGTTAGTTTATGAGATAATAAATCCAATAGTTTAGTCGGTAAATTTCTTCGCGTTTACGCAATTTACCTCGAGCTCCATTGGATTTATGATCTCATTAACTAAACAAAATTAAAGGTTAACCCCTTAATTGAAGTACATTTTTTATTCAATGTACTACAATAACCAAAGGCACAGTAGGTGGTAGATAAAACTGCTACAGAAGTTTTCCTTTATAATCAACTTACAGAATATAAATAGAGGATCTAATAGGAGTATTTATGTAATATTGAATTTATTAAACGAGTTAATTAATTTAATATGGAACGAGCTTCTGGCGAGATTCATATGAAAGTAAGGAACGAGTCTGATCAATTCAATATATTACATGAAAATGTGTGATAGAATCACGTAAAAGATTAGCCTTTGGCTAAACATGTATTTATCCTCAAAACATAAAGTGTATTATTATAGAGGTAATTTTTAATGATTCTCCTCTATACCGAAAAACTCATTTTCCACTATATAGACAACAGTGTGACGTCATGTATAATAACGTGACGTCATTTATATATGACGTCACAAGTCCTATTTGCATAGTTTTTGAACATGTGCTGTATTGTTTATATTGAATTCCTATATCCCACGATTATATATGAACTGATCGAGGTTGTTTCCCATAAGAGTTTCATTTATACAGGGAAATACATACTTTGACAATCATATTTTCAGATGTCATAAACATTAGTATAGCAAAACGATGTAGCTTATGTTGTTTGAAATATAATTGGAACAAAATTCCGAATGACTAAGAGATTAACTGCTTTCATCGAAAGCTATTTTCATAAATCTGTTTCAGATTATGTGTTTTCGCGTTTAACTTAAGTTACTGTGTGCATGAACAAGGCAATTGCCAATTTGCTTTTAAACTGGCGAAATACTATTGCATGAAATTGTGTGAATTATGTAATTTCCCAAAAGGAAACGAAAGATAAGTTTTAAACATCTAGCGTTTAGCACCATTTATCACGAACAAAAAGGTAGATGTCTATCGTTTGCTTAACCTGTTTTTCATGACTACTAGTATCATACCATAATAATTATTATTCTATGAGAAATGGATTAACCTATATCAAAACATGCAGCATGCATTACATGTTATACTTTATATATATCAATATATATATCCTGCTGAATTTTAAATAGACCTGTGATCATTATTTTCTTTCCCAATAATATTTGAAAACAAGAGACAACTAATTTCCTAGTTTGAATTGATAACTCATGTATTTGGTTAATCATTATCATATCTTCCATAAAATGTTGTTTTATATTGTTAAAGTTCATGTCCATTAAACGGCGATATGAATAATTACGACATATCAATAAATTTCTTACAAGCTCATTATATTATAACTTAAAACGTTACCACCCACATAAAGAAAGATTGCTCGACTAATTCAATTATCTCAGATATTTCAAAAGAAGGACTTGATAACAACGGTCAAATGCCATCGCCCCATTTTTCATTAAGTTAGCACAATCAGTCATGCATGAAAATATTCCCATTTCTTTAAAAAAAATCCATTAAAGTAGTTCATGCTTTGTGATCAAGGCGATAATTTATCAATATACCTCCAATTATTCGCTTGACTATCTTTTAAGTCAGATCCCATTTTTGTGACATTTTAATTAAAATTCTAATTTTCTTTACTGCATTACTTTCATTTATGATTGAGATAAGATGTTAAAAGTGTTTTGGGGGGCGGTTGTTATTTATTTTTCATAATATCCCTTAGGGTTACTTCTCAAAGTACATGCGATCTTTTATGGATTGTTCTCGGACTGACTCCTTTGACATATGACCCTAATATCTGAATATTCATAAGAAATAATAGAGAAAACTTTGTACAACAGCGTCAATACAAAAAGACAAAATATATCACCGTGACATCAAACAAGGATAAATAAGCCACAATGTCACCACACAAGGACAAACTATACTACAGTGTTAATAAAAAGGACAAACTATCCCACAATGTCAACAGACAAGAACACAATTTGCCAAAGTGTCAACACAAAAAGATCAAATTTACCACAATATCAACACACAGGGACAAAGTATACCAGTGTTTCACATTGCAAAGAAACTACATAGTTGATAAAAGCGGGACAAACTATACAACAAAGTCAACACAAAGGGATAAAATGTACTAAAAACATGAGCACAAGACGAGAAAATATGTAAAAGCGTTTACACACGGGGAAAAGATATACCACAACGTTAACTTATATGGACAAAGATACAACGTTAAAATATATGGACAAAGATACCACGTTAAAATATATGGATAAAGATACCAAGTTAAAATAAATGAACAAAGATACGACATTAAAATATATTGATAAAGATACCACAACATCAACTTATATGGACAAAAATTCAACGTCAATTTATATGAACAAAAATACCACAACGTCAACTTCTCTGTACAAAAAAGACCACAGCGTCAATTTGTGTGGATAAAAGTACCACATAGTCAACTTATATGAGCAAAGATACCACAAAGTAAATTGCTAATATAACAGGGTAACGCACAAGGACAGTAACATCATAGGTGTCAAACAAATTTCATACAACAGCGACGGCAGTAAGGAACAAACTCGACAAAAGCAGATAGTATGAGGGCATTAGGTGAGCTTAACAACGAGGGAGCCATTGTGAACCGCATGTTGTACATTCATTGGTATAATAGCTCGCATGATAGATAGGGCGCAAAAAAGTTGTTATTATAAATTATATGTTTATGATTTATATTAAAATGTTGTTATAGCATATAAATATGTGTTATGATTTCTTTTAAGAAGTTGTCATCCATACCAATAACTGAACTAAAAGTTAAGAGCAAGCGTTATTGAGAATTTTGAACAAGGCGCTCTTCTGGGTTATTTTGTCATTAAAAGAAACCAGTATTAATTTCATTATATTCATTTTAACAGTCCAGTTACTTTTTTAAATCGATAACATGTTTCTCCTAATCTAATTTTTGAAATAAGATAAATTGTGTTTATTTGCAACTTTTTCTGAACTTCTTAATGGTCATTTATTTGTCTGGTAAGAGATGTTCCGATAAGTTTTTTTGTTTTTGTTTTTTTTTAGCTTTATGTACATTGAATACACGTGATACAATAAAATTGTTATTGATACATTTTCTTGTACAGATCTTATAATATACGTTGCTTGGTTAAGTAAAAAAAACGTAGATTGAAAACCTTTTAATTTCACGCAGAACAGCAAGCACAATAATTAAAAATTGATAAATTGTCCACTTAAATAATTTCAATATTATTAATTAATAATGGCGTACAGTGGTTTTTTTTCTTCTTTTTTTTTGTAGACTTCACATTTAAGATTTCGATTTTAACTTTCATACAGTGTTTTGAATAGCAACTTTGATACCGAAGGTAAACCATTTACAACTTCAATAGATAAAGATATTCTTCCCTTTGTATAAAAAAGTAACCGTCAATCTAAAATTTACTCAGCGGCGTGCGTGCGTCTAGTTACTATTTCTATTGGATCACAGCAACTCGTATGAAATGAACATCGTGTATTTCCTGTTCCGCTGTCTGTTTCAAAGGTAAAACACGCTAGGTTTAAACACAACGATAAGAAAACCACTGGTCGAAATCAAGTATTGGTTGCTGCCTCTATGTTAGTGATATATATAACCGATCACTTAATTATATATGGTGCAATGATTTCAAGATATAAACTAGGTTTCAAATAGAAATTAGGACAGATGCACCATCTGTGTCGATACCACGATATTCTTTTTACTTACTCATAATCTTGCAAAACAAAAACAAAAACCAAACAAAACAAACAAACAAAAAATAATAAAAATTCACGCATTTTCGATTTAATCATTTAAAAAACAATCAAACAAGATTTAATATAATAAAATTAATATATAATTATAAAGAGTAACTTGTTGATAATGTTATTGATGTACAAAAATAAATAAGTTGGCTTTATATATATATTGTAATGCATTAATTTTACAAGTACGGTAATATATGTACAAACAAGAAGCATTGGTACTCACCCTTACCAGCGCATTCCTTAATGTATAGCTGGCACACCCCCTACCTTCTCTAAAATATCGAAATAGTAATGTATTTGTGTTTCCGTGGAAATATATACACTTGATAATTGTTGGAAATTGACCAAGTCCTGCAAGGGAAGTTACATGCTGGAGAACGGAGAACTCATTCGGACCGTGTTGACATACTGATATAACTATGTTATTATTTCAATAACGAAATCCTCACATGTGGTAGAATTGCACAGGAGAAAGTTATATAAGATGTCAGCTCTATTTATCTCTGTTTCAGTGTGTTACTGGATATAGTGTTTACTGTTATGTGTAATGACAAAGTGTTTTTGTTTACAAATATATCATATACACATAATAGAAAACAACATACAGCTTTAACAAAATGTTGTTTTTTTATATTAATTTCATAATTAAAATATATATTAACAAGGAACAGAAAACTAAAATTATGTAACTACAATATGTCTTTTCCCCGTTTCATCTTGATAAGAATGATAATAATGAAAATGAATGTAGTTACAAAATTTAATAATATTTAGCATTCACAGATATTCAAAACAGATCTCTTTTCAACACAGAATTTCTTTTAAAAGTAGGATGCGTTAACGGAAATAGTTTTCGTTTGTACTTGAAATTAGTGTATATATAAATATATTGTAGAAAAATGATTAAAATAATGTAGAATTTAACTGCGATAAATTGTTATACAGTTGTATCATAACAAAAACCTTGATAAAATCTGCAAAATAAACATCAGAATATGGTATCTGAAAACTTAAACATTAATCATATATAACAAAACATATTTCTTTGTTATATAACATAACATTTCGTTGTTATATAACATAACATTTCTTTGTTATATAACATAACATTTCGTTGTTTATTTATTGACACAAGTAATAGTACCCATGTGTAGTTACATCTGAAGTAAATAATTATATAATTAATATTACAGATGCTTTTTTCGTCTTTTTTCTCTTATATTCAAATTAATCTATTTGATATGTTATATATTTTATTTTTTTTCGTTTTGAAATACCAATTTATTCAAAATAAAATTTAAATATTTCATTTTTGTATTTATTTATAATTTTTTTTTTAGAAAACAGTTTCAAACAGAAAAAAAACACTTTATCGGTACATGATGAGAGTGGCTGGTTGTCTTGGCGATTGGTATTCCGTGTCAGCCTGTGTCAGGACGCTCAGACACAGAATGGGGGGTTGTGCGCATGTAACGGTCTCATCAAATGGGACTCCTTACAGCAGACAGCAGGAGTACCGTACCAGGTGCAGCAACAGAAAAAGCTTCGACCGCCCGACCGCGCGTCCACCCATCCGAAAGGCACTTCTGGCCTGGCGACCCACCTATACACTCACTTTATATAAACTGGGGTAGTAGTGAGACTTATCTGTAGATTTTCCCGCCAGCTGCAGACGTTCAGCGTTTGTTCCGTATGGTACGCCGGGCAGTGCGCCATTCCTACCTGGGACAGCGCGTCATTACGAGGGTCATAACCCCCAAAACCAATACCACTGCACTTCAGCAGCGGTGTAGGCCCCGACCATCACCACAAGGAGACACTGGGGCTGTGGCCTCCGCAATTCGGCTGTATTTGTAGTAGTGACAAGTGGTTTAGGACTATATTGAATAGCGCCATGGATTATAATGGTGTGTGAGTAAGAATTGATTCCCTTACAGTTTTTTTATCAATCAGCTGATCTGATCGCTTGCCTCCACACAGTAGCAACTCGCTACACCTCACAGTCGTACTTTCGTATTTTTACTTCTGGGTCGAGATGGAGTGAACACTGCATTACTCGTAAAGTGGTTGATAGTACCGTAATAGTGATACACTAGACAGACTTGCACGTGTTGAGGTGGCGTCCCAGAAAACGGACTCCCATTTCATTAGATGTAGTAGTAGTTATAGTTACCGGTGTAGGAATAGTCACTAGAGATAAAGTCACTGTGTTAGTCAACGGAAACAATTCAAACACATGTTTAGTGTTATATAACATAACATTTGCATTCTTTATAATAATTGTATATTTCATTTCTTAATTCTTATATGTATATATTGTTCTATATAATGAATAACGTGTGCCGTCGTATTATATAATAGAGAGATCAGAAGGGAAAAACCAGAAAAAAACGATTTCTTTGAAATTTATTCATATTCGAGACTTGCAGCTTTATATACGGAACATGTGACAACAGAATTGGATAAAGATACCTTATTGAGATGCTGTAACGGAATACTGCCTTACCTGTGGTCAAGTTAGTCTCAATGATTACTGAATGGTTATGATGTGCATTCGTGACCCACATACGGGGTTCATTCGACCTCCGGATAGGTGCCTACCATACGACGCTTATCCTCCGGTAAGTACCCAGCTTAATGACAATTTACCTGTATACAGGTGAATATAATTTAAACAGGTGTGACGTACAGGTAAACACTTATTTTTTACCTGTTTTTCTCGTAAGCGTATACCTTATATTATGACACATCTAGGTGGGTTTATGATTTATGATAATGAAATATCTACATGTATATTCAAGTGAATTGTACTAGCTTAACACATAAAAACATTCGCTGTCACTCAGGTGGCAAACATTCGCTATTATCTTACTTTCATATGCGTTTTATAACTCTCGGAGCAGCTGAAAGGAAGCGGGCAGGTATTGTCGATTTAAATCTGCAATAAATCTCATCTTAACGGCTGTTTATATACACTATATCATGCAGTCTGAATAATAACAATAATTATTCACACAACTTAAAATGTATGTGTTAATAACTATGAGTGCATTAAAAATATATAAGTTAATGTGGAACATTTGCTATTGGATGGTTATTAAAACAAACGAAGCATTTCTATTACTACATGATATGTATTTAAAAAATATTTTGTATAATAAATCAAAACTTGTTTCTTTGCCTCATCAAATACAAATTCTTCATAGAAGAACGATATCCCTTGTCAGATTTTTCAACAATCAAGTTATTCTTTCGTAGTCGTTTGAATTATATTCCAACACGTTTTACATAGTTGTTTTGCTGTGTTTTAATGAAAATAAAATAAAAACCACATTATTATATTATTATTATTCAAAGAAGCCTAACTAACTCGTGATGAGATTGTTTGTACGAAATAGCGATTTAATTATTTAATGGTTGTTTGTGTTGCTTTTGTGCGGCAATCATCGATACCAGTTGTTTCGACAATTACGTAATTCAATTAGTCAGACACGTGCAAACACGTTCTCGTTTTTAGCGTTTCTCCAGAGCGGGTTTACAACGCATTTAATGGAAAAGCAGTTGATAAAATTTAAAATTACATTCCAAATCAAAGGAAACCACTTGTTAAAATGGCGTAAAAGCAATCCTAAACTGAAAAATATCACTTCGAAAAATAAAAGAATCTTTGTAATATTATTTATTTCTTTTTTCTCGTCGAGATGCTTTGATGAGCGATATGTAGCTTGAAGCTATTTTATGATATTACCTGTTGTGTGTCGTAGAGGTATTCTTTTATTTAGGCAATTGTCCTATCTAACCCTTCACAATACGATTACTTATGTTAAGAATCATGCACTAAAACATCGTCTTAATAATCTAGAATGAATCAAAGAGCAGTGCTACAATGTAATAATTAATAGGTAATGATAGACAGATGTACACTCCTTATGAGCTCGAAACTGACAACCTGTATACATACAACCTGCTAGGTTCCTTGTTTAAAAACGATATCGCGCTACACGGGATTCTCATGTCAAGCCTACTAGTGCAAAATGTTTATTTTGGAGGAGACGTTTTTGTCAACAGCAAAACGCATGAACATTTATTTTGTTCGCTTCGGTAGTTTATTTGTAGTTGGTTATGAAGGAATGTTTGGCATTAATAGGGCGGGTTGTGTTTCTTAGTTTTGTAAATGATACGTACAAAGAGAGTTTCTTTTCACTGATTTTGTCATTAGACAGTCTATTAAGCCGCCTTTTTTGTTAACTTTTAAACGGTCATTACCGTCAACATACGCACAGAAATTGAGAAACACCATAACAATATGAATATCATATTAATATTTATAGTGCATTGTCGATTTTAAATGAAAGGTTCCTTGGTGTTAATATGATGGATAACACAGACTAATCCCATAGAACGAATGAATACTGATTATACCCTCAAAGACCTAAGTTTATTCCATCGCCATGCATAGAGTGTTCGTTATCAATATATAATCTTGAAATGAAATAATTTTCTTTTAAGGGGCAATATTTAAGATTCAATTTTATAATTAATAAAGAAATAAGTTGTATCTTTCATGTATGAGACAGCTGTGGTTTTATCTATAAGCATAAAACATTCAAAACAATAATACTATATTTTACAATTTTTCCTTTCCAGTTTCTTTAAAAATCAATATTTTTATCAATGTTTATATGCGGAAATTGGTTATCATTCAATCGGTAATTATCAAGTTATGATGGATGTTATTTTTTTTCAAATGTTTAAGATAATGGGCTATCGATGAAAAATAATTGAACGTCCGTGTATCACTTAATATTGATACAATACCAATATAAAAGACATTGCCTAGCATATAATTACTTAAGTATTTTCTGTAAAATCTAAATTTTGATTTTTAAGAAAATTAATTAAAGTCCTTTTTGTTTTACATTAATACAATACATTAAAATAAAAACTCGAACGGAGGAAAGAAAGCATATTAAGAACAGAATAATAGTGTACCCCTTCCTGAAAACATTCTCAAATCAAAAAGTCTACAAAACAACCGTGCCAAATTCTGCCTTTTATCCCGTAATAGCCAAAAAGATCAAAGAAAATCATGTTCTATCCTTGCGTTTCGTTAAATAGGACCATAGGATGTGATTCTTAATATATAAAAGTCTGTCCTAAACAGATTCGTGTATCATCTGTTGATGGGGTTTCTTGTTTAAAGAACGACGCTAAATATTTCAGCATGCGTATAATACATCTTAAGTCTATGTTTTCTTGTTTCCGTTTGTTTGGTGACAAAGCTAACAATAGTTATGGTTTCTGTCATGTTTATTCAATTGTATATCAGAATGTTCTATTTTGTAAAGATCAGTAAGCTTTACATTATATTTCCATGAAATTATTATTTCAAGTTTTATTGCATTTTTTTAAAACTTTATACTGAATGCGCAATACAAAAAGAAAAAGAAAAATTATAATACAGATTTTCTGAAACAAAACAAATGATCTCAAATTTAGAATAAATCCCAACGTTTAATTGATTCGACATGAGGATAACCATTCTTCGCTGTCTCGAGTCATCACATCAATGAAAGTCTCTTACTTTGTCAAAACATTTTTTGATGGGTCCGGATGTGTCTTGAATTATGTCATTTATTATCAATATAATTAAGGAAAATAGTTGTACGAAGTAATTATGCTCCTTAACAGAAAATAAAACTACAGAAGAAGTATATGAGAACATATTTTGTACTAGCTACTGGTTTCAAAGGATTAAACAAACATTCAACTCTCTCATTTAGATGACAACACGTCAGGCTAATTTATAAGCGCTCCGTGTCTATATTTAGAATTGTTCCAGAAATATTACCAAAAAACTTTGGGAAATATTTAAATAGTTTTTTTACGGCAATTACATTCAAAACATTTTAAAAATGAGAATATCTCGTGATTTAATCAAAAGTAAAAATATTGGAATATTGGTATGTTTTATTAAATTTATACAACAATGTTTCATTCCAATGTAAGTTTAAATATCGACTGTTTCGAAATATAACAAATGACATGAATTTATCAATTAAACAAGAAAATGTGGCCTATTATATAGTTAATAAATAATATATTACTTTCTTCAAGTACAACATTATTGAATAGCAACAGAAGCGTGCATGTAGACGCTCAAAGAAACACAACCCTGTATTATACACTATGCTAACATAATTACGTAGCCCTAGTGTGTGGCACAAATATCCAGAGACCTAAGAAAGTACAAAGTAAACCGTCTGTCTAACTACTAGACAGCTATCCCTCGACTCGTGTGTACAACGCACGTGCTTTGTAAAACTAACAATACATGATCCCGCTGACGCCAGGGAATTTGACATAACAGAGAAAGTGGCTACACGTGTAGGAAATCCTAGCATACTCTCATGACAAATTACACACCGTGCACACGCTAGTGGCAACACAGCAGGCCTACCGTGATTGGTAATTACAAACCTACGTATACAAATGTATATACCAATGGTAGTCGTATATCATAATTTTTAATATTTCATACATATATAGATGTAAATGAATTTCATTTCATTAAACAAATACAATACATTGTCGAAAAAAATAAATTCTGAGTAGTTTTTCATTGTGGCCGTTGGTCTATGAAAAAAGGATCTCGGCAAAAAATAGTATCAATGATACAACTCAGCATCAATTGTATATATATAGTTATTAGCATCAGTTTGTCTACACTGTTGGAATTACTTCTTTGTCCTTTATAGTTATTAGCATATGTATTCATAATAACATCCTACTGGCTTGGAATCAAGTCATTGTCTTTGATGTCAACTGAAAATGAAGTTACCTTGGTTACTAGCACAACACTTTGTTAAGTACCGTTAATATATATGCAATGTAGTTATACATATGAATGAATACAATACAGGCTTGTATTCGTATATAACATTTGAAATATTTTATAGAATTGAGAAAATAGAACGTGCTTTAACACTATCGATTTGTGAATACAAATAAACAAATTTAGATATAACACCTTTATAATACGAAACAATATTTACAATAATGTTACTCTTTATATCTATAAATAAACTGTTGTTTATATATCATACAACAGATAAACATAAATATACAAAAATGTTTGTGAATATGCGATGCATTTTGAATGTATTCATGGCAAACTATCTAAAATATCTAAATTCCTTTCAATTAAATGCATGTTAACATATAAGATAAGATATTACAAACATTTTATAGTTATGATATTAATGGTTTTGTCCCCTTGTTATACCAGTGTATACTAATCAAGTATCTCACCTGATCTTTGCTGAGGGTGTATACTGATGATGTTTCAGGTGTGAAAACTGACACATTTTATCAATGTTTCTCTACCATCAGCAACACAATAGCATCCTTGTAAAATGTTCTTCAAACGGATCCACGAACTTCAGAGTTTCATGGTGAAAACTTTCGATAACCTGTTCCTCCGTTTTTCGCTTTCACATGTCGATAATACCGCGATAACCTCGTGTATTTCTTTTGAGCCGAGTTTTTTTGTACTAGGTAGTTTACCTGTATCTCTGAACAGAGCGTATCTCGACATAAAAAAGCTACAAACGTTTACCTAATCAATTTTATATCTTCAACAGACGGGCTGGAAGTTAACAGCCTAACCCGGCACTACGCGCGATCCGGCCACGTTTTGAGACGATTAAGCCGTTATATTGAAAAAGATTAGTCTTTATCCGTCGGTTTTGCTCCGTTCGTCCCTTTCACAAGGATGAAAAGATGTCGATGTATATTTATAGAGGTACTTTCATTATTGCCCGTGGAAAACAGGAAGAGTAAGATTAGATTTGATTCCCGGTGCAAGTACTAGTTTAGCGAAGATATTTCTTATTACTTTTATATCGCCTCGGGGTTGGCATTCATTTTAACTCCGAGAATCATAGATCCTGTCGCATAGATTGTAATGTTTAAGCAACGAGGTAGGTCGAGGCTGAATGTTAATGGTATTGTAGAGTTATGTTTATTTATATAGATGCGGTCAGGTGTACATGGGGCTTGCAATGATTTGGAAAGGTACGCAGATCACGTGTGCTTTTCTATCTACCTGTTGTAATATCTTAGAATAAACCATTTATTGTTTGTAGTTATTTGATTGACTTTGATAAATCATTTTTTGTGCAATGATATAATCTTAGGCCTTCATCCTTCACTAAAGTAGTCTTGTTATTTGCTTTGCATAGGATGCAAACCATGCAAATATGTTGTATCATTTATTATTATAACAAAATAGACACACTAAAACTAACACGAAAATGCTTTAAATACATCAGCACGATCACACTATTTAAAGTTTATAGTCCAATAGAAGAATCAGCAAACCGAATATAGCTGGGATTTTATAGATAATGCAAAATTACAATAATAAAGAATGAAAAAAAATCCAAAACGAAACGGAAGACATCATAAACTACCACATAGACAAATATAAATCTGTGTTATTATGGTAGAAGATAGGAAACAGAAATGAAAGGTCTTCGTCGCGTTGATTACATAGAGGAAATACCGAGTCTGGAACATCTGAATCCTGGTACCTCAACTTCAACAGGTGGTTTTCATTTTGGTAGGAAACGCCGCTAGACAAACGCAGAACAAGAAGCCCTGAAAAAATGTCTGGTGTATTATGCAACGCCTTCATGCCATGTGTACCGGTTGTTTTGCTGGCTTTGAAAAAATGGCAAATCTCACTTCCTATTTTACAAAATCTTATTCCTTTTGTAAAATATATATTTTATTTGATATTAATATTGTTTGCCTCAATAACAAATATTGCAATACAAGCCATAATGATATTCTTTATTCGGCATATTGCTATGAATATTGTTTTAAATATCAGTATACTCTTTCCTTAAAAATATGGTTCATTCTTTTTTTATAAATACACACAATGGGATTTTTATTTATCGTCATATTTCATGTTTAGTTTTTTTGAATATTTTACAGTCTAATTCATATTATAACAACTAGGATCAATGTCAAATAATGCACTTAAATGCCAAAACAGTCCTCTGTCAAGTCGTCCAGTATATATACTGTAAGCTAAACACGCTTTCATCCAACATTTGATCAGTTGATTCATTACGGTTAGAAATATAACTGTTCCGTGCCGCACACACCACGTAAATATACTCCTATTTTAGCGTATACTAAATAGATACCATCTGGTTCCCCTTTGCCGGTTATATAATTTAAAGGATCTTACTTGTAAAATTAACTTCTTAATCTATTTATAATGTATTAATTCGTCCTACAGGTGTCTTTTTTAGCAATGAACTTGGCGGAAAAAATATATATAGAAAGTCAAATATAGAGAGAAACTCTTAATTCATTATTTTAGCGGAGATGGTGATTCTAAAAGTAAACGTCGCACATGCATGCGAAAATGAATCTAAAATGGGGAAATTACTTGATTTAGAATCTAAATTAAGATTGTATTTTATACGCGTAGAGGTTAAGTTCATAGTTCAAATAGGTTTAATATTGTAATATTGTATTAATGTTTTACAAGCATTTGTTGTTCACAAATGAAAATTACAAGATATAATTGCAGTATTTTATAATATTAGAATGCTTTAATATATAGTTTGTGTTCCAGTGAATTAAATTGCCTTCTAATAGCATATATACAAAAAACCTACCTTTTATTATGCATGAGAGCTTGACTCATTGATATCATTAAAGTATGTTGTAACATTTTTTTTATCAAATCGGAAAGGAACAAAAACAACAAGACCGTTTAAGCAACCTTTAGAAATTAAAGCATGCCATGATTAAAAAGAGGGTTGATTAAACGTTAATATTGTTGATACCGATCAGAATTTATGTGTTTTGCTAAAAAAACCACTCGTGTAAGCTGAAATGAACAGTATCAAAAGCATCAGTAGTGGCAGGAACATATGGATATTAATCTGTGCGAAACAGATTTTCTTCTCTGCAATATTTAATATGTAGGTTACATAAGGCCACTGGTTTCGGTATTAATCTCTTCTTTCAACACAATATATCATAGAACAATGTTTGACATTAATGTTGAGAGGGAAACATATAACATGCTGACCAGAGTAATTTTTTTTTTACCTTGAACATGAGTGTTTTAAAAAGCAGATGGTCTTGTCATGAGCAAAGCCAGAACGGTTTGTTATAATTCCACATGGACCTGAGAAAGAATCATAATCTTTCGCAGAACTTTTTGAAGGGAACGTGTTGCATGAAAATGACATAACAATGATATGGACACCTGGCATACTTAGCCTCATTTGTAGAAGGCACCAAAGGATTTTGGGGGCTTTCGGAGTTTTCATATGGTGTTTGTGAAACCCAAACGGAAACAGGCATATCCAACATAACTCAATCTTACTCATTACGAAAAGCACCTGCACGAGAGTGGCCTTCACAAACATCATTCTCTACGATTCATTTGCAGCCACTCTGGGAATGCTGTCTCTTGGTAATGGTCTTTGACTTGTGGCAATTAGAACAATTTGACGTAGGGGAGGTCAGAAAAACGACCACGTGACCGATTGACTCTCTGGCCTAATGTAGATAATCCTATCTATCAAATAAAACCGCAAGGCAGATTTGTAAACAGATGGTATTCGTCTACCTTGCAAAAACCTAGGTATACAGTACACCAGACGAAACCTAACATCGTCCTAGAAAAAAATGGCATGGTAACCCACTTGAAGACGAAAGTCTTTGCCAAATTGATGAGTCATTGAAATAAAAAATAATTAATTTTCTGCCACTTTTATATCAGATTATAGCTTAATAATTTCAATTTAATAATTAGGATCAAATATCAACGAAAAGACATTTTAGTATCGCTTCTGAAGGTTACAGAGACTTCTGGAAAAAATCTGGAATATATGACGGGAATCCATCTTAGTCATCATAGAAGCCATATTTAAACGAAATATCTTAACTTTTCTTTGACAACCAAAAAAAATAAATAAGTGTTTGAATGAAAACTCCAAAGCAATGCAGAAGTTAATAATGGTAAATCTACTTGAAGATTGAGCATTCCTATATAAAGCAGATCATAACATTGGGTGATTAAGATAATGAGACAATGTGATTTCCTCCGAAGCATACGGAGATAAGTTAGAGATATGTGATGAAGAGAGTAATGACATTCAGAATTTTGAAGTACATTTTTGAAAAGATACATTGTGGTTTTAAATGTCCCAATTTTGAAGTATTTTGATAAAAACATATATTTGGATATCAAACAGAAATCGCCTTTGTTGTTTTGATAGTTGGGACGCCAAAAATTGTTTTAAGTTTATTTCTTTAACGACAAGCTGCTTCAATGTTTTTGTTTTAGTACTAAATAGTACATGACATTTACATATGTCTTATAAAACAATCTGAAACGTGATATTATTTTTCCCAACGAACTTTAATATGCACATGAAAGATGAAACCGTCGTCACAATTGTATGTCTTTGTTCGCAATGCATTCATGGCTTTAAACAATAGAACGGCAATAATCAGAAATCAAAATTTAATGCTTAATCATTAGATAATGAATGAGTGACGAAACATAATGTTTACTTACGGAAAGGTTCGTACTCTCTAACGGTAATCTTACCAAGAAAATAAACTGATAACATGCATTTTTTTAAATAGATATATAAAAAACAAAACTGATTTAAGTCTATAATTTAACTTTGGCGAATATTATTTCATAGTTGTTCTGATTGATAATGGTGTTTCAATTTTCAGATGAAATTAGTTTTTTATAGATTACTTAAATAACTTACCATTTTTTATTATTCTTATCACATAAATAAGATCAGTACATTTCCTCTAAAAAATGAATGTAATGTATTATCACCTTTGCAATGCTGGATATGTATTATTGTAGAAAGTATTATTTAGATTATTGTAATGATTTTCGCTTTTGTACGGGCCATTGTAATAGTTACAACACAACATAATTTATGATTGTTCGTACCTTAATGCTATCAATAATAAGTTTTTGGTGTCTTTTCAGTTATATATATATACATAATATTTTGAATATATTTCATGTATTTATCGTTACAGTTACCAGCAGTATTTTAAAGGCTTCGGTAAATGTAACAGTTTATGATTGATAAAAATGAAGTTTATGGCAAATAATGAATATGTTTTCCGGCAAAATATTAAAGGAAAAGCACGAAAATATATATATTTCATGACATATTACTGACACTTCGATAATGTCGGTCTTTGCCACCACCTTGCTCTTTAACCTTCCAATGAGACAATAGCTTGATTTAGCAGACTAATTAATAACAAGCCCTCTGTACTGCAGTCTATTTCAATCGCTTTTGACGTTAATTTGTTTCACCTGCCATCCAGAAGAAAAACCAACAGCGTTTCTCTGTATTTTACGTCCTGGTGTCATAAACAGAGAAATACCTGGGCAATAGCTCTGCGAAATACTCGACTTGCTCTGTAGGGTATTTTACATGGCTTCATTCGCAGTATTTGTATAATGTGTAACATTGTAAAAATAAATAAGAGAATTCCGAAGCGTTAACAAAATCATTATTCGAACTCAAAATCGATTAAACCAGGAGCAAAATATGAACAAAGGAAAGATTAACATGGAGACCCTTGTAAAAGTACAAGAAAATAATACCATGATTGTGTTCCGGAATGGTAAGCGTCTTCTGCTTCATCGACGACATCCGCCATGTTAATCGTTGTCACATCCAAGTAACATCAAAATGAGAACCGAGTCATCATTGTCAATAACAACAAGTAAACACTGTAAACAACACACTCTAAACAAGGATACATATTGTTAACGTTTTGTTCTGTCGTTTGCTCCGACCATAACTATACTCCAAGTTCGACTTTGCTTTGTCCTTTGGGTAGAAGTGTTCGTCCTTAAATGACTGGACTATTAACTTTCTCAATTCCGAAGATAAATTTAAATTCATCCATTTCAAAGGTTGGAATGGTTGTTTATAAATTCCCAGGGGTTCATGAGATGTTAGGACGTACAATCGCGTACAACCTTTGTAGTTCATGGAAGTAAGCCTTGCAAACAGTTCTGTATTTTTACTAATATACTTGTTATTGGTAATATAAATAGCCATGCATCGAATATTTAACCTCTAATACGTTCAAGCAAAAAATGATGGCGGGTAGGTGGGGGATGAACACACAGCAATATCGCAACAAAAGAATATTTCCAAGCTCAAAATGGAAGCCATTCAAAACATAAACTGTAGTACCCTCAAACAAACAAAAGTGCATAAAGGCACCAATATAAAACCAGGCAGTGTTTTTGTCGTTGTGTCTTCTGCCACATCCAGAAGAGTCTATATATAGTTGTTGAAGTCAACAGCAAAATACTTCGTGGGTTTCAGCATGCAAAAGGTCTTCATTGATTATTAGGGGAGGGTCAAATGACAATTTGTCCATCATCAAGAACGCTTGAAATCCTGTCAATTCAGATGATAATAAATGTTCCAGGTTCGTTTTAAAATGCATATAATAACACGTGATTCAAAGTGAAAGTGCTTTATTCTTTCGAAAGGATTTTAATTTTGCGGAATGAATAAAAGCAATGGATTTTGTTTCGTTCAATTTTTCGGCAAAACGAAATCAAATTTATTCAACAAAATGAATGGTAAAGTGATGAAGAAAAAACATCTTTAAACTGAACCGTCAGTGAAGTAAAATATTCTTTCAATTTTGTCGAAATATCGGTTTGTCCTTCAACTAATGTATTATTCAGTTCAGAAAACATTTCTTTCTTCCGATCATGAAGCACTGTTTTTTTTCTGATCACGATTTATATAGGATGACAGTCGAACATCAACAATAAAAACTGGGTTCGATGGGTTAAAATAAGATAAAGCTGCTGTCTTTTACTGGGATGGTAAATACTATACTAAATATTGGAGCTGACACCGGCAGTGAAAATATGTCTACTGTGCAATGTTACGAAGGCGGGAACATGACAAGTGGTCTCACATACACGGCAAGCTGAAATGTACTTGTGCTCCCAAACAGCAGGAAGATAAAGATATGCTAGCTACAACGTCATGACATTTATTTCCCCTACTTTAACTAGAGAGTGCGTACTTTCAAGTAACAGGGATATATTGAAATAATACAAAAGGTTTGCTTAAAACTTTGGATTCCTACCATACAGATTTATTTATCATGTTGTCAATTATCAGGAATATCAATATAAATGTATCATAATTATTGTTAATAATGTTGAGGGCTTTTCTATGTATTTGATTGCAAAATCCATAGAAAATAACCTGTTTACAAGTTCCGCTTAATTCAAGATTTGGAAAGTCTCTCATATGGAGATCTATGGAATGAAGAAAATTATAATAGACTGCGGAATTTGAGATGGAATATTTCAGACAAGGACCCCTCCTGTTTCATATTATTTCTTGTCTAACCTTTGGCTTTAAACAAAACTTAGGAAAGACAATAAACAATATCACCCCCTCGGGATGAAATGTGTCTGCAATATCTCCCAAGGTACGCAAATAATCTCTGAATATAATACAGGAATCAATATATATTCACATGAGTGAAAAACTGTTTCTGTAATATGAAATTATACAGAACTAGTTTAATTTTACTTCCAAATTCATAAATGAAAGGGGTTTTACCTGACCCTTCTGCTTCTACATTAATTTAGAAATTTTGGATTGCTACCTTCTGGCCCCTAGCATCACTGAAGAGTCCTAGGAGGACGAAACAGCTGTATGGTGCAGTTTAATTCATTTAATTAATCAATTCGGCATACTGTATCTATTACTAAGTTTAAGAGGTGCAGCATATGTGTGTGTTACGTCATCTTTCTAAATGAAGTCCCCGTATGGGACATGCGTACTTTACATGGAGGAGGTAGAGGAGGAAGATATTACAGAAACAGTTAGTCATTTATGCGTCTGTTAAAATGGTATAAAATGTATGTTATTTGTTTTAAGAGAGTACATTTATGCATTTTATCAGCTCATAAAGTCCAAAGATAATTCAATTAATCTTAAGGAAGTAGATGTAGATCTTATCAATCCATAAAAATGTGTCTTTAAAAAACAACATTCGTTGAAATTTGCCGAATTTTGGCGGATCGAGTTGGAAGCAATTGCTTAGAATCTCATGCCTTCAAAGATATGTAATTTAGAATGCAGCAAAACGTTTAATGTCTATGTTCACAAACATTTCTTGTTTTATCAATTAGCAGACGGATTGAAGGTAATCATTCACTGCGTTACTTAACAGATTGATATGAATTATTAATGTTAGAATTATTGCAATCAAATAACCAAGTCTTTTGATGTAGCTTCGCTGCAATCTCGGAAGTTCTTTATTGCTTAAGTCAAGTTTCAGTCTCTGCCGCTGCCTTTTTTATCGATAAAATCTCTGTGATTCGTACATAGATAAAAACAGATCTTTTGTGGGATATCTTTGATGACTTGCCTCTATGAAGGAATCGAGGACAAATCAGAACTACACCTACCAGTTTTGACGCATTTGACTTAATTAATCATAATTGCACTGTCCTAGACTCTACCTCTAGGCAGAATCGTCCCATGAAATAATTAAATTAGAATAATTGGGTATATTTCTTCTCCATCGATAGATCAAAACAAATATCCGATACAGCTTTCGAACGATGAATTAGAAAAAAGATAAATCAAACATATTTTTTCTCTGATCAAATTTGAAACCAATGCACTCTAGCTCAATAGACTCTGGTTGTTATATTTCCCCCCAAAATAGACAACCTATCGGTCAAGGTCATTCGGTCTCGTGAAGAGCAAAGGTATGCTCGCTATGTAGACAGTGGTTACTCTTACCGTAGTTCATCAATTTGATGAAAAACGCAGATGCATGCGACCTGTGTTTTGGTGCGAGAACGCATGCGGACGTTAGCCGAGGGCAAACAATGGCGTTATGGTGATCACGGTGATCGGCGGCCATTGTTTATCTTACCTCATTCCCTACAGCCGATTCCCGCCAACGCTGTTGCCGGACAGAGTGCAGCCGTTCTGAGGGGTAAAACAGTATTACTGGTTAGACGATACATTAGCGGCTATAACATAACGCTATGATAACACATTACGGAATTAGTGCTCCAATATAAACATGACCAGAAAGTGTAAACAAGTCGGAAGTCACCGGACATCTGACCCGTACCATCGTTGATACTAGTGTGCTTATACATTTCGATGACCACTCAGAATAAAGGTTTTTTTTAACATAACAATTTGGGAAAGGTTGTTGTCTACGTGTAATTAATTAAAAGAGATCTAAACACTGAAGTTAGAATTTGCTACATACTTGATTTCTACATACATAAATGGCTACATACATGATTTCTACATACGTAATTGGCTGCATACTTGATTTCTACATACATAATTGGCTACATACATGATTTCTTCATAGATAATTGGCTACATACTTGATTTATACATACATAATTGGCAACATACATGATTTCGTCATAGCTAATTGGCTACATACATGATTTCTACATACATAACTGGCTACATTCATTATTGGCTACATACGTAATTGACTACATACGTAATTGACTACATACATAATTGGCAACATACATGATTTCTACGTACATAATTGGCTACATACATGGTTTCTACATACATAACTGGCAACATACATGATTTCGTCATAGCTAATTGGCTACATACATGATTTCTACATACATAACTGGCTACATTCATTTTTGGCTACATACATAATTGACTACATACGTAATTGACTACATGCATAATTGGCTACATACATAATTGTTACATACCTAATTGGCTACATGTTTAATTGAATACATACATAATTGCTACATAAACAATTGGCTACATACATAATTGGCTTCATACATAATTGTCTTCATACTATTATTTTGTAAAAGCGATACTCTACTAGAATAAATGGTCACATTGTATTTTATCGCAAAAAACATTGTATTATATTGTTAAATTGTGCGATTTGATAATGATTCGTAATTTTTTTTTATTAATTATGGAGGAAACACTGTCAACTAGATATCACTATATTCAACTTGATTTATATTTTAATTATATTCTGTTCTAAACGACCAAATATTTTTGTTCGGTATTTAATGTTATTTTCTATATTAACGATTATCAATATCATATTCTCTTATAAATTGATAATTTAGAGATTTCATTATCGTTAACCTCAATAATTACAATAATTAATAATTATACCATTCGTTCGATTTCCATTTCATTCCTAATATTATTATCATTAATATTACATTATTTCTTTCATTATCTCTTACATCGAAAAATAAAACATACAATTTTCTGTATAAACAGTGATACAGTTTACATTGTCTTTTTCTTTGAAGAAAATAATACATACAATACAATATTCTGCATAAACAATAACATATTTTATATAATCTTCTACATTTACAATCATTTACATTAAAAGATGCTCACTAAAAACTGTTTAAACACTCTTAAAACTAAGGAAACTTTTCCCATGATTTATGACGTCATCATATTGTTTCGCAGGGCGTCATAATAGGCGAAAATGAATATGAAACTTATACAGAAATAAATGTACGATGTGCTTGTACATTAAATAGCAGTTTAAGCTTATAAAAAAGGAACAAAACGGATCGTATCGTTATTATGTTCACCATTAAACTACTACTGTACCCTACAATACGGTGTAAGGTTGGGATACCTACAGGATATATATATATAATACAAAGCACATATTTGAGGTCGTGTTGCTATGAGAGAGGTAATGCTGAACATCTGAAAAACCACTGCGTAGCTTCTGCACCACTTGTATATACTACGTAGACAAAACATTATCAAAACACTTCAAGTATAAAAAGATTTCCCCATCTCAGAAAGAATTCGCCATTTAGCTTGAACCTCTGCCTTTTGAAACTAATTATTTCGGCGCGTGCGTGTCATATAATATGTCAACAGCGCACGTGCTCACAGATGACACGTGCGACAAGATGGTTCTAAATGTCAGTCAAAAGAAAAGGAGAGTGAGTTATACTTTATACTGCTGGGTTTAAATGTAATGGGAGCACGACGAGACAATCCTAAGTATTTGGAGCACAAGTAAAGTTATACCGCTACAGAGGGCTACTGTACGGCACGGGTCATCGAAGCATTGTTAGCTTTACTTGTAAAAAGAAAAAAAAAGTAGTAGTCATATATTTATTGTAATGCCGTTCTACAAAACAAATAGATCTTCAGTTGGTGAGTTTAGATAGCATTAATTGTTAAATACTTCTGAATAAGTTACAAAAGTATAGATATGACAATAATTTATTCATCGTCATTAGTATGTAGTATTTGTCATGGCAACTTGTGAAAGCTTTCAAGACTTTGTACAGACAAAAACCAACACGATGAAGTAGCTGATGAGAGATGTATTGTTATAAGGCATTCATGAGATTTACGTGTGAAATATGATCCCTTTCTGTTCACGGATCTGCCTAGACAACACGATGTTTGTAAATTGAGCAGAGGCAAGTGGGCTAGGACTTAAATCAATAAGGGAATACGTCTCTCTCTGCAATTGTAGAAATGAAAGGAAAAGATTCATCTGAAAATGCAAAACCATGACCAGTGTATCCCATAAACATGTCTAAATTTCAAAGACAACAGAATAGCCTTTTTGATATGAAAACCCCACGCCGGCGGCCTATCTCTCCGCTTGCCGGCTCTGGACTCCAAAGTGCATCAGCCATTTGGCCTTTCCATTGAACTAAATTTACTTTTATCTCCACGAAAATTAGGTATAATTACTAACTTATGATGGTTAAAGGCGGCCAATATCAGGGACGAGACAGGAGCCGACGGCATGTCTTGGGTATATCAGACTTTTTGTCAGTAGTACACCAGTTAATTGTAATACAGCTTTAGACTAGTATGACTGCGTGGTGAAACCCAAGAACTGCTTAGTAATAAAAATAAGTAGTGAACTTGTTGGTTTCCAGCTCGTTATACACAATCTTATTTTCGTACTTATTTGTTAGTTTTTACATTTTTTATAGACTTATTTTCGTACTTTCTTGTTTGTTGCTAATCTGCTATATATATCTTGATATTCGTATATGTACTACTTTTGTTATATGAATAACGAATCACGGTGTTTATTCTGTATTTTAATAACCACGAGGGGTATCACTGGTTTAGTAAACATTAACTTAACTGTAAAGGGGATTGTTTACTCATCATGAAAACTTTTATATTTATGATCGTTTACGCGGGTTCAAAAAACGATATGAAAGCATCAGCTTGATACGGAATAGATATGAAAGTCACGTGATAGCCTCTGAATTTAACACTTTTGATATTAACATTTAATAAAAAAATTAATAGTATCAATGCAATAAAAAACTTAAAAAATAAAACAAAGGTTTTAAGGAATGAAAGATAACGTGGTTCATGGGTTAATAACTTCAGAAAGCCAATGTCGTTGTGACATTATGAATATTGAATATATATATATAAATGTACCATATACAGTTAGTGTTTTTGATCCGAAGGTTAAAATGTGAATTCCCTGTCGTAATTGTGGTTTTTTTTATATATGAATATATATATATTTCGTGCCTCACATTAAGTGTTTTGCATTTTCCGATTTTCCTAGCATATATTAAAAAAAGGGATATGTTATTTTTGTCTAGTTATGCATGAGGGCAACTCGGGAAAATGTACAACTTTTGATAGATTCTTAGTAAAACTTTGACAATAAAATTCAAAATATAGTTCTGTTTTCAAGATCACTTTTGTTGAAAATTATGATAGGAGTATATTTTATCGCATACATTACGGACTTTATTGTAGCTTTGAATCAAGTCAATCATATTTAATGTTGATTCATATTAGCTTAACACCATGTCGATGTTTATTTCACGATGGATGTGAACTAAGAATGCCCAGTGTTAGGTCGCTGTATGGTATTAGTGATCAGGTCACATGTGCTAGGTCGTTATAGGGTATTAGTGATCAGGTCACCTGTGGTATGAATAAGAATGTGATTTTGCCAATGGATTCAAGTATGCAAAATGTAAAAAAATATATGTAAAATATGTCAAACAAAAGTAACACACGGTACCTCTATGTATAAAGGTTGTGATATATCAAACATCAGTAAAATACATTATTTAAAGATAATATAAAGCATAAATGATAAATATCAACAAATATAATTATCAACAACTACTACTTATGAAAAAACAATAGAAAATATTCGTACATGATAAAGCAAATATTCTTTAAAAGGGTTTCCATTAGAAATTCACTAATTTTTTTTCTTATCCTTAATTCAACCGTAAACGATTTTATAAATTTTAACGATTGGTTCAAAAAAATTATATCATTCTGAATTGATTCATCACAATCATTATTTTTTATTTTTAAAACGTCTTTTATAAATATCTAGATATGTAGAATATGCTGTTTTTATAAAAAATATTAAATGTATCTAAATGTTTTGTCATAATGATAAGGTAAGTGATCATGTTTTGTTCTCATCTCAATATCTCATTTATTAATAAGCTATATAAGTTCTGCTCAGTAACAAAAATCTCCAAACAAGACCTCTAGTGTAGACATATCACATTATCCCGAAAGGGATAATTTACACGTGTCAGTGTGTGTTTAACAACATGTACACACCACCGGCACGTGCGGGTACACACGACGCAGATTTAAAAAGAAACCGCAAATGAGGAGAGAGCATTCATGTATTGACATTACCTGAAACATTTAAACCGGAACGAAACATAAATGGTTTAAGCATTGAGTGGCTTGTTTCTCCAGTATGCTAAATCTATTTGGGGGCAGACCAGCATGTTAACTGCCGACAACACATGCTCTGGAGCCTTCTTGAATTCATTAAACAATTATCGAAAAGGCGTAAAACTTTTTCGCGAGTCACTTACAATTTATAAATGATTTCAGGGGTCGTTATATCGTCGATTTTGCGTTTAAGGAAGAAGTAATAGCATGTAGCTGTGTCTCACGGGCATTCTAGTGAGTCGATATGGGGAAAGAACATCCAGCTATGCATTACGATTTCACACCTGCAAATAATTACCTGGTTCTCGAGCGGTGACGTCATAGGTCGTTACATACACCTTGGAAGGTATAAAAAGTATGAAGCCGGTAAGCATTAAATATTCCACTGTTCCGCCATAAAACGGTACGTCACGCGGTGCACGTACCCTAGACAAATTTATGAGATTATGGAGTTCTGTTGTCTGCTGGGAATCCATTACTTCAATTCGATACATTTATAGGTCTGATCATCACTTACTGGAGATTCAGATTCCCTTACCTCACCTGGCCCCCATCTTTATATCAGAGGAGAGGGTCCTATCAACCCCTAGCAGCTATAACGGTTTCATTCCTGGTAATTATTTCATGCACTACATATTACGCTAAATGCGGCAGAATGTTATGTTTTTTGCAACTCTTAAATTATTATCTCAAAATTCACTTGCATTCGACACAAGCCCTTTCGTTTTTGATTATGGTGGTTTATCTGCAGACAACTTGAAAGATTAAGTGATATACACATCACTGGAACAACCTGTTGCTACTTACAAGAATTGGTTGATCCTTAAAGTCAAAGTACGCAACCCGAGCAAAGAGGAAATTCTAGGTTAACTCTTTTCTTAAATGTGCAATGTTGAATTACCGTTGGCGTTATAAGATTAATCAGCGTCTGTAAATTGTTATGGGCTAGGTTTTGAAAGCCTTGTTAGTTTAATGCCATTATATACAACATATGAAAATTTGTTTTGTTTTTAAATATGATTTAACTAAAAACCACTTTTAGTATTTCGTTATTAAAAAATTCGCCCTTAATGGGAATAATGCCAAAGCATTTGTGCTACTGTGTTTTAAGAATAGATTAACTATCAATTATGAAATCACTATTTAAGATACATAAGCTGTAAATAACTATCGTTTTTTGTGATAAACTTTTTCATTGTATATTGTATTTAAATTTCTTAAATCAATATTTTCTGTCACGTTTAAAAACCGTAGCAGCATTTGTTTTCTTATTGTGATAACTAGCACAATTTTATGCAATTTACATAAAAATTTCGGCAAACAAGTTTTCTCCTTAACGTTTTATGAATCGTCATACAACGTCATAACGTCATACACCACAGTGCTTACATACAGGAGAGCGTGGTATGTGTGACATGTGTTCGCGGTCGACTTATCTTATGTTATTTATAATATTAATTACGTCACATTATAAATGTGCCTCTATATCAATAGAATATACACATATTAACCTATGACTTCGTTTGTACCATACTGCTAGAACATACAAACAAATGTCAGAGAAGAAGCAACCCAGGTACGCTGCCAAATGTTGTCACCTTCATCATAAAATGTCAGCCTAGTCTATCGTCTGCTCACAACAATAAATAGTGTAGGAAGTCTCTCGATTACTGCTCCATCAAACCACTGTGCCAAAATCGTGAGTCATTCTACACTTGACTCCTGATCTTTTTGTCATTTCGCATGAACGGCAAGTACTTATTTCTGACATATCCAGATAATTTTTCTTCCTGAAATTAGGGATTTTTTTTTTTAATTAAAAGAAAAACCTCGTATCTTCGTGCTAGGTTTCTTTGCCTTTCTGAGTTTACAGTACACACCTTTGCAAGATATCACGCATACACACGAGGGAAAATTTTGCAAAAAAAAGGATAGTTTTGACCGTCCAACCATTTACACGGTCCTTTCTCGAACACACATGTCTCTGACCAAATTCTAAGAGTTTGCAATGTTTCGACACAATAAGAAAAACAGTTGTTTTTAAATCATTTGTCTTGGCTTTCATATATTGTAAATCCTTTTTGGTGAAAGGTTTTTCTTTCTTTATTGGACCTTTGCATTTCCATAAATATTCAATGAGTTTTATTATTCTTTAAGACATGTTCCATAGATATTTTAAAGGTATGCGTTTTTAATGTTAGACTACAGTACATGGCGTTGCATTTCTTTGAAAAAATTTTAAACCAGTTTTCCAATTCGGAATCGAAAGCTTAAAAGATGATGTATACAAGATCCCAATTTTACCATTGGTTATTCACGGAAGCAGATTGATATCTGACAGGGAAAACAAACATATTTGAGTAGTTTATATCTGTTACTATTTGTAACAAGTATGGATCAGGGGGTTGAATGACTGGAATATATTTTCCTCTTTTTCATTCAGGTGAAATAATTTTCAACTTTAACATTATATCTTAGCTGCACATGTGGTCTCCACGCGTACGGGATGTACTTTTAATCTGATCGTTCATGTCATTTCCGCCATTTTAATGCCGTTTTATCGGAATTCGAATTTTAATGAATAAATGGTTTTTTTTTGTGGTAAATATTTCGCCGCTGGCTTTTGTCGCGTGTTTGAAACTTGATGATCTGACAAGAACAAACGTTTGCTCATTGTGTAGGTGTTCATGAGGTCGAGACTTTCATTTAATCTTCATCACTTTGTACTCTTCAATAGGAAGTTACGTTTTAAAATTAATAGTAAATGCAGTGAAAATTTTTATTGAATATTTTAATATCATTTTTCAATAATTTACACGTGCTGCCCTTGAAGTTTATCAATGGTCATATCAGTGGATAAAATTGTTTATTTTATACATATATTGTGACAAAATATTTCCAAATGACAAAGCCTTTATTTAACCAATGAAAGAGTATTCAGATTTAAAAGAACATAAAAAAAGAACCAAGTAAATCGTACATATTGAGTTCCATTGATATTGCAAAATCTTTACTTAATCTAATGAGGATACGGATGATAATACACTAAATGCATTACAAACATAAAACAGTATCATTTCTGTCAAAAACAAGACCTTTTATTTTATTTTGTCAGACTCTTAACAGAAAAATTTGTGAGTTATGTATATTACAAACAATGAGTGGCTACAATTTAAGTGTCAACCACAGAATACTGTAACGAGGTTCAACTGTAAAATGAATGAAATAGATGATTAAATTCGTATTCAAAAGCTTCGAAAAATATCATGAAAATATGTCTGCACATATTGAATAAGTGTGATGCAGTATCAACAGCATCAATGAGGATTTGTTATTTTATAAATATAATAAAACGGCATTGCCACAGCGTCAATACAAATGCAATATACTACAGCTTCTGAACACAAGAACAAGAAATACCATATCGGTACCACCAAAAGACAAAACCATAGTGTCAACACACAAAAATTACAAAATATACCACAGGGTCAACACAGAAGGGAAATAATGGTGTCCACAGAATAGGACAGCAGCTCTAATACAATATCTAATAGGAATTATTGCTAGATTAAAACTTGTCTTTATAAATATTATTATTTGTAACAATATCATATATAAAAAATAACAATATCATAAGCTCACAAATACAGAAAAAAATCATTTAACAGACCAATTTGTTATATTATCATGCTCAAAATTCATAAATAAATATATATGTTCTTCTAATAAATTGTATTTGCCGCATAAAAGGAAAATCTTTTGTCGTCAACGTCACCAATAGAGAGATAATAAAGGGCGTTCATGTTCATCAAAGTCTCGTCAACGTCGTAAAAAGTTCATAATTAATACCAGAACGATAAGATAAAGTTAGCTTTGATGACATTGCGGACTGTATATTAGTAAACAAGACATGGCCTTGGTTTTAGATTAGTTTTGTCGTCAGCTGAAATATTACGTTGTCATGCTTTTAACTCCATGCAGAGAATGTTTAACGAACAGCGTTATAAAAACGTTATATCAGAAGACTGGGGTGCATGTCGGCAGGTACATTAATTATGTCTTTTCGTTCGAATTACAAAAACATACAAAAGCATGCAGTTTGTGTAGATGATTCCCCATAATTATGATAGTGATGGCTGAAACTGGTTAATTTTGGATGTTTAATCTTAACTTGATGAAGAAGCATTCCAATTCATTCTCTAATGATTAATAACTGAAAAGAATGCCTTTTATATCAACCGCTCAAGTAATATTGTCTTGATCATAATATAATTAACCATTGTAGATTTTAGTAGTACAAATCAGCTTCTTTTATAAACCTTTCCATAATGACTTTTTTTTTGGGGGGGGGGGGGGGGGATTATATTTCTTATTATCATTATTTTGTCCATTTCTTTATTGTTTCAGTGACACAAAAGGTCGGGGTGCCGTTTTCTAAATAGTAATATTGGTCATAGTATTTACTTACAGATTATTTTGCATGTCAAGATTGGTTCTAGAGTTTCATCACTTAGGCTTCAACATACTTTGTTAAGGTGCAGGTTTTAACAAATAGTTTCTGTTCCATTTGTGAAATTCACATGGCTTGTAATTTTAGTAGCTAGTAAGATAAGAGTTATTTGTAAGTTTACTTGTCATGAATTCATGAAAAGTATAAGTCGGTTTAAAAAACGCAAACATTATCATTTAATCTTAAATCTCCGTACGATTGCGAAGTCCTCGAATTAGTATTATCGAAAGATTTGTTTTTCTCAAATAATCATGTTTTTTTTTCTTTTTTGCAATATTTTGCTTTGAATTATCCTGATGATTTTTGCAGCTTGGTTTTTTGTATTTTTCTTCTGTGTCAGGCAATTTCAGTATTTTTTTCCTGATGTCTGAATAAGCATCAGTCTTTTTCTTTTCTCGGTATTTTGGTAATAATTAAGGTCTTTTATATACCTCAAAAGTCTCTTAAGTTTCGTCTTTTATTTTCCAGTTTAATGCTATTTATTTGTTCATTGTTTTTAAAAGATTTGTAATTCATCGTTTGTTCATACTGTCAGTTTCTTTATTTGACGATCTTTCATTATCGTCAAAGGTTTTATAATGTTTGTATAGTATCATCCTCGTGTTATTGCTTTTTGTTTTGTTGGGGTTTTTTTGGTAATTTTTTCAAGTTTCGCTTTTGCTATCCGTATATCATTTTATAATCATTGTCAATTCAAACGAGATTTGTCCTCATGTGTTCGGATGAATTCCCTTCATACATAAGCCAGTGAGAGAACCAGCTAATGAAGAATGGATAAGAATTCCACATAACAACATTCGTTCTCTGAGAATTCTTCATAAGTTAAGAAAAAGAATATAGGGTTCTGGTTAAACTCAGCTGTAAGCTAAAATTGATCCACGGCGTGGAATGGGCTGTTCTTGTATATACATCTGTTTCGCTCTCACAGTCGAAAAAGCGCACCTGCAAATTAAAGATTTTGAAATTAACCTACACACTTCGCGAAAACACGGCATGTCAATTTCGAATAATTACCCTATTACTTGTGGGATAAGTTCCTTACAGTAGAATTGAAAAGTCCAAACTATAGAAGAAACGGTGGCCAGGCGAATGTATGTGTATGATACAATATGTAAATTCATTTTGAGTTTAAGTTTCCAAGAAAATATGTCGAAACCAGGTGGATTTTGTTTAAATTAGTTTACCACGATCGTACGCCATTTTTTATGCAGAAAAAAAAATCAACTGTAATTTTTCTGGTGTTCAATTCTAATTTATTCTCTTAACTTTAAAAAACTGTAAATATTTGAATAAACTTTTCTGTTTTTCCCCGTTTTTTATAGTCGACTTGTTACTCGAAATGTTACATGATATACAGGTATCCTACCATTTTAAAAACTATTCCTACACCAGTTTTCACATAACTTAACGATTAACAAGTGTTTCTAGTTATTCTTTTTTATTCATGGTGAGTCAATCCTCTGAATTTACTACCTTAATCTATTTTCATAACATAATTTCATTTTTCTAATAAGCAATATATATTTATCTGTTTTTTTTTATATAATAATATATAGTTTGACAAATGTGTCATTAGTAGCTTCTCTAATAGCGGTGTTAGGTTGCAATTATTCTTATACCTATTCCTTATTCTTGTTTTAAAACATATAAATATTTGTAAGTATGTTTGGATTTTACCAATAACCAGGAGTCTCGAAAAGCTCTGGTTCACGTTTCAAAACATCAAAATAACATGGTCCCAGTTATGGAACCGTTTTAATGTAGTCTGGTGACTTAATCATTTACGTTTTCTTTCAGTTTCAATGCGTTATGTCAACAATTGAACTTTTCTGTCAATTTTCGTTTTTTTATGTCAACAATTTAAGTTTTCTGTCAGAACGATGTTTTTTGTCCACCATTTAAGTTTTCTGTCGATTTGGTTTTTTTCAATCATTGAAGTTTTCTCCCAGTTCCAATGCCTATGTCCACCATAGACAGATGAATCTTACACACACACGTTTGAAAATGTATTAATCTGCCAGTAAACAATGTTTTACGTGAACCATTGAAGTTTTTATCCCAATGTCAATACAAGCAGACCAAATATATCACAGCGTCAACAATAAAAGATGAAATAAACCTCGACGTTAACACAAAAGTAAAATATATACCACAACATTACCACTCAGACAAAATATACCACAGCGACAACACAAAATATACCACACCGTAAACACTCAAAGACAAAATACACCACAGTGTCGACATTGAAAGACAAAATATACCACAGCGTCAACACAAACCCACAAAGTACACCGCAACGACAGCACAAATTATACCACATCGTAAACACTCAAAGATAAAACGCACCACAGTGTCGACATTGAAAGACAAATTATACCACATCGTAAACACTCAAAGACAAAATACACAACTGTGTCGACACAAAAACACAAAGTATACCACAGCGGCAATAAAGAAAGACAAAAGATACCACAGCGGCAACACTAAAGGACAATATACATCAAAACGACAGCACGCAAAGACAAAACACACCACAATGTAAACACACAAGGACAAAATATACCATAGCGTCACCACTTAAGGACCAAAAACACCTAAGCGTCACCAACCATTATACAGGTATGCACAAAAATATGTCACAGAGTAAAAACATAGATACGTAGGATGACACCATAACTTAGCACCTTACGAAAACGAGAAAGTTGTAACTAGATTCTCGGTGAGGAAAAAGTGTTCATCAATCTCTACTGTATGTCATGGTTTCACTGTATATAATGTTTCGGTAATTTATGTCACTGCAATAATATTATATTCATCTTGTTGTTCATATAGATTATAATTTTACCATTGATCATTTGAACATATCCGATTCAAACTGTTAGTATTTTTTTTCCAACACTTTCAATCACACACAAGCAATGTATAATACTTTATTTTTTTTAAGGGTCAATGTAATTTAGTAAATATTTTTTACACTTTGACTATTTGATCAGGCTTAAGGTTATATTTTGACCTCATTCAGATATTCCTACTTTATAAAGTACAACTTTAAGATGATTTATGTGGCGTTCCTGTGGTTTTTAACTGCTGTATGATAGGTAGCCAGTCGTGAAGCTGGTTCATCCTGCTGATCTTTTGACCCCCTCCTACTCCCCCCTCCCCCTCCTCCCGACACACGTGTGGGGATATCTACCTACCTACCTACCTACCTACCTACCTACATCATAAACTATCTACACTGTGTTAGTTCTCGTTTATTGAACACTTCCAGTTGTTCCTAACATTAAAAACCTTTGTATGTCTATAAGGTATAATAAGTTTTTAAAAATATTTAAAGGTTTAATTCTACTTTGTGGTTTTATAAAATGTATATTTTCTATTAAAACAGCCACAATATGTCTACGCACTTTTAATTCTGAAGCTACTGATGCTGAAGACCTGGGTCCCGTATAGTATGTAGATATACAGACTAGAGTAAACCACTAGGACCAAGTTGAAGGTTTTCCTTGTGATTCACAACCGCGGTATTCTCGGCGAGGAGTTTTCTTTTGAGTTGTCTGGGTAAACCTCCCCGTAATGAGCTCATTACGCACTACATATGTCGAACCCAAAACGACAAAACTAGAATCGTTCCGCTCCATCAGGTATTTGTCGGCCCTAGCTTGAGATAAAAGAGTCTACTTAATGTCCTATTGTACCGATATAGTATACTTTTTCTTTTCATATAATAATTTCACTTCCCAGACCACCAAGCCGGCTCTTTAATTTAATGGTCGTGGAATGGAACCTTAACCAACCATTGCAAGCCCTAGACGGACTTTTTAACTATCTTCATTGCAGTTTAACGTACATCTTTATCTGTTACCAGTACGCCATCTTGAAAAGTGACGTCATTTGTTGTAAAGTATTCGAAATATCAGCTTATCGATAGTGTTAAGACAAGTAATGAGATATATGAAGCTAGTTTAGACCATTTTATCGGATATTTCTTTCGTTTATTTCTATTTTATCTGTATTTCATTTTTGTCTTGAACGAATAGGGATATATCAAATGAGTCCGAAGGGACGAAAAAAAAACGAAAAGAAGTTTTTAAAAAAAAACTGTACTTACGCTTGATCCTGGTCTGAGTATCACCACATTTTCTTTCCCAACCGTAAAGTAATCCTTGCATTTTACAAATGGCCCTCTGAACGTTGGACTTTCATATAAATGTACTAAATTTTGGCCGAGAAAAGCCAACCGCAATACAAGGACGTGGTTTGCCAGAATTTCGGTTCTGTTTTGGTCTTTAGATGGCGTGCCAAACGGGTCATGACAATGGTACAGGATTAATCACTTGTGGTAAGCAAGGCCAACACTGCAATAAAAAACTAAATCACATTTTAATTCATATTTGTTAAAATTCCAACTATAATTAAAGATGCATAGATCAGACTTCCTAATATTGTTATTAAATACTCGTAGCCGTCTGGCCATCCTCCCATTTCTGGAAGGTTTTGGCGTGTATAGTGTTGATACAATGTCATTATTGGCGAAATGTTTTCACAACAGCTATTACATATGGACGAGCAGTCTGGAAAACAAATATATTTTTTTTATATACAAGAAAACAAATATTGACTTTACTATGTTGATTTCGTGTCATTCTGTTTTCATTTTGAAATTGAGCAAAGTCATTGGGATCCCTGTATGCACTTTTGTTGGAAATGCATATGGAAGTAAAATCATGATTTTAAGGGCTATTTCACTAAAATCATGACACAATAACTTATTATTAACCAAAGGGAACATTGAATTTAATTTACAATATGACAAAGTACTACATTTATCAAATTGAATAAACAATTAAATAGATTCCCATGGACGTATACAACCATTATAAAACTTATCTACCAAAAACGGTTGTAACCATGTACATCTCTATTGTCCGGACCCTCAAAGTATAAAAAACAAATAACCCTGACCTTATGTTTTAAACAATGCGCTGTATTTATCAAGAAAATTAATAATTCTATGTATTCTTACGGGAAAAAATATTAAAAGATATGTATGCTCGATTTCTTGTCCTCAAACCGTATGTTTAATTTGATGTTTATTTAGATGAGACCAAAATTTATATGGTAGATGTCGTTGATGAAGCAGAAGACGATTACTCTTCCAGAACACCTGATCTTATTCTCTTGTACTTTTTACAAGGGTCTCCATGTTGATCTTTCCCGTTTTTTCGTATTTTGCCCCTAGTTGAAACAATTTTGAGTTCGGATTATGGTTTCGTTTATGCTTCGGTATTCTCTAATTTTTTTGTATTTACCTCCGCAATCACTTTCACAGACATCGACCAATTAAGGAACAACTGTAACTGAGAGCAAGCCAAGCTACCATTCTTGTGTCGCCATTCCTCATTTTTAATAGTCACGTAGCTATCGAAACCTTAGCCAAATTAAATATCCTCAATTGGAAGCCTGATTATGAGGCAAAATTCACGAATATTATAAAATATTCACGAATCTTTATCTGTCCACAGTATGAAATAAAACAATCCCTCGGTGGGGTATTTTATACAAAGTGGTGCAAACAAAAACAAAGAAATAGTCTTATAATGGAAGTTACACGTGTATTACACATCACAGTTATAAACCTGTTTTGGGTATAACAATGCTTTTGATGTACAGTATTACATTATTATCCGTCTGTTTACACACAAAGACGACTAGGGACAGTCTCCACACAAGAGCCTTCATTTGACAAACATTATCCAAAGTAAGGTAATGATAGTTTCATTTAAAGCAAATGGAATTCTGATACAAACACTGACTAGCGTTATCAGGGATTCGTTTATGTAATAATAATAAAAGACCTGCCCTTCTTCATCTCTCGTCTTGGTAAAAAACCTACAGGACGAGAAGGCGAAACTTGTTTATCTGAGGCCGTAGCATCAATGATGAGCAAGTAATTACTACAAAGAACTTTAACACAAATTTCACATTTATGAATTTGTGCAAGCAACTAATTGGTCATGAAGTTAATCTAAAACATCAGGACAAAGAAGTCGCATTATCGCCTGTCTTTTGCCAATTAAGGATGCAACCATTTGCATGATTTAATAGAATAAGAAAAATAACCATTAGTATCAAAGAGAAAGTTTGTAACAAGGAAAATCTTAAAAGTCCTCGTCATTGTGGAGGTTTCCTTACAAGATTGACAACAGTCACTGCATAGTCTTCTACCAGACCCAACCTAATGGCACTGTTCAGATTCCGGTAAAATCCTCTGTAGATTTTGCAGAGCACCAAGGTATCATATAGGTACGTAGGTATGTCCGAGACGCGAGTCCAGACGATAGCACAATATTTACACTGTATGTGGGGTATATGGGAGCAGCAGGTAACACAACAAGAATAAGAATCATGGGCTGATGATTGCTAGTTTCCTACACCTTTGCAAGATAGATGTTCCATGTATATTCTCTAGAAAATGGTCGCCTTGTTGATTTCATTGAGAAATAGTCTAAATCCTTGTATGATATGGAGATGAATGATTTAAGATACGTATACTCATCAGTATGCCTGCTTGCTGTGATTGTGAATTATGCATCAGTTCTTACTTTGAAGCCATAGCATTTACTTGGATCTTACCTAGATTAACATGACGGGTATCGTCGATGAAACAGAAGACGCTTACTCTTCTGGAACACCTGGCTTTATTCTCTTTTACTTTTTCAACGGTCTTCGTGTTAATCGTTCCTTTGTTCATATTTTGCCCATGCTTTAATCGATTTTGAGTTCTGTAAATGGTTTTGTTGTGGTTTTGGAAGATGTCAAGCATTCTGGTCCTACATCTGTTTCACTGTTTTTCAGTACTGTTGATTCTTGAAAGGAATGTTCGTCCATAATTTGGAAATTTTCACTTTTGTGTTTTTAGTATCGAGTATCGGGCGATATGAAAACGAGGTGAAAATGATTTAATGAATGCAAGACTACCAGACGAAGTGAATTATCGGTTGTAATATGACACTGCTATACAAAATACATACATTTGTTTTGGTCTTAATGGGCCGTTGTATTACGTCCTGAGCAGGCTTATTTCTGTAGTGTGTACGGGTCATTGTTATATAAGGATAGGCATATGTGAGTTTACCACTGCCGTTATGATGATCTAACTTGTTGAAATGTGTCGTGACGTGTTAACTTATACAAAGGGCGTCAACACAGATATCATATTCCATATGCGTTCCCTGCATATTAATAAATTTTAATTTTTGAGCGTAGAAACGTAGTTTACAAAAGGAAATTCTCAATACACTTATAAACACTTATAAAAGTCATTTATGACCCAATCAAACTTTTGGTTTGTTTTTTTTTCTTTTTTTTCTTTCTTTTTTTATCTTTCTTTTTTTTTCTTTCTTTTTTATCAATTTGCTGGAAATGTGGTAAGAACGAAGGTATGGCGCTGATACTCTAATAAATTGATTTTCTTTCTTCATTTAGAGCCATATGATGCTTAAACTTTTTTGCATCGGTTTTCTCAATTAACTTATCAAATTTTCCATAGTTTGGATTATATCTAAAGCCAATTTTCAGCACAGATAGAAAGACAAACTTATTTTATGAAAATATTCAGTATAAAAGACAGTAGATATTGAAGATATTTACTAATTCTTTCTTTATTTGCTATTACACTCGATTACCTTGAAATTCGGTAGAGTGCCAAATACACTATTATCTTTCAACTTCATTATATCGCCAATCAAGCGAACACACTGCATAATTATGTCAAACTTTGGACACTTATTAAGCTACATTATGGCATCATTTTTATATTTTCAAATGTAGGTACTAACAAAACAAAATGTTGGCATGATATGAAAGAGAGTTACCTACCCACGTAGTCAAGTTAATTTCAAAATATTACATATCGTTTGTCTGTCGTGAAGAAATGAATTAATAAAGTTATTAATGACTGAATCGTATGTTCGTCTAATGCTTAAAAATTTTGTTAATGAAAAAAAGTCGTTTATTCAAAATATATGGAAATTGCTGTGTACTCATTAATTCAAAATTGTGTAATAGTGCCAGAAAGGGGACAACTTAATAGCATTATCCGTGGTATCCGTGGTAATTTAAAACAAAAGCGTCCAGACTGTGGTAACAGACTACTATTATCTTAGCACCGTATTAGTTTACCTAGTAAATGTTGTGTAAGTAATAAGAAATATTCGCTTTGTCTGATATATAAACAAAACATTTCCATCCATTAGTGGAAAAGCCTTAATATTAAATTGCATTCTGGATGTCGTGTGTTCTTTACAGCTTTACAATTCATCCATGCCTCGTTTCATTTTCGGACGTAAAAGACAATCAGGTTTTCTATTGGCTAATTTTTGTTACTGTATAAAGGAATTGTAATGATTGGATGTTGTCTGTTACATATACCATAATATATTTTTCTTTCCCTTTGTATTGTTTCATCTGTTTGCCATTTGATCTAAAGCCAATTTTCTGAGTTGCATTTGCCCCGCTAACCTATATCCAAGGGTAACGCTTCAAAAGGGGCATTATGTGTAAGAGTATGACTTACGTTTAATCCAAGTTATTGCCATGTTTTTTCGCTCTTATTGTTATTTTATGTAAGTAACGAGTTTTTTTCCAAGAAAATATGTCACGATATTGAATTTTGATAAGGTTATAAATGATGTTTTGTCTTTTTTTGTTTTTTTTGTTTTTGTTTTTTTTTGTTAATGTTTGTTTTTGTGGGTTTTTAACTTATTAAGCTAGTTACTTTTCCTAATATATTTAATTATGTGTATAATAAATTCTTTAAGGCGTATTCATTTGTTTTGTTTCGCAAGGCTCATTTTTGAATACGCGTATCATCGAAATAAACTACGAACTAGATAAAAAAAAATCACAACGTTTGTAAAAAAAAATATATATATATATTCAAATTTCTTCACCAACAAACTTGAAAAAATATTTAAACAAATCCGTGCACGTTTTTTATGCCACAAGTGTCTTCTATGTTTATAAGTATACAAGAACCTCGCAAGAGTCTCGGTATTTATAAGCATTGTCTCAAAAGACGTTCTAGTTTAATATAAACTTTATTTCATTCCAACAGTATATATACAACATTATAGACAGAGAATATGAAGGAATAGGATCCGGAAACAAGTTTAAACGAAAACTTATATTAATCCGTTTCCATGAACGTACTAGTTTGAAAATATACCAATCTAATCCGCCATTATCATATGTTCATGTCCATAGCGAGGCAAGTTATCGTTTTCCATGGTATATATAAAGTGATGTATGTCTAGATCAACATTTTATCATTCTATGGTAAAATGACTCCCGTGTACAAGACAGACACTCGTTTTTCAGAGCTGCCGTCCCGAATTGATTTCTTTCAGTGAACGTTTAGCTCCGAGAAGTTTAAATTTTCTTACAAAGTCTAACATCAAAGAACTCCGATGTGTAAATTTGTAATGATGCGAGTCCGCGAAACGCTTTTCCTAATTCTCAAGTTACCCGCTAGGTTAAGCGTTTCGATGATAAGATAAAACGAGCAAAAAACGCAGCTTGGTTTTTATTCCTAAATAACCTCGGCGTTTCTTCCTCAACCAAAATCTGCTAAATTAATGCAATTTTCTTGATTTAGTTTTATTCAGAATTATAAAACGCTCAGTCAATAATTAAAGGAAACGCGAAAATACAACCTTGCCGTAAACTACAGATTATGGAATAAAATTATGTTGTACATGGTCTTATTACCGAATGCAGTTTGAAATGGTGATATAATGGAAAGAAATACATCAATTTTCTTTACGTAAATCAAAGGTTTAGCAATACGATTAGGCGTAACACACCGCTCGGTGGGTTTACCTTTGAATTCGGTTGTGTTTTAATAAGATGATATATAAATGGGCGATGCTTCCGTAACAGATTAACTAGATACAGCGAAGTCATAGATTAAACAATACAAGAAGATAAGACTACCTACACGCGTTGGAATATGTAATACATTTATTAATTACTTGACAAGATTTCAGATTTATAAAGATATTCTTGTATTAAGACTTATTACTTAGTCTTTATAACAAATAAATCGAATTTATCGTAATTGTAAGATAGAAACAAGCTTAGCCAACCTTCAAATGTATGAGATTGTTTCTGTATTTTTCTCATTAGGACTTACTCGTTATTTTACAGCTATATTTTAAGATTAATAGTGCTGAGCGTTTTTGTTGCTTCTTCTAGCTTGTGTTATTGATCCTCCCAGGAATATTTGTTTTTGCACTGATATGCTTCCCTAATATATGTAAATACTTAAACTTCATGTTGTTTGTTTTTCGCAACGCTGTATAAAATGTCTAAAGAGCTCCCTTTGATGGAGTGAAAGCGCTTAAGAATGTGTCCGTTTCGTTTTTTTGTTTTTTTGTTTTTACTTTTACATATATTTTCTTACACAAGGACATTTTTATTTTATTATTTTATATATATATATACAAAAGTAAAGATTTGCGAAGCATTGTCAACTTTATCCATATAAATTGTGTTTGCCTTTCTGCTGATAGAGGCTACATGATGGAATGACTTGATCAATTCGGCTAGGTTGTATGGTTAAACAAAAGCCTGATCCCTGAAACATTATTAGAAGGATGTGGTCACCAGTCTACTTATATATCTGGGGCGATAGCACTAAATGGGGAAAACAGAGTCTCAAAAATGGTAGTTAGTAATCCCTGCTTGACACTCAGCTTCATGGGAGTGGAACGACTGGGTTATCCGTTGTCAGTACAATGTTTCCGGGTGGGTTGTTCTGCTGGGGGCCTTCGGCAGTATGCTTCAGTGTAGTAGCACTTTAAATCGGCAAAAGATTCGGACTTTCGCAAGGAGTCTTACACGAACATACCGCGGCCTCCCAAACACATATGCACTCAACACATCCACTCATATCTAATTCTTCGGGATTCTGTATCAGTAATAGGACGTAAAACCTTAGCAAGCCAAACCTAACTCGAATTATTGATAAAGGAAGGGCATTACAATATATACAAGATAGTTATTATGTAAAAGTACACGAAATGAAAGATTGGAAGTAAGCATCGCATCAAGGCAGATAGTGTACAACTAGAGTTTGGGATAGGTACATGATGGTTATCAATGAATTATATCAGGTGAGCTAAACAATAGTGTTTACGCATACTGTTTAAGTAATAGAAATGTTCCTATCAAAATGAAATTTCTAAGTAAAGAAAAATCGCTTTACAGATATATATATATATAAGGTATGATGTACTTTGTACGATACGTATAGCAAGTATTATAGAAATAACATATCTTTATCGTAATGCTGATCATCATTAATTAATGAAATCCACGTCGATTGCATATGTATACATATGATTGATTAATTTTTCGTTTAGAAAAAAACTGTTCTGAGTTAAAGACCGGATAAGAGGGAAGAACAAGATGGCGCGTCAATAATATACCCAGTAACCTAATTCTATACGACTAGGTATGATTGATAAGTGTCTGTTTACTCAGGCAAAAGAAATATGTGTGCCGCTTCTTTAAAATTTACAGTCTTCGCGACGTGAAGATGTACGAGTTTGTGACGTGAATAGTTCACCCTTCTCGCCTCCACTAAAAGTTTGAACGTAAGAAGATAGCGACCCTGTCAGGAATGCCTTTGGTTTAGAGAATAGTTGCATGGATTGTTTAAAGTAGTCCACTCTCTTTAAAACGTAATCCTTTGCGCACTTAACAGAAACGGGTTCATTACAACATCTTGTATATTCGCAACTGCACTCTGTCGCTCCCCTGTTTCCGTCGCGCATGCGCAGTGACATTGCCTATTGAAAAGATAGTATCTTTGTGTTTTGTGCTATCGGGGAAATCTACTATAGTAAGTTCACACTTACCCATCATAAATGTCCGATGTCTATTTCAGTTCCACACTACAACAAGAGTCTGCAGATATATTCAGCAATGTGATCCTACAATTTCAACCTCCTTGAATTAAACTCTTGTAATCTGATTAGCGGAGCAAAGTATTTGTCGTTAGTTAGCTGATAAAAGACGTGCCGAAAGCTTAAGTATGGTTAGCATAACGCCGAAATTTCGTAAAAAGTTTTCAATATTATTGGGACTTTATTTTGCCCTGGGATAACATTGTACATTTATGATAATGAGCTTGCACCGACGGAAATGTTATATAGTTAACTATAAGTTATCAAAGTAGAGTTTATCAAACTTGATTTTGCTCTATTAGATTATCAATTTTGTTAATTTTTCTACTCATATCGATTTAAAATAAATTGTATGCTTACTCTTCTCTTGACTACAAATCTTTTCCATTTTTATTTAAAATATACAGTAGGTTCTAAATTTTGATATAGTTAACTTTTCTTTTGGTAAAGCTTACCAGACATGCATGGCTGTTTCGTTTAAAGGCGATTCTAATTTTAAATCTACCTCGTTCACGACTCCTTCACACATTATTTTTGGTATTGGTAGGAATTTTTGATGTATCTGTTTTTCATTTAAATAAAAATGGGAATTTAATGGCACATTCATTTTTTACATTTCATGATTTCATCTAAATAGAGTATATCGTTATTTTTTTATATAGAATACCATATGCTTATAATTTTCAAATCGTTTCTAGGTTTTTAAATTGGAATTAATATCGGGAAAGAATATCGTGACATAAAAATGTTGATATGTGTTGTCTTAATAATAGCTAAATATTTGAAATAGCATTGTCATGACGGTATGAGCACGTGGTTTGACAGTCTTAGACCTGTGAGTGCATTTCGTCAATTGCATTATATGATAATGCACTGCATGGCACAGCCAGTACAAACTGGGGCTATAAAATTTATAGGTTTTCACCCAGGTCACCGATATTTGTCAGGGCTATACAATAAAGGAGTTTTCACTCAAGTCACCGATATTTGTCGGGGTTATACAATTTAGGAGTTTTCACCCAGGTCACCGATATTTGTCAGGGCTATACAATATAGGAGTTTTCACCCAGGTCACCGATATTTGTCAGGGTTATACAATATAGGAATTTTCATCCAGGCCAACAATATTTGTCGGGGCTATACAATATAGGAATTTTCACCCAGGTCACCGATAATTGTCGGGGCTATACAATATAGGAGTTTTCACCCAGGTCACCGATAATTGTCGGGGCTATACAATATAGGAGTTTTCACCCAGGTCACCAATAATTGTCGGGGCTGTACACTATAGGAGTTTTCACCCAGGTCACCAATAATTGTCGAGGCTATACAAAATAGGAGTTTTCACCCAGGTCACCGATAATTGTCGGGGATATACAATATAGGAGTTTTCATCCAGGCCAACAATATTTGTCGGGGCTATACAATATAGGAGTTTTCACCCAGGTCACTGATAATTGTCGGGGCTATACAATATAGGAGTTTTCACCCAGGTCACCGATATTTGTCGGGGCTATACAATATAGGAGTTTTTACCCAGGTCACCGATATTTGTCGGGGCTATACAATATAGGAGTGTTCACCCAGGTCACCGATATTTGTCGGGGCAATACAATATAGGAGTTTTCACCAAGGTCACTGATAATTGTCGGGGCTATACAATATGGGAGTTTTTACCCAGGTCACAGATATTTGTCGGGGCTGTACAATATAGGAGTTTTTACCCAGGTCACCGATATTTGTCGGGGCTATACAATATAGGAGTTTTTACCCAGGTCACCGATATTTGTCGGGGCAATACTATATAGGAGTTTTCACCCAGGTCACCGATATTTGTCGGGTTATACAATATGGGAGTTTTTACCCAGGTCACCGATATTTGTCGGGGCAATACTATATAGGAGTTTTCACCCAGGTCACCGATATTTGTCGGGTTATACAATTTGGATGTTTTTACACAGACAGGTAATATGGCTACAGACAGGTAATATGGATACAGACAGGTAATACGGATACAGACAGGTAATACGGATACGGACACAGGTAGTTTGGTTTAATACATCTATCGTATAAATAAATGTATTATAAATATATATGTATATATCCAATTCTGGGTACAGATCCAGGCAGGTAATATAGACATATACAGGTCTGAAGTACAGACAGTAGACAGGTAATATAGACATATATACAGGTCTGAAGTACAGACAGTAGACAGGTAATACAGACATGTACAATTTTGAAGTACAGAGAGATAATAAACACATGTACAGGTCTGACGTACAGACAGGTAATATAGACATGTACAGGTCTGAAGTACAGACAGGTTATATAGACATGTACAGGTCTGACGTACAGACAGGTAATATAGACATGTACAGGTCTGAATTACAGACAGGTAATATACACATGTACATGTCTGAAGTACAGACAGGTAATAAACACATGTACAAGTCTGAAGTACAGACAGGTAATATAGACATGTACAGGTCTGAAGTACAGACAGTAGACGGGTAATACAGACATGTACAATTTTGAAGTACAGAGAGATAATATACACATGTACAGGTCTGACGTACAGACAGGTAATATAGACATGTACAGGTCTGAAGTACAGACAGGTAATATAGACATGTACAGGTCTGAAGTACAGACAGGTAATATAGACATGTACATGTCTGAAGTACAGACAGGTAATAAACACATGTACAGGTCTGAAGTACAGACAGGTAATATAGACATGTACAGGTCTGAAGTACAGACAGGTAATATAGACATGTACAGGTCTGACGTACAGACAGGTAATATAGACATGTACAGGTCTGAAGTACAGACAGTAGACAGGTAATACAGACATGTACAATTTTGAAGTACAGAGAGATAATATACACATGTACATGTCTGACGTACAGACAGGTAATATAGACATGTACAGGTCTGAAGTACAGACAGGTAATATAGACATGTACAGGTCTGAAGTACAGACAGGTAATATACACATGTACATGTCTGAAGTACAGACAGGTAATAAACACATGTACAGGTCTGAAGTACAGACAGGTAATATAGACATGTACAGGTCTGAAGTACAGACAGGTAATATAGACATGTACAGGTCTGACGTACAGACAGGTAATATAGACATGTACAGGTCTGAAGTACAGACAGGAAATATACACATGTACAGGTCTGACGTACAGACAGGTAATATAGACATGTACAGGTCTGAAGTACAGACAGGTAATATACACATGTACAGGTCTGAAGTACAGACAGGTAATAAACACATGTACAGGTCTGAAGTACAGACAGGTAATATAGACATGTACAGGTCTGAAGTACAGACAGGTAATATAGACATATACAGGTCTGAAGTACAGACAGGTAATATAGACATGTACAGGTCTGAAGTACAGACAGGTAATATAGACATGTACATGTCTGAAGTACAGACAGGTAATATAGACATGTACAGGTCTGAATTACAGACAGGTAATATACACATGTACATGTCTGAAGTACAGACAGGTAATAAACACATGTACAAGTCTGAAGTACAGACAGGTAATATAGACATGTACAGGTCTGAAGTACAGACAGTAGACGGGTAATACAGACATGTACAATTTTGAAGTACAGAGAGATAATATACACATGTACAGGTCTGACGTACAGACAGGTAATATAGACATGTACAGGTCTGAAGTACAGACAGGTAATATAGACATGTACAGGTCTGAAGTACAGACAGGTAATATAGACATGTACATGTCTGAAGTACAGACAGGTAATAAACACATGTACAGGTCTGAAGTACAGACAGGTAATATAGACATGTACAGGTCTGAAGTACAGACAGGTAATATAGACATGTACAGGTCTGACGTACAGACAGGTAATATAGACATGTACAGGTCTGAAGTACAGACAGTAGACAGGTAATACAGACATGTACAATTTTGAAGTACAGAGAGATAATATACACATGTACATGTCTGACGTACAGACAGGTAATATAGACATGTACAGGTCTGAAGTACAGACAGGTAATATAGACATGTACAGGTCTGAAGTACAGACAGGTAATATACACATGTACATGTCTGAAGTACAGACAGGTAATAAACACATGTACAGGTCTGAAGTACAGACAGGTAATATAGACATGTACAGGTCTGAAGTACAGACAGGTAATATAGACATGTACAGGTCTGACGTACAGACAGGTAATATAGACATGTACAGGTCTGAAGTACAGACAGGAAATATACACATGTACAGGTCTGACGTACAGACAGGTAATATAGACATGTACAGGTCTGAAGTACAGACAGGTAATATACACATGTACATGTCTGAAGTACAGACAGGTAATAAACACATGTACAGGTCTGAAGTACAGACAGGTAATATAGACATGTACAGGTCTGAAGTACAGACAGGTAATATAGACATATACAGGTCTGAAGTACAGACAGGTAATATAGACATGTACAGGTCTGAAGTACAGACAGGTAATATAGACATGTACATGTCTGAAGTACAGACAGGTAATATACACATGTACAGGTCTGAAATACAGACAGGTAATATACACATGTACAGGTCTGACGTACAGACAGGTAATAAACACATGTACAAGTCTGAAGTACAGACAGGTAATAAACACATGTACAAGTCTGAAGTACAGACAGGTAATAAACACATGTACAAGTCTGAAGTACAGACAGGTAATAAACACATGTACAAGTCTGAAGTACAGACAGGTAATAAACACATGTACAAGTCTGAAGTACAGACAGGTAATATAGACATGCACAGGTCTGACGTACAGACAGGTAATATAGACATATACAGTTCTGAAGTACAGACAGGTAATATAGACATATACAGTTCTGAAGTACAGACAGAAGACAGGTAGCGGTATATACTGAACTGAATCACAGACAGTACGTGGGGGGGGGGGGGGGGTAAACTAGATAATTATTTATCGCCCCCGGTACACTCTTCTGTCTATTACCTATGGCCCGGCAATGCTCAATTAAGAAAGCACGCGCAAGACAACATTATATACATAGATACATACATCCCTCAGACAGACGGCCGGCCCACGAACACACCGACGAGAGGTAGAAAAAATATCCCCTAGCTAGGCTGGTGGGTTATAAATATAACTAACGCAAACATACCACAAGTTTGGTGGAGATCGCTTTGGGTCTGTGTATTTGTGGTATACACATCCAGGTAATGAGAAAGCTTTGACTCTCAGAAACAACTCCGAAACGATTTCATTTTTGGTAAAATTCTCTGAAATTATTTTAAGTACACCAATCCACCATCTTGCTAAATCTGGTTTCAAACCGTACTGAAAATAAAATAGCCCAGCTATGTGTAAGCTTCTCAACTTCATTCTGAAAGTACATCTCATCCCAATACAGTTCGAAAAGTACACCATTCACACTGTTTTACAACAATCTGACTTGTTTTGAGAGCATTTCTCCTACACTTGTTCAGTATAAGCATCGGTTTCTAATAATCTGTCTGGGAATTGCCCTGACGTCATGGAAATATGATGAAATGAAATGAAGACGCGTGACCAGGCGACATCAAATGTAGACACATGTGACAGGGAAATGTGACGTACACACGTGTGACAGACAAATGTGACGTACACACATGTGACAGACAAATGTGACGTACACACATGTGACAGACAAATATAACCTGGAGACGTGACGTAACAAACTTTTTAATTCTCATTTATTTGCAACAATTTATATAAATCACTCCTATTGCCCTGGATGTTAGAGGGCGGGGATCTTACTGTGGGAGGAAACCGGAGTACCCGGAGAAAACCCACGTGGTTGGGCAGGTGATCTCGATCTCAAACCCAATAACGCCAAACGGTATCTACCCTCAAACCAAATAACGCCAAACGGTATCTGCTCTCAAACTCAATAACGCCAAACTGTATCTACCCTCAAACCTAATAACGCCAAACGGCATCTACCCTCAAACCCAAATAACGCCAAACGGTATCTACCCTCAAATCAAATAACACCAAACGTGATCTACTCTCAAATCCGATAACGTCAAACTATCTACCCTCATATCCAACAATGTCAAACTATCTACACTCAAGCCCAATAACGTCAAACGGCATTTACCCTCAAACCCAATAACACCAAAGGGTATCTGCCTCAAACAAAATAACGCCAAACTATCTACCCCCAAACCCAATAACGTCAAAATATCTACCCTCTATCCAAATAATGCCAAAGGGTATCTACTATCAAGTGGCATTGTTACTGATTTAAACCACATATATTGCTTTTGGGTGCAACAACCTGCTTTGACCGAAATTGTCGGAAGTGAACCGTGGTGAGCTATGTAGCGAGTGTATTCCGATACAGAGAAGGCGTGCGTCCGATTCGGTGTGTCTAATATACGACACGGAGGCGGTACGGCGTAAGTCGGATTCTTCAGCGCCGTTGTTGTTTTATGATGTACGGACACACATTCTGAGATTCCATTGTGTCTTTCCTTTTTTTCACGCGTGTGTCTTTCTCATAGATCATCTCCGTGACAGGGCGGGAATTATAACCGGGGTTAACCACTTTAAGGAGTCCTGCCCCACTGCATGCAAAAAACTGGAGAGTTCCCCTGTAATTTTTAGCACATAAGGTGACTTTCCTTGCTTTTCTTTTAAGAAATGATTTATTAAAGCTATAGTTATGCTCGAAAAGAATTATTCGAATTCATACTAGTGGAGTCGGAATCTTTAATAATTCAGTTTCTGGCGTAAAATAATCGTTGGATTAAACGATAGAATCGTTAATCATTTTAGCTGTAATCATCGAAACCCATTGACCCCTGAAGACGAATTTGAACTCGTCCAATTCAAAGGTTGGAATAGTTCATAATCAAATTCCAGGGGTGAATCGGTTAATCTGTGATATATTCTTAGATCATGGTTTTCAGTGTTATGTATAAGATGATTTATATATTTAATGTTCCGATACAACAAACTTTTTATAGATTACGGAGCCCATTTTTTGACAAAACATTAAACGTTTTACAACAGACGTTAATCTTTGATAGATTCACAGAGAATCCGCAACATTCCAAAGCCTCTACATTATAACAGGTAGCAACACTTACACAGAGCTTACATTGGCGACGCCATTTTGAGTAGACACAACTGTGAACTTTAGAGCAACATGGGGTTCCACTTCCCAAAAATCAAGATTTAGTTTTGTTATTAATATTGTTTTTAACTCTTTGTAAATATTATCTATTTTATGAATTATAAATCCACATTTGAAACACACTTGTCTTCAAGTACTTAGGTTGGTCGGGTGGTGCAGTGGATAGCACACTTGCCTTTCACCGAGGCGGCCGGGGTTTGATTCCCCGACTGGACATGAAAAGATATGGGGTCTGTCACCTGCCCAACCACAAGGGTTTTCTCCGGGTACTTCGGTTTCCTCCAACATTAAAACCCCTCGTGCGCTAACATTCGGGCCAACACGAGTGATTAATATCAGTTGTATAACTTGCTTCATAATTGTTGTAAAATATATAAAGTTTATATTTTTTGTACCTAAATAATCAACTAGTGATAATCCAATACATCCGGTTCGATCTCGATGACTTTGACTTAACCAAACCATGTCTTAGCGGATAAAGACAATCGATTTATAACACATATAGATGGGGTAAATGATGCATATATAGCACACAAACATTGGTTCTTGACGTCACCAATGTATCGTTGTCTTAAAAACTGAAATCGGTATTGGTAGAAAGACTGTTGTCGTATATATATGCTTGTATCTACCCCGTTTAAATAAATTATTTAGTGAAATGATGTCTATACCTGCGTTTAACTCTCAACACAACATAAAGAGACGTCGTCCCCACGTTCGAGACACACGTACATTGCAATAACCCAGTACCCCTGGCACTGACCCTATCCTTTCTACCGAAGATCGCTGAGCTCTCCCGGACATTGTGGAGTTCACCATTCGCCCACGTTCGATCACAGGCACATGTGGCCAGGAGAATAACCATCTAAATATATAGATAATATTGCGAAATGTGAATAATTAAAATAAAATATAAAAACAAAATTTTCCAATTTTCTTTTTAAGTTATTAATCATCTAAAACCATAATGAAAATAATTGCCAAATTTCAGCTTGATACGTCAAGCGGTTAAATTTCACACACAAAAATCGACCATCAGACACTGAAAAAGAGAGAAGGTATGCATTTTGTACAACTGCTTATCGATAAGTGATAGTACAACCGAACGCAGGATGTTCGCACCAACTTTATTAGCTCTTGGCCCCTTGTTGTGTGGTTTTTAACAACTTCGTCTTCAGAACAAAACATTTCTGAGATTGGGCCTCAAACAATCTGTTTTAAACAATGTTTTCCGCATGCGAAATCAGCAATAATGAGATTTTCTTTTAAAAGTTCATGTATTGTTCTATATTTAATACTTTTATTGACTCATTGGTTTCAAAAGAACCAACATCTAGTAAGCAGTTGTAACAATCATACACGTATAACGTATCATAGTAAGTAATAACAATATTCCAAAATAAATGTACAAACGAAGAGAGCAAACAATTACATTATTGTTTCTCAAAGCGTAAACTGTTTTTTATATATTTGGATATGTAAAAAAATCTTTTACGCTTTAAACATTAAATATTTCTTTCAAATTTCAAATTTTAAAAGTTTTTTTATGCCCGTACAGTCAACTGCAAAACTACTTTGACCAAACTGATAAACTGTTTCCAGCAACAGCGTGTGGAATAGTTTATATCTTGTTAAAATAGACCGATTAGAAATGATATTTTTACATTTTAACCCTCAATCTTAAAATGTGCTACTTATTTAACAGAAACTACACAGACTAGAAGTTTAACTAGAACTTCCACAACCAAATTGTCATTTTACACTACCACCACCCCCACTTTAACCCCCCAATTTTCAATGAGTCCACACAAAATCAGATGTTTTGAACATAATACTATATGCAGCTGACCTTAAAGTATCTTCCTGCTAAATATTAGCCTTATCACTGATAGGCCGCAGAAAGGCCCAAATTGGCTCTCTCACCCATTTCTAGAAATTAAAATTATAAGTCAGGAAGCAACCATTTTAATTTCAGCTTAATTATATGTTTAATACGTGACTTTCTATTATCTTTTTCAAACGTGGTTATTTCTGTTCTCATAATAAACACGTTTAGAAATACTCAAAGCGCAAGAACGAACAACCGCACGTGCACACCTATAAATAAATCAGCATTATTTCTGTTTCCAACCTCGTCATCAACTGTTACTGTATATAATTATCTTCTTTTATGTTTTACTTACGTCAGGGCAACATCAAATATCAGTGTTAATTTCACCAAGGCTACCGGAGGACCACGGTCCCTTAATTTGATTACACATACTCACCCTATTAGCGGAAATTATAACCAACAAATGATTAATTCATTTGTACGGGTAAAGTACAGCCCTTTCTTCATTTTCTAGCCAACTTGTTAAAAGTTGATCCCACTAACGGCGTACAGCGGGAGACAGCTAAACCATTAAAGCCCTACTAGATGTCAAGACCTGTTGGTTCCCGGTATATAGCTTGTTATTTTATGCTGAGGGTTAAACGATCATAATGAAAGCTAAGACCTAACGTTAGCACTTGACACTAATTATATGTATCCGTGTAATTAGGTTTTTTCCCTTGCACATATTATTGAAAATGAAAATAACGTTTTGTTTTCTCTTTGGACGTTACATCTTCGTTATAGGTTTTTACACACCTCTGGAGCAAGTGCGAGTAAGCTCCTGTAGTATATTATCTTTTAATTTTTTAGAATATTTTAGTTTTTACCAAGAATAATGAGGGAAATAATGAAGTTAACTTTTCATTGCAGTTATAGACTTTTGTCGAGGTGAATATGTGGTTGAATTAACACGAAAAACATTTATTTACCGAAGTCAAAGGTGTATAAATCACGCCATGAATTGAATATTTACCTGTTATTTCTAGACTTTCTATACTTAGTCTAACAAAAGTATGTTTTACATGTAAGTGACAAACCATATTTTAGAAACAAATGCGGAACTTTTCTAATTTATTATATCTTCACTAATGATGATTATGTGAAACAATCATTTGATATAGACTGTATATATATGCATGAATATTTGGCTTTAAAACTAAACTATTTCTGACATTCGAAAAAGGCATTAGATGTCGTACGCGTCCTTGTGTTCAAATAGCTAGACAATGCTCGCTCGAACACAGCCGCTTTCTGTACATAACCTTAGATTCAACGATAGATTGACATCAAACCACGTCATTTCTCGTCGGAACGAGGTTATGATTAATATTATTTTTGGACACGCAGAATCGAAATGACCAAAGCGACATCTGGCGGAGAACATATGGTTTGATGTTCACTAGGTCGCAGTGTCTGAGCAGTTATTAGCTTGTGTCTGGTCGGGTTTTATGTAAAAGGTCATGATATTAATCATAAAATAATCACTTCATCCACACAATCTCGTGGGGGTTTCGCTTCGTTGACTTTTATGCCGTATGGCTATACCATTCAACCATGACGGGCAAAATTATGCTTAAACCAAAAGTACATCTTTATTATTTTATTATGTGTTCTGAAAACTACTTCAATGTCTTTTAATTGAAACCAAACGATTTATTTCAATTTAAAATCAACTGGCTAAACGTTCTGTTTGAAAGGTGTTTTACAGACTATTAACAGATTGATGAAGCTCTCTAGCCATTGTTATACGAGACAGTTACAATGAGTACTTGGTTTTCTGTCTGAATTAAACTCATTGGACCAGTAACCATAATGTTTTCGGTGATTGTTATATTTCCATTTTATTACCTCATTTAGGTTTCTGTTAGAATTGTTTATAATCACAAGTTATTTTCTTTTCTCTGTTATGCACTCGGGTAACTTAAGAAAAAAACCTTGTATAATTGAAAGATCATCATTGAGATGTGGAAAAATCACAGGGGCTCAAGAGATGGTAAAATAACAGGGCCCAAGAGATGGTAAAATCAAAGGGCCCAAGAGATGGTAAAATCACAGGGGCCCAAGAGATGGTAAAATCACAGGGGCCCAAGAGATGGTAAAATCACAGGGCCCAAGAGATGGTAAAATCACAGGGCCCATGCAAAAGATGGTAAAATCACAGGGGCCCAAGAGATGGTAAAATCACAGGGGCCCAAGAGATGGTAAAATCACAGGGCCCAAGAGATGGTAAAATCACAGGGCCCATGCAAAAGATGGTAAAATCACAGGGCCCATGCAAAAGATGGTAAAATCACAGGGCCCATGCAAAAGATGGTAAAATCACAGGGCCCATGCAAAAGATGGTAAAATCACACAGAAAGAGGGCTCAAGATTATTTAGGTGGTGATTATATACACTGCCATCCAAAAGTTCTGATGTATCTTTTCTGCAAACGCTTTGAAATTGAGCAAACCCTAATTTTGAAGTATGTATTACTATTAATATTTTTAATGTAATACCCGGTAATTAACGTCTTTCGATGTTTTGTTATTTTTCAAATACATGTATGTATAGTTTTTGATATAATTAAAATCCTCAAAATGCAATATTTTTGCAATTTCACTCTCTTTATGCATACAAATCAACAATATATTTCTTTCTTTTGTTTTTGACAGTGGATCATTGTATTAATTCAATTTAATTGTGCAAATGAAAGAAAAACAACTTTAATCCATTTTTGAACATTATCAAATATAGCCCCCTCCCTTGACACTCCCTGCAACTTCTAGGACTTAGGTATTTTTGAAATAAAATGCCAATTGTCACTGATAAGTTGACTATCTTAAGGAAACTGCATCAGTTGTATTCATTTTTTCTTGGCTAATGACTTAATATGTACACAAAGTTTGTAACAAAACTTTTAGATGGCAGTGTATATGCCAGGCCCCTGTTTGTTTTATAATATCTAAGGTCGTGGAAACTTTTATTAGTTCTGAATTATTATATTATTAACTATTACTTGCTCCGGTTAGACTTGAATTTTATTAACGACAACATAAATAGAGATAAGGAGAAGAAAAGTTTTTCATGTCAAATGAGTGGTTCTCATAAAAAAATTACATTTTTCAAACATTTTGTTTAAAACACACATCATTTCAAGTGGAAACAATCCTTCTATAATGCCTTTAAGCTAAAAGATATTGTTTACTAATGAATGTAAATAGCCCAGAAACAAATTTGTTTGATTGCTATTTATACGACCACGTGTACTATTTTTATAGACAGAAAAACACCATTTAGGGCCGAAAAATCGTACAGAGCAGAATTGAAATCGTACATTGTCTATTACAGTATGTTTTGTGGTTTAGCATTCACATGTATAAAAATCAATCTTCTTTCCGTCAGTACAAGTGTAATTTTGATATATAGTTTGTAGGTATGATATAATAAAAACCAATGCGTCCCATTTTAAAATGGATTCATGTCTGTACCGAACACAATATACCAAAAAAAGTAATTTACTGGTGGAAGGTTAGAATCATCACGCGAAACCGATTGTCGACATCGAGTCGCCATGCACAATACTGCAATCTGCTTAGATATGGAGATTTTGGAGTTTGGTACAAAACGAGCGAACTTATTGTGTAAGTAGGGTAAATAATATCTCTATTCGTTAATTAAATCATTCTTCCATTCCCAGCTAGATCGTTCGGCTCGACATCATTGACAGAAGAATATGAAAAACTTCCATCAATCAAAAATCATGTACGTCTTATACATAGAAATCGGGTTTTTTCTTTGTCTGGACGAAAGGACCCCTATATTATCTAAACAGGATTTGGAAATGTTGATGTTATCCCTAAACTAAATTTTAAAATGATATATAATATTGTTGTGCCTCATGGTTCCATAATTGATTTTAAAGTCACTTGAAAATCATTTCTCAGCTTATCTCGAATCTTTTTAGAAATTTAGCTCCTATGTATTCTAACTGTTCCGTTTGAACTTCAGCAATGCTGACACCACCGTGTGAACTTCGGTAACCAATCCTCCACCTTACTACTTATCTACTCTATCCTCCTCCTCCTCCTCCTCGCTCCTTTCCTCCTCCTCCTCAATCCTTTCTCCTCCTCCTCCTCCTCCTCCTCCTCCTCCTCCTCAATCCTTTCCTTTCTCCTCTCCTCTTTCTCCTCATCAGATCAGTAACACGGTAACCTCTATATCAACCTCGGTAACCCGGTTGCCTCTATATCAACCTCGGTAACCCAGTCACCTCTATATCAACCTCGGTAACCCAGTCACTTATATATCAACCTCGGTAACCCAGTCACCTCTATATCAACCTCGGTAACCCAGTCACCTATATATCAACCTTGTAACCAAGTCACCTATATATCAACCTTGTAACCCGGTCACCTATATATCAACCTCGGTAACCCAGTCACCTATATATCAACCTCGGTAACCCAGTCACCTCTATATCAACCTCGGTAACCCGGTCACCTTTATATCAACCTCGGTAACCCAGTCACCTATATATCAACATCGGTAACCCAGTCACCTATATATCAACCTTGTAACCCAGTCACTTCTATATTAACCTCGGTAATCCAGTCACCTCTATATCAACCTTGTAACCCAGTCACCTCTATATCAACCTTGTAACCCAGTCACCTCTATATTAACCTCGGTAACCCAGTCACCTATATATCAACCTCGGTAACTCGGTCACCTCTATATTAACCTCGATAACCCAGTCACCTATATATCAACCTCGATAACCCAGTCACCTCTATATCAACCTTGTAACCCGGTCACCTTTATATCAACCTCGGTAACCAGATTAGTGGTGAATGGATAGTGGGACAACCAGATTAGTGGTGGCTGGATAGTGGGACAACCAGATTAGCGGTGGTTGGATAGTGGGACAACCAGATTAGCGGTGAATGGATAGTGGGACAACCAGATTAGTGGTGGCTGGATAGTGGGACAACCAGATTAGCGGTGGTTGGATAGTGGGACAACCAGATTAGTGGTGGTTGGATAGTGGGACAACCAGATTAGTGGTGGTTGGATAGTGGGACAACCAGATTAGCGGTGGCTGTATAGTGGGACAACCATATTAGTTGTGGCTGGATATTGGGACAACCAGATTAGTGGTGGCTGGATAGTGGGACGACCAGATTAGTGGTGGCTGGATAGTGGGACAACCAGATTAGTGGTGGCTGGATAGTGGGACAACCAGATTAGTGGTGGCTGGATAGTGAGGAAACAATTCCTTTTTTCTAGATAGAAGGACAACTAGGTTTGAACTGGCTAGAAGCATAGGACAACAAGATGTTGTAAGGCTTTTTATAGCTACAATGACCTCAAAATCACTACACTCTCCATTTTCTTAAAAGGTTTAAAATCTTAACTCAATTGAAACATTTTAAAGAGTTTTCTTTTTGTTTAATCGCAAAAAGAGAATTTTATCTATATGTGTATCTTTTTGAATCTGATAGTTCACATTTTCAATCATGGGGCCAATTTGTTTTCAGATATAATTTTGATAAAGAGAACACACCATTGAATCTAATTTTCCCTTAATGGATCATTAAGGTAATGAACCTTAAAACAAATTAGCAGAAAATGGAACATCGCTCCTTCTAAATTATCACATGTCTGGGGAACCTGCCGCACGGAATGCCTTTAAAACTGTTTCTCAACTATCTCCTAGCATAGTTGTTGGCCTTGGGAAGTCGCTTAAGATATCCTTCTGACGATACTGGGGTTAGTTATGATTTTAATCTGAGGCAAACGTGTTAGTTTCGTAAGAGAATTAAGAATAAACCCGTCGGTATCCATTTTCAATTTCCTGATTAAAAAAACAAATAATATATTGGGTGGTCGGGTGGTGCAGTGGATAGCGCATTTGCCTTTCACCAAGGCGGCCTGGGTTCGATTCCCCGACCGGACGTGAAAATGTATTGGGTCACCTGCCGACCACGTAGGTTATTTCCGGGTACTCCGGTTTCCTCCCAAAGTAAGACCCCTCGCGCGCTAATATCCGGGCCAACAAGAGTGATTAATATAAGTTGGATAACTTCTTTCATGATTGTTGTAAAATAAAATAAAGTTTAAATAATATATTTGCTTGTGTTCCTGTGACATATCAATATCGTTTATATCATGAAATAGGAGACTTTTCAACAAACCTAATAGCATAATATAATTGAAAAAAAAAATATTACACATTTTTCTAAACCTCTGTTTTCAACATTGTTTGTAGTCTTTTTCGAGTTTTCGTGGAAAAATTCCCGACAGTCCCTAAAACAGATATGCGGTAAAATGGGATTATATTTAAATCACACAGTTAATCCGACACTTGTTATGATACTATGACACAATTAATGGTTTATTGATATGTAGACCTAGTACTGATTACTAAAAGTAACGGAGTTTAAAAATATTGCAACACACGCAGCAATAGGGTCACTAACTGAAAGAAACCGGAAGTGATGTCTTTCTTCTTGTGTCTTTTATTGAGGGCACGTCAGTGTTCATCAGTCAACTAGGTACAAACAATCTTAGGGAAAAGCTCTGCAATTGTATGTATTTTGACGTAATACTATAGCAAAAACCACTTGTGACGAACTTCTATTTTCAAATAAACATTTAAATGGAAATTGTTGGATTCAGGCCATCATTTGCTTTGCGGGGGTTGTTTGAGAGTCCAAATTCACCACAAAGTCGACGTATACAGTGCTATACAGAACTCTCTGAACTTTGACCTTGTTCGACCACAAAGAGTTCTATTGCGTTTTACTGCGACCTTATTAGTGAGGTTATCTTGCAACAACCACAAAGACGTAAAAGTGGTTTACGCCCATCGCCCACCATTTTAGCAAATCGTTTATGCTGATCCACGGAATAGCGTTACTGAAAGTTCTCGGTATGTATTTGAGGAAGAGCGAATTCCACACACATTTATTTAACCATTCTTTCGATGTATTGCTGTTAATTTTATGGTTAATCGAAGTGTCTTTGCTGCCAATCTTGAAAATCCCTATCCTGGATATATGCTATATAACAAAAAAAAGTATGTTTTATTGCAAAAGAAGGAAAGGGTTACTTCTAATCCGTTCGTGTAGACCAGTAAGCAGATAGACCGGTGTGTCGACACTAGCGCCCCGTCTCCCTACCTTATCACAAGTTAATTTACCGCTGTGCGCATTCAATTTGAAGTGTTAACATTTTATTTGGAACTAGGAAAGTGTTGTACGATTTGTACAAGTCATCACGTGATCAATGATTTTATCTCAGAAGCTTTACTTTCGACTTAAATTTTACAATTGTCATTTCCTATAAAACAAGTTAAGATGCATGCATGTTTTAAAATTAGAAATATATGACTTATATTCAATAATGTATCCCTTCAGCTTTCTTAAACATTACAACAGCATCGTTTAATCACAACCCCATTCGTTAGGTTATCGTTATCGATATAATCATCGATAAGGAACCAAATGCGTTCTCTCCCGTCAATTCCCATTTACTGCGATACGTCTCGTTGACGGTGTATCCGATCACGACCCCATCTTTAGGTTAATCACTACCCTAACCTCAACACTAACAACCCATATCGGTTCACTCTTATCAATCACTCGCGGCGTCCTTGAATGAGTAATTATCGTGACCTTGAAGGACTTAACCTATGACCTTGGCAGGGTGGGGATCTGATAGTTGTAATTGATGACGGATGCTACTGTAAAGCTGTCTCATTAGCGTGTCTGCACGCGCAGTACAACAAAGTGTCACCGAGTTTTTTACTCACGCGCTATTTTCGTCCTGGAGTAACTTGACTGTTCCAGCGGTAGTACTAGGGTAGTAAAACGTCGGTTAGCATAAGTAGGACTTTCCGTCATTGACACTTTATCAGACATATTGAGTACAGAAATATCCCGTATCTAGATCAGACATGTGTATGTTGTCCTTGCTTGTAAGCAGTTTAATCGTTTATTGTCCTTGGTGCTTTCAATGTTAGCGTTGCTGAATGTAATGCTGCGGAACATGACTGGGTCGATCGTGGGCGAACAGATAGCTCAATTGCCGAGCTTCCGTCTACAGTTCGGAAGGTCTTGGGTTCGAACCCCGGTTTGGCTGTGCATTTTGCATCTCCTGTTACAGGGGTGCTTGTGACCAACCCTTGTTAAGCATTCGAACACGGGTTGTAAATATATAGTCGTCGGGGCGAAGAATTAAAAAGGGATGACTGTGTCGATCGTCGGAAAACAAATAGCTCAATTGGTTGAGATTCCGTGTTTAGTTCGGAAGGTCCCGGGTTAGAACCCCGGCCTTGCGAATTAAAATATACTTGAGACGTGACGTCCCACTCTTTGTTTAGCCATGTCGAATGTTTATCATAATATTATATATGTGTGTAATATTCGTATTTTTTGTCTGCGCGGTGGCGTTTATATAAAAACGTGATGTACAAGAGGAAACCGTGTTAGCTTCATATAATGCGGCAGAGACACATATGTGGTTCAGAATCACGGGTGGTACATTGTAGGCCGTGTATATGGTTCATCAATCATAATATATGCGACAGATACCGTGTGGGGTACATTACACACCGTGACACACCTTCTTACACAAAACACTTCTAGTAATGTCAGTATTAATTTGATATTCAAGACGGCAAGACAATACACAGAGTTGTCGCCCGTAAATTGATATAGAGGAAGAAACGCAGGACGTGCCAAAATGACAATCACATGAATTTATGTTTTCGCCAAAGTATCTTGTCTTCCGCAAACCTAAATAACAGTGCCGACTTGGAAGAAATGCAACTCCTCCATTGAAGATGTGACACGCAAGGCCTGTTAATATTTCCGGTACAGACGCACTTCTAACTAAAAATTGTTTGACATACAGTTTAATACAAGGAAATACACTTAAATACTATGCATTACAAGGTTAATAATTATTCCATACTATAATATTATATGCATTAAGTACAAGACAATACTGTCTTAGTTTTGCGTAATGTAACATGTATTGTTTATCACCTTCTAAGTTCATTTTCATAAAAAAATATGTATAGCAATACTCAAGGTGAAGGTCAACTTGTGGACGTCATCAGTTATTGCTAACATGTGTCACGTCACTTGGCATCGGCTCATGACAACAGTTGTCAATGCTGTATTACCCTACGTTATACTACAACGCTGTGGAGAGACGCTCTCATTCACTGGTACACGTATAGTATACAAATTGCCGAATGTCTCTCTCCTGGCCCTCGCTATACAATAGAGACGGGGATTGTGTAGTTTATAGATTGACACGTACACTGAGGGTTGTGAGTTTTTACACAATAAATGTGTCACGGTTTACACATTGCTGGAGCAAGAGAAAACCTTTCGTTCTTAATTAAAGTCTTACATTATTTTCATCACCTTACAATTTTTTCACTCTAAACAAAAACGTTTCTGACTTTCGCAAACTCAGCGTGGTTTCGTAAAATAGGGCTGTTTCATTTCGTTATTTCATTAAGCAAAATAAAAAAAAAAGTAGATAAAATAATTTTCTCTCATAAACCACTTGCAGTTAAGTAATGTCAAATGTAATCTATGCAAAGTTACGACAGATATTATTTTTGTGAGCTTAAAAGTTGATTTTGCAAATATATATAGAGGATCTCACACGAGTATCGATGTAATATGGAATTCGTTAAACGAGTTAGATGATTTAATATGTCACGAGCCTTTAGGCGAGTGACATATTAAATTATTTAACGAGTTTAATAAATTTCATATAACAATGACACGAGTGTAAGATTCTATTTATCACATCACAAATTAATTCTCTATAAGAAAGGCAAACTTCTGTGACAGTACGATTTTCACTACCGAAACAATCATATGACGTCATAAAGACGTCATTTGTTTATGACGTCATAATAGTTTTATTACACGTGTGTAATACCATTTTTATGACATGGCTGTATGACAAAACTGAACGGGTAAGTTATGTGATAAAGACTGTTACGGTCATGACGTCGTAATTTTGCAGAGGATAGGAAAACTACTGCAGACAACCCAGTCGAAAAGACTAAACAGGACGTTTAGTACCTCACGAGACTGTGTACAGAGCTGCTATTCTGTCATGATCAAGTGTAAACATATGAAGATACTTATTAAGCCTCGGGTATAAGTAAGGCTGCCCCGCCTCCGAGCGCTACACATAATTATTGGGCTAACTAGATAAATATCACTATTTTTCTCCGTTAACGTGTAGTCCGGTATCAGTCTGTACCACGAATCGTGCTTGCTATCTTATTTTACCAAAAATTGATAATTACAGTCGAACTTCATCATTATCACGAAATCCCCGGGGACATCGTCGGAAACCCACGGTACACTTCTCTGACTTTTGCATCGTCAGAGAATTGTACCGTGGGTTTCCGACGATGACCAGGGAAAACTTCGAGTTACCTGAGTTTGACTGCTAGTGTAAAGCTTGGAGGGACCGACAAAATACTTCGAATTAAATGTCTTCGAGTTATACGAGTTTGAGATAACGAGCTTCGACTGTAAAATTAAACAGAATTGAAATGATTTTTTTCAATGATAGCACGAGAAAATGAACTTTTTTTATGCATTTGGTAATTTGATTTACATCTTATAATTACAAAGTTTAATAATACATCATGTGTGTGAAGAAGAATTATCATAAATTGAAATCTTGATAGGAAATATATTTCTTTATTAATTATATTTTAATTATCTTTAATCAAAAAGCATTTAATTAATAAATGGGAAATGAACTTTTTGAAATTATCAAGTATTAAAAAGGATGAAGATTCGCCGAAATCAAAAATCAGAATTTATGTAAATATCAAGCGTAAAAATGTGGAATCACCGACGTTTAAAAATTGGAAAGTAACATATCCATTTGTTATTTTAGTAGATTTCAAGGGCTGCCTCTTCGCTCGTATTTAGTTTTTGTACGAGACAGACTAATGTACATTGTAATTAATTAGCTATAAAAAGGTGAGTGCTGGAATGAGGGTTTGTGCGTGATTACACAAGCGACCTCGTCTTTACAGAACGCAAGTCTGGGAATGCTTCTAACTGCTCCGAACAGGCCAACACACAGCAAGTGTGTGTTAGGCGTAGTCCAGAGACAAAATCACAACAAGACAGTGTGTGTTAGGCATAGTCCAGGGACAAAATCACAGCAAGTGTGTGTTAGGCGTAGTCCAGGGACAAAATCACAGCAAGTGTGCGTTAGGCGTATCCCAGAGACAAAATCACAGCAAGTGTGTGTTAGGCGTAGCCCAGAGACAAAATCACAACAAGTGTACGTTAGGCGTAGTCCAGAGACAAAATCACAACAAGACAGTGTGTGTTAGGCGTAATCCAGAGACAAAATCACAGACAGTGTGTGTTAGGCGTAGAAAAACACAGCAAGTGTGTGTTAAGCGTAGTCTAGGGAAAAAATCACAGCAAGTGTGTGTTAGGCGAAGTCCAGAGACAAAATCGCAGCAAGTGTGTAATAGGCGTAGTCCAGGGACAAAATCACAGCAAGTGTGTGTTAGGCGTAGTCTAGGGAAAAAATCACAGCAAGTGTGTGTTAGGCGTAGTCCAGGGACAAAATCACAGCAAGTGTGTGTTAGGCGTAGTCCAGAGACAAAATCACAGCAAGTGTGTGTTAGGCGTAGTCCAGGGACAAAATCACAGCAAGTGTGTGTTAGGCGTAGTCCAGAGACAAAATCACAGCAAGTGTGTGTTAGGCGTAGTCTAGGGACAAAACACAGCTAATGTGTGTTAGGCGTAGGCCAGAGACAAAATCACAGCAAGTGTGTGTTAGGCGAAGTCCAGAGACAAAATCACAGCAAGTGTGTGTTAAGCGTAGTCTAGGGAAAAAAATCACAGCAAGTGTGTGTTAGGCGTAGTCTAGGGATAAAATCACAGCAAGTGTGTGTTAGACGTAGTCCAGAGACAAAATCAGAAAGGAAAATAGAAGATGGTTCAAAAAGACATTTTAATCGTATTTTGCTTCAAGGTTTCACCTTTCTTCGTGAATTGACATCCTTCGCTTTGTTGCGCCTTCAATCTGCTTAAAATGCAAATCTTCGCTATATACACTATGCTATGAGGCGTAGTACATAATGAAGATCTGTATTTCAATCAGATTGTGTGCCTTTGTGTATCATATGGGGACAATTTTTAATACATATCATAATGATCATACCATGTATCATATTCGTAAGGGGTAAAAGTCTTTGTCAAAAGAAATAGCTCTGCTTACAATTAGCGTCCTACTTTAACCGTCGCCTGCTTAGTAATTTGTCAAAGACAAGTTATTCTCTATCTCATTTTTAAACAAATATTATAATACACGGGCATCGCGTGAACGGCTGTAAATTTTCGCATGGGCGGAGCCAATAGACAGTGCCGCCTCCAACGGGAAACGGAGCATGTGCGCATCTGCATGTCATTTGCATGTAACATGTGTGCTTTTGTGATAAAGGAGTGTCTGTTACAATTTTTAAATTGATCTGCTTCTCAATTAAAATAGAAATAGATTCGGATTTAGAGTTTGTGATACGATTAAATGGTTGACGAACGATCTTATAATCTGTGTATATGTCATGAAGTATAATCTCACTGCATCTTAGGAACCGTTACCTTGTATAATTGTCTATTCTGTTGTCAGCATTCTTTTTGTACTATCAGAAGTGATTGGGGACCCCTGTATTGTCTCCCTTCGCTCTGACAACTCTCCTTTTTATGATTTGGGAGTAACATGCCGATTAATCGTTTTCGAGAAAATTGGTCAGAGTAAATCTTTCGTTGGCAGACAACAGTTGTCCAATGGGTATTCCCTTAACAACGAGAGATGAGTGTTATATAAAACAAGACGACAATTGGCCATTGGCATTTCATGGCTAAGCAGGGGACACTCTATCGTAGTCATTTCTTGTTAGACAGACGTTAATATGCCGATACATGCATCTTCTTGTTTACAAGACAAAAGTTGAACATTCGCCTCCACTAGAAAGATAGATATCGTTGAAAAGTTAATTTCCTTTTGTGTTTGATGAATGATAATTGTTTCTACGAAACTCATTGAAGGACAGATGATAGTTTGGATCATTGTCTAAGCTTGCTTGACATTCTAAAGTATATTTACCATTGGCATCTTGTTCTACAGACAACATTTAACCGAGCACCATTCCTTCACATAAATGTTAAGAAATCGTACAGTTAAATCGGAAGTTGGCATTACACCATTTCTATTTCAATGACGGCATGTCTTTAACAAACGACACTTTCCAATGATGAAACAACAGATGCTATAGTGTCCCTTGTAAGCAGGAGACAGTTTCATTTTCCTTGTTAACAATCGATTAAACCCTTTGTTTAGCAGACGACAGTTGTACCGTTTCTATTGTTGACAAACAACAGTTTCCCTCGTTGACCAGACGGTGGTTGACCTTATGCTGGTTCTTGCTTGGACCATTAATCAACAGACGACAGCTTAGGGATACTTTAACTGCATCTTTGCTGACGACAAGCAGACGGTGAACTTCCAATGAAATGTTTATGGTTGCCATCTTAGTCTCATTGAAAATATTCTACATTTATGATACAAAACGATGAACGTTATTGAAGATGTTCATTAGTATGCCTGCTTGAGCTTGATGTGATTCAGAATTATGCCTCAGCTTTCACTTTTGATACCATGACATTTACTTGAATTTGAACTAGACTTACATGTCAGTTGTCGTCGATGAGGCAGAAGACGCTTACTCTTTCGAAACACCTGGGCCCGTATTCATGAAACCGTTCTCATGCTCAAGCATGGATTTCGTGCTAGAGCCTTAATTCTTGTTCTGGCTATAAATTATTTTAAAAAATCTAACTTTGTCAAAGTTTTGGAAAAAAGTTGAAGAGACATGAAGCCAAAAACTGTTTTTAACATTTACATTGACTTTTTGACTCTTCGACATGATTAAGGAGAGTTTCAAGAAAGCTGGCTTGAGCACAGAATCCATGCTTGAGCATGAGAACGGTTTCATGAATACGGGCCCTGGTCTTATGCTCTTGTACTTTCCTTCGTTAATAATGCATTTTTTCACTGGTTAATCGATTTTGAGTCCTGATTATGGTTTTAATTGTTTTCACTTGCTTGACTTAGACAACCGTTTACCACATTTCTCACTTTGCTTGGCCTGTTAGCGTATATATATATATTATTCCAACGCGCGTGCAGTGCATGTCTACCACAGAACCACTGAGAGTTTTCATCCGCACGCGCTACCAACATGTGGGTCGGTCTGTGCCCTCACTACCTCTCTGATAACTCGTTCCGTGCACGTGCCCGTGCGGAATTCGTACCAATAACATATAAAACACGCGTGCTGCAATTTGAACCCGTTATTTTAAATATTGAGGAATGTTTTTGTTGAACGTGTGTATATTGCATTATTACATTTTTTTTCTTCCAAAATAATTCATATTATTTTTTAACCAAGTAATTACTATAAAAATGATTATATCATTAATTCTGCTTGTGTACTCAGAAATATAAATCAAAATTTTATTACATAGGCCAATAAAACGGAACAAAACTTTGCCATTACCGTTTATTTTCAATGGTATCAACTATTTCGTATCAACCATTTTAAAAATATATTTGAAATTTGCCTAAACATTATCTTGATGTTCTAATATAAAAACCTATTGATGAAAAAAAAAATACCCTAATGAGGATGTGGGCCGGCATTTTTTCACCTTTTTGTAAAGAAGAGTTCCCTTTAAACGTTCTTTTGATTCAATTCTTTTGCTTATTTCCATATTCTATAATTAGATGAGGAGGGAAGGGACTCTTTAACCAGGGTCGATGCGTAAAGGAGTAAATTAGATAACGGTGTGTCACCCACTTAAATCTATTTACTTATTTTAATGACCGAATATATTTCACACCTGTAAAAACCCTTCTAAGTGTTGAGGGAACATTGAATTAATAAACAGTACTTGAGATTTTTGACATGATTTATCAAGATGTCTGCGAATACTAGTCTTAATACTTCAAGTCCCTATCGGTTCTAATTAAATATGAAGTGCCAGAGTATTATCTCTTAATTTATAATTTAATTATCTCTAAAAAACTTATTATTATATCAGAATATGTTTCTGATAAATATATATTTGTTTCATTAGAATTGACTGGCTGTGCAAATTACATAAGTAGATATCACGGGGCTAAATAAATTTCATAACTGCTTCGCATTTTCCTGCGAAATAATTAAAAGAAAACGTATAATAGAATATAATAGAAAATTCAATTTTACACTTATAGAGTAAAAGGTATACATTAGCTATAAATGTAAACTTGGCGTAGATAAATTGTGACAACTTAAGCCTAATCCATTTTCCTATTACATGCAATAAAATATTCTTAAACTAAACATGAATTGATGTAAACAGAATATAACCCAAAATTAAATACATATTAACATTTTTTGTTTTGTTTTTCATTTTCACAACAGAATTTTTATTATTTGCGTTGCATACGAATGTTTCATATACGCAAAACAAGGTTAAACGCGTGGCACCTTGAAATTAAACAGGATTTATTTCGGTATGGTTTACGTGTCCCTGTGTAAGCTACATTTAAGGATCCCCGCACCGTGATTTTTCTTTTTCCTAACCTGTTTTGTTTACTGTATTACCAAAGCTCTCATTAATCATATCTTAGAAAGAAACACTTTCCTTGCGGGAGATCAAGATAAACAAAAACAAGAAATATAATCAACAACTGTACCCAGAAGTTATGAGCGTAAAACTCAGCGTAGCTAGACATGGGCCTGTATCATGAAACTGTTTTCGTGCTCAATCGTGGATTCTTTGCTCAAACCGACTTTCTTGTATCTTGATTAAAATCATTTCATTCGGTCAATACTTCAGGTTTAAACATTATAGAATATATTTGCCCTTTATAGTCTCTCTCAAATTCGTTCATGTCGTTAACAGAATATAAGTTTTGATAAGTGTATCTTCGAAAAAACAATTGTGCTGCAGCACAAAATCTGGTTTTGAGTATGATAATTGTTTCGTGAAAACAGACCCGGGTGTCGAACCCTAGACTTGACATTGTTTTACCATCATTTTAACCGACAGCGCCACCTATAGACAAAAGAAGACTATTAACCCATTTTTTTATAGATTTATATCCAAAACAAAATTAATTGTTTGAGGCAGGAAATTTGTTCATATTTCTGTGCAATATGAATTTTAATGAAAATGATGTACGCATATCCTTTATTGAAATATTTTGTTATGGTCGCTTTGTCACGACGAACATAATTACTAAAATGCTGACCGTTCAACAGAGGTATTTATCACCGCAGTCGCAATACAATACAGACATCAATTTAAACACCACATGCTGTTGCTTTATTGACATATTTGAAGTTCATTTCCTGGTGAATACGTTTAAATGGAGATTTTGTTAATAAAGAAAAGATTCCTGAAAACAGTAAATTTCAGGAGATGTTGTGCTCTTTATTCATTGTATAAGTCTTGATCCTCAAGACGTTTGTTCTTGACCCTTGTTATGGCCTTTTATGATTTAGGATATATCAATCAAATATAGAAGCACATGCACCATGTTCGTTTCGGTGGTAGTTTTTCATACATTCTTCACTGGGGTCATTTTGGCATAATTGCCGTGTAGAGTGAAAGTGATCGTAACCCCTGGATACCGAGGAGGGCAATTTTGGAGGAACGATTGTATGTAATACATACTCACATAGGTATAACCGCGTCTTTGAAAGTGACGTCACAAGATTTTTTTTTTATGTCAAAAGTATTGAGATCACGGTAGCCTCTGTAATCCGGTGAAGTCTACTGTCTTTTCAGTTATTATGCCTGTCGTTCATTAGAACTATTTAAACTTTGTTTTAGTTCGCATGATCTCAAGGAACAGTATATTTGTACCAGAGAACATCTTTCTGTCTCTATCAGTGTTTGGGTGTGTGTACGTGGTTGTTAGGTACACCTCCTGGCGGCAATCGTGACTAAACAGATACCTACCTAGTTAGCGTGACGTCACGTTAAATATACTCTCAAATAACAAAGAACTCAAAAACTTCAAAATAATCCTGAAGGTTGAAATGAAATAAGTCTGGTGCAATGCACCTAGGTGTAGCTCAGACGGATGTTAGAATTTTGGAGAGATGTAATGGAATAGGCACAATGGGATACGTAGATAAGGGGGTATTGTAATTACTCTACGTAATGGAAGTCGATCAACAAATAAGATCGTGTTTAGTCTACGTTTTTTTCTTCTCTTCGATTATCTCCCTTGTTCTGCGATATAAGCACGCGCACTTCAGAACATCAGTTCCTGATTCGCTTCAGTGATTTTATCATTGTCTGAAACACCATTACACCATAATTCTGTTTTATCGGCATTTTATGGTCAGGGTACATACAAATTGTATGGTCATTCTCTAACTAATTGACTAGCTACAGGTAAGGAACTGTTTGGTCCGGATGGTTATTGTCCGAGTCATTAATCTCAGTCAGACATCTTGGTTAGATTTATTTACCGCCATATGTTCATACCGTACTATTTTTTTGTGACATGAAAGGAAACATAAATTTATGTAACGCTAACGAAATTAATGACGTTCCTTACTTTGTACTTCATTAGTAGCATTTGTTGATATAGTGGGAAAACACGGCATGATAAATTCTTTTTCCACCGCCAGGTGTCACTTTGGTGTTTGCAAAGAGCGCCACCTGTCGTCTTTTTTATATCTATGACTAAGTATGCAAACCATGACATTCAAAACAACATGAAAAAATGTGTACGTCATGAAGCCATGTATTCAAAGGAGAAAAATCCTTGAAAATTAGAATCCAACTAGTTCTAACAGCGAATGCCATGTTTAAAAGTAAAAATTAATCCTTATATATACATGTAATTCCTAATCCCTCAAAAAATACAAAGCTCATAATAGACACAAACAAACATTTCGGAATATTATGAGAAATTTGTTTAGATCATCTTTAATTGTCACCTTTTTTTTCAGCCAATCAAAATGAGGTGCGTACATTTCATTGTTAAATCGGGAATAGTCGGTACTATTCGTAAAAAAGAAAGTGTTTTACGGAAATAGCCGACAGTTCTCGATTTCCGTGATATAACAGGAAGGGACAGACTAATATACAGAAAAACGACGGTCGGATTTAGATACATAAAGCCTAAAAAAAATTGGCGATAACAACAGAACACATTCTATCAAAATACCAAAGTTATATGTACGTGACGGATATACACCGCAACAGAGAACATAGAAAGTCTCCAGCAATTCACTAAAAGAATAACGTCTTCTTCGCATGCTAGAATTATTTTGTTAGAAATAATCATCGTGGTCTCATGATACAATATTAATATTTACGGTTGTAATGTGGCACAAAAAAAAAGAGAAAATGTAAGATCGTATACGTGGTAAATGATGAGAGGACCGACATATACACGTCAATCATGGGTGTTTGTATAGCTGCTCAGCATCAAAGACATTATCTGATATCAGATATAAAATTCTTTTTCATGTTACCTTATATCTTTAGATAACACTGAAGAAACATATAGATTCACTATCTACCGAATACCAAGCTTGAGTGTATTTCTTATAAAGGATTACAAGCTTAATATGTTTAAATAAATTGAAAAGTTAATCACATTTTTATTTCAGTATATTTTCTGTTTTAATTCTTTCTTTTTTTTTTTGTAAAAAGACTCCCTTTTTATGACACCAAGAAAAGTGTGTGCCACGAATTAATGAAAATATTCAATAAAGATTCAATAAAATGTATACTTTTGAAAAAAAGTAAGATCCCAATTCTGATACATAAGTACAAACAGTGTAAGCAATGAATACGATATATATTTTTTCAGAATTTATTAAATGAAACTTTTTTTGGTTTCATTATTTTAATTTTCCATTCTATAAAAAACATATATATTTTTTGATTATCGGAAAATCAACAAAAAAAACCCCCAACTTTTTTTAAAATTTCATATTAAGATACACTCATTTCTTGCAGGAAATATATTTCCGATCAAAAATGAATATTTTAAGATATGAAGATATGGATGATAAAAAGACAATATCGAATGATGAATGTCTTTTTTCGCTAAAATTCGTCTGTGGAAATCTAATTGTGTTAGCTATATCATAAAATAAAATCACAATTCAGTGAAATTAACATGAAATTCAAATCTTACTTTGTTATCAAATTTTAATCTACTGATAAAAATTGTCATTTTCAAAATAAAACACATAAATGTCGATTTTACTTCAAATTTATATCCTTTTCTCGTGTCTTTAATAAAACAGTTTAATTCAAATGTCAAAAATGAACTAAGAAATTCGCGATTTATCGAAATATCAAACATTAAGTTTAATGATTAATCAGAATATTACCCACAATTCTTTGTGATTAATCAAGATATCGCCCTTAAAATTGCGTCACCGTGCTAAATGGTATTATAATTATATTTCAACATATTGTAAGTTTTACAAGTAAACAAATTTGTGCATAGCATAAATATAACTAACGTTCCTAATCTCAAATTTTACTGCATGTACTCGCCATAAATCCTACATTTTTAAATTCGTCTCCAATGATGTGCCTACATATTTTACCACATACTCGCCAAAAATCCTAGATTTTGTATTCGTCTCAAATGCTTGATTTTTTTATTTTAGCAACTATAAGGACCTTATGAAAATAAATCCTACATTTTAATTCGATTTCTCGATTAAATTTTTTAAATATACCAAGCGATCTATAGTTGACCAAGTTAAAATTAATATTTGTCATTGAATGGTAAAATCAGAAAGGCATCGATTTATCAGAGTTGGATAAAGCTGATTGTTTCTGGGATTATGAGATTACGTTTGGTACAGATCCATGACTTAGCCTCAGTGGATCTCGATGTCGCCCGTCTGTGCCAAAAACGGAAATAATTCATAGACAGGAAAATACCGAATGGGGCGTTACGTCACTGTCTGCTGTCTGTACAGTGCGTAGGACGTTTTTATTCCGAACTTATTTTCTCATATACCCCAGTCCAGTGTAATGGGATTAGCTAACGAGCTTTTCTGGCTTTGTAATCACTGAAGTTATAACTTGACCAGAAAATAGGAAAATTGCAATCATGTAATATCTTCATCTCTATATTTAATTTATTTTAAGAACGGAACTGCCTTTTAATGTAAGATAATATATTCCTATAAAATGTAGAACTTTCAAACAAAATCACGACTTTCCAGCGGAGTCGCAATGAAAGTTATTATAAACAGCTTCTTGTGCTTGGCAAAACGAAACGTATTATCAGTTAAAAAAAAAGTTAACGAAAATGGGTAATTGACTTTCTTAGGACCTACAAAGAGGACCAAATAACCGAAATTTAGGACAATTAAGTTTATTTTTATCAAAGAAATCACCTAAACTGAAGGACAGTTATGTTGATTATTTTCATAGTAGAAATCACTGTGAATTTGTTATATAAAGTAAGGTAAATTCACATTTTCGGATCTATTTTTGATATTGCTGAGGAGATTTATTTTGATGGAAGATATGTCTAAATCCCCAAAATTGTAAAATTACTTAATTTTGTGTGTGAAAATTCCAGTTCTAACAAACTACCTGGCCCCTCTAGGAGGAATGACCCAACATGGATGCTAATAAATTCTCAGTGTGCCCTTTTACAAGCTTGGCCACAAACACATAGCCCCCGACCGAAACTAGGAATCAAGAAAAACATCTTTTCCATTTTCTTTATATTCCCGGTACTAAGACCAGTTTTCCAGGTTTCCGCTATTGTTTAATAATTTACTCTGCTGGCAGACCAAGGGGTGGGTGATTCCCGAGGAGACCCGGAGCTGGACACAGCCCAATGCCGAAAGTATCCTATGGCCATTTCACACGCTATAAATCCAACGGCCAGCGAACATAATATGTTTTCCTCTTTTTCAGAATGTTGTTTTCGAGGATGAAAGAGGATATGTCGAACAGGGTCTATAATTGAAAAAAATAATAAATAAAATAACTATCGGGCTTTTCTTGAAATTGCATATTCACCAGTGTGCATAACCTTTGTTGTTCTTGGTTGAAATAATTATGGCTATTTGTGAAAAAGAGACCGACCAGGGAAGCAAGTATGCATGGTGTTCAAATATGGCAATATGTTCAAGTGAAACAGTAGAAAAGGGGGGAAGTAAAAAAACGAAACGATATATATCCCCATGCTGATTTCGCCACGCTTCAGTCGGTGGGTATCTTACAACAATATACTCCAGGTTTTTGTCATGTCCGATGTTCTCAGGGCAGACGACAGAAGTAAAATCCCATGTCCTGCAAGGGTGTCAAGTTTGTCGCCTCTTACGATAACACACAGGTATAAACATTCCCCAAACCTGCAGGGTATCCCAGAACTCCAGGGGTTACACTCACTTCGAGAGTAGAACTAGGACTCCTCGAATTTCCAGGAAGTTCTACCCGGGTCGGCTGTAGACTTACGTTTCCGGAAAGTGCCGACGGTTCCCGATCGATAGGTTGACGAACTAGATAACATCCGGGTAATCGAGAATGGTCAGTGTCTATGACCTTTAACCCTCCACTAAAATCTAAACGCAGTGTGACCATACCATGGTTTAAGTAAACATTAGACTTTTTGAGGAGTTCGAGTTGTGTTTTTATACTTACATTTTTTTTTATTTACATGTGGTAGAACTGTGCCCTAAATATTGTGACCATTAACCTTTTAACCTTGAACGATGGTCAACAAAATCAGTCCAGTCAGTTATTGAACTCTATTATTACACAGACGGAAATAATATATTACCCAATCCATGGAATTGTGGGTGTGTATAGTTATGTGTAGTGTTTAGTCTACTGCATATTGTGGAGGAAGATTTAGGCATAGCGACGTTCGGGAAAGTGAATCGCCACCGCCACTGCATGTACGTTTAGTCAGATCAGGAGTTTAACTCAAACACCTGTCTTTACCGACCAGTTCAATCTGCCTTAATCGTTTTCTGGTCTAGACAAATGAAGTTGTGGATTTTTATTTAATTTTAATGGTAACCTATCATAAACTCCCGTTAACCTAGACACAATATTGTTAGAATTTGAAAAATTGTCCACTAATCGAGTTTTCCCTATTTGAGTGTAGGAAGTACTATACTGTTGAGACTTATCGAGTATAGGCCAAGACTCTATGTCATTTTGCCAACATTCCAAGAAAACATTGCAAGCCCACCCTTACAATATCACATAAAAATTATTAAGTTTTGATACATACTTTTCCTAAGAGCCAAAGTCTTCTCAAATAATAGACCTCATTTGTGATTTGAACGAACTTTTTAACATTTCTATTAAACTTTGACATAGGGCAATACACGTACATGCTGAGTTTGAATAGAAATGGATATAAGTCTTGAATCTTGTAATTGCCGGAATACTTTCACCGTAATCGTTTTCTCTATTGCTTTGCATTTATTACGAAAGATATGTTACACATAAGTATATAGATAATGCGCGTGCGAGCAGACACACGTTAGACGATATTAAGTTATTAGACAACACGCGAATACACGCGCACCCCTTCAGAACGTAATTGCCTCTGTCGAGAGCATACACTTAGCCATGGCTTTTAGTCCCCACGAGATTAGCTGCAACCTCCATACAATCGTTCAGGAGTCCAAAAAACATATTGAATTTCTAGAGACAGCTAAAAAGAGGATAATGCTGCTTACAAAAAAAATGCTACCTTTAATTAAATTTATTATCAAATTCTTGTTTAATTTAAAATAGATTTCACAAATATAAGAAACTAAGAAAAACAAATCTACATAGTGTTTATTTGAACCTGAAAGAGTAACATGTATTATACTAATTTCGTTTTTACTCTAATGATGTTTGGCGTTTCTTTCCATTCTAAATTTTATCGTATTCTTTCTGATTTATTATTATCACTTTTTTATAAATTTATTTTTAGGGTGGATGGTAGGAATATTAAAAGGAGTAATTTGATGTTTTCACCAGAGAAAATATGCGCTTGTATACATACAACATAGCCCCTGCTTGCTCAGCGTACAGGTGTGAGCCCGTGCACACCAGTTCGGCAATCGTACATAAACACCGTTTTATCGTTCTGGAGAATTTTATTACACGATACAAGGAAGATGCTAGCAGCGTATTTGTTTCCAATTTCATTTATCGTGAAATATACCCATGTATCTTACCCCATGGTTGCAATTTTTACGACCCAGTTTCGCAATACTTAGATAACTTACCTAATATACATGAAAGAACAACCTTTCTGACAAATTAAAAAGTAGTGTCTTTGGATTTTTACTGCTGAACTTAAAACCCTATGGTTGTAACGGTAGATTTTATCGCTAGTTTCAAAGAGCATTTTGGTCTATATGTAAGAATTATTACATGGGGAAAAAAAGAGGAGAAAAAATAATAAAGAAGAGAAGAGATGCTCTTTCTCTCTTTCTCTCTATCCCTCTCCCCCACCCCTTCCCCCCTCTCCTTCCCTTCAGCCGTTTTATTTTCTCTCTGAATAATTGTTATTGCACTTAAATTCAGAAATGTGATGTCACATAAGTTAAAAATCGTGCAATCAATTTTTTAAGTGACGTACCAGCTAAAATAAGCAGTTCCGTACGTTGGTGCGATATTAGATTAGACATGTCCTATTTATAAAAGAAAAAAGTCTATCCAAAAAGTCTGAATTTATGATATGAAAATGATAAATAGGCAAGCAGATGTTGAAATGATGAAATTAAACGCCTAGATATGAAAGCTTAAATCACTTCCTAATTAGCATAGCTCCGCCCCAGGGAGCCCAGTGATGGGGCGTATTTAGCACAACGCGCGTGAACTCGAGTAATTTACGCGGCAGGTACGTTTCCTTGTAGCACTGTGTAGCAATAACGGCGGCGTGACTTCTCTATTAAAGAAATTGATATCCCAGATCCACCTCATAAGTAGGGGTTAGGTGTCATGATTCTATGTCCAAACAGCTGAATAAAAAAATAAACTTAGTGAATTTTAAGGAAAACGGACAGGGCAAGAATACAATGGACTATCTATATGCAGAAACGAGTAGATGGATGGATAAATTAGACAAACAAACAGTAACGGAATTATAGAACGACACAATAGTTCATAGTGATGTGTTTATACAATATGTAATTATTATATAATTATCAATTTGCTAAGAATGGCCATTATGATGACTGGAAATTATCGCTTCTTAATAAGGTCGGGGGTTAAATTGCAAAAAAAAAAGAGTTAATTTTATGGAAGGGGGGGGGGGGGGAGAGCAGTCAAAATCAGAAACATGTAGTGTTATCCCAAGAATATACATATATGATACACAGTGCGACACGGACCCACCCCTATATTCTATGAAAAACGACTTTCACATGTGGATGACAAGATATACTGGGTACATTAAGATGTCACACTAGAGGAAATGGTTAGTCGACTGTTGGGGCTTTTAATCATTTAAATTTCGGACGGTCACGTGATTTCTTCTACCAATAATCGCTCGTTATTATAACAGCGACACCTATTGGATATATATCGACATGTTGGCTAAGGGGAGGTAATAACATACTAATATTTTACACTCTATTTTATTGTAGTTTTATATGTTTTAATACAAGCTACCCGCCCTTATCCCCCAAACAACCCCTTGTGTGATTTGTTAGATTGTGTATACTCCAGATGTCCCAATTATCTTCACTTTCATCGCACTCGTCTATTTTCGGCTATACAGCCCGATTAGATTAGTATCGGTGGCAGAATGGCGTAAATTTACGAAACAAAACATTTCTAGTAGGGAAATATAAACACTTCTGCACTTAAAACTGATGATTTGAAGTTAAGATCACTGATATCCCGCGATCGGGCATAAAACAGGAGCTGATTCTATAGCAGTATATAATATGTATTTTTTATCGCGAATTCTTGTCAATGTCTTTAAAAAGGTAGCTATGAGGAGTATAAAGATGGCGATTGGGGGGGGGGGAGGGGGAGGGCGGTCGTGATACGGTAGTCGTACGCCATTTCACGAGAGTAACTGATTTACAACTCAGATAAAACTTCGATACAGCCACCTGCACACTCCCCATATCTCCAATCAGCTTTCTTTGGAATGGTACAGATTCGACAGAAATCTTTGATAAAACTTGCTAAACGATGTCCCTAGTTTTCCCTTTTTATAGATATTTATCGCAAAGCATCTAATAATTTTCATCTATATCTGGATACAAAAAAAATATTAGAAAGGAATAGAGAAAGAAATAATAATATCAAATTTGTATGCGTGTAGAACTCGTGGCTCACCTCCAAAGGATTGTGAGATCGTTACCTGAAAAATATGGAGAGCGCGTGCCATGTGTTATGGGTTTGCACTTTCCCCGCCGTGTCGACTTATCTGATTGGTGATAATTTTCAGGAAGTCGAGATTTGTACCTATCACAATAGGTGTACTAAAACAATCACGGCGGTATTCAACGTACGCAAGATTTCACTTATTTCGGGGGAAGAAAGATGAAGAAGGGGCATATAGAAATTTATTGAATCTATCTATTTGAAAGTAAATTGAATTCTATGTCGGAGAGCGATGCAAAATAAACCGCAGTGTTTAGAGCCGGTGAGATCCATCCAAAGACATTGTTATACATGTATAGTGTGTGACAAGAAAGATAACTCGTGCAGGTTTAGCTCCAAAAATTCCATATTATTGTGTGTATACGGCCCGGCGCCGTCTTCCAAAATAAATAAAATATATGATAAAATAACAAAATGTTCTTGCATATCTTTTTTTTTTTACATTAATCAAAGTTATTGCAAATATTCTTACAGCCAGTCTTATATAGATATTTCATTTACAATTCGTTACAGATATATCGGATAATTCTTATTGTATCACGTATATAAAAGATCGTATCAAAAGTTAGTTTCTTCACCAAACAAAAATAACTGTAAGCTAATCAAGTAATTTCAAAATTGAAAAATAACGTACAACTCAAGTATTAAAGAAAATTTGCGATCAGTATATTGGTAGTCACAACTTGCATTGTCTTTCGTTTATTAGAATAATATATGAATATCTCCTATTATGAATATATGATACACGTACCTTTACATTTCTGTATTTAAGTTATGTCCTTACACATATAATAAATATTTTGTTGTGTTTTTTACCCAGATAATCTCGGTGCAAAATTTAAATGAAAATATTAAAATGGTCAAATTCAGAAGTTGCAAAATTCCCCACACATGGCAAAACTACGTAAACTCAATTTTTTTTATCGCTACATGTAATATGCAGTGTTCAATACATGCCAAATTTTAGCAGTTCAATACTTTTATTTTTAAGAACAAAAAACACAGTTATGACTTCATGATAATGAAGACGTCAAAAACCAGCCCATGATATTCATAGTCTATATGATTGCCAACTGAAATTGGAAAGGTTTTAATATTATAGTAGCAATGCCATACATAAATTAAAAAAGACGTATCGCCTTTCAATAAAATAACGTTGTCAAAAATAAATATTCATTTGTTTGTTTTCACAACAATAAGTTTGCTATTATCAATCAATTACATGAACAGCTTTCTGAACTTATTAATAATATATAATATATGTAATGTCTTACTAATAATTCGTCACCTTGTATGAATATATGAATTTTGTTGTCCCTTATTTTGCCCCTGTAAACTAGGACTGTTAGGGGTCAGCATGACTATTTTTCATTTGGTCATCAATATTTGAAATTATTCGTATCAACTAACTCTTTTTTTTATATGTCTATTGATTTGTGCTAAAAAGTTTGATTTTATTGCAAGTGTACAGCAATATCACATTAAATCTCTTTAAAAATATGTCTTTAAATATCATCCTTCATTTATCGCTTGTTCGCTTTATCAAAAAACCGCATTGTTCACTGTGACGTTTAATAGATATCGCCGCGCGTGCTATTTAATTGGCATACCACATGTCCCGCTTTCACTATCTTTTTTTACAAATCTGGCAATAGTATGAATGAATGGATTCTATCGTAAGTGGGCGTGGCCAACCATCAATCATTATTCAATCAAGTCTATATTCAGTAGCATTGGACTGTCCTACTTTTGGTTTCGATTTAGAAATGAAAAATGTGTCAAAAGTAGACAAATTCTTCGACATACGTAGAATTAAAAATATGCAGTATGTCTTTAATTTGTGTCCAAGGGTTAAAAAACTAATTCCCATGTAGTCTAAACTGCAATACATTGCATATTTTGTATCGTATGACACAGGTAAGGAATATTTTATGAATAATGGCCTTCTTTGCTATAAAACAAAAAGTTAATGCGAAGAAAAATGTTTCTTGAGGAATTGAACATCCGAAATTTCAATTAAGATGGGGAAAATGTTACCCAAGTCACAGTAACAGGTCAAATTACGCGAGATTTTATCAAATTCTTGATTGATTCTCCCGTAGGACACTCATATACGACTGTCAATCATTATCACTGTAAATAAAATACACGCGACGTGATTGGTCAAACGCGGAGGAGTGATACCCATTGCCTCCATATTTGGAAAGCGACAACAACAATAGTTCTCTTCTCAAAACATACTACGCCATAGACTCTAATAGAGGAGAACCGGGGTCAGTAACTTTGGCGGGTTTCCCAGCGTAACGCCAGAGGAAAACTGAGATCAAAAGTGAACCACCATCCATGTAATAAGTTCGAGTACGAGAATATGGATTATTTTATCTATGGATGAAAACAAATATACTTCGGACATGAAAGTTATCAGAAGATGACCATGGTGAGTGTAGCCGAGCGGAGTAAAAGTGCTGAACCCACCATTTCTAAAATCACATTTTGCCCGCTTTGATTAGGTCAGATATTGATGCCAATGTTTTGTTGTTCCCTTCCAAACGTAAAGCATGCATATTTATTATTAGAAATTGGCAGGGAAGTACTTGGCGCAGTTCTTCGTCAAGGATTATTTTCCAAAATGGCTGCCAAAACCTCAACTGTTCGTGTCTGTGCGTGCTTGTTGTGGTACTATTTCGATTTTCTGGGTAACTGGATGATTTGTGTGCTAGATATATTAATAAAATTGACATATATGTCGTTGCCGTTTCAACAAGTATAACTTTGTTCATGAATTTGCGTGCACAGGGGAAATAATGGCAGGTTTAAAAGGCAGATGATGTGTATTGAAGCTGAAATGTTAGCCGGGGTCGCTTACATACACAGTAAAATACGAGCTCAACCTAGTTTAAAAACTTTGATAAAGAAGCAAAAACTTCCCCAAAAGTTAATTGAAAGTCTAGAATGTGTTAATATAAATCTTATAATAGCATTCCTGTGTTTATTCAACCTTAAGTTTTTCGAAACGCAGTAAGAATTTGATCTGTCAAAATGAAGGCCCCTTAGCACAACCAAAACGAAAAGTCCCATAGTGGTTTTGAATTCGTAGCGTGTAGGCCAAATTCTGTACCCCAATTCTGACATCTGATTTCACGTTAAGTTATAAACATGGACTAGTTTATGACCTGTTGGCTAAATCAGCATGAAAATAACTGAAAGTGAACGCTTTTAATCATACTATATTTTGGTATGATGTGTATAGTAACTATTGTACACATAATTCAGTGATACATGTATATCAAAGTCGTCCAAGGAAGGAAAAAAACTGCTGTCATTAGCAAATATAATTTGTGCACATAACCGGAACGTCATTAAGGATCATTGTGCACAGAAATGTTGTGGAGATATGTTCTGTGAGCAATTCTCTGGATTTAATGTGCAAAATTGTTATGTGTAGAATATTACACAGTTGTGTATAATGAACTTGTGTACTCACACCTGTCGGGAAAACTTTGGGAAATCTTTCAGTGAAGGATATTTAAACTTGATCTGATGTGATGTTGTGGAGTCAACATACAGCTATGGTATTCAATTATATTAACCTCAACTTTGTTCTTCAAAAAATTGAGTAGTTTATATGCTATAGTTTGACACTTACTTTGTAAATGTTAATAAAGTAGTGATACTTGCAAGCTGAATTTCTCAAAACAAAAAGTTAGCTTATATGATGTAGTTTATTTATCAGAGTATATTTTTATAAGATAGCAAATTGAAAAATGATCAGGACGAGGTTTAATTTATCAACTTTCATTTTGAAATGGCTACTAGTAATATTTCTGGTAATACCCATGAAGGATAATAGTTAGCATTGTTGGTGTATTATGTCACTGTAAAATTGTGTATTGCTTTAAATTCAGGCACAAGCCTAGAGGTAGCAAACCTGTTGGTTAATTAAGCCTAACATTTTCCTTTATAGTAACCAGAATGTTGAGTGTTAGCTTAAACTGTTGAAAGGATTGGCCTTTCGACTGGTGCTTAAAGTTTAATTTATCTCCCCTGTCACAAACAAGAATTGTTGATTTCTACTTTTTAAAATTAGATTACCATCATAATGAATAACTCAGGGATCACTTTGGGACGATATTTGGGGATTTTTACCCATATTTTTCCAGAAAATCTCATTAAAATTTCAAAATAGTGTAACTTTATATAGAAAAATCTTATAGAAATTTCACTTATCTCATAAAATCTCTCAAATCCTCCAATAGGTTTTAAGAGCCAGACTTATCCCTGATAACTTGGAACTCATTAACTTCAAGTTGTTTGGTATCATCATTATTTTAACATTTTCAGTTGTTTGCACTTTTATGCAGCTTTTTATAGAGCTTTGTCATCTACATTGAATGAGTTAAATATATTGGAGGAAAAATTAATCAATGCATTAGGAAAAATAAAACACATTTTTAGTCTGGATAATGTATCATAATCTTAATTTTTTGCTTAGGCAATAAATCTTTTAAAAAATTGAAGATGGCTATGAAAACTTTTAAAACTACCTTATACGTCACCCAGACCAATAATGTGTTCACTGTTCATGACATTTTGTTCAAAGGATCCATCAACAATTCCTTTTCGTTTAAAACTCCGAATCGGACAGGTGAAGGATTCCCACCTGTGATAATCCTGTATTTAATCTGTTAGTCAGAGAGGATACAAAAGAGAAATATACCCTGGGATGTGTATAATCTGTTGTCACCTTTTGTGTTTTAGTGTATTGTCGCTGGTGTAGTAAATCTCTTACAGATACAGATTGATCAATATACCACACTATTGGGCGTGTCAGTCCTTTGTTCCAGTCTAAAATCTAGTAGAGGGTAGATTTATATTATTGAGATTTATCATTTTGCTATGTTGTCAACCATATCTATATATATATGATATTTTTAATTAGTTGTCTGTAAAAGCAAAAAGCACAACTTTCTCATACACCCCAAAAGAAACACTTTCACTAAACTTGAGCTCTTCCATTCCAGTTTAAGAGTTGGAACTTTTCAAAATAGAATTTCAGGGGGGAAAAAGCTAATAATGTTGAAGTTATTTGCCATCAGAGATACATGGTTTGATTTGTTGAAATGGCAACATGCTGACAGTGATTCTGTAGATTTTTTTCATGGAATTGTTACATTCTTCTAAGAATATTTTCTAATTCTAATACTTGAGTTATCAAGAACAATTGATAACCTGAGTATGTTCTCCATAAGTTCGAGAGTTCCACAGAAAAAATAGGAGTCCGGGAAATGGAATTGGTGGTAAAATCTAGTGGTAAACTACCCACTGGCCAAGGCTAAAGGAGTTTACTGGTTATAATCAAAGAGATTGTCTTGTTGATCATTATCTGGTGATTTCATTAGAAAGTACTACTATATACACTGTAGTATGTGTGGAATGTGTAATTACTGCATTTGCACTTACAGGTAAAACAGATGATGGAGAATCAGGTTACATGTTAAGTGCAGGTTATACCAGGAAAATACTTGACAGTTGGTTGTAGTTTGTCATCTTAATGATTAGCCCTGCATTCCCTTCTAGTTCTCCAATTTAATTGTGTTCTGTATGAAAATAAATTTATCATATACTGGTAGTTAAATGATTAATGTCATTGTAAAATCGGAGTTGGGGTCGAAGTTGAATCTGTTTTCGTCCTGAGCTGTCCGCTGAGAACTGAGTAAGATGTTTCTAAATCGGTGAAAAATGTCACTCTATCAAATTGAATGCATCTTATAAGAGACGATTAAATGCATATTTCGCCTAATTATTCAGTAAAGAATAAAATGAAGTAAAAATCCCCCAAAAGGGATAATTTTTTTGTTTCTGTGGCCAATTATCTCTTTGCAAAGAAAGTATAGCTCCTTGATCCAGTGTATTGATAGGTATTTCAGGAAGTGCAACTGTTTTCTCGCACTTACTGTACATGTGTATATAACCTCTGTGCCAGCGGTAAAGTCTTTTCAGTTGTAATGTACAGTTTATATATATACCAATGATGAACACACCTATATATATATATTTCTACCTGTGTGAACAGGAAAATTATTATGTTACATTAAAGATGAAATATTTCATATATTAAATTTCACACACACACAAATAATAATATGTATACATATATACCTCTACATTAAATTGAGGCGTGGTACCGGTTTGAACCTCATATCATTATCAATAATATTTATTTAAACCTTACTTTTTCAGTTCAAATATTTATATATATCTTGACACCTTGTATGTATTGGACTCCAATGGTGAAATTTATATCATACTTATTAATATTACATCCAAATATTGAAATCAATTCATATTAGTAATAACTGACATCACATTTTAAATGAGCTATTCGGGACAAAGATTAAAAGCATTCATGCTTTCTATTCAGTGTTCTCACACATTTGTAAAAGTTGATTGACTTCAAAAGAATATTGGATTGAATTTTCACATGCTATAATGTTGACATACATGTATTATATATGTTAGCTATACATAAATGAATTGTGTTCGCTTAATTCAAATGTGTACATTTAACATTTCTATTTGTGATAACATAGTCACTTACTTATAAATCTGTTTAGGGAAAAAGGGACTCCACACAAATTATGGAGCCTGACTTCAGCAGTACACATGTACGATATGTAGGCTATTTAAACATTGTTTAAGTATATGTGTCAGATTTCTCACCTTTCCCTTTACTACTTACTCTGCCCTGTCTACCTGTCGACCTCTGACCTACCTTTGTAAGTTGTAAATTTACAGTAGTGTGACCTTTAGTAAGGCTACATGTGTCCTTGTTCCTTTAAAAGTTACCTATATCCAGTGTACCTGTGTTCAGCCCATTTTATTTTACCTGTGTATTACAGGTATACAGTAGCTTTGTCCAGTCTAGCCCCTGTGCCCAGTTACTGGCTTGTATATATAGTTACATACCCTTGATGACATCATTTCCCCCTTAGCTCAGTATCAGCACCGGGTTATATTTACTATATCTCTTTATGTGCAGATTGGTTTGTATGTCGTGTTGCCTCCCCCACATCACCTTCAACCCATTTACCTGTATCTGGAACTCACAATTAGCACATCATGTTTATATAGATATTTGGTCCTGTACCCATTTACCTATAGCTGGAGCTAACAATCATTTGCGAGCTTTATGGGTATATAGGTTTTGTACCCTCCGTTTGATTGAATTGTTCAGTTATCCAGCAGACTGAAACAACCCCCCTCCCCCAACACTGGCACAGTAACAACCCCACCCTCAATTTACCTGTATCTACAACTAACAATTAATCAGCACATCAAGTTTTAAAGGTAATCAGACCTGTCCCCCGCCAGCTCCACCACAGTGCCCCCCCCCTCCCCCCATTTACCTGTACATAGCTGCAAATCACAATCAGCACATCAATATATAAGGTGTTGAGGTCTTGTGTCCCAATCCAGTTTACATTTAGCTGCATTTAACGTGTGTATATTGTCTATCCTGTAGAGTTATACAGAAGAATAATTCATAAATCCTCTCCCACACAGTACCCCCTCCCATTTACCTGTATATTTCAGCTAACAATCAGCACATCAAGTTATAAAGCCTCGGTACCTCCTCCCTATTTACCTGTGTAGCACATCAACTTACTACCTGTAAAGCCACCATCATCCATTGTACCCCCCCCCCCCCCCTCCCTCCCCTTTTACCTGTAGCTACAACTAACAATTTTGCTATTACACTAGTGTCGCTTGGCGTTACTGTGTAATAGACACCAGTTATCAGAAAACAATGTTCTTCTCCATCCAACCTCTCAAATCCCTCCCTCCTTATTTCACCATTTGCAACTTTTATTGTTCACCAATATTTTCTTTGTGACCAGGTACCAGCCCAATTGTATCCCAGGTATTCTCCAAACACGTTGATTTTAATAGTTGAAATGCGGTTTAAATTTGGCCCTGTCACGATCAGTTAACTTTGCAGACCCTAAAATCTCGTTGATACAATTGTAGTATGTTTTTTTACATCTGCACTATGTGTTGTAAAGTACTATCTTATATTTCAAATTTTCCAAAAAATATATAAATACTGTATATACCCAAGGGTATGAATTTTAAGATTCAGACAAATATTTTGTACATAGTTTGGAATTACCTCATTAAATATGTATTGGCCTTTTGGGAAAGTTAATTGTTGTCACACAATGATCAACAAAATTTGATAGGTTTTATATCGTCACATATACCAGGTAATGAAGAACTAGAAAGTAAGGAGGATCTTAGGGTTAAAAAAAAGAAATAAAGTTTCAGACATGTCGATTCAGGCCTGAGTTATATATAGGAACAAAACATTATGTGTGCAACTTCTGACAGTTCTGTGTCTCATTTAAAATGGCATAAATTTGTTTGCGTGTTGAATAATGACTTGCAAATAATTGGATAAAAAACCTCCGAGTGAATCGGACTGGTAAGTACTAGGGGACATTGTAAAAGTCTCGAGCGTAGTACTAATTTTGTTTACGCATTGATTGATCACTGGCAAATAATCGGATAAAAAAAATTTGTCTGGGGAATCTAAGTACATTTGTACCACAGAATTGGATTGTCTCAAGTTCTTTCATTGTTTATATCCTGCTGAATGATGACCGAAGGCACAAATAATTTGATAAAAATAAAATACAACATGCGTACGAAAATCAGTGAAGTGCTTGGTGAAAGGAAAAGCACATGGAGATGCAAACAGCATAGTACCAAATACGAAGTACTTATAATAAAAATAATCCAACCCTAGCCTGTCCTGCTCTGACCAATTCAATAGAAAATTATTACCATTATACAGGACTAAATCTTAAGACTAGGTCATTTCCTATGATTCAGACATTTTAAGGAATCTAATATGGCCAAATGTATATATCAAACGCATACTATATAGCTAGTGTCTACTAATAGCTCGGATAAAACCAGTATGTAGGAGGTAGTGTTTTACAGGTAAATAAAGAAGTTTGGGGGAAAATAGCTGCAGGTCGATGTGTTTATGTTTACTGCTAGTGTATAGGTAATGAAAGGTGTCTGTGCTGCGACCAACCCATGTTTACTTCAACAGTTTGTCCTGTAAATATTTAATTTTCAATTTCTGGAACACTATTTTGTCATATACAATTTTGTCCAATTCAATTATTTTCAAGTAAATTTCATAATCAGTTAAAGTTTTGAGATCACAAACTTTAAAAATGTTCTCATATGCATTAATATGGCATAATAGATTTATTTCATTTGGATATATTTATATTATAAGGGGAAATAATATATGGTATTTAAATTTTGCATATAATTGCTCAAAAGTTAAGCTTTGAAAAAAAAAGTAATATTTTAACGTTTAATAGATGGTTGTATTAATTAATCAGGAGGTACATGAATATACACTCGTTGTATATGCCAGATTTTGTACACCTGTAGGTACGGTTTATCAATGGAATAAGAATTAAAGCTCACGCAATGTGACTATAAAGAAATCTTGTGCCTCTGAAATGTTCTTTTACGGTATAATCAAACTGTATACATATTTAGAATATCGATAGCCTATAATCTTCTGTACATATTGCAGACAAAACGGTAATGTTTAAAATCTGATATACCTCTGCTAGGTCTCAATCCATTGGTGTGATTTTTTCCGTATAATACACATATATTGTTGACACATATATATATATATATGCAGCCTACAGTGTATATGTGTACCTGGTTTGAGATTATTTTGCTGTACAATATTCTTGTGAGCTTGCTCAGGACTTTTAACTACAAATTTTTTATATACTGTACATTAAATTAAAGTGTTTTTGTTCATGAAATGAAAACTGCAAGAAGCACCCCTTTGTTGAAGAAATTTCCTTGGATATTTTAAGTTTCAACTCTTTTAAATCTAATGTTGTCACTATATATATAAGGGCAAAAGAATATGATATAATTAAAAAAGCAAAAAATGAAATTTATATATATTTTTTCAAACACATGTTTACCTGTAAGAATTAAATTAAGTACACGTAAAATTATATTTTGGAAAAATTGATAGTTTTGGCTATATGCAGAAGTTTTTGATAAAACAAAAAGCATAAAGAAGGTTAAGTTTTTAAACACAAAATCAGTTATATCTGATGTTTAATGTCAAACTTGTCACTAGTGTTTATATACATTTTATTTTTGGAACATTCAGCTTCAATCATTTTAAAAAGCAGTTATAGCTACATCATTGAAATTTAACACTATCAAGAAATGCTTGCATTAAATAAAATTCAACTATTATTCCAATTAACGAATTTCAGCATAATATGTATTATTTAAATGTTAACCTGTTCAACTTGTCAGTAAATTTCTATTTCATGCTGTGAATAATTGATATTAATTGCTCTTAGTACGGTAATGTTTCTGTTCAAATGATGAATTGCAAGCTTCTTTAATGAAGACAGGTGGTAGATATAACACTATTAAAATGTACATGTACCAAAACAACTTCTTGCATATGACTTCACTTATATGTTTTGTAAATTATAATTGATTTTCGTTTCAAGGTGATTTTGTTGATAACATTATGGAGGAAAATGATGATTTTGTTGATAACATTATGGAGGAAAATGATGATTTTGTTGATAACATTATGGAGGAAAATGATGATTTTGTTGATAACATTATGGAGGAAAATGATGATTTTGTTGATAACATTATGGAGGAAAATGATGATTTTGTTGATAACATTATGGAGGAAAATGATGAGTTTGGTGATAACATTATGGAGGAAAATGATGATTTTGTTGATAACATTATGGAGGAAAATGATGATTTTGTTGATAACATTATGGAGGAAAATGAAGTTAAGCTTTAATAATATATGGACACTGGATAAAACTTTCAGTAATTTTGGGCAAAATATGAATTTTAAAATTTGAAAGTTCTGATGGGAATTTTGAAATACCTGTCAATTAACCATATAAAATGGCATAGATTAATACTCCTTGAACTAGAAATAGACACCAAAATGTCAAATTTGAATGTCATAGAATTAATTCTGTACGTGTTTGTTGACAAGCATTGCTGCAATTAATTGATCTTTGTAGTTTTGTTATAAACACATTCTAGTTATAAATATATGAAGTTTTTTTGTTGCTTTCAAAGTTTCGCAAGGAGAAATTTATGAATTGAGTTTACCGGTTAGATGTAGATATCATAACTCACAAGTCAACTGTTATGGGACTAATTGACATACTTGGGCTTATATGACAGAACTTTTTACCACTGTCCATATCATATATTGATTGTTTTGGGTTTTCTTATGAAATTCAACATAAAAATATTGTGACTTGCGATCCTAACCACTGAATGAGGGGGTGAGACATATTGACATTTCTCTATTACGATTTGTCAGAAGATGGTTAAGACGTAGCGACTAGCCCGTACTTTATATATTATAATGACCGGTCTTCCGCGGGACCTAGACACCTTAAAATGTCCCCTGGTAGGTCAAAACTGTCAGCGGACAGAGGGCGTTGATCGCTAGTCATCTTTGGTGGGGTGTCATAATTTGTTATATAATTGCTTCCAATTTTTGAGACCCTTTTTGCGTTGGATATTCGTAGCGTCTTGCCTTAATGGTTCGGGGTTCTCCTGCGCCACAGCCCTCGTAGAGTTTATTGATCAACATGTCCTGTAATATCACAAACAGGATAGCGAAAGTTTAAAAAAAAATATTATGATTACGTACGTTATAGGGTATTTATATATTCCAGACAGTGAGTACATATATCAGTAGTACACTGCCTGTGTGAAAAATGTGTTTACAATTTCTGGTCCATCTACAGCAAAATACCATTCTTTCATAAATCATCACTGCTGTATGGAAAATCAGAACTTCTTTTTTTTTACACTGCTTCCTCATATTAAGAGAACAAAAATATAAAAAAAAAGATATATTTTTAGTATCCATGCAGGCATAATGGCTAGTTATAGGTTATATGGTAGAGATGCATTAACTACACATGTGATTCGTTGTAGTTCATGTGCGTAGTTCATATTGTAGTTCATGGTAGTGTGTATTTCATTATGTAAGACTGTTAACGACCCATTAATCACACTTTGAAGTAAGGATGCCTACATACAATTGCACACAAGCACATGTTACATCACATCCGCATAGTTGAAGGGAGGATAGCGACCCCTAAAAGGTCACCTGTTGCGCGTAATTGACAAAATTAGGGCTTCATAATTTAATCAGACATACAGTCGTTAACAAATGCAATTGATTACATATGCAGCTGCAGTATCATGTACTCCCTGATGATGCTAAAAAATGATGTGATAGTCGCTGGAGCTGACTTTTAAAGAAAAGAGACATATTTCAGTGTTTGGTAGTGGAAAGAAAGTGAAGTTAGAAATATTTCAGTCTCTTAGTCATTCTTTTGATGTGAAAAATATGATAATGAACCTGGTATTTATTTATTTATATATATATATTTATTCATAATGCTCATAAAGGAACTTATATATTAAACTTTGTCAGTTTGTAAAAAGAGTTCACTCACATACAATGTATATGTTTTATTTATACATTACAATATTTTTTGAAAATTTTGAGGAGTCTCATATCCAGGAGATATTGTGTCTTTCCGTAAAAATGAGTTGTCTCCCTTCTAGGTTAGTATACATGTATGTCATTTCCACTGTGACGCCATTATCATTTTGATTAAATTGCTAGGAAACTGAGGTAAATTGTACGGGAAATTGTAGGCTGAAAGCACTGGTTTCTTTATGTTAGCAAACTCTTTTAGAATGATGTCACATGTACAGTGATATTGATGTAAATACCTACCCGAATGGGAGGCAACTCCGACTCTGTTCTCTCTACATCATTTTTGATGGTACAGGCGTAAAAACGGTAGTAGCTAAACAATATTAATGTATCTTGCTGGAAACTATAACGTAATCGATATTTTATTATTTCAGGATGAATTCCACCCCTTCATCGAGGCGTTGCTCCCTCATGTGAAGGCTTTCTCCTACACATGGTTCAACCTCCAGGCAGCAAAACGCAAGTACTACAAAAAGCATGAGAAGCGCATGTCAATGGACGAGGAGCGCAGAGTCAAGGAAGAGTTACAGGTGCGATATGACATGTCTCGGTGGACCTTCTGATATCTCTGATATCTGTATTGTCAAACCCTAGAAAGGCTTTAGGCAGCTACTTCTGTACAGATGATATATATCCATGGTTAACTTGTTCAGATGTTTGGTTAAAATCTGTTCCTGAAATTTCTGATTGAAGTTTATAATCGATATTCAAAAAATCTGTTTCTACACATCAGACATTTTAGATTCTTAAAATTTTGGAGGATGCATGCACTGATTGGCACAAAGTAAATTTTGTTTGAGCCTTAGCTTCATAGTCAATATTCTGTCTCTAACATGAAGGGGGTACGTTATTTTATGAATGGCCTATAAGCATACCCTATAGTGATTTTTATGCCCCTGCCACAAAGCAGGAGGGGTGGGGGCGGAATATAGTATCTCATCCACTGAAAGGTCTTAAGGCCATGCTAGGACGTAAAACTGTCAAAATAAAAAAAAAAGGCACAGCTAGCATTGCCCATGTCTATAGCTATCACATCTCAATTCAGTGTGACGTTGTACTTGACATTTTTTTTGTCAAATATTGTACAATTAAAGGACACCATTGCATTTAAGGTGTCAAAGCCAAGGTCTCAGTTCTCTAACATGTATGTAGAAAAATTAATGCGGCAGAGGGGGAATTCATGTCTTATAGATATTTTCTAGTTTTATTAGAGACTGTCTGTTTTGCTATTAAAGCTACATAGTCCCAATTCTTGGAACATGAAGTCATACATGAAAGGGGTAAATGAAGTTTTGATGAATTGGTTCTTTCCTGTTTGAATGCGATATTAAATCTTTGAATATGAAATCTTATGATAATTTTCATAACTAATTCATAAGGTAACAAACCTGAAGTAGAAACATTGCATTATAAAATATAAGTATTCTTTTAGAAAAAAATGTATATGTCCTGGAAATAAAATAAAATGCAAATTCCCTTCTATTAGATCCTGTTCTGCATACAAAATTGCACTGTATTTATCTATATAAGTATATTTAAAGATGATTTCAAATCCATCAGTGAATACTTATACATGCTGAAGGAGGAGGGACTGTTACTTCCAAGTTGTTTGAATCTGTACTGTAAGGCAGCAATTACATGGTTTCACATATCAGCTATGTATGTAAATAACCTAAACCTCTGAAAATTAAAAAAACATTATGCAGAAATTATAGAAAAAACACAATGTTTCAACCATTAGATAATTTCAGAGGGATATTCTGATAAATTTTGTTTTTGCTTGCATTGCAATTTTGAATGACAATTTAAAAGATATATATATATACAATTGTATATGGAAATGATATATATCTATGACAAAGACTAACCTGGACAGTTCTGTTTTTGAACATGATATGTACTTTTAAATAATATCATTACGTGTGTAACGTGGTTATGTGCTGTTCATTGATTTTTTAAATATGACCTTGTTGTCTATCCACGTTGTACGGGTTTCAAACTTAAAAAGTCTATTTAAATATCTTAGATAATATACTTCAAAAATGTAAAACAGATTTGCATGAATGCCCGAAATGATGGAGATGGGAAATATTTAAAAATCGGGATACATGTATATCAAAAAAGATAGGCATCCATGGTACGTCAAATTTTGAACTTCGTACTGACAAAAAGTTACAAAAAATTACATGCTTCTTCACCGCGATCAATATGTAGCCTACGATAATTTGTATGTTGCTTGTCAAAAACTGCCCATAAAAATGTTTTCTCCGGGGTTCTTCGCATACACGTAAAAATTAATGACTAAACATTTGCTTATTTATGTCTACTTAATGGCATTTTAAAGTTTTAGAAGTCTCAAATACCCAGGTCTCTTGTTTTGAATATGCATTCAAGTTTTTCAAAATTGATGAAGAGCATACGAAGGGGAAAAAATATATATATATACAAGTATTTAGGCTCGTGTTCAGCGTAGAGGTGTGCAAAGTAAAAGATCATATTTAAATGTATATAATGTAAGTTATAAAAAATGAGTTAGAGTGAATTTGAAGATAAAAAAATTAGGAGATCAAATAATTTGTAAGAATATTAGATAATGTAAAATAATTTTCAAGGATATTTTGAATTTTGTTATCTAAAATTTTGTGAGATTTTTAAAGTACATACATGTACAATATACACATACAGTTATACAAAGGCTTTACACTGAAGTTTTACCTTTAGGCTTCTCAGGTGAAAAGATACTTGGTCTCACATACATCGGACAAATAAAAAAAACTGACAGGAAAAATAGGTTTGAAAAAAACGTAAGCTTGCTTGTAAATGATTGTAATTGTTAGTGGTTAGCCTTGTGGTGTGTGGGGGAATGTGACAAGGTCAAACATCATGTTTGTATATAATGTCTGTCACATTTCTGTTGATATTGTTAGTTTGTATGGTAATATCGTTACAGTAACAATCTTTAATTAGAATGAAATTGTCCAGTATAAACAACTATTGCGTGTGCTAGTACTGGTAAAATGGCACCATACTGTCCGAGTCCTTGTCTGAAACAATTAACGGTAAAGTACGGAAATGTGGACTTTAATAAATATTGTCATCAAGTTTGACAAGTATTAATTATTTGGGTCCATCCTATGTTGTTTTTCTGTGTCATCAAACATGCATCCGTAGTGTACATGTATCTCTCTGGACCATGATTAGGTGTATCTATTGTGTACAGTATGTGTTATTTACAAACACTTAAAATTCACCTCTGGCCTATGTATGTAGTATAGAGGATCTTACACTCGTGTCGATGTAATATGGAATTTATTAAACTTGTTAGATACCTGGTAATCTAATATGTCACGAGCCTTTAAGCAATTGACATATTAAATTATTTTACAAGTTTAATAAATTCCATATTACATTGACACGAGTGTAAGATTCTATTTATCACATAACTTATATTAATGAGAAAATACACAAAAACTTTCAAATTAATTCTCAACAAAAAAGCAAATTTCTCTGTGACAGTATGAATTTCAACTACCGAGACAATCATATGACGTCATAAAGATGTCATTTGTTTATGACGTCACAATAGTGTTATTAAACATGTGTAATACCATATTTATGACATGGCCGTATGACATTATTGAACGGGTCAGTTATGTGATAAATTGCTATGGTATACAAACACTCATTATAATCTTCGGCCCATGTTGTATGTTTGTATTTTGATCTTCTGCTCATGTTGTATGTTTGTACAATGTAAGAGAAGTGCTACTTTACAAATATTACGAGTAGTAGGTTTGGGGAATTTTGATCAGGTTTGATAAAAATGGTATCCCTCTGCGCAGTGTGTAGATATTAACGGCGTTTTTATAACCAGTAGTACTGATAGTAATGGATTTTTATCGAAATCACTGGTTTGTAACATTTCAACACATGGGCAGATAAATAAGTGTGCATTTTTGTGCAGCTGTCTGCTAGCTATAGCTGGTCAAAATAGAATTGAGTTTCGGCGAGGGTCAAGGTCAAATTTTTACTCAGTACAGACAATTTTTATTTAGTTTAGTAAATATATGTACATATATATATCTTTCAGTCTCATGACCAGCATTCCAGAATCTGTAAACATATACATTGCCTATCATTATAATATTTATATTCTCTTGTCATGCAGGCATGTATTATGTATTTATTAATTCATTGCATATTATGCAGATTAGAAAATCTTTGTGCTGGTCATGGGGTTATATGTTGCAGATGATGAATTATTAATTAGTAAAAATCAAATGTGTTTTATTTTTTGACTGAATAATTTATCAATGATATGAAAATTATCTAATATGTATTATTTGAACAGTAACAGATCATTACAGATAATTATCCATAATTAATCACAGTTTAAATCCAATTACATACATACAGATTCAGTACTTTCTATTTGATACTGTAGCTTAGTAAATATGCAAGAACTGAAATTCAGATGTTATGTACCAGTACCAACTGGCATAATATCTAGAATGTGCTGGAGAGTATTGGTGTTTCTTTTTGTGTTGGGACCTAGCTTGCTTCTATATACATATGTAGTGCCACCTCACTCCAGTATTACAGCACAGACACTTTCGAGCCCATCCCAGACCTTTTTATGACTCCACGTGGATTATTGGGACTTTTCTATCATTATTTAGTAGCTTTGTACAATTTTCTATTTGCCCCTGAGATGTAATAAGTTATAACTTATAACCAATAATGTAATAATATTGTCATAGGACTTTTTTTTTTTACGATACATTAGTCATATTTCTACTAACAAGTATTGGTATCTAAAATTGTATAGAATTTAAAATACATGTGAAGCAGGTGTTTGTTCATAACTATTTCAAATTTAGACTTACTTATCGTCTTTATGAGACGCTGTTATTTAAAAATCAATTTATAAAACTGGTGGTGCAAGTTGGTCTCCCTGTCTGGACTAAAAGTAAAATTTGAAAAAAATATTATGACTGGTTAGTATTTTCCATGAATTTCCATCTGATTCAGTTTAAGGAACATTCCAACAATCACTTGTTTTGTAGATAATTTGTTAGTGGAATATCAATAATTAACATTTTTCATGGTTTATCCTTGAAAATTCAATAGTCTTGAATAAAAGATTTTCAAGACAATATGCTGTGTTGTGTATACACCATTACATGAATTCTAAAATTTGAATAATACTTTCAGAACGAAAAACCAGAAATAAAACAGAAATGGGCTTCAAGACTTCTGGCAAAATTGCGGAAAGATATAACTCAGGAATGTCGAGAAGATTTTGTGCTAAGTATAACAGGAAAACGACCCCCGGTATGTGTAAGCAGCAACCCGGACCAGAAGGGAAAAATGCGTCGGATAGACTGTCTACGGCAAGCGGACAAGGTTTGGAGACTGGATCTTGTGATGGTTATATTGTTTAAAGCGTTACCGCTGGAAAGTACTGACGGGGAGAGACTGGAGAAGTCACCCGATTGTATGAACCCTACACTGTGTGTGAACCCACATCATATAAGTGTATCTGTGCGCGAGTTAGACCTCTACTTGGCGAATTTTATTCACAGCTATGGTAAGTATTGCAATATCATCAGGCATGATTTGCCAAATTACATAACATTTAGTCAGTATTTTTCGTTGTTTTGTTAAATTCGAGAATACAGATTAAAATTGAATTATATTATTAAAAATTTTGATTTGGGAGAGGCTGTAGTAAAATATAAGACCTTGTGTCAAATCTTTTTGATTGTTATGCCAGTAAGATTCTGTGTAACCTGTCTAAACCAGAAGTCACTGGGATAAAAAGTTTTGACCAGTTTACACAGATACCCAGTTAATTTGTAGATGTTGAATACTAGTTAGGAACGAAATGCCATGACTGAATGGTATAAGGCCAGAATATAGACATAATTTGGTATAAGACAGGGATCTGTGTTAACAGGTATACTGTACATGCTTGAATGAGTAAAAGTACATTGAATAAGAATGTCAACTTGAATGTATACCATATAAAAGCATGCAATGAATTACAATTGTATTGAGAAAATTATCTATATTTAAAATTATTATTGAGAACTGACAGTTTGTTTGACACAGACAGAATTGTCACATTGACATTGAAGTTATTAAGTTGGAATTGATATATAAATACAAATTTATAGAAGACCAATATTCATATTAGATCTACTGTCTTTTGCTTCTTGCAATATTAACCAACAGCTGCCCTGCTTGTCCTTGCGAGTCAGTACTACCTGATTTTTTCAGTCCACTGTACCTGGTATTAGATCTGTCTGTCTGTCTGTGTGTAAGGTTTAGATTAACACGAGACTAAAACACAGTTATTATGTATTTGCTCCCGTATGGTGTGCTGCGTGAGCGTTGACATCAATCTGGTCCCGGAGGAGATATATTGCCCTGTTATCAAGATTAGCCTGTATCAGACCTTATTCAAAAAGGTTTCCCCGTAAAAACACACATTGTATTTGCACAATTTTCCTAATTGTCTGGTAATAGGCATGTCTTCACACCGGATCAATTCTTGGAAATGTTTAAGTTGTGATGCTAAATGTCGTAATTGTGTTACGGAATTGTCATTAGTTAACTAGAAATTGATGGATTCCTGTAGCTTTACACAGAGGACTGTGACTGAGGGTCTGTGGAAGTCTTCGTTACAAAATGTACTTTGTGAGATTTTAGGTTGTTGGTTGATTAGCTAATGTACAGCTTTGACGGAAATTTTAGGGAAGACAGACTTCATAAAGTGATAGCTGAGATATACTGATTAATGCTGACAAAATTTCATACCCTTATGGCTTGGTGATTTGATGCGTGTGTACGTACTTAATCATTTGTATAAACATGTAAGAAAATAATCTTGAAAGTCATAACCACAGATCATGATGAAAACCTTACCAGGTAGTGGGTTATTCAGTGTTGGATGGATGTGACACTTTTGAAATATAATTATGGACTCGTAAAATCTTGGTTCGTTGTGTAAAGTGAGATGTGTAGCAGTTTTGTCAAACTTTTGTGTGAAGGTTTATTTTGAGCATTGAGAGTTTTAGAACAGTGAGCTAAGGTGTAGCGGATTGTGGTGTAGTGAGAGGTAGGTATAAATGTAAAGGGCAGTTAGAGTAAGTATGATACATGCAACTCTTTCGTCCCTGAAGACACATTTGAGCTCTTCCAATTCAAAGGGTTTGAATAGTTCATTACGTAATTTAGGATTGAAAAAGTTAAATACTGACACAGTGTTTTTTGTCACTCAATACTCAATGAATCTTCGTCAGTGATGATTTGAAATATTGAATGTTAAATGTTGAGACGAGGCCCCTGAGTCCCAGTGTATCAGTTACTATCCAGTGGTAGTAAGGGGATGTTACTGGCATAGCTACAGAAATTATGGCCGCCTGAAATCGTAATTATGGAGTAATAGTTTGGTAATTACAGTGTAATAGAAGGCTTTCTCGGCATGAAACCCCAGGTTTAACGGCCATTTGTTTACATTATAGACATGCACACAGGTGTATTATCAAGGGCTTTGGATCTTGGCTGGATATTTTATTTTCCATCGGTAGCACTTACATAATGCTGCATTCAATGTGTAGAGCTGGCCATTTCTATGGTTATACATGTTTAACAAGGCTTACTATGGCGAGTAGCATGGGCTGGTTAAAAATGTAGGGTTGAAATGTTGCATACACAAAGGTCACAGGCTAAAAATACAGTATTGGCTTTCAATTGGATTATCTGCTGTTTGTTAAGTGGCGTACTCTGTGACCCCAATTCGTGGTTTTACTGATCTTCACTCTCCTGCACGCTGTACAGGTAAAATAGCTACCTGTACTGATGATAGAGTTACATACATGACCAGCTTCGTCTCGTTATATCGTGTAGATATTTTGTGTTTTGATACTTGCAGGGACAGCTTTAAAGATAGAAAAAAGGGCATGTTGGAAGTCCATGCTTTTGAATTCAGTCTTGTAGTACTAGTTCTGTCTGTGGAAATGTTCGTATTATCATCTTGGACAAATAGTGTAACAAGGAAGTATTTGTATGAAAAAATGCTGATGATGTGGGTTTATGATTTCATATGGTTAAATTCAGTTCTGAAATTTTATCTCTGAATCTTTTGAAGTGGATTACCGCATTCAGTGTTTACTGAAATAAAACAGTATGATTGTAAAGGTGCAGTACTTTGTTTACTCAAAGATTGTGTATGCTCTTTTTAAATAAATATTTGCACTAGGATGAAAGGTACATATTTGTATGTTGAAACAAGGGTTTAGATTATCAGTTTAAAAGGTGATTCACTGATTGACAAGTATTTCGTCTCATTGATTTAGAATCCTTATATGTGAACTTAAGAATCCTAGCTACTTGTATGTGAACTGTAGGTACATGTACTTTAAAAAGGTATGTAGCATAAACTTGATCGTTCTTTGAATGACTACCGGTAATTTGATTCAATTAACGCTTCTTGATGTTTCAGTTTAGAACTTCAGGGAAGAAAATCCTCCTCCAAAAGAAGGAATTCCTCCTTTTTGATAATTTTGCTGTAATGTTAATTCTTTAAATTTCCCATTAAAACCCCTGAAAAATGTGGATTTCTTCCTTTTTAATAATTGTCTTTTTTCATCTCTGTAACTCGAATAAGAATGAATATTAAAAAAGAAAGTCATGATATTTGCTGACATTTATATGAAAATTACTTTATGTCTGTGACAGCGTATGCAATGCATGTCACTTAATTTCTTCATACACCTAGCTAGAACTATATTCTCATCCACACTTGTACGGTAATTAATAACAGCTTAATCAGGGACTTGTAAAACGGTCGGGGTGTTTGGTTCAATGACCTTGCAATGGACAATTAGCCCTCTCAAGAATTAAAATGAATCTTGGAAAAATTGTTCCAGAAAATTATTTTCAAAGTTAAGTTTTGAACTTGTCTATCATATGCAGACAAATTGCGAATGTACATGTACTTTCAAGCGATTCCTGTTGTTATAATGAAGTATAGTGCTAGGTTTACTAGGTTTTTCCATCTGAGAGCATTCTCAGCTGTTGGAGTCGGTACTTTAGTCAGAGTCGGTACTGATGTAGTGTGGGAGGTATAGCTACAGCACAGTACTTCTTACTCTCAGTAGTAGTACTGGTACTGTACAATATATAGTGTACTTCAGAATAGGGCTGGTACTATAACTCAAAAACACACATAGTCCTGGAAGTAGTCACAATCATTACTAACACACACATGATACTGTGTACTTAGGATGGGTAGTACCGTAGCTTTTCTGTAAGGAGTCCGCAGGTACGGGACAGGCAATCTGAAACACTGTGTACTTAGGATGGGTAGTAGCATAGTCTTTCTGTGAAGTGTCCGCAGGTACAGGACAGGCAATCTGAAACACTGTGTACTTTGGACAGGTAGTACATGAGCGACATTTCCCGATGTGAATTCATAAAACTTTGTGACAAATACTTCAGTGGTATTTTTACCGGCCCCAGATCTCAAATTATTTCTGAAGCGGTTTTTCTTTACATTTCATGTTAGTGTATGGTACATGATACCAGAGGTTCTCCATGTTACCTGTAATAGGAAAGGTCATGCTTAGACTACATATGTATCTGAACTCTGATGATCGATGGTTCTATAATTGAGGAAAATAGAAAAATAAATTAATTGTTATTGTTTTCTTTTAATGCGCAACTGTTTGCGGATAAGTTTATTGAATGTTAGGTCTTCAATCACTCACATCTGCATTTTGTTGAAACGTACGCCATTATCTTCATAAAAAGTTACCATTAATTAATCTGGTATATTGGAGCTAGAGATAGTGAGCTTGTGTACATTGGTATTGATAAAATGTTTTATGCAGTTATATTAATTAAAGACCAGTCTTATGGTAGTGCCTGTATAGCTACAACTCAGCCTATGACTAATTAAGCATTTTTACCTGGTTTGATTTCGTCTTTTTGTGATTAGAAGTGTCTGCATATAAAACTTTGATATTATAAGAAACATGTACCTAGTAAACTGCAGAATGTATTTAATCAAACAAAACAAACATTACAAATGTCAAGGAAATGATGGGGAAAGTCCCGGGATCGTGTTCTGTTGGTTAAACCAGATCATACAATAGTGCTTGTAGGTTGGTTGGTTGGTTAATTAGTTCTTTGTCTGCACTCATTACATAAGTCTATTTTCGGTGGATAACAGGTGGTAGATCTAGAGTTCCGCCTACCAAGCCCTGGCATGGGTGATTCAAAAAGACCTTGACCATCCATGTCACGCTCCATGATATAGGCTATCACTACTGCTGTGGTCAATGGACCAGAAACATCCTAGTTTTCCTCGAAAACCTCCTATGGGTTACCAATATGCCCACAGCACATAATTCTATATTCACTGGACTTGGGTTTATATTTACTACCTGTGATTGCTTTATATAGGAAATTATTGCGGGGTGAATAACCAATGGAATTAATACAGTTTTGTTAGATGGTGAATAATTATCAGGTATATGGTACCAGATCAAGCCCCTACAATAAAACGTGTGTCTATCAGATAGTATACTGTATACATGTGGGGGCCATCACAACTATATGACACTGTATACATCAATAAGTTGATGATATCATAAACATCATCTGGCATGTTATGTCTCTGCTTCATATGTACCTGGTACAATATTTGTACACAAAAACCTTGTAGAAACAAACAGTAGCCCTTGTGAATCCTATAGCTTTTACGCCAAAACTGTTAGTTCGCTTCAGTGCCTATAGAAGCTGTGTTGTACGTCTATATACCCAAGAATTAAAAGGTTCAAAAGTACATTTTCTCAAAATGACTACCTGAATTAATAGGTTTTCTCATTAAAAGCCGGTTGCCAGCAAAAGTAGCCTGTTATTCACCAACTTTGAACCAGCTATTTTGCAGAATTTTATATATGCCAACATTACAGAATGTGAAAATTCATGATCAACCAGCTATTCTTGCGAAGTCAACCAATTATTGCAAAACTTAGTGAGAACACTGTAAATTTTATTTTGTAATACACTTGTAATTTCATTTCATTCTTTATTTATTTATTTATTTTGAGAGTTTTACGTCCTCACATGGCCTTGCGACCTTCGGTGGACATGAAAAGATAGGAAAGAGAGTAGAAGGGATAAAGTATGTAGGAGGAAAGGCAAGGGGAATGGGTTGAGAGTTCATTTCATTCCAGCTATACATGTATTTATATACAATATACCCTGTATAATAAATATATGTTGTACTATCTATTATATTGTTGAGAGACTACGGTAATGAACTACACCATAAGCTTATATCGTGATACAAATGTGTTAACTGTTGGGAAATTCTATGTGAAATTATCTTCAGCGCTTATTTCAAGGATTCAAAATTTCAAATTAAAAGTTTTCCGACCGGATTTTGATATGATTTTATTGTTGAGGAAGTGAGGTTTTAAACCATGTGGGTTTGTCTGGATATGATGTGGGCGAGTTTGAGTATGGCAGTGGCATCGCCCCAGGCTGAAGATTATTGGGATTTTCAACTAGAAGTAAATCATTCATGTTGATTTTATAATCGTAGAAAAAGTTTTCTGTAATCGAATGTATTTCTAAATCCTACTTTACTAAAGTGTTAAACACATGTCTGATATAGAGGTTACACAGTGAGTGGTTGTAGGATATGGTATTTATTTCACTCACGTAAGTTAATTTTCATAAGTTACAAAAGGACATCAGCTTTAATTAAGCGAGTGTCTTTTGTAACTTTAGAAAATTAACTTACGAGAGTGAAATAAATACCAAATTCAAAAACCACAAGTTGTTTGACCTGTTTCTACCACAATTTCATGCGAAAACAGTAGTATTTCAATGAAATGGATATACTAATAAATAAACAGCGGATAATATGGGCGTAAACATATTGGATCATATTTGCCCGCCATATGATGATGTCATCAACAATCAGCAAGTGATGTTGTTCCGGTCAAAGTTCTCTGTCTTTCTATTACGACATTGTGGTTCTATTAATTTTCCAGTAATCACACTATACATCGTTATAAGGAAGCATTGGTACAGTTTTAACGTTGTGTTTGAATTTTGAAAGTTTCTGTTGTTGCTAACACTTGAACCAGTATTCGAAGCTGATTTGATGGGTCTTTCTGGTGGAGAAAGTTGATAGTTACTTTTGTACTCTAGAATATTTAATGATTGTTCAAGGACCTGTTCTAGTGATGTATGTTATATTTTAAAGTTTGTTTATGATAATTGTTTACTGACAGTGTTATGTCAGCGTGTTGTTTCTAATTACTGCCCACACTCTAAGTATACTTCTATTTTGAGATATACAAATGTATGTCTTATGAATAATCACCCTATTTATAGAATAGATAGAGGTATAACATTTCACTTATCAATGCAATGATTTCTGTAGAGGGAGAATTCCTGAGTCTTGGCCCCCTTGGATCTTGGAAAAATTTAGACAGAAGTTCAAACCTGAACATGCCATTGTACTGGTACCTTATATAATTATAGGCCTTAAACTTGAAATAGCTGTTCCGTTTATGAAACAAATTTCATGATTCTTACAATTTAAGTTCAAGTCCAATCTCCTTATTGCGAAGTTGGGGGGTGGGGGGTACCATGGGAAAAATTTAAGATATATAAGTTTGAGGTTACAAGATTGACTGCATTTGAACAAACCAATGAATTGAAATAAATAGTCATATAAATGAACTACTGACTTTTAAACTTAATAGGATTTATGATGGGTTGCATGCAACTACTTGCCTCTATATCCAAACCATTTAACAATCTTAGACTTTAAAAGTCATTCCTGTTGTAAGATTTTGTAGCAAGCTAAGTGATTAAATTTTAGCACATTTTTTAGCGCTAAAACTACGAGTAGTTTTGGCGTCTATTGCTGCCACTATTCTGTGACCTTTTGACCCATGTCATTTTTTCCCCTCCCGCTCCGGAAAAGCTTGAATAACTACCAAACGCATGATATATGAACTATTTGAAAGCCTGAACATTAAAGGAAATGATGTTCCCATGGTATTATTGATAATTATGATGACTTTAATAATCTATATGCAATTTGTAACAAAGAAATCAATTTTTCACTCCCACAGCTCATTTAAATATTACGTCTCTGTTCTTAGTTTGACCCCACTGTGTATACACAACCTCTCGGTGTATAGCGTATAACCTCGAGCTCTCGCGATCGGTGCTATATATACACTCTTATGTACGGATCGTGGTATGTCCCAGACACACCGCTAACAGGTGCGTGTGTACTGTCATGCAATTTGTATTAAACTTTGATTATATAATCGCTTCATAGCCAACAGTCCTGGTTTTGATTTGATTTCTGACCGACGGCCATCTTGGACATTTAGCTCACAGAATACCATCTTTCAGTTGATAATGCCTTTTCTTAAGAAGAAAAGAGAAAGGAAAAAATTCCAACTTTTTTTAAAAACAAATGAAGATAGTCTATGGTGGGTACCAAGATCCTTCTAGGACCTATCGTTTAATGTTCATACAGATATGTTTGGCTTACTATGTATGTGCATACGTTAGTGTCTCTGATGCACGGATATTCTTTATCCGATGTCTTAAATGTTTATAAGACTTAATAGTTTATATATATGTTCTAAAGTTAATGTCGCATTTGGTTTTCTACAAACGACATCATATCTTAAATCTTTTATGAGATATACATGTACATATTTATGATATAGAATGAAATGAAACGAAATGTTTAAATTGCTACATTACATCCGTTTTCATTAATCGTACTTTTAGGAGGTTGGTATGATATGTCTACTTCATAATGCAAACTGTTATTAACTTACAAACAAACATTTTACTACCAAAACAAACCAGTATATGTCGTTTCAACTTTGATCTGCCATTGCTCCCGTAATTAATCCTCATCTTGCATTTCCAACTGGATCTCAGGTGTGATTTTTTGCTAAAATTGTTTTAAGTGTTGCAGGGAAGGTTGATGAAATAAAGCTTCATTTTGTGTCTAACAAACTAATACCGTTTATTTCAATGCATATATTAAAAGAAACATATTCGCTTCCCTGTAAATTGATCAATATTCATTTAAAAATAAAAAAAAAGATATTTTAGTCAAATTGTAAAAGCACTGCACTAAATTGTACATGTACATTGAAAACAACTCGTCAATCTAAACAATTTGCGTGTAAATTATGTTTACTCTAAATACTTACTAACCTAATCCCTATTCTGAAACCTTCCGATATCGAAACTTAGTAACCCACACAACAAAATCACTTTAATAGCTGTTAAAAAATACATACTTTTGTTAGAAGTTTTAGCGTTTCAGTACTTTCAGTACTTTGATTTCAATAATTGTCCAAACTAATTTCAAAGTCTCCTAATTTTGAAGCCTGAATGACCATATTAATATTCTTTTTCTGTGAGATTAAAATACGTTTAAAAGCGTTTGAATTAAAAACTTATGTGTTGTTCTGATTTTCTTGTCAGTTCCGGATCCTAGAGCCGACTATGTAGATTTGCAGATGAGCGAAGATATCAAAGGTAAGCATATATTCCATTATCTCCACCACACACGGTACCAGAGAACGCTGGTCGTTTGTTTTATGTATGAATATATCTGTATGGTACCCCTGACACACTCTCCATCACAGACATAAGTGCTGGCTATCCAAGCCAGTTTTCTGTACATGAAAATTTGAATTTTATTGACCAGAGACTGAAAAAAGCCCAATTTTCACCTTCTTTTGTGTCTGATACAGTGCCGAATCGTGAAGTTATTTTTTGCATGACCGTTTATAAGCCGGCATGCTGTCAGAATTATGTCATTGTAGATGATGATGGGTTTTTGTACAGTACAGACGGATGATGATATATATATATATATATATGGAAACTTGTTATAAAGCCCCCCTTCCGCACATCTCTTCACCCTCCCACTCATTCCAGTGTATCACAACGGCTAAGTACAACCGGGCAAAACTTGTACATGACATTTAGTGTGTAACATGTTCACGTAATAGCTACATATACTGGGCTTTCCACCCATTGATTTCCACTAATAAAACATCCATACATATGTAGGTTGCGTCAAAACATAGACCAGCTTTTTGCATACTCGGCAGAGAAAAAGCGGTCGTATATATTTTGAGAGATGAAACAGCTCTGCCGTGAATCTTCTGTTTGATGTAACATTGACTAGCCAGACAGTGGAAATAGTTTCTGTGGGGCATTTAAAGAGGAAAAATAAGTTTGTAATGGCGAACATTTCAATGGTATGTCCATACAAATTAGCACAGTCAAGATATTTACTGGTGTTTTGAATATTATGCATGTGTGTTAATGTAGCGTTGAATAAATGCCTAGTCGACAGATCACCCATAGGTGAGGTTGGGGGGGGGGGGGGGGGGAGATCCGCTAACAAGACTGTAAAATTTTGAAGGGATGGGATCGGTGATGTGTATATATACATGTATAATGTTCATAATTGTCATTAATTTGATTTCAAGAAGATTTCCTGTTTTATGCAATGATAGTCTCGTTCACATTCTTAGGAATAATTGTTTTAGCTCATTGATTAATTCAGGTTTTTCATTTATTGGATCCAAGTTTACAAAATGTTCATAGCATTTGTCCTCGTAACCAAAAGTACTGTGAGGTTCCACTCAGAAAATTTGTTAAGTGGCTACTTTTATAAATGGTTAGACTTTTTATGTATCTTCATGAATATAAAAGCCAATTGGTTCAGTTTGAACTACATTTTACACAAATGGTCAAAACCAGAACAAAAATTCTGCACACAACATTGCTTTCTTACACGTGCATGATGTCAGAAATGGAGCCACTCAGTAAAAACCAACTCCTGCTCTTTCTCACCACAAGGAACACTGAGTTAATGTTATAATGTTACAAGCACCAATATCTATGTCATGATTTACCGACATAGATAATGAAAAACGTTGTTTGATTTATCTTGCCGGATTCCTGTTTATTCGATCCTGTTCCTCTTGTATGTCAAGGTAGGGGTAACTGGTTCCGATTGTAAACTTTCTTGTTCCTTGTAATTAAACATTAGTGTAAAATGGTCTTTTCTTATAAGCAGCTCATCCTTTGAATATATACACTTAATGTAAACTACAAAGTAAAACTAGATGATGTGTATACTTTGATATGTTTTTGTTCAAAGGTGAGTTTATTGTAGCACAATTTATTTTGAGGTAGATTCTTCAAAATTTACCCATGTGATTTCACTATGAACTGCAGGTGATTCAGTGAGTTTCTCAAAATAAGTCCTGTCGAACAAGTTGTTCTTGTGACGAAATGAAATAATTTGCTTCATTTTCAGGTCAGTTGATCTGACTGATGGAAGAAGTTCAGTAGAAAAGAAATAATGAAAGATAAAAGTATACTATAGCGAAGTTAACTATGTGAGACACGTGTAGATAATTTCCATTGGTATCTGTTATACAGAGATGAAAATTGAGCTGTAGCATCGGGTAAAACATTGAAGCTATTATTTACTGGTAACGTGTTTTATTGATCAGTACACATGTGGGTCTGATCCACACCGACCAGGGTCAGACTAATTACAGGTACGGGAGGGGCAAGCATCCTTAATTGTCTTCATCACTCAGTACAACCAGTCTAGCCTGTTTCCATCATGATCAGATTTAGGGCCAAAAGGTCAATAAGATATAAGGTCAGTGGTATCAGAATAAGGTCAAAGGTCATCACATCAACAAAGGTCAGAATATTACAGTAACTATATACTTTGTTCAAGGTACTAAGTAGATTTGTATACTGATAAAAATGTGTATGCTTTTTAGATGTGTTAAATGGTTACCACAGAGATATTATTTTAAGGCTGCCTCTTTTTCCCCCATGGTCTTGCAAAGTGTCTTGATATATTTGCAATACTGAAAGTCTTCAAAAATTGTTTTGCATCTAAACTTCTTAAAGTCAAAGGTCATAGCTATGCTAACTTACTTACCCCTGAAGACATATTTGAACTCTTCCACTTCAATTGTTGGAATAGTTCACTATGATATTCCAGGGATGAATAAGTTTAAAGTCTGAAGATGAAAGGTCATTATACTAGCCAAGGTCACAGCCTTCGATGAAGGTCATTACTGATGATGTTAGGATGTCGGATATCATATTCTTCTCTTAGAAGCAACTTCTCAAATAAGTTGATGAATATAAAATTGTGGATTGAATATCAGTTTTATTTTTTTTTTTGGGGGGGGGGGATCATGCTGGCAGTCCTTTTGGTCTTAATGATAAATTTATTCTACCAAATAAGATAAAGAATCTAGGTACTTACATGTATGTTCAAGGATGTACAGAAATATCTTAGTTTTGTATTACTTCACTCAAGCTACTGTATATTATAACCGGAGATATTTGTTTCATTTGCTGTAAGACCTGTGGAATGATATTATTGTAAATATAACGAGTTATGGAGCCATTTGTATGTGTTTTAGCTCAATAAAATTCATATTTCTACTAAGTCAAACAATTTATTTCCCGATTACCTTAGATTGAATACAGATCCACGTCTCTCATCTTTAAGGTGTATCTGAAACAGGCTTACACTTTTATTTACTGAAAATAGACGGTTAATGGCTTTCTTCTCCATGGTCGCTGTACAAGAATTGTGAAATGGGGCATACAGCAAAGATTAAATAGTGCAAGAGACTGAGTCTTTCTGCAAATGGAGCGCAGAGGAAAAGTTCAGTACTGCCTTTACCCTGTCTCGGGAGAAAGGGAATTTGAACTCTGATCACCTTGATTTATGGAGTTTATAAAAGTCTACAGAGGTACAGAACAGCTAACAGGGGGCTTCTGTATACTAGTATGTCAAGCTTTGTGACAGCTGAAAAAATAATTAAGGATTTTCGTTGCTAAATTATAGATCGATGGCCGAAACTTTCATGTGTGAAAACTCAAAAATGTTTGTAGTGGTCTAAAACCTGTGAAAAAAACCAATGGTGTTTATAAGGAAATGAGTGCAAAATAATGTTTCAAACGTTTCCCTCTGCATCGTGCCCAAGCTTATCATCCTTTTGACTAGAAGAGCCCAGGTGAACCTGTAGATTGATCATGCCTCTCTATTACATGTACCTATCTCCTCGCAGCCTTTGATGTTGTTTGTAGGGATGCGATTCCTAGCTTTCTTGGTAGGTAGCTCGCTCTGGACGCGTTCCCTCAATCAGATGTATAGGCTGAAATGGTTTGACGGCCTCCATCCCCGCAGTTTGGTTCACGGAACAGACTTTTCATGTAAAAAACAGCCAAGGAATTTAATACGGGAGATCAGAATTCAAAAGCGAAAGGGCCCATATCAACAATATTAACTTTCCAAAATTAAATTTTGCAAAAAATTTCTATTGGGTAGGTTAATTTCACATGTGTAGATGTAATGGTGTAATGTAGTTGATTTTGATTTAATGCCCCGGGGATTGATTCATAAAACTTTATCAATTTGACTGTCTCGGTTTTTAATTGATTAATTGGTGTATATATTACATATCAGTCAATATCCCTGCATGTGTATTTGGCCTGTCTAATGGAAATTTCAAAAGTATGGTTAGCTTGGGGGGGGGGGGGGGGGGGGCAGTTATTCTATTTCTTTTATTTCAATATTTTCATTAAGTATACAAGGTTTATTTGAAATTTTTATAGAAGAAATAACTTCTGTTATACCTATGTTTCCTGAGATAAATACCGTTATTTTTTGTGATGAGATTTTTCAGTGATTTGCGTTAATCGGAATATAATTATCATATCTTTCTAAAACTTAGATCTTACAGCTTGAATTTCCAAACTAAGACATTTTTAGGTTACTGACATAGAACATGACCATACACAATCGTTTATTGTCTCACGGAGATGGCATTCTCCTTGCAAATATAATATTGCATTGAATATTATTTTGAATATCAATTGCCTCGAGAATCCACGCTTGTGAAGGCTTATACATGTAGGTATATGATGTCCTTAATACTCGCTTGAACGCTTCCCCTCATGTTAAAAAGATTGCAACCGGATTTGTTTCGGTTTATACATATGTAGATAATAATTCAATAACTGCATTTAAATATTTTAAAGTACAGCTTATACAGCCTAAGTATGGTATTGTCGTTTGTTACCAACCTTGTCAAATGCTGGAAGTATTATGGTGTGTCGTTAAATAAAAAATGCTGACATTGTTCTCCACAGGGAAGTATTATCTGTGTATTCACATGTATTATACTATTAAACATTCATATGATTAGACAAATTTTGATTTAATTAATTTCTGGTAGTTTGTCCATTTACTGGGTCAATAAATCAGCTTTTATTCTTTATGTTTTTAATATTTAATTGTTAAATGAAATAATTAAAATCAACACTTAAAATTAAATAAATTATGATGGAATATGTACGAAGACAAAAATCTTAAGTTTACTTTATTGTTGTTCAGTTTTAGTTATTAAAGTGAAAATTACTAACTTTGTAAGATTTCTAACTTTGTGAGATTTCTAACTTGGGTTTTCTGAAAACTTCAGTGAACAGAAGGAAATGCAGTGTTGAAACCCACACAAGGAGATTCTTTGTGGTATTACCTGGTACTTTTGCTAATGTGAGAACAAGGATATCGCAAGCTGTACTGTACATGTGTGTCGGGGAAGAAAAAAGTGTTCAGGGCTTTTAATCTAAAGGGTTGATCTGAGACCTTGAATGTCGTGCTTTTCAGGTGGTACCTGTTGAAAGTGAAAACAAACTTAATCTCTTCCACCTCCTAAATATACTTAAACAACAGAACCACCATAATACTAAAATTTACCAAAGAGATAGACATTGATACTTTGCTTATTTTGATAAAATAATGGTGAAATTTCTGTTAAATGAAGGTGTTGAACTCCACTTTGTTTAGTTTGGTTTTTGCTTGACTCACGTGTTACATGATGGGTGCCACGTGTGGTGCTGGAAATGCTTTGAACTACAGCACACCTGGTTCTTCATGTTTTTCTCTCAATATATTACCATTTGCTCTGTCTCTTCAAATTTTTCCTTCTTATTTAGGTGAATAATGTAGATAACACTTTGTCAGGTACTTGTCACTGCTGTGGATAGCTTACTTATGACTTACGTGGATAGCTTATTTGTCACTCAGATGTGGATAGCTTACTTGTCACTCAGATGTGGATAGCTTACTTGTCACTCAGATGTGGATAGCTTACTTGTCACTCAGATGTGGAAAGCTTGTCACTCAGATGTGGATAGCTTGTCACTCAGATGTGGATAGCTTGCTTGTCACCCACATGTGGATAGCTTACTTGTCACTCAGATGTGGATAGCTTACTTGTCACTCAGATGTGGATAGCTTACTTGTCACTCAGATGTGGATAGCTTACTTGTCACTCAGATGTGGATAGCTTGCTTGTCACCCACATGTGGATAGCTTACTTGTCACTCAGATGTGGATAGCTTACTTGTCACTCAGATGTGGATAGCTTACTTGTCACTCAGATGTGGATAGCTTACTTGTCACTCAGATGTGGGTAGCTTACTTGTCACTCAGATGTGGATAGCTTGTCACTCAGATGTGGATAGCTTTTCACTCAGATGTGGATAGCTTGCTTGTCACTCAGATGTAGGTAGCTAACTTGTCACTCAGATGTGGGTAGCTTACTTGTCACTCAGATGTGGATAGCTTACTTGTCATTCACATGTGGATAGCTTACTTGTCATTCAGATGTATATAGCTTACTTGTCACTCAGATGTGGATAGCTTACTTGTCACTCAGATGTGGGTAGCTTACTTGTCACTCAGATGTGGATAGCTTACTTGTCACTCACATGTGGATAGCTTACTTGTCATTCACATGTGGATAGCTTACTTGTCATTCAGATGTATATAGCTTACTTGTCACTCAGATGTGGATAGCTTACTTGTCACTCAGATGTGGGTAGCTTACTTGTCACTCAGATGTGGATAGCTTACTTGTCACTCACATGTGGATAGCTTACTTGTCATTCAGATGTATATAGCTTACTTGTCACTCAGATGTACATATGTGGTGCGTAGGTGGAATGCGGTTCCATTTGATATGTGTTGGGTATGTGGAATGCGGTTCCGTTTGATACGTGTTGGGTTGGTGGAATGCGGTTCCGTTTGATACGTGTGGGGTAGGCAGAATGCGGTTCCGTTTGATACGTGTGGGGTAGGTGGAATGCGGTTCCGTTTGATACGTGTGGGGTAGGCAGAATGCGGTTCCGTTTGATACGTGTGGGGTAGGCAGAATGCGGTTCCGTTTGATACGTGTGGGGTAGGTGGAATGCGGTTCCGTTTGATACGTGTGGGGTAGGTGGAATGCGGTTCCGTTTGATACGTGTGGGGTAGGTGGAATGCGGTTCCCTTTGATACGTGTGGGGTAGGTGGAATGCGGTTCCCTTTGATACGTGTGGGTAGGTGGAATGCGGTTCCATTTGATACATGTGGGGTAGGTGGAATGCGGTTACGTTTGATACATGTGGATTGTAGTCCCCTTTATCAAGAGCTGTATCTGATAGACCATCGATCAGTTTGTATATGTCGTTGCTCCAGCATCAGTAACCGTGTGTAACATTTAACAAAACACATGCCCTGAGCCACCTTGTACCTCATGTGAAATATTGATATTTTTTCAATTGTCTAGAGATCTGTTTTCTTTTTTCAACAAATGTTAGCATAGAATTATGGATTGAAATATACTGAATCCATATTGAATCTTGGGTAAAAAGTGTCAAGAAATGCTTGTGTTTTTACATTCATCTTTGCATAGCGACAAGTTAGAAAGATAAGGTTTGCTCGGATATTGCGTCTTGCCATTGATCACATGCTCCGTGAAGTCGTTTCGCTTTGTCCCCACGGAGTCGTTCCATTCTGTATATGGCAGGTGGCAGCACCATTGGTATAGTATATGGTGTACATGTTGAAAATATTGAAACAGCGACAAAAAGTCGTTAGTTTAAGACTGGATTATCATTGAATTTAGGTCATAAATTTTTTCCAGTCTAAAATGGGGAGGGTGGTGGGGGTTGCTTGTTTTAAGACAAAAGGAATTTATTAAAAGGAACCTTGGTATTGTGGTATTTATAATTATGACATAAAGCAGATTCTTTTTTATTATAAAGGAAATAGGGAGTCTTTCTTATCAGAAATGAGACAGGGGACACTTCTTAGATAAGAGATGATCTAGGGCAGAGAACACTTTCTAGGTAAAACAGGAAATAGTGAATAATTTCTTAGTAAAACAGGAAAGAGTCTTACTAGGTAAAACAGGAAATAGTGAATAATTTCTAGGTAAAAGAGAAAATAATCGACACTTTCTAGGTAAAACATGAAATAGTGAACACTTTCTAGGTCAAAGAGGAAATAGTGGACACTTTCTAGGTAAAACATGAAATAGTGAACACTTTCTAGGTCAAAGAGGAAATAGTGAACACTTTCTAGGTCAAAGAGGAAATAGTGGACACTTTCTAGGTCAAAGAGGAAATAGTGGACACTTTCTAGGTAAAACATGAAATAGTGAACACTATCTAGGTCAAACAGGAAAAAGTGGACACTTTCTAGGTAAAACATGAAATAGTGAACACTTTCTAGGTCAAACAGGAAATAGTGGACACTTTCTTGTTAAAACAGGAAGTAGTGCACTCTTCTAGGAAAAACAGGAAATAGTGAACACTTTCTAGGTCAAACAGGAAATAGTGGACACTTTCTAGGTCAGAGAGGAAATAGTGAACACTTTCTAGGTCAAAGAGGAAGTAGTGAACACTTTCTAGGTCAGAGAGGAAATAGTGAACACTTTCTAGGTCAAAGAGGAAGTAGTGAACACTTTCTAGGTCAAAGAGGAAATAGTGAACACTTTCTAGGTCAAAGAGGAAATAGTGTACACTTTCTGGATCAAGATTGACTGAGCAGGCAAAACATTTCTTTAAACAATGTTACAAATTCCTCAAAACTCGATTCTGAGAAAAGTTTTTCCTGTTGGAAAGGATTAACCTTAATTCAGAATATAAAGTTGAAGGGTTGGATCACCTCGGTGCTGGAACTTGTATATACTGGGTAAGTTGTTTCAACAAGCTGAAGTGTTGCTTCACCTTATCAACGATATTTCCTCAAGTAGGTTATAAAAACACAGACAGAATTTCAATATCAGATAATGCCTTCCATATCGTAATTGAACAGGAGTCGAGCCTGTTTCTAATTACACCTGCACAAAAATGGCTGTGCTATAAAAAGAATTTTGATTGCAAAAAGGAATTACATTGTGTAGTTTTTTGCTAAGATGAGAATAAACCTTCTATAATACATATATACCAATGTGTTGGTGAAATTTTTGTTAGAATTCAATAATTTTGAAAAGTATGAATGGATCCAGGAAATTCTATATATATTATTAAAATGAGATGTTTTATGTAAAGACACATAAACTGATATATGTAATTTGTATATTTAATATGGTGTAGGTAACATTAGTATGATAATATACAGTATATATACAATAAAACCTTACTTAGTCAAACCTGGTTTACTCGAATACCCCTCATTCATGGAACAGTTCGTTTGGTCTCAACTGAGTTCGTACATATTCAACCAACCTAGAATTACTCGAATATCATGTATTCCTCGAACTGTTGATCAGGTCCCCATGAGTTTGCATAAGGGATTTTATTGTATGTAGAAATATGAAAATGTTTTTTTATAATGTAACACATATTATTTTCTAGAGTAGGCAAATTTGATGTAAAAATAAATGCATTTGGAAAAACTATTTCGGTATGTATTTTTTTTTTTTTAGATAATAGATTATATCTACGGTATATGAATATATAGAATTTTTTTTTAATAGAAGTTGATTTGATATATTACATGTATAGAAAATATATTGTCCTGAAAGTTACTTCTATATTTTTCAAAAGACGCCATGTATTTTACTATAATTAGATAAATGTTATATTAAATGTGAGCTGTAGATAGAATTGATTGACGCATTTTATATAGAAAATATATTTCATGAAGGTAGCAGACAATACATGTATGAAAAATATTTCATAAGATCATTCACCCCTGAAATTTCATAATGGACTATTCCAACCTGAATGAGTTAGAAGAGTTCAAATGTGTCTTCAGGGTGATTGAGTTAATTGGAGGTTATACATACGTTTAATATACATCGCCGCTAAAGCTAATCTGACATTCGGCTGTAGGTATAAAGGCTTATTTGACATATAAACGTAGTATTTTGTAGTTCAGATATGCAGCCCTGTAACGAGATACTGCATCTTATTTGTGCCGTGTAAAAGTCTCCAATTTTATGGAATAAATCAATTGCATGTACAGGGCTTCATAAATATTTATGGGCTTGGTTTTTAATAGTCCTGTATTTTTACCGTCTGCCTTGTATATCAATTTCATAAAGGCATATAACCCTTAGCTAAAGGAATTCACTTCAGAAATATTACATCAAACTCTGACCTCAGCTGAACGCCAGGTTGATTATTACGAAAATACATCACATTTTTTTTTCTCAAGGATTTGCAAAATTGAGTGAGGTGGATTGAAATGCTTAAAGATTATGAAAGCTAAATGAGCTGGTGAGTGGGGAGGGATTTGTAAGGGGGAAGAGGGGTATTATCAAGTGCAGTGTGAATTCGGATGAAGATTAGTACTTTAGGACAACCAAGTGTGCTGTAGGAGTATAGAGTCAGGATAATAACTCGCATGAAGTTGAAATTAAATATCATCTGAATTTAGCGCCTATTCTAACAATGCTGATAATAATTGATGAGGAAGAGCTGACTAAATGGGATTTAATGTGTGCAGACATTGATTGACAGATTGTTTTCGACCCCCAATGCATTCATTTCTCAAGTTTTTTCTCCTTTACAACTTTTCCATATACTTTGAAACTCCTTTGGCATTTTACAAACAATATCACGGCTTAATCTGCTGAACTGTGCGAAGCAGTTTGTCACTGATCAGGATAAATGTTTTCTTTTATGATTCAGATTCGGTGCAGGTTTTTCTCCATTGGTTAGTTCAACAGATGCTGTTTGTCATCAGTTTCGTTCCATCTTGCAGCAGTGAGAATTGGCTATAAATAACTTGGGTTAGAAGATCCCCCTGCATTCTGCTACCAGGCTGAGTGCATTGGTCTGTGTTATCAGTACAGGAGAGAGGTGAAAAATTAACACACTGACACAAATACTAGCCTCCCTATCTCCAAACCAGCCGCAGCCAAAGATCGGTTAGCTTAACTCTTTTACCCCTGCAGGAAAACACATTTAAACTCTTCCATCTTAAAGGTAGGAGAGGGTCATTTTGAAATTTCAAGGGTGAAAGAAAATATGAAAATAAATATCTCCCTAAATTGTTACTGTATAATGAGAAAATTTTGCAATACATTATGAAAACAAATTATATGGACATTTAGTGAACTGCATAATATGGACTTCACTCTTTCACCCCTGAAGTTTCATAATGAACTATTCAATTCTTTGAATTGGAAAAGTTCAAATGTTTCTTCAGGGGTGAATGAGTGAAATAATTTTATTTGAATAACCAAATGAACATAGGAAAAAATAAGGATTTTTACTGTCCAACACGCGAAAGTTTGACAGTGCAAAAACTTCCCTATAATCAGTGAAAACAGTAAATACTGTTTAAAAGTAAGTGTTTGAATTCAAAGTTTGTTTGTTAACATTTCTATGTTATATATATGAAAAAGTACATAATGTTTTACATATTTTGAAGAAAGATTATTCAAGTTAGCCTTAATTGCATTTGACAACTGAGTATATAACAATAAGAGTACAGAAAGATTTAAAAGTTACCATTATTATTATTAATTGTCACTATTAGAAGCAGTGTTGATATGCTCGTAACCTATTTAGAATCCAATGGTGAATTTACAAACACTTCGTTGAGCTGACAGGACTTGACCACTGGTGTTGAGTGAGGAGATAGTAGCTAGTTTTGATTCTGTGCTGGTCAGGGTTTGGTTGAGAGAAAATGGGAAGATCTAAGGTTGCAGGAGGGTCAAAGTTCAGGATGTTGTCATAGGTCATGGGAGATCAGAGGTTATAAAAAGTCAGGTAATGTGGGGCCATGTCAAGGGGAAATAGTCTTTTGGTTATATACGAAGGAGGCCACTGTTATCTTCTTTCATTTAGGAATGGAAATGGGGGATTAAAGAATCAAGAGAACTGTTGAATTAACAGTAAAATTTTCCTTGAAGTGGAAACAGTGTTAGATAAAAAACGCAGTGTTATGTTGCTGATAGGTGAAATTACTGGAGACTTGGGAAGGATGCCTTGGGGAGAGTACAGCAGGATTTTCCCTGGGACCCACAAATTAAATAAATTCAGGAGTTCTGGGACTCTCAATCACAAATAATATATAGTAAATCTTTATCAATTTTGGGAGTCCTGTATTAATTTTAGGAGTCAAAATGCTGGTTTTTAATAGTCTGCGAAAACCCTGGAACAGGCTATACAAAGTACAGGTATAGCATAGAGATAGGTATGAAAGTTGTGGACGTGACTAACGAGAAAGTTTTGAAGATTTGACAGGATAGGGTTTGGGGTGAGGGTGAGTGGAGGGGATAGCTAATAAAACATTGGGGTAAGTAGGAAAGGAAGCAGTGTGTTCCATAGTGCAAGAAAAGAAACCAGAGTTTGAAATATTGCAAAAGTAAACTTCCTATGATTATATAATTTATGTTGTCAAGTGGAAATCCATTAAAAAAACAGGTCAGTATGAAGCTTCTGCCTTTGAGATTTATGGTCAGTATCTCAAATATATACGATAAATCAGAACCCTTAAACAGCCTCAACCAGCATTCTCTTACTCTGACATATTCATATCTCCCCTATAATTAACACTTAAACCAACACAGCAATGGTCAGTTCAAATAATACACCCTTCAGTCTCTATCGGTCAAGGAATTCAGAATCTGAAAACCTCAGCCTCAGAGGATGGTCAGTTAGTCTTCATTGTCTAATTGGCCCCCAATAACAGGATATAAACAGGTGATTTGGCCATTGTATATAAACTGTTGATGAGCTAGCTCCGGAAGTCTTCAGTTCTAAATTTAAAGTGAAAAAGGAATTTGAAGTTGAGGCAAACCACACGGTAATTAACATGAGATCGGCATGTCCAATTGCTGTGGGGTAGGGGGAAAGATTCTTGTTAGCGGCACTACACGCTGTCAGGGCGGCACACGTTACCAATGTTCCTGCGAGGCCTTACTGTAATGCTGGGTAGAGATTACTTTCACATAAACGTTTACCTTCTAGTTCTCCCCATTACAGCTAGGTATAGGTAGGTTGTAATAGACATGCTGTATTCTGCTGCGATTACCATTACTGATTTAACTCACAGTTTCCTTAGCGTAAATCCCTCTATATAATTTTCGCATGAAAACGGTTCCTGAATGTAGTCTGTTTCTACGGTAACCCACTGAAAGTATGTACTAACGTGCATATCAGATTCTGCTGGAATTTTGATGGAGAGATTTTCCATCTCAATTTTCATAAAGTAAAACTGTTCTGTATCTTGAGGTGAATCTACCTCAGTAGTTCGGTACATATACTTTCACCTTGCTGGTGTGGTTAAATATTTTTACATCAAATCTTGTTACTGAATCAATGTTTTGCTTGTACATACATTTAAAGAGACTGTTAAAATATTGTAAAAGTCTGTAAATGTACTCCTACCATAATTTTTGTACGTAACAGAATTTTTATATTTTTGCTCTCCTAACCACATGTATGCAAATGCGTACCCAATCTTTATGTGACAAGTTGTACAGCCAATAAGATGGTCAATTCTATAATTATACCACCAATTCTACAAAAATTTAAACCAATTATACAAACAAACATCCAGTAAAACACAATGTTAACAATAAATTCTACGAATGTTGATCACAGCCAGTTCCACGATTGTGCAACCAACTCAGCAATTGTACAATCTAGCAACCTACCCACGGCAAGACACTGATTCTGTGCCCTTACTGAAAGGTTAGACTAGGTGTATAGAACTCAGAACGCAGATCTTTTCCTTCATTTGATCAGAAGATTTCATCCTCATATTTTCTGTATAAATCAATTCTGGGTGAAGGTAAGAGAAGTCGGGGAGGTGTTCCCAGTCGATGGTAATTAGATTGCCGTTTTTGCTGTGGTTTTGCCCTTTTTTGCAGTAATTTTTCATAGCATGGTGAAACTTGTCAAGTGGAGTTCTTTATCAATTCTTTTGTGGTGGTTTCGTGGATCCAAAAGAAGCTAAGAAAAAAAGTAGGTGTTAAAATATGGTTCGTGGATTTCAGCTCGACTGACAATCGGTGTCAAGGAATTCGATGGTGGGACTTGTTGACCGGTTAGGGAGGGAAGGTCGGTTAGCTTGAGTGAGACTTTATGGATTTTAAAATGTCTTCTGTTCTCCTTCCTCTCTTCCTACTTTCTACATTTCTCAAACTGGTACTATACATGTCTTGTGTTGTATGGATGCACACATATATATATATACCTCCAGATTCATTTATAATAAATAATAAATACAACACCCCTACATTCTTTTACCTACAACTTCCTAGTCTAGAGAGGTACTAGTGAAATGACTGCCCCTTGAATTGCATTCCCTCCATCATTCTCTTCTTGATATTTCCCAATTATCAAATTCCCCAGACATCCCCCTCCCGTACACATATACATGTATACACATACAACCAGTGTGATGGGCCAACCACTTTCAGTGTCCCTGTTCTGTGTGTCATGTGACCCAAACTTTGATCATGTGACACCATTAGTGTACAGTGTTTTATGTGGTTTGTTGTCATAATGACTTGTACAGTTATATTAAGGTAAAATTCAATTGTGATGGAAAGCTTGACCCAGTCGAAAAAGTGACATGATGCAACCAACCTATTTATAACGATACAGGTTTTAGGATCTTCGTCTGATGATGGGGAAAGGAGATGATGAGCGTTAGTCAGATTTGTAACGTGACTGTAATTAAGAAGATTTGTAGTGCAAATGTAATTAGTCAGATATATAAATATGTATCATTACTCTAACAAAATTTGAGTGATGAACAGATTTGAGAATGACTGTCCTGGATGATTAATGTGGGGAGAATTTTGTACATAACCCACTAGAGGGTAAGCCCCATACTAACAATTATTGTATCTGAATCATACTTCGTCAGCACAAACTTGTCAAAGCATCCATGATCATACTTGGTCTCCCCTATAACACACAGACCAGGGTCCATGATCATACTTGGTCTCCCCTATAACACACAGACCAGGGTCCATGATCATACTTGGTCTCCCCTATAACGCACAGACCAGGGTCCATGATCATACTTGGTCTCCCCTATAACACACAAACAAGAGTCCATGATCATACTTGGTCTCCCCTATAACACACAGACCAGGGTCCATGATCATACTTGGTCTCCCCTATAACGCACAGACCAGGGTCCATGATCATACTTGGTCTCCCCTATAACACACAAACAAGAGTCCATGATCATACTTGGTCTCCCCTATAACACACAGACCAGGGTCCATGATCATACTTGGTCTCCCCTATAACGCACAGACCAGGGTCCATGATCATACTTGGTCTCCCCTATAACACACAAACAAGAGTCCATGATCATACTTATTAGAACATTTTAGAGAAAGTTCCACAAGTATGCTCGCTCATAGGTTTACAGTAGAGTGGGAGGGAAGAGTCCAGCCACTTTTCAAAAAATATTATAGATTTGTTGTTATTGTGTAAATAACAAATGAATAAATAACAAAACAGAATCAACATTGAAAACACAAGTGTAGTAGCTAGCATCATTATTTATGAGACTTTAATTTTCTAGAGTATCGTTCCTGTTGCTGATGAACCTCTCACAAAATGTAGTTGATACACAGCATGTATAAATTACATGTGTTTGGATACTTAAGGATCAGTTTAACAATTTGGATTGTCTGGAATGTTAGTTTTCCTTTGAGCTGTGTAATAAGATACATGTTAGATGAGTTGGTATTCAATCCACTCCACAGCTACTTGTGGACATTTTGCCTAGTAGGACCTTTGAACTATATATTTATGTATTTTACAACAATTACCAAACGAAACGGGTTATTTAAACATTACATCAACTCATTACCCCCACCCCCACCGCTGGAGACATATTTGAACTCTTCCTCTTGAAAAGTTTGAATAGTTCATTATTAAAGTTCATGGGTGAATGAGTTTTAATCCGTCTTGCTGGCTTATATGTTTCGAGGGGGTCTTAATGTGGGAGGTTACAAAAGTATTTTGAGGAAATCATGGTGGTCAGGCAGGTGACCCGTACCTTTTTCTGTTGATCAGAAAAGATTTTGGCACACTTGAAATTTAGCACATAACTGGATTTCAACAGATAAGTGTAATGATGAATCAATACATGCTGTAGAAAGCGGTATACAGAAACTTAATGAACGCAATCATAATTTAGCAAAATGCTTTCAATGTGAAAATTGCTAGAATAAGATTACCACTAAAATAGATAAATTTACAGTATCTACTGTACCACCTGGCCGCCAGGTATATTTACAAGGGGACTAGTGTACCTGTTATAGGTAAAGAATGATGATGTCAGCATCACTTCATGTAATGATACGTTATCAGTAAAACAGTAGATGTGTACAGGTATGTAAATATACAGGTGTGTCAGTTCTATATACAGCTGGACCAGATTTATTACCGGTCAAGTTTTATATAGTGGTCAGTCTGGTCCAGAGGGGCCCTAAAGTGTGTCCAGTCATCCTGTAGTCTCCCTCAGGTCTAACTAAATCATAGAAACCAAGAACTACTGGTTAGATCTTTAACGTGGGACAGAGGCACAAGATCAAAGATGTCGGCATTAGGGTTAGCTGATTCAGCTAATTGACATAGTTTGATCTGGTTGAGAGGAAATGTTTTAAATAACCACCCAGTGAAGGCCTGTACATAAAAATAAGGTCATAAGACTTAGAGAGGTCATTTCCACCTATGGATAGAAACCTGTTTACTAAGAAATACAAGTAATAAATGTTGCTTGTAAGAGTGACACTAGCTTTCAATGAACTAGATTACACCAGGCATAAATAGTAGAATATAGGAGAGACATAAACCTACAATGGGCATAGTAGAGACTATACTAGCTTACAACATGCATAAATAGTAGAATATAGGAGAGACATAAACCTACAGTGGGCATAGTAGAGACTATACTAGCTTACAACAGGCATAAATAGTAGAATATAGGAGAGACATAAACCTACAGTGGGCATAGTAGAGACTATACTAGCTTACAACAGGCATAAATAGTAGAATATAGGAGAGACATAAAACTTAAGTTGGCATAGTAGAGACTATACTAGCTTAAAACAGGCAAAAATAGTAGAATATAGGAGAGACATAAACCTACAGTGGGCATAGTAGAGAACTAGACTAGCTTAAAACAGGCATAAATAGTAGAATATCGGAGAGAAAATAGTAGAATATAGGTGAGACATAAACCTAGTGGTCATAGTAGAGACTATACTAGCTTACAACAGGCATAAATAGTAGAATATAGGAGAGACATAAACCTACAGTGGGCATAGTAGAGACTATACTAGCTTACAACAGGCATAAATAGTAGAATATAGGAGAGACATAAACCTACAGTGGGCATAGTAGAGACTATACTAGCTTACAACAGGCATAAATAGTAGAATATATAGGAGAGACATAAACCTACAGTGGGCATAGTAGAGACTATACTAGCTTACAACAGGCATAAATAGTAGAATATAGGAGAGACATAAACCTACAGTGGGCATAGTAGAGACTATACTAGCTTACAACAGGCATAAATAGTAGAATATAGGAGAGACATAAACCTACAGTGGGCATAGTAGAGACTATACTAGCTTACAACAGGCATAAATAGTAGAATATAGGAGAGACATAAACCTACAGTGGGCATAGTAGAGACTATACTAGCTTACAACAGGCATAAATAGTGGAATATCGGAGAGAAAATAGTAGAATATCGGAGAGACATAAACCTACAGTGGGCATAGTAGAGACTATACTGGCTTACAACAGGCATAAATAGTAGAATATAGGAGACATATATTAGAGACTTTTTAGAAAACTTTTGCAATTTTCTATGTGGAACTTATTCAAAGGATATTATAAGCAACTAAACAGTAAGTGTAGGATAAACTAGCCCAAATAAGGGCACTGTTTATAGCTGGGACCCAGACCTATATATATAGCTAGCAGAAGAGACATGATTAATCAAAATTGATACACATCTTTACTCTCTATTTTTTATTGGAGTAACATAATCACTGCTTGCTGTGGCTGTTCTAAAAAAGGACCACTTTAGGTAACTAGGTATGACACAATGTTGGGATGCATGTGAGCACGCTGAGGTCAGGAGATAAAATTGTCCACTTCAACTACATCACCTTGAGTAAGAATTTAGTTTTGTCATTGCCTTCCGACTGCCATTAACTATATATGGTCCTACATATACCCCCTACTACATCAGGGTAATTACCGAACCAAACCATGAATACACCCTACAAACACATCGCTGTCAAATATACAATTACACGATTAGGCCTCCACTCTGAAACATGGATGGACACTCAAGCCATTAGATACTTAACGGTCAAATTATCGATTCAGCATCATGATCCATGTACTGGACGTAATTTTGTACACGTAACCAAAGCGTTAACCCAGTCGTGAACCTTGGTCCAACAGCTCGTTGCGTCGGTTATTACCGACAAGCATACATATATGGACACATGAATTAATGTAATTGTTAGGCAATGTAGGGCCATCTATTCCCAGCGGCAGATATTCTACCGTCTTCTCCCTAAACGGGTGTCGGAAAAATACTTCGGAGTGTTATCGGGATATCAATAGTTAATTCCTTACGTAGAATTTGTTGGTATGGGTAGAAATTGTACACAAATTCCATAAATTGACAAATTTACAACTTTGTTATAATTGCACATTGTATAATTTATTCATCTCCTTTTGACCAACACCTTCATATGACTTTTTTTGTAAACAAAAATCGATTAATAAAAGCTTTTGTGGAAAGTAAACAATTTAACATCAGGAAACACAAATTTGTGATTTAAAAAGATAATCTGATTCTTATAAAATGGACATCTATGGATTCACAAATTTTTCTTCTTAAAAAACGGAAATAAGTAATTATATCTTCATACTTTCTTCTTAAAAAGTATGTCTGAGACTTAGTACATTCTTCTTAATAAAAACAAAAGAAACGAGAACTTCACAAATTCATCTTCATAAAAACAAAAATCTGTAATTATAACTTCACAGACTCTCCTTCATAAAAACCCATACCTGCATTCTTTCACTGTGCTCCGCTTAAACACAGATCTCCTATTTTAATAGGACTGAAATCTTAAGGGGAAAGGGATTGAAATTACAAAAGAACAGTTTGAGGTTTTCCCCACTTTTTAATTTGGTGATTGATAGTCCACAGGTCCACCAGACTTGCTAAATTGCTCCTGTGACGATAAAATAACTTGCATTGTCTTCCCACTACTAATGATCGGCAAGACAGGAACTTCGCCTTGACGAGAAATCTGTTGAGCTACAAAAGGTCGAGGGCAAACACGACAAAGGCTTCATGCATGGTGTAGGCTGCCTGATTCTCTCTGAAACATGCCTGGTTGAAATTGATTCCTATTTTCTCTAATGAATGGTGGTTCTTAGTAAATGCTTCAATGGGAAAACCCAACAGTTTACAGGCCTGCTAATTGTCGGAACAGAAGCTTATAAATGTTCCAGGTGGTTTTTGATCTGTTTTTTTCTTAACTGAAGAATGTGAGACATAATCTGATAACATATTTCTATGAAGAAGCATTGTGATCAAAATATTTTTAAAAGATGATTCTCCGGCAGTGTTTTTTTGTATTTCCTGTTTTAAATTTAGGTACTGAAAAATATTTTTGTCATTTGTCAGGTGTCTTTTCAGTTAAACTGTTTGTGTATAGAAGAAAATAACTATTGTTAAAAATGTTGCTTCCATTAAGGTAGCATTATTTCAGCTATCTTGAGGAAATAAAGAAATTCAAAATTAATTACTGACAAAATTTCAGTTAAAAAAAAAAGAAAAAAGAAATGAAGAAAAATTAATAGATATATCAAATTGATATTTTTAGCTAGTGTACTTGATTAAATGTTTGTCATTAGACTTATATTGGAGTAATGTTATGTATTCTGTATGCAAGTGTTTGAAAATTATCTAGATATTTTATTTCCCAAGTGTGATTTCCTTTACAAATTATATCGTAACATTTATTAAACAGGTACAGTGTACACATTTCTTGATGGTGAAGGGTGTACTGTAATAGTAAGATCCTACGATAAGGTTATTCTTTAAATTAGATTATTTGTATGTCATTATTTGCCTATTTTTCTTCATTAAAACCTTCAGATGTTTGAGCGATACGGAAAATTTCAAAATCATTCCAACCTAAATACTCTCAATATTTATAGAACGGAAATGAAATCTTCAAAAGATTTTTTTTCTTGATAAATGTTTGAGAAGTTATGTTCATGTAACCCAACTCTTGTTTAATAAAGTCCAAATCAAATTTTTGTGAATTTCCTTGGATCCCTGGTAAATCATTGACGCAGGGCAATATATTTAAAACAATTTAAAAGTATCGTTAAAAAATCATCGTTTGAGCATTAAAAGCAGTCTAAATGAATATCTCGGTAAAGTTTTACTATTTAATTTAGTTTTGAAAATGTGTTTTAAGTTATCATGATGCAAACTCTGATGTTGTGTTTCAAGTTTCATCAAACCAATCATATTACAATGTTTCTTCATATCTCATTTACCCCTGAAATCTTATAATGAACTATTCCAACCATTGAATAGGAAGAGTTCAAATGTGTCTTCAAGGGTGAATAAGTAAATTTTTTGCAAATATTTCAAAATCTGAATTCGACAGTTCTTTGAACTCAATTTTCTTTTCTTTTTTTTTTTTTTACAGAAATTTGACTCTTTCTACATAAAACTTGATATGTTTGTGTTTATTTGTACCTTGACCTAGAAAAGATAAAAAATGTGTTTATTTTGAGATGTTCTTTTACGAAAAAGTTAGAATTTAAAAGAGGATTTCATATGAAAAATCTTAAGCATCAGACTGACTCAGTCTCGGTACGAAATACTATGGAAAATTTCAGCAGGAAATATCTTGCCAGACACGGTCATAATTTTTAAAGACGCTTACTTAATCAATCAGAAGTGTCCAAATAACTAGGTGACCGCTCCCTACCCTGTGGTCAATTTTCACCTAAGTGTAGACAAATATACCTGTACTGGACAGTCACCTCGTCAGCAGGTGTGTACATTTACACCTACAGTAAATCAACATCAGCAGCTCAGGTAAACACTGGCCTACAGCGAGTACCAAGAAGACAGATCATTAACCAATCTATGGTCATCATTCATCATCATTTCTATTTTGTACTCTTGTTCATGAGATCTAGAGGCAATGCTTGATATAGACTTATACTGTGCTGAACGTTTTGTTCTTAACCACTTCTGAAGTAGCTAGAATCAAAAGGGACAAGTTGTTGTATAGGACGAGGTGTGTATGTCTCCCCACAGTTTAATTTCTATCAGAAAGCTTGCTTTAGTTTATGAATCTTGTTATTAAGCACATTTAATCATTGATGACTAGGGGGATTAAGACTTCAATAAATTCCATGATATTTACTTAACATATATCACTTTGATTAGTCAGTAATTTCTGCACAATAACAAAACAAGGTCAGTGACCAGATTTTGATGAAACATTATTGGGAGTTGAACGGAATCTGTTAACATGACATGGAGCGTGCCTTTAATAATCCACCCCCGCAATGCTCTTGATCTTTATGAGATAATTAAGATGTTTTCTGATAATTGTTATGTTGATCAATAAACACATCATTGGACACTTTCATGCCAGCTTAAGAGTTCATATAAATATACATGTGGTGGGATATTGATTCCTAGCTAAGGTTGTGTTAGGGTAACATGCCTATAGGTTCAACACAGGGCATGCAGGTATAGAGGTCTTGGTGTAAGAAATAATATTGGTCAATTGTACTGATAATGTGAGAATATAGGTCAATTGTACTGATAATGTGAGAATATAGGTCAATTGTACTGATAATGTGAGAATATAGGTCAATTGTACTGATATTGTGAGAATATAGGTCAATTGTACTGCTATTGTGAGAATATAGGTCAAAGGTACTGCTATTGTGAGAATATAGGTCAATTGTACTGCCATTGTGAGAATGTAGGTCAATTGTACTCCTGTTGTCAGAATATCGGTCAATTGCACTGCTATTGTGAGAATATAGGTCAGGACATCTTAAGGTCAAGTTAATAGGTGATTGTTGGGACAAACTTGGCCGAGAATAGGTCAGGACCATTCTGAGAATAAGTTGAAGGCCGTTTTATAGTTGATGATAAGTTATACCAGGACAGTTAACGTTAGGTACTTGTTGTACACCTGTGTGAGATACCTAATGTTGATCCCACTGAGGATGAGACATAGTAATGTGTGGGTAGGATGGGGAGAGTGGAAACATGCATCAGTACCGGTAAATATGTCTGCTATGTTCATAGTGTTAGTCTAGAGGGGCTTCACACCACACTGACCAGCTAATTATATATAATCTAGCCTGGACTGGAAGTCTCTTATCCATATAAACCCCCACCACTGGCTACTAGCTGTAATTAAAATCTGACCAGGTTTGATCTCAGTTTGTATGCCTGTGTTCCCTGACCTGGAACTACAATATATACTTTCTGGTTCTCCAGGAGATACTTTCGGTGTTAAAGTATTGGCTACTAGCTAATATCAAGCCCCCAAACCTTTGTTCTAACCAAGGTTGAGTTGTAGGTATGCCCGCTTCCCCACCCTTGTCCTATCTGGTCAGGTATTTAGTGTTGTAGACAGAATATTTACTGTTCTTGTGTGTAGAAATCAATTATCAATGATCTGACCTGCCTCAAACCAGTAGCAGAGTTCGCTGTAGAGCGAGTACTATCTTTCACTTAAAGATGTTAGTCAATTGAATTATGCAACACAGAAGAGTTGAACGCTTATACTGACAATAGTCATCGACAGGTATATTTCAGTGCGAATCTTGTGAATCTTTGTCAAAAATGCTTCTTGCATTAAAAAATAGGGCTATGAAGTAAGAACTTTTCATTTCTAATATGAAGCACATTGCATGTCCATTATTTGCCAAATTTCTTTGGGCTTCAAAATATATTTGTGTTAAGCTTGGTTTCATTTCCTTAACAGTCAATTGCTATTTTATTTCTTTAGTGGAAATATTTTTCCTGATAGCTCACACACTACATCTTGCACAAATAATGGAGGACTAGAACATTTCATTATTCAACTACTATGGTGAACTTTCAATCAAAACAAATTTAAAGAACTGTATCTGATTCCTTTATGTAAAGTTGAAAGCAAAGACTTTACCATCGTTGCTCTAAAGGAATTATAATTCATAGTATTAAAATGAAAGATAATCATCCTGGCAAGGGAATTAACTCTGTATGTTGTGTTTTCTTCTATCTGCTAGGGATAATTCTCAAGTTAAAAAGTGCTTTTGTTTTAGGGAGGAGGGGTGAGGTATATTCATTGTTTAAGTGATACTTGTCTAGGTAAAAAAAGTGTTTTGTGGGGGTATTCATTGTGTTAAAACGATCATTTAGAGGTGATTTCATTTTGAAACATTATAAAATTAGAAAATGTTCAATGCAAGTATTGTTTGAGAAAATACAATGGAATCCATTGGTGTATAGTGTTGTTACGGGAGATCCTATGACAGAGGAACCCAGTATAATGGAGATGCCACCAGCTGGTGTTGAGATGTGGTGCACCCTATCTCAGGCGAAAAGTTATTCCCTCAATCAGGAGAACTGCTAATGAATTGTTTATTGATAAAACTGGCCACATCACTGGTCTGTTTGACAGATGGATACACCACACACTCCAGTCTCCTGATGGCACTGCCGTAACCCTGGACCCCCCCAACCCACAAATCTCTCTAAGGCATCGCAGCAAAATGGCTGTTAATTCGTTGTTGTTGTTGAAGTTTAATATTGTACGCACCAATTAAAAATAATTTTAATTTATTATACTCCGATGAACAGCCAAGCAAAACTACTGATTTAATATAAACAATTAAACCATCAAATCTTAAAGTCAGTTGAATGGAATCTGAATAATAGATTTACACATTTATCCATCAATAAAGTTTTTATTGGTTGGTGTAATTTTGTGTTACGAGATTTGAAGTTATCTATATATAGGGTTCGTCATGTATGGTCTGTTTATTGACCTGTAGACCTCGTAAAATTTTGTAAAAAATAAAACAGGTTCTGAAATTTGTAAGTTGACCCGGATTTTTACGATATGTTAGAAATAGAAATTGGGAGACTATATATAAATGTTAGTACATTGTATTGTGTAACCTGTAATAGATCTGTGGGAAAAGTAGACTAGGCTGAAGGTGAGATCAGGTCTGTTCCCACATTATCATCAGCTAGTGTTGCATGCAAGAGTGTCAGGGTTGGATGGAAAATGTCAAAGAAACTGGCGGAATGGGTTGGGGGATTGTATACATGGTAATGGTATCAGGTGGTTTTTGATGGTTAATTGCCCTAGTAACAGAAATCGGGGATATCTTTATGATTTTATCTCATGGCTGTATCCTTACGTTAGTGACGGTTATCGGAATTGCCGATTTACCAAATGTTTGAAAACATGTTTAATTTGTTTGTTGTGTTAACTGTTTCAGCCTTTTGTATAATCTTGTTTACATTCATTGACAATTATTAGGGCAGTATTGAGATGTTAAGTGTATATGTACTATACGTGTTGTAGTCTACATAGCTGTGCAAATGGACACCAGCATATACATTTGTAAGTTGCAATCTATGCAAATACTGCACAGTCTTTTGTCTAAATCTATCTAAAAGTCACAAAATGTTATAGTGAGAATAATTAGAAACTGAAATTGTCTAAAAGTCCAGAAATGTTATATTAAGAATAATAAGAAACATAACTTGGGAAGCTGATTGCCTCGGACTGGTGCTGTAATTATAAACATGCATAACCTATAGCTATCACCAGACCAGTGTACTGACCACTGATAAACTAGAGATGACCACAGACATTGACACAGCTGAACTGGCCTGAACTGGCCATTCACCCTGACCAGGCTTTACCCAGTGCCCTTTCCTATTAGCCTAAGAGCATCATCATTTATGTCGTATGTAGATGCATGTCTTGTCTGGCTGATGATGATGGTCACTCCTGCTGACCGGTCAGTGTAGCCTGGCTAGAGGTCAGTCTGAGTTCTCCATTCCAGGGACTATTCTGTTTATATTTAACCTAATTAGGGCCTAATTAATGGGAGAGAGTGGCCCATGTATGTGGAGGAGTGTTAATTACCCTGGGTCTGTACTATCTGTGGGGCTGGTACCATCCTGTTGGTGTACAGGACCATCAGGTACAGCCACAAAACCACATGGTTAGGTATACACTGCCCAGATGTCCAGTCTACATGTATATACCTTGTAGCCTATCGCACTCACTACAGTCCAGCAGGTCCTGATACATCGGAATTCAACCCTACACACAATGAACCACACTATACATTTACTGTTTGATTCGCAGTGGAAATATTGCTATGGCAAATAAGCTGTGTTATTTATATGTTTGCCAACTGTCTCTATTTTGGAGGGAGACTAACTTTTTAGAAACATATAAACTCTTACAATTCAAAGGTTGGAATATTTCATTATGAAATTCTTTGGGAGAATGTGTTCAATATACATGCACCCCATAATAGGCATCCTTTATAGGGAAACAAAAATTAAGAGAAAATGTTAAAGTCCCAAAAATGAACCTTAACTTGAAGTTTGACTTAAACTTAGTGTCTTCACACAACCAGATAATTTGCTTAACAATTCCTTTATTTTAATAAGATCAAATAATTTTATCTAAAACATGACTGTATTAATGATAGTTTTCATGACCAGTTTCACTAATCATTACAGATAGCAAAAGAATATCTTGTTTAAAAAAAAATGAAAAAAAGAAATTTATAGTATATGTCGTCATATAATATCATGGTTTCCACACAAACTGGATGAGAAACATCTACTTCTGTACCTCTCTTGGTGATTTCCATGAGGTAAAACTATAAATAACTTACTAACTAACCTGACCATTGTGTGGGTAACGTTTGGAATATAGGTACATCCGATAGCTATATCTAACCTGTGTGTCATTATTTGTGTGTTTCAGTGCCTGGAAACATTCACTCAGGGGTTTCTGGAAATGACAGCATCATGGCTACAGGGGTCTTCTCTGCTAGGGAACTACTTCGTGTTACACGGCGTAAGTACATCTAAACACTATCACACTCCTCATCACTAGGGAACTACTTTTGTGTCACACGGCGTAAGTACATTTAAACACTATCACACTCCTCATCACTAGGGAACTACTTTGTGTCACATGGCGTAAGTACATTTAAACACTATCACACTCCTCATCACTAGGGAACTACTTTGTGTCACATGGCGTAAGTACATCTAAACACTATCACACTCCTCATCACTAGGGAACTACTTTGTGTCACACGGCGTAAGTACATCTAAACACTATCACACTCCTCATCACTAGGGAACTACTTCGTGTCACACGGCGTAAGTACATCTAAACACTATCACACTCCTCATCACTTGGGAACTACTTTGTGTCACACGGCGTAAGTACATCTAAACACCATCACACTCCTCATCACTAGGGAACTACTTTGTGTCACACGGCGTAAGTACCTCTAAACACCATCTAACCCCTCATCACTGGGGAACTACTTTGTGTCTCACGACTAAGTGCGTCTAAACACTAGATCACTCCTCATCACTAGGAAACTTTGCGTAAGTACATCTACACACCATATCAGTCCTCATCACTAGGGAACTACTTTGCGTAACATGGCATACTTATCACAAGGGAACTACTTTGTGTCACATGGCATAAGTACAAACACAATCACACTTCATCACTTTGGAACTACTTCATGTCACACGGCGTAAGTACATGTACATCTACACACCATATCAGTCCTCATCACTAGGGAACTACTTTGTGTCACACGGCGTAAGTACATCTACACACCATATGAGTCCTCATCACTAGGGAACTACTTTGTATCACAAGGTGTAAGTACATCTACACACCATATCAGTCCTCATCACTAGGGAACTACTTCATGTCACACGGCGTAAGTACATCTACACACCATATCAGTCCTCATCACTAGGGAACTACTTTGTGTCACACGGCGTAAGTACATCTACACACCATATGAGTCCTCATCACTAGGGAACTACTTTGTATCACAAGGCGTAAGTACATCTACACACCATATCAGTCCTCATCACTAGGGAACTACTTTGTGTCACACGGCATTAATACATCTGTGACATAAAAAGTAGACCATTTAACTTAGTCCCATCTCTAGTATATTGGAGTTTTGAAGGAAGGAAAATAAATGAAGTCTTCTTTATTGTTTTCCTGATTTAAATGTTTCAAATTTCCTGATTCAAATGTTTCAAAAGAAGAGGAGTAGTAGTATTAGAAGAGTGCACTGGGAAAAAACTTCAGAAATAGCAACAAGTCAAAGGAAAGAAACTTTTTTAAGGATCTATCGTATAGTCAGGGATGCAACAGAAATAAGTGTTCATTGGATACAAATTTAGAATCCTAATATTGTGCCTTGCTATTCTTTTTTTTTCTTCATTTAATTAGTCAAAATAAAAACTGATTAACGTATGAATATTTTTAACTGGTCAGCTGATGGTTGTTCGGTTGATTGAAGTTTGTGTATTGATGTTACATGGGTAAATTATTGCCAGATGGTGTCAGATAATTACAAGTATATACAGGAAGACTAAGCCCAGGGCATTCCTATATGTCTAGGGCCTATATTGTCTGGTTCGTTTTTCTCCGCCACCAAGGATGGCAGAATTTTCTCTTCTCATGCAGGTATTCCAGATAGCTTGTGTCTGACCTAATTGAACGGGAAGTAGCTAGAAGGGGGGTTGGTGGGCGTTAAAAAAAAGATTTCAAATCAGATGCAGAGGAAAAAATAAATGTAATTGAAATTAAAGTGATGTGTAATCAAATTACAAGCTCTGTCGATAATTGGACTGAGAATCATACAGAGTCATCTCCCTTTGAGGTAGTAGTAGTACAGTACTTTAAAACTGTTTGAGTTTCTAGGATAACTACAAGGCGTTCATCAAACTGTTTCCTGCCTGTAACTTTAGATACACTGTCTGTGCTATTTTTTCAGTGAAATCTGGCATTATTAGTCACAATAGAACATTGTCATCCGTCCATAACCAATTTGATTTCATTTGGCACAGAGAAGATGTGCAGGCCATTTGCGTTTCCCCTTCTTGCTCTCGTCAGATCTATAAATAGCCCCCAAACAGCACTCCACTCGAACATATGCTTGTCACATGAGCTATGGATCATCCCGAGCATGTGATAATGTTAAGGACCAGAATTTTTATCCTAGACGTAAATATTTACGCACTTGGTAAATGTATCAAGTTTTTAACTGCTAATATAGCTAGCGCTATAGATAGGATTTTGAAACATATTTTGATTGAAATGATATATTTTTCTAAAATTTATACTCAAACAAATTTTTGTATTGAGTCAAATGAAGACATCTTCATAGCTCCTAAAACTATGTGAAGTGGTTCGGTAAGACCTATACGGAATATTAAATAAAAATCAGCTGCTGATCATGACCATTCATGTAACATTCAAGGTCATTGCAGATCAAAAGGTCATTATGATTATGGGAGATTAACGACAAGTGCTAGTGTGTGCATTAAGAAACGGATTATTTTCTTAAAATTTTAATCTGGCCCTACCACACCTATTAAGAGAGATAGACATATATATCATAATTTAAATATGTTAGTCATACCTACAGTAGCTTGTAATATTAGCTGCACCCAGCTCTGATAAAATATTTTTAAAATCCCTTATGTAACAATGTAACAGTTACTTAACTTTGTACTGAAGCAGTATATATGGTGTTAACATTGAAGAATGATCTGGAAGAATTTGACAGGGTGTCAATCTATTGTATACCTCTGCTAGGGTTAATTTAGTCAAGATCATACTTCAATTTATTATTTTTAAACTGGTGTAATATTTAATACTGATAGTTTATCTACATTTTTTGCTTTAGATTTGTCAAATCCTAGGTCAATTTCATTACAAAAATTACAGAAAAATTAATTAAAGAAAAAAAGGAAGACAATTGATACATGGTCACCTACTGGTGGAGAAAATCTTACTTTGTTTCAATGTAAATGTTTTGAATTGTTAGGAACTCAGGATCAGTGTAGTTTGATGATATTGGTAGCTTGTTGATTTATCTGTTTTACATGATAGTATATTATGTGAATGACTTTGGTATATTAATCAGACATTTGTACACCTGCATGCAGATTCCTGTAGACCAGGGTCACACTTGGTTCATCAGTTCTCTACAAATATATCAAAGACCGCGGGTGCTGTTCCACACCTGTAGTGGTAATTGTAACAAATGCAGTTTATACAGAAAACCTTTTTTTCCCCCTTCAAATCTCAATTAAGTTCTGTGTATAGGATCTGTATGAGTAGTGCATTAGATTTTATACATGAAATCTGCAATAATTTCAAATAAGCAATCACAGGAATTAAACAGGGATTTTGTGAAGTGATGAGAAATATAAATTGAGATTTAAGGGCTCATAATGGAAAGTTTTATGTAATACAGATGAAAATTGAGCATTTGTCTTCGTAAATCCCAGTGTGACGTACTTGTCTTGGTATACACAGTACATGTTACAATTACACTTGTTGCGAGAAAACGCAATCTTATTACAACTGTGAAATGCATGCGGATTAATTTTAAATTTTAAGCTGGCTATATATCTAGAAGCTCTTCACGTCTTGTGTATAAATGATGTGAGTTTGGCGTACAAAAAAATGAGGAAGTGTATTATGTCCCTAAGATTTAAATCCCTGTTTTGAAGTCCATTGACTACCTGCTGGCCTGACAAAGCATGTAAGCTATGCTGAATGGGCCTTACAAGTGTTGGGTATAGACCATAGCTTTTCTATAGGTCTAGTAACATTATATACATTTAACCCACATCGTACTCAGCCAAGCGAAATGTTGCGTGGAATGAGTACCTTGTTCGTGTAACATACATCCCTTCAATGGACTGGCACCTCGCTCTATATTATCAGATGACCGGGCGCTGTGAAGGTCATTTGTATAGTCAAAAAGGGTCATTTAAACATTCAAAGGGAAACAACTGGAGGTGACAATTGTATAGATGGAGGAGTATGTGGTAACATTACTAGCAGTTAATTATGGTTTTACAGATTGTATAAATCATGTCGTTGCGATTAGGTATCAAATGGGTTTGTTAACGCAGGTATGATTTGGTATTCTAATATCACCCTCTACACACAACACGAGTATGTCCTACACACAAACCCGAGTATGTCTTATAAGGTGTCTTAATGTCACCCTCTACACACAAAACATCAGTATGTCTTACACACAAAACATCAGTATGTCTTACACACAAAACATCAGTATGTCTTACACACAAAACATCAGTATGTCTTACACACAAAACATCAGTATGTCTTACACACAAAACATCAGTATGTCTTACACACAAAACATCAGTATGTCTTACACACAAAACATCAGTATGTCCTACACACAAAACACGAGTATGTCATACACACAAAACACGAGTATGTCATACACACAAAACATCAGTATGTCCTACACACAAACACGAGTATGTCCTACACCATCTTCGCTAGCCAAGGGTTACGATCCGCACACTCATCTTCACCCTTGGCATATATAGACCACATTTCGTAAATCCCGCGACGAGAATTTTCATTGGATGCAGCTAGGTCTGGCTGCGTCCAATAAGAGCGCACCTTACATTTGATCACGCACTCTTCTCATGGGACAGGAAAAAATGTAAACAAACATGGCACAGTGTCGACTGTGTCATGGATCTTTACCAGTAAAACAGAGAAGAACAATCTTCAACGACACATTTACGGTAAGGACTCAGTGCGTGGATCGCTGTTCCTGATGCTGTCTAATTTGATCAAGCTTGAATTTTTCACAGATCAACCGAATGAGATGTTCTTCCTTGTTTACATTCATTGCAGAAGCCGTTTTGTTGCACGCATTTTGATTGGTCGGTGATTACGTGATTCAAAGGTAAACAACGCACACCGACCACTAGGTGGCAGACCCGGGAGCTTTCAATTTTGCCACGATATATTCCAGGGGTGTAGATTACATAGGTGATCGTAACCCCTGGATATCGAGGATGGTCCTACACACAAACACGAGTATGTCTTACACACAAAACATCAGTATGTCTTACACACAAAACATCAGTATGTCTTACACACAAAACATCAGTATGTCTTACACACAAAACATCAGTATGTCCTACACACAAAACACGAGTATGTCATACACACAAAACACGAGTATGTCATACACACAAAACATCAGTATGTCCTACACACAAACACCAGTATGTCCTACACACAACACGAGTATGTCCTACACACAACACGAGTATGTCCTACACACAAACACCAGTATGTCCTACACACAAAACATCAGTATGTCCTACACACAAACACCAGTATGTCCTACACACAAACACCAGTATGTCCTACACACAAACACCAGTATGTCCTACACACAAACACCAGTATGTCCTACACACAAACACCAGTATGTCCTACACACAACACCAGTATGTCCTACACACAAACACCAGTATGTCCTACACACAAACACCAGTATGTCCTACACACAACACGAGTATGTCCTACACACAAACACGAGTATGTCTTATAAGGTGTCTTAATGTCACCCTCTACACACAAAACATCAGTATGTCTTACACACAAAACATCAGTATGTCTTACACACAAAACATCAGTATGTCTTACACACGAAACATGAGTATATATGGTTTCAGTAATTACAATTACAATGGGGCCACGGTGGCCAAGTGGTTAAGGTGTCCCGACATTCTACCACTAGCTCTCCACCTCTTGGCCTCAGTGGCCGAGCGGTTAAAGTGTCCAGACATTCTACCACTAGCCCTCCACCTTTGGGTTGCAAGTTTGAATCCCATGTGGGGCAGTTTGCCAGGTACTGACTGTAGGTTGGTGATTTTTCTCCGGGTACTCTAGCTTCCCTCCACCTCCAAAAACCTGGCACATGCTTAAATGACCCTGGCTGTTAATAGAATGTTTAACAAAATACACCTAAAAAAGGAATTACAAACTTTTTGTAGAAGTTCTACTACATGTAAAATATAATTTTAAGGGTTTGACTTTGTGACCATTGATTATGATCAGGTAATTCTGAAAATGTCAAAGTAAAACAAAAGGCATAGTAAGCAAAAGGCATATAAGCAGGCATTATTTTAAACTTGTCGGTGAATCCTGAGGCCAACAAATAGCAAATGGAAAGACAGATACTAATTTAAACAAGTGGACAATTCTACTCATAAGATAATATCTTAAATTTACAGACAATCATTTAATCACTATGAAATGCTTTTAGCTTTGCGGAAACTTAATAAAGGGGCATAACTCTTACACAGATGTTGGGTATAATGTTTAAGCTACCACATATAGAGCCTTAAGTCCTGGTAATGGCATTGAACTTAGGTTAAAGATACAAAATGTCCATTTGTCCAAAATTAACATTTAAAATATTTTTAGCAGTGTTTTGTCTAAATTTGTATTCATTTAATTTGCTTATGATTTCCAAGTAGGAAAGCTGCCAATTTGAAAGTTTCGAAAAATTATACTTACCGTCTTGACGTTTTTGTCGAAAACTACCAGTAGATGCTTCAGTTTTTTCGATTGAATTTAAATTATCTTTGAGACAAATTGTCCATGTCTATGGATATAAGTCTGATGGTCTTTGTTTAAAGTTAATTTTTTTTGTAAACAAATGCACTTTTGTCTGGTGAGTATTTGAGATGGGATACTTCCGACCGGAGAAAAATAACTGAAAAAAAAACCAACAAAATAAAATGAAAATAAAAAAAACGGCATCCTATAGTTTTATTTGTATTGATCACACGTTATGGAGGCTGAGGAAGAAACAGTCACTGCTTAGGGACTTGATATACTTACATGTTCTCATAAAATTGATTTTTTTTTTTACTTACAATTTCAGGAATTTTTCAAAATGTGCACTTTCCCATTTCAAGAGCTTTCTGTGTGTAGCCCTAATGGAGGTGGGCATCCTTTCTTTTTAATGGTTTTAAAGATTGAAATTTTTGGGATGAGTTCCTCTGGGGTTTTTTCTGTCTGTGTTAGCCGTATGGCGGCTCCTTTATCAAAATAAATGCTATCTGGTACCTCACTTTTAGTTTAAATTTTGGATGAGACTCCAAAGAACTTGGTGTATGAGGACCATTAACTATTCTGCAGCATTGCGAAAAAATGGACAAAAAAACCCTCCTCAGCAATAATCTAATACAAAGTCGTATATGGTGTCGCAACCACAAAAATATTAAGAAAAAAATGCCAAAAAAATATAGTAACATTTTGAACTTGAAAGTAGAATACAGAAGAAAAATTGTAGGCCGCATTTGCAGAGTGGGGAAAGTGTCAGAGTCTGACGTTCTGCTAACGCTAGCCCTCCACCTCTGGGTAGTGAGTTCGAGGCTTTTTGTAACGTGGGGCAGTCGCCGGGCACTGGCTGTTTTTATGGTTGCTCCAGGAACTCTCGTTTTCCTCCATCACTAAAACCTTGCACATCCTTAGTTGACCATAGCTGTTCATAGGCTGTAAAACACAAATAAATAGTAAATTGAAAGCTTTTCTCTTGAATGAAACATGTTATTCTATTCAAAATATTTATAAATTGAGATTTTATGACTCAACAAAAGTCCCAAGATGTGTTTGATCGTTTAAATGGTTTGTGATTTTTTATCCAGATCAGGTACAAGACATGTACCACTTTCACAGTGATTTGTGTAATTAAATGAAAGAATTTCCCTGATATTTTTATCTCACTGCACTTGCTGAATTAAACTTCATTTTTTATCGAATACTTATTTATATACTTATGTCTGGCTGGGGTATAAAAAAGTAAAGTAAAAAAAAAAGATAAAAGATTATCTGCTGAAAATGGTTGGATTTTTTTTCGCGCAACGTTGAGTGGTTTTGATTAAGAAATAAATTAGCTGGAAGAAAATTTGTTGCTGCATGCAATGTTGAAAAAGAATCGTACCTCTGAGCGTGTGTTTGACACACTTTTGGGACTTGATGTTATGGCTGATTTACATTAACTGATTTTTTACCCAAATTTCTTTAGATTTTCAGTAGGTAGAATTAATTGTCAAGGATACAGTGACTGGTGTGCTCTGTAAAATTTGACAGCAGTGAATATATTCTGATATAAGATGTTCCAGTCAAGTGTAAGTATGAAGTACATGGTGGATACATTTTAGATTATGCTCATTTGTATGCCTGCTGGTTGTGATTGAAAATACTGCCTCGGTTCTCACTTTGAGGATGAGACATTTACTTTGATGTGATCTAGATTTATATGGTGGATGTCTTCCGTGAAACAGAAGACAGTTACTCTTCAGGAATATTTGGTCTTATTCTCTTGTACTTTTTCAAGGTTCTCTGTGTAAGTGACGTCCCTTTGTTTATATTTTGTCCCTAGTTTAATCAACCTTGATTTGACGTTATGTTTTTGTGGAGGTTTCGGTATTGTCTGATTTTGTATACCATTGTGTGTTCCAGATTCCATCATGATGCCACAGAACGGGACAGTACCTATGATGCCGCCCAGTAAACAGATGGACAGTCCCAGTTACTACAACTACAGCCCTCAGGAACAGCCCCAGGTGGTGGGTGGCATGCCACACCCGGGAATGCCCAACGGCCAGTCCGCCCTTAGCCCCTCCGGCCACCCACACAAGCGGCTAAAGCGCAGCACTATGAGTTCAATCTCTTCAGCGGAGGATGATGTGGAAAGTGTCGGGGATGAGAACGAGACGATGAGCAACTACTATGGCAAGTCTCCCGCTAACCTGAGTGGCAGTGGCTCGTCAGGGTGGCAGGGGGATCACATGGACCCAGGTGAGGCCACACCCACTCACATGTATAGCCACACCCCCCTCACTATAAAGCCACACCCACCATATTTATAGTGTCAAATATCCACTTACAGAAGGCTAGGTTTTCCTTTCTGGACACATGATTTGCTGTAGGTATATGTAGGGAATACAACACAGACTGTTAGCATGTAGAATAAATATAAATGGTCACTACTAAGTACAGAATGGTCACTTCTGGTCATTTCAGTAGATTTTGTGACACCCGGTACACAAATTATCACACACACATTCACACAAAATTTTTGCACTGATTTCAGTCTTTTTTTTTGTGTCTATGAAACCCCCAATTACACATTAAAATATTCTGAAAGTGATCTTAGATGGTATCTTTTGAAGACTGTCTGGTTACACTATGTTCTGTGTTGTATAAAAGAAGCGGTTTGATAGGGAAGTTGATTCACGAGGAAAGTTGCCTTCTCTGCCCTACAGATACCTGTTGCTTCCATTGCATGATTTGACCGATGTGACTATTTGGGATCTTTATCTTTTCTCTTCTTTCTTTACAACTTTTTCCTTCCTAATGTCTCCCGAGACATTCAGTGACCCTTTGAGAATGGTGAAATGTCTCCTGGCCGAGACAAAAGTCTACAAGTTTAGTACATTGGTTCCCCTGATAAACATTCAGCTTTAAAGTGTAAAAACAACAAGTTTACCTGTTGTCAGTTAAGCATTATGTGGCAAAATGCTGTGCTTGGTATGTTCAGTACAGTATTTTAGTAAGACAGTACTATAATGTCTGCATCATGCAGTTCGGCGCTATCACAAGGAGGCAAGTACACCAACATACCCTGTCTCCGGCACACATAAGCCAACATACCCTGTCTCCGGCACATGTACACCAACATACCCTGTCTCTGACACACATACACCACCATACCCTGTCTCCGGCACACGTACACCTACATACCATGCTTTCGAAACACATGCTTTTTAGACTGTTACATCTATAGAATGACCGACCACTGACCACTGCCTCCTCTACTATACACAGATATCAGATTTATTGATGCACCATTTACAGGGAGGATCATTGACAGATATGCAAATTTTAGTATAGGCATTGAAAGACCCTGTCTAGAAACAAATCAAAGGACTCTCAGATCATTAATAAATACAGACTTTTGTATAAACAGAATTATGGAAAAAAATTAGATATGAAAGATAACTGGTTCTCTAGCAGCTAAGGCAAGTTTCATTTGAAAAATTCTTCAATCCAACTTCATCATACCAATAGTCTGATGTGACAGACTCTCCAGATTTCTTACCACTGGCCTGTAAGAGGTTATCATTGATCTGGGCTTCTTTACCTGTAGACTTTGAAAAATTTCAGGATGTCCACTTTGACCAGTTGTTCAAGTCTGTTTGACCTTTTTTCCCCCCAGACTTTTAAAGTGGGTACTGTGGATGACCATTTCTCTAAACACTTTATTGAGCAGTGTGAAAGTCAACCAAATCGATCTTAACTCATCAGCCTCTTCAGATTCATTTGAACTCTTCCAGTTCAAATGTTAGAATAGTTCATTATGAAGTTCCAGGGGTGAATGAGTCAATATACCTGTAAAATGTTGAAGTTGATAAGTTCGGTGGGTTGTCGTTTTTTCCTATAGAATAAATTGTCCGGCTTTTCTGTAGTTGTCTCTGAAAATATGTACATTTTACTATACTAAATGAGACAAATAAAAAAAGTCTGGTTTTCTGTTAGGCCCTGTCCATCTCGGTGATCATAGGGCGCTGGCCTTTTACTTGTGGAATGTTGTAAAAAACAAATTTGCCCTCGAGTACATCTGTAGTCTTGTAAAAAAAAAACCAAAGGGAACAATCAGGAAAACCTATAGACCAGAAGAATGATACAAATTTAATGAGGATGTTAGCTTTTAAAAGAATGTGTTTCCTGATCACAAATTTATAAGGGGGGATCGTTAAGTCTTCCCCATGTAACCAAATGATGTAGATTTCCCGTCCCGAGTTCCACTTTTTTTCACGTTCTCGTGGAAGCGAGTGTATTGGTTGGGAGTGATAAACGGGACTGTTAGGCCGGCCGTACCTACAAGTTAGGTAATTCTATAATACTCCACGGACACATTACACGTCACAAACACTATTTGATATGCAGCTGCGAGTTTAGTTTCTAAAAAATCAATACGCCTACATCACACAGACCTTTCACGTACCGAAATTATTTCAAAATTATGCAGAATTCCCAAATTTTGTGGTTTGTTTCTAGATTGAATTGTCCCGGGGGTACACATGCTCTTAGGTAACGGTTACCAGGGGAACCATTTGAAAATTGGTGAATAAAATTGAGATTTTAGAAAGTATAGACATGATGTATTTGAGAAAAAAAAAAAGATTTTCAGTTTTTTTTTTTTTTTTTTGTCTAAGATGTTTTCTTTGAAAAGTGAGTTTTAAGTTCAGTCAGTTAAATTGTGATTCTTCAATTAAAGATGCTAGAATTTATGTGAAATGTCTAATCCTTCAGTGTGTCGAGGGGTTTGGAAAGCATGTACGGTGTCGTTACTCCAGTATGTCAGCTTAAAAGAGATGCGCATGAGAATAAACAACAAAGACAAACTATCTGTACAGCTATTTTGTTGACACTGTGAAAACTGATTAATAATTCATTTTGATAACAGCCAAATGAAAAATATGTTGTTATGACGGATGATTTATTTTCATGTTAAATTAAATATCTTCTATTGTGAAACAAATCTTTTTCTTTTCAGGTTCGCTAAAATGATGTTTTTTTGAAAATTTTCCTTCAACTTTTTTACAGCGATTCATTTCTTTTTTCAATTCTTCATATTCACATATAGGTCACCTCGATTGGTTATTTAGGTGTTCATTGGGTCATTTGTCGTACCGATAATTATTCATTTTATATTTCAAATGACAGGTTAAGGTTTGATATGGGTATACAATTATTCATTACAAAATGCCAAACTGTGAAAGAAGCTATCACAGAAAATTAATTGTTAGTTCAAAAATAAAGAAAAAAACATCCGTATAGAATAATGAAGATTTAAAATTAAAGTTGTTTTATATCTGGGGTCTTGTGTTGGTTGTGTCATCATATTGGTAGAATTTATAGCCTGGATATGCAAATTTGATCAGAATGTATTTATGGCACATGAATCTGACGCAGCTGTTTTAAATCGTCCACCCCTGAAAGAACTCTCCCATTTTAAAGGTTGGAATTTCAGGAGTCAACGAGTTAAGTTGAATCCTTAGGACCAGGTTCTTTATTACCTGTTCGGTATCTGTGATCAGTTCTGATAGGGAAGATTATATTCAGTGAATAACCTTGTAAATTGATACCAATTAAAAACATTGAGATCGTCAATTGTAATGGACATTAAATTCCGTCAAAATATAGCAAGGGGAATAACTCCAGCCAGTTATCTTGTCTTTATATCTGTTGCTCTAACATCAGACATAGAATTAATTAATTTTGATCTAGATGTAATGTTCTATATGTAGGAAAAACAATTTTACAAATTGTAGCGATTCTTATGTAGATATGACTCACTGTCTACATAGATATCGTTACATACAAACTTCAGGTTGCTACGGTTATTTAAGTTTAAGGAGGTTATGAACGTTAAGTTTTCTGATTGGGTCGTGATAAGGATGTAAACGAGACCAGTAGAAAGTGATCAGGACTGACGATAATTAATTACGCAGACACACGTGGAGATTTTTTTATTTGATTCTCAAAGACTTGGGAGACTAAATGAATCGTGCGGTGGGCGGGAAAGACTTTCTCTGTAATATGTCTTCAAAACATTCCACACTTATTTCACAGCTAGCTAGCGTAGCATGTACCAACCTCAAATTCTCTATAACCCCAGTATCTCCTTTGATGGATGGCATCGGGCAGCGTTTTGCTAGTCATGAAGGCGTTGGAGCATCATCTAGTACATGACAACTCTGAACCTTGATGACTGCGGAGATTGTCAGACTCGTACTGCAGACTGTTAAAAACCACCGATATTGCATTACTAGTGCCCCAGTAATTTGTGTTGTATTTGTAAATGCTAATTTTGAGTGGTCACGTCTGTTATTGAACAACCATCGTCCCGCAAAAGAGTTGTTATACACGGGGAATGGTTTCATAAATCTTGTCCTACCTCCAATACTACGTAATGGAATCCCCCAATGATTGATTTAGACTAGTTTATGTCGTCTCTAGGGTACACCAGCTTCACCTCTAGTTCCGTCTGGGTATATTTTCAGCATTATAAACACACTCTTAACATTTTGTAACAAACATTTTTGCAGTATTATCAGTAATAAGCCATTGTTGTTGTTTTCAAAGTCTCTTTATACTTAAATCTGAGATACATCTAACAATATCAGTACATCTTACATTTCTGTTTCTCAGAAATCAAATCAACAATAGGTTACATTAGTGGTTAACATCTTTCTAGATTGACGGCGATTCCTGGAATTTCTTATTTTGTACAGGCTTACTAAAATCGTAGACTAATTAGGGTCGTAAGTTAAGGTCCATTCAGGGTTTTTTCCAGGTATTTTCCCTGGTAAATTCGTAAAAGGTAGCCCTTAGTGAAATTGGGAAAAAATCATTGTTATAAAAAAAAATTGAAGCTATAATCTCATTGGAAATGGGACCTTATATCGGCCCCTGAGAGACCCTAGCAAAAGCCCTGCCATCATAATATAAGCCCAGACTTACTTCATCCCAATATACTTAGATACAACACTTATGCCACAGTGCCTCATGATGTGACATTCCTACGCCATTTTGTAATATCATTATACACATGTAATCACAGTATAACAATGTCATAGAATTTAACACAACATTTTCATCACCATAGTAATATAGTGAAACAACATTCTCACACAAACTTGTAACATCACATAAAGAAACTTTGTCCCATGATTACGTTGTCATTAAATCACAGACATTGATATCGCATCCTAATATCAAAACTATCATATCCCCTTAAGTCATCCAAGCATTGCATTGTCGTAGGGTCAAATCTGTGTCACAAGTCACAACTCCCTAAGCCATGTATAATCACCCTTTAATATCTGTTAGTGCGGCATCTACTATACATACTGTTGTAATAATTCTGCTTGTAACACAATATTTACATCCGTATCACAATGCTGTAACATAACATATTCATTTGTACTCTCCCATTATCACATGGTGTGGCTGGCTTCATTATCATTTCATCAGAACTCTTTTTTTTTTTGTCAATAATTTCTTTGAAAATGCGTATGATTTCTCGTCTGCTGCAACAGTCATCGTTTATGCTCATCAATTCTTATGTAAGGTGTCTGTTTGTTTGAAATCTCTGCTAATTAAAGCTCAAAGCACGATTTTAATTCATTTGCATAGAAACATTGATGTTCATTTATTAATTACAATTAATATTAACTGCCGTTAAAGATTGGTTCATTATATAATGCTTTCTATCATTGATTTTTTTTCCCCATCTAACATGTAATCTGTAAAAATAACCAACTAATTTACTTCATTTTTCTGTGTACATTGTAACTGCAACTTGCCACACATTTTCTCTAGTTTGCTGTCCAAGGTGGGCCATGCATTTGTCCTGGAAATGTCCATGTCCAATATATTTAGTTTGAATTTCATTTGTGTCAAGGTCACTTGCATCCTGTATTTATAATTGTATGTGCACCATATTGTTGTACGATTTTCCTGTTTATGTTAATGATAGCTTACGTATTTACCAGGAATCAATTTTACGTAGCACAGTATGATTTTTCGTAGCACTTTCCTTTTTTGGTTTTTAATCCGAGAACTTGTACTTGCCTTCACTGCGTGAACATATGTTTCCAGTTTTTCTCAGATGACACTCTATCCCTACTGTAATCTGATTGGTGGCTGAATGAGGTTACCATTGGTTACAGGTAGATTAAATTTAAATAGGGTATACTGGTGATCGCTGTTTTAAACCATAGTAATTTATGAGGACAGTAGAATGTAGGTTGTCATCGTCAGTATGTTTTACGCTTCAAATCGTCTGTTAATATTCTGAAAGTATCTATCTTCATCCCTCAAATTTGACTGTTTCATTGCCTCATTCACCCATGAAATTCCAAAATGACCGAGTCTTACCTTTGAATTCTAGTTCTATGTGTCCAAGATATTAGATGAGTCAGAATATGTAATTTGAAGAGAAAAGATTTTTCAAAAATTATCTGCAATAATTGGACTTTCACTGTTTACTGTTCAAATAGGCAATTTTTCAAAGAGTTATCTGCCCTCAAAAATGCTGGAATAAATTAGAAAAAAAGTGTCAGTGAAAAAAAATGAATGCTAAAGTAATCTGCAGATAGAAATGCATCAGTAACTAAACAGATTGTTTTAGTTCATGGAAAATAAATATGTAATACAAATATCATTTCTTAGAAGTGCTTACATTAATAAGGAAAAAAATTACATGCCATTCAAAAATATTTAATAGAGTTGTGTGCTCTTGAAAATAATTAAATCTGTAAGGAAAAGTTATTTCTCAGTGAAAAGTATGTTATTTATAGTTCTTTGCTCTTAGATCTGAACAGCTAATTAAGGAAATCATTCGCCAGTAAAAAGTATGTAATAGAGTCAGTCATATGTCCTTAGAAAAACTTAGAAAACAAATGTCTTAAAAGCTTAATTGATTTGGATGAAAAATGAGTTTGCCAAAACAAATAAAACGCCTTATCCTAATTGATTTGTAAATAACCCTAGGAAATGCATGGCCAGCCTTGGACATTTTCATTATTGTTGCCTTGGGTTGGCTTGGAGGACAGTTTAGTGTCCGTTTGCATTTTTGTGTGTTATATCATTTGTACACAGGTTTGACAAATAGTGCTGCCATGCATTCACCTCATCTGCTCCATGCTAGTAAACCCACCGTAGATGCATCCTCATCTTCATCAAACGCGCGAGGCTTCACCCCGGTGTCGTCTGGCGTCTCATTGTCCCAGCATGCATCTCAGCACGAGCAGGGAACCCCACCCAGGCCCCTGAGTGGTCACACCCCACAGCCAGCAGGGACACGCCCACTTTCCTCGTCCCCGCCCCTCTCAGGTAGAGGTGTGTTTATAGCCCAAGGTATGTGATCTGTGTTCAGGAGTAACCGTTCATGTTGGACCAGCTGAAAAAAGATCGTAGAACATATATAAAGCCTCGATATATATATGGTTATTTTAGAAACATGCAAAAGCGACTGACGTTTTTAGAAAAAAAAATGTTTTGATATCTTATAATATCAGCTTGTCATCTATTAGTCATTTAAATTGAACTTATTAAATATTCACAACTTCATATATATATATTCTGTATGTGTACTAGTTTGTATGTTAAATAATTCAGATTAAGATAGATAATTTAGATTTGTCATCTAGATATTTATGAAAGTTCAAAAATGTCTTTTGTATGTCTATATTTAGGTAACCTTTTAACCTTGATCCTTTCTATCGTAGACCTAATTCTTGTCATCATTTCATGGTCTTAGGTAACCTTTTAACCTCATCCTTCAATAAGTCCTAATTCTTGTCATCATTTCTTGGTCTATCGTGGGGGTCCCTACGGTCCCACCGTCTCACGAATTTTCCCCAATGCCAACAGTAGTTGCAATTAACCGGTTCATGTGTTGTTCTCACATATCCATTTGAGATAATGACCTTGCAGTACTTTGTTAGAATAGATAAATTAGGAATTCATTGTTATGCTTCAATATGCTTTGCATTGCGTTTTTAGAGTGTATTTACTCCTTAGTGGTGAGAATATTGTTTACAATATTTTGATTCTTAATCTACAATTATGAAGGTGTTTAGATATAAACTTTTTAACTATTTTTGCGCCTGGTTGAAAATTGAGTTTTAAGACTTGATGACTTTTCTAGGGTCTTATCTAAAAATAAACTTTTTTGCGACTGTATTGAAATTAACTGATGTATAATTAAGTTTGAAGACTTGGTGACTTCTATAGGATAATAACACATTGAAAGAAAATCTAAATCATGGACGATAATGGCCTATAATTAGTTGCTCATAAAATACATTTGTACTGAATGGTTGTATTGTTTTGAAGCCCTCTACATATGTTCAACATGTGAGAGTGTAGACAGAAGATATATTAGGTTTCTTTTCTCAGAGTTTTACCATTAACTGTTCAATCAGTACGTAATGTTGCTTTCGTAAATACCGCCACTGCAGGTGTATGTGGTTTACATTGCGAGTAAGGTTTTCAGTTTTCTCCATGTGTCTGGTGCGTGTTGCCTGTACGATCACCATTAGGTATAAAAAGTGATAAATATAGAATAATGCAAGAAGCAACAGTGTCGATATACTATGGATTCTCCAAGCAGATGTTCCCTGGAAGTGAATTTGTTTAATAACTGAGAGAGATAAATTTTTGGAAAGTTTCCCCCTTGTATTAATAGTTCTGAAGTGTTTGTGGTTGGGAGTAGGTCGACTGCAGTCGCAGGAACGGATTTGTTTAAAATGAGGCAAAGGCTTAAAGAATGCCGTCTGTTTATAGACTGGAAAAAATAGATAGAGTTGTAAATCAAAGGGCGAATTCAACTTCATTTATAATAGTGTGCAGAGACTTATACAGATTGATACCCGACTGTTACCGTAAATACACTAGTAACGAAGTATGTTGTACACCCCACTGTTACCGTAATTACACTAGTAACGAAGTATGTTGTACACCCCACTGTTACCGTAAATACACTAGTAAAGAAGTATGTTGTACACCCCACTGTTACCGTAAATACACTAGTAACGAGGTATGTTGTACACCCGACTGTTACCGTAAATACACTAGTAACGAGGTATGTTGTACACCCGACTGTTACCGTAAATACACTAGTAACGAGGTATGTTGTACACCCGACTGTTACCGTAAATACACTAGTAACGAGGTATGTTGTACACCTGACTGTTACCGTAAATACACTAGTAACGAGGTATGTTGTACACCCGACTGTTACCGTAAATACACTAGTAACGAGGTATGTTGTACACCTGACTGTTACCGTAAATACACTAGTAACGAGGTATGTTGTACACCCGACTGTTACCGTAAATACACTAGTAACGAAGGACATTGTACACACGACTGTTACCGTAAATACACTAGTAACGAAGGACATTGTACACCTGACTGTTACCGTAAATACACTCGTAACGAAGGACATTGTACACACGACTGTTAACGTAAATACACTAGTAACGAAGGACATTGTACACCTTACTGTTACCGTAAATACACTAGTAACAAAGGACATTGTACACACGACTGTTACCGTAAATACACTAGTAACGAAGGACATTGTACACCTGACTGTTACCGTAAATACACTCATAACGAAGGACATTGTACACACGACTGTTAACGTAAATACACTGGTAGCGAAGGACATTGTACACACGACTGTTACCGTAAATACATTAGTAACGAAGGACATTGTACACCCGACTGTTACCGAAAATACACTAGTAACGAAGGATGTTGTACACACGACTGTTACCGTAAATACACTAGTAACGAAGGACATTGTACACACGACTGTTACCATAAATACACTAGTAACGAAGGACATTGTACACACGACTGTTACCGTAAATACATTAGTAACGAAGGACATTGTACACCCGACTGTTACCGAAAATACACTAGTAACAAAGGATGTTGTACACAAGACTGTTACCGTAAATACACTAGTAACGAAGGACATTGTACACACGACTGTTACTATAAATACACTAGTAACGAAGGACATTGTACACACGACTGTTACGGTAAATACACTGGTAACGAAGAACATTGTACACCCGACTTACCGTAAATACACTAGTAAAGAAGGATGTTGTACCCCCAACTTACTGAAATACACTTGTAACGAAGGACATTGTACACACGACTTTTACCGTAAATACACTAGTAACGAAGGACATTGTACACCCGACTGTTACCGTAATTACTCTAGTAACGAAGGACATTGTACACCCGACTGTTACCGTAATTACACTAGTAACAAAGGACATTGTACACACGACTGTTACCGTAAATACCCCAAACGGAGTAAGTATTATAGAAAAGGTAATTCAGTAAGAAATAGATAAAAGGAGTATATAAAGTAGAAAGCATAATAAACAAAGCATAAGGGATGAAAATGAATAAAAGTTGAAAGGAAAGGAAACGAAAATAGTTCAGAAAGAAAAGCAAGACAGGTGTGAATATTCGCTTTGCGTTCAATGAAAGAGAGAGATACCTCAGGAAGAAACAGATGGGGATGTGAAGAAAAAGAATGGAAATTAAAAAGAAACAGGAATTGGTTTGGTTGTGGGGGTCTCTCGTCAGTCAGGTACCTGCTGCAAATGACAAGCTTCAATTTAAGGCAGAGGTGAAATAGTGAATTTGTGAACTCTGTCACTACTTATCTGTATAGTGTGGTAAGAAATCTCCACATATCACTTGTAATTATAGATCTGAATGCTTTACAAGCTGATTCTATTATGATTGTGTGTGTCTTAAACGAGTGTCTCTGTTTGAATATTCGTTTATTTTAATCCCCAAACCTCTCAGCAGAATTAGTGTGAAATAGCTGATACAGAATCACAGGTACTGTTGATTGTACAGAAACTAATTACAAAACTCCCCAGTACCACTCACATGTACAACATCTCTTCAGGCTCCACTCTGGTAAATATTCTCTAACTTTGATGGCAAATAATTGCCCTCAAATAATTTAGAAAGGAAAATTATCAATTTTGACAAATGTTTTGAAAAATAGTATTTTAGTGGAAAAATATTTTTACCAAATTACTTTTAAAATGTCTGTTATTTGTTATTACCATGATGGTTGTGTTTTCTTGAACAACTTTATTTAGAAGAGTTACTGCCCTTTACATATTTCACATCTAGATCTTTGGCATATATCTTCTCCCATGGTTTTTAACCAATTTCTTTAAAATTTTGTAGGTTTTAATGTATTATGACGAAGAGAGCTGTTCTTTCTTTGTGACAGTGCAGTTTAATTTTTTTCCCCATATTTCCATTGTTTTTGCATTTTGATACATTTGCGTCTTTGACTTTGACATGGGACGGCCATGACTATGTTGTTCTTACCCCTGGCACTCTTGTTGAATATTCTGTACTCGGGAATGTCAAGATCTTTAAATAACATGGGAAAGTTACTCCCATACAACTATCAGCACATCAGAACATTTACGGCAGCAAATGTTTTCTAGTCATGATCAAATCTGATGCATAAATGTTCAAAATGATTGACATGGATGTAGTCTTATAAATAAATGGGCTATTTATAAGTAATTAAATTTACTACAAGTTTGTTAAAAGACACTTGCAAAGAAAATTTGATCAAAAGTTGTTTTATTTTTGATAGGAATATACGTACATCCACAAAGTCATTTAGCTGTAAATTCAGTTACCATTAATACCTGTTTTTGTATCAGAATGATCTTTCGGGATGGAGTGTGTAAATTTGTGTATGAAAAAAGACTTGATGCCCAATATTATAGGATACGATGACGTGACAACATCCAAATTGAATTCTGTGATGTTACTGGTACATATTATGGACTTGGTAGAACAGAATGGATTGAAACTTGGAGTTAAACTCATTTACCCTTAGATGCACAATTGAACTCTTCAGATTCAATGGTTAGAGTAGTTCATTATAAAATTTCAGGGGTGAATGAATTGAAAGTTTGATTTCTGGAAGATTTGAATTCTGAAAGAGGTAATTTCAGTCAACTGTTCTGGATTATTGTTACAGAAACATTAATGAAAAATAATGAATTTTCAAATGTTCAAATTTTCAAATTTCTTGAATTTTGTATTTAAAATATTCAATATCATAATTAGATGAAAAGTTTGTTTAGGTCTTTCAATAGGCTGCTAAGTTCATTTATATGGAACAGGGACAGAAAAGGGCACAGTCAGACTGGGGTTCTAACCCAAGACCTTCTATAATATAGATGGATGCTCTACTAGTTGAGCAACCTGGTTACTTTCTTAATCATGTGTTCTGGCGAGCTGAACATATTTTACTTTTAACGATCAAGTACAATTGTAGTTCAGTGCCCGTATATGGTATTGTTTGGTTTGGGAAGATTTAGCCCAGTACAGATTTTACCCCGTTTCTGGAGTAAGGGCCCCTTGGAGGTTGTCACAAATCCAGTACAGTGTTAGTACAAGTTAAACCTCAGTATAGTATACCTGGGTAGGTGTACCTCACAATTTCTGATACACCTACTGTACTGTCCGGGTAGATGTTTCAGGTCATTGGTTAAAGCCTGAATGGCCTGCTCAGTTTTCGCGTGGATAGGCTCCGTAACGCTGACTCGTTTTGGTCAAGGTTTAGTCTGACTGAATTTGTACAGGTGTCTCCTGACTCTATTGTAGCGTCCACAAGTATACGGACAGGTATTGTTCATTGCATAAGCAACCATAATACCTATTTATACCTACCAGTGTCATCCTTTTGTCCGTTTCCGCTCCAACAATTAGCCAATTGTTACAAACCACCATTCGTCTTTTTTTCATATTTCGTAAACTTTGTAAAACGTTGTAAAATGTTTTTGTTCTTTCCTTCTATATGAATACATTGATACAATGGCTCAAAGTTTGGCGAATAATGTAATTATGATATTGTGTGAATATGATCGTAGATCAAAGTAAACGATATAACCTATGATGACAGCATTGACACGGAATAAGACAAAAAGGTGCTGGTTGGCCGAGTTCGGTCATTGTATACTTGTTAAATGACTCCAGATATTCTTTGTGCAGTACTCTATCAATGAATCAGGTTTATTTCAAGAAAGAGGAAAGAAAAAAAAGAAAAATTAAAATACGTATTAAAGAAATAATGATTGCACAGCAGATTTTGGTTTTACAATTTAAGCATTATTTGGAAATAAACCCTGTTCTACCCTATTTCAACAACAAATGGTTTTGGCCTATGCATTGATCAGAAAAAATGTTGACATGGGGGTGGGGAAGAGGGGGGGGGGGTTGTTCAGATATGGATTGTTTCTTTTTAGTTTAGTTTTTAGGTCATCTGACCCGAAGGGTCAAGATGACCTATTGCCATCATGCTTCGTCCGTCGTCGTGCGCCGTCCGCCGTCCGTAAACTTTTCCTTTAACAATCTTCTTCTTAGTAACCAAAAGGCTCTAGGTGCTGATATTTGGCCAGTAGGCACCTGGGATTGAGTGCTACAAAGTTTCCTCATTTCAATGACCTTGACCTGTTTTCAAGGTCACAGGGGTCAAATATGTAAAAACCTTTAACAATCTTCTTCTCAGTAACCAAAAGGTTTAGGGTAATGATATTTGGCCAGTAGGCACCTGGGATAGAGTGCTACAAAGTTTCCTCATATCGATGACCTTGACTAACTTTCAAGGTCACAGGGGTCAAATATGTTAAAAAATCTACACAACATTATCTAAAGAACTAAATGATCTAGAGCAATGATATTTTTGTATGATATGTAGACCAGCAATGCGAATCTTTTTCTAATGTATTGTGTTTAGGTCAAAGGTCAACTTTGAGTGCTGGACGGGGTCAAAGGTTAACATGGGTTATAATAGGTAAAAAGCTTTAAGAATCTTCTTCTCAAGTTCCATAAGGCCCAGGGTTCTGATATTTGGCCAGTAGGAACCTGGGATAGAGTGTTCTAAAGTTTCCTCATATAAATGACCTTGACCTACTTTCAAGGTCACAGGGGTCAAATATGTTAAAAAATCTACACAACATTATCTAAAGAACTAAATGATCTAGAGCAATGATATTTTTGTATGATATGTAGACCAGCAATGCGAATCTTTTTCTAATATATTGTGTTTAGGTCAAAGGTCAACTTTGAGTGCTGGACGGGGTCAAAGGTTAACATGGGTTATAATAGGTAAAAAGCTTTAAGAATATTCTTCTCAAGTTCCATAAGGCCCAGGGTTCTGATATTTGGCCAGTAGGTACCAGGGATGGAGTACTCTAAAGTTTTCTCATATAAATGACCTTGACCTACTTTCAAGGTCACATGGGTCAAATATGTTAAAATATCTACACAACATTATCTAATGAACCGAATGATCTAGACCGATGATACTTGCATATATTATATGTAGACTGGCAATGCAAATCTTTTTCTGATATATTGTGTTTAGGTCAAAGTTCAACTTTAAGCGCTGGACGGGGTCAAAGGTTCACTGGGGCTATAATGGGTAAAAAGTTTTAAGAATCTTCTTCTCAAGTTCCATAAGCCCCAGGGTCCTGATATTTGGCCAGTAGGTACCTGGCATGGAGTGCTACAAAGTTTCCGCATATGAATGACCTTGACCTACTTTCAAGGTCACAGGGGTCAAATATGTAAAAATCTTTAACAATCTTAACAATCTTCTTCTCAATAACCAAAAGGCCCTGGGTGCTGATATTTGGCTGGTAGGTACTTGGCATAGTGTGCTATCAAGTTTCCTCATATGAATGATCTTGACCCACTTTCAAGGTCACAGGGGTCAAATATGTAAAAATCTTTAACAATCTTCTTCTCAATAACCAAAAGGCCCTGGGTGCTGATATTTGGCTGGTAGGTACCTGGCATAGTGTGCTATCAAGTTTCCTCATATGAATGATCTTGACCCACTTTCAAGGTCACAGAGGTCAAATATGTAAAATCTTTTAACAATCTTCTTCTCGCTAACCAAATCCCCCAGAGTAATATGGTATTTGGCTAGTAGGTACCTGGGATAGAGTGCTACAAACTTTCCTCATACAATGGACCTCAACCTACTTTCAAGGTCATAGGGGTCAAACATGTAAAAATACCTTTAACAATCTTCTCTTCAACAACTTAAAGGCCCTGGGTGTTGATATTTAGCCAGTAGGTACCTCTAATGGAGTGCTACAAAGTTTCCTTGTATGAATGACCTTGACCTACTTTCAAGGTCGCAAGGGTAAAACATGTAAAAATCTTTTAACAAACGTCTTCTCGCTTACCAAAAGGCCCTAGGTGCTGATATTTGGCCAATGGGTACCTGGGACAGATTGGTGCAAAGATTCCTCATATAGACCTTCACTTATACTTTCAAGGTCACAGGGGTTATAAACATGTATGTAGATATCTTTGAACAACTTGGCAAAAACAAACACAAATGATATAGATCTTTATAGTCAGATGACCGTTGAGGCCCCTGGGCCTCTTGTCATATATTACATTAAAATGTGTTCCAGTGATCTCTGTTTTATCCCATGTTAACATTATATGTACGATGCAGGTGAAACACTAGAAGTCTAATTGAAATATGATAGACACAGACAATTTGAAGTCTTTGTACTGAGATCTCCATCTTGTGATTGTATGGGTATAACATATCCTAGAGTATGAGTGTTATGTGGATGGATACTGTAACAGAGTGATATATGAGGGAAGCCTGAATGTTTAAGAGAAACATGGACACTTGGAAAATATAGATTTTAGAACTAGTAGTACACTTGAAAACAAAGTTGGAAACAAAAATGTTTGTAAACATGATATTAATTGATTGTCTTATTTTAACATTACCACTGCCGGGTACAGATGTATCGTTACCACTGCCGTGTACAGATGTAATGTTACCACTGCCGTGTACAGACATAGCATGTGTTGTGTGTTTACTTCATATTATATTTTGTTGTCAGTACAGTAGTACTTGTACTGAGAATATGTTGTCTTTATTCAGATCCAGTACAACGGACATCAGTTATATGACTGATGATATGTTGACATTTGAATTGATAACTTGTTTGAGGTAAATTATCAGTGATACCAATGTCAGTTATACCGATTACCGTTGTCGCTAGTTGTACTGATGTTGTCAGCCGTACTTACGTTCGTCTCGTCTTTACAGGTCTACAGCAGATGGGTATGTCTGGTCCCGGGCCAGGGCCGCACCCTTCAATGAAGTACCAGGAACACCCCGGGGGCGATACATTCTCCGACTTTGTTTCGCTGGTATGTCAGGAGGCTCAAAACTCACAGGGACAGGTGTGTATAACAAAACTAGGCAGCCGTGACCTACATTTTTCATTGGCATATATTTGTAATTCAGGTCATGGTATGATTTGAAACAGTACATTACTGTATATTCTGGGATATCCACAGTAACAAGAGGAGTCGGAGTTTGTCACGATTTCCTTGTACTGTAAACATTCTTCAGAACCAAAAACAAAACAGCTTGATCAAGCTGCATGAAAACTTATATAACTGAATAAAAAAACACATAAGTTGCCAGAATGGATCAAGTTCCAAATTCTCAAATATTGCCGACTTATAATTAAAAAAAAAAAAAAATTATAGTTGAATATTCATTTGGATTATTGTTAACTGAATGTCAAGGCAGTAGTTAGTTTTGGTATATATACAAACTGTATATTAAAATTCAAGTATGACCTTCGTTAGCTCTTTGACTTATTTAGACTTATCAAATAATGTTGAAATGTATTGAGTTTTTAACACAGTAATAGAATAAAAAATTAGTTTGTGAATTTTGTTTTGAGAAATTGGAGACTTGTTCCGGTATTTTGGCTACTACTAAAAGTGGGATGCATGTTTTTAAGAATGAATTTAATACATTTTAACATTATATGTAAATTGATAACCATGACTGTGCTTGCATCATACATTTTTTCCCTTGAATAGAAGCCTGGGGTGCTACGATTTTTCGAGACGGCGTTTAATTCGGCCACCATGCGAGACCAGGCTTCTAATCACGGCAACATGGTAGCTATAATGGTCAAGCCTTATAGTGACCACACAACACAGTGAACTACTTTCTTATACTGACCACTAGCTAGTGTAACTCATGACCTGTACCTCTGGGAATTAACACTTGTCAAACAGGCACTTCTTCCAATGTCAAAGTCTTGCGATTTCTTTTAATAACAGCCCCGTAAAATTTGTTATTGCAAAGTTTTATTTATATGCAATGTGCATGTAAAATTTGTTATTTTGATAATTCAGTAACTTTAAGCCTGTTTTGATGCCTTGATAAAAAAATGTGAATTTGATAAATTGTATGTGCCCCCACCCCTCCATGACTGGTTGTCCTATGCAGGTCCTGATTACAATAGCGTGGTCATTGTACAAAGATTACACTGGTTTTCCTGTTTTGAAATGGTTGATTTATATGCTTCCTTGCTGTGAAACCCTAACTTGTGTTAACATCTACCTCAACATGCCCTCATTTGGATAATCACATCCTCACGATAATTAGTAACCAATCCTATTCATTAGACGTTTTAAAATGATTTCATTAACAGAATTCTTGTATTTCTGTCCAGCGTAACTTCGTTTGTTTGAATTGCAGTGCAACAGACTTAAACAAACTTTTGACGTAATCCTGAAATATTTTAGAATTAACAAAATGGGATCACTTAACTCTGAGACATTTTTCCACTCGTTTCTTAACTGTTATCAACCAAAAACTTCCGTCGTAACTGACCATGTTTTTCCTTCTCGCTAAAGCATCAGTTTCTAATGCAGTAGTCTAGAAAGATTTATTTAGTGAGATCTTTCCAAGATTTTTTTTTTAAACTTTCCATCTCGTTCATTGCAGGGAGATGAACACATTCATGTAAGTTACAGTCCAAGGGAGATAACTCTTTGTACTTTTAGTCGTGTGGTTTCTTAGTTTCAATGTTTAATGCTTGAGAATGTACTTTTTTTGTTCAGTAGTTGTTTATGTTTCAAAATCTGTATCAGCTGTAAACCAAGAAATGGAGAGATGACTTTTCGTCTGTGAATTTTGTAAACCTTATTTTATTTCCTCACTTGTTTCCTCACTTGCTTTTAGAATGTCCTATATATACGCTTTCTTAAATGTTCGGAGAATGACATTCGCAGAAAATCTGAGAATATGTTGGAAATCACATTTTTTATGTAGAAGTTTTGTTCTTTTATGTTATTTTGATGGTATCTTTTTACTGTATGCTTTAAGTTGGTGACATGTAGAAGAATCCACTGCTAGTGTTATACTCTTGCTGATCAATCTGTAAATATTCTCTCCTGCTTATCATCTTCATTCTCTATTTAAAAACTTGTCACTAGCAGAATAAATAATAGCTGGTTAACATACAGGCTCACAAATTGAATAGAAAATGGGAACAATTCTGAAAATGTTCCTGGAAGAGGATTATTAAAATACTATCCACCAGAAAATTTCATACTAGTTGCCATTCACTCCTAAAGTCCATTTTTTTTTCTTCACCCTTCACCTGAAAGTTTTCTTAATGTACTGTATACATGGTATGCTGTGTTCTAATATTGACTGTCATGACATTGTTTCTCTGAATTCAGAGATAAATGATGAACTTATAAATTTTGAATATAAAAAAATAAATGTAATAAATAAAATGATGGAGAAAAAAAAAAACAATTTAGTGTGAAGATATTACTTAATTATATGTTAAATCTGCCTTATGATTGTTTCATGCATTGAGTATAAGTCTGTTGATATTTTGCTCGTAAATTGATTTTGTTTGTGAATTAGATAATTAACATGTAGTACACACTTATATGTATTCATATATTTGTATAGACTATAATTTTTTGTTAGTAAGGTCATGACCTCTGTCATCCTAGATGATAGCCATGCCCATATTTGGGGAGTTTCTCCTAGCACCATGATAGCCACGCCCATATTTGGGGAGTTTCCTATTGTCTTTGAGGTTCTACTGGTATCTTCCTCAAACTATCACGATACAGAGGCGAAACTACTGACATTATCAAATTTATCTTCCTGAAAAAAATTAAATATGTCTAGAAATCAGACATGGTGCTAATTTATAGAAAATGTTTAACTTGTAGAAGTGCTACAGAACTTGAAGTATCTGATATTCCTATATAAATGGATAAAATATGAAAATGAATTGATAGATGTATTCAATTTTCATGTAGTTAATTAAGGATACAAAATAAATGATGACAGGAACACTGGAAGAATCAAGGTGTAGATCAGAGCAGATTAATTTATTATCGTATAGCTTGCAGTTTACAGACTTTCTTAGGTGTATTTTTGATTCAGAGAGATTATTTTGAAACCTTTACCAGGCTACTTTTCCAGTAGTGGTTATTTCTTTGTAGAGTTGAAATGACATCACAATATAGACACAGAATTTCAAGACTTCTGGATGTATAAGAACCAATAGACAAATTAAAATTGCACATGAAGAGCATTGAGTTGTCACAATGATTGATTGAAATGTATAGGTAGATGACGTACTTGTTTTCTGTTTCCAGTCGAACTCATCGACACCTCCGATGAAGAGCCCCTCAAAGCTTCCACACTTCTTTTCGCCGGGGATGCTCCCTCCACCTCCCCCGCCACCCCCAAATCTGGCACGTCCGGTGGCCATTCTTCGGACATCAGATGGACAAGTGGTCAGCAGTGCTCCAACCTCTATGACCTCCACGGTGTCTAGTAAGTAGGGGTTAACCTGAAATGTGCGGGGGTATAACACCCTGCTTCATGATAGCTCTTCAGAAATTGTTTAGAAAACATGAAGTATGATATTCATTAGCTTTCAGATATATCTAGAATATATTATGGTAGTAAAATTATGTGTTAGGAAAATTCAAAACAGACAAATTTTCTAGCTTAGACATGCATTTTGTTGATCAATTGTCAGATGTCTTTGATCAGTCTTGACATGTTTTCTGGAATTTTGGGTGGAACAGTTACTGAAATACTATTTTTTTAGTAAGAAGAGAAGATCTTTGATAAGTGCTTTGCTAACTTTTCTACTTTTTGATTTGCAGGTTCATCTAACAACAATAACTCCAGTCAGGGTATTAGCTCCTCCCCGGGAACGCCTCCTTTCAACCGGACGATCATGTCCAGCCCGTTTTCAGTATTGACTCGGCCCGAGCATGCATTCGCTCACATACATCCGCAGGGACATCAGGTACGTTGTGATTGTCGCCATTAAACCCTGTAAGATTTTCTGTAGCAGCTTATCATTGATTAGCCTGGAAAATCAACTCTACCAAGTAAACTTACAAAAAATACTAGCCTGACATGAACCAATTTGTATAGTACAATTTTGTTCGAGAAGTAATACCATCTTCCCACACTTTTAGCGTGTTACAGAAATATCGCCATCCCCATTGGAAACATTTTAGTTGCCTAACTTGAGGCTCTGCCATTAACCAAAAAAGATCCCACTTTTCTTGTTGATATTTATTTCCCTGTGTGCATCATGGGTGTTTGATAATGACTTGTATATTTCAGGTGTTTTCCTACCCCAGTCTTAGCCCTGTGAATGCCCTCAGTGGCGTGATCAGTCCCACTACTCTGAGTCTGATCGCGTCACCGGTGGCTACGCCTCGTACCACTCCGCGGTCAACGCCCATCCCACGGTGGACCACGCCGTTCATCCCCCTAGACGAGGGCATGGACTATAACATGCTGGCTAACATCATGCACGGTGTCAACAACGATGAACCTCTACTGAGCGAAGGTATGACAAACACGGCATCATCTGTGAGGAACGGACCCTAGCACATAACAAACAGAAGTTAACAATTAAATATGAAGGGTCGTATGATTGAAATATGTAACATGGTATATAATGCCATTTATGATTGAGTGGCGCAGGGGATGGTACACTCGGCTTTCCTCAATATCACCAGGATATTTGATTCCCTGTTCAAACAAGAGAAAGTATTGGATCACTTGGCCTAAACTATGGGTCTCTTCCGATGAGTACTCAAGTTTCCACTTGCATTAGGACCTAAAGTGATCTTTGATCATGGCCAAACCAGAGTAATTAATAAAAAGTTTAAAAACTTTTTCAACAGTTGTTGTAAAATACATAAAGTTTGAATATATATTTTTACATTATTGTCTGTAAGTATGTTTTACACCTCGGCCTGAATATATATATTTACATTATTGCCTGTAAGTATGTTATACACATCAGCCTGAATATATATATTTACATTATTGCCTGTAAGTATGTTATACACCTCAGACTTTTTCTTTGCAGAGCGTTATTTCCCTGGAGATGGCATGGAAGGATCTGGAAACGGTCATTCAGGCCCGCCCGGCCCCTCCCACTCAGGACAAGCTCCGCCCCCGGCACCTCCCACCCCAGTGGCCAATACCCCAAAACAGACACAGAACCAACAGACTTGACACGGGGAAGGAAGGGGGTGGGGCATGTGAGCCCCGCCCCCCGAACCTGCTTTGCTTGGCTGTGATAGCAGACTACCATTATGTACTATTTAACATACTGTTTTGAAAAAGAAAATGTATCCACCGTTACGTCACTGTGACCTCAGAACTTGTACGTGATTTGTGACCTTTGAACTTGTACAAACACGGTGACCTCTGAACTCAAGTTGTTACCGATATGTACACAAACACACATCGGAGAAATTACTACATAAACAAAATCCTAGAATCGCCATTGTTAAAACAGACATGATGACAGAACCTTCTCCACTTGTCTTGATTACAGTGTACACATCAAAATCTAATTGCTGGCAAATCTTCAGTTGGAATTTGATGGCTGTTCAGTATTACTGGTTTGAGATTTTGGAATACTCTTCACATTGCTAATTTGTGTAGGTTTTGTGGATGACTTATATCAGTGTGACTTGACTCATTCACCCCTGAAATTTCATAATGACCTATTCCCACCTTTGAATTGGAAGAGTTCAAGTGTGGGTTTAGGGGTGAATGAGTTTATTACATGATGAAAAAAAAAATTTATACAAAAACTAAAATTCTGACTTCCTTTTAAAACAGTAACAAACTAGGCTGCACTTGTGATAAAAGCACAGTCTGGAGAATTTGTGTGAACTTGTCTGTCTTTTTAACATTGACTTCTATACCGAATTTTACTCAAACAGCATTTTGAGATTTTAATGAGCTTTACCCTTGTTTTAATGTATGGTTAAACTAAACTCTGTAGTATTATAATTAGCATGTAGATGTTTGTACAGTGTCCTGTCTATTATTGTATACATATTTAACTCACTCAAAGCCAAATACTTGTAAACAATTGAGACTTTTAAGTTATTTTGTTAGTGTTGTTTCGGGGAGCTTTGGTTGTCTCCCTTGTTATATTACACTTTTTATCTCCGTAACTTACTACTGTACAGTTCATACCTGTAATGATCACGATGAAGTTGTTAAGTATTTCTTGAATTCCAAAAAGTACAAAAAAATTTTACCTATGCAAATTGTGCATAAACGTTTCTATATAACGTCTGTATTAATAATTTGATTTTTCATTTCCTTTAAGAATTTGTCGAGATATTTTTCCCCACTCTTTTTTTCCCCACCCAAAAGAAAGTAGATAAAATCTCCCTTGATAGTACTAGTAATGTATACGTTAATAATTAATTATGATAATTATTGATGTGTGTGTGATAACAATTATTATTATTACGACGATTGTTATGACCATATATGGAAGAAGAGGCCTCAGACCGACTGTATATAGACATAATTGTTATTAGCGACATCTGTTATGTTCTGCGCGTCCAGAACAATAGCGTTAGTGAAATAAGTTGTTCAAACTAGTCCTCCTGATTGTAACAGTATCATCCCCCATCCATTCATCATTAACACCTAGTCCAAGTGCTATTCATTTTTTTTTTCTCCATCAACTTACGTAGATGTAGTGTTGTCATTTTGAAGAAAAAAAGCCCTAAAACTTTTCTTCCGCATATATTTCATCTGTAAAATCATCACCTTTCGTCATACATTTTTTATATATATTGGAACCATGTACCTCAAACAAATAATTCTCTATCATGTTATACGACTACTACAAAGTTCAGGATTGGTCTGTTGAATCATGTGACATGTCAATTACTGTTCCGACAGTTTACGCAGTGAACTCCTGATGGCATTTGAGTTGGAGTTCATTGTCCGATGATTTTTGGGATATTGGGATTCACCAGTGCATTTGATTTGTCTATAGTATTGTATTTGTGGTATAACTACCTCTTCAGGAACAAACAAATAATTTTTAAATTTTAAATAATTTTGCCGAAATGAATTTAAATCATGCCATTTTTTGTTTGATAACAGTTTTTTGTCAAATTTTCAGAAATTGTCAAAACAGACCTTGTATGATTAAATTATTTTGTAACTCTTCCTTTTCGTCTAAATTTAACCCAGCCTAATGATTTTATTGGAAATTTACTTTCAGATTGAAGTCACAAGTATTGGTTTGAAGTTTGCTGTAGATAGGTTAGACTATAACATGAATATTGACAACAAGATTTCTGTTGCTTTTCATCTAGTGATGTAAATGTATTGTGTTTAAAAAGGTTTTTTATAAAGTAGAATGCTAGCATTAAATTAAGGACAATTCTGTTGCCCTTGCAAAGAAACGGATAGAATTGCCAAAGTGTTTTAATATTTGATTTGGATTTTTTTTTTTTTTTTTTTTAATTCACAAAGGTTTATCGGACAAAATTTTTGAAAATGTAAATATTGAAACCAAGTGTTCTACCTCATGGAGATAACCAATGATATGCCAAGCACAGTAAATGTTAATGTCATGTCAAATATGCAAAACCTCGTCGAAATATCGACAACGGCTACACAAGCCAGTTGATATGTTTGACCTTGACATTGTAATGATAATTTGATGGAAATCAATTTTTTTCTGCTTTTTAAGATTAATTTCTCAGCAATAATGAAAAATGAAGCCCTGGTGATTTCTGTGAGTTTTTCTATGGAACATGTATTGATTATGCACTGAGAACGTATGTAAATAACTAGAGAGTCTTTCATGATTTTAGTTGTTGGTGTAGAGAGTGAGATATCTGCCCTTGTACTGGTCACATATGTATCGTTGTGTTCACATATATGGTTGTTTTCTAGCCGTTCTGTGAAAAGGTCTCGTGTGTATGGGTGTGTATATGGGGGGACTGGGGTTCGTTCCTGTGTTAAGATTTGTTCAGCAACCTTAGTTAATATAAAGGAAGATCGTTGTAGAGATAGTGAAAAAGGAAAGATATTAATCTTGATAGTTTTTGTTTAGAAATCAATCCTTCAAACTACCAGCAGGTTTAATAGTTGCTAATATATTTTCGGATTATTTTTTGTTTGTTTTTGTTTTCTTCCAAATTGGTAAATACCAATAACCCTGTAGAGTGGAAATATATTATTTTCTCCCATAAGTGTTTGTTAAGGCTACCAAAAAGTAATTTATGATATCAAAGTAGAGTAGATCATACAGAAAATTGTTTTGAATTCTTAATCAGTATTTATTTGTCTGCTTTGTCGGCTCCAAACAAAACAAGTCTTAACTAAGGTTTGACCTTGACCTTAAGGCTTGACCTTGACCTAAATGACCTAACAGCAGCTTCATAGGCCAGTGTAGAAAATGGATCAAGAAAATCCATCATTTTGATTTGAGGAACTCTTTTTGTTTGGAGGTGACAAACACCTACGTTCTGGTAGCTGACTACTTTTGAGTTCAGTGTTGGTCCTATACCCAAGTCCCTGTATGTTATGTGAACAAATTTTTGGCGTAGTTCTGTCTACCCATCGCTTTGTTAAATGGCATCTACGTTATGAGTTGTTGGCGTTTTGTTGTGGATTCGAACCCTTTGGGTTTGAGGAGTTTTAATTGTGATACCACACCCCTTGTTATTTCCGTGTCATTCAGAAATCCTCGCTAACATGCTTATCACATGTTTAATTTATTTTATCACTCTTTATCATCGTCTTATTATTTATTATTATGTTGTTACATTAAAAAGAACAAAGTGATTTTTTTTTAAAAGACTTGTGTGTGAAAAATGTGAATGACTTTTGTCATCACAAAATGTTGTATTCTTTGTCATCATGATTTCGCATGTCCGTTGTCACCGCATCACGCAAATGATGTCACCATCAAACCTTCCGATTTACCTAGATGTGTTGACGACATTAACGTTGATACGTCAAAGCTCGACGTACAGCCGTGAAGGTGAGCGTAGTCACCTTCCTTTGACACATGCTAGATTATGTATGTCCTTTGTTGGTGTATCGTCAAATTTAACCATATGTTCGCGCGATTGTTTCCGAGTGAGAGTGTGAATGAATGCCTCTGTATGGATTTCAGTCATGTGACTGGAATCGTAACAAAGGAACGACATTACAAGTCGTAATTACTCATAGTATTATAAGTTCACTGTGGCCAAATCGGCAGTAACGAGGAGATTTTTCTTGCCATTAAAAGGGAGCTTATTCAATATGGCATTGGACATTGCCAAAGTGTTACGAGAAGAACATTTTGGAATGGGAGGTCCAGCCCATCATCTATACATAATCTCAAATCCAAAACTCATTTAGTGCTACTTGTATTTCATGATTTTTTTTTTCTGTAAAATTTCAAGAAAAGCTGGACAATTTGTTATTGCACCACCATATAGGTCATCTAGTTGTCCAAAAAGTTCTTGTTAAAAAAATGTTTTGACAGTGTATTTATGGGAAGGGAACGGATTCATGTAAAACAGTATGTTATTATTTTTAAATTGTTGAGAGTTTTGTTGTGGTGTAATATTATCAAATCGGCATGTAATCAAAATAATGTGCACCTATAAAAATCACATGTTATACGTGTAGCACTCGGGAGTCTTCCACAAGTATCCTTGTTAATTAAGCTCCACAAATATACTGTTCATTTCTAGGGTTGGATGTTGGTCTCATGTTACTCTTTTCCCTTTTGTTTTGAACTTAACATTTTACGCCTAAAAAATCTGAATATCTGAAATTTATGGATTCTCCTTGCGAAGAATGTGTCCGTTTTGTCAAGCAACTGAAAATCGGACATCCAAACTATCTGCCAAAGATATCAACTCGTGTCTTGCATGGTGAACTTTGATTACACAAAATATTAAGTGCCAAATTGTTTCGTCATGTGTGATATTTCTGTTGTTGTTCAAAACTTTGTTTTTTGAACAGAAAACATGAACGATAAACTATCTGAAAATTGAAAACTGTGCTATGACTCGCGTTTGTTATTACTATGTCCTTGCCCTTCAATGTTTATGTATATTTGTGGTCTATTACTGTAGACTGTATTTATCCAACCATCATGTGCTGGTGTTATTATTTTTTGATTTCGAGTTGGTGTACATTTTTTTGTGTTGCTTAATTATTGTGGTCAGTGTGAGTATATTATACTAGGTTACTGTACAGTTTAAAATCCTTTTTTTTTTTTTTATAGTTTGTAAATAGGTTTGTATACATAGGTATTAATTTATTATTATATAATTATTACTTTCCAAAGTAATGTTTTGATTTGAACGTGTACAGTAATAGGCACGTCTGTGCCGGTAAACGGGTGGGCTAAGGCGTCGGGTCTCGGACCTGCGTCGTTAACGATCTGTGATTTCATTATAGTGTGGAAAGGTATGATTCACGCTGGTGACATATTTTGACAAGTTTTTGTAAGGTATGAATCGGAGAATGTGTCACTTTCTATATTATTATTTTTTATTTGTTTGAAGTTTCATAACAGTTCTTCACTAAAAAGGTAATTTTATATAGTTGTTAAGTTTTATTCCTTCCAAAAAAGTTTTTAAGAATGTGAAATAGCACAAAGTATTCTTTTGTTTGCTGTTGATGAAACAAGTTTCCATGACAGCTAAAAACATGTACAAACAAAGTAAAGAGATAAAAAAAAATGTTGATAATATTTATAGTTACAAAAAATACCATAAAAATGCATTTAATGTTCATATATATGTATTATATATATGCCTGGAATTTTGAATCTCAGTTTCTTTTGATGAGCACTAACTGTAAAATCACAATGTTAAACTCTTTATGAAGCTTATTGAAAAAATTCCCCAAACAAAATTTCTTTTATGAAAAACAGATGCGGAAGGAATGAAATGGTAATGAAATTGCTGATGTGGGTTTGGTTAAAGTGCCTCTCTCCTTACCAAAGACAGATACTGTATTGTGTTATGTTAAGAACAAATATCAGATGCAAAAAAAAATAAAAAAAGCCAATGTGAGCAAAAAATTGGTGGACCAAGTTTGGGGGTGTCATTCTTGGAAGACGTTGTTTCGAGATGGTTTTCTTTATTTTCGATGTTCCAGGAGTGGTATTTGTACTGGAAGGTAAACAAAATCAATAAATACGAGCAAAATTCAAAAGAGAAACAGGTGATGGAGGACTAAGGTGATATTCAAAGTATACCGTTACTGTAGCAACGCTGTTGCCATGGAAACCTACAAGGCAGTGATATATTTATGACAAGGGTAGAGATTTCTCTATGCATGTGACTGACAGCTTTTTCTAGAGCATTCCGATAGAGTATTTATTTCCGACTCTAGCTGGCACGGTCAGTGTGGAGTTAGTTGTCGACTCTTGTTATTCTATATTATATGATCTTAAACAAAAGGCCGGTCCTTTTGTTGTTTCTGCTGTTTTCAAAGACGGAATACGACCTTGAACTAGCTGTCCAAGTGTGACCTTGACCTTTTGGATCACTTGGCATTTGTGTTGGAGGTCGTAGCCGGTTAGAGTCGGAATGCTATCAAATGGGTACATTTTGATTAATATAGAAAATGTTGAAATGTTGACTGTGAGTAACGGCAACATTTGTCGCACCAGTTTGTTGGGCTACTTTGTAATTTTGGGCACCAACTTGTCACCTTTTCCGGAGACTAGTACAAATAATGTCTCGTGTTTACCTGGTCAGCATCACGTAACCATTACTTCTTTTTGATTTCAAAGAGAGGTTACGCTGATGCACTTATGTTGGCCCCAGTCTATGCAATTTTGATACAGACTTGCGATGTGTGCAGAGTGTTTAACATGTTTACACACAATCTTGTTTTACTGTAGGCATTGGAGCATACAATGGGTTTTTGAGTTGAAATACTTTTTTTTGTAATCAAAGTCTGTCCATCACACTGTTACTATAGCAACAGGAGAATGTAGCACAACTACAGCCATATATGGCAACTGAGATGTGTGCCGAGATCTTTTTAAGATTGCTTTTACTTCACTTAGCAATTTGTATCAAGTTCATATTTTGAGCTAAATAAACAAAAATCTGCATAAGATTGAAATATTTTCTGTCGTTGTTTGTTTGAAAAGACGTAACTAAATCTGCACTGGACAATTCTCAAGTAGAGACCAAGTGGAACCCTCATGTTGAATTTGGGAATGATCAATCCATTACTACTCAAGAAATTATGATAGACTTTTCCTCTCAAAATAGCCACCTGTCAGCAATGTTAGGAGGTGCGGGGTTCCCAAAATGTTAACTGGTCTTTGACAGGGCAGATACTGATATTCCTCTTCATTTGATGTACATTTTCAAGGGCTATTCACATTGCCTTCTTTACTTAAAATGTTTGTATTTCTATTTTCTTGGCAAATACTATATTATAGCTCATTCTCCTAACTTGAAGGTTCCCTTGGATCGCTTGTTGTCCACTTTTGGTGGATCCAAAAATATGGCTGAACAAATAGCTGCAGCCGAGATTTTTTTAGACTGATATAAAAAATTCCCTGTGCCAGCTACAATACAAGAACTTTTGTTTGACAGTAATAAGACAACATTTCTATGTAAGATAGCCTTTTGAATTTAAAAGGTTTTAAACGTTTTGAAATACTGGTACAAATTTAATTAACTCAAGTTGTTTCATTACACTGAAATTATCATTTACTAAACCAAGTTTGAGCTAGAACACTGGCAGGTAAAAAAAGGCCCTGTTTATTACTTCTCAAAAATGTTGCAAACGGTTACCTTGACCTGTTTTGACTCAGTGACCTTGGCCTCTTTGACTCTGTGACATTGACATTTGGTCAGTTCTGATTAACTATCTTCACAATTTCATAACAGAAATATTCATCAGTGAAACACTACACAAAATTTCACCTAGACCTTTGACCCAGTGACCTTGACCTTTGGTCAGTGAACCCCTTGATTAATTCCAACCAACTTTGCTTCATAATGTCTGTTATTGTCAAACAAAATATTCATCAGTGAAAAGATATAAAATTGACTGACCTTTGAACCAGAGACCTTGACTTTTGATCAATGGACTAATTGCTTGATTCTGACCAGTTTTTCTTCACATTGTCAACAAAATGTTCATCAGAAAAACAAGAGGCTCAAGGGCCTTAGTGGTCACCTGAGTAACATTATAGGTATGGTAGTTCAATCTTAATGATGACTAGGTGAAATATAACATTTGTCATGCCATTACAGGAAAAGAATTCTAAAACTTTTGAAATTATTGTCACCAAGAAGGAAAGGCTTACTCAAAGAATATGGACAAAATATACCCAAAAGTGTTATTTCCCAATATAAACTATAGTAAACTTTAACGGAACCCTCTCTGATGGGGATGGACAGCCAAGGGGTAATGAAATTTGCAAATTAAACAAAGCCCCTGATGATCTTTCTATTCATGTAGAGAAATAGGCTGTAGTACCTCCGAGTCCGGAGAAGAAAATTTTTGAAAGGATTTAGAACAATTTTCCCTTTGGGGCCCTGCCCTGGCCCCTGGGGTAGGGGCAGGAATCCAAATTTTGCAGTTTGATTCCATCTTTCTCCAAGGATGATTGTGACAAAGTAGGAATAATTTCCTATTTGAAATGGACAAAATATACCTAAAAGTGTAAGTTCCCTATATAAACTATAGTAAACTAGACCTCCTCTCCGAGGGGGAATGGATAGCCCGGGGGTACTGAAATTTACAAATTAAACAAAGCCCCTGGTGATTTTTCTATACATGATGAGAATTAGGCTGTAGTACCTTTGAGTCTGCAGAAGAAAATTTTTAAAGGATAATTCTCCCTTTGGGACCCCGCCCTGGCCCTTGGAGTAGGGGCAGGAATCCCAATTTTACAAATCTGTATCCTCATCAACTAAGGATCATTTTGGCCAAGATTCCATCTACTGGTTCTGGATAAGAAGTCGAAAATGTAAAAAGTTTATGCACAACACCGGAAGGAAAGTGATTGGAATAGGTCACTTAAGACTTCGTCTCAAGTGACCTAAAAACTACAAAATTTGACCTTTATCTTTGACACGATGACCTTTTACTTTGGTTTTTTACCTCAACAGGTATTTCTGTGAACTGAACCCCTTGACACTTTAATGTTACTTTGATAAAGGTCCCTAATTTCCAGTCATAGCAAGCTTAAATCCTTCCCAAAGGGTGAACCTGAAGTAACCACGCTTCGTAAATACTTAATTTTAATGAAGCACCTTAATACTGTTTCATTGATGAATAGTATTTGATTCCAGCATATCTCGGGTCGAGAGAAGAAGATTGTTGAAACTTTAGTCAATTTGACCCCTCCCCACTGCCCCTGGGGTGGACCAGAGTCAAAATTTGCCCATTATCAAACCGTCATCTCATGGTTATTATTCCAACAAGTTTCAATTATCTTCACTGAAAATGAACAAAATATATCCAAAAGTGTCATTTCCCTATATAAACTAAGAGTAAACTTCACTCCTTCCCCAGGGGGGAATGTAAAGTCTTGAGGTCCCGAAATTCTCAATTTTGATAAGGCACCTTAAGACCTATCTATTTATGATGAGTATTTGATTCCAGCATATCTGTGTCTGGAAAAAAAGATTTAACTAATTTGATTCCTATTGGCCCCTGGGGGGTTATAAGGCCATATAATTCAGAATTTTGGTGCATCTTTGGCCAGTGACAGTTCCTGCCAAATTTCATTCAAATTAGTTGAAAATGTAAATTGTTTACGCACAGACAAGACCAACGGACGATGCATAATGACAGACAAAAGACGATAAGAATAGGTCACTCGAGACTTTGTCTCAGGTGACCTAACATCAGAGCATTCCTTAAAATCTACTGAAAGAAAACCTTTGTGTCATTGATGGGACTGATGTTAGGAGTGATCCCAAAGTGACACAAACGTTACATAATTGAAGTTAATTTTACAATAAATTGTAAAGAACAACACATGTAAATAAACAACAAAAACAACAGGTGTATATTGAGATTCCTTTTACTTATTCCATTTGACTTGCATATGAAGCAAGGAAGCTGAATATCAATGCTTACAGATACTGCTGTTTAGAGGACTACACCTTTACCCCCGGGGACAGTGCCCTCCCCCAAGGGCACATACCCCAGGGGCACAGTACAGATTCCACATGCATACCTAATACAGTTATTCAGAAACATACAGAAACATCTTATTCCTCACGTTGTCATGGAAACAAAATGAAAAGTTTGTATACAGTGTTGGTATATAGTGTAACCCTATAACCTGATATACTGTTTGCCCCCCTCCCTTCAGCCCCCCCCATCGAGCCGTATATGTGGCGTCTCTCACAGTGATATTTATAGCTTGATACGCGATTACAATGTACATGATTACATAAAATGAGCACATGAATAATTATAATTACATTACAGGAAGGAATGACGTGATGAATATTCAAATATTCAAATCTAATAAATACTGTAATATTCATATTGTGTCATATGAATAATCAATATTCAAGATTGCGTGAATATTCAATATTCACATCGGGTGAATATTTTACATTTATTCCCAACACTTAATATAGTCAGCATTATTTCTGATATTTTTAATATTTAACTGGTAGGTGTTTACCTGTATCACATTTACATAATTTATTCATCAGTGATAATTACAGCAAGCTTCACTAACAATCGTGCAAGGTAATGCATGATTACAGAAATATTTTTAATATCACACAGCAATTTAAGTACAAGTGTAACATTGACCCGATACCTAGATATATATACACATTAGGATTACGGTACTGAATTATACCGGTATATACATATAGGGTACAAATTCGTGAAAAGCACTTGTAGTGGAAATATAATTTTGATATGCATGCAATCCACCTCCATCTCAGTAAATCAACACTTAAAATGTTCCATTTGGAACGTAGAGTGGGCATAAGATTGAATAAATAAATCTCTTTCCTCAAACTGTCACATCGAAAGTCTCCACCGTAAACAGTGGTTTCTTTCAGTCTCATTCACATACATACTGCGTACAAAAAGACATCAAAACGAACCAACCCAAACAGCTAAAATAATATCCAACATACCTATGTAAATCATTATTATCATAATAATTACATAACTGAAATAAATCATATTTCGTTAATAGACCAAATAAACATATACACTTCAAATATGTAAATATATCTAATTAATATTTATGTAAATTACATTAATTAGCATATTCATGTAAAATTTACAGGGATATTGAACATCTAAGGAAATGAGGATGTCTATATATATATATATATATCTTGTGAGGAGGAAGAACAACCAAACGGTACTCTGTAGATCTCTATCCAGAAACAATTATATACATATCCCAACCTATATATACACATAGGGCCTTGTATTTATTTTTATACACTCTTTTTCTCTACTCACTTTAAATTTTCATCTGATGATAAATACTACAGTTCAAATATTCTCTAGAATATCACAATATTTAATTTCAGCAAGCATAAACAATAACTCTACCATGAAAATACACTTTCTTGGCATTGCGTCATTCCAAGGCATAGATTTTATTCCCCACTCTAAAGCAATCTCTCAAATTCAAGCAAAATGGTGCAAAAATATGAATTTGATAGAAATAATGGGGTGATTTCTATGTCCTTTTGATTTCTAGACAATTACGAAGTTTTATTTGATTACTCAAATAAAACTCAATTCACAACCTCTTAGAAAATTGTGAAGTTAAGCAAGGGATGTTGTAATGGTAGTGTAAATAGCAGCAGTGTAGCCCTTGCTAACCGTCCCCCTCGGGAATGACACAATGCCAGTCAGATTCAGGGCAGAGCTTTAAACGTAACAAAAATACAAAAACAATTTCTCTTTGTCGTACATTGAGGAAAACAGGACATTGGACAATATAAAACCATGTGTTAGATCTACAGCGCATGTTGGGTACTCGAAATGTTTAATTTCCAAATTCTGTCAACAAGGAGAAGCAAGCACCATGAAATCTTGGAATATGGTAAAATTTTTTCAAAATATTTACTGACATTTGAAAAGCTGATTGAAAATAATCCTTACATTCATTTCGGAACATACCATTATTTCTTTCCAAATCTACATCAAGTCATTATCATAGATGCTTTGATTATAATTTTTAAATCAACATGATTTAAATTCTATTACAACAGTTACGAAATTTTTCATATATTCAATGTTTAAAGACCTAGATTATTTTCTGTTCAAAACAAAATTGAAAAATGAAAAAGAAAAAAAATCCCTTTACATATATATACAAAAAAAAGTATAAAAATTATAATACGTAACCAGTTTTTAACTGGGGTTCATATTATTTTTTCTAAATAGATCAAGCTATCCAGTCTGTCAGTCCTTTGTGAATGATTAAATACATTTTACATCATTCACACATTTCAAATCTTCCTACACTCAACTTATTCTATGAAGATTCCCCCAAATCTTCGCTCATTTGGAATAAATCCAAAAAATGTTCACTTTAAAATGAAATAAAAGAAAGTCGAAATCCATAGCGCACTTGTATAGCTAATCAAATTTCTAGTCTTTGGTCACATGACACTGTCAAGGATGCTTATTGGTCGGTGATTTATAAAGCTGTGACAAAATCAGATAATTTTAATCATAATATGCCTGCACGAGTGGACGATCCACCCAAGTAAGACTATTGTCCACACCTAACTGATAACGACACAAAATCACTTTTTCTTGTAAGGTGTTGGTATTTTTGATCCCCGTGAGGTTGGTGTGCCGACCCGTGTTGGCGTACCCACGCGCGTAGGCGTGCTGACACGGGCCGTTGATGGCGTGACCGCGGTCCGTGTTTGCACTACGTGGGTCTGATATGTCATGGTGGTCTCACTTCGACCTCCTATTTTGCGTGTTTCCTTTTGAACTGTTGTGAATATTTCCGGTTCACTGGTTTCCGATGTCTCGCTGTCCGCCCTACTTGGTGGCCGACTACTGGTGCTGGCCCGACTTGAACTGCGACTCGGTGTAGCTACAAACAAAATTATAATAATTATTGAAATAGTTAGTCTTTTTAGGGAAACAACATTCCACTCTCACTTAGACCTTGCTTTTTTATATACCGGAATATATATATTACATCTAAACAAGAACATATATAAACATAACTGTTATCTATATAATGTTCTGTCTAAAAGAGCTGTTACCTACTTTTAGTAGGTGAAATTTCTGAATGGAAATGGAATTCGGTATATTGTATGAAACTTTTTTACTACAGATAAACACACTGACAAAACACACTTATTTATATCTAACCCCCCCCCCCCCCCCCTCAATAATCAAGACTGTCCCAAGGCCTCCAGACCAAACTGACCCACTATCTACACATGTATATTACAAAACTAACCTCCAGGGCTTTGTATGTCCCTGGGGCTGCGGAGGTCATGTGCGACCCTTGACCTGATGATCTTTGTACCGTCTGGTTCGGTGCGGGCCATTATTTGCCTGACCTCGCCATCTGGGCTAGTCTTCACACGTTGTTTCCATGGCGTTGGGTACTGGGTCTTCTCTCGAATCTAAAACAATGAAGAAGGTGTTGGTCATTTAACTATGATAATGAAGTAGATTTATATGCTGAACCATTATCTATATTTGGTAACATTCAGAACTACCCCTTTGTATATTTATACAGTATCTTATCTTATCAACTGTTTAACAAATCACAGTTCATTTATCCCATCTTTTCAATGACTTTATGACTCCTGAAAATAAATATTCATGCAAATATATGCTTTACAACTCTAGTGCTCAGTTATTACAGTGAACTATGTGATATTGAACAGAACAGATGACATATACATACTTTCCTAGCAGTTAATCAACTGTGTATAATAATCAATTGCTGTTGATAGGTTTTGATGGGCATTTCCAATAGGATAAAACAGGTCAGGACCATATATCTATATCTGCTACTTACCAGAGTATTTGGTCTAGAAAATCGTCTCCTTGGCTGATAGCATTAATTCAAATTGAAATTTACATCAAAATCTTTTACCCATTCAAAACTTCACATGTTTAAACTCAATATCTAAACACATTACTTTATATTTTCTAGGGCATTATTTCCAGCAGTATAACTGTATGCAACTTGAGACAGTTCAACAAAGACAATTAATCACGAAAAATTAAAGCTACATATGTATATGAGTTTACTGATATCTTCAAAATGAAGGAAAATGATGAAGAACAAATCCTAGCTGGGTAAAAAATAGTTTATACAGCACAGCTTATAGGATTTCTGTTGTTGGCAAATCATCTTACCAAGGGGATTTTCGAAAGTTATGTAAGAATATTGTTAACAAACTAACACAGAACAAATTAACATACTGTACAACATAAATGTTCATATATAAACTTTCCTGGAATTTGTGGTTGCCATTGAACTACGAAATTAAATACAATCTTGAATGATCCATGTTTCTGCTGTTTGTTAATATGGAGTACTGTCCATGAAGGTTTGAACATGAACCACGAGACGATCTATGAGGATTCAGACCATGAAGGGAAGGACACACGAATATTTCATGTTATACAGATCCTTGTACATAAAACTATTTGCAGGAGAAGTTTTTGGTTAGAGATTATGTTAATTACCCTTTAACCCTTAATTAACTTTTGAATCTGCGATGAATTTAATAAGATAAGGACATTATGGTCTATGGAGTACATTATGGTCCATGGAGGTGACAGGGATAAATAACTACTTATTTTTTACCGCAAGTGATCATACCTTTGTGATTGGTCCACTGGCAGAGCTCGGCGATCGCGTACTCCACGACATCCCGGAGGGGGTGGAGCTACGATCACTTCCGCCCGGACTACGTGTGACAAAGCCTGACATTGATTGGCTCACACCGTCAGCCAATACAAATTGTTCTCTCAGCTCTATGTTTGTTCTACCTCGCGCTGAAATAAACAACAGGCATCAATAAAAAATGTTGATCAAACATTATTTTATACTTATTTGTCTATTAATGAAGGCAAGATCTGTACATTTTAAATAGACACACACAAATATGTTGATTATAATGATCCTCTGACTTTATAGAGTGCATACTCAGGCTACATATAGGTAAACATTTGTACCTATAAATTCCACAAACATCCCATTTATACGTGTACCCTTAAACCCACATGTCCATACAAACAATTTAGTAACATAAGAGTTCGAAGGGCTCCATAGGGAAAGGACTTTTCTAGGACAATATTTCAGGATATACTTGAACAACATTATCTAAAATGATGCACAAATTTCAGTTCAAATTATTCATCAATAATTATCCTTAAAAGACACCGAACAAATGAAATCTCAAAATATTAATGATAACTTCACTTGAATTTGTATTTCAAACATTAATGAACGAGATCAATTTGATCAACAGAGAAGCATAATAACATGTACATGTAGCCGCTATTATGTGTATGATTACAATAATTTGAAACAAATTTTTGCATCTGGTCAAAAATTTTCCCATAACACATTTTTAGCCATTTTATATTCAAAGTCATTTTCCTCTTTTCAATTTTCCGCATGTACCTAATAACTCTCAACTCCCCCCCCCCCCCCGCCCCCCTCCCAACCTTTTCAACCTCAATAACACTTAGGTAAAACGCCTATTTTCAAAAGATTAAGATCATTAACTTAAACATAAATTTCATGTATAATGTATAGAATAGATCAGATTTTAATTTTGAAATCAAACACAACATATATACATACATATGCATAAGCATGTAATATTATTCTATTCAAACTTAAACATTCCATTTGAAAATTAAATCAAATATTCTTCTAATGCATCCAATAAACAAAGGAGAAATGCTATTACACGTTCAAACTAATTTCAACTTTCAGGTTATTCTTATAATTTCTGTTCTGAATGAAGTTTGTCCTAAATCTCTTACAAAATCACCAACAACCATGTGAAATAAAATATGAATTTTTTATATTAATTTGATATTATTACAATAACTTGAGTAAACCCATACCGTCAGAACAGGGATTTATATGATACAAATTCCACACTACACATCAGAAATTCACAAATATCAAATTTACCATTCCAGCTGATTACAAAGGAGACAAACCAGGTCATTGGGCTTTAGGGGGTATACTGTATATTATTTTTCATTATTAGGTTATTATATATAGATAACAATGTAAATTTATATAAATTCCACATGCAGTTAGATAGGCTAAAACAAGAAGATTTTTTTTCCTCTGTCCTTGTGATGAGGCCAAACCCAGCCCATTTTGGCCCTTTTAAATGAATGTAAAATGAGTCCTTTTCTATATCTCCAAATCCATCTATTAAGCCTATCCAATCAGCTTTAACTCTTTACAAGAAATCAAAGTTTACACCATTCAGTAACATAAAGTTAATAATGAAATACATAAATCCAGTTATTAAATCTTCGTAAACAAAAAATTATCTTTTACATGTAGGTATATTGGCATATCATCATGAAATGATATAATCAAAACTTATGGCTAAACTAAGATCTAGATTCAGCCAGCCCTATACCACAGCTTCCCGAACACCGCCACCCTCCTATGCAAAGCTTGTTCCCGGGCTTCTAGTAGGAGTACTTTTGTGTAAGACATTTATTCTTTCTTAATCATCTAAATACCATCTAACTCAAGAAATGTGCATGATAGGGTATTTATGAGCGGTAAATTAAAAAAAAAAATTATAATTTTATTTTAGAAAATAAATCTCAAAGTAGAAATAAGCACTTGTCCCAAGGAAATCTGTTATACCAGAATAACATAAAATATTTGTATATTACAAACCGAAAAACACCAAGGCTGTTTTGGTTTAAACGGTTGAACTTCAGTAGTTGGACCAAAGTTGATCACTTATTACTGGTAACTATGGTTGCGGACCTATTAATAAGATGTTGCTCTCAGGCAAGTTCTGACGAAGCCTTTCAAGGCCTGTATAAACATTTGTATGTCTGCTGGGATTTCTACTTGGAAATGTTACATTTACTGACAGATGAGCCGGTTGTTCCACAGGAACGAACATGCCCCGATACTGTACAAGTACTAAACCCTGTTCAGTCCCTTCCCAATCATCTAGAGAAAGACAGCCAGGGTTTGATTCCCCGATCAGACGTGAAAAGGTATGGGGTCACCTGCCCAATCATGTGGGTTTTCTGCGGGTACTCTGGTTTCCTCCCACAATAAGACCCCACGCGCGCTAACATCCAGGCCGACAAAAGTGTTTAACATAAGTTGGAAAACTTCTTTCATAATTGTTGTAAAATAAATAGAGTTTATTTATCTAGAGAGAGGAAAGTGTTAGAAGAGACATTTTAATAGGAAGATTTCATACATCAATATAATTATGTTACAGACATATTCAAGCATTAATACTGGAGTCAGTAGGTGGTTAAATAATATACAGTTACAATAATTGACTGAATAATATACAATATACATTGTAAATTTCATATTAATTCAACAACAACCACATTAAATTCCTGGTAAAATTAATGACGTGTATATACATAAATACATAAACCATTTATAAATACAATAATCATGTACAGTTGATTTCCTGCAATCTCAACTTGCTGGGCCTAATTTTTTATCTGTCTTGGCATGATCATTGAATAAAACTTCCGTATCATATCAACAAGCTTGCAGAATTGTACTGCAATATTCCCCGTCTTTCCTCCATCCAAAATAAAAGAATACCTGTTTAAAAATGAGTTTTTAACTATTAAATATGAAATTATTTTGCTTCATTTTTTTTGAGATAATCAAAATTAAACTAACTGTATAGTAAATGCATGGATAATTGCAAACAATCCAAATAAAACTTGTGATATATATATAAACACACGGCCCTTCTCGTTCTCCCCCACCTGTTGAGATTACAGAAATCCCCCGTACACTCCCTGTACACCTGTCATTTTACCTGGAGACAGCAGATAACTATACTGAGGTTGTGCTTTATAAGAATTCAAAACAATTCATTGAATCAACCAGAGAAAACTTTAAGATAAAATTTACATAACAAACCTTTTCAAAAGTTGTTACTCTTAAATGAAGGTATAAAAAGAGTACACCTTGAAAAGATTCATTGTGTAAAGTAGAAGTGTAAAAGCATATAGAATTATTTAATAATTAAAACTGTGAATTTTAAAGTGTAAAGACCAAATACACTGTGAAACTTTAAAACGGGACAGTCACAGCAAAGTGACTTTTATCTATACAGAAACCAATGAACTCAGTTACCCTTTAAAACACATCTGAATACTTCCCGTACGCATTCTAAAGTAGAAATACCGGGTAGTTCATTATGAAATTTCAGGGCAAATGAGTTCATTCAAAACAGATCAATATAGACAGCAATAGTATCAGGTCTATTTCGACAAAGAGGATAAATATGGACAAAATATTTTCTGCCACAATTTTATATTATCCTCCAAAATTTACTAAGAATTTAAAAGACAGAAAATCTGGCAGAGAGAAAAGGAATGGTGCTCTACAACAGCGCAAACTCTTAAAGGAAAGAAAGGGGAATGTTCCATCAGCCATGTCAAAGCAGGGGTGTTTAAGCAGCAACCTGTCCTTCCCTTGTTTCCAAGTAGACTCAACTTCTACCAGTGACTGAATGGTCATTTCATGCAATCAAACTATTTCATATTTTTCACTGACTTTTTTTGTTACTGGTTTTGTATATATATCAACAAACCCAGTGCATTGTTTTGAATGCTAGAATCAAAACTCAATGAAGTCATTTGTGACAATTTGAAGATTATTCAGCTGTCTGGTGGTGCAAATGATACCTCATTCTGTCCCAAAACAGGTTTTCCTCACAACATCAACACGAACCATAAAATGATTTGTTCATGCAACAGAGCACACAACATACAAAGATGGTGGAACAACGGAACGAAATGGAACTGATATAAGCTATTCCGAAGCAGTACAAACTTACAATTATTGGCTAGGGAACAAACAGACATTTTAATAAGTTTTAAGGTAGTACAAAAAATGGGATTCCAATGCAAAAAATAAAATCTGCATAACAGCATTCCTGTTGTCATGACGACAAAAGACCTACTGATTTCAGAGGGTTGTATCTGTATTTTGAAGCGAAACCGATTACGTCTTCGCAAACCAACTTTGGAGGGAAAGAGAAAGTGAGAGAAAACGAATGAAACATACAATATACAAATATGAATATACGTACAGACAGTAAAAATTGGACGAGAAATAAACAAAACATCAAAAACGAAACGCTACATGGCTGAAAACAGAGAGTTGAAGACGAAATTCACCAGAAATAAGCAAAGTTGAAGGTGCAGTTTTTTACGCTAACATACAAGATACTGATTGGAAAGCTGAAAAGAAAGTATATATATATTGTATATATACACAAAATTACAGTATCAGATGGATTTCTCCAACACAAGTTCAAACATGATGATGTGATGGCTATGAGGGTTAGGCTAAGGATGAAGGATGGATTTGCGGAGACAGTTAGATCATGCAGAGGAGAAGGGGGAGCTGGCACGGTGATTGTGAGGAGGGGGGAGCTCTGACATCAGCAAAGCAACATGCCCGGTATACAAACAACACAACAGGAACCGAATTTATAACAACTGAATGGCTTAAACATTGCTCCAGCAACACGACTACTCTATTCCACAGCTGAGTCTGTCAAAAATTTCATTTTTTTTGTAACATTTTTTTTAACACTTCCAACAATTATTATTTACCAAAATGAACATATTGCTTTTCAAGAAATAATTCAAATAATTTTTACAAAACAACAACTTATGCAACAAGAAACAACTTTTTTAGACTCAACTGCAGAATTTTGGGCTCACAAATTTGTGAAAACAAAATGAAAACAAATTCCCGAGATGTAAAAATGTCACGATTACTTACACACTGGGCACGTATCAAAGTGTTTGTTAAAGTCTGTTGGGTGGATTACATGATAACCAATGAAATGCTAGTATGCTAAATACATCTTAATTAATATGTTAATTTATGCACATAATTAAGAGAAATGTTTAACAAGGGGACATAATCAATGGGAGGTGGATGAGACATGATTTTCATTCAGCAACTCAAGTGGTGAAAATAGCTGTCTTGTCTATCTGAAAAATGTTGTCATGGCAACAAATCACATGCCGAAGCCAGGTAGAATATAGGCAATGTGATATACTGAACATGAATAAACATAGCGCATACACTTGGCAGCTGCATGCATTCTTAATGAACATGGAAAATTAAAGAGGCAAAAAAGTACTTCTTTTTTAATAGAAAACAAAACTTTTTTTTTCAATGAAAATGCAGTCTGCATATTTCTTATTTATGTAACAAAATCACTTCATAATTTTTTTTAGATTTTAAAGAATAATACAAAAATACTAATAAAACATAATGATGTTTTGAAGAAAACTTTCAATAAGGTAAACCTATTCAAGCGAAAAGAAACTCAAACAAAATCAAATTTTGAATAAATTGTCACCACAATTCAGACTTTACAAGACAGATTTAATAAAGAGTATGCAAATTTTACCTAAAATTTCAAAATTGTAACGATGTGGTGGAGCAAGCCAAGTTAGTAAAGGTGAGAAATTTATGTACATCACAGCTCCACCTAGTGAGCAATGGGAGTACTAAAACACAAGGGAGATAATCACTTTCAGGATTTTATGGGATTTTCCTTTGTTGATGAAGATGGCACGTTGATGATGCAGTACACTGATATGAAAGTGTGGGGATGCAGCTTATTTCATCAAAATGATGGAGACATGATGAAAATCAAACAACTGGCATTTATTTATGGCCGTAATATGTTTCTCAGAGTTGTTATTTGAATGTAAAGTGTACCATTGTAAAAATATGTCGGAGCTTTATCTTTAAACGATTACTGTCCTTTACACAGAGAAAATCAATGCAACCCAAAAGAAATCTTTTCTTGCTTTTCCAGTTACTTCCCTTAGTAAGATCTGTATGATTTCCTGGGAGCAAAATTTGTAAATTGCAGGAGATTTTCCATAAGTGTGATCCCTGGAATGAACAGGGTTTATTTTGGGTAGATGGGGGTGGGGGGGTATATTTTGTTTCCAAAATAATCAATATTTGATTTTGAAACAACAGTTTTATAAGATGTATTGTCAGATGTATTTTTCTGCAAACAGTTACAATATATTTAAACCAATGGTACGCTTTACCATAACATACTGTTAGCTTGAAAAATATCCAAGTGCCTATTTTGGAGATTTTTTCAAGTTGGTGAAAATTTCAAGCTCACATATAATTATCAAAACATTTGAATATTCATGTCCAAAAACCTCTCTTAGATAGTTGCTATTATTTTTTTTCTATAAGAGTAACAACAAATGATGTAACAAGAACTAGATGACCATAATTACATCAAGAGTATTTTTGACAAGAAAGAGATCTAGAGTCAATTGTGTAGAAACAGTGAAATATTTAGCTGTAAGAAAGAACAAGTAGCATTATCATTTTACAGAAGCTACTTCTGGCAACTATATATATTTACCTACTTCTGACACCTATATATTTACCTACTTCTGACACCTATATATTTACCTACAGATAGTGTCTTAAGGATGGACTAAACTATTACTGGCCAGTACCTACCTCGACATGGGTCATTTTTGACCAAGAATTCATCCAGAGCCACCCAGCCTCCTCCGACTCGGACCATCACGGTACTTCTGAGGATGCGGACTAAACGCAACTTCTGGGAGTCACCAAACTAAAAGCCAAAGTTATTATTCATATTTAATATGTTTCAACCAAAACTTTATGACATACCTTTATTTATTTAATTATGTTACAACCAGTATATATAATCACTTATTCTGACCTGAATATCAAATTACTTAAGTTAAACTAACCCGTATTTAAATATGTTACAACCAGTATATATAATCACTAATTTTGATGTGTATATCAAAACTGAAGTTAAACTAACCCATATTAAATATGTTACAACTAGTATATACAATCACTAATTCTTACCTGTATATCAAATAACTAAAGTTAAACTTCCCTGTATCTTTAAATATGTTACAACCTGGTATTATCACTAGTTTTGACCTACCCTGTATTTGCCCTCTCCAATTTTATGGATCTTGAACTGTTTAACACAGGTACATTTTGACACCTGGTTCTTGACTGCGTCCATGATCTTTTCAGCATCGGTGATGACTTTCTGGGGCTGTGAAGGAGAACAAGACGTAAATTACATACAAAATGGTTTCTTTCATCATCTGAATTCAGTTATTAGTATTTAAAAATATTAATTGACAAAAAACATCATTCTGTTAGTGTATATGCAAATTGACAATAATTTGCCTGCTGGCGTTATGACTTCAATCGTCGCGACCCCTACTGACCTCTCTGTCTGCTGGTCGGAGTGCCGTCACAAACTCCTTGTAGTCTATGAGTCCCAAGCCTGCACGGTCAAACAGATTGGCCACGAGTTCCATCTCTAGCTGTGATGTCGGGAACTCTGTGGGAAGGTGAAAGGAAATCCTACTTAGAAATCACACATTTATCTCGCACACCCCTACATATCTATAATGAACTCGCCTAGTCTTTCATTGGAAAGGTTCAAATGGGACATAAAGGGGTGAATGGCTTATCTTACTTTTGACTGAAATCTATCCACGGTTGAATCTAATTGCCCTTTTTTTTATTATATTCAATTGTTTCTTATTTATCATTTTATACATATTATCTGTTAAGGTGGAATTTGACAATCTCAAAGTTTAAACCTGCTACACAGAAGATTCTTTCAGCTTACATAATGCTGATCATTAAACTAAAACAATGCATAGTGTATGTAATACCTAGATCACCCCAACTGTTGTCTCGGGACAAGGCGTCTTGACAATAAAATTTCACTGTATATAAATCACACTGGTTATAAAGATTCAAGAAAATCTATTTTTCAAATGTCAATCTTAACATACGTACATTTCTGAGTTTGCACAAAAGAAAATGAGATAATGATACTATCGCTCCCCCTAAAAAAAATACAAACACGTAAAACTCAACACAATGGAAGTCGACCTACTTGTGGCCATAATACAGTTGGTGAACTCTGCACGAGACACACGACCGTCGCGGTCACGGTCGTAGCGACGGAATTGTTCCATGATACGCGACTTGTTATGTCTCATCCACTGCATATACCTCTTCCTCCAGTCCTCAAACTCAAACCGCTTCAGACGCTCCACCTGTAATACACGTCAGGGACAAATAATACCTGTTAAACACATTTCAATGTAATACACGTCAGGGACCATTAATACCTGGTACTGTTTCAGTGTAATACACGTCAGGGACAATTAATACCTAGTAACATTTTAATTTTACATTAATTTGGAAACTCTGTGAGACTTTGTGAGAATCTTGACTTGCTCTTATTTTAAAATATTGTATTTGATACAGAAATTTTTTGAAATTAACAAATAAGCCAATTCTAAATAATAGTAGTTAAGGGCTACAAAAGATGTTTTTTAAAAGATTTTTCTAAATTAAAATGAAGAACACTTCAAAAGATTTCTAATACATTATAGAGAATGATGATGAACTAGAGATGACAGAAGATGCAGTGAAGTATATACCTCATTGAGATAGTCGAGAGCATCCTGCAGTTTCCTATGACGGTCCATAGCCATCAACCATACTGTCCGCCACTTGTTAAACAGTGCTCCAATACGCGGGTTCTTCCATGATGGTTCTGGAGTCCTGCGACCATCAGCGTCACTTTTTCTAAAATTTCAATTTAAAAAAAAAATTATGTTGAAATTCATAGAAATGAAAATTCAATGATAAAGTAATTTATTTCAGTTTTTCCAGTCTGTCAAAAGAATTGAATTGCCTCATTATTCATGAATTAACTTCTACATAAATAGTTTGTCTAGGTCAACAAACCAACCAACAAACTAGTTTAGGTCTAGTTTTCTCATAAAGAAAATTTCCGATTCTTCAAGAGATCCCTTAACAGCTGCCCATTAAAATTGATTATGCACAAGGATTTTCTTAGAACAAAAATGATTCAAAACTTTTGTGACATTATACATGTGATTTAGATATATGCTGTATGCAGTGAAATCTTATCCAAGACAAATTTATCCCTTTGCCATTGAAATCCAGATTTGCCAAATTAATTAAAATGAATTTTCCGAGTTATACGAGTTAACAAGGATTGGCTGTTTATAAAACTTTGCTTGCTAATATTGCTAATATTGGTTGTAATGATGTTTCCTCCTCATTACATAAGACAACATAGGGCAATGTTAAACAGTTAAACTCAGGTGAAAATTTCACAATACACATGACCCTAACTGACTACTGGTCAACACGTTTAACTGTGCTCTACCTGGGTGTCCTGGACTTGACCGGTGTATGGCGTCCACTCTGTCCCTTCAGTACAGGAATGTGCGATTCGCCGGACACAGAGGATGTCCGGCGGCGATCGCCCTTGGTCAGTTTGTCAATCTCCGGCTGTTTACCTGACATCTCATTCTGGAAATGCTGTAAGGAGAACAGGGAATAACGAAGTTAGCACCGATATTTCTAAATCCTCCTTCATTTACTATCAGATTGTATCAAACAAGTTCAGTCCACTTAGCACTACTTGAAGATGCTGATCGTTCATGATGCTGACCCGCCCACTTAGCAGTCACAACTGCAGATCATCCCTAAGCCCCGCCCATATAGCAGTCACAACTGCAGATCATCCCTAAGCCCCGCCCATGTAGCAGTCACAACTGCAGATCATCCCTAAGCCCCGCCCATGTAGCAGTCACAACTGCAGATCATCCCTAAGCCCCGCCCATGTAGCAGTCACAACTGCAGATCATCCCTAAGCCCCGCCCATGTAGCAGTCACAACTGCAGATCATCCCTAAGCCCCGCCCATGTAGCAGTCACAACTGCAGATCATCCCTAAGCCCCGCCCATGTAGCAGTCACAACTGCAGATCATCCCTAAGCCCCGCCCATGTAGCAGTCACAACTGCAGATCATCCCTAAGCCCCGCCCATGTAGCAGTCACAACTTGTAGACCTTCCCTATGCTCCATCCACTAAACAGTTTAATTACATTTTGCAGAATGTCTATAGGCCTTGCTCATTTAGCGGTCACAAATTACAGATCCTCCCTAAGCCGCACCCACTTATATAATTAGCAGTCATAACTTACAGATCCTCCCTAAGCCCCACCCACCTAGCAATCAGTTTGAAGATCTTTGTCGAGCCCCACCCAATAAGTGTTTACCACTTGTTATTCCCCAATAAGCAGTACTCACTTGATGGTCCTGGATGAGGTCCTGTATGACTTGTAGGTCCCCAGGAATTGGTTCCTGGTCAAGCCCCGTCAGTGTGCCTTCAGCGCCGTTGAGCCAAGCTACTAGTTCATCCAGTAAGGCGTTATTTCTGCGCAGAACAGCAAGCCCCTCCGCCAGCTTACGGCCTCTCTGCTTACACATCCCGGTCAGCTGGAAGTTTACACATTGTATATACATTTAAAAATTTGAATTTCAAAAATTGTGACTTATGATTAAGCCATGAAATAAATACAACATATAAGATGTGCTTTCAACTATTGAGCAAATTTATGAATTACAAGTAGTAATTTAAGTACTTTTCACCCAGTGTTTTCTTCATCTCATATATGCATTTGCTACGTACAATGGTTTCTGGAAAATGCTTGGTCAGATGTGTTCAAGTGAAGTGTTAAATTCATCAAATTATCTAATTGCAAATTTTTTTTCCAAAACACTTGTAAAACCAGAAAATACTCCTGTTAACAGTATGTGCTGTTAAATGTAACAAAATATCAATAAACAAATGTCAAATGTTAGCATAAATAAGAAAGAATCTAATTGATAAACATGTAATTGCTTGACTAGTACTGTAAACGAACCTCCTCCCAACGAGCTCGCAGCACAGACAGCCAGTGTTTCAGCGTGGACACAGCATCAGGGTGGCATCGCTTCATTATGTCCTGGCCAATGTTTAACGTCTCTCGGAGATTGGCTTCCTGTCTCAGCAAGTCCTCCTCAAACCTCTGTAGGGACAAAAGTTGGATTTTTTTAATACACAACAACTTGTTTGGTATTATCTGGTGAGCTATTAGCTCAAAAAAGTCAATTTTTCTTCAGAGTTTTCTGAACTTACAAAGGATATAAAGGAACCTGTAAATATGACTAAGGTATCCAAGGAAACAAGCTTAAACTTTACAGGAGTAAATGTGTTGCCAACCCTGCCTTCAGAAATGTTAACTTTCAATGGGTTAAATAGGGAGTCCAACACAGAGGTTCTATGTTTTTTATTGTAGCTACCTCTGAAGCTGAAATATGTAAACAACGCTCCAATAAAAAATATTGAATCAGTTATAGAACCCCCGTGTTGGACCCCCTATTTTGCTGTACATAACCCGGATTTCGTGGGTAGACCTCGTGTATATACACTTGTTTCCACGGCAGGTTTGACGGGATATCTACAGTACGTTTTACTACCTCCCGGGACGTTGTGTCTCCACCCTCCCATATTGATTTCATTGGGTTAGTAAAAGGGTAACACTTGTAACTGATACCATAGGTTTGAGTCAGAACGAACTATTGACATTGCAGGGTTGGTGGACGCTGGGAAGACCATACAAGTGGAGAGGGCGAAGGGTTGGTGGACTAAGGGTGGGAAGACCATACAAGTGGAGATGGCGAAGGGTTGGTGGACTAAGGGTGGGAAGACCATACAAGTGGACATGGCGAAGGCTTGGTGGACTTAGTAGAGTGCGGATCATACATGGCGATATACTATACCTTGTGTTCTTCTATCTGTTTCAGTAAGGGTGCCTCCTCGTCAGGGATCGGCCCGCGGTACCTCAGCTGTCTCTCAGCACTGGCGAGCCAATCCATCAGACTCTGTCCCTTCTTATGGAAATCTTCAGCCTTGAAGGAGAGAAAGAAGGACAAATCAAAGTCAACCACATTCTGATTTGGTAATGTTTTGCAATTATCTCTTTAATTCAGTTGTACGCCAAAATAAATTTGTTTACAGTAACTTGTACAAGCAAAACCTTCCAAATCTAAATACCTGTATCTAATGACTATAATAAGTACTCTAGTAGCTGATCTACACATACCAGTTTGTGGGCCTGTTCTAGTCTCTCCTGTTTGTTGACGGACAGTTTACACACACGGTCCCAACTCGTGGACAGTTCAATAAGCTCCGCCTGCTGTTGGGACATGTCACCCTCCGACTTCTCCATCAGCTCCATGGCACGCTTCCGTACGAACGCCACGGTGTTAGATCTTGCTCCAAGCTCCTGCTGGAAAGCCTACAGCAAAACATAAAGGTATGGACAGATTATATCCTGTGTCTTTCTCCATAGCTTTATTGTTTTAAAGATGAATTAAAACATGTTTCTTAATTGTATTGTTGACATACAAATTTCACTTGCTTAACATAACCAAAAAAGACATAAAAATAACTTCTTTCGCTTGAAGGTTGAAGTAAGGTTTTTTCGGAAGTTTATAAGAAGAAATTCATTTTTAGTAGTTTTAGTTTGTAATCTCCACCTAGCAATGCAGGGGCAGCAGAACGTCCTGATTGAGAATACAGTACACTCCTCTTTATATCATGTTGCATTTTTCATGAAATTAACAGGAATGTAACATTAAGAGAAACATGTTTTTCCACTAAATCTAGTGAATTTCCAATATTCATAACTTTATATACAACTAAACACAAAAACACCGTTAACCTGTTTATTGCTTCGAGGCAGAAGTAGGTCATAATAAACATGTACATAAAAACAAACATAACAAACTAATATTTGGCATATCAGGGGCTACTCACTCAAACATTAACTACCACAAATATTCAAAAAAGTACTCTAAAACTTTAAAATATTCTCGAGCTTTACTCCAAAGAAAACTAGCTGAGAAGGAGCTCTACTCTGACGAACTCCAGAGAAGCAGCTATACTCTTTAGTAATATGGAGAAGCTGAGAATAAGTCTGAGATTAAAGAGATGTAAAGGCTAACTGAACTCTTGAGTGATTCAAGAGAAGCCCACTCAGCATAACTCTTAAGTGACATAAGAGCGGCTCTTAAGCGATTTAAGAGCAAGTTTCTTGAGCCGATCAAGAAAAGCCAAGGAAGACTGATAAGCTGAAGCGATTCCAGCTTCTAAGACTTGCTGATAGACATCTTGAGCGATTCAAGAGCAGCAACTAAGACTAGATGACATCTTGATTGGTTCAAGGAAGCCAAGTCTAGTGAAATAATTATCTACCTAATTTAATTAAGCTAATATGAGAAGCCCACTCAGCAACTCTTAAGTGACATAAGAGCGACTCTTAAGCAATTTAAGAGCCAGATTCTTGAGCCGATCAAGAAAAGCCAAGGAAGACTGATAAGCTGAAGCGATTCCAGCTTCTAATACTTGCTGATTGACATCTTGAGCGATTCGAGAACAGCAACTGAGACTAGCTAATATCTTGAGCAATTTAAGAAAAGCCCAGTCTAGTAAAATATAACATGACTATTCTAAGGTAAGTATTGGGGGTGACATTCCCCAGGAATTATGAGCCAAATTGAACGAATGAGTAAATTAAAACAAAATTACTAATGAGTGAGAGCCCCCAATACAGTAAAGGTATGAGTAAGTAAAATTTATAAAATGGTAAAACAATAATTAAGATAAGACATAATGTAGTGCTAATTCAATGTATATATATGAAGATGTTTCAATCTATAGATAACATTATTTCATTAAAATCCCTCCTTTTTTATATTTTTAAAAATTTTCTATGCAATATTTTGTACAAGTTGTATCTGAAATTCAAGGAAATGACATAATTTTCTGGATATTTTATGTGATTGGTTAAAAAAAACATGATATTAAGAGGAATTCACCTCAAAATCCATGATATTAACCAAATAAAATTACTTAAATTATATTGAGAGAAAAATGGTGATTGGGAAAAAGATGATATTAACAGGGGTGATATTAAGTGGAATCCATTGCATTTGTATTTATTCATCTAATAACGATCATTATCTGTATCATCCAATACTTAACTTTTTCCAAAGAAAGATATATTGATAGCTATCTGACCAGTCAAACTTGTTTGACCAAATAAATGGCAGGGTAATGTAGTGACTGATGCTACTGGTCTGACCAGACTAAATGCAGCCTACCTTGTGGGCCTCTAGCAGGTTGTTAACGGTGTCGATGTCACCGTGGACGGGCTGGTCTTCCCCGAGCATCGGCTCCACCTTACCCAGCCAGTCCAGTAAAGCCTGCAGGGCCTCGGTGAACTGGCCTGAAAACAGCAGTGCCTCCTCTAACTTGCGTTGTCTGAAAAAGGGAAGGGAGATAACTTTAAAACACAAGGGAGATAATCAGGTGAGAAGTAATGCAGTACAAGGTGCTACTCTAAAGAGTTTATATCTATCGTAACAAATCCATTTTTAAAATTGTTGCAGGAATTTAGATCTGTGTCAAAGGACATATTTATTAATGATATGAAAGAACAAGCTCATTTTCAAAAGGATTCAGTGAAGATTGCATAATTTTTGCATTTGTGATCTTAGCAATATTATGTCAGTCAAATGATAGTACATATGTACACCTCTTAGCTCACTCACCTGTCGACCGACTTTCCACAGAGGTTATTCCACTGTGCCTTCAGTTCTGTCAGCATTTTCTGTATCTCGGGAACATCATCTGGCGGACATTTGTCCTTGAGAGCCCGTCCTCCCCTGTTGACACTGTCGTACAGCGGCTGATGGGTGCCGAGGCTTCGCTGGAACTCCTTGTGTTTCGCTATCTGTGCCTTGATGGTTACCGGGTCGTTTCCGACCAGCTGGTTACTGGCCAAGGTCTGCAGGGCATCTCTCATCCAATCAAGTAGCTCCTTCCATATGGTGTGGAACTAAGGCAGAAATCAGATTTGAGTAGGACGAAGAATTGAGAAACAAAAACACAAGACTATCAAGGGACTGTTCCAAAATTAACCTTATGGATGTGGCAGGAAGCATTTTTTCAGGTAACCCACCAACAATCAAAATTTAATATTGTAAGTGATTTAATGTAAGGATTGGTAAGCAGATCTTGTTTTAACCCCACCACTCATGATATATTAATACAGGTGCCTCCCACCTCCCCCACACAAATAATTATGGAATAGCCTCAACTTTTTTCATGTCAAATGAGTCAAAATGTGTTTCATAAAACAATTTTTGGAGCATCTAGAGGAAACGAGATTCATTCAGCCAATAAAACGTTAGACCAGTTTTCTCGATAGCATCTTTGAAGTAATTTATAGTCTGACGAATTAAACCGACTTTCAGCCAATCAGAGGCAATACTAGCCATAGGTACAGCTTGAAACAAAACAACACTTCACTTACCTGCTTGGCTTCCTTGAAGCCCCTCTCCAGTTGTCTGGTTCGCTCTGCACTGCGGGACACAATTTTCTCCCAGCGGTGCTGGACGCTAGAAAGAAGGTTCTTGATGAGAATCACATCCTGTTTCTGTGAGAAGTACTTGAGGTGAGTGCCGGTCTTGTCCAGGGCGATCATGACTTCGCGGTTACGGCTCACATTTTTCTGGAGAACCTAGATAGAAGATTTACACACAAATACAATACACAAGTCAAAATAACTATACAAGGAATTAAAAAACTGTAAAAGTAAACATTTTGGTGGTAATTCTGATTAAGTGATTTTGGCACTAAAATAATTAAACTTAATCATGATTGCTCTACATACCGTTACTGTATATTGCTTTCTACAGCAAGTTTTATGAGTGTGTCAAATTATCATTACATTTATTGGTTTAAATTCGGTTAAATGCTTAAATTTGAGCATATCAGAATAACTTTGTTTGCAGTATGCTAGAACAATGTAAGCTTTTGAAATGAAAAAAACCCACACCCTCATTTGAAGATGATAAATACTACTTTAGAAAGTTGTTTTGAATTATTCAATTCTCAGTACATAAACCTGAAAATCAAAAACTTTCAAATTCACACATCATACAGGAAAACACTTACTGTTGTATGAGATTAGTATTTTACAAGTTCAATTGCTGTGTAAAGACAAAATGTTCCCTGATTGCCAGTCATTCATTTTACTCAATAACATGAATATTAAGAAACTATTTAATATAATATGTGCCCCACAGAAATCGATATTTATTCCTTATTGTCCTTATCTTGCTGTTTAAGACAGTGTTGTGTGTTTATACCTTGTGGTCCTCTATCTGGACGGCCACACGCTCCAGCAGGCGACTGACGGGGTTCAAGTTGTTCAGCGTTCGCTCTGTATCCGTGAGCCAGGCAATGAACTTGTTCAGGTCAGCGTGGAAACTGTTAGCTTGTCCCACGGCATCCTCCAGCTTCCTCTGAACACAAGAAAATTTGACATATATAGATCAAATATTGTCTACAAATAGAAACCAAAATGGTCATGGATATTTAACAGAGGTCAATATTTTTGTTAAATATCTCCACCAGGAGACGAACACTGAACCTGAGCTAAAGAGAAGATCTCTCTAGCCTAGTAGCTAGTATTGACCAGGGTAACAGATACATACTTTTTGGTCTGCGGAACGAGACCCAATGTGGTCCCAGTATTGCTGTAGCAGTCCCAGGTTTTGTACGTACCTTTCTGTCTGCGGCACGAGACCCGATGTGGTCCCAGTGTTGCTGTAGCAGTCCCAGGTTTTCTACGTACCTTTCTGTCCGTGGCACGTGACCCAATGTGGACCCAGTTTTGCTGTAGCAGTCCCAGATTTTGTACGTACCTTTCTGTCTGTGGCACGAGACCCAATGTGGTCCCAGTATTGTCGTATCAGTCCCAGGTTTTGTACGTACCTTTCTGTCCGCGGCACGAGACCCGATGTGGTCCCAGTGTTGCTGTAGCAGCCCCAGGTTTTGTTGGATGTTGGATGCAGCAGGTTCTGCACTTTTCCCTCTCAGTTTGTTTCCATCTTCTTTGACTTTGTCTACACGAGGTTTGGTCCGTTCCAGCTCCTCAAACATACTCTGTAACGGCACAAACAACCAGTTAATATGGAAAGAATTCATTGGTAAATAGTTTCTTAATGATGAAATGAATTAATTAAGATTTGCTGTTTGTGAAATTGTTATGTTTATCATCAATACAGATTTTTATACTTATAGACGCTCTTCAAGTTTCACAGTAAAACTTTTTTATGCTATGTTAAATAAATATTGACAAACGCCAATTATGAACTCCATTTGAATGCACCTAACTGATTTATAGAATATTTCGGGTGTTGAGTAATGATCTCATTCAGTCCCTTACATTTCACAATAAACCATTCTTACCATTGAATTGGAATAACTCAATCACATCTTCAGAGGTGAATAAACTTAATTAACACTTATGCAATATTTACAACATGAAGCCCATGGTGCTACAATACATTGGAGACTGACCATGATAATTTAACTCTCTAAGTTACTTTTTGTCTACATACTGACACAAAACAAAAAAAACTCAGGTCTATTACTACAGGGAGTTACGGTAAATAGGAGATGTTATCACAACACTTAATTAAAGACGGCTCGTTAATACAGGTATATAAACACACACTAATCACACCCCAGTCTACAGTGAGGTGTGGTGATACCAAGTGCTTGAATCTATCATGTCATTCATATACATATATTAACAATTCCAAAGGTCATGTGAGTATTGAAAACCCTCAAGGTCATTGAAGTATTGTCAACTAATAATCTCAGGGTCATTCCAATATTGAGAACAGCCAAGGTCTGGTAAATATTGAAAACACTCAAGGACACTGAAGCCCTGAGAATTCATAGTCTCTTGGTCATTCCAATATTGAGAACTGTCCAGGTCATGTCAGTATATTGAAAACTCTTCAGGTCATTCCTATATTGAAGACTCAAGATCATAAGCATATCAAGACTTTTCAAGGTCATGTGATATATGAGAACTCTCAAGGTCATTTGAGTGTTTGGATATGTCCAGAAAATGTGTACATCAAAATCTGTTATGATCGTTTGTATACTGAAGAACTTTCAAGGTCATGTGCATAATTAGAACCTTCAAGGTCATGTGAATAGTACAAACTATCAAGCACTGAAAACCCTTAAGGTCATGGGAGTATTGAGAGTTTTCAAAAGTCACACTGACACTTTTGTAAATCAAGGAGTACTCCATATACTCAAACTTCCAGCAACAGAGACAGGCTACATATATAGTTATATCAGGCACACTAGATATTTTGGTGCATGTTCACATGTGATCAGAATTTAGTGTACATTTTATTATATTGTACCAGTGTCATTTTCTAGCCTACATAATACATATAACATAGTGAACCACAAACTGGAAATCCACCTTCTTTCTGATAATCGAGGGAGTTGAATGATTTTGCAATCGCTTGTAAAATGGTTGAAAGGTCATGGGATAATGTCAACCAGGTTTCAAAGCTCATGGGATAGTTCAGAAGGTCAGGTGAAGTGTCTGCAAGGCTCAAATGTCAAGTGTGTTTGCAAGGTTCAAAGGTCATAGTGCTTTCAAGGCTCAAAGGTCATAGCGTCGACCAGGCTCAAAGGTCATGGGAGTGTCCACAAGGCTCCAAAATCAGTGTTCACAAGGTTCAAAGGTCATGTGAGTGTTCTCAAGGCTCAAAGGTCATGTGGTGATATTTTACAGCTATTAATTTTCCTAGTGAAACATGCAATGCTGACTTTGTTAACATGAGGAAGGGTGTAGGTTTGAACTATTTCAATACCGATCAGCCATTGTGATAATTGACTGGAGAAGCTGATTGGTTGGTGCTAGCTCACAGTGCATGATGGGAATGACTGAGAGATGATGAGAATTAAACATATTACGAATTTATCACAATCAATTTTTCAGGACCACAAACCTGAATGAGGGTTGACCTTTTAAGATCAATATTATTAGATAATTCACTATGAGGCTACTGAAGTATAACGGGGAACCTTGTTTGTCCAGGCAGCTCACTCACTGGGACGTAAACATCCAGTTTATGAGATGTTTTATCTATGAAGACATATGGTCTGAATACGTTTCCTAGATCTGTAAAAGATGATACTGGAGACAAAATCTGAACTACGATCATTTCTCGGCTGTCTCTGTCTGTAGGTCAGCTGCAGACGACACTCTGTACATGCATACTTCATTCCTGGAATTCAATGTATTGCCTCAGTTCTACTGTAACTCATATCTATTACATCACAAGTTAACAGTATGCTTTTATACTGTATGTCCAGACTAACAAGGTTCCCCATTAAACTTTCTGGTTTTCATTTAAAATCGGTTAAACATGTGTATTCCACTGCCACCCACCAGATGGCAGACGTGATCAGTGGACAGGATAGGATGGTCCGGGATTCAAACATCCAAACTGAAACTGGTCAAAAGCTGTAAGCTTCGTCAGGTAAGACTTACACTGAATATTTTCACTGGGGTTTAATTTTCTGTAATTTGGGGTTTGGGGGGTTTATCAGTAGAATTACAGTGAATTTCTTTTGTTAACAAACTCTGTAATATAATGTGAATGGCAAAATTTAAAAACTTAATTTAAGACTTTCCCGTCAAAGAGCGGAAAACTTGACTGGGCGAAAATGTTCCTGTATATAGCAGTAATAGAGTAAGAAACCAAAACATTCTTTCAAAATCACATTCAAAATGATCTTGAATGAATACAAATTTTGCTTAGACTAAACTATTCACACTTTTGATCCTTTGGAGAAATGTCTTTATTTCAAAACTAAGCAGGCTTTAACCAAGTCAGTTTGAATACTTTGGATCCCGCATAACCTAAAAACAAAAGTTGAAGTCTAAATTTGTAAATTAGGTTTTTAAAAGAAGTTGAGAGAAATACCCCAGAACCAAAGATATTTAAGATATATAGTCTTACCTCAATCTGAGGGATATACAAAACAACACACATTGACAGAGTATATATCACAGACAGTAGTATCTAATTCATGAACCTGCATTCGGATGTAACACCACTGTGTATGAGGTCACTTCCTGTACAATCAGCCAATCAGAGAAGCTCTTACAGATCACTTGCTTTACATTACGAGTGTTTGTTTTTTGCCTGAGCGGTTTTATACGTGCTTCATGATCACTACTGCATAGTTCAGTTACAATATCCAGCAGACAACCAATTAAAATACAATATTAAAAGATCTGACACGGATCAAGTTTAAAATTTTGCCAGACTACGGTGACCTCGAACACAGTTCAATGTTAGATCTGAACACAGTGGCGGGCTGTAACAGATGGAATTTTATATTTCATGTTAAAAAGATTAAATATCAACAGAAATTTTAAAGTTTGGAACATTAAATGAAATCAGAAAATTTGTCATGTTATTTGATCTTTTTAAAAAATTTGTTTAGTATCCAAAAGAAAGTTTAATAAAGATTTTGAGGAAAACAGAAATTTTCTTCTATGTATGGCATGAGTCATATTTTAATATCAATGAAATTATGAAAAAGGACTAATATATGAGTGATAAGATTGATATGTAGATATATGTATAATTGTAATTATTCACTGTTAGTATAGAATATTCATATGCCAGATAAAAGATATAAAGAAAACTCAACATAGCATTCCCGTAGCATGTAATTACAAACAAGAAGCCATTTCCATATATGTTTATGTCGCAACTCAAAAACGATAAAACTACAGACAACTTAAAACAGATTGAAACAGTTTGCTATTGCATAAACGATGAACGTGTGTAAAACCAGATATATCTTATACAGGACCGTACCATGAATTTGTCGAGCTGTTCGGAAGCTGTTTCCGGGAGGCCCCCGACGGGGGTAGTGGTGATAAGGTTACCCTCCAGGTCCCCCAGTAACACCAGCAGATCCTGAAGTTCTCCTGTAAACTGCTTGGCCTACAAAATATGAAAAAAAAATATATTACTGCATGTTCACGCATTACAGGAAAAAACTAAAAAAAACTTCTTTCAATGAAATTCAGCAGATTTTAATTAATTTCTTTTATGTTATTTTACCAAAGGGAAATATCTGTTTCCTTTTTGACCTAGACCTACCTCTCTGAGAGCGTCCTTCAACTCTGCGTATTTCTTGTCACATTTGTCCTGTACACGTCCCCACGTTCCGTTAGCCTCGCTGAGCTTGCGTTTGATGGGCGTGTCTGAGCCTTTCTCCGTGGCAGCAACACGAGCACCGGCCTCTTTGACGGAGTCCACACTCTCTTTGTGGGCATCAATGTCATTTTGTACAACCTGGAAAAAAAAACATTCCTCAACTTGAATGTATTACCCGCAAAATCCTCTCTAAACTTTGAATTCTTGCACCGCCAGTTACTCATTCATCCCTGAAATTTCATAGTGAGCTATTCCAACCTCTGAATTGGAAGAGTTCAAATGCATTTTCAGGGGGGAATGAGTTAGCATGACCAAGTAGAAATTTTCACATTATTTTCCTGGAAAACAGCATCATCTATCATTTGAAGTACGAATAATAAATAAAAGAATAATTTCAAGAAATACCACTATTTATAAAGTTTACATATTTTACATTATTAACCTCCATGACCTTTGGCAGACTCTCAACTTTGACCCCCTACCTTGAGTTTGGAGAGCTCTATCTCTATGTGTTTGGGGTCACCAAAGGACAGCTGTGTCTCGTCCAGTGTTTGTTCCGTTTTGTCCAGCCAAACTAAGAGTTCGTTGAGAGCGTGCTCAAACTGACCCGCATCCAACATGGCTAACTGGAGCTTACGCTGTAAAAAAACATGTCAGATTGATCACAAGATCTTAAAACCAACAGACAACACTCAGTAACAGTTAACTCACATCTATCAAAATTATTTCATATACTTATCTATCAAAATTATTTCATATTCTTATTCTATATCTTACGCAATTGTAAGTGATGACTCTGCAAGTATTTTTTTGAATGCATTAACTTCAAAATAACATAATTATGAACTATTGTAATCTATCTCATGAAAATAATATTCATACTATTAAATTTGTTTATTCTGTATTAAGATATTATTAGTAAAGTTATGTAATGCAATAAAACCTTCTATTTTAAAGAAAAAGGTGACTGTGTGTTTGGATGATACCAGTTTGTTATAAATTGTTTAGACAATGTATATTAACCTGTCTTTAATTTCCTGCTGATTTCACATTACGATAGATAAATACATGAGTTGTGTGGCAGTACAGTACAACTTTACCTGTCTCTTGGCTATTTTCCTGCTGATTACACATTACGATAGATAAATACTCTGATTTGTGTGTCAGTACAGTACAACTTTACCTGTCTCTTGGCTATGTTCCTGCTGATTACACATTACGATAGATAAATACTCTGATTTGTGTGTTAGTACAGTACAACTTTACCTGTCTCTCGGCTATTCCTTCCAGGAGACCATCCCAGCGTTTGTTGACCGTGGTCAAAGGTTCCTTGACCACAAGAGCCTGGTCACTGGAGGAAGTCTCCTTGACCATGTCGTTTCCGTTCTGGTTGAGTGACTCTATGTCCACTTGTTTGGGTTCTACCTCTGCTTTGAATACCTTACAAAGTAACGAGGAAATGGATAAATAACATGTCCTAGTCAGTATCAGACATATTGATTCAGAGAAACAAGATTACTAAAATTAGATCAATTTTATTGGACAGAAGTGCCCTAAGCGATGTCATATAATTTCACTTTTTTAAGCATATTAACCTTGGAACTCTTATTGAAGGAATATAATTTTCTTAATATCTTTTCCTTATATATAAATAAGTTCAAAGGTACCAAGCTGGATATGTCCTTACCTTGACTGCGTTCCATTGGGCTTTGATGGTGTCAAAGTCCGACCCCACTTTTCCCATCTCCCTCATACAGACCTCCCTCTTCTGGAGCCACACCAGCAGTTTCTGTACAAGCAAAATAGTGTTTATTACAACCAACATTTAAAGCAACAAAAACTCTATTCAGCAATCATTTTTTCAAATAGCAACTGTGACCTTATTTTTGACATTTGCACTATTCCCAGGTATTCTCAAGAGCATTGATAATGAATTGAAATGGAAAAAGAAAGAGAGAAGGAAAAATTCTTTCACTCAAAGAATTGTAGACAGTTGGAACTCTTTACCAGAAAATGTAGTTGAAGCACCAAACTTTGTCAGTTTTGAAAACCGTTTGGACAATTTTTGGAGTAACGTCACAACATAAACACATAGGTGTCAACCTCCCCGGATTCTCCGTGGTACTCCCGGAAAATCGCTATATTTTTCCATTATCCCTGATTTGGTATGTCTCCCGATTCGGGGACAAATTTTCCACGGATTTAAGTTGTCATCCCGGATTATACCCCGTAAAATCACAAACTATCCAAAACATGACCCCAGGTGGTGTTTTGACACCAATGCAGTCGACAGGTGAGAGTTCGACAAACGAGTCTATTGTTCCTGGCTCTGATTGTCACGCAATTCATTCACACATATAAGTAATTATCATATGTGAAAGACATTAACACTTGGTAATAAATCCGACACATCGTTGAAAAGTTGAGAAACAAGTCGGAGTCAAAAACGAAATCACAGATGGCAGGGGTTTTCCGATTTCCCCGGTTGGTAGTCTTTTTCATGAAAACGCTTAAATATGTTTATTGTGTGGTTACCTGATTAAGCTTCTCAACGACCGAGAATAGTATACAAACAAAACACGCTGTGCAAGCATGGAGGCTCAAACTCCGATGGCGCGGAGGAACAAACGGACAGCTCTGATAAATATTAGCCTGGAGGAAACGGGATGACCAATTATTTATTCAAAAGTAGTGAAAGTACTAGCACATTTAAATCCAACTTCGGATGTTTGAGGTCCGATAAGCAACTTGACCATTTTATATTGTTATTACCAAACACGCGTACGGGGCGCTGTTAAGTCACGTGGTCACGTGTATTCAGACACATTTACTCTATCGATAATTAAAAGAAGAAATAAACTAGACTAACCATTAACATAAGTGACAGTCACCGTTTAACAGAATGGATCTTGGAATATTGTGTCTTGAATACAAAATAATTTAAATATTGATGATAAAATGAAAACAACACTGTATTACAGGTATTATGGTATATAATTGCATCTTTATATAATGCAGAAAACAACTAGTCTATTGTAACCAGAGTTGACAATTATAAATAAGTTATACCGGAACAAGTATAATCATTGTTTGTATTTATTTTCAAATTAAACAATAGGACAGCCAAGGGAAAAAATGTCGCGAAAAATGTTCACGCACTTTTCCACTGATTTGAGTTGGAGAATCAGTGGGATCCCCCTGATTAGAGGTTGCAGAGGTTGACACCTATGTAAACACTGTTATATTTTCTCTTTAAATATCATATGGAGTATGATCTGAATAGAGAGGTAATTAATGCCTGCCTTCAGGATAAACTAAGTTGAACTAAGTGGAAACAAATAACTATAGTACCGTCGGTACATTAGACTGGCTTACCATGAGTTCAGCCTGGAAGTGAACGGCTTTGTTGAGTGCATCCTCCAGCGTCTTGGAGCGTTTGTCACACTCCGCTTCAATCTCACTCATGTTTGTGTCAAGGTCATCAATGTTCTTCTTGACCTCTGGACGATCTGGTTCACCGCACAGCGTCATCAGCTGATCCCCGGTCTGTCGCACATCCTCAAGTTCACCCTTCGAGTCCTCAATTTCCTCTTTGATAGCCTGTAAAATAGTCCAAGATGTGAACCGTAATAGCCTGTGAAATGTTAAGTTGGGGATTTTACATGTTTTAAGAAGTGAAATTAATGTCAAATCTGAATATTTAGCTCTGAACAAATTCCGCAAGAAGATGTATATAATTACAGTATATGATATAAAAGATAAACTTTAACATTTTTAGAACTTTACATCTCCTAACTAAAATAATCCAAAAAAAATATTTTCGCAACATTCTATAACTCATTCACCCTTTAAATTTAATAATGAGCAAGTCCAATCTTTGAATTGGATTAATTCAAATGTATATTAAGGGGTAAAGGAGTTAATCTAAAAAAAAAAAAACAGAAAACTTTTGATATCTTGACCAATTATTCTCTCAACCAAGATGGCTACCTCAAGGAAGTCCTGTTGTTCTCTGATGATAGCGGGTTCCAGTGCCGGAGGTTCCTGCGAGTTGATGTTGTCCTGCAGATCCTTCATGACACCTGTAAGATGGTGGATGTCATCCCAGAATTTCTCCGACACCTCCAGCGTGTCCTCCAGAGCGAGGCTCCGGTTCTGGGTTGTTCCCTTAATGTCGTTATATAGCTGGATCAGTTCTGCAAGTTTCTGCTGCACATCTGTCAACAAATTTGCAAGGGTCAAAGTTCACTTGTTCACTGTCACTTGAACAGTGAGCAGAACATATGCTTCATCTTACAGCAGATAAATAAGGAAATCCAGAAATGTGTTTTAATTAATTTGTTTAACAACTTTACTTTTTAATGGCATGCAATATTTTTCGCTAAAAGGTCAGCATATTCATCTGTATAATATGATGTTGACTTTTCAGTTTGCGTCCATATCCCCATATCATGAAACATTTGGTTTTACTTTCAGAAAAAGAAAAAAACAACAATGATAAATGTTTTCGGAAGATGGACTATGGAGATTTGAAAAGATGATTTCAATATTACAAATGATAAACTATATCGAGCAAAGATAAAACCCCTCTTCCCTCGCCCGTCAACTAAACAAAGCCTGACACGCACCTTGTACAGCCTCGTCCTGGTCACTGCTCGCCTGTTTGATGAGCTCCTCGGCTGTAGATTTGACGGACCGTAACGCTGACTGCCTCATGTCCATGTCGTCCATCATAGCCTGTACATAAAGTGTTATACTTCTGTCAAATTTTTGGGGTGGGGCGGCAATGAAGAATACATCTAACTGTTCACAGCTATTCAGTATATTTAACATAGCCACAGTCTTACATCTCATAGTATTTGCCCCATCCATTTCATGAGGGGGGGGGGGGTAAGGGGGTTGGATTAGTCTATGAATGACAGTTATTCCATCATTTATCTTCTTTCCTTATGGAGATTACTTATTATGTATCTATCTACATACCTTGTTTTCAGAAATCTGTTCGCGAAGCTTTTCTGGATGAGCTGCGATGGCTTCAGCATGCTGAACCTGTTCCGAGGTGGATGTCAGATTCTCCAACATATCTTCTAACTTGTCCGTGAACTGAAGGGAGGAAGAAATAATGTCATGGAATTTTGAATATCAAATTATATATGTCAAAATTTAAAAAAAATTAATTTTATATTCAAACATCTTAAAGATCAGTAGAACATTAATGATATCTTATCATGCCTCAAAATTGAATCAAACTGCGAACATCTAAAAATTTTAAGATTATCCATTCCTGTCTTCTTTACCTCAGCCGACTGCTGTAGGGCTTCGTCAATGGACATTGATCTCTCCTTCATTGAGTTCCGAATGTTATCCAGTCGCTTGTTATCATCGTCAAGAATAGCCTGAACTTTGACCCCATCTTCATCAGCACAAAGCTTGAGGAGTGCATTTCCTGTTTTGTTTAGTCGGTCTATCACAGGCTTGTGGTCCTGGACGTCTTGTTTCAGCACCTGAAGAGTAAACAACATGTGGTATGTTGTACAGTAATATCTGATATCGTAATAAATACACCGTATAGCAGGAAATTTTAGTGGGGCTTTAATTTGGCGGGTCCGTATATATAGATTGCCAAAATTTAACCAGTCAAATTTTAACACCGCCAATTTAAAAGACGTGAAAATTTCACTTTCAGCAACAGTTTCCGTTGCGACCGTCATTTATCTTCAATATCTCGTGTTAATCTGATAACTCCCAAGAGTAACTGTGTATTGTTGAACATGGATAGGATGTATGGACATAACATAATTATCTATATATATACCAGTAGGTAATATATATGCTCAATGCCAAATTAAAACCCTAGATCTAAGGGATATCGCCAAATTTTAACTAGCCAAAATTTAACTTTCAATTTTTATGATGAAATTGCCAAATTCTGTGACCGCTAAAATATCCCACTATCGGTACTGGTCCCTCATTATAGAGGTCAGAAAAGGTGAAAGGAAAACTACTACATAAATTGCCCATTATCAGGTATATAGTCTATTTTTAGCAATTTTTTTTTTATAAAATTGACCAATTGACCAAGATTGAAGGCTGAATCTATTTTCTTCTGAGGATGACCAACCTTGATGCGGTCCTGTTGCTTCTTGACCTCATCCACATCAATTGACATGACCTCCAGCTCGCGTAGAGCTGGTTCCGCTTCACTGAACCAATCCAGCAGATCCTGGTGGGTGGCGGTAAAGTGTTTAGCCAATGGCTGAGCTTGTTCCAGAAGACTCAGCCTATCAGTGCCAAGCTTTGTGATAGTGTCTACAGCCTGTTTGAGGGTCTCCACCCTTTCCCGTAGTCTGGGGTCGTCCTCAAGGGAACTCTCCCGCAGGAGTTTCCTTCCCCTGGTTATGAGATCGCGTGCCTTTCCTTTCCGACTAGCAATGTCCTCATTCACAGCCTAGGAAACAGAGTAAATAATTAAGCCAATGTGAATGAAACAAGATATTTTGTTTTACATTGTTATAAAGTTTTTGAGAGAAATTTGGAAGCCTGGGCTATTTTGTATCAAAACATTCTTTAAGCAACATTTCTCTACAAGATATAATAACAAACTCTACCTTTGGGAAGGAAGTGTAAGAATATACCTACAATTTGGTACCTATTCTGGCAGGCCGCGCCTACCGTATGTTCCTATATAACACTCCACTGTATATCACTCGTTTTATGGTCTATTAAACAAGCAACACTTACATTGTAACAAAATCTTTATTTTTAGCTTTCTTTCTCTGCTGGACTAATTATCAAACTTCATGCAATCATAAACTGTTCTACTGATCATAAACAGAACATAAAATGGCATATGAGAAGGCCGAACAGTTGAAACCTAAAACATGACATGGTCGTACCTTCTGGTCAGCGACCTGTGAGGCCAGAGTGTTTGGGTCACTGCTGACCGGCTCAGCGTTCAGGATCTTTTTGCCTTGCTCCTCAAACCATTCCAGGAGGTCATTCATGTCTCCCACAATCTGTAAACAAAATTTTTGAAATTGTTAAACATTTTTGAAATCAGGAGAATTCTTAATAACCTTGCTCCTATAAAATAAGTGCATTATGATGAGTTATGATTTTCCACTATTATCTTGTATAAGATCATTGAAAATACTGCTTAGATTGTTTCAGAATATGTCTTGTAGGTGTTTGTTTTTTAGAAATCTAGAGAGAAAATTTAGTTTTTGTAAAGAACTGACTTTGCAACATCAAAACATATAAAGGCTTACCTCTGATGAGCGTTGTTTTGAGGAGTGCAGCTTTTGTGAGCGTTTCTGTATTTGTTCGTTTACAGCATCGAAGCGCTTCAGATCTTTGTTCATCATATCTTCGACCTTTAACCCTGCATCACCAGGGGCGAGCTCAGCAAGCTGATTGCCATCATTACTGAGTACTTCCAAGGTGGGCTGGATCTCCAACAACTTGTCAATGAACCCCTACGTAACATAAAGACAATTAAGTCAGGTAGTTATGTTACAATTCAAGATAATTCAGAGTTCAAACATTTCAAGAAAAAAATTTCGGGATATTATCTTTGGGTTGATAATGTGAATAGAATAGAAGTTCAGTAGAAGATTCTAAACGTGATGTTTCGATGACTACACCGTCACCTTCATCAGACTAAATTAATGACCAGTGTTAAGTGTACTAGAACTGACATATGTAGCATGACATTTTTATGAATTTCTGTTCTATTTTAGAAAAATTATTTCCTGAAATAATTTTGAAGAGAAGAAAAGAAAACCAGAAGAAAACTTAATACATCATATGCGAACATGGATATAGTGTCCAAAATTACATAAAATATTTCCCTTACTTATCTTCGATGACAAACTTCGATGACATGCTACCATGGTCATCAATGTCCCTGACCTACCTGTACTTGCTCCTCAGCCTCCGGGCCGGTAGCCTCCTTGGCACGTAGCTTGGGCTCGATCTTCACAACCCAGTCGATAAACTTGGCATGTGCCTCATTGAAGTTGGTTGCCATGGGCAATGCCTCTTCCATCTGCTCTGCAGAGTCTGTTACTTTGTTTTTGAGTTCAAGGTAACGACCTTGAACATCATCAATTTTCTTCTGAATGACCTTGACCTCATTAGGTTTACAATGGTTCTGTAAGTCCTTGCCTCGCACAGCCAAGAGGCGAACCTGTTCGTCACGATCCTGTATCTCTTTCTCCATATCCTGTGAGCATACAGCAGAAAACCATTAGTCAGCATTGAATATAACACAGTAATTTGTCAATATGGACTCTCGTCTCGGTCAATATTAGTTCTCCAGGTTCATACAAACAGCTATCCACAGCTACTGATCTAAATTGGGCACCGTTACACAAATGTAAAGCTTTTCAAGAAGTTATAAGTTAAATATGATAAATAATTACTGCTTGATTTAATCAGAAGTTTCTGTTCAAGTGAGCAGACTTTGTTTCAATATGGTCATTTAGCTTCAAAGCAGTCATTTATAAAGTGCAAATGCATCAATTTTAACTATAAGAATTCTAAGCATTTTCTTTCAAACATGAGCTCATTCACCCCCCAGCGACAAATTTGAACTCTACCAAAGCAAAGGTTGGAATAGTTTATAATCACATATCAGGGATGAAAGAGTTTAAAATGTTCTTACCAGCAGAGAGGACACAATGTTTTCAATGCCCTCTGTGTCCATCGCAGATGGTTCCAGAGATGCGAATTTCTTCTCCATGGTGTCCAGCCAGGAAGCCAGTGGATCCTGGGTTTCCTGGAACTCCTTGGCCAGAGAGACGACCTGCTCCAGCGTGTCCAGACGGTTTCCGGCATTATGTTTGAGTGTGTCGTAGCGTTGCTGTAGCTGGGCGATCTGATTCTGGATGCCCTTCTGTTCGCGAGGATCAACGTTCTTCTGAAGGTTGGTGCCGACTTGTTTAGCAGACTTTACACTTGGCTCGCGATCGTCCAGCATCTTCAGTAGGAATTTCTGCTCCTGGAGTTGGGCTTTGATGACCTTGTAATCTGGGGAGGGAGACTTCTGATTGGCTACCATCTCCTCCATCTCCTTCAGCCAGCTGAGCAGCGAGTCAAGAGCATCATTGAACTTTCCAGCTTGCATGAGGGCGTTGTCAAGGCTACGTTCACGTTCTGATACCTGCAAGTAACAATTTATAATAATATATACTGATGCTTTCATTAAATGATTAACCTCTACAATGAAAGTCCTCTACAAAGTTCGAAACAGGAACTTTAATTATACAATGTATATACAATGTAATTTGCCTGAACTAGCCCCTGCCTAATCTGAATCCTGTCTATTTTGGCCTTACTTTTTGGTCGCAGCATTTACTTTTGAACTTAATACATACCTCTATAAACCTGACACCTGTCTAAACCAGTAACAAGTTTCGGCCCACGTACTTTCTCTTTAAGAGATGGGTTACACTGTACTTGTTCTTTATAATTAAAGGTCCAGGCCTTTCAACAGATCAACAATAAAATGTCTTTCACAACTACGAGGTAAGCTTTTGGGTTACCTTCTCATTAAGCTCCGACCACTTGTCGGTCAGTATTTCCACGTCCGCCTCCAGGCCACTGGTGTTGACCCCTGGAGCTGCCGACTGGATAAGATCCTGAGCGTCCACTAGGACTGTGTCCACTCTCTTCTGTTGTGGATCCAACACCGACTTCTGGAACATCTGCAAGGACATAATGTTTGAGTTACATGTGAATAAATATTGAAACATTAGAGTAAAAATGATATTTAGTGTGACGATTAACTAACCGTTGTCAGAATAACCTGACCAGTTAAAACACTGTGCTGGGTGCCTTCAACATCACATTTTACAGAAGAAGCATTTTCAAGTTAGCATCAGATACACACTATCATAAAGAAGCAGTTACACCAACATACCCTGGGTACCGCACACATACATACCTAACCATTTTGAAAATCATTGACGCTAAGAATACTGTCAAGACATACAGATATGAAAAAGTTCTCTTTCTGATTTCTGTATCTATAGTTACAACCTTGACCTATAAAGGTCAACATTCTGACCTTGAGCTCTTCCTGCTGTCGTTTGATAGCTTTAAGGTCAGTTCCGATTGGCTCATGCATATCCAGCTCGGATGCTGCTCGGTCCAAACTTGTGCGTGTTCGGCGCAGGTTGTCAGCGACTGTTTCAATCTTACTGGCCACTGAGTCAACCTCGTCTTGCCGTTGTTTAGCCCGGTCCTTCAGCCCATCCAGCTGTTTCTGTAGGGACTTCAACTGGTGAACACAAACACACATGTAAAGATATGAATAGGTGTTTTTTTCCTTACAAGAAGTCACTTTAAGAAAGACATTAAATTATCTATACCAAAGTTCAATTAACGTGACCAAATTTTATTCATTGAGATTATCAAATTTTTTAAAATTATTATTTTGATTAAATTCAACTTTCAAATTTTTTGATTACTTACTGGAGAGCCTCCAGCAGATGCATCAGTGATGTAACCGGAATCTTCTAAGTTCTTTTTCTGTTTCTCCAGGTTTTCGCATTTGTCTTTCATGTCTCCAAGCTTTGACAAGAATTCCTGTAGAGTAACATAAGGAATATTACAAAGTCAGTCATTGGTCAAATTTGTACAAGACTGTTACATAGAAAATTTGTTGAAAAAGTTACAAGATAAGATCAGCTTAACTATATTTCAATGCAAAATTTATCAAGCATTTTTCTGAAACTCTATTAAAGGGAAATTTTCATTAAACAATTTACTGTAAACATAAATAATTTAGCGACAATTAATCTCATTTGAGTGTTTTCCATTCTGAAACGTTCTACTAAAGTATGATTGCACGAATTACAGTTTCAGTAAATTGCTTTTTACAACGAGTGTAAATTCTTCATTGCACGTATTAATTTGTAATAAATCTGTGATATGTGCTAAAACTTTATTGCTGAAGTAAGTAGGTTTACAGTATAATCCCTTACCTCCATGTCCCTGTGTTGGCCTGTGAGTGCAGATTCATCACGGCTGATGGGTTCCAGACTGGCAAAGAAGTTTTCATTGGCAGATAACTCTACCGCAGCCTTCTGAAGTTCATCCTGAAGAATTCAAGCACAAAATATAGCAACGTTCTTATTCTTACATCACTTGCGTCAAACAAAACAGAATTGTAATGGGATCTCTTCAAAAAAGATTTCAGATTATTTTAAAAAGAAAAAAAGACAATTTGGCGAACTACAGTTCCCCACCAAATGTGACCGTCTCACCAATGTGAACCAAGCATGAAGTTTCAAAAGCTTGTAATAAAGAAAATTTGCAACATTTTACAGAAATAATGTACTTCTTTACCTGGTATTCTGATACAACTTGTGACCCCGCCTCCAAATCTGACAGCAGTGATCCAATTTCGTTCTGAAGACCTTCGTGTCTGTCCTTCACCTTCTCAAGGTCATCGGTCAGTGGACGTGTCGAGCAGCTGTCGCTGTCAAGGTTAAACCCGTCCAACAAAGCCTCGACATAGTCCAACTGAGGTGTCATCAGTTCTACATCCTCCTGCATCGCCTAAGAAACAAGGGGAGATAAGCAGGGTTAACGTACCTCGACATGCATATCATTCTGCGTAAGCGACATATTTAAATAACCTGTACATTTTAAGCCATATAACTTTTTAAGAACACCTTAGGCTCGCTTTTCTTTTGTTCAGCTACATGACTCTTGTTTCATCAATCCCGTAATCCTTTCCTATGGAAATTTTTTTGATAAGGAATTTCCTTAGAAAACGGGTCTGTGTCTTATGGTTAATCTGCACATAAATAGGTCAACTGTACCAAGAGACATTTGAATACCGCACATTACGTCTTTTATCAAAACTCTTTATCTTCAAAGGTTTCCAGTTAATATTACTATGCCCCCAATTGAAACTACATTTTCATAGTCACTAAGCCTGAATTGATGTGTACCTTCATCTTGTCGACATGTTTTGGGTCCCTGGCTGAGGTGCCCTGTTTGTTGTGCGCCTCGAGTCGGTCCTCACACTTCTGTATGGATGACTCGACATCCCTCAGGTTGTCATGGAACTCGTCCAGTTTCTGTGTCAGATCCTCCAGCTCGGCAACACGAGTGGCCACCCCTTCAACACAAAGTAATATATTGTAAACAGGACGAACATTCACGAAATATTGACATTTTATCAAATTTTCTAAACACACTAATCTTTATTATAGATTTGGCGGTCTGAAGTCACGTACCTCCGTCAAGATCTTTCCAGCGCCTGTTGACATTTTCGAGGTTCTTTGCAACATGGTCCTGGTCAGCGTCCACAACATTAATCAGTGCCTGACCCTCCTTATTGATGATGTCATGGTCATGTGATTTCTTCAATAAATCAGCCTGAAGGCTCTGTGGAATGAAAAATTTGGATGACAAACATAATTTTAATCATTTTTCTTCATTTGCACATGAGCCGAACACCTTCTGTCAGAGTCAGAAGGACCAGCCAGGAGAAAACTTCTAGCTATCAAGTTATTCAAGTTCGACCAGAGCAGACAAAACAACAAGAATTCAATACAGGTTCTCTGAGTTATATGAGTTTGATATACAAATGTAATGAGGTTCCACGGTGTCTTGTACATCAGGTCTGAAAACTTGGTATCACGCTGTACATGTTAACAATCAGTGCTTTTCTTGAATTTGTGCAAAGATGACGAGAATATTTTTTTATTTATGGATGTAGTCTATATGTATTAGGTTTATACTTTTCTGCTGTGATGCGAGAAATTTCAGCACTGTAGGCCTACTTACTCATCTTGAGTGTAAAAGGCGCTAATATTAAAATATCACTAAAATAAGTACACTTACAATAAATAAACATCACAACAACTTTGCATCAGTGCCTTGAGCAACTGATGTTTACCTGAACAGTTTGTGTTGTAGAATTGGACAATAACATACCTGGGCATCCTTGAGTTTTTTAGCGAGGCCATCTCGGTCCATACTGACTGAAGAGGAGTCCTTCAGACGGTCTTCCTTCAGCTGTAACCATACCAACATATTGTCCATCTGGTCCTGGAATGTGGTGGCATGCTTCAAACTCGCATCTATCTGTTGCCCTCTCTGATTGGCCAGTTTGTTCAACTCTTCCCAATCTGCTTTGATAGCCTCTACGCGATTGGCCAGTTCCTCTGTGTGCTCCGAGGGTGTATGTGTATCCAGGAGCTGCTGGGCTTTCTTCAGAATGTCCTTAAACTCTGGTAAATGTTCCGATATATCCTTAGCAGTAAGCTGTAAACAAAATAAAAATATATATATATATTTCTTTTAAACATGTTTATTCTACAATGAAATGCTTTCAATTCAGTAAATAAATTCAATGAAATACGTACGATTTTCAATATTCAGAAATGTCCACTATAAAGATTTTCTCCTAAAACCTACTGAAAGCAATACAGGCCATCTTAATTAGTATTGGCTCATATATTCTGTCACTATCTTTTAAAAAATATTGTTCCCTAGCTGATATATTCTGTCTCTATCTTTTAAAAATAAAGTTCCCTAGCTGATATTTTCTGTCTCTATCTTTTAAAAATATAGTTCCCTAACAGTCAGTTATTTCCATATCTTCACTTCAATACTGATTTTTTATCTTGACACATTTTCGTTGTATAACTTGACTTACCGACTGCTGGAGAGCTTGCTCCTTCAGAATTCCATCACTGCCGGAGATGGGCGGCTGTTCCTTGAGCCGTTCTTTGTTGTCGGCCAGCCATTCAAGCATGTCCATACAAGCTGCCTGGAAGTTTTGCCCCTCCTGACTCGCCTGTTCTATCTCCAATTTCTTACCAGCTGCAAACATAATATTTTCAAGGTAAGGTTATAAGGCCATAATAGATTAATTCTCTGGTTTCAATTTAGCAGAATACAAAGTAATATAAATAAATACAGCTTTATTACTTGTCAATCGCGTTATTAAAACTAGCATATAAGGCCAAATCATTGGTAAGTACATATCCAAGTTGAATTCATAAAAAGAAAATCACAAAATACTTTGTCAATGTAATGAAATAACTAATTAACAAGGTAAATTAAGTTGTAGCTGCTTTTAAGTCCCCGTCTCCGACCTAAACTCCGTTAGAAATGATACAAGCTATGTTCCTTTTCTGACAGAGCTCTAAAGTTACACTTTATGTTTGAAGGGTATTGAGTAGACCATACTGACCTAGTTTTTTCTCGATCTCCTGCAGTGGTTTTTCGACTGCGGCCAGCTTGTTCTTGAGCTCGGCCTTAGTGCTGGGGTCCTTGGTGTTCTCTGCGACCTTCCTCGACAGTTCCTTGGCCTTCTCTACCATTGGCTTCTGTTTGACAACCTCAGCCTCCAGGGACTGTGAGTACACAATTACCAATCAGCTGACGTTTGGTGTACACAGATTTTCATTTACGGATAAATATGAGAATTACAGCTAATATTGGGAGTTGGTACCAAACCTTATACCATTCATGAAATTATTATCAGATACATTTCAAAACCAATTTTAGACTGTATCGTATTATGGGCAAGCCATGCCCTTAGAGAAAGCTCACTCATTATAGCATTTTATCATGGAGCAACGAGTGTTAAATTTTGTATACAGAAACACTATATTTCTATTCTATCTATATTTTATCTGAAGGTAGCCCCCATTTTCACCTGTATGTTACCTGCTGTTTTTACCTTTTTGTAGCCCCTGTTTTTACCTGTATGTGGTCCTCTGTTTTTCCTGCATGTAGCCCCTTGTTTTTACCTGTATGTAGCCCCCTGTTTTTACCTGTATGTAGTTCCCTATTTTTACCTGTATATAACCCCTGCTGTTACCTGTATATAGCTCCCTGTTTTTACCTGTATGTAGCCCCAAATTTTACCTATATGTAGCAGCAGTTTTTACCTGTATGTGGTCTTCTGTTTTTACCTGTATGTGGTCTTCTGTTTTTACCTGTATGTAACTGCAATTTCTACTTATATGTAGCCCCTTGTTTTTTATCTGTATGTAGCCCCCTGTTTTTACCTGTATGTAGTTCCCTGTTTTTACCTGTATGTAGCCCCCTGTTTTTACCTATATGTAACCTCTGTTTTTACCTGTATGAAGTCCATCTGTGCTCTGTGTTCCATAGGACTGACAGCGCCTGGCTCAATCTTCTCCAGTCGAGTGGAGAAGTCTGCGATCCAGTCCCCAACGGTTTGCAGGGTGAGGTCAAGCTCCCCACTTAATCCCTCCACAGCCGTGAGGCTCTGGGCGCGGTCCCTCAGTCGTGACCCTATACGATCCCAGCCCTTACTGATAACATCCATTTTTTGACTGATGTGCGAGGAGTCCTTGCTTTCTGGCTCACATTTGTCCAATATGGAGTGCCCTGACCTGATGAACGTCTCGTAAAGAGGCTCCTGACCGTGGATCTCCTCCTGGAGTAACTGTCAACATAGAATTGTTGAGGCACTTATTATTCTGGATTTCCATTTTTATTCAAATCAATATTAAACGAAAAATCTAAATCAGAAACTGCAAGAACTTTCAATTTTTCATTACAGTTGAAAATCCTTATCTTGAAATCATATAACTTGAATACCCTAATTAACTTGAATTATTTTTTCAAACCAGGCCAAACTTAACACTTAACATTCAAACTCACTTGATCTGAATACTCGGACTTAGAGATAGCAAGGTTATACTGTGTTACTATTTTTTATCCTGTACTGACCTTGACCTGCTGCTGCTGGTTCTGTATGAGGGCGGGGCTAGTTGCCACGGGACCCAACACACCCACCATCTTCTCTTTCTGTGCGACCCACTTCTGGAGGTGGACTCCAGCGTCCTTGAAAGCCCGAAGGTCAGTGACCATGTCATCCAGCGACTTCCTACGATGTTCAGACTCGACCTTGACATCCAACCATTTGTCCTCTGCAATATCAACAGTAGTCAGAATATAGCCTTCTTAATATCAGTAAAAACAAAATTACCAATAGAATGTGTATCCAAATTTCAGCCAGTCTTAATAAAAGAATCCCACTGTACGGGCGAAACAGGACAAGGGTAAACATAAATGAATACCAACTTATCCTAAGCATGTTGTGATTGACTTTACTTCTTAGCTTGTCCCTATTCCTCAATACCGGGTGATATCAAAGCAAGGGATATAAAGAATTCACTGAACCACTACTTAAGTACAGGTACTGGCTCTACTCCTGGGTCCAAATTTCAATTTTATTTATGGAGGAAATCATTACCTGTCATTAACTGAGGAAGAAGAAACAAGGTATTTCACAACAATTGGCGGCCATGTTCTAACTGAGAGGTAATGCATCCAATTCTTAAAAAACTTAGTTAAGCCCAGTTTATTAGAGTTATCCCCCTTACCTAGCTCAGCGAGCTGTTGCTGAACCACTTCAGTACCGGGGATGCCTTTCTTCGTCTTCATCAAGTCCTGGGCCTTGGCCCGGATTTCCTCCACGAGGCCTTCCTTGTCTAGCAGTTCCTTGTGGAACTCCTAAAAGTAAATACCAGTAACATTAATTCTATCCTTCAATAAAATATTATTTCCAATATTGAATATCATCGCCTGTCATGTATTTATTGAATCTTATTGCATGTCATATATGTATAAGCAAAACTTATTTCAATTGCAATATACACTTACGAATATACCTTTCTGAATTTTCTCTCAATTCCAACTTTTAGATAAATTTTCATTACCTCATGGTCCTTAAGTTTTTTCTTAGCCTCTCTTTCACTTGTTGGTAGAGGAGTGGCTAGGTGGACATCCAGGTCCTTGAGGTCAACCCAGGTCATGAGGTCGTTCATGTCCTGAAGGAACACCTTCATGCTGTCCAACATGCTCTGTAACTCGTGGTGACGATCGGCGAGGCGTTCGCCCAAAAGATCGTACCTCTGGTTAATGTCGACAAGCTCCTGTTGGATCTCGGTCAGATCTGTAAAATGTAAGATTGTAGTTTATCACATAATTGACCCGTTCAGTCATGTCATAATTATGGCCATGTCATAAAATGGTATTACACACGTGTAATAACACTATTGTGACGTCATAAACTAATGACGTCTTTATGACATCATATGATTGTCTCTGTAGTGAAAATCGTACTGTCGCAGAAGAAATTTGCCATTTTTAAAGAGAATAAATATGAGTTTATATGTATTTTCTCATAAATATAAGTCATATGATAAATAGAATCTTACACTTGTGTCAATGTAATTAAGAATTTTAAGCCTAAAGGCTCGTGACATATTAAATTATCTAACTCGTTTAATAAATTCCATATTACATCGACACTCGTGTTAGATCCTCTATTAATGTTATTCATGCCTGTTTTGTGTGTCCTGATCAATTTTCAGCTGGATAAATATGATATATGAAGAAATACAACTTTCTTACCTTCCACCAGCAGGTTATCTGAAGAGCTCTTTTTACTGCTTATTCCCGATTCACTCGACATCGGGCTCAGCATGGTTGTAGGAGATGGTGGCGGGAATGTAGGTGAAGGACTTCGCAGACGAGGAGACATTAGACTCGGCAAGCGACGACCACCTGTAAAATACAGAAAATGTACATGTTGTCTGTTCAATGTACAAATCTGAAGTCAAAATAATCTAAAAAGAGATATTAATTTTGTTTTCATTGATTAAGAATGAATTGATCATGACAATAACTTATTCTCAAAATAATGAATATTAAATTTGATGAAGCACCAATAGGCAACAAACAGGCAGAAAACCAATCTGATTAAAATCTTATCTTTATCTCCGCGCCGTTCCATAAACTTCTCCCTGCTGCGTTAAGATCTGAGAAAATCCCACAGGGGGTCATGTCCCGATGACCTTTTGCATTAGCCAAACAAATAATGTGACGAAATGGCTTGCTGCAAAATGACAGGTCATTCGAAAATTATTTTAGTGTTAAGTAAAGAGGCGACAAAGGTCATCTGAACGTGACCTCTTATGGGATGTTGTCAGATCCTTGTACAACGGAGTGAGAACAAGGATCTGTATTTTAATCAAATTGGCAGAAAACTCACGCATAATTTTCCTGAAGGGACTGCTTGGCCTCTGGTCTGCATTTTGAAGGGCGTCAAATGCACATCCAAGGTCATTGACCTCATCAATGGTGTCGGCATAACCCTGGTAGTTTTGAAGCATTGGCTGGAAAGAAAAAACGCATGTCATTTTAAAAGTGACTCTTTCAAATCCTAGTCCAAGGGACAAGACATTGGTCAAGATCAATAGTCTTTAATTCATATTGCATTTAATTTACTTCTTTCGGAGGTCATTTGATAAAGTAAAATGAAATTGAAGAGTTGCTATTTGGTTTCGGATGTAACCAAAGAAGATTTGCCCTTGGGAACCTAAAGAACAGATCAAATATTTTAAACATTTAAAACATTATTTAACATCTAAGGACAGCGTCCCAGTGTATGCCTTGTGATAGCATTCAACTGAAGCGGACTTTATAGTGCTACCACACTGAAACATACTGCCGAAGGCCCCCCCCACCCCCCCAGCAGAACAACAGGTAAGATTTTCATTCCAAAATTTTCTGGTTGATCTATGCTATATTAAAAGTTGGGGAAATGTTTTTTCAATAAGGACATACATCTTTCTCCTTAAACCTGTTGTACTATCAGCTGACTCACCTGTAGCTCCTCAATCTGAGTACCCGCCACTTCCACGTCAACAGCTACGGGCTCGAACGCGTCCACCTTGCCCTCCATGGTTGTCAGCCAGTCTACCACAGCCTTCTTCATGTTGCTGTACTCATCTGACTGTCTCTCTTTCTCTGATGCCTCTTGTTCTCGCTCGGACAGAAGTCCGTTAAAGTCCTCCCACCCTCTACAAAGTTCCGTCACCTTCTCCTTCAGCTCGCTGACCTCCCCTGTACGGGGATCTTCAACCAAAGCCTGTCCGAGCTGCTTCAGTTCATCCACAATTTCTTCCTTCCTCTTTTTCTCAATAGTCATACCATCGACTTTGTCTTTCATTTCGTCACCAGGCTTTTTGTTCCAGTTTTTGTCTTCAAGATTCTCTATCTTGGCATTCAGCCAGACATTGCAGTGTTCCAGTGTGTCTTGGAAGTGTCCCAGAGTTTCGGAGATTTCTTCAATGTCTTTGGCTCGAGCCTTACATTTAGACTGGACACCTCCAAACCTGTTGGCAAGGTCTCCCAATTTAGACTCTAGGGACTTTGCCATGTCGAGTTCGCATGTTTTGATAAGTTCGTTTGCCTCATGTCTAACAGAATCTAAACTCGGCTTATGACTTTCAACATCAGCACTTATTGTTTTGAGTTCCTGGTATTGTTCGCTCAGCCTGTCTCTCATTAGACTGACCGGCTTCTGAGTGGTCAGTGTTTTGTCCGTATCACGTACCCATGACAACAGGTTGTCAAGGGCATCTTCAACATCCTGGGATTTGGTCAGTGCCATCTGGAGGCTGTTTGACCTTTCATTGACCTCATTCAACACCTCCTTGTGGCGACCAGAGATATCGTTTATGATATCCTCCAGCTTATGTACGTGGTCTTCGTCAACAGCCAAATCCTTCAACATGTCAATTAAGTCATGTGATAACTTCTCTAAATCGTCCAGCTGTACTCCATGTGCGATAGCATCACTGCTGGCCGATCGCATTAGTCCGAGCTGCTGTCGCAGAACCTCGGGTTCTGTTGTGGCTGACTCTTGTTTTGATGTGGACAGTTTTTCTTCAGTATCTGTTAGCCAAGTCAGGAGTTTAAACGTACTCTCATTGAAATTCCGTTGTTTGGTTGAAAGTGTTCCAAGCTTTTCACCAAACCGAGCACATTTGGATTTGAGGTCTTCGTACCTTGTTGTTGTCGCCTTTAATTTATCACCTACTTGTTCTGCCTCTATGCCCTCCATTCCGAGCCAGCTGAGGCGATTGGTCTTCCTGCGGTTGGCCTTGAATGCATCGACCTCTAGCTTATGAAGCTGAAAGAAAAAGATTCAGATAGTAATCATCTCACTTTGTATCAAACATTAATGTGATTACTTCTATAAATCTCAATATTCAATGTCAGTGCCATTGAATCAGATCCCTTTTAAAACAGTCCTAAATATCAGAGCCCTGTGAATCGGTTCTAAATATCAGAACTCTATCAGAGAACTGTATATGAATAATGCTCTGAGATTATCAATGCCTTTTGATTTTGAATCCTCAATATAAGAGTCATGTTTACCACAGCCTTGTGTATCAGTGAACTTTGAACAAGAACTTTTGAATCAGAGCCCTGCATATCAGACATGCAAATGAAAAGTCCTAAATAGCAGAGCCCTGTGAATCATTCCTAAACAGCAGAGCCCTGTGAATCATTCCTAAACAGCAGAGCCCTGTGAATCATTCCTAAACAGCAGAGCCCTGTGAATCATTCCTAAACAGCAGAGCCCTGTGAATCATTCCTAAATAGCAGAGCCCTGTGAATTAGTAATAAGACGTTCCACAAACCTTGGCCTCTTCCATGTATTTCTGAACAGCCATGGACATAAACCTGATGTCTGCCTGATGGGAGATCATGTCATTCATCATCTCCTGTCACCATGGAAACAAGAAAATGTGTTAGGCACAGGTCATGGAGTTCATAGAGGACATATACATATAAATAAGGTGAGAGTTCAAAGATCAGGAAGATAAAATTAACATGAAATAAGTCCCTCAGAGTGAATAGGTCAAACAGTTATCTTATTAATATCTCTAGAAAAAGGTTTTGTGAGGTCAAATATTACAAAAGGTCAAGGTCATTGGGCAAGTTAACAAATAATAAATCAGAAATGGTTTTTGTAACTTGTTCAACTCCAAATGAAATATTTTGTGCATATTGCTGAAAATGTCAACATTCAAACAGATAAATTGATGCTTCATTAAAAAAAATCTAAATCTTTAAAGATTGCTTCAGTTTAAAAAACCACTGCCCTTTACTGTAAACCATTAAAACATCTGTTTCATTGTCCGATAAAAAAAAATCTGTCTACAACAAACATCTTGCGAACCTTTTGGTGTTCCTCGATTTCTTTCAGGTGGTCAAGATTGGTGACCTCTCTCTCGTGTTTGGTGAGGTCATCCTTGGTCTTACTCAGCCAATCGTTGAACTTGGTCATCTCCTCTTCAAACTTAGTCACTTCGTTACAAGCAGTGGTCAAATGCTTGACCCTTCCGTCAGCTGTTTTCTGGACCTATAAGGATCGGAGATGAGGATTTCTATAGTTCACACTTCTTGTTACATCTGTCATTAAATATATCTGTAAGACTAATTGCTTTTTCAATGAACATGGGTATATATGAGATGAAAGGGTTTTTTTAAGTCTGTAAGTAAAATTAAAACTTATTCAAAATCCTTTTAACTGTTTCATTATTCAAATTAATAAGATCTCAAAAAGTGTATTGATTAAACTTTATGTAAGTAAATTTTACAGTCATTTTTGTACTCATTCCCCTAAATACCCATGTATTCGCCCCCCAGAAACATATTTGAGTTCTTCCAATTGAAAAGTTGTGAAAATGTGTCAATATACATGTATTTTTGTATAAATATTCAGATTCTGAACCAAAACTTTTGGCAACATAAAGTCCAAGATGGCAACTGACCTTGCCGAATGTGGCCTTGAGACTGGATACCAGCTGCTGAACCTCAGTGACCTGCTCCGGAGTTAGCTCCTCTTGGTGGTTCTCTAGAAGCTGCTCAGTCTGATACACGAGGGACAGGATTGGCTGTTGGTGCTTCTGGATATCATCATGGAGAGCCTGCAAGGGGAAACAAGCATGTAACCATATTATGAAGGTCCTTTCATTTCATGATCTGAAGTCTGCATACACGGACTTATCTAAAACTCTCTCCTGCTCTTATATTGATTTGGTTAAAAATGTTGAAAAAAGTCCTGTATACAACTAATTTTACTGTAAACAAGAAAGTACTTCTCCAAATTGCTGAGCTTGAAAATCTTTTCAAATGTCTCAAAACAAACTATTATCTTATTTCCAACCTCATGATTGACATTTGCAAGAAAAGCTAAGTATTGTTTTGCTTCCAAAATTCAGTAAGTGATGCTGATATACTGAACAAACCTTTTGTGCGTCCAATTGTCCCTGGACTTTGCTTGCTTCATCGCTGATTGGCTGATCGTCTCTTAGCAACTGTTCAACATCTGAGAGCCAGTTCAGCTCGTTATTCAGATCCTGAGCGAGTTTGTCATAGGAGTCAACTAACCTTCCCTGTTGGACATACATATGACAATGTTACAAAATGTGTTCAGACTATAGGATACAGGCAAAGTGAAAGTAGCATCAATTTCTAATGTGTTAGATAACGCCAGATTAAATATAGCTAAAGTGAAAGTAGCATCAATATCTAATGGCAATCAAAAGCAAAAATAAAGAGATAGAATAAATTTAAAACTAAAACATCAGCAGAGCAATCTTTCAAGAATCTAGAAATGGTCAAATCAAAAATGGAGTTCAAAATAAATTAAATTTTTGTCAAATTTTGATTTGCAGATAAAGTCAGTGCCAATTTAGCGTACAATATATATGCTATATTAGATGCAGAAAGTGATCTATTACAACATTCTCCCGATGCAACGAGCTACAAAAACCAAAATCATAAAAGTAATTGTGCTGGTAATACAACATCCTACACTATGCAAATTATTAACCAAATTCATATAGCAGGCATTTACAAAACAGAATTAAAATAAAATCCATATACAAACAAGGTAATATATGCAACCCTACATCAATCAAGTGGTATGTTGGCATCTACAGTGGCAGGGCAAGGGAGGTAATTGGTTTCAAAATGCACAAAAAATGGAAGGTGGACATTAATGGACTGATACATTAAATTTCAATACACAACAGAAATCTTCCAAGATGCATATTATCATTCTTTTAAAACGTATTCAAATTCAAACTGAATTATTGATGAAACAAGACATTCATCCATTCCCCACAAAACTTGCATACATTATATAAATAAATATATCACATGACGATCACATGACATGGACATTTACAAAGAACGGCACAGGACAGACAGTTGCATAAAAAAAAGTCTGACTACGAAAACGTCACATGCACTGCGAAAGTTAAAGACAGAACAGATAATACATGGACAGACACGAGACTGAGCTTCACGAAAGGACAGAGGACAGAAAAACGTGATGCATGTTAATTGACAGAGGCATTCCTATGATATGGTGAGTGTGGAGGGGGGTGAAGGGAACAGCTGACAGGCACAGGCAGGCAGGCTTCACATTGTCTACCACCATGCGAAGGTTTAGGCAAAACCCACTGAAATGAAAAGAATGCGATTTCACGTAAGCATTGTACTGGTCTGCAAATCAAAGCTTTTTTGGGAAGTTTTTTCTTGAGCAATTAAAAACGAAGCAAGTAAAAATGAAAATTTTCTATAAAAAAATAATAAAATAAGGAAAGTGAAAATTTGAAAATAATAGAAATGTAGCATCTTGTGTAATATCTTAGTGCATTATCAGGCAGGGTAAAGACAAGGCGAAGGGTAAAAATACATAAATATGAAATTTGATTTATACCATTTCGATTTTGCATGAGAATAAAGATTATTTGAAAAGTTATATATATAGATATGCAATCTTTTTTCTTCAAAATCAGTTAAATATTTAATTCAATTGTTCAAAGATGTAAAGATTCTTCACTGACATGATATATAACAAGACATTTTCAAAATTTTATCCTTGAAAATTACGATATATTTCATAATTATTCTCAGTCTATTTTTCCTATTGAATTATTTTTCACAGCAATATATAAATGCTGCTGATTTAACTATCAATGTATGGAAATTGATAACTGGCATATTGATCCACTGGTTCATAGAGAAAGAAAATATTATAGAGTATATATTTTGGATCAGTCAAAGATTCTGTTTTCATGCTAGAGGTCGGAGGTCAGTGTGTAAAAGTTACAATCCAGTTAGACAAGAAACAATCTCAAAGTTAACTGCTTTGTAAAATTATCATTAATAATATTAATTAATTAGTTAATTGAATGCATTTCAAATCAATCATTAGATGTCAATGAGTTAATCACAGCATTCTCATTAATGAAAAAACATTATTAATTAAATCTTACTTTACACTTGTACTTAATTTTAATGTCACATGTTGGAAGGGAGGTAATCGAAAGGGGTATAACTATATTCTGTAATTTTTAATCACATTGAACATTTTCTAAATAAATTAATTAAAATTTCATTAAAATTGAAACGTTTTTATAAATATTTTTTTTTTAATAAATCATTTAAAATTTCATTAAAACTGAAAATTTGTAATATAATTGATCCATTTTTGGTAAAAATATTTTTTTGTCAAATGGAAAATGCCAGTAATTTCATTTGAAGCCATTTACCAGAATTCAAATTTTGTAAAGACTGTTTAATCCACAATGTATTTATATTTCAAGTCATTTTAAACAAGATATTTAGACAGGCTGGATATTGATATTAATGTGACATTAAAACTAGGTAAAATATTTTTTTTCTTCAAATCATACTTGTTCTTTTTCTCTGTTATGTATTTCACACAGCCAAGCAATATTTGATGTTTAGGTGTAAAACAAATCATTAGGTGGCAATTCAAAATAAATAAATAAATTTCAAAATTTATAGTTATGTCAGAAAATCTCAGAAACACAATTCCTTCATGTCAACAACACAATAAAAACTTACCTGCTTTTTCAGAAAATTTCAATCTTTAATTTTTCAAATTTTGCAAATATTTTGAATTACCTTTCATGTCAGCGTTTTAAGTATTTTTTTATTTGAGAGAAAAGAATGAGCTAATACTTTCATCTGACAAATTAATGAAATAAAATCAGAAAATAATTTACACTAAAAAAATGTACGATATTCCCAAAGTAGTCAAACATGTTTCGAAAAAATTCAAAATCATAAATCATATTTTTGATTTTTTTCTCTGTTTTTTTTTTTTTGAATTTTATTGAACAATTATGTGAAATTATCAGCTCACTTTGATATCACCCCGTTTTCTCCCCTCCACAATCAGTTACTTTAAGATTTTCTGATTACATATCGAAGAACATCATGCTGTAGTTTCAGATTAATCTCTAAACCAGTAAGCTCTCAAACCAAAATCAATAAAAGTCAAATTATCCAATAGTCTGCAATGAAACTTGTTCACTTTAGAGAGAAATGTTTTCTTTTCTTTCTTAACCTGCAGTAATAATGATGTAACAATGTACTTTAAATATTCTGGGTCAATTAACAGAATCATGGGGGAAATATTTCAGGTCTACATTGAGAATTGATTTTGGTTAGAGAGTTTCCTGTTGACTACACAGGTGACACACCTGTAACATATAACACAGTTCACACCTGTATTTCACTTCCACACATATGCACTTTACACAAACTCAACTTTACTCTAACACAAATTTTCCTGTCATTCTCACTGAATTTTTTCAAAAAACAAAATGAACATTCAATCAATTATTTAGCTGCGTTCACTGTTAGTATGACAAATGTTGGAAAAACTAATTTTTAAAAATATATTTTAAGAAACTCGTATATTATTTCTCTTTTTTCTTTAATATTGACTCTTAAAAATTTAAATTTTAATGGTTTTTTTGTAAACATTTTTTTGCTACACTCACTTTTTTTATATTCTCTTCATTCTTTTAGCAAAAAATACAACTTCTGTATAAAATTAACATTACAATTTGTTTCCTTATTAATTCTTACAAATACAAGGGAGATAAATATAAAGGAAAAGCATGGTTGGTTATGATTTTAATTCAATTTGGAAAATATTAAAAAAGCAGGCATATATGGTAATTATATTGGCTATTTTTAAGACATAATAAAATCAGGGATACTAATGCATAAAGTTAATTTTGAAACAGAAATACAACTTCTCAGCCATGCAAAAATATTGCTTTTCTTCTAAATTGAAGCTTTTTGTAACAATAAGGAAATATTTGTTTAGACTGGTCTTGAAAGAATGATGAAAATCTATTTCCATGCTTAGTCCTTACATAGATATTGTCCCTTTATATGAAAGCATGCTTCAGGAATCTCTAATATGCAAATGAGATTAATTTCAGTTCTTTTAGAAAACGGATGTACAGCCTTTGGAAACAAAGTTGGAATTTATCAATGTGTTGAAACTGAAACTATCTTATTTGCATATGGACCTATGTTCAATGTACTTTCTCTTTCCTAATATTTAACATAGGACTGGTCTGATATGAACAAAAACACACATTTCATGCCGAATATTAATGACTTGAGTGTTGAAAACACAGTTCGGTGAGTTAGACAATGCAGTTATGTCTGGCTATCATCAAACAACAACACGACTGTATGAACATAGGTCCATTGAAACATGCCTTTCTACCAGGTTTATATACAAACATTCTCAAATTTCACATAATCGTGGCATACATTTTTTTTTAGTTGTTATAACTTTCCGGCCAATCATTTTGAACAATTGGATTGATTAACTAATTTGAAAAAATCTGTCAAAAAACATAGAAAAAAAAATCTGCTCAAGTTTTTGATTTTTCGTGTTCAGAAACATTTCTAGCGATCAGTTAAATTTTTTCTCAAAATGTTGTTAAGAAAGCCATCAGAAAATTTGAAATTGAGAATGTTCATGTAACGAGATAATTTTCATAACAGTCAAGATGTCACAATCTATATTTTGTTAAGTACAAACTAGAAGTAAGTAGAGGCAGTCCCGACGGAAACAGACAAGACGTTCTCCATCGGGCGGGCGTTGCATTGCAAAGTTAGAGTCGTTTTCATTCAGGTTGGCATTATATTGCAAGACACAGAAGTTGACAATCAGGCAGGGATCTCTCGGCATGACCAAAGAAGGCAGGCGGCTCATGCAGGAATCAACATTCCTACCTTCCGTAATCCTGCCATGGCTGGTTTCACTCTGACCTCTTCAATGACCTTGACCTCATGTTGCCATGGTATCTCGGTGACCTGTGGTGTAGTTGGTGTGGTTGGATCTGGGCCATTTTCGACCAAATTTTTGTCATTGTTGTTTTCTTGAATATCCAAATTTTGTTCTGTATCCAAGTCGTCTTTCATGGTCGGCGTCAATGAGCCAGCGTCACATTCGTCCTCAGATTTACTGTTTTTGTCTGAGTTATCATTCCTTTGAGCTGCTGCATCCTTCTTGTGTTTCGCATTTATGATCATCTGGCGAATCATTTCCGAGGTAAGAGGCATCATCCATGTATTGGGATCTTTTCTGTCCGTACTTGATGAATCGGTTGTCAAATCTGACGAACTGCTGTTACGAGAGCGACTGCCCATAGAGAACGGGCGTGTGAGGACGGGACCATAAGGATTCTCAGCTAAGTGACGGTATCTTACCGACTCAATGGTGTGCGCGCCCGGGGTAGCCATGACGCTCTGGCTGTTGTTGCTCTCTCGCAGCCCCTCTCGTGGACTGTTACTTATGATGAGACCTGCGGCAATGGCCTCATTGAAGTTGTACACCTGATTATTCAGTAAGTTCACGTACACGTTTTTTATCTGCTCAATGGTTTTCCTGTCGATGGCTGTCTGAAGCGTGACAACAATACCGTTCTGTGTGAGATCTCGTATCTCTAGACACATGGGCGTGATGATTTCCATGTCAATCATCTCCTTGAGAGTGTGTTCCTTACCAGTTCCCGGGTCAACAAACTGACAGTTTTTATCACTGTACAGTCCCTGGTTCACAGCACTGTATAGGGTCAGACCCTTAGGACTCAGGATGAATCCCTTCTCCACGGCATCACTCAGCGAGATACACTCGCCTGTTTGGGGGTTTTTGAATTCACCAGTACTCATATCAATCATTCCAAGACTTGCTGCACGCTTTAACGTGATTGGTTGAATCGTGTCAGGATCAATAACGGAGGAATTGGAGCGATGTAAGACACCAGATGAAAACGCATCCTGTAATTTCACTTTGCCTTTGTTCTGTTCATTGGTAAGAATTTCTTCCACATAGATTTCCACAGAACTCTTAGGCTGGGGAGCTTCGGCCAAGCCCTCTATGATAAGGCTTAGCTGCATGGCTTCTTTGAGCGACATAGATGTCTGACGGACGGTGTCATTGTAACAGCCCTTGACAGGGTCCACTACCCGCAGGCTGATTGCTTCCTGTAGTGTCAGGAACTCCCTCGTCCGTGGATCTACAATCTCCCTAGCCCGCATGTTAATGAGGTTATTCTGCACAGCATCCTGTATGGTGAGTGGCTGACCCGTGATTAGATCCTCCATCAGACCTGTGCTTGGATTAAGCATGCCCTTCTTCAGGATACGGTGCAGCGTACCAAGACGATAGGTACCCTGGTCGTCTCTGACAACATGTAATAAGGAATCTAAAGATGATGACATATTTTTTGCAGTTTTTATGATATCACTTTCTTTGGGTAACCTTTCAGTACAAGATTTCCTCTGTTTTCCGGAATCAGATATTTCTGAATTGTCAAGGTTGACCTGCATTTTCTCTGTCAGCAGACCTCCCTGGACTGCTTCACTGAAGGTTATTCCGTGTCTGGAATTTCTCCTCGGACTCTCCATACTGGAATCCAGTAATCCCACCTCCAGGGCCAGTTTGAGTGAAAGACTCTGATCAGTAATTCTATCGTGGAATGTAACACCAGAAACATCGATCAGCCCTTGGCTTATAGCCTCCTTCAGAGGAACAGGGTTTTCACCATCCGACAAATTAAAATTACCCGTTTCTTTATCTAAATAATTTCTCCGTAGTGCCTCACCAAAACTGATGGCATCTATATTTTGGTCCATCAGGTCAAGCACATCATCGTTTTCCGGCATGTCTATTCCGGAGCTGTCACTGGAATGTTTTGGTTGCTTGGAGACTATCTCCACACTATTAGATAAGGAATCGAGTTGTAAGGTCCGTTTCCTCAAGTGTGGAAGTCTTGGAAAATTACACAGACTTCTACCGTTGAGGATAAGGCCTTCATTTAATGCGTCAATAAGGCTGACAATGCGTCCCGAGTCGCAAACAACACATGCCGTTGTCGTGTTAAACAGGCCGCAGTCTACCGCTTTTTTTAAGGTCATCACTACGTCCTTATCCACATCCTTGACCAGTGAATCCTCAGTGTCTATCAGGCCCTTAATAAGAGCATCAGCCAAAGAGACCCTTTCGTCACAAACCATACTCTGCATTTTGAGAACGTTGGTGTTCAGTAAGCCGTATGACACAGCCTCATCAAGAGTGACACGTGTAAACGGCACGTCAACAACTAAGTTTTCCTCGACTGCTTTTTCAAGTGGAATGCTCTTCATGTTTTGCCTGTCCAGGATAGACCCAGTCTTGCCACTGACAATTCCTTTATCCACAGCCTCACTTAGAGATATATATTTCTGAGTGTCTGGGTTCATGACCCTTGACCTTGTGCCATGGATCAGAAAAGTCTTTAATGCATCTGCCATAGTCACAGAGGTCTTAATCCTAAGATCATAAAATGTACATCTGTGCTTTTCGAAAATACCCTCCTCAACTGCCCTTTGGATTCCAAAGAGAGGCTTTCCATAATTTGATCTTCGCGAAAATTCACTTTGACCTCCAAGACTCGAGTCATTGAGTTGTTTAGCAGATGTCAGCGAAGTGAAATCAGAATCTTTAAGAATGTCCGCAATTTCAGTCAAAAATGGTTGATACCCTTTCTGTTCTGCTTTAAAAACGAAACCTTTTGCCACGGCCTCGGGCAGTGAAGTATGCTCTAGATAGACTCCAGTCACAGCATCCAGTATTTTCCTTGCTATTGCTTCTTTTGGGCTAAAAATGCCCCGTTCTGCAACAAGAACTTGCGGCTGCGAACCATCAACGAGTTTACACGAAATCGCTTCCTGAAGAGACATCCTTGCACAGGTCCTTGGGTGTAGGATGGTCTGTGTTTCCGTGCTGTACAGGTCATTATTTACGATATCTGCCAGTGTAAACCCTTTCTCTGGCATCTCTATCACCAACTTTTTCTCCACTGCTGTACACAAATCTAATTTCTCAAATGTCTTTGTGTCTGTTACCTTACCAGAGTATTTATCCATCAAGTGATAATTAATTGCCTCCGAGAGTGGAATGAATTGGTTACGAGCATTGTCACGAACAAATGTATGTGAAGGATCAACAATGCCTATAGAAATAGCATCTTCCACATCAACACACATCTGAGAGGTTTTGTCCTTGACCCTCTGCAGTTCAAGGTCGTATGTGCCCTCAGTTACTATGGTAACAAGACCTTTAGCCGATTCTCCCATAGTCTGTCTGAGAAGCCCATGAGCTAGTGCTGTCTTCAAATCTAACCACTCATTCTCCAGAGGATCAAATACATGACATTCTCCCAGATCCAGGAGTTTTCTCGACACAGCTTCCTCAAATGTCAGGCATTCTCCAGACTCTGAGTTTTTTATCACAATATCATCGCAGCGAACAAGCTTTGACTCCAGGGCTTCCTTGAATGACTTCACTTCTCCGTTCCTTGGATCCATGAAATTTTGATGAGTTACATTGTAAACTCCTTCATGAATTGCATCGATCAGATTTAAATCTGTACTGCCGAGGTTTTGTATTAGTAAACCTTTTGACACGGCTGTGTTAAAATCACAATTAGTTTTGCCACACGAGTATGCCCCTGTGAGGGAGTTCACCATGCCCTCATTTATAGCTCCATCCAATGTTAAGAGAGTCTGACTCTCTAGATCGCGGACAAGAACACAATCGCGGTCGAGGAGACTCGAGTCTATAGCACTTATCAACGAAACTGCGTACCCTGTCGACGGGTCATGGAATTTACCTTTGTCGTCTACGAGACAGTCATCAACAACCTCCAGGAGGCTATATTTCGGCTGATTGGTCAGATCTATAAGAATGCCTCTCTCAATACTTTCTATGAGAGAAAGTGTATCCCCGCTGGACGTATCGTAACACATCCCTGTCGCTAAATTAAGCAGATCTCTCTCAACGGCCTCCTGAAATCCCAGAACCTCGCCACTGTCCACGTCCCTTACCTTAATGATGCTACAATCCAACATGCCAGAGAAAATTGCCTGGGAAAATCCCATCTTTTCCTCTGTGTCTGGGTTCAGCATCATCCCCGTTGTAATGTCGAAAAGTCCCTCTTCAATGGCTTCCGAAAGTGAGAGAGAGAATGGAGATTTACATTTCACGACCAAGCCCCTGTTGACAGCAAAGTTCAATGCAATTGGTAACCCTGACGACAACATCATCCTCCCTGATAGAGGGTCAATTATACGTTTATCTATAGCCTCCTCTAGGGTTAAAATGTCTTTACTCACAGGATCACGAATCAAAGAGGCTTTATGAACCAGACCCCGCTCGATTGCGTCAACAAATGCCACAGATTCATCAGTACTGACGTCGCGCACTGTGTTGGTGACGGGGTCGTAGAGACCATTATCTATTACATCGTCTAACGTCACTGGTAAATCCGACATGGAACACAATTCTATGGAATGTTTTCTTTTATTCTTGGCTTTGAGTGCTGCTGCAATTTCCATATCTAATTCTGATTCCGATGTGTCCTTCGCGCTATCATCGTCTTCTTCTTTCTTGGCATCACAACCTTCCAACGCTTTGTCATTGGAAGATGACCATGTGACTCGTTTAATCTGCTTAGAATCCCGGCGGTTTGTAGAGTTTTCTGAAGTGATGTCTAGATTTCCGACAAGACCAGCGTCACATGCTTTGTCCCACGACAGCCACTTGTCATTAAATGTGTCTTTAACGAAACATCCCTTCATTCCCACTTTTGTACTGGATAAATCACTCTCTATAAACTTAACAATGCTGTTCTTCCTAGCATCTTTCAAACTTAATACTGATCCAGACTTTTTATCACGTATGGAAATTGTTTCCTCGAAATTCGTTTCGGTCACATTACGCGGGAATGATAGCTTACCTCCCTTTATTCTGTCCTGGAATGTAAGTGGGTCGTCAGCAGTGTTAATAGAAAACGACCTGCCAGGCACGATTTCTGAATCGTCCGAGACAAGTTTACGTCGCACAGCCACATGTAATGGAATTTCCTCGCCTTTGACATAATCAAACACATTGCCAGTTTTACTGTTGACAGCACCACTTTGAATGGCTTCTTGAAGGTCGATTATTTCCCCAGTCTGAGGGAGCTTGAATAAAGATTTCTTGGCATCGATCAAACCATGTTTAATTGCCGCACCGAGAGAAAAGTTATTTCCAGAAACTGGGTCATGAAACAATCCACTGCATGGATTAAAGAGGCCTTGCTGCATAATCTGGGTCAAGGTCATTGTATGGGGTCCCTGTCCTTCATCACCGATTCCATGGTTACCACTTGAATTACGATGGAGAGGTGTTGAGCTGTCTATTTGGTTAGATATCCCTGTGTCCGTGCCCTGTAAAATGGTTTACAAGATAACAAACATATCTTACAATTTAACCTATTATAAGGTACACATTTCTTAACCTACCATTTACACACTGATCTTTTTGGTGAACACTGCAGCTAAAATGAAACTGGTGCAGTGTGCAAAACAACCACCATCCCCATTGTGTAGACATGTACTGCAATGGTGACAGCAACATCCTTTTGCACACGGCACCATCACACAGTGAGTGCAGTGGCAGAACCTGTGAGGACACAGAGGGCAAGTGGGGAAGTGTCCTGGGGAGGGGGACTAGCAAGGAGGAGGTGGAGCAGAATACTTACCCCATCAGAAGTTGTCAGGGATGTAGTCAGGGAGGAGGCAGAGGAGGAGTCACCTTCAAGGCCAGGTGGGATGGTGCCGCCCGTTACCTGAACTTCACTGCTCCCCTCTACACTCTCAGCCTCCACCAGTCCTGCGTCGGCAGCCTCTTGGAATGTCATCACGTCGCCCGTCGAGGTGTTGCGCACTCGCCCACTGGACTCAACGACAAAGCCAGGCTTGGTCACATACACAGCAGTACCTGTTTTTATCTGCACCTCGGTTGCCGTGCGTGAAACCACGGCACCGTCCTTGTCTACGACCACCCCTGCCTTGGGAGAAAATGGTGATCCCTCAAGGACAACTGTGTATTTCTCCGCCTCAATCTCGTGAGGCAGGTCATCAATGACAGAGTTATCTGTCTTACCATCAAAACTGTCATCCGTTTTACTACTTCCGCTGCTGTCGTTGGTAACATCGTCCACATCATCGTTGGTTGTCAGTTTTGGTTGGAGATATCCTAGCTGAATGGCCTTTTGTAGTGACACAGTCTGTTGAGTGTGTGGTTCAGTGAACTCAGCATTGGTCACATCGAGAGCTCCTTTTCTGATGGCTTCAGTCAGCGACACTGGGAGTTCCTCGCTATGTGGAAGTCGTACATCCTCCAGTGTCTCGGGTTTATCCATGTTCAGGAACCCACAGATAACTGCCTCATCCACGGACAGTTTATCCCCAGACTTGGGATCATGGTACACACCGGTGTCGCTGTCAACCAACCCTGTTCGGATCGCATCACTAACTGTGATGGGTTGCTGGACACTGACCACGCTAACCAGTCCCCTTTTGGTTGCCTCTTTAGTGTCAATTTCTTCACCAGTTTTGGGGTCAACAAAGTCAGTGTATAGAATTCCCTCAGACATGACGGGAGAAACTTCAGCCCCCTTCAGAATAATAACGGAGTCACCTTGACCCCCGACCCTGCCTGCTATAGGTGACAGGTATCTGTGTTTAAGGGCTTCCTCTACCGATAGGTATTTTCCTGACAATTTTTCATGGAACATTGCTGTCTTGGGATCCAAAAGGCCTGTCTGTAAAGCATGTTGAAAACTATGGGTGGTATTGTCATACTTTGGCCCGGAATAACGATAAGGGCGTTTGTCATCTGCTGTCAAATGACCATTTCGTACGGCCTCATCAATGGTGTACATCTTGCCCCTTTTAGGTTCTGTGTAAATGCCTGTAGGGAGGTCGATGTAGCCGTACCTGAGGGCATCCCTCAGACGGACGCCTCGATGGTCCGTCTTACTTCCAGGACTGGTAGCCACTACCTCGTCAGCACTAACAAGTCCTTTCTTTATCGCCTTGGAGACCGGGATAACCTCTCCTTTGCTTGTGTCAACAAAGTTTCCTTTCTCGTCAAGGATGCCTCTGTTTAGTGCGTCGGCTACGTTCACCGTCTTTCCTGCAGCAGTATCCATGACACTTCTGATGTTGTAGGTAGAACCAGGCCGGTTAGATTTGACCTTGGTCTGTGTTGTGGTGATAGTCTGTACAACTCCAGAAACCTGGCCATTTTGAAAAGCGTCCTCCATCTTGATACTCTTACCCAGCTTCCTGTCATAATATGTTGTCATATCTTTGTCAACAATGCCACGTTCGATCGCTTCATTAACAGAGATTTCCCTTCCAGACTCGGGATCAAGCACCATGGTGATGTTGATTTGCTTCATGTCTTTGGTTTTTTTGTCAACCAGCTGACTCTGTGACATATGACTTCCCTCCACCAGGTGGCTCTTCAGAGCTTCCTCAATCGGCATGGATGCCCCAGTATGAGGGTCATAATACAACCCTTTATCTTTGTCTAGAATGCCCTTTCTGACGGCTTCCTTGACCTTGAGGTCACGTCCAGTCAAAGGATCCTTGACCTTTGTGACAATTACATCCTTGACAACCACAAGGTCATCTGTCTTTTCTTTAACCTTGGAGGAATCAACCTTGACAAGGCCTTTCCTCACTCCATCCTCAACAGACATTTTGTCGCCAGTTCGAAGGTTTGTAACTAACCCTCTCTCAGGTTCAAACAACCCCTTTTGTATTGCAACATGAACTGGGATCTCAGTTTGTGTGACTGGATCTATAAGGCACTGGACTGTAACAGACTCTCTAGTGACGGAGGTAAGAACCGGTATGGCTTCTTGAGTACCAGCTTCTACCAAGCCTTGCTTCACTGCATCTGTGATATCCATAACAGGTCCAGAGGGATCATGGTAAGTCTTGAGGTCATCGGACACGAGCCCACGTCTCTGGGCCTTGGATACCGGCATCTTTTCTCCCGTCCTGGGATCAGTCACAGACAGAAGTGTCAATGCCTTAGATCCTACGTCCACAGTAAATGTTGTGCCCATCGGTCCCACTTCTGAAGGAGAGCTCTCAGCTCTGATGGAACCTTTAGCAATGGCCTCAGGAATACTCATTCTCTCTCCCGTACGAGAGTTGAAATATACACCTGTCTGTAAGTTCAGGATCCCTCTGTCAATAGCCTCTACCACCGGTATGTCCTGTCCGGTGACTGGGTCATACACCGACTGAATGTTCACTGATTTCTTTTCAAATGTAACACCTGCTGTCCTAGGGGACATTGGAGACATTGGGCGCTTGGATTCGGCTTTGATAAGCCCTTCCTTTACCGCCTTGGAAACTGGAATTATTTCTCCATTAGGTTTTCGGAATTTTCCGTAATGACTGTCAATGATACCTTTCTCTATGGCTAACTTGATGGGAATGAACTGACCGGTCTCACTGTCAAATGCCGATTTCAGATGTAAAGTTTCGGCTGTCTGCTCATACACTTCGGAACCTTTCATGGAAGTAAAGCCAGCGGCATCATCTCCCTGGACTAGGCCTTGTTTGAGACCTTCACTCAGTGGGATCTCTTCTCCAGTATGTACATTCTTCAATATCCCAACCTTCAGATCAAGGATGTCCTTCCTCACAGCTTCAGGGAGACTCATTCTCTCATGTGTGGCTGGGTCCACAACAGTGTGGACTTTCAATGATTTTGTCTGTGTGATAATGTCTTGTTTTGAGGTCTGAAATTTTTCATCGGTTTTCATCTGCGAGTCGACATCCCTAGCAACCACAAGATGCTCCTGCACTGCATCCAGAATGGGAATCCGCTTACCTGTTTCCTTATGATAATAAGTACGACCTTCCTTGTCCACTATGCCACGAACCACTGCCTCAGGCAGCGACAATTTCTCCCCAGTCAAAGAATCAGTTACTGCCACGATTGACAGTCTCTTCTTCTCGTGGAATGTGACGTCAGCTTGGAAGCCTTCCTTCGTAGTTTGCTCTTTGGTCGATATCGTGTCAACAACTTTTCCCTGTATGTAACCAAGGTCAAGGGCCTCGGTCAGAGTGAAGGTCTGTCCGGTCAGACTGTTGGTGTAAGTTCCGTCCTGTTGGTTGATGATCCCTCTCTTTAGAGCTGTAGTAAGCGGTACTTCCGCACCGGCTGCCGAGTCACGCACACCTTCTACATTAACCTTTCTCGTAACCTTTTCTACAGACTCAGTTTTAACGTCCTTCTTACGAGGCAGACTGTCAAAATGCTGAGCATGAATTGTATCTTTAATTTCCAATGTGGTCGGGCTAACTACATTCACAGTGGTTGACTGTAAATTCACTGGAATATCTCTAGAAACCTCCACAGGTTTAGGCAAAGGTTTGGGTGTTGTCTTCTTTACAGGTATTTCAGTAGTTGGTGATATCGGTTCAACAGCCAATGAACTATCAATAGTGGACATTCCCTTTTTAGGTTTCCTGCCCAATGACCCTGTTGCCTTCATAATGGCCAGAGCCGGAGCTCCAGCAACTGCTAGCAGTCCAAGCTTGGCAGCATCCTTCAGAGAAAACTTGGACTGGGAATCTTTATCAACAACCTTTCCCTGAACAGGATCAATCCGTCCTGTCTGGATACCCTCCTGTAAGGTCAGTCTCTCATCTGTCCTGATATCAACCATCAAGCTGTTGCCATCTATGTGTCCATGCTTGATTGCCTCATCTAGGGTCATTTCCTGTCTGGTTTGTGGTTCAGTGAACATGCCACTCTCTTCACTGAAATAGCCCATCTCTATAGCAGAACTGAGGCTCATTTGCTGAACCTTCTGACCCAACCTGTCCTGCTGGGAGGTGTTCATTAGCTGGTCTCTTAAAGTGTCTAGTCTATGTACACCCGATGTGGAACTCTGTTCCTCAAACTGAGAACCTGTACTTGTATCAAATCTGGATTCCGTCATGTTTTGTTCCACTCGCAAAGCTTCGGTGAAACTCCTTGTCTCCTCATACTGAGCAGTCTCGGCAAACTCTGATGTTTCCCTTAACGACGGAGTAGAGGAGAAAGTCTTTAGCGTGCTAGGTTTCAGTGCAATTGGTTTAAGCTGAACTCTCGTTTCTTCAATGATCTTCTCCTCCTTTCTGTCGACATGCGTCTCCGACCATGAGACATTGTGGTGACTGTCAACAGAGTCTATGTAGCCGTACTGTATAGCGGCTGCAAGGGACATTATCTCCCCTGTCTGTGGGTGCGTGTATGTCCCACTGTTTTGGTCCACTAGGTGGTGCTCCACTGCTTCTAACAGAGACAGTGAAGTATTGAGCTGTTCCCCAACATCGGTTTCGGTTTCCGTGTGAAATGTTACACTGTAACCTGGTTGTGGTATAAGACCCTCCAGGAAGGCCTCCTTAAGTGTGATTGTCTCCCCTGTCCCTAGATGGGTTAGCTTTCCAGTCACTGGGTCAAACATTTTCATACGAATGGCCTCCATCAAATTCAAAAGTTTTCCAGTTTGGGGATCAACTATACAGGAACTATCTATGTCTATCAAATGTTCGTCTATGGCTCTACGTACAGATATGGGATAGTCGTAGCCACGGACATATATGTTCCCTGAATCAGTTACATTCTTTTCAACCCTAACTACATCATTAAGACTCAAGAGTCCTTCTACCATAGTATCTGGAGAGACATATTCAGGGGGTTCGTTTCCTTCGACTACTTTCTTGGTTTTACGAACTACTGTAGTTTCCTGTACTTTTGCACCAGTTGGTTTCTTTTCAATGGCTGGCACAATTTGCTTTGTCTCCTCCGTTCTAATTTCCTCCATTTTCTCAATCACAGTTTTTAATGTCATAGAAGTTTGTAAGTCTATGTAGCCACGGAACTTTGCTTCCATAAGAGAAATCTTCTCCTGGGTGTCTCGGACAGTGATTGTCCCATCATCCCAGTTGATATCTATTTCAGGAGTCTTAGACTCCAACGCTGCTTTCTCGGCCAATTTCTCAACTGTGTCTGAGTCTAGCAAACCCCTTTGTACAGCCTCGGGGACATTCATAACTTCCCCCGTTTTCGCGATGATGACCTTTCCCGCTGTCCAATCAACAGTGAGGTCATCTTTGGACATTACCGAGGAGGTGGAATATTGTACAGTTATTGGAGATAGGGGAGGAGTAGGAACTTTATCAGCCGAGGGAGGATCACTGGACTTAATAAACACCCTGGTACCAGATATTAAAGGAACTTGTGGGTCAGCCCCATGCAATTGTTGAGAAGGCTTGGTAACCACATCCGGAGCATTTGAGGAGGAAGGGGATGAAATGGGAGATAAACTCACACTTGACACAGATTGGGGCCCCCAAGGGGAAGAGGAAGTGTCTGCATGAGACGTTAAAGATGCAGAAACATCAGTCTGATCACGCTGTTTGTACACAGAAGAGGAATCAGTTATCTTCCCCTGATCCTCACTTACCATAAAACCGTAGGCCGGGCTTGGGCTACGGTCATCGGGAGAGTCCATTCGGTCGGTCTGTCGCTGAGGTTGAGAAACCTTAATTCGGTCCGACGGCTTTGCATACACAATGGTAGTCAATGGTTGTTGAATGACATCATCATGAAGACCGTTTCCATTCACACTAAATCCATTGTCCCTCATAGGTGATTTGTCTTGGTCTTTTGTCGGAGATCCATAACGGTCCTTTGTATCTTTCACAGGTGAATGGGCTTTGTCTTTGGTAGGTGATCCAAAACGGTCACTGGGTTCCTTCACTGGTGAACCCAGAGGAGAACTAGAGGAACTTGACAATGTCCGTCTCTGAAACGTTTCCCTTGTTGGCGAGACGTCCATCTTCCATGTTTGTCCCGCATGACTCACATCTTCAGTCCATGTCTGTCCTTTTCTACCTTTAACTGCATCAAAGACAGCCTTTCCTGCCAGTACTGGAGCTCCGACTACCGCCATGAGTCCCAGTTTGACAGCCTCCTGAGCAGTCATCTTTTGTCCTGTCTGCTTGTCCCTGACACTGCCTGTTCTCCTGTCGATAAGTCCTTTCCTGAAGGCAACGTCCATGGACACCATCTCACCAGTTGTTGTGTCTAAGATTGTGACGTCTTCTGCGCGTAGTTGTCCATCTGTAATGGCCTTGTTTAGAGGGACACCTTCTCCAGTCACGGTGTCGTACACAGTACCCTCCTCTTCGTTTACAGTGTTCTGAATCAATCCACGCTTCACCGCCTCTTCCAATGACATCACTTCCCCAGTGGCTGTGTCAGTCACTGTAGCAGTAGTTCCATCAATGAGACCCTTACTTAGGGCCAGCTTGAGGGAAACACGACGTCCTGATGACATATCTTTGACCGTCACCATGTTTCCGTTCAGCACGTTACGGTTGACTGCCTCCTGTATAGACATCGTGTCTCCTGACAAAGGCTCCAGGAACTTCCGACTGGCTGGATTGTAAAGTCCGGCTTTTAAAGCATCCAATAGATTGAGAGGCCCCGGGGATGAGAACTGAGTAGGTAGGTTAGGGCTGATCTGGAACTGATCAGCTTTGCTCTTCTGGTAGTTGACCCGTCCGGTACCTGGATCAACCAGTCCTTGCTTGAAAGCATCCTGTAACGTCAGGCTGTTGTTCCCGACAATGCTGACCATGGCCGGCTTTAGTGGGTTGATGATACCTTGCTCCATTGCTTCCTGCAAAGAAATTAGATCTCCGCTCCTAGGATCTCGGACTTTTCCGGATGTAGGGTCTACCAGACCGACATTAACAGCCTCACAGTAGGACAACCCCTGAGGGAAGGCGACAGTGTTGACGTTCACTCCGCGGACATCTGCCGCCATCTTGGTTGTCTGTTTGGTACCCACTGTCAGCTGTCCATTCCGGTGAGAGTCTGGAATATCTTCAGTTTCCATCTCAAAGCTTTGTTCTACATCTGTGGTGTAGTTGAGGATCTCATCAGCCACATCAGACTTCAGTTTGTCACTATCTTGCATTCCAGACTTTTCCAATTTCATCTCCACTACGTTTGGTGTGAATCCGTTTTCTGATATCATAGGTGGAGCTATCTCGTCTTGTGATTCGTTCATGAGTCGGGTGATTTCGTCTGCATCAGTGGCCTTTGACATTGAAAAGAACCCCTGTTTGAATGCATCCTCTAAAGGAATCCTCACACAGGTTCTTGTGTCCAGAAATGTTCCCTTCTCTAGATCGATAAGACCTTGCTGTACAGCCTTGACAGGTGACATCTCCAGTCCAGTTTTTGCGTCTCTGATTGATGCAACATGTTTTAGGGAGAATCCACCACTGCCTGCCTGTACAGAGCTGTGGAAGATATCCTCCTCCACTTTCTTACCAGTCACATCAGCGTGTATGAGTCCCTTGTTGAGCGCGGTGTTGATCGGAATAACTTCACCTGACCTTGGATTGACATACAAGCCCTTATTGAGGTCAAGAACTCCATTTATGACAGCATCATCATATGACAACATCTCCATGGTAACGGGGTCAACCACACTGCTGATGCTCAAGGTCACGGTTTCAGCTGTTATGTCCTCCACAAGTGTTGCCTCCATCGCCTCAAGCTCCTCTGTGATGTGAATACTGTGGATGTCAGAGCTGCCCGATGATTCAGCACCTGAAGAAGTTGCTATAGCCAGCTTTTTCTCTATGGCATCATTCATAGACATGACTTCACCTGTGACAATATTAATGTACGTGCCGTTGTGTTGGTTGACAATTCCATCTTCAACAGCCTTGGCCACAGAGATGGTGGCACCAGATCTAGGATCTACTACCCATGACACCTTCAGGGTTGTTAGTTTAGTTGTGACCACTTTACTGCCGTCTACTCCATCGCTAGACGTGATCGACGACAACTCGGCGTCAATGAGCTTCTGTTCAATAGCCTCTGGAATACGTAGCTTTTCACCTGTAGATGTGTTTATGTATACGCCATTGTGCTCATCTAGTATTCCTTCCTGCACTGCATCCAAGACCGATATGTTTTTTCCAGTGATCGGATGTTTGACACTCTTGAGCTGATAGGACCTAGTCTCCCGTTTGAGACCCTGTAATGGAGCTGCAGGTGACACACTGACATCATCTGCCAGGACGAGGCCCTTTTCTACCGCCTGACTGATTGGAATGAGTACCTCACGTCCCAGTCTGTCTCGGCTCACATACTGACCACGCTCTCTGTCCAGTATTCCATCCCTGACCGCCTGGGATACTGATATTTTATCACCTGTGTTCGGATCAATGACACCGGTAATGGAGAAGGACCGGACCTCCTTGACTGCCTGGTCTGTAGGTGTATCCACCTCCATGCCTGTCAGAAACCCTCGGTCCATGGCCTCCTTCACTGTGAACTTCTTGCCCGTGGCAGGGTGGATGAAGCACCCCTGCGCTATATTGAGGAGTCCACGATTTGCTGCTTCTTGCGGCGACATTTTCTCCTTGGTGCGAGGGTCAGTAACACTCTGTATTTTTATGTAGTTTGTTTCAGACACCAGGCTCTCGCTGATGGCAGGTCGGGAGATGGTCGTCGTGGTGAAAGAGAACCCCTCATCACCTTTGGTCAGTTTGGAATCTACTGTAGCAGACTGACCAGGTGATACAGGCGACATCTTTGTGACGACCTCCTCCAGCCAGCGGTCAGCATCGTCTTTAGCCTCCGACACCAGTGTTGGTCGGGGCCATTCAGATGACAGCTTTAACAACCCCTGTTCGATAGCATCCTCAACAGGCATTATCTTGCCTGTCCTTGGATGCCTAAAAGTCTGTGAATCCTCGTCCAGCAGGCCCTGATCTAAAGCTTCTGATACCGTGATGGGCTCCATGGGCGTCTCCTCCTTGTCTTTTACAGATTTTTGATTTGTGGTGAGCGCAGTGTAGATGACGACTGGGCTGAGAAGTTCTATCACTGTTTGTGCATCCTCCGCAGACACTAGCCCCTCCATTGTGGCCTGCTGTAGTGGCATCACATCGCCGGTGGCCAAGTCTTTGATTTCCCCTGTTGTTGGACTAATGAGTCCCAGCTGAACAGCCTTCAGCATTGTCACATTCTTCCCTGATTGGTCCTTGAATGATGTTTCTTGTGTCAATTTCTCTACAGTGTCTTTCATAACGAAGCCTTGACTACCAGCCGCTCGTAATAACACACGACGGCCAGACCGAGTGTCAACAAACTCCCCGCCACTTGTGATAACACCCTGCTTCAAAGCTTCAGCAAGGGTCAAGGTCTTTCCTGTGAGCGAGTCCTTCACACTTGGTTTAGCAAACACAACTTCTTCACTTACAAGTTTGAGGTGTCCCCCCTCTAAAGCTTGACCTATGGGCGTGGGAGGTGCTGCACCTGGGGGTACATACAGACCTCGAGAGTCAATGACGCCACGTTCTATTGCCTCTGATAGAGACAGGACATCATTGTTAGTAGGGTCCACAATACACTTCACACTGTCGTCAAGGAAACCGTTGTCAACAGCATCGGAGAAAGCCATGACTCGGCCAGATTGGGGATCCACAAAATAGCCCTTGTCAGTGATGATACCTTCGGCAAGAGCCTTTGAAAGTGTGAACGGTTTGTTCAGAATTTGTTGCTGGAATGCTTCATCTAATGGAACTCTCTTCCCAGTTGTCTTTTCAATGCACTGGCCTGACTCTGGGTCAATCAGGCCTTTGGACACGGCCTCAATCAAAGTGACATATTCACCACTGGATGGGTCTTTGATCTCTTTCTTGGAGGGACTTATGAAGCCTTTCTCCACAGCCTCTAGAATAGTCATGTGACTTCCCGAGAGTGGGTCAAGGATCTTTCCAGTTGATCGGTCATACAGTTCTTTTTCTACTGCCTCAGCTAGGCCTATTGTTGTTTCCAGCGAAGATAGTTTTCCATCTCCAAACATAGCTTGTGACTGCGTGATGGTTGTCGCAGCGTAGCCATCCCCACACAACTTCTTGGCTGTTTCCTCGGAGATGATTCCCCTTGAGAGGGCCTCATGGACTGGAATGTGTAGCCCCGTAGAGGGGTCCCTAAACGTAAGTTTCACAGGATCAAAGTATCCCTTCTGTATGGCATCCATCAGAGATAGCTGACGGCCAGTGTGCGGGTCAGGAATACCACAAGGAGACTTCAACTCTCGCTGTAGCTCGGAGGAAATGTAGCCTCGATCACATGCTTCAAGGAATTGTATTCGACGATTGGTGATAGGGTCCATGAAATATCCTGTTTTTGGATCAAATAATCCTGTCTTTATTGCTTCCACCATGTTCAATTTACGGCCAGTTTTGGGATTCAAGATGGCTGACACAAACACAGTGGTCCCTTTAGGAGCCAGATTTTCCTGTTTTAAAGTCACAAGTGTTTGAGAAGCCTGTGGAAACTTGCCATCGATTTCACTGACGTTTCCAAGAGCAGTTATGCTAGCGATGCTAGCCACTTTCTGCGAGAGTCTCCTTCCAGCATCAGATGGCGGTGGTGACACCATTCTCATTTGAACCTGTGGCACAACAGCTGCTGTCACCGGTTTCTCCACAGTATCCATCATCTTGGTTACGCGGATGCCTGGCGACAGTGTAGCGGGAGGCTGTTCATGGGTGTTTTGTGCGTGCATCGTCACTTTGCTTACAAAGGTCTTGGCTGGACCACTATATCCTTGCACTGGCTGGCTAGCATAGCCTTCGAACTCAGAGAGCTGCTCAAAGAAACCCTGCATGTCCTCATCAACTAACATAGAGGAACGTTTGGCCAGTTCTGCCCGGAATGTACGAAGTAACGGAATATCCTCATCAATCACCATCTGGAACTGATCAAAAGGAGTTTTTGTTAAAGTTTGCATTGGGTAACATGAGCAGATAACTCGGATTTACCATCAATCTGTACTGAAGACTTCTAACAAGAGCAGATAACTCAGATTTACCATCAATTTTTACTGAAGACTTCTAACAAGAGCAGATAACTCGGATTTACCATTAATTTATACTGAAGACTTCTAACAAGAGCAGATAACTCAGATTTACCACAACGGACTTCTAACTTAATGCCTGTTACACAATTTATAAATACAGTATGGCAGTATGTTTGGTAACCGATTAAAACTTCTTCATGTATGTAATTTGATGCACAAATTTTAAATCTATTTTTAAAAGAAATATGAGACAGTATCAAAATGCTGAAAGTTGGCACTACATAAACTGAGGCACACCTATCGCCTGACTTATAAGGACACCTATGACTTCCCATATCTATGATTTGTTTTTGACAATCATACCTGTACATCCTCGTTGGCTCCGGACAATCTGGCAGTGATCTCCTTGAGCCGATTGTTGGTCCACTTGACCATATCTATATACCGCCGGTTGAGTGTGTCCAGTTCTGTCTTGACCGTCTCAGCTCCGCCCTCATGTCGCCGCCGTTTGGACAAACCTTCCACCAAGGCAGCGTCAATGTCCTCCAGACTATCTCGGTATTGTTTCAGTTTCCTGTCGTATATCTACAAAGGGAAAGCTTCCATGTGACATGCTTGAAGGATCAAACATTTTAATGAACCTAAATAGGGATTCAGAATGTATTTGTGCCAAAGTTTTAATTGTTGGATTTTTTTATTTATTTTAAGATAAACATGCACAATCACTGTAAATTTCTCATGCAATAATATTATCTAACTAACTTACTTCAAACTTTCTTTTTTGTGACTATCTTGTGCAAGTTTTACTATTTTGTGAAAAAAAATGTGCATGAAGTTATCCATCATTTCAAAATATTAGCACTTCAACAATTTATAAATTTGTCAAATTACCTCAAATAACCAACGTTATTGATGACAAAAATAGAATAAATTTTAAAAAAAATTGACCCTGACCTGATCAGTAGTGCCACATCACCATAGTGATAGATATATGTTTAGGCCGCTAGTTAAGTGAGACAAGTATTGTAACCAAAGCAACACAGAGTTTTATGACAAATTTTGCTGTCAAAGAGTTATGATATCATATTTTGTGGAGATTTATAACGTTTACTGGATAATCATCACCTGACAGCGTGTCTGCCTGGCACCCATATTTCTACTGGTGGCCTAGTATAGCACATCTTGTACAACCATACCTGGTGACTAAAGTGACCATTACTATGGTGATAGCAGCTACTATAAGTGATTGCCTAGACACTACACATTTATGGCCAATGAAATTAATCCGAAGTTGTTTTTCTACTATTCTTCTTTTTTTTATGATCTCAAATATTATCCAGGTTAAAATATTGTCTGCTCCAGTGGTTTTCCTCAAAACATCTTACAGTTCGACTGTGCCATCACCTTTGTCCTTAAATTTAGGAATTAAAGCACCTGGCACTAATCTATAAAATGAGATTGGGTGATTTGACCTTGACCTTGGAAAAGGATTGCTAAAGTAGCATGCCCCAAATCACTTTGTACCTCAAAACTACCTCAACACCTAATTTTTTACGGCTTGTATGATAAGTAATAGTTTGGACAATTCATAACAATTTTTTGTATTAATCAACATTTAATCATTAATGGGAAAATACAAATTACATTTCATTTAACAAGTTTTCTGATTGTAAAAGCAAAAGAAAATATTTCAGTAGTTTTTTTCTATATAATACAAAATGTTTTACAACTTTTTAGAAATTAAAAAAAAAAAATGTTAATTTAGTAAACAGTGATTAGAAATAATTGATGTAAAAATAAAAAAAAATTAAATTGTTATTTATATGGAGGAGTCAAATATAAAACAAATATATACAAACGGATATGAATTCAAACTGTTAGGGATTTTTTTTTTTCAAATATTAGGTAGAAGTTACAACAAGCCAGAATCCTAAAATGGATGTCTTAACTCACCAGTCAAAAAATTATGGTGCATTACTTTAAAACTGTAATTTCAAAATCCAGATTTGTCCATTGACTATGTGTGAACACAGCTTGTCAGATAGTGTTAGTGTGGGTTAGACATACCAGAAATAGATAGACATGCAGCAGTTACCATTCATTAGTGACATCATCATCGTACCCAAGTAAGCTCCGAAATCGTGATCATCGTACCCCATGTAAGCTCCGAATCATGATTGTAAGGATTCATTTCATCCAATTCATTGATATACATGAAGTCCATCATTAAAAATAACAAATTTTAATATCTGAACATAAGTTCATTTGCATGTGTCCTAATGTATCACGATTTCGAGCTTTTACATTGGAGTATTAAGCCATGGGTGAGGATTGGAAATTAAATCAAAAGCAGGACCCGACCTTGACGCATGAAATATCGCATGTAGACTAAGAGCACAGCCTTCTGTGTTATTTTGTGTGACCTAATCACCTTGGGCAGTGACTGACATCTCAAATATGTTTCTAGATGCTGAAAATGTGCCAACATCCATTTATACCCTTTTACCGTTGATCTTGGTGCATGCATAGAAGCAACCTTTTAGGCGTTTTAAAATAATTTTCAAAAAGATCCAGCTTGCTCCGGCTTCAATTGCCGAAATTCCAATTCCAATTAGTGTTAATTTGCATTGACTTCAAGTGCCGAAATTCCAATGTTAATTTCAGGTTCACCTGATATCCTAGCATTATGGTAACTATTAAGAAAGAATGCCTATTTCAATCATGGTCAAGATCGAGTGGTCTGCTTATTTAAATAGGGGGTCACATTCGTACCACTCACAACAGCAAATGCAAGGGAGAGACTATTTTCCTTGAAAGTTGGTAAGATTTTGGAAATATTGATTGCTGAGCAAAATGCTTCTAGATAATCAGGCAGAAACATGCAAAAAAAAAAAAAACTAAGAAGCTCGCATTTCTAAAACTAGCAGAGCACATTCTGTCTCTTGCCGAATCTAACAAGATAATCATTGTCATTATAGAACTAAAAATATCAAGTTTTATCAATTAATTGAACAGAAGACAATAATTTAGAGAAGTGATATAAAATACATCTTTCATCTTATATTATTTCAAGCTATTTGTTAAGAGCAGTCATGCGTTATTGATAATAAATAAAGATAAATAAAATATGAATAAATATATATATGCAAATGAGCTTTCCAACTTTGGTTTGTTTAAATTGATAAAGAGTTAAACAAAAGTTAAAGTTCAAATAATTTAATAAACTGAAATTCACAAAAATAAAAAATAAAAAAAATATTAATAGACAATGTGAAAGTTACTTTTATAATTAGAGTCTAAAAAAGTTTTAGTTCACACAACTTCAAACCATAATATATACCAATAAATATAATCATTGCAACAAGTTTTAGTTTTTGAATTCAGTTAAAATTCTATAGGTGGTAAACCATCACACAACAAAAACACCATAAGGATTTTTAAATAAAATGTAAAGAAGTTGGAAAAGCTCAAATTTATTAAATGTATAAATAAATAAATGGTTTTCACTTCATATTTTAAAGCATCGGAGTATTGAATATGATAATATAAGACATCCCTTCCTTGTGTTTTAATTCATGAAACCAAAAACCGTTATTTACATTAACAAACAAAACCCGAAAAACAAAATCTGCATATATTTTTATAGCTCACCTGGTTACCATGGTAACTACATGCAACTCCGACTACTTACTGGTCCGGAGGCCAACCGATCGCGGGGAAGCAAGCTGATGACTCAATGCTAAGGAGCTTGGTCAAGCCGTGCATTTGCGCTGTGTGTAGGATTGAATTGTCACGAACAACGTTGAAGGAAAATGAAAATGGCAACTCCAAGTCGCTCAACGTGCTAAGCAACCTGGAGAAGGACAGGTCTAAACTGCTGGAACTAAAGTATGATCAGTGAAGGGAAGGAGGTTGGAAAGTGGAGGGAAGGGATTGGTCGGGGAATAAACCAATCAGATTTCAAGACATTCTCAACAGAACAAAAAAACTGCTGGCTACATGACATAAATTGACAAGAAACATTGAAAGCACAATAGACAAAAAGCACAAAATAAAATGTCCATCACAAAAAAAACATTTAAGGGAAGGGGAATCTGTAACAGGGAAACAAACTTTGCAGAGATAATACAAAGGAATGGTGCTTAATATACAACAGTTTGTTTGTCAATACAAAGATGTTGTACAAAAGCACAAAGAGAGGAGCTTTACAGACATAGAATATTTACTACAAAAACCACTACGACAGAAAGCAGACGGTTAGTAAGGGGAGTTCACCCTGACACAGTAAACTTGTGTCACACATAGTTTTAAACATAAATGGGTAAACAGGAAAAGCGTGTTGTCTTAAAATAGACAAGACAAAAATATACATAAAAACAAAAAATAATCTGCATATACTAGCAAATGCAATACATAAGGGATTTGTGTCTCTGGTAAGGTAAAATAAAAACAAAAATAAATGCCAAAAAAAATCTGAAAAGCTTGTAGATGCCACATTCTGCTTGGATGATCTAGGGTTGCATATATACGATATCACAGATACAACGAATACCACATGAGGGCATACCTTTGCCTCACGAATATACTGGCCACCATGACGATTCACAGCCTCAATCTGGTGCTGCCGTTCTCCAAGTCCGTTGTAAATTGACTGTAAAAATCATAAAACATTGATCACACATGCAGCAGAATACATTATTTGTAGAAGAAGGCTGGGTTATTTGTTCTTGATTAAACAAGGTAATTAAAAACTATTCCGTGAAAGTGATTGCTGTAATGATGGGAAAAGTAGTTCTCATACAAATAAAATATGTTTCAATCGTCCAATCACAATATCTCCACAACAACGTTTTTTTAAGAATGATTTGCTCATTAACAATCTGTATCAATTTGTAAAGACAATTTAATATATTTCAGAGGGAAAAACTTCTATTAGATATAGTGCTAGCATCACAAATTACTCTGATAAGGAACACCAAGATAAGAATGTATGTAGATATGAAATGAATCTACAGCATTCTGTTTTGTTTTTGAATGACATTTACTAGTTCTACTTCATTATATGGAGGATGATTTTCAGAATGAATACAGACCGTGAAAGCGTGGCTTATCGATCCTTTTGACTTAAAGAGTTTTAAGCATTCATTATATGGAGATACAACTGAACTCCGTACCATAGTAGGCTCTATCATCTGTTTGAGTTGGGGGAGTTCCTGTGTGAGTGGGGGCTGGGTATCGATGGTCAGCTGGGTGTGATCCCCCCACTGCTGTTCCGACTTCAGACCGTTGGTATACAGAGAAAGTAGGTCGCCCGCTGTGTCCATACTCCGCAGCCTGAAATACACCAGGTTCACCCCATCAAAACATGACCCGCATCATAATATCATACAACTACACACCCCCTATACTGAATTACAGCTCAATATCTCTATCCTTTAAATAGTAAAAGAGCAGTACTGAAATTATGACAGAATAATGGAATAACATATAGCAATCAAATTGTAGGGTGAACGCGTTAATACCACACTAGCCCGTCCCAGCTCGCCTAGTTGCTATGACGACTCACCTTTCCACTACCTGTATACAGACACTGTTCCAGCGCTTGTCCAGTTCTGTCACTTCCTTCTCGGTGCCCTCAAGGTCATAGTAGCGCGCCACACCCGGACGACACTTCTCAGTGTGAACACGTAGACCAGCCGTGTCACGCTTCAATGAGTCTACTTTTTGTTGTTGTTGCTGTACCGATACTTGGAGGTCCTGACAAGGGAGGTAAACATGCAATATAATTGTTTGTAATCAATTCATTATTCCCTGATGACATATTTCAACTCAATTCAATGGGTGGAACAGTTCAGTATGAAATTTCAGGGGTGAATGATATTAGAATCCTATATAAAAAGCAATCACTCATACGCGCAGTTCAATTTATTAATTTCCTTCCAAAATTAAGGATTTTACAACTTTTCGAACATCAATGTTATTTGAGAACACTTTTCGAACAGCAATGTTATTTGAGGACACTTTTCGAACATCAATGATATTTGAGGACACTTTTCGAACATCAATGATATTTGAGGACACTTTTCGAACATCGATGTTATTTGAGGACACTTTTCAAACATCAAGGTTATTTGAGGACACTTTTCGAACATCAATGATATTTGAGGACACTTTTCGAACCTCAATGTTATTTGAGGACACTTTTCGAACATCTATGTTATTTGAGGACACTTTTCGAACATCAATGTTTTTTGAGGACACTTTTCGAACCTCAATGTTATTTGAGGACACTTTTCGAACCTCAATGTTATTTGAGGACACTTTTCGAACATCTATGTTATTTGAGGACACTTTTCGAACATCAATGTTATTTGAGGACACTTTTCGAACATCAAGGTTATTTGAGGACACTTTTCGAACCTCAATGTTATTTGAGGACACTTTTCAAACATCAATGTTATTTGAGGACACTTTTCATACATCAATGTTATTTGAGAAGAGTCCACTAAATTGAGTAGTTACCTGAAGTTCCGCCTTGTGGGTTCGTAGAGATTCTGGGTCTGAGGACAGACTGTCGTGAGTGATAAGAGCAATCTCATAATCAGCCACCAGCTGTCTCACATTGTCTAGGTCCAGTAACAGAGAATCTACATTCTTTAATCTGAAACAAAATTCATATCTCAATCTTAATAACAAACTTATAAATCTGAAACAAAGTTCATATCTCAATCTTAACTAGAACTGTAAGCCGATGGCTGACTAATACCCCCCCGCTACCTCTTATTAGAGGTGTCTGACATGTTTTTGAAAAAAACATGATGTAGTACAAGTTGTATATAACATGCATTATATAATGTCAACAGTCAGCAGAATTTTAAAAGCCGAACGGACAAATTTTAACCTGTGTATAGTAATCCTCAACATTACTTACTGCGAAGTTTCATTGAAAATGACCCAGTAGTTTAGAAGAAGTTGTCCAGACATCATGTTATTACGGAAACCTGTGTATAGTCACCTCATTACCATGGCAACCAAAATTTTGACAAACGAAACCCTGTATGCAAATCTATACATGGTCCCCAACAATACTGCCAAGTTTCACTGAAATTGATCCAGTAGTTTAGGAGGAGTTGTCCGGACAACACATTATAATGGAAACCTGTGTATAGTGACCTGGTTACCATGGCAACCAAAATTTTGACAAACAAAACTCTGCATGCACATCTACACATGGTCCCCAACAATACTGCCAAGTTTCATTAAACTCGATCCAGTGGTTTATAGGAAGTTGTCCGGACAACACGTTATTACGGAAACCTGTGTATAGTGACCTGGTTACCATGGCAACCAAAATTTTGACAAACGAAACTCTGCATGCACATCTACACATGGTCCCCAACAATACTGCCAAGTTTTATTGAAATCGATCCAGTAGTTTAGGAGGAGTTGTCCGGACAACATTTTATTATGGAAACCTGTGTATAGTGACCTGGTTACCATGGCAACCAGAATTTTGTCAAACGAAACCCTGCATGCACATCTACACATGGTCCCCAACAATACTGCCAAGTTTTATTGAAATCGATCCAGTAGTTTAGGAGGAGTTGTCCGGACAACATTTTTCTACGGACAGACGGACAGACAGACAGACAGACAAGCTGATTCCAGTATACCCCCCCTAACTTCGTTGCGGGGGGGTATAATAACAAACTTATAAGAAATCTTATAAATTGATATTTCTGTATAAAGATTTTTCATCAATGTAAATGGGAAGAGCAAATAAAATCTGACCAATCTGATATTGCCTGTTCCTTAAATTTAACATAAACATCAGTGTATAATTCACAGGTGTTGAATACCTGAGTTTCGACATACACAGGTGTGGAATACCTGAGTTTGGACATACAAAGGTGTGGAATACCTGAGTTTGGACATACAAAGGTGTGGAATACCTGAGTTTGGACACACACAGGTGTGGAATACCTGAATTTGGACATTCACAGGTGTGGAATACCTGAATTCGGACATACACAAGTGTGGAATACCCGAGTTTTGACATACAGTGCACAGGTGTGTTCGTAAAGTTACCTGTCCATGTTTGATTTTGAGAGGGTCCACATATGATCCCACTTCTGTAGTGCTGCGATATACTGTGGCTCCATCTGGTGTTGAGAGCGAGGCGGCAGATTGATAAAGGACTGCTTCATGTGTTCCACATCCATTTCATGACTGCTCAGTGTTCTGTCCCAACTCTGAAAATACAATGAATGTGTCAGTTAATTCAATCAGCGAAAAAGTCCTCGAAATAACCCCCACTTAAATCAACATTCTACTACTACTTTATCTAAGCTACAATTTACAATAGTTCTGAAAGAAGAATGACCTTAAAATACACTATTAACCTAGATATATTCTCAAAATACTGTTGGACTCTGACAACATGAAAATTCACTAAGTTTCCTTCCATGAGATTAATTTATCTTTGTCTTTTATTTGGAATAAGATTCATCAGTTTGGCATGAATGATTTATACTCGGTTTGTTTTGTTCACAAACAGGAATTTTTTGAAAACTAAACTTGCGAGCTTTCGAAAAACGTCTGTTTCCTTTGTCCAGCAAAGAGTACAATTATGACCCTATTTTAACATCCAATAAGGGGCGAAATGGGTAAACATCTTACCCGTCCCTCTGTCTACTTGTAGTACTAGAGTACATTTGGAAGAAATGTCGCGCTATGTTTTTGACAACTGACTTCTCTAACTCGCCCTATTTTTAGTAGTGAGCTGATTTCAGCGGTCAGAACACCGACACTCGGCTATTGTACTCTATGCTTGACAAAGGAAACAAACGTTTTCGAAAGCTCGCAAGTTAAGTTTTAAAGTAGCACCCTTTCATCTCTGATAATCTAACTTCCACTGCTCTGTATACTAGCCCAATCTGGCTCTAACAGATAACCTACCTTCTGCCTCTCTATGGCATGTCGTAACGCTCCTTTGTCTCTGGGGTGCATCTCCTGGAGGTGACCTATCAGGGTTTGCTCACAACTTGACAGATTGTGGCTGACCGCATCCAGGTCCTGGGCGAACTTTTGGTCAGGAGACCTCGTCAGCCTCGAGTCTGTCAATCAAAATGATGAAACGTCAACTCTCGACACAATGTGCCCAACCATGTACATCATACCATCTGCTTTATTGGTGTTTTCATGATAACTGATACTGTACAAAAGATACAGTATAATATGAAATACACAATGAAACCTTTCATTTTAACTTTCTTTTTCATATATATTTTATGAATACTTCACTGTTTAACAGTGTTATAGTTACACAGTAGCCTTCGGAAACCACAGAAAAACACACACAGCAAAAACTACATGTCATATAGTAATATAAAATTCTATGAATTTATACATTGTATCATGTTTAAATGTTACAAAATTGTCATTTTTTGTATGAATGTTTAACAATAAAAGCTTAATAATGTTTCCATACTGTCGAAACTACAATGCCTTATTTGATCAAAAGAATTGGCTAGACTAAAACTAAACAGTGCAAAAAGGTGCTTTCCAGAAGATGAAAAAGCACAACTGAATGAATGAAAACTATTTAGTATAAATAACTATACAGTATATAGAAGAGAGTTCTGTTTGAAGAACATATTACAGTGTATATTATATAACTATTTTGTAATCATAACTGGCCTCACTGATATGTCGTGCGTACCTGAGGCTGCCGTAGAAAGACTGTGGAATACTTTGTTACATTCGGCTAACTCTGCCTTTAAGTTCCTCATGTCGGGATGCGAGTCGCCAATCTCACTGATCAGCTTCTCTGCATCCTCATTCACAACCTTAAGTAGGGTTTCCCGGCCCACCGGGTCAAGTTTCTGGAACTAGAACACAAATTTACTGTCAATTGTCATCTATAGTGAAATCTTGTCTTGACCATGTGAAATCAAAAATCAATTTGAAGAAGGGCACATTAACTGTATTTTAACAGAAGACTTATTACATAGTTCTGAATTGTAAAACAAAAATGTGAATGAAACAAAAATGGTAAAACTTTGTTTGCAATTCATTCAATAAATAGTAAATACATTTAATTAACAGTAAATCAAGTTTCTTTTGCATGAATTATGCGACCCAAAATAAATTTGTGAAAGTTAATAGCCGTCAATCATGATGGGGATGACAAACTTTATAAGATACAAAATGTATGGAGTGTTAAGTGAAAAAGTCGTTTTCGCAAAAGTTAATCGCCACAAACTAGCAGTAATGCAGAATTCCTGAAAGTAAGTAGCTCAGAAGAAGCTTAGTTTACGTTAGGTGAAGAGATATTTTGAATTAACCCCATATTCAAAATCTAAACCAATGTATAAGGTCCTACTATACTGAACTATTCCTTACATGTCACTGTCATAAGTTTGAACGAAGGTTTTCCAGGGGATCAAACTTCCACAATGAACATGGAATTCAAAACTTCTCTCACAATTAAGACCTGTTTCTGTCGTTTGACTGTATACCTGCTTTAGATCCCAGGCCTTGATGACATGTATCGTCGCGGTAACCATGTTTAGTCTGCTGGATCGCTGTCTCATCTTCCATACACTTCTTAAATGTTCCATCTGTACCTTTAACCTAAACCATATACAGATAAAACTGTAGTCACATCATATAATTTTTTTTTCATTCAAACAGAGCAGAAAAATTTACTATTCAAATAAGTTGTACAGATTTGCACGGTCTTAGATGTACAATACAATACTTCATATATATACAATCTTGGTCACTGTACCAATTTTGGATAGTTTTTCTAATCCTAGTCGTGGCCCCAATTTTATAGCATGACTGGACTTGATTGGGCATTATCAGCCATGTACAATGTAGCAAATATAAGGGGTGGACAATTCAGCACTTGAATTATTTTCATTCACGAGGATGCAACTCTAGCTTGATAGCTTTTTATTTCTAAAAGTATGATTACAATTTCATGAGATATTTCAAAATGTACATCAACAGAAAAAAATAAATATTGTTTCAACTAGCTCATACAGGTATGTTCAAGGAAGTCTTCAATGTTATAGCAAGTAAGGGAGGTAACTCACCGTTCAGCACATTCTATAGCCTCCTGATTTGGGGGAGGAATCAGGAAGCAAACAGAAGGTACCAGGTCCTCTTTACCTGAGTGGGTTCTCATCTGTTCAGGTAACAAATACAGGTAGAATTAATTACAGGTAACAAATACAGGTAGGATTAATTAAAGGTGTAAGTAACAATATCCAAAAATAATACTGTACATCACAATAAAACTTATGTTAAAAATGAAAATGAAGTTTTGATTATTCCTGGATAAGGAGCCATAATTTTGGACATTTTAATTAAATCAAATGGCATTTCCATCCACATTGTTTTTATAGTAACAGTCTTGGACATAATATAAGTATAATAATTAAGTTCTGTTTACATTTGCGGACAACTTACCCTCCATCTTGTTCTTTGGGAGGTGTCCAGTAACATACATTCTTGTCCTTTCTGCAGAACCAGCTGTAAGTAGGAAACACTAACAAATTAATCACACACAAAAATGACTTAATGTCTGGCTCGATTGTGATAAGTGATGTATTGCATAATTCCATGGAAGTTAATACAAAAACAATTTCTTTTAACATAGACATTCAGCTTATTGCATATAGCTTAACTTCCATCGACTAGAAAATAAAAAATTGGAAAAAAATTGGGCATTTCTGTATTTTACTGATTCACCCCTGAAGTTTCGTAATAAAATATTCCAACCTTAGAGTTGGAAGAGTTCAAATAAGCCTTCAGGGAAGAATGACATATTGCCGGGCAGAACCTACCTCTGGCTGCCGGTAAGTACACAGGCACTTGACCCGACACGGAGATTGTATCACTTCTCCGCGCTTTTTCAATGGCACTATTTCGTAACTGAGTTGCACAAGGGTCGCAGTCTGTTTCTCTAAGTCTGATATTTGTTCCTGCATGGCTCGTAACTCTTGGACACGTTTCTTTGCCTCCTCCACCTCGAGGCTCTCCTGGTTGTATCGTGTGTGTAGCAGCTCGGAATGCTGGGATAGCTCTGCCTCGCACTGTTGGCAGCCCTCGTAGAACTGGTGGTACGCCGTCAGGTGCTTGACATGTGATTCAAGACACAGCGTGAGTTGTAACAGCCATGACCAGGTGGACTGCATCGTCTCCATGTAGGCCTGTGTAAGCAAGCGTTAGTTACACGTAATGATTATCTCATAAACCAAAAGTTCTAACTAATTATATCAAACATCAGTGATATCATACAAATATCGTAAATAATAAATATGGAAGTCAGATATCATATAATTTTATATTACAATTGCCCAATGTGACACTTATTACAGTGTGTATGTATACAGACCCCGCGATCTACACAAGTACATTTTTCCCTTAAACCGAACCATTTTCACAACATTCAAAACACCGAGCTAAATTTATTCCTGATTAAAAATCCTGACTTCCAGCAGTTTCCTCTGCTAATATGAACAGCTAGATAAAACTTTAGGCTGAGGACAATAAGACAAGTTTGGTCAGCACTATACCAACTGAAGGTCATATCAGGTAGGATGAAGAAGAGTGACCATGATTATCTCCATCACATTTACAAGTTATCCAAACAGAATCCATACCTTGATGGTATCAGCAGCTGGGTGCCGATCTAGGACCATGGCCGAACCTCGCTCCTGTATGGAATTAAACTGACTTTCCCGCACCTCAAGGTCATGCAGAAGGCTCTGTAACAGAGGTCAAGTAGAGGTTAGACATCAGGTTAGAGGTAATACAAGGTCAAGGTGAAACAAAGGTCATGAAAAGGACACGATAAAAGTCATGAATAATATGACATTTGTTACTTATAGGTCAAACACATTTCTCAAAATTCACACAGAAATTTTGCCTGTAGGGATTAAATGAAAAGCATGTTGATTTTTTGTTCAATTTCCTTTTTTTTTTAGAGAAACCAATACCTAGTTGATACACAGACACAATTGAAATTTAGAAGTGTAACTTTATAATTTGTATGCAGATACTAAAATTGTTTCCATCTTTCAAATGCATTGTTATTACAAACTAATAAATATCAATTAAAATAATTTTAACCAAAACATGAACCAAATTCACCAGAAAGAAAAACAAAGCATGCCCAATACAGGGTATTCAAAAGCAAAGAATAAAACCTAATTCCTAGTTTCATAATTTTTTTTAATTCTAATTCCATGAAAACAGAAATGCCGCTGCTTTGTAACTATATTTCAAGCAAAGTGTACCAAGCTACTACATTAGGTTGGCTAAACATTTCACACTAGGGACAATCTCCTGTCTCCACTGGAACCCCACCATTAATATTATCTAGAAAGACTCTGATAATAAAAGTTATATACTTTCAACTATGTAAATTCAGGATTTTTTTTCACCACAAGTCCATAACCAATATTAGGCCCCTTCCTCTTAATACATATTCAGTAAGAGCAATTTTAAAAAAAAATATTCATTAAAGGGTAATATTAAGTATTATCACCCTAGAGCGTATTTGAGCTCAGCTTTTTAATGAATATGATACACCAAAGGTTAATCAATATCCCAAGTATAATGTTCCAATGACAAGCAATGTAGGAGATACAAAATGTAGAGTCTGACCTACTTTTTTCTTTGATGTAGGTCAAAGGTCAAAATGTAGGTCACAGAGACCTACCTTTGATACATGACACACTGCCTCACCAAGGTAAACCCTGTATAATGTTCCAGTGACAAGCAGTGTAGGAAATAGAGCTCAGACAAACATTTTCTTTGATGAAGGTCAAAGGTCAAAATGTACATCACAGTGACCTGCTTTCGACACATGACACACTGTCTCACCAAGGTGGACTCATACTACAAGTATGACGTTCCAGTGACAAGTAATGTAGGAAACAGAGCTCGGACAAGATAGTAAAAGGAAGGACGGACACAATACAGAACTATAGTCCCTTTCAGGATAGTTGGGGGACTAACAAGTGCTGTATTGACATGTACATATGCTATGGAGATCCACAGCAAGTCAAACCTTGTACCCAAATAACCTCCTTACCCAAGCCACTAATAATGGTTCGGTAAAACTGGGATGCTAATATAAATTTTAAAGCTGAGTGGGAGAAGTAATTCTGATTTGAGGACATGCTTTTACCTTTAGTGGTTTGAAATCATCATCAACATCATAGGAACAATGCAGCTTTAAATTTGAACAACATGCACAGTGTAAATTGTTAATAACCTAGATCATGGTACTAAAACACATGCATTTTCCATGTGGAAGCCTACTTTAAACACCCCCCCCCCCCCCCCCCCGGCAAAAAACCCTCTTTATGGAAAGTATGATGCATTTTGAATGGATTTTGGGTATATACCATACATATATATATATATACAAACAAGCCAAACATCTATAAACATATTGGGTATATATATCACTATAGCATGTCTCCTCACAAACATTCCTTGACGGCAACAATACAAGCTAAGAACCACCAATACTATTATCAAATCATATTGGAGATCCATGTTTCTTTCCAGTGAGGGCCCTGCTTTCCATTATTTACCTGCTATTGTGGTGGTTCTGATCTTGTAATGTTAATTCTTACAATCTCTTTGTCATATTTACATAAAAAAGAATTCTAGATTTTTTTTTTTTTAATTTTTAAATCTTCTCTTAAGATTATAATATCTCTATTTTTGAATGAGCACTGAATAGTTTGCTTGTCAGACTGTTAATTGTGGTCTGTTTAATGATATTTCAAATTCCTTTAAATAGAAATGTCTTCCATTCTTTTCTTTGTACAGTTACATTTTAAATGAATAATTTAGTTTTACAACACAACGAAGGAATGTTGCGAAGGTTTAAAATCTGCAGAAGCTTTACTACGAATGTCAGTAGCAATATGATGTATTTAAGTGTAGATCAAACTAATAGGATATGTGAAAAAAGGCAAAAATTCAAAATTAAAGTGATTAAATGGCATTCAAACCTGGTGGTAAGGAAATCTAGCCTGGAAATGAGAAGTGTATACATTTTCAATACACATAAAGCTAAGTAATATCTTATGAATGAGAAATCTACATATAGCTACATGTGGGTACGTATAAGCTTAAGATCTTTTTTTTTTGAGTACACATGGAAGTGATTGTGATCACAGTAACGTCTTTGAGTACACAAGTCTGTAATCAAAACAGATATAGAAAGCAAACATTCAAGAGACTCTGATTATTTGGTAAATAAATAATCTAAATAATGGATGACAAAACGAAGACAAAATGAGAAACAGAGAAACTGAAAAGTAAAAGGAAGTATAAACAAAACATTTATGGCTATATTTTATGTTTGACTTTCTCGTGTTACCTTGTAAGACTCGGATGTATGTTGGACATCCATATTTGGCGAGCCCCAGTCCCGTTCTATCTCTGCTTCCTCTTTATCGTTCAGCCACAGCAGTTCTGCCATGGCCAGATTGAGAAACTCGTGAAATGTCTCTAGACACTTCATACGTCGCATTGACGTATTCTGAAAGGTCAAGGTCAAATGTTAATATGTACTCAAACACAAATCTGTGACATTTTTTATTCCTATAATGCAAACATTTACATAGCTCAAACATTATTGACTCAAAAATTATTTCATTTGATCTGCAGTACAAAAGTATTATTCAAGAAATACTTTCCAGAATTACAACAAGAAAATGGCTTACTCTGAGCAGACAGGTAACGATCTTCATGTACAATACTTACCGTCAGTAGAGAGTAGGCTACTTCTACTTTAGAAAGACTCTCGGTGTATAGGTTACGCTCGTCAGCTGATAAAACTCTCTGAAAGAAGAAATTGGTTTGTGTTTTACGTCCTATTAACAGCTATGGTTATTTAAAAATGTGCCAGGTTTTGGTAAAGGAAGAGAACTAAAGTTCCCAGAGAAAAAAACAACAGAAAAACAGCCAGTACCTGCTCCACATAGGCCTCAAACCTGCGACCCAGAGGTGGAGGGCTAGTGGTAGCATAATGTCAGACACCTTAACCACTTGTCCACCATGACCCAGAGGTGGAGGGCTAGTGGTAGCAGAATGTCAGACACCTTAACCACATGGCCACCATGCCCTAGTGGTGGAGGGCTAGTGGTAGCAGATTGTCAGACACCTTAACCACTTGTCCACCATGACCCAGAGGTGGAGGGCTAAAGGTAGCAGAATGTCATATACCTTAACCACTTGTCCACCATGACCCAGAGGTGGAGGGCTAGTGGTAGCAGGATGTCCGACCTGAACCACTTGGCCACCACGGTCCAGTGGTGGAGGGCTAGTAGTAGCAGAATGTCAGACACATTAACCACCTGGCCACCATGACCCAGTGGTGGAGGGCTAGTGGTAGCAGAATGTCAGACACCTTCACCACTTGTCCACCATGACCCAGTGGTGGAGGGCTAGTGGTAGCAGAATGTCAGACACCTTCACCACTTGTCCACCATGACCCAGTGGTGGAGGGCTAGTGGTAGCAGAATGTCAGACACCTTCACCACTTGTCCACCATGACCCAGTGGTGGAGGGCTAGTGGTAGCAGAATGTCAGAGACTAATACAAACAGAACACTGATACTTAAACGATGTCTTCGTATTCAACATAAAATTTTACCAAGCATGATCTACGAAGAAGTCCCTTTTAAATATAGGTCAACAGAATAAAAGTTAAACCTGTTCAAACCCCTTATCACACCATAGCCATTAAGACTAGATATTGATTTGTAAACATAATTTCAGTTTACACATGTTTCTGGTTTACAAACGTTTCCAGACCGATGATGGCTATACCTAGGGCCGATAACATAAATTCTGGCAAACCTTTTTTATCAAGGGAAAAGGATATAATTATATGCTAGCTAAGCATTCTGTAAATTTGTTAAAACTTTTATCATGAGATTAAAACAGACAATAGTATACTTACTCCATCAGCGATGCACTTGTCTATTTCCGAGCGGAAGTTCATGATCTGTTGGTGCTCCATCTGGTGGACATCCAGGTTTATCTGTATCGTCTGGATGTCGCTGCCATACTCTCCTGCCTCTATAGCCTCCTACAAACCAGCCAATCAGAAACAGTGTCTCAACAAACCAGCCAATCAGAAACAGTGTCTCAACACAACCCACCATTCATCTCAAGTTTAATGTCACAAGCAACCAGCCATTCATATACGTAGGTATATAAAGTTGACCCTCGTTATCTCTAAATCGGCAAGACTTTGGGGAAAATTATCAAACAGTTCAGATGTTTGGAATAAACTTTGGCAAGGACCAATGGAATACTTTAAATTGAACGAGGCCTTTCAGTTTTACGAATTCCAGATAACGAGGTTTGACTGTATTTAATGGCCAATAGGATGCAGTGATGCAAAATGACAGTCAAATCTGAAGAGGATAATCGAGAAATATACATCCATTGGATTAAGACTAATTTATAAATTTTCAAACTTGCTTTTTATCTACAAGATTGACAGATGAAACTATTAACCTTTTTAAATCATACATACCTGTTTAGAGTCTATCCAGGCAAGACACTCTTGTACATGTTTGAAGGCGGGGTTCGTCTCAATGAGCCGTACTTCCTTGACGACCTCCTTGCGACGCGTCACAGTGATACCCTCCTCTATGTACGACTTAGAGATGAGTTTCTGTATGACCTCACCCATAAGTTGTGTCCTCAACTGAGAAATTCTTGACTGTATCACAGATACCCTGTAACAGATTTCATAAGTATTCTTCAAAATTCATCCAACAGTTAAAAACATTTTGGAACAAACACAACGAAAAAGCAAACCAGATTTTATTTCAATTAATGAACAGACAGAAAAATCTCATTCATGGAACTTAAGCTACAGTCGGCCCTCATTATCTCAGGTCAGTGGGATCATGGGGGACATTTGAGTATTTGATTTAATTAAGCAAATTTGAATGTTTGGTATGAAGTTTAGACAGGACAGATAAAATATTTTGAATTGAATGGGATCTTCAAGTTATACAAGCATGAGATAATGGAGTTTAACTGTTTTTACAAATTGTAACTTATTAATGAAGTTTATGTAAATGCAAATTCTACCTTAGTAATTTTAATGGAAATAATATTGGTCCCAGTCACCTACTTATAAATTGAAGTAGATTAGAATTTCTCAAAACGTATCCCCAAATAAAGATTGGTGACAGTTGGACTTCTAGAGATAAATGAAATGGCTAACAAAGAAGAATAAAGATGTACAAAGTAGAGATGTTGTGTCAGTCTGTCGCAGGGACATAAAATAAATCTGTCATGTCACATAATTTTGATAGATAGATAGTTTTGTTATTCAGCTACTACTGACTTTTGTGTGTCCAATCATCCAGCCAATTCTTTATAAAAACATATTAAATTTTTCATTCAACATAGTCCTCGGACATTTAAATCAAGCCAATCTGGCTAAGAAGCTTGATGGACAGAATCTTTACCACAATTCTCAACTATAACTCAGTTTTATAAATCATTCATCCCTGAAATTTCACAATGAACTTTACCAACCTTTGAATTGGAAGAGTTCAAATGTGCCTTCAGGGGTGTATGAGTTAGAACAAAATCATTTTGGTAAATGGCAGATCTCATATGTTCTATTTTTGGATCATCAGATGTGAAACTCTCTGTGTTTATTTATGATGCAGTTGTCCTAGAAACGGTAAGTTACCTTTTATAAAGTTGGTCAGCGGTAGTAAATCTACCATCTTGAAGGGCTTGTACGTCCCGAAACATACTCCGGGCAGTCTCTTCTAAGTTCTTCAGAGCTCTGTCTAATGCATCACAGTTGCGCTTCGCTTCTAGGGGATGCAGGAGTTCCACACGACTTCTCTCATCTCCGATCCTTCGTCCAAGGTCGTCGAGGTTGTCCTCCGAATGTTTAGCCTCTTTATGAATCTTTTCTGCAAGTCTTTGTAATCTTTCTAACCTGAAAATGCAGGCCATTATTTCATATTTTATAATGTGGAATTATTTGAAAATTCTATATTTTAGAAATTTTTTTTTATATTTTGGAACGAAAACTACCCCAATTACTTGATATATAATTACAAATACTTTCAGGGCTTAATGTGAACATTATTTGAAAATTCAATTTTTCAGAATTTCATAGTTTCACTTTGGAATGAAATCTTCCCCAATTACTTGATATATAATTACACATACTTTGAGGGCTTAATGTGAACATTATTTGAAAATTCAATTTTTCAGAATTTTATAGTTTGGAATGAAATCTTCCTCAATTACTTGATATATAATTACCCATCTTTTCAGGGCTTTGTTCACAGAAGGAGTGATTTTGAGATCATTTTACATGTGACCTTCAGAATCACAGCTTTGTTAGCATACCTGACAACCTCGGCCTGTATATTGTTGTCTCGTTCCTGGTTGGCCAACGAGAACCTGTTCCACAACGCTGTAATATTATCTGGCTGGAGGTCGTCTGGAAAGGCCAGCAGTGAACTACCCGACCCAAAACCCTGTATTTCTTCAAAAAGTCGGTATATTTTCTGTCTCATTTCCAACCGTGGGGGAACGTCTTCAATTTTAAACCTATTGGATTCTGCTAGGAGAGTCTGTCAATAAGAATATTCATAGTTAGACATATAACCAAACAAAATTTCAAAAATCATTCAATATGAATCGATATTCATCACAATATTAAATTTTGTCTACGACACCAACTTGAAAATTTCACATACAATAACTGTCATTCAAACCTTAGACTGCTTTTTCTGAAACCCTTCAATAAGTCTTGCGAGAATCTATTTTTAAAGGATTTAAGATCTCATAGCCATGCTACAGCTATGGTGAGCAACTGGTTCTATTTCTATAAAATATTTGGGCGTAGTAAATTTCATTACAACTTTATAACTTCGACAAAAAATTTTTCCAGTAAACAACAATTTAACACACCTTCATTTCTATAAGTGTGGTGGGGAATCTGCGATCCTGTAACATGGCCGTCGCATCGTGTAGCCAGGTGAGTAATGAAGTGGCCAGTTCCCTGTATTCATCAACTTTTAATTGTCGTTCCTGAAAAAAATTACAATACAGTTTACAAATAACAGAAAAGATTAGTTCACGAATAACAGAAAAGATTTAGTTTACAAATAACAGAAAAATGTTTTATCTGATTTTTTTGGTTTTTCAACACAGCTTAGTAAAACAGACATTGTACACACTTATTATGACATAACTACTGATATATCATTTCTATAGCTGCAAATCAAGCAAAGACCTTGAATTTGGGGATCGGTTATCACTGGTTCATAGAAAGACACATTTTCTCCATTTTTCAAATGTAAAATATTGAAGCAACAAGCATTAGCATATCTGTTCAGGCAGCCATGGGTTAAGGTTGAGCATCACTGATGTTTTTATTTCTATGAACATATTAAGGGCTATAAGGATATCATTAGTAGATCTGCTTAACTCATTAACGTTTAAAGTTAAATCGAAATCTTACATTATCTCGTAGTGTTTGTTCTACACTGGGGCATTCTGGGAAGACATCGTAAAGTGAGGACACGTAAGTTATCACAGATTTCTCATCAGGCTCGGGTACATCAACATCTGAAAAACAAACCAGTTGAGAATTAGAAATATATCGACTTTTCTTCACATAAACAGTATTAAAGTGTAACATCAAGGTCTCTGAGATGTTTGTTCTCTATGCTATTCACAGTCAGAATAAAAACATCTTTGTCAAAAGGTTCTGATAGTGTAGCCATGTAGAATGGATCTGGATCACCATCGAGACCAATATTTAAATAGAAAATGATGAATGTTGGACCTTCTTTTTAAGTTCTGGTTATACAGGTTTACAAAATGCACAGGTTTATAGAATACAAAGGTCCTATTCATACAAACATAGACAGTGGGACATTAAGTTGGAGGTTTGGATTTTACAGATTTCCAAATTATTCATGTAAAGTTAAGGTTAGATAGTTTGCACATGTATTACCCTTATATCCTGGTACATAATGTTTCTTAACCAACGAATCACCCATACAACTCCCTTATCTGTGCCTACAATGACCTCAGGTGCTCTACCCTTACAATTCCACCAGTTACCCCCCCACCCCCAACATGTAATGCCCTCCCCCAGGCCCTCCAGGATTTCTTTCAGTGGTCACTACTACAATGTAGAAATGTTAAAAAGAATCTTAGATAGAACATCACTGCTAAAGTATCTGTGGGATACAACACATTGTGAATTCAAAGAGAATCCATAGTGACAGACAAGACAACAATATGTCCATCCCCAGTAGGAACATTGGATCTCTAGATTCCTCATTTCTATTCCTTTGAAAAACAACACTTTCCAAAGGAATTTATTTCAGAGATTAATTTAAATTTACAAAGGTCACAGCCTTGCTGTTATGACAGTAAACATGTTAAAATTCTGTTACACAAAATGGGCACTCTCTCATCTCTATGGTAACCCTAGTGTCCCATGTTACATCATCTCAATTCAGTCCTGGACACCTAAACGACCCTACACCTTGTTCCTGAGGTGGTCTCGGGATCAACCAGTTCAAAACTCTTCTATCTGAAACATTATCCCAGGCTATCTCCTCAACAATGGCTAACCTAGTTTTCTAAATCTTAAAAGGGAAAACAGGTTTTCGATGGGCTGAATGACACAGCAAGTGTCGTACAAATTCAGTGTTCTCATTCCAAAGGAACGCGGATAATAGCATTTGTGAGTATATATGGACAAAATCATGGAGAAAATTGTGTCAATAACGTACACCGGCTTTTGATATAATTATCATTGACAGTAAAGTCACTGTCATCCCGTTTACACTTGTTTTTGTTGTATTTGTATGGAGTTGACTTTTCTGTGATAATATTATTGTCTATTTGTCAACAATAGCAAGATATGACAAACTTCTATGTTAGAAATGCTGATTCTATAGTGTGAAAAAAACTAAGCAAACAAAGTATTTCACGATTTCAGGCCTCAACCAGGAGCAGTGATGAAAACATTAACAATAACCAGGCAAAACAAATCACATCAAAACCCTGATCAATTCTTTATGAAATTTCAGGGGTTAAAGAGATGGTGGATTATTAAGGTTAACTTCAAAGTTATTCTTTTTTAAACAATTACAAAAAAGGACTGTATACCACTACATCCTTCCATTTAAATAAGCACATCAGACACAGTTAAGATGCTACATTATACAGTACATTTCTCTTTATATCATGTTGTATTTGTCAGACAAAAATATGATATCAACAGGAATGTGACATTAAGAGAACCATGTTTTCCCACTAAATTTAGTGCATTTCCAACCTCTATAACTAAAAGTAAGCTATTCAATGTACTATGAAGATGTTTCAATATATAGGGAATATTATTTCAATTAAAAAGCATTTTTTGGGTTATTTTTTATTTTCTATGCATCATTTTGTACAAGTTATATCTAAAATCAATGGACATGACACCATTTTCTGGATAATTTATGTGATTGGTTAAAAAAACATGATATTAAGAGGAACTCACCTCAAAATACATGATATTAACCAAATAAAATTACATAGATTATATAGAGGGAAAAATGGTGCTTGGGGAAAACATGATATAAAGGGGAATGTGATATTAACAGGGGTGATATTAAGTGGAATTCACTGTACTAATATCATGGCAAAATTTAAAACTTATTCTATTTACTGGGGTATAAATAGTTTTCAGATATACCCATTTAACCAAAATGTATACCTATATATACTGATAAATATATATATAATGTAGTCCTTCTGGTTTAATTCTTAAGTTGTCTTTTATCATATTTACATAAAAAGTTGATCGGTAATTTTTGTTTAATGATTTTAAACATGGCAGTTGATACCATAATGGAACATTATATGTGTCCCAAGTTTTGTTGGGGTCCCATTTCCCTGTACTTAGGAGTCATAACACTACACCTGTATGACCTTTTGATCCTGATCACATATCTGGTAAATTTCAGGTGTCAACTTCACTTGTTTTCCTTTTTTATAGGAGATAAACAAACCACTGTGTAGGTTTTTTTTTAAACAACAACCACCTTATTCAAGGGATTTGTTGTCCATTAGCCCTACCTGTCTGAATTTCACCTGTTAACGACTTATCTGTTTTTACCTTTCACCTGTGCTCGGTGTTTTATGAGGAGACTATGATAGGTACCTACGGTAGGAATATCATGTTGCTCCGCCTCATGATTTATGTTAAGTACTTAAAACCTGAAGAATGGTCACTAAACCCTTCAATGTAAAACTTTCCCCGATCAGTCGCATCGAAAGTCTGATCTCTAGCCAACCGCCATTAGGTTACTGTCCAATAAAAATTCAAATTTTCGGCCATAAAATTTATGAATGATTTGCTCCCCAGTCCTAAAGAAGTCCTGGAAAGCCACATGGAGGGCCACTAGCTGTCACATAGAGGGTCTCCGGAGGGTCTCCCGAGGGTCTATCTGGTCCTGATGGGGACAGTATTTGTTCAAATTTATATGAGCCAAGTGTTTTCTTATTAAAGATATGAATATTTCATACAGTATGACCATTGACTGAGATAGCCTAATCAAATTCCACGGTATGACCTTTTAAATGTAAACAGAAGCCTGCGATCCTTCACAAACAACTTTCACACCTAGGACAACTAGCAATATAAACTATTTTATGACCTTAAGAAAGAGATTTTAACATTTTACAACTGGGATATTGACAGAGATGGATGGACGGCAACGGACTTTTATACAAAATTATTAATCTTAAATTCAAACTTAACGACAGGTGGCTAGAATTAGATTCAATTATTGCGCAAAGTGTCTGGAAAGTGTTTTTTCGACCAACATATTGTGTAATGGCTTCATTTTTGTACTGTAATGTGTATAGATGAAACCCACATACAAGTGGTCAGTCTGCTGGCCATTTTAACAATAACAGCCTAATGGCCATATTTGTTATATTTAATTGTTATACTTAATCCTTTTAAGAAGTTAAAATCTTAAAATATCATAAACAGAAACATACATTACATTCCAGTTACGACTAAACACTATAATCTACCTGTAATTGGCTTAAGTCTTATATTAATACAACAAATCCTTAAATAAGCACTTGAGAGTAATTACGGATCAAAATATTTCCACCTGGCCTTAAAAACCCTTTGATCTGAGTCAGGTGTTTCTCTACCTGGATATTTAATTCTATAGACAGGTGGTTTGTTTACATCCCTCAAGTGTTCCTACCTAATCACGTATCTATTATTCAAACCCGACACAAATATTTAGACGTTGATCGTTGCCGGAATTGATTAAATGCCTGTGTGTTGGATAGATACACCTTCGCGCGGGGATCAGTTTAAATAAACAACAATAACATCGGTCATTGCCGTAATGAATTGAATGGGTGTGTGACCAATGTTAAGTCAAGTTACACTAGGGCGTGTAATAGACGTTACATCAATTCAGGAAATTGAGGATTAGACGTTCATTTCATGGTGGTTTGATGGCCAAAATCTGCTTGTGATTAGACTTATTAAGAATGGGGTGCAATATCTCAATGACACCAGCAATACAGTTTGCAAGCCCACAGATACTGGTTGTAATAGATGATCACTTTAACTGCAATCCATTCTAAACATAACAGCCTATTATGGTTACTATCCTTCAACCCACAATCATAGTTTTTTTTAACAGGTTAAGCAATGCATTTTACCCTTGAAGACACATTTGAATTCTTCCAATACTGAAGTTGGAATAGCTCATTATGAAAATTCAGGGGTATAAGGTTGAGGAGTAACGGCTTCGTGCCGCGGTCAGTACCTTCAGGGTCCAGTAGCCTTGTTACTCCATACTCCGTCTCTGCGATGCTGAAGGCCAGTTCTAGATTCTGGCGGGCAGTGCTGGACCGGGCTCTCTGGAGGTCCACAAGATCCGGCCTGTAAAATAAGGCATGGACAAGGGTCAATATTTTACAGTTACTGACTTCTCTTGAGGTTCATACAAGTAATGTATTTGTCTACCAGGAAACTTACGATAACATAAACAATGTCGTAAATGATACATAAAAGTAATTCATTCCATACAATATCTTCTCCATATTGGATGTTTCCCATTTTATAACCTATTAAAACTATTGTACAACTTCATTATCAAAGGTTGGGTGGTCGGGTGGTGCAGTGGATAGGGAGGGCATTTGCCTTTCACCAAGGCGGCCAGGGTTTGATTCTCGGACGTGAAAAGTTATGGCGATCAACTGCCCGATCACGTGGGTTTTCTCAAGACCCCTCATGCGCTAACATCCGGGCCAACAACAGTGATTAATATAAGTTGGATAACTTGTTTCATAATAGTTGTAAAATAAATAAAGTTTATATATCATCAAAGACAATCTATACAACTGTATTATTACTGTTTAATAAAACATGCAGGAAATTGGCTTAAAAGCTTAAATAAGGACATCTGAAGAACAGATTTAAATATCAATTATCAAAAATATGCCAAACATTTGTAGTCGGCAGAAAGTGTACAAGAAATACACTATTTACACGGTTAAAATTTAAAAGTGCAAGGACAATATGTACACATTGTTCTATTTATATACAGGAAAACCTGATAGCTGGCCATGAACAAATCTATCTCCAACATTGAAGATTAAATATAACAAGAATAACTTATCGGCAGACGGTAAGGCAATGTTACAGATACTGTAATAGACATGATATCCCAATACACAGAACACTGTTCTCACTTAAATAGAACAGTTTGTATCAATGTAGGTCATCTAAACGTGTGAAAGGAGACAAATTGTACACCATTCCAATACAAAAGACAGTTTAAAACTCGGGCTATATCAGTTTCTGGTGATGGAACGGAAATATGAAAGAATTTGCCTTCTCGTGATGGAATGGAAATATGAAAATATTTGCCAGTACACGTAGTAATTATATCGAAGTCACAGAGTGGTGAAGTTTTGGGCATGAAACAGCAGATGGACAGAATCGTAACAACAACCACACCGGGCCAGGAATAAATTAATTAGGGGAAAGAACCTTTCAAATTGGCGATAGAATATCGCGAGAAATGTTATTATACAGTATGTGATGGATTAATATAACAATATCTATTTATCATAATGACCTTGACTTGACCTTTTAACGAGCTGAACTTGTCTGAACCTCAGACATTTCAGGGACATCTATAGTAATAATAATTCTCAAATAACAATCAGATTAACGATTATCAAATTAAGACAAAGCGTTTAACAGCAGTTTGAAATTAAATATACTGCACTAAGTTTAGAAAAACTTGAGGCCTACATTTGACTGACAGGTGCTGCATTTGAGATGATCTTTAATTGCTAAATATCATACCCTTAGCCAAGTTACATTTTTTATCCCTACAGGAAATACTTAGGGTGATATAATTTGATACCATATCAAATACTCATTGTGTCAAAAAAATTATTGAGGGTAATATACAATGGCAAAGTTTGTAAACGAAAGATCATTCTGAATTGTCATCCTGTCATTCCTTGAATTCAAATGAACTATACAATTTAGTCTTATATGGAGGAGTTCATTCAGACATCAAGGGGTAGAATTTTTTTAAGTTCAAAAACAATATGACTGACAAATTATCTAGGGCATCTCTGCTCACAGAGACAAGACACAAAAGTTCTGTTCAGCACCGATTATCTTTCTCTTATATCCGCTATGTCTGGGTGGAGCCAATCAGCCGTAACCTGGGACAGTCACGCGAGCATTTTTTTTGTGAGGAGCTTAATCTAGCGTAATAGAATATTTATCACTAAAAAGGTGTTCTACCCAGCCAAAATACCAAGTAGCTGCCAAAACAAGGGCTCAATACAACCTACACGACAAAACATGGGTTGATCTAGGTAGCATTGCTGTGGTTAACCCTGTCCCCTATCTGACAGGTAGGGACAGACAAAAGTCATCAAGTGGCAACTCAGATTTAACCCCAACGTACCCCATCTTGGCAAAATCATATAAACTGTTTCTCACAGTTCATTATTGCACAAAAATATCAACCTGCAATACTGTTAAGAGGGAAATAATGTCATATTGAATAGGAGTTGAAAACATTGACAAATACGGTACAAATAAGGTATATTGACTGATCCTTATTTTGTAATTTTTCAGGCAAAAAGGAAAGAAAGAAAATTTATTGGCACATGAATTCTTAGATAACTGAAATCCATGGCAGCTGGCAGGAAAGTCAACTGAAAACTGGAAAATGCCGAACCCTGAAATTTCTCAGTGGAGTTGAAAAAAAGGTTGTTCCACAAGATTCAACCACATCACAGTAAAAGAAGATCACAGAGTGGTCTATCTTCCCTACCACCTCTGCCCATGTGAACACTAAAGTGAATACCTGACACTCCCCCCACCACCTTAGAATCCATAATGTCTGCCTTCCAACACAACATATCAATAATACACAGTCTCCAATAATACACCAGCTAGTATAGATTTCTTACCTAACCTTCCCCAACATTAACCCCAAAACAGACAAACTCCAACACATCTGATAACAATGCTGGTTTCATGGCCTTATTTCTCTCGTTTCATCACAGACATGTCCGTCTTCAATTTGACCTTGACTATTGCAAGGATTTTAAACTGCATCCAAACAAGCAAACGATCGACATTATGACGAGAACAAGAGTATACCTGCAGGAAATTGGTTCTCTGGCAGCCAGGTTACGACAATTGATATTTGTTTGTAAATGAATAATATATATGGGAAATAATTACTGCACATTATACATGTACAATGCAACTGTATTCCTGCATCAAACACCATTGTCATGACCTATACCATACACACACATTAAAATCAACATAAGTTTTTCCTATTGTATCCTCCTATCACAATAAATCTCAAATATTTATATGATCGCAATATTAGTACTTTCATCACCACCATATTCTCAAAATGAGTTTGTTTTAGAAACTGCAGTCTGCAGTTCTTTCCCTAGTTGTGGCACCTACAGACCACACTTCTAAGTTCTGTAGTCAGAAAACTGTTGATCAAAAATCCCTTTTTTTAACGGATCAGTATAGGAAAGGAAATGATGCTCAATGCATTTTCTTTCTCTACTGGAAATTTCTGCAGGAAACACCCAACTAGCTGATGGGTGACCCCTCTGCAAAGATTCAGCAGATAGGTAAACTCTTGCTTTACAGGAAGTGACATCACAACAAAGGAAATGACATCACAGTACTGACCTGTGTCTGTGTATGATGGAGAGGAATGCACGCCCGTCCCGCCAACTCTTGCTGAAGTTGTTGATTTTGACCCCGGGGTAGCCTTCCACCGTTCGCCGACTCCATAGCAACAAGGCCTCTTTGGCTGTGATGTCTTCAGGTTGTCCTGGGACTACCACATCTGACACCTGAAACAGAACGGGAGGAACTTTACAAATATGGCCGACATTGTATAGAATTATTCATGCAACATTCATGAGCGATTGTGACTCATTAAAACATGAACAGGGACACAATTAATACATTATGTGCATGTCGTTACGGTTTTTGAATTCATTCAATTGCATTGTCATAAAACCATTTTCAAAACCCTAAAAAGCCATATAGGATCAAATTGTCAACAAATATGTAAATTATTTTGATGTCATTATTTTTGAAATTTAAAGTAATACTTTTTTCCAGAAGATTTAAAATGAAAAGTCATAAAAAAGTTTTTTCTTAACAGTCTGTATAGAGAACATTCACAACATTCATTTTAACAATTTCATTCAGAATACAAATAAAACTGAGTCAGTCAATAGACTAAAGTGACTCAAAATAACCAAAGCTATATCTGACAGGACATTGACTTGGGTAAAATCCTTTGAACATGCAACAAGAAATGAAACAAAATACGTTGAGTGTTTACGTTGTCGTTGACTTAAATAATAACAATACGATACAAGTTCATCACCAATCACCCTATTTGTACCATATGATAAAACTTCACAGATATAAAAAAACATGGTTTTATCACTGCATTCTTAAATATATTTCTTGAAGTGTTTCTTTATTTGTTTGTTTACGACAAAAGCAAACTACCAGTTCCTGTTTGTTTAAGTTATTTGTTTAAGCCAGCCAAGAATGTACACAATGGTGTCCCCACCATAATATGCATGACTTTCCTGGTTGGTATTTTATTTTTCGTCTGAAATCTACGCTTTCCACAGCAGTGTCTATGAGACAATCAGATTCCCTCTAACAGTTTATGTAAAGTAACCATAATGAACGAGGACAGACAACGATCATGACTATCGTTCCTGCTATCGGTGACAAATATGTCATCGGAGGTTATACCAGCACAGACAATGTGTGGTCGAACAAATACACGATGTGTACACAACATTTGACCAGGGCGCCAGTAATTGGCTTTAGAGGGTTGTTTGTGCACTATAGTGGAAAGTGCCACTTTGGAGCCAGCGTCTCAAACTTTGTGATAAAGATGTCTCCCTCGTATCAGAGAAAGTGAAAGAAATAACTCTTTCTTATTTACCCAACTCCTATAGGGACTGATTCTTGTCAAATTACACCAGTGAAATATGGCAGACGATATCTAGGCCATATTTCCCGCCCCTGCCAGGCTATAGCATCATATAACAGCCGTATAAATATGGGGTAGAAAACTCCATATCATGGTTGGGATGATTAAAGGGAAGTGTGTCTAAAACCTGTCATTTACAAGTGGAATAGGGGGGAAAGATCAACCTTATTTCAATATAGACGGAAATTGTAAATTCAGGTGGAAAATCGACCTAAATCTCATGTTTGTTTATGTGTGTCTAGCCAGAATGATTTCAGACTCTTAACGATTATGAATTTCTAAAACTTCATAAAAAATTCTATTGCTATTTAAACACGGTAAATTTTTGGTCTTCTTTTACATCTGAATGCTGACCTTGGCATGTTCATCAAGGTCATGAGTCAATTAAATGTCATATGACCCAGTTTTTCTGAGTTGTTCAAACCAAAATGATATTTATTTGGGAAGTTTACACAAAATCATAACTTGGACCATTTTGATTATGAAATGGATATTCTTTACAACCAATATGTACACAGAATATTAATAAACTTGTCAACTACAAATATATTTCTTTAAATAATTTTCGTTCACACATTCTTGACATCTATATCAGATATCAATGAACATAACATGTTATTGTGATGGCCAGCAGATCAGTGTATTCCCACCCTATAATGTAAATAGATAAAACAAACACTCCCTGTGGTCAAATGTCCAGGTGACAAAAGGTGACCAGACCGGTCACTGATACACCCTGTCCTGGTTAAGGAAGGGTCAGTTTGATCCGTTTTGGACAAAACATCTCATGTTGACCTTGGTATCACCTCATGACAGATCTATAAATATCAACATGCAGCTATAACCTGTTCAAACATATTTCAATGAATTTGACTTTGTGAACAAAGAAGGAGTAAATCTATAACAATCTGTGTATTTGTATATAAATCTATAACAATCTCTATGTATTTGTAGATAATATTTTGTCAATTTCAACTCTTTGGGTAATTAAGACAATTTTCTCTCTAAAACACAGTCTGAATAAACCACCTGTCTTCCGAGATCAACAGTTTGAATAAATTTGTATTGGTGAGTTTGAAATGAATTTGAAGTCTGTGTTGTCTACCATTTTGAGTTTTTGTACAGATGTTAGCTGTCTAAATAACATCCATTACGGCCACTTCAACACTTTATCATAATCACATTAGTGATTTAATATCTACTGTGTTTATACAACAAATTTCCAAAACAAACTGAACTTATCAAGGAACAAGTACTTCAGAGAGACCCCACAGCCAAGTCTAAATTTTGAAATAAACCATGTGGCTTAAAAGGAGCCATTCAAAATACAATAATTATTGTATGATGCCTGTGATGTAATAGAAAACCAATGCTAGGGCACAGCCGATCATAACATCAGAAGTTAAAAGGAACTGCTGCACATGCAGCAATACTGCTGGGAAAGAGGTTGTTCAAATATGACACTGAAACACCACTGGGACAGAGGTTGTTCAAATATGACATTGAAACACCACTGGGAAAGAGGTTGTGAGAGGTTGACATAGACACCTCTTTTGAAAGGAGGTTGAGCGACGACACAGAAATACCCCTGAGAAAGAGGTTATGAGAGTTTTAGAAAGAGGCTGTGAGATTAAGTCCGGGATAGTTAAGACTGTGAAAGAGTGACAGACACAATTCTTGCAAAAAAAGGTCTGAGAAATTTGACACAGAAACATCCAGATGGAGGTTTTTGAAAGATGACCCAGGGAATGAGGTTGTGAGATGTTAACACTGGGATGGAGGAAGAGATATGACATCTTGTTACACAGAGGTCAGAATGGTTCTGGGAAGGAGGTTTACCCAGAGCAGTTAAGGTACACATGAATTAGAGATGCTGGAATTGTTCCCACTATATTAGAGAGTGGTGCATTAACTCCGAGTTAGTCATCAGACTGTAAATTATGTAGCAGGCAGGACATCCCTAAATCTCCAGTAGTTATTACACTGACGATATACTTAGTGCCATTATAGATGTCAACTAGACCTAAAAGTACAGTATATAGGCTGCTCATTATCAATTATGGCTGATGTACAAATGAACACACCCTTCATCTACACCAATTTAATCTAACAACCTTAGAAAATTGTCTGTGATCTCGACCTAAACATACACATTTACCAAAACAATATTCATCAACTGTGTTTGTAAACTAGCAATGAATGTCTCCCTTAATTATATTGCCCACAAGTTAATAAAAGTTACTACTCTAAATATGCTACCTTAAGGGTGTATCCCCCCTATCCTATTCCTTCTCACATACAAAACCATAATGATATTTTGGTTTTGTAACCCCCCCCCCCAAATCATCACCCACATATAGCCATTATCATATTTTTGGATCCCCTTTTTACAACAAAACTACCCTATCAGGACCATCTTAGGACTTCATTCAGTTACCATTGAGTAGATTCATGTATAAATGTACTGATTTGTCAATATGCCCTTCCATTGGTAGGTTACTGTGTGAAGCCATGATATGACATTTCAACATACCGAGATCACAAAAAGAAAAAAAAAAATATATCCCATTTTGATGTTTATTTCATTATTATATTTTTACCCCCTTTTACTATCAAGATCTTGATATGAATATTCCTTTGGCATTCAATAACATTCACACACAATATTTTATGTAAAATACTTTTAAATACATTATTAAAAGTCAAACACATTATCATAATAATTTCTCCTTTAGGTATATGTATCTCAGCCAGGATCTTGATAAAACACCTATGATATCTATGAATATTTTTATGCAAGAACGATTTCTGAAATAAAATGACCTAATTTGGGTATCCGGAATTCACAAAACAGAACAAAAATTACACAAACACCCCCCGAAGTTATTGCGAACTGACATTCCGCCATAAAATAAAGAATAAAGGATGATCATGGCTCATTGTGACGGGAATATGTCAAAATGATAACCATGGTTCAATGAGCCTATGTTACCTCAGACCATGGCACGCCATCATAACAGACCAGGTCTGACACGGGCCAAAGCTATTTAAATACAGGACAGATGAGAGAAAAAATTGTAAGCCAATGACCTATTTATCTATAGAATCAACATACAAATATTTGCATAATAGGAATTAAAAAATACCTTTTAACAAAAGAAATTCTTGAAATTATGGCACAAATTTTTTAGAATATGAAGATGTTAAACTGTGAAGATCTAACTATATAAAGCTTTGCAACCAATAGTTTAAGTTGACAGCTTTTTCAGTTTTGTACACTTTTAAATAGTCTACTCCACCATTTAACAACAGAATTCCAACACTACCATTTATTTCTATTCCCTTGACCCAAAGTTACACAGAAATGACATCCTGACACCAACTTAAACTATCCCATTGTCATTATACTATAGCTAACAACTGAGTATGTTAGGATAGCGGGTCTTCGTACAAAACGTCACTGAATCGTCCCCTCGTAACATTGTCATGTCGCCCTTGTCAAACTGAGATCAAAGGCATACTCGGTACAAAGTCGGGAGACTCGCTAAGACAGGTACACCGTACAGATGTGTCATTACAATCACTTATTCTAATTAGCATAATTGGATCTGTTCTTCACAGCTCTCTTAGGTTCAAACAAGGACAGCTATCCAAGTAAGCTTATATTATGAAAGTCGTTCTAGTGAAGCTCTCCAGGGAAATGTTTTCAATAAATATTCATTTAAGTACTTTTAATGACCACTTAGTATTCATGGTCAGACTTCAGCTAAAGGGGATGTTTCGCAAGAGGTAATTACATCTATACTGAGGTATATAACAACTACTGGACATGATACTATGTCCATTAAAATGTTTATTAACAGTTTCACAGGCAAAAATGTCAAAAGTTTCCATCAGCATGATTTAAATTCATTACACGGACCATTGACCTTATGGCAGTCCACTGTCCAACCATTATGCACTTTTATAGTTCAATTTCCTGTGGGATGGTCAAGCATGGCCATAAGGAATGGCCTGTGTCCAGTAAAATTTCAAAGTAAATGTTTCAATTCCGAAATCAACTACCATTCGGTTCAAATGAACCTTGACTTCTGAAAGACCTTAATTAACCCATTCAACCCTGAAAGTCTCATTTGAACCTTACCAAATCAAAGAGAGGGCTAGTTCAGTTCAGATATTTAGGGTTGGATGAGTGAATGGGATACAGGATATCATTCACAGGACAAGTCTATGTCTGAAGGATCAAAGATTAAAATTTAAGAAAAATGAATAATTTGTAACTATGTAATTTCAAGTTAATTCTGTTTTTATCACTCGGCTTCTACAAGAATAAGTTGCAACCATAAAGAGTCACTCTATCAGTTGACGGGGAGTAATTAACATCTAATATCTCAATTTCTGACAACTTAGACCAATGGTGTGACATTTGGCCCTCTGCCTGTGTGGGTCATGTATGGCTAACAAAAAACCTCCGCCTATCCATCACAGCTATAATGACAAGCTTCTCAGTGATTGCACTGTTATCTTGCATCAAGTCTGACAAGAGCTTTGTGACCTCCGACCTTCCAGGTCATTAATCTCCGAGCTATCCACCCCGGGCCAAAACTATGGGTACCAGTATAGCTTACAAGGACTATCTGTTATCACTAATAAGGATTTATAAATATATGTTAGCTCTATTAGGGGACGTTGTACCAAAAGGGTCGTACTGACCTGAGAGGATACTTCTATATTAAGGTCACCACTTTACAGAAATTGAAATCATCAGCATTCCTGTCACTTTCCCACAGACGGAAATAGAACTTAAGAAGTCAATCAAGAAACTTACCAAGAAGTGAAAAATAAATATTGTGACAATGAAAGACACAAAGATAAGACCACATCCAGAACTAAAACAATCATTTAGTCCTTATTATTAGGAATTAAATGTTGAAGGGGAAGGGGGGGGGGGGGATATCAAAACAAGTAGGAAAATTCTGTATAACATAACCCCCAATTATTACACAGGTGTTACTACTGCAAGTTAAGTTTTTGGTACAGGTGCCCTCAGATGAGTTAATCATAGCCAGACATGAAAGCAAGGTGTTCATCTTGTAATTAGTTGCAACATCTAATTCAAACTGAAATTGATGCCTTCCAACGTGTTATAGACCTGGAGCATACCAAGTACATGACACAACCCTAGGGTAAAATATTCACCTAATTTCACTCAACATGACGGAAATTAATTGAGATTTGACTGCATGTGAACTGCGCGGAGATCTCGCTGCCGTTAAAAACACTCTGGCTTACGCATTACATAATTCAACAACATTGGGCACAAGCCAGATCGCTGTGGTTATCCCAGTTTGGGGTCCAAATTAGCCTGTTTATTTACTTTTCAAAACATACGACTTTACAGGGCCTAAAACACAATATGGCCTACATATTACATAGCCTTGACCCGTTATCTTAGTAAAATTTATCCATTGCTCAAGCTCTAAGCTTCAAACTAAAAAGGTATTCACCAAACTTCAAAACATATTTTATCAAACTCTACATAATCTAAAATTTATGCATGATTTTTTATCCAACAAAATATTTGTTCGTCTGTTACAAAATTATCAGTTTCTATGAGACAGTATATCTAAAATATTCATCTAACAAAGTCACAAGAAATTTACACAATAATGCTGCAAGCCTTTAAACAGAATCTGTCATGTTTTAATAGCTCATAAAAGTTTCTCCGTCTCAGAGAGAATGAAATTAGCTTCTATATATCCTTGAATAAATTGACATATTTCTGACAATAGTTGACGACCTTGTGACCTTTTCTCTGGTTAAACATGATAGATAGCTACAGGGTCGGATCACAGTACAAATTCAGTGCTGATATAGGTAAACAGCTCAGCACCAGCTCAAATCTATACACACCTGTTGTCAAATTCAGCAATTTTCATTACTTACAAGTTTCATGTTCAGACTAAAATCGTATGTTTTAAATAAACAAAAACAAAATATCTTCATGCATGCACTGTTGAATACACTAAAATAATATTTCTCCATTCACAGAAACAAAATAATATTTTTTTTCACATTTTGCCTCGAGGCAGATTCTTGAAGTCACTCAACCATAACCGATTATCAAATTTACGCTAATTCTCAAAACTAAAATGTGCACATAAAATTTCAAATATTCACATTTTTTATAATATAGGTATATTATTGACACTTTAACTGATATTTTGAGTACAGGTGTCACATATATTAGCACAGGTAAGAGCTAATTAGGCCAGTCCTTTGTACCTGCGACAGGTAAGGGGTGTATATGACACAGCAGAACAGGTCAAGTAGGAATGTAGGAGATGTGTACTAGTACAATAATGAATGGGGCTATAGGTCTGTCAAACAACCAAAACACTCTATAACGACACAGGATATTTAAGAGATATATAAGTGAAAAGGTTTAGTACTTCCAAAAAACTAACCTCCAAAATTAGAACATCAATTTTGTATTCTTTCAAAGCATTCTTTCAAAGTCAAAACAACAGATAAATTTAATGTTCAAATTTTCAATAATTGAAAACCTCGGCTCTGACACGTGTATAAACAATGTCAAAATTTCTATTCCCAACCATTTAAAGTACACATGTAGGCTTAGTCCATCTAATTATGGTCAACTGATGGACAGTGTCGGCCAGTGACATTATTACTAGACTCTGGCATGGTCACCCCAGAAGTATGCTCCAATATTTACCTTACATGTTATACATTGTGATTCATGTCTATGACCTCATAGTTCTTTTATCAACAGTACAAGATTTTAACACTGGATAGCAAGACAGACTGCTTAAGTTCACACTCAATTTCTGAACAGTTCAACAGGCTACTTTGAAAGCATCCTAAAAAACACTCCACAATTACTAAATCTGGAAATTATAACTTCAAACGTTAATAACTATTCATAGAATGTTCTTTTTATATTAAAGACTAACCTCCGACCAGGCATTCATGTTTTGTTTAACTAGAACATACCTGTCCAAGACAATTACGAATAGAAAATCTATTTCATGTTAACTTTCTACTCCAGATCTTGAGTACCAACAAGTTTATTGGTATAATGCGAACAGCCCTATGAAAATGGAAGTCGTGCCACTCACTAAGTTGGCAGTGCGTCGATAATGACACCCGCCTATTGAACTGCCCCTCGTGTCTAAGTAGGCACTCAAACTGCCCTACTCTATATCCTCATCTAAGTTATCACACCTGTAATTATCATACCTGTAGCACCAACTCTCGTTAGACCAATAACATACCTGTGGTTCAGGCTGCTCCTCTATGCTACAAACATTCGAAACATCCTTTCTACCATCCAGGGGTGCTTTCCCCTTTAGCTTTTTCTTCTTCTTTCCGAAACAGCCAAACATGGCGAAAAATTACTCCAATGCTTGAACACAAATTAAATCCATTTTGGCTTCACATGAGAACAGCTGTACGAAGATGTGTGACCATAGCATGTATACTCCATTTGGGGACGTTAATATATTCCACTTGAGCGAAGATTTCTTCATTCATTCAAACCTACACTAGGACTCTGTTGTCTACTCATCTATCCGCTGTGTACAAAATCGACTGGCACCCGACACCGTTTTTATGTCGTCCAACATAAAAGAATATTTGATTAAAAGCTCCTGACGAAAAAAAAAAGTGTAGTTTTGCACTTTTAAAAATATAATTGCACGAAACAAAAATATCAACACTGGAGTATTTCTGGACACTCCTAAACTGCGGTTTAAGCCATACACACATCAACAATTAGCTGCGAAATAGGTCGGGGTATTTAAATGCTTATACACACGGAGTAATCCAGCTCATTATGGAGCTCTGGCCACCCCGATACAATACCAGCTATGTACCCTCAACACCAAAGAGTTCCTAAACACAAGACAATGTCCCGAGTGGGATGGCACCGCGGTAGGTTTGAAATGAACTTAACAGTGTTGTGTACACAGCTCTGTAGCGTAACCTTTCCAGGTGTCCTACACTCTGGACAGTGCGTATACGTCAGGTGTGTCCATCCATTTGAGATGGCGGTGTGGTCCCTACTGAATACCTGTGTGATAGGGATCACCACCCTAATCTTGACCCAGTAATTATGTTGGCCCGATGGGTTCTGGTCGACGCCCACACTCCCGATGACACGGGGATTAACCTTTATCGCCAGCCAGATATATATAAATATTGCACAGGTATAACACTCTCATATATGTCAGGGTCCTATTTTTTTCCCCGAGGACAAATAAATAGTTGATGATAGTTTGTACTGTGTGAAGAACATTTGTTTAAAAGTGTGTCCCTATTCACCCACAGCCAACAGATATTGTTTTTATCTCACGGTTTCCTTCACTGATGATTAAAACTAGGGTAAGGCATCTACCTGGACAGGTAAAAATTGATTATTGATCAAGGGATCAGCGCTATCCAGATATCATAGGCATCATCCCCCGACTTAAAATTCCTGATGCACGGAGAACTTGGACCTGCACAATTAGGTCGTCTCCACCTCCAGTTCTCTATCCCTGGTATCGGATCACCTGAGCATTGTTACCTGCCAGCCGTAGAACTCTCGTCAAGCTTTTGACCCTAACTCAACCAGGTATAACTGATTGACAGGCAGACAAAATTTTTTTAGGTGTGTCCGAATCAAATAAGGCTGTTCCCTGTCTCAGATGACCTCAGTACGACTGACCAATTAATTTGCTGACTGACCTGTCCGCAATATCTGTCACTGGTCACTTCCTTTCCCACTGACCACATAGACAGAGGTTCTAAATTTACCTGTCTGGTCAATGACCTGTGATCACAGTTATATGCCCCTGAGGCGTGATCTGATAATGTCCGAAAAATTACGTAATGATATAATCTAGCTTAAATTTAAATATATAATCATGTAGTAAGGGAAATATTCCAATGATATTACTGCCATGATTTTATCTACCTTTCAACTTCAATTTGACAACTTGTGTCTGAATTTCATATCAAAATTTCATCAATATTTAATATTGTCATGCATACATACAAATTGGAATCTTGTATACATTTCTCTATTAATGTCAAGTGGTTTGAATTTCTTAAGTCCTAAATAGGTCCCAACTTCAATATTTCAAATTCAATTTCTATTAAAGATGAGGTGAACATTCTTTCAATGTTTGCCTAAATCCATGGGTTGGCATGTGTCCTCAGATAGCCCACATCAACCGCACTGCACTTCGCATGACCACCAAATCCTATCTTGTATCAAACAGCTGTAACATAGATACAGATCTCCAGTCCACCACTCTGATTAAACTTTATCTAATCTCGCATGTCACATTATAAAAATAATGTCCATTGCACTTTGCATCACAGAGGTAACATAACAGCGGCATTGTTTGCTGGTGTAGAAAGATCTGCTAATATTTCCATCGCTTGTAATCAGAGCTTGTACACAAGGCAGTCATGGCACACGTTCAACTTCACAAAATAATGAAGACTTCACTTTAGTTTAAATCACCGTACAAAAAGTTGTATAACCCCACAGCGATAAAATGTAATGGCAACTTGCAGTGGCTGTAAATTACGTAACTTCATCGGGAGATTTCAGCTCTCATGCATCAAGTTGTCTGTCTTGACGTAATTCCTAAGGAAACCAAGATGTTACTATAAGCAAACTTTTAAATATTTCCTCGCCGATCGTTTGAATGTCACCCATGTACTGTGTTGGAGGTGAAATGCCTCGCCAGGTTTAAACAAATGGTGCATACAGGGACATCACGCTCATGGAAGTTTTAAAATTCAGTCACACATTTTATTTGCATGATGACCTTGTAAATTATTCCATTCTATCCATGATACACTCCTAATTAATTCCTTGGCTTATACATGAACCTGATCAGGTAAAATGTGATCAAACATGTCTGGTTCTCTTTCTCACATCTCGGTCAAAAGTTTCCCGATAATGGACAGAATCAGAACTGCATACGACTCTTCATTCACAAGCACTCTGCACTCAAAACAAACAGAAAGCCCTTTATCCTAGACTTGTATACAGATAATACTAACACGTAGATAAACATATACACAATGAGTGTATATGCCAACAATGTATATATATATAATTGTCTGTTGGCAGGGTTATTTATATTAGCTTAGTCAGCTTATAGGCAAATATACCATACCAAAACGTATATAAAACAGACAAATCTAAATGAAATTTGACCGCAACATAATTTCTTTAAAGATTCTAAAATATTGCAGATTTCACTAATTTATGGATAATTTTAAATCAATGTAAATGTTAATTCAATATCTGTAAACTCAGTGTGTATTAAGCTGAGCGAACATAGCATTACGCTCCGTATTGGCAGGTAAATGGGATGTAATTAGCAGTAATGTAGAGAGAGTATGTACGTAGATATGCTGATCAGCTCCCAACAGTAGCCATTGAACACACTTTACACTTATCACACCTTATCCAATCAACGGTAGGTAATACACAAACAGTGGACAAACACCTATACACCCCGATAACGGTTGCAAATTCACAGACTCCTGATAACACACAACCGATCCTAAACACACAACAAATGCTGGTACCGTAAATCTGAATGTAAATTAGTTCCGTTAAAATCAGCAATGAAGAATTACATTGAAATCATGCCATGATTTCTGAGGTTTGGTTTTAAATTGGTTTCTTGTTTGAAGACTTTTGTTTTATAAATACAGAAACCTTGTCTTGACATACTTAAACCGTGACACATTTGACTGAAACAGATAATCAGAAAAATAACAAAGATACACAAATGACTAAGGAAGACAATTTTTTATCGTGCCCTGACCAGCCCTCGAACTCCGGATCTAGGGCACCAAATTGCCCAACCAGAAATTAAATACCTGGGGCTGCTAGCACTGCGCCAACTCGACATCTCTAAAAAAATGTTTCGATGTCCCAGTGATATACTTTGACATACTTGACTGAACAATTACATCTATAAATAGTAACCTGACCCACTTAACCAATAGCCTTCACCTTTAAATAGGTTAATTACATCCAAATTTCCAGGATTAAATTCTAATGAAGCTACAAATATGGAAGTCTTTTTTGAAAATTGTGTGAAAGAATTTGATTGACATGAACCACAGCCATGTATCAATGAAATCTAAGTTCTCCAAAGTTTTGAAATCATTCTTTTCCGTAAGCAAGAATTCTTGTTTTTATTAAGGGATTTTCAGATTATGTGGTTTTTTTTACGAAAACATTACTAAGTCTTGTCCTACAATTACCCTTGAAGCATTTTTACAGACAGGTAAATATGCTCCATCTCTTTAGCCTTTCAGTGTAACAGCCTTAATTTGCATGTGTTGTAGGGTTTAATGTATCAAATTACGGAGCAAACAAAAAGAACCGGTTGTGGAAATTCATACAACCTCCGAACCAGACACCCAACAAAATATACAAAGTGATGATGCAGTGCGAAAACACCACCAGGGCTATATTAATATTATTAATTTTTCTCATAGGTGTCTTCACTTTGACGGACAGATCTAATTATCAAACGAATGGAAGTTTGCCAATAAGTATCAATGCTATTTTTGTTGACACAGAATAGTCTAACAATCGGGTATTTGTCAGTCTATTTTGAATGATCAGTGCATGCACAAGTCATTACCACATGTCTGCAGTATATACTTTTAATCTGATTTAAAAGATTAACATATATTTGATTATAGATAATGACCAAGGTGGTGTTTACTAATTTGTTATATCATAAATAAATCAATGTAAATCCTTGAGAATGAATTAAGACATTTTAGAACCAATTTACCCCAGTAGCAGGTGAAACTCCGCTGGTCCCAGACTGAGTAAACTGACTATCAAAGAGACTTCAGAAAAAACATTATCTCTGCCAGTTAATTAATTTACATTAGCACTATTCACATAATTCAAAGGTGAAAAATTAGCCTTTAAAAATATGGATTTATCATTGATTTTTTTTACTCTTACCAAAAACTAAATATGTAAATAAACTCATGAATACACTCTTTTCATAATGGCGGTTGGTAATGTTTTCTCAGGACGGATTAAAAGAATCTTTCACTCCCTTGGGGGTGAGACAGAGGAATCTGCCTTTGACCTTGGGCAACAGTTTGTCTTTGGGTCCAACAGATCATCTGTTGCCCTCAACCCCAGTCAACAACTGTATGATGTATTTATATTTTGAAATAAATGTATGGTACTATACAATACCTATATAGTGATGTCAGATTCATGTTCTGTAACAGCTGAATCCATCAGCTATTATTACGGTTCAATATTCCTGATATCATCTTTATTTCAGGTCAATAAGTGTCGTACCTGTGTACCAGACTGCAGCGCATACCTGTATTATCACAATGCATACCTGTATTATCACCGACATTCCTGCATTCTCTCTCGATATTTTATATTAACATAGAGAACATTTGTAACTTTATCAGTTGTCATTGATGGCAAGTGCAGTTTGAAAATTTGCCACAATATTAAGGAGTACGATATCAAAACTCGTCCATTGTAATATTACAATTGTATAATGTATATATATCCACACCATCCCACACAAACTGATCCTTGTATAAATACATGAATACATCTATGTACTGTAAATTTGTATCAGAAATTCATGAAGATATAAACTATACTGAGGCAGTATCGATTGATTAAATGTTTAAGACTATTTGGGGTCAGGCTGGGACATATGGTTTCCCACACACAATAAAATGTGAAACATATTCCTTTGTTCAATATTCTATGTGCAAGTCTATAGCTATTAGTATGGATACATTCTCTAGGGTGATGGGGAGCAATGTTTGTCCAGCATCAATACATGTTGATACAGTCAGGAGATCTTCCAGGCCAATATATATAAGCGCCTGTCCAACCCAGCTGTAATCATGAGTCTAAGAGGTTACACTTGTATTTGACCTTCCCTACTAACTAAACATATCTCAACTGACCCCCCCCCCCCCCCCTCCCCCTTCAAAACAAACCATGAAAATGAACAACTCATTGCAATTGATAAATTTGCTTTGCTTGGAATCAATCAATCTCGTTAGAAATTGTTATTAGAGACTAAATGCCTTGAATGATCTTTCACTGACAACATTTCATGGTGTAATGGTTGTAGTCTGGTAGACAAGGGCGTTCAGACAATGTCCATTTGGGGAAAAGGGATCAAAGTGGGGGTCATGATCAGGGCAATTCAGATGGGACTAGACAAAGTCAAATAATGGTGTAAACAATGTCCATTTGGGGACCAGACAATGTCCAGCTGGGGTCCAGATAATTTTTATGTGGGATCAGTCAATGTCTATTCAGATCCAGTTAAAGGGATCCAGGTCCATTTGGAGACCAGAAAAAAGTTTAAAGCAGAACTTTAGAAAATTAGAAATAAGCATTAAAAGGGACAGCGATTTGGTTCAAAGTAATCATCTTACACTGGCAATATGGACATATTTTCTCCAAAAAGTTTTTACTGACGAATTTGGATTTAAGATTTATGATATTTGCCAAGTTCAGATGAAAGGGCCTTTCAATTGCTGAGCTTAAAACTTTAACCAACAACTCTTGAAACTGGTGCAGTGAAATAGGTGCAAGCACTCATATGAACATGTATGTACAAATTACCAAGTAAAGTGGCAAGATCAGCACTGAAGTCACTCTCCATCTCTTACTTCTTTTTCATTAAAGGCACACCTCCCGGTACCAACAAGGCACACCTCCCAGTACCAACAAGGCACACCTCTCAGTACCAACAAGGCACACCTCCCAGTACCAACAAGGCACACCTCCCAGTACCAACAAGGCACACCTCCCAGTACCAACAAGGCACACCTCCCACGAAGAATATTGGAACACCTTATATCTGTAATACACTCCTGACCAGACCATTCAGTCATAAATACATACATGTAAGGCTAGTATATATACATGGAGCCTGGCCATCTATAATTCATATCTTAGCCAAGTAAATGTATTTTATTATACTTACTGCAACACATTAATTTTTCAATTAAACTAGTGACTTCCACCAAATTTCTGAATTCTTTTGTTTTCCCCATAGGATTTGAAAGAAAATATCAAGCGTCACTGAAAATCTGACCATTGGTCAGTTTGATGGCCAGAATCAACAGATGATTAATGACCTATCACAGCTGGTTTGTAATAACTTCTGATTGACCTCTTAGCCAGCACCTCAGGATAAATACTTGACAATGAGATGTTGAAGGGTATCAAGCTTATCATAGTTACCTCCCTTGGGTACTCTACACAGCTTGATAAATCTTTGTACATTTTTTTGAAAACATTTTTGTAATTTCTCAAATAATTTTATTTCCGGCTGCATTAAATTAAAAAATCTTATCCCATTAAGTCAAAAGCATAGCAGAAATGCTATTGCACAACCCTTGACATGTTCTCCAGATAATTTACACATTATCTCAAAAGTTTCTGTACACATTCCCTCGATAAACACATGATAAATATACCGAAATACATCAAACCTACATTATCTATCGACACCAACACATGGCACTCTTAAAATTATTATACAACTGGCATCTCATTTGCATATCTTTAAAAAAAAATTTGAAAGAGTTTTGAATATATAAATCATTCTTATGCTACTTAAAAGACGTTTAAAATCCGCTGGATGCTTCGTTTTTTAATTTTACTAAAAAGTGAACAAAAATTGTTAAAGCTAGCTAATGATAACAAATGACAATTACGATAGTTATACCAATAAACAACCCAAATATTTTCAAAAGAAAGTTTCCAACTTTCTCTGTGGAAGGTGATAAGGCTATAAGATGAAGAGACTGGTTTGACCTTCTTACACTGGTAGGATTTCTCCAACAAGATACAGAGATTATCACACGTAGCTTTACGTGTCAGGAGACAGAGGCAGGGATCCTGCAGTGTATGCTGCAGTCAAGTGCACCCTGCTGATACGGAGGCTGCACCAGACCCAGTGTAGTCCTCCATGTAACATCACATCTCTAAGAGTACTGGTACAGCCTCATCACCAATTTATAATGAGCTAATTACAAGCATCACCTCACCACCACTCCTCACCTGGGGAAGACTAATTAAGAGGTGTATCTTTCTATCAGTATATGTATTAACATATTTCTCAAGACATAAACTCACTGTACATGTTTTTGGTGGTTTAATTGTTGCTTTTAACATTTCCAAACAATTTTTACCGGTTGTATGATTTTGTAATACATGCACTTCTCTTTTCAATCAATACTTAAACATTGATTTTAAATACTTTTTGTTAAAGAGACAAAATGTTGTACTCCCCCTCCCTCTATCAGACAGTCCCCCCCTCCCTCTATCAGACAGCCCCCCTCCCTCTATCTGATAGGTAGACACACAAGCTGTGGCATGTTGGCTATACTATCACACATAAACATAGCTGATCTGTACACCAGGCCTCACCCTTCACCTCTTATCAAACCCATAACTCCCCCCTCCAACAATACCTCCCTCCCAAAACAATCTATAACCGATCCTCCCCCTCTAATACAGCCCCTCCCCCCTCTTCTATCAGAGAGCCCCCCCCCCCCCCCCCCCCTCCCCTCTATCACACAGCCCCCTCCTCTCCCATCAAACCATCAATAGCCACTTCAAAAGACATTATAGCCCCGTCCCATCCTCTTCTAATAAAGCCCCCTTCTAAAACATGTCATATCCCATCCCTGTACAGTAAAGCCCCTACCCAAAACTTCTGTATTCCAATCCAATACAGACAGTTTCTTTTTCTAAACAAACATAAATCTGTCCCCACAATCAATCTTTAAAATACCTGATTTCCATTACACCTTATTTTCCTCATCCTCCAACTCTTATACACTAAACACTATTTTGTACCTACTCTGATCTTAAACCTTGTTGGGAGTCATTCTCCCCAACCCCTAATCCCTAAATAGAAGCCCTTTATCCCCTACCTGTTATCTAAGCCTTTCCCTCAGGGAAATAAAATCGGGGTGATAGCAAATATGTAATCCCCTCTATTCCTGCCAGTATGTCTCTATGTTGTAATCACATAAGTCTCCATCTCCATCTGCTCATCATAAATTTCTCCAAATATCGTCTCTCTATATCCCCACCCAAATATCTTCTCTCTATATCCCCACCCAAATATCTTCTCTCTATATCCACACCTAAATACCTTCTCCCTATATCCACACCCAAATACCTTCTCCCTATATCCCCACCCAAATATCTTCTCCCTATATCCCCACCCAAATACCTTCTCCCTATATCCCCACCCAAATATCGTATATCCCCACCCAAATATCTTCTCTCTATATCCCCACCTAAATATCGTATATCCCCACCTAAATATCTTCTCCCTATCTCCCCACCCAAATATTGTATATCCCCACCCAAATATCTTCTCCCTATCTCCCCACCCAAATTTTGTATATCCCCACCCAAATATCTTCTCCCTATATCCCCACCTAAATATCTTTTTCCTATATCCCCATCCAAATACCTTCTCCCTATATCCCCACCCAAATATCATCTCCCTATATCCCCACCTAAATATCTTCTCTCTATATCCCCACCCAAATATCTTCTCTCTATATCCCCACCCAAATATCTTCTCCCTATAGCCTCACCCAAATATCTTCTCCCTATCTCCCCACCCAAATATTGTATATCCCCACCCAAATATCTTCTCCCTATATCCCCAACCAAATACCTTTTCCCTATCTCCCCACCCAAATATTGTATATCCCCACCCGAATATCTTCTCCCTATATCCCCACCTAAATATCTTTTTCCTATATCCCCATCCAAATACCTTCTCCCTATATCCCCACCCAAATATCATCTCCCTATATCCCCACCTAAATATCTTCTCTCTATATCCCCACCCAAATACCTTCTCCCTATATCCCCACCCAAATATCATCTCCCTATATCCCCACCTAAATATCTTCTCTCTATATCCCCACCCAAATATCTTCTCCCTATATCCCCACCCAAATACCTTCTCCCTAAATCCCCACCCAAATACCTTCTCCCTATATCCCCACCCAAATATCATCTCCCTATATCCCCACCTAAATATCTTCTCTCTATATCCCCACCCAAATACCTTCTCCCTATATCCCCACCCAAATACCTTCTCCCTATATCCCCACCCAAATATCTTCTCCCTATATCACCACCCAAATATCTTCTCCCTATATCCCCACCTAAATATCGTATATCACCACCCAAATATCTTCTCCCTATATCCCCACCTAAATATCGTATATCCCCACCCAAATATCTTCTCCCTATATCCCCACCCAAATATTGTATATCCCCACCCAAATACCTTCTCCCTATCTCCCCACCCAAATATTGTATATCCCCACCCAAATATCTTCTCTCTATATCCCCACCCAAATATCTTCTCCCTATATCCCCACCCAAATATTGTATATCCCCACCCAAATATCTTCTCTCTATATCCCCACCCAAATATCTTCTCTCTATATCCCCACCCAAATATCTTCTCCCTATATCCCCACCCAAATATCTTCTCCCTATATCCCCACCCAAATATCTTCTCCCTATATCCCCACCCAAATATCTTCTCCCTATATCCCCACCCAAATATCTTCTCCCTATATCCCCACCCAAACATCATCCTCCCTCATTCCTGTCTATTCCATACTCTTTTCTTCCCATCCATTTCATCACTCATTTTTCTATTGCTATTATTTAAAACTATTTCACAACATAGTTTTGCTATCTCCCCCTCCCAATCTCATAACTCTATTACTTAATACACCCTCCATATTCCACCCCCCCACCAAACTCCTTATCACATCATTATACTATCACCCCAGGTGTGAAGCTGGATTTATCATCCCACTAAGGATTTGAGACAGGTTCAGCATGTGAGCCGATAGAGCAGTCAAAGAGATACCAAAGTGGCAGACAGATGGTAGAAAGCTATCCTGGAGGAAGATAAGGATAGCGGGAAGGGAGGCTCCTGGCACCATTGTCACATATACCAGCTTGTAAATCTTCATAACAAGGAAAGGTCATATCAGACAACATTGGAAACAAAAAGTTGTATACAAAACCAAAACTAGACACCATTCGAAATAAAAGTTGTATACAAAACCAAAACTATGCATTCGTCCACATCTACTATACTGAACAAGCAATTTAAATACGATAAATAATAGATAAAGAAATAAAATCAATCGTAAAACACAGCTGTAAAACTGCAACAAATCAATATTTACTGTTGACTGTTATAAACTGCGGAAGTGTACTGAAACGACAGATGCAGTGTGTATAGACATATTTAAGAACACAAACTGATACAAAGGTCTACTACTTTCCCAACCAGACTAAATGTTCACTGTGGTAATTTTCAAGACAATAGTAAGCTTATTTTCTTCTTAAGTAAAACTTCAAAAATTTCTAGTAAAAAGCCAAATGATAACTTTGGTTTTCACATAAAAGGATATAAATTTTTGACATTGCACTTTGCAGTGCTTTGACAGCTGGACTCTAGCAAGGAAAGCACTAATCCATACATTCTTGTCATGCTCTGGATATGGAAATGAGAAATTTGGTGAAAACTATCATGTGAAATCCCTTTTACCACATAATTTTCGATACTTGTTGGAAGTGAGTATCTTCTTACGACGTTTGGGTCGGACAACTTCCTAATGGTGTTTTGGAACGACCACCGACGGACCGCGAGTGTGTCGGGAAGCAGTAGCCCTCTGACGGCTTTCTGTAAAGATGGCCGTCTGGTTTGTAGCCATGGCGACAGGCCACACATGCAAGAGTAGTAACAGCCACATCGGAGACAAGGCCGCACAACGCTGAGAACTGGGAGGGGTGAAGGGGACAGGCGTCTAGAAGGGACATAACTCCTCTGTTCCCTAATCAGAAAGTAGTCACTGTGTGAAGGAATATCGGGAGTACTTCTGGCTTTTTCCAGTAAATTCCATGTCCACTTTATCATAATTAAGGTTCCCTTTAGGACAAGTAACGCTTTCTCGTCATCAAGTGTAAATACATAAAGGGAGATAACCAATCAAAATCTCAAAAAATCTTGTGCAAGATATTTTTGGTCTGTGAAAAAGTCAAACTTAACTTAAGGCATTTTGAACTTTAATATCTTATATGATTACAATTCATTATATGCTCCATTTGACAGCTGCCACAGTGATTAAACTTTCAAAAGTCACAAATGATCTCAATAATCTCCGATAAAAAGTCTCTGATGTCTGTAGTATCTCCATGTTATCTTCCATCTTGGATCTGTCCAAGATGTTTGGATATATTATTTACACATTTGTGAATCACCCAACAGAATAATCCCTCATAAAACCCTTCCTTGTCACTTTCCTAGACTTTTACGGCATTTTTCTTCAAATGTTGAAGCCTTCTTGCATTCCTTGCAGTAAACACAACATCAGAATCAGCGTAAAACGTCTTGAAAGTGAAGAATTTATTTTCAAGTTCTGAAAAGTTTATGCATAAATATTTCATTAAAGATTGTTGAACATTCCGGTTTTTACACATGATTTTCACAATGAATGCAGTAAGATGCCATCAAATCTGTTTCCGTTGCAGTCAGTAAGTAGGTTGTTCAGACCAGGCCATTAAAAACTCTGTAAATTCTGCGTGTCATCCTCCTCAGACATGAACCACACGGCCACTATTTCTAAACAATATGTGCACATGTAATTGTTATCAGATTATACATGGCAGAGATAATGTTAACTTATTATTGATTGCGTAATCATTAGAACAAACACACACAACACGTCTGTCAGCTGGCGTTAGCATCCTGTTTGAGTTTTTATCCGGGGTATATCATGAGTAGTGTGATGTCGCCTGGAAAAAACTTTCCCGGTGAATCTAAATACAGATGATCAATGTTCAACTCGACCCCAGGTTGTTGTCACGGTAGCTGAAACTAGGGAAGGATGTTGATGACAACGTCTGACAATAAGGAAGAACATTGAGGATAAGTAACTATCGTACATTTTCAAGGTACTGGACAACAGGGATGACGGCTGACAGGTAAGTAACTGTAGCTTTGAATAGATCTCTGGAAACCATCAGTCAAGTCCTGAAAAGTCTATCAACATCAAACAGGCACCAGCTCCAAATGTCGCAAAGGCACCAGCCAGTGTCAAACAAGCGTAACAGCTCTAAAGGTCAAACTCTACAGCACTCTTAATGTCACACCGTAACTCACAGACACAGCCACTGACCAATAATGTACCAAAATCACACAGGTAGCGATGTAAACAGTGTAACGCAATCCATATTGTACACCATCCAGAATCTTCCAAAATAATCAATGAAGAGTTGCATTTTTTGGATACAGACAATACACAGGACGGGGTTTCACCTTAACACTCGTGCCTCAGACTTGTGTAGTCGAACCCAGCACATCAATCCAGTTTACCAGAAATGTCAATCATCTATTTGAAAAAATATTGAATTTTCCTTTCAGTAGCATGACTGAGAAATAAAGGAATTCCAAAACCACCATTTTGTTTCCTGGATATGCGCAATAAGAATATTTTTTCTCCAATGCACCTGGAACAGTGTCTATAGACCCAGCCGCTGGCTCACAACCAAGAGATCTCCATTTTCTATCTTAACGTCATGTGAATATTACATTGACAAGCTTGTATTGAAGTTCTGGAGCTAAGTCGCTGGCTCTGGGTCTGCCATCGTCGTGACGAAAGGGCTAATCTCCCAGACCATTTCTCTACTAAATCACAGACAGTTATTGTTGGTGATACACATGTAGGTTCCCTATCATAAACACTGATCAATCCAACTTATTGTCTTATCACACTGAAACACCATTGGTGTTTTGGTTAGACCACTGGTATATATTCTGTTGGTACATTTCCAAATCCAGTAAAGGTTTAACACATCTACAGCAAAATTATTCCATTTCGTAAAGTTTTGAATATTTCCATCATAAATGATATTTCCTTGATTGGCAAACTGAAGTGATACAGTTTTCTGCGATGTCCTTGAAGTACATTCAAGATTGATGAAAATTCCCAAATATTTTCTGACCATCACACGCTTCCATTTTCTTCCGGTGTCCAGAATAACCACTTAATTCCAGACATAATCCAATAAGAAATAGCAATGAGCAGACGATGAATAATAAATGTCATATATATGTGTAGAAATATCCGAACAATGTCTGCTGATAAGGTTCTTAATGTGGAGAAGGTGTTTCATTGGGGGTCAAAGGTTACTCATCTCTGAAAGAGGTCAGAGGTTGCATCCCTCTGATAACAGGTCAATAATGACAAGTCAGTCATAATGCATTACACATGTTTGTGTATACATCGGACATGAATTGTGTAGTAATATCTACTAGACTTGTCGGTATGTGTGTAACATGGGAGTATATTCTCCCAGGCCATCCTTCCATTAATATGCATCAATATCTGTTCATTACCGACCTAATGTCAAAGTGAAGAAAAAGCGTCCCACTTAACGACTTCTGTAAAAATCAATGCGTTGGGTATGTATGCACATTACGTATTGAAATATTCTTACACTAAATGTACTTATTGATTGCAGTTCTCTTCAATCTATACATTGCACTTTGGAAGTTGATTTTAATGAATTAACTAATTTAAGAACCTAAACAAGAGATCCCAGAGGGATCTTGGCGCCCACCATCAAATGATCTAAGTTTGTTTTTTGAAAGATGGTTCTTTTCTCTTCTTTCGATTGTCTCTTAGGTGTTGATTAAGTGTGAGCAGAGACTCTGGTGGGACACAGATGCATTTTTTTGGTTTTTTTTGTGAATTACATTGTCGTTTCCTTATTCTTAACATAGCTAGGCACCAGGAGGAACCTACATATGAAATTTGTGAAAGTTCCCTTCAGTATATTCTCAGAAATAGGGATAACAAACTTCAATTGTCAAAATCCAAGATGGCTGCCTGTCGGCCATGTTGTTTTCCGATCTGTCCAAAAATGGAATATGCACAACTAGGGACCAAGGTGAACCAACAAATGAAATTTGAGAAAGATACCTTTACTTTCTTAGAAATAGCGATAACAAACTTCAATTGTCAAAATCCAAGATGGCTGCCTGTCGGCCATATTGTTTTCTGATCTGTCCCAAAATGGAATATACAAAACTAGGGACCAAGGTGAACCAACACATGAAATTTGAGAAAGATACCTTCAGTAATTTCTGAGAAATAGCCATAACGAACTTCAATTGTCAAAATCCGAGATGGCTGCCTGTCGGCCATGTTGTTTTTGGATTGGTCCCAAAATGCAATATGCATAACTACACACCAAGGGGAACCTACACATGAAATTTGAGAAAGATCCATTCAGTACATTCTCAGAAATAGCGATAACAAAGTTCAACTGTCAAAATCCAAGATGGCTGCCTGTCGGCCATGTTGTTTTCGGATTGGTTCAAAAATGCAATATGCATAACTACACACCAAGGGGAACCTACACATGAAATTTGAGAAAGATCCATTCAGTACATTCTCAGAAATAGGGATAACAAAGTTCAAATGTCAAAATCCAAGATGGCTGCCTGTCGGCCATCTTGAATTCAGATCGGTCCCAAAATGGAATATACAAAACTAGGGACCAAGGTGAACCAACACATGAAATTTGAGAAAGATACCTTCAGTACTTTCTTGGAAATAGCGATAACAAACTTCAATTGTCAAAATCCAAGATGGCTGCCTGTCGGCCATGTTGTTTTTGGATTGGTCCCAAAATGCAATATGCATATCTACACACCAAGGGGAACCTACACATGAAATTTGAGAAAGATCCATTCAGTACATTCTCAGAAATAGCGATAACAAAGTTCAACTGTCAAAATCCAAGATGGCTGCCTGTCGGCCATGTTGTTTTCGGATTGGTCCCAAAATGCAATATGCATAACTAAGCACCAAGGGGAACCTACACATGAAATTTGAGAAAGATCCATTCAGTATATTCTCAGAAATAGGGATAACAAAGTTCAAATGTCAAAATCCAAGATGGCTGCCTGTCGGCCATCTTGAATTCAGATCGGTCCCAAAATGGAATATGCACAACTAGGGACCAAGGTGAACCAACACATGAAATTTGAGAAAGATCCATTCAGTACATTCTCAGAAATAGGGATAACAAAGTTCAAATGTCAAAATCCAAGATGGCTGCCTGTCGGCCATCTTGAATTCAGATCGGTCCCAAAATAAAATATGCACAACTAGGGACCAAGGTGAACCAACACATGAAATTTGAGAAAGATTCCTTCGGTACTTTCTTAGAAATAGCGATAACAAACTTCAATTGTCAAAATCCAAGATGGCTGCCTGTCGGCCATGTTGTTTTTGGATTGGTCCCAAAATGCAATATGCATAACTACACACCAAGGGGAACCTACACATGAAATTTGAGAAAGATCCATTCAGTACATTCTCAGAAATAGCGATAACAAAGTTCAACTGTCAAAATCCAAGATGGCTGCCTGTCGGCCATGTTGTTTTCAGATTGGTCCCAAAATGCAATATGCATAACTAAGCACCAAGGGGAACCTACACATGAAATTTGAGAAAGATCCATTCAGTACATTCTCAGAAATAGGGATAACAAAGTTCAAATGTCAAAATCCAAGATGGCTGCCTGTCGGCCATCTTGAATTCAGATCGGTCCCAAAATGGAATATGCACAACTAGGGATCAAGGTGAACCAACACATGAAATTTGAGAAAGATCCATTCAGTACATTCTCAGAAATAGGGATAACAAAGTTCAAATGTCAAAATCCAAGATGGCTGCCTGTCAGCCATCTTGAATTCAGATCGGTCCCAAAATGGAATATGCACAACTAGGGACCAAGGTGAACCAACACATGAAATTTGAGAAAGATTCCTTCGGTACTTTATGAGAAATAGCGATAACAAGAATTGTTTACGGACGGACTAACGGACTAACGGACGGACTAACGGACGGACTGACGGACGGACTGACGGACGGACTGACGGACGGACGGACGGACGACGGACCACGGACGCAGGGCGATTTGAATAGCCCACCATCTGATGATGGTGGGCTAAAAAAAGTTGCAGCTGAAAATGATAGTAACCTGCTTTGACCGAACAAATCACACCTGTATGTACTCAACTTCATAATCTGAAGTCCTCATCTGAGAAGTTGAAAACTTTTTTTGCCACCAAAAAAAAGTCTTGTTGATGACTTTTAACCTTACAGACAATTCTGACTGCGGTTGGTGAAGAAGAGCTAGCCACCAGAAGATAAACAAAAATAAACAAAGAATTCCTTACAAGAAGAAAATGTCCCTAGTGTTAAAAAACAGCTGGTATAGGAAAACAGATCGTTTACATATTTCTGTGTCTTAAACACCTGTATGTGTTACTAGGGGATCTGTCTGATCCTTCTCTGTAACCAACAGTAACCAGATACATGACCGCACTTTATACTGGAGATGGGCCAAGCATTTGGGTGAACCAGATCAGATCATGGAATATTTAATAGGTGAATGCTGCAATAGTATTGACCAGCAGTGTTCCGTTGTCGAGTTGAGAGAATTACATCATAACATAAAGTCGGTTTTCAAACACCATCTATGATAATAAGGCTGTAAAGGGCCATTAGTTTGATTTTGCTAACTAGGGCCAGTTCATAATATTTGTAATATTTCAGGGGTGAAACCTGCTGAAGTTAATGAATACCTTAAAAGTAATTCACAACGCTTGCCAAAAATTACATGATCAAATCACAGAAATTTGCTGTTCTTATTTCATAAATGAACAAAATCCAATTGGATCAGCTGTATGTTTAAGAACATGATAAATGAAAGTAGCCATGGTTACAAGACTATCAGAACTAAGTTAGGATTTTTCTTAAATTAGCAGGAAGTAGAAAGCCTATTATTATGATTTGTCAGTGAATTCCAACCACAAATACAAGCAAGTACAAAAAACTATTTTCTCCTCTGTAGGACATGACTGAACTTTCATTGTTTATCTGTAAACTTTTTGATGAGCAGACGCAGTGCATCGCTATCAATGTAATGCTTCGTTGTAGCCAGTCGGCTGAGGTCAGCAAGTCTACCGCCATCATTTCTAACTCTCAGCCCCTGTACCACAGATGGTTATCTGCCGAAAAAACTGTAAACCGAAACAGACATCGGGACGAGGCATGACAAAACACACAATACTGGGGTGCTAATATACCCATAATGAACCGAGGACAGCTCCGCCAGCAGCATGTGTATTCAGGGGCATGAAAAAATAGCAAAAAAATAAAGCGCTAGGCACTAGAGAAATTACACCACATATTCATTAAGTCAAGCATTTCAGCTACATTTATAAATACTCCGAAGTGTAACTGGGCATTATTTTAACGGATTCATTATCTATAATATTACGACACTGCTGGATATCCACGAAAAACCAATCACAGTCCTCAGTTCCTGCTGAGAATTCTTTATAACGAGACTGAATATGATATACCTAGAAACAGATGGTATAGGAAACCCCGTTCATTCACAAATAGAAGTTTCAGTACATGACGTCATGTATACAATCACTTCCTGCAAGCATCCGACGTCAAGCATCTGACAGCGTGCATCTGATATAACTGCTGTCTCATTCAGAAATAGGAGTCGCACAGCAATATCGTTTTAATTGAAAATTTCCCCAATTCTTGTTTTTTCCTCCTGGCAACTGTTGCATGGCTATAATCCCAAATTACCTCCGATTACAAAGGTCAAGGAGTTAGACCTCTACACGAGGATTATTTTGAAACCAGACACCAACCCCTCTTGCCTAATTTAAGAACCAAGCAGGTCAAAGAAATTCCCACAAATTTTTCTTGTTTACCGGAACAACAAGGGGAAGATAAGCCCAACTGTAGCCCTTGATTCCACCTCAGAACGATGAATTCACTGATGGCTGTTTTTCTGTACTTTGTAAATTCAGAAAAATTAAAAAATAAGCGATGGCATCATACTTTAGACATATAGAAAAGGGACTTTCAAAGACACGTTAAAAGCCTCAGAAAGAAATGAAAGAATGAGAATGTAAGCTATGATCATCCACTTGTGCTCCAGTAATCCCTTTCATCTGATGCTCTACAGAATTTTTTCAGATTTCCTTAATCCAAAAAACGTTTCTGCACTTTTCGTACATGATTTACTATCTGCATGTCTGTTGGATGACCTTGACCTTCGGAATCACTTCTACCTGTTCAATTCCTCAGTGTTTCTTTCTGAAGAAATAAGTATGTTTCTATTTTGTAATCTCAAAGGCATCACGGAACTCGATATTTTTTACAGCATTCTCTTTCTAGTAAGACAGGATTAGAAACTGTTATAGAAAATTTAACCAAAGTTTATTCAAGTCCTGGTATAATCTCATACAGATTTCATCTGTGAGCTTTTGGAACCACAAAAACACTGATGTTATATATTGGGTCTTTTTGTAAACAAGAGTTAACTTCATTTTGGGTAGGTATATATCTACATCCTTCACATTCTGAAGTCACTATATTGCTAAGAAACCAATGTAAATATGCAAGGAAACTGTAGGATGAAAATACCATTTTTCCAGAAATACCATGATAATTTCAAATCTCTATACATGAAAGGTGTTTTAGTTTTTGAATTTAAAAAATTTTCGACAAAAAGTCTTAATTAAAGCTCGTACTAATTTATTCTACAACTGTAGCTTATCTGGCTTTGAACCAACTGAACATAATCTAGAGTTCTGATGTAAACTTGTCTGTATGCAATGTTTGCACTGTTGGAAACTTGGCCTTGACCTTGTGTTGTACTTTCAGTCCTCCATCACAACATAAATCTGCTACCACTGCCAACACTGGAGGAAGCTAAACAAAAGCCTGACACTGATAGATGCTACAAGAACAACATACACATTGTTAATCCAAAACCATGTTAATTTTTTTGTTGTTCTCTAATTACTTAAAAACAAGACAAAGTAAAACAGATGAGAATTGCTTTCTTAGTCTCTGACACTGATCTTTATTGTGCAGCATCCGCTCATGTTGTTCAGCGATAACTCAATGTCAAGGTCAATTTAAGAATGCGTCTTCAGCTGTTGCTAAGCAATGCATCAATGTCAAGGTCCTTGTAACTGAGCATGACAAGTGCACAGATTTTTTTCTGAACCCCATGAAATCCTCCAAAGTCTGCCTCAAATCCATGAATGATAGAGGAAACAATGTATGGTAGCAGCAGTGCCATCTGTATAAACAATAACACAACAACAACAAAGAGATAAACGGAGCCACGACCAGGATCTAAACAAACAAGACCCTCTCTAGAGGTAGGTTAGTCAGACAGATCCCTGGGTCATCCTCAAAGGCAATGACCCCAACAACAACAAAACACCATCCACTTTTCAATACTATCACGTTTTGTGTGAGGACTTTTCCATAATAAATAATAACCAGTAACATACTGACAGTTTTTTGTCTGTTATCAAAAGTTATGATGAAAATAAGATACAGCAAGGAGTTGTAGACTGCAGCAAGCAGAAATGTCCAATAGTCTAATATCAAATGACAACATCTTTTTTTATTTCACACACCAAACAATATTTTTGTATTTTATTTGCAAGGTTATTATTTTAGAGAATGTAATTGAAAATAGGAGAACATAATTTTATACCAATTTTCTGACTACTATAGAACTAGCTCTGTGTATCTGTGAACTGTCGGTCCAGAGCTGACACATCTAATCCTTTACAACAATTACAGCCTCTACAGGAAACATATGTAAAAACAATCACAAAACACTCACCACATTCAAACACATCAGACTTAATCAAACCATCGTCCCAACTTCCCTTCAACAGAGTTCAACTTAAAGCACAACTAAATGTTGTCACATGTGAAGGCGGAAACCCAACTCTGACAGGATGTTTAAAAGACGCCTGCCTAGCAACAACAAAGATGGCTGCAATATAACAATTACTGAAATGGATGATATTTTTTCACACTTTGTGGACAAGCCAAAGGATCGTCTTTCATGCCGTTAGACCTCGGTTATAGACAGCAGGAAACTTGCAGTAAACATTGGAACATTTGGTGCTAATTCATCCCGCAATATGTTACCACGGAGTCTGTCATTACTGACTTCCCTCGTGTTTCTAATTGAATGAATGAATGTTTTACATAACATGTTCCGCTAATTGATGACAACTTTCGTAAACCTTCACAGCTGAGGTCCATGTTCGTGAAACCTTTAATTCTCATGCTCAAACTGAGCCCGAATTCCTGGTCTTCTGGTGATATCATTCAAACTTCTCATATTTTTACGGTGATTTTGAGGAACTTAAAACACATAGAGCCAATTATCATTTTTCAAAGTCTAGACTTCATTTTTTCACCAATGTCACAAGAGGTCACTGAGTTATGATCCAGTGCTTGAGCATGAGAATTGTTTCATGACTTATACTACATGCCCAGAAGATTCATATCAGAAACTTTTCTCAACAACAACTGATTCATTCTTGTGTATATACTGGAGCAGGGTGCTGACCGTTTCGCTAACATCAAAAGTCTCTCGGCCACGGTCTACCCTATACACAATAACATGCTTCCCTGGCAATAGGCCTTGAAATTAAAAGCATGTCAGATCTCTGAAGATGAAGAACGACTTTCTCCATGTCTACAGACAAGCAAGACATGGTGGAACAGCTCATGGGATGGCAAAAAGAGATGTTCTTAACCCCGCTTTGGGTTATAGTTACATATGTAAAACCTATAACACGGATGAACTTTAACCATGAAAAATTCCTATGCATACAACTTCAGATAAATCAACACATGAAATTGGCTATACTGTAAATATCTTCCATGAAGAATAATTACCGAAAAATGCAAATTTCACATAAAAATACAGAAAACTGAGCATGCATGGATTTCTTTGATGGTTGATCTTACGGTACAATGTAGTTTGTTTAAATTCAATAAAATAACATGTCATATTCCATCAGCTTTTACTTAATACAGTGAGAAGTTAAGATTAAGATATATAGTCATGTGGCTAAAGAAATCGGCTTTAATAAAGAACTCACAAGACAAAAGCGACAGTTGAAAGAAGAGGTCTTAAAATGCTACCAGGAATATCATAAAAACCTTGTCCAAGACATTATACAAATCTGTGAATGGCCATATAGATATCACAGCTTTTTCTCCCTCAGTGATGATAAGATCAAAAGAGACCAGGATAAGCATCAAGCCCAGATGTTTTGACACAGCGAAAAGTGAGTTTTACGGCACAAGACTAGAAACATGATAGACCCCTAAAAAAACAGTCTATCTCTCCTGGAATGGTAGAAATGTCTCTGACAAAACCCCAGCAGACGACAGTGCAATATCTAACCCTTTCATCCCAGAAGGCACAAGAAATGAGACAAAACAAGGAAGACAGTTTAAAAGTACACTTTCTTTTAACTGTCTACTGTTAGTCCCATGCAGCAGTATGACAAGGTCTTGATGGCTATCTGTATAACTGTGATTCCACGATTTAGGACCTGTCAGGATTACTTTTATCACTGTACCCTGGAATTCGGTTCCAGTGACTGCCATTTTGTCTAGTGCATTCTGGTTTAAGTTCTTCTCCTCGTGTGGGATTAATTAGTGACTAATTTGAATGGTTGAGATGAACTAGGAAGGAGACATCCCAATTGGGAAAGAAGACATCTAATCAGAGGCTTCGACTGGTCTGCGGGGGTGAAACAACCAAAGAGACGTCTTGAGGATTATTTTCTTGTAAGCCCTGGTCTATCTAAGTAGATACTGATGATATCCCAAAAAGTTTCCCTAACTTCAGATCTTTTTATTATTTCGTGAAATTTTTTGAACAAAAGTTACTGAAAAGTTCTTTAAAAGTATGCATGAAGCTGAAGATGCTTTTTCCTGTTTACTCCAGGTGTCGTATTATGGGATGGAGATAACCTGGCATTGGTTACTATGCCGACAATGCATCTGTTACACCATACCCCACACATACCTACACTATAGTCTGTAAGTCGGATCCTCTTGTTTGACATAAGCAGTATATTTCTGTGTAATTTCTAGCATCTGGACCAATTTACATTAGTTCCTTGCCAAGAAATTTCTTTTTTCTAGTGCTTCCTGAATATGATGTAATCTTGGTCAATCAAAAGCTTGAAAATCTTCCAAATTTTATTGTAACACATTAACGAATTTTTGAAGACCTTCAAAGTCTATGAGATAAGAAGAATGCACTTCCCTGAGAAACATTTGTTACAGTGAGACGTGTTATCTAGAAGACTTTCGCTCTAACAGTAGGTTGGTATGTTATTACGAATTCGAGACTTCTTGACTTCGGTTCTTACTTAATCGCAGAGTAGGAAATTAATGCTTCACCTTTCTGGCAAAACACTGCCATCGTTTAATGAAATGGTAAAAAACACTGCCATATCATTTATTGAAACGGTAACATCAGATGAACGGAAAGGGTGGTGGAGAGAAAAACTGACAGTATGTTGGAAGAATCGCGTATACAGAAAAAAAACAATTATAGATACACATGGAGGTCGCTACTAAAAACTGACGACCTAATGTACTAATGTACATGATATATATGAAAGCATAACAGGCGCTGCTGAAGAAGAGCCAAGAAATGCTAATTAAATAAGACGGGGGGGGGGGGGGGGGGGGAGCAGAGAGTGAGGAGGCTATAAAAAATGTCAGGTTATCACAGAACATTGGTGTCCTACCTATTGGCGATTCTTTCTAACGGGTCTTTTCCTGCATGACGTCTGCCTATCTTCATTTTCTGAACATGTATTGTGTTTTTTGGGGTTTTTTTAAATTAATCTGTATAGACATACTTTGACTACACCTTCCTTTACTTAGAATTCACCAAAACTTAAACTTTGGTATGGTTTTATTATGTAAGGCCGAGTCTGCATGTGTGTTATGTTTGCATGCTGCTGTATGTTGGTGAGGAAGGCAGGGTATGTTGGTGCATGCGGCCTCCTTGTGATAATGTGGATCTTAATTATAGAAGTGCTGTCTCACTGAAATACCCTGTTGAAGGTGTCCAGCACAGTATTCTACCCGGTCACATTATACTGACTGACAATGAGTGAACCAGTTGCTGTTTTTAACCTATTGATCAAAACATTAAGCAGAAAACAACAAGTTACTTTTTACAATTTAAACTGCCTTTTTCAAATTGACCAGTCTTCAAGAACCCTACCGGGTATTCCTGTTTTACCCTGGTAGTGAACTTCATTTTTACTTATTCACCCCTGGAAATACAATTGAACCCTTCCAATTCAAAGGTTGGAATAGTCCATCATATAATTTCAGGGGTTAATGATGTAATTCTCTTGTAGCAAACTTTCGGCATTATACAGGGGTCTGACAATATAAAGAAAGAGGCATATGAATTAATAAGGGATTAATAGCAAAAGAAGGAAAACAGAAATTTCGGCAATAAATGAAGTGGCAACTAAATGGCAGCCCATTAAAGTGGGATTTTAATGTATGCTTGGAATTTCGAAACAGTATCAACGATCTGAGTTTTGATGAGATTTCACTGAAGAATCTGCCATAAAACCACGGCTCATTTACACTGACTTTTACCACCGACACCTATCTGCTGTTGGTGTACTTGAAAAACATGTTCCTCGGTCCTCACTCAAACCCCGAGGTGCTTCAAACATGTCAGAAATTACTGGATCTCAACACTCTCTAGGGCAGGTATCAAACCGAATGTTTTACAGAGATTCCACAAAATCGGAAACATGTGTTGAATCAAGTTTAATGAGCTCCAAACTCTCCAATGTTCTGACAAATTGGTAATTAAGGTAACCGAACGCTAACCCGATCTGCTCCATGTGTCTATAGGAACAACAGGGAGGGAACTAACTTAGGGACACCCACTGTATACATGTACATAATAAACACTGTGTGTCTGATGAGTCTAGACACATCATAACACTCTATCATAAAACTTACATCATGATCATTGCCAGTTTATTTACCCGTACAATAATACACTCAGCCGAAAAATTCAAAATAAAAAGGTCACAACAGAGAAAAATAGTCATTTCCACACATTGAAAAAGTCGGATTTATCTAATTGCAAACAGCTATTTTGGAATTATTGAACTTACAGTCATGTAGTGTTTAACCTGTAAAAGGAGACCACCCATTGTGAAGTTTGAAAAGTGGTCTCTCAACACAGGTGCACATTTCTCAATACATGTTCAGTTCATAATGAAATCATTAGAACAGGGAACATCTAAATTTGTCTATTATCAAAGTACACACTCTCAACTTGTTCACCCCTGAAATTTCACCATGAACTATTCCAAAGTTTGAAGCGAAAGAGTTCAAATGTTTATTCAAGGGTGGATGGGTTGATAAAAGTGGACACATAAAAGCAAGCCTGACTTTATTAAAAGTTAGTTTGATGATTAATTCTACGATAGTGTTGTAGTTAACGCTCTTACCTGCTTTTTTTGAGGTGATTTCACTTTTTTCTGGCCGAAACCGAGTTTAAATGGAAACCGTTTCTTCTCCATGACGATCAGGTAATATCCAATAGTAAATATAACATGAAATATCACCAGAAGATAATCCTCGAAACTCAACATAAAATATGCATGGTTGACCACAGATGACAGTAATTCCTAGGATGGGGGAAAACTCCAGTGATCTTCGTCAGAAAGTTAATACAAAAACTGCTTCGTTTAAATCCATAAAACAGCTAAACACATAAACAACAGTCATTGTAAATATCCAACTTTTTTTTTTGCGGATGATAGCGTCAAAATTCAACAATCCTAACAACCTCCCACAGCTAAAGGTTGTATAGATACATTACAAAACATGTTAGGAGATATTAAATAAATCCACGTTGGCTGTTACACATATCTCAGCAGTGATGGAGAGAGTGTAGCAGTACTGAGCCAGACCCCATTAGACTGAGAACAGAAGGGTTGATGGAGGTGAGACCAGTAGTCGTCAGAACAACTGATAGTGACGAGGAGGGGGATCCAGTGAGATACCCCCTATCTACCAGTATGTGTATCCCTCAATAACAATTTCTGTTACCAGTATCGCCCCAGCAGTCACATGCATCATGCTTCACTTCCTACTTAGCCTGTTAGGGTAACCCATGAGCACTGATAGGGGCACCCAGTCTAGTGAAAGTCAGAGCCACTCTAGTGAAAGTCAGCCATGTAACTAGGGGCTGTTACTAGGGGAGCGATCAGTACCCAGTCTAGTGAAAGTCAGCCCTGTTACTAGGGGACTTTCAGTTCCCAGTCTAGTAAAAGTCAGCCCTGTTACTAGGGGAGCAATCAGTTTTCAGTCTAGTGAAAGTCAGCCCTGTAACTAGGGGACTTTCAGTTCCCAGTCTAGTAAAAGTCAGCCCTGTTACTAGGGGCTTTTACTAGGGGAGTGATCAGTTCCCAGTCTAGTGAAAGTCAGCCCTGTTACCAGGGGCTGTTACTAGGGGAGTGATCAGTTCCCAGTCTAGTGAAAGTCAGCCCTGTTACTAGGGGAACTGTATCTCTACTCTACTGTAACAAGTCATCGGTACCCAGTATAGTGAAGGAGTATTTCCCCTCAGATCCTGTACTGTACAAATTCTGAAATAATTTATTAGGATTATTATCTTGCGCCTATTTTCCAAATTACTGTAAAAAACATTTTTTCATTCAGAATATTAAACAATATCAGGGATGGTACAGGAAGATGATATTCCTTATGTTTCTATGCTCCAAACATGTTTAACCTTACAACCAAATAGCAAAGCAGATTTTACAAGTAAACATTCTTTTGGTTACATACCGAAACAACCTTTCTGTTACTGCACATCAAGATACAGTTGTTTGTTGACCTTTGAACCCATACAAGATCAATATCAGGTGCAAAAGGAAAATTTACCCAGAAACCTTTCAGCTAGAGGATGTTATCAGAATGCATCATCAATACTGATGCTGGAATAGTTTTCTGATAATTTCTCTGGTTTAGGAAGTCTTGAGGCTGTGAATTGCAACAACAAACATCTCTGTTGGGAGTTTGAGGGGGGCAGGGGGATAAACTTAATGAACTACAACACCACTACCCTCATAACTTGGTGGCGGTGTAGGAAGGTCATGGATGAGAGGTATTTTCAGCAATGTTTACATGTTGGCCCTATCACTGGCAAGTCTGCCACCTGATGAGAGAAAATTGGCAGGAACTGCTTCATATGATGGCAATAAGTAATGAACAATCAAAAGTAATCAAAGTGGAGAGTGTCTATGATAATGTGTCTAGTAGGTATCCATCATTGTCCATCAGCAACAAGAAGTCCTGGTCTATAATATAACATACATGCAGGCCTACTAATGCAAGATCTTCTGGTCTGAGATTCCTTATCTCCGGAGAAGTTATTACTTAGGTTTAAAAACATGGAACTCAATGCTTATCTATTGTTTCATCAATTACAATCGGCAGGACATAAAATATGAATACAGTGTCTACAATCTCCCTTCCATCCATAACTAACTTTCTCCACGCTAACCATGGTATCCCTTCTGTCTAGGACCCCTGGGGTCTAAAGTGTGACTCTATCCTCCCTAAATATGACTGGTCCCTCATGGTCCTTTTCTTATCAAATATCAAAACAACTCCTCCCTTCCCCCTCCTATTCCTCCTCTACCTCCACCTCCCCAAGTTCCACTTTCCCATTGCGCTGAAAGAAGCCTGTGGGCTACAGATCTTGTCAACATGCTGCACCAGCCTCCCTGAGTGACAAGATAATTGAGAGCTTGGCACACTTACTAAGTAATAAAATCACTGTTGGTGTTAAAACATGCCTTTCTACAATCAGAAAAAACAACACACAACACCTCTTTACTGGAACCAAACCCCTGGGTTTGCTGTTCTAGTGCAATGGTGTGTGATTCACACAGGAAAGAATGGGAGTAACATTAATTATGTGTAAATTGTCAGAATCCTTGATTACAAGACAAGACACACCCAACCATTATCCAGGGGCAAATCAAATATATCCCAGTACATCATCACCACAGTCCATCAAGGATGTCCTACACCCAACACAGCCCTCCAGTCTATCAGGGACGTCCCACACCCAACACAGCCCTCCAGTCCATCAAGGATGTCCTACACCCAACAGAGCCCTCCAGTCTATCAGGGACTGTCCCACACCCAACACAGCCCTCCAGTCCATCAAGGATGTCCTACACCCAACACAGCCCTCCAGTCCATCAAGGATGTCCTACACCCAACACAACCCTTCAGTCTATCAGGGATGTCCCACACCCAACACAACCCTTCAGTCTATCAGGGATGTCCCACACCCAACACAACCCTTCAGTCTATCAGGGATGTCCCACACCCAACACAACCCTTCAGTCTATCAGGGACCGTCCCACACTCAACACAGCCCTCCAGTCTATCAGGGACTGTCCCACACCCAACACAGCCCTCTAGTCTAACAGGGACTGTCCCACACCCAACACAGTCCTCCAGTCCATCAAGGATGTCCCACACCCAACACAACCCTTCAGTCTATCAGGGACCGTCCCACACTCAACACAACCCTTCAGTCTATCAGGGACCGTCCCACACTCAACACAGCCCTCCAGTCTATCAGGGACTGTCCCACACCAAACACAGCCCTCCAGTCCATCAAGGATGTCCCACACCCAACACAGCCCTCTAGTCTAACAGGGACTGTCCCACACCAAACACAGCCCTCTAGTCTAACAGGGACTGTCCCACACCAAACACAACCCTTCAGTCTACCAGGGACTGTCCCACACTCAACACAGCCCTCCAGTCTATCAGGGACTGTCCCACACCCAACACAGCCCTCTAGTCTAACAGGGACTGTCCCACACCAAACACAGCCCTCCAGTCTATCAGGGACGTCCCACACCCAACACAGCCCTCCAGTCTATCAGGGATGTCCCACACCCAACACAGCCCTCCAGTCTATCAGGGACTGTCCTACACCCAATACAGCCCTCTAGTCTAACAGGGACTGTCCCACACCAAACACAGCCCTCCAGTCTATCAAGGATGTCCCACACTCAACACATCCCTCCAGTCTACCAGGGACGTCCCACACCCGACACAGCCCTCCAGTCTATCAGGGACCGTCCCACACCCAACACAGTCCTCCAGTCTACCAGGGACGTCCCACACCCAACACATCCCTCCAGTCTACCAGGGACGTCCCACACCCAACACATCCCTCCAGTCTGTCAGGGACCGTCCCACACCCAACACAGCCCTCCAGTCTGTCAGGGACCGTCCCACACCCAACACAGCCCTCCAGTCTATCATGGACTGTCCCACACCCAACACAGCCCTCCAGTCTATCAGGGACTGTCCCACACCCAACACAGTCCTCCAGTCTATCAGGGACCGTCCCACACCCAACACAGTCCTCCAGTCTATCAGGGACTGTCCCACACCCAACACAGCCCTCCAGTCTATCAGGGACTGTCCCACACCCAACACAGCCCTCCAGTCTATCAGGGACGTCCTACACCCAACACAGCCCTCTAGTCAATCAGGGACTGTCCCACACCTAATACAGCCCTCTAGTCTAACAGGGACGTCCCACACCAAACACAGCCCTCCAGTCTATCAGGGATGTCCCACACCCAACACATCCCTCCAGTCTACCAGGGACGTCCCACACCAAACACAGCCCTCCAGTCTGTCAGGGTCCGTCCCACACCATACAAAGCCCTCCAGTCTGTCAGGAACCGTCCCACTCCCAACACAGCCCTCCAGTCTATCAGGGACTGTCCCACACCCAACACAGCCCTCCAGTCTATCAGGGACCGTCCCACACCCAACACAGTCCTCCAGTCTATCAGGGACCGTCCCACACCCAACAAAGTCCTCCAGTCTATCAGGGACCGTCCCACACCCAACTCAGCCCTCTAGTCTAACAGGGACTGTCCCACACCAAACACAGCCCTCCAGTCTACCAGGGACTGTCCCACACCCAACACAGCCCTCCAGTCTATCAGGGACCGTCCCACACCCAACACAGTCCTCCAGTCTATCAGGGACGGTCCCACACCCAACACAGCCCTCCAGTCTATCAGGGACTGTCCCACACCAAACACAGCCCTCCAGTCTATCAGGGACTGTCCCACACCCAACACAGCCCTCCAGTCTATCAGGGACGTCCCACACCCAACACAGCCCTCTAGTCTATCAGGGACTGTCCCACACCCAATACAACCCTCTAGTCTAACAGGGACTGTCCCACACCAAACACAGCCCTCCAGTCTATCAGGGACCGTCCCACACCCAACACAGCCCTCCAGTCTGTCAGGGACTGTCCCACACCCAACACAGCCCTCCAGTCTGTCAGGGACCGTCCCACACCCAACACAGCCCTCCAGTCTGTCAGGGACCGTCCCACACCCAACACAGTCCTCCAGTCTATCAGGGACTGTCCCACACCCAACACAGCCCTCCAGTCTGTCAGGGACCGTCCCACACCCAACACAGCCCTCCAGTCTGTCAGGGACCGTCCCACACCCAACACAGCAATGGAGATATTCCTTTATAAATGAACATTTAAATATTTAAATAATTACTGCCCGAGAGTGAAAAAGGATATACTGCTCCTCACCGTTTCTAACGAAACACATTACACTACGAGGCTTACAACATAGAACGAAAATATACCACAAAATTGATAAAAATACCTGTCATTTTTTCAATCGACATCAAAAGAACTCCGAACCTGTGTAGCGCTTTGACGTTCCACCTAAATAACTCATGATTAAGTTCATATAGAATTTTGGAACTTTTACAAAAGTTGCAGTGTTTTTAATAAAAAGTCCTAATTAATTTTTCTTCAAAATTTTGTCTGGAGAGCAAGCTTGAATTTTTATAATGTTGTTGCAGATATGAATCTCATGTTATGTTTTGCTACAAAATTTCACATCCGACGATTCCAATCAAACGTTCTGATCATATTTATTGATATTACTCTAAGGTGGAGCATGATGTACCTATAAACATTTCTGCCCGCTGTTGTAATGCAACAATATTCTCCATGAGCTGATGACTAAGATCTGTCGACGTGAAACCCAACTCAGACTGTACATGCCGGCATTCTGATTACAAGAAATGTGCTATTAATATTTCATTTGCGGTAAAGAGATGAAAATATATGTCAGCAGTTACGTAATTTTATGAAACGTTGAGTCATAATTTCATGTGGAGAAACTTTCTTCTGCTTGGTAAGATTAAGCTTTGTAGACTGCAAAACATGAGAAATTAAAAGGATAAATGTTTATATAAAATATCAATTAGAACCGCAAAATGGCTATTATACCAAATACTTTGTTATACTCAAAGACTGGGATATATATTTTTTTGATAATTCACAAAACGAAGATCTATCTAATAGCTGTATAAGATATATTCACTTATTTTCCCCTAAAGTTTTATTATGAACTGTTCAAACCTTTGAGCTGGAAGAGCTTAAATGTGTCTTTAAGGGTGAATTAACACATTTATGATTTTTCGATCCTCTAAATTGACTGGACATAGAAAAAAAGCTATATTAACAGAAAACATCAAACAATTTTTTATATCATTTAAACCGATTTGTTTCTTTTGCTGGAGTCACCATGACAGTATGCTTCGGTATCATGCTCGACTTCCTGTAGAGCGCAGGCCATCTGCAGAAACTGAATTATGGGTTTATCGTATTTCATAGATAAGTATTTCTTTCCTCTCCATTTTATTATTTGATTGAAAATCAAGACTGATTTGTTTTCCACGATGCAGATAATGAGCCATGTGAAGAGCTCGCCACTCCATGTTGATTCTATCAAAGATGGCCGCCATCACTGTCCTCAACTGATCCATCACTCACAGACCTCAGCTGCCGAAACTTCATATGTATTGTAAATATCTTTATTAGATATACTTGGCAGGGAGGGTAGCACCTTAGCAGACAAGGATTACATAACACCGAGTGCTGAAAGATTACTTAAAACCACATAATTATAACTGAGTTGTGTGTGATTCCAATATGAAAATGAGATTTTAATCATTTGAGCAGGCAACTAATCCGGAGACGCCATAAAAACATCTTTACCGATTTTTTTTATGAATTCAGAATTTTCTTCACAAATATTGTTTGTTCAAAAGTTTCCTTCAGGATAGATACATTAGTTTGACCATACCTTTGGTTCCTCACAATTTTTTTGACTGTCCCATACTCGACATTCAAACCAACAGTAAATACACGTGAAGACATTTATTTTTAGTAAAAATTTCTGGAAAACCAATGTTCTTGGCATAAGATTTCAAGACTAATTGATATCTAACATATACCTCAATCAACAATCTCTGTTTTATACAAGTCTCATAACCAAAGATCTTCCATATCTATCCTCTAACTTGCATTCAATTTCTTTAGGCTCACCGATTTCAACAAAGTTTGAATCATTAGAATCCTGGGTTTTTTTTCTGTTCGTTTTCTCCAGATGTAATGAAGGTATATTTACCAGTACACACTCTACAATCACCAGTGAAGTTTAGCCTATGCCAAAAACTTCCTTTTTTTATGGCAACAGCCCCTAAGGTTTGACCCCTCCCCATCAACTTGGGTTCCTGGGACAGACCCTCACGCTATGACCCATCTCCCCACCAGTCTGAGGGGCCCAGGGTCTTCCAGGTTGAGGGGGGGAGGGGGAATGGAGAAATGGGGGTCTGCATCAGCTATGACCCCTCTCCCCACCAGTCTGAGGGGCCCAGGGTCTTCCAGGTTGAGGGGGGGAGGGGGAATGGAGAAATGGGGGTCTGCATCAGCTATGACCCCTCTCCCCACCAGTCTGAGGGGCCCAGGGTCTTCCAGGTTGAGGGGGGGAGGGGGAATGGAGAAATGGGGGTCTGCATCAGCTATGACCCCTCTCCCCACCAGTCTGAGGGGCCCAGGGTCTTCCAGGTTGAGGGGGGGGGGGAAGGGGAATGGAGAAATGGGGGTCTGCATCAGCTATGACCCCTCTCCCCACCAGTCTGAGGGGCCCAGGGTCTTCCAGGTTGAGGGGGGGGGGGAAGGGGAATGGAGAAATGGGGGTCTGCATCAGCTATGACCCATCTCCCCACCAGTCTGAAAGCCCAGGGTCTTCCAGGTTGAGGGGGGGAGGGGGAATGGAGAATTGGGGGTCTGCATCAGCTATGACCCATCTCCCCACCAGTCTGAAAGCCCAGGGTCTTCCAGGTTGAGGGGGGGAGGGGGAATGGAGAAATGGGGGTCTGCATCAGCTATGACCCATCTCCCCACCAGTCTGAGGGCCCCAGGGTCTTCCAGGTTGAGGGGGGGGGGGAAGGGGAATGGAGAAATGGGGGTCTGCATCAGCTATGACCCATCTCCCCACCAGTCTGAAAGCCCAGGGTCTTCCAGGTTGAGGGGGGGAGGGGGAATGGAGAAATGGGGGTCTGCATCAGCTATGACCCATCTCCCCACCAGTCTGAAAGCCCAGGGTCTTCCAGGTTGAGGGGGGGAGGGGGAATGGAGAAATGGGGGTCTGCATCAGCTATGACCCATCTCCCCACCAGTCTGAAAGCCCAGGGTCTTCCAGGTTGAGGGGGGGAGGGGGAATGGAGAAATGGGGGTCTGCATCAGCTATGACCCCTCTCCCCACCAGTCTGAAAGCCCAGGGTCTTCCAGGTTGGGAGGGGGGGGGGGAAATGGGGGTCTACATGCCTGATTTCTTCCAAATTACAGCATGCACATGTGCTGGGTGATTCACCCCTCCTCCCCGGGGCCTGCACTTTTATCAAACCCCGTAATCACAGCGGAACACAGAACCAGGAAAAACCTCCAGAACTGTGGTTTGATTTCTAGATAAAACACAGGGAAAATAGACAAAGCTAAACCCTACCAAAAATAACATGTGATCTTAATTAGTACTTTTGTATCTAAATGGGGCCTGCCTATCTACAACAACAAGGAGAAATATTTGAGCTGCCATCACATTCGTTTCTCAGAAGAATTCTCAAAAAGATAACTTTTTGTTTCAATCTTTACAAAGACAACAGTATTTTTGATTTTCAGAATTCAAAGGTAAGGAACATCATTTTCAGAAAATTTCTGGTTTTGCTGTCACATTCAACAGTATCAATCGATTAATGAATCTATTTTGTCATCTTTTGAAATTATTTCAGTCTTACAATGAAGACATGATGCTCTAACGGACATGATTTAATATATTTTTTATCACAAGGACAGATCTGAGCGATTAGAAAATTTCTACAAAAATAATTTCATCATCGCTCGATTTAATGGTGTTCTGTTTCATCACAATTGTGAGATTACATCAAGCTATTTCTATACGAGTAATACACACAGCATATTGTTGGCGTATTATTTAATCGTGGGTGCGACTACAGCTGTATAATATAGCAATATACATTTGCTACTGTTTAATCACGAGTATGAATGCCGTATGGTCTGGCAGGTTCATGTCTGGAAATTACAGATCCCCAAAATACATCCAAACATATGCAATTGCATAAAAGGAACCAGAAATGAAATGAATTCTAGACCATTTAAGACATTATGTAAATGCAGTTTCGTATATTTGGGGATTAAGATAATTATGAATTAGACAACAATTTTTATACCACTTATCACTAATCCTGACAAGTAATGTGAACAAATGAGAAATTCAGTTTTATACATTTCTCTCCCTATGATATCACAAAACTACCATTTTTATGACACTTTAACCACCATTAAAGTAATGTTTTCATTATACAGTGAGGCTTAGCAATTTGTCTTATGACTTACAAAAAAACAAACTTACATATTAGAAATAAATGCCAAAAATTACTAGGTAGATCATATTACAAAGCTGTTTGTGCTTATGTAAGCTTTAGCTGTTATATACAACAAATCTTATAGTTTTTTTATTATTATGATAAATGGACAATTCATCTATATAATCAGAACAAGAAATTCCCATCTCATAGTTAAATGTAAACAAGCATGGGTACCGAACATTTTTCTGACTCTTATCTTGTTCTAAATGTGAGAAAATCTGGGTTATAGAAATGTTTGTGTCTCTCTGATCTCTTCAATGTGAACTTTGGTCTCGGTTATAGAAATGTTTGTTTCTCTGTGATCTCTTCAATGTGAACTTCGGTCTTGGTTATAGAAATGTTTGTTTCTCTCCGATCTCTTCAATGTGAACTTCGGTCTTGGTTATAGAAATGTTTGTTTCTCTGTGATCTCTTCAATGTGAACTTCGGTCTTGGTTATAGAAATGCTTGTTTCTCTGTGATCTCTTCAATGTGAACTTCCGTCTTGGTTATAGAAATGCTTGTTTCTCTGTGATCTCTTCAATGTGAACTTCGGTCTTGGTTATAGAAATGTTGTTTCATTCTGATTTTGTTCAATAGGATCTAGTCTGGCATTTACTTGTTATTGAATTGTTATACTCTGATCTGGTACAGCCAAGGGTAGACAACTTAAAACAAAAGCAATCTACAAGAGTGTAAAAACAAATTTCCCAAAAACTGTCAAGTGACATTTATTAACAGCAGATAGCTGTATTATTTCCTCAAAAACCGTCTGTATCTTCACATTTTCCAGATAAACACTGGGAACAAATCACTTCAACATAGCCATAAAATTAACAAACGTTTCCGAGATTTCTCTTCTTTTTTTTTTGAAAATATCCGAGAACAATTTACAATCAGTTCTTTGTGAGTTTTCCGCGCCATTGTTGTCAGATATCTCTGTATTCTCAGGAAACTTTTATCATACAAGAGCACGATACCTTAACACAAAAGATCGCTGTTGTAATTCGCAAAATACTCTACACCACGAAGAAAAAAATGTGCTGACTAACCGATCAAAGATAAGCAAATATTTTTTCTTTCATATGAATATCTTATCTGGATACGAGAAATCTTTTCTTTTTAATGTGCACATGTTTTCTCCATTTGCAGCAGACAGCAACACAAAAACTGATGACTCAATGGCTCAGGGTAACTGTACGCTTCACTATCAAAGGGTGATAACTTATCCCTAATTTTTTCCCCATCTTTCACGATGTGACTCGACCACTAGACTGTAGGCTGGAGACCAAAGTAAGCAATCGAGATGTTTATTTCAATAAACATTGATAGGTATGGGAAGACAACTAGAGAGGTAGATATAAATTCAAATGCCAAGGAGGAAATGGCTTTACCTTTCAAAGGGAGATAAGTAGACTGATGTTTTGCTGTCACAGACGAGATGTGGGGTTTTACCCTTCACAATTTGATCCTAATTTAACAGTCAGGCACAACCGTATCCAAGGTAGAACATACAACTAAACAACTGCTTCCACAGTACATGATATATACATGGTTTAATTTCCTAATAAACTCTATGGCAGACATAGGTATAAATAAAATCTGATGTGTTTAAATCACCTATTTCCTTCCCGAAAAACCATCCAATTCCGTTTTTTTTAACCAACTATTCCTTCCTAGCTTCCATCTTTACTGGCTGATAGCTTGATTATGTAATTAATTTCTTTTTTTGTACCTAACAAGCAACTGACATTTCAAACTCTTGATATAATCAAAAACTTTCATCACTGTCTGAACATGTTTTTGATCCGTTTCATAACAAGTACATCAACATTTAGCTTATGATAATATCACACCCTTATCAACATTTTTTCTCTACCTGTGCCATATAATTTAAGGTTTAATTGCAGGTTACAGACAGCAGAACTAGGAAAAAACATGCAGCAAATGTCGGCCCTATTTCGATTGGTGCGGAATTGACTGCAGATGAATTTCAACTGCTGTAGGTCGGTCTGTTGCCGTCACTTTGCGGCAGAAATGTTGAAAAGATATCCGACAGATCTTGGTTTAACGACACAAATTTTGCAGACGAACCTGTCAGCAACAAACTCCTATCAACTAAATAACAACAAATACACACCAATCAATCACGTTCCGTAAAGACTGGAAAGACATCTCTGATGATAGAAACCCACCAATCAAAACTAAGCATTGATAAAATCGACCAATCAATGATTGATATTTATCTATCCTCAAAATTGCTTATTCTTCACATAAACCAAAAGTGTTGATATTTTGTGCTTAAATTTTTCCTGCAAAAAATATCTGATTTATTTCTTATCAACAATTATTTTTTACAAACTTTTTCACTGAAAGTATATCATGATGTGCCACTAGGTCAACCCTGATAGGAGATCATGCATCAATGAACGACCTCGATCCTGAAATAACAAACACAACTGCCTGAAAAAGAATTGTGGAAGATAGTGTTTTGTTTTCGTATTCATTTTGTGATGTTCTACAATCTGATTACAAGAGGCCCATGGGCCTTAACGGTCACCTGATGTTTGATATGAAAGAGAAATATGGGAATGTTGAGATGAATATTTATAACAATACATTGTAGCATATCTGGGAGTGGAAAAAATGAATTTTTGAAATTATGTCAATTTGACCCTTTTAGGCCCCACCCCTCAGGCACCTGGGGGTCAGTCAGTGTCAATTTGTGCGTACTACTCAAAAGTCATGTCATATTGATAATTTCAACCAAGTTTGCATCATTTCTTATGGCAATTAAACAAATAATGCAATAAAATGTTTTTTTTCTGCCAATATACTATAGTAAACTTAACCCCCTCCACAGCGGGAGATGCAAGACACCAGAGTCATGAAATTCACAATTTTGGTAAAGAACCTTAAAACCAATCCATCTATGAAGAGTATTTGATTCCAGCATATCTGGGAGAAGAGAAGAAGATTTTTGAAATTTTTGTCAATTTGACCCTTTTTGGCCCCGCCCTCCAGCCCCTGGGGGTCAACTAAGGCCAACATGTACATACCATCAAAGTGTCATCCCATGCTGATAATTTGATACAAGTTAGAATGAATTCCAATACAAATCCAACAAATAATAGTCAAAAATGTGATTTCCCTATATAAACTATAGTAAAGTTTACCCCCTTCCCAGGGGCAAACATGAGACCCCAGGGTCATAAAATTCACAATTTTGGTAAAGCACCTTCAGACCCTTCCATCTATGAAGAGTATTTGATTCTACCATATCTAAGAGTAAAGAAGAAGATTTTTGAAATTTTTGTAAATTTTACCCTTTTTGGCCCTGCCCCGCAGGCCCCTGGGGGTCAACTAGGGCCAACATGTACATACCATCAAAGTGTCATCCCATGCTGATAATTTGATACAAGTTAGAATGAATTCCAATATAAATCCAACAAAAAATAGTCAAAAATGTGATTTCCCTATATAAACTATAGTAAAGTTTACCCCCTCCCCAGGGGCAAACATGAGACCCCAGGGTCATGAAATTCACAATTTTGGTAAAGCACCTTAAGACCCTTCCATCTATGAAGAGTATTTGATTCTACCATATCTGAGAGTAGAGAAGAAGATTTTTGAAATTTTTGTCAATTTGACCCTTTTTGGCCCCGCCCTCCAGCCCCTGGGGGTCAACTAGGGCCAACATGCACATACCATCAAAGTGTCATCCCATGCTGATAATTTGATACAAGTAAGAATGAATTCCAATACAAATCCAACAAATAATAGTCAAAAATGTGATTTCCCTATATAAACTATAGTAAAGTTTACCTCCCCAGGGGCAAACATGAGACCCCAGGGTCATGAAATTCACAATTTTGGTAAAGCACCCTAAGACCCTTCCATCTATGAAGAGTATTTGATTCTACCATATCTGAGAGTAGAGGAGAAGATTTTTGAAGTTTTAGTCAATTTGACCCTTTTTGGCCCCGCCCCGCATGCCCCTGGGGGGTGGGGACCATATAATTCACAATTTTGGTTCACCCTCAGCCATGGAAGCTTCCTGTAAAATTTCATTGAATTTGGTTCTGCGGTTTTGGAGGAGAAGTCGAAAATGTAAAAAGTTTAAGGACGCACGACGACGGACAAAAGGCGATTCGAATAGGTCACTTGAGACTTCGTCTCAGGTGACCTAAAAATACAGATCCTCACTATTACTATCGTGTGTAAGATCTGACAGCGACCAGTAGAAGGTCATGTACAGATGACCTTTGTATTCACCAATCAAATCGCTGCTTACCAGATTCTGAAAGTGAAGAGCTAATTTCGATTTTTTTTCTACACTTGTCGTTAAATCAGAGTAAAGTAGCGAGAAACCCGAACGACCTTATACAAAAATGGCGGTGCCCAGTTCAGCGGTCTCGCGCCAAGGTGCGTGTTCTTTTTAGATATTATCTGTTTGATTTGTAGTTTTTTGTTTGTCCAAAAAGAAATAACAGCTGAAGTAAAGAAATTATCACAAAATATACTAATCAAATTGTTATATAACGCCCTGAATGATTTTCTCTTCATTGCTTCGATCTGCCGCCATTTTTTTTCGTCTACCAAAAACACCGTTTACAAGGTGCATTTTTATTGGCTGTTCATTTCCTAGATACGGAAATAATAAAGGTTATCTGCACATGACCTTCTACTGGTCGCTGTCAGATCCTACACACGATAGTAATAGTGAGGATCTGTATTTTAATCAGATTGTGATGTTCTATAGACAACATCTGAGAAAAGCCAACAAAACAATTTGTAAACAATGCTTGTATGTCAATTGTTTACCAGTTTGTTGACAGTTACTTACCTGGAAATGTAGAATGATGGTCCAGATCAGCCCTAGCGTTAGTTTGGGGTTGCCGTCGACGATTTCGTCTGATCGAATGTTTACAAGTTTGATCTGAAGAGAAGAAGAAGAAGAAAACAATGAAAGCCATTATTCTGCGACTAGAAAAAGACTGCAAGACGTGAATTTACCCTTAGCCCTGTGGTTTACTCATAAGTAACCAGTGATCGGGGCTTTGACATTTGGTCCCAGAATTACAAACTAATCCCAGAATATTCTATATACTTCAAATTCTGATGACAATATGTAAGAAATGTAGTAGGTATAGTAATTACAATGAATCCTTGCATGGTTTAGTTTAGTTTATTTTTTTTTATGTTCTATTAACAGCCAGGGTCATTTAAGGATGTGCCAGGTTTTGGAGGTGGAGGAAAGCAAGAGTACCCAGAGAAAAACGGTCAACTGCCCCCCCGTGAGATTTAAACTTACAACCCGGAGATGGAGGCCTAGGGCTAGTGGTAGAATCAGTCCGGACACCTCTTTAAAACTTCGCCACTGTAGCCCCCAAAACGGAGTAGGCATAATCATTACAATATCTTTTGTCACTAGTACTGTAGATCATAATGGTAGTTAAGTTTATTGCTGTTGCATAAGGGTGAAAAAGTTCAGGGACGCAATGAGATTGACATGGATAAAAAGACAGGGACGGAATAATGAAATTGGGCCCTGCTTTGTTGCATCTGCTAAATTTTTTATGCTTTTGAAACTTATCCAAAAACTTTCTCAGGCAAATCACATTAATATGTTGGCATTTATGAATGGAAACTCTTTATATCTTCACTAAGTGACAGCAACAATATAAGCGTCAGTCTGTCATAACATTGTAGAAAAGGTGACAGCATGCTGATACTAACTCATAATGTTAATTTCTTATGGCAGGATGAGTCAGTTTCACATATCATAGCAACTCTCAGCAGGTTTCTGTCTAGCATAAAACTTCAATGAATATGATCGGGAGATGAAACGATAATAAATATAATCTTGTCTACCTAATCATGTATATTAGCGCTGAGCATTTTCCATTTTTATCTTTTTATGTACTTATATCCTTTCCAACTTCCAGTGAATATCTTTAAGCTTGTTATGTGAGTAAATTAAGCTAAGAGAAAAGATATCTGATGAATTCATTATCTTTTTAGTTTTCTAAAACAAAAGCAATTATTTCATACACGAAAAAAAAATTACCTGAATTTTCAAACAATGCAAAAAACTATATATTAGTTGATCTTGGAGTTGGAAAATCCTATAGCAAAGAAATAGGAACCAAAGAACGATATTTTGAAGATCTGCCACGGTACAGGATTGTGATCCTAAGTAGGTATTAAACCTAAATCAACAAACATATCGAAGTAGGTAAATGATAAGAACCTCACCCTAAATGAGCTAAGCCCTAAGACATGACACCTCCCGTCATCTCTCTAGAGGAACATCAGGGAGGCCCATGGGCTGATGGGGACCACCCGTGGAGAACTTAGATTACTGTTATACATACAATTTGTTTTCAGTTTCAATAATTAAGAAAATACCATATGTCAGCATAGATATGTCATACAACTGATTGACTTAAAAGGACTGATTCATAGCCTAATGAACAACAAACCGAGTAGTTCATAGTCTGATGTATAACTACGATTGAGTGGTTGGTAGCCTCATTAATTAACTACAGTCAAGCAGTATGGTTCATAGTCTCGATTAACTAGTCAGTTGAGTGGTTCATACATTGTAGCTTCATGATCTGTAGTTAAACTGCATGGTTCATAGTCTGATTAACTTCTATCATACAATTTGTTAATAGCTTCATAATCACAAACTCAATGGATCCACCACAGTCTAATTAACTACAGTCAATCGAATTGTTCATCGCTTTGTGATCTGCAGTAAAACCGTATGGTTCATAGTCTTAACTTCATTCAAACAATTGGTTCATAGCTTCATTAACTACAGTCAAACTGGCTGCTTCAATGCATGAACTTTTGAGATTTTTTATGTTTGTCATATTCGAATTAAGTAATCGAAAATCTTTACCTCAAGATATTTTCAAAATCACTGAAACACATATGGCCCACACATTCCAAAAGAAATGGTAATTATATGTTTTTCTTTTTTTTTTTTGAAAGTACCAGGGTACAAGAAATCAATATGCTGAAATCTTTATAACTTGTTTTAAAAACATCTTAAAAGGTGAAACTTTCAATCGTTACTAAGCCATATAGTTATTTTATTGTCAAATTTCTCCACTTCTGTCTAGAGTACAACTGTACTGGATGAAGAATCGCACCAACTGTTGCTGATGGATTACGATATCAAGCAAATAATTGACGTTTGTGTTCATTTCATTACCATGGGTTTCCTACATTCCTGAAATCAAGTGCTCTCCTTCAAATACCTCAGAAGTGTAAACCAAGAATTAAAATGTCTAGGTTTTGTAGCCTCCCTCTCCTTGAATCTGTTGTTTACCGTATCATTAACAGCCCTACAGCGACCAGCAGTGCTATAAATCTCTATAGATTCTGTTTATGATCAAAGATTTGAAGTTTTTTCGCAGATATTTTTGCAACAATTCTAACAAAAACCTGTTGTAAAATGGCGAGAGTGTTTACGTCTATAATACAAGCAAGACAACGCAGAAAGGAATGTTGTAACACCATGTTTTCTTTAAACATCCTGAAACTTTAGCAAAATTCTCTTGTAGTGTTACAAGGGTTCTCATCACCTGCTTCGTAAATTTCTTCCTGTATCCTGTAATTAATCCTATACTTTGCTAATTTACATGTTCTACTTGCTGTCTGTGTTAGATTTAAGGACATCCTCTTCTGTATGTCATGTTTAACTAAAGGCATTTAAAAACAAATCGGTTAATTTGACTGAAAAACATCTGCACTTAAGTATGAAATTGCTGTAGTTGAACTAGGTCTATCATTAAGAATCAAAACATAATGAAAACTTGAATAATATATACCTGGGAATTCAGAAAATGTTATAGGAATATCTGTATCAAATTTAACATAACCACATAAGAAATTTAAGCATAGAAACTTTAATTTACCTATTAAAACAGACAGTCAAGTCAAAACAAATGTCTCATAAAAAAGTCTACGAGTAACATTAACAGTATGAAACATCTTTTATCTATTTACCGCATAGAATACTAAAACGAAATAAAATTTACAGTACTACAAAAAGTGGTCAATGTTAATGTTAAAAGTTTAAAAGGAGAAAATAAACTCCCCCAAAGTTTCCATAAAAATATTACCACCTGAGGATTATTTGTGTGGACAGCTGTATTGAAACAGATATAGGGTTGAAATGAACACCTGTGCTTTATCTATGTTAGATTTAGAGATAGCAATGATGATTTCATTATTCAAGCATGTATATTTTTAGATAACAATGACCAGGTGTTTGTATTTTGGGGTTTATTTGTAATGAGAAACAAATTATTTCAGCTAATGATATTCATCTGGGTCAATGGGTCAAATTTTGCGAGAAAGTCCTGATGTATCAACGTATCCAGCTACCATAGTCAGTGATGTAGTCTTTGTGTTTTAGCATAAGATATAATTAAAGTGTCAATCAGGACTGAGTTGGTTTGGTTTGTTTCCTATCAATAGCCATTGTAATTAAATATAAACTTTATTTATTTTACAACAATTATGAAACAAGTTATACAACTTATATTAATCACTCTTGTTGGCCCAGATGTTAGCGCGCAAGGGGTCGTATTGTGGGAGGAAACCAGAGTACCCGGAGAAAACCCACGTGGTCGGGCAGGTGACCCCATACCTTTTCACGTCCGGTCAGGGAATCGAACCCCGACCACCTTGGTGAAAGGCAAGTGCGCTATCCACTGCACCACCCGACCACCCATAGCCATTGTAATTCTAGGAAAGCTGGAGTTACCAGAGAAAAACTTACAATCTGACAAATATGTCCAAGCACGTTGTACTGCTAGTACAAATATAACTCTGGTTTAGAGGCAGTTAATCAGCAATCAAAACTCAAAACTAAATTACCCACTATATGGCCAAAGTCATGTCTAAAACCCAAAACCCTCTCCGAGGCCAAAGTCATCATCCAAAACCCCTCTCCGAGGCCAAAATCATGTCTAACACAAATACCCCTCTCCGAGTTTGAATTCATGTCAAATCCAAAACTATTACTAGAAATTAGATACTGAAAACTGTTTTGCTAAAACATGCGTAAAATCTTCATTCTTACCCCTTTCCGAGCTAGAAACTCCAGCGCTATCTGTACATTTTGAATCTTATGGAATTTCATGCGTCCCTTTTCTCTTGGCTGCAACGATAAGAAAGACATTTTATTAAACAATTGTGTCATTGTTAGAACATTGCCTACATAATGCTTATTGTTACAGACTTAATCTCTCAAATTTTATCAAACATATGGTCCACCGTCAAGTGGGCTATTAAAATTTTAATTTAGATTTTATTGTGATAATTCCTTTCACTATAAAACTGAAGCAGTTTATTAGATGTCTTTGTTTTAATAGAACTGTAAGAATTTATTTTTTCTTATTCCTGTTATTCCAATCCTGTCCCTTTCAATTTCTCTGAAATTTTGGAATAATTCATTTTCTTTTTCCAACACACTGTGCTAAACTACTGCAAGACTTACAGAGTTACTTCCCTTTACTTGTAAATGAAATTCTTGGAATGTACAGAAATCAAATGAAGATCTTGTATGCAAAATTACTCTTGTAGGCAATTTTTTTTTTTATAACAAACAGTTTACTAGAAAGGAATACAAACTAAGAATATGAAAAGTTCAAATCTTCCAATGGAACTAACATGCTACATGTACATTGTATTTGGTCCTCGCATACATTACATTTGCTATTAATACACATCTTTTTAAAATCAAAGCACTGGATAATACATAGTATCTTTCCAGGGCTCTAAGCCTTATTACATATAATCATACCGAACCTAGAAGATATTTTCACAAGTTCTTATGTCAACCTTACAAGTGACACATTGCACATTTTTGTTATTTTTATTATAACCTTTTGAAGATTTTACATACAATTTTAACTTAGACATTAGAGGTTCATACGCACTTTGGACTTTCCTCTCTCTTCAACTGATTCACCCAGAAAGTCACAATTGAACTCTTCCAGTTCATAGATTGGAATTGTTCATTATGAAAATTCAGGAGTGTATGCAGAGTTCAGCGTTTTGGACATTTTAAGTTTGATTTCATTCTTTTGCCTCTAGTTACTCTTTCCACCCTATGACACTTCAGTAGACCCTACCATGTATTGATATAGATCGTTCCATTATGGTATATGGTGGTACAGTGCACTCCTCTTTATATCATGTAGCATTTGTCAGACAAAAACATGATATTAACAGTTACATGTTTTTCCACTAAATCTAGTGCTTTTCCTATATCCATAACTAAAAGTAAGATATTCAATGTACAAATGAAGAGGTTTCAATATGTAGATAACCTTATTTCAATTAAAAATCATTTTGGGGGTTATTTTTAATTTCCTATGCAACATTTTGTACAAGTTGTATCTGAAATCAATGGAAATGACATCATTTTTTGGATATTTTATGTGATTGGTTAAAAAAAAACATGATATTAAGAGGAATTCACCTCAAAATATGTGATATTAACCAAATAAAAATACATAGATTATAGAGAGAGAAAATTGGTGCATGGGAAAAACATGATATAAAGAGGAATGTGATATTAACAGGGGTGATATTAAGTGGAGTCCACTGTAATAGGGTCATTATTTATGAAGGGTATCCCACTCACCAGGGATTCGTGAGCCAGTACTTCTAGCAATGATATCAGGTTGTGTCCATCTTTGAGGTCATTAAAAAGATCCAATATTCGTCTTCCAGCCTGGAAAAAAAATAATTTCATTAATTAAAAAAACAAATATATTTAATTATCACTGAACTCATCAATAGTTAATAAATGTATTTTTACCTGTCCCAGGTACATAAAATTGTGATAAAACTCAGGTAAAAATATGATGAATGACATTATAAAGGTGAAATGAAAAAGAGATTGTCTTGTCATAAAAAATAAACCACAAAAAGTGTGATTTATTGCTGAACTTCTCAGTTTTATGATCAGGAAATGAATTTGCAGCAGTATAATTTTGTCGGTGACAGTACAACTTTGTCTATATTAACAATTGGTTAGTTACGATGTCAATATTGTCAGATAATTTATTCACTGGCTTGATTTAATTGAATCTTGTGATAGTACTCAATCTTACTTACATGTAAGTCATATTCAGTACTTACTAAAACAATATATATTTATATAAGTAATAGTCTCTGACATGAATTATACATTAATTATCTATGTAGATACATAAGTTGTAATAATTTATGGTATTCAGGTAAAACAATACAATCAAGAAAACCTGTTCAGTATTTAATTGATTAATATTCATGCTTAAAGAGGCATCACGTTAAAACTATATTTTTTTATGCTTATTTAGAATTATTGTATATATGAATTAAATGTATACTCTTGTGGAAAATTAATGGGCGATTTACGCTGAAATATGTTCTCAAAAATTTTAATTAATAATTAAAAAAAGGGAATCACTATTCGTTGATCAACGATTTGGACATGCAAATTTTTTTTGCATCACATATAATAACGCATGCGCATAACAAGCTAAATCGGTAAACAAAAAATGGCGATCCGCGTGACCTACATGTAACTACCAAGCGAAAAGTGGCCGAATGATCAAATTTTAACGTAAGGATTATATTACGGAAGCATTATGAGGGATGGGAAGTATTCAAGGGAGAGACTAACAGCCCAATTGTTTGCATTGTTACAGTTTTCTTCTGGATAGCCGGTGACACAGTTTTGATTTGGTTTTGGGGCTTCCCAAGGGATAACTCTTTCATTCCTCTGTTACATGAAATGCGTGTGTAAAACTTGAATACGTGTATTGTAATATTCCCTTTATAATATTCCAGTAAAACGGCATTATTGAATTATATTGCTGAAGAGAAAGACCTTTTCACATACAAGAAAAACCGTATGGGGGGGGGGGGGGGTTACGTTATAAAACGCCGGTATCCCGGGTGATTGAGTTTAATGTATACATATTCAATTTGGACAAAATGAATAAATTTATGTCATCATGTGCGGATAAAAAATTCTTGTCATACCTAATCTATAAAATACGGATTGTACAAATATTATCGGGTTTTGACCCCGGTATTAAATTTGATATGAATCAAAATATATGCATTATATAAGTGAAGTCATTAATTCATAAAAAAAAATCATATACATGTATGTCCCATGTCTGCAGTTGTGTTGAAAATGTTAACGAACCTTTAAATTTACATAAAAAAAAGTAAAATGAATCATAACATATATAAATGGATTAAGTATTGGACAATTATCTTCTCGACAAGTTCCTTTGATATATATATTATACGTGTATTCTACATGTTTAGTGCGTGGTGCGTCATATGAGTGCACGGACTTCCGTGATACATATATAATTGTAAGTGTTAAATTATGTTGACGCTGAAAGTTGGATAGATCTTAGATGAATATATAGAAAGTCTGAAAAAAAATCTTCAAGACATCGAGTTGTATAAAAAAAATCGGAATCATTTCATTTCATTTTTGCACTTTTCAATGCATGCACACCTTTTGTGAAATGGTTCTAAATGAGGATTCGTGAAGATAACTTTTTACAGAAATTAAGGTTTGCCCTATGGTTGTCATCGTCGGAAACCCACATGACACTGTTAAACGTACAATGTAAGATAGTGCAGTGTCGTATTGGTTTCTGACAATGCATGGCTAACGGTCTCAGTCAGGTACTGATGTCGATAAATGATGCAGAGATGCCGACATAAATTTCTTCATATGAATATCGTGTGTAATTAAAGGCCCAATATACGTAACTTCAGGGAAATTTTCGTCATTCTGAAAAATTCTGAAAAAAAATCCAGTTGATAACCATGCAAAAATAAGCCTAAAACGAAGTAAACCTGAACGATAACTAACAAGAAACTCTTGACAAAAAAAATCCAAAGGATTGAAAATTATTCAGGTGGGGCCCACTTCAACAACAAACCGAAGGTAGAAGACGGTTCGAAATGGACGCGTGTTTACAAATAGCATGTTTCAACTGCTGCTGTACCGGTAACCGTGAAAGAATTCATCTTGAATATTGTTGATATCAGTTAATCTTAACTAAATCTATAAACATAATAAGTTTATTCGACTTGATTTTTACTTCAAGTTTTACCGAAAGTTACGTATATTGGGCCTTTAACGTCTGATTATTAATGTGAATATGATTCAATAAATTGATACACGGACTTTGTGTCTGGTTCATCATCGGACCTATACATTACGCGTCCCCTCCCGTTGGGCCCCTTCGTCGACATGCGACAAAATAGTCACGTGATTGACGCGTGATCATCGCTATTTTTATCGGGCTTTCCCGAGAAATGCAATTTTGCAAGTGGCTAATAAACACATTTTGAGAGGACTTTAAATATTGAAATAACAGGAAAATGCATCTGGTAGTGCAGACAGCATGTACATTCAATAAATTCATCGTAGACTTCCCCGGGATGCCCCTTTAAAGCTCATGGGCATTAAAAAACAAGGTATTGCTTTGATAATAATATATTAGCCTATACATGTTTAAGCAGTGATGTTTATTCTTTTTTTGGATCCTTCAATCACATTTACATGTAGTATTAAAAAGTTGAAGAAAAATACAACAATATGCATTGCTCAGATTTATAATAGTTGTTTTTCCGTTTTTCAAACAGTTCTACAATGCAATTTCTATGTTACACAAAGGGAGATAACTCTGGCATGCTTGGTCACTTTTCAACTACCAAACACTAAACATTATAAATGGGAATATTTTATCTTTTGGAAATTTATATACATTATCAATACATGGGGCAAAAATTGCATTATATATATATATAAACATGCAATTTTCAAGGAAGATTATAGTTTCATAAACACCACACAATACAAAATCTGAACACATAACTCAAAAGATACATTGTATATGAAACACCAAAAATGGAATGATTACCGGGGAAAAAATCAAAGAGCCCATATTCTGAAACATCTTCTGCATGTGTACCATGCATTAATGAATTTATCTTTGTGTTTATATATATCTTTTCAGTACACAAACATTTTAGCACATTATCAAATTCATCAGATGACTTGATAAGACAGTGAGCCTTATGGGTTTGGAAAATGCTAAAATAAGATCACCACCAAAATAGGTATATTTGCAGTATCAGGAAAAGGTCAATGGTGAATCATTCATGTGGTCAACGAAGCATAATTATAATTGGAAAAATTCACAAGCAAAATAAATACAGGAAAAGAAACCAGGGAGTCGGTCTTCAAAAAAGATTTTACATTAAATGACTGTTTAAATATCATCTTTTTTTGTTTTTTTGTTAACCAGTTCTAAAAAAAGAAATAAACTTCTGGAATTTGTAAATTAACCAACAAGAATTTGATCAACTGTTGTTAAAAGAGAAGTCAAGGAACTTTTTTCTTCAACAATTTTATTACAATAAGTTGAGTGGTCAACTTTATATTTCATCTAAGATTTTACTCAAGGTGACAAAGTTGCTAATTGATATACAAAACAAAACATGCTGTTTTCTGCTAAAAATTTCACAAAATATGTTATGACAAATATTTTCATATCAATAAATTATGAATGTTTATTAAGCCAACAGTTAAATTCATTAATCCATTATATATATATGGTACTAAATTGCAGAAGACTTTCATGCAAGATCACAGTCAGAGGTTCTGCATTGTCAAATCGCCACAATCCAGTGTTGAAGTTACTTAGCGAAGGAAGAGTGTTTATCAAACCTTGTTTAACCCAAATCTCTCCTGTGTGATATACATGTACAGGTATGGCCTAGGTGATCAACATGGGCAATTGTGATTACAACACCATACAACAAAATGGTGGACAACCAAAGTTTTCATTACATCTAAAATATCTACATGCATAAACTGTAACTTCACTGCTTACACATAAAATTACACAACTGAACATAAACAAGCAGGCAACCTCTAATTTATTCGATTAATTCAATTTCTGTCTTTTTCCCCTCTTAATTTTCATAAAACAACCTATACCTAAATATCTGCTTAAAAGGTCAACTTCATTATGATTAAATGAGTATTTGATCGAGTTTTATCATTTACTTCAATAATAGATAATTTTGAAAGTGTATTTTTGTGTAATTTTTAATACTTTTGTGTAGGACTGCATGGCGGAACAAATTTTTAATGAAGGATTAAAAACATGCAAGAACATATTGTTTGGAAATTTTGATGAAAATTAATAAGTACATATTGTTAATGTTTACAGACAAACAAGACAATTTAATTTGATACAATTGAAAGTATTACGACAGGATAAAATAGATCATGGCTGCCCTAAGTTCTATGTTACCAGAAATCAGCAAGTTACCCTTACAATTTCCTGTACCTTACAAGTTTTACTTCGGATGTTATAACGATTGTGACATCACTAAAAGACTCTATCGTAAGATTGCATATAATTACATGGCCCGTCAAACATTTTTAGTCGTTCGAGTCTTTTGTGATGCTAATTTGGGGATGAAGCATACAGGACAGCAAGGCAGTAGTACAAGGAATCACAACATTTACAAACAAGGTCTCGTGGGAATCATGCAAAAATCATTTAAAATAGGAACATGTCACGTGACAAACCTGTGAGAATCTCCAATGCTGCATGTAGTCAACAGGTAAGGGAGACCACTGATGGTTAATACAACGGCATAATTACAATATGTATCGTTATAGTTTAATTTCATAAATATCAAAGAATAAATAGCAAATCAGACAATAACATTGACATCATTATGCTGAAATGATTAGTAGTCCTTGGGGAGATATTTATTTCGGTCCCTTAAAATTTACAATTTTTACTACTAGGAATTTAATTAAATGGGTTGTATCAAAACTCATAAATGAATTAATCTAAAAACATAGTATTCAAACAAGAAAAGGTGTTACTGTTCAGATTACATTCTCTATCAATTTACAACCAATACTGAAACTGCTGATTCAACCAATCATGCATAAGCTCTCAGACAACATCGCAGTGTCATAAATGTTTGTTGTGTGGGAAAACAAAGAACACAGACTTTTGTATATTATCTGGACAGACTGGACGGTGTTCAGAATGACCAGTCCAGATGGAACACCAAGTCAATCCTACTCCATTTTATTCTAGTAAAAAAAATGCTTAACTGTATCAGAATATTTATTTATAACCAAGTTCCTTACAAACATCTACGAGACTCTTGTTAGTCAGTGTCACAAGGGATTGTGTCTAACCCAGAAAGATAATCCCACTGATGTTTGGTGTTAGGTAAGTCGTACCAAAGGAACCTAGATTACGACCCCTCGACCCCTCGTTACATGTTTATGGCTAGAAAGCAACCAACCTTTCCCAGTAATGGTACTTGTCTTTAAACAAACATCCGGATTTACCTATGATATTATTTTTGCACATCTAAAAATATACCACAAGATCTCTACAAATCTCTGACCATTCGTCAATATTGTTCTACAAGATCCCCATTCATATAATATTAGAATGGGACAATATACACTGTAGTTTGGCCTTCAGCAGTACAAATACAAAATAACACATAAGCTAGCATATTTCTCAATCCCTCGACTACAACATACAGAGTTACACACTCTCCTCTCGGACAAATATTTCTTTTATAGACAACAACAATATTTGTCTTGGCAGCCATTGTGTTCTGTCTGGCCAGTATAGCAGAGTGATGTCCTGTTCCCACCTCTACCCGTCCACAGGAACAACCCTTGTCTTCATGTTGTTTGGGAATTACACACATTCTACGAACTCAGTGACTTCTAGATGTTTCAATGCATCGCTATCATTCATCTACCATCATCATTTTACGTTACCAGCTGTCTTACTGTATTCATAATCACATCATGATAACAGTCATCATCATTGTCATTGTCATTGTCATCACCAATGTTGCAGTCATCATCATAATCATAACCATCATTGAAGTTGTCAATGTCATCATCATTATCGCTAGTCGTCATCACCATTGTCATTAGTTGTCATCATTATTGTCGTTAGTTGTAATCATCATTGTCTAGGTCATCATAAGTAGTTGCCATCATCATTGACAGTCATAATCATCATTACTGTAATCATCGCCCTTATCAACATTAATGAAAGTTATCAAACTTCCATCTTATTATTAACTTGTTATATTACATCTCTAAACTACTTCATCCCTGAAGACACATTTGAACTCTTCCAACTCAAAGATTGGAATAGTGCATACTGAAATGTGGGGGGTGGATGAGCTAATCTCAATAGTCTCCCTTTCATTCCTCCTGACCTATTGCAGACATAATAAGTGTGTCACCATACAAGGCTGTATCCACTAAAACACACTTCCATTATGATGTGTCAACACGTTTTATAGTATAATGACCGAGAAATGAACGTCTATATCTGACCTCCAGGAATTATCAATCACAACCCAAAACAGCCATGGGCATTGTTCTGTGGCAAAAACACAGCAAAATTTAATCAGTTTTTATTTCTGCTATGGCTGACAGCTGAGAAAAGGAGTGAAATATAATTGTTTTAGTATTAATTTCAGAAATATAAGTAGGGCAGAAACACAATGAGTCATAGTAGTATATACAGTGTCAGTAAGAGAGGTCAACATATTGGCACAGACCATGTGCTCCTGATAAACATATGCCGTGTCAGGGCCTGGGGGATCACAGAATTAGGCTCCGCCCCCAAAATCTGTTGAATTAATGAGGATTATGTCAAAGTGTAACAATCAGAGTTGAATTACATATATATGTTTTGGTTAAAAAATGGGATAACATAAAAATGGATATCAGGAAATTGTTGTTTCTTTTATAATAATCTGTAGAAATATTTTCTCCAATTTGTTTACTTTTGCTTTATTTCAGCTTAACTTGGTTGACATTTTAAGGGATAACTTTTAATTTTCAATATGATTTTTTTTTTTATAATTTCATTTCAAATCATCAGTTAATGGAAATATCATGACCAAATTATTGATATTGAATATTGACACCCGTCAGATATCATCGCTGTTCCATTCAATAAACACTATTATCATTATCCGTGACGACGTATCAGCCATAACAACAGCTCCGAGACATAAACTGTCACGGTGACCAGCTTTATTTGTGGGCTATGGCCATATATCTCCTCTGTATATCTATAGTGTGTTTACAGTAATGTCCAGTAATATCTAGGATGACCGGTACAAAACCAATATTTGTCCAGCAGTTCAAATCTGATCAATGCCTTTCATATCTTTTAATATACACCAAAATTTGCGATACACAACAAAATTTTGCAAGTCAAACTTTCGATGACATTTTGTGTAGACGTTTACGATTCTACCTAGCGAAACGACAATGTTATCATTACGAGCTGGCTACCTTTCTCCTTTGAAATCCCAATAAACCCCGACTTCGGACGCCCTCTTTATGGGCAGATAAAGGCCCCGTCAGATTTGTTGATCTCTGGCTGTACCTGTGGTAGGAGTTAAACCCACGACCAACAGACAACCAATCGATTGATCTTTCTTACAATCATTCAGACCAATAGTTCGCCTAGACCACGTAATTATTACAGCACCCACACAAATAAAGATATCTCACCCTTGACACTCACCGAGATAGCTTAACCTAACATTTTATTTATTTTATCTTAACTCGTTCACCCCTGAACACACATTTGAACTCTTCCGACTCAAAGGCAGGAATAGTTCACTATGAAATTTCAGGGTTGAATGAATTAAAAGTCTCTGAATTTCCACAAAAACTGTCACACTCACTTTGCAGCCCAGCCACATTATTTTGAACAAATTTCAGACAAAGTTAAAGCTTCATGTTTTTTTTTTATTTGAAACTTTATTTTCTGATCAAGCTGACAAGGCTTTAAGGGGTCTGTATAAATCAGTACTGCGCTCACATTACATTAACACGCCAAAACACTTGTAAGGCTACATGTGAACTTGTCAAATCTTATCTGCACCAGTTGAAATTTTATCTCTAATTAGTACTGATAAATATAATCCCCATTCTTACTCAATGAAGCTGTTAAATGTTCACATTTATCATGATTCTGTTTGGAAGAACAAATCTATTATAAAGCTTGCCTGCAGTTGTCCAATCCACTTATAAGTCAACGACAATGTGCAATTAAATGCAAAGTTACATATATGTAACTGACATTCGTGTTTGAATATTTACAAACATGCCTGAATGTGTTAAAAATAAATTGTTTGGTTTTATCTTGTATTGAACAAACATATTTCTTAACATTAAGTAACCTTTCCAAAAAATAAATTGTGTTTGGTTTTATCTTGTATTGAACACACACATTCTTAACATGAAGTAACCTTTCCAAAAAATAAATTGTGTTTGGTTTTATCTTGTATTGAACACACACATTCTTAACATGAAGTAACCTTTCCACGGGCAGACAACCCCATACTGTGACTGCCAGTGCATTAACTATATATAGTTATATAAGACCAAAGTCATTTATTATTTTCTGTCTATAAATACAGTATAAAATATAGCCACTGACATCTTCAAGTGGAGTCGGTCAAGCTGTGAACTTTGTGAGTATTAAGCCATTTCTTGTAATCATTCTTCCAATTTCAAAAAAGCCAGATTCAAAGGGAGATAACCACATACTGAGACATGACTTGATTCAGAGATTAATACCACAGATAAACTTAATTTACATAACTTAAATCAGGATCAAGCAATCAGCATTTCCATTCCTCGGGTGATAATCCTAATCTACAGTTAATCTACAGATAATCCACTGTCATTTAGCTGGTATTAATCTGTCTCTACTGTAGTAGAACTGACTTTAATCCATCCCTATATGTTGGTCTGACCCTTTATAGTTAGATCATGTATGTAATCAGACTTGTAAACAGCCCTGTAACAGTTTCAGTATTACAGACTACAGAAAAGACATTAGGTATTGGTCATATAACACAAATAATGAGATTTAGGTAATTATCTTTCAGTAACTAACTAACCGTAACTCTCTTGTTTTTTTGTTGATATTGTTTGTGGGGGAGGGGGTTAACAAAATTGCATTAACCCTTAAATTGCTTGAAGATAAAATGTCTTTAATCTTACAAGTAAGTAATGAGTCTAAATATCTCAAATGCAAATATCTCAAAACTGTTTTATGACATAGGTTTTGCTTTTGCAGAAAAAAATTCAGCTTTAACATTTTTATCCTAATTGTTGATATGAAAAATTCTTTCTGATAAAAGACTCTGCTGAAAAATCAAGCAAACAAGTCCAAATCGAAATGGAATGATCTGCTTCGTTTTTGCAAGTCCCGTCCTTCTTATTTGGCAAAACCTACGAAACATGAAGTCTTGGTAGTTAGCATGGAACCATCAGCGTTACATTTACGCCTTTCTGCTGTATTTTTATGCTGATAACCGTCAGGATCGTTTACTGACATGGGTTTCCTAATGCTAGTCTGTCATCAACTACAGCAAAACTGTTACTTGCCATGTCAAAAAGCTTTCAATTGATATAGAAGTACATTTGTTTGTATCGTAACACATTCCTTTTAGAATTTGCCTGCTATTTCAAGAAACGAAATTGAAATGAGATTCAACAGAATACTTTACTTACTATTAAAATCTGAGAATCATAAAAAAAAAAAATTGTTGTTGAACATTTGGTACGTTTTAAAGAACATTTGGTACATTCTAAACAAGACGGTCTGTGTTACACCTTGAATTATTATAATGAAATACCTCGTAACCAATCAAAAGCACTCTTTGTTTTAACTTGGTCATTTCATCGTGATAAAACCGTTAACAGTCATGTAAACCTGGGCAAATTTGAATATCAAATTCCACTGAAAAAAAATTTACATACAAGAATTTCCAGTATGTCAGCAATACACCGTGACAAAACTTAACATAAGGATTTTATTGTGTACAGTGAAAAAGTTTGGGCTTGTGGTTAGGCCCTCGGGCCCGAATAATTATCGCCATATACATTGTACCATATAATCTAACATAAGGTCTTTCACAAACAGGTCTTTCTGAATAACATTAACTATCCATATATGCATAAAATTGATAAACATGTATGTATTAGATTATTAACTTTTATCAGACAGGTAAATTTAACTGATAAATGCATATCCACATCTTCTAACACAGGTGTATCCAAGGACAATATGAAAACATTTCTGAAAGCAATCTACAAGCTCATTCCATTTATGTGAAACTTTCACTTTCTCTTTCAATCCAGAATTCAAAGGAACTTGCAAGTATTGCCACTGTCCCTTTCAATTTTGAGGACTTGATCACAAAATAGATAGAACACTAAATTTAATGGACAGGAATTTTATCTGCAGAGTATATTGAGAATTTTCTACTGAAGCATAGAGAACTGATGTAAAGATTCTCCTTCCTAATGTCTCCCTTGACACTACCTCACTGTGAGGAAGGACATTGGTTCTGTCCCCAGGCCGAGACATACCAGAGTCTCTAACAATGGTAGTTACTACTCCCTGCTCGATGCTCAGCATTATGGGAGTGGAATGACTGGTTCACCCATTGTGAGCATAATGAAACCAGTTTGGGTGTTCTGGTTGAGGCCTTCGGCAGTAGACTTTGGTGTGGTAGCACTTTAAATCGGTAAAAGATTGTGACTATTGCAAGAAGGCTTACACGAACATACCGTGGCCTTCCAAATACACACACTCTAACACACATACCCACATGGCATACACCGGGACGCCATCCTTAACTCATTCATCCCTGAAACTTCACCATGGACTATTCCAACCTTTGAATTTGAAGAGTTCAAATGAGTTTTCAGGGGTGAATGAGTTAAATGACCCTGGCTGTTTATAGGACGTAAAAAACAACCAAACCAAAGTAGCATGACACAATGAAACCCTTGTTATAATGCCACTGCTTGTCTAAGTGAAATTCTGACATTATACAGAGGTTTGGTAATCCCTTGGGGGTGTCCTCCAACTGTAAATATAAGATCTATTTTGTGTTATTGATAATGTACCATTAGTCATAGGGTCTTTTACACTCTGAATCTATAAATAGAACACTGGGTATAATCTTTTACCTTAGAATGTATAATAGGAATGAAATTCAATTAAAAAGCGTCGAGAAAATTAAATGTAAACATTATATTAGCAGTGAAATGGATCACTGCCTTGAAGAGCCTCTTGTACGGCTCTTGGTTTGTTTACACACTGATGTAAAAAAATCTGACTCAATTTGTCGCAGACAATTTAAATAATTGACTTATTCAGTAATTTCTCACCTCCATAAATCACATTTTAAAGAGGCACTGATTGTATATTGTGAAGTTTAATCTACCCAGAAACTGCCATGGTAGACTTTAAATGATGGCTACATGCTAACTTTCTCAGCAAGCTGTTTTGAAAATACCAGACCTTGAATAGGAAGAATTTCAGTATCTTTAGATTGAATCTTTAACAAGAATTTTGAAACCTCAGATTACGAACACAGCCTTTCAACCTTATAGCTTTTTACACAGCAGGGAGCTACAATTGACTTTTCCGAACTAAAATTTGCTATTTTTCAGCACAAGTAGATCTAATCAAAAGCATATTTTCAAAATTTCTTTCCAATTTACTTTTCTATTTGCGCAACCGGTAACATAAATATTTTCACATTTATCAAAATATATTTAAATACACATTTAACTGTTCATGTCATGACATATCGGGATATCTCACAAAACGAATGAAATATTTCATCCGAATCATAAGTGTGTTTTTCTCTGCCAGACTTAGTTATAGTGAATGTGTTTATAATGAGGAAGCAGTTTTTATGTATGAATGACATACAATTTTACACTTTATTCATATCCTGATGCGTTACCATTCAGAAAAGATTGTTCGCTGAACTGAACATCCTTAACAAACAGGGTTTTTTCAGCCAATTATGTCCTACATGACAATATTTTCCTGTATCAAGAGTAGAAAAATATTGAAAACAAACTACTTTAACAATTGTACAAGTGTGTCCAAAAAGGGGGGTATTTAAGCAATTAAATGGCCAGAAGACCATTCTCTTTTTTGAAAGAAGCTTTCCAAACATGACCTTTCTCTTATTTTCCCCAAGAGCATGACTACAGAATTAAACAACAATATCTATAGGATTTAGACACAATTTAATTCATGATAACAGTAATATTTGCTAATCAAATGTCATTTTTTGTAACATAACTGAATTCTTGCTAAAATGTTATAGGAGTGAGATGGGTCTTGATTGGTGTGTGGGGTCTGGGTGCCGCTTTGTTATTGAAAGGCTCAGGAAAAAGCGACTAACATAGGGACAAAGTCAGAATACATGTTTCTTACAGTACTATGATAAATTTTGACAACTCAGAGACAGGATGAACGTAGGTGGAAGCTACAATAAGTGTACTTAGACACACATAGCTACACAACCATTGATAAAGAAAGCAGGAAGTTAGCCATTCAATGTAGTGGACCTAATATACTGTTATGAGAGTCAAGCATGGTTACCTTATGCAATATTAACTACGGAAATATTAATAACAACTTTTCCACAGCTCGACTGTACAAATATTAGAAACAAAGAATATCTATCTTCAATATAACTTGTGATTAAACTTTTAAAACCACTTAACACTTTTAAGATATTTTCAGTGATACCAAGAAATTTCCTCTTACATGTAATAAGTGAATTAACCAGAAATTGTTATATAAGAGGTGGGGGCGGCTGGTCCAAGCTAACAATACTCGGTACTAGTAAGTTGAGTAGGTGTGGCTTGCTCCCACTGACAGGGATCATGACACATTATATGTTGATGATAACAGATACACATCGCAAGTATACAAATTAGAATAAAGATACATATCAGTGATACTATCACTGTTAACATATAGAAATGATTAAATTCCTTCAAAAAAGGATCTAAATTATCCACAGAGCAGAAATATCACCGATGTTTGTACAGAAAATGATGTCTTGTTTTTTTAATATTTTATAAAATTCTGAGTGTGACAGAAATTCTCAAAGACAATATCTTTAAAGTAATTGTTTTCAATGGCTGTAACTTTTGCTAGGACTTCATCATACATTCAACTCCTATTTTAAAGAGCTAACAGCATGATGGGCTTATAAATAAAATAAGGGTTTTGGGGCATATCATTGAGCACATGTTCAACAAGAGAACGGTGGGTTAATTATAGAGCAGGGTGGTGGGCTTATTACAGGGCAGGGTGAGCTTATTACAGAGCAGGAGGGCTTATTACAGAGCAGGAGGGCTTATTACAGAGCAGGGTGGGCTTATTATAGAGCAGGGTGGGCTTATTATAGAGCAGGATGGGTTTATTACAGAGCAGGGTGGCTTATTACAGAGCAGGGTGGCTTATTACAAAGCAGGGTGGGCTTATTACAGAGCAGGGTGGGCTTATTACAGGGCAGAGTGGGCTTATTACAGAGCAGGGTGGGCTTATTACAGAGCAGGGTGGGCTTATTACAGAGCAGGGTGGGCTTATTACAGGGCAGAGTGGGCTTATTACAGAGCAGGATGGGCCTATCACAGAGCAGGATGGGCCTATCACAGAGCAGGGTGGGCTTATTACAGAGCAGGATGGGCTTATCACAGAGGACGATGGGCTTATTACAAAGCAGGGTATGCTTATTACATAGCAAAGAGGGCTTAACACAGAGCAAGGAGGGCTTATCACAGAGCAGGGGGGGCTTATAACAGAGAAAGGAGGGCATACTACAGAGCATGGTGGGTTTATTAAAGAGCAGGATGGACTTATTATACAGAGCAGAGTGGGCTTATTGCTGGACAGGATTGGCTTATATTACAGAGGATAAAATTGAAGGTACAGTGGTCTTACAACCAGAGCAGGATTGGCTTATAATACCTATAGGGAAGAGTACTGTGTTTACCAGGGCTTGGTTGCCTTATTACAAGGCAGAAGAGTTTATTTCTAAGCAGGGAAGGCTTATTTCTGATCATGGGCCATTAAGGCATAGCTTCTAATGGTACTAATAAGGGTTGGTGTATTCTTTGGTAGGTCTGTTTTATTCTTTGGTAGGGTGAGCTTATTTCTGACTTGTTACGGAGCAATTGTTCATCACAGATAAAGCTTTCAAGGTTACCACTTCAATGTCCAGCACGACCAGGACAATATCCCACTCTCACCTCATACAAACTACAGTAATCTGTCAATCTGACTCTTAAGAAGATTACATAGGAATGTGGATGATGACAATGATTATCCTCCCTGTTCTGTTGACATTGTTAGTCACAAGGGGGCGTTATCACTACAATAACCGCCCAGCAGGAAGGACAGTTAGCCAGTCTTTGTCCCAATATTTACTTTCTGTTTGACCTCAAATCAACACAGTTTTAATAAGCCCCTCTGGCCATGATGTCATGCAGCTTTTGTTTTGGTCTTGTCAGCTTAACACTATATCAGCAAATACAGATTTATTACCATTTTTGCTATCGTTCTATGCAGGTATAAATACAGTAAGACTAGTACAATGTCAAAGTCAGGTGCATGGGAGTGTGAATTTATACCAGGGCTTGGTGTTTATAGGTACTACCCCTAGAGGTGACTGACCACTTTGAATTCAAGCCAACAGACAATCTACTGTCACCTAATAAAAGCCTACTTGTGAGAAACTAAACCTCCATAATAATTGGGGCTACTGTACTTATAACAGTGGGTTGTGTTCATTACCACAGAGCTACCCTTTTGTCACTGTTCATGGCAGCAATGAACAGCACTATACAGGTGACACTATTCGTCAAAGAGCATTGGCCTCATTTACGACCACACCCTGTATAATCCATGAACCTGTATAATCCATGAACCTGTACAATCCATGAACCTGTATAATCCATGAACCTGTATAATCCATGAACCTGTATAATCCATGAACCTGTATAAACCAGACATTAAATATTTCATGAACCTGTATAATCCAGACACTGAATAGTTCATGAACCTGCATAAACTGAACACAATAATAATCCATAAGCATGTATAAACAAACTTCTGATTATTTTTTCTACTTGCAATATGAATCTATTTAGAAGTAAATTTACACATGTGTCATGTGAACGTAACAGTTTAATGTTGAAAGTTTCCTATTTAATAATGTTTCCATATTTTTTGTCTCCACAAGTAATCAGGCTCTATATATAACATTATAATTTTACAACCAGTTTATAATATTATATTCACTCCTAGATCATAATTGTTATCCTCTTCATTTTCCATTACAACACAGACATGAACTATCTTATTTAGTTGACAAAGTACAAACATACAGCTGCTGACAGCTTCCAGCCCATATGAGATATGTAACCTAGCTACAAACACACTTGATGAGGGTAATATTGAAATCTACCATCATCACTAAGTGAAATACATATGTCGTTTTGTTTCATTGCAAAGTGTCCATTTCATATGTCTATACACCATGGCCTGTCTAGCATTGTATATATGGTGTCTAGTATATACTGTATATATCAATGAACTGCGAGTCTCTAGTACATATCTAGGAACACCCTGGCCCTACAACATTGAGAATGAAATATTTGCTATGTAACACTAGCAGGATGTCACATGAAGTAATTTATCTGCAATTGTTACCTTCAGACAGTTTTAAAGGTCAAACTGACAAAGTTTATTGCTGGATTACATAAACAAATTAATCATAGCAACACAATACGCATATAAATCACCCTGTAAATTATGCAAGTAACACATTTTTATTTTTTTTCTCAAAGATCAGTAAAATTTAAACATTTCATTAGTCACAAATATGACTAATAGAAACGTTATGCAAAATATATCAATATTTTTAATTTCTTTAAAAATCAATAACTTAACAACAAAGTCAAATATGAGTCATGATTAAAATTTTACTTACTCAAGCATTATACAAGATTTCTCTAGAGATAATATCTTTAATAACAGAACTCAAAGATTGATCAGGGATGATACATAAATCTTTATTAGCCATTTACAAGCCCAATCAAATCTTATATATATACTTTATTGTAAAAACATTAAAATATGAAAATTGTAATACCAAATGCCTTACATGCCGACAAATATGTAGGTGTGTATTCACGTATAAAAGTAAAACATCAACCGACTCCGTGAATGTCCTACAAGTATGATTAGAGTAAGCCACCTTGTCTTATCCTCTTTTTTTTTCAATTTTCAATTAAATTTAGAACAATTTCCCGTATTTTTTCCCAAAATTTATGTCATTAATCTCCCTATAGCACTGTGTTTTAAGTGCTGGGGACAGATTCTCACCCACAGCTATCATCTCGCAAATCTCGAATAAAATCAGATTCAAATGTCCGTTCAGGGAAATCAAGATTTCTGTTCACCGCTGGAAAACTATTTATAGATTTATTCTGCATATAAGCGCTATAAAGATGGGGGGCTTTGACAATATTGGAACGACTTCTATACAATAAACTTGGGAGAATACAATGATGACTCAATTTAGGTCATGCATCAAATAAATATTGACAAAATTATCAGTCGTCACCGAAATTGACCAAACGTAATGTAACAAATGGACCTATACCTCATAAATACTGGAATGTTCACGTCAGCTTGATAAGTAAAGTCACAAAAACCAACAGATGAATACCGCAAGAAATACGAAAGTCTGCTCGGAAAACGAAGATCTATCCATGAAAAGTGACCAGACAACAACATCCGATAGCTTTTATCCAAATATTGACTCATGAAGAAACAAGACTGCGGCACTATTTCATGAATATTCAGGCAGTAGTTAACTTGTCTTGTAGATTTTCACGATTTCAAGGTCCTGGGCACGGTTGTTATATTCTGTACACAAAAGGGGCACAGTAAACCTTCAGTCAGGCATATTGTATAAAATCTATTCTATACTTCCTTCATATTTTAAACTCAGGTTGATGAAAAATACTTCTGAAACAATCATTTTAAACTTTCTCAAATTTTACATGTAATATTTTTTCCTGCAAGGAAATAGTGATTTTAATGAATCTCCATACCTACATGGTCTATTATGAATTTAATAGTTTCTCATAAATTTCAATATTTATCAAAACCGATGTAAACTATAAGCAAATCCTACCATGAAAAACCAACACTGGCAATACCTACTGGTAGCAGGCAACCAGGCATATCACTTTAATATTTTCTCAGGTGTGCGAAAAAAGTAAACGAACGTACAGGTAAATTGAGCAAACATAAAATACTTGACCAATCGAATAATGTTTTAATACAGACATAAAGACGTGGTCACAAAGTCTATTCTAGACCTGGGTATGTAAAGAATAAATGTATATATATATATATATACGCAAATATAGGACCATAAACTTGCTGGGTCCACATAAGTCACCCATTCGATAGAACCGCGTTTGAAACTGTCTTTCTTACTAAGTTTTTATACCTTTTCACATCTGCATACTTCCTTTATTTAAAAGAAATCAATATTAAAATTTTGAATTTTAAATTAAATTTGTCTCCAAATATTTAATCAAAATGAATTCTACTAAAAAAAATGGAAAAACTAACCATACTTTGAGTAAACAAACTCTGCTGCCTTTATGAAAACATATAAGATTAGATTTGGTTCAAATAAATTCAATGAAATTGGAGGATCTGATATCCTCAAAGGTCAAATTTATGAAAGAAAATTCCCTCTGTCATAAATCGAAAGTGTACACAATGAAAGAAACATGTGTACATGTCTTTCACGTCATACAAATAGGCTCATGAAAAATTCACATCCACGGTTCAAATCTCGCACATGAATAACCACACACCAGATTTAAAATATCGTAACATGTACACGAGATAGGTCATTTAATTTCCAGTACTCCAATAAAAATATCTGGCCCACACATATTGAAAGCTTATATTTAGAAGAACCTTTTAGCAATTAAACCGTTTGCAAACGAATAAATACGGAAATGACTCGGTCACTGGTAATTGACAAGTCACAGTTGCATGTTGAGTTCAATCTGTGGCCATTCAGAGCGGCCAATCAACTTTACTGTCACGGTAAACAGCCATATTTGACGTAATCGCAAGCCCTATTGAAAATGTTGACCAGTTAAATATGAAGACTTGCAATTATTTGACTTTCCGTGATTGTATAAAGCTTACACTACAAAAGTCTAAAGTAGTCAAATGTAGACAAATAAACCTATTCCTATTCCATGGCCTTTGACCTTTACTGACAAACACGATTGACCATACTGTATAACGTGATCAATTTCAATTGCTCGATAATTCAAATGTATCTGCGGTAATTTAGAGACTTGAAAATTTACGATCATTTTTTTTTCTTAAATGCTATACTTTCTAACCAAAGTGTCTGGACAAATGATTTTTATTGTTAATTTTTTTGTTGAATTTTGCCAAAAAATGAAAATTTGTGTCGTTCTACTGTAGAATTTTTTTTAATTTTCTTAACCTTCAACATTTTGAGATGTGAATATAATCTACTTACTTCAAAACTACTTTTGTTCTCATTAGTATACAAGTCGATCTTGGAATGATTTTTTCGGAGGCAATTTTTTTTACTATCATATATAGTTCGCACACAGATTACAATAGTGGCGAGCAGTACTAGTATACAATTTACACCTTACATAGTATAGGTCCGTACACCTGTACGGAATCACAGGTAAGTGTATACATCAATATCGGACCATTGGCACCAGTCAGTTACAGAGAGCTGGCATGTTTACAAGCAAAGGTTACACCTATCCAGACATACAAACACCCTCTGACCAGGATCAAACATGTAAGTGACAAGGAACTGATCCATCAGTGACATGTCTGCTATTTATTTGTCAGGGTGACACCTAGTGGCCAGATCAACAATCGTTTGTCACAAACACTATTTTTCTACTGGGTATGTTAATGTTAGTACCAGCTAACATATGGCAAACAAATTTTGAACACATCTTGGGGAACAATGGGTACTATTCATTCAACACTGAAGATGATTTCACAAAAACAACATTGAGATAGCCCCCTGGTGAATAATCATTGTTTGAGACAGCCCCCTCATACATCACTATGTCTGCCCAGACCCATGGCTACAGACGTCTATATAAGGTATACCGATGGTCAGCTTTGACACCTGCTCAGTCTTTTTGTACTTTCATGATTAAGGATCCATAAATCTGAGGTCCATTATATATCATAATTTGACAATTATGTGGCTACAGTGTATATCTAGCAAAATTAATTTACAATAAATAACAAACATGCATACAAATATGTATAAATACTAAAATGTCTGTATTCAAAATCTTCATTTAACTTAAAAATTTCAAGATTGACATGTGCGATAGTGGATTCTTGCGATGTCTTGTTTAGTTCGGGTACTGTACGTTTCTGTGTCTCTTACAACACCTGGTCACAAACAAATATGTTAGTGTCATTGTTTACTTGATATTATCAGTGGTAACACACTGTGTTTACCGATAGTGATAAATGGTCTAGGTTTAACGATGTCGTGACGGATGTCTGCTACAGATCACAGGTATAAGATATAACTGGCTGTAACCTAACACAGGGCCACAACCCTAGAACATCTCGGTAACAGATCATGACGGATCATGTCCAAGTCAGCGATGTACTTCATCATACTCCACAAAAAATTAACTAGGGCAAGTCTACGGCAAGTCTACAGTACCACAGGACAGATGTAGGGACACCCCATAATATGTCACGAAAATGCAGAAAGACAATATCCACAATGACCCTATAAATCTTCAATAAGAGATGTCAATATTTTGTTTTTGAGTTCGGATGTCAATAAAAGTTTGGCACTCATACTTGCCAACTTTTTGAAATTTCCATGGTGGAGATTACACGTGCTCACAATTGAAAACATAAATAATATGTATTCATGTACATTCAGAGGAAAATTAACACTTTTAAGTGGCTTCTTTTAAGCTCTTCTGTCAGAGGAAATCATCATATCTTTAAAGATAGGAACAGTTAAGCAAATTCCTAAGTTGAAAATGCAACATTTTAGGGTCCAAAATCGGGAGTCTCCCTCCTAAATAGGGAGGGTTGGCAAGTATAGGCACTGTCTATTCAAACATGTGTTTGATGCCAGCTGTTAAATTTGTTAAATTTATATAAACAAGGGGAGATAAGAATAGCTTGTTAAATGATGGAGATAACATATTGGGGGGGGGGGGGGGGGGGGAGCTCTGCATCAGAAAAGGCAAATAGAGTGGAAAGCACCAGTCCCTAGCAGTTAGACATTGTGGGAATACCTGACAGTAAAACATAATTCGAACAATTTAAGATAACCCAATTGAATCAGAGATAAAAATTTGCTAGTAAATCATCCTGTTATTCCTCCCCCTCAATCCCCCAGTCCCTCCCCTTCCCCCACCCCTCAAGCCCCCACCCCTCAATAAAACAAAATCCATTTCCTGTCAGGCCTGCCAACAAACAATGGAAGAATGGGTGTATATTGTTAGCTTGTTTATTAGGGGGTGTTTTCTGCTGTTACCATGGCTAATGTCAATTTGAGTCCAAAATTCTGGTTCGTCCAGATGTTTTGCATTGCTTTGTAAGACAATCTATAGCTATTAGGAGTGTCAAGCTTTCAAATGAGCAAGATTACACCAGAGACAAAGATATAATTGTCACATTTTCGCTGCTTTACAGCAGAATATTCCTACAAGCACATGCAAGTGTGACGCACGACGGCCTGCATCTGTAAGTCTAAGGAAATACACAAGGCAAATGTGTCTTCACAGAACCCTGATAAGATTGTTTGGCTTTGAGACAAACAATCTGAGGTCTTAAAACTCATTATTCACCCCTGAAATTTCAAAATGAACTATTCCAACCTTTGAATTGGAAGAGTTCAAATGTATCTTCAGGGATGAATGAGTCAGGGAACTTGACAATTATCACTGAATATCAGGCCCCTAGCTCCTTTAAAATTACATCAGAATCTGCTATCTAGATTACAGTTTTTACTCCCAAACTATCAGCAACATGTTTTCCATCATGTTGCATTACAAAATGTCAAAATTTATTTTGTTTGCCTCGCGTTATGTAAACCAAAACTAGATTGACTTAAACTTGGAAAGATCTGCCAAAGCCTTAATTAAACTGTCAGCTTCCCTTTCAATTCAATTTTTCACATCAACCCACAGGATACAATAATTGGACGTATTATCATCCATCAATTTCATCACATTACAATATGTTTCTGAACTTTTGTTTACTGATCACACATCCTGTGCCTCCCAGCCTCTGAAGCTTCAGGCCCAGCTGTTGTAAAGAAGTTGGAGCATCTGTCTTCAAGGTTTATATTTCTGCTCCATCCAGTGTCATGTATCTTTTCTACAGTAGATATATATATACCTACAGTCCTAGCTGTAATAATATTTACTTTATCCAACTGACAAGTTTTATCTTCCAAGCCACTGGCATTGTGAGCAACACATTATCATGACAAAATGTTCAATATGTGATTTTGTAAAATTACAGTTTGAAATATACACCTTAAGTTCAGGTAACTCTAAGAACAATATGTTGAGCTAGGAAATCTATATACAAGAGTCTAGTGACCATGTACTTCACCTTAAACTGTTGAATTGTTAAAAGATTTGTGAAGCACAAGCAATTTTAAAAGTAGCACAAACAAAAAACAGATTAAACTGTCAAAGTTTAAAAGATTTATATAAATGACTATACTGCTATGTATAGCCATGTACGTGTATATATATTTTCTCAAAATATATGGTTCATCTTTAATCTGCATTCGACTGATCAAATCAATTCTTATACAAAAGCAATTCTGTTCATATTTCTGCTAGATGTGTTCTGTCAAACTTTGTAAAAATAGAACATATTGAAGATAAAATCTAATTTTTTTGCACACAGTTTAAATCAATATATTCTATTCAAACAGGCTTGGTTTAAGTCAGAAACCGTTTTGCTCTATCTAGAAATCAATTTCTGCCATTTTTACATAGCCTTGTTATTGTCTGGAGTAGAATTGTATTGGGAACAGGAAGAAGCAGGAAGCTGACAACTGCAGCGTTCAGACATTACCACACCTCTGGTCGTAAATCCTGCACCGTGCACCCTGCTATTACTGCAGAGATGTACAATGCAGACTTGGTACCGTATCGTTCTACATAAATTACTCATGAAGTCTTTCTCCCAAAATACCAACCCACAGACATTTTTACCATTGCATAATTTTCAACTCGCCCAAATGCAGACTTTTAATGCTTTTTCTTTCCATAGCACCGACTCCATATCTTGGCATATGCAGCCTTTTGGGTGTTTTACCATAGTGTACTCAATAACTCCCCCAAACTCAAGGTTACAAATGTTTTACCCTATACTTTCTTTAACTGGCTCAAATTGCAGACTTTAAGATGTTTTACTATAGCATACCTATAAATCACCAATATGTTTTCTTGTCTTTTCATTCTCAAGACAACTTGAAAGTTCAGCCAACCTCATGACGATAGAGGCGGGCCTCAGACAAAATTTTGTATCTTATAATTACAATGAAATATAGCTTTTCCCAATGATAATCCCTAAACATTTGCAGAAAGAAGGGAGTATGCGCTTGTTCCAAAATTAAATCTCTGAAAATATTCACTTGAGGTGGATATATTGTACCACCAGAAACCATTATATGTTTTCAGGCAACAAATAAAAATGTTAATGGGGAAAACAAATCTAGAGAAATAATCAATAGCACACGGCTGGTGAATCAAAATATCTATGATTCATCAACGTCAAAAACAATCCTCTTTATGTACAGACTTAATCAGAGTAACTGGAGTACCTCATGGTGCAGTTCTTGGTCCATAACTGGAGTACCTCAGGGTGCATTACTTACTCCATAACTGGAGTACCTCAGGGTGCATTACTTACTCCATAACTGGAGTACCTCAGGGTGCACTTTTTACTCCATAACTGGTGTACCTCAGGGTGCAGTTCTTAGTCCATAACTGGAGTACCTCAGGGTGCCTTCCTTAGTCTATCATAAAATGTCTATATCAAATATGATGGGTCAAAATTCAACCCATTGCAATTTGGCTGCCCTTCCTTTGTTATATACGAGACAAACTTTTAACTGAACATAATTCTTAACTTATTTATAAAATATTTAAGAAATGTCACATTCTACATTGAAGCTTCAACAATCAAAATCACTTGAACGTTTTGATTGCATGTCACTCACCTACGGACAATGTTGAAAATGCAGAGTTAAAAATCTTCCAACACTTTATCCAACTTAATCAAGATTTATAATGACGAAGGAGTTGAGATTTATTGGTCTATAATGTAGCCCTTTGTTACAGGTATATAACGAGACGTATTCACGAGGATTTAGTCATCAATTTTATATTTCAGTCATCGTTGTTTCCTATATAACAGCTGTTATGACTCAGTCACGAGAAGAAATCAGTTTTTTGTGCGGGTGTAAGTGTTATAACTACGAGTGGTCTGGGGTCTATGGTAAGGTACATCTTACCTGAACTCATACCTGTATCACCTGTAACGACCTTTCTGCAGGTGTTAAATAACCAAACACTATGTAAAAGATGAATCAACAGTCTCTTTAAAGAAAATATAAAATTTTGACGCCCATTTTTAACTTTTCATTAAAGCAATCATTTTTTACGAGATTCCAATTTGCTACAAGCTTCTGTTTCCTAATTTGTTTAATTTCCTTACACTTCCCCTGAAGACAAGCAGGTATTTTATTAAGAAAACTTTTTTAAAATTAGTGAAATGAACAATTGTGGAAGAAATTGTGGCTATACAGTAAACCCTACTTACTAAAACTCGTGGGGATCTGATCAATAGTTTGAGGAATACATGGTAATCGAGTAATCTGAGGTTTGTTGCATACAAATTATATGCACTTGAAACTCATTTGGAACCAAAGAAACTGTTCAATGAATGAGGGGTATTAGAGTTAACCGGGGTCGAGTAAGTGGGGATTTTCTGTATATGTAACCAACTTTTGTTTTCCAAGACTGTTTGAAAGATTTAAGGAGCAAACCCTGATGAATCAGCAGATGTTCATACGGGCCTCAAAAATATTTCCCAAGGGTCACTAGAAAAAACATGAAGTCACTAGTACTTGGACCATTCTCTTACATTTCTGGTCCAACCAGTCCAACCAGTCCAACCAGTCTAACCTAATGGCTTGTAATAAATGAAAGCAAACCAGGTAACACAATGTCGGTACATGATGCCTTGTTTCACCTATGTCATACTAAAGGCCGTGCAAGATATAAATATTTGTGTCTTGGAATAGTGCAGAGTCAAAATTAAACCTCAAACACTCAAAATATTTTAACAGTCTATCACTTTAATAAGCAGGTAAAAAAAAATCTATCACACCTTGACTTTAAGATATATTTATTCCTTTTCAGTTTCCGTTTTCAGTTTCCAGTGTCAAAAATTTCCCATATTTTGTGGAAATACTATTAAGCTATGAAACTCATCCCCTTTTCACATTACCTGTGATTGATGTTATCAACAGTGCATACATTTACCTGTGAAATATACAGGTGTGTACATATATGATACAGGTAAAGTGAATACCTGTATGCAGAAAGGACAACTACATGTTAAAATGTGTATTTAAAACATTTCAGGACATGTAATAAATCAAGCTTATCACCATATTTCAACAGCCATGTTATATATTAGTCAATGGCAACACCAGCAAACAATGTTACTGCCAAGAGTAATGAAGGTTTTTCTTCAATGAAATTTACTTTAATTTGCAATTTTAACCAAATGATTAAACCAAGATTATATAACATGTAGTAATGCATTTTTAATTCTTCCATGTCTATAGCCTTAAATCATACCCCCGATGTTCCAGGTATACAGTTTCACTGTAACTTCCATACCCAGACTTTGTAACTTGTTCTCCATTATCTCTCCTCCTGAACATTTCACTTCCCATCTCCAAATTACTTCACTCATAGTGTTCTCTTTCACTTTGCATATTTTTTACATCACTTCCATCCCCTTTTGTCCATTTCTTTCACCTCTTCCAAATCTCTTCTCTCATCCTCAGGAATTCATTTTGTTTCCTCCCTTGTTACACCTCATGCTTCCACCTTTCTTTTTTACAACCTTCTTTGATCCTCTACTTCCTCTGCTTGCCTACTTCTTTCTTTTCTTCTGATCCTATATATCCTTACCTCCGAACCTTCCCTTTAGCCCTCTCATTTTTACTGTTCTCTCTCCTTTGTTGACCCCTATACCTCCCCCCACTTCCATCCCCCCCCCCCTCCCTCCCTACCATCCCCTAACCTCCCTGACATGGAACCCATCTACTGACCTTTCTATTCAACTTTCTTTTTCCCCGTTTTCATTTATCCTTCCCTATTTACTTTTCAGTCTAGTTCGAATTCTCTCCCTTTCTAACTCCCCGTTCTGTCTCTGCAGTGGTCTAGCCGAGAACATTGATAATTACATTACCCCTATAAATGTCCAATCCCCCTGTGGAGAAATCCACTTATCAATCTCTGTAGGTCCTTCAGACACCTTGTGTACTGCCAACAAAGTCGTGATAATTTGTCCTCTGGTGAACCAGCGGAAAAAAGACATCTAACCAACCACCCACTGCTGTGTGGGATAAAGACCTCGTACAAATCTCCTGTCACTGATTTCTATAAGTCTGTCATATGATGACATCACACAACCCAGGGAACGTCTTTTACCAATACCTAATTAGCATGGTTTGAGAACATTTACACAACGTAAGTGGACAACAGAAAATATGTCAATCGGATTTCGGCAATTGTGTATGATGAGTAGAAGTAAGGTCATGACAATCAGATAGAAATGACATTGATGACACTTTTGAATTGAGAAATGGTATGGCTCTTGAAATTCAAAAATACTGAGATGGTCAAACAGACAATATGTCATTTTATTATAAATATCAAGCAAATTGAAGTTATGTATGAGGAGATGGAGTCACAAACAATATACTGTAAACAAATTTTAATCACTTTCGTGTGCAATTTATTTTCGAATATTTCAAGGTTGATTAAATTTCGCAAAAATTAATCGCCGCAAAATAGTTTCAATTAGAGGTATGCCAACTGTAGGATCCCTGTATTGTAGCATTTATAGGATTTTTGACCGTATTTATGGCAAAATCACTTCGCTGAGAAATACTCGTTTCATATGAAAAGCGAAATTATGTTGTCGCAAAAATATTAAAAGTTGGTTTATAGCACAGACAAAAATCTAAAAGTAATTCAATTGAAGGATTCTAATTTGGGGTTTATTACAAACTCATACTTCTGAATGCCTCCCACACCTGGCACTTCAAACTTAATGGCCATTTGTCACACACCCCACAATATACCTACATATAGTCTTATATGGTCAGTGAAAACATCAACTTTCCCCCTCTAGCTGGTACACCTGCATATACCTAACACCAGAGTCACATAACTAAATCTCTCCCATCACAGCTTATCTTTTGATAGTGTTCCCCTGTTCTGTTTTTAATTTAGAAAGTCACCGGTTAGCTATGACACTTTAAGGACATCACATTTTAACAGTTCTAAGCAACATCCTACTAAACAGAGAATTTCACACCCACATTTCTAACAAGGTCTTCTCTTAATATTATCTTAATATTACCCACCCTTTAAAAAACTTCACCTGGTCTCAGATCATCATTGTTTTTAGTAACCTGTGGCCCTAAGTAGGTCCCCCAAAGTCATGTATATCATCATCAAAGTATTGTCAGAATGTGACACTTTAAAATAATAAAACGCTCATAACTACGTGGGACGTTGACACCTCATGTCATCCTGCTTGAAGAAGTCTCTGTCCTCTGTGAGAAAGCTATTTCAACTTTTAAGTTCAAAATGGATCTTAACTATGAAAGACAAATCTCTGTGAAATATGTATGTAAAGTTTGGTTGATTCCACACTTCAGGGGTCTGATCATTTATGAAGAATAACCAGTTAGTCTGTAAGTAACTTTTTCCAGGATAAATTCACAAATGTTTATACTAGCCTTGCAAGGCATTGTCACTTAAGGCTTGCCTAAAACCAGCATTTAGATTCCAAATTATTTCATTTAAAAACAAACACTCCTCTTTTCCCCAACCAACCCAACTGTTTGTGGGGTTGGGTGGTGCATTGAAAAGGAAATGACTTGTTTCATTGTTGTTTTAAATTAAACTTAATATTTCTTGCTTCATTAATGTTTTGAATTAAACTTTGTATTTCTTAACTATTTGGAAAAGATAGACAAAAGTGGTTAAGGGGTAAGTTGTTTATGGCCGAATATTCATCGAGCTGTCAGCCGTGAAAGTCAAATGGCTATTAAAATTAGAATATCAACAATTTTTTACTAAACATCATAAATATTCATGAAAAAATTATGTAAATTCTTGGCTTTGTTTATTTCACAGAAACCATAAAAAGGTTTAACATTTAACAATATATTTATGATGTCAAAGATGTAAATATTATGTACCTGGTTTCACTGCAGTTCACTTTTATTGTTTTTTACTTTGCGTAATATTTTACACTGAAAGTTATTAAGTCAATACATAAATTAATTCAGTGAAAGGCAAGTTACACAGGGTGAAACTGGATTTTATCTCTAAAGGGTGAAAGCTTAAGTGGGACATGGCATATTGTTCATGGATAATTAGTGCAATAAGCACAATTTCATATATTACAGCTTGCTCAAGTTTATAAATAAGTCAAGAGAGAAATGTGTATAAACTGATATATGATGTCACTTGAAATGTTTCCTTTTCCCTTATAATTGGTCAGCGTTGCACTTTCGATCTGGTAAAGAAGCATATTCTAGTTTCTTCCTTCCTGTTCTTATACATAGAATCAATGCCAGCCCCAGTCTGTGTGTAACGAGGAAAGATTCATCGACGTCTCGGCCATTTAATGCTGAAACGGCAGTTATTACCCAGACACGGACCATGTCCCTGCAGAACCAATGCAAGCCGTTCATGTCGTTATCCATCCCCGGCATTGTCTCACGTACGGCACACAAACGTAAACACACTGACCCATCCAACATATCTGATCATCCTCGGGCTCGAAGCCGAATATTCTCGTGTTCTCCGGAACCATTGTGACAAAAGTTAGTCTCCATATTTGTTTGTGACAAATGAAGCTTGGAAGCATCACAATAAAACAAGAATTTGAGTCCATTTAAAGACAAGGATAGACTCAAAAAAGTCTAGAAAATTTTGTCTCAATTTGCAGATGGGATTTAACATATTGTCTTCAATAAAGAACAGTGTAGCAGTCCAGGTCTGCTGATATGCATATTAATGGAATATTTTCTGCATTACCATTTGTAGAAAGTACAGACGATGATAAGACAAACAAAAAAACATAATGTGATCACGTGAAATAGATGTCATGGAGACAAATTATCTAATCATGCGCCATGACGCGAAGGTTTACTCTACCATATAACAATCAATACATCGATTCCCATAGCCAGTATCAGATGAACCTACAAATTTACGACAATAGAACAATATTGACATGATCTATAACCGTTCATGCAGCTCCGCGCAGAAACAATGAAAACAGATCGGAATCACACAAACGTTTCACTTCTGTCTGACCGAGCAACATTTACTACCTCTCTTGATGCATGCAAGCTCCCGTGTGATTGCTCTGACATTCAAGCATTACTGTGACATGGATGTAACTTTGCGATATATATATAATGGTACGTTGGTGATAATGATGTAACGATCATCCATGTCTGAGTACGCAGGGAAGGGTCAGGCCAGTCAATAATCGACTGTCGCAGATATAACATGCGGTGGGAAACCCGCAAACATAAGTCTTTTGTTACAGCATTATATATATATATTGCATGTATGTTCAACTTGGTAAAATTTCCCACACTTTTACTGCTAAACAAGATCAGTTATTCCCTCAGAAAGATCAATAGATTTGTCGTTAACCGACACTAATTAACCCGAACACATTGAAAATTGAACATCTTCCCTTAATGGTCACTTCAAAAAGACATTCACCTTGATACCTTAATAGACCATTCTGAACATCAAATTATCCGAGGAGAAGTTTAATGTGCCAAAGACATCATTTATTTTCAATAAAGAGAATATCAAATTTCAATGAAAAACCCCATCAAAGCATCAAAATCTAAAAATGTTCCGAAAATCAGGAATAAATTTATTTTGAACAAATCATAGGTTAGCATAAATTTTCCAAGGAAGACAAAAATAACTGATAGCCATGAAAATGCTTCTCGAGAATGGTCATTGGTTGAGTGACAAGTAACAATGGTGAAATGGGAGAAAATTAAGACTTTCATCATGAAGTCAACTAAAGAAAGAAATGGACGGCAACAAGTAGGCAGCCCTTGGATGACAAAGGACAGAGTGACCAACAGCAGAAGACACAGTCGAGACTGACCACATCTAGAGACAGGGACGAGTGTTTACAGTATGTAGAATGAAGTACACAACAATGAAACAGGTACTTAGGATTGGAATAAAGGGTTAGTGAATTATGTTGGGGTTTTTGGAACGAAGGGTCGGTGAATAATGTTGTGAATTATGCGGAGTATTGAGGTTTGGAATGAAGGGTCGGTGAATTATGTCGAGAAGAAGAGAGAGGTGTCTTGCTGTGACACAAATAAATATATCATAGACCCAGTGGTCAGACCCTCCCAATGAAATCCATCCATCACTCGGCCAAACAGCCACTATAGGGAATCACTGGACCTTGGAGGCAAGACGAGCTTCATTTAACAAAGTAATCGCCTTCATTTTATCTAGTTTACAGGCATATCACATCTTCAATGGCTGCCTCCCTCCGACTAACTTCCTAGGGAGTTTGTGTCATTCAGCAATCTTGGTTTAGTTACACACATCTTCTTTGCTTCAGTTACGCATACGGTTACGAAGGATGTTTGATACAAAAATTTGATTAAATCTGATAAAAATAATATTCTAAAACAAGTTTCAATAAAATAATATCTAGCATTTGTTGGTGTTATTAATGAGTGTATGGAAATGTGTAGAAAAAGACCTAAATAAATTAGACTAATGCAGTTTCAAATTAATTCAGGATAGCTATGTTACTATCCCAGGTATTACAAACTCCCCTTTGGCAGATCAGGATCCACTTCTCCTGCTTAGCTGATGCCCTTGTTGCAGGCAATGAGAAATAAAATAACGATAAAATAAAGTCCAAAACAGCACACCACTAAAATCTATTATCTAACTCACCTAGTAAGTAATTAACGATGAAAAATTGATGATATCCTCCATCTGCCTACATAAACAATTGTTTCCGATATCTGATGTACCGTATCAAATGTTTCACACCTAATGGTGCTTGTCTTGTAAGTAATGTAAAAATAATATTTTTGTAAAAAAATATGCAGCATGAAGTGTAAATATTTGAGCTCTTTCTTGCAAATCGATTAAACATCGTTCAGAAACAGTCTATCTGATCTGACTCTATCTGTACCTTATCACGCCAGATGCCTTTCAATAACTCTTGAGAACAATTCTCAATCCATGTATCATGCAAAACAACAGCAACAAAAATACCAAGCTAAATAAGTGATTATATTTGTTTTATTGGTGCAAAGTAAGACAAATTTTGTGGCTTCACCAATGTAAGCAGGGGAGATAACCTATGATACTGAGCAAAGAATAAACCGATGTACATTCTAGCAAAAGAATGAGTATACACCATTGAAACTATTTTTTCTTTCATGATTCTGTAAAAACATGGCGCGTTGAAATTTTCTAAATTGTTGTAAAAAAAATAATTTGACTTAAGATTATACAGATATTGTTTTATGGTTACCATAAAATGATTTTCGCAAATAAATTGCCATAATATACTTATATGACCAACAATAAAACAGCAATAGACTGGGTACCACACTGATCCAAAACAGTCATGACAGTTTATTACATATACAGTGCTGTAATTTGGTTGATCAGCCCTGTAAACCATTAATAGACAGTACACATGGACAGAACTTATCCAGTGATCACCATCTGGGCGGACCTAATCCAACCTATCTCACAAACTGTAGGCTGATTCAATCTTAAACTTCATTTCCCTGCAGGGCAGAACATATGTCCGCATTTTTAGATTTCACATACTATATAGGTAGACCCAGACAATTCTGATGTAATACAACCTCAAGGGGACTCTGAGAAGATACAATCTGAAAAATTTTATTCAATGAAATTTTAATACCTGGTATTTATATTCAACCACAGCAAACCTCTCAAATAAGAATGAGTTATTAGAATATTTCTTCAATTTTTGAAAGATGCCTCGTTGAACAATGTATTCCAAAACAAAATTCCATTGACCTTCTCATTCAGAAATAATTAACCGTATCAGTTCAATCTCAACACCTAATCCATATCGGCCCTGAACCTGGTGATCGTATCCGGTTTGAAACGGACATCAATGAAGACACTCCAATCAATACTGCGTAAACAATCTTCACACCCACATAATCACGCTATTATACGCGATCAGCCGATCACGATTACATAACAAATAACTGATTCACGTAAGTTGTCTATTTCAAGTGGTGGACGTAACCCGAATCCCCACTCTAGACAACTTTAATACCTGTTATGGGATGATTTTAAATATTTCTTTTTAAGTGTCAGAATACCTCCACAAGCTAGGATTTTTAAATACCTGTTTCTATGCACTTATATGCACCCCGCTGTCTAGAATCTCGATTTGTTATCAGTGCACTTTTTGACAGGCCCGTTTTACGTAAAGTCGTACAACCCTGTATAGCATTACCCAGTATACAAGTGACCTTGTTGTTAATACACCCCGAGGTGTGCATCCGTAATCAGAGGGCTGTCACTATAATTAGATAATACCTCATCGTGACATCAGACGAAATGTCACGCTGATCCTCCGACATGCTGATCTGCCGGAATGTTGGCAATTGAGGCAAGGGTATTGAAAAATGCCATCCAGATGAACGCCATTTTGAAAAACAAAACTGAAAACATTCATGCATTTCTTAGAAAACAATTGTCAATTATTCAAAAAACGTCTTAAGACAAACTGTCTTCCTGTCAGAAACATCAGCTCGGAAACTCTCCTTTTCTCTATTTTAGCCATCAGATCCTATAGGGATAGTGTGTGTAGCCATTTTTTTTTTATAACATTCTATTGAAATTCAAATCATAATCCAGCATCCCTTAAAGCTTGCTTGTGGCCTTATACACTGACATCTTGACAGCAATTTCACTAAGATCCATCATCTTAATAACTCCCTAATTAAAATTTGTGACCCGAAAATTTCTGTTACTAGCTCGTAATTTTCTCAGGTAATAAAAGCATGACACACTCATGTAAGAGCTATATTTATAAGGATGATTTCTCTTAACGTTTTCCTTGAATGCACATCACATTTCGTGGTTTGATAATGTGACACGTCATTTAGCCACACTACTTTATTTAATGAATATAATATCAAGAAATGTTTTATTCTGACGGGTTGATAATTTTTCTCACTCGATCCATTTTAAAAATGTTCCTGCACGAAACTGATTTCACAGGCTCAAAATGTGTTTATAGTTATATTCTGATATGCGCTGTTTTAAGGGAAATTTTGTCAGGAAATCTCCCAAAGCAAATTAGATTCCAAAATGGCATTAACCATTTGAAAAACAACATAGAATATGGTTTTATACTTAGAAGGAGAACTAATTTTTACCCTACAACCACTCTTTAATAGCCAAACATGTGATAATTTAAATTCTAAAATAAAAACTTTGCAAAATAGCTTTCTAAAATTCTCCATAAAAAAGGTGATTTTTTCAGCCTTTTAAAGTTAGATATTAGTGTAAACCAAATACTTGTGAGAATCAAGCAAGTAGAAGGCTTTTGGCAGGTCGGTATATGCTGTGAGGATCTTATAAATTCACACGGAACAGTAGCAGACACCCTATAAATGTCGATCCAAATTTCTGAGCCATTATTTAGCGTCTGTTCAACTCTCCCTGTTACGTAACTTTGGATCTACGCATTTCAAACTGAACTGCCAACGATTTGTAAATGTGAAAGTCTCAAATTTACAGACACTCCCGGCCCTGCAGCATCCGCCATCATTAAATATTTTTCTCAACCACTTTCCTTCCCAGAGGTTTTCGGATTTGTATTTGTCTCAAACAATTTAAACACTGCCGAACATATTGACAAGGCTGACATGTACAGTTGCCATGGAGTGAAGAATGGTGACCGAAGATGGCATGGGATGAATACGACTAGACAAAATGGCCGACAGGAGAAAATATGCATTAGAGAGCATTAGTATTGTAAACAAATGCTTTTATTGACGTGGAGAAACAGCGGATCAAGGATTGTCTCGCACAAAAACTTGTCTGCACATAAGAAGAATGAAATTCCTTCTGTAATGTTATTCTACTTGAACAAAAGCCAACATGTACGACTGCGGTTTGAGTTGGAGGATACGCTAGATTGTCTATGTTGAACCCGTGACTTACATGTAGCACTCTCCACATTCCAGAGTCTAATAAAAATGTTAGAACAGCTTGTTGCAAGGCCTCATTATCAAAATATTGTGGACAACATTTCTCACATAATAGCTTTACTAGTACAGCCGATATATATCTCTCATGGGTTCTGTTTCCAGCGGGGATAATTAACGACTTATTTCAAAACAATGTGATAATTGCCAATAATCTATCGGTCCTCCGACATAAACGACACTAACATTCGACATCTAAATCAGTCAAGTTGTGTGCTTTATATTTCAAAAGTACATGTGCCTTCAAAATTGAATCGGTTCCTACAGAAATGAGGTTAGTAAGACCCAGATTTTTAATTCATTTAAGTTTTTAAAAGTGTAAATAACACACACATGAACCAGTTAAAGTGCAAATGAAATTTGCCACACCTAAAGTCATGCAGTCTTAATCAAATTTAATCTTACCACATTTTTTATCAAAAATTTTCAATGGCATACACAAACATGTAAATAAATATGATTTCAAATGCACCTTGTGTAAATAAGAGCATGTTTAATCAAAAGCAGCATTACTAGAAAGGGAAAAGAATGCTGGTTGAATTTTTTTCTCTGTGAATATTCTGCATTCCATACTCTTAATATTTCTGTAGGAATTTTAATGTTCTTTGCCAGTACCCGGTAGAATGTTTAGAGGGGGGGGGGGGGGGAATTAACAATACCGGGTAATAGGAAAACATATGAACAACATGGTCTTTCATTTCCGCAGCATGTCTAAACTTATCAATATTTTAAAAACTTCACATTTTTTTGTTCAAACATAAATGCATGATGTCATTGTTTTTCCCGTCAATCAAGATCGGACCCAACATGTAGTTATCTGATTTTCCTTCACCTGTACACTCAACTCCAATTTTGACCAATCACTATATACCCCTCACATGAACACAATGCAAACTTAGTACCCGGAAATATGTGGTCTTAGTTAAACACAAAATATTGAACCCCTAATCTGTAAGTGATGTAGCGGTACACCTGTGGACAGGTAGGTTAACGAGATTATACCTGGGTGTACACCTGCATGTCAAAACTAAAGTTTGTTATCTATACACAGCTGATGAAGTATGACTCATCACTACATGTTCTGTAAGTACTCCATATATATAAACCAGCCAGTGAAGTCCTCACATTATATCACAATAAACAACCTTGACCTTGACTACCGTTACAAGCTCCACCCTGACCTTGAAGGTCTATGTAATCATTGTGTACACACATTGTCCTGCGCCCCACAATCAAGTGTATTGTACTGCATGAGACACCAGTCGGGGTTTATACTTGGACCTAAATGGCGGCTCTTTCTGAAACTGTTCGGGTGTGTGCTATATGAATCATACTTTACAACAGATTATGAACTGGAACAAGCACTTGATTGAAGTTGAACGAGTTGACCATGTCATCCAATAGGTGCAGCACTTGAGGAAACACAATCACGAAAAATTATTAAAAAAAAAAAATTAAAATCCCTTTAATTTGACATGAGCAAATCTAGCTACATAAATTCTCCATTACTTTAATCTATCTATTTAAACTTATCTCTTTGACTTTTGAGAAACAAGCAATTGTCATTACACCACTTTGCTAAGACTTAATCAAAATCTAGCTAAATCCCTCTTCTGTGACTTTAACAAGGCTTCCAATTACACCCCTAGTCTAAAACTTTAATTCAAATCTAGTTCGACACCTCATTCAAATTAATGACTTAATTAAATCTAATTCATCTTCAACAAGTCCAATAGTTACACTTCTTTGTCAAGGACTTGAGCAAGTCTACAACCTCCCTACACTAAGTGCACAACGACTTAAATCAAATCTACTTCATCTTCAACATGTCCAATAGCTACACTTCTTTGTCAAGGACTTGAGCAAGTCTACCACCTCCCTACACTAAGTAGAGTTGTGTTACGCCCCTTTCTAATGACTTCAGTGATTCCTGGTTGTATCTACATATGTATACCTATATCTGATATTTACCATTCAATTATGTAACATTGTGATTACATCATTTCTACACTTACACCCTCGTACCAAGTACATGTTTAACTATTCGCCACAATACAAGAGGCAACATTTTCCCACGTACCTACAAATGTAGGAAGCGTAACTGTGGTAGTGCCAGGCCCAATAATTACATCTAGTTATAATGCAAGAGTAACACATATCCTGCTACCGAAACAATGCTAACCAGCAACTGATATTATTATAATATAATAGCTTATATGACTGCATGTTCATTACTTTATATACATGTAGTATCTATCCATTAGGTACCAAACAGATATATATATAGTTGGTGAGGGCTAGCTTGTGTCACAAACAGTGAATATCCTAGGTAATATATCTGTATAATTAAGAATGACTGGCCTTTCAGCATCAAGAATTTCTCAACTGCATTTTACAAAATAGCTTATCTCCTTGAATTCAAAATCTAAAATCAGACACCCAAGTCATCAAAATTATTGACAAGAAAACAATAAATCTAAATAATTCAATATTTATATCTATATAATATTGTAGAGACGGGGAGGGGATCCAGATCTAGAGGAGGGAGGAATCTAATTCTGTATCCCATTCACCATTACCTCACAATTTCCTTATGCTGTAAGACTTGTAATACCTGGCTTGATTAGATCTGACACAAACTTATCTTCTCCACCCCCAACCTAACCCCCTCCATCAAACCCTAACACAATTTACATCTTCAGCTCTAAAAAAATTATTTGGCCTCCCATTAACACATTACCCTGGATTTTTTTTAAGCCAGTCTTTTCCCTTTAAAACATCTCATCCAGTTCACCCTGTTAAAACATCTCCTAAATCCTTGTAGATCCCTTAGTAGGTTTAACTTCCACTTTAGATTCAGTGAAATTATCTGTGAACAACTTTACTCACAATATAAACCCTACTTTACTAGATAAGACCATCGGTTCTATAAGTAAGAAATCCTGGCGACCACAATGTCTTGTAGTGATAAAAAGTTGGCCCGAGTCCTAACTCAGCTCCATTAAGGACTCTATATAATACACTTAAATTTTCTTCACAATGAACCATGACACTTCTAGATCATGTTTTTTGTCTGTCAGGTATGACACAGATAAAAATATCTTTCATCTTTTCTAAAACTGTGCCAGTTTATGATTTGAATCTCCTTCCAGTGGTAAACTGTTTGAAAGCAAAAGTCCTTTGTTTCAACATAGACAGATTTCATTGTTAACACTGTTTTAGCTTTGGATATAAAACAAATGAAAAGTTTGATAACATCTTCATGTTAACTTCTGTTGATATCAATAAGTTCTGAACAGAATATAGATATCAGTGAAATTGACAACACATGCATTTCACATGTTCTTTCTCTTTGAATAAGAAATCCATTCCAGTCTAGTGCTTTCAACCGGAAATACAAAACAACTACGGCAAAATGAAGGTAAACATAAAACTCATTGATCCGATACCTCAATAAGTAGGTCACATTTTACACACTTTGAAAATCGGACACGAAACCTGTAGGACTGGTTTAATACGACCATTTGTGACAAGGATATACTTATTGATGTTTTTATATTTAGCGCCTTGTTCTGGTTAAAACGGAAGAACAGTTTGATTCAAGAAGACAGCTTATCATAGTTTATAAGTTGTTAAAAAGTTATAAAACATAATACTATGAAATAAATATCATTTAAGCAATGTTGTAATAAGAATATCCTAGCTTTAATAGACCCGATAAGTATTTACAATTGAGGTGATCTACATGTCAAAATCTGGGTGGTATATATATATATATATATCTTCTACTCCTAATTAAAAACTAACTAACAATCTATCAGACTAATTAAAACAGTTTATAAAGACCGATATCACCTCTAGCTACATGGAGCTCGAGCCAGACACATACTTATAGCAGTTTATTTTTAGCAACACTAATTAGGCAGTGTTTTATACACAGTGGGGTATGTTTCATGGCCTAAATAATATTTTCCAAGACCAGTAAGCTCCTTGTTAAATCTTTACTAACCATTGTTTAATAATTACATACACTGAAAAAATATCAATAAAATACTATATCAAGTTATTTCAACAAACCAGAGCTTCGCATAGAAAAAATGAAGTTAAAATGAAAACAATTTTTAAAGCTATAAGTGGTTTTGTTGTTAGACTAACAAAAGCAACTACCAATTAATGTTTTGTATCAAGATGTATGTTTGGCCCGATCAAGAGTTTGAGTTAAGGTTGGTATAGAGTGTGTGTGGACCAGCTGTTGTACAGTCTCTAGATCAATATAAGAATAATTTATAAGGACACAATATATATCTGCCTGTCTATACACAACATCTGTTTTACAGGAAGTCCCTCTAGCATCCCAGTGTTGGCACTTTCAAAACCATGCATGAAGATTCTAACGATTTCCCATCTTATTTTTGGCTCAGACACCTCATGGCTGACAGATAGAAAGTGATTTTAAAGACACTTTCTGTCTGGCAGTGCTAGCCATAAAGACGCATGTCTAACAGGTAATACCTGGCTACACATCAAGACACATGTCTAACAGTTGCTACATAGCCACATATTAAGACATATTCAATACCTGGCTATAAAGACACATGTCTCACAGTTGCTACACAGCTAAATAAAGACACATGTCTCACAGTTGCTACACAGCTAAATAAAGACACATGTCTCACAGTTGCTACAAGGCTAAATAAAGACACATGTCTCACAGTTGTTACACAGCTAAATAAAGACACATCTCTCACAGTTGCTACACAGCTAAATAAAGGCACATGTCTCACAGTTGCTACAAGGCTAAATAAAGACACATGTCTCACAGTTGCTACACAGCTAAATAAATACACATGTCTCACAGTTGCTACACAGCTAAATTAAGACACATGTCTAACAGTAAAGAACCAGTTATAATTATAAGACCACAGACATGACTTGAAGACAACATAGGACCACATAATGTATAAATATTCAGTGTGTCTGCCATTAGTGACTTGTCTATACAGACACCAACAGACATGACTTAATAAGATTTAACAGCTCTCGAGTACAAACTTATAGACAACAGGCAAAGCCTGCCTCACAGATATGGCCAATAAGGAAGAGTTCATTTGTGAATGTCTGGATCAATATATACAGATGTTCATCCTTATCACCATTAGAGAAAGGAGGTGGAATCGGCTAGGATTGTGTCAGTGTAAGATGTCAGAATGTTAGGAAAACACTCCTCTAATCTGGAGGTCTCTGGACAGGGGTTCAAATCTATCAACAGAGGTCTCAGTACAGGGGTTCAAATCTATCAACAGAGGTCTCAGGACAGGGGTTCAAATCTATCAACAGAGGTCTCAGGACAGGGGTTCAAATCTATCAACAGAGGTCTCATGGCAAGGGTTCAAATCTATCAACAGAGATCTCAGGACAGGGGTTCAAATCTATCAACAGAGGTCTCAGAACAGGGGTTCAAATCTATCAACAGTAAGCTGCAGTGAGTTGATCTGTTCTAAAAGGTATCTGTTTATTTAAAGTTTCAAAATTAAGAAAATATCTGAAATACTTATGAAACTTGTGAATATCCACATTAAACAAATTCACTATGGAATATGTTTCACTATGTAAATAAATAACAAATAAAACTTTATGACAAAATAAACTGTCTCTATATTATATACAACTGCCTTTTCTATAATCATATATATAATATACACCTACATGTATGCCAAAAATTCTCTACACAACAGTGGGTACAGTATGTACATGTGAGAAAGCCTAGGTGTTTCCATCCGAGACTACTTAAACTCTGGCTGAAGTATAAAGTTGTGCATTTCACATTCCAAAGATCACCTGGTTGTAACCAACATACAGCACCCATGTTCTAATTTCAAGAAAATATGTTAACTTCTAGTATACAACATATGCATGAATAAAACAAAACCACAAAAGATATGCATCTAAGAGTCAACATGACCCTGAAGGCAGAAATTCCTTTCAAGTGAAAAAAAAATATATGAACATCCCAACACAGTTTTATCTCTTAGCCTGGAGTAACTTCAGTAATTAATGTCACTATTTTCTTGTCTAAGTAAATAAGATGTTGCTTTCTGGTTGAACTCCTGTCAAACGGAGCTCTTTTTGAAAAGGAGGTCTGAAAGGGTTCAGTTGCCCTGGAGATGTAATACATCAGGTAGTCTTGTAAGGGTAACACCTAGGTCTACATGGGCTTCAATTCTACACACACAACTGTCATTGAGCAACTCGTAACTTACCAGGACAAGATTGTACACAATGCAAAAACTGCACTGTTCATTTTAGGGGGGTCGAAAGATCATTGTGGGCTATTTTATTTAACCTCCAATCACTTTGATAGAGCAAGGTAAATTATCAAAAATTTATTCTTATACATCCAATTTTATATGGGTGCTCGTGATCATGAAAGCAGATTCTCATAAATTGGCTCCTTGTTAGGAACTTTGAAGAATGCAGATAATTAATTCAACTCAAATACAGTGAAAGTCATGAGTATGAGAAATTGAGACGGAATACCTTGGTTGTTATGTATTCAATACTTTTTATAGAGTTGTTATTTAGAAGATTGATCTCGCCCACCAAGTGGAGTCTGTTATTACCTCTATATCTACTGAACACACATATAACTTGGCAGGAATGTCACCCGCTATACAGAGTCGAAGCTCTCATACACATGCATAAACATGGACCAAAACCACAGAGTATTTTGGCTAATATCAATATGAATCAAATGATTTCTGAGGTAAAAAATGTTGCTTCTGTTTATTTCAGAATGGTGATTGCTGTCGGACAATGAAACCTACGTCCACAACAGATTCTGTAAATTTAGCCCTAAAGATACTGACATCTTGATTTTCTGTGATAAGATGAAGTAGCAGAACTTGAGCATATTCAATCACCAATGACAATGAAGGAAGGTGCAGCTCAATTGGTTTGGTTTGGTGCTGTTTCAGTGTTTTATGTCCTATTAACAGCTGTGGTCATTTAAGGACATACCAGGAGTGTCTGTGGGTGGGGGGGGGGGGGGGGGGGTTCCTTTCCTTTTACAGTGGTGGATCAACAATTGTTTCAAGAACTGATATATTCAAACCTGGTAACCTGGTTGGCCTGGTCAGAACTGGGAATGTTGGTCAAAACTGGGGATATCCATACCTGGTTGGTCAGAACTAGGGATATCCATACCTGGTTGGTCAGAACTAGGGATATCCATACCTGGTTGGTCAGAACTGGGGATATTGGTCAGAACTAGGGATATCCATACCTGGTTGGTCAGAACTAGGGATATCCATACCTGGTTGGTCAGAACCGGGGATCGATATTGGTCAAAACTGGGGATATCCATACCTGGATGATCAGAACAGGCCCTGATTTCATCAACATTCCTTAACTTAAGGAAACTTCTTAAAATAAAAATCTCCATAGGAAAGCATTACAGAATTTAAGGAGATAATCCTTAGTTAAGGAACTTTCCTTAAATTCTGTAATGCTTTCCTGGATAACTTTAAGTTAAGGAATTTTCTTAAGTTAAGGAACATTGATGAAACCGGGGTGAGACTGGAGATATCCAAACCAGACAGTTATAGCTAAACTGTCATTGTGCACAAATTAATTTCATAGTTTACATCATCAAATTAAATAATCTTAGAGTTTACAAAACAAGAATTTCCTTTCATCAGTGTTTGTAATCAGACCCGCCCTGATAGCTGCACATAAAATTAATGTAAGATGTTGTGCATATTGACGACATATTCATCTTGTGATCTTATTACTATCACCGCAGACCTGCACACACGGTGCTGAAATCTCATCGATCAAACCGTCCAAATCTCTTACACATTTTAAAACCTCTGTGTGCAAACTGACAACTCGGAAACATAAAATTCCCCCATCTACAGGTTCCCAATCAATCTGTTCATCGTCATTAAATTTTTCAACCATAAAACTCCAATCGTTTTCCTGTGATAAGTAACAGCTACAATGTAGCTACACACTGCATTTAAAGTCTATTCACGTCCAAATGATACACATTCTTCACTTTTATACGGGCAGACAAAACTCTAATCATCAAGTCATTTGACATCTGATGCATATATACAGCATATGTCATTTGTAAAGTGTTATCAGTTAAACTATGTGAAATAATTTACATTTAATGAATTATTCATCAACAATATTTCCAAGGAACCAATCATGATACTGCTAAAACACAAGCACATATCATAAAGTTTTTCAAGTTTTTGAATAAAAAAAGATAGTTTCTTATTCCTGGCTCAATATTTCAAGGAAAATTAAATGCAAGAAAATTATATGGATATAAAAATACTTGTACCTTAAGTATGGGCGACATAATATTTTTGCAGTAGATTTATATTAAAGCTAACAATTGGCAGGACATGAAATCTGTTAACAGCAGTCACACGTGTCATAGGAATCAAGATTCTTACATACACTTAACAATCTTATAGCAAACAAGTAAATAAGATATACTGTATGTACATGTACATCCATGTTGTTAAATGTGAATTGCTGTGAAAGTTGATATTTTCACGGTAGGGATTTTTGAAGCCTCTAAGCTGTTTGCAGTGTAGAAATTTCCACGTCACTCATGCTGTTTTGTACTACATTTTTGTATGTGCCTTTATACTTTTGAGTTTGAGTTGTATGAAATATGTTTGTGTGTGGTTGTATTCGCAGGGATTTAATGCAAGCGAAATAAACAAAAATGTCCATTCCGCAAATAATTCCACTTTTACAGTAGGGAATGAAACCTGCTTTTGAGTCAATGATTGAACTGTTATGACCAGTATATCAAACTCACAACTGCTCGGTATAGGCCACCTATAGCTACACTTAAAATTAAAACAGTTATTCTGCTAAGACAGACAAACAGGAAGTCGACATAATTAAATCATAACAGGCCCTGGAAACTTCAACTGTATATTAGATGTTACCTAAATCCCAAACCCAACCTTTTCATCATTAAATCACTTTATTTACGGATGAAAAGGACTTTCCAAGCATTTTTCACAAACGTTAACACATTGTGCCAGCATGATAAATTTAACTTTTCTTATAGGTTACTTAACATAAGATATAAATAATATTCCCGGACAGCTGTTATTTTATAATTTATTAAAAACATGATGATACTCTTTCACATTTTTTGTTAATTAAATCATTTTTTTATAAAAACTTTCACACAATGCACATATTTAACATCAGTTTTATGTGTAAACAAAACAGAAATAGCGACCCTGCGATGTAGCGCCCATTAGGATGAAGTATGTAGCTAGGTAAAACATATGGTTCTCCTCAACCCCAGAAATATGCATTTCAGTTTGTGTCTGTCAATCAACCCCCAGCAAATCTGATGAGAGTGAAATGTACATTTCATCTGTTTGATAGACATGTATGGAGTGACATTACTGCTATTTACATGTACTTCACAGTACAGATTTTTTTATGATATACTTTAAAGACGATATTACAGCTAAATTTAACTAGGTGGGTGACAGATTTTTTGTTTTAATTTTCAATTAATTTTGTAGTGTTCCTTACTATAAAAACTAACATCAAGTCTATTTGAATCGCTTGACCACCTCGGTCAAACCTTCCCACAGTATAGCTCTCAGTAAACACCAATTTAAACACTGACCACTCTTGTTTACATCACCAGTTTCAGCTAAGTGACAGGTCACTCGGAAGATTTCAAGTGAAGAAGCCCAAGTTATAAATTAGGAAAGTGTTTGGTGGTGCACACCTGCAAATCTGTCCCAAAATACCCCCTGGTCAAGTTGTTAAAGGTGACAAATGACCTACACTTTGATGACAGGGCTCGCCTACCTGTATACCATTCAGGTCCGGCCCTAACCCAGGGCCATAACGGCCTTTATTCGGCTACATACCTACAATCATAACAGACTTTATGTGGCCAAATTCCTACCTACAACCAACATTTGTAAATACTGCACATAAACTGAGAGAATTCTACCATAACCCATAATGAAACCGGCATAAAACTACTGGTAGACAATGTAAACAAATAGTTTACCCATTCAAGTTAGTGAACAACATCTTTTCTCTGTATGGAAAACACTATACAGCAAAACCTGGCAAATTTCATGGGAACAAAAATTTTTTACAACTTATTATTTCTTCTTTTAAAAAAAAACCACAAAGATACTTTGCTATTTCCGACTTCATGTCAAATTGTTTTTCTTCCGAATTTATCAGTTCTTTGGTCAATTTTTTTTCTAAGATAAAAAAAAGTCATATATTTTGTTAACTAGCTGATTTGTATTGAAATAAGATTACTTTAAGTTTAAATACTTGAAGAGGTTGTTAATTTCAATGACTCGTAAACACACTGGAATGTACTTCTATGAATCATAGTCACGTGACCCCTAGAGATTGTCAAGGTCTGACTTGTTAATTAGCCGATTAAGTACCTCTCACATCAAACGATACTTGCAATAAATGCAAAGTCATTAAAAAGATAAAAAGAGTGAGCATCCTTGCTAAGGACTAGCTGCCATAATTGTGTTGTTTCTTTTTTTTTAATTTCAGGTAATATGCTTTACGACCAAGAAATGCTGCAAACCTTCTTTACAAATTCTGATAGCAACGTAGGAATGGCTATGTCAACATAGCCAGACTTTGATGGGAGTAGTTCATCACAGGTTTTTTTTCTTTCTTATTCATCAACAGGTCATAACAAAACTCTGGAAATAGAAACTGTCATTCCCCGCGCAATATTCAGCATTGTGGGTAACTGGAAAAACTGCTTTAACCATTGACAGTATAATGTGACTTAGCAAAAAGTAAGGCTGCATTTTAACATGGTCGTAATGAACAGCTTTTAAACAAAAGATTTCCTCAAAACAGTTTTTTCCCACTGTAAAAGTTCTACAGAGAATATCACCCAATTTTCTTCAATGTAAAATCTGCTGCTTTCTACATATAAACAGCTAAACACAAACTTCTGCAACCTTATAAGCATCCAACATGTTGGCGTCACAAAAGCAATTCGGTCCTTTTCCCCAACACATACAAGACTTGCAATCAGAAATCCAATATCTGAACCAACGTAAAAACAGCAAAAATAACTAGATTGAAACAAAGTTTATGATATTATCAGATAACACTGCAAAGTTCAACACTTTTTGTTTCACTTCAAATTGAAACTGGATTCTGCAATGCTGTGATATAAGGCAATGTCTACCATGTGTTTCTCCAGTCTCCTTTTACAGGAATTTTAACTCTTTCACCCCTGAAGACACCTTTGAACTCTTCCAAATCAAAAGGCTGGAATGGTTCATTATCAAATTTCAGGGTGAATGACATAAATACAACTAACATCAATCACCTTGTGGAGCTATTTACGTTACAACAAATTCAGTTTTCTAAAATCCTCAGAAACTTTTGAAGGGTTGTTGACATGTGTGACGAAATCTGATTTCAAAAATACAGTATGTAGTATTTAAAAAAATGCTAAAACCATATATACATTACATAAGTATCTTATGAATAGATTTTCTGTAGTAGGACAGGACTAGGAAAACAAGCCATTTTGACTAGCCAATGTAATAAAAGACATGAAAGCCGACACCTACATTTCTGTCGCCTCTTATTTCATGTTTAAGACATGTGAAATTCTATCTCCAACTGATAGCCTTGTATGTACCGTGAAATCAAGGAGAATCTCTACATAGTCTGGTGCATTCATGTAAATATAACTCACGATGAAAAGATAAAATATGATATAAAAACTTGTGGAGGAGCAGACTTTTTAAAATATATACCAGCATAACATTTAGGATGTATTCATGACAGGAATACAAATTTCACTCGTACCAGATAGTTTTTCAAATTGAGGTCTTTCTCCGCTGAAATGTGACAAGATATATATAAAGAGAGAGTAGTTATATACACCTGTTTAGTTTAGCAATCGCTGACATAAATTTCTGCCTTACCTTCAGCAAGTGTTTATTAATCCATTTCGTAAATGTTTTCTTTTGAACGGCATCCCTTTCATCTGTGGAGAAGAAAAAAAGATGGAAATTAGACCAAATTTCATTACAGATTCATAATTATATTAAATTTATCAATAAAATGCTCCATAAATTTCTTAGTTCATAAATCTATTATTAATTTTATTTCATTCACAATCTGAAGAAAAAAGAGGAAATACTTTGAAGGAAGTATTAGAAATGTGGGCCAGGTTTATATAGGTGAGAAAACATAATAAGAAAGTATACATTTGTACAACTTTCTCGGTTGAAATCTAACCTTGCTTAATGTAAATACATGTACATGTATTTCAAACTTAATTTTATATCAAATAAATAACGTTTAAGTAAAAAAAAACACTTTAATTTTAAGCCAGGTGTAAATTGCATTTCATAATGATGATGCAGGTTTTCATGGGAAAGATTTTGAACAAAGTTAATATACCAGTAACACAAAAAGTTTGATTTGGTCTTACAGATACACTGTAAGTTGTTACATTTTAATCTGCCTCTGTGTATGTAAAAGAATGTGTTCCTGTACATATATATACTATGCTGCAATGGAGACTGGGTATGTTGGTGTATTAACCTCCTTATGATAGGCCACTTCTGTTGCCAATTTCAGAGTGCTACCTCTGTACAATCAATAAAGCAACAACTTATTTCCCCTTTCTGCTGTCATTACGTACATAAACAGATATTTATGTTCATCACAAACTCTGTATGACTTAATGTTGTTACCAACTTTTGTGAATGACAGAAAATATCTTACTTCAAATAAACCAGTATACAATCCATACATTCATTGTTGCAAATTCATATTTTTTATGTTCTGTGAGTGTGACCATACAATGAGAAATAAGACCCCTGTTTGGGGGGGGGGGGGGGGGTTGTAGCTAGCTCTCTGTAGTGTATGGTCAAATGAACTGTTTCTTGTGAAGAAAATTGAACAAGACACAAACCACTGGCACGGTCCTTGTTGCTTTATTTTCTTTTCCACTACAGCTATACATTCTAAAAATTGTAAACAGAAGATCCTGCTACAATGAATGCCCTACTATACAGTTTGTCAGCTCCCCTCATTACAGCCCTCTTGAGATGTGTATAAAACAATGTCAATATTTAAACATTAATTTGTGATCTTGTACATAAACAGCATAAATTAATTATATCCTCCAGCTATATTACTTGAACAATTATTTTTCTAAAGTACACACGCATGTTGTGGTTGCTGTTTACCTATGAAGAGAAAGACTGTATTTTAATATCCTGTTTTCATACTGGCAATAAACTGCATTCATTCCACATGCACCCTTAAGACACATTTGAACTCTTCCAAATCAATGTTTGGTTTAGCTGATAATGATATTTCGGGGTGAATGAATTATAAAATTCAAATATATACTTTATGAAATCATGCTGTAAATTATCTATTTTTATTTATTATTGAAATATAGATGCACATGTAACGTGTCATTAATGTCTTATATGCCAATAGTTAATCTATCCATGTACGTTGTTTTTGCTAGCAATCTACTTATAGCATTAAAGTCTAACATTATGTTTCATCTGATTTTATGCATACCACATTAAAATTTTTAATTTTCAAAACAGCCCCGGGGGTGCCGAAAAGGCTAAACGTTGACACTAAGACTGTCATCAACTGATCAAGACGTAGATATTCATACACTCTTAAAATTCTGTATATATTATATCCAGATTTCATAAACAGGTGACTCATATGCTAATTAGGAATTCATTTTCGAAAAGCCAACTGAAATTATTATTTCAAGAAGTTTTGCTCTCAAGTTCAAAACATCATCTTATCATGAACATTTTCTTTATAATCATTTTAGTTATTTGGGTAAAAAAACTAATATTACTGTGCTGTTAGACAAACAGAAAATGTGATAAGAAAAAATGTTTAAAGTATTTTTAACGGATTATAGCACATCTACAAGTGACATTCCAAGGATTTCATAAAAAAAGTTTCAATAAAGAAGTATTTATGAAGTCATGACATACTTTCAACATTAATGAATATGTTAAATGAAGCATGCATCATTTTTAGAAATATAATATAGATTATGTACTCCTGACAAATACCATTGATAATTGACCCGTATCACATTTCATAGCTATGTCAACATCTACAAGAGTAAATGCCATATTAACCTATTTAGAAAAATATTTATATTATATTACATGTGTACAATGGGAAGGGAATATACTCAACACAATAGTGTATTTGTTACAATCGGTTGATATTATATACCTAATATACCTGTATAACAATTACAGGTATAAATCTAAATACCTGCTCGTTTAAAATCGCATGCTACCGCGGCATAAAGGTTAAGTAGGGTTATTCTTGTTGACAGATTGAGGCACGACCTCACACTAGCCTAGCTTTATATACCTACCCGACTCTTTTCTCCGGTTTTCTTCATACTGCATCATGGCCCGAGGGGAGGGGGGGACCTCTGCCGGGTCATATTGCGAAGTACTACCCCACATTTTTACAACACTTTAAAACTTTCCACACTTTTAAGATAAGAAATTTAATGCCTGCATTACTTCAATCTGGTATACACCTAATATTTCCGTCACTAGAATTTTATCTGTATCCTCCCAATTATGTAACCTGATCATTCGAATCTAATCAGCACTGATTAACTCCCAGGTGAGAATCCAGGTAAATCACACATCAGTGATAACGCTATAACACCGCTGGGACACGGGGTCTCGAAAGTGCAACAAAAACCTTGTCGGTCCACCTTATCAAAATCGTCACAGCGACATTTTTACTTCACAAGTAGCTCACCACCAACACCACTGACTCATGTGTTTAAATCCCAGAGTGCAAATAAATGTCCTCCAGTTTTAAAACGAGTAATACACATAAGAGGTACTGTGACTTTCCCTGCCCAGCCTTCGAGGGGAAGGTTCACCCCTGGTATGTGCCTGATGTTTCACTACACAATATACACATGGTCCTTACACAGGTGACAATCGTACCTGTGTAGTCACTCAACCATAACACCATTGCATGGGCAATAACAGCTGTAGGATTTACTCCCGCGGAGGTAAGGGGGCTACTCCTGTGACGTATCAATGGGGTCTAAATTTAGTAACAAATTCGGCTGAGTGGAGGTCCCGAATCTGTACACGCTTGTACACTGGGATAAGTAACATCACATGTCCCTCGACTTTAATACGAGGTTTCACTTTGACTATGTGGAGTTTAATCAATAACAGTAACAAACGTGCAAGGTAGATAAACTCGTGTCATCAACAGATAAACATGACAACGCAAACAAAGGCCAACATCGGAATGTTTACTTGGAGAAAACATGTGACGATGTATTTGCATTTACCGGTAAAAATTGATTGACATAACACGTGGATTCTAAGGTCACGGTAGAACCGCGGGTTATATTTAGCAACAGTGTAATGGTGGAAATATGATATTCCTAACAGCATACAAATACACGAATCATGGATATGGCTGATAAGATAAAACGCTTCTGGAAGCAGATTATACAAACCGATTTATAAACATACCTGCTATTTTCAGCACGGCCCTGTCCGGTGGATCAAGCTGGAGCATGGCAAATGGCAGCTCCCTCTCGGCAGTGCCATACTCCCTGTAGTAGTAATCCGACGGGTAGGTGTCCATTGTGTCCACCCGTTACACCCCTATCGTCCGAGATATCCCTCCGTCAAATTTCATACCCCTAGCTGTCCAAAAATAAACATAGAATTTGATTAGGTCAAGGCAGGTGCGAGACTGAGGTCGCGCGTGCGGGCCATCGCGGATGATTTCCCGTTCAGTCGTCATAAATAGACATCATTCAGCGAATAAATTCCACACATTCTATAAACTGAGGTTTTGTGAATTCATCAAGATCATCATCTGCACATCTTACTCAATACTATCCCCCATATCGTCAAAATAAAAGTAGAATGTCTGCAGGAAAATGGCCGCTTCACCAGTCAATGCAAAATATGGCTTAGTAATACAGTGATGTCATTCCCTCGGGGTCAAGCCGGAGACGGTCCTCTTTACATAATAAATGCACATGTACCTGTACCGGGCTCAGCCGGGAGTCTATTTAATCTACCAGCTATTTACAACTCCGTCGATAAGATTAAAATCGCCTTAGCATCTCGTATTTAGTCACGAGTTATGATTCATAGAAAGATGGAGTAAATGATATTATTGGAACAGCCGATGTGTCTTGCAGTGAAGATGTATCGCACTCGCCCATTGGGTTTTCCTTCAGCCGCTGCAGCAAGCTGACGTATGCTGAGTTTATTGTCATTCACGTTTACGGCGGTACATCACATTACTCACGTGCTTTTAATTATCTACCGAGCTTCAACGGTGTGTACTTATCCTTTTGTTAGGTTATCTCAAGGTTTCAGATGTAAATAGCTAAAAGCATCCCATGGATGTACTAGGTGTACGTATGTTCATACTTTCTTATTCGAAAAAATATAAATGCGATTCTTATTATACTCCATAAATTCAAATCACGTCTTTGCTTTAAAGCGCCCACATGGCATTATTTTAATGTATTTGGGATATTGTTATGATCAACAATTGTATAAATATATCACTGACTTGTGGATATAGGTATATGTGTGTATTAAATTCATATTGGTTTTTTCCCCGTTTGAAAAAAAAAGAAAAATATGTGCGCGGTGCCAGCTTTTATTACCTCTGAGTATAGGGACCTGCGAATTTGTTACAACTATATTCGGACCTTAACCACGCAATTATAAGTACGTGCATCAACTAATAAGGTCCAAATTAAGCTTTAACATAGTATCATCACTATCATGTCCCTGTGTCTTTTGAGATCAGCTGATGAGAATGTTGCAATCTACACTACTGAGAGGGAAATACAAAAATATCCTGCATAAAACAGGAACTGTATCGACACATGCTGAACTACCATGCACAGGGACCTGAGAATTTGTTACAGCAGGGACAAATACGTCCCTGGTTACAGCTAGATTTGGACCTAATTAAATTAAGATGTTTAGAGTAATTTTACACTTTATGGGTTTAGTTAAATTTTCGATAAAACAAAAAGGATCCCTCAATGGTTATATAGCCTTTATGGCTATTGAGGGGGATTTTATTGAAAATCGAACTACCCCTCTACCCCTCTCCCTCCCCAAAGTGTAAAGTTACTCTTTATTAGGTCCAAACGATCAAAACTAGCTGTAATTTTAAATTTTAAGGTCTCTTGTGTGCGTGATATACATGGTAACCAGAGACGTATGAAGTCATTATACGTCTCTGATGTAACATTTACAAATACATGTCCTAGATAGTACGCTGGTACTATCAAAAAAGTGTTAGCTGCATATAATATAATTATATTGCATGTAATAGTGCGAAACACCTGTGTGATAATATTGATGTACACTATTCCCTTAATTGACTTCCCAAACCATGGCTGTATATTTTTAATAGGCGAAGCTGAAGAATAATATCAGAGAGTACATAATATTGGAACATATTAATAATGACAAGTCATACCAACAATTATAAAGATCAATATTTCAACATGTTATTTTATACCTCGTCCTAGTAACACATGTGACACGAACCTACCCTAGATCAGCTAGGCACTATAAATATTTGTACAAATTCTAACTCGGACGAATTTTCAGTTGTAGGCCTAGTACGCTAACACCAGGGACAGTGAATTATTAAAATTGCCATTCTGTGAATTTTTCAACGATATCACCAATCGAGTAATTTATGAAGTGTAAATAATAATCCTGAAATAGCTTCATAATGGTAAAAGGGTAGCTCACAAAGTCCATGTGTAGCGATTAAAGGGAGAGAACTCGGGCTAAAAGCGACCCAGTTTTTATTTCTGAGTTATGGTACTGCTTATCTCGGTAAATATCATGTTTCCTGTTAGTATAAAACGGATTTGATAAACCACGTTTTGGATATTGTAGTTCGTCCTGTGTAAATATCTGCTTATCTGAAACGTACAAACGGACAACGATTTATAACCGTCACTGTTTCTATGGGAAATCCAGGCGATTTATAGAAGGAAGACAAAAATACATGCGACTAGCATGCAAGGGAATGGCAAATCTGGGTGTACATTTCTATAAAGAAACATCTGATCATGGTGATCTAATTAATAAGTAAACATAATTACATCAAACATAAAAAATATTCATATAATGGATTTGTATGTTTAACTGTAGAACAGTATTGCTGAAGAACTTATCATTCCCACTTACCTGTACCCGTACTGTCTGAGCCTTAAATACAAATGACCTTCTATCTCTCCAAGGTCACTGAGGTACCCTTTTACCCCGATATGACACAGATATACCACTGTACGCTAAATATGCGAATAATTAGCGAAGACTGTGACAATAAGCCCCGTATATAATACACCTTTTAACTATGCGCCTCATTAACACATTAACGAAAGGTGAACCCACGAAATTCTTTTTTAAAACTTGATTATTTAAAAAGCCAAAATAAACATAATATAACACGTATCGCATTGAAAAATATGAAGCGAGAGGAATTGGTCACTTATTCGAATTCATGATCAGATTTCTTGTTAAATGAGTGAGCATGTGGTTACGTTAATTAAATAGACACTGGAGTTACATTGGCAAATCCCGGTATGGGGTATTCTAGGTTTAAACAGTATTTGTTTCATATATAAATATGTTGAGTTCACACATATATAATTATACAGAAATTGACAATCCTCACAAAGATTCCTGTCTGTAATGCTGTTTATCATAATAGTCTGGGGTACTAGTAATCTGTTTCACTCAGTAACTACAAGTGAAATATATTTGATTGACGTTATATTGATGTTTTACATTTTCTTGCATTCCATTGCATATGTTCAATTAATTTCATTCTTTTTTGTATAATCATATTTTCAAATGTATGTATTTATGTATCACATGTTGTAATATTCAATAATGGGGAAATAAAAGAGAATAATAAAAAGTCGGTCGTTTTTATAAACCACCTGTGTCTTTAGAAGACCGGGGTTGTTCTTATTGTTTTAATAATTTTAATTCAACTGTTATAGAAACTGAAATACATTTTATTTGCGACTGTCCATTATATAGTGATATACGAATCTTTCTATTTGACAGAGCAGCTGAAGTGTTAGTGAAAAATTCTTAACGATAAGCTGGAACGATAAAATTATGTAACTTATGAATAAACCTCGTGTGCAATTTATTTTAGCCAAGTCAGCATATCTTATGTTTAAAAGACAATTTTAGATAGCCTATACTGTGACAAGTTTCTAGTTTTTGTATAGTAATTTAATTTTTAGTGTCTAATAAGTCAAATTAGCTTTGCAAAATATAATTTCTTTTAAAAGATTTGCATATATATTGAAATGTGTTATAAATTTATGTATATATATTGCGTGACACTTAATAATAAATTTTTATTGATTGATTGATTTACTATTTATCTGTTTCACCCTGACCCAATAACTACGAGTGAAATATTTTGTTTACTAGCTAGCTGCACGCGACTCGCCGCTATACACGTGCCAATAGACAAGTGTGAGACAGCGCGGTCAAACCTTGATGTTTATACTCAGCAGGTGAGAATCCATTACCTGTTGACCAGCTGTAATTACACAGCGGGGATTATCGGCGATTCTTGACCCACCTGTTCTTACCTGAGGTCAAGTGAAGGAACAAACGCCCAACACACTGACCAGAGCATATTGATACCTATTATACTGTATTTGCAATTTTTGCTCAACTGAGATTTCTATGTAAATTGTAAATATGGAACTCGAGAAGAAGGGTTTATTCATATTTACAGTTAGACAGATTGTATCTTTAAGCATATATTACATTATATTATATTATATACTTACCTGTAATTCCTCTCGTCGAGTTTTTTCACTCTTGCTACCCGCTTCTCTGACCCATCACATTACTTGTTTGATAGTAAGAATTTACCTGAGAAATGTCTATAAATTGATATCTCTATGTAACTGGTGATTTTTGTAAAAATAAATTTGTGATTTTCCCCCAAGTAAATCATCAAGTTATTCCACGAAAACAAATAGCACAAAATATATATCTTGGAACAGTCAACACCTGTTTTTATTTTCATTTTGATTTTTTTTTTTAATTTGGTTTGTTTCAGATTTCAACAGCTTACAGAAAATAGCGTACTGAGACAGGGATTGCATGGCTTTCAATCTAAAACGTTGTTTACTCCCGAAATTTACAAGTTTAACGCCGACACACGCACCGAATTACATCGGTGTTACGACCGGCGTAGTCGCGAAATGTTCTCTGTGTGTATTTCTACTGATGTATATGGTTATGAATTATAAAACGTAAGCCATGTAGGTATACTGTAACAGAAGTATCATATTGAAACCCCACATCCTATTTCCCACACATTATATGTCGACTCGTGTAGGTGTCACGGCCACCGTATCTGATCTATAGGGCTTCATCTCTATACGTTATACCTTTGATATTTCAAACTTTCACTTTTACAAACTGGACTAGTTAAAAGTATATACATGTATATATATCAAAACGGGGCGTTAAACGATAGTTTGCGCTTCTGAGTCATTTCGTCGTGATTTATAATGCATATATTTTTAATGAAATACATCATTTAGAAATTCATACAATAGGCTATAAATGTTTGTACCGTAAATCATAAAGCATGTCTTAGTGTACTTATATATTACATGAATAAATGGATTTCTATATTTAAAAAAGATACATGTACTGTGTACTACTATACATGTGCTAATGAAATGAACAACTTTTAAAGTTATCATACTTACCCAAATATTGATATACATGTACGTATATCAGAGACGTAATATATCACGTCTCCGGACCCATAAAGTTACACACACATTTACATAATACAAAGTAATAATGTTTGCATGAAAGAGAGACCAAGCAGGTTTATCTGCATTTTAATGAATTGGGACCTGTTTTCCGTAGATTTATTTTATTTTAATGAATTGAGACCAAACATGCCTACCAGTATTTTGATGAAAAAAGACCCAGCATGTTTACATGTATTTTGATGGATACAGATCCCTGGATCCAGCATGTTTACATGTATTTTGATTAATACAGATTCAGCATGTTAACCTGTATTTTCGTTAGTATAAACACCTACATACCACACGGAACATATTTGATTACCTGTATATATACGGAACCAGTAGATATAAATTTCAGATGGGACAGCCCCCACTTTACGTTTTAACCTTGATTTTATATTTGATAGCGTACACCATCAGTCTCGCCAAGTTTGTCGTTTTAAAGGGATAGGGTCGCAGGAGCCGAAGGTCAAGGAATATATCATGGTATAATAGGATCATTTCAAATGTTGGTGTTGAAATGGGGCCTCCTAGAGGCCTAACCCCGGGCAAAGTTTTACCAGGGGGTTAAATACCCATCGAAATAGAAAGTTTTACGAACAAACTTCTTTATCTCCCCACCCCTGTATATTTCGAGAAGACAAATACAAGGTCCAAATGTGGGGTAAAAACACGTAACAAGCTGGTGCTCTTTCACTCATCTTTGGCATATAGACGGAAAACATGCCCTTTACGATGAGTACAATGGACTCGTCGTTAGAAACCTAGGAAACATTCGCGGATTAGAAACCCTTCGTTTTGTAGCGAAATATGTATCCCTTTCCATACGGTACAGAGTTACTCAACAATTTCAATTTCAACAATCGTTCTACATAACACCACCACATTCCCACGGGGGTAGGGAGGGGGGGGGGTTGGGGTGGAATAGGGGCGTCTTTCAAAATGAGCAACTCCTACGTACATGTATGTTCATTTATTTGTTTACTATTAAAAGTTAAAAAAAAACCGACTAAAGATCATTCGCCTTTAAGAAAGTTGCCTTATACACATATACACATATAGCCTACCATAAATCTTGCATTAACCCTCGGGCTTTTAACAGTGTTGACTTTCTATGGTAGTATAACGTATATAGCCATAGGGACATGAGAATAACTTGCAGTTGCGTTATGTATGCTTAGTATATGTCTAAAACCGTCTTTATGCGTGTAGGTAAAATTTTTCTTATATAGTCCAATATAATGCCCAGTTGGTGCCAGGCACATTACCGGAAGAAGAGAAGTTATGTCTTGTTGTAACGGAGAGAGTAGGAGTTGATATATTTTTCCGAATGTTGATCTTAGGTAATATATTATGGAGGGGGGGGGGGGGTGTTCCTAAATAAGAAGGTATTGGGAGAAGACACTAAAACTGATTAGGAAAGGATACAGAACTGCAAAAACTGGCAGGTAACATTACCAATAACTACTCTGTAAGGGTTAGTCGGACCCGTCTAAGATCAGAGATAGATGGGGTTCCGTTTTAGGGAAGTTAATCATTAGAAAAGGGCGACCTTGCTGTTATGTAAAAAACTTTTGGTTATGTTCACAGCACACGGACACATCCTGGCTAACATTGAATGCTTAAGTATGTAAAGGGGATATATGGTGATGTATGATCCTATACGAGAGAACAACAGGGCCTGTATTGATGAAACCGTTCCAATGCTCAAGCATACATTTTTGCTCGAGCAGAATTTTTGTTTTAGCTGTAAATTAATAGGAAAACATTATTATGTAAACTTATGATTTTGGAAAGCACTGAACAGACTCAAGTCAGATACCGTTTCTTGGTGTTTTTATTTGCCTTTTTGATCATTTTGGGGTGATTCAACAGAGTTATAAGAAAGTTCGCATGAGCATAGAATCCATGCTTGAGCACGAGAACGGTTTCATGAATATTGACCCTGATTCACAGGTGAATTGTGAATTCATGTATTGACTGATGAAGCAGAAGACAAGGAGAGAAGCTTAAGAAACAAACAACCTGATGGGCTTCTGCAGATTGCATAAGACTTCCTAAAAAGTAAGTATCCGGTCTCAAACATGTAAGAGAGGAAACGGACAACGTGTTAAAAGAAACGAAATGAATAGGACGAGCACAAAATGTGAGGGGAACTAACTCAGATTTTTTTTTTGAAGATTTCATGCATTTCGACACTCCTAAATTGAAACAAATGAAGAAATCAAAATGAGAATGGAAAAATCAAGAGGGATGTTTGCAAACATGAGACTACAAACACCTCGATTAACAAAAGTAAGTCACCCGTGTCATTTTAAATGGTTCAGAGACTCAAACAAAATGGCATAATTCTCATTAACCACCTTCATTTAAAGATGCATACGATGCGTCCTGGTAACATCGAAGAAAGAAGTTTGACTAAGATGACATAAGAACATAAATAGCATGTGTAGAAGAAAATAGAGACCCATCATCAGAGGAGAAAACGAAATGGAGAAACATGCAACTATTGATAACATGGATGGGTATAATAACAATATAACAGGCGGCAGCATGGCGTACGTCGTTTCCTAAATATTTTTTATCACCGGATTCCACCAGGTTAAAAAAATTACATACGCTTGTCACGTGATAGAGGGGGCATGTATACTTCCGGTGTATACCACCAAAGCATCAGTATCACAAAACAATACTAAAAAAAGAGCTGCTATCTGTTTCCAAATGTCATGTTTATCAACATGGTACTTGTCAGTATAAATAAATTTGTTAGAGCATCATAAATTTCGGTAATTTTGTCCTAATTTAACGGCGTTTTACGCCATCAAAGTTCGTTAACTACAGAGTTATCATTACACCGGAAGTACACGCACCCTTGAATATACCATGCGACTGCCAAATCACGTGACATTTATTCCAGAAAGTTGTATCTCGGAAACGGCGTTATCCCGAAGGCGGCAGAAAGTTTGGCTCAAGATATAATATAGTAGAGAAGTTATGCTTTTCACGACAAGATATATAGAAACATTAGAAAATATTCTTCAAAAGTAGAAGGAGCACAAGACGGAAAGTTTCGATAAAGGTAAAATAATCGGCTTTTATATTGCGCAAAGAAATAACATATCTGAGAGTATGACGGCGTACATAATCTTGCTACAATAAACGTTTTCATTATCCTGCAGACAATGGTCATGTTTTATGTTAAGATTTTTTAAAAAGATACTGCTGTGGTTTTTGTTAATGCTACTAATAGTGTACTATTGAGATGGTCATTTAACCAGCGTATACATACATCGCTGATATTCTTGAATGTGAAATCAAAGGACGTGGCTAGTTTTTAATACCAGTCGTAATATTCTCGTCAAAACTAGCTTGGAAGAGTAGATAAGGTTTTTTTTGTGGTATGTTTCATTAGCAACGAGTAGAGCCCGATATAAACTGTTGTTTTAAGGATTCTTGATAGAGTTCGGAACCCAAACAAATGAAACGCTGTTTATCGACGATTGGGAAAATGTGTCATAGGGATTCCATAGATTATAACGCAAGCCTATAATTCATTTGAACTCCAGATCGATAGTTGAAATTGTTTATTGTGAAATTTCATTTTTTTTTTGCAAACGAGGAATAAGTTTTTATTCCACATATTTGAGGTCAAGTAATACAGATGGTTTTGTTTTGAATTTGAGATTAAGTATAGCTACTTCTTAATCTCCTGATGGATAATTCAAATTGTGAAAGTGAATTCATTTCAGCACACTCTTGTTTTGCCTGTTGTTTGTTTTGCTCCTCCACAGAACCCATGCTAATACTGAAATTCATATTGAAGCTGATAGAGGTCTCTTTGATACCTTTGGTCCTTCACGAAAATCTGTTTGAGTGTTTGCTATTTGAGTAGTTCAATCATCCAGCAGGCGACGAGCTTGCAATATGGATAGTACACCTAAACATGCACTTTAGTGTTGCACACTTGCACGGTCACATAAATTACTTCAATCACAGTCAACGAAAAGGGGGATGGGTAGAAATATTATCATTATTATACTGTACTTGTGTATTAAGTAACTCTTGTTTCAGATGTGGTAAACCTAACGGTTTTATGGTCACCACACAAGCTGCTTCCATTGTTTTGACAATATCATCCTCTTGGTGATTCAGTCGTGAATCACTTTACACGTATTTCTAACACATGACCTAATAAACGGCCAGGTATCGTCCAAAAGATGGATTTTTACCGTTGTACCTTGCTGTATCTGAAATCAACTTGATATCATTGTCATGTTTGAACTTGTGCAGGTCAGTACATAATATTATATCATGTTTACAGGTAAACTGTATCGTTGATAAACGTTAATACTCCAAGAGTGGCATTAATGGGATGTGGATTTTGAAAAACTCAAAGGATATTCAGGTCAATCTCCCCTTCTCAGAAATGTTTGATCTATCAAAAAATTTGATTTTTCCACCCTGTACACTACCATCACATACTAAACTGAAAGAACGTCTTCCATCTCTCATTATGAGAGCTTTCTTTTCCAAGAAAAGTGCACGACGATACAAATACATGGTTGTGAGCTATCTTGGAGCATACTTTGTGAAAATAAAAAAAAAAGTTGCATTGAATAATCTGAGGAAGATATAGTACGAATTATTGAATTATATCTTTGTTAAGTTCGGAGGAAAGATTTTCCAACACACTGTTGGCATTCCAATGGGAAACAACTGTGCCCTACTTTTGGCTGACTTGTGTTTGTTTTCATTCGAGGCTGAATTTGTCGAGGGGCTTACCAGGACGGGTAACAAAAACCTTGCCAAATCTTTCAAGTTCACTTTCAGATATATCGACGATGTGTTGTCTATAAACAACAAGGAGTTTTCTGACCTAGTCGATCGTATATACCCTCCTGAACGTGAGATTGAGGACAAAACAAACTCTCCTATTTCAGCTTGGTACCTCGATCTTAACTTAAACTACGACCAAAACGTGCAGCTTACTTCTAAGCTTTATGATAAACGATTTTGATTTTCCAGTCGTGAACTTTCCCTTTCTTGATAGTAATATCCCTGTTTTCCATCCTATGGTGTTTACACGTCACAGTTGATTCGTTATTCTAGAGCTTGCTCTGAATTTCCGTGATTAATGTCAGCTGCTGACGAACAAACTAACAATACAAGGATTCGAGAGATGAAGGTTGATAAAAAATATGGGCAAGTTTTATGGTTGCCATCTTTTATTCATGGCGGGTGTCGTCGATGAAGCAGAAGACGCTTACTTTTCCGGAACACCTGGTCTTAATCTCTTATAATTTTAAGAGGGTCTCCATGCAGATATTTCCTTTGCTCATATTTTGCCCCTAGTTAAATCGATTTTGAGTTGGGATGATGGTTTTGTTGACGCTTTGGTATTCTATGATGTTTTTCAAAATTATTATGAATGCTAAATTGAAATATTTGTGCTTATTGGTGTCAGATACACCGTTTATGCAGGTATACCTGAGTAGAATAAAGTCGATATACTTCCTCGGGAAACTCGAGGAGCGGGAGTAAGTTCAGGAACGAACCACTACATAGGTCTCATGAGCAGGCATTCGTGACAAGTGTTTGTGGTATTATGATAATGTTTTATGAATAATTACAGAAATTAAGATTCTGATTTTTTTTATAATAGTTTAATTATGTAGTGATGTAGTACGGGAGACGGGTAGATATGAATAAGGTGTTCGCTCTTCGTTTTGAGCTATACATAAACAAAATAAACCAGGACTGAAAAGCCTTGTTAGCTTGACGGCTCTATTTTCTAATCCGACATTTGATTAAAATCACTGTAAATCTGCACGATTTCAACACGATCACACAAAGACAGGAAACTTAAAAAGAATTATTTCATGTCATGTAGAAGTTGTTTAACGAAACTTATCTTGGTGTAAATTTCTTCAAAAACCTCTTATGCAACAACATCTTTGTGTTCAAAACAACTTATATAGAAAAGATTTTGGTATTCATTTTAAAACACAACATTAACTTATCAGATGGAAGGAGGGAAGTTACTTAATTAAGGCTATAGTATATCATCCAGGACATTGAATATGATGTCATTTGTAACAGAGACAAGCTTGCATTGTTCAGTTTCCTTAGATCGCAGAAAAACAATGTACAGTGACGCATTGTTGTATAAAGTCGATTTGAAAAGAACCCCATCTCTTGTTTGTTTATCCCTGATGCAATTACAACCCTAATTCATTTTCTCAGAATTCAATACCTCCTAAAATAAACTGAGTTAGTTTGTTACCTTAAATCTAGCTATTAGTATGACTACATACCTGTAGTAAATGTGTTTCTTTGTTTTCTGTATCCAGAAAGATCAGAGACAGGCTCCAAAGTTTTCCTATGCACGTCTCTCCCGAATGATCATACGAAATAACTTTCCGATGGGAATGACAAACTATACCATCTCAATCGTCACACAATTTCCCGTCCTGGGAGGACTACACTTTACTTAGTATATCCGATGTGCTGTTAACTTTGTACTAGATAACCTTTCACACGTGTTAAGCACATATGTGTGCAGGCGTTCAGATGTCGATTTCAGGTAAAGATGCTTTGTTAAAACATCCAAATGAAATAAAATGTCGTCAATCTGATAACGAGTACATCTGCCACGAAATACCACAAACAACCGGCTAAACCTGTCCGCAATGTTTAAAACCTACACAAGCATCACCCACGCCTTTGTTTAGGTTAAATACTTTTGCAAATAACACACCTGCCCCCCAAAAAAACCACCACAATGTGATATAATATCGTCAGCTACCGTCCAGGATCTACAAGCAGTTTTGTACGCGTGTGTACTTTGTGTAAATCAACATATATTCAAGACCGGTGTTATTCTCGTATACATTCTAAATAAATTGTTGGTGCGGCGTGAAAAGGAAGCTCGTTCATCTGTAACCAATACTGTTAGATCTGAAATCACTATTACACAATGTAGCCGTACAGTTACTTTGATAAATGGAAATCTACATTTATTTTGAAAGATACTTAATAAAAACGTATCTATCAATATCAAACTTACTTCTGTTGAATAAGAATGATCACAAAACTATTCAATTCATTCATAATAAATTTCAGTATAATCCTGAGTATTGCATTAAAATCTATTGCGAACTTAAGAGGTTCTCTCACCACAAAGTCAACTGTATCCTAGTAACGATTACGACTGTATTGTGAGGTTAAAGACATATCTAAAGTTGGTTAGTTTGTTTTTTCAGTAATTTGAACATTAAAACAAATCAATGACACTTTCACATTTTAAATAAAAGTTTTCGAATAGGTGTAAAAGCTTACAAAGGGTCTACTCTAATTCTTGGTTGTAAGATGATGTTCGTTAGTGTAGTCGTTTTCAATATACATACATTTATTTTACGCCTCCTAAACCTAACTTAACCCAAGAAAAGGTACGGATCCATATCAGTTATGTTACCCATTTTAGGATCAATCTTAGTTTACCCTTCTGCACAGTCAAGTGTGCATCCACCTAGTGCAATCAGATTTAACTTATAATACATATGCACAACGTATTCAAATGCAATGTTTCTATTTGAATAAATCCGCCATTATCGCCACTGTCGACTGTTTAATCCCTCTATGTAAATGGGAAACTTTGATAAACTGTACTTTAGGATTTTTTTTTCTGAAATGATTGACGTTATTCTTAAGGGGTGCAACATTTAAAAGGCGAGCAGAGTAGTTGTCAAGCATGACGTCGTTAGAATATGGCGTTAAACTGTACACCGAGGTATGCTACTTAGTATTCTACCCCAAACTGTTTTGATACACACAATCTTTTCATCTATGTTTTGAAATTTAGTTAACATAATATTCAATAGTGTTTTAATTACATGTTTGCACGATTGAAAATATCAATAAATGTTGTCTTACGAGTTAAAATACACATTTGCTCAACCAGGATAACATGACCTTTACAACAGAAAGAATTCAAGTAAAACGAAGATGTTTCGTGTAAACAAATAAGACATTATCTCCCCAAAAAGAACATAAATATGTTTACTAAGTATACTCTTTATTTCCCATTGCAGAAATGTAGATGGTTATCCCACTTATAAGTAGGTCAAATATGACTCATTGTTTCAAAGAGGGAGGGAAACGTTATCTTTCGGGACAAATAAATAAAACGCATTGCTACTAGTGCATTTTCATGTTTTGTACGTCGTCTGTCTCATGATGCATGTTATCTTCTGTTTCTCCCTTTGGGTAATTCTATGTCACAAGATGTCATTTTTTGAGTTGCGACAACCTAACAAACAAATTGTCAGACGATATCAATGACCGAGATACGTTTACAATCGGACGATTTGACCGTGCGAAGTACTGATAACACAGTATCAGAATTCCAAGTAGCAGGGTAGGTGTCTGTCGAGAGATTCCTCTGTGGCCTACACCACCGACCCGTATACTGTCACAGTGAGCAACTCACAAGCGAAATAGCCACAGACAGTGTCATGCTCATGTCTAATCTTGTTTCTTGGTGAGTTCACTTGTCAGTGAGTTTGCATTAAGTTGCAAATCTTGATAAACTACAGCACTATATTCTGAATGTTGAAGAGACAATGTCTTGCCCCATTGTTTAAGAATGTTTAGACAATTCTTCAAATTGTGGAGATTTGCATTTGTGAAAAATCCCATATATCATAAACAACGACAAGTTTGTTGATCACGTCGATCGTATATACCCTTCAGAACTTGAAATAAAGGACATAACAGACTCTTCTACATCAGTTGCTTACCTCGATCTCTACTTAAACTACGACCAATATGGATTTCAATTTTCCCATCGTGAACTTTCCATGTCTTGATAGTAACATCCTTGCTTTTCCAACCTATGTTGTTTACATGTCACAGTTAATTCGTTATTCTAGGGCTTGCTCTAAATATCAAGATTTTCGTGATTAACGTCAACTGCTGACGAACAAACTGACGGCACGGGGTTCGAGATATGGAGGTTGATGAAGACTATGGGCAAGTTTTATAGTCGCATTTTTTGTCTAACTGAGAAATATTCTGTACTCATTAGTGTGTTAACTTCTTGTGATCGACAATGCTGACTCGGTTTTCATTTTGAAGACTTGATGTTTACTTGGATGTGACCATGATTTACATGGCGGGTGTCGTCGATGAAGCAGAAGACGCTTACTCTTCCGGAACACTTGGTCTTATTCTCTTGTACTTTTGCAAGGGTCTCCATGAACATTTTTCTTTTGTTCATATTTTGCCCCTAGTTTAATTGATTTTGAGTTCGAATAATGCTTTGATTAACGCTTCTGTATTCTTTGATTTTTTTCTTTAACAGTTTGAAAGTTCCGGCCCGGACAAAATTTGCACTAATTTTATTTAATTATAATATATATAATTCTGATTCTACCTTACCATTAGAGCAACTGCCCCCTGTTATGTTTTAAACTGACCCCGTACCTCAGAATTTCCACTCGCTTTTGCATTAATATTTATAGGAGTTTGCATTCTTTTATTGCATTCCACCCCTTGACCTTTGAAGTCGCCATCTGACCGAAAGACATCCGTTTCCTCAGAAGGGGAGGAGAGAGAGGGGGGGGGGGTAAGAAATATCGCTGTGTGGACACGTGTTTCGCGATGGGTAAATTTTAATTTGTAAAAATATTTTCACACACGAAAATATATTTCTAAATTATGGACAAAGAGAAGGCATGGTTAAGAGGTTTAATACATTTCAGGACTATTGCAAACAGCTTTCTGTTTAAATGGTCACGACGCAACCATATTTCCTATACAGGGGGATAAATGTTGATCAAAGTTAATGCTATTGGCAGTAGCTAACAAGGTGTCAACACGTATTAAGATTTCAGTTTTATATTCTAGCCTTCGTTATGATACACACTGGCACAGAAAATATTTCATACCTCGACCTCGTGGAACATATTCAACAGTTATAATATGCCGGTATTACATAACAGGGTATTGCTGTGATAAAATAAATATGTTCTGAAAGTAGATAAATGTGGTATGTAAATAACGCCACATTCATAAATCTAGGCGTATACATGGCTGGAAATCTTGTAAAGCATACCAGGTATTGGATAATAATGGGCTATATTATGTATCGAACACCCACTGAAAGACAAGATTATGAAAGAATCATATCTGCATTTGGTGAGAGTATGTATGGGCGATGTGTCAGGTTTGTCTTAGCATTGAGTTCTAGTGCTGACAAGTATAACCAACGATTCAGTCTTTTACAATATTGATGGGTTTTCCTCTCTCTTTTTGATCGATGTTTAACTAATTTACCACTGAATACACATTTGAACTCTTCCAATTCAAAGGTTGGGAAAGTTCATTATGACATTTCAGGGGTTATACGTAAACGTCCTCTTGACACAAGGCTCATATGAAAATAACATTGGACAGATAGAAAGTTTTGACATTAAAAATTTATATGTCTTAAGAGAAGAAAACTTTCATCGAACCATGCTATTCAGGCGATGACTATGCAATTTCATTTGAAATATACTAGAACATAAGACAACATTTAAAACCAATGAAATATATGCTCTTTAGCCATGATATTGTGCATATATTTGGAATTGGTAACATGGCTCCCACTACTGTGTATCACACGAGTTCGGAGTTGTGAAACAAATTAACATTTAAACATGACTGCCGGTGCTGTTGTTTCATTGAGGAGAAACAAATACGCAATAGGGAAGTTGTAGTGTACGGCTTGTTTGACGTCGGATAACATAGACTATAAATGGATGCTAATGTTGGGATTGAATTGTATTTTATGGGATATTTGTTGAAATGATATGAGATTCGATATAATACAAATATTTGTATATATCAGAGAGCACCGAAGCGTCAACAAAACCATAAAACTAGCGCCAAGACATGGAACAAATGACAGATTTACACGGATATCCTTAAAACAGTGCAAGAGAATAATACCAGATATTCCGAAACAGTAAGCATTTTCTGCTTTATCGAAAACACCTGTGATGTAAATCATCCAAGTAGATGTCACGTCACCAAAGTGAGAATAGAGGCATCAAGCAGACACATTAATGGGCATACTCTAAAAGGTCCATCTTCATATCACAAAATGATTCGGCATGTCTTCCAATGAGACTATGATCGCGACCATAAATCTTGATCATAGTCTGCATCAACCGGCATGTCTTCTTTTATGGGATATTGGTTGAAATTATATGAGGTTCGGATATGGTGATCAGGATGAGGGTAAGAAAGATTGATTAGAAAGTACGTGGGAGTGATTGAATTAATAAATTACTGAAAGGAAGTAAATTACGTATTTCCTAACAATTTTGCTTTATCCATGGTACATAATAGTATAAACATTTGAATGACATGAGTCATATTGTGAAATATGCTGTAAAGTTCAATCGCTCTCCCTGATTCCCCTTTTCATTTTCTAAACCCGTATTTACAAAGGGGTATAGTTAGTAAATATTTCGAGGGACAGAAAAAAAAGTAAACTTAACTCCAGTGTTATTTCTTAAATAACTCTTATCTCTTTGTTAGATTTGTAAATCCAAACAAATATATTTGTATTTGCGTTACATACTTGGTGAGATAAAAACTTGATATATTTTCTGTAGCCCAGAAACCGAGTGGGCATTGAACGGAATCTAAAGTAAGACCTTCTTCGATCGAGAGTTATACAATTACTATGAAACACCTACACACAGCTGTATCTTATTCAATTTTGTTCTTAAAATGCCATGTGTCCTACTAAACAATGTATTAAATTAAATGCTGGACTGTGTGCATGGCTTTTTGTTCAACATTACGGAATCATTAGAAATAATTGTCAGAATGAACCCCTCCTTCGTTCCTCCTCCCCATACTTCTATGGCCCAGCTTGGCACATAGTTACCGGCAATCTGAATATCATCCCCAATATACCCTACAGAACTGAACTTGTGATTAAGGACACAACAGACTCTCCTGCGTCAGATTCTCACCTCGATCTTTACTTTAATTCATTTTTTCGGCATGCTGTATCTATTACTAAATTTAAAAAGTGCAGCACATGTATTTGCTACGTCATCTTTACTTAAACTATGACCAACACGGACAGCTTACTATTAAGCTTTATGATAAACGGGACGATTTCGATTTTCCGATCGTGAACTTTCCCTTTCTTGATAGTAACATCCCTGCTTCTCCATCCTATGGTGTTTACATGTCGCTGTTGATTCGTTATTCTAGGGCTTGCTCTGAATATCGAGATTTTCGTGATAGATGTCAGCTGCTGACGAACAAACTTACGGCACAGGGATTCTAGAGATGCAGGTTGATAAAGATTTTGGACAAGTTTTATGGCGGCCATTTTGGTCTCATTGAGAAATATTCTGTATCTTTAAGTGATATGAAGATGGGCATTTTTGAGTATGCTCATTAATGTGCTTATTTTTTGTGACTGACTATGATGACTCGGTTCGCATATTGAGGACTTGATGTTTATGTGGATGTGACCAAAATTTACATTGCGGGTATCGTTGATGAAGCAGAGGAGCTTACTCTTCCAGAACACCTTGTCTTAGTCTCTTGTATTTATACGAGGGTCTCCATGCAAATCTTTCCTTTGTTCATATTTTGCCTCTAGTTTCATCGATTTTGAATTCGGATTATTTTTGTTGACGCTTTGGTATTCTCAGATTATTTTCCCCAACAACGTTTCCATGTTTAAGGCTGTAAATGGCGAATAGAAATCTACATACAGAGAAACAATAATGAACCACCTTAATATGAAGAAACCAATTTGTTTATATATGTACTTATAATTACCTGGATTTGTTCATATCACGAATATTATTCAGATATCAAGAAATCGACTGAAGACAACAAACTATATTTCAGTTCTTGATATTGAAGAGCAATCAGAATCGAATTAGTGATATCAAGAATTCGACTTTTTGATACGATAAAATTTGGTATCAATTTATCGAGTGATTTATAAACCTTTAATTCATGTACTTAGGAAATGTATTGCGGTTAATACATGTATGTCTTAGCCATGCTTAGCATGCAAAAAGGGATTGACATAAGATTTAACGGGATATTCTGTGACAAATTGGAGACATTACGTGAGGTGCGACACATCTGTCGTACTGAAATAAAATATAACTCAGTTTAATCAATTTACTGTACTTTTCAATATTATAATCCCAGACAGAAAATATTTCAATTATTGCAAAACCGAATTTCACATTCAAAATCGATGTTAACGATAATTAAGTGAGTATATTATGTGGTCCAATATCTTGTTGCCGGGAGAGCCGACTTGGGTAGAAACAATGCTGAAAGTCTATGTTTAATACTGAGATCTGCAAACTTCAAAACATATCGACTGTCTATTATCTCTGTTTAATACTGGGATCTACAAACTTCAAAACATATCGATTGTCTTTTATCTCTGTTTAATACTGGGATCTGCAAACTTCAAAACATATCGATTGTCTATTATCAAATATCAATGCTTACGGGCATCAAACAATTGCTGAATAAGATAGTATGGGGTTTTGTCAACATTAAATCAATGCTGGATTTTATGCATCTTCGCTAGCCAAGGGTTACGATCCGCACACTCATCTTCACCCTTGGCATATATAGACCACATTTCGTAAATCCCGCGACGAGAATTTTCATTGGATGCAGCTAGGTCTGGCTGCGTCCAATCAGGACGCACCTTACATTTGATCACGCGCTCTTATGGGACAGAAAAAAATTGTAAACAAGGTGCACGTGCAGTGTCGACTGTGTCATGGATCTTTACCAGTAAAACAGAGAAGAACAATCTTCACCGACACATTTACGGTAAGGATTCAGTGCGTGGATCGCCGTTTCCTGATGCTGTCTAATTTGATCAAGCTTGAATTTTTCACAGACCAACCGAATGAGATGTTTTTCCATGTTTACATTCATTGCTGAAGCTGTTTTGTTATACGCATTTTGATTGGTCGGTGATTACGTGATTCAAAAGGACACAACGCACACCGACCGCTAGGTGGCAGACCCGGGAGCTTTCAATTTTGCCATGATATATTCCAGGGGTGTAGATTACATAGGTAATCGTAACCCCTGGATATCGAGGATGGATTTTATGATGAATGGGTTTTGCGGACACCAAAATTTTCCAAGTACCTATGATTAAGACTGGCTTAAGCGGATATAGAACAATGCTGACTTTCCTTGACCCGGAAGAGGTCCACAATGCAATACCCTATGTTCTTGATTAAAACTTTGCTGTATCGGCATCAGAACTTGCCAAGTACTGACTGTAGGGCGATGGTTTTCCTCCGGGTACTCCGACTTTCCTTAACCTGGCACGTCCTTAAATGACCATGGCTGTTAAAAGGACGAAAAACAAAATCGAACCAAGCCAAAATAAGAACTATGCTAAATATATATGATAAATAATTATGAATGTATGAATGCTTGTGTTAGCGATTATCAAAGGGTTGTAGCTTTCCACCAAATAAAGAAACGACATTTACATATTACTGGATTTTGAGACATCATATAATATGTTAGATGTCTGTAGTTAGTGCTGGATTTTATGGACATCAAAACAATGCTGTCAGATATATAAGTATAATTATATCATAAATGTAAACTAAACGGTCGTACACTCCGCTATCTGTATGTAAGATTTACGACACCATGTTGACCTTGGCCGGGCCCTCCTGCTCAAACTGCTGTGATTATATGAACACTGCATAAAACCATTAATCCCCCCTCCCCCGAGAATTTTTAGAGAAAAGTTGATGCTAGTACTAGTTTTATTGACAATCTGACCAACGTGTATGTTGACGTCACAGTCCATGCCGCTGAGTGGGTACGGTATATCAACTGCACTATCTTCCATTTGGTTTGTTTGTGTTTTACGTCCTAATAACAGCTAAAGTCAGGTTTTATTGGTGGAGGAAAACTGGAGTGCCCGGAAAAAACCACCAACCAGCGGCGTAGCCACTGTCCCACGTAACCAACTCAGAATGGGACCCCGCACCCGTGACCCAGAGGTGGAGGGCTAGCTAGTGGTAGCAGGATGTCAGACACCTTCACCACTTAGTCAACACACCCCTCATGTTCCAAGTATAGTCTCTGCCTGAAGACCGTACAAATTATTTTGAATAAAAAAATATTGGAAATGGTTTAATATATGTACATTATGAATGAGTCATACGTTGACTGTGTTTATAAACTGGGGTGCTTTGTTTAACAAGATAATGGTTCATTACACATGCTGTATGAGAACAAGGAAATTGTTTGTATATTTTATAATCTTCGGTTTAATACATTAATGGAAATATATTCAAACAACACGCGGTAGGTTTAGCTCGGGTGTCACGATGTTTACATTAGGTAAATGTTAGTCCCGACAAATTACCGTCGCTTTAACCCTTGTTCTGAAATACTTACGGAATGGCCTAGTGGACCACACAGGTTTGTGAAAGCGAAGCGGACCATTTATGCATCCCATTAAAGTATTGATATGAAATTCAAAAGGAACAGAAGCAGCAAGTTCATGGTATGCTTATGTTTTTCTTATGACTCCCATGGTAGAGTTAATGCACCATTTAAGGGGGTTGTGGAACCTAAGCACAGACAGCCACCACAGCGCTATCGACAATATACTGTAATGAGGTGTACCTGATGCAATTGTGATTCTTAAACAGGGTATCTGAAGAACTGCATGCAATCATAATCATACTCTTTAGTCAACCATTCAAAATAGTTCGCCCGAAAAGGGTCCATATATTTTTCACGGGACTTCCGTTTGTTTGGCGTGTCCTCATGTGACACTGTACAGTATACACGTGTTGTATTCACATACAGCGTATATATTTTACTTCTTATACTAACTAACCTGTACTTAATTCCTATAGAATTGATCGCAAAATAACTTACCTTAAAGTTGTTTATGATATTCCTTTCAAGAATCACTCTCCGTGGGAAAAAAATGTTTACACTTCTCAAACACTACCAGGTAAGGCAGACGCTTAATTTAGGCAGGTACATGAGTCCAGGTAAAAGCAATTAACAGGTACTTGACTCTGAAGGACACGCTCTAACTTAGGAAGTTTATAGAACCAGTTGTCCGGGTGAGAATATTGCCGTGCCGTTTCCCTGAATAAATATGTTTACCTTCAGAGTCTCACCTGTGTAACCACGATGACTAATATTGATTACATTTACCTGTAGAGCTAATTACGACAGGTACAGCAGTTAAAAAGTTCTTTATCATCTAACACAATGTGTATGTCCCTCCTCCCCACATACCCTGGGTACTTACTCACGTGTCCCGGGGCAGAAGCAACATTATAAGCGGCTGTGGGCGCTAAGGTGCAATTTTTATACCTATTTTATTTTTACAAACGTGTGTATATGTGTGTGACTATAAAAATGACCATTGTCCTGTGTCTATTGTCACGGACGGTCGTACCCAGATTAAGTTTTAAGTTCACTTTAATATCTAACCCAAGGCCGTTGTTCTTTTCCCCAATCAATATTGATACTTAGATAGTGAAATCGTACAAAATATCCGGGCACCTAAAGATTGACAAATTGTTTAGAGATCAGATCTCGAAATGAATAAGTCCATTCACTATAAACCTTTTCGTGTACGATTACATAAACACTAGAATAGTATCGCTGGGAAAAATATCAAAAGATATAACATGTATATCCAATGGGTATTGCTGATTACTATACTGCAGATACAGAATAAGAACGAAATTTTGTGTAAATAGTAAAGTATTTTACAAGTGTTTAGTTAAAACTTCCATTGATTCAATTTATAGTAGTACACTTATGGCTTGTATTTATTTCAATTTCTATGTGTAACAAGGGAAAGGGAAAACCAGGATCTTCCAAACTTTTGACGGGCGCTCTTCAAATTGAGCTTCCCGACCCAGTACAGCCAGTACAGTTCCGCTACATTATATGACAAAAAACTGGTACATAGTTTCATAGTCTAATAACGAAAAAAAAATCAACAAACAAACAAAAAACCAAACGACATTGTCATCTACACTGTTAAACTTTATGGCATATAAGTTGGTTTATTTCGATGGAATACCTACCCTAATCGTCGGCTGTACAGGAAATCACACTCGTTTCCTTCAGTTCTGTGGTGTTAATTAAATAACTATGGGGTAATATACGTACCACAAGTGACAATCAACAAAAAGTGGGAAAACTTCTGTGTTATTCTCAGATATATAAGTTGTTTTAGGTAGCTCGGTGCCAAACAACCATATGCATTGTCTTATCTGTTAAAGTGGTTTAATAACATACATCTATTAACATCATCTGCCAGTTCTATCTGGACGTTTACATCATTGTTCCGGAATTTCCTCCTCGTTGTCCATAAATGGATGGATTCAAGTCTTATTCCTCCCATCTTCTCCACAGCTAGCAAGGCACGCATTTTACAATCTCCTCTGCTTGTAAAATAGTTTGCGCACCCTTGTCTTGCAAGTCTTCCACAAGACATCCAAAGACATTATTTCCACCATTGTATCATATACAACCAATGAAAACATAAAGTGCGCAAACCCCGCTCCCTTCATAGTTCTATGAGATCATACTGACATTGTCACATCGTCCCCCAAAAGGTACAATCGCATGCTATACGTCAGCTATACAAGTTAACGCTGGAAAAAATGTTGGTACTCTTAGCCAACGCCGTGAATGTCTGTGGATGATTCTAAACCTTCTACTGCTGTGGTCCCAATCTCGTATAACATCAGTGGCCATAACAGCCAGGGAAGCAGGCAATGCCGGAATATCCCGGCCTTTATTTAGCCTGGTAGTCCCGTTTTGTCAATATTTCTCATCCCCTCTGATGTCTGCTGCATGCTGTAGTCACTTGACGCTGCATGTGCTCAGCAGGATGTCATCAAAACATTTCCAAAGACATTTAATAGGGTTGCCAACTATCGATGGAATTACCTCACCTTGTACTTTCAGATTGAACTTTTGTCTTGCCTTTCCCTTCCCGAGGCATCTTGACTTCTGTTGTTTGAAGCGCATCCTCGGCCCACATTGTAGTCTCCTCCAAAGCACTCAGTACCCACCGCGCTTGGCTTCCTGTCGTGATGAGCAGGTCATCCATAAAAAACCTCTCCTAGGTGGTTGCCTGACGTCTATTCCGGATAGATCTAGTCTCTTTTTCTCCTGCCTTTAACAGCATATCCATCCCCACCACAAAGAGGACCAATATAGTACAACCAGTCACTATCCCCTTCTCTTATCTCTGTCACGAAGTCGTGAAGTCTCCAACAGAGAACCTAAGCTGTATACCACTGAGGTAACAGTTGAACAATCTATGCATGTCTCTTTGGACGTTATAGTGGCCCGATGCCCTCTATATCAGTTTGTGATGAACAGATATCTTCTGTCCTTGCTTCACTTGTGAGTTGTTCAGTGCATCTAGAGAAGCTTGGGATTCCTCCTTTCTGAACTACTAGCAATGTGTCAATATACTGTTGGATGTCATTAATTGTTGTTAGGCGCCTCGTCAGCACTGCCAAGTAGATTTCCATTTCAATATTCAGCAGTGATTGCCTAATTTTACTAATGATACTCAGTTCTCATTTTGAGAACTTGAGATGCTTACATGGATGTGACAAAGATTTACATTGCGGTTGTCGTCGATGAAGCAGAAGACGTTTACTCTTACGGAACACCTGGTCTTATTCTCTTGTACTTTTACAAAAGTCTCCATTTAAATCTTTCCTTTGTTCATATTCTGCCCAAGGCTTAATCGATTTTGGGTTTTGATTTTGTTAACGCTTCGGTATTCTCTTATTTATTTAGCAAAGTCCTTGTGGTCTCCTCTTTCTTTAGAAAAAAATCCATCCGCCTTCTTCAAACAATCAGGTATGCCGCCCACCCATTTCCTCCAAATGACTTCCATTAAAAGCCACAGCTATCTCAGTATCTTTGGACACTTCGTGTATTCGTCGTATCCATTTGGCCCTGGAGCAGACAATGCTTTAAATTTCCAGACCAGATCATGACCTTCCTTCCTTTTGTTTGATGTTGGTTCTTCTCATTCATAGGTTTCTTCCCGGGAGGTCCTCTATCCTGTCAGATTGTCCTAGCGGTTCATGCCTCATCCCTCATTTCTCTCGGCATCTTCTTACTCTTTGCCTCTCGCACTAATGTCACTCCAATACCTCGATCTTGAAATAATTAATTATCTGTTACCTCTTGCCCTGGCATCAATCTTTGACAAATAGATGATCAACTTTAAGCCCGAGATAAACTTTAAGTCGTGATTTTAAATTTGGACATTATGAGAGATAGGTCTATCAAAATTTCCGTATCTAGTGTCAGGGCCAGAGGACTCGGGCTGGCATGTGTCGCAGTGTGTCTTTCAAATATTACTGAACTTGCAACAGGTATAATCACCATCAACATGGGAATTGACACAAGACAATGTGAAAGACAGTCATTGGTACCTGATTCATTTCCTGACTTGATCATGATTTACTAAACCTTTATGGTGGCATGAATTAGTGTGAATTGAGACGAAGAGTTGACAGATACCACATTACTGTCCGCCAGGTACTGGAAAAGGGTTGCTCGCTTGAGATTCTTTCTGTTAAGAAGTTCATAGGAAGATTCGCTGTCAACCACTATGGCACCAATACATTCTGGAAATAAATATATTCATTTCATGTCACTCAGACATGTATATCTGATGTAGAAGCATCGAGTAGAAGTCGTAGAATATGAGAGATATACGGCTTTACTGACAAGCAAGCTTTTTGCAGCAATGCATTCTAACCTCAGGCTGCACTCACAGCAGAGCTACGATAAGATGACTCTCTGCAATCAAATCTTATTTTTAATTGTTTTTTTTTATACATCAGAATGAGTTTTGAAGATATATATTCAATATGCATCACAAAGTTGTTTTTTTTCTTACCACCTTAACACAAGTATATGCAGCTATGCACCTGATAAGTTCAGCAACTGACAAGGGATGTTGAAATGGTACACATGGATCACGAAAGAAATTTTGTTGAAGTCAACATCTTGGGACAATGCCTTGTTGGCAAACTAGCTTTTCAAGTACATTATAACATGTATAATTCTTTGATGCACTAACAAGTTCAGTTGCACCGAACATGTTAAACTGACAGTTCTGATACTGATACCATCTATGAAATTCTCTTAGATGAGCAGTGTTTCGGTTGGTCTGATAAATAGTTTCAGGCTGTGATACTAAACTGAAATTCAACAAGAGGCCCAAAAGGCTTGTACTGCTCAATTGGATATTTGTGCAATCATTGGAAAATATTCTCAGTGAAAGTAATTATTATGTCAAAATGTTAAATCGCCTTGGGTGAGCAATGTTCCAGACTAAATAAAACTTACATAATACACTATTCCAACATGCTGATGGTCAAATATTGTCACACAAGGCCTAGAGTTTTGATGACTTTAAAATTGGGCAAATGTTGTATGTTTGAGGAAACGCCATAAAACTTAGTGCCAGGCTACATGCCAGGTATCAATACTATGGACCTTTGGATATTAGAAAGAAGATTATTAAAAGTATTTACATGTACATGTTTGATCCCTGTAACCTTGAAAGTAGGTCAAGCTCATTTGTTTAGGGTGACTTTATAGCACCTTATGCTAGGTACCTATTAGATAAGCATCAGCACTCTGGGCATTCTGATGAATGAGAAAAAGATTTGTAATTTGTATTTGACCCATGTGACCTTGAAAGTAGGTGAAGGTAAATTGTTTGGGGAAACTACATCCTGCTAGCCTAGGAACCAACAGGCCAAGTATCAGTTCTCTGGACCTGTTTGGTTATTGAGAAGAAAATTGTCAAAGGTCTTAATATGTTTGATCCCTGTCTCCTTGAAAGTGGTTCAATGTCATTTATTTGAGGTAACTGTATAGTACTTCACGCGAGGTATCTACTTACAAGTGTCAGAACTCTTGGCATTCATGTTATTGAGAAAAAATCCGTTAATTTGGCCTATGTGATGGCGAAAGTGAGTCAAGGTCATTTATTTGAGGAAACTTTATAGCACTCTGTCCCAGGTTCCTACTGGCCTAATAGAATGGTCCTAGATCATCCAGTTCCAAAGGGGCCGAACACACATGCTCTACACTCAGTATCAAACACACGGTATTGTAGCATATGATTGGAAACAGGCTGTATTTTTCGGAAGCGTTTAAGGTATATGTTAAAAATATTTTCGCATTCAAGAGAAAACACATTCCAATGTGAGCCTAATAGGCTTCCGTATATTTGAAAATACAGTGTCTCGGTCCGTCGTGCTGTTATGAAAGTATCATTATGACGGAATTTTAACAAGAAAAACGAAGTAGCAACCGCCAGATAATTATATGGCGGCTGCAAGATATTATATTATATAGGCGGCGCCAGATAAAATATCTTCGTATGCAAGAAAAACATATTCCAATGCGACCCTAATACGCTTCCGTTTAGTTCACCTACAACCAAATTTCATTTAAAAAATGAGCAACAATATATTTAACACGTAAGTTAAATCTCATGCAATTAATTGAGGTCGTTGTTTTTAGTGGGTTGTTTATAATATATACACATACCGATTGAAATTGAGCAAGATTTTTATTTTTATCAAAATATTAGTTGTCTATCAAATTAGGAAATGTAGGCGTGTTAATAAGACCCTTTCATCTAAATGTATGAAGAATATTTGATTGCAGCATATCTGGGTTGACATTAGTCTAGCTATTCCAATTTAAGCAAATCTAACACATTTGGGGCCCATGCAACCACTCCATCCCAATGATTGCCTAGGGACAAGCTTCTTTATGTTATCAAACCGTCATCTCCGGGTTACTTAATTAAGCTCGAACTGGTTTCACTTGGCATTCATAGGCAATATGAATCCAACTGGACAATTGCCTTTGTCTACTTGGTATTCTTATTGCCAATGATTGCCAACTGAAAGCAGTTCAATAATTACATTTCCATTTTGAGAAACAGTTCATCAGATAAAAAATTCTATTATATACTTTTTATTTCTCGGCATTTAACTCAAATAATGACTTTTAATTTATTATCTATCGGGGTATATGATTGCTAACTGAATAGAACAGCCATTGTACATATCCGGAGATTGACTTCATATCCTAACAACATTTCCCAAATCAGTGAAAACCTACAAAATTTGACATTGAGTTTTGACCAGTTGACCTTGACTTTTGGTCAGTTTTTCATCATAGAAAAACATCAAAATTTAATTAACTTTGAACTTTGACATAATTTAAAGCACAGTTCCGTCGCACCCCTATATGTTTTTACTTTTCCGGATTTTTTTCTCCGGCAACCTATACAAATAGTGGAATCTTTATTTCATGTGTTGTCAATCAAACGTTTGCATGTAAGGTGTGTCTACATCAAGCGGCAGTTTGACATTGACGAAATGAAACGGTGAAGCTTTCCACGTGGGTAAATATAGTTTTACGTGTTGTTTGTTGATAAATTACGAGTTTTAATAATATTTTTGTATTCTTGTCCAGTACGAATAATCCTGGTATAAATAAAGTTTGTATTAAACGACGAAAATCTTCTAAAAACCTTAATTGTGTTTAGAGTCGTAAGTGACAGTTTGTACACAGGGACACGTTACAATAGTAATGTAGCCTATATAAAATGTAGGGGGTGGGGCGGTATAAAGTATAAGCATGACGCTATATCGACCCCTAAATATTTTATATATAATTACTATTGTATCGTGTCCCTGTGGTTTGTGCACGGAATTATCAGATTATATTTTGACTTGCTACACCTAAGTCTGCGGTTTGTGATCACCTATTTATCTATGGATGTGTTATCGCACGATCAATATGTTTCGTAACTTTTCTGTTACGGAAGAGTGAATAGTCTTATATTTGTAGCAAGTAGTTTATTATTCGCCATATATACATGCATAGTCAATTAGGCCTACTCATTTAACATAATTAAGATGCCGCTGGCCAGCCTTTTTTCTATCGAATATCATATATATCTATGATTTTGCTGAAGGCAACCTTGTTACACAGCGCCTGAATAAAGTACATGTAACCTGTCTTGTAAATCCTCTGACATTGTTGGAGTACAAAGTCAACATGCAACATTCGGGCTACGATAACATACAAAATGTATATATATGTTCAGTATTATTAATTGATGACTTAATTAGAAAAAAATACATTTATATAATATGAGGAATAGAAATTGTATATGCATAAAGGTATGGAACATTTGCACGTTAATGATTTGGTGCATGATGTTATGGCTAGGATATAGATTTCATTCTTGTCAGGGGGGGATAACTCTATCCAGACTTTTCCAAGAACATATATGGTGATGACAATTATTTTAAACCTGGAAACTACTTCAAGAATAATTACAAATATTAAGACATATTTGATTTTGTATTGTCTAATCACAGCTTACATAAGATAGATCCCAACATCTGTCTGTAAAAATATTTGAAGTCTGCAGGGCTAGAGGTAGTCAGAAGGGTTCTGAATCTCTGATCTGCAAAATATTGGAAGCTGGAAGTGACTAATTAGCAAACCATACTGAAAATGGAAGATAATGTTCTTGTTCAGAAGATTTGTGAACGATGTCTTTTTGTTGATTTAATAGTCACTTCTTGATACCATTTGGTATCGGGCAAATTTTCATATTATAGCAGTGTGCTCTGACCTCAAACCAGATATAGTGTCGGAGTCAGAGGAAATTTGGACTGAAGTAAACTGTATTGTCAAAACTGATGGTGTTTATCACTGTAGACCAGTGACCTTAATACTAGTACATTTGTCAGTAGAGTGTTATATGTAGACTAGAACTTGGGGCATTCTGAAATCGAGATGAATGCTTTATAGAGCTACTTGGTTGCCAATTGATCTACCCAGTACAGTTTAGATTAATTTGGTTTATTTTGTTTTGCGTCCTATTAACCAAGGTCATTTAAGGATGTGCCAGGATTTGGAGGTGGAGGAAAACCGGAGTACATGGAGAAAAACCACTGTCCTATGACCAGTACCTGGTAACTGCCCACGTAGGTTTCGAACTTGCAACTCGTAGGTGGAGGACTAGTGGTAGAATGTTAGGACACCTTAAACACTTGGCCACTGCGCCCTTTCAGCTACAAGAGTATACACGTCTGTATACCTTAGTTTAAAGGGTCAAATGTAATTCGTAATTTTACCCATTACATTTTTCAAATTTGTGTTATATATACCAATGTTTTTCTTGTCAGAGAAATGTCGACTGCAACGTTTTTCTCAGCTGATGAAGTGTCACTAGAACGTAAAGCTGATGTTGATGTTGAAACCTGTGTCCGCACTGCTGATGTAGAAATTACCAAGGTGTATGAAGTGAACAAATGTATAGAGTGGATACAACAAAGGAGCCTACAAAGGGTAAAGGAAACAGTAGACCTCATCGAAGGCTTTTACGTTTCTGTCAAAAGGTCTGACTGGGTTATAAAACGTATGCTAAGATATTTCAGAAGGCAATTTCTAACTTGTTTATTTAACCATGTTAACACTTCAAATATTTAGAAACCATATACAAGGTTCCAGGGAATATATTATTGCCAAAGAATACTTGAGCAATGAACACAAAGAGTTTTAAAAATAAGCTTATTTGATAAGAAATGCAGCATGAATAAAATATTTGATTTTTCAACTAGAATTTTGATGCATGAACTCCCCCATTTTCCTTTATTTCCCTTTGTGTAAGATACAGCTGTCTAAGGAAACAAGTCGGTGTTGGAAGTTTTTATCTTAGATCCCATTTCATTGTGACTGATACATATTTGTTCAAAAGAACATAAAGGGAAAAGTTGATATTTTCAAAATGGTAGCTTGCAGTTCAAATGTATTTTCATGGTTTTTGATCTTGTTCAGGTTGTTGGAATTAGAGAAAAATATTCTTTCCTGTATAAGATAGGAAAATTCCAGCTTCAGGATTTTCAAATATGGTAAAATCCTGGGATTTTACAGGATTGGAATATCCCTCAGGGGGAATTTCACCATGTTTTATCCCTGGGCATGAAAGAGTTTTATTATTTTTGATCCCTCAAGTAAAATTAAAAGCTGATCATCTACATGTTATTTACCCATACAGTGGATTCCACTTAATATCACCCCTGTTAATATCACATTCCTCTTTATATCATGTTTTTCCCAAGCATCATTTTTCCTTCAATTTAATCCATGTAATTTTATTTGGTTAATATCATGTATTTTTAGGTGAATTCCTCTTAATATCATGTTTTTCTTAACCATTGACATAAAATACTCTGAAAATGATTTTTAATTGAAATAATGTTATCTTTATATTGAAACATCTTCATATGTACATTGAATAGCTTACTTTTAGTTATGGAGATTGAAATACACTAGATTAAGTGGAAAAACATGTTTCTCTTAATGTCACATTCCTGTTCATATCATGTTTTTGTCTGACAAATGCAACATGATATAAAGAGGAATGCACTGTATCACAAAATCCATCCAAAGCTGCTTGATTATATGTACACCTCCCAGTTAAAATATTAGCTCAGTACAAAAGGTGGTTGTACCTCCTCCCAGCAGGAATATTTTTGTGAAACTATCTGTTACCACAGATTGACCTGTTTTAGAAATCTTACATTCAATATCATTTAAAACGCTGAATGAGGTGTCAATCAAAACTAAAACTTGATAAAGATTGCTGTATGATCCAGGTGGCACTGCAGTTTCCTGACGAGTTGATGTGTGATGCTGTACCTGTGACATCAGCCATCAGTAAGGCAGTGGACGGCCAGGTATTCATCCTAGGCGATACGTCATACGGCAGGTTGGTTATCAAGTTCAAGTTCATTTAATTTTCTTTAGGCCAAAGGCCCATCAGTTCATCATGCATAGGATGAGTCATAACACAATTTTGCTTGGAGCAATGAACAAGGTGGCAGATTGTGGACATGAGTAGAAATTAAAAAAAACAACATAGGTATAATTTTTCAAAGAGAGGAAAAGAATTTGTTTTGGTAACTTTTTTTTTTTCAAGCAATCTGATTAAAATACAGATCCTCACTATTACTATCAGGTGTAGGATCTGGCAGGGACCAGTAAAAGGTCATTTGCAGTTGACCTTATTCTACCACAATACCCTCTGTTATTCCACTCTCAGACCATGGTATAAATGTGCTGACTGTTGAATAAATATATGTTATATACCACTAGTTGAATATGACCTTCCGGACTTTTGATTGGTTGAGAAGTTGAACTTTGACCGGAAATGTGGATTGTTGACGACGTCATCGATTGTTGACGTCGTCACAACTTGACGGGAATGTATTCGAGATGATGTGATTTCCCGTAAATCTGCGACTCACTCCAGAAAACAACACTACAACTGCCGACTAAAAGTCATTGTGGTATAAACAGGTCACACAACTCATGGTTATTGGATATGGAATTTATTTCACTCTCGTTAATTATTTTTTTAAATTTACAAAAGACACTCGCTAAAGCTCGTGTTTTTGTATTGTAACTTTTAAAAAATAATTAACTCGAGGGCAATAAATTCCATATCCAACAACCACTGGTTGTGTAACCTCCATGTCCTCACCAATCAAATGGCTGCTTACCAGATTCTGAAAGTGGGAAGCTAACTTCGATTTGTTCCTACACTTGTCGTTAAACCAGAGTAAAGTAGCGAGAAACCGGAATGACATTATACCAAAATGGCGGCGCCCAGTTCAGCGGTCTCTGCGCAAAGACGTGTGATCTTTTTAGACACTATCTGTTTGATTTCAAGTTTTTCGTTTGTCCGAAAATAAATAACAACTGACATTGGAGAAATTATCACAAAATATACTTATCAAATTGTTATATAACGCCCTGAATGATTTTCTCTCCTTCACTTCGATCTGCCGCCATTTTTGTTCGTCTACCAAACACTCTGTACAAGGTGCATTTTGATTGGCTGTTCATTTCCTAGATATGGAAATAATAAAGGTCATCTGCACATGACCTTCTACTGGTCGCTGTCAGATACTACACACGATAGTAATAGTGAGGATCTGTATTTTAATCAGATTGTTTTTCAAGCATTTTCAAAGACATGAGAACATGTTACACCATATATCCATGCATATACACACACACCCTACATACACATATACCAGTCATCATAAACGATCACCATTAGGTCATTAGGTGATATAATATAATATATGTACAATGTGTATTAAAATGAGAAGAAAATAAGTTGACAAAAGTGCTGCTTTTAGTCATGATTCAGACAAAACATACTGAAATAATACAAGTTATTATAAGTATACAATATTACTGATAGAAATTATTTATCATTGGTGTGTATGATCCACATACATGTAAAATGCTCATTTTATCAATACTTATCAACTCAAACCAAAAACTTTACAATCTGAGTAAAACTAACTATATATAAAAAATATGGATTACCTCCCTTGCATTGTTGTAAACCGAGTTGATTACCATAGCAAAATATAATATAGGTAGGCTAAATATAAACTAGTGTTCTATGATTGAATCTGAATTCTTCTTGAGAAGATGTGTGTAAACAGTAGAAGCTGAAAGGAAAGATTCAATAAAATGAAATATTTACACATTGTACACTGGCAATACACCTTGGACATAAACTATATACAATGTATGTATAACTAAATCTTCTAGCTGCATTGCCTCATATAAATATTTTCTATTTTGTATATTCCCAAAATATTAGTGTAATATTTATATACCAGCTATTGTTGAAACATACAGGGATTTATCACTAGTATTATTACTTGCCTCAATATTTTCATATTGATTGTTTCATCCACATCTTAATTGTAATGCTAACTGCTGCCCCCATTGCATGATCAAAAATGACGACTAAACTTGGGATCTTATCTTTTCCATTTTATTTCTTAACAACCTTCTCCTTCCTAATGTCTCCCTTGACACAACCTCACTTTTGGCCTTTAGTTGAGCGTTTGCCCCCCGTTCAGCTATGGGTTCTGTCCCCAGGCGGAGACATACCAGAGGCTTTAACCATGGTAGTTACTTCTCCCTGCTTGATGCTCAGTAGTGGGAGTGGAACGACTAGTTCACCCATTGTCAGTATAATGTGACCGGGTGGGATGTTCTGCTGGGGGCCTTTGGCAGGATACTTCAGTGTGGTAGCACTTTAAATCGGCAAAAGATCCGAACTATTGCAAGAAGGCTTACATGAACACATCGCTGCCTCCCAAATACACACGCTCTCAACACACAAACATCATATACACCGGGAGGCTGTCCTTAATTGACCCTGGCTGTTAATAGGACGTAAAAACAATCAACCAACCAAATAATTTTAATGTTAACTTTAGAATAAGACTTGTATACCCCAGGTATAGGCCCATGCTGCTGTTCAATCCTGTTGTTGACACAATAAGATATGATGAAATGAAAATAACTACAGTATATAAACAATTGCCTCAGCTAGCTAAAAATGGCTTTCAGTTAAAATAATGCTTCTAGAGTAAAATGCTAAAGAAAACTGATGAATTCTAAAGCTGTTTGTTTCCTATCATTCTTAATTCATAGTTTCTAAAGTTGATAGAACTGTAACAGAGGTCAATATTTTATTCTAAATGCCTCTTCCAGGATTCAAAGCGTGACCACTTGATTTCCTACCATTCTTAATTCATAGTTTCTGAAGTTGATAGAACTGTAACAGAGGTTTATTTGTGGAAAAATGGGCAAAACAATTTTTACAAAGTGTGTTATTTTTATATCTAGCAGACAAATTTCAGTATTCACAGTCAAATTATTTACAAACTATATAGTTACATAAAGCACAAGCAAAAATTGAATCAAAATATCACAGACAAGCTTTTTATGCTACTTATTGAAAACTAGATGTAAAACTGTGTCTAGGGTAGGTTGTCTCCCTTGATGCTATTAGGAAGTTTTTATAGTGGGTAGCATTTTTAGATAACATATATACATACTGTGAAAAAACATTTCAGAACATAACAACTACCGGCGTTCTGTGTTATATTTCTAACAACATAATAGTGCATATATAATGACACCAGGCACATCCCTTGTGTAAACGTTCTGCCAACATGGATAATTCTCCCACTCGCCGACTCTCTCTCCAGTTTGAGAAATCATGGCCAGTTGTACTGGTACTAGGCCTACCTTCCGATTCTGTTTCTATACTGTTGCCGTCGCTGTCAGTGTCTGACCATGTGTCGATATAGTGTACATCTATTTTTGTTGTTGTTTTGCAATATGAGTGGTCATGACAATACTTTATTTGCTCATAATCTTGAGTTGAAGACTTGAACCGTTCCCACTCATCTCGCCATTGTTGACATTGCTACATATCACTGTGTAGAACGGATTTGATACCCCAAATTTAAATACCAGGTACACAAATAGGAAACTACGTCACCACAAAACAAGAATCAAAACTTGTGTATTACGTAGGGTCGAGCGTCCTTAAAAGAGCCAATCTCACCAACAGAGCGGTATATTGTAGCTATAGTATTTACCAGTGTTACAGGAACAGAGCTTAAGAGACAATCTCACTGGCAGAGTGGTATATTGCAGCTATAATATTTACCAGGGCTACAGGAACAGAGCTTAAGAGACAATCTCACTGGCAGAGTGGTATATTGCAGCTATAGTATTTACTAGGGTTACAGAACAAAGCTTAAGAGAGGATCTCACCAGCAGGGTGGTATATTGTAGCTATAATATTTACCAGGGTTACAGGAACAGAGCTTAAGAGACAATCTCACCGACAGAGCGGTATATTGCTTCTATGGTGTTTACCAGGGTTACAGCAACAGAGCTTAAGAGACAATCTCACCGACAGAGCGGTATATTGCTTCTGTGGTGTTTACCAGGGTTACAGGAACAGAGCTTAAGAGACAATCTCACCGACAGAGCGGTATATTGCTTCTGTGGTGTTTACCAGGGTTATAGAAACAGGGCTGAAGAGACAATCTCACCGACAGAGCGGTATATTGCTTCTATGGTGTTTACCAGGGTTATAGAAACAGGGCTGAAGAGACAATCTCACCGACAGAGCGGTATATTGCTTCTATGGTGTTTACCAGGGTTATAGAAACAGGGCTTAAGAGACGGATGTCACAGGAACAGAGCTCACAGGCAGAGTGGTATATTGTAGCTATATTATTTACCAGGTATACAGAAACAGCTTAAGAGACAATTATATCTCACCAGCAGAGTGGTATATTGCAGCTATAGTATTTACAAGGGTTACAGTTTTTTAAACAGAATTTTCTGTTCAATGTTGCAGCTGCTGTGTAGATGAGGTGGCAGCCCAGCACTACAACGCGGACGGTCTGATCCACTTTGGTCGTTCGTGTCTCAGTCCTACCCAGCGACTTCCTGTCCTGTACGTGTTTGGCCAATCTTCTATCAGCGTGGCAGACTGTGAAGGCAAATTCCGAGAATTGTTCCCCGATGTGACCAATCCAATTGTCTTACTGTATGATACGTGCTACAGCCATGCCATAGGTAAATTTTACTATCAACAGTATAATAAGGTTGTTGGCTTTGTTTTGATGAAGATTTCCATATCTTCATAGATGTTAACCTCTGAAACCTCCAATGAGGGAGATCTCTCTCTTGCCAAATTTCCAATGAGAAAGAAAGTGAGTGAAATGTGACTGAAACTGCAACTTCAAGGGAGAGGGAGATTGGTAAATTTTGGTCAAATTGAGGGAGTCTCCTTCCTAATAATGGAGGGTTAATGGTTATAATATCTTATATCAGATTAACAGCTACACCATATTTTTTGGAAGAAACAAACTCCATATTTTCCACATCTTGTGCTGTCCAATATTTTTTAACCGTTAAAGATTTCTTGATAAAACTAAAATTTTACCTGCTTCAACCATAGACAATATCATTTGGTCACAGTGACTTTTGACTCAAAGTCCAAGGTTAAAATGTCTAACAGTCTGACTGTTTCAAACTTTTAAAGGTGTGTGCCAAGGTAATGCCAATGGTCCCTCACCTTGTATGATTTTGCCTAATTGATTCTTAACAGCCCAACAACACAAAAAGGTCATAATTAGGGCTAATTAACTTAATATTCAAGTATATTACGGTATTACAAATTCTGTATCCAAGCATCAGTTGTGATGGTCAGCTTTGATGACTTGTGTAATGGTCCTAGTTATAATTAGAGCTTGTTCATACATGCATTTCATTATTTAGCAGTACCGGTTAGCAATTCCCCAAACAATAGGGTAAAATACTGGTAGGTGGCAGGTTGATAATGATATCCTGATAAAATTTGCTGTATGTCCATAAACTACAGCGGATGTACTGTTCACTGTCATGAGGGTTCAGGAACATCTTGCCTGGATCCTTACTTTTAACTCATTCACCACTGAAGATGCATCTGAACTCTTCCAATTCAAAGGTTGGAATAGTCAGAAGGTCAAAGATCAAGGTCACTGTTATTATAAATATAAGTAATGTCCGACACATCTTTTCATGCAATAGATAGAGTTTTCTTAGACAACTTTATATACAATTCTAGTTTATCTAAAAAATTGAAAAATGCCTGATTAAAATAAATATTTTTTGTTATTATTATAATAAAAGAGAATGAAAGAATACATGATTTGAAGTTCGAGAGAAGAATGGAAGAGGAAGAGTGAATGAAGGGAAAGGGGCCTCCTGTGTGGGGTTACATGATGTAAGAGGGATGAACCCAGGGCTCCCCAACCCTGGCATCCCTCCAAAAAAAAGCTCGGGAATTAAAACATCTCTCTGAACTTGAAAAAAAGGTTGGAATAGTTCATAATGGAATTTCAGGGGTGGATCAGCTAAACTGATAAAGGGGAGGCATACTGGTACGTAAACAAATCTCTAGTTTATTAAAAGAACGGGATATAGATTGAACAATTACTGGGCCACCTTAGTTGGTTAAACTTGTATTCCTTTGCGATTGTAATTGAAGAATCTTGTAACTGAAATAGATCAATGGCAACCAGGTAATTTAATGCTCTAGATCTAGATACTATTAATGCCCCATCCATTGCAAAATTTAAGAATCTTATTTCAGTATCCAATGATGATAATGATGGAAATGAAGTGACTCCAATTTTTAAAAGTAATATGTATAGAAAATGTAGTATTATCATTTGTCAACTTAGAAATGGTTGCAGTAATTTGAATTTTGATTTATTTAAAGACCATTTGAAAGATCATCCTACTTGTGGCTGTGGGTGTAAACAAGAAACTGCGCAACATTATTTTTTCCACTGCCCTATTTTTGATACAGAAAGAGACTTATTGAGAGAAAACATACAAAATTTTATAATTCATGATCATTTTGATTTATCAGTACTTTTATATGGTTGCATTCTGTGTGACAATGAAGTAAACATCTCAATATTCAGACATATTCTTGCATACATCAATAACACTAAAAGATTTCCAGAATTTAAGCTGTAATCTATTTAGTTATTTTTCTTCCCCTATTTATGTCAAAACATTCTCAACATCTGCCCATAATCATACTTAAAAGTTATCTTACATATTTGGATGTTGGTCTTGAGTTCCAATCCTTATGTTACAGTATAACCTGTCTAAACCGAAACTTTTACAATTTGAAAACCTATATGTAGTGGCCTTATAATCTAATCCGGGCATTTCTTCCTTAATTTAACCTTATTCTGCCATGGCAGTCCAGACTCCTGTATGGACTGGTCATAGTATTTGATCCCACTGACTTTTGGTTTGGACAGGTTGTGCTGTATCTATTCTTATACAGCTCACACCAATTATGATGTTATTATATATTTAATGGAAAGACTTAAATGAAATTCTTCCTTATTATGTCTTGGTATATTAATAGTTAACTTTTATCTGCCAACCAGAGACCAGATGTAGTAGGTCTAAGTGAAACCATGGACAGTGCGGCCTACACTCTGTGTCTTCTGGATGGTCCAGAATTATATTGATCTCATAATGAATAATAAATTAGCCTAAATTTATAAGATTACATTTCCATAACCAATAGATATAAAAGAGCTGCTGTATATATGTTTGTTGTAACTTTCATTTCAGTAAATATTTATCATAATTTTTATTCAAAAACTATTAGATCCATTGACTGTTTAATTAATTGGCTATTTTATGACATACTTAATTTATCAATATATATATTTCCGTATACAATTTTGCCACCAGTGTATTGTTTATATGGAGAGGGCTTACATAGGCTGTGCCTGTTGCCCAATCCCTTTGACAACTTAACATCTATGTGTCAATAAAATTTGTTGAAATGTAAATGTAAAATGCAACCAGGTACAGTATATCCTTGGTCTAGTGTTTGTGATGCCTTGTTATACACTATTGTATACAGAGAAGATATGGTAGCAAATGCCAAACCGTGGTGAGAGTTTCCTGTTAAACAGTATTCAAGTCTTGACATATATTTAAAATAAGAGGTTAAAAACAATATATTTTTTCTTTCAAATTTTAGAGGAAATCAGAAAAGCACTGGAAGGAGAGTATCAACATTTGGTTGTCTCTGTTCTTGACATTCCTAACCATGGTAACCCAGGCCTTGAAGGTCAAGGTGACTGTACAACATGCAAGAGACAAGGGTTAAAGGTCACAAAATGTGGAAGGACATTTTGGTTGCCGGAAGATAGTGCCCTTAGCAGTTACGCCATGTTTTATATCGGATGTGAAAGTTTGACACTCACCAACCTGATGATGACGTTTAATACAAATCAGTTTTATTGCTACGACCCTTTAACAAAGACGGGTCGCAAGGAAAGTGTAAACATCAACCGAAAGCTAATGAAGCGATTTTACATGATTGAGAAAGCGAAGGACGCACACATTGTAGGAATAGTTGTCGGAACTTTAGGCATTTCAGATTATTTACAGGTTATAAATAGACTGAAAGACATTGTGAAAAAATCGGGAAAGAAGAGTTACACTTTCGTGGTTGGGAAATTGAATGTTGCAAAGCTGGCAAACTTTATGGAAATAGATGTGTTTGTGTTAGTGGCTTGTGCGGAAAATACTCTCCTTGATTCATCGGACTTCTACAAACCCATTGTGACCCCGTACGAGTTGGAGATCGCGTGTAACACAGATCGGGAATGGAGAGCTGACTATGTCACAGACTTCAGAAGTCTGCTGCCTGGTTAGTATTCTGCCGTACTGTAGGCCTATACATTTGTTTAAAGTCTTGATTTTCAGTATCAGACATTTTAATCGAATTTCAGGTTCCCCTCAGTAGATTTTGAAATACTGATATGGAATCTAGTGAATGCAAAGACAACAATTATGATAAAAAAAATAAAATGAACAAATTTCCAGCATTATGAATATTTACTTATTTTAGTGGTATGAAATCTTATTTTAGCGACTTTTGCTGAAAGTATTCTACTAAATTATGTTCACACTTATAACAGTTTCTGTATAGTAATTATTGCTTTCTGCAGCAAGTATTGTCAGGGCACCAATTCAACGTTGTGCTTCTCTGTTTGAATTTGGTTATACGCTAAAATGTGAATGCACCAAAATAAGTACATTCAGAGTATATAAATTGAGTCATATTGATATATATGACTGTGCTATATATGAAATAGATATGCCATTAAAAAAAAGTAAATACATTGTATAGATTTTCTGAAACTCTGGATATAGATCATTTCCAACAGATTTTGTAGAAGTCTAAAAGCAAATTACATTGTGCTTTAATAATTTTTTGTTAATATATATAGGAGGAGAAGACCATGTTGCTATGCCTGATACACTGGAGGTACAAACAGATGTTTCCTTGGTAACTGGCAAGCTGCGAACCATTGGCGTGACAGAGGACGTAGATATCGTCTCTACGGCGATGGTACCCAGAAACCAGAATATGGCTGTGTCAGAAGTACCGGCAGATACTGCAGGTAAGTCATTAATATTTCAATTTTCATGTCCCTGCCATAAAATGTTGAGGTAAACAGTGTTTCCCATGTCTGTCCCACCCTGTGGCATCCTGTCGGGTTGCATTCCAATTCAATGTGAACAATTACTGAACATGCACTTATAAACTTCATTCTTAGACAGATTTTGGTCTAACTTCATACAAAAGTCAAGTATGAGTATACAGACCTCGTTGTGTTTCAGGGTCTAAGGTCAAGGCCAAGGTCACATTTGCTACTAATATGTATATACAGAAAATCATGAACCGATTCTATATAAACACTAAGCAGCTTCATTCTGTTACGGATTTTGGTCAAACTTTATGCATAGGTCATGGATGACAAGTTTAAAATGGTTGAGTATCAAACACAGAAAGTTATTTCACATAGTGGGTGTGATCTTTAATGTCTTCAGACATTATGTAGTTTTTTCCACAGTCACACAAAGTTCGTTCCTCTTGAACCCATCATTTTGTATAAAGTAAGTTTATGCCATGTCGCAGTGAATTTGGCCCTCAACTTTTACCTTTAAAACACTACTTGTCCTTAACAGCTCGTAAGCTTTAGACCAAATTTGGTCTTGACCACATAGGCCAATCGGTTCTCAATTTTGCAAAAATCAAAGGGTATAGCCCCTCAGGGGGCAGAGGGGCTGGGTCAAATAGATGATGATTGGTAAAACTTCAGAAAATCTTCTTCTCAACAAATTGAAGGATTTTGACCAAGTTATTCTTGATCATCTTTGCACAAAGGAGTCTCAACTTTGAATAAATGAAGGGTGGTGGCAGAGGGGCAGGGCCCAATAGGGGAAATAGAGAAAATTTGTTCTCCTCCTATAAAAATAAAGGTATTTAAACAAATGCATGGTAAAAGCACCTATGGGAATAAAGAATTAATTCTGTACAAAATGATTTGTATGTGCTCCTTTTGGGGGCAGAAATGTGGGGTCAAATAGGGGAAATACAGGAATACCCTTTAGTACTGACAAAGACATTTAATCTAATCCTGCTCTGAAGCATCTTTAGGCAAAGGAAGTTTAATATAAATGGGGAATCTATAGGCTGCGCCCCCTAAGGAAATAACATGGAAACTCATTTTCTTGGATCCTAACCATCCAAATACAATGTATCTCTATATAATATTTATTTCTTCTTCCTACTTGTACTCCTAATTAGTCCTTTGATAAACCCATATGGTATTCGACAGCTTTTAATTTGAAATAAAATACCAGGTGAGCTATTAAGGCCTCTATGGGCCTCCTGTTGTAGGTTTTCTCTCAACTCATCATTACAGCGGTATTTTCCACAAGGATTATAAAAATATTATTTGGTTTTAGGGGAGTATCTTGCATCAAGGTCTTGGAGAGGCTTGGAACAGAAGTTGGGAGAAACAGAGGTGACAAAAGCTTTGGAGGGCCAGAAGGGGATAGCAGTAGGATATACAGATGAACCGGATACAGGCAGTTGATCCAGCAAATAAGCTTTTTTTCTTGAGGCTGTGATATATAGAGGTTACACAATGAGTGGTTGTTTGATATGTTACAAAAGACACAAGCTTTAGCAAGTGTGTTTTGTAACTTTAAAAAAAAATTCACGAGAATGAAATAAATTCCATATCCCATAACCACGAGTCATGTGACCTGTTTCTACCACAATAATAGTAAGAGGGCAGTGGCAGTGTTGTTTCCTGCAGTGAACCGCAGACTATTTGTACGAAAAACACATAATCTGGTATATATACCCGCCAAGTTGTGACGACGACAACAATCGATGACATGAACAATTCGCACGTGGCATTAAACCATGTGATTTCCGGTCAGTCAAAGTTCAACTTCTCAACCAGTCAAAAGTCTGTACAGTCATATACCACTAGTGGTATATAACATATATTTGTCCAACAGTCAGCACGTTTATATATTGGTCTGAGAGTGGAATAACACAGGGTATTGTGGTAGAAATATGCTTAATCAATGATATTGATAATTGTACAGAAATAGACTTCGTGGACCACTAAAGAACAGATGTTTAATACAGGGTTGCCCTATCAAGTAAGACTAAAAAATGAAGGCAATGCATCAAATTGTAAAAAATCAGTGTTTTATGCAAAAGTTATGAAAACGGATTTATTCTGAACTAGTCGTGATTTATGTATGCCTGACACTGTGTAGTGATAATAAAAATGGACGATACTTCATGTAGAAAATAAAATCTTAAAATCTTGACCAGGAAATCAAGCATTGTTGATGTTGTAGTTCACATTAATTTTTAATGTAATACATTGTATATAATATCTTGAATTGTACCTAAATGAGATGTTTCTCTATTGTACCCTAGAGCCACTATGTTCAGTTATCATCGTCTGTACCACAGCCTGTTTGGCTGCTATGAAATTAATTATTAAAAAAAAATAAAATAATTTTACAGTAATTCATCATGTTATTTAAATATTACCAAACATTTTAATAAATATGATAACAAGGCATTTTGAATTGATTTCTTATTTAGCTCAGAAAATATCTGGATTAGTTTCCTCACCAGATAATCTATCATATACATAATAATATACAACATTTGATATAGCGCCCTATCTAGCTAACATAAGCCACTCTAAAGTGCTTTACAGTACATAGATATACAATTCTCATACAATCAATGCAATTAACACATACATTTGTTGGAATAATTACCTGGTACCTTCAATTAGATCTAAAGTACATGTCTAATATGGTCTAGAGTATATATGATTATATGACTAACTAGAACACAATCTGGCCCCAGGATCATAAAACAATCTTAAGTCTAAATTTGTCTGAAGTTTTGACTTAGCCAATCACGATTAACCTTACAAAAAGTAACGTCATACCTGATTGGCTAAGCACAAACTTATGTCTAAGAATGTTTCATGACCTCAGGGCCTGATTAAAATACAGCTCTTCAATATGCCACCCATCCTCCTAATATCATTTCTTATGCGGTCAAAAATTAAAATACAATAAGACAAAAAAGAGATCACAGAGGGATCTTGGCACCCACCATAGACAATCTTCATTTGCTCTTTAAAATTTGGATATTTTCCCTTCTTTTCTCTTCTATTCTCTTACATGTGTTTTATTTCAGTTACATGTACTCAGTATATGTATGTGCAATTTTGGAGTTCTTGAGAAAAGGAAATACTAATTTCAAGATGATAGTCCATGAGCATTTTTCATTGTCAAAATCCAAGATGGCGTCTGTCAGCCATTTTGTATTACTGATCAGTCCCAAAATCAACAGGGCACAACAAGGCACAAGGGGAACCTACATATTAAATTTGAGAAAGTTCTCAAGAAATAGTAATAACAACTTTGATATCAAAATCCAAGTTGGCCGTCTGTCAGTCATTGCGTTTTTCTGATCGGTCTCGAAATCAAAAGGGCATACCCAAGTATCAAAGGGTACCTCAATGTGAAATTTGAGAAAGAACCATCCAGTTCTTCTCAAGAAATAGTGATAACAAACTTTCATTGCCAAAATGTTTTTTCAATTGGCTCAAACATTTGACAATCCACAACTAGGGACCAAGGGGAAGTTGCATAAGAAATTTGAGAAGTATCCATCCAGTTATTTTCAAGAAGTATCGATCACACGGACGGACCATTGGCGCAGGGTGGTTTGAATAGCCAGATGTTGGGCTGAAAATGTAAAGAAATTCTCGTTTTAGTAATTTAAAGCACAACATGTCATTAATCACAACACAATCAAGTTTTATCATAAAAATTTTGCCGTTTTTTTTATACTTATATGCAGCTTAAAAGGCAATGCACTTACACATAGATACACTTTAGTATTTATTCCTAATGAGGCGTATCATGAATCTTCTTTGGATACCGAAAAGGAATATCAGCATGAAGCATGCACAGAGAAATCGTGGTTTATACGCTATGAGTACAATTGCAAAATAAACAATGTGTATAGGATTTAGCGTTCCGTGGTAACATTTAATGCTATGTGGATGCACTAAATATTTACGGTATGGTGCATATTTCAATATTGTTAATTACCTGACAAGGTCTTACAAACATGAGATACAGAAATATTTTAGGAAAATGCTCGCATGCATAGCAAATATTCAGCATGGGTATTGACACTGTCCACGAGTGTTTGCTCATTTGGCATGGAGTTGTGCCGAATATTTTAGACAATTAAGTAACAGAAACATTCCTTCAACTCGTGCACAACATTTAAAGTACAATAGATATGTTTAGAACAAGATATAAGTAATTTTTGATTGTCGTGTTGCTCTTCTAGCCGCCTCGAAACCGACCCCCCCCCCCCCTGTCCCTCAATACCACATCCCCAACTGTGAGGCTGCACACGGTGTTGACGGTGGCGAATTTGATAAAAATTACAATATTTGAAATAAAAGGTTTGCGGTTATATAGATGCCATAAAATCTTTAAAGGAGACGCTGCAATCACATAATGTCATTTATTTGAAGAATAATAACGTTTCACTTTTTGTTCATAGTTATTTTTTTTTATTAAAACTAAAAAACCAAAAAAACCAAAAAAATCGTGTGCCGCCATGCAACACCTCTTTCTAATTTCTAAGAGTTGGCATCGTCGGAACTCAACGGTACACTTCTCTGACGTTTGCATCCGTCAGATAATTGTACCGTGGGTTTCCGACGATGGAGATTGGTGAACTGTTAGAATCGCCTTGCATAAACCTGTTTGGAGAATTCTCTATAAAATAATTATGAATACAGTCAAACCTATATACAAAAGACTCCCAAGGGACAGACCAAAAGTGTCCTTTATAGACAGGTGTCCTTTATACAGAGGTTATTTATATAGTAAATTGCACGGTGTGGGTATAACGAGTCTGTCCTTTATAGACAGGTGTCCTTTATGACAGGCTTGACTGTATATTCCAAAAACTTCTGGAAACTGGTTCGTAATAAAAGTAAAAGTTCTGACGTATTAATTAGCATTCCTACTTCGACGGACCCTATGCACTTGCAGCAGACGAAAGCTGACATTTTAAACAATCATTTTGTATCTATCTCTACTTCAGATGACACGGGTGTACCTTTTATATATATTTGCCATATATCAATATGAGAACCCATAGTATATACCATTCATTTTACACAAACGGACATTAAAATGTTGTTGACTTCATTTTATCTCTAAGGTTAGGTAAAACAGTGGGATTTGATAAAAGAACAAAATCCCAGTCAAGTCACTCAGCAGTGCACCAATTAATTGAAATTCATCCCAATAAGTGTAACAATTTAGAAAACCGATATTATACTTAACCTTGTTTTTGCGTTATTTCCAAAGCTTTTGATCGAGTTTGGCACGCAGGTCTTGTACACAGTTATCATTGTTATGGTATAAATGGAATTCTTTAAAATTGGTTACCCGATTACGTACAAAATCGCCACCAACAAGTCTTCATACACAATGCTACTTCTACAAATCCCTGTTCACCACAAATTATATGTACTGTATGTTTATTGTTGTTTCAACTGAATAAAATATTGTTCAAACAATAATACTAAAATACCAGGTAATTAAATACTTGTGTACCACAAGGTTCTGTCCTATTTCCCCTTCATTTTCTTCTGTATATTTGTCGATATTACGGATAATCTCAGCAGTCTCCCCCGTCTATTGGCTGGCGATATTTCCCTAACAGTATCTCCCCCTGTGTTTGAATTAGAAACTACAACTAACTAAAGATCTTGAAAAAAGAAAACAGAACTTTGCAGAAAGTTGGCATGTCAAGTTTATTCTACAATAAAACTGAAGCACTGCTTTCTTCAAAAACAAATGACGACATTGATGATAATTTAGCTTTTAAGACGGTTGATCTTGCTGATCATCATACATGTAACATCTTAATATATTTCACTGGATATAAACTGTAAATGGAATCATCATACTGATAATACAAGTAAATAAATAGGGAACTTCATAAGTTAAAATATAATTGATATCTCAAAACTTTAACTATAATTTATTTTACTTATACACATGTACTCCCTCATCTTGAATACTGTTGCAAAGTACTGGGAGGTTATATAGTATCTACGTCAACTCCGCCACGGAATCAGATGAGCTAATTAAGTCCGTGACTCCGCATACAGTTTAATCGAGAAATTCTGAAAAAAAATATTCATCTCCAAATTAACTCGTGTATTCCTTCACTTTTATTATTACATTTTTACCAGTGAAATATCAGTTTCTGTCCGATATCATTGCGCACCGTATTTGTGTACTTTTTTCCGTTATTCTAGAATCTAATCATATAGAGTAGGGAAATTAAAAACCTTTATAGTATTATGGAAATTAATGGATAACTAATTGATTTTATCAATATGTTTTTGTATTTTTACTATTTCAAAAAAAAAAAAAGAACTTCATCCTGTGGCGTATCAATATTCTATAACCCAGAGACGTATATAACACAGATATGGCTTTATATGTCTCTGTATAACCCTTATAGGCACTCCGTCACTATCAGTTGTAACCGCAAATTTTTCAAATGAAATCGGACTTCTGGGAATTTCGAAAATGTAATAAAAAGAAATTTCAATGGTTTCCCAATAAATATCAAATATATTTCACTCGTATGGCAGATTTTAAAAATACGCACTCGTGAAAATATAAAAAAAAAAATCTGCCATACTCGTGACATATAAGGTGACAGTACCCAGATCGGATCAGTACCCAAATCGGATCACTTTTTTCAAAAATACTTCTAAATCAACAACAGTGTCAACAGATTGATTATAATAATAATATAATCTTAGAATAGATAGACACATACCATTTTATGTCCACATATTATTAATTTTTTAGTTAAGATATGCCTTAAAACATTATTGAATCTCAAAACTTTGCGTTTTGTTACGTTTCTGAAGAAAATGGCGCGTGCAACGACTATGCGTTCTATTTTGAACTATAAAAATAAATCCACCCGATAGAAATACTTGTTTTCATATAAATTCTAAAGGACATCATTAAATGTTGATATGCTACAACAAAAATATTAGTTTGAAGTGTAAAATACTGCAGAATTCATGTCTTGATCCGATTTGGGTCCTCAAATTCGCAAAATCTTGAACCGCTGATTGGTGACGTCAGAGCGTTCTATAAATATCCAACGTGAGCCACGAGTGCTATTTTATTTTGTAAGAACACCCATCGATGTTCTTCTTTTAATGCAACTATTAATGGATATAATTCATCTTCAGATTTTTTAATGAATGAATAAAATGATGGTTTGGTGATCCGATTTGGGTACTGTCACCTTATTTGATATTTAATGGGAAACCTTTGAATGCACTTGACGCAAACAATTGATATGTACAGAACTCTTTGAGATTGCATTGATAACAAAATTGAAACATTTAAAGTATTGAAATATTATTTAGCCGGTGATTGTAAGATAATTGTTCGATTAAATCTTATATAATCCCTTTATTTTTCCCCCGCAAATTTCCCTTAAAAACATTTAGGGATCCCGAAAATACAAACATATACATCCCTGGGTTTTCCGTGATGTAGACTTTCACAAAAAGCCAGGAGCAACTTTACAACAATGATTTCCGATCTGATTTTGTTTGGGTAGGTATTTTTTGTAGAAAAACTCTTTCTTAGGGTCCAAGTTAGGGATGTCAAGAAAGCTGTGGAATAGATCAAAGGGACATGTATGCTGTACTGTAGAATTATGATTAAATTTAGTGATAAATACTGAATTTTATCATAAGTCTATACATGTCCCTGTGGATAGATAGACAGAAAAGTTAGGAACGTGAAATCAGCATTTTAAACATGAAATGCAGGATTGTAATCAACTGTCAATTGATAAAAATTGTTATTTGACATTTTGACTCATATAACCTGATGCAGGACATCTACATCTGTATAATTGTAAACACGGCTACTTATGGACATGAATGTGATTTTTATTTCATCATAAAAACCTAAGATTACTCATGTAAACTTGATTTATTGGCATTATTATAAAAAAACACTGTATTTGTCTGGTACCTTCTATTTTTAGCGAAAAAAAAAATCACATTCATGTGAACAAACACCTGTATCTGTAAATTGTCAAAGTCTGTTGTTACTGTCTATTGTCAGCTCACTGTTATGCATATTTATAGGGCCACAGAAAACTTAGGCTACCATTTGCAATAACCTTCAAGACAACCCTGACCACAGGGACAAGCAAAGACTTTTATATTGATATTGTTTGATTGGCAGTCGCTTGGTGTATTATATCCCAATACTAAATATTGGGATGTAACGCACCCAGCCACTGTAAGTCAAACAATATCAATATAAAAGTCTTTGCGTGTCTCTGTGCCTAGACACCAGGCCCTGGTTTCATCAACGTTCCTTAACTTTAGGAAACTCCTTAACTTCAAATCTCCATAGGAAAGCATTACATAATTTAAGGAAAGTTCCTTAACTTAAGATTTTCCCCTTAAATTCTGTAATGCTTTCCTATTGAGATTTTTAAGTTAAGGAGTAAACTTAAGTTAAGGAACGTTGATGAAACAGGGGCCAGATTGTAACATAACAAGAGAACCTGTAGCAAGCTATTCCGAAGGGTTCTAACTCTATGATCCGCTTAAATATTGGGACGGCTAGAGGCTCGCAATCGTTAGAGTCAGAATTCCTCCTTACTTGAATACTGGAAATTTTACCGACCCATGCACGGGTTGCTGTTTTAGCTGGGTTTTATAATATGAAACGTTTTTCGATCACCTGCAGATTATGTATCAATAGAAAGAACAGATATTTTTTCTATTAACTTGCACATTTAATCATGCCAGGGGAGGTCGAAAAGTAACTGTCGCCACCCATTTCTAAAAAATAACTAGATTCCTGACATCTGTTTGAAAATGGCCGCGCGTCCCAAGATCCTGTGAGACTTTCTCTCTGAACAATCTATTTTGTATCACGTGACGTTAGGCAGCGGCCATTTTCAAACAGATGCCAGGAATTCGATTATTTTTTAGAAACTGGTGGCGACAGTTACTTTACCCAATATTGAAGCGGATCATAGAGTCAGAACCTTTCGTACAAGAAGCAGGCCAGAACAGTATTAAAATTTTGAACTAATAATTTCTTAACTGCCATACTAATCTATGATCACAGTGATTGACTCTGATAAAGTCCTGATCCTCTACACCAATGGAAGCAGATATAGATGAACAGGACTGAGTTGATGCGAGCAACCTGTTAGTTCAATATCATAGTCTGTAGATGTCAGAGGGCCACAGCTCGATTCTGGGCTAGCGATATTGATACTCTTGTATCAATATCAAGGAATAATGTTAAAGATAGTGCCATCGCTGGGACTCAAACTTGTGACCCTTGGTTCTACAGCTAAGTTAAAGGGGATGCGACCTGTACTCTCAACTTCTACACTACTCCCTTCTTCACCAAGTCTTTGACCCCAAGACAACAGCAAACCAGGTTTGATATCTCCAAGGAAGCATCTCAATCTCCTATACATGTAGCTTCTACCCTTGGAGTGGTCAACAGCACCAAATCTGTGATATAATGGAGTTGGACATCAAAGGGAAATTCCCTCTTGCCGACTCTAGTATGACAACCTGTACTCTGTACTTATCAGTATGCCAGCAGCACGAATATTCAGCGGATCATCAGATCCCTTTGGACTAGGGCTTAATATAGCCATACATTTTTCCATCTTGTATTAGGCCTACACATACTATTACATGTATGAAGCAATCTAAAGAACTGCTGCTACAAAGCAGTGTCATGCCACATCCACACAAATTTTGTTAATTGATGTGACAATATACTAATAGAAAGGAGGGAAAACATAAATCCCAAGTGTTCCTGCATTGCGGGGTAGAAACATTAAAATGATCGGATCTACTTTTGATGTACATCAAAATAATCTCGTGGTCACATAACGGTAAACAAGAATTCCACGGAAGTGGATGTGTCGCCTGCGCAGCAAGTTGGGAGATAAGTTTTTAGGAGCTATCTATGGATATGCTTTGTATCAGTTCTAAGTGGAATAGAAACAGTGACCTTAACCTTTGACCCTGAAAAGCAATCCCAATCGAGCACTTTTGGTAAGGAAGCACTGTATTAAGTTTGAGTTTGAGTGGCCCAGGAAAAGTGATTTTCTATTTATAGTAACAGTGACCTTGACCTTTGACCCTGAAAAGCAATCCCAAGCGAGCAATTTTGGTAAGGAAGTACTCTATGAAGTTTGAGTTTGATTGGTCCATGGAAACAGAATTTCTATTTATAGCAACAGTGACCTTGACCTTTGACCCTGAAAAGCAATCCCAAGCCAGCACTTTTGTTGAGGAAGCACTGTATGAAGTTTGAGTTTGATTGGCCCAAGGAAACTCAAGTTATTGCACGGAAACGGTTGGTGCCGACGCCGACATAGTGATCCCTATATGTCACCTTTTCAGGCGACACAAAAAGGACAGGTTTGAAGTTGGTGTCTCTCCTAAATGTAATTTTCAAAGGACAGGTATACATATCAGCCTAGTTATTGGTCAGGTATTTTTACCCGAGACCAATGAAACTGCTATCTTCATGCCCACAGTTTTGCTGTGATAATTCCAGGGGTGTAGAGAGCATAGGTGAGCATAACCCTTGGATATCAAGGTTATATTTTGGATCAGGATAACAAAATGGTTTGATTCTCAATAATAAGACCTATTTAAAAGTTAATATGTTTTCATTTCAAATCATATAAGTAAAATAACCTAAATATTTCTTTTTTTTTCTTCTTAACAGGACCTTGATGGTGAATGCCTGTGCAGTTTTGAATTTTAAGTTGTAAGTATTCTAGCTGTATATGTTTAGTCAATAAACAGTTGAAAATGATTCTATATATTTATGTTTTCTAAATTTTTATTTTAATTAAGCATTGAAGAGAAAAATCTGCAGAGGTTTTTATGTTAAAAGTCTCTTATGAAGAGGTTGATTAAACTAAATGCTAACATGTGGTAATTAGAGGGTTTAATATCACAGGAACACACATAAGATCTAGGCATATTGCCATTCTGCTCTCATTTTAAGACTGTCTGTTTTGTAGGAAAAAAGGAAAAGAGGATGCATTTGGAGCTAATTTAGAGCCAACTGTTGGTGAGTTGTTTCTAAATTCTCTTGCACTGTATTACACACAAACAGATGCTTTTGTTTGTATATATCTGTCTTTCATGCCATTTGAATTCTTTTTATGCCCCCGCCATGAAATGGAGGGGGGGGGGGGGTATAGTGTTACCCATGCCCATCGCGTCCTGTCCCATGGTAATGTATGCAGCTTATTTAGATAACTACTGATCCGATTGTCATCAAACTTCACATATGAATAAGCATGAAGAACTAATTTCATATGAGGGAAGGGGGCATTTATATTTCACAGACATTTCTAGTTTTAAACTTCTGTGCAATGAATCAAGTACATAATAATTATGAAGGTTGCTGAGAAAAATGTATGAAGACTGTAGAGGAAGGTTACCTCAAGTTGAATTAAAATTAAAAAGTACTGAATTGAATACTAGGCATTACAAACCCCCCAAAAAAGAAAAAAAAAGCTTTTGAGATCAAACAAAGTCTGATAGAAAGTCACAAGGTTATTTGATTAAAGTGAAACATTCTTTGGAAAGACAATTTGTCACCTAATGATGGTGACATTCATATCAGTCTCTTCTTAAAACACAAGTAATTTTCGTCATGCTCATGAGAAATCTGTTCCTTTGTGATAGGTGACAAAGTACGAGAATTCCTACTGAGTCTGCGATACTTCAGAATCTTCATAGGACTGTGGAACCTGTTTGTCATGTTCTGTATGCTGGTGTAAGTATCTTTTATCACATCTATTAACTCTGAAGGTTCTTATACAATATATCTAGTTATGAAGTTTTGTATTTTTAATTACAGTATATTATGTTTACCCCACTTGCCAAACCCCGACTACGTCCTATTAGTATGATGTATGAGCTTTTAATTATCAAAAGTTACTGGCAACGTTGTTCATACTCCTGGTTGTATTTGTAATGCTGAGTTTGTATGAATTGTATTACTAAATGTGCCAAATGTAACGGGCAAGTGAACTTTTGTCATGGCTCAATAACCAAATGGCCCAGGTTACTGATATTGGGTTTGTAGCATACTGGGATAAAAGGCTACACAGTTTGTTCAAATAAATGACCTTAACTCACTTTCCAGGTCTGACACAAGGAAAGGATCAAATCTGTTAGAAAATCTTCAAATAACATCTCCTCACTAACCAAAATACCCAGGGTTGTGATACTGAGCCAGCAGCATACTGGAATGAAAGGCTGTGATGTCAGTTTTCAATTGAATATCCTTGATTGACATATTACCATATGTTTAATTTTTTTAATAGATTTTTCTGAATCAAACTCTGATTTACTTCTATTAAATTCTATTAAATTATATTTACTTGGTATATTTTGCCTGTAGTTTAGTTTAGTTCAGTCTACTGAACTCATTCAACCCTGAAATTTCATAATGAACTATTCCAACCTTTGAATTCAAAGAGTTCAAATGTGTTTATTCAGGGGCGAACGAGTTAAAAAGATTACTTGTGTGAGATTAGTATCTGCTATCAGGTGAAAGATTCATGCCCATTTGGCCATATATCGGATGTGTGCTACTTAGAGGAGATTTAATCGAACACATGAGAAGAAAGAATGTGTTTAAAGGTTTGTTAATAAGCATATAAAAAAAACCATTAAAAACGGAATGGCACAAATCAAGCTCACCAATGCAAATAACTGACTAAATGTTTGTGTGTCTAATGCTGTAAATTTGGAATTTCAGGTTCTTTGGACACTGAGAATGAAGAACAAGTCCTTGATATCATTGGTCGAGAGACAGATTGGAACTGGATGATGATGACAGGGTTCAACTATCTGGCATGGACACTTGATAGTGTGTTAAGTGTAAATAAAGAGAGAGAGTTCATGTGGATTAATCAACAGTACTATGCATTGTATTGTAAAATACGTCTAGTTTATTTATCTCATTAAATGATCTTTTGAAATCACATGTTTAAACGTTATTTTTCTAAGTTGTGGTCAGTAATTAATACTGGTGTAAACAAATATATCAACAGTTATGGGGTTGTTATCTGGTAATATTTGTAGAGATTTTTAGTGTGTGTATTCACACCAGTCCTACAGCAAGCCTACTGTCCAAGGGAGACAACTCTCCCAAAATTCACAAAACATTTTTAAACATGTGATGTAGACGAACTTTTTAACAATAGGCCCTGAGGGTCTATATCGCTCCCCTTATTACAGTTGTATCAAAACAATCATAGACAAATTTGGAGAATATCCTGTTATTTCTTTAGAAGCTGAATGATTTTAAGGAATGAACTCCAATTGTCCAAACCATATGCTAAAGTGGAAGATGTCATTGTACCAGAATGCAAAAATCATGTTTTGTTCAATTGCAATGAAATCCCAGTTTTCATCATCTCAATACATTAAAACATACAAAATTTAAAAGAAATTGGTTGAACACTGGGGGGAAAGACACCTGACAAGATTTAGATTGAGGAATATGGAAGGGGCAATAACTTACAAATATGGTTCATTCGAACTGATGTTCAGGAAAACACAACTTCATGTCATGGTTAATAAATATACAAAGCGTGATCGAACTGATGTTCAGGAAAACACTTGACAAGTGTATACAAATTCATGACAAACTAACTGCTAACTGATCTAAAATTTGTTTATTGATAGAAATTATTGAAACTTTGATCCATGCATGTCCATGCAAACTGATGATCTTTAAAAACTAAATAACACCTTTGACAACAGGTCTCTCTTTACCTTTTAAAATTTAACTTAACATGTATTTACATATTTATAATTGTATATATACTATTATTTGTCCGTATTTAGAAAGCATAATCAAGGAATCAGATTCTGCATGTTAAGTCCTCCTAGACTGCGGTCTTTTCTGTAGTTTTCTTTTTCTTGCCCTTTTTGGCAGCTTCCTGTTTGTTTTTTTCCAGATATACCTGCCATTGAAACATCAAGTAATATTTAGAAAGATTAAGGCTAACAAATCTTGAATGGCTATTTGCAATTAATCCATTCCATTATTTTTTAGAAGAGGGTACTGTTGTAATATTTAAATGAAGAAGATAGGAATTTGTTTGATTCTGTATCATTTCAGGTATTTTTTCTCTTCGTAACAGGCTTTTCAGGAATAGTTATTGTAAGATATGAAACTTCTCCAAGAAATAACTCACCATAAGATCTTTGCTCATGTAAAATGGTTTGGTCACCCCATCATTCATTTCACAATCTTCACAGAAACACAGGAAGATGGTGTCGATGGTCATCTGATAAAGAAAACAGATAGTGAGCAATCCATAATCTCTGTCAGAATTTTGGTTCTTTTGGTATATAAAATATATAAAGGGACATGATCCTGTAAATACTAGAGCACAAAAACCGATATGTTATTTTCTGTGTCACTTTATGAGATCTGACAAAGTACCCGTACTGCATTCAGATTTTGAAAATGATGCTGGCATGGTACATACTTAGATGTACTGGTATTGATTTTATGTAATGTAGGTCTGTGCAGCATATACTCCTCTATTATATTTGGTGCAAGGCATTTTTCCTTTTCCATAAACATTTTCTATGAAAATCAATTGATCTATTAGAATAAGATATGAGTTAATAATGAGTAGAACAAGTTTATGTGAATATGGACTTACCTCATAAACCAAGAGAAAGCAATGAGATATTGCAAAGGCAAATGCACAAGCCACGGATATAGGAGCCCAGATATAGTTGATGTCTTCTCGATTCTGGAAATGAAGAATGAATTAACTTTAGAATGTTAACCATAAGTGCTGCATAAACACAAAGTTCAAGTCAAATGTAATGATTTCTTTATCAACCAAATGGAAAGAATTCTGCGACTGATTCCGACATATTTCAATGATTGCCATCAGAGATCAAAATAAGGACCACAAGGCATAAATAAGGACTCGCTTTTGGTACAGTAAATGATGTCTTTCCAAAATACATTCATGTACAGTGAAACATGTTATAGCAGACACCTATTCATAATGGACACCACCAGGAATCCCCAATGATAATTGCCACATAAATGTATAATTAGCAGACACATCGCAGAGGGATTCGCCTCATATCCAGACAGATGCAGTCACATATTTTTGTCAGGTAATTGATCAAATTTCTGTAAATCAGTGTTGTTGAAAAGTTACAGTTAATTTGAGTTAGGTTACAAATTTGGTTACACCAGGAGGAATAGTACACATGATAAAACTTTTTCGTTGTTCGGGGTCAGAGGTCAAGCCTATTCCTTCACAAAATATCCATGCATGCATATCTCATTTACCCTAAATGTGTCTTAAGGGGTGAATGAGATGTACTAGCTTTGGTTAATTCTGGTGCAATAGTTAAGGATGTATGTGCAAAAAGCTAGAGAAGAAATGCATTGGACCATTTTTTGAATGGTTGAGATAAAAAAACATAGGCCACAGTGCCATTTGTGTGTGTATTCTACCATTCATACACTGTACTACTGTAATGCATTCAAAATCTGATTACTTCAGAGAAAATAGTAAAGAAGATCTGGATAAACTTTTACAAAGGTTCAGATCAAAAGTCGAACCATAGGATGCAGTAAATTACTTCTTGAACACTGCACTGTTAGTTGGTTACTTTAGGTAAGTTAGTACAATAAACGATACGCTCCAGAACAACTCTGGGAAATCTGTAGTTCCCTCGGAAAACAGTGAGACTAATATTTCCCTTGATCAGTCACTTAAAAACATGAAATATGAAGGTAGTACTGTAGATTAATTACTACTAGGCTACAGTTTTATTCATCAACTGTATGTGATAGGATCTGTCCTACCTTAAGGAACTCATTTCCAGCGACAGCCACGATACACACACAACAGATCTTGCCAAGGAAGAGGACAAAATCACCAATGGAGTTGATGGCTGCCACACGTAAGGCGTTGGCAAGGAGCACCATGAAGGCTTTCCGTGCAGAGGCACAGAAACTGTATCCATAGATAGCTGTGGAAATAAGACTACTCTACATGCAAAGTTATCTAATGTACAACTGAACATATAAGTTACAAACCTTGGTTAAAAACTAATTCATATTCAAAACCTTAACTAGGTGGAGGGGTATATTATTTATTGCTATGAGCTTCCTATTAGCCCCTTCTTCTCTGCCCCTCTAGTGTGGGGAGGCATTCTCTTGAGGCTCTGTTACTAAATGATGTTCTGGATCAAATGTGGTTAAAAATCTCCAAAATATATGATACAAAAGAAGGATTTTAAACATTAATTACTTAAGTACTATGTTTCCCCCATCAGGCTTACCCCTTTGCCCCTCAGGTTATATTCTCTTATACCCTGTGAATGAAATTGTTCATTGGGCTAACTAAAAGGAGTTGTTCAGGATGAAAAGCTTGTTATATATGGGAAAGGTGGTATACAGAAGATTGATATTGTGCAATGACAATAACTCACAAGTCCTTTAAACCAGGTTAGCTAACAAACTTATGAAAACTATAACATTTTTAAATGCTTCTTTGTGCAACAAGGTCTGTTCTATTAAATAACTCATAGCAAACCTTTTAACTGAAACCTTACCTATTTCAATGTATGCATTTCTGTTGAGGAAGGCAATGCACTTCTCAAAGCACCAGAGACAGCACTGTAACATTTTCATTAAGAATTCTGCCACTTTTCCTACTTTGCCTTTCAGTCTGAAGAAAAACAGTCCATCAAGCACCAAAATGTTCGATATCTTGAAACATAGGTTAAACAAAATTACATTCAAAAACAGTATGGAAACCTAACATTTTTGTTGGTCTCAATATGACCAGTTATCAATCTAACCGATCTCTTTCAAACTTTGTACATTTGTTCACAAAAAAAAAATGAAGTTGTTTCATAATTTTGTGCTTTGATATTTTCAACAAAATGTCACATGTTTTGACTTTTGACCTAGGAGTGAATGTCACAGTGAGCTAAATATAATTCACTGCATTTTTTTCTGTGTATGATGTAGGTACAAAAGCTTCATCAAAATATCATAAATGGGTTAAAATGTACATTCCAGAATGTAGTCTTCTCCAGGAATTCTGGATCTATTTGAGCAAGAGGTGGATCTTAAGATCGTTGTAATGCGATATATATTTAAACTTCACCAATCTGATTCAACATCATCTTACAACATCCCAAAAGGGGTAATGTTCTGGTGAACTTTTGCATCTGAGCCAATCCAATTACCACTTCCATAACTTGAATGTGAGTGTTTGTGGGTGTAACAGTTTGCATAAAATATTAGTCCTATCTGTGCCTTTTAGTCATTTTGTCACAACAAGCAATATATGTAATATGGATGTTGTGACAAAATGACTTGCTGAAGATAATGTCAGATTCAGAGTGAGAATAAGGATCTGCATTTTAATCAGATTGAAACCTCAACATTTTGGTTGATGCTAGTATTCTTCAGGTTTCTTCATAACATCTTTAACAGTTTCAAACTAGACCTTAAATACAAGATTCTATGAAAATTCCCCTTGAGGTCATTGTAGCTATGATCCAATAACAGCACACTGAACAACTACGTGGGGTGATGGAGGTACATGTATACTTAAGTTTCATCAACTAAATCTTTTATATTGCCTAAAATTAGAGCCCTGACAAACTTTAAGACCCAATATACGTAACTTTCAGCAAAACTTGAGGTGAAAATCAAGCCTAATAACTTTTTATATTTATAGACTTAGTTAAGATTAACTGATATCAGTAATATTCAAGATGAATTCTTACGCGGTTACTGGTACAGCAGCAGTTAACACTCAGTATATGTAAACACGCGTCCATTTTGAACTGTCTTCTAACTTTGGTTTGTTGTTGAGGTGGGCCCACCTGAATTATTTTCAATTATTTGGTTTTTTCTGTCAAGAGTTTCTTGTTAGTTACCGCTCAGGTTTACTCCGTTTTAGGCTTATTTTTGCATGGTTATCAACAGGATTTTTTTTCAGAGTTTTTCAGAATCAAGAAAAATGTCCTGAAGTTTTGTATATTGGGCCTTTAAATAAACAGAAAGAGAATCATCAACATCAATGAAATATATATGTTTTTGTATACGTAAGCTTACTTTCGTTGTATATATCCCAGAATGATTCGAAGTAATCTCACAAGGGCGATTATAAATGAGCCAAATGCAACAGATCCTAGGTGGTATCTGTGGATGTAAAAGAAGAATATGATTCATTATGTCATTGACAGCATGATAGAAACGTTTTATATATTTATGTGACATTATATGAAGCAGAATGTGAAGAGAGCTTACCTTATGAGACGTTTTGTTGATGTACATATTGGCATTCCAAGCTTGTTTTTGTTTCTGAAAATAAACCAAATTAAGATTGCCCTTCAATATTAATAAACATTCTAAGAAATAATTTTCAAAAAAAAAACAAAATGCATGTACTATGAAAACTATACATGTTTAGCAAGTATGTGGCAGTAAACACATTACTAGAACCAAATTGATGACATCTAACTTTGAATCTTTTACCTGACCTTTGACCTTTTGCTCACAATCTTAGAATGCTCAGTCATTAAACCCCATTAGAAGTCTCTGACTATATAATGTTTCAAAAAAAAATTCCACTTATTCACAGAACATAATATTTAGCTATGTGCCCTTGCCCTTTGACCTTATGTTTGATCGGTTTCCTAGTTGACCCCAAGTCATCCTTTAAAGTTTATCTAATGTACAAATATTCCAAATACATTGTACCACCAATCTACCGCAGTTAATTTGGTTCCAGCAATATTTACTTCTTCAAACTACATGCATCATATATATATATATAGTTATAAGAAATGAAATGTGATGATAAAGTAACAACAATGAATGTCAATTATTTTTCACAACAAATTGTTTCTACAAACGTTAAACATACCTAGAGAAGAACCATATAGAAACAGCTCCAGCTATCACAATGTCCTGGCAGGCTATCACAAATGCTGATGTCCACAGCAAACCGAACAAGTGGTACCATCGCACATACTTAATTCCAAAAAAGGGGCAGGTATTAATGCAACATATTCTTACTGTAAATATACTTATTTTGGCATACTCATATTTTAACACACAACCAAATGTATTATACAAGTGCAATGGTGTTAATTGGCACATTCAAGATATACATTCTTGATGTAGAAATCAATACAGATGTTATTAGTGCAATCATAATTTAAAACAGAATGCTTTCTGCGCAAAAATTACTAAGATTACTGCTAAAATATGTACTGATTATTTTGATCACATGCATATTTGTAGTATAATGAACAACATAATTAATGTATATATTGCATACACCTTTAAATTACAATTAATTTAATTTGGCATGAAAATGGTAAAACAATTAAAATTGTTGGTGTTAGAGGGTCAACATAAATTTCAAATTCTAAGTGGTGGGGTTTCATTGAAATTATAATTGTGGTAGGTGGGGGTGCTGAAAAACAGCCTTCCTCGATCCTACCCCACACCTTCAAAACTGGAACAGCCCTAAATATAAATATAAAATTCAAACTCATTGGTGTGATCAGTTATGAAATAACAAATGCTAAACATTAATCTCTTTATATGAAACAATTTAACAGTTTTTAACTGTTGTCAATCAGTATACAAATTATTATATTCCCCAAATATTTGGAGATGCCACATATACGTAAGTTTGCTTTTTCCTATAAGGGTTATTGCAAATTTGTTTTATTAAAAATCCAGTTACATGCTTTAGAATTAATTACCCTGTCTACAAATTATACTATAATGGACATCCCAAACTAGTTTATGAACATGTGCAGTGAAACTAGACTGGGTTGAACGTCAATGACCAAATAGCTAAATTGCTTGAGCATCTGTATAAAGTTTTGAAGGTTCTGAGTTGGTATCCCAGTCTGGCCATGATTTGTCCTCTCCGGTTAGTCATGCCTGTGACCAACCCTAGCTTCAAGGATTTGATGTAGAACTATAGTCACCATGGACAAGGTCCATCATCGATGACCAGATAGCTAATTGGATCATTATCCATTATAAAGTTTTGAAGGTCCTGTGTTTGAACTCAGGCCTGGCCATGCATTTTGACTCTTCTGTTACACATGTATGCATATGTGTATATTTATATTGTGAGTGTCCTCATGGTAATCAAGTTAGATACTTATAGAAACAAATAAGTTTAAGAAAAATGTTTGTTGTAGATTCATTTGAACAAAAAGAATCAAAATGTAGGTCATGCAACACAATAAATTATGGATTATATGTTTTAATACATGAAAATAATTTAACCTTAAATTCCTCTACTATCAGACTGCATTTTATTGAAACTTCTAGAACATCATTGTTTCTAGTAATTAGCAGTAAATTTCATTGGACCTCAAATGACATTGTGTAATACAACACAAACAAAACAGTGCTTAACAAAAGTTGATTCAATAAACTATGTATAACTTGTATTAATGTGTACTGGACTTACGTTCCAATGTTCCTCAAACTGGAAGTCTACAGTGCTATTGGTGTTGTCCACGACTGGTACACCTATCAGTAATTGATTGTTCAAGTTTTAAACTAGGAAATAAAGCTCTTATTAATTGTATCCCACTTAGAACTTATAGATCCTTTGAATACAAAAACATTTGTGTTTGTCAAACAAATGTATGAATATATCTATTAAAACAACAAAAATTATCATATCTGGGATATAACTGAAGTCTTGTTTTTCTGATAAGTCATTTCACCAAGAGTCCTGTATAACTCCTTTAAGAGTGTTAAAATCTTAAATTTAAATGCTTTTTCACATGGCATGTAACTCCCTTAAAAGGGATCGAAATCTGAAACTGCAATGTTTGTTCACAACTACACAATAAACTAATCATTCAAGTAAAGTTTCATTAAAATGTGCACATCGGGTTAGATGGAGTTTTCTTGACAAGGGGACGACAAACAGTTTTGAAGACATCCAGACAGGGTGCTGATTCCAGTATAATTATTCTCTCTAACTTTGTTGCTGGGGTATGAATACGCAATGCATGTTAAGGTTTTTTTTATATGTAAGTTAACTGATAAACCTTAATCCTTATGAACTGACTTATGTATGTCATTTTGATTATTCAAAAGATATAAAAGTATTTCATTTTTCAAACTTTTTTGGGAGGATTCCAATTTCCTTAATACCAGATACTCAGTAGGCATCTGGCATGTGACATCTGATATAGTTACCTTGATGTAACAGCATTGAAAACTCACCTGAAGTTTCTATGTAGGCAGCAACAGCAGCCAATGCTGCCACCAGACCCAATAATGCCAGCAGTGTCTGAAACAGTCAGGGAGATAAAATTGTGGCTGAAGGTTATCAAAGGAAGGTGACCACATCAGGTAAGGCTCTGATAGCCAATCCTTAGTGACCACATCAGGTAAGGCTCTGATAGCCAATCTTTAGCCAACATCGAGAAATAATAGAAACCCAATTACGGGTAACACCAATGTACTGGTCCCATTTTGGAGCAAGATATGTATTTCAAATTTACCACAACCTGAAAGTATATCAATACAGAATTGATTTAGAAATATCAGGCACTACAGTATTTATATTTGAAATGATCAAATATTTTTATCATACTTGTCAGATTTAATGAAATGGGCCAGCCATCATTAAAATCAAAACTGAATACATGTTGTCTAACTTGTCCTACTTATATTTTGACCAGTCCATCACTCTTGAATTGCCATTTAAAGAGCTTCTCTGTATAGGAAAGTATCTGATTCAGATTCCATGGATATAATACTTTCAATGGAAATTAATATACCCTCATTTAAGTGGCACCCTTTATATTTTTACACGGAGACACGACCTTGCATAACAATATCAGGAAATTACAAATCAGGTCAACTGGTTTGGACTTTTTGGCCTGGTGGTAACAATAACATCATGGCTCCATAACCTAGAGGTCTGGGATTCACACCCGGCTTGTCTCACTAGTTTCATTTCTGCTTTTTTTTTTTTTTAAATTTGTTTATTTCCCAGGTCGGGATGTTTGTATGTACAAAATGTACTAATTATCACGACGATAATTTCTTAAATATAATTACAGCCCCTGGTTCCCGATTAACTCTTTCCGTACTTCGTTCCCTTACGGGGAGTCATTACTACGCTCGCCCCCAGACGTTTTTTTTCAAAATGATGGATTACCATGTGGATTGTTGATGTGTTGTTTTTCGTTGCGAAAAAAACCTCAGGTTAGTTCATTCCCCTAACGTTGTTGAGTAGATATTTTTAACATGATATTCAGAGATTGATTTTGAGACTGCTATGCACTGCAGACAGCTGATATATCTGATGAAAATAAATGTTGAACTTTACCGTTGAGATAGAGTGGCTAACTAGTAACTAGGTCACGATCAGCTGATTTTGTTTTCTCAGTCGACCAGCCTTTGTTTATCGTTAATAAAATAATTGTTTTGGAAATCTTGGGATTCATTTATATGTCATTTTATTGGATAATTACATGTGTCGTCTGTTTATTGTAACTAATTAGCATTTAGATAACGTAAACATAGCGTGTCGACTGTAGTCGACAACGAGGAGGAGGGAGCACATTTCTTTGTCGACTGTAGTCGACAGCAGGGAGGAGGTAGCACATTTATTTGTTGACTATAGTCGACAGCAGTACGGAAAGAGTTAAATGTTATGTCGTGGCAGATGTTTGATTTGTATGCCTACAATATGTGACCTCTAAGAAATGTGTAGACCACCAAACTACCACATGTCAAGAGCATTATACATGGCCCTCAAAAAATGTTTTGAATATTTTCACTTAATAGTTGGAACATGGCCATCCACAACAACATTACATGTATAAAGTGCCCTGTTTAATGACATAATAAAAACCTACATTATTTCAGTTTTTTTAAATTTCAACAGCTATTTGAAACAATAACTTGTACTTGGCACCTTACCCACAATGGCTGAAGAAGCAGTAATGGCATCGCTTTGATGGCTTTTCCAGCTTCTTCAAACAGCTGCACGACCTTTCAGGGAAAAAAAATTGTACAACCAATAGTTGAAACACATTTCAATCCTGACTTTATATTTAAATTGGTTCAAAACAAGAAAAGTACTTCTATTTGATTTCTCACTGTGGTTTCTTTTGGTTATGCGTAAATTTGAAACAAAATGGTATCAGACAGTCAGTATGTATGTCCCTACCCATTGAATCACAATTAAAATGTTAAACCCTTTCACAAATTACTCTTATTAACCCATGATCATAATAACTCACCAAAGCAATTCTATTCCTCATAATGAATAACAGCAGCAAAACAATCACCTGTTAAGAAAGATGACGAAGCATATCATTGGTGAACTACAATCTCACATTCAAAGTATTCTCTAGTACATTTTAATGCATACATAACAGACCTAGATCGAGGTACATGCATTTAACTGCACTTTGCTGTTCATGTAGAACAAAATAATGAGGAAAAAAGAATATAATTTAACCTTACCGGTAATTGTTTGGGCTGTTCAAGAATGAGCCATGTGGGACGGGCGCGACGCACTTTTTCGGAGGCCCCCACCACCCATCAAATATCAAAAGTGATTTCATATTTAAAGGAATGGTAACCAGATCTGGTTTTAACCCCATCACTCATTATACATTGAGATGCCTCCAACCTCCCCTACACAAATCATTCAAACCTCTGATTTGGCAAGGTCGGAAACCCACGGTACACCTCTCTGACGTTTGCATACCGTTCCACCAATCAAAATTGTCGTTTTTCGTGACATTCTGTTAGATCATTTTACCGTGACCATGACCAGTATATTTCTGTAGGCATGACGCCGAAGTCAATCTCCGTATAGCATTACCTTATATTTTAATCACAATCGAAACAATTAAAACACAATTGACAGGTTGTGTTGACAGGTGGTGCTACAAATTAAATTGGATACCCCCGCTGGGTGTCCCGGCTGAATAGTCACGATGAAACTATCAATATGATTGGCTACTATTTTAGTACGAAAACAAGGGTTTCCATTGATTCTAACCCACGGTATGCAAGCATCAGAAAAGTGTACTGTGGGTTTCGGACGATTCTGATTTGGAGGCTTTTGAAATATGACATATTTCATTGCAAAATACAAATGAGAGTATTCCTGTCATACCGTGATTGCTGAAGCAATGCCGGAGTATATGAGCCAGGTCTGTACTTTCTGTGAGGCTGCCTCTGTCTGCTCATCTGCACTTAAGGCATTATAATCCTTGTACAAGCCATAGTAGGAATACCTGTATATAAAAAGGGATCTTATGTCCGTTATTGCCGTTATCAATTTGTACATCAATCATGTTTTTTTGTTTCCAATGTTTGACTTTCCTTACAATTTTTTTCTTCACTTGGATAAAAAAAGACTGATTTCGTCTTCAGACATTCACACATCCTAGAAGATTGAATAATTCGTATGTGAGTAAAATAATTTAGTTCAAATTAAAGCAACTTAATTGTTATTAAACCAGCGTTTAACAAGTTTTCCTTTCAAATAGATAGAAAGTATACAATAGTGCTGTGACATTGCTTTCTATCAAAATCTATAAATTTCCTTTGAAATTAGCATTCTATAAAATGGTACCAAGAGTAGGCTGTGACACCCAAAGTAAAGGCACACACAGCAATCACCATCACCCAGATAATTATAGCAGCAAGGAGCCACATCATCAGCACGATCAACAGGGATGTGGCTGTGGGAGAAGAAGGTTGAACAATTCAATACAGATTAAAGTTAAAAAGTTAAAAATATTGTTTGGGCCATTTAACTCTGGATTTCAACTTCTACCAAATTACAAGTTGCTATCTAGGATACTTTGATGCCAAGATAATTAAATGTCAAAAAATGTAAGAATTTCTCTTAACTTTTAATGCTATAAAAGAAACTTCATTTGACAGCAAAATCAGTAGAAATACCACTGAAAGAGCTCTCTATGATCAGAAATGAATATCTGAAGAGTTGAAGAATGAACTGCATGGTCACTTATATATATAAATACTAGAGTTCTCAAGACAAAGGCTTACATGTAACATCTTGATTATGAATAAACTTACCAAATGCTATCCCACATAGATAAAGGATTTCTTTCCAAGCTGTATTCAAATCAGATAGAATTTTCTAAAAAAAGAAAAAAAAAGAAAAAAAATATATTTAATGTGTCTGGAAATTTTCCTTTCATCCAGTCTTCTTTGGAAGGCTTTGCTGCCTACTTCGGATTTGGAATTACATGTATTAGATTCTTTGTATTTACACTTAATGTGAATCCTTCATTTAACACAGTGTTGTAGATTTGATTTCAGAAAAAGAGCTGAAATGCCACCTCAGTTTTTGCCCCTTAAATGGAACAAGAGGCCCAATAGGACTGAAATACTCACCCTCTTTGCAGCTTAAAAACTTTGTCACTTATATTAACTTCTGCAAACTGTCGAAACCCAATTTTCAAAAACATGCTACCATGCAAATACAATAACCCAGGGCCTTAACACATTTGACCCTGTGACCTTGAAAGTGGGTCAAAGTCATTCCTTAATTAGAACATATTTGGTAGCCCTTTATTCCAGCATATTAAAGATTCAATATTGGTACATTGTGCATTTTGGTTATTAAGAACTGGCTTGAATTAAGACCACATTAAAAGCTCACTTCCACTTTGGACAAGTGATCACTAAAAGGGATAGTATAATTTGAAGCCCTGCAAATTAAGCTTTCACTTGTCGAGTTCAAAAAGGATAGTTTCATGTAAACAGATTACCTGAGGAATGCCATCACCCAGACTGGCACTGCCAAGGATGTTGGTAAAGGACTTTGCCATCAGAGCTGCTGTGTCAGCGATGGACTCGGGTATACAGCGATGAAAAAGGCTCACACTGTAACATATGTGGTAAGTGCCAATAGTGGAACAATGCAGGCTGAAGCATGTCAATGATTATGTCTCAAGAAGAAAATATACATTTTAGAAAACCAGAAAGCAGTAGTTGCTTTTCTTCTTTAATTCTTTTTACGTTTAGTCACCTGCTATCAGTTTATAATGTTCAGATTTTAAATTTAAAAACCATCAATTAAACATTAGGAATACCTAAATTATAGAATCCACTGTAAGAATAAAGAACGGCTCTATGTTGCAAAATCTATTACACATGCACTATTAAATCATTAATACATGTCTAGTATACAAAAAAAGAAATTACCTCTTGTGTTTAATATATATGGCAGTTAAATTTGGAATTGTCTTCCAAGAATCACTTCGAATGATACATAGTAATTTGCAAGTTAGGGCAATTTTTTTCGCCAGACTTCATCAGTTTGTAATCTTTACATACTGGGGCACTATGGGTAATGGTGGACATGTGTCTCTCACATCCTCAAAGGTCGTGACACCATGGCGACATAGGTTGTTTCCAGTTGTATTGTAGTAACTGTTGTAGTCGGAATCCTGGTCAAGCTGTTGATCAGGGCAGCTCTTCACACAAGTCTTCAAGTATTTCCTCTCTTGTAGTACAGGGCCGTTCGGGATGAAGCTCGCAAAATACATCTTGTCGAAGTAAAACGTCTTCCTGTCAATATAGTGAACAATAAAATACTGGTATGACAAATCATTACCCTTTGTGGGTGAAATTATCTACATTTGTTTAAGCTAGCTACTGATCATTGATCAGTATTACATGATGCACTGTACCAAACTTCAATAATACACTCTATAGAGTAGGACCTGTTACATATTCAGATATGTTACAATTCATCTATCCAACACATTAGCATTAACTAGAATTTTGTGTTTGTGAACAAAAAGTATGTATCACTTCAACAGTTTTAATATCAAAGAAAATAGAGCGGAAAAATATTCCAGAAAGTTTAATACTCCTCTATGAACTGACCTTACAGGTCAAGGTGGTCAAGGTCATCACAATGACAGGATAGTTCACAATGTCAATGGGTGATGCAGGTACTGCTATACTTTAAATGCCATCCAGATATATATCTTAAATGGTTTAAAAGTTACAGCCCAGATAAGATGTTCTTTAGAAATGTATGCATAAATTTGACCTTTGAGTCAAGGTCCAATGACCCAATGACTGTGCATGTATGTAATACATAAGTTTTATCAAGATATCTCATCATTATCCAAAATCAGCCCAAGTAAGATCAGATTATAGGAACCAGATCCAGAACAGAAACCAGAAGAACCAGTTTAAAGCAGCATAAAAACATAATTTCACTGTCTCCCTTCATTTGAAAGGAAGACATAATAACTTACCAACACTGGCACTGACCTGCTCTGATGAAATACACTATTCCAGACCTGATAAATACACTATTCTAGATTTTTTTTAAAGGTATAGGAGCGTAATTTGGGGCAATTAAATACATGCACAACCTGCATGACGACATGTAGATGCTAAAATGTTTTGCTTGATAGTTCACAGGACTAGAATATGTTTCGGTTTTGGGAAATTTTGACAACTATCATGAACAGCACTTTTCTAAATTTGAATTTTTAACAAGAGGTACAATGGGCCTGCATCGCTCATCTTGTATCAATTTCTTACTTGTTACCCTAAAGTCACCTAAAATCTATCAATGTAAGACATTCAAAAAGAACATGTCAAGATTCAACATATATTATCCCTGTGACCTTGAAAGTAAGACAAGGTCATTTTCATTCGCAAACATTGTTCAGCTTCTCCCAAGGAAGCTACCAGCCAAATATCATGTCTCTAGGTCTTTTGGTATTTCAGAAGAAGTCATTAAAATGTTTTAACAGATTTGACCCCTGTGGCCATGAATATGGGTCAAAGTCATTTACTTTGGCAAACTTTGTTGTTTGCTAAGCCGCTTCAACAAAAATAAACTTTCAGCCCTATATAATACTTCAAGGCCTTTTGGATAATTAGAAGTAGTAGTTAAAAGATTTGAACAGATTGGACTCCTATGACCTTGAATATGGGTCAAGGTCATTTATTTTTGCAAACTTTATCAAGCTTTATCCAAGACACTTCTCAGCCATATATGATGCTTCTAGGAATTTTGTTTCATCAGAATAAATCTTTAACATGTTTTGACCGATTTGACCCCTGTAACCTTGAATATGGGTCAAGGTAATTTCTTTTCACAGAATTTGTCGGGCTTCATCCAAGGAACCTTTCAGCCATACATCATGCTTTAGGCATTTTGGTTATTCAGATATGTCTTTTAAAAGTTTTTAACTGTTTAGACCTGTGACCTTGAATATGGGTCAAGGTTGTTTATTTTTGCAAACTTTGTCGGGCTTGATCCAAGGAACGTTTCCACCAAATATCATATGCATCTAGGCCTTTTGGTTAATCAGAAGAAGTTGATCTGACCAATAAATAATCCATTTATCGATATGTGTTGTGTTAAAGTCAATTTTTTTTGTCAGAACCTCAAAAATGTCAGCCATCAAACGGTATCGGATAAGTCCATATAGGAATGCGCTTTAGGCCCACACAAGACATCTATCTGTCAAAATGTGAAAGCTTGGTGTAAGGGCCCGAGGAAGCTCGGCTACCTACTTCCTATCTGTCATATCCTTCCCAGAGTGAATGGCACTCTCGATGCGGGCATTGTTACGATTACAAGTGTTTCCCCAGCTATCCACTCCATAGATAAGCCGATAAGGGTCACCTCTGACTATCCCCGCGTACGCCACACCCACCTATGGCAGAAAAAAACCATACCACTTTATTAAAAGTATATTAAGTTATACAACAACCAACAACTGTAAATTATCTCTTTTACATTTATCAGGTTCTTACTTCTACAAATGCACTTGCTAGCCTAAAGCATGGTAATTTTTCATTTAGGAAATATTTCAAAACAACTGTATAACAGGCTGACTTACATGTTCCAAAATCGGGTTATAAAACTTGTATTATATACTTCAAAGGATGAAACACACAACTAAATCTAGATGTCTACATTGTTAATTTTTTATGCATTTTTTTCTAAATGCTTACAACAAAACTTTGATAAAATGATGGCTCAAGTTATAAATTTCAACCACTTTTGAAGTGTTCATCTAAATTTTTGATTTGGATATTTGTCACCTGCAGTTGAGTTATTCAGCCTTTTTCAAGCAGGCTTATTCATATTAGGCCTACAGGTGTGGCTAATAAGATTTGAAGACGTCAGATCTATACTTTTCCTATTCTTATTATTTTTAAAACACTTTAACTGTGTTCATGCAGTACCATTCCACACATAAATGCTATGAAGATGAGTAGAAAGATGACATCTCGACAGTGCCTGTCCTCTAGAGGTCCATCATCCAATGTTTCCTCACTAGCCTGTTGAAAAAAAATATATTAAAATGTCAAAACAGCCTTCAATAGGTCTATAAAAGAGTCTCAGTAGGAATTTCTTCCACCCCCCCCCCCCCCCCCCCCCATAGAGTATGGAAAGTGTGAAGTTACCTGCCAGAAGAAGTACAGTACTCAAAACACCAACACATTCAAGAATAGGCTAGACAGACTATGGAAAGATCAAGAGTTATAATACTTATATCCTTATTATAACTACAGAGCTGCTTTTACACACAACGGATAGAAAGTGACAGGAATACTGATAATACTATGAAAGAATCTGGTGTAGAGGAATCATAATTCCTGCTGGAAAACAACTAGGCCTATAAATAAGTAGGCCTTAAGTAAGTAAGAAGGAACCAAGTATAGACTCTAGCCTTGGTCATCTTTATTCCGAGATTGTGTTGGTCATCTAGTCTTATCTATCGTCGTCGAAAATAAGACATTCCGTGCGAAAAAAACCCACTTTTTAATAATTGCTTATTGAAGGCAACAACAAAAACAAATCGTCGCGGCTGCTCTTCATGACTTGGTCGGCCGGTTATTAGGATATTAATACTAGGCTAGTACATCGCCAGCTGTCGGAACTGAGCAAGTTATTCGGCGGGATATTTTAAGTGGTCTATATATATAACTAAAATTCGAAAAAAAAGTTTCATCCAACTAAAAAGAAATCAAATGAAGAATAACGTCGTTAGCAAAAGCTGCAGTTTTGGTATTGAAGGAAAAATGAACCGGTATGATGATAGGAAGATGCGCCATCGCTTTTTTTTTGTGTGGGAAAACAACAACAAAAACCTGACGGGGAAAATCTTACAGTTGTGGATATAGCTATATGTTCAATGATGCTTTCAGTGTTACCACAAAACATTTTACTCAAAATTACCTCGAATGGTCTAACCTTATTGTCCGTAGAAGTACAACAGCAGGCCATTATTGGTAGGCTTGCACAGATCTACATTCTATTTTCAGACCCCATCTCATGGAACAAATATGGCGGAAAATGACGTCATGTCACGTGCACTTTGCCACCCAAAATTTCCAACGATGTAGGCATAGGCCTATCGGTTCTTTGTTTCTGAAAGTCTATTTTCATCGTAAGACTAATTAACGAATACATAGTCATGTTCTACCATATTGAGCCCGCAAATATGTATAGCTATTGATTTTCTCAAAAGGGCTAATGTATTAATATATTGAAGATACATGTAGAATAGACCTATTATACGAATCATTGCATAGATCTGTTAGATACGAAAACTACAAACAGACGATTTTTAAAAGTATATATGCCTAATATACCCATGCATTTAACTCTCACTTTGAAAAAGGCATTGGTATTTAAGATTCCCCGACATTGTTATATATAAAGTTTCAATGTATATACCAAGTGAATATAAACAGTTGGAAAATCAACTTATACAAATAAGAGTTAGATAACTGACAGGGTCTATAGTCAGAGCGAGTTTGGAGATATATTTCCTCTAATCCTATATCAATTATGATGTTATTTTTCATTTCAAAAACTTTAATCTTTGAAACAACAAAAGGCAATATTATACAATGGTATTAATGGTACGGCACATGTTTCAAGAAATGTTTTTATCCGTGACGTAATTTATAAGTTTCCCATGTGTCCGTGGTTTCTCTCTCCGATGACGTCGTGTATGTCCTCTTTGCAGATGTATAGCTAAATATAAATACAAGGACATTGAATAAAGGTTGGGCACATTTAATTCAAAGAAATAAAATAGAACTCCCACTTAATTGTGTCCATATGCCCCCCCCCCCCTTAATTCCCATGTCTGTAATTTTCTCTCCTTACAAGTGTCAACCATGACCCAAGTCCCCCAACCTGTTTTCGTTTTTGCCATGTGTCCATGGCCCATATGTTACTTTTTAAATATGTTTTTATCGTAAGAAAACGGTATCAATTACATGTTATTGGGTAACTTTCACTTATAAATATGCATTATGATATTGGTTTATTCAAGTGCAAAAACATATTGTTTTGATATTAAAGTATCTAAGTTCATGTTGTGATCTCTGTATAAAGATATGATACATAAAATTCATGACCCCAACCCCCGTCCCGATACGTAGACCTGTTCCCACTGTGTCCGTGGTCTTCAACATGACGTATGCTCCCTTGTGTTTATTATTTCCCACATGACGTAGGGTTCTCTATGTTCATGATCTCCCACGTGACGAAGGTTCCTCTGTGTTTATTATCTCCAACATGACGTAGGTTCCCTTGTGTTCATGATCGATATCCCACTTGACGTAGGTTCCCACTTTGTCCACGATCTCCCACATGGCGTAGGTTTCTCTGTGTTCATGATCTCCCACATGACGAAGGTTCCCACTGTGTCATAACATCCCATATAACGTAGGTATATAACATATAACGATCTCTCACATGACGTAGGTTCCCACTTTATCCACGATCTCCCACTTGACGTAGGTTCCCACTTTATCTTCGATCTCCCACTTGACATAAGTTCCCACTTTGTCCACGATCTCCCACTTGACATAAGTTCCCACTTTGTCCTCGATCTCCCACTTGACGTAGGTTCCCACTTTATCTTCGATCTCCCACATGACGTAGGTTCCCACTTTGTCCACGATCTCCCACTTGACGTAGGTTCCCACTTTATCCACGATCTCCCACTTGACATAAGTTCCCACTTTGTCCTCGATCTCCCATATGACGTAGGTTCCCACTTTATCCACGATCTTCCACATGACGTAGGTTCCCCTATGTTTATTAGCTCCAACATGACGTAGGTTCCCACTGTGTCCACACCACAACCATCGACATAGGAGAATTCCCACTTTCCGAGACTATTGAGGCGAGCTTTCAACTTCTACACGATTATATCGTGACCTTAGGGACCTGAGAATTAGTTACAGTTAGTTTTGGACCTGACATAGATCTTAACCCCTAAAAAGTGTAAAACCACTCTAAACACCCCGTTTAGGTTCGAAACTAGCTGTAACTAATTCTCAGGTCCCTGTGATCGTGACCTGACGCTATAACATGACGAATTGATGTTACAACATGGTGATAGGATACTAAATATTTTGTATATTTTGTGATATGAAGGTTGAGTTTTTTTTATTATTCTCATTATTGTGCTTACTCGTTGTTATGTTTAAAAAAGAAAAAGTCTCAGCGAGGACGTGGGTCATTTGATTGGATGTGACCTCGAAGAAGAAACGCTTGTCCTCCGGAACACATGGTCTTATTTTCTTGTACTTTTTAAATGGTCTCCCGCTGTGTTAATCTTTCATGTGTCTTTTTCTTCTTCCAATTTTTTGGCCAGACACAAAGGATTGAGAACAATCAACCCATCGGAGGTGGCATATATTAACTCAAATTAAAAAAAAAATGTTTTTTTTTCATTTTGTTCAGTTTTCCCATAGTTTGATCGATTTAGAGTTTGGATTATGGCTTTCTTGACGATTCGGCATTTTCTTATTTATACGTAAAATTGTAAACTCAACATTTTCTTTTTCAAAATCTTCCCCCTCTCTGATAATCGGTAACCGTCGGCATTTTCTCGTTTAGGGTAAGTACCGAAGGTTCCCGATTGCGCTCTTAACCGTAGAGTGAAATGGGTTACCTCCCCTTATGTAAACACTATCGCACTTCCGGGATTTCCGGGATTACTTGCAATAGCCACAGCAATGGGAAATGGTTGTTTTTTGTCGACAGATAAGATGTACAATGACATAAACGCAATATCTGCAATAATAATAGTTTTATTAACACTCAGGGGAAGTTTTGGACAAGGTGAGTCTTGTTTTATCGTTTCGTATTAATTTAGTGTCTCACAAAATATGATTCGGCTTAGCTTAGGCTAGCAGACAATTGCAACGTTCTGTTGTTGTCGGTCTAAGCACAGTGTAGGCCTAGCTCTGTCTATTGTCTTGAGTTTAAAGTATTTCAAAGCGTTAAAACTACATCTATGTCGAAAATAAATACATGTTCGTGTACAGTATTATTTATGTATCAGAGGCAATTGCACAAATCAATTTGAAATGGTATTTTTTAAAGAAAAAAAATCGTCATTCGATAAAAATGAAAGTGAAACTGCATCTATGCCTGACAGATCACGAGAAAATTCATTGATAGTTAAACTGCTGTAGAGCGTTGAGTGGAAATCATGTTGGAAAACCCAAAATTCTCAACACATGACTCAGTTTTAAATAATATTTGTACGACTGAATAACTCTTGCGTCTTGTTTATTAATAACTTCTAAAAATAAAATTCAAAATAAGCTTTATAAATGTTCATTTGTTCAATATATTACACAAAATCTATGGATATACTATAAAAATAAAGTCAACCGTATTCCCCTAGCTAAATAATTGAAACTAGACCACTTTCAAATTGACATACTTTTAATTTTGTTGCTTGTCATATCCCAACGAAATAAACAAAATTAAATGTTCAACAAAATTTAAGACGCTAAATTAATATCTTTCTGAAGTACATGGTCTGTGATTCTCTTGTTCTTTTTGAAGGGTCTCTGGCAGTGTTCTAGTCTTCCACATGCTCATTTCATGCCCTGGCCTTAGTTTGATCGATTTAGCGTTCAGATAATTATGGTTCTTTCAACGTTCTGTATTTTCTTCTTTTACTTTCTTGTTTTCAAATTATTGTTTGAAGGTCCAATATTCTCAGATTTCGTTTTTTCCAAGTCAATCTCACTTGAAGGTCCATTTTAGTTTCTCAATATCTATACTGAGGGGTCTACTAATCATGCATCATCATTAGACATAGAGAGATTCTAGAGTCTAAAATGTAAGATTGTGGTGGTGAAACCTCAACATTTTCGTTTTCAAAATCTCCTCTATCTCAGCTCCAAACCAAAGACTGAAATGGGTTATTTACCTCCTCTTATGTAATGACTTTCGCAATTCCGGGATTTCCGGGATTATTCACAAGTAGCCACAGCAATGAGAAATGGTTGTTTTATATTGACAGAAAAGATGTACAATGATATAAACGCAGTATCTGCAATAATAATTGTTTTATTAACACTGAGGGAAAGTTTGGGACTACAATATAGATGTTTTATCTTTTAATATTAATTCAGCTACCCGGTATGTTCCCACGGAATATCACTTGTCTGGAGCAGACAACATTTTTTTAGAGGCAAATGCATAAATCAATTTAATAGTGTATTTTTAAAGAAAAACATCATATGATAAAAAGGAAAGTGAAACTGCATTTCTGCATGATATATTATGGGAAAACTCATTGTTACTCGATCAATACAGCTGTACATTTAATGGAATTCATGCTGGAAAAACCCCAATTCTCAAAACATGACTCAGTTCCAAAAATATTCATATGATTTAAAAATTAAACTCAATGAAACAAACTTAAAGGCCCAATATACGTAACTTTCGGCGAAAACTTGAAGCGAAAATCAAGCCTAATAACTTATGATATTTATAGATTTAGTTAAGATTACCTGCATTCAGCAATATTCAAAATGAATTCTTTCGCGGTTACCGGTACAGCAGCAGTTGGAATACGCTATTTGTAAACACGCGTCCATTTCGAACCGTCTTCTACCTTCGGTTTGTTGTTGAAGTGGGCCCCACCTGAATTATTTTCAATTCTTTGAAATTTTTTGTGAAGAGTTTCCTGTTTGTTACCGCTCAGGTTTACTTCGTTTTAGGCTTATTTTTCCATGGTTATCAACTGGATTTTTTTTCAGAATTATTCAGAATCACGAAAATTTCCCTGAAGTTACGTATATTGGGCCTTTAAGTTTTTTAAGAGTTTACCTTTTTCCCTAGCTTAACTAATTGAGTCTAGACCACTGTCAGATAGACATATTTACTATAATTGTAACAAGAGAAAGAGAAAATGTAGCAGCCAGATCAGGATTTCTACAAGCTAAAAGGGACACACCAAACCCTACACAAACACTACCAATTGTGCTATCTAGATCTGGTCACAGATGATCGACCACATCCAGTTCTGCTAACTTATTACCCCTACAGATAGTGGCCTGCAATATCCCATTACTTTACAATATTCAATTAACTGTATCTTTTTGAAAGTTAATTTTTAGCTCACCTGGTCCGAAGGACCGAGAGCTTATGCCATACCGTGGCGTCCGTCCGTCCGTCGTCCGTCAACAATTTCTTTAAACGACTTCTCCTCCATAACCACTGATAGGAAATCAACCTAATTTGGCAGGAAGCATCCTTGGGTGCCCAGGATTCAAAATTGTACTAATGGTGGGACTGACCCCCTAGGGGGCTGAGGGGCGGGGCCAAAAGGGGTTATTTAGCTATATCGGTTTAAGCGACTTCTTCTCCATAACCACTGATTGGAAATCAGCCTTATTTGGCAGAAAGTATCCCTGGGTGCTCAGGATTCAAAATTGTACTCATGGTTAGACTGACCCCCTAGGGGGCTGAGGGGTGGGGGCCATAAAAAATTTATTAAGCTATATTGATATTAGTGACTTCTTCTTCATAACCACTGATTGGTAATCAACCTTATTTGGCAGGAAGCATCCCTAGGTGCCCAGGAATCAAAATTGTACCAATGGTGGGACTGATCCCCTAGGGGGCTGAGGGGTGGGGCCAAAAAGGGTTATTTAGCTATATTGGTTTAGTCGACTTCTTCTCAATAACCACTGAATGGAAATCAACCTTATTTGGTAGGAACTATCCCTAGGTGCTCAGGATTCCAAATTGTACTCATGGTGGGACTGACCCCCTAGGGGGCTGAGGGGCGGGGCCAAAAACCGTTATTTAGCTATATTGGTTTAAGCGACTTATCCATAACCACTGATTGGAAATCAACCTTATTTGGTAGGAACTATCCCTAGGTGCTCAGGATTCAAAATTGTACTCATGGTGGGACTGACCCCTAGGGGGCTGAGGGGCGGGGTCAAAAAGGGTTATTTAGCTATATTGGTTTAAACGACTTCTTCTCCATAACCATTGATTGGAAATGAGCATTATTTGGCAGGAAGCATCCTTAGGTGCCCAGGATTCAAAATTGTACTAATGGTGGGACTGATCCCCTAGGGGGCTGAGGGGTGGGGCCAAAAAGGGTTATTTAGCTATATTGGTTTAGTCGACTTCTTCTCAATAACCACTGAATGGAAATGAGCCTTATTTGGCAGGAAGCATCCCTAGGTGCTCAGGATTCAAAATTGTACTCATGGTGGGACTGACCCCCTAGGGGGCTGAGGGGCTGGGCCAAAAACCGTTATTTAGCTATATTGGTTTAAACGACTTCTTCTCCATAACCACTGAATGGAAATCAACCTTATTTGGTAGGAACTATCCCTAGGTGCTCAGGATTCCAAATTGTACTCATGGTGGGACTGACCCCCTAGGGGGCTGAGGGGCGGGGTCAAAAAGGGTTATATAGCTATATTGGTTTAAACGACTTCTTCTCCATAACCACTGATTGGAAATCAACCTTATTTGGTAGGAACCATCCCTAGGTGCTCAGGATTCAAAATTGTACTCATGGTGGGACTGACCCCTAGGGGGCTGAGGGGTGGGGTCAAAAAGGGTTATATAGCTGTATTGGTTTAAACGACTTCTTCTCCATAACCATTGATTGGAAATGAGCCTTATTTGGCAGGAAGCATCCCTAGGTGCTCAAGATCTGAAATTGTACTAATGGTGGGACTGACCCCCTAGGGGGCTGAGGGGCGAGCCAAAAAGAAAATATTTTATCATGATTACCTAGATACCAATGTATCCAGGTGAGCGATACAGGCCCTCTTGGCCTCTTGTTTAAATGTGTTATTTTAATTTGAACTTTTTCAGCATAAAAATCTTAATAAGCATATTTAGACTTACAGAAGGTGGTAGAGTCTGGTGACTTTGATATGAAATTTCATTAAAAGGAAGGAGGAATGTAGTTGATGAGGATTGGGTCGACCCTCTGTAACCAGATAGCTGAATTAGCAATTCAAGTTTCTGGTTCAAACCCTGGTCTGGCAGTGCTTCCTATCACGTTTCATTTGAAATTTTGGATTGACAAACAAATTTTATTGTAATATCGTAATACCATCATTTTGATAACATACATGTACATGTATCATTGCATCAGGCAAATTACCACAACTACAATGATCTTAACACTAAATTTGGTAATACATGTTGTACAGTACCAACTTGTAAAGTTTACCTATATCATTTAATTTTTTTCATTTCCTCCAAGGAAAGCTAGCTAGGCTAGCTGTCAGTTAGCTCATCATGGGAAACCCAAGGTACACTTCTTTGACGTAAACGTCTGAGAAGTGTACCGTGGGTTTCCGAAGATGCTGTTAGCCTAGCTAGCCAAAACATGTAAACAAACCATAAAACTATAGAAACCTGATGTTGTTAGTCCATCTTCTATATCCTAAATATTTACCTTTCTTGATGGGGCTCCGCTGAATACTGCTGTATCTTTGATTCCTTCAAGAACTGACATACAACCGAATTAAAACAACCAGGATATTGGTTCTCTCCAACTCCATTTGAAGGTTTTTATTTTCGTTTCTGTTTCTTTTCAGTAACACAAAATGTAGATGTACAGTGGACAACGTCCATCCGCCTGAACGAGTTTCGTGGCTACCAGACGGTCAGTCTAACATCCTTCGAGGTTCCTCCAGCCACCATTGAAACCATATGGGACATCCAGTGCTCCTCTATGCCGAGGTCTTGTCCAGTTCGAACAGCACAAGTGTAAGTTTTATCTAACTTCCTTTCTTAAACATACTTCTACTTTCAAGATGTAGGCATCATGTAGTCCAATCTTTTCTCTTTTACTTTTTACATTCTGATTGGATGGAAAAGTTCTTGATGTGAACTTTTTTTTTTTTTTTTTGACAAACATTTTATTGACATAGACATTTTTACAAAAAAAGTGACTTCATCACAGATTTCTTACAATCCATTATTCATATCACGCACATACCTAATTCCCAATCTTCCATGCGTTCATAATAAAACACACATTCCACACAATTGACATTATTAAGCAGTCCACACAATCTGACATATTTACCACTAGAACACATACTGTACTGCAGTACAGCTTCCATTATTTTACACTTACATTCTCTAACATTAAATACAAAACATTCCGCTGTTATTATTAAACCATTACTGGTAATCGATCACTATTATGCATTCTGTAACATATTATTTACAATTCTTTTCGATTAATAACTACTTATTACAGGACACATCATATTCAAGAGTTACTTCCCTTTTTGATAATTTGGCGTAGATGTTTGTAGTTATTAAATAGTATAACGTACCTCTATATGTAAAACTACGCCAAATTAATTTATCATTGTCATTATATTATAATGTACAACATTTTATACGTTAGAATCTAATGTTGATGTAATTATGAACTTGTTTATGTATGTTTTGCTTCTTTTATGGCGGTGTTGGGTGCTTAGCGGTGTTAGTCGCTTTATCGTTTCACTAATGTCATTAGTGCTACCCGTTGTTTATAATGTAACTTCCGGTCTAGATGACCTACAAAGTACGCAAGTCATCGGGTAATATTATTGTTGTGTCTGTACAATAAGATGTAAATACTGAGTTTTGTAATATACCCAGTCTTGTCGGATATGACCTGTATATAATTATAAATTGTGAACTTTTAACATCAATCAGCTTATTTCAGAAGGGGGTGGGGGAAGATGGGGTGCAAAGCACTTAATTTTATATTTGTGAATTTGTTTGTTGGTGTGTGCATCTTAATTTAGTCACCTGATTTGTATATGCTTTTCCACAGTTTGATTCTTCATTTTAGGAAAATTTGCATTTGTTATTTGATTCAGAATGTAGATTTTTTTCCCTGATTTATACATCATAACTCATCCAACCCGGGAGATGCATTTGAACTCTTCCAATTCATAGATTTTAGATTCCCCAAAATAATGGCCCAATGGAGATGAATTCATCCATTTGTGAAATAGTGTTAATAGTGTCAAATTGGGCCTTTCTGCAGTGGCCTACCCTATATATCATTTCTTTCTAATATTTCTCTTGAGTATATCTCTTTCATAACTGAAGAATTTCTTCCTGTATTTTAAAAATTCAAATTGGTAAATTCCTGGTTTTTGCAAAATTTTCTATATTTAGACAAATATAGATTTATGGAAAGAGGAAATCCTCTCTGATTTGATTTTGCAGGGGTTGATACCTGTGATAATATTGATATAACTTCTCACAGTTTTATATGTACATGTACATCTATTGCAAAGCTTAAGCTGTCTCAATAATTCAGGCTGTACATCTATTGCAAAGCTTAAGCTGTCTCAATAATTCAGGTGTCTGAATATTTACAAAAATAACTTCAGAAATTCCCTTTCCTTACTTGAATTAGAACCTGAGTGAAATACTTTGATATAGAAAGGCTGTGAGAGCATTGTAATGGATGTTTAGATTTTAAACCTTTTAAACATGGATGTACAGAACATAGCTGTATAGCTGATATTATTATATCAAGTTTAACATATAAACGTATTATATGATATTGATGTGGATATTGATGCAGCAATGGCTGTGTCCACTAATATCCTATTAAATCCTATCATATGTATTATGTTGTACCGCTGCAAATAACAGCAGTCATGATGATCACATAATGTCATTATACATGTAGGTATGTTTTACTGGATCTGATTCAGACAGGTTTTCACAAAAATGAAGTGAGATATACATGTATAGGTATATATATATTCCTTAAGTGCCTGTGGTTGCTTGTTGCCATGGATACAGTCACATATAGACTGTACTAGTCTCGGATAGACTGCACCAGTCACGTAAATTAGATAAACTTAAAGAATATCTATACAGAATGTTTTCTGTGGTACTGATTGTTTTAAGGTATATGAACAAGGAAATTAGCATATTAACCAGGCCATATATGGGTATGTCATTCAGTAATTTTAGCCCACCATCATCAGATGATGGGCTTTTCAATCATGCTGCATCTGTGGTCTGTTTGTGGTCTTTCCTTTGGATATTTCTCAAATTTCATATGTAGGTTTTCCTTGGTACCTTGTTGTGCCCTTTTGATTTTGTGACTGATCAGAAAAAACAAAATGGCTGAAAGGCAGCCATCTTAGATTTAACATTGAAAGTTTGTTATCGCTATATCTTGAGAAGTAGGTATAAGTAGATCTTTCTCAAATTTCACATGTAGGTTCCCCTTGGTCCTGATATAGTTATGCTATTTTGTTTTTTGAACTGAGCAGAAAAAATTATGCCTTTTCTAAGAGAAACTCTCAAATTTTATATAACTAAAATTAATTATGTATGTAAGGGAAAAGAAGGGAAAAGATCCAACTTTTTAAGAACAAATGATTGTCTATGCTTGGTGCCAAGATCCCTCTGGGATCTCATGATTGGCAGTGGTACAATTTCTATAATTAACTAAGATCTATACCCATTATTTACTAAGATCTATACCCATAATTAGCTAAGATCTATACCCATTATTAACTAAGATCTATACTCATAATTAACTTAGATCTATATCCATTATTAACTAAGATGTATACCCATAATTAACTTAGATCTATATCCATTATTAACTAAGATCTATACCCATAATTAACTTAGATCTATATCCATTATTAACTAAGATGTATACCCATAATTAACTAAGATATATACCCATAATTAACTAAGATCTATACCCATAATTAACTAAGATCTATACCCATAATTAACTAAGATCTATATCCATTATTAACTAAGATGTATACCCATAATTAACTAAGATCTATACCCATAATTAACTAAGATCTATACCCATAATTAACTAAGATCTATATCCATTATTAACTAAGATGTATACCCATAATTAATTAAGATCTATACCCATAATTATCTAAGATCTATTCCCATTATTAACTAAGATCTATTCCCATAATTAACTAAGATCTATACTCATAATTAACTAAGATCTATACCCATAATTGGCTAAGATCTATTCCCATTATTAACTAAGATCTATTCCCATAATTAACTAAGATCTATATCCGTTATTAACTAAGAACTATACCCAAAATTAACTAAGATCTATACCCGTAATTAACTAAGATTTATACAAATAAACAGTAAATTGTGATATGACTGTGTTAAGCAGGATACTTATTATGTTACCAAGTCTTCAGTAAGTTAATGTATTGATATACATACACCACTTAATTGTGAGTCATATTAAGGAAACTCTTGACTTAAATTGATGTGGCAGAAGACAGGGGTCTGCTGTATCTGTCGGTCAGTGTGTGATCAATCTTGTTTCACAGAAACTGTAACCTTCATTCCTTGGAAGATGTGCTCATCAAAATCAATAAGTTCTAGCAGCAAAATTAAATGGGTCACGCTAGACATCCATTCAAGAGTGAGGATTGCTCCATTCAAGAGTGAGGATTGCATATCGATTAGGTCTGATAAATGTATATCCTCCATGTGTTTTTATTGTTCTGGGGTCCATTTCCATGAAATAGCATCATTCAACATGAAACACATATATAGGAAGTGTAACAGATATGTCCCATTACTGACAGTAGCTAGCATCATAATACAAGTCAAGTGGCCATTGAACCTGAGCCAGGCAGAATAATGTCCGCCTTTTGTTATCTGCTGGATTTGGATATAAACAATATACATGTAGCTTCAATCAGTACTTAAATAGTATGCAGGTGATAAACCAACACCATCGCAGCATAAAGCAGCTTCCCCTTGTTTATGAGATAACACGTTGTTTAAGTTATAACGTGAGAGGGTTATACAATATGTACACATGACTTGCAACAGCTTTCGTTAAAGAAGAATCCCAGTTGATATAAACAAGACAGCACAAGTTGGAACAGTGCCTGATCCTGGATTTTTTATTTTACAGCTGACCCCAAAAAAAATGGCATAACACATAAATGATTGTTATATGTTACACTTTTTCAAACCAGTTGAAATTGATATGTTTGTTTCATATACAGTGTACCCTCGTTATACCGCCACCTTTTGTCCACATATTATGGCGGTATAGCGAGGGTGGCGTTAGTATCAAATTATGGAAAATTATGACCATGAATTAAATTGCATAAAAGATTGCATTTCCAACATTTTATTAAAAACAAGCTTTGTATTATATCGTCATATAGATCAACATTGGCACAAATTTATATCTGAAAATAGTTATTGATTTGCTTTTGCCACATGCCATTCCAAATGGAACACTAAAGAGTTCCTCGATCTCCAAAAACAGAACAATATGGCGTTATCGTCGAGGGAAATATAAAGCGATTGTGGACGTTTGTATTTTAAAGGGTGCCCGAATGGCGGTATGTGAGGGTGGCGAACTTAACAAGGGAATTATATAGGACAGAAATCCGTTCTATAGGTTTAGGTGGCGGTATGTGAGGGTGGCGAACTTAACAAGGGAATTATATAGGACAGAAATCCGTTCTAGAGGTTTAGGTGGCGGTATGCAAGGGTGGCGGTAGATTCGGGTGGCGATAGGTCGAGGGTACATTGTATATGAAAAATCGACTCATTCACCCCTGAATTGCTATAACGAATTGAATTATTTATTTTAAATATATAAGTAAATAATATATAAATTGGAGTATACTATTTTATGAATGTGTATAGTTGTAGTGGATTTAGGTGTTGTAACTGTTTATACACTAGCTGCACTAAGCATGACCTTTGTAAACCAGTACTTGGTACTTGGGACCCGTGTGTAAACAGTGGTTTCAGAATCGGTATATTGGTATGGACAATGTTTATGGTGGCAGACCTTGAAGGTCAGCGCATACTATTGTAGCATCAATATTGTAGCATGTGATGCTACATGTATAGGTATCATGAAGTAAGGTACAGTGTACCCTCGACCTATCGTCACCCAAATCTACTGCCACCCTTGCATACCGCCACCTAAAAGTCTAGAACGTATTTCTGTCCTTTATAATTCCCTCGTTAAGTTCGCCACCCTTGCATACCGCCATCAGCCACACCCTTTAAAATACAAACGTCCCGAATCGCTATTTATTTCCTTGGCGATAACTCCATATTGTTCTGTTTTTGGAGATCAAGGAAATATTTAGTGTTCCATTTTGAATGGCATGCGACAAAAATAGATCAATAATTTTCAGATATAAATTTGTGCCAATGAAGATCTATATGACGACATAAAACTAAGCTTGTTTTTAATAAAATGTTGGAAATGCAAAATATTACGCAATTTAGTTCATGGTAATAATTTTCATAATTTGATACTACATGTATCGCCACCCTCGTTATACCGCCATATTTGCTGTGGACGAATGGTGGCAGTATGATGAGGGTACTCTGTATATATACACTATGTATATGAAAAATCAACTCATTCATCCCTGAATTGCTTTAACGAATTGAATCAAACAAGTTTAAAGAGGCATCACGGTAAAACTATATTTTTTTTCAGCATATTTAGAATTATTGTATATATAAATTAAATGTATACTCTTGTGGAAAATTAATGGGCGATTTACGCTGAAATATGTTCTCAAAAATTTTAATTAATAATTAAAAAAGGGAATCACTATTCGTTGATCAACGATTTGGACATGTAAATTTTTTTGCATCACATATGATAACGCATGCGCATAACAAGCTACATCGGTAAACAAAAAATGGGGATCCGCGTGACCTACATGTAACTACCAAGCGAAACGTGGCCGAATGGTCAAATTTTAACCTAAGGATTATATTACGGAAGCATAATGAGGGATGTGAAGTATTCAAGGGAGAGACTAACAGCCCAACTGTTTGCATTGTTACAGTTTTCTTCTGGATAGCCGGTGACACAGTTTTTATTTGGTTTTGGGGCCTCCCAAGGGATAACTCTTTCATTCCTCTGTTACATGAAATGCGTGTGTAAAACTTGAAAGCTTGTATTGTAATATTCCCTTTATAATATTCCAGTAAAACGGCATTATTGAATTATATTGCTGAAGAGAAAGACCTTTTCACATACAAGAAAAGCCGTAGGGGGGGGGGGTTACTTTGTAAAACGCCGGTATCCCGGGTGATTGAGTTTAATGTATACAGACTCAATTTGGACAAAATGAATAAATTTATGTCATCATGTGCGGATAAAAAAATCTTGTCATACCTAATCTATAAAATACGGATTGTACAAATATTATCGGGTTTGGACCCCGGTATTAAATTTGATATGAACCAAAATATATGCATCATATAAGTAAAGTCATTAATTAATAAAAAAAAAATCATATATATGTATGTCCCATGTCTGCAGTTGTGTTGAAAATGTTAACGAACCTTTAAATTTACATAAAAAAGTAAAGAATCATAACATTTATATATGGATTAAGTATTGGACAATTATCTTCTCGACAAGTTCCAAATTTGAGATATATATTATACATGTATTCTACATGTTTAGTGCGTGGTGCGTCATATGAGTGCACGGACTTCCGTGATACATATATAATTGTAAGTGTTAAGTATGTTGATGCTGAAATTTGGATAGATTTTAGATGGTTATATAGATAGTCCGAAAAAAAATCTTCAAGACATCGAGTTGTATAAAAAAAATCGGAATCATTTCATTTTATTTTTTTACTTTTCAATGCATGCACACCTTTTGTGAAATGGTTCTAAATGAGGATTCGTGAAGATAACTTTTTACAGAAATTAAGGTTTGCCCTATGGTTGTCATCGTCGGAAACCCACATGACACTGTTAAACGTACAATGTAAGAGTGCAGTGTAGCTTTTATGACCATTGAGGGGGCATTTTTATCGAAAATTGATCTTAACCCCCCAAATGTGTAAAATTACTCTAAACATCCTATTTTAGGTCCAAAACTAGCTAAAACTAGCTGTAACAAATTCTCACGTCCCTGTGATTTGCATCGGTTTCATTCAGGTACTGATGTCGATAAATGATACAGAGATGTCGACATAAATTTATTCATATGCATATCGTGTGTAATTAATGTCTGATTATTAATGTGAATGTGATTCAATAAATTTATACACGGACTTTGTGTCTGGTTCATCAACGGACCTGTACATTACGTATCCCCTCCCTATGGGCCCCTCGTCGACTTGCGACAAAAAAGTCACGTGATTGACGCATGATCAGCGCTATTTTTATCGGGCTTTCCCAAGGAATGCAATTTTGCAAGTGGCTAATAAACACATTTTGAGTGCGCTTTGAATATTGAAATAACAGGAAAATGTATCTGGTAGTGCAGACAGCATGTACATTCAAGAACTTCATTGTAGACTTCCCCGGGATGCCCCTTTAAATGTGTCACCTATGAGGTACAAACACAATTTTATATGCAAAAAAAACTTCGCAAGGATCTTCTAGATTTCATAAATACAGTGTATATGTAAAAGATAGTACTGTTGCTAGGGCTCCAATCGGTGATCCTTGGCTCTTCAGCCTGATGCTCAACCACTGAGCTAAAGGGAAATTCCATATGTGACACTACTAAAGATGTCATTGGCTGTTTTATTTTAAATATAAGTAGGGAGATATACATTGGGGTTTACTATTTTATGAGTGTGTATAGTTGTAGTGGATTTAGGTGATGTAAATGTTTATATACAATAGCTGCACTAAACATGACCTTTGCAAACCAGTACTGTATACATGTAGGTACTTGGGACCTGTGTGTAAACAGTGGTTTCAGAATCGGTATATTGGTATGGACAATGTTTATGGTGGCAGACCTTGAAGGTCAGCGCATACTATTGTAGCATCAATATTGTAGCATGTGATGCTACATGTATAGGTATCATGAAGTAAGGTACAGTGTACCCTCGACCTATCGTCACCCAAATCTACTGCCACCCTTGCATACCGCCACCTAAAAGTCTAGAACGTATTTCTGTCCTATATAATTCCCTCGTTAAGTTCGCCACCCTTGCATACCGCCATCAGCCACACCCTTTAAAATACAAACGTCCCGAATCGCTATTTATTTCCTTGGCGATAACTCCATATTGTTCTGTTTTTGGAGATCAAGGAAATATTTAGTGTTCCATTTTGAATGGCATGCGACAAAAATAGATCAATAATTTTCAGATATAAATTTGTGCCAATGAAGATCTATATGACGACATAAAACTAAGCTTGTTTTTAATAAAATGTTGGAAATGCAAAATATTACGCAATTTAGTTCATGGTAATAATTTTCATAATTTGATACTACATGTATCGCCACCCTCGTTATACCGCCATATTTGCTGTGGACGAATGGTGGCAGTATGATGAGGGTACTCTGTATATATACACTATGTATATGAAAAATCAACTCATTCATCCCTGAATTGCTTTAACGAATTGAATCAAACAAGTTTAAAGAGGCATCACGGTAAAACTATATTTTTTTTCAGCATATTTAGAATTATTGTATATATAAATTAAATGTATACTCTTGTGGAAAATTAATGGGCGATTTACGCTGAAATATGTTCTCAAAAATTTTAATTAATAATTAAAAAAGGGAATCACTATTCGTTGATCAACGATTTGGACATGTAAATTTTTTTGCATCACATATGATAACGCATGCGCATAACAAGCTACATCGGTAAACAAAAAATGGCGATCCGCGTGACCTACATGTAACTACCAAGCGAAACGTGGCCGAATGGTCAAATTTTAACCTAAGGATTATATTACGGAAGCATAATGAGGGATGTGAAGTATTCAAGGGAGAGACTAACAGCCCAACTGTTTGCATTGTTACAGTTTTCTTCTGGATAGCCGGTGACACAGTTTTTATTTGGTTTTGGGGCCTCCCAAGGGATAACTCTTTCATTCCTCTGTTACATGAAATGCGTGTGTAAAACTTGAAAGCTTGTATTGTAATATTCCCTTTATAATATTCCAGTAAAACGGCATTATTGAATTATATTGCTGAAGAGAAAGACCTTTTCACATACAAGAAAAGCCGTAGGGGGGGGGGGTTACTTTGTAAAACGCCGGTATCCCGGGTGATTGAGTTTAATGTATACAGACTCAATTTGGACAAAATGAATAAATTTATGTCATCATGTGCGGATAAAAAAATCTTGTCATACCTAATCTATAAAATACGGATTGTACAAATATTATCGGGTTTGGACCCCGGTATTAAATTTGATATGAACCAAAATATATGCATCATATAAGTAAAGTCATTAATTAATAAAAAAAAATCATATATATGTATGTCCAATGTCTGCAGTTGTGTTGAAAATGTTAACGAACCTTTAAATTTACATAAAAAAGTAAAGAATCATAACATTTATATATAGATTAAGTATTGGACAATTATCTTCTCGACAAGTTCCAAATTTGAGATATATATTATACATGTATTCTACATGTTTAGTGCGTGGTGCGTCATATGAGTGCACGGACTTCCGTGATACATATATAATTGTAAGTGTTAAGTATGTTGATGCTGAAATTTGGATAGATTTTAGATGGTTATATAGATAGTCCGAAAAAAAATCTTCAAGACATCGAGTTGTATAAAAAAAATCGGAATCATTTCATTTTATTTTTTTACTTTTCAATGCATGCACACCTTTTGTGAAATGGTTCTAAATGAGGATTCGTGAAGATAACTTTTTACAGAAATTAAGGTTTGCCCTATGGTTGTCATCGTCAGAAACCCACATGACACTGTTAAACGTACAATGTAAGAGTGCAGTGTAGCTTTTATGACCATTGAGGGGGCATTTTTATCGAAAATTGATCTTAACCCCCCAAATGTGTAAAATTACTCTAAACATCCTATTTTAGGTCCAAAACTAGCTAAAACTAGCTGTAACAAATTCTCACGTCCCTGTGATTTGCATCGGTTTCATTCAGGTACTGATGTCGATAAATGATACAGAGATGTCGACATAAATTTATTCATATGCATATCGTGTGTAATTAATGTCTGATTATTAATGTGAATGTGATTCAATAAATTTATACACGGACTTTGTGTCTGGTTCATCAACGGACCTGTACATTACGTATCCCCTCCCTATGGGCCCCTCGTCGACTTGCGACAAAAAAGTCACGTGATTGACGCATGATCAGCGCTATTTTTATCGGGCTTTCCCAAGGAATGCAATTTTGCAAGTGGCTAATAAACACATTTTGAGTGCGCTTTGAATATTGAAATAACAGGAAAATGTATCTGGTAGTGCAGACAGCATGTACATTCAAGAACTTCATTGTAGACTTCCCCGGGATGCCCCTTTAAATGTGTCACCTATGAGGTACAAACACAATTTTATATGCAAAAAAAACTTCGCAAGGATCTTCTAGATTTCATAAATACAGTGTATATGTAAAAGATAGTACTGTTGCTAGGGCTCCAATCGGTGATCCTTGGCTCTTCAGCCTGATGCTCAACCACTGAGCTAAAGGGAAATTCCATATGTGACACTACTAAAGATGTCATTGGCTGTTTTATTTTAAATATAAGTAGGGAGATATACATTGGGGTATACTATTTTATGAGTGTGTATAGTTGTAGTGGATTTAGGTGATGTAAATGTTTATATACAATAGCTGCACTAAACATGACCTTTGCAAACCAGTACTGTATACATGTAGGTACTTGGGACCTGTGTGTAAACAGTGGTTTCAGAATCGGTATATTGGTATGGACAATGTTTATGGTGGCAGACCTTGAAGGTCAGCGCATACTATTGTAGCATCAATATTGTAGCATGTGATGCTACATGTATAGGTATCATGAAGTAAGGTACAGTGTACCCTCGACCTATCGTCACCCAAATCTACTGCCACCCTTGCATACCGCCACCTAAAAGTCTAGAACGTATTTCTGTCCTATATAATTCCCTCGTTAAGTTCGCCACCCTTGCATACCGCCATCAGCCACACCCTTTAAAATACAAACGTCCCGAATCGCTATTTATTTCCTTGGCGATAACTCCATATTGTTCTGTTTTTGGAGATCAAGGAAATATTTAGTGTTCCATTTTGAATGGCATGCGACAAAAATAGATCAATAATTTTCAGATATAAATTTGTGCCAATGAAGATCTATATGACGACATAAAACTAAGCTTGTTTTTAATAAAATGTTGGAAATGCAAAATATTACGCAATTTAGTTCATGGTAATAATTTTCATAATTTGATACTACATGTATCGCCACCCTCGTTATACCGCCATATTTGCTGTGGACGAATGGTGGCAGTATGATGAGGGTACTCTGTATATATACACTATGTATATGAAAAATCAACTCATTCATCCCTGAATTGCTTTAACGAATTGAATCAAACAAGTTTAAAGAGGCATCACGGTAAAACTATATTTTTTTTCAGCATATTTAGAATTATTGTATATATAAATTAAATGTATACTCTTGTGGAAAATTAATGGGCGATTTACGCTGAAATATGTTCTCAAAAATTTTAATTAATAATTAAAAAAGGGAATCACTATTCGTTGATCAACGATTTGGACATGTAAATTTTTTTGCATCACATATGATAACGCATGCGCATAACAAGCTACATCGGTAAACAAAAAATGGCGATCCGCGTGACCTACATGTAACTACCAAGCGAAACGTGGCCGAATGGTCAAATTTTAACCTAAGGATTATATTACGGAAGCATAATGAGGGATGTGAAGTATTCAAGGGAGAGACTAACAGCCCAACTGTTTGCATTGTTACAGTTTTCTTCTGGATAGCCGGTGACACAGTTTTTATTTGGTTTTGGGGCCTCCCAAGGGATAACTCTTTCATTCCTCTGTTACATGAAATGCGTGTGTAAAACTTGAAAGCTTGTATTGTAATATTCCCTTTATAATATTCCAGTAAAACGGCATTATTGAATTATATTGCTGAAGAGAAAGACCTTTTCACATACAAGAAAAGCCGTAGGGGGGGGGGGTTACTTTGTAAAACGCCGGTATCCCGGGTGATTGAGTTTAATGTATACAGACTCAATTTGGACAAAATGAATAAATTTATGTCATCATGTGCGGATAAAAAAATCTTGTCATACCTAATCTATAAAATACGGATTGTACAAATATTATCGGGTTTGGACCCCGGTATTAAATTTGATATGAACCAAAATATATGCATCATATAAGTAAAGTCATTAATTAATAAAAAAAAATCATATATATGTATGTCCCATGTCTGCAGTTGTGTTGAAAATGTTAACGAACCTTTAAATTTACATAAAAAAGTAAAGAATCATAACATTTATATATGGATTAAGTATTGGACAATTATCTTCTCGACAAGTTCCAAATTTGAGATATATATTATACATGTATTCTACATGTTTAGTGCGTGGTGCGTCATATGAGTGCACGGACTTCCGTGATACATATATAATTGTAAGTGTTAAGTATGTTGATGCTGAAATTTGGATAGATTTTAGATGGTTATATAGATAGTCCGAAAAAAAATCTTCAAGACATCGAGTTGTATAAAAAAAATCGGAATCATTTCATTTTATTTTTTTACTTTTCAATGCATGCACACCTTTTGTGAAATGGTTCTAAATGAGGATTCGTGAAGATAACTTTTTACAGAAATTAAGGTTTGCCCTATGGTTGTCATCGTCGGAAACCCACATGACACTGTTAAACGTACAATGTAAGAGTGCAGTGTAGCTTTTATGACCATTGAGGGGGCATTTTTATCGAAAATTGATCTTAACCCCCCAAATGTGTAAAATTACTCTAAACATCCTATTTTAGGTCCAAAACTAGCTAAAACTAGCTGTAACAAATTCTCACGTCCCTGTGATTTGCATCGGTTTCATTCAGGTACTGATGTCGATAAATGATACAGACATGTCGACATAAATTTATTCATATGCATATCGTGTGTAATTAATGTCTGATTATTAATGTGAATGTGATTCAATAAATTTATACACGGACTTTGTGTCTGGTTCATCAACGGACCTGTACATTACGTATCCCCTCCCTATGGGCCCCTCGTCGACTTGCGACAAAAAAGTCACGTGATTGACGCATGATCAGCGCTATTTTTATCGGGCTTTCCCAAGGAATGCAATTTTGCAAGTGGCTAATAAACACATTTTGAGTGCGCTTTGAATATTGAAATAACAGGAAAATGTATCTGGTAGTGCAGACAGCATGTTCATTCAAGAACTTCATTGTAGACTTCCCCGGGATGCCCCTTTAAATGTGTCACCTATGAGGTACAAACACAATTTTATATGCAAAAAAAACTTCGCAAGGATCTTCTAGATTTCATAAATACAGTGTATATGTAAAAGATAGTACTGTTGCTAGGGCTCCAATCGGTGATCCTTGGCTCTTCAGCCTGATGCTCAACCACTGAGCTAAAGGGAAATTCCATATGTGACACTACTAAAGATGTCATTGGCTGTTTTATTTTAAATATAAGTAGGGAGATATACATTGGGGTATACTATTTTATGAGTGTGTATAGTTGTAGTGGATTTAGGTGATGTAAATGTTTATATACAATAGCTGCACTAAACATGACCTTTGCAAACCAGTACTGTATACATGTAGGTACTTGGGACCTGTGTGTAAACAGTGGTTTCAGAATCGGTATATTGGTATGGACAATGTTTATGGTGGCAGACCTTGAAGGTCAGCGCATACTATTGTAGCATCAATATTGTAGCATGTGATGCTACATGTATAGGTATCATGAAGTAAGGTACAGTGTACCCTCGACCTATCGTCACCCAAATCTACTGCCACCCTTGCATACCGCCACCTAAAAGTCTAGAACGTATTTCTGTCCTATATAATTCCCTCGTTAAGTTCGCCACCCTTGCATACCGCCATCAGCCACACCCTTTAAAATACAAACGTCCCGAATCGCTATTTATTTCCTTGGCGATAACTCCATATTGTTCTGTTTTTGGAGATCAAGGAAATATTTAGTGTTCCATTTTGAATGGCATGCGACAAAAATAGATCAATAATTTTCAGATATAAATTTGTGCCAATGAAGATCTATATGACGACATAAAACTAAGCTTGTTTTTAATAAAATGTTGGAAATGCAAAATATTACGCAATTTAGTTCATGGTAATAATTTTCATAATTTGATACTACATGTATCGCCACCCTCGTTATACCGCCATATTTGCTGTGGACGAATGGTGGCAGTATGATGAGGGTACTCTGTATATATACACTATGTATATGAAAAATCAACTCATTCATCCCTGAATTGCTTTAACGAATTGAATCAAACAAGTTTAAAGAGGCATCACGGTAAAACTATATTTTTTTTCAGCATATTTAGAATTATTGTATATATAAATTAAATGTATACTCTTGTGGAAAATTAATGGGCGATTTACGCTGAAATATGTTCTCAAAAATTTTAATTAATAATTAAAAAAGGGAATCACTATTCGTTGATCAACGATTTGGACATGTAAATTTTTTTGCATCACATATGATAACGCATGCGCATAACAAGCTACATCGGTAAACAAAAAATGGCGATCCGCGTGACCTACATGTAACTACCAAGCGAAACGTGGCCGAATGGTCAAATTTTAACCTAAGGATTATATTACGGAAGCATAATGAGGGATGTGAAGTATTCAAGGGAGAGACTAACAGCCCAACTGTTTGCATTGTTACAGTTTTCTTCTGGATAGCCGGTGACACAGTTTTTATTTGGTTTTGGGGCCTCCCAAGGGATAACTCTTTCATTCCTCTGTTACATGAAATGCGTGTGTAAAACTTGAAAGCTTGTATTGTAATATTCCCTTTATAATATTCCAGTAAAACGGCATTATTGAATTATATTGCTGAAGAGAAAGACCTTTTCACATACAAGAAAAGCCGTAGGGGGGGGGGGTTACTTTGTAAAACGCCGGTATCCCGGGTGATTGAGTTTAATGTATACAGACTCAATTTGGACAAAATGAATAAATTTATGTCATCATGTGCGGATAAAAAAATCTTGTCATACCTAATCTATAAAATACGGATTGTACAAATATTATCGGGTTTGGACCCCGGTATTAAATTTGATATGAACCAAAATATATGCATCATATAAGTAAAGTCATTAATTAATAAAAAAAAATCATATATATGTATGTCCAATGTCTGCAGTTGTGTTGAAAATGTTAACGAACCTTTAAATTTACATAAAAAAGTAAAGAATCATAACATTTATATATGGATTAAGTATTGGACAATTATCTTCTCGACAAGTTCCAAATTTGAGATATATATTATACATGTATTCTACATGTTTAGTGCGTGGTGCGTCATATGAGTGCACGGACTTCCGTGATACATATATAATTGTAAGTGTTAAGTATGTTGATGCTGAAATTTGGATAGATTTTAGATGGTTATATAGATAGTCCGAAAAAAAATCTTCAAGACATCGAGTTGTATAAAAAAAATCGGAATCATTTCATTTTATTTTTTTACTTTTCAATGCATGCACACCTTTTGTGAAATGGTTCTAAATGAGGATTCGTGAAGATAACTTTTTACAGAAATTAAGGTTTGCCCTATGGTTGTCATCGTCGGAAACCCACATGACACTGTTAAACGTACAATGTAAGAGTGCAGTGTAGCTTTTATGACCATTGAGGGGGCATTTTTATCGAAAATTGATCTTAACCCCCCAAATGTGTAAAATTACTCTAAACATCCTATTTTAGGTCCAAAACTAGCTAAAACTAGCTGTAACAAATTCTCACGTCCCTGTGATTTGCATCGGTTTCATTCAGGTACTGATGTCGATAAATGATACAGACATGTCGACATAAATTTATTCATATGCATATCGTGTGTAATTAATGTCTGATTATTAATGTGAATGTGATTCAATAAATTTATACACGGACTTTGTGTCTGGTTCATCAACGGACCTGTACATTACGTATCCCCTCCCTATGGGCCCCTCGTCGACTTGCGACAAAAAAGTCACGTGATTGACGCATGATCAGCGCTATTTTTATCGGGCTTTCCCAAGGAATGCAATTTTGCAAGTGGCTAATAAACACATTTTGAGTGCGCTTTGAATATTGAAATAACAGGAAAATGTATCTGGTAGTGCAGACAGCATGTACATTCAAGAACTTCATTGTAGACTTCCCCGGGATGCCCCTTTAAATGTGTCACCTATGAGGTACAAACACAATTTTATATGCAAAAAAAACTTCGCAAGGATCTTCTAGATTTCATAAATACAGTGTATATGTAAAAGATAGTACTGTTGCTAGGGCTCCAATCGGTGATCCTTGGCTCTTCAGCCTGATGCTCAACCACTGAGCTAAAGGGAAATTCCATATGTGACACTACTAAAGATGTCATTGGCTGTTTTATTTTAAATATAAGTAGGGAGATATACATTGGGGTATACTATTTTATGAGTGTGTATAGTTGTAGTGGATTTAGGTGATGTAAATGTTTATATACAATAGCTGCACTAAACATGACCTTTGCAAACCAGTACTGTATACATGTAGGTACTTGGGACCTGTGTGTAAACAGTGGTTTCAGAATCGGTATATTGGTATGGACAATGTTTATGGTGGCAGACCTTGAAGGTCAGCGCATACTATTGTAGCATCAATATTGTAGCATGTGATGCTACATGTATAGGTATCATGAAGTAAGGTACAGTGTACCCTCGACCTATCGTCACCCAAATCTACTGCCACCCTTGCATACCGCCACCTAAAAGTCTAGAACGTATTTCTGTCCTATATAATTCCCTCGTTAAGTTCGCCACCCTTGCATACCGCCATCAGCCACACCCTTTAAAATACAAACGTCCCGAATCGCTATTTATTTCCTTGGCGATAACTCCATATTGTTCTGTTTTTGGAGATCAAGGAAATATTTAGTGTTCCATTTTGAATGGCATGCGACAAAAATAGATCAATAATTTTCAGATATAAATTTGTGCCAATGAAGATCTATAAGACGACATAAAACTAAGCTTGTTTTTAATAAAATGTTGGAAATGCAAAATATTACGCAATTTAGTTCATGGTAATAATTTTCATAATTTGATACTACATGTATCGCCACCCTCGTTATACCGCCATATTTGCTGTGGACGAATGGTGGCAGTATGATGAGGGTACTCTGTATATATACACTATGTATATGAAAAATCAACTCATTCATCCCTGAATTGCTTTAACGAATTGAATCAAACAAGTTTAAAGAGGCATCACGGTAAAACTATATTTTTTTTCAGCATATTTAGAATTATTGTATATATAAATTAAATGTATACTCTTGTGGAAAATTAATGGGCGATTTACGCTGAAATATGTTCTCAAAAATTTTAATTAATAATTAAAAAAGGGAATCACTATTCGTTGATCAACGATTTGGACATGTAAATTTTTTTGCATCACATATGATAACGCATGCGCATAATAAGCTACATCGGTAAACAAAAAATGGCGATCCGCGTGACCTACATGTAACTACCAAGCGAAACGTGGCCGAATGGTCAAATTTTAACCTAAGGATTATATTACGGAAGCATAATGAGGGATGTGAAGTATTCAAGGGAGAGACTAACAGCCCAACTGTTTGCATTGTTACAGTTTTCTTCTGGATAGCCGGTGACACAGTTTTTATTTGGTTTTGGGGCCTCCCAAGGGATAACTCTTTCATTCCTCTGTTACATGAAATGCGTGTGTAAAACTTGAAAGCTTGTATTGTAATATTCCCTTTATAATATTCCAGTAAAACGGCATTATTGAATTATATTGCTGAAGAGAAAGACCTTTTCACATACAAGAAAAGCCGTAGGGGGGGGGGGGGGGGTTACTTTGTAAAACGCCGGTATCCCGGGTGATTGAGTTTAATGTATACAGACTCAATTTGGACAAAATGAATAAATTTATGTCATCATGTGCGGATAAAAAAATCTTGTCATACCTAATCTATAAAATACGGATTGTACAAATATTATCGGGTTTGGACCCCGGTATTAAATTTGATATGAACCAAAATATATGCATCATATAAGTAAAGTCATTAATTAATAAAAAAAAATCATATATATGTATGTCCCATGTCTGCAGTTGTGTTGAAAATGTTAACGAACCTTTAAATTTACATAAAAAAGTAAAGAATCATAACATTTATATATGGATTAAGTATTGGACAATTATCTTCTCGACAAGTTCCAAATTTGAGATATATATTATACATGTATTCTACATGTTTAGTGCGTGGTGCGTCATATGAGTGCACGGACTTCCGTGATACATATATAATTGTAAGTGTTAAGTATGTTGATGCTGAAATTTGGATAGATTTTAGATGGTTATATAGATAGTCCGAAAAAAAATCTTCAAGACATCGAGTTGTATAAAAAAAATCGGAATCATTTCATTTTATTTTTTTACTTTTCAATGCATGCACACCTTTTGTGAAATGGTTCTAAATGAGGATTCGTGAAGATAACTTTTTACAGAAATTAAGGTTTGCCCTATGGTTGTCATCGTCGGAAACCCACATGACACTGTTAAACGTACAATGTAAGAGTGCAGTGTAGCTTTTATGACCATTGAGGGGGCATTTTTATCGAAAATTGATCTTAACCCCCCAAATGTGTAAAATTACTCAAAACATCCTATTTTAGGTCCAAAACTAGCTAAAACTAGCTGTAACAAATTCTCACGTCCCTGTGATTTGCATCGGTTTCATTCAGGTACTGATGTCGATAAATGATACAGAGATGTCGACATAAATTTATTCATATGCATATCGTGTGTAATTAATGTCTGATTATTAATGTGAATGTGATTCAATAAATTTATACACGGACTTTGTGTCTGGTTCATCAACGGACCTGTACATTACGTATCCCCTCCCTATGGGCCCCTCGTCGACTTGCGACAAAAAAGTCACGTGATTGACGCATGATCAGCGCTATTTTTATCGGGCTTTCCCAAGGAATGCAATTTTGCAAGTGGCTAATAAACACATTTTGAGTGCGCTTTGAATATTGAAATAACAGGAAAATGTATCTGGTAGTGCAGACAGCATGTACATTCAAGAACTTCATTGTAGACTTCCCCGGGATGCCCCTTTAAATGTGTCACCTATGAGGTACAAACACAATTTTATATGCAAAAAAAACTTCGCAAGGATCTTCTAGATTTCATAAATACAGTGTATATGTAAAAGATAGTACTGTTGCTAGGGCTCCAATCGGTGATCCTTGGCTCTTCAGCCTGATGCTCAACCACTGAGCTAAAGGGAAATTCCATATGTGACACTACTAAAGATGTCATTGGCTGTTTTATTTTAAATATAAGTAGGGAGATATACATTGGGGTATACTATTTTATGAGTGTGTATAGTTGTAGTGGATTTAGGTGATGTAAATGTTTATATACAATAGCTGCACTAAACATGACCTTTGCAAACCAGTACTGTATACATGTAGGTACTTGGGACCTGTGTGTAAACAGTGGTTTCAGAATCGGTATATTTGTATGGACAATGTTTATGGTGGCAGACCTTGAAGATCAGTGCATACTATTGTAGCTTGTGATGCTACATGTATAGGTATCATGAAGTAAGGTACATGGACCATGTAATGATAACTACAGTCTGTTCTAATTTAAATGAATGTTGACCCACATTACAGATGGTTTTATTTGCACAATTACAAGTAAAATGTCATGTAAATAGTGACTGGTATTCCTGTAGTCTGTTTCGTTGGAATACCTGGATGTCATTTTGGTCAATACGGCTTAGGTTTGGGGAATTGACCAATCAATGGTTGTCGCACTAAATGTGCATCCCCAGTCTGTCAGCACTGAGACCATATAGAATAACAGATGGCGCCAAGATAGGGTTTTTTTCTGAGGGCGTTTTAGGGCCTTTAATGCATAGGCCTCATTCCCAATTGAAATTTCATTTTTAAGCCAAATTCCCAAAATTTGCAGTTTTCTCCTGAAAATTATTTTCCCAATTCACCAATTTTCTTCTCCAAAACAGACCAAAAGGCCTCTTCCCAAAGCGGTGAGAAAAAGCCATGCAAAAAAACCCTGTGGTTAGACTGCTTGGATCAACCATTGTCTTGTGGTGTTTGAGTGTTTGTAACTGCGTAGTTGCCCAATTTTTAGTTGGCCCTATAAATACAGAAGCGGGTTCTCTGCTCATCGCACTTGGTTTTGGGGGTTACACCAAAGAGCAACTACTGCCACTACAACATCTGACCAGACGGAGCTAGGCGTGTGACTGGACTTGTATATATAACCTCTGCTACGCATTAAAAAACATTAAAAATCGAATCGGGATCCTTTGTGTTAACTATTGAGTTGAGTAGGGTGACACATACAGCTCACGCTTGTAAGGCATTAAATTAATCAATATACATTTTGTATATGCGAAAGGAACATGGAATTGTAAATGCTGTGAAAAAAACCTGAAGTTGTCTGGTCTCCATATGGGGTTATATGACCTCCTATAAATGGCTTTTGACCCTCAGTTGTTAGAGGCTTGCTATATGTACTCCATGTAAAGGGGTCAGAACTTAATTTTTATTCATCCTTGATTGTACACACAAATGAAATGGCTTTTAAAAACACTGATAAGGAGTATGGAAATCTGAAACCAAAAACATCTCTCGTATTTCTTTTGTAAATGTAGATAAGGCTCATCCCTGTGTTAAGGAGTTCCAGTTATGAAAAGCTGTCTAATACCATGTCAATCAGAAACAAATTAATTGTTGATTTTTTTTTTGAAGATTTCTTGCATTAATTGCACTGTTGTACTTTTTTATTAAACAGTTATTTAATGCCAATATAAATTATAAAAGGGAGATATTTGCAACACATATACCAGGGCCTTTCTGTATTCATGAAACTGTTCTCATGCTCAAGCACGAATGATGCGATCAAGCCTGATTTCTTATTCCAGATATAAATTAATTAAAATTAATTAATTAGAAAATCTTACTTTGTCAATGATTATAGGAAAAACATTGTAACAGAGGTCATTATTTTTTCAATGCCTCCGCCAGGAGTCGAACCTGGAACCTCTGGCTACTAGTCTCACTCTATATATAGCTAGCCGAGAGGTATATTGCAGCTAGTATTTACCAGGGTTACAACATAAAAGAAACTTAAAGCAGAAAACTGTTTTCAATGTTGATATTGACTTTTTGAGATGATTTATATGAATCAAGTTGCAAGAATGCTGCAGCCGCAGGTTTGAGTACATGTACAACAATCAAATCTTGAGCACAAGAATGGTTTCATGCATATGGGCCCTGGTTATCTGCAATGTATCATGTAGCCTGAAATTGAAATTTTTGAAAAAGTTCTCTTTTCCTTACAGATACTTCCAGCATGGTAGCTATCCACTAGTAAGTCCATACAATGCTTCTTACCCAGCCGACTTCTATTTGTTTCGGTCTGACCTTCACTTTGTCGAGGTCAAAACCAACAACCTATCTCACCCGCATCATGTGATCAGTCCAAAACCAGGTAGATGGTTCGTCACAGCCTTCCTACCAAAGACCGAGGAGAAGATCACCCAGAAGGTGAGTCATGATCAGTTACAAGCTTGAATCTGGTTCATGGAAATGTTTATCAAAGCTGCATGTCAAAAGGAGGGATGACTCCATCTTTTTTGCAAAAAATTACAGGTTTTCCCTTGAAACTCCCCTCATTCAAGTACAAACTCACACAAACTCAGGAATAATATATCCGAATATCAATCTACCTGAGTAATAGAAAATCGTTCAAGCATACATGAACATGTACAAATTGTGCGAGTGAAAATTGGAAATACCCTTATGTCTCAAAATAGAACACCAATGAGTTCCTCGATTGCCAAAAACAGAACAAAATGGCGATATTGTCAAACACAAACTCAGGATCTATATCCTGTGGTCGAATGATCACCTACAGCTAGTTATTGCAAGTTTTGTGCAATAATCATAGCATGTGTGATCTGAATCCAATGAATGCTTTTTGGAGTTGTTTTGTCACATAAAAAGGGGAAATATATGTTGAGTAAAGTAGTTTCACCTTTCAGTCACATTTCACACATTTTCTTCCTCATCAGAAACATGGAATGAAGGAGATCTCACTCAATGGAGGTTTTCAAAGTGGATACTTACATTTCAATATTCTCAAGAATGTTGAAGATGATAAAAACCTGAAGGGACAAAAGTGTTTCTTGTTGTTGGTGTATATTGATATATAAAGATCTCAGCTGGTAAACATGCATGGTGAATATGCAATCGAAACATCTAGAACTACCGTTGTACATGCATTTTATCAAGTATTGTGAGTAACAGGAAACTTTGAAGACAATTTTTTTTTATTCACAGAGTACATGTATTTATTTATTTATTATTTCAGGGTTTAAATGGGAAAAGCTGTGGATATGGAATGGGGATTCGTTTCATTAACCGGGTTCTTAGCAACATCGAAGATGTGTCAGTGACGAAACATTCAAAAATATCTTTACAGTATCCGAACTTGATGACCATAGTAAGGTAAGAAAGAAAGAAGATGTTTTATGAAATGTGGGTCAGATTAGGAATATTACTAGCTTGATAACTAGTTATGGCCAACTTTTTCATTAAAAAATGCATGTATAAACTTTAATTATTTTGCGAAAATGACTTAATAAGGGTGTTGGGTCTTATTGTGAGAGGAAACTCAAGAATACCCCCATGGTCAGGTAGGTAGCTCAGGTGACCCCATACCTTTTCACGTCCGATCAGGGAATCAAACCCTGGCCGCTATTTACTGCACCACCCTACAACCCAAAAATATGTTTTACAGATCTAGAGGGACAGCAAAAAAGAAAGGTGCTAATCTTGGGATTAACATTTGTATAGTTAAAGAATGTTTGTTGTGGTGCCAAAATGTTGAGAGAAAGATTGATGAATAAATAAATATCTATCCATGTTACAAGAAAGTTCTAATATTTCCCAACCAATACTTCCCCTATGGTCTATTGTACAATTCTGTTACTTTCCTTCTAAATCCTGAATTATTTCTTTCCCAAAAACATTATTCAAATATTTTCTTTTTAACGTTCCCGATTATTTGAATATTTTCTTTTTAACATTCCAGATTATTTGAATATTTTTTTTTAACATTTCAGATTATTCAAATATTTTCTTTTTAAAGTGCAAGATTTGAATATTTCCTTTTTAACGTTCCAGATTATTTGAATATTTTCTTTTTGACATTTCAGATTATTTGAATATTTTCTTTTTAACGTTTCAGATTATTTGAATGAATATTTCCTTTGTAACGTTCCAGGTTATTTGAATATTTTCTTTTTAATGTTTCAGATTATTTGAATATTTTCTTTTTAACATTCCAGATTTCTTCCTCCAGAGGTCACTACAGGTTACACCCTCCACATCAGTCGTTGTGTGGTGGATAACGTCAATGTCACGGTGTGTCCTCTCAAAGTCACGGTGTCGTCAGAACACATGCCGAATACAGCCTCGGACCTCTCGGTGGACTGCCGGGGCCAGAGCGAGGATTGTCATATTTCTGTTGAGCGACTGGTGGCCAACCGTGACAACTTCGTACAGATTGAGGTTCCAGAAAATGTCACAGCTACACTGGTGGAGTTCCACGTCAACTTTACACTACTTCGTAAGTCTATGGCCGTAGACACCGCAAACTTTGTCGGAACTATCATACAAATTTAATTTGTATTCCTCAAAGGGATTATCTTATGACTGATTAAATACCTTTTTGTTTTCAGTTGATATGATTTTAAAAATTGTCATACATTCAATTTTTTCTTGACGTTTTAACTCATTCAACCCTGAAATTTCATAATGAATTATTCCAACCTTTTGATTGGAAGAGTCCAAATGTGTCCTCGGGGTGAATGGGTTAAAAATCTAATCTTGAAATTCCTTAGAAAAGATAGATTTGGCTTTTCCATCCCAATGTCAAGTCAACTGTGTAAAGATTTTGTGACTCTTCCCCATTGTCTAAGATGGTCTAGTAATAATGTTTTAACTGAATTGCTTTAATAGTAATACAGAGTGTATGAATAAATATTCATTAGTTTTGATAATTTAAATTTTGTAAAATGTTAAAAAGATTTTAAAAAGTGAATCGCTCTATAATTAAAAAAATATTGAAGAATTTAATCTAATAAATGTTGTTCCATAAGTTTTAGGATACGCCAAGGACACCTGTGTGTGCATCAAAATAATACGTTTTGAAATTTTTGCTTATTGTATCTTAGACAATAAATATAGTAACTTTGAAGGTTTGTTTTATCTCAAAGATAATTTTGATATAATTTTTCCAGTGTATTTAACTAATTTCAGTCTCTAAACTGTTGATTATCAGGGTGTCAGTTGCGATACAGACTGGAGGACACCATGACACAGCGCAGGGGAGTTCTCCACACCCCCGACTCAATCAAACATGTGATCAGCTTAAAAAACAGTAACATCACTGATGATATGGACGGTGTGCTTCGGTTTATATCTGTGAAATCAAACGAATCGCAGAGTCTCTTGAATTACTCGATAGCCTCCGATAACAACCTCACCCGATCCTTACACGCCAACGAGGCTTGTCTATTCCTGCCGTCACTCGGCACCCTCCGCCTGGCTTCCGAGGATTTCGCCTCGTTATTTGTGTTTCCCGATGCCCTGCTGTACCCGCAGCCCAACAACAGGATTTTTATCCCTGACGAACTTGTCCTATTGACTCACTACAATATCTTCTCCACGAAGGACTCTGGCGGCACCCTCAAGGTCGAGCTTCAGATGATAAAAGATCAGACGGTAAGTACTAATAGGACATTTAATAGTTACTATCGGTACTCCATTTTGATGTTAGGTCATCATTGCAATGAAATATTTGACAGTCAAGGCTTAATTTTCGTAATTATACACATTATCAAAAAGTCTCATCATTTAGAAAATCTAACTACAGTGTATTCACATAATAAATAATTTTCTTAATTATACACATTATCAAAAAGTCTCATCATTTAGAAAATCTAACTATTCACATAATACAATGAGAAAAAATTATATTTATACTAGCTGAGAATTTTAAAGCCACTCTTGGCAGGAACTGAGCAACTCATTTATTTTGTTTGTTGGTGTAGACGGAAGTCATGTCACATAGTGTGCACATGTTCTATAGTCAAGCTATAAAAGCCAGAAATTAAGAAGCTATGCAACTCACCAGTTAATATCAAGTCCTCTGTATTCCTCTCCCTACACAAAAATGCTAACTACCAGTTTCAAGCCTTCAGTGTATTTTGTGCACAGTCTGGCTGTTGGAAGTCCGCTGTTGTGTTCTGCAAGTTTAATTAAGAGGAATATTTGATACAAGTACTTTGTCTGTGTCACCTGAAAGCATTTTCATGGGGTACATTCGCGCTACAGGTTGAACCGGCACAGGGAGGCACAGAAATAAACCCCGATAAACTAACACACTTGGACCGAACCATAGGCAGAGCTAAAAATCCACAGTTTCGGAGGAGAAATCAATGACATATTAATAATAAGATGCCGTTATTTCACACGTTCACTTAATTATGTAACATATTTTTGCATCTTCATCTGGAATGACATTGTTTAAGAAATAAGCAACACAAACTGGACCCTTCAAACCACACATGCCAGATTTTCCAGAGGTCAGCCTCGGTCCAAATCTGTGCCTGGTGTTTTCGCTGCAGGTTCAGCTGGTTCAGCTGGTTCAACCCGTAGCGCGAATGTACCCATGATCATGACCCAAATTATTTGTGAGGATTCTTTGATTTTAGTTGACTTCCTCAAGAAAAACATTTTACAATTTATATAAATTGTTTAAAGACACAAGTATCACCAATTTCATAAATGTTGTAAATGGTGATGAAATTTATCTGCTGTGCTTATATATAATTAGGTTGACATAATGATAACTGATGAGTAGGCCAACTGTACTGATTTTATATACTAGTAACTTGGGCAAGATAACCTCATATGAACAAGATGAGCTTTCTTTTCACTCACCTCTTACAACAATGTATTATGTCTCATATATTCATTTATGAAACTGAAACAATTTAAGAACATGACTTGCTCTTCGTCAAGAAAATTCACATTTTGAGCATTCCCAATTTGTGTAGGGGAGATAACTCTTTTCAGTTACAATTGTAAGTTGTAATCCGATGTGAATGTGAAGTCAAGCTGACATTTTTGTCTTCAGATATTGGGAACATTAGACCAGTTATATGTTCCTGACTTATTTGTGAATTAATTGATGTATGAATATGAAGAAGTAAGGCAAACAAAAATATGTGTCAGTGTTTCCTACTCCAAAGACATAAAAATACTGCTTGAGTAATTTAAATATTTTTGTTATGTTTTAGTGGGTAATGATTTTGCACTTTCATTTGAATCTGATAATACATTGATGCAAAGTTATGATGTTGTTAATCTTTGATAATTTCTAAATTTTATTTTATGTGCACTGACCTAATCTTCCTAATGGAAAAATAAATAGATCAAATGACAAATATACATTGTATGTTGGGGTCGGTTGGTTAGTAGATTACAAACATGCAGATTTTGTCGAAGCTTTATTTGGCCAGAGTTGGAAAAGTGAAAACAAAAAAATGTTGAAACTGAAAATCATTCTACATTGTATATCCAAATCTGAAGATTTGAAAAAGAGAGTTCTAATGTGTATAAAAAAAAAATTCATCAGTCACTTCTGCTGTTTTAAAAACAATTTAGTCAAACAACCATTTGTAAGCTATGAGCAGCTTTGATGTCACACTGGCATTATACTAAACTAGCTAAACAAAAATATTCAAATGTTGGCCTGCGGCAAGAAATTAACTGAAAAATTCCTGCTGTAGAAAATGACTTTTAAAGGATCTCTCTATTGCTTTTACAACATTGTACAACATTGTGTTATTAAGATCTAGAAGTTGGGCCTATTGTTGGTCATGAATTAACAAGAATGATTTATTTCATATTGAATGTGCAAGAATTTATCTTACACTATTTCAAATCCAGAAGTTTCAAATAATTCCAAATAAACAGTTTCAATAACTTGAAAATTCCTTTTTTGTACAATAACAGAATATCAGTATTAAGATTTAATTTGGTGCTTAAATTTTCACATTGTTGTAATTAGTCACTGATCACTAGTTTAGCAATAAAAAGCTTGTGTACAAGATATCACATGAACTCCTGGACATATTTGGTTCATATCCACACAATAGCATCACAGGATGAAGTTCCATACCTGATTTGTGTGGTCATTGGTCAAGTTTAAATGTCAAACGTCACTGTTGATCACTTTGGGGAATAAAAAGCTTGTGCACAAAATATCTGATGAATTCCTGGACATATTTGATCAAGTTCTTCATCTGATTTTCATGGTCATCGGTCCAGCCTAAATGGTCAAAGGTTACTCTTGACCACTTCATGCGGTGGTGTGGTATATCTATGTAAACGCCTTCTCACTTTGTTTTTGTTCTCTGACAGGAGCCCAGTCAGGATGCTGTAGTGTGGGTGTGTATGATGAAGAACATAATTCCGGGGAAACACCTGATTGATGATTGTGAGGGCGGGATCAAGCTGACCGTTAACTCGTCCATACATGGACCAACAATGACCGACAAAGTATACGTGCCCTACCCCGAGGAGGGTCGCTGGTACTTCGGTCTCTACAGCATGTGTTTTAACAAAAACAGGTAAGTAGTGCAAGATGTGTCTCAGCTGCACTTTAGTGTGTAGTTATTTTATATACACAATGCAATAAAACCCCAAAAATAATGCATTCATGAACAGCATCCATGAGGTATTATTGCATCCTATATTGGATCATATTTCATCAAAATATAATGGTTTCTGTATAAAATGAATCATCAATTGTCTGAACACTTCAATTGGTTTCTCTGTACTGTAGAACCTTCAGCAAGAAAGTAATGAAGAAACCTTGCTCACATATTTTCTAGATCTAAGAAACTGTAATTATCATGATTCAAATTGTCCTGCGTCCGTGGTCCCTACATCTGACTCTGTTATCCCTCCTTAAACAATTCTGGTTATAGTTGTATGATGGGAAGCACTGGATTGATCTTTCTCAAATGTATTTTGTAGGTTTTCATTGGTCTGTAGTTGTGCTGTGCCCTTTTGCTTTTGGGATTGATCAGAAAAATATAGCTGGTATTTTGACATTAAAAGTTTGTTACCACGGTACCACTATTTATTGTTGTTACCACGGTACCACTATTTATTGAGAAGAACTGGATGGATCTTTCTCAAATTTATTTTTAGGTTTTTCTTGGTCCATAGTTGTGTCATTTTGATTTTGGGACTGATCAGAAAAACAAAATTGCTGACAAACTTATAAATGGAGAGAATAAAAAGGGAAAAAGACCTAATGAAAGTCAAACAATATGGTCGGTGCATGCCAACATCCATCCACGATCACTTAAACATTACAAAAAATTTCATAAAAAAATACATAACTTAAAGCTCAGATTAAGTAAGTATATATGATCACTGATTGGTACAGCTAATATTGTATAGAGAGAGAAATCTTATTCTTCACACATTTAATTACAAATTGTCAGGAATAATGAGATTACTTGATAATTGAGCCTGAACTTATCTCAATCTTAGTATCAACAGTAAGAATCGGTTTATTTCCTGTTCAGTGGCTTGATGAATTTCGTTTATTATATTTGTATATGATGTGGCGTTATTGACAGGACGATGATCCCAGAGGCTTGCGGACAGCTGCCCATGATTTCACTGCTGGTGTTTACATCACGCTGTGTTGATGAGGAGTGTGGGACGTACGGCCAATGTCAGGAGTACATCAGTGACCTCCATGTTTTCAGTGCCTGTACATGCTATGCTGGTGAGTTATCTCCCCTGTCTCCTCCGTATGACGATTCCTCAGGCGGTTAGTGTTGCTGTCCAAACTTGTTGTTCTATCTGAAACATATTTTGCTTGGTTAATTGTAAACAGAGAAGACAATAAAAGGGCAATAAGGAGACAATTAGGAGACCATAAGGAGGCAATAAGGAGACAATTAGAAGCAATAAGGAGACAATTAGGAGGCAATAAGGAGACAATTAAGAGACAATTAGGAGGCAATAAGGAGACAATAAGGAGACAATTAGAAGCAATAAGGAGACAATTAGAAGGCGAAAAAGGAGACAATAAGGAGATAATTAGGAGGCAATAAGGAGACAATAAGGAAACAATTACGAGACAATAAGGAGGCAATAAGGAGACAATAAGAAGACAATTAGGAGGCAATTAGGAGGCAATAATGAGACAATTATAAGCAATAAGGAGACAATTAGAAGGCGAAAAGGAGACAATAAGGAGAAAATTAGGAGGCAATAAGGAGTTAATAAGGAGACAATAAGGAGACAATTAGGAGACAAAAAAGAAACAATTAGGAGACAATAAGGAGGCAATAAGGAGACAATTAGGAGACAATAAGGAGACAATTAGAAGCAATAAGGAGACAATAAGAAGGCGAAAAAGGAGACAATAAGGAGATAATTAGGAGGCAATAAGGAGACAATAAGGAAACAATTACGAGACAATAAGGAGGCAATAAGGAGACAATAAGAAGACAATTAGGAGACAATAAGGAGACAATTAGGAGACAAAAAAGAAACAATTAGGAGACAATAAGGAGGCAATAAGGAGACAATTAGAAGCAATAAGGAGACAATAAGGAGATTATTAGGAGGCAATAAGGAGTTAATAAGGAGACATTTAGGTGACAATAAAGAGACATAAGGAGACAATTAGGAGACAATAAGGAGACAATTAGAAGCAATAAGGAGACAATTAGAAGGCGAAAAAGGAGACAATAAGGAGATAATTAGGAGGCAATAAGGAGACAATAAGGAAACAATTACGAGACAATAAGGAGACAATAAGAAGACAATTAGGAGGCAATAAGGAGACAATAAGGAGGCAATAAGGAGACAATTAGGAAACAATTAGGAGGCAGTTAGGAGACAATTTTGAGACAATAAAGAGACAATAAGGAGACAATCAGGAGGCAATTAGGAGGCAATAAGGAGTTAATAAGGAGACAATAAGGAGACATTTAGGTGACAATAAGGAGGCAATAAGGAGATAATAAGGAGACAATAAGGAGACAATTAGGAGGCAATAAAGAGACAATAAGGAGATAATAAGGAGATAATAAGGAGACAATAAGGAGACAATTAGAAGGCAAAAAAGGAGACAATAAGGAGGCAATAAGGAGACAATAAGAAGACAATTAGGAGACAATAAGGAGGCAATAAGGAGACAATTAGGAAACAATTAGGAGACAGTTAGGAGACAATTTGGAGGCAATAAGGAGACAATAAGGAGATAATAAGGAGACAATAAGGAGATAATTAGGAGACAATAAGGTGACAATAAAGAGACAATAAGGAGACATTTAGGTGACAATAAGGAGGCAATAAGGAGATAATAAGGAGACAATAAGGAGACAATAAGGAGATAATTAGGAGACAATAAGGAGATAATAAGGAGACAATAAGGTGACAATAAAGAGACAATAAGGAGACAATAAGGAGGCAATTAGGAGACAATAAGGAGACACATGGAGATAGCGACCTGAAATAAAATGTTACATCTGACTTTTCATCCAAACTATGTGTAAATGAATATCTGTTCATCACAATTAAGTCATTTAACCCTGAACTTTCATAATGAACTCTTCAAACCTTTGAATTGGAAGAGTTAAAATGTGTCATCAGGGATGAGTGATCTAATACTGTAAAGTTGAAGAACCGATTGCTATAAAGCAGACAGGAGCTACACACATATATTGTGGTAATGGTCCCTATAGAGTTACAGATGTTATGATAGAGTTTACATGTACACTTGTGTTTCTCTCAGCCAATCCTATCTCTCATCTCTCTCAGCCAATCCTATCTCTCATCTCTATCAGCCAATCCTATCTCTCATCTCTATCAGCCAATCCTATCTCTCATCTATATCAGCCAATCCTATCTCTCATCTCTATCAGCCAATCCTATATCTCATCTCTATCAGCCAATCCTATCTCTCATCTCTATCAGCCAATCCTATCTCTCGTCTCTCATGCGTCGTGGTAACAGTCGGATATAAAACAGGTACATTACACACTGTCACACCATGACATACATCCATACTGATACACAAGTACCAAGTATTTATAGAATAGAAAACAAATTCTAAATACTTCTGTACATGTATCTGCATATCACTTTTTAGTTTGACCACAATGACCTTCCCAGACAATTCATTTGATCTTTAATGCACCTACATGTGAACCTTGTTAACTTGAAGTCGACAAGACAGTGAGAAAACTTTGAGCTTACCGATCATTCAAATAAAATGAGTTTCAATGCTGAGTGTGATGTTTAGCCTGGACCAAAGGAATACTTTTAATTAAACGGGTCTTCAAGTTGTTGGAGTTTGAAAGGTTCCACTGTAAAAGGTTATTCTCAGTACTTATTTATAATAGAATTAGATATGAGTTTGTTGTATTTATAGATTAAAAACAAGATAATATAATTAGAAGTTTTATAATCCTTGCCTTATGTTTCCCAGGTTACCGTGGCTACGGCTGTACGGATGGTACGGAGGCAGAGACAGACACAATGCTACTCGTGACAGCCCTCCTGCTGACCCTGAGTAATCTCTTCTTCATCCCCAGTATCTTCGTAGCCATCCGTCGACACCTTTTTGTTGAAGCCCTTGTCTATTTTTTCACCATGTTCTTTTCGACTGTGAGTATAACCATACTTTAGAAATTTTTGATTCCAATCTTTTGGCCCCTAGCATCACTGAAGAGGCCATAGGCGGACGAAACAGCTGTATGATGCAGTTTTCTTTTACTAAATTTAAAAGGTGCAGCATTTGTGTTTGTTGCATCATCTGTCATGATAGGAGGTGGCAGACTCTGCTTGTGGATTTTTTAGTCCCCAAGGTTTGCTGGAGCAATGTAACTGATCTTTTATTATGGCTGCATTTTGTTTCATGTATACTGACTTCCTAAAGAAATAAATAGATAAAATCCTTAATATATTGTAGGGTTGTTGGGGATATTTCTTTATTTGTTTGGCCAAAGATAATTTCTCTGAAGGCAGCTACTCAATGTATTTGGCATTTTCTGTTTTCATGCAATCTTAGCTGTAGTGAGGACACTATAAAGCCCAGTAAAACAAACAGTTGACCATTAGATTCACACTTGGCAAACTGTACTGACCCTCTATAATGTACAGCAAAATGAGCGTCAACAGATTCAGGATGTTGTCTATGAAGTTCTGAGTGATAACCTGACAAGTTAAAACATTACAGTATTGATTGTATCAGTCTTCAAGATCCAAAGTACCATTGTGGAGACTCTTTGATTCAGCCAGCATTAATTATATTACCAGCGAAAGCCTTTGATTTTCCCAGTTTTCCCTTGCCTGTGACCTTTTTCCTAGTTTTCCATGCCTGTGACCTTTTTTCCAGTTTTCCATGCCTGTGACCTATTTCCCAGTTTTACCATGCCTGTGACCTATTTTCCAGTTTTACCATGCCTGTGACCTATTTCCCAGTTTTACCATGCCTGTGACCTATTTCCCAGTTTTACCATGCCTGTGACCTTTTTCCCAGTTTTACCATTTATGTGACCTATTTCCAAGTTATACATTGCATGTGACCTATTTCCCATATTACCATGCCTGTGACCTATTTCCCAGTTTTACCATTCATGTGACCTATTTCCAAGTTATACATTGCATGTGACCTATTTCCCATATTACCATGCCTGTCGCCTATTTCCAAGTTTTACCATTCATGTGACCTATTTCCAAGTTATACATTGCATGTGACCTATTTCCCATATTACCATGCCTGTGACCTATTTCCCAGTTTTACCATTCCTGTGACTTATTTCCCAGTTTTACCAGTCTGTGATATATTATCTAGTTTTGCCATGTCTGCGACCTATTTCCCAGTTTTACCATGCCTGTGACCTATTTCCCAGTTTTACCAGTCTGTGATATATTTTCCAGTTTTACCATGCCTGTGACCTATTTCCCAGTTTTACCATGCCTGTGACCTTTTTCCAGTTTTCTCTTGCCTGTGACCTATTTCCCAGTTTTACCTTGCCTGTGACCTATTTCCCAGTTTTACCATGCCTGTGACCTATTTCCCAGTTTGACCATTCCTGTGACCTTTTCCCAGTTGTACTATGCCTATAACCTATTTCCCAGTTTTATCATGCATGTGACCTATTTCCCAGTTTTACCATGCCTGTGACCTATTTCCCCATTCTACCATGCCTATATCCTATTTCCCAATTTTATCATGCATGTGACCTATTTCTTAGTTTTATCATGCCTGTGACCTATTTCCCCATTCTACCATGCCTATGACCTACATGTATTTCACAATTTTTCCATGCCTGTGACCTATTTTCCCATTCTACCATGCCTATGACCTATTTTCAGTTTTTCATGATGTCTGTGATCTATTTTCCAGTTTTACCATGCCTGCGATACAAAAGACGTGACCCACTACTACTGTATAATGAAGTACGATGTTCTGAGTTACTGCGACTTCCTTGGCTCCATCATGTCGTTCTGGGTGACAATCCTGGCCATGGCTCGCCTGTCCTCACCCGTCCGCTCATTTTTCCACATGCTGGGTGCCTTGTGCCTTGCCCTGGGTGTGGAGTATGACAGACACGGCCTCTGGGTGTTTGTTGTACCAGCAGCCTGTGGTATTGTCATCATGTCTATATCATGGGTAAGCAGCTGTTAGCAGAGGGGACAACATTTTTTTTCCTAATATAATTGCAGAGAATAGGCATTGGTATTATCCATACATAACATTGATTTGAAATTATTGTATAGTGTTTCAAAAATTTCTTGTAATTGGTAATAATTATATAAAAAAAGTGTTTTGTAAAATAAGCTACATAAATATGTAAACTAATAGTCCTTTAGGCAAATTATGTAATAAAGTAAAGATCATTTGTCTTTACAATTTTGTAAAGTTGTGAGGAAATCTATATAATTTGTTATATAAGCTCTAATACTTTAAGTATCTGTTTCCTTGGATTCAAACTTTTTTCTTAATGTCTATTTATGTTTTGAGGTGAATAAGCTAGATATTGTGGTGTTTTAAAGGCCCAATATACGTAACTTTCGGCAAAACTTGAAGCAAAAATCAAGCCTATTTATTTTTTATATTCATAGATTTAGTAAAGATTAACTGATATCAGCAATATTCATGACTAATTCTTACGCAGTTACCGGTAAAACAGCAATTGAAACTTGGCATTTGTAAACACGTGTCCATTTTGAACTGTCTTCTAACTACGGCTTGTTGTTGAAGTGGGCCCCACCTGAATTATTTTCAATTCTTTGGATTTTTCTGTCGAGAGTTTTTTGTTAGTTACCGCTCAGGTTTACTTCGTGTTAGGCTTATTTTTGCATGATTATCAACTGAATTTTTTTTCATAATTTTTCAGAATCACGAAAAATTTCCTGAAGTTACGTATATTGGGCCTTTAATGTCATTGCTAAGAATGCAGTTTTGTAGAAGATCTAGTTGTGATATTTACTTCACTGCAATTAATAAGAATTTGAGCTTTTGACCGTTTTTTTTTTTTTTTTCACAGGTACGACAATGCTGTATACGAAAAAACTGCTATCCATCCAAGTGGCGTTATGTGAAATTTCTATTGCCAGGAATTTTGTTAGCTGGAACAGGGCTCGTAATTTTCGCCTTCTTAGAAACAGAGGAGAATTACAAATTTACCCATAGTGCCTGGCATGTTGTCATGGCTCTGTGTATCGTGTTCCTGTTGCCAAGACGACAAAAGTCCAAAGGTACGCCTATCACCAGCCATGATCTATCAGATAGTCAGCTTGGTGAGGCCGATAACACACTAAAACTTGAATCCTATACCACAGAAAACTAACAGCTAACTGTATAGGTCGAATTTACGGTGGAAATTAACAATTTTGCTGAATCTATAGAATGTACTCAATAAATTTACAATTTCTAGACAAAACACTGTAAAGAAAATTAAACTCTTTAACCCCTGAAGATACACTTGAGCTCTTCCAAAGCAAAGGTTGGAATAGTTCATTATGAAATTTCAGGGGGATGAGTTAAAACCCCTCAACATCTTTATTGGGGAATACCAAAAATTTCTTAAGATTTCTCCACTATGCAATGTAGTTTTCTGAAGTATATATATGTATTTTCAGTAAAAGTATTGCTGTATTTTATTTTGCAGTTTGATCCTTCTTACAAAATATGCTTAGAACACATATAATTGTTAATAGCATGTAAAATTATTTCCAAAAGTGTCTTTTATCTAATCAATCACATCAAGATTTGGCAAAAGAAGTAAAACTTCCACGGTGAGAACCTTTACAAGAACTAATAATACTAGAGGGAAGGAAAGGAAATGATATAGAGGTTCTTTGGCCCCCACCAATCGCAATTTCGTTTGACAAGATCTTTTTTCATTGGTTCTAACTCGATGTCAATGGACTAAAAAAAATATCCTATTGAAGTTTTATAATGTCATTGAGAAATATTTGCTATATTGTAAATGTTTCAAAGTTCCTGACTTTACGAAAGGTCTGCAATATAAAAAAAACCCACTTATAACCCAGAGCCAAGAGATGAAGGATTTCAGAAGGTTGATTGTGTGATTGTGTTTTAAGTTTTTGTCACAAATGCCTTTACCCGGGTAATATAAATGTATAATATACATAAGTACCGGTATCTTTGAAAATTTAAAAATTGCGAAATAACTAGAATTAATTTGATGAAATAGGGGGCCAAAGTACTCCTTATCATGTGTTTGTTTTTACAACTTATTTATCAAATATGATGTTAGTAAATTGTCATTCAGGTAATAATGATAATCTTATATTTATGTATACTTAGAGGCATTAATACACATTATTAATTTATTACACATTCATACTGTCTTTAACAATGTCTTTTAAGGCACTTACAAGGTAGTCATCGCTTTGCTATTAATAGTGTCTAACAATCTAGATAGATATACCAAGTCAAAATATGTGTACATATTATATCTGATTAAATATCTGCCCAATCATGCAGTTAGAATCTTGACTATAAGTTACTTTTTGGTTAATATAAGTGAAATGTCAAGTTAATTATATTGTTTACATTAACTATGATCAATTTTTTTCTCCAATACCACCTCTAAAATGCTTTTATCATTGTATAATCAATGTGTTGATTTTTAACCAGTACCCCTGCTACCCCATAAATGGGGGGGGGGGGCTTATTGTCGAGCATGGGCTTATTGGCAGATAAATAGGGTAGTTACTAGTGTTAGTTTTGATGGAAATCATTTTTAGCTCACCTGGTCCAAAGGACCGAGGTGAGCTTATGCCATACCGTGGCGTCCGTCGTCCGTCAACTATTGTTTAAATGACTTCTTCTCCATAACCACTGATAGGAAATCAACCGAATTTGGCAGGAAGCATCCTTAGGTGCCCAGGATTCAAAATTGTACTAATGGTGGGACTGACCCCTTAGGGGGCTGAGGGCAGGGCCAAAAAGGGTTATTTAGCTATATTGGTTTAAGTGACTTCTTTTCCATAACCACTGATTGAAAACCAGCCTTATTTGGCAGGAAGCATCCCTAGGTGCTCAGGATGCAAATTTTACTAATGGTGGGACAAGCTGACCCCTTAGGTGGCTGAGGGGTGGGGCCAAAAAGGGTTATTAACTATATCATGGTTTAAGTGACTCACTGATTGGAATCAGCCTTATTTGGTAGGTGCTCAGGATTCAAAATTGTACTAAAGGTGGGACTGACTGACCTCCCCCCCCCCCAGGGGGCTGAGTGGCAGTGCAAGAAAGAAAATATTTTACCATGATTACCTAGATACCAGGGGAGCGATACAGGCCCTCTTGGCCTCTTGTTAGGCTATATGTGATTTATAAGTATAGACAGAGAGACAAGGGGGCATTAACATTTTACATTGTTGGACTATCTGTTTGAGCAATCAACTTTAATAATATTTTCCAAGCTTTCTGTCATGTTTGGCATTGCTTTTTATTTTCTTTATCGCCTGCTATGGTTTTTGTGTTGCTTTCTTTTGCTGATATTCAATTTTTTGAATATATATATTACAAACATATATGATAATTATTTGCCAATATTTGCTCAAATATATATATATATATTAGATTTATTTGCCAAAACATATTTGATAATTGTTTGTCCATATTTGCCCAAATACATTTGATAATTATTTGCCCAAATATACATGACAATTATTTGCCAAAATATACATGATAATTATTTGCCCATATTTGCCAAAGTTTACTACAACTGTAAATACCGTAAAAGTGGGAATTCTTGGGGGAAATGTTTGTGTTGTGATTCTTTAAACCATGTGAGTAAATTCATGCTGATAATTGTTCATAAATAAATAATACTGTAAACGTACACTTATTTTGGTGTACTAAAATTTTTGTGCATACCTGAATCTAAACAGATAAGCACTATAATGATGATTTGGTGCACTTATCATTTTTGCTGTAGAAATTGAAGCACATAAATTATAATTAGCACAGTCATACATTATCAGAATGCTTTCAATGTGAAACTTATTAAAATATACAGTTACACTTGTCAATGTTGTCAAATCATCCATGTATTTTCCTATAAAGAGAGTATGCCGCATATTGGGCCGTTTCGACCTAAAGGTGACCGTTTTCAAAATAAAAAAATAAACATCAAAAGGTGAGGTTTTTGAATATGAAGATTAAAAATGTAATGTTCATATGCTCATATTTATGAAAATGAGTTTGTTCATTAATGAGAAAAATCATCAGGATTCCCACAAAGATATTCTTTCCTGTTTAACAGAATACAGATGTTATTTGAGGAATTTGTGTCCTGTACATGTATATGCAATATAGAAAGTTGTGGTTTGATATTTCTTTAATTGGAGAGAAAGAAGTAACGTCTGAATACACATGTAGTGTGTGATAGGATTGATGGTTAAAGCTTTTAAAGTCTGGTAGCATTTAATGTAGACTTATCTTATGCTTTGTTTTGTCAATCTTTTGATTTGTAACACTATTTCTGATTGGATATCGTGCCAGGGTCTATAGTTCTGTAGACCCTGCTCTGTTGTACTGGTCTATACTATAAAGGGTGTGAGCAAGGGGAGATAACACAAACTAGAATAACATTGTAACCTTACAAAAATATTTGTGTACTGTCCGAAAAATTGCCAAAAAGGTGTTCTCAAAGGCTATTTTGAGTAACAGTAAAGGATAAGTCAAATTAACAAAGTGACTTTATTATAATTACACTGATCAAATGTATTAAATTGTCAGGACGATAAATTTTTGGATCTTTGAACTAGGAGAGGGTCTGCTAGTGCATATATACTCCTCACCTTCGGCTGGAGGTCTATAGAAGTCCGACTAGGTTTATGAGACTCCAGACTACTCATTACCAACAGATAACTGATAATATGAATAATGTGAAAAGTGATGTTGTACATTGTTGAGGGTAAAGAAAAAATATATGTATTTTTGGACCTGCATGTGTCTGTGGCTTTTTGAGTAATGTGAATTGGGGAGAAAGCATGTTTGTTTTGTATGCACTTGTGTTGCTTTAGAGATTTCTTTCTTTTGCTTATTTGCTTGAAGTCTGTAGCAAAAGATAAAACGTGTCTTTCTTTTTAATATTCTGTTTCAGAATGTTCTGCTAAAATATATACTTTGTTCTGTATGTATATGAAAACTTACATGCAATGAAAAATATGCTCTGATACAGAGTGTATCTAATTAAATTCAAGGTTTTGTTGATTTCAGTATATATCATATTGGTTTTACAATGAGGCTAACTGAACCAGTTTCACAATGAGGCTGACTCAACCAGTTTCACAATGAGGCTGACTGACCAGTTTCACAATGAGGCTGACTGAACAGTTTCAAAGTGAGGCTAACTGAACAGTTTCATAATTAGTCTGAACAGTTTCACAATGAGGCTGAACAGTTTCACAAGGTTTAACAACATAAAGATTTTAGATTCTAAACAGATGAAGAGGATATATACGTTTACTACATGTAATATAAGAATTTAGTGAGGTTAACAAGATGACAATTTGTAAGCAGTTCTGACAAAGTGAACGAAGTTAACATATACAGGCTGCAAGTGTGGCCAGGTTACTTAGATGTTTAACTAATAAGCAGACTGCCAGTCAAAATTAACTCAAGATGTAAAAATAAGATAAAGTTAGCGATTTCAGCCAGATTATAACTCAAAATTAACAACATACAACATTATGCAACATTTTTATGCCCCTCCAGGAAGTGTTGGGGCATTTAGTGTTACCCTTGTCTGTCTGTCTGTCCGTCCCAGTTTAGTTTCTGCGTTTAGGTCATTTTTGGCCCAAGTACCAGGCCTATGGTCGTGAAACTTCATAGGCTAATACATCTGAACAGGTAGTGTTGGTTGCAGGATTTTTATGACCTTGACCTCTGAAAACTTAGTTACTGACATAGCAGGAAGCGGGGCATTCATGTTTTACAAACCCATTTCTAGTAACATTAACATCACTGGTTATCATACAGCTCCTTATATCATTTTCCCTGATTTTGTACAGTCCTGCAAATATAATTCTGTAGTTGTCTCCCTTTAGTCAGTATTTTACCCATATTCCTGTATTGTCAAACCTTTAGCTATTTATGATGCCAAATTGTCACAGGGGAAAACCATGGCAGTATAACAAATCTTGACTGTATGTTGATCTCAATCTAATTTTCCAGATGATAATTTGGAGCTAATATGTACTGAGTTGAATGGATCACCTTCCGGCCAGGAATCATTGGTCCCGGAGTTTTGATCACCAAGCTTAAGGCATGTCATTCCTCCCGAGATGTTACTCTTCAAATTTCCCTAGAAAAGCTTGATTGACAACTTTTACTAAATTTTGAGCAATTTTAAATAGGAATGCCCTAATACTATAGGATGTGGTGTTTAAATAGATGTGCGAACTGAAATAACTTGTTGTTGATGTGTGTTAGAAATTGTACTGATGTACACCAGCATCTTTCTCTTATCCAAGGCCTCTCAAAGGTTCCAAAATGGTTTCTTTGTTGTATATCTAATTGAGCCACCAGCATCTTTCTCTTATCGAAGGCCTATCAACGGTTCCAAAATGGTTTCATTGTTGTTAATCTAGTTGAGCCACTTCTACCAATGCTCATCAGTAAAGAATTATAGTTAGTATTTTTACTTTAAAACTGAAGATGATGTATTTCTAAATTACAAACTGTCATTTAACAGTTTTATTGCCGAAGGTGTGTAAACCTTTCTAGAAATTCAGGACTGATTGAAGTTTCTATTCCGCATTAAATTAAAAATTATAGGCCACTTTAAAGAAAAAAAAAGGTGAAAAGAAGTAGGTATATGGATTTTTTTTTGTGTTTTGATGCACAACTGTTTATTCCTTGTCAGGGAGACATGTTTTGTTCGTAATCAGGAAGACATGTTTTGTTCGTAATCAGGAAGACATGTTTTGTTCCTAATCAGGAAGGCATGTTTTGTTCCTTATCAGGAAGACATGTTTTGTTCCTAATCAGGAAGACATGTTTTGTTGTGCTTTGCGATAACTCTTTCAGCACAACTAGCTGGAATGTACATCAGAGAGTGATTTAGTGATTGAGATATTGTTGCTCAGCACTGAAAAGCTGAGAGTTACAGATTCACAGCATGGCACTATGTTGTATCATTGAGCAAGATACAAACTTTATTCCTATGGTTCCAGTCTACTCAGCTGTAAATGAGTACATGGTTGCACAGTGCTAGAAATGTTGAATGCTGGTTTTGATAGTGCTGAACTTCAGTAGCATCAGCTGTTTGCTCCATAGGGAGTTGAGAAAGATATCAGCTTGTTGCTAAGGCCCTGAAACCCCCGATAATAATTTGGGAACCATTAATTTGAGATGACATTCAAACTAGGTAGTTATATATAGTGGCAAATAACACCCTGAAATTCTTATCATCGTTATGAAAACTTGCATACAAAAGTCCCATGAAGTTCTTCAACTCATTCAGCCTTGAAAACACGTTTGAAATCTTCTAATTAAAAAATTAGAATAGTTCATTATGAAATTTCAGGAATGACAGAGCTAATAGGATCCATACTCGGAAGCAGTAGATCTCAAATGCTTACTTTAAATACCATAGTAATATCCTCGTCCCATCTGCCAGTCCTGATACACAAATAGCAAAGCCACACCGACCCCCTCCCTTCAAATTGTACAAAATGCTGAACTTCCATCTACTTTGACCTCCTTATCTGCATGTGGATGTTGTGAAGTCTTGTGTACTGGACCAGATGTGGTAGGCTGATGTTTTTGCTTTTATATTTCTTTTCCTTATTAATTTGCCTTATACTAATGCCACTAATAATTTTATTTGCATGTTTTCATAATTTCACTTCTATACGTTTTATATTATTTGTGTAATGGACCACTCATTTGTCTGACATCTTCATAATTATGATGTAAGATAAAATAATTATCTTAATTTCTGCCAATTTTTGCTACATAAGATAATGTCATATACATGTATATCATTTAAAAACAGCTCTATGATTAATTTTGAAATAGTCCATATATACAGGTTTTGAAGCTGGTCAGTATGCACAGGTTTCTAAACAGACTGAGGCACTATCAGTATATTGTATTAGTTTCTTAAGTGTTCAATGTATGGTCAGTGAATATATGCTGGTTTCTTTGTAGTGTTTGAAAAACGGTAAATATACACAAGTTCTGTATGGTCTCAATTCATTGTATGTTTAGTATACACTGGTTTCTATCATGTCTGAGGATTGGTCAGTGTAGAAAGGTTTCTGTATGGTGTAGGGGATGGTCAGTGTAGAAAGGTTTCTATATGATGTAGTAGATGGTAGGTGTAAAGCGTTTCTGGACGGTTTCTGGAGGATGATCAGTTTAGAAAGGTGTCTGTCTGGTGTAAGGGATGGTCAGTGTAGGAAGGTTTCTGTATGGTGTAGGGGATGGTCAGTGTAGGAAGGTTTCTGTATGGTGTATGGGATGGTCAGTGTAGAAAGGTTTCTGTATGGTGTATGGGATGGTCAGTGTAGAAAGGTTTCTGTATGGTGTAGGGGATGGTCAGTGTAGAAAGGTTTCTGTATGGTGTAGGGGATGGTCAGTGTAGAAAGGTGTTTGTCTGGTGTAGGGGATGGTCAGTGTAGAAAGGTGTCTGTCTGGTGTAGGGTATGGTCAGTGTAGGAAGGTTTCTGTATGGTGTAGGGGATGGCCAGTGTAGAAAGGTTTCTGTCTGGTGTAGGGGATGGTCAGTGTAGGAAGGTTTCTGTATGGTGTAGGGGATGGCCAGTGTAGGAAGGTTTCTGTATGGTGTAGGGGATGGCCCGTGTAGGAAGGTTTCTGTCTGGTGTAGGGGATGGTCAGTGTAGGAAGGTTTCTGTATGGTGTAGGGGATGGTCAGTGTAGGAAGGTTTCTGTATGGTGTAGGGGATGGCCAGTGTAGAAAGGTTTCTGTATGGTGTAGGTGATGGCCAGTGTAGAAAGGTTTCTGTATGGTGTAGGGGATGGCCAGTGTAGAAAGGTTTCTGTATGGTGTAGGGGATGGTCAGTGTAGGAAGGTTTCTGTATGGTGTAGGGGATGGTCAGTGTAGGAAGGCTTCTGTATGGTGTAGGGGATGGTCAGTGTAGAAAGGTGTCTGTCTGGTGTAGGGGATGGTCAGTGTAGAAAGGTTTCTGTATGGTGTAGGGGATGGTCAGTGTAGAAAGGTGTCTGTCTGGTGTAGGGGATGGTCAGTGTAGAAAGGTTTCTGTATGGTGTAGGGGATGGCCAGTGTAGAAAGGTTTCTGTATGGTGTAGGGGATGGTCAGTGTAGGAAGGTTTCTGTATGGTGTAGGGGATGGTCAGTGTAGGAAGGTTTCTGTATGGTGTAGGGGATGGTCAGTGTAGAAAGGTTTCTGTATGGTGTAGGGGATGGCCAGTGTAGAAAGGTTTCTGTATGGTGTAGGGGATGGTCAGTGTAGAAAGGTTTCTGTATGGTGTAGGAGGTGGTCAGTGTAGAAAGGTTTCTGTATGGTTTAGGGGATGGCCAGTGTAGAAAGGTTTCTGTATGGTGTAGGGGATGGTCAGTGTTGAAAGGTTTCTGTATGGTGTAGGGGATGGTCAGTGTAGAAAGGTTTCTGTATGGTGTAGGGGATGGCCAGTGTAGAAAGGTTTCTATATGGTGTAGGGGATGGCCAGTGTAGGAAGGTTTCTGTATGGTGTGGGAGGTGGTCAGTGTAGAAAGGTTTCTGTATGGTGTAGGAGGTGGTCAGTGTAGAAAGGTTTCTGTATGGTGTAGGGGATGGCCAGTGTAGAAAGGTTTCTGTCTGGTGTATGGGATGGTAGGTGTAAAGCCTTTTAGTATGGTTTCTGGAGGATGATCAACATAGAAAGTGTTCTGAATAGTGCATGTGTTTGGAGAATGAATTTGCAGTTGGAGCTTGTCCTTATGTCTTTGATGTGTTCGATATATGATCAGTGTAGCAATATTGGATTTATAGGATGTTACTTGACTATCAATAGGTATGCAGATGGGTAGTGAATTTGGTTACCAGTTATTTTTTTCGGCATTTGTGATTGGTCAGTTTGGTATGTAGTCTTTAGAATAATGGTTAGTTTTGTTTGACCAGTGGTTAAAATACACATATTGTTATGTCATATTAGACAAGTGGTCGGTATAAACAGGTTTCTCTGTTTCTCCCGCAGGGGCCAAACCTTACATGCAACTGCAGACCCGGGGGGAAGACACAGTCCCACTGATGGACGATTATGACGATGACAATGATGATGGCGATCCATATAGGGGATTGAACGACCCCAGTTCCGTTCATTCTTCTAGTAACCTTGTTTTGTAGATCTTTATTTGAATGTTTGTTGTTGATCTCATCTGTTTGTTAAACTTATGTTTATTATGGGTCCTTGCTTTCTGATAAAGAATTCATTCATCATGACAAAATGGTAATTCTTTTTTATTCAATGAATTATCATATAATATCACTGAAAATTAAATCGAAAATGAAATTCCAAGGATAATTGAATATTAATGGCCAGGAGCTGCTCTGTGTAAAAGTTTAAAGTTTCTTTATTGTGTACTATAGTATTTCAATAATTTGTAATACATGTAACAACAAATATTTTGAAGAAAGATGTCGGAACCCATAATTTGACTGTTTTTTAGTTTGAGTCATGCAGCACTAAATTTGTTTTGTTCTATCATCATGAAGATTTCAGGTCGAATTTGAAACAAATGTTTTAATGTGAACTGAAATTATTTTGAAAACTTGAACACCTGTTGGTCTGGAAAAGTCACCTTAAGCATAATAGGAATATAAAGATGTATATTTTAATTGCCCAATTCCATCATTTCTCCAATTAACGTTTATAACCAGATAAAAGGTTTCTCCACTGTTGATCTAATGTAAGCCGTGTAAGGTGTAGTTTAACCCATTCACACCTGAAATTTCATAATGAACTATTCTAAACTTTGAATTGGAAGAGTTCAAATGTGTGATAAGGTGTGAATGTGTTGAACTTATTGACATTGGAACATATGAAGCCTCCATACGAGTGTCTTTTCATGGGTTAATATGTTTTTAAATATTATTTGATGACGCTTATTTTCTTATATTCTCTTTGGTTGGATCATAATTAGGAAGAAGTTGTTTATTTGTGATATCAACTCAATCTTACTTTTTATTTAGTCCCTGCCACGAATGAAATGGCCAGGGCATAAATGTTGCGGATCTGGAATAGGTCGATCGTCAGCAACCAGATAGCTAAATTGGTTGAGCGCCCGTCTTGAGTTCGGCAGGTCCCAGGTTAGAACCCCGGTCTGGTCGTGCATTTTGCCTCTCCTGTTACATAAAGTTTTGCCCTTGGCCTTCATTCCATCATATATTTTTTTCCCTTCGTTTACTCTCTCTCTGATAGAGATATTGAGCTGTAATTCAGCACCAGGGTGTGTAGTTGTATGATGATAAGATGCAGGTCATGTTTTGATTTGGTGAAGATCTATCAGACTGTAGACCAACTTATTTTCGCGGGCTATTAATTTTCGCATTTTTTGCAGGCGATTAAAATTCACGAAAATGTGTTTAAGAGTCACCACAAAATAGTTTCAATCAGAGGTATGCCAACTGTACAAGTACTGTACATAGGATTTATGATTGTATTTATCGCGAATTACCGCGAAATAGTGGTGTCATATGAAAACGCGAAATTAAGTCCCCCAAAAATAAGTGGTTTACAATATGTTGAGAGCTCGACTTATAACCGACGTAACAGCAGGGCAATTGGTGAAGCCCATCATTAGCTTCCACTTGTGATTGAAGTAATCAGATGTCCATTGTTGTCATTGAAGCTTAAATTAGAAATCTCATTAATTTTCAAGATATTTTTTGCTTGTTACATGTGTTCAGTTTTGAATGCAATTTGGTCATGTTTTGTAAATTCCTTTTACAAAAATATTGATATTGGTGTAGAACATGACTGTGTTTTAAATTGTCAGTCTCCACAACACTTGGAGTGTTGAGATCTATAAGAATTTTCATGGTCATTGATGAATTAAAGTGACAAATAGTACATGTAAAAAAATATTGTATATTGTATTTCAGTTTGGTTTAATTTCCATCAATTAATTTTTATTTGTTGGAGGTTGAAGGCCAAGATAATAAGAACTGTGTTTATTTTAATATTGTTTACGATAGTTCAATTGAGTTTGTTTTTCTTGATTAATTAACACCTTATGCAATACACTTTATACAACACCCGCAATATGAAAAGCATTTTTATTGCAATATAAAATATATGACAACTTTAAAATTATAGAAATAAAGTCATCTAGAATCGATCTATTTCATCACATAGATCTATTTGGGGGGGGGGGGGGGGGGGGGGGGAAGAATTCAAAAGCCAAATTTATAGAAAATTTAATCCTTTTTGAGATATTAACCACATGTACACTATCGTTATTTGTGCCAATAACTACAGCTCTCCAGATTTCCGATTTCGGTGAAAGTCTTTCGTCCAATAGACTATATTTAGATACTGATTAACTGCAGCAGATGTAGATATCAGATTTTTAATCTTTTATTGGTTAATTGGGAATTACTTTTATTTACCACAAAATATTCACAGTTTCCTGTCAATGATAGTCATTTCCCCACATTTTACATCATAGCCTGCAATAGTATCATACAGAAATAACTATTTCTGTTTGTTATTTATATCTGCAAGTCATTTCTATCTTGGTACATGTATATGTATATTTATATACAACCTAGCACTATTCCTTTTTGTTGTTTAATTGTCAGGGTTATCAATGCTATGGATTTGTTACTAGATGTAGGGGTGGGGATTATTGGCCTAGTCGTTTATGTCTGACATTCAGCTACCTCTAGCCCTCTCTCGTGGGCCATGGTGGCTGAGTGATTAAGGTGTTATGACATTCTACCACTAGCCCTCCACCTCTGGATTGCGAGTTAGAATCCCATGTTGGGCAGTTGCAAGGTACTGAGCATAGGTTGGTGGTTTTTCTCCAAGTACTCAGGCTTTCCTGCAACTCCAAAACCTGGCACATCCTTAAATAACCCTGGCTGTTAATAGGACGTAAAACAAAATATACCAAATAAACCAAACTCTCCTTCTCTCGGTCACGGGTTCAAGGCCTTTTTTGTGGCAGTCACCAGGTACTGGCCGTAGGTCGATGGTTTTTTCTCCGGGTACTCCGGCTTTCCTCCATCACTAAAAACTGTTAATAAGACTTAAAATAGAACACACCAACCCTTTAAATAGATGTAGGTAAGGATTTTATTGAGTTATGGATATTCAGTCAAATGCCATTCATGAGGTTATAATTGTATCCAGGATTAATGACTCGTTCACCCCTGAGTTTTGTAATGAACTATTCCCACCTTTACTTTGGAAGAGTTCAAATGTGTTCTCGGGGGTGAACGAGTTTCCCAGATACATTGTGGCAGGGTAGCATGTGCTTGATCCTACGTCTGTGCCTGCTAACAAGATATACTGATATACATAATTGATTTGATTTTTGTTGCTTTTTGATATATTATTTTAGCTTTTTTGTTGTTTTCGCTGTTGTTAGAGTACAATTAAGATACACAATGTACAAAGTATCACATAAGTCACTTATTACAGATATGTAATATCTTTATTTTTGCTTGCAGCTATATATATACAATATTTAAGTCATTGGTTTTGTTGTAAACAAGTTTTTAATTACTTGCTAAATATGTCATACCTTGAGTTAGGTATACTCCTGAGGCTGGCTTTCTTCAAAAGATAAAAAAGTTTGGTCTTTAGGGATATATTGACAAAACTGCAGGAAAACATCACCAAACACTGTATGACCTATTAGCTTTCAAAATGAACTAAACATAATGTTTATTTAAAACAAAATTTGATCAGAATATATGGTATTTTGAAACAAATATTTTGTTGATCCCATAAAAACCTGTGTAATTTGTGCACCTTTGTAATTCGTTGTTAAATTTTGTCAGGTAGCTAGCTAGCCAATTACTTATTTCACTATTAGAAGAAGCTAAGCCTGATTGTAATTACAGTATGATGACTCCCTAAAGTCAGTATAAAATGACTAGTTTGTAGTTATAAGATTTTTCACCAAATGTTTAAGTTATTTCCATTAAAACTATCATGACTGCATTAAAATGCAAATGTATTCAAATTAATGTGATATTCAATGATGATGTAAAATTATTGAGAACCAGACTCTATTTATAAAACTGTTCTTTTATGCCAAAACAGACACTCTACTCAAACACCATTTCCTCATTAAAATGAGGAGGTCCTCCTTGTGATTGCTTCTCATTAGATATTTTATACATACCCAGCCTTGTGGCATGTAGCCAAGTACCATGACTTTTCCATATTCGACCTAATAAACACACTATGCTTTTTGGGCCGTGGTGGCCGAGCGGTTATGGTGTCCCAACATTCTACCACTTGCCCTCGACTTCTGGGTTGGGAGTTCGAATCCCACGTTCGGCAGTTGCCAGGTACTGACTCTGGGTCGGTAGTATTTCTCTGGGTACTTCGGCTTTCCTCCACCTCCAAAACTTGGCACGTCCTTAAATGACACTGGCTGTAAATAGGACTTAAAACAAAATAAACCAAACCAAACCTCTTACAAAAACACAAAAAACTGGCACATTTTATCGAACAATGTCGTGGAAAAGTTTCCATTTAAAATTTTAGAAACAAAGTTTTTTTTCCGTTTTTTTTTTTTTTTTTTTGGAACAACTAAGTTTTTGGTTAAAACTGAAGATTATTTTAGCAGGTCAGTGAGATAACAAACTTTTCAGTGGGTTTTAATAAGAACATCCATATTCTTTCCCTGAGAAAACATGGAATGAGCTAATTTAAGGACTGGTGCACTTGTTATTAGGTTGAATACATTTTTTTTGTGGTAATTAATTAGACACAAGTTTGAAAAGAGTGGGGTTTGAGCAGTCAACTTGAGTTGATGAAGAACAGTTTTATGAATATAGGCCCAGATGTCCATGATTTCTTTGTCTGTGATAGATAAATCCTGTCGTGTCATTATTTTTGTTTTTGTTTATTTGTCATGATTTACTTGATAATTCTTGTAATTCTCAATACGCTCCATCCTATGTCATTAGTCATTGTCATTAGTTCCTCAATAATTAGTGTTGAAATGAAGAAAAGGTTTTTAGTGCCATCCTAAATAGTTAGCAGTATGTAAGGGTGTGTTAATTAAAAGTGTGTTTGTATTCATAAATTTCTCAAAGACATAATGTGAGAGTGATAATCAATTTTTTAATTTATTCTTTTTATATTTAATATTTTCTGTACAATTTATCTGGTTACCATATATTTCTCTGTTTAAACAAGCATTAGTTTGTTAAAACTTAAAAAACAAAAACTTAGGCATTATTTGATGTTATTGAAATGATTTTATTTCATTTCATCAATTCATGTCGAACTAATCAGTCATTGGAGCACTCTTGAGCCTTGGGTGTTATGGTGGACTCTAAATAATTACACACTTGCCTTTCGATCTCCAAGGTGATATGGGGTTTGATTCAAACTTGAAAATGGCTAGACTATGCCTGACAACGAGGTTTTCTCTGGGAATACTGGATCCCTCCCCAGTTAAGATTTATATACATATGTATATGTGCACTTATCTGGACCAACAAGATTAGTAGGTTTGAAAACCTAATTTCATACATTTTGTAGTTCCTGTTAAAATGAGAAAGGTTGTAATTATACAAATACAATGTAGTACAAAATATTTACAGTCACAAAGTTTATATATGGATTGAAAGTCATTGTTTGAACTTTCATAGTGCTATGAAAGGTCAGCCGTTGCATCCATATTGAATGAAGCCCGCTATGAAAGCACTATGAAAGTTAAAAAAATGACTTTCAATCCATATATTTACATTTTTCCTATAGAACAATTGCCTCACTTGATTGATATTTTTTCCAATTAATAGTTTATTACCTGCGTTTGTATATGTGTCGTCATTTAAACGACATGGGCGGAACAGCCCAGCTTGAATAAAATTGGCGCCAATGATAATAATAAGTCATTTGAGCGTTTGACGCAAGGGCATTCTCCATGTTATTCGAAGCGGCGCAACAAGACTCTCGTTGAACAAGCTTGATCTATGACGTCATAATGAAATCACGTGCTACGTCTCAAGAACCATTGCTTTCATAGTTTTATTAAAGGCTTTTTTGCTGGTAATGTTCATATAGTGGGTTGCAGCGCAAATGTAAATATATCATGTTAAATCAACATTTCCAGGAAACAAAACATCTGAATTATTAAGGGGAGGTAATTCCAATGAAGAGATAAAAACAATTTTCTTAAAATCATGTTTTTAAGATCATATCTTGTAGGTGAATCATCAACGACATGTGCCTTAACATACAATTCAGCACGAAAATTGCTAAAATACAATTACCACTAAAATATGTGTGTTTGTCAATATTCAAGAAGTACCATCATCTGTATACAAAAATTTAGAAAGAAAGTGTAATATTTATTAAGTGAAAAGTGTATGTTTATTCTCCATGATTTAAATTATTAAGTATCTGATGTTTTTGTCTTGTTGATGAGCATGATCATAAATTTAAATTTATTTTATTTTTGAAAGATACTAACAATGCATTACCAGGTTGTAAACAATGTCTGAAGCCTGCTTTTAAATATGACAATTATACATAAATCAGTATACGGTGTGTTATGTTGTCAGTGGTATTTAGTATGTTTGCAAATGATACATGCCTGTGTGTTCATCAAACATAAGTTATTTTGTTCGCAGACCGTGTATCAAAAACTTCAGATATTGAACAAAACCACATGTGTATCAACGTGAACAATGTTGGTTAAAATGACATGAAAAAAGCTAAGTCAAACACCTGATATCTGTGTTACAGAAGAACCGTATATTTTGAAAGCAATGTATGAAAACGTTGGGTTGTAAGGCATTTTTGATGTCGATAAATATTGTTGGTTGCCTTGGAATAGTTACTGTAAGTTTTTGCATATTGTCTGTGGGTTGTATTCTTAAAACATAAAAATGCCCCCTGCGGGTCATATGATGACATGTGCTGTGTGATGAAATGTTTTCCTGAAACTTAAAAAGGTGCAAGATGTGCGATGTCTGTCAACTCTGAACATCTCGTGTATAAATGTAATTATACATATTCTCAAGAAATTTTAACTGAAAATGAACATCTAATTTAAATTGTATTTATTACAGAGTACAAAGTGTCAGCATTGTGACACTCTTGAATAGTTTTAGCGTGATATTTAATCTTATTTAAGTTTCTCTTTATTATCAGTCATTATGTAGCAGATAACCTGCGAGCAATATCCAGGAGCTGGCCATCTGAAGATTTCAAATCATAAAAACGATACTTTGGTGTGTGCGGGCTATAGAAAGGAGTGAGCAATACGCAGGAAATTACCATACAGTTTATAAGCATTAATGGCATTGAGACTCAAATACTTATCAACATTTAACATGGTTTTGTACCTTTCATTATTTTTACTTGATTTTTATCAGTGTTCAGATATATGTTATTTATTTTGATGTCTATGAAAATGTCAAAAACAAATGTCACAAAACTAGCTAGAGACAATGACTGAAGGGGCTTTAGTAGGCTTAGTGTATTAAACGAACAAGATTGTATTTGGAGCGTTCATGTAATGGCACCAAAATCTAGTCTCAAGATTAATTAATCAATTTTGCTTACAGCTGTTGTACAAAAAAAGTGTATGGATGTGTAGTGTGATTGTGTACGGTCAAGTTTTTCAGTCGGATTGGAATTAAACATATCCGTTAACCCTCTCCATAGACCAAAATTTTCCAATTTCCATCAAAATCTCCCTCATGCAAGTCCAAGCTCACACAAGCGCCAAATTTTCATCCTTTCCTCAGATGATATCCTAGTTACTGCAGGGTGTGTGTAATGACCATGACAGTTGTGTCTGGATCAAATGAATACTTTTTGAAGCTATTTTGATGCATATGATGTCAAAGACAAATTGAGCAATTCAGTTTTAGCTGCTTTTCAAGCACTTTCTCCCTCATTGGAAATCTGGAATGAGGGAGATCTCCCTCATTGGAGGTTTCAGAGGTTAACACCTATGATTAAATGTCGAAACTTTTGAAATGTCTGTAAAATTTCACAAGAATAGAATATTGATTGCAGTTTCAATGTTTCAAAGATTGAATTTATTCTGCTCAAACAATAAACCACAAGCTGTGGTTTATTATATGAAATCACTTTGCCTACTAAGTATGAAAATCCAATGAATGAGGGTTGATGGTGGAATGAATTCAAATTTGAGTCAACTCTATAATATGTTTATATATGTGAGTAAATGTCTTGATCTGTTTGTATATGTAATACAAATATATAATTATTATAACTGTTAAATACATAATTATGTACTATGATTAATACACTTCTTGAAAGCGTTTATGGGTTCAGTGTTTTTGTACAACAAAAAGTAGGTAAATATTAGCTTATTAAGTACCGGTATACAATTTGAATTATATTTCCTTGGAATATGTGTAAAATGTCCTAGAAATACAACAGAAAAATATTTCACATTATCAATACACATGGACAAAATTGTAACTCACCGACAATACACAAGGACAAAATTGTAACTCACCGACAATACACAAGGACGAAATTTTTACTCTTTGACAAAAGACAAGGGCAAAACTGTAACTCCGCATAGAAAAACATTAAAAACTCGCACAAAAAAAAAACATTCTAAGGTATATGCTATGGTATTGGTCCCTCAAAGGTCCCTCACTGTGTCTTATTACATGTAACAATAATTTACCAAGCCCTGGGCCAAAGTCAAACTCACATTTTCCATCTTTATTCCTCAAGGTCATTGTTTTGAAGGTCAAGGTGAAAGTTTGAATCTCTGGATTGCTTAACATTTTGCTATGACTTAATGAAACAAAGTTGGTCAGAATCAAGCAAGGTGTCAAACCTCAAGGCCATTGGATCAAATATCACGATCAAATTTTACATCTCGTAACTGCAAAACTTTTTGTTATGACATTAATGACCTTATGAAACATAGGTCGATATTAAACAAGGTGTCTTATTCAACATCTCTGCTAAATTTAGGATTACATTACATAGTGGGGTACTTCCTGATATGTCAGTGTTCTACTTTTGCTAAAATTGTATGCAATATGATGGCATTGAAAAGTCTATTCAGGCATTATTTCCAACTAAAGGGTCAGTTTTAATGACTTCTGTCATGATCCCCATTACAATAAGATATTTTCAATGCATGCATTTTAGGTCATCTGACCCAAAGGGTAAGGATGGATGACCTATAGCCATTGTACTTCATTCTTTGTCTTCTGACATCAAACAAGTTAATAACATATCAACTTATTAACATCTCAATAACCATAAGGCACATGGTGCTGAACAAGTTTGTGCAAATGAATGACCTTGACCCACTTTCAGGGTCACAGAGATCCAAAGTCTTAAAAACTTCAAGCAATTTCTCAATAACAGAAGGGTCATGGTGCTGATATTTGGATAGTAGCATGCATGGATGAAGCAACCAAATTTCTCCCAATGAATGACCTTGGCCCACATTCAAGGTAACAAGGGTCAAATGTGTTAAAACTGTTTTAAACAACCTCTTCTCGGTAACCAAAATAGCCAGGGCATTGATGGTTGGTTGGTAGCATGCTTGGTTGAAGGATCAATAATTTTGTCAAATAAATTATTTTGACCCACTTTCAAGGTCACAGGGGTCAAATGTCTGAAAATCTTCAAGCAACGTCTCAATAGCAGAAAAGCCCAGTCTACTCTTATTCAGTCTGTAGGATGCTGGGATGACAGGCTACCAAGTTTGTTCAAATGAATGACCTTGACCCATTTTGAAGGTCACAGGGGTCAAATGTGTTAAATCTCTTTCAAAACAACTTCTTCTTGTTAACCAAAAGAGCCAGGTATGATTGTTGTAAATGATTGTTGATGGGTAGCATGCCACAGTGAAGGGCAACCAAGTTTGTTTAAATTAATTACCTTGACTAATATTCAAAGTCATAGGGGTCAAATATTTTGAAAAACCAATGAACTTCAACCAAGAAGCTTAGGGTAATACTTGCAAATTTCATGCTGCAACAAAGGGTTAGTGAGAATGTTCAAATGATTGTTTTGACTTATACTCAAAGTTATAGAGGTCAAATTCAAGGCATTTAAGAACTTCTGATGAATAAAAAATAGAAGCCTATTGTGCTGGTACATCGGTTCTCTTTTGAATTTGAAACTATTACATGGCGTTTTTTTTTTTATTTTAGCCCCATTTAGGATAAAAAATATGAGATGGTACCAAGTAGGCGATGCAGGCCTATTGGGCTTCTTGTTCTTTCGGGGTTTTTTTTTAAATGGGTATTTTTACATAGGTGTAATTATTTGTAAATATCAAATTGCGTATTGAAAGTAAAAGATGGAATTCGACATAGGTGATGCAGTTTGAAATTTAAGCGTACCCGGAAATATTACGATATATATTTTTTACAAGATCACTTTGATTCAAATTGATAAAGTACAGGTGAGTCAGCGTGAAACTCGGTCAGCAATGTCCTATTAAGTACATGTTATGTCTGAACATATAGGGTATGCCTCTCCTCGGATTTCAATAAAAGCTATACGGTCTATGTATCATTATTGTTGGGGCGACACGCGTCAATACACAAGAAGGGGTTTAAATTGCATAAGTATGTGCGTGTGAAGAATATAATGTCTTTGCAACAATGCTGGGATCGTGAATTCCGGAAGTTTAAAAACTGGCCACTCCTTAGATTTACCTAGCTAGCAGTGGATACACACTTACTCTTCCTAGCGGGGATAAAGGTGGGGCTATTTTACAAGTTTAATACGTATTGGTAAGTATTCCAAACGTTTTATGACGTTTGTAGCGAGATTTATTCATTTTCAATCAACATAATTTGATTAAACCAGATCTGAATTCCATTTCGTACAGTACAGGTACATGCTCACCCCGTTTGGGGTGTACTTGTACTGTACAGGGTGGAATTTAGATCTGGTTTTAATCAGATTGCAATTAATATACGCTGTTGTTTTGTTTACATTTTCCTCGTCTGTTGCTTCTTCTGTTCAGTTCGCTACATATCTAACAATATGCGGCTGATCAAAGTTGCTTAGAGTTTCTGTTAGTATATATAAAAAAAACGTTTATATATATGGAGCCGCGGCCCATTACAGAATGGGATGCTTATTTCACACATATATATTTATTATTTACTGACAGTAACTCAAGCAACTGTGGGCTGATTCTATATTGTACTACATGTATTATATAAGGTAGTGATTAATAATTAGCGTAACGGAATTTTTATAAAAACTGAATTCTACAAATCATTATAAAAATATGACTTATGAGTATATTCTAATTTAATAAATTCAACTTTTAATCAATCGCATTGACAATGTTGAGACGGAAATTTGCAAAGATGATAATTTTCAATCAGTTATTGAAAGGCAAAGAATCAGTAAGAAGATATGTTAGCTTATTTTTTATAATAAATTTGCAAAATAAATATCTGGTATCAAACCATCTTATAACAGGCCGGTCCTGATATGCTTCCGAGATGAAAGCATTGTTCATAACATTCTCGGTGAATTCTACGTGCGCACGCCATCCATTAAGTCGCCATCTAAATATGCAGTTTAAAAATTGTATTGCATACTCCACCTCAGTAAAATATGCATGTAACAAAACACCGCTATACATACCTACCCTGACCAAGAAATGTTTTGTCTCACCTTGAATATGCTAATATCACGATTTCAAGATCATGCATAAATTAATTTAACGACAGTTGTATTTAAAACCTAGACAAGATAGTCCTACCTTTCTTTTCAGTATGTCACAATTTCTCTTACAGCAGCGATGTTATAGTAAATGATATGTATTCAAACTATCAAACAGTTCATTTAAATGGGGATGATAAACAAACTGTTAATAACATTCAAACATTATGTAAAACCCAATATAGCATACTGTAAGCTTACATGTTTTAACGGTAATCTTATTTTAGCGATTTTCAAGCTAGAAGTATTCCGCTATATAACAGTTACTGTATTTTACGTTCTACATCAAGTATTATAAGTTGTTTTTTTTACTCCGCCCAAATAAATAGGTTTAACGTATATATAAAGAAATACACCGTGCTTAATATTATACCCAAATACCAAAAGACTTTTGAGACCTATTGTTTGTTTACAACTAGTATTCAGTCATGGTAATAACTTAAAATACTAAATGTTATATACTGTGAACGTACTTATTTAAGCGTACATACATTTTGGCGCATAACTGAATTTAAACAAATAAGAGCAACAATGTTTGGTACATTTTTATGTCTTGTTGTAGAAATCAATAAACAAAAGCTGTTATAAGCGCTATCATAATTTAGCGGGATGATTTCAGGGCGAAATCGCTAAAATAAAATAACCGCCCAAATAAGATAACCACTAAAATAAGTTGACCGCTAAAATACGATTACCTCTAAAATAAGATAACCGCTAAAATAAGATTACCACTAAAATAAGATTACCACTAAAATAAGATAACCGCTAAATTAAGATAAGATTACCACTAAAATAAGATAACCGCTAAAATAGGATAACCGCTGAAACATGTAAGTTTACAGTAACCATTCTACTACCCAGACACGTAAAATGTTTTCATTGAATATAACCATAGGTTATTCGATAGATCTACTTTCTGAATGGAAAATATACGGAATCCAAGTACCTGTAAACGTGCCTTTATCGTAAAAATTTACAGAAAGCGATTCAGTTTCCGATTTAACGGGCTACAGACTTTCAATAATACAAAACTATAAGGTTAACATTTGAATAACATATATACAGTAGATGGTACTTGGGAGTTATTTTTCACTTACATTAAATTTTCGTATTATTTCATTGGCAATTTTCATTTTTAATCCTCCTTCCAGAACCATGAACATGTATCTATGTTACAATTACGTTTTTATGAAAATAACAACCCTCAAAAATGTGGATCAGCTTTAACAGTAACTTCCTGCTTGAAGTATGATAATGGGTTTCGAGCCGTTACTCTGTGTTACTCCGAGCGTGTCCAGGGCGATACACATGTCGGTTACCCTGATTATATTACACTCAACAACATTTATTACCCATGTACAGCCAATGATTGAATGACTCTTTCATACTGAGGGGTGAAGGATATGGAAATTCCACCTGCAGAGTGAATGTTATTTTGGAAAAACCCGAGGTTAATTCATTATTTAGCTCGACTGTATTTTATTCTAGATTATAAAGGTGCTATAAATTATTATCTTGTGTGTTGTCTGTACACTATTTTTTACCAGAATTTAAACACATTGGGTGGGATTTCCCAATCCAATATATCTTTGGATAAAAAATAAGTCCTTTCTCTAATTCTACCTAGAAGCTTTAGACTGGCCGCCATCTAGTCCGAAGGGTTCTCACTCTCTTACCCACTAAATATTTGGACGACATCTTGAAAATGTGAACTTTCCCCTTGACCTCATAAAACAAACTAAGCAACGACAGCTCTATCTTACATACACAGAAACGTGGTTTTAAAAGACATTTTACAGAAACTAGCATTTATATGACAAGTCAACTTAAACGCATCATCGATATCCAGGGGTTAAATTCACCTACGCTCTCTACATATGTTATGACAAAATTGAAGGCACGCTGAAGAAAACCTGAGCAATCGCTATGCTGTATGCCTGTCCTTTGCAGATTTCAAAGGAGCCGCAACCACCTTTAAAGCCTGTTAATGTTTACCGTTATGTGACCATGAGATTCGTTTGATGTACATAAAAGGGTTGAACCAGTCTCCTTTCCTCATAAACAAAGTGACACACGAAGAATCTTCAGTTGGCCATTACATATTCAAGGGGTGTAGAGAGCGTAGGCGATCGTCACCCCTGCATATCGAGGATAACTTAAAAAATAAAAATTCGTGTAGAATTGTTTACGACCATAACGTGAACACTGGAACGATTGCCGGCAACATCCGACACAACAAGATTTTCAATGTTGAAATATAGTATTTCATATAACTTACAAAGGTTTGTATCTTGAATAAAATAAATGTTAAGTCGGTTTGATTATTTTTTCCAACCATCTTATAACAGGCCGGTCGTGATACGCTCCCGAGATGAAAGCTTTGTTCACAACATTCTCGATGAATTTTACGTGCACATCATCCATTAAGTCGTCATCTTAATATGCAGTTTTAATATTGTATTGCATACCCCACCACAGTAAATATGCATGTAACAAAACACCGCGAACTACCCTCCCTGACCAAGAAATGTTTTGTCTCACCTTGAATATGCTAATATCAAGATTTCAAGATCATGCATATAATTCTGTAGGCTTATTAAATAACTCTCTATAAAATTAATATATTGCTGTTAATGGCACTTATAACTCGAATGTACACATGCTTTATATTTTTTTTTATGATGAAAAATTACAAAAATGTATAAATTCATGAAATATTTTGAGATTTCAGTCCAACGTGAGTATTAGAAATGACGGAGCAGTATAGCCTTGAGGAGAGAGAGTATTACACAAGTAAGTTATCGACATTTTACCAAAATACCGAAGCGTCAACAAAACAATAATCCGAACTCAAAATCGATTAGACAATAGGTAAAATATAAACAGAGAAAAGATGTAAAGTTGTAAACGTAGATCCTTGGTAAAGTACAAGAGAATAAGACCAGATGTCCCGGAAGAGTAATCGTCTTCTGCTTCATTGACAACACTCACCATGTAAATATAAGTTACATCCAATAAAATGTCACGTCTTCAAAGTGAGAACTGTGGCATCATTCTCAATCACAACAAGAGGCATATGGGGCATGTATCGCTAATCTGGATACATTGTTATCTAGGTAATCACGCTAAACAAAATCCAAAAAAGGTCTCGGGGACAGGGACAGACCCGAAGACCAATCGATGAAGCATATCAGTATGAATTAAAAGTTCGGTTAATTGGTTGGTATCTCATCTGTTTTCGAGTTCAACTGAGAAACATGGGGTGTGGCCAGACCCTGACATCAATGTTAATATCACGATTGTGTTTATCTCTTTATGTCCCGTAATTGTATATATATAGTTTGCGGTTGGGAATCTCAACCGTTTGCAAGTTATGCCTCAGGAGTCAAGTCTGAAAGGGCGTGGCAGACCCCCAGATCAATTCTGAAATCATGGTCGTGATCATCTCATTATATCCAGCAATTGTATTTATAAATTTAGGGTTAGGTGAGCTAACAAGTAGACATACTTATAAGAATACTCAAATATTATACAATGATACAAAATATCTCTCAATGTGACATAAATGGCGACCATAAAGCTTGTCCATAGTCTTCATCAACCTGCACGTATCTCTCGAATCCCTGTGCCGTAAGTTTGTTCGTCAGCAGGTGACATCTAACTCGAAAATCTTGATATTTAGAGCAAGCACTAGTAAAACGAATTAACTGCGCTATGTTAAACTTTTAAGGTTGGAGGTACAGTGCCAACCAATTATGTATCTTGTAAATTAATATACATTTGTTTCCATATCAAATCAATATAGATAATCTTTACACGTTCCATCAATTTCAATATAACGAAACTCATATACTATGCTCTATGTTCATGACATTAGGCTATGATTGATAATATTACAGTTCGATAATTAATGTATCTGCTATAGACTTGATCATTGGATTGAACAAATTATTCACAGTTCGTTTAAATTGCACGAGTTATTTCCTTTCTCTCTTACACACAATTACATTGTAAACACTCAGTTAATGCTTACATGTCAACATGTTTTCAAAGCCACGCCTTAACTTCTTTTCTTTTTATTTTATTTTGTAATAATAACTAAACCACTTGATTTGACCACTATTTTCCCCTAACTTCAGAACACTTAAAGGGAACGGAGTTGATACAGTGGGGATGAATCATTTTAGAACGCTTGAAAAAAATTTGTTATTTCAATCTTGATTTCAGCACGCTCCAAGAAGGAAACCAGTTGCATCATATTTCTACTAATATTGGTCGCACTGGGAATTTCAATTGGCATGATAGCCTATTTAGCATGTAAGTAATTTTCAACTTACAATTAGTAAGAATTACATCGTTTAAAAAGTGTGCAATCTAAGATGGACACATTTTAGTTTTTATTACCAGCCGGTGCAGCTGTTTTTGTTCGTGTCTGATTTTCTCTCTCCGCTTTTTTCCTGTTTTAAGGTTTTTATATCACGTACGAGATAAAGTACTGTTTTAAATATTTAAATATACATTGCTAATTTGTCTCAATAAACAGAAAAAAACATGTATTTCTCGCCAATAGATTGATGAAGATTTCAGATATCCCAGATGATAAAGATGACGTAACACACACATATGCTGCACCTTTTAAATTTAGTAATATTACATTATGCCGAAAAAAATGAATTAAACTGCATCATATAACTGTTTCGTCCTCCTAAGACTCGTCAGTGATGCTATGGGCCAAAAGGTGGCAATCCAAAATTTCTAAACTAATGTAGAAGCAGAAGGGTCAGGTGCGTAAAACCCCTTTGATTTATGAATTTAGAAGTAAAATTAAACTAGTTTTGTATAATTTCAAATCGTTTACTACGAAAATGTGTGTATTATGTACCGTGCCACTACTCAAATGATATAACCGTAGCTATGGAGGCTATACAAGTAAATGTTTACGACCCGCATGTGTTGCGAGACACAATGCATCTAGTGTGTTGGTGGTAAGGAATTATCAACAAAAATATCAACAAAAATAGTGGTTTTTGTTTACAATTACCCCTTCGTACTATTGTGTGCGGGATAAGACAAATGAAATGTTAAACTGTCAAATGATAATGAAATGATTCTAATACTAACACACAAATCTTATTCCACAGCTAATCCGACAGAAGGTTTGAGTCGTCCCGATATTGGTAAGTGTAATCAGTAGCACATTTGTATACAGATGGTGATCTTTCCACTTAGCAGCATTTGTGTATTGCTTCAAGATGTGCTCCTGATGGTATAAGGAGACAATATTCCGCTATTGAAAAACAATATTGAAGTATTTAAAATAAGCAGAGTTGCAAAATATATATTAAAACTCATAATTTCCATAATTACACCAGAAAGAGTGTTGCTTTCAAAAGATATTATATAAAAACTGTTAATAAGATTTTCAACCCGATGTTTTTTATCAACTTGATGATAAGGGATCTACATATATATTTATGTCTTTTTGTGGTTTGTATTTCTTTTCTAGTTGCCAACAATGAGCCTTTATATATCCCGTCGTCTAGACTATTCACATCAACGAACACGCCGATAGTTACAACAAAACCATCAACATTGACAACAGAGACTACAACTCTCGCTGAAGCCGCTACAACTACTGAACATGAAATGTCCTACCAACCGTCCACAGCTACAACGATTAACTATTCCAGTCGTACAACTGTCGGGGATACTAGCACAACACGAAATCCAACGCTTACAACAACCAATGATGCTAACACAAAACAAACGTCAGTATTGACAACTGCCAAAGACGATATCACAACGCGACAGCCAGCATTGACAACGAAAATTGATGTTATTACAACTACGACCAGAGATACATATTCAACGCTATCGTCAGAAATGACATCGACCAAAGATGTAAATACAACGGAATCGTCAGTACTGACAACGACCAAAGACGGTAATACAACTAAACAGCCTGCATTGACAACGGCAAAAGATGTGAACGTAACGCTACCGTCAGAATTGACAACGATACAAAATGTGAATGCAACACAACAACCAGCATTGACAACTATCAAAGATGTTAATTCAACGCTATCGCCAGAAATGACAACGACCAAAGATGATAATACAACGCTACAACCAGAAATGACAACTACCAAATACGTAAATTCAACTCAGCAGCCAACATTGACAACTATCAAAGACGCGAATACAACAATGGTCGGAGATACCAATTCAACGCCACCGTCAAAACTGACAACAGGTGTTAATGCCACACAACAAGCAGTATCGACAACTACCAAAGATGTCAATTCAACACGACCACCTGAACTGACATCGACCATATATGCTAATGTAACCCAGCCGTAGATATTCACAATGTCTAGAGATTTAAATACACAATGACAGCCGATACAAACAATAGTAATAAATACTATATGGCTAATGGTGCTAATATGACGTAGCCGTCGGTATTGAAAATAACTCAAAATATAGATGGTAACCAATTTCCAAAACTGTCCCGACAACAACGTCGGATACCCACGGTTGATCTTGCTTCGCTAACTCACTCTCGTCGGATACCCACGGTTGATCTTTTGGTCGCTAACTCACTCTCGTCGGATACCCACGGTTGATCTTGCTTCGCTAACTCACTCTCGTCGGATACCCACGGTTGATCTCGCTTCGCTTACTCGCTCTCGTCGGATACCCACGGTTGATCTCGCTTCGCTTACTCACTCTCGTCGGATACCCACGGTTGATCTCGCTTCGCTTACTCACTCCTCAGCGAGATCAACCGTGGGTATCTGACGATGTACTGAGATGTTGGTTAGTGGTGATATTGCAAGTACCAGTGATGAAAACAGTCGAGGATGTTTTTGTAAGGCGACCACTCGTGTACAACGGTCTAAACTGGGAACATCACGGTCAATTTTTCTCAAGACATGCATTTACCAGTTATTACTGTATATATGTGTAGTATGACAGATTTATCAATATGTTATAAGTTTAAATTACATACATTGGTAAACACATATGTACACAATGTTTGTATAGTGCAACACATGTATGTTATGCATAAAACATGTATGTGTATCTGTATATATAACGATAAGTACATGTAGTTACAGGCCATAAAATAGTAATATACTTTTTTGTGTTGTTCATGAATTGACATATTTATGAAATCAGAAAAATAAAATTGTAAATTTCTTAATGTGAATCTTGCAATGTATACAATAGCAAGATTCACCTATATTGTAAAAATAAATATGGATCTTAATCATTAAGACGCCTTTATTAATATCATATACTATGCTTCAAACAATCAATTATTAATCCGAATTCATGTATGTCTTACAAGTTGTTCAGGTGAATGTAATGCATGTAGACGTTCGCGTACTCGTGAGCTTTTTAAAAAAAATTACTAGTGAACTTATTTAGAAAAAAGAGAAAACTCGCTAAAAGTAATGATTTCAAAGCGGTCAAAAATAGGCAACTTTGACAATACCAGGTAATATCCTTCAGGATAAATTGATATGTGTGATATTCTCTGTTGGTAATAAGAAATGAACATCGTGTGAGTCAAACCATTTCATTTCTGCAACAACTTTGTCATACCGTACTTGATGACGAGAAAGGTGTTTCATAGCGTTAACTGACACTTAAAGCATATTTTTAATAATCAAGTACAATAAGATTGCAAGACATGTTACACAAACCTTATCTTGGTTTTATGACGGAACTTTCGATTGTATATTTGTGCGAAATCAGAAATTATGTTCGTTTTATATAAAGCGATGTGAATTCATTAATACTAATCAGAATGTGATTTTAGGTATTTTAAAATGTAGCAAGATCAAGTTCTTTATTAACTTTGAGTCTTACGACTTATCAGTGTGTACCAAGGGATCAGAAAAACATTTTGTGTACAACTATTGCGTTAAATCTCTGTCACAGACACCTTTGATACATTGACTATATATGTGGACTTGTCATACCAGTGTAGATGACGAATCTTCCTGTCACTAGTCCGACAGTCGCACCATCTGTACAGTAGTATTGTAAACTATATTCCTATTTTATCTAAAACCATCACTATTATCTAACCATTCCATAAATTCACCAGATATAAGTGAGGCTATGCTTTTCTATGGTTTGGAACAATACAATGCCTTATCAAATTCATATTTATAAATGTACGATCTCTGTTTATATTTTCAAATTGGTATGTTATAACAATTCGCCTTGAAGATAAATTAAGAAAGGGAAACAGCTAGGATACCATGTAATAAAATCGATGGATCAATCTTTCCAAGTGTGACTTGAATTTTGTTCATGTTGTTGACGGAACTAGTGCAGTTTCCATCACTTCGCCATATTTCGTTTCAGATTAAATAAAGAATATAGAAATAGACTGTGTTTGCCTAAAAATGTAATATTTCTGTTCAAATGTTATAGATATAAACAGAAAACATTTATTTAAATCACGGTATTTTCTTTCAAAGTCATACTTTGAATAACCTATATAAATGTACACGAAAGAATGCCTCTTTATTAAAATGATCTTGTTTTAAGATGAGTACGTCCGTACTTCCGATTTAAAATCATTTCCTACAATTATTCGGTACCTGTACGGTTTTTAATTATAAGCAAGCACTGCAACAGTTGAACATAGATGACCTGAGAATGACCCCCTCCTTCAGCATGTTCATGTTATTCATCACCATATTGTTATGACCCCGCTGGACATAATATAACCAGCATCCTGAATAGCATCCCCAACATACAGCTACGGGAGTTTTTCATGAAAGGTCCAATGTACGAGACTCCATCCATCAAATGGAATGTGAATTTCAAGAATCTTATGGACTATTTGAAAGATTACGCCAGACAATGGGCTAAACGTGAACATGCTGAATTGGATTCACTTTCAGAGTGGGTAAATCTATCAGGTCTTTCTATTCAGGAAAGAATAAGCAGTTTGCGATGCAATATGAAAACTAAATACAAGACGACATTTCTTGACCCCCATGTTCGGCAAACACTCAACGAACATGAATCTGGTTTGCAAACACTATACTGTTGATTGTTTGCAAAAAGAACTTGGCCTTCTTGATAACCAAGGTAACCCGCATTGACAGGTTTTTCGAAAGATGAAACACTTTCTAACCATACATCAGTATACATCAGTATTAAAATCATTCAAAATACCAGTTAATGATAAAGAAGCTGACCTACCTCGTCTATATTGGATACCTAAACAGCACAAGGATCCTAATAACAATGTTTTATAGCTGATTCTTCTCATTGCTCTACCAAGCCTTTATCAAAACTACTGCCATTCTTAGTACCGTTACAAGTTAACTTCTGATCAGTCTTGCGTGTCCCCTTCTTTAAAATGTTTCATCTATCAAAATATTTGATTTTTCCACACTGTACACTACCATATCGCAAACCAAGCAGAAAGAACGTCTTTGGTCTCCCGTTATGAGTGCTTTCTTTTCCAAGAAAGGTGGACGACGATACAAATACATGGCTGTGAGCTATCTTGGAGCATACTTTGTGAAACAAAAAACAAAAGGTAGGATGAAATATACTGGGAAAGATATAGTATGAATGATTGAATTCCTGGGTGACAATATCTTTGTTGGCTGTTGGCATTCCAATGGGAACTAACTATGGCCCTCTTTTGGCTGACTTGTTTTTGTTTTCATACGAGGCTGAATTTGTTGAGGGGCTTATCAGGACGGGGTAACAAAAGTCTTGCCAAATCTTTCACTTTCACTTTCAGTAATATCGACGATGTGTTGTCTATAAACAACAAGAAGTTTGCTGACCTAGTCGATCGCATATACCCTACTGAACTTGAGATAAAAGACACAACAGACTCTCCTACATCAGCTTCTTACCTCGATCTTTACTTAAACTATGACAAACACGGGCAACTTTCTACTAAGCTGTATGATAAACGCGACGATTTCGATTTTCCGATCGTGAACTTTCCCTTTCTTGATAGTAACATCACTGCTTCTCCATCCTATGGTGTTTACATGTCGCAGTTGATTCGTTATTCTAGGGCTTGCTCTGAATATCGCGATTTTCGTGATAGATGTCGACTGTTGACGAAGAAACTTATGGCACAGGGATTCGAGAAATGCAGGTTGATGAAGACTATGGGCAAGTTTTATGGTCGGCATCTTGATATCATCGCGAAATATTCTGTATCTTTGTGTGATATAAAGATGGACGTTTTTGAGTTTGCTTGTTAGTGTGTTTACTTGTGTGATGACAATGATGACACGGTTCTCATTTTGAGGATTGATGCTTACTTGGATGTGACCAAGATTGACATGGCGGGTGTCGTCGATGAAGCAGAAGACGCTTACTCTTCCGGAACACCTGGTCTTATTCTCTTGTGCTTTTACGAGAGTCTCCATGTAAATTTTTCCTTTGTTCCTATTTTGCCCCTAGTTTAATCGATTTTGAGTTTGGATTATGGTTTTGTTGACGCTTTGGTATTCTCTGATTTTTTTTTTCATAAAAGATATAAACTGACCATCGCTGAAATTGGTCATTATGTTCTATTTATCATTTTTATATAACAACCCTTACAAAAATAAAGCTACACACGAATCACCAATGACAGAACAGTAGGTAAGTTTAAAACATGAACCGTCATTTACAATCTGATTAAAATCATATCTTGAACTCCGCGCCGTTCCGTAAACTCCTCTCTGCTGCGTTAAGATCTGAGATAATATCATAGGGGGTCATGTCCCGATGACCTTTTGCATTAGCCAATCAAATTACTACTGTCAGAATCTTGACAGCGAGTTTTTGAGGCGACAAATCTAGCAAAATCGCATTTGTCCGTTTAGTCATTTCGTCACCAAAATGTTTATTTGGAATAAAGTGACGAAATGACTTCCTGCAAAATGACAGGTCATTGGAAAATTATTTTGGTGTTAAGTCAAGAGGCGACAAAGGTCATCTGAACGTGACCTCTTATTGGATGATGTCAGATCCTTGTAACACAGTGAAAACAAGGATCTGTATTTTAATCAGATTGCGTCATTTATACAAAATTTAAATGTGTCTTTTGAAGACGTCTATCGCAGATTATATATAACTTCCTTTGTATTTTGAAAATCGGTATGAGCCCAGGTGTTTAACCTTTGATGTCACCTTTGAATGTCTAAAAATAAACGAATCAATTTTATCTTCTCGTACTAAATGAGAAGTTGCGCATCGTAAATATTAATTAGGAGTCTGGTACTTTCTTACAGTCATCAACTAAAATATTCTTCCAATTGTTTACTCAATTGCGTATGGTCTATTTATATTTCACATGTCAAATATATCCCCGCACTTGTCCTAAAACTGATATAAACATCGGTTTTATTTTGGAAATTATCAATTGTCATTAAATCAGTCAATTAAGCAATCGTAATTCAGTGACTTGGATATAAACATTTTTTTATAAATAAAACAATAGAAAATTTCGACGTTAAAATATCTATATAGATATCAATGTTTAGATGACTATCAATTGTCATTGAATTAAATAAACGAACTTTTTTTTAAACCAGTATCTTACATAAGCATTTCGATATGACTAATTCTGAACAGGTCAATGATAGTAACTCGAACTTTTCCTGATTTAAAGTACGCGTGGTTTATTTTAATAAGAAGATTTCTATCTTTCCCGATCACGAAAAGATCTAAGTATTTTTTTTAAAACTCAATTTCAGTATATAAAAAGTACTTTGATGAATCACGAACATGTGACTTTAACTTGTATTTATAAGTGTTATCCTAACAGTATACAGGCAGTTGGATATTTATACGCCTTGGGGAAAGGCTGCTGTCAGCAGCTGGTGTGATTATGACGTCACACTTACCACAGAAAGAATCAAGTGTTGTCAACCTGCAGTCTTTTATCACATGAGGCAGCGTGAAGGTAAGAAACAATAACATATAGGTTAACGAAGGGGCTATGACTTTTTATTCATATGTTTCCCAAATAGAACGTGACGTAACACACATATGTGCTGCACCTTTTAGATTTTGTAATATATACAGTATGCCGAAAAAAATAACTCTTCAGTGATGCTAGCGGTCAAAAGATGGGAATCCAACATTTCTAAACTAATGTAGAACTTAGGGTATGGGTGGGAATATAAACAATCATTTTCTGTTTTTGTTTTTTTTTTGTTTTTTTGTTTCATTTTAAAGTAAGCACATATCAAATATACCTGTTAATCCATCAGTAACATTCGTTTGGTCTGCTGTTATTTGTATGGAGATTAAGGAAAACGGCCACTGATATCTTTATCTTTTTCCTACCGATGCCTTTCCTTTTTTGACTGTAATTGTGATATTTGCCTTATGTTAGATTCGTTAGAAGACCTGAGAACAAAAGTACTCAAATTATAATTCTCATATAGCGTTTTATTCTCTTATGTGTGAAAGGCATCATCGATACTCTCGCCTGTAATTGGCAACATTTCATGTTATGACAAGGAACAAAAAGGACTGTCCGTAGATTTTACCATATCCAAACGATGCATTGCTTTAAAACTGTGAATGGATTTTTGTAAAGCCAATAGTAACAGAGAAAAAAATTAATTAATTCACGGACTTGATTGAGCACAAATATCAACATGATTTGCTTATGTGACAAACCACAGGTACAATCATGGTATATCAACACTTCATTAAAAATACTGTCAATACTAGGACTTAACAGATAGTTAATCTTATGGAAATCTTTGCAATAAACCTTGGTACTGATTTTAGAATTGTTATCGAATCGTATATCAGTGTAAAATCTCATATACCAAACATATTAAAAGGCTTAACGAATCGGTTATTTTTAGCTCACCTGGTCCGAAGGGCCGAAGTGAGCTTATGCGATGGTGTAGCGTCGGTCGTCCGTCCGTTCTGCGTCCGTCAACTTTTCCTCAAAACGACTTCTTCTGAAATACCGAAAGGTATATTGACATGATATTTGGCTGGTAGCTTTCTTGGAAGAAGCTGAACAAAGTTTGCAGGGGCCAAATATGTTGAAACCTTCAAACGACTACTTCTGAAATACCGTCAGGCATAGAGACCTTATATTTGACGGGTGTAGCTTGCTTGGATGAAGCCGAACAAAGTTTACGAAAAGAAATAACCTTGACCCATATTCAAGTCGCAGTGGTCAAATCTGTGAAAACCTTTAAAAGACTTCTTCTGATTAACTAAAAGGTATAGGAGCGTGATATATGCCTGAAAGTGTCTTGGGTGAAGCCCAACAAAGTTTGCGGGAAGAAATGACTTCTGAAATACAAAAAGACCTAGATACATGATATTTGGCTGATAGTGCCCTTGGAAGAAGCCGAACAAAATTGAAACAAGTGAACAAGTGAAAATGACCTTGTCTTATTTTCAAGGTCACAGGGGTAAACTATGTTTAAATCTTGAAACGTAATTCTGAATGTCTTACAGTTTTAAACGACCTTGGAGTTGCAAGTAAGAATTTGATATCAGATGAGCGATGCAGGCCCATTGTGCCTCTTGATGTTTTTTTTTATTTAGGTTTAACTTATGATTACGGTTAACTTATATGTTCAGTTAGCAAAGCAAAACTATTATCATAAAAATAAAAGACAACAAACAAACAAACGACGAGTATGAACGAGGAATCGGTGGTCATTTCTGGCGTGTACAGTAAAAAGGTTTTGTCATGCGACATAATTTTTGGTCACAACAAAAATAAATACTTTTGCAATGAAACTTTGAGCTCGAATCCAAGTCAAGCCGCCATTTAAATATGCGATAAAACAAAATGTATAAAAGTCGAACACGATCGTTTATGATTGTTTTAAGATAACACACTAGTTAATAAAACAGTGTACTTTATTTCTTAATATGATTGAATAGTTTCATATTCTTAAAAATAAATATGTATATTTTAATGCTTGCGATCTTATCGAAAAAATCAGCTTTTTCTGATATTGAGATAGGGATCATCACAAGCCTGGATTAATCACTTATCGAAATGACGATATAACGGACAGATATAATGACTCAATTGATCCACGATTAGGATAACATTATGTATCCGATCCTTATATTGCATCAATAAGTCTGTTAATGAATTATTAGATAAATAAATGTATAGCCTGATTTACTGATTTCATAATATGTACTGTATGATGACGTTGCTTGACGAGGAAGCCAGCAAATCTATTAACACATCTTGAAATTCCATTTAAAACAAAGTATCAAGTCATTCAGTATGAAAATAAATAAGACAATATAAATAAATTTATGTTTGTCATTACAAAACATATAATATATATATTAAAGTGTCACGATTTTTATTTTTTTAATATTAGACTTTTTTTGTCTAGAGAATAAAACCAATTCAGGGTATTTTTATTTGGATTTGGCTATCGTATGTACACTGCACATTGAAAAAGGAGAAAAAAGACACATAAAAAAAGAAAAATAACTTTAGAAAATCACAAAAAAAAGAAAGCTAAAAATGTCATCGAAGGTGCTTGATTTCAGATGAACAAATATAGTTGAGGACATCAGTAGTATTAAAGGGACTAAATTGCTAAAAATCACTGTTCAAACATTTTATCTAACATTGACTTGTTTGTTATGATGGAAGTGAGGTGCTGTAATGGTCACGTTGCGGACTGCATGACCTAATCGTTAATCGTCGGGGTGAAACTGGCATGGCCTTGTTTACAATAATTAGACCAGTAACACAATGTTTTAATCTCGTAAACAGATACGTATACACCAAAGTTGGCGATATGAGCGTACGAATCGCTTACTTATCAGTCTACCTGGTATTTCCTCATTTACAACAAAGATTTTTAATTTGATGGGTATGAAATATACGATAAAAGTCCCTTAAATGATTGTTTTCTCTTAACTATATCCAAAACGTTTGTTTGGCTGATAATGTTAATTATTTGAAGTTAATTTAATGTTTGATAACAAAATTTTACATAATTTTAATCTTGAGATTTCCATTCCCTATCCCAGTTGTGAAGACGCAATGTCCAGTCTTCACACCCTCTGTGGGGAGATTGAGGAGGCGGTTTGGGAACATGATTTAGCAGCAATCGAGGATAAAGTTAGTAAGGGTGGAGAACTCTTCAACAAGACTGGCTGGACCATCTACTACGAGGTGGCTGGGTGTGGGACAGTTGACTTCCTGGAGGAGCTACTCAAACGATACCCGGACTCCGCCCATCTGATCCGGCGGAGAAACAAGGGATTCAGTGGGTGGACTAGCATTCACCGCTGCTGTATCTTGGCACGTTATGAGAACGAGACTGGGAACAGCCTTGGTATATTAGATACTCTCTGCGCAGCTGCAGATGATGAAGGATTAACAGACAAGGACGAGAAGGGAAGGACATGTCTAGACCTGGCTTCTGGAAATAAAGGACTGCGAGAATATATCAAGTGGCGAATTAAACATGGCACCGGTAAGGAACCAAATATCTGAACATTATCAAAATAACAATTACATATTACAATGAAATGCACTGAAACCTCAAAATCAATTTTAGAATCACTAACTATAATCAGGCTTTACTGTATTAACATTGTAGATTACCAAACTTAGTAGCTGGCTTTAAATAATTTCGTTTTGTGGTAGGTTTGCCTCCTGAGATTCGCCGACAGAATAATAGGTCGGTTCATCAGTACATCCAGACGTTTGGCAAAATGGACGCCAAGTCTTCCAAGAGGTATCAAAAAGCCATCAAGGGACAGACGGAAACTTCATATTGTATACGAATGGTGTTTCTTGGCCATGAAAGGGTAGGGAAAACAACATTGGTGTTCCGAATGACCGGTCAGGATATAGCAGAAGTAAAACCTACGAATCAGCTCGATGTCCTCCGAAATATCATGATCGTTGACTTGGTGAACCATCAGCGTCAGTTGTTGCAACCCGGGATGGAGCATGAACTAACTCGCCAGAGGATCAAAGACATCATCGTTGATTCGGTACTCGCTAAGCCGACGAAAGGCGCCAAGGAAAGCATCAAAGGTAGGAGAAATTATTAGGAGTCTGCAAACTCTGCAAGAATAAGTTTGTAATTCTTCGGTCGTTAATATTTTTCATTGATTAATAAGAATCAGTTTGGGTGTTTTAAGCTGAAGAAAACAGTGGCAATATTAGTTTAGCATGCCCAAGTACTAGTATGTTTTATAGTATGTTTGTTTTGTACACAAACAGGATTTCTGTTTGTGTACAAAGCAAACTTAGTATATATCATTCATACCAAAGTGATGAATCTTATTCCTAATACTAGTATGTTTATTTACATTTTCTCTGAATCTTTCCATAGCAATACATTATGAAAGCAAATACTGTTGTAAGATGATAGCGACAGTTGCTATTGTAACGAAATAAATCTCTTTTTGTGACGTCATCATTTCATTGTTTGCCGAAACCTAATTTGTTAGAAATAACTGATTATTACAACTCTATCACAGATAATTGTAAACAATGAATATATTTTAGCAGATATTGTTATGGTCATGTGGCATACATTTGTATTGCTGACAAACTTACAAAAATATTTACTGGGCTTGTTTAAGTCAGTCAACAACAGCAAAGGTGTGACATGACCATCAGCTGAAACATCTATTCCCTTAATGTATTTTCCCTCGGTGACAGCTGTACCCAACGCCATTAAGAATCGGGTCAGGAGATTCAGCTTGCCCGGTTCCCAGAGTATCACAAATGTAACCAAATCCAATATCGACAAAGAGACGGCAGTCATCATGTCCAGTGGTCCGACGGAGACTTTCGGTCAGAAAGGAATGAAAGCATGTGTCAGTATCTTTGATTTCGGAGGGGAGATGTTGTTTTCGTCATTTCAGCACATCTTCCTCAATCAAAGTGCCGTGGTACTCATGTGCTTCAGCCTTCATGACTGTTTTCAAAACGACGCCATTTTAGGTGAATATAACCTATTTTTATTATATGTATAATTCATTCAAGAACATTTGTTATATGTACGAATTTGATTTGTTTTTCTAATAGATATGTAAAGAAATTTAATTCCCACAGTTAAGAAACTGTGTTGAAAGCAATATTAACACTTTGAGCAAATGTATGTTTGCCATATACATACAAACATATATTACCATTGTAAATGAATCATTAATGAGACGTAAATAGCTTAAATGGAAGACATCAAATACTGTCTGAAGATTTAAAAGAAAACTGATGGAAATACAGTTATGTCTGTTAAGGAAAAATACATTTTTATTTATACGTATTTTTTAACACCCGTTTCAGAACGTGTTTCCTTCTGGCTAAGATTTTTGTCTACTTTTTCTGACAAAGATGACAAGTACCGACCCCCAGTCATCCTGGTGGGTACTCACCTAGACAAGGTACCAAAGGTAAGATTGTTTCATCATTCGAGTAACAGATCTTCTAATTTGATTCATCATGGAGACATCAACTTCCGGATATCAATAAAAGTATCTTAACTGTTGAAATTTTTTATGCAATATTTCAATATCGATTATCTCGTTTAAAACAGTGGGATTGTTTTTATTAGCAAAGAACAAATTATGATGACAATTAGATAGAAATATTTCAAATTTCTTTTTATAGTTTTGTGCAAATGCATAATGCAAATCTGTATCCATAAAATTCCACTCGATTTTGCACAAAACGAATCTGATTTTATTATTAAGAGCTCCACTTCTAATTATCTCTCAAAATATGAAGAAATCTACGATTAAACTAAAATAAAAGACGAAATCTAGAATGAAATAGCCTAAATACTAAAGTCTTCAAAATTGTTTGAATGATTATAAATCATACAGTTATTTGAAATGGTTGAATTAGTTTTGTATCACTAGACTTAACAATTTCCAGCTTGGCTCTCAATCCGTTCCAGTTTAAATAAACGGGCTCGAAAGATAACACTATTTATAGATTTACTTTATAAAATAATTCAAATCTTTTAATCATTCTTATGTCCCATATTTCGAAGGAGAAAGGAACATATGTTTTCAAACTATATAAGTATGCGTCTCTTTATATCAACATAAGTAACGTGTAATAAACAGATTATAAGATCATTTTGAAAAGTATAATGATTTTATTCAAATCGTAAGGCATCCTCCGAAGGCTCGAATTTTTTTCCAAATCATTGGTGTTAGTTACATTTTCGCGTATTTCTCTTCTCAGAAAGATCGAAATTTGGTGAAGGGAAAAGTACTGTCCCGAATAAACAAAAGTCGAACTGTAGCAAAAGCCTACAGCAAGCATGTAATAGCCTTCACCACCGTGGACAGTACACTGGAGGACACAAAGGCATACGATGAGGTGTGGCGTTGGGTATTGGAAGCTGCGCAGTATCAGTCCCACTGGGGACAGCTACTTCCGGCCAGCTGGATCACGCTCGAACGAGACTTGATGCTGCTGAAAGGCCAAGGGGTGAAGGTCATAACCCTAAAGGAAGTCAAAGGTAGAGCCAAGCAGCTTGTTGTCCCATTAGATGAACAGGATGTTATCGCCATGCTAGAGTAAGTGTTGATTTCTTTAGACATTTTATTTTGTAATGATTAATTCATAATCTGAGAGACTTCTAGCCTGACGGTTACGATAGATGATCGCAAGTGTGGTGAAAGCAATTCTAAAAAAGTAGAATGTGTATGGATGCTAGACGTGAGTTATCAGTGGTTCCAAAGATATTCAATTTCTTTTTAAGGTATCTGCATATGATCAGAAATGTCCTATGTTTCCAGTTAGAAGATGAAGATGATGAAATCATTCTCGACCCTCAATGGTTGATAGAGGCATTCAAGCTGATCGTGACAACCCTGGTGAAATTCCAGCAGCATGGTCATGAATCGGATGCCTTAGAAGACTACGGCAAGACAGGTAGACTCACGCTTACATTTATTGAGGCAGCTTGGGCCAACGACAAAACAGGAAGCTTCCTTGAATTCCGAGACACCATCCTGTTCTATCTTGACCGTCTTGAGCTGATTGTGATGCCACTGCCGTCGGAAGGGGAATCGTCTGTCAACTTCTACATTGTCCCATGTCTTCTGACAGAAACAAATCCAAGTCTAATTAGACCCCTCATTGAAAATTCCTCGGTGGTCTGCACTCCAACCCTTTGCTTCGATTTCCACGGACATTTTATTCCCCCTGCAGTCCACAGCAAGATTCTTGCTTCATGTATACATCGGTTTGAAGTGATGCCTGTCCCTGGACGTCCGGACGAGCACTGCCTCCAACAAGGACTTGGGTGTTTCATACTTAGTCACTACTGGAAAATGGTGCTTCATTGTAAAGATTCAAAGGTCAAGGTCACTTTGTTCTCAGACATAGCCAAGAACGTGAGGAAAGGAGACGGATACAAGATCAGAAATATCATTGAAAGCATTATTAATGCCACGTTGGAGAGAAACAACCAGGGTCATCTTACGTTTTCCAACTTCATAAGTGATGATTTCGAGGTGATAGGAAAGGAGGAAAGGGCGCAGACGATACCTGAATCTCGTGCTGTGTGGTTCTCCGAACGAGAGGTAACTAAACATTTGGAATAATTTAGTATCGTACACACTACAGTTAAGAATCGTTTTATTCAATACTGACGTTTTCTTTCAAGCCATAGTCATCAGTTACATGTTTTGTTTGCAGAACGATATCGTTGAAACAGTGGTAATGGTCGATTCAACAGACACAAGTAGGTACAACACACAGCCTAATATAATGTTAACATTAGGGTAATTATGTATGCGTCGAATATATCATGAAATTATTCTTAATATTAAATGCTCATATCAATTCTGATTATGTGAATTCAGCAATGAAAATATCTTTTTATTTTCTATATAATATCTAAAGGAAGTTGATAACGATTTTCATATGTGAAATCATAGATTTTGAAAAAATACAATTTGATATAAGAATTCACAAGTCATTTTCAAGTTCAAACAAATATACAAAAAAAATGTTTCCTTCACATATCTTCAGAGGAATCTGATCAAGAAATACTGCAACGGACACCGAATCCACGAGAAGTGTTTCGAATAGCCAAACATGTGGGGAACAATTACATAATGTTCTTTATTGAGCTGGGCATGAGTGACGTGTATGTCGAACAGATCCGTCGGGACCACGAGTACAAACGGGACTTCCTCTCCCAAGTGGCACGGATTATTTTCGCCTGGAAAAACCAGTTTGGAGACAAAGCCACCTTCAATGAGATCAAAAATGCGTTCGAAGTATGTGATTTAGATTTCCAAGCCTTGTTGGAAGACATCAGACTTTTGCGTTCCAATGACCAGGTATCACTAACTGAAGGTATGTGCCATGACAAAAAGACGAATTCATGCGTGATATAAAAAATAACGTTCATATTGGTGAGGACTGATTGGTTTAGGTAGTACTCATTTTGACCACTATTTTCGTGCATCAGCATGATATTTTATATATCTTTTTGTGTGTATTATTAGGGTTATTCTACAAGTGTATTATATAGATACAATCAGAGTTCACAGCCAATACGACACGTAGAACAGCCGATATCTAATTAAACCAACTTACCGTTCAACAGGGAGAAGAGTTCACAAGTTGTTAGAACGTGCCTCTTATTCATTTGTCTTTGTTTTGACAATAAAATATGTTTAAATCAACGTTTATTTCAGAAGTAGGGCTTCCGGACCGAATTCTGAATTCACCTCCAGCCAGCGATTTACTTGAATCCATCAGTATTTTGATACTCAAAGCTTACTTCGTCATCTTCATTGAGCTGGGCGTTTCCCAGGAGCACATAGAGCTGGCGGAGATGGACCACCACAAGGCTCTGGACATGATAGTTAACCTATTACAGCACTGGCTACATACGTATGGCGACCAGGCCACAATACTGAAGCTGTACAATGCTTTCAAAGAGTGCCGGAAGTCGTGTACAAAACTCATCGGTATGATAGTTTCTTTCAGTCATAATGTTTTATTTATTCATTTTCAAGTTCATTTCTGTATTATGATGACGATGAAATGTTGGTGAACAAAGTGTTTAGATTATTTTATAGTAAACCAAGTAAGCATATAATTTCAACCTTGAAAAAAAATCTGCATATTTCTTTAAAATATGCTTTTCGTAAGAAATCAAGAGTGGGAAGGGAGGAGACGAACCATGGTGACCAACATAATGTTTGTTTTTCGATCAAACAGATCTGGTGAAGTCACGACTTGAGAAGGATCACGAAGAAAAGAACTGGCATCCGTCGATTCAACAGTCGTTATGCTGGACCAGGTCGAGAAAGGGCAACAAAAAATAATGTAATTATAAAATGTAACCAGAAAAGACAGGGACGCTTGAAGCTTAAGGAGTTATATGTCCCGAACATTTGTAAAAAAAGATTTGTTGCAAGCTCACTACACGTTCCATACTGCTCAAAATGCAAAAGGGCTTTCAAGTAGGGCTAAACTTACCAGAGCAATGGTCTTGGTCATATGAGTTAAAGCACTAAAACAATTCGCAAACAATTTAATTAAACGAAATGGTAGACAACATGAAGAAGAGAACTCCCGGTTGTGTCTTTAGGCGGTTGAAGTTCAGGAATTTGACAATTGAACAACAATTTTCGGTTTTTTGTCAAAATTCAGACGGCACAAAATGGAATAATATATTACCACTGAAGACAGGCTGTTGGCAGACAACTTGGAACCCAAAGATTTTAAAAGCGAAAACCTTCAAAAACACTCAAACTATTACATTATAGAATTAGTGCAAAAATCGCTGATGAAGTTTAGATAAGAAAAACTTAATCACAGTGAACTTTGTAAAGAGCCCCGAACGCTTTGAAAGAATTAAACCAAGATGATGGTGTTGCAGTTTTGAAACTGCTCAGTGAACGTTGTCTGAGTCAACAAATGCGTTTTTTATGCGGAATGATGAAAACTTATATTTCATTTTATCGACAGAATAAAAAGCAGAGACCATCAGCAGCGATCGCTAAGGACCTATGAACAAATAATGAAAGAAAAATTTGGCCATGGCTAGCTACTCATTAGATGTGACCACTGGAAAAGGAAAGTATGGTAGACTTCTCTCTTGTGCGGAAAAGCACAATTTAACCTGATTCTGAGCATAAGGTCTTTGTTTGAAAAATCACAAAAAAATTCGTGGAAGCTGAACTTATTCCCCTTTCTAAAGAATGTCGGAGTTGCATCATATGGAGGACCCTATGACTGAATTCAAAAGGGGTTACTGCTTTGTGCTCTGTGAAAAGGCTGGAGCTCAGGAAGCCGTTAACAAGCTTGACAATTATGCATTTGAAAAAGAAGAAAACAAAGTAAAGTAAGATTTCTGTTGCCAACTACAGATTGCATCCCAAAGAATAAGTCGCAAGATGAAATATTTGAGGAATTTAACAACAGGACAGGGGGCCTTACCGACGTCATCACATACATATATCTGCTGAAAAGGAAAATTAAAAGAACCGAGTATTTGCCTTCCTGGGATGTGATTCTCGTAAATCTCTGAGAAGGAGACGCCTAGCCTCTGGTATAGTCAAAGTGTGGAAATCTGCCATTGTTGTCGACTAGCCGGATCCAATTGATGAACCAGATTATGAAACGATTGCCAGAGACATATCACTGAAGTCTAGGCGACGGAGGTGTCATATTACAAAATGTGGTCGAGAAAAACGAATTCCTTTAATAGTCCTTTTTTCATTTATATATTATTAAATTTCAAATTACGAAATTTGGTGTCAATTAATAAGATATTTTATCATAACCATTGTGTGAAAATGTGATATCATTTCAAAACTATCACATTGTATATTACTGATAACTTCTAGGAAAGACACGAAATTTTCCAGTTTGACAGTATAAACGGACAACATTTATAAGAATGTATTTTAAGTTTTTTATCGCATTTAATTATATACATTGTTTGTGGCTAATAGTTCAAACCTTTGCGACTTCAAACACGACGCATTGCTGTAGGTATCTCAACTCGTTAAAGGATCGTGCGGTTATTTCAGAACTTAATAATTCCGACATCATTTAGTTTGATTTCTATGTATAAGAGCATGCCAATAAGATATCAACAGCATTGGTTTGTAACATGTACTTTGATTGGTTTAAATAAGGATTGTACCACATTTTGACTGCGTATACGGTAGTATATACTCGCAGTTAGCGCTCCATAGTACCAACTAAGGACATACTACTGTATACGCAGTCAAAATGTGATACAATCATTATATGTACATCATTATTAATATAAAAAAAACAAACATTCGAAGCGGGTTGCTACGATGGTAACTACAGCAGCCGTAGTTGATAAGATAATATAGTCCCAATGAATCTACAAAGATATATCGGTAAGTTTGTAAATTAAGAAAACATGCAGTGAACAATACTAGTTTCCATCAATTCATTACTTGTAAATTTGTTATTAAATAATTTTAATAGCACTACGAATTTATTTATTACTTATACCAGTCGCTATCTTCAAGCATTGCCAATATGTGCTCTGGTAGTTAGGCGGTAGAACGTTGCAACTGCAGGAGGCCGCCATGTTTGCATTACCACCTAAGAATTTCGAATGCGCATCAAAGGAATAAGAAATCTGCCAGCATCCATTTATTTTACAATCAGCCAAAATGGACCCCATAAATGTTCAATGTTTCAAAATCTTGAATGAATCAAACAATGGTCGTCATCGAATAACTATTTCTGAAGCGTGAACGGCGTCATATTTGAACAAACATCAATCCGCCAAGCCCTTTTTCATTGTGTATTATTATTATTCTCTTTATTTCCTCCAAATTGAAGATTTAACAAACAGAATAATGACATCGTTGTCATGCCAAATTGATCAGCATTGCATCACAGGGGCTAGGCACAGACCTGTCATTCCACTACTGTATAACTTTGACAAGCTTTTCAGATCTATAGTACAGTAAAGTGTAGTGTGAGGGGTTATATTCGATAGAGGTAAAATCATTGTCTAACAATCATTTCATTGTGACATAGGTCTGTGCCTAGTCCATGTGCATTGCATGATAATGACCAAATTCAAAAACGTCCACCTCCATATAACACTAGGATACACGTACCATATCTCATGAGATCATGATGGCAATCATAAAATTTGTTTGTAGTTTTCATCATTAACCTGTATCTTTCGAATCCTCGTGTTGTCACAATAATCTCGATATTTAGAGCTAACGAATCAACTGCAACATGAAAACATCATAGGTTAAAGAAGTAGGGATGTTACAACCAAGAAAAGGAAAGTTCACGGTTGGATAATCAAAATCGTAATACTTATCTATAACTTGGTAGTATACCTTCTCTGTTGGTCATATTGTAAGAAAAGACCGAGGTGATCAGATGATGTAAAGGAGAGTGCTGTGTCTTCGATTTCAAGTTCAGAAGGGTATTTCTGATCAACTTGGTTAGTCAACATCTTGTTATTCATAAACAACACATGGACGTGGTATTAGAAGATTTTGCAACGTTTTTGTTACCTGTTGTGATAACCCCTCGACAATTCCAGTCTTGTAGTAAACTGATTTGATTTTTCCTGTATGTGTTTTAGTTCATGTATATTCCATTTTATACTGGTTGTGTCAAAATGTTATACATTCACAGCAAAAACACCACACACATTTAAAATTTGCAAAGAGTAGAATTCAGCTGTGAAATCACACCCGATGGATAAGCAGTAATTAATTCACATTTAAGTTTATTTTAAATCACCAGACAGATATTTGATAACGTGCTAATGGCTAATGACTACATTTAGAGTATAAATGTATATACTTTTTTAACCAAATTAATTCGAAAACAGGACCATGCGTGAGAGATGTGGAAATGTAGTTAGCCTGAATACATAGGTGTATATACTTCTATATAAAAAAAAAATAATCCAAACTCGAACCAATTCTACATGAATAAAAGGCGTTTTAATATATACATGAAAACAGAAAAAATATATATATTCATAAACTTACAGTAGAATAATTAAAATATCTGCACCTTACTAGCTAACATGACAGCAACAGTGCCTTTTCTAGTCTAGGGGTCGCGGTGGCCGAGTGGTTAAGGTGTCCCGACATTCTGCCACTATAGCCCTCCAACTCTGGGTTACGAGTTCGAATCCCAAGTGTCAGGTACTGACCGTAGACTGTGTATATACATTATTTGTATATCCAGACATTTTGTAATTGATAAGTGAGAACAAATACCTCTTATATCGATTTTGTCATATTACCGCGAAAATATGTACGTTTGCAATAACTCGTGAAAATATAATCAAGAATCAAGCTTATCCCGAGTCATGGGTCTAAAGATGAAACCTGACAATTGTATTGCCATGGTTTACATGTTTGACATAATCTGACATTTCACATGAAGTGACTAGATATGGTCATTTAAACTGAAAGTAGATACGGAAAAAAGTTACAGAGACTACGTCAGGACACAGTAAAATAAAAAGCAGCTAGACAAGAAAAATATCAGAAAATAACAAAGCGTCGACAAAACCATAATTCAATCAAAATCGATTAAATTGAAGGCCGGATATGAACAAGGTAAAGAGATCTACAAGGACACTGTTGAAAAGTACGACGAAACAAGACCAGGTGTCCCGGAAGAGTAAGCAGGTCTGCTTCTTTGATAACACTCGCCATGTAAATCTACATCACACCACTGCAAATATTGGCGAATAATGGGGTGAGGTCCAGATTCGAGCGCTCGTGGTACCGGTCACATCCAAGTAAATGCCGCGTGCTCAAAGTGAGAACTGATGCACCATTCTAAATCAAAAATAAGCATATTAACAAGTTCATACAAAGATACAAAATAGTCCTCAATGAGATCAACATGGCGACGACCATAAAATACATTGTAGTACATTTGTACTTTTAGTTGCATAATAAAACATCAGTGAAACAGTCATGAAAAGCAATTTAGAAATGACAAATAATGGGTATTATGATTTTCAGTAAATATGCAGATTGGTGAGGATAAAATGTCATAATGTACAGCATTGAATTGAACCAAATTTGGTCAGAAACGCCCTTTAAAGGAGGGGAACAGATTGTGTATAAATGGTGGCTTTGGCTCCCTGGGGCCTGAGGGGCGGGGCCCAATAGGGGAAATAGAGGAAAAAGCCTTTAAAATCGCTATTTGTCATAAAGTACTGAATGGATTTGAACCAAATTCGGTCAGAAACATCCTTTGGAGGAGTGGAACAGATTCTGTATAAATGGTGACTGTTTTAGCCCCTCTGTGGCTAGAGGGACGGAGTCCAATATGGGAAATAGAGGGAAAGCCTATTGATTTGCTAAGAGTCGTAAAGTACTGAATGGATTTAAACCAAATTAGGTCAGAAACACCCTTTGCGGGAGAACAAATTTTGCATAAATGGTGACTCTGACCCCTCCCGGGGCGAGCCCAATAGGGGAAATAGAGGTAAAGCCTTGTAAATTGCTACTTATTTAACTTGAATTTGGTTGTGATTCCCACCCTATAACAATATATACCATTGCTTGGCATAAAGAGAATAACATAATCATGACATTGGGGTCCCAGGGTGAGTCTTGCAGAATCAACTTCTGAATCATAACTTTTAAATGGTTGAGATCCCAATCCCCAAAGTATATATACAATTGCTGCGCATTAAGAGACGATCACAATCATGTTTAAAATGTTTACCCCAGGATCCAACAGAACTTAATAGTGACCAAATTGTAATGCGGTAAAGAACATAATAGTGACCGAATCATAATCCGGTATAGAACTTAATAGTGACCAAATTCAAATCCGTTAAAGAACTTAATAGTGACCAAATTCAAATCCGATATAGAACTTATAGTGACCAAATTCAAATCCGATATAGAACTTAATAGTGACCAAATTCAAATCCGGTATAGAACTTAATAGTGACCAAATTCAAATCCGATATAGAACTTATAGTGACCAAATTCAAATCCGGTATAGAACTTAATAGTGACCAAATTCAAATCCGTTAAAGAACTGAATAGTGACCAAATTCAAATCCGATATAGAACTTATATTGACCAAATTCAAATCCGGTATAGAACTTATAGTGACCAAATTCAAATCCGTTAAAGAACTGAATAGTGACCAAATTCAAATCCGTTAAAGAACTTAATAGTGACCAAATTCAAATCCGATATAGAACTTATATTGACCAAATTCAAATCCGATATAGAACTTATATTGACCAAATTCAAATCCGGTATAGAACTTATAGTGACCAAATTCAAATCCGTTAAAGAACTGAATAGTGACCAAATTCAAATCCGGTATAGAACTTATAGTGACCAAATTCAAATCCGATATAGAACTTATAGTGACCAAATTCAAATCCGGTATAGAACTTATAGTGACCAAATTCAAATCCGATATAGAACTTATAGTGACCAAATTCAAATCCGGTATAGAACTTATAGTGACCAAATTCAAATCCGTTAAAGAACTTAATAGTGACCAAATTCAAATCCGGTATAGAACTTATAGTGACCAAATTCAAATCCGGTATAGAACTTATAGTGACCAAATTCAAATCCGGTACATTGAACATTTTTGAAACTTGTAGTTCTAGAACAGCTGGCTTGATATACTGTAAACCAACTTATTTTCGTAGCGACATAATTTCGAGTTTTCATATGAGACGACTATTTTGCGACGATTTAATTTCGCAACGATTTAATTTTGCGATAAATTCAGTCATAAATCCTATGTTCAGTACAGTACAGTACTCCTGCAGTTTGCATACCTCTGATTGAAACTATTTCGCGGCAATTGATTTTCACCAATTTTAATCAACCACGAAATACGCGAAAATTCATCGCACGTTGGTTTCCAGTAATGTAGAAATAAGAAAGATGAACACATACAATTAAATTTCATCTACTCTTAACTTTTATTATATGTGTATTATTACAAATTACACTATAACATACTCTTTGATACAAAAACAGTGTACTTAACCAGTAGGATATACTGCTAATAACTGATTTTTTTGTGAACACTTATTTTATAATTAATTCGTAAACATAAAAAATAAAGAAATACATTTAGAACATGAAAAACTTGTTACGAGATGTCGGATACTGTTATCATACTTTATATAAAATATCTCATTATAAATGAGAGGTTTAAAGTAGATCGTTGCAAACATCATCCTCGACATCCAGGGTTATACCCACCTAGACTCTCTTTAGAGAGTGTAGGTTAGCATAAATGCTGAATATCTATGATGATTCCAGGGATGTAGAGAGTGAAGGTGAGCGTAACCCCTGGGTATCAAGGATGATTCCAGGGGTGTAGAAAGTGAAGGTGAGTGTAACCCCTGGGTATCAAGGATGATTCCAGGGGTGTAGAGAGTGAAGGTGAGTGTAACCCCTGGTAACCCCTGGTTATCGAGAATGCTTCCAGGGGTGTTGAGAACGTTTGTATAGCGCAACTCCTCGTTATCGAGGATGTACAAACAAATACTGTAAATGTACATATTTTGGCAATGTTTGCACTGAAAGGATTCAGCTAAACTATGAATGGGCTAATAACAGTTTCTGTATATAACTTTCAACAGAAGCATCGTGAGTGCACCAAGTCACCATTGCACCTATTTGCTTAAATCAGTTAAAATTTTGGTGTGTCAAAATAAATATGATGACAATATGTATTTGAAAACATATATATCTCATGAAAGCAATTATTTTATGCCATTTAATTTGCATAATTATAATGTACTAAAAAATAAATAAAATATAAATGCCCAAATCTAGTTAATTTTCTGATACAGAATAACATAAGATTGATGCTTCTTTAATATATCTCGAGACAAAACTGTAAATGATTTTTACTAGTAATCAAAGTATTTCACAGCAGCTGACAAGAAGTGATAGGTATATAAAGTCTCATGATTTTAATGAAGAGTTAAATATTTAATCTCAAGAAGTGTTGAAAATCTTAAAGATTTTAATTAATGGTTTCATATGACCTATTATAATATATACTTTGTTTTACTATGTATTGTTAAAGTAAAGATTCTTGCATGTAGAAATGTTCGCATGGTAGCTCTTTGAACAAATTAATTGAGGAAGCCTCGGTGCAAGCAATGGTCTTGAAATCTGAAACTGTATTCAATATATCTATAATTTATAGTGTATTTTGTATCTTGATAAAGGGGCATATAGCCTCAAAAATGTATTTGTCTCTACTGTCGCTATAGGCCTTTCCCAAAAGTGTTGTTATTTCCCTTGATAGGCCACAATGGTGGATACAAAATGGACTTTTCAGGAAGTGTGTTTGTGATGATAAGGCGCCATGTGACAAATGGATGACATAATTCATTATGACGTCATGATGACATGGCGCAAATTTGTTTTAAAAACACTTCCCAATACTGTATTTTAATTTGGCATATATTGTATATGGTTTATTTGGCACCTGGGGTGGGTGAGCCAAAATTAAACACACCAAAATTTCACGAAAAAATCGTCAGAACAATATCCAGATTTAAACATCCGTCTTACCATTTATTTACTATATACCCATTACCAACTTTTGCGAGCTGTCCTCGTGTTAGAAATATTGTTTCTCGATATAAACATGTCAATAAAGGTACGTTTAATGTAAACATGTTATAAATTCACATTGTTTTCAAAGTCATTGTTCTATAAGCTGTGTTCGACTTTGTAGCTACATGTACTATGTTACAGCTGCATCAAGGTTACTGGAACAGTTTGTTTTCGTAAGGATCATTCCTGTAATCGGTAATCGATATGTAGCCTATCGTAATGTTATGAACAAACAGATCAATAGCATAACTACATATAAATGCCAAAATTGAACACACATGATGGTAAACGCCAAAATTAGGCGCACCAATATTTAACCACCCTATTTTGAGCAAAAAACACCAAATTTTGGCAACGCCAAAATATCACAAAATACGGTATAGTCATGATTTGGCAAACAAGGGAGATAACACTTTTGAGTTTGGCATATTGCTTCTATCTATTCAAATAATAAGCATCCAACGAACGTTTGTTTTTGTTCAGATTCAGTACATATGGTGGACCATACCATCAATATTATTTACTAGACTGACACTATAGTTCATGAATATATATATATTTGCATGTAGGTACAGTATTTTGACTACCTTGATGCAACTTAATTTACATAGCAAAAATTTCCACTTACGATTATATCTATATTAAATAGCTGAATTCAAGAGCATACTAACTGTATTGTATAAAATCTAAAGTGATGATAAATATGTATTCTAGTAACAAGTGTATACAGTAAAAAATATCAGTTCATCATACTTTACTACAATATTGACAGCATAATCAAATTAAAGGTTTTCACATATTCATGACACAGAGGCACTGTTACAAAATACACACCGGTACTATCTAGTTTAGAACAAACAAATAAAAATGTTAATTATGGTACGCAACTTTCATGATAAAAATCCATATGTTTTGCATATTTTTTACCATAATTGTTCACTACATAATGATATGTTTTCTGGGTATAATAAGAACAAGAATTGAAGGCTGTTTATATGGTATGATAATGATTACAAAAAACAATATTAGTTGTAATAAAGAGTTATGTCCCTTGTTTTACTACAGTTTCTGATTTCCAATGTCAGGTTTGTCATAAGGATCTTTTTTTTCTTTACACAACATCTGATGTATTCTGCTGTTACCTTATTTTTCAATGTCCACTGGGTTTATCCAAATCATTTTTTTACTTCAGAGAGAACATTTCCAAAAGATAAATTTAGATGTTAAAGACAATTTTCACTGAGGAAAACTTATGGCTTGCAATGTCAGATTTCAAGTAATAAGCATAGAACATACGTCCATTAAGCAATGTTAATGATATTATCTTTTAATACATAGAGACAATTTCTTTTTTTTTTCACAATCAGATTTTTTACGTAAAATGTTCTCCATGTATTTTATAAAATCTCATAATATACATGCATCAAATAATCAAGTTTTAAGCAATAACAAAAAAAAAGAGAGATTGAACACAGAGCAAATACCAGGGTACTACATATTGAGCATATTGTAGATTGCACGGCATATATATTTCAATGTCTACGATAATCCATGTACAGCCATTCAAATTGCAAATATGGCAGTTATGTATTGAAAATTACAATTTTAGAATAAATTTTATTTAAATTTTACATAATATTAATTTACAGTAATAATTGATTAACATCTACCCGTATATATCTTGACTACAAAATCTTGTAATTTTCAGCAGAAGTCACCATGGTTACGGTAGTCCTTATTTTTTTGTAGAACTTTCACACAAAGGTGCGAAGGCTGTCACATGACGCTGAATTTAAACATTCATGTTCGAATTACATCATTTACATCTTCTTTCAAATCTGTGTGCATTATATTATATATCATCATATAATAAAATAATTTGTGAACTGCTTTGAGATGGCCTTTAAGGTCGTGATAAAGCGGTATATAAGAACCTCGAATTATTAGTTTATAAACTATAAATGCCTGGTTATTTAAGCACTATCAAATATTACAGTAAACTTTACTTTTTAAGAAGTCAGCTGGACCATAAATAAAATTTCGTAGAATCCAAGCTTCGTAAAAACATGACACCAGTTTTAAACTCACCTGTATAACAATACAAAATGGCCCATCTTTTACACTGAATAAAGTGTTCACTCTAGCGACAAAACACATTATTATGACTTAGAGCTCATTTGAATTTGTTTAGTATAGGTGTCTTATTTACAAATTAATTAATAAAATCAATTATTATTTGATTCATATAGGTCTAGGACTGTGTACCTTTGTTATGTTTACTAGAGTCCTTATCGTAAATTTCTGATAAATCTTAATATTTACATTTGCTCTGCATTGCCACTATATAACACTACCAAGCCCAGTTCCATGTTATGAGACCATAACACTGGACTGATTATTATGACGTCTTTACAACTGTGACGTCATAATCATAACGTTGGAGATAGCTGGCCGATACTGAGCTCTTGGCTGTTCCCTTTATTAGAAATCTACCTTAAATTTTAGAACAAATGTAGAATATAAATCTAAATGTAATAAATTTATCATCAAAACCAATTGGAAAATGTAAATATAAGCATTAAACAGCATTCTGTTCCGTGTTATGGTCCTATAACACGGAGCAGGATTGCAGACAAATAATCATTTTTTTATCTATTGTAGCACTATATGAACGTCGCACGAAATCTGGTGGTTTGTTTGTATATACCCAATATATCTTTCATCCTGAGAGAAGCCATTTTTACACCTTCCTCTGTATATATATATATGCAAATGATGTAACACACACATATGCTGTACCTTTTAAATAATAGTAATAGATATAGTATGCCGAAAAAATTAATTAAACTGCATCATACAACTGTTTTGTCCTCCTAGGACTCTTCGGTGATGCTAGGGGCCGAAAGGTGGGGATCCCAAATTTCTAAACTAATGTAGAAGCAGAAGGGTCAGATGCGTAAAACCCCTTTAATTTATGAATTTCAAAGTAAAATTAAACTAGTTCTGTATAGTTTCAAATGCACAGTACATAATAAAATTGCATGTATTAACAGTGACATGTTTCAGCGGTGATCTACTAATGGAGAGGTTAACAATCGTCAACAATAGTCAGACCTTGTGAATTGTGGAGTTTACTGCGACACATTATATGCCCTATTATTTTAGCATGATCAAATATTAGCACGTTATATGCCCAGTTATGTTAGCATGATCAAATATTAGCAAGATTCCAAATTAGCAACAAGCAAACTGGGTATGGCTACTTGACAAAGACTTATCACACATGGGTGTTCTATAGAGGACATAAATATCTGGGTTTAAACAGACACAGGGCAAAAAAAATGAAGCACTTTTCTAACAATATATTATTATGTAGTACTTAGTATATCAAACTTCATTAAGCTACATTCATACATGTTGAAAAACAAATAAACTGTCAAAACTAGATAAATAATATATATCAACAATTATTAAACCAATAACTATTAACAGTTACACATCTCTGACAGGAAAACACTTGTTTTTATAGGAAAACTGGCCCCAGTTTCAGAAACATTCCTTAACATAAGGAAATTTCTTAACTTAAAAGTCCTCATATTATTAAGGGAGTATTTATGGGAAGCTGAAAAATGTTCCCCTTAACATAATATGTAATGCTCTCCTTTGGAGATTTTTAAGATCAGATATGTCCTAAGTTAAGGAACATTGATGAAACCAGAGCCTGTTATGTTGCTTTAATCATTAAGATTATTAAAGCTTACGGTGTCTTTGATTGTCTGAACACAGAATCACAACAACAGATTAAACACATCATTTCAGATATCTGCTGACAATTAACATGTCCTTCTGTTGATTAAATACTTTATCATGCTTTGCACAATATATGGGGCAATTTGATTTCATTTAAAATCCAATTTTGATCAGTTGCTTAATCAGAGCCATGAGATTTCTGAGTGATGACACAGAACAAGATTTATACCATATTGATTTGAAATATTTTTTTGGGAAATGTCAAATTACTATTCATATATATATTAGATTCAATTTTACCTCAAAAGTAATAGTGGCAAAAACTTCCAGCTTTAGTATGATGTGTTTAATTGCACCTTGTACATATATAATACAGGCTAATATTTAGGCCTCGGTGTGGAGTTAATTATATATAAAATAAATGGTGTCAAATACTTTGTACATTAGAGAAACATTCCAAGACATGCAGTTGGCTAATTCTTCCTGTTTCTGTGCAGTGTATTATTTGTATGGTATTTAAATTCATTTAAGGCAAAATAAAGGCCAATATTTATTAAATTATTAAACGATTTTTTTGCATTAACTGTAACAAAAGGAGCTTCATGGTCGGTACATTAAACGTCCATGCACGAAATCAATGAGCATAATATAACAGAAGCAGACAAGGACATTCTTACATTTGTTGAAATTTTTTGAGGTTAAAGGGCCTTCACTCTGTATCAACATATTGAATGAATCTCAAAATTGACTCAGGTTTCAGATCTTCTTGCATATGGTCTTTGTGTGAAGTTTCATTAATATTCTTTAAATGGTTCTTCAGAAAAGTGTCAGACAAGGATCACTCTTTCATTTGTTGAAATTTTTAAAGTTAAAAGGGCAATAACTCTGTAATGAAATCACATAATCATCTAAAATTGAATCTTCATGCATGCAATCTTTGTGTGAAGTTTCATCAACATTCTTGAAATAGTTTTGAAAAGTGTTGGACAGGAACCATTCTTACATTTGTTGAAATGTTCGAAGTTGAAGGGCCATAACTCTGTAACGACTTATTGAATGAATATCAAAATTGACTCGGTTTCAGATCTTCATGCATATAACCTTTGTGTGAAGTTTCATCAACATCGTTCATATAGGTCTCTGAAAAAATGTCGGAAAAAAACAAATGTTGACTGACGGACGGACGAACGAATAGACAGACTAACCCATACCAATATACCCTCACCATTTGGGTGGGTGTATAAAAATATGAAACAAATAGAGTTTGTTCTAAGAGACTGATGAATCTCTAGTGTAGCCATTAAGTTCCAGAGTTTACTTCCTCAGTCTTAGTATACAGTTCCATCACAGCACTTGTTCCCTTTAAGATGTACTTGGAGTATTATTTGCCGAGGCAGAATCTCCCGAACCATCAGTATTACTTGGATTTTTATCATCCTCCTGATTTCCTTCGTCAGGCCCCGCCGTCCTACAGGTATTGTATGACCCACACGCCTGGCATTTCAGCCCTACCACATGAAACAATACGGCACTCTCCTGTAGGTATATAAATATAAACCACTTTAAAGACCAAGCTCTCCTGTAGACATATAAACAAGTTTTCTTCTCAATCTCTTTAAGCTTTAAATATCTGTCCTGTGTGACCTCAAGTCAATGTCAATTGTTTGAGACAACTTAAAAAAAACATGTATTTCATGTCATGTATCTTCTGGCAAAGTATCAGTACTCTGGACCCTCTGGTTATTCAGCATATGGTTTTTAAAGGTTTTACTTATTTGACACCTGTGACCTTGAAAGTGGGTCAAGGTAATATGTACATGTTTAAGACACTTTATAGTACTCTGTTCCTAATAACTACTGGCCAAATATCACTACCATGGGCCTTCTAATTACTGACAAGTTCGTGTAACATTTTTAAATGTTTCATTTCATTTCCGTAAATTGTATTGAAGAATCAAAAGAATTGACCAACAGGCTTTGCCTATTTAAGTCCTCTTTGAGCCAGAAATAGTAAATTATAATAGAGAAATAGACAGGGAAAGAGCATTGTATAGAAATAGTGATGCAAGGGGGAGTAACTCCCCAGATTTTTGTCGAAAATAAATATATACAGTGTAGATAAATATATAATTCTCATTTACATGTTTCACCCATTTGACCTCGAAAGTAGGTCAAGGTCAATTGTTTGAGGAAATTTTATACTACTTCATGCTAGATACCTACAGGCCAAGTATGAATACTTCGGGGATTCCGGTTATTCAGAAAAGGATTATTTTTAATATATTTGACCCCTGTGACCTTGAAAGTAGGTCAAGGTCAATTGTTTGAGGAAACTTTATACTGGTACCACATTAGTACTCTTGGCCTTTTGGTTATTGAGAGGAAGATTTTAAAAAGTTATTTACATGTTTGACCCATGTGACTTTGAAAGTGGGTCAAGGTCATTTATTTGAGCACTTTGATTTGAATCAATGTCTACACTAGTACTACACTGGTACATACTGACACAATACTAAGATGACTAATATTTCAATTCACAGATTCTAATAAATTGTTGACAACATACCTTGTGGCAGTCACGACAGAGCACCTGGACCATGTAGTCTTTGTATTCTTCAGGCATGGGTGTGTTGGCGATCTCCTCGTCGATGCGCTCCCACACATTGTCCATCTTCACCATAGAATGGTTACAGGTTGGACAGGCATAGTTCCTGTAACACAGTGATGTTGTATGGTGAACAATGTAGCCTGTTTTACAAGTGAAATGACCCCGCTTCAGTATCACCACGATGTCCAACTTAACCTGAACTAAAGCTCAGTCTCCCACAAAGATTTAACAGGGATTTCAGCTCCGACTCAGTTTGTGGTAGACTCAAAGTTTTGGAGACAGTATAACCAAGAATCTCTGGTGTCTTGACCAGCTAACTGAAAATGGCATCTACTCAACCAATTTTTTTTCCCCAAGGGGTTGGGAAATGACCATTTGAATTTCTTTTTTCCTGGTGAACAGTCACTGACAATTCCGGTTTTTATTCAGGAACATAAGAAACTTTACTAACTAAATTATAAACAAAATCCTTCTACTTCTACCAGTTTTTGCCTACTTCAACAAAATGTGGTTTATGCAGTTATGATAGAAATGGCAAGGCTTGGGGTTAAACTATTTAAGCTATATGTACAATCTGATCTACAATATGAGATCAACAATAATTCAAAGAATGAAAGCGAAACACAGTACTAGCACTAGAGGTCAAGTCAAAAGGGAGGGCATTCTGTTGAAGTATTGCTTGCAAAGAGAATCTTTCCTTTGTAATAAAAGTTTTACAGATGAGTGTTCGCAAGGAAAGTTCATGTGAATGTCTGGAATTACGATGGAGCAAACAGCTACTTGTTTATTTGATTATGTGCATCATACTGAGATGAGAATCCTTATCTACCTACCCATAGGCCAGGAACTGACAGCATCAATAAAATGAAATATTAGCATGGAAAACTGCAGAAGCAAACTTTTCTGAAAATGGCCTCGCTACAAAAGGTGTAGGATTATGACCATGGATAATTGGTAGCACTATTTGAATCTTTTACACATATTTGTACATTGTATGTTGTTTATTATGAAGATAACAGTATCTAAAATTAAATGTAACAAAATATGAGAATTGTACTCACCCCGTTTTTAACATTTCCTTAAAACATGCACTGCAAAAAAAAAGAAAAAAATGTTAACAAAACTGCAACATTGACAAATAACAAACAGTAAATGAGATGAGCACATGGGAGTTTATGTGTAACAGTACTGTACATGTATGTGTGTAGTACTTACTGGTGAATGAGATGACCACACAGGGGTATGTGTACAGTACTTACTAGTGAATGAGATGACCACACAGGGGTATGTGTACAGTACTTACTAGTGAATGAGATGACCACACAGGGGTATGTGTACAGTACTTACTAGTGAATGAGATGACCACATAGGGTATGTGTACAGTACTTACTAGTGAATGAGATGACCACACAGGGGTATGTGTACAGTACTTACTAGTGAATGAGATGACCACACAGGGGTATGTGTACAGTACTTACTAGTGAATGAGATGACCACACAGGGGTATGTGTGTAGTACTTACTAGTGAATGAGATGACCACACAGGGGTATGTGCACTGTACTTACTAGTGAATGAGATGACCACACAGGGGTATGTGTACAGTACTTACTAGTGAATGAGATGACCACACAGGGGTATGTGCACTGTACTTACTAGTGAATGAGATGACCACACAGGGGTATGTGTGAAGTACTTACTAGTGAATGAGATGACCACACAGGGGTATGTGTACAGTACTTACTAGTGAATGAGATGACCACACAGGGGTATGTGCACTGTACTTACTAGTGAATGAGATGACCACATGGGTGTATGTGTGAAGTACTTACTAGTGAATGAGATGACCACACAGGGGTATGTGCACTGTACTTACTAGTGAATGAGATGACCACACAGGGGTATGTGTACAGTACTTACTAGTGAATGAGATGACCACACAGGGGTATGTGCACTGTACTTACTAGTGAATGAGATGACCACATGGGTGTATGTGTGAAGTACTTACTAGTGAATGAGATGACCACACAAGGGTTTGTGTGTAGTACTTACTAGTGAATGAGATGACCACACGGGGGTATGTGTACAGTACTTACTAGTGAATGAGATGACCACACGGGGGTATGTGTACAGTACTTACTAGTGAATGAGATGACCACACAGGGGTATGTGTACAGTACTTACTAGTGAATGAGGTGACCACACGGGGGTATGTGTACAGTACTTACTAGTGAATGAGATGACCACACAGGGGTATGTGTGTAGTACTTACTAGTGAATGAGATGACCACACGGGGGTATGTGTGCGGCAATCCTTGAAGTATGCAGGTCTTCTAAACATACAGCACAGTTAGAGCGAGAAGCCTGCTCTATACACTGCAGAAAAAAGTAAATAAACAACTTCATTTAAAGATTGCAATATACATAGACAAACACTCTCATTTTTCATTTGTCCATAATGATTTCTACTTAAATGGTACATATGTGTACAAACATTAAGAAGCATTACATTTCTTGTCTACAACTAAATGTTTCAGTTAACCAATAGGGACAAACCTTATGAGCATTCTTCAGTTCTTTGGCAAGGCACACACCACAGGTATCACAATGGAAGTAGTTCTCCTTCCCACCCACTCTGTAACCAAATCACAAATCATAAAACTTTAGTTAACAACATAACGTGAAAATGGTTCACCAACCGATCGTTAAAAACCGTGTAGTTTTGAGAACTTTCCGTAAACCCATGTTTACCCTTTTTACAATGTAAGAACAATCACAAACTTCCATGTTGATCTATTTCTTAGTCTGTGGATTTAAGCGCATGTTTCAGAGTCAGCCATATTGGACTGAACCTGTCCGGAATCACTCACCAGAGGGCGTAATGGTGAAACAGTCTTCCGTAATGGTAATTCTGTTTGATTAATTTTCGTTTAAAAAATAGTCACAGACCTTTAGCTAACTGAAATATTTAATTACCATGGCATTCTATTTCGCAGTACCCAGCTCTAGTACGTACAGTATTACATACCTGCATAGACCACACATATCACAGTGGAACTGTTTCTTGTTGTCATCATCATAGAGCCTACATTTCTCACAGAAGTACATCCCAAACACCGTCCCACAGTCACCATTTTCACATGTGCCTGCTACCTGAAATCATTAAGTACCATTTCTTTTATGTAGAGAATAGACACATATTCTGTATAAGGTTTACAATAATTTCTTATGTTCCAAATTTAAAAAGAATGGTACAATATTTTGTCCATTTCTATACTTCTATATAGACATTCATATAGGGATTGAAAGTCATTTTTTTTAACTTTCATAGTGCTACGAAAGGTCAGCCATTACATCTAAATTGAATGAAGCCCCCTAGGGCTTCATGTTAAATATGGATGTAACGGCTGACCTTTCATAGCACTATGAAAGTTAAAGAAATGACTTTTAATCCATATATTTACATTTTAACTATAGAACAATTGCTTCACTTCATATATTTTTATTCCAATTAATAGTTTATTACCTGCGTTTGTATATGTGTCGTCATTTTAACGACATTGGCGGAACAGCCCAGCTTGAATAAAATTGGTGCCAATGATAATAATTAGTCATTTGAGCGTTTGACGCAAGGCCATTCTCCATGTTATTCGAAGTGGCGCGACAAGACTCTTATTGAACAAGCGAGATCTATGACGTCATAATTAAATCATGTGCTACGTCTTAAGAACCATTGCTTTCATACTTTTATGAATGACATTTTGCTGGTAATCTTTATATAGTAGGTTGCAGCGCAAATGTAAATATATGCTTATATAATTTAAAGTATAGCTTGAAGTACTATTGAGAAGCTTGAAGTACTATTGAGATGCTTGAAGTACTATAGAGATATCTACATTTTATCTCGCAAATGTCTCACTCTTTGTTGAATTCTTGAAGTAACAAGTGTTGAAGTCTTGATTATGAAGTAACACCTAGCCCCCAATAATTGTTTAATTTTGCACCTACCAGGGGTAATTATATAAATTAATATATGTATATACATGTATTGAGGAAAATCATGGTTACATATTAAGAGCATACCTTTTGGACTTTTTCACAAAGCAGACATTTAACTTCTTGAACTTCCTGTCTCACCAGCTGATGATTCTCCTCATCATCATGACAAACTCGACACGTATATACCTTTTTGCAACAAGGTGACTGCAAGAAAAAGCAAAACACTTACGAATCAACTTTATACTAGAAACTTATATTAAATACAGTACTGTATCATAGTCCTGAAAAAAAAATTCAGGATGCATGGTAACTTAAGTAAACAAGAGAACTGCAAGCGGAGGCATGATACGCCCGTCGTACCCTATCATAAGTATAATGGTATGGAAACACAAAGAAAGTTCTGACACTTTCTACATAATATCCGAAAACTGCATCAGATACAAAGTTCCAAAGGGCCATAACTCTAGTAAATATTGTCGAATCAAACTGTAATTCAGGAATACACAACTTCATGTCATGATAATTAAGTCTAACAAGTTTAAAAGATATCGGTTGAAAACTGTAGGAGAAGATCTCCGGACAAAACAACAGTTTACGACAGAAATGCATTTTCTACAAAATGCCTATATTTTGCAATTGCAAATATGAAATGCTGTTACGCGAAAAGTTGAAATAACTCAACAAAACCCGTCATATATGTGTAATATTATAAATATTTGAAGTTCCATGCAAAATTTAAGAGGAATTGAAGAAAAAGCAAAAAAGTTCTGACATTTTTTACATAAGGTCTTAAATTGCATCAGATACGAAGTTCCAAAGGGCCATAACTCTAGTAAATATAGTTGAAACAAACTGTCATACAGGAAAACACAACTTCATGTCATGACGATTAAGCCTAGCAAGTTTGAAAGATATCGGTTGAAAACTGTAGGAGAAGATCTCCGGACAAAACAACAGTTTACAACAGAAATGCATTTTCTACAAAATGCCTATATTTTGCAATTGCAATTATGCAACGCTGTTACGCGAAAAGTTGAAATAACTCAACAAAACCCGTCATATATGTGAAATATTATAAATATTTGAAGTTCCATGCAAAATTTAAGAGGAATTGAAGAAAAAGCAAAAAAGTTCTGACATTTTTTACATAAGGTCTTAAATTGCATCAGATACGAAGTTCCAAAGGGCCATAACTCTAGTAAATATTGTTGAAACAAACTGTAATTCAGGAAAACACAACTTCTTGTCATGATGATTAGGCCTAACAAGTTTGAAAGATATCAGTTGAAAACTGTAGGAGAAGATCTCCGGACAAAACAACAGTTTACAACAGAAATGCATTTTCTACATAATGCCGATATCTAACTATGAAATGCTGTGTTGCAAAAAGTTGAAATTACTCAACAAAACCCGTGATATATGTTAAATATTATAGATATTCGAAGTACCATACCAAATTTTAGAGGAATTAAAGAAAACACAAAAAAGTTCTGACGTTTTCTAAATAATGCCCGAAATTGCATCCAAAAGGGCCGTAACTCTAGTGAATATTCTCGAATCAAATTGTCTTTCAGGAAACACAACTTCATGTTATGGTGGTTAAGCCTAGCAAGTTTGAAAGAAAATCGGTTGAAAACTGTAGGAGGAGATCTCCGGACAAACAAAAGTTTACGACAGACGGACGGACAACGCCATACCATAATACGTCCCATCATTTTTGACGGGCGTATAAAAATGTGTAAATGTTCATAAGCACAATGTACCAGTGAAATGTCTGTGTGACATTTCAATGATTTTTACAATATGTACCCAATGCCCATCAAGCTGGTACGTGATTGACTAGTTTTTAATGACACCTGCACTTAGAACTATCTACTGTCATTTGTGTTCTGAAGCATAACTTCATTGTAATGAATGGTCAAAGATTCTCCATGAAAATATTTTTTAACTGAAATTTCTTTTTTAATGTCAATGGATGTACGCAGCAACAAACATGCTGTATCACCTACAGTTAAGTTTATCATACTAGGAAGGGGTAGATTTATACCAGATAACGTATTTAATACGACCATGGATACTGTGCTGGACACACTTTTATGATGTGTACTATACTATATTATAGTGTTCCTGCAACCACCAAAGATATCAACCGATAACAACTTCCGCTTTATCCGTCAATATAAACATAAACTTTCACGGTTCTGATGGGACTGCAAAAAGTAAAAATATTTCTTGGTTGACTTATTAATTCATCATGGTTTTAAAGGGGCATCCCGGGGAAGTCTACAATGAAGTTCTTGAATGTACATGCTGTCTGCACTACCAGATACATTTTCCTGTTATTTCAATATTCAAAGTCCACTCAAAATGTGTTTATTAGCCACTTGCAAAATTGCATTCCTCGGGAAAGCCCGATAAAAATAGCGCTGATCACGCGTCAATCAAGTGACTATTTTGTCGAAAGTCGACGAGGGGCCCAAAGGGAGGGGATGGGTAATGTATACATTCTTGTCGGATCAATGATGAACCAGACACAAAGTCTGTGTATAAATTTATTGAATCACATTCATATTAATAATCAGACGTTAATTACAAACGATATTCATATGAAGAAATTTATGTTGATATCTCTGCATCATTTATCAACATCAGTATCTGACTGAAACCGTTGCAAATGGGTACAGGATACAACCATGCATCGCCAGAAACCCACACGACACTGCACTCTTACATTGTACGTTTAACAGTGTCATGTGGGTTTCCGACGAAGACAACCATAGGGCAAACCTTAATTTCTGTAAAAAGTTATCTTCACGAATCCTCATTTAGAACCATTTCACCAAAGGTGTGCATGCATTGAAAAGTACAAAATAAAATGAAATAATTTTGATTTTTTTTTATACAACTCGATGTCTTGAAGATTTTTTTCCAGACTATCTATATATTCATCTAAAATCTATCCAATTTTTATAGTCAACAGACTTTAACACTTACAAATGTGTATCACGGAAGTCCTTGCACTCATATGACGAACCACCCACTAAACATGTAGAATACATGTATAATATATATATCAAATTTGGAACTTGTCGAGAAGATATTTGTCCAATTTATATATGTTAAGATATAGCTCCGTTTTCATTTTCCTTTTTTTTATGTAAATTTAAAGGTTCGTTAAAGAGGCATCACGGTAAAACTATATATTTTTATGCTTATTTAGAATTATTGTATATATGAATTAAATGTATAATCTTGTGGAAAATTAATGTGTGATTTAAGCTGAAATATGTTAACAAAAACTTTAATTAATAATTAAAAAAGGGAATCACTATTCGTTGATCAACGATTTGGACATGTAAATTTTTTTGCGTCACATATAATAACGCATGCGCATAACAAGCTACATCGGTAAACAAAAAATGGCTATCCGCGTGACCTACATGTAACTACTAAGCGAAAAGTGGCCGAATGGTCAAACTTTAACGTAAGGGTTATATTACGGAAGCATAATGAGGGATGGGAAGTATTCAAGGGAGAGACTAACAGCCCAACTGTTTGCATGTTACAGTTTTCTTCTGGATAGCCGGTGACACAGTTTTGATTTGGTTTTGGGGCCTCCCAAGGGATAACTCTTTCATTCCTCTGTTACATGAAATGCGTGTGTAAAACTTGAAAGTTCAAGTTTTACACACACATTTCATGTAACAGAGGAATGAAAGAGTTATCCCTTGGGAGGCCCCAAAACCAAATCAAAACTGTGTCACCGGCTATCCAGAAGAAAACTGTAACATGCAAACAATTGAGCTGTTAGTCTCTCCCTTGAATACTTCCCATCCCTCATTATGCTTCCGTAATAATTATAATCATTACGTTAAAGTTTGACCATTCGGCCACTTTTCGATTGGTACATTGTAGTTACATGTAGGTCACGCGGATCACCATTTTTTGTTTTCCGATGTAGCTTGTTATGCGCATGCGTTATCATATGTGACGCAAAAAAATTTACATGTCCAAATCGTTGATTAACGAATAGTGATTCCCTTTTTTAATTATTAATTTTTGAAAACATATTTCAGCGTAAATCACCCATTAATTTTCCACAAGATTATACATTTAATTCATATATACAATAATTCTAAATAAGCATAAAAAAATATAGTTTTACCATGATGCCTCTTTAAACGGTTGATTATCGAAAATGAAATGCATTGTTGTAATATTTCTATACACATATGTGTGAAGTTACTCTCTGTACTGTAGCCATAAAAAGAATAGAACCATATTGTATTTTGTCTTGACCTTCTGAAAGTAGTAAATGGGCCTGAATCAAGTATATTTTCCTATATGACAAAGCCGGTGTATGGCTTCATTGCAATAACAAACAAATGGCATATTTTGCTCAGTGTAATGTGAATATCTGTGTTCAAAGATTGCAGGATTAACAGAATACATGGTTAGTATTTTTTTCACAAAACAAGGTTTATTTTTGGCTCTTGTCAAAAAGACCATAATGACTTGTCATCTCGTCTTTTCTAACACTTGCCAAAAATAAACAGTGTATCGTAAGATACATATGTACCTAGCCATGTTTTACCTATGTCATGCACCTGAACATGAGTATAAATTAAACCCGTAAGTCGATGCACAGCGATAATTGAACCACAGGTGCTTGTGGACATGAATGTGACTATTTTTTCATGGAAATTAGAAGGTAATATACATATTTTTCCTAGGTTTTTATAAGGCTACTCTGCATATGTTGTGATTGTAAACTTAATAATTTAGTATTTTATTATTATGAAACACCGTATATGTATATTACCTTCTAATTTCAATGAAAAAATAGTCACATTCATGTCCACAAGCACCTGTGAATGGAACAACCTCTAGGCAGACGAGAAGATCTAGTCAAACATTTTGACTATAGTATCAACAATTAAAACCCTAATATCAACAATTAAATAACAACCATACTCCTCCAATCGTGAAAAAATACTGGGAAAAAGGGTATTCCAATATTATACAGATAGAGCTGTACATGTCCGTAGCCGTATAAGGCTAGGTCGAGGTCATGATCAACACCTGAAAACTGGTGATGTTATCAACATTTTTAGCAGGTATGCTGTCCAATATAAAGGGTTAATTTGATGAGAACATATGCTTATGACATATTTGCATATTCTGGCTTTCATCCACATCATAACAAACTTACAACTAGAGCACATTTCCTCTTGTAATGCTGGCATCCAACAGACGGAGCGGATTCTTCAGTTTCCTCCGCCATGATTCTACCGGAAGTGCTTCCGGAACTGGTAGATGCGGTGCGTTCGATATAGAGTTTACCATCGCCAAGCAGAAGCCAAAAAAATCAAAACGCTCTACTCTATCACGGACTTAGATTCCGTGACTCTACACAGACTATAGGATATATGGCCAACTTTAAATAAAGTACTATAACTTATTCTTATTTGTCCCTGTGAATTCAATGCCATTCATGTTCCACTTGATCGGAATCACGTGATCAAGCTTTCGCGAGTAGTTTGAAGCGCGCGAAATTTCCACGTGCATCACTCGGTGGGAATCGCGTGATCATGCTTCATTCTTGTAGTTTGTGCCGCACAAACCTGCATTTCCCTGTGATAACCATGGAAAGGAAGACAAACAGCAAAAATATAAGATATTTAAAGAACAAGGGACATGTACGTGTGTTACTGCCTTTGTTCAACTCCAATAAGATATATCCGCGGTTCGTAGTAGAATCGGGAATAATTTGTCTCGTGCGGCACGAGCAGCAGAAGGCTGTCACGTGTTCTAGGGTACACGGGTCGCATAATGATATGTTGTCGGGTGGTAATTTCTAGTTGCCTTATCAGGACGGACGGTCGATTCTAAACTGTTAGTATAGCTTCCAAGCTATGGGGGGGGGGGGGGGGGGGAGCAGTTAGGTTCCGGAATCAATAACTCTATTTCTAATAAAGTAAAGGAGGCAGTGGCGAGTTCACAGAACCAAGTTCTATCGCATTTAGACATGCTAATTACCAGTAAGCTAGACGCTTTTGAATCCAGGATGTCTACTTCTTCCGAGGCACAGATGACAAAGTTACAGCAAAATCTTACTAACGCCGCAGACGCTCACAAGTTCACTACGAGCTGTGAGAACCAGTACAAATTCAACGCAAAGGTCCAATTGAAGTTGAACGAGGTCCGTCAAGCTGCAGAGTTAAATGTAGGTCCGGGGGGCAGTCGCTGATAAAGTCTCGGAATTTATTGCTCGGAGAAACTACAGACAAAAGTTGGTAAAGTTAGCCGATACCTCAGGAGCCGGATAGAAAGCGGTAGACGAATACATACTTAAATCCTATAGCATCAGATTCTAAAGACGAGAAGCGGATGGAGCGCGCTACGTCAAAAGCTAACAAGAAAATCAAAACGACAAAGGTCAAGTTGGCGAGAAGCCGGGTTGGATACGCACCATATCGATGGTACGGAGCTAAATCGAGGCCCTGCGACAACACAGGCAGTACAGAACACAGATTCCGGCAATGGAGTAACGTGGAGGGGTCAGCGACACGGCCTGTGTTACAACTGTGGTAAACCCGGACTTTGGCGTCTGGAGTGAATTCAATGCCATTCATGCCCAACTTGATTGGAATCACGTGATTAAGCTTTCGCGGTAGTTTGAACTGGTATCGAACCTCCGACGTTCAATAGCTTACACGTACAACAGAAACCTACCGTTTAGCCCATTTGGTTACCACATCAGATATGATAATACCAAGGATGGTTGGTGTCTTATTCATGTCTTGTTTTGTTTTTTGGGTGTTTTTTTTTTTTATTTAAAAATCCCATTAAACGATATGTTAAATAATTTCTCGTAGTGTTTGATAAACCCAGGGTATCTTGTTTTACAATATACAATACAGTACCATAATATTTTATATTTGAGTGTCACACATCATATTATAAATGTACAAGAAAATACAGCTAGTCCGACTATCCACGTGAACACTATTACTGTTCTGGATGAAGTCCCTTGTTACTGCATAACTACACACTCAAACTTTTTCCGTTCTAAACTTCCCGTCGATTCTTGACGGAGTAGGTGCGTTAAGGACCATTTTTTGCCCCACCTTAGATTTTCAAAAGAGGTATGGCGCATATTGGCCCGTTTCGACCTAAAGGTGCCCGTTTTCAAAATAAAAAAATAAACATCAAAATGTTAGGTTTTTGAACACAAATGTTAAATATGTAACATTTATATATTCTTATAAGCGAAAAATGAGTTCGTTCTTTCCAATGACTATTTCATTAAACGACCATAAAGTTGCATTATCGTGCTATTTGGAACTATCAAAGGAGGTTTTCCCAAATTAAAATCCGTTTTTGACATAGAGCGCATCTGAGGACCAACTTTTATAAAGTCTTATTTTGTTTATGTACCAATAGACTACTTATATCTTATTCTTAAAAAGTGGTCCTCTGATGCGCTGGTATCAGAAAATGGGGAAAAAAACCTTGTTGATAAAATATTTTAATTTCGATATCGGTTTTCCCCAACATTTACTACAATTCTGTCATATGAAATTTAGAAAGTGTTTGGGTTGACCTTTCACACTACAGCGAACCAAATAACCATGGAAATATATTTTAGTACTAGGAGATTACAAAAGGTCACGTGATATCTTACACTGTACCTGCATTTTTAGCTCGGGCAAGCGAGCGCTTAGCTTAGGTCGGTATGGGCGGAAAGTGACCATACCTCTTTGTATACTGTTCATACATGAACACATGAGATTAAGAAAAAAAGACAGTTTCAAAGAATTCCAACATCATGTTGCCTAGCAACAGACCTTGAATCCCACCTTTTATTTTCAGTTCATTTGCACATTTTAATGATATCTAATTGTGTATTATAACATTTTATATTGGTTGTTTATTCGAAAAGTTTTATACATTTTTGCATAAATAATGATTAGTCTTAAAGTATCTTTGAGCATTCGTTTACTTAAATGTGACCAAATATGCTTTTGGTTCATTAACAACAAAAGTGTCTATAGCAACGGTATACAATTTCTATCAAAATGGACGTAAAACGTGCATCTTTTGTGTTACAAGATTAAATTATATATTTAAAAATTACAGTAAATACGAAGCTTTCATAAAGAAAACATACAGGAGGAACGGGGCGGGTGGGGGGGGGGGGGCAGTCGACATTCCATGGCAACCATGCCTTGTCTTAGCAACCAAATAGCCCCATAGCAACCATAAATGAAATTCTTTACAAAGGAGTTTATTACAAGTTATTCACTCATTTGTTTCAATTTTCATATATTTTTTTCTCATTTTATTGGCTTTTTATCTCTCATCTGCATGAGAGGATGAAGAACAATTCAGATTCAGTTTCAATTGTACAATTTAATCAATATTACATTATTATCTTATTTTTTTTAACAACGATTGTTTTTTCTCTAGCAAATGTTTCATGATGTTATTCCTTTTCGAGGCTCGGTCAGGGCACGAGTCAAATATTATCTTTTGTCACTTGTGTTCTGTGTTATTTTACACTCGCTGCTAAAAGACTTGTAGAGGGTCATCGCAGCTTAGTGTTATATATAGTATCAAGTTTTATGGAAAATATTTCCCTCCTCTTCTGTGTTCTGTATTATTTAACACCCGCTGCTAAAAAGACTTGTAGAAAGTCGTCGCTTCTTAGTGTTATTTTGGTTGCTGTTGATATCAAGTTTTATAGACAATCTTTCTCTTCTTTTCTATGTTCACCACGTCTCTGCCTTTGTCCGTCTCTGCCTTTGTCCGTCTCTCTGCCTTTATGACTATCAAGAACGCTATGTCGCAATGCTACAACTGATAGAATAAGATGCAATACATATATGTTAGATCTAAATTAATACATTTACTTGAACATAGGAAATAGGAACTTATTTTTTATTTCTATTTTGCAGACCAGCGTCACTAGCATTTTGTGGGCTTAACCACAGGGACCTGAGAATTTTCGATAAAAATGCCCCCTCAATGGTCATTATAGCTTTTATGACCATTGAGGGGGCAGTGTTATCGAAAATTGATATTAACCCACCCACCCACCCCACCCCCCCCCCCCCCCCCCCCCCCGAATGTGTAAAATTACTCTAAACATCCTATTTTAGGTCCAAAACTAGCTGTAACAAATTCTCATGTCCCTGTGCGCTAAACTATAGGGAACATTTTGTTGGTTTTTGTTTTCTATTAATTTCCATGCAGCAAATTAGGAACATTTGCTTTCACGGTAAATAAAAAAAATATAATGTACAGTAACTGCACAATGTCGTGGTGTGGTTGTTATTGTAAATTATGCATTAATTTTCGCCGTCCATTAACATGGAAATGTGTTTATTACACGTGTACCATGTCGATTATTTATCTGTAGTACAATCTTGATGCATCCCCAATCAAAGCTATATGTCGTTTTCCTGCAGGCAAATTGACCGGAAGTCAGTTTACAGCTGACGCCGTGTATACAGTAATTTACATGATCAGCGAGGATATTTTTCATGTGGTCGGTTATTGGTATCATCCGTGTACAACCGACATTATAACTAATACACAAATTGATAGAACATCCGGACAGGTCCCAACTTCTACGACTGTGCTATAGACCTATCTTGTGTCTTCCTCCTAGGCACAGGGGCCTGAGAAATAATTTTTGTTACAGCTATTTTTACACATTTTTTTTTTAAATAATTGTTCGTCCTCCACAATGGTAATATTATACGAAATATAATAGCATATTAGCATATACTAATTTGGATTGGCATTTTTACCGTAAACTTAGTATAAGCAGGTACAAAAAACGGATGAAAAATTGCTTTAAACACTTTTGCCAAGATCCACATATCTATTCATATATATAGCTAATATCTACAGGTCCCTGTGTTTAACAGTATGAAGCTATTACCATCACGGACACTGGCACTCGTGGTCAGGTGAATAACTTTCTATAAACAAATATATATACATGACAATAAATCGTAGTGAAATGTTTATAAAAATAATAAAAAAATAATGTGAAAATAATTATTATGAAATTTAACTCTGACGTATCCAGCTGTTATCTAGCTGTAATTTTCGTTGTATTTTTTACAAAAATAATAACAATACGAAATTTAAGACTTCTTATATCATTATCATTTTAATATGATTTATTAATATAAAACAAAAAAACGGAAATGGTCACAAAACACGAGTGTATTGCAATATATTTATAATCTAACAGTAAAACGAAAATGGATAATCATTTCATAGAAACTATACAATACAACCTTTGAACAGGAAGTGCCGTTTTCTGCTTCCTTATTCATAAAACAGCCACAGGCAATGTACATTAGACGTGAGATTTGTTAAATATATAAGTGCATTGTAATAAGGAAATAGGAAATACATTACACGGATATGTTATTGACTTGGACCGGGTCATTTGTATATATTGTTTCTTCTGCCTTCAAGTACACATTGTTCTAATGTTATTTCCATGGAATTAGATTAAATGCTAAGTCCCTGGAAATTACAAAAGAGAACTGTATATACGAGTCTTTATGGATGTATCTGTTGTTTAGATGATGGCTACCTAGCTATATTTATATCGTTGACAGAACCAGTGTTATATATTACTTAAACATACAATCATACCAGGAACTTTAAATGTGTTTAAACCGGTTTGTAAAAGAAACCGTGACGTAGCCCTTGATCGAATGTCTCCTATAGATCTAACTCCATATTCTGCATATAAGGGATAAGGCCATTTAACTCGGTCATCCCTGTAAACACATTTGAACTCTTCCGACTCAGGGGATGGAATAGTCCATTGTAAAATTTCAGGGTGAATTGATGAGAGAATGTGATCAGGGGGCGGGTCCCTTAAATGGAGACAAGATACACCTCAAAGCCGTGAAGTGGCGAGGAAAGCGATGAAGTGATATAACCAAGGCGTATAACTAAGGCACGCCATATGTTCTTCGCTCGCGATAGTATCACATAGAATGGATTAACCTCATACGGTAGCTCAGGGACGTATATACGTCCCTGGGTAACTCTACATATTATGTATCAAATGGACATGATAATTTGTTACATATAGTTTTGGACCTAAGCTGAGGTAATTTTACACTTTTGGGGGTGTAGATAAATTTCGATATACTGCTGCCCTCCTCCAATATTGTCATAAAGGCTATTGAGGTGTGTGTGTGTGGGGGGGGGGGGGGGGGGGGTATGTCCAAAACTAGATTAACAAATTCTCAGGTCCCTGTGAGATGTATCTCTGTGTAAGCGAAACGCCTCCTACACCCACGTGCACCCAACAATAATAAATAGGCCTTAGTAGGCCCAGTGACATATAAAGCCATATATACGGTCTGGTAGGCCCCAACACAGACGAATGGCTAAATTTACATGTCTATGGCCCCACTAATACCCGGCCTCACATTGCTGTGCTAACGACGCAATAAATAAAATTCGTCTTGTCGTTTAGAGCTAGGCCTACGTCATCGCATGCAGAAAACCATCATCATTAATGAAAACTAAAAATCCAAATTGCACAGTAACATTAATGGACTTTACTTGATGTGTGGGATAATTGAGTCCAAGACTAAACGCGCGTGTGTCTCCGACAAAACATGTACGTGCTTGTGGTTATGAATGTGATTTTTTTAAAAATATAAAATAGTAAGTAACAAACGAACACAATTTTATAACAATATTGTGATTTCGTAATTAAAACCTCAATTAGAAGCCTTATAATCATGTCCACAAAAAAAAAAAAAACAAAAAAAAAACCAAAAAACACTGTAATTAACTTTTCTCACGCCACTGTGTTTTTAAACCAACAGACCAGGTGATGTAATCATCAATATTGATGGAATCTACCGAAATATAAGAAGAAGAAGACAAGCAACTGATTTAAAATATTGATCAATCAATATAGATCTGTAGCTATTCATAAAGCCACGGACTTAGATATAAATAAAATTAAATATAATTCCGTGATAAAGCACAAGTTGATACAAGTTCAAAAAAATAACACCATATCCTTAAGGTATAGGCCTAATTGACAAAGACATCATGTTATATACGTGTAACCCTAACGTTAACAGTTAGGCTTATGCTGACATTAAATTATTGACAAGTATACGTAACAACTTTCATTTTCAATACATGCGAACGCACCCAGTTGACCCGACGCGCGAATTATTGACATTCAAGATGGCGACCGACAGTAATTCAGACGTTCAGCTGTTCCAGCCGCTGGAACGTTTGCGTCAAGAAAGTCATGTACGAAGCATGCAACAATACAAAGAGATGTATGCCAGATCTATCGAGGACCCAGAGGGTTTTTGGAAGGAGATTGCACAACAGTTTTATTGGAAGAGTCAGCCGACCGGGATGTTCTTGGATTATAACTTCGACTGCAGGAAAGGACCGATCTACATTAAATGGATGGAGGGCGCACAGACAAACATTTGTTACAACGCTGTGGACAGACATGTCAAAGATGGACGTGGAAGCAAAATAGCATTTTATTGGTTAGTGTTCAGGGACAAATGTCTCACCTTAATTTCTATCAATTAAGTTTTATTAGTTCAGAGTTACTCCCCCTTACACATGTTACAGGGCACCTGAAGGTCCCCCAAACTAATCATTTATATGGTCATGACCAGGTGTCATTGTATTTAAAGTGTTTATGTCTTTTTATAGAAACATATTGCCAAATGACTTGGCTTTGTTCATGTAAATAGATAATTCAAACCACTGAAAAATAGATCTAGATGGATAGTTTATTCGACCATGACTGACCATGGATATGTATACGCGCATACGTATCACATATTTTTTTCAGTACAGTACACATCTTAAAACAAAATTCCTGTTATGAAATGCATGATGCATGTCTTTGACCTAGCTGATTTAATTGCTTGATAGATCAGGAATTATTTTCAACAGAATTTGTGCAGATTTAGGACTAACTAAGTATAATTGTTTTAGTTGATAGATCTGATGTCTCTATGTACATTCTTCACTTATAATATATACAATATACTCTTTTCTTTTTTTCCATTTAGGGAGGGAAATGACCCAGATGACCATGGAAAAATCACCTTTCAGGAACTTCAAGATAAAGTTTGCAAATTTGCAAACGTCCTCAAAAAACTTGGTAATTTGATATTTGTTAGGTCATGAAATGATAATGTGTCTGTGTATTTAAGCTAGGTCAGTAACTCTTTACATTTGTCATAAGATAGCTTGGTGTTATGGAGTAGATATCGTGAAAGTTTATATAATTTATATAATTACTATTAGCACTGCACAGTAGAGCTGGGTACCACAAAATCAAAAGTACCACAGTATTTAGACAAATACTGCGGTACGTACCACAGTATACCACCTCGATTGAATGTTTGAGCTAGCTAAAGGTCTCTGGTTGTTTTTGTTCTGAAGCCAATCAACAAGAGGCCTGTCATAAGTTTCTCTTTGTGTAATCCTCTAATATTGTTTGAGTGAAGCTATGTCTGTCCTAGCTATATATATGTAGTTGATCAGCAAACTTATAGGAAATTTTAATTAAACCATATTGGAATTCCAATTGATCTATGTAACAAATAGTTCTTTGATAAGTTAAATGAATGTCCCCAAAAAACCTGTACAGGACTGATGTACCACGGTACGTACCATAACAACTTTATACCACGGTATACCGGTAAAACCGCCCAGCCCTACTGCACAGTTAATTTGCAATGTTGGCTATTTATATCAAAAAGAAACGTTAACACACAAACATATTTTGAACTCAGTTTGTACCCCTGGATCTGCTTACAAAGCATCTTTAATATTCCAGGGGTTACACATATGTTCACCTTTCTCTCAAGCTCTGCATCCATGGAAAATGTAGTAAATTTAACTGAAGGCTCATAAACTAGCTTGATCTATTGATGTAAATCCAAAGAACCTTGTGGCTACAATTAAATACAAGTAAAATTGACTAGCTTTGGAGTAAAGTGGTGCATATGCTGCGCTGTAATCTTCAAAGGACAAATATCACCAATTACCAGCTTAGTCTAATATGATAGTGATTGCAATTGGTCAGGGTTTCTTTTTACCAGAAACCAATAAAATAGCTACAATTGTAGTAGTGACATGCTTTCAGTTTTGCTATGTTACATATATACCAAGAGGTGCAGAGATGGTGAAAGTACATGTTTAACCCCTTAATTGCTGATGCTGCAACATGTACATAATTGAATTACAATAATGTGATTGAAATTAAAATAATTTCATATTAAAACCATAGCATCACACTATCAAGTTCTACACCTGATTTTGGTGCACGTGGTCATCAGTTCATATTAAAGGTCAAATGTCACACGTCATCAGTTAAAGGTCAAAGGTCACACATGACCACTTTGTGGGGGGTATATCTACATGTATGCGAGTCTCGATCTGCTCACTTTGCTTTTAATATTTTGGTTTTAAAATCATCTAAACAGGACAGGATTATTCAGATAATTACCAGCAGTAATTCATCAAAAAGAAGCTGGAGGGTAAAAGATACAAATAACAATTTACACTTTGTACCTTGATTTAGGACTTAAGAAAGGCGACCGTGTGGCAATCTACATGCCCATGATTCTGGAACTGTCTGTGGCCATGCTGGCATGTGCACGAATCGGCATAATACATTCAATTGTGGTAAGTGAATGCAAATGGTTCTTTAAATGAATTCAAAACTGGTTCAAAGTGTTCATATAGTATGTACCAGTACCTGTATGTATTTAGATTAATGTATTCAAAGGAATATTACATAATTAATAAATCATGTAGCATCTGTTTGAAAATTGTCAAATACATGTAACATCTGTTTGAAAATTGTCAAATACATGTAGCATCTGTTTGAAAATTGTCATATACATGTAACATCTGTTTGAAAATTGTCAAATACATGTAGCATCTGTTTGAAAATTGTCATAAACATGTACATGAATAAAACTTGAATTTGTTGCTAAGAATAAGAGTGAAACTTAATAAGTCTCACCGACTGTACTAAATAATCTTTCTTTCTGTTTCAGTTTGCCGGATTTTCCAGTGAATCTCTAGCAGAGCGGATATTAGATGCTCATTGTTGTGCTGTCATTACTACAGGTTGGATATAAATATTTACGTATCTATATTTGTGTACTATGCATTTCTTTCGAAAATCACTGTTTAAATTATCGGGAATTTTCTTTGATCTCACATAAAAGATATTTTGCAGACAATCTGAAATAGAAACCTTGCATTATGCTCTTGGATGATGTGCATGATGTTATTATTTAAAGAGAAATCAAGAATTGATTTTGATTTGCATGTTGTAAAAATGACTTGAATGTATATGAAAGTCTATTTATATCTGGTAGAACCAAATTTTCTGGTTTGAAGGAATAAGGATATTTTTGAAATATTGACATATTCTTCACATTTGATCCTAGTTGATGCTGTTTTCAGATGGTGTGTGGAGGGGAACAAAACTCATGAACCTAAAACAGATCGTAGATGATGCCTTAGTTATCTGTGGGAAATCGTAAGTCGCATTACACAAACTGTTCATGTATGTGTTGATATAAAATGTATATATCTGTGAGGCGATTGTAAGTCTGACACTAGGATCATAGATATTGCCATAGAAATTCATGCTAAATGTCTAGTGATTAACATAGAATTCTAGAGCTTGCGATGCATCCTTTGGTAAATTTGATTTGTTCCTGCTGGCTTTTAAAGAAGGAAACGTTTGTTTAATCACATTTTTGATTTATACAATTTTTCTGTATTCTGTGATCAATAATAGATCTCTTCCATCCTTGGAAAGAACCTTCAATCTTTGGAAGGTACACATGTTAAGATCATATGTTTGATTAAATATAGGAAACACCCTGTAAATAAATGTGTTGTTGTCAAGCATCTGACAACAACAGAGGAAATAGATGACTGTGGTGATGCAGAAGAGATTCCGGCGAAACGACCTTCACGTAAACTCAAGGTAATTATATAAGCTGTGAACGTTGTTACTTAAAATCTTTCTGACGAGTGACATCATAACACAGCATCTGTTGGTCAGAGTACCTGGTAAATGTAAGATTATGATAGTTAAGGAGAATTATAATGAATTATCCTTTGGAATCAATTTTTAGCTCACTTGGCCAATCCATCAACCATTAACTTTCCTTTTAAATAACTTCTTCTTTTGAAATACTGAAAGTCCCTAGATATATAGTGACATGATATTTCGGTGATAGCTTCGTTCGAAGAAACCAAACAAATTTGGTCAAAACTTGATATTTACATACTTTCATGGTCAAAGCTGTTAAATGTATTTAAATCTTGTAACATGTTCTATTGAATGACTTGTAGTAGCTTTGGATTTAATTCCACTTTGAGGATACAGGTGAGAGATTTAATGAATACCAGGTGAGTGATGCAGGCCCATTGAGTCTCTTGTTATTCACATATAAAGGATGCTGTTTCTGTGAGCTGAAGGGCAGAAACCAAAATGAGAAAATATTTGCGTTAGTTAACATGATTTACTTTTTATGAGAATCATTTGTCATGATTACTTGGGTTGATTCAGGTGAGCAATAACTTGACCCGTTGTGGTCATTTCGGCTGATTTTATTTGAAGGAATGACAGAATACTATATAGCTACTGTACAGATTTTGTGTGCGTACAAAATCAAAACTGCTGTTTCCTTAAATTTCTTGGGAGATGACATAATGTAATTTGTATATGGATCCAATGTAACTTTTTGATTTCCGAGACTCTTAATGTCAATATTTTTCATAGATCCACTGGAACACTGAGCGAGATGTGTGGTGGCATAATGAAATGGCAGATGCATCCTCGGAATGTGAGCCTGAGTGGATGGATGCTGAGGATCATCTGTTCATGCTATACACAAGGTAAGCACAGTAGGATAGTGTCTGATTAAGACTGGAGTCATAAAAAATTCTGGAAATACTTTAACATTGTGGGACCCATTGTTATGCCCCCGCCATGAAATGGGGGGGGGGGGGGGGGGCATATAGTGTTACCCATGTCTGCCCGTCCCATGGTAATGTAACCAGCTTATTTAAATAACTACTGATCCAATTGACATCAAACTTCGCATACATAATAAGTATGAAGAACTTATATCATTTATGTCTTGCAGACATTTCTAGTTTTTAACAATATGTACTAAAATATCCCATGGAAATAAATTGTAAAATGATAACTATATCATTCGGTGGATTTTAAGTTCTCACCTGTGTTATGTAGTAAGAAGACCTTGCATAACAATACCAGAAAGTTAAGAACCAGTTTAACTGGTCCGTTCTTTATTGCATGGTGGTAATGTCCTGGCTCAATAACCTATAGGTCTCGGGTTTGCACCCTGCTCATCTCACTAGTTTCATTTTTTTCTTTTTCTCGTAAAATATTATATCTTACCTACATGTATGTCAGGGTGTTTGTATGTACTAATTATCACGGTTGATAAATATATATAATTTCTTAAATATACACAGCCCCTGGTTCCCATACAAGTGCTATGTTTGCTGCCTTGTGATGGATCTGGTTTGATATGTGTACCTATATTGTGTTCTATTTTCCGTCACATTTTGTAACACCTGGTACTGATCTCTGAGCTTTCTTTCAGTGGCTCCACAGGGAAACCAAAGGGAGTCCTCCATACAGTAGGTGGATACATGTTGTACGCCGCTACCACCTTCAAGTACGACTTTGACTATCAGGAGGATGACGTCTACTGGTGCACGGCTGATGTGGGATGGATCACTGGCCACACTTATGTCTGTTACGGTCCACTGGCCAATGGGTCTACCAGTGTCATAGTAAGTATTGTTATGGTCTACTAGGTGATTTAGGCCACATTTTGTAGTAAGTGGTCTGTTAAAAAATCCTTCCTTTTAATAGTGTATTGGGTAGTGGTCTTAATTTCTCTTTCATCGTTGATTAACGACAAACCAAAGGCAAAAGCATTACTTTGAAATCTAAATATTGGATTTAATTTATTTTATAAAAACATGTATTTGTGCACTGTAGTTTCATATCTGGATGTTATAATTCTTATGTTCTTATACTGGAAATTATCTTAATTCGATTGGATATCATTTTAATTGCTCTTCCTGATGACTTATAAAAATTTTGATACATGCTAACATCAATGGAATATCCAAAGTATAAAACAAGTAATGAAATCCAGGTCGGAGTCTTAAGGGAACTTTGAAGTTTGATTTATAGAAGTGTGACTGTAATCTGATAAATGTACCTGGCTACCATGAAGAATATGTGGCAGTATTCGTGATACTTATAATTTGTTACATGACATCATTGTTGATACCACATATCTTCAGCATTGACAGCAAATTCCAGAAAATGTCAGTACATGTACTGCTGTGTGAAGTTTTATAACTTCAACTGTGTTCATTTAATATACAACATGATGGTTTTGACATTACTGTGTGATTACAATGCTTTGTTTTTGACAGTTTGAAGGCACTCCTTTCTATCCTGACCCTGGCAGGTTCTGGGCGATTGTAGAGAAGTACAAAATTACAAAGTTTTACACAGCACCAACAGCCATCCGAGCCCTCATGAAGTTTGGTGATGAGTTTGTCACAAAGTGAGTTATTTCTGCATTCTAGAATTTATCAGGGCAGTATTCGAAATTTGAATTAATTGTTAATGCTTACTTTCTAGCATAATTTCTCATAGTATTGTTTCCTCCTAAAAGTCCTAAAAGTTAATTCTACATGAATGTTTGCACATTCTCAGAAAGACTTTTACACAACAATAAATATATATAGGTATGTCAAACATGTCAATCCTAACATAAAGCAGACAGTGAGATTTGATAGTATTTTGTGTTATATATGTTTTAGGAATCGTTTTGGTAAATTTCGTTCCATTTTTAGAAACAATTAAACGATTGATTAAAAGTTGTAATTTTAAAATTTCAATCATTCCTTAGAAACCCTATAAATATTGAAATGTGTTATTTTAGAGAGAGGGAGAGAGAAAGAGAAAAAAACGTATAAGTTTTATGAAAAATCAAATCAAGGCACTATATTTGACTTGGGCTATATGTAGATATGACCGGTCATCCCTAAAAGTACTGGCCACCGTGGGAGAACCAATCAACCCAGAGGCGTGGCTGTGGTACTACAATGTGATAGGAGAGAAAAGATGTGCCATTGTCGACACCTTCTGGCAGACAGAAACTGTAAGTCTGGATGAATGTTTTTTCATCAAAATGTGCTTCAACAATCGTCCTGTAATTGGAATGAACGAGTCAATTTTTGAAGTTTATGAACTTGCTCTGAACTAAGTTCAGATATTGTGAGTTCATCCCACTCAAAAGTATTGTATCCATTTGAAAAGGAGAAAATATTTAAATGACTTATAGAAATATGCTAGAAATATGAAACAAGAGCTGTATTTCTGTGCAGCCTTAGAGGTACTAGCTATGTATATATATATATATATATACATTGCTGTAAATGCTATTCATTGTTATATTAATACATTGGAAGTTCTGGTACATTTGCAGAAGCATGAGTTAATCTGTTATATTCTGATTGAAATTTGTTTGATGGATTTACCACTTTTTAGGGTGGCCACACCTTAACCCCTCTACCAGGAGCCACCCCCCTCAAACCTGGATCAGCAGTGAGTATATTCCATCTAATCTTATAGCTCAGTTGGCCCTTGTGTGTTTCCCCTATCTCAAAGTTTAAGATAAGCTACATTTCTATTCACAATGGGAACCAAACATGAGTAATTTAGGCAGTTTGATACTCCTTTTGGATTATTGACAGTTTGCGGTATTTTGTAATCAGATGTCAGTATTTGCTTACATATTTTGCGATACCAGTGTCTGCTTTTCATTTTCAGACATTTCCATTCTTTGGCATCGTTCCAACGATATTAAATGAAAACGGAGAGGAAATTAAGGAGCCTGGTACAGAAGGATACTTGGTAAACAGTTTATTTTCTCATTTTAGGATAAAGCTGATCAGACATGTAATTGTCAATACTTATCAAGCTGCATTATACTCTGTGTTTATTTTTATGTCTCAATCATGAAATGGCTCGGGCATATAGTGGTTTCCTTCATCCTATATTTCGTCATTCCATCATCTTGAATTGTGTTTTCGCTCTGACATTTAATTCTTCGAAATATTTAAAATTGAAGTGTAATTTAGATGAATAACTTCAAACACCTTGCTGAATTAAATTTAATAGATGGATGTAAAGGTTTCTCAAATTACAACCATAAGACGAAATGTTTTGAAGAATAAGAATCCAATGGTGGCTGTATAATATACATAAGTGTTTGCTTACAGGTATTCAAGCAGCCCTGGCCAGGTATAATGAGGACAGTGTATGGGAACCATGAGAGATTTGAGACAGTCTACTTCAAGAAATTTCCTGGATATTACTGCACAGGAGACGGTACACGTTTAATGAAGTTTGTTTTGATCTGTTTAAATTGTTGTGGCAATTGCCAGCAGTGGCCGAATGATTCAGTTCCAAGATCAAGGTCATTGTTACTATAGATAGAACCGACATTTGAAGTAAGATTTTTAGGTCATCTGACCCAAAGGGTCAAGATGACCTATAGTTACCGTGCTTCGTCCGTCGTCGTCCGCCGTGCGCCGTGCGCCGTGCGCCGTCCGCCGTCAGCCGTCCGCCGTCCGCCGTCCGTAAACTTTTCACATTTCAAACTTCTTCTCAAGTTCTACCAATGGGAATAAGCTGAAACTTGGCTGAAATGATCCTGAGATGGTCCTGACCAAGTGTTGTTATTTTTCGGGTCGGTCCGAAATCCAAGATGGCCGCCAGAGCCGCCATCTTGAAAAACACATTTTCAACTTCTTCTCAAGTTCTACCAGTGGGATTAAGATGAAACTTGGCTGAAATGATCCTGAGACGGTCCTGACCAAGTGTTGTTATTTTTCGGGTCGGTCCGAAATCCAAGATGGCCGCCATAGCCGACATCTTGAAAAACACATATTAAACTTCTTCTACAGTTCCACTGGTACCTGTGAGCTGAAAATTGGTAGCTATGTTCAGGAAGGGCAGCCCATAAAATGTTGTTATTTTTCGGGTCCGAAAAACTCTCGACATTTGTGCCATGGCGGCCATTTTGTGACATGATTGCGCAATCACTGTTTTCCTGAACAACACCTATTTTAAACTTCTTCTTAAATTCTACCACTGGGATTAAGCTGAAACTTGGCTGAAATGATCCTGAGATAGTCCTGACCAAGTGTTGTTATTTTTCGGGTCGGTCCGAGATCCAAGATGGCCGCCAGAGCTGCCTTCTTGAAAAACATATTTTCAACTTCTTCTCAAGTTCTACCAGTGAGATTAAGATGAAACTTAGCTGAAATTATCCTGAGATAGTCCTGACCAAGTGTTGTTATTTTTCGGGTCGGTCAGAAATCCAAGATGGCCGCCATAGCCGACATCTTGAAAAACACATATTAAACTTCTTCTACAGTTCCATTGGTACCTGTGAGCTGAAAATTGGTAGGGATGTTCAGGAAGGGCAGCCCATAAAATGTTGTTATTTTTCGGGTCCGAAAAACTCTCGACATTTGTGCCATGGCGGCCATTTTGTGACATGATTGCGCAATCACTGTTTTCCTGAACAACACCTATTTTAAACTTCTTCTTAAGTTCTAACACTGGGATTAAGCTTAAACTTGGCTGAAATGATCCTGAGATAGTCCTGACCAAGTGTTGTTATTTTTCGGGTCGGTCCGAAATCCAAGATGGCCGCCAGAGCCGCCATCTTGAAAAACACATTTTCAACTTCTTCTCAAGTTCTACCAGTGGGATTAAGCTTAAACTTGGCTGAAATGATCCTGAGATAGTCCTGACCAAGTGTTGTTATTTTTCGGGTCGGTCCGAAATCCAAGATGGCCGCCAGAGCCGCCATCTTGAAAAACACATTTTCAACTTCTTCTCAAGTTCTACCAGTGGGATTAAGATGAAACTTAGCTGAAATTATCCTGAGATGGTCCTGACCAAGTGTTGTTATTTTTTTGGGTTGGTCCAAAATCCAAGATGGCCGCCAGAGCCGCCATCTTGAAAAACACATTTCCAAATTTCTCTCAAGTTTCACCTGTGGGATTAAGCTGAAACTTGGCTGAAATTATCCTGAGATGGTCCTGACCATGAGTTGTTACTTTTCGGTCGGTTCGAAATCCAAGATGGCCACCATGGCCTCCATCTTACAAAACACATTTCCAACTTCTTCTCAAGTTCTACCTGTGGGATTAAGCTAAAACTTGGCTGAAGTGATTCTGAGATTGTCCTGACCAAGTGTTGTTATTTTTCAGGTTGGTCGGAAATCCAAGATGGCCTTCAGAGCCGCCATTTTGAAAAACACATTTCAAACTTCTTCTCAAGTTCTACCTGTGTGATTAAGCTGAAACTTGGCTGACATGATCCTGAGATGGTCCTGATCAAGTATTGTTACTTTTTGGGTCGGTCCGAAATCCAAGATGGCTGCCAGAGCCGCAATCTTGAAAAACACGTTTCCAACTTCTTATCAAGTTCTACCACTGGGATTAAGCTGAAAATTGGCTGAAATGATCCTGAGATGGTCCTGACCAAGTGTTGTTACATTTCGGGTTGGTCCAAAATCCAAGATGGCCGCCAGATTCGCCATCTTGAAAAACAAAATTGCCGTCCGTAAACTTTTCACATTTTAAACTTCTTCTCAAGTTCAACTCCTTCTTTCTGTACACATGCGCAGTACATTATAACTAAAGTGTGTTCGGTTGAACTCTAGTAGACTACAGTAACTATAGTCGGCAATCGAACTCGCCCATTGTCACAAATCTAAGATGGCCGCCACATATGTCATTTTGAACTTCTCAAGTTCTACCAGTGACATTGAGCTGAACCTTGCAAAAATTATCCTCAGATAGTCCCTACCAAATGTTATTTATCGGGTCCGTCAGACATCCAAGATGGCTGCCACAGCCCCCATTTTGAATACACATTTAAAACTTTTCATAGAAAAATGATCCCCAGATAGTCCCAACCAAATGTTGTTATTTCTCCAGTCCGTCAGAGATCCAAGATGGCTGCAACAGCCCCCATTTTGCATCCACATCTAACACTTTCCATGATCTGAAACTTGCCTAAAATGATTCTGACCAAATGTTATTTTTCGCACTGTTCCGAAGAAATCCATGATCATCACCATCTTGAAAACCACATTTGTGTGGCATATTGTTACATGATTGTATTACTAATTCCTAGAGGAGAGGAATCTATATAAGCTATTAGCTTGTTTTCCAATCCTCACTATTTGTATAATTTCTATATATGTAATATACATGTACACTGATGGAAATAAAATATTGTTTAAACTAATTCCATAATGGTATCACAATTGGTAGTCAGATGACCGTTAAGGCCCTTGGGCCTCTTGTTGTGCAGTGATTTTAGTTCCCTTGAGCCTATCAGGGTTGAACTCGAACATCAAACAGTTTTTTTTCTTAATGGAAGACCTTGCTTGCAATTTCTTTCATGTCAAGGTCACTGTTTAAGTGTTATTATAAATAGACCTGAAGTCCAAACAATGGTTCCTGTAGATTCTTGTTGGTTTTCAAAAAAAAAAAAATCTTAAAGAAAAAGTGTTCTTTCTTGTTATAATCATCACACATGTTATATGCCTCTTGGGAATATTGTATTCAGCAAAGTGAAAAACTTCTCAAGTTTATAAAATGCCGTAATGATGACAAAAAGTTGGGGAAAATTAACAACTTCACTTTACATCCTTGACTTTTTAAATTGATTCATATATACCGGTACTTCATACCATTCCTTTGTCTGTTAATAGGAGCAAAGTTTGATGAAGATGGGTACTTCTGGGTTACTGGACGCATAGATGACATGGTCAATGTTTCGGGACATCTGCTGAGCACGGCCGAGATAGAGAGTGCTCTGATTGAGCATTCACATGTGTCGGAGTCCGCCGTCGTGTCCCATCCACACGATATCAAGGGGGAGTGTACCTACTGTTTCGTCACTCTCAAGGAGGTAGGTATTAAAATAATATCCTACCTCTGATGGAATATAAATCATTTGATTGACAAATTGTATTTGTCTTGTTTTATATCATGTTTCTGTAATCGTACACTTTGATAACATTAAGGAATAAAAAAGGGCAGCAATCCTGAGTCCAGGTTTGAAAATTATCCTGCCGACATGTTTCCTTCTTTTATTCCTTGATTTATCTACTTTTAAAGAGCGCCCTTTTGTATCCTTCCAAGACCTAAAAGACCAACTTTTTCCTAAGCTACCCTGAAGGAACGTTGGTGCTTTGGGGATTTTCCCACTTTTATTTATATTAATTTTCATAAAACTTTTAGTGTTCAATAATTTGAATGCAGAGGAGACAGCCATGAATAATCTTTGATAAGGTATAACGTTCTTGTTTCAGGGTTGTGAGTTCAGCGAAAACCTGATATTGGAATTGAAGAAAAAAGGTATGGATTACACGTTTTGAAATGGGTTGAGTTTTTGTTAGAGTTCATATAACAGATCAGAAATGTTGTACGACTGTAAGAAATTTTTAAGAACAGGATTTTTTCTTTTCATAAAAATCTACTACAGTAAAACCTTTTTATAATGTAGCCGATTGTAACACAGATCTGCATAAACTAATGAAAACATATCCCTGAAAAAAATCTTATTGGATGATAACACATTCTAGAATAACGTGTTATTGGCTTAAACGTAGCAGTTTTTAGCTCACCTGGACCGAAGGCGCAGATGCCATAGCGCAGCGTCCGTCGTCCGTCCGTTGTCTGTCAACATTTGCTTCAAATCGCTACTAGTCAAAAAGTCCTGATTGGATTTTAACCAAATTTGGTCAGAAACATCCTTGGGCAAAGGGGAACAGATTTTGCATAAATGGTGACTCTGACCCCCAAAGGGCCAGAACGGCGGGGCTCAATAGGGAAAATAGAGGTAATTCTTTAAATCTCTTCTTGTCAAAAAGTCCTGATTGGATTTTGACCAAATTTAGTCAGAAACATCCTTTGGGTAAGGGGAACCGATTTTGCATAAATGGTGACACTGACCCCAAAGGGGCCAGAGGGGCGGGGCCCAATAGAGGAAATAGAGGTAATTCCTTTAAATCTCTTCTTATCATAAAGTTATGAATAGATTTTGTCCAAATTTGGTCAGAAACATCGAATGGGGAAGGGGAACAGATTTTGCATAAATGGTGACTCTGACTCCAAAGGGGCCAGAGGGGCGAGGCCCATTAGGGAAGATAGAGGTAATTCCTTTAAATCTCTTCTTGTCAAAAAGTCCTGATTGGATTTTGACCAAATTTGGCCAGAAACATAGTGGGGGTAGAAGAACAGATTTTGCATAAATGGTGACTCGGACCCCAATGGGGCCAGAGGGGCGGGGCCCAATAGGTGAAATAGAGGTAATTCCTTTAAATCTCTTCTTGTCATAAAGTTATGAATAGATTTTGTCCAAATTTGGTCAGAAACATCGAAGGGGGAAGGGGAACAAATTTTGCATAAATGGTGACTCTGACCTCCAAGGGGCCAGAGGGGCGGGGCCCAATATGGAAAATAGAGGTAATTCCTTTAAATCTCTTCTTGTCAAAAGTCCTGATATGATTTTTACCAAATTTGGTCAGAAACATCCTTGGGGGAAGGCAAACTGGTTTTCACATAAATCGTGACTCGGACCCCTAAGGGGCCATTTTGGCGACTTTAGAGTTACCAGTCAGAGATTAATTCCAGTTGAGCGATGCAGGCCCATTGGGCCTCTTGTTCAGTCCCAATTGCATGATTCCACGTCATATAACATGTACCATAGGATCATCTAGGACTTGCGCTGGCCTATACATGTCGCCACTGACGCTAGTAAATGAAAATACTCAGCAAAAATGCAGATGTGGGATATTTATTTTTAAGTTCCTGTGTACGGTAGATTAAATAATTTGCGAAGACAGTTTCTAGAGCAAATGCCACAACTCAGACATCATTGTGTACTAACTGTAACAGATGAGTGCATTTCCAATGAATGGCAAGGTCAGGTATTTAAACTCTAAAATCTAGTGTTTTTACAAAACAGCCTCCTGTTAGGACACAAGAAGACATCAGTCAGCTATCAAAGTTGTCAATTTTCAGAAGGTTGTTCTAAATATTTTTAGGAATTACGTAACAGAGCAGGGATGTTAAGATATTAAGAGAGACATTTGTACAAAACACTAGATTAATTGCACTAGTTGCTTTTTCCTGAGATAATAATGTTATACATATAGCTTAATTTACTTTTCAGTGAGGGAAAAAATTGGACCATTTGCATCCCCAGACTTTGTTCAAAATGCTCCTGGGCTTCCCAAGACAAGATCAGGAAAAATCATGAGAAGAATTCTTCGAAAAATTGCTGTCGGTGACAGAAACGTTGGTGACATTACAACAATGGCTGATGAGAGTGTCATAGAGAAACTGTTTCAGCTCCGCCCAGACACTGCATGAACATTCAAAATAGTTCAAAACATTGAATGATTGCATTGTTGTATCATATCATGACACATACATGTGGTGTTATCAAGACTTTGTTGAGATTTTTAGTATGATTTTTATTCAATTGGAAATTTACATTAGATATAGAGGATTTATATAGAGGGATTGAGTTTTAGTGTCTTTGTTTTTGATTGTGCATTTAAAAGATGCATTTGAGTAGAGTTGTTTCAATTTGAATAGAGTTCTTAAAATTTCAAATTTTGGAACTCAAAATTGAATTTGAATAATGTTCTTTGTTAAGGTAAAGTAGCAAGATCTGTTAACTTTGTAGTTGTAATTTCTTTTCATGGAGGAAGCTTCAATGTTATTGTTATTTTAACAAAAAATAATGAAATTATATACAACAGGCACATTGAATAATTGTTATTTATACAAACGTTTTGTTAAATCAGCTGACAATGAAAAAGTTTGTACCTGGGAAAAATTGTAAAATGGGGAACCTTTTCACCCAGTCCCCAATTTTATTAAAAGCTTTCACAATATTGCATAGATAGAAATACTAGATGGTTCAATTTGGTAAATTTAGCACCATAAAATGATATTAGTCTAATTTTGTGAATTTAGCAATTGGAACAAAAATGATATTATTAAAGGTGAGAAAGAGTGGCAAATAATATTATGTAGTAAGGGGCAAGAATTTGCATACATTGGTAATCTTAACTTTTGGAACAAAATAAATTAGAGTTATAATAATTGCTGCATATAGATGGGCTGTCCGATCAACACTGAGCTAATAAGTTGAAAAATGATGAGTGAAAATTAAAGTTTACAGTGAGATTTGAAAACGGAAAGCAAAAGCAAGTAACTAGGATATGTTGTTATATGTTTCTGTTGTATATATTTTGTTACTAATGTTATCGGTTTGTGGTCTGTTGTACAATGGAATACAGGTTTAAGATCTTTATTTACAGTACAGGGTATACCAGAAGTTCTGTTTGAATTGTACTTTCAGTGCAGGCACTGTAGAAAAAAAGGGACCCATTTAATTTCACTAAATACACCTCAAGTAGACACAATGCTGATGATACATTCATTGAAATATCATATAAAAGAGGAAGACTCAGATTTGTTGAATGATATTTAGACGATATTTTCCATTTAAATATTGAATTAGAATATTGAATATGCCCGGTATTTATTCATTTGAAAAATATTGCAATATGTCAAAATATGTTAAATGTTTTCAATACTCGTTTACAAATTGAATCAATAATATCAAATGAGTTATAAGACTTCAGTGTGTCTGAAATATATGATCTGGCATGGTCCTAAAATGGTTGTGCAGAAAAAAACCCAGTAAACAGCATAATACAAGTGTATAAGTTTTAGAATTTAAACAATGATGTGTATTTTGTTTTAATAGGGTATATACATGTAGTTTTGTACGTATGTCTTTGTCTGTTTAAAAACACTTCAATTTTATTTTATTGATTTGATTTTTAGATGGAATTCGATTTCAAAGAATGAGTGATTCAAAAAGAGTACTCTGACAAAATAGCTTGAATGTTATAGCATTTCAGAAATGTTTTAGGTACATAGGAGATAAAAACTGGTCCCTCATTTGTGTTGCATGATTACCTGTACCGGTATTAAGTTCTTGTATATATGTTTTATGCATCATTGATGAACTATTTATAACAACCTACAGCAGGATATGTTAAGTAACAATCCCAAGGCCAAGGTCACTTCTTTAAAGATCAAATATTTACCCAAATATATTGACACATAAAGACATGAAAAGTTTATATATCAGACAATTCATCATTTCGTACATATAATAGACATGCAACACCATTTTTGAATTAATTAAGGTTGTATCTGGTATATCTTAATCTGTCTGTTACTGTATATATACTCTTAAGTTTACGTTTGATAAGAAATTCAGATAAAACCGTTAAATGTTCAAATAACCCTACATCGACAACTGCCAATTAACATTTTAATATGGAAGATATTTTTTGTTAATTTCATTTCTACAGTTCTGTATTTTTGAATTAATGCTTCATACTAATTTATTACATGCCTTTGTTATATTTTGTATCTGTAACATCTTGTAAGATTGGGTAATATATGTGATGTAGTGTGCTAGATCATGACCTGGCAATATTTATAAAGAATTAGCATAAAGAAAACTGCATTTTTAAAAAGTGTTCTTCTCACAGTTTGGGGGATTTGCAATAGGAATTTAGTTTATAGATTAAAATTGAAGATTTGCTAGATTTTGTTTGAAGATTTGACTTTGTATTTGAAAATAGTTTTGGCTTAAAATCCAGAATGATAGAATTCGTTATATGAATATTTTCATATTTGGTTCAGAAACGCAATACAACACTGCCTATATATTTATTTGCTAATGCAGAAAGCTTTGTAGACCCATGATAAACATTTAATATAAAATATTGCATGTTTCTTGTTTCTCAGATACGAAAGTCAGGGTATTTAAAACAAGCTTATAATAAGCTTGTTTTAAATACTGCTAGTGCATTTTGCTTCAAAATCTCATAATCATTGTACTTGGTTATACAAATGTATCTCCAGAGTCACTTTTTACTCTTTATGTATAAAGGTTATCACATATATTATCATAATGGGTTCTCCATATAAAAGTTGTTTTTTTTTTATTATTGAATTTTTACTAATTATATAATTGCTTATTCAATATATATAACCAAATTTCTATTCTTATACTATTTACAGAAAACAGCTTTTGCCCATGTATTCTGAAACTAATAAAACAGACGGGGTGGGGGGGGGGGGGGGGGTCAAGAAAATATAAATAATGGTAACAGGAACTGAATGATGGGAAATAAGTGAGAAAAGTTTGTGAAACAAAGGGTGTCTGCCTATTTGTTATGGGTTTATTTTTATTTATTCTTTGCCCAGTTCTAAATATCAAATTTATTTCTGTAAATCTCAAAGTTTATTTTTTTTGAAGCAATATTGTGATTAGTGTGGTTTCGTTATAAAGTGCATGCCCAATGGTCAATCACAGCATTGATTTCATCATTTTTTGATAGGATCATTACAATATGCAAACATAACTCAGGGATTCACCACGATGTCTCGGGACATCTGCACTTTTCCAACTTGATGTAAAATATGTGGCCTTCCCCATTTTGTCACGCAAAGGTACAGAATGTACTTTTATGATATATATCATTCCTACGCAAATTAACCAGTGATAGGATAAAGCATGTGTGAAGAAATCCTTGTGTGGTATCTTTTGAAATAACAAGAATAAATTGTGTTTGCCATATTTTAGCTGAATACTATAAATGTACTTATTTTGGCGGCATTCAAAGCAGCACATAACTAAATTTTCACAGATTAGCGCAATGATGTGTAAGTGCTGTTACAATACTTGCTGTAGAAATCAATATACAGAAACTGCTTTCGCAAAATCATATTTAATCAGAATTTTTCGTCACGAAAATTGCTGCTTTAGATTACCGCTAAAATAAGTTCATTTACAGTATACGCTTGGTGTCTTGTTTTTTCTCAACATGTCATAATCATGGCCATATCTGTCTCTAAAACATCAAACTCAGATTAATTGGCTTCACCGTCATTGTTCGTGGTCTGTGATATTAAAAAGAAAATGTTTCTTCAATGTTTTGGGGTAGGTTTTAAAATATGTCACAAAACATCTTGTATATAGAATAGTTTGAGACAAAATAGTTGTGAAGTAGTCTAGCAGTGTTAATCTAAGTGTAAGACATGAGTAATGCATTTGTCCTGCCATCCAGATTGACAATGCTTTTTTAGTGTCCAAAATCACCTGGTAGTCAATATATAATGTAAGTAGTTGTAGGCACATGTAGCTTAGATCCTTTATTTAGATTTGTGTACTCCAGAACTTTAAAAGGCTCCATTGAAGGTGCTACTCATTATGTTTTGACATTGACTGACAACTCTTGTCAATTTCTAAAATCATTTTCAGACTTTAGGAAGTGCTTGATTATTGAAGAGAACAATTGTTGGAGTTGGCAGTACAATGGTTATTTATATATTAGCACATGCTGATCACAGTTAAGAACATGCTATCAGTTAAGAACATGACATAGTTATGTGTATATATCTGTATTCCTGTACAATCAATAAATACGAAGATAATGGATTAACAATTGTTTTGTCCTGTATTCTGCATTAAATGCCTTCTGATCCTTGACCAGAAATGTCAGGATGTGATATATTAACTGGTATAATACTTCCATCACTGATGGCAAACTTCAAGATTTTAAACTTCAGCTCAATATCATTCGTCAAGGGCCAGAAATATCCCGAGATAGTCTGAAGTAATTGCAGTTATTTTTGGCGACTTTCAGAAATCAAAGACTGCCAAAATGGTTCTGTTGTTTCTATAATCACATTTGCAGATGAACATTGCCCTATTTCTGGTGGTAGTATTGTAATTGGTATGTTTTCACATCAAATAATACAGAACCTTGTACAACTGTGGATAAATTCCAGTCATTTTATTAAATTCAGTAACAAGTGACACAAATTATTTTTACAAAACTGAGTAGACTCTCACAGTCCTCATGAAAATTAAACATCAGACTAGATAAAGGACTTAACAATATCAGGCTCACTCATTAGCATATACAGTTTAACTTGCATATATACCTCAAGTTCTCTTAACTTCATTTGTCTCATATCGAGGAAAATGTTCAAAAGGATTTTGGGGACAACAGATTACCAAGTGAGAATTGGAGGTCTATTTCCAGAGGTCAATGGACAATGTATAGGACAAGCATCCAAATGGGAACATACTCGTAAATCTCTTACCCTGGACAGGGATATCCACACTTTTACCGGTGTGAGATTTTCTTATCTCAACCTAGGTTGAAACAAGCTACACTTGCTTTTTGCACATTCTCAACAATTGTGTGACGTCATAGCAACAATACGATGATGTCACAGCAACAATACAACGACGACACCTCAATCACATCACAACAGTGTCTTGCATTGATGTAACGTCAATATTAGATATACATAAGGTTTAACAGGGAAAGAGAAAAATAATCATTCACCTCCTTGGTAGTGAGACAGGAGATCCCAACCCTCGGGGTAAGACTCTTAAGCTGCCAAACATTTGGCAAGCCTTGTGTTTGGCAACTTAAGAATCTTACCCTTAGGGTTGAGATTCCCCTGTCTCGCCCCCAAGGGGGTGAAAGAGTCTTTTAATCTTGCAGAGATTGCATTGCCTGTTATGGAGAAGACACCAGCCAATAGCCAGGGTAGATTTCTTATTAACAGGACACTTTTGGATTAGATGAGTACTCCTCACGGTCACCTTAATCTACCACACACCGCATTGAGGAAGCTACCAGCAGTTCAACATTTCTCTTAGGGGCGGTAACATTTACGTAAACAAATCAAAGTCTATTGAACCCCAACGTTAACTTGATATACTACATTACTGGCAATAAAAACATATCTCTTCATTCACTATCTAAATCTAATGTACTGAATGTTGCATATTACCAGGTTTATCAATTTTTTGATGCAATCTTACAGCGGAGGCAAATGAACCTCTAGCTTCATCGGTCAATGACTGATCAGTTCATAAACTGTCTTGCGACTTCTAGCCCTATATATGTTACCAAAGATGTGAAACGGGTATTATTTAAGGGCTATTCCATAATTAATCATGTGGGGGAGGTGGGAGGCACCCGTATTAAAATATCATGGGTGGTGGGGTTAAAACCAAATTACATACCATTTCTTATGGCATATTTAATTTCTTTAAACATTTGGTATGTGGAGTCTCTGCCCCTCCTACACAGTTAATTCTGGAAAAGCCCTTACGCAAAAATTAAGTTATGATCAGTAGCAACTAGGACACACTAATTTCTTTACAGTTAGTTCAACGAGATCATTTCCATAAACATGACAAATAAATGCACATTTTCAAATACTGTCACTCTAGCTTCAGCTTTCATCACCTCTGATTTGCGATGTTTGTCATCCAGTATCTCATTAAAGTGCACAGTAAATCTTTGGACTCTGAAAAATACAAGAAGACCGTTTTTGAGCAATGACAACTACCCTTGTCATAGTGATATTGTGTGAGGCTGTAGTTTTCAAGCTGATCCCAAGTAATACATACTGTATTGCACAGGTAATAAATTTTACTTCTGATAAAGCACATGACCAGAATTAGACCTACCCTATTTTTTTCATTGTTCAAGTGTGTATCTGAACATATTACTAAATTATATAAATGTAGATATCATATTTGTTCAAAAATTGATGTGATTTTTGAGACATCTTGGATATCATTTTTTCTATTGGTAATTATTAAAGTTTCTATAGATATTCAATGTAAGTTATGAATTTTGTTATCTATTACAAAACCTCCTGGTTACAGGTTATATACATGTACTTGTAAATAAACATTAATATTGAAATTAAATGTTCTTCACAATTAAGATACTTTATAGCGCTACCAGTGAAATGGCACAAGAGGCAAAGAAATAGTCCATGATAAACGAACGCACTTGGACCGAACCATAGGCAGAGCTAAATGTCCACAGTTTTCGGTGGATAAATAACAACATAAATGTATCAAAAATAAAATATCCCTATATCACACGTCCACTAATTCATATACTGGTAACATAAATTAATATGATCAACTGGATCAGACTTGCTTAAAAAAGAATTAATACAAACTAGCAATAGCCAGCATTTTAGTTTCAGCAATGCAGGTACATATATACGTCTGCACAACCTCAAACTACATTATGTACACATGCCAATTTGTTTAGAGGTCAGCATTGGTCCAAATCTGTACTTGTTGTTTTCTTTCAGATTCAACTGCTTACGCAAAAGCTCTCTATTTTAATTACCACATATCTTTATCAATAAAATTTGGACATACCATTGCTAATTGATTCTATAGTACTGTTTTCTATGTGTTTGATCTTTTCTTCGGCACTGGAATGGTCAGCAAGCACAAGGAGTGTCTTTAAGTGCCACAGATTGTCAAATTCATCCAGGACTGCTTCCTCCTCTGTGTTGGATATGGCTGCAATCTGATTTATCAGGGTGTCTTTGTTTCCTTCCTGGTGGTCAGTTTTCTTATCCTTTAGTACCACTACAAAGATATAATATTTTCATACAGCCTGTTGTTCTTCAGTTTCACATGACAAAATGTCCACTGCAATTGGTTACCTGGCCCTTTAATACATAAAAATCCAACCTGCCTTTAGATTATAATGGAGATAATCTTTCTGTCTGTTTACAGGTACTTAAAAGTACTTCACAAACCATTTTTCTTACTAAAGAAATCTGTTTATTCAGACCACTTGTTTTTTAAGAATATATCTTTTCACTCCATTTGAAGCTCTTTATAACAAACTCATTTATAACAAGGTTTAAATGCATGTGTAATAAATAGAATGAAAACACAGTCTTACTAAGTTGCTCAGTACCAAGGTATAACAATTTTCAAGTATTAAAATAGCATACCAAATCTAGTAGTGTCTATAAATGGTCTCAAGGTTGTAGATAGCATGAGTAGGGATTGAGCAGATCTGTAGATTTGGTTGTGTTCTCTGGCATAACACTAAACCCATGTTGGTCAAACCAACCTGCTATAAATGAAATGCTATTCTGTTCTACAAATTTATACTATTAAGGTTGTATGACATTACAATAGAGCCCATTGAAAAACAAACACATAACAAAACGATCACAAAACAACTTCCAGCACATACTGAATTTTGTATAACCATGCATGACATTATAGGCAAGAAATCCAACCATGGACTGAAGTTATTTATTTTGGAGTTCTGGAGTTGAGAATTTTTCCTGGAGTAGCCCTTCAGTTTTTTTTATGGTTTTATCCAATTGAAAAAATGTAACCACTTATTTAATTATAGGACAAGGTATAACAATACATACCTTCTTGATCATACACTTCCCATACTGCCCTGACAAAATCAACCAGCTTTGGTACTCTCTCTTGTAACTTTTCTGTCCGACTGGATATGGACAGCAAACAGTTTCAAATTAGCATTTCACAGTCCATTATTTTTTACTATTGTGTCAATTATATGATTAGTAAGAAAAATTTACCTACAAAAATAGTTGATATCAAATTGAATGTCATGTATTATGATACTGTACTTTTTTGTTCAAAAAGAATACTTGAAAATAAACGGACTCCTATCCTGTCCCACCAGTTTAAAGGGGGCATGATTTATGTTTTCTAGTTTTCCTTTATCAAAGCTCAAAACATGTTAAGCATACTTGCTTTACAATATCATGTCATTTTGATATGTTTTAATAGCTCTTGCTACAGACAATCACCTTTCGCTCTGTTGCATGTGGGCATCCTCACTAGTATCGACAAAATATGTAAATCCTTTGTTGCTTTCACCACCATCATCCTTTTCTTTCTCTCTTTCTTTCCTTCTCTTTTTCTTCAGTTTTCGCTTTTGATTTTTTGTGAGTAACTGATTTGCTGTTCCTCCTGAAATTCTTTCTGTCTTCTGGTTCTGTCCCTCTGGTGGGTCAGCACCTCTTGGTTTTCTTTTCCGTCGCCTTCTCTTTTTAACTGCCATTCAATATAATAAAAGAGTTATTATAAACTTTATTTATTTGACAACAATTATGAAACAAGTTATCCAACTTATATCGTTGGCCCAGATGTTAGTGCTCGAGGGGTCTTCTTTTAGGAGGAAACCGGAATACCCGGAGAAAACCCATGTGGTCGGGCAGGTGACCCCATGCCTTTTCATATCCGGTCGTGGAATCAAACCCCTGCCACCTTGATGAAAGGCAAGCGCGCTATACTATCCAATGCACCACCCGACCACCCAATGAAGGAGTTAACAAATCGATAAAAAATAAACTAATAAAAAAATGAAATAATGACTTCCCTTCAGTATTGTGATTTGATGCCTGGTTGAGCTCATGTTTACGAAATACCATTGGATACACACACTGGACCATGTTAGGGTCAATGATATGCTTTTGGGTAAAACAGAGATATTCAGGTATTTCACTTTATATATCTCCCTTCAGTAGTTTTCATGAAAATCAATGTTATGTCATGACTGCTAACTATGTACCGTTGGAGAAATACCGGTACAAGACTTCAGTATATTTTTCATATTTCTTTTTCAGTCATCATCATGTTATTCACAAACAAAATACCAAAATCAGTACATACTCTACCTTCTTCTTCAGACTCTGATCCACTCTCCTCATCATCTTCCTCTCTAACAAATTCTGGTCCTTCTTCAAGTGTTGAACCTTTATCTGGAACAATACCAGGGGGTCTAGGAATCACACTGTAGACTTTTTTCTCTGGTACGACCCGACATGTATACTTTGTTGTGACACTTGTCATGTAAGTATCTGTTCCATCTTCTGCGTTATTCTGGTCCTGTTTTGTTGTTTCATTTTCTTCAGGGTCCCCATACAGACGCCGAAGTAACTTCTTTTTGAAAACTGAAATAAATAAATAAAAGATCACCCTAGTGTTAGCACGGAAGAGGTCCTATTGCAGGAAGAAACCGGAGAAACCACTCTACAATGTAGGTTAGGTACTATTGTTAAAATGTATACTACTCCAACAATGTTAGAGGTTAAACATGGCGAGAAACTTAAATGTAACAGGCTCTGTAGTTTCACCAATGCAATCAGGCAGGCTAAGACCTCATATACAATGCATATAGGAGTATACTTCACCTTCTAATTAAAGTAAGACCTCATATACAATGCATATAGGAGTATACTTCACCTTCTAATTAAAGTTTAATATACCGGTAATTCATATTTTACATTGTTAATAGATACATTTTTCTACATGTTTTAATATGAAATTGGAATGCTCTCGATAACACTTCTGATCACAGTCAGTTTGACCCCATGGCTACAGCTAGGTTTTTTAGGCCTGGTATTAATATCAATTTCGTTGTACATACATTGACCATTTAAATTTTGCTTTGGTTCATAGTAGAGTCTGAGGATTTCCGATTTAAAAAAAATGTGCCCAGGAAAAGGATTTTTTAGGGGGAATTATTAGTAGGTAAAAATTAACAACGAACACAAATTTTGGATATCCAAAATTCAATTTACGGATATCCTGAACTCAAAGCCTTTTAAGATATCCTAAATTCAAATTATGGATTCCTAAAAATGTATTATGGATATCCATTATTCAAAATGATTTTTGGATATACAAATTTCGATTCATAACATCTTAAAATACTTCCCATTAAAGATATCCATAATTCGAATCTTGGGTATCAAGCATAATTTAGGATATCCAACATTATTTGATGACAAAAATTCGAATTATGGGCATCAAAAAAGGAATTAATTATGGATATCCAGAATTTGAATTTTGGATTTCCAATTCTGTTAATAAAAAGTAAAACGGCGCCCCATATATAAGCAATTAATACAGATGACTTAAAGATTACCTTTTTTTTGTGTACGATATATATAGGCCTACATTAATTCCTTGTATATTTAAAGGCCCAATATACGTAACTTCAGGGGAATTTTTGTGTTTCTGAAAAATTCTGAAAAAAATCCAGTTGATAACCATGCAAAAATAAGTCTAAAATGAAGTAAACTTGAGCGGTAACTAACAAGAAACTCTGGACAAAAAAAATCAATGATTCAAGTGGGGCCTACTTCAACAACAAACCGAAGGCAGAAGACGGTTCGAGATTGACGCGTGTTTACAAATAGCGTGTTTCAACTGCTGCTGTACCGGTAACCGCGAAAGAATTCATCTTGAATATTGCTGATATCAGTTAATATTAGCTAAATCTATAAATATGATAAGTTATTAAGCTTGATTTTCGCTTCAAGTTTTGCCGAAAGTTACGTATATTGGACCTTTAAGAATGAGTGAAAGAACTTCGCGTGTTTTCATTTTACTTTATTTCCAACTTTATTCTTTAATAAAGTTGTTTCGTCTGAACTCAAATGGATTACTGTTACCCAAATGCTAGTCCGAAGTCTCGCACCCGCCTGTAGTACAAATACTTAGCGGGTCAGAAAGTCAAAACCCTTCGGACTACCCAAATGCAGGATCAACTTCAATATGACTACTTTCAGACTAAGTTAATGTACCCTAACAATGGTCAAATGGTACAATATGTGTGATAAAATGGTTATTAAATAGAATATGGTCGTATGTTTAGGACTATCATGAATACTCGGGGATATTTCAACAGCAAACTGTTGATTTACCGGCATTTCTGATCTTCTCCGGGTCACCCATCTTTCTGATCCTCAATGTTATGATGTTTCTTGAATTATTACGCTATTATTATGTTCGGTTAAAGCGTTGACTGAACCTTGCGTATGGGTGCGTTCGATTCAACATTTGTAAAGTTGGAAGTATTTATGCCGGGAAAGTTTAACTTAAATCATGTTTATTGACTAATTATTTTCCTTGCATTTATTTAGAATACAGACAAAATATAAAATATCTCTGTTTTAAGTACGTTTTTTGACATTTTGGGTTATTAACAGAAGTTAACTATTTAGAGCTTCATGTCATCATGAACTACCGTATGTTACAACGTAACAGTTTCCGTATTAAGTCCATTGTGTTACCCTATAATCATCAAACACATGTAGCATGCCATGCGTTTAACAGTTTAAAGATCACATTGATTAAGTACATAATGTGGTCAACATATGATATAAAACCAGAACACGCATATAGAAGGTTAAAAATCAAATTTTATTTCATAAATGTTTCATTTTTTTCTAGATCTCAATTTAATCGTCACGACAAGCAATATCATATTATTTTATTGCAGTTTGATAAATGATGACTAACAAACTCACTTTTGAGGCAAAACTATTAAAAAAGGTGTTTTTACGAAAACAAAAAAAAAATGTGAACTATCAAAAGTTTATTTCAAGAAAACAGGTCCCAAACACTCGTAGGAAGCTTCAAAAGGCACAAATATCCGTACTTAAAATTAAAATCATCAACATATTTTTCTATTTTTGTTTGTTTTATATAAAAACACCATGATGCATACAAACATTAAGGTAAAACATTTTTTTTACTATTTCCTATTTAGATATAAAGCCAAATCTTGGGCAACTTATGTATAACAAAACTAAACCCAACCCGTGATAAAAAGACGTAAAATGTACGCCACATCGTAGCCCAGGTTTAAAATCCAAATTGCTTACAGCGGAAATTAAAGAGTGAAGGAGAAGAAAGGGAGGGGATATAAACATGGAAAATTTACCTGTTGTAGAAGACCCCCCCCCTCCCCCTCCCTCCCGAGAAAAAAGTACATTACAGCGTATTAAAATGACTTCGACGTTCATTTGAAATCATTTTGACAACAGAGAAAAACCAAACACATTATTGAACAGAAATGACAGTTTATCGATAATTACCCCATACTACTTTGGATGTTGAGGACAGCACGTTCAACGATGATTTCGAAATAATATATGGAAATGATTTAAGCTTATGATAGCTAAACTACAGAAAAAAAGAGGTACAAGGAATGATAAATAGAAGGCAAGACTCCATGCTGTGTACATGAGCTCTGCATATAAGGCGTTTGAAGTTAGTTTTACAACTACTTTTAGTACAGGCAAACGTCCTATATTAAAACTTAATATGTATCGCACGCAGAACCTCGATAAAATGTAGGAAAGATACTTTGTTATAGAAAAGAATTCAGGTAGATAAAGCGTGAATAGGACGACATCCACTGTATAGCAACAGGAAGTTAGAATATTGTAAACAAATTGGAAATTTAAGCTACAATGTAAAGTTAAAATAGGAAAACTATAACAATAAACATTGTGTAAACATGACGTCAGACATGCATCGTGTAAATTGGACGTAAGACAGATACCGTGTAAATAAGACGTTAGACAGATATCGTGTAAATAAGACGTAAGACAGACATCGTGTAAATTGGACGTTAGACAGATACCGTGTAAATAAGACGTAATACAGACATCGTGTAAATAAGACGTAAGACAGACATCGTGTACATGGGACGTTTGACAGATACCGTGTAAATAACACGTAATACAGACATCGTGTAAATAAGACGTAAGACAGACATCGTGTACATGGGACGTTGGACAGATACCGTGTAAATGGGACGTGAGACAGACATCGTGTAAATAAGACGTTTGACAGATACCATGTAAATGGGACGTGAGACAGACATCGTGTAAATAAGACGTTCGACAGATACCGTGTAAATAGGACGTAAAACAGAAATCGTGTAAATAACGCGCAAGACACACAGAGAGACATCGTGTAAATCACAGGGACCTGATAATTTATTACAGCTAGTTTTGGACCTACATTAGGGTGTATAGAGTAATTGTACACTTTTGTGGGGTTTAGATCAATTTTCGATAAAAATGTCCTCTTAATAATAATGCCTTTATGACCTTTGAGGGGCATTTTTATCGAAAATTGATCAACCCCTAAACACCCTATTTTTAGATCCAAAACAAGCAGTAAAAATTCTCAGGTCCCTATGGTGTAAATAATACATTAGACAGATATCGTGTAAATAAGACATAAGACAAACATGAAACTTAAAGACATGACATATAAATGCAAATAGGACATACTATAGACAATAAGACGCCAGACAGACAAAAATAGATCATTACACAGATATAAATGTAAATCGGTAAATATAACCATTGTAAAAAATATAACACTTTTGAAAATCAGCAGATTAATAACTTTACACTCTGTAGATTTTCGAATTTACACATCATACATGTATATACAAACAGGGAAAAACCCCTGGACCAAAAAGGTCAAAATATATTAATTTCAATATATACATTGGATTTCCATATTTTACCTATATATACATTGATGGATTTTTCATGTACCACGTCAGTTTTTCAACTCTTAAATCCACCGAGTTAATTTCACAAATATTTACACATTAACATATGATGTCAGTTTCCTAGAAATAATTACAAATGGTTCTTCCAGGCAACCAGCACTTCCACCAACTCATCCGCAGACGGTCTATTTTGAGGCGTGGAGTCCCAACACTGCGAATATAGGTCACGGTAGCAAAGTTCAAATGGATTCTGCTCCGACATGTTTGGATGCTTCGGGCGATGGCCATAGGCCACAACTCCAAATATAACTACGTGCTGGTTCTCGTTGCCATACGGGTTATCACGAGCTAGCATTTGCCACATGGTAACACCAAATGAATAAATGTCGGCTTTCCTGGTAGGCGCGTCACCGCGAAGTAGTTCTGGCGCGCGATATGCAAATGTGCCGGTTAGGGACGACCTCTGGGTAGGACTTACTCTTCCGGTCCCCTCTTCTAAAATCTGGGAGCATCCTAGGTCACCAATTTTACAGTCACCATCGGGAGTGATGAGAATGTTGGCAGGTTTAATGTCCAAATGTACAATACTGTTGTCATGGAGATATTTCAAACCCTGAGCTACTTGAAAAGAAAATTTCAGTCTGAGCTCGATCGTCATATCTATTTGAGATTCGTTAAGCACGGTCTGCAGGGTTCTTTCACCGACGTACTCCATAACGACCCATGCTCCCTCTTCAAATGACGTCACATGCGTGGCTCCCAATGATTGGACAATATTGGGATGAGAGAGTTGCATACAACGAAGCTCAGCTTTGAAACTTTCAAACATGGCATCAGGGTTTTTACTCATTGTGGGTTTCTTCAATACTTTGATTGCCATTGAGTCATGTCCAGACTTTCCATTTGCCATATACACGGAACCAAATCCGCCGGCTCCGAGGAGTTTTCCAAGTTGGAAATCTTCCTTAATAAACACAGAATCGTTGTCATCGCCGCCATTTTTATGAATCAAAAATGGTTTTCTGATTTCACTTCCTAAACAGTTTCTCTTAGACTCTGACAATCGTTTGCTTTTCGGTGTAGATAGACAGAGTTTGGGAGATGCACATCGGAGATGTCGATATTTCCCAAATAAGGACTTCAACGTATGTACAGGGCTGTTTTGTACATGGTGATGATGAACATGGTGTCCATGGCGATGATGCTGCCCACGTACTGGAGTGTGATGATGACCGTTATGAAATGAATGTGTTTCGTCTCGCACTTTAACCATAACCATCTTGACAGTTCGAAGGTTTTGCACTTTTTGAACTTCTGTTGAGGTCGACGTATTCTTTGTAACCCTGAACACATTCCATCGAATTTCATTGGCTTAGACTACTGGCTTTCTTGATTTTCATTGGTCGATCATCTGATATCACGTAATCTATAGACCTACCCGAAGTATTCAGGATGAGAAGTGGTCACCCACCTATTTACAATGTAGGTGAAAAGGCATAGGAAGCTTACGAATGTTAGGGTAGGTCTAATGTAGTTCTAAATAATCAGGGAAGGATGACGTAATAAATTTATATACTGATGAGATATTTTATACATTTGATGATATTTTGCTGTTAATTTCGTTAAAAACGTGGAACACATACATGCATTACAGATTAAAGTTACCGTCTGCTCACAAATGGAAGTTGACAAAGCTTTCGACAGTTCACATGCGTGACACTTGGTGCATAACCACATGGGCACGTGTGCCCGTCAGTTGTGTACGTGTTCAATCGTAGACTTGGAGTATTTATACTTTTATTACAAAAACAGACGTATACATTTGTAATTATATAAGCATACTCATCGTAATGAACTGGATATGCTAATTTGTATCCTCTTGTTTAGATGATGCAGTAATACAGAATCCCATATTAAATTTACCATCAATGATTAATGGCATTTGACTGTTCCTAAGTTATGCTACACATCATAATAGAACTACAAACACAGAGGACCAAGGATAAACACATTCTTTAGTTTGAAACAAATGATAAACTTACCACGAATTTTCTAGGACTCTTTGTTCATAGTCTGTCGAGTTACACAAAATAAATACCATGAACTGCACTTGCATTCTCACATATCCAATATAAATAAATAAAAAAAGTAGAAATATTGATGAGAACTGCATCACCAAAGGTTAGCTAGACGATACGTGACATGATGATCACATACCGACATATAAACGTATACAGTATATGAATGTAGAGTGTTACACATATACCACTCAGTGATTTACTAGGACGCGTGCATATAAGGTCAGCCGGTGCACGATAAGGTCAAGGTTTCACAATAATACCCATCGTTGAAAACGTTTTCAATGTGCCCAGACTAAAATAGTGTATATATATCTATGAAGTGCGTATACATGACTGAGATAGATCCCCATCCCACAAATGAGATACACCCCCCCCCCCCCCGCAAAAAATGACGTTGTGGTCATTTGAAACTTCTTTCATCATAAAAAAGATTCAAAACAGAAAAAAAACTTCCCAAAGTTCATGAATAACAAAAATCCTACCAAGGGGAAAATTGCATAGAAAATTCCCTGCCTGTGTAAAAAGAAGAGAAAAAAAAACGATGAACCATTACTTGACACCAACCATGAGTAAAACGAAAGCAAAGTTCCAAAGGTCTTCAGCACAAACAGAAACTATACTCTAAGTTAAACAGATATGTAATGTAGAACATCTATTTGAAGGAGTATGGCGGAATAGAAAAGCCCAGCATTCAACATTTAAGTTGTTTATTTAAAAAAAAATCATAGCTTATCCTCATTATCTGGCACGATGTTGATGTATATTAAAACTGATAAAGATTGATTCCATAACGTTGAACATGACAAAACATTGAAAATATCGTTTATGTTAAAAATACCTATATACACTGTATTGAAAAAAATACACATGACAAAACATTTAAAACATCATTTATGTTAAAATACCTAATAAATTGAAATAAAAAAAAAAAAAAAAGATTACTAAGGAAATACACTGTATCATGCAGATCAGGAACTATTTTTTTGGTCTGGAGATACAGCTGAATGTCAGCACAGGGACATGAGAACTTGTAATCTATATATCACGTTTCAAGAATTAAGATCGACTTTCGATGAGAGTAACACCCCTGTATATGTACAGTATCCATCGGTGTTTAACCAGTCACAAATCTCGTAGTCGTATTTACTTCTACGAGATAGTGAGTAACGTGTGATAAACTGAATGTCGGGCTACTGTTTACTGAAGTACTCGTTTTAGTATTCATATCAAACATTAATTTCATGCCTAAGCTTAGAGTCTAGTCAAGAAAGATAATGTGTTTTTGCAACATTTAGGCCTAAGCCTAGACAGTAGAAATCTACTAGCATACCTAGTAAAAGAAAATGAAAGAAAACCATTCAGATAAATGAACGTACATACACAAATGTATTTTATATGTTTTAATTCGAGAACACAGGTTTGGAGTGTTGTGTTGCTATGCACAGGCTTAAAAATTTAGTTCGAACATGAACGAGTTAGAAGGTAAAAAAACAATCAAAATGGACTGACTTCAGGCACTTATAAAAATAAGAAAATTATTAATGGAAAAACTCCTGAATAGATACAGATATATTGCATGAAAATTATACCCTCGCAACGTTGGTATACATGCATGCACGTTTCCCAAAAGACGTCACCACTCTACAGGCTGCATTCCTCGACTGATTAGCATAAAACTTCACACAGGTGTTCACAAACACCATCCCTTGTTCCCTTGTTTGCGTTTCAACCTGCTGTGGTCAACAACTAGGTCACTGTTACTATAAATAGAATTTGACAGATCCGAAACGACGTCACCGCTCTTTAGGCTGCATTTCTCAACCGATTGATATGAAACTTTACACATGTGTTCACAAACATACTCCCTTGTACGAGTTCGCGTTCCAACCTGCTGTGGTCAAAACTAGGTCACCGTTACTAAAAATAGAAATTGACCTGTTACTATAAATATAATGTGACAGCCCAAACGACCTCGCCGCTCTACAGGATGCATTTCTCAACCGATTGGCATAAAACTGTACACAAGTGTTCACAAACATCGTCCCTTGTACGAGTTCACATTTCAATCTGCTGTGGTAAAAAAATAGGTCACTACGAATAGAAATTGACAAACTTTTGAAACTAGGTCAACTTTACTACAAACAGAAATTTTGTAGTCAGCGCTCTACAGGCTGCATTCCTAGACCGATTGGCTCGAAACTTCACACAAGTGTTCACAAACATTTCCTCTTGTACGTGTTCACATTCAACCGACTGTGGTAAACAAGAGATCTCATAGGGATATTGGCGCCCACCATTGATGATTTTTCATTCATTCTTAAAAAGATTGACTTTTTTCCTTTTTATTTAAATTGTATGTATGTATTTAATTTTAGTTCTATTTTTCTCTCTTTCATTTATGTATTTCATCTTCGTGAAAATTAATAATAGTTGAAAGAAGGTGTCTAATCAGGAGTTTTGTTTTTAATGATAAGTTCAAAAATCCAGAATTTTAAGAGAGATCCATCTTGCACATGAAATTTTGTTTTTCTAATCAGTCCTAAAATTAATACAGCACAACTAAGGACCTGCATATGAAATTTGGGAAAGATCCACCCAATACTTCACAAGATATAACAATAACAAATTTCCATTGTCAAAATCTGAGATGGCCCTGTCAGCCATTTTGTTTTTCTGGTCAATCCCAAAATCAATACAGCACAACTACAGACCAAGGGGAACTTGCAAGTGGAATTTGATAAAGATCCATAGATGACTTCTCAAGATATTACGGTAACAAATTTTCATTGTCGAAATCCAAGAAGGCCGCCTGTCAGCCATTTTGTTTTTCCGATCAGTCCTAAAATCGATACAGCACAACTACAGACCTGCATAGGAAATTTGGGAAAGATCCATCCAGTACTCCAAGGACGGACCACGGGCCACGGGCCACGGTCGCAGGGTTATTTGAATAGCTAAAAACTTGGTCACTATTACCATGAATAAAAATTGACAGAAGTTTGACACTAGGTTATCTTTACTACATGTATAAACCGGGATGTCACCGCTCTACAGGCTGCATTTCTCAACCGATTGGCATTAAACTTCTCACGTGTTCACAAACATCATCGCTTGTATGAGTTCACATTTCATAATGTTTTCATGGTAAAACTAGGTGACTTACTTTTAATACAATTTCTGCGCCATCATTAAAATAACACTTACCCTGGACATAAAAAATCATGCTTATCTAATCTCCCAGCATTTCCTTTTTCACTTTGTATTTATAATGTTAAAGCGGGAGCGTATTTGTTAGTATCTTTTGCGATGCTTTGTTATTTAGTATAATCATAATTACAGACGAGGAAGGCATGGTCACAAAACCAAGTAAAATCGCACAACAGCATTAGAGTGGATGTGAAGGATATCATGCCAGATACAGTGGTCAATAATGTTCTTGTCTAAGAGTGTTCTGAAGAGGTCAAAGATATAATGCCTACAGTGGTCAAGAATGTTCTTGTCTAAAAGTGTTCTGAAGAGGTCAAAGATATAATGCCTGATGATCAATCAGACTTGTATGTCTAACTAACTAAATGCAAATTTTCTTAGTAGTCTGGATAAAAGAGTTCCTCAAGACTAGTTTGAGTGAAATTTCAACTAGTTATTGGTTGACCTATCACTTCAGGCCTAAAAACTTATTTTCATGATTGGCATTGATACTAAGTACTCGGTTCTCATTTTGAGAACTTGATGTTTACTTTACAAAGATTTACATGGCGGTTGACGTCGATGAAGCAGAAAGCTTATGTTAGCTAGATAGGGCGCTATATCAAATATTGTTCATTACTATTATACATTCGTTGCATAGGATAAAAAAAACTGCTTTGACATTATGGCATCGAATGTTTGCACCGTTTGAAGAAAATCAGTTAAGGTTTAATTAACTCCATGGACTGGTATTACTTCTATTCGTGTCTTGATTTAATCCCAATATTTAAGAAATCTGAAAGTATCAGTTAGAATAATAGCCGGCTCGTTTCTCTTTACCTTGTTGTGTTATTCGGTGATAGAAAAAAAATCAGAGAATACCAAAGCGTCAACAAAACCATAATCCGAACTCAAAATCGATTAAACTAGAGGCAAAATAGGAACAAAGGAAAGATTTACATGGAGGCTCTCGTAAAAGCACAAGAGAATAAGCCCAGGTGTTCCGGAAGAGTAAGCGTCTTCTGCTTCATCGACGACACCCGCCATGTAAATCTTGGTCACATCCAAGTAAGCATCAATCCTCAAAATGAGAACCGAGTCATCATTGTCATTACAACAAGTAAACACACTAACAAGCAAACTAAAAAACGTCCATCTTCATATCACACAAAGATACAGAATATTTCTCGATGATATCAAGATGGCGACCATTAAACTTGCCCATAGTCTTCATCAACCTGCATTTCTCGAATCCCTGTGCCATAAGTTTGTTCGTCAGCAGTCGACATCTATCACGTTAATCGCGATATTCAGAGCAAGCCCTAGAATAGCCCAGTTGTCACAATAATTTATCTATTCCCGAAATCACACATTCGTCATTCATCGTCGTCAGATGAGGGATATTTATTTCTACATCAATACATTCATTATTGAGATCGCGTAGACAGTTGATTTCTCTATGCTTTATTATGATAAAAACATGCAAAGAACACAAGTACACATCAAAAGTAGCAGAGAATAAGTAACACATCTGCTGCTAGAGGAATGGTCGGAGTAAAGGCATTCGCTGGTAGAGGTGGAGTCGATATCTTCAGAAAGACAAATCTGCCCCTGGAAATCAACTGCTCCTAAATTTTCAAGTGATGTGAAAATTTTCTGGAAGTCTGATGCGTCGTCTGCGACATAGGTCTGTGGGTGACACCCGAATTTGAAACCCTGGTAGATTAAGACACACTGGCGATCTATCACACGAACTGAACTATCTGAAAGGAGATGAAGTATGATAATCAGTTCAAGTTGTCAAGGTATCACGACCATTTAAATTTCTGATTACAGCTCAGTCAATACCAATAACGAAATGAACTAAGGTAAAATAACACAGATTTAATGTATATATGAGCAATAGCACATTGATGAGACACCACACCAGAAGGAACGACTACCTACCCACATATGCAAACCATATGGTATATGTAAGAATTCGGTTGTCTTACGTCAACTGCTGTCTATTCCTTCAAATTGCTGTCTAATGACAATTGTTTGCTGTCTTTTGACCGTAGATTGCTGTCTGACGACAACTGGTTTCTGATTTAAGACTTATGTAAAATCTAAGATAAAGGAAAATTAGGATGTATCACTACTTAATCAAGAAGATATATTAAAGAACAATAGCGCGGATAAGGAACGTATATTACTTAGCCAGTTTTGCTTTGTGTTTAGTAAGGACTTCTCACAGACTGTAGTAGGCCAACCAGAGTAAAACATCCAGTATTTTCAACTAGAAGTTGAGGATTTATGCAAATTAGTTAGCCCCGGCCTTGCTTGTATGTACCAACATTCAGCTAATACTGGATCACTTCCCAAGGATTGGACCAGTGCTTATGTATCGCCTATCTTAAAAAAAAATATCCATTCAAGGTCTCAGTTAGTGCTTGGCCTTCAGGTAGGGCGCAAAATTTGTACCTGCTGCTCCAATTGCATTATTTTAAGAGGCGACTAAATTTTGGATCTTATTTTTTCCATTATTTCTACTCGCTTAACAGCTTATCCTTCCTAATGTCTCCATTGACACTACCTCACTTTTGGCCTTGAGTTGAACGTTCGCCCATGTGAGGAAGGCGATGGGTTCTGTCCCCAGACCGAGACGTACCAGACTCTCTAACAATGGTAGTTGCTTATACTACTCCCTGCTTGACGCTCAGCATTATGGGAGTGGGACGACTGCTTCACTCGTTGTTATGATAATCTGACCGGGTGGAGTGTGCTGATGGCCCCGGGCCTTAGGCAGTATACTTCAGCGTGGTAGCACTTTAAATCAGCAAAAGATTCGGACTATTGCAAGAAGGCTTACACGATCATACCACGGCCTCCCAAATATACATAAACATTCAGTAACACACAAATTTATGAATCTCTCCCCACAAACCATTACACCTCCACAAGAACCCGTATCGTTAACTTACATATACAGGTACAAATTCTTAATACAATATTGCTTTATATTTACAGTCCACACTGATATTCACTCGATAACCATTGTTCCACTGATTATCATTATCATCTCATAACTGTAGTCAAACACGTGCCAAATTTCAATGACGTCCACAACAATACATGAGGGCGGAGCTATGCAAATCCTACAGTTTGAAAAACAGTAAACTTGGGCGGAGCTAACAACGATTTATGCAAATCTCATGCTGTTGCATTTATTGAACCATTCTCACGTTTATTAGATTTGGAATGAAATTTGTGCCGGAAGACGATACTGTAATGAACAAAAAAGTAACGAACATTTCACAGAAAGATACTGTAAATATAAGAATAAACTTTCTATTTTGTTTAGGTTATCGGGGGATAACTACAACGCTTAACGGAAAAATCGGTTATTGAATTTACCCTTGTTCCATTGTAGTTATCCCCCGATAATCTAAACAAAATAGAAAGTTAATCCTTAACTAATGACAATGGGTTGCTAACAACTTATGACATGGAATTTCTGTCATAAGACAGTAGGTAATACTGACCTTTGACTTTAGCTTGCAGTCTTATGACAAGGTTCCTGATTTATAACTTGAGATCGCTGTCTATTGACAATTCATTCATGGCTTATGACTTTCGTTTTCTGCGTTACATGTAGGATTAAAGCCTTGGATGGCTTTTCATGTACCACTTTAATACCTAATGTATAAAATAATTGCACTTTTGAATGTGAATGGTTTCCAAGGGTCCATGCCGTTTGAGATTTCTATATTTAATGTTGATATGACTTAATACCATTATAAAAGAAAATGACAATATCTTATACATACTTGATATGCCACTAGCCATTACAATATTAATTTTGCCGGTGTAGGCTCCACATCGATAAACCAAATCCCCAGAATCCGGGTTTGGCGGACACGTGATCAAGTCAATGTCGGGGTCGTCAGTGGGGTTCATACAGTTTTTATTCCGGATACCCGGTATGAATGCCAGGAATGGGTTGACAATGTACCCTCCGGAGGAATCGTCATCGAGTTCTATATTGGTACAGTCCATGCACCTCAGACCTAAACAGCAATAGAAATATGTGTTATAGGCCCATGAAAAACTGGCTATAATTAGTCATAATCTATATGTACATCATGAAAAAGAAGTTACGGTATGAACAGCAAAATTAAGTGTTAACAACAATGAAATTGATGACGTCAAAATAAAATTGATGATTCATAAGAACATTCGCTTTCTTAATTCATTGTAATCGAAGGATGCAAAGTAAATATACCATATTATAAGGGGGGAAAGATAAATAATTGTGTTAAATAAAAAAGGGGAATAATAGTAAGAATGTTTAACATTTATTTAACAAACGATATCGGTCTTGAAATTCATGAAGCTATGCAAAAATAGAAGAAAATAGAGAACACCGAAGCGTTAACAAAACCATAATCCGAACCCAAAATCGATTAAACTAGGGTTAAAATATGATAAAAGGAAAGATATACATTGGAAATTTTTAAAAAGAGTAAGATATTTATTGTAATTAATGGTCCATGCTTATAACAATTAATGCTTGCGTGAATGATATCATTTGCATTTTGTAATAAACTGAATCTTTAGTATATGTATATACCATTACGAATCTTCTCCGATTTCCAACTGCGAAACTATGGGCTGCTATATAATGCGAACATAAACGAGTGTATGTACAATTCGATCACACCACCAAGACTATTAACCCAACTTTGAGATCAAGCCAAGCAGTAGGTGTATTAATTATGTTTGCCAGTGGCAAAGTTATATATAAGTAAACGGTTAACCATGGTAAGGTAATCAACCCATACAGTTTGACCTCATGCCATCCAAATAAATTGCTCGAGGTCATTCAAGCAATCACGTTTACATAATGTAAATTATATGCGACATTTCTAACACCTAATTGTTTCATAAAATTTGTAATATAATGCCAGAATGTAACTGCAATAAAAATATCAAGTTTACCGTAGATATTACTGTTATTATTCATTAAGACGAACTTCCTTATCCTACATCAGCAATTTATCCCTCTTGCGACGTCATGTACGTTAAATGCGATAAAGATAGATTTTTTTGATTATTTTTATGCATGGTTTTTTTTCTCGTACACACATGGAAAACGGATATAATACTCTTTCATAACCATTGGTGTAGGATAGGGAAATCCCCCCCCCCCCGGGTTTTTCAGCGGTCATGAGAAAAAAAACATTCTAATGTGTACAGTTACGATTTTGGGAAAGATTTTGATTTCCTCATGTTTGCTTTTTCACTTTTCGGCATAGGAGAATTACAAATTTGTGACGTCAAGTCGCTTGTCATAAAAGGACCTCGCTTTCTTAAATTAGCAAACTCTATGCAACATGGCGATATACGAGTTAGAATCGTTTACTCGTTATGTTAATGTTTCTGTACTAATCTCGATTTGAATTTGACATTACAGTCAGTAATACTTCAGGCTGCCGATATCTCAACCTTGTATACTGCATGCATGTAGACTATATCAGTTGTCATGAATACATGCTTAGTCTTTGTACTGTTTCAGTTACATTGAAGATATTGATAAGATTCTGTTATCATTGAAGAAAACTTAAACAATATACATAATTATGGAATATATTGGATAATACCTGAAGACATCCTTAATATTCAGATATAATGTATATATCGATAGGTAAAGCATAAATGACACTAGAATCATACCTTGAACCTGTCCGGCATTCTGAATCAAGATGGCTAAACACACGCTCACCACAACAGGCCACGGAATAGAAGTGAAACGTTTCATCGTTGTACCGAACCTCCTAGGGGGAAAGATCCAGCTCTATCTTGGAGGAATCCTGATAATACGGTTTACAGCTCTACAAATTCCTATTGTGCTTAAACTACATGTCTGCCCGGTTCACTACCACTTCATACGCGTAGGTAGTGCTACTGCTCAGGACATTAATTTGTTGTCAAACATAAGGCTGTGCTTGTTGAAATGATTTCATAAATAAAACTATCTATGAGAAAGTATGTATTTGTAAGGACAATGGTGATTGGCCAAGAGAACAACAGCTAGTTTGGTTGGCTACACTAACAGGCATTTTAGTTAATGTTATCTTATTAACTAAAGTTAATGTACTCATTGTGAATGATTTCATTTTCTATAGATATTATTATTTGTAGAATTTAATCACATGTCTAATAGAATAGCAAGATTATTTCCAACCGATTCGGTCGTCTATTATCAGACTTTATGATAAATCAACGCCATACATAATAAAAGTTGCGGTATATTCATCTATGATTGAATGTACACTGAATATCAGCTTTTATAAATTAGCAATGGTATAAGCAGAAATATAATAATGTATAAGTATATAAAGCAATATGTGTGATAAGATTATACGAATTTTATGCACTGATAAAGACGTGTTTTTGATATTTCATGAAGCAATGCCAAAAAGTCAAAACAAAAACCACTATGAAGAAAAGGCGACACCATACAGAAGTCTTTACACCAAATAACAAACAGAACATCATTCAGCCTTAATGTTATCCTTACGTTTAAAACGTAAAATATATCATAAGAATTGTGATAAACCTAATGCATCACTTCAGCAATAAAAGGATTTCGTCTCAGTGAAATGAAAGCAAAAACCAAATCGGAGAATACCGATGCGTCAACAAACCTGAACTCGAAATCGATTAAACTAGGGAAAATATGAACAAGGGAACGATTTATTACACGGATGTATAATTGATCTGCACACACAGTTTGAAAAGGACAATGTTATAAATTAAACAAATGAAAGCAAAGCAACATCACCAGCAATAAGAATATACAAAATTTAATGTCAAACTGTCCAACAAGATGTCAAAATTAATAACTGAAAATGAAAGCCTTCAGAAAAAAGTGGCAAACCTCACTTGCTTTCAAGACACACTTGATGAACTCTTTGGTATTGAAATGCCGAATTCATAGCCACAGACCTATTCTCTACCACAAGCACAGATCTAGTGGCCTATTTAGTCGCAAGAACTATTTGCATAACTTTTATATATGTAATCACACCCGCTAAATGGTAGTTAAACTCAAAAAGACAGTTTCAGACTTTCTTTTTAATGTGTCATTTTTCTGAGTGCTTATTGCATCATGGTCTTTTGTGCAAATTAAAAACAAAATCCAACAGGATTTGTTTTAAAAAATTAGAGAATCGTGTATAATGCCGTTTAATTAATTTATGAATAATTAAACACATTTATTTTCGGTCAATCTGTTAGAGAAATGGGGTTTACGAGGCTGAGTAAATGTTTCTATGAAGTCATGTCTGAGGTTATCTGTGACGTCATCTGCTGACGTCACGGTGAATGCAGTATGTAGCGTTCTTGTAGCAATAGACAATCGGCTTAGCCGCAATCTTGAACAATTGTGGTTTTTGGAAATAATCATTGAAGATTTAGACGCAATTTGCCGGTTTACAAGAAAGTAATAGCAGAGAAAAGGCATGCAGAGACTCCGTCGAGGGCGGCAGGACAGCGAAAGAGGAGGAAACCTAGCAGATTGTCTGAATGTGACACGGCTGTAATAAGGTCGGAGAATAATGCTACTTTGTCCAGTTAACAAGCCAATGTTACGGAGGTCGACCAGATGGTCGCTAGGGGAGAGCATACACAGAAACAGCAGCCCCAGGATCAGCAAAGCCTGTTGGCAACGGTAATGTTAATCTACCAGAACGTTAGCGGGGTGGGGGGAGGGGGTGTCCCCTAGTCTAGCCCTACTATTATGCCTACCGTAACACTTGGTGGAGGAGTGACGGATAGTTTGTTAGGTCATGATTCCCCTGTATCTGATTAGATCAGTTGCATAGACGATGATGTTGCTGCTCATGCGCCCATTCAGCTTCGACAAAACATATGGGCTAATCAGTACATTTATTTGGCATTGTTACTCAAGGGTAGCACTGAGCTTCATAATTTTTATGCTGGAAAATGATTAAGGGGTTTATGAATCAAGAACAAGAATAGGTTAGGATATAATTCCCAGTATTGAAAAATGGTCTGACGTGCGTTAAATCTATATGCACGTTTACGTGTGGAAATACCCCGAAAAGACTCTAGAGCTGATATTGCACATGACTGTTGTTAGGGACGCAGCCATTAGATGACAGGTGACAGGCTGGCGTATATATGAGCAGTTTAGCAATACAAGTAGGTAAAATGCTCGTTTCGCTACGGGTTCCAATATACAGACTTACAAACAAGGCGTGTGTAATGTGTACAATGAAAGTAGATATAAATTCAACCCATGTCGTTTCAAACATATATGTAACATGTTAGAAATGTAACGGTGCTCATTCACAAACAAATTGTAATTCTTTTCGTGTCAAACAAGACGCCTCAGTCTCACAACAGTTGGGAAGCTCATCCCAATAGAGTTTTAGCCGCCGAGTTAGTTAACGGTTTTAAACGTCATACGGGTTCCCGAGAAACAAACAAGCAAACAACCTTAAGTTTGTCCGCGAGAATGACCACATTGCTAGAGAAAAGGTTTGGATGGAGATTGACCTAGGGCGAATAGCAGGTCCATTCAAAACACAGCCTTTGCCTAACTTGAAAATTTTACCCCTGGGCTTGGTACCCAAGAAGAATACTGGACAGTTTAGGCTTATTCATGACTTGTCATACACTACTGTGTTTGCAACAAGCAAAATTTAAGTCAAACTCATTACGAATCGGAGGTGCAACAACACTAGTAATCAACACCACCAATCGATGAAATGATACGTAAAAAAATCAACAAAAAGCACAGAATGTGGCAACGCTATATGGAAACAAGAAGTGAGGCAAAATACAAAGAATACACTAAAGCCAGGAACCAATTAAAATGGGATATACGGAAATCACGAAGGGATAAAGAAAGAAGAATAGCAGAAGATATAAAACTAAAACCAAAACGATTCTGGAATTATGTAAACTCAAAACGAAAAGTAAAAACAGGAATTTCGGACTTAAAAGGATTAAATAATGATGAAAAACAGATGGCTGTTGAAGATGTTGATAAAGCTGAAGTCTTAGCCAAATTTTTCAGCAGTGTATTCACACAGGAGCCACATGGTAAGATCCCAGATTTTGAAAAAAGACAATTCATTCACCCGTTTGAAGAAATTACATGTAGTCCAGAAGATATAGAAAAGCTGCTTGGAAATCTCAACGAAAATAAGTCACCAGGACCAGATGGGATGCATCCTAAAGTTTTAAAAGAGCTCAGGAAAAACATCAGTGGACCACTTGCAGATATATTTAATAAGTCTCTTCTAGAAGGAAAAGTACCACAAGCTTGGAAGGAGGCAAATATAACAGCAATCTACAAGAAAGGACCAAAATCGGACCCAAGTAACTATAGGCCCGTAAGCCTAACAAGTATAATTGTCAAAACAATAGAGAAAGTAGTGAAGACTAGCATTGTCAGTCATATAGATAAAAATAATCTTCTAAGTAACCAACAATTCGGCTTTATTTCTGGGAGATCAACGCAACTCCAGCTGCTAACTGTGTTAGAAGAATGGACTGAGATCTTGGATAAGGGAGGAGAACTTGATGTCATATATATGGACTTTATGAAGGCCTTTGATAAGGTGCCTCATCAGCGACTTATCAAAAAGCTATTAGGCTATGGAATCAGCAAACAAGTTGTTAATTGGGTCAAGGATTTCCTTACAAACAGATGTCAACGTGTATTGGTGAATGGAAAATCTTCTTCAACATATCCTGTAATAAGTGGTATCCCCCAGGGAAGTGTACTGGGTCCAATTTTATTTGTCTTGTATATAAATGACCTCCCAGAAATAACGGCGTCCCCCTCACCATTATTTGCTGATGATACAAAATTATTCAGGCAGATAAAGACTAAGGAGGATGTTTTGATTCTTCAAAATGATTTGGACAAATTACAAAACTGGTCAGATACGTGGCTTCTTAAATTTCACCCAAATAAATGTAAAGTATTATCCATAAGAGCTTCAGAAAAAAGAACATACTTCATGGCAGGACCGGGAGAAGAACGGCTTCATTTAGAAAATATTACCAGCGAGAAGGACATTGGCGTATTGATAGATAATAATTTGAGTTTTAGATCACACATTAATAGTATAGTTAACAAGGCAAACAGCATAGTTGGATTAGGAGGTCATTTGTGTATCTTGATACACAAATGTTTAAATTACTATTTAAAGCATTAGTGAGACCTCACTTAGAGTACGCCGCCAGTGTTTGGAGCCCTTACAAAGCTAAAGACATTGATCTTATCGAAAGTGTGCAAAGAAGAGCGACTAAACTACTACCTGGATTTAAGGATATGTCATATACGGAACGCCTAGAGAAATTAAAACTACCAACACTACAGCACCGCAGGATAAGAGGAGACATGATAAACGTTTTCAAAATTATTACCAATATATACGATTCAAGAATAACTAAAGATTACTTCCAACTGGACAATGCAAACAGAACCAGGGGCCACTCCAAGAAAATATATAAGAAAAGATGTCGTCTGGATATAAGAAAAAACTTTTTCAGTCAAAGAATAGTAGATATCTGGAACAGCTTGCCACAATCTGTTGTAGAGGCGGGCAGCACTTTAAATTTTGAGATAGCTCTAGATGAACACTGCAAAAATAATTGTTTCAACTACCAATAATAATAATAATACCAATTCCTTAACGCTTAAGCTGTATACCGCACCGAAGTACTATATTTATATTTATATTGAATTTATTTGTTATTATGATATGGATATAGAGGCTTTTAGCCTGCATCCATTACTTTGCTATTAAAATGCTATTAAAGTAATGAAAGGCGCACTCTGTGAGATGATTGGGTCAATGGCAGTCATCTACATATAAAACCTGCATTCGTTTTTAATTAAATTTAGTATACATTTTTTCTTAGAGTTGTCTCTCTTTGTCCCTGTCGGGCTTATAATTTCAATTGTATCTTCCTTACTTTACTGGGCTCAACGAATGCTTGTCAAGCTGCTGGACAGCCATTTGAAATTGAGGCACAAAGGAGTTTTGGTCCGTTGGTCGGACACAGGGGAATGACATGGTTTCAATTAATGGCTGATGTTTTGGGTTTGCTGTCACTAAGGCCTACGCCAGATTTTCTAATACTACATGCTGGAGATAATGACCTAGTGACCTTTCCCTCCGGGGAATTATGTACAATTATTAGGCATGGTGTTAACCGGTTGTAAGAGATATTGTCTGGGTGTTCCATTACATGGTCCGACTTTTGCTTAAAATCACCTATCGTGGTCCAGGCTTTTGAACGTTGGATGAAGAGGTAGAGTAATAAAGCACCCAGATATCGTACATATTAGGAGTCATTTAGACAGGAAAATGTTAACTTAGATTCAATTGGCAATGCCTTTTTTGTAAATACATTGCATGGGGCGATTGAATGTTTCATAGCGTCCAGCGATCAATGTATATATTGATCAATGATCACAATATACTTGTATATATGTTTACAACCTCAGGTGTATTTCTGTGAGGCTTAAACTTATATTTTTTGGTGTCAAATGTATTTAATTTTGGTGCTATTATAGTAGAGTGTGCTCTGTTCTGCCAATAGTCTTGCTATGGTTTACCCTGGAGGACTAAAACTTGCTATGGAGGTATCCTAGGAGTTTCTGGCAGGGCATGGCTAAGGCGGGTAAACATTCAGAATGGGTTCTCGCATTTGCATATACTTGTCATACTAAATTTATGTAAATACTAAATTTATTGATTACGGTTATAAGCCTGCTCGCCATGTTCTGAGGTTGTAAAAAAATATATATATATCAAAAGAAGCTGCAGCCATTTAATCCAAACGCATTGTTTTTTTTGTTTGTCTTAATATAATACACAATTAATGTTAAAAAAGGGATTTAAAAGGTACAGCATAAGCGTGTGTTACGTCATCTTTCATGATATGGGGTGGCATACTCTGCTGGTGGAAATTTTAGTCCCCGAGGTTTACTGGAGCCTCCATAGCCACAGTTACCTCATTCGAGTAGTTGCACGATACACATTTTCGCAGTACACGATCTGATATTATATATTATACTAGTTTAATTTTACTTCTAAATTCATAAATTAAAGCGGTTTTAAGCGCCTTTCAATTTTAGTAATAGATATACAGTATGCCGAAAAATTAAATAAACTGCATTATAGAGCTGTTTCGTCCACACAGGACATTTCAGCGATGCTAGGGGCCAAAAGGTGGGGATCCAAAATTTCTAAACAGATGTAGAAGCAGAAGGGTCAGGTGCGTAAAATCCCTTTAATTTATGAATTTAGAAGTAAAATTAAACTGGTTCTGTATAATTTCGAATCGTGTATTACGAAAATGTGTATAAGAAAGTTAATACCTTGTCATTATATGCAGAATAAAACATTGAACACCCGAGTTGTAATTACATGTGGGATAAAGATGTAGTCTTCATTATGTGTAGACAAACCGAATGATATAAAGTACAAGATGAATGCCATCCTGTACGCGAAATAAAAACTGACAATATTATACAAAGTGAACAAACACATTCTGCAAGTGATATTCAAACTAACAGGTTGTACAGCATGTGTGTGTTACGTCATCTTTCACAACAAGCAGGCATACTAATGGAAATCTTCAAACATCTCCGTCATAGAATATTTCTTGACGAGACCAAGATGGCGACCATAAAATATTATACTTATATTCCAAATAAGAGTTTATTGAAATAAAACAATTTCAATGAGAAGCAGCAATGCTTTCTTGAACATACTTGTGAAACAAAACAAGGACAAATGAGAAGATCATCATTATAAAGTACTCTTTATTAGGTCTTCTGTCAATATGTTAAATACACTTATGTTGTTGTTGTTTTCTCATTAATAATTGCTGGACTAAAGATATTCTTAAACTCAGCTAATGGCAAGTACTCATTATCATGACTTACATCTGTTGTCAATATGTTTTACACACTTACGATCTATTTCATTAATAATTTCAGTATTAAAGAGATTCTTGCACTTAATCTAGCTCAAATAATGTCAAATACTCTTTATTGTGACTTGCATCTGCTATCAATAGTATTATGCTTTATACACTTATGTTCTATTTCATTTATAATTGGTAGTAACACATTCAAACATGTGTTGTCATTCAGATATTTGAGCACAGTTGATAATTGTTTTCAACTGACACACTTTCGTCATTACTTATCGTGTTCGTGTAAACATGTAATATCAAAAGATGATAAAAAAACTAACATGATCAATTATGAATACAATTTTATCATTTCTGATCAAAAATTATACAAAAGATAAATTTTTATCAAACAATACTTTTGATTGTATTATGCATGATAAAACTGTATTATGATGTAATAGTACATACAAGCAATACAAACCTGGACGTTTAGTATCTTCTGAACAAACATCACATGTACTAACATGAAGCCTAGATACTATAACAACGGCTAAGTAACATGGTTTAAAGGCTTAATTTTATCAGGAACAATATATCCAATCAAGGGAAATGAATAACAGCATAATTACATAAACAAACAATATACAAAATGCTATACACGACATTATATATTTTTACCATTAACTCATTCGTCCTTACATAGTTCATTTGGACTTGTCCAGTCAATCATTTGGTTACGTTTAAATGTGATCTTTTGGGGTAATTGGGTCTACTTAATCAATTTCACTTTGGATCTTTTCTCACCTTGGGCGGCTTCACATTGATATCATAACTAAAGATCATATCGAAATTACAACAAATGTAAAAATTATTTGTTAAAACATCTTGTAGAATAAGAAAATCTCGTTTAAAAACAAGGATAAATTAGTATTTATACTATAGCTGGCAGTACGCTTATAATATTCCTTCATTTTGATTGAGTTTGCTTGTTGTGATGACAATGATGACTCGGTTCTCATTTCGAGTATTGATGCTTACTTGGATGTGACCAAGATTTACATGGCGGATGTCGTCGATGAAGCTTACTCTTCCGGAACACTTGGTCTTATTCTCTTGTGCTTTTACGAGAGTCTCCATGTAAATCTTTCCTTTGTTCCTATTTTAATCGATTTTGAGTTCGGATTATGGTTTTGTTGACGCTTTGGTATTCTCTGATTTTTTTTTACACAAACGTCTATACTTTCGTTAGACGAATAGTTAAGGCATGCTACTTTTTTGAATGTATTTATCATTAATGTATTACGTAATGACCCTACAGGAAAAAGCGATATTTTCGAGGTTTATCTTGTATATGGGCGACTTGATCGAGTGGTTAACACTCCGGCCTTCCACACAGGCGGCCGGGGTTCTATCCCCGAAGTCGTCACACGTATGGAATATTAAGAAAAAATGTCTTTCTCTTGCCCACACAACTCCAACAACCAAGGTGGAGTATACACTAATCTTGGTTGGGCGTTTCGGTATCTGTGCTGTAGCATTCAAGTCAGGTGTCACTATCAAATATGCCGTTGGAAGCACGGTCCCACTACCAACATAACACAATACATCTGCAGCACATACACATACATACACTCATATGGAGATATGTCAGATTATAAAGAACTTGTAGTTACCTACCGACAAGGCATATCTTGCGAGATACTCAGAATTGTATATGTTAGAACTATATATGTCAAATTGTATTGTATCTATGTACTGTAAAGCGCGTTATAGAAGCTCATGTTTGCTAGATAGGGCGCTATATCAAATGTTGTATATTAATTAGTTAAGTTATTAATGAATTTATTTATTGGCTTGTGGTTTTGAAAGCGTTCTCATACTCAAACTGTGATTCTATAGTATACCCAAGCAAAATGTTCAGATCTGCCATAAGAAGAAATATATAAGAATTGGACTGAGAAATTCTCTGTGACATGGAGCATTTGATGAATCGTCGATGAAAGATTTTCCTGAAATCATTTTGATTTTTCATCAAGCGGTAATATACAAGTACTGAATATACTGGTTAAGCAATTATACATTATTAGGGTTTACGAGGTCATCCTTCATCCTTTAAACAATTAAATATTTCCAATGCAGGAAATCACCACAACTCTTTCATTCATCAGTATATTTTACAAAATCACATTAGTATTTATAAAAAAAGCATTTTCTTGTAATAGCATTTAATACATTTGAAAGGAAAGTAGACAAATTTTCTTGTTCATGTTTTCAATTGATAATAATTACTCCATGACAACGGATAATTTTCTTGGAGACTTAAAGCCAACAACTGAATCCAATGTTAACACCTGGCAACCTGGGATGGTTTCATGAATATGGACACTGGTATTGGGCAGTTAAGTGTTGTTTCCAGCATATTGTTTGATATAGTGAATATTATGCTACGGAGTAATTCTTACCAAATTTATTATTAAAATATTTGTACATAATTTCATTGCGATCATTATTTTTATAGCTTGCCTTTTTTATTTTTATCATGAGAAGTTAAAAAATATATACAGAAAACAGGCAAGTATTGAAATTGCAAAATAATGCGTTATGTGTATGCTAGAGGCGGATGATATATCCCCCGAGAGACATATGCTACCCCTGAAAGTGACTGCTCCAACGCTATCAAGTCTGTCGAAGATTTTCTGGAAAGTAGCGGCATCTTGTTGGGCAAAACTCTGAGGGTGGCAGCCATCGCTTAGACCCTTGTAGACCAAAACACACTCGCGGTCAATGATGTGGACAGGAATATCTGAAACAGGAGCAAACCAGTTATAATCAAACAATTCATAACCTCGATCAAAAACATTTCTAAATTTCTTGATATCCACAAATGTTTCTTATATATGAGTAGTGGTCTGGTGTGTAAAATGTATGCAATTGAAATTAAACCGCATTAAAGAGACTGAATGCACCCTTTCTTTTATATCAGATTTGGACCGATTTGGATTTCCACTTTGGACTGTAGCATCACCGATTAGTCCAAGTATGTATGTATATTTCTACTTCTGCATGTGTATCGATTTCTCAACGTGGTTTGATCAATACAATCATTTAAGGATATAGATAGGGGACAAAGTGTCTTTACATGTTTTGCTTAATAATTTGTGTATACATTTAATCACATATGTATCATGTATCATTGGAAAGGTTATTGAATTTTCTATAAGCTAATAATGAAAGTGTTTAAACTATAAACAATAGCATAATAGTATATAACGTAAAAAAAGGTGTAAAATTTTGAATTTGGATCTATTTCACATTTTCTTACAAAAATTGACAATACTTTTCCTATTGATGGACAACACAAAGGTCATCTACAAAAACGTCCCTTATACTTTTCTTACATGTTATAGGATTAAAGTAATTTCGATTTTATGGTCTCTGGGTGGGATTTTCATGCCCAAATTCATGTTATTGGTTATAAAACGTGTTGTAGCTAAATCTTCAAAAAAGAAAATGCGGCACGTTATTGTGGACAGGGTCATTGCGAACCATCCTGCCGACTTTGAAACAAATCGGTTCACAGATGCCAAAGTTATAGCCGTTTGAAGTGGACAACTTATTGAATTTATGAATGTGCTTTAAAGACCATTTCCACTGTTTTAAATCAGAAACCCCTGATTATAACACTTAACTGACCGATTCTGCCCAACAAACCTTGAATCATAAATAGGCATGTGTCCATCAAGCTGTCCTCTTGGAAAACTGAGCATGTCTTGGTTCAGATATCTTTAGAAGTTAAATGAATAATTAAATATTTCTTGGTGAAATACCCCTTTTTAGCGAAATGTCAGACAGGTCACACGATAAGCCCCTCCCATGTAGTAAGATGTCATTAGCTACCGTTACTGTAATAGTAGTGATACAGCACCGTAGATAGTACATCAAAGACTGACCACAACTTCGAAGACGATGTAGCACAGTGCTAATGACTATATAACTGATCACGTCACTATATGGGGGCCTGTTTGTTTTTAAACAGTTCCATGTGCTGACCTGTATGTTTGTGTTCAATGCCAAGTCACAGAAATTGACACATTTATGAACATGTTAAGAATATTTTTTTTATATGATGTAGTATGTTTGTAAGTAATCATTTTTGCAAATAAAAAGGCAAATAATAAAAAAAAATGTTCGCCGCCCCCTGTCTATATCTTTAAAATATGTTTTACTTACCGAATATGTTCAATGGGCCTACGACATGAAGTGTACCGGTGTAGGCTCCACATCTGTACACACGGTCTCCGGAAGTGGGATCTGAAGGACACGTGGTCAAGTCAATATTTGATTGAGCGGTTGCAGTTCGACAGTTCTTATCCTGAATACCCGGGATGGCGTTCAGGACTGGAGTCACTAAGTTTCCTACAAACGACCCATTGATTGCGAAGTCGGCACAGTCTATGCAAGTAAGTCCTGCAACATTCAACACATGGCGTCGTTTTATGACAAGAACTAAAACATCTTAGTATTATATCAAAAACAAAAGACACATATTAAATAATTAAACAATTAGTTTGGTTTGATTATTTTACGTCCTATTAACAACAATTCCCATTTAAGGACGGCCTCCCTGTGTATGCGCTTGTATTTTGTAGGCTCTAGTATGTTCGTGTAATAATGATCATGTATTTTATTTAAACTTGATATCATGTTGAGCTTAAATCTCTTCTTACACATGCTCAATATAAGTATAAAATATACAATATTTACAACAATTAAAACATTTTTGCGATATTGCTACCACACTGAAGTATACTACCGAAGGCCACTAGCAAAACGCCCCAACTGGTGACATTATACTGCCGGGTGAACCAGTTATTCCACCCACATGATGCTGAGCGTCATGGGAGTAGTAATTGTCATTGTTGGAGACAGGTAGGATTTGTCCCGGGACAGAACCCATAGCCTTCCTCACAGATGCGAACGTTCAAAGGGCCTTGATCACAGAGGCGAAGGCTCGACTAAGGACAAAAAGTGAAGTTGTTTCAAGGGAAACATAAGGAAAGATGAGGTCCACGATCTAGTCGCCTCTTACGATCATGCAATTGGGGCAGCAGGTAAAATATTTTAACGCCCTTTCATACTTGGCAGTTAATTAAACAAATGAATACAATCAATCAATCAGTTAGATAGGAAACACGACATATAATCTATGCCAGTTTTTGGTAAATACAAAAACTTAAACCAGGGTGTAATATCCAAAACAATTTTGAAGCATTCTTATTTGTAGCTTTGTTATGTATAGAAAGACAATTACATGCTAAATAAAACGTAGTATTAATCTGCTTCGTGTTCACTCGAAGTGTTCATACTAACGTCAATTGTGATAGGACGTTTTCAACACGAAAGGTTTTCTCTTATTACTTATTAATGCTTTGATATACAAACTGTTATTTTCCATAATTAGCAGGGTTAGTTGTCAGCATTTAAAATGTAGGCATTTTTTTTCATATCAATATTAAAACAGAATGATGTTTGTTAAAAACACTTGAGCTCGTATGTGCTATGACGCCATTATGTCCAAGGTTATCGACACCACAAGAATTGACATTTTATTATATTTACATATGAGAATAATTTGAAAATAATACGAACGGGACTGAAGACATGGAAATTGTTATAAATTGTGATAAAAGAGAGATACAAGCATTTGTATTTAAATATGAGACGATATATATCGCCTCATATTTCAATAAAGGTATATTAAGTAATAATGATAGTGTGATTAATTATTGGTACTGGATCCTACCAAACACACCGTCCGCCATTTGGACTTGAAGAGACACCCAATCTGGCGCATTTTTCTTGCCACGCTTATACAAACAACACCTTTTGTAGATTTCCTCACTTCCTGCATGGACTTGTTTAGTATTAATGCACTTGAACTCAAACGGTACTATTCAATATAATGAGGCTGAGCATATGTGCATGGGTATTGTATGCAATAACATTGTTTTGTAGTGATTATCTGTTTAATGTTAGAAATGTTTCGGAATTAAAATTGCGTCGAACTGTCATCAAAATGTGTCTTGATTCCTTGCTTGTAATGTAGACTGATAGACAGAACACTATAAAGATGAGACTAGTTAAGGAAGTATTCACAAGTGTATACATAAAGAAATACAAAACAGAAAAGAGATAACCTGAACACGCCTACATTCATTAGTATACCAGAACTAAAGGGAAGAAATATATCGCAACATTCATTTACCCGACACATTAGATCCATATTAACAATACAAGGAAATAATGTTCATCACAAAGAAATGAAATTTAGAGCCACAACCAAACATACCATGGGATGAGCTCATATTAGGATGTGACACCCTTTGTATTTCCCGTCAAATACAGCAGGTACAGAGGTCAAGGGATATGGCTAAGATATCAGTGAGTAACAAAAGGGCCTCTTCATACATACTTGTGTCCTTGATGTTTTCTTAAGTATACACGAACTGATTTCACAGAAGTGTCTGCATCATGAGTAAAACAATTATGTCCGTATTATTTTTCTTTACGAGTTTTCCTAAGCGTTCTAAATTTAAATTTAAATACAAGCATACACCTAGTGCTTATTATGATGGAATGAAACATATAGAAAGTAATGATCATCGCCCAAACAAACTTGAACCTACATTTGAAAATATTGAACATTAAGTAAAATCAGTTTAAATCTGCTGCACCATACATTGTGCGATGATTCAATGCATTTCTATAATGTTTTATTTTGTCTTAAAGACCAATAGGCACCATCTCTGTGATTTTATGTTTACCATCCGATGGACCCAAAGGCCGAAGTGTACAGCAGGTGTTGTGACACACAAATGTTACACAAAGTGGTAGATTGTAAATAAAGCTCCCATCTGTGATGCAGTGGTTAATCTATGTAAGGGAAACGAGTTTTGTTGTGAACATCGAACTTTGCCCTTTAGTAATACAATTAGTTAGGACACTGTACACACAATACTTGCTATTATAGTAATTTGACACTGTATACAGTCATGACCAGTTCATGTCAATCCTGTCATCTTCATAGTTTTTTGCTGTTCAAACATTGAATTTAGAGTCGGAAATGTTACATTAACAAATCCATTATAGGTAATTGTGCTTTTTAACACTCAATTACATAACCGAAGTTTGACGAACAAACTGACGGCAAAGAGATTCGAGAGATGCAGGTTGATGAAGACTATGGGCAAGTTTTATGGTCCCCATCTTGATCTCATCGAGAAATTATGTATCTTTGTGTGATATGAAGTTAGACGTTTTTGAGTTTGCTTGTTAGTGTGTTTACTTGTTGTGATTACAATGATGACCCGGTTCTCATTTTGAGGATTGATGCTTACTTGGATGTGACTAAGATTTACATGGCGGGTGTCGTCGATGAAGCAGAAGACGCTTACTCTTCCGGAACACCTGGTCTTATTCTCTTGTGCTTTTACAAGAGTCTCAATGTAAATCTTTCCTTTGTTCCTTCCTATTTTGCCCCTAGTTTAATCGATTTTAAACAAGGAGCAAAATAGGAACAAAGGAAAAATCCACATGGAGACTCTCGTAAAAGCACAAGAGAACAAGACCAGGTGCCCAGGTACACCCGCCATTTAATATTCTACGTGACAAACTACACAATAGTGCTTATTGCAGGGATAACCACTGCTTCATATAGTAACTAAACTCTATTCTACGGATATTCAGTTTTGTTCTGCTCCTCACGGATAGCATAAGGCCTTTCAAATGTTGGTTGTTTTTATAATTATTGTCTCCAAACACACTGAGGTTTGTCATTATGATAATAGCATCAGCCTTAAAAATAGTCTACATCTTCCCTTAAACTAGTCTACATCACTCCAGTAAATAATCTATCAAATCTGTTATAAAATTAAGTGAAATGTTTTATCACAAAAATTTGAGGTATTCGCACTCAATATAAATATAAACATATCAATACTTAGCACATATAATATATTGCATTATATGTCTAAATACAAATGAAGTGTTATCCAGGTTGAACATTTGAGGAGATTAAACATTTTCAATCTGTGAAATAGTATGCAACATCACGAAGCAAGATGTGTAACAGGTGAGTAACTACAATAATGAAAGTTTTATGCATAAAGTGTTTCAGTTCAACGAGTGACTGAACATTCAATACATACTGAATGTGGTGTCATATATGTTATTCTTAGATCTGTCTTACATCGTACATATACATTTTCGTGTTTACCTTAATGTGTTTATTGAAACGGACAAACAGACAATGGCATGAACAGAAAAAAGGAAGCATATAGCTACAAACAATACTTCCACGTGTGGACTTAGCCAGCAAGTATAAGATTAACAATGAAAGAATGAAAGAAATGATCTAACAAGCATATCCATAATCGCACCTTATTATTATATATTAGCCTGCGAAACAAGACTTATAAGAAATAACATACCTTGTACTTGTCCTGTGCTGTGGGCAAGTAGTACAATACACACGCCCACCAAAACAGGCCCCAAAATGGAGGAGTTGATACTCATCTTCTTAAGCAATTTCTTTAAAGGACATAACACACCAAATGAATCCCTGGTAAAACTACAGGTGACGAGGTATGTTGAGTACTGATCCCCAATGCTCCAAGTCTACATTGTTTAGCTCCAAAGGATGAATGATAGCAGTTGCAATGTATTTAGGTCAAACACCCTCTGTTGATATTTGGTGTATGAAAAGTGTATTTATTGTAGACAGTTGAAGCGTGACTGAGGACCAGTGTGATCACTCTCAGTGTATACACAAGTAGTCTGACTCATTTACGGTCTGTCTGGCACATAGCAATTTTCACTGAAGAAGGGGGGCGAAAGGGAAGTAAATCTTGTTTCAGAATATTTCTGTCTCTGATTGTACACTAAAGATAAATGTTTCCAAGATGTTTTTGTATTATTTCATTAAAAACAAGAAGTGTTAAATTTTGTGAAAATATAATTATTGTTTTTATTCTATCCACCAACTACATGTACATCAGCATCCTTATCAATTTTAACAATTTATAAGTTACAATAGTTTGTGTTAGATCATGTTTAAAGTAAAAATTTAAGGGAGTTGGCTCTGAATGCTTAGAGAATTGAAAATCTTCTTCGGAAATCCTCTGCATTTGCCTGTACAAAACATCTTAACAAAGTGTCTATTAACCCATGTATGTTTTTTTTTATTTGATATGGAAAATACAAAATCTTTTTATGCCAAAGAAAATTTTAATTCAACTGAAATAAAGATCTTGAATAATCATCTGACTTTACCTTAATTTTTTTAAATTATTTCATCCCAATATTTTCAGCTCTCATAATGTATTTTTTCTTTACGATCCACATTTTAAAACCCATATCCCTTCGAAATAAGCCCAATGTTAATTATATATCAATACGTTTGCTCATTTTGATGCATTATATATAATAGTACAAAAATTTGCTTTCAAGAAAAGTTGATAAAAGTAAGTTAAAGTTGATCGTAAAGATTCCTTTGGAAACTTATCGAGTCTTGGATACAGTCAAACAAATGTAATGTCTTTTTTTACTCCTCAAATGAGACGCTATCGTAGTCAAGGACATCGACATTGTGATAGTCCCACACAATACAAAGATTGAAAACCTGATGAATATTATAAAAGGCCCACTAGGGATACAATACGTCAGGACAACGTTGTATGCACTTTCCCGGGCCGCTTTACGAAGTCGGCAAACGACTCAAACAAAACATGTTCCGGATGACATGTGGAAACTAGCGTCGGACTCGATAGGATTACTGACGATGTGGCAGAAACTCGACTTTATAACCTGTTCGAACGGACAGCCTAGGGAGGCACCATCGATTCGACATTTCTTGAAAGTAGAATTTGCCAATAAGGAGATTGATGCCTTTAACATCAGCAATATCTTGCACCTTATGTCTGTTCTAGTTAACTTACCATTGTACTTTCAATATATAAGTACTCCAATTATTTCCTACAGTTATTCTATACAAATTGCAAGTTTTTTTCAAATATAAACAAACACTGCAACAACTGAATATAGAAGACTTTCGAATGACTCCGTACTGACTTCATCTCCATATTGCTATGGTTCAGCGGGACACATATTAACTGGTATTCTAGATATTATTCCCAACAAAGCGATTGGAGCTTTCCATGAAAGGTCCTAAGTATCGAGAGACTCCATCCATCAATTGGAATTCACTTTTAGAGTGGGTGAAGTCTACCGTTCCTCTATTCAGAAAAGAAAACTAAACATAAGTCGATATTTCTTGACACCGATGATCCAACAACACAACGATCTCCATGTAAGTATCATTATGTAACTGTTTCTGCAGACAAGCATCTAACAACTTGTTAATTGTTTGCTATCGGTATTACTTTGATTGTTTGGCCTGCTGGATAACCAAGGTTACCTGACTTACACATTGACCGTTTTTTCGAAAGATGAAAATACTTTCTAACCATGCTTCAATAAAACAATCTTTCAAGATACTGGTTAATGAGCACGACGCTGATCTACCTCGTCTTTATTGGATACCGAAACTACACAAAGATCCTTATAAGCAACGTTTTATTGCTGGCTCTGCTAATTGCTCGGACAAGCCTTTGTCAGAACTTCTTACTACCTTTTTAGGTTCAGGCTTTTTCGCCTGTTTTATTGTCAGTAAGTCATTTCCATAACCAAAATTTTGTGTCTAGCAGCTTTGCTGCATTTTCTTGTTAAGACTGTGGCCAGGGGACAGACCCCGAAGTCTTTCTCACGGGGGCGAGAGCGCAACTAACCGCTAAAAGTTAGTTAGTGTCAATGGAGACATTAGTAAGGAGAAAGAATAGTAAAGATACGATCCCAATTTAGTCGCCTCTTACGAATCAAGCAATAGCGGCAGCAGGTACAATTCTTAAGCCCTACCTGTAGGGCACTACAATAGGAACATATCCCTAATATTATGGTAAAAAATGGAATACTGCACTTATTGATAGGCAAATGTTGTTCTTGTGAAATAACTAGAATGGTTTTATCTTACACCACTGCTCTTTTTACATTGCAGATTGTTATAACAGTAAGAAAATATGTTACTTCTTGTTTGTTTACGGAAGTATGGGACGCCAAGTAAAGAACAAGGAAATATATATGCAGGAGTGGCAACAGTATCATATTTTATACATTAATGTAAGGCAATTCTAAATGGGGAATTTAGATAAAAATTTAAGCAAATTTTCATTGAAAGATTGCTATATATATATATTTGTTTTATCTTGCTGTTTTGCAATTAAACTATTATTTCGTTTATTTTTATGATTAACAATGGTTGTATTTGACGGTCGTAATTATCCTCATAAATGACAAGGCAACCGTTCATACACCGGTAATGTTCAAATTATATATCTTTATATTAGTCTTTTTTAATGTGTAAAGTCCCTATATCATATCTTCTATGAACAAATCAAATCACAAATTACAAATTTTAAAAAGGTCATCCCAAGCAAACATCAAATTTATAGGCTCACAAACTCAAGGACAAAACCATAACCGTAAAGTGAATAAGTAAACCCGCGAGTGTAAAATTTAGGCCAAGTAAAAAGGACCAGTGCAAATACGACATAGCTGAAGTGTCAAATAACACAAAATCCACGCAGACATACACATACAGCGCCTTATATAACTAGCAAGTATTGTTAGATTTTTTCTGGTTGGCGTTAACATGATTTGTTGATATAGGCAAGTCCCCTTTAATAATTTGTGAGTTTCGTCTGCATTGAATTGTGAAAAGCTAATGTATTCTACAAACAACTTTCAGTTGTATCACTTCAATTGATATGATAGCTGTATGAAAAGGTTGATGAGTAAGCAATCACATCTAACCAGCAATAAAATCGAAAAAATGTGGGTTTTTACACAATCGTCTTCCTCATATATAAATTTAGAATAGCAGTAACAGATTCAGTGACGAAAAGGGCTACCATATGTGTCTGTCTCGAAGTTTTATAAGTGTACGGTAACTGTATTTTGTACGAATGGCTTGCCAAAACCACGGTAAAGAAAAATGCATGGTGTGTGTATCTTGCAAAGTTTGCATCTGCAGCTCGTGTATTGACGAACAATGTCATGATGGACATATTTTCCGCTCGTTTGAAAATGTTGCTAAGATCGTTATCAAGGACCTCGAAAAAATGTCGGACAGTACTCTACCTGCCGAACTAGAGTCAGATCTGAAAGCTACTTCAACAAGACTCCTTCAGGAAGAAAACACTTTTGATAATTCTAAGCAAGAAGTCCACAAGAGGCGGGACAAATTTTGTCAGATATTAGATGTGGTTACCAAAAACACAATAACACAATTGGAAAATCAAAGGGAAATCACGTTCAAGGATCTAGATGAATTCAAATCTCAAACAACAGAAAAATTGCAGAAGATTTATGACTTTCAAGATAAGATAGAAAGACTTAAATCTAGTGATAATTTATTGGAGGTTATAGAACAGGGATGGAAATTAAAAGCCCCGGAAGTGGTCAAATTGGAGTTTCCAAAAGTAAGTAGGCTTGAATTTGTTCCGGATATCACCGAGAAAACAGATAACATAGAAACACTTTTTGGAGAACTAGTTCAACAGGAAGTGTATGCTCAGGATTCCTGCAATCCAAACTGTACTTCAGATGTGTCTCCTTGTGAAATTCCATTTGATGCATGCAGTGTATGTACTCTGGATTTGTATGGGGATGGACCGGAGAAAGACACTTGTCTTAAAATATACCAAGATGGTCCGACTGACATTTCCACGGAACTGAAAACGGCATCGACGCCGAGAAGCATAAAATTTGACGTCGCCCTGACACCAGTTAAGAAGTTTGACGTTTCTTCTCCAGCATTTGCAATGCGACCTGATGTGGACGGAAATGTCTGGTTGAAATGTTACAGGGACAATAACATCATACTTATGGGAAAGGATGGTGTTTCCAAACAATGTGTGTCATGTAACACGACGGTTTCTGATATTTTAGTATCACCAGTAAGAAACCAAATCATGGTTTCTTGCCCTTCAAAGAAATGCATCAAGCAAGTGGTGACAAAACAAGATAAGCACTTCCTTGCTACTTCTACGGTCATCCGTACAGAACCACTAGCACCTAACAATATATGTGCGACATCCTCTGGGGACATCCTGGTGACTCTAACAAACAAAACGTCTTTGTCCGATCAGCCGAATACAACATCAGTACTGGTAAAGTACAACTGTAAAGGCAAGGAGCTGTCTCGTGTTCAGAAAGATGTCAATGGCGTAGACATATTTCATATACCGTGTAATATCAGCATCAGCAACACGGGGAAAGTCGCTATCATTAACGGCACTGCAAAATTTAAGGGTCATTTAGTTCTTTTTGATAGTGAACTGAAGCTTGATTATCGCTGTATTGGCTTTGGGGAAACAGTCAGTGCTGCAGAACAGATGCCGGAACTACCAGACACGTTTTGTGTGAATGACGTGATGTTTAATCATGATAGCCTGATTCTGATTACAGAGCACCACTCGCGAACGGTGCAGCTGTTAGATCTGTATTGTAGGCCACTGAAGGTGTTGATTGGCGAGTGCCAGGTGGCACCAAGATCTCTCGCGCTGAATACGGACGGGAACGTGTGGGTTGGATTCGATGACGGGCAAGTCAAAGTTTACAAATATACATGTGAATTCACATCAGATGAAAAATAAGTGACCACAAACTTTAAGGTTTATAATGAGCAATTGAAAACAGAAATGTGTAAAGTAAATTACATTAATGCTCATCAAAAAGAAAATTATATGTAGCCAAAAAGATGTCACATTGAAAAATCTTATAAGAATTATAAAAAATCAAAATGTGTAATTTAATTTCGTGTTCATGTTTAAAATTCTGTTGAATAATAGTGTTTGTGGGTGTAGGAATCGCAAGGAACAGGTGATTAAGTTTCGGTATTATTATTGATTTTAGTACTACACTATGACCAATGGGTGTTAAAATCCTACTTGGCCATTGGGTTATACTATTATTAACATTTTTAGAGCTTTCTCATAATATCGTGTTGACGGGAAAATATAATACTAAGCAATTCAAATGATTGTAAATAAATAGCAATATTTCGTAATTGTCACGCCATACAGGCGCATTAATTCCTGATGGCTGAAATATTTTCAGACATTTATGATTTAAGAAAAATGTTTCGGTAGTTTCATTTTCATGTTTATATAATCGGAAAACTAGTTATTGTCTAACAGTTATATTTTTCCTTGTTATATCTTTATAAAGAAGTATGATAAATATGTTCATTTAATGAATTGAAATGCTCCGGAGAAACTGTTTTCTATATGTTTATCAGTCAGTATGTCATTATTTCTGTATGGGTGTTTTCTTGAAGTTCATCTGATGATGACTGTCGAGCACTGAGTTGTATGTCCTAACCAATTCCTATTTTTTAATTTAATATAATTTTATTGCACGAAACCAGAAAATCAACGAAGAATAATTACACGAGTTTATGACAAAATTACTTACTTATTCATTGCTTAATTAAACCCAACTTATTTCGACATTATGTACGTCCTCTCAACCAATTATCACAAACAAAAATAATAGCAAAATGTGTTGCAGTCTGCCTTAAGTCTTTGTTTGTTGTTTTTAAGTCTCCTGATTGTTGTTTTCTACAGTCCGTATTTGATTTTTTTGTAAGTACGTTATTAATCAAAATCTTAATTTGAGGATGAACCTCGAAGTGTTAAACCTGCTTAATATATAATGAACTAATTATGCATGTCTATGCCATTCGTTAGAAATCGATTTTGAGTTCGAATTATGTTTTTTGCATGTTTCGCTATTATAGGGTTTTTTTACACGACAACGAGCCCCATTGTTCAAATTTCAAACTAGTTCAACCTCCTTCCTAAATAGTATCTTTATGATTCATATAGTATCGTATTGTGCAAAGTTTTGTAATCAATGATCTATTCCGTGTTACATTCGCTGAATGCCTATATTGAGAGACAGACCGCCGTCCAGTAACAGCGAAAGGCTATCGCGTGTAACCTCAAACTCATTGCTATGCAAAAAGTGGTAGGATATATAGCTGACTCTAAACTTTGAAACACGGAAGTATTGAGTGTTTTGGAGAAAATGGATATTATTTCTGCGGACGAATGATACATTCGACGTGCATTAAGGAGGTTTTTGAAATAAAAATATCCACCTTTCCAACGGTAACAAGCGTTTTTTGTACCTCAACTTGATCTTTTATACAAGAAAAGTAGGTGGGGTCGATTTTTCGACCCCGAAAGCTTGCCACCATTTAGTCTTTATGTCCATTGAAAGGGGGGCATTTTATTGAAAATTGATCTTAACCCTCCAAAAGAGTAAAATTTCTCTAAACATATAAGTTTAGGTCGAAACCTAGCTGTAACAAATTCTCGGGTCCCTGTGTCGTGTACATGTAGTACAGGTGCGCCCCTGGTAGCATAAAATAAAATAAGTTTATTTCTGGTGGAGGACATTTTATAGTCCTCTATACCAGACTAAAAAAAAATATATTGATATATACAGAACCCATATTAAAAAACATGTACACAATACTTTAAGATTAAATTTCAGTCAAGTATACTACATTATGTTTTTTAGGGTTATCTAAGCTGTGTAGTTATAGAAAATTTCTTTTTTTTTCAATGATTGTCCAAAGCGTTTTTGAACGTTTATATTCTGGGTGCGGATACGATAGTTTCAGGTAGACTATTCCAATATTTTACTGTTCTTATTAAGAAAGTATTTTTCTTGCTGCTGATGTTGCACGCTTAGGGTAGATTTTCTTTGAGTTTCCTCTTCCGCTGTGTCGCTGTAATGCATCTTCCCATAATACGACGCTATTACAGCATTCCTTGTTGTATATCTCATTAAGTATCTTTATTTCAATCATGTCTCCTCTAGCTCGTCGAGATAATGTGGCTACAAAAACCATATAACTTGCAATACATTTTGTTCCAATCCAGGAACCAGTTCCACCCAAATAAAAAAATAGCTTTACTGTGAATGAGCAACATGTATGAGGATACGTTAGCAATTATTCAAGAATTGATGTTATTTGTAGATTTAGAAGAAAAAAAAATCAGAGAATACCAAAGCGTCAACAAAACCATAATCCGAACTCAAAATCGATTAAACTAGGGGCAAAATAGGCACAAAGGAAAGATTTACATGGAGACTCTCGTAAAAGCACAAGAGAATAAGACCAGGTGTTCCGGAAGAGTAAGCGTCTTCTGATTCATTGACGACACCCGCCATGTAAGTCTTGGTCACATCAAAGTAAGCATCAATCCTCAAAATGAGAACCGAGTATTCATTGACATCACAACAAGTAAACACACTAACAAGCAAACTCAAAAACGTCTATCTTCATATCACGCAAAGATCCAGAATATTTCTCGATGATATCAAGATGGCGACCATAAAACTTGCCCATAGTCTTCATTAACCAATAGAAGCCATATTCTACAGGATTGGTGTTGTCGATGAAGCAGAAGACGCTTACTCTTCCGGAACACCTGATCTTATTCTCTTGTTCTTTTACAGAGGTGTCCATGTAAATCTTATTTTTGTTCATATTTTGCCCCAAGTTTAATCGACTTTGAGTTCTGGTTATGCTATTTCTTTTTGTGTATATAAATATTAGATTGTGTGTCAATTAATAAATAAAACTTATTACAACATTTTTTTTTTTTTGTAATCTTTATCTTGTATGACATTTCCGGTTTTCTCCTTTACAATGGGAAAGTTATTCATCCAATGAAAATAATATACAGATCTGGTTTTATTTTATTTTCCAAAAATTCGGTTAACACTTAAAATCCAAACAGAAAATTATATATGACTATTGACCACATGTGTATTTCGGGACTATAATTAAAATTAATTTAGAATATGTACCAGCAATGGCAAGCACTATGTAATATTTTATTTCAGCATTTCTACAGGTCGTTAATACTCACTGATCAACATATGTTGATTAGAAATGTGGAACACATCAACATTGTTGGTTAGATTCGACTGAGTATATACAGACTATTATAATCGATATGTATTGATATATTTCTCAATACATCTAAATAAAATTGTCTACTCCTTTTATTATGTTTTATTGTATCAATAATAAAATACTTTGTTTGAAATCGAAAAATATATACTGGTACTTACTTTAAACGACATAAATTTCTAGGTTGTGTTACCAAACTATTTAGTGGTACTTACTTCCAACGACATGTAATACACGGCTGTTATAACCAATTAAAAAGTACATATTTTCAATGACGCTAATGTATTTGAATGCTCAGTGCTCAAAAATCGTTGACCGACAATCATAAACAAGTTGAAACATTTTAAACGTTTATAATAAATCAAACGAATCGATTCAGACGATAATGAAATATTTTATTACATCATTTTGTCAGATAAAGAGATTTATGTTTTTGTCGCACAATAAACGATATAAATAGAATATTTTGTATATCATTTTGAATTCTCTCAAAAAGCATAGACAATATCAAAATCTATTTATAAATGTAGCGTATAAATCAAGAGTTCCTGTTCTTGTTATTACGTTACCGGGTTTCCATAGCTGAATCAGATTGGGGTGAAATGGAGTCACTGTTCTAATTGTCATCCATACATGAAGGTAAAGGACGTATTGATTTGGTATTTTGATTCCTGCTGGCTGCCTACATTTTCCCGCCTACACATATCATATATCCAGATAAAAAGTTAGCCAATACATGCCCGTGTTCTGTCAGCGTATGACATATTTATCCACTTATGGTAGAAACAAATCACACGTGGGATTATTCCAAATAATTCAGAGGAAGCGCTGTGTCGCTAGTATCGTTAATCCGAGGAAAATTCCACTGGTCAAACATTTCTAGTTATTTTGAAGCGCTGTGTCGCTGATTTCGTTAATCCGAGGGAATTTCCATTGGTCGAACATTTCTAATCATTTTGAAGCGCTGTGTCGTTGTTGTCGTTAATCCAAGAAAATTTCCATTGGTCAGACATTTGTAATTATTTTGGCACTGATAAACAGACGTTAAAACCATGTGATTTATAGATTTCTATCTTTGCTCGTCAGTCACATAACGTTGACACACACAATACAGACATATAAACGACTTACAGTGGGGTATAATCCTTAGAAAGCTTTCTATGTGTTCCTTGTACTCCATCTTGTTCATCGTCCTTTTTCCCGTTTCTGGAACACACATCAGGCTCTATTTGGCAGTAGACGATCACCATGACGACAAGACAGGCCACGGCCACAAACACACTAGTAAGCACCATTGCGTTGGGAAAATAGTCACAAACGTTGAAAAAGTCTTACCAAATTCAACAGGAAAGAAGCCAATTCCCCATCAAAATTCGTCGTTTGATGTAAACATATATCCTAGGCGTGGGAAATGTTCTTTCTTCCCTTGGTTTCCCATGAATGTTACTGTATACTCTAGACCATTACGGTGCGTCTTTCTCGTCGCTCCCCACTTGCTAGTCCAATCTGTCGCCGGCAATATTGTCACTGTATTCACTTTTTGTCTATTATTATTTATTACCAAGTCGTCTTCTTACATCGCCTTGTACAACCAGCGCCCAATACCGTCGAACGTGGGAAGAGAAACAATCTAAAGAATCGATCCCTTCATACGAGAAACGTTGCACCATTGAATATGTGTGATCGTCTGCGAGATTAGCCTCAATACCCTGTATTCTGCCGCCTCCAAGATTTTTTTTTTTTGAGGATGATCTTGGTATAAATCAGTTGTGGTGTGTGCTGTTTGAGCACGTTTGTGAGGTGGTGTGGGTGAGAAGAAATGTTGAATAGTTTTATGTGTGTGTAAATCTTGCACATGTCACCATTGTGAGGGACGGATAAAGCAACAGCTTGGACGGTGGTAATCGATTACTTGTTACAAACCTTACTACAGCGACTGGTCACTATATAGCTGTACCGCCAGGCCTTGTGTAGACAGTGTTTATAGTTTTCTTTTGATATTGACCTAATGATGTTTTTTTTTTTATTAAGTTCCGATGAATTGAATATTACAGCAATGTAAATAATGCTATTATTTTTCTTTAGAGTATTTCTTAACATGTTAAGAGGAAAATGTTATATATCATTGTACTATTTACACACAAAAAAAATACGTAAGCAAAATACACTTATCCAGGAGACTAAGACATCTCTTTACTTTAGTTTCAGGCATCGGGTCAGTTTAACCTGTTACCTTGGACATGGTAGTTTTGTTGGATTTTATATTAAACTAAACTATTCTTGAAGTGAATCCATGAGAGGTTGATTGGTTGGTTGTTTTTACGTCCTATCAAAAGCCAGGGTCATTTAAGGACGGTCTGTCAGTGTATGTGATGTGGGTGGGTGTGTTGAGAGCATGTATATTTGGGAGGCAGCGATTTGTTCGTGTAAGTTTTCTTGCGATAGTCTGGATGTTTGAGGATTCTTTTTAACAACTGAAATGAATTGGAAATGAAATTAAAAAAACAACATTACAGTTTATAGCCCAGACGGTTATACTAGATTTTGACGGTGGAATAATAGGATCGATGTCTAGTTAACCTGGTCCAATTTTCATGATTATTTAATCAGAAACCTTTCGTAAAATGACGACTGTCATTTCCAACGCATTTGAATGATATATTTCTAGTCATGTGCTCATATATCAAATTTGGAATACATCCTTGATAATACTGAAACAATTATTATTTGTTGTTTCAACTCTGGTTGTTATGGTAACCATTTCAAATATTATATATACATTAGAGAAAGTTGGCCATTAAGTAACTTTTGGCCCATTTTTTGGATAGTTTTTCTATTAGAAACTATTGAGCCCATTCTTGAACAAACATAATATCAAATGAGAATATGTGGGTACTTATACGACATCTTTAGGAGAAATATAATGTTTGTTCAAATATTTACATTTACATAATTTATGCATATTCGGGAAGGTTACCATGGCAACCATAGCACAAACAACGAATGAATATTTTGACAATTGCATGAGGGATGTAATCTATATTTGAAATGAAATTATTTGAGAGTTCAATAATGAAATTCAATTTTTTTTGGATTTGGGGACCAAAAACAGCAAAACCATACATAGTTGATGTTTCTACTAAAGCTATTCCTCTCCGCGGTTTAGTACCATGGAATGTTTCCACAACACAACAGGATGTTTATGGCAATTCTAAAAGTTTAATGTGATGTTAACATGTATTTCTGTATTTCCGCATAGCGAAGTGTTGCAATTTTTGTTTTTGAGATTGGGTCTAGCTTTAAACGAAGGACAATGTTTTGAAGATACAGCTTGTATTTCTTTTCTCAGAAATAACACGCAGGTTCTTGGTTTGTTTAGATATTATAACAAGTAATATTGATTCTGCTTGTAAAGGACGACGTGACGAAATCCAAAACCTTGACGATTTCTGATATTAAGTACCACGTCTTTATAAGTTCCATTCGGTAACGTTTATTGTTATACACAAACCTTTACAGAACTCAAACATATAAACGTGCTTTCTCAAAATGATTTCGTAAAAGATGTCGACTGCTAACGGACATAATTCCAATCCATTGCTCGTAATGATAGATGAAGACTAGAGGCAGATTTTTTAGTCGCCATAATGATCTCATTGAGACATATACTTATATTGCGTTGTGTTGATGATAAGCTATTAAGTGGGTCTGGTGGTTTCTTCATTACTACCACCAGTCTTGCTTGGAGGCGGTCACTTCACTGATTTGGTTTGATTGCTTTACGTTAGAGTCATTCAAGGACATGTGTGGTGAGAGCGTGTGTATTTGGGAGGCCGCGGTATGTTCGTGTAAGCCTTTTTGGGATAGCCGGATCTTTTGCAGATTTTAATGCTACCACACTGAAGCATAATATTATTGCTGAAGGCCCTCAGCAGAACACTCCAACCGGTCACATTATACTGACAACGGTTGTGTCGTCGATGAAGTAGAAAACGCTGACCCTTCCGAAATATCAGTCGTTTTCCTTTGTAAATTTCCCAAATAACGGGTGTCAGTATTCCCTCTGTTCAAATGTTTCTTTTATTTTTATTTTTGTTTATTTTGAGGTCGAGTAATGGTATATTGTTGCTGATATTTTGGAATTATCTTGTTGTTTCTATTAATGTAAACAATCAAAGTTTATTAAATTCCCTATTTCTATCCTACCCTGGTATACGATATATGTTGATCTTCGTGTATACCTTTGTCGCATTGTTAAAGTGATAAATATATTTTTTTAGTGGTTCGTAGAACCACTTCGCTGGGTCAAGTAATTTACATAAATTAAGATGACTTCTCCGGCAAATGATAAAGGAACATGGTATTCATAAAAATGTATAAATATTTTAATTATTACTTGTAAAAACTGAATATTTTATAACATGATATATTAAATATTTGTATCAACATGACGTGTTCCGTGAATGCCTCTTGTTCTCCGACTATATTATAAAATGCTCATAGCTAAGGTTTAAAATACATACATATGGGTGGTTTTAATATAAACCGCCATTTATGTGTAATGTTACATTTCACTGATATCTACATTGTATCGTCATCGGACTAAAAGCCAATGTACTAGGACTCGTATCTGGATGAGTCGTCTACACGCGAGCAGAACAGACATACCAGTTCTTTTATCGGGTTGTTTATCATAACCGTGACGTTCCTACGTGAAACCGATAAACTACAAATCTTAAGAAATTTAAAAAGAAAAATCCAAACAAATTGAAAGATACATACTAAAAGTATTAGGACGGGATACTACAGAAGAAAAGAGATTCAGAGCAACTGCATTAACTACGGAGCCCGCGAAGGGACGTTTCCTAAAACATACACACAGACTGGCAATCCGTGCCAACAGATTACTAAAACGTACACACAGACTGACAATCCATGCGCACAGATTACTAAAACATGCACTGAGACTGACAAACCGTGTGCACAGATTACTAAAACGTACACACAGACTGACAATCCATGTACATAGATTGATAAAACGCACACACAGACTGACAATCCGTGCGCACAGATTACTAAAATGCGCACACATATTGACAATTCGTGCGCACAGATTACTTAAACGTGCGTACAGATAATTATATTACCATGTCCCTTCGCGGGCTCCGTTGACAACTGCTTGTGCTTATGCAGAAAGGCACCATATATCAAATCCAAATCTACAAGAGAGAATTTGTTAACGCCGAGAACCTATCACAGATGGTAGAAACGAGAGATCACACGCCAAATAAAAAATAATCCCAATACCATCTATAAGTAAGGAAGTGATCCTCATGTCACGGAGGGAACATATTCAGCACGACAGGATACTCTCAAGAAGCAAGAGTTTATACATCACCGTACATAGCTAGTCAAAGAGTTCATATAAGCGGCGTCTCTGTTCTGCTTGGGTGTTCGTAATTTGCCACAATTAATTAATGCATTCAGCAATATGACATTCGTTCATAGTCTGATGAAATCAAGAGACATCATTGAAAACAATTCAAGCGTGTAAATAATTATATGTATAAATTCATTGAATTAAATATTTACACAAATTCAAATTTAAACAATCCTATCACTATTAACATGAGATATTAAATTCTTGAATAATGATAAAAGTCATATATTATACATTTGAAAAAAGTTATGATCAAGGAATAATTTATATACCATAGCATGCACCGACATTATAACGAACTATTTTAAATTTGACTAGATTTTGTCATATTTGGAGGAAGTAGATTAATACATTGCACATGTTTTTTTTTTGTTTTTGGAGTAAAACAAAGGTTTGTCCTTTCTAAAAGCTATCTCTTTGCCCACAGAACGTTGTCTGGCCAGAAAGAGGCTCGCCCTAATGGAAGCACTTCTCGTGTGTTGTAGTCTAGATAGGGAAGCAGACCGTTAGTCAGTAAGAATTTGATGATCTTATCCCCACTCGGCTTCCCTTTGTGTAGCATCCACTCCATCAAAAGAAACTTGACGTTTACATTATTGAAAAACTCCTTACTGTTTTCTAAAGCCTTCTGTTCATGACCTTCGATGTCCATTTTAATGAAAACCTCACCTGAGTCTATTACTTCCAGGAGATCGTCCATGATAATGCTATATATCTGTTCCTCGTGCTTCCCCGTGTCGCCATGTTGTCCCACGTGACTTCCGCCGATATTGTCGGGAACTATATTGATGTTGACCTTTTCCCGCGTGTTTGACATTGCATTCAGTAAAAGCGTGACATTTTCTGTCAAGTTTCCCAGCTTTAGAGAGTGTTGCAGATTGTCCAATGCCCGTGTTAGGATATCGACGGATACAACTCGTCGGCCAAGCTTAGCTACTGAAAGGGTGAATACACCCAAATTGCACCCGATGTCAATGAACTGCATTTCAGGGTTGACCTGAAGGATGTCAACGGTCATGTTTACCAAGTCAGGCTCCCACGTTCCATAATCCCGGATGTAAGATGAGATCATGCGATCCTCGACGGGATCAAATATACATATTGGGGTTTCCCCATACTTTGTCTTTAATGGTACACATTGTTTTGGGTCTGCAGTCGAGCCCCGGAACACTTTACAGTGATTTTTCTTCCGCCTGCGCGAGGTCGGTGCGTAAAGAGTCTGGTTATTAGACACTTCCGCGGGTTCCAGAAATTGGGTCTGGACTTGGTGTTCTATTTTAGTCACGTCTATGTAGTCCCTGGTCTGCTGGTTTTGTCGACTCTTTTCTTTGATTTTCTTCCTTGGAGATCTTCGCGATACAGATAAACGAGAGATGAAAACTGTCGCTATTAAAATCAGGACTACTATGACGTAGACAACCGTCCTACATCGCAGTCTTCCGGGATGTAGGTCGACCATTTCATTCTCACAGAATTCCGCGTCGGCTTCCTATAACTCATGTAGCCTCCATATCACCTGCGGAAGATATACGTTAATGAAATAAGTATGACACAGAAGATGACAATGATATGAAAGTGAGCTTCATTACAAATAAGACATAGCAACCTCATACGTCATTATAATTAACGTGTGCTAGGTCATACCAAACCACAAAGAAAATTAGCATACATGAACGTTCTTGTCCATATATAATTTTAGATTCCTGGGCTAACTTTCTTTAAATTAACATTTTGATTTTTCCCAATAAATACTGATTGTTGGATCAGATTGAAACAATTGTCAAAATATTGAAAATTATCAAACAACTGCACATTTAAGGTTACACGTGTACAGTCATGAAATAAGTATAACGACTACATTTGTAGTTATATAATCATGCCGAGTTGGTGCCGGACAGGAGGCATACTTATATAAACCGGAACACTGATCTTATGACGTTATGTTATATTGACCGGGACACTAAACTGATGACGCACATGTATAATAGTTGTATGAAGCGGAATAATGAGCTGATGACACACAAATCTTACAGTTCTATAAACCGGAGACTGAGCTTGTGACACGAAGGCAGCATAGTTATATAAACCGGAATATTGAACTGGTGTCGCACAAGCTGATATTTTCTGATATTTCACTAGTAAAAATATTATCAACCGGAATATTGCACTGGTGACGGGCAGGGACCGTAATGTTGATACATTAACCGGAATATTGAACTGGTGACGCACATGGACCATAGTATAGTTATATTAACCGGAATATTGAAATGGTGACGCACATGGACCATAGTATAGTTATATTAACCGGAATATTGAACTGGTGACGGGCAGGGACCGTAATGTAGATACATTAACCGGAATACTGAACAGATGACGCACAGGGACCGTAGTATAGTTATATTAACCGGAATATTGAACTGGTGACGCACATGGACCGAAGTATAGTTATATTAACCGGAATATTGAACTGGTGACGATTAGGGACAGTAGTGTAAATATATAAAGCGGAATATTGAACTGGTGACGCACATGGACCATAGTGTAAATATATAAACCGGAATACTGAACAGATGACGCACATGTAGTTTCGTTATATTAACCGAATACCGAACTGGTGATGCACTGGTAGTTTACTATATGCAATCTGATTCATCATGTTCTGATATATCATTATAATATATACGTTTAGAGCCGTGGTAATTAAAGAGTCTGATTAAATTACATTGAAATTGAATCATACATCATTATATACCGCTGAGGTGAAATATATCACGACCTTGTTACAGCTTATAGCCCGACATTGTGGAGATTTATTATTGTATTTTTTGAATTCAATGCAAACTAATGGGAGCTAATGCCAAAAGAGAAAATATTTGCTGTGTATTTTAAAAAAAAATGAGTCTATTTTATTTTCCTGTTACGTTTTCGGTATCAATATTGATACAAATATTGACCTAGACATGCGTTTAAGTAGTTACACATGTGTATGTCGATGCTAAGGTCGCACACAAATAAATGTGTGAATGGCTATATTACACGATATTGATTGTTGCATCAATATTTGAAGTCGTTGAATGTCAGGTAAGTTTTGTGGAAAGAAAAGCCTCATCCCCTTAAGATTGAGTGTAACGAGCTCGAGTCGAGTCCCCCATTGTGCCCCATACAGGTAAACAGTGACAGGTTTAGCATATAATTTGAATTACTTCCCTTAATATTAATAATAAGTAGCCTACACGCCGAATCTATAATTTGCCATCAGCTTCATATTCAAACAGACATAGCAGTAATGGCTATGTTATATATATAAATACGTATATGTAATTTTGGGAGTTATAACTAAAAAAAACACGAATGGTGTTAAATTGATTCCATCAAAATGACTACATAGGTAGCGCCTTTCGCCAGGTGCTACTTCCTGATCCCTAATCCCGAGGTCACGGAAGTTCACGCTTTAAAATGGGCGTGTAATTGATAAAACTCAAATGACCAATATATATCTGTAAACATGTACAGCACACGAAGAAATACTTCATACAACGTGATATAGATGAGTACGCTAAATAAGTACCTGTATAGTAGTAGCAGTACCTACCTTTTGATCGTAGTTTCGTACACGTGGCAACCTTGCCAATGTAAACACAGACTTCTCCTATATAACCGTACTAGTTTGTCCAGTCCTGGACATCTCTTGGCCACAAATTAATGTCCCCGGGACGAACCGGGCGGTGACAGGTATAACTATTGTCAGGTGATATAATACTACCGCACGGCAGCTTTAGACATCTTAAAGCTAAGGATTTTACCTGTAGAGGGGCCCCGACACGGGGTAATTCACGACTATATAGGCTACTGTCCTTACCTGACACGAGACATTGTATGAGGATCCGGTTATCGCTACGGGCTAAAAAAAAATGTTTTCATATACAGTTACGTGCCAAAAGTCTTTCAATTTTTTTTATTTTGCTATATATTCTTTGTTTTTCCATTTTTTTTCAAAGAATTTTGCCTATTTTGTTTATAGATCAATTTTAATGAAATTTTGTGTACTTATAGAGTGTTGTTTCCTGTTTCATCTCATAATATTTTTTTCCGTTAGGTATGACCAGAGAAATCATAATTTCTTTACAACATCCAATTTTCGGGACGCCATTTTGACGTCATTTTGGTAACGTTATATAGAGAAATGGCCTCACACGGAAATTAGCAGTGTAGATAATTCTGTATAGCTCCATAAATACATAACGGAAAATTAATTAAATAAATATTATGAGACAAAACCTTTGATATTTTTGTACAAAATCACAAAAAATTGTCAAAATCCATCCATAAACAAAGTCAGGAAAATTCATTGAAAAAAGGTGGAAATACAAAGAATATATAGCAAAATAAAAATAATTGAAAGACTTTTGGCACTTAACTGTATATATATCGAGTTCATTTTAGAAACCATTGTGATGTATTTAAATACTGATTTAACCTTGTTTGGTTAAAATGACAATAAATGTTATATGTAAGACTGGGATATACGTCCCGGATGTAAGAATATAGGCTTACTTGTAATAAACCAGTGAGTTGTAAAATTACAACACATTATAATTTCATGTTTTAATAGCGTCCATACTCAATACTACAATACAGGTAATTAAAGTTGTTTTGTCTAATTTCATATACAATTTCATATTTACATGACATAGATTGAATTTGTAATGTTATAGTTTTATAAAATCTGATAATATATATTTCCATATGAATTTCATTTGTATATTTCGTTTTAATTTTACCTGTTATTATAAAGAATTTCGCTTTTAACAATTCGTTGAGTTTGTTAATGACTCATACAAAACATTCTGAAATATTTCAAAATATTGAATTTTATAAAATCCAGATGCAACCTAGTGCTCGGCGTATTCGATAGTGACCTACATGTAGGAATAGTGTACTTACATTTTTTCATTTTTTTTCTCAAACAATTCAAGTATCGCACGATATAAATAAATACATGTACAACATTTGATATGGCACCGTGTCTAGATAACATAAGCTACTCCAAACCGCTTTACAGTACATAGATACACACTCAATTCAATTATGCTGTTCTAGCATATACAATTTTGAGGAGTTCACAGAAGCTGCCTTATCAGCCGCTAACTACTAGTCCTGGCTAATATATCCCAGTTAGTGTATGTATGAACGTATGTATGTGTACTGGAGACGTATTGTGTTATGTTTGTAGTGGGACCGTGCTTCCAACGGCATCTCTTTATGATAGTGCCACCTCACTTAAATACTAAAACACAAATATCGTAACACCCACCAAGATCACCGTAGACTCCTCCTGGGTTGTTGGAGTTGTGTGGGGAGGAGAAAAATATGCATATACCATTTGTACGGCGACTTCGGGGTATGTATATTTTGAGTTTAAAAATAGTCAAATAAATATTTGAAATTCGTTTTAATTCGATTGAAAAAAATGATTTTCGATATTATGGGAGAGGTTTGTGAATTTCTTTATAAGGTCTTGCATTCGAAAGCTCGGGTCATACACGATATCGATAAATTACATAATTCAGTGACCGGGTCACAAAAGTTGAAAGCTGGACTATATGATGTCATCAATTATCTTGTAATCATAACCGTCTATATATATATACCCACCGCTCAGAAACGTTTTGTTATAGGTAATAAAGTAAACCCTGACCCGTCTATCGGATCACCTAGATAAAACCACCGGGACGAGATACCGGCTCACACGAGATTTCACCAGATAGCAGGGCACACAAGTGATACGGGTGCACGTGACGTCACGTACCATTGTCTGTGTTGTGTAATGGCGGCCGTCTAAACTCCCCTGTCCGTGTGGTACAACTATCAAATTACAGAGATGGAGGTAGGTACTGGACGCCCGCTACATGTACTGGTTCTTATGATATAAACTAAAGGTATTGATGATCTAATAAGAAATAGTGCAATCTTTACTCATATACCGTGCATATGAGACGTTATATTTATATAACTGATGTATATACATATACATTTATTTGATAAAGTTACACAAGTGATGTAAATATAGAACAGACAAGCCCACATGACTGGGTTTTAATAAAGTATTCAAATTTTGATGCAAAATATCAACCTCAATTTTTGAACTTTATTGATACTTTAGCATACAATCACGACATACACCGACTAGGAAATTACGACAAATATACATTAACCTATAAATATGTTATCTTGACATATGTGTAATCTGGACATACTCGGTGTCACGTACTTATATCCAATATGCAATTCGCTTTTTATATCAGTAGGTACATAACTATACATATACAAGTTTGCATCAAATGTGCAAACTTACATTTCATATGAAGACACGCGTGCTTACATTCAAATCGAACATACTGATATTCAATATGAACAAACCTACTGATAGGTAATAAAAACGAAGTATCACATCTTATACACGTGAAATGAATAACATATGACGCAATACAATGACGTCACATCAACAATCCAACAACGTTACAGCGTGACGTCAACCCAGAATTAAGCATCCTATTGGTAACATCACATATTTCATAGGATACACAATGGATGAACATAGTAAGAGAAAAAGAATCAATCACTAAAGAAAATAAGAAAGGAGAATATGAACCCTTGGGAAATATCTTAGTTGCCAAACACCCAGAAAAGCCTCACGTTTGGCACCTAGTGAATGTTCCTCCTCGGGTTGAAACTCCACTATCCCACCCCGATTAGTTGATAAATTCTATTAATCGCCAGTCCGATGTAAGCGAGAGGGCAAACCCTATTCAACACGAGATTTGAGAGAAAACAGTGCTACCGATACCACTTATATTTCGTTTGGCCTCTGATAGCAACTATCACCAATACAAGACAGGAAAGGTTTAAGAAAACTGAGAGCCTGAACATTTTTCATCATAAAACATCGCAATTATTTTAAGATTTCCACATATTGAAAATGTAGAACTGAGTCAAAAAGGGACAAAAAAAAACAAATACAAAAATATCATATTTGACACAGAACCAGTGGCGTTAAGACTATGAACAGAACCAGCCGCATTATGAATATGAACAGGACATGTCGCGCTAAGACTATGAACAGGACCAGTCGCGTTAAGTCTATACACAAGATCGATCGCGTTAAGACCATGAACAGGACCTGTTGCGTTAAGACTATGAACAGGACCAGTCGCGTTAAGACTATGAACAGGACCAGTCGCGTTCAGACTATGAACAGGACCAGTCACGTAAAGACTATAAACAGGACCTGTCGCGTTAAGAATATGAACAGGACCAGTCGCGTTAAGACTATGAACAGGACCAGCTGGGTTAAGTCTATGAACAGGACCTGTTGCGTTAAGACTATAAACAAGACCAATCGCATTAAGACTATGAACAGGACCTGTTGCGTTAAGACTTTGAATATAACCTGTTGCGTAAAGACTATGAACAGGACCAGTCGCATTAAGACTATGAACAGGATTAGTTGCGGTAAGATTATGAACAGGACCAGTCGCGTTAAGACTATAAACATGGATAGTCGCGGTCAGACTATGAGCAGGACCTGTTGCGTTAAGACTATGAACAGGACCAGTCGCGTTCAGACTATGAACAGGACCAGTCACGTAAAGACTATAATCAGGACCTGTCGCGTTAAGAATATGAACAGGACCAGTCGCGTTAAGACTATGAACAGGACCAGCTGGGTTAAGTCTATGAACAGGACCTGTTGCGTTAAGACTATAAACAAGACCAATCGCGTTAAGACTATGAACAGGACCTGTTGCGTTAAGACTTTGAATATAACCTGTTGCGTAAAGACTATGAACAGGACCAGTCGCATTAAGACTATGAACAGGATTAGTTGCGGTAAGATTATGAACAGGAACAGTCGCGTTAAGACTATAAACATGGATAGTCGTGGTAAGACTATGAACAGGACCTGTTGTGTTAAGACTATTAACTGGATCAGTCGCGATAGACTATGAACAGGAACAGTCGCGTTAAGACTAGAACTGGATCAGTCGCGTTAAGACTAGAACAGGAACAGTCGCGATAAGACTAGAAGCGTTAAGACTAGAACAGGAACAGTTGCGTTAAGACCATGAACAGGGACAGTCGCGTTAAGACCATGAACAGGGACAGTCGCGTTAAGACCATGAACAGGGACAGTCGCGTTAAGACCATGAATATGACCAGTCGCGTTTACACTCTATATACTGTACATCACACTTATCCTCTAGTTACAGCACTTGGCCATTTCTGTTGTATTTCTCCACCACTTTTCCATTGAACAGTGGCTGTCCGTCCTTGTAATAGCGTCCGTCCTGGTGTCCGCGAGGTTTCAGCAGCAGGGACACCACTGTGATTCGTTTAATGAAATGACAACACACGCAAGTATGATTCAACTTTTTATTCCTATAGAAATTAACATAGATATCTTACCTTTAATAAGAAGTTAGTTGTAATTAATTAGTTAGGTAGGTTTCTGTCATAATGGTACTATGTTAACCAGTAATCGTGTTTAGGTCGCTGGCTGTTGTGTCGACCAATTGACGGTTTTTTAGTTTGATAGTTGACTATTGTGTTGGTGCTATGTTGCGTTCAGAAGGAGGGTAGCTAAACCACTATTTAAGGACATTTTTCAGTCGTCAATAAGTCTGTCAATAAACAAGACACAACCGACAATGTTGCATGTAGATTGACTACAACATGTAGTGTTTGTGCTCATCAACCTCAGTTGACGTTTCAAGTTAGGTCGACTGTAGAATTTTTGACCCGTTGTCGTTCAATCGTCACTAAGCTAGTTGCTTTTCATTTTAGTGCTATGTTGTTCGGTTCACGATTTTAGTTCGTTCCATCTTGAATTGTCATTACTAGGTGTCCAGGGTAATGTTCCTAAGCTGCCACAGATGCCTAACGACTTCGAGACAAACCTCGAGGTGAACCTGATGGAACTCAACACCACCATGGATGTCGTGGAATACTTCGATAACCTAGGCAACAGGGCAACACTTGTCACCAACACTGAAGGCAAAGAGACCCGCATCATATTTAACTACGAAACCAACGAACTATACTATATCACAGGTGAAGAATAATCGCATGTTTTGGGTGGGTGGGAGGGGAGGGGGGATGAGGGGAGGGGGGGGGGGGGTCAGGGGATTGGGAGCAGTTGTTATACGGTAGGCCAAATATACTGTCAAATATGTGCGCTCTTTGTTTAGATTTACGGTCGACTCATACAAAATTCATTTACATTATATCCAATATATTTTAATTAAGTTATATAGCAAATTTTACTGTGATGTCGCTATAATTTTGTTATTATAATGTAAACATTTGTCACATTTAAGATTATGTATTGATTCTCATAACACGATGTGATTATTTTCTCCCCCAGATGGTATGTGTAAACTCTCCAACATATCGGACAGTATGTATTCCGATCTGTTTGGTGTGGAGGATTCGGACGGATACAAACACATAATGACCAGTGACGTCGCCCTCAAGTTTGGACAAACATATGGAGAGGTAACCGAAACACTAAACCTGTCAATCAGAAATAGGGTGGTCAGGTGGAGCAATGGATAGCGTGCTTGTCTTTCACCAAGTCGGTCGAGGTTCGTAACCGAAACTCAAAACACCTGTCAATCAGAAATAGGATGGTCAGGTGGCGCAATGGATAGCGTGCTTGTCTTTTACCAAGTCGGTCGAGGTTCGTAACCGAAACTCAAAACACCTGTCAATCAGAAATAGGATGGTCAGGTGGAGCAATGGATAGCGTGCTTGTCTTTCACCAAGTCGGTCGAGGTTCGTAACCGAAACTCAAAACACCTGTCAATCAGAAATAGGATGGTCAGGTGGCGCAATGGATAGCGTGCTTGTCTTTTACCAAGTCGGTCGAGGTTCGTAACCGAAACTCAAAACCCCTGTCACAGAAATAGGATGGTCAGGTGGCGCAATGAATTGCGTGCTTGTATTTCACGAAGTAGGTCGAGGTTCGTAACCGAAACTCAAAACACCTGTCAATCAGAAATAGGGTGGTCAGGTGGCGCAATGGATAGCGTGCTTGTCTTTCACCAAGTCGGTCGAGGTTCGTAACCGAAACTCAAAACCCCTGTCGATTAGAAAATGGGTGGTCAGGTGGCGCAATGGATAGCGTGCCTGTCTTTCACCAAGTCGGTCTATGTTCGTAACCGAAACTCAAAACCCCTGTCGATTAGAAAAAGGATGGTCAAGTGGCGCAATGGATAGCGTGCTTGTCTTTCACCAAGTCGGTCGAAGCTCGTAACCGAAACTCAAAACCCCTGTCGATTAGAAAAAAGGTGGTCAGGTGGCGCAGTGGATAGCGTGCTTGTCTTTCATCAAGTCGGTCGAGGTTCGGTACCCCGGGCGGACGCTTAATGCTGTTTAGATCATTGACCCGAACACGTGGGCATCTTTTGGGCCGCGAAGACCACAAGCACGCATAAACAAGTGTCATTACACGTGATTGATATAACTTTATATATATTAATATTACTTTAATATAGATTAATATAACTTGATATAGATTAATATAACTTGATATAGATTAATATAACTTGTATACAGATTGATATTACTTTAATATGAATCAATGTATCTTTTATACAAATTGATATGATTTCTATATAGATTGATATAAATTTTATTTAGATCAATACAACTTTTATTAAGATTAATATAACTTTCATACAGATTGATATAACGTTTATATAGATTGATGTCACTTTAATTTAGATTAATATATCATATGTGTGTGCTACGTCATCTTTAAAGAGATCGATATAACTATCATATAGATTAATATAACTTTTATATAGATTGTTTCATGATCATTGGCAAATGAGTCATAAAGTAAATTCAAATGAATTGCAGAAGTTTATAAGGAAATGCGTTCATATCCCTTTGAACGAAATATCTGAAGGCAATGCTTATATTATTTGTGTGTGTCTGCAGGTATATATTGGTAAAGATGTTATACGTGGTATCAGTGTAGATCACTGGCGAGCGTGTCTATACTGGGCGAGGAAAGACGCTAACTTCACCGTCGATTATTACTTCTCCGGTAAGTTAAAAGGTCTCCAGCAATATTGTCATAACATGTATCTAGGTCACTCTAGGTTTTTATTACTACCGTAAGTAGGTCATCTGTAAGCACCGTGGTATGATAGATAGGTCACTTTCTTTAAATCTAGCAATGGTAAATGGTAACAATCGACATCTACGTGTCTCATCAGTAGGTCATACTTAACGATTATAGCTTAGGTAAAAAGGTCACACTTGACGACTATTACAAAGATGTGTAGATCAAACTTGTCGACTATCACTAGAAATGTAGGGCACACTATCACAACGGCAACCATAAGTAGGTCAAACGTGGCGTTTATAACTAGGGTACATTAAAAAGTAGGTCACACTTGACGTCTAATAGTAAGGTAAGAAGGTCACACTTGACGATTAGTACTACGACATCTAGATCAAACGTGACAATTATTACTAAATAAGTAGGTCACACTTGAGGACTATAACTAAGGCAAAACGGTCAAGCTGAATAATTATTTCTTAGGTAAGTAGGTCACAATCGTCACGAATTGTTCTGAAAAGTAGGTCACACTTGACGATTATTACTTAAACTTGTACGTTATGGAGACACGTTTTGGTATGCGTTATATCTCATTTATCTGTTACCAAGATAGAAGCTTAATATTAAGGAAGAAGAGAGATTGAATCCGTCACATTATGATCCATTCTCTTGAAGATCCTGTTTGGCTAACTACGTCCGAATTTCTGACCGTACCTGTGCGAGCAGATGCTAAAGGCGTGATGAACAAACCCGGTGTGGGAGCTCAGGATTTTCATCATATCTACGACTTCTATGCATTTAAGCCTTTCGCTGGGGATTCTTTACAATTTGAGGTAACCACGATGAAGTACGGTATAGTTATATATATATATTGGTTGTTATACGATTCTTCATCTTGATTTTGAGGCTGATTTATCACTTTGGAGGCACGGTGGTCTAGTGGTAAGACGCCGGGCTCGTGATCGAAGGGTTGCGAGTTCTAGTCCCGGTCACGGCTACTTGTGTTGTATCCTTGAGCGAGACTACTCAGCTGTAATTGAGTTCTTGGCTGGGTAGTGCTAAAAATTGTAGAATGCAGGCTGTGAGCGCCGAAATGGCAGCACCGGTGTATGTCTCCAGGGAGTTGAGAATGATATTGGCTGGTTGCTAAGGCCTTATAACCACTGATAATAATTTGTGAACCGCTTTGAGACAGCCTTTAAAGGGTTGTGATAAAGCGGTATATAATAACCAATTAGCATTATCATCATTTGAAACGTTGATAAACAACATACAGCATTGATCATATTTCACCTTCAATTCAAGACGGCTGGCAATGACTCTTAACCGGATTATTTGCAAGCTTCGTGAATTGGTATTATTTTTGATATCATATTAAAAGCTAACCAGAATTAATCAAGGAGAAATAGTAAAAAAAAAACACAATATGTTGAAGTTATCTGAATTTTTCATTTACTAAATTTGCTTATGATGGCCATGTCTACTTCATCTAGAATGAAATGGAAACTAGTAACAGAAAATTCGAATAATAAAATCTGTTTGCTTTGTGCAAAATTATGTATTCAATTTGAGAAGTGTTGTCATAAGTGAAACTCTGCCAAAAGAAATCACGAAAGGCAAAACAACAGAAATAGACACAAATGATGTATGAAAGGGTATTTTATAAAACTTTTCTGGCAAGGTCACATTTTGTAGCCCTCAAATCAGGACAAAGTGATAGCTTTAAATCATTCGTAAACACTACACTAGCAATGAACGTAAGCCGCTTGGGTTCGAGTCTAATGTGTAGAACAGTCGCTTTCTCATTCTGTACGAAATATTTACAGTCCTTGTGTGTTTAATTTTGTCCGGAGGTTGTTCTACATGTATATGCCATTATTTATGAGTACGGGCTATTGAACCTTTTCCTCCTCGTCAGACACCAGCAGGCGTGATATGTGCCGGTCGTCAGAAGGGTCAGCAGATGCCTGTCTTACCAAAGCAGTTCTACTACAGACAGGAAGTCGTCTCTCCTGGGGATGGTTTCATGACTTTTGTCGATGTAAGTCAACGAGGTCCAAGTCGTACAAAAATACACAATAGTGTAGATAACATTATACAATAGTGTATATTACATCATACAATTGTGTAGATTACATCATACAATAGTGTAGATTACATCATACATAGCGTAGATTACATCATACAATAGTGTAGATAACATCATACAATAGTGTATATTACATCATACAATTGTGTAGATTACATCATACAATAGCGTAGATTTCATCATACATAGTGTAGATAACATCATACAATGGTGTAGATTACATCCTACAATAGTGTAGATAACATCATACAATAGTGTAGATTACATCATACAATGGTGTAGATTACATCATACATAGTGTAGATTACATCATACAATGGTGTAGATTACATCATACAATAGTGTAGATTACATCATACAATAGTGTAGATTACATCATACAATGGTGTAGATTTCATCATACAATAGTGTAGATAACATCATACAATAGTGTAGATAACATCATACAATGGTGTAGATAACATCATAAAATGGTGTAGATTACATCATACAATAGTGTAGATTACATCATACAATGGTGTAGATAACATCATACAATAGTGTAGATAACATCATAAAATGGTGTAGATTACATCATACAATGGTGTAGATAACATCATACAATAGTGTAGATTACATCATACAATGGTGTAGATAACATCATACAATAGTGTAGATTACATCATACAATGGTGTAGATAACATCATACAATAGTGTAGATTACATCATACAATAGTGTAGATTACATCATACATAGGGTAGATAACATCATACAATAGTGTAGATAACACCATACAATGGTGTAGATAACATCATACAATAGTGCAGATAACACCATACAATGGTGTAGATTACATCATACAATGGTGTAGATAACACCATACAATGGTGTAGATAACATCATACAATAGTGCAGATTACATCATACAATGGTTTAGATAACACCATACATAGTGTAGATAACATCATACAATAGTGTAGATAACATCATACAATGGTGTAGATTACATCATACATAATGTAGATTACATCATACAATGGTGTAGATAACACCATACATAGGGTAGATAACATCATACAATAGTGTAGATAACATCATACATAGTGTAGATTACATCATACAATAGTGTAGATAACACCATACATAGTGTAGATAACATCATACAATAGTGTAGATAACACCATACAATGGTGTAGATAACATCATACATAGTGTAGATTACATCATACAATGGTGTAGATAACATCATACAATAGTGTAGATAACATCATACAATAGTGTAGATAACATCATACATAGTGTAGATTACACCATACAATGATGTAGATTACATCATACAATGGTGTAGATAACATCATACAATAGTGTAGATAACATCATACATTGGTGTAGATTTCATCATACAATAGTGTAGATAACATCATACAATAGTGTAGATAACATCATACAATAGTGTCGATTACATCATACATAGTGTACATTGCATCATACAATAGTGTAGATTACATCATACAATGTGTAGATTACATCATACATAATGTAGATAACATCATACATAATGTAGATTACATCATACATAATGTAGATTACATCATACATAGTGTAGATTACATCATACAATGGTGTAGATTACATCATACAATAGTGTAGATAACATCATACATAGTGTAGATTACATCATACAATGGTGTAGATTACATCATACAATGGTGTAGATTACATCATACAATAGTGTAGATTACATCATACAATAGTGTAGATTACATCATACAATGTGTAGATTACATCATACATAGTGTAGATTACATCATACATAGTGTAGATTACATCATACAATGTGTAGATTACATCATACAATGGTGTAGATTACATCATACAATGGTGTAGATAACATCATACATAGTGTAGATTACATCATACATATTGTAGATTACATCATACAATGGTGTAGGTTACATCATACATAGTGTAGATTACATCATACATAGTGTAGATTACATCATACAATGTGTAGATTACATCATACATAGTGTAGATTACATCATACATAGTGTAGATTACATCATACAATGGTGTAGATTACATCATACATAGTGTAGATTACATCATACATAGTGTAGATTACATCATACAATGTGTAGATTACATCATACATAGTGTAGATTACATCATACATAGTGTAGATTACATCATACAATGGTGTAGATTACATCATACAATGGTGTAGGTTACTTCATACAATGGTGTAGATTACATCATACAATAGTGTAGATTACATCATACAATGGTGTAGGTTACATCATACAATGGTGTAGGTTACATCATACATAGTGTAGATTACATCATACAATAGTGTAGATTACATCATACATAGTGTAGATTACATCATACATAGTGTAGATTACATCATACAATAGTGTAGATAACATCATACAATGGTGTAGATTACATCATACAATAGTGTAGATTACATCATACAATAGTGTAGATTACATCATACAATGGTGTAGATTACATCATACATAGTGTAGATTACATCACACAATAATGTATATTACATCATACAATAGTGTAGATTACATCACACAATAATGTATGTAGATTACATCATACATAGTGTAGATAACATCATATGATATTTTAGATTACATCATACAATAGTGTAGATAACATCATATGCTAGTGTAGATTACATCAATGGCTGACTTTATTCTTTATAAAGCTAAACCTATATTAATACAGAAGGTATTTTGTATATTTGTTTTAAATATCTGAATACGGGAATATTTGTTCAAAAGAAACAAAGAATTTTTGACACAGTATGAAATTTTGAAGTTTTAAAATTGTAATTATTATCAAGTGTGAAACCAAACATTCAACCAAAATAATAAACCGAAAATATAACAGTTGTCAAAATAAACATCAATATGAAATGTTAAGATCTGTTCAGGTTTCGCCTATCTTTTTACTCTTTTTCATGAATATTTCATTGAGAAATGGAAGGAGATATGAGAGAAAGTTAGTCTGCAGGGGCTGATAGAGCAATAACTCCCGGTATGACGAATTAGAGGGTATATAGGTAGCCGTATATGATAAGAAGCAGAAGGGTCTTCATTGTTCATGGTTTGTTTTTGGTTAAATCGATTTTGAGTTCTCATTTTTTTATTATAAAACAGGTGTGGTACGACGAGGATTACCGCCTCGTGAGGGTAGACTACCGTCCTCTCAGACCAGGTCCCCCCTTCTACAACGTCAACCCCATTACACAGATTGATGACTTCAACGGAGGTAAACTGACCAAAACATATCTAAAGTTCAGTTAAAGGCTGTTAAGTGAGTGGAGGATATGCTAGCATGTTACTTACAATTCTACATACCGGTAATATATGGCTTTGAAAAGGGATATGAAATTTGATGTCAGGCCCCAGGATCATGCAATTTTGCACTCGAAACGAGGTGTTTGCCCTGTCCGTACAGGATCTCGATAAATACTAATTTTTCGAACTTCGCACTTGCTGTAACGATTTTATCAATGTCATTTTGTCTTAAATACTATAAAACGCCAGGGATATGCTGACACTTTAAGTCTAAATTTGTCTGAATTGTTGACCTGGCCAATCATAAATAACAAAACAAAAAGTAACGTTACACGTGATTGGCTAAGCACAACCTTAAGTCTAAGATTGTTTCATGATCTCTCGGCCTGGTGTGTCTAGTGGAAAGGAACTTAGGTTGGATCTTGTGTGACCATGGAAAAGAAACATGTTGAAAACGATGATTCGTAGTGTAGCTGAAACGTAATACATTGTGTAATTAGTTTATTTTACATGAAGATGACGTCATATGACAACATCAGAACATATAGTTGTTTCACATATAATGTTGTTGGTATTGATCTCAGTTGTCTTCATCAGAACTAGTTTGCGGGCATAATGCCAGATAACAATGTGGAGATAATGTTTTTTTTTGTTGTTTTGTATTTCGGCGAACTGTACAAGTAAGTGTATTAACAAAGAACAAAACTAATCGAATTTAACCATATTTTATCGTATTATTCGCCAGTTAAAAAAGAACAGGTCTTTTTGGTCTACATCGTATATTAATTCACTGGATATTTGATTTATTGCTATTTTCACGATCACAAATACATGTATAGCGAGACTAAGCCTTTCCTGAAAGTCAGCAATTTTACAATGATGTAAAAGTTTAGTAAACAAACTGATATCCATTTATGTTTTCCAACGTTAGTCTCCCTTTCCTGAGAATGTTAATAATATTGTAGGAGTGAGGTATATCAAGGACAACATACTAGGAAACTGTACCATCATGGCCCTGAGCAATGACACATTTGGGGCCGCAGAGAACCAGACACTGCTACACAACAAGGGTGAATTCCTGCTCCAGATGAAGAATCCGCTTCAGCTCTTTAGCCTCAACAAAAACTTCGTATTCGTAGGACAGGTAAGTCAGATTTTTACACTTCATCAACTTACTAGTTGCGGTAAAATAGTAGGGATATAAGTAATTTACCTTATATGTACCATATGTTGCAGAAACTCAGAAGTGAGATTGGTATATTGCGCTAGAATCGATCAATTTTCCGCGGATGTTAGGTTTGGAAGTATAATGTGATAATTTGATTGAAATGGAAAACTAACTTTGCATTAAGATGAAATCAGAGAATACCAAAGCGTCAAGAAAACCATAATCCGAACGCAAAATCTATCTAACTAGAGGCAACATATGAACCAAGGAAAGATTTACAAAAAATAAAAGATAATAAAACCAGGCATTTCATGTGCACTGACGGAAAAGGACCAATCAGTGTGTTGGTGAAAGTTAATACGAAGTACTCGGGTTTGTGATACTGACATGCCAATAATACAAGCTTCAACATGACAAAGCCTGCACAGACAGGTACTATGTTTGTCTAGCTGATATTGATGAAAACTATTTATTGCCAACTTTTCCAGAGGACTTGCCGTGATCTACAGTGTGATGTGTTCTCATCCGAAGTGTCGAATTTCTATGTGGAGGGTGTAAATACGCCTATCAATACAACAATAGAAGTGTTCTTCCTTGCAGTAAGTACCTATTCTATACCAGAACAACTAAAGAAACGTTATTTTCTCAGTAAGTACCTAGTCGATACCATAACAACGTCTTTCCTTTTCTCCTTTAAGTACTTAGGCAAAACGATACCAACTAAAGACACCCCTTACTCTGTCAGTACCTATACGCTATCATTGCAACCACATACCATCCTGTTAGTCCGTATCTTGTTTATAATATTTCGACCATGAAAGCTTTCTTGCTGTATGTCAGTACCTAATCTATCTTGGTTCAATTCTGACCGAATGTGATCTGACATTGATAATCTTCCGGTTCAATTCTGACCAAATGTGATCTGTAACTGATAATCTTCCCAGAAAAGGGGAATACTTTACTTCAAAGCGACCTTTAAGTTTTAAGAAGTGTCTGTAATCTAGCTACATTGTTTTCCTTTAATTGGATTATAACATTAAATACTGCATGATATGTTATACAATTGATGTTTGAAGCATTTGAAATAGTAAGCAATACAACACAATAAAAATCTTTTCCAGAGGGGCATGTATGACGTGCCCAACCATGGGACAAACAGCGACGAAAGAGTTCCCGTCAAAATGACCGTATCCAGCGACACTGAATCGGTAGGTTCACTTATTTACATAAACATTTACTGCACACAATGTAGAGAAATATGAAAGTAATAACTACTTTATGCACTATACATCTGAACGATACTAGTTATCAATGAAATCAAATCCTTATAGATACAGACTATTGCTCTACTTCTCTGTTTGAACGATCGATGGATGATAAAATTTATGAAGATGATGACCGAGATAAAGACATTAACAGGATTTTAGTAAAAAAAATAACTTCCATTATGAATACACATAGAAAGAAGTTGTGAAGCATTAAAATGACTAATATTTATTATCATAAGCATGATAAGTTTTATGATGAGTGTGTCATATCAATGATGAGAGTCAAATATTGATATGATTTACAGGACCAAAATACAGAAATGATTTATCAATAATGCTATAAATAAGAAGATTAAGTTGAATACACTTTACCACAATAACTATGTGCCAGTGCTCTTGTACATGCATTTATGGTCAGGTTAATGCATAAATCTCAAAGACCTATCTAAAATTCATGACATTACATTGGCTGCTGACTTTGATGAAGTTATTCCAAAATATAATGGATGTACTTGCTTTGCTTTTTGATATTGCAGGTCAAATAAGTAATAACATTTGTGATATACTTTACGGCCAGAACTTACGCACAAGTCACATTGGTATAACTTGGTTTGTGACTGAAATGGCGATCCTCCATAGTGCATCACCGACGGTTGAAATTGAAGCTGTTGTACAAGTCTAAATTATTGTGTGGACCGCGTGGACGCCATCGTTTGTCTGTGCCTTTTTATGCCGTGTCCATAACCTCTGCTTCAGGCTTATGGTTATTTCCGTTGTGTATTCCGGTCCTGTAATGACGAGCTATTGCCGTATAAGTATTGTTTTTTTATGATATTGTATGACTATATTGTCAGTGTACTGTTTTAAACATCACTTTCGGCATCAAATCTAGTACGACGATGCCCCACTTCGGTATTTCTCCTCATAGTTGTTTTGTGGTACCATCGGTTGGGTTTTCCGAATCATAAGGCGTTTTCTTCGCTGCTTTAAAAGGACATGTTTATAGTTCACACAATATTTCTTGTAAGTTTCGATCGTCGTGGAACTGATGCGACCAATTATACGAATCACTTACAAATTCTGCCATGTGTTTTATCAAGATATATCGTAGTAATTGATATTTGCAAATGCAATGCCATGCTCTCTTTGTTTAATACCGTAGAGCGGAAGAGTAAACGTCTTCTGCTTCATCGACGACACCCGCCATGTAAATCTTGGTCATATCTCAGTAAACATCAAGTTCTCAATATGAGAACCAAGTATCAATGTCAATTACAACAAGTAAACACACTAATGAGCAAACATTAAAAAACGTCCATCTTCATATCATTTAAAGTTACAGAATATTTCTCAATGAGACAAAGATGGCGACCTTAAAACTTGTCCATAGTTCTGATCAGCCTGCATCTCTCGATAGTTTGGTTGTCAGCAGTCGACATCGATCACGAAAATCACAATATCTAGAGCAAGCCCTAGAATATCTAATCAACTGCGACATGTGAACACCAAAGGTTGGAGAAGCAGGGATGTTACTATCAAGAAATGGACAGTTCACGATTGGAAAATTGAAATCATCACGTTTGTTGTATGGCTTACTAGTAAGTTGTCCATGTTGGTCGTAGTTTAAGTAGAGATCGAGGTAAGCACCTGATGTAGAAAAGTCTGTTGTGTCCTTTATTTCAAGTAAGTTCAGAAGGTTATATACGATCGACGTGATCAGAAAACTTCTTGTAGTTTATAGGCAACACATCTCTTTGCTACATATTGTTCTATAGTATACCAACAATACGCACCACTCGTTACTTTAATGAGTTATTGTAGCAACAGGAGTTATCGAAGGTAAATGACGGTCGGAACGGAAACTATTGCTGAAAGTAATTTTTTGCGTCTTTTTTTGATTGGTGGTCTTAAAATTTGACGGGTTGAATTTTGGCGATCTATATACGGATCCGTCAAATAAAAGCCCCGTTAAAATTCCCCGCTATACGGTATACTAAACCAATAAATATGTGGGGAAAATAATATTGTGGGTACATGCATTAGACTGTATGTTGTGTATATAATTACATTGGATATACAGTTAGTGTACTTAAGTATAAAATCTCAATGAAATAAACATTTGTTTTTATCTTACAGGCTGATTTCTACAGAGTTTATAACATTATAGACTTCGATAATCAACATCCAGACCTCTCTTCATTCGATATCTCAACCTGTTATCCAACCGAATCCAAATTCCAATTCAACATCCGCTTCCCAGGTGTGTATTTGAACTACAATACCAACAATCGAGAAACATGTATTGAATATCAACATTATTTAATGATTATTTCAGAAGCATAATGTTAATATTATATTCAACAGTTTTCAACAGCTTCCTTAACACGAAGGTATTGAATATAGCAAGTTATAAACGTGTATCAATGTAAATGTTGCATATTAAGTTATCAACCGTGTTCTCGTCGATTAATATTTATCACCTGACTCATTTTAATATGTGATCTGGCAATGTAATAAATATGGTATTACACGTCAAGTAGAAATTTGACTTTCTAGTTAAAAAATCAACTTTCAGCGTATTTTATCGTGAATATAAGTTACGTGATAAATATAATTTTACACATGTGTCCATGAAATATGGAATTAGTTAAACCTGTCGATTAATTTATTCGCCTAAAGGGTTGTCACATATCTAATCATTGAACTCGTTTAATAAATACCATATTACATCGACACTCATTTAGAATCCTCTATATACAAATACCGTTACTAATTTTTGTTGTTAATAAGAGTACACACTGTAGGAACTTGGTCAAGACTTCTAATTGTAAAGAACGAGGTATCGTTCAATGTACGATTAACAATGCTTATGTCGACGTGTTTCTTAAATATTGAAATGAAACAGGTATAATCAGTTCTTGACAAGTCGAGTATATATCGACGAAATCTGCCTTTTCAAGTCAACAAAACGTAACAAAGCGGGAACTGGCCCAGACCCTATGGAAATTTCCTTTTGAATACAAAAAATTTTACTTGCATTTTTAAGAAATTATGTAGAAATACATTTTTTTGTAGCTTTATTTAACCAGGATACAGCCGATATATTTAAATTGAAGACTCGGTTACTCATGGCAGAGAAAATGAGTGTTTCACCTATACGGGTACAAGATGTCTTCATCGAACACGACGTGGGTGATGTGTTTCTATTTGCCACATTGCTGGACAGGACTCCGGCTACAGGTATGACGCATATATCAACGTAAACCATATCTCGTTACATCGAATTATTGGAGGGCTCAATCAGGAGAAAGAGAATGGAATTGCCACTGAACGTTTTCCATAGTATGATTTATTATGATGAAATTTAGGTAATATTTAAACTTCTTTGAAACACTTTGATATAAATAGCAACAGTCATTCTTTGTACAAAGTATCAGGAGTTGAATACATGTCAAGTGCATATTTCATTAGCATTTAAGTTAGCGGAAATTACAAGTTAAATTTACAAACTATCTAACTACTGTTACATCTATAAACAAAAATATTTAAGGTTGTTACACACCTTCAACAGCGAAAATATCTATATGATTTGTATGTGTCGTAAAATGCTCACTGTAGTTTTCTCTTCGATACAATGTATATATGTCAATAGCTTACAATATTTTATCACAACATATCCATTAAGTACATACGTTATTCAGATTATTTTTACGGTGAAGCACAGTAAAAACTGTTCAGAGATAATGTAGTTTTACTTGGCAAAGGGTGACTATCTTACTGACAGTGATAATTTCAACGATGAATGAACATAGGAACAGCTGCCAGGTATATGGTATACATTTTATGAAATTGGAAGAGAAAGTTTTTGAAATACATACTATAAAACAAAGGCTAATCATATTTGTATTATTAACACTGTGAGTTGCAAAATGACTTACCTACTTCAATGCAACGTAAAAAAATTATCATGAACATGGCTAGTATACAGAGTGTTTGGCGTCCACGAATTTGAAGTGAAGAAGTTGTGACACGTATAAGAGACGCATGGTTTGTCGTTTCAGCTCAATTTACATACATTACTGGGCAAGAGATAGAGAAACACGACGATATGGTGATCCCAAAAACTATCTCTCCCATGGAGTGTGCCAACTACTGTGTAGACCTGAACAATATCACGTGTAATAGTTTCGACTTCTGCCCTTTGAACGGTGGCTCCTGTCGCCTCAGTCGAAGCCATATTGGTGACGGGACCGCAGTACTCGTACAGAGTGCATGCTCTCATTACTCAAGTAAGGACTTACGCCAGATATCTCGCTCTATTACTTAAATATCCTACTACAGCTCATTTAATAGGCGTCAGTAAATTCGTACTGTTGAAGACATGACTGTTAGAACATAATATATAGCAAACCGAGTGATATTTATATACAAGCCTATTAATCACTTCTTCGGGCAAATTCAACAGTCGTTACTCAATTATTACTATGTATCATGGATTGAGTAGAAATATATTCGGGTGTTCAAGTTCTTAAATGTGAAATATGAAGGTTATGTGTATGAAGATAAGTATAGTACGATTATTTTTCAGTTTCTCGGTAGAACCTTACAACCAATTATCGCGTTAGACAGGCTCTGGCACCTTTGGTTCCACAACCGTTAATTTATTTTTAGATACATTCGAAATCCTTGAATATGTTACTCAAAAGTCTTTAAATGATCCACTAACAATATTAAGATGTGAATCTAATCAAAGGTAATTTAGTAAAATTAAGTAAGACAAATCGTACTTCCACACAAAAATATGTAAAGCAAAAGTGTATCACTGAATATTCCAAATTGTTTTCGCCAGGCTCAATTTAGAAAATATATATTCCAGGAAATGTGAATGGACCACGTCGACCTGAGGTAACTGTGCTTGATGCATATGCTGCCCTCCGCGTTGCTGTTTACAACAAGGGATTTGTATTCAATATAGAAGAAGATAATAATCAGGTAGCATATCTTAAACAAATACACACCTGTATAAGTTACGAGTAGAAAGTAATTATCTGATCAGGGTGTAGATAATTGTTGACTTATTAGACACATCGTTAAAACGTTGCGAAAAGTTTATACTCCGCTCTATTTTTGCAAGTGAAATTAACGAAATTCCCATTTGTGAACGATTTACTTAGCAAGGAATGAAGTTAAAGAAACTAATTCATGTTTATTTACTGTGGTCTTTTTTATAGATGGTTGAATATGCAGCTGTGGATACACAGGTCCAACAAGGTGAATATAGGAACCTTTATATCATATTTTGTCATCTACCGTAAAACCCCACTTTTACGCACGATGTACAAATCTGTAAACTGTTTTACCGTTTAGCAAGTAACAGAGATCAAGTTCCTTCTATTGAAGTTTTTAAATAACAGAGATTGTTTAATCACATTGATCATGAAACCAAGGGCATCAAATACTTTTCTATAATCAATGCTGACTTATAATTAGATGTGGCGGCATACTAATAGGCTGTATAAGCGTGACAATTACGATCATCCAATCGTGAAGTTTCCTTGCTTGATAGTAATATCCCTGATTTACATATCTTTGATATAAAATTGTCGCACACATGTGAACGAGTCTACTGCGAAACATCGTCGGAAACCAACGGTACACTGCTCTGGCGTTTGTGTCCCGTGGGCTAAAACGGAAAGAAACTGTCGTTTTCATACTAAAAATAATAGCCAATCATATCGCTTCTTTCATCCGTGTCCTAACATCCGGTCGGGATATCCCGTTCGTAGCAAAACAAACCAATATGGCGACGGCATCGCCTGCCAAGAAAACTTGTGGGTTGTGTTTAAACAAAATAACTAAACTTTTGCCTCCACCCGTCATAACAGAACCATACACGTCTTTTCAAGTTGGTGATGCTAAATCTCTCTTTTATACTGGAAGACGCCATATTGGAAAATGATCTAGCCGGGTGCCTCTATAAAACGACCTTTCTGATTGGTCGAAATCTCCGAATAGACTTCTATTCGGGGAAACGAGGAATTTCGATTGTTTTAGCCCACGGGACACAAACGCCAGAGCAGTGTACCGTGGGTTTCCGACGATGGCTGCGACAATATACTGACAAACGTTAAAAACAGGTTTTTGAATAATGGAGTTTATAAATACATACTGTGTGAATGATTAGGTCACCGACACTCCTCTGGGCGCTGTAAATGTGATTTTTTAAAAAACTAATTTGTGTTCTTGAAAATATTGTCGCATTATCCCTGGTTATTCTTTTAAACTCGTAATATTGCTTTGGTTTACATCTGCTGTCGTTGAAAAAGCTTATTCATTTATTCACCTTTAAATGCTTTTTGGTTTCCATCTTCGTCCATTTTGACGTTTGTTGACACTTTTTCATTCCTTTTCTTTACTTTAGGATTAATCACTCCTGTAGCAATGCCCAAAATATCGGGTCAGTTTTCCTTCAGTCAGGAGGTCACCATACCTAGCATATCGCAGGTATACAGCTCCAGGGTAAGTTCACAAAAAGCCTTAATTGTTAGCACTATCTCAGTGGATGTAGACATAAGATAAACCACGATTACATCACCGACGTATCCTCTTTTAAATTTGGTAGCAAAAAAAATTCGAAGTTGAATGCGGAAAAATTTGGCTTTCAGACGTTCTTTTTCTAAGACAAATGTGTTGATTCATCAAGGGTATTAAAGCTACCGGGTATATACGTTCAAAAACTGTATGGCGACATTATCAAGGTTCAAGAGAAACGGGGATTCACAAAACTGAGGAATGCGAACGTTTACAAAACAATAATTTAACTGACTAGACTCTATGGAATGGATGTGTTTGTCAATTTAACTGAAAAATACACATTGAACAATGCAGACGCTTTTCTTATTCATTTACACAACAGAGTATAGGGTCAATTGCAGGTGTGAGTATTATTGTAAATTTCATTAATCCCAAAATATAAGTCTTAACAACAAATACGTTATTTGCCTAAACATTCTTGGAAGTTAGATTTACTTTTAATCGTTTATGTTTGTTCTGCCGCAAGTTTGTTTCATCATTTTGAATGTGTTAACTTTGTTTTATTTGAGGTTTAAGAACGTTCTTTATTGTATATCAAACTTGGTGAAATAGAACAACAAACCAGGAATCTCTTGTTCAACAACCTGTAGATTGATACTTTCGCACTTATTTTTGCAGGTTTGGTATGATTCCTCTTACAAATTTGTACGGTATGATTTCCACCAAGCTGGCGAACCAGCACCGCCTTTTTACACCACCAATCCAATGACTTTTATACACGACTTCAACACGGGTACGTTTGACAGTTTTTGACCTGCATTACAGGGTCTCGCGAGACTATACCTGTTCTCAAATTCATTCTTCAATATCAATATTTTGCCACTGGTACCGTACTTGATAACCCAGATGTTATCATAATGTATGGAGAGCGAAAGCTACAATTATAAAACCTGAAGAATCGCGGAATCACTAGAAAATGCTGGGCTAATAGTATTGGGTTGTACTCGATCCTGTTTATGCAATTCATACTTTACAAGTTTATCACTATAATACATTAAACATTTGATTATAAGAAATAAAAGGCATCGTTGCATTATTTTTATGTTTTGATGGTCCTTTTAATTTATTTTCTCCATGTTGCAGGTGTGGCGTACAGTATTGATAGAGACTTTGAGAATTGTACTGTGGCACCCATAGGTTTGGTCGGTTTAGACAGTGAAATAGACCCAAAGGTCGCCCTGAAAAATGGAGCCTTTGTTGTGCAGATGAAGAGCCCGCTTGAATATTTCCATATGTCTAATAACTACAAATTTATCGGACAGGTACTTGAATGAGAGAAACGTGATATTAGATATATTTTTTAAAGTCTACATATTTGAACAAATGCTTCAGTTCTACGTATAACTTGTAGTAATATACATATAGATATATGAAGTCAACACTAGTGTCAATTTACAAGGTCACGTGTAATTAAACATGTCTATTGATATATTGTGATATGTATTCAGTAACATGTATTTAGTAAGCAATGGTTTAAAAGAATCCCTAGGTACATTCTTGTACATCCTCGAGTGGAATATTCCTATCCCACATACCTAACATATGATGGACTCTAAAATTTTACATGGTAATAACTGGATGGATGTAAGTAAACCAAATCATTATTGTTATTACTATTCAGAAATCTATACGAGGCCAACTATGTAGTGGCTACGAAATCTATGTGCAGAACGTCAGCATGCCTGGGCTATATTTTAACGGAAATGCAGCTCTCATCAGGTACTTCTTTCTCGAGGTAAACAGCAGCATTACTTTTCTATTTCTAACTATGGAATTTTATTTGAGAATTATAGAACATGTAAATATCATTATAAATTTCACATTCTTAGTCCTTAAGCGAGAGAATATGACTATATATTTATAAATGTCAAAATACAGATATATGTTTCACGACGAAGAACTCAATGCGGTTACATTACATGTCTCACAAGATGATTATAAACACGCTAGTTGATTGCGTCTATAAGATATTGCAAAAAAGAAAATGTCAAACTGCACCATATACATGTAGCTGTTTCTAGAACTAAGCAGCGATCTAAGAGTAAAAAATAAATAAATGGCCTTAGTTTTAAAAGTTCCATTACTCTGTAGGCTGGCTGGACAGAAGTGCCAGAGGATTCCAGAGATCTGACGTTTTCTCAACCTGTCCGCATGGAGATGACCGTATTGAAGGTATAATGTAACAATCGTAGTAGAACATATTAATTTAAATTAATGATGCGTTGGTCACAAGAATATTAATACAGAGACAAATATATGTTATCAAAACATAGTCATTAGTAATGTGTGGTTCCATGTTATTTATCTAATTATCAAACAGAATGTATCATATACACTAATTCGATTTTACTGTCATAATTCTACTGTGCTTAAAATGAAAATAAAAACAGAAGATATATATTACTTAAGTTTCCATTGGGATTATAGCCTATAACATTATCAACAAGGCATGAACAAAGAAACATAGGGAGGGGATAAGGCCACATAGAGGGATGGATATATTTCGTGTGACTAAATCCAAATTTTGCTCGAGTTGGTGGAAGTTTCAGATTATAACACTTTTGGAAAACTCGAGATTTGATTTCACTTGATTTTCTATAATACCCAAATGTTTTCTTTACATCAATTTGAAAGTATGCCGAGCATGTACTCTTCTCAATATCCGGTAATTTGAATGGCCCCCTATGCATGAGCTCACCTCTTGATACAAGCATTGTTACCCATTGTATATGCAGTTTCAGCATTGGCATTAATGTGTAGATAAAGTTAAGAGGTAATAGCTTATGGAGGACTGTGTTGATTTCTAATGACACAGTTGTCAAGTTGGTTAAAGCGTCAGTCTGTATTTTGGAGGATCCGGATTCAAATCTCGGTTGGATCGACTTTCCTGCCATATTTGGTGATCCTAAATCCACATTAAGCCAAAACGTTTCCTTTTAATGATAATTTAGCATCTGTCGTGGGTATAATTAACGCAACGATTACAAAGGTCATATTACAGTGGAAATATAGGTTGCGTCAAGGTCATTATTATTGAATTTAAATGAAGTCATACACATTGTGGAAATTCTGGTTTAATGTTAGATACGTAAAAACTTTTTACTGGATAAACGTTTTCACGCTTGGTACTCATTGTCAAATCCTTTGGTAGTTTGTATATTAGAAGCACAATGATGAACTTACTTGCGGACCTAATTTTGATTATAAATGTAGAAGTATTCAGGAAGCTTATGAATATTTTTGTGAATCTACTTTTTTCTATTCACAGCAAAGCCTACTTTTAGTATATGACTTCTTTGACTTTGAGGAAGTATCACATCCAGATCTTTCTGTCTTCGATATCAGAAAATGCTTCAGTGAAGCCAATCAACGCCATTTTCAAATTCAGTTTCCTGGTCAGTCCGTCTTTTGACTAGTAAACACCATCACCGTGCACATAAACACTATAATTATCATCATGGGTGACATTGCTTTCCTTCAGTCCTCCAGTTATCATCTTACACGCCAAGAACAAGCTTGCGTATATTGTTTCCAGTACTGCATGCTACATTTATAAATCTCCCATGCACTAAATCTTGACATTGGTTTCCTAAGGTCGACCACGGATGTTCCATATTTACCACATCCTTGCATTGTTTTCCTATCCTGCAATACATACTTCGCACTTCTTATTGCAAAAATATTATCGTAAATATCCGAGATACATAAAATGTATGACCAGTATGGTTTTTCGCCCAACGGGAAATATGTGGGGCATGCTGGGAAAAAATCTACAAGGATTTCGAGCGAGAACCCAAATTCATTTTGAAGCCTAGAACCTAAACTACCATATAAAAATGGGTTTTCCCCTAGACATGTAAATGCATATAACTCTGGTCCAGCCCAAGAAGCATACCTTGTAGAGGCTATTTACATGCGAAATTGTGGTAATAAACCTTTTATACTAACAATATTATTATTATATATTTAACAAATATTTTTAAATAGAGAATAAGCTAACAATCCTTTGCCAACTGGTGTTTTGTAATGGTAAGGGTCTTCAGCTTCATCGACGACACCCGCCATCTAGATCGCATCCACGTAAATGTCACGTCCTCAAAGTTATTATTGTCATTATTTGCTTAACGGCCCATCAACACAGGAAGGGTCATTAGGGCCGTGGTATAATTCAAAACTGAAAATGATAAAGCTAAAAGACAAATGCTAACATAAATATTTAGAAAGTGGCTATGATAAATTATATTCTTTGGAACAAACAAACAGCCTTTATTTTCAAACATGACGAGACACACTATTAAGCGTTCTCCTTTATATCAAACAAGGATACAAACTATTTCTCAACGAGATTATGATGGCTACCATAAAACTTGTTAATAGCTGTCATCAACCTGCATCTCTAGAATCCTTGTTTTTTTCGTCAGCAGCAGACAACTATAACAAAATTTTATATTAACAGCAAGTCCTAGAATAACGAATAGAATGCGACATGTAAACTACAAAGTATCGAGAAGCACGGATATTACTACAAAGAAGGGAAAGATCACGATAAGAAAACCTATTTTTTAAAACTTAGTTGGACGGCCCCTTTCGAAATCGAAGAAGGGCATTTATGATGATTCTTGTGTTTTTAATTTTACTTATGCCCAAGTCGTCAAATCGTTTTGATGTAGAAATGTCATTAAAGAACTTATTACAATTAAGACAAACTCCCCATGCATCATTTTAATTACTGATTTTGAGTTTAATGTATCCAAGATAGCTAGCAAACTCAAATTCTGCTGTCCTGTGTTGTAGGGAAATTCCATCCATTCTTGGATATCTACAGCAAGATATTCAAGCTGATGTCCCAAATCAACATGGCCGTTAGCGCCAATGCATCTGTCATTCGATTCCAGGGAACACAAGTGGATTATGATGACGACAATATCTACGTCACAAGCACTCTGCTCGGCAGGAATCCTTTCATGGGTAAACATCACGGCAACTGCAATGGTGGCTGGGGTGGAGGATCGATGTTTTGTGTTAGCTTATCTGATAATCTGGATTGATTGATTGATTGATTGATTAACTGACATTTAAGTCCTTTATTCAAAAATAACGGCATTATTGTTGGTTGGTTGATTGTTTTCACGTCCTACATGTATTAACAGCGAGGGTCATTTAAGGAAGGCCCATTGTGTATGCGATGTGTGCGTGTGTTGAGGGCGTGTGTATTGGGGAGGCCGCGGTATATTCGTGTTAGCCTTCTTGCGATAGTCCGGATCTTTTGCCGACTTCAAGTGCTTCCACACTGAAGTATACTGTCGAACAGAACACCCCACCCGGCACATTATACTGATAACAGGCTCCGCATTACAATGTTTTTCTAGTTATTATATATAATTTATGCTAATATATCTAACTCTAATATATATTAAATGGTGTAGAATAAAAAGAAATATTTACATGGAGACCCTCGTAAAAGTACAAGAAAAGGAGACCAGGTGTTCCAGAAAAGTAAGCGTGAAGCTTCTGCTTTATCGACAACACCTGCAATTTTAATATTGGTCACATTAAAGTAAACATCAAGTTCTCGAAAGGAGAACCGAGTCATCATTGTTAATCACAAGTAAGCACGCTAATGAGCATACTCAAAAACGTCCATCTTCATATCACACAAAGATGCAGAATATGTCTTCATGAGACCCAAGATGACCCATAGTCTTCATCAGCAGCTGACATCTGTCTCGAAAATCTCAATGAAAATGTTGCTTCAAATATCTGAAATTATTTGTTGTATGTTATAGATGATTTCACATTGGTGCCGGGGACATTCCTACCCCACAATTCTGATGCCAACTTCCCTAATATTGGGACGGTGAAAAGCTGCGCTGACCTCTGTAGCTCTCTCAGCAGTTTCCCGTGTAATAGTTTTGACTACTGCCCTCAGGCCAACCTTTGTTTCCTCAACAAAAATCATAGTCAGGATGGAGCGAAAGTCAACGTCAATACAGTTTGTCATCACTATTCCAGTAAGTCATTATTCGCAACACTACATCAGTAACCGATATTTCACAATACTGTCATCACTTTTCCATTTAGTAATACTTTGCAATAGTGTCACCCTTACCTGAGAGTGCCTTTTTAGTATAGGTAATGTAGCAATTTATTTGATTAATTTTTTTAGGTACCTAATGCATTGCTAAATTAACACGCACACAATATTTGCGATTGTTAACTATACAGATATTTTAATAATAATAATTTAGCGCAAGAGTTAAAAAAAACAAGCTTGAATTTTAGTACCGATAAAACACGTTTCGTTTACAGTACGATATACTTTTAATCAATCATTACTATATAAGTGTTTGTATTAATACTGCCTTTACTCAAACGTACCGGGTACTTTAAAATATGTATTTAACCACGGGTTATACATGCATATATTCATATTTATTCTCTGGTTCCTTCCATTGTAATGCACAAGACAAATTTTGTTACGAGACTTTAACCATTATTTGCCATTGAAAAATCATCAATCTCTATTGTGACGTCAGTAATTTTATTATTGTCAACATTTGATTTTTGTGACAAACTTAATGGGCTTTAAACAAGTTTCTCTTCAATACTCGGTAGCAATTTGTGTTATAATTGTACAAGATTTGCAAAAAACATTTCTTGCTAAAGAATTCCTTCTAGTAATAGGTAGTGCCACTTCAGTAATACATTTAAGAGAGTTTTCAATTTCGGTGTTGTATATACTTGACTTACGCGGTGAATGGATTGTTGATAAGTCATCTGATTAGAAACGTTCGTAAAGTTGTATGATTGATGAAGAAAAATAGATTTATACAGTTTATATATGAATCATCAAGCATGTAAACAATTTGTGTATGGCATTTCATTTTATATATATGGTTATACTGTCATTTTAATGTTGTAGAAACTGTGCAGGACGGTCCAGTGCCTAGTCCTAGCCTACAACAGGCATACACTAGACTAAAAAACGCGGTCTACTCAGGGAAGTTTAACGTCACCATACCAAATGGTGAAATGGTAACGGTAAACCAATTATATTCTCACACAAATGAGTTACCTTATTATGCGTCACCAATAACATTCTAAATGTATACCAATAACATTCTATATGTATGTCACTTTAAATGAAATAAAATGTAATAATTCAAATTCAATCATTCGGCAGTATTCATGCTGTGGAAACTATTACATGTTTCTGATTTAACATAGGATTTTAATATTTACAGTGTATCTTCAAATATACATACCATATAAAAAGTACATTTCACGAATATTATATTACCTATTTGATAGATAACAACGTTCATCTGTCATGACAAACTTCTCACTGATCAATTCTTTCAATGTTTTCACTTGATCTATCTAAGTGTTTTGTTTGCCAGGCCAAAATATTTTCCGCGTCTTCAATTCGTGACGACATTGTACGGCCCTCTGGACAACATCCAATCGGTAACATTGCCATGTATTTTCCTTTTTCTCTTTACTACAGTACTATAATGACCGTATCGAAATGAACAAGGAAGGCTAAATTTTCAATAAAATTTACAGTTTTTCTCACAAAATAGGAAATCTACAAAATGGGGGTTTATAACTATGGGCTTGTTTTTTTCATTTGCAATCAGATATCACCAGAAAGAGTTTTATTAATAAGATTGTTAAGTTCTCAAATCTACAAAAATGTTATTTTTGTCAAAAACTGGGTTATTATTTCCTTCAAATATGGAAGATCGTATTCTATATAAATGATAATACTGAATTAACTTAAAGGTATGTGAAGTTTTCCATTCCACATAATTATCTTTATAACATTTAAAAGGAACTTACTGTTGAGTCATTCTATATAAAACAGAGAAAAAACCTGTAACATTATTTTATTTGAAGCACGGATCCTCACTAGGTTTAATCGTATGAAGAACAGCGTTCTGTCGGGGTTGCCTGACGGTCAAGAGACTCGGGTGGCTGTGGACGACTGCGCTGCGGCGTGTCTGGGGGAGAATTTATTTGAATGTCAGTCATTTAGCTACTGTTACAACTCCGAGACTTGCTTACTAAGTGCCACACATCCCGACGAAAATGTCCAACAGGTCAAGCACAGCTCCGCCTGTGATCTTTATTCACGTACGTACAAATCGAAAATGCATTACTTCATACGGAAATGTTTTCACTGTCCTTTTGGTCTTACTTAAATTTCAAATGCAGCACTAAAGTGAATAGAAGAATTTATCACATCATTTCGAGTAAATTTAGTGTAAAGAGTGGAATTAACATCAGTCGAAAAGGTATTTACTAATGAAGGGTGAAATTGATATCATCCGAAAATGTATTTACTAATGAAGGATGAAATAAACATCATCCGAAAATGTGTTTACCAATAAAGGGCGAAAATGTTTTGAACAATGAAGGACGAAATCAATATCAGGCAAAAATGTATGAATGGTAGAATTAACATTAGCTGAAATGTATTTACCATGGAGGACGAAATAAACATCAGGCGAAAATGTATTCAACAGTTTTGAAAATGTAAACATTTGGCCTTATATTCCTTTCCGCTTTTGTCCGCTAAATAAACAAAATGTTGAGCGAAAAAGATAGCCTTAAGACAATTTCATTTGTGCTTGAATCGATGTAAAATGTCACTTTGCGTGGATTTTCCTTCCAACATGTGTCCCTTTCAATAAAAAAACGTTAAAAAGGGTGTAGTAGGAAGACTGTTTTACATGTCCTTAATAAGTCCTCTACCGCCAAAGCCGGGGGGGGGGGCTTTTTAGTTTACCTGCCGTCTGTCTGTCACCTTTTTTTCAGGGTTTCCAATCATTATCTCTGCAATACGTGTACATATTGAACTGAAATTTGGTATACAGATACATTATGGGGATAACTAGGTCAAATTTTGATTTGGTTACGGTTGAATGATTTTTTACGGCCCTTGAACATAGACAAATTCGATAATTCAGTTTCCTTGCATTATCTCTGCAACATTTAAACATTGAAATGAAATTTGGTATACAGATCCAGCATGGGGATATCTAGGTCAAGTTCTAATTTGGTTACGGCTGAATGATTTTTGACAGAGTTACGGTCCTTGGACTTCAGTTTTTCGTGCATTATCTCTGCAATGTGTCCACATATACAACTGAAATGTACAGATACATCAAGGCGATATCTGCGCTTAGTCTCTGTAATGTGTTTGGTGTATCATTGTATCTTCGTAGCTTTGGGGGGGGGGGGGGGAGGGGCAGGGGACATGTTTTGCTGAAGCAATACCCAATATGCTTGTTCTTATTAGATGTCATATTCAGAGGATTTTTCTTTCAGGTCAGTATTTAGACATGTATGACGAGTTACCCGGAAAAGTGTTTAAAATGACAGCCACAAACGCCTTAACTGTTAAAACAGACAACTTGTGTGCCCAGAGGTGTACTACGAGCACTTTTTGTAAGTCATTTGATTATTGTGCCAGCTCCAAGTCATGTATACTGAGGAGAAAACACACGCTAGATGTCCCCGACTCTTTCCTGACGACATCGCCCCAATGTAACCACTACTCAAGTGAGTAAATACTCTTTACATTCTAATAAAAACCCCATTAAACCAGAGGTCGTGGCTCATTTTAATTATATATATATTTTTTCTTATCAACAAAACTTTGTTCTTCTCTGTCTTCAATAGCTCTGATCGTTTAATTATAAAACTGTCATCAATTAGCAAGTTATCATATTATTTGCTTTATTTTCTGTATTTTGCTAGGAATTTACTCCTCGTGAAAATGATTAAATAGTCTCTAATATATAAATATTACCTAATACCAAGCATCAATAAACCCAGTCTTTCTTTTTCGTCTTTTATCAAACTAATTCTTACAACCTTTAAATGAGTTGTCGTTCAGTAGAAAATGCTGTATATGTAACTGCCCACTTTTGATGTTTTCGTGGCAGAGAAGTACTTATTTGATTTCAAGAAGAATGAAGGTAAGCAGATGAATTACGGACGAACTCTGCCGTTCAGGGGTGTATCAGTGGAACAATGTGCAAAGTCCTGTGTTGAGGAACAGTCCATCGACTGTCATAGTTTCGACTTCTGCAGTAGTACAAACACATGTATGCTTCATAACCCACATCCCAAACAAGCTCCTCCTGGCTCGGTAGTCGCCAGTGCCAACTGCAGTTTGTATACTAGTAAGTATTACATTCTAGTATATATGCTTACGAATCAACTTGTTAAGCAATTAGAGTAATAATGAGTTTATAGAGATTTATAATAGAGTACGTTATACGCTTTATGTCTACTGTGAAAATGAGACAACAGGCAATCAGATTTTGGCCGAGACATACCAATTTCTTAAACAATAGTAGCTAATTCCCTGCTTGACGCTCAGAATTATGGAAGTTGAGCAACTGGTTCACCTGTTGTTAGTATATTGTGACCGGGAAAGGTGTTCTGCTGGGGGGCTTTGACAGTGTAGTAGCACTTTAAATCGGCAAAAGATTCGGACTTTGGTAAGGAGGCTTACACGAACATACTGCAGTATCATAAATACGCACGCATTCAACACACAAACCCTCTAACATTGCAAATACCCAGTGGCCGTATTTAAATGGCCCTAGGTCAAATCAATCCAACCATATCAAATACCTTTTTGCTCTGGACAGTGAGGGGTTTTCCACACAGACGAACAATATCATAAAATCTAAGCACCATTTCTTGATATCCCATGGATGATTCCTACTTAATCATTGTACATATTATATTTGCATATCCACAGGACTATTTTTCCCTGGAATGACTCCTTCACACACTTTGCCGACCATCCGACCCTACAATCCCGCCAATAATCCGGGTACAGGGTGTAGTCAGACTGCTTCAAGGACAGACGGCTCCTCGTCTAATGCCAGTGCAGGTGGGTTTATGGTTTGTAAAGGTCAACTTCGGTTTAAACGAGGGAATTTCGTCAAATATGACCTCTTGTTAATAACGGTGGTTCTAATACTGAAACAAGGTAGGTTATCTATCGTCTATAAATATGAGTCAAGTGTTTGTACAAGAGTCTGTCGTTGTTGTTTTGCATGTGATGCAATGGTTTTAGTGTTGTACATTAAGTCTAATATTTGAACAAGCGTGTCATACGTAAGTATATTAGTCAGGTAGTAGCACACGCCAATATAGTGTTAGTACAGACGATTCTGTTGTTTTGAGTAGGTGAGTCTGAGGTTAAATGCAGGTCTCTCAAGTGTTGAACGGGGAGGTCTAGTTATGACTATTGAGAAGTCTAGTGTTTCAACATGTAAGCTAAGTGTTAGTACAAGCGAGTTTATTATTTGTAATGGTGAATCTAGGGCTAGTACGAGAAAATCTAGAAGAAATTTTATGCATCGAAGCCTACCATTTGAACATATATTTTAATCTTTCAGTTATTTCTATGATCATGTCTATACGTATCTGCCAAATATCCTTTGATAATTAGACGAAAATACTAATTATCAACAATTATATGCTTGCCTTTTTACAGGTGCGTTTGTGGGTGTGGCATTTGGTGTGTTCATCCCGGCTCTGGTACTTGGTGCTGTAATAGTGACACTATTTCGTAGCTACAGAGAAAAGAAACTTAAAAGAGATGAAATGGGTGAAAACATTGTCAATGAAGACCATGAACTAACGTAGAAATATAATCCCATTTTTAATGCTATGATACTCTGAAACAATCTTGATGTTTTGTATCTTACCTGTGAATACTACACCTACAGTTTGAATGAAATAAGTGTTCTTTATAGGGGAAAGCATGTTAGCTAGCCGTATTGATAAAGATGAGAACTCATATATAATCAGCGATCAATTTACAATTTATTTTCAAGGGTCCTTTTTGTAAACATTGCCAAAAACTATGGGTCCCACAATGTTAAATTGAAGTATTTTCAGAATTTCTATGAGTCATTTCATAATTTTATGAGTACTGGACTCGGGACTCGCACGTAGATTGATCACTGATATAATGCACTTATGTTTATGCAAAAAATAGTTTCCCTGGTAAAAAAAAAGGTTTCCGCTTATTGTGTGTGAAAAACGGTCCTTATGAGGATGACATGAGATCTTATGTTTCTTGCTTATTTTGTGTAGATATCATGCGACTTGTGTATCTTAGCTGATGTTGGCATTATCTTTCCTGGTGTAGATGTTAACTCGTTATATTTTTGTGTTGATAGATCTTATATTGCATTAAGTATTCAAATATTTCTTTTAAAAGTATAATTTAAATGTCGTTTCAATCCAAATAAGATTTAAGTAAGCTAAGAAATGCATATATGCTGTAAACTCAGAAAGAACTCCTATGTTAATCAATCGATGTTCAAATAAAGCACAGAATTGAAGTTAGGGGCACGAAAACGGTGATATATATATATAACCTGAACGCAACGAGAATTTTATCAATAGGATGATATTAATTCAGAAAAATCGATAATATAATCAGCAATTATATTTTGAATGATTGTCTAAATAAAGTGACAGTTTGCAGCCTTTCAATGGTTTAAGCTAGTTCTTGTATACAATAAATTATAGATTGCTTGGAATTACACTAAGAACTAAAGTTATTATCCTTTTCCCTATACATATATAACTCTACATTGTCTTTCACTTTCATTGCATCACCTTTCACCTTAAAAGATAATATGGAATTCTTAAATCAGTTAAAAAGATGCTTTAATGATATAACTAAAGCAAATGCATATTAACAATTTTCTGCTACCTGTTGGGAAACTTCCTACAGATTTTACTAATTATATCACTAAAAAAACAGTTATGAAAATACCCGAAATACTCGAAAGGTAATGTCCATCTCTTACGAAATTAGATGTTAATTTGAATAAAGATGAATTCTAAGTTTTTCATTATGTGTCTTCGTTATGAATATTTAATCGATCCCTTCTCTGGCGATATTGGCTTGCAAATTTCTTTATTTGATAAAGCGTCTTTAATAATAACACACACCGTCACCTTTTTCAAACAATTCATCACAAAACTAACTTAAATGTAAAGCAGATAATGATGACATCACAATTCGTTGTGTTCACACTTGATATTGTTTTAAGTCTTCTGATAATATGACCGTTGCTGGAAAGACGTTATAAAATTTTACTGCGTAAATTATTGAAGCATAAATTATTATATTAACTGATACTAGATACGTCTCGGTCGCATTAAAGCGTTCTACTTCTTCAAAATTATCAAGTATTTGCTGTTTGCTCTCGTCGCTAACGTTATCCAGATTGCGGAGAGGCAGATCCGTGACGATTTACCGATGTTCGCACTTTTATTTAAAGAAATATTCTTGGACGATGACAGCGATGAGTTTTACTGATTTTGTGTCTACTTTCACCTCCTCAGTCACACTGGCATTAATGGAAATATTTTGCATGCCGAAGAAAACACACCCAAGTTATCTCCACTATTTAAAAGGTATTGTGCCAAATACAAATTAAGTAAGTTGTAGATAAAACAAATACACCGATCCACAAATGCTACGTTGGCTCCGCCCATTCTGTCACGTGACCACGGGTCGGACAAAAAATAGTAAACAATGGCGGCGAAAACAAGCATAGAATGTGTGCCAGAACTAGCCTCGGTTAACGGCTGTTGTCAGACCGAAGTTCTTTCAAAACGTTCTAAAGAGAGGGAGTATACTTTCTTAGTTAATGGATACATTCATTCTTTATCAATTTTACCTTAAACAGACTCGGATTATGTACATCTTAGGGGTAGTAGATGTTACCGTAGTTTGAGGAAATCGGAAACGCCGCTACTCGCGTTGTCGTCAGTTGGCAAAAGCCACAGAAAGTCACTGTCCGTGTGTTACAGGATTTCTCCATTTAAGTTTATACAAAATACTTTGCTATTCCTACTTCTTACAAATTCTTCAAATACATGTGTAGTCAGTAGGCCTATATTCGTATATAACAGTCGCGAACTCGCCGTCATGGAGAGTATCATTGTCCCTCAAGTAGTGATATGTACAGTAGGCCTACTGAATCTGCCGAATTCGTGTGAAGTTAAAGCCCAAGATACTAGACCAGGCCTTTCAATATTCCAACAAGTGTATCTGCAAGTCTAACATAATCTTAAAAAAAATGAAATGTGCTTAATAGTGTTGTTTTTTCTCCTCTTAACTCTTAAAAACATTAACTGAAATACAGTAAGCCTAGCTACATTATAGCTAATGGATTGAAGCAATTCATATTCCATAAATCTTCAAGGACACCATTATCAACGCGGATGGATATTCCGGTGTACTTGTGTCATCAGATGAATCTATAAAGCAGCTAAGATCACATCCAGACCTTCCACATCCATTTTTATATCTTTTGGAGAAGAAGATTGAAAATCTGTCAACTTCACATGGAACTTTTCCAACACTTCAGTATCATATAAATACACAAATACATCTGGTTCTATTGCAGGTTAGTTATATTTATTGTTATAATCTCTCAGGTGTAGATCAGTACCTTTCAAAAATTGTACAACCTTTTACTTTGAACACATTGAAGGGCTCCTGATCCTGTATGGACTCATTGTTCTATCAACAAATAATATATGAAGAGTACTCCATTACAAGGAGGGAAGATGCAATATTTGCAGATATACTGTACCAGTTACTTTAAAATAATACAACACAAATGTATGATAAAATTATTTTTTATTCCAAGCCGACTTCATATTTATTGGTAAAGACGGGACAAAACAATAATAAATATCATGCTATTCAAAATTATGGTGTGTTTGACCTCAAAATACTATTCAGACTGCTGTTTGACTATTATAGCGATGTATCTTAAAAGTTGGTCTCCCCCAAAGGAAAATACCATAAGTATTATCATAGAATCAAGATTCCGTTCTATAACTTGAGGTGCTTATACAGCACTGACCTCTGTTAACGAGATAAAAAAAATTCCATCTTATTACATCTGCCGTAGTTCTATTTAATACTCAGTGCTCGAAAACTTTCTGAGGAAATCTCTGGCAACTACAGTAGTTGGTCAGTTTAGAAATCACACTGTGATTTACAGTTTACTAGTAATTACCATACATCATAATACTGTATTAAGATTTCTTCACTAGAGTATCTTGAAAGTTAGTCAAGACTGAACACACTAGCCATATGTCATTTACTATTTGAAACAGACTCACTGGTAATGTTTTTTTCAAAAGTTTAAAACACTTAATTTGGTTGATGGCTCTCTCAATATGAATACGGTGTGCTGCTATCTTTCTTGTTGTCGCCACATCCCCAGCTGACATTTGCTGTGTGACAGAGTTCAGTGTTGGGATATTAAGTTCAAGTCCCAACTCCTCAAGTTTCTTTTTTATTCTGAATCCCTTATCTGCCATTATAGCATTTCCATCTTTCAAAAATCCGTAGGCTTTAAGGTCTTTTAGTAAGTCATAAAATCCATATTTTTGACAAATATCATTGTCTGATATAGAACCAGAGTACAAGTCTGAAACAAACATAATTGAACCCCTAGAATCACAAACAACTAATGCTTTGAGTGTAGTGGATGACTTGTAGTCAGAATAGCACTGGCTCTGGCATAGCAGAGAAGAAGGTTTTTCTGTTTTCAATTCAGTAAAATCAATCATTGCCATAGTCGTAGGAAAATCAGTCTTGTAGGCATCTGTCATGTTCAAAATCAAACTGTCCCTGTATGGCCAACATAATAAAGACCCAAGTTTAACATACATATGTTGAATAACATCAGAAAAAATTGAACTCACACTTTGAGATGATCTGTTAAATCTAAATGCTAAATCCTTCACATTTAGTCCATTTCTCAGACGACACAACACAAGCAACAGCTGTTCTGAAACAGGCATTATCTTTATGTCTTTCCTATTCTTGTCATAATGAAGGTTACTTGTCTCTTTATTAGGGAATAAAAAGCCCAACAACAGAGAAAATCGCAAATACTCCAAGCCAGTATAGAATTTGAATAGTCCTGGAAGAGGAGACTCTTTGATAGATTCTGGAGAAAATGTACCACTCTGTGAATCTGTCTGGCAGCTTTGATCTTTCTTTGGAATGTTAATTTTTTTCTTGAGTGTGTTGTTCTCTTGCTCAAGTTCATGAATTCTTGCTGCATATGACAGCATCTCTATTGAGGAATATACCGGAAAAAACACAGAAAACCAATAAAACAAGTCAACAATGATATATAAGCTAAATTTACTGACTGAAAGAAGAACATTTTACTAGTATACTTGAATTGATTTATAACACAATGTCATTTTGAAAGAAATGTCAATGTAAGCACCCCACCCCCTAAAACTTTTCAAAAAGGGGAGATAAGTCAACCTGATATAGACAATGCACATCTACAGATAATAGAGATGCGTAGATAAAACTGAGTCATTACTACAAAGTTTTCAATAAATGGAAGTAAAGGAATTAATAATTGTTCATATTATTTTTATTTTAAAAATCTGACTTAAAAACTTTATGCTGTTTTGATATTTACATCGAATACATTTTGCTTTTCAATTGCAAGATCATGTCCAACATAAAACAAATGTCACTAGCACTTTGTGTGGTGATGAAATGTTCCCAAAACATACTAACATTAAACTTAATGATAAATACAAATGTTTCAAATAAAAGTATATAATAGACTTGGACTAGAAATAGTTTGAAGAAAGATCAAAACAACTAACCGGATTCTTTCCGACATTGTAAATAGAGAGGTTGAAAAAATTAAGCGACTTCTTTCTAAAACATGCTTTTGAATTTTCAGGCAATATGTAACTTACATGTCTCCTCCGTCTGGACCGAAATACCATTTTTCTCCAAGTGGGCATCATCTCTCATCTCTACATCATGATCAGATGCACTTCTACATTGTTGTGCTAGGCTGTCCTTGAGGGTGACTGTACAAATACTGTTTCTTGTGTGCCTGCAGAAAAAAAAAATTACAAAATAAATTTCCCATTGATAACCATTAAATAATAATAATGAAATAAACTGTTCTGATTTTTCTATGGTTATAGAGAAAGTAATAAAAATATAATTATATTAGACTTGTCATAATTATACAAGACCAATCACTCACCACTGGAGTCAAACAAAGGCAGTTTGATTCATTAATGCAGGTAATAAATATATTCAGTAAGTCAAATTATATTAATCAAACTTACCAGTTGGCAAGTGTGGTCCAGGCCTTTTTAAATTCACCGATGATAGCATCACATGGGTCAGGGTATTCCTCTGAAGGACCATCTCCATTATAGAAGTGCTAAATATGAAATAAAAAAGGATACCAATCACTGATGGATAATTAAACAGTATTGGTTAATTGTTTACACTCTTGCAATCTAATACTATTTTGAAGTCTTAAATGTAGACTGACAGGCACTTGTTTCACTAAGTAAACTCTGTCTTAGCATCCGGTTAATATCACAATATCTCGCATTAATAATTGTGTATTAAGCTATGTAAATTGTTACCAAACCGATGCTCCATCCTTATTGAGTGAAACAAGATAATACTTCTGCACAAAAAATACCAATCGAGATGTTTCCCTTTCTCAGTTTCTGTAAAAATAACAAACTTGGTCATGATCACCTCCATTGCTTTACACTGTACTGGTTAAAAATAGAACACAGGTAAATCCATGCTCACCTGTGACCACAGGTGCTTGCGGACATGAATGTGATTTTTTTTATTAAAAATGGTAGGTGACCGACGAAATACACTATTTCATAATATTAGAATGCTTAATTAAAAAGAGCTTATAAAAGCAACCCATGTCGAGTAGCCTATGAAAACTTAGGTTTTATGAGGATATCATATTGTGAAATACTGTATAGATCTGTAACCTACTAATTTTAATGAAAAAAAATCACATTCATGTCCACAAGCACCTGTGCCACGATTAGCACTGAATACTGGAATGCTCCCAAGTGGATGTAGTCTGGGCAAAAAAAAAAGACTGTTTGTGACATTTAAGAACAAAAGAAATTAATATTTGTCATATTTAACTATACAACATCGGATGTTATACAGCTGTACACGTCTCTGATCGCAATGACAATTCGCCTTTATCCAAAAGAGGTCAAATCGTACTATAAGTACGAGTCAAATGTTGACAGGGTGTCATTTAGGCTAGACCAGGCACTTTACAAAATCGGGGGTAAAATATACTGTTAATGACAGGATATGAAATTGATGGATTAAAACTATAACTAAATTCATCAAACATTAACGATATGTACCTTTGAACAAATGTATGTGTGTTTTGTTATCTTCTCAGGCGTGAAACGGCGTTGTTTTACATGCTGCATTCGGACGGCCACTGAGCGATATCCACCTCAAACACTTCTGTAAATCTTGCGAAGGCTTCACAAACGGTATAAACTTAGCACCGTCTAACAGGATACCGTGAATCCGAGCGACACGGTCCGTAAACACAATGCTTCACCATTGTACAGAAAACCCCAATAAACGTAGTCAAAGCTACTGCTGTCAATGCATATGGCGTCGTAAGCATGCGATTGTTTGTCCGACCAGGAAGCGCCTTGCGAGTTGGACAAGTCACGTGATCAAATAGCCTTGCGTGATTGGTTTATCGTTTCAGTTGTGGATCGGTGTATTATGCTTAAATTACCTACAGAAACAACCAAACCTGCCACCTTTTTCTAGGCATAAGATACTTCCTAAAATTAAAGCATTCCTTAGAATTACTATAGCAATGGGTTTTGTGAGAAAATTGGATATCCAGGATAACTGTCCACAAATGTTGTAATCAGTACACCATTTTTCAATACAGATTTGTGTAGAGACAGATTTCTTGCTGATAAGCTTTCTACGTTTGATAATGACAATGCAGTACCAAAAGGACAACCAGACTATTCATCGGCCTTTTTACAGAATCTAGGGATCCCCTCATGGACATAGGAGCAAATCTGCATTTGTTAATATGGTCTACATAATTATGACTTGCTGTTGCGTCTTGCATTCCCATACTTGAACAAAGGATACCATTCTTATATGGACAATTTCTTCAGCAGCTTTCAACTATTTTATGAACTATACCTGCAACCAACATCAGCAGGTGGCACCGTCAGGTCAAACAGACGAAATACTCTACAAAAATGAAGAATCAACATGTTACAAACGGAGAATTATTTGTAGTCAACAACTCCATCTTCGTTGCTGTGAAGTATGCAGACAAAAATGTCAATTTTCTTATCACTTAACATGAAGGTAATCCATTTTTCTATGGTCAAGTTTTTGACTTGCGTTAAATATCTCAAAGAAATAAAGATCTATACAGTATTTGATAAAGGAACAAGAGGCATAGATGGGCTGTATCGTTCACTTGGATTTCAGCAATATCAAATATGACAAAAATTCACGTGTTGATTAAATTATACATACTATTCCAGTGTGGCGGCTGCCACAACAGTACAGTGCCGTACAGCAATGTAATGTGTAGCTGGCCTGGCCTTGATTTTCTGTGTGACTCTCAAATAGTCATGCATCATGCTCTCACACTGTCAGAAGTTACAGTGGTTGGAGACAATAATGAACTGTATAAAACTTCAGCTATGAAAAAGAATTACTTTTGCCATTTAACAAGAAATTAAGCTTAATGTTTGGCCAAATATGTGTCAATTACTTAACACATATATTACTATGGTAACGAAAGTACAGTACTGATATACTAGAATAAGTCAGTAAAACCTTGTATTTACCTTTTTCGATAGAGAAAAAGTAGAAGATATCTCCCTTTAATAAAATGGCCGTTCCTGCAGGTAGGACATACGAATTGTACCTGCTGCCCCCATCGCATGATCGTAGAAGGCGACTGAACTTGTGATCATATCTTTTCCTAATGTCTCCCTTAACAATATCTCACTTTTGGCCTCTAGTTGAGCGTTCGCCCCTGTGGGAAAGGTTATGGGTTCTGCCCCCAGGCAGAAGCATACCCGAACGACTGGTTCGCCCGTTGTCAGTATAATGTGACCGGGTGGGAATTTCGCAAGAAGGCTTATACAAACATATCGTAGAATAGTAACGTGACTAAAAGATATATATGCTTGTTGCTAAAGATACAAGATTGTCTGACAAGACCGTCTTTCCCGCTCCTTTTTATACCTTTCTCACATGATTGGTCTCGTCAAATCAAATCGCTTCTCACGTCAATTCTCACAAAAAGTTCCCTATCCCCTAACATTATAAATCTACTCTTTACAAAGTTACAATTTCCTAACACATGTCTTCTTCCTGTCCGCATTCTTATAATTGTAATTAAACGTGATTTAATTAATAAAGATTGGTTGATTGTACGTTGTATGCGATGCGTCTGTGCGTGTCGAGAGCGTGTGTGTTTGGGAGGCCGCGGTATGTTCGTGTTAGCCTTCTTTTGCCGATTTTAGTGATTCCACACTGAAGTATACTGCGGAAAGGCCACCAGCAGAACACCCCATCCGGTCACATTATACTGACAACGGGCGAACCAGTCGTTCCACTTCCATAATGCTGAACGTCAAGCAGGGAGTAGTAACTACCATTGTTAACACTCTGGTATGTCTCGGCCTGTGGGCAGAGCCCATGGCCTTCCTCACAGGGGCAAACATTCAACTTAAAGCCAAAAGTGAGGTTGTGTCAAGGGATACATTAGGAAGGAGAACGTTGTTAAGAAATGAATGGAAAAGATAAGATCCCACGTTTAGTCGCCTCCTACGATCATGCAATTGGAGCAGCAGGTACAATTCTTAGGCCCTACATACAAGGGCTCAATTAATAACAAAACTCATAAAAAGAGCACACTTTTAATTTCAGTTTGTCTCGGAGGGATAGCAGACGACATGCATAAGGTTACACAAAATGGCGCGATGAGGTAAAGAAAAAGATACATATGTAGTTCTAATGATTATTACTATTGGATAAATCTATTATATTTCTTGTATAATTAAACTTATTTTATCATCTAGCTCATGAATATTCACAAAAGCTCTTTTTCATTGTCTAGCTTTACGTAGAATTCCGATCGGCTTTACAAGCAGCTTCACACTCCCTGAACATAAACAACAATTAAACAAGTTATCGATGGCGGTTCGATATAAAAGGTGTGTCACAATGATGATAGGATATCCTGCATCGCGATGTCTCTATGTTTTCCCCCCAGTTACGTCTTGTATGGTAGCAGTTTCTTTTATAATTTACGTTTTTGATCCAGTTCTTTACATAAACTTTAGGTTGATCGACAGTTCGTCACATAAGAAGTAATAATTTTCAAATAGCTACTGAGTCCTAATCACAAAATCAGTTTTTTCTCTTCATGGTGTTGTTCATTATTCTTTGATCATAATCTAGAGTCCGTTCTTCAAAGGGAATACCAGTCCTGTCAATGATGTCCAGGTAGCAGTCAACCTTTTCACACCGAGCAAATGTAGAAGCCTTTAAACCTTAAACAAAGTCCTCGTTTTCTTAACACAGGTTTCTCATCATGGTCTGGGAGGAGTGTGCCATGCAGAACGAGGAAATTGTACACATCCAGCAGGTTCCTCCTATCAATCACTTGAAACTACCGTCACTCTTCCTTTCCAAGGTTTTTACGGCAAATTCGACTGCCAACAGCCTATTGCCCACCGTCATCTTCTCTTACTCACGTGGAGGCCATTCCAGGCCGTCGGTGAGGGAGTGTCTTCTTCCCCATTCCCTTCTTTGGTGGAAACAGCGGCATACAGCCCGTCCTTAACCTCTGCCTCCACACAGCAGGTTAGGGGTTGAGAGACACTTCCGGCATGACATCTTCACCGCCATCCTGAAACTCTTCATCAGAGACATCTTCAGTGGCTGGCATATGAGTTGGCATTTCTGGTTGAGGTGAATGTGGTGGTGGCACTGTCACAACACTTAAGTCATGTAAGTGACTTGGCTGGTACACTACTCTTGACCTGGAGCTGCCTGTGTATACCCTTGCATTATGCAGATGTAAGCCCAATGATATTAAATGTGGCGTTCATGTAATCCGTCGACTTGTGTGGCTCCCTCACCTCATACCACTTTCGTTTTGGCAGGGTCACATCATCCACCAGACAGGACATCCTCCTGGCCAGTGTCTGGATGGCACTCGGGTCCCTCCCCTCAGCATTTCTCTTTCAGCTACAAACTCACCCAGCTACCTCCTCTGGTGAATGCAGCCCAAATGTCGCCGCACAAGATCGACATGGCTTTTAGGGTTTGTTTGTCTTGTCTTTGGAAGTCCATACTCGGGTGATCCGGATCATGGGGCTCCCTCCTAGGCTTCTTTTTGGGAGGATTTTTTTGGGAACACAGGATTGCTCTTCGTAGTCTGGGAGGAAGGCACTTTCACTCTCCATAGATGGTGCTCTGGAGAACTAAAGCCTATTTGCTGCGCTCTTCTTCAGCTTTGGGTGACCCTTTTCCCTTCCCATGGTCCAACACTTCTGCCTCCCTCCTCCCATCTTCTTCAAATGCTCAACATGCGATATCTGGCTCTGGTTGCTGTCAGCGTGCCCCAATCTGTTGGTGAGACGACCTTCGGATAATCAAAACATTTTGGAGCAAACTAAAAGCAGTTTTGTTACCAAAAGAAATATTTCGGCATATCCCGTATAATGTGATTGTCGTCCTTGTTGACATGTATCTTGAGGTCAACTGCTCTTCTAAACAATCTATCCTTGGGGCACCAGCAACACACAATCTGAAACACATTGTTGAAAAGTTGAAAAGGTGGTTCTTAAGATCTCGCTTCTTATCGAACTTGGCAAGACACATTATTCTAGTTGAAAACTTGAAAAGGTGGTTCTTAAGATATCGCTTCTTATCGAACTTGGCAGGATACATTATTCTAGGGCTTGCTCTAAATATCTATTATCGTGATTGATGTCGACTGCAGACAAACTCAGATATACGAGATTTAGTTGAATTCACATTAGCGGTTGAGCAGGAGAAGTCAATTATTGGCAGACGGACGATGGACACCACGGTATGGCATAAAAAATAAATAAAAGAATACCGAAGCGTCAACAAAATCATAATCCAAACTCAAAATCAATTAAACCAGTGGCAAAATATGAACAAAGGAAAGATTAACATAGAGACCTTTGCAAAAGTACAAGAGAATAAGACCTGGTGTTCCGGAAGAGTAAGCGTCTTCTGCTTCATCGACGACACCCGCCATGTAAATCTTTGTCACATCCAAGTAAACAAGTTCTCAAATTGAGAACAGAGCATCATTGTCAATCACAACAAGTAAACACACTAATGAGCTTACTCAAAGACGTCCATCTTCATCATGTTAACCTTGGTCCTTTGGACCAGGTGAATTAATATATATATTTAACGTATGAATATTAAACCAGATGATCATTAGAACTATGGGTTATGTATATATTTATATTGTCATGTGTAACACTGCGAGTGAGTTGGTACTAAGGCAAAATCTTTTAATTCATTTTAAACATAAAGAAATACTATTTAAGTCTTGCATGTTTTAATTTTTGTTCCTTTATTTCGTATGACTTAATTTCTCGAATTTAGTGAATTATCCAAACACACTGTTAAACATGGAATGAACATGAACAGCTACTTTTTATAGTCAAACGTGACCATGAATGTTCTGCTGATTTATAATATTCTATGAATTCAAATGTTTATGTAAATCATACATCAAAATCAGAATATCTCTGAATTTTTCAATGAAAGAAAAACATATGTCTTAAACACATTTTTAAGTCCATCCAGGCCGGTTTGACGGTAGATACCAGCCGCTTGACCAGGATGTTCCAATATCGTCAAACCAGACTGTGTACTTGGTTATAACAGGTATACTGGAGCTGATGGATGTGATCTAATGGTTGCAAATGGAAGCGTTGAACAACGGACACTGAAGTTGTTGGTATTGCTGTCCGGAAATCCAACATATTATACGAGTGTTGCACTGAACAGTGAACACCCAGTCCACCAGACCAGAGAATAATCATGAGGGAGCTAGTCGGTCAGCTGATGAACATCTGAGCTTTCTGGTGCTGCTCCCCGAGGCAGAAAGTGGACCTTTGCAGAGATATTGCAGCGATTAACTCCCAGTCATTCCATTTCTCGCCTGCCGCTAATTGACAAGAGAAGCCATGGGAAACGACGGTGTATTATATGTGTGTGTGTGGGAGTGGAATGAACCAGTACCTAAATATACCGGACGGGAGACCACTTTCCAATGCAAGCAGTGTTAAGTTATATGACAAGGGCCTACTTCATCTGCATTTTGCTGATTTTATTCTGCTGAAATTGACCCCCCAATTTAAAGGCAATTTTCTATGAGCCAGCACAAAATGTTGTAAGTTCCATTTTGAGAACTTGATGTTTACTTGGATGTGACAAAGATTTACATGGCGGGTGTCGTCGATGAAGCAGAAGACGCTTACTCTTCCGGGACACCTGTTCTTATTCTCTTTGTACTTTTTACAAGAGTCCCCGGGTAGATCTTTCCTTTGTTCATATTTTGCCCCTGGTTTAATCAATTTTGAGTTTGGATTATGATTTTATTGACGCTTCGGTATTCTCTTATTCATGAGGTTGACGTCACCCCGCGTGCTGGTCTTTTGCTTTCATTCGATGCCTCAATTTAAAGGAAGACCGCCATCCAATGACAGCTTAAGGCCTCCGCGTGCAATGACGTCAACCTCATGAATATGTAACGAAATGGCCTGCAAGCCGACGTGAACTTTGAGACACGGAAATTTTGGGTGTTTTTGGAGGAAATGGAGATTATTTCTGCGGAAGGAGGATACATTTGACTTGCATTTAGGAGGTTTATAAAATAAAAATTATCAATCTTGCCAACGGTACCAAGCGTTTTTTCGTACCTCAACAAGAAAATGTGATTTTTGATGCAAGAAACGTAGGTTGGGTCGATTTTTCGATCTGGAAAGCTTTCCACCCTTTAGCTTTTATGACTACTGAGGGGGCATTTTTATCGAAAATTGATCTTAACCCCCCAAATGTGTAAAATTACTCTAAACACCCTATTTTAGGTCCAAAACTAGCTGTAACAAATTATCAGGTCCCTGTGGGGCTTTATACTGATAATAATCCGAGTTGGTGTTTACTTTGTCTGTAAACTTTCATCCTGCGGAAATTGTCTACCAACAATGGACACGGCCATCTGGATAGCCTCCAAACTATCACCCATGTCTATTGATGACACCGATGGGAACTGCATCATGATATCTATGGTCCTCTCAAATTCTCCAAGATCATTTTGTACCCGCCCGTGTTCTAAGCAGGTTGCCAAATGTAAAAGTCTTTGGCTTATCATGACCTCAGTTCTTGCTCTAGGTCTTCTGGATTATCCATTATAGAATTAATGCAGGTTACAGGTATGGAGGCCAAGACAGAAAAGTAAAACACAAATGCATCACTGCAAGGAAATTGAAAATCTATGTATGACAAAAATGTATTCATGATTACCTTCAGTGTTCTCCCCAGGATTTTATTTTCATATATTGGCTACACATTATAGATTATAGTGGCTAAAATTATAGCATAGGGGCCCCTGAATCTCGATGCTATTACAGACATTGGGCCATGACAATTGCTCACTAGGTGAGCTAAAAATAGGATCAGATGGGCCAGATGTGACCTTGATTCTGACCTTTGACCATGAGACCATGAACCTAGTTTTGATAGGCCACACTCTGCCTCGTGCTGTTGCACATCCATGATGTCGTTTAAAATCAATACTTGCAATGGATCGAGAAATATCAGTCTGACGACAGATTTTCAGAGACGTGACCTTGATTCCGACATTTGACCTTGAGGCCAGGAATCCGGGTTTGGTATGCAACACTCCGCCTCGTGCTGTTGCACATCCAGATCAAGTTTGATATTGTGTATATGGCGCCAACGTAATTGGCGCGACGTTATGTAGGTATTGATATGACGTCACAACGATTGTGACGTGCTACACAGGTGTCTTTGAATAAACAGTTGATCAATGGTATCCAAACGTGTTGGTTGGGCTCCGTCCCATTCTCCACATTTGGTGCCGTGACTCGAGAGACATTTTAAGAACATGGCTACAAAGTTATTCGTTAAAGTTTAACTAAAGCTTATGTACATAACATTGATATCAGTGACTTTAATTCAATGCATTACCCATACATTTTGTGTACATGTATATTAATAAGTTTATTATTCGTGGACATTATATTCGCGTGGCCCGAGGATATTGTGTATATTTACCCCAATAAGTTTATTATTCATGGACATTTCATTCGCGAGGCCCCAGGATATTGTGTATATGGCGCCAACGTAATTGGCGCGACGTTATGTAGGTATTGATATGACGTCACAACGATTGTGACGTTCTACACAGGTGTCTTTGAATAGACAGCTGATCAATGGTATCCAAATGTGTTGGCTGTATGACTGTGACTGTAGAGCGTAGACGTCATGCATATTAAATCTGCCAGACCTCAGTTCACAACCAAAATGAAGGCGATTTGACTATAAATCAGAAGAAACGAGGTCGCTATCGCCGTAATGACAATACCCGGCACAGTTATAGAGGACGTTTTCAAAAGAATACATCTCGCTCTATTAAACGATGGTAACGATGTTTTTGTCGACCAACTAGAAATACTATTTTTTCGCCGAGAAACGTGACCTGTGACTAGGATAGGTACAAATACATGTAGACTGTAACTAATTCCCAGGTACCTGTGGTTTTGGTACATGACACTTTGCCTCATGTTGTTGTCAAACATCCATGTTAAGTTTGAAGCCAAGACTTAGTTCACAGTTAACTTATATGCATACACTAGTAATACAGTACTACAGTAGTAGGCCTAGGTAGAATGATCCTACGGCTGAATCTGTGTCCGATTCATGGTAGTATGTTGTCATATGCAGTTATGAGATTCGAACTACAGTAGGCCAACTGATATGAACTGTACAGGGTCCATGCCTATTACCATGAGGAACATATTATCGTGGACCATTGCGAGTACGTTTGTGCCCAATCTTTAAACATTTTTCGGTAATTCTGACAAACATCACTATTCAACCTCAGAAAACCAAAAGTATCTGACCACATTTAGGTTGTTTAAATGAATACCAAACTTTGCATCACGGTAATATGTTCGTCACGAAATTGGGAATGGACCCTGTCCTGTATGGAACCCAAGACCGATCGAGGGTCAACCGTGAAAAAGGTATCGGGTCGTTTCGCGCTATATCCCGTTCGCCCCAGTTTTTTGCCCTAAATTACTTTTGGCATATACACTTATACGATGTTATAAGCTATTCAGAAGATATTTAACATACACACATACATTTCTCTTCAATATTGGGCCGATCTACAACAACATAACTATGATGGAACTTGTTTTTTTATCACGCACTTAAACTGCAGTGAACAAAACGTAAACACATGATTTTCTGTTTTGATTAAATTAAATTAAATGATATTGAAGACTCAGGAGATTTAATTTGTGACTTAAAGCTGCTAAAAATGCGACTTAAATACCAAGCAAAGTTTTTCCCTAAATTTTTAGGTTTGAGGCGAAACGACAAACGGGATTTATGGCGAAACGACCCGGAACCATGAGTATGTAGCTGCGTCAGCTTGACGCACGACATTGAGGAACGCTGTGTCTAATGAGTCATTGCTGTGACCCGAAACCTCAGGTCATTGAAAGCCCTGAAATTTACGTACATGTCCAGATATCTATAATAGCTACCTGAATATACCTACTTAATCCGACATATGGACGTTCCCTGCCATCAAACCTTTGAATGAAAAAGATGATCGCGGCGCGTTCGATCGTTAGAATCAAAGACCCTCCGACCGTTGCAAGCTGTTTACCAATAGATTGGTGCCGCCATCTTTGTGGCCCCAATACCGCGTTTTTCCCCGATTTTGTATTTTGTAATTCACCTTTTTGAAATGCGCCTTTTAACATTTCTAATTTTAGAAATGCCCTTTCCGTTTTAATAGTTGAAACTTACAAAGTTACAAAATAGAAATGAGAATATTAAATTCTATGATATAGAATATCGATTTGACAATTATGTCAATATCAATTTAAAGTAACATTTCCAAAATACAGAAAAATGGAAATTGCGATTTAATTATTTAAAATACAGTTTCAATATTTCGAATTATATACGTAATGCTGTTATGACATTGCAAAATATATAAGTCAACAACACTTCTAAACAGGACACCTTCACTAACAATTTACAAAAATCCAAATACATTAAATACAAAATATAAATTAACGCTGTAAAAAATATGAGTGAACACTTGTATAAACAGGAAATCGTCAACAACACTAAACAAATAGAATTACATCTATGCAAAATGTAAATTAACGCGGTAAGAATTATGGCCACATTTCCCTTCCATAATGGTCCTGATGTTAGTTAGAGACACGTGTTAGTTAAAAGTTATATTATATATTTTAAAGTATATATTCACACAATTAACATAGGAACAGTCATATCATTTTATCTTAGTTAAATTATCACAGAATGCACAAGTCTCATGCATAAATATTTTGCCAGTTAAATGGCATGTGCCTTATACACATGCATGCCATTAACGTAAAAAAATTAAATTTGACATAGTTATATGCTAATATAGCATAATCTAAAAAGTCACTTATGTTATGAGACTATAATATATCAGGTAGCCAGTAAAATATAGTAGGAGTAAACAAACTAAAATTGAGCACATTTACCTGGAAACAATAGAAATGAAAAAAAGGGAATCAGTTGTGTTCCCTAAGGACGCTACAGAAGAAACGTTTAAAAGAAGTAATGCTTGTTGATGTTCTTGTTCCAGATCTGGCATCCTGAAACTACAAAACTATTTCCATAAATTTTGGAATCTGTAAAATCGAAAACATCACATAGGTATTCTGGAACAAGCTTATTTATACATTTAAACACCATTGTACCTCTCCTGAATTGATTAAAATCAGCTAATGGCAACCAGTTTAAAAAGGAAAACATATCAACAAATTGATTGTCATAGAAGAATCAACCTTGCTGCCTGTTTATGAGATTTGTACAGTTTTAACACGGGTAACACTATATGTCCCCTCCCTATTTCATGGCGGGGGCATAAAATGAAGATGCAGTTTGCAACGCGCGCTGAGCTCACACCTGCCAGTCGTCTGTTGAATGAAAATTTCAGGAGAAGAGAAAGCGTGAAAGTAAGGTAAAAATGCAAATTAGACACACAGAGAGGACGTTGGGTTGCAGGAGATTGTGGTAGCAAGAGTGTGTTTTGTTTGGGCGATTTTCTTTAGTTGGGACAGGGTTGTGAAGAGAAAGAGAGATGCATGGAATGAGATGGTAGACATGGTAAATTCGTAAACCTCCGAGACTAAAAAATCCACCCCTATCATCGGGGAGGTAAAATCAAGGAAGTCTGCGAGACTGCATTTTTTCAATTGCCACGAAACCCCGGATAAAGCTCCATATTTAGTTGTTCACTCTTTGGATATGTGGCGATGAATTTGTGTCAATTAAGAAACCACATAAAAGGATACAAGTTGCATATAGATCTTATAGCCAAATCAGCCATGGAACTGAAAGATAAGATTTTTTCAACGAAATATAAAACCATACCAGGTGACAGTGGGAAGAGACATCCGCTTTGAAGATGAGGGAAAGAGAGGGGATAAAACAAAATATCAAGTACAGAGAGGAGTGAGTGAATCCAAGAGACAACAGAGTCGATGTCCGATGTTTTAGAGTTGTGCGTGACGGAAGAAGAGGTAGCCACCCTTTCTGAGCAATCGACATTTAAGACAGGAGAATTAGAGGATATTTGGAGAGAATTGGACAAAGAAAGAGGAAAAAAGAGAGAGAGATTCGGGAACTATGTGGAAAGAGTAGAGAGGAAGATGGGAGTGTTCGAGGAAGAGAAAGTGTGAGACTTGTAGCGGTGTTTATGGTTGTTTGGATTTGAAGAACTATTGGAAAGTGGGAGGAAACAATGTAAAAGAGTGCAAAGTTTTGTAAAAGTTGTGAAGAAATGTTAAGTAAAATATCATATTCAGATAGAAATCATACGAATCATGTAAATTGTTAAGTGATATTTATATACATATACTGTAAGAAGTCATTTCGTCACAAAAATGTTCATGTGGAATAATGTGACGAAATGACTTGCTGCAAGATGAGAAGTCATTGGAAAATTATTTTAGTGTTAAGTAAAGAGGCCATAAAGGTCATCTGAACGTGACCTCTAATGGGATATTGTCAGATCCTTGTAAAATCGAGTGAGAACAAGGATCTGTATTTTAATCAGATTGTAATTTAGTACTGCATTGATATAACCCCATTTAGTAAGAAACATCCCTAGGGGAAGGGAAACACATTTTGCATAAATGCTAACTCTCAAGACCCTGAGGTTAGAGGGGCGGGGCCAAAAAGGGAAATAATGTGAAGGCCATTTTTATCGGTACGAGTAATTCAGTGTTGCATTGATTTTAATCAACTGGGAGATCCTAGTGATAGGTCTTTGTGTCTTCAGCTAAGAATGTCGGAAACATCCTTAGGTGAAGGGGAACTGGTTTTGCATAAATGGTAACTCTGACCCTTCTGGGGTTGTTGGGGCGGGGACCAAAATGGGGATAGAGGGGAAATTAAATGGCTTCTTGCCATAAAGTACTGAATGGATTTTAACCCAAATTGGTCAGAAACATCCTTTGGGCCAACAAACAGATTTTGCATAAATGGTGACTCTGAACCCCGACCCCTGTTGGGCCGGGACCCTATAGGGGAAATACAGGTAAAACCTTTTAAAACGATACCTGTTTAACTTTGATTTGGATGTGATCCCCACCCTTTAACAATATAAACCATTGCTTGGCATAAAGAGACAAATACAATCCTAATATTATTATTAGTCCTGGGCTGATCCACGCCCTTGAAGGTCATAACTTTTAAACGGTTGAGATCCCCACCCCAAAACTATATATAAAATTATAATTACTGGGCATAAAGAGACAATCATGATTTTAGATTTGACCCCAGTGTCCTTGCAGACTTGACTCCTGAGCTGTAACTTTTAAACGGTTGAGATCTCGTCCCAAAACTATATTTCCAATTGCTGGGCATAAAGAGTAAACCATAATTTTAAAATATGATTTAAGATTTGACCCAAGGGTCCACCACACCTGTGCAGACTGCTGAGTCTTAACTTCTAAATGTTTGAGATCCCCACCCAAAAGCTCTTTATACAATTGCTGGGCATAAAGAGATGATCACAAACATGATTTATGATTCGATCACACGGTCTGCCAACCCTTGCAGACTTAACTCTCGAGTCATAACATTTTAACAGTTGCGATGTCCACCCCGAATCCATGTATACGATTGCTTGGTATAATAGTGCAATCACAATCATGATATTTAATAGGGTGACTGTTTAGTTTATCAGCAGGATGCTATATTGTGACGAGTGTGGGCCTGCAGCAAGCAGTTGTAGACTTCTTCATGAACATTGACGGGACAGGCATGGGGAGAGGAAGACGTGCCCATATGACGCATGTACCTACACCTACCCAAAGTCAAGGAGCAGTAGACTGGCAGCCCACCTACGCAACGCCCATAAGGTTCTGAACACCCCACGCACCTCCAGCAGCCACCTATGAGAGGACAGTTGTTTCGGCGATACCATCACTACCGGAGATGAACGGCTTTTAGGACCTTCTTGAGCCGAAAGATGTTGGGTTAGGAGAACCCCCATTTTCCTTCGTCAGAGTCCTTGAAACAACCAATGACCAAGAAAGTGGCCGCCTTCCAGTTGCAAAATGACCCATCTCTCAGCAGGACCAACATGTTGGACCACTTTAATTGTTTTTGCCTGCCTGATTCTAAGAATTTCAGAGCTGATAAGCCAAGCATCAGAACCATGAGATGTGCAAACTATCATGCTTTAGTGGTGATTGCAAAGACGGACAAAGACTCGGCTGGACTACTGCCTATCTGGGAGGAAGTCAACAGGAGTAGAATCTATGACCATTTCTTGGACCAATGTAGCTCAGTCCCCTTAATGCTGTAAAGCAAAACCAATTTTTCACGGTTTCATACTTAATTATAGATTTAAATAAAATGTAGCCGAAGCTGGCTAAGCTTCGGCTACATTTTATTTAAATCTATGTGATCTGCAGTTTTCTGATCTGAGAAAACCAAAACGTCAAACCATAGTTGGCCGCCCATCAACCATGACCCATACATTACAGTGGGAGAAGACCAAGAAGTTTTGCATACTGTCAAAAGTATGTATTTTTAATATTAGTTTTTTTTTCATTCAATCAGTCATCATTATGTACAAAAAGTGAACTTCAGATCAGGTACTACAATAATTTCATTGCACAACAAATTTATGTCAATCAACATATTCTCATATAGAAAGATTCTGTGAGCAAGCAAGACTTTAAAATGTGCGGGTGCTTTTAATGTACAAAACTGGATTTTACTTTTTGCTGTTTAGTATTCCATTGGCCGATGGACTTTTGTGGAAAAAAGGAAACAACTTTGCGACCCTTTGTAACAAATGTTTGTATATCGAGGAGATGACCGAACGTAGTGAAGGAGACATTTGCAAAGAAGTTGAAAGAGCTTCCCTCCTTTTCTACAAGCCAATGACCGTCATCAATACCTTCCAGTCATCAGGCACGTTGATTAACTGTATTCGCGATGAAGATATCCTCTTGTCAAACTTCTCAACAGTATATGACAACAAATATAATCGACCAAGAAATATTTCATAACAAAATATCATCATCATGACATCCTGGAAAATAAAAACAGAAAAAATACAAAACATATACCATGAAGTTATTTTAAGTATATTCTCTTCTTCGGGTCTTATTCTCTTGTGCTTTTACGAGAGTCCCCATGTAAATATTTCATTCGTTCCTATTTTGCCACTAGTTTAATCGATTTTGAGTTCGGATTATGGTTTGGTTGACGCTTTGGTATTCTCAAATCTTTTTTTTTTTTTTAGTATACATAATTATACACACATAAATGGTTCAAAAATAGAAATAAGATCAGATATTACATGTACTTCTAAAATTTACACTTTGATATGCAAAGTATGTGGCGAATTTTATGTTGGTCAAACTGGTTGTGAGATGAGATTAACCTTTTAACCCTCTAGTGCCCGACCCCTGAAAAACTTTGTTAAAAATTATCATTTCAGTATTTATTGTCAAATTACAGTTAAATTAGATGATTGGTATGTTTTTTTCCGATTTTTTTTCTATAATGTTGATTTTTAGGAATGTTGCAAATATGCAACATTGGGCATTAGTGGATCTTGTTGCATATTTGCAACATGGTTCCATAAGAAATGAAAGACTACAGCCACTTGTTCAAATTTCTTTTTTATTTAATAATAAACTTTTAATAAAATAACTTAACAAAACTGTACTGGATTGCAGACACCAGTGGAAAGTTAATGGATCAATGAAACATTTGGACGGTTTTCTCTGAGGAATGCACACGTATTATCAAGGAAACGTTCCTAAATATTAAACAGCAAGAAGCAGTTTCTGTCTTTGTTAAAACAACAAGTGACTGGAAAATCAAATGGGACCTTCTTCCATATTTTAGCTTGAGGTTTCTGAGATTTCTAAGATTTCTATGTTGTTAACACATCACGGAGGTCTGGATCAGCATCTAAATCCTTCTGTGATATAGGTTGAAGTTGAGCCAAAGGAATGTTCTCGTCATCAGAATCCTGGTCTGCTAAATTGTGACGTATTTTAGCCATTGAGACATCATTTCAGACTCTGATGATGGGTTGTCAGCAGTTTCTTGAGCTAGGAAATCAAACTCCTCATCGGATGATTCATCAAACTCCACATCACTTTCATTATATATGTAATTCGTGACATTTTGTCACAGCCCATACAGGCTGTTTTCTGGTTGCCATATCTGAAATAAATCGAATGCAAATGCTGTAAATCCGAATATAATCATTCAATAATTCTTTATAGATCATATAATTGTACAATATTATGATTAACTATTCAAAAGTAAGAAAACAGTAGCCGTTACTCACTATTGTCTAATTTTTAAAAAATCATATAAAGTAATGTCAGAGTTATCTCCCTTATTTTTGTTATTTAATGCCCATTGTTGCATATTTACAACACCAAAATAAAATGCTCAGAACGTAGGAAATTCGGCAATATATGACATAAATATGATTTCCTGATAAGAAAACAGAAGTTTATGATACATTATATTGTATTTTTTAATGTGGTACTCACCTTTTTCAAACAGAAACGCGCCACCAAACTTTAGTCAAAAACAGTCACATGGTAGACATGCCAGCAGCTATCTTTGATTCGACATCACATGGCCTGATTCGACATCACATGGCCTTAAGTAGAGCTAGCTAAATAAGAAACTATTTTTTTTATATTTTTATTGTAATATAACATAGTTACAAAGAAAAAAAATATTTATATTATATTTTTTTAAAAAATAACTTCATTTTAACATTTTGTTGCAAATATGCAACAGTGGGCACTAGAGGGTTAAGTGCCAGCGGGCCGATCTTCTGTAGCTTTGAGTGCCAGCGGGCCAATATGATTTACGTCATATTTTCACTCTAATTTTGCGTCCTGTCTGTTTCATTATCTCCGTAGTTTTAATAATTGACATTATGACTATGCGGGAATATTGGATAGCTTAGTATAAATATAGAAAACGACGCAAGTTATGACGTCATAATAAGTTAAGAGAGGAGTGCAAGAATGGCTGCTCCTTGGGTGCGCGTCTTTCCTCCAGAGGATGGTCACAACGGACGATTCCGAGAAGTACCAAGGTTGATAAACATGCCTCTGGCTAATTCCAGGCCATTTTCCTATTTCGCTCTACTTTTCCCCGAAACACTCATGAAAGAAATCATCAGACATACGAATAGGTAAGATAATCAAAACCTGTTGTTGTGTTATGATGTTACATGTATACAACAGTGCCAATGAGCTCACACCTCGATTAGTTATTAGTACCACGGACTTGGACAGCATATAAGTCCGTGCTAGTACCTAGTGCGTGCCTCAATATATACAAATGTACATTTCAAAAGAAGATCTAAATTCCCCAGGTTATTCGAGGAATATAATGCATTTTTTGCTTCTTTGCAGTTATGAATACTTTGCGAGCATACGATTTTTTTATGACAGAAAATAGAAATTGAAGATCATTGTGAAAGTCTCAATTATAACAAGAACAATCTCTCTCTGTCTCCATTTTAATCTGACGATAAGAAGAAAGTGTTCTGCTTTATGGAATGTCTGCACTTTATTTTATTACTATTTAACAAACAAAACCTTATTCATTTTCTAACATTTGATTTGTTTCTTTCAAACATATACGGCAGTCATCTTTCCAGAACCAATTTGCAAGTTGATATATTATGTGCAACATATTTCAGAACTATATGTACATATATGCACATTTTCTAATACATTTCAAATTAAATTATTAAAACACTATAAATAAATTGAATACTTATTTAATGAATAATGTTATTAATATATTTATAGAAAAGCATAAAATGTATATTTTCGATCGTCATTCCAGTAATGTTTCTGATTCAACAAAATAAATGTTTCTTTCAAAACTTATAGATATGCTCGCCATCATCTTAACGAAAAGCAAGACACGCTAGGGCGAGAGCATGGAAGCCATTGAATATCACCGATTTTAAAGGTTTCCTGGCCATATTTAACAATATGGGCATCGTAAAAAAGCCGTCCATAGCACAGAATTGGAATTCCAAACTACCCAGTCAGTCCTCGTATTGGTTCTCGAGCACCATGGCCAGGAACATATTTCAAAATATTTTGAAATTTATACACATTACAGATTATCAGCGTATGGTAACGCGAGAGGTTAGTAAAGTTTGCTTTGATAAGGTTATGGATACATACATTATACGTATAACGTTGTGTTTAAAATGTGCATTAGTAGGAACTCGCCTCCAGCAGAGCGTAGGGCATCGGACTGGAAACCAAGGGTCGCGGGTTCGAGCCCCAATGACGACACTATTTTTTATATATATCGCTCATCCATTACATATGAACATGTATCTGTTTTTCGATGTCACTTGACCGATTTTGATTTGTCTTTAATATTATCACTACTTTGCAGGCTTGTAAGGTGTGTATTTGAACGCACGTCAGTTAAATGATCAGTTAATATAACAAGCCTCGCAGATCCATTTAATAAATGGACGAATATAAGCTGCCAGCTTTTTTTCAAAAGAAAATATTGCAATGTATATTAGTAAAAGGAAATTGCAATAAAACTGAGAATATGCTGTTCCTTCAGATATACAATGGTTATAAACACATGACCCAGGCTCACGTTTCCGGCCGCTCCTGAACTTCGTCAATCGGCAGTGCCTGCTCTATAAAATTGCAAAAAGAGAGCTGTGTGTTGATGAATCACTAGTAGGCACTAAAGGTCATAGTGTGATGCGCCAATACATCCCCTCCAAAAGTGCGAGATATGGCGTAAAATTGTGGATGCTTTGTGAATCGTCAACAGGTTATGTACTTCAGATGTCAGTCTTTCGTGGACGGGTGTTCCACCCTACTCCCCAGGGCCAGCTCCAGGGCACGAACGTCGTTATATCTTTGTTGCAAGAGGCATCCCTTCTTGACCAAGGATATCATGTATTTCGCGACAGTTTTTTATCCTCCATAGTCCTCGGACACAGACTACTTCAACACAGCACCTATCTGACAGGTTTGTATAATGAATTAATGGCTTAAAATATGAATCTAATTGTTAATTTTTGATGGTTTATTAGAACTGCAATTTCCAGCTTATATATCAATTAAAATTTGATATTCGCTATATTTGTTTCAGGTACTCTGCGTTGAAATAGGCCTGACCCCCAGCCTGGCTCTGCCATTTACATGAGGCGAGTTCCTCTGCGTTGCCAGCAAAGGCGAAGACGACTCCCAAGTCTGTGAGAGTGATATCTACCCTTCTGCCAGCTTAAGGCGTTCCCGGTGGTCGACCCAAAGTTATTACGGCATACAACCGCAACATGGGAGCAGTAGACATGGACGACGGTCTCATCACCGATTATCGTGGACAGAGACGGAATAAAAAGGTGTGGAAGAAAGTATTTCTTCACATTTTTCACAGAATAATGATGAATTCATACATCATATATAAGGAAAACACTTCTGATAGACCCGTACTGTCACGTTTACAGTTTATCCAAAGATGACGTTTTCTGTGCACACTAGATACTAATATTCATGTAAAAATTACCTTTATTGTCCTGTATGAAAATTTATCATAAAAATGATATATCAAATGAACAAACTGTATGCACAATGTGTCAAAGTTACTGTCTTTTTCCACAACGAAACAATACTTAGATCTAGATAATATAATTTTTTTTTATACAACCTGTTATCTTCATATTGCGATACAATGACATGACGTCATAATTGACCTTGCGTCATAATACATGAACAGTTGATTATGCTTGAAACTCTAGAGGTTAAGAATGAATGTGCATAGACAGCAAATTAAAGACGATGAATTGAGATTTTTAAAAGTTAGCTAACATATGCACCAGTGTTCAGGGAATGATTTTTATATTTTGTCTATTTATAAATTAAACAATGATGATTTAGTCACAAGAACATTAAAAGAAAAATGTTTAACTTAAATGCAGAATGAATTGTATTGAATGTATAGTTTCATCTATCCTGACGGTTGTTTATGACGTCACGGTTTTTGTACCCTATGACGTCATCTTAATTGTTGACGTCATATATCCCGGCAACGTAAAAATAAATAACAGTCCGCCTGAAGAAGGCAGAAAGGCCTTGCGGCAAAGTCTTTGTTTTTTGTTCTTTTTTATATTCAACTTCGCAAGGGAAAGTAATAACTTTTCTTTAAATATACACATATATATATTGGACAAACTGATAATGAATTTCGAACCAGGATGACGGTTCATTGCCAACAGATACGTTCGATCAGATAGTCTTAGATTTTTAACCCTTTGGGCGCCAGAGGGGTCATATATGACCCCTGAAAATAACAAAAACAAAGCAATATTTCGGTTGATTAGGAACAGTTGGTCTTTCCAAACTGTTTTAACGGATAATTTCTGATCATTTCAACATCATATCCATATCGGAACATACTGTGATTTATTGGAGACAACGTCTCGGATTTTGCATTTTATGACGTTACATTTTCGCGGATTATTTTTACGTCGTCGGTTGCGAATTTTACGTCAAAATGACGGCATGGCAAATTAGCGGATTTTTTAGGCACAAGATGGAAAGCGAAAGTGATAGAGATGTCGATGTACTGGGAAACGTTTTCGGCAGCAGTAAGAACCACAAAAGGCAAGGTTCCATCCAAGAATATGGATAACTATATGAAACCAGAAAGATAACAAATGTCAAATCCAGATTGTTGAGTCATTTAAGGACTCGTGATGTCATCGTTAATGAAAGCATGTGATAGGGTTCAAGGAAACGGAACACATTGTACAGTATTGTCCAGGAAAGAAGACTCTCCGATAAGGAGCCAAGTTATTTAAAATAGTAGAATCTGACACAGGATACTTGTCTATCATCAGTTATATACAGGTGCCTGTTATCCTAATTAGTCAACATTTCAATCTATCATTACGATAAATTCCCCAAAGCCTATCCGAAATGAATATGAGAGAAATAGTTCATGGTTATAAATTGTAACCGTTGTGCCGTTCAGATAAATACTTGTATTGCAATCTAGGTAGCATATTAAATCTTTGTTAATTCATTTCCTTTTAAAGGCTCCAGTTAAACCACTGTTAATTTGCATTTGAATATGATTTTATGTTTGAACACATATTCAAAATCTTATCTGAGTTCCCGCTGAGACCTTAGGGGGCCGAGGTGGGCGAGTGGATAAGGTGTTCCGACATTCTACCACTAGCCCTTCATCTCTGGGTTGCGAGTTCGAAACTCACGTAGCCAGTTGCGAAGCACTGACCGTACATGTTGGTCGATGGTTTTTCTCCTCGTGCTCCATCTCGGTGTTCAGGGATTACGCTCACCTTCGCTCCCTACACCCCTGGAATATGTCATGAAAAAACTGAAGGCTCCATATGTGCCAACTTGTTAATGAGGCAAAAAACTAACATGCTTTGAAGTCGGTTGCGGCTCCATTGTAATCTTCAAAGGACAGGCATGCAGCCTAGCGATTGGTCAGTTTTCTTTTACCTGAACATGCCTTCAGTTTTTCCATGTGTTGTAGAGAGCGTGGGTAATCCTGAACATGCCTTCAGTTTTTCCATGTGTTGTAGAGAGCGTGGGTAATCGTAACCCCTTGATATCGAGGATGCAGGTACTCCGGCTTTCCTCCACCTCCAAAACCTGGCACGTCCATAAATGACACTGGCTGTTAATGGGACGTAAACACAAACAAACCTCCTACTTAGTTGGCTTGTTGAAATAGCGTGGTAAATATTAAGTTCGAAGCTCGGTCAGGGCAGACCTCAAACATTATTTTCCTTTAATATTTCTTTTACTATCAAGGAATTATTTCCTGGATTTATGGTATTGACGGGACCGTATTGTGAAAATACATAGTTTGAAACATATAGTCTTATTCAGATACATTGACTAATCTTTATAATACTTTAAGTGTAATAGCTTTGTATAGCTGACATATTTATGTCGTATTCTTTAAGATGACCTTTATTTAAGGCAAAGACAACTGAACAACTACATCCAAATCGTCTGTGCGATCAACTGTTTGAACAGGGCACATATTTCATGTCTACAGTGCGATATGCCAGGCGGCATAACTTTACCAATCAGAAGATTGTTTCCTCTAGTTTAATGGACTTTCTTTCTCATGTAGCTACTTCAGTTGCAGGACAAACTATTTTCAAGTACATGGAAAATGGGGATATATTTAGATTATTTCTGATGTTTTCTTCAGGTTGGAATGTATGATTTTATTTAACGTTCAGATGACTAGTACGAAATGTACTCCGTCACCTTCATCATACAAATGACCAGTAAAGTGTATGTACATACAAGATTTGACATTGGTAGGAGTTGATCACGTAAATCGAGATGAGGGTCGTATAAACTTTTGTACATCTATTGCCAAGTATCATACAAATCGTTGCTGAATCACGTCATTTCGGAACTATAATATTATTGCACATGCACATTACAGCGTAGCCGAAATCGACATCTATTATTGTTGATAAGTTGTACATATTTTACTCGGAGTACCAATATTCAACACGGGGACAAAAGGGAAAATATAACAATGCTGAAAAGCTTTGGGAAACCAATGCATAAATGATTGAATGTTTATCGATTTGTACAGTTATCAGAAAACTGGACCGTACTCGCATATATGTTGTAATGGTGCATGCTTATTTGAATGCATTTATGTAACAGCTTTGATCCACGTCATCTAAAGACTTGTCATGTTACATAAGATGGATTTCGAACCCAGGACCGAGGGGTGAACTTGTGATCCAAACGATCAAACATGGGGAGGGGTTCAAAGTTCAATTTTAAATTCATTCTGTCTATATTGAAAGATTTCAAATCTATTTAATCGAAGAGTTTAACTATGGAAAAACAATTTTCGTCAACATCCTACTAAGAGTTAAATGGCTTTACGATGACTCGTTGTCGCTTTGAACTTATCTATGTACTACATATGAATCGCTTAAGGATAGCTGTTAGACATGGACACGTTAGCGAAACAAATTTGTCGTGTTGAATTGATTGTTTAAGTATTTATACATGTATTCAAAATGAGCCCCTCTTCTTATCCCAATTAATGCTTTCATCATCTTCTACGCATTCACTCTTAAATGACCATGGCTGTTAAAATGTCGTAAAACAACCAAAACAAGCCAATTAAGCAAAACAGAAGGTTGATGCCGAAAAAAAGAGTCATTTCGACTTCGCTGCTAAGCAACCTGTATATGAAGAGTTGATAGGAGACGTATACGTATCCTCCATCCTACAACCAGCTGGATCGTGCCACATGCATTTTTGTCAACGTCTTCCCGATCGACACTTTGCTTGTTTTACAAATGGTACGATATACCAATACGACAAATCAAATGAAAGCACGCATTTCAGGGTCTAAACAAAGTAATAACTTTATATTCAGTGACACGATCTTCAATAGATTCAAACTAAAGTTGTTTGTTGTTTTAGATAGAATGCACCGACGATTTAAAGTGTGCAAAAGAACAAAAACATCATCTGCATGGACTGTAGAGATTAAATCTGTGTGTGACCTTGTTTCAAAACTGTCCACACGAAAAGAAATTATAAAGAAGAATATATTAGAAGGCTGTATATGACCGTTTGGGGTATAAATTTGACAAGGGGAAATTGATAGATTTGCTGCGGTGACTCCCTTACTTTATAATGACGTCACAGTTATTGTTGACGTCATCGAGAAAATGACGATATGACGTCAACGACATATTGAAAATGTTATAGGCCTAGCTGAAAATGAAATATGACAGTAATTTTATATGAATACAAGATTCAAATGTTCGATATTTCTAAAAGCATGATGTAAACAACGGAATACAAAAATAAAATTTTTACATGTATAAGTCAGTATTTTGTTATAATCTGGCGTACGGATGGCAAAAATGTGACACTGGCGTGGCACCTAAAGGGTTAAATGTCGGGAAACATATTCATAATTGTAGTAATGGTGAATTTATTTTTTTCCGTTATATAAAATGGACACTTCTGATCACATCAAGAGAGAAACAAAAGAAACTGAATGCATTAGTCTATTGAAACCCAGTCTGAATAGCGTATAATAGTTTTATTCATTTCTGTATTTTTGGAAATTGTTGTTATAGTCAAACTCTCAAAAGTTATTTTTCTTTGTTTGTCATAAAAAAGGTTTGAATAAAGTCTGAAGAGCTCCCTTTGATGGAGTGAAAGCGCTCAAGAATGTGTCCATTTCATTTTTGAATATTTACATATACACACATATATATATAGAGTGATTTTTCTCTTTTTTTTAGGAATTTATTTTCACCGTAATATATCAAGCAAGGTGGTGAAGCCAAGTTTGAATTTCTTTCAACGGCGACGACGTAGCCAATGAGGAAGTTGTCGAAAAGACTGACGTCACCAACCCTGCTCGTGAAGCAGTGAATGCTTTTAGGAGTGAACTGGACACCTAAACAAAGGACAGATCCGACGCTGCCATCACATCCTTCATATCGGAATCGCCAGCGTTGCAAGATGCCCTTGCTCTTCATAGGTAACGCCTACAACACCAAAACGGTTAACACTACTTATGCCGGACAATCTTGCATCAAATGAGAGTATCCGGACAATGATTGGTTGGTTGATTGTTTTACGTCCCATTAACGGCTCTCCGGACATGTATGCAATGTGGGTGTGTACGTTGAGAGCGGGTGTATTTGGGAAGGCGCGGTATCGTGTAAGCCTTCTTGCGATAGTCCGGATGTTTTGCTACCACACTCAATCTGATTAAAATACAGATCCTTGTTCTCACTCCGTTTTACAAGGATCTGACAGCATCCCATAAGAGGTCACGTTCAGAAGACCTTTGTCGCCTCTTTACTTAACACTAGAATAATGCTCCAATGACCTGTCATCTTGCAGCAAGCCATGTCGTCACATTACCCCACATGAACTTTTTCGTGACGAAATGACTTAACGGACAAACGCGATTTTACAAGTTTGTCGCCTCAAAATTTCAGTCAAGATTCTGAAAGTAGTAATTTGATTGGCTAATGAAAAAGGTCATCGGGACATGAGATTCTCAGATCTTAACGCAGCAGAGAGAAGTTCACGGAACGGCGCGGAGGTCAAGTTCTGATTTTAATCAGATTGTAGCACACTGAAGTAGACCGCTGTAGGCCCCCAGCATAACACCCACACGGTTCCACTATACGGACAACGGGTGAACCAGTAAGTCAGAAAAATTCGAAGTGTTCGCTGAGAAGGAAAAACGGCAAAAGCATTTTTGTTTAAAAGCGTCGACTAGAAAGACACAACTAACGACAACAGAAGTTCAGGTAAGCTTACACGTCAGCGAAGATGTGGGGAGAGGATGTTGACATTGGTGATGGTACAACGTGGATCCAGTGTCATCAATGCAGATTGCTGTTCACATCAAGCTGTTTAACATGATTCCCAGTGCCATTGATATCCTACAGTGGTCCCCAACGCCAATCCTATAAAAATGAATGAAATTGATTAATTCAAATTGTGAGTTTCCTTATGAAATATTGCTATTTTGAAAATACAATGCAATTTAGTTGAAAATAATAGCAAACTGTAACATAGATTCTAATGGGAAAATATCAAGATATCCCTTGCTTTTTCCAAGAATGGTTCAGCTGCTAAACAGAAATCCAACGACTCGGCGGCTGTGATCTGTAATAAAAGGATACCTGTAACCACGTCTACCAGTTGAGATCCCCAGTGTATTAAAGAGCCCCTGCTTTATTGGTAGACAGAGAATACACAAACATTGAAGATAAAAACGCTTGTCAAAGGTCGGATGCATTATTAAAACCTGCATGATAGGATGACAGACGAGTCGCAGCAACTGCATCTAAGGATGTAGCCGATCCGCCTGTTAAAGTCATGTACCAAGGTCACTGATGAACAGCCAATGCTATGAACAACAGGTACTCATGCAGTTGAAAAAGGACCAAAGAATGATCTTCAACGTTGGGGGAAGACAATTTTATCAGATCCCAAATTCTTCGTTTGCGGAAATCTTCGCCGCTGATTATCTGACAACATCCTATAAGACCTTTGTCGCCTCTTTCCTTAACACTAAAATAATTTTAAAATCATCTTGAAGCAAGCCATTTCGTCACATTATTTCACATGAATTTTTTCTTGACGAAATGACTAAACGGACAAATGCGATTATGCAAGCTTTGTCGCCTCAAAATTTCTCACTGTCAAGATTCTGAAAGAAGTAATTTGATTGGCTAATGCAAAAGGTCATCGGGGTTTTCTCAGATCTTAGCGCAGCAGAGAGAAGTTTACGGAACGGCGCGGAGATCAAGTTATGATTTAAACCAGATTGCAAAAACAAAGCGTTTGTGCTTGTTTTTTCTCTCAGAATAATATTACTTTTTAACGAGGAAAGAGTTAATATTCCGATCGAAAAAAATATATATTATATGGAAACCTTTCCGGCATACAAAGACGTTTTCATTCACAGATGGACTTAGGATGGGAATACGTGTCCCGTCAACAGCACCAACAGAATTCTTCTTTGGTAAGTCGGGTTTTGTCCGGAAAAGCCATTACATTCCCTTTCCTTTGTATTATTGTAATACTATATGTGAATGTCCTGCAAGTACGGCGAAGGAATTGTACCTGCTGCTCCCATTGCATGATCGTAGAAGGCGACTAAACCTTGGATCTTATATCTTCCAAATCTTTCTAAACAACTTTCTCCTTCCTAATGCGTCTCTCGACACAACCTCACTTTTGGCCTTTAGTTGAGCAATTGCCCCTGTGAGGAAGGCTATAGGTTATGTCCCAAGGCCGAGACATACCAGCGTCTCTAACAATGGTAGTGTGACAAAACCTGACCAGGGGTGTGGTTTTCCTGTAGATTTGGTAGCGTGAATAAAACTCCACCCGGATCGTGGTTTCTGTCAATTATTCTTGTACTGTTGTTTTACTGTGGGTGTAGACTACAAGTCTATGTTTCAGGTGCTCTTCCAGCTTCAGCTTAATTCCTTTACCAGTTTGTCAGTAGTTACTCGGACTTATAGAAAACTCAAGACAGAAATCAAGTTCTATAAATATATTAAGCCAGTTAAAGTAACAACATGTGATGGATATTTACAAATGAATCACAACAATCACTATCTTGCACTCCATGCTCACCTTAACAACTTTTCAGCAATTAAACAATTATGATTTAAATAAGATTAAGGAATATTCTCAGTATTTACAAAATGAAATCACCAAAAGTATGCGTGACAAATGATCAATAAAATATAAGACTATGAAAAACAACCCCTCTTTCTGTTCATTATTGGTGTAAGGGAGATAACTCCATCATTATTCTACTATTATAACCCGCAAGGACCCTAGACTGCCTAATTTATAAGTTCATTCACTAAAGGGGACTTATCATTAACAAGAGATAAACCTTTAACATAAGGTAAGTATCCTTGCTATAATACTAAAAGAAAATATTAAGTTAACACGAGAAACCATTCAAAGTACTAAGAGCCACACTCTTGAAGTAAGGTGATGGTTCTATATTATATACTAGGATAAAATAACTATTGAACAATACTCAAATACTAAGAGCCGAACTCTTAAAGTAATGAGTGTTCTCTATTATTGAGTACTAACGACGTCTGACAAAACACTGGTGTAAGGATATCTTACTGGTACCGGTGAAACGGAGATGCTGAGCCTCCGTGCTCACCCCTATTTATACCTTTTGGGTTGCAACCGTTGCCTAGCGGCTTTCTGATTGGCTAATGCCATTAGTAATCCGAATCACAATGCTACATTGCGCGAGAAATAATCCCGATAAAATGACAAAAATAATTGGTTAACAAATGGTGCACCATTACCTAAAGTACATTGCAAGCGCATTAATAACTTATAAAGAACCTATCGATAATATAAATCGAACTATAACAAGACTCTAAGAGTGGCATCGGATAGTAGCCGACGTCAACTAACCAAAACATGGCCGTAAAAGTTGATGGCGGTACAGGAACGAACGATAGTCACCGTGACCAGATACGACCAAACCAGGCGATACCTAGACGAAATCGACGCATATCGTCAATATGAACATCGCATTGGTTTGTACAAATGCTAAATTCTACGCAAGTATGATTTATTCACGTCAAATTTCACAAAACGTGTTTCGTTAATACAGCTATATTTAGCGTGCGTGACCCGATGCACCATTACAATATTTCACCCACACTCGTAAAAATAATAATCATAGGATAATAAATTGTTCTTAAATTACCAGTTGATCTCAACATTTATAGTTTAGGTTCCGTAATCGTTCCCAACAGTCCTGGAACGTTCTTCTGGGTCAACACAACAGACCGATCAGCTGATCGATCCGGCAAGTGCTAACAAACAATCTTCCAGTTTTGTTACATTAAGGTGACAGTACCCAAATCGGATCACCAAACCATCATTTTATTCATTCATTAAAAAATCTGAAGATGAATTATATCCATTAATAGTTGCATCAAAAGAACATTGATGGGTGTTCTTACAAAAAAAATAGCACTTGAGGTTCACGTTGGATATTTATAGAACGCTCTGACGTCACCAATCAGCGGTTTAAGATTTTGCGAATTTGAGGACCCAAATCGGATCAAGACATGAATTTTGCAGTATTTTACATTTCAAACTAATATTTTTGTTGTAGCATATCAACATTTAATGATGTCATTTAGAATTTATATGAAAACAAGTATTTCTATCGAGTGGATTTATTTTTATAGTTCAAAACAGAACGCATAGTCGTTGCACGCGCTATTTTTTTCAGAAACCTAACAAAACACAAAGTTTTGAGATTCAATAATGTTTTATGGCATATTTAAACTAAAAAACTAATGATATGTGGACATAAAATGGTGTGTGACTATCTCTTCTAAGACTATGTTATTGTTATAATCAATCTGTTGACACTGTTGTTTATTTAGAAGTATTTTTGAAAAAAGTGATCCGATTTGGGTACTGATCCGATTTGGGTACTGTCACCTTACCCCCGTTTTTCTAAAAGTTGACGTCCTCGTCAACATTTACTATAAATATTTATACAGGGACCTGATTTATAAATTGTTGAGATTCTGGTTACCATACTCTATTCTAAAATGACATACCACACATAAAATTCTTATCGCACATTCAAGGGCGGTAACTCTTGTATGCTTAAATGAAAAAATTCTACAAGACCAACACTATGATAATTTTTAAAATAAATATGAATAAGTACACTGCTGTTGTACTCTGCTTGATAGTTCACTCTTCTATATCTCTCTATATATAAAGTTTTGGTTTTTTTTTCAATTTACCAACATCATAGTGTTACTGTTTACATTGAAAAAAATAGAACATATTTTATAGATATATTTACATATTATTATTAACCACAGACTTTCATTAAAAATTTCAGCTCGCTCCAGACTTTGACTTTTTAAAAACAAAATTGAAAATTGCTCAAACCGTTTGCAGCTTGCAGTCTATCACATTATCCGGACAGCTTGATGTGATGATGCGTAAGTATAAAGGTGAGGTAAATGAAACTCCCACAAATATAATAATTTACATTACTCAGCACATAGATAATTACTCAGCACATAGATAAATAATCTCGCACAAAGCAAGGTATAATTCATAAATTGTGATAATAGCACAATACTTTCTGAATATACTGCCAATAAATCATCAATATTAGAAACATGTGCCTTCATAATCGTAAATACCAATTTTATTTTACAGCAACAACCATTCCTCAAGCCTCAGGATATTAGTCCTCAATAACTACATTATTTTACACTTTTGTAAAGACAGTAGCCATATAAATCATTTCTATGTAAAATTCAAAGGCTTCATTTAAAATATTATAACTACAGCTTTTACTATATTTTTATCATTGAATTGTCACTAAGGTCTAAACTATACTCACCACTAAGAGTTTCATTTTTATTTAAATTACACATTTACACTATGTGATAAAATGTCTTTATTTTATTTTATTGTTGTCCATACAGGATTAGGTATCTTCTGATTTCCTGACTCAAGTGGGAGTCCATCTGCTTCAGGACTCAAGTGGGAGTCCATCTACTTCATGACTCAAGTGGGAGTCCATCTACTTCATGACTCAAGTGGGAGTCCATCTACTTCATGACTCAAGTGAGAGTCCATCTACTTCATGACTCAAGTGGGAGTCCATCTACTTCATGACTCAAGGGGAAGTCCACCTACTTCATGACTCAAGTGGGAGTCCATCTACTTCATGACTCAAGTGGGAGTACATCTACTTCATGACTCAAGGGGGGAGTCCATCTACTTCAAGACTCAAGTGGGGGTCCATCTACTTCACGAATAGGAAAAGGTACATTGTAAAACACAGTGGCGCCAACTACGTCTCAAATATATCTTCTTCCCACACAAGACCCCTTTTCCTTTTTTTTAAGGTGGTGATGAGTACCTCTGAATTATTTTTCTCAATACTTTACTATCTGCCTCAAACATTTGTAAAATATACCTACCTTCCATGGATGGAATTATGCTGCTTTACATTACGCTAAATATTCATCTTAGTCTATCATAGAGTGACATCTTTATTGTCATCAATATATGTAGACTGATTTGTTTAGAACAAATTACCATCTAAATCTATAGTTTATTCTGTATTCTTCTTGCCTTTATGGTTCCTTTATCTTCTTTCTTTACACAAGATACCCGTCTAAAGATCCCTCGTCCATCGTTGATCCCTATGGTCGCCCGTGAACTTCATCCTTCGACACCAAGGATCCCATAAGTCAGTTAACAAATATTTTCCTGGCTCACTATGTTCACTACATCATGGTGTTCAGTACAGCAGAGGACGAATTTTACAGCAAACTTGCAACATCAATTTTCTTTCATTTCATATGCAAGTCCCTACAGAAAAAAACTATGATCCAGACTAATCATACTGACTTTTCATTTATTTTTTTTTCAAGGTTCATTGTCTCCCAACCACCTATGTGACTTCATATTTCTGGTTCCTCTTCTCAACAAATGCTCTGGCATAATAACGGGCTCACTAACTTTTGTGATTACAGGCTCTTCTTTTATTGGTAATTTTTCTGTTAAGTTTTGATCCTCTTTTCATTAAGTGAAATTCCAAGGGAAGCTACTCTTGAATGAGTCGATTCCATGAGTTTGGTCCTTCGCTTTTGTGTGCTATCAAAGACCGTAGAAGTTGGGTCAAATTATCCAGTGGTGTATGCTTGTCTGTCTGACTTCTGATTATAGCTCTAGATGTACTAAATTTTTGCTTTTTCAGTTGAAAAGATTCATATTCCATGCTTGCTCTGACCGCTCCATCTAGGGTCCTGACCTGTCTCTGTTGTACTGCCCATTCCATAGCAGAGTCGTTTCAACTGTCAATATAACAGTCAAGCATCAGTTTAGCTCGGATAGAACCCTTATTGTTTGGGTAAGCCATCCTCACTAATCTTCTTATATCCTGTGTAAGCTCAGGTAATGATTCATCCTTTTTGCGTAATCTCCACTTCAGTTCAGCCTTGTAAATTTCGGTCAAATTTTCTGGGTGAAATCGTGCTGTTAGCATTAACAAGCATCCGATAGTTAACCCGTTGTTCAGGTGTTAGAATACTTAGAACACCCTGTGCAGTCCCTCGTAAGGCAACAGCAAGTTCACATGTCATATCTTCTGCATCCCATTTGTTTAACGCAGCAATCTCAAATTGTACTTAATAGTCGAGCCAGCTTGATTTTCCATCGTATGTTGCAGGCTTCCTATTTTTCGGTGGTCTCCCTTGACTAGGCCTGTCCACAGACCTATTTCCCTGTGCCCGGTATAAGTTTGGTCTATAAATACTATTCTGGTTCAATACTCCTTCCTCATCCAATGGTCTAGTAGGTTCAGTAACTACACAATCGGTTCCTCCTATTCCACCAATAGGAGGACATATTCCATTACGTATGGAATTATAGTTCCCATAACCAGGGTTACCAACTCTAGGTCTTTGACTGTAGAGAGCAGAATGGTATCTGGCAAGAATATTTCCAACATGATCCTCTCTCATGAGGATCAGATCCTTTTATAGAATCGCGATCTTCGACTGTACCGGAGCGGAGTGAACCGGAGCGTACTCCCAGTTGCTCTGTATATCCCCCAAGGTGAACCCCCAAAATACCACCATTGGACATGCAACTAACCCCAGTGGCCACTCTAGGGTTTACCCTAGTACCTCTGGTTGGGGTACAAGCAGGTGCTAAATCTGATGAAGGGTCCCTGGAATTCAATCCTACCCTTACATCAGTCCTACTAGACCCAGGAGTAAATTCCTTTTCCGTAGTCCTATTTTCCATGGTATTTCTCAGTGTATGTAATTGATTATGTAAATATTCTATTTCCTTTTCCAGATTCTTCTCTCTGGCTGATTTTTCCTAAACCGACCCCAATCCACTGTCCTGTGGCAGTCTAAAGTGGATCATTCCACTTAGTGAGGTCTCCACAAATTGTGTCTGTGGGATGTCTGTTTCACCGGTACCAGTCATTTCCACTTCAAGATCTTCCATATGGAGGGAAGGATTGCTGTCAGCATTAATTACTGTGGTCATCCTTTATTGATCTCCTGAAACAATTGGATCCCACCGCTGCCACCACTGTGACAAAACCTGACCAGAGTTGTGGTTTTCCTGAAGATTTGGTAACGTGAATCAACCTCCACCCGGATCGTGGTTTCTGTCAATTATTCTTGTACTGCTGTATTACTGTGGGTGTAGACTACAAGTCTATGTTTCAGGTGCTCTTCCAGCTTCAGCTTAATTCCTTTTCCAGTTTGTCAGTAGTTACTCAGACTTATAGAAAACTCAAGACAGAAATCAAGTTCTATAAATATATTATGCCAGTTAAAGTAACAACATGTGAGGGATATTTACAAATGAATCACAACAATCACTATCTTGCACTCCATGCTCACCTTAACAACTTTTCAGCAATTAAACAATTATGATATAAGATTAAGGAATATCTCAGTATTTACAAAATGAAATCACCCAAAATGTATGCGTGACAAATGATCAATAAAATATAAGACTAAGAAAAACAACCCCTCTTTCTATTCATTATTGGTGTAAGGGAGATAACTCCATCATTATTCTACTATTATATCCCGCAAGTTCATTCACTAAAGGGGATTTATCATTAACAAGAGATAAACCTTTAACATAAGGTAATTATCCTTGCTATAACACTAAAAAAAAATATTAAGTTAACACGAGAAACCATTCAAAGTACTAAGAGCCACACTCTTGAAGTAAGGTGATGGTTCTCTATTATATACTAGGATAAAATAACTATTTAACAATACTTAAATACTAAGTGCCGAACTCTTAAAGTAATGAGTGTTCTCTATTATTGAGTACTAACGACGTCTGACAAAAACACTGGTGTAAGGATATCTTACTAGTACTGGTGAAACGGAGATGCTGAGCCTCCGTGCTCATCACTATTTATACCTTTTGGGTTGCAACCGTTGCCTAGCGGCTTTCTGATTGGCTAATGCCATTAGTAATCCGAATCACAATGCGACATTGCACGAGAAATAATCCTGATAAAATGACAAAAATAATTGGTTAACAAATGGTGCACCATTACCTAAAGTACTTGTACATTGCAAGCGCATTATTAACTTATAAAGAACCTATCGATAATATAAATCGAACAATAACAAGACTCTAAGAGTGACATCGGATATGTAGCCGACGTCAACTAACCAAAACATGGCCGTAAAAGTTGATGGCGGTACAGGAACGAACGATAATCACCGTGACCAAACCAGGCGATACTTAGACGAAATCGACTGCATATCGTCAATATGAACATCACATTGGTTTGTACAAATGCTAAATTCTGCGCAAGTATGATTTATTCACGTCAAATTTCACAAAACGTGTTTCGTTAATACAGCTATATTTAGCGTGCGTGATCCGATGCACCATTACAATATTTCACCCACACTCGTAAAAATAATAATCATAGGATAATAAATTGCTCTTAAATTACCAGTTGATCCCAACATTTATAGTTTAGGTTCCGTAATCGTTCCCAACAATCCTGGAACGTTCTTACCGCAATAAACAGCCGATTCCAAAACTGGGTCAACACAACAGACCGATCAACTGATCGATCCGGCAAGTGCTAACAAACAATCTTCCAGTTTTGTTACATTAGTTACTTCTCCCTGCTTGGCGCTCAGTATTATGGGAATGAAACGACTGGTTCGCCCGTTGTCAGTATAATGTGACCGGGTGGGGTGTCCTGCTTTTGGCTTTTGGCAGTATACTTCAGTGTGGTAGCACTTGAAATCGGCAAAAGATCCGGGTCGCAAGAAGGCTTACACGAACATACCGCGGCCTCCCAAATACACACACACACACGCACACATAGTACATGCAAATGCGATGGTATTGAATCTCATTTGAGTAGTGCACTATGCTAGAGACCACAAGGTGGGAATCCAAAATGTCTAAACTAATGTAGAAGCAGAAGGGTCAGGTGCGTAAAGTTAAATTATATTATATTGAAAAAAAATGCAAACTGTTGTCAAGTTAATCAACTTTTGGAAACAGCTGTTAAATATGGATACATACCCTGGTTTTGTTTCTGGGACCACACTTTTGATATGCCTTCCCGCAGACGTTGAAATCACAGATCTTGTACACTTTCGTTTTTTGCTTGGTTTTCCGGCGTTGGTGTCGTGCCCAGTCAGCTTTTATTGCAAATGACTTTTTACATGTCGAGTGGACATGCATATTACTTGGTTTCTTCGTGCTTGCTCATCTGTGTCTAGCTAAGCTTGCTCTTGAATAAAACTGCCGTCCGAAACAGGAGTGCGGAGCAATTTTCTCGTGTCGCCTTTCTTGTTATGCACAAGTGGACATGGAAGATTTTTTTTCTAAGTTTGAACATCTGCCGATTCCAATTTGCTTGTATCTGAAACAAAATTGCACAACTCATCATAATTATAAAGCCTAGTACTGGAATCGGGTACTCGCTGTGGCATTACACTTCCGATCGAAGGTGTTAACTACGGAAGCCATGGGCGGATCCAGAGCCCCCCCCCCCCCCCCCTCCTAAAATTTGCCAAGTGACCATATTTCCAAGAATTAAAACTTAATATTCAATCATCAGATAGCATTTCACAGTATACAATAGGTCGAAATATTTGTAAAAATAAAATCTGAGCTACGCCCAAAATCAGACAATATTTATATACTAATAGATCAAATGTAGGAAATGTTGTGTACAGCGTATGCTGACTGCAATTACTTACATTTGAAATAAACTGTGCATCTGCGTGTTCAACGTGTTGTTTTGTTTATAGCTTGTTATTGTTTTATATTCAATTGTAAATCCGACGCATATCACCATGCGTAACATGGAAAAGACATATTTCCTACTTAAAATATGAAAATTACAGAAAATCAGAACTATGTCCAACACACAATAGGGTGATTGCATTCCATACAGGCAATTATCTAATTTTCAAGCAAAAGAATAATGTAGAAAAGGACTGAATTCTTCAATTCTATGATTTTGCACAAAATAGTTGGTCTTTGAATGTTCGGAGAATTTGAGCATGACAATACTTGACTGTTAGAATTATGACCCTGAAATAATTGTAATGTAACATAGAATAAAATGGTCGTGGCTTTAGTCGGTGAAGTATACGAAGAATTAATATAGGCTTAGCCTGTTGTTCAATAATTTTTCATGTGAAATTAAATTTTATGAAATTGAAATAGACTCTACAAAACGCGTAGTGCATACTTTGCAGACCCTTTACCTGATGCGTAGTGCGCATAACTCAGATGTTAGCTTATGAATAATGAATTGAATGGTATATTTATGGCAGTAAGACATAAATGATCTGTTTTGTATATACCGATTCAATGCGAGTTGGTATTCCTCTTGTTTTCCCTCGATGTCGATACAAAATTCAGTGCCGGGCACAATTTTACATTGAAATTGGCGCCATGGTAATTGTGAAAACAAAATGCAGACATTTGATTATATTTATATTTGTGACTGTACTTTCTAGATATAAGGCTACTTAGTCCCCGGAGCATTCATAGCTTCATGAAAAATTTGGAAACCACGTGCTTTGACTATGACGTCATGTCAGAAAAAAAATCAGAGAATACCAATGCGTCAACAAAATCATAATCCGAACTCAAAATCGATTAAACTAGGGGCAAAATAGGAACAAAGAGAAGATTTACATGGAGACTCTCGTAAAAGCACAAGAGAATAAGACCAGGGCCCGTATTCATGAAACCGTTCTCATGCTCAAGCATGGATTATGTGCTCAAGCCAGCTTTCTTGAAACTTTCCTTAATTACGTCGAAGAGTCAAAAGGTCAATGTAAATGTTGAAAACAGTTTTTGGCTTCATTGTCTCTTCAACTTTTTCCCAAAACTTTGACACAGTTAGATTTTTTTAAATAATTTATGGCCAAAACAAGAAATAAGGCTTGAGCAAGAAATCCATGCTTGAACATGAGAACGGTTTCATGAATACGGGCCCAGGTGTTCCGGAAGAGTAAGCGTCTTCTGCTTCATCGACGACACCCGCCATGTCACATCCAAGTAAGCATCAATCCTCAGAGTGACGCGTCATTTCAGTTATTGACGTTGAATATGTATTTAAGTCAATCGCTCAAACGACTATGACATTGAAACCGCTGTTCCGTCATTCGGCGTTAACATGTAATTCATAGCGACGTGGGAATTTAGAAAAATAGCATCCAATCCCTACCTGATAGCATCTACATATCGGTTGCCAATATGTTTATGATCTACTACTGTGAATTATATGTGTCCGCCCCGTCAAATGGACGGTAGAAACATCATCACAATTGTGAACAAAAATGACGTTTGTTCCTATTTTAGAACAATTCCATGGGTGTTGGTATTCCCCTTGGTCTCACTCCAATGTTTTCGAATACCAGCGAACTTCTGTGTTACTTGGAAACAATTTTCGGGGAAAAACTATAACCAACAATAGCGCATTTCAGTGCTGACAACACGTGTTTCTGTATTGATCAACTTCACCGGGTACAATCGCCTCCAAAACGGTTAAAAGCCAAAACTACAATATGTTGAGACCTGGGTTTAGTTATTTTTACAATGTACTGGTGAACAATCCCATAACAGTTAAACTTTGTTAAAATTAGCCTAATTATGGAAATCATGGCTTTCTTACGACCTGCTTGGGTCCATGGAAAATTGCTTGAAATACTGGAATGAGACAATCATCAGGGTGGATATAAACTTCACTTCCGGGCACTACAAAAAATATGTTACATACAAATTAGCGCTTTGTTAATACTCGTATGACGTTACAAATGAAAAACAGACATGTAACCCTGTAGCTCCTTGAGTGCCACAGGATTCTCTTAGAGAGTGCCAAGCCAAAATCGACGGCTGGGAGATTTGAAAAAAGTATGACGTCACAATATAACAATGGGCTATTCTGATGAGGTCACGGTATTGTACTGACTCTGCTCAATTAGTTCAGCACAGTCAACGTTACACATGATTTTACTTCACGAACATACGTGCAATCCGATCCATTTTCGACGCTTGGAAAATCTGCGGAATGGTAACAACTTGATTACATATATATGATACTATATTAGTAATATTACATCAATAGACTGCAGTCTTTACCTGTATGCTTGACATTTTGTCGAGCAGAGCAAAGCAAGATTTCCGTCTGAGAATGGGCAACTATTTGTACTGGAAATTCACCGCCATGCGAAGTAGATTTTTTTCTAATGATACATTTCAAGAGGAAGTTAGCCGGTTTATATGACTAGTGTGTACACATAAACCGTTACCAGCTCTTGCCACATGGAGGCCTCCTCTTAGTAAGAGCCACGCGTTTTTTTGGTTTTTTTTTCTATTTTCGTTTTTTTCATTACACGTGTAACATGCTCGTGTTATAATCTGACGACATATCGCAAATTCTTGCTACGAGTTTTATGTGTACCAAACTATTGATAGTCCACTGACTTTGCGGAAACTTTCATTTGAATCTTGGCTAAAACAAGTAAGGTGATTTTGAAAATTCAGCATCATTTAGGTTGGAGATTGTCACATCACTCACCGTAATGCATGCTGTTACAAGTTATAGGACTGACTGGGCATGTACATTAATGATAACACATGAGTGATAATAGCAGTTTATTGTTCAACGTCACGTTGGCATACATGGTCATTCATGCATTGGGCGTGTAATCCACGGTGGCACATTCGACATGCGCTTCTAGCACAACGTCTTCCATTCACATCATGACGTGAACATACCACGCATTCTCTCTGACCATTGATGGGAACCACACCCATGGGATTATGGCGACGTCGAATTCCACCAGGTCTACGCTGGTCAAGCTGTTCTTGACATAGACTTTCCACAATGAGTTGGATAAACTCAACGCCACTAACAATTAAATGTCGGTCAGTGTTGAGTGTATAGCATATGTATGCATTCAACAAAATTCTGTGAATCATGTTCCAAACAACCTTTTTCCAAGCTTTTACACTTTTCCTATTGTCGTCATATGTCAATGTGAGTTGGTCATTAAGGTCAACCCCTCCCATGAACAGATTATATAGATTTACCATTTCCGGTTTTTGCCTCGCGTTTGTTACTGTTGCTGTTTGACAATTTGATATCAAACGGACGGGTTTCCTGGTAGGCTTCTCTTTGTATGCGCATAGTAAAATACTGCCCTGTCGCATGTATACAGCTTGTCCTGTGTTGAGAATCGGTTTTTTGATGGCTTGTGGTTGACCTCTGGCATTGGCACGAAATGTACCGGTAAATCTAGTACCCGCCTCTAACAGTTAGCAGTCGCTTTGCCATGTCTATTGACGAAAAAAAACCGTCTGTAAATAAGTGGTACCCTTTGTTAAGGAGGTTTGCCGCTCCCATCAACGTGAATACCACGAATGATCCTTGTGTAAGTCCAGCTGGTGTAGGGTCGTATCTTTTACCTCTATATATTGACATGCATGATATTCCCGCTGACAGACTCGACAAGCATCCATAACTTTATTCCGAACTTGCAGTGTTTATTAGGAATGTACTGAGTCATTTCTGTTCTGTTTTTTTGAACTGATAAGAGATTCGTCAATGCTGATAAGTTTAGATGGAATTTAATAGCATTTAATAGCAAAGTAATGGATGCAGGCTAAAAGCCTCTATATCCATATCATAATAACAAATAAATTCAATATAAATATAAATATAGTACTTCGGTGCGGTATACAGCTTAAGCGTTAAGGAATTGGTATTATTATTATTATTGGTAGTTGAAACAATTATTTTTGCAGTGTTCATCTAGAGCTATCTCAAAATTTAAAGTGCTGCCCGCCTCTACAACAGATTGTGGCAAGCTGTTCCAGATATCTACTATTCTTTGACTGAAAAAGTTTTTTCTTATATCCAGACGACATCTTTTCTTATATATTTTCTTGGAGTGGCCCCTGGTTCTGTTTGCATTGTCCAGTTGGAAGTAATCTTTAGTTATTCTTGAATCGTATATATTGTTAATAATTTTGAAAACGTTTATCATGTCTCCTCTTATCCTGCGGTGCTGTAGTGTTGGTAGTTTTAATTTCTCTAGGCGTTCCGTATATGACATATCCTTAAATCCAGGTAGTAGTTTAGTCGCTCTTCTTTGCACACTTTCGATAAGATCAATGTCTTTAGCTTTGTAAGGGCTCCAAACACTGTAGTCTAGTCACCCTACGCTAAAAATGGCAAAACCTCAAAGTAATTGCAACAGAAACAAATCACACGTTTTTAAAGACTACTAAAACACAAGAATGGCATATCAAAAATCGACAGTGACCAGATGAGGGGAAATTATATTTTTTGGGTCTTGAACTTGAACATCTGAAAATGAAAAAAATCAAAAACAATGAAAATGGCACAATCTACGTAAATGACAAAATTTTTAATACAATGAAAATAAGCGTTTTTGAAGCAAGTAAAACAGAAAAAATGCTATGAAAACGTGATATTTTTATGAATATCATGTGTGAATGATGATATTTAGGGGCGAGTTGTCCTAAATGACCAGTCATCTGCAAGGCATCCATAGGCGTTTTGTCCAAATTGAGATGTAAGAATCATGGACACGATAAAACATCAGGTAAGCGTTTGGTCTTTATGTTTGACTGCACAACACAGTAAATTAAGAATGAAAATTAGACAATTAAATTGTTTTCTTGACAAATTATTTAGTCTAGACAGTACTATTTGACAATGGACGAGTTGACTTAATGTACTGTGGGTACAATGTACGTAATACTGTACAAAACATATGCATACTTGAAACCTAACTTGGAGTCAAACAAGCCGTTGAGTCTATCGCGTTTGTTTTTATAAATCCTGTGTTGTATCAGTTATAATACTGTCATCCACCTCATCAGTCAGTGGTTGGGACGAGTTGGAACAACTGGTACCCTTACATTCTCCACAAACTGTTGAGCACTCCATACCATGTTTCCTGCATGTACATCGTTTAGTGTCACAATTTGTTTTGCATTGACAACGGATTATCCGTAATAGGCACTTGGGTGCTGCAGCTTTGTTTGTTTTGATTGGCAAAAGTCTGTCCTCCAATAGCATCCATCCCCAGTCTACAGGATCCAGGTTTGCCTCTGATGTCCATGTTTGTACCTGATGATACGTTCTCAAACTATGAAACGATGCAGCGGCAGATGTTGGTGGTATAGTATGAATCTGTAGGAACGTTTTATTGGTTAATACACGGTTATAGAATTTTCTATACCTTAATTCATCCAGATTTCCATTTGGTGAGCTGTTGTACAATGCACATATGAGCTTCTCCCCTGATGCTAACACTTGATCTTTGGAACACTGAGAGAGAAACTGACTTGCTTCCGCCCTCATGGCGTCACTTTCGAGAAATTTCTTCAGAGTTGCCGCCTTTCCTACGCCGAATAATCTCGAAGTAGTATCACAACCACTGATTGCATGAATGACCGGCAGTATCTGACACATAGCATGTCCAAGAACGGTTTTTGTTTTCTTCACGTCCCATACTTTGTATTTTGCAGTAGCAGAATGGTCAGATTTGAAAATGAGTTGATGATCAGAGACGGCAACATAATGTAACAGCAAAACTAAGAGATCTGTATCTTATCCGATCAGAATTGAAGGCTTTGAAATCGCAGATGTTATCGCTGTTTGCGCAATTAAGACGTCAGCATCAGCAGTGGCATGTTTTGTTTCTATTCCACATTCCATGATCTTCTCGCTTAACAGGTTGATGAAGTTCTGCTTATTTTGACTGTTTGCCAAGAATGTATCCTTTTTGGAACGGAATGGAGTGTTTTCGTCAAAACATACTTTTGTCCCGACTATTCCACGTGTACGTCGCTGATGAATAGCATCCTTTGTATCTGGACCGGAAATGTAGCCATCGAAAACAACGACGGAATCTGTGCCCAATCGTCGAATGTAGTCAACGTATCTCTGACAAATGTAACCAAATGTTGCATTACTTGGCCAGTGTACATGATGAAGAAGGGATCCGCCGTCAAGGATGTAACGAAATTCTCCTTCAACTGTATCAGATGCGCTACAGTTGCCGAGATTCCATATGGCATCGAGGAGCAATGATTTCTGCGCCGCTCTCATGAAACCGGATGGTTCAAATAATGAACTAGGGTGACTACAAAGTTCATAAGAGAAAAGTTCTTTTTGGTCGTCGCAGATGTTGTTAGCAGCAGCAATAAAGCGCTGGAAAAGCAGCTGGGGATCAACAGTTATGACGTCTTCGTTGACTCTTATTGATGACTTTTCGCCAAGGGTTACAGCTCGTTGGTTCCGCTTGAAAGAGAATTCACCGACAGATTTGCCGTCCATTGATTTCAATACAGCCATGCCCACTTCTCTTGCCTTGTCTACGTTGACTTTACTGTCGGCTGCGACCCCTGTCTCAATATTCCTGAGAGATGTTTCCCCCAAAAATGGATTTCGACTGATGATCTGAGTTGCTAGTACAACCCTATCTTTCGTATCTCTACGCCTACGGGAGGAGCTGTTCTCTTTGTGCTGGATGCTTGTGCTGTAAACAACGTCCAAGAAATCTTGCATTGCAATATTCATTTCAGAACAGTCTGGCATTGATAGAATCCACTGAGCTCTCTGGGTTTCAGTCATGCCTCTTCCTCGTGTCATTCCGCCAGTTGTTTTAATGCTTCGCATGAGCGCTTGTTCTATTGCCAAGTCTGAGGAAATCCCAGCCCAGTAAGCATCACTTCTTCTGACAACATTGTATCCGGATTGCAAAAACTCAAAAAGAGACGAATTTTCTTCCTCAAGTCGTTTCATTTGTTGTAGGTAAATCCGAACTGACTTTACGTAAAAGTTATGTCCTGCTGCGGCGAGAAAAGGCAGCATTTCCTGCACGACCTGTAAATGTAGTTGCCAATTACCAGTTCTCTCGGCCTTGATGAATCTACGGAGGATGTTCACCATATCCATATATTGAAACCACAAACAAGATGTTCTGGAATTCTTGTGCGAGAGCCTGAACTTGTCAATATTTGATTGGATGTTATCTAACTCTTTACTTTCAAACACCTTTTCAATCGGCGACTTTCCACCCAGTAATGAATCCAACAGTTTGGCTGATTCACGGACATCATTCTGAATGGTTTCATCTGATAGACTATCTACGACTTCCTGTTCATCTGTTGATTCTGGTATTGGTATGTCATACAACTCGTGCAAGATAACGGCAGTCAGTGCCGTATCTACAAGGAAATGTCCTCGAACTGCCCTTGCAATAGCCTTTCCTGTCATTATGTGTGGCACAGCTGTTGGTGCATACACGGTTTCCAATAACTCAGAAAGTCCAGATCCTGTCATTATTTGACCAATGCTTCCGACAAAGCTCATTTCGGTATGAAATCCTCCTAACTTTAGCACCATTTTCTTCAGCGGACTGTCCACATGTTCATTCTGTATGATAGTGATCGCCTTCCAATAGAGCGGTTGGTCAAATGTTAGCATGGGTGTAAATCCGTTTCGTGTTGCCTCGTTGCAGACAAAATGCAGAGTCGAAAAAACACATGTCATATCGCTTGGATTGAGATCGATCATGGGGAGGAATACTATAGACGACTTACCAGGATAGGCAGCGTCTAAGACCTTGTGCATTATCGCTGGCCAACTAGGCTTTTGAAACAGTGATGGCCAAGATGATCGCGACAGCAAATCTATTTTCCATGTCTCGTCGTTGTTCGTTTTGTCCTGAAGAATTTCAAACTTCAGTTCTGATAGACGGTTGTCATTATCTCTGTAGTATTTGATATTGACCCTTGCCAAGTCAGCTACTTCTTGGACAGTTGGACTTCCGCGTGGTACTGATTTTAGTCTACGAACTTCAGGAGTGACCGCGGCAATCATACCCATTCCATGGAAAGTTCCATGGCCATCTAGAGTTCTTACGTTGTGGTCGACGTTGTCGGCAACGTATTGAATGAAAGATCCCACGTCAATCGCTGTGCTGTTTCTACCATGGGCTGCCGCAGCGTTCAGTTCATACTTCTGAATTTCCTTGTATGATGAGCAAAATCCAAGAGTATTAAGAGTGTCGACGAGAAATTTCGATCCAAAATGATGGTGCATTTGCACACCTAGACCAATTTGGAGTGGGGCTATCAGCGACTTAGGTCTACATGCCTGTACAATAGACTGTCCAATAGAGCATATCTTGATTGTAGATTCAGTAGGGCTAAACATTTCCTTCAAAAACAGCTGTAGTGAATCTGGTAAATAATCATTGTTTTGCTGGCGAGAGGAGATATACTCAGATGATGGATATAAGTCTTTGAAGCAAGAATCCATTGCCTTAATGTCTGATCTTATCAATTTCACAGCAGTCAGGATAACTTGCCTTTTTTCTTCATTTGCATTCTCAGCTTGGCAGAGTTTCCACAGAAAATGCAATTTTCTTTTAAAATGAAATCAAGAGCAGTCGAACGAGTTCTTTTTGGGGTCAAACAGTCTGTCTCAGTTACTTGTCTTACGCTTCTTGGATTGACGTAATCACGCCGGCAACCTTGATGAACTCTTTCACCTTGAGATGTTACGATGCCGTCGCCTCTCTGCCTGCTCACTTGATTGATACTTTCACTCCCTTTCAGTCGAAGTTGAGAGAATGGTTCGCTATGGTCAAATGGTTTTGAGCAAAAGATGCAGGCATCCATTACTATCTGCAATGAACAAAAAAAAAGAGTGAAATTTTTTTTAACAAATATCGAACTTACAGACTAGAAAATCCCTATTGATGGAAAAAATCAAAAATTCTTGAAATTAATTATTATTTAATGAAACATTGTAAAATAAAATCAAAATACAAATAAAATACATGCATAACTAAATAAACCAGAAATGTTAAAACAAAATTATTCATGTTCATATTATTATTGATACGAAAATACATGTAGAATATTGATATAACTTACCAGTCTCTCAGGTTATTTCCAGATATCCGTTTAACATAGAAAATGCCATAAATTGAAAATGAAAGATTAAATCAATAAAAAGTATAAACAAATACAAACAAAAGTGTTTGAAAAGGATAAAAAAATACGCATATAAAGAAAGAAAATAGTGAAATCAGACCGAAGAAATAAATTGCAAAGCCATTACGCAATATTAAAAATATTTGCAATATTGTCATCTAAGGGCTTCCATACATTTACATTTCAGCGAAGCCTCGGGTTACTAATTCCTCAATTTTTAGATTCTAGAAACGGTTTCCTGATGTAATCTTAATACAATATGATCTTATAGCTTCATATAAATCATTCTATATTCAGGTTTTGTCAAAACAGGTGTAATAAACCACATTTTTGCTTTTTGAATCGTCGACTAGGATGCCGTAATGTAACACGGTGGCTTATTTGTTAAATTTATCGGACTAACGACAAAAGGGGCATTCACATTTTACAATTTGCTTTTATAATCATTTCTGATTCACAGAAAATCATTAATGAGTATTGTTTTAACTTACCGTCGTCACAATGACTACGATGACTACTGTCGTCTGCGTTTGTTTACATCGTCGGTCTTACGTAGTTGTCGTTCTTTACTGTGTATTATATCTACGGCGGCCCATATGCGCCAACAACGTTACATCGTAAAACAACAAATTTCACATAGGATTTTTTCATATTTCCCCCGTGTCGATTTTTGTCGATTTTGTATATGTTGTATATGATGACATAATGCAATGTTTCCAGCATAAATCGTTTCTGTTGCAATTTCTTTGGGGTTAATCATAGGGTGACTAGACTACTGGCGGCGTACTCTAAGTGAGGTCTCACTAATGCTTTAAATAGTAATTTAAACATTTGTGTATCAAGATACACAAATGACCTCCTAATTAATCCAACTATGCTGTTTGCCTTGTTAACTATACTATTAATGTGTGATCTAAAAGTCAAATTATTATCTATCAATACGCCAATGTCCTTCTCGCTGGTAATATTTTCTAAATGAAGCCGTTCTTCTCCCGGTCCTGCCATGAAGTATGTTCTTTTTTCTGAAGCTCTTATGGATAGTACTTTACATTTATTTGGGTGAAATTTAAGAAGCCACGTATGAAATGTCGTTAAATTGCATGTTTACATGATTTACGAAATGCTTGAATTTATCAGATGGGTTGTAATTTGGGCTGTTTCTTGGTTGAATTTTGGAATTGTCGACGGTATGAAAAAATCTGTGAATGTTTTGAAATCTGTTACGGGACATGACTGATGGAAACCAAGGCGTTTGCTGACTCTGCAATTTGTTGGTCCAATACGATTTAATGGATGGTTTCTTAATCATCCCCATGTTGATTAGTATTCCCAAAAATGCCCTGAACTCCCGGAGGGTGACCCGCCACCATGCTCGTGCCCGGGATTTCGGCCCCAATGTTGCCGCCGATGTCCTAAGGAAATTCCGTGCAAACCTTTATGAAGCATGGAAACGGGTAAACTAGTTTAAAACATCAGTATATCCGGTAACATTATATATTACCAGGTAATATAGTCTTGATATAACAGGTATATATCACAAAATACAATACTCATCTGTCGTAAAAGTCGTAATGGTCTAAGACATTTACAGTAACTGAAATACAACTTTACAAACCCATCCCGACACGTTAAAACATCGTTCCCTGACATGATACGCGGATAAAGTCGGAGACGGCTATACTCTACATGTATTAAATAATCAAAAGTGAAAAGAACGTACATTTCTACCATTAACTGAGGTTAAACAGTACCTGTTTGTTTCCAGCATGCATTTTTGCATCGGGTGAGTAGTAAAAAAAAAAAAGCCGAGGAAGTATGCTAATGGTGGAGAGTTCCGTTGTGGCATATTCCGTGGGCCAAACTCGTCGTCATACACTGGCATGTCTTCTTGTCGCTGTTGTTCCGGGGGATACGCCCGTACCCACGGCGCAAACACCCGTCTAGCCATTGTCAAGACGATGATCAAATTCTACAGAAAAACACTGGCGATTATCGCAGACGCTCTGTCGACTGGGGACATTGACGTCACTAGTGGTGTCATACTATCTATGACGTCATTCTCATTGTTGACCCGCCCGTTTACTGGATGAGGCTCTTGGCCCTCAAGGGAATACCTGCAAGAGCCTCGAATGAGGCTCTGTGGCATTCTAAGAGTTAGGCGCCACACCAGTCTCAATTTTTCCCATCTGTTCGCCAGATTAAAAAAAACTTATACAAATGTACATGTATAAATTATATATGAAATCGGATTTGTTTATTCCTCTGTTCACATCATGTTTTTGCAAATATCTAACCTTTGATTATTGTATTCATTAACATCACTTTCATTATATTTCATCTTCAGCTAGACATTTTTAAAAATCTGTTGATGTCATACCGTCATTTCTCGATGACAGTCTGCAGCAAAACTATCACATGTACAACAAAATGTTATTCAGAGCTGTATATTTACATTCTGTGTTGCCTTTGCCTATATATCATAACTAAACCAAATTGTAATATATCACACTGTATACTACAATTTGCAATCCGCATCACCTGACGTTATTTCTGACTTTGTTATATCAAAGCTTTGCACTCCGCCTCAGATAACATGTAGGATGGCTTTGAATCAATCGCTCAGATGACGCTGATTTAAATCAGGCTATTGTGACGTCATTCCTGAAGCCATGTTGGACTACGTTACGTCAACGCTTTGCACTCTGCCTCAGATAACATGAATAATGGCTTTGAGTCAATAGCTCAGATGATATTGATTTAAATCAGATTCTTCCAGTAAAGAAACACACATGGAAAAATGGAGAACGTTTACCGACTTTATCCCAAAGAAATAGATACAGGCATATTTTAAAATTATCGGGCGACATTCTATTTATCTGTCACCCAAATTGTATTCATATCGACTGTATACTACATCTGGTAACAGTTCAATGCTTAAATATCTATTCCTCTTTATAATTTCTTTTCGTGTGGTATGTTTTGAAGCAGGGTCCCACACAAAGATGATATCTACAGTCCATGCAGCTGAATTTAGTCTTTTTGTTGCATACTTTGCATCGTCGGCGCTTTCCATCTGAAAAAAATTAGTTTGAATATAACAAACGTTTTATCACTGAATTTATGATAAATTTATTGCTTTGAATTGACTTGAAAGGCGTATTTTCAGTTAATTTGCTCGTTATTTGTGTATCATATCATTTGTTACATCAGCAAAGTGTCGACCAGAGAGACGTTGACAAGGGGGTCGGGGGGGGGGGGGGGGGTTGTGCAAACATCTCCTATCAACTCTTCATACAGTTTGGCAGCGAAGTCGAAATGACTTTGTTTTGGCATCAACCTTCTGTTTTGCTTGTAGATGAGGTAAGCATCAAGTGGGATAAGAAGAGATTTCCTTTTAAATACACGTATCAATACAAAATCAAGTTAACCAGACAAATGTGTTTCTCTAACATATTCATGTATAATGGCCATCTTAAGGCGATGTATATTTACAAAGAGAAGAGCAATGTCAATTAAAAGATAACGTTGGCAACAAATACATACCAACAACTCTGAGTAGGATGTTGACAAGAATCTTTTTCCATAGTTTCACTGACCGAACATCAGGATCATACGCTTGAAGGAAGGAATCACCGAGGTCGACGCCTCCCATGGTTTTATTGTATACAGCATTGACGTTAGGGATATTTCTGTCTATTCCGCGAGCATTTGGCGTCGTGTGAATACTATAATATAGTACATCAGAAATACTGATGAATGTTTTAGCAAATGTTCTTACAGACTAATAACACACATTGCTATTGATGACAAACTAAATAAAGCCCGGTAGGGCTTTATATAAGTTTGTCAACAATAGCGATGTGTGTTAAAGGACTGTAACAATGTTTGCTAAAATGTTCATTACTTATATTTACATTTTGATAGAATTATTGTGCTTTATTTAGTTTCTTCGGACTAATTTTGAACAGCAAATCAAGTGTAGACAATAATGAAATTGATGACGTCAAAATAGAGAATGATGACGTCACAATGCCAACTGCTGTTACAGTCTGAGGCACTGGGTGTTATAGGCGTATATTTACATTTGCGCTACAACCCACTATATGAACATTACCAGCAAAAATGCCTTTCATAAAAGTATGAAAGCAATGGTTCTCGAGACGTAGCACGTGGTTTTATTATGACGTCATAATCAAGCTTGTTCAATGAGAGTCTTGTCGCGCCGCTTCGAATAACATGGAGAATGGGCATTGCGTCAAACGCTCAAATGACTAATTATTATCATTGGCGCCAATTTTATTCAAGCTGGGCTGTTCCGCCCATGTCTTTTATATAACGACACATATACAAACGCAGGTAATAAACTATTAATTGGAAAAAATATAAATAACGTTAAGCAATTGTACTATAGTAAAAATGTAAATATATGGATTGAAAGTCTTTTTTTTTTTAACTTTCATAGTGCTATGATCAGGTCTAGCGGGCTTCATTCAATATGGATGTAACGGCTGACCTTTCATAGCACTATGAACGTTAAGAAAATGACTTTCAATCCTTATATGGCAGCAACTGCCTCTTAGCATTGTGTCAATGGAAAATTACAGAGTAAATGTAAATATAGGCGTATGGCAGCAACTGCCTCTTAGCATTGTGTCAATGGATAATTACTGACCAGATGTAAATATTTGAATATGATGACATAAGCACACCAGGTCCCAATTCGTATATGACCTACTACCCGATAGTGAATTTCGTATCCACCCAGTGGTAGGGATGGTAGAAGTCTTACTAGTAATCTCATTTCCACACCTGTATGTGAGGGCCACTGGAACCATTTCCCGCAGGTAGTAGTAGTAAATTGATACGTTTGAGGTCCGTGTTTGCATTTGTCTTGCTCTTTGTCTTTTGTACTTTCTTGAGAACGAGGCCCGACAAATGTCACAGACAACCGCTTTGGTGGTATCTATTCAGGGGCATTGCCAGGATGGCATGCAAGAAAACTGTGAACTCTTCACGACAAAACGGCACTTGTTTAGTGCGATTTTAGCATGTGATGCCACGTGAAACCTGTATAATAAATTATGTTCTGGTTGAACCCCTTGTCACATGCATTGTAGCTGTGTTTGAATTCTAGTATATGTTTGGTTTTAGTGTGCAAAGCAAAACTGTACGTTGAACTCTACTGCTTTTCACATGCTTTACAAATGAACCCCGCATCTTTTGATTCTTGATAAGGCCTACATGTACCAGCTTTTGTTTTTGGCGTACTTGTGGAATGCGTGCTTATAGAACAATCTTTGATCGGAAGCGAACGAGTTATACTGTTGTGTTGGAGAATGACAGTGCCCGAGATCTGCAATGTTTGGATTCGTTTAAACTTCCAGGGTCTTTTTTTTGGGGGGGGGGGGGGGGGGGGGTCATGCAATTTGAGAGTTCTATTACCTACGATAGTTATACTTTTTATGCGCCCGCCATGAAATGGGGGGGGGGGGGGGCATATAGTGTTACCCATGTCCGTCCGGTCCCGTCGCGTACCGTCCCGTCCCACGGTTATACTGATCCGATTGTCATCAAACTCCGCAAACGTAATAAGCATGAAGAACAACTACAACTAATTTCATATGGGGGAAGGGGCATTTATGTCTCACAGACATTTCTAGTTTTTTTTTTACAATATTGACGTCGGGGTAGCATATGAAGCCCCAATAGTGGATGATACTGTGAATATTATATATACTTTGATTCTCAAAAGGTCGACCATCTAATCCTATTCTGAATCACATGTGCTGTGGACATACATGTGATATATATATATTTCATTAAAAAAATTAGTAGTAGATAAGAGATGACAGATGAATATAATGGTGTTTTTTATAAAATAACAACAATGGCTATTACTTGAGGTTACTCTATATTATTGGTTAATATGCACTTTTAAAATCAAGCATTTCATTGTAATGAAATATTGTATCTGTAAATTAAAGCCCGTCAAAGGCTAACATTATTGTTTAACCACGAGTCGTCTCTTAAATTAATATTCATGGAAATTTCAAAATGTATTTTTCCTAATAGTAAGATAGATTCTATGTAAATGTTAACTTTATTTATTTTACAAATATTATAAGCCACATCCATGACCATAGAAATAACCTGTGAACTTGCATAGAAGGCCCCCAGATAACAGACGAAAAGAAATTATGAAATTTTTAGACGATATTAATTGAAATATTTTTCTTAAAACAAAAACGTTGTATAAGTAAAAAATAATGATTTTTTCTAAAGGGGATTAGTTTAAATTTTCTTAACAATTTATGACGATACATAAACTAGTCTATATAAAGTCGCATATCCAAGAATTTTTTGATATCGCTGCAACTACAGTGTACGTTCCATCAAAATGTTACAGAGGTTCATTTCAGTCTCTCTTTATTCGTTAAAAACAACAGCAATGAGTTAGTTTTTCCTATGGTTTTAAGGTAGTTTTGATAGATGAAGTGGTGTCAGAATGGTTGTAGTGATGAAACTATCGAGCTAAGCAGCGGAACGAGAGGAGATCAACAACGTCATATCTCAGTAAACACGACAGAATGTACGTAAAGCCTGAAGGAGACCACGCTTGACTCTATTTCCGACTTAAACGCTAACAAACTTTCATCACTCATCATACCCACGTGGTATTTGGCGGCAACGACAACCACGAGGCAGACATGGCAGCGGCGAAAGGCATTCCGCCCCCGGCCCCAATGGAAACACACGGGGATGTCAAGTCAAACTGGAAATTTTTCCGTTCGCAATGGGAAAATTATGAAACAGCCACGGAGTTGGACAATAAAGACGAGAAAATCCGTATTGCAACACTGCTGTCTGTGATGGGGAAAGATTGTTTTCAAATCTACCAGCACCTAGACATCACAGAAGAGAACAGGAAAGTAATAGCAGAAGTTCTCAAGGCTTTACAGGAACATTTCGAACCACGGACCAACGTCATATATGAAAGGTACGTGTTTAACACAACAGATCAAGCCAGTGAAACTGTAGACTGTTATGTAACGAGACTTAGAAAATTATCGGACTCCTGTGACTTTGGTGTATTGAAGGATGATATGATCCGTGATCGCTTGGTGCTAGGGACGAGAGATAGCGGAGCAAGGTCTCGAATGTTGAGAGAGCCGAAGCTCACTCTCGCAAAGGCTATCGACGTGTGTCGTACAAGTGAGATGACGGAGAATCAACTGAAAAAATTCCAATCTACCGAGGGAAAAGTCCAGTATGTAGCAAAGACTTCACATAAATCGGTCAAATCTAAACAAGAAAAGGGTGATTGGAAGAAAAAGAAACAACACGCACCGAGTCAAAATACTCCTCAGGCTAGGCCGAGTCAACGTTCGTCGAAACAACACTTTTCAGCGGGAAAGTGTAAATATTGTGGAGACACGCATGCACGAGATAGGCGAAAGTGCCCAGCATATGGACAGACATGTCACAAATGTGGGAAGCGAAACCACTTTCAAAGTATGTGCCTTGGAGCAAAGGTAGTACATAGAGTTGAGGATTCGGATGATTCCGATGAGTCGTTATTCAACATCACAGCAAAGAATGGCAAACAGTGGTTTGTTGACATTAACATGACTATTGCGGCCACAGGTGCCTCCAGTAAGGTCCGATGTCAGATGGACACTGGGTCAACCTGCAATTTGATCAGCCGAACTGAGTATGGCAAGGTAGTCCAGGATCTAAATCCGACCCTAGAGCCGAGTAAAGTTCGCTTGAAACTGTATGACAATACTCGACTACAACCCCTGGGGAAGTGTGACATTCAGTGTCGTGTGGGGAAGACCACACGCGCACTAGAATTCCTAGTAGTGGATGTTGAGCAGACAACACTGCTCTCAGCCGAGGCGTGCGAGGTACTAGGGTTATTGACGGTCAACCCAGTCAACTGTGTGAAAGTGGCAGCCAAGCCATTAACAGAGCAGGATATTACATCAGAGTACGGAGACCTATTTGAAGGCTTGGGTCATTTGCCAGGAGAGTACCGGATAGACCTAGACCCATCTGTGAATCCAGTCCAACACCATCCCAGGAAAGTGCCTGAAGCGCTTAAGAAAGATCTGAGGAAGGAGATCACAAGGCTAGTTGACAAAGGTGTTATACAGAAGGTAACCACCCCAACCGATTGGATTAGCAGTATGGTGATTGTCCGCAAATCATCTGGTAAACTCAGGGTGTGCATTGACCCAAAAGACCTCAACAATGCTATTAAGAGGTCACACTATCCAATGACGACTGTGGAGGACATTCTACCAAATCTTGCGAAAGCGAAGGTTTTCACTGTACTTGACGCAAAGGACGGTTTCTGGCATGTCAAGCTTGATACCCCAAGTAGCTACCTCACCACATTTTGGACCCCGTTCGGACGGTATCGCTGGTTACGAATGCCCTTTGGCATCTGTTCAGCGCCTGAAGAGTTCCAGCGTCGACAGCATGAGGCGTTAGAGAATCTTGCAGGGTCAGAGGTCATTGTGGATGATATCCTAGTCTACGGCAGTGGAGACTCAATGGAAGAGGCAATATATGACCATGATGAGAACTTGCGGCGCGTGCTCGAGCGAGCAAGATCAGTAGGCATTAAGCTGAACCGTGACAAACTAAAGTTAAGACAGACAGAGGTACGGTACATGGGACATCTCTTAACCGCAGATGGAATCCGTCCGGATCCGGCTAAGGTACAAGCCATAACCGAGATGCCGAAACCCACAGACGCGAAGGCTGTACAACGCTTTGTTGGCTTTGTGACATACTTAGCGAAATTTGTACCACATCTGTCTGCGACCATTGAGCCACTTCGTCGTCTGACAACTAAGGATGCAGTCTGGAGCTGGCAATCGCAACAGGAGGACGCATTTCAAAATGTTGTAAAACAGATCACGAAACAGCCCGTCTTAAAATACTATGATATACACAAGGAGGTGACAATACAGTGTGACGCCAGTGAGGTAGGACTTGGAGCAGCACTGCTGCAGGAGGGCTTACCAGTAGTGTACGCGTCTCGTGCTCTTTCGCAAACAGAGCAGAGATACGCTCAAATTGAAAAGGAGTGTCTGGCAATAGTATTTGCGTGCGAGCGATTCGAGCAGTATATACTAGGCAGGGAACTCGTGACGGTGTGCTCAGACCACAAACCCCTGGAGAGCATCTTCAAAAAACCGTTGAAAGCAGCACCAAAGAGGCTACAGAGGATGTTGCTACGTTTACAAGCGTACACCCTGAAGGTCGAATACACCAAAGGAAAGGAAATGTATGTGGCGGACACCCTTTCCCGAGCATACTTACCTCTCCAGAGCCCAGCAGACTCTAGTGAGCGTAGGATGGAATACGAGCAGATCAATTTTACCGAATCATTGAATATCAGCGAGCCCAGACTTCAGCAAATCCAGACACACACAGAACAGGACATGTGTCTGCAGACCCTAAAATCTGTAATCCTGTCAGGTTGGCCGGATACGAAGGAAGTGATACCAGTCACAATAAGAGAGTACTGGAACTTTAGAGACGAACTCACTGTCCATAACGGAATTCTGTTCAAAGGAAGTAGAGTTGTTATTCCGAAGCTGCTGCGCAAGGAAATGTTGACCAGAATACACTCGAGCCACCAGGGAGTTGCATCCTCTTTGAGGAAGGCCCGTGAAGCATTGTTCTGGCCGAACATGGGAAATGAAATTAGCGATCATGTCCAGCAGTGTGGGACCTGCTGCGAGTACAACACGCACCAACAAAAGGAACCCCTGGTGACCCATGATATCCCAGACCATCCATGGGGAAAAGTTGGAGTGGATCTGTTCACGCTGCAGAGAACAGACTACCTGGTGACTGTGGACTATTATTCTGACTTCTGGGAGATTGACGTACTGCCAGACACGACCGCAGCCACAGTGATTGCCTGCCTCAAGATACATTTCAGTAGGCATGGCATTCCAGACATAGTGATGTCGGACAACGGGCCCCAGTTTAACAGTTATGAATTCTCAGAATTCGCACGGGATTGGGAGTTCCACCACACCACTTCGTCACCGTACCACAGCCAGTCGAATGGCAAGGCGGAATCAGCAGTCAAGATTGCCAAATCAATCTTGAAAAAGACCATCAAAAATGGACAAGAACCATGGAAAGCAATTCTTGACTGGAGAAATACTCCCACCGTAGGAATGGACAGTAGCCCATCCCAACGACTTATGTCACGAAGAACCAAAGGGACTCTACCCATTGCGACGATACTATTACAACCGAGTGTCGTTACGGATGCTGATGAACGAAGAACGCGGAAACAGCAACGTGCGAAACAGCAATTCGATAAAACTGCAAAAGAATTGCCAGAGTTACAGATCGGGCAGCCAGTACGTATGGCACCCTTACCAACTGACCGCGAAAAGAAATGGCGGTATGGACATTGCGTCGACACTTGCGGTCAACGAAGTTATGTCGTTGACGTCGCTGGTCATCTGTATCGTCGAAACCGCAAGTACATACGGTCAACGCAGGAGGACCGGTGCCCCCCACCACAGTCCTCAGATATCGCGGGCGAAATGGACATGCCAGAAGTTTCATCTGTTGTGCCAAACAAAGTGACTCGCGAATCAAGGATGAGCCCCAAAGCACCTCGCGTGGAGCCGCCCAATCTGTGTGTGGACACTTCCACAATCACCACGCGTAGTGGCAGGTCTGTAAAGGCACCAGTGAAGCTGGATCTGTAGACTCTTTCGTGTCGCGAGTGTTATTAGTTAACACGTGTAAATAATGAACTTCAGTGACGCGACCGTGTGTGAGGAACTATTATGTGTTATATAATGTTTAGTTTAGTTGAGTTAGTTATATTAAAACACTTTAGGCCAATTTTCACAGCTCTCCCTAATTTCATAGAAGTTAATAGAAAGATTGGATAGAGAAACTCTCAGAGCATGAACTTTACATGGTGCAATGTGTGATTTAGAATTTATACTTGTAAAGAATGATGCCATCAGTCACAATATATCAATCTAGTCCGAAAATATTTCTAGTCATTTAATTTTGCTTTTTTTGTTAAAGAAAGGGAGATGTTACATAGTTTGATATGTAGGTTCGTTCTATGACCTGTGTGTCATGCGTGTGTTGAGTATTATATATATATTGTGTACACCAAAGCTGGTGACGTCATGTGTTTGGTAGTTGAATAAAATGTCAGCCTAGCACAGCGTGTCTGAGTTATAAACAGCTGTATGTTTTAAAAAATACATGTAAATGAGAAAATATACTCCGTACTTAAATTATCTGTAAACTAAATTAATCTTTCTTGAATATATACATGTACATGTATAAAGAAACGTAATATGCTTTTCCTTGCAAAGGTATATATTATATAAAAAATAACAAAAACTTAGGCCCTTTTTCCTTCTCAGGCTTCTTCATGTATGTGTATATATATTTTGTCGTACATAATGATAAGATTAAGTTTTTTAGTGTTTCTTCGTGTATTAATAATTTGTTTTGCAATAATTGATCATAAATTATCATCATTTATCTGTGCACGTGGAAAACAATCAATTTCATTGTTATTGGATAACAGTAAAATTGCAAGTGTTCCACAGAATAGTCTAGCGAATTATTAGTAACGTGCTACCTTTATTGTTGAAAATAGAGTTACTTCCCTTGGTAGACTCACCTTCGCCATCTTTAGGTCAAGATCAACATGGCTCTGTTACGGCAACTTTGGAAAGCGCCTGTTTTGGCGAGACAATGCAGCAGAGTGATTGCGTCTGCACCAACAAATAGAGGATATGCTGATATGTCATTCTCATTCGCCTCACCTAATGCTGTAAGCTATTTTAACCTGTTTTCAGCGTTTGTCCTCCGTCCAAATCAAGTTGCCGGTCAAAGAGAATGAACAAGAACGTCGCTACAGACTACAGTACATTTAACTCAAATTCAAATGTAGTATTTTGCTTTTAGATAAATGTTAAATATGACATTCTCTGGCTTTGAAATTATATATTCTTCAAAAAAGTACTCTCTTTTTTATTTGATCAGCTTAATGTGCGAGAAGGGTGGGTGGGGGGGGGGGGGGGTTAACTACATGAATGCTTGATAGTATTTTACCCCACCACCCACCCATATAGCAAATAGCTAATTAAGCATATGTAGGCCTACATGTATAAGCCCCTGTGAACCGACCACTGGAGATTCGAGAGTAGTTATCAGACTTTTTCAATCACAGGCCTGAAATTATTGTACAATGTTAGTTGACTGGAAAAATTGTACAGTATCCTAAAAAATATTGAATTCGAGTTCCTAAAATAGATCTAACTCATTGTCACAATCTTCTTTTCTTCTAGATATATTACAACAACCAAAATGTGAAACAAGTGGATGTGCCAGGACTGAATGAAGCATTTGGTATCCTGCCCAGTCATGTACCTTTGATCAGCGTCCTTCAGCCAGGTGTAATGTCTGTAATAGAAGAGTCTGGCACAACAAAAAAATACTTCGGTAATTACAGTTTTGTGTAAGACAGGGACCATACAAAATACATACTGTTTAGTAAATATACAGGAAAGGAACATGATCTTGCGCATACCTAAATATCCGGTCATCTGTCAAAATATTGACAAGCACAATTGACCTAAGTGGACTGTGGGTGCATTTGAAATTTTGCATGGCAATTGAAAGTTTGTCAGAAAACTACAACATTCTTTGTCCTATGTGCATCAAAGAAAGTTAAAATTCCACACCCCTTCACAATTGTCAATGTGTTTGCTGTTATTATTTCGTTCAAATTAAAAGTTTGAGACTAATTGACAATGACTGTGATAATAGTAAACTTTTACCTGTGTCCCTGATCATTGGTTTTTTTTAGTTCTTCTGGGCCACCTTAAGGAGGCTCGACCTTTTCGCAATTAACCGCTAGATTTCCTTAAAACTTTCATGTGTTGACTATGCTACCAGGTAGAGATGATTTTGTGAAAATCTAAGCATTCCTTTGACTTGGTTCATTTTTGGTAAAAAAAACACCAAAAAAATGATTTTTCTCAAAATTTAATGTTTTTTCTATTTTTTTTCTTGTGAATGTTGTTGAAAATTACAAACATACAATAAAATAAAAAAAGAAATCAACAGCTACCTCAAAAATATTTTATTTGTGGAAAAAAGGACAAAACGATTGTTACAAAGTGTGTTATTTTTATATCTAGCGGACAAATTTCAGTATTCATAGTCAATTTTTTTACATACCATATAGTTACATAAAGCACAAGCAATAAATTGAATCAAATATCACAGACAAGCTTTTTATGCTACATATTGAAAACTAAATGTAAAACTGTGTCTAGGGTAGGTTGTCTCCCTTGATGCTATTAGGAAGTTTTTATAGTGGGTAGTATTTTTACATAACATACACACTGTGAATGTGTACAAGCCAAACTCATTTTAGAACATAACAACGACCGGCGTTCTGTGTTATATTTCAACAACATTATAGTGCATATATAATGACACCAGGCACAGCCGTTGTGCAAACGTTCTGCCAACACGGATAATTCTACCACTCGCCGACTCTCTCTCCAGTTTGAAAAAACATGGCCAGTTGTAACGGTACTATAGGCCTACCTTCCGATTCTGTTTCTATACTGTTGCCGTCGCTGTCGGTGTCCGACCATGTGTCGATATAGTGTACATTTATTTTTGTTGTTGTTTTGCAATAGGAGTGGTCGTGACAATACTTTATTTGCTCGTAACCTTAAGTTGAAGACTTGAACCGTTCCCTCTCATCTCGCCATTGTTGACAGCGCGACATATCACGGTGTAGAACGAATTTGATACCCCGTTTTCAAATACCAGGTACACAAATAGGAAGCTACGTCACCACAAAACGAGAATCAAAACTTGTGTATTACGTAGGGTCGAGCCTCCTTAAGATGACTATACATGAAACATCAACATACTGCGCAAGATCATGTGTCATGTTAACACCTTGTTGAAAGTTGAAACAAGGGGTACATGTAATGTTGACCTACAATTTTATGCTTTGATATATATAAATTGTTTTCGTTTACTATCAGTATTGGAAACCTTAGGTGCGCAAGATCATGTACTGGCATTGTATAGATATTAAATTTAAACATTCCTAAATTTGTAATTGTCTTGGTATTCACTTATTTTTTTAAATGGATAGTGTTGCCCATGTCAATCCTGTCCTGATTCAATGTAAACACCTAACTAACAATTTCATTCTTTGACATATTTTCTGTATACAAAGATAAAGTATAAGTATACTTCGGACATTATGGCATTTCATGGTTTAAAGGCCAAGGTCATGATTGCTATTCATAAAAATATTTTCTTTTGCAACATTTAAAAAGTAGTTTTTAAGCTTTAGTTATTCATTGGTTTTGCCTGGGTAATAAATATTCCCAAAAATGAGAATCGTTTGCCAATTACTACATGTACCGTATGTTTTATTATCATATATACTACATGGTCATTATGTTCCCTTGCAATATTTAAACAGTATGGTACGTAGCGTGGATTTTCAGTGTTGACATCTTGAAGTTTGATTTGGCGTTTCAATCATGTTCTTCCATGCTGTCAAATGATACATATATGTAAATATGTCATTCAAATAAGCTATTAATTTGCTTAATTAATATAATTACATTCAAATAAGCAATGAAACCATCCTGAACCTTTTAACTAAATCCAGGTACAGTTGAATCTTGTTATCTCCAACTTGTGTGACTCAAAAGACCCTGGCCAAATTTAACACTATGTATTTGAGCTTGCTTAACTAACTTGATACATACTCAGATAACTTAAAGTTTTCCCACCATCACGCCGACTTCGTGAAAGTAAGCCAAAAAAAAGGTTCAACTGTACTTACATTGTATTAACACATTTTATAACAGTTATTATGTATTAATAGAAGAGGTTGATAATATTACAAAGGTGTTAAATGTCTTGTCATTACTTTCCAGTGAGCAGTGGATCAGTCACAATTAACAAGGACTCCACGGTCCAAGTTCTGGCGGAGGAGGCTTTTCCTTTGGATAACTTTGATGCACAGGTAAGAGTTCAGTGGCTTCTCCTTAGCTGGGGATACTCATCATAGTGACAACTGCACATCTTGTATTCTGTTATGATTTGAGAGAAATGGTACTGTATTCTGTTATGATTTGAGAGAAATGGTACTAAAATTTAGTGTTCAGAACTTCAGAATGTCAAAGTTACATTTCAACAATGACAGTTTTTGTTTATCAGCAACTGTGTTGGCCTATATAGTGGTTAAGGTATCTGACCTACTTCTACCATACAGTACCACAAAACTTGCATGCACCTGTAAGTAGTGGGTTCAATGCCTTTGTTCTACAAGAACCCTGGCTTTCCTCCAACACCAAAACCTGGCGCATCCTTAAATGATCTAAGCTGTTAGTAGGATGTAAAACAGAAATGAACACAAGCTTCAGTTATATCACACATCGGAAATGGTTGGACTATAACATTTCCAACTCTGATAGGCATTGACCCTAAATAGAATTACTTTTTTCAAGTCCATAAATCAATCGTTTGATGCCCCTTGTGTAACAAAGGATATGAACTTTCCTTGGAAATCTGCTTACTGAACTGTTGTTACTTATAGTCATGAAACAAAGTATTGAAATTATTATAATGCCAAAGTTGTACTTTCCCAAGCTATTACTCAAGATTGCCGGGGGTAATTTTACCATCATCATCATACCTCTCCAAATGTGATCAAATAAGTGGCAAGTGATTTCTAATGAGGAGTTGGTAGTGCTTGATTTGTAAAGAAATGTAGTTAAAAATACAGTGAGTCCTCATTAATTCTGTCATTTCAAGAATTAAAATGATAACAACAAAGCTGAGACAGTAAAAACAGACTACCGCAAGTGACATCACTTATGGCTCCTGTTAATTTTTGTACATATTCAGTATGAAGTAAAGTGGGACAGAGAAGACTGATTATAACTCTAAACTTATGTTTCTTCTCAAATGATTTTGTTGAGGCTTGTGAAGTTTTCCACTAGAGAATTATCTATTTATCATTACTTGATCAATACCCTCATTGTTTCTTAATACTTACTTGTTTACTTTATTGTTTTTGTTGTTGAATTTTTTCTACATTTTTTATTTTCGTTTAGGCCATAAGGAATGGACTGGCTCAGGCACAGAAGAATGTCCAATCTGCATCAACAGAGAGAGGCAAAGTGGAGGCCCAGATAGAGGTGTCTTGTTACGAGGCCTTGAGTAAGGCTGCAGAATCTATGTAAATGTGAATTTTTACTTATGAGTGCTGACATTTGACCTACTACAACATCACACTAGTTAAATGGTACCTTGGTAGTGAGTGTTATGACTGATAAATGTGAATGTTTTTGAACATTTAAAAAATAAAAGCTGTACAGTATTTTGTCTTGCTTGTTATGAATGTTATGATGGAGCTCCAGGAGTGACTTGGAAGAGTACTACCGATTACTATCCCGAGTGTAGCTCTCTGCTTGGTCTGGTGTCCAAACTGGCATCAACCTTAACGATGGAAAAGGTTTCATTTCATATCCTACCTATGGCACGGGTCTATGTCTTCATACTAAACAGTTAAAAAAAATTGAGAGTTCTATTGTATCAAAAAGAACATGAAGAGTACAGGTCATTAGAATCTCAAAATTTGAAAAAAAATCATGGCCACAATGCAAAAATGAGATTTGAAAATGATTGAAAAATATTTAGAACCTGAACCAATCAGAATCCTGACTATTGCAGCCAGTGTTTACAATACTGAACCTCGTTTTATTGAATTGAAAACAAACAGTACATTGACACCATCTAAATTTCAATAAAAACTAAAAAGTCATTTGTCACTAGGTATTGCAGTACCAGTACCCTACAAACTTATTAAATACAAAACGATTAATGTCTTGAGTTGGCTATGCCTTATTTTTATTTGGACATCAAAACTGATTGAGCTTTGTATGGTATGGCGTTGTCCGTCTATATATTTCATTTGTCTGGAAATCCACATTTTTCAAACTTGGTAGGCTTAATCATCATGACATGAAGTTGTGTTGTCCTGAATTTTGGGCATTGTATAGAAGTCCGAACTTTTTTTGTGTTTTCATCAATTCCATTCAAATTTGGTATGATACTGCAAAAAACAATGTTTAACCACAGTTGCTTGAGTTTCTGTCGGTATATAAAAAGTGTTTATATATATATATGGAGATATGGAGCCGCGGCCCATTACAGAATCTGTAATGGGAGGCTCATTTCACACATATATATTTTTCATTTACGGACAGAAACTCAAGCAACTGTGGTTTAACATATATTATGGGGTTTGTTTTGTTATTTCAACTTTTCAAAAGAAAACAACATTGCATAGTTGCCAAATATGGGCATTATGTAGTTCTAAGTAAATTATTGTTTGTCCTGAGATCTACTACAACTTTCAATAGATATCTTTCTAACTTGGGCTTTATCATCACGAGGTAAGATTGTGTTTTCCTGAACAATATTTTGATTCGATAATACTTACTAAGAGTTATTGCCCTTAGCAGGACGGTGTGCCTGATGCAATTTTGGGCATTATGTGGAAATCTTTTTGTTTTCTTAAATTCCTTTCAAATTTGGTACAGTTCTTCAAAAAACAATGTTTAACATATATGTGTCTACCTTTTTGCAAAACAGCATTGTAATTTAAGCTGTCAAATATGGGCATTATGTTAAAAGAAAGTTTTTCTGTCTAAAAGTTTTTGTTTGCCTGGGTTTCAACTTTTTAAGTAACAACATTTCATAGTTGCCAAATATGGGCATTATGTAGAGTTAAGTAATTATTGTTTGTCTGGAGATTGACAGTTTTCAACAAAAATGACGTAACACACGCATGTGTTGCACCTTTTAAATTTAGCAATAGATACAGCATGCTGAAAAAATTAATTAAACTGCACCATACAGCTGTTTCGTCCTACTAGGACTCTTCAGTGATGCTAGGGGCCAAAAGATGGTAATCAAAACTTTCTAAACTAATATAGAAAGAAGCAGAAGGGTTGGGTGCGTAAAACCCCTTTAATTTATGAATTTAGAAGTAAAATTAAACTAGTTCTGTATAATTTCAAATCGTGTACTACAAAAATATGTATATTATGTACAGTGCCACTACTCAAATGAGATTAATTTGGCTTCAACAGATATCTTTCTTCAAACATCATTACATTAAGTTGTTTTTTCCTGAATGGTGGTTTGATTTGACAATACTTATTAGAGTTGTGGCCCTTCTATTTCCCACATGCCTTCTATGAAATCCATTTTATAACCATTACACTCAAGATGCACAAAAAACAGAAACATCATATCTTCATTTTATCTTTATTCCTTGACTTTCATTTCTCTGTATTGTGAATATTTCACAACAGTGTGCCGACAACATAACCGTCGGTGTCTAACAAACTTAACAGTATAAATAAAATGGTTTGATCCATCATGCAAGTGCTATCACATTCAATCTCTGCTTATTATAGCATAAACACATATAGGCTGCAGAAATTGCAAAATATTTGGACAGGAGCACATAAAAAGCAAACATACAAATCCTTTCACCAAGATTACAAACAAACAGATATACTCTGTAAAATATGTATGCTCCGAGAATTACACAAACAGTTATACTCTTTTTTTAAAATATGTACACACTGACTGGAAACAAAACATATCATTTATATCTTGATTACAAACAAGAGCATTGAATTCTCATCTTTTGAACAAGAGCATTGAATTCACATTTTTAGAACAGGAGCACTGAATTCACATCTTTAGAACAAGAGCACTGAATTCACATCTTTAGAACAAGACCTAGCACTGAATTCACATCTATTACATCTGAACATACAAGAGAAACATTTAATTCATGAATACTGGCCATACCACGTTTCGACTGCACACACACCATCTGAGAACTAGCACTACATCAACCTATTACAAATAGAACCTTTTCCTGACAACATTACGATAAAGCAGCTACCACATCTATAACAAAACAGATGGACAGATAGAGCTGAGAAATATACGGTTGAATGTGTGGTACGATAACAGATTCGTAACTTCTTTCTTACATGTAGTCTATGTCATCATCTTGTTGATATATCTGATCAATACACAGTTTCTCCTTACATGTAGTCATTGTCATAAATCTTGTTGATATATCCAATCGATACAGTTTCTCCGAGACTACTATACAAATCATCACTTTTACAACACAACATAATAAGTACAAATCTATACTGGACTATGGCACTTTTTAATCGAGCGAGATGAAAAACAAAGGATCATGATTTCACTATGGAAGCTCTGAACACACCAATTTCTTTTGAAAATTTCCGAAACAACATATAGCATTTCTTATCATTGATTAACAATTGACAAATAATAAAGCCTGAAGAACACTGATTTTAAGCATGTGTATACAGATCATCTGTATTTAGTACCATTAACATTGTCACCTACTTAACAGATTATAAAGTTGATTTTAAGCATGGGCATATAGATTATCAGTATTCACATGCTTGTGTTGAAAGATTACTTTAATTTCCTTCACCAAGTGCTGTGGTTCAGATTTCTGGGCATAAAATGCTCCATCTGTTCACAGTTTTGACAATTATAAATGATGTCAAATTCAAATTCTTCTTCTATTAAAATTTGAAATACAATCCTTCAATTTTGGTTAGATATTCCAGCTATCAGCCAAACAAATGCTGAACTGTTTAATATTACAAAGCATAGCACTATCATCAATACGAACACGATCAAAAGGTGGAAATGCCATCCTCTGTTTTAAGTCGAAATTTAAGCCTTTTTTTCAAATTCTTAGGTCCTTAAAATTCTTCCCAAATAAGGATCATTCGCCATTTAAGTAGGTAACATTCCTGCTTCCCAACTTCAACCAACTGACAAAAAGGGAAGGACTAAAAAGGGGTGGTATTTTACAATTAATGTCTAGGTAGTGATCTATACATAGGAATCTTACTAAAGCAGACAATTTTGAGAATTAAACCAGTTACAGTCACATTTGCTCCTAACTCAGAAAAATAAATTTTGGCATACTGACCACGTCAATAATTCCTCTCTTACCGGTAATTTGGCATACAGATGACGCAAAATATATTCAATTGTTCATCCAGAAAGTTCATGATGGACTATTCCAACCTTTGAAATGGGAAAGGTCAAATGTGTTTTCAGGGGTGTTGAATCCCTATGACCATTTTCGACTAGAGCTTCAGCTAGATATACTATATGCTTGGTCAGATCATAAAGTAATTTGACTAGCACTTTAATATTGAATACACGACACACATACATATACACATGTATATGGTATGTTGAATGCTTGTGTCCTTTACAGTACTATTGATGTGAAGTCCGTGTTCACATGTCATTCTCATACTCATTAAACATGATCAATTTCACTCAACCTTACGGTACTTTTTTTTAAATTACAAAAAACATTCTTTTATCATAATTTATATATAAAAAATTCACAAAATCATCCATATGCATACAACGCATTGTCTAAGCCTTGACGGGAAATATTGAATATTGCACTTTAGAAGACATTAGTCCAAAAAAGAAATATGTATGTTTCAGGTGACATGCATGAAGAAAAAAAAAAAGTAGGTCAGCAGGTAAATAATTTTTTTTTTCCTTTTTATTTATTTTTTGTTGTAAATTGATATTATGCTGCATTTCAAATTTTACAATGCATTTCCACACATTTCAGTGGCTATTAGGTTGTCCAGAATAAGGTCAGACTCCCAAATCAGGAAGGAAGTACATTTTACTGAGTTGCTGTGAACTTTGTCAGGCTCACAGATTAATCTTAGATACAAGATGGTGATGAAATAGCTGGGGTCAGCCGGGATAACTGAAACATACTTATTTTTTTTTGTTGCCTTACGACTCGGTGGGATGAGGGTAGATGTATGCATTCTGCTTACAACATCATAGTTGCTCTAAAACTCATCCTGTAGCAACATGTGTAAACCATAGCAGCCCTATATATCATACCAAAGGTAGCATTTCCTATACAAATGGATGGTCACAGAGTACCTCGGTGAAAAATTCTCCATACTTGTCTATAAAACACATTTCTGTCACAGGACGGTGATTTAGAAATTTGAATAATGGTTATAATTCATGATTGAACATACTCAACCATCAATATAATATTATTTTCTTACATATATACACACATTTCAGTAAAGCATTATCTAACAGCGTATTTAGAAAGTGAACACTAGGGATGTGCATTTAGAGTAACGAAGGCAGAATTTAGCTTTATTGACCCTAACTAACAGCTATGTTTTCGAAGTAAATCACTCCTGACCCAGGCTTATTGAAATCTAAACCATTGAACACCATCATGGGAAAAAAATATTTATATAAATTAATTTCACTTGATCCTCCAACCTATGATATTTCTGACATGAAATGAGCTGATTTTCAAGATTCTGATTTCTGTGCATTATGTCCTATTTATGCAACATCGTGCACAATATTTTATTCTTGTCTGTTAAAACTTTGTATTAAATTGACTGATACAGGGTATAATGTAGTGAACCAAAGTGATTCAAGAATTGCTGGAAGTTACTGGGTAAGGAATGTGGAGGTCCAAGGCAGGTTAACTCCGTGACATGCTGAGCATGTTTTAAAACTTACGTATAGTAGAGGCATGAAAAATGCATATAATCAAATTCCTGTTTTATGGTCAATACTGGTTCTTCTAAATCTTATTATGGAGCAGTGTATAACTGATTAAAGCCACAGCATGGATTTGTTGTAGCAAATCACTTCATAACTGATAGTGACTGGGTATTAACCATAACAACTAGATAACAATCCCAAACCATTTGTTAGCTGTATATTTCTGAGGCTTGGACACCATTAAGTGTACTCCCTGTATCTGTAATGGTTTCAGGGCCTTACAAAGACAACATTTTCATTTAATTTACTACACCTTACAGGCAAAATATACGTAACTTTAGGCAAAACTTGAAGAGAAAATCAAACCTAATAACTTATTATATAGATTTACTGCTTTACTGATATCAGCAATATTTAAGATGAATTCTTACACAGTTACCTGTTCAGCAGCAGTTGAAACTCCATATTTGTAAACATGTGTCCATTTTGAACTGTCTTCTAACTTTGGCTTGTTGTTGAAGTTGGCCACACCTGAATTATTTTTAATTCTTTGAATTTTTGTGTACCGCTTAGGTTTGCTTCATTTTAGACTTATTTTTCCATGGTTATCAACTGGATTTTTAAAAAATAATTTTTCAGAATCCTGAAAAATTTCCTGAAGTTACATATATTGGGCCTTTTATAATCTCAACACCTTTATAATTAATACAAAGCATTCTACTTGAATATTACAGTGGTTTTAGACATAATCTAGATATACAACATTCACCAGAATTAGAAACTTCCAAAAGATTCCTTCCAGTTTTAAATTCAACCTCTGTAAAATTTTCATACACCAAAGTACCAGTCATATCCATTTTCTGGGTGTCAAATACCATATTTGCTTAATTACACTCAGAAATATTTATGCGTTTGACATTTTGTAATTGTTTCCTACCAATTGGTGATGTCAAAGAAATTTGTACTGTAGGATAAATTTTACCAGACAGTCTTAATAACATCTCTCGTATGATATAGGATAATCCTTTTTCCTTAAAGCTTTCCTACACTTCACAATGAATATCTTGTACGCGGAACATATACATGTTTTTTCTCGTAAGACATTTCAGAATGTTTCCACGTACTATCTAGGGTGTCCTCATTGTAAGACAATTCTGAACAACATTTCCACACACTCCAGGATTGTCTTTGGTTTGTGATTAAGACAAATCAAAACATGTTTTCCCACACACTGTCCAGGGTGTCTTGTTTGTTGGTTACTGGTCCTGTGCTCTCTGTTTCCATGACAACACCCAGAATGCACCTTGCTTCCTCCAGTAGCTACAACAGTTATATCATTGTCATAGATAACCAAAGAAAAGAATTCTTATCCAGTTTCAGATGGGATAAATACATTGTTTTTACCAGTTAATAAAAGTTTTCACAAGCTAATAAAATTGTGTGATGTGTCATTCTTGTGACCCGTCTTCATATATATTTGATCCTAAATTTGATATATACGAGATATGTGTCTTTGTTTGACATTCAATAGAAATATTGAAAGATCTTCAAATTTTAAGATTTCAAGATGTTCCCCTCAAATCTACTAAACAAATGTTACAAAAAACAAGTAATCTCTCACAGGTAGGGTTAGAAACTAACTTTTTCAATATATTAGTCCAATTTCTATAGTACAAAATTATAATTTAAACACTACGTTCCAACATTAACAACATATAATCTGATGATATAACACCGTTTGGTTACCTTGGAAATGTCAAACTCGTCAAAGAGCTCCTGTATGAATCTTCGTGCTGTTAGTCGGAAGGAACAGACAGTCATGATGTGGCTCACCTCGGAGTAAAAACAAATATCTTGGAAAACTTTGGGAAACTTCTGCTTCAACCTGAAAGAGATTTTTATCACTTTGTTACCAAGGTGATCTAGGAATCTGTTATTTCATATTACATGTACTTAAAATATTTCTTCACTTGTACTGAAAAGAGTAATCTTTAAAGATGTTCCCCTTATTACTTCTATTTAGCCCCATGAAAAAGTATGTTTGATGCGATAAAAGCACTATTAAATGCCGTGTTGTCAAGCTTTTTTACCCTGTTATAATAGAATTATATGTAGAGCTTTTTCGATTTCCTAGATTTACTATCAAATGTAAACAATGACCCTGACCTTGGATTAAAGATCTTAAAAAGGCCAACTTATTTAGGGTATTTGTGTAGGGATTACATATCCTTGAACTTTGATTCATGATTTTCAAAGCAAAAACCAAAATGACATTCAAACATGAACGATTCAGGTCAAGTGACCATAGGTGTTAACATCTGAAACCTCTAATATGGGGGAAATATTCCTCATTCCACATTTCCAATGATAGAGAAAGTGTTTGAAATGTGACTGAAACTGCATTCTTCAATTTTTCTTTGCCTTCTTACGTTCAAAATAACTTCACAAGGTATTCATTTTATCCAGACACAACTGTTATGGTCATTACACACACCCTGCAGTGTCTAGGACATCATTTGACCACAGGATGTAGATTTTGAGTTTGTGCAGGTTTGGACTTAAATGAGGGAGATGTCGAGGGAGATTGGTAAATTTTTGTCAAAATGAGGAAATCTCCCTCATAATGAGGGAGAGTTTATGGGTTCACCAGTCATACAAATTCAAACACGAATAATTGCTATTAATTTGACTAGTTACTGGCCCTTATGACCTATCCTGTGTTGAAAATTACATTCTTGTATATTTTGTACAATATTGCAGAAAGGGCGATTATTAAGTTGTGATAACTTGTGCCCAATCATTTTGTTTAATTTTGCAATAAAATATGTTTAAACTCAATCCTGAGTTGATTACCCATCAAGTGTATAGCAAAATTAATTACTGTTACAATAATATGCTAAATTAACTGAAGTCATTTTACCAACCACTTACCCTAAAAGTCCCTGATTTTACCAACCACTTACCCTAAAAGTCCCTGTTCTGACCCTTTGACCCCCACAGAACTACTGAGGTTGGTGACCAGTTTTCGGACCTCTTGTCTAATGAGAGCACGGCCATGGATGCTATCAAACGACATCTTTTTGGTTGCTGTGAACAGAAATTTTGTTATTGTGAAAATCATCTTTCATAGTTTACAATAATATTTTCAGGAGCTTTTGTTAAATTTACAACTAGTGCTTGTATTACAGAGCTACCATCATAAAGGTCATTTATGGTAATAATTAAACTAACACATATACCAGATGTACATGGCACGACCCCAAGGCTTTCTATTATTACTATATCCAGTGATCTCGACAATGAAGTGAAAGTATACAAATTTATTTCTGCTCTACTTTAAGAACTTTCATGTGTGAATTACAATGAAAATATGACAATAATGGGAGCAAAACGAGATTATGTCCATATTATTTGTTTAAGTTATTTATTTATATTAACAGACAGAATATATGCTCAAAATTCTTTGGCAGGTGCATTTTTTTGGCTCCTGACAGTTTATCTGAGCAAAGCAGTCAAGCAGGAAAACTCAGTTCATGAAACCATGTAAGAGTTTGGCATGAGGCTGGTCTATATATAAACGAACACAGGACATAGATTGTGATGAGGTAGATATATACAATGATAGAGCAGCTAGTACACTGTATCACTTACAGAGGTAAAAAAGAAGAAACTATTATGACAGTTGTAGATATCACAGGAAGAATGGATATCATTAGACAACAGACATCACACAGGAAACAGACAACACAGAGAGACATCACACAGGAAACTGACAACACAGAGAGACATCACACAGGAAACTGACAACACAGAGAGACATCACACAGGAAACTGACAACACAGAGAGACATCACACAGGAAACTGACAACACAGAGATACATCGCACAGGAAACTGACAACACAGAGAGACATCACACAGGAAACTGACAACACAGAGATACATCGCACAGGAAACTGACAACACAGAGAGACATCACACAGGAAACTGACAACACAGAGATACATCGCACAGGAAACTGACAACACAGAGATACATCGCACAGGAAACTGACAACACAGAGATACATCACACAGGAAACAGACAACACAGAGAGACATCACACAGGAAACTGACAATACAGAGAGACATCACACAGGAAACTGACAACAAAGACAACAGACATCACACTTGAAACAGACAACACACAGGAAACTGACAACACAGACAACAGACACCACACAGGCAACAGACATCACACAGGAAACGGACACAACAGAGAGACATCACACAGGAAACTGACAACACAACAACAGACATCACACAGGAAACGGACACAACAGAGAGACATCACACAGGAAACTGACAACACAGACAACAGACATCACACAGGAAACTGACAACACAGACAACAGACATCACACAGGAAACGGACACAACACAGACAACAGACATCACACAGGAAACTGACAACACAGACAACAGACATCACACAGGAAACTGACAACACAGACAACAGACATCACACAGGAAACTGACAACACAGACAACAGACATCACACAGGAAACTGACAACACAGACAACAGACATCACACAGGAAACTGACAACACAGACAACAGACACCACACAGGAAACTGACAACACAGACAACAGACATCACACAGGAAACGGACACAACAGAGAGACATCACACAGGAAACGGACAACACAAACAGACATCATAAAGGAAAGTGACAACACACAGGAAACTGACACCACACAGACAACAGACACCACACAGGAAACAGACACCACACAGGCCACACAGGAAACAGACACCACACAGGAAACTGACACCATACAGAAAACTGACACCACACAGGAAACTGACACCATACAGAAAACTGACATCACACAGGAAACTGACATCACGAAGGAAACTAACAACACAGAAAACAGACACCACACGGGAAACAGACACCACACAGAGAATGGACACCACACATAGAATTGACATCACACACAGAGAATGGACACCACACAGAGAATGGAAATCACACAGAGAATGGACACCACACAGAAAACAGACTGTAGGGCTGGAGCAATAGTATAGAACTAAGATAAGCAAATAGTATATGATTATGTCTAACAATGAACAATGCAGCCGTATTTGAAATAAGCAAATTGCTGTTTCAGTGAAAAGTGAGATTCCATACACAGCATATGCATGATACTGTTTGTGTTAGTTTTCGTGAAAACTTTGATCACCAATTTTTGGACCATGCTATTTTGATTTCCAGTCATTCATAAACAATGAAATGGTGATTGTGAAGATTAAATGTGCATGGAAAAAAATCTTTAAGTTTGTCTCCTGAATAAATTCAATTCATCTTGTAGAAAAATTTATTGACATTTGCAAAATATTTGTTTGTTGACACAGAATTAATTTGAACGATTCTAATTTCAACATTAATTTCCAAATATGATGATTTATAAAAGAGCACAAATGAATTAAACATATAATAAATATATACATTCCTAAATAAATCATGCATCAGTTTTATACAAAGAAATAAAAAGAATACAATATAATGTATATAATTTATATATACAATATATAGAATATAATTACACATACAATATATAATAACAAAAGAAATCCATTTAATGATATAACATCTATGTATATTATATATATAAAGATTTTATGAAAGGATAATATGATAGAAAATAAATATCATGAAATAAATATCCAGAGAAAATTTTTCAAAAAATTTTAAGAAATACCTGGTTATATTATTATGTGAATATAGATATTTCATGAGTGAGTGCTCCTAATATATATACATGAGAAAATGACAGAGGAAGTAACGAAAACAAAAGTTAAGTGCACAGAAAGAACAATTAAGCCCAATTAATGAAAGTTATGAAACCAGTCAATCTGTTTTGACTTGATGAACAAGTGTATGTATATGATGGCTCATAATAACATCTCAACTAGTTTCAAAACTTACAGGCCAAAGGAAAGTGACAATCCAGATATCACATGATCAATCAAAAAATGTGTTTCTTACCCTCAAATGATCTTTCAAAAAACTTAAATATGTCCTAAATTTAATCAATTATTTTTCAAAACGATTTATCAAAAAATAATTGCAATATCTTTTTAATGATTTAATTTTAAAATATTGCTGTTAATCAACTACTGACCTAGCCTTATTTTAAATTAATTTCTTTTTTCTTCTTCTAATTATCATAAAAGATAATTTTATGAATTTATTGCACCATATGACTTAGAAATAATTATTAACAATTACATTTTTTGATCCCTGTTATTTAACAAAACACAGTTTATAGTACATGTACAGTGTACTACAATTTCTTGCATATTGCACACTCCTTTATATAGCCCATACACAAATTAATATCATTTTTTTTAAATTCGGAATCTTCAGATAGTCCACTGTGGCATATTGCCCACGGGTTATATAATGAACTAGAAATGTCTGTGAGACATAAATGCCCCCTTCCCCATATCAAATTAATTCTTCATGCTTATTATGTAGGCGAAGTTTGAGGACAATCAATCAGTAATTATTTAAATAAGCTGGTTACATTACCATGGGACAGGACTCGACACGATGGGAAAATGTATGTAAATGTATCTTTTCAATTATAATTTTTTGCGAATATGTATTTTGTTTATACTTAGATGTATAACGATTTCATATATGACAAACATCATAAAGCCCACAATTTTTATAGTTTTAAGCAAACATTTCATCAGATAGCCCGCAGGAGTCATTTTTCTATGTTTAAAACATATACCCTGTGGGCAATACACAAAAAATTACGTTTGTGAAACCATCATGGTGCCCATGCTTTTCAATGGTAACCAATGATGTCAGAGGATTAAGTATAATTCTTTTTTTTCTTCTTTTTTTCTTGATTTAAGCATTCTTGCCTAATTTTTGAAAATTCTGTGGGACAAATTCTACATTCTCAAAATTAAGATCCGAATAAATCGGATGTATATACCCTCAGAAGACAGAATAACCCTTTAAAATTACATATTTGAGTTGTCCTTTCGGATGAAATCGTAAGATCTTAGAATGTATAAGCTTTGTTTATCGTCTCCCTCCTAAATAGAAAGAGTGGCAGGTATGGATTGAGGGTTACTTGGGTTTACACACACCATACTCCTAAAAAACAGTATTAACCTTTAACCTCTGTAGACAATAATAGACTCATCCAGTAGAGTCTAATACAGTTTATAAGGGGTGAAGGGTTGAATGTGATATTCTGGAGAAGCAACAGAAGAGCAGGAAGCCAGAGAAACATACGAGAGTCAGTACTAGTACAGCTGGTCATGCTTCCAGGAGTGGCAGACGACAGCTCGTTGAGACTGTCGAGGCGCGTCCGCCGGTCACCTTTCTGTTGTTTGACCGCCTCCAGTAAACTCCCGGGGTCGTCCTCTCGCTCGATCACCGTGACGCTACCTTGGCCGTCCGACTCGCAGTCTGCATCAGGTAAACCTACAAACAGGTGCATTTTCAGCTTCTAGCCAATCATATCAACAAAGAAAGAACATTTTCATTTAAACCTGGCACATCCTTAAAGGACCCTAGCTGTTGATAGGATGTAAAACAAAATAAACAGAAATTCATTTTATGACTGATAATATTTTTACAAAATATAATGAATTTATACCCTCACAAAAAATATAAACAAAACAAAGTGAACTCAGGATATCTGAAAATATGTCTTCTTCAACGATTTTGAAATTCAATTCTTTGTCCTGTGACAGTTTCAATGTGAAATTCTACTTACACTTTTTCAATAATTAACCGTTTCAATACAGATATTATAAATATTCCAATACTTTTTTAAATTGAAGACAGTTTGAATGTGGATATTTTTAAAAGTCTATCATCACAGTTTCAGCTCGGATATTTCTAATACAATGTAATACAAAACATTTCAGTGCATACCATCTTCTTTGTCCCCCTGCCCATCTGTCTGTCCTATCATCTGAAGTCTGTAACAGGCCACACAGACAGACATGTCGTGATCAGACCCGATCGGTCCGTCACCTCTGGTTGTTGATGATGATGTGGTTCTAGACCTCTTGCCAGATGCTATCAATAAATCAACAAAATCATTCACTCAGTCTCATCCACTGAACACTATAGAATACAAATCCTATTGTCAAAAACATACAACAAAATCTGTTGAAACCAAAACAGAATACAAAGTTTTATGAACTTATATATTCCAGGAATTCTAGGAATTTCCTATTGACTTGTACTGCAAATTCAGTGTTCTATTATAATCTCTGAATGCAATGATAATTAAAATTTTTAGATAAAGGCCTTCCAAAAAATTCTTGTCTTCTGTGGTTTTCTATTTCAAGTCAGTTACGAAGTGTACACAAAGAGCTGTATTATTATTATATTTCTGTTTCAAAAGGTGTTATTTTTAATCAGCACCATATTGAGCAATCAATTGATGTCTTAAATATTTTAGCATCTGATCCATTTTTTAAATTTGATTTCTTCGAAACTAAATACATATATCTTAACATTTCTGAAAAACTGGATCGGATATAATATCAGACATTTTCCATTCCTAAAAATAAATTTGGGATAGAACATATAATTTAATTTGATTAAGATAGCACATGTACTGGTAAGGTATTTGAATTCAAACAATTGCAACTAAATGCAAATTTCAATAGCATATTAAACTTTTAAACTTAGAGTAACACAATGGAAAAGCTGTTTGTATCAGAAAGAATGTATACAAAGATGATTGGCAGAGGGGCTTGACTTACAGGACACCTTTCGGCTGCGACTTGTTTGAATGTCCTCCGTCCGTTCAAATATGCCCGATTGTGATCGCTTGTCCTCTCCTTCATGTACCTGTGTCATTAAATATTAAGAGGTTAGAAGTAAACTGATATTTCAAGAGGGTTCTATTTTAACTATATTCAAAGTGTAGATATTAGATTTGTACTAACATGCTTATAATTATAATCAAAGATAAAAATCAATTCAGAAAACGACATTAAAACGAAAAGTTTTATAAACAAAATGATACAAAACAAAATACCAGTTCAGTCTGGGTACAACATTGTGAAAATCTGCCTCCATTAACTAAATAGCTATATATTGTATAATTATTAGTCTACTCCCAAGTGCTACAGGACGTTTAAACAATATTATAATGTCGTAACTTCTGTCACTTTTGTAATGACTTGCTAGGGCAGATTACCTAGCTGGCGACAGTATCTACAATTTCACCAAGACTAAAAATGACATGTGACATTTTGTTTCCAGCTTCATTAAACACAAACTGTACTGCTGAACCCTACAAGATCAGTTGTGTCAGATGTACCTCAAACATCATGTTGATATCAACAGGTAAGGTTAGTCCCACAAATTCTGACTCCCCTGTGTGTGGGCGACGCTTCTGTAATGACGCTTTTGGCATGGCACCCATTGGGCTGGACGGACGACCATCCATCTCGGATAAGGAAACGCCGCTAGCATTCCTCGTCATTCCCAAACTGTAAAGGTAGCAGAGGCAAAACAGATATATTAGTTAACTACATTTATATTCCAAATAGGTGTTCTTGGATAACAATGGTTTCGGAGGTACTTTTTTTCTCAATCTCGATTAGCGAGTAAATAAAAACAAATATTAGAGTTCAAAATGTTTTGTGCAATAGCGACTGACATTCCCAAATATGATGCATTTCGCTTTAATTTGCGACGATGGATAGCAAAACTAAAAATGTCTGTGAGACATAAATGCCCCCTTCCCCCATATGAAATTAGTTCTTCATGCTTATTACGGGACGGGAGGGACATGGGTAACACTATATACCCCCCCCCCTTTCACGACAGGGGCATACAAAATTATCACCAAAACAAAGTAGGTACCCAACTTCGTCTCACACAAATAAACAATTTCTATTTACACTTGCAGTGTTTAAGAATACTTTCAGTACATTGTAATCTGGGAATTATTGTAGTGGAAGTACTCGTATTTTCATGTGGAGTAAATTAAAGCAAATGAAATTTCTGTAAATATATATACCTGGTATTCATTTATAAATGAAGCAGATTATAGGTACAGTATTAATATAACAGAGAACACAACAGAATTTTACAAACTTTCTATAGATGTTCTTGGTGAACTTTACAATATCAATCAATCCTGTTTTTTGAAATATGCGGGTGAAGAATTTGAGCTGAAAACCTAGGCAATGCAGTCTTGCACTGACCAAATTCTATACCCTAAAATAAAGTTCTCCATTACCCACAAAATTCCAAAATATCATTGTAGAGCTTACCTCAATCTGCTGGCTGTCGCACCAAACAGGTCGAGACTTAATTTAGAATCCACACTGGATTTCCGACTAAGAGTGCCTGTTGTGCCCTCCTCGTCATACAGGTTACTGATGCCAAGGTCAGAGTCAAGGTCAGAGCTGACTGTACGCTGACGCTTGATTGACCGCCACGTGGCATAACCATATGCATCTCTAGAAGAAGTGTACATTATGGCAGTCTCGGATGTCAGGCCTTCCATCCGCGACGACGACAGAATTCCATACGCAGGGTTATTTTGCATCTTTCTTAAGCTAGGAACACGGTTAAGATTCATAGACTTTCTCCTTACAGTGGACGGGTGGATTAGGTCTTTGGTTTCGAGGGAGGAGCCCTGCTGGGACTTCACTCCGACAGTATTGAGGGAGGTTGAGCTAGCTATAGGACTGAGTGACACGACCTCCGAGGAGATGTAGGTGTTGGGTCCTGACTCACATGAACTAACACCACTGGTTGTGGAGTCTGTATTGAAGCTATCAGCACGGTTTTTACTTGACCTAGAACTTTCACTACTACTGCTTCTCCCATCACGGAAAATTGGTGAACGTTTCGCCACTTTACTTTTGTCTAATGCTTCTTGTCGTAAAATGACCTTTGAGTCTGTGACCTCTTTGTCCTTCACACTTTCCTCCTTGTCTGTCGTCACAGGTTCAGGCTCTGAGGATTCATCAGGCAAACATATCACAGGTATAACAGTGGACTCCTCAGAGTTATCTCCCTTTGGGGAAATTGAGGTGCTCTGGTTTTGGGAAGCAAATTCCTCGGCCAGAGGTAGGAATTCTGAAGGCGACACTGGTGAAAGAGGATCCTTTTGGCCTATTCTTTTATCAGAATCATCACTAAATGTTCTATCTCGCTGTTTACTGAATCTGGAGAAACTTTTGACAGATTTAGGCTGTAAAGGCAAGCTGTTGTACCTTCGGTAGGTGGGAGACTCAAATGGAAGTGTTTTGCTGCGGATAATGGCCGCCTTAGGGTTATCTGGAATGTTTGTGGTGTCTATGTTACGGTTGTTATCACAAGGCAGTTTATCGCCGTCACTGAACAGAGACTTTTCCTCCTCTGCAATAAAGAACAGACTGTTGGAGGCTATGCCAGGGGAGTGCAGACTAGTGCGGTATTCCGGGTCAGATCTGGAGGTACTGCCAAAGCTTAACACACTTTCTGTGGCATCGTCCAAGTCTGTAAGCATCTCCGCACGATCCTCAACCACTGGCCACAGTTCCCCTCGTGAGTGCCAACACGACTCCCAGCCAAGTTGAGTAAGAAGTTCAGCCCCTTCTCGTGTACTTGCCAGCAATCCAAGCACGTAGAATGCTGTCCTGCAATAAGATGCACAAAAAGTGGTCATATGAAAATACATTGGATTTCATATAGCCAGTTTATAGTCTGATCAAACGGAAACTGAGATAGCAATGCACTGAACCATTTTTGAATAAATAATCTACTGGACACAAAATTGATTGTATTAAAGGCAAGTGAACATTTCTTGCCAGGGGACGGTGGAGCAAAAATTTGCAATATTTTTACACATACATGTTCATTATAGGCATATTCTGCCTTATATGACAAAAACCTTTATATCATTTGTCAATTCAGTATAAAATTATATACAGAAACAATTAATATTTATATCCGAGTAGACTCTTTCTGTAAATCCTTCTGCTATATCTTTCCGTCTGATGTACATCCTTTGGCTATATCTTACCATCTGATGTACATCCTTCTGCTATATGTCACCCTCTGATGTACATACTTCGGCTATATCTTACAGTCTGATGTACATCCTTCTGCTATATGTCACCCTCTGATGTACATACTTTGGCTATATCTTACAGTCTGATGTACATCCTTCTGCTATATGTCACCCTCTGATGTACATCTTTCGGCTATATCTTACCCTCTGATAGAAAACACTCCGCATTCCTCGGCTAGTCGTATGACTTCAGAAAACAGGCGTTCCTCATCCAACCAGCTGACACCCCATGTAGAACTTCCAATGTGGCCCTAACATGGAACGAGTTTATATTCAGATATTTCACATATAGTATACCGGTATTAACACTGGCAACAATGTCTATATTGGAGGAAAACTAGAATTATACAAAGAAATTCACATCAATTATTTCCCTAGAACTATAGGAGAGTGTATATAAAATGTAAACTTTGTTTATTTTACAACAATCAAGAATCAAGCCATTCTTGTGACCCGGATGTTAGTTTGGAAGGTGTTGATGTGGGGGAAAACCAGAGTACTCAGTGAATACCTCCCATCAGTGAAAGGCAGGTCAAGTGAGCTACCCACTGTGCCACCTGACTACCCAGAGTGTACATATAGAGGCAACCTGATTAAAATACAGATCCTTACTCTTACTCCGTTTTACAAGGGTTCAGATGACCTTTGTCGCCTCTTTACTTAACACTAAAAAAAATTTCCAATGACCTGTCATCTTGCAGCAAGCCATTTCGTCACATTATTCCACATGACCGTTTTGGTGACGAAATGACTAAATAGACAAATGCGATTATGCAAGCTTTGTCGCCTCAGAATTTCACTGTCAAGATTCTGAAAGTAGTAATTTGATTGGCTAATACAAAAGGTCATCGGGACTTGACCCCCTATGGAATTTTCTCAGATCTTAACGCAGCAGAGAGAAGTTTACGAAACGGTGTATGAGTACCAGAGCATCAATTTTATTAAGTCTAAACTGACATTCACTCATTAAGTATTGTATTGTTTCCATAAATGAATTAACCATCTCCTAACCACACTGTAAAATGTGACAAGTTTTTGTGATATTGACAACGACAAAAATGTGTGTGGATTTATAAAAAAAAAATCGCAAAAAGACAAAATTACGTAACTTCATTAATGGTAAATATGGGTGGATACATAATATTAATCAAAGCTTATGCAAATTTCAGGCTATTACATTTATTGAACCAATCACAAGATAATACGTTTTGAAAATAAAAATTGACCGACGATTTAAGTTATGACCAATTTACATAAAAATACTGAAAATTGAAGGAGTAGTTTTCTTTTTTGATCAAGGTACGAGGTGAAAACTCCAGTCAAGAGAGAACAAATTTATCAAATTTTTATTACGAGATATTCTTTCGAAAACAAATACATACCACAGCCCAAAGGGCAGTCTTGAGTTTTGTGTTATCTTCATCTGTCATCAGCTCTTGGCAGCGGATACATTGGAAATATTCCTCAATACATTCCTACAGCAAACACACAACAATACATTTAAAATGATCAATTTATCAACATGTTGTATCCCCACTCGTAAATTAAATCTATCAATGACGACGACAAATTACGAAATTGCTGTAAGCTTTTAACTTTTACACAACTGAAAATTATATCAAAGACATAAAGAAAAGTTACCTGTTGTCGTAACAGCTGAAAGCCTTCTTTGGTTTGCGTCAGCTGGCCGTAAAGATGAACTGGTAGGAATGCATCTTTACTGGGACGTCTGCAAATTTTTTTTTTAAGTTATTGGAAATCATTTTTATATCAAACAATACCATGAAACTCCAACTTTTTTTTCTTTTTAAATATCTCATGATCAGACTGGAGGAACTTTATTAGGTGGGATCACAACTGACAGCTATAGATGGACATTTGAATTTAACAAGATTTTATTGCATTATATTCTTCATCAATCTGAGATTTTGACAAGTACTTTGGGAATGAGTGAGACCCGTCTTAACATTTTAAAAAATTGTCACCAATTTAATGCAAATGGGGAAAGTAGTATCAGTGTTTTCATTTAATTGGGGAAATTTTTAAGAGAAAATAAATCATTTTGTATAAAGAAAAAATTTAAATATAACTAGTGTATGATTTAATTTCAGCAAAACTTACTTTCTACTGGACCTCCGGGAAAAGGATCCTTCGTATGTCTTTTCATATGTTGTAAGAGCTTCATTTAACAGTTCGTCTACGATGCTCACATACTTGACATTAAATGTCTGCAGAAGAAATGGTCACAAATCAAACCAAATTCACAGTTCTATAAACCTTCAATGCAGATAAAGAAACTTAACCATAATTTCTGTTCTCTGACTTGGTCATTTAAATGATCAAGCATCACATAATTATGCTATTAAATATTGCAAAGGTTGGATATCAAGTTTTATAAAAGTATTTGCTCAGGGTACATATGTGATTTATCTGTTGCTAAGGATGTCGTATCAAATTTATCCTGTAATGATCATCGTAGAATATCTTAAATACCTTTTCCCAAATCTCCAATTCATTTGATACGTAGTTGGCATCCATCAGATTACGGAATCCACGTGATGTTGACATGAACCTACAGGTGACTAAACGACCCTTCTCTCCCAGGTGTAGACATGACGGCCGCAACTTGATTAAGGAATTCAGGCATGTCTGAAATATAATGTCACAGGTGTAAGTTTATTTTCTGATGGCCGTGGTGTTTATAACACCACTGAATATTACATATTTTTTCTATCTATCAGAGCACTTCTCGGATGTATTAAATCTCTTCAGATTACTCTATGAAATGTACCCTGCCTCAGACAAATGCAAATTTTTGTCCCAAGTGATCAAAATAATGAAAAGGCAGCCTGACTACATACTTAACAATGTTTTTTTCATTTTAAACAAACACAACTCCTCTCCACAAGACAATGTTTTCATAATATACAAAATTTAATGTTTAAACAAGTATTAAAATGATGTGTGAATAATACAGACATAGCTTTACCAGGTTCCTTTTGATTTTTTTTTAAAAGTGTATTTCTCACTGAAGATGACAACACTACACAGTAAAACTCCCCTGAATGGAACACAGTTTACTCGAATACCCTTCATTTGTCGAACAGTTTGTTTGGTACTGACTGAGTTCATACATATTCAACCAACCTCGGATTACTCAAATACCACATATTCCTCAAACTATTGATCAGGTCCCAAAGAGTTTGAGTAAGTGGGGTTTTACTGTATTCCTTGAACTATTGATCAGGTCCCCACGAGTTTGAGCAAGTGGGGTTTAACTGTATTCCTCAAACTATTGATCAGGTCCCCACGAGTTTGAGTAAATGGGGTATTACTGTATTCCTCAAACTATTGATCAGGTCCCCACGAGTTTGAGTAAGTGGGGTTTTACTGTATTCGTCAAACTATTGATCAGGTCCCCAGAGTTTGAGTAAGTGGGGTTTTACTGTAAGTGTATCTTATCAAATGAATGTTTCCGACAGCTGGAAATTCTCAGGCCCACATCGTTTACACTTACATCAACCTCACACGCCTCTTCCAAGACCCCGAGAGCAGCAAGAGAGATGTTTCGGCTCTGGTCATACAGCTGTGTGGTCAGGAGTTCCATCCCCCAGGTACTAAAGCCAGGAACCCTCACGCGGAGTAACACTCGCAGGAACTTTGTACAGTACATACGAGAACTCTGTAATAAAACCGGTTCAGTGGGTTAGTGGCATCAAAGACAGGTCTCAATCTCGATATCTAATGTCAGGCCAATTATGAAGATATTTAACTAATTTACCCCTTAAATTTCATAATGGACCTTTGATTGGAAGATTTCAAATGTATCTTCAGGGGTGTATGATTACAAATGATTAATACAAAACACAATTTTTCAATTAACTACTTTTAAACCAATAAACCAAATGAACTTAACAGTCCACAGGCAAAAATCCTAATCGAACCAGTTATTTTCGCTGGCTGAATGCCCTCTGAAAAACTCCATAATTTTCACCAAATTTTGGATGAAGATATTTTCAATAAAACTTTTTGAACAGAATCTGATATTGATATGAAATATTAGGAGGATACTGAAAACTTTGTCTACTTCAACTTTTTCTCTTGGTAGGCTGTACCAAAAAGGGGCAATTTATCATTATTACCGGTATGATAATGACTAGTAATGAAACAGCTAGCCCTAGTTGAATAAGATTGGGTTTCATTTAGGAGTGGGTCCTGGGCAGAACCTTGAGCGATAGAAAGGGGTACAATAAAAAGTTTTTTAATACTCTTTGTTTTGCTATCTGGAAAATTTGATGAATTCACCAGGGCCCAGTTGTTCAAAAGATGATTAGCTTAATCACTATTTAACAACATTTTTCAACCTTTAATAATTCTATCAATAAACAAGGTGCAATGTAAATTTACTGTACTTGATATTTGATGTCTGGAAATTTTTAACTAATTAATTCAACGGTTTGGTTTTAAAGTTTAAATTTGCACTTATCACTGATTAAGCTAATCACCTATTGAACATCTGGGCCGAGTTGTTCAAAAGATGATTAGCTTAGTCAGTGATTAGTGCAATTTTTAATTATCCTGTAACTTTACAATGAAACCATAGATTTAATTACAGCTCTGCAGATATCAAAAGCCTCATATTGTCAATTTATATATAAAATTTCAAGATTGTAACTTGTTTATTGACAGAGTTATTCAAGCTTGAAAAATGTCTTTAAATAGTGATTAAGCTAATCACCCTTTGAACAACTGGGCCCTGCACTCCACCCTATACATGCATTAGGCAGCTATGCACCATGATATACACAATCTCCACTCAAAATAATTACTGTACAACATCTTAGTATTTAAAGTACTGATGAACCTACATGCTGATTATATGATCTGTAGACACCTACCTCTGTAGAAGCACACAGAGCTTTGGACAGGATTGCCCTACAGTTTCCCTCCTGATTATAGCTCAGACAAGATACTGTCAGCTTTACAAAGCTGTCCTGGGGTGCCACACTCACGATGTCCAACAAACTGAAGAAGACCAACAAATCTGTCAGATTACACATAACATATTACCTAGCAGTAAATGTTTTATGACAAGATTAGATTCAATTTCCATCAGCCCGACACTTACTAAACACTACATGTATGTGCACGTCTTCTTGACATTTAACCAAAAGCTCACAATTGTTGAATGCTATTTTTTTGTATCTGTAACTGAGTAGATACTGTAAACGAACTTTAATAATAATTTAGAGTACTCAAAATTTTCGTGCATTACCATATTTAAACAGACAATTTATGATGAATTGACGCACCAACAATATTTGCTGTAGAAAGCGATATGCAGAAATCAGCATACTTTAGCATAATAATATCAGTAGGAAAATCACTTAATTAAGATAACTGCTGAAATATGTACATTTATGATATATCACACAAATCCTGTGTAAAACTCACTACTGATAGATGCCACACTTCTCCAGGAGTTTGTCTCCTTTGGCCGTGACGGAGATCTTTCCGAGGAACAGGAAGTAGAACTGACTACACGTGTTGATGGTGTTGCTGGGACTGAGAACAGCCTCCGCAGCAAGATGCTGGCTCCCAATCTAGAGGCAGACACAGATAATGTAGGATGTTACTTTATCACTTAGTAAAGAAGCATGTCATACTGGTATCTCTCCAGGCCATTGTCAAATGTATTAAAAGTCTTTCCATTTTTTAAACATCTGTTTCTGTTTAAATTAAAATTACGTAGATTTTAACATTTAATATTTACATTTGCATGGTAAAGCCACTATATAAACTAACCAGTTTCCTTGGAAAAGTTTTTGTTAATAGATTACAAACGACATCATTGTTTTGGCATAGAAACAGCGACGCTAGCTCCCAATATGATATTTTCCTGCAAAGTACTGTCATTTATATCAACCATAAACACCATATCAAGATACCAGACCCTTTGTATTGGCAGATCAGTGAGATATGAAAGGTTTTTATTGATTTTAATTAACGCACCCATTCTCTTTCCCTGAGAAAAGGAGGGGGTACACATATAGGGGCAGGTACATTTTATTAAACTGAATATGATATTGTAATGTTCAGCTACACTACATAGGTTATAATGTTCACTTCTGATATTTGATAAAACCTGAATATAAGATTGACAGAACAGCTGTGTTGGACTCACCTCTGACAAACACTGTCCTATGTCATTGATGAAGTCTATAAAGGGTTTCTTAACATCCTCCTGCAACAGAGTAACGCGTTTCTATAGCAACAGTTCAATACAATACTGCTTGTGTGAGGTCAATACTTCATCCAGACATTAGATAACCACTTCAAAATGTTTTCTGTATTTCAATATTAAATTTCACAAAATATTAACAAATACATATGCCTACATGCAGATCAATGGAATTTTAAACATCCGAAAACACATAACATTATTCAAACAATATAGTGAAATGTAGACAGAACTCATATTAGCTCTCAAGATGATAACTACAATAATAGTATAACATCTTGCAAAATCTTAACATGATATCTTAAAGTTTCTGAGAATAGGTAATACAGTGGACTCCACTTAATATCACCCCTGTTAATATCACATTCCTCTTTATATCACGTTTTTCCCAAGCACCATTTTTCTCTCTATATAATCCACCTTAATTTAATTTAGTAATGTAATTTTATTTGGTTTATATCATGTATTTTGAGGTGAATTCCTCTTATAATTATGTTTTTTTTAACCAATCACATAAAATATCCAGAAATTGATGTCATTTCCATTCATTTCAGATACAACTTGTACAAAATAGTGCATAGAAAATAAAAATAACCCCAAAAATGTTTTTTAATTGAAATAATGTTATCTATTTATATTGGAACATCTTCATATGTACATTGAATAGCTTACTTTTAGTTATGGCGGTTGGAAATGCACTAGATTTAGTGGAAAAACATGTTTCTCTTAATGTCACATTACTGTTAATATCATGTTTTTGTCTGACAAATGCAACATGATAAAGAGGAGTGCACTGTACTTTTTTAATGGTTTTCAGGGGACAACTCCCTAGCTTGTGACTAAGAAGATATTAATTTTTAAAGCTTATTTGTTTAATAAAGCTATTGAGGATAACTTACTACAGTTTAAACATGACTACTTGATAAATTGTTAAAGCTAAAATAATATTGTAAAAGCCAAAATTTTTGTGCGTGGAATTTTACACTTAACCAGCCTCCAAACTGTTCATGATGCGAAAACATTCGCGCTATAAGTCATACTGTTTTGTTCTGTGTACTTAAAACACTATAATTGTACATTGTAGAGTTTGAGTGGTGTTAGTATATTCGTGTATGGATATATGCACGGAAATTTAATGCAAGTGAAATAAGCGAAAATTTCCACACTGCAAATAATTCGACTTTTACAGTAACTAGTTAACACCTACCTGCCCACACTCCATTAAAAACTCCATCAACAGACAACCTGCATGAGCAATCTTAGTAGCCAACTTGTGCCCAGCTTCCAGACGCGAAAACAAATGGTTGGTGGGCTTAAAAAAGTAAATCAGTCGCTTCATAAACCTGCAAAAGGAATAGTAGTTTTATTACAAGTACAATAAATAACTTACATTTTGTAAAATGAAAATAATTTGAATTTGTTTCAACTAAATTATCTAATGACTTGTTTGATTTATAAATGGCTAATAACAACAAGAGCATATGATATGCTTTTATCATGTAAGAGAGAAATTTGAAGAAGATAAGTACAGGAGAATGATATTACCAACTAATACTGTTTATGGCCTTAAAACTGAAATTACATAAATTGTGGACGGGCAATACAAAAACAAAGCAAGGAATAGAGAAAACATACAAAATCTAATTTCCACAAGATATTTGAAATTGACAATACAACTGAATTATGTTTCTCAAAAGAGTTATTGCCAATTTAGCAGTGATATTGATGATACAGTGTACAACCACTCACCGGGATAGCATCTGTTCATCCAGCTTCTTCTGTTTATCAAGTGGCCACTGGAATATCAAATCAATGAAAAATGTACTGTTTGGTTTGTCAGTTACAATTTAAATCATTATTCAAATGATTTATGTAAAGATTTTATACCTTGAGTATGGAGTCTATCAGACACAATCACAGGTTTTAGTTACCTTGAGTATGGAGGCTACCAGGTCCCAGTCCCAAGTGAAGTTGTCTTTGGTAAACAGGACCTGGGAGTCCTTTATGGTCTGCATCACCATGTCTTCTGATGACAGCTGAAGTAAACAAACTTTACGATCAACCAACTTACTCTAGGTCTGCATACACAAAATCTTATTATGATCAACTAACTTACTCCATGTCTTTAACAAAATCTTAATAAACACAGAATCTTTAGCATATATGTTATTATGTAACCGAAATATTTAAATTCATAATAAAAAGATAAATGAAAAGCTGATGCATTCAGAGGAATATTTACATGCTCTTCATCTTACCCGTATATATAAACTGTATTTATTTATTTTACAACAATTATTGAACATGTTATACAACTTATATTAATCACTCTTGATGGCCTGGATGTTGGCGTGGGAGGGGTTTTACTGTGGGAGGAAACCGGAGTACCCGGAGAAATCCCACACTCTTCATCTTGATATCATGGTAGCAAACAGGATTTATATGTGATTTGAACACTATTTGGTTAAGAGTGCATTAAACTAACAATTGATTACCTTGTTGATATAGTAGGAGTTGAGTCTATTCCTGTTTTGGTGGAAGTGTTTGGAGAACGGTGACTTGCGTCCCCCCATGTTCTTTATGAGATGGTCCAGGTACAGACTACAGGGCACTATACCTCTTTTCTTCATGGAATGTAACCGGTCAAGATAAGACACAGCATTACATGCTCGACTGAGGGGGAAAACAAATACATACAGTTAGGTGTGGTGAAAATGCAGTTCAGTAATTAAATTCATATGAATTCTTTAGCTAAGAGAAGGAATAATGTAAAAAAGATATCAATGTGTTTGTCAGTCCTTCAGACAAATACACTATATTTAAAGATTATCAATGTACTTAAGGTTTTAGACATGAGTTTTTCTTCCCTTCTAATGATAAGTTCATTATCAAATGATGTAGTTTCTGAAAACATACAGCGATAAATTTTCATATTTTGTAGCTCTTCAATTAATATATAGGAGACAACTCTCATTATCAATCAAAACATTTTAACAAAATGTTTTTTAAACTCTTGTCAGAGGTTTAGAGAACATATTTAGATTTTATATTAATCATGATGATTATTATCTACCTGTAAGTGAAGGGCTTATACAAGTGTTGCATGTGGCTGAAGTGGAATTTCCTTTTAAATATATTTGTCCAGAATTTAAATAGATAGCATAATTTTTTCGGGGGATCAATGGCCCTATGGCCCCCTTCAGGATTATCACATTAAAAGTAGTTAAGCAATGGTTTATATGATACCTATTTTCCCATTACATTGATAAGAAGGCTAAAGACTTACTGCTGCTGCTGCTGAGGAATGTCTGCAGCTGAAGCCATGGCCATGAGGGTAGGAAGACAGTGGCTGTGGTGGCTACACTCGTTAGGTAACAGGGTGCTCGCCTGTACACAAAAACACACATTTTTAATATATATAATGTACATCAAAACAGGGTGCTCGCCTGTACACAAAAACACACATTTCTAATATATATAATGTACATCAAAACAGGGTGCTCGCCTGTACACAAAAACACACATTTTTAATATATATAATGTACATCAAAACAGGGTGCTCGCCTGTACACAAAAACACACATTTATATTGTACACCAAAACAGGGTGCTCGCCTGTACACAAAAACACACATTTATAATGTATACCAAAACAGGGTGCTTGCCTGTACACTAAAACACACATTTATAATGTACACCAAAACACACATTTATAATGTACACCAAAACAGGGTGCTGGCCTGTACACCAAAACAGTGTGCTGGCCTGTACACAAAAACACACATCTATAATGTACAACAAAACAGGGTGCTGGCCTGTACACAAAAACACACACCTATAATGTACACCAAAACAGAATGCTCGCCTGTACACAAAAACACACATTTATAATGTACACCAAAACAGGGTGCTCGCCTGTACACAAAAACACACAATGTACACCAACCAACCATTTAATATCAACATGAGTTCTGGTTATGGTAAAATGGCATAATTAATCAGTTATTGAGTTATAAACTGCCCACCAACACAGGATACTTCATTAGGACAAGTAAATGGACTGGATTGAGGATCCTTATTCCACTGCAGCTAAAGCTGTCCTAGAACTGGCTCAAGAATTAAGGATCCTTGCTCCACAATACTACAAGCAAAGAATTAAGAATCCTTGTTCCACAGTCCTACAGGCTAAAGAATTATGGACCCTTGTCCCTGTGGATGTTAATAATTATGAATCCTTGTTCCACAGTCCTATAGGCTAAAGAATTATGGACCCTTGTCCCTGTGGATGTTAATAATTAAGAATCCTTGTTCCACAGTCCTACAGGCTAAAGAATTATGGACCCTTGTCCCTGTGGATGTTAATAATTAAGAATCCTTGTTCCACAGTCCTATAGGCTAAAGAATTATGGACCCTTGTCCCTGTGGATGTTAATAATTAAGGATCCTTGATCCAATGGAAGCTAAAGCATTAAAAATCTGGGTTTTTTTCGTACTGGAAGATAAAGAATTAAATCTCTTTGTTCCATTACAGAATAAATAATTCAGGATCCTTGTCCTAGCGCAAGATAAAGAATTCAACTGTTGACAATGTAGCTCATACGGCTAATGCAAAAAGGATAATGATGTCAAGGTCCACAGTATGAATCCTGTTCTGACTGATTAGTTGCATTTTACACTCAGAAAACTTTATCAATAAACTTTCATTCACGTTTTGTAACAGTTGAGAAAAAAATATTAATTTTGTAATTGTGATGGGAAAAAGTGTCCTATGCACAGATGCAGCTTTTAGCAGTAGTATGTGGTTCCCAAAATAAGCCAAAGAAACACCAAGCTACTTATAGTGTATATCCATGGTTACCTACTGACATAGAATATGATGTATGTATCATTTTCTACAAGGGGGACTTACCATATGCATCAGTTGTCCAAGCAGAATGGTGGTGCGGACAAACAGCTGATCCTCACTGCTTATAACTACCTCCACCAGCGCCTAAAAATAGTATCAACACCATCTATCATACAGAGTCCAAAAGGCAAGGATCTCATCACAAAATAGTATCAAAACCATCTATCATACAGAGCCTAAAAGGCAAGGATCTCATCACAAAATAGTATCAACACCATCTATCATACAGAGTCTAAAAGGCAAGGATATCATCACAAAATAGTATCAACACCATCTATCATACAGAGTCTAAAAGGCAAGGATCTCATCACAAAATAGTATCAACACCATCTATCATACAGAGCCTAAAAGGCAAGGGTCTAATCACAAAAAAGTATCGACGTAATCTATCATACAGAGTCTAAAAGGCAAGGATCTCATCACAAAATAGTATCAACACCATCTATCATACAGAGCCTAAAAGGCAAGGATCTAATCCAGAATAGTATCAACATAATCTATCATATAGAGTCTAAAAGGCAAGGATCTCATCACAAAACAGTATCAACACCATCTATGATACAGAGCCTAAAAGGCAAGGATCTCAACACAAAATAGTATCGACATAATCTATCATACAGAGTCTAAAGGCAAGGATCTAATCCAGAATAGTATCGTCATAATCTATCATACAGAGTCTAAAGGCAAGGATCTAATCCAGAATAGTATCGTCATAATCTATCATACAGAGTCTAAAGGCAAGGATCTAATCCAGAATAGTATCAACATAATCTATCATACAGAGTCTAAAGGCAAGGATCTAATCCAGAATAGTATCGTCATAATCTATCATACAGAGTCTAAAGGCAAGGATCTAATCCAGAATAGTATCGTCATAATCTATCATATAGAGTCTAAAAGGCAAGGATCTCATCACAAAATAGTATCAACATAATCTATCATACAGAGTCTAAAAGGTGAGGATCTCATCACAAAATAGTATCGACATAATCTATGATACAGAGCCTAAAAGGCAAGGGTCTCATCACAAAATAGTATCAACATATATAATCTATCATACGAGCTTAAAAGACAAGGGTCTCATCTCAAAACAACACAATCTATCATAGATTTTACAAGAATTGAATATAGTATTGATACAAAGTGCATAGCTATAATCTATCATAGACTTAAAAACATTGTTGTAGAAGAAAAATTGTGAAGATTGTTTAATACCAAGTTAGTCAAATAGAAGAATATATCTTCCTAGGAAAATAAAAGTCAAGCCTAGCCTGTTAACCAATATATTTCTTCAAAGAGAGATCAAGCTGTCTGTTGATGAAATCAATTTACACATCAATCAAATCCAAAGACTACTAAAGCATTAAACAGCTTCTGATTGTTTATTTCAGGTTTAGTCTGAACACAATGTTACTTACATCCAAGATGCCAGCACCAATCCATGCAGAAAGTAGGAGGGCTAAATGATTTTCAACAAGGTTAGGTCTGAAACACAATCAAACACAAATATTTAAATTGTGTTTTTCTTGTACTTAAATAACTCTTATAATTATGTACAAAGAAGAAATGAAGAAAGAGCTGTCTAAAATTGAGCATGAAATTCAGATTCAAACATGTTTACTTCTGAAACAAAATTTTCATTTGTTTTGTTTGTATATAAAACTGGGAGTTAAAGTACATTCTATGTCGGCACTTCCTTAGGTACAACAGCCAGATTGCCCTGGGGAATGTACGAAAAACCCTACCTTTTTCAAAATCTGAGTTGAAAGCTTTTTAAATTTTAATATTAGCTTTAAATAGCTACATATCATGTAAAAATGACGAAATTTTGTTTTAGGTTAAATAATCCGAGCATTAAATGGCTGTGGTATGCTAATAGCCATAGTGCATCAAAAACATTCTGGGGAGAAAATAGCCTATGTTTGAAACATGTACACATATGTATCACTTATAGACATTTGACACTGACCTTATTTTGGCCATGTGTGGTAATACTGCTCGTCCCTCCTCACATATAAATCCATCTGTCAATCGCCAGCTGTCTCGCATCATGGAAGGATCTGTAAGTACAAGAAATTAAGAGAAATTGTTTTAACCCAAACTTTCAATTAATTAAAGGAAACAATAAAAAGGATGTTTTACTAGGATTCCCCTCACAATTCTGTCTCATTCCCTGTCTTGTCCGAATATCTACTTGATTCTCTCCTATTTCGAGGGAAAACTTTTGAATTACAATTTCTTTAACAGACAAAAGAATTGAAATTACTGGACAAAAGAATTAAGTCATTTTCATAACTTAAGGATCAGTTGACACAAATGCCCTTGATGACAGCCAAAGAATTCATTTTTTTTTTTTTTTGCAAAAGTTTACTAAAATATTCATTTGTGTTAGGCAAGGTTCTCTATATGGCGGCATACCATTTTTTTTCTGAAATTTTTAAAGTTGAACTTGGCCATAAAAATCTGTAAAATTTAGTTGGATTGTCACCAAATCAGAAATAAGCCACAATCTTATTATCATACAACCGCATTATCAAATTACAGTTAAATGTCTCTCTATCCATTAAAGAGTAAATGAAATTCTGATGGAATGTCGGCCTAATCAAAGGCACCAGCCGGGGAGGGGGGCATAAACAGAAAATCAAAAACAATTTTAAATAAATAAACAAGAGACTTGTTTTAGTGAACAAAAACATATGTCTCCTCTTATAATCTTTCTTTATTCTGACCAACTTTTAATACGAAGGGGAGACATAATAACAATTATTCTTATATTCATTACCCCAAACCCAAACCTCCGTCATAAAATTTTATCAGAAATGTTATATTATAAAACATTAACATTATTTAGGCTGTTGTCTTTGCTCATAACAGTTAAATACAAATGGTGGAGCACATAGTAATACATCAAAAGTAATAATCAGCTCTTCAAATATTGGAACTTATGTATATAAAGCTACAGACAACTTACCAACACTGAGCAAGGCAGTGGAGAAGTTGTCCGTCCACTCAGGAACTTGAAGACGGAATAAATCATAAAGTATTTCAATAATTCCTTGCTGAAATGACAAAATCAAGACGGTTCACACAGCTGTAAATTTCAGTGGCAATATATTACAGAAATTGGTCATGCGATAAGCAATATCAATCAGAAACATGACATTTTTCACGTATAACTGTAAAAATATTGTATGATACGTTTTATGAATAATAAAAATGATTAAAAAATTCATATTCTTCAGAGATGGTTTATGGAACTCTTCTAATTCAAAGGTTGGAATAGTCCATTGTGAAATTTACTGGTTAATGAGTTAAATTTCCAACAATGTTAAATAATAGTTTCTACGACTTGTTGTTTTCAATAGAATAAAAGAAATTACTGTGGGGAACTTAACAATGACTTTGACTTACCCTAATCTCATAATATGGCAAGTATAATATTCCTACTAAGGACTGTAGGCCACTTCCATCTGGTCGACAAAATCTTATTATGCCTGCAAAAAAAAGATATTTGGTTGTAAATTAACTATAAAACTCCTCTAAGATAAAACCATAATAATTAAGGTTAACAATCAATTTAACCACTAATGTAAGCCAAATATGTGTTTTGATACTGAAACTTGGGATAAATCCACAAAGTGGTTATACTAAAAAGAGCACACATTGTTTTTGGTATATACTGTATAACTCTCCTTCGGGACTGACCAAGGAGGGACCATGGACACACCAATTCAAACAGCCCATCATCCTGATGATGGCGGGCTAAAAACTATAGGTCTTTCAATGTTAAATTTCAGTGCATATAGAAATTTTAAGTGCAGTAGAAATTGCATTTAAAAATTATAAGATATGAGCTCGAGTCTCACATGCAGATTTATCAATACCTGTGTGACCATTACAATAATGTTTTTTTTAAACACTGATTAGTAATTACTTGCCTGGCCAAGACCTCATAATGGACACAATAGCCATCTTGCTGGCAGAAAATCGGTTTTCTTTATCCTCTCTGCGAAAACAAATACAAATATCAACATGTTTCCATCAAAAGGAAACCTCAACATGTTTTCATTAGATATGAATAGTTATGTTTTTAAAACTAATTATCAAAACCATCAACATTTATAAAAACATTCATGATCAAATATAGTTTTTAAGAGAAAAAACTGCTAAATGGCCCTTGCACTGAATTGGTTGTTGTAATTAGACCAGTGCAAGCATAAATTGGAAAATTAAGCAGATAAAATAATGAATTTTTTTAATAAAGGATAGGACTGAATTTCATAGTTTACATATTGAAGATGGTGCTGTTATGGTAAACAGATCAATTAGCCATGCATAAATGATCCAATCTTACCCAGAGTGATACCAAATCTTACCCGGAGTGATCCCAAATCTTACCCGGAGTGATACCAAATCTTACCCGGAGTGATACCAAATCTTACCCGGAGTGATACCAAATCTTACCCGGAGTGATCCCAAATCTTACCCGGAGTGATCCCAAATCTTACCCGGAGTGATCCCAAATCTTACCCGGAGTGATACCAAATCTTACCCAGAGTGATACCAAATCTTACCCAGAGTGATCCCAAATCTTACCCAGAGTGATCCCAAATCTTACCCGGAGTGATACCAAATCTTACTCGGAGTGATACCAAATCTTACCCGGAGTGATACCAAATCTTACTCGGAGTGATACCAAATCTTACCCGGAGTGATACCAAATCTTACCCAGAGTGATCCCAAATCTTACCCGGAGTGATACCAAATCTTACCCAGAGTGATCCCAAATCTTACCCGGAGTGATCCCAAATCTTACCCGGAGTGATACCAAATCTTACCCAGAGTGATACCAAATCTTACCCGGAGTCATCCCAAATCTTACCCGGAGTGATCCCAAATCTTACCCGGAGTGATCCGAGGTCTCCGCCCCACTGTACCGGTAGTGACAATCTGTAAATGGTGCTAACAGTTGCTGAAAGTATAATGAAATTTGCATAATTAAATTTACATTGGGTAGTAGCCCACAGGCAGATTCTACATATTTTACTTGGCAAATGGAGGTGATTGAAACATAGCTACATCTACCAGATCTTATTTTAACAATTGTAGAAGTACCATTTTTCTCGTTTAACCCCTTTACCACTGTATAACATAATGGATTCATCCAGAGAAATGTTAGGTACAGTCTACTAAAGCTATATAGGGATGAAAAGGTTACCCTTCACCTCTAGATCACCTTACCTCTAAATCACCCTTCACCTCTAGATCACCTTACCTCTAAGTCTCACCCTTCACCTCTAGATCACCTTACCTCTAAGTCTGACCCTTCACCTCTAGATCCCCTTACCTCTAAGTCTCACCCTTCACCTCTAGATCATCTTACCTCTAAGTCTGACCCTTCACCTCTAGATCCCCTTACCTCTAAGTCTCACCCTTCACCTCTAGATCACCTTACCTCTAAGTCTGACCTTCACCTCTAGATCACCTTACCTCTAAGTCTCACCCTTCACCTCTAGATCACCTTACCTCTAAGTTTCACCCTTCACCTCTAGATCACCTTACCTCTAAGCCTCACCCTTCACCTCTAGATCACCTTACCTCTAAATCATCCTTCACCTCTAGATCATCTCACCTCTAAATGACCCTTCACCTCTAGATCCCCTCACCTCTAAATCACCCTTCACCTCTAGATCATCTCACCTCTAAATGACCCTTCACCTCTAGATAATCTCACCTCTAAATCACCCTTCACCTCTAGATCCCCTCACCTCTAAATCACCCTTCACCTCTAGATCATCTCACCTCTAAATCACCCTTCACCTCTAGATCCCCTCACCTCTAAATCACCCTTCACCTCTAGATCCCCTTACCTCTAAATCACCCTTCACCTCTAGATCATCTCACCTCTAAATCACCCTTCACCTCTAGATCACCTTACCTCTAAGTCTCACCCTTCACCTCTAGATCACCTTACCTCTAAGTCTCACCCTTCACCTCTAGATCACCTTACCTCTAAGTCGGTATTGAACTTGATGAGGTGCCGTGTGCGTGGATGGTTGAGAAGGTGCAGTATTGTGCAGACAAGACTTTCGTTGATCCTAGGGTACTGGTGACAGTCAAGAGCAGCTCTCAAGATACTCCCAACGCCACCACATTTAGCAACTAGCTCTGGGTTCAGGAATGCTACAACACAAACATACAAAACCAAATTATTGATTTATTACTGTATGCACCAATATCATTTAATATTAGAAAACAAAACAAGAACCACCATGTCTCCAAATGTTTTATTTTTGAGAAAGGTCAAATTCATCACTTGTAAATTAGACCTTTCTCAAAAATAAAACATTAGGAATATTTGATTCTCTTAACAACACATTTGTAAGTAACAAATCTAAAACTTAGTATTGTATCTTTGTCCATCAGTGATGTTGTTCATGTACAGCTTGTTGGGTTTTCGAATTCAAAGCTGAACATATTGAAATTAAAACCCCAGAGAAATACATAATCTGTATTAAGTGTACAGGGTGATGAATATTTACCTATTTCACAAATTGTCGACAGACAAACTCGAACCATGCGGTCTCGTTCGCTTGCCCCATCGTTACCGATAGCGACCAGTGGGTAGATGAGGGAGCAGGTAAGTTTGTGGGGAGCCAGCTGTGCTATCCTCCGTACCAACTTAATGGCATGGATCCTCTCCACCTCGTTGTCCAGGCACATGTCAATTGACCTGTCAATGAAAGTACGTATTATGCAACTATTGTTGACATTTCGACTGAAATCATGATCATTCAAACACTTGACGTGATTGATATACTTTACCTGCAGTTTAAGAGTTGAATTGAGTACAAAATCGTTATGACGTCACTAGTTCAATACAACTTTTTGTTCTGCAATTTTGTGTAGGTTTCCACTCAACATTGAATTTTACTTGGAACAGGTGATCACGTGCAAATAAATTATGACTTTAACAGACAGTTTGGATCAAATTTATTTTCAATGGCGATTTGTCATTACTTTATGCAAGAGGGGTCTTAGTCTGAATGTTATTTTTGGAATCTTCACTAATTTTGTTTTGGTTGTTGGGAAATTTTGACATATTTGACACCTGTTACATTGAAAAGAGGATCAAAGATGTCTATATGTGTAACTTTTGTTCTGCTCCTCTATATAACTTGCACCAAAGACTTCAACACTTTTACACTATCGCCACAGGTAATGTGGTAATGCAATAGCATTACCTGGAATTTCTATGAACAAGCGAGCTAAAAATGTATTTGATTACAAAATTTCAAAAAAATATATATTGGAGGTCAATGCCTACACATTTAGAACTAGGTACAGTAAAACCTGACTTATTCAAACCAGGTTTACTCGAATAACCCTCAATAGCCAAACAGTTTGTTTTGTCCCTACCGAATTTGTACATATTCAACCAATCTCATTACTGGAATGCATTGTATTCCTCAAACTACTTATCAGGTCCCTACGAGTTTGAGTAAGTGAGGTTTTACTGTACTTGTTGCCAAGGCAATGTAGCATGACGAAGACCCATACCTGACAATGAGGTAGTCAATGTGTAGTTTGTATAAGAGATCCAGCGTTTCTCCATCCTGTATGAAGTACCTCAGCACCCTCAATGTGGCCGCTCTCACCTCCTTGGCCTCGTGGAACAAACTCACCCGTAAGCTGAATCAAACCCAACACCATGTTATTTATCACTAACAGATTTGAAAATTCAAATATAATTTATTTAAAAAACAAAGCATGTTAATACCATAAACAGATATTGAAAATTTGAATATACATGTACTCTATTTTAAACAAATATAGATCGTGAAAAAAGAAAATAAATGATATGCTGAATTTACCAAAATAAAAAAAAACAACCTTAATACATGCAATTATTATAAGCTAATTATGCTTTAAACTCAGAAATAACTTATTATTTCAATTTCTTTAGAAGTTTATCTTTATTGCAATTGAAATCATTATAATTAAATTTGATATTAAAAACATTATTTATTAATTATTTGGAACATTCAGCTTAAGATTTATTAGTCTACTTCATTTTAAAATCACTTTACACATAAATATTTCCTTACCAGCACAATATGTCTTGTTTAGAATATCCCAAGCTTTTCTGCTTTCCCAGTTTGTACAGAAGTTTAACAAATGCATTAAGATAACCTAGCTTCTTTGTCTTATGTACATGAAGTTGTACTGTCGCTACAGTCAGTACTTCTTTAACATTTTCACCAGGATCTGAAAAAGATATATGAAATTAAATATTTGTCAACAATAAAGAAACATTTTTTTCACCCGACAGTTAAACAATAAATTAATCAAGATAAATAAACCACTAAAGCAGAAAAATATCTGTTCTTGCCATTGATACCTAATTTGCATGTAATAGAAAGTGTTGCATATTTTAAATGACAGTTTAAACTAGCTGTGAACCTTGCATGAATTGGTAAAATTTCTGTTTTAGAGAAGTTGCACTGTATATTAGATGTTCAAATACTTTCCAAGATAGAAATGTGATTTATTTTTCCCTTCAATTGTACCGATAATGTCAGCAATCACAAACAATGACAAGGGCAAATCTTTTTGTGATGTTTTGTTGCTGACAGAGTCATATGAAAATAATGCACCCAATGTTCTGAAACCTCATGTATAGCGAAACTGAACAAGATTAAGGTTGTCAAATACGCCATTTCCGGGATACAACTTTCAGTCAGTTTAGTCATTGACTTTCATCACCAAGTGACATTGTTTTGGGCACTTTGAAAACGAAATGGCCGCCAAATTGATTAATCGAAGTTTGCAATGGAGGAAAACAAGTTGAAAAGGTTTTGGTCCAGAGTTTGGAGGGTCTTCAATTTCAACTTGAGCTTGTCATGGCTCTAACTTTGTAAGGAAAGAGAAATGCATGGCCAAGCTGAACATTGGGCCTTCCAAATGCAAACTCTACTCAGATGCTCTACCATATTGTTACACCTGGTACACATGGCTTGTAGCAATATTTGTACAATCAGGGCTTTTTCTGAGGTCGTTTTGCGGCCATTAATGGGCCCCATTCCCAATTGAAATTATTTCCCAATCTTACCCAATTCACCGATTTTCTTCACAAAATAAGACAAAGCGGCCCAATCTCAAACTGGTTATAGAAAACAAAAGCCCTGACAATGTATTATTACAGAGACTTTATCATATGTTTCCTCGTCCTATTACAAACTGGTGCCATTGACCTCCCCTTTTAAGGAGAAGCCTTGGTGGGGCGGAGTCAAAGATCCTGTGTTGGAGATTTAGAAAAAGGGGGAAATATAGTGTAAAAGATGTGCATTGATATTTTTAATTAGGTCGCCTTACAATTGTGAACTGCAGGGAATTTCCCTAATTTTAGCTCAGTCGGTAGAACAACCGGGCTTGAGATCATCATGATCATCATGCAACCATGATGATCTCAAGCCCGGTTGTCCCAGATTCGAGCCTCAGCAACAGCACTATCTTTATTGTGTTTCCTATTACATAAATTTTAGGAAGAAGAGGCAAACCCAGTGTTCATTTTTTGATGAAATCAAATGGAGGACGTTTACTATACCTAATTTAAAAACAATCATATTGAGACAATGATTTTGGACAGATTATACCAAAAGAAATATTTTGGCACCATGGTTACCTGTTGTATTGTTTGTTTAAGACAACATGAACGGATGCACTTCAATCAATGCCCGAATGGATTTCTTATCTAAAACAAGTCAGATTGTGTTTCTTTTTTTGTGTGTTTGATAATTATAATCAGACAACAAACCGGTAAATAGTCTATAAATTGTTTTCTTCTGTGTATTCAAGAATGAACAATTTATAGACAGAAGTGATTTTCAAACACACATACTCTTTCTCTATTTCTCAGTGACATTACAGTGACAGTGCGAATACTAGAGGTCAATTAGCTCCCATGGCCAGGACGTCGACAGTGTTTTTCTTCAAATTGACATGTCAACCCACCTTTCGAAAGGTCCAATTTAACACCCTCCTCGCCGCTTTCATGGCGAACTGAAAAAGAAAAGAAGTAATCAGTGAGATAAATTGACATTCCTTTAAAATGAAAGCATAATCAAAATGTAAAATGTTTGTGAACTTACTTCTAGATCGGACATTTCTGAATGGACGTCCGTGGCGGACCATAGCGGCCGCCATGATCAAAATTTACTTCCTACACCGTACGGTTGTCGTAATTCTGAAATTTGAGCATTTCCCTTAAACAGTAAAGTCATAAAAGTAATGTATGTAGATATATAATTTAGACTGCTTAGCTTAAAAAAAGAAGAAAATAACAAAGTAATACTTTGTTGGTCACTCTCAATCATTTTTACGACTACCAGGCGAACACATTTTTGGCAAAAATGGCAGACGAAATGGCGATTCTGCAACCAGAGTTTGAAAAAATAGCCGAAAATATCCGTGGTGCTGAGGGACCAGTCTTTGACACCGACGGAAACTTTTACATGGTGGCACCTGAAGTAGAAAAAAATGGGAAATTTGCTGGCCAAGTGTTAAAAGTTGATTTGTCCACAGGAAAGGTGAGGTCGAAGGATCACTAATCTGCTAATCTGATGTCATTGTGAGATCAGATTATTACAAGGGGCGAGGTAACTTCATCTTCATATAATATTTGGTGATGACCCTCCATCAAATTAATGAAGATTGCGGATCAGTGAAGGGACCGAACAAAATATTAGATATGTATCAATAACAACCCCGGTGGGTGGGGCCAATCACGTGCACAGGGACATGGTCACCTATTATCGACATACCAAAATATTCGACATGTTCGCCATTTCGTTTAATTTATATTTCGTGAGACCATGCCACCAGGCGACTAAACAATTGAAATTAGTAATTTTATAACAAAATGAATAAAAAATATCATTAAAAGCCCATTTTTTATGCAACTTTAAAAACCTACCTACAGCGTTATATCGCCAAGTCAAGTTGAGAATGCTTTCTCAACACAGAACCAGATGTCCTCTGTCTGATTATGCTATTTTTAGCTGATAAATCTAGGCCAGGCAAAACAATTTTGCATTTTAAGCAGCATAGGATTTTTGTTGCAGTTTTAATAAAATGCTATAAAAGGGCGTCGAAAAATGTTTATTTTTTCATTCAGAAATATCAAAATTGCAAAATATCACAATTTTTTACACCAGACCCAGTGAAGTGCAATGGAATAAAATCTTAATGAATAGAAGATAATGCAGAGTTTTAAATATGGAATTATGCAAAAAAACTTTAGCCTCATTAAATATTGTTGGTGGTGAAAAATATAGAACCAAATATCATTCACATCAAAATGTACCATTTTCTGAAGAATAATGATATAAAACTCAAAAATTGTTTGTTTTAACAATGTTTCCTATTACAAAATTTGATTGGCATGGCCTTCAATCTCCGGAACTGCAAGGAAGCGCCCATTTTGAAGCTAACAATACTGTCAATTCGGCCGCCATGTTGCGACTAGCAGTCGGAAAATATCTGGATTACAATGAGTAAATAACAAATTGACAGACAGATATTTGTAAAGATAAGGTAAAAGTTCGACAGTTGGATTAATAAGATTGGAATATTTCATTCACAGTTTTTTTGTGAAATGCCCGAGATGAAATGATTACCATGTCAATTTATGGGTCTTCTTGGATATATATATAGACTTATATGATAAAATAAGCAATAAATAGGTCTACTTATATGATCGTTGAAATAACAGTTATAACTCGGTAACAAAATTGTTACCCAAACGCAGGATTATAATCCATGTGTATTTATAAAAAAAAACTGTTAAATGGAATTTAAAGTTCAAGTCTTTAAAGTTCTTCTACCCAATAGATACCATGGTATATGTTAGATTGTTACTTTATGTGTCTCAAAATACCGGAACTTTTTTTCCTAATAGGTTTACAAATGACAACCAGATACTTACTCTTGTACACATCAGAACCATATATAGCTGTGAGGGGTAGGGGGCTGTTCTAGTTTTAATTTGATTTTCCTTTTGATATTTGTGATATTTATTTTGTAGACAGAGATTCTATGTGAGCCAAGCATAAATGGAGATGGGGGAGTGCCAGCAGGCTGTCAATGTGACAAAAATAATGTCATTTGGATAGCAGACATGAGGCTAGGAATTCTCAAGGTCACCAGGGATGGGCAGTACCAACAGGTAATTTACTGTCAGTGTCACATAGTTACAGAGTTTACCATGGAAACGGGCAGTACCAACAGGTAATTTACTGTCAGTGTCACATAGTTAAAGAGTTTACCATGGTAACGGGCAGTACCAACAGGTAATTTACTGTCAGTGTCACATAGTTAAAGAGTTTACCATGGTAACGGGCAGTACCAACAGGTAATTTACTGTCAGTGTCACATAGTTAAAGAGTTTACCATGGTAACGGGCAGTACAAACAGCTAATTTACGCTCAGTGTCACATATAGTCACAGGGTTTACCATGGTAACGGGAGTACCAAGAGATAACTTGCTCTTAGGGTCACATAGTTACCAGTTAGTTACTAGGTTACAGAGTTTACCATGGTAACAGGCAGTACCGATATATAACTTTTCTAGCATCACATAGTTACCAGGTTACAGAATTTACCATGGTAACAGGCAGTACCAACAGGTGATTTACTTGAAGTATCACATACAGGTTGTTACCAGGTTACAGAGTTTACCATGGTAGTGGGCAGTATCAATGGATAACTTGCTCTAAGTGTCACATAGTTACCAGGTTACAGGGTTTACCATGGTAACAGGCAGTACCAACAGGTGATTTACTCGAAGTATCACATAGTTACCCTGTGTACCATTGTATTGGGCAGTTGGCAAAGAAAGGTAATTATCAGCCTACAAATGCAGTGACTGGTCAATTTTTTTTACCGAAGACCAATCAAAATGCTATCACCTTGCCTTCAGTTTTACCATGACATATTCCAGATTTGTAGGGAGCACAGGTGATTGTAACCCCTGAGTATCAAATATACTCTTGTTTCAAATTTTCCTCATTCTGTTTTTAAGGAAAATTTTATGCAAAACTAACCAGAAGGTGAATCTTTCAAAGGTGTGTAAAACTGACAAAGACAACAACACCATGCAGGGATGTAACGACTGTACTTTTGACTACTTTGGAAACTTATGGGTGACAGCACCAGCTGGGAAGATCGCTCCCGATCCCTACACAAGATCTATGGAGGTAGGTCTCGCATATACAGAACATCTAAATATAGATGTTGGTATTAGTTATAATTATGATCTGTTGTTCAAAAGGTGATTAGCTTAATCTGTTATTAGCACAAATTTTAATTATTGATATCCTGTAACTTCAAAACGAAACATTGTATTTAGTTACGACTTTGCAGATACAAAGATCTAATAGTGTCAATTTACATGCCAAAATTGCAAGATTTTATCTTGTATATTGACAAAATTATTAAAGTTTGAAAAATGTCGTTAAATAGTGATTATTAAGCTAATCACACTTTGAACAGCTGGGCCCAGATCATGATGCCATTACTGATTAAATTATGGTTGATTTTTCACCAGTTGATGATCAGAATTAATTATGAATCGATATACATTGTACCATTATGCTTGTCTGTGTTTGAGCAAAAAAAATCTTTCCAATCCAAAAAATATCTTGCAAAGAAGATAAAATGATACGATGTCAACATGTGAATCCTTCTCACTGTTTAACTCTTTGACCCCTGAAGACACATTTGAACTCTTCCTATTCAAAGGTTAGAATAGTTTATTATTATGAAATTTTAGGTGTGAATGAGTTAATTTAAAACTTATCTTTAAAGTTAAATTAATTAGGTATCCATACTCTCTGATCTTCTCATCGACATAATACCACAAATTACTTACAAACAGGTGCAGTAGATATAACTCATGTTAATATCACAATTCTCTTTTTAACATGTTTTCCCCAAACACCATTTTCCCTTCTATATAATCTTGTATGTACCCTTGGTAATTTTATTTAGATAATATCATATAGTTTGAGGTGAATTCCTCTTAATATCATGTTTTTTAACCAGTCACATACAATGATGTCATTTCCATTGATTTCAGAAACAACTTGTACAAAATATTGCATAGAAAATAAAAAATAAACAATCTTTTTATGAAAAAGTGTCATATATAGACTGAAACATCTTCATATGTACATTGGATAGCTTACTTTTTTTGGATTGGTAATGCATTTGATTAAGTGGAAAAACATGTTTCTCTTCATGTCACATACCTGATAATATCATGTTTTTGTCTGACAAGTACAACATGATATAAAGAGGAATGCACTTAATTACATTTTTACCAGTGAAATATCAAAAATTATTCATTCTATAAAAGTGATATTTTTCACTACGGTAGTGAAAAATATCACTTTTTCTGATTTAACCAATCAGAATGCTGCTTACAAACGACGTTTGGAAAAATCAAAAGCTGCCACTGCAGATTTTCCTATAAAAAATGTAATAAACAGAATATCTAACAGTATCTTCAGTAATAACAAACATCTTTCACTCGTGTGGCTTATATTTTGATATTTTTCATTCGTGCTGCGCACTCGTGAAAAAATATCAAAATATTAGTCCCACTCGTGAAATATATTTGGTATTACTGAAGACACTGTTAGATATCTTCTATGTACTTGTATTTAGCTAAAAATAGACAAGCACATGTACATATCAAAGAAACAAAAGAAAAACAAAAATATGCTATCAAATATTAAAGATGAAATTATTTATGTTGTTATCATAATTATGTAAATTATAAGCATTTAAAAACCAGTCTTGAAAATCTTTCAAAAATCAAAATATGTCCCCCGTATTAGAAGTGTTTTTATTTCTACGTATTCACCACACCATAGGAGGCTTTTGGGTCTGTGTATTGTCGGACGGTAGACGAGGAGGTGGTCAAGGTTGACACTGGGATACTCTTCCCTAATGGGATCGCCGTGAAACATTCGGAAGATGGGCGACCAGCGCTGCTGATTGTTGCTGAGACACCCACCAAGTCTCTGTGGGGGTACACGATAGACGGTCCAGGCAAGGTGTCCAAAAAAACTCTCTGGGGAAAGTTGCCAGGTATGTCAGACATTCTTGTATAATAGAAATTGTGGATCAACATGTATATTTATAACATTCAGATGACTATGAACCAGTAGTGATGTAAGAATAGGTAACACTACAGGGGTACATTGGCTACCGGTTGAATTAGTTGAACCTGGAGCAAAAACATCAGGCACAAATTTGGACCGAGGCTGACCTCTGTAAAATCTGGCACGTGTGGTTTAAGGGGTCTAGACAGACCTGGCTGAAACTAAATTGCTGACTATTGCTAGTTTGTGTTATTTATTTCTTAAACAATGTCAATCCAGATGAAGATGATAAAAAGTGGAATTATTTGAGGCGTGGACATTTTCGCTTAGTATTTCACTTGCATTAAATCTATGCGAAAACATACACACACGAATATATTGAACACTTTTCAAACTCTATAGAGTCTAATAGTATTACAGACATACATTACAAAACAGCGCGTACAACTCCCAGTGCAAAAAGTCCACACCGTGAATAGTTTGGAGGCTGACTAAGGGAAAAATTCCATGCACGTAAATATCAACTTTTACAGTATGCAGCATTACCTGTTATAGTTGACGTTTCTGACAATATCCCTGCATGTACTTACAATGGTTTGAACATGAACCAGTAATAATTAATGACGAGTAGTAGTAATACCGATAGTTTATGAACTATTAATAGGTGTTGTTTAAGACTGTGTGCTCAAATTAGTATCCGGCCCTGGCCCCGGTTTCATCAACGTTCCTTAACTTAAGGAAATTCTTTAACTTAAAAATCTCCATAGGAAAGCATTACAGAATTTAAGGGGAAAATCCTTAGTTAAGGAACTTTCCTTAAATTCTGTAATGCTTTCCTATGGAGAATTCTAAGTTAAGGAATTCCTTAAGTTAAGGAACGTTGATGAAACCGGGGCCTGGTGACTGTTCTTGACGCACTTGAAGAAATTAAATCTGACATGAAAAGATAATTTTTTTTGCATTCTGATACAATTAAAACTTTCAGTTTGGTATGGGACAGGTGTATATTGTTCATTTCGTGGTACTTTTGACAAAAAGTGATACGTAACTAAATATTGTCCTTCAGGTGACCTTGAAGGTGGTCCAGACGGGATGGACTTTGATGAGGAAGGAAACCTTCTGGTGGCTCATTGGGGCTCCTCTCACATCGAAGTGTTCGGTCCAGATGGAGGCAAGCCGAAAACCAGGATCAAGTGCCCATTTGCTAACCCAAGTAATTTACACTTCAAGCCAGCCACCAACACTGTGTATATTACGGAGCATGAATTCCACGGCCTGTGGAAGTTTGAATGGAAATGTAAAGGAATGCCGCAATACTGTGATACCTTGATGCTCTAAGATGATTTAAGAGTTTTTTTATAACAACATTAATAGTTTATATTACAGTATATTATAAATACAATACACATGTTAACATATTGATCATGAATGCATTACTTGACATGACATAGTTGCCATATTTTTGAAATGTTTACATATTAATATATTTTTGTTGAATATTTTTTGGGGGATAATCAGATGCTAATTCACATGTTTGTTTGAAATGACAGAAATGTCATCAATAATTCAATTGGAATCTTATTGAACACATTTATTGTCTTGCCAAACCTTCTCACCTTCTCACTTTTATGGTAATGTTATGGCTTCAATCATTGTTGTACTAAAGATTTATCATAATTATATGATATCAGTTTTAACCAGATGAGTGTTAGCATGAAATATTTTCCATATTTACATTTGAGTTTTAATGAAGTAATAAGTTTCAATTTAGTAAATCACTAGTACAGGTTTGTATTTTCATATTTGTAATTTGTTGGAAAGGTGCCTTCAAAGAATAATATTTATAATATTATATTGCTAGTCAATGATATAGGTTGTAATACTGCCCACTTGTATTATAAATATTCTTGTAATTTATGAAATAATTCTGTTGATCAATATATTATATTTAAGACTGATTAAGTGATAAAACGTGTAGCTTTAATAATGTTTAATTCATGACATATATATATTATATATTTATATAATTACTGTTAAAGGCCCAATATACGTAACTTTCGGCAAAACTTGAAGCAAAAATCAAGCCTAATAACTTATTATATTTATAGATTTAGTTAAGATTAACTGATATCAGCAATATTCAAGATGAATTCTTTCGCAGTTACCGGAAGCAGCTGCATTTGAATCACGCTATTTGTAAACACGCGTCCATTTTGAACCGTCTTCTACCTTCGGTTTGTTGTTTAAGTGGGCCCCACCTGAACTATTTTCAAATCTTTGGATTTTTTTGTCAAGAGTTTCTTGTTAGTTACCGCTCAGGTTTACTTCGTTTTAGGCTTATTTTTGCATGGTTATCAACTGGGGTTTTTTTCAGAATTTTTCAGAAACCCGAAAATTTCCCTGAAGTTGCGTATATTGGGCCTTTAAATCATATCCTGGTCAATTTTCTTATAATTGTGATTTATTTTGATATCAGCGATATCGACAAAGTTGTTATAGTTATAATAGTTTTATTGTTTACTTAAAAATGCAAGAAGTTAAAGAGTCTTCAAATTGTTTACATCCTATAAAACACAACTGCCTTTTGTTATTCTATTACGTTTTGTATACACTGATCATGTAATTGATGCAAATACTGTTAGTGGCATTATGACATGTATGGCTGGCAATTATCTTTCGATACAATTTTATTTAATCCGGGAAACCCTAATGTAAGTATAAATATTTTAGTGATAATAATAGTTTTAAGCAGTAATATCACTAAGAATATTTATACAAATTTAAAAAAAATAAGTACATTTATAGCATCTTAATGAATAATCTCGGGGATATGCCATGGCTGAACCTGGAGTCCCGGGGTAGGGTAGATGTTTTACTGGAATTTCCATTAAAATATCTACCCAACCCTGTTACTCTAGGTTTTGTTAAGGTGTATCACCCATAGAATTTATTTTAAAAAATTACATAGTAGTAAAAGTAAGGAAATCAAACTGGATAGAAGTCATTTGGTTTGGTGTCCTGGGATTAGGTTGGTATTCTAATGGAATAGCCCTCAAAAGGTTATAATAATTACCGCAGTGAAAAGTACATAAATTGAACAGAATTCAATAATTTTTAGATATCCCTGAAGAAGGTGATGCATTATTCTGGTAAATGACATGTTGGTTTTTCATTCTTTTATGTTTTACCTATTGGGAATGCACCAACTGACAAATGGTTTATTTCTTGGGTGATGACAGCAATGTTTTTTTTGTTGCCAGCTCCATTGTCAGCTTCATGCATAAGAAACTGTCGAATTCCATAATTTAATGCTACTTTTTAAAAGAGTTATTTGTGTCAGGTTCATAAATGCAAATTAGTTACCTGTATACAGAAAGCATTTGTAGTTGATTGTTGGAGATTTACATCATGTATTGAGATAGTAAATGTGGGGTTCCAATCACAACACGATCAGGCGTTACCAGTTGGTGGTTATTTTATTGTTGACTAGTTTTGACTCTTTAAGCGAGTCTTCATCAGGACATTTTGGTATGAAATTGCTCCCTAAAGTACTCTTTGGGAGGATCGTTTTGCTATTATGACGCCATATATAATGGACATGTTAGTGACGTTTTGTTACAATGGCCAAGAGCAGGTATAGTTACCTGTATACAGAAAGCATAAGTTGATTGTTGGAGATTTACATCATGTATTGAGATACGAATCGCCCATGCTAGATTATATCCCTCTGGTATACGTACTGTGGATTTAAACCTATACGTAATTGTGAACTGTTGCTGTAGGTAATGTTTTGTAAAATGCTTTTTCCTTATAATTGTCGTCTGCATGAACCTCCATGCTAGAGAGTTCCACTTTTCATTCCACAAGTATAGTTTTAATGTGGAATATTTTGCAACATACATGAACTTATGAGTTTATTAGCATTCCGTAAGCTTTGAACATTTCATGAAACGGTATCAAGGTGACCTCTTGCTAGTTTTTTAAAAACTACACAAGTACTCGTTCAGTCTAGCTATTCATTCACCCCTGAAGACACATTTGAACCTGTCCAATTCAAAGGTTGGACTAGTTTATTCTGAAATTCCAGTTGTGAATGGTTTAATAGAACAAGCAGTACTTATAATATATATAGTTATATGATGTTTTTTTGTTGATCATGAATATTTTATGACAAAGATTTGACAAATGTTATTTAATCATTTCCAAATAAAATTGTTTTTCTAATGATTATTCTGATTATTAAAAATGAGAACAGACATTTGTTGTATATATTTTTTTCCTCCTCAACATTCATGATGAATTCGATCTTTATTTTATTGTAGCTTTTTAGGTTCATAAAATTCTTGTTTCAGATACAGTTGTACCATGTTATCGCAAAGTCAACGGGACTGTGGAATTTAAAACTTCAAATTATCTGAGTATATTTAAGTTAAGTGAGTAGGCCAGTAAAATACTTCAAATTTAATAGGGTCTTTGAGTTTTACAAGTTCACGATAACAAGGTTCAACTATATTTGCTATGCCACAACCTTATATACTGGAACAAATTTAGTTTAGGCTCAAAGTGGTGTCCTTGATGTCTAAACCAGGTAATGAATGTTGTTCAATGCAACTGAAGTAAAATTGTTGTTCAATGCAACTGAAGAAAAAATGTTGTTCAATGCAACTGAAGAAAAATTGTTGTTCAATGCAACTGAAGAAAAATATGTACATACAAATTAATATACAAAATACAAAAAAAAACAACAACATACATTTGTTAAATTCACCTTTTTATTATTTTCGCATATCGTCCAGGCAATCAATTACTTCCCTTTAATAGAACAAGAAGTGGGATGGTCCCCAAAGTGTTTAAATCTAATGCCTTACAGGGTACACTTAGTTAAACATTGGAAATAAAATGATCTTACCAGATCTCTTTAATGACCTTTTCCAAATTACCCAAACACATTTCATGGCTAGAAATATTATGGATATGCATGTCTATACTAGAGGGTCGTTTTTATTTAAGCGGTTGAACCGGTCGGACCAGAGTGGTTCGTTTAATAAATAACTTGATTATCTACAATCTGATGCTTCTTTTAGGTGAGCCTTGAGAAAGTCTTAAATGGCCTGCATAAGCATTTGCAGATCCACTAGGATTTAAACCAGAAAACGTTAAATTTTCAAACAGACAAACCGATTGTTCCGCATAAACAAAAAGACCCAGGTGTTATAATTCTTATAAAAAAAAATCAAAATACCAAAAACACAAAATAAATTCGAGTCATGCTGATTTTGATTATTTTAGAATCAAAAGAAACTTTCAAATATTACAGTTGTAATCTTGTTCTTTCTGCTCCTATCAAATGTATAACTATAAAGTTTAATATAGATCAAATGGTGCATAATTATATAATTATCCCTTTATGCTTTTCAAATTACTGTAACATACCATGTGTTGATAATTGAATTGTAGAAAATAATATTCTACAATTCAAAAATTTTTATTAATTGCATTTTTTCAATATAAAAAAATGACCAATTGTATTCTTTCAATATAAAAAAAACAAACATAAACAATACTTCAATGTAAAATCGTTTGATATTACATCTTATAATTTGACAAGTGGTAACTATGTCAAAAATAAAATTGGCATATTTAAGTTATTTGTTTGTTGTTTGATAAATAAAAGTTTCACCTCCTTGTTCAAATTAGTAATTACTGGTTAACTAATTTATGCAAGCTCAGTTAGGTGTATACTTTTTATACAGAACATAAAATATTTCTGCTTCAAAAAATTTGACAAACTTCGATTCATAAAATATAAATATGGCCCTAAATTTCAAGTTAAGAATATCCGTTCTATACAGCAATGTCCTCTATTCTTAACACATCATAATTTTTACTCTAAAATTCATAGTTTTGTCCTAGCTGATATATATGATGGGAAAGTTGAGTAACAACCTCAAGTTGATGTTGCATAATTTGTATACTTCATTTTAAAGCGATTACAATTGTATGTATGTTGATAACTGTAGTCATACGACATACATTCAGAGAACTTAATAATCTTTTAAGTTGTAGTGATACTGACAAATCTTCATCCTCAATGGAAATAACAAATGTTAGTTATGGGATCTGTAGCTCATTGTCTAGTTGATTTAATTTAGAGAAATTTCAAATTAAAAAAAGAAAATACACTATTTGACCATACACATAGGTTGGTCAAGATAAAATGTCTAAAAGTTAAAAAAAAAAAGTCCCTTTATGAATTCAGCTTTAGTGACCCACGGCTAATCATTATGTTTAAATATCAGTTTCTTTTTGTGTGTTTTGTTCATTTTTGTTTCAACTTTCTCTTGTAAAAGGTATTTGTTATCATTTATCAGTTCAAAATTAATTAAAAGTTTAATTTAGGACAATAACTAACTAAGTGTGCTATCAAAATACATGCACTATTGGATATTTCCATATCCGGTTTATTCAATAAGGACAAATTTAGCTGAATACATAGTTATACTCTCGATCCAGTCTTCAACACTCAGACAGCTTGGATCTATTCCTTGAAATTATCTTTGTGCAGAATTTCAAGAAACATTTTTTCTCTTACATGCCCTCATAAAGAATCCAAGTGAAGGATGAAATGGACTTGGGCTGATGGCGTGTGCCTGTAGTCATGAAACTGTTATCAATTGCTGCATTTTGTGCTCAAGCCGAATTTCTTGATCTGGGTATATATTAATCAAAATGTTTTTTTGTCAAAGTTTAGAAAAATATATCAAAAAGACATGAATATAGAATTACTGTTTATAATACTTACCGGTACAATTGACATTTTGATCGTTGATATGTTTTGGGAGCTGTACTAGTAAGTTGGCTTGAGAATGAGAATGGACCATGAATACGGATCGAGGCGGTGTTTATACTACTTCCAGTAACTGATTCACATGTATAGTGTCAGAATGAACAAATGGATTCTGTTGGGCCGAGCATGGTGCCAACAAAAACAAAATCAATACCAAACCAGATGCAGCACACATAAAGGCACATGCATGTGGAGGTATTAGCCAGGTGGCTTATGACAAGTAATAAGTACCTGTTAAGGCAGCTCTGCAAAGTCCACATATTCTGTTCTTATAGTTTAAGTTCCAGTTATATCAATATTTCAATTTAAGTTAAATTAATAAAATAATAAAAATTGTTAAAACAAAATATGATATATGAAATATAATTATATTAATATAATTATGCATACATAAATAGCAAATCGAAAGGTTTCAGACAACATAAGGATTTGCATTTTCAAAAATATATGAATTGATTTGGTGATCATTACAACCATGATTTAAACTAAAAATGCAGCAGCAACAACAAAAACTCTATCAGTTTCAGGTTACCTTCTAAACACATACAATGTACTGAGATTATAACCTGCAGCAATCCCTACCAGTATTATCTTGTTGTGCTTAATCCACAAACACTTCATTTATCTCTTAAATTAAAACATCTTCAAGTTTTGACACATGAATGTAGCCTTTTTTCTTTGTATTTGGAACATACATGTATGCTTTTAAAAATAAAAAAAAGCAATGAAATGGAAAGTCCTGTTAACTCATTCCCCCCTGTTCATTATGGAATTTCAGGGGTGGATGAGATAAAAGGCAATATTGTTGAGTTAAAAATAATGATTTCAATGGATAAATATTCATTAAATCGGTTTGGCATTAATGTACATAAATTACAACTATCAAGCTAGCTGTACTTTATATTTAAATTACAACATTTAATGATGTTACCAAACCAATATCATGAACTCTTTCATGATGTAATTATTACCAAACCAATATCATGAAATCTTTCTTTACAAAACAATTCTCTTTTGTTACACAATGTAACAAAATTATTACATGGTATTATGGATTTTCTTATAAACAAATCTTTGAGATTATTGAGAAAAAAAATTCTCACTTAATTAAAGACTCAGTTCTTAACTTATGTAACAGTGCTTGCTGACTTATTATTAATATGTGTTAGCACTCAACAGAAGATATATTTATATACAAATATACATGTACATGTGCATCCTGTATCTCTTGTTTGGTATATGATAATCTTATCTTGTCTGTAGATAAAATAAATCTATGCACATGTTTTGAAAACAAAATTGTTTGGTACACAAAATGTATATATGTTAGATTTTACTGAAGAAGACCACCAAACTGAAATATTGAATTTCTGAGGTTATGCTAGCTGTTCCAAATTCTGTTCACCCTGAAATAATTATATGTCTTAATTGTCTAAACTGTGGGAATGCTTGTATACATATATACACATGGCATCTATCACAGGCAACATAATGGTAAAACATGATTGTCTTTGTGTCACATTTGGAATCAACTTGGAAAAGTAGCAATACACAATATTAAACATGAAAATTTAGACAAATTCAATTTCAGGGTAAAAGTTGGTTAATTTGAACAATTGCTTGAATAGAGAATATATTGATTTCCTTTTTCATATTCCATATGAATTCATTGCTATGTCGTATGATTCATATTTCAATTAAACAAAATAAAAAAAATATTTTGGTCTTGTATCAACTATTAAACTCTATAAATTGGATGTAGCAATGATGCATATATATATGATATTCACACCCCAAATCATAACACCTGTAAATAGCGTTAATAACCCCCCCCCCCCCCCCCCCCCCCCCCAGGCATATTTACAGAATTTAAGGGAAGTTCCTCTTCTTCGATTTTCCCCTTAACTTCACTAATGGTTTACTATGGAGAGTTCTTAACTTAGTTTAAACCATATTCATTCATGTCAAGTGATATATACAATCAAAAATGTATTTCTATTCTGATGATTAGGAAACAAATTTTTAACTTAAGGAGTGTCCTTAAGTTGATGAAACTCATGCGACAAGTAATATACAATATGAACATGCTGATGTTCGTTACTCGTAATGTTACAATACATTTTAAGTATTGTAAGCATGGAGCTGCTCGATACATACAACATTTGATGGTAATTTCAAAGGTTGCAATGAATATGCATGATTTAATAAATATTAATTAAAACATTTGTAACTTTTGAAACCAATAGCAGTATCTTAACTGATTTTTATAGATAAAAACAAGATGCTGTACAAACATCTTTAAAATAGTATCTCCTGTCCTACTGCCCGGCAGTTTAAAGTTATCTCCCCTTTATTCAATGTTGGGTATATATACATATTCACACATTTGTTAGCGACATAACCAAATCAGCAACAGTCTATCAATCTTCAGTTCAGGACTCATATTTATAATTGTCCACTGCACCATTTGTTTTTACCTTGGAACACTGGGGATGTGTGATAATCCATACTTTTATTTAACACGATCATTCACCCCTTAAAATTTCACAATGAACTGTTTCAATCTTTAAAACGGAAGAGTTCAAATGTGTCTTGAGGGGTGAATGAATAAATCAGTTTTTTGACTTATGCATACAAGGTTTGAAGATGGGTTTTTTTTTTGTAGAAATAATTTTTTCAAATCAGTAGACATGCAGGAAAGTTTCTGTTGCGTAGTTTCACTTAGCTGGTCTTTAAGACAAAATTTGTGTTATTAACATTATGTAAATTCACAACTGTAAAATAACATAGCAATACAAACATCACAGATAAAGGCACCATAAACGGCAAAATTAGAAAAATACAAAATAGAAGTATATCACAGTTTATAGTAGACTAAACACATATATATACATGTATGACAATTTGCATTACTGTTTCAAAATTAATTCAAATTTAAAACAATAGCATAATGAAATGAAGGTAAAAAACCAACTTTGACATCAAAATCATTTTTGGCTTTTAAAAATATATTTGCAGAAATATAAGCCTGCACTGGAAACAGTTTTTGAAATATTTACAACAATGACATCAGATTATGTTGTTGATTTCCTTTAAAAGATAGTGAGTAAAATTGTTATATGAAACATTGAATTTCAAAACAAATATATAATTTTGACAGATAATTTACATTTTGAATGTTATTTGATTGATTTAAAGTAAAATCTTTTTAAAAAAAAAAAAAAAATCATTTTTTTTAAATTGTCTACAAAATGCTTCTGAATGTATTTTCATGATAAAAGTGTTTTGATGAGAATGCAAATAAATGAAAGTTAATACAAATGAAACACATACTTTCAAATTCGACAGATATTTACATTTTGAATGTTATTTGATTGATTTGAAGTAAAATATGACCAGTTCTTATATTATTCAAACCTAAGTAATTTACATTAGGACTGGAGGATGTTTATGTGAAACTAATTATACCCTTCAGCTCGACGTGTTGTGTCTAATAGGTTCATCTATCAAGATTATATATTTGTATATAAATGCACTCGATCAATATGATCTATGAAAGCTAATTATTTTAAATACAAAATTGCATGGTCCCAAAGGAGTTCTGTTTTAACATATTGACATAATATGACAAAATTTCAGCTTTCATAGAAGATAGTCTTGATAGATCAATTCCAATTAAAAACATAGTGCCATAAAAATCATGAAGGTATACACATCTATGTACAATAATTTCAACAGGAATAATGATTAGATCATTTAAATGACAACAGTTAACCAAAAGTATATCACAGCTCTGTCTCAAAAGTCGAGGTTTAAAATATAACGATGTTTACATGTAATGATCACAGGGGCTAGGCACGGACCTATGTCACTATGAAATGATTTTCAGATATTTTTTTACCTTTCTCTAATATAGCTCCTCCCACTACTATATATGTCACACAGATATATAGTAGTGGGAGGAGCTATATTCGAGAAAGGTAAAAAAAATATCTGAGAATCATTTTATAGTGACATAGGTCCGTGCCTAGCCCCTGTGGTAATGATGAATTTATGATACATGTATATCAATAGCTTTTTGTTATCTAGATAATTTCTATACAATGTGACAACTTGTAAAAAACAAATGAGATTTTAAAGTTAAATACAAAAACAACATATGTTCTCTGGGTTAAAAAATGAGATTTTAAAGTTATTTACAAATAAGAATATATTTATTCTCATTTAAAAGTAAGTTATCGGTACATAAAAAAAAACATTTCTGAATTCAGAGAATCATTTCTGTCATTTCTGTGAAGTACAGCAAATTGTCAAAATGAGTTATTGTATTTACAAGTATACTTAACAATATGTAATGTTTTCTGGGGTGATAAGTAAGCTATCTATACATAAGGATAAAGGTCATTTCTCTATGTGAAAAATCATAAAATTGAAATATTGAATTTATTTACAAGTACATGTAACAATGCATCATGTTTATAAAATACATTTCTGAACTGAGTGCAAGACAGAAACAACTCTCAAAATTATAGTTAAATACAGTATAAGCAAAGCATAAAAATACCAGGTATCTTTTACACATTCGTTATCGCCAAAAAAGACCAGTATAAATTTGTTGGCATTTAAAGCAATCAACTATATTATGAGAGTGACCTGCATTATAATTAAAAAAATGAATATGCCTAATGATATGGAAATGACTTGAGAAAAAAAGGTATGCATTCACAACAAAAAGAGTACCATTTTGTTTGTATATAATTATTAAGAAAATTATATTTCTTATCTTTTTACAAAAAAATATTTCATTTTTTTGAAATTGTCTACAAAATGCTTCTTAATGTAAAGGTGTTTTGATGAGAATGCAAATAAATGAAAGTTAATACAAATGAAACACATATTTTCAAAACAATTACAATTAATGATAAATTATACATGTACATTGATTTTTCAATTGATTCAAATGAAATGATATACACTTGTAGTTTGTTGAAATTGTTGGTGCTACTTTGTACAATGTATGGGATGTAATTGTTGGTGCTACTTTGTACAATGTATGGGATGTAATTAATGGTGCTACTTTGTACAATGTATGGGATGTACTTAATGGTGCTACTTTGTACAATGTATGGGATGTAATTAATGGTGCTACTTTGTACAATGTATGGGATGTAATTAATGGTGCTACTTTGTACAATGTATGGGATGTAATTAATGGTGCTACTTTGTACAATGTATGGGATGTAATTAATGGTGCTACTTTGTACAATGTATGGAACGTTTCATTATGAAATAGAACAGGACAGTTAGTACAGCAAATGGTCCAAGTTCACTGGTTGATGACCAGATCCTTTCCAGGTGGAATGACAACAGATGGAGTTACCATCCTAAGCATGCTGCCACATACAATGCATCGCGCACAGATACGTACACACCTGGATATATCCAAACACTGAAGCTGGACACACATAGCCTTCAAATCTCCAGATAAAACCCTGATTTCTATTGGATGACGAGGTTGTCTAAATGTTCTCTTCTTTGTCTTAATCAGGAATTCTACTCCGTTTATTGTTACAAATCGGATGCCATTTCGAATGTCATTAGTTTTCTGATTGATAGCTTTTATGTCGTGTCTGCCCTCCACATGACATTGGAGATCATGTTCAACTATGACAAGTACATTTCCTCCCTTTTGGATTTCCAGCCCGCTTCCATCTGTCGTCTTTTCTGTCGACATCCCAACTTTTTTACATAAGTATGTATTGACTGGACTCCCAACTGGTACATCCCTGTACATCAGTTGTGCATATACCATGCGACCAGAAGGCAGTTCGTCATCTCTTTTCCAATTTATTTTGATAGCTTGCTGACTTTCATCCATCACTACCTGATACGGGTTTACAGATTTGGTCTCCTTCTTGTCTTTAGTCCACAACTGTATTTTGAAAGATTGTGTGTCACACATGGTTTGAAGTAAGTTTCCATGACGACTGGTAGTCATCACCTGCAGTGTGTTCTCTTCTTTGGAAGCGAATTGCAAGCCAGGACCTTTGTAATTCAGAACAGAATGTAGAGACCCATAAACTTTGATACAGAGAGCTGATGTGAGAAGTGGTCCTATATTAGCTCCCATGTCTTCTGGTGACAGATAACATATCAGCCACCCCTTCTCAAACTCTATCGTTGTCCTATTGGATTCAGCCTTAGCAAACTGGAAGTCGTAAAACTGCGATGATAAACATTCCTTTCCTTCTGTGGTGTTCATAATCTCACTCAAAGACGATAAAACTCTCGGTAAAACTGTCTCAACGTAGCACAGGCTAGGTCGTATAAGCTTGGGTCCATCGTACTCTTTCCTTCTCCATTTGTCTTTCTCTGGATTTTTAGCAATGCCTCGTTCAATATGTGTTTTCACCTCCACTTCCAGAACATGAACTACTGCTATAAGGAGAATGTCATGGAACAAAGCTATGCTCTTGAAATTCTGATATGCTACTGTCAATGCATTGCCTGATCTCAGATGTAAATGCGGCTGACCTTTCTCCTGTGGTTGAACTATCCTAACAACTGAAGCATCTGGCTTGAAATCATCAGTAACTTTAGTTAAATGGAGGCTTGATATCTTCATGAGTGATTTGTTGGCCACTTTGTGATTTTTTGCTATCATATCGCATGGTAATGATTCCATTCTATATGCTTTCTTCATTGTGTCTTCGAGAGCTCCGACAATCCTCTTCACCTTTCTGACTCTGTCATCTAGACTTGTGATGTTTGAATCAAACAGATCGTCCCAGTTGATCACAATGTTGCGTATGTGAGACACTCCATATAAGCAGTTGACCCTATACAACGAGTCATATATGACCGGTATTGTGGTGGATTTGCTGCTGATCTGTATATCCTTGACGAGTGTGGGAAAGAGCTTGAAGAACAGTCGTTCTGATCCGAATAGATCAAGGATATCTAGTACATCGTGGCCAATTACAGCTTTTGTAGGCAGTTTGTAGAGGGCTCTCATCAGAGCATTCTGGTCTATGATTTCGTACATCCTGCCGTGACATGATACGAAACGGACATGCTGGGCGTTGTCCGTATGACTCCTGTCCATTAGTGTGCTCGTTGGATACATAAACTCGTAAGAATTTGATACGATGGCTTGGTTTTCGATTTCACCTTGAGACACCTGCGTCATTTTGAAGTTGTCAGCGTACATGTAATCTTCTATTGATGACTTTGCTATAGAGAAGGTCCAAGGAACTGGTTTACGAACGTCAACGTACTTCCGTAGAACAAGTGCTTTAGTTTGTTTTGAGTTCTTTCCGTTTCGTTTCGTGTAGTCCTTCCATATCCCAGATTGCACGTCGAGTTCCTGCATGAAAATCGAATAAGATGAATGGATTCCAGATAACACTTCATACATTGCTTTATCATATGCACTGATCAAGTTTTCCAAAAACTTCTTCATTGATCGCTGTATGAGATTGTGTGGGTGCTCAGCCTCTCTTCTGCACTTCGAAAGTAATGGTGCAAATATCCTTTTTTCATCGAATAGAATTTCGATGTTAAAACCAAATCGCTCTTCTACGACCTTTCTGGTTTTTGCAATGTTGTCCTCAACCATTGAATGTGTATCCTTCTGCCAGCTTCCATAACTTAATTGTTTGTCTTCTAAGTCACCAAGTTTTGCTGCAGTTCTGCCTTCTTCAACTACCCACGATTTCTTTGCAGTCTGGTGAGCATAAACCGAGGCAGTGATAGTCTTTCCGTGAGTATCAAGAGTGATGCCCGTGTAAAGTGCAGACGCAGAGTTTTTAACTGTGACACGGTCACTGTTTATTGTCAGACGCAACATTGCTTCGGTTTCGATAGCCATAACTTGTAACTCCCTAGCTATCCCGTGGCTGACTAGATCCATGAATGCTATCTCGTCTGTAGCTTGGAACGAGCTCCATTCCACTTCTAGGGTAACGGATCTTTCTTTCCGGATTTTGAACCAATTAACCGTTTCATCAGCTAAAGGAAGTGGATTGCGATGTGACATTCTGTATATACTGTCACAGAATGCAACACACGCAGTTCGGTATCTGTTCAAATGGAACCAAAGTGGGAACGTGAACCTGTCGTATTTCAAAGTTGATCTGTCCATGGAAAAGTTCCACAATACATTGCTGTCTGGTGTGGAAATCCGCGACTTCTTTTGTCCATCGTTGCTAGAAATACTGTCGACGAACGTGACTGTTATATATTTCATCCCAGTCACAGGTTTAAGCGCTAGCTTTACGGTTTCTTCATTGAAAAGGTGTTCAATGGTGTCTTTTATATTGATACAATCATCAAGTACGTCCTGTAGACCCCCAAGCTGGTTTTGGAAATTGTCTCCGGTCAGTGCTTTCATAATGGTTTCGGATCCAGTTGTCCGCTTGCGTGTTTCAATGGAGCTCCAATCTACTTTGATTCTTATTGGCATTCCAAATTCATTCTTTATCTACAAAAGAGATAAACAAACCAGGTTTAACTAATTGTTTTCAACATTACATATAAATATTTTTGCATCAGATAAACATATTAAGTTGAACTATTTGTTTTCAACATTACATGCAAACATCATTAAAACATTGGCTACCATTTTCTCGTGAACAAAATAAACCATTATCTTATAACGTCTATATGTAGAATAAACTTAAATATGTGAAATAAAATGAATGACACGTGATATTACCTGTTCCTCCATTTCTGGTAAGATTTTGAGCTGTACAACGTCCTTAAGCAAAGACTCCTTAGACCTGAGAATGAAGCTTGGGTCATGCTGTAAAACTGGTTTCTCGTTGTCCATAGTAACTGCAATACTATCAGTCATCACACCGTTTGTCTCGACGCTCATCTTCGGGTGGTCTGAAGATCCAGGTGGCAAACAAGCAACCTTGACGGTGTTAACCGTTGCTGCTTTTGGATCTTCTATATTGAGCACATCACACACATGGCCGAATATCTGACTAGAAAAAATGAAGCACCGAATCCATATGTCTCCCTTTTCTTTGAAGTAAGAATACTTTCGGAAGCTCTCTTTATCCGGAACAAACTTCTTCCCCTTGAGATTTTCAGGTAGAAGATTGTCAACATTTATCCTTTCCTCAATGTATTGTCTTAGTGGGTCGTTTTCGTTCATGGAAAGCCATAAGTCAGGAAGTGTCAGCCGATCACTTTGTTCTATATCTTCAAGCCACTGATCGTTCCCAGGAATCTCATCCTCTATCAACCAACGAATCTTCTGTGGGATAGCCCCAATGATATCACGGAAAACATCAAACCCCTCTGTTTTCCCCGATGACTGAATCAATCTAAGTAAGTGGATACCTAGAGGTATTTGTCCAAATGCTACCGATGACTCGATGATTGAAACTTCAGTATTTCTGACTAAAGAGAGGAACCTATCCTGGCATTGTTCAATGAGGTATGCTTTCCCATTAACTGCTGCAGTTTCAAACACATCGAATGCTTGATCATCGTTCAACTGCGAAATGAATTTGACGGCCAAACCATTGTAACCAGCTCTAACGGCTTTCTTCGCAGCCTTGAATGGATCTGTAAGTGAGCGTAGAGTTATCCACTGAAGCGCTTCTTCAGTTACTTTGTAACCCATAGAAAACAATGCTGATTTTACAAGTTTGCTGTTTGGTCCACCCAATGCACTTATGCAATGTATTTTGTGTAGTTGGTACGACTTTTTATCTGCATTTAGCGCAGCAAGGTGTTGGACAGAGAAAGGTATGTACGATCTCATTGGTTCCGAAACGTAGCCCCTGTTGTTGTTCTTCTGAAATATAACCCTTGCTTCTTCCTCTTCTGATAAAGTCATCTCAAAGTCACCATTTAGATAGGTTTTAGACCAACCAATGCAATGGTCTAACAAACAATCGGCACATCCATAATCCATTCGGTTTCCTGCATGCTTTTCGTGAGAAGGAGATATTGATTGCAGTTTATTTCTTGTCAAACCTCTAAAGATCCGATGAAGACCTAGAGCAATCGCAACAGCTGAAGGTGTTACCCTGTGTCTGTCCTCCTCAGATATCAATTTTCCTTCAGTTTTGTCATTGACATGATTTACGATTAAAACATTTTCTGTTTTAACCGCCAGGTGAAGTATGTTTTCTAGTGAAAAATTGTCTCTCCATGTCGAACATGCCTCTTTTTCCATCAAGATGTCAATCCCTTCCATGTTTTGTGAGCATATTGCCCAGCCCAGTGGCGTTAGACCATTTCCGCGTCTAGGTGTAGACTCTTTTACGTATCCATCCCTCAGCAACAGCGATTGAAGGTTGTATGTGTTGTCAGACGAAGATTGCAATATATCACATAGAGCTTTCAGGGATTTATTGCATTTGTAATATGCTGCCAAATTGAAATATTCGACACATTTTTGTGGTTCTTCAACTGCCATCCGTTTGACTTCATGGGAAGACCATCTAATGATGTTTTCTGACGCATGGTCGTCGGAGCGCAGGAGTAGATTTTTTAAAGTGAGATTTCTCTTCTGAGCAAAGACATGTGGCGAAATGTTCACTTTTGAAGAACTTTGTTGAATGAAGGCGTTTCCTTGAAGAAGACATCTAAGCCACCCGTCACATTCAACAGCTTGCTGTTTAAGTGTTTGCTTGGATCCTTTAAATAATTGTAGATGTCCCATTGCACTTGCGTAGTCTTTTGGAGTTAGACCTCTTATATCAACTCTTTCCAAGACAGATGGTTGCCTTTCTACGATCACCGCTGCTAATTTTTCCATCCCAAAGTAACCACAATAATGTAACGGTGACATATTGTCGTTGTCGGAAGTCATTTCGTTTGCCGACTGTTTTTCAATGAGATAAATGCACAATTCTTCGTGCCCTTTGCTCGATGCTATCTGCAGCATTGTATCCCAATCTCTTTGCAGAACACCTTCGTTTTTTGTCATCGAAATGAACTGGACCATCTTATCAACGATTCCCGGACGACCTGTCTTTCCACTTTGCATGAGGCATTCATAGACTTGCAGATTTTTCAGAAATTCTCTTTCGCTTTTCAATACGCTTAGTATTGCTTTGAGTGTACTTTCTGATTTACTGTAAAACACATAATGCAAAATGTTCCATGATGTTTTATGGTGTTTTCCAAGTATATCGCGAATTGGATACTCATCCATAGAGCCTACGGTTGGTACGTTGTGCCGCAGTAAGTACTTGACTATATCAGTCTTTCCCGCCTTACAGGCCAAACAGAGATACGCAGTAAAGCAAGACCTCTGGTCGGCAGTCATTCGTGGTATGTGGAGCTTGTCCAGTATCGACCTGAGGAACGGTAGTTGTCCACGCTCTGCTCCAGTCGCAAGAATAGAATGCCATTCGTCGCTGAGACTTCCTTCATTTTCAAATGTTTGAAACAAGGCATGTTCAAGAAAAAGCCAAAGGTTCTTGTGCGCCGCTAATGTTCCTATACCTGGCGACAAGGTCAAACTGTACGAGTTCATCATTTCTTTAACGTGTTTTTCAACATCCTGTTGACTACTTCCTTCGCTATAAAACCGTTCATCTTCGGGGTTAGCAAATATGAATAAGCAATCAACTATGGAATATTTCCACAATAATTGCTTTTTTGTCATGAGAGTTTCCCTGGCAACTTTGCTTTCAATGAGTTCTTTAAAGATCCAAGCTTTCTGCATCATCACTAGGGATAATATACTTCTGGAGTCGATATCCTTTATGTGGTTGAGTAGAAGCGTTAGCAGTAGTTTTGCACTATTGTCGGGTAATTTGGTATCTTTCCTTGGGTCTAGATAAAGAAACGAATCCAGTGGATGTCTAGTAAGAAGCATATTGCGTAAAATGTCAATTTGTTCCATCACTTGATCAATACTGTCTTTTTCTACGCCATCTTCCAGTAAACACTCTTCAAATGCCTGCTGTTTATTTGACCATATTCTTGAAAAATCACCCCAGCGAAAAGGAGAAAGTTCGTCCTTGAGTATCTTTCTACTTGCTATTCTTTCTTCATCTTCTTTACGCATTTCAGAATGAACACATATATGTCCAAGAAGCTGTGAAAATGCTCTGCGAAGCTTGTTGCCCATTTCGGAAGACGCCAATTTCCAAATGAAGGGTTCTAGCGAATTAACAGCGATTTCACTCGTCATGTTTTCTTTCAGCAAATCTATTACTTCTTGGTTTCCCCCGATTATTGCATGAGCGAATGGATAGTAACCTTTGTCATCCTTATGATTAAAAGCATTTGGCTGCAACTTTAGGATTTCCCGTAGAAGGCTAAGGTTTCCGGTACCACAAGCGGCATGAATGATGTCACATTCTGCTACGTCCGCCGCCTGCGCGATCCTTAAAAGTCTTTTAACAGCAATTTTCTCCGGATCAGTTACCGGTGAACGTTGACTGTTTTCACTAGTTTGAACTGGTTTGGTGATTGCATCAGGAATGGCTTCTTTCTTGCCCGTATAAAAGACGCTGGACGGAACAAAGCACAAAGAATCTTGAATTGAATCAGTTTTCATCTTTGGAAAAGCACGAACTCCATTTTTGTGGATTCCGCTTTTGAGTTTGGAATCCAGTCTATCCTGCATTTTCTGCTTTTCAGCGTAACATGGTCTTTTGGGTTCAAAGTCAGGTATTGCCCTTAAGGTATCTCCATTGGCTCCAAATGTGAGTAAAAGAGTTGCTGTAGACCATTGTTTGTTTGCAAGGGCATACCAAAGAGCGGATGCTTCTGCCCTGTCGTACTTGTTAATGACGTCCATTCGGTTCCCGTATGTCGGTAAGCGCTTCAAAATTGTCTCTATGGCACGTGCATGTCCGATTTGTGAAAGCGAGTGTAAAATAGTCTTGCCGTGTTTGTCTGTCTCTCTGCACATTTCTAGCCACTTTCCATCATCAGTCATTAAACCATTAAGCTGTGTTACAACACTTTCCACTAGCTTGTTATCAGATCGTTTTGTTAAGGTTTGAAGCACATGAGTTAAACCTGCAATCGGAGAAGAAGGTTGCCCTGAAATCGGGGAAGAGGAATTCTTCATAGAAGCCCCTACTATCGTTCTTACCAGGTCCTTTGGCACTTCTAAAGCCCATTCCATTTTGCTTTAAAGAAAACAAAAATTGAAAAGGTTATAATCAGTTTGCTGCAAAGTGAAGGTCATTAATAATATGTTTTCCATATACTATGAGATGAGTCATATCAGACCATTATTGATGTTATAAAGTTTACCAAAAACAGAGCAGTTTAATCCTCACGTAATATTGTGTTACCGGTATTAGGGTGCAATGTAAAACAAAACAAGAAAATTTATCAAAACAAGCTAAAAAATCTCACAGGACACCAATAAATTTATCAATAAATACGAGTTTTGCTCTTTTGTTCTAAAGAATATGATTCACATTTTTCTTTTTAAATCAAGTTGCTGAAAAAACGTGAGTTTTTTAATCCCGTTTCCTGTTCAAGAACATATTTGAGCTGTTTCGCTGAATTATGGTTGCGCTAATTGAATTTACTTTATATTTTGGTTGCAGGTTTTCATGAAATTTAAAAGAAATCCATTGCGATGTGCACTTAAACAACAGCTTTTGTATTATCTAACATTCACGTGTTGATATAGCAGTGTACCTGTTTTTGGTGATGCCTTGTAACATTGGCATGACAGCGGCTCCAGCCGCCAGTGTACATATGTATTCAGCCACTCCCCAGAGCTTGGACTGAAGGGCTGCACCAAGAGGACATTCTTCGGTATCTTGACTGTACGACAAAGGGTTAACCGATTCGTGCCTGTAGTGACACAGAAAAACATTGGTTGTCACCAACCTGTCGTAGACATTTTTATCCAAATATAAGGTAAAAGTTACACTGCATCAGTTAAATCACAAAATGAGTTAAATTAAGATGTTTTTGAGATGTGAAAAAATCAAAGGCGTTTTTTCTTTTTGTTTTTGTTTTTCTTTCTTACCTAAAATATAGACATTAGTTGTATTCTCATTTTGACATAATTGACCTTATCTGCCTCTCTTGTAGGCGGCATTTGAAATGCAAGACAATGGCAGATAATTCCAACGCGTCTTCTGCTTCATCGACGACACCTGCCATGTAAATCTTGGTCATATCCAAGTAAGCATCGATCCTTAAAATGAGAACCGAGTCATCATTGTCAATCACAACAAGTAAGCACACCACCAAACAAACCAAAAAAGGCCCATTCCCATATCACAGACACAGAACACCTCTCGATGAGACCAAAATATCGACCACAAAGCCCGTCCAAGTAAGGTGCAACACATGCTTTTCTATGGAATACTAATGTAACAAAACTTACAGATACAGTCACACCTGCCGTAACGGTCACCTTAAATAAAGGCCAGCTGTTCAAAATTAATGGTGTTTCCGATGAAATAAGCTATATAATAAACCCTATTTCAGCGGTCACCTGTCTTACGTGGCCAGCGGCCAATAAAATCCGGCCCCAAATACGACCCTCTCAGAAAACAAAGGCCAATCGCCGCCATTTTGTCAAGAAGAAACACTCCGATGACTACGCTTATTTTAAGTTGCAATCATGTGAATTTGTACGATAGTGTTTAAAACTCATCTACTAATACATCTACTAAATTCTAGTATATTTTGTATTGAAGACTTAATGTAGACGATAAATAATTAATTTCTCAACACAATGTCTTGTATATGCATATATGTGAATATATGTAATATGACATGAATACATGTATTTGTAATAAAGTTCAGTTGAACGTAATTTATATCATAAATATTAGTCACGTGATCTTACTATCCCAATTCTGATAATAAATTAAGAGTTCAAATATAGCTTTTAGAAATAGATAAGTCAAAGTGTATAAAGTATTTCTCACAATAACTAGAACTAGTCCTGTAAATAGTGACCAGTTACCATAGTGACAACAAAATATTAATGTAACAAATGAAACAAAATAAACAGCTGCATGCACATCTACACATGATCCCTAACATTCCTGCGAAGTTTTGTGAAAATCGGTCTAGAAATTTAGGAGTTGTCCAGACAAAATGTGTCAGCAGACAGCCAGACGGACCGACAACCTGATTCTAGTATACCTCCTTTACTTCGTTGCGGGGGTATATTTCCTTACGTTATTTGACCATTGAGACCTAGCGCTGTAGAAGAGTTGCTCCATAGACTATTACAAACTTATAACTGTTTAACTTTTTGACATTTTGATATAGATATCGCTCTTCCAAAATAAAACCCAGCGAAAAGGTCCGCCATTCAAAATTTAAGAGAAAAAATAATCTTCATTTAAATATCGTGACAGTAAAATCATTATTAATGCAAAATTCATCCTAAAATTAACCATATTAGAGCACAAATCTTTACGATAACACCTTATTAGCATGTTCAATAATACTGAACTTCTGTATGAACAGAAGGATTAAACGTCCTGTATATGTTCTTATTACCTGCCACATAACTCCTTTACAATCTTCAGCCTCTGTTTCTCTAGGACAGGAGTCTTACCATGGACTGCATGCAATCGGTCAATCCAAAAGTGCATTCCTGTGTACAGACAAATATCAACCGTTATTCGAAGCAACTTGCTTACAATCATATCAAGCCAATTTCCCAATGAAATTGTACAAGTATTCATAAACTTTTATTTGCTAGTGAGATACCGGGTTATGTACATTTGATATATCTATGACAAATTTCTATCACAGTATGATTTTATCTTTTCTTTTGTAGAACTAATCAGAACGAACTTTCTTTTAAGTTCATTCCAATCATTAAAGACCCAACTGAAGCAAGGATAACATAAGATCTTATATATTGTTATTAAGCGTAACGCCATTTAGATAACGAGTAAAATATTTGGCTATTTGATTCTATAAAAAGATAAATATATATTTCCCCGCTGACATCCAAATATTTCTCTACTTGAAAGATTGAACCAATATATTTTGTTCTTGATGAATATCGCCAAGCTATGATTCTCGTGAAATATATAAGATATTTAAAGGAAAGGCAATACATATTAAATATGAAAGACTTCTTGTAAAGCAAATGGCATATTTCATATATCCTAAAGGGTATCTTATGAAATACAATTTGTCTAATATCAAATTTATCTGACCTAATCTGATGCAATTTTTTATCTGCACTGTTTCCTTATTAACGGTTCGTTTGGCTTGCCATTATAACAAATATCGAAATATGATAAGATATCATACAAAAAAAAACAGAGAGAAGCTCAGTCTACCTTTGTGTCTTTCTTGGGCGCAGCAAGCAAGGAGTGTATTACTGTTTACTTTGGCTTTCTGATCGATGAGGAATTTAAACACAGGCCAGTTTCCACATGCAGCTGCGACATCAACAGCCCTGATGCCGTCGGCTGACTCCATGTTTATGTCAACATCTGTCCCACACTGCATAAACACAACATGAAATGTATGTTTAAAACAACAGACGGTGTTTTTACATTTAACAGGATTTCAATATAAATCTATTGATGACTTTGATTCTTTGTTAAGAATTATAAAGAAAGATCGTGAAAAGTTTTTATTAAAATTGCAATAAAACCTGTATGTATATGAAAAAATACAAACCTTAATGAGGTCTTTCACATGGTCGACGTTCTCAAATGCACATTTCATGTGGATAAGAGAAATATCTTCAGGTAGTTTCACAGGTTCATATTGCTGTTTATTATTGACTATTCGTTTGTCGTATCCACAGCGACCATTCATTGTCAAACAACAACACGTACGGATGAAAAAGTCCATATCATCTTGTCTTCTTGGTTGCTTAAAGAGTTTATGATCGATGTGTTGGAGGACGCCCATCGCCTGGGGTATCAATCGGACCAACTTGTGAACATCAGGCCTACCTTTACGCTGTATTGTCAATAATTGTGTGATGTACACTATTTTCTGGAGAAACGGTTTCTTTATGCTTTCTACGTTTGATCTTGCAACTTCGTCCAGATCGTCCAGTGAAATAATAGTGTTTTCATCAAACTCTTTGAAGCCATTTTGTAATAAGAGCTGAAGGATAGTCTTTGGTGCGTTATCGGAGCATGCTAACATCAACATATAATCGATATATTGCGGTTCATGCATGTGGTCCGTTTTCCTATTTTTCATCCGTTTCTTGAAAAACTGTTGAAATTGACATGGCTCAGAACCCATAGCACACTTCCAAAGTGTTGATGCATCTTTTTGCAAAATGCGTTCCGCTACTTTATGAAAATTTCCCTCCATGGCTTTGAGGAAACATTCGCAACATCCATGTGTGAATGTGTCGTCCTTTCTACGAGGGGAATGGGTGCTGAGAAAAATCGGGCCCAAATTAATCCCTTCGTCTATCAACTGGCAAGCATTGTCTTCTATCTTTGACTTGTGTAATATTTTCGTTTTTCGATCGTACTCCACCGAAAGAAGTTTTCCAAGCGAGGTTGATTCAGGAAACGATTGCTTCGGTATATCAAACTGAAGATATCGCCTGCTCTTTGGATGATCTGTCAGAATTCCTGCTGTATTCTGTTCCAACATTTCAGGATACAGTTTGCTTATAACTTTTATCGAATCCACCGTGATGTGTGGGCTTCGACACGCAATGTCTAGCAAAACGCGTTCATCAATTTCTTCCTCTTCCTTGTCCTCGTTATCTTCGTCGTCATCGTCCTCATTAGCATCCTTTTTCTGTGAATACACTTTCCTTTTGATGGACTCAAGCATGTTGTGATGTCCTTTGTAAGCTGCCAGCAGTAGTGCGATGGCTTTGTGCTTTCCAGAAGATTTATCTAAAACTAGCTTGAATAAATCTTCATCATTGTTTCTCACTACGACTTCTAATGGTGTGTAGCCTTTTAGATAGCACTGTCTATGGCAGAATTTCCCTTTCTGAATAGTACATCCGTCATGACTGACTTTCCCCGTCTCAAGTCTCTTGTCGACAAAATGACCTTTCGCAATCAGAGAGGTCAGTAATGCCTTCCGTCTATTGTCGCTCTTACTCTTTTTCTTTTGCATAAGGACTCTATACACAAGACCCGGATTCGGCTGTGATGGTTGTAAATCTGACAGAGCTTGTACAAGTTTCACAAATCCTTGATCGATGGCGAATTCTATTAAACTTCTACCGAAGTTATCTCGTTCGTTCATATACGACGGGTCGAACTTCAACAGTTTCTTTACCAGCATAATGTTATCTGTTTTTGCCGCGTTAAACACAGGCGAGATGACGTCTTGCTGAAATACATAATGATGCTTGAAAGCCCTATGTACAGTCTTTCGTATTTCACCCTCTCCTTCATGATGTTGGATCCCCGCCAACGTGCATCTGTGAGGCCTGGCAAAGAGAAAAAAGCAAAAGAAAAAAAATAGTAACAAATGTATACGACGTGAACTACTTAAAAACCTTCTATAACTTATAATGAATTTAGAATAATCTACTGGGAATTTATTTATTAATTTTGTATTAGCATAAACGATTAGAGAACTGTCAATGGAGTGAAAAAATTATTTATTACCCGTTATATGTGGAAGGCTTGTCAACAAAATCTCTGCATCTGGTGCACTCGTGCATTTCCTTCCTCGGTGACTTCCTTTGTTTGAAACTTGGAGTAGAATCGCCTTCTGCCCGTGAATTCCAGGCAACTTCTTTCAGTCCGTTGTTGAAGGGTCCTTTCATCCGCTTTCCTGTTTCAGAATCCGTGTAACAATAGATTTGTCCGACTCTTTCAAAGAATGTGCTTGCTCGGAAACGAGACGCAATAATGTGTCGGGACCAAGCGGAATGTTTTACTGAATCTGTCCAGAGTGTTCTTTTGAAATATTTCCCTGTGTCTGTTTTGTCGGCAGACGAGTATTTCGTGAGGACAAGCTCGATCATTTTGTCCGGTATTCCAGCAAGATAATGAAGTATACTCTGTCCATAGCTGTCCGTAGCGCGTATATTGATCATGTTGCTATGATTAGAAAGCAAGTACTGAGCTACTTCATATTTACGGGAATACACAGCCTCAAGTAGGGGGGTTCTTCCACTTGCATTTTGATTGTTTGCTTCAATTTTTTTGCCTAAGCTCATTAGCAGCGTGACTGATTGTAGATTTCCTTTTGCACATGCGTAGTGAAGTGGACTACCTCCTCTCCAGTCAACGGCATTTGGATTGGCTTTTCCCTTCAAAAGAATATCGATTGCCTTACAGCTATTCCGCTCTGCTGCTTCGTGTAATGGGGATCTACCCATAAAATCTCTGTCATTGAAACCTACTCCTAACGACTTCAGTAGTATCAAAGCATCGGGAAGGTTGTGTCGGGCACAGTCGTAAACATATGTTTCCAATACACCTTCTTCCTTCCGTAACAGTGGTATGACGTTCTTTAGTGTGTTTTCCCAGTCTTTTAGGTCTTTTTCCCTGGTCTTTTTCTCTTTGCTGACTTTTCTAAGCATTGTGTCTAAGTGTTGCATAATTGTACATACTGAACTTTCATCTAAGACGATGGATGGTTTCTTGGTATGAATTTCTGAACAGATTGCGTAGCTCTTCGCTTTCAGTGCTAACGTTACACTCTTGCAGATATCATAATCTTTCATTTCTGGATAGAACAAAAGTTGTGCAATTTCCTTCTTTCCTTTGGCACATGCTCTGTGGAATGGCAAATAGTCGTTTATGTCTCTTTTTGACAAATCAAACTTATTTGAGATCAAATTTTCCACAATCTCCTTGTCACCCATGTCAGCAGCAATGTGTAGTAAATCCTCTCCACATTTATTATCAACACAAGGTGTAACTCTCTCAGTCAATTTCTTAGACAGTTTTTTATCCCCTTTCTTCATGACGAATCTCGTGAGGTGGTATTTAAGTACATCGTCGATACAGTCCATCTGAAGTTTTGAAATGATGAAGTCTAGATCCTTGCTGGACTGCTGGAGTACCAGATCTATACAGGTATTCCCATATACATCTGGACGTACCAGATCGGAGTTCAACTGTAGAAGGTATACACTAGTTTTCATCTTACGTCTGTAAAGCGCGCAGTGAAGGGGAGTTTTCTGGTTCACGTCTTGCTGATAAATAAGGTCTTTACCAATGGCGGCAACTAGAATCTCGCATATCTCAAGGTGTCCGTTCTCTGCAGCATAGTGGAGAGGCACTGCACCTCTCTGGTCTCTTAAGTTCTGCACGTGAGCGAACTCTGGTAGTTGGTGAATTGCAGTCTCAAGTTCTTTCTTTTGATCACAAGCAGCAAAACCATGGATAGTTGTAGCCCGGCTTTCTGGAATGACAGTAAAATGGTATCATATTAATTTCTTTGAATCTTTTTCGTATATTTTCCACCAATAAATCGAATTGTAAACAATCGCTTAATTCTGATCGTTAATAAAGAAAACTCATGATGTTTGCTTAATTCACTTTTGATGATAGTCTAATATTTAATTGTTTCAACATAAATATTTGTTTCAGTTGGAAGGCAATTGTTTAATTATTCAATTTGTTTTTAAATCCAGCTGATATGAATATTTATACGTATTTGAGTGTTAACAATATTGTTTAAATCCAACAAAAACAAGAAAAATACAATTACTTTTCAAACCCATTTTAGATACATGTAATAACAAATTCCAACAATTAGAATGAAATTGCGAATCGCGAAATTGAGTGCCCTCAAATTTTAACAACTATACAGTAGTTAACCAATCTTTTTCCAAATTAAAAGACGATTAAATAGTAGTAATAGATGTTTTTTGTTTTACCGACGAGTTTTTCCTTCCAAGACATTATGTCACTTGGGATAAAGCTGAAGCCCTCCAGCATCCCTGCACTGAGTTCCTCCTGTAGTTTGTCTGGTGGCCAGTGGCTGACCTTGCTCCTCTCAAACAGGAACACCACACACGCGCACATCGCTAAATGACGTGTTCCATCAATGTCATATGACAGCTAAAACAATGAAATAGAAATGACGTGTTCCATCAATGTCATATGACAGCTAAAACAATGAAATAGAAATGACGTGTTCCATCAATGTCATATGACAGCTAAAACAATGAAATAGAAATGACGTGTTCCATCAATGTCATATGACAGCTAAAACAATGAAATAGAAATGACGTGTTCCATCAATGTCATATGACAGCTAAAACAATGAAATAGAAATGACGTGTTCTATCAATGTCATATGACAGCTAAAACAATGAAATAGAAATGACGTGTTCTATCAATGTCATATGACAGCTAAAACAATGAAATATAAATTTATCTCATTTAATAAAAAGTGATACATTCTATTTCGAATGATTCATATGCTAAATTTCAGTTTAAGTTTATTTTGCTATATGACCTTACCTCCTTGTATTGGACACCTGGATATAAAAAGCTTTCAGAAGGTAGTTTTTGTCGGCCTCTCCTTCTGGTACCAAACGAATCATCAGATAAATTCGGCAGCTTTGGTAGGATATCGAAAATCGTCAGCTGTCTTTCATTTGCCTTGATGATCTCCTTGGTCTTACACAGGAAGATAAATCCTCCGTCGTAGTGCGTTTTGAAGTGTGTGTTGACCGGTCGCCTGAGTTCGGAGAGCTTGGTGTTTAGATTGACCGACATGTAGTGGTGGGCAACACACGGCTGGGTCCGACTGACCAGTTGGAATCTGACCAGCAGACCCTTCCGGTCCCCGGGAGTGGTGGGGCGGGACGAATACATGTATACACTCTCTTCGTCATCGTCTCGCTCCACACCCCTCGTCCTCTCAATCACCCTGAAACACACACAATCATATAATCACTCCACAGCACATTATACTCCATTGTGTAACCTTAAATTTACAACTCACTGAAGAATAGCAATGTTCATAAACAAATAATTTGGAATACAGTCACTGGTTAACTCAACAGCTGTTAGATACATGTGTATTTACTTTGGAATATTAGTTATTCACACCATTCACTTGGTTGGCCCTATGTATTAAAAAGCGGACTAATCATTTAATCTTTTAATCTTGAACACCCACTCTTCTACAATGTTCCGTCTATCAAAGCATTTTATTTTTCACCCTATACACTACCTTATCTCATGCTAAACTGAAAAAACGTCTTCGGTCACTCATTATAAGAGATTTCGTTTCCAATAAAAGATGGGCGACGATACAAATATTTGGATGTGAGCTATCTTGGAGCATACTTTGTGAACAACACAACGAAATCTAAGCTAAGATTAATATAGCAAGGGAGATACAGTACGAATGATTGAATTCCTGGTTGACAATATACTTGTTGAGTTTGGAGTTAATAGTTTAAAGCAGACTGATGATATTCCTGTGTCCTACTTTCAGCTTTTAGCTGACTGGTTTTTTGTTTCCATACGAGGGAGAATTGGTCGAGGAGCTTATAAGGACAGGTAACAAAAACCTTTGTTAATTGTTTAATTTTCCCTGTCTCACTCTCAAGTAATTTTTTTAATCATATGCTACATTATCAACCAGTCCACAATGTAACGTATTGAGTGGAAATGTAATCTCTGTCGATAAACACGCTCTCATAAATACAAACATATAAAAGAACCTGTCAGAGAATGTCTACCCGGTGTTCAACTTAGCATTGTAGTTACATATGTATCCGTTCAGTACGTTTATCGATTATGTAATATGCCTGTATATGTTCACCTGCTGATATTCGTAGCAATTATGTACCAAGGCAAGAATGTAAACACCTTCCATAAATCTTAATTATGACCATGTATGTGTGTGACACTTCAAATATAATCCAACATTTGCATACTTCTACACATAGCATTGCTTGATAACGCAAAATTATATATCAGTCAGATACCCTAAATAAGATTGATTAAAGCAACCAAAAATATTAAGGACTTAAAATACGAAATCAATTTCGAACTTCAATTAAGGTACCTGGTCTCATTTTTGTCAGTTTGTTTATTTAAGCATTAAACATCATTCTGTTCCGTGTCATGGTCCTATAACACGGAACAGGCTTGCAGACAAAATGAATAACTGTTTGTCTGCAATCCTGTTCCGTGTTATAGGACCATAACACGGAACAGAATGATGTTTAATGCATATATTTACATTTTTCCATTGGTTTTGATAAAAAAAATTATATTTATATTCTACATTTGTTCAGAAAATTAAAGGTAGATTTCTAATAAATGGAACAGCGAACAGCCAGTATCGGCCGGCTATATCCAACGTTATTATTATGACGTCACAATCGTAATGATGTCATAATGACCACTCCAGTGTTATGCTCTCAACACGGAAATGGCCTTGGTAGTGTTATATAGTGGCAATGCAGAGCAAATGTAAATATATCGAACTATTGATTGCTTTCTGAGTCCCGATTTTCAGTGTCTGGTACACTTAACGACAATCTTTACTTAAAAAAATCAAAAATAAATCTTATATTTTTTTTGCAAAAAAAATTAGTATTTGTTTAATTAGCATGCGAAGGAATAAAAGTATTTGAATAACAAGGCCTTACCAAATTAAATAGCCTTCATTTAAAAACTGAAACATTGCAGGGAAAAGAAACCAGGCTTATACCTTCCACAACAAATATTTTACCATAGGTGCAATGCACTAAACGAAAATGAGTCTTCTGTCACAATGAAAAAAAAAAATACTCGTTTAAACAACAATACACAAAAGAGAAACACTATTAAATAATTCTCGCTGTATACATTAACGTCAAAACAAGGTCGTCTTATGTTAATTTCATGTCGATGGAAATAAATCAAGGGAGATGTTGATGGTGTAAATGTCTCTTAGTGCACGTTTGATTTCATGGTTGAGCAACAATATTACGCATTAACAATTAATTTCGGGGAATAACAATTTCGAAGAACAGGAAGGTTTTTAAGAGGTTCATTTACATAATTGATTCATCACGTTTAATATCTATTCGACACCAATATTGACATATGCAGATTTTATCATATATTCTTGTGTGAATATGAATTATAAGGGAAATCGAGAATTGGTCGTAAACGAAAAGGACACCAAGGGAACAGCTATACACTGATTTGTTTATTTTCATATTTGTGAGTACATAAATAAACTTTCTAAAACCCTTTTACATCGCCATAGTTTCTCTGTGAAAATAAAGGCAGTATAACGAAGTCTAATTCTACGTTTGATTACACGTTGAAGTACATTTCTTTCATACATATCCGCATTTATTTATACAACCTAGTTCAGAGTAATATTTTTATGGTTATACACATGTATATACAAGTGAAAAGTCAAAAAGATACGCGATAAGTTTAACGTCAGAGTTAGACTTGCAAATACAGACCAAGGTATGCACACATTAGAAAGAAATAAAGTTCACCTTGACGTAGCCTAGTAACAAGGTATTTTTTTACAACAAATACATAATGTATTACAGGTGTAAAGATAAATATTGCGGCTGACTACGTGAACACAACCAACAAACCTAGTTGTTTAAACGTAGACAAACGATTGCTGTCAACCAAACTTGTTTTTACTGCTTAATTTCCGAGTGCTATCTGTTCAATACTTTTTATGTACAAACTACGAAGGTTGAATTTTGGCCCCAAGTATTCTTGTATCGTTAAAGAATGAATTAACTTCAAATATCTTTTCTATGTCGTGTAAAATTGGATAGGGATGAGACATGACAAAACGTTTAGGTTATAGTTTTAAGATATATTCAAATAAATATACGAAATGAAAAAAAATAGTAGTGTTTTTGCTTTAAGATATTAAATTCCATGTTAATCAGATGTGGGTTTTGATGTATATCTAATTGTTTGTTCAAATACTTATCTAAATAAAAGTGTTCATATCTCACTTGGCAACATTTGAATACATGTGTGAATAGGGAAAATTCCTGCGGGGAATAAATTAATACTGTTGTTCACGAGAAACTTTGAAAAGAAATTATGAAGTTGAATGTACCGCTCATTTCACCCTTTCTTTATATAAGAAGTGCCGCAATTGCCACAGAAAATGCTGCAGGTGCCGTGAATTACATAAAAAGTGCCGCAGAATTTGCCATAGGTGCCGGAAAAAGTGCTGCGGGTATAGACTTGGCGCAAGACAATCCCGGACCCTTAATACTACTTATTGGGTATTCAGTCCATTTTGAACATAAAGAGAATTCCTATAAAAGTCATGTCCCTCGTCTCCTATTGGTCCCTCACAGATCCATCCCGACAGGGAAGGATTTACTGTAAATATAGAATGTTTGTTGGAGGTGGCGTTAAATTGTCATTTTCTATTCATCACAGAAATATTTATTCCAAAGTGACCTTTGACCTCTAGCCTTAAATTATAGCCACCAACATCTTATCAGAGGGAGAACACGATTGTGTTATGCTTTGGTGCGAATATGAACCAAATTTGTCAAATGGTTCCTGATATAATGGGCCTTTAACATTGACTGATAATCACGAAAACCTGACCAGGAACAGAACTTGATAGTGTAATGTTATGTTGTGAATATGAAACAATTCTGCAAAGGAACTGCTTAGATATCTTGAACAAAATCTTTCTATTTCCAAAACTTTACGTGACCTTTACCTTGAACCATGACCGATGACTAGTCTACCAAACCATAATCATGTATAGAAAGAACTTCATGGTGTAATGCTATGGTTTTTTGACCTGGGGTTTCTAAGATAACTGACGCACAAAGTCCGGACATACGCAAGTACGCACCTTACCTTAGCGGGGTTTAATAATATACAAGGGTCAACCCTTATGGAAGCATTCTAAAACAAAACGTAGTTTATCTTCTCCAAAATCACCCTAGACAAAATATTTTAAAGGTATAATGATGCATTGTTTAAAGTGGGGGCTTTAGAGTCAAGAGGCCAGACCAGTGCAATAGACACCGATTCTTATATCGTAATAAGTTGTAACCAAAACAAAACTTAACAAACACACTAAGGATTCTTTTTACAAAAGGTACTGTGTAATAAACAGATCAAGTTACGGACGTTTAACAAAAAAACAGACTTGAAAAGGGTATATAATCATGGTAGGATCCAGGACCCACAAAGCCGTTTTATGTATCACAGGTTTTGCATTTGATCTAAGTATGGGGTTGATATTCTTCAACACAAAATTGAACTGAAGAGGGCTTTAAAATGTGATTTTGATAATATAAAAGGCGTTTACCTTAGAGTGTACTATGTTATACATACGGATAGAAACTATCAGTAGTATTATATGACGTAAATACTGATGTGGGTACGCTTATCATAAGTCGATACTGTTAAATATCTCTGTATCAAAGGACAACAAAACCACTCTTAAATAAATGGGAAAGAAATTATGCTTACGTAAGGTATATATAAAATCTACATTGAATCAGTACGTCGATCTAAAACATTGAAATTGGTGAACTGCTTTCTTATATGATAATTTAGACTGATAATGTTATCGAATGTCCTACATCAAACTGCAAATGTTATTATATCACGTATGAAACTCGGCTAATGTTTTGAAATTTCCTACATAATATCTGTCACCTGTGGTCCATCTCTATTGCTATTGATACCCAATAAACTTACAACTGACATCAAATGCTAGTTCCAATTTCATAGTTAAGAGTGCTTATGAATGATTTTCTCCAATAGTTTAAAATAGTATCAACAAGTGTTATCCAATAATCTATAAAACACGGCTAATGTCACCCAAATTGTTCTCTGTGTAAAGAATAGATAATACCAAAGGGTCAACAAAACCATAATCAGAACTCATTAAAGGGCAGATATGTTAAAAGAAAATATTTACGCGGAGACTCTTAAAAAAGGAAAAGACCAGGTGTTCCAAACGAGTTAGCGTCTTCTGTTTCATCGACGACGCCCGCCATGTTTATCAAGCTCACATCGCCGTAAATATAACGTCATCTAAGTAAGAGCTTAGGCATCACTTTCAATCACAAAAAGAAGGTATACTAATGAGCATATTAAAAATCATATGGCAAATATCACAATTATTACACAGTAAATGTTTTATTCTCTTCACCTGGACAGGATATCCACAATTTACCGGTGAGAGATTTTCTCATATCATCCTAGGATTAAAACATGCTACGTGTGCTCTTTGTACGTTCTAAACAACTGTATGACGTCTAAGTAACAACACCATGAGGTCACGACAACGATAGAATAACGTCACGTCAACAATTCAATCACATCATTGTTTTGCATTGATGTAACGTCAATATAAGATATTTAAGGGGGTAAACAGGGAAAGAGAATTATTCAATGCATTGGGAGTGAAACGACAGGGGGATCTCAAGCCTCGTGTAATCAAGCAATCTTTCTCTTAGTGTTGAGATTCCCATGTCTCACACCAAGAGGATAGAACATTATATTTATCTTGCCTACATCTCGAATGTGTATATCCAGATTAATGAAGTGCGACAAAAGAAGGTAATTAACGTTGTGTGGATGTTTAATTTTATATTTTAATATATAGTATAAACTATATACTGTACACTGCTTTGTAATTATCAAGTTGTTAAAGGATTTTAGTCTATATTCAATAGCTCTCAGTCCTTTAATTTTCCTTTGGGACGACCCTAGCCTAGAGAGATCGATGTTTATATAATACCATTTGTCCTTGTGTGTTTACAGTACGTATTATATTATTCTCTCAGTACATAAGTGTAGACTCTATAGAGACACAAAACAGGCCGTGTCCATAGCACTAGGCGACAAGGGCTTTAAGTCAAGGTCATATTCATGTTTTAAAATACGACGTGCGTTATATTTAAATTCAATAGAATGTTTTTAAATTACCAAGTTGTTCAAGCATGTAACTGTGTAAGCTTTAACATGAATAAGAATACATCGCGTTCTAAACGGAGTTAATAAACAGGTCAATTTAATCAAGTAATTCTTGCCTCAATTAGGAAATATTTTATAAATATAAATTCGAAATATATGTCCGAACTGGTTATTCTAATGCAATGACATTGTATCTAAACGTTTAAGCTAAATAGTCATATCTAGGTTTAGATAATAGTTAATTGTATATCCTATTACTTGTTCTTTGTATTTAAATGCATCTCGTGTTGAACAGCATTTTATAGAATGTATCATTTCTGCCAATTGTTGTGTAAATACACACTTATGAAAAGGCAGCATTGTTTGTTGCATGCATTGAATAACACAGTACTACAATGTCTAGCCTGCCCCCAAAAAGAGACCTATTGGTTCTTGGGTATGATGACTGTCGGTTGGACCAAGGTGAGCTTATGGCATGCCGTGGCGTCCGGCGTCCGTCCGTCAACAACTAACTTTTTTTCTTGACCGCTGATCGGAATTTAAACATATTTGGTGGGAATCATCCCTATGTGGCCGGGATTCAAATTTATACAAATGATGCGACTAGCCCTTAGGGGTCTGAGGGGTGGGGCCAGAAGGGTTCTATTTGCCAATATTCATATAAACGACTTCTTCTCTGAATCTATGCAATATACAACAATCATATTTCAGTAGTAGCATCCTATGTTGGCTGGGATCCAAATTTATACAAATGATTGGGCTGACCCTCAAGGGGTCTGAGGGGTGGGACCAAAAGAGGTCAATTTGGCAATATTCATATTATCAACTTCTTCTCTGGATCTAAGCAATGTACAGCATTCATATTTCAGTGGTAGCATCCCTAGGTGGTGAGGATTCAAATTTATACAAAAAATTGGGCTGGACCACAGGGGGCTTAGGGGTTGGGCCAAAAACCCGCAATTCAGAAGAGAACCTAATTTCAAATAAGTCTCCTTTAAATCCTTTTTCGAATCAGAAAGCTCAGTGGTCGCTACTTCATGGTAAGGGCTGTTATGCCAGCCCCAACTTGAAAAGGGTGTGTAATAAATAAGCTTACGCATGGGTTACTGTCACATTCACTGAAATCCAGGTGAGCGATAAGGCCCTCTGGGCCTCTTGTTTGTAAATGTAAAGCCTTTTTATACCATTTCCAAAGTGATAATGCCATCTCTACTTGTTGGTCAATAGTAAGTCACGAAATGTTCCAAAGTGGTCTAGCTTTTATTGACTCGTTTGTTGATATTACTGAAGTCCTGACTTTTAAAATATAATAAAAAGATTAATGGTTTTGGTGTTAGGATGGTGTTATCGTTTAAATATAGCATGTTTCATTGTAAATCTTATCTGGCTATTTTCCGTGTCGTATCTTTAATCAAATATTATAATACTTTCTTATTTAATTTCTATACGTGTATAGATTCCCTTATTAATACAGATGCAATATAAGTTACATTACTGATTATATACATTTGTTAAACAAAACCTAATGATAAATGGACAATATATAAGTAGATGTTTACATATAATATTATTATTTTTAATAATTGTAATTTGCTATAAAATAGCATCGTTATAGATCACACAGTGCTCTTAAAGCGTAGCCCACTGTGATCATGCCGACCTTCCTTGTACATCAATGGTATCAGTAGACTTATCAGGTCATACCTATATGAAATGCTTGTCATCTGGCTCTATCTTATATCAAAGTAATAATCCACGAAGCAAATATAAATTAATCAACTGCAAAGTTTTCATTTCTAACGTAAATGGCATATGTTGATAAGCTAAGATTATTTATATACTATCTTGGAACTCATGTTAAGATGAAAAAATTATAGTGAAAATGCATGTATGTTTGCTTAAGGGCTTCATTGTGATTTCACGTTTCCCATAATATGTAAGATATTGGATACAAAAATATCCTTTGATTTACTTGTCAAAGTCACGTACACCGTTAGTGGGGGATAAGGTAAACACTATGATTCACATAGGACGCATGCAAAATCGATAAAGATCGATGGGAAATAGGTTGCCATAAAAAAAAAAAAAAAAACCGATGTGATTTTTTTAAAGTTTGTGTAGATTTCCCACAGAGACCGACACTGGACGGCGTTAGCTATTGATTAGAATAGATAGATAATTTAGAGGAGCTGTAGCGTCTGACGTAGATATACTCTAGGTCAACTCTTCAAGTGAGCCCTATCTACAGATTATCTCAATCTACGCCAAATGTACTGTGAAACTGCTATCTTAGTTCAGTGTACAGTTGATAGGTAACTTCCTTCACAGCGGTTACTTGTCAGTACTGGTGCTACTTACAAATCTATATCAAAATAGCATCGCAATTATGAAATAGGGAGCACAGACGTCAGTGTATACTACAGTGTATACGCTACGGTATAAGTCAAATATGATTCAATTGAAAATATTGATAATTATTACAAGAGCCAAACAATACATATGGACATTAAGAAATACATATATATTGATGTTGAACAACAAATTACTACAATCTCACAATGCATATAGCAATGCTACAGAGAGAGAGCCGGTATTCCTACTATTCAGTTTCAACTATTCCACTGATGTAAGTAATCTGTTAAGTGTGTAAGACTTTGTAAGACTACAGTTCTACCATTAACATGCATGGCTAGGGCAGGATCATTATTTCTAATGTTTTACAGATAACTTTGATTATTGATAGTGACAATGCATTAAATATGTTCCAAATATGTTACCTGAAGGGATAAATAAATAAAAGAAAATCAACATACCCCATATTGAGAGGAAAATGTCAGGGCTCACTTCAGCTGTTCTTCCTCTTCACAACAGGGTCCACCATTTTGTCAACCGAATACACACCGGATCTCCGTAGCGCGTCTCCGTTACCATTGACAGTGGCTGTTAAAGTTCTGCTCACTATTTATAGACAATTAATTGAGCCCTCCTTACTGGAGTAGAGACACACGGAGTTCCTGCTGATCTACCATAGTTCTTTGTCTTACGTTGTATTGTTCGCTTGCAGCTTGACCGATTGGTACCAAAATCGGACAAGTTTATTTGACGAATTCTTCTTGATATTCAAGAACGTGTCTGTACATGGTCAGCGTCTACAACACCAGGAAGTAATATGGTACAGGCGTCATGGAAGCAGTTGGTATCAACCAGGTAAATATACGTACTTGTTATGTTTTAATGAATTGCATTATTCGCTTACTATATAAAGTTTTACACAGTTCTATAAATCCGGTTATCTGAGGCTAGTCCCATTCATATTTTATGTGTATTATTAGCCGGCCTATGTGATCCAAAAAGACCATATGACTAAGTTCTGTGACTAGGAGTAATTATATGAGCTGTCGACACCCCAGATGGTCGATAAGACATAAACTTAAGATACGGGTACCTGTTAGTGACAGATTTGGAAGCAATGCTGTACTAATATACATAGTTCCCAGCCTACGTGCCAAAAACTGTACAGGAGTATACCTAGGCAACTGTGATCTGTGTCAGTTGATATTTCTTTTACATGGCAAACAGGACAGCCTTGTATTCAGATTTATTTGGAGTTTAGACGAGGTACTAATGTGACCGGCATTCCTTTTAATATTGACTAGGTATGTATCTTAAACAGTACACGTTAATCAAATATTAACCTATAACATGTGTATATAAGCCATCCAAGGAATGTCAACACACTACAGGGCTATTGCTTGTTGTATTCTAAACTATATTTGATTAAGTTCCGAGAGCAAACTATGTGTTAATTTACCCGAGAGGAGACTTAACAGCATCAATACAACAACTAATGAGAGGTAAAAATCGAGAAATATTTAACAATGGCGTCTATAATAAAATATCGCTCAAAAACCGGCGGAATGACAAGGCAAACATTTGATACGGTGTTTCACTGGTTATCTATCGAATTTCTGTTTTAAATGGCGATGCATTAATACAAAAAAAGTTTGTTTAACTGTGAAATATACTGTGACGGTTTTGCTGCAGTGAAAATTCACTTTAAGAAGAACCTGAATTTTCCTTCAGTCTTAGATTAATCTTACTACTGTCACTGATATTGGCTTGACTATAGAATATGTCATTTACTGACGATATAGTACATTTTTCTCTAAATTAAATTTCAGTAAACAACCATGAACATTTGATTGGGGATGCTGTAGGAAACAGTTAAGATGCACGACGTTAACTACAGATTGTATGATGCAGTCATCAAGGGCCAGACTGGCAACGCCCTTAAGTTCCTCAGGCTCGGAGCGGACGTCAACAAACGGGATGTGGTAGGTATCTTCCCGCTAATAGAGGGGAGGGGGGTGGGGGTGGAATCAGACCCTAAAAAGCTTTATTTGCTAGAAAAATCGCCTTATTGAATGCTTATAGAGCCTGGTGAAGACAATTTCACCCTGTGCTACTCTGATAGGTGTGAGAGATGGACGGGAATGGATTATTACTGATTCAGATCAGGCTCCAGAACTGCTGATTATTAAGGTGATGGTATTGATATATGTATATCTTTATTTCATTTTATATCTTTTGGAAAAGAGTTTATCTTTATTCAATATAACTTTACACCATCAAATTACATTAAGTTCGATAAATGGTATACCAATGCCGCAAAGTGTCCTTGATAATTAAGTTTGTTGATAACATATAATTAAATTAGGGGGAAAAGCATAATCCCTAGGGATTTACATGACAGACTATTACTAACGTTTATCGTATTTGAAAACCACGTGTATGGTAGGAAAATCAATGATATTGTCTCACATTATCCGTCATTACAGATTGATGGCATGACACCTCTGCTGAAAGCTGCCCGGCGGCGAAATTTTGTCATGATGAAATTGCTGCTTTTCCATGGCGCTAAACCAAACACAAGAGATAAGGTACGTTAGGCTACCTGAGAATGGTGATTTGTTGACACTCCTTGATTCCGACTCGAGTATAACCAGTGATCATCCTACTATATAACACAAAATGTTCCTTGATACTTTTTTCCACGATTTAAACCCATTTATATCACTTCATGGAAGACATTTTCGTGGATATTCTATATATGCAAATAGTAGACAGGTTTATGTTTCAAATTCGTTTTATCAATTTCTTGATTCAATAGTTACCACGAAAATCACGAAATTTAATGCCTAACGAATATTTCATGTGATATGATATATAATTTCCTTCATCAACAATTTTCTTGAACTAACCCCCGTCACCTCCCAATTCGGCCTTTTCTTATTGATTTTGAATTAACTCAATCAAGTGTTTTAAACCTTTTTAGGAAATTATTTGATATACTGCCATGCCACTTTACTTTATAATGCCAATCCTGTATTTGGTTACTAGTCGTAGTATACAGAAAAAATAAATGTAAACTAACCCTATGTAGATTAATCCGTTTAGTCAAGGAGGGAATATGGCATAGTTTACAAAGCTTTGTTAGCTTATTTCAATTTCACAATCGTTATTCAGTGTGCCTGAAAAGTACCGCGTTGCCATAGTCGTTTTGAAATCATATTCTATACACATATGTAAATGTATCTATCAACCAGTAATAAAAAAAAAGTTAACATCATGGTATATTATTCTATTTATCATGGTATATTACTTTATTTATTATTAAGCTGCGTAGATGTTTAGTGCAGCTTAAAATAGTTCGCCTTTCACGATACTTTAATCCTAAGAATGAACAGTGCTGCAACTACCTTAATCTTTGATCTGACAATAAAGGTAAATAGTTCGAATAAATGACCAGCTAGGAACTCGTAAACTTTACAAAGGTCGTGTCCTGAAGCAATTAGTAACCACTGCATCGCATGATCTATATGTGTTTAATCTATAGAGCAACCAAACAGCAGGCACATGCACCGTTCGGTGTATTTTAAATTGATTCTGAATTAAGTCAATTCAACTACTAACAAAAGTTTTTAAAATGCCCGGTAAGTAAGTTGTCAGACCAATGAACTGCAAACATAGAAACTATCGCTTGGTGGAATGTTAGTGTTATGACTCTTTAAATTGACCATGCTACAGAAAGTGATATACATGCGTTATATTTTTACGGATAAATGTCATATTTTGTGGAAATATTTGCTTTAAGTTTGCTGAATTAAACATTCTCGAACCTGCCCACAACGCGAATATAATTTAATATTTGCAGCATCTGATTTGTTTATTATTACTGACATCAGGAGCCTTCTTATTTGTGAAGAGGAACCAGTTTGTGTTTTTTGAATGTAGCATTTTCGAAAATATGTACCCTTGCAAGGATCGCCTGAAAGCTGCATCGTATAATTTATATTCGATCTCATTTTAAAACAAACAACTTTGGTCCAGCTAGTCCAGATAAACGAAAGCGACCCTGTCAAATTGCCGATTTAACAAAACGAGAACCGAAACAGTTACATTAAATTAAGGATGGTACAGTTATTGGCAGATTATTTGTATTTGAAACAATTAATGTAATCAAGGCAGGATATTTAGTTTAAGACGACACACACCACTGGCTTTTTACCTAGGCTATTTAATTTAAAGGAAACACATCCAGTCGGGCCGATCATGTAAAGATAGCGTTAACGAGTCAACAATTAAGTAGATAAATACCCCGCTTACATACATGTACTGTGTTTGATTGTGTATGTAGCATGGGTGTAACGGCCTAGTAACACACTCTAATCAGCAAGTCAGCACTTTAGCAATTACATTGTATAATTATTGGCTGTACGGATACAGGTTGTTTGATTAGCTTTTCTGTATATAATATAGTCTAATATATGTAAATCAGTAAGTAAATAGTTTATTTCAAAGTTTGAACTTTCTCTTTTATGAACGATTTCCGATTTTATGTGCCATTTAGAAAAAATACAATTATGTATACTGCAAAATGTGAGGCATATTATACATCGTTTTGTATATACACTACAAACTTTGTAAAGATCTAAACGTTTGATTGAATAGGGAAATATGTGTTACAAGGTAACTTGCTTACGTACACATCACACTTCACTGACGATGTGGGATCGAGCGAGTGTCTAATTTTAGTCCATTACTAAGGTCTCACTAACGTGAAAAACTGATGGTTAACATACATGATAGCATCCCTGTCACCAGGTGAAATGATCCCAAATTCATATCGTATGAGAAATCAACAGTTATATATATTGAGGATGTAGTGTGTTGTACTAGTCACACTATGTTTTGACAGTCTACATGTCGACTATCTATATCATGTTTATACACATACACACATACAATTTTACAGTACAAGGAGGAAATCCATTGTTAAAATTTAAGTACTATCTGATGTAGACACCGGTGTGATTGTTGGTTTTCATTTGATATGTTTTCATAATATGAAATTGTACTTACTAATACAATTTTGTATTTTTCTGTTATTTCAGACATGTTATCACGACTTCCTCATACGATTTTGTATATTTCTATTTTTATATAATACACATGTTATCCTGCATCCTTGTCAATCATTGATAATGATAAATACTTTCCTTTTTATGCATTTTATATTTGCAGTTCCATTTTACATACCGAACTTAATATACCACAATCATCACATGTATAGGACGACCTGGTGCGGTTCCAGTTACTCCTACATGTGATGATAAAACTTTTACAAATGTATCATATAACAAAATACTTCACATACTTAGTGCTTATTTTAAATACAACTTACCTGTAGCATGGCCTGCTCGTAACTAGTAACTTTGACGTGTGATGACAAAATGTTTATAAATATACAGAACACCATAGAGTATATACGCAGTACTTACTATAAACAATATAACCACTAAAATGATAAAACCATACCTACAGGGTGACTTCTATAAAACACTATATAGTATGTAGCTAGTTCTTATTATAACTACAAACACTTAAATGATAAACAGTGGCTACATGAGGCTTACATTTAACACTGTTATGAGAAATATTTACCTATAAACCTATAGGTGACCTGCTGCATTTCTAAAAAACCATGTACGTGTAATTTGAATTGTATATGAATAGGAACTACAAACCAGCATGTTTATGTACCTAGTACCTATGTCTAACACATTCCTACCTATAGTACGGACTGTATAAATACACGTAGGGTATTGTAGTTTAGTAACACAAAGCGTGTGATGAATCAACCCATTGTACGTACCTTATGTAACCATCTCATCTACCGGTCATCTTTGGTCTGTGGTTCCTTGGTTCCCAACATGGTAGTATATAGCATCTGTTACAGACAAAAACACCATTATTGCATCACGGCAAAAATCCGGAATTACGTCCGCTTTAAATATTACAGTACCTGGTGCAATGTAACAAAATGCTCGCGTGCTACATCCTCCGCGATCACACACACCGTACATCTTTATGTATTATACACACTGAGCTACAACGTATTTCCTGTGGCGTCAACCACTGAGTCGACACACACTCGACGGGGATTTCATTATAGGAATTATCTACCACATCAACTTCGTGTTGGAAAAAAAATCCTGAATGTCGTCGTGGAAGCTAATTTTTAAAAAGTCGATACCACGAAAAGACTACACTACAGATGAATCATTTCACGTATGCCTGTGATCAAACATGTTTGACGTAAATGAAAAGACCCACCCTTTAGATAATTACACAATACTAAATGTATGATTAACAGCATTTCATTTAATTGCTTTATTAATTCTGCTGAACACGGCTTGTCCATTATCTTTCTCGACATTTTCATCCCACAAAGTTCATGAAGTAATTGACTAGACAACTGTAGTAATATACATTCCTGATATTTTTCGCTACTAACCATGTTATGTCTATCTGGCAGGAGCGGGGTTTAACTGCGATGCACTACTCGGCGGAGGCGGGGGACACGGAAAGTATGATGTTACTGCTGGCATTCAACGCCCATGTGGATAGCACCGACTATGTGTGTAAATCAATCAATAGTACTGATGTAGAACCTCGGTAGTTCGTAGATACCCTTCCCCATACCCTCTCCCTATATCCCCTCCCCAAACCCCTTCCCTCCAGCCTCAACGTACAAACACACAGAGTCTAATTTCTAAATATAAACAAGTTAGGTCCTTCTTTGAAATTAGGGTGAAAAGTGAAGGAGTCATTTAAAAGATTTTTCTTACCTGATCAAATTGAAGCATTAGTGATCGGATTATCAAAGTTGTTATCATGAATTTATGAATCATTTATATGTAATTATGATTTGTTAAGTGATACATTTTGAAGCTGTAAAATATTACTTACGTTTTCTATAATAACTCATATCAATAAAAAACAATTTGTTACTATGTTTTGAGATAAACCTAGGCAGTACCACAATGACTATACTTTGTGTATGACAGGTGGGATGTACCCCGCTACACTACGCTTCAAACCGGGACCACGCCAGAGCTGCTGACTTGCTTGTGTTTTGCGGAGGTGACGCAACCATTAGGAATATGGTAACAAATATATTTCCCAACCATATCCCAATTTTAACGGAAGTCCATACCCACAGGAGAGTTTTACACTTCCTTTTCCTTTTTTACAATTTATATCCTTACATTGACCTTTACTTTCAAACAAAAGTTGTTCATATCATATTAGCCTCTCTAATTACTTATATATATATAATGTAAAAAAATAGTTTGTTTCATGTGAAGGTAATGAAATAGATAAAATGAATAAAACAAGACGACTGTCTTTCCGTTTATATCACATAAACTATTTTGGGTTTCCGTTTCATTATTTACAATAATGCAGTTGTGAAAATAAACTAAATTATTAATTTTACTTATATTTAGTACTAAAATGGATATTTAAGATTCTAACTTTTAACTTATAAATAGGTCATATTGATGTTTTGTTACGTTTGTTGTTTATTTAGAATAAAGAGACACCAATATCAATTTGTGAAAATGAAGATATCGGGACCATTCTATTAGAGTCAAAACGGGTAGTGAACGGAATGAAAAATAAGTAAGTCTGTTTCATACATGTTTTTTTCTGCCTATGAACTAATTTATATATTTAAGTCGTTATTTTGTTTGATTCTTGATAAATGATCACACGTTTATTTTAACTGTATCGTGGTAAAGAGGATACCGCATCTTCAACAAAACCATAATTCGAACTCAAACTAGTTAACCTAAGGGTAATTTATGGGCAAAAGAAAGATGTATACGGAGACTCTTTAAAAAATTAAAAGAAGATTAGACCATGTGTTCTGGAATCTGGGTCATATCAAGTCAATGTCAACAAGATACATTAATAAACACATTCAAAACCTCCACCTTCTGTATCATACAAGAATATATAATATTTCCCAATGAGACCAAGATGACAACCATTCAACTTGTTCATGGGAGTTTTTATCTTTAAAGTTCTACAATAAAATTACAGTTTATTCTGGTTTTATCAGTAAGTGGTGTCGCTGTTTTATTTATATGTTGTTCTTTGTTTGTATAATACGTTCCATTGTGCTCATTGGTGAGTCTATTGTTGTCTCATTATTTCGCTACAATGGCGAAAATTACTTGAAGTTAACATGGATTTAGATGGTGTGTGCTCGTGATGAAGCATACGACGCTGGCCATTCCGGAACATCTGGTCTTTTTCTTCGTGTACTGTTTCAGGTGTCTACAAGTAAAGCTTTCCCTTGCCTATATTTTGCCCTAGCTAGTTTTGTCGATATTTAGTTCAAATTATGTTTTTGTTCACCTCATCACTATAATATTATATTTATTATAGTCATTTCCATATTATCTTGTTTTGTTTTTAATGCAAATGACGCAAATTGATAATCAAAATGAGGGTTTTTTTCTTATCAAGTGATGTCTCCATTGAGCATAAGCAACTTGAAGCGGATGCCAGAACCCCATTCCATGAGATAGGGCTCGTTGTGTTCACACCCCCAACCTTTAGCACTGACAGTTTGAGCTTCCTGTGTCGCCGCGTCAGACCAGAGTATAGTGACAATATCCTCCGTCCCGGCCGACAGGAACTCCTCATCAGTGATACATTCCAGTATCGTCTCTCCTCCTCAAAGTCTGACGGACTCGTTTGGTTGGAAATTCCTCTCTATAATTACCCTGACCCTTTTGAGGATGTCTACATGAAGACGGACACGCGACCAACAATCAACCCCAGCAACAAAATACTGGATATCCGAAGAATCCGATATGAGGTAAGACCAATTTAAACCTATTTTACCGCGTCAGAAATGTTGTAGATTTGGAAGGCTTCCTTTCTAAAAGTATCAAAAAGGATTTTGGGAGTTTTATGGAGCCGTATTAACGATTTATTGAATTTATAAAACGGTTGCTGCAAATCTGCTTTTTGTAAGAAAATGGCAATGTTCATGATTTTAACTAATAAGTGCATGCTCTTGATTTACAGAACAGCCAAAGTGATTATAAGTGGGTATGTTATACTGAGGCAGACCTCACATCAATGTCGGCTTTCTGTCTGGTTACCATTCCGAGAGTGGAGAGATTCGATGTTCCCCCAGAAGGAACAACTGTGACGTCAGAAGTTGACCAGTTCGTGCAGATTTCCGTCCCTCCAAATACATTCAATGAACGTTACAGTAAAATATCTTTAGAGGTAAAGTTAATAAACATCTAATTTTTTAGGACAACGAATATGGGCAATATCAATGTAATATTCTTTATTGGATTTAGGTATTTCATTATCCTTTGATGCCATTTTGGTTCTCACCTATTAAGCACAATGTAGTTGGTATCGATTATTTTCTAAATTTATCAATACTATGTTATAATTTCATTTGAAGTGAACAGTTGGAACGTTAGAATTTCAAAATAGGATGTCTTCAAAGTAACTGCTCTTATACGTATGATGTGATGTATGAACTATCGTTATATATGTTATATATATATCAAGCATCATTGTATTCAATTCCATTTTAGGTTATGCCAAGCCCAGTTTTTGATCCGAGAGATTTCGACAACATTGTGTCTGTCAGTCATTTTTATGACTTGAACCATAATCGCAATGAGCGTCCCCAAAAAGAAGTGGGTTTGAAGGTGCCTCTCCCACAGGACTACGACGGGGAGGGGAGTCTGTATATACTTGGAGCCGAACTCAACAGTCAGATCTATTTGGATATGGAGGAGGATGGAGAAGAGACACAACAAGACATACTGGAATGCTGGAGTATTATAGAGAAAAACCCTAAAGCTGTCAAAGGCTGTATTAAATGTCCAGTAACACATTTCTCATAGTAAGTAAACCTCATCATCTCATAACAAAACCACTTCAACGTTACCCGGAAACTAATGCACGATTATATATCTGCCATGAAAAATCACTTGATATGTATACACCAAAGGTATTTGATCTGTTTTGTTTGTTTAATATTTTCACAATGAGTTAACTACAACGTTTCCGAGTATATACGTTCTTATAACACCGAGGTTAAATAACTCAATCCTGTTAGGAACTAATGTGAATTATCATAACTTACCATAAATATGATATAATATTAAATTTATTTATTTTACAACAATTATGAAACAAGTTATCCAACTAATACATCAACAGTACTGGTCAGAACTATTATTTACAGTGTTAGTATCAAATTAAGTACAGTTTATATAAGCTACATAACAACATGTTAATGTTTAAATAACTGTTTTCAGCTACGTAGCTTCAGAGGCCAAACAGAACATGACAGAAGAGGCAGTGATTGAGCAAACATCGAAACTCTGCCGGAGAGCGTCGCTAAGGAAACAACACGTCAGACTCCTCGTCATGCTGAAACCATTGGGTAACGAAATGTATGACGTCATTGTTGAGATCGCAATATCGCGAAAGGCAGACGACAGACTCAATCACTGGATGAGTTATCGATACCTTGATCAAAAGCCCAGCGTGTCAGGAGACTTTGAATCTGTTCCAAGAAAGCGATATTGTATAACACTTAGTGACGAAATTGAAAAATGTGGAGGGTTGCCCAATACCCCGTTAGACTTCCACCCAAAGAGGTTCAATTATCAACAGTTTCAAATCTGTCGGAAAAAGAATCATGACTTTAACTTTGGAACGGTGATTCTGAATGACGAGGATACGGAAGAAGAGGTTTCTAGATTAACTATCCATTTAACTGGAACACCATTTCTCGAAGATTTAGGAGATTTTGAAGATGGATTTCCAGGTTAGGATTACAAAAATTTATTTACACTTTATGGCAGCTTGTATCGTTGTAAAAGGCATCCAGTAATGCACCATGTTTCAAAGTTAGCTCAGCTGATTGACTCGCTTATATTAGGAAATATTCACATGTAATATCTCATAATTTTCCTCAGAGTGACTTTGCATGAATATTTGAGAAAATATTTCAAAATTATTAGCTTAGCCAGTGTTTAGGATAACAATGAAATCTCAAGTTTTAAGCATGGTTCAGTACACGCAATAAAAAGGAACGTCAATTAACGAAAAGAAAATCAATTTTGAACTCAATTTTTAACGAAAAACAACAAAAGTAATACGGAATCGATGAATATGTAGATAAATTAAAAAGAACATTTTAATGGTCCATAAAATTGGTTAAACAATGTGCTTATTGAAATAATGCTATGTGGGCAAACAAGTGTTAATGGAACAGTGCTATTTCGGGAAAAGTAAGCATATTCTACCCTATGTGTGACATCTGCTTACCGTCATGATGACAAAGGCTCAGAACACACTTCACAAGTCTATCAATATGATAGACACTAACATCCTATGTAACAATCAGGACACGACGACCAGACAAATTATTGAAGCCTTTGTAGCAAGAAAAAAAGAACCTCGTTAAGTAGTTTGTTCGTAAACAGGATGTATTGATCTAGAAAATCCTTGAACTTGAAACTGGATCTGAAGTGGCAATTAAAGTGTGATATATGAATCCTTAAGTACTTAAACCTAATATGGTATACCACTGAGGTGAGATAACAACCGGGAAACTTACGTCATAACGTCATTGTTATCCATTTCCAGTGAAGAGCGATACCAAGCATCATTATAACGAGCATATCTCATTATTATATTACATACTGTTCTTCAGTTTGTATTTCCAGCTTTTTACTTTGATAATACTATTACGTTCTAACGTGACGAAACACACACATATGCTGCACCTTTTAAATTCAGTAATAGATACAGTATGCCGGATAATGCATTAAACTGCTGTTTCGTCCTCCTAGGACTCTTAAGTGATGCTAGGGGCCAAAAGGTGGGAATTCAAAATTTCTAAACTATTGTAGAAGCAGAAGGGTCAGGTGCGTAAAACCCCTCTAACTTATGAATTTAGAAGTAAAAATAAACTAGTTCTGTATAATTTCAAATAAATTCGTAATATAGGAAAATTATTGTCATACCTATGAATTTTATCTGCAAGGCTTCACAAGGAACAAATTACTGAAACACCTGGCTAGAGAGATGGGGGACGAGTGGATGAAAGTAAGCGTCCTGCTGGGGCTCACCTACCGTACGGTGGAGGAGCACTCCAAACTTCCTAATAAGACAATCACGGAAAAGAAGTTCAAGGTAATACGCACAGAACTGATCACTTCACCTGACTCAAGCAACTCATAACAGATTGGTTCGATAAACAAAAAACAAATAAAAATAGCTTTATTTTCTTGTTCTTTTGTTCAGTAGTACATCAAATAACAACACAGGCCATTTTTTCTTTTTGGGTTGGGTCTCCGTTTTATATTAATTTTTTTTTTTTAATTTCTCCGGTGTATATCAACTAAATTTATTTCTGCGTTGTGTATTAGCTCACATTAAACCTTTGGTTTATTTTATTAATTTCTTTATGTTGTATTCAATCTATAAGCTCAAATTTAGCTTTCTGTTTTAGTTTGTTGACTTCTTTGACGTATATTAACTCGCATGTCTGAAAAGAATGGGTCTCCGACAAAAACAGAAAGTATATGTGTCGGTTACGTCATGGTTGTAGACTAGACCAATTTTACGTATGAAAACAACTGTTCTCGGGGAAACACATTTTGACTAAAGAACATACTTATCTGATGAATAAGTTAAATGAAATATTTTTAAACAATTGTTTTAACAAATGAAGTAAATAATTGAGAATATCTTACTAAATGTTTTGTTGTATATTCTTTTTTCAAAGATCCTGCAGCTGTGGCGAGACATGAGTAAAAACCGCCAGGACCTAGGTGTACCAGACCTCCTATCCGCCCTAGGGAAGGCCAAGCGGGACGACTTGGTGGAGTATGTCAGTACACAACTCAGAGCGTGGTGAGTATCTCCTGAACAATAAGTATGTACGAAACAACGGTAATAGTAAAATTATTTTGATATGTCTCATTATTTTTTTGTTAAAACTTTTTTTCATGGTATTGCGTGTAGCAGCGTCGAAAGAAAAATCAATGAAACAGGCTATTTAGTTTTGTGGTTTTTAATATTTATTGTCTGTGGCGCCCGAGTGCAGAAAATGGTAAACAATAATAAAGACTGTTTTGAACTTAGTTCTTTTAAGTGAAACGAATATTATGAGGTTGTCTTCGTAATCATTATTGTCATTTTTATGACCTGTCCCTTGCAGGCTTGAGGAGAAAAAAGACCAGTCTGACCGATTCTACCATTGGTTAGAGGAAGCCCTACAAGGTCCCAGCAAGGACATCTTAGAAGCCAACAGTAAGTACTGACAACACAAAGGGATGGCAAATTAAGTGTGAGACATATTGACAATCTAAAGGCACAAGTGTTATTGTCACTCCACTTAAAACATCATAATACCCATATACGTCATTGTTTAAGAGGTTTATTATTCCGTGTAACGATAAACACAAAATCTATGATTTTGAAGGACAGTGATTTATTTATATGTTATAAAGAGTTCCCAAATATGAAAGATAATTGGGAAAGGAGTGGTGGCGGAATTCTTTAGGAGTGTACAATAGTTTACCTTTTAGCACTGGGTCGCGGTTCGGAGCAGTGCAGTCACAATTTGTGTTTTTTTTCTCCAACCACTCTGTCTTTCCTCTGACACAAAAACCTGACACGTCCTGTCTGCTTAAAAGACGTAAAGAACAAATCATACTGTCATACATTTGTAGTATACCGGTTCAATATACTTTAAAAACGAATATGATTGCAATGCGTCCGACTAACAAGTCGGCGGTCCCGGGATCGATCCCTAGGGGACGTATTAAAATGATTACCCCTCTTACGTGTATTGTATTTACATTTCCAGTACTAGTGTAGTTCAAGTGTTGTTGAGTTTACTGTACACAGACCGTAGCTAATCTGAAAGTAATACATTAGACGAAATAAAAATTCAATTTACAGATATGTTACTCACCCAACAGAAGTACATTTTTACTTAAGTCGGCATTTTGTACTTGCAGAACACCCCGAACCCATGACTGACCAGTTCTATGTCCTCCTTGTGGAAAAATGTGGGATCGATCTGAAGTCAACCGGAAGTCATCTCAACCTGTCAAAACCGGAACTGGATGGAGTATACTCAGACACGTTGGTTAGCAAGGACGAGCATAAACTACTACATGTAAGCTTGTATCAGATACTGCTCCAAGATAATAATTAAATATTAAACAATGTCGGTATAAGCAGAGGCTCGATGAGTAGTAGAAAAGGCACTAACGACTACTTGGTATTCTTACGATAGTGTAACACACGATCGATAGCCCCGGCACCTCCTAGCGAGGTCTGCCAGGATCCCGGTGCTACTATTTCGGTGCTTTGTTAGGTTCAGTGTTGTTTGTTGGAAAACTGATATTGACTTTAGAATGCTTAAAATGCTGTGATACGATTCAAGATTCTTTATTCACTCAAGACACGCACGAAGTGTGCTACTAGAGGTCAATATAACAAAGCAATGTACATGACTGACAGGGTAATGAAGTAATAATATAATCGCATATTTACTAAAGTAGTTATTTGTAATGTTACCTAACTGTAGATATTCAGACAAGAATAATATGCATGTTAATATAATGAGTACAATATACGTATACCGTTAAATATACAAACTTGATAAAACATTGGAACCTGTTTATCCGGACTCCGATAATCCGAACTCTTCTTTGGAAACAACTAACTAGCTTGTCATCCCTTTTCTTTTTTAAAAAATACCTCTCATTATTTGAATTTGGTCTAGATTCATCTGCCGATTGTCGTGGAAGAGCGGAAGACAATTTGATCCCTGGAAAATTAAGCTAGTTATCTGTTAAATGCTTTAGAATTTTGTAGATTTTTAGTTTAAATTGTGGTATTGTTTTACACTCAGCTATTTCTGTATATTTTGTAAAATCACTAGCTGAATTTTTTTATCTCACTTGATTAACATATTCCACTAAATACGATGATTTTAGTATATTGCTTTTAACATTATGGTGGCAAGTTAAATACCCTATTGATTACTGTTTGATACATGTAAAAATAAGTATGAACATTTTTTACAGTCCTTGGGTCAGTTTTATGACATCTGTTCAGCGGAGATAGAGAAAATTGTAGCCCAACCGATCGGCCATAGGTTACTGAGGGTAACTCGTACACGCATGCTACAATACCCAAACTTAATTTCTACCTATAAATATCTGTGTTTAGCTTTCAATATTCACCACTGTAACGGGTACAAAAATCCCGATACCGCCTTTAGTATTTTCCATTTCCTGTATATTCCCTGTGTTATGTTACCCTGTAAATGTATCCTCTGTTCATATTTCCTACATAGTATCTATCTCTCTCTCCAATACATACCATCTATATTAATACACCTAAGCAGCTTTGCATCAACTCTTTCGTCGAACTTTTGTATCACAAAGGATGTGCTCGTGGGGAGTGTTGGAATGAAGTTCTCGTGGTTCTGCCAACGTCCACCAATCGAGTAAAACTGGAACATATCAATTTGTTCCAATCGAGCGAGTCTGGAACATACTGAAACATAATTAAAGTGGGTTTGGGCTATTTTTTTGGTAAGAAAGCCATGCCCAATAGGCCGCCCTAAAGTTTGAAGGTGGCTAACGACAGGAAATATATTCCACAACCCTCGCCCATGTTAAAAGTGTTGGTGCGCTCCGCCATCTTTAATTCTACTCACACCACTTCTAATTTCGAAACAGATAGAACTGTGACAGAAGTAAATTTCGGAACGCTCGATTGCAATTCCATGAAATCGCACCTTTATAATTACCAAACGAGCACTCCCTATGACTGCCACTGTGTCACCCCGCTGATGTTCCGTATTGAAGCTACTGTAATACTCTGCTCATGTTTTTTCTATCTGCTGCTGTATCATCCGATACATGTAACCCCTGTTTCCACTGATGTGTCACCTATTACAGGTATTTATTATGGAAGCTGCCGTAAGCTGTTACGACATGCTTATAATTCAGTATATCAAGCCTCGGTTTTCTTCAACGTTCCTTAACTTAAAAAGTAAAAACCTCCATAGGAAATCATGTCATGACAGAAGTTAGGCGGGGCTTCCTAACTTAGGATCTCCCCTCCCCTTTACCATCTGTAAGGCTTTCCTATGGAGATTTTGAAGATAAGGAATTTTCTTAAGTTAAGGGTCGCTGATGAAACGGGAACTCATCCAATACATGTGCATCGGTGTTTACTGATGGGTCATTAGAAACACACATCATCTGCATCATTTACTCGAACATCCACGTGGACACGCTTCACTGTATTATCCACTTCCGTGTCACCCAATGCATTTATATGTTATCCACTTCTGTATTCCCCAAATCATATCCTGTATCCTGTAATTCTGGCATACCGGCATACCGCAATCTGCAGATATCCTATAATGCACTTTTTAACTGACCCAACTCAGTAGTGTAGAGATCTCCTTTATCCGTTGGCATTATAGTCTTAGCGTAGATATCAGCATCCTACCGCGAATATAATTCTGAGCTTTCATACCTGTAGCATCTTAGTCAACAAAATCTAACTTCAGAACTTTCTAACGGGAGGAAGTCTAAATTTAGGTAGGTCAAAATACTCCGAAATAAGTTAGGTTAAAAATAAACAAATTGATTTTAGAATAAAATTATCAAATAATTCAATTATACGTCTCCCTTACATAAACCACCGCCAGATTTCATCTTCATATCGTTATCATTCTTATTTTGGTTGCTTTCGTGTTCCCATTTTTAGATATCACCAACATCTCTTGATTATAACACGCATATACCAGTTTTGTAGCTCCACATACAAAAGAACCACCTAATATGTGACACGAACATCCCATTACTGAAAATAACGTCTCAGTGCCAAATATAGTGAAACCTCGCTTAAAGGCCACTTAGAATGAATTGAGAACATCTCGCTATTAAGACCACTTAATTTCAGTTCCGAAAAAAATCTGCTGTATATCTTTGTAATTCAAGATTCACTATTAAGACCACCTCACTATTGGCTATTCAGGAATTCACTATTCCCGATTAGAAGGTTTTATGTATAAGCAATGATAAGACATACAGAAATAACGACATGATTTTATTTTAAATTGATACGTGTATGGGTACCCAGGTGATACACCGACAACTCGTGGTCACAAAACTGAGACATTTGAACACAGAACATAGCTTTGTTTTGATGGTAATTTCTGTCGACCTAGGTCATTATTTCGTTATTACAGGTAAAAATTTGGACGGGGACTGGAAAATCACTTCGTTGTTTCAGTTAATTCGCTATTTCAGACTTCGTTGTTTCAGTAAAACAATACATAAGATATATAAGAGTGAAAATCGGGACTTTAAATTTACTTTGTTGTTGCCGAAATTTCGTTGTTCCCAACTTCGTTATTTTCGAAGTTGACTGTATGTAATAATCCGTGGCCAAGTTTCCTACATAACGGTGAGCAGTACAAGAATCCGTCTCTTGCACTCCTGGTTTTTGATGTAGTAGATATATTAGATTTAAACAATTAACTGATTTCTTCCTCATTTCCTTCTATCTCAATTTGGGTTTTGGTATATGTGGTTTAATTTTGCATGATATCATTTGCCTTGAGATAATATTTCGGTGAATTTGTTATGATTTTGCATGGTATTGTCTATATTTTAGTATGCATCTTACTACAGGCTTACTGCATTTGTTTTTTTTCACATACATGTATGTTGTATATAACCTCTCCTTAATTTTGTTTTCAATCAAATTTTAGCAAAGTTTGGTCATGACATTCATTGACTGAGTGTCTCTGTTTGACAAAGCAATGATATAACAACATGACAGCAAGTGTTCGGTTCCTGGTCTAAGTCCAGTTAACTTTACAAAGAAGAATTATTCTTGATTATATTTGTTTGTTTTTTCCTTTATTATTTGGTAAAAATAAAATTCCGCAAGCTATGGTTTTATTTTCAAAATAGCTTTTTTGGTATAAGCTGAACACATTTTGTGTACAGGGTTTTCGACAGGATCCTTAAGTGCCATATTTCAATGAAAATTGAATTACATGACAATTACTGCTTTATCACATTAAACAACACTTTATTTTGTTTGTGCAAGTAAATTTCATTCTGTTCTGCAGCAATATCATTATAAATAACAGTTCAACGTGGGCCAATTTCTGTGTATTTTTTATACATCTTTAAAACGCACATGTACGTTTTCTAAACATGCTTTAAACGCACTTTTCATTAATTGACATAGATTTAATTAAAGAATATATTTTTAGATGTTGGTAGTTGCCCGGGAGAAGAGTGAGAGTAACATCCAGGCTTACCGATTGTTGATACGGGCGTGCGACTCGGTGGGATTGACGGAAGCTAAACAGTGGATAATCGACATGTCCAAAGAATGGTAGTAATAAGTTTTAGGTCGCCATCTTTGTCTCATTGAGAAATATTTTGTATCCTTATCGGTATTATCTGATTTTTCTTTCTTGTTAACACAATATAATCCAGATATATTTCTTCAATTTTAACCTTGGGGAAACTATTGAAGGTATATTTTTTACCTCTTCAATTGCTACAATCCGAAAGTATACGTTTTGGTATGGAGAAACCTAATAATGTGTCTTTGATATTCATTTTTCAATATCAACCAAATACAAAACATTACAGGTAAATTGCTATATATAACCTTACAAAATTAAGATCGCATTAATATCAGCTTATGAATGCCGTTGTCCATAAGACGTCATTATGAATGAAGGTATAGAAACTAATGTATTTTCTGTATGTAATGTAAATAAAGTATAAATATAAATATTTCATAACATGGACAACCATTAAAACAGAAATAATACTAGTTTTGAAATAATATCGGTATTTATTTCCTTCTCTGGAAATTTTAGAAAGGTAAATATATGAAAATGATTGACTAATTTCTAAACGGACTACGTAGCATGTTGTATAACTTATCTGCTAATCTTTCATTTATGTGGAGGTTTACTCACTACTGTCATCGTTAGAAACATTGGGCACCTTACGGTAATACACTAACTCTTCACGGCTAACTGGCTAACATTGTACATGGTATATTTTACAGGTTGATGGACAAACCCGAGGCCACGGATCCCTTCAGATTGGCTGTCCATGAAGAAATTGAGTCGGTTGAAGGTCATTATCTGGATGACTCTAATCTACATCCCGATCCGAACTCCGACCCGCATTCCGATCCAAATTCCGATCAACATTCCGATCCACATCCCGAACAACGTTCCGATCCACACCCAGAACAACATTCCGATCCACATCCCGAACAACATTCCGATCCACATCCCGAACAACCTTCTGATCTACATCCCGAACAACATTCGGATCCACATCCCGAACAACATTCGGATCCACATCCCGAACAACATTCCGATCCACATTCCGCCCCGCATTCCGATCCACATTCCGACCGCCATTCCGACCAGTTCTGGGGTGGGGATGCCTAATGTCCACTCTGATCCAGTACTGAACTCAATTCACCCAACATTCATACTTGGATAAGCATTGTTTTCAGAGATACTGACTACCTAGTCGAATTAAACGGCAAAACGAGCAAAGGAACTAATAGTCTAAAGAAATCAAAACGCTATCTTTTTGTATGCTAGAGCTAACACAACGTGCCAAAATCAATGAATAAATGTACTTAATGCTTGTAAACATTTCCATTGATAAACAAAAAATAAACAAAAATGTTGTACTTTTCCCTTTAATGATAACATATCAAAGTATATATTTTATATGAATGTGCTGAATTGTTATTATTATTTCTACCACAATACACTGTGTTATTCCACTCTCAGATCATTTTGTAAAAGAGCTAACTGTGGGATATATAATACCGATATACCACTAGTTGTATATGACTTTTCGGATGAAATGTTGAACTTTGACCGGACATCAAGTGCAGATTTTGTTGACGTCGTCATCACTTTGCAGGAATATCCGAGTCCTCGGTTCACTGAGCTGTTTTCGACTGAGAGTGAGGTAGAAACAAATCACACGATTCGTGGTTGTTGGATAGGAATTTTTATTTCAATTGGGTTAATTTTAAAAAGTTACAAAAGACACTAGCTAAAAGCTAAGCGAGTGTCTTTTGTAACTTTTGACAATTAACTTACCAGATATGAAATAAATACCATACCCAATATAACTTTATATATGCCACTCTCATGTACACGTATTACATAGAATGTAAACATTATAGACATATTTTCTAGATGCTTTATGAAAGATCATGTACTATTATTAATAAAAGGAATACTAAAAGTCAATGCTTGCTGTTTTTTGTTTACAAATAAAATATTGCTTAACACAACCAACTAAGCAACTGTGTACCAGACAGGTTAAGGCAGGTGTTAAAATCATAGAGACATCATTATTATCAAGTGCACTCAAAAGTAGACAATGGGACCAAGATTTACATGGTGATTGTCGTCGATGAAGCAGAAGACGCTTACTCTTCCGGAACACCTGGTCTTATTTTCTTGTACTTTCATAAGGGTCTCCATGTAAATCTTTCCCTTTTTTCAATGTTTTGCCCAATACTTTAATTTTGAGTTCGGATTATGGTTCTGTTGATGCTTAGGTATTCTATATTATATGTTTTTTTTACAGACAACACGATGTTATTCCTAACTCTCCCAGCAACCCCACACCTTCTCCATTGGCACATGTTTTGTGCTCTTTGCATTTTCTTTCGCTTGTCCTCCTCTTACATTATCCATTCGTGATGACTTTCTTTTACATTTTATACATGCTAATATAGTAAGATTTCATTAAATTCTGCCTATTCCTTAGCGTATACATTGTACTAGTTTGACCAGAAATTTGAAACTTCATTCAAACTTAAACTAAGCATTTAGAGTTTTACCATTAAATGTATCTGAGTTGTTACTCAGATGCATTTTAATACAGCACAGCAAAGTCGTCGTGTCAATGAAATTCTGTCTGATTGGCTGCAACCATAAATAGATGATAGAAATTCTAATGAAAATGAAGCATGCACGTCAAATTATTTCACAATTCTATTTGTGATCTATGACAAAACAATATAAATTATTCTGCTACAATGTCGGCACATGATCGTGCGCACCTAAGTATATTGCGCAGTACGTTGATGTTCCATGCTTAGTCATCCTAAGGTGGCTCAGAAGAGCAGAAAAACAACCAATTATCAGCGACACGATGGGAACACAGGTAAAAGTTTACAATTATCACAGTAAATGTTAATTAGTTTCAAAATGTTCTACTTTGAACGAAATGATAACAGCAAACTCATTAACAAGTGTGAAAAGGTATGGTATTTTTACTTTCTTTGGTACACATACGAAAAAGAAATTTTAAATGCACCCACTTAGGTCAATCGTGTTTGTCAATATTTTGACAGATGACCAGATATAGCCTATACACAAAATCATGTGTGCCGCGCAAGATCATGTTCCTTTCCTATGCGTAAAAAGAAATAAAATAATCAATCGTATATTGATGTCTATGTCTCATGGGTTCTTCAATCCACTATTAACAATGTATATTTACATACTGTACGGATTAATCAATTTAAAATTAACCAGTAGGCCTACATCTTTGATTTTTAAAAAACAAATCAGAGAATACCAAAGCGACAGCAAAACCATAATCCGAACTCAAAATCGATTAAGCTAGAGGCAAAATAGTAACAAAAGAAAGATTAACACGGATACTCTCTAAAAATCACAAAAGAATAAGACCAGGTGTTCCGGAAGAATAAGCGCCTTCTGCTTCATCGACGACAGTGAGCAGAGATACCACCACTCCACAACTTGACCGATGACCACCAAAATCTAATCAGGTGTGATGATATGGTATGAATATGAGCCATGAGATATCTTTTACAAGCTTTTTATTCCAAAAGGGGTCAATAGTGACCTTTGAACTTTAACCTTGACGGGTGACTTTCAAAATCTTATCAGGTGTAGAACTCCATTGTATGATGTTATGGTGTGAATATGAACCAACTATGTCAAGGGGTTTTCAAGATATCGTGTACACAGTGTCCTGACGGACGAACGGGACGCACAGACAAAGTGATTACTATTATACGCCCTTACCTGAGTGGGGTATGGGGTATAATTAAAAAAATAAAAAAGTTTTATGGACAAGTCATTTTGATTCATCCGTAGTTTAAACTAATTACTAATAGGATTTTCTAGTTATATTACATCTTGCATTCCCGTAGGACGACATAAACTATAAAGCAGTGTATCTACATTTAAAATGTCTTTTACATAGTTTTAAAGGTGCATACACCTGTGCGTGTATGTTATGTTAATCTTTAAACAGTTACACCAAACTGATGTCATAATATACCGCAATATCGATTGACTTTACTTTGCCATTAGCATGTTTACAAGTTTTATCTAGGACACGCTGTGCAATAAGACTTCTGCCTCATCGTCTCCACTACCTAGTTCCTATACTACGCACTTAACTGTGACAATGTCACACCTTCAGCTGTAGACAACAATCATGAAGCATCAATCATACCTAATCCATTTATTCATATATCATCAGATTTATTCAAACAGCTCACAATCCAAGTGTCTGAATTTAATTTATTCTCCACTGACACGTATTTGTTTAGTCTTCATTTGGGTTTCAAAATATCATTACAAACAACTACTGTTCTGTAAACATTGATCATTGATAAACTAATAAATTACGAACAGACAATAGAAGAAACCCAAACAACAACAACAAAAACAAAGGAAAACAAACTGGTGCTGCAAACGGTTAGGAGGCTAACCTGGAAGACCTGTGTAACGTTGTATCAAATAAGAATCTGCAAAATGTATGGGGATTAAGCATTTTGGACACCTTTACTGTCAGACTTTCTGTTGCCTTAAAATATGTGCAAACAACCATCTACAACTTCAACGTTGGGTAAACAACATCTTCAGGTTAAGAGGAATCAATTTTGTATAAAGGGTGAGTCTCTGACCCAAAACGATGGGAGGGGCAGGGCCGAAAAGAGGTGATAGAATAAATTCTTTAAAATGTTTTTATTCTGTTGCAATGAAAGTATTCTGTTCGAATTTAGTTGATAGCATCCTTGGATGATGGAAAAATCACTTTCGTCAACAATCTAGCCATTTTCACTCGGAGAAAATATAACAGAGCATTCCTTAGCCACAAACAAAAAGTACATATTTCAAGCATAAAACTATTTATTAAAAAATAGAGAATACTAGAATGTTAAAATATGAAAAAAGAACATATTTACTCGGAGATCCCTGAAAAGGTACAAGAGAATAAGACCAGGTGTTGCGGAAGAGTAAGCGTCTTCTGCTTCATCGACGACACTCGTAAATTTTGGTCAGAGTTATAAAAGTTATCAACAACAATAAGATGTTTCTTTCGCTTTCAAATAATAAATCAGAGAATACCGAAGCGTTAACAAAATCATAATCAAAATCAAAATCGATTAAACCAGGGTCAAAATATGGACAAAGGAAAGATTTACATGGAGACATGGAGGTGTTCCGGAAGAGTAAGGGTCTTCTGCTTCATCGACGACACCCGTCATGTAAATCTTGGTCACATCCAAGTAAGCATCAATCCTCAAAATGAGAACCGAGTCATTATTGTCATCACAACTAGTTAACACACTAATAAGCAAACTCAAAAACGACCATCTTCATATCACACAAAGATACAGAATATTTCTCGATGAGATCAAGATGGCGACCATAAACCTTGCCCATAGTCTTCATCAACCTGCATCTCTCAACAATAACAACATCATAGCATCGATAATGTATTTATTGATTCAATAACATCGGGTTAACTGACAATGCATGCAATTAATGATTGAACAATCGTACATTACAAACGAGTTTGCTGACGACGTCGATCGTATATACACTTCTGAACTTGAAATAAAGGACACCACAGACTCTTCTACATCAGCTGCTTACCTCGATCTCTACTTAAAGCTGACAATGCAAGTTAAAAAGTTTTCTTGTTGATATTTTAAAAAAAAAACGGCTAAGTAAAAATTTTAGAAATCTTCTGTGATGCCCCCTTACAGGTTACTAAGGAATGGCAGACATTTTAGTTTTTGCCTTGCTTGGAAACGATAGTCGGCTTCATTGGGTATAAAAGGCACCCAGGCCGTCAAACCGGTTCTCATTGTTGTGATGAAACCGCACGGCGACACTTCTATAGACCTATATTGCTAGCCAACACATACTTTCTTATTTTTTTCTACGATATTTTCGATCAGTATCTGAAGAACATTGACATGGATATTGAAGGTGTTATTATAACGATATTATACAATATGAGCAAAATATAAAAAAAACCCATTAGATTACACCAAAATTCGTGCGAATAAAAAACAAGTACATGAATGACAACTGATAAACTTACCTTAGTATTCAATTGAAACATCATGTCGCTACGAGTAATCAGTTCCTGTGTGATAAATATTGCTATAACATCCATTTATTTCCATCAAAATAAGTTCCCCTCACTCGCATGTGTTCGTGCACGTGTTTTACATAATCAAGACTATGCTCGCGTGTTACACTACATTTTTATTACAAGCGCTTTAATGGCAAGGCGTAATATTATAGATAGTATTAGGAGCGAGTACATATTCTGTTCGGAATGTTTCGCTCTGCTTCCGAATGTAAAATCAACATGTCGATGTCCATTACGTATACATAGGTGAAGGGACAGTTAAGGTGTTTTCAGTTTTTTTATTTTTTATTTGGCTTTGGCACACGATTTATGATGATGTCTGAGAGAGTGACCATCTTCATGTAACTTCAACTTCAAGGTAAGTGTTTGTTCGTCTTTCCAGTTTTGTAACTCCAGTGTCACCTGTTGTGTTCGCAGGTGTGTTGCACTTTGCACGGCCAGTGTTAATGTAAAAACCGGTTTGACAGGCTGGGTGCCTTTTATACCCAGGGAGGCCGACTCTCGTTTCCAAGCAAGGCAAAAACTAAAATGTATGCCTCTCCTTAGTAACCTGTTAGGGGGCATCTCAGAAGCTTTCTAAAATATTACTTTGCCGTATTTTTTTTTAATCTCAACAAAAAAGCTTTTTAACTTGCATTGTCAGCTTTAAACTACGACCAACATGGACAGCTTACTACTAAGCTATACGATAAACGTGATGATTTCAATTTTCCTATTGTAACATCCCTGCTTCTCCAACCTATGGTGTTTACATGTCGCAGTTGATTCGATATTCTAGAGCTTGCTCTAGGTGTCGTGATTTTCGTGATCGATGTCGACTGCTGACAAACTAACAACACAATGATTCGAAAGATGCAGGTTGATCAGAACTATGAGCAAGTTTTATGGTCGCCATCTTTGTCTCATTGAGAAATATTCTGTATCTTTAAGTGATGTGAAGATGGACGTTTTTGAGTATGCTCATTAGTGTGTTTACTTGTTGTGATTGACAATGATACTAAGTTCTCGTTTTGAGAACTTCATGTTTACTTGGATGTGACAAAGATTTAATGGCAGGTGTCGTCGATGAAGCAGAAGTTGCTTACTCTTCTGGAACACCTGGTCTTATTCTCTTGTGCTTTTACGAGAGTCTTCGCGTAAATCTTTCTTTTGTTTCTATTTTTCCTCTAGTTTAATCGATTTTGAGTTCGGATTATGGTTTTGTTGACGCTTTGGTATTCTCTGATTTTTTTTTTCAGGTTAACAAAATTAGATATTTCTACAATTATTTTGATACACTTTCTCATCATGCATTATGACAGTTTCCGGGATGATGAGTTAATATTTTTTTTATTTTTTATTCTCTCAGCTTGCATTAGTGTCAATTAATAAATGGGGTATCATGTTCAATAAAAATGTCAATAAAAGGCACTTTTGCTTGATTTTTTTACCAATCACTTTCTTATTTCTGATAATCTATAAATTTGGAATAGTTCATAATTATAGAATTTGACAGATTCTTATCAATATCTTATCTTTAATTCAACTATGATACTTTAATATCCAGTTAAAGGAACGAAATGTAAAGGTTGTAATGAGATTCAAGATCTGGTTTTAATCAGATGGTATCAGTATATAACCACAGGTGCTGGACACATAGATATGATTATTAATATAATAGTATAAGTATAGTATATAGTTCTATGCATATTTAAGTGCCCAGCACCTGTGGTTATAACTAGTGAAAGACTTGACGAGGTAGTTTACCATCTCAAACAGGGACAATATAACAATAAGTCATCTGCTAGTAGTGTTTAATCAGATAAATGAAATGACACAATCTATACCTTTCTTTTTTAGCTTACACATGTTAATTTTAATATGAAATAACGCAATAAATTATAAAATGAATGGAAGCACCGACAACCAATAGGGAATCATCAATTAAATGGACGCGCGATCGTCCCTTACAGCTACAGCCGATAAATATAATATGCATATGAAACATAAAACAGCTTACCAAAGTCAATAGTACACCTTCATATTTCGAATGTTCAATACAGGAGATCGTAAATACTATGTGTGCGGACAGTGTAACCATGGCAGTATGACAACAATGCATTGTACAGGAAGAAGGTCTATTAAAGATGACGTAACACACACATGTGCTGCACCTTTTAAATTAAGTAATAGATACAGTATGCCGAAAAAATTAATTAAACTGCATCATACAGCTTTTTCGTCCTCTTTATTATGACTCTTCAGTGATGCTAGGTTTTTGGATTAATTTCAATGGGAATTTAGTATTAACAGGTTAAAGTCTTAGGTAATACAGGCAAAACTAAATCACTTAACAGTCTAGCATCAATCTACCATAGTAAATTTAAATTTTAGCTTCAATCATCAATTTTGAATGTGACTTTACCTTTTTGAGGAAATGTAATGTATTTGATATTAAATATGCAAAATAAAAACTACTACGTAGGCGAAGTAAATCTTAAAACAACGGCATTATGTCTCACAAATAAAGTAATAATATAAAACTATTAATCACATATAACAGTATCATTTAAATGGAAATATGAAAAAGTCTACATAACGCTCCACTCTGGAGGGCCATTATATAGGTAATCCTCGTCTGGATGAGGTGGAATTTCTGGGTCTATCCGAAACATCTTTTCCAATCTTTTCATGGACTGGTCGTATTTCGTGTTTGCATGAAGCACAGAGTCATTCACTAACGAAGGTATTTCGATTTCGGGTGGCTTTTGGTAGGCATATATAGGACGATTGAACTCGGGGTTTAAATAGTTTATTGTAGCTGGTAGTGGTTGGTGTTTCATCCAACTTTCATTCGACCAATCTATCTTCTGATCGTGATTCTTCTTTGGGGCGTTCCATGCCTTCTCATCAGCCTCGTAAGTCTCCTTAGGTTTAGTCGGAGGTACATATTTGGGCTGGAGACGTCCTAGTTGAGTCTTCTTGTGTTTTATCACTTTTTTGTCGGAGGAAGGTAACCCAAGAAGGTTTCGGACGTTCTCTCTGTTCCTATCGTTACAACACGAGCACTGTAACTGACCGATACCTTCGTACACAGGTATGATATGCCCGTAGGCCGCGTAGTGGAGATAGTCCGCCACTAGCCCATCAACCAGAGTGTGACTATCGTTCGGTGTCATGGGCATCTCAACGGTCAGACGCGGCTTCTGAACCAACTTTGGTCGATCGACTTCATCATCAGAATCGGCGCCCGGGAGTGGCCTGACGTGAATTCTTGGCTTACTAAGGGAAGTTGTGTTTAGAGCTGCCAAATTGGCCTTGGGTTCGTTAGACGGAGGAACAGAAGTGCCCGCTTTGACTGGTTTTGAAGTAGTTGAGTAGGGAACTCGGGGAGTCCGAGGTGATGCGCCAGCGAATGATTCCTCACGAATGGGAGGTAGTTTTTGGAGCCGAGTCACAGAATACTTCGGTTTTGACGCCATCTTTTTCTATCCTTTTGTGCTAGGCAGGTGTCTGTTGGTTCACTTTATATCTGAAATGATTCAGAATTGATTTTATTAACTTGAACTCGGGAGAGTAGGCCGGGCTTCTTTATAATTAGTATATTGACAAACGTTTGAAGTTCCTTTCTGTATAGGATATTGCAGTTATTTGCCTTCATGCTACTATGTAAATAAGAATAAGTAATAAATCATTGAGTTTGTACTTACAATAGTATATCTTCATGTATTAGGACTATCAAGGCTGATGTGGCTATTTCAACGTATTTGATTGACAAGTGAACGGCCAACTACGTACAGATCTAGTCCTATTTTGTTAAAATACAATGTGCCAAAAATAGAACAATTTAATCCGAGTTCAATAATATATACAATAGACATATAAACATGTACCATGATAAAACGTGTTTTTCAAATGGACAAGAATATTTAAGACTGTAAAATACTTACCATGACTGTAGAGTGTAAGTAGTTGGCTGTAAATAATCCCTCGACCATATACAGTCGTGTCTATAATCTTCTTCCCTAGCCTCCATTACTGAACGATCCGGAGGCCGCCATACTTGTTTAAATAGTTGTCATGACACAGCGAGTGGCCTTATGTACTAGTATACACTAAAGTGTCTCAATAAACACTCGGATCCGTCCACAGAAGTCTAAAGCACAATAGTGTCTATCTGACTACGGCAATCACTTCCCTGTACAAATATCCTCGTTAGCTTTCTATGTATTCAGGGCCCGTCAATGGGTTGAGGCACGTATCGGGCAGTATATGGATCGATATACCATTCAGGGCGCTAACCAATACACATATACTGAAAAACGCTTTATGTGTTCGAGGATAAAAGGGTATACAAGTATATGGAGCCAGGTATGCAAGGTGAATTAAAAACCTTTGGGTATTTTAATTAATATCCCGTTATCAATTTATCTCGGATTTCCCTACTTTAAATCATTCTATTGCCTATGGGATGTCATAAAGTGTTCTTCAATATTAATGTTTTTGTGATATTATTATTAAAAAACTGAATTCATATCTCCAGGTTTTCTTCTATTTACTTTTGTTGGCTTTGGGAGATTCGGGATATTAAACTGGATAGCATACGGTTTTATTTTGTGATATTGAGAGTTTTCGGTTGTCCATGTTTCGCTTCCATTACATTCTAGTTGACATAGTTCAAATGTCGCCTGTTAACAAAATATCTGCTCAAAGAACTGTCACTTGTGGAGTAGCAATGCACAGTTGCTTGAGTTTCTGTCAGTAAAATAAAAAAAAAGTAATGATATATATATAAAAAGAGACACCCATTATAGAATGTATGGGCGGCTCCTTATACATATATATAGAGGTTACATAACGAATGGTTGTTGGATATGGAATTTATTTCACTCGAGTTAATTATTTTTTTAAAGTTACAAAAGTCACGAGCTTGAGCTTTATGCACAATCTGTATCAATAGCTAGAAGATCTATGATATAACTATACCATTTATAGAAAATAATTGTCACAGAGAATCTAAGATATACATAAAGGATTAAGAAATATACAATTGTGGGAATTGCTTCAATTTCTCTACCAGTGGAAACTAAAAAATACCAAAGCGTCAACAAGACCATAATCAGAACTCAAAATTGATTAAACCATGAGCAAACGATGAGTAAAGAAAAAATTTACCCAGACACCTTTGAAAAAGTACAAGAGAATAAGACCCGTATTCGTGAAACCGTTCTCATGATCAAGCATGAATTCCGTACTCAAATCAGGTTTCTTGAAACTCACCTAAATCATTTCCACGGTCAAAAAGTCAATTGTTAACATTGAAAACAGAATTTTAAAAGCAGCAACGCAATACAACATACAGCCAACATATTCGTAGTCTCAGTTTCCTCTGGTCCTGGCACCAGACTTGGATATTTTGACATGTGTCTGGTGTGGATAGCAGATTTGGGTGTCGTGCCAGGCGCAACTCGAGCGGGCCAATAGCTTCAAAACCATCTCGCAAGAATGAATGCAACAATACGACATTTTTTTTATGAATCAAACTATTGGTTTACAACAGGGTAAGTACAAATGCCGTGTCAGAAACTGAAGAACCCGATATTTCACTAAAGAATCATACCAAATAGAAACTGAACCGACCGAGATAAACAGCATATTGAATCGATCTGATTTCAAAGTGCCGAACACTCTACCTTACAAGAGGTAAAATATATGGCGTTGAAGACGTTAATTCAGCATTGTCTGGATAACGTTGCATGACAGATTTATTTGGAGCTTTTAAAGCCAAATGTGTCGCAATGGATTCGTTTTCGGCGAACACTTCAATTGTAGCAGAACAAGTTTCTTAGGTTTGGGTATTGGAAAGAAGTTGCATCGCCTACTTTAAATGTAACACTAATGCTTAGTAGTTAAAATGGCCAGAGTAAACGATATCCTTTTATCCTGGTAGAGCTTAAAAAGGCACATTGGCTAATTTTCAACAAACAGAGAGATTTAGAGAGGGTTTGACAGTCGTTTTTGCCATTCTAATACATGTAATAGTTGAGCTGATCCAGACAGTGCTTTAATTAAGACAACGTATGATGTGATGATTGCTATATCCATGTGATCCTCGAATTAACCACTTAAAAAAACTGTAATAACACTAGAAACTTTTTTTTTTTTTTGTATCAATGTAACCTTGACAAATCATTCGAGACAAGAAGATTGTACCTAGCTGGGTTAAGGATTTAATAATAATTATATAAAAAAAAAACAATCTTCAAACCCGGTTTCTTCAACGTTCCTTATTATCTTAAGGAAAGTCCTTCAGTTAAAAAAATCACCATAGGAAAGCATTACAGAAGTAGAGGGAGGGGGATCTAAATTAAGGAAATTTCCTTAACTTCAGTAAAGCTTTCCTATGGTGATATTTTTAACTGAAGGACTTTCCTTAAGATAATAAGGAACGTTGAAGAAACCGGGACCTGGCCCCGGTTCCATTGTACCTCGATTAAATTACAGAATTTAAGGAAAGTTCCTTAGCTAAGGGTTTTCCCCTTAACTTCAGTAATGCTTTCCTATGGAGATTTTTAAGTTAAGGAGTTAAGTTAAGTTAAGTTGATGAAACCGGGACCAGATATTTAAATTGGTCTAGTACGAGATTGGATTTCAGCTTGTTTTAAAAATCGCTCAAACAAACTGAATTACGTATATATACATGATACCTAGCTGACCAAGGTGCACTTATCAGTTATAAAGGGAAGTTTAAATGAAATCCGAAGTGAGTAGGGACCCGGACCATGACTGTATGATTATAGAAATATTTTAGTTACGTTTTAAAAGTAACAATAGAACGATACAATAACTTTGACCCTATTCTGTATTTCCGTCCATCCAGGTCAAACCTACTTAAATATACATAACAAATGATAATCCTCGAGGTGACAGTTTTCTTTCCTGGCCAGCCAGATGACATTACCTATATGTACATAAACTATTATACTAGATTTGTAAGTTCTTTAATTCAGCACAAGGTGTGTGGCTGTTATATATATACAGACTGTCACATATGTATAACAATAAGTAGGTTAGTTCCTGATATATCCGTTAATTCCTTCAACTCTAGATTTCAAGTTTCAAATTTTCTTTTTATCTTATTAAATTTCTAAAACCCTCATATTAATAGTGGCCAAATTTCAGATTGATACCTTAAGCCGTTAAAACTCAAAAAAAAATAATCGACTATTAGACCCTGATTTTTTTTAACTCTTTTTGTGAAATTTAACTGCTTGGCGTAAGCTGAAATTTGGCAATTATTTTCATTAGGGTTTTAGAAAATTAATAACATAAAAAGAAAATTTGAGACTATTGTTTTTATTTTTTTTCAAGTATTCATATTTCGTTATGTTATCTATATATATATTGTACATTGTATAGATGGTTATGTGCCTGTTGTGGGTTTAATCTCTGTCGTCTGTCAAAAATAACAATGTTTCCTGAATTACTATATTCCTTTTTGTTTTACTGGTCATCTTGAAAGATGATGATACAGGATATTGTAGTTGATATAAGTGTATCCAAAAAACAAATCTCTGTGTAATAAGTCTAACTGACATGGAGGCAGGAGTATTTAACTTTACAACAGAGGATATCTAATGGTTGCAGTTCTATAGATATTATAGATATTGTGGCTGTATTAGAACATCCTTTTATAGTTTATGATTTTAACAACAAAAACATCCTTTTATTGTAAGTATTTGAAGCTTTAAACAGAGAAATAGAAAATGAGCATTTCTAATTAACTCTTTGTTATACAGTTACCTGAATTGAAAAAAACAAATTTAAACATCAAAGTGACAATCTTTTATCACCTTATATTCATCTATATATCTTTATTGCGAAGCAATTGAATATATACTTAACAATTAATTATCTATTAATATTTCCTGCCCTTGATTCTTGAAACCGAAACCTGCAGTCTTAGATTCTTAGATGGAGAATATCTTCTCATGTAATATTTGTTTATGTTGTGAACATGACACTTCAATGTTGAAACAAAAGAAAGGAAAAAACAGAATGATTGCCTACATAGCAACTCAGGAAGAAGGTCAAAATGACACAGCATTTCAAAACTAGAACTGTAAGCTGATGGCAAACTAACACCGCCTAAACAACCAAATAATTCTTCTTCTTAATGCTATTACAGAATCCCAAGATATTTTTTCTGCATCTTTATGAAAATGAAGAGAATAAAATAAGATTCACAATATGGCCCTGTGACCCAGAGGTGGAGGGCTAGTGGTAGCAGAAGGTCAGACACCATAACCACTTGGCCACTGTGACCCAGAGGTGGAGGCTAGTGGTAGCAGAAGGTCAGACATCATAACCACTTGGCCACTATGACCAAGAGGTGGAGGGCTAGTGGTAGCAGAAGGTCAGACACCATAACCACTTGGCCACTATGACCCAGAGGTGGAGGGCTAGTGGTAGTAGAATGTCAGACACCTTAACCACTGGCAACAGCGACCCAGAGGTGGAGGGCTAGTTGTAGCAGAAGGTCAGACACTTTAACCACTTGGCCACAGTGGTCCCCTCTTAGACAATGCCTTGATGTCATCCTTTGGACGAAGTGCCATCTGTGTAACAATGATAAAACCACTTGTTACTTTACAAGTAGCATACAGAGAACCGCAACCTAGTAGTGACAAGGTGAAAGTAAGTATTAAAAGTATGGCAGCTTGTGTGATAAATGATAACAATTTCAAAACAACCCTTCCGGTAGGACATGGGTCAAACATAGCAATGAAAGCAGTAAAACTTGTCTTGTCAGTCCTCAAGGTAACATGGGCCATTGACACAGGGGTGTACACTTCCATGTTTTGTGTGTGACAGGTACCTGTAGTTCTGTGGTCCTTATGTAGACAAAGGAACTGAAGGGAAACAGCTTATAACAGTAAACATTTATTGATTTTGAATGACATCAGTGCTCCATCGCTTCACCGTTTGTTTTAATGTCTGTATCATCATCACTGTCACTATCTAGTTCATTCACATCCTCCTCAGCATCCTCCTCGCCCTCCTCCTCTTCACCTACAATACAGGTAAAACTATTGTGAAACAATTCTACCATAAAAAAGGTTATGCATCACAATCATTTAGGTTTGATAACTCGTACAATACTTTCCCTGTCACCTTGTCCATTTTCGTTCAAGCGGTTGAATCTGTCGGACCAAAGTTGTTTGTTTATTAAATAAGGACAGACCTAGTAATCTGATGCTGCTTCCAGGCGAGCCTCGGAAAAGCCTTGCAAGGCCTGCATAAACATTTCCAGGTCCATCAGGATTTATACCAGAAAATGTTACATTTAAGAACAGACAAACCGGTTGCTCTGCATAAACGAAAACAGCCCAACTTTACATCAATCACCAGGGAGGCATATGCATCTGCACAAGAGATGTTCCGAACATGTTGTACTTATGACAGACTCAAAGACTTCCCTTACTACATCTATGACCAGGTATTAAAGCTTAGCCTAATCAAACTTCGTTCTGTACATGTATACCAAGTAAGCGCACATAGGCTATAACATAATCAAATTGTTGTCAACATGATAACTGCCATCTTGTATATATTTTGCACCCTTGTGTTAATCCACTTTAATTATTGATGAAAGGGAAACAAGGTTTGTACCGTACTTGAATCATGGAAAAATCACACAATTGACATTTTGCTAATAAACTAATTGGTGGTAATGACAGTGCAGACAGAGAAACTTGTCAAATTGTCAATCTGCCCCTTTTTCAAGACGAGATATAAACACTTTCCCATTCCTCACATAACAGAGATAGACAGTTGCTAACATTACACAGAACATAATAATTATATTACATCAAAGATAAAAATGTCATATATTCAGGGGTCAAAGTCGACATTGTGTCCCTGTTTGGGATTAGAATGGGTTAGGAACATTTCTACAGCTGCGCCAGTTGATCACAACAGAATGACACTACAGTCTGCTAAATATTATTCTGGTTTTATGCTAGAGTTCGAGACAAACAGTAAATTTCAATAAATTGTGTTTTCAAGGATTTCCAATACCACTTTAGGAGTTTGGAAGTGCTTTACTAGGAACCCTCTACAGGAATGAAGGGTGTAAGGACAATCATACCAGGAACGGCCAGAGATATCCAGCTATTCAAGGAAATCTAGGCTTTAATTGACCATGATCAGTTCCAACATATTTGTATACAAATTAAAAGTGCTCTGGAATTTAGTAGTAAATTGAACATCCTCATTTAAATTGAAACTTTAGATGGCAGACTATATTTAATATTTTACTTTCGAAACGAAGCAGCAGAATACAAACCTGGACCAATTTCCTCCATCAGTTCGTCAACATGTTTCAGGAGATCTGGATCCTCACATTTAATCTTTTCATACACCTGTAACAGATTTTGGCCATTCATGATTACACAACGGCAATGTAGTTTATGGATGCATAATGCAACTTTCAGTTTTAATACACAAAACAATTTTATTTCCATTTTTTCCCCACAGATCTGAGCTTTAGTCCTTTATACCCAAGAATTATTACAGTACTATGTAATAACTATACAAGCCAAAATCGTAGTATAGAGTTTGTGTGGTGTTAAATACGTTTGTGTGTGGATATATTCGCAGAGATTTAATGCCAGTGAAATAAGCGAAAAATAATCACACCGCAAACAATTCCACAGTATCAAAACTGGCATCCGATGATTGTACATCAATTATACATCAATCGTTACTAAACAACATGATAAATAATGATATAATCTCATTTTGTGTCTGAACTAATCATCACTCCTTTAATTGTAACACTTACATGCATTACTGAATATTTGTCAGAATCTACATACCTGTTTTTACTGGTGTAGTACAGTTTGCACTGACAAAAACAGATACGAGAGAACCTTCATGTTCTTCTTGCTGTAGTAACTTTGCATTTGCACTGACAAATGTAGATTTGTCAGAACCAACCACCTGCTTATTCTGCTGTTGTTTAACTTTGTGCTTACTAATGAATATTCAACAGAACTTACCTGTTTTGCCTGCTGTAGATGGTAGATTTGACAGAACTTACCTGTTTTGCTTGCTGTAGACAGTAGATTTGACAGAACTTACATGTACCTGTTTTGCCTGCTGTAGATAGTAGGTTTGACAGCACTTACCTGTTTTGCCTGCTGTAGACAGTAGATTTGACAGCACTTACCTGTTTTGCCTGCTGTAGACAGTAGATTTGACAGAACTTCCCTGTTTTGCCTGCTGTAGACAGTAGATTTGACAGAACTTACCTGTATTGCCTGCTGTAGGTAGTAGATTTGACAGAACTTCCCTGTTTTGCCTGCTGTAGGTAGTAGATTTGACAGAACTTACCTGTATTGCCTGCTGTAGATAGTAGATTTGACAGAACTTCCCTGTTTTGCCAGCTGTAGACAGTAGATTTGACAGAACTTACCTCTTTTGCCTGCTGTAGACAGTAGATTTGACAGAACTTACCTGTTTTGCCTGCTGTAGACAGTAGATTTGACAGAACTTACCTGTTTTGCATGCCTTAGGTAGTAGATTTGACAGAACTTACCTGCTTTGCCTGCTGTAGGTAGTAGATTTGACAGAACTTACCTGTTTCACCTGCTGTAGATAGTAGATTTGACAGAACTTACCTGTTTTGCTTGCTGTAGGTAATATCTGGCATTCTCCTTGTAGTCAGGGCCATGTAGATAATTGGCCCAACCGATCATATACCACACCTGTGGGACCTCGTCATTCTCGTCGAGTAAACCTTCCAGCACATCGACAGCAGTCTAAGTAATACATTCAGTGTAAGCAAATCATTATCTGTGCTGACAGGACACTCGTTAAGGCTGTTCTATAATTAATTGTGTAGGGGAGGTGGTAGGCACTATTTTTTAATACATCTTGGTTGGTGGGGTCTCTGAAAAAATGCCTCCCATCCCTCTCACATGGTTAACTCTGGAAAAATCTCCTAATTGAAATATCCTCAAGTAGATGGATCATCATAAAGGTAAGTTTGTAAAAGTTAATATTTACATCTTCCAAAAGCAAATCAATACTAATACATGTATCTAATTATGAACAAGCTAATTTGTAGAATTAATATACCCTGCTTTTTCCCCTTCTGTAAGATGGTAATCTTATTGTAGGGTAAGATCTTTTGTTATTTTCATGCTGATGACTTAAGATGGATTGCTCTGAAATTGAACAAAAACACAGAAATTGGATAATATTTCTTGCTGTGATTGCACGGAAATGTTAATCAAGGGGCAATAACTCTGCCAAAAATGGGGATCAAACTTGGCTGTGCCCTTTAGGCATTTCACCTTGTAACCAAGTTTCAAAGAAAATTGTATAATATTTGTTGCCGTTATTGCAAGGAAATAAAGTGTGACAGACAGACAGACGGACTGACAGATGGACAAACTCAAATAAGTATACCCCATTTATACCAAGTCATGTTAGCATTGATACAAAGCTCTGTTGTTTTTAATGAAACTCATCAAAGTTGGTGTAGTCAAAGTTTTTCATTTAGACAAGAATAAATGTCTTATCGTTACCTTAACAGGCAGAACTCTGTAAGAAGAAGTTTGTATGAAGATGTTTGCATGAAAAGAAAAAGGAAATACATGTTACCAACCTCATATTCTTTTACTTCAGTTAAAATTTTGGCTGCTGCAATCCTTGTATCATAACTTAGTGGTGTCAACTGGAAAAGAAACAGTCATTATTACAATTCCTCAAGGCACCACACAGAAAAGGTGATTAATGCATGGTGTTTACTAGAAATGTCATCCGTAAGATAACTAATATCCCCCCTGATGCACAACAACATAACATACTGCTCATTCATGTGAAGCTTCATCAAAATCTATCCAGACAAGTTTTTCCCATAAAAGGCCATTAATTCCCTTAAAAGGGGTCGAAATCCGAAATTAAAATATGATACACAACTACATAACATACTGATCATCCATTAGCCTACATGTGAAGCTTCAATGAAATGTTGATGGCCTGTAAGTGAAGACAGATTTTGTTTGTTATTTATATTGTAATTAATTTTTTTAAATCATGTGCATGCATTTCAATTACAGAGCATATTCCTATTATCTTAAGAATTAAACAGTTTGGGCGGTGGTGACCTGTGCAGTAATTGCACATGGACTTTTGGTCTAGCCACTCATCTGTAATTAAATTAAACAATTTGTATGTGCACGATTAATTATTCTTACCAATTATTAAATTCAACTACATGTATATACTAAACATTGACTATGTTTGTAGCTATTGTACTTTGTGTGAGTGGATGTGTTGTATGTATTCTTGCGTTATCTTGTTATAATTTCATTCAAATGAGTTACCTCCCCCTATATAGTAATTGTTATCATTTGTATATATGTTTATACAATATCATAAATATCATATAATGAATACTGATTTGTAAAACTTGTTCGACCAATGGAGAGAATTTATATAGGCTTTGCCTGCTATTCAATCCAATTGACTTTTCCATATGTCAATAAAAAATTTTGAAATGAAAAAGACATATTTTCTTTTATTTTGCATCAAGGGACAAATCTCCCTTAAAAAAAAAAGAATTTAAATATGAAATATCAGTTGAAATATGAACAGGATATATCAGTGTGACATGAATGCTCCCACTGACATCCAAAGAGAATTAATCATTTTGGGTTTTGTTTCTTTTAATGTCCCCTGATGTTAGACATTTAAATGAAATTTTCAAAGTCAAAATGTGGGAAAAAAAAGTCATAACTCCCTAAATAGGGGTCGAAATCTGAAATAAATATGCTGATGCACAACTACATGACATACTGATCATTAATGTGAAGTTTCATTGAAATCTGCAACAAATGCCAACAGGCTTTGTAAATGTGCAAGTTCAGCTAACAATCAAGTGTTGTTTCCCAACCCTGATAAATAATGTTTACTATATAATAAATATCTATACATAGATATCTCCGTTTACATTTTAAGTTATCTCCCTTCAACTGACTGAAAATATATGTATACAATAATTTGAAAATACTTTCCAAATTACTTTTCAAAGTGATCCCCTATTTTGGCATTTAATATTTTTTGAAAACTGAAAATTTACCTCTAGTGGGTTAAACTCCTCGTCCGGCACTTCCCCTTTATCAGCTGCTTTGTATTTTGGTAACCATAACGATACACTTTTCTTTATCATCTCCAAAGCCATCTAAAACATTACAGATCCATATGTATACTGTTACATTGTCAGTGAACCGCCCCAGGGCAGAAAAGTCATAAATCTTTCCAATCTCGAAGAGTTACAAAAATATTGAAATACCCCTTGAACATGCTATTTTCTACAATTTATATCCATATTTACACTTCGAAGTTTCTTTAATTAAAGCCACAAAAGATCAATTTCACACTAATTCTTTAGATATGGACATAGAGGCATTTGGTTTGCCTGCATCCATCAATTAACTTAACTTAAAATAAAAAATCTACTTTAATGTTTTAAGAAAACTATATTATGCGTTGGAGAATACTCACTTCCTCGTTTTCCTTAGAGAGGTGATAGCTAGCCATCATCTGATAGGCCTCAGCATTATCACTGTCTATTGCCAGAGCTTGATTTATGTAACTTTCACATTTCTTGTCGGCATCCTCCTCCATGCTACAATTTTTAAATTTGAAAAGTTCAGAAATAACAGAAAGTTTCAATACTAGAAAGAATAGTGATCATTTGAGAGACTGGAGATCTTAGCAGTAAATTTAATTTTTCTTTCAAGAATATCAAGATACTGGTGCTGTTGTCTTGGGTATAGCTATAACATATACCCCGGTACTCCATATATTCCAGGGGTGTAGCAAGCACAGATGTGCGTAACTCCTGAATGTCAAGGATGCAATGACATACACTCTAGGGGTTTAGGCTGTAACAAGCATAGATGAGCGTAACTCCTGGATATGGAGGATGCAATGACATACACTCTAGGGGTTTAGACTGTAGCGAGCATAGATGAGCGTTACTCCTGGATATGGAGGATGCAATGACATACACTCCAAGGGTGTAGGAAGCATAGATGAGCGTAACTCCTGGATATGGAGGATGCAATGACATACACTCCAAGGGTGTAGGAAGCATAGATGAGCGTAACTCCTGGATATGGAGGATGCAATGACATACACTCCAGGGGTGTAGCGAGCATAGATGAGCGTAACTCCTGAATATCCAGGATGCCAAAGTCCGTAGTCATGAAAATGTTCTCAAACTCAAAGTCATAGTTTTGTGCTAATCACCTTGTCAATGGTTTGAAAGACATTAAAGACTGACTGTCAGATACAGTATTTACCCTGAACCTTTTGATTGTGTCACATAATTTTAGTGAGTCACAAGAAAATTGATGAGAGCACAGAATATAAGCTTGCTCTAGTGAACAGCTTCCAAAATTGAAACCTACATAGTTGTGACTGGGCTTATGACAGTTTTCCTTTAATTGAGTTTCAACATGCTCCAGGCTGTAACAATGTGTAAACCCTTACCAGCAGTCGGTCATGTAGAGTTCAGCCAGGGACAGGTAAGCATTGCAGATCTCCTCAGAGGATACCCCGTCCTGTGGTCCACCCCCACAGGCTGCTGCTAACTGTTAACATTCAGTATTAACACTTTAAACTTCAACAAATATTGGCCATCACTAATACATGAGCTAGGGTTTCCTTTTTAAATTAAATGTTTTTCTTGTTGTTCAACATTGAGAGCAGCTGCTAATGATTAACATCCAATTACATTATATTAAAACAAATACTAGTATCAACAAACATTTGACATGAAGAAAAGTTGTTGGTAAAATATTCTGAATTTTTGGGTTTTTTTGCATTCATTTCAGATTTTCAAGAAATGATAAAAAGATTTTATTCTAAAAACAACATAACATATTCTATATTGTAATTACATACTTCATTTCATCTTTTATAACATATTCTATATTGTAAAAACATACTACATTTCATCTTTTGAACGACGCAATTTTAATTGAATACTAATAAGAATTAGCAGGAGACGATATTGTTAACAATGTGTACCTCTGATTCTTGTTTGGCTCTAAACTCCTTCATCATCAAGTCTATCCCCTTCTGAAAGCACATGGCAGCCTGTGCACCCTCAAACAACTGACCCAGGTACATGTACTTAGAGTGACCTTGTTCAGGACAGACCTCCACAGCTCGGCCAAAACACTGCAAGGATAAGTAGTGGAATGAAATCAACATAAAAGTCAATAACAGAGAAAAACATATCAAGGGAAATAACCTGGTATTGCAAACAGCAAAAAATAAAGGCAATGGATGCTTCTTTTACCATATTATTTTTAATAATCATAGTTAAACAGAACTCTGCCTGGTATGTACAGTTTGGTTTGTTAGATAAACAATATGATGATAATGTTTATAGAATCACTTTAAAATTACAAAAGTAGTAGAACTCGGCATATTAATTGGGAATATTACTACATAAAAAAAAATCAAAATTATCTATTGAACTATAAGACTAAATGTATCAAAGTTACAACAATTATGCATCAAACAAGGGCACACTTGTCCCTATTTGATATATTACACTACATATAAAGGTCATGAAAAATACTGTAAATAAATACTGACCTGATTTCAATTAGACTAAAACATGAACGGTACTGACACACAGAGGCTAATTCTACATGTGGCAAACAGATCGTTCCTTAAGATCTATTATTGGGAAAAGAAGCTAGGGTGGTCGGGTGGTTCAGTAGACAGCGCAGTTGCTTTTCACCAAGGCACCCGGGGTTCGATTCCCTGACCTAACGTGAAAAGGTATTGGGTCACCTGCCCGACCATGTGGATTTTTTCTTCAGGTTCTCTGGTCTCATCCCACAATAAGAACCCATACATGCTAACATCCGTGCCAACAAGAGTGATTAATATAAGTTGGATAACTTGTTTCAATATTGTTGTAAAATTTATTTGATTTTTAAAAGAAGCTTTTTAGATTTTTATCTGTTAGTACTGTATCTATACCTTTTTGGCTGCCTCCTGATTTCCCAACTCTAAGAGAAGAGATCCTGTAGTCTCCAGGGCCAGAATATTATCCGGCTCCATCTCCAGAGCCCTCTGACAAAACTTCTGGGCAAGTTCATATTCAAACCTGTCTATACAATCTTCTGCCTGTTTAAAGAATACATGAGACAAATATTTTATTATATAAACATATTTGCTAGTAAATATCTTAACTGGATGTGTAGAACCTATACATGTGTTATATTTTTGGGTCTGGTAAACGCACCCATTCCCAATGAAAAAGATGTGTGATTTTCCCTAACTTTCCTCTTAAAAATTCCCAATTCGGATGCTTAAAAAAAATTGTACAAGATGAAATATTTATTCTGGGCTGTAAATGCATATTTAGTGTTGACATTGCTTTAAAAAGTTATTTAGAAAAAACAAACGTATTTAGTTGTTATAATAATGTTTCAAAATATCCTAAGATAGCTATAACATCGATCAATTTTTCCAAATTTGATCTCAGGGTCACATTCCCAAAACCTCCTGATAAAGCCATGTATAAAAAAACAAAAACAAAAAAAACAAATAAAATTAAATTTGAAATGACAAAATCTTAATTCTTCACAATTTCACCCAAGATACTGGTACACAGTATTAAAAACTACCTGCAGTGCCTATATAAAAATTTCAAGTATACCATCCATTCTCCATAAGATATATCTGATGTTCCACAGAAATGAACACATTGCGTTCTACCCAGCTAATGCATTGTAAGAATGTAACACAAGCACAACATTATCTTTAATCTACCACCAAGAAACATATTAAAGGCCCAATATACGTAACTTCAGGGAAATTTTCGTGATTCTGAAAAATTCTGAAAAAAATCCAGTTGATAACCATGCAAAAATAAGTCTAAAACGAAGTAAACCTGAGCGGTAACTAACCAGAAACTTTGGACAAAAAAAATCCAAAGAATTGAAAATCATTCAGGTGGGGCCCACTTCAACAACAAACCGAAGGTAGAAGACGGTTCGAAGTGGACGCGTGTTTACAAATAGCGTGTTTCAACTGCTGCTGTACCGGTAACCGCGAAAAAATTCATCTTGAATATTGCTGATATCAGTTAATCTTAACTAAATCTATAAATATAATAAGTTATTAGGCTTTATTTTCGCTTCAAGTTTTGCCGAAAGTTACGTATATTGGGCCTTTAAGCCAGAGGCTTTTTCTGTCTTTTTATGCGCAGCCTGAATTCACTCCGACAGATATATTTTCAACACTGATATAGCATTATTAATTTCAGTAAAAGCCAATTGTCTCCCTTGACTCTATTTGTTCAGCTTACCTGGTATAAATTTACATCTCAAACTTACAAACATGTATAAATTAATTCTGTTGAACAAGTCAAACAACATCTGAATCAATTACATCATTTTTGATATAGAATAGTGCAAATATCTTGCTTTGCACCAAGAAAGAGCAGTGGCACATGTACAATATTTAATATTGTTCTGAAATCAATAAACTAGCATTAAGTAACACAGGCATTTTAAGTATCCAAACCATTTACATGTCAATCTCTAATGTAAAAGGTCATTTACTTTGTACCGAACTCAATTTGCATTACCTGTTGCCAGTAGCATATTTCATTCTATTGCAACTATGTACCGGTATATTTCTATATTTGTACCTTTTCCAAAAGCTGCTCAACACTGTATTTTGGGGATTTTCCTTTCGATTCTTGTGCCATTTCTCTCTTTGCTTGTTGTATCCGTCTCCTTCTTTCCACTAGATTGAAAACAAAAGTATGTTATAAGATAACTTTTCCGGGAAAGCAAGCCATTTCTTTTATCATAACTAATACAAATACACCAGATACACCAAGCATTGTCAAAGTCCTCTTTGCACTATTTTAACCGATAAGTTCTGCAATTGTTCAATTTTCATATTTAAAATGTAGTACAAAGCTAATGGAAACTGATAAACATATTGAGAGGACTTCCAAGAAGATTAGAACTGCCCATTACATTTTGGAGGACAATAAAATGATAAACTATTAAGTACATACAGTAGATATAAACATTGAAATAATTAGTGTTATTGAAAAAATTGATGTAAGATTCTATTTCAAAAAATATCTGTTATGAACTTTTATATTCTCATTAACACTTATGTATGATATCCATTTCCTTCAAAAACACACAATATTTCCCAGCAATTAACTTATTTCATATTTGTGAGGTTGACATCAGCCACATGCTGATGCAACACATGTACAGCATGTGGTGTTGACTGCCCAATTGTTTTCGACAAATAAATGGCTGTGATTTGCATCTACCAAATCACATACTACATAAATTATTCTTAACGGTACTAAACATTTCAAAGGTCATCATCTAAAAATGTGGATTTTGATGGGAGGGAGTTCGACAAAGTCCATTTTTGGCATGGATCCAGCTCTCTTGCCTTTTAGTTTATATTTTCAAATATTTGGCATTTTCGCCATAAGTTTATCTTAATCCCTTAACCATGCTCAGTAAACTTTGTTCACATGTGCTGGACACAGTTATAGGTTCAAAACAACTATTATATTCATGTAGTATATAAACTACAATGTAGTAAATATAAATACAAAAGTACATTGTACACATCATATTACTTTTTAGTGTGTCAAGCACATATGCCTGCATGGCACACAGGGAAATGTTACAATAGTATGTACAAATATATGGGGCGGGGTCGACAGTGTTATGTTTATTTCAATCCCCCATATATTTTATAAATACGTTACTAATTAATGTAACGTACATGTATCAATCCTGTGCCCGGCCCCTGCACTTTATAATTAGATAAAATAAAGCTAACAAAGTAACTGTTTGATAAGATGGACCGAAAAGGGCCAAACGAGCATCAGGATACATTGAGGGCACATGGTTCAATAAAAAGTTATTAAAACACTGAAATATGCTGTTATAATGAACTACAGTATTCCTAATATAAACAGCCATTAAGTTTTGTAGTCAGTGAATGTTTCTTATCGCTACACCGATCTGTCAAGCTTGACAATAGGTAACTAGTACCCGCCCTCAGATACTGAGTTGCCTGCGACATATCCCTAGTTTCTCCGGTCTTGAAACCAGACTTAATGACTTAGTTGAAAAATGTATATGGTGCAATAGGAGACTTTGGCTACAAGTATTAAGACAGTGAAAAATCGTCTGCTTGTTTTCAAATTACCCAGAGATCCTTCCACACTTTTCTTGAATTTTCGTTTGCCCATATTTCCTTTTTCAGTTTCGATGATTTAGAGTTTGATCTTTGAAATAAATGATGAAAAAACAACAGCAGAAGAAAACATGAGCCCAACGGGCTCTTTACACATGTGGGATCGATGCGCTCGGACGCTTGAAAGAACTGCGTCACAAGAGTGCTTGATAATTGTAACATAAAAACAAGACGACGGAACGGCTCCAAAGAATTTCCGCTTTTTATAATAAATGTTTTCATAGCGTTTGCTAATATTCTGTAGTGGATGTAAACATTAAATGCAAAGCCTTTATTAATTCTCTCCACAAGATGGCCAAAGTAAAGTTATAAAATAAATTAAATTTTGATATGATAATTTAGAGAGAAAAAATGAAATGAAAAGCTAGTACAACACAGGGTAAAGGGGGTAATTCTTAAAAAATGAAGGGGGAGGTAAGTCATAAAATACACTCTCACAATTCATACACACTTGAGACACCATGCACATTACATTACACAATTATATTATAGTATAACATGATTATCAACAGTAATTGATAGAGTGGCCCAAAGTCCTTGTGCATGTAACTGCACGACCACTACAACTGCTAATTAATTAGCATTTCATTTAAAAAAAAGCCACCATATATTCAATATGTACATGCATTGATCATCACCCATGCTTAACGAGTATTCCTTTAATGTTTCTTTAAGATAAAAATAAAATTGAATAAAATAGCATTTGATACATCTTGGTCCTATAAGTTTTGCCAATGAAGAAATGAACAGCCTCAAGTAAGATTCTGTTTGTAAGCCCATCACAATCAGGACAGCCTTGCAGTAGTATATTCATAGTTTATATGATTATGATAACCATAGCTAAGAGAATAAAATAATGAAATTCTTTGGTAATAATACATGGGACATTCCAGAAAGTAATGAGACACTGTTTCATATTCAGCTGAACAGTTATAAGCAGGACTGTTAGTTAAATGATCACAATAAAAATACAAATTTAAGTTACTTCACGAGTTTCTCAGTTACCAAAGATTGATATTAGCTAGTCTGTTACCTTCAGTTTTAAAGATTATAGAGGATCACTTCTCAGAAATAGTTTCTTTATTCAGATAGATTTTCAGTGCAGCAGGAGAGGAAGAGTTGAGAAGATCAGTACTAGCAGTGTTAATTGTGCGACATATAGGGGGAAAAGCTATCAAAGTAATTCTACATAATGGTGGATTAAAAAACCTAGTTTGTCTGAGAGGGTAGGAGGTGGCATCTTCATTTCCAAACCCAGTTAATCGTATAGTTTGTTTATGTGATGTCCCAGATCTCATCCCTGTAATATTTCTTGCTGCCTCTAATTGTATTGATTCTAAAAGATCGTGTACAAGATTGTGTACAATTATCCCTACTGATTATATCTGCATATTCAAAAATTGGTCTAATCAATCTTACATAACTTTTTACTAGTGACTTCCTATTTACTTTATTTTTGACATGACGAAGAATGTTAAGTCAAGTGTAGGCTTTTTATATGTGTTCTGTATACCCCGGGGTATGTTGTTTCCATGTGGCATAATCTTGAAGTGTAAGTCCCAAATGTTGATGTGATATTGAATCTGTGATTGCATTATTTTGGAAGGATACTGGGCGATGAGTATTGTGCTGCTTTACAGAAAAATAACTGATTTAGTTTTGTTAGGATTGAAGTTTATGTCCCAAGTAGTTGCCCATTCACCTACGTTAGCAAGATCAGTATCGAGAGATTGTGTAGCCTGTGCTGGGTTGTCATCTACAATAACATACAGGGAGATGTCATCTGTAACAAGTTAAATATTGTTAGAAACATTAGTAGTGATACCATTAATATAGAGAAGAAAAAGGAGCGGGCCAAGTTGTTATAATATCAAGTTGCTTTCAAGGTTTGCTGGAGCCTCCATAGCCACAGTTAATCTCATTTGATTAGTGGCACGGTACATATTAATATACACATTTTCGTAGTACACGATTTGAAATTATACAGAACTAGTTTAATTTTACTTCTAAATTCAAAAATTAAAGGGGTTTTACGCACCTGACCCTTCTGCTTCTACATTAGATTAGAAATTTTGGATTCCCACCTTTTGGCCCCTAGCATCACTGAAGAGTCCTAGGCGGACAAAACATCTGTATGGTGCAGTTTAATTCATTTTTTCGGCATACTGTATCTTTTACTATTTAAGAGGTTCAGCATATGTGTGTGTTACGTGATCTTTTGTCAGTTCATGTTTCAGTAACTTATAAGAGGTAAATATTGCTCGGAGCAAATCATCGGTTGCCATTCTATCTAGATATCATCAAATAATTGAAAAGTAAAAAATCGCCATCTTCGAAATAAATGTAAGATTGTATAATTAACAATATGATGGAATATTCACGTGTAAGATCAGCCACGTGATCATATCATCCAATGAAATACGCTGTTATATAGATTAGATAACATATAATAGGAAGATGTTGACTTATGACCTCTGGAGGTCTACTGTTATCTTTGACAACACTGCCCAGAACTAGGTATTCTACAACTGACCATTGGACGTGAACCAATCGCAATAATGTTACCCGTGCCTCTGTTTATATCGCTATTTTTCCTGCTTTGTCCAAAAGGCATAGCTGCACAAAACATAGTCTGTATGATGTTGCACTGCTCGGACGAATCTAAAAACTGCATGTTGGATCCAGACTGTCGTTCGGCACTCGCGTGCATAACGGGTTGCGGAACGAAAAACGCGACATGTATGTTCGACTGTTTGTACTCGTACGAAGATGATGTGTTCGACACCTTCATGAAATGTGCCTTTACGGAACATAAATGTATTACCATGGTTTCTCCAGATCCTAACTTCCGCTGCAGTCCCCCACATCTTCCTTTAAAGACTCTATCCAGACAACAACTCAAAGGATCGTGGTATATCGTTTTGGGACTGAACCCTAATTTCGACTGTTTTGACTGCCAAATTACAACCTTCAACGTTTCGGACACTTCCAGCACCATATCTGTGAACGAGCATTTTGAAGTTCACACTATTGACGGCAAGCTGAAGCATAAACTTGTTAACGAGACTGCCTTGCAAAATAACGCCTCATTTCAGGGATTCCTGGAATACAAAAGCATGCAGATGGGGCACGAGACAACTACCGACTGGAGAATTCTGTACCAGGACCCTAAATTAAGCTATATGATTGGCTACTACTGCGGTCACGTGGCATCCGACTGGTACTACGAAGGAGCTGTCGTCTTCTCTCGGATGCCAGAGCTGAGTAACGAAATTATGACAGAGGTCAAAGGTCAGATGACATCCCTCGGTCTACCTGTGAACAAGTTTTGTGCACCGAAGACGTCAAATTGTTTTTAATTTTTATCATCACAACTTGGTGAATACAGATTTAAATGCAATTGGCAATTTGTGTTTGTTCATTGTACATGGATATGATCTGTTGCAGGTTAGTATTTGAATAATTATCGTAATATGCATTGGCCAATTGACGTGTCTAGAGCTCGTGAAACAAGCATCTTTCCAGTCATCAAAGCCGTTGTCCTCTGGACCGGGTGTAAGGCGGTACTGCGTTCTAGTAGTTATTTATATATATTCATATTTTAGCAATGACTAAATTTAACACTGTTTATTACAAACTTAAATGTCTTGCGGCAATCAAAAAGGTAAATGTAGCCTATGCGTCTCCTGCGACAACGCATGCTTCACAGCACCGAAATGTGGAAACTGTTTTGTAAATGTTTGTTTTAGTACCATATCTCAACGAAACATTGCTACCATTCTTAAGCTCCTTTAAAACTAAAGAATTGATTTGTGAAGCATTGAGGTACCAATAACATTAAACAGTGGCCAGACATTTTAAACGTATCAAAATTTAGTGTGGGAGTGTAGCATACGTTTGTTATTTAAGAATCATCCATATCAGACATGACCTTGGCCATGTATAATGCCAGTTATATCACTGCTTGGCTATCCTTGACCTACACCGCCTTTCTGTATTTGAGAGATTTTCTTGAAGTATATATATATATATATTAGCGTACGACAATGTACAGTCAATAAAAGTCATTTCGTCATATATATGTTGCCAAACCTGCAGGCCCCCATTTCACGAATATTTCTTAACTCAAGGAAATTCCTTAGATTAAAGATATCAATAGGAATGTATTCCAGAATGTCAGAAGTTCCTTAATGTCACCCCCCCCCCCCCCCCCCCCACCTACAGTAACGTTTTCCTATGGGAATTCTCAAGTTAACAAATTTCGAACGTTTACGAAACTGACATTATAATTCTATAATGGCAATGTACATATCCTTATCTTTCGGTTTACAGAGACGGGGCCCTGTCACATTGTTCTCACCGCGTCTTAACGTCCCAATGCCAAGGACATAAATCCAAATACATATATAGGTTATCATCCGTTAGCCATTTCGTCTGAAGATCTCGACCAACATATGACCTTTGGCTCGACAGCTATCCCCTTTTTCAAGAATGAAAAATGCAAAACGCGAAAATCATGTTACAGCGCCCGTGATATGTTCCTAATGAAATTCTATTTCGCCAAACATGTGGTAAATTGTGAGTGTTCCTTTACACCGAGTCCTAGCGCCACATCAGGGTCTCTAAACTGTGAACACAGGGGTCTCTATTCTGAAGCGGGAGGAAGTAGGTCAGGTAAGGAAAGGTGTTCGTGGTGCTTCGAATACGACCTTCATTTATTTTTAATATAGCGCAGCGATATTTCAGCGATCTTTAACGTCCATAAATGTGGCTGAACACTGCACGGTTATTCCAAACACCTGGACACAGTTTGGCCAGTCGGAGCAAAGTTTTACATTTCACGTTTGAAAATAGCTTTTCTTCCATAACAATGCAACTTAACCTGGTAATCAAATGTTGTGCAAGTCGGCTTTTGCACATAGAAAACAGCAAAGTTTATGTCGGGTTTCTTGTGGCTGTTGAATTTCAGAATTAGTAATTCTTATTATCGACTTTTCATGTTGACATGGGGTCTTTTAATATGTTTACCATGGGGGTCTCTAAACAATTTAAATTTTCAGCTTCTCCTTGCTAATATTGCCAAATAGACCAGTACTATACTGCTATTTTTGTTGCATAAGCTTTCAAAATTGTATTATATGTATATATAGAGAGAATTTGACCCTGTACAATCTATATCAACCTATGTTAAAACATGCCTATTATATCAATATCACTGTATCAAGTCATATAACCTAGCGGGACAACAAAAGCACAATCGTTAGATAAGTGCATCGTGGGTTTCCGACGATGTACTGTACTACATCATCGGAAACCCACGTGACACTGTTCTTAGGTTTGTGTCACGTTATGCATAAAGCAGTGTCATGTGGGTAATCGACGATGACTGTACTTAGGTTTTCAACATCTTTAATAAGGAACTATTGCTATTTTCAACGCTTTGATGATTTCCAACGATTAATCACGACTTTAAGAAAACAATTCTATGACTTATCTTAATTACTTTCCCTCTACACCTACACAAAACTAACTCTAAGTTCTGATCGGTATAACAGGCTACCAATCTGAAGTCTAAGGCCAATATAATGATATCAGTTTTAGTTGGTTGTTCCATTGGTTGTATTTTTTAACTTCATATAGTTTGACAAGTATCGTTTAGAAAGTGGAAGAAATCGACCTGTTCGTTTGCTTTTTGTGTTCGAGTCTACATTTGGGAGATAATTAATACAATCGTTTTTCCTCATAGCGTACTTCCTTTTGTAGATATTGCCAGAGCAAATCATGGGTTGTCGTTCTATCTAGATACCATGGAATATTTAAATAGTAGAAATATCCGCATATTAATACATCAATGACATTTGCAATGTAAAATATGTGGATTTCTTGTTATCCTTTTGGCAGCTTAAGTTCGAGAGTTGTAAATAGTCCTTATGTAACCCTAGATATAAAAGTCTAATATTTTAATGTGAAAAAGAACATTCGAAACATGAGAGAAAATCGCCATCTTCGAAATAAATGTACAATTGTTTACTTATCAATATGATAGGATATTCACGTGTAAGATCAGCCACGGGATCCTATAATCCAATGACACACGCTGTTATATAGATAACAGTTAGTAACTTTAGTTGACTTTTGACATCTTGGGATCTACTCTTATCTTTGCAAACGCTGCCAGGAACTGCAATCTACAGCTGCACATTGAACATGAAAAAAATCGCAATAATGTTACCCGTGCCTCTGTTTATATCGCTATTTTTCCTGCTTTGTCCAAAAGGCATAGCTGGACAAAACATAGTCTGTATGATGTTGCACTGCTCGGACGAATCTAAAAACTGCATGTTGGATCCAGACTGTCGTTCGGCACTCGCGTGCATAACGGGTTGCGGAACTAAAAACGCGACATGTATGTTCGACTGTTTGTACTCGTATGAAGATGAAGTGTTCGACACCTTCATGAAATGTGCCTTTACGGAACATAAATGTATTACCATGGTTTCTCCAGATCCTAACTTCCGCTGCAGTCCCCCACATCTTCCTTTAAAGACTCTGTCCAGACAACAACTCAAAGGATCGTGGTACATCGTTTTGGGACTGAACCCTATTTTCGACTGTTTTGACTGCGCAATTACAACCTTCAACGTTTCGGACACTTCAAGCACTATGTCTGTGAACGAGCGTTTTGAAGTCAACACTATTGATGGCAAGCTGAAGCATAAACTTGTTAACGAGACTGCCTTGCAAAATAACGCCTCATTTCAGGGATTCCTGGAATACAAAAGCATACAGATGGGACACGAGACAACTACCAACTGGAGGATTCTGTACCAGGACCCTAAATTAAGCTATATGATTGGCTACTACTGCGGTCATGTGGCATCCGACTGGTACTACGAAGGAGCTGAAATTTACTCTCGGACGCCAGAGCTGAGAAACGAAATTATGACAGAGGTCAAAGGTCATATGACAACCCTCGGTCTACCTGTGAACAAGTTTTGTGCACCGAAGACGTCAAATTGTTTTTAATTTTTATCATCACAACTTGGTCAATAGAGATTAAAATACAATTTCCAATTTGTGTTTGTTCTTTGTACATGGAGATGACACGGTTACATTTATATATATTTTTATTATATAATTCCATATACAAGTACGAACTGGGGCTTTTAAAAGCATGCATGCCTTCATCGCTCCATTACATCTCCTGTTGTTGGACGAATTGTACCCAGGACCTAGTGGTGGAGGTCGTAGATGGCGGAGTTGTCTGTATGCATGGATTGACGGGGTCACTGAAAAATAATCAGTTCATGCTACTTTGATTTCATTTACCACAGTCCAAAGTAATGTAAATAATCAGTATATCCAGTCTCTTTTACCCTCCTCCACTGGCATTGTCTTCAGCTAGTTTAAGTTGCTCAGGATCATTTAAAAGTAGAAGTAATTTTTGAGGTGTCCTGGTGTGTTAAATGTCTCCAAATAAAAGATCCAATTCATTTCTTTCACATATTTCACATAACAGACAACAAGAGCCCTGTTCTAAATAAAAACCAGCTGATGTATCAAATACCCAAGTGCACCCAAATGGAAGTTTGGCGTTGCAGCACAATATCCAATTCTTTATCTTTTATATAAAAGGAGGATTGCAAAAATACGAGATGCTACCTTCGACACATAACACAAAATACAATATAAAGACATACAACAACACACTCTCCCTCACTCTTACACTCACTCACTTATACCCTTCATATAACAAACAATAAGGGGAAAACATAAAAGTTGGTGAAAGACAAGCAGAAATTGGAATCGATTTCAGTCACCTATTATATATTCAAATACATTGTCAAAAATATTGGTTTGAAAATTCAGTAATAGTATCGGAGCCGTTTAGGAGAATTTTGACAATGATATTTGACAAAGATATCAGGCATGAGCACTACAATAAAGTCTCATTTTGGATTGACATTTAGAGCCAATTCTTCACAAGTTGCACGAGCCATTTTCACACAAAAAAATAATACATCTTAGACATGTCAAAAAGAAATGTTTTCGTCCTCTTGGGAATCTACGCATAAGGTTCAAAATTTATTAGGGATTAATTCATATAAAATCGTTGTTTGTTAAGAGCGCTATCTAGTTCACTGACTTCAATTGGAACTGAACAACATCAGTATCAAATCGCCGACATACGTAAATTGATTTATTACTCCACAAAAATATTAATACAATCTTATTTAAATGCATATCCTTTTTCTCACTCTTTGTGCAGTTAAATACCTTTTTCGGCATACTGTATTACTCTATTACTCAATTTAAAAGGTGTAGCACATGGTTGTGTAACGTCATCTCTTTTACATCAGGATCTGACAACATCCCATAAGAGGCCATGTCCTGATAACCTTTACGTCACACTCTAATGAAATTGTCTTATTGATGACAGTCGACGCTGCAGCAAGACATTTCGCCACAATATGCAGGTTATCTTTTTTTGTGACGAAATGACTGAACGCACTGATTGGATAATGCAAGCTTTTTCGCCAACAAACATTCATAATTCAAGATTCTGGAGGCACTTATTTGATTGGCTAATGCAAAACGTTACCAGAACATGACCTGAAATAGGATAGCGTCAGATATTTCTAAAACGGAGTGAGAATATAAGGATCTGAATTTTAATCATATTAACCAAAAAGTGTATGCACACAACACTAGACATACCTACCTCAACTCACAGATGTACTGGCCATAATCATAACAGGAGGTGTCCGCGAAGTAAAAGTCAACATGATTATATAAAGCCAAACAAACAGTCCCTCCAAATATGTTGTTAGGCTCCCCTGTACCCCAGGAAACAAAACTAAGGGCAGTGTGATCACTGTTTCGTAACCAGTTGTTACTACTGCCGCTTACACCGTCAATCCAGTAGAAAAGTCTGCTCGTCGGTTCTGTAAATACAAGATGGAGACAATTGAAAGGAATGTATAAATTTATTCAGAGAATACCGAATTGACAACAATACCATAACCCGAACTTATAATCATTAACTAGTGGCATAAAGGCCATATTTACCTAAAGAGAAGAAGAGAATATGAGACCAGGTGTTCCAGATAAGTAAGCGTATTCTGTTTATTAACGATCCCCGCCATGTAAATATTGGTCACACCCCAGTAAATGTCATGTCCTCAATGAGAGAACATAAGCATCATTCCCAATCACAATAAGTAGCTATACTAATGAGCATATTCAAAAGCATCCACCTTCATATCACACAAGGATGTAGAATATTTCTAAATGAGAATAATATGGCGAACATAATTTTTGCCCATAGTCCTATCATCATTCTGCATATATTTCGAAACTCTCGATTTTAGAGCCAGTTCAAGAATATCGAATAAATTGCGACATGTAAACCATAGGTTGGAGAAGCAGGGATATTACTGTAGAGAAAGTGAAAGTACACGATCGCAAAATGAAAAGAAGCTATCGGTTTTGAAATTTCACAATTAGTTTAAACAAAATACAGCTTTGTTTTAAAGAACAATACATTAAAACCAGGTATCAATTAATATATGTCGACTATGCATTATACATATATACCCATCGTTATGTCAAATATCAGCATATCTATACAATGTATATGTTAACTACGGATACAAAGCTACCATGACTATTTCCACTATGTTATACATATCTTTTGTATGTTGGTTATGAACGACCTGTTTAATTCTGTCATGCAGACGTATCTACGTTTCATAGATTTATCATACTCTAGTATATCAGCGATTTGTCGACTATACATCATATTTTTGTGTGTTTAGTTGTTATAGGACTATGCATCAGTTACAAAATAAATATTTCGTGTGAGATATTTCTAATAAACAGTTGCAATGGGTATAAAATAGTGTGGCGTATCCATTTTGCCTTATAAAGAATGTATAGTTAATAATACCTGTAGGAAATCGCTTGACCAATGCTCTAAGGAATTCTAATTCGCGGGAATCATCCACTTGAGCTAGAGTCGCATTTTCTGATCTGCATTCTATCTGAAATATATAAATGTAAGTTTTTGTACGTGTGTAATATCATGTACGCCGTTAGTTCATCCTTCTTTGCAAGTTATCGCCCTTTGACATGTCGGTAACTTAAGCAAATATATTATGCAAAGAACTAGTGCAAACGATCTTAAGTAACCATCAGATCTATAGTTCAACATGCGAATACCATCAAGTAATTAATAATAGCAGAGACGTAATTCATTAGTTTTTGTATTTGTTATACGTACAGAAAAGAAAATGGTATCAAAAACAAAAATTCAGAGAATACCAAAGCGTCAACAAAACCATAATCCGAACTCAAAATCGGAACAAAGGAAATATTTACATCGAGACCCTCGTAAAAGTTCAAGAGAATAAAACCAGGTGTTTCGAAAGAGTAGGCGTCTTCTGATTCATCGACGTATCAAAATATATCTTCATTAATCGTCCATGGATGTTCATTGACCTATGAAATGTCATACTGCTCAAATATTTGGATCTACATCTCGTACAGCAACGTTTCAATGTGCCATATTACTGTCACATTGTTTTTTTATTGACAGCAAATAAAAAAACCCATCGAAATATTTCAAACGAGTTTTCACAAACAAAATGATAACAAATCCAAGAGAAACAAAATACACTGACAAAAGATAAAGTTCTACATTGTCCCAAGGCCGCAAGTGATTTGACACATGATTTGAAGTTAACCAATTATCATTCACTATTTGGTACACATCAAATTATATACCATGTACTTGTAGACAGGCAGATCCGACTTACATATATCGGACAAATTTTCCATGGACTATTTCACATGACAAACCAATTGCCTGATGGTTCTATGTTAAGATGCATATATGAAAGCAAGCAGAGAAACAAAGCAACACAATACAACGGAACCAAAAAACAAAACAACACAATAACACAAAACCAATTAACAAAACAACACAATAACACGGAACCAATAAACAAAACATCACAATAACATGGAACATATAAACAAAACAACACAAGAACAAGGAACCAATAAACAAAACAACACAATTACACGGAACCAATAAACAAAACAACACAATAACACGGAACCAATAAACAAAACAACACAATAACACGGAACCAATAAACAAATTGACACAATAACATGAAACCAATAAACAAAACAACACAATAACACAGAACCAATAACCAAAACAACACAATAACATGGAAAAAATAAACAAAACAACACAATAACATGGAACAAATAAATAAAACAACACAATAACAAGGAACAAATAAACAAAACAACACAAAAACACGGAACCAATAAACAAAACAACACAATAACATGGAACTAATAAACAAAACAACACAATAACATGGAACCAATAAACAAAACAACACAATAACAAGGAACCAATAAACAAAACAACACAAAAACACGGAACATATAAACAAAACAACACAAAAACACGGAACCAATAAACAAAACAACACAATAACATGGAACCAATAAACAAAACAACACAATAACATGGAACCAATAAACAAAACAACGCAATAACATGGAACCAATAAACAAAACAACACAATAACACAGAACCAATAAACAAAACAACATAGAACAAATAAACAAAAGAACACAATAACATGGAACCAATAAACAAAACAACACAAAACCAAGGAAAAAATAAACAAACCAACACAAGAACACGGAACCAATAAACAAAACAACACAAAAACATGAAACCAATAACACAATAACACGGAACCAATAAACAAAAGAACATTGAACAAATAAACAAAACAACACAATAACATGGAACAAATAAACAACACAATAACATGGAACAAATAAATAAAACAACACAATAACACGGAACCAATAAACAAAAAAACACAATAACATGGAACCAATAAACAAAACAACATAATAACACGGAAACAATAAACAAACCAACACAAGAACACGGAACCAATAAACAAAACATCACAAAAACATGGAACCAATAAACAAAACAACACAAAAACATGGAACCAATAAACAAAACAACACAAGAACACGGAACCAATAAACAAAACAACATAAGAACGTGGAACCAACAAACAAAACAACACAAAAACACGGAACAAATCAACAAAACAACACAATAACACGGAACCAATAAACAAAACAACACAATAACACAGAACCAATAAATAAAACAACACAATAACACGGCACCAATAAACAAAACAACATTCTTGTTCATAATGATATCTGTTCTTACCACAGAGTCGCCATTTCGGTGTCGACCTTCCGAAATAAAATAACAAGACTGACCTCGTCGTATCCAGCCATCTGGACACACAGCCAAAGCTGAGAAACAACAAAAAGAATACGAACCAAATAATATTTATTAATTGTGTTTGGTTTGGTTTTATTGTTTTTATGTACTTTTACCAGCAAGGGTCATTTAAGGACAGCCTCCCGGTGTATGCGATGTGGATATGCGTGTGTTGAGAATGTGTGTATTTGGGAGGCAGCGCTATGTTTGTGTAAGCTTGCGATAGGCCGGATCTTTTGCTAATTTCAAGTGCTACAACATTGAAGTATAATGCCCTCAACAGAACACCCCACCCGGTCGCATTATGCTGACAACGGGTGAACTAGTCGTTCCACTACCATAATGCTGAGCGTCAAGCAGGGAGAGATATCTACTGTTGTTTTGGTATGTCTCGGCCAGGGGACAGAACCCATAGCCTTCATCACAGGGGCGAACTCTCAACTTAAGGCCAAAATAGACGAAGTGTCAAGGATACATTAGGAAGAAGAAATTTGTTTAGAAAGAATGGAAAAGATAAGATACCAAATTTAGTCGCCTCTTACGATCATGCAATAGGGGCAGCAGGTATAATTCCTACGCCCTTCGTGATGGGCAGTACTGTTTATGTATAGGCGAATGAATGTGTGTTATATCGTGTCGATTATGTTTATATATGAGTATACGGTTAGAATGTTTGACCAATGGGAGAATTTGTCATTTGTTATACTTAAAACGTCCGACAGAAATACATTTCTTGTCATTTGGATTCCGACAAAACAGTTATTGCTGGAAATAAGTCTAGACGACGCTAGAAAAAACTAGAACTGTAAGCCGATGGCTGACTAATACCCCCCCCGCTACCTCTTATTAGAGGTGTCTGACATGTTTTTGAAAAAAACATGATGTAGTACAAGTTGTATATAACATGCATTATATAATGTATTATTTTATATTACTATGTATCACCGCATATCTAAAAAACAAAAACAAAGAAGGCACCTTTGCTTTGGTCTTACATACATTACAGTGTAGATTTCATATCAACAATGTGGATGCATATGTATGTTTCAACTTGTGAAACTCACTGAATGAATAAAGAAAGTATTTTAACCTGTGTATAGTAATCCTCAACATTACTTACTGCGAAGTTTCATTGAAAATGACCCAGTAGTTTAGAAGAAGTTGTCCAGACATCATGTTATTACGGAAACCTGTGTATAGTCACCTCATTACCATGGCAACCAAAATTTTGACAAACGAAACTCTGTATGCAAATCTTATACATGGTCCCCAACAATACTGCCAAGTTTCACTGAAATTGATCCAGTAGCTTAGGAGGAGTTGTCCGGACAACACATTATAATGAAAACCTGTGTATAGTGACCTGGTTACCATGGCAACCAAAATTTTGACAAACAAAACTCTGCATGCACATCTACACATGGTCCCCAACAATACTGCCAAGTTTCATTAAACTCGATCCAGTGGTTTATAGGAAGTTGTCCGGACAACACGTTATTACGGAAACCTGTGTATAGTGACCTGGTTACCATGGCAACCAAAATTTTGACAAACGAAACTCTGCATGCACATCTACACATGGTCCCCAACAATACTGCCAAGTTTCACTGAAATTGATCCAGTAGTTTAGGAGGAGTTGTCCGGACAACACATTATAATGAAAACCTGTGTATAGTGACCTGGTTACCATGGCAACCAAAATTTTGACAAACAAAACTCTGCATGCACATCTACACATGGTCCCCAACAATACTGCCAAGTTTTATTGAGATCGATCCAGTAGTTTAGGAGGAGTTGTCCGGACAACATTTTATTATGGAAACCTGTGTATAGTGACTTGGTTACCATGGCAACCAAAATTTTGACAAACGAAACCCTGCATGCACATCTACACATGGTCCCCAACAAAACTGCCAAGTTTTATTGAAATCGATCCAGTAGTTTAGGAGGAGTTGTCCGGACAACATTTTTCTACGGACAGACAGACAAGCTGATTCCAGTATACCCCCCCTAACTTCGTTGCGGGGGGGTATAAAAATCTTCTGTTGCTTTTGGTTTGCTGACATAACTGTAGCCAGGAGTTGGCTGTGTTGGTAAGGAAGAGGGAGAAGACAACAGATCACTATAAAGGCAGAGTCAATATCAACAATGCGACGATCATATAAAAGCTAATATACGTCATGTACACGTACATATAAATGTTAAAACCCAATAAAAGACTCGAGTGCATGGCATTGTGGCACTAGGAAGACAGTAGTAAAAAAAAGATAGAAGAAAACTTTTAGCCAACAAATCTGGAATGTAGTGAATTGGCGGCAGCGTATGAATATACACACAGTAAGTGGATGGGACGTCCGAAGATGAAATGATACGTGGCTGGTGTTCAAGAGATGAGATTATAAATAATAATGCAACAAGTGACGGTGCATCCTGATGTGAAATAAAAAGTGGTCGATGCGTCATGATATAAAGCAAGAAAGGGGATAAGACATAATGCTAAATAGTAAGTGCATTACAGTATATATATGGACCACTGGTTCATCCAGACAAAAGAAGAGGGGGATGACTGGCGATATAGTTTATAAAACATCAGCTAGGTCCACTTCGTGACGGTAAACATATATTGTAAAAAATAATCTTGTATCACAACCAAAAAGTGGGAAGGGCATCTCTTACATGGTCTATCGCCCTAATTAAGCTATGCCATGTGACCAGCGTATCGTCAATTGTCATCAGCCTTCCGTAAGGAAACACTGTCGTAATGAAGGTAAGTCAGATATCAGGGCACGGAACGACTCCAAATTACAGATAGAGCGGAGATAAAAAGGCTTTTGTCAGATCAGGAGGGAAATGGAAGCCGTTAAGATGGCCGATATTAAACGATTACGACATGTCATCAGACGCCAATCCCCGTGTAGTATTTCCGACTAAGTTATCACCTGATTTGTGCTATGGTCCAGATCCATTAAGAAGTTATAGCTATGATTGAGCTAATAACCTTATGGGGTTTAAAATCCACGTTTGTTATAACTGGGACAAGGTACCTGGTATTACTGCAACATACGACTGAACTGAGAAACGGGGGTATATTGTGTTCATGCATATGCATTGATTAAATAATAACTCAAATGATAATCAATTGTTTGATACGTTGTGTTTACTCTACTGAATGTGTAACATAGACACACATAAAATAAAACTTCTCATTTTAGCTGTACAATATCGGCGAGGATTATTTCTATAGATTAAATCACAAACTGTACTAATAGTAGGACATACCAAGGTTAAGCCACAATCTCTGGAGACAAATTAATGTCCGAGATAGCTGATAAGACAGCGGAATGTTGATTTCGCTATATTTAAATGTGGATATTTGAAGTACATAACGTACCACAGACCTTGTCGTTATAAGATTCAAACAAAATAAGTAAACAGGGGAGCGAGTAACAGTCATTTCATTTCAGTTCTTCTGGTTCTCATAATGTCATATACACAATGCAATTAATTGCAGTCCCAGTGAAATCAAAGCGACCAATACAATTTCCCCCAATATGCAGATGAAAAGACAACCAGGCGGACAAACATGTTTTGGGTACTTACCAATTTGTGCAATGCTTAGGGATATTAGCAGTGACTTAAATGACACCATTATGTCAACTCGAACAGCTTGTACCATTCTGACAGATAACGCACACATAAATAGACCGGGGCTGGATAGCTAGGTCTGTCTAAGTTTATAATGACGTGTGGCGTTTAACATCGGCGTTAAAACAGTTCAAATGCTATATTCAAATGATCTCTGGCTTTTACTGTTTGTCAGCCTGATACGGACTGCATAAAGTAACAGATCAAGCAATATCTGCTACTTAACAGCCATCTGAAAAGACAGCCTCAATACGCACATGCAGAGAGGAAAGCACAACTCCGGAAGTACCGATCGATGACTCTGCACAGAATAATTAAAGAAAGTCAGAGCCCTACCAGTTCAGTTAAATACTACAACTGATGATGGTTTAATACCATACCATAACTTGAGTCTAGATAAATAATATAAGCCCCCGAAAACATCAAATTACTCTAAATCTACCTCGGTTTACGTCCGGATATTTCTGTAACGAATTCTAATGTCAAAAGCAATAGGTCTGAGCCCCCTGATGTCCTTATTTGACGTCCACGATACGTGAAGACCAGTGACAAGTTCCGATCCGGTTGACGTGGCGAGCTGGATGGACCAAATCGCTGACTTATTGCAACGGAAAGAAAATGACTACTAGGACAGATCATTGAATTATTAAGTGTCCCCATACTTCCGTTCAAGGAAAGATTTCGAGATAACCAGCAAGAAGCATATTAGCGTCTGACAACCCGTCCTCGATATTCAGGGGTAACGCTTTCCTACGCTCTCATGCTTCAGCAAAATGAAGGCTCTTGGTGCGCCACATTGTTGATGAGACAAGAAGACTTCGATCTTTAATGTGCATCAAAAGAAGCACGCGGCCACATAACGGTAACAAAGACGAGCTTTAAAGTCCATAGTCCATGTGTGTAGCGAGTGTATGTGAGCGTAACATCTGGATATCGTGGATTACGACAATGCATAAGTTACATGTTTTGTGTAACAATTAAGTGTACCTAATGAATGACAAATAGGTTTTTGGCAGTTCAGTGCATTTCCATATGCGTCCATAGTTTCGTTTAAAATCTTTGAATAGTTACAATAACATAGTAACCTTCTGAAGACGAGACATTTATATGTGTTGCGGGTCAGAGGACCAAATATTAATATCATACTTAATAATAATCGTCATCATATACTTATTGCAACAAAGTGACCTCTTAGCTGAATTATAAATATATTAATATGCATCCTCGATATCCAGGGGTTACGATCACCTACGCTCTCTACACCCCTGGGATATATGTCATGGCAAAACTTGTGTCCTGATTTCGAAAATCATGCAATCGCGCCTGCTTTATGACACTGGGATATAAAAGCAGTTGATAACCTGCGTCCATCGCTTATCTTATTAAATTCTTCTAAAACACGTATTTTGTGTACAATACCGATTGTCCAAAGTAAAACGTCAACCTGGTAATTTTATAAATTGGTAGGTTTACGTAAATAGTGAACAGAGTAGCAATGTACGCCCCCCACAATTACCTTAGACTGCTAAACAGTACTGGGTCTGTTACCATACACATTACGGTAAATCACGTGTCTATACAAACTGGTCCGATTGACCTTAATAAACATGGAACGGGTGTTGTGTGTGTGCGGATATCTTATCATCATATACGTCTAAAGTAGTTTAAACACTCGACCAAACAAAAGTGTACAGTAAAATGTTTATCTTCGGATAGGGTAACACTACAGATCGTAAAGACTGTTGTACATGTATAAGGGTAATCAATGAGCTGTAAAACTTTAAATTTGATTTTTAGTTCCTATTTGTAAAGAAAATATGCAAAGGTCACTTAATAGCCAACATATTTTTCATGGATTTCGTTTTGTATCTTGCCGCATCTTTTTTCAAATTTTGAATTTTAAAATATCAGGTTTTAAATGTGTTAAGGTACTGTATTCCAACTCAAAGCAATTAAATTTGTCTATTTTTATGTTATATTGATATTATTTTTCTAAATGGAAATATCTGCGGGTTAAATATTATAGATTTTAGTAAACCGATGACACATTTCAAGAGAAATATGTTTTTAATTAACTTTCTTATGAGCATGATTATGCATTTTTAAGGTCAGAAATCTAGTGAACGAGAGTTATACTTAAAACAACGTATAACATGGTATAACAGATAACAACGGCGATTCTGGATGATGTCAAAGGCAAAACAAATCTAACATTTATTCAATGAGCAATATAGATCCCAAATCATTCATGATATATTTCGAAGTGTATCACTGGGACCTGAGAATTTGTTACAGCTAGTTTTGGACCTAAAATAGGGTGTTTAGAGTAATTTTACACATTTGGGGGGTTAAAATCAATTTTCGATAAAAATGCCCCACAACAGTCATGAAAGCTTTTATAGAGATATCTTGTATATTTCAAATATATATAATGTTATAATATCGTATTCTTCGCTACCGTATATGTCCGTATATCTTATACACTTATACTGTACTATGTATCTCATATACACATGTATAAGAAATCTAAATCGTATATGAAATATACAATACAAATATATATAAGATTAGATATTTTAAAAGTTTAAACACAGTACAAAAACGACAGGAAGTTCATATTTTAGCCTTCGGATCAACAAAACTAAGTTTATAAATATGATACATTGTGTTTAATTCGTAGATAAATAACACAGAAACCCAATTGACAAAGGAAGACGATTTTTGACTCGTGCCATGTTCGGGCCTCGAACTCACGATCTACGGCACGGAATCGATCGCCTAGCCAGAAATACCCTAGGCCGCTACCACTGTGCCAACTGGACATCTCTAAAATAGGCTGTTTCGTTGTCTCAGTGGATAGACAGTCCGGTATTCTGACATGATCTCAAATAGAAGACACAAACACAAAAAATTAAATTCAACGAATTTTCAATTGCTACTGTAATTTTAATCGTGAATATAATTGATAGAAAATCAAATTGCTATTGTTTTGGCAAATAATTGTCTTGGCTTCAAAACAAAGATAAACTCTGGGAACAGAAGTTGTTGAGTTATAGAGAATTTTAAATTCAAATTGTCCGATAACATAATTCGCCTCACCGTATAGGTTATGTGAATACCTTGATCGCAATGTATACATGGATACGCATTGTACAGATATTACATATATTTAACACGGTACAATTACGACAGGAAATTCACGTTTTAATAATAATGCTCCTCGAATAAATGTTAGTCGGCTTACCATAGAAATATGTCAATTCTTTTTGTTGGCACAATGTTATGGAGGATACATGATTCTAGGTAGATACTATACCTCTATTGCTCAAACCAGGTCTGTGAAATATCTACAGACATGTACTGATATCAATATTTGTTTAGGCATAGGTCAAAGATATCTATGTTCTTTTAAATGTACGGAGGTTTGAACACATCAAGATAAAATATATCATCGTTCTCTTTCACTGCAGGCCTAATACACTAATAAATTTACATTTTTCGTTTTTGTAACAAACAAAACTATCATGATGCTAAAAGAAAGTATGTGGCAACTATGCAGGCAGCTCCACGGAATAAGACATTTTAGCCGATAACTAATCTTTCAAACTAACTAGACCAAATAAAAATATGGTTTCGTGGTATTGTTTGAAGTCGTCCCCAAATATTTCCAATAAATGAAGTACTTTCAACCTTTTGAGCAATTTCTCGAAACGCTAACATAAACACGCAGCTTAACTATCACTTTGCAAGAAGACATATATTTTTGAGACAGATTCTAGATTACAAAAACAGGCAACATAAGATATAAATATCCGTGTGTCATTCGTAGGAATCGAACGTCAATTTATTGATCCACAAACGACACTTCCGGTCCACGTTAATTTGGGTACTGTCCAGCTCGTCAAGCATCTGCGATAACGTTTTCACCCGGTTTCCAGACGTCTTAGGCGCGTAGACGGGGTTAGATAGTAGTTTGGGACGAGTATCCTTCGTCCGAAACACTTTTTTCTGTCCATCACTATGATGGATCTGTTCAATATCCTTTTGTAGACTTTTAGAAGACTGATTGTCCACAGACGACCCTTGAGAGGATTTGTTTGACACTTCCTGTTCACTTGGAGCAAGTTTTGTCTTCAACGCATATCTGTTCGGGTGTAACATCCGGTCTATTCGACTCAGCATCACTGAAGTCTGCTCGCGTTCTATCATGTGTTGGTCGATGACGTCTGGTGCGACTTCCGTGTCCGGTGACGGTCCAACCGGATGTATGACTGCCACCATCCCATTTCGCGATGACCGGAAGTCGGTGTTTGTTTTTATTTGTCGGTCTTTGAAGTCCGAGCTTACCCGGCTCATCAAGACTCCCTTTTTGGGGCTTGGTTTCTGAACTTTCTGGTTTGCGTCTCCAAACGAAAATGTTGGTTGTATGTCCTCTTTTTTAAGAGTCATCTTTTCCGCCAAAGGATCGTTGTTCGATCCCCATTGGTTAAACAGGTGCGTTCCTCTCAGAGAATTGATGCCGTACTGTCCGCCCAGCCTCTCGGATTGCACACGATCTGTTATAAAATGCCCATTTATTTTCGGAATTTGTTCGGAATGAATCCTACGTTTCGTTTTTACCCTATTAGAAACACTGTCGTCTGCCTCTTGGTACGATCCATTAAGAATGAATGTGTATTCTTTAAGGGGACCCACTGACACTTGCCTCGCGTTGATGTTCCTGGGTTCGAGTTTGTTCCAGTGCCTCTCTGCTAGACTGTCGATTTGACGGAGATACTGTTTCCCGCGCGCTATATCACTGAGGCGTCGCTCTCGGGCTCTCGTTTCAAAATCCATCTTTAAAACGATACAAAGTGTTCCTTAAAACTTCACGAAAACTCATTCACAGATTTCATCCAGTTTTGATGTAAATTGCCACAGAAATCATAATCCATAATCGAATATGATAATGCTAGCATTTGAGACAGCCCTGTCGTTAAATAAAATGGCCCTAGCCGGTATGGCCATGAGGTTATTGACAGTTGGAACCACGTCAACAGGGTTTTGTCCTGTCAACACTGATGAGATATCCGATACTCAATCTATAACGCGGTGACGTCTAGCTTTAGTGTTTATACCTCAGTGAATTGAGCAATAAAATGCAACTTAATTCAAATACCTATCAAAGCACGCGATTGCTTTTCATGATCAGTTCACTCGGCATGCGATAAGCGCGCTCATTGAATAGGATTTATACTTCATCAGCGGGTTACCAAAGGTGAATGCTTCCTTGAACTAAAGGCTTTGGTAAAAAAAGAAGTAGAACTCTTCAATCATACCCAGGCGTGCAGATATGTTTGCAGTTAAAATAGCCACTTGTAAATTTTAGTACTGCCCACTTGTCGTGTACTTTATACGTGTTTGTAGGGGTACTTAACTCACGTTGTCCTCCTCAACTTCGGTACGTAAATCCAAACTTCTCTCGGGACTAACACGAAGCGTCGCGTCCCAGCGGTTCATCCATTACGTCCGGGCAACGAGCTAAGAGCACCAGGCAAGGCAATCGATAAATAACTAGCTATCGAAAGCTTGTAACAAACCTTATCTCGACTGCTGTTAAGAGGGAAGTTTGCTTTCCCTACTCAGTAACTTGAGTAAATATTCTCTCAATACACATTATTGTCCCTGTCATCTAGGCCGGGCTATTGGACATATGTCAAATATTTTTACAGCGTATTTAGTTTACAAATAAAATTCTTGTCGTTAAATATGAACTTCCAAATGTCAACAAGTTTAATCTGCCGACGTTAAATAAATCCATTTTCACACCTGTGCGTGGTACCTGATTGGCAATACACACCGGTATTGTTAAAAATATAAGTCCATTCACGTCTTGTAACTAATTAACACCATGTATAGCTACTGTTCCGTTATATAAGTATATATAGGTAAGCACGCACTGCCTGATATTCGCCCGAGCGCCTCGATCTATACAAACGGTCATCTCAAGTGTCAACCTCGGTTCTGTCCGCGTCACTAGCTCCCAAAGACCGTCATTATTCAGGGGTCGTTGATCTCGAAAGGGTTCGCTCTACAAGTACAAATGATCACGAGTAATTACAGAGCACCGTCAATAAGGAAATTATTAAGTGTCAGAGCTTTGAAATTTCTTTTGTAGAAACTATCAATAAAACTAACAAAATACATACAACCTGTTGAGATTCATGCATAAACTTACCGTCACGTGCAAGTTAGAGGGAATTATTGACTGTTTCATGGTCGTTATCGGGGACAAATATATACAATTATATAGATAAAATTAGAACGGCATATTCAGACTACTGTAAAGCTTGTATATGTGCTTAATGGCACAATTTGTTAAGTTCTTTGTTCTGTCAAATATAGACCGGTATGTACAGTGTATAAATTGTATCGATAACACTAACAAGAACCAGTACAAGTTACCATTGTAGAATGTTTCTAACAAACAGTAGCGCCGATTGCCCAGGCTATCTCCGGTAGTCCATATAAAGACACATTATAACCCTATCGTCAACAACCATTGATCTTCAGGGTAAATTTTGCCAGGAATTAAGGTGTTATTGAGTGGAAGATCAACAGTAAAAATCTAGAGCAAAATTCCCTTTGATCCCAATAAGGTGTATCAATAACTGTAACACTTTACTCCGCAAGGGACAATTCGAAATGGCATATACTTCAAAGCGCTTCGTGGATAATCTATCGAATTGGATTAAATAAATACCAAAATTACATCATTCATATATATGATATCAAATTGTATATTTTTAATTTGACAAATACGTTTTTATTAATTAATATTTAACTGAGATTCGGTCCCAGGAAAACCCAACTCTTCCATCCCGGGGAATGACACACTTTCATGGACATGTTTAACCTTTCAGAGTCCCAGGAAGGACATTATGATCATTGACTTAATGTGTTAGTTATATTATACGTCCACAGAATGGTAACCGTTCTTGGGCTAATCTGATTCCTAGATGTTTTCGTCCCGTGAATTACGTACGAGTAAGATAATAGACCCAGTGTACATATTTTTAGTTCCGCACAGGAAAGAAGATATATGTGTGAACTTGTACGGAATGTTAACTGGAACTTGTACGGAAAGTTGACTGAAACTTGTACGAAAGGTTAACTGGAACTTGTTTGGAAGGTTAACTGGAACGTGTACGGCAGGTTAACTGGAACTTGTACGGAAAGTTAACCGGAACTTGTACGGAAGGTTAACTGGAACTTGTTTGGAAGGTTAACTGGAACGTGTACGGCAGGTTAACTGGAACTTGTACGGAAAGTTAACCGGAACTTGTACGGAAGGTTAACTGGAACTTGTTTGGAAGGTTAACTGGAACTTGTACGGAAGGTTAACTGGAACTTGTACGGAAGGTTAACCGGAACTTGTACGGAAGGTTAACTTGAACTTGTACGGAAGGTTAACTGGAACTTGTACAGAAGGTTAACTGGAAGTTGTACGGAAGGTTAACTGGAACTTGTTTGGAAGGTTAACTGGAACGTGTACGGAAGGTTAACTGGAACTTCTACAGAAGGTTAACTGGAAGTTGTACGGAAGGTTAACTGGAACTTGTAAGGAAGGTTAACCGGAAGTTGTACGGAAGGTTAACTGGAACTTGTACGGAAGGTTAACCGGAAGTTGTACGGAAGGTTAACTGGAACTTGTAAGGAAGGTTAACTGGAACTTGTACGGAAGGTTAACCGGAAGTTGTACGGAAGGTTAACTGGAACTTGTACGGAAGGTTAAGTGGAAGTTGTACGGAAGGTTAACTGGAACTTGTACGGAAGGTTAAGTGGAAGTTGTACGGAAGGTTAACCGGAAGTTGTATGGAAGGTTAACCGGAAGTTGTACGGAAGGTTAACTGGAACTTGTACGGAAGGTTAACCGGAACTTGTACGGAAGGTTAACTGGAACTTGTACGGAAGGTTAAGTGGAAGTTGTACGGAAGGTTAACCGGAAGTTGTATGGAAGGTTAACCGGAAGTTGTACGGAAGGTTAACTGGAACTTGTACGGAAGGTTAACCTGAAGTTGTACGGAAGGTTAACCGGAACTTGTACGGAAGGTTAACCGGAACTTGTACGGAAGGTTAACTGGAACTTGTACGGAAGGTTAACTAGAACTTGTACGGAAGGTTAACTGGAACTTGTACAGAAGGTTAACTGGAACTTGTACGGAAGGTTAACCGGAAGTTGTACGGAAGGTTAACCGGAAGTTGTACGGAAGGTTAACCGGAAGTTGTACGGAAGGTTAACTGGAACTTGTACGGAAGGTTAACCGGAACTTGTACGGAAGGTTAACCGGAACTTGTACGGAAGGTTAACTGGAACTTGTACGGAAGGTTAACTAGAACTTGTACGGAAGGTTAACTGGAACTTGTACAGAAGGTTAACTGGAACTTGTACGGAAGGTTAACCGGAAGTTGTACGGAAGGTTAACCGGAAGTTGTACGGAAGGTTAACCGGAAGTTGTACGGAAGGTTAACTGGAACTTGTACGGAAGGTTAACCGGAAGTTGTACGGAAGGTTAACTGGAACTTTTAAGGAAGGTTAACTGGAACTTGTACGGAAGGTTAACCGGAACTTGTACGGAAGGTTAACTGGAACTTGTACAGAAGGTTAACCGGAAGTTGTACGGAAGGTTAACTGAAACTTGTACGGAAGGTTAACCGGAAGTTGTACGGAAGGTTAACTGGAACTTGTAGGGAAGGTTAACTGGAACTTGTACAGAAGGTTAACTAGAACTTGTACGGAAGGTTAACTGGAACTTGTAGGGAAGGTTAACTGGAACTTGTACAGAAGGTTAACTGGAACTTGTACGGAAAGTTAACTGGAACTTGTACGGAAGGTTAACCGGAAGTTGTACGGAAGGTTAACTGGAACTTGTACGGAAGGTTAACCAGAAGTTATACGGAAGGTTAACTGGAACTTGTACGGAAGGTTAACCGAAAGTTGTACGGAAGGTTAACTGGAACTTGTAAGGAAGGTTAACTGGAACTTGTACGGAAGGTTAACTGGAAGTTGTACGGAAGGTTAACTGGAAGTTGTACGGAAGGTTAACCGGAACTTGTACGGAAGGTTAACCGGAACTTGTACGGAAGGTTAACCGGAACTTGTACGGAAGGTTAACCGGAACTTGTACGGAAGGTTAACCGGAACTTGTACGGAAGGTTAACCGGAACTTGTACGGAAGGTTAACTGGAACTTGTACGGAAGGTTAACCGGAACTTGTACGGAAGGTTAACCGGAACTTGTACGGAAGGTTAACTGGAACTTGTACAGAAGGTTAACTGGAACTTGTACGGAAGGTTAACCGGAAGTTGTACGGAAGGTTAACCGGAAGTTGTACGGAAGGTTAACCGGAAGTTGTACGGAAGGTTAACCGGAACTTGTACGGAAGGTTAACCGGAACTTGTACGGAAGGTTAACTGGAACTTGTACGGAAGGTTAACTAGAACTTGTACGGAAGGTTAACTGGAACTTGTACAGAAGGTTAACTGGAACTTGTACGGAAGGTTAACCGGAAGTTGTACGGAAGGTTAACCGGAAGTTGTACGGAAGGTTAACCGGAAGTTGTACAGAAGGTTAACTGGAACTTGTACGGAAGGTTAACCGGAAGTTGTACGGAAGGTTAACTGGAACTTTTAAGGAAGGTTAACTGGAACTTGTACGGAAGGTTAACCGGAAGTTGTACGGAAGGTTAACTGGAACTTGTACGGAAGGTTAACCGGAAGTTGTACGGAAGGTTAACTGAAACTTGTACGGAAGGTTAACCGGAAGTTGTACGGAAGGTTAACTGGAACTTGTAGGGAAGGTTAACTGGAACTTGTACAGAAGGTTAACTAGAACTTGTACGGAAGGTTAACTGGAACTTGTAGGGAAGGTTAACTGGAACTTGTACAGAAGGTTAACTGGAACTTGTACGGAAAGTTAACTGGAACTTGTACGGAAGGTTAACCGGAAGTTGTACGGAAGGTTAACTGGAACTTGTACGGAAGGTTAACCAGAAGTTATACGGAAGGTTAACTGGAACTTGTACGGAAGGTTAACCGAAAGTTGTACGGAAGGTTAACTGGAACTTGTAAGGAAGGTTAACTGGAACTTGTACGGAAGGTTAACTGGAAGTTGTACGGAAGGTTAACCGGAACTTGTACGGAAGGTTAACCGGAACTTGTACGGAAGGTTAACCGGAACTTGTACGGAAGGTTAACCGGAACTTGTACGGAAGGTTAACCGGAAGTTGTACGGAAGGTTAACTGGAACTTGTACGGAAGGTTAACCGGAACTTGTACGGAAGGTTAACCGGAAGTTGTACGGAAGGTTAACTGGAACTTGTATGGAAGGTTAGCTGGAACTTTGTGGCACTCCATCCAAGGTAGCTACTAGTCAAATATTGGTTATAGAGAATAAGTCGTTAAAGGAAAAGTTTACGGACAGGGCACAGTGGATAACGACGGAGGAAGCACGATGGCTGTGCAATTCAAACGGACACTATATATCAATATTGTTCAGTACAAAACCATTGCAACTCACATTTTTTTTTTCAAAATATTTCACACTTTGTGCAAAACCACATGCAGACTGACTCATTCACCCCTGATGACACATTTGAACCCTTCCAGATCAATAATAGGAATAGTTCATTACGAAATTTCAGGGATGAATGAATTAAGGACATGTCTTCATACTAGAGGCAAGTATGTATGTTCATTGTTCTATAAATACATTGCTTTTAATACACTGTGCAATGTACCAACCAGATGTTGAACATTAAACAGGGAGCGATATTAACCATCTCGTTGACTAAGGTAGTCCTGGGCCCGTATTCGTGAAACCGTTCTCATGCTCAAGCATGGTTTCTGTGCTCAAGCCAGCTTTCTTTAAACTCAACTAAAATATGTCAACGATCAAAAAGTCAGTTTTAAATGTTGAAATTAGTATTCTGTGACATAAATATTCATTTTCCCATAATACTTCGACAAAATAAGAGTTTTAAAATAAAGTATAGCCAGAACAAGAAATCGGTGTTGAGCAAAGAAGCCATGCTTGAGCATGAGAACGGTTTCATGAATAGGGCCCTGGATTTGGAAAGGAGCACCCGGACAGAAAATTTTCTGATAAATAAAAAGCAAACATAATTATATTCAAATATATTTAATGTACTAATAAGACATTAATACAAACGCATTTCATACTTATCAGAGATTATCACACTGTAATACATTAAAAGTTGTGTCTAAACTTTGTAGGCTAGGACTACTTGTCAATTCATAAATAACAGAAACAAAATCCTGGTCAATACATCTATCTAGCTGCAAAATTTGATGAAAAATACTGGCAGTACAAAATCGAACTGATACTGGGTACTGGCAATACTGAAACTAACTAGTGTACTAGTGTATAAACACTGACTCTATAAATAACCAGACTTATATGGCACCAAGTATAGTACAATGTATTCTGTTTACATGTAAACTGACATTGGTACTCACCTTACACCTGTAAAGGACAGTAAAACTGACCCCAGTTTCATCAACATTTCTTAACTTAAGGAAATTCCTTAACTTACAAATCTCCATAGAAAGGCATTACATAATGGAGATTTTAAAGTTAAGGAATGTTGTTGAAACTGGGGCCTGTACAACCACAGTTGCTTGAGTTTCTGTCAGTATATAAAAAAAAAATGTTTATATATATATATGGTAACCATTACATTACAGTAATGGGAGGCTCATTTCACACATATATATTTATTATTTACTGACAGAAACTCAAGCAACTGTGGTACAACTTGTCTATACTGACATTGTATGATAGTGTAACCTATTTTAACTAACAACTTTGTGCACAAAATAACATGTGAATCTAGTTCTGTATTAGAGTAATGTTTTTGACTTTTTCAAATTGACAATATGTACATGTATATATATCAGGGTAACCATTTAAAACAAATATCACAATACAGTGATACCTTATAAAACTGGGACCACGGTGGACGAGTGGTTAAGGTGTTCCAAAATTCTACCATTAGCCCTCCACCTCTGGGTTGTTTGTTCAAAACCCACTTGATGCAGTTGCCAGGTACTGACCATAGGTCAATGTTTTTTCTTGATCTACAGATACTCCAGCTTTTCCCCGGCCTCTAAAACCTGGAATGTCCTTATAAATGACCCTGGCTGTTTTTAAATAATGTAAAACAAAAATAAAACCAAACCAAATTATAAAACTGAATCTAAACTGAATCTTGTACTATAAAACATCCTTTGATCCCTATGTTCCTTTAAAGGGCTCTTCCATCATTGACGTAAATATTTCAATACATGTTTACTCCATCATAGTCTACAGCAGTGAAAGGGTGGTTGTTTTAATGAACCAAAAGACTTTAAGACAGATTCACCATTGCTGCCTGAACTTAAATTGAAGAAAAGATATTACATATGCTGCATTTTAAATGGAACACCTCCTTTATTGCCTTGATTTAGAAATTACTAATGAAATAAAACGATAATTAAAAAAAAAAAAAAAAAAAAATTTAATAAAAGTATAACTCAGTTAAAATGCATTTTGACTGACATTAATGTACATTCATTTGGTCACAAAACATCTATCTTAATAGACTAAAATTGTAAAAGCACAAATATTAAGAAGGCCACAAGTCTCATCAGAAAACAATTAAAACATGTAAAAGTATCATTCATAACTCATCAAACCAGATCTTTATCAAAACTTTAAATTTGTCAAAACTTTAAAGGTAAAATTCCAAATCGTGTTGATCAGATGGTTTATTATATATGATTTCAGACAAAAAAAAACAAAAAAAAACCTCATAACCCATGGTAAGAGATCATGACCTGAATGTAAGTTCTGCCTACATTATAAAGCCATTATCACTGTAAGCACATCCATTTATTTAATTGCAATTTAAAAATACTTGGACCACATAATGACATACTGTAGTAAAAACAACTTCTCAACATCGATATCATCTATACACAGCCCTAAGACTGTTTATTAAAAACAATATTTAAACTACTTATCATTAAATTCAACAAAAGTCATTCCCGGCAGCATAAAAGATTCTAGTCTTTACTTTTTGAATTGTGGTAGATGCATGTTTAATATTAGAATATATAAATGGTCTAAGTTAATTATTGTCCCTACATTTATATGTCCACTATAACATTCACACAAAGGCTGATTATATCTATTTTACTATGTAAACTTGTTACTTAGTATCTATATTTGCATTAGTGTCCATTTCAATGCATATAAGGCTAGGTTACCTAGATCATCCAGCTATTTGGATTCAGCTGTTCTCTTAAGCTTGGAGCCATGTTGGCCTATTCGTTAATAAGGTGTCTGACATTCTGCTAACACTAGCCCTTCCCTACCTGATCACATGTTCTAGGCATACATGAGGCAGTTGCCAGGTACTGACAGCAGGTCAGTGGTTTTTCTACGGGAACTCTGGCTTTCCTACACCACCAAAAAACTGACACATCCTAAATGAACATAGCTGTTGATAGGATGTAAAACACACACACACAAAATCTCTTCATCTTGGATATGCAAATATTTCACCAACAAGCAGATTTCAAAGCTGATGTTATACGTTTTGGAATTTCAGTCAGTTGGTATGATGGGCCAGTTTAATTAATGTAGATGTTTGAGGCAAAATTTAGACCTTAGCATGTACCTTTATTTGTCACTATTTAATCTATCCATGATAACACATGGCTTACCTGTTTATACCTGCAATACATGCCCTCGGGAAGACCATCGCAAACGATTTTTTTTTTTTTTTTAAATCTTCCGTGGAGGGGTGTACATGCAGTTGCCTCTATATACAGATATCAACCAATGAAATAAGTCATTATTATTGCTGATGCGATAGTATACAAAGTAATGAATGCTGGGACATAAATAAAATTTTCGTAACTCGTCATCAGAAATTTATTCAACCACAATTACCAACTAACTGAAATCAAGAACAGTTCACTGTTTTTTATAACCTACAATCTCCTGGTGTTTAAAATATTCACCATCAAATAAAAATATAAAACGATCATTAAAATATTTCCTCTTGAACAACAAAACAAAAGATAAAAACAAAGTCCTCATATAAGGAGAAAAGACTATTTCACGTTTTGCATATTCATGATTTCAATAGTATTGCACATTTATGTTAGCTGCATACTGATAATTAACTGTTTTCATACACATTTTTCAAAGAAAGATATCTTATCCAAGTTCAAAACTGACACTTACTGGTGGAGATGACGGGCAAGTGTTACGATACAGATGATATAATCTTTCAACATATCACACGATTCTGACTTTGTCTTTTTTATTGATTTGAGCCAGTATGAGTAGTCTCCCTTGATGTATAGGACTTGCAAGTAGCTTCATATTCAGGACTTTTTTTTCAATTTTAAAATCTATTAAATTTTCATGGCACATCAATCTAGGTCTGTCAGTCACGTAGCGAACTGAGCAGGAATGTTCTAAGTAAATTTGGCAGTATTTTGTATTAATTAATACATGTACATTGAAATCATATAAAACACTACTATAAGAACCCTTCTAAAGCCAACTCCTCACAAAATGATTCCATAACAGATTCTATCACTCAGATTTATAAATAAATAATAATTAAATAATAAAAAAATTTACATGTATATACTAATAAATCAGATACAACTAGTAAAAGCACTTTGGAACACAACAACATTGAGACGTATATACAAACTACATACACTTAAAACTTTACAGTAACACAGGAAAAGATGAAGTACGTATAAACTAGTACATTAAATCATATTATGTTATAACTCAACATTTAATTTATAATGATTATCTGAGATTCAAGTCAGTGCTTTTACTTTTGGATACTGGATTTCTTTTAAAACCCAATTTTGGCGATAAATAAGTGATAAGTTTATATAATTGAAATGTTAAGAAGCAATATACAAGCTCTTTTTTTGATAAATGTTTTAATCAAACATATATCCAGCTTGTTTCTACCATCAAACATTCGTACTTTAGCAAAGTACATTTTTAACATCTGTAAATTATTTAAGAAGTACAAGTCAAAGAGAAACTGGAATTTTCTAATCACAAAAAAATTGCAATTCACAGAAAACATATTTTTTCATGGACTGTACCACAGATGGATAATAAGATGTATATACTATGGTTTTATATATCTTCAAGTGCACTGATAACTAATTGTTGTTAAAGTCCATTGAAGAGAGGAAGTTTCAGAAACTGTCAAATGTTCTAGTTGCTTAAGGACTAATGCTAATATCATGATTTTCTCCTGAAAGTATTGTTTGAAATATACTGTGCTACAAGTATATGAAATAATAAAATTATGAAACATTACCTTTTTTTGAAAGCATTGGAATAATAAATATGTATCATACAAACCAGGGAGATGTTTGTCACAGTTTTTATCCCTGTAATCTTGGACGTGAAGAACACTAAAAACAATTCTACATGAAAAGATTTCTACAACACCAATTATCAGAAATCATAATCTACTAGACATGTACATAGAATGAGCATTTCGTTGTTTAACTATATACCTCTCTAACGGCAGATAAGTATTGTGCGAATCACAAAGACGCTTATAGCAGTTCTCTACGTTATTGGACGACCAGAACCAACGATTCTACACAGTCATACACCTGCATACAGAATTTGTGTAGCAGAGGAAAGTTGTAGTCACCATATATACATATCTATTTGGCATAGTTAATATGAAGGCAGTATAGAAAACATCACACAAAGCTCACACTGTATCTATCAATTGTTGATGGGAACTCCTCAGTAGCTGAACCCTCTATGGTAACTCCCAGTAGCTGTAATCCTCTATGGGAATCCCCAGTGGCTGTAATCCTCTATGGTAACTCCCAGTAGCTGTAATCCTCTATGGGAACCTCCAGTAGCTGTAATACTCTATGGTAACTCCCAGTAGCTGTTATCCTCTATGGTAACTCCCAGTAGCTGTTATCCTCTATGATAACTCCCAGTAGCTGTAATCCTCTATAGGAATCCCCAGTGGCTGTAATCCTCTATGGTAACTCCCAGTAGCTGTAATCCTCTATGGGAACCTCCAGTAGCTGTAATACTCTATGGAAACTCCCAGTAGCTGTAATCCTCCATGGGAATCCCCAGTAGCTGTAATCCTCTATGGGAACTCCCAGTAGCTGCAATCATCTGTGGAATCTCCCCAGTAGCTGAACCCTCTATGGGATCCTTCAGTAGCTGCTATCCTCTATGGAAACTCCCAGTAGCTGTAATCCTCTATGGGAACCCCCAGTAGCTGTAAGACTCTATGGGAACTCCCATTAGCTGTAATCTACTATGGGAACCCCCAGTAGCTGTAATCTACTATGGGAACCCCCAGTAGCTGTAATCTACTATGGGAACCCCCAGTAGCTGTAATCTACTATGGGAACCCCCAGTAGCTGTAATCTACTATGGGAACCCCCAGTAGCCGTATTCAGTAGAAATACATGCAATAACACTCATTATCATGATTATGTGTATTGATATCCCCATACAGTGTACATTACCAACATCAATGACCATATATGTTTTAAGCATAAATTAATTACCCTTAAGTATTCTGTGGGATTTGATAGGATGTGAAAATTAGTAGGGAAAATGAAATTCCAATTTTCACACAAATTAAATTGTATTCAGATATTGCAGTGAACACAAATACAGGTACCAAACATTGGCAAGTTAGTTTTTTTCAAATCCTTTATAATTTAATTATCAAATATATCAAAATCGTATAAATGTCAGTTCTCACAACAAATCTTATTCTAGTAGAATTTTGATTAAGTACTATAAGGATATGAGTACATGACAGATGTGAATCAGGCCACAATGCATGGTACAGAATTCTATCAGACAGGGAACGGCACATCCAGGACACAAATTGTTATGACGTAAAATCTGCTGTCATTGGCTGGTGGGTGGGATTATTATATAATACATTCTATCAAAAGTGAAATACATATCATGTATAACTATTTACAAAAAACTTTAATCATTACCGGGGGGTACTTCCTTCCTGGAATAAAGGCTGTCAAAAATTCCTGCACTCTAAGTCTAGCAAACACAAAACTATCAGGATAATAGAAATATCTCCATCATCTATTGAAAATTAATAGCCAATATCACTATTACAAAACCATTCTCCGTAGACTTGACATTTCAGCTATCTTTGTGTGTTCCAACGACAGTGGCGAGCTTTGTGTGACGTAATTTGAGCAGGAGTTCTTTCCCCTGATCAGGAGTCTTCTTCCATGTAACTCTGAAGACTTTCAAAGGGATCTGTGTGTGGTGTACTGCAATAAAGAACAATGAATACCAGAATTTGTTAACAGAAGATTTCTTATTTGAAAAAATTACTCGAAAAGAAACAATAAAACAAAAAAATAAGGAGCCTAATATATACAAAGTTTGGTTGAGATCTGTTGCCAGAACGGTACTGGGCTGGAAAAGCTAGAAATTATATGTATAATGAGAAACAGCATGGCATCACCTTGACATACACCTTTTATATTTTGCAGAAACTAATTGTTTTAAGTTATTGCATTTCACACCTTGACCATTGACTATTTTACCTGAAAGTTAATAGGGGTAATCTACTGTACTACTAATGACCAACCCACAAATAGCATTACAATCAAGTAAAGGGGTTTTAAGATACTGATTGGATAAGACCTTCCGACGGACGTACAGACAGATGGATGGGGCCAAATTTGATATCTAAACTTAAAATGGAATATTTTATCCAAATGAGATAAAATTTGAATTGATGCAAAACAACCCTTACACACTATACAAAACATAATGCGATAAAGATTGTTTTTCAGTGGAATTAGCTTGCTTTTTATAGTTCCTGAAATGTTAGCGTGATCTTAATCAAGCTCTAAATTTACCTGAGAAACTGTTGCAGTCGTCTTCTGCGCTGATATTTGCGATACATATAATAGGCTGTCATGGTGACCGTGATGATGGCCGCCACACTAAACATCAAACCCAGGACGATATCTACAGCTGATGATGAAAAAATAGCTTGCTCCTTGTATATAACATTAGGGCCATCATCTCGGTTGGACTTGGCTCCCTGGTCAGTCACACATTTACCTGGTAAGTACATTGTATAAGTCAATCTCTGGATATAGGATACTACATAATTTATTACATAGAAGGATTATAACTTAATATACAAGTATGTATTCTACTAAAAACAGGAATTGGGTTAAGTTATAAGTGAATTTTTGAGTCACAAGAAGGATACATAAAATGCAAGCCTCATAATAAATAGTAACACAACTATAAATGCAAGTCCAGACTATTTACGATTATATGATCATCTCTAGAAAATTCATTGTTTGCAATTTCTATCCCTACTGAATTTTTTTTTTCAATTTTTATTTATTTTGAAGAAATCTCAATAAAACCTTTGTCTCTGATTTTCAAGTAAGCAAAAAACTGTTTACCAAGGGTCCAAAAAATGAGTCAATGCCATTTTTAACAAGTCAGTCGGGAAACTGCAAACAACCATATCTTTTAATATGGCCTATATATACTATTATAAAAGCTAAACATCCTCTATAGTTACTTCGCAGTAATCAAACAGAGATCTCCAGAGTTTATCAGTACGGACTATAGGTTTACCTGTTAGTACAGTTTTCTGAAGCGACTCGTTGTCATCACAGATGACATGGACAAGATATGGTGTGGTCTTTTTCAGATTACCTAGTGTGACATTGTTCTCTGTAACCATAATTGGCTCAGTTTTATTGGCTACAGATCTGCTCCGTTCCAGATCCTTATACCACACAGTACATGACACTGGTGTTGTGGTCAGCGCATGCAGCGATACTAAAATGGCTGCTCCATCCACACAAACACTTTCCATCTCCATGTGAAGCCCGGGGAGTGTCCCGGTATATGCCAGCATACAGGCACCTGTGAACAAACATAAATGAAATTTGGACTACAACATTTACAAGAACCATATCATAGTGAAACTATTTTATCTCTTTTGAACAAGGTAACTATCGGTGCATTTTAAATTTTCATGCCAGTAAAAACATAAACTGCTAGGTATATGTAACCAATTTGCGTTCATGTTAACAAGAAAATAAAAACACAGAAAACATCTGCAAGACATTAATGACCCCTTTTGATTTCCTATATACTTCACCTGGTGATCTTGGCCTTTGAACCCTTAATTAAGTGCAATAATTCCAAAGGATACAGCTACTGATAATTGACCCTTGTTTGCAATTGCATACATTAAATTTGACAAAAAAGTATATTAAAGAATCAAGTTGTTAATTGTTTACATTAAATCTGGATGTGACAGGCATTATATATATATATATATGCCCCCCATAATTAATGCTGTTCAATCCATAGCATATGGATATTACATGTACACCGTAGGTAGCCCGAATTTCCTCTTGATGTGAATCTGGTGTTGGGCCATAACACACTACTATATGAAAGCAAGGAATTCATCCAACACCAAAATGAACTGGGGAGTGACTAACCAACAACAAAACAACAAAAAAATGGGGTCCTAAAAACTTCTGGACAAGAATATTACCTGCCCTTAACAGCCTGGATCAAAATAGTTTACTTATGAGGTAAACATTGGAATTTGCTCAGGTGGGAAACTTCGAAAAATGAAAACCGAAGACTGTCCTAACAGAATTGAGGAGGGATCAATAAATAATCTATTTATCAATACATTATTACATGTGATCATGATCATCATGAGCTATGTGTTGCGTCAATAGTTATTTTTTGTTGTCAATTATAATTCCACATTTTTATTACAACATTTTTTTACAACACACGTGTCTTAGAAATGTTGCATGCACATCTACACATGGTCCTTTATATCTGTGTAAAGTTTCAATGAAATTGGCTAAGTGGTTTAGAATGAGTTGTCAGTACAATCTTTTTCTGCAAAAAACCTGACTATAGTGACCAGTTACCATAGCAATCATAATTTTAAGAAAAGAAAGTTTGCATGCAAATCTACACATGGTCCTTTATATATGTGTAAAGTTTCAATGAAATTGGCCAAGCGGTTGAAGAGGAGTTGTGTCCGAACAATCTTTTTCTGCAGAAAACCTGTTTATAGTGACCAGTTACCATAGCAATCATAATTTTAAAAGAAATTTTGCATGCACATCTACACATGGTCCTTTATATATGTGTAAAGTTTCAATGAAATTGGCCAAGTGGTTTAGAATGAATTGTCCGTACAATCTTTTTCTGCAGAAAACCTGTTTATAGTGACCAGTTACCATAGCAATCTAATTTTAAAAGAACTTTTGCATGCACATCTACACATGGTCCTTTATATCTGTGTAAAGTTTCAACGAAATTGGCCAAGTGGTTTAGAATGAGTTGTCCGTACAATCTTTTTCTGCAGAAAACCTGTTTATAGTGACCAGTTACCATATAGCAATCATAATTTTAAGAAAAGAAAGTTTGCATGCAAATCTACACATGGTCCTTTATATATGTGTAAAGTTTCAATGAAATTGGCCAAGCGGTTGAAGAGGAGTTGTGTCCGAATAATCTTTTTCTGCAGAAAACCTGTTTATAGTGACCAGTTACCATAGCAATCATAATTTTAAAAGAAATTTTGCATGCACATCTACACATGGTCCTTTATATATGTGTAAAGTTTCAATGAAATTGGCCAAGCGGTTGAAGAGGAGTTGTGTCCGAACAATCTTTTTCTGCAGAAAACCTGTTTATAGTGACCAGTTACCATAGCAATCATAATTTTAAAAGAAATTGGCATGCACATCTACACATGGTCCTTTATATCTGTGTAAAGTTTCAATGAAATTGGCCAAGTGGTTTAGAATGAATTGTCCGTACAATCTTTTTCTGCAAAAAACCTGTTTATAGTGACCAGTTACCATAGCAATCATAATTTTAAAAGAAATTGGCATGCACATCTACACATGGTCCTTTATATCTGTGTAAAGTTTCAATGAAATTGGCCAAGCGGTTTAGAATGAGTTGTTCGTACAATCTTTTTCTGCAAAAAACCTGTTTATAGTGACCAGTTACCATAGCAATCATAATTTTGAGAAAGGAAATGTTGCATGCACATTATCTACATGGTCTTTTATATCTGTGTGATGTTTCATTGAAATTGGTCCAGTGGTTTTATCCGGACAAAACATTCTTCTAGGACAGACGGACAGACAGGCTGATTCCAGTATATATACCGCCCTAACTTCGATGCGGAGGGGGTGGGTGGGCGTTATAATTATAAAACATTTATGTGAATGAATGATGAATAAATCATTGTTAACAGTGGTCACTTCCCAGCAGGCATTGGACGTCGGATTGACGTCAGATTTACGTCAGATTCAGGTCAGGACGTCACTGACCAGTATTTGACGTAAATAAAACGTAAATATACTGACGTCATATTGATGTCAGGTTTTGACGTCAAATCTACGTCAATTTTAACCAAAGTTCCGACAAAAACCTAGAAAAGGTTCGTTTGACTAAGATATTCTAAACTAATTCTATAAAGCAGAGACGTAAATGTGTAAATTCTAATTTCTACATAAACGTTCAAAACAAAGGTATATTTGAAATCTTTATTTTCTTGTGGTAATATTCTCTGTTGTATGTATTATAATTATAGAATTGATATTATTTATTTACTTATTCTCAACAAGTAAAGATTATTTAAATTTGTATTTGTAATAAAAACACACACATGCAGCCCCACTAAACTGTAGATACCATGCACGTACACAACCTCACTGATAAGACTGATATGGTCAGTTTCCCGCTCAAACTAGGGATTCCTTTGTTTGACCAGTATCAGCTAGTGCTGCTGCACACACGTGTTGCTGTATCTACCATAGATTTTAGAGAAAATGTAAGTGCATTTCTATATTCATGCATATATAATACTTTTTTCATATGTTATTATGTTACTTCAGTTTCCTGTAAGAATATATTTACTTACAAATTAGCAAATGCAGTAATAAAACCAGTAAACGTAACAATGTGTGTTGTCTGTACTAAATATATATATGTAAGTATGATGAATTCATATGTGTGACGTTTACATTATTATTACACTGAATGTTTGTTAAAATAATTATCTACTACATACATTCTTACATTCAAGTTTTTCTGATCCCATGTGTCTGTTTAACTGTTGAATATTAATTATTTTAATTGCACTTATTCTATGTATTTACCATAGAAACTTTGAGCTAGAATTTTTGCTATATTGTTTTTAATTGGCTACACTATTTGTAAATTTCTGTATATAAAATGTTGTTTGTGAATCATAATTTCGTGTTAAAAACAATCACCGAAAACACAAACATACATAAAAAACATCTAAGATATTATGCAAATATGTAACGATGTTTTATTTGACTTTCAGAGCGAATTCAAACTAATGTGCCAAGGCAGTAGATGTGGAAAAAGAAAATCCAATGCAGTTTGAGAAGAATGATAGAATGAAATACAATAAAATATTAATAAAGAAAAAAAATGACCAAAACCTGACGTAAATTACGTCAATTTCTAACCAAAATCTGATGTCCAAGTATGGACGTAAATCTGACGTCAGAAATGACGTCAATGTGACTTTCACTTTTGACTACTATTTGACGAAAAACTGACGTCAGAATTTGACGTAAATCTGACGTAAATATGACGTCCAATGCCTGCTGGGTTACTCATTACAGTTCAGTTAAAACTAAATGCAGAACAATAGAAAAGTTTAAAGGCTTAAAGTGGTATCTACGCAAAGTTGGTCATTAGAGGTGTCTGGAGTGGATGAACAAATCTTGCTGTTTTGTAGGGTACTGGTGAAACTGTCATGGTCCAAAATAATTACCCAAAAACACGATGCACTGCAAGATAAATGGGAAGTGAGATTTATGTCTCATTTCGGGTTCGAAGAGAGTATGGCGACGTCTTTCTTTACAGCTTGTCACAGCAAATAAACTTCATATATCGATGTTGTGGTCATGATCACATCCTTGTCAGTTCTACATTTTTTCCGGATTGACCATGTAAACCCTCCGTTATCTCACATATCAATCATATTCCGTAGTGGAAACCTAAACCGAGTTTTACATGTTTTACTGATATATATAAATATCAATCAAAGTAGAAAAAGGAAAAGCTGTATTCCTTAAAACAACGGTCTCAAAACTGGTTAACATCCCTTCTGTATCGATATCACTCCATCTTTTATCTAAACTTCCGGTCGAGATCGCTGTTCGTTGGGCGCTTGCAGTCAAAATGATACAACCTAAAAATTCAAGCGGTCAACAGACCTCGACCTTGATGTTTACATATCCGGGCGACTTTATATCCGTTTGAAAGATAAACTTTAATCTATACATTTTTATAGGCTTGGCTTGACAGGTAGGTAGAATAGCGTCCGTGTCCAGTATGTATTTCCCATAAAGAGTAATTCAATATGTTGGAAGCTTAAATTAAGTTTCATGGAATCGAAGGCTATGTTGGTAATCGGAATGTCATGGCGAAAATATAAAGCCTACTACATGAATGTTGAACAAATTCGTCCTTCAAATTATGTCAGGCAGATTTCCTGGTAAACTCAACAAAGTTAAAAGGTTAGGCTTACATGTCAGTCACAAAACATCTAGGGAAATCGTCCTCCTAATTATAAGAAAGGTCGGCCGAGGCTAAATAAGATTTATCAACCTGGCCTATATGTACATGTATGTCAGGCTAGCTATGAGGCAGAGAGAATTTCCCTTCAGCTCAGTGGCAGCTCTAGAGTGTCTGACTAAAAACCTGGAGATCGAGGGTTTGATCGCCGGTGGAAGCACACTATTCTAGCTCTTTCCTGTTACAATTATAAGGATGCCCGTACATGTACGTTGTGCATGGACATTGTTAATTTATAATATTAAAGCAAGTCCCCAACATCCATCATTTTGCTAATTATAATCATATCTAGACCCTATCACTTACAACAATGTACATGTACAAGTATACCACTTGTCACTGGCTAGAACTTCATATACAAAATGTACATACTTGGGGTATGGGTTCACCAAGGTGAGGCGGCGTGTCTTGTATCAAAGTAGGTCACTCTGACCTACATTTTGACCTTTGACCTACATCAATGAAAAAAATTGCCCTGGCCCTAACTCAAACACTGTACTTCAATGAAACTTCATACTTACGGGTTGACCTTTATTGGCCGAGAGGTTAAGGTGTCCTGACATTCTAGTAGACTACCACTAGCCCTCCACCTTAGTAGGCTACCACTAGCCCTCCACCTCTGGGTTGCAAGTTCGAAACCCATGTGGGGCAGTTGCCAGGTGCTGACCATAGGTCGGTGGTTTTCTTGGTACTCTGACTTTCCTCCATCTCCAAAATCGGGCTTAAATGACCGTGGCTGTTAATAGGACGTAAAAAAATAATAAACCACACCAAGGGTTATTTTTATCATAATCATTCATTACAAACCCATGTGGTTGACCTTGGTGATGCCTGATGCAGTACTAGCTATATAGTGTGTCATGTATTAAAAGAAGGTCACGTGCAGGCGTTGACCCACATTTTGCTAAAGACAGAAAACTGTTTTCCAGTTATATAATTTTTAACCAGTGTGTACTAAGTGTTTTTAAAAAAGATGAATGCCTAATAAGCGTAGTATACCTTTATAGTCCTATATTTTCGTTTCAATCAGTTAAATAGGGTGTAACTTGCAATGCACTACAGTATCTGGCATTTTTAGCACACCACTCGCACCTCTCAGTAGACACCCCATACCCTCACAATTCGATAAGAAAAACGGGAGTCAGTAGTACTAGTCCTAAGCTTGATATCACAACATCAAATCACAGGGACACTTTACAAAAATTATTCAGGCACTTATCTGATTTTGGTCCTGTGTACATTGTCTTTACATTAGAACTGAACTTCTTCAGAAGTGGACAGAGCTATTTTGGGTTTTTCCCACTATTAAATGTATTTGGTACAAATTTGAAATTATTATCTGTTATTTACAAAACCAAAACAAACCTGGGCCACTCTTACATTTCCGACCCTGGCACTATCAAGGTCACAAGGGTCAAATCTGTCAGAAAATCTTGAACAACTTCTTCTCAATAGCCAAAAAACCCCAGATACTGCCACTGAGCCTGTAGCATGCTGAGATGGAGGGCTACTAAGTTTGTTCAAATGATTGACTTTTACCTATTTTTAAGGTCACATGTGTAAAATCTTCAAACGACTTCTCAATAACCAAAACTAAAAACCTTCAAGCAAAACTTCTCTATAACCAAAATGCACAGGGTACTTATATTGGGCCTGTAGACTGTTGGGATAAAGGGCTACCAAGTTTGTTTGAGTGAATGACCTTGACCTGCATTCAAGGTCACAGTGGTAGAATATGTTGAAAATCTTCATACAACTTCTTCTCAATAACTGACCCTAGGTATTGATATTAGACCTGCAGCCACATGCCAGCTAGGAATAACAGCTGTTACTGATATGTAACAGTTACCTGTATATATACAATATTTAGTTCCCTTTTGATAATATTAAAAGATTATATTTAATAGCAGGTGAGCAATTCAGGCCCATTGAGCCTTTTGTTATAATAGTAATTTTGTAATTAACACAAACATTTTACTAACAAGAGGACCTTGTGGAAGATTTATTCTTGGCTAAACATGTATTTATCCTCAATAAATAATGTCTTTTATTGTTATCATTATTGTACATGTGATACATGGATTATGATTATTATTTTTTCTTTAATTTTGCAGATAAATAATCAAAATAGGGTCAATTATTGGAAAGCTATTGATGAGAGTATGAACATGTATTAATCCTCAATAAGAAAGAATGTCTATTATTATTATTATCATTATACAGTCATGTACACGAGATACATGAATTTCAATTGATTTTTCTCTGTAATTTTGCAGATAAATAGACAAAATGGGGTCAGTTATTGGAAAAGCTATGGATGATAATATGAAGAAGCAGCAAGACTTCATGCTGAAGACACAACAAATTCAGGTAAATGTGAATCTTACAGGAAGTTTCAATACGCCATTTCCGAGATACAAGAACTCTTTTGAAGTGGAGTTAGAAATCATTGATTTGATCATGTGACCGTGAAAAATTTAGGGCACTTCCCAATGGCAGCATTGATGATCGAATGGCAGCTAGTTTCGATTTGATTTTTTTAGTTGCTTTAGGTTAAAAAGGGACGAAACAAAGATACAGGCTCTTAAACTAAGTCATGGTGTGTTGGACCTAGATGTGTAATTGTCAGTCGTAAAAGCAACAATCTGGCAAAATGAAACGTTCAGATCGTTTCCAACAGCAAAGAGCAACCCTGATTACGAGCACTGTGGATTGCATTCATATTTCTCTATACAAGATAAATTCAGTAAATCCGTGATCTCAGCTAATTTTACTAACCCTTTGTTTTTTTTGAAGGTGTGATCCATCTTTCGACCAAAACACTTTACCTCGCTTACCGTCATTGAAAACTTCTATTTAGCCGCCATTTTGTTTTCAAAAGTGCCCTAAATAAAGTCACGTGGTGATGAAAGTCACATGACTAAACCGACTGAAAGTTGTATCCCGGAAATGGCGTATTCAGGTACAGTCGAACCTCGTCATTTCGAACTCATTTAACTCGAGAACTCTCGGCAAAACTGCTCGCTATCAGTGTGTTCCATTTAGCGGAACGTTCAGTTTGTTCTAGAAAAAACTGGACGTTCCACTTAATGGAACACGACGTTCCGCCGGAACGAACTGGTTCGTCGGGAACGTTTCATTTGAGAGATCCACGTTTTTCGGCACGTTCTGTTCCATTTAACAGACCAGTTCCAACTTATTATAACCAGAACGTTCCGCTAAATGGAACACACTATATATAAACATTCTATATCACTTAACTCAAATATCTGGATAACTTGACGATTTCCCGTGGTCCTGGACCACCGCTGACTTTGAGAAAAGGAGGCTCGACTATAAAGGTGAATCTTAGAGGAAGTTCCAGTTCATGTAATTGTGCATTTTACTGGAAGTCCAAATTCTGTTAAATGTAAATGAGCATCTTATAGGAAGTTCCAATTCAGTTAAATGTAAATCATGTAATAGGTTCCAACTCACTCAGGTATTTGTGAATCTTATAGGAAGTTCCAATTCTGGAAATGTGAATCTTGTATAGGAAGTCCTTCCCAGGCATTATTGTGAATTTTACAGGAAGTTCAAGATTAGGTATTAAATTTTATAGGAAATTCTAATTCAGGAAAATGTGAATCTTATAGAAAGTTCCTTAACCCAGTTAAATGTAAATTTCATAGGAAGTTCTAACTCATTTAAATGTGAATCTTCAAAAGTATATATATTACAAGAAGTCCTAATGAGTCTCATTTCAGATGGCATTGTTAAATTAATAAATGTTAACTTGGTTATTTGTCAATTGAAATGAAAGCATCAAGATTGAGGTTAAGATATAAAAAATCTCATTCAGATGGCTACAGCACTTAAAGCTTGAAATTGCCAAAACCTAAAAGTCCCTGACAGTTTTGCATTTCAGAAGATTTTCCCAGAGAATGAGATTTCATGTTTTGAATGAATCCTTTTGTACCCGTACATACTGATAAGAATGTTTTGTGAAAAAAGAAGAGTGTTTAATTTTGTACTATTGTTTTTGGTCCATACCCTGGTATATTGTGGGAGTACACACCAGCTGTATGTACATGTACATGTGAAACAAACAATCGAGAGTCTCAAAGATACTTATATTATAGGTATATTTACGCTTCAGGAATACTTGCATTTCCCCTCTAACATGATATTTTGCAGTAGTAAATCTACATGCGCATCCTGTACTCATATAATTTTGAAAGGACCCATTGAATTTCTGGAAATGGTTAAATTTAACATTATGGGACCCATTATTTTTTGGCAGTACAAATGAAAAGGATCCATGAAAAATATTTGTAGATTGATCACTGATTTTGTATTTGAGATCGGTAATGAATACAAATTAATTTTTTTCTGTAACTGCAGCTGGAGCGTATGATACAGATGAATAACCAGATGAGGGAGCGAGCTATGGCGGCACAAATAGCCAGAGCCAGGGACATGTTTCATTTCTTCGCTGCGTTCTATGGTCTTGCTTGTATTGGTGGGGTAGCAGGGTAAGAAGGTCTGCATTTTCACACTTATGTGTGTAATCACATGACTTGTGTGGTTTTGTAATAAATAGAGGTTACTCAAAGAGTGGTTGCTGGCCCTGGTTTCATCAATGTTCCTTAACTTAAGGAAACTCCTTAACTTAAGGAAACTCCTTAACTTAAACATCTCCATAGGAAAGCATTACAGAATTTAAGGAAAGTTCCTTAACTAAGGATTTTCCCCTAAATTCTGTAATGCTTTGCTATGGAGATTTTTAAGTAAAGGAGTTTCCTTAAGTTAAGGAACGTTGATGAAACCGGTACCAGGATATGGTATTTATTTCACTCAAGTTAGTTAATTTTCAAAAATTACAATGTCGGACATGGTCAGAGCCCGAGAGGATTCATGTTACTTCTATATTGTCTGCAATACAGAGGATTTTCTGTCCTCTGCCTAAATAGAGGTTACACAAAGAGTGGTTGCTGGATATGGTATTTATTTCCCTGGAGAAATTAATTTTCAAAAATTACAATGTCAGACATGGTCAGAGCCTGAGAGGATGCATGTAACTTCTATATTGTCTGCGATAGGGAGGATTTTCTGTCCTCTGCCAAAGCAGAGTGGGAATCCATCGCTCAGTTTTCTGTGTACATTGACTTTTTTTACTGACAGTCGTTACAGATGCTGTCCTGTTACTCTGTAAAACATGTGGAGTAAGCTAGTGCTGCAAACCCTTGTACCTTGTTATATTTTTTCATTAATTTTAGCACACATACCACACAGCGGTACCTAGTCATATAAAACTGTTCCTTGTCCTTCTATAATTAGTCATCTAATTATACTGATATGTCCTTACTGCTGGGGCACAGGATGAAGAGCAAGTTATTTATTTAAAATAGAACCCTTTCAAGTTAAATTATTAATTATACAACAACCAAGAGGCCAAGGGTGATGATATTTAGCCAGTAGCCTGCTGGTATGAATTGTAGAAGGCTCTCATTTTATTATACCTCCCTCTTAGACAATTCCTCTCTAAGGTAACATAAGGAAAGTATCTTAAGTACTCACATTGCCTGTACATCTGTCTGCGAGTCCATGTCAAGGGTTAGATAGTTATAACTGCAACTATACAACTGCTTCAGGAATAAGATACAGGCCTCAAATAATTCTTCATCATTTATTTCCTTGGATGAAAAGTTGTCAGATTTGTTTTAAGAAAATGACATTGAGTTATGTCATTAATCTTTATTTGATCTACCATGACATAAACGTCTTGTCAGAGCTTAATGGTGTTACATATAGTGATATGTGACATCCAGTTGTGTAACCAAGATCAACTTTAAAGGTCAAATTAAAAAACGCTAGTTAAAATCTTCCAACAAAGATTCATAAAGTGTAATGGGAATAAAAAAGTCACATGATACCGGGTATGTGGAAATGACAGGTGAGTATTACAGGCCCATTTGACCTCTTGTTCTCTTCATATAGTGTGTGAATTAATGTATAATGATGTAAATTGTGTTATGTGATTGAGTTGACACACCTAATCTACTTATGTCACTTACCTATGAAATTGGATTTCCTGCTTACATTTACCTAAATCTCTTTATCATTTCATTATAGGAATTATTTGTATTCTTAGAAAAAGTGAGACTGTTATGTTAGATTTCTATGTAGTATTTGTCTTTGTCTAATTATGTGTGACATTTAAAGGAAAGGGTAAGGCTACCATTAGCACAAATAAGAGTTCAAGTAAGATTTTTCACTTGGAGAATTCTCCCTTTAGCAGAATGTTTTGTTGAAGTCTTTTCTGGCTAAGTGGAACTGTTTTGATGTTTCAATAATGACAAAATACAGCATTGACAGTACTTGCAAAATTTTGGAATTAACATATAATGAGTCAGTGAGATATTATAGAATATTTTGGTATTGACAGGTTCATGAAGAGGAAGAATCCAACAGCTATTGTGCCACTTCTGCCATTGACATTTGTGTTCATGTACCAGGGAGATATGGCTTACGGAGACAAGTTAGTGAGAATTAGAGGTAAATAACATGCCAGTCCCTGTGCAGTAGACATTTAAAAACACGCATCAAACATTGATTCATACTCTGGTTTGTTTACTCCTCATATATATCATAGTAGTTTAATATACTGTAAAAGTGGACTTGTTTGCGGTGTGAAAATCTTAGCTTATTTTCGCTGGCATTAATTTTCCATGAATATGTCCACATGTGGAAATTATAAATACCGCTCAAATTCTACAGTGAATAATAGTGTTAAAGGTAGCGTGAAAATTTCAATGTTGGGAGCAGTTGGAAGCTGACTAAGCGAAAAATTTGACTCAAAAATATTGGTTTTTACAGTATTCTAGCATAGCTTACTCTGGTGATAAAATTAAAGATCAATTTTCAATCAATATTGAAGTTATAGTCCATAATTAGAAATGAATTTCTTTATACACAATATGATAAATTTCAAGATTCTTTTCTGCCTATACTCATCAGTGCCTGTGTTTTATTTTCCAGAGGAGGCTGACAGAATCCTGGATAAAGAAGCCCATCTGATAGATCTTCCCCATGGCCTTCCAACCATCAGCAGCATAGAGGCTGGCCGACTCAAACAGCTGGACGAGAACAGAGTCAACCAAGGACACGACATATTCCTGTGATATCATAGTGTTGTGCGTTTAAGATTTGGAATTGGACGAAAGCTGTATATGTGTACAATTTAGTGTTAAAATGAGTAATTGTAGTTAATGTAACTTGATCTCAGGGTCAGTAGAAATTAGCATTGGAACGTTATTTTTCTCACAATTTTGTTCTATCTAGGAAAGAATTTTTAGATTTGATATTGAATAATTAGAAATGTTTTGAATATACATTTTTGGGGGTTTAATTCATACATAGTCATCTATAGAAAGTATGAAATAATTTTAAGTGAATCATGAAGGAACAATGTACATGTTCTTTGTATGTAATTTTGTATGTAAAAAAGTAGATGTATTTTCCACAAGTTTACACCTTCAGAGTTTAATTATACATATTGTTTGAGGCTGTGACTGTTGTTAGGGTACAAATTTACGCAACGTTTTACTAAGAGTTTATGCCTTTTGTTGAGAGCTATTTCATGTTAAGCAGTTATATAATGATGAAACATCATGTTACTGAACTCTTTTGACTTATAAATACATTAGCCAAAACTCAGGTGTATATTTATAAATCCTTGTAACTTTCATATATATTTGGTGATATCAAAGATGAGTTTTGTCAGAAACTTGTCTTAATTTCTAGAAATGTTTTGTAACTGTAAATGAAACAATTTGAGAATATCTTATAACTTGTATTGCACAGAGAAGTAAATTATTCATCCATTTCTAGTACACATCTATAATCTTTAGAGTTTATATCAATGTTGGTTTACATAGGCATACCTAAGGTATCCATGATAATGAAATTGAAAATAAATTCTAAAAAAATTAAGATCAATACATATATAAACATGTTTTTATATTGAAAAGGCGAACATGTATAGTTATAGAATATTCAAGAAGTGAAAGTATTTCATAAATTCTAGAACGACACAAGAGTGTTTATTAAAAAAATCTCCTGAATTTCATGTGTGCAGATAAGAAATTCCTGAATTATGACAATTTCAAGAGGTTTAATTTTATTTAATATAACAAAGTTTACCATACATATGATTATTACTTTCACTTATATGTTATATACTGCTACTTAATTGATCATGTTTCTAGACTTAAATTTTGAAATCACAAAAGGGACATCACATCTGTCTTTTGGTAATGGAGACTACCTATTTTAGGAGGTAGTGAAGCTTATTTTGGTGTCATCAAGATCATCTGAAATATTTTCTGTTAGTGTATCATTCTGGGTAATGTACCAATTTGGGTAGTGTCACATCAGCTATTTTCAAATGCATACTTGTCAAACTTTCAAATCTCCATTTAGGTCAAACATGTTTTCAACAATTCTATTCTACAAAGTTAAACAAAGAGTATTTGACCTTGTTATCTTACTGTGTGTTTACAAAACACAAAAGGGGTGTATGTAATAAAATTATGTACAGGGAAAAGTTTCCATGTGAAATCTCTGTGGGATTTTTTTTTTTCGTTTCTCTGGATTGGATCAGTCATTGGTTTAAAGACTGAAGATTGTTTTCACAGATCAATGAGGAACCTTTTAAAAGGTTTTAGTAAGCACACCCATCTTCTTTTCCTGAACAAAAGATCGGGTGTGATTATAGGCCTATCCCGAAAAGTGTTTTCTCCCTTGATTGCCGTATCATGGCTACACTGGGAAGTGCTTTTGAAACAATTTTTTCGCCATGTAATTATGACGTCATAATGGAAATTACGTCATCCGATTGTCACATGGAGCCAAATCATAGCATAAACACTTCCGGGAAGTCCATCTTGTATCCACCATTGTGGCCTATCAAGGGTAATGATAACAATTTGGGGAAAGGTCTATAGGGGCAGCCAAAATTATTAGGACGGATACACAGTACATGTGATAATCTAAGGTGGTCTCTTTAATTAAGTTTTAAACATGAATTATAAGTATTAAATATTTAGTCAGAATTCTATTGATTGAAATCAAAGACATGTCTGATAAAATCTATAATCTTCTTCAAAACACAAAACAATGAGACTTGGTCAGTATGCAAATGAGGAAGTTAGTGTTAATAGATTTTGTTTCAAATCGAAATTAAATTGTATTTTTGATTTCTTTTTCTATCTGAATATAATATTTTACAGATTAATTGTTTCTGTTTTTTCTTAATATTCACTTGGTTGAAAAAACCACAAGAAGCCATGCAGTGAGAATGTTTTTATACAGGTGTGCACACACTATAGTAACAGAATTTATTAGAATTCATTAACCCCTTAAATTGCTTAATGAACTATTCCAACCCTTGAACTGGAAAAGTTCAATTGTATCATCAAGGGTGAAAAAGTTACCCGGCAGTTTGTTTTTCATGTATGGATATTGATGATGAACACATTTGAATACATGGGAAAATCCCCGATGGAACAACATGACAGTTGGAATATATTCTGGATTATTACATTGCAACAGAGACATTTAATATAACACACTCTGTTATTAGCTCACCTGGTCCAAAGGACCAAGGTGAGCTTATGCGATACCGTGGCGTCCGTCGTCCGTCCGTCGTCCGTCCGTCAACAATTGACTTCTTCTTTATAACCACTGATCGGAATTTGACCAAATTTGGTCAGAAGCATCCCTATGGGGTGGGGACTCAAAATTGTACAAATGGTTGGGCTGACCCCCCAGGGGCCTGGGGGGCGGGGCCAAAAGGGGTCAATTTGGCTATTTGATATAAACGACTTCTTCTCTGAAACCGAGCGATGTATATTGCTCATATTTGGCTGGTAGTATTACTATGGGTTGGGGATTCAAAATTGTACAAATGGTGGGGCTGACCCCCCAGGGGCCTGGGGGGCGGGGCCAAAAGGGTAAGTTGGCTATATTGATATAAACGACTTCTTCTCTGAAATCCAGTAATATATATCGCTCATATTTGGCTGGTAGCATCACTATTGAGTGGGGATTCAAAATTGTACAAATGGTGGGGCTGACCCCCAAGGGGCCTGGGGGGCGGGGTCAAAAGGGGTCAATTTGGCTATATTGATATAAACGATTTCTTCTCTGAAACCCAGTAATGTATATCGCTTATATTTGCCTGGTAGCATTACCATGGGGTGTGGATTCAAAATTGTATAAATGGTGGGGCTGATCCCCCAGGGGCCTGAGGGGCGGGGCCGAAAGGAGTCAATTTGGCTATAATGATAAAAATGACTTCTTCTCTGAAACCAAGCAATGGATATTATTCATATTTGCCTGGTATCATCACTATGGGATTAGGATTCAAAATTATATGATTATGATCACGGAGGGGCCAAAAGGGGCACATTAGACAATATTGGTATAAATGATCTCTTTCCTGAAACTAAGCAATGTATGACATCTATATTCTAGTGGTAGAATCCAAAGGTTGCTTGAATTCAAATTTATACAAATGTTTTGGTAACCTCGATCACAATCATGGATTTAGATATGACCCCAGGGTCTGCCACGCCCTTGCAACTTGACTCCTGACTCATAACTTTTAAACGGCTGAGATCCCCACCCCAAAACTATATATACAATTGCTGGGCATTAAGAGACAATCACAATTATGATTTTATATTTGACTCCAGGGTCTGCCACGCCCTTGAAACTTGACTCCTGAGTCATAACTTTTAAATGGTTGAGATCCCCACCCCAAAACTACATATACAATTACTAGGAATTAAGAGATAATCACAATCATGGTTTTTGATTTGGCCCTGGGGTCTGCCACACCCTTTTAATTTGACCCCTGAGTCATAACTTTTAAACGGTTGAGATCCCCACCCCAAAACTATATATACAATTACTGGGCATTAAGAGATGATCACAATCATGGTTTTTGATTTGGCCCTGGGGTCTGCCACACCCTTTTAATTTGACCCCTGAGTCATAACTTTTAAACGGTTGAGATCCCCAACCCAAAACTATATATACAATTGCTGGGCATTATCAGATGATCACAATCATGGTTTATGTTTTGACCCCAGGGTTTGCCACGCCCTTGTAAATTGACTTCGGAGTCATAACTTTTAAACAGTTGAGATCCCCACCCCAAAACTATATATACAATTGCTCGGCATTAAGAGACAATCACAATCATGATTTCATATTTGATCCAAGGGTCTGCCACACCCTTGCAAATTGACTACTGAGTCGTAACTTTTGAATGGTCGAGATCCCCACCCCGAAACTATACATACAATTACTGGGCATTAAGAGATGATCACAATCATGGATTTTGTGCATGTATACCCGGTAGCATGTTTGGAAAAATGATATCCTATTTTGTTGGACTATGTATTGGAGCCTTTTTCTTTATCTATTCTTTTATCAGATATCAACATTTTAGTTTAACTGGCAGGTCTCAAACTGAAAATGTGTACATAAAATATTTTGAACCAGGTGAGCGATACAGGCCCTCTGGGCCTCTTGTTATACTTCTCTGATTGCAACATTTTGAAATCCTGGATCATTCATGTTAATCTCAAAATAAAGTTGTCAACAGAATTAAGAAGAAACTCAAATTTAAGTTTGATCTGTTCAAACAGCTTGAAATTTTTATCAGCTTCTGATTGGTCTATAGAACTCCGGGCTACTTCGTTAATCTGGTCAGTGGCTAAACATTCCATCACAAAACTTATTAACTTTGTTCTTTTCACAGATTGAAATTTTCATAAGACTTGGGTTAAATCTGTCCAAATCAACTACTGTGTACAGTGTAGTCCCAGCCTTCTGATCAGTGGGTCAACACATACCTTCTCAAAATATCCTCTGTATGGTGCCATTAAATCTGTTCATCAACCCATTGCTTCCAGGGTGATATTGAAACCTTATTTTGTCAATGTTTAAAAACAAGCACATCATCTAAATTGGAATGAACATTCTTTGGACTCTGTATATTTAGCTCTAGTTGTTATTTCCACAATACACGTGTAAAGAAGTCAAAGATATACTAGTATTTTGTTATTAATATAGTTGAACATGTGGTCGGGTGGTGCAGTGGATAGCGCAGTTGCCTTTCACCAAGGCGGTCAGGGTTCAATTCCTTGACCAGACATGAAAAAGTATGGGGTCACTGTGCCCGACCACATGGGTTTTTCTCCGGGTACTTCGGTTTCCTCCCACAATAAAACCCCTCGCGCGCTAACATCCGGGCCAAAAAGAATGATTATTATAAGTTGGATAACTTGTATTATAATTGTAAAATAAACAAAGTTTATATATATATCATATTGAGGAAAAAACTTAATTTATGAAATCATAGACTAATCTCTCAAAGGGACCTATTAATTTCTACCGAGCACCATGAATGAATATCACTTTTGAAATGCGGCTCCAGATTATCATTTAGTCAAGTTCTGTACAGCACAATGTAGCAGGACAAGGAATATTAATGAAGATGTGCATTGATAAGATTGCCTTACAAGTCTCAGATGTAGGGAATTTCCCTTAGGTAGCTCAGCAGCAGAGTATAAGACTGGAGAGCCGTGGGTTGCAGTTTAGAGCCACAGCGATAGTACTATCTTTATCATTATACCTCATCCTATCATATATCTATATATGATCTCTTGGGGATATGCGTCTACGCAATACATAGTGAATTGTTGAAAGAAAACATGGTCCAAACATCTTGGGCAATCACGACCCCTTTTCATCAGATATTGCATCCTTGATATCCAGGGGTTACAACCACCTACTCTCTCTACACCTCTGGGATATATCATGGCAAAACTGAAGGCTGTGTGTACCAACTTTATTGACGAGACAAGAAAACTGGTTCGACCCTTTTATGTACATCAAAAGAATCTTGTGGTCACATAACTTGGCCAAGTTACTGATATCATCTTGCTGTACCGGTATGTATTTTGTCAGACATTTTTCCGTTTAGACTTGAACATTATCGGCAAAGCTGGAAAGGCGAGACATATAATTACGCGCAATTTTTGTTATACCTCAGCGTGCCTTCAGTTTTGCCATGACATATTCCAGGGATGTAGAGAGCGTAGGAGATTGTAACTCCTGATGTTTACTGTTAATAAATTTCCCTCTTAGTATCAAATAGTTGATAACAGCTTAGCTCCTGATAAATATGACCAGATCTCCAGTTACACAGAAATCGTTCCTCTGCTGCCACCAACGGAACAATTTCCGCTAACCAAGGTTTGCCAGCGCAACTCATCAGACAACAATCTGTCGCATAAAAAGCATCACCTTGGACATGATGCTCTGGAATCTTCCAGACAGATTTTCTTGGTGTCGATAATAGCTAGCAGTAACTTTAGACAAATGAGCTAAGCTGGAATGATGACTAACGCCAGATTTAAAAGTATAAATATTATTATTTCAAAATCCAAAACAAAATATTTACAATTTATTTACAAACCAATCAAACATAACAATCTCAAACTCTCATGCATATAATTTATATACAGTGCATTCCTCTTTATATCATGTTGCATTTTTCAGACAAAAACATGACATTAACAGGAATGTGACATGTTTTTCCACTTAATCTAGTGCATTTCCAATCTCCATAACTAAAAGTAAGCTATTCAATGTAAATATGAAGATGTTTCAATTTATAGATAACATTATTTCATCAAAAAAATATTATTTTGGGGTTTTTTTTTTCCATGCAATATTTAGCACAAGTTTGCTGTTTTGGGGCAAAACATGGGAATTTTGAGAATATCTGAAATTAACGAAAATTACCAGAGTTGATATTAAGTGGAATCCACTGTACAAATAAATTACATCTCTTTAACAAACTGACTCAATATCAACAAGTAACAGACTATAACTACTTCATAGCACATCACATAATCATAAGGAAATTTCTCAGAAGAATAAATATGATTATTGTTACCAGGTAGTGGTGTTCTGCTGGGGCCTTCAGCAGTGTATTTTCAGCATGGTAGCACCATATCAGTTCTGCACCAGCGCAAGGAGACTTAGACAAACATATCACAGCCCCCCAAATATACACACACTCAACACCTACATTCATATTGCACAAACCGGGGGGCTGTCCTTAAAGGGGCATCCCGGGGAAGTCTACAATGAATTTCTTGAATGTACATGCTGTCTGCACTACCAGTTACATTTTCCTGTTATTTCAATATTCAAAGTCCACTCAAAATGTGTTTATTAGCCACTTGCAAAATTGCATTCCTCGGGAAAGCCCGATAAAAACAGCGCTGATCACGCATCAAGTGACAGCGTTCTCTGTCAATTTGATGAAGGGGCCCAAGTAATGTATACATGTACGTCCGATGATGAACCAGACACAAAGTCCGTGTATAAATTTATTGAATCACATTCACATTAATAATCAGATGTTTAGTACACACGATATTCATATGAAGAAATTTATGTCGACATCTCTGTATCATTTATCGACATCAGTACCTGACTGAAACCGATGCAAATGCATGGGTACAGGATACAACCATATATCGATGCATCGCCAGAAACCCACACGACACTGCACTCTTACATTGTACGTTTAACAGTGTCATGTGGGTTTCCGACTATGACAACCATAGGGCAAACCTTAATTTCTGTAAAAAGTTATTTTCACGAATCCTCTTTTAGAACCATTTCACAAAAGGTGTGCATGCATTGAAAAGTACAAAAATAAAATGAAATGATTCCGATTTTTTTTTATACAACTCGATGTCTTGAAGATTTTTTTCAGACTATCTATATATTCATCTAAAATCTATCCAACTTTCAGCGTCAACATACTTTAACACTTACAATTATATATGTATCACGGAAGTCCGTGCACTCATATGACGCACCACGCACCAAACATGCAGAATACATGTATAATATATATATTAAATTTGGAACTTATCGTGAAAATAATTGTCCAATACTTAATCCATTTATATATGTTATGATTCATTTGTTTTATGTAAATTTAAAGGTTCGTTAACATTTTCAACACAACTGCAGACATGGGACAAACATGCTGTATATATGATTTTTTTTTTATCAATTAATGACTTCACTTATATAATGCATATATTTTGATTCATATCAAATTTATTACCGGGGTCCAAACCCGATAATGTTTGTAAAATCCGTATTTTATAGATTAGGTATGACAAGAATTTTTTATCCGCACATGATGACATAAATTTATTCATTTTGTCCAAATTGAATCTGTATACATTAAACTCAATCGCCATATACCGGCGTTTTACAACGTAACCCCCATACGGTTTTTCTTGTATGTGAAAAGGTTTTTCTCTTCAGCAATATAATTTAATAATGCCGTTTTACTGGAATATTATAAAGGGAATATTACAATACACGCTTTCAAGTTTTACACACGCATTTCATGTAACAGAGGAATGAAAGAGTTATCCCTTGGGAGGCCCCAAAACCAAATTAAAACTGTGTCATCGGCTATCCAGAAGAAAACTGTAACATGCAAACAATTGGGCTGTTAGTCTCTCCCTTGAATACTTCCCATCACTCATTATGCTTCCGTAATATAATCCTTACGTTAAAGTTTGACCATTCGGCCACTTTTTGCTTGGTAGTTACATGTAGGTCACGCGGATCGCCATTTTTTGTTTACCGATGTAGCTTGTTATGCGCATGCGTTATCATATGTGATGAAAAAAAATTTACATGTCCAAATCGTTGATCAATGAATAGTGATTCCCTTTTCTAATTATTAATTAAAAAATTTTCGAACATATTTCAGCGTAAATCGCCCATTAATTTTCCACAAGAGTATACATTTAATTCATATATACAATAATTCTAAATAAGCATAAAAAAATATAGTTTTACCGTGATGCCTCTTTAAGGATGTACTCTTGTGAGGTTTCAGTCACGTTCAAGTCTCGTTTATGTCTCATTTAAAGGTTTTATTGAAGAAAGTATGATCAATTTTAATAGCATATATGCATCTAAAAATTGTGTCAAAAATATAGGTGTCTGTTGCTCGTAGAACTTTTTTTACATGAATTAAAAAAAAAATACCAATTTGTCGGCCATTTTTAATATGCGTATTTCTGTCTATTTTATGTACTTCCCAAATGGGCAATGGACTTTATAATGTTCAATGTTATAGAAATATTATGCTACAAAGTAGATAATTATACAATTTTTGTATTTTTGTCATATATTTAGTGTAACTGGACCAGATTTTATTTTTGAACCCTAAACTGTGAAAAATAGCACTAAAAATAAAGGGACAAAAAATTAAGCACACTAACAGCCCATTTCCATGATGGTTTTAGAAAGAGAAACCCATTTTCTTTTCCTCCGCCAAATATTAAAAAAAGTTTGATATCAGAACTTTTTTTATTAAGCGTTTAATCTGAAAAATATGATGAAAAAATGAGGAATTTCTCTTTAAAAAAAAGGGGTAGGGGTAACTCAATTTCCTTTCCTGAGAAAAAATATTACTTCCATAACTTAAAAGAAAACAATATTTTTGTCATTTCTGCAAACGTTCATACATTTCGAATTACAAATGCGGAAGATATTGTATGGAAATGTCTCGCAATTGGTCGAAACTACAAAATTTACTTAAAATCCTTTATTGTGTCATATTGGTATCTTTGACCGATCATAACACAAAAACGAGCACACTGACATATCATTATCTTTGCATTTTCTGGCACGCCTTTAACTCCCTTATCCAAAATTGTATATTAGAAAAAAAGTTTGATAGAGGAAAATTTTGACTTCTCAGAGGTGTACATCCTTAAGTGACCTTAGATTTCCATAGGACATTAAACAAAATCAAACACAGGAGAGTGGAACATCTGATCAACTAACAAAACAAACACGTATGTAGTTTGTACATACAGTGTACCCTCTTTATACCGCCACCTTTCGTCCACAGCAATTATGGCGGTATAATGAGGGTTTAATGAATTAAATTGCATAATATATTGCATTTCCAACATTTTATTAAAGTATTATATCGTCATATAGATCTACATTGGCACAAATTTATATCTGAAAATAGTTTTTGATCTACTTTTGTCGCATGCCATTCCAAATGGAACACTAAATATTTCCTACATCTCCAAAAACAGAACAATATGATGTTATCGTCGAGGGAACTATATAGTGATGCAGGACGTTTGTATTTTAAAGGGTGTGGCGGATGGCGATATGCAAGGGTGGCGAGGGAATTATATAGAAGGGAAATCTATTCTAGAGGTTTAGGTGGTGATAGGTTGAGGGTACACTGTATATAACCATGTCAAATGGTGCTCATGATTTAATAGTGACTAGGCATATTATATTATCTGGCCTTGAAAATGGGCGATAACAACAGAAGTGAATGATATTTTATTGTTCGTTCACTTCAGACAGCTCTCAAGTAGACAAGAACTCTGTATAGTTCAATTCTGAACTTGGTTGGGGACACAGGTCAAATTCATTAACAATATATTGTTTGAACGGTTACTGAAAAGAGTGTACCATTCATACCCAACAGTTATCAGGGGTATTAAATTCAGTAGACAGTGACAGTGAATTTCCATTACAACTTACTGTCAAGCAACCTACTGTCAAAAAACTTACTGTCAATCAACCTACCGTCAAACAACCTACTGTCAAACAACCTACTGTCAAACAACTTACTGTCAAACAACCTACTGTCAAACAACTTACTGTCAAACAACCTACTGTCAAACAACTTACTATCAAACAACGTACTGTCAAACAACTTACTGTCAATCAACCTACTGTCCAACAACCTACTGTCAAACAACTTACTGTCAAACAACTGTCAAACAACTAACTGTCAAACAACTTACTGTCAAACAACCTACTGTCAAACAACTTACTGTCAAACAACCTACTGTCAAACAACTTACTGTCAAACAACTTACTGTCAAACAACTTACTGTCAATCAACTTACTGTCAAACAACTTACTGTCAAACAACCTACTGTCAAACAACTTACTGTCAAACAACTTACTGTCAAACAACCTACTGTCAAACAACCTTCTGTCAAACAACTTACTGTCAAACAACTTACTGTCAAACAACTTACTGTCAAACAACTTACTGTCAATCAACTTACTGTCAAACAACTTACTGTCAAACAACCTACTGTCAAACAACTTACTGTCAAACAACTTACTGTCAAACAACCTACTGTCAAACAACTTACTGTCAAACAACTTACTGTCAAACAACTTACTGTCAATCAACTTACTGTCAAACAACTTACTGTCAAACAACCTACTGTCAAACAACTTACTGTCAAACAACTTACTGTCAAACAACCTACTGTCAAACAACCTTCTGTCAAATAACTTACTGTCAAATAACTTACTGTCAAATAACTTACTGTCAAACAACTTACTGTCAAACAACTTACTGTCAAACAACCTACTGTCAAACAACTTACTGTCAAACAACCTACTGTCAAACAACTTACTGTCAAACAACTTACTGTCAAACAACCTTCTGTCAAATAACTTACTGTCAAACAACTTACTGTCAAACAACTTACTGTCAAATAACTTACTGTCAAACAACTTACTGTCAAACAACCTACTGTCAAACAACCTACTGTCAATCAACCTACTGTCAATCAACCTACTGTCAATGTAACTGAACAACATTAGGGATTAGAACAAATTATTACATTATCACACAAATTATTTTAAATCTGTTCAACTGAAAACAGAACTGCATATTTCCTCAAACATAACTGAAGTACCATTAGTTTGTTGATGTGTTTACCTAACCCATTCCGCCCATTTTCAGGGTTATACTTGCCAGCTTTTTTAATACATAACTCAATAGACTGATTATGCACTGTTAACTACATCTCAATATCAAATATATTTCTCCACCAAATTGCTGTTTGGCAGTATTTTGTATACTCTATTATGACATCATCAATTCCTTTGTTTACACATGTATCTAAGACGTCACAATGTTTTATTGTTGTTCTGATGACGGCCAACCTATAGTCGAAACAAGTCAACTACTAAGCTCCCCACTAAACATTGGAAAAATGTAAGAACCTCCGTGTTGGGCTCACTACTTTACTTCACATAACTGAAATATGAAATTACTATGAAATTACACAACAGTTTACATTCAGTGATGCAATAATACTAGGGAATACATAACAACGCACAAACATAAACAGGAATCTTGCTGACGAGGAAACAGAACTAAAAAATACTAATTGTACTTTAAAAATGGAGGAACTTCAATGGAAAAGTTTCAACCAGATTATTTACACAAAATATGAACTGCAATTCACTTACATAATATTTAGTATAATATAACTTCAGTATAAAAAAAATGTGTTATGATAATGAACAAGAGGCCCATGGGCCTTACCGGTCACCTGAATTTTGATGTACAAGTATCAATAACTTATGTCGTTGTGTCCTTACACTGAAATTATCATTAACCAAAACCAAGTTTGAGCGAGAACACCGATAGGTAAGCAAGGGTCCTGTTTATATATCTTCCAGAATCATCAATCCTTGAGCTTTGAACTCAACGATCAAAATGAAGTCCTGGAGGGGCATGAAATTCACAATTTTGATAAAATACCTAAAGACCTATCCATTAATGAAGAGAATTTCATTCCAGCATATCTGGGTCTTAAGAAGAAGTTGTTGAATTAGCCAATTAGACCCTTTTGAGCCCCTCCCAAAAGCCCTTGGATGGGAACGATCCAAAAGTGTCATTTTTCTATATAAACTAAAGTAAACTTCAACCCCTCCCCAGGGGGGAATGTGAAATCCAGGGAACATGAAATTCACAATTTTGATAAAATATCTAAAGACCTATCCATTTATGAAGAGTATTTAATTCCAGCATATCTGGGTCGATTTGGAGAACAAGATTTTTGAATTTTTAACTAATTTGACCCCTCCGTCGGGCCTCTAAGGGGTTAGGACCATATAAGCATCTTCGACCAGGGGAGGTTCCAGCCAAATTTCATTATAATTGGTTTATGGGTTTTTGAGAAGTTGAAAATGTAAATTGTTTACAGACGGACGACGAACAAAAGACGATTAGAATAGGTCACATGAGACTGTCTCAAGTGACCTAAAAATAATAGCTTCTGACTAAATGAAAGCTGATATGATTGTACACTGGACAAATAATTTGTATAAAAAAAGAATTAGTAAATACAGCACATGAACAAATATGAACACAAGCACAGATGACTAATTCTGTCTTCCAAAAATACTGTGCATTACACTGTGTGTCCCTGTATGTAGCCAACAAATATGTAGATTATTAATGTATTCTATAAAAATATTCAGGCAAATGTAAAAAGGCAAAGGGGCCTTAAAATTTGTAACATTATTACTTAAAGAAGAGGCCGAGAAGGCTTGCAATGCTCATCTATACAATAAACCGTTATACAATAAAATATTTAGGGTTGTTCCAGAATTAACCATGTGGGAGGCATTTTTTCAGAGATCCCACAATCTGTAAAATATAAAAAAAGATTTAATATTACAAATGGTAGGCAAATCTGGCTTTAACCCCAACACTGATGATATATTAAAACAGGTGCCTTCCACCTCCCTCGCACAGTTTATTATGGAGTACCCTCATTACAGAAAATCCAATATGGTAATTAAGAGAAAACAGAATTATGAAGACTTCAACCTAAAATCCACCAAGAGGGGCAAAATTTAGTCTCTCCACATCACTGTACCCAAATCTGGATGGTACCTAAGTAATAGGGACACTTGCGGGAAAATGATGCAAAGAAATGTTGGGCAACCGAAATATTTTCACCAATGTACAGTATTCATCTGATAATTTTTTATGATATTTTTTGCTATACGTTAACTTTAATGGTTGCTGATTATCGTTACAATTGGACGATTTCAAAGTATGAATAATAACCAAAGTAAAACTGTCCTGATTTATATGCCGTGTGATGCTATATAAGCTATTTATTTGAATATAATTTTCAAATGTCTAATTTATCAAAACTAATGCTATAGCTAGTTTAGTGAAGAAATCTAATTATTGTACTTTTTGATTCTAAAATATTTCAACTATGCATATTTTCCCCAAAAATTCACAAAAATGTAGAAGTGTCCCTTTCAGGGTACAGTTATGCCGATTCAAGGGCCTTTTTAACCCTAATAGTATTTTTCAGTTCTTTTATAGAACCATGTGCCCACCAAAATATCAATATGCAATGGAAATGAAAAAGAGGAAGGTATCTGTTTGTGAAAAATGAACAAACAGTATTTTAATAGATAGTATGGTATAAAGAACATTGATATTTATCTAAAAAGTGTCCTGATTTGGGTACAGTAAATGTTATGACAATGAATACACCAAGTGAAATTTGGTTGAAGCCTAACCATCCGCACCCAAAGAGACTACGGTACATCCACTGTTAATACAAAACTGAGCTATGATATCTTGGCTCAGGGAACCTCCAGATCAAATAATATAAGGATCAAATATTTGATTCCTATGATAGCTAGAAGAAGAATTTCAAAGCTTTTACCTCCATTTCCCCTATTGGTACCTCAACCTGCCCCTCTGCTCTTAGGCTGCATCTAAACAAGTTTAAACAAAACTGAGCGCCCTATGTAAAAGGATGTGCCAGACTATAAAATGGATTAAATACCTTTATCCCTAAGGTAGAAGAGGAATTTAAATGTTTACCTCTATTTCCTTATTGGTCCTGCTCTTTGCCCCCCCCCCCCCCCCCCAAGTGGACCACACCCACCATTTATACAAAATTAATTTCCCTTGGGTCAAGGAAGACCTAGACTTAACTATGATAAAACACCTTCCTTGATACTGTACAGAGTAAAGGCCTATCTCAAAAGCGTAGTTATCTCCCTTGTTCCCGCTATCAATGCTTTCCAGGCCAGTTGGAAGTGTTTTGAAACAAACTGGCACCATGTACCGGTTAGTATGTCATCGTGGGAATTACGTTCTCTGATTGGCACATGATGCCAAATGATCACAAAAACACTTCCTGGAAGTCCATCTTTGTGGCCTATCAAGGAAAATAAGAACACTTTTGGGAAAGGCTATAGAATTCAACTCTGCCCCCCCCCCCCCTCCCCCTCCCCCTCCCCGGAGCCTTATTCCAGTCTGCCTAATGGGAAGGGGCCACCAGACATTTACACAAAACTTTGGGATAAAATCATTTATTCCTATGGTAGAATTAGGATTCTAAAGTTTAACTCCATTTCTATTGGTCCCCAGCTCCCTTCTAGCCCTCGGGAGACACAACCAATCGTTTATACAAAGTTTAGTTCGGACTTCCTTTTGCCAAAGGATGCCTCAACCAATTGCAAACTAGGACAAAATCCCTTTATTATAAATAAAAGGATTTTCAAAGCTTACCTTTATTTCCCTATTTGACCCTATCCCTCTGCCTCTATATCATAAAATCTGGTGTTATGGAAGTTGTAGAAGTAAAGAATCATCTACAATAAATCTGTTTCAAAAAATTTCATCCCAAACATCACAATTTTTTTTTGAAAATATAAAAAAAAATTAAAGGCCCATTAATTCTGAAAAATTCTGAAATAAAATCAAGTTGATAACCGCGCAAAAATAAGCCTAAAACAAAGTAAACCTGATCGAGGTTACTAACAAGAAACTCTGGACAAAAAAATCCAAAGAATTGAAAATAATTCAGGTGGGGCCCACTTCAACAACAAACCGAATGTAGAAGACTGTTCGAAATGGACGCGTGTTTACAGATAGCGTGTTTCAACTGCTGCTGTACCTGTAACCGCGAAAAAGAATGCATCTTGAATATTGCTGATATCAGTTAATCTTAACTAAATCTATAAACATAATAAGTTATTAGGCTTGATTTTCGCTTCAAGTTTTGCCGAAAGTTACGTATATTGGGCCTTTAACATTTGATATTATAATTATCTTTTATTGTATGTAAGGATGACTTAAAAGGTTCACCATCTGGTGAATATCTTAAACGTGTAAACATGGAAACTTATTAAAGCACTACCCGTATTATGATCTTGGCACAAGTATGATAAAGACTAGTCCTGTGACTGGCACCATTTTGTGATAAACAATGAGTTAGTAAATACATAGCACCTTGATTATAATTAATGATGAAATTTCAAAATGTAAATTTTATCAGAAATATTTAAATAATGGTCTAACTAAAAGAAATCAACAAAATGATAAATAATTTATGAATTCTAAATTAATTACTACAAACTTCACCCTTTCATCACTTTTACACACAACTTGATAATCAAATGTTTCATCAACATAATCTTTACAATATGGAACAGATGTTCTTAGGTAGCAGACCGTAGATCGATTCTGAAAAACAAGGTCCATGTCTTAGAAAAATAAATACAGAATTATGACCTAACAAAACAATATAAACATTTTCTGCATAATGTTCCAAATTGCATCAGACACAAAGTTCCAAAGGGCCATAACTCTAGTAATCATTGTCAAATCAAACTGTCTTTCAGGACAACACAACTTCATGTCATGATGATAAAGCCTAGCAAGTTTGAAAGAAATCGGTTGAAAACTGTAGGAGGAGATCTCCGGACAAATAAAAGTTTACAACGGACGGACAACGCCATACCATAATACGTCCCTTCATTTTTGACGGGCGTATAAAAATGAGAAGTGTATAAACTCATTTTTTCCCTGGTGTTACTTTTGTAAAAACCATGGTTACCATATCAAAAATAACCAAAAAAGGTCAAACACTATTTTTACCCATAATTTGACCTCTGCATATAGGATTTTTTTTCACAAGTTCTTCACTTCCCGTAAAGCTATCTTTTCATGTGTAGACACCTGTTTCTGAAAGGCCAAAATGTTAATCTCTTACTAAATTTTTTACAACTTTATCATGTCTATGCCAATTTTACTGCTAATTTTAATTTTAGATTTTGATACACCACATAATATTATAGGGTTTATTTATTGTAAAAAAATATCACCCATGGCCAAATTATCCTTCTGTACACTGCCACCTTAGTTCACAACTGTTACAGCACAATTATAGACATACATCTACCATGAATAATCAGGGATTGAAACCCTCCCAAGGTCTTTTAATTTCAAATTATTTTTATCCTTGACTGTTGGGAATTCTGTCACATATTCCTTTTTGCAACAAAATTCCAGATGGCTGCGCATTTTAGAAACATCAAACACAACGGTATATAGTTCTTGGCGCAAGTCTAGACACAAATGTGTCTCAAAAGCTAGCGCAAATAGACCACAGTCAAATGTTTGTCCCTGGTCCTGTACCGGAACATGGTGCACACAGACTCGGCTGTTGTCAGGTAACAAACTCTTTAAATGTTGCGTAACAACCGGTGAAATGTGTTTGTTAGTACTGTCAAACAGTTCCACATAGAAGTCTCCTGGGGCTCGCTTGTTGATTGTGACCAACACTGCATGACCCATGCCATCATCCCTTCCTAAATCTTCGGGACTTTCTCTTAAAATCAAGGCTGAAGTTTCTCCTACTTCTTGTCGTACAAGATACTTTAAGTTCAGTGTTGAATGAGGCATAATTTTTTCAATGAGCTTGATTTGCCTCATTTGGAGTCCTGACTTTTCACTTGGATTCTGAAGTCTAAAATACAAGCCAAACTTATGTGCCTTGGTTTGCCAATCTGACACAGGAGGATGACCATTTTCCACATCACATGTATTGGATAACTGGTTCAGCATTATACTGACAACAGCAAGAAGGCCTGTAACAAAAACAAATACAACATACAGTGGCTTCCACTTAATATCACCCCTGTTTATATCACATTCCTCTTTATATCATGTTTTTCCTAATCACTAATTTCCCCTCTATATTATCTGTGTAATTTTATCTGGTTAATATCATAGATTTTTAGGGTGGTGATAGTGTCAAATTATGAAAATCATTTCCAAGAATTAAATTGCATAATAGATTTCATTTCCAACATTTTATTAAAAGCAAGTTTAGTATTATATCGTCATATAAATCTACATTGGCAAAAATTTATATCTTTATCTGCTGTCGCATGCCATTCCAAATGGAACACTAAAGAGTTCCCTGATCTCCAAAAACAGAACATTATGGCGTTATCGTCGAGGGAAATGTATATCTATTCGGGACGCTTGTATGGGTGTGGCGGATGGCGATATGCGAGGGTGGCGAACTTAACGAGGGAATTATATAGAAGAGAAATTCGTTCTAGAGGTTTAGGTGGCGGTATGCAAGGGTGATGGTAGATTCTGGTGGCGATAGGTTGAGGGTACACTGTATTTGCGATTATGTCTGAGCGGGTAAGCTTGCGAAATAAATTATTCCCGAAATCTAAGTGATTTACAGTAGTAAAGTCAGCCTCAGCAACTGCCAACACATACGTACACACAAATAGTACAAGGGGCCCAAATGGCCTGTATAACTCAACTGAATATACAGTTGTATCTAAGTAATCATGGCAGTATACCTTCTCCAAATATATTCCAGGAACAGGGATAGACTGAAAGATCAAATGTAACATATCAGTATAAATGTTTGATTATGGGGTGGAAAAAATCTCAATTGTTTCAAAGTTATGACACAGGGCCTATATAACTTTGAATCCCCCCCAACACCTAAGGTTTCTTACAAACGAAATAAATGTGGCCAATACCTACCAAGTTTGGTCCCCTTAAGTAAGAAAACATGATTCAGCAAAATGCTTTCAAAACTCCACATAAATGCCTCAACTTCATGATACAAACTGCTGTGCGGTGACAGTGTTTTTCAAGGGTCGATTTGGGGCCGAAATTCGGCCCCTTCCCCTAGAGAAATTTTGTTGTATTTTCCCAATTTCTTACTCATATTTTCCCATTTAGAAAATATCCCTTCATATGTATTATTGACTTATTGTTATTTTTTGCATTTAAAACCAACAGCAAATTTTCCCAATCTGGGAAAAATACTGCTGTATTTTCCCAATTGAAAAGGTACAGGCCCTTGTAAAAAAGGGGTGAAAAAATCACTGGGTGATTCAACAAGATTTGTCCAAAAACCTTCACTGGTACATGTAACATTGAAGCAGGAGTATGCAGGCCCCGAGAGACTACAATTTAGAGCCCCCTATAATCAAATTTAAATTTGAGTAAGGGCCCAGGCCACTTAAATTACAGAGCAGTGCTTGCACAGGCTAATGAAGTGTTGTATGTTGTGCTAAAATGGTACACTAGGTTTATAAAGGTGTTTTAAAATTTTAAATTTGCCTACATTTATCCGATCTGCTGTAAACAAACTATAACCGAAATGTATCGGGCCATGGTATTTTCATATTCAACTCTCCTGTTTTTGTTTGTTAAATTTACCAACAATCAGGTACTTAAATTCAATTCACCTGTTGACTCAATATGCACTCCAGAAATTAAAGAAGCCCTATACCAGTAGTCAAAAAAAAAAACGACGTTATACATGCCGATGTCCGATAGACCATGCACCTGTAATAACAATTGCAAGTGTCCTATGTATTTTTGGCTCACATGGAAAGCACACCCATGTACGGTCTCCGTTCAAAACATAATCTAAGTCAACTCCAGACGATGACAAAACAAGGAACAAACGGGAGACATGAACAAAATCATATATCATCATGGACTGTCAGAAAAATCCAAGTATATAATAAAAAGATTATGACATGGCCATTTCCATAACAGGCCCTGTATCAATTCGAGATTGAGGGTTGATACAAGGTCTGATATGGAAATGGCCATGTAATATTCTCTATGTATCGGGCAATGGTATTTTCATATTCAACTCTCCTATATTTTAAATTTACCAACAATCAGTTACTAAAAATCTATTCACCTGTCAGTCAATATGCACTCCACAAATTAAAGCAGCCATATATTCAAAAAGGCTAACTTATACATGGAGGAAGACCTTGCAGTTGTTATTACCGGTGACACCGGTGTCACCGGTAATAACAACTGCAAGTGTCCTATGAACTTCCAGCCCCCCAAAAACGTATACGAAGTATATATACGTACCACACAATTATATACATGTGTACCCCATAAGATTTATTACCCTACTTAAGTTCTTGTCTCAAATAACAGAATTTCCTATGAGTTTAAAATTTGTCTTTACAAACACAAAACAGTTATTCAGTCAATAGTTAAACTGTGGCGAATCATGGTTTCACTTTTCCGCCACGTAGTCCCTCCCCCATATTGTTTACATTGTTCAAAAAGATGCTTTGCATGTAGTGTATTGGTGGGATTATATGTTAACGTTTTGATGACACTGAACTTAAAGTGAAGCTATATAGGTGGCGCTATGATCCTCAGACAGCAGACCAAACAAGAGGCCAAATGGGCCTGCATTGCTCACCTGGAATTATTCTCCGACTTGTAACCCTGAAGTCATCTAAAATCTATTATTGTAAGACATCCAGAGCAACATGTTAATATTTAAAACATATTTTACCCATGGACCTTGTATTACAATGTCATTTTCATTTGCAAATTTTGTTTGCCTTCTTCCAAGGAAGCTACCAGCCAATATCATGTCTCTAGGCCTTTTGGTTTATCAGAAGTTGCTCAAATTTTTTAACAGATATGACCCTTGTGACCTTGAATATAGGTCAAGGTCATTTCTTTTTGCAAACTTTGTCGGGCTTCATCCTTGAAACCTTTCAGCCAAATATCATGCTTCTAGGGCTTTTGGTATTTCAGAAGAAGTCATTTGAAAGTTTAACAGATTTAACCCCTACGACCTTGAATAATGTATCATGCTTCTAGGGCTTTTGGTTAATTAGAAGATGTTGTTTATAGGTTATAATAGATTTGACCCATGTGACTTTGATTATGGGTCAAGGTGTTCTTTTTCGCAAATTTTATTCATCTTCATCCAAGAAAGCTACCAGTCAAATATAAGGTCTCTACGCCTGACGGTATTTCAGAAGAACTCTTTTCCCCTATTGGGCCCCACCCCTCTGGCCCCTTGGGGGACCAAGATACCATTCATGCAAAATCTGTTCCCCTTCCTCCAAGGATGTTTCTAACCAAATTTGCTCATAATTGATTCATAACTTTATGACTAGTAGCGATTGAAAGGAATCAAATTCATTTCCCCAATTGGGCCCGCCCCTCTAGCCCCTTAGGGGTCAGAGTCACCATTTATACAAAATATGTTCCCTTTCCCCCCAAGGATGTTTCTGACCATATTTGGTCAAAATCCATTGATAACTTTATGACAAGTAACGATTTTAAAGGAATTACCTACCCGGTATATCCCCTATTAGGCCCCACCCCTCTGGCCCCTTAAGGGTCAGAGTCGACACCATTTATGCAAAATCTGTTCCCCTTCATCAAAGGATGTTTTTGACCAAATCTGATCAAACTTCATAACTTTATGACAAGTAGTGATTTAAAGGAATTACCTCTATTTCAACTATTTGGCCCCACCTCTTTGGCCCTTGGTGGGTCAGAGTCACCATTTATGCAAAATCACTTCTTTTTCCTCCAAAGCTGTTTTTGACCAAATTTGGTCACATTTCATTAAACAGGCATTCAATGTTAATGAGTTAAAGATTTTCCTTACAGAGATTGAATTCATGACAAACCTGCATGAGAAAGGTTCCAGGCCAGAGAACCTGCATTCCTTATACCTATAATCATGGCAAGATAAACCACAAGTTTGGAACATCTTCATTAAAATCTTTCTCAAAATTATGTGATACTTCTAAAGCATTAGGGATAATGATAAAGTATGCACCCTACTATGTCATGGTCGGGTTCATACAAGTCTAGATGTATAATTTAGTATGTTGTTTGAGAACATATATTATGGAGGAGCTGTCTATATAACTAAACAATGTGACCTGAGTATATGCAAGAACACTGACAGGGCAGTTAGGGCCTATGTCAGCTATATATATATAAGGGGTAATTTCCCATACCTTCACTCAGGTGTGACTTGTAAACTTCTGGTGTTTTGCCTAAAATTAACCTCCTGCATAAAAGGTATCCCAATACTTTTCATACCCTTAACAAATAGTACTCACCAAGAATAAAAAATACCACCTATAAAAACTAGAAATGTCTGTGAGACACAGTGTTCAATCCAGGCCGCGCCATTGCGCCGATGACCCCTTTGCCAAACAAACGGCGCAATCTCAACACACTGCTGGGCTGGGCCGGGCCGGCTCAGTGAGATAACAAGATAATTCAACGAATTACAGTCCCCCACCGGGTTGTTATCTCGAGATCCAATAGCAATGAGTGTGAATCTCGAGATGCAATAAGGTCATGTATTTTCTTCAATGTATTGAAAGGTGAAGATGTAGTTTACAGAGACCCGCTTCTATACAGGAACCATCCCATTCTCACTAAATACATGTACACTGTAGGTATACTCTATAAATGATCTCTATATAAAGGACACAAGTCTATGAAGGACACCTTTAGTTTTTCTATTGGGTATCCTTTATAGACAGGTTTTACTGCAATAGACATGAAATTGTAATAATAATAACAAGATGTTGTTTGTTATGCTTACATTGAATTCAACAGTACTGTATATTGATTAAATGGTGATCTGAGAAGAACACAGGTTTGTTTGTCACTGGGAATAATTTGGATGAGAAGACCAAGTCAAGAATTCCTCCAAGGCAATGGGTAGGCGTGGTCAGTTGTTGGTGAAGTTTACAAGATTTTTGAAGGCTGTCCATCTTTGCGAAGTCCATGTTGAAATCTCCAACAACAAGAATGTTTGTACACTTATGTAACTTTGCTTGTGTTGTGCATAGCTTGAATAACTGTCGAAATAAATGTCACAGTGACCCAGTTTTGGTACACGACACACCATCTTCCCATGGGGAACCATACTACCAAGTATTAAGTTCTAGTGCTTTATAGTGTAGGAGATAGAGCCCGGACAAGGTATTTGTGTAACGTAGGTCAGAGGTCAAAATATAGGTCACTGTGACCCGGTTTTGTTACGCGACACACCGCCTTCCCATAGGGAACTATACTACCAAGTACAAAGTTATAATCCTTAATAGTGTAGGAGATAGAGCCCGGACAAACTTTTACTTTAATGTAGGTCAGAGGTCAAAATATAGCAAAATAAAGGTCACAGTGACCCAGTTTTGGTACGCGACACACCGCCTTCCCACAGAGAACTATACTACCAAGTATAAAGTTCTAATCCTTAATAGTGTAGGAGATAGAACCTGGACAAATTTTTCTTTCTTTAATATAGGTCAGAGGTCAAAATATAGGTCACAGTGACCCGGTTTTGGTACGCGACACACCACCTTCCCACGGGGAACCATACTACCAAGTATTAAGTTCTAGTGCTTTATAGTGTAGGAGATAGAGCCCGGACAAGCTTTTACTTTAATGTAGGTCAGAGGTCAAAATATAGCAAAATGAAGGTCACATTGACCCGGTTTTTGTACGCGACACACTGCCTTCCCACAGAGAACAATACTACTAAGTATTAAGTTCTAGTGCTTTATAGTGTAGGAGATAGAGCCCGGACAAGCTTTTTCTTTAATGTAGGTCAGAGGTCAAAATATAGGTCACTGTGACCCGGTTTTTGTACGCGACACACCGCCTTCCCACAAGGAACAATTCTACTAAGTATTAAGTTCTAGTGCTTTATAGTGTAGGAGATAGAGCCCGGACAAGCTTTTTCTTTAATGTAGGTCAGAGGTCAAAATATAGGTCACAGTGACCCGGTTTTTATACGCGACACACTGCCTTCCCACAAGGAACCATACTACCAAGTATTAAGTTCTAGTGCTTTATAGTGTAGGAGATAAAGCCCGGACAAGCTTTTTCTTTAATGTAGGTCAGAGGTCAAAATATAGGTCACTGTGACCCGGTTTTTGTACGCGACACACCGCCTTCCCACAAGGAACAATACTACTAAGTATTAAGTTCTAGTGCTTTATAGTGTAGGAGATAGAGCCCGGACAAGCTTTTTCTTTAATGTAGGTCAGAGGTCAAAATATAGGTCACAGTGACCCGGTTTTTGTATGCGACACACCGCCTTCCCACAGGGAACCCACACACTTAGTATGAAGTTCCAGTGTCTTATAGTATGGGAGATAGAGCCCGGACAAATAGTGTGCGGAAGGACGGACGGACGGACGGACGGACACAACGCAAACCTATAGTCCCCCCCGGATTCCGGTGGGGGACTAATTACCATTTGTGAAGTGCTTAATTCTTGTTTCTGCCATTTAATTTACAGAACAGTCAAAGATTCATTAGTCTCTAATTCATTCTGTGATCAACTTATCCATGTACCGGTAGTGTTTACACAGGAAGTGAAGGAGCAATTTCATAACGAGGCTTAAGCTTATAGTCAGTTTCATGATCCCATGTAAAACAAACGTTTTCGGGATTCAGATTTGGAAACGTAATTTGTTGTCAATGAAGCATGGTTTCGTTATAGTTTACTAAGATTGGAAAGTAAAACAAGTCAGTGACTTTTATTAAAGAGAAGACAGCCACGTACACATACCTTTAGCAAGTAAGAAACAGTCCAGGGAATAAAACCGAGCGAAAAAAAACAGGCTAATATTACTCTATCGAAAAAATATGATAATATGATGACACATCAGGAATAAGATGTGAAATATGTATAAATTCAGACTTCAAAAAGTTACATATTTAAAGATAATTGCACAAACTATCACACGTCACCTCTTAGAAGACATCAGTCATCACATGATTATTGAAATGCTTTGTCAGGTATTATTATTTATTTCAGGAGGACAAATTAGACAGCGACTTTTTTTGTTTGTTTTAGATATATTATATATAATAACACTTTTCAGTGGCCCCCTTTAATTCAAAATGGCCCCAATTTTTTAACACTGTGGGCCCAACTGGCCCTCTTTGTACAAATCCTGGATTGAACACAGGAGACATAAATGCCCCCACCCCCAAATGAAATTAGTTTCCCATGCTTTGTATGTATGTGGAGTTTGATGACAATCGGATCAGTAGTTATTTAAAGAAGCTGGTTACATTACCATGAGTAATATTATGCCCCCCCCCTTATTTCATGGCGGGGGCATAAAAAATCTCACTTTTTGTTCAAATTGAGTTCAGAAGTTGATCAGGCTGTTACAGGGGAATATTTATCCACCGCTTCCCTCCGAATCCCCACCCCAGAGCCAGGCAATAATCCGTCAAAAATAAATTTTCTGGCAAAAAAAAGCGAGATTTTGAGAGGTCATATAGAAACATTTACAGCCTGTACTAAGCCTCTCTTCAACTCCCCATCCCCTTCATACTTTTCTTTTTATACATCCAACCAAAATGTAACCCCCTCCCTCCCCTTCTTCCTCTGATGCTTTTTATACCCCGACCATAAGATACACACACACGTACCCCTCCCAATGTAAAAAAAAATTGTTCCTCATATTTCATCTTATAAATTATAGAAGATCAGGATATTACATTCAGAGATGAAAAGAGCCAATTGTGAAAAAACACTGAAATTTTAAGGGGTTTTTAATTGGAAATTTAAAGAATTAACATTACAACAAAATTATCAAAAAGGGTGGAATTCCTCCTTTTGGAGGAGGATTTTCTTCCCTGTACATGGGAATATCTATGCACCCTTACCCCTCCCAATCCCTACCTCAGTGCCAGGAATTTACCTGAAATGAATTTTCAATCCCTGGCAAAAATTAAGTTACACTTGCAGTCTTTACAAGACCTCGCAGACTCTTCAACTCCCTGGATAACTTTCTTTTTATACCCCATCCAAAAGTCCAAAAGTACACCCCCCTCCCCCTTCCTTTCAACCCAGAACCTTTTTATACCCCCGACCAAAAAGTACCCCATACAAAATGAGGCCCAATGGGCCTGCATCACTCATCTGGTATTAATCTCACTTTTATTATCCTAGAGTACAGGGTAAAGATTTCGTACACTTCATATTTTTCCCATGTTATTTAATCAATCACTTTCGATTGAAGCATAAAATTGTTCCCAAAGTAAACCACTGTCATATTACCCTTCTTCAGTGATGATTATAACATAATTTCTCAAAAGTCCTGTTTTTCAAAACGAAACTAACGATCAGAGAGGTCGTCTGTTGAATGGGACCAATGTCATTTCAAAATATTATCTGAAACAAAATCTAGCCAATTTTCTTGTGATCAGTTTAATATTATTTGAATGAAATAACAATGTTTCGTTCATATTAAAAAATATCGAAAAGACACTGAAAAACAACAAATAACTGCGTGTTGCAAGCGTGCATGCCAACTCTTTGAATTGGCCACCATCGTAGGGAGCAGTTGTTATTTCGCAATTGATAGAAAATACCTGTTCGATTTTTGCCTTAAAGGCCCAATATACGTATCATTCGGTAAAACTTGAATCGAAAATCAAGTCTAATAAACTTATTATATTTATAGATTTAGTTAAGATTAACTGATATCAGCAATATTCAAGATGAATTCTTTCGCGGTGACCGGTACAGCAGCAGTTGAAACACGCTATTTGTAAACACGCGTCCATTTCGAACCGTCTTCTACCTTTGTTTGTTGTTGAAGTGGGACCCACCTGAATAATTTTCAATTCTATGGATTTTTTTGTCAAGAGTTTCTTGTAAGTTACCGCTCAGGTTTACTTCGTTTTAGGCTTATTTATGCATTGTTATCATCTGTATTTTTTTTCAGAATTTTTCAGAATGACACAAATTTCCCTGAAGTTATGTATATGTGGCCTTTAAAATCATTCTCGGGGATCGACCTTGTTTTATACCACATATATTAAAAAAGTGTTTTTGTTAGAAAATGTAAAGTTGATATTTTTTCCCCAAATCAGTTCAATCAGATCGATATTATCATCATCATCAAAAAACAATGTTTGCAAAAAAAAAATCATAGTTTATTTAAAAGACGTATCCGGTGTTTGAAAATTTGCAGATTTAAATAAAATATATCTAATTCGCTCGACATATTTTATTTTGGTCATATTTACTTAGAACAGCATATGTTTTGGGTGTACGAAATCACGTACCCCTTTGCCGCTAAATGTCGTAGTAAATGACGATTAAAAAAGTTCCCCTGCGCATATGACGTCTCATTACCAGAAATAGTGGCAGATTGTGTACATCTGTTAGATCAAAGTAGAACCGATTTTCTTTGAGACGCATTTGAAAAAAAAATTATAACTCACTGTCAAAAGTGTACGAAATCATGCACCCTCACTCTAACAGTGGACTCAAATCAAATTACAGGCACAATATCACGGTTTCAAAAGGGCCCCTAATATGTTAGGAAAGTCATTTGAGCAAACTTGCTAGCCCTTCATTGCAGCAAGTACCTGGCCATTTTAACTCTAGGCTTCTTGGTTATTGAGTCTAAAAGTTTGTGAAAAAATTTGACAGGGCTTTTTCTATGTGAATTGGGAAAAGGCTCCTGGGTGAAATTGGGAAAAATCATCGGCATAACAACAAAATATTTCCTTGAATTAAAATAATCTATTAATGTATATTGTGTTAATTATATCTAAATTCAACATACTTTTAGCAGTGTTTTGATAATTGAAAGAAAGATAATCCATATTCTAATTGTAAAATTTGAAGTTTTTAAATTTGCAAATTGCAAGATAGTTTTTCAAGTAATATAAATTAAACAAATAAAACACACCTAGACTGTTTTGTAATTTTTGTTTGATGACATAAGAGTATTAATGTAAAACTGCCATTATACATACATTGTATAGTACATGTACATCTCATTCATTACTCTCCCTTTCTCATCGGAGTTATCTCCCTTCATATGGAACTCATTACAAACAAAAATGGCGCCCAACTCTGCACTGCTCTCACTGCAATCAGAACTACACATATCCACACATTTTCAGTATTTTGTATGCTGGTATTATTGTGTCAGAGGGCCTCAGAAGGTATATCACCAATATAGCAAAAATAGTTTTTATGTATTTTAAAATGATATTAAATTGCAAGAAATACATCGTTTTTGTCTCAATATGTTTGCAGTAGTGCACACGTTTTTCTTTCTATATTTTCAAGAAAATTTGTGAAAATTAGCCTTGTTAATTGATTGGGGAAAAAACCCTGAAATTGGGAAAATTGAAGCCCAAATCTCATTGGGAATGGGGCCGTATATCGGCCCCTGAGAGACCCCAGAAAAAGCCCTGTTTGATCATGTGACCATGCATTTCAACATGCTTGATAGCCCATCATCTCAGCATGCTACCGGCCAAATATCAGTACCCTTGGCCTTTTGGTTATTGAGAAGAAGTTGGTTGAAGATTTCAACACTTTAATCCCTGTCACCTTGAATGTCAAGGTCATTTATTGAACAAACTTTTAGCCCTTCGTTCTAGCATGCTACAGGCCAATATATATAAGTAATCTGGGCCTTTTAGTTATTAAGTAGAAGCAGTTGCTTCATGATTTTATCATATTTGACCCTTGTAACCTTGAAAGTAGGTCAAGGTCATTCATTTTAACAAACTTGGTAGCCCTTCTTCCAAGCATGCTTTAGGCCAAATATCAGTACCCTGGGCCATTCATTTATTGCCATTTGGAACAAGAGTTCCAATGGGCCTGGATCGCTCACCTGACATAATCCCTCACTTGTTACCTGAAAGTGGTCTAAAATCTATAGCTCTACGTCATCCAAAAGAATTGTTAAGATTCAAACGTATTTGAAACCTGTGACCTTGAAGGTAGGTCAAACTTATGATTTTTTCGCAAACTTTGTTTGGCTCCTTCCAAAAAAGCTACCAGCCAAATATTATGTCTGTAGTCTGCTACTACACCTTTCGGTATTTCAGAAGAAGTCGCTAAAGGTAACGTTGATGCCGGCTGATGGACTTAAATGTTACTACCAGGGTAAGATGGTTCCAGTATTGCTATTTTATGGGTATATGTCCAAAATCCAATTTGGCTGTTATGGCCACCATTTGTAAACATTTTCATCTTAAATTTCACCAGTGATGAATGACGTCGAATTTCTATAATCTAAACTACTTGTCCTTAACTCCAGACATATCAACATTAGATGAATGAAACTTAAAACCAATTCATATGAGGTTAACCTCTTACCAAATTACACTTTAAAGCCAGCGCCAAATATAGCGACATCAAAATAGAGCACGAAGTAACCGCACCACCTGGCGCGACCAAATGTATGCGTGTTGTAAACAATTGGATGCGAGGACACAAGGAGTTTGATTTCACACGTACTTCTTTCAAGTTCAAGGTATGTTAGATTAAAGAAATATGTTGTCAACTCCGTGATTTTGTTTGCCAATTTTTGCAGTTGATGTAAGGTTGTTTCCCCCAGTAAAAATTGGTGTTATTTTCCCAAATTGAAGCGAAATTCAAGAATATTTTCCAAATTTATCTGAAAATCCTACTTTATTTTTCCCAATTCAATAAGGCACAGGCTGTTTTAAAATCTGGTAGCAAAAACACTGGAGACAACAATTATGATATATATGATTATTATTAGATCCCACGAGAAATTGTGTTGGTAAACTTCAAACTAACCAAAAGCAGATATTATTGAAAGCTCGCACACACAGGGGCCCTCTGAAGGGACATTTGTTAACCTGAAAACATGCATGCTCCATGGGGTCCAAATGCTCAGATGTTTGTAAACATTTGTCTCATTTTGGGGTTGGACGATTAAGGGTTTCTTTATTTTTAATTGAAAAACGCATTGAAAACATCAGGTTTTGTCAAAATATTGATATGAATAGTTCACAAGGACTACCCAACTACAATTTTATAGAATATTTGGTGATATTATAAAAAAGTACACAAACTTCACTTAATTGCCCCTTTGATACATGTGTACCCATAAATTTTGACACTCCTGCTTAGTATGGGGTGACCACCATTAATGTTGAATTCCAAAGAGAAACAGAGCAGAATGGGAAAGAATACACAAATATATTTTATTTTTCTAAATCCAAACTATGGAAAAGAGCCAAAACGATAAACACATTGTTTGTGGTATTAGTGTTGAGTGTAGAAACACCAATATATAGACCAAGTTGTTTTTCTGGGTCAACACAAGTTTGTCATATTATTAGTGTATGTATTACGTTTATTTATATTGACTGTCACAGAAGCCATAATGTTATCTGAAGGAGGTACATTTTACCTGTTATAATGATAGTGTACAATGAAGCAAATATAATGAAAATGTCTTCCTTTTATTGCTATAATAGATTCTCAAAGAAAGTTTTGGCCAGATATAGTATCATAAAGAGCATAAAATATAATTCAAACTCTTGTCTAGAGAGTTCTGCTGGTCTTCCTTCAAAATGATCTTCCTGCAGAATTCATTTTAAGGAAAATCAAGAAAATTAGTCGACCTCAGCAATCCATGGGTTATGTAAATTATCCAGTGACACATCTAATAAAAATCCCAATCTACTGAATGTATATGTAAAATTAAATTGAGGGAATTTGAGGTACAGTATACTTGTACAGTGTATGCCTCTTTATATCATGTTACATTTGTCAGACAAAAACATGATATTAACAGGAATGTGATATTAAGTTGGAATCCACTGTATTAGCATATATAATCGGAACTTGAATGATATACATATAAATCTTTAAAATACCATCAAAATCTTTATCAACATGAAATTTACTCAATAGAGTTAGTTTAATTTGGATAAGAGCACTTACCGGCCATGCGAGTATATTGTAAGCCCTTGTCCCAGGTAGCTGATTTCTCCATGCTGTCTTTTTTCCTTTCTCTCAGCACACTTACTTCAATACACTTCTCACAGGTCCACATTGTTACAAGAATAACACCCACTTCTCTTGAATGTAATCATATTCCATAATATTCATCAAAATTTCCTTTGGTACTTTAGTAAAACATTTGTAGCAAATAAGAAGATTTCTGGACTTGTCAGACTGTCACAAGTTGCATTCTCTAAGTATTCATGTACTATATCACAGTACTCTTTCAGTTTGTATGGTGACCAGTCTTCAAACCTAATCTCCAGCTCCTCTTGGGCTATCAACATGTATACCAGGTTTCCAAAGGGAGTCTCTGCCAGAGACACCTGCAAGAGAAATATATGATTGTGTCATTAGAAATGGTTCAAAGGCTTTTGTAAAGAAGCTTATGAAAAACTAGAAAATGAATGGAAGACATGACTGAACCAACCCCATGCATAGAATTGTCTTTTTTGAACAAATTTCCACAACTGAAAAATGTTTACCTTGACTTTGGTTCCTGAAACACAGACACATTTGAGATATTCTCATACCTTAATTTTAATCAAAATCTGTTTCAATACCAAATTTGTTGACAAATTCTAGTTAGTGTCGTGACTTTGGCATTGTCCTTTGAACGCCCATAGAACAATGACAGTCATTACCATCTCTATCTATACAGAAAAACCAGCCAGTATGTAGTAGCTATGACAGCGAGGATAATCGAATCTACTTACCTTTGGTAGAATATTCCTGAAGACATGAATTCCCGCCATGGCCTTGAAGAGAAACATCATCACAAGATGACCAATCGCTGTCCTCGTTACATCTGATGTGTCGTCCTGTTCTCTCTGTATCACATACAATACATCTGTGACCTCCAGGCTGACCTTATTCATCAGAAACCGCAGAGCCTGAATACAGTTGTGTAATTTCACCTTAAAGAAGTAAACATATGCCATATGGTTAAGCCTTAATGATTACCAGAGGCCAGGTTCCAATATTCACTGATCTAGATTTTTTGCGAATATTCAAAATCCAAGACATCTGTGCTCAATATACAGAGGTACATATTTGCTATTGAATATATCACAACCAAATTTTAGATTCAGTATATATACCACCCTTCAGATGACGTTAAGCGGGATAAAACTAGTCCAGAAACTTACAAAATCCTGCAATGTATCATCTTTGATACAATATCAAATGAGCTGTGCATTAGAATTACAGCTCCGAACATTTTTCAATGGCATCTGTGAGTTTTTTTATTTTGTCAGGACAAAATTCCAAGATTGAAGAAAAAATATGTATACTGGTTCATATATATCGGTAACAAAAACTTTGGATATCTACGATGATGTTTTCTTTAATAACTCCGCATGTTATTGCCATTTAGAAGATTGAAAGTAGAATTTTGTAAAAAGAAATATTAGTAATCATACTTTTATTTCCTTTTGATTTTCTTTATTAGTTGGTTCCAATATCCAAGACAGGAAAGTAGAACATCCGTCTATGAACTGCAACAAAACAAATCTCTTCAACCACATGGTTATGTTAAAGATAGAACAAAAACAATCTGCCATATTCTGTTATAATTGAATTATTAATTATCATAATATGCACCCGGAACTACTTCTCTAAATCCATAAACAGAGAATTGGAAAGCAAAAGCATTTTAGTCTGATTTAATGGTTTGTCTACAACATTTTTAAAAACATTTTCAGTTTAAATCCTATTGGACATTTAAGCTAAAATAAATGACATCTTTATGACGTCATAAGATTGTCTCAGTAATGAAAATCATACCGTCAAAGAAAATATTTGTTGTTCTCATAAAAATAATCATGATAATGTTTGAGTTTTATTGTATTATCTAATGAATATAAGTTCTGTGATACATAGAAATAGAAAAGGCTTTTGAGATAATAAACTATTTAACAAGTTTAATAAATTCCATTTTACATTGACCAATGTTGACACTCATGTAAGATCCTGTGTAATATTTTCTTAAGAAGACAATTTTTGGTTGTACCTTGTTTTGACAGAGAAGACAGCTTGTGATAGTCCTCAGGTACCAGTGTCGGTGATACAGCATGCCATGCTGTAAGGTGACCGTGCCGTCTAATCTCTGTTGTTGGCATTGTAGATATGTCACAATCCTACACACACTGTCAGTACAGACATCAACATCCTCATCTACAAGACATTTAATGGGTAAGTACACACATCAACATCCTCATCTACAAGACATTTAATGGGCAAGTACAGACATCCACATCCTCATCTACAAGACATTTAATGGGTAAGTACACACATCAACATCCTCATCTACAAGACATTTAATGGGTAAGTACACACATCAACATCCTCATCTACAAGACATTTAATGGATAAGTACAGACATCCACATCCTCGACTACAAGACATTTAATGGGTAAGTACAGACGTCCACATCCTCGTCTACAAGACACCTAATGGTTAAGTACAGATGTCCACATCCTCGACTAAAAGACATTTAATGGGAAAGTACAGACATCCACATCCTCATCTACAAGACATTTAATGGGTAAGTACAGACGTCCACATCCTCGTCTACAAGACACCTAATGGTTAAATACAGACGTCCACATCCTCATCTACAAGACATTTAATGGGCAAGTACAGACATCCACATCCTCATCTACAAGACATTTAATGGGCAAGTACACACATCAACATCCTCATCTACAAGACATTTAATGGTAAGTACACACATCAACATCCTCATCTACAAGACATTTAATGGGTAAGTACAGACATCAACATCCTCATCTACAAGACATTTAATGGGTAAGTACAGACATCCACATCCTCGACTACAAGACATTTAATGGGTAAGTACAGACGTCCACATCCTCGTCTACAAGACACCTAATGGTTAAGTACAGATGTCCACATCCTCGACTACAAGACATTTAATGGTTAAGTACAGACATCCTCATCCTCATCTACAAGACATTTAATGGTTAAGTACAGACATCCTCATCCTCGTCTACAAGACATTTAATGGGTAAGTACAGACGTTCACATCCTCATCTACAAGACATTTAATGGGTAAGTACAGATGTCCACATCCTCGACTACAAGACATTAAATGGGTAATTACAGACGTTCACATCCTCATCTACAAGACATTTAATGGGTAAGTACAGACGTCCACATCCTCGCCTACAAGACACCTAATGGTTAAGTACAGACATCAACATCCTCGTCTACAAGACATTTAATGGTTAAGTACAGACATCAACAATTCTCATTTACAAGATATTTAATGGTTAAGTACAGACATCCTCATCCTCGTCTACAAGACATTTAATGGGTAAGTACAGACGTTCACATCCTCATCTACAAGACATTTAATGGTTAAGTACAGACATCCTCATCCTCATCTACAAGACATTTAATGGGTAAGTACAGAGTTCCACATCCTCGTCTACAAGACATTTAATGGGTAAACTAGTACAGACATCCACATCCTCGTCTACAAGACATTTAATGGGTAAACTAGTACAGACATTCACATCCTCATCTACAAGACATTTAATGGTTAAGTACAGACATCCTCATCCTCATCTACAAGACATTTAATGGGTAAGTACAGACATCCACATCCTCGTCTACAAGACATTTAATGGGTAAACTAGTACAGACATCCACATCCTCATCTACAAGACATTTAATGGGTAATCTAGTACAGACATTCACATCCTCATCTACAAGACATTTAATGGTTAAGTACAGACATCCTCATCCTCATCTACAAGACATTTAATGGGTAAGTACAGACATCCACATCCTCGTCTACAAGACATTTAATGGGTAAACTAGTACAGACACCCACATCCTCGACTACAAGACATTTAATGGGTAAACTAGTACAGACATCCACATCCTCGTCTACAAGACATTTAATGGGTAAGTACAGATGTCCACATCCTCGTCTACAAGACATTTAATGGGTAAGTACAGACATCCACATCCTCGTCTACAAGACATTTAATGGGTAAGTACAGACATCCACATTGTCTACAAGACATTTAATGGGAAAGTACAGACAGCCACATCCTCGTCTACAAGACATTTAATGGGTAAACTAGTACAGACATCCACATCCTCATCTACAAGACATTTAATGGGTAAGTACAGACATCCTCATCCTCATCTACAAGACATTTAATGGGTAAACTAGTACAGACACCCACATCCTCGACTACAAGACATTTAATGGGTAAACTAGTACAGACATCCACATCCTCGTCTACAAGACATTTAATGGGTAAGTACAGACGTCCACATCCTCGTCTACAAGACATTTAATGGGTAAGTACAGACATCCACATCCTCGTCTACAAGACATTTAATGGGTAAGTACAGACATCCACATTGTCTACAAGACATTTAATGGGAAAGTACAGACAGCCACATCCTCGTCTACAAGACATTTAATGGGTAAACTAGTACAGACATTCACATCCTCATCTACAAGACATTTAATGGGTAAACTAGTACAGACACCCACATCCTCGACTACAAGCCATTTAATGGGTAAACTAGTACAGACATCCACATCCTCGTCTACAAGACATTTAATGGGTAAGTACAGACGTCCACATCCTCGTCTACAAGACATTTAATGGGTAAGTACAGACATCCACATCCTCGTCTACAAGACATTTAATGGGTAAGTACAGACATCCACATTGTCTACAAGACATTTAATGGGAAAGTACAGACAGCCACATCCTCGTCTACAAGACATTTAATGGGTAAACTAGTACAGACATCCACATCCTCATCTACAAGACATTTAATGGGTAATCTAGTAGACATTCACATCCTTATCTACAAGACATTTAATGGGTAAACTAGTACAGACATCCTCATCCTCATCTACAAGACATTTAATGGGTAAACTAGTACAGACACCCACATCCTCGACTACAAGACATTTAATGGGTAAGTACAGACGTCCACATCCTCGTCTACAAGACATTTAATGGGTAAGTACAGACATCCACATCCTCGTCTACAAGACATTTAATGGGTAAGTACAGACATCCACATCCTCGTCTACAAGACATTTAATGGGAAAGTACAGACAGCCACATCCTCGTCTACAAGACATTTAATGGGTAAACTAGTACAGACATTCACATCCTCATCTACAAGACATTTAATGGGAAAGTACAGACATCCACATCCTCGTCTACAAGACATTTAATGGGAAAGTACAGACATCCACATCCTCGTCTACAAGACATTTAATGAGTAAGTTCACACATCAACATCCTCGTCTACAAGACATTTAATGGGAAAGTACAGACAGCCACATCCTCGTCTACAAGACATTTAATGAGTAAGTTCACACATCAACATCCTCGTCTACAAGACATTTAATGGGTGAGGAACATACACAGATCTCTAGACAATAATTAGTTTGATTCAGTTGGACGAGTAGTTCTACAAGCAGCTAACCCAATTGACTGGTCAAACTTTAGCTTATCATCACTAATAATATTGGATTTATAAAGGAATATGCACACAGGCTAGTGAAATTGCTAGCTACTAAACTCAGTCGCTTAAATATTGCAAAATTGTCTTGAAATTTATCTGAAGTCTACTTTTCTATCATTGTTAAACAGTTTTGCTTTTGACATTTTTATTCTGTTACGCCTTATATATATATAATGTTTCAATGAATCTGTAGTCCTGTAAATATCAAAATTAATCATTAAAGATAAATATGAATTTTAAAATGTTCCTACCTAATGGGAACTTTGCAATGGCTGTTGAAATCCAATGTAAGTGTTCTGGATACAAGGCTGATAAAGTCATGCTCTGAAAAAGATACAGACGAGTGATAAACCAGCACATATAGAGAAAAGTATTTACAAAATACGCCGAAAATATTTGCCCAAGACTCTTAATAGATGGTGACATTTATTCAGCTTTTATTCTGATAAACAGGTAAGTACAAGGTCAAGGATAGAATGCGACATCTGTTTTCATGATGTACCTATTATAGGGGAAGGATGGGCAACATATTATCAGGAAACAATTTTCTGTCTCTATTAAAAAGGTCAAAGGTCAAGAGGTTGTGATGACACTAGTTTGACCTTTGACCTTTGGCAAAAAACTTTGTCTGGGACAGATAGACATTACCATGGCATCAGATGCTTGTATAATAACAAAAAATCGTCATTAGATTAGACTTGGAACACATACATGAGTTCCAGTCAGCAAGCCATGTTCTTGTACTAGCTGGTAAAAGACTGCTGTAACCCAGTTAAGTTCACCGTTTCCTCCTGTGTGCCGGATCAGTTCTTGTAACATTTGACTTACAATCAGCAACAAGGAGGAATCTTCACTGCAAGCCTCCAGCTGTCAACATGGAATGTATCACTGTTAGCCAGGTGCAACCAAGATAATTTCTTTTGGTTTCATTAATAACTTTTAAGTAAACACATTTTAAAATGCTGTCACCATGGTAAAATACCAGCAACGTTTTCTATCAATTAAGATAGTGAGAATGGGTGTTTAGCTAGTTTGGTAGTTTAAGACAAGTAAATAAGACGTCCTGGGCCCTGTTGTTTAAAAGGTGATTAGCTTAGTCACTTTTTAATGACAATTTTCAACCTTAAATAATTCTGTCAAAAACTAAGGTACAATCTCCGCAATTTTGCATGTATATACTGACCCTACTGAATAGTTGATATCTGGAAAGTATTTAATTCAATGATTTCGTTTTTAATTTACAAGAGAAATAAAATTTCCACTAATCACTGATCAGGTAAATCCGCTTTTGAACAACTGGGCCCGGTTTGAACCCACCCAGCAAGGGCATTTCATTGAAAAATAAGTACCTCTGTTACAATGCTGTACAGAGAGGATAAACTTGGATACATCTACATCATCCTGTAATGTTCAATGACGTGACATGTTTATTTGTCTTTTACCACAGCTTTACAAATTTTAACACATTATATTTTACGACCAAATGATACCAGGTCCTTTTAAAACCAGATGAGTCAAGTCACCTAATTGTAGTTATGCATGTTCTTTTTAACTTGATTTCTGAGATACTAGCCAAATTTTATTTATCAATGAAATTTTTCCACTATACTTACAAGGAAACTCCTCTTCAGTATCTGCTTCACAGAGGAAGGCAGTCTGACTCTACAGGTCTGGTCCATCATATCAAGAACCGTGGCCTCCAAGGAGGGGAGGTAACTCAGCCAGAGTAGTTTAGAGCCTGTCTTATTTAATGTCGGAATACCTCCTTTCAAGCCTGGAATTCAGATTTTTTTTTAAATTCATGATAATGACAATAAGCAAAACCTAATCATAACACAATACTTCCAAAGAAATCTAATACAGACTGATTGTCAGAACAAACTTGATATCAATATGAAGAAAGTTATACCTTACTGTGACATGCATTTCTACAAGTTCTTTTTTTTTTGCCTTTCTGAAAAAATCAAAATCAAAATGAGCAGAGGCTCACATAGATATACATACCCCCATCCCCACAAAATCAGGGCTTTATCATCCTTCATTTTAGGTCCGGTAAACGGACCCATTCCCATTGAATAAATGTGTAATTTTCCCCAATCTTCCTCTTAAAAATTCCCAATCAGATGCTTAAAAAAATTTGTACAAAATTAAATATTCTTTCCGGGCTGTAAATGTATATTGAGTACTGACAGTGCCTTAAATGGTAATTTAGAAGAAAAAGGTCATGTATTTAGCTGTTGTAAACTTAAATAATCTTTGTTAAAATATCCCAAGATAGTTGTTACGTCGATAAATTTTTCCCCATTTGATCTCGAGAGTCTGATTCCAAAAATTCCCTGATAAAGCCCTGAAAATGGTCAATGGTTACCTTTGACCTGAACCATTGACCGCTTACCACCAAATCCAATCATGTGTAGAACTTAATCATGTGATGTTAAACCAAATATGTCGGAAAGTTTGTTTCTTTCTAGATGTTCCTAGCTACAAGATGTGTATGCTAAAAAATCTTTTTAACGGTTTGCAAGTGAGTTTCTTATTTAGTGGGTACAATTTTTTATTGTAAACTTTCTTAGTGGCTGATACAATTTCTTCCCAGGCTCTGCACCATTATCTAGGTCAAAATGTAACTGCTCCTCAAACCAAGAGTCTGGAGTATCAAGTCCCACACTAAGTCCTTGTTACAATACATGTCAAAAACAAAAATCAGAATTTTAATGCATAATGTGAATACATGATTGTATTTGGTGGAAATGGGACACAAGGATGGGTTTCTCATAAGATACTGCATTGACAAGGTGGCATTTTGAGCCTCAGAATGCCAACAACAATCTAACACTTAAGTAAATATTCACCATATGTCTTATAATAAATCCATAACTTAGTGTCATATTGACCTGAAAGTTAGGCTACTCTATTCAAGTCAAGGTTTTTTATTGTTCTTGCGTATAGTGCGCACCCCGTTCTTGACACTTTCAATATTCCCTAAAAAGGTTTGCACTATACTGAGAAATTACGGTATATCAATATATATATGGCAAATTATATTTGAGAACATTGCCAGGGGTTAATTAAGACACACCATGCACATCACTGGGACTCTGCGATGATGTGATCATCTGGTTATAAATGTTCTGTATCCAAGGCTCCTCAGGTCCAAGGACAGACAGGATCCATAAAATGTCTGTCCACACATCCTGGTACTCAACCGATGGTGCCACCGACAGCAGTACTTCTACGATTTGTTGTAGACTGGCCCTGGCCTCTGTATACACCTCGCCAGGAATGTGGGTCCTAGTCCCTACACATCTGACACGGACATCACCAATACGCTCTTTCAGGGCCGGCAACACTCTTGTTGACAACTACAATGCATATACAAATGTATACATATTTTAATATATGTCTGTGTATCATTTGAGTTATAGTTAAAAAATACAGAAATAGAGGATTCTTCCAGCATTTGTTATCTCCCTTTGAATTTACAATGGCTTATTGTGAAAGATGAAGTTGATAAGACGGCCTTTAGTTAAGCACTACTAGCAAACTTGTTTGAAAAGAGATCTCATATTATTGCCGTACTTCTATGTTCCAAGTAGCATGTATTAATGCACAGAACACTTCTTTTATTTACAAGCGCAAAACACGGGACAATAAACTTTACCTTGTCAATGTAGTTCCGTGTCATTTTGGTGCGAGAGATCCCCAGGCTACAGATATGATAAACATCATTTGGCTTTTTCTTTATAGAGCTTTGTAACTGTGCCTTAAAAACAAAGACATATTAAACTCATCTCATCATATTACAAATGAATCACATTTTTTTTTAAACAGTTTGACCTGTCATTCTTTCCAAAAATGAAAGAATTGCTCAACAAAACTGAAGTAATACATGTATGTAATTGTTGACCGAGATGCATTTCACACACACTGGCCACATCCCATTAATAGCTTTGGCCATAACCACCAAAGATATTTTTTACAAGTATTGGGAATCAGTTGAAATTTCATGAATGATTATCAATTGGTATCAACTGATCAATGATTGACTATTAATCAATTAAAAGTGACTGCCTATAAAGAAAAAACTACCTGATTTTTGTATTACAAAAATAACAAATATTGAGTGATGTAATAATTCTTATAATTCGCTTTATTTTCATTTATTGTTCAATATGTGCTTACATGCAGTATATCTAGTTAAAAAAAAATACCTAGAATGTGTGACTTGTTTTTTTTATTTATTTAAAGGCCCAATATACATAACTTTCAGCAAAACTTGAAGTGAAAATCAAGTCTAATAACTTAATATATTTATAGATTTAGTGAAGATTAACTGATATCAGCAATATTCAATTTTCTGTCAAGATTTTTTTGCTAGTTACCTCTCAGGTTTACTTCGTTCAGGTTTACTTCGTTTTAGACTTATTTTTTCATGGTTATCAACTGGATTATTTTCATAATTTTTCAAAATCCCGACAAAATACGCGAATTTATGTATATACGGCCTTTAAATACTGTGCACAACTAAAAAATATGTTAGGGGAGATAACTCCACATAACCGAGTAAAATTTATCATGAAAATTGTAATTGATTAATTGGTCATTTGCTTCAACCAACCAATGCCCAAGTAATTCAATTAATCGGAACACCACTAGTTTATACGGCTCATCTCAGATCAACTACTTAAAACGAACAATACAGCAGATCGAAGCATATTACTGCGAATAGCCAACTTTTGCAATATGAATAATTGACCTAATATTTCTACTATACTGACCTACTTTTAGTTGTTTAACATTCTGTTATGGTAACTTACCAGATCTGTGTATATCCATATACTAATTTACCAAATTAAGTAACACTAGGTGAATTACAAATTAAGTGTACATGGTGTGCAAAATACTTGAAACAAATAATAAGGTCTTAGGTCAAATTGAAACAGTCGGTATCTAATTCAGAAACATGACACATACTCAGCTATTTGATTCAATATGTAAACATGCATGCCAAATATGAACTTGACATCAATTAAATTGGACATATAACTAACCTCTATGTGTAAACATGTATGAACACTTCAAAAAATTTTTCCCAATACCAACAGCTAGTGCAAGTCCAAACTAATACAAGCTACATGAAAAATTTGGTGTAACATCAAACCATTTATTAATAATAATAAAAATATACAATATTTGATATAGCGCCCTATCTAGTTAACATAAGCCACTCTAAAGCGCTTTACAGCACATAGATATACAATTTTTATACAATCAATACAATTAACACATACAGTTCTATCATATACAATTCTGAGGAGTTCGCAGTATACGTAGCTGCCTTATCGGGCGCTAACTACTTGTCCTATACCACCTAGCTAATATCTCCATATGTGTGTGTGTATGTATGCATGTGTGCTGCAGATGAATTGATTGAATATTACATTGTATATTATAAAAAAACAATCTAAGGAAAATAATATGGCTAATGAATTATCTAATATACTTTTAGCAATGCAATCATTTATGTGAAAACATTATTGTGACTATTAATAATGATTTTCTCACTTTTAACATGGATCAGAACTGTGAATTTAAAAGCACAATTTTATTTTTATCTCAACGTTTTTTTATGAATTCTGTTTAAAAAACCTATCCCAAATGGAAAAGGCATATTTTTCACTAATTTGCCTCTTTAAAATTTCACACTTCAAGTTTAGGAAATCTTAAGCCATATACACATACATTTTAATGAATTTCATGATTGAATGAGATCTCAAAATACAGCATGTTAATGCCTTAAGATGGAATGATATGATAATTAAACAGTCTAGTTAAGTGTACCTGCCCCAATAAGCACCCTCCTCCCCAAACCAAACTCATGATCATGGACAGAGGACAGAAGCACTAATCAAAACCGATTGTTATCATTGTTTCTTTTACTTTCTTACCACACTGATCTGTTTCAGAGAAATGAAAAAAAAATAACACCTTTTCCTACCCAAGCTGCCACACATGATTTTTTTGTCTGTACATGTTTTTGTCATTAAGTGCATCCCTTTTTTCATTTTCTTGTAAGCACACACAGTGTACATGTACCTATTAAGTTGAATACGGTACACAAAATTGTAATCAAGTCAAAATATAGTTAATGATAAAAGTAATGAAAACATACCAGTGCCCAATCTCTGGCTTTCTGTTCCAGGCGTGACGAAGGATCGACTCGATACAAAGCCATGACGCACATCATTGCAGGTTGATATATCGACTTGTTTCCTCGCACGGCACGATTTTCAAGTAACCTTCCCAAAAATTGTCCAAGGTTGGGCAGTTCAGTCAGAGATTTTTCCACATCCTACAAAACAAGTGTGCTATTTAAAGTATCAACGTTGATTAATGTGTATGATGTTTTGTTAGACAGGATAAGGCAGACTTTAAAGAAAAGCTGTCTGACGTATGTCACGTATGATAAATATTTAAATAATATGATATTGGTATCTTTAAAAGGGTTTTCTTCAGATTTCCTTTTTTTGTAGTTAATTATTTCACTTCTATAATAAATTTATTGCATTTTTCACTCTTCAAAATTTAATGCAAGGCATAATATATGATTCATTGATTACAGACAGTCATGAAATACCGAAATACCGAAACTCATGTTTAAACCTTTAGATTCTCCACCATGTAAGCGGCTTGGGGGGAAAAGGCGTCTTGATTAATTGTGTAGGTTAGTAGAAAAATATCTGTTCTTTCTATTGATACTTAATTTAGATGTGATCGAAAATGTTTCATATTATAAAACACTGCTTAAAACAACAACCCGTGCACGGGTCGGTAAAATTTCCATTTTTTAACTAAGGACGCATTCTGACTCTCGCACCCGCCTATAGCTGTCATCCAAATATTTAGCGGGTCAGAGCCAGAACTCTTCGGACTAGACCAAAATCGCAAGTTAATACGACGTCTGACTATGCACAGGCACTAGCCTCGTCTGTCAAACACCTTTAATGTTATAATATTTTAGGTGTTTGACAGACGAGGCTAGTGCCTATGGACCATGTGCCTGCTGGGAATACAGGCCCTCTAGACCTCTTGCTTATTGTTCCTTGACTCTTGATCATGAGTAACTGTTTAAGTGATCATAAGTGTGTTTTCCCATTTCATTCTCCATTTAAGTGGCAAAATTGTACTGTAAAAGTAATAATTACAGTAGATCTACTCATATAAAGGATTCGTACACGTTGCTAACTTGCGAGACTGCTTATATTATTAGGCCTAGGTTGTAAACTTGTGCAATCTCTAAAAGGACTGAAACTGGTGTACTACGTATACTTACGCGTGTATTTTTAATATATTTTAAGAGTTTCTTCAGCAGTGTGTTGATTTCTTGCTGGGATGAGTTAATCCAATTGTTTTCATGACTGCCATAGGTGTTGTCTTGAAATTTTGATAAATGTGATTTTAACTCCATTTCCAACTCTATCACGTATACCGCTCCCGCCATTTTTTCAAATTCAATGTTTCGACTAAGCTTGAATCGGTTCTACAGTCTAGTTTCAATACAAACGCACGAATGAAGCAGTCCGTCAAACACATGGGCGGATATTATTGACACATGCATGCGAATATCCAGCTACACATGTACGTGTGTGTAGGCTAATTACAGCTGCATACAGATCGAAGCTAACGATATATAGCTATAGCTAGGTGACATTCAGTTTTTTGGAAAACGGTTAACGTTGGAAGGACAAAAACAAGCGACAGAGACAAAGATATACTGCAGGAAATATGACACTTGAAGCTATCAGATATTCCAGGGGGAAACTCAGCATCCTCGACCAACTCCTTCTCCCAATGCAAACACAGTACATCGAGGTTAACAATACAAACGATGGTTGGCAAGCAATCAAGAAAATGCAGGTATTTTTTGTAATTTAACTGAATTCCTTTTTTATTGCACGAAGATCCGGTAATAAGTTGCATGGTGTCGGGTCGCTTCTGTAACAATTTATATGAATTAAGTCGGTAGTCGTTTCGGGACTTTTTTTCCGGGTCGTTTCGGGAGTTGTTTTCATAATTTTCGCTCTCGCACACGTTTTCATAATGTAAACACTGCCTGTCAATAGTTGGCACACGTTACTTTTTCAAATATGATTGTTCCATATTGGATCACAGGGACACGTTGCAATAGTAATAAATATATGGGGGGTCGATATAAACATGTTTGTTATTTCATATAAAAAAAGCATTTTTTCCAAAAGTCTGTCCCTTATCTCTTACAATTTGATTTAGAATTATAGTTTTGTTGATATCAATTGTGATTTGACTCTAGCATTTATAATATTTCAATCCAATCACAGATATAAACATGTTAATTATGTTATATCGACCCCCATATATTTTATACTTACATTACTATTGTAACATGTCCCTAAGTGCTACCGAGTTTGCTTAAATGAATAACCTTGACCCAATTTCAAGGTAACATCGATCAAATGTGTTAGAAATAGTGCTGTCACAATATACCAATATAATAAATTGCAACTATCAATAGAAATGTGTTGCACCGCGGTACAAATTTGAAATACTGGGTTTTTGGTGGTACAGGTTAATTTGGAGTACTTACATTCAATCTTGCCTAATTTCCTTCAATATTTTGCATAAATTCCAAGAAAAACAGTAAAACAAGGTCATTTCTGTTAAACACTTATTTTTACTTTCTCTTTTCGATAGTCTGAATCAGCTAAATGTTTGAACTTTCAAGAGCCCCATCTTTTTTCTCAAGCATCTCTTCTTCTCTGTCAAAATACAACAGCGAGCATGGCTGATGGCTATGACTGTATGCCAAATAAAAAGGCAAAAAAGTGGCATATGGGGGCATTTTTGTCTAAGACAAAACAAACAAACAAAGTCAATGAAAATGGGAGTGGCCGTTTTGTCAAATCAATAGATTGTGGTACGTATCTTGATAGTGACACTCTGTATTGCAATATATCGTGGTACAGTTTTCCCATATCGCGACAGCACTAGTTTAAAATATTCCAGTAGTTGTTTCTCCATAACCATTGCCTAGGATACTGATATTTGGCCTGTAGTATGCTGGGATGAAATACTACCAAGGTTGTTTAAATTAATGACCTTGACCCACTTTTAAGGTCAAAGGGGTCAAATGTGTTTAAAATATGTCAGCAACTTCTTCTCAATTTATATAACTGAAAGTCCCAGGGTTATTGGTAGCATGCTGGAATGAAGGGATGTCAAAATTTGTTTGACTCTCTTACATTAGGTCACAGGGGTCAGATATTTTAGTATCTTTAAATAACTTCCCAATAACCAATTAAAATATTATAGGCGACTGGTTTTTAAAGTCAGATGGCTGTTAAGGCCCATGGGCCTCAGTGTTGCTTCATTTCTAATATACACAAGAATATTGGGTAAGGCAATATAAAACTTAATAACTAGATGTACTGTGCTATGGTTGGACAGGTACGGGGAGCACCAGCTATAGCAATAGTGGGCTGTCTGAGTCTGGCTGTGGAGATGCTGAAAACAGACTTCAACTCGTCCCAGGAGCTGGGAAACTTCATTGGTGAGAAGTTGGACCATCTCGTAACTGCCAGACCTACCGCTGTCAACATGGCTTCTTCTGCCATCCATTTCAAACAGCGAATTTCCACACTTTTGAAAAATGGAGACTTGAGTGTTGAAGACTTTAAAAAGACGTAAGTATGATAAAGAGGAACTGTAATTGATACCTTGGTATATTTCCTAATTTTAAAGTGCTGTTTCAAATTTGGAAAAAATTGTCTTCCACTCTAATAATTTCCATGGTTTTACTTTGTTCAAACTTGCCCATTGGTTTTGATTAAGGTTATGAATATAAGAATAATAATTTGTGGTTCTTATGTGCCGCCTTATCACAACCTAGCTTGCAGCTCAACTCAAACCGGTTCACAGAATTTTTGTTCATGGTTATAGGGCCTTTAGCAACCCGCCAATGTCTTTCTCAACTCCATAGCATTCCACAATTCTACCTGTGCCATTCTACAATTCTAGCTGTGCCCATTCAATTACTCATTTACAGCTGCATATAGCCTGGATCAAACCTTATGAACATTTGTTATGACATTACTTGAAGCAATCAAATAGTTGGAAGTAAGCAATGAGTTTACTGACCAAAGGTTAAGTTCACCGGGTCAAAGAGTAAAGTATTGAAGCTTTTCACTGATGCACATTTTTGTATTACATTATGAAGCAAAGTTTGTTAGAATTAATCAAAGAGATGACTTATACTAAAGGTCAAGGTCACTGGGTCAGAGGTCAATATCAAATTTTGTAGGGGAATTAAATTATCAGGTTCAAGGTCACTAGGGGGTCAAAGGTCAAGATCATTGGTCTAAAGGTTGATTTTGGGTTTTTTTCGATCATGACGCTATAAAACTAAGTTTTTTTAGAATTATTCAAAGAGTCAACTGACCAAAAGTCAAAGTCATTGGGTCAAAGAGGTCAAGATTACTGGGTCAAAGGTCTAGATTAAATTTGTAGCTTTTCACTAATGAACATTTTGCCTTGACATTATGAAGTTATGTTGGTCAGAATTAAACTGGAAATAAACTAACCAAAGATCATGGTCACTGCATGGGTTTGACCTTAGGCTCCAAATCAAGGGCAAATTATTTCATAGATAAGCTAGGAGTCAACAGAAAAATTTTAAGTCATCTTGTCATAGGTAAAGCTGAAACGTGTGTGTTGTCCACAATTGTTTTTATCATGTGATCATTTGATAATTTGTTTGCTGTACGATGACTTTGGTCCTAGAAAACCAGCATATTTTAATTTATCTTAATCAAGATCAATTTTAAAGAAGGCTCTTTGGATGAAAACTTCGGGACAGGTGAACTTTGCGAATATTTTTAAAGTAAAAAAGTCTAACCTCAGCATCGGCGACATGAGTATATGGCTCCTTTATGATTATATATGGGTGATATATAGCCACACAAAGGGCCCTGGCTGACCTGTCAGTCTTCCAGTTCATTTGGTTTTAAACATGTAATCATCTGTGTGTGTTTTACATTCATATTTCTGTTTTCTTTACTTTGAAAATTAAGCCGCCCTCTGATCAGTCCAATTCATTTGTATTTCAGAATTGTCAGTGAAATTGAAGAAATGCTTGAAGCTGATGTTCGTGACAACAATGCCCTAGCAAAGTATGGTGCTACAGACATCATGGAGCGTTGCTTACACAACAAAGTCCGAGTCCTCACGCACTGTAACACTGGCTCGTTAGCCACAGCAGGCTACGGCACAGCTCTAGGTAATGACATTTAGATAGTTTAGTCCAACAAAATGGTAACTGTTATTGCATGTCAGGGCCACAGTGGCAAAGTGGAACTCTAGCTTTTGTTCATCAACCAAACTCAACATGTCCTAGTAATAATCAAATGGCCATGACTATTAGTAGAACATAACAACAAACAAAACCAAATTATTTGGTTGTAAAGCAATTCAACTATTAAATGGAAAACATTACAGTTTATCTTTTTCTTTATATCATTTTCATGTCACTAACATTGTGATTTTTGACATCTTGATTTTGTATCTGTTTATTGAAATGAGGTTCAGTTTCCCATAAAATGGGATTGAGATATCATGTAAGTTTATTTGCCTACCTTGGTAGGACTAGTTATCAAGATATCAATTCCACTCCTATGCCATTTCTAGCTTCATCTTCTATGTATTAACAATGTGTTGACATTATATTCTCTCCAATGTTCATCAAGCCATCTCAAAACATCTGTGTGTTCGCCTTGTCCAGACCGACTCTGACATTGAAATTAGAACCTCCTGCGCAAACATTTGATTATTTTTATTTTAGGCGTTATTAGAGCGCTTCATGAGAACGGTGATCTGGATCATGCTTATTGTACAGAGACTCGGCCGTACAATCAGGGAGCTCGACTCACTGCTTATGAACTTGTGTATGAGAAAATACCTGCCACTCTTATTTGTGATAGCATGGCTGCCATGTTGATGGAGCGTAAGAAAATCTCAGCAGTGGTGGTGGGGGCAGACAGGGTGGCCGCTAACGGAGACACGGCCAATAAGATCGGCACCTACCAGCTCGCTATTAGTGCAAAATATCACAATGTGTTGTTTTACATTGCCTGTCCGACGACATCGTATGATGCAAGTAAACAAACTGGAGCAGATATTGTCATTGAAGAGAGACCCGCTCAAGAGCTCACGAAAATCCAAAATATACCCATAGCCGCACCAGGTAAGAAACAAGTGCAAGATCATTGTATAAACACATATAAAAGTTCATTAATATACCCAAAGCAACACCAGATAGAAAAGCAGGCAAAGGCATTGTAAAAACCCATAGCGACCACAAGTGAGAAATAAATTAAATAAGGTCACTTTCCAAAAAATCAGGTTTAGAAAAATACCAACACAATCATAGTCACAAAGGTGGCATTTGAATTCTTTCCAAAACAAGTGGCAATGATCAATAAGTACAATTAAGAAATGCATACATCGACATCTAGCTGTTTTGATCGACATGAAGAAAAGAAATTTAAAGGCTCAATATACGTAACTTCAGGAAATTTTTCGTGATTCTGAAAAATTCTGTGGAAAAAACCAGTTGAACACCATGCACAAATAAGCATAAAACGCAGTAAACCTGAGTGGTAAATAACAAGAAAGTCTTGCCAGAAAAATCCAAAGAATTAAAAATAATTCAGGTGGGGCCCACTTCAACAACAAGTTGAAGTTAGAAGACAGTTCAAAATGGACGCGTGTTTACAAATACCGCATTTCAACTGCTACTGTACCGGTAACTGCGTAAGAATTCATCTTGAATATTGCTGATATCAGTTAATCTTAACTAAATCTATAAATATAACAAGTTATTAGGCTTGATTTTTGCTTAAAGTTTTGCAGAAAGTTACGTATATTGGGCCTTTAATTGTATGCTTTGTTATTTGAAAAAGATTATTCCTTGTAATGTTATCTTTTCATGCGAAATAGAATTCCTAAATTAATGAAATTATGCTTCCGCTTCATATAAAGTTTTGTATATCAATACCCAATGTTAATTATGATAATTTATCAATTGTCTACCACTACAGGTATAGACTGCTGGAATCCTGCGTTTGATGTCACACCTGCCGAGCTCATCACTGGGGGAATCATCACAGAGCACGGAGTCTTTAAACCGTCCGAACTCCAGCAAAAGCTAAAACCATTTATAAACAAATAGTCCAGAACCGTCCAAACTATAGCTCAAGCTCAAACCATTTATAAACAAATCGTCCAATAAATACTCCTATACAATGAAGTGTGGTAGTGTAATTGATAAAATGTATATTTCATTCGGTGCTTTTTGATAGCAGTGTAAACAGAACTCTATATAATCTGTAATCTTTCTTACGTAGAATCTAATTATTCAGCTAGTTCCTCATCATACATAGAGATTTTGTGATGCAAGTTTGTGCGTAACTGATGAAAACATACCCAAGTGGATTCTAGCGTGGACAAATTCCTGCTGTTTGCTGAGGGACAGTAGAACCACAGAGAGCCATAGGAACCTTGTTAAGATGAGAACTCAAGTTAGGAAAAAATAGTTCCATATCCAGCTACATAATTGTATAGATTCTTGGAGCAGACTGCCTGCATAATAATAGTAATAATAATTTGAGGTTCTTATATACCGCTTTATCACAACCTATAGGTTGTCTCAAAGCGGTTCACAAATTATTATCTGTGGTTATAGGACCTTAGCAACCAGCCAATATCGTTCTCAACTCCCTGGGGAGCGTACAACCGGTGCTGCCATTTCGGTGCTCATTCTACAATTTCTAGCACTGCCAAACCATGTACTCATTTACAGCTAAGAAGACTGGAACAAGCAGAGTAAAGTATCTTGCTCAAGGATACAACACAAGTGCTGTGACCGGGACTCAAACTCACAACCCTTCAATCACGAGCCCGGCCTCCAACCACTAGACCACTGCATGTGCCTGTGATTATTTGTGTATCATTTGATCAATGCTCTGACTATCATTGCGTCTTGCGTGTATTATACCTTGAAATTATACCCTGACATGTTACATAAAGGGAGGTAATCTGGTAGTGTGTACCAGTAAAGTTGATGCGTCAGTAGTGGCTCCGACTACAAAATGACGTGAACAACGGTTGACTGGGAGTTTGGGCCAACATGTTTTTTCAGTCTCAATGAATCACATTGAAAAAAAGGAAAGACTGAATATGTACACATTTCTACGGCATAAAAGTTAAAAGAACTGAAGGCTTGAAAGTGGTAACTTTTCTTTAGTCAAATTTTCATTCTTCACTGGTAGATCAATAGATCATACACATGTATTATTTTCACTAAAGTACTGTTTATGGTATCTTAGGTGCTTATTTGAACTATGTTGAGTATTTCTAGGTGCAATGTACAGTCAACTTCGAAAATAAGTCGGGAACAACGAAATTCCGGCAACAACGAAGTAAATTTAAAGTCCCGATTTTCACTCTTATATATCGTATGTATTGTTTTACTGAAACAACGAAGTCTGAAATAGCGAATTAACTGAAACAACGAAGTGATTTTGCAGTCCCCATCCGCATTTTTACCTGTAATAACGAAATAATGACCAGGGTCGACAAAAATTCCTGATATAACGAAATGTTTTTCATGGTCCCAAGTAGTTCATTATAAACAAAGTTTACTGTATATGCTATTCATTTGATGTGTAACTTTTAATGATCCTGGCTGTTAATAGGATGTAGACACAATCATACCAAACAGTTTTTGAACTTGAAGTCCTTGGGGCCTCGATAATTCTTGTTTATTTAAAAAAAAAAAATCTTATAAGTACCATTAATTTCATACCCAGTAGTTAATGGAATTTTATGTTTTGATTTTAATCAACTGGTGACTCTTATTTTTTGAAGATTTACATGTATATAATATTATGTATTGTTACTATTGTACTGGTAATCTTTCAAAAGGCCAGTTAGGCCATTGTTGATCATTTAGTCCAGTGTCAATCAATATTTCTATATGTTGTTGATTCACTCGCCTGTTGAATATTAGTCTGGTGTTGATAAAAAATATAATAGTTTATTAGTATTTATAGATTAGTATGAAATCTAACAACTGAAGTAGATTATTTTTATAGTAGTCTGATGAATCAATCAAATGTTTATTCTTTTGTTTAAAACCAGTGAGGATATATATACAGTCAAACTTTGATGTTTCGAACGCTGTGGGACCGTCGTGAAAACTTTGAAACATCAGGACTTTGACTCATGAATTTTGAACATCAAACATTGACATGTACATGTATATGTACGTGTATATACAAAGTACATGTCAAATAACTGTATGTACTGTACATATTAAGAGGAACTGATGTAGTGCTAGAGTACTGTAACACAGGTTAAGAAATTGTAGATTCACATTTATAAAGAATAGTATACTGAAATACACACTGTAATTTTGTAAGATGTTTTTGTTTGTCAACTTAATTTTCAAAGCAGGTAAAATTTTCACTTCGATTTATTAGTTGTACTTTTCAATGTTTTCATAGCGAACGGGTCAGATTAAAACTTGGATACAGCAAAAAAATTGATTCATAGAAGTTTGATTCATGAAAAGTACATGTAAATCAATAGTGTTATATAATGAAAAAGAATCGGAATTTGTCAAAAGTTCGACACACCGAGAAATAAAAATCATCGAAGTTCGATTAATGGAGGTTTGACTGTATTATAGTTAAGTTCAGTGCTGTTAAATTAGTGTCTGGTATAGATAGTACAGTTAAACCCCACTTACTTCACCTGGTTTTCCCAAATACCCCTCAATCATCAAATGAGTTCATACATATTCAACCATCCTCAAATTAATCAAATACCCTGTATTCCTCAAACTATTAATCAGGTCCCCATGAAGTAAGTGGGTTGTTATATATGCCCCCGTCATGAAATGGGGGAGGGGGAAGGGGAGGCATATAGTGTTACCCATGTCTGTCCGGTCCAATCCTGTCCCGTCCCGTCCCGTTGTGTCCCGTATCCCATACAATGGTAATGTATAACCAGCTAATTTAAATAACTACTTAGGCGATTGTTATCAAACTTCACATACTTAATAAGTACGAATTATGTGTTGTTGTGCACCTTTCTCTTAGCGTCCAAGATGGCCAACACAGCCTCTGATTGGCTGAAAACATATCCTGTAATCACTTTTTTTCTACTTCCCAAAGTATATGGATTATGATGAAACTTGGTGGGAGGAATGATAATATGACAGCGCTCATTATAAACAAAAAACCAGGTATTATGATTCAAGATTGCTGCCTAATGGAGGCTTCTGATTGGTTGAAATTTAAATATTGTCCAATTTAAATGAAATTTGGTATGTATATGTAATATGGCGATACAAAGGCAATGAAAGTATTCATATTGTGAAAACCAAAATGGGAGACATTTCATGGCCTCTGATTGGTGGAAATCCAAATATCCAAATTTCATGAAATTTTGCAGAACTGATTTCATATGGGGGCATTTGTGTCTCCCAGACATTTCTACTGTAAGTTGTGTTAATTATTTATAATCCTGTATTGATAATATTATTAAAATCTGTTGTTGGTAAATTTCAAATCTAGTGTTGAAAGTAATATGGTATTCCGGTGTTGATAATAAAGTTAATTGTTGATAAATTATAATCCGGTGTTGATAATAAAAAAAAAACAGTTGTTGATAAATTATTACCTAGTGAAGAAAATAAGTCTTGTTAATTAATTATAATTCAGTGTTGATAATAAAGCTAGTTGTTGATAAATTATTATATATAGTGTTGAAAATTAGTCAGGTTGATTAATTATATTCCAGTTTTGATAATAAAACCAAAATATTGTTGATAAATTATAATCTAACACTGAAAAGAGGTCTTGTTGATAAATAACAATTTAACAATGATGATAAAATAAAACTAATGATTTTGATTTTTTAGACCCAATTCCTGGGAAATATTTTCGTATAAAATATTAGAAGAATGGTATTGATTAGTTAGTCCAGTGCTAACAAAGATATCTGTTGTGATTTGGTAGTACTGTACCTGTAAGTTTGGATCAGGTGTTGTTACCTCTGTTGGTGTTATTACTTTGTCTGATATTGATTTATCATCAAGGTTTCAATAAAGAATATGTTATCAAGTCTTTATGTAAGCAAGAGTGACCTTTTTAGCTCACCTACCCGAAGCATCCGTCGTCCGTCCGTCAGTCATCTTTTCCTATAAATCCCTACTAGTACTGAACCACACTGCAGAATTTGACCAAATTCCACCAGAAACATCCTTGGGTGAAGGGGATTCAATTTTGCTGCTTTGGTCTGACCCCCCCTGGGGCCTGAGGGACAGGGCCCAATAGGGAAAATATGGTAAATTCTTTAAGATCCTTTTTCTTTAGGAATGACATGGTATTGTCCATGCCTGAAGTAACCTTGAGTAAAGGGTATTCAATTTTGTATAAACGGTTTGTCGGAAATGACATCTTAATAGATAGAAGGGGCTTAATGTGCTTTATTAAAATTGTCAATTTCATACCCTCCTTAGCTTCATGTTCCCGCCGTAGGGAGGGGTTGAAGTTTGTACTTTAAATAGAAAATAACACTTTTAGGTATATTTTGTTCATTTTCTGTTTGAAATAATTCAAGATTTGTTAGCATCATAACCAGGAGAGAACGGATGATAATTTGAAAGTTTTGTCCCTTGCCCACCCTAGGGTCTGTGGGGAGGGACTCAAATGGGTTGAATTGCCTAAAATTTCAGCAACCTTTTTTTTCACATCCAGATATACTCAGATGAAATCTTCTTTATAGATGAAAGGATCTCAAGATGCTTTTTTGAAATTTTGAAGTTCATTCCGCCCAGACTTCATGTCCTCCCCCCTGGAGAGCTGACTTTGTTTTTGTTTGTTTTGGAAGATGACACGTTTGGGTAAAATTCATGACTGGAAACCCACGGTACACTTCTCTGACGCTTGCATATGTAAGTGTCAGAGAAGTCTTCCTAGGGTTTCTGCCAACGGGTAAAATTAGGCCCCAGTACATTGTATCAGAATAACAAGAGGTTCAGTCACCAAAATAACTCCTACTAGGTCAAAACCCAAGGTCAAAGGTCAGTGTACATTTTTCTTAAGCAAAATTGGTTGGAATTAAACAAAAAGTCAACTGACCAAAAGTGAAGTTTGCAAAGTCAAAGGTCAAGTTCAACGTTTGTAGCTTCTCACTGAAGAACAATTTTTCATAGACCATTTTAAAAAATGGTCGGAATTAAACGAGGAGTAAACTGGCAAAATGTCAAGTTCTCCGGCTCAAGTCAAAAAGTCAAGGTCAAAGATTTAAAGGTCAATGAAAACGTTCATAACTTTTCACTTTTGAGAAGTCAATTGATCAATGTTATGGGTTTGACCATTAGGTACAAAGCTTAGGGATTCGAGATATAAAGCATTACACGGAACCCATGCTGTCCCGTCAGTTTTCTAGTTCAAACTTGGTTATTGTTAATGATAATTTTGATGTAAGGACGCAACAACAGGTCATCGTAAGGCCCACGGGTATCTTGTTAATTAACAACATCTGACCCTTGCGATATTGAAACGGAATCAAGGCAGTAGCCTTTCATTTAACGATGTTGACAGAAAGAGTACATGTATTTCGTTGTAGTATTCACGATAACCATCCAGTACGCTGCATGCTAACTTTTAAGACAGGTTCTCTCTGTCATAAATAATGTAGCATTTTCATCGTCGTGCTACGTATACTGACAAAGCAACACGCCATTGAGTATATTGGTTATGTAAGAAGTGGGGCCGAGGTCATTCATTTGAACAAAAGGGATACTCATTCATCATACCCTCTGTTATATGTTATTCCGAAGAAGTCATTTATAAAAGTGTACCCTCTACCTATCACCACCGAATCTACCGCCACCCTCGCATACCGCCACCTAAACTTCTAGAACGGATTTCTCTCCTATATAATTTCCTCGTTAAGTTCGCCACCATCGCATACCGCCATCCGCCACACCCTTTAAAATACAAACGTCCCGAATCGCTATATATTTCCCTCGACGATAACGCCATATTGTTCTGTTTTTGGAGATCGAGGAACTCTTGAATGTTCCATTTGGAATGGCATGCAGCAAAAGCAGATCAATAACCATTTCTAGATATAATTTGTGCACATGTAGATCTATATGACGATATAATACTAAGCTTGTTTTTATTTAACTGTTGGAAATGCAATCTATTATGCAATTTAATTCATGGTTATAATTTTCGTAATTCGATACTATCGCCACCCTCGTTGTACCGCCATAATTGCTGTGGACGAAAGGGGGCGGTATAACAAGGGTACACTGTACTATACGCAATTTGACCCTTTCGTCATTAAGATAAATGTTTTGAGGCATTTAATTTGGTCTCGGCTACATTAAAGTAGGCTGTATTCATTCATTTGAATAAGAAATTCGGTGAAAGTTTAAAAAAGATTTAATCCCTTTCGGCTTTGATAAGATCATTCATCACAGCATTCTGCATTTTAAAAGGTTACCGTCGTACAGACGCACAACCTGCCTAATCAATCACAATGTAGTTATATGAAGGCACAAATTGAACTTTCAATCGTATTTGAATTGACATCGCTGCTAGAATGTGATAACAAACTCCGTGATTACGGCAATTCTGAATCACATTAAAATAAATATGTTGATTTTCACTTTCATCCCATTTTGCTTTCCATATTAAGTGAAAGAAGTATTCATAAAATGCCTTTAAACATCGTCGGAAACCCACGGTACACTTCTCTGACGTTTTCATACCGGGGGCTAAAATAGATGGAAACCTTCGTTTTCGTTCTAAAATAGAAGCCAATCATATCGATACTTTCATCCACGATCTATTTTAACCCACGGTATGCTAATGTCAGAGAAGTGTACCGTGGGTTTCCGACGATGCCTTTATGGAGCTATGATCTCACTAGAACTATCAATCGTAGCAACTAATACCACAGCAGATGTTGGATTCTTATGCATAATTTAGTGATTTTGACCTTAGAATCAACTTACAGAAATTGTAGCCCGCATTTCCTCTGGCCCTGACCACAGACATAGACATTTTGACAGATAGATGTCTGGTGTAGCCCAAGTTTCCTCTGGCCCCGACTCAAGACTAAGACATTTTAACAGATAGATGTCTGGTGTAGCCCGAGTTTCCTCTGGCCCTAACTCAAGACTAAGATATTTTGACAGATAGATGTCATGTGTAGCCCGAGTGTCCTCTGGCCCTAACACCAGACTTTGACATTTTGACAGATAGATGTCTTGTTTAGCCCAAGTTTCCTCTGGCCCCGACTCTAGACTTAGACATTTTGACAAATAGATGTCTGGTGTAGCCCGAGTTTCCTCTGGCCCTGGCGCCAGACTAAGACATTTTGACAGATAGATGTCATGTGTAGCCCGAGTTTCCTCTGGCCCCCACTCCAGACTTGGACATTTTGACAGATAGATGTCTGGTGTAGCCCGAGTTTCCTCTGGCCCCGACTCCAGACTTGGACATTTTGACAGATAGATGTCTGGTGTAGCCCGAGTTTCCTCTGGCCCCGACTCCAGACTTGGACATTTTGACAGATAGATGTCTGGTGTAGCCCGAGTTTCCTCTGGTCCCCACTCCAGACTTGGACATTTTGACAGATAGATGTCTGGTGTAGCCCGAGTTTCCTCTGGGCCTGGGGGTCTTATTGCAATTTCATGGTGAAATTTTAACAAAGGATCTTTTTATACATGCGTGATAAAGGGTCTTTTGTGGAAATTATTCGATGGCATAGTGACAATTTGGTCGTAAATTTTGTAACCTCAACAGGAGATTTCTTTTCGAAAATACACTCGTGCTGTATCTAAGGAACGTATGCAAACAATAAAAAGTGCTTAGATTAAATCATCATACAACCTCTACATATTGGAAGTATGTATCTGACCATCGGCAATGAACAATCTATTGATATGTACTTAACCAAAGACATTTAAAAAAACATCAGGAAATGACTGGAGAACGATCTAAATCCACAGGGATGTAAAATCAGTTAGCTTAGTTACGTAACGGAATTATATTATATCTAAGTCCTTGGTTTCGTTATTTATCATCCTCTGTCTGATCAGGGAACTATATATTATCAATCTTGGATGTTGAATAAATCTCGACTTGTAATTGAGTATTTCAAACTTAAGTCGGTGTAAAGGTTTGGATTTTATAATGAAGTATACGATATATTTGTCACCGTCTACAAAAAACAACACATGAATCACACGTACATGTCAGGTCACGCTGTGACCCTACATTAATTATATATATATATAAGTGATCCATCATACATTTACAGTATTATTCACCTTCTGTTTTCCGTTTCCCCTAAAATAATTGATTACTGTAACCAAAAACAGCAGACATGCATATATCATGTATATGTTAATCAGAAAATGATTTCCGCTGAAGGCAATGACACAACAAAAGGTACAAGCGAAAATAACCAAACGTGTATTGTTTATGGTGTCCTAACGGGCATGACAATACTTCGTATTGACAGGTGCTAGATGACATTTAAAACATATCGGTTAAGGATAAAAGCGAGTCTTCGTCACTGGCTAATATTGTATTGTGTCGGCGAGCGTTCATTATTTCTATAGCTGATACAAGCTTGTTACCATAGGTAATATAAGCTGGTAAGTATTTCATTTTTTGTTACTTTATATTCGGCGAGCACTTATTATTTCTATAGCTGATATAAGCTGGTGATCATAGGTAATATAAGCTCGTAAGTATTTCATTTTTCATTACTTTATATTTCGTATTTGCCATCACACGCTGTAAACAATGTACATTTTCACGCAGTGTGGGCGTGTTTGTTTTTTTTAGGAACTTCCTTTTTAAAAAATTACGATTTGGTTAAAAATAATGATATCTCTTAAACATGTATACAGTCGAACCTTGGTATCTCGAAGTCGACGGGACCATAGGAAATCTTCGAGTTATCCTAGTATTCGATTTACGCGAGTTTGAATGCTAGTGTAAAGCTTGTCCGGGACCAATAAAATACATGTCTTCGACAGATGTTCGAGAAATACGAGTTCTAGATAACGAGGTTCTTCTTTACTTCAAGAATTCGTCATATTTCTTCTCAATTAATTTGGACACTAAATAATATGCAAAACATAGTTTATATGATAATGAATTACTTGGATAAATTCTGTAAAAGGAATTTATTTTCTGATTGGCTAATATAGATCGACTCCAGCTAGCACTGTATAATTATTATGACACTTTGCTTATCTAACGAACACTTTTGGCTTATCAAACAGACTGTTCATAAGATATCTGGGGGTATTCTGATAGTTTTATAGTATACATCGCCGGAAACCCACGGTACACTTCTCTGAATACAAACGTCGTAGAAGTGTACCATGGGTTTCCGACGATGTATAATATACTATACCCGGTATTTGTTTCAGTAGCATATTAATTCAACAACATCAGACTGTTTGATGTCTTATCAATAGAAATGTGTTAGAAGAACATGTTTATAATTAATTCCTCGTCGCCGATGAAGCAATAACGCTTTTCCCGCAGTCTTAACCTACTTCTACTTTGTGATCGTCTCGTTGGGAATATTGCCCTTGTTAATACTATCTGTTTTAATTCAATTCTAAATAAAGTTTCCCATTGTATTGCATTCTCTATCAAAATTCTGTTTTCTCTTGAAAACTTGTAATAATATGAATATCGACATTCGAAGTCGTTGTAAAAATGCACTCGGATATAAAGTGTATTTACTCTTCAATGTTATTAGGAAAACAAATTATGTCAGCTTAATTATATTACTCTCAATATTCTGACTGACAGTGTACGTGGGTCTTAAAGGTGAAGGAAACCGAAGTACCAAGAGAAAAACCCACGAGATTGGGCAGTGACCCCATACCTACGTCCGATCGGGATATGGAACCCCGGCCGTCTTGATAAGAGACCAGTTCACTATCCTCTGCGTTTGTCTACCACCAATTAGTATTGTAGACGTAAATCAAACTTTTTCTTACAGATATGAAGACAGCAATGTTAAAAGCTGTGGCGCTGTTACTGCTGATCAACGTTGCCATGTCTACCAGCTTGTGGAGGCCGAGGGGAGGGCGTAAGTAACCTTAGACAAGAGCAAAGTACAGATCCGTTTACTTATCTTTATAATGTCTTGCACTACAGAAAAAGGTGTCGAGTATAACATATATTTGCTCGTTTTCCGTTGTACACACGGAAAGGTTTTATAGCTAAGATATAACACATTAAACAGAAATTCTTTCGGGAACTTTTGATTTCTTTAGTCGCCTCCTCGGCTTCACTTTTAAGGCCCTTGCTTAGCATCACTGACGAGTCCTAGAAGGACGAAACAGTTATATGGTGTAACATCACTGACGAGTCATAGAAGGACGAATCAGCTGTATGTTGTAACATCACTGACGAGTCCTACGAGGACGAAACAGCTGCATGGTGTAACATCACTGACGAGTTCTAGAAGGACGAAACAGCTGTATGGTGTAACATCACTGACGAGTCCTAGAAGGACGAAACAGCTGTATGGTGTAACATCACTGACGAGTCCTAGAAGGACGAAACAGCTGTATGGTTTAACATCACTGACGAGTCCTAGAAGGACGAAACAGCTGTATGGTGTAACATAATTGACGAGTCCTAGAAGGACGAAACAGCTGTATGGTGTAACATCACTGACGAGTCCTAAAAGGACGAAACAGCTGTATGGTGTAACATCACTGACGAGGCCTAGAAGGACGAAACAGCCGTGTGGCGTAACATCACTGACGAGTTCTAGAAGGACGAAACAGCTTTATGATGTAACATCACTGACGAGTCCTAGAAGTGCGAACCAGTTACATGTTGTAACATCACTGACGAGTCCTAGAAGGACGAAACAGCTGTATGGTGTAACATCACTGACAAGTCCTAGAAGGACGAAACAGCCGATGGTGTAACATCACTGACAAGTCCTAGAAGGACGAAACAGTTGTGTGGTGTAACATCACTGACAAGTCCTAGAAGGACGAAACAGTTGTGTGGTGTAACATCACTGACGAGACCTAGAAGGACGAAACAACTGTATGATGTAACATCACTGACGAGCCATAGAAGGACGATACATCTGTGTGGTGTAACATCACTGACAAGTCCTAGAAGGACGAAACAACTGTATGATGTAACACCACTGACGAGCCATAGAAGGACGAAACAGCTGTATGGTGCAGTTTAATTCATTATTTGGCTCGACTGTATCTCATTCTTAATTATAAAGGTGTTATTCTGGTGTGTTTTTTCATACAATCCTGATGATCTTACTATTGTGTTTCAGTGTGTACGGGTCCTCCAGACCCCGGGCCATGCTACGCAAACATGAGACGTTTTTACTATGTTTTGGGAGTATGTGTTCCGTTTACGTATGGTGGATGCGGAGGCAACGCCAACAATCACTACAGCTGGACAGAATGCATGCAAACGTGCTCTTTCCGGGGACCAATTGGACGGCGGTATTAACACTGAACTAAATTGGAATATTCAAACAAGCCATCAAATGAAAGAACAACGTTACACATATTTCACATTTCAATAAAAAATATACACTATCATGTTTTTTTTCTCTTTTTTTTCTGAAGTAAAAGAAATAATGATCTCATAATCAAGATTGAAAATTGGATAATAGGAAGGCAAACACGTACCACAGAGGTAGCTGAAACATGTTTCGTTAACTTCTCGTATTGAAAAGCAACACAACATTATTAAGTTAGACATAACGATCCTATCCCTGTGTCACAAGTTTTAAGCCTACCTGGCCCGAAGAGCCTAGTGAGCTGATGCGATGGTGCGGCGTCCGTCGTTTGTTCGATCGTCCGTCCGTCTGTCAACTATTCCTTTAAACGACTTCTTCTGAAATACCGAAAGGCCTACTGACATTTATATTTAGCTGATAGTTTTCTGGGAATGAGCTGAACAAATTTAGCGAAAAAAATTACCTTGACCCATATTCAAGGTCACAGGGGTAAACCCTGTTAAAACTTTTAAACGTCTCCTTCTGATTAACCAAAATGTCTAGAAGCATGACATATGACTGAAAGGCTCCTTGGATGAAGCATGACAAAATTTGTGAAATGAAATGACCTTGACTCAAAGCCGTAAATGAAATACATATATGTAACTAAAAAACGCATAAAAGTTGGTTCTTATTTTTTTTCAATAGAACTATACTTCAGTAGCAATTTACCCCAAACCAGTCTCACTATCAAATAGAAGACAACTCCAAATAAATAACAAACGAAAAATGTACTCTCTACTTTACTGATATCCTTGTTGATTATTTCAGTAAGAATTTTGTGTAGCTTTCTGCAAGAATCGAAGTCCATAAAGGGCGACAACTCTATCTTCAAACTTATAAGAGTTGCTATCTATAAAGGGAGATAACATATTACAATTTAATCGTTGTGTGTAGCGACGTGAGACACATCGTCGGAAACCCACGGTACCGGTCTTAGTACCACCGTACGGTTGATGCTATATTTTGTTTACACTCTATTATAACCAAATCATTTAATAATAAGAAAAGATTATATTGCTGCTTTGTCGATTTTCGTAAAGCTTTCGATAATGTAAGTAGAATCAATTTATGGTAGAAGTTATCAAAACTTGGGATAAGAGGAAAACTTATAAAAGTTGTTAAGTCCATGTATTCTCATGTGAAAGCTTGTGTTAAAGTAGATGGAAAATTATCTGATTTCTTCCCGAACAGGGTTGGATTATTACAAAGTGATATTTTGTCAAACATCAAGCCCCTGTGGTGTATGTCTTCACAAAATAATTTGAGATTGACACTCGTCGGGCAAAAGCGTAAAATAAAGACAATATTCGGTTATTGTACCAGTGTGAACTACAGAAAATACATTACGGATTTTCAAGCAACCACTGATCTGATTTTATGTTGCTTTACCTCTGATCAGCAATCATTAAATATAAGGGTGACACGCATGTGGGTCTAATTATCTTACAGCTGTGATGGTATAGCAACTCAGAATTGTGGAAAAATAGATTTCTGAAATATTTAAGTAAAAGATACCTTTTTAATTTTTTTATTCACATTTAAGATCCAACTTACAGACATCGAAACTGAATACAAACAATTACACCACACCGTGAGTCCGTAGTTCGTGTGCCGATAGATAGGGTTTTTGTTTGGTTTATTTTGTTTTACGTCCTATTAAGAGCTAGGGTCATTTAAGGACGTGCCATGTTCGGGAGGTGGAGGAAAGCCGGAGTACCTGGAGAAAAACCACCGACCTACGGTCAGTACCTGGCAACTGCCCCAAGTGGGATTAGAACTTGAAACCCAGAGGTGGAGGGCTAGCGGTAGAATGTAGAAACACCTTAACCGCACCACCACCTTATAGATAGGGATATCGACATGACACCTAATTAGCTAATTTTGGCATGTGGTTCATATTGTCGACTCGTTTTTACCCATATACAGAGAAAAACGTTTTTATGAAATGAAATGCCCAATTGTTGCTAGGCACATTACTGGGAGAAGAAGAAAAGAAATTAGTTTAAACGGAAGGATCAGTTTCAGAAATGTAACAGACAAACAAACACATTTCATTTTTTTGACTTTTTTTTTCAAAATGTTCTGAACTGTCTTACCAGTTTTCACGGGAAAAGCGTCACATTTTTTTCATATCTTGAAAGTAGAAAAATAAACAAGCATGTTCAGGTCCATATTTAAAAAACTGCATTAAACTTAAGAGTAAACAAATTTAATTTTTTCCAAAAAGCACGTCAAGCATGATAAATAATAGCATGCTCTATAAGTCAACGCTTGATATGGCGATGCAACAGTGACGGCTAACACAGACAATGGCGCGATACGGTAGCTATACATCCTTGTTGTGTAAACAAAAGTTTCAGTCTGGAATCAGTCTCAAAATTAGATTATTTGACCTGGATTATTTCCAAAACAAAATGTCTGATTTATTTTTAGCGTTTTGCTTAACATTTTCCACGGTAAGGAATTTGCCTAGACTCGTATACTTATAAGTTGTACCAGTATGCTCCACACAGGCTCTGATCAGGACCACACGCGTGCATTGGTAAATTGATACCCACGCAGAGTTAACTCCCCTGGCTACTGCAGCTGAATCGGTGCCAACAGTAGTTCAAGGATACACGGAGGATATGGAGGAGCAACTGGATGACTCGGAGTTAGAACAGTTAACACTGGTGAGTGATTAAAAGTATGATCGGTTATCGATGAACAAATAGCTTCGCTATCTAAACGCTGTTTTGAAAATACCGATATATAAAATACATATATGTTGCCTATTCCGTATAATCACGGTGTCAGAAGTATACTCCTGGCCCAGTGCATAAGGTGCTGACTCCTCCAAAGTCAGAACCGTACTACGCAGTTGCAGCGAGAAACGGTGAGGCATGATCACGTGTGAGGAAAGTTATCACGTGTGTTTTGTTATTGTTTACGTTTTATAAATACGCGCTTTCCTTGGGAGCACGTGCTGACTAATATATACTAGAATGTGAACCCAGTTTCAGCAGCCACATATGATTTTGACAGACACGTTCTATATTTTCCCAGCACTAAATGTTAGACAGACACTGTACCTAGGAGGCTGTAACGTTACTCATGATGTATGAATTATTTTTTAACTAAAACCATGGTAACGTAGAATCTTTAGAAACATAATTCTTTAATTCTTGCAGGCAACATTATATAGTACTGCTTAAATACAAGTTGGGGAAACATGTTGAATCAAAGATAAGTAACAGAATATGTACATTCATCAGCTGTAACTGTTATCAGTTTGACCATCTATCGGGATGGCCTTGTCTGACCACGGGTGGTCATTCCACGATAACGCAGATACGAACGGTCATTGCTACATAACACGTGACCTTATAGAAGCGGTGAAACTCTACACCAAGTACACCACATTGTAACTAGTCAAACAGTGAACATGCAGTACACTGTATAGTCTGTGTTTAATTTGAGAGAGTTCATAACTAAATTGATCTTTATTCTCGTTTTCCTGTTTTGCCAATTTAGATTAAATATATATTTACAGTACCGTAATTTCATGTGTATTGCCCGCGGCCTATACGACATTTTACAGCAGAAGATGTCTAGTGCGGGCTATCTACCGGTGCGGACTATCTGTGTTTTTTTAAAACCAAATTATTAAATAATGCGGGCTATACGTTGTTAAATGTTTCGACTTTAATCAACATGTAGATCTACGCTTTTTGTAAACGAATATATCATTGATAAGATAATATAGAGCTTTAATTATACACATAAACATAGATCATACCAGTACGCCGTAGATATGGTCCATTTACACCAGATGAAATAAATCAAAATTATTCTCATGATAAAACTGCGATTCTTTTCCGGTATAATTGTCTTACTTAAGTTGTCTGTAACTTAACTGTATTTCTGAAGTTATCGGTGTTGCCATTACTTTGCTCAAATATAAAATACATGTAGTATTCATTGAAATCGAGATTGATTCTCTTTGCCAGTTATAGGGTTGGATCTGTCAGCTAGGAGGCCACGCGTTCGCGACTAGTGTTAGGTTTACACAGACAATATGTCTTCAGGTGAATTTCACGTGAAATGTGGTAAAAAGAGATTTTCACGTGAAATACACGTGAATTTAAGCTTTGTTTTTTTAACATGCTTATATCATAACATGGATATGCTCAATTTATTTTTATCATTATATACTGATATATCTACTTATCGTTTGATACATGGCCCGATATTGCAGAGTGTTTCCTAGATGCCAAAAAAATTAGTTGTAGGATATTCAATCATAAAAATGTTTTTCTAAAAGACTTTTTTTATTTGCATATTGCATAACCTAACTGACAGAAAAGAAAATGATCTAATGGAAAGTTCGGAAATAAGGAAATAGAAATAAGCATCTTTACAAGACTTCCAGCTCCGGCCATGTTTCTTTGTTCATTGAGCTATATGTTACGTGGCTAATTGCCAAAGACGCATATATCTCACACAAACACGGATATGTGTAGAACAGTTGATGTCAAATATGAAATGAGGTCGAAGTGCCTGCTGTCTCCTATGCTAGCTCAACACGTCCATCAGCTACACCCAAACAAATGACGTTCTGTTTATATCGCGGTAACTTTACAGAACGCACAAAAGTGAAGTGCACGCGAGTGCGCGAACATTTGTATACAAACCCGTGCATGGTCACGTACATCGGACGTAGACTAGAGTATAGAGGGTAGTAGGTTTTAGATACTCGGCATGCTGTCTTCAGATCTTTATCATGTGAGTACATACATGTTCCATTTAAAGTTTTATTTATCCTCTTAAGATTGTTAAAGGTTTATTAAATACATTTTTTCTGTTGATTATTGGTAAAACATCGACGGTACATCAACAGCGTACCGTGATACTACGCGCAGTTGGTAAAAGTATTGCGCAAATACAGTCGCCTATATATATATATAAACGGAGATACGTTCAACATGTAGATAAGTAGATACGTTTCTACATGTAGATAAGTTATAGTGTTTTCATTGGCTTCTTTAATATTTGTCAGGGCTGGTAAGTATTAATTAATTACAGCTTCATATAGCACATCTACGGAAATAAGTATGACATTTCCATTACTAGTACGATATGTGCTTTTGTCAGAACAGCCGAATGTGTTCTAAAAACAAAGTTCTCGATATGTTATTCTAGTATGGGCCAGAAGTAACGACCAAAACATGAATTGAAGTCTGATTTGTGAAATGTTTGGTTTGTTTCATGTCGATGCAAACGGTCACATGACTTCCAGAATCAATGTGTATGTAGTTGAAACGCTTTTTAAGTTGAATATGCCTAGTGCTATCCTAGGGAAATAGCTCACGATGTCCAAGTGGTGTAGTGGATAGCGCGCTTGCCTTTCACAAGGCGACCGGGGTTCAATTCCACGATTGGAAACGCAAAGGTATGGGGTCATCTGCCCGACCACGTGGGTTTATCTGGGTATTCCGGTTTCCTCCTTCACTATGACTTTCCGCGCACTTACATCCGGGCCAACAAGAGTGACATTAGATGTTTTATATTGTTGTTAAATAAAGAAACTTTATACATTTTGCATGCATATTCATGCATATCAAATTAAAGCGGATTTGTTAAGTACATAAGGATGAGAAGAATTCATCAGAAATTTCTTTTGTTAATTCATCTCAGTAACATTTAACCTCCTATACTTTCAGTATCTTCGACTGTTTGGCTTCGAAAGAAACACAGAACCGGAAGTAGTTGAAGAACAGGAAGAGTATGGCTGGGCTCAACTCCCCGACATTATATTGGAGGACATCTTCGCTTTGCTGACACCCAAGGCCCGCCACCAGGCGTCGCGTGTGTGCAAGTCATGGTATAAAACCTTTTATTCGCCGCGCGTCTGGGAGACATTTCATTTCGAGGATGGAACCCTCACAAGGAGGCGTTACAACTTGTTCAAAGGGTTCACGCGTGAGCTGTGCCCAAGAAAAGCTCAAAACTGTCTCAATAATGTCGGGTCTCTTTTCAAGAAAATCATTGTTTCTCCGATAATTGACTTTTATAATTTGCTCTTTTTGGGTGTCCTCAGCTCTTTCCTGTCCTTCTATGAAGAGTTCCCGATACCCATGCTGCACACTTTCCAGTTCACGTTCGCGTGTGAAAGTCGTGGTATCAATGGGAACATGATATACGGGACTGGAGGTCAGATCCTTCAAGAACTCAACACATTGATCGGCTGCATAAAGAACCTGAAAACTTTGAGCATCAACCAGCTCCTGCTCGCCGAGGAGGACGTGCCTGGCTTGTTTGAGGCTGCGCTGAGGTACAATGGCGAGTCTGTTCGGTTCCTCGAGATCATTAACTGTGCTAAAGCCGACACCCCTCTACCACAGTTGGCGAGGTTCGACTCTCTACAGCGACTTACTGTCAGTCACCAACATGTCGATGATGAGGTGGCAGTCCTTCTAGCGGGGACAGGTCTTTCTGACCTTCGTTTGGTCCAGGATCAGTACACATGTGCCACACAGCCCGTTTCAGCCGACGCCTGGCGCCTCATTAAAGAAATGGCGCCATATCTAAATGTGACGCTTGAAGTGCGCGGGAAATGTAAAAATGCTTTGTTACTTCAACCGCACGCACCCGTGGTTAGTATCGTTTTCAGCACGCCCCACTCGAAGATATCGCATGGCGAGGCTGTGGACATTGTTCACTTCTACAGGAAGACCCTGGAAGTGTTTATCCAAAAGGGCATCCCCCGTAACCATGGTCCCAGATCATTCCACGAAAGGGGGGATTCTTCTTTCGTCATGTTAGTCAAACATTGCCCGAAGCTCAAAACCCTCATCATCAATGAACGGATATCGACAGCTACAGTACTGTTACTTTCGCACGAGGGTAGATCATTGGAGACCTTCCTCGTACGGGCAAATGCCATTATCAAGCGTTCGGACTGGCCTCGGGATCGAGAGTGGTCCGAGGAATTTTATACGAAACTGCGGACAAATGCGCGCTGTTATGACAGGTTGTCCAACGAAGTTGCGCAGAAACACGATTGGAAATGGCGCCCATTGTCAGACAGAGAGTTTAAACAGATGGTGTAGAAGGCATATGTTGTGAAGAGAACGCGATTGTGCATAGAATTCTCATACACGTATGAATAGGAGATTATTTTTGTATTGTGCAAGCCACGTTTTATCGTTTATACTTTTATATTATCCCTGTTTTATACTCCTCATAAAGCTATTTACATCCCATACAGTACCAGTATCTTTACGATACGGTCGTCTAAAACACGAAACTGTCCGATATTTAATGAAAAAAATACATCATATTCTAACTGTAATAAAATTTAATATATTCTCTACAAATGCAGTATTTACATTGTGATAAATTGTGGTAAGACCGCGTATTACATGGCGTCGTCGTTATTATAATATTTGTAAAATAAGTATTGATATATATACAGATGGAAGTGTTTCTGGTTCCATGTGAACGTTTGCATGTAATATTGTTGTAATGTTCCACGATGTCTTTTACATAATTGTACCTTTTCGTTTTGATTAAAACAATCTTAAACACGATATTGATTAAAATTTTATTTTTACTTTTTCCTTTTAAAATGTTTGAGATCTGAAAGCCAGTAGCATACTCCGGTGAAGGGCTGCCAAGTGTGTTCAAATGAATGACCTTGGCCCACTTTAAATGTCTCATGGGTATTTTTTTCAATATTCAAATGACTTCTCAATAATCAAAAGACATATATGGTAATGACACTGAGCCGGAAGCAGCATGCTGGGATGAAAGGCTACCAAGTTTACCTTTACCCATCATAAACCGTAATGGAAATAGCTACCAATACATAACACCTACCCTAACAATGGGTCAAGGGTCAATTAAATATCATCTGGAATACCCGGGACAGTGAATAGTGAAATAAAACAATATACTAGATAGAGGTTGTTTTTTAACAAAAAATATATCTCCCCTTTAAAGGCCCAATATGCGTAACTCCAGGAAATATTTCGTGATTCTGAAAAAAAATCTTTAAAAAATCCAGTCGATAATTATGCAAAAATAAGCCTAAAACGAAGTAAACGTGAGCGGTAACTAACAATAAACTTTTGACATAAAAATCCAAAGAATTGAAAATAATTCAGGTGGGGCCCACATCAACAACAAGCCGAAGTTAGAAGACAGTTCAAAATGGGCGCGTGTTTACAAATACCGAGTTTCAACTGCTGCTGTAACGGTAACCGCGTACGTATTCAACTTTAATATTGCTGATATCAGTTAATCTTAACTAAATATATCATAATAAAAAGTTATTAGGCTTGATTTTCGCTTCAAGTTTTGTCGAAAGTTACGTATATTGGGCCTTTAACGCTTTTAACTTGACAAGATATTCAGGAAAACATTGTACAAATGTTTGTTTCATATAAGAATATCTTGGCACTTATTTCACCTCATTATAAGAGGGACTGTATTCTGCTTGCAGCTTAACTATAAAATACATACATGAACAAGTTCTAATTGTAATAGTTCATTACAGAACTCCCAAAAATTTTACCTCAGTCACAAATGATGCTAGTGATGATAGTCTTCGATGCAATCATATTGCAAACAACGTGTAAAGCAAAACTAGAACACTGACAAATAAGAAAGGACCAACAATGTTCTTTGAACCTAATTGTTTAGCAGCGAAGATGTGCAAACATTTGTTTACTTGACACATCGTTTGAGCCCTAAAAATTTCAAAATGGCATGACAAAGTGTAAAGTAGTGAAGAGGTGACATTGACCTTTGATCCGATGACCTTTAAATAACAATTAAAATATGAGCTTCACCTTTGATTTTTGACACTTTGTCAATGATTGTTAATGTAATGAAACACAGACATTACCTTGTTCTTTAACCTTTGGTTAAGACCATAATTACAGTACATTATGCATCATCTATAGGTAATTTAGGTAAACTGCAAGTTTCAGCACATTATTCTTGACTGGTTTGAAAATTACTGCTCAGGCAAGAATAATTGTAAAATTTTGCACTTAAATTTGATATTTGACCTTGAGGTCAAGGACACAGTGACCTTACGGCAGTGCATTGTACATCAGCTTTAGGTGATGTTAGTATACTGCACGTTTCGAGCCGCTAGCCGTTCAAATATTTAAGCAAATCATAGAGTCAGAACCCTTCAGACTAGTTTCGTTAAGATATCGTAAACATTTGAGAAGTAATAGCTCAGGCAAGAAATTATTGGAAGAATCAAAATAACTATAAGAAAAGTTACCAATACAAATCCCACGTGGAGACGTGATAAGGCAATGTTACCTTATATTGCTGCCGTAAAATCAAAACTATTCAGTTGTAAAAACAATATTAACAAAACGTATCCATGTACATGGACTATAAATGTTATTCATATAAATCTGTTTCAATTTGTACTTGTAATTTCACTCTAAAGTAGAGATTTGTTGTTCAGTATGTCTCCCCTTTAACGATTTAAAAGTTATGACCCGGGGAAGAAAAAGCATTGCACCAAATGTAGGCTCTGCCTAGAATCTGTATATATGAAAACATGCCGTAGATGAATAGTGTGCTACTATTAAGGGGATCAGCAGGTCTCACGTCTTATCTGCAAGGCCGCTTAGTAAATTAAGGAAAATACAAAGAGAGTTTAACGATAACATGACTGTTAATGTGATATAGACAACTGTGTGACAAAGTACTCCTAACTTTTATAATACCCGACATTAAGACCAATTATTACAAACGCTTATTACTCAACTACGATTCCTCTGAAGAATGAACGTTTTGCTTCAGGTACTCCGGCTGTCCTCCGTCTCCAAAACCCTTGCATGACCTTGAATGAGCCTGTCTGTTAATATGACGTAAAACAAAATAAACCAAGCTAAACCAATGTAACAGCAATGCTTTGATATACTTGACTTCGGTTTACACTATACATTACACGATATAGCGGAGTTGTTTGTGTAGAGTTAAGATATCGGTTTTATTTGTAGCACTGCTAGTCTTGGCGATCTTGCTGCGTCATGGCTTCGGTTTTGCTTCCCTTTTTTATTAATGGCTGTCGAAGTATTTCTGGAATGCATCGTTAAAATTTACTATGACATATTATCCGTTCGTATCGATATACCTTGGCACAACCGCATGTATCCCAGCAACAGGAATCTAGATGTAGTTTCAACATACGTTAAAAATCGTAAATACCAAATGTAAATGTTTGAGTGCCAGATGGAGGAACTTTAACAAAGAATATGCAGTATCAAATGTAGTCTCGACTAAATAAAGTCGTGGATAGAGCTCGTTATTATATAATTAGTAAATAACACTATTACTTATTGGTCCAAAAAAGATCACATGACATTAATTATTCCCTTTTAATTACTTCATGGCGTCACCGAGAAGTTAAAAAAAACGTTCCGCCAGGTTCGTGGAATTTTGTATTGACCCCTGAGAGTATATGTATTTCATTCACAATGAACTCAAAATATGATGAAAACAGTCAAGATGTCTCGGGGTAATCCATAGTGCATCGGGCTTGACAACAAATGGTCGCGGGTTCGAGCCCAAGCGACGGCGCTATATCATTTTTCCTCTTCCTATTACACAATATTACACTTCTTCTTTATTCTTCACATGGTTTTTCTTTCGTTGATGTCGATTCAATTGTTGAAATATTTCTGCTTTTTATTTCAATGACCAGTCAGCAGAAGGGCCTTAATAAGTAGTGAATACTGCCCAGGTCAGGTTCATAAAACCATCGATTGCCTTCAACCGAAGTCTGTATCTGTATAATACATTATGGTGACATGATGCTATAACACGGCGACATGGTGTTAGGTAGAAATTTCGTTCCTTATTAACCCGTCTTCTTAATTTAATAAACTTTAATTCATTATGAACCATCCTCTCAGCTGTACCTTTGAGATCATCATGAAGATAATTCTATTTTGTCTGTAGTGTTATCTTCTATATCGTGGGAGCTATTATAATATATAACTTGTATTATTCATTTTTGTTGACCCGGATGTTAGCATGCAATGGGTCTTATTGTGGGAGGAAACCGGAGGAAACCCACGTGGTTGACAGGTGACCCGATACCTTTCCACGTGCGGTCGGGGAATCGAACCCCGGCCACCTTGGTGAAAGGCAAGTGCGCTATCCACTGCACCACCCGACCACCCAAGCTAATGTATGGACAAGTTTTATACAGTACAAAAAGACCAATGATTAGTCCCTGGAGAACACCAGTGGTAATGAGATCTAAGTAAGATAATTTCCCTTTAAAATCACAGGCACTTGTGGCCAGAAGAATAACCATCTATATAGATGTAGCAAGCGGTTAAATTTCACACAAAAAATATCGACTATCAATCACTGAAAAGTCAATAGTCTGAGACGTTTATCCCCGTGTTCTCCATTGTTCGCCCTCTGTGATATCATTCCAAACTTATTGATTTCTATGGGAACAGTTCAGCGGGAGTTAAGGCGTCCTATCACTATGTCACAGGATTACCAGTGGTCAGGTCAAAGTCTCAAAGTCTCCACTGACACATTGATAGTGTCGATTTTTTATAAAATTTAACCGCTTGACGTATCAAGCTGAAATTTGGCAATATTTTTTATTATGGTTTTCGATGATTAATAACATAAAAAGAAAATTGGGAAATTTTGTTTTTATACATATATTTTTTTAATTATGTCTCCCCTTCGTATGAAGAGAGACACATTGTATTAGTACCGGTTCTGGTTCTGGTTCTTTTAATAATTCTTGTCCGGGCAATAACTTCTTAACCGTTGAAGATATCTTGACGAAACTTGCATTATGCATGCATCACCCTACAGATGTGCAATACACTGTCATACTGTCACTGTGACCTTGATCTCAAGGTCAGGGGTCAAATAAGTGTTTCAATAATTCTTGTCCGGGCGACAACTTTTAAACCGTTAAAGATATATTGATAATTTTTTTAGTATACCTGCATCACCAATAGACGACATGCATTGCACTGTCAGTAGGCCAGTGTGACATTCACTGGAAGGCCAGGGATAAAAATTGTATGACTTTTTCAAACATCCAAAGGTGTACGCCAAGGTGATGCACTCTCACCCTCACTGTCTAATTATATATCTGTAACAATAATTCAACAAACCTTAAAGTAATAGAGGCCCATCTTCGATATTGATGCCCTATAGTAATTAGCTTGTCCGTCCGTCTGTCTGTGTCTGTCTGTCCTTCTGTTCGTCCATTTTTCCTGATTGATATTTTGCTATGACACTATCGAGGAACGTTGGTCAGAATAGAAAAAGATGTCCACCGACCAAACCTCAAGGTCAAAAGTCAACGGTTGAGGTCAAATTTTACATTTATTAAGTGCTTATACATTTTGTTATGACATTATGAAGGAAAGTTGGTCGGAATAAAAAATATTATAAAGGGAGACATGTTTTTGTTCAATAAAACAAGTCTCTAGTTATTCATATTTCGCTATAACATCTTTTTATAGATGGTTATTCTCCTTGTCACAGGTGTCTGTGTTTAAAATTAACACATTGTGTTCTATCTTTGAGATAGGATGAAAAGAAGCTAAAACACTTGTAAGAAGCACCAAAGTACTGTATAGTTTATAGAGTAAAACCTTATGATTTACTGTATCGAAGGACTAGCTTAGGTCGAGGAAAAGTTCATCAGTCAATTTGTCTTACTCTTTATGCTAAACCGTCTTTCAATAACATTAACTAGAGCCGACTCTGTAGAGAGATTCGGCCAAAATCCAAATTGATTGTCGGAAAGGTAGGTATAAAAAAAGAATCGCGATGTGTCCTCCAGCATCTTGATTACAATAGGCATTACAGAAATTGGTCGTTATGACCTATCACCTGCCTTGAACACGGGGGGCGTTTGCATTTTTCAATTCTTAAGGATTAGTACAAGTGGACTGCTAATGACATAGCCAGCAGGTTTTAGTAACTAACAGATAGGCCGGGTGGTAGGTTGGTACAGTGGATAGCGCACTTGCCTTTCACCAAGGCGGTCGGGGTTCGATTCCCCGACCGAACGTGAAAAGGTATGGGGGTCACCTGCCCGACCACGTGGGTTTTCTCCGGGTACTCCGGTTTCCTCCCACAGTAAGACCCCTCGGGCGCTAACATTCGGGCCAACAAGAGTGATTAATATAAATTGAACAACTTGTTTCATAACTTGTTGTTAAATAAATAAAGTTTATATTATATTAACAGATAGGCCGTCAAGACCAGTGGTTTTGTGTTAACTTGTTTTCATACATTATCTACATGGGCTTGTGTTACGATCACCTACATGTAGCTCTCTCTCTCTGTAGAGAGCAAAGGTGAGCGTAACCTATGGATATCAAGGATGCTACATGGGGTGAGAGCCACCAGCCGTTCCAATGTTTAGCGGATCAGAGAGTCAAAACCCTTCACACTACTCAACCGTCCCAATATTTAGCGGATCAGAGAGTCAGAACCCTTCATACTACCCATTCGTCCCAATATTTAGCGGATCAGAGAGTCAGAACCTTCATACTACTCAGCCGTCCTAATATTTAGCGGATCAGAGAGTCAGAACCCTTCATACTACCCAGCCGTCCCAATATTTAGCGGATCAGAGAGTCAGAACCTTCATACTACCCAGCCGTCCTAATATTTAGCGGATCAGAGAGTCAGAACCCTTCATACTACCCAGTCGTCCTAATATTTAGCGGATCAGAGAGTCAGAACCCTTCATACTACCCAGCCGTCCTAATATTTAGCGGATCAGAAAGTCAGAACCCTTCATACTACCCATTCGTCCCAATATTTAGCGGATCAGAGAGTCAGAACCCTTCATACTACCCATTCGTCCCAATATGTAGCGGATCAGAGAGTCAGAACCTTCATACTACTCAGTCGTCCCAATATTTAGCGGATCAGAGAGTCAGAACCCTTCATACTACCCATTCGTCCCAATATTTAGCGGATCAGAGAGTCAGAACCCTTCATACTACCCAGCCGTCCCAATATTTAGCGGATCAGAGAGTCAGAACCTTCATACTACCCAGCCGTCCTAATATTTAGCGGATCAGAGAGTCAGAACCCTTCATACTACCCATTCGTCCCAATATTTAGCGGATCAGAGAGTCAGAACCCTTCATACTACCCATTCGTCCCAATATGTAGCGGATCAGAGAGTCAGAACCCTTCATACTACCCAGCTGTTCTAATATTTAGCGGATCAGAGAGTCAGAACCCTTCATACTACCCAGCCGTCCTAATATTTAGCGGATCAGAGAGTCAGAACCCTTCATACTACCCATTCGTCCCAATGTTTAGCGGATCAGAGAGTCAGAACCCTTCATACTACCCAGCCGTCCTAATATTTAGCGGATCAGAGAGTCAGAACCCTTCATACTACCCATTCGTCCCAATATTTAGCGGATCAGAGAGTCAGAACCCTTCATACTACTCAGCCGTCCCAATGTTTAGCGGATCAGAGAGTCAAAACCTTTCATACTACCCAGCCGTCCTAATATTTAGCTGATCAGAGAGTCAGAACCGTTCATACTCCCAGTTGTCCCAATGATTAGCGGATCAGAGAGTCAAAACCTTTCATACTACTCAGTCGTCCCAATATTTAGCGGATCAGAGAGTCAGAACCCTTCATACTACCCAGCTGTTCTAATATTTAGCGGATCAGAGAGTCAGAACCCTTCATACTACCCAGCCGTCCTAATATTTAGCGGATCAGAGAGTCAGAACCCTTCATACTACCCATTCGTCCCAATGTTTAGCGGATCAGAAAGTCAGAACCCTTCATACTACCCAGCCGTCCTAATATTTAGCGGATCAGAGAGTCAGAACCCTTCATACTACTCAGCTGTCCCAATGTTTAGCGGATCAGAGAGTCAAAACCTTTCATACTACCCAGCCGTCCTAATATTTAGCTGATCAGAGAGTCAGAACCGTTCATACTACCCAGTCGTCCCAATATTTAGCTGATCAGAGAGTCAAAACCTTTCATACTACCCAGCCGTCGCACTGTGTAGCTGATCAGAGAGTCAAAACCTTTCATACTACCCAGCCGTCGCACTGTGTAGCTGATCAGAGAGTCAAAACCTTTCATACTACCCAGCCGTCCCAATGATTAGCTGATCAGAGAGTCAAAACCTTTCATACTACTCAGTCGTCCCAATATTTAGCGGATCAGAGAGTCAGAACCCTTCATACTACCCAGCTGTTCTAATATTTAGCGGATCAGAGAGTCAGAACCCTTCATACTACCCAGCCGTCCTAATATTTAGCGGATCAGAGAGTCAGAACCCTTCATACTACCCATTCGTCCCAATGTTTAGCGGATCAGAAAGTCAGAACCCTTCATACTACCCAGCCGTCCTAATATTTAGCGGATCAGAGAGTCAGAACCCTTCATACTACTCAGCTGTCCCAATGTTTAGCGGATCAGAGAGTCAAAACCTTTCATACTACCCAGCCGTCCTAATATTTAGCTGATCAGAGAGTCAGAACCGTTCATACTACCCAGTCGTCCCAATATTTAGCTGATCAGAGAGTCAAAACCTTTCATACTACCCAGCCGTCGCACTGTGTAGCTGATCAGAGAGTCAAAACCTTTCATACTACCAAGCCGTCGCACTGTGTAGCTGATCAGAGAGTCAAAACCTTTCATACTACCCAGCCGTCCTAATATTTAGCTGATCAGAGAGTCAGAACCGTTCATACTACCCAGTCGTCCCAATATTTAGCTGATCAGAGAGTCAAAACCTTTCATACTACCCAGCCGTCGCACTGTGTAGCTGATCAGAGAGTCAAAACCTTTCATACTACCCAGCCGTCGCACTGTGTAGCTGATCAGAGAGTCAAAACCTTTCATACTACCCAGCCGTCCCAATGATTAGCGGATCAGATAGTCAGAACCCAGTCGTCCCAATGTTTAGCTGAACAGAGAGTCAGAACCGTTCATACTCCCAGTTGTCCCAATGATTAGCGGATTAGAGAGTCAAAACCTTTCATACTACCCAGTCGTCCCAATATGTAGCGGATCAGAGATTCAGAACCTTCATACTACCCAGCCGTCCCAATATTTAGCGGATCAGAGAGTCAGAACCCTTCATACTACCCATTCGTCCCAATATGTAGCGGATCAGAGAGTCAGAACCTTCATACTACTCAGTCGTCCCAATATTTAGCGGATCAGAGAGTCAGAACCCTTCATACTACCCAGCTGTTCTAATATTTAGCGGATCAGAGAGTCAGAACCCTTCATACTACCCAGCCGTCCTAATATTTAGCGGATCAGAGAGTCAGAACCCTTCATACTACCCATTCGTCCCAATGTTTAGCGGATCAGAGAGTCAGAACCCTTCATACTACCCAGCCGTCCTAATATTTAGCGGATCAGAGAGTCAGAACCCTTCATACTACCCAGTCGTCCCAATGTTTAGCGGATCAGAGAGTCAAAACCTTTCATACTACCCAGCCGTCCTAATATTTAGCGGATCAGAGAGTCAAAACCTTTCATACTACTCAGCCGTCCCAATATTTAGCGGATCAGAGAGTCAGAACCCTTCATACTACCCAGTCGTCCCAATATTTAGCTGATCAGAGAGTCAAAACCTTTCATACTACCCAGCCGTCGCACTGTGTAGCTGATCAGAGAGTCAAAACCTTTCATACTACCCAGCCGTCCTAATGTTTAGCTGATCAGAGAGTCAAAACCTTTCATACTACTCAGCCGTCCCAATGATTAGCGGATCAGAGAGCCAGAACCGTTCATACACGCAGTCGTCCGAATATTTAGTGGATCAGAGAGCCAGAACCCTTCATACTACCCAGCCGTTCTAATATGTAGCGGATCAGAAAGTCAGAACCTTCATACTACTCAGCCGTCCCAATGTTTAGCGGATCAGAGAGTCAGAACCCTTCATACTACCCATTCGTCCCAATATTTAGCTGATCAGAGAGTCAGAACCCTTCATACTACCCATTCGTCCCAATATTTAGCTGATCAGAGAGTCAGAACCCTTCATACTACCCAACCGTCCTAATATTTAGCGGATCAGAGAGTCAGAACCCTTCATACTACCCATTCGTCCCAATATTTAGCGGATCAGAGAGTCAGAACCCTTCATACTACCCAGCCGTCCTAATATTTAGCGGATCAGAGATTCAGAACCTGTCATACTACCCATTCGTCGCACTGTGTAGCTGATCAGAGAGTCAGAACCGTTCATACTACCCAGCTGTTCTAATATTTAGCGGATCAGAGATTCAGAACCTGTCATACTACCCAGCCGTTCCGTTGCAATGTTAAGTGGATCAGAGACCTGACAACTAGTTTTGAACCCAAACTATGGTGCTAAGCGTAATCTTAAAATTTTGGGGTCTAGATCATTTTACGATTAATTGATAATTTTATTTTACAAACCTCCTAAATGCACATCAAAGGTATCCTCCTTCCGCAGAAATGATCTGGATTTCCTTCAAAAATACTAAAAAATTCAGTGTTTCAACGTACTCGTCAATTATCCTGCCACTTTTGCAAAGCATTGAGTTCTGATGTCGCATCACGCGCTGGCCTTTCGCTGTCATTGGATATCTCCTACATTTAGAGGACTGACTTCCAATGACAACGAAAGATGGTCTCATCAAATTTCCAACCACACTTTGAACCAATAGTACCGAAATATGAATTAAAGCAATTTGAAATGTTATCGTCATCTATGACGTCACTGGCGTTGACGTTAAGACTAGAAATAAGAGAAAAGTTAGAGTTTGGGAGGAATTATTTTATTCTCTTACATATTTCTTTCGAATTATCAGGACGGTCAGATATTGCCTCGTCCATAACGTCACGCCTGGCACACGAGAAGCGCAATACATCTTCCAGTTTCCGTCTATGGCTTGCCGGTGAAAATAGTACTTTTAAAACTGTTGCGCATTTTGCCATGGGCCTTGACGTCACGTCATAAAGTATTGTAATTAAAAAAAAAACCAGATGAAATCGTATCCTGAGGGTTGTAACCAAATATCCAATGAGTCGATAGTTTCACTCTTTACCTTGTCCACTCGTTTATTTTCAGTAAGATTTCAAAATAAGACTAATACTGATCATATACATATGTACAGGATCTACATGAGTTTCAAATTTAAATGGAATTTGTGAAACGGGTTCAATAATTTCATATGCTCACGAGCCTTTCCATCTGTTATTATTACAATAGACCAATATCTACATTTTCATCCACGGCCTTTTCTATTTGAACATCGAATATTTTTATTGTTTTTTTTTGTTTGTTTATAAAATGCTTAAGTCACCAATTACCCGTGAGGAAAGAAACATGTCAAAACTAGCATAGGCAGCACTGTACTATGATATACATCCCCATGGCCAAATCAGTGGTTCACAGCAACAAGTAAACCGAGTCCCTGCATGGGACGAAGCCTCAGACACATGACATGAGATGCTTATGCTATGGCTGCTTATGTATGACATTTCGTCTTTTCGCTTTGGCGCCCGCGAAATAACGAAAAGACGAAAACTCGCCAAAGGGAAATAACGCCAAAAGAAGGGAAAAAAGACGCCATTTTATTTCTACGCTTTTGGCGTTATTTTCACTTAGGTTTGGCGTTATTTCGTTATTTAGCTTTAGCGAGTTTTCGTTATTTCGTTTTTTTCGATTGGCGTTATTTCGCATTTTCGTGTAGCTTATAAAATTGTAAAAATTACGCGAAAACCCGCCGAACGGCGCCTTTTCGATTTCTTCAGTACCGAAAACCCGCCGAGTATTCAGGGCTTTTCGCAGTTTCGGTTACTTCAGTTATCTGTTACTAAATTTCCTTTAATTTCCTCTCTTCTCATATAATGAATTCCAAACCCCTCAAATCTAGACAATTATTCCGCCAGGCATTGATATTTTCTATCATTTCTCACGTTGTTGTAACCATCCATGCCAATGATATCATTTGAGATTTCTGGAGTGAGAAATGTTTCACAGAGTCAAATAATTTGGATTCGGTCGTGTTGATTACAGAATGGAGATTCTAATTCATCTAATTTTGGAAGTACATACATAATTGCCTGACGTTTCAAGTACAAAAATGTATTCCACGATCTTCCAGGCCAAAATTATTATTAGCATTGATTCCTGGTTCATATCGACTTTGTATCGACATATTACCATTTTGAGTATTTTCTATACCACAGGGACCTGAGAATTTGTTGCAGCTAGATTTGGGTCTGTTTAGCGAAGGCTAATTTACACCTTGGTTTATAATTAAGATACCTGGGATGTATAGACGGTCATTCACTCACTTGACTAAATGATGCAACTTAATATCGGTATCTGTAATTATTTTATCGTGAATGTACTGTAGATAGTGTATTGGTATTTAGTTGTGTAAATATCCGTTACTCTTTCCGCAGGCTTGAATGTTATTAGTCTCACAGGGACCTGAGAATTTGTTACAGCTAGTTTTGGACCTAAAATATGGTGTTTAGAGTAATCTTACACATTTGGGGGGCACCATTGAGGGGGCATTTTTATCGAAAATTGATCTTAACCCCCCCCCCCCCCCCCCCCCAAATGTGTAAAATTACTCTAAACACCCTATTTTTGGTCCAAACTTTGGGAAATAGCTGTAACGGTGTTTTTTCCTATGTACAGGAATATACATATATTTTTGACTGATAAAAAGACGCTGCTTGGTAGTCCGATATGAGCATTTAGTTGTTCCGGTGACGTAAAAGCTGTATATATGTATCTGGTTATTATAATATAATATACATGTATTAATTTTCCGATAATCCGGAATTTCTTTCTCCGTCTCCATTCCCAAGTTGAAGTATTAGTCACTCCCAACAGAAAAATAATGGCGGGCACCACATGCAAAGTTTACTGGCTGCAGCTACACAGGAATATTGTGTTGCTATAACCTTATACGTTAATGCTTGGACTGTAACAATTAGGATATCCTTATATACACTGAAGAAAGAATTTCTAAAAGCTAGGAGTTATTATTCCGTAAGTTTCCATTGATTACTTTCATATTGAGTTTTGGTCACTTTACTGACTACAGTAGGTTTGTTGCTTTGTATTTTACAAGCTAGATTTCTAGATTCACGATTCGGGATGGTTTCAATTACATTGCCAACAAACTTACTTTAACGTAATAATAACATAGTAAATGCAGTATACTTTTTGTCACTGATATAGGCCTAGTAGTATAGGCCTACTGATATATAAGCATAGGCCTTGTTAACTTAACACCTAAAACCAACTTACTCGGTACAGAGTATATTGTACTAGTATTTATTTCCGAATGAGGCAGAGAGAGAGAGAGCTAGAGAGAGTGCTTGACAATTGAATATTGAATAACTGACACTAAAGCTACATATAATTGGTCTAGTGAGGTCTACATATTAAAATCAAGATATATATTATTAGTTTCTTGTAGAGAAGTTGAGAAGTGGACTTGGTAATTATATACTCCCCACATGAATAACAATTCCAATGCTTTGTTCAACTATTCGAGATATAAATCTTAGTTAAAAATGTCTTGCATTTATATTAAATAATCAATTTGAAAACTTCAGTTATGCATACATGTATGAATTTTGTTGTTATATGCTCAGTGATAATACCAAATACTTGATTCATTTTGTTGTTATTTTGTATTATGTAGGAGAATGGCGTCTTTCATGGCCTCCGGGATGATGCCTCCACCCAGTCACCAGGATGTGATGGACAATGCTGGACGACTCCTAGACAAACACATGCGAGATGACAGAAGCTATCTCGACCTTTCTGATCAACTCAAAGTTCCTGTTCACAGTACGAAATAGAAACTATTTTACACAATATAAGACTAAAGATTCTTATCAAACTTGTATAAATCTTTAAAACTGATTTTAATTGTAATGTTCATGACCTCACTTCATAATAATCTAATAGGAATTGTGTTTTTGTATATTTCTTTGTAGATCAGCCCTGTGTGAGTGGTCTTAATGAACTGGATTATCCCAGTCTACCTGAAGCCAGAGTTGGATTGGAATGTCTACCAGAGATCAGCAATGTAAAGCTAGTCCCTCTTCCTCCCGAACTTATGGAACAGTTTGGACGTATCCTTTCCTTCATTGTAGTGGGGGTGCATGGACTGAGTAACAATTACATGTGAACAGTTACAAGAAACATTCTCTTTCCCTGAGAAAAGGTGGTGGTGCACTTATGGGGTGAAATTTAGGTAGAATACAGTATCATGAACACCAGAGTGTGGTAGATTTTATACCCCCCACCACTTAGGTAAGAGGTTACATAGTAAAGCTTTGTGTGTGCCTCCGTGTGTGCACCCGTCTGTCCGTACCTTGTGTACAACATGTCTTGAAAAAAAAACAGGTTGCCTTGTCAGATTTACTTTATATTCACTGTAATTACACCATATCATCACTGGATCAAAATCAGATCAACACTCGATTAGATTTTGGTGGTGAACTGTCAAAGTTAAAAGTCACTAGCACTGTTGACCACTTTTGGAATAAAAAGCTTGTGTACACAATATCTCATGAACCCCTTGACAGATTTAATTCATATTCACACCATAGTATCACACGATGGAATTCTACGCCTGATTAGATTAGATTAGATGATTTGTGTCAGAAACCAATGCCTTTTCATGTAAATTGATCAGAAGTCAATTTCCCTGTGTAATTCATTCCTGTGTGTATGTAACCAAAAGTACTAAGCGATTGGACATTGAAACATTGATGTTTGTTTTTATCCTTAACTGGGTCCAGGTATGCAGTGTAACTGTATGATGGGCCTGTTTCCTGATGTGGAACGAGCCTGGCTCGCTATTGATAGTGATATATTTGTCTGGCGATACGAAGATGGGTAAGTTGTCCGAACATTATAATCTATCAAATTTAACTTGATGTTAAGCCTGATTAAATACCTGGGGGCTATGATGGCCCAGTGGTTAAGGTGTCTGATATTCTGCCACTACTAGAGACCTCCACCTCAGGGTCTAGGGTCGGAAGTTAATTAGGTGGGGCAGTCACCAGGTACAATAGCCGTTTGTCTGTGTTTTTTCTTCGGAAAATCTTTCCTCTATGATGAAAAACTGGCACGTCCTTGAATGACCATTCATAGTAACTAATAGGATGTAAAACACAAACAAAGGAAACCAAACGAAAACCACTTGGATTGAAATCAATTGAAATTGAATGTTCTGTAATCTGTATTATTAAAAAAAGCAATAAATAATTAAAAGGGTCCTTGAAATATCAACATTTAATAGCAAAACGTACTTTGAATTTCTTCCTGATTTTCCTTTATTTCAGAAGCGACCTTGCTTACTTTGATGGACTGAGTGAAACCATCCTGAGTGTTGCATTAGTTAAACCTAAAGTTGGTGAGTAAGAAATGAAAGTCAAACACCATAGAATTGTGGTTTTAAAATCGTTTTTTGCTAACTGTACTTTTTAGAATTCCCAAGGAGGAACCTCGAGCTCTGATACTGTAAAATATATACTGTTAGAGTAGAATTGTTCATGATGTGAAAATTTTCACTTACCTGGTATTTCACTTGCATTAAATCTTGAAAAATGTTATACCACGAACAGTTTGGAGGATGGCTGAGCAAAATATTCCATTCTCAAAAATATTAGCTTTTACAGTATATAACTGAACAAGTGCCTAGAAATTGTACGTGTGTATAACAAATATGTGAATAATTATAAAAAAATGACTCGGCTATTAAAGATTGAAATAGTGTATTTATGGTATTTTGACTACAGGTATTTTCCAGCCTAACATTCAATACCTGCTAGTGTATTTATGATATTTTGACTACAGGTATATTCCAGCCTCACATTCAATACCTGCTAGTGTATTTATGGTATTTTGACTACAGGTATTTTCCAGCCTCACATTCAGTACCTGCTAGTGTATTTATGATATTTTGACTACAGGTATTTTCCAGCCTCACATTCAATACCTGCTAGTGTATTTATGGTATTTTGTCTACAGGTATTTTCCAGCCTCACATTCAGTACCTGCTAGTGTATTTATGGTATTTTGACTACAGGTACTTTCCAGCCTCACATTCAATACCTGCTAGTGTATTTATGATATTTTGACTACAGGTATTTTCCAGCCTAACATTCAATACCTGCTAGTGTATTTATGATATTTTGACTACAGGTATATTCCAGCCTCACATTCAATACCTGCTAGTGTATTTATGGTATTTTGACTACAGGTATTTTCCAGCCTCACATTCAGTACCTGCTAGTGTATTTATGATATTTTGACTACAGGTATATTCCAGCCTCACATTCAATACCTGCTAGTGTATTTATGGTATTTTGACTACAGGTATTTTCCAGCCTCACATTCAGTACCTGCTAGTGTATTTATGATATTTTGACTACAGGTATTTTCCAGCCTCACATTCAATACCTGCTAGTGTATTTATGGTATTTTGTCTACAGGTATTTTCCAGCCTCACATTCAGTACCTGCTAGTGTATTTATGATATTTTGACTACAGGTATTTTCCAGCCTCACATTCAGTACCTGCTAGTGTATTTATGATGTTTTGACTACAGGTATTTTCCAGCCTCACATTCAATACCTGCTAGTGTATTTATGATATTTTGACTACAGGTATTTTCCAGCCTCACATTCAGTACCTGCTAGTGTATTTATGATATTTTGACTACAGGTATTTTCCAGCCTCACATTCAGTACCTGCTAGTGTATTTATGATATTTTGTCTACAGGTATTTTCCAGCCTCACATTCAATACCTGCTGTGTTTAGCCACACACGTTGATATTGTCCTGTTGGGGGTCAGCTTCTCGCAGCCCAGGGAAGGTTAGTATTAACCCTGTTAAGTGTGATGAGAGACAGTAAGTTTATTAAATCATTATCCATTTTGAGTGATTGAAGATACAGTCAAACCCTGTTATTTCAAAGTCAGGAGATATGTGGGACCTACTGGAGTGTTAACTGTGTTTTGGGTATTTAGTGTGAGTTTGGTAGGGACCGCTGAAATACTTTGAATTAAATAAGTTGATTGAATTACATCAGTTTGAGATAGCAAGGTTTGACTTGATGTTTTGATACTGGTCCTTCTGGTTGAAGGATATGTTTTGATACTGGTCCTTCTGGTTGAAGGATATGTTTTGATACTGGTCCTTCTGGTTGAAGGATTGTGATTTAAATGGATGCTGTGCCATAATCTTTGCACTATTAAATATCTCGATGTACTGATCATGTAGAGATTGAAAATATCAGCTTTTTTGACTGATTTCAGCATTTTTAGCCCACCATCATCAGATGCTGGGCTATTCAAATCACCCTGCATCCATGGTCTGTCCATCTGTCATCCGTCTGTCCTTAAACAATTCTTGTGGTCACTATTTCTTGAGAAGTTCTGGATGGATCCTTCTCAAATTTCATATGCATGTTCCCCTTGGTTCCTTGTTGTGCATTCACCAGTTTTTAAGCTGATCCGAAAACCAATATGGCCGACAGGCAGCCATCTTGGATTTTGCATTTATAGATTGTGACTTGCTAAGAACAAATGAAAATCATCGATGGTGGGTGCCAAGATCCCTCTGGGATCTCTTGTTTTGAGATTTGATTTTAATCCTAGAAATGAAAATAAAATTGATCATGAAGCTTATTTACTGGTACAGTCACCATTTTCATTGTTGATATAACAAGAGACATGTTTCCGGTATGTGCTACCCAAACAATTGTGCAATGTGCCGTAAGTAGATTCCCTTGACATTCACCCCCAGAAGAGGAATTTATGACATATAAATGTTTGACAGGCATGTCAGCTGAACTGGGGAACGGTGAGATGCACCTGTTGCCGGAGCCACTTTTCTCCATTCCGACAGACAACACCTACATTATGAACATCATCGGGTCGGACAATGGTCGCATATTTATGGCTGGCAAAGATGGCTGTCTATATGAGCTGGCTTACCAGGTGAGATTGTGTTTATAAACATGTGAATGAAATATTTAAACAAATTCCTTTTAAAGCTGAGAAAGTAGCCCAGAGTCAATTTTATTCCTTTTCTGAAGATTAAGCTTAGATAGACATTACAGGTACATACAAATTTATAGCAGATCAATGCTGTGTGCTGCACAGTCTCCCAATGACTCAAGTGTGTAACAATTAATCAAATCTACCCCTACCTTCAGGGTGTCGTCAAATAAATCTTCAATCCTTGGGATACTGTAAACCAACTTAATTTTGCGGCGACTTAATTTTGCGTTTTCACATTAAACGGCTATTTCGCTGCGATTTAATTTTGCGATTAATACAGTCATAAATCCTATGTGCAGTACAGTACATTACTCCTACAAATGGCATACCTCTGATTGACTCTGATTGAAACTGTTTCAATTTTGCCCTGTTGTAAGGTTTTGGTGCAAGTTTCTTTAAAGGCTTGCCAACTGTATAATATTTGTATTACAGTGCTGATTTTGCAAGTGATATTTCTTGGGCATTCAATGTCCATTTAATTGCTGAAAATTTGGAACCATGCAAAATTGATAAATGGGAATATTAGTCCTTTCGTTAACAGCTCTAGTTTGTTTCAAAAGTTAAAAATATTGCATCATTTAGATGTATCGAATATGTCATCTACAAATTAGGGATCTCTTTTGTTTGAACATTTCAGGCAGACGATGGATGGTTTAGTAGGAAGTGTCGTAAAATCAACCACTCGACCAGCACCTTGTCCTTCCTAATCCCATCCTTCCTCAACTTCTCCTTCAGTGAAGACGGTAAATACCTTCAACACATCCAAATTTTAGCTGTAAAATTCATTTTTTGCTATAAAAAGTAAATGGTGAAACATTCCACATGGCTATACACAAGGGTTAATTTGTTTATACCGTATGGTAGTGTTTTTTGTTTCTAATTTGTAATATTATGTTAAAAATATTAGAAATGAAAAACTCATTCAGTCTTTCATTGAAACCTCAGTAATGTGAATTTTACAAATATGTTTTGTAATTTGCATGTCAAAAGTTTTCATGTACTACAAACTGTTGGTTTTCAAAATAAATAAATTTTAAACATGATAAAATGCCTTTAAATTCCTGCAAAACAGAATTTTGGAATTGATACATGTTTTTCTTAATATCTTATATTCAACTTATTCTATCATAAAAGATATTTAAAACTATTGCACTGTAAAATGATTTCCTCAAATGAATTTCCAAGTACTTGATTCAGAAACATTAAGGGCTATTCTATAATTGATTGTGTGAGGGAGGTGGGAGGCACCTGTATGCATACATTACAGGTGACGTGGTCAAAACCAGATCTGCCTACCTTTTCTGATGTTAAATTACTTATAATATTTGATGAGTTGTGTGCCAGGGGTCTCTGAATAGTGCCTTCCGCCTCTCCTATATGATCAATTTGGTAACAGCCCTAAGTGATTTTCTAAATGGATATTTTTTACTCATATCCCCAAAACCTTTTGTATACTACATTGTTTTCCTGTTGACAGATCCACTTGTACAACTCAGCCTAGACCAGTCCCGACACATCCTCTATGCCCGCTCAGAGAAAGGAACAATACAGGTCAGTCGGAAATATTCTCTCTTTGGTAAAAATATTCATTTTTACCGATACTTTTTTATAACAGCACAATTCTGTTGTATCACAGTATAATAGCTGAGAATGAACAAAAAGAGTAATATCTTCACATTAGTACCACAAGTATTAACATGTCAGTCATCTAACAGTTGAAACTCACTACAGTTTAATTGTGAGATGGTTTAATTTTCTCCAAAGAAATGAAAAAATGTAATGTCCTGTGGTTTAATTTTTTAAGGTAATTGTGAAGTAATAACTTTATTTATTTACAACAATTATGAAACAAGTTGTTTCAACTTTTATTAATCACTCTCCTTGGCCCTGATGTTGCGGGAGGAAACCAGATTACCAGGAGAAAACCCACATGGTCGGCCAGATGACCACATACTTTTCATGTCTGATCAGGGAATTAAACCCCGGTCGCAGTGGTAAAGGCAAGTGTGCTATCCAATGCACCACTCGACTAGTCAGATTATTATAACACACTGGTGTTGAGTATTATCCTGCCAATGATAAGGAGCATGAAATATTAATTGATGGAAATGAATTAATGTCAGTCTTTATAAATGTAGCTTTGACCGATGTAAATGTGTTTGTATTGCCATGCGTGTTGTGCAGGTGTTCGACCTGGGACAGGATGGTAGCAGTATGGGGAAAGTAGTAGCAGTATCGCAGCAGACCATAGTACACAATGCATGGCAAATAGCAAGGTAAGGCCAAAATACATCAATAGTACATACAGTAAACCTTCTGTCAGTTTGAACAAAATTGAATAAATATAGCCAATCTTGCTAGATTTATACGAAATTATAGGCGCTGGAATAAAGAGTAGTTTGAACTATGCGAGTTGACATCGGCAAAAAAATCACTGTGAACAGTCAAATTGTCAGCAACGCTGGCCTATTACAATATATTTGCAAATCTAGAGATGAGTAATGCTATATATAAGTAAGGCTAATGTTCAGTAACATATCAGGCCTAATTATCAAGTTTATTTGCAAAGCTGAGAAAGGTTTTGTACTGTACTGTACTGTACCATTGTCGGGAGTTTCTGTAATTTATCATATTGCGAATGTTGGATTGAAACGGCATAACTGAAATAATTAACATAGAGGGTATAGCATGTAAGTGTTGCAGTACATGTAGTTTACAAAGCCATGTGGAAACTAGACCATAGGAACATTAGATCTGAATATATGTAGAGGTACCTCTACTGCTGCAGTATGTAATCTAAAGCTGCTTCATGCGAACATTGTGTATAAAAACTAAGTTAATGTATAGGAAAAGATAGTGTTTTAGTGTTGGAATTAAAGGATTGGGCACTGTTGTCATGATATCGTAAGTGTCATGTTCTGTTCCAGGACAATAGAAAGATCCAGCTTCAAACCACTTGTTCACATAAGTGCAATGACCCGACATGAATCAGCCAACATACACCTAGTGGCAGTCACTCAGTCAGGTACGTACACATTTTAATTAATACACCCTTGATATCCAGGTGTTATGCTCACCTACGCTCTATACAGCACGGGAATATGTTGTGACAGAACTGAAGGCATGCTTAGCTAAGTGAAACAACTTGACCAATCGAAAAGCTAATGCCTGTCTTTTAAAGCTGCAACCGACTTCAAAGCTTGTCAATATTTACCGTTATGTGACCACAAGATTCTTCTGATGTACATCAAAGGATCGAGCCAGTCTTCTTGCCTCATCAACAAGGTGATGCATGCAGAGCCTTTAGGTTTGCCATGACATATTCCATGGGTGTAGAGAGAGAATGTGAGCGTAAGCCCTACAATCTACATAGCTTTCTTACTAACACTTTCATATTCGTTTCCTTGTGATTTGGAAGCCTGACAGGAATCTTGATTTGTAATTCTGTGGACTCCATTGCTAATTTAACACAATATGAAATTATTGGGACAGACAATTATGCAAATAACTTTTGAATTTAAAACAAAAAATTTTTCTGTGTACAAATTTTAAGTTAATTGTTTCAGAAGATCAAACATACATTTTTTTACCGTAATGGTCAGATTCATAAGGTATCCACTATCCATTTCCATCAGATTTTCTGAAATAAGAAGTTCCTTGTGCTTTACATGTTATTAATACTGTTTTAGGTGTACGTCTGTATTTTTCCACCAACAACTTCGGGAACAACAAAGGCCGCCCCTGCATGCTGACCCTCGTCCATGTACGTCTACCACCAGGCTTCTCAGCAACTGCAGGCATACAGAAACCAAGCAATATTCACACAGCCTATCATAAAAATGGTAATATACTATTTTCTTTGGTGATATGCCTATTTTTTGTCAATCTGTTTTTAGCTCACCTGGCCTGAAGGGCCAATTGAGCTGATGCAATGGTGCAGCATCCATCCTACGTCTTACCAACTTTTCCTTTAAACGACTTGTTCTGAAATACTGAAAGGCCTAGATCCATGATGTTTGCCTAGTAGGTTCCTTGGAAGGAGCCAATGATATTTGTCTGGTAGGTTCCGTGGAAAGAGACTAACCATGATTGCAAAAATAAATCACTTTAACCTACTTTAAAGATCACATGGAGGCATGATATTTTGCTGAAAGTCTTGGCAGAAGACCAGCAAAGTTTTTGTGTAGAAACTGCCTTGACACATGGGTCAAAAATGATTAAATCTTGATGTGTTCTTTCAAGGTGAGCTATGCAGGCCCATTGGGCCTCTTTTAATGTTGTGTTTGTTACGTTTCACCTACAATGGCGGAATTTGTATGACAGTACCTTTTGTCATGGTGGAATATCACATTTTAAATGAGACCACCTACCCCACTATATACAGTCGAAGCTTGTTATCTGAAACTCGTATAACTCGAAGATCACATTTCAATTCGGCACCCCGGCCATACTTCATACCAAACATTCAAACTCGTTTGACTCAAATATTTGGATTATCAGATTTCTCATAGTCTTGTCGACTTGTTCAACTGTATTTATATATATGGTACTGGCCTATATTCATAATTCATCAATATGTCACCTACAACTGCCAAAGTTTGTATGTACCCTTCTAGGAAAACAGTGTTGCCTGAACAATTTGGGCCTTTTGCCCAAGGCACTACTGGTTGCTAAATAGGATGTTTAAGCATTCTTTTACCATTTCTTATACCAAAGTTTGTCTAGATTTAGGGACTGCAGATTTCTTGCAATACTTTGCTTAATCTCTACCCAGAGTTGTCTGTCCCTTGCTTAATCTCTACCCAGAGTTGTCAGTCCCTTGCTTAATCTCTACCCGGAGTTGTCTGTCCCTTGCTTAATCTCTACCCAGAGTTGTCTGTCCCTTGCTTAAACTCTACCCGGAGTTGTCTGTCCCTTGCTTAATCTCTACCCGGAGTTGTCTATCCCTTGCTTAATCTCTACCCCGAGTTGTCAGTCCCTTGCTTAATCTCTACCCAGAGTTGTCTGTCCCTTGCTTAATCTCTACCCAGAGTTGTCAGTCCCTTGCTTAATCTCTATCCGGAGTTGTCATTCCCTTGCTTAATCCCTACCCAGAGTTGTCAGTCCCTTGCTTAATCTCTACCTGGAGTTGTCTGTCCCTTGCTTAATCTCTACCCGGAGTTGTCTGTCCCTTGCTTAATCTCTACCCAGAGTTGTCAGTCCCTTGCTTAATCTCTACCCTGAGTTGTCAGTCCCTTGCTTAATCTCTACCCCGAGTTGTCAGTCCCTTGCTTAATCTCTACCCAGAGTTGTCTGTCCCTTGCTTAATCTCTACCCAGAGTTGTCAGTCCCTTGCTTAATCTCTATCCGGAGTTGTCATTCCCTTGCTTAATCTCTACCCGGAGTTGTCTGTCCCTTGCTTAATCTCTACCCAGAGTTGTCAGTCCCTTGCTTAATCTCTACCCAGAGTTGTCAGTCCCTTGCTTAATCTCTACCTGGAGTTGTCTGTCCCTTGCTTAATCTCTACCCGGAGTTGTCTGTCCCTTGCTTAATCTCTACCCAGAGTTGTCTGTCCCTTGCTTAATCTCTACCCAGAGTTGTCTGTCCCTTGCTTAATCTCTACCCGGAGTTGTCTGTCCCTTGCTTAATCTCTACCCGGATTTGTCAGTCCCTTTCTAAGTTTCTCAGCTTTTGGTGGCATGCAAAAGGAATTTACAGTTGAACCTTGTTATCTCGAAGTCAACAGGACTGTGGAAAGATTTCGAGTTATCCATGTATTCGAGTTAGGGGAATATGAATGTTTAGTGTAAAGCTTGACCAGGACCAAGGAAATGCTTTGAATTAAACGGGGTCTTCAAGTTTTACAAGTTCGAGATAACAGGTTCAATGTTTTTGCTGTTTGGATGATCATATCAATACATCTGAAGTCTTGTTGGTATTATAAATATTTTCCTTGTATTGAATCAACTTATTGTTCTGTTTGCAGGCTCTTTACTGCTGGTGTCGTCCCAGACGGAGGACAGTGACGCCATGTGGACCATCAGTGGGGACTCCTTCCCCTTTCAGAGCCAGCTCATGGAGGCACAGGTAAGGCTGTATAATCAGTATCAACTTCCCAAAGATGGAACACCTTCAAACTTTCAAGTGTAAATATCATAATTTGCATTGAAAATATAACCCCAAACATTTGTATGACACTTGTTTTTGGATGGAAATTGAAAGATTGTCTAAGATGAAGAAATGATCTCAGTTTGCGTCTTTTCTATATATCACACTATGGTGGCCTGGGTTATTTGTCTGTTATCTGTCCAACATTCCATTCGTTCCTAAAAAATTATTCTCAGAAGTGCTGAAGAGATTTTTCTCATATTTCGCATGAAGTTGATTTGCATTTCATACATTTGTATGTATAAAGAAATGTAGTGCTCTTCATACCATATTGCTTTTTTTCTTGCCAGACAACAATCCCTATTAATGGTAGGACGTGGGCCGTTTGTGAGATTCCCTCACCTGCTTTAGAACCCGGTGTATTCAGACAGGCCAAACCTGGCAACTTGAAGGCAGATCCACCCGCAGTAGTAACGCAGCACACAGAGCTCCCACGGAGATTTGTCCTCCTCACAGCACAGGTATAACAACCTCACAGCACAGATATAGCAACATCACAGCACAGGTATATCAACCTCACAGCACAGGTATAGCAACCTCACAGCACAGGTATAGCAACCTCACAGCAGAGGTATAACAACCTCACAACACAGGTATAGCAACCTCACAACACAGGTATAACAACCTCACAACACAGGTATAACAACCTCACAACACAGGTATAGCAAACTCACATCAGAGGTATAGCAACATCACAGCACAGGTATAGCAACCTCACAGCAGAGGTATAACAACCTCACAACACAGGTATAGCAACCTCACAACACAGGTATAGCAACCTCACAGCACAGGTATAGCAACATCACAGCACAGGTATAGCAACATCACAGCACAGGTATAGCAACCTCACAGCACAGGTATAGCAACATCACAGCACAGGTATAGCAACATCACAGCACAGGTATAACAACCTCACAACACAGGTATAGCAACCTCACAACACAGGTATAGCAAACTCACAACACAGGTATAGCAACCTCACAGCACAGGTATAGCAACCTCACAGCAGAGGTATAACAACCTCACAACACAGGTATAGCAACCTCACAACACAGGTATAACAACCTCACAACACAGGTATAACAACCTCACAACACAGGTATAGCAAACTCACATCAGAGGTATAGCAACATCACAGCACAGGTATAGCAACCTCACAGCAGAGGTATAACAACCTCACAACACAGGTATAGCAACCTCACAACACAGGTATAGCAACCTCACAGCACAGGTATAGCAACATCACAGCACAGGTATAGCAACATCACAGCACAGGTATAGCAACCTCACAGCACAGGTATAGCAACATCACAGCACAGGTATAGCAACATCACAGCACAGGTATAACAACCTCACAACACAGGTATAGCAACCTCACAACACAGGTATAGCAAACTCACAACACAGGTATAGCAAACTCACAGCACAGGTATAGCAACCTCACAGCACAGGTATAACAACCTCACAACACAGGTATAGCAAACTCACATCAGAGGTATAGCAACCTCACAGCACAGGTATAGCAACATCACAGCACAGGTATAGCAAACTCACAATACAGGTATAGCAACATCACAGCACAGGTATAGTAACCTCACAGCACAGGTATAGCAACATCACAGCACAGGTATAGCAACATCACAGCAGAGGTATAACAAACTCACAACACAGGTAAAGCAACCTCACAACACAGGTATAGCAACCTCACAACACAGGTATAGCAAACTCACAGCACAGGTATAGCAACCTCACAGCACAGGTATAGCAACCTCACAGCACAGGTATAGCAACCTCACAGCACAGGTATAGCAAACTCACAGCACAGGTATAGCAACCTCACAGCACAGGTATAGCAATCTCACAGCACAGGTATAACAACCTCACAACACAGGTATAACAACCTCACAACACAGGTATAACAACCTCACAGCACAGGTATAGCAACCTCACAACACAGGAATAGCAACCTCACAACACAGGTATAGCAAACTCACAGCACAGGTATAGCAACCTCACAACACAGGTATAACAACCTCACAACACAGGTATAGCAACCTCACAGCACAGGTATAGCAACCTCACAACACAGGTATAACAACCTCACAACACAGGTATAGCAACCTCACAACACAGGTATAACAACCTCACAACACAGGTATAGCAACCTCACAACACAGGTATAACAACCTCACAACACAGGTATAACAACCTCACAACACAGGTATAACAACCTCACAGCACAGGTATAGCAACCTCACAACACAGGTATAGCAACCTCACAACACAGGTATAGCAAACTCACAGCACAGGTATAGCAACCTCACAACACAGGTATAACAACCTCACAGCACAGGTATAACAACCTCACAACACAGGTATAACAACCTCACAATACAGATATAACAACCTCACAACATAGGTATAACAACCTCACAGCACAGGTATAGCAACCTCACAGCACAGGTATAACAACCTCACAACACAGGTATAGCAAACTCACATCAGAGGTATAGCAACATCACAGCACAAGTATAGCAACCTCACAGCACAGGTATAGCAACATCACAGCACAGGTATAGCAACATCACAGCACAGGTATAACAAACTCACAACACAGGTATAGCAACCTCACAACACAGGTATAGCAACCTCACAACACAGGTATAGCAAACTCACAGCACAGGTATAGCAACCTCACAGCACAGGTATAGCAACCTCACAGCACAGGTATAGCAACCTCACAGCACAGGTATAGCAACCTCACAGCACAGGTATAGCAAACTCACAGCATAGGTATAGCAACCTCACAGCACAGGTATAGCAATCTCACAGCACAGGTATAACAACCTCACAACACAGGTATAACAACCTCACAACACAGGTATAACAACCTCACAGCACAGGTATAGCAACCTCACAACACAGGTATAGTAAACTCACAGCACAGGTATAGCAACCTCACAACACAGGTATAACAACCTCACAACACAGGTATAGCAACCTCACAGCACAGGTATAACAACCTCACAACACAGGTATAACAACCTCACAACACAGGTATAGCAACCTCACAACACAGGTATAACAACCTCACAACACAGGTATAACAACCTCACAACACAGGTATAACAACCTCACAACACAGGTATAACAACCTCACAACACAGGTATAACAACCTCACAGCACAGGTATAGCAACCTCACAACACAGGTATAGCAAACTCACAGCACAGGTATAGCAACCTCACAACACAGGTATAACAACCTCACAGCACAGGTATAACAACCTCACAACACAGGTATAACAACCTCACAACACAGGTATAACAACCTCACAGCACAGGTATAGCAACCTCACAACACAGGTATAACAACCTCACAACACAGGTATAGCAAACTCACAGCACAGGTATAGCAACCTCACAGCACAGGTATAGCAACCTCACAATACAGGTATAACAACCTCACAACATAGGTATAACAACCTCACATCAGAGGTATAGCAACCTCACAACACAGGTATAGCAACCTCACAACACAGGTATAGCAAACTCACAGCACAGGTATAGCAACCTCACAGCACAGGTATAGCAACCTCACAGCACAGGTATAGCAACCTCACAGCACAGGTATAGCAAACTCACAGCACAGGTATAGCAACCTCACAGCACAGGTATAGCAATCTCACAGCACAGGTATAACAACCTCACAACACAGGTATAACAACCTCACAACACAGGTATAACAACCTCACAGCACAGGTATAGCAACCTCACAACACAGGTATAGCAAACTCACAACACAGGTATAACAACCTCACAGCACAGGTATAGCAACCTCACAACACAGGTATAGCAAACTCACAGCACAGGTATAGCAACCTCACAACACAGGTATAACAACCTCACAACACAGGTATAGCAACCTCACAACACAGGTATAACAACCTCACAACACAGGTATAACAACCTCACAACACAGGTATAGCAACCTCACAACACAGGTATAACAACCTCACAACACATGTATAACAACCTCACAACACAGGTATAACAACCTCACAACACAGGTATAACAACCTCACAACACAGGTATAACAACCTCACAGCACAGGTATAGCAACCTCACAACACAGGTATAGCAAACTCACAGCACAGGTATAGCAACCTCACAACACAGGTATAACAACCTCACAGCACAGGTATAACAACCTCACAACACAGGTATAACAACCTCACAACACAGGTATAACAACCTCACAGCACAGGTATAGCAACCTCACAACACAGGTATAACAACCTCACAACACAGGTATAGCAAACTCACAGCACAGGTATAGCAACCTCACAACACAGGTATAACAACCTCACAGCACAGGTATAGCAACCTCACAACACAGGTATAACAACCTCACAACACAGGTATAGCAATCTCACAGCACAGGTATAGCAAACTCACAGCACAGGTATAGCAAACTCACAGCACAGGTATAGCAACCTCACAACACAGGTATAACAACCTCACAACACAGGTATAACAATCTCACAACACAGGTATAACAACCTCACAGCACAGGTATAGCAACCTCACAACACAGGTATAACAACCTCACAACACAGGTAAAACAAACTCACAGCACAGGTATAACAACCTCACAACACAGGTATGACAACCTCACAGCACAGGTAGGGCAACATATGGTCTCCATCTATCAGATTAAACATTGAAAGCATTAATACAGTGTACTGAAGATTTGAACATTTCCAGTACTAATCAAGAATAATCTTTGTTAAGTTTCATTGTATTTCCAATGAAAATAGTAGTAATGCAGGCATTTAAACAAATATGAACATAAATTACTCATATGTGTACCACTTTATCATGTCATTGTGTTTGTTTTCAGGGGAGCCACATCCTCAGTAAGTTACGACCCGTGGATCAGCTGAGGCAGCTCCTGATTGACTGCCAAGGACCTGACGCAGAGGAAGTGAAGGGATTCTTCAGGCTCCACAGGGTAACATGATTAATTATCTGTATCTAACCCTACATAGTTCTGTTTACTGTACAGAGCCAGGAAGGGATCAGTTCTTGGCCAAAAAAGAAAATATTCCAGAAAAGGTTGATCCAGCCATTTATGTATTTAAACTTCAATTTTCAATTTTGATAAATTGTTTAACTGATGAATGGCTGCTGGAGAGTTTTTCCAAAGCAAAAAATTCCCAGTAAAAGAAGTTATTCCCAGTAAATATGTTGTTTTTGCTCTTCCAAGTGTTAAATCTCCCCTTCACTTGTACGAATCATGTCTACATAGTGTGAAATCTCCCCTTCATGGTGAATGTTCTCCCTTCATTGTAAAAAATCTAAAAGAAATTATTCTTATCAGAAGGGAAGCAATTTTATAGCTGTCATGATGAATTTTCCCTTCCTTAAGGAAAAGGCACTTTTGGGTATATTTTGTCCATTTTAAGTAGGAAATTATTCCTACTTTGTCATCCTTGGAAAAGATGGAATCAAACTGTAAAATTTTGATTCCTGTCCCTACCCCAGGGGCTAGGGCTGGGGCTCAAAGAAGAAATTATACAAAATTTCAAAAATTATCTTCTAGGCAGACTCATAGGTACTACAGTCTATTTCTCTATATGGATAGAAAGATCATCATGGGTTTTAGTAAATTTATAAATTTCAGGACCCCTGGGCTATCCGTCACCATCAGAGAGGGTCCCGGTAAAGTTAACTATAGTTTATATTGGGAAAACACTTTTTGGTATATTTTGTCTATATTCTTTGAGGAAACCATTCCTTCTTCGTGACAATCATTTTAAAAGTTTTAGAATTCTTTTCCTGTAATGACATGACAAATGTTTATATTTCACCTAGTTAACATGTTGATTTAATCATTAAAATTGAGCTACCATACCTATATTATTACTCAGGTGACCTCTAAGGCCTTTGGGCCTCTTGTTATTATTATTTATTGAACAAGCCTGTGCCACCTGTTTGATCCTGGACTGTTTTTTTATTATTATTTATTGAACAAGCCTCTGCCACCTGTTTGATCCTGGACTGTTCTTCATTATCCCCTCGCGACGAAAGTCGGGGAGGGAATATAGCGTTCCGTTCGTACGTACCTATGTTCACTTTTTGTCAGCACTCTTGCGACTTCATTTTTGGACGGATTCTAACCAAACTTCCTATATGGCTCCAGCATGGTAATACCTCGAACGAGTTCATGTTTCAGGGTGCCAAGGTTAAGGTCAAGGTCACCGTTACTTTTATAGAAAATCTTCGTCAGCACTCTTGCGACTTCATTTTTGAACGAATTCTGACCAAACTTCCTATATGGGTCAAGCATGGTAATACCGTGAATGAGTTCGTGTTTCAGGGTGCCAAGGTCAAGGTCAACGTGACTATTCATAGAAAATCTTTGTCAGCACTCTTGCAATTTCATTTCTGAATGGATCCTGACCAAACTTCATATATGGGTCCAGCATGGGAATACCTCAAACAAGTTCGTGTTTCAGGGTGCCAAGGTCAAGGTCAGCGTTACTATTTATAGAAAATCTTTGTCAGTGCTCTTGCGACTTCATTTTTGAATGGATCCTGACCATACTTCATATATGGGTCCAGCATGGGAATACCTCGAATGAGTTCCTGTTTCAGGGTGCCAAGGTCAAGAATAAGGTCAGCGTTACTATTTATAGAAAATCTTTATCAGCACTCATGCAACTTCCTTGTTGAACGGATTCTGACCAAACTTCCTATATGGGTCCAGCATGGTAATACCTCGAGCACACTTGCGACTTCATTTTTGAATGGAACCTGACCATACTTCACAGTGGCGGATCCAGGGGGGTGTCACTGGGCGCACGTGACACCCCCCCTGTCATTGACCAGGATTTTATTTAGTAGTAAAATATAAGATCACATTGATCTTGTGACACCCCCCAGTACTGTTCAGTGTTCATGTGCACACTGAACCATTTGCGCACATTTTTACTTGGACTTATCAATCTTTTCATGATCAGTGGTAATTGTTCAGCCTATCTATAACTCTGTCCAAGCCAAACACCCTGCCACCCAACTCCAAAAGTGTTGACTATATCATTGACACTAATTGATATCTCCACCCCAGCATCAATTAAAACTAACTGATATCTCCACCCCAGCATCAATTGACTTGGTCAGTGAACCGTGACAATGTTTACAAGAGTGACCACAGGTACAGAAATGTATACAAGCCTGTCTCTACCTGTGGAAGGGCATTTGACATTGTTTAGTGCTTAGTAATTATCTGATACAGATTAGGTTATTAAAGTATCGCATACATGTACAATACATAATAAATATAAAATACAGTTACAGTGTTTGTTCAAACATAAAAAAAACATAAAAAACAGCCATTAGTATCTAGCCAAATTTGGCTTATGAGACACTATCAAAATATTCCTTGAGTAATTAGATTACATTTGATAGATATTTTTGTTTTCTTTGATACATAAAACAAAATCCTTTATAGACTTCTTTCTATAAACTTTCTAATAGTCATTGTGAGAAAGTCACGTCAGGAAACGGACATAAGCACATTAAAACATGTATGTAAATAAGCATTTTATCTAATTACATATGTATTTGCAGTGTTCATCGCTAGTGCAACTTTTTAATTTTAATTTCAAAATTAACTGCACATTGTCAGAGACGTTTATAACACAATGTAATATATGTCTCTGATATTGTATTTGAACAAATTTATTTGTTAAAACAACATGATGTTTTTGCATTTGCCGCAAAATTAACTTGAAATTTGAAATGGTGACACCCCCCTGAACAAATTCTGGATCCGCCCCTGCTTCATATATGGGTCCAGCATGGGAATACCTCGAATGAGTTCCTGTTTCAGGGTGCCAAGGTCAAGGATAAAGTCAGCGTTACTATTTATAGAAAATCTTTGTCAGCACTCTTGCAACTTCATTTCTGAACGGATCCTGACCAAACTGATAATAAGCCCATCCATGTCTATTTCAGTTCAGTGCAAATGACAACTGATGTTATTTCAATGTCCTGCAATAACCCCACCCCCCATTTCGCGTCAGAGTTCATGTGTTAGCACGCGAGGGGATTTGTATCGTTTGCGATGCCTTGTTATTATTTATTGAACAAGCCTGTGCCACCTGTTTGATCTTGGCCTGTTCTTTATTATTGTAGATTGAACAAGCCTGTTCCACCTGTTTGATCCTGGACTGTTCTTTATTATTATTTATTGAACAAGCCTGTGCCACCTATCTGAACCTGGACTGTTCTTTATCATTATTTATTGAACAAGCCTGTTCCACCTGTTTGATCCTGGACGGTTCTTTATTATTATTTATTGAACAAGCCTGTGCCACCTGTCTGATCCTGGCCTGTTCTTTATTATTGTAGATTGAACAAGCCTGTGCCACCTGTCTGATCCTGGCCTGTTCTCGCATGGCGGCTGATCAACCAGTAAGTCATCTGTCGTTGTTTTACAGCAGTTCTTTTGGATTGACTTATCAATTTTATTTTAGAATATTTTTTTTTTATACAGATATGATAAGATACTTAAATCTGCCAAAAACCTTACCAAAGTTAAATGCATATATGCTAAAGAAGGGTTTGTTCTTGGGTACTTTTTGGAGAATATTTTGCCATGTTTACTTGAATAGAACTGAGCGATACCAGACCTTTTCGCCTCTTGTGTGTTTTCCTTGAAGTCTCTCGAAATCTAGATGGAATAATTGGTATTGTGTATTGCAGGTTGCAAACTGGGCAACTATGGCTTTCTTTATGTATGGCGGTGAGGCCCAGTATAACTATGGGGGAGGAGGTGGAGTAGGTATGGGGATGAACCGCTCCCTAATGGCCAGCAATATCGGACCCTCAGGTGAGTAATATTGTAGACTGTCACAGAACGAGTACTCAAAACCAGTAATCAAGTAAACCGTCCTCTTGTAATTTCATTTCATTTCAAAACATTCTATTGACATACATCAATGAGATCAGACAGCAGGCTTATAGCCTATATAAGTCTTCTCCAAGTTCTCTTGTAATTGCTCAAGAATAAGAATGAATTTCGTGCTTTAACCATCTTTCTTTTAAAGAACTGTAAATAACTCAGGTGGGGCCCACTTCATTAACAAGCCATCAATATTACTGATATCAGTTAATCTTGCCTAAATCTATAAATACCAAAAAGTTATTAGGCTTTATTTTCGCTTCTAGTTTTGCCGAAAGTTACATATATTGGACCTTTAACTAAGAAATTTAAACGAGTGAAAAGAATTGCAAATCTAAATGCTGCTCCCAAGAGCTGTAATAGAACAAGATAATTTAAAAACAAAATGAATCATTTTAATATGCGAAAACTTGTTGACTTATACAGGAATGCACCCTACTGTGACGTCAACACCAGCCCCGGGGATGGGCCATGGTTACTTCCATCCATCCCTCACCCAAGGGCCGAACTTGAGCCAAGATGTCCTCTTTTCTGGCAAGCACAACGGCATCTGCCTCTATCTTTCAAGGATCCTGAGGTAGATCACAAATATTTGGGATATTTAAGGTTCCAGCAATAACTTTGAAATGTGTTTGTTTCATGCCTACAGTAGTATGTACTACAATAGGATTTATATGTACCGTAAGTTATCAATCCTTAATAATAATATGTTATATTTATCAATCATTTATCTGAAAAAGGTAATGGAATATTATGAGCTTAACAAATCTAAATAGAAAAGGCGGTATCAAATTATATGAAAAAACATTGGAGAACCAGACACTAATTCAGGACTGTACTGTGGTGTTTTTTATTAGGTGTATATGGGAAAATGCAGTTGCTACTGACTTTCCGTACAATACTCCACAGGGAGTTCTCAACTATGTAAGTATACAAGTTCTAAACTCTTCTTTCTAAAATTCTTATTCAAAGTAATTTGCTTTACGTATAATTCAGAAAATGAAAGGAATTTCAAATCACTTTCCTTGTTTTCACTATTGCTTTTTGCCTTCAGTTTGATTGATTCCTAACTCAATAACGTGATATAAATTATAGCACTCTGTTCTCTTCATGGTTGTGAAATTTAATCATAACTTATTGATAAATTGAATGACATTATTGACATCTTGTTCAGGTTCTAATAAAGCCATGTCTAAGCCATCATATTCAAAGATTCAACATTATAATGTTGAATAAATCTGGAATTATAATGCATTACACACAAAAAGTGTAACTAGGTCACTGTGACCTTTCGCTTCAAGGGCCAATGTGCTGAATTTTCCACACTTTTTAAACACTGTTTAGCTGACGTGTTCCTTCACCACAGAGGAGTTAACTCAGATCCTGGAGAACATTCGGGGTCTTTCTGATTTCGTAGATTTCAATGCAAGATATGAGACGGGGCCATCAGAAAGGTATGGTAAACTAAACAGTAAAAATTTTGCATGGAAATGATGCAATTAAGATATGCATAAGATTTTCTACCAAAAATAACAAGACATATATTTTCTCATATTTCGTCATGTTAGATAGAGTTAACCAATGTAAGAAAGGTTAATATGTATATAAGAAAACTCTATCTTACATAGCATATCACATGACTTGACATTACAATGGGTCAACAATGACATGATGTCAGGAATACGATAAACTCTGTGATGAGACAATTGCTTATCATATACATTGGCTTACCAATGGCTAAAATATGGCTAAATTTATGTTCATCTGTGCTTGCTGACAGTCTAAGGTATGTGTTAATGGTGAACATCTGTCACAAATTAATGTTAAAGAAAATCCTGTTGATATTAAAGGGATTTATATACATGTATATATAAATACAAATAAGATGTTGGAAGAAACTCGTTATTTGTAAAGAGAGAAAAAGATCGCAAACAGTAGTATTATGCAGTCGTGGTTTCATCCAAAACATTCAGAATGTGTAATTCTAGTCCGTGAGAAAAACATAGGTGTTAACCTCTGAAATCTCCAATGAGAACGATCTCCTCATATGTAATTTCCAATGAGGGAGAAAGTGAGTGAAATGTGACTAAAAATGCTTTGCTCAATTTGTCTTTCCCTTCGTAACGACCATAACTGTTACACACACACTGCAGTAATTTACTAGATCATTTAACTTCAGGATGTAGATTTTGAGTTTGTGTGAATTTGGACTTAAATATGGTAGATTTTGAGGGAGATTGGTGTTTTTTTTTCAATGAGAGAGTCTCCCTCCTCATGAGGGAGGGTTAACGAGTATGAATAATTATATTTGTTTTATGTATATATATATAAAGTGACAAGATAGCTTGAGATACATGGCTTACTGATTTTTCTAAATGAATAATAAACTGTTTTCCAGCAACATGCCTCCGATGCCTTTTTCATCACACCTGATGGGGCCTGTAGATGAGCAGCTAAGGAAAACACTTCAAGGTGAGATTCTAGCCTTATTAACCACTAGGTTTTTAGAAGGCTTTTACCAAATAAAATATTATTATTGTTTCCACGACTAGCTTATGCTGTTGTTGAGTAGTTATTGCATTAGATTTTGTTATGATAGTTGGGTTCTGGCCAAAACCAAGAACTTGCTGGTATCTGGCCAAAACCATGAATGGTAGCTGGTATCTGGCCGAAACCAAGAATGCTAGCTGGTATCTGACCAAAACCAAGAATGCTAGCTGGTCTCTGGCTGAAACCAAGAATGCTAGCTGGTATCTGACCAAAACCAAGAATGGTAGCTGGTATCTGGCCGAAACCAAGAATGCTAGCTGGTATCTGACCGAAACCAAGAATGCTAGCTGGTATCTGACCAAAACCAAGAATGGTAGCTGGTCTCTGGTCGAAACCAAGAACAATAGATACTGTTCCCTGCTGGACATCTCAGCATATGAGAGGGGGGGGGGGGGGGCCTTCTGCAGTATATTTCAGGGTAATAACATTATAAAGTTAGCATCAGTTTTACTCTATCGCAAGGCTTAATCGAACATACAGCAACCTTCCAAATAAAAACAGGCACTCGGCACACAATTTTGCATTGTAAATTCCAAGAGGCCATCATTAAATGACCTTAGCTGTTTATAGGATGTTAAACAAAATAAAAACAAATTAACAAAACCAAACATTTGATATACAGACTCTTGGAGAACAAGTTCTCGTCTGATTCTGACAATGTCATATGATTTCTTATGATATACTTGATTTATGAGACACTCTGCTCTTCCTGCAGTACAAATTTATCTCATATGGAACATTTGCAGAATTTTCGATTACAATGATAACAATAGCATATTGAAAATCACATGGTAATGTGAAAGACATCCGTAGATCTTTTCCAGAACATCTGACACAGAAGTTTGTTTATTAACAATATACGAAGACCCAAAATTCCTCTAAATATAACCAGAGGTAGTTAACACTATACATAGTTTATGTATGTTGTCAGAATAAATATCGGTACATTATGTATGTGTAAAATAGTTTCTGCTTGTTATGCTGACATGATTCTTTGAACTTATATATTGGAGAGTTTTGTTTAAGAGTTATTTTCCTACCATGTTAAAATCTGCCTACTGTTACTTGATCTTAACCATGTTTTATAGGGGAGGCCCAGAAGATGGAGAAGATTTCTCTGCAGCACATCCAAGACCTGATCCACCGTGTAGAGGAGGTACTGGGGCTCCTGAAAATCCTCGTCGACCACCAATTCCACGTCGTGGCCAGTCAATTATCCAAGGTTGTCTACCTTTAATACAACTAACTCATATTTTCTGTCCCATCACCATGATGCAGAGAAATTTGGAAATCCCGATAGTTGTATTACTGTTATTACAAGAAGTGAAACACTTGAAGACTGGGTTCTTCGGATTTTTGAAACTTATTTAGAAAATGAAACTTTTTTTTAATTATTTGTATGCTTTCATAAATAAAGGAGGAGAGATTGTTGTTTTATAATGTTGCCCATGTCTGTCACATCACATCCCCATTGAATGTAAGCACACTTACCAGGTAAAATCTGCTTTCTTTCCTACATTTTCTTCATCAAACTTTATATTCATAGGTTAAGTGTAAGTACACCACTGACATCATTGCCTTTTAGGTTTCAAAGGCCAAGGTCAAGGTTGCTATTAGAAAACTAAAAGTGGCAGAGAGAGCATTCATGTCTTGCAGACATCTTCTAGTTCAATGAAAATGGTTTTCTTTGCTTAAAAAAAAAAACCTTGTTTCAAAATCAAAGAAATCTATTTGACCTAAAACTTTTTAGAATATTGGGTTTGTATTTTTCATTTGTTTTGTTTTGATTCTTATGACTATATGCAAGCTTAAATTATTACCTGTAAAATTTTGTGTGTTTCAGGACCAACAGAATCAGCTCCGAACAATGATGTTTAAACATCTTGTAATCAGCGGCAAAGATGTAAGTAATTTTAATATTTTGTGCCAAGTATTTGTTGCTTATATAAATATAACAAACATTGCAAAATAGTCAAAGTTCTTTGATATCATAAAAGAATTATGTTGAACAAGTCCTTTTAATGGGGGGGGGCTGGGAGTGTTGAAATACATGTAATAAATCCTGTGTAATTATATATTGGATAGAATCAATTTGATATTATGTTGCAATTAAATAATTTCATAATAATACTTAATATTAGGAAATAAATGAAGAGAATGGAGCATCAACATCTGGATTCCATAGTTTTACTGCCAGTTTACATGTTTTGGCTTGCTAGGCAAGCTGTTATTAGAAATCAGGCACGCCAAAACATGAAAACCGGCATATTCCTATGCTACCACTGCCTTACCAAAACTAGGAGTTGGTTCTCTTGCCCTATACCAGGGAATTTTAATATTAGGAAACTTGTATTCATTGTAACAGTACTGATTTAGTCAATCACTCCTATTATATAGATCTGCAGTTCACTGATAACGTGTCTCATTAACCGGTACCTCGATGACAATGCTACGATCGACGCTATCAACAACAAACTAAGAGAAATCTGTCCGTCGTTATACAGCAGTGACGACGCCACTTGTTCTAAGGTAACACATTATACACAGACTTGTTTGGTTTGTTTCCTGTGGAATTGTGCTGTTGTTAATGTATTGGGTATGGATTTAAATAACTACGAACCATTCTCAAATTGATATCAACTTTCCCAGAATTTGTTTCTTATGGATAACTTCCTAAATAATGCCTTAATGATATCACTTAGGCAAGAGATGGAGCATCAACACTAGGGATTTCGTAACTAGTACATTGTATTTGTTGACGTGTTTCGGATGGCTAGGCCTATCTTCCTCAGATTCAGTGTTCTCTTACCTACCTGTTATTACCTGTCCTCTATGGAGCTAGCTCTATGAGAATACCCCGGTACCCACCAACAGGACGTTGGACTCCTCCGCCCTTTAGTGTTCTAATACTTAAATGATCATTCTACTGGTGAGAAAAGTCAAGAGAGACCAGTTCCCAGTCAGGCTAGTATCAAATCATGGAACATGACCATTTTTACTCTGCAGGCAAGTGAACTGTTGCAAGCTGCTCGAGTGAATCAGAACCAAGCGGAAAAGAAGCGACAGCTCGGCGAAGCTCTGAAGGTAGTTACTGTGTAGTATGTTAACAAATATATAGAATTGTGTTGTGATCACAAGTTCAGTCAATCTTATTGGTATTAGGAAAAATATGTTCTTGACAGTGTGATTTGCAACAATATTTAAGTTTGGTGTACTGACAAGAATGAAATGTTTTGTGCAGATGAAGAAGGAGGTAATGTTATTTCCAATTTTTATTCCATTCAGTGAATTTTTGATTGCACCATACAAATTGTTGTGTTACTGATTATACTGTATTTATTTAAAAAGTATGTCACTGTCTGTGTTAGACATACCCATTTATAATACATTTTTAAGAATCAAGAAAATTTGTCCATTTTGTGTGTTTTAACATTGATGGCATGTTTTCTACTGAAGAAGTTGAAAGGTTGAAAAGTATAACAATATAGATGTGAACTGTTTCTTCCCTAGCTGTATAAGGAAGTATCACAGCCTCTCCAGCTCACGGTGGTGTGTAGCCAGTTTGCCAATGTCCATTACTACGATGGGATTGTGGACCTGTGTCTGACCCTGGCCCACAAGCGGGATCCCCAGCGACTAGCCCTTCACTTCTACAGGAGTGGGGAGCCTCCTGAGGACCTGCAGGGAATGTCAGCCTATATGTCTAGGTGGGTTAATCTTGTAGGAATGTCAGCCTATATGTCTAGGTGGGTTAATCTTGTAGGAATGTCAGCCTATATGTCTAGGTGGGTTAATCTTGTAGGAATGTCAACCTATATGTCTAGGTGGGTTAATCTTTTAGGAATGTCAGCCTATATGTCTAGGTTGGTTACAGAACATCCTTATAGGAATGTCAGGCTATATGTCTAGGTAGGTTACAGAACATCCTTATAGGAATGTCAGCTTATATTTCTAGGTGGGTTACAGAACATCCTTATAGGAATGTTAGCCTATATGTCTAGGTGAGTAACAGATCACCTTATATGAATGTCAGCCTATTTGTCTAGGTTGCTTACAGAACATCCTTATAGGAATGTCAGCCTATTTGTGTAGGTGTGTTACAGAACATCCTGATAGGAATATCAGCCTATATGTCTAGGTGGGTTACAGAACATCCTTATAGGAATGTCAGGCTATATGTCTAGGTAGGTTACAGAACATCCTTATAGGAATGTCAGCTTATATGTCTAGGTGGGTTACAGAACATCCTTATAGGAATGTTAGCCTATATGTCTAGGTGAGTAACAGATCACCTTATATGAATGTCAGCCTATTTGTCTAGGTTGGTTACAGAACATCCTTATAGGAATGTCAGCCTATTTGTGTAGTTGTGTTACAGAACATCCTGATAGGAATATCAGCCTATATGTCTAGGTGGGTTACAGAACATCCTTATAGGAATGTCAGCCTATATGTCTAGGTGGGTTACGGAACATCCTTGTAGGAATGTCAGCCTATAGTCTAGGTGGGTTTCAGAACATCCTTATAGGAATGCCAGCTTGTATGTCTTGGTGGGTTACAGAACATTCTTATAGGAATGCCAGCTTGTATGTCTTGGTGGGTTAATCTTATAAGAATGTCAGCCTATATGTCTAGGTGGTTTACAGAACATCGTTATAGGAATGACAGCCTATAATTATGTCTAGGTGGGTTACAGAACATCCTTATAGCAATGTTTGCCTATATGTCTAGGTGGGTAACAAAACATCCTTATAGCAATGCTTGCCTATATATCTAGGTGGGTTACAAAACATCCTCATACATATTAAGTAGTAATCTTAATTAAGGTTAGACAAGTTTTATTATCAGCATATTCCGTGCATATTAATTAGGCTGCTATTAACTGATGGATGGGATGTAACTGGATTAGAAGACTAATTACCTAACCCCTCGATCAAGTTCGATCATCGCTGATGATGGTGAATGTTTTAATGTGAGGGTGTGTTGTGATGTCTCTATGTAAGCTATGTACAGAAAAGATCTGAATAAAAAAAAAAAAAATACAATTTGATCATCAGCATATTCTATGTATATGTAATGGGGCTGCTGTGACCTGATTGGCTGATTGCTTTCCGTACGATATCTTTTGAAATTATGATCATCAGATTTTGATGAAACTTAATTGGTAGACTAATTCCCTTAGCCCTTCGCCCAAGTTCAATTAGCAGCATATTCTGTGCATATTTAATGATGTTGCTGTGACCTGATTTGCTGATTGCTTTCTGCAAGATATCTTATAAAGGAGTGATAAAATTTATGAGACTTGCTTGGTAGACTTATTATCTTGCTTCTAGTTTCTAGTTTAAGATGCTGAAAAGCCTTTAATAAGATTGTACAGTTTGTTAGTTTTTGTGTTTGTTACAGAATGGAGTGCTATAACTGTATCACCGGTACCCTTGGCTTCCTGTCCACAACAAGTTCCTCCTTTCCTCAGGCCCCCAAGGTACCCGGACCACCGCCAACACCCGACCCCAGCAGGCTCTCTCCCCAGGAGGCAGATCAGTTTGTAAGTGGCTAGTGATAATGGCAAACTAGCTATGACAAAAGCCTTTAGTTCAGAATGCAAATCATATAAGCAGGTACAATGTATTAAATCTGGGACAAACAATGTCTGTTCAATTCAGTTTCTATGTTGGAATATTGTCTAAGCTTGAACTACAAGTTGTACCATATTTATGGCAACAATTAAGCTTGTTGAATAGATTATAATGATAGAAAAAAGAAAAGAAAAGACTATTTAATTATTTAGTTTCTGAGTTGGAACTATTGTGTAGCATACAACTATTAATAAGTTTCATCATGTTCATAGGGATTGCATACATTTCTGAATATACAATGTGAATTAATTAAAAGTTATCAATAGGTAAAGATGACCATGACAACGTCTTGCTGGGTTAATCGGCTTTAATAAAAAATGTTGACTAGTTTCGACACATTAGATGTGTCGTCTTCAGAACTGAAGATGACACATCTACTACTACGGCTACACTCTTGTATTCCTTGTGGAATCCGTCTACTGGGCTACACAGAACTACTGCACCATCTTCACGGACGTTGGATCTCCCCCTCCACCTAATTAAAAGTTTGATAAGTTTAAAGTATATAAGTTAACTGTGTGTGTTCATTATCTCGCCACAGAAGTCGGACATATTCCGGCTGGCTCTGAAGTCTGATGATGAACTGTTCCATGTCGCCCTGTATGACTGGCTATACAGCATGAACCAGACGGAGAAACTGTTGGAGGTAAGCTGGACCTTGTGCTGATATCCTGTGTGTACTCTGTAGAGCAGGAAAAAGCATGGTATAGATCATCAAGTTACCGGTAGGTATAGTCACACAGGCTGATGCCTTTCCATAATAAATTGTGCCAGTCTGATTAAAATACAGATCCTCACTATTACTATCATGTGTAGGATCTGACAACGACCAGCAGAAAGTCAGGTGCAGATGACCTTCATTATTTCAATATTTAGGAAATAAACAGCCAATCAAAATGCACCTTGTAAACGGTGTTTGGTAGATGAACAAAAATGGTGGCGTATCGAAGCGAAGAAGAGAAAATCATTCAGGGCGTTGTATAACAATTTGATTAGGATATTTTGTGATAATTTCTTTACCTTCAGTTGTTATTTCTTTTCGGACAAACGAAAAACTACAAATCAAACAGATAATGTCTAAAAAGCACACACCTTGGCGTAGAGACCGCAGAACTGGGCGCCGCCATTTTTGAATACGGTCGTTTGGGTTTCTCGTTACTTTACTCTGGTTTAACGACAAGTGTAGAAATAAATCGAAATTAGCTTTTCACGTTCAGAATCTGGTAAGCAGCGATTTGATTGGTGAATACAAAGGTCATCTGCAAATGACCTTCTACTGGTCGCTGTCAGATCCACACACGATAGTAATAGTGAGGATCTGTATTTTAATCAGATTGAAATCGTGCGGAAGTAGTGGGAGGCACTGTATTAGAAGGTGGTAGAAGTTGAAACCAAATACCTAGCATTCCTTTTATTAAGTCAATTTTGAAATTGATGGGCAGTGCGGTTTCTGAAAAGTACCTCTCACTTTCTGGTTAGTTTTGGAACAGCCCTAATGCTGCCATTCTTTCTCTTTGTATAAGGAGCAGTGTGTAGATACAGTTTTAATTGTGAAGAAGAACTTTCATTTTCATTGCATAAATATAGATGATAACTTCTAAAGTCACACCTGACATGCTTTATTGAATCTAGTGAATTTAAAAAAAAGAGATATTTCATAAGCTGTATGTGTAAAACTTATCTATTTTAGATTCAGTCGCCCTTCATGGAGCCATACCTGAAAAGGAAGACAGGGTACCAGGCAGAAGCTGTGGGAGCGTTAGACATGTTGTGGAAATACTACGAAAAAAGTCGCAACTTTCCTGCAGCCGCAAAAATACTGTCCAGATTAGCTGAAAGACATGGGTAAGATGACAAAGTTTATAAGGTTTATCTCAGTTGTCAACAAGAAGATCCTGTTTTGAAATCTTTTTTATAAAAATAATAATTAAAGTTTTATCTTGACATCAATTATTTCCCTTCAATAGTGGAAAGTGATTTTGTATATGTCAAGTGTAAATGATAAGTTAACACTATCAGGTAATTGTTAGTGTGAGACTTGAATATTAAAGAAGAGAAAAACGAAGTAGCACATTTCTTTGTTGTCAGTTGTTTGTTTTATACTAACTGGCTGTGTTGGCTTTCAGAACTGATGTTCGACTCCAACAAAGGATAGAATATTTGTCTAGAGCTATCATGTGTGCCAAAAGTTCTACGTCTCGCACAAGTTCGGCCGCCGAGGGAGAGTTCCTACATGAACTGGAAGAGAAGATGGAGGTAATGGTTTCTTGTACACAAAGGAATTGTAGATCATATTGTTCAAAGTAACTGACTGGATTTTTATGCCTCGTCTTGAAAATGCAGAGGCATATAATTTTGCCTTTGACCGTCATTTCGTCATTATTACATTTCCACTCATTTAATGTTTAACAGAGAGCCATATAAACTGTAATTCAATATATTGTCTGATAATAAGATTTTGTGATTATCCACCTATTTTCCCAGAGTTATGGCCAAATCTAACTTTAAAAATTTTGAAAATTTTAGTAAATCGGTATGAACAACAATTTAGAGAGTCTTGTCTGACACCAAAGGAAATGTTATTTTTTTAAGTTAGCAAAAAAAAAAAAAAGGATTTCTATTTGATTGTCAGCAGAGGGCATTCATGTTATACTGACATACTGGTATCTACTTTGTTTCTTTAGAGCATTCCTAATCTGCGAAACGAAAGAAACCAGATAAGGCTTACTTCAAAATTTTCAGGGCTATTCCAGTAAAACATATCTCCGTCCCTGAGATTCCAGGATTTGTTTAGGGGTACCACTAACAGGATATCATTAATAATTTTGCGTAGAAATAATAAACACATCATAGGCCAGAAACCCAAACAGAAGGAATTTATCTAAGCGATTCGGGGTCCGGGACATATTTTTTACTAGAATGGCCGGTAAAAAAGGTTGTACGGGTAGTTTTCTTGCAAACTTTGTATCAAAATGACCTCAAAGTATTTTCTTAATAGTGCCACATTTTTCATTTCTTAAAATTTCTGTAGCTTGTACTTTGAATTTCAATCAAATGTAAAAACAAACATTCCATGTTTTCAAGGGTGAAAATTTATATTTCAACAGGTTGGCAGACTTCAACTGCAAGTTCAAAATGCTTTGAGTAAAAGAAGAGACCGCAATCAGCAGAATATCACCGAAGCTTTGAGTCGACTGGACTCTGATCTCCTAGATCTAACACTGGTGAGCAGACGACACATTAAGACCCATTGTTATACAGGGTTTAGGATTGTAATACAGTTTTCAAGTTTCAGTCTTGGCCATTTCTTCCTTCAAACCTTTGTTAGATTCCATGATCTAAGGGTATATGTTTTGTTAGAAATTCTTCACAAGCTGACATGTTGTTGAACTGAAACATTAAATAACCCTGAATTGTTTTCTTTTCTAGTTGTATGAGGAGTTTGCAGACAGATATGATTTATCCGAGTGTAAATTGGCCATTGTTCACTGTGCTGGGTTGTTTGATGCCGCCCTAGTAGAAAATCTCTGGCAGAGTATCATTGATAAAGGTAAGCCAGTGTATTATACCTGTGGCAGAGTATCATTGATAAAGGTAAGTCAGTGTATTATACCTGTGGCAGAGTATCATTGATAAAGGTAAGTCAGTGTATTATACCTGTGGCAGAGTGTCATTGATAAAGGTAAGCCAGTGTATTATACCTGTGGCAGAGTATCATTGATAAAGGTAAGCCAGTGTATTATACCTGTGGCAGAGTATCATTGATAAAGGTAAGCCAGTGTTTTATACCTGTGGCAGAGTGTCATTGATAAAGGTAAGCCAGTGTATTATACCTGTGGCAGAGTGTCGTTGATAAAGGTAAGCTAGCGTTTTATACCTGTGACAGAGTATCATTGATAAAGGTAAGCCAGCGTGTTATACCTGTGGCAGAGTATCATTGATAAAGGTAAGCCAGTGTGTTATACCTGTGGCAGAGTATCATTGATAAAGGTAAGCCAGTGTATTATACCTGTGGCAGAGTATCATTGATAAAGGTAAGCCAGTGTGTTATACCTGTGGCAGAGTATCATTGATAAAGGTAAGCCAGTGTATTATACCTGTGGCAGAGTATCATTGATAAAGGTAAGTCAGTGTTTTATACCTGTGGCAGAGTATCATTGATAAAGGTAAGCCAGTGTATTATACCTGTGGCAGAGTATCATTGATAAAGGTAAGCCAGTGTGTTATACCTGTGGCAGAGTATCATTGATAAAGGTAAGCCAGTGTATTATACCTGTGGCAGAGTATCATTGATAAAGGTAAGCCAGTGTGTTATACCTGTGGCAGAGTATCATTGATAAAGGTAAGCCAGTGTATTATACCTGTGGCAGAGTATCATTGATAAAGGTAAGTCAGTGTGTTATACCTGTGGCAGAGTATCACTGATAAAGGTAAGCCAGTGTGTTATACCTGTGGGAGAGTATCACTGATAAAGGTAAGCCAGTGTGTTATACCTGTGGCAGAGTATCATTGATAAAGGTAAGCCAGTGTTTTATACCTGTGGCAGAGTATCATTGATAAAGGTAAGCCAGTGTATTATACCTGTGGCAGAGTATCACTGATAAAGGTAAGCCAGTGTGTTATACCTGTGGCAGAGTATCACTGATAAAGGTAAGCCAGTGTGTTATACCTGTGGCAGAGTATCACTGATAAAGGTAAGCCAGTGTGTTATACCTGTGGCAGAAATTGATTGCAAAAGGTAGACTAGTTACTTTATCTTGTAGCAAAAGCAGGCTGATCAAAGGAGGTCAAAATACTTTGCAATGATAACCTACATAGACACACAACTTCAAAATAACTTATTTCATGCAGTTTCATATAAATTCCTTTCCAAGTTAATCACTTTTGTTAAATTAGCCTATGTTACTTACTTTATAATATACATCTCTTGATGTAATTATACAGAAGAATACTTATCTTCTTCCTATTGAATTTGGATTATGGTGTAATCTATAGTGTTGAAGTAGTACTTACTACATGTATGTTAAGATGCTTGAGTTATAATTTTCCAATTCTACATATAAGGTGTTACATGGTGCTGGGGTATTATTAGTTCATAGATCATACACATTTCTAATTAAATCCTATATGTAAAATCTTTACCTTCTACAGAAGTAGATGCTACAATGGGTATGGCTACTGCTATGAGGATCACAAATGTCAGAAACAAAATGGAACCCATCGGAAAGCAGTACATAAAGACAGAACGATACTTTCCCTTAGGTAAGAGAGTCTAATAACACTGAAATATCATACCGGTAGTATAATAACTGGTATAATATAAGGATTGTACCTTATTTTGACTGCGTATATGGTAGTATGCCCACAATTAGCAACATACTTATTGTTGCACATACGTATAACTAATTAAGGGCGATTAACTTTCAGGAAACATGCATTGCCAGTACAATATATCTTATAAATGAGTCACCTCTATCATAACTTGTGATCGGGAAATTCATGAATGTAATATCATACAAAAGTTGGAAGTTAAACTTGGTTTACAGAAGCGTAAAAAATGATCATAAAAACTCTGCAGGTGTTTCCCAATGTCAAATGTCAATTTTCATACAACATTCAAATGTTGACTCCACGTCGGAAATCAATGATGAAATTTAATTGTCTTAGGTGTGAAGTGATTATACAGTTGATCATAGGCCTGATAGGTCATATTAAACAGGTGCAATATGCAAAAGTATTATTCACTGCATAAGAAGGCGATCATGTGGCAAGTAATGTTGCGTTATCATTTTAGCATTCCTGGTGAAGTATATAGAACAGCGGAGTTGTGAGCTAGACTTCACAGCATCCTGGGTGTATGAGATGATGCTGGAGGTCGGTGTCCCACCACCGAAACTGCTGGAGATATACGACCGAATGTTCAAGTCTCGCGTAAGTCCTGTGTATTTAGTCATTTTCTAGTCCTACCATTTCTCTGATGGTTTCCTGAAAAAAATTATAAATTGTGGCCAGTTTCATAGGAATGCAAATGTCAAGTTTTTGTTTAAACATGATGTGTGAAAACTTTATATTTTTAGTATTAAATAAATTGGTCTTTTATTACTTTATTTTATGAAGTAACAATACTGCACTGTAATCAGTGATCATTCTATGTGTGAGTCACGAGTCCTGTGCTCACAAAATTAAGATGGGACTCACAGAGTTCCTAGAAACACTTAAATGGTTTTAGTTTATACATTTAAAAAGGACTCATGAAAATAAATCATAGACTGATACATTAATTTCTCTTTCCATCAAAAACTAAATCTAGTTGTAATGATACATATCATAGCCACATACATGTACTCCTAAATGAAGATACATACCCTATGACCAGTGCCATACTTACAAACTTGATGTGCAGTTTAGCTAGATCCTTCTTGCATTTTAACTCAGGACCCCTATTGGCAGACAATTCAAAGACCGTTACATTTGCTGGATGTTTTATCAAATCTACTGGCACACCTGACAGCCAACCCATCACTTATACCTGTGTATGAAAGGTGAGTGGACATCCGTATATAACAGTTATCCTTCTTATATGTAGCCCTACCGGCCCAGCCCTACCAATGCTTAAAGATGTACTTCATGTGTAAAAAGAAATACAAATTTTTTCACAATGAATTAGGTAATTCATTCACCCCTGGAAATTCATAAGAAATCATGAAGAAAAATTGTTAATGACATAGCAGATGAAGTGAGGTTGTTATTTGGAGATTCTGTTTCATCCTGTGTGGAGATGATGTAGAGACATAATTAACAAATAATCAATATTTGTATTTAAGGCGACCATTCTCTACGCTGTGTCTGGACTTTGTGGCCACGTATCTGGTGGAACTTCAGACGATGAGGATGACCGACCACCACCGCCGACTCGTCAGTCAGTTTAAACGCCTACAGGCCGAACTAGAGAGGTTGTGACAAACTGTGAGATAGATGGGAGTGAAAGATCCACGGCATAAACAGGGACCTATTATGATTGGTGCTAAATTGTGGGACCAACAAACGCCTGTAATGGAAGTCGAAAGAATTCTTCTTTGAAGAAAAACAACATTTTTAAGAGGGAGAATAATGCAACTTGATTCACAAATTGGAAGCAGATAAAACGTATATCTGGATGTCTGAAGTTTATCAGGATATAGTCTGGATAAAAGAGCAAATGTGGAATAAGGAGTAACAGAAAAGGTTATGCAAGAACTCCAGCTACAACGTGATGTAAATGAGGCATAACATTGAATGTGGTGTATGTGATTCAGACATATTGATGTGCTAACATTGACTAACAGCATCCACTGTTCTTGAAGAAGGACTTACTGTAATGGTGTAAATTTTCAAGTTCTGTTTTGAATGCTGTCATCGTTAAGGAGTTTCAGTGATGTAAGATAGATATGTACAGTTGCCTAATTTTTGTCATCCTTGATTTCCATGGGTTATGCTTACCTTCGCTTTCTCATCCTTGATATCCAGGGGTATGCTCTCTACACCCCTAAAATATGTCATGGCAAAACTGAAGGCTCTGTGTGTGCCATCTTGTTAAGGAAGGAAGAGGATTGGTTAGACCCTTTGATGTACATCAAAAGAATCTTGTGGTCACATACCGGTAAATATTGACAAGCTTTGAAACTGGTTGCAGGTCCTTTGTAATCTTAAAAAAGACAGGCATCAGCCTAGCGATTGGATAGGATTTTTTACCTGAGTGTGCCTCTAGCTTTGCCATGACATATTCCAGGGATGTAGAGAGCGTAGGTGATCATAACCCCTGGATATTGAGGAAGTCTAGGTCATCCTGACCCACAGGGGGTCAGGATGACCTATCGGCATTGCGCAAGGTCCGTCGCCGTGCATAAATTTTTTCTTCAAACACTTCTTCTCAATAATCGAAAGGCCCAGGGTACTGATATTATACATATGGCATGCTGGGATGAAGAGTTACCAGGTTTGAACAAATGAATGATCTTGACCTACTTTCAAGGTCACATAGGTCATATGTCGTAAAATCTTGATGCAAATTCTTCTCAATAACCGAAAGGTCCAGGGTACTGATATTTGGCCTGTTGCATGCTGGGATGAAGGACTAACAAGTTTGTTCAACTGAATGACTGTGATATACTTTAAAGGTCACAGGGGTCAAATGTGTTGAAAATCTTCAAGAAACTTCTTAATAACCAAAAGGCCTGGGGAACTGATATTTTGCTTGTAGAATGCTGGGATGAAGGGCAACCAAGTTTGTTCAAATGAATGACTTTGACCTACTTTCAGGGTTACAAGGGTTAAATGTATGAAAATATTCAAGAAACTTTTTTCTCAATAACTGAAAGGCCCAGCATTCTGATATTTGGGCTGAAGCATGCTTGAATGAAGGGCTACGTAGTTTGTTCAAATTAATGACCTTGATTTATGTTCAAGGTCACAGGAGTCAAAGTATGGGGCAAATATGTTAATATTTTTCCAGTAACCAACCAAAATGATATATATAGTCAGATGACTGGTAAGGCCCATTGGACCTCTTGTGAGATTCAATTGCTTGTATGAATTCTCCAGTAGTCCATTACAAATGAAATATTTCAAATTGAAATATTAAAAGATATTTATTGTTTTGTAAATTCAGTTTTAATAAGTTGTCTGAGCAGTGATCTTGAAAATATATTTGATTCTTAAAGTCAGTGTTTACCTGCTAAAACAGGTCAATCAGTAAATCATGAAAGAAAAAATGTTTAGAATAATCTGACAGTGTATATAGTGTTGTGTGCAGCTACAATAACCAAACTTGAATTCTCAATTGCAAATTAGTAAATGAAAATGTTTTTTGTGTAACATTAAAAATTCTCAATTTGTATTGTGTCAAATAGCGCCTATGAATCGGAACTGAACAATATTCCTTTCACATTGTGATGAAAGATTGATATCAGCTATTAAAATAATGTTTATATTCATTTTGTGAATAAATGAATTTCACATAACTTGTTGAATCTGTTCAATTTTACAAAATGGAACATCTTTACGGGGGCCGGGGGGGGGGGGGGGGGCGGGCTGAAAGTGGGAGGAATCTTTAGTCAGGGTAGATGTCTATTAAATGTCTAAGCTTTCAATGTTTTTTAGGTTTCTAGTTGATGACATCACACAATTTTGCCTTAAACTAGAAGATTTGCATAGCTCCACCCACATGTATTGTTATTTATGTTAATATGAGGTGATAGCAATAGTTTGCCGGACAATGGTCAATGTCATTGTCATTGTAGACTGTAAATATATAACAGTAACCCAAGATGGTAGATAAAATGTTCAGATAGTATTGACCAAATAGGCAATTTTCACCTGACTAGAATTATGTATGTATACAATATGAACATGTTCCACTTGTTCCATTCGACAGGTGTTATACATTACTTTATTCATTTGAAGTTTTTTGTACACCATTTTAACTTTGATCAGTCTTCACTCAACAATTATTCTTTACCACGAAAAGGCCTGTTTAATTTAATACTTATACATAGCTTGGGTACAACAGATCTAAAACACAAAATAAATATAAATATCACTTTCACTCATAGTTGAATAAGATCTCTATAATATTTAACATGCCACCATCTACATGTATAAAAGGGTAACAATGTACACAAATTGACAGAATTTATGTTACTATATATATAGTTACCAATTACAAGGGTAAATATGGACTGACCAACAACAGATCTAGTCTGATGGTATTTGTACAGTAGACCTATCACACACAGCTGCATGATAATTATATACTACATGTACATGTACCTGGTACCTATAGTTAAAGCATGCTATAATATCATGAAACACATATCCTTTCCCTGAAAAAGTTGGGAATGTGCCGATAGGGCAGGTGCTTAGGTTGATTTAGGTTGGTCCAAACCTAATTACTGGTCCAAACTGATAAATCTGCATGGACAGTAAAATTATTGTTCACAGTTGTTTATAACTATCATCCTCGATATCCAAGGGTTACGCTTACCTACGCTCTCTACAACCCTGGAATATGTCATAGCAAAACTGGAAGCTCTTTGTGTGCCACCTTTTTGACGAGCAAAGAGGACTTGTTTGACCCTTTGATGTTCATATCAAAAGAATCTTGTGATCACATAATGGTAAAATTTGACAAGCTTTATACAAGATACAAGATACAAGAAGCTTTATTTAAAGTCGCATATATAAAACAAGCAACATAAGCGCTGTAGCGCTATTTCTGCGACAAACATAGTAAAAGGCAAACATAAAACAAGGTAATTAACTAAATACATAGAAACATGCAAAGCTGTACACTATCACAGACAAGCTAGTATGAAATTACATCAATGTAAGTAAAATATTTGGGTTAAACATGTATAACACAGTAGCACATAGTGGCATATATCACATTTACCAGAATAATAAAATTATACTATTTATTAATATTGAACACCTGCATATCACACAGGTGCTGCTATTGAGATGATTAAAGCACTTATAAGTCAAATATACATAAATGCTAATATAGCAAAGAAATAAAATTTGACATAATATACACTAATATAGTGTAAATTAAAAGAAGACAATGAAGTCAAGTGATTAAACAATTGAGATTGAAAATAAGGGCTAAAAAAAAATAACTGTGCTGCTGGTTATAATAAAAAATTTAAAAAAACATGCAAAAAGGCAAGACATGGGACGGGCAAGTCATTAAGACAAACAAAAATAAAAAGCATTGCTAAGCACTGGAACATATACCACAGGAGCACACGAGGCCATCCCAGGTATGCAGCAGTCTGGAAAACTCTGGATAACTATCCGCCTTCCTCATATGGTTTGGCAGACTGTTCCATATCCGGGCGGCCTCGTAGCGGAAAGATTTAAGTCCGTACCTGGTTGTCCGTACTCTAGGTAGTTCCAGCTGCCTTTCACTCCTGAGATTATAAAAAGAAGTTTTCTCAGTTAAAAGATTGCATATATAATCAGGAGCTACATTAGTTACAATTTTAAAAACTTCACACGCCATGTTTTTCATCCTATGAATATGCAATGATGATAAATTAAGTTTCTGTAAAAGTTCTGATATTGGTGTTGTTGAAGTTGGTTGTTGCTCCTTTGTAATCTTCAAAAGCGATTGGCCAGGTTGTCTTACCTGAGTGTGCCTTCAGTTTAGCCACAACATATTTCAGGGATGTAGAGAGCATCGGTGAGCGTAACCCCGGGATATCGAGGATTCATTACTATACCTATACACTTAAGGAGACATACTATGACACGGTATAACTTTCTCTGTATAGGAGCAGACTTGACCATTTTACAGACTTATCAATCCACTGTTGTATACTGTTACTTCTGATGAGGTATCAGACAGTGTCTTTTGATGACAATAACAACTCTTACAATACAGGGGTCAATTAGATAAGATAACAATTGAACAAGGCAGTCACTGGAAGTGGTGGATGCTCCCAGATACTGTGTGACACAGGAAGTGGTGGATGCTCCCAGATACTGTGTGACACAGGAAGTGATGGATGCTCCCAGATACTGTGTGACACAGGAAGTGGTGGATGCTCCCAGATACTGTGTGACACAGGAAGTGGTGGATGCTCCCAGATACTGTGTGACACAGGAAATGGTGGATGCTCCCAGATACTGTGTGACACAGGAAGTGGTGGATGCTCCCAGATACTATGTGATACAGGAAGTGATGGATGCTCCCCGATACTGTGTGACACAGGAAGTGATGGATGCACCCCGATACCGTTTGACACAGGAAGTGATGGATGCTCCCAGATACCATTTGACACAAGAAGTGATGGATGCTCCCGGATACCGTTTGACACAGGAAGTGATGGATGCTCCCGATACCGTTTGACACAGGAAGTGATGGATGCTCCCAGATACCGTTTGACACAAGAAGTGATGGATGCTCCCGGATACCGTTTGACACAGGAAGTGATGGATGCTCCCCGATACTGTGTGACACAGGAAGTGTTGGATGCACCCTGATACCGTTTTACACAGGAAGTGATGGATGCTCCCAGATACCGTTTGACACAAGAAGTGATGGATGCTCCCGGATACCGTTTGACACAGGAAGTGATGGATGCTCCCGATACCGTTTGACACAGGAAGTGATGGATGCTCCCAGATACCGTTTGACACAAGAAGTGATGGATGCTCCCGGATACCGTTTGACACAGGAAGTGATGGATGCTCCCAGATACCGTTTGACACAAGAAGTGATGGATGCTCCCGGATACCGTTTGACACAGGAAGTGATGGATGCTCCCGGATACCGTTTGACACAAGAAGTGATGGATGCTCCCGGATACCGTTTGACACAGGAAGTGATGGATGCTCCCGGATACCGTTTGACACAGGAAGTTTGACACAGGAAGTGATGGATGCTCGCCGATACTGTTTGACACAGGAAGTGGTGGATGCTCCCCGATACTGTGTGACACAGGAAGTGGTGGATGCTCCCCGATACTGTTTGACACAGGAAGTGGTGGATGCTCCCCGATACTGTGTGACACAGGAAGTGATGGATGCTCCCCGATACTGTGTGACACAGGAAGTGGTGGATGCTCCCCGATTCTGTGTGACACAGGAAGTGATGGTTGCTCTCCGATACTGTGTGACACAAGAAGTGATGGATGCACCCGATACTGTTTTTTGACACAGGAAGTGATGGATGCTCCCCGATACTGTGTGACACAGGAAGAGGTGGATGCTCCCCGATACTGTGTGACACAGGAAGTGGTGGATGCTCCCCGATACTAATGGACACAGGAAGTGAAGGATGCTCCCCGATGTAAAATTTGACCTTGACCTTTGACCCGGTTACTGTGAGAATTAGTTACATGACGCCTTGTTTGATTTCGACTATCTTGGATTCATTTTATCATTACATATTAAGCACTCAATAAATTTGAACTTTGACCCAATGACCATAAGGGTAGGTCAGTTGACACTTTGTTTGATTCAGACCAACTTTACTTCTTGATGTCATTTTTTTTTTTTTTTGAGGGAAAAATCGATGAAAATTTAACAAACGGCAATAATTCCGTAAAAAATTCTGGCTTTACTGTTGGCAATGTAATGCTCCGGACACGAAATTTTAACAAAGGGCAATAATTCTGTAAATAAGGTATTGTTTGACTTGATTTTAGTACACTACACATCGATTTTGTGCCATTACTGAACACATCAAATTTCTTGATTCTGGCTTCACTGTGGGTAAAGTTATGCCCCGAACACGAAATTTAACGAAGGGCAATAACTATGAATACGAGGTTGTTGGTCTTGAATGAAGCACACTGCACATCGTCTTAGTGTATGTAAACATTACTTACATGTAGGTAGTGTTTCGCTCCAGACAAGGACGGACGGCCATAGCGTCAACTAAATGCTCCCCAGAAATGTTTTTGAAAACTCCAACTGAAGTTATCTCAACCGTTTAAAAGTTATGACTCAAGAATCAAGTCTGCAAATCATATTTGTGATAGTCTCTTTATGCTCAGCAATTGCATATTTAGTTTTGGGGTGGAGATCTCAACTGTTTAAAGTTATATCAATATTGCCAAATGGACTCCTTTTGGACCCATCCCTCAGGCCCCTGGGTGGGGGTCAGCCCCATCATTTATATAAATTTGATTACCAGCCACCTAAGAATGCTACCACTGATATATAAATGTCATGCATTACTTAATTTCAAAGAAGAAATCATTAATATAAATATAGTCAAATGGACCACTTTTGGCCCTGCCCCTCAGGCCCCTGGGGAGTCAGCCCATCATTTGTATAAATTTGAATCCCAGCCACTCAGGAATGCTACCACTGAAATATTAATGTCATACATTTCTTAGTTTCCGAGAAGTCGTTATTATGAGTTTTGCCAAATGGACCACTTTTGGCCCTGCCCCTCAGGCCCCTGGGGGGGGGGGGGGGGGGGGGGGGGTCATCCCCATCATTTTTATAAATTTGAAAAACAGCCACTTAGGAATGCTTCCTACCGAGTTTGATTAAATTCCGAAAAGCGGGCATGAAGAAGTCAATTGCTGACGGTCGCAGGACGCCATGGTATGGCATAAGCTTACCTTGGTCCTTTGGACAGGTGAGCTGAAAAGGGAAGGATTTTATACACACAGATTCGACGTCCAGTGAAAGGAATGTACATTTAATTGTAACACACAAGGGATGTGTTCTCCAAGCACCTTTATATCCAAATAAGCATTAGTTTTCTAAATAACATAATGTTGTATTTGCTGAAAGATTAAAGACCACATCCGTTCTTTTAAAAATAGTTGAACATCCTCAGATCTTATCTGTCTTATTTACTCATTTCTTCGTCGGTTGTGTATAAACATTTACATGATTTATATTTTACCTGTTCAGTTCGTTAAATCTTAGATTGCGAAACGTGTGGGGGGTTAGCGGGATGTTTGCCCCCACTCTAAAAAGTAGGTGGCAGTTGCCCACTGTGCTTGCAATTGCTACTCCTATACTTAACTCTATACGGAATTTTCCTGTTTTAAACATTTGAAACCAAATTAGAGGTTACATGACTATAAATCCTCCACCACGGGCGTTGTGGCCTTATAGAGGCAGCATAGATTCATGAGAAAGATGGTTTGTGCCAAGAAACCAACCACTTCATTGATGGAAGTACTGTAAAAACATTCCTTTCAAATTGAACTGATGATCGTGGTTTTGTGTTTGTATATATCATTTATGCCAGAAGCCAGAAAAAAAACGGTATCAACGGTAATTGGAAATATTAATAAATATACAGTCCCGTTATTGGCGATACTAAATATCAAAATATCTCGGTTAAAATATAGTTAGCACCTCCTATTTACATTTCGTAAATGCTATAGGCCTCTTTGTTATAAACATGAACAACAACAATAATGAAATGGATAGGAAATATTTATTCAAATACGCAAACAATGTAATAAGTAACAAGTTGAATAGTATTTCCCATTTAAATATACCTCAAGCAATTGTACACTCAATCCAGTCTATAGTGACCGCTCAGTGGAGACGTAAAGCGGTCGTTATAGACGGGGAGTCGTTATAACACAATCGAGACAGTTTTTTTGTCGATGGTATTGTTATCATCAACTAGTTCGGTTGATGACTCAAGTATTGCTTTATAAAATGAGACAATGATATACTGCAAAAACTAATAACACGTTTGAAAAAACTATATCCATGTAGAATAACATACAATATAAACACGAGAACGTATATTCTATTGCCACAATGATAATTAAGAAAAGTCAGCTGGTGGTAATTAGCAATTTCAAAGAACCTGCCGGACCAAGGCTCTGGTGCATAGCATGTCCTAGTTTACAAAATGTTAACCTATGCTTCTCCTAATGTGTCTGTATTTTTGTCTAAGTGTTAAGCTCAGCTTGTCAATCATACTCAATATCATGGAGTCTCTGTTACAGCGCGAGCAGCTGTCGTCTGCTCCTTCCGAAACGCACCATTTTTCCAGACGAATCTCAACCACAGTGGCGGGAACTGAGCTTTCCAGACCGGAAACCGAAAAGGAAAGTTCACAAAGAAGACTTTTTGTGTTGATTGCTATTTGCCGAAAGTGAAGAATGAACTCGGAGTTTTCGAACGTCTGCTCGTCCTCTTTCATCAGCTCGAGCATTCCAAGGAAATCTGTCATTGTCTCGAAGTCACGTTGTAGTGAATGATAAATCTGTATGAAAAAAATGCCACAAATACAGGAACAATACTCAAATGAAAAGGCGTTTTGTGTCGGAACAACCAGGACAAAAATCACGAATTGCAAGTACGTGCGCAAATTTTGTCATAAAAACAAAACAAACCGTTTCTTTTATAACAGGCTGTAAGCGCAGGAGTCTTAATTTACGAGATAGGAAACTGGAGAGTGAAAGGCGACTGTGTTATTTACCCAACCGAACAGTACTAATTATAATGTATATGGTTGTGAAGATGTAGATTTTGTTTAATTGTTATATCAGATTTTTAAAACAAAGGTTTAAACAGTTAAATGTGACTACCAAAATATAAGGTCAAAATTCATTTAAATATTTTCAAACGGCCGGTTGTAATATTGATCCGTGAGGTAAACAAAAATAATTAAAAAGTGATATCTCTACTTTTTTTCTCGATATGTAAGCTTATATCTGTATAAAGTGTAAAATGGGTTAATAATACTTTAAAAGTATTATATCATCTGTGAGATACTTTAAGTAATACCTTCATAATATACCAGAACCATACGTATTTCAACAATGGCGAGATGGCCCTTATAGACGTGGGATTAGGGCATTGTTATATACGATGTCAAAGATCCCTTGATTTCTAATTTTAAATTTTTAACAAGGAGCAGTTGACCTACCGACAAGGGAGACAAATCTGTCATTGCATATCTTGTTCTGTTGATAAGCTGGAAGCACGGCGGGACGTATTGTATTCTGTCAACGTTTACTGATCTCAACAGCCGGTCGGATTCCTGCAAAATATTAGAGAGGCACCTCGTATCACAAAATGTTGTATCATTTTCCGAGTTATTAAACAATAATAAAAAATAGATTAAAACGAAAACACAATTAAACCCAGAAAAAATATGCTTGATAAATCAGATTGATTACTGAAATAATTCAATAAGCCGTCTGAGACAGGATCTTTTAAGACACAGATGTTCAATCCCACCGAAGGATAAAACAAACGACCGTCTGATTGTGCAATAATCTTTATTTCATGCTGGCACATAAGGCATACGAAAATCATTTTTGTGCATTATTATAGATTATATTAGAAACTAGGATGCAAATTTAATTATTGATCTGAGATAATAAATCTTTCAACTTACATATAAATTGAGCAAGTCAGAAACACTCTGTTTAAGCTGGAGAACCTTCCTCTCCAGGCGACGAGCGTCCCGTCGGAAAGTTGAGGGGATGATGACGTCATGCGCTGAAAGCTCCAGTTGGCTTGGGAGCTGTGGCGGTACACTCTCTCCGCAAATGTTTTGGGTTCCAATGTCCAGGTCGGAAAACGCTGGTGACAGTTCTCCCTTTGACGACCCAAAATATGACGTCAAACACAGAGAAACGAGGAATACTGCAGAGAAAGCATTTTATGAATTATATGTCATTTGGACGTTAACATTACAAGCTGACATGAATAGAAGTGTATAGAAGACTATATGAAACAAAAGAAATTTCACGAAGTTTGCAAATAAAATGTCGTATGGTTCTTACTCGTCAGATGACATACTACAAGTTGAATTGAATTCAGTTTGAGTTTCCTTTTTTCCAGGGTCTCTACCATCACAATGGAAATCAAGGACCTCTATAACAACAGTATAGTTTACCGGGAATATCTATGGAAATTACAGACACACGGATAACTACCAATAATGACATCAAGAATCTAAAAGAAAAGAATAAACTTTAGAAGTTATCAACGTCATAAAATGTACACCAAGAAGGAATAACCAACAAAATGATGGACATCAAATGTACCAGGAATCTGTACTGAAATATAAAAAAAAAAACGAACACTGCGATCATATACCAAAGACATGAAATATTTATCAGATGTAAATCAATGGAACATCATGAAGTTTGACAGAAAAGAAAACAATTTTCGTATCATAGGACCATTCAAAAAGTCAAGAAAACATTATATATTGCAAAGCATTAATGAAATTTAGGAAGACTATCTCAGCTGCCTGTAAAGTTGAAAATAAACACAAAATAAAGATCTCAGATGGAAAAAGAGAGTCAAGTTCGTGAAGAGGGTCATGAATATCCACCAAAACAATTATCGAGGAGAACACTAATGTGATGGTGTCAACTACCTAGATTGAACCTCTCTTCTACAAAACTCGTTCTTTCATTAGAGAAACACATCACCTTTGTCGATTTTAACCAATCAAAACACGGATACCTTGACAAAAAATAACCAGTCAGAAAGCTTGATATCATTTAGTAGCTTACTGATACGCAGGCCTCGAGAAAATCTGTACAATATTCTTCAACATTAAACGTTTTAAACAAAGCAAAGTGACTTGAGTTGATATTTCGGGACTCTTATTCAATACTTAAATTGTTAAAGTAGTTCTTTGATTTGAAATATTATTTCAATTATTCATTTTATGAAAATAAATGATTGGCGATTCTTCCATGTTTTACTTCCTATAAAACCAGTTTCAGAGAGGATTACATTTTTTCACCAAGGATAGTCTTGACATGCTAGTGGTAAAATACCTAGATGTTAGATTGAGGTTTAGATTCATATTTCACGGTAGGTTTTTAGTTTTATAGATTTGTATTAAACAGAGTATCTAAAAAATAGAAATGTCTAATTTTTACCAAATATTTTCATATTGTGATAAAAGAGATGAACTATTAGCAGCATTCGTGAAAGATATCAAACTATTACTAACGATAGTGTTTTAAGATGTCCTCTTACCATTTTACATTAAAGTTAAAAAGAAGGCGGACTGACATGTTTTTACCGAGAGAAAAGTCTCGTTTTTATATAGTTTTGTAGAGATATGAACACTTAATTAACTTGCAAAATGATAAATTGATTCGTGTGAAAAATGGAGTTACTTACAATAAAGCATTATCATGCTCGTGTCGTTTTAAGCACCTCTTGCTTGTGTATTAAATATGTTCGAACTTTCTGTTTTTATAGAGAAAAGGTGAGAAAACCTTTCTTATTTTGGAAAACCAGTGGTATTTTCCTGTGTCACTATCCCCTGACCAGTCATAGGAAGAGAATTCACTGGTTTTCAGTTATGACGATATCATTACGACATTTTTTCTTTTCATAAATTATTTGATTTTTTTTAAATTCTAATAATATTCTTACTTAAATATATATTCGCATAACAAATAAACAAAACCTGAAAGTATGGAAACAAATCAGTACTAAACCATTTGTAATATGACATAAAATAATACCAAATATAGGTTAACTTTTTTAAAAAGCTAAATATCAATGCAATCGATACTGTATGAAAAAATATTTTGTCAAAAATAATAACATCTTAAATAGAACCACATTGAAGAAAGTTAAATACCTACAAATGTATGGACGAAACTAACACTATCAGTGATTTGATCTTTAAAGATTGGGTCTTTAATATATTGACAATCGTCACGCAGCTCAATGTATTGTGCTCCACAGTCATTCGCACTTAACAGTAATTACAGACACCCTTCCGTACCATTGTACGCGAAGGCTAATACCAGCCCCTTTGATCATTTTCGTTCCTGTTTTCAACCGGAGCCGACAAAGTCTAGTTTGACTGGCCAAAAAGTGAAACAGTGTCATACATATGGACTTCATTTGGGAATTTGTGCGTACCCCAAATATGACGTAAATATCGGAATTGTAGCACGTGTCTTCATGGGAATTTCTAAGTTTCTTATTGATAATGAGGTAAGCTAGAAATTTTTCAGCATTTGTATGATTTTTGTGAAATGTTTTTGCTTTCTTTGTCGCCAAATTCATTCTCGTTTCACAAATAAATACTCATCCGGTAATGTCGCTGTGTTGTTGTGTGCTATCTATCGAGGTGATGCCTGTTGATTGTATGTACATTAGGAATAAGATTCATCAGTTTGGTATGAATGAAATATACTGAGTTTGTTTTGTACACAAACAGAAATTGAAAACTTCATTTGCGAGCTTTCGAAGACGTCTGTTTCCTTTGTGTTTCCTTTGTCAAGCAAAGAGTACAAAAGCCGAGTGTCGGTGTTCTGACCGCTGAAATCAGCTCACTACCCAAAATCGGGCGAGTTATAGAAGTCAGCTGTCAAAAACGTAGCGCGACATTTCGTCCAAATGTACTCTAGCACTACAGGTAGACAGAGGGACGGGTAAGATGTTCACCCATTCCCAAGTTTGAGTTAATGTGTAAATATAAATATATTAACCCTAGTTCACATGCATATACAGTGATGTGCAATTCGTATTCGGACACCTGTTGTATTAACTATATATTTCATGCATTTTGAAAAAAAATATCTGTGATATTTTATGACACCCTTTATCGATGGATTTTCTTGAAATCCAATACACCAGTAAGCAACTCTTTTATCTGATCTTTTTCAAATGCTTTTCCAGTGGTTAATTTTCTCGAAATAGAAGAATATTTGCACTGTAAGCGAAGTGTGACGCCTGTATTCCTATGTAATAATACCAATGAGAAAAATGCAATATGCAATATCTCTAAAAATCGGCGACGGAAAATTATGCAAATACGATAGGATGAATGGGCTAATAATTCTCCAAATGTTTGTGAAATTACAATACCAGTAAATTCCACTGAAGTCCTTAAAAAAATATTCAAAAATTGTCAAAATGCATGAAATATATAGTAGAATTATTACATGTCCGAATACTTATCGCACACCACGGTATTTCCTGGTTATCATTGCTTTACTTTTGTTATACAAATCTCCCAATGCTAAAAACAGGCCCATTACCTTGTAAGATAACGTCACCATTTGCCATTAGCTACCAAACAAGTAATTCATTTGATGTCTATAGTTTGTATAAAGTTGTGTTGGTTTACGACATGGCTTATACCAAAGCCAGAAAAACAAGTCTACATAGGCCAATGATCTAGTTCAGATTTCAATTAAACTATTTTAATATTATTATTGCAAATACTTATACTTTGTACCATCTTTGACCAGGTAGCGATAATTGTATTTAAACGTTTATTTTTTTCGTTTCGGTTAAATTATGAAAATGTCATACATTCGACTTTACATCAATACGCCATTGAATTGATATTTTTTCTGGGCACCGGTGTATTGAACTAATTTAGGAATATTTCAACTTACTTAATCAACGTCAACGAGCACAGGGCAGATACAACAAATATCACAATTATAACCATATACAACAAAATACACTGCAGTCTTACAAAGACTTGCAGCTGTGACCTTCTGCATATAAGAACATACACAATAAACATGCTGTGTACAGAAACTGACGTCTTATTGATCGTTTTGATAAATGTCATATTGTGTCTACCTTTGTTATAAGTGACTTAAGCTCGAACACAACTGTTGAAGCCTCATCCAAAGGATAATCTATACGTTAAGTATTAGTTTCATGTCTACTGGTTAGTGGAGTTCGTCAGGATCCGTCACAGGTGGAACAAATTACCACTGAGTCAATAAAGGGGTAAATGTCGGCTAATTAGGCCTAAAGGACATGTACCACTATCGCGGACATCATATCTATTTATCAAAGGATTGTCTCAACTTCATACAAGAAAGGCATGTGCCTCAGTGTTGAAAATCATAATTGTGATAAACAAAATACAATTGTACCATGAACATGCAATATATATTTAGTGTGTTTAGTGTGCTTGACAATGATACTAGGTTCTCGTTTTTTGAGAACTTGATGTTCACTTGGATGTGACAAAGATTTACATGGTGGGTGTCGTTGATGAAGCAGAAGACGCTTACTCTTCCGGAACACCTGTTCTTCTTCTCTTGTACTTGTACGAGGGTCTCCATGTACATCTTTCGTTGTTCCTATTTTGCCTCTAGTTTAATCGATTTTGAGTTAGGATTATGGTTTTGTTGACGCTTTTTTTCTACCATAACGCTTTATTTAGATCAAGAATAAGATTTCCTTAACTAAGTTTTTGTAGCAATTTCCGTTCATTTCTCTTATAAGAAGACTTCAAACCTAAGTATTATACAAATTGTTTTTGTTTTTGTTTTACGAAAACCCCTAAGAGTACATTCTTCTTTTCACAACCTAACCACATTAAATCTTTGGGTAGTTTTTCCCCCACAAATATTTCATCATTCTATGTTCCATTATACATTTATATTGGCGTCGCACTTCATTACATTTCACGTCATATTTTAGAATTACTTTACCCCTGGTAACATGTTTTGATTAATGTTCTTAACATTGCTGTTACAACTTTTAATTAATGTTCAAAACAATGCTGTAACAACATTAAATTCATTGTATTCTTTGTCGCTTGTCTATACTACCATTATATCAACTGTCATATGGTACTATGTTAATATTACATTGCGTGGCATATATATTAATGATATCTTGATGACCGATGTCATATTCAATGTGTTACATTCTAATAAAAGATATTATTACATTTTTGCCTGTGAAATATAGAAAATTATCAAACTGATAAAACTTATATTTTCACTGCTGTGATGAGCAGTGAAAATATAAGATTTTGCCGTGAAAATATAAGATTTTGCCGTGAAAATATAAGATTTTGCAGTGAAAATATAAGGCTTTTTCAGTGTAATGTGAAAAAGTGACCCGCCAATAAGAAACTACCCGGGGTCATTATTCTACGTTGCAAACGTTAGCCGGGTGGTTATTTTATAGTAGAAATCTTACTCAGCCTTCTGTAGAAAAATGACCCTACTCGATATTTCTGTAATTCGTCCTCTCGAGAAAGTGACCCGCCGTAGATTTCAACGGTGGGTAGTTTAAAACTGGGTAATTTTTTCACATTACACCGGAACTTTTGTATGAGTTGTTCCCCTTGATCGGAATCGAACATGACATTGGAGGCTCGGTATATTGTTGTCGTCTGCTAGAACTTGTCTATCGTGAAAAGATGGTCTTGAAGAAATGGCATAAATAGTTAATATTGATAAGAAACTGCTGCAGGATTTAATATGTAATGAATTGGAAGATGAGACGGATCATCTTATCCCAATCAGCTGTGTACTGGACCCGATCGGTTGTGATTTCGACGGATTAGGACTACCAGTAGTCTAGTTTCTTTCCAGTAGGCAAGTAAAGAAAACAAATCATGAAAGTATCTTAAGTCCTCTTTCGAAATGTAATAAAAAGAAAATTCAATGGTTTGCCGTTTAATATCAAATATATTTCACTTGTATGGCAGATTTTTTTTTATATTTTCACTCGTGCTACGCACTCGTGAAAATATAAAAAAAATCTGCCATACTCGTGAAATATATTTGATATTAAACGGCAAACCATTGAATATCCTCTATATATGCTGCACCTTTCAAATTTAGCAATATATATAGTGTGTCGAAAAAAATGAATTAAACTTCATCATACAGCTGTTTCGTCCTCCTCGGACTCTTCAGTGATGCTATGGGCCAAAAGGTGGGAATCCAAAATTTCTAAACTAATGTAGAAGCAGAAGGGTCATGTGCATGAAACAAATTTAATTTATGAAGTAAAATTAAGCTGGCTCTGTATAATTTCAAATCGTGTACCACGAAAATGTATATATTATGTACCGTGCCACTACTCAAATGAGAAAACTGTGGCTATGGAGGCCTCAGAAAACCTAAAATCACTTGTCATAGATTAACAATTTGTTTATTCTTCCATGACCTCTCTCCTTAACTAAAATAAGATAACTTATTTAATACATCAATCAAAGACATGTTAGCTCCTGCATGTTTTATTATAACAAAGCTGACACATCATCATTCAGAATCACAAGTCAATACGACTATTATAAAATCTTGAGGTAATTCTGTATACTCAATACGTAAATTCAGTGCGTAAAACGGTTATCACTTACAATAAATGTTATTGAATTGAGATATACGTGTATATAAAATATCTATTTATATAAAAACATATTTATGAACTTCAGCAACATAAATAATGTATAATAAATTGAAGAAATAAATAAACTAATGTACAATATTTGTGGAACCCTGAGCGTTATCTGATACTTTCACATACGTATTCTTTCAAAACGATTTTGATAATTAAAACAATGAAAACATCTCTAAAACTGAAATTGTATACCCGTTTACACCTTTCAATAAATACGATAAAGAGACCTTTAAATCTGGTTTCCGTGCAAGAATACCGTAGATTAACTCTTGGAAATATTTGTGAGTACCTCATAGCTAGACATGCATATTATCTGATTAATTAATTTTTAAAGACTAAAAACGATTAGACACCCCAAAACTGCTAAATGTGTAGATGCTATTAAATTTATAATTCATATTTTTTAGTAAATATTTATAGGCAATATGCTAAATTTCTTATCTAACTATACCTAATGTTACATATAGGAAAGAGCGAATATAAAGGCCTAACCTGCTGCTCAATCTTTTTTCGTATGAAATAAAATTCGATGAAATCGAAATACCCAAAATAGTCGTACATAATAAGTATAATACGGTGTCAGGAACAAGAAAGAAATATCCAAATACGAATCTCTAAAAATGCAAACAAAATTAATAAACATAATATTGCTAACATTATCTTTGGAACACATTGAATTACTTAGCGTGCTTTTGCAAACGAAAATCTGAAACAACAGACGGCTTTTTTTTTAATTCAGTTGTATTTTCATGGTTTTAATTGGTGCTGTATATGACTTGACTTGATGCCACGTTGTTGTACTTGCTCTTCATGGCCTGTGACGTATCAATGAGTGTTTCCATGACGAGGTAGTTACGCTCCTCCCATTCGAAGCAGCTATTTGTTTGACACCAAGAAGTAAGGACAGGGTAGATGGGATCACAGGGAGATGTACCGCCTACACTTGATAAAGACAATCTTATCTCACACATCAGCTGTTTTGCCGTGTTCTCTGCCGATCGAATGTTACGCCGGATGCCAACATTTTGCTCACAACCTTGGCGTATCAATGTAAACGCCTTCACGACCTTTCCTAACATTGTAAAGTCAGTTAACAAGCTTTCTCTCATCTGAAAGAAGAAAAATACCATATATTTCGTTTGATTCAATAATTTCTTGTTTTGTTTTTTTAAGAATAATCAAGATATCTAAAGTATTTTCAGTATTTTTGATAACTTTGTTTTCCCTTTGAATTGTTTACGGGCTCATCTTTATGTAACAAAATGATACATAATTGTTTTTAGGTATTCTTTGATAGCTCATGCGAATTACCTGTTGTGCTGTTATGTTTCCCCGAGGAAGAGTATCGGGAATTAGAGTCTCCATACACGAGTCACATTCTGCGTACGGGTGAGGCATAACTCCGCTTGGTCGGAATTGGTCCAACTGGAGAAATGCAAAGCCAAACAAAGTCATTAATGTCGGAAAGAAAGCTAGAAATTTCATACTAGGCATAAAAAGGATACTTTTGTGGGATAAATTTAAACATCCAAATAGAAACCAAATAAACTTTATCATAAACACAGTGGGTCTATAGTTATAACACTTTCATTTAAAGGCCCAATATACGTAGCTTTCGGCAAAACGAGAAGCGAAAATCAAGCTTAATAACTTATTTTATTTATAGATTTAGTTAAGATTAACTGATATCAGCAATATTCAAGATGAATTCCTACGCGGTTATCGGTACAGCGGCAGTTGAAACTCGGAATTTGTAAACACGCGTCAATTTCGAACTGTCTTTTACCTTCGGTTTGTTGTTGAAATGGGTCCCACCTGCATTATTTTCAATTCTTTGGGGTTTTTTTTGTCAAGAGTTTCTTGTTAGTTACCGCTCAAGTTTTCTTCGTTTTAGGCTTATTTTTTTGTGGTTATCAACTGGATTTTTTTTCATAATTTTTCAAAATCCCGAAAAATTTCTTGAAGTTATATTGGGCCTTTAAGACAACATAAAGTGTCGATTACCGCAATGATTTAGCGCAGGCTTTGCAATAAAAGCACATCGCAATATTGTTTTGTTCAAAATTATTCAATATTCACTTATAAGTTCTGTAAGGCTTTTAAATCAATATCCAAACTTATTTTGAGGCCATGCCATATACGGATATATTGAAAAACACCAATTCTTGCGTAAATTCCTTCAAAAGTATTTAGGTATACCAAAGACAGAATAACATAAAAAATTATGTATAATATTTCATATTTCCTCGTGAGCTGAATCATACTCTTCTCTCATAAGAAATAGATTTACTTGTTCTTTGCAGATGTGAAAAACTAGCCATCGTCACAGAAATAGTGATCGTAACAGAAATAGCGATCGTCACAGAAATAGCGATCGTCACAGAAATAGCGATCGTCACAAAAATAGTGATCGTAACAGAAATAGTGATCGTCACAGAAATAGTGCTCGTCACAGAACAATGTATAGACGCCGTAATTTTGTTTATGTATAATGTAAACAACATTTGTCTTACCAGAGAGTTAAACGATCTGTCCATCCGTTTAGCTTTCCTCCACAGCCTAAATCCCATATATCTGTCGAATGTTTGAACGGGACTGAGGTTGTTGTCGCTTGTAGCACAAATATCGAGATGGGTGCCACAAATGTCCACTATTTGGAGCATGGGGGCATTGTACGGAAATCCGGGACAGTGGGCTAACACGCCAAATGTCTGAACCAGCAGAACGCCTGCTTAGGATATCAATAAAAAAAACTACATGTATTGATAATGTAAGATATGACGTGTATCAGATAGCTACTGGGGAAAAAGGCGTCCAGATGATTTTTTTTAGGTTTTAAAGAATTAAACAAAGTAAACAATATATATCATTTTATCATTGCCACATTGGAATTTGTCTAAAATATCTAAAATATCCCCAATCCCCCAAAAGAAAGAAAACCCATTTAATTGTAAATTTGCTACAAATTTATATTCGTTTTCTACAACATATTCTTACTAAACCTTATATTTTGTGTCACCATGTCAAATCTAAGTCAAGCTACAGGATTTATAACGTGAACTTTTTGTTGTTCTCTTTCATATGAAAGTAACAATACATATTTCCTGTTTTTATGTTGCCAATGATAGATTTTTGGCGGTATTAAACAAATTCCAGCGCGTCTTTATCAGATGAGAGCTCTATAAAATGGCTAATTGGTAAAAATGTCAACAGAAAAGACTTTCATATATTCTTGGAAGAGATGTAGCGGGGGGAAAAAAGTCAAAAAGGTGTATCACAAAGTTACAGAAATGTCTTTCATGATGGATATGTTTCAGTTGTTCTGTGTATAAATTAGATTGTCGTCGGGAATCAGGGTATCCAATCAACTTACAGTGATAAGGACTTACCTAGTAACGGTTGTATCAAATTAGCCATTATTGGTTTCAGTTTGAAAGTAAATTACACTTTAGAAATTACTGAAAATTCTCCTAAAGTTTCATAATAATCAGGGTTTATATGTTTCCAATGGGTGGGTTTCCAGATCTAATAATGGATTAAAATTGTATGAACCAAAAGAAATAATGCTCAAGCAACAGCATTACTAATTTAAAACTTTCCAAAGCCTGCTGGTAAGATTCGTTAACTGTATTACAACAATCTTTACCGTACTACGGAACAGAGGCGTAGACGGCCAATTATGTTTTTCTTGGAAAGCTACAAAGATCAATTAATTGGTATTAACAAAAGCTAGGGTTCCTAACAGGCAAATGAAACGTTTCATAAAAGTGTTTGGTCGTAAAACTGTTGAATATTCCATCTATTTTTGCATAGTGTACTCTTCCGTTGAAAAATACAGATTGACTGATATAAACACCAAAGGAAATTAAGCGGTTCCGAGAAGATCCATTTCAGTTGTTTTGTTCATAAACAGGAATTAAAAACTTTATTTGGAAGCTTTCGAAAACGTCTGTTTCCTTTGTCAAGCAAAGAGTGTCGGTGTTCTGACCGCTGAAATCAGCTCACTACCCAAAATCGGGTGAGTTAGAGAAGTCAAATACGTAGGGCGACATTTCTTCCAAATGTACTCTGATACTACAAGTAGACAGAGGGACGGATAATATGTTTACCTATAATTGGATGTTAAAATAGGGTCATAAAGATGACTTGGGCCCCCCTGATCTCTGTTCATTGATTCCCCTTCCTTCCTAATCCATATGATTTCTTAAATTTTTCTCATTTTCCAGAGTTCCTCCCTTTCCAACACTTTGGAGTTTTTCAATACCTGTTTGTGTACAAAACAAACCATTTATACCAAACTGCTGAATCTTACTCCTAATGTTATGTACATTGTATATCAAGACTCCATAAACATCCGGTATATTTAAGCATTGAACTGTTACCAGGTGTAGTATACAGTCGATATGAATACAATTTGGGTGACAGATAAATAGAATGTTGCCCGTTAGGGTTACATTACTGATAATTTTAAAATATGCCTGTATCTGTTTCTTTGGAATATAGTCGGAAAACGTTCTGCATTTTCCGTGTGTGTTTCTTGACTGGAAGAGTCTGATACCATCTGAGCTATTGACTCAAAGCCATTACACATGTTATCTGAGGCGGAATGCAAAACGTTGACGTTACGTAGACCAACATGGCGTTAGAAATGACGTCACAATAGCCTGATTAAAATCAGTGTCATCTGAGCGATTGATTCAAAGCCAACATACATGTTATCTGAGGCGGAGTGGAAAGCTTTGGTATACTATTTTAGTCCAATATGACGTCAGAAATAACGTCATGTGATGCGGATTGCAAATTGTAGTATACAGTGTGATATACTACAATTTGGTTTAGTTATGATATATAGGCAAAGGCAACACATAATGTAAATATTGTACATTGACAAGATGTACGATACAATCGTTTGTATATTAAGGCAAGCCACACAAAGAGAAAGTTACTGACAAGTCCTCACAGATCCGCTAGAAATCCGTAAGAAATCATCTCCGAGTCAAACCTCGGATACCACACTTCCAATAATAAGTTTACAGGCACTGGCAATTTTCAACTAGGTACAAGAATGACACACCTTTACAGGGGGTTATTTACATATAATGCTGCATTCCACAATAAAACTTTTCTAAACAAAGGGACAAATGAACATTAGGGTTGCGGTCGTAATTATGAAATGACCCATCAATGAATAATGTTCCATTTGTATTGAGGATATAATTATTCCCCTTAAAATGTTTTCAACCCACCTTCAAAATTTAATTAAAATCATAAACTTCGTTTTCAATCTACATAAACCGAGATCAAGGATACCATTCTAATTGAAGCTAATCTGTTTTTCAATGAATTTTTCTGCCTTTTTAAGGGATATTTAAATTTGTTTTATTTTTTTCCGTTGTGCATGACAAGAGGAATCATAATTTATTTACAACATCCAATATTTGGGACACCATTTTGGTAGTGTTATACAGAAAAAAGGAAGGCTTTTGGCACATAACTGCATATTGAAGTCGCGTAAAAGTTTGTCGTGCCATGACAACGGGTTAAATTATGGGCAGCGAATAGCACGTCACAGCAAAACCTACAATTAATTTCATAAACTTATAAATATACAAAACAAACACAGATCGCTGTATAGACAAACAGTATGCATTCAAAATTAAACAGCTTAAGCATAATAGACTATGAAATTGCTCGTTTTGTATTGACCCATTTAAACCTTTTTTGCCGCCCATATAAACCACAAAGAGAAATCTTACCCTACCCCAAACCCTATCCCTTCAACATTTTTATCACACTTCACGCTAGAGTGCACCAGCCTTAACGGTCTTACAAGCAAGAAAACAAACTTTCACAGGGGCCGATATGCTTATGCGGAACAGTCGCTTTTAGATTTAGATTTTAGATTTGATGATATTTAAGGGAAAACCCTAGCGGACCTGGCAATCCTTGTGCAGACCTTGTACGACAATATGCCAAGCCTTGTCACAAATCAACATCAGACTACTAAATATGTCCTTATTTCATAAACCGAATAAATGTGTACCATTCTTATACCATGCTGGCAGTGTTCTGCTTTTGTTGGTAAGATAATTATTGATTATTTACTTCTTTTGCTGGTAAGATATTTACTTCTTTTGTTGGTAAGATATTTACTTCTTTTGCTGGTAAGATATTTACTTCTTTTGCTGGTAAGATATTTACTTCTTTTGTTGGTAAGATATTTACTTCTTTTGCTGGTAAGATATTTACTTCTTTTGCTGGTAAGATATTTACTTCTTTTGCTGGTAAGATATTTATTGTTGATTTACTTCTTTTGCTGGTAAGATATTTACTTCTTTTGCTGGTAAGATATTTATTGTTTATTTACTTCTTTTGCTGGTAAGATATTTACTTCTTTTGTTGGTAAGATATTTACTTCTTTTGCTGGTAAGATATTTACTTCTTTTGCTGGTAAGATATTTACTTCTTTTGCTGGTAAGATATTTACTTCTTTTGCTGGTAAGATATTTATTGTTGATTTACTTCTTTTGCTGGTAAGATATTTACTTCTTTTGCTGGTAAGATATTTATTGTTTATTTACTTCTTTTGCTGGTAAGATATTTACTTCTTTTGCTGGTAAGATATTTACTTCTTTTGCTGGTAAGATATTTATTGTTGATTTACTTCTTTTGCTGGTAAGATATTTACTTCTTTTGCTGGTAAGATAATTATTGTTGATTTACTTCTTTTGCTGGTAAGATATTTACTTCTTTTGCTGGTAAGATATTTACTTCTTTTGTTGGTAAGATATTTACTTCTTTTGTTGGTAAGATATTTACTTCTTTTGCTGGTAAGATATTTACTTCTTTTGCTGGTAAGATATTTATTGTTTATTTACTTCTTTTGCTGGTAAGATATTTACTTCTTTTGCTGGTAAGATATTTACTTCTTTTGTTGGTAAGATATTTACTTCTTTTGCTGGTAAGATATTTACTTCTTTTGCTGGTAAGATATTTATTGTTTATTTACTTCTTTTGCTGGTAAGATATTTACTTCTTTTGCTGGTAAGATAATTATTGTTGATTTACTTCTTTTGCTGGTAAAATAATTATTGTTTATTTACTACTTTTCACCGACAAGTTCTTGAAGGGCGTGACAGCTGTTTGGTAGAGTGTAATCCATGTCTGACATGCTGTATTGATTACAGAATTGATGTGCAATCACATGTGTTTGTCTTATGTTAACATTATTTTGATAACACCTGTGTTAATTTATACAAATGAAAATTGTAATGAAATTTATTTTTCATGTCCCTCAAATAATGTTCGTAAACAATGCATTACATTTGGTGGAAATCTAATGCAATCTGAGAATGGGAGTCACAGTACCACAATACACCATTGTAACAAATATGAACGAAATCTAAATTTTCGATCAATGTCAGACTGTCGTGTTTGGAGACCGATCGATCTACGAAAGACACATCCTCGATATCCAGGTGTTATGATCATCTAGCTACGCTCAAGGTGATCGTAACCCTTGGATATCGAGTATGCCCACCGCACTTCATGCATGAACACTAATGTAAAATTTCGTTAAATTCAACAGATAGTTTTGGGGGAAATTGGTGGAAACCTCGCTGTGTATGTACATTGCTCACGGAAATAAAAACCGCACATACACATGTATTAAACAACCATCCGTTTCACTCAAATATACACGCCCTTACATATACATTATAATCTGAAATACTGTAATTATACACCCAGCAGCGAAGTTAGGGGAGTATACTGGAATCACCCTGTCTGTTTCTCTGAATGTCTGTCTACCGCAGTTACCTGTCCGGAAAACTCCATCTTATATAACAAGCAAGCTGTTAATGAATCAGAGACACACATTTCTTTCTTGGGTTTGTATTGTTCAGAGAGATCAAATTCCTGTAAGATCGACAGGCATTGATCATAATATTGAGAAATGTAAATTGTATGTTTGTGTGATATGAAATTGAACGTTTTTGAGTTTGCTTATTAGTGTGCTTACTTGTTGTGTTTGACAATGACGATGACTCGGTTCTCATTTTAAGGATTGATGTTTAAATGTTACTTGGATGTGATTTACATGGCGGGTGTCGGCGATGAAGTAGAAGAAGCTTTCGGAACACCTAGTCTTAATATCTTGTACTTTTGCGAGGATCTCCATGTAAATCTTTTCTTTGTTCATATTTTGCCTCTAGTTTAATCGATTATGGTTTTGTTGACGCTTTTGGATTTTTTTTCAGTTTCTTCAGGAAAAGAATCTTCAAGAATAGGGTTCCTCGTATATATAGCACGAATTCTAATACCGTTGTTGTCGCTCCGAATTTTGTGTGATCATATGACCTCTGATAGTTGGAAAAAATCTTTGATCCTATTCCGATAACTTTAGCCTCTCCCTAAGTGTGTAGGTCTGTAGGATGATTCTGATGCAACATGTAACCAACCCCTCTACTGAACTCTGTGTTATATCGGGAGTAAGATAGTGCTGGTGAGGCATAATTATACAGTGCATGCTGGGGAGTTTTTGAATGAATGTCAAGGTCATTTATTTAAACAACTTTCAATAAAGCTCCTTTGCAATGCCATATGGTTCTTGTGGATGTAACGAAAATGTCGTTGGTTAACAGACATCTTCAATAAATGTCAATTTCATATAAGGAATTTCACCCAAACCACTTACCAAGTAAATATCATGCCCCGAGGTATTATGGTTATTGTTGGGGTACAGTCACAATCTGATTAAAATCATATCTTGATCTCCGCGCCGTTCCGTAAACTTCTCTCTGCTGCGTTTAAGATCTGAGATAATCCAATAGAGGGTCATGTCCCGATGACCTTTCGCATTAGCCAATCAAATTGCTACTGGCAGAATCTTGACAGTAAAATTTTGAGGCGACAAACCTTGCAAAAACACATTTTTCCGTTTAGTCATTTCGTCACCAAAAAGTGCGTGCGGAATAATGTGACGAAATGGCTTGCTACAAGATGACAGGTCGTTTGAAAATTATTTTAGTGTTAAATAAAGAGGCGACAAAGGTCATCTGGACATGACCTCTTATGTTGTCAGATCCTTGTAAAACGGAGCGAGAACAAGGATCTGTATTTTAATCAGATTGGGTACAGTCATTTGTTTACAGGCAACTTTGAATAACGGTCAATTTTATCTAATATTGGGTATTGAATTGGGCTCCATCCCAGGCACCTTCCGACTAACATGACTTATGATTCTTACATTCTACATCGTTTTATGTTATTACAGATCTTAGTGTTGACATATTTTTATTGAAAACTGTTAGTTTTTAGTTATATTTCCATGGTAACTTTATCCGGTTAACATGATAATTATTCCAAGATTCATGCGTATCAGTGCAATTCATATATAATATCAAATGTCTAAATTTGATCATTCATGTTTTTGGGCATACTGTATATATTACTTAATTTCAAAGGTGCAGCATGTGTGTATGTTACGTCATCTTTAATGATAGGGTTGGAAGACTCTGTTTGTGGATATTTTAGTCCCCGAGGTTTGCTAGAGCCTCCATAGCCACAGTTACTCTCATTTGAATAGTGGCACGGTACATAATATACACATTTTCGTAGTAAACGATTTGAAATTATACAGAACTAGTTTAATTATACTTCTAAATTCATAAATTAAAGGGGTTTTACGCACCTGACCCTTCTGCTTCCACATTAGTTTAGAAATTTAGAATTCCCACCTTTTGGCCCCTAGCATCACTGAAGAGTCTTAAGAGGACAAAACAGCTATATGATGCAGTTTAATTCATTTTTTCGGCAAACTGGGTCTTTTACTAAATTTAAAAGGTGCAGCATATGTGTGAGTTACGTCATCTTCATTGACATAAGCATCAGATCCCTGTCATATATTTACTAATTTTTATGTTTGTATCCATTTAGTTTATTTTGCTAACTAATTTAATTACTATGGACGTATGTTTATGATGTTACACCATCCCATTCCATATGTATTTATATAATATTCAGCCCAAATTCACGTAGTCTATCAAAAAGCATATTCAGTATTTGCATTTATCCTGTTCCCTTCATTGTTACAACACCAGATGTATACAGCAAAAGAAAAACAATTAAGCTTCTTCGAGTTTTTATTATTGATATTAACACTGATAATAGATCGTTCCACACCACAAATAGAATTTTTATAAAAATCGAGGTAAAATTGCAAAAAACAAATTTGAACAAAGAGGTATGTAAACAAGGTACATATTATTAAATATATAAATTAAACATGTAAAACAGTACCGTTTGTAAATTAAAGAAAATAACCGTAAATAAATAATCCCTTTATCAAAATCTATAAAAACATGTATAAAACTGAGTTGCTGACGTTTTGCTTACATAATATGACAAACAGGATGTAAAAAGACAATATAATCATAAAAGATAAAAACAGTTGATAGATAACTATAAACCCGTTAACGATATGATTGATATATAATAATTATGTTTCGTTGTATCTGAGGCCACTTGCATGAACTGGTACAAGCGTGTTTGAAAATATTCTCTAATAAACTAACAGACAAAAATGATATAAGTATGATATAAATCATAGACACCCCTAAAGAAATACTAGAAACGATACATGAGTAAGTAAAAACACATTTCATTGACAATACTATATAGCAGATCAAAAACTTATATTGCAGATCAAAAACAGTAAACACAAATATTCATTGCCGTGAACAAAATGCACATCAAGACGAAGTCTGGAAACTCTCTGGATTTTCATGGTTTTAATTGGTGCTGTATATCACGTGACTTGATGCCACGTGGTTGTACTTGCTCTTCATGGCCTGTGACGTATCAATGAGTTTTTCCATGACGAGGTAGTTACGCTCCTCCCATTCGAAGCAGTTGTTTGTTTGACACCAAGACGTAAGGACCGGGTAGATGGGATCACAGGGGAGTTTACCGCCTACTCTTGGTAAGGACAATGCTATCTCACACATCAGCTGTTTCGCCAGGTTCTCTGCTGTTCCAATTTGACGCCGGATGCCTTCATTTTGCGTACAACCTTCGCGCATTCTCATGAAGGCTCCAACGACCTTACCCAATACTGCAAAATCAGCTAACAAGCTATCTCTCATCTGAAAGAGAAATATGCTGTTCACATTGATCTTATTATTTAATTATTGCAAATCATGTCAATCAGTTTTGACAGGTACATTACCGATATTCCCCAAAAACATTTGGGCTATTTATATGTTAAGATCACCATGTGTACAGTTAAAGGCCCAATATACGTAACTTCAGGGAAATTTTCGTGATTCTGAAAAATTCTGAAAAAAATGCAGTTGATAATCATGCAAAAATAAGCCTAAAACGAAGTAAACCTGAGCGTAACTAACAAGAAACTCTGAACGAAAAAAATCCAAAGAATTGAAAATAATTCAGGTAGGGCCCACTTCAACAACAAACCGAAGGTAGAAAACGGTTCGAAATGGACGCGTGTTTACAAATAGCGTGTTTTAACTGCTGCTGTACCGGTAACCGCGAAAGAATTCATCTTGAATATTGCTGATATCAGTTAATCTTAGCTAAATCTATAATTATAATAAGTTATTAGGCTTCATTTTCGCTTCAAATTTTGCCGATATTTACGTATCTTGGGCCTTTAACGTACTTATTCCTGCACACTCAGATTTTAGCGCATAACCAAGTTAAAACAGATAAGAACAATGATGAGTTAGAGTACTCAAAATATTTACAGTAGAGAGCATTATACCTTAATAGTTTTTGGTGTAATAGAAATATAGCTATTAGCGCGAAAATCGTTAAAATAATATTACCGCTAAAACATCTACGTTTACAGTACGACGAGATTGTATCTCTTACTTCTTGGTCTGTGACGTTGCCACGAGGAAGAGTGTAAGGTTGGAGAGTCTCCATGCACGACCGACATGCGTCTAAAGGGGATGGCACAATGCTGGGCGTGAACTGGTCGTGCTGTTGCAAGAGAAAGTTAAGGCATTAAAAAGATATAAAAGTTATACTTGATCGACCAGCAGAAAAAAATGTATAATCGTATTTATGATTGTTTGAAATTCATAGAAAACTGTAAATGAACGGTAGTGGGAACAGAAAGATGATATTATTCACACTTAAACTGACAAACATCGGTAATGAAAACAGAATTGAATATTGTTTTCATACGAGGCTGAATTTTTGTACGAGCTGATCAGGACAGATAACAAAAATATTGCAAAATCTTTTAGTTTTACTTTCAGATATATCGACGATGGTGTCTATGAAAAATAAAGTTTGCTGGCCACGTCCATCGTATATATCCTACTGAACTTGAAATAAAATACACAACAGACTCTTCTTCATCAGCTGCTTACCTTGATCTTTCTACTTAAAATATTACCAACATGGACAGATTACTACTTAGCTATAGAATAAACGTGACGATTTCAATTTTCTGATCGTGAACTTTCCATATCTTGATAGAAACATCCCTGCCTTCCTAGGGCTTGCTCTAAATTTCAAGATTTTCATGATTGATGTCGAGTGCTAACAAACAAATCGGGATTCGAGAGATGCCAATGTTATCGTCGCCAACTTTGTCTCATTAAGAAATATTCTGTATCTTTGTGTGATATGAAGATGGATGGTTTTAAGTGTGCTCATTAGTGTACTTACTTGTTATGATTGACAATGATGACTCGGTACTCATTTCGATGTTTACATGGATGTGACCATGATCTACATGGCGGGTGTCGTCGATGAAGCAGAAGACGTTAATTCTTCCGGAACACCTGGTCTTGTACTATTGTACTTTCATAAGGGTCTCTATGAGTATCTTTCCTTTTTTTGTATTTTGCCCTTAGTGTAATCGATTTTGAGTTCGGATTATGGTTTTGTTGACGCTTCGGTATTCTCTTTTTTTTAAGGGTTCTCTCACGAGGTGTGATGTTCACATCCATTTCTGTCTCCGTAAATTGTATTCAAGGACGTTTCCTATATATTGTCACTAATCGTTGAAATGCATGTAGTATTAATTAAGGGAACCAAAAACAGAGAATACCGAAGCGTCAACAAAACCATAATCAATAATATAAAATGATTAAGTTAGGGGCAAACTCTGAACAAATGAAAAAAATACATGGAGACCCATGTAAAAGTGCAAGAAACGAGAAAAGGTATTCCGGAAGAGTAAGCCTCTTTTGCTTCATCGACGACGCCAGCCATGTAAATCTCGGTCACATGCGAGTAAAAATCAAGTCCTCAAAGTGAGAACCGAGTCATCATTCTCAATTACAACAAGTAAGCATACTAAGGAGCATACTGAGAAACGTCCACCTACATATCTGCATATTTGTTATGTTCTTTTTCAGCGGTTCTTTCAAAAGTAATTTTTCTTACAAGGGTGTTAAAAGATCGGTCCATGCGTTTAGATTTCTTCCATAACTTCAATCTCATGCTTCTGTCCAATGTCGGAATGGGGCCGGGGTCTCTTTCTCCCACTGCAGTGCAGATATCCACTTGTCTACTACAGATACCCACAATTTGAGGCGTTGGGACATTATGATGCAGTCCTGGACAGCAGGCCGAAACGTGGTGGATCAAAAAATACCCTGCTGAAAACAAAATCAAAGATATTTTCAACGAAACAAAATGTTGTTTTAAACATCACACTGTCGATAACACAGATACCCGGGCATGTAGATTATTTGTGAACATGAACAGCAATTATTAAGTTCTTTTTTAACTAATTACAATATGTATATATATTGTCTATATACAGATTGTGTTGTATGCTTTTCTCAAGAACAATTCGTTATATAAGTTAGTTGTTTTACAGAAAATAAACAAAAACAATTTGTTAAAGAAATTGTTACTGCAAAGTCTGCTTCACATATATGCTAAATATTAGTCGTTACAGAAATATCTCTCAGTATGATTAAACACCATTTTCTGTTAATAAACTGTCGTAACTCAGTCTTCACATTGAGAAAAACCCTTGGCCATGTATATTCAGAACTTGTTTAAGAACATGTATTTTTCACAACTGTTTACAATATGCCTTTGACGTAACAACACATTTTTTGAAGAGTGTCGAAGGGAATTTGAGAGAATAACATTCAATGATAAAGACTTACCTAATATTAAAAGAAACATTCTAAGTATGAGCTCGTAAGAATAAAAGTATACTCTCTTAGAATCTCAAAAGTCAAGCGTTACTTTATGCTTAAAATATGCGGGGTTTCCTATCTAATCTGGTATTATTAATCAGGGATCGTAGCACCAACTTACCTTACATTCGGTTTCATTTTATTTTCATCATGCTGTTATTTTTAAACTCTCATGATTCTTGATCCCATTTTGAAAATTTTCTGTGAAAAAAAGAAACGGTTCTTCCAGTTTAGTAGTGGGCTGTTTTAATGTCAGCTGTCTCGACCGGAACAGAGTAGAAGGCAAGACTTTAATTCATGTTTGCTTCCGCATTGATATTAGGACTAACATACTTGTCATAGACTGACTATGTGTTTTTTTTTATTTATTTATCTATTTATTTATTGCGTTGGTGCCTTAGGAGGCAAATCCTGTTAATTCCTCGAACATTGCATTTGTTAATGTATACAAGTTTATTGTATTCATTGTATATCCATGTACTGTAATGCGGTTTAAAGTGGCTTTAGAGTTGTCTATGCGGCGCTAATATTGGGTTTCCTCGTATTGATATACAGTTAGTGTTTACACCTGTACAATACTTTTCATCTGTTTCTTTCTGTGGTGTGTACTTTGTAGAGAATACATGAAGAAGTTTTAACTCGAAACGAGTTTTTGGACGCTACTAAATCATTACATATACAAATTGTACATTGGCAAGATCATTATACATAATTATTCACTCAAAGAATGGATTGCTGCGATTTCGTACGGAAGTACCAATAAGAAATTGGTGTAAAAGCAATCGTCAATTTTCAATTATTCCATCTGACGTTAGTTTATTCAGTTTAGTTTTTTCAAGAACATAAGAGAAACTTCCATTTCCTGTCCCAGAGACAATGAACAATTATAGTCTCGTGTAGGAATTTGGTCCTGGGAGCAAAAGAGAAGCTTCCATTTCCTGTCCCAGAGACAATGAACAATTATAGTCACGTGTAGGAATTTGGTCCTGAGAACAAAAGAGAAACTTCCATTTCCTGTCCCAGAGACAATGAACAATTATAGTCTCTTGTAGGAATTTGGTCCTGGGAGCTAAAGAGAAGCTTCCATTTCCTGTCCCAGAGACAATGAACAATTATAGTCACGTGTAGGAATTTGGTCCTGAGAAGAAAAGAGAAACTTCCATTTTCTGTCCCAGAGACAATGAACAATTATAATCTCGTGCAGGAATTTGGTCCTGAGAACATAAGTAAAACGTCCATTTCCTGTCCAAGAGACAATGAACAATTATAGTCTCGTGTAGGAATTTGTTCCAGAGAACATAAGTAAAACGTCCACTTCCTGTCCCAGAGACAATAGACCAAGTATAGTCTCGTGTAGGAATTTGGTCCTGAGAACAAAAGGAAAACGTCCAATTCCTGTCCCAGAGACAATAGACCAAGTATAGTCTCGTGTAGGAATTTGTTCCAGAGAACATAAGTAAAACGTCCATTTCCTGTCCAAGAGACAATGAACAATTATAGTCTCGTGTAGGAATTTGTTCCAGAGAACATAAGTAAAACGTCCACTTCCTGTCCCAGAGACAATAGACCATGTATAGTCTCGTGTAGGAATTTGGTAAATTACAACGATGACAAGACGTGAACAGGCTATATCAGTACCAGTAAGAATTTACAAATTGTAATTCTTTATAAATGCAAAACTCCGTGGCATTTTATTATGATTATTGAAGGAAAATGATTTTTGTTTTGTTTTTTGTTGTTGTTTTTATTGTTGTTGAATAATGCTTATTTTGTTTTAATTATTATTATGATATTGTTACAATTTTAAAAATGCACCATAAAATCAACAAATTGTTAAAATCCAAGCGTCCGAAGAGGAAACAGTGCTTAAAAGCGTTCATAAAACTGTGGAAATTTCATTATATAGTGACAATTATCCACGTTTATTCTTCTGATACATCTCTTTTCTGACTGAGGAATACGGGACTTATTGACAAACAAACAAATGCCTGAAGGAAGATCAATATTTCCCTTAAGAGATCATTCGGTGCGTAAGTATATCAAAGTTTGTGTTGTGCGTGTTTCGATTCTACTTAATGATTTTGTAGACATTGAACACTGACAAGATAATTGCATAATGCTCATTTTGCACGACATTGGCTAAATACCACACCATAAAGCGAGAAGTTTACAGAGAACTTCCTAAACATACCTTACAAATCGGCACGGGTCACAGTCGACACCGAGATTGGATTAAACGCCTCATATTAGTGATTTATCAACTATGGTAATTTCCGACAAAATTCGCACCGGACACGATCTTTTCCTGGCCAAAGTTAGTTTAACTATCAATTGACCAATTAGACAAGTGTCGTACAGTAAAGATTCAATAACACCATTATCAATGTGTTAACAATAGATGTTAATCACATTTAAACGTTACAAATTATCATTTTTTGACATTTTTCAAAGAATGTATTGGCATTTCCAACTTCAATGTTAAACGTCATCGCTGCTAAAGTTCCTCCTTTAATTCAAAATAAGCCAGTTGTGAAAAGGTAGGTGTAGTTCACATCCGTAGTTCAGTACGTATGCACTGACATTTGCTTCAGATAACGACGTATCAGATTCAATTTTAGGGTTAAAATACAGTATAGTGACAGTATATTTTCCAAATTTTAAAAACGTTTGTACCTTGTGATTTGTGCAACAACAAAAAAGGGGCACATTTTGATTTTTTTCTTTTTAAATTTCCACTGGCGTGTGACAAGGCTCTCCAATGTCAGTCATTACATTTTACAAAAATTTTCAAAGATGAAATTTTGGCAACAACGCTAAGAAAAATTAATTGATTGGCGATCCCAGATCAGAATTTGGCCTGAATCTTTTTATCATACACCTACATACTGAATTACAACTCAATATCTCTACCAGAGAAAGAGTATAAATGAGTCGAAACGAAACAACCAAGGGCAATCAACACTATATGCCCGAGCTATTCCAAAAGAGGGGTGGGGCATAAAAAGATCAATCAATTGTAAGTCTGACCATTGGAATAAAGTCACTCTCTTTATTAATAACAGAGAAAAGAAAATACACCCCTTGTAATAATCTCACAGGTGTATAAAACAAGGCAGATAATTTGTCCTAGCATACTCTTAAGTAGCTGTATGATACAGTTTAATTCATTTTTTTCGTCGCATTGTATCTATTACTAAATTTACTTTCTTAGATAATATCCATGTAGCATTTTATCGCTATTTATAAAGTTCTAGCTGTTCTGTGAGGAAATTTTGTTCACTCTCGAACAACCTGTTGAAGAAAGATGTTAAGTGTTTCTATTACTGGGACTTGGAGTATCGGAATGGAATTAAATATCCTTTTAAAGAATTAAAGACATGCTCTCGTATCTTTTCAAGGGTTTCCGTGGAAACATTTCCTTTGATCATATTTTGTCCCTAGTTTAATCGATTTTGAGCTCAGATTATGTTTTTGTTGACGATTCGGTATTCTCTGATCTTTTTTTTTAATCAGATTGTTTGATAGTGTACAAATATCGTCAGGCTTGTGGAAAGCCTTGTTACTATCTACAAGTATATATTTAAGACTTTTGGCTGTTCCATTGTATTAAAGACTTTTGGCTGTTCCATTGTATTAAAAACGTTTGGCTGTTCCATTGTATTAAAGACTTTTGGCTGTTCCATTGTATTAAAGACTTTTGGCTGTTTCATTGTATTAAAGACTTATGGCTGTTCCATTGTATTAAATAATTTTGGCTGTTCCATTGTATTAAAGACTTTTGGCTGTTCCATTGTATTAAAAACGTTTGGCTGTTCCATTGTATTAAATACTTTTGGCTGTTCCATTTTATTAAAGACCTTTGGCTGTTCCATTGTATTAAAAACGTTTGGCTGTTCCATTGTATTAAAGACTTATGGCTGTTCCATTTTATTAAAGACTTTTGGCTGTTCCATTGTATTAAAAACGTTTGGCTGTTCCAGTGTATTAAAGACTTTTGGCTGTTCCATTGTACTAAAAACGTTTGGCAGTTCCATTGTATTAAAGACTTTTGGCTGTTCCATTGTATTAAAGACTTTTGGCTGTTCCGTTGTATTAAAAACGATATCCTCCTGATACCAAGGTTAAATCCAGTATTGGACAACGTCTACATTTTCACTCGTGCCCCATTTTAACACGGAAGTTCGTAGGTTTAAATTGCATTAATTTACTCTAAATTACAGGGGTATAATTTAATCTTTTAAGTGACTCGGAATTTTTGGCGAGTGGGTTTAATTTTAACTCGCCAAATTAGAAACTTACTTTCCAAAACTTAAAATGATGTTCTCAGTTGAGGTCACATACAATTGGAACTATCATAATATTTTTAAGATATCTCTAGTGTTGTTTTGCAAACAATGTATACCGGTACAGCAAATTTTGGAAGATAGAGACCATCAGAATTCAATATAAAAATTAAATCATATTTCTAAATCCACTTGCTCAAGACAATTAGAGTTTACATCAGTTTATACCATTATGTGTTACAGTCAATTCCTAAATTAATTTATTATCAATTTAAAAAGTACCAAAGACATTACTGAATATCAGCAGGTCAATATTTACATCGTGCTGTAGGCGAATGGCCATCGATCGCCAAAAAATTCAAGTATAATAATAATAATGTAATTCGACTTCGATTGCTCTTATCTCCCTTTTATAAATAGTTTTGGAGATAAGTCTATCTGTGACAGAATTAAATTACCTGACCAAAATATATCTCCTCGTTAAATGTGAATAATGAATCATCCTCCGCCATCTTGTATCTTGCACTTTATTATTAACCATGTGCTTTGCATTTGTAGATGACGTCAAAAGTACATACCTGTATGCATATTAATATGTGCGGTTGTTTTATATATTAATATATAAAAGAGTTTGTAGTTTAAATTAAGAATATTTATTTTCTGTGATTGTGTTCGGTTTCCATTTTACATGAAAAATTGTCTCCCCTGGATTGATAGCTTCAAATCAGAACCTATTTAGCTCTTTATATGGAAAGAAAAGTTGAATACAAACTTGGAAGCGTAACTTACTTAAGCCTATGAAATGAATTAAACAAGAAAAACGCTTGCTCTATTATACATTGGATTATGCACTGTGCATTACATCTTTAGATAAAATTATATACTTGTATGACTTAAAGTGCCAACTTCAGGAAATTTTTCAGGATTCTGAAAAAAATATGCGGTAAATAATTTATCATTGATATTGCTGATATCAGTTAATCTTAACTAAATCTATAAATATAATAATTTATTAGGTTTGATTTTCGCTTCAAGTTTTTATATTGGGCCTTTAAGCATTATCCAAAAGGGACTGCACACAGATTATAACATTTTGAAAACATTTATTTCCATTGAAAAATTACTCAAAACAAGTCAGGTCAAATTCGTGTCTGGTGAATCTGACCCATTCTCCTACCTAAGTGTTAACAGGAAGGGACTAAGGGACGTTTGCTCTTTAAATGGTACTTCAGCTTTGTTTGTGAGGGATTGCTTTACAAATTAAGAGGAATAGAGTTTCTGTGACTAATTACTGCAGGTGGAAAAAAAAGTATCTGCAAATATCTGTACGACATAGAAATGGCCCCCATAATTATCTCCATCTTTAGTATTATGATAAAGAATGCCATTATTTCGACAAGGAAGAATATTGAGTAAGTCTATAAGGTAGAGCAAGAATGTGTACAATTTTGTGATTGGTTAAAGTGATAATTTATGAATAAGGCGACGTCTTTGTTCGAGATCTTGCCATCCTGATACCTGGTCAAGTTTTACTCCGCGACCCCCCCCCCCCCCCCCTCAACAATTCGCTCAGTTTCAAGAAGTTGAATCTTGGCTTGGGTACGGTTATCCTTTACAACATCATAAAAGTCTAAAATTGGACGTTAGGAAGAAAAATACATCGTTTGAAAGGTTTAAAGGTCTAACAGAAAAAAACTGTCTTAGCAAGCTTAGCTTGGTGGTAAGACTTTTCCTACAATATAATTGATATGTTCGCATCATAGTATCGGAGGTTTAAACACCCAGATATTATAAATGTGAATTTACTTCATAAGGACTAGGATAATCTATTGAAGATCGTATGACGACGAGGAGGAGGGGGAGGATGTGGTTTATTTAATTTCCTACATTTTACGACCATAATTTCAGTCTTAACAGGGTTTAAAGTCAACAACAATTTTTTTCGACCAAGCATAAATATTTTTAAGTCACAATTTAAAAGTTCTGCACTAATCCTAGGCGTGTCGATAAACAAGTAAAGGGGCGTGTCTCCGGCGAATAATTTTATAATGGCGTCAATATAGTTTACAATTATATTAGAATATCAAAAACAATAGAGGAGCAAGAATAGAACCCTGAGGAACTCTCGTCTTTAAGTTAGACCAATTGGAAGATTTCCAACTTTCGTGTTTGATTGTTATTTGATAAATATGATTGACAGTTGCAAAGTTAAAATTATCCCTCATATTAATGCACGCTGACCACCCAAAGGGAAATGACTTATATAAGCTGTACATATAGGCAAAATGTCTTTTCGTGAATTTCAATTGAAATGTGGTAAAAAAAGTGAATTTCACTGGGCGTGAAAAAATACGCGTGAAATTAATGTGACTTATTATTTAAACTATTTTTAAATGCTTATTTTATTATATGGTTGTCTCATGAATTTCATGTGAATTTATAATTCAGTTGATTTTTACATGCATATATTTTTTTCGTTAGAATTTCACATGAATTTCACATAAAAATTCATGTGAAATTCACGTGAAGAAACATTAGCTGTGTAAGCTTGCTGTCATATATTTAAAACAGTTAAAATTGAAACAAATGTTTTTTTAAGTAACAATAATATAGTGGATTCCACTTAATATCACCGCTGTTAATATCACATTCCTCTTTATATCATGTTTTCCCCAAGCACCATTTTCCCCTCTACATAATCTTTGTGATTTTATTTGGTTAATATCATATACTTTGAGTTGTACAAAATATTGCATAGAAAATAAAAAATAAAGATTTTTTAATGAAAAAATGTTATCTATAGATTGAAACTTCTTCATATAAATACATAGAATAGATCAGTAGATTACTTTTTGAACTGTTTAATTAAATGGAAATAACAGGCCTACCAGTGCTCGTGTAAGAGTACAAACTTTGACGTGAGAATATGTGTAAACATATAACATAGAATGATATAAACACATTTTGCACAAGATATCTAACTTCCTCAGACAATAAAATAGATAGAAAGTAATTAATTTAATTTAAAATCTTAATCTGTTATGGAAATTAGATTGAAAATACCAGCTCAAACCAGAGACGTATATATACGTCTCTACTCAAACAGATATTTTACAATATTGATTTTCAAAATATATTTTTTGTAGCAACAACTGACATAATTTGCATGAAAAAGAATTATAAATGCATTTGTTTTATTCAAATACCTATTCCTGTTGAAATACCTAATTATAATTGTAACTAAACTGAAAGGATAATTTATCCCCGAATTTGAAATTACAGCACGGACTTCGGTAATTTCTACGATGAGCGCGGGGAAATCAAACATTTTGTCAGATTTATGTCCCCTGGTATTTCCATAGTTCCCATATAGATGGCGCTGAAAATCCAAAATTGGCCAATCAGAATCAGTGTAACAAACACTTCCGCGAATTTTGAAAACGTAAAGGAGGTAAAGGTGAAGGGGAAAGACGAAGATGGAACTCCAAATGAAAGATGCCTACAAAATCAAATCAACATCGGTTGATCCAAAGAAATTACGTCTTCACAGAAGATCATTAGACTGGAAAGAGCATCGACATCAGGAAGCGAATAAAGGCAGAAACATCCAAAACCTTTCGCCCCTGCAAGAACTTAGTTCAAATTCGTCCAACATTACGATAACAACGTCGTACGAAGGGAAAACACCAGTAAAAAGGGATGTGGTTGAAGGTGAAATATCTTTTTAATTGCTATGTAACTGTTCAAAAAGCATTCGGTAAATATGTGAATATTTATGACAATAATGCAAGGACGGTGTTTATGTTTACATTTCATTAAAAATGTACCACATGTATGAATGAATTTCTGTAAGTTTTCATGAAAACGCTTTACAAATATCACATAAAAAATAAAAAAATCGCATTGTCGCGTCGAAAAATATCTTAATTTGTAATTTATGTTTTTTTTTTATATGAACCCCTTTTTTAGATAAATGAAACAAATCATTTAAAACGTTAATATCAAACGTAAGATTTATTTGAATTTACATTATTTCTACTCTAGATCTTTTTAATTCTAATTTCCTTGTACGGTACTCAGTACAGAGTAGTTTATTTTATTATTAATGATGCTGGAAAAATGAATGCATCTTGATGCTCCTCTATTCCTTCCTCTCATCGTAATTAATTTGGCTGGCAGATGCATGTAGACACTGAAAAACAAATGGAATAAGTTGAAATATTCATTTATGTCAACTACAGATATGTAAAATCATAACATCTAACTACGTTACGGATAAACTCTCATATTTGTACAGATTCATGCATATTTAAAGCAATCTTGTGCTTAAACTGATGAAGTCATTCATTTCATATTTAACCAAGTGAACGAAGTACCATAAAAACGAGCATACCTTTTCCTTTTTCATTATATTATTAATTGAAAATTTAAGGGATTAATTCATTATTTAACTTAAACTTACAATAATCACTCTAAATATACCCTTTTGTTATAATGGTTTTGCAGATAATGGTAAAAAACGGAAACTAAGGACTGCAGATGATGTGAAGAAGGAACTTGTGAAATGGAAGAAAGAAAAGGAGTTGAAGAAAAAGATGGAAAAACAGAAGCAATTGCAGAAACCCTCTTTTAAGATTTCTCATATGGTTCATAATGATGCCAAACTTTTTACGAAGGGTGCGAAGAAAGGGAATCAAATGTGTCCCGTCACAGGATTTGTCTCCACAAAATCTAAAACGGTATGAGTAGCTGTACAGGTTACAACTCTTGTACAATAACTACCGTCATGATAGTCTGTGCAGTTTTTTTTTCATGTTTTTATTCTATCATAACTAGCTTAATTTTTTATGCATCTAAAGTAGGGGTGACTATTGAGCACAAATTTACCATTGCCATAGTATTGCAATACTCAGTGTTCCTAGTAAGATAGCATTGTGATATCAACAAACTGTATATTGCGATAGTCATTGATACAGGGATCACATTGGGGATTCTTAACCATATTTTCCCTGAAAATATCATTAAAAATTCAAAATTGAATTACTTTATATAGAAAAATCTCAAAGATATTTTGCTGATCCCATATAAAATCCCTCAAAATTTTTAAGAGTCAGAATTATTCCTGTTGATACCCAAAATATTTAAAATACCAGTATGGTATTTAAAATGACACAAGTACCTACTAGTTAAGGCCAAAATATTTATCTTTTTAATCCATTTAGGTTTGCATAATGAGTAAATAATACTTACTATTGTAATATGCACTAAAGAGTTTCATAATAACCAACTACATTGAAACTTCTTGATGAAAATTTGTTTAAATGATGTTATTTAGGTTATAGAATACCACTGTTGAAGTTATCGATACTATTGCGATTCTCACATAGTATTGCGATTGTCGATTGCATTGCCATTTTACTATTTTGATAGAACTATTGGGTGGTAAAATAACGCGATGCATCGATAGTTATATGTATTATTACACCCCTACTCTAAAGGGAATCTGACTTATGTGCACTGCTAGTACTGAAATATTACAAATCAATATATATTCACTTATTCAATGCTATTGTCTAAATTCAAGTAAAAAAATCAAGCATTTTTGAAAAGGTGTTGAACCACAGAGGTTTATTCACAAAAACCTGGCCCCGGGTTTCATCGAAGTTCCTTCACTTAAGGAAACTCCTTAACATAAAAATCTCCATAGGAAAATAGAATTTAAGGGGGGAAATCTTAACTTTCCTTAAATTCTGTAATGCTTTCCTATAGAGATGTTTAAGTTAAGGAGTTTCCTTAAGTTCAGGAATGTTGATGAAACCAGGGCCAGATGTGATGCTGAAAATTAAAAAAAAAGTCAATGCAGATCATTTATACTTTAATTGCAGAATTTTTCCAACAAAACAAATGTTTTGATTTTATACAATTTCAGAAACCACTGAAACCAGAGGTGATAGAGACTCATCCTCCTCCCAGAAAACCAGCTGTCAAAACTGGGGGTACCACAAGAAAAACAGAGGTATATATTTATGTACAGTTTTATCATCTATTATGTCTATTTTCTTGCTAGTTGTGTATACATTAGCTATGTGATCAGAAGTCTGTCAAAAAAGTGGTTAAGAATTCCCATCCCTTTCAATATATGATAAAGACACATATATATATTATGGTCTTTTACAAAATGTAAGGTTAAATTAAAAAAATGTGGTTTCACATTTGTCAGTCAAAAGGTTTAACAAAGTATTTTGTTTTGAATTAAAAAAAAAATCAATTGGAGGGGGGGGGGGGGGTTGAAATTTTAGCATCAGTTTCAGGAATATCCTGAAGAAAATAATCCTTAAATTACAAATATTCTATTCTGATGATTCCGATAACTGATGTTTTTTGCAAGATGTTTCAAAGAGAACCAAATAAAACAGTTGAATCGGCTATCAATTTAATTTTTTCTTCATCGAAAACGAGGGATATCAGTTTGGTATTGTCTCTCTGTCTGTCACACTTTGTTTCAGTGCAATAAAGGCAACAAATATTATCCAATTTTTTTGAAACTTGGTTAGAAGGAAATATGTCTATATAGCTTGGCCAAGTTCGATTGCCGCTTCTTTTGAACATTATTTGGTGGAGTTATAGCCATTGATTAACAAAAAATGTTGATTTCTTTTGTTTCCATGTGATAATGGCAACAAATTTTATCCAATTCTCTTGAAACTTTGTTACAAGGTTAAATTCTCAGAAGGCTCAGCGTAGTTGTTAAAAAAGGGGGAAAAGCGGGGATAATAATTCTAAGCTTGTTTATAACAGACCTCATACTAAACATGGAATATTTCTTGCTTAACGGGAAATAAAGCATGAAAGGGGAGGAGGGATTCAAAAAGCATGAAAAAGGGGGGAAATTTGTTCAATACCAGTTTTTAAATAGACCTGCATAAAATCTTATATGCAGTCAAATATATCCCAATACCACTCTGTAACCTATATATATAATATTATATTAACCACATTTATTTTCAGCCTTCTAAACCAACACAATCCAAGTTTGCGGCACCAGCTCCTGTATCAGGTCGTGTCACTCGGTCACAGACTGCCTCTAAAGCCCCAAAAAGTGTCCCAATACCACCCAAAGCCAGAGGACCATCGACAAGAGACACGAGGAATGCTGAAAAGCAGAGAGCAGCGGGTAATTTCACTAATTTATCTTGTGTGGTTCATCAGAAATTAGTTCTCTGGTGCAGTGAGTAAGGTTTATTACCTATTACTCAATCATAAAAGGGTGACGGTGTGAACATTAGTCGGTTTCGGTGAGTTTTCAATTCTATTATTTCATTGCTGATAGCCAATATTTAAAAATAATTCTTTTCTTTTAAGACTCAAATTATTACAGTTTTATTTTCAAATAAATGTTTTCAAACTTACTGCAAATTCAAATTAAATTGATGTTCATCATTTATAATATTGCTGTTGTTTTATATCAACAGCTACCACCAAACAATCTACCTTTAAAAAAACTGTGAACGAAAAAAAAGTATCAACGAAACAAAAAACCCAGGATCTGGACTTGGAGAAAGTTTCGACCTTTAGAGGTATCTCATTTGCCCCTGAGGATTTCACCTTCAGTGCTCCAAGCAACATCTCCACGTTTGAATTTAAACCTCTCAGTCCTGCCAGCACTGCCAAGTTCCTGTGTCCAGCCACCACATCCTTCATTGACACTGATCCTAAAAGGTATATCTATCTCACAGTCATGTATTCATGAACAGGCACAACTCCTTCAGCAACATGGATATACGCCTGGAGGGGTCTGTGTGGCCGTTGACCCCCTCCCCCTTCAAATCTTAAAATGAACTTTCCATCTTTTAATTTTCACATAATTCACATAGAATGGCCTGTCTTATTTTTAAAATGGATAAAAAATGCTGAAAGTAGCCCAATGCTCTAATATTCCAGGATTTTTCCTGAGCAGATGAGTTCGACTTTGTTCAGTGCATTGTTTTTATAAATCTACATTTTCATTAGCTATCCCGAAGTCTTGAATATTCGTTCTTTCTTGATGAGTAAATGTAAAGGCCTCCAAAACAGGATTATTTATTGGCAGTGTGATCTGTGATTTCATAATTACATGTATACATTATGATGATATATCGTTTTGTTGTTGTGTCAGTGGCAGTGCATGTCTGTCTGTCCTTAAATAATATAAGATATTTTTGTATTATATATAATAATACAAATCCATGAACCCTCAACAGAATCAGTTTACATAATTCCATGATAAATTGAGTTTTGCACCTGATCAGATTTCAATGGACAGAATTGGTCAGTGTATAAGGTCATTTCTCTTTCAATTCTCTTGAATCATGATGTCAGTGTTAGATTATATTGGAAGTATTGCTTTGTTTAGTGACAATATCATATACATTGTGGATATATATATATATAAGCAAATTTGATAAATGAGAAATGACATCAATAAGAAACAAAAAATCTGGCAAACATTTGTATGTCTAGTAAAAAGACTGCAAACCCAGTAATTGTGTTTTCTTTTTCAGATGTTCGACCCCAAAGCAACATTTGTCTCCAGGTAAGCTTGGAGTTTATAATTACTTTATATATACAGTCCGACTGAAGAAGCCTGAAAAGGCAGAAAGGCCTTGCGGCAAAGTTTTAAGTGTTTTGTTGCTTTTATGTATATTTACTATATATTATAGTTCTTTAATTTTACTGCCATGTGTACAACATATTTGACACGTTAAAAGAAAAAAATACTTAATAATGAAATTTAAGGCAACCCTTTGAGGAAATGATTTCAAATCATTTATAGGATTCAAGGTTTATTTAGAGTACGCTATACATCAACATAACAATTTATTATCAAGTGCAATCCTTATAATTTAGTCATATTACAAAAGAAAACAATCCCACTCTAGATGAACATATATATTATTCAGAATAATAACATTACTGTTTTTTTATGAATGGCACATTGGTATCTCCATCAAGCAATCACAACCCAAATTTCAAATTTAATGTGTAATGTATACATGTGGCCACTATGACACTATGACAGTTCACAGGGAGGAACTCTGGAACACCTTAACCCCTAGTTATCTGTAATCTAAATATGATTGGTAGAACTGGTATGCAAAAGTTGTTGAAAAGAGGAGTTTGGAATGAAAAGAGACAACATATTGTTAGATGATGAAAATGCCACAGTATGGGAAGGTTGGTTTGTGATTGTGTTTACATCATTCATTGATGAAGTTTCAGCAGGATGAGTATGGGATTCCACTCATTGGACTAGATGTAGGCCTATATCCATGATACCAAGAATCTTATAGGGGTATCCTGTGTCAAACAACATGTCAGTGGGACAGTGCAGTGATGTAACACAATGAAGCGCTAGCAAACAATCTTTTTTTTTTTTTTTTTTTAAAGAACTTTGTGTAAGATGTCATCAAAATGTGTCCTTTATTTTTCGCTTGATAGACTTAATCAACAAACCAATAAAAAACATTTTTCAAACAAAATTCAAATATTTGTGTATTATTATGGATAAAATGATTCATTTGCTCTTTTTCCTTTAGACTCCAAACGTAGAGCTATGGATTGTTCTGTAAACCTTGAAGACTTCTCTAAAGAAAGTGACAGACTCGCAGAGAAACCAGATAGAAGTGTCACTTCTTCAGATACTGCAGCCAATGAAGAACAAGATGTTCCAATGGAAGTGAACAACCCTCTGAGTGAAGGAAGACGTGTTACTCGTGGTCTCAGGCAGTCAATTTTAGGATCTCAATCTACCACGCCATCAACTGAGGTCAAAGGGCAAACGAGAAGTAGAGATTCTACCCAGACCCCAGCAGACACCATGGATGAGTCAACCTCGACTAATGTCAGTACACAAGGTGAAACTAATGATGTGGAATCTGCTGCTCCTAAACAGCTGACACAGTTAAAGGAATCCCCGACGTCACTGAACCCGCAGATAGAAGGCAAATCCATCCCCAAGAGGATGACAAGAAGTCTGAGACGTTCGTTGTGTCTTTCTCCTCCCTCAGAAGCTCTTGCCTCTCCAAAGAAAGTGGCCACTCCCAGGAATACAAATGGAAGGACTCGCCGGTCCGTAATTGCACCCTCAGATGAGAACGTTCCAGCCAAGCCTCTTGAGGATGAAGTATTTTCAAATTCACCGACAAATGATGGCAAAACTAATGGAAGTGGTAACCAAACACCTGAAAGAAAAGTGACGAGGCGGACCATGAGTAACCTGGCACCGTTCGTACCACCGAGTAATGACTGCCTAGTGCTGTCAGCATCACGTAGCAAGAGGAAGAGGAGGAAGACCCAGCATGATCGCCCCGTCAACCCCAAGAGTCCAGAAGAATGGTATGACCAATGTTGGGTTGATATTTATCACGTCATGTTTACTACTAGTTTCTGACTATAAGAGCTTTCAATTGTTTTTTAATTCAATTTTGGATTAACATTTTATACCAGGTAGTAGTTAGATATTGATTGTTTAATGAATTATTGATTATCAGGGTTCATTTTTGGGCATGATTTCGGGAAATTCGCGATTTATTTTTATATTAATCACATTTAAGTCTGTTTTAATGCGAGAAAAAAATCAATAGAATAGTTCATACGAAAAACTAGTATTTATAATGGCTAAAATTATTGTAGCATAAAAATGTAGTTGAGTGTACTGGTGTATAACATTATCAGGTATCAGTTTACTATGTGCTGGTGTTCTAAATAACAGTAATTGTTCTTTCCAGGGTTAACCTGCTGAGAAGCAGTCCTATGGTAGAAATGAACAGAAGGACACCAAAGACAAAAACACTTGGTAATAACTCAAACTGTAAACTGACAATATTACTAACATGGTTCAAACTTCATGGAAAACGTATTAATTAATCATATAAATGCTTGGGGAGGGGTTAAATATTTTTGTCATAATTATTTCTTAAGGGATTTGTTGCTATATTTTGAATGAAGTCACAATATTTGATTTAATATATTAATATTTAAAGTGGCTGAATGATAACATAAACTAAAACCAGCTTTTGAGTGTCTCAAAACTCTGTGGTGACCAAGAACTTTGTCCCATGTTGCTATTTCTTTATATCAAAATAAAGAACGAATTGCAAATGACCCAAGTTCTAAATAGTAAACCCGGTCAGAATTATGTGTTTAATGGTACTGGCCCAAAAGTTCCTGTCAGAGCAATAGTGTCAATGCCATCCCTAGTGCTGTTGTGTTTTAATAGTCATTACTTTAAAATGGTTGAGATCCTTGACCCATACTCAGATGTACCATAACAGATCATAAAGATCTAAGTGAGCGATATAGTCTCTCTGGGCTGTAGTAGGGTTTTAAAATATTTTTAACAGTGACGATACAAACCAGAGTTTGATGTTTAAGATAGAATAAAACCTAAATAAGCTGAGGATTAAACAAGACTGTCTTGTCTATTACACAGAGCCAATGATGAAGCTTGACCTGGATATGGATTTTGAAGACGCATCATTGGAGACATCACAACCGACACTGAATGATGACAGTACAGCGACTGTGACATCAGGTTCCGCTGATGATGTCAGCATGTCTCCCGTGACAACAGTGACGTCCAATGACAGCGCTCCGTCCACAACAACAGAACGGGAAAGTGATGAGACCGCCCCGACTACTGAAACAGCCCAGTCTGACACTGTATCAAGTGAAAAGCTCTCGACAGCACAACCACAAGGTAGTACATACTTGAATTTACCTTCATTTCACAAACATGTAGAGATATTGTGTAGTTGTCATTCCTATAATGCTTCTTGAATGCTAACGGGCTTCCCCAATAATTAAAACTGACCACAGTGCACAATGGTTGCACCTTGTGACCAGTGTCAAGAATTACTACATTACATATAACTTCGCTGTCTGCCAAAATCAGGACAAAAAAATAAAAAAGTTTTGTATTACTTCACATGTTATTCTAAGACTGCTGTCTCTTCTTTGCACAGAAGAGAAACCTGCAGAGCCAGAGGAGCACAATGTAAAATACTTCCGAAAGCTGATGTCTACAGAAACAGACATCTTTAATGGATACTGTTCGAAGTGGGAGGATATCAAAAAGAATACTCCAAGCCTTAGTGAAGATGGTATGCATGTATATGACAAACAGTTTACTAATTCAAGTGTTAATTGCTAGATACACAATATTGCAAATGTGAAAAGGGGTTTTCGGATTTACCAGTCCAGTTTAGAAATTACATCAGTCATGGGACTGCTGGGCTTACCATATTGCCTAGCCCTGTTTGATAGCGTGAACAGCAAATCAACAACAAACTGAAAATATTTTTGAAATTTATGTGGATAAAAAAAACTCAATTTAGTCTAACCACAGCTGGATTAATGAATTATCATGTTTTTTTTTCAATCTTTGAAAAACATATTGGGGATTTGATTTACTGATATTAAAACATTTGTTGTGTCATGTCCAATAGAAGTTGTGATCATCCATTAGTTAGCACTTATGGTGTAATGTCGGATCAGTAGAAGGTCATTTCAGTAAGTTACTTTGTTTTGTGTTACGTCCAGTGGAAGGTCAGATCCGGTCAGTTATTGGTCAGGCCCAGCTGTTGATTGCCCAGCGTTTCAAGCAGTTTACAGGCCTGGTGGACAACTGTGAGTTTGGTACTGGTGAGAAGGAGACGACCTTCACCGACCTTCAGGGTTTCTGGGACATGATCTTCTACCAGGTATTCTAATTATATTCAATAACAGGTGGCTTCATTTTAAGTCTTAACAGCCTATATTGATTATTGATCACCCCATCCATGTGTCAGAGTGTATCTGTCTAAAACACATTCATTTCCACTCCATAACTTTGTAACAAGTCATAGTAGAGTCATATGTTTAAACAGCCACCATTTAATAAATCTAAGGATTAACTTTTTATTTAGTTTAGTTTATGAGATCATAAATCCAATGGAGCACGAGGTAAATTGTGTTAAATTTACAGACTGTTCTATTATGATCTCATAAACTGAACAAAATCAAAAGTTAATTCTTATAATAACAGGATTTTTCTGTAAATGGTTCATAACTATTCTGTTCAATATAGACCCAACTGTGGACATAGATTTCATTTCAAAACGTACAAACGTGAAAACTTTTCAATAAATGTAATAACATGAAGTTTGCATAAGCTGTGGTAAATTCTGCGCATGTCCATTGTTGCTGATGTCATACAGTTGTGACTTGAACTGGATAATTTGCATAGTTCTATCCACATGTATTGTTATCAACATCATAGAAATTTGGCACATTCTCAAGTATAGTTATTGGAAAATAACTATAGGTTGCAGGACAATGGTTATCAAGTGAATGGCAGTGTTAACTGTAGTGTTTTTGAATTCAACATAACATGACCACTTTTGCCCTGTACATGTGATTGGTGGAGACGTGCAGTTGAGATCTGTTGGACTAATATTGTTGAGACTTTATGGAAATGACAAATCAAGAAAATCTATGTCATAGATATCTTGGTCTAAACTTTGATCATACATAAATGCTGATCAGTTGAATGTTGCTGAGTGTAACTGTCCTACAGAATTGTATTTCAAAAGTAAAAATCAATTACCTCATCTACAGTCACTGTTGATAATGACATGTTTTTTTTTTTGCATCTGTTGAAAAGCAACTTGGCTAACAGTAAATCTGGATAAAACAGAGACTGATTTATGATTTTTACAACTAGGTGGAAGATGTCCATACAAAGTTTGCCAACCTGGACAAGCTGAAGGCTAACAACTGGGTAGAAGACAAACCAGCAGTCACGAAAAAAGTGGTCAAGGTAATTAGGCACAGTAATCAAATGAGAGCAAGGTCTGGTCATAATTAATGCACTATAATTGATACTCAAAATTCAGAATAAAATTTTAATTATTATCTGTAATCTTATTTTAGTGTTTTTTGTGCAGAAAGCATTCCGCTAAATTATGATTGCTAATTTGGTTTTGTGCTAAATTTTGGGTGTGCCAAAATAAGTGTTAACTGTAAATATGAAGAAAAAAGTTGAAAGTTGTTCAAATTATTTCTGAGCATAATTTATTTGGAATACTGACCTTTATTTGGCCAGTTATTTCCAAGCTAGGTTAAATTATTGGTCTTATGATGACTACAGAATATATAGTCCTGCTGGATGTTTATTTCAGAAAAAAGTAACCGCCAAACCAGCTGTAAAACGTGCTCCTGTTGCTTCCAAATTTGCTGCGTTCCGGGCCCAGATGAAGAAAAAGGCTGTTCCAGATATTACTTGTCATGAGGATCACGTGGTCACATTTGACATGGGATTCTTCAAAGTTTCCAGTCCAGTAAAGACTCCTAAATTCCATTGTGAAGGTATATAAAAAGACCCCCAACTTAGCTAGTCTTTTATTAACGAATAGAAATAAGCGACAGATATCAGTCACCAAACTTGGAAAGTATTAGTGAAAGTAATGGCCTTCTGATACTTTTTTCTGAATATGTTTAAAGAAATACTATTAAAAGAATCAATAATTTCTTTCTACAGAGTCGATTAGTGGTGTTCCGATAGTCGAAAAAAGTCGGAACTCGGTCGACTAAGAAATATAAGTAAGCGCTCGACTAGGATTTTCCATGCTCAATTAATCGGTAAAAAATGAATTAATTAAAACAATAAATGAACTACAGAAAAATACGCCATACATCGTTGCAAAGTCGTCAAAGCGAACCAGGTCAGGTTCGAGTGTACTGTAGGCCTAACAGGCAAAGCGTGGTATGTTAGTTTCGTACTTTTGAACAAAATAATATATAATACAATATAGGCAACACCACAAATTTCAACTATACAGTATACACTATACAGATGATAAACAAGAAAACAAACTTTAAAAAACGACAATGAGCTTTATTTTCATCCAACAGGCACTTTTACATTGTATACACAAAACACAGAATAACACTTAATAAAGGCAACTGTATATATTTTAGGCATTTTATGGCCAATTTTGAAGAAATAGTTAGCCTACCGATTATCGATTGTGATTCTGCCAACCGATTCCCATCACTAGAGTCGATATAAGGTTGTTTCCCTCAGTCAAAATTTGTGTTATTTTCTCAAAATGAAGCAAAATTCAAGAATATTTTCCCAGTTTTTCTGAAAATCCTACTATATTTTCCCAATTTAATTAGGCACAGGTTGCTGTAAAATCAAAGTAGCAAAAATATTGCGCTAAGATATTAAAATAAAAACATAATTTGGTCTTTTTCAGCGGGCTCCCCTCAACGAAAAGCTTCCACTTCTGCTGAGAAGGAGAACACGTCTGCACAGAAAGACAAGGTCCTCAAGCCCAAGGTTACCCCCCTTTCAGAAGTACTGTCTCCTGCTGTTGACAGCTTGGGACTGACAAGCCTACGCACGCCGAGCAGAAAATCCTACGTACCAGTGAACCCGAGTCCTCTGTTACGGGATATCACTCCTCAAGTCACCAGCAAGGCCAGGGCGGCACGCCACTCGTTCTCCAAAAGACTGTGTTCAGGGGTAGATGCTGAACCAGAAGTTCAAAACAAGGAAAACGATACTGATAATGTGTTCAGCAGTGATGTAACAGAGAAACCAGTTGTTATTCCGTCTGATAAAAATATTGCTACAACAGCTGGAACACCACGGGCAAAGGTTACACCAAGGTCAGTATCAAAGAGCTGGGAAACTGAATGCATTTTGATCAGGTTGACTGTCACATGTTTGTAAATTATAACCGAAGGAAAAAGTCTTGAGCAATCTGATTAAAACATCATCAAGGATGTGCATTTTAATCAGATTGCTTAAGACTTTTTCCTTCAGTTATAATTTACAAACATGTGGAAGTCTTTCTGTACAATTCCAAATGTGGGAAGAGATGACTATCAAATGCTACTAAGTTAAACTGCAGGTCAGGTCCCGTTCAACGAGGGCTTAGTTCCAGCGTGATAACATAAAAATGAAAAGTATGTTAGTTTAAGGGTGATACTATGGAAGTGGTTTAGACTTCCTCTTCTTGAACCTTTTACAATTAAATGCAGATCTGATCCCAAAATAAAATTGCTATGAATGATATGTGACAGTTTGTACATATGGTCTTTAGGATCTTGGAATCAGCTGTTGTGTAAAGGAAGAATGAAAAGATCAAAGCTTTGCTGGGGCCTGCCAGAGGTTATGTTTTTTATATAAAAAAACCCAACAAATACTGGTCATATGAGGGTAATGTTAGGGAAAGAAAGGCATTTAGATATGTTTAACTACATTTTTGTGTTCATTTTGCTATTCAGAATCTACAACATGTGCAGATAATATGAGTGTCAGAATGTAAAGATGTCAAATGGCCGCATCTATTCATAAAGTTTTGAGTTGTGAAATGATGAAGTGTAAACTATGTTATCAGGAGATCTCTGAGATCCAGAAGGTCATTATGTGAGGCGTCTTCTCCTTCATCCCCGGTTAAGGACACGGACAACAACAACGATTTCTTCAAATACCTCCAGCCAAGCAGTACTACCCTGTCAAAGTCTGCCGGTAATTCCAGTGCTCTGGACAATGACGGGGAGACGTGGGACCTCTCCTCCGTCCTGTCAGCTGCTGAAACTACAACAGGTATGTATCTTCTGCATATTCAGATTCTTATTCTCAAAAAAAAAAAAAAAAAAAACAGAATGGTGACCTAATCGTACAATTCCTTTGGAGGGAAAAAAAGGCCAAATTCATTGAAAATGCAAAATCAACATTTTACAGTGCTTCTGTTTTTAACACAGAACATTTTATATAATAATATGATAAAACAAATCTTAAATAAATATGAATAGTGCTGTCACAATACGGGGCGACTGCGTAATGATACATACCGCAATATATTGATTTGACAAACGGCCACCTCCCTTTCAATTGACTTCCTCTGTTTTGTCTTAGACAAAAATGCCCTCATATGGCACTTTTTTGCCTTTTTATTTGGCAAACAATCATAGTCGTCAGCAGCCATGCTTGCTGTTGTATTTGACAAAGTAGAAGAGACGCCTGAGAAAAAAGTTGGGGCTCTTGAAAGTTCAAACTTTTAGCTGATTCAGACTATTGAAAAGAGAAAGTAGAATGAGGGTTTCATGGAAATGACTTCGTTTTAATGTTTTTCTTGGAATTCATTCAAAATATTGAAGGAAATTAGGCAAGATTGAATGTTAGTACACAAAATTAACATGTATCACAAAAAAACAGTTTTTCAATTTCCTACCGGGGTGCAACACATTTCTATTGACACATTGCAATATACCGGTATATTGTGACAGCACTAAATATGAACTTGTCTACCAGGAGCAAATCAGCTTGTGTTCATTCTCAATTTACTTCATGCCAGTCTTTAAGTTAATGTGCAAAATGTGATGAATATAGCTGTTTAATGTGTAGAGCTTACATCCCTTCAACCAAAGTTCTGTGTATTGACAGATTGTGCGAAAGATTCCCCAGCTATATCAAAGCGGCGCACATCCAGTTTAAAACAACTGCCATCCTCACAGCGTCGTCGCTCGACCCGTCGCAGCGTGCACTTCTCTGCTTCTCCAACGATAGAGCATACATTGGAGGTGGCTGATATCATAGATGGTAAGTTATCCATTTAGAGGTATATCTCCAGCCTCTGAAAACATTTCATCCTGTTAGTCTGTTCATCCTGTTATCTGGTAAGATATGAAACAACTGTTAACAGTTGACACCTATAAAGATTAACAAGTGCAGTGAAACACGTTTATTTCGAACACACTTCCAACAAATTCATGATTGTAATGTAGTGTTTTTCATTCCCAACCAAGCACCTTATCATCTGTATGTTATACACGTATAACAAACTATGCGTGTAACCAACTGATTTCCTTGGTCCCCAGAGATTTGTTATAAGCCTGTTTAACTGTAGTCTGTCAGATACAGTCAAAAGTCTAGTAGATCTAATATTAGTTCCAAACCCCAGATTTTGCGGGATGTAGAGATGAGCTATGTAGTCTTCTATTTAATACCTACCTATTTTATACTGATATCACCTATTTCATCTTTAATAATTGCTTTTCAATATATTTCATTGTAAATCCAGTTTGTAGCCAGAACTTGCCCTAGGTAATATCATCTGCATTAAGCTTGCCTGAATATTTGTTTGTATCAGAAACACTTAAAAAGTAAAAACTTTGTTGTTTTTAAGTATTCTATCGATGTCATATCAAAGGATGCAAGTAAAGTCAAAGAAAATAGAATTATTTGGCTTCAGAATTTGAAAAAAATCCGCTGGAAATTACCTGCCTGTCATTGTTCTTGACTAGATTTCATGTAAATCCCAGATGTGGTGTAGCAAATAGTTTAAAGCTGTAGATATATTTTCTTTGTGATTCAGTGCCAGACCAGGGTAGAGTCGGTGATGACATGTTGATCTTCACACCACCAGGACAGACATCTTCACTTCAGCTAGGAGACGACAACACCAGTTACCTCAGTCAGAACGCTGGTGCTACACCCGCCTACCGAAATTCTGTGAGTGTTTCAGGAGACAGGGGCATTGAGTATCCTTGGGCATGTTTGATTCTGAGTAATGGATGATATAATGTTTGACCTCAAATATTTTGTGAGCTGGCCCAAAGATAAATAAAAAATGCTTTAAATATTATAAGTCTAGCAATGTTTTAAATTTGGACTTGACAGTTAAAGGCCCAATATACGTAACTTCAGGAAATTTTTCGTGACTCTGAAAAATTCTGAAAAAAGATCCAGTTGATAACCATGCCAAAATAAGCCTAAAACGAAGTAAACCTGAGCGGTAAATAACAAGAAACTCTGAACCAGTGAATTGGATCCCCAATGTATATTTTTCATAGATAAAAAAAAAACAAAAAAAAACATGATAATTCATTTAAGGCCCAATATATGTAACTAAAGGGAAATTTTCGTGATTCTGATATATTCTGAAAAAAATCCAGTTAATAACCATGCAAAAATAAGCCTTAGACGAAGTAAAACCTGAGCGGTAACTGACAAGAAACTCTGGACAAAAAAATCCAAAGAATTGAAAATAATTCAGGTGGGGCCCACTTCAACAACAAACCGAAGGTAGAAGCCTGTTTGAAATGGTCGCATGTTTACAAATAGCATGTTTCAACTGCTGCTGTACCGGTAACAGCAAAAGAATTCATCTTGATTATTGCTGATATCAGTTAATCTTAACTAAATCTATAAATATAACAAGTTATTAGGCTTGATTTTCGCTTCAAGTTTTGCCGAAAGTTACGTATATTGGGCCTTTAATGTCTGGAAATATGATGTCATACATCATTGACTTAGAAAAAGCTTAAAGATTATTTCATGATCCTTGGGTCAGTACATGCTGTATTCTGTTTGATGATAGACTTTTAAGTAAGGATGTTCTTAAGTGTTTAAGAGATGTGTGTAACAGAATCTTATATGATTTGATATTAATTTCAAAAACTGTTAACTTGCATTTATCCTGTTGTATTATATTCATAAAGGTTAAGAAATAATTTCAAGGTCACAAGGGTCAAATATGTTAAATCTTTAAGCAACTTATCAATAGTATTGCTGAGCAGGGAACTGATAATTGGCTGTAGCATGCTGGAATGAAGGGCTACCAAGTTTGTTCAAATGAATGACCTTGATCCACTTTCAAGGTCACGGGTCAAATATGTTAAATATCTTCAAAAAAACTTCTCACTGACCAAAAGGTCTGGGGTTCTGAAATTTTGACTGCAGCATGCTGAAATGAAAGACTACCAAGTTTGTTCAAATAAATTACCTTGACCTATTTCAAGGTCACAGAGGTCAAATATGTTAAAATTTTAGCAATAACCAACAAAAATTATACAGTCAGATAACTGTTAAGGCCAATGGGCTTCACATTTACATATAAGTAGCCTTTTAGATACAAATGTACTTTTATTGTACATTTAAGAAGTCTATTAGATGGTGATATTTTACTTATCAGGTTGGAGTAATGTTATGTTTGTTGTACATTTCAGCGACCCAGTTTACTGTTCACACCACCCCAGGACACCTCTTCAGTGACCAACACAACTACCTATACAGAGATCCCGACAGACATTCTCATATCATTCACACCTTAAACATAGGCCAAGGTCACAAGGATACAGATCCTCCCATTGTCAGTGTGTTAATTTGATGTTACAGAAAAGAAAAGAAAAAAAAAACAGATTTTATAAAAGACAAAGATTTTAACCTTCATTCTACTAAAGGATACCTTGTTTGCTTGACATGCTATGATCCTGAAAGGCATAACAAGGGTTTTGCTTGGATTCATCATCCCACTTGTAAGCTGTAAGTGTATGGAATTTTGACCTTACCACAGACTGATGGGCCTATATCACATGTTAACTGTGGGTACGATCGGTGGTACCAAACTGCATGTGACTGTGAATGTCTCACACACCGTAGCACAATATGGATTAGCAAAATATTCATTTGATGCATGTTATCTGACAGTATCTGCCCCAATAATACTTACTGATTAGTCTACCTGTATATTTCTTACTTCAGGTAATTTCTATTCATTCTCGTACCATATATAATCTTATTCATTCTTTCATTATGTCAGTTCTTGCTGGTCTTCTTATTCTATTTTTGTACCAGATCAGACCCCAGTTTCATGAACATTCCTTTAAGTTCGGGAATTTCCTTAAAGAGTGTTCATGAAACTTGGGCCAGTAGTTATTAGTCTTTTCTCTTTCTATCTACGTTTTCAAGATTTCTTTTCTAATCTGTCCTCATGCCTATAAACTAGTGTGCCAGTATGTATGAAAGGGATTGACAAATCTGCATATATGGCGTGTATAAATTTGTTCAGTATGAATATATTTTGATTAATATGTAAAATGTTTCCTGTAACTGTGATTGTAGGTACTGTATCATTATTTTCATAACCAACTCATAGATAAGATAATCTTCTATTGCATATTTTGACATCTACGTTATGAACGAAATTACATATCCATTGAAAGCAAAAGGTGCTCTAAAAAAAAACCCAAAAAATGCCAATATTATGTTATTTTAAGAATTTGTATGTGAAATGTTGCCTTTCTTAACTTGATACTTTTAGAACTGAAAACTTGTGTAAAGAATTAGAGATTTTTGAGATTACTTTAAATCAACACGGAAATATGATATTAAATGTTAATAGAATATGTTAACAATTTGTACAGTGAATCTGTTATATTGTGTCTAACATTTTAATTGAAGAAAACTGTAGGATAATTTTTTTTCTTTTATTAACTTTCTTTTGAGACACTGGGGTGTACTCTAACTGGTTACGTTAAAGAATTTTGAAAGTGTTTTAGTGTTTCAACACCTCAACATTTTGTTGTGTAAAAATATGTCCGTCTATGATGTCATTGTGTTGCATAGGTTGTGTGCATATGTCACATATTATGAGAAATTTACAAAAACAAAAAGTTCACTTTTGCAGTATTTGTTTTAGTTAATTTGTAAACGTTTTACCATACATTCGAACAAAGTTACTCCAGAATTATTTGATACATTTGTAGGTGAAGTTTAACTTGTGTTTAAATAGAAATCTGATAGACAATATTTAGTCACCTATTAAACTCTACATCTGAAGTTATTATTTACAAGTTTGAATTTCCTTTTCACCTTTACGATACTTTCTCTAACCCTAATCGTACAACCATTAAACATTCCCGTTCAGTCTTGATTGATTTTAGATAGATTTATTTTATGAATAATATTTGGCAACATTCATACTGGTAGTTGTAAGAACAATAAATTGAAGTTATGTGTTGACAAGTGATTTGACAAAAATGCTATTGAGATCAATGATTGGAATGCATGTATTTTTCGTTTTGTGAAAAAAAAAAGTAAAAATATGTGTTTGAAAAAACGATGGCATGAATTAAAATAAACCATTTACAACAAATTCTTTTCTGATTTATCTTTTAAGAATTGTTCCTTTCCTGGGGGAAAACAGGTTGTCAAGATTGTTATTAGGTACCTTGGTTATTCCTGTACAAATCTCCCTTACCACAGGACTTCAAAATAAATCACTTGTGTCCGTGGTTGGGTTTCTTGCCTAAAATCCTTAAAAATGACTACACCTGGTATTAATAGAATTATGTTGGTGGTACCCCTAAAACAAATAAAATAAAATAAGTCCCAGGGTGGAATAGATGTTTTACTGTAGTAGTGTGTTGGTATGTTGATACTGTAAAACACGTTTATAATGAATCTCTGATCTTGGGACCAAGAATTTACAATGTCATACATTCCTCATTCTGAGTTTGTCAGAGGCTTACTGCTAAATTAAAAATTGCTTACTTGTTCATAAATCTAATATGAAATTAAAACAGATTCTGAAGATCCTTTTATCACATAAAAAATTGCAGCCTTTTTTTTTTTTGTAAAATGACAATTTTCATACAACATTCAAATGCTGTGCCATTTTGTATGGGTGCAGAAGTCAATGATGTCCTGTAATTGTCCTAAGTGTGACATCACCATAAGAACGGTTGAAGCTTACAGCTTATCACAGGACTTACAGATCATGTTACACTTATGTAATACACCAAAATATTACATGGGCATACTGCAATCGTATGATCAACTTGTAGGTGTTTACTTATGAATAGCACTTTTATTTATGAAACAGTTTGCACACATGCTTTATTGTCATGTCCACATCGCAAACAAATATTGAATCAATACTGCAACTAGTTATGTATATAAAATTGCTTATTTAAAAAGAGAAAATGCCTTTTTTTGCACACATTTTCCAAACACCAAGCATTATTGGTTGTGGAGGTAAAAATGTAAGTTTTTTCATGGCGTTAACGAATGCCAACTGAAATTGGTAGAATTATATAGTGGCAATGCCATTATGGATTAAATTTTCAATCAGTTGCACCATTTCTTCAAATAATTTAAGATAGGTACAATTCATGTACAATTTTATTAAAGATAAGTATAATTTCCTTGAAGATAGGTGCAACTCAATTGCAGATACAATGTAGGTATAATTCTATTAAAGATGGGTTCAAATATCAAATAAACAGAATTGAACCTATCTCTAATTGAATTATACCTATCTCTAATTTAATTGAAATATCTCCAATTGAATTAAAGGTAGGTGCAATTGAATTCAAAATAGGTTCAATTTAATTAGGAATATTACGTAAAATTTGTACCTTGGTTCAATTCATATTGAAGATACGTTTGATTAAATTGAAGATGGGTTAAATTGCACTTATCTTTAAATTATTAAAGATACATGTAGGTACAAGTAATTGGACCTATCTTCGATTGAATTGTACCTATCTTCAATAGCAAATTGAAGCCATCTTCCATTAATATTGTACCTATCTTCATTTATTTGAATATAGGCGTAATTAATCGAATATATGTTAATTTGGCATTCCATATGTCCAATGGTAATTTTTGTTTTTATTTTTACAATGACATAGCTTATAGGTGAGTGTAACCCCCCTTGTAGAATAAATGTTGGAGATCACACTATAGGAGTAGAGGTCACACGTCCCGTCAAGTTTTTAGGCGGATAAGATTCGGAAACCCGAAAAGGGATAAGTGGATTTTTTTTCGTCAAAATACCGTACGTTCAATTTCATCAAACGGTTTAAATTTTCATGTTTTATTTTCCACTTTGGCGGTCCCAAAAAAGTGTATTTTTCATAAAGAATGACCCAAATAAAGATAAAATAATGATATCAACACCAAACACTCATGTACGGTGCTGAAAGATTACGCAATACACATTGGAACTCTTACATTTGAAGGTAGAAAAGTAACTTTACCAAAATGAAAATTGGGAAAATTGTGTCAAACATAAAATTAGTCGAAGTTACGTGCCAGGAAACCATTAACAGTATTCGAGCTGACGTACACAAACACAAATTACTTATTTTCAAGAACCAGGGGGTTGTCAGTGGTGACAAGCACGTGGAAATCAGTAAATGGTTCGGAGATTTGGAGTCGACGTTTTACAAACATCCCAAGTCTCCACATCCCGACGTTTTCCGAGTTTCTAATGACGAATCTGAGGGCTGCACACGGGTGGGACGTACTGGCTGGCACATTGATGGCAGCTTTATGGCTCGACCATTTTCTTACTCCATCTACCACATGGTATCCATACCTAAGCACGGAGATACAGGTTTGTGGTTGGGCAAACACATGATCCGTTTGCATTGTCAGCCAGTTTTTGTTCAGATTTGTCAACTTGCAATGTACAATGCAGTACTCGGGAGACGTATTGATGATTCGTTTTCTAAACCGAAAATCTTTTGAATTGGATTTTTGATGGAGACGTGTGTTGGTGTGGTTTAAAAGAAAGAAAAGACGTTCATACAGCTGATATACTTCTTTGCAATGGGCCTACTTAAGCTTACATTTTAGTTATGACCCCCCCCCCCCGACTCTTCCACTGCATGACTGTTTTGATCAAATGTCTCATTAACATAATGGAATCTGTTCAGGGTTATTCCATTAAAATATCTACCTGACCCCAGGACTCCAAAATAAATCACTTCTACCTACGGCTGGATTTCCTTCCTATTACCACTATGTAATTTATTAAATAAATTCTATGGGTGGTACCCCTTAACAAAATCTGGAGTCCTGGGGTGGGGTCGATATTTTACTGGAATAGCCCTTATACATTAGCCCATCATCATAAGAAGTCATACGTTTTATAAAAAAAAGAAGACTTTTTAACCACTGTCCACAACTTTTCAATTGTTTGTATCATTCAATAAATTCATTTTTTTTGTAGCGTTTGTGTCGCTGTCGGACTTGATTGACAGTCTATCACCAGAGAAGCGAGCACTCTGGGAGCGATTGTGGATGGTCAGTGACCGCAGAGAACAAATGGCAAAACCTCTTATTTACTCCCACCCAGTCACCAGAACTCCTGTAAGTTTGAAAAGTTATTACTCTGACCATACAATAGAAGTCTAACTATCGTTTAGTTATAATAAATATCTCATTTAAGATTTACAATATAACCTGACATTTACCTCAATACCTAGAGATCCAGTTATTTTTTAATGTGGATGTTCATGTGGATGCAACATCTTGACCACCCATCAAAATATACCGTAAATGAATATGCACTAAAATTTGATTACACCAAGTTACTGGTAAGTATGTTTACCGTATACTCCATCTTTTTTTTTTAAGATGTGAATAAAAGGATGTTAATTCATGCCAAATCTTACTGTGCCAGATTGCTCCACATTCATATACCGGTAATTGGTTTGATGCAAATAGTAGTTCAACAAAGGGTTTCCTTTTTAAGTCTGTTCATTGTGTTAAAGGGATATGGCACAAGCCAAGAGTTAAACTTGTGCTAACTAGCACACAAATATTTAGAAGCTATCAAGCTTGTTATTATTCCGAAGGATTCTGAGTACCTGATCCATTAAATGTTGGTGTTGCTAATGGATTGATCCTCCAGCCACGCCAGTGATTAATGTATCGGATGAAAAACCCTTTGGATGAACTTGTTAAATCTACATGTCTAGTCTAAGAGGTGCAATAATATACCATTGAGTTACACAAATAATCGACTACACTCATAATAATGTCAAGACAATTGTAGGTGGTCTGGTAGGTGCAGTGGATAGCGCACTTGCATTTTACCAAGGTGATCTGGGTTCGATTTCTCAACCTGATGTGAAAAGGTATGGGGGTCACCAGCCCGACCCCGTGGGTTTTCTGCAGGTACTCTGGTTTTCCTCCCACTATAAGTTCACTCGGGCACTAAAATTCGGGGCAACAAGAGTAATTGATATAAAATGGATAACTTGTTTTATAATTGTAATTGTTGTAAAATAAATAAAGTTTATAAGACAATTGTAATAATAAAACTCCAAAATTGACTCTTGTTTGTTGTAGACACTGTGTTTCCATCTGGGTATGACTGAGGGATTTCTGCTGGACAAAGGTACAGAAGACGAGCGATACACTTCGGAGGTTGAGACAGTTAAGATTCTGAAAGATATGCATCAGGAAATTATCAAGGACAACCGACGATTCATTTATTCTCACAAGGTCAGTCATTATTGATTTTACATTGACAATGTGTATAGGACATAAAATGGGAGAACAGGGTAGGAGAAAAAGCTTCTTGTTTGGCAACCGAGAATATTCCCCCCCCCCCTTCTCTTATGGCAACTAAAGGGCGTTAACGATTTTATTAATCCAGTTTATAGAGTCATGAGAGTCTTGAGACTTTTCGGATTGGATGATTCTCAAAAGTCACGTTTTAGCATTAGGTTGCTGAATATTTGAACTTAATCCACATATGTAGACAACAGCACCAGGAATATATCTCTGGCATGTGTTCCATACATTGTAATAAAACCTAGGGTTTTTTTGAATTGAAAGATGTTTTTTGACAATTAATGATTTCTTCAGGGGCCATTACTACTTTTCATTTTATGAGAATGCTGTAAAACCTACTTCTTTGCTACCATAGATACTTTTTGTTTTCACTTGTCTTCGCCTACAGAGTTTTATATATGTCTCAGTATTCAACTGAAGCTCGATTAAAAAACTCATTAATTGCTCTGTTTATAAAATGTACAATACCAGACCCTTGGTCCTATCAGGACTTTGATTTTGTATTTGCTGTTTTCAGTGGGAGGAGGGAGATTTCATCATCTCTGATAACCTGGCTGTAGGTCACGAGGCGACCCCTGAGACACAGTACCCCGTATCTGAGGTTGGGCTACGCATTCTCCATCGTACCACAGTCAAGGGCACCACTGTACCTTCTAAATCCTGACAGGACGACTTGTGTAATCAGTGACAATAATAAAACGTTTGATAAATATTACAGATTTTGCCAATCATTGAAATATACAGTATTTATAAAAACAATCCAAGAATCTTTGATTTTAACATGCTTATTGTGTTTTTAGATAAGGTCTTGCATTGTGATAATACAGTTATCAATATGTTGTTTGATATGCGAGAGTGTGATAGAGGAAATAATCCTATTGTATAATGGCAAGTCAGGCCTCCATCATAAGGGAGATAACTCAAGATTGGCTAGTGGCAAGAACATGGTAACCATTGTGTGCGTAACAAACAAAAGGCTTATGGGGCTGAATTGCTGAGTTTTACTGTACCTGTAAGTGTTAATAATGTGCAAAGCTAGTCTCCAATGTTAATTGTAAATAAAAATGCATTGTGCAATTTCAAAACCAATTTCAACACTTGTTAATGGATTTACCTAGGTTACGTTAACTTTACTTGTTAATCATCAGTGATATGTAGAGTACTATAGCAGAATTAATGGATTTACCTAGGTTACGTTAACTTTACTTGTTAATCATCAGTGATATGTAGAGTACTATAGCAGAATTAACCTTATGGTACAGATTCAGCTTCTCCTCAATAAGGAGATTAATGTGTTTCAGGATTCTTAATGCCAAAGTTCAGTGTCATGCACATTTTTGTGATGGATTCATCTTGAGTTTATAGTTCTTGATAGTGATGTGCCGATTTATCAAAAGTAATTGTAGTCATGTTTACGTAAAGACAGATCTTTCTATGACATGTCATTTTAATGATTTTATTGATGCATTAAAATATTTGATTAATATGATCATGTTGTAGACGTTGTTGTCAGTTTTCTGTAAGCCAGTCTATGACAGGATATATACATATATATATCTTATGATGTTGCCTGGCTGGTAGACATCAACAATACTTCATTCAGAGCACATCTTTGCTGATTCAGCGGAATTCAACAAGTCCACATTTGTTAACTTTAGTGGTTTATATCAGTCAGACTCTGTTTGACCAAAATTATTCATTTATGAAATGAGGTTGGATCTAGAAGTCTGATGCTGCTTTAAGCAAGTGTAACAGAGATCATTATTATCTTAATGCATCTGCTAGGAGTTGAACGCGGAACCTCTGCTACTTGTCTTGAAGGTCTCTCTAGCCAAGCAGTATTTTACAGCTAGTATTAACCAAGGTTACATACTCCCCATCCAGTAAAGAACTTGTCCAAAGTTTTTCTGGGGGTCATATCATAGGGATTCCTCTCCCGGGTCCCTTCATGACTGTGTAATATATGTAACAGAGGTCATTTATGTTTGAATGCCTCCACTTGGAGTCGAATCTGGAACTTCTGAATACAAAACTTAACCGATCAAGCTATCTCTGCAGTATATTGCAGGTAGTATTTACCTGCATACTTGGTTTTGTTTTACGTCCTAGCCAGGGTCATGTGTGAATGTGAGGGTATTAGCACCACTTAAATAACAAGGCCAAGATATTTTTGTGCCAACTTCTGGAAACTTCATTTTTTCCTTGAAGTACCTGTAGATAAATAAACAACAAAAACAAGTAAATCAGTCCATAGTTTTACTTGTACAAACCAAATACACTGTATTACTTGTGGACAATATTGGGTTCGGTACAGATCTGACAGGGGGTGTATGTTACACCCAACACTCAGACAGGCTGGCTGTCAACATGGTTACACTGACAATTGGGCCCACATTTTCAAACACATACGGTACAATTCTCACAGAAAATGCCAAAATCAAACTCGTGTACATTCATAAGTTAGCAAAAAATTCCTCCTAACTTAAATCTACATGTTTTAATCTCATTTTTTTTCCCAGGATACATTAACAGTACATTTCAGCTTTACAGTGAAGGTCAAAAACTTGGTGGCAATTTCAAATCAAACAAAGCAAAGAAAATTCTGTTTTCCAATCAACTACTGTAAACACCAAAAAGCATCTTTAAATGTATATGACATTGAATTTAGGAAAAATAATACTGCAATTGAAAATTTAACATGGATTAGATGTCCAATTAGATCTACAAAACATGGGTTGTGGAACATTAATAGATGAAAATTTGATTACACCAAAAGTATAATTAATCCAAAAGTAATCTTTTGAATTTGTTTCAGGTTTAGTTGTACGACAACTTTAAAAACAAACAAAAGCAGTGTTTCTGTGTTGGTAAATGAATGTTCAGTACAAGAACATAGCTTTATCAATTACAGGATTTTACCATACAATGTCACACACAACATGTCGTAATCTGGTACAGTTATATCGTTATGGTTTTGTTTGATTGAAAATCACGGGATGTACAAAGTTTAAACTGCTGTGTACAATATATCAGTTTTATTTCATACCAATCCACACATTCATACTACAGCATAAACCAGTTACACAAATACTTAGTCATGATTACTGTTAAAAACAGAAACTTAAAATAGATAATCTAAACCTTACACGGGTGTTTTCAAAAGAGGTTTAATAATTATAACCTTTGATTTAAAATCAACTTTAACGAGAAAAAAAATCAACAAAATGGAAAAAAACAAACCATTATTCATTGTACATGTACTAAGTACAGGTAAAAAACGTTTTAAAAAATTGAGGTTAAAACCATGTTTGATAAGTCTGTCGTGGAGATTGTATTATGATACAGGTATTATTGGCACAACTATATCTGGACTAGTCACAGTCAACAGGGAAGGGGGGTGGCTAGAGGTAGGTGGCTACTACGGTAACGAGACACACTCCACAATGTTAGATCATCAAACATCTGGGGGATACAGATGTCACTGGCCTTGTACTTCAAACTTTTCTTACATTTATATTATATCATGTTGAAAACATTTTTTGAAAACAATTCAAATCAAGGAGTATTATTCAGGCTACTATAATATAAGCTTATGAAAAAAAAAAAAAAATCAATTAATAAATTCTTTTCATGGTTATCATAATTTTTGGACAATTTTTAATTCAAATCCAATAATAAGGAAACTTAAACTTCATAAATGTAAAGGAACTCAAAAATCTGTGTACACAAGATCTGACAGGAGAGCTAACAACACGTCATTGGCTACACATCAATGTAGGACGAAGAATGAATCCATCATCCCAGACATTTACATTTATGTATTGTTAGACATCAGTGTTTAAAGCTTCCTGTCGATCTGTTTCGTGTCGTAAAGAAAGTACGAAGGCACATCAAATACAGAGCTAAATGAGTTGCTACGTCCACTACCACAGCACAAGTAACGGGTACACAATTATCTTATACATGCAACACAGTACAAAATGGCATCTGCCACTAATCATCGTTACCATTGTAACAAGTCATGCAGTGACAGTGGGGACAGCCTTTACTTTCTACACAATGAACAAAATCAAACCTGGGAATGACCTAAAGTATAAAAATATCCCAATCAATGATGTATAAAAAAAATCAATCTCAAATACAAAACATAATAATGTGATGAAATCTAGCACCAAGACCACACAGAACATGCCTTACTGAATCTATCAACAAGAATATGTTGTATGTAGTGTTGAGAATAGTGGTTAAAATAAATACTGCACTAATATAAAGTCCATGCCCATACTGCCAACAGTTTGCTCTATAAGGAATTCTACAAGACATAAAATGATCAGGATGGTATATAACTCCAACACAAAGGTAGATCTATGTGTGGGGATTTCGTACATATGCTTGATCAACTAAACCATAGATGCATTTCTTGTCTGAAGAACTCAAGATTACCTCTCTTCAGCAAAATGTTACCAGCTGTTTATTTCAATTTCTGGGAGTGATTTTATACATTAAGTATCTTAAAATCTTTGAGATTTAATAAACATAATACATAATATTTTAAATTTGTAAGATGCAATATTACAATATTTCATTTTTCATATCATTAATATGTATTGTATATTTTACTGTTTTCTAAAACACGATGTGTTGTTATACATCATTTAATATCTAGAAATTCTAGTAAGTAATTTACAACTACACAAAATAGATGTGTCAAAGAAAACCGAAACAAGATCATTAACAATTTACAATTTCCTTTCACACATATTTCTCCATAATTTTTTGGATGGACTGCAGTTAAAGGGAGGTAATCTTGAAGTTTGTCAGATACAGTGTCAACGGGTTCAAATATCAACCAATGACAGTATGTTTGACAATAGAAATATAAGACACAAAATAACTTACAATATCTATGATAGTAGGGAAAAAGACATAGGGAGGTTAACATTTAACAGTTAATACTAAAACATGTTGAAATCTAAATGGGTACACCTATTGTGTAAAGTGATTGTTCATAATGCTGTTCTAAAGTAAATAAATATGAGATTCTTTAAAACATTTGATGGAAAAACTGTCATGCATTTCAGTGTTGATATACAGATATATATTGATATATATGATTGTGATAGCAAATCCATTAGAGTATATCTACTTGGTGTACATATTGTTTCCATGGTAATAAGATATATCTTCAAATTTTATAATTATTCATCTTAACCTCTGAAATTTCATAATGAACTACTCCAAGCTTTGAATGTGAAGAGTTCAAATGTGTCTTTAAGGGTGAATGAGATCAAACCACAGTACGATTGATCCAAAGTGTTCCTAACTTGGACAAACATTGAATTACAATTAATATCCAGTTATTTTAGTTATATATCCATTTAATAACAATTTATATCCAGTTTATATCCTGTGTATGAAATTCAAACTCAGTGGAAAGTTGGTATCTAGTGGTTTCTAGTTAGTAAGAGCTAATTTCCTGTTATATTTAGGTAGTAACAGTTGGTATCCCGTGGTTAACAATTCATATCTAGTTAGTAAGAGCCAAATTTCCCGTTATATTTAGGTAGTTACAGTTGGTATCTAGTGGTTAACAATTAATACCTAGTTAGTAAGAGCCAATTTCCTGTTATATTTAGGTAGTTACAGTTGGTTTCTAGTGGTTACCAATTCATATCTAGTTAGTAAGAGCCAATTTCCTGTTATATTTAGGTAGTTACAGTTGGTATCTAGTGGTTACCAATTCATATCTAGTTAGTAAGAGCCAAATTTCCTGTTATATTTAGGTAGTTACAGTTGGTATCTAGTGGTTACCAATTAATATCTAGTTAGTAAGAGCCAATTTCCTGTTAGATTTAGGTAGTTACAGTTGGTATCTAGTGGTTACCAATTCATATCTAGTTAGTAAGAGCCAAATTTCCTGTTATATTTAGGTAGTTACAGTTGGTATCTAGTGGTTACCAATTAATATCTAGTTAGTAAGAGCCAATTTCCTGTTATATTTAGGTAGTTACAGTTGGTATCTAGTGGTTACCAATTCATATCTAGTAAGTAAGAGCCAATTTCCTGTTATATTTAGGTAGTTACAGTTGGTATCTAGTGGTTAACAATTCATATCTAGTTAGTAAGAGCCAATTTCCTGTTAGATTTAGGTAGTTACAGTTGGTATCTAGTGGTTAACAATTCATATCTAGTTAGTAAGAGCCAATTTCCTGTTAGATTTAGGTAGTTACAGTTGGTATCTAGTGGTTGACGATTCATATCTAGTTAGTAAGAGCCAATCTCCTGTTATATTTAGGTAGTTACAGTTGGTATCTAGTGGTTACCAATTCATATCTAGTTAGTAAGAGCTAATTTCCTGTTATATTTAGGTAGTTACAGTTGGTTTCTAGTGGTTAACAACACCTATCCAGATGGACGAGGATGAGCCAAATTGCCATGGTATAATCATGGTAATTTAGCATCACCAGGAAACCGTCATCATAATACAATATTTGGTTCTCAATCACAATAATGGTCAAATCATCCGAAATATATCTCACTTTTAAAGGAAGTACAATCGCATCCTGTACAATTTTAATTTACAGATGGTCAAATATTTGTTCAACAAGAGAAAAAATGTCAGTACACCCAAAAATACTTACTAACAAGAAAAGATTACAGAACAGAACGTAAATTATATCAGAGTTAACATGATTGATCTGTACTAAAACTATATAAAACAAGTGTCAGAAATTCTTAAGAATTAGTAAAATTATTAAAACATATCTTTAATCTTTTGACAGTAATTAATAAATATGTTTATACATACGTTACATTGTTAAACTCATATTGGAAGTAATTTGTTTTGAAACTTAACTAACATTGATATATCGAGGAAGCTCAATAAAGAACAATGCCCGAATATACTGGCATAACGACGGGCAAGACTAGGAGTTTACACAACAATCTGGTAATACCAGATAAATCTCTATCTGGCAAGATATTCTACAGAGAACAACATAAAGATTGCACCTTCAAATTGTAAGCAAATTCTTTTTAAAAAAATCATGTTGAAGTTAATATCACTTAAAAAATTATCTTTCTGGCAAGTACATACAATGTAAACTCACTTCAGCACCTTTAAAACATATAACAATCACTTAAAACACACACGTAACAATCGAACAAGTCTACACCGCAGACAAGCTCCCGTCTCACCAAGTCAAAAACAAACGTTCACTGTACTTAATGCTGCAAAAAACCAGACAAGCCCTCTCCTCAACAGAAATAAATAGAGTTACCCCACTGAACCAGAGTCAACAAAGCTACAGAGGCAGGCTTTACATTCAAGCACTCACTTCTATTATCAACATCTATGGAAAATAAAATAGGAATGGTGTGAAAGTTTAAACTGGTCAAGATCTAAATGAATGATGATATATTCAAGCGAACGAACGTCTGGAAATTTGGTAAAAACATTTATGCAAGTGTTGGCTTTTTGTAAAATAAAAGAGCGTAAAATTTTTAGCCACATCATGTGCATTTCATAAAACAATATCTGATAATTGTTTACACTATTTCAAATGGCCTTTCAGTATTTGGGTCTATTCTGATATGATTGCCGGTGAATATGATTCAGTCCCATGAACTCCTCACTTCTCTGTGACTGATACAGGTTATAAGTATGATGAGTTGCATTGAATGAGTTGCAAATGAATTGCATTGAATAATCCTTTCTGAATGTTTCTTAACTGTTATCAAAATAACAAAATCTCATGATGGGAATTATATCCAAGTCTGTTCTCCACGATCTCAAGGTACTTGGCTGACGTGTATGACACCGCTCTCTGGTGTGGTTTAAGAGTTGTCCCACTTCGTCAGTAGGTCATCTGATCCAATTCCAGGACTAATCCACCATTCCAGCAGTGGACCAGTCCATCATTATTTGGAGGTGTGATCAGGGTACAATCCCTGATAATGTTGCCATGGTTTTGCTATCAGCCAATCAGCAGACTTGTACCTTAGATGGTATTGATATGTCTGGGTACAGCACATTTCTCTAACTTACTAACATGATGATGATGCAATGGTACAGCTGATGAAGATGAACTCTTGTTTCCATGGTAACATAACCTGCTGTAATCTGGAAGCTCCGTTCAATTATATATAATTGAAACATGGTTTTGGATGAATGGAATCTAGAGTTATTTCCCTTATGTTACACAGTTTGTTTTGTGTGGAGTTCCTCGACGATGCCGCCCCAGCGGAGACGGAAACGTTTTGTCCTCCAGACAATGGTTGAGTCCCAGTGAGAGCGAACTATCACACACAGATACGTAACCTCATTCATTATCCAACCGACCAAGAATTCAAACTTCGAGAAAGGAACTGGTCCTCGCTAAAAAAAGAAAAGAAATATGTTCCATTACAACAAATGAAAACATTGTCTTGTAGTCAACTTATTGAATCTCTACACAAACAAGTCAGTAATGAGTTTCAAACTTTACTGAATCAATTGATATTAAATAAAAAAAATTGTGTTAACTTCATATTGGGACCTGATCAATAGTTCGAGGAATATATGGTATTTGAGTAATCCGAGGTTGGTTGAATATGAACTTGGTTGGGCCCAAACAAACTGTTTGACAAATGAGGGGTATTTGAGTAAACCAAGTTCGAGTAAGTGGGGTTTTGCTGTACATATGTACATGATTTTAGACCTAATCAGATTCAACCTTGATGAATGAGATCAAAATGGCTACAAGTACAGCTTGTAGTTAAACAAAGAATGAGATAGACTTGACCGCAACTTATTGAATCTGTGTGACTTACCTTTAAGACGTTGATTAGTATACGTAACTCATTAAATCTGTGTGACTTACCTCTAACACTTTGATGGCTATTAAAGCTGAGGGACTTACCTCCAAAACTTTGATGGCTATTAAAGCTGAGTGACTTACCTCTAACACTTTGATGGCTATTAAAGCTGAGTGACTTACCTCTAACACTTTGATGGGTATATGTAACTCATTAAATCTGTGAGACTTACCTCTAAAACTTTGATGGGTATACGTAACCCATTAAAGCTGAGTGACTTACCTCTAACACTATGATGGCTATTAAAGCTGAGTGACTTACCTCTAACACTTTGATGGGTATACGTAACCCATTAAAGCTAAGTGACTTACCTCTAAAATTTTGATGAGTATACGTAACTCATTAAATCTGTGTGACTTACCTCTAAAATTTTGATGAGTATACGTAACTCATTAAAGCTGAGTGACTTACCTCTAACACTTTGATAGCTATTAAAGCTGAGTGACTTACCTCTAACACTTTGATGGGTATATGTAACTCATTAAAGCTGTGTGACTTACCTCTAAAATTTTGATGGGTATACGTAACTCATTAAATCTGTGTGACTTACCTCTAAGACTTTGATGAGTATACGTAACTCATTAAAGCTGAGTGACTTACCTCTAAAATTTTGATGAGTATACGTAACTCATTAAATCTGTGTGACTTACCTCGTAAGACTTTGATGAGTATACGTAACTCATTAAATCTGTGTGACTTACCTCTAAAATTTTGATGAGTATACGTAACTCATTAAATCTGTGTGACTTACCTCGTAAGACTTTGATGAGTATACGTAACTCATTAAAGCTGAGTGACTTACCTCTAAAACTTTGATGGCTATTAAAGCTGAGTGACTTACCTCTAAAACTTTGATGGGTATACGTAACTCATTAAATCTGTATGACTTACCTCTAAAATTTTGATGAGTATGTAGTCTAAGAGGAACCAAATCAAACAGTGCACTAAGAAGATGACAGAGGCTGTCCAATTGAAAAGGTAGGCCATGGATAGAGCATTCATGACGCCCAACACGAGACACTGGGATACCGGCTCCCAGAATATCAGCGAGGGAACCATCGCTGTACGTAGCTTGGCCCACCTACAACATAAAAACAGTTTTAGCTGACTACCCAGGCTATAAGTCTTGTATCAGACAACTTTCTACTCAAGTTTACAGCTTTGATTACAGGCGGTATTATAAACTAATATTGTCACACAGCTGGAAACTTTCTCATAATGTTTCTTCTTCACTGAAAAAACCATATCTGCCCAGTGTCAAATATGATTTTCCGTCTGACCTGTATGGTCTACATTAATATTAATACCATGGTTGTCATATTTGCTGTAAAATAAATTCTCCCTCAATGTTGAGGAACGTAACAACAGAAAAGAAATGTCCTTGCATACAATATAATATGTGTGCATGGCAAAAGTAGTATTGGGCAATATTGATTTAAAACTGCAATAGATAATAAGTGCCTAAAAGAGCTCAAAGAGCTAAAAGAGAAAATCAATTTATATCAATTTTATCACCTGTTTATAATTAATGATATGGACCGGAATACCAAGATGAAGTGACAACACTACCATGACATCAACAGACATAGTTGCTGTTAAACTATAAATTATGTTTTCGTTCTATTTCAATGAATAAATTTTGAGAAATTTTTATTTACATATACACCATTAATCATAAAATAAAAAGCATAAGCATAAATTTTTTTTCATTCACACCGAAAACATTGCATACATGTGACACATTAGTTCAGAAATGAAAACCGATTACTGAGTAAATTGATTATGGAATCAGTCATCATTTTCGGAATCGGAAAAGGCAAATTGATTTTTTATTATGGTTGATCATCAGCCTATCGCTAGTCTACAGATACATATTTCATGAATGACGCGTCTGCTGGTTCTTTGGTTGTAGCGGCAAAAGAATTAAAGAATCGTCTCTATTCAGCTCAACTTTCCTTCCAGATGAGGCTTCGCGATGAAGAAATAAATTTGAAGCTGTTTAACTTCTGCTATAGATAGTTTGGTATCACGTAAAGAATTCTAATTTGCCTCATAAACATTTACAGTTTGCACACTTATACAAACTTGGCTGTCTCGGATAATATATTTACGCAGTACATGTACCATTATAAACTAATACTGTTCACCGAGTCGGCAACAAACTAGTGCTACATTAAGTAAATATCTCTTGGGTGTTACAATATTTCCCATATCACATTTACCACCGGAGCGAAAGCTCTGCACCCCAAACCACCATAAATCACTGACACAATGACTGGGAGTATAGTCTAATCAATATAAAAGCTTCTCACAGGTTTCCCATTATCTGAGTAATAGAGTACTACAGACTTACCCATATAGTTTTCATTATTTATACCATACGATCGACACAAGGGCAAAATCCATTCCAGAATCTTAAATTAATTTCATTTGTTAATGACCCAGGCCAATGCACACAGTTCTTCAACTGAATTTAAAGACTTTCTGATGGAAATTATAATTATAGTACGGATGTATTTCAAAGAATAGATTCTTTTCCCTTTTTTTTTCTCTTTCTCTCTCTCTCCTTCCTTCTTTTTTTTCTTTTTTACAAATATTTTAGATGTCCAACAAGGAATCTAAAGAATTGCTCGTCCTAAGTGACTTTAGGATGTAGTATAAAGCTTTTGTCTATCCCCTTCAAATATGTTTAGGCAAATTATTTGTGAAACCAATTAGATCTTGAGTTAGTCCAGAAAGCATTCTAAATACAATACTACATCACAAAGTCATATATCAACACTAAAAACTTGTCTTACAGTAGACTGTCGAAATCATGCTTACCTTGTCAATCGGTTATATAAATATGACATTGAGTATGATCCAGAATTCTGTTTTGCTGTCTGGTGTGAAATTCGAACTTTCCATCCCCTAAAAAAAAAAAAATAAAATATGAATTCATCTTATTTAGACAGATGTAGTTTAGTAATTTCTATTCAAACTACTGTTCTGTTAAAACAAAACTTTTCAGATTTCTGTTCGTGATTTAATTACCATTCACTGATAAAACAAATTTGTGCTTGAATATCAAGCTGAGCTTGAACAACAGATGAAAAGTTGATATTACAGGTATGTCATTAGAAGAAATTTTTCAATAAACAAAACTGGTATTAAAATATGGTAAGTGTAGCATGATATCTTAAAAGGAAAGAGTATTTCAGTTAGAATATTTACTTCTTGAGAAATGTCTCGGCCAAGAAGAAGTCCTCTGCTAGGTACTGCGAGTAGTGTGAAAGCCCTCCGACCTCATCAATCACTTCCTTCCTCATCAGGGACGACATTCCCGTAGCACAGTTAATCCCCAACAAGTTCGCCACCAGGTACATCTTCGCATGCTGAGTTCCAAAGAAGATCTGTAGTAAAACATTAGGTGTTGAAAGGCTTGTGCATGTACGAGCAAGTTGTACAGTATTAGGAGGTGGTACCCTAAAACTCTAATGTATATTGGCAGTATAAAGGGGTAACACCCTAAAACTCTATTGTATGTTGGCTGGCAGAATAAGGGGTTTGCTCCCTTACACTTTGATGTTCAATGTCAGATTAATTATGGGACTGTGTCCTAACACACTGGTGTATAGTGGCAGTACAAAGTTTCTGCTTTCTTACACACTGCTATATGTTGACAGTATAAGGAGGTTTCTTCCTTACACTTTGATGTCCACAGGCAGTAAAAGGAATCCCCCCTAAAACTACAGTACATAGAAAGCATGTAGGATTGTTCCCTTGTAGTGTGATACACCTTGACAGTATAAGGAGTTGTACACTAATATTTTGATGTACACCGAGTTGCTTCCTAACCAATATTCACTGACAAGAAGGTTGTTCTCCGACACTTTAATTCATTGAAAGTATAAAGGGGTGAAACTAACACTTTGACACACAAGTAAATAACCTGTTACAATTTTCCTTGATTACCTATAATCACTAAGGTTATCTTTAATCAGGAAACTTTTTTTCATTTGATGCAGTTACATGAGAGAACAAACAATACTGGCACAAAAAATTGGCAAGTCTGGTGTAAAACACGCATCTTAATGTGACTACAGAACTATCACAGAAAATCAGCAAGTCTGGTGGGAAACATGTCTTTTAATGTGACTACAGAAATATCACAGAAAATCGGCAAGTCTGGTGGGAAACATGCATCTTAATGTGACTACAGAACTATCACAGAAAATCGGCAAGTCTAGTGGGAAACATGCCTTTTAACGTGACTACAGAACTATCACAGAAAATCGGCAAGTCTGGTGGGAAACATGCCTTTTAACGTGACTACAGAACTATCACAAAAAATCGGCAAGTCTGGTGGGAAACATGACTTTTAATGTGACTACAGAACTATCACAGAAAATCGGCAAGTCTGGTGGGAAACATGTCTTTTAATGTGACTACACAACTATCATAGAAAATCGGCAAGTCTGGTGGGAAACATGCCTTTTAATGTGACTACAGAACTATCACAAAAAATCGGCAAGTCTGGTGGGAAACATGCATCTTAATGTGACTACAGAACTATCACAGAAAATCGGCAAGTCTGGTGGGAAACATGTCTTTTAATGTGACTACACAACTATCATAGAAAATCAGCAAGTCTGGTGGGAAACATGCCTTTTAATGTGACTACAGAACTATCACAGAAAATCGGCAAGTCTGGTGGGAAACATGCCTTTTAATATGACTACAGAACTATCACAGAAAATCGGCAAGTCTGGTGGGAAACATGTCTTTTAATGTGACTACAGAACTATCACAGAAAATCAGCAAGTCTGGTGGGAAACATGCCTTTTAAAGTGACTACAGACCTGTAGGTAATGTGTCTAAATACTTCATCAGTTACTGTTTTCAATCAATGCAGCTCCAGAGCCGATTGATTAGCTAGGACCAGAATCTGTTTCCTGATGAACCCACCCTCTACAGGTTTTATAAGCCGACACTCGGGCATAAAGTAACCCGGAGTTTGCTACTGGTGAGGGAGACATCATTTCTCAATCAACATCATTAGAAAATGTCTGACAAGAAAGAAATCAATTCCACAACACTGATCTACAAAAGGTAGAGAAATCTGTGTAATTTGCGGAGCATCTGTTATTGCATTGATCAGCACACAAGGGGTGAGGAAATGTAATTGGGTGTATTGACACTACAGACAGTGTTAGCCCTCCCACTGACCAGGCCGCTGACCATGTCATTGACCAGTGCCTACATGTGTACTAATTATCACATTGATTCCTGCATGTGACGTCGTTCTGATATCTATCTACCAACCTAATACATGTACTTGTATGTAAGGGCATGTTGTAATGTATATTTATAAGAATGTTGCAATGTAAAACATGTACACAAGAGTGATACCATGGTTGGTAGGCGAGGTGCAGCAGTGAACAGCTCATTCACTTTTTCATCAAGGCAGCTGGGGTTCCAATCCCCTAAATCATTTGTCAGTTGGACATGAAAAAGTCATTAGAATGTCTGCTTACATTTGGGGTTTTTAAGTAAACTACGTTTTCTTTCCAAAAATCATCCCTGCTCGCTTTACATCCATATCAATAACACTAACAGGGTTTGCACTGAAGCTGTCCCTATTTCTTTTTTCAAGCATAGAAACTGAAAAGGACCCCACTAATTTTCAGGATTCCCATTTCAACTATGTAGAAGGACCCCATTTATTTAGGACAGGACCCCATTTATAAAATACCCAGCGCAAACCCTCACTGAATAATGCATAAGTTTCATAACTCTCATATAAATCAATATTGTTTACATTACTAGTATAAATTGTGTTACATCGTCATCTTATGTATGACTGACATATTGTGTTTATTTTAATCAGATACGTTTATCAATGTCCGAGAAACTTCAGTAATAACGAAATGATGGCCATGCAGAAATCAAAGTTTTATCGCGTCCCTGCCCGTGGGGATGAATCCATCGCCACAACTGCCCAGAGCACTATAGTTCTATATATAGCACGTACAATATTGATCATGATCTGACTAATAATAAGCCACTAATGAGTAGCTAATCGGATACTCGCTAATGAACATACACACTAATTATCACCACTCTCCAAGAGGGCAAATTATTCCCTCAAATTTATTTTTGAAAAGTCATGTTTAAAACTGTTTATATACAAGGTATGCAAAGATCTAATTAAGATATCGTTTGTAATTTCTTTATTTTAATCAGGAATTAAAATGAACACACCGGCAGGTCCAGAACAATCTTAAAAGACGTAACAGTTGTAATCTGATTCTGATACTCAGGGGCAGCTTTCCACACTACTGCTTCCATTAATAATATATTGATGAAATCATCATCTTAATTTACAAATCAGTTTGAAATTAAAAATAGTTTTTGTTTTGACAATCAATTGAAAGTCTGCATACCAAAATACAAATTTGTTATATTTTTGTTTTAGAATACATGTTTAAAAGATGAAAATCAACATGAATTTTCTTAATTTAAATATCTATTGCATACCTGGTAATAATCAAACTGCAATAAAAGTTTGATGAGGGATAATTACACTAGTCCCAATCTAGGTGGATATTGACATGTATTATCTAGAATACTGGTATGTGAGCTTTCAACTGTACTGACTAGACGTATCAGCCCTGGTTTCACCAATACCATTCCTTCACTTAATCATCTCCACATAAGAAAGCAATACAGAAATTAAGACTTAACTTCAGATGGTTCCCTGTAATGCTTTCCTATGGAGATTTTAAGTCAAGGAGCGTTGATGAAACTGGAGCCTATGTGATGTATACATTTTGATAAATGGACGTCCAACCCTGGTTATGTACAATATATTGACGGAATCTACAGCCAGACTTCGCTCAGTGATTAATCAGGTGTTTCACGATGAAGTAAATATAACACCCACATTTTCATTAGGCCGACAGCCAAGGATTCTAACAGAAAACGGCGTCCTTTTTCTGTTTCCCCCCCGACAGCAATTAGGCAGACTTACTAATGGTATTAGAAAAGTATGATGAATGGAAATTAATTTTTTTTTCACAATTATTTGCTTGTTATGTCCAAAATCAATTCCAAACTTTTTCGCTACGATGCTGCAGAACTATTTGCTGAAGCTAATCTGCCTTTCAGGATGGTGAAAGCACTGCTACACTGCAAGCCCTTGCATTCGCATACAAACCCAGTAATGTGTTCTCTACAATGCTGTTATATGAAAGGCCATGTTTCTGCATACCAATATCACAATAATTTCTCCAACACAAGACTAGCACATGTACTAAGGCACTAAAGTACATGTTTTAGTACCAGTCTGTTTTTAAATAACTTATAATAATGATAATTCAAGTGTAAGAATCCATCATAATGGATAAGCAATATTACGTTTAAACATGACTCTCGTTCCTAATCGGACTGCAGGGAAATATTATTCCCTCAATTTACATAAATAATATTTCAGTTTGTAAAATGCTTTAAAAATGACTTTTTCTTGCAGGGGTTTTTCTTTATTCAATTAATGGGTATTTCCCCTGATTTAAGCACCAAGATCTTCTGACAGGGTTTTTACCTTCTCCATGTGCGACGCGAATCCCTTCCTTGTGCAGGCGTACGGCATCTGATGGACTAGGCCTGTGTTTTCTGTCAGTGTTAAAACCATGTCTAGCACTGCATCCTCCGAGACTGTAAAAAACCCATAAAACATCACAGAATTGTCGACGCCGATACCATTTGATGGAAGCCTTACCGAAATTCTTTTAAGAAATGTCGCTATAAAGATCCAGATCTTCTTCTACGGTGATGAAAATGAAGACTCCCCCCTCCCCCATTAATTATACAGACTGTATGAGAATGAATTGTCAGGAGAAGGGGAGAATGGGTATATAATGTTCAATGCATGATATATTAATTTAAAGTATATAAAAGTATCAAGACAGGTTGGATTCACAGGCCTATGTGTATCAAAATCTTCGAGGTGTAATATTGTCAGCACATCTAAAAGATGTAAAAACACTTTAATGTACAGAAAGATAAAAAAAAACCCACATTTTAACATCAAATACTATCACTGGCTGTTAATCAGAAAGTACATGAATTAATTATTTTCTTATTTGATTAAAAGTAATACCCAGGTAAGTAATAGAATATTACCAAAATTTTTTTGATCATATTTTATCAAAATAAAATTCTATTTTAAACATTCCTTTGCCTTTTGTGTATTCAAATTTATAAGGATAGCTCTTTCCTGTGTAAGTAGTCAGGGAAAACATAAAAAAGAAGTTAAGTAAGGGAATCTGTGTTACGTATGAAATCCAATGAATCCAGTCACCTGACAGTATCATTACTGTAGCTTCTATTGAAGGTACAGCTATACAGTGTCGTTTGTTTATTATGTAATTTCTACACTTTTTTCCCCCCCACAGAAGAGCTGAAAATTCTGTGAATTCCTTCCTATCCCAAAATTATTGTCATTGCCCATGGTTTTTTTTCTGCATTCCTGCTAACATCAGACTCAACCTAGCCACCACAAACCCATTTCAATTACTGCCACCTGAGTTGCTGGGGAAACATTGCCATGACAACAATGCACGACAAGCCTTTGTTTATTACAGAACATGATATTAAGCCTGGTAGTTTCCGCTGACATAACTTTTCCAAACACAGCTATCATCAGAAACGCAACACTCGGGATATCTCTCTAACATATCTTTTCGTCTGCATGGAAAGGAAATTGGAAACAGGTTTTTACAAGATGGACCATGAAGAAGACCATAATATGTAACATCTTAATGTAGAAAAACAACAGTTTTTATTTGTAAAATTTTATCCTAAAACTTGTATGACTTTTCTGTACATTAACCAATACAAAAATAGATATTCAATAGAAATATCTCGGCTAAAAGATAAAAATACACCATAATCGTACAAGCCCTGTGTTTGGTTTCATCTTACCTCTCCAATGAAAATAAGCTAACAAAAATTTATCCATACAGAAAGCATTGCTTCAAGTCAATGATAAATCTTTATAGCTATACAAGGTTGCATTCCTGAAATCAGGGACAGGTATTACATGATGGTAAAAAGCGTCATCGGAAAATGTTCTCATTTTTCAACTGCCAGTGTCGTCCTTGTACAAATACAAGCCTGAAGTAAGTCAGTGCGACTTTACATGTGACGCAATTCATAAAAGTTGATGAGGTGAAAAATCAATAGGGTAGGGTAGATAAGGAATTCTTACTATAGATTGCGCTGTCACTTATGAGTACCAGGTCGTATTTAGCTGCCGTGTAGCCGGATATCATGTTGTTAATTTTTGGGTTAATGCCCACAGGTTTTCCTCCTGAAACACAAATTTACCAACATCAATTAGAATAAATTTACTAACATTAATTAGCATGAGTTAAATGTACATTTTAATTCAATTCAGTGGTTTAAATTAAGCTTATATAACAGGAGAGGAGAAGCACAAGGTCCAACTGGGGTTCGAACCCAAGACCACCAACTGAGCTAATCTGTTCACTGACAACCAACCCAGTCCTGTTCTGATACATTCCTCCTTTCTTTTTCCAAGTCTTCATCCCCCAAAGACACTTCATGTACTCAACCACCCAGGTTTGGATATCCCTTTGCTAAGTGTTCTCCTAACGATTTAAACAAGGGCTGGCAAGCTTGTGACAAAACATCCAGATCCGGAACGGACCCATGACCTTCCAACTCTAGAAGGATGCTCGACCAATAGAGCTATCTGGCTGCTGAAGATTGACCAAGTCTAGTTCTGTTACACTTACACAATGCGTTAGTTATCTTTCCTTTCAAGATTTCTTCATCTTCTTCAAATATTTATACTAATTTTCAAACCTACAGTACTTCCTTGATCAAAACAATGTTTTTTGAGAAATGAACATTTTAATTGTACACTTAGCAGTTAACTTTAACACAATTTTATTATTCAGTAACTTTCATTGAACTTTTTCTTCACCAAATATTCCATGAACCCGAGTATCTGCTTGTTGTTAGCAATGTATGAGTGTATGTTTCCGGAGTGTTCCTAGCATTGTATGGCTCTAAGCTCCCGGCGGAGGAACATCGGGCAGATTTAATGGCTGCTACACAAAAACAGTGTATTGATTTAACTGCTGCTAGTGATGCAGTATAAAACTCACTGAAGAGCTTTTCATGTTTTTTAGATTCAATTTAGGTTGCCAATGATTTATGCATAATAATGAAATTTGATGAAATTCCAATAGTGACTCAAAGCTATCGACAAATCAAAAACATAATTTTGGTATAATTAAGCGAAATATGAAATCTGAATACCGGTACATGATTAAGTATTAATTAGATTTGAAGAACAATAAAATGCATCTAAAGCACAGCTTGATTGCCACAATTCTAAATTAGCTTCGCGGCAGAAGCAGAGAAACATCTCAAGCCAGCTTCCCTCATACTGAGCACACTACTGTGGCCTGCGTACCCAGCAAACCGTGGCCTGCGGGGTCTCTTTAGACTTTTTATAGAGTTGTGTGTGCAGAGCTATTAGTGTTACCGTATTGTTACGTACACGAACCATTAATCACTTGTCTACAATAAAAACCAGAATACAATAGATTGTGCTTGTGAATGATGGAGCAATGTACAGTGAGCACACAGAGGCTAAGTGAGGACATTGTGCATCATCAGGTCGTAACACTTAGGACTTCTCCGATAATGTTAGCGGTGCCAACATTCTGATGGTTACTATCACGATACGAAGGAAAATACCTTTATATCTTTTGGAAATTACATTTCACCTTTTCAGCAACGTTTTTGGAAGAATGATTAAATTGAAAGGTTTTGTTGTCAACTGTAAAGAGCTTTGCTCTTGATTTACTCTACATCATTCAAACCTAAAAATTCCATTGTTTTTTGGTGCATATTTTGTTTTGCTGTGTTGATTTTTTTTTTAGTGTGTTGCAACAGCTAGGGTTATTAAGACAGTCATGTGATGACAGTGCGCAACAGATGATGCCATACAAGGGCTAGCCTATTTACCATATCATCAAAATGAATTATCATAATTCACACATGGCAGGCAGGGCTACGTAACCTGCAGAGAATCTGTAGGGGGGGGGGGGGAGTGGGTGGGGGTCAATTTTGAAAAGCTATAAGGAGAATATTCTTGTTCCAGACTACTTTCAGTTCTTAGTGTGTCTTTTTAGTTTAAAATCCAAAATATCATCAGACCACTTCTTTATTCGCTCACCCCTGAAATTTCACAATGAGCTATTCCAACAGTTCAATTGGAAGAGTTCAAATGTGTCTTTAGGGAAGAATGAGATAATAAATTGAGAAATGAGGATCAGGTACTTACCCACAAATACTTTGGCATCAACATTTGGATATTTTTTAAGAAGACTTTGGACGATCATGATGGCGGCATCCATTTCATCTTGAATACAAAATAGGAGCTCATACTGAAAAGACAAAAAGTTACAAAAATTTACTTGAAGATTTAGAGACATTCTTTTAACAATAAAATTACATTTGGTTAAACAATTTCCAATGGTTCTGTGAAATCCAGAATACATTTATTGGCTGTTTCAAATTAGGATTTTGTTTGTATTGTTATGTCCTATTTACAGTTATGGCCATTCAAGGAGATGCCAGGTTACTTAAAATGGTGAAGGAAAGCTGGAGTTCCTGGAGGAAAACCATAGACCAATGGCCAGTACCTGGTAACTGCCTCACATATAGGTCTCAAACCTGTAACCCAGAGGTGGAGGGCTAGTGGTAGCAGAATGTCAGACACCTTAACCACTTGGCTACGGCAAACCGCCTTAAATACATTTACATGTCTAGGAAAAATACCTCCTAATTTTAAAGCTAACTTCTGTTACTTTCATGATTGATTTTATTTATTTTCAAGGCGTATGACGTAATGTATGATGGTGTTGTAACATGAGCTACCCCAAACTACCTGATGATAAGTTTACAAGCTGTTACAAGTTAAAGAAAATAGACTCCAATACACAAGTGCTCATGTTTTTGTGATCTCACAACTGATTTTTAATTTGTTTTCAAGGTGTAGGAAACAAAAAAAATTCCAAAGATATACAAAATGTATCAGGTGATGTAATACTTTCTGTTTAAAAATCACATGATGATCGTTTGACAAGCTGTTACTGGTAGTATAAAGTGTATGTACTCAGATTGTCCACACCCAATTTTCTCCACACAATACCTCAACATTGCATTTGTATATATTAAGTACAAGTTGGTCACAAGATATTTTTAAATAATTTAAAATTTAAACCAACTGAGGCTTATTAATTTCACTTAACAAACTGCACAGTTATCAGATAATTGTATGACAAGCTGTTACTTATTTCCGCCGAACAATACCTCAACACTGTACTTACAGTAATAGTTGTAGTCGATTATAACTCGGCGTTTTCAACAACTCAAAATTTTAAAACAACCTATTTACAAACTGGATGATGATGTATACAACAATGTTTTGGCTAGACAAACATATAAAGTAATTTAGAACCCTACATCATCCAAACAGAAACAGCATTTCCATCATACATTACCCCGACATAGTATTACCAGAAGTCAATCATTTAATGAAATTTAAAGCTAACATGTTAACAAACTACATTGTACATTATGATTGTATATCAATTAAAACTTGGTGCTCGGACATACCAATGAGGTGAAAACCTACCTTGTTCAAACCCCATTTTTATCATTCAATACTTAGATATTATTGCAGTAACATTTCATTTGCCAAAGAATCAAAAACTTTTTCCAGTTTTCCATTGGACCACTGGACCACCAAGTTGATGAAATGAGCTTCACTCACATGATAATTCTGAAGGATCCACCAGACACAGACAGTATGTATGTATACAGTGGACTCCACTTAATATCATCCCTGTTAATACCACATTCCTCTTTATATCATGTTTTTGTCTGACAAATACAATATGATATAAAGAGGAGTGCACTGTACTAAAATACACATTAAAAGTTACTGGACCACATAAATACCAATAAATTCCTCTTATCTAACAAAATAGTCATATGAGTGATCAGGAAGCTATAATATCACAATTGGTAGCTAGATCATGATTATCTGGTTGGAGTCAGGAAGTTACTGGTTGGAGTACATTAAGTCCTGGTATGGCTGTTAGTTTTCCAGTCCCATTGCAAAACTGATGCCTGTATATAAACAACACTGGGTGAAGGGCAAGGGAAAGTTGTAAATATTTGTGTCTTTAGAGAGTGAAGGCTTAAAGAAAGAAGGATGTTTTAAGAGATTGAAGGGGAAGGACTGGACAGGGTCAAATACTGGTCCTCAAGTAGCTTAATTGTACAACATACAGGGTCATGGGTTCAGACACAGGCGCTGGAATCAGGACCCCGCCCCCTTTACTCGCCAAATACTCCTATAATAACCCTGTTGATATTATAGGAGTATTTGGTGAGTGAAGGGGGCGGGGTCCACATTCGAGTGCCCTTGGTTCAGAGTACTGACTGTGCAGTCTCAAATAACAGCTGAATGTATGTTGGGCAGAATCATTTTTGACACTCAATGTCATTTAAAAATTCAATACCAGAGTCAGAAAGTATAACAAGGTTATGATTAGATGTTATTGATTTGTTTTTCCTTCTGGTAAATTTGTTTACAAAATTTTGTTTACAGTAATGTGCTGGGTCAATGCAACTATTTTTGTTTATGAAATTAACCCATGATAACACCGTACCATCATCAGTATGAATTTGTAGTGTTATCTTGGTTAATATATTTATCTGGTACAACAGTTTGTGTCCTAGCTTCTCTGTTACTGATATCTACCATCATCTAGTAATTAATGTAGGCTGGTTGACCTTTCCCCAGCCATGTGGTGTGTACACAGGGTGACCTTGCCTCATTTATAATCAGTTAGGGAAATAGGACACCATGTCTGATTATTTCTTAAAATTCTATCATGTACAGATGTGGAAGTAATTTGGATTCTAATGGACTCTCATCAAAGTCACATTTCAAACATAAACAGAAATACCCCGTAAATTTTCTATAGCTATTTCATGATGTTGATTACAATATTGTTTATTTTAGCTGTAGTATTTCAAAAATACATTTTTCTGAGACAACAAATTACTTCTGCCATTACTCAAGCACCAATTTGCTCAAAATATGGTCAACTTTTAGTCTGAGGTTAGTGCACAATTCAAATTGCTTCAAATGAAAAATATGGGCTTTCGAAGCAAATGAAATCCTCAATATACACAAACTTATTTGTCTCAAATCTATTGCAGCGAAATGATATCAAACATTTCTTCTGATTTTCTTGCATTCATATTTGTTATTTCAATAACCACTGGTTAACTCTGACCAAGCTATGAGCTATCATTAACTAAGGCCAGGAATTCTGACCATTCACATTTTTTGCCATTTGTGGTCTATCATGGACAGGAATGTACTATGGAATGTTACTGACCAAGATTTCCCTGTCAGTTGACAAGACATCTCTAGATCTGTGCCCTACTAGAGCCCATCCCCATATATATCAGGTTCTGGACAATCACCTGAACTACACTATGTGTACATTTCGTGGTGAAGGTGGCCAAGGGCGATATTCCTTGGTGAAAAAACTTGTTTGTGGCGACCACAGGTCCTATGGGGCGGACTCATCACAGGGCCGACTGACCCGAGACCCAGCCCAACCAGCTCGATAAATCCACAGTGTCAAAAATCAATCCGCTGGACATACATTCAATCAACTTGATACACTATAAATGTCCTCTTATGGGTAATATCTACTTCATCTGGACCTAATCTCATTACCTAATAGTATACATTGGTCACCTCCAGGATAGACTCTGGTCTGGCCTCATCAATACCATCAGAGCTCTATAGCCATATACCATAGCGCTACAGAGCACTGAAATCTCCTGATACTGCTAGTGGCATGCATTACTAGGGTAGCCTTGAGTCTGTCCTTGTCGAATTAAGACAATTTTGTCTGAGGGAAAAAAATCCTCATTTAGCTCCAAGAACTGAAACAACTCAATCTGAGGTAGGAAGATTAAGACCTAGCTGTTGGGACATTTATGCCCAATATAATGAGAAAGCATAAAATTAACTTTGAAAATAGCTAATTATTAAACATTGTTTAAGTTTTAGAACAATGTTTCTTGTGAATTTTTTCAATAAAACCCAATATTTTCCATTGGTAGAAAAGGAAATCACTTGAAAAAGAAATTCTTCCTGCAAAATTCTAAATCTATTTGGTACTTTTTTGTAGATGTATTTGTGTCTCCATCCCCTTTGGCCCTTTATAACCTAAAAGTCTGTTTCAATTTTGAGTCAGTAGGATTGAATGCAAGGAATGTGTTTTTAATTTAATAGTACCGAAGTTCCCAAAACGATATACCCGGTAGTTACCGATATACCCGGTATTACCGGGTAAGCAGCTGCCATTTGAAGGTTTTAAATATGATGATTTTTTTAATAAAGTCTCAAATTTCCCCCATTTTACCCCCAAAATTAACCCCAAGGGACCCTTTCCTTATACTTAACTGATACCCCTTGTCATACGGATGTACATATATATTGAAATATACTCAGTATTAGTGTTGAAGTACTTGACATTTTTTCCGGTGATATGAACTTTTATGCTTTGGTGAATAGATCATTGCCCACTTGTGGTCAGAGGGACTCTGTACAAAGGAAATTGATTCGTTGACATTGAGACTTAATTTCCTGAAAAGCATATCACCTTATCACTTTCCTAAATCCAATCATTAAATTTTAAACAAAGATTTGATCATTTGACTAGGCAACAATGAATCTAGGGATCGTCGGTTCAAGCCCTTGTGGAAGGAAATTAAAACTGTATTCTCGTTCGAGTTACAACAGTAAACCCCTGACCTCTTCAAATTAACAATGCAGAGTATGTAGTGTAAATATGGTTTTGTGAATTACTTGTAGATATGAAGCATTATTCCATGTCCCAAGAACTTTGACAAAATAGGTCATAATATAATGTCAACTTTATTCCACATGCAGCTGTCATTGTTATCATCATTACTTGGCCTTTCTTGTTCCCAAATCAATAACACCTGCTGTGACTGATGTTATAGGGTTACATTGTACCACATGTTATAACAGGAAGACCTCTGAGTAACAACTAAGCGATCAGACACTCTATAATATGAGACTGTTCATGGTAGTTATATATACCTAATTTACCTTAGAGAAACATAATGAAACAGGTTTAGTTAAGTCTTTAAAACTACAAATTAAATCAGTTCAGAATCAATGTACATTGTACAATGGTATCTGTGACTGAAAGTATGAAACATATAGGAATGTCCATAAAGTTGTACACAAACTTCGCTTTCCTCCACCACCAAATTCTGGCCATGGATTAAATGTCCTTAAACGACCACAGCAGTTAAAAGGACCTAAAACACAAACAAAACAGCCCAAACCAAAACACACCGGTCACTTAGTGGTCACTCAGTATGAAATAAATGAATTTTACTGCTGATCAGACATAACACAATTACTATTTACAGAACTATAAGAGAAACTGTTTAGGAATGCCCCTGTTCACTCAATTCTCGAAGAAATGGCTGGTCTATCTATCTGGGGTGCTATGTTTTCAGGATTGCTCAGCCTAAGTTGTGAATGTAACCCAGTGAATCCTGACATGTATCACCCATTAACTAACCCAGCTGACATCTAGCTGACATTGGGAGACACTTCACACAGTTTGATGGGAGCCTCATCAGACATTGTCACACGTATGTAGGTGACGAGAAATACCAGTTCATGAGCTTCGGTAATTGACAAAACAGTGCACATGCTGTGAGGGAACAAGAAATTGGCACAACTGATGTGATATTGATTTTGAATGACCTTGCCATTGATTTTCTGGTATAATATATTAAACCCCTTTGTATAATTAATCCTCATCCACAACTGTGCACAACATTTGTCTGCATTGATGAGCAATTTACTCGTACACAGCATCCGTCACTAAAGCCAATTCTCTTTCCTCTCATATCTTGTTTCCTTTCCAGCTTCCTGCCAAGACTTATGAGTGATTTTTGGCTCTATCTTAAGTATATTTTTGTTATATCCTCCAAACATACAGTCTTTCTATTGGAAATCATATCCTTTACTCAATTTATGACATAATTTAGATATTTTCATATTTTCCAAGAAAAGATTTTCTTTTTAAAATGGTTTAGTTATTTAAATTAACTGAAGTTTGTATTAGAAATATCTGACAAAGAAACACTACTTCCTCTTTCAGTTCATGACCATGTAAAACCTTGACTTAATTTTCACAAAATAAGCCTATTAAACCAAAAGAAATCATTAACCACACATTCGTCAAGGAAGTTACAAAGTTTTGAAGATCTCAAGATATGTTGACCTATTTATTTTGTTTAAGTAAAGTACAAACTGTAAAACATTTCTCTAGTACACATTTTCTCTCAAATACAGCGTAAACAACATGAATGACATTGAGGAAGTAATTCAAGTGCATTATTTCCTGTAGAAACCACAACAAATAAGTACAGGGCCACAACTCACACGACCAGGATCTCTGGATATCATGGCAATAGAACAGTATCAGAAACAACTAGAATATAATCATGAATGAAATGAGGAAAACAAAAGGTTTTGTTATCATGACCACTCGGCCATTTTTGGTCTTCAGACTTAGTCTGGCCTTCAGTGATCCTAACTATCACGAGTCCAACACCATATATTTACCATTGAATGGCATTGCCACTATATATCCCTAGCAAATTCAGTTGGCATTCATCAGGCCATGAATGCCAATGACCGATTGTTGACATCATCATTATTATGATGTCATAATTGTTACGTTGGGTACCATTGACCGTCCCCGGGCGATGGCTGTTCTTTTCATTGAACAAGCATATGCGACAAATACATTTATTGAGCTAAATGCTGAGAAATAAAATGTGTTATTGATTGTTTTATGACATGAGCAGATTCTAAAAATGGTAAATATAAGTATTGAACTGCTTTCAGTTGGCATTCATCGGCTATTTGAATGCCAACTGAAAGCAGTTCAATGCTTAAATATCTGCCATCCACTACATCTTTATTTCTGTGTACAGCTTACTCCCATTAATCCAAATGTTCATCATCTTTCTCCTTTCTAACTCTTTAAGTTTCCCTGTTTTTGTTTTTCTCTCTTACGATGTTGTTTGTTTGTTTGTGTGGTTTTACCTCTGCTCTGCTTCAGACGATTTTACTCTTTAGCTGGTCTCCTTCATTATAACATGGTGCATGGTGGCCATGCAGGTTAATGTTCTAAAGAATTTAAATTACATAGTTTATTTATTTACTATTTGAACACTTCGAATGACAATGAATTTATATATAGCTTAATATAACCAATAATAAAAACAATTCCATAAGCTACAGAATGTACACACGATTCTTTGTGCAGTCATTTGTCTATTATTATTGCATGAAAGAATGAAGCTACAATGTACATAGAGAATCAGTACAAAATCAAACTCAAATTGGATGTTACATTTGTTTAAAATCTACACTTTCCCAGTTGAGATTTAGCTAATCATTTAAATGGTCTCTGTACTATGTGGGTATCAGCATGCCCCCCCCCCCCCACGGGTACCCCCTCCCTGTACAGATCAGCTAGTACTGCATGGTTATAGCCCATACTGCACAGCTAAAACCCCATTATTACTCCACAGATTAATTGAGATAACTATATTTTACACTATATTTCTATCAGTCCCATTATCATGAATGAAAGAGCTGTAAAACAGTTGGACACAAAATCACAATATCATATAAATGCCATAAAGATACGATCACCAATACCCACCATAATAAGAGCCCAATATGATATGATACATTGATAATACTAATGATAATACTCCTACCATATGTATCTGGATTTAATGTAAAACTATGTTACATGAGATGATTCTTCACTCCATGATCAGTCAACATACTGATGATTAGGTGTACATTGTATATGTTACAGTCATATGTCCTCGAGGGGAATAATAATGATGAATAGATCAGAAAAAGAAACGTTTCACATGCTTTGAATATCACTACATGTGTGTGAGTGTTTTGGAAATCAGTTTCCACTGACTCTGACCTTTACTGATCAGCAATTCAGCGTAACCACACATATTTGTTGGGTTCATGCCCTAGTATGTGACAGGAATGGAGTCCGAGGTCATCAATCTCTGTCAGGGGTCAAGGTTAAACATTGCCAGGTGTGTCTGGTCACCACCATTACCACACCTGTTATGTCACACACCTGTAGGCTAGCTCCTAATTAACCCACACTATCACCCCTACCTTGTCAATATATCTATTTACCAATAAAACTGACTGACCACTGTCCAAGAGTGACCTGTCCAGTTTGACAGTACTTATATGTCAGAAAACATTCCTCCGTGTATGTGTCAGATACATAACACTGGTATACGTATGGACTAGAGAAATAACTGTGAAGATAGAAATAAATAAACATACATGCATTTTGATTGTTATAGATTAATCAACAGTACCTGGATATCAAAGTTGTGGAATCAGTGCCTCAACTTTATGCTAGAATAACTTTAAAGCCGGAGTTGAAATGTTTTTTTTTATTCTTGAATTACCTACAGTACATGTATATTGTACTAAATCCTACTGCAGTATAATATAACCTGTCTAACCTAAAGACCAAATTTGTTTACCGGTTTTCACAGGTGTTCGGTTTGTTGGGTAATATATAGGATTTAAAGCTGAAAGGGAAATACTGGACCAAACACTTGAAACAGTAAGGCCAGATTATATAATTAGACAGGGTTTTGGATTAGACAGTTTACTGTCAGATTAGACAGGGTTTTGGATTAGACAGCTTACTGTCAGATAAGCCAGGGTTTTGGATTAGACATTTTACTGTCAGATTAGACAGGGTTTTGGATTAGACAGTTTACTGTCAGATTAGACAGGGTTTTGGATTAGACAGCTTACTGTCAGATTAGACAGGGTTTTGGATTAGACAGTTTACTGTCAGATTAGACAGGGTTTTGGATTAGACAGTTTACTGTAGGGGCTGGTTTTGACAGATTATACAGTCAAACCTCGTTATCTCCAGGTCAACGGACTGTGGTAAAACCTAACCAAGTATTCAAGTTACAGGGGTTTGAATGCTATTGTAAAGCTTGGCTGGGGCTGACAAAATACTTCAAATTAAATGTGGTCTTCAAGTTATACAAGTTTGAGATAAAGAGGTTTGACTCTACTATACATTATAATCTGGAGACCTGTGTGACATCTTGACACCTGTATAAACCAGATAAGATTCTGCTGTATCTATGTAAACCAGATAAGATTATGCTGTAACTATATAAACCAGATAAGATTCTGCTGTAACTATATAAACAAGACAAGACTCTGCTGTAACTATGTAAACCAGATAAGATTCTGCTGTACCTATGTAAACCAGACAAGATTCTGCTGTACCTATATGAACCAGATAAGATTCTGCTGTACCTATATAAACCAGATAAGATTCTGCTGTACCTATATAAACAAGATAAGATTCTGCTGTACCTATATAAACCAGATAAGATTCTGCTGTAACTATATAAACCAGATAAGATTCTGCTGTACCTATATAAACCAGATAAGATTCTGCTGTAACTATATAAACCAGATAAGATTCTACTGTAACTATATAAACCAGATAAGATTCTGCTGTAACTATATAAACCAGATAAGATTCTGCTGTAACTATATAAACCAGGTAAGATTCTGCTGTACCTATATAAACCAGATAAGATTCTACTGTACCTATATAAACCAGATAAGATTCTACTGTAACTATATAAACCATATAAGATTCTGCTGTAACTATATAAACCAGATAAGATTCTGCTGTAACTATATAAACCAGATAAGATTCTACTGTAACTATATAATAAAGATAAGATTCTGCTGTAACTATATAAACCAGATAAGATTCTGCAGTAACTATATAAACCAGATGAGATTCTGCTGTAACTATACAAGAGGCCCAGAGGGCCTGTATCGCTCACCTGGATTCATTGGTATCTAGGAAATCATGATAGATTATTTTTGGCTCGCCCCTCAGCTCCCTAGGGGGTCAGTCCTACCATTAGTACAGTTTTGAATCTTGAGCACCTAGGGATGCTTCCTGCCAATAAAGTTGCTTTCCAATCAATGGTTATGGAGAAAAAGTCGCTTAAACCAATATAGCTAAAGAACCCTTTTTGGCCCCGCCCCTAAGACCCCTAGGGGGTCAGTCCCACCATTAGTACAATTTTGAATCTTGAGCTCCTAGGGATGCTTCCTGCCAAATAAGGTTGATTACCAATCAGTGGTTATGGAGAAGAAGTCGACTAAACCAATATAGCTAAATAATATAACCCTTTTTGGCCCCGTCCCTCAGCCCCCTAGGGGATCAGTCCCACCATTAGTACAATTTTGAATCCTGAGCAGCTAGGGATGCTTCACGCTAAATAAGGCTGATTTCCAATCAATGGTTATGGAGAAGAAGTCGATTAAACCAATATAGCTAAATAACCCTTTTTGGCCCCGCCCCTAAGCCCTTAGGTGGTCAGTCCCACCATTAGTACAATTTTGAATCTTGAGCTCCTAGGGATGCTTCCTGCCAAATAAGGTTGATTACCAATCAGTGGTTATGGAGAAGAAGTCGACTAAACCAATATAGCTAAATAACCATTTTTTGGCCCCGCCCCTTAGCCCCCTAGGGGATCTGTTCCATCATTAGTACAATTTTGAATCCTGGGCACCTAAGGATGCTTCCTGCCAAATAAGGTTGATTACCAATCAGTGGTTATGAAGAAGAAGTCGCTAATATCAATAAAGGTAAATATTTTTTTATGGCCCCACCCCTCAGCCCCCTAGGGGTCAGTCTCACCATGAGTACAATTTTGAATCCTGAGCACCTAGGGATACTTTCTGCCAAATAAGGCTCATTTCTAATCAGTGGTTATGGAGAAGAAGTCGCTTAAACCAATATAGCTAAATAACCCTTTTTGGCCCCGCCCCTCAGCCCCCTAGGGGGTCAGTCCCACCATTAGTACAATTTTGAATCATGGGCACCTAAGGATGCTTCCTGTCAAATTAGGGTGATTTCTTATCAGTGGTTATGGAGGAGAAGTCGTTTAAAGAAATTGTTGACGGACGACGGACGCCACGGTATGGCATAAGCTCACCTCGGCCCTTCGGACCAGGTGAGCTAATAAACCAGGTAAGTTTCTGCTGTAACTATACAAACCAGATAAGATTCTGCTGTAACTACATGTATATAAACCAGATAAGATTCTGCTGTAACTATATAAACCAGATAAGATTCTGCTGTAACTATATAAACCAGACAAGATTCTGCTGTAACTACCAGTATATGTAGCCCTGTGAAATGTTGCATTGTTTACCCTAGACAGACTTCAACAAAAAACAAAATCACACTTTTTTCAAAGACACCTATAAAAGTATTTAAGGTAAAAGGAAGCAAATGTTAAGTGAAATATTCATGTGACTATTACAGTCATGTGTACTGTCAGTGTCACAAGACATTTAATATTCCACCAACGCCAGCCACAGTGATGACGGTTAATGAGTTTACGCTAGCGGTCACACACTGGAATAAGGAGATTGTGGGGATGGAAGTAAGAGTCAAGGCGTGGCTGTGAAATTTGAAGTAACTATCCAAGGACATGGTCAAGTGATCTCTTCAATATGTCATAAATACAGCCAACATCTCCAGCTACATAAATACACACGTAGACATCCAAATATCCAATAGCTATACTGATATTCATGATTAGGGCCAACATCTCCAGCTACATAAATACACACGTAGACATCCAAATATCCAACAGCTATACTGATATTCACGATTAGGGCCAACATCTCCAGCTACATAAATACACACGTAGACATCCAAATATCCAACAGCTATACTGATATTCACGATTAGGGCCAACATCCCCAGCTACATAAATACACACATAGACAATCCAAATATCCAATAGCTATACTGATATTCACGATTAGGGCCAACATCCCCAGCTACATAAATACACACGTAGACAATCCAAATATCCAATAGCTATACTGATATTCACGATTAGGGCCAACATCCCCAGCTACATAAATACACACGTAGACATCCAAATATCCAATAGCTATACTGATATTCACGATTAGGGCCAACATCTCCAGCTACATAAATACACACGTAGACAATCCAAATATCCAACAGCTATACTGATATTCACGATTAGGGCCAACATCCCCAGCTACATAAATACACACGTAGACATCCAAATATCCAATAGCTATACTGATACCAACATCCCCAGCTACATAAATACACACGTAGACATCCAAATATCCAACAGCTATACTGATATTCACGATTAGGGCCAACATCTCCAGCTACATAAATACACACGTAGACATCCAAATATCCAACAGCTATACTGATATTCATGATTAGGGCCAACATCTCCAGCTACATAAATACACACGTAGACAATCCAAATATCCAAAAGCTATACTGATATTCATGATTAGGGCCAACATCCCCAGCTACATAAATACACACGTAGACATCCAAATATCCAATAGCTATACTGATATTCACGATTAGGGCCAACATCTCCAGCTACATAAATACACACGTAGACATCCAAATATCCAACAGCTATACTGATATTCACGATTAGGGCCAACATCTCCAGCTACATAAATACACACGTAGACATCCAAATATCCAACAGCTATACTGATATTCATGATTAGGGCCAACATCTCCAGCTACATAAATACACACGTAGACAATCCAAATATCCAACAGCTATACTGATATTCATGATTAGGGCCAACATCTCCAGCTACATAAATACACACGTAGACAATCCAAATATCCAAAAGCTATACTGATATTCATGATTAGGGCCAACATCCCCAGCTACATAAATACACACGTAGACATCCAAATATCCAATAGCTATACTGATATTCACGATTAGGGCCAACATCTCCAGCTACATAAATACACACGTAGACATCCAAATATCCAACAGCTATACTGATATTCACGATTAGGGCCAACATCTCCAGCTACATAAATACACACGTAGACATCCAAATATCCAACAGCTATACTGATATTCATGATTAGGGCCAACATCTCCAGCTACATAAATACACACATAGACAATCCAAATATCCAACAGCTATACTGATATTCACGATTAGGGCCAACATCTCCAGCTACATAAATACACACATAGACAATCCAAATATCCAACAGCTATACTGATATTCATGATTAGGGCCAACATCCCCAGCTACATAAATACACACATAGACAATCCAAATATCCAATAGCTATACTGATATTCATGATTAGGGCCAACATCCCCAGCTACATAAATACACACATAGACAATCCAAATATCCAATAGCTATACTGATATTCATGATTAGGGCCAACATCCCCAGCTACATAAATACACACATAGACAATCCAAATATCCAACAGCTATACTGATATTCATGATTAGGGCCAACATCCCCAGCTACATAAATACACACATAGACAATCCAAATATCCAATAGCTATACTGATATTCACGATTAGGGCCAACATCTCCAGCTACATAAATACACACGTAGACAATCCAAATATCCAATAGCTATACTGATATTCACGATTAGGGCCAACATCCCCAGCTACATAAATACACATGTAGACAATCCAAATATCCAATAGCTATACTGATATTCATAATTAGGGCCAACATCTCCAGCTACATAAATACACATGTAGACAATCCAAATATCCAACAGCTATACTGATATTCATAATTAGGGCCAACATCCCCAGCTACATAAATACACATGTAGACAATTGAAATACATACTTGCTACAGATGTTCAATGTGACATATGCCTGAAACATTTTGTTAGTTGAATAATGGTTGATACATGTATTACTTAAAGGGATAGATTGAGTTCTTGAAAGTTCAACAGCAATATCATTTCAGGATTTTTTTACCAGGTGTTTTTTTTAATTCCGATACAGCTAGGGAACAATTTCCAATTGAAAAATGACCCTGAATTTCTAACTTCAGTCTTTATTTTCCCAATGCAATGGATTGGATTTTTAGCTCTAATAATGTATGCAAAATGTTTGAAGTATTATTGTCCATGAAGGAGCATCGTTCAGAATACACAAGTAATGAAAATTTGAAATTGCATACATTATATAAACACTATAAATTCATGTGTTATATTCATTTCTATATACTTTCTACTTTTTCTATACTGATTTTTTTCAAAAATATGTACATGTGGGATTATTTCAAATGCGTGATGAAATTTCCCAATTTTTGCCAAATGGAAATGATATTTCCGATTCCTTCTTGGGGGTATCCCCCTCTAAAATGGCAAAACCCCTGTATTTTGAGTTTATACTATCAGCCTGTGATAAGGGCACAACAAAATAAATTGGTGTGATGGTGACAGATATGTCTGTTGGGGGGGGGGGGGGGGGGGGGGGGGGAGGGCGTATGTTGGTATGGTGGGAGGGGTTATGTTGGAATGGTGGGAGGGGTATGTTGGTATGGTGGGAGGGGGTATGTTGGTATGGGGGAGGGGGGGTGTTGGTTTTGGTGGAGATAAGTGTGTTGACGGAGGGAGGGTGTATGTTGGTATAGAAGGGGGGGGTGGGTGGGTGGAGATATGTATGTTGACGGAGGGAGGGTGTATATTGGAATAGAGGGGTATGTTGGTATAGAGGGGTGGGGGGGGGGAGATGTGGTTTTGGTGGAGATATGTGTGTTGACGGAGGGAGGGTGTATATTGGTATAGAGGGGGGGGGGAGTGGTGGTTTTGGTAGAGATATGTGTGTTGACGGAGGGAGGGTGTATATTGGTATAGAGGGGGGGGGGGGGGGTTCGGTGGAGATATGTGTGTTGACGGAGGGAGGGTGTATATTGGTATAGAGGGGGTATGTTGGTATAGAGGGAGGCGATGCTTGTTAATGTCATGATAGGTGAAGGGCTGAGAGGATGGGGGTGATGCGGTGTGATGATAGTATGTGTCCCCTTGGCACATTGATTAGACTTCCAGTCAGTGAGGGATATCTCCCCAACTAAAAGCATTAGCTGCAGCACATCACAACATCTGTCCCTGCGATCAATGATAATTAGGACAGACAAATCATGTATTTCCCACTAGTAACTGACAGAGCATCATGTTTCAGGCTCCAACTTACTGACACACAAAGACCAACAAGTCCTCTTTCCCAGTTATATATCAGACATGTATCATGTGTGTACCAGGCACACATCCATTGATATCAGTAATGTCACACACAACAGTCACGCACAACCCAACAACAGCCACACAGAACTGAACAACATTCACGCACAAACAAACAACAGTTACGCACAACCAAACAACAGTCACGCACACACAACAGTCACGCACAAACAACAGTCACACACAAACAAACAACAGTCACACACAAACAAACAACAGTCACACACAACAACCAACTAAACAACAGTCACGCACAACCAAACAACAGTCACACACAAACAAACAACTGTCACACACAACAACCAACTAAACAACAGCAACACACAACTGAACAACAGTCACGCACAACCCAACAACAGCCACACAGAACTGAACAACATTCACGCACAAACAAACAACAGTTACAAACAAACAAACAACAGTCACGCACACACAACAGTCACGCACAAACAACAGTCACACACAAACAAACAACAGTCACACACAAACAAACAACAGTCACACACAAACAAACAACAGTCACACACAAACAAACAACAGTCACACACAACAACCAACTAAACAACAGTCATGCACAACCAAACAACAGTCACACACAAACAAACAACTGTCACACACAACAACCAACTAAACAACAGTCACGCACAAACAAACAACAGTCACACACAAACAAACAACTGTCACACACAACAACCAACTAAACAACAGCAACACACAACTGAACAACAGTCACGCACAACCCAACAACAGCCACACAGAACTGAACAACATTCACGCACAAACAAACAACAGTCACAAACAAACAAACAACAGTCACGCACACACAACAGTCACGCACAAACAACAGTCACGCACACACAACAGTCACACACAAACAAACAACAGTCACACACAACAACCAACTAAACAACAGTCACGCACAACCAAACAACAGTCACACACAAACAAACAACTGTCACACACAAACAAACAACTAAACAACAGTCACGCACAACCAAACAACAGTCACACACAAACAAACAACTGTCACACACAACAACCAACTAAACAACAGCAACACACAACTGAACAACAGTCACGCACAAACAAACAACAGTCACACACAACTGAACAACAGTCACACACAAACAAACAACAGTCACACACAACAACCAACTAAACAACAGTCACACACAACTGAACAACAGTCACACACAAACAAACAACAGTCACACACAACAACCAACTAAACAACAGCAACACACAACTGAACAACAGTCACACACAAACAACAGCCACACACAAATGAACAACAGTCACACACAACTGAACAACAGTCATGTACAACCAAACAACAGTCAACGTCCACATGCAACCTGACACAATATAAAAAGCACACTTCATGTATACTGAGAGTATGATTTGTTTGTGCTGACTGGTGATAATTATGGCAGTCACGAGTTTGATGAGAGTATGATTTGTTTGTGCTGACTGGTGATAATTATGGCAGTCACGAGTTTTGACTGTTGAATGATGATCATGACTTTCCTCTGCTGATATATGCTTCATATATAACGATATACCATAAATAATAACATGCATTATATTTGTTTGATACATGGAAGCCTACATAAATATGTTTCGGATACGGTTAGAAACAAAAAACCCACTCCCACATGTTCAGATTAACTGATCATGACCTGAAAGGAAATTGAACAAGCACTAATTTTAATCTGTCCATAGATATTGTTAATCTGTTTGGTTTTAGTCTAACCCATGTATGATGTACCAAATATACCACATGTATGCTGATAAGACAAGAGGCCCAGGGGCCTCAACGGTCATCTGACTATAAAGATCTATATCATTTGTGTTTGTTTTTGCCAAGTTGTTCAAAGATATCTACATACATGTTTATAACCCCTGTGACCTTGAAAGTATAAGTGAAGGTCTATATGAGGAATCTTTGCACCAATCTGTCCCAGGTACCCATTGGCCAAATATCAGCACCTAGGGCCTTTTGGTAAGCGAGAAGACGTTTGTTAAAAGATTTTTACATGTTTTACCCTTGCGACCTTGAAAGTAGGTCAAGGTCATTCATACAAGGAAACTTTGTAGCACTCCATTAGAGGTACCTACTGGCTAAATATCAACACCCAGGGCCTTTAAGTTGTTGAGGAGAAGATTGTTAAAGGTATTTTTACATGTTTGACCCCTATGACCTTGAAAGTAGGTTGAGGTCCATTGTATGAGGAAAGTTTGTAGCACTCTATCCCAGGTACCTACTAGCCAAATACCATATTACTCTGGGGGATTTGGTTAGCGAGAAGAAGATTGTTAAAAGATTTTACATATTTGACCTCTGTGACCTTGAAAGTGGGTCAAGATCATTCATATGAGGAAACTTGATAGCACACTATGCCAGGTACCTACCAGCCAAATATCAGCACCCAGGGCCTTTTGGTTATTGAGAAGAAGATTGTTAAAGATTTTTACATATTTGACCCCTGTGACCTTGAAAGTGGGTCAAGATCATTCATATGAGGAAACTTGATAGCACACTATGCCAAGTACCTACCAGCCAAATATCAGCACCCAGGGCCTTTTGGTTATTGAGAAGAAGATTGTTAAAGATTTTTACATATTTGACCCCTGTGACCTTGAAAGTAGGTCAAGGTCATTCATATGCGGAAACTTTGTAGCACTCCATGCGAGGTACCTACTGGCCAAATATCAGGACCCTGGGGCTTATGGAACTTGAGAAGAAGATTCTTAAAACTTTTTACCCATTATAGCCCCAGTGAACCTTTGACCCCGTCCAGCGCTTAAAGTTGAACTTTGACCTAAACACAATATATCAGGAAAAGATTTGCATTGCCAGTCTACATATAATATATGCAAGTATCATCGGTCTAGATCATTCGGTTCATTAGATAATGTTGTGTAGATATTTTAACATATTTGACCCATGTGACCTTGAAAGTAGGTCAAGGTCATTTATATGAGAAAACTTTAGAGTACTCCATCCCTGGTACCTACTGGCCAAATATCAGAACCCTGGGCCTTATGGAACTTGAGAAGAAGATTCTTAAAGCTTTTTACCTATCATAACCCATGTTAACCTTTGACCCCGTCCAGCACTCAAAGTTGACCTTTGACCTAAACACAATATATTAGAAAAAGATTCGCATTGCTGGTCTACATATCATACAAAAATATCATTGCTCTAGATCATTTAGTTCTTTAGATAATGTTGTGTAGATTTTTTAACATATTTGACCCCTGTGACCTTGAAAGTAGGTCAAGGTCATTTATATGAGGAAACTTTAGAACACTCTATCCCAGGTTCCTACTGGCCAAATATCAGAACCCTGGGCCTTATGGAACTTGAGAAGAAGATTCTTAAAGCTTTTTACCTATTATAACCCATGTTAATCTTTGACCCCGTCCAGCACTCAAAGTTGACCTTTGACCTAAACACAATATATTAGAAAAAGATTCGCATTGCTGGTCTACATATCATACAAAAATATCATTGCTCTAGATCATTTAGTTCTTTAGATAATGTTGTGTAGATTTTTTAACATATTTGACCCCTGTGACCTTGAAAGTAGGTCAAGGTCATTTATATGAGGAAACTTTAGAACACTCTATCCCAGGTACCTACTGGCCAAATATGATCATCCATAGCCTATTGGTTAGTGAGGAAAAGATTGTCAAACGCTTTTTTACATATTTGACCCCTGTGACCTTGAAAGTTAGTCAAGGTCATCGATATGAGGAAACTTTGTAGCACTCTATCCCAGGTGCCTACTGGCCAAATATCATTACCCTAGACCTTTTGGTTACTGAGAAGAAGATTGTTAAAGGTTTTTACATATTTGACCCCTGTGACCTTGAAAACAGGTCAAGGTCATTGAAATGAGGAAACTTTGTAGCACTCAATCCCAGGTGCCTACTGGCCAAATATCAGCACCTAGAGCCTTTTGGTTACTAAGAAGAAGATTGTTAAAGGAAAAGTTTACGGACGGCGGACGGCGGACGGCGGACGGCGGACGACGACGGACGAAGCATGATGGCAATAGGTCATCTTGACCCTTCGGGTCAGATGACCTAAAAAGTCACACATCTCCGAACCCAAAGCAGAACTGATAGAGAGCAAACTGCTGAAGCGAGACAACAGCCAGAGACATTATAATATACAATGTAAGTTACAGGTGACTTTGGGCCTCGTATAAATCTTTTATTTTATTTCACTGAAGGTCTTGTGAAGGAGAAATTCCACAGATTAATATGATATAGTGTAGATGTATTCTCTGACTTTTAAAAAATGAATGAACAGAACTGAGATAGTGAGATTATGGGATGAACATAAAAAGTGTTGCTGTAGCTGTGTACAGTTAAGATGCTGGCTACAAATGTACCTCCTGCACAGACATATACATGTATAGTGCACACAGCAGTTAAACACCTGGTTCTTTCAAGGATCTTCATTCAACACTAAGTACAAGGGTACCCTCTAAAACATCCCATTTTATACACATATTGGAGGCTTTCGCTGATGTTAAACATAGAAAATCAGAAACAGCTGTTGAAGCTGCTACAATCTTGTCTACACCAGGAATTTCCTCAGGCATTCTCAAATTTACCGAAATTGTTCCAGAGAATTGATCAGAACTGTACATTACACATTTACAGCTATCAATACATGTATTATGCAAAGAGAAGATGAAGCTAATACTGCCAGCGATGAGTTCAAATACCGTATGTAAAATGTCATATTTTAGTGATATTATAATTATGACGAGATTGATGCTGTATGATTTGAAATAAAACATTGAGAGAGAGAGCCATGCACTGGTACAAACTAAAAAGATATCCTACATGTAGTGGCCAGAAATCTCCTTATTCATGAACATTTAAAATTTTCTTAATTCTGGCTATTACCGCTTTCATTATTCTAGCTACTACATGTACCTCTCTTATCAAAACAAATTTAATTAATTTTCAATAACATTGAAAATATTTATAATTTACATACATGTAGCCTCTACTAAAAATGCAGCCTCAATCAATGACTCTCAATTTCCTGAACATTGTGATCTAAACATTGTTCCATGTGGTTGAAAGAACTTTAAAGCAAGAAGTTTTTAAAAAATTCTAGATTTTCTCAACTCTATCTGATGTGCTACTACATACACAACCATTTTACGACGGAAATAAACTATTGGAATAAAAACATGTGCAGCAATTTTTCAGAATTGATGGGTTTTCCAGCCAAACATTTTTGCAATAAATTGCTGATTAGGTAATAATGTTAAACCTAAGGGGAGATTGCCATGCAACAGTTCTGACCAATTTTCTAAAGTAAGTAGTAATTTGTGCCGCTGGGCACCTACCAGCCCTGGTATTACTGTCCATTAGGACATTGCTGTACCAGATGGGACGGATTTTAGTGTGTAGACGTATATTTTTGTATATATTTGTATGAAACAAAGTTAGCTCGCAATAATAGCTTTACCTCGATGCACACATAATATCGTTATGTATGATAAAACCTCGCCTAGTTATACTGTTAGGGCGGGCACCTAATGATGGGGCTACATCCCTACTCAGCTCATGTCTGCCGCAGCCTTTGAATAAGGCACACAATGATGTGGCAAAACCATACTTATGGAGATCCATCGATGGTAAGCCGGGGATGTATATAAAAAATCAATTTATACCAAATACTCGAGGGATATTATTACAGATGCAACTTCTGTTCTGATATTATGAGGCAGTTTGTCGGAGCACAAATACTGTAATAATTCTACACGGATACCATAGGGGGGTCATAACTTTTACCCAATATTAAACTGGATATGTTTGACATTTACCTCCCCAGTCAAGTGCAGCCCTGAGTTCTCTACAATAACTCTTCCCCAGCAATGCTAGTATTTACACATTTAACAAACATTCAAGTACAAAAATCTGCTGAAATAGGTGTGCTGGGATTTCACGATCCTGATGATAGACCATCATCAGCCAGAACAAAAAGAGTTCTATTGCCAAGATTTTACAGTTGTTTATCTGTATGTCTCTACATAGTATATACAGTCGTATCATTCGAAATATTCAGGCGTGTTCCTTCAAGTAGGTCGTCAAGTGCAGTCTTAAACGATCCTGGTACCAGGATAATGAATGGTAGTATTAATGTCAGATTCAAACACATTCAACCTTCTCTTGAGTTAGATTCAAACCCATTCAACCTTCTCTTGTGTCAGATTCAAACCCATTCAACCTTCTCTTGTGTCAGATTCAAACTCATTCAACCTTCTCTTGTGTTTTGCTTTAAATTCTGACTATATAATGTAAATAGTTTTTGTAAGCCTTAGGAGTATCTAAATCAGATATTTGTTTGCTTTGCTACAAATAAATGATCTAAGGACTATTTGACATTTCTTCTCATCATCTACGACAAACGAATGTTCATACATATAAGAAAAAATATACCAAAACGTTCTAACATTAATGTGGATCTGTTGGCATTCTTTTCTATTCCACGGAAACATTGCACTCCTCAACATATAACACAGCCAGGCACTAACTTCATTCATCCATTACAGCGTGGTTACAAAATAAATATATCTGTAACACAATTAGAGGGTTGGCAAAAGGCAACAATGATAAATTATCACTCTTGATAGCAATACAGAATGCTTTGTGCTAGCAGTACCAGAGCCAAAGGGGTGAACAGAAACATGTCTGTTCTGTATAGTCGTGGTCATAAATTTCATTCTGCAAAAACAATAATTAGACAATTTTGGCAAATTTAAACATGCAGCATACTAATCGTCATCCCATTCCTGGGATAATGAGCTGTGATGTATACCAGACACCCATAATATACTGTTGTATATGATCATGATCCATCACAACAGCCAGTTCTACTACAGTCCAAGGTTAAGGCAAGGTATAAGGGATGTAAAGAATATATATCAAAGGTACGGAAAGCGCAAGGTGTACCAGGTTAGACGTCTCAATGGGCCACAGCTGTGGGAAAATGCCATCAGCATGACGGGACGTAGTACACAATCTCACTTGATAGCGCTGTATCTTATCCTTACAACATTCTTTTAGAGTAAAGTCGCTACAACCAAGCAGGTTTTTTTTGGCAACTTCCTGCCAAAAAATGTTGGCCAAGCCCCGGTGAGGTCAAGATAACTTTGTTTGTAGTAGTTTTCCCCAAGTAGGTACCCCTCCCCTATCTCAGCTATTTTATCGAAACAGTTCCCATCTTGAATACTCGAAACAGTTCCCATCTTGAATACTCGCTATCAAAGTGCTAACATGAGTTTGGACAGCATCTTGTGAAAGATGCCAGCCTATAGTAAGACCCCAATAAAAGGATTTTTGGTTCATTTCTTCAATGATGAAAGCATACCCCTCCTCATGATCACCCCAAACACACATGTACAGTACAAGTCATTTGAAGTTTGATTTCCCTGGTAATGTAAACATTCCTACAGATGATGGTTTATCTACAGTACATGATGACCAGTTCATTATAATGATTGGCAGCGGGTCAGCACAAATTCAAGACCATGGTGCCAAATATACTGGCACTCCTCTATCAGCTGAAATAATTAGATTTAGCCTGCCAAGGCTACATAGCTCACTTTAGCCTGTGGTCAGTATAACACTCTTGACCAGTACAAGACAGCATGTCATACTGTGTTAAGGGCCATTTTACATATTTAACAGCCCAGAGATAAGCCCTATCCTGACAGTGACATCTGTAGCACTGTGTGTACTTATAACCAGTGATACTATTTCACTACTACCAGGCTTTGCCAAGGATGACTGAATCCACCTTTTAACCCTGCCTGGTATCATCTGGCCTATCTTCAATGATATCACTTTGTTTTCTTTACGAACTTGCCCCAGGTGTATATCTTGTAGTAAGCAATGGAATGTGTTTCCACTACACTACTTCATCTAGAGTGTGTGTCAGAGGGAGTGGAGATTGGGCAAGAGGCAGGAAATGGTTCTCACACCCACCTGTGAAACGCTTTGTCAAGTATAAAGTATTAAATTCTAAAACTGAGTACTCCACTAGATGATAAATACATACCATTCATGATTTTTGTAAATTATTCTATATATTTTATTTTGACCACATGCAAACTTGAAAGTGACCCAGCTTTGTCATCAAGCATATATCTTACATAATATTCCTTCAAGCAAAAATATAAGATTGAACTTGTTCAGTCACCCCTGAAATTTCATAATGAACTAGCCAACTCTTGAATTGGAAGAGTTCAAGTGTGTTTTCAGGGTGAATGAGTTCCACTGAGCTACTGTATTATACAGTGCTGATGTAATACATTGTACCAATATAGCATTCTGCAATGTTTATTTATAACGGAAAACTGTGTGTAATATTTTGCAATTTACTGATGATGAAGAAATCTAAATGGATATGCATCTTAAAAGTTACATTTATATGTAAATAAACTCTAAAGAAATACAATGAAAGTCTGATGAAGTAGAAAGTGTCTTTATTCTAGTAATCGTCTTGCTGTTTACGATTACATGCAGCTGCAGTTTGTTCTTAATTATCAAGTGTCAACTAAACAACAAGTTGAAATCAAAAGTAATAAACCAAAATGTTGACGGTCCAAAAACTAGAGTAATGCAAATTGAAATGCACATTGCTTTGATTGATAGACATGAAGCTTCATTTCGCAATATGTTTCACTTGCTTACTCCCAATCCTACGAAATGTATTATGCCCATCACACACAAAGTCAAGGTATTCTGTTAATATTTTCATTCCTTGTTTGTAAACAAAACATGCTAATACATTATGCATGAGATACTAACTTAGTAGACGTATACGCTTATATGCACACAGAATGAAATATTAACATGATTTCATTTCTCTGGCTGCACAACAGCAGTAAGTATTTCAGGTACGTAAAACACAGAGTATATGACCTTTTAACCCTGACTCAATTTACATGATTGCTATGTCACAAACATTGGCCCATCTGCTACCATCAAAAGCTGGCTTCTTTAGTGGCAACCCACACATACAATATTAATTCTTTCATTAATGTGATGAATTCTGTCAAGTAGACACCTTGCAAAGCCACATTGAAAACATCCATCAGTTTTTTTTTTTATTTCATTATTAAATTTATTCTATAAACCTAATTAATTGTATGTTACACAGACAAGTGTGTCTACATGTACAGTTACATTACAAACGAACATGTGTTGTCTTTATTGTGTACAGGATAGTATCCTGTAATTAGTTGTATAGCAATTTACAATGGGTAAACATATATATTGAGTTCTATATTGTGATCTGCTGAAATGCAGAACCCCAAGGAGAGCGTCAGTGTAAAATAAAGTCTGTAGCCACACAATAAATAATCAAAGTAGTTACAAGTTCTATCAACTGTCCATGGACTATTGGGATCAGGTACGCAAAAGAAACGACAAGATCAGATATCAAGTAGATTTCATATTTGGCTTAATTAGTATTTACTGAAAAATAACAGGCAGGAGTCCATTTAGTTGTATACTTATTTGCAATTACAGGGATAATTTGGGCTCTCAAAACTTATGTGAGAATTTCAGGGATTTTATGGGATTAGCAGTATTTTTATGTGATATTACTGTATAAAGTAATACAATTTTGAATTTTTAATGAGATTTTCAGGAAAAATATGGATAAAAATCCTTAAATCTCGCCCCAAAGTGATCCCTGCAATTATAATTGTCTCTCTCTCTCTTTTGAATGATACAGCACTCTACCTATATCTAATCCCAAAACAGCCTTCCTTTGGCAAGTTTAATACAGTTATGAGAATAAACTTATTAGTACTCTATATTTCATAATAGACACCTTTGTCTTATAATTACAAGTTGTCAGTTTTCCATTATTTTTGAAGTAGAACTTTACTTTTCTGAGAAAGTGACCAGCCTCAACGTATGTTTAGTTATTTGATATTATAGTGGAGTGCCTTGTCAAATAAATTTCAATGCACCTTAAATTGGACAACACTAAAAACAGCAGCAAAGTACTGTGATTTGTATTTTGGTATAAAAGTGTTTCTTCCAATGAACATTTAAGATTTAGCATGACAAGGTATTTGTACTTACTTGTGGATATTTAATGTTAAAATAGGACTCTAAGTTTTCAAATAGATGTGGATCAACTCCCAACAATGGCTTGATGATGGAAACACCCGGGAGCTCTTCCAAAGGGACTGCAGGCGTCAATTTCCTGTTGAATTTCCATCTCCTGCACAAAAAAAAAAATAAACATATTAAAATTCCTACATTTAGATCACTGCATGCATACCTTTATAGTGATTGTTAATAGACCTTTATCATCTCAGATCCTTACATTAGTTTAGATACAGTGTCATATGAAACAATGTCAATGGATGAAGTCTTTAAAGTAACTACTTTAAAGTGTAGTCTGACTGAAATAACATGTATATATTAGGCTTTTCGCCTATACATTCTAGCAAGTCCCACCCATTACAAGTCAATGGCAAAAATTCAAACTACTCCTTTTTAATATCCATTTAAAATTAAAAATTAAAAATCATGTTAAAAGTTTGGTATATATTTATAGACCTTAACAAAACAGTTGTGTGTGTTTGGTTTCACACTCTTGATATTTTCGACATGTAACAAGGATCAAATCTATGACAATTGTTTTTAGACTTTGCTGATATACGCAAGCAATAAGTTTGTTTTGTATTTTCTTTCATTGTAAAGCATACATTTAACTTTAAGTATAGTCGAAATGTGTATCTCATCTACCTGCGTAAATTTTTGAATGTTATAATACACGGGGTATGGGTATATTTGTACCTATGTGAACATGCAGCAATATAGATGTCACTTTATATAAGTAGTCTAGACCTTGGATGAAGAGACATTTCAGTGTACCTATTATAGATCTCTATCTAATACACACATACTGATAACAGTGTACAGAATGAACAACAAATGTATGTATATTGTGTGTAATCTTGTCCTCGGTGGCTGGTAGCTAGCTACACTACAAATATGTCACAAGCGACTACAGATGGCTGTAATTCTCACAGAATGATCAGCATTACATATAACAACTCACACATATACAATTCAAGTATTATAATATTATATGGGTCAAAGAAGTAATATTAATGGTAGTTTTCCAAATAACACCTTGCACTGTAGTTCACATAACTATCATATACATGTATGTATGAATTGAAGTTCAGTTTTTTTTTAGGTTAATTCACTATAGCGGTTAGTCATTTCAACCGCTATGACATAACTGGAAGCATAAATTGAATACATTAAAAATTGTTGTGGACTTGTGATATTTGGATTTTAATAACATAAAACTTTGAACCTGGATCAATGGGCAGGGAACTTTGACTGGAAATGACTATTTTGAAAAGTTGAAATTCCTTTTTATTATTTGTTTTTTTTTCATAATTTGTTATTTTATTTGTGTGTTCAAATTAAAGTCTACATGTACAAATGTACAATCAAAAACAATGTTGGCTTTCAATAGCCCTCACTAAAATCTCTGTAGCCATGGCCATTTCCTCTGTATGTCAATAAAAATAATTTTTCAAGCCCTCAGGCTTTCAAACTTCAAAAGTAGAGTTTTTAATGCTTAAGGGCTATGTTGATGATCACAAACTATTGGTTTCCTTCCTGTAAGACATTCTTTGTTCTGATATTACATAAGGAATTGAAATGACAGTTTGCCCCTGGTTGAAAACAACAAAGCATATTTTTAACAAAAGAATGCTTATATTAACTATCTTTTAGCTACTTCAAAGATACAATATGTAGTATGATGAGGACATTTTTTTTCTATATAGGAATGCAGCTGGTAGTTTGAGTAGATAAGTCATTAAGTATTACATGTAATAAATATAAAATGTTATTGATATATGCAAGCACATGTCATTTAATTAAGTTTGATAATGCAAACACTTTTTTAATTGGTAACATTTTTGCTATCATTCCACTTGCCAGATTTTCAATTCTTCAATAATAAAAATCAAACGCAGCCACTGTCAAAACATTTTTGACAACACACCCAATACCTTCAGATATATATTCAGTTGTTCACAAGAAAGCAAATTCGTATTAAATTGTAACAAAATGTATGAACAGATTATGAATAATCAAAAAGTCTACTAATGAAAACTAATAGTAATAGCATCTCAATATTCGAGTTTAAATGTCAATGTTTTCTTTCACATCAAGTTTACATACAATTCGTTTGTAATATAAGTTAACAGTATACTGGTAAATAGTGCAAGTTGCAATACAGTGCCTATATATATGCATATATATATATACAAACTTTTGAATCCGACATACGAACACCACTCTGTACTGTACTGTAACACTACTAAATCGAGCAAGTTACATCTGTCAAAGGGCAATATAAATTCATGTTTCTCAAGTAATACGTTAATCTGGAGAGTTAATTGTCAAATACTCACCCGTAAATAAGTGCTACGATGTGTAAAGACCAGTTAAAAATCCAAGCTGCAAATATAAATGTTGTAAGTCCCAATAAAGTGTAATCGACAGTTTCCATCTTCCATCTCTCTGGCTGTTCAGCATCAGCCGGTCATTTATTGTCCCACAATTCCTTCCACGGGCGCGGCTTCACATCCGTTGCAGACGCTTGAAAGATAACTAGCATCTCATGCCTCTTTACAAACGCATCGGTGAGTTGCTATAGGTTATTCGAGGCACAAGATGAGGTCATCGTCGCTGATGGAGGCGCTATCACTCGTCCAATGATTCACGAAGGGGGCGTGGCACATTACGTACTGTATGTCAAACATTCCCGCGGCGCGACTCTAGCTGCTTTCTATTCACTGTAATCATGAATTGTAACCGTACTAATTGTACAATCGTGTCTTTTAAAGTAGTTCAATACAGTATCTACAACATATATTTGATTTTGTGTTGCGACGTATGGTAACATGTCATACATGTATTTAAGTTAAATGCCGGCTTTCCTGGTGTACATTGTAGTTCTACTCAATCATGCTGGAAAAAGGAAATCGGGCCTACGGGCTTTAAGCTTATTTGTGTTGATTATTCGTAGATAAAATCAGTTAGAGACATCTTCCTAAGAAAAGTGAACACCAGTTTATTCATGATTAAGCGACGTAATTTTAGTTGACAGGAGATGGTATCAGTTATAGTACAACACATTGTTAGTCACCGCGATACACGTAGGCTACTGGTAGTATAGTCAGTCATGACATTAACATAACAATACGTACCGCCTTGGGGGGTCAATGTCATTATCTACAATGCTCACAGACATCGTAATGTTTTTAGCCAGCAGTGATAACACTAAGATCTATCACCAAGACACTGTAATTATAAGCACACAAGAGTTGCCTTTCTTTGGAAGTCAATGCAAGACGCAAGCAGTAAGCAACAGATGCTGATACTCTAACCGCTGCGCATCACATGTGCATATTTTGTTTTTTGGGTAACGAGGCCCTTATCGAGCGAACCGAAGGACGTCTTTCATGAGCATATATGAAATGTTTTGATGAAACTGATAAAGTGCAATGACCGAAGATGCGTACAATGCATATTTATAGATGGAATAGAAGTAGATCAATGCCCCATAACACGGAATCCGATTATATATCAGTCTGTGTCTATAATACTGTGAAGTACTGTACAGTGTAAATACGTCACGATGTTGACCGCTGTCATATGCATACCAATACCATGCTGATATATAGCTCTAAGCTACGAAGAGTCAGAGGTTGACCGGATTATCAGTGATGCTATATATATGGATGATAACGACCATTGACTCACTGACACGTTATCAATATTGCCCCGTGTACAGTGTGACGTACATATGTAATCCATGTACAGTGTATTAAGTGACCACGCACTTGACCTGTAGTACATCCTGTTATCAAAAGTCCACAGACATTTAACTAATTGAGTTCATTTTTCAGTTCATCACGCAAGTAACACTATCTCTAGATATTATTTTAATCAATATTCGGGGAAATCAAAAGATAATTTGGACTTAAAGTTTATAAGAGAATGTTTAGAGAATATAGACGATGTTGGGAGGATATCAAGGGCGTTCAGAGGATATAAAGGATGTGCCTAGTGTGGGAAGGATATGAAGGTTATGGGGAGTATATAAAGGATGTGGGGAGGATATGAAGGGGGAGGATATCGAGTGTGTGGAGAGGATATTTAAAGGGTGTGGGGATGATATAAAGGTTGTGCGGATATGAGGGGATGCGGATATGAAAGGATGATATAAAGGTTGTGCGGAGGATATAAAGGACGTGGGAGAATATGAAGCGTGTGGGGAGGATATAAAGAGTGAGGGGAGGATATGAAGGGAGAGGGATGATATCAAAGGTGAGGGAGAATATCAAGGGTGAGGAGAGGTTATAACACATGTGGGTAGGATATTAAGGTTGAGGGAGGATAAGAAGGATGTGGGTAGGATATTAAGGTTGAGGGGAGGATATAAAGGATGTGGGTAGGATATTAAGGTTGAGGGGAGGATATAAAGGATGTGGGTAGGATATTAAGGTTGAGGGGAGGATATAAAGGATGTGGGTAGGATATTAAGGTTGAGGGAGGATATTGAGGATGCGGGGAGGATATTAAGGTTGTGGGGAGGATATTAAGGGTGAGGGGAGGATATGAAGGGAGAGGTATGATATCAAAGGTGAGGGAGAATATCAAGGGTGAGGGGAGGTTATAAAAGGTGTGGGTAGGATATTAAGGTTGAGGGGAGGATATGAAGGATGTAGGGAGGATATAAAGGATGTGGGGAGGATATAAAGGATGTGGGGAGGATATGAAGGGCGAGGGAGGATATAAAGGGTGAGGGAGGATATAAAGGGTGAGGGGAGGATATTAAAGGTGAAGGAGGATATAAAGGGTGAAGGAGGTTATCAAGGGTGAAGGAGGATATAAAGGTCGAGGGAGGATATCAAGGGTGAAGGAGGATATAAAGGGTGAGGGGAGGATATAAAGGATGTGGGGAGGAAATTAAGGGTGAAGGGAGGATATGAAAGATGTGGGGAGGATATAAAGGATGTGGGGTGGATATAAAGGGTGTGGGAAGGATATCAAGGGTGAAGGAGGATATCAAGGGTGAGGGAGGATATAAAGGGTGAGGGGAGGATATGAAGGTTGAGGGGAGGATATAAAGGGTGAAGGGAGGATATGGAGGTTGAGGGGAGGATATAAAGGTTGAGGGGAGGATATTAAGGGTGATGGGAGAATAACAAGGGTGAGGGGAGGATATTAAGGGTGAGGGGAGGACATAAAGGATGTGGGGAGGATATTAAGGGTACGGGGAGGATATTAAGGATGAGGGGAGGACATTATGGGTGAGGGGAGGATATTAAGGGTGAGGGCAGGATATTAAGGGTGAGGGCAGGATATTAAGGGTGAGGGGAGGACATAAAGGATGTGGGAAGGATATTATGGGTGAGGGGAGGATATCATGGGTGAGGGGAGGATATTAAGGGCGAGGGGAGGATATTAAGGGTGAGGGGAGGATATTATGGGTGAGGGGAGGATATTAAGGGTGAGGGGAGGATATTAAGGGTGAGGGGAGGATATTAAGGGTGAGGGGAGGACATAAAGGATGTGGGGATGATATCATGGGTGAGGGGAGGATATTAAGGTTGAGGGGAGGACATAAAGGATGTGGGGAGGATATTATGGGTGAGGGGAGGATATCAAGGGTGAGGGGAGGATATTAAGGGTGAGGGGAGGATATTATGGGTGAGGGGAGGATATTTAGGGTGAGGGGAGGATATTAAAGGTAAGGGGAGGATATCAAGGGTGAGGGGAGGATATAAAGGATGTAGGGAGGATATAAAGGATGTGGGGTGGATATAAAGGGTGTGGGGTGGATATTATGGGTGAGGGGAGGATATTAAGGGTGAGGGGAGGACATAAAGGATGTGGGGAGGATATCAAGGGTGAGGGGAGGATATAAAGGATGTGGGGTGGATATTATGGGCGAGGGGAGGATATTAAGGGTGAGGTGAGGATATTAAGGGTGAGGGGAGGATATCAAGGGCGAGGAGGGATATAAAGGGTGAGGGGAGGATATAACGGATGTGGGGAGGATATTAAGAGTGAGGGGAGGATATTAAGGGTGAAGGAGGATGTCATGGATCAGGGAGGATATCAAGGGTGAGGGGAGGATATTAAGGGTGAGGGGAGGATATTAAGGATGAGGGGAGGATATCAAAGGTGATGGGAGGATATTAAGGGTGAGGAGAGAATACCAAGGGTGAGGGGAGAATATCAAGGGTGTGGGAAGGATATTAAGGGCGAGGGGAGGATATACTGTTTGTGGGAAGGATATAAATGGTGTGGGAAGAATATAAAGGTTGTGAAGAGGGTATAGAGGATGTGGGAAGGATATCAAGATGATGAGAAGGACATAATGGTTATGGGGAGGATAAAGATAAAGTAGAGATGATGTGGGGGTGTTTGTGGATATAAGGTTTGTAGGGACAGAGGTGTAAGAAGTAATCTTAAAGTGTGTGTGAGTGGGGGGGGGGGGGCAGGATTTTTGTTTTAAATGTACAATCCAAGCAGAACATATGCCTTTCCGCAAAATTAGCCAGTAGCATTCGGTAAAAATCAACATTTAAACACATTGATGGAGTACCATTACGTTATTTACATACTTAGCAGAATATGGTATCTATAACATTACCGATCACATCCATGGGCTTATTTCAAAGAAAATCTTATTGGCTAGGGGTCGTGGGGCTTTAAGCGACCCTCAGTGGGTCCAGGAAAAGGGGCCTAGTTGGGGAATGGGGCGAAGCTCCCGAACGCTCATGGCTTTTAGATAATTAGCAAATGTTTATTACGAATAGTTTTGAATGAGATTGCACTGATCTGCTATTTAACATAACTAGTTTCCATAAGATAATCCGGACCTTCCCGGTTTCCAGATTATTTTTGTTTTGTTTTGTGGTTTTGTTGTGTGTTTCATTTCGGTTTGACTTTTAAGTTTAAAGCCGCTTAGATGAAAAAAAATCTATTAACTGACCTTACCGGTAGCGGGATGTTATAAGTTGTCTTCGTAACATGGCTTCATTAAGTTCAGATTTTTTTCACACTACTTCCAGCAAATTGTGCACTTTTTCTGAAGCTAAGTCGTTATTCATTAAGATAAGGGAAACTTTCTCGCCAGTCCAGCGAAAAGAGTGCAATCGCAACACATAAGGGATATGTTTAAGTTAGGCAAATCACGTTTATAGATTTGGAGTACATTTGTTACGGCAGTAGCATCGCCGGAAACCCATGGTTCACTTCTCTATCGTTTGTAGTGTTGAGTTTTCGACGATGAGGCAGTAGCGGATCACTTTGCATAAAATCGTCGTACACAATGTTTGCTGCTTTTTTTCTTAACAGACATCATGTATTTTCAATAGTTCAAAAAATCATATTCGTGAATTCGTTTGATACATTGTCTATGTATTTTTGCTACCGGAAATGATTTACTCGTATTAATATTTTTTTTCCGATTTCATAAATGCCAACGTAGGGAAATTTGGTCTGTTTTCCGAAACAACTAATTTGTTATTTTATCTATTTGCACCAAACTGACACCCCTGCAAATAAAACGCGTTGAAACCACGTGTGTTGATCTGCGCCTGGGTACTTTTTTGTAGTTTCTTGCTTCAATCATAGCGGAGTTATTCCCCTTTGTACCACCCCAACAACCGACATTTTTTTTCTGTCGGTATCTCAGAATTTGTTACAGCTAGTTTGAACCAAAACTTAGTTTTTAGAGTAATTTTACAATTTTTGGAGGATTTAGATCAATTTTCAATAAACATGCCCCACTTAATGGTCATACGAGAATAATATATGACTAATAATTATGGATCTGATCCCTCCGCAAGTGTACAATTACTTTCAAAACTAGTCGTAACAAACATTTCTGAAAATTAAATGCCAGTAAAAGATTGCTGTAGTTTTATTAATTATTATGAAGATGAAAGAAACCAGACATAACCGATCAATGATGTTCTGATTTTAGAAATCTCATCTTGACAAAACTGAACTCTATATATGTCACATTTTCGCACTAACAATCAAAGCTACATGAATAACGGACATTTTCTTAACTTATTGTACAATATTATTTTAAAGGAAGTTAATTGGTAGGTCAGTCACTGTGTATACATCCTCGGTAACCAGGGGTTACGATCAACTACGCTCTCTACACCCCTGGAATATGGCAAAACTGAAGGCACGCTCAGGTAAAAAAAACCTGACCAATCGCTATTAATATGCTGCATACCCGTCATTTAAAGATTACAAAGGCTCCGCAGCCGACTTTAAAGCCTGATCAATTTTCGATAAAAATGCCCCCTCAATGGTCATAAAGCTAAAGGTTGGAAAGCTTTCCAGATCGAAAAATCGACCCCACCTACCTTTCTTGCATCAAAAATCACATTTCTAGTTGAGGTACGAAAAAAACGCTTGGTACCGTTGGAAAGATGGATAATTTTTATTTTATAAACCTCCTAAATGCAAGTCAAATGTATTCTCCTGCCGCAGAAATAATCTCAATTTCCTCCAAAAACACTAAAAATGTCCGTGTCTCAAAGTTTTCGGCAGCTTGCCGGCCACTTTTTTTATATATTCATTGAGGTTGACGTCACTGCACGCGGAGGCCTTACGCTGTCATTGGATGGCGGTCTTCCTTTAAATTTAGGCACCCAATGACAGCAAAAGACCAGCACGCGGGGTGACGTCAACCGCAATGAATATGTAACGTATGTACACTAACGTGAGAAAGAAGTACGGGAGGACGATTAAAAATGAATCAAGTCGATATGGCTACGCTATAAGTGTATTGTTATCATTGTGTGAGATTGTACCACCCCCTCATCTCAGTTCATACTAGCCTGCCGTGGTGTAACAAAATGTCTTTCCTTATCTGCCACTTTTACAGAATTGCTCTCTCTTCCGTTTTTTATTATTCCTTTTAATATCACAGGTTGGTCGTGAATACATTAGCTGTTTATTGCCGATTCACTGACCATTGGCTCGTATTCATGAAACTGTTCTCATGATCAAAGCAAAGATTGTGTGCTCAAGTCAAATTTCTTGAAATAATATAATTTTGTCAATACTATGGACAAATACTGAAGAGGTTTAAACGTAAAATTGTTTCCCCATGTTAACATATGACTTTTTGATTGATTGACATTGTTTAAGTAGGTTATAGGACAGTTGGCTTGAGTACAGAATTCATGTTTGAGCACGAGAATGTTTTCATGAATACGGGCCCAAAATTCCGACTACTTCCCTTCTAAACAAGATTTATTCCGGTGTTCATATCGTCGGATCCCAAACCGTCTTCCACTTCCTCTTCAATGCGGTCCATCGCAGATTCCATGGGCTACACTAAGATTTTTTTTTGTTAGGTCATCTGACCCGAAGGGTCAGGATGACCTATAGTCATCGTGCTTCGTCCGTCGTCGTCCGCCGTCCGCCGTGCGCCGTGCGCCGTCAGTAAACTTTTCATTTCAAAATGCTACTCCTCCTTCATTTCTTAATGGATCACCACCAAATTTGGTGTGAAGCATCATTGGGGGAGGGCGATCAGATTTCATATAAATGAGGCTGATCGAACCCCTGGGGCCAGAGGGGCGGGGCCCGAAAAGGGGAACTTTGCTGAATTTTTGCTTTAAATTCCTACTCCTCCTTAATGCTTGAATGGATTACATCCAAATATGGTGTGAAGCATCATTTGGGGAGGGCGATCAGATTTTATATATATGAGGCTGATCCGACTCCTGGGGCCAGAGGGGTAGGGCCCCAAAAGGGGAACTTTGCTGAATTTTTGCTTTAAATTTCTACTCCTCCTTAATACTTGAATGGATTGCATCCAAATTTGGTGTGAAACATCATTTGGGGAGGGCAATCAGATTTTATATAAATGAGGCTGATCCGACCCCTGGGGCCATAGGGGCGGGGCCTCAAAAAGGGGACTTTGCTGAATTTTTACTTTAAAATCCTACTCTTCCTTAATGCTTGAATGGATTGCATCCAAATTTGATGTGAAACATCATTTTAGGAGGGCAATCAGATTTTATATAAATGAGGCTGATCCGACCCCTGGGGCCATAGGGGCGGGGCCTCCAAAAGGGGACTTTGCTGAATTTTTACTTTAAAATCCTACTCCTCCTTAATGCTTGAATGGATTGCATCCTAATTTGATGTGAAGCATCATTTGGGGAGGGCGATCAGATTTTATATAAATGAGGCTGATCCAAACCTTGGGGCCAGAGGGGCGGGGCCCGAAAAGGGGAACTTTGCTGAATTTTTGCTTTAAATTCCTACTCCTCCTTAATGCTTGAATGGATTACATCCAAATTTGGTGTGAAGCATCATTTGGGGAGGGCGATCAGATTTTATATTTATGAGGCTGATCCGACTCCTGGGGCCATAGGGGCGGGGCCTCCAAAAGGGGACTTTGCTGAATTTTTACTTTAAAATCCTACTCCTCCTTAATGCTTGAATGGATTGCATCCAAATTTGATGTGAAGCATCATTTGGGGAGGGCGATCAGATTTTATATAAATGAGGCTGATCCAAACCTTGGGGCCAGAGGGGCGGGGCCCGAAAAGGGGAACTTTGCTGAATTTTTGCTTTAAATTCCTACTCCTCCTTAATGCTTGAATGGATTACATCCAAATTTGGTGTGAAGCATCATTTGGGGAGGGCGATCAGATTTTATATTTATGAGGCTGATCCGACTCCTGGGGCCAGAGGGGTAGGGCCCCAAAAGGGGAACTTTGCTGAATTTTTGCTTTAAATTCCTACTCCTCCTTAATACTTGAATGGATTGCATCCAAATTTGGTGTGAAACATCATTTGGGGAGGGCAATCAGATTTTATATAAATGAGGCTGATCCGACCCCTGGGGCCATAGGGGCGGGGCCTCAAAAAGGGGACTTTGCTGAATTTTTACTTTAAAATCCTACTCCTCCTTAATGCTTGAATGGATTGCATCAAAATTTGATGTGAAGCATCATTTGGGGAGGGCGATCAGATTTTATATAAATGAGGCTGATCCAACCCTTGGGGCCATAGGGGCGGGGCCTCCAAAAGGGGAACTTTGCTGAATTTTTGCTTTAAATTCCTACTCCTCCTTATTACTTGAATGGATTGCATCCAAATTTAGTGTGAAACATCATTTGGGGATGGCGATCAGATTTTATATAAATGAGGCTAATCAGACCCCTGGGACCAAAGGGGCAGGGCCCCAAAAGGGGAACTTTGCTGAGTTTTTGCTTTAAAATCCTCCTCCTCCTTAATGCTTGAATCGATCAGCACCAAATTTAATATGAAGCATCATTGGGGGAAGGTGATAAGATTTTATATAAATGAGACTGATCTGGTCCCAGAGGCCAGAGGGGCAGGGCCCCAAATCCTTTCTCAGCTTTACTTCAAATGTAATTGAAGAAGAACAATCATATTTTACATACAGGAGACTGGTCTTCAGGGCACTGTGAAAGTGGAAATTATTGATGTTTAAATCCTAATTCCTGTGTGTGGAGAATTTAGCAGAATTTGATATAACACATCAATCCCATTTCGGTAAAGCAATCATCTTAAATAAACACCTATTCCAGCCGAGTGCCGCGGCCAGGAATTAGGGCAGGGACGATACATCGATTGAGTGATCGCGGTTCACTTCCACGCGATACAAGTATCGATTCAAAGCAGCAAATTACGATACTGTATCGATCCGCTATATTTTCAGCAAAAACAAGAAGCATTGTTTCATGTTATCATTTAAAATCCATTAAAGATTAGTAAAATACCTGTTAACATACACTGAAGGATAGAAATTTCTGAAAGTGAAAGTAGTTGTGATACAGTCTTGTATTCCACAATGCTGGTATACATTTACTATAGCTAAGACGCTTTTGATTTTGCAATGCCAATCAAATAGGAGATTACCAAATCATTGCAAAGTGTATAACAAGCATGGCCGATATGTTGTTCATTGCTTTGACAACACCATAAATAAATTTCGTAACCGACTCTAGATCTGAACAGATAGTTTATGACAATGATGCTGGTTTGAACACTTTTGAACAAAGGGATGTGTCCCTGCTATAAGTGTTTGCAATTGTCAGATGACCGTTTAGGCCCATGGGCCTCTTGTTTGATTTATTACCATGCCATGAACAACATCAGGATGCCTTTGGATAGTCTCTTTATATAAAGGAGCTTTTTGAAATGTTGTTTTTGTTCTCTGCATTGAATTAGAAATATTTTTTAAGAGTGCATCCTCGGGATGTGCTCATTGCTTTTCCTACAGATAAAATTTCGTTTTGTCCTGTTGGTCCCATCGTCGGAAACCCACAGTACACTTCTATGCGTCGGAAACCCACGGTACACGGTATACGGTATGCAAACGTCAGAGAAGTGTACCGTTGGTTTCCGACTATGCAAACGTCAGAGAAGTGTACCGTGGGTTTCCGACTATGCAAACGTCAGAGAAGTGTACCGTGGGTTTCCGACTATGCAAACGTCAGAGAAGTGTACCGTGGGTTTCCGACTATGCAAACGCCAGAGAAGTGTACCTTGGGTTTCCGACTATGCAAACGTCAGAGAAGTGTACCGTGGGTTTCCGACTATGCAAACGCCAGAGAAGTGTGCCGTGGGTTTCCGACTATGCAAACGCCAGAGAAGTGTGCCGTGGGTTTCCGACTATGCAAACGTCAGAGAAGTGTACCTTGGGTTTCCGACTATGCAAACGCCAGAGAAGTGTACGGTGGGTTTCCGACTATGCAAACGTCAGAGAAGTGTGCCGTGGGTTTCCGACTATGCAAACGCCAGAGAAGTGTGCCGTGGGTTTCCGACCATGCAAACGTCAGAGAAGTGTACCGTGGGTTTCCGACTATGCAAACGTCAGAGAAGTGTACCTTGGGTTTTCGACGAAGCAAACGTCAGAGATGTCTACCGTGGGTTTCCGACTATGCAAACGTCAGAGAAGTGTACCGTGGGTTTCCGACTATGCAAACGTCAGAGAAGTGTAACGTGGGTTTCCGACGATGAGTTGGTCTGTGTCATTCGTATTATATGTGTTGGACTACGAACGTAATAATCCCTACTATTGGACAGTTTCGTTTATATCGATGATCGATGACATATCTGAAAACTGAATTAAAACATTGGTATCAGAAAAAAATTCCAACCACCCTTACGGCAGGACTTTCATTACTCTAAGTGGGTTCACATTATTCAATGTTGCGTTATTCAAGAGAAACGGTTCGGAATTAACTGCAGTCCTTTTTATTCTTTACCACGCAATGTCCGTCAGCTGTATATGGGTTGTTACCATAGTAATATACTGTAAACAAACTTATTTTGTGCACTCAAAGTTCAACACATACCGAATTTAAATAGATACGCACAATGTTGAATTGATACAACCACAAATGTTGCAGTAGATAGCATTATACACACTGCACATAAACTGTAATTAGGGCAATCATAATGCAGCGGAATGCTTCCATTGTAAAAGTCGCTGAAATATAATTATCGGTAATATAAGTGTGTGCGTTTTTAGTTATTTATCAACTAGCAATCAATGAGTTGTGTTTTATGAACTTGTATATAGTATATTCTTTGAGGACTAGAGATAACGTGTGTTGAAAACCCAAATATCACAAATATTTGTACGATCTTAACCAGTTTCTCTATAAATGGTATTTTAATTATAGCAAACAGACAGATACTAATAGCTTGTGAGGCTTTGTCATGGATAGGATAGAACTTTATATTCAATCTTTCTGATATATCATCGATACTCTCTGAACTTTGACATCTATCGCATATTGTCGGTGTGGGGGGGGGGGGGGGTAAATTTGACGTGTAAATATAGAAAAAACAAATTTACGGAAGAGGACTAAGTAGAAATGAAAACAGCAATGCAAAACACCGAAAACAGAAAAATTTACGTTCATATTTCCGCACATATTCTGTTATGACCGTTTGCGACAACTGATAGAGTTATTTCCCTTTAACCACGTCCTAATTGTATTAATGTGGATCCTACGAGTTGTGACCACAGGGACTTGCCAATTTGTTACAGCTAGTTTGGACCTAAACTAGGGTGTTTAGAGTAATTTGACACTTTGTTGGGTGGGTGGGGGTGTTTAAATCAATTTTCGATAAAAATGACCCCTCAATGGTCATAAAGGCTAAAGAGTGGAAAGCTTTCCAGGTCGAATAATCTAACTCACATACCTTTCTTGCATTAGAAATCACATTTCTAGTTGAGGTACGAAGAAACGCTTGATACCGATTGAAAGATGGATAATTTTTCTTTTAAAACCCTCCTAACTGCATGTCAAATGTATCCTCCTTCCGCAGAAATAATCTCGATTTCCTCAAAAAACACGCAAATTTCCATGTCTCAAAGTTTTCCTCGGCTTGCCTGCCACTTTTTTCGGCTTGCCTGCGAGTTTTGACGTCACTGCACGCGCTAGCCTTTCGTTGTCATTGGATGGCGTTCCTCTAAATTTAGGTATCCAATGACAGCGAAAGGCCTGCGCGTGGAGTGACGTCAGCCCTTATGACCATCGAGGGGGCATTTTACCGAAAATTGATCTAAACCCCCAAAAGTGTTAAATTACTCTAAACACCCTAGTTTAGGTCCAAAACTAGCTGTAACAAATTGTCAGGTCACTGTGGTTGTGACAATGCTCGTTATAGAAAAAAAATCAGAGAATACCAAATCGTCAACAGTATTGTTGACGATTTGGTACTCTCTGATATTTATTTTTTTCAGAACTGAAAATCGATTCAATCAGGGACAAAATATGAAAAAAGGAAATATTCATTGAGAAACCATTAAAAGTGCGAGAGAATAAGACCAGGTGTTCCGGAAGAGTAAACATCTTCTGCTTCATCGACGACACCCGCCATGTAAAACTTTTTTACATCCATTAAAATCAAGTTCTCAACGTGAGCGCCGAGTCATCATTCCCAGCAACAACAAGTAAGCTCACTAACGAGTATATTCAAAAACGTCCATCTTCATATCACAACAGGATGCAACATATTCTCAATGAGACCAGGATGGCGACCATAAAAAATTGCTCATAGTTCTCGTCAACCCGCATCTTTCGAATCCCTGTGTTAGCAGTTCGAACTCGTGACCAAGAGATGATGAGCTAGTGGTAGTGGAATGTCAAACTCCTTAACCACTTGACAATCGCGGCTTCAGCGATGCCAGGAAGACAGCGGTCTTAAGCAAGTTCTATATAGTTAATATTAGTTTTATGTAAATCTAACTACAATTGTGTCTGACTGACGGGCTGAAGATATATTCTTTATGCTTTCTTTAACATGTCTAAAGATGTACAACATATTGTCTGTCTCTTTTATTCTTTCCAAAGATATTGAAAAAAATAAACTAATTCCGTTTTCTTTCTTTTTATGAAGTATCTAGAAGAAAAATATTGGTGTTTGTGTCTTTCACCGGATGTACAAAGAATGTCATGTAGTTGTTTTTTTTATCGCATAACATACAAATATTTCCTAATTTAAAATCATACATGTAATATACCAGCCCAAACATCAGAAAATCGTATTATGCTTTGTTTTGCATGCATAACGCTCTTGCTATAAATCTCCCTAACTTCCGGAACCCCTACGACGGGAACTCTCAGTACATCCGGCTAATACGTCGATGAAGCTGCTCAAGTTATCAAACTTCTAATAAATCAATCGTAGGGTAACAATAGCGAGTTTCATAGAAATGGATATGGCCGTGCATGAGCCGTTGACGTTGGAGTGCCAGTGTCTGGCCATCATTTCTAAACTTCGCGTCGGAATGACGAAATCATTAGATCTGGCTTCGATGTTCAACAGTGGTAGTCAAGCGTACACATGACCCAAGTCAAGCCTCACTGGTATAGCGTGAGTTTATTACCCATGGCCAGAAACGGGGCAATGAAACGGCAATTCGAGACTTTCTGAAATGAGACCAGGCTTAATAGGTAATGCGAGGAAATGGTTTGGGAGTTACAAATGACCAGTTCTGTTTCCTATGACTTGCATGTGTCACAATTATGTTAGGGGTATCCAAGACATTGATAGAGACGTTTGTTATCCATACCCCCATGGGATGTCGTTATGGTGTCGTTATGGGATAGGTAGGTAGAAGACCAGCCATCAAATTACTTAAAGAATATTGCAGTGGACAATACTCTTGCATAAACCTTGCAATATTTTGTAAAGGCCGTTACACACCGCTTGATATCCAAAATACAGCCGTGAGAGAAAGAGACAGCACAGCCTTGACATTTTGTTCAAGTCACATTTTGTTTTTTAGAGATCTCAGTGACGAGAAAAAACGGTTTATCTGATCTGTGGACATGTTCTGTGACTGGCAGCCGTTTGATTGCTGGGCCAGGGCATGTCGTCTGCTCAACATGGCGGGATACCATAGGGAACAAACACACGTGTTCAGAATGTAGCCTAAAATGACGTCAGCTCATTGCCTTCTTGTACAGAATGAAATGATGATTTAAGAAACTGCTGAGGGCGACTAACTGAGAGATACTTGCTAGGCAGAATGGCTTTTTAGTCACCATGTTGTGTAATCTGGCCTGTCTGATTGTATTGCCGCCGTCTACAGCTAGGCCACCAGGAGCTACTTGTTAAAAATATAATTACCTAGAAAATGGGTTGTTAAAGAAAATTTTCAATTTCATTTACTTTTAAATACCGCCAGAATAACGCTTGTTTTGTTAATTTTATTCATAGGTGATAATTTAAAACCCAGCACGCGTTCATTTTGTTTTTAATGTGAATATTTATGCAAATATTACTGGTTCCAATTTCTCCTTGTTGTGTCTTTAAACTAACGAGGACGGCTAAATCAGACTCAAGTTGCAATACGTTCCTCGGTATTCAATTGTGTTCCTTTTTGTATCATACATATTTACCCTTCTTTATAGTAAGATGGTGATTTGAATGCAATTTCAAAAGTTCTTTACTGTAGAAGTCAAAATCGCGAGGAGTTCCTTTTCAGATAATTTGCTTTAGAATGCAATCTTTTGCATCAAGCAAGGTCACAAAGCGCCGTGCAGTTCGTACTGTAACAATGTTAAATCTACAATCTAATTCATTACAGTGAATGTATGTTGAAGGGCCTGCGCTTACGGCAATATTCCACCTTGAATACACTATGTTATTTAAGTATTCTTGCTTTTACATGTAAAACATTCGTGTTTAAGCTGGTGGCACGGCCGTTTGTGTAGAAGCGACGAAGTGAGACAGTACAACCAGACCCCAGTTTCAAGTACGTTCCTTAATTTTAAGGAATTCCTTAACTTAAAATGCTTTCTTACGGAGATTTTTTAGTTAAGGAAATTCCCTAAGTTAAGGAATGATCGTGAAACTGTGACCTGTTCATTAAGCATGTCTACCATATATATTCATTAATGATATATAGGCTGAAATAGCGACATTTTGCTAGAGTTGATTTGGAGCAGAAATTTAATGTTTATTAAAATTTAGTGTTTGTCATTTCAGTGTAATGTTTGTACATGGATTCCCGCGATAACTACACATACACAGGGGCATGAGAATTTGTTGCAGCTAGTTTTGGACCTAAACGAAGTAATTTTACACGTTTGGAGGGTGTAGATCAATTTTCAATAAAAATGGCCCTTCAATGGTCATAAAGGCTATACGACCATCGAAGGTGGGCTTTTTTTTTTATCGGAAATTGATCTAAACCCCCTAAAAGTGCAAAATTACTCGAAACACCTCGGTTTAGGTCCAAAACTTGTTGTAAACAATTCTTACACATAGTGTACTTCAAAGCAAAGTCACGCTTTATCTCGTTTTAATTCATAGACCTGTCAATCGATTGGAAGGGCACTATTCATATATCCTCTACGATACCTGCTACATGTACATTCAATATACATGGAAGGCAATTCAGTTGTAAGGTGCGTGCCATATTAAAATCTAACGAGGCCATTTCTAAAATACAAACGCATATCATTCAATTAAATCGTTATCACAATAAAATATTGATTTCCAAGTCATCTGGGTTACTTTTAAAGACAAAAAAAACCAACATCTGATGAATAGAATTGATTTTATGATAGTTAACAGCCGCCTAGGGGTCTGAAAAAGTAAGTTCACCGTCAGTTTAAGATAAAATGTTGTTTTGGGAGACTTTCGTGGGAGATGAAAGATCATGTTCTATGTGGAAATGGTATTGATTTCAGTCCCGAGCTCCTACCCTCTCCTTGGAGTTCCGTACCCGATGGCTTCGTACTGCCGTTATGTAGTATCCTAGATAACGAAGTCAATTACTGAGTCATCAAAAGTTCATTTACAATTTTATTGGATAATTAGACGATATGAGACATAATAAATATCCGTCGAATGAAATAAAAAAAATAACTTTATATTGTAATTTAATCGATTAGATTTGGCTTCACAATCTAAAGTCGACATAATTGTAGAAATGGTTTCAATTACTTGGATTGTACTTGGAGGTAGAATTTTCACAATTTCATTATTTTATAATTTCGACCACTATGAAAATATTTGTTTTATTTGCAAAAAGAAGAAGAAGAAGAAAGGCCTCCAGCCTGCCATTTCAACAATAAGACATAGACTCTATAAAGTGTGCAATATTCCATATTTACAATTTATTAATGTACCAAGAAGACTTAATTTCTATTCATAATTTACTGCCTTATCATACAGTTAAGTATTGCATTGTATGTAAGTTTTCGGACAGTTCATGATTGCGATCGATTTGTAAATTTCAAGATTTCTGACCCGACACCATTTGCGTTTCAATGTCGGTTTCAGCCTTTCTAAGCGGGACAATATCACGCGACCTAAGGAGCTCGGCTAGGTTGTTGGGTGTTGGACTGTCGGTACTCTGGCGTGGTAAAAGTTTACTCTAGTGTCCCCCAGGCTGGGACATTTTAAAGGCCCAATATACGTAACTTCAGGAAATTTTTCGTGATTCTGAAGAATTCTGAAAAAAATCCAGTTAATAACCAGGCAAAAATAAGCCTTAAACGAAGTAAACCTGGGCGGAAACTAACAAGAAAATCTTGACAGAAAAATCCAAAGAATTGAAAATAATTCAGGTGGGGCCCACTTCAACAACAAGCCGAAGTTAAAAGACAGTTCAAAATGGACGTGTGTTTACAAATACCAAGTGTCAACTGCTGCTGTACTGGTAACCGCGAAAGAATTCATCTTGAATATTGCTGATATCAGTTAATCTTAACTAAATAAATATAAAAAGTTATTAGGCTTCATTTTCGCTTCAAGTTTTTCCAAAAGTTACGTATGTCGGGCCTTTAACAAAAATGTGAAATTCTTTAGGTTGTATACTTTGCATGTTCTCTCCTTGAGTAAAACAGAATATTTACGGCCCATTTCTGACTCTAGTCTATGTGAAGAACACCATATATTAGGAAAGCGTAATAAAAACGATACATAATGAAAGTTTTGGAATGGGGCATCATTTTGATTTCGAGTAAAATTCAAATTTAGGTGAGTTGCGAATGTATTCTGTCATCTCTGCACAAACACATCCAAAAATATCATTTCATCACCGATACCTTGTTTTGCCATACTTCACCGATTCCGATTACAGAATAGAAAACTTTTATTGGTGGTTCAAGTTATAAAGCATAGTAAAACATTGTTTTGAAAGATGTCTTTTTTCCATTTTGAATAAATATAGCAAAGATTTGATTGGTTATCACACGTAATTTATACATAGTTCAAGACGTCCACACTCCCGAAGTATTATATTGTTAAATTTTATTTGTGTTGTTGCCAGTAAACTATAGCCATTTACCCAATTTTTAGGTGAACGGTTTCTTTGTCCTTTTGGTAATGTGTGGACGCTACCTCGGTACCAAAGAAGTGGTTGTAGCGATCAAGCAAAAGAACTGGAACATTTGTTTACGTTTTTATGTTATTTTGTTGACGTATGATTTAGTGTAACCGGAAGTTGCTCATGACGTTTCAGTAGACTTGGGCTGTATTATTTGGATTTCCGTTTTACAGCAGATTGAAATGACTCGCATAGCTGTTGACCTTTATGTCGTCTGCGATTGGAATTAGATTCTTTGGAATATGAAATCCATTCTAAAGCACCTCAATGTTTTGAATGAATTCGACGTAAATCAAACATCTATCCTGGAACCAAACTTTCCTATCTACGACGTTCATGTATATGAACCTTTAGCTAGAACTTGTTTTTTTCATCAACACGCCCATCTACAAATCTGCGTGATGCCCGTAGAAGCCAAACACATCGGTATATCACGCCGGAATTGGGACGTTCACAGATCTGTTTATCAGTCTGTCTCGGCGTCACAGGAAGACACTGGGTATGTCTGGAAAGGGAATTAATGGATACATACAGACGTGACAGCTTGGGACGACACAAACACTTATCGGCAGCATCACGACAGTTTCCACTAATCGTTCAAAGATCCCCCAGAGTGGAGGGAAAGGGCCGTTTGGTCGAGTATTTGCTCACACGTCGAGATGGCATTGCGCCTTGTCTGGATAGCTTGAAGCTGTTACATTGGGTTCCAACAGAACATTACCGGGAGAACAATAAGATTATTGTGAATAACAAAACTAAGATGACCAGGCTTTTACAAGTACAGGATGCTGTCTGATATCTTCGAAGACATCCCGCCAATATCTCGATTTGGGTTCTGTTATCTAGCCAACCCACCAGTTGTCGAACGTCTCGCCTCGGTCTTTGGTTGATCGGAAACACACCAGCGAGATTCCTTCGGATGATAAAAACCATCGATGGAAATATTAGCACTGCATGTTATAACTATTTTGCATGCATTCTCTCAAATGAAATACACACAATTGTAACAAGCAATTGGCTTCAAGGCCAGACCGTTTGGAGGCTTGTTTAATCGTTTGAGTTGCATACTTTTCTCATCGATTTTCGTTTACCTGGAATGTTTCTATTTGTATTTCTATCTCAGATTTTGTTTTGTAAATTAACCAACCTAAACATTGAATCACTTGAAGGAATGTTTGTTTCACCTTTAACGTACTGAACTCGTACTCATTAATGCCACAACCTTATTATACCAAAATAAAAGCAACGACAATTCACATGCAAACAGATTTTACAAAGTGAGAGCAATGAACGAAAAATCAAGCTATCTCTTATGAATATTTTTAAACAGTCATTGTCCAATTTTTGTATATTTTGCTCGACCGCCGCAGTGGCCGAGTGGTTAAGATGTTCCGACATTCTACCATTAGCCGTCCACCTCTGGGTTGCGAGTTCGAATCCGTTGCCAGGTACTGACTATATATAGGTCGTGGTTTTTCTCCTGGCACGTCCTTTAATGACCCTGGCTGTTAATAGGACGTAAAAAAAATAAACCAAACCAAATTGCTCGATTTACTATTCAATATTTCTTCAGATGTGGATTCTTTCTACAGTAGATGCAATTATTTATTTTTCTGTCGAATCTTAATTGAATATATCCCCTTTAGTCCGTACGGTTCAGTAAACAGAAACTTATTTTTCAGAATCTGGTATTGTAACGGACAATTTGGGGACGGAAATGAGATGTGTGTACTGTTTCATCAACGATAATAGCAAATAAGCGTCAACCTAATCATTTTTTTGGCTTCTTGTGTCTTGATAGACTTCAGAATCCGATGAATTGGAATGAGGTTGACTGTAAAGACCTCTTGGATACCAAATATCTATTTATCACATCTTAAAATGCAATCTGATACACTATCTTTACGAAGCAGTAGAGTAAGGCTAGTGTATATAATGATGCTCATTTTTTAAACTCAGATTGGACAAAATAACGTTTGTATAAGGATTGAAAGTCATTTGTTTAACTTTCATAGTGCTATGAAAGGTCAGCCGTTACATCCATATTGAATGAAGCCCGCTAGGTTTTATAGCGAAATTTTAAGGCCATATTTTAATGACGTCATATTAATTGACACTTGCTGAGCACCATAACAATTACAAAAGTTATTCAACGTCTTTCTAAAGTTTCTCACTTAAATCTGGTAATATTTGTCTAGGAAACGAAATAAATTGTTTAGTTAGACACTAAGTAATTAGTTTAGTGTATGAAGCAAATAAGTGAGATGTGTAAATACACATCCCATTAGATATAATTAATACTTAGATCTAATTTGAATTGTTGATATCATACGTGATATTTTCGCATGTGATAAATGTAATAATAAAAGGCCGTTCTATTGATATATCAAACATACATATGTATGATACGTCAACAGACTGAGCATAAACGTCCGTATATTGATTTGTTATCTTTTCCTTCAAAGTGATTCGGTAATTTAAGACAAAGTTTATTACATTTTTGCCTGTGAAATATAGAAAAATTATCAAACAGATAAAATATAGGATCTTGCAGTGAAAATATAAGATTTTGTAGTGAAAATATAAGGTTTTGTAGTGAAAATATAAGGTTTTGTAGTGAAAATATAAGGTTTTGTAGTGAAAATATAAGGTTTTGTAGTGAAAATATAAGATTTTGTAGTGAAAATATAAGGTTTTGTAGTGAAAATATAAGATTTTGTAGTGAAAATATAAGGTTTTGTAGTGAAAATATAAGGTTTTGTAGTGAAAATATAAGGTTTTGCCGGAACTTCTTTCCTGTTGTAAGAGTTAACGTTGTTCCCCTTGATCGAACTCCCCAATTGCCCCCTGGCATTGCTGTCGTCTGGTGGACCTGTCTATTGGGGAAAGGTGGAAATGGCTGATCTTGAAGAAATGGCAACGACAGTAGATATTGATGAGGTACTGCTACAGAGTGTAATAAGTAATGGACTTGAAGATCCGATTAACTTATCCCGATTAGCTAAGCCAATCGGTTGTGATTTCGACGGATGGCCTAGCTACTTTCCAGTAAGCAGGTAAAACAATATAAAAGCATTTTAAGGCCTCATGCGAAATGTTATAAAAAGAAAATTCAATGGTTTGTCGTTTAATATCAAATATATTTCACTCGTTTAGCTACGCACTTGTGAAAATATGAAAATAATCTGCCATACTCGTGAAATATATTCGATATAAAAATATTTGACGTCACTAGGTTGTGACACGATGGCTTCTACTGTTGTGTTGCATTTTTGCTGGTGAGCGCGTCTCAGAAATGACCGCATCGCTGGGAATATTGAGCATGACCGCGAAGACAGCATTTCCTTCAATTATTTGTTAGCTGAAACATTTCCACATTAGCAATGGGAGCTCTGATGACAATTCCTATACAAATGCAAATGTATGAAAAAACATGATGTCTGCAAGATGTCAACTTCTAGCTGCACGCCGGATGTGACGTCACTGAATTACCACGCTAGGATCAGAATGATTTTCTCGCTGCCGTCTCACTTTCAAGCTCTGTGCCTTCGACCTGGCATTAATTCCATATTTTAAATCCATTTTGTAACACGGCACGACAAGCTATGAGATGAGACTAATTGTGTTCTGTCATGTGCAAAAGGCATGTCTTGTGGCTATGCAAACAAAAACGAACAGCAGACCTCTTAGCCAAACTGTTTTTAAAGATGTGACACTCTGGCATCTAATTTCAGCATTATATAGGATGGCAATGATGTTTGAGAGACTGATATATTCTGCCTACCTCTGGCAGGGTTTTCTTTTCCGTCATTTAAGTAAGTAACGTCACATCGACACATTTCGGACCCCCATATATATCCCTGTTACTAAATTTAATAAAAAATTAAAATATCTAAAGCTTGAAATCAGACGATGAGTGTTGCGTTCAATGCAGAGCAGCTCACTTCCCAAGTGTAATACTTTGTTTATAAACTGAAATATTATTAAGACTCAGACTCAAACTTAACAAAAAATTACATTCATACGCAATACAGTTACAGTGACATGTTTAGACATTAAAACCCCAGCCTGCATTCCGTACTGACAAAGCACGTGTATTGACTACGCTATATCAGGATTCTCGAACTCAGAAAATAAATGATAAATCAAGACGAGGCTGTGAATTGACCTCGCCATCGCCCGACTATAAGCCGCAGAGACATAATCCGACACAGAGGCTAATCGGTTGTCTGTTAGTTGTCAAGATTTAGGATCAGCAGACGGAACCTGTCAGGAGAATAAGGATGAAATGTTTACAATCAACTATAAACATTAAAGGGAAACCATACTTGTGTAATTACGCCAGCTCTAGACAGGTTTCATCTGAATTTGACGAACCAGAAATTTAATAATAAAAACAAATTCCACAACGAATGCACCTTCAATTCAAGAAAGCACGTAATTTTAAATGTGAATTCCTGAAAGCCTTCTTGCAATAGGCAGGTGACGAAGGCCCACAGCACTATACCTATACCAGTCGTTCTACTCTAATACCGTTGTTAATCGAGCAGAGAGCAGTAACTACCATTTTGTAGACTTAGGTATGTCTCGGCCAGGGGACAGAACCTAAAAGAAAGGGGTGTCAAGTAGACGTTAGGAAGGAAAGAGTAAGAAAAGAAGAGATCAGGGCCCGTATTCATGAAACTGTTCTCATGCTCAAACATGGATTCTTTGCTCAAGCCAGCTTTCTTGAATCTCAACTGAATCATGTCGAATAGTCAAAAAGTCATTGTAAATGTTGAAAACAGCTTTCGACTTCATGCCTCTTCAACTTTTTACCAAAACTTTGACAAAATTAGATTGTTTGAATAATGTATAGCCATTACAAGAATTAAGGCGCAATTGAGCACAGAATCCATGCTTGCGCATGAGAACGGTTTCATGAATACGGGCCCAGATTTCAAACCGTGCACTTGATTCCTAATATTGCAGTGAGCATTAATGTGGTATTTTGACTCCAAGCGCAAGGCGTACACATGTCACATCGCCTTTAAATAAGTCTTTATGAACAATACAATATATGTATAGAGATTCATCAACGAATGCTGATAGGCTATCGGGTTACTCCTACTTGAGTTAGTATATCTTCAGATTGTAGTAAGGTCACGAGTTATGTTTCATCACATTTCTCGCGGAAAATAAATCATGTGCGTTTCTAAAAGGGAGATCAACTTCCATTGATCATGCACCGCAATGGAAAACGAAGCCAAAAAGCAGTGTAACTTGACGTCATGAAGCAAAGTGTTATCCATCTAGTTGTATAAAATGAATGGGTCATGAGTGAGGTAACATACAATATGTTTTGAAATTAATTCTTTTCTTAATCCAAGGTCTGTAAGAGCTTATAGGGATACAATCCACGACCTGTACAAGCTTAAAGCAGATACAATCAACAGTCTGTATAATATTATAGAGGATACAATCCACGGCATGTAGGAGCTTATTTGTGATACAATTCACGGCCTGTAGAAGCTTATAGAGGATACAATTCACGGCCTGTGGGAGCTTAAAGGAGATACAATCCACGGCATGTAGGAGCTTAAAGGAGATACAATCGATGGCCCATAGGAGCTTATAGAGGATATAATTCACGGCCTGTGGGAACTTAAAGGAGATACAATCCACGGCATGTAGGAGCTTAAAGGAGATACAATCGATGGCCCATAGAAGCTTAAAGGAGATACAATCCACGGCCTGTAGGAGCTTCAAGGAAATACAATCTATGGCCTTTAGGAGCTTAAAGGAGATACAATCCATGGCCCATAGGAGCTTAAGCCAGATACAATCCACGGCCTGTAGGAGCTTATAGAGGATACAATCCACGACCTGAAGGAGCTTATAAGGGATACAATCCACGACCTGTAGGAGCTGATAGGGGATACAATCCACGACCTGTAGGAGCTCATAGGGATACAATCCACGGCCTGTAGGAGCTAATAGGGGATACAATCCACGGCCTGTCGGAGCCAATAGGGGATACAATCCACGGCCTGTATGAGCTAATAGGGGATACAATCCACGGCCTGTAGGAGCTCATAGGGGATACAATCCACGGCCTGTCGGAGTTAATAGGGGATACAATCCACGGCCTGTCGGAGGTAATAGGGGATACAATCCACGGCCTGTAGGAGCTAATAGGGGAAACAATCCACGGCCTGTAGGAGCTTATAGGGGATATAATCCACGACCTGTAGGAGCTAATAGGGGATACAATCCACGACCTGTAGGAGCTAATAGGGGATACAATCCACGGCCTGTAGAAGCTTATAGAGGATACAATCCACGACCTGTAGGAGCTAATAGGGGATACAATCCACGGCCTGTAGGAGCTAATAGGGGTACAATCCACGACCTGTAGGAGCTTATAGGGGATACAATCCACTGCCTGTAGGAGCTTATAGGGGATACAATCCACGGTCTATAGGAGCTTATAGGGGATACAATCCACTGCCTGTAGGAGCTTATAGGGGATACAATCCACGGCCTGTAGGAGCTTATAGGGGATACAATCCACGGCCTGTAGGAGCTAATAGGGGATACAATCCACGGCCTGTAGGAGCTTATAGGGGATACAATCCACGACCTGTAGGAGCTAATAGGGGATACAATTCACGACCTGTAGGAGCTTATAGGGGATACAATCCGCGGCCTGTAGGAGCTAATAGGGGATACAATCCACGGCCTGTCGGAGCTTATACGGAATACAATCCACGACCTGTAGGAGCTAATAGGGGATACAATTCACGACCTGTAGGAGCTTATAGGGGATACAATCCACGGCCTGTAGGAGCTAATAGGGGATACAATCCACGGCCTGTCGGAGCTTATACGGAATACAAGCCACGGCCTGTAGGAGCTAATAGGGGTACAATCCACGGTCTATAGGAGCTAATAGGGGATACAATCCACGACCTGTAGGAGCTAATAGGGGTACAATCCACGGCCTGTAGGAGATAATAGGGATACAATCCACGGCCTGTAGGAGCTAATAGGGATACAATCCACGACCTGTAGAAGCTAATAGGGGTACAATCCACAGCCTGTAGGAGCTAATAGGGGTACAATCCACGGCCTGTCAGAGCTAATAGGGGATACAATCCACGGTCTATAGGAGCTTATAGGGGATGCAATCCACAGCCTGTAGGAGCTTATAGGGGATACAATCCACGGTCTATAGGAGCTTATAGGGGATGCAATCCACAGCCTGTAGGAGCTTATAGGGGATACAATCCACGGTCTATAGGAGCTAATAGGGGATACAATCCACGGTCTATAGGAGCTAATAGGGGATACAATCCACGACCTGTAGGAGCTAATAGGGATACACTCCACGGCCTGTAGGAGCTAATAGGGGTACAATCCACGACCTGTAGGAGCTAATAGGGGATATAATCCACGGCCTGTAGGAGCTAATAGGGATACAATCCACGGCCTGTCGGAGCTTATAGGGGATACAATCCACGACCTGTAGGAGCTTATAGGAGATACAATCCACGGCCTGTCGGAGCTTATACGGAATACAAGCCACGGCCTGTAGGAGCTAATAGGGGATACAATCCACGACCTGTAGGAGCTAATAGGGGATACAATCCACGACCTGTAGGAGCTAATAGGGGTACAATCAACGGCCTGTAGGAGCTTATAGGGGATACATTCCACTGCCTGTAGGAGCTTATAGGGGATACAATCCACGGCCTGTCGGAGCTTATACGGAATACAAGCCACGGCCTGTAGGAGGTAATAGGGGATACAATCCTCGGCCTGTAGGAGCTTATAGGGGATACAATCCACGGCCTGTAGGAGCTAATAGGGGATACAATCCACGGCCTGTAGGAGCTTATACGGAATATAAGCCACGGCATGTAGGACCTTATTTTGGATACAATTCACGGCCTGTAGGAGCTAATAGGGGATACAATCCACGGCCTGTAGGAGTTTATAGGGGATACAATCCACTGCCTGTAGGAACTTATAGGGGATACAATCCACGGCCTGTAGGAGCTAATAGGGATACACTCGACGGCCTGTAGGAGCTAATAGGGGATATAATCCACGGCTTGTAGGAGCTAATAGGGATACAATCCACGGCCTGTCGGAGCTTATAGGGGATACAATCCACGGCCTGTCGGAGCTTATACGGAATACAAGCCACGGCCTGTAGAAGCTAATAGGGGATACAATCCACAACCTGTAGGAGCTAATAGGGGTACAATCCACGGCCTGTAGGAGCTTATAGAGGATACAATCAACGACCTGTAGGAGCTTTTAGGGGATACAATCCACTGCCTGTAGGAGCTTATAGGGGATATAATCCACTGCCTGTAGGAGCTTTTAGGGGATACAATCCACGACCTATAGGAGCTTTTAGGGGATACAATCCACTGCCTGTAGGAGCTTATAGGGGATACAATCCACGGTCTATAGGAGCTTATAGGGGATACAATCCACGGTCTATAGGAGCTTATAGGGGATACAATCCACTGCCTGTAGGAGCTTATAGGGGATACAATCCACGGTCTATAGGAGCTTATAGGGGATACAATCCACGACCTGTAGGAGCTAATAGGGGATACAATTTACGGTCTATAGGAGCTTATAGGGGATACAATCCACTGCCTGTAGGAGCTTATAGGGGATACAATCCACGGTCTATAAGAGCTTATAGGTGTACATCCGCGGCCTGTAGGAGCTAATAGGGGATACAATCCACGGCCTGTCGGAGCTAATAGGGGATACAATCCACGACCTGTAGGAGCTAATAGGGGATAAAATTCACGACCTGTAGGAGCTTATAGGGGATACAATCCACGGCCTGTAGGAGCTAATAGGGGATACAATCCACGGCCTGTCGGAGCTTATACGGAATACAAGCCACGGCCTGTAGGAGCTAATAGGGGATACAATCCACGACATGTAGGAGCTAATAGGGGTACAATCCACGGTCTATAGGAGCTAATAGGGAATACAATCCACGACCTGTAGGAGCTTATAGGGGTACAATCCACGGCCTGTAGGAGATAATAGGGATACACTCCACGGCCTGTAGGAGCTAATAGGGGTACAATCCACGGCCTGTAGGAGCTAATAGGGGATGCAATCCACGGCCTGTCGGAGCTTATAGGGGATACAATCCACGACCTGTAGGAGCTTTTAGGGGATACAATCCACTGCCAGTAGGATCTTATAGGGGATACAATCCACGGTGTATAGGAGCTTATAGGGGATACAATCCACGGTCTATAGGAGCTAATAGGGGATACAATCCACGACCTGTAGGAGATCATAGGGGATACAATCCACGGCCTGTAGGAGCTATTAGGGGAAACAATCCACTGCCTGTAGGAGCTAATAGAGGATACAATCCACGGTCTATTGGAGCGTATAGTGGATACAATCCACTGCCTGTAGGAGCTTATAGGGGATACAATCCACGGTCTATAGGAGCTTATAGGGGATACAATCCACGACCTGTAGGAGCTAATAGGGGATACAATCCACGGTCTATAGGAGCTAATAGGGGATACAATCCACGACCTGTAGGAGCTAATAGGGGTACAATCCACGGCCTGTAGGAGATAATAGGGATACAATCCACGGCCTGTAGGAGCTAATAGGGATACAATCCTCGACCTGTAGGAGCTAATAGGGGTACAATCCACGGCCTGTAGGAGCTAATAGGGGATACAATCCACGGTCTATAGGAGCTTATAGGGGATACAATCCACTGCCTGTAGGAGCTTATAGGGGATACAATCCACGGTCTATAGGAGCTTATAGGGGATACAATCCACGGCCTGTAGGAGCTAATAGGGGATACAATCCACGGTCTATAGGAGCTAATAGGGGATACAATCCATGACCTGTAGGAGCTAATAGGGGATACAATTCACGACCTGTAGGAGCTTATAGGGGATACAATCCACGGCCTGTAGGAGCGTATAGGGGATACAATCCACGGCCTGTCGGAGCTTATACGGAATACAAGCCACGGCCTGTAGGATCTAATAGGGGATACAATCCACGACCTGTAGGAGCTAATAGGGGTACAATCCACGGTCTATAGGAGCTAATAGAGGATACAATCCACGACCTGTAGGAGCTAATAGGGGTACAATCCACGGCCTGTAGGAGCTAATAGGGGTACAATCCACGGCCTGTCGGAGCTTATACGGAATACAAGCCACGGCCTGTAGGAGCTAATAGGGATACACTCCACGGCCTGTAGGAGCTAATAGGGGTACAATCCACGGTCTATAGGAGCTAATAGGGGATACAATCCACTACCTGTAGGAGATAATAGGGATACAATCCACGGCCTGTAGGAGCTAATAGGGATACAATCCACGACCTGTAGGAGCTATTAGGGGTACAATCCACGGCCTGTAGGAGCTAATAGGGGTACAATCCACGGCCTGTCGGAGCTTATACGGAATACAAGCCACGGCCTGTAGGAGCTAATAGGGATACACTCCACGGCCTGTAGGAGCTAATAGGGGTACAATCCATGGCCTGTGAGAGCTAATAGGGGATACAATCCACGGCCTGTCGGAGCTTATAGGGGATACAATCCACGGCCTGTAGGAGCTAATAGGGGATACAATCCACGACCTGTAGGAGATCATAGGGGATACAATCCACGGCGTGTAGGAGCTTATAGGGGAAACAATCCACTGCCTGTAGGAGCTAATAGAGGATACAATCCACGGTCTATTGGACCGTATAGGGGATACAATCCACGGCCTGTAGGAGCTTATAGGGGATACAATCCACGGTCTATAGGAGCTTATAGGGGATACAATCCACGACCTGTAGGAGCTAATAGGGGATACAATCCACGGTCTATAGGAGCTTATAGGGGATACAATCCACGGCCTGTAGGAGCTTATAGGGGATACAATCCACTGCCTGTAGGAGCTTATAGGGGATACAATCCACGGCCTGTCGGAGCTTATACGGAATACAATCCACGGCCTGTAGGAGCTAATAGGGGTACAATCCACGGCCTGTATGAGTTTATAGGGGATACAATCCACTGCCTGTCGGAGCTTATACGGAATACAAGCCACGGCCTGTAGGAGCTAATAGGGGTACAATCCACGGTCTATAGGAGCTAATAGGGGATACAATCCACGACCTGTAGGAGCTAATAGGGGTACAATCCACGGCCTGTAGGAGATAATAGGGATACAATCCACGGCCTGTAGGAGCTAATAGGGATACAATCCTCGACCTGTAGGAGCTAATAGGGGTACAATCCACGGCCTGTAGGAGCTAATAGGGGATACAATCCACGGTCTATAGGAGCTTATAGGGGATACAATCCACTGCCTGTAGGAGCTTATAGGGGATACAATCCACGGTCTATAGGAGCTTATAGGGGATACAATCAACGGCCTGTAGGAGCTAATAGGGGATACAATCCACGGTCTATAGGAGCTAATAGGGGATACAATCCACGACCTGTAGGAGCTAATAGGGGATACAATTCACGACCTGTAGGAGCTTATAGGGGATACAATCCACGGCCTGTAGGAGCTTATAGGGGATACAATCCACGGCCTGTCGGAGCTTATACGGAATACAAGCCACGGCCTGTAGGATCTAATAGGGGATACAATCCACGACCTGTAGGAGTTAATAGGGGTACAATCCACGGTCTATAGGAGCTAATAGGGGATACAATCCACGACCTGTAGGAGCTAATAGGGGTACACTCCACGGCCTGTAGGAGCTAATAGGGGATACAATCCACGACCTGTAGGAGCTTATAGGGGATATAATCCACGGCCTGTAGGAGCTAATAGGGGTTACAATCCACGACCTGTAGGAGCTAATAGGGATACACTCCACGGCCTGTAGGAGCTAATAGGGGATACAATCCACGACCTGTAGGAGCTTATAGGGGATATAATCCACGGCCTGTAGGAGCTTATAGGGATACAATCCACGGCCTGTCGGAGCTTATAGGGGATACAATCCACGACCTGTAGGAGCTTATAGGAGATACAATCCACGGCCTGTCGGAGCTTATACGGAATACAAGCCACGGCCTGTAGGAGCTAATAGGGGATACAATCCACGACCTGTAGGAGCTAATAGGGGTACAATCCACGGCCTGTAGGAGCTAATAGGGGTACAATCCACGGCCTGTAGGAGCTTATAGGGGATACAATCCACTGCCTGTAGGAGCTTATAGGGGATACAATCCACGGCCTGTCGGAGCTTATACGGAATACAAGCCACGGCCTGTAGGAGGTAATAGGGGATACAATCCACTGCCTGTAGGAGCTTATAGGGGATACAATACACGGCCTGTAGGAGCTTTTAGGGGATACAATCCACGACCTGTAGGAGCTTTTAGGGGATACAATCCACTGCCTGTAGGAGCTTATAGGGGATACAATCCACGGTCTATAGGAGCTAATAGGGGATACAATCCACGACCTGTAGGAGATCATAGGGGATACAATCCACTGCCTGTAGGAGCTTATAGGGGATACAATCCACTGCCAGTAGGAGCTTATAGGGGATACAATCCACGGTCTATAGGAGCTTATAGGGAATACAATCCACTGCCTGTAGGAGCTTATAGGGGATACAATCCACGGTCTATAGGAGCTTATAGGGGATACAATCCACGACCTGTAGGAGCTAATAGGGGATACAATCCATGGTCTATAGGAGCTTATAGGGGATACAATCCACTGCCTGTAGGAGCTTATAGGGGATACAATCCACGGTCTATAAGAGCTTATAGGTGTACATCCACGACCTGTAGGAGCTAATAGGGGATATAATCCACGGCCTGTAGGAGCTAATAGGGATACAATCCACGGCCTGTCGGAGCTTATAGGGGATACAATCCACGGCCTGTCGGAGCTTATAGGAGATACAATCCACGGCCTGTCGGAGCTTATACGGAATACAATCCACGGCCTGTAGGAGCTAATAGGGGATACAATCCACGACCTGTAGGAGCTAATAGGGGTACAATCCACGGCCTGTAGGAGCTTATAGGGGATACAATCCACTGCCTGTAGGAGCTTATAGGGGATACAATCCACGGCCTTTAGGAGCTAATAGGGGTACAATCCACGGCCTGTAGGAGTTTATAGGGGATACAATCCACGGCCTGTAGGAACTTATAGGGGATACAATCCACGGCCTGTAGGAGCTTATAGGGGATACACTCCACGGCCTGTAGAAGCTTATAGGGGATACAATCCACGGCCTGTAGGAGCTAATAGGGGATACAATCCACGGCCTGTAGGAGCTTATAGGGGATACAATCTACGGCCTGTAGGAGCTTATACGGAATATAAGCCACGGCATGTAGGACCTTATTTTGGATACAATTCACGGCCTGTAGGAGCTAATAGGGGATACAATCCACGGCCTGTAGGAACTTATAGGGGATACAATCCACGGCCTGTAGGAGCTAATAGGGATACACTCCACGGCCTGTAGGAGCTTATAGGGGATACAATCCACGGCCTGTAGGAGCTAATAGGGGGTACAATCCACGGCCTGTCGGAGCTTATAGGGGATACAATCCACGGCCTGTAGGAGCTAATAGGGGATACAATCCACGGCCTGTAGGAGCTTATACGCAATACAAGCCACGGCCTGTAGGAGCTTATAGGGGATACAATCCACGGCCTGTCGGAGCTTATAGGAGATACAATCCACGGCCTGTCGGAGCTTATACGGAATACAATCCACGGCCTGTAGGAGCTAATAGGGGATACAATCCACGACCTGTAGGAGCTAATAGGGGTACAATCCACGGCCTGTAGGAGCTTATAGGGGATACAATCCACTGCCTGTAGGAGCTTATAGGGGATACAATCCACGGCCTGTCGGAGCTTATACGGAATACAAGCCACGGCCTTTAGGAGCTAATAGGGGTACAATCCACGGCCTGTAGGAGTATATAGGGGATACAATCCACGGCCTGTAGGAACTTATAGGGGATACAATCCACGGCCTGTAGGAGCTTATAGGGATACACTCCACGGCCTGTAGGAGCTTATAGGGGATACAATCCACGGCCTGTAGGAGCTAATAGGGGATACAATCCACGGCCTGTAGGAGCTTATAGGGGATACAATCTACGGCCTGTAGGAGCTTATACGGAATATAAGCCACGGCATGTAGGACCTTATTTTGGATACAATTCACGGCCTGTAGGAGCTAATAGGGGATACAATCCACGGCCTGTAGGAACTTATAGGGGATACAATCCACGGCCTGTAGGAGCTAATAGGGATACACTCCACGGCCTGTAGGAGCTTATAGGGGATACAATCCACGGCCTGTAGGAGCTAATAGGGGGTACAATCCACGGCCTGTCGGAGCTTATAGGGGATACAATCCACGGCCTGTAGGAGCTAATAGGGGATACAATCCACGGCCTGTAGGAGCTTATACGCAATACAAGCCACGGCCTGTAGGAGCTTATAGGGGATACAATCCACGGCCTGTCGGAGCTTATAGGAGATACAATCCACGGCCTGTCGGAGCTTATACGGAATACAATCCACGGCCTGTAGGAGCTAATAGGGGATATAATCCACGACCTGTAGGAGCTAATAGGGGTACAATCCACGGCCTGTAGGAGCTTATAGGGGATACAATCCACTGCCTGTAGGAGCTTATAGGGGATACAATCCACGGCCTGTCGGAGCTTATACGGAATACAAGCCACGGCCTTTAGGAGCTAATAGGGGTACAATCCACGGCCTGTAGGAGTTTATAGGGGATACAATCCACGGCCTGTAGGAACTTATAGGGGATACAATCCACGGCCTGTAGGAGCTTATAGGGATACACTCCACGGCCTGTAGGAGCTTATAGGGGATACAATCCACGGCCTGTAGGAGCTAATAGGGGATACAATCCACGGCCTGTAGGAGCTTATAGGGGATACAATCTACGGCCTGTAGGAGCTTATACGGAATATAAGCCACGGCATGTAGGACCTTATTTTGGATACAATTCACGGCCTGTAGGAGCTAATAGGGGATACAATCCACGGCCTGTAGGAACTTATAGGGGATACAATCCATGGCCTGTAGGAGCTAATAGGGATACACTCCACGGCCTGTAGGAGCTTATAGGGGATACAATCCACGGCCTGTAGGAGCTAATAGGGGGTACAATCCACGGCCTGTCGGAGCTTATAGGGGATACAATCCACGGCCTGTAGGAGCTAATAGGGGATACAATCCACGGCCTGTAGGAGCTTATACGCAATACAAGCCACGGCCTGTAGGAGCTTAAAGGAGATAGAATCCATGGCCCAAAGGAGCTTAAAGGAGGTACAAGCCATTGTGTGTATGAGCTTATAAGGGATACAATCTGCGTCCTGTATGAGCTTATAGGAGATACAATCCACGGCTTGTAGGAGCTTAAAGGAAATACAATTCATGGCATGTAGAAGCTTTAAGGAAATTAAGGGAGATACAATCCACGGCATGTCGGAGCTTATGAGGTATACCATCCACGGCCTGTGTGAGCTTAAAGGAGATACAATCCGCGGCCTTAACAGCTTATAGGGGATGCATTATAGCTACATTATTCAATAATATTTACAGATACAACGAATATATATATTTACATATCTAATTCACCATTCATGTAGCTAAATCTATATTCCGCAATGACAGTGGATAGCTACGAAAACATCACGTAAGCCTACATGATGTGTTTTGAAGGAGGATTAAATAGCGAGTGTTTGAAACCTATGTATGATCAGCCGGTACGTAATCCCTCGATTGTTGGTCGTACAGGTACGTGTATTGTTCAAAAGGTAATAAATCAATATTTGAATGACCATTAAAATCACGACCCAACGATTTAAAAAGCAATAAATCTTACATCAGGTTAAATTGATATGATTAGGGCGTGTCAAATCTGTCCTCGAGAAAGCTCCTAGTCAGCCCGACCTCGATGTCTCGATATGCAAGCTTATGTCATATCGGCACCGAACTTCCGAAGAAATACAGAGGCAAGTTATATATGATAGTGTTGATTTTTAGCCAAATGGGTAACACTGTTTGTTGCAATGTATTCTTCTTTCTGAATACTCAATACCAACCAGTCTTTGAGTCCTATCTGGATCGGTTCTCTAGTTACACCTAGCACTATCAGTCTACACGAGCTTTTTTTCTAATTTTGAGTGACGCAATCCTCTCCGGGAGATTATTATACATAGTAACCAGAACTTCGTAGTACATTTGGAGAATAGTTTACAATTATTATATACTGTATAACACTTTCAATTTTTTCTAGATGTTCGTTATAATTACTCAGGGCTGCTATAGCTACTAGCATTTGTGTCCAATATGGATGCTTGCTAATTGCTATAGCTACTTGCAATTTGAGCCTTATCTGGACAATTGCTATATCTACTAATGAGTTTGTGCTATCTAGACGATTGCTACGAGTTCTTTCTGGATGGTCATATTTTCGTAAAAGGGGACATGGCAGCCAAATGGTAGAAGTGTCTGACATCCTATAACTTCCCACTAGCCCTCCACATCTAAGTTCGATGCCAACTGGCCGTTGGTCGGTCGTCTTTCTCCGGTAACTCCGGCTTTCCCACCATAACTGTTAACAGGACGCAAAACACAAACAAACCATACATCGTCCTACTATCGCTAACCTTAAACTGAACTTCCGGGGTGTTACAGTAGTTACTGGTACTTTCGAGCTCGATTGGGGTGGGGTGTTGTTGTAGGGTACTACTTCCGAGCTCGGAGCTTTATTGGAAAATATTATGGCAAATGGAGTTTATTGATTAAATAGAGAGTATGAAAGAAATGAAATATCTCGTCAACTTTATCTGAAGAATTTGAATCACTTACGTCGCCATATTATTTGTCAAGCATGATGCCTTGTATGTGTATAATCAATTTTATTTGATAAAATAAGTACATTTACTTTTTCACCAAAGTTGAAACAAATCATGCGATACCATACGTTTATCGTAATTTTGTATTAATGGTTTCAATATATACACGTTACGAAATTTCATAATCTTAATCATATATTTAGAAAATGTATTCACAAATTTCAATTAAAGTATTCCAAATGGACTTTTCCTTTATCGTACAAATTTAAACGACTACAACACAACTTTGTCAAATTTTAATATTATTACAAAGCTTTTACCGTGACGCTAGCCAAGCACACAATCGATACATTAGCGGCATGTTGAACTATATCATATTAAGTATTGCGCACCATTATACTAAGATAAGAGCAAATGAACAGCGCTAACCTTTAATTTGGTCGACATGAACAAACACATGTATCGATTTATCTGTGTACATACGTAAAACCTCTGTTTCACCCCTACATACATGTACAACCTCCCGCCACGTACACCTCAAATCAAACACACCTTCCAAGAACACCTTCTCACCAAACATACTCTTCAATCAATCACACTCTGCAACCAAGTACACCCTCCAATCCATCACATTCTTTATTATAACATAATCTACCAACAAGCACAACCCCCAGTCACGTACATCATTCAAACAAGTACACCCTCCAATCCATTAAATTATTTTTTTTATAACATAATCTACCACCAAACTCAACCCCCAGTCGCGTACATCATTCAAACAAGCACGCCCGTTAATATTGCATGTCCTCCCATCAAGCAAACCCCCGAACGCATTTTCCAATCGAACACACCCTCTCATATCTAGGTGCTGCCTTATCTGAACTCAAAGATTTTCCTCAACGCGACTCGACAATTTTGTCTACTAAACAGACATACAATGTACTTGGTATTTAGAGTTTATGATAAGACTTGAATGGCGACCAAACTGAGTCTAATCTACCCGAGGCAGTTATGATGTGTATATTATTTGGGGCTTCGATGAAGCCAATTATTTTCTCTTGGCACCGTAAATAAGCTAAGGTTGTGTCTAATCCACATGAGACCTGTCAAATTATCACATTAGACGTCGGCTAACTTTTAAAATTACACATTCTATAATTCATGGTGCCTAGCCATAAACCGTATTTATAAAGTCAGATCCATGCTATTCATATAATAATTCGTTGTCCAATACACACATAGGGTAAACTATAGTGTGTCCATACCATTGTATACATCAATCCATCATATTACAGTCAAATTTTAGCAAATTGTCAACCAGAATGTCCATATCTAAACCAGAACATGTTTATGATATTATCTGTTCTCGTACATTTATACGCCCCGGTGTGCTATATAATGTGAGGTAAAGTGTTGTATTAAAAATCAATTCTATACAATGACATGACACATTCCTTATAATGACATTTGTTCACTTTATCGATATTCCTTATAATGATATTTCTTCACTCTGTCGCTATTCATTATGATGATATTTCTTCACTCTATCGATATTCCTTATAATGATATTTCTTCATTATATCGCTATTCCTTATAATGATATTTCTTCACTACATCGCTATTCCTTATAATGACATTTATTTACACTAATGTTATTCCTTATAAAGATATGTCTTTATTCTAATGCTGTTCCTTAGATATATCTTCAATTTTTAGTATTATGCTATTCCATATAATACATATTGCCATTCCTAATAACGAATTAGCTTCATTTCAATATGCTATATGCTACTCCTTATAAAGATATTGCCATTTTAATGCATTTACTATTCCTCATTACGAAATCGCTTCAATACTAGGTATTTACTATATTCATTATAATGTCATTAGTGATATCAGTATAACGACATTGCTTCACTCTATTGTGTCAGTTAGTGACTGTTTTCTATTCAAATGTCAATTTAGTCAAAATACCACTTTCCCCTTATCATCCGAATCATTTAAGTATCTAAAATAAGCGCCAACAGCATCGAGTTTGCAAGAATACAACAAACTGCAGCAAGTTTACCAGAATACAGATCTCGGCTGTATAAGTAGACCAACAAGGCATGATGTCAACCGCAGCATCTCTTTACTATTGAAACCCGCTTTGATTGCACTTGCGCGTTTATCAACTTTTCGAGACAGAAAATAACAATGTCTTGTAGTGCTGGTACCTTGAAATAACTTCCATCCTCGGTCGTGAATTTGGTGTTTGCCGGTTCCTTGCTCTTTGATAGTCAATTAACTACACATCAGCTTAATTACAATCTTTTATCATCACACAGTCCTGCTTCTCAGAATCAGGGTCGTTCATATCTTACATTCGCATCAATGTCACAAGACGCTTGAAATGTCAAAGCATCGAATCTAAATATAGGTTAATTAATAATTAGTCACCCCTCAGTTCGCCCAGTTGAACACGTCGTGTGTATTGTATAAGATCGACAAACCACGCAATCGTTGTACAGTGAACCTTGATTACACATAATTAGCTGTAGGATAATTGGTATCGATCTCGGGTGTTGTTCTTTACAGCTAGACCAACTGGACGTCCTGTTAACTCACACATTTACCAGTATTTGTACATAACGTTACCGAATTGTCTCTCCACTTCGTCGATAACATTAAGAACACTCAACGGTCTCCGAGAGCGCATGCTATGGATTCAACAGACAGTCCCGGATTATTTCTTCTTAAGGGATAATGCCCTTCTTTCAAATTGAAGCTTATATAGACCATAATTCGGTCCATGGTATGGTTTGCGAGAACATTTGGTCCAAGGTATGACCTTCGAGAACACTTGGTCCAAGATATGGTCTCCGAGAACACTTGGTCCAAGATATGATTTCCGAGAACACTTGGTCCAAGATATGGTCTCCGAGAACACTTGGTCCAAGATATGGTCTCCGAGAACACTTGGTCCAAGATATGGTCTCCGAGAACACTTGGTCCAAGATATGGTCTCCGAGAACACTTGGTCCAAGATATGATCTCCGAGAACACTTGGTCCAAGATATGGTCTCCGAGAACACTTGGTCCAAGATATGGTCCCCAGGAAGTATTTGTCCAAGACTATGAGGAGAGCAATTTGACAAAAACAACACAGTTCTTGGCTCGACTGGTCCTTTATCTGGCTTCCTGTTACAATTGGTCAGAAACAATACGGTCCCGAACCCTTGGCCTCTGGGAACACTTGGTCCATGATTCAATCAACGAGAACACTGGGTCCATCATTGTATACAGACCGGGAAACACACAGGCTACCAGTACAGGGTACTGGGAACACTTGGTCTTTGATATGGTCCCCAATTAAAAGTGGCTCATAACAGGGTCTCCGAGAACACTCGTACTCGAATCAGCTTACAAGGCACACATCGCAGTGGTCTGTAAACTCCCTGATATACAGCCGAATATTCGATTCCTAGGTACATATAACCTTAAATAAGATTCCTAGCACCAGGTTAACATATCCTTTATGGGTTTCCGGAGGTCAGTATCCCTGATCCTTGAGATAATCTCCGACCTTGACCAGCATGCTATAGCAGCCCCCGGGATGGCCGGATTCCTCGTACACTCCTATAAGGAGACACAACTTACACCTGAAGATGACACAACCGAAGCCCGTAGCACTGTCTCTCCCTATCATCACTGTGCTGTCCTGTCGGGTACACGTGTATCGTTTGTTACTCAAACTTATTCCTAAAGTTCGTATTGACGATGGGTCCACAAAACCATCTAGAATTGCCTGAACCTCGGAGGCAGTGACGTCGAAGGCCGGGGATGCTGCCCACCTTCGTCCATCCTGTCCAACAATGGCTGCCCTGTTCACATGTCCACTCTCGAGGAAAACGTTGGCCACGTATTCCCGCCACGAGCAAGGCATCTTTTTGGGGTAGGAACAATCCCGAAGCAGACAACCAACATGGAAAGAAAAGAGTGAAATGGCGTTAGTGATGAGAAAATATTTGTGAAGATCAATACACCGATACCACAAAAGCCCCTTTCAGTTACAAATTGATTGTCGATATTATGAGTGACACCTACAGCTCGAGTATTGTCAGTGTGCCCAATAAACATTCTCCCGGTAACACGCAAAGGCATTCACCCACTTAACATAAAACTGCCATTAGACATGCCGAGCTGTCCGGAAAGCAAACAGTGCCCGATAATACTTACATGGGTGGAGGCGGGTGAAAGGGGACGTAACTCCGCTTTCATAAGCCGCGCTCTGTTGGTTCCATACATAATTTCACTTGTTTGAAACCTTGTCAATGTCGCCGATTATTTCGTTACATACACAAACACAGATCGTAAGGTAAATGAAGTACATATCATAACAATGAGGTTTTGTACGGATTTATTTGAAGATTGGACCGATACGGAGATTTTCAAGTATCAATGAGGTCTATTGTATTACAGGGTAATTGTCCTTATCCGAACCCTGTGCCGTTTTTATGTCCAGCTGAACATCTGATCGCGCCGGAGTATTTGCATGCATACTTAATCTGCCAATAAAATGTATATATTTGTTCCTGAATGGAATACAATACGGTCTACATGTCGTATTAAAATATAGCGTGGTTCACAAAGGATCTGTCTGTTTGATTATGTTACAATCGGAAAGAATATCTCTCCATTCCAAAAGTTACCTTTGAAATTATGTTAGTTAAATGGACACTTTGTACTCAGATTGTATACATCATAATAGCATATTAACATATGTTTGTATATGAGGTAAGAAGATAATTTTCAAAGATTCCTATTTTCTGTCGGTATGTGCAAACACATCCACAATATATTTCAATGAATTATAACTGATAGCAATACATGCGACACAATTATTTTAGACTAAAGCAATTTGTTTCACTAGTTACTGTTTATCTGTATTAATTGACAAAGTCAAATTTCAGCAATCGTTTTTACTGACAAGTCCAACATCATATAAATTGACAAATTAGAAAGTCACCATTATTTTCATTCACAAAAATTAGATGGCATAATACACACATATGCTGCACCTTTTATATTTAGTCATAGATACAATATGCCGAATAGTCCTCCTATGACTCTTCAGTGATGTTAGCGCCCAAAAGGTGGGAATCCAAAAATTCTAAACTAATGTAGAAGCAGAAGGGTCAGGTGCGTAATACCCCTTTAAATTATGAATTTAGAAGTAAAATAAAATTAGTTCTGTATACTTTCAAAACGTGTTCTACGAAAATGTGTATAGTATGTACCGTGCCACTACCCAAATGAGAACTGTGGCTAGGGAGCACCAGCAAACCTCGGGGAATACAATAAACGATTCAATCAAAAATCGAATCGTAATAGTGATAATTATATCAACGGACAAGCTAAATGTCACAAATACTTTATTGAAACAAGCCCAGTATGTCGGATTTAACACCTGTGGCTAGGCTTACAGTTCAGGGGTCGATAACCAGGTAACTTTCCTGAAATCAGTTTGCATTATTTGTAAACAAATTGGTGTGAATACACACATGTACACACACGTACCCCACATAATCCTACGTCACTTTAAAGTCCTAACTATATGTAAGATTGACAGAAATCCGGGTGTCAGTATAATAAGGCTCTGATATAATCAGTCCATCCATTATACCCGATTTAACTCGCCGTGTCAAAGTGTATACATTTTACACGCGTGAGTGAACAACCAATTTAAACTAGATCAATCGGCAATGTTATGGAAGACGATGCTAAATTTCAGTATATACCTATTTATAACGTAAGTAGTATATATTGGAAATACAAACATACAACTCATTATCAGTACTATTAATGGTATCGAGGGAACTCTCTCGACGAAAACAATTTTCAGTATATATATACTTATATAAATATAAGGAGTATCTATTTGAAATAGACAACATACAACTCATTATCAGTACTATTAATGGTATCGAGGGAACTCTCTCGACAAAAACAGTTTTCAGTATATACTTATAAATGTAAGGAGTATCTTTTTGAAATAGACAACATACAACTCAGTACTGACAATGGTGTCTAGTCTGACGAACTCTCTGGACGAAAAACAATTACCTGTTTCAAAATTAATGAACGTAACTTAGACGTGTGCCTGTCGTTTTATGATATGGTACACTGTAATAGAGACAGTATTTCAAAGTTGAGTTACATTGCATCACCCACTGTAAAGAACAATCAATCAATATATCAATCAATGGATACCACGTGTTAAAAGCGTGTAAGAAAAACAAACCAAAATCATGTTTTCATGTTAAGTGATATCCAGTCAATTCATTTTACGAGACGAATTATTCACAGTCGATAACATTTCATCACTTGATTTAGTTTTGGAAAAATGATTTAAACGAATCATCTTTTAATGAATTATCATAAAATTTCACATAATCTTTTTTCATGTACAACATACGTCTAAAAACAAAGACCCTCTATATTTTACGTTTTAAGTTGTGTACATATAAATCAACCGACAGTTTGCCCGACAACAAGGAAACTTGGCTTTTACCTAACATTTTGCCTTATAACAACCAGAGAACTTTGTATTTTTTACCTGAAAATCGATGACCTTACGGTCTAGTAACGTTTTATCTGACGACCTAGTAACGTTTTACCTGACGACCTAATAACATTTTACCTGACGACCTAGTTACGTTTTACCTGACGACCTAGTAACGTTTTACCTGACGACCTAGTAACGTTTTACCTGACGACATAGTAACGTTTTACCTGACGACCTAGTAACGTTTTATCTGACGGCCTAGTAACGTTTTACCTGACGACCTAGTAACGTTTTACCTGACGACCTAGTAACGTTTTACCTGACGACTTAGTAGCGTTTTACCTGACGACCTAGTAACGTTTTACCTGACGACCTAGTAACGTTTTACCTGACGGCCTAGTAACGTTTTACCTGGCGACCTAGTAACGTTTTACCTGACGACCTAGTAACGTTTTACCTGACAGCCTAGTTACGTTTTATCTGACGACCTATTAACGTTTTACCTGACGACCTATTAACGTTTTACCTGACGACCTAGTAACGTTTTACCTGGCGACCTAGTAACGTTTATACCTGACGGTCTACTTCAGTTTTACCTGACGATCCAGTAACATTTTTACCTGACAGCCTAGTTACGTTTTACCTGGCGACCTAGTTACTTTTTTACCTGACAGCCTAGTTACGTTTTACCTGACGACCTAGTTACTTTTTTACCTGACAGCCTAGTTACGTTTTACCTGACGACCTAGTTACGTTTTACCTGACGACCTATTGACGTTTTACCTGACGGCCTAGTTACGTTTTACCTGACGACCTAGTTACGTTTTACCTGACGACCCAGTTACGTTTTACCTGGCGACCTAGGTACGTTTTACCTGACGACCTAGTAACGTTTTACCTGACGGCCTAGTTCTGTTTAACCCGACACTAATGTGTTTTTATTCTGACGTTCTGGTAATTTTATGTCTGAGCACTAAAACACATTTTACATAAAGAACCAAACAAGGTTTACTACCAACCAGGTCCTGTATTCATATTTACATTTATCCTGCTCAAACATAGACTTTGTTCCATACGTCCAATGTTTTTGTTCCTACAGTATTTTGTTTATAAATGTTTCGTATTATGAATGTTTCCAAAACTCTTCGATATGAGCTTGAGCATGAACACATTTTCATGAACTTTGACTATGAGGATACATTTTACTCTTTGAACTTTTTTGCTTGAGCAGGACCCCTGGATGGACATACTGTATCCTAGCTATCAAACAACCTAACATATAATAGTCCAATAATGGCCCACACTCTTCGATATGATTAAATAGCGTCAGATCAAATTGTCGGTTTTAATTACAACTTCACTGTTGATATGCCCGAGCTTGGTTCGTTTGAACCATTGTTTTAAGGTATTCGGGCATTTGCATAATGCCCACGATAAGCTTTCAGCGACAACATTTGACATGTGTCGTCTTTAACATCGTCTACATTTGTTCTCAAACGCTAGGGAACATGGAGCCAACACGAGGAAGGTGCAGAAAAAAATCGCAGACAAGAAATATATTCGCATGAAGAGTACGATTTAAGTGAGATAACGTATCTATTACATATATATTGAAAACAGATAATCATCTTCAGCAGAAGAAATACAACAATCAATTCATGCCTCGGATATCAAATTCTTAAAACTTTGAATATAAAAAAAAAATGAAAAAAAAAGGCTCATAATTCAGAATAACGCGAAATGTATTTAACATGTCAAAAATTTCAAACACCACAATACATCGTGTACAAGGCTTAACCAAGCGTTTTACTTAAATATGATGTAATTATGTTATAGCACCGAATAAAATTCGAGCTCTTAAAGAAATAAAGGAAGATAAACGGTTATGTTACAAACAAAACATCATTTTAAATTGTTGCTCGGCGATGATGAGAAATTCCTGGAAAAGATTTCTCTGACCTTTAAGATTATTCCTTGGTAACGATTCCTCTGACCTTGCAGATTATCCCTTGGTAACGATATCTCTGACATTGTAGATTATCCCTTGGTAACGATTTCTCTGACCTTGTAGATTATCACTTGGTAACGATATCTCTGACATTGTAGATTATCCCTTGGTAACGATTTCTCCGACTTTGTATATTATTCCATGGTAACGAATTATCTGGCCTTGTAGATCATTCCATGGTAACAATTTATATGACCTTGTAGCTTGATAGATTATTTCATGGTAACGATGCCCTGGGAAGGACTCTCAAGGCGTGACAACGTTTATTATTTCCTGACATGATGAGTGGTTGCAGTTTTAGTAGTTACAAATTGTTCATGGTAAAATCAAATAAAACAAAGTATCACACCCTTACCTTTTTGACCTCCATGGGTCCCGTGAGGTGTTTCCGACAACTACATGTAATCCCGTGAATCTATAAGTGTTACTGTATTACTGACTCACACCCAACGGATTATCGTCACATATAACCCCTGCTTTGACCTGTAATTAACATATAGTTGTCCAAAGTCCCTCCCCAACATTGCCCCGTACCCCTTGTCCCTATCGGAGAGAGGCCCGGATGATCTGTCACTGTCTCCACGTGCCCCGGGCCTGTCTCGTCCCGTGACTACAGATAAAAGCGGTTCTACCCGGGACAGGACTCGAGTCATCCCATAGACACCATTTGGCCCACTGTTAGTCCTATCTTATTGTGTCATCCATACGCCATTGTCTGTTTTTGTTGGTGAGACTCATACGGAACAATACACAGTTAGAACCGTTCATATGAATTGTTTATTACTCGTAAATCTGAACGGTTCATTTGACAATTTGCAACCAGACGATCATACGAATCAATTGCCATAAGCCGTTGTTTCATTATATAAGGCCTGAATATTGTTATAATTATCGTTGTCAGCCTGGGATCTCTTTGACCTTCAATGCCATTGATTTATTTGAAAGTATACAGTTGCATTGCTGCCCAACGGATGCCGCTTTTAGCATGTCGCTGAGAGATCGTAGCGTTACCAAGGATACAACAACGGGTCATACGTATCATGGTGAAAGTGACCTTCGACAAATGGCAAATGCGACTACTTGTGCAACACACATCAATCAAATTTGACATGCATAAGAACTGTGACATGGTTTTCGGTGGAGACATCGAACCTTATAAACCACATGCTAACGTTCTATAGAAGATGCTTATAGGCCAAAGCTTCACATCCAGGGACGTGTATATATTGCTAATATTGGACCGAGGAAAGACATTTAAAAACTATTTGCAAAAACAATATCTTTCTCGAAGCTTATTCCTACGAGAACCTAACTGGAAACTGATTTCAGTTTTTATTAAAGCAAGGCTCGTCGAAATCAATTTTGTTGAAACCTTATACGGTATTGAACTATTGAAGTTATTGTTGAGCAAAGTACATGTTTCATAGACATGCTATATCGATGCCCTTTCTTCATCACACAAAGCCTTTTGTCACGTGTGTTAGTCATTTTCGTCAAACAAACGTATTTTGCATTTTAATAGAATTTTAGAGAAAGCTTATGACACGACAATCTCCTGCCTCTATCAACGCAATCTCGACCAAACTCAGTGCTAGATGCCTAGATGTTTTATAATATATGCTCTTTTTATAGATGGCAACATATTTCACTGCCATCTGAAAATTAAATATATTTGTTCGTGTCTTTTGCTGATAATGTTGTTATTATGAGTAGAACTTAATAATGGTCTTTTTGACCTGTTTTTTCCCTACAGTTTATGTCTTTTGCCTAAACTTTCGAAATATATCATTTGACATTTGTGCTAGGGGGTTTGGCAATTCCCAAGGGATACAAAAACACAGCATTTTAAATCGATTTTAGTTTATTTTATAAAATGTCAGATATATTAAGCTTTAAATTTCTCATTGAAATGTTTTATCTTTTTTTCCTGGATTTTGTTTTGTTTTGCCGATTAGAATTTGAAAGTTGAAGTAAAGGTCTGGAAAAGGGCTAATATAGTGTTAATGTGTCGGCAATGAAATAACGTTTTTATGACGAAGCCCCCCCCCCCCCCCCCGGAATAATTCTGTTTTTAAATGATCAAAAATGAGCATTAATATTGTTATATTCAAAACCACCTAACATTTGAAAGCAACTTCACATTGTTTTGTTGATTTTGAAAGTAACCAAATTTCCGTGCAAATCAAGTTCTTTGTCATAGCAATCATGTACAGTTTATATACATGTACACTGACTTCCGGTGAGATTAGGGAGTTCTGTTATCTTACGCTGTGATAATTAGGTTTTATTTGGCGGGTTAAAAGACCAAACCGGAATAATTAAAAACGGTAAACCGCGTGAACGGTTTTTATTTTACTGAAGTACCAAACAATTGTTCGTAGTTTTCACGAGCCTCTAGTTACAGCCATATTTTATTAGTGATTTAGGTTACACAACGGTAAATTAAACCAATAAAGAAAGGATCAATACGTGGGTGGAATACGTATGCATGCTTGATCGTACAAATACACACGATTGCTACGTCACTGTAATAGAATGTTTAACAAATAAAACAAAACAAAACCGGACTGCAAACAAATTATTAATCTAATACAGTCATTTAGATTTTACCAAGCAGAATAATGGCAATAATAATAATTATGTATATAAAGTTTCATTTCCGGTCGATACAAACCAGAAACAGAAATAACGTTTACCTTTAAACACTTTCTAAATGGGAAACCGTTCTTTTCTTTCCGCCTTTCCGTTACAGTGATTCCGGATTACATATAAAAAGACATTTTTCAAACGGGCTCCGGTTGACGTCAGACGTCTATTGGAACTGGTAACCATAGAAACTATATCATTGTTCCCGCTAAAACGGCTTTACTACCATTTGGAAAACAGGTTGTATAAATAGACGTAATTCATAAACAGAGAATAACTTTCCAGAAGTGTGAAGCGCAATAGTAAGTCAACCGACCAAGTACTCCTTCTGGTAAGGAGTATTTCTTCCGCCAAAACAAAATTCCGAATTTGTCAGAAACAATTGCTCCGGACGATTGTGAAACTGCACATGGCCATCGGTAGACATGTGCCAGATTCGCAATAAGCGTTTCATTTTCTAATCGGTTGTCAAGCATGACGGTCGTTGCTACTGATAAATTGGCGACACGTTGGGCGTACGCCAGGGTGATGCAAACGGCCCAACTTTTTTCTAATGCTGCTCAAACTTGTTTCCACATTCAATATTTCAACAGTTGTGTGTTGATTATATGATAATTTTAAACGAAAGAGATACGAGATCAGAACAAGTTTGAATTAAGTGTATGATGTCATTGAAATGGTTTCTTGTGCAATATTTACGACTACAGCGGCAGAGTATGCGTCTTTTGTAACAATCTCAGATACGATAGAAACTTATTTGTTGTTGTTGATGTTGGTGTTTGTTGGATTTCAATATAACAAGTCAATCAAGCGTGTAATTTGTCTCAATCTTCAAACACATCATCGATTTTGCCTTATTCAATTGTATTGCAAAAAAAATTAAACAGATAGTAGAAAAAGTTTATTGATAAGGCCGGTCTCTATAGGGTCGTTTTGTTATCATAACAAGGCTATAACTAAAGACCGGAAAAAAGTATGATTTAAATATTGTTGATTATTATATCTTTATTTCTTCCAGTTCGAAGAGTTAAAAGGACATATACACAAGTTAGTTGAAAGTCAATAACAATAAAAGCATAAAGCATGAATTACAGTTTTGTATATAGACAAATTTCGTCTATGTTAAAAATCGGATAGTTCATTCTCAGAAATACTGAATACAATCTCATTGTTTACACAATTTCATCTTTTTGTCAATAAAGATTTATCAAACCACGAAAAACAATGTCAATTGATTTATTATACCCTCGCGACCAGTCATCAAGGGCATGTATGTAGCATAGATAACTCATTATTCCAAATATATTTCAAATACTTTAAAAAAAAAGTTTTTCATGTTTGACTGTTCCGATGCTAAAGTATACAAAACTTAATTTTATCATAAGACAGGTCTATGTCATTAATACTCATAGGCATCTCTGTATTATGTCGAGGAGACAGTTTACATAGTATATATACATGTCTCAAGCTCCACTCGTCTCAGCCCTTTTCCAGTTAAATTAACCCGCCCAGGACTTATTACTTTATCAAACCGTTTGGGAATATTCATCGTACCAATTACAGGACTATTATCTGACACGTCCAATTCATGGTCTATCATGATCATAACCTCACAGTGATTTATTAAATCGAGACATCGTAATTTGATAATGATATGATCAATATGTGTATAATATCCTGTAGATGGGAAATATGTGTATATTCACATTTACAGACATCATGTTCAAATTATCCAAAATTGTCTGAAATCTGAAAGATATGTCATTGTCGGGAAACTGACACCGACTACCATGAATTTGAACGTTGATTTCGCCCATTACAACCACATTACCTTTCTCGGAGTACATATGTACACTGGTACTAGATATTCCATTGTTCCTATGCTCTATCGAAACATCAATTGACCAAGAAGCTGCAGGAAAGTAAACCCAAAATTCTTTAAAGATATTTACTTGGTGATATTTGGATCTCAATTCGGTGAACCCTCAATTTATATAATTCTGTTGCTGTCAACAGCAATTTTTTGTATTTTTTAAACAATACATATATATAATATATTATCGCCTCTAATATTCTAATGCTACATCTATAGCGGAAAGGATCTAATTGATGAACGGGTTTACTATACATGAGTAATTTGAGTTCTTAAAGGACTCCAAAAACGAAATATTGCAATTTCTTACTCGTTGTTCGGATAATCCACAAACGTCATGGTCACAATTGTTCAAGCACTCCAGAAGATAGGGCATTCCTGCCATAATACCTTCAAAGTTCCAACACATTTAACTGAATTTAAGGTTGAGTATATGTTCTGAGTTGGTTCTGTAAAGCATTATGCGGCAGCCATTCGCGTACATGAGCACCATTTGGCCAGAACGAGGGACCTCTATACCTTTTGTGAGTTCGTCGTCGTTTAGTACATCCAGTTGAGCTGACGCAGTGTGTTTCAATGAGGAAAATCGCGCAAGGCATAAACAGAAGTCATTTAATTGTCCATGGCTATGATAAATTAAAGGGGTTTTACGCACCCGACCCTTCTGTTTATACATTAGCTTTCGAAATTTTGAATTCTCACCTTTTGGTCCCTAGCATCACTAACGAGTCCCAGAAGGACGAAACAACTGCATGATGCAGTTTAAGTCATTTTTTCGGCATGCTGTATCTATTTACTTAATTTTAAAGGTGCAGCATGTGTGAGTGTGACGTCATCTTGCAGGAACAAATTCAACAATTCACACTTCAGGCGACGTGTTCGGAGACGAATGTTGCTTGATACTGCGAATGCAGAAGAAGGGAAATGAACTAAATGGGGTTGACGATTCCTGTGAACGTTCTGTACTTGGTTCCTTTCCCATATGGGATGAAGAAGGATTTGGTAGTGGTCCATCTTGAGGATTGATGTTTACTTGGATGTGACAAAGATTTACATGGCAGATGTCGTCGATGAAGCAGAAGACGTTTACTCTTCCGGAACTATTTTCTTGTGTTTTTACGAGGGTCTCCATGTCATTTTTTTCTTTGTTCCTATTTTGCCTCTAATTTAATCGATTTTGAGTTCGGATCAAGGTATTGTTGTCGCTTTGGTATTCTCTGATCCCCCTCCCTAAACCTCTCATGTATACTTATTTACATTGCTATGAGCATTTTGGGATCCAAATTCACCTGGATGCTGCAAACACGGGCGCGGAGGGGTTCCTTTAATACTTTTCAGTGATTTGAATTGTTTTATATACTTTTGATGGCTGAACTGGATGCAACTCTTTCCCGTTTTCCCCCGGTGTCCGCCCAGTATGCCGAAGGCCTGATATTCCGAAGGCCCGATATTCCGAAGGCCCGATACTCCGAAGGCCCGATAATCCGATAATCCAATAAAGTTTACTAGATGTTTTTCAAGCTGGACTGGTGCGAAAATAAAACCCAAGTGAGTAATTTGGACACCGCGGCATCCGTCGTTGGATATTAACAGTTGCCACATTTTCCCCAATGGAAAACATAAGCAGAGCAACTATGTTTACACACCGATAAACCTAGTCAAGAACGTGACGTGACGTAACAATTGACGTATGAATATGTACACAAAGTCAAAGGTCAAGCCGCGTCACAATCCTAACTTACTTTATACATCAGCGTCCTGTTTTACAATATTTTTGTTGTTTAAAATAATTATTTAAATGAAACAAAATTGAAGGCAAAAAGACACACAAATTTTATTTTATATTGTGAATTATTTTGTCAAGAATAAAATGCTAGTGTTGAAACTAAGGAACGAATTTGTTTTGTTTCGAAGGGTGGGAAGTGGGCGGAGTCAACGTGTTTGAGCAGCTGTTACCGCCTTTATCCAAATGAGTCGACACGTTCACTTTCGTATCTAAATAAATTGAAATAGCGTAAGTAACTACACTCTTTACGGATTATATTTGAAGGCAAAAATACTGTAAATAAAAGGATTATCTTTTAACTTTTCTTGGTTTATGAGGTAGTAAATCCAGTAGAGCACGCTGTAAATTACACATGAACGCTTGGCGTTCATGCAATTTACCGCGTGCTCTACTGGATTTATTAACCTAGAAAAGTTAAAAGATAATCCTTAAGTACATGCAAGTATGTGCTAATGAAACATTAATCCAGATTTTGACAACTTAAAAGGAATAGGATTTTTGTTAAATTAATTCCCTTACTAAAACATAATGAAATACATAGTTAATTTTCAAATATTTAAAAAAAAAAAAAATGTGTCCACAAAAATGATGTGTTTGGGAATTCGAATAGAGGCAGACATTTTTGTTGACAAGTTTGACCTTTCTGCAATGACAGAATTGCCTAAAAAATACGTTTCTTTGAACTTTTTAAAATTTATCTGATAAACTTTTCTTTTTATTTTTTAACTGAAAAAAACTTTTACCGGATAAATATGATAAAAATTGAAATAAAAAGTATACCTCACAATAATATTTTTTTAAGTTATGGTCCATAATTACTTTCCCATACCAGCAGATTTTAAAAAAACAAAACAAAAAAACTAGTGGCTATTTTCTTAATTTCAAGTGATTTCAAATCTTCTTTTTGTGTTTTTTTTTTTATTCCTATTTAGAATTCTACAATAATACAGTACAAAATCAAAATAAATAAATAAACAAACACACCACCGTATTTATCGTCTGACAAGCCAAATTGTGAATTACTCTGCCAGGATCTTAATTTTTTTGTCCCGGCATCTGACCCGAAAAACTGAATTATCAGAAAAATGATGTTAAGTCGACTAAAACCTTTGAAATACAGAGACTTAATAATATCCTACTATAAATAACGAGTTTTCATCTTTATCAACCGTACGGCGCAAACAAGACCGGGGCTCAGTATCTGTGACGTCATTGAAGGAATGGCCTACGTTAAGTTGATTTGACCATTTAAAAATTATAACACATTACAAGCGTACTTGCAATCATATTGAAACGTACAATGTAATAAAACATTCTTAATAAATTCGAAACGATTTATATATAAAAGATACATGTGTAAAAGTGCAGCGTGATTAAATTTGGCGGGTAAAAGTGAGAGACACAAGAAAATCAAGAGTATAAGATTTCGCGCCAATTTCTTGTGTAGTTGTTTCCCGCCGACAATGCAAGCCCAACATGTTCAAGTCAATCATAAATCGTGAACGAAATGGCAACACAATTGCAACATTTAAAACTATTCAACTTGCTGCGGAAATGATATACAATGAGAGACTTCTTATAAAGTCTGAAGCAGAAGCAAGTGGTCACCAGGTATATGGTAACTTTACCATAGACACTGCATTACAAATAGTCACAAACGATGACAGATTCCTACATTACGACGATTGTGCAGTCCGTGACATTTATATCACCAACAAAGAAGGTGTACAATCTGTCGTTCGTTTCCCACCTGGAAAATTAGTTAATTATGTTTAAAACGATTATTGTTTCGTGGGACATATTCAAAGTGATCAAACTATGGCGCATTTAATGCCAGGGATCAAGCGGGGTCGTGTCCTGGTTTACAGGGATTATCGATATCAGAAGAACAAGACAACAAATAATAAAATTCATTGGCGATGCTGGAACCAGGCATGTAAGGCCCCTCTGACAACAGCTTTATTTGATTTGGACGACAGAAATGCTGTGATTCGTGTGCTGGAGGTAAGTAATTTACGATTGCAATGAGATCATAACTTTCTTTAAAGTAAATTTCGCAGAACCAAAATGAAAAGTTCCTTGTAGATCTGTTACGCCCTTTTATGTTGTTTCTTTAAAAAAGGGTTGCTGTAAAAAGCTTGTGTTTTCTTTTCGCCAGCTTCTAATTTTCGCAAAAACTTTGATTTTTGAAACTGGTAAGTCGAGTACGAGTTACTTCCCTTGATCAGATAGATGTACATTGGGTTTGTTAAAGCTGGCATTACAGAGGTGGTACCTTTAATTAGTTTAATATTTTTTTTTATTTCATAATCAGCAAAAATGTGGAACATCAGATGAAATGGGGATTGGAAAACAAGCTTAGAGCTTATATTAATACCTTTAATTGTAGACCTAGCCGGGACATTTGTCTATTGATTCTTTTTTTACAGCGACAATATATGTCACAATATTTATTGTAATCCTGATATGATGCATACACGTGCACACTATATTTAACATAAGATTCATGTTTTTCATACTTTTTTTCAATGAATTTTCCTGGCTTTGTCTTTTGACCAATTTAACCATTTTTTAACAGAAAAGTATTTCATAACGTTTCTGATAACAACATTTTCATTTGTTTTGGTACCTTAGTTTCTTTTCGAGAAATTACAGAAAATTATCAGTGACGCTATCTGGCAAGAATAAAGAAAACGGTGGTGGTTATGTTTACGTTTGTAAATAACCAATGACCACTCAGAAAATAGGAAACAGATACCAGTAAAAATATTACAAGAAGATTTGCTAGGTTATTATGTTGATCTACACAATACAGGTCGAATCAAGACTGTGAAAATGAGGCTAAATTGCCTTCATGTAGTTATAACAGACATATTCTTTCATTAAACTATCACTCTTAAAATCCAAGATGACTTATGGTTGAAATCTAAGAAAGATCCATTCAGCACATGTTAAGATATAGCGATAGCAAAATTTAATTTGCCAAACACAAAGATTGCCGCCGGTCGGCCATTTTTAGGTCATCTTTGCTGACCCGAAGGGTCAAGATGACCTACTGCCATTGTGCTTCGTCCGTGCGCCGTGCGTAAACTTTTCATTCAAACGACTTCAAGTCTTCTCAATAACCGGAAGGCACAGGATACGGATATTGGGCCTGTATTATGCTGGCATGGCGACCTACCAAGTTTGTTCAAATGAATGACCTTGACCTATTTTCAAGGTCACGGGGTCAAACTTGTAAAAAATTTTAAAAGGAGTTATTTTCAATAATTAGAAGGCCCAATAAACTGATATTGGGCCTGTACTATGCTGGCATGGCGCCCTACCAAGTTTGTTTAAGTGAATGACCTTGACCTATTTCAAAGATCAAATCAGCCAAAATGTTCATATTTGTCAGATGACTGTTGAAACCTCAAGATTGTCTTGAAACTGTCCCATTTTCTATGAAAATATATTTGCTTTGTTTTAAAGGGCATTTGTAGACATTAAACTATAGTAACGTGTTTAAAACATACTGGTACCTTTCAATTGAAATATTTAAATCATTCACTATAACTCTTTACCTTTACTCCATTTATATTTTAGTTTAAAGAACATGACCATCCAACCGAAACATCCAGGATCACGGCAGAAAAAGTCTACAATGAAGTTCGCGATGCTATACGGGATGACCCAACTAAACCTATCAAGAGGACTTTTGATGGGGTAGTCGCGCAACATGACGATAGTGATATTGACGAATTACCCGGATATTCCCAATTCAGAACTCGTCTCCAGAGAGTCCGAGCTGACATGTTGCCACCCCTCCCCCATGACATTCTTGATGTGGACATCCAGGGTAAATGGGGTCAAACATGGAGAGGAAATCGATATCTCTCCCATTTAGACAACAACTGGGGGATAGCTATATTTTCTAGTGATGAGAATCTCAGAACTCTTCGTCATTGCGACAAAATATATGTTGACGGAACATTTAAAACGTGCCCCAGACCATACGTACAATTTGTGACTATTCATGGAAAATATCTTGGTCATGTGTTCACTCTAGCCATGTGCCTTTTGACAGGGAAAACTGTTGGTCAGTACCGACAGATGCTCCAGCACATCAAGACCAAGGTGCGGACTGTTTCTGGGCACAGATGGCGTCCTGGGATGGTAATATGCGACTTTGAGCATACCCTGATTTTGGCAATTGAAACCGAACTTCCTCACACTCAAATTCGTGGATGCTATTTCCACTTCTGTCAAAGCCTGTGGCGCAAAACACAAGCTCTTGGTTTAGCCAACCAATACAAACGGCGGAGGCGCCTGAGACGCATTATGAGGAAATTCATGGCTATCGGACATCTACCCGTAGCTCTTGTCCGACAAAACTTCAACCTCCTGTGGCGTAACAGGGAAACTCAACGACTCATCAATAGGTACCCGGCTCTCATGGACTTCATAGCCCATCTCAACAACACCTACATTCAGGGAACTTTCCCCGTTCCCATGTGGAACGTGTATCAGAGAGACCATGACTGTCGCACGAACAACATTGTTGAAGGTAAAGTGAAAGACATGAAATTTAGAAATAAACAAAATACGGTCAAACAAAATATTTTTATATAGTAGTACTGTATACTGTGAAACTATGTTAATATTAACTTAATAGCGTTTGTGACAGATATTAAAAAGTACCTGTATGTCATATTATCTTAATTCACAATGTATTTTCCAGGCTTCCATAGCAGATGGAACGAGGGGGTCAGCTGTAAACATCCATCAATTTGGATTTTCATCCGAAAACTGAAAGATCAAGAGCGCAGAGAGAGGCTTATGCTACGGAGAGTGCGACAAGGCTACATTGACCACACACAAAAGAGAAAATGGCGACTCCTTGAGGCAAGGATAAAAATGCTGAGAACACAGTACCGGAACGGAACCAGAAATATTGACGACTTCTGGACAGCAATCTCTTATGTGGTGAAGGAGTATCGATGAGGACGATGACGAATGCTCTGATGGATGGCAATTTAAGCTGAATTTGATGATGCTTAACGATGATATTGCATTAGAATGCGTGGTAGGATAATATATACGATAACGTTTCATTTGGTGATAAATGTTTGATGATACTTTTGTGATGCCTTTGATGATAACGATATTTGATGAAAATGATGTTTTTTTATGAGAATAAGGTTTGATGATGCTTAATGATAATGATTTTTGTAGATGATTTTGATGACACTGGTAATTGATGATGCCTTTGATGACAATGATGTTTAATGATGCCTTTGATGATAACGATATTTGATGAAAATGATGTTTTTTTTTATGACAATAAGGTTTGATGATGCTTAATGATAATGATTTTTGTAGATGATTTTGATGACACTGGTAATTGATGATGCCTTTGATGACAATGTTTGATGATGATTTTGATGCCGATGGTCTACGATAATGCTTTTGATGATACTGATGTTTGAAAACGCTTTTGATTATAATATTAATTGATGCCTTTGATTATAATTATTTTTGATTTAGATGACGTTGATGATTATAATGTTTGATGATGTTCTTGATAAAAATTATTTTTGATGACGCCATTAGGATAATGACGTCTGGTGATTACATGTTTGTTATATCATAAATAAAAGTTTCCGATGATTTTAAATGGTTGTGTTGGTTTTGAAATGTCGCTTATCAAAATCATAATAAAATGGTTTCATTTCGATACAATGGAAAATACATACATTTATATAGCAAACATTCTTTGAAGGGACATATTAGGCCTTCGGAGTATCGGGCCTTCGGAATATCGGGCCTTCGGAATATCAGGCCTTCGGAATATCAGGCCTTCGGAATATCAGGCCTTCGGAATACTGGGTAGGCACCTTTCCCCCTGTCACTTAATGTCACGTAGTGGGTAAGTAAATTGGAAACAATAATGGTTAAGGGAATATGAAAAGTACGTTTGAATGAGACTGTCATGTGATTTATTTGTAGATAAAGGTGTTGCCATGCAACGATATATATATGATATAGTAATATCAACCGATTCTTACAAACAAAAACAGAGGGGGGAAAATCCAACGTTATAAGTGCCAAGCTTCCGGAATTTATAAACCAAACATGGCATCCCGCGAAAGTAAGCTTTTTTTCATATTTTTTTTTCAAAATATTACATACACATATCGAGTGAGTATTCTTATGGACTACGACGATCGGATTCCGCTGACATGTATTCATAAAATAAATAATTTCAAAATAACTAGTGGAATTCCAAAACGACTGGCCAGACGTTCTGAATTGGGATTTCCACCTACCAACGCATGCGCAGCGAGCGCCGTTTCCATTGTAAACACTCTATCTGTTATTACCGTTACACTACGATAAGGCCTAACTACTAAGCGAAAAGTTGCCGAATGGTCAAAATATGACACAAGACTGCGTTACGGAATCATATTGAGAGATGGGAAGTATTCTAAGGAGAAACTACCTTCTCTATTGTGTGTATGTTCCATATTTCTTCTGTATAACGGTAACATGCACAAATAAAGCTTTGATTTGGTTTTGAGGCTACCCAAGGGGAAACTGTTTCAGTCTTCTGTTGCATAAAATGCGTCTGTAATATTAAACTTAAAAGTTTGTTTTATAATATTCTCTTTATAAAATCTTATGTTCCAGTAAAACAGTATGATTTAATTATATTGCTGGATAGAAAGACATTTTCAAATACTATATATACCATAACAGAAAAAGTCGTTTGATTACGTTGTAAAACGGGACGTGCGACCGAGATACATACGGCTTCAATTTGGACAAAAGGAATATAAAAATTTGTTTTCACGCGTAAACAAAAGTGATATTCATACTTAATCTATAAATTAGTGAAGGTACAAATATCATTGGGTTGCGACCCCGGTATTGAATTTGATACGAAAATATATACATAACTGAAAAAAAAAATAAAAAAAAAACTTTCAAAAGTCACCGTCCCTTTACAAGACGACAAAAAAGATGTTAAAAGAAAGCGGAATTATCAGAACATATTCATAACGTGTAGTTATAAGCGTTTCAACAGTTCCAATTCTGATATACATGTCGTCATGCTTATAGTGTGTCGTTATATGAGTGTGTGGACTTAAATATTCGCATTCCGTGATACGTGTTAACGTGTGAAGACGCTGAAAGTTGGATAGATTTTAAATGAATATGAATGTACTTTGTATATATAGTCTGAAAAAAAAAATCCTCAAGACATTGAGTTGTAAAAAAAAATCGCAAACATTTCATGTCATTTTATTTTCGAACTTTTCAATGCATGCTACATACATTTTATGAAATCATCTGAAAAGTTGGTTCGTGAATATTACCTTTTACATAAATTAAGGTTTGTACCATGTCCGTATTCCGTACCCATGTGTACCGGTCTCGGTCAGGTAAATATAATGTAGATAATTCCTGGTGTCGATCGATATATGGTGCCGATATGCCGACAATTATTCTTCATTTGAATATCGGTATGTGTGCAATTGATGTCTAATTTTCAATGTGAATGTGATTCAATAAGTTTATACACGGACCATGTCTCTGTTTCATCAGCCGTATACATTACGCGTCCCCTCCCGTATGGCCCCTTCCGTCAAACTGAGCAGGAAACTTGCGGCACACCTGTCACGTTGCGTCATCCCCGCTATTTTTATCTGGGCTTTCCCGAGGGATGCGATTTTGCAAGTGGTCATTATAGACATTTCGAGTGGACTTTTGAATTTGGGAATAACAGGAAAGTATAATTAGTAGTGCAGACGCCATGTATATTCAAGAACAGGCATTTAGGCTTTCGCGGGATGCCCCTTTAATTATACAACTCCTTTTGAAAATTGCATTATTTGATCATAATGACAAGTCACGTTGAACATCGTTTAGTGCTAATTTACTAGATATGTGTTGTCACGCCAGGGCTGTGCATTATAATCCACTTTGAGAAACATTAATTTATAAGACGCCGGAAACAAATGAAAACAACGTGATCGAAAAGCATTCACAGAAAGACATATTCACCTCGAGTCCATCTGATCAGCGAGTGGGCATGGCACGCTATCAACAAATACACAACAACCCGAGAGTTCCCGGTAACACACTCCAGCTAATGGTGTCTTGACAGGTATTACCGTTATATAAAACAGGTACAAGTTATATCACTTTATACTAGAAAAAATACAGTTTTAACACCGCAATGAAATTAAAGTAAGATATAACCATTTGTAATTGTGGTCGGGTGGTGCAGTGGATAGCACACTTGCCATTCACAAAGGCGGCCGGGGTTCGATTCCACGACCGGGCGTGGAAAGGTATGGGGTCACCTGCCCGACCAAATGGTTTTCCTCCAGGTACTCCGGTTTCCTCCCACAATAAGACCCCGCGCGTGCTAACATCCGGACCATCAAGAGTGATAAATATAAGTTGGATAACTTGTTTCATAATTGTTATAACATAAAATACGGTTTATATTAATTGTGGAAAATACTTGTCAATATAATTAATGACACAGCCACTTGTTGTCATGGTAACGATAGTGTAAACTGCATAGCCATAACCTTAATTACTACGGAACTAATGTTTGTACATCATTAATGAAATACTCTTATGTACTACGGTAAGAATAGTGGTATAATAAGTGGTAAAATTAACACAACTTTGTGTACCACTGTAGCGATAGTGGTAAACCATTATTGACACAGAATTCACACTTGCAGCTTCTGTAGAATCAGGGCCTATTATACGGTAAATGTCGATCATCCACGCTCATTACAATTCTGATGAATCTCAAAATAACACTTTGCGTGATGACAAAATTGCTTAACCCCCGTTGACTTTGGTTTGCTAAGTCTTACGTAACCATTGATGATACTACTCTATCTAAGACTTAAAAATTAAACAAACTTTTAATAAAATATCTGATTGAAAGGTCTTGTTGTTGTTGTTGCCATTTAAACGATATTTAAACAAGCAGAAGAAACTATTCGAAGGAGACCCCTTGATCAGCATTATTTTCGCTATAAGTTCAGAAAATTGTTTGGTTTTGGGAAGCGACAAAAACCGGTTATTGAAATGACCTTCATCGTATAAGTTCATTGTTTCTAACTCAGAGAAAGCCCGTAAGCTGTCGTTATTGCTATAGAAACGACTACTTAAAGATTATGTAGCTGAAGAAACCGTTTTTCTACTCTTCCTGGTATACTTAAAAAAGTGTTATTCAATTAACCATTATGTATGCCTTACTTTTTACAGTCTCTATGTGTAAAGGCACCATACGCCACCCCCCACCCCCCACTCCTCCCCCCCCCTCCTTCCCGGGCGTCCTATAATGCACTATAGAGATACTCACATCAAACACACTATCACCAGATTCCGTTGTCTCCATGGTTACACAATAAATATGACGGCGGCGTGTTTCCAGGAATGTAAATAGTTGTTGTTTTTTTCCCTCCAAGACTAGCACTGGTAACCACTTCAGACGATAAAAGGTCTTGTAATTCGTGCGCCGAGATCCACAACGATTTTTTATGTTCTCTTCAGTATTTGTATTCCTCACTCAACATTTTGCCATGAGGTTTTATGTAGCTCGATGTCGAACACATTTTAAGCCATATAACGAAGACGTCGATGACTGCGGCCCCGTGTTTATAAATGTCTGCCGACCATTCTTAAGATAAAACTCTCTCCAAATATGTACGACTTACATACATGCAATTTTCTGTGATATGGGTAACATATGTTTGAGTTTATCCGAGAACTTATCAACCTGGTCTATATATACAGTTATCATTGACGAAATAGCAGGCTTGTGCGTGTTTACTCTGGCTATACACAACATAATTAAGTACATGTACTTCTCTTTTCAAAATGTCGATAATCATTTGCATAGAAATTTATTTTAAAGTTAAACACGTTGAGAACGACAGCTGTTTACATTTGTTGAAAAGAACTTGAGATACAAATGGAACTATCATTAAATATCAATCATGTCGACACTTTAATGGTTTACCTATCTCTTCAAGGCCCACGTGTTTTCACTAATCCAATCAGAGAACAATAACAGAGACTCTATTCGAGAGCTGAAATATCGACAGTCAATAAACGGCACGTGCAACGAAAAACTCAGGATCGATCAGGAACAGAATGCGATCGATCTTTGCCAGGTAAATAACGACAGGTATTGTAAAAAATAAACATGTTTAACGGCAAAATTATTCATAAACTAAATACGTGTACTGACGCGATCGCCGATATTGATACATTTATCTTTTAGTTGACGTAAGCGGCTTTGTGAGGGAATTTTATATAAGTGAAAAATGCGGCGTGTTTTCAATTGAAATAATTTATTTTGAGGATAATAAAAGTTCTGAGTCACCTGTACGTAACATATCACTACACAAGAATACGATTTGATTCCTACTTTTCTAATCTATGTAATCACGAGTTCTAAGTATAGTGCTTTCTTAACTCATTCATCACCTGGAATTTCATAATGAACTATTCCAACATTGGAATTGGAAGGGTTGAAATATGGTTTCAGGGATGAATGAGTTTAAATAGTGCAGCGATAGGTGCATTAGTTGGAGATGAAACAGAACGAGTTAGATACCTACGCGATGTCGGTTTGTAAAGGGTTCGGTTTGTTGGGTGGTTGATAAGTGAAAATGTCACTGTAACCAACTTTTGTGTTGAAACTTAAAAGTATTTATATCTGGTAGATAGATGTGGTATAGAAGACAGGTATTTCACTATATAAAAGGGTCTATACATGACTTGATGCTGTATTGGTCAAATATTTGATTGTTAGCGTGTGAAGGGTCTTTATTGTGGGAGGAAACCGGTGTACCCACAGAAAACCCACGTGGTCGGAAGGTGACCCCATACCTTTTAATGTCTGATCGGGGAAGGCAAGTGCGCTATTCACTGCACCACACGGCCATGCATAATCCGAACTCAAAATCGATAAAACTTGGGTCACTTATTGGAGACGGTCAGTATATATGACACACTTAAGGTTCGATGGTAAGAGTGTCGGTATTGAAGATTGTCAGTTTATGAAAGACTGCTTTGTTAGTAGATGGCTGGATTTATGCATAAGAGTATGGGTATCCGAGAGGGTCGATATATGACAGGCTAATACTTTATGTATAGTTGTATTGATGTATGCATCCGTATTTTATCATAATGGATTTAGAACCATCGCCGTAAACCCGCGTGACACTTCTCTAACGTTAAATCACACCGTAAGAGCAGTGTCGCGGGAGTTTCCGTCGATGCATTGGAATATTAGACAAGAAGAAATCGAAATGATTCCATTCCATGGAAAGCGAAACGAAAATAAATAAAAAACGATTCTGGCATTTAGAATTTAACATAACTTTCTTTTATCAGCAAAATTGTCGTCTTTACTTTCCATTCGATATCTTTGGTATTGCATCAAGTTGTCCACAAACATTTGGATTTACTTCCACGACTGTCATCATGTGTTGTGCGAAACCGAGGTACTGTAGCATTCAATTGTGTTAGGAATAAAATAGTTTATGCATCTGTAAGAGAAGGATTAACTGAGAGGCCCAATAACACAACGATATCAAATTTGTGTAAACGTTGTCTTGATGACTACCAAAAAAAGGAAACGAAAAGGGACATAGAATAGAAAGGATATTTTAAGTCTTTACACTAAGTCTCAAGATGTTCATCCTTATATTATCGTACAGATCTCTTTGATGTACGCTTACCGCATTTTTATCATTGTGTAAGTGTTCATATTGATGGAGTACGTCTCGATAGCCACTTACACATACCATTAATGAAGACATCCAGCGCATAAAATAATTTTGTTATATTTCCCAGTACTGTCACTTCTTCCTATATGAAGGGAATGTCGTTAGGGTCGGTGATTGGGATGACTAATGGATTACGTCACAGAAAGGTACTGGCACGTGCAGTTTACGTCAAAACTAACCTCTTGAGGCAGCATCCGGATCGATAGGTCTATTTATAGACAACAAAGAAATTAATCTTACATTAGAGTAGAAGAAACTAAATGGTAGAATAGAGATTGTCGTTGGTGCTGCCAGATTATCGGCACCGTAATGGCTATAGGCCTGTGGGTACCATAAGAGGCAGTTGCTATCATTACTACATATACGCCAACATTAACATTCTGTATGCTTTCACACCTTGACGAAAATTACATTTTATTAAAAAAAACATTTCTCTTTATTGTAATGTCACAACCAATGTTTTGTTTGTGACTCATAAAACCTGCTGGATTAGCAAAACGTTAATATTTTTCAATCCGTTCAGACTTTTCTTAAAAGCAGTTTTCGGGTTTTTTTGACTTTTTAACTTAAGTGCTTGTCGCTACATCATTCTCTTCTTTTCCTTTTCCCAGGCTTTACTCAGTCTAATTATTTTTTGTTTTCTGTCTCTCCTCTTCTAGAAAACTTAATTTTAGGAAAGTGAATAATATTGTAGATATTGTAGCTTTATGTACATTGCAATTTTTGGAAGAATGTGTTAAAATGTTGTAATTACTTTTGCCTAATCACATTCGTTTTAATTGAACGATAAAAATGTGTTTTACGTTAGGCCTATTTAAAAATGCTTACTTAGCTCACGTCCGCCGTGTAACATACGTCGATTTGACATAATACGGGGCGTACTTGGTTTACGTCCGCCGTGTAACAAACCTCGCCTTAACGTAACACGAGGCGTACTTGGTTCACCTCCGCCGTGTTACAAACCTCGATTTGACTTAATACGGGGCGTACTTGGTTCACGTCCGCCGTGTAACAGACCTCGACTTGGGGAAACACGGGGCGTACTTGGTTCACGTCCGCCGTGTAAAGACCCCGAAATGAGGTTTTTAAGCTAACATGAATTGATATAAAACATGAATGGCTAGTGATTAATGTAAAACTAGAATTTATAAAATCGTTTTTGTGTTACGATTTGCATAAATTATAGTTTTTAAACTAATTTTGAAATGGACAGTATTACAGTTTCGCGCCCAAACATGCTGTTCTCTCTCTTGTGTTACCCCCATGTTTTACCGCTCCGGTTATAGGAAAAATACCAGTTTAGTTCATTAATTCTTCCAGCTTGCATATGAAAATTCAAAAGCACTGGTACCAATGTTAAGATGAAGAATGAAACATAGTTTTCAACAGTCATGATGCCATACCTACATTAGCTTTCTGGAAACCTACTGGGCTTTATTGTCATATTTTGCAATGCGTGTTACATGGCAATATTCCCACACATCATGTTTATTTAAAGAAATAACCCATTCTTCTTGCGTAAGCTGTTCAACCACATGGAATTGAAAATAAAACTGAAGACTTAAATTTGAACCGAATTAGAGACCGATGGAAAATTCGGTGTGTGTATATCACTGGGTCTCGACGAATTGCGTTATATTTGTGTAAAAGGGTCGATCAATACGTGTCGTTTTAGAGATGTTTTGAAACTAAGTTCACATGTAAAAGGAGGATATAAAACATTCTTAATTAAATTGTTGATTATTTATCAAGAAACTCTAAAAGCCTATGAATTGGGCGCCCAGACTGTGGTTCTAACCTGATACCCTCCTACAGTGTGACGTCAGACGTTCGCTGTAACTGTTGAGCTCCCTGGTCGCCAGCAATCGACCATGTACCCAGTCACTGTACATTCCTCCCTCCTTTCAAAATTCACAAACCAGATTAGGTATTCCATTGCAAATCATACACCCGAAGCTAGAACAAGGGTTTGTAAACATGCCCGTTTTGTCACAGAGCGAAGTATTGCACCATAAGACCTGGGGTTCGAAACCAGGACCCTACAATCTCTGGACGGACATCCTATCTGGACGCCAGCGTTCGATGGTTACAAATTCACGGTGTATGATTATGTCATTTGTTTGTTTTTTCACCTGCCACGCTCTGTATGTCAAAGAGACGTCATTTCGAAACGCTTTGGTTTTATTTTTCTCATACTGCTTGTAGACTGTTCTTTAATAGGTTCATAAAAGGCATTCTGCGGGAACGCGCGACACAGGTGTCAATAGCTGTTGTCTCCTCTCCGATCTAGAACCACACCTACACTGACATATATAGGAGATAAATAACTGTTTATCTGGTTCTACCTCTCCTGGAGTGTAACAAACTGGAATAGACAGTTAAAAGGGTTCGACTTATTGTCGACAAAAACGCGATTCCCAAATGTCGTTTTGTATCTACAATGAATATAAGACATACAGGTCTAAATATGATGTTTGGCCGTTAAAGTCTTGGCATCAGAACGAAGGATGTTATTTTTTTTTCTTTTTAACCATATTGTAAAGAATGTGAATGATAGGCCTGTGGTGAGTGCGAGTGTAGAGTGATAAGTTGTTGTTTGTTTACATCTACCCCGGTATGTTTTAAATGTTATATATGCAAAATGTGTATAATTAATGTATCGGAAGAAGTCAAATACGATAAAGGATGTATTCCTCTTGCAAACCATGATGTCATATATACCATTAGCTATCACAGGCTACGACGGCCGCCATCTTTGTTTGTCACTGAGCAGAGCAGGCGGGCAGATTCAAAAATACAATTACTGTTCATGTAAGTATGACATCAAGTTATGCAACTTAATTTAATTTAGTGTTTGGGCGCACAATTGTACTTCTATACAAATCACACATTTGGTACGTACTTGTTGCCTAAAACTGTTGTTGTTGTAAACAACATTTCAATCTCCTCAGCCATGCTTTTTAAATACGGCTCAATAGTATGGCTTTTTTTTTAATACATTTCCATTTTTGGCACTATATTTTACTCCTGGCGACATGACACTATCTTGGGGAGTAATTCGGTTGCTTTACTTAGTGACGCCGCCATATCGCTTCCAAACCTCCTTATTTGGTATTAGAGGCACCAAGCGTATAAAGCGGATGCTCCTCCCAGTATCGGATATATGTATTAAACCGCCGTAATTTTTGACCAGGTAGACTAACCGTTCGCAGGAGTTATTTCCCTTGAACAATTATTGCAAGATTATTGAAGAAATTGATGCATCGATCAGTTTCCATAAATAATTACAAGTAACATTACAATATTATACAAGAAATTTAGTATCCTCTTGTATATTTTATTACAAGATATTTGGCTATAATCTTGTAATAGAGAAATTGATGCTTTCATCAATTTCCATAATTCTCAAATAGTTATTCTTGACCAGTCGTATCTAAGGCTACAAAAGTCTAGTATCCTCGTGTATATTTAGTTCTCAGATAGTTATCTTTGATTAGTCATATATATATAACTGAAAGAGTCTAGTATGCTCTTGTAAATTTAATTACAAGATATTTGGTTGTAATCTTGAAATAGAGAAATTGATATTTTTATCAATTTCCATAACTCTCAGTTATTTAGACTCGGGTTGTCATTGTTAATACTACATGAGTCTAGTGTTATCTTTTACATTTTATTACAAGATATTTGATGATAATCGAGTAATGAAAAGTTTGACATTTTCATCAATCTCCATAAATCTTTTACTCACTTGTAAGTAAGTAAATAAGTTTGTATGGAACATTAAATATTGCATCCTCTGGGGTGGAATCTTTAGAAATAGCAGATTGCTTAGACTATAAATTATTCCATTAACAAGTTGTTGTGTTGGAATCTTTATTTTGCTATTGCAAAGTGTTACTGTTACAGTGACATGATTATAGTGTCAAATATCTCTGTGAAATTACAACTTATTTAGAGGCACAAGGACTTATCTCCATCAGAGTGCCCAGAAGTAAAGGGTCGTATCTCAAACTTATCATTTTTTAAAGTTTTGATTGACTGGATTTTAAAGTGAGTTTTTCTGAAAGAATTTTTATAGAATTAGATCATAATATTTGATATGCAGGGAATGTTCTATTAGAAAAGCTCACTCCAAATAATCATTGCTCAAAAGTTAAATTTGATAAATTTGAGATACGGCCTTTTTCTTCTAAGCACTCCAATTGTTGGAGATACGTCTTTGTTTCTCTAAAAAATCAGTTCTTATACGCTACCATTGATATCTATATTTGTAAATTAACTTGAGTCTACTAAACTTGAATATCCTCTTATGATAAAGAAATAATAATAGAGAGTGTGTGTAAATATTGTACCTCTGCATCTGACAATATTGACCTGAATATATGTATGGCACATGATCTGTGGCGTTGAGTTTTCTTTCGTAATGGCTAATCAGATGATCTGTTATCAACTTAAACTCAGGACATACTTGAGTGGGAACCCTCAGTGAAAGACGACAGACGACATTCTTTTCAAAATTTATTCCGGCAAAATGTATTTTTTTCGCAGGGGTCGCGGTGACCGAGTGGTTAAGATGTCCCGACATTCTACAAGTAGCCCTCCACCTCTGGGTTGCGAGACCCACGTGGAACAGTTGCCAGGTACCGACTCTAGGTTGGTGGTCTCTCTCTGGGTACTCCGGCTCTCCTCCATCTTAAAAATCTGGCACATTCTTAAATAACCCTGGCTGTTAATAGGACGTAACGAAAATCAACCGAAATTCTTTCGCAAACATGATCTGACTTTCCTCAAAAAATATTTTTTCTCATGCTATTTATGACATATTATGATATTACGTATACCAATACAAGTTCCTGCCTGTTCGCAGTGTTTTTGGGAATTAAAAAGTGTGCTTTTCCATTTAATTAGCGATTTAACCTCAATTTCATACCGAGTTGAGAGGCTTGTCGAAGAAATACGTTGGCTTTCTTGACATATATTTACCAATAATTGTTAATTGATGCTGTAAAAATTTGTCCCCTAAGTGACATTGTATGTGCCACAGCGATGTTAATGACACAGTAACATTGCTTCCAATATTATTTCTGTGTTTGAAATGATATTTTACTTGGTCATCTGACCTTTGCTCAAAAGACCTATGGCGGTCCCTATTTATCTGCTGTGCGTCGACTCATCCATAAAACCATTTGACATTATTCGACGATCCGTAATTCTTTCAAGGGAAATCAAGTAACCGTTAAGGCCCCATTGGACCTCTTGTATTTCACATTTTCGACTTTGCTGCTGAACACCCAGCTAAATATCCATTAGACATGGATAGGCCATTTTAAGTTGTTTATGTTACTCACTGGTTTGAAAGAAATATGCTCTGACGTATATGGATATTAGGAACGAAGCCATAATTGGAACCATGATAAGATTAGAAAGTCACTATATCAGAGATGAGGCTATATAAAAACTGGTTTACATAAATATTTAAACATATGCTCTTTTCGACCGCAAGTTCCCCACGTCCAATATCAATGGTGGGCTGGACAATGCTCATCTTTGATTCTTACTTAATGAAGCACTCTTTCCATTTCTAATTCTATTCTTCCATTCATTTGTAGCGATGCTTTTAAAAACCTTTACGATCTGTTAAAATATTCATGGCTATAGGAACTCCGTCTGACTGTAGGGTACAAAGATGAAGACAAATTCCTGGCATTTAAAGCGGATTACACAACCACGGTAGGATATTCTAATTTAACGGAACCGTATGTAGAATGTTTACAGTACGAACAGGAAAGCCCGCCGGATTTGGTCAATATTTCATCTAACTTTCATCCAGTGGGTCGATGCCTCGATCGCCCGTGGTACCCTCCTTAAAGTGCATCAGTTCGTGACGTGAGTGATTCTATTAAACAGACATTTGAATAAAAACAAAACAGGTATATATAACGTGGTATCGAACGGATGCGAGATGCTAGCTGGCTTTCAGCGTTGCATATTTCTATTGAACTGATTTGATACAATGTATGCTGGTATGTATTCAAGAGATCAGTTCAGTTAGCCGGGATATTGAAAGGATAAGATATATAAGCATAGATACTCAAGAGATAAGTAGGTAGCGGAGGTATTGGAAGAGATCAGTTATTTTTGCCGAGATATTGAAGAGATAAGTTGTGTTTGCCGAGATATTGAAGAGATAAAATATGTTTGCCGATATATTGGAAGAGATAAGATGTGTTTGTCGAGATATTGAAGAGATAAGTTATGTTTGCTGAGATATTGAAGATATCAGTTTTGTTAGTTGAGATATTGAAGTGAAATCATTATGCCAGCTGAGACGTAGCAGATAAAAGATATATGTTGATTATAAAGAGACAAGGAGTATAGCAGTAGCACTGGTTCAACTAGCGTATCTCTATCATGCTATACTGTAACTAACGTATACATTGAGCTATCTTTATACAATAGCGGACCACGATGAAGAAGCATATATGATTAGTAGATCAACGATGAAATGGTATATATATTGATGGAGTCGTGAAAAAGTTTGGTTTGGTTTGATTGTTTTTACGTTTTATTAACAGCCATGGCTCCTGGTGTATGCGATTTGGATTCCTGTGTTGGGTGCATGTGTATTTGAGAGGCCGCGGTATGCTCATGTAAGCCTTCTTCTGATAGTCCTGACCGTTTACCGATTTAAGGTGCTACCATACATACATTGCAGAAAAAGCAGAACATACCACCCTGTCATATTATACGACCAAACCAGTCGTTTCACTCCCATAATGCTGAACGTCAAGCAGTATGTTTCGGCCTGGGAATAGAACCCATAGCCGACCTCACAGGGGCGAACGCTCAAATAAAGGCCAAAAGTGAGGTTGTGTCAATAGACACATTAGGAAGGAGAAAGTTGTTTAGAAAGAATGGAAAAGATAAGATATTACGATCATGCAACAGGGGAAGCAGGTAAAATTCTTACGCACTACCTTCAAGGCCCGCACGGAAAAGCATGCCATATCATATAATATTTACATTTATATTATAGCAGGCCCTGGTTTCATCAACGTTCCTTAACTTAAGGAAATTCCTTAACATAAAAATCTCCATAGGAAAGCATTTCAGAATTTAAGGAAATCTCTTTAACTAAGGATTTTCTCCTTAAATTCTGTAATGCTTTCCAATGGAGATTTTTAAGTTAAGGAGTTTCCTTAAGTTAAGGAACGTTGATGAAACCGAGGCCAGGCTATGAATGCAAAATTCATAAATCTGTTTATAGGTTGTGAATATATATATATATAGCAGCTTAATTTATACGTTAGCAGCAGGTTATATGCATATCTGTGATAGTAATGTAATAACAAATCAAAGGTATCAAATAATGTCTTAACATATCAAGTAAGTTTTGAGATCACACATAAAAAATACTAGAAATAGGTTTTGCATAACAGATTGGTGCTACATATAAAAGATCACCGTAAATGGCAAAAATGAGCGTTTCTCGCACCTCTAACAGAGATACAAATGTAGGCTATTAGCCCACGTCATACCCCACACTAGTTATTTTGTATCTCATCCGATTTGTCTTGTACAGGGTGTTTCATAATATCTGATACTTTCTAAATTTCAATAGATCATTTAATTCTAATCATAGAAAAATAATATATTTACCACAGGAAAGCACATTTTTCTAAATTGTATTCTCATATCTAATTGACAATACTTAATAGGATATTAAACTTTTAAATTTTGGTTAATAAAAGGTACCTTTTTTTACCAAGTGTTCCAAATGACGTCCATTTTGGTCAACGACGAGGTCAAGATACAAGATACAAGATACAAGAAGCTTTATTTTACGTCGAATGTAGTAATGGGTAACATAAGCTCTCAAGAGCTTGTATTTCGACAAAACATGACAATAAAATGTACAGACAAAACGTAACAAATATATAAAGCATAAAACATGATAGCAAAGCACATGCACATGGAAGATACGTTTAAGAACAGAAAGCACTATTAATTTAAAATAAATGGCTATGAAACTATAAATTATAATAGACGAGAGATTAAGGTATCACAGATTAATTGTTAGGAAATAATAGTTAAGAATGAACACTTGCATAACTCGGATACAGTGTTGCTAAAGGTAAAGTTAAAACACTATCAGGGCTAAGTGTAATTTACATATATGCTAATATAGCAAAAAGTAAAAATTTCCAGGATATACACTAATATAGTGTGACTTAAAAGAAAACTTTCTGGAGAAATAAGAAAAGGATTAAACAAAGCAATATAGCAAAATAAAAATAGTACCAAATGTCGGGGTATTTTGTTTTAGTGTATAAATAAAATCATAATACCAGAATTTGTCCCGAAAAAAGCTCAGGGTGAGAGAAACATAAGAGTGGTTGGGCCAGTCCCTACCGACAAATTATGTCTCTCCCACCCCATGCCTGCTGATTAAATTTCATGGTACATCTTTATGGACATGCAATTGATTGATATTAAAGTATAAAAAATAAAAATAGAAAAGCATGTATAAACAGCGTACCAAGCAGCATAGCAACAAACATAAAAAAGCACAGCAAACCTGAGGGTTTACAAAGTCAAAAAATTTGTACCAAGCAGCAAAAAACATGAAGCAAAAACAGATCACGCAGATACACACATTGAGCACTTACAGTCGAGGCCATCCCACACACGGAGCCGCCTGCGGAATTCCCCGTAGTTCTCCACCTTGCGCAGGTCGTTCGGCAGGCAGTTCCATATGCGGGACGCCTCGTACCTGAAAGATTTGTGGCCATACCTGGTGGTGCTTACCCTCGGTATCTGTGCTTGTCCTTCTGCCCTGTAAGAATACACATATTCTTTTTTAGTTATAAGGCTACGAATGTAATATGGGGCAATATTGTTGAAAATTTTAAAAACTTCACATGCCATTAGCTTCATTCTATGTATATGTAGGAATGAGGTATTGGACTGTGATAAAAGTTCTTTGATATCAGAGTTAAAATCATTAAGAACAAAGCGCAAGCCTCTCTCTTGAATTTTCTCTATTTTCCTGGTGGCTGATTGGCTACAAAAATGCCATACCAGAGGACAATAGTCAAAATTTGAGAGTACAAAAGATTTATATATTAACATTTTTGTACCCTTCGGTAACATATGACCAATTCTTTTTAAAACTGCTAACTGTTGAGAGGCTTTTCTACATATTTGTGATACATGTTTGTCAAATTTCAATAAAAAATCTATTTCAACACCTAAAAGTTTGACACTTTCTTCACACTTTATTTCTGAGTTTGCAATGTTGAAATGATCGAGGCCTTTCTTACCAAAGCATATTGCCTGGAATTTATCTGGGTTTGCTTGCATACCGTTAACGTTAAACCATTCAATTAAAAGTGTTGCCTCTCTTTCTAAAACATCTTTCAAAGTATGTAAGTTTTTGTTAAAATAACCCAGAGTATTATCATCAGCGTAATTATAAAGTTTTGACTCTTGAATACAGTAAAAAATGTCATTGATGAAAATATTAAAAATCAGCGGACCGAGAATCGATCCCTGGGGTACCCCTTTATCGAGACGTGTCCACTCACTGGTATTATCACCAAGTCTCACCCGCTGCTTCCTGTTCCCCAGATAGCTGCTCAGGAGACTTGCAGCCTCTGTCAATTCTACGACTAAAATTAATGCACATGTTTCAGTAGAAATTGCAGGTATTTCTCTCCGGATAGCCTGCTTAAAAGGTCTACAGTGTTCCCAGGAGGTGGATTGTACACTCTATCCTTCAGATAACCCCACAAAAAGAAATCCAAAGGGTTGAGGTCAGGTGAATCTGGCGGCCACTCTGTACGAGTCTTCAGCGATATCATCTTTCTTCCAAAAATTGAATCCAACCACTGAAGAACAATTCCAGCTGTATGTGGTATATTGCGCCATCCTGTTGAAACCACACTGATCTTATGTTAGCAGATTTCTTTTGCAAGGCCGGCAAGAATTTTCTTTTCAGAAGCTGGAGATAGCGATCAGAGTTAACTGTCACGGCGTTGCCATTAGTGTCCTCATAAAAGAATGGGCCAATAATTCCAGTTGAACTAAGAGCCGCCAAAACGGTTACTTTATCACTATGTAGGGGTTTCTCTGTATAGAATTGTGGTTTTTCAGAACCCCAGAATCTGAAATTCTGCTTGTTTACCTCATTATGTAGGTAAAAATGAGCCTTATCTGAAAACCAAACGGTATCCGGAAATGTCCGTGGCTGCTCTATAACCCACCTCGCAAATGCTAAACTAGAATGAATGTCAGTGTCTTTCAGGTGCTGCATTATTGAAATCCGATATGGCGTCAAGAGGAAATCAAATTTAAGTATCCTGTAGACACTAGAGATACTTTTCCTATTACTGTATATGTCCTTTAACACTTGTCGCACAGACTTTTGGGGAGTTTCCTCTATTACTGTTCTCACATTTTCAATATTTTCTTCAGAACGAGCACATTTAGGCCTTCCCTTGTTTGCATGTCTTCCATCAGCAACTGATCCTCTGTGTTAAAACCTCTTTACAACACGCTTAATCTGCATTGTTGACATCCTCGGCATCTCTGGATACTTTTTATGCATACATAGCGGGATATATCTTGCCATTTTTATAGGTTAATTTAGCTGATAAAACAGTTTTACTACTTCTGCAAGATGTTTTTCAGACACCTCCATCTTTGCGATTGCCGAAGACGTCATAGATGACATCATAAATGACGTCATCGATGACATCATATATGACGTCATATATGATGTCATATTTTCCCGAACTTTTAATTAAACAAAACTTGGAACAATTACCTATCATGTTGTGTTTACAGTTTTTTTGATGTGATGGGAAGTGACCGAGAAAAGTCGATTTAGAATGTATCAGATATTATGAAACACCCTGTACCTTTAAGCAACAATTCACAGAATATTTACACTTTAATGAATTCGTCCACGCTTCAACTGCTTGGAATTGACATTCTTCGTTATAAATGTTCTGTTCTATCGTTTTATGTGCTTTTTATGCTAAAAAACATTTTTGTTATAAATAAATAAAATATCAACTGCCCCGGCAACTTGTGAAATACCTTATCTCCATTGGAAGGACGGACTACATTTTCACGCAGAAGCATTCAAATGAAGCATAGTAGTGATCAAGTGGTCATTATGTTTTGAGGCCCCAGGCGCGATACTTGCTATTTTCAACAAAGTAACGGCACAAAATTAATTACTTGTAAATGAACAAAATCGAGATATCACAGTCGCGGATTTAGATTCTGTAACCAAATCAAAACCGAAGCATATCTTAGTCTTATAAAACTAGTGTTTTACAATGAATAATAAACGCCTAATTACAAATCAATGGAGCGTTACAACTCCTCCTAACTCAATTTTCGCCAGACGTTTTTCTGTTTAATCATAGCAAAGGAGCAGCTATCGGCTAATGATCGGTTTAGCGAACGTTCTATAAAATCAATTTCTCGCCTTATAGCGCGAACGGACGGTAGTCCACATGACGCGATAACTTATCTTACCCGAAAGCAAATGTCAAGCGGAATGTGGCATTTTGTCCGACCTCTTCAGATTTTATTATGACTAGACGACTGATGGGCCTATGTCTCAATGGCTCAGCCGTGGTAGACACAATGTGTTTGTGTTATATATAGTGGTATTTGTATGAATAGTAGAAATATTTTGTATCATAACCAGTAAGCTTGTTTTTTTTTTAAAGAATGTTTATGGATATATCACAACCAGTAAGTTGGTTTTAAGCATGTCTATGACTATATCACAACCAGTAAGTTGGTTTTAAGCATGTCTATGACTATATCCCAATCAGTTATCTTGTTTTTTAAAGAATATTTATGGATATATCACAACCAGTAAGCTAGTTTTTGTAGCATATCTACGACTATATCACAACCAGTAAGCTTATTTTGTAGCATGTCTACAACTATACTAAAACTAGTAAACTTGATATTTGTAGCAAGTCTATAACTATATCACAACCAGTAAGCTTGTTTTTGTAGCATGTCTATAACTATATCACAACCAGTAAGCTTGTTTTTGTAGCATGTCTATAACTAAATCACAACCAGTAAGCTAGTTTTGTAGCATGTTTATCACTATATCACAACCAGTAAGCTTGTTTTTGTAGCAGGTCTACGACTATATCAAAACTAGTAAGCTTGTTTTTGTAGCATTTTTTCGCAACCAGTAACGGATTTTGTTTGGCGTGTCAATGATACTAGTACAGAGCGTAGCCTGTTATCCTCACTCTAATGCTTGAGCATACGACCAGCTGCATGAATACAGGCCTAGGCACTTATACTAGTAGATCCTTAAACGTATGAGGACAATATAGCCTAAGTAATCAGATTTAGCATATATGACAAGCTTACAGATAGTGTTGGAAACAACACACGCCCCTTGCCGTCACTTATTGTTTTAAGCAACATAAACCATGATAGCAATGAACTGATGTGTCATTTTAACAATCATTTCTAAAATGTTTTATGAGGCTGAGCGTGAAATAAAAATATGGTGACCTTTAGACCTAAAACTCAATCCCACTCTATTTTACCTGATAAGCTAATCTTTTATGAAGTTTACAACCAAATCAATCAATCATTTCTGAAGTTTTAACCAGGAAATCAAAATTTGACTAAAAAATATATATATTTTTAGCAACAGTGACCTTTTGAGTTGACCTGACCCAAAACTCAATACCACTCTGCAATATAATACCTCATATGTTAACATTGTATGAAGTTTCAACAAAATCCATGATTCCTTTCAGGACTTATCATTTGGAAACAAAGTTTCCACAAAAACTATCTATTTTAAGCAACACTAACCTTTAAAGTTGACCTTTTGTCCCCCAACTCAATCCTACACTGTGCAAGTAAACATTGTACGAAGTTTAAACCAAATCCATCAATCCTTGCCGAAGTTATCGTTCGGAAACCAACATTCGGACAGACAGACAGACAGACGGAGACAAACACTATAGTTCATTACGGTTTCACAGGCGGGGACTAAATATTTATATATTTCAATAAGACAGTGGATTCCATCATATGGAGCAAAACATTTTGAACATAAATTCCTAAAATCGGTTAAAGATGGATTACTGTTTCAGCACATACAAATTGTAACAATAATCACCCTGCCTTAACTATGAACAATGCTGACATCTCTGAGGTTACTTCGCACAAGCACTTAGGAATTTTTCTTTCAGGGAATGGATACTGGAATGAGCACATCGACTATATAATTTCTAAGATTTCCCCTAAAATGAATATTATACGTAAATTTAAATTTTCCTTAGACAGATATAGTCTTCAAACTATGTATTTCCCTCTTATAAGACCCATATTAGAGTATGGTGATATATTGTGGGATAGTCTTACCAAATCCCAATTTGATTTATTAGAAAATTTGCAACTAGAAGCCACACGCATAGTGACTGGCGGCACTAGACTAACAAGTAGAGTAAGATTATATACCGAAAGAGGTTGGCTTTCACTTGAGGAAAGAAGAAAACAGCGTAAGCTTATACTTTGTCAAGCGCCCCAATATCTACAAAATATTTTTCCCCAACGTAATCGTGACTGCCACAAGCATGATACTCGCATGGGAAACAATTTTCGTATACCATCATGCCAAACGACTTTTTTCACTAAATCCTTTTTGCCATCAGTTATCAGTATATGGAACTCCTTGCCAGACTGTGTTAAAAATAATCCTTCTATTTTTAAACTGAAATCATATCTACGTAAGCTTACTCACAAAGTTCCAATGTACTACTTTGCTGGTAACAGAATGGGTCAGCTTCTCCACACTAGACTAAGAATGGAGTGTAGTTCTCTTAAATTTTACCTTCACCGAAGAAATCTTATTGATAGTCCTATATGTCCCTGTATGGAATCAAATGAAACCAAAGAGCATTATCTATTACATTGTTGTCTCTTCTCACAAATACGTCTGTGTATGTTTAATAACATAAATTATCCATTAACAATCAATCTACTTTTGTTCGGGAAGGAAGAGCTTTCATATGATGAAAACATAGCAATATTTTCATGCGTACAGTCTTTCATTATTAACTCCAAACGGTTTAACTAAGGTTTCTCTTTCACTCATCCTTAATCTATTCTATGCCTAATATTTTCTATTGTCATTGGCACGGGCAACCCAAATCAATCCTTCATTTTCCTCATCCATTTACCCCTCCCAACCCCTCCCCACCAAACCCTTCCCCTCCCCATCACTCACTCATACCCAACCTCATCCCAATCTCATATTCCATTCATACTCAATATAACCTCCCAATTTTTCAGTTAAATATTTTCTACAATTATGCCACCATTCCAATTAATGTTTAGTTAATCATTTACTAATGGAAATGGATTAATATAAGTTATTTTAAAAACATGTTTCCGGATCCTATTCCTGCATATTCTCTGTCTATAATGTTGTATATATACTGTTGGAATGAAATAAAGTTTATATTAACAATACTAAGAGCTAACAACGAATCCTGTATTTTAGATATGTATTCACAGACGAACAAGATATGATCAGTAACATTGAAATATAGAGTGGGCTAGGATAGAGCGATCACAGAACTATATTTTTAAAATAGAACTTTACAAAAGGATACAGGATTAGCAAATTACCAAGCTATTATAACAACAAAGGCGACTTCGAACAAATCAGAAAAGAACTGTTGATTGACTGGAAGGAAATATTTAGCTGTGCATCGGACACAAAATCAAAATGTAAAATATTTTACAATATATATTCAAGTATACCAAAAAGCAATAGAAAAACAAGAAGATAGTATTCTCTGGATAAAAGCTGTAGATATTATAACACACAGAAGCTGGTAGAAATATCTCTCAGCAAAGGAAATGTGGAAATACAACGAATACAACCAGAAATAAAGTGGGAATTTTAGTAAGGAAATACAAAAAAGGTATAGAGAAGGATAGAGTAGAGGAGATTAAGACTAACACCAAGACGTTTTGGAGATACGCAAGCTATAAAACTGAATCAAAACCAAAAAATCCAGACCCGTATTTAATGTGGAAACAAAACTACCAGCGTTGAAACTGACCAAGAAAAGGCTAACGCACTGGACAGGCTAATTCTCCAGTGTTCAGGGATGGACCAAAAGGTTTTGTACCAGTACTAAAATATCTAACCATCGTCAGTCCATGTAACTACTGAAATATCACAACTAGAAGTTGTTAACATTTTAAAAACATTGAATATCACAAAATTGCAAGAAGCGGATAATCTTTAACCCAAGGTATTGAAAAAAAAACCCCAGATCCCATTATGCGAAATATGTATCTGCGTACTGAAAACACACATAGGAGAACTTTCTGGTAGCTGGACGGAAGGGCAGGTAACCGCTAGTTACAAAAAGGGACAAGAATAACAAATTATAGGCCTGAAAGTTTCACAAGCATAGCTTGCAACGATTGCAACGGCAAGAATAATGGCTCATATAGGAAAATAATTCTTCTAGGTAACCATCAATATGGATTCGTTAAAGGCCCAATATACGTAACTTCGGCAAAAGCGAAAATCAAGCCTTATAACTTATTGTATTTATAGATTTAGTTAAGATTAACTGATATCAGCAATATTCAAGATGAATTCTTTCGCGGTTACCGGTACAGCAGCATTTGAAACACGCTATTTGTAAACACGCGTCCATTTCGAACCGTCTTCTACCTTCCCCCGGTTTGTTGTTGAAGTGGGCCCCACCTGAATTATTTTCAATTCTTTGGATTTTTTCAAGAGTTTCTTGTAAGTTTCCACTCAGGTTTACTTCGTTTTAGGCGTTTTTTGTTGCATTGGTTATCAACTGGATTTTTTTTCAGAATTTTTCAGAATCACGAAAATTTCCCTGAAGTTACGTATTTTGGGCCTTTAAAGGAAGATCGACCTTTTTACAGATGTTGAAGGTCATTAATGGGTGGACATAAATCATCGACCAAGGAGGATCAATCCAAACGGCATACTTAGATATCACAAAGCGTTTGACACCGTTCCACATCTACAGCTCATCAGCAAATTAATCTTGTATGGATTATCACTTGAAATCAACAATGTGCGCACAGTTTTACAACTAACAGGACATGGCGCATATCTGTAAACGATGAACTGTCAAAAATGGATGGAGGTAAAAAGTTGTATCTCTAGGGAAGCGTTTTGGGGCCGGCTCTCTTTGTAATCTTTGTATATCAATGACATTCTGTAAATTATGAAAGCAACAATGTGCTTGTTCGCGAATGATGCTACAATTTAAAATCATAACGATAATATAAATCTACAATATGATCTAGATCAACTCCTGAAAGGTCAGATCAATGGCTTTTGAAACATCCGAACAAATTAAAGTTTGGAATTTAGGGAAAAAATCAATAACAGGGATCTACATTTATATAAAGGCACCTTTATAGTTTAGGTCTCACTAGAGGGCACAACATGTCACACTAGGGGACACAACAGGTCACACTAGAGGGCACAACAAGTCACACTGATGGGCACAAGTCACACTAGAGGGCACAAGGCACACTAGAGGGCACAACAAGTCACACTAGAGGGCACAACAGGTCACACTAGAGGGCAAAACAGGTCACACTAGAGGAAACAACAGGTCACACTAGAGGGCACAACAAGTCACACTAGAGGTAACAACAAGTCGCACCAGAGGGCACAGCAAAAGAAAGGGGTGTTGGAATTATGACGGACAGCAACCTGAACCTCTTGGGATCCACCCAAAGAACCTTACGTATTTAGATAATACAACGTTTTGTCTTTTATATAAAGCACTGATACAGTATCATTTTGAATATGGTGACTGCCTATGGAATGCATAATTTTACAAACATATGTCAGTGAAATAGAAAATATACAGAGAAGAGCAACGGAAAATTACCGGAATGCAAACTCTAGTACTACAACAACAAACAGATGATTCTGAAGTTACTTACGGTGAAACAGAAGGATGAGAGAAGACAATACCCAAGTATATCAGCGAACACAAGGAGGATATGATAAAGTTATTGCAGGAGTTTTTAACACTAAATAATTACAAAAAAAAGAAGACCACTCTGACACTAATGAAAAGAAAAACTACAGAGAATATCAAAGGTCCAACAAAACCATAATCCGAACTCGATTAAACTAGAGCCAAAATAGGAACAAAGGAAAGATTTACATGGAGACTCTCGTAAAAGCACAAGAGAATAAGATCAGGTATTCCGGAAGAGTAAGCGTCTTCTGCTTCATCGACGACACCCGCCATGTAAAACTAAGTCAGATCCATGTACATGTCATGGCCTTCAAGTGAGAACTGAGGCATAATTCTCAATCACAACAAGCAGGCATACTAATATGCATATTCAAAAATGTACATCTTCTCATTATATAAAGATATAGAATATTTCTCGATTAGACCAAGATAGCGACCATAAAACTTGCTCATAGTCTTCATCAACATATATCTTTTGAATCCCTGTGCCGTAATTTTGTTCGTCAGCAGCCGACATCTATCAAGATATTCAGAGCAAGCGCTAGAATAACTAATCAAATGCGACATGTCAACACCATGGGATGGAGAAGCAGGAATTTCACTATTAAGAAAGGGATGTTCAGTATAGGAAAATCAAAATCGTCACGTTTATATTACAGGTTATAATGAGATAATAAGGAATAAATTAATTTGAGGAAATAGTCTTTCATTTGGCGGATTTTTTTTTAATTTGGATTATATCCCTGTTGGCTTGGTTACATCACCAAAAGTCAAAACATTTAAATCCCGAATGAATAAACACTTGGGTCAACCTAAACGCCCTTTTTTTAAACCGGGAAATAGACAATGATGAACGTATTCATGTTTGGAACGTTACTCTTTATGATCTGGATATATAGGCATACATATTCATGCGTCCAATATCATTATCATTATATTACGTAATAGTAACTATACTTCTGGGCTTGGTTCTACATGTAGTTTTTCTAAAAATTTCTTGTCATAACTACTAAACTGTTCAAGATATAAGATATAACTTGGCTTATACTTTCATCACCGTAAGCCCGATTTGCAGTACAATGTCGTTATGCCTCTATGACCTTGGTCTAGGGTCAAATAAATTAGACCTTTCCATATAATTCTTGTCCGGGTTATATATTTTTAACCCGTTATAAATGTTTGATGAAACTTTTAGCATAACTGCATGGCCCATCGACGATGTGCAGTGCGCTTTCATTAGGCCAGTGTTACATTCAACCAAATTTCAGAGGTAAAAAATATCCTTTTGTTTAAAATTTTTAAAGGTGTACGCCAAGGTGATGCCATCGATCCCTCACTGTCTAATTACACATGTGACAATAATTTACCAAACCTTAAAACAAAAGTAAATCCCATAATGAATATATTTTCCGCAAGGTCATCAGATCAATGTCAAGAAGATGACATTTAACATTTTAACATTTTGTATGTCATTATGAAGCACAGTTTGTCAGAATTAAGCAAGGAGTCAACTGACCAAATATGAAGGTAATCAGATCAAACGTCAAGGTTAAAATTTACATTTGTTCTTAACTGATAAACATTTCGAGTTATTAAGAAGACATTATGAAGCGTAATGGGTCAGTATCAAGCAGGGGTCAAATTTTACATCTTTTTTTAAACGTAGTGTCAGATAACATAATGGGGGTCTTTCCTGACAAGTCTAGTTTTATTCTTAACTTGGTATGAAATGTAATAGCATCGGAAGCTCTATCCAGGCTTCATTTCTAACTAAATTGTCTGTTTTAGGACTACTGTAATGATCCCCATTGTAATTAAAAATTGTTCAAGTTCGCATTTTATAATTAAGCAGGAGGCAGTTCCTTATGATATGGTCAAATAGGTTCTTATGTATTCTAATGAAACAAAATTTCTGAAATGTTTTCAGGAAAATCTTGTCTGTTCATAGAAATAAATCTCTTGTTATTATCATTATTATTATTAAACGACAGAAAGACTAAGACTACGGGAGACAACCCCAGCCTATCATTGACAGCACAACAGTTCTCGTTGGATATAGCCGTCTTTCTACGTGACAGGTCGTATTTCATCTCACCCTCCATACTGCAGAGGTAACGCTCTTGGCTTCACTGGAATATGTCATGACAAATTCGAAAGAGGCAGATTTATGTAAGTTCTCAAAAAAAAATCTGAATCCTTGTATGCGAAAAGAAATAAGTTTATCCCAATTCAAACACTATGGTGTAGATTTAAAATTATACCTCTCATATACATTGATACTGATCACAAATTTGTGCTGAAGAAGATAGTCAAGAGGTGTTATGTACATTCACTGCAATAAAATTATCATTATTAATCTTGTCAGTATTAAAGGGGCAACTAAGTGAAGTTAGTTTACTTTTGTATAATATCACCAAATACTTAATAAAAGTGTGGTTCTGTTACCCTTGTGAACAATTCATTTGGATGTTTTGACAAAAAATGATGTTTTTTCAATTAATAATAAGGAAATCCTTAATCGTCCAACCCATGCAACTGAGACATTTGTTTACAAACATCTCTGAGCATTTTGACCTCATGGATCAGACGCAAAACGGCCTCATGGATGGAATAAAAACGACTTCGAAAAGAAGTGCAGCCTGTCATATACTATGTATATCTCATTTCATGTATATGATGAATTCAGGAATTTATAGCACGTTCTTCACGACATCTCTATAGCTGAAATTCACGACGATTTTTATTTACGTAGCATGATGAAGAGCGAGTACATGTGTTCAGAGGGCCTCTGCGGGTTCGAGCTTTCAATAATATCTGTTTTTGCTTAGATTGAAGAATACCAACACAATTTCTCGTGGGATCTAATAATAATCATATATATTGTAATTGTTGGTAACGTATTTCGTGAATCTAACATACCTTGAATGAAGAACGTGTGAAATCAAACCTCTCGTGTCCTAGCTCGAGCTCGCGCGTAATTTCGTGCTTTATTTTGATATATTTGGCGCGGGCTTTCCCAAACATTAAACTGACCATATCGGACATCGGCTACACGGTATCTAATTATCAAGTACACTTGTACGGATTCCTTTGTCTGAATATAGGTATTTGTCATTCAAGTTGATTTTTAAAAACGTGGGTTCACTAAATTGCCTCTTTGGGACCAACGCCCGAAGCCCTTACTCATATGGGTAGCAATGAAACAACCTATGCTCGGCCTTATTTTAAATAACAAAACTAAATGTAATCAAAGATTAAGTACATTGTGTGTGATTGTGAAGAAGCCGATGTGACCGTCACCAGGCCGCCTGTCGCCGACTCTACAACTCCAGATTTGGCGGCAAAACGATTCGCAGACTCGTTGGTCGACACGATCACACTTGTGTTTCCATGACGGCAGGCGATCGATCACGAGGAAGTTCCCGCGCTGGATTCGCAGGCCGCCAGACGGGAGAGGGATACGTCTTTGCGCAGGTATTCGGTAGCCGTCTGCTCCATCAGCCATTGTCCTGCCTCATCCGTGATGTGATGACAGACAGGAATAATCCTAAGGAATAACATTTGTTTATGATCATCGACCATGGAGCAGGTAAGAGAATTCATGTTACTTTGAACATCACGTACTGCTCCATTTACCGGGTGATGACATGCAGATCACTCGCTTTGTTTACACAGTCGTTATCATTAGAGCGAAATATACGGCGATTGTACTCTGTAAACACGTCCCTGTCACGAAACCTGAGGTTTTTGGCAGAAAAAAATCAATATATGTATAAATTGATCACGTGACAGGCAGTTGCACAGGTATGTGATGGAATGTTGTCAGATACCTGGCAATGAAGATAACATCAGAACATGTCGTCTGCTTTTATTAAACAGGGGATTGTATACGCACGAGATTCTCGCCTAGTGACACTGAGTTGTGATTTTAATATTGATGTTTTTGATAGACAGTGAATCAATGGGTTTTCGTGTTCCGATATATTGGCATATACATGCTCTTAATGCTATTACATTGTTTTACTTTCACTTTGCCGAGATAGTAAATATACAATATTCGGTAAATAAACAATATTTGTTAAGCCAACTCCTCCTTTCTGAATCACATGCATGGTGGTTCTCTATTAAACCTGCCGTTCGAACCAGATGTCGCACTCGCGTAAATTATTCATATCTAGACCTCAGTACTTTCCGCCAACTTCAACAGATGGTGGACTACACGCTCCTATCGATACAGGTGAGCTATGAAGGCAGGTGTAACGCATGCCCGACATCGACTTCCGGTATGGCAGGATTTTGTGTTTGCTTGCCACGATGATTTTATCTCCTTTCTATCTTGTTCTGTATTGACATCAACAATCTATCAATGCATAAGTGATCAGATAATAAATACAAACACACTGGTTTACATTTTGCACAGCTTTATTGCCATTTTAAGCTTAAACAGTAGACACTAACTTGTCAACGTCCTTCCTGCCAGAAAACAAAGCAACAAATATTTGTCATCATAGTCTGCTTATGTTTCCCGAAGGGAAGACACCATGAACGTCGATATAAATACCCGGAAAGATCATGTTAAATATGTGTTTAAACGTTTTAGCCCCGTTGTCACATTTAACTGTTAGAGATTCTTTGTTAGAATATCAATCCCTTCCTCAAACGTCTTCTTTGATAATTCCTGTGAAAGAAGTGAAAATGTGTGACTAGGATGGAGATAATAATGATGGAGGTGCAGTTGTTTTTTTGCTTTGTTTTGCAGCCGAAAACAACTACGTAAAATTTAAACTTCTACTATGTTTACCCAGTTTATAAAGGCTCATGCTGCTAAAACAATCACCGTTATGTGTGACTAAGATTGAGAACATGAAGTTTTTTCGAGGAATGAGATTATTTAGGATTCCCATCTTTTGGCCCCTAGCATCACTGGAGAGTCCTAGGAGGACGAAACAGCTGTATAATTCAGTTTAATTTTTTTTTCGGTATCTGTATCTATTACTAAATCAAAAGGTGCCGCATATGTGTGTGTTACAATGTACGTCATCTTGCATGATAGGGGGTGGCAGACTCTGCTGGTGGGGTTTTTAGCCCCAGAGGTTTGCTGAATCCTGAATAGCCACATTTATATCATTTGAGTAGTGGCACGGTACATAATATACACATTTTCGTAGTACAAGGTCTGAAATTATATATAACTAGTTAAATTTTACTTCTAAATTAATAATTATAGAGGTTTTACGCACCTGACCCTTCCGCTTTTTCATTAGTTAAGATATTTAGGATTATCACCTTTTGGTCCCTAGCATCACCAAAGAGTCATAGGAGGACAAAAAAAGCTGTATGATGCAATTTGATTAATTTTTTTCGGCATGCTGTATCTATTACTAAATTTAGAAGGTGCAGTATATGTGTGTGTTACGTCCTCTATTATGATGTGACTAGGATTATGGTGGTGATCTATGATCAAACAAAAGATGAAGGCGATCATGATAGACTTACTGTGTGACTGTGATGGAGATAATATGAGACCGTCCGCGGCCGTTATAGAAGGCAAATGCGCCATCCACTGCATCATCCAACCATACCCAAATATGTCCCTTCAGCCCCACCATTCCCTGACTATTTAAAGCTGTGTACCGGAAGACTGGTGATGGAGATATTGTGTGACTGTGATGGAGATAATGTGTGACTGTGATGGAGATAATGTGTGACTGTGATGGAGGTATTGTGTGATTGTGATGGAGGTAATGTGTGACTGTGATGGAGATAATGTGTGACTGTGATGGAGATAATGTGTGACTGTGATGGAGATAATGTGTGACTGTGATGGAGATAATGTGTGACTGTGATAGAGATAATGTGTGACTGTGATGGAGATAATGTGTGACAGTGATGGATATATTGTGTGACTGTGATGGAGATAATGTGTGACTGTGATGGAGATAGTGTGTGACTGTGATGGAGATAATGTATGACTGTGATGGATATAATGTGTGATTGTGATGGAGATAATGTGTGACTGTGATGGAGACAATGTGTGACTGATGGAGATAATGTGTGACTGTGATGGAGATAATGTGTGACAGTGATGGATATAATGTGTGACTGTGATGGAGATAATGTATGACTGTGATGGAGATATTGTGTGACTGTGATGGAGATACTGTGTGACTGTGATGGAGATACTGTGTGACTGTGATGGAGATACTGTGTGACTGTGATGGAGATACTGTGTGACTGTGATGGAGATACTCTGTGACTGTGATGGAGATACTGTGTGACTGTGATGGAGATAATGTGTGACTGTGATGGAGATAATGTGTGACTGTGATGGAGATAATGTGTGACTGTGATGGAGATAATGTGTGACTGTGATAGAGATACTGTGTGACTGTCATAGAGATAATGTGTGACTGTGATGGAGATAATGTGTGACAGTGATGGATATAATGTGTGACCGTGATGGAGATAATGTGTGACTGTCATAGAGATAATGTGTGACTGTGATGGAGATAATGTGTGACTGTGATGGAGATAATGTGTGACAGTGATGGAGATAATGTGTGACCGTGATGGAGATAATGTGTGACTGTGATGGAGATAATGATCAGTGATTGTGATGGAGAAAATGTGTGACTCTGATGGAGATAATGTGTGACTGTGATGGAGATAATGTGTGACTGTGATGGAGATAATGTGTGTCTGTGATGGAGATAATGTGTGACTGTGATGGAGATAATGATCAGTGATTGTGATTGTGATGGAGATAATGATCAGTGATTGTGATGGAGATTATGTGTGACAGTGATGGAGATAATGTGTGACTGTGATGGAGATAATGTGTGACTGTGATAGAGATAATGTGTGACTGTGATGGAGATAATGTGTGACTGTGATGGAGATATTGATAAGTGACTAGGAAGGGAATTATGTATGTTTAGTTTGGAGACACTGGCATCCCGGTTGACTGTAAACAAGCTTTGTTTTGTCTGATTTCATCAGAGATTATGTAACATATCAGCGCATCATCCCCAGTCTCTTGTCTTCAGTTATCCGTATCAAATTAGAATCGTACGCCAATACGCCAGTCGATTTCTGCCTTCGGCACATCAGGTTTTTGTGGTAATGTCTGTTGAAAACTCGTCTATGGAAAATACGTGGATTTGCCGTACTGTTGATATAATGACATGGCGGCAACCCTCCATTGGAAGCTCTCCGTGTCGTAATGAAGAGTGCGATTAATGGAGGCGTTATAATGCTTTCTGGATTATGTGGGGCTTGCCTGTAGTCTGTCGGGCGGTTATCAGCACGTGTAATTGTGTGTTGATGACGCGATACCAACATGTATTAACTAAACAAGGCTGTTGGTTGTGATTTGTTCATTACATATTACTAATTATCAGTGACCAGATTTCAGTCAGACATAACACATATTGCTGAATGATTGCAAAATACATGGCATTTTCTCTCCATACTAATTTATAGAATTGCTACATTTTCTGTTTGTGCAATTGACATCAAGATGAAATATTTCGTTTTCCAATGAAATCTATAATTTTTTAAAATTTTTTGCCAAAGCTTAAGATATGTGTGTTTGTCGCCTCTTTTTTTTAACTATGTCTTTGTTAATATAAGTAAAATATGTAAATCCGTCGCCACGCTTTTTCCTGTACTTATTCTTTGAGCTTGCATAGCGGTTACAAGGTTTTTAAGAGGTAATATTTCTATCACAATTCAGGGATCAAGGATTCGTGATTAAGATTTAACATAAAAATCTCTATATTTTTGTCCGTCATGCTACTTGAACTTTCAGTTCTAATGAATGTGATAAGAGAAGTAACTTTGATTTAAGTACGAACGTACTTGTACAAACGTAAGGTCATTGACAATATCACTGTCGCCCAGTCTTAACATTGAACCATCGTAAACGGATAAAGCTGTCGCCCCGTATATTTCCCGTTTAAGTGTTAAAGTTAAACATCTCGCCTTCTCTCGTGTTTGTACCAATACCGATGTCTCTTCATCTACAACCTGCACAAGTAATATTGACTTTCTCATCAGTTTACTGCCCGGTTCCTTAACAATATCGTCAGAATGGTAGATTAGTGCCGGCAAGACAGCCACATCGCTCCAGTAGATACCATCCCAAGGGCACCGAGGAAACGCTCGCCAAAGTTTATTGTGCGATGGTTAAGATTGAAGTTTAGTGTGTACAGTGCATGCATTGATGAGTCGTGACGTCACGCGAGGAAAGTTGACCTTTAACTCAAGGATGTGTTGATCGATACTTTTAAAAAAAAGTAGCGTTGAATGTTAAGGACCATCAACAGGCTTTCTAAAAGCTGTTTCTGATACGAAATGAACTATAATAGTGTTATAAAATTATATTATCCATATACGACTGAAAAAGTTCTTAATGGATAAAATATATACCTCAACTATATGCATTTGGTATGAAAAAGTATTCCTTAAATATTAAGTAACGTATAGATATGACTGGCGGAGGTTTTGGTCGGTAGGGATTGGCCCAACCACTAAAACCACCTCTAGTCATACCTATATATATTAAACGGAATTAATATTACTAAGGAAAGAACTAAATAACGCCATCACTATCTAACAAAGTGAGAGTGAAAGGGAATGTAAAAAATGTCCAGATAGAATGTAAGAATGTTACAATGTTTGAAAGAGAATGACTGATGTATATGAGTTGAGTGTGGATAATTGATGTTAAAACGAAAATCAGATAAATAATGATTCAATATAAGGAAATGAATGAAAAAGACAACAACAAAACAAACATGTACGATGATGAAATGGCTCGGTGCTAAGCACCATATAATCTATATATATCATGATAAGATATTAGAGTAAAATACACGTGTATGCATTTAATAACCACGCATGTACTAATAGATACTAACAGACTTTTTTTTTGTTTGATTTCTTGAAAGTTTACTTGGTAGAAAAGATGTGAAAAAATGTAAAACTATATAACTATATACAATGTATACATGAGCCAAAAAAAAAAACAAACAAAAATTATATTATCCACGTTTTTGATGTGGTAGATGGTGTTTTCGGCCTCCTTCCGATAGTCCAGATTTTTTTGCCGATTTAAAGTGCCGACCACAAGGATGTATACTGCCGAAGGCCGCGCAGAACACCCAACCTGGTCACATACTGAAAACGGGCGAACCAGTCGTCCTTATCCCATAATGCTAATTATAATCGCCAAGCAGGGTGATGCAACGGCCAGGGGACAGAACCCAAAGCCTTCCTCATCTCACATGGGCGATAAAGGCCAAAAGTGAGCTAGTGCAAGGGATACGTTGAGAAGGAGAAAGTTGTTTTGAAAGAAGAGAAAAGATAAGATCCCAAATTTAGTCGCCTCTTACGATCATGCAATGGAGGCAGCAGGTGTAAATATTGCGCCCTGCCTGCATGGCTATTTTTGGGTTCTGTCCAACGCAAAGGTTCGTATGTCATTTAATGTTCCAAATCTATGCATTCACTGTCATTGAAACATAAATTGGTTTTTGAAGTAAAAATATGAAAATCAAATGGCCAGGTTTGCGCTTAGTATCCCAAATAGATGTCCATTGTTCATTTTGGATGAAACCTTTTCTTTATATTAATTTTCATGTTATCAGGGACGTTACTAGTTTAGTTATGTCCGTACCTTTTCTGCACTCGGACGACAAAGCATTACCAGTGACAAAAAGTAATGTTTTATTCTATAAAACATGACTCCATGGAACCCGTACACATGAACATTTTAAGTTCCGAACGGACATGAATCATTAGCTGTTCGGGGATTTTATTGTCTCGTTCCTTTCATGCAAATTAAAACAATCATACTCGCATTATATCTGTTTTATATGGTTTCGGTTTGATTATCATCGGCACACAGCTTGGATTTTATCAGCCAGTCCCCGACGGGCACCGATTGTAAGACTTCCTTATATCTTTATATCTTATTTCAACTCAATGTCTTTAAACAATGTAATTATTGCGTAACACATTGCTTTCAAATTAGAACCCATTTGGAATGCAACGTATATTGTAATAAAGTAACGCTTTCATCCAAATTGGTATCCATTTACGAACTGCTTTAAGGATCCGATGCCCATCAAAATTAGTAGCCGTCACTTTTAAGATGAAATATATTGGCCTTGAATGAATCCGCCTAATTTGCTTTTCCAGTATATTGACAGCAATTTGGGATTAGCTGATATTGCTTGGATATACAAGTATCAATTACTACATCAGACATAAAGCCACACTGAGCGGTTACGCCGGTTCAGAAATCGTTTAGAAGGATTCCGAATGTTTATTCTTGCGTTGTGTCTGGAACAGGAATATGGATCCATTACCGATACAGAGGAGGGTTTCTTATTTTCCATCCGTTTGTTTTTAGTGGGAAAACCGGGTTCTTTGCTGGGCCTTCAACTTACTAAAGTAGGAAAACGAATATGCATATTTTGCTCGTTAAGATAGTTTTTGGTTGCCTAGTGATGTATACTTAACGAACATGACACAATAACGAAATACCTTTGATGAATATTCATGACGCTTAAAATAGTATATTGCTGTCAAATTGTTACAATGAGCATTTAATTCTGAATGCTAAAATTCCAAACAATTTTCGAATGAGGCCCATAATTGATGAATAATATACTGTGTTTTTATATGAATATTAATTAGTCAATGGCTTTTTGTCCAATTTTGGTTATAGTGTTCACGTAAAGTAACAGTCAGAACTGGTTTCCAAACTAGATTCTATACGAAGAAACATTCACGGAGGCAAAGAAAAGACGAGTGTGTTTGAGGATCTAGTGATTATGCTAGAAATTGACTCAATAAATTGTCTTATTGTGTAATAAAACAATTGTTTCTCTGCTATTTGGAGAAGAATCAAAACTATCATCCCTCGGTAGGGGAAAACCCCATAAAAATGTTTGTCCACATTCAAGAGGCCTCAGCTAAAAAACAGTTACCCATGACTTCCCCTAACTCGAGATGAAGTATACAACAATTGTCTCACGGCTATTTGCATCGGCGAACAGTCAAAATTTTCATCCAGAGGTAGGGAGAAGGCCTGGGGAAATGTTTACCCGAGGCCGCTAGTTCAAAGAGTTCCATAGGGCTTCACCCTTCCATGGGATGGTATTTTCGACTGTCCACCAAATAGTATTGAAACAATTGTTTTACTACATAACATGACAATTTAATGAAAACATTTCTAGCAATTACTAGTTTTCTAAACAACATTGGGTCGAGATCATCGAAACAGGACTATCCAGGGGAATTTTCTTTGTATCGAATTCGCGCCGGAAATGCCAGGTTGACGACACGGGTAGGTGTAATCTATATATAGTTATTGACAGCTCGGGGAGGTGTATATATAGCCCCGTGGACTTATTATATTCCACCAAAAGTCCCAGAGGTAACGTTAAAATTGATAGATAATTATAAAATAATCACCTGACATACTACCGGGTAAACTGTAATTCAGTGTAAATTATGGCCATTTCCTCCGTTTTAGGACTGGTCAAAAAGTATATCGTTGATGGAACAGAAACGTCAGAACATGTGGTCTCTTTTCCTTGTACTTTGTTCAAGTGTCCCTATGTAATTCCTTGTCCCCTTCAAATTATGTCCTTAATATTTTTGAGTAGGAATAGCAGCTTTCTCAAGAAATTTTTATGGTGTGTTATTGCATCAGTTGGAGTTCTTTTCCAATATTTAATGTGGAACAAATTTCAAAGAATCGAGAGTTAAAAACTTACAAGTAGCCAATGTAAAATGAATAAAAAAAGATGTCAACATTTTGATAAAAAAAAATCCTGGCAGCGGTGGGATTCGAACCCACGCCTCCGAAGAGACTGGTGCCTTAAACCAGCGCCTTAGACCGCTCGGCCACGCTACCTACATATACACACACCTTATCGACGTATAGCGATTAATTACTAAGCCAATAAACATTTCATATATTGACGCAATTGTGTCACCATTTTTGCAATGTTGGACAAATAACTAACAGTTTGCTCTGACCGGGCAACAGTTCGACTGTTTCATTCCTAAAGTCAAAATTGGATAAAAATTAAGAAAGTCAAAATTGAATAATTATAATCTTAATAATTTTAAATTTTGACTGCCCTCCAAAAAGTCATGAAACAATTGTACACTATCAATGTTGTCTGTAGTTTTGATTACAACAGTCTGTAACAGGTACCTACTGTATCGTGTCGTAGTAGGTGTTGCGTTCAAGGTCATGCCAGCGTGTCTAACAAACTCTTAACACGTGTAGTGTCTGTTGTTTCTCTACTTCACACGTCCATTTCACGTTGTGTGATGGTATATGGCCGTTATTGACAGTATAGATGACCGTTATTGACAGTAATATAGACTTACTCGTATAGGTCATAATGTATCACAAAGCAAATCTTATACCAGGCTCAAAATATCGTGTAAAAGGATCGTTTAAGTCAGAGAGTATCGACAAAAAAATGTAACGAACTCATTTAGGCCTTGGTATATCGACAAAACGAAGTCAATACCGAAAACAGGATGTTAGAAAAGTGCAGTAAATTGAATTAAGTTGATTTCCGACATATTAACATGGGGATGTATTGGAGTTCATCTTTACCGAACATTCTATCACTAATCGTGTGTGTCTGGCATATAAACACAACCCTTCGACATCGGTCTAGACTCGGTGCTGATCATAGAGTTAACATTGTCGGCCTCCGTTCTATGGAAGCCTTTAGGGACTTCATTAGTTCCCATGACGAACCCTGAATGAGGAGGTTACTAACGAACGAAATATATAATTCTCTTGAGAATATGACCCCTTAATTTGGTCTAGCGGTCTTTGTGCTTTAAAGTGTGGGGGTTCAGAGCACATGAAGCGCAAAATAATAAAATGGCGATCTCTATGATGAGCCTTACTTCATTGGCAGGGTTCACACCAACTTTTAAAATTTTTCGTCAAAGTGATATTTCTTGTGCAAAATTAATTGATTTAGCCAAATATTTTCAAGCCTTAAATATAAAATTCCTGTTAAATTGTTTTCATTATTTCGCGGTGCCATCAATTTGATGTTTCATCATTTATTAATATGACGAAAGATTGCATTCCTATTTACAATTGTTTTGTATTATATCAAATATTAAATAAGTTCTAGGTAAGGCATTGCTTCACTTTCATTTGTCATTCATAAGTTTTTCAAAGCATACTACAAAAGCTTGAATTAAAATAAACATGTACTTGACAAAACTGTAGACTAAAAGTAAATGGTCCTCATTGGTTGTACTTTAGTATTACTGAATCTGGTGCACTGACACATGATGTCAATATTCTAACGCTCGAGGATGTGTCCAACATCATAAAAGTCTCAATATTATGGCTGCACTAAATACTGAATCAGATGTACTCGGTGTTCCAGATAATTTGATGAATCATTGGCATCTGAATATAAGGATAACAGGACAATCAGAACTTTCGTTGGTTATCATAAAACATTACATCGCACATTTAAATAAAGCAGAACAAACAACAAATACTCTTTGGTTATCATAAAACGTTACATAGTTCATTTAAATAAAGCAGGAAAAACAACAAATACTCGTTGGTTATCATAAAACGTTACATAGTACACTTGAATAAAGCAGGAAAAACAATAAACACTCTTTGGTTATCATAAAACGTTACATAGTACATTTTGATTCGTATATACATGTATAAGTGTTGAAATTGTCCGGACCACAAGACTTTGCTGACGTTTTCTCCTCGGTAGCCCCGTACCAGAGCAGACGGACGCTCGATCAATCGTCCCAAGTTGTCTGTGTATACCACGCGATAAGGGGTGACAGCCCTTCATATACTGATATAAAAATTCTCCTTCTGTTTTATACTCCCGTCCGATCAGGAGCTACCGAGACAACACACAATACGTAACAGACCCATCATACCGACGATCAAACATAAAAGAAATGAAATGTTTTCATATAAGTTGGCAAAGTTCCCGTAAGGCAGATGTACGACCGACCTTTTTATCGTGAACAACGCAGTTCATATACACTATGGCTACATTAAGTTGAATAGGGACCAGTTAAGTTATGGCAATGGTGATTTGATCAAATTGTAAACGATTTTCTATGGAGTTTTGCGTAGGGTCCATGCCCCGGTTTTGCGTTCCACATGAACATTGCAAGGTTGAATTTGATAGACATTGAACATGGCCATGTGCTTTTCGTTTAGACGTTAGCAATGTTTGTTTCTCCATATGGTAGACTAAAACTTATTGTCAGCGGATCTCAATTCTATGAGGTCTCCTTGGGAGATTCATCCTTTTGTATAATATCCTTATTAGCCGTGTGAGGTCGGGTTTGTTATTCTAGGTAGGAGAGGGACACGCCTGATTCCCTATTGGCGTCTGACCTTCAGAACCGGTGAAAACGTCTTTCCGTAACGATGCCAGGGTCTGGCGTGCAGATGTGTCAATTGAAGGAAGTGCTGTTCGGGAATGCCGCCAGAGGGCGTTTAGAAATGACGCCGGTATCCATTGAGCGCTGTACTCGAGTCGCAACGCTGACCGTTCAAACGCGCGCCCGCCACATAATCAGTCTGATCTAAAATACCGTATATATATAAATGTTTTTATTATAATGTGTTTCCCTGATAATCTGTTGCATAAATACATCGTTTAATTTAAGGGACTGGTATGACACGCGAAAACAGACGGAACTCAAATAACTTCGCATTTCGTCTTAAAATTTTCCTAATATGACGATTAGGGATTGTCCTCCAAAAGGTCAAAGTTTCAAACTTGGTTTTTATGGGACCCCTTTATTATGAAATACATTCGTTTTCGCTTAATATTTTGTTGTAGTACATGTATATCGATGAAACTTTACATGGTTGATAACCAATATAAGATTGCTTCAAACATTCAAAGGTGATGCAACATTTCTTCACTCTATCAAATAGCATGTATCACATCAAAGATCAAGCTCATATTTTACTTCTCTCAACTCATCAACATGTTGTTACGACATTTTGACCCAAACTTGATACTAATCAGACAAGGTGTCAACGGGCCAAACGTCTTTGTCATATGAAAAATGACATAACACACACATATGCTGCACCTTTAAAATTTAGTAATAGATACAGTGTGCCGAAAAATGAATTAAACTGCACCATACAGCTGTTACGTCCTTCTAGGACTCTTCAGTGATGCTAGAGGCCAAAAGGTGGGAATCCAAAATTTCTAAAGTAATGTAGAACGGTTAAGCCAAATTGTATATCTCTTAACTTCTAAATTAGGGTCAGATTAACAAAGTAAGGCAGTTCCTGGCATGTTTTAGTATTGTTTAAACTTTGTAAGCATTCGATTATTAACTAATTTATAATTATCGACTAATTTGGCCTTGGGGTGTTTACGGCTCTTTTATCCACCTGTTATTCTCTTGAATTCTTCATAAAAATGTACCCATATGTATACTCATTGATAATCTGGGTACTTTAATAGGTTCTTTACATACTGACTTTATGCTGCAATGGCATTGACTTTAACGGATGTTGTCGATGAAGCAGAAGACGCTTACTCTTCCGGAACATCTTGTCTTATTCTCTTGTGCTTTTACGAGAGTCTGCATGTAATTTTTTCTTTTGTTCCTATTTTGTCTCTAGTTTAATAGATTTTGAGTTCGGATTATGGATTTGTTGACGCTTTGGTATTCTCCGATTTTTTTTGAAAGACGGTTTCCGTCTTCATATTATCTATTACCTAAATATCTGGACTGTATGATTTTACCAAAAAATCTCAAAAAAGCTTTAATAAAGATGAACTTATTGATAAAAAAGGTGATTTTTTAAAGACCAAAAATGTTGATATCCAAAGCAGGTCCTATTTCATCATTTCGTGTATTTCTTCGAATATTTTGTTTTTTATCTATGTTCTATGATTCGCGAGACGCATACGCTTTGGAAAAAAACAAAAAACAAAATCAAGTATCTCATCATCTTTTTCAATTAACATATATTTTCGTTCATGATGATTCGTAATCGCAGTAAAACCAGGAACATAACTGTCAATGAAAGAAAGATTAATTAAAAAAGCTGGCTTTGTCGAACAGAGGAAGCACTTGGATAACATATTTACTCAACACACCAGATATTTACGACCGTCAACATCAAACTAGTTTTCGAAGTGTGACGGTACAAAAACGGTGAAAAAGCGGTAATGAAACACCCTCAACAGGCATACGAGTGAAATAGAGTTTTCGTTTTAATTTGGTAAGACAGGAAAACTGGTGTCAATGGTAACTATGCGCTTGTAGCTTGTATACCTTTAACAGTGTTTTGGATTCAATACTAAAACTCTATTACGGTATGTTTTATATTAAATTCAAAATACAAACTTGGGTGGGAGAAATAAATTAAACAGAAAATCACAAATGAAATAGAGAAAAAAAAGAAATACTGTTTTGAACTTTTTTCTAATTCTAATTACAGATGTTGAAGACCCGCTATCTACACGAAAGGTAACAGTGAACTGTTGACTTGGTAACAGGACGGGCGGACAACGAACATGTAACACCTTCAACGCCTTGTTTGACCTTAAAGGAATAATGGAGGAGACATATATCACATCTTTTATTTACTGTTTTTGGTAAATGTGTAACATTATATCCGAACCGTTAAGGACAAGAACGTATTTGGAACAAGAACTGTTCACAAAGTAAGTGTGTCCTACCTGGGATTGGAGTATTCGTATGTGTTTTTGAGAAAAATGTCATAGTAGAGAAATTTTGGTGTTGTGAATCTCTGACCAACTATGTCCAGCAGAGATGATCCCATGCACGGTGACCCTGACCACTCGTCCACGGTGCTCCTTCCTCCGGACAGAGTGGACAGGTCAGACGCTGTTCCCATGTTGACCTGTGACGCCGAAGACGATCGTGACGACAACCGGAAGTCAGAAGGATTTCTCACGATCACCCGGAAGTACGTCCCGACGATGAAGCTGCAGAAGCCAGCGTGTAGCACGGTGCGCAGATTTCTGCTATTGATTGTGGGGTGTGTTCTCGTCGGCTTATCGCTAATCCTCATGGTAACCGGAACCATCAGATTCCACCAGTGCCAGAATCACAAGGTAATTCAATTTTGTGGTGTCGCCATTCATTCCGCCGGGCATTCACGAGGAAATGACACCAGTAATTGGGGCTTGTTAAAGACTTCAAGCTTCAATTGTGTTAAATGCCACGTCTGTGAGATTTCATTGTGATTCCAATTCGATATCGCGGAATCAAAAATAATATATCAAAGCGGGGAATTGGGAAAATGTTTCTTGTACTGTGACATATACATGGCCTCGCGATTTTCCTCTGTCCAGTATTTTCGAGAGCAACAAGATTGGCATATTTCTAATTTGTTTCCATTTCTAAACTGTAGTACACTTCAAATTATTCCTCAATCATTCAGTTCTGGGGCGAGTCGTCTGACGGAGCTCTGTTTACGTGCTCTAACAAGCCAACGCAATTGCACATGCCTGACAGCCGCCAAACACTTTGATCTAAAATTACATTATCTGTGCACATGTAGTATACCCACTGTAAAAATGTCAATCTTCCTTTTTCGTTACTAAGGTGAATGATTTCTATTGATAAAAAGTTATACATGCAATTATACATTTTTCCGGCACGACATTGTTCTATGGGGATGAAATAAACCTGATTTCGCTACTCAGAGCTGAGACCAGACTTTGTGTGTAAGGTTTTTTTTTATTCATGTAGTATTTGATTATGTGTCGACCTTATCAATATTATATCGTCAATCCTGTAGATACAGACCTTTTACAAACATAAAATCTTACTTTTTATTTTTTTTTTCAAATTTAAGAGAAAGGTGTCTGCAATCTATTTATAGTATTTGTCACGAGACATATACACGGTATCAGTTGTGATTCATATTCACGTTAAAAGTTTATTTTTTATGTACAAAAACGTCGACCATAACGACGCTATTGTTTACACATCAACGAAACGTTTAGTACATTTAATTTCAAACAGTCCTTTTTGATATAAATATATACTTAAACTAGAATGAAAATTAAAACATTTTCCTTTAAGACGATTAATCAAAAAGCAGAGAAGGAAGTGTAAAAGCGACAAAGTTAATTTCCACCAGTGAAGAAACTAATTTTAGAAGAATGTACTTTAATTTAAAACAAAAAAGGAGGAATGAAAAGTGGAGAGCACTTAATGTCCACCACAGAAAAAGAAAAACGAAATCGGAAGGGAAGTATTGAAAAGTCCTAAGTAGGTCAAACCCTACAATATAATATGGTACTGTGACGTTATTGGGAAGAGTGCAAAAAAAATCCTGTTGAATAACAGTGTCATAATAGATATAGGCTGATTCATGATATTTCAAATCACACCATTTCAAAGATAATGAACAAATGTTTAAGGATTCCGGTTAAAATTTTACCAGTTGTCGGGTTTCGTAAACACTCTTCTGGGGACAGTAAGACTTTAGTTTTGGATCTTTACGAGCGATTTGTTGAGGTTATTGTCGACGAATATAATGGTTGGCTTGTCTGTTTGGCTGCGCTTGCGTTGTTCCATCTATGACATTATGGTTGGGCGTACATATGGGAGAGAATGCACCGCCACTCAGTCATGATTTGTTGCCGAATTTATCTCGAGAAATAGCTACATTTTGATTTAATTGTCAGCCAGGGAGGAGAAGATCATGTAGTTCTCATTTTAATGTTTAGATTGAAAAGTCGCTGATAGCAGGTTTTGACGATTGTGCGGAGAAGTGTAGCTATAATTGTCAATCGATCACAAATAGAACTATCAGGATTCCACAGCGAGCATTTTTCCTGTCAAAATAGAAGATGTAAAGTATTGACATCTGTGAATTCTTAACAGCAGTGGTGTAGTGTAGCGTCAAGTGATCGAGTGCTTGGAAATTTCTCGCAATCAGATTAATCGGATTCTATACACAGGGCCAAATTTCTTGCAATCAGATTGGTCGGATCCTATGCACGTGACCAAATGTATCGCTATCACATTGGCCGGATAATATACATGTGATCAAATTTTTCTTTATCACACTTGCCAGATACTATGTACGTGGCCAAATTTCTCGCTATCACACTGGCCGGATACTATACACGTGACAAAATTTTTCGTAACCACATCGGCCATGTCCTATCCACCTGATTATAGGACAATGATGTTGGGATATATTTACCTTTGAGTGAACTGTTCTGGTCTAAGTTTCATCAGCGTTCCTTAATTAAAAAAATATCTAAAGAAATACAATACAGAAGTTCAGGGGAAAACCTAACTGCAAGTTAAGTTAAAGACCGTTCATGAAATAGGGGTTAGGTTCAGGGGTCGCTCTGGTGCCGTTTTATGATGTTAAATGATGTGTGTTTTATACAATTTACGAGTTCGCTTCTTACACTAACGCGACATGCATTGTAAATCAAAGTTTGAAATGCATTTTTTTTTTACAATTTATGATGGTATTTATGTTCGAATTGACCTGTGTTTCATACCTCCATAAGTGTATAAAAGGTTCATTTAATACGTCAAACACAATCACAATATGACTGTCATTCTTTGCCATCTTCTTCGGTTCAAAATATCTTTATAAATAGCAGACTATTTCAGTGGGCAGCTGTTCAGGCAATCGGCAATTCCCGGGCAACTCCGTTACGCTCCTTCACATTTAGTTTTCGAGAATTTAGTCAAACGAATTGTTCTGATGGTCCCGTCAGGTATTGAACGTCAGTCGGAAACCTTTCGGGAATTTCCGTCACAATTCGACTTTGACGTAACCAAACAAATGGCTCCCGAATACTTATAAGTATATCTTAAAGAATATTTACAATACTATATTATCGCGATATTTCTATATTCTTACTTACTATCATCTTGTCTTTGTTACAGGGGTCTTCAGTCTGGGACAACCAGTTCCTGGGAACACACTTCGGTAAGTTTGTAGTCGTCGTACGCCCTAGTGTCAAGGGATGTACGTAAATACCTGGGAACACACTTCGGTAAGTTTGTCGTCGTCTTACGTCCGACTGTCAAGGGATGTACGTAAATACCTGGGAACACACTTCGGTAAGTTTGTCGTCGTCTTACGTCCGACTGTCAAGGGATGTACGTAAATACCTGGGAACACACTTCGGTAGGTTTGTCGTCGTCTTACGTCCGACTGTCAAGGGATGTACGTAAATACAATTAAAAATACACTTCGGTAAGTTTGTCGTCGTCTTACGTCCGACTGTCAAGGGATGTACGTAAATACCTGGGAACACACTTCGGTAAGTTTGTCGTCGTCTTACGTCCGACTGTCAAGTGATGTACGTAAATACCTGGGAACACATTTCGGTAAGTTTGTCGTCGTCTTACGTCCGACTGTCAAGTGATGTACGTAAATACCTGGGAACACACTTCGGTAAGTTTGTCGTCGTCTTACGTCCGACTGTCAAGTGATGTACGTAAATACCTGGGAACACACTTCGGTAAGTTTGTCGTCGTCTTACGTCCGACTGTCAAGTGATGTACGTAAATACCTGGGAACACACTTCGGTAAGTTTGTCGTCGTCTTACGTCCGACTGTCAAGGGATGTACGTAAATACCTGGGAACACACTTCGGTAGGTTTGTCGTCGTCTTACGTCCGACTGTCAAGGGATGTACGTAAATACCTGGGAACACACTTCGGTAAGTTTGTCGTCGTCTTACGTCCTAGTGTCAAGGGATGTACGTAAATACCTGGGATCACACTTCGGTAAGTTTGTCGTCGTCTTACGTCCGACTGTCAAGGGATGTACGTAAATACCTGGGAACACACTTCGGTAGGTTTGTCGTCGTCTTACGTCCGACTGTCAAGGGATGTACGTAAATACCTGGGATCACACTTCGGTAAGTTTGTCGTCGTCGTACGTCCTAGTGTCAAGGGATGTACGTAAATACCTGGGAACACACCAAAAGCTAGACTTCGACTCAGTATAGTTTACAAAACAACCAGGGGTTAGACTTTGACTTAGTGTAATTTACAAAAAAGACATTTCCTCCACTGAATTTAATGTCAATCATCCTTTGTCAAAGGAATGCAATCAAACGTTTGGTCCCCAGGGAGCAGCCCCTGAAAAGGACATGTGTTTTACATGGCGGGTGTCGTCGATGAAACAGAAGACGCTTACTCTTACGGAAACCTAGTCTTATTCTCTAAGACTTGTGTTTTTACAAGGGTCTCTATGTAAATCTTTCCTTTATTCATATTTTGCCCCTGGTTTAATCGATTTTAAGTTTGGATTAAGATTTATTATTCTCTAATTTATTTATTAATATTTAAAATACTTTGGGCTTATTTCGTGTCAACCCTGATTTTGATCGTTTTACGTTCGCTATTGCAGCTATACAGCCCTGTAGTGTAGATGAGAAAAAACTAGGGTGAGAATAGAATACTTAAAGCGTTACCGAATTCAAAGAAAGTCTCAACATAACATGATTGTCTATAAATATAGAAACCTCAGCACGGTTATACAATTATGTTGATATTTTTTCAGTTTTTGTGTTAACCATGCTATTATCGGTATGTTGACAGCCGATCTGGTGTCCCTAAACAACTTCGCTCTGGAGAAGAAGACTGCACAGACGTCAACAAACATCGCGGCGGCCGATGGCGAATCCAAGTTTGCTGTGGATGGCGATATCAACACGTGTTCTGAGACAGGTAAGCATGTGACAATTTAGAAGCTCGGCGATAATTAGCCGTTCTGATAGCTCACCAGTTGAAGAATTGATTAGTTATTTCGGCACTGGTATTTAGTCTAATGATTGCTACTGAATTTGGTGATAATTTAACTTCTTTTATCGATTGGCCATTGTCGATCAGACCCTGCGTTTAGCACCTATTTCGCGACCATTACGAATGTCGGTCTAATTAGTTTGCTTGTCTTTCGCTTCCGGGTTCTGTGAACGATGATTACAACTGAATTACTGATCCAATGAAGGACAATGAAAGATGGCGTACATCCCCCCGTTTTACAAAGTTGAAATTGATGAATCCGTTTAATATTAATTGTTTTACCTTGGTAGTATTAATTGTGTTACCTGGTTGGTATTCATTTTTTTACCTGGTTGGTATTAATTTTTTTACCTGGTTAGTATTAATTGCTTTACCTGTTTGGTATTAATTTTTTTACCTGGTTAGTATTTATTGTTTTACCTTGTCAGTATTAATTACTATGCCTAAATTGATTTACCTGGTCGACATGCATTGTTATACTTTGTATGTATTGTTTTACCATGTACATTGTAGATGTTAATATGCTAATTCAATATTTTTTGTTATAGATGAGGAGATGCGCCCTATCTGGGAGGTGGATCTGGGTACCGTCCGACCCGTGGGTGACGTCATGATCCACGGCCGTGTAGGATTCGGTAAGAAACGCGCCAGTAAGGGTTTATTATCGGTAAAAGACACATACAAAACGTCAATTATTAAATTATTTCTGTAAAAATTGACACGTCTGACTGTTAAAAAAATGGTTATGTCTGTCGCTCTAAGATATTGTAATGACCAGATCACGAATTTAATTGGTCTTTACATTGACCTTCAGAATTCCACGACATGTATGTGTATATCAGGAACACTAACTCCAGTGGAGACCGCCAGGAGTGCTTCAGTCACCCAGAGCCTCTAAACAGTCACGTGCTCGTCACCAACTGTCGCCAGGACCTCAGCGGCAGGTACGTATTAACGAATTATGTTACAGGTCTAAGTTGTTTGCGAGACATGCAGCATTTATACCTCCATATCTGCAGCATAATTTATATGCAGTGAATTGTTTATCGTACATATATGAAATGCGATATATGGATTGATGCTTTTCCTTACGATTTAAAGTTACTCGTTCATACCTGAAATGACAACTTAGGAAGAGCTGGCGTTAGGCGCAGCCGCCAAACAAATGTGAAATATGAATTCTAACTGCTATCTCAGGAAACATATGATTTATATTTTCAGAGGAGAAATAATATTCGCATGTATAAAATAATTACATCAGAGTTGGTTAAATTACCATAGAACGTTTTGAAGAATGCTCTCTTCTAAGAACTATTTTGCAAAAGCGTAGACACAATCGTAGGCATAGGTGTGCTTAGGCTACGTATTTATACGCTTACGACATCAATTGAAGTTTCACTCTCAAAACCAAAACAAAATTCGTAAAATGGATAATTTGCATTACCATACCAAATGACAATGTTACGCATTCAACGGTGATTTTTACAGTCAAATATTTGCTGACAATCACTTTTATCCATCGGTTTTTGCAAAATTGTACTTTTGTATGTCTGGACCTTATCCAATAGTTTCGCACAAAATGACCAACTGTAGCCAATATATCTCCAGTAATACCATTGTGTTTGTACTTCAGATACGTGACGGTGGAAATGACCTCTAAGGACCATAATCCGGATGTTCGCTTGGTGCTCTGTGAAGTTATTATCACACAAAGGTAGCATGTGCGCATGCGTCAACGACAAAGACAGTTCTGACGATTGCACCAATAAGAACAGGGAATGGTGTTTTTTTTTTTGTTTGGTATGGATTTCGTGGAAGTGTATAAAAAGATACACAAAACAATTGCCGGGATAGTCGGAGCCTTCCCTTGACGATTTTTGTTTCTGATTTCCGCTGGATGAGATACATATAAAATATGTATTAGGACCGGAAATTTAATAAGCAGAAGTGAAGTATCTGAAATGTATTACCACAAAGTGGAATATAAAGGCTTTCCCACGTGACAAAACAGGGTATCCCGAAAAAATAAACAATCGTGAAGACATTCATCATCGTAAAGATGACTGTCTAAGAAATCTCTAGTTTGTGTACTTTTATAGGCTGGCGCTCCCAGTCGGTATTTTGTATTTTGTATGACTAAGACATGAGTGTGCTGGACAATCATGTGTTGTATTCCCCTGGAGCCATTATTTTGTTCGTATGTTCTCTGGAAACCCGTGCTTCATTATCGCTAACCACTTATTGCTCTTCTTTCATCAACTGCACACGGAGACTCTGTCCTTGGATAGACTTTTGAGAGAAAATCGTTGTTGCAATGTGCTTGCGTCGAGTAGAAATTGGATGACATTTCTCTTCAGTACTTACTGGGATATTGTGATAAACACTGTTCCCAACGCATGCTAATTAAGATATACTGCTCTTAGAACAAACACTCTCAAATAGATACCGTACGATATGATAGTTTGTCGACGGGAACCGTCGGCATTTCGCGTAAACGAGAGGTGCAGTACCCGTTTACGGAAAGTGCCGATGGTTCCCGATGTGATGATAAGTACGACAATTGTCAGTTTTGTGTATATCTAACCAGTTAAATGCAGGAATTAACGAAATAAATGTTTATACAAAAAACTATGGCTGCCGTAACAGAAACCCCGGGGAGTTTGAAAAGTAAGACGTCCTTAAACAGAATCTTATAGGAGCTACAATATAAGTGAGACATCAAATACGTTAAGCAGGAGGGGTATATGAAATAGATTTTCTGCAATAAAACGTCTTTATAGCAAAATACTGAAATCTTCAATTAACGATTTTCCTCACTTTTCACACAAAAAAAATAAACATTCCTCCAAGAATATACATTTTTTGTGTATACCACGAAAACAACTCGTAATGGTTTGGCGTCCATGTACATTTATATTGAGTGACTAGCCACCGCAAGTTTCTGCAAACGTACTCATTTTGGCGTTCTGAATTTTAGCGCATCCGAATTTTAAAAAGATAAGCACAAGGATAAATTGGCGCACTCACAAAATATGCTGCTGAAAGCAAAAAAAGAAACTGTAATTAGCGCATTCATAATTTTGCAGAATGCCTTCAGCGGGAAAATAGCTAAATTAATATTACCACCCGAAAAATGTACAGTGTACTAGTAAAATACCTTCAGCGACCTGTACGCTGAAAACTTTTTTTTCGTGAGTTTCATTCGCCACTAATAAGTGTTTCAAGTATTCTGTGGAAAATACATAGGTACATTATACTTATATGTCGACAGAGCATATTGATGCGTTCTAGCTGGACGAGATAGCATATTGATGCGTTCTAGCTGTACGAGATAGCATATTGATGCGTTCTAGCTGGATGACATAGCATATCGATGCGTTCTAGCTGGACGACAAAGCATATTGATGCGTTCTAGCTGAACGACATAGCATATTGATGCGTTCTAGCTGGACGACATAGCATATTGATGCGTTAACGTTCTAGCTGGACGACATAGCATATTGATGCGTTCTAGCTGGACGACAAAGCATATTGATGCGTTCTAGCAGGACGACAAAGCATATTGATGCGTTCTAGCAGGACGAGATAGCATATTGATGCGTTAACGTTCTAGCTGGACGACATAGGGTATTGATGCGTTCTAGCTGGACGAGATAGCATATTGATGCGTTCTAGCTGGACGACAAAGCATATTGATGCGTTCTAGCAGGACGACAAAGCATATTGATGCGTTCTAGCAGGACGAGATAGCATATTGATGCGTTAACGTTCTAACAGGACGACATAGCATATTGATGCGTTCTAGGCGGACGAGATAGCTAATTGATGCGTTCTAGCTGGACGACATAGCATATTGATGCGTTCTAGCTGGACGACATAGCATATTGATGCGTTCTAGCTGAACGACATGGCATATTGATGCGTTCTAGCTGGACGACATAGCATATTGATGCGTTCTAGCTGGTCGACATGGCATATTGATGCGTTCTAGCTGGACGACTCCAAAACAATGTAATTGCTGTGTTGTTTGACTCATCATGTTTCTTCATCAAACATCAAATTAAGCAGTAAATCATGTTTCTGTTTGAGAAATAAAGCTATATTTACAAAAATCTTAAGTGTTGGTTTGTCATGTGTTCAAGCAGTTATGGTTACTATGTTTATTACTGTTGTGCTGTGTTTTAAGTTTAGAGATTTTTAATTGGATGTGACGTTCATAAATGACATGGGAACACGTGTTTGTATGGAAGTTTAGAGACATTTAATTGTGTGTGACATCGGAACACGTGTTTGTATGAACTATCAGACATTTTTTCTACAGGGTATATATGTGTGTTTTCTATCATAAATCACACGTGTTTTATGGAAAATAAGATATGATTTCTATAGAACAACAGCTATTTTTCATTTGATATAACACATGCTCATTTGAACACCAGACACTGTATCAATGGTGTTTAAGGCTTGTTTTCAGTAGATTTTTTGTGGTATTTGTTCTTTAAGGCCCATCGACAACTATGGTCATTTAGGGCCAAACAGTTTCATCTTTAAATTTAGAGTGGAGATATGTTTGGTATGGATACATAACAACTTTTTATGTAACTTAAGACGTATGTATAGGGTATTAGCCGTAATGTTTATGTACAGATAATGATTCGTACCTAAATATGGCGATACAATACATGTATTAGAAAGAATCGGGATGTCTTGTTTCTAGAGCTAAGTGAAACATGATTAATCTAGGGGGGGGGGGGAGGCTTGTGTTTCCCTAAACATGAGATATCATGATAAGCTTACTTTATTCATTTGACATGAAGGCATGTGATTGATCGTTCGGTCTATTCAGAGCATCGCGATTGTTACACTTTAATAGTACATGTACATGTCCATATTCAGCGTTACCTTACGCACTTTACACGACGAATGCCAAACAGCTCAAAGAGACAATGTTGTTTAACAAAAGATTGACTAAGTTCGTTGATCCGACATGTTTGTTTCTGAACGTGGTGTCGCAGCCATTAGTGACAATATTTAGAGGGAGGCGGAGATGTGTCACCGACCGCGCCGTGACATTTCCATGAAAACTCATCAACTGTTTTCTACGGAAGCAGTTCATTTGAACGTGTTAGCTTTTGAAATTAGTTTCGGAATGATATTAAGACATCGAGCTAATCTTCTACAAAAATAATGTAGAAACTGGTGTCGTGTTTTCGCTTTCTTTAATATTCCCCTTAAGGCGTGTAGGCGTCCATTAACATGTGGATACTAATGACGGTGATATTACATAACCGATATAGCGATAATTAGCAGGGTAATAGTTTGTATAAGCAGAACAGTACAGACTTCAGTATCGGTAGAATAACTGTTTATATCATCAGTATATTATCAGCTGTATAACACTAAACCAGCTAGCTGTGCAACTATACTTATAGATGTATAACTATCTAGGTAAACTTCACCAGCAAGGGAATACCTTATAATAAGCTCGAGAAATGAGTCAACCGACAAACAGAAACGAGTCGACGCTCTAATAGTTCTTCCTCCGAGAACGAGTCAATGTCTACACAGAGACGAGTCAATGTCTACACAGAGACGAGTCAATGTCTACACATAGACGAGTCAATGTCTACACAGAGACGGGTCAATGTCTACTCAGAGACGAGTCAATGTCTACACAGAGACGAGTCAATGTCTACACAGAGAACGAGTCAATGTCTACACAGAGACGAGTCAATGTCTACTCAGAGACGAGTCAATGTCTACACATAGACGAGTCAATGTCTACTCAGAGACGATTCAATGTCTACACATAGACGAGTCAATGTCTACACATAGACGAGTCAATGTCTACACATAGACGAGTCAATGTCTACACAGAGACGAGTCAATTTCTACACAGAGACGAGTCAATGTCTACTCAGAGACGAGTCAATGTCTACACAGAGACGAGTCAATGTCTACACAGAGACGAGTCAATGTCTACAAGTCAATGTCTACACAGAGAACGAGTCAATGTCTACACAGAGACGAGTCAATGTCTACACAGAGAACGAGTCAATGTCTACACAGAGAACGAGTCAATGTCTACACAGAGAACGAGTCAATGTCTACACAGAGACGAGTCAATGTCTACACAGAGAACGAGTCAATGTCTACACAGAGAACGAGTCAATGTCTACACAGAGACGAGTCAATGTCTACACAGAGAACGAGTCAATGTCTACACAGAGACGAGTCAATGTCTACACAGAGAACGAGTCAATGTCTACACAGAGAACGAGTCAATGTCTACACAGAGACGAGTCAATGTCTACACAGAGACGAGTCAATGTCTACTCAGAGACGAGTCAATGTCTACACAGAGACGAGTCAATGTCTACACAGAGACGAGTCAATGTCTACACAGAGACGAGTCAATGTCTACACATAGACGAGTCAATGTCTACACAGAGAACGAGTCAATGTCTACTCAGAGACGAGTCAATGTCTACTCAGAGACGAGTCAATGTCTACACAGAGAACGAGTCAATGTCTACACAGAGACGAGTCAATGTCTACACAGAGACGAGTCAATGTCTACACAGAGACGAGTCAATGTCTACACATAGACGAGTCAATGTCTACACAGAGAACGAGTCAATGTCTACTCAGAGACGAGTCAATGTCTACACATAGACGAGTCAATGTCTACACAGAGAACGAGTCAATGTCTACTCAGAGACGAGTCAATGTCTACACAGAGACGAGTCAATGTCTACACAGAGAACGAGTCAATGTCTACTCAGAGACGAGTCAATGTCTACACAGAGACGAGTCAATGTCTACACAGAGACGAGTCAATGTCTACTCAGAGACGAGTCAATGTCTACACATAGACGAGTCAATGTCTACACAGAGAACGAGTCAATGTCTACACAGAGAACGAGTCAATGTCTACACAGAGACGAGTCAATGTCTACACAGAGAACGAGTCAATGTCTACACAGAGAACGAGTCAATGTCTACACAGAGACGAGTCAATGTCTACACAGAGAACGAGTCAATGTCTACACAGAGACGAGTCAATGTCTACACAGAGAACGAGTCAATGTCTACACAGAGAACGAGTCAATGTCTACACAGAGACGAGTCAATGTCTACACAGAGACGAGTCAATGTCTACTCAGAGACGAGTCAATGTCTACACAGAGACGAGTCAATGTCTACACAGAGACGAGTCAATGTCTACACAGAGACGAGTCAATGTCTACACATAGACGAGTCAATGTCTACACAGAGAACGAGTCAATGTCTACTCAGAGACGAGTCAATGTCTACTCAGAGACGAGTCAATGTCTACACAGAGAACGAGTCAATGTCTACACAGAGACGAGTCAATGTCTACACAGAGACGAGTCAATGTCTACACAGAGACGAGTCAATGTCTACACATAGACGAGTCAATGTCTACACAGAGAACGAGTCAATGTCTACTCAGAGACGAGTCAATGTCTACACAGAGACGAGTCAATGTCTACACAGAGACGAGTCAATGTCTACTCAGAGACGAGTCAATGTCTACACATAGACGAGTCAATGTCTACACAGAGACGAGTCAATGTCTACACAGAGAACGAGTCAATGTCTACACAGAGACGAGTCAATGAGAAAGGGACGTGCACTCCAATAGACATTGAAAATATCTTAAAGCACAAAGATAAATTCACAAGTAAAATAAGTCGATTCAACATACATAAATCCAAATTGTGTTCTAAATTTGTGACTGCAAAACAACTCTTTGTATAGCTCATGTTTATATTGTTTCATGTAAACAAATCAAGTAAATTTGATTGGCTGAACAGATGTACCATGTTATGTAAGAAAAAAAATCAGAGAATACCAAAGCGTCAACAAAATCATAATTCACACTCAAAATTGATTAAACTAGAGGCAAAATAGGAACAAAGGAAAGATGTACTTGGAGACCCTCGTAAAAGTAAAAGATAATAGGACCATGTGTTCCGGAAGAGTAAGCGTCTTCTGCTTCATCGACGACACCCGCCATGTAAATCTTGGTCACATTCAAGTAAGCATCAATCCTAAAAATAAGATGGCTGTCAATGTAAGTAATCAAAAGCACCTCGAGTAAATAAAACGATGTAGCGTCCATGTTGAACCGAGTCTGGACATGCAATGTAGTCCAGTTAATGAGGAACGAATTTAAGACTAAATATTTTCTCTTGCAAACATGTAGACTTCACATTCGCTGTCGAGGTATTTCGACGACAAATCTCCGTGTTTTAGAAAGCAGACGATATCTGACCATAAACAGTGAGAATCTTGAAGTCTGCAATGATAGTCAGTTTTAGCGAACTTGAGAAATATTTGGTATAGCTAAATATATATCGACCTTCTGGATATGTAAAGTCATCAAAATACAGGTTGAAGAAGGGAACGAGGCCAAGCCTGCATACACAGAAATATATACCGAGGTCAGTTAGTGCAGTCTTTCCATTGACGGATAGATGGTACAAAACTAGCGCAAAGAAAACATGGCCCCTGTTATCTTATCACAGGAAAGTAATTATAATGTGCGCCGTCATGTTTATTTGACAACACCAGCAGCAAAATATTTCACATGCGTACGTAGATCCCATGCGAACGGCTTAATGGTGTACTAATTTGCGATGAGACGTTGATAGAAACATACATGTGTTTGGTCGTGAAGGAACCGTTGTCGACATGCTAAGGTATATTTATGTATGATTACACATAGCAAATAGCTAAAATCAAAATCTCCATCTATCTATTATCAAAGCAGTATCCTGCACAAATATAATATAATATCAAACTTTATAGTAGGCTTAAAGCTGAAGGAGTAAGATAGTCTAGTTCTGAGTGTAATTAGAGTCAAACCCTTCCGTATGTTTACAAACATCCCGTCTGACGTAACATCTTAGCGTGTTTGATACTATCTGCAATCTTGCATTATGTTATTTCTAAATGGATTTTCACTGACTCAGTCTCTATAGTAATACCACCCGCATGCTACAAATAGTGTCGCTTTGTACCGGATCATGATGGTCTGTGACGTATCCGGGTCCGTAGGCCAGATGTTTTAGAGTGGTCAACCTTGTCTGGAGGCTAATATTACCAGCAATATCGTGTTTGACCCCTGGCCGAATTGTCTGTCTACCCGTAGTGGTCATCAATCATGTATTCCCGCCACCATGGAATTTTGACTGTGTCTTAATATAACATAAGCGCAGAAAACTACTTACATTACTTCTTTATCCGTTAAAAAAACGACTTTTGAATCAACATTTCGGTAAGACTATAGTGCATGTGGACTTTGGAACAAACAGTTTCCGCCTTTTCATGGCATGATGACGTACGGATCTTCGTGAACTCCACGTGGGAGGATAAATCGAGCTTGTTTATAAACGAGAGCATCCACATAGATACAGAACACTTACTTTGATGTTTGGGCAGTGTGGTACTTGAAGTTGACCGACTTATGTTAACAGGAACATGATGTTATCAAACAACAACGGCTGTCGGAACAGCCAAAGGCATCATCAACACTTTCCATCACTATGTAAAAATATGAAGGTCAAAATGTTGAAGTGGAATTTAACTGAAAAGCGTATCTGGAGCTAAGTGGGGAGAAAGCCACGTAAAACAATAAAGTATACAAACTAAGTATGTCAGTTCGCGGAAAACCTGACATGCTGGATTTACAAGAAGTCAGCTTAATAGCGTCGTTCCCTCAAATGTTTTAAGTTGAACCGGAAACAAAAGTAAGTTTTCGTACAAATTGAGAAAGTTCAACAATGGCAACACGAATGGCCGCCGGCAGTGCCCTGTGCATTGTCTTTGAATTGTTTCTGCTATGGACTGTTTGTGCGAGTCTACCTTTGGTGAATCTGACCGAAATTGCCAGTGCTATACGTAAAGATATGTCATTAGAGCTAAAATCGTTGATGAGAAATTGGGAGTTAGATTTTGTCCGACGGTTAGACGGACTCGCCATAGGAACCATCCCGACAAGGCAACCGGACGCTGTAGGTAAGATTCAAGTATAACATGTGACGTCATTGGTGACAAAGACAAGGGACTGAGAAATATCATAATTGTTATTTTGTTACTAGGAGTATCAAAAAAGTTACATTGTAACTAAAAAAATATCAATATTGTTTCTAAAATTCCTGTCTACTATAAAAACCGATTTTATTACTTTGTAAATTGGTCACTAGGAACGTCGAAATGGTTGCTTGGTTACTAATAACATAGAAATGGTTACTTGGTAACTAGGGACTTCGAAATGGTTGCTTGGTAACTAGGAACATCGAAATGGTTGCTTGGTTACTAGGAACATGGATACGGTTCCTTGGTTACTAGGAACATCGAAATGGTTGCTTGGTTACTAGGAACATCGAAATTGTTAATTGGTTACGAGGAACATCGAAATATTAACTTAGTAACTAGGAACATCTATATCGGTACTGTGTTACTAAGAACATCGATATATATATACTTTTGAACCGGGAGTATCAATATCGCCACAATGTTGCTAGAAATATCAACCGGGTTGCTAGGTTACTAACGGTATCGTTTCTTTGTTACTAGGAATAACAACATTGTTACTAGGTTACTTGGCTACTTAAAAGATCGATGCTTGGTAAACGGGAAAAATTGATTTCGTTGCTAAATGACCTGAGTACTTACGCTTAATTGTTTTAAACTTTAGATATCATTTTATGGGGTTTTTTTCATCGTAGTTATAACTCTGTACATTATAGAAGTAACTTTTTCATTTGATTGATCTCAAAACTATGTAACTGATAAGTGTTTGGACATCTTTTGCAGTTGCTTCGATAAAGACTATCAGAAAAAAAAGTTTGTGTATAAATGGTACACCTAGATATGGGCCAAATATACATACTTCAATCTGTTAGTGGGGCGAAACAATCCTGATCACATATAGAGCCCTCTCTCTCCCCCTTCTCCCCAAAATTGTTACATCACCTCCGCCGATTACCGTATAGATATATACTAGGGTAAGTAGCATTGTATACATAACCGTTTCAATACACACAGGGACTTGAGAAGACATATGATATCGGTTTTCTAAGAATTTTAAGAATTTTTTCAGTAGATAATAACATACTGAATTTCATGATGTGTCGTATACTGAATTTCATGATGTGTCGTATACTGAAATCCATGATGTGTCGTATACTGAAATCCATGATGTGTCGTATACTGAAATCCATGATGTGTCGTATACTAAATTGTCGTATACAGAATTGAATGGTGTGTCGTATATTGAAATTCATGATGTGTCGTGTCGTATATTAAAAGAAACCTTCATGGATTGTACGTATTTTTATTAGACATTAGAAAAAAGATATCATTAGACTACACAAAAACTTTCTTATACTGTTTCTATTAGTCTATTGAAGTTTGGCATTTAATTATTATAAAAAGGGTTTGACAATAAATTAAAACAAAAATGTAAAGGAATGTTCAACACGGTGGGGAATCACGTGGTCTGCAGTTGGTGAGTAACACGAATATAAAATGGCCGCCGCCACTATTGAAAGTGAAAATAGAGGTAAGACACTGAAAATACTCATAACATAAGCATTTCATAGTGACGAGCATATAACATACTGAATTCTGGATATATCGATACCTCATTTGTGCTGCAACGGTTCGTAGTTTTCTGTAACATTCTGACCAAAGTTTTGAATCGAAGCGATTCTCCTCGAACGAGGGGTGGTGGTTTACACGGACATTTACTATTTCGTACGTTTTCTTTGTCTAGACAAGAACTTGGGCTACAAAACTGATCTTTGCAGAAAGCGACGGTCTAAGGTCGATTGTAAATCGAACCTTTCTGTTGAAAAGTATTGTTTTCAGTGTCAATTCTTTAGTTTTGTTAAGTGATGAGTAAGCACGAACTAAATTGCGGTGATGAGTACACACGAACTGCTGAAGAAAGTTTTGGTATCGGATATTAAGCGAGCAAAAATAAGAATGTTTGAACTGCCATAATATTTTGGTGCTACTTTATTATTGAAAGTTCGACATGAGAGCAAAAACCATTTGTCTGTTCAGTCAAAAAGGCGATCAGCATAAGCCACTTGTGGCATAACGTGTTAAGTTTTGGAAGCATCCCGGAAAGCCAGCACTCTATCACTTTACAAGCGTAAGATGGCTATTCTAACACCACTGTCAGTAACAAAGGGGCGCAAGAGAGCTAGTACAAATGTTGGTAGAATATCAACATGATACAACATGTATGTAAGGCTGCAGGACCTGATCATAGTATGGTCAAACCAAAGGTATCCCGTGAGTTAGCTCCGGAAATATCACCAACCTCTCTTATTCAACAAATCACTAGATATGGATGCAGTACCATTATCATCCTTCCAAATTTATGGCCAGACTTTGAGATGGCATATCCTAAACTTTAAACACATTTTCTTTAGTTTCCATATGAGATAAAAACATTGGGTAATTATAGAAGGTTGTGACAAACCATGGCAGACCAAAAAGATACTTGCATCGTGTTTTGTTGATGGTTTTTTGGTTGAATTTACGGGCGGGCACCTCTTGTTCTCCTATCACCTGATGTTATATGTGAAGTTGGAAAGATAGCCACATGCTTATGAGTAGAATAGTTTTTATACAACATGTTCTTCGATGGGCTAGGGGTTCCCAGCTAAGATAGGTTATCTTGTTGGTAACACAGCTAGACTCTCTAGATCTGAATTTGCTGTACGGGTATCCCATCTTTGTTTTTTTTTCAATTGATAGGATATGATATACAAGCACATGGGAATAGTATTCCAGGGATAGTCTTATATGTGTGGTGTATGTTTTTAATTTTCTGGTGCATGATGAAATGTTGCGCCTAATGAAGCCTATAGTGTCTTGTATGCTTCGTTTGTGATGTTTGGTGTGTAGATGTTCTAATTTAAATTACCACAATCTATTCCAGAAGTTGGCTGTGTAATGAATATGGATGTTCTATTGGTTTTGTTCTCCTGGAAATATTAATGATGGAACTGTTTTTCATTGAACTTCATTTGCCATTTCCACTCCCAGTTTTCTGGAATTTTCAATTCTTCTTGATCCAATTGGTAACAGTCATTCAATGAAGATATTCACTATAAAGTAAACAGTCGTCTGCGAAGACCTTAACATTACAGGAAACAGAGCCTACGATATCATTGAGGTATTTCAAAAGAGGAGGGGCCAACAACTGTCCCCTGGTGTACCCCAGAAAGAACATGGTCACTGCCAGAGGAAAGGGGCAACAACTGTCCCCTTGGGTACCCCAGGCACTGTCAAAGCAGGTTCCGTTTACACTACCTTCTGATGTCTGTTTCTTAGGAAAGAAGAAAACCAACGGACAATTTCTGTAGATTGATATCAAAGAATGTCAGTTTACTTAATAGTCTAGAGTGAAGAACCTTATCAAAAGCTTTGATGAAATCTAATAAAGCAATATCAACTTATTTGTTCTATCAATGTTTCTAGCAATATCGTCAATAGTTGAAAACTATTGTGTTTTCGTAGAGAATTATATCTAAAGCCATGTTTGTGATGCAAGTACGAAGGACAGGACGGTTATATTCTTCAGATTGTTAGTCACCTTTTTTGAAGACTGGTACTATAAGTGCTTCAAGTCAGTCACTTGGTACGGTGCCGGAGTCTTAGGATGTTTGAAAAAGACAGATAGTGCTGGTTTGATTTCAGATACCTAGCTAGTTGCTTTATGTAATTGAAGATTCTGAAGGAGCTTGTGTACACCTGGCTCACTTATACTGATAAAAGGCATTTCTTGAAATTGAGATGGTCCTTAAGTTGGTAAACCTGGTATTCGAAAGATCGTCAATGGTGAAAACAGAATAAAATTGTTTTGGTAAGTGTGCTTTACATTCACGGTATGAATAATATGGGCCATTGTTGGATTCCTCATAGGTGGTTTGCTAAATGAGTCCATCTGTACAGGTTTATGATGTCATGCATGTATGCTCTGCGTGTACCTTATTCCATTTTAGATTTTAGGTGTGTATGTATTTCCCAGTCCTGTGGTCTCTGAGGTCTTTTAGTCCTGTATGCTCTTCTTTTCTGCCTTGCAAGTTTGTTTATATTGTTGTTAGCCCAAAGGTTTGTGAATTTGGACGTGATAGTGGCACATGATTGTTAATTGCACAATGTATCTCATCTTTAAAGGATGACCAAGCATTGTCAACATTCATATTCATGTTCCGAAAAGGTGTACATTTCCATTCAACGTCATCTCTCATTTGAGCAATGTTCGCTTTATCCCATAGAAGTATGGTACGCCTTAAAGTTTATGGGCGGATTTGATATATCACTGTCAATAAAATAATATTTATTATGGCCTGATACACCTCGGATTACCTTTCATTTGTTTTTACAAATGAAGGGATGACTTTAAGAAGAAATCCAGAGTATTGTTACCCTTGGTGGGGAAATTTACTAAATGATTAAAGCCAATATCATATATCATATATGACTGGAAAACAACAAACATTGCTCAAATAGGCCATATGAAAATAAAAATTGAAAAAAACAATCATCCAAATTACCGTCACATATCAGGGACATTTATTATATGATCAAAATGTCTCTTTGACATAAAAGACAAATGGCTTTTTGCTCTCATGTCGCACTTACAATAATAAAGTAGCACCAAAATATTATGGCCGTTCAAACATTCTTATTTTTTGCTCGCTTAATATCCGATACCAAAACTTTCTTCAGCAGTTCGTGTGTACTCATCACCGCAATTTAGTTCGTGTTTACTCATCACTTAACAAAACTAAAGAATTGACACTGAAAACAATACTTTTCAACAGAAAGGTTCGATGTACAATCGACTTTAGACCGCCGCTTTCTGCAAAGATCAGTTTTGTAGCCCAAGTTCTTGTCTAGACAAAGAAAACGTACGAAATAGTAAATGTTCGTGTAAACCACCACCCCTCGTTCGAGGAGAATCGCTTCGATTCAAAACTTTGGTCAGAATGTTACAGAAAACTACGGACCGTTGCAGCACAAATGAGGTATCGATATATCTAGAATTTAGTATGTTATATGCTCGTCACTATGAAATGCTTCTGTTATGAGTATTTTCAGTGTCTTACCTCTATTTTCACTTTCAATAGTGGCGGCGGCCATTTTATATTCGTGTAACTCACCAACTGCACACCACGTGATTCCCCACCGTGTTCAAATCAAGAAAGAACTTTGTGACATATTGGCAATAAGCGAGATGGCAAATGGAACGAGGGACATTATATCGAAGTATGTTGTCTATGTCTGATTCACATGCCCCTGTGGTAAAACACACGACAGTCGAGGAAGCAATATCTGATCGGTTTTCACTGCGGATCGTGACAATTTCCGTGCTATATACTGCCACCAAAGATAAGTGAAATTCAACACCTCTAGACTAAAATCGCTATCAATATGCACCATTGTCACAGCGGAAACAATGTACAGTTTACAAAATAAAACAAAAGGGAATAAACTGATTTTTTGAAAACTCAAAATAACAAAAAAGAATCATATATTTAACATCTCCAATGGAATCGTCCATAGAACTGAAAAGTGCATATGACATAGATAAAATATATTTATATTATTCATTTGAGATTACATTGAACCTTATCTTATAAAATAAAAACTGGGCAGCCAGTCGGTATTCGCCTGGATTTGACCGTCCTGGGACGTCCTGCAATGGCTGGGTTACTGGTCGCACTGTTTGCTGTGGTTGTGTCCTTTGGTTTGGTCACACCAAAGGCTACCACCATAGAAAAGCGTAAGTGTAACAATGGCGGAGGGCGAATGTCAAATAGGAAAAATCTCAAACGTGTGAAACTTGAAATATGCTACCTTTGACAACAGTGTAATTCTATTACATTTTTACCAATGAAATATCGAAAATGTTCCGTCTATACAAATATTTTACACTAGAAAAATATCACTTTAGGTTTATTTGACCAATCCAAATGCTATGAACATTTTATAAACATATTATCTAACAATGTCTTCAGTAATACCAAATATGTTTCACCGTGTGGGAAATATGTTGATATTTCCACTCGTGCTTTGCACTTGTGAAAAATATCAAAATGTTAGCCCCACTCGTGAAATGTGTTTGGTATTAGTTACGGAAGACACTGTTAGATATCCTCTAGGTATATTTTTATGCCTCATCTCGATTCCTCTCAAGCTAATTCGTTCAAACACGTCACATGATGGTGTTACAAAGCATCGTGTATTCCCTAGGGTTGACAAAACTTCGTATCTCCCTGGAGCACGTGCCCCCCTGGCAACCCTCTTTCCTATTTCTCGCAAGAGTTGTCGTTCTTTTTGGTTTCATTGTGTAAACAAACATAGATAAACTTGTGAAATATGCAATCAAAACTTTATTTGTTGATTCAATTTGACTTGTACATTGTTTACTTATTCGGTACAATAAACAATTTATGGCCCTCTTGATAGGGTGATATGAAGGTTTGTCTACCCTCAGCAGTCATATTCCCCTCGGGCTACGTTATGACTGCTTCGGGTAGACAAACCTTCATATCACCCTATCAAGAGGGCCATCAATGTATTTTTTAACTAAATTTGTTTGCATGTGTTATTTGAAAGAAGAAAGAGTTTAAACCTTTTGAACATGATTTTTTTTTATCGTAAGATGTCTTTTCAAATAGCCACTGACTATCATGAGGCCTAGACAAATTACCTTTCTAATTCAGAAGTCTAGAAAACGATCTCAAAAAGTCAGTAGCTATAGAATGTTACTTCTGTCCACATGAAGTCTAGAACAGTTGCCGCAATCTGTTAGTTAGTCAGAAATATGACGTCTCTCTTTATGTAATCTGACGTAACGTCAGATACGTTGACGCCATTTTGTTTGGAATGACGTTAAAACATGTGTTTTTGTAATTTAAAAAGTAGAAATGTTTAAACCTCACATTTGTTTGACATCCATTATATTAATTTTTGAATATCGCCAGTGACCTGGATTCTTCACTGAAAGAGATAAACGTGTAAATTAGGTGCAAGTCATTGAAGACAAATGCAGTAATTCACGTAGGTAAATTGTTCTGGACAAATATTATGTGAAAACACATAGAAATGATTTATGTTATATAATGCTGATTAAGGGAAATCCACGAGTTTCTTATCAAATGTCAACATCTGAAGTTACGTTTACAGAAAACGATTTAAATCTCTCTCTAACTATGGACTGTAACCTCCGTCTGTCATCGAGTCTAAAATAATGCGACTCTTTTTCTTTGAAAACTTTTTGTGTCAGATTTAAGCATAGTAATGTGTTGGCAGTTTTTGCGTTCAGATCAAGTGTCATCTTTATCTTGCCAAAAACGTTAAACAGTTAAATTTGTTTTGCAATCGTGTTAAATATGGCTTTGGCATCATTAGCTTTAAAGAGGCAATTTAGTGAACCCACGTTTTTAAAATCAACTAGAATGACAAATACCTATAGCCAGAAAAAAGGTGTAGCCGATGTCTGATTTGCTCAGTTTATTTTTTGGGAAAGCACGCTCCAAATATAGCGACATCAAAATATAGCAGGAATTAACCGCGTACCCTGGCGCAACCACATGTATGTGTGTTGTAAACAAACGGACGCGAGCTCGAGCTAGGACACGAGAGGTTTGATTTCACACCTACTTCTTTCAAGGTATGTTAGATTCACGAAATACGTTGCCAATATTTATAATACATATGATTATTAGATCAAACGAGAAATTATTAATTGAAAAACGCATAGAAAGCATCAGATTTTGTCAAAATATCGATATGAAAAATTCACAAGAATTCCCGAACTACAATTTTATAAAATATTTGGTGACATTATAAAAAACAAAATTCATGTACTGAATTGCCACTTTAAGAATGCGGTCGATGTTCGTTCTTAAAGGGACGTCCTTGTCAAGGAACATCCTTAGAACAGTGTCACACAGTGAAGATGTATATATTGTTATGAAATCAAACGTAGGCGATGATAAAATCACGCGAAGGCATTATCCAGGCGGTCAGTTTTATCTCTTATGCAAGTTTGGGATATAAATAGCTATGGCCGAAATAGCACAACGTTGGGGCCTTAAGCACTCCATAAACTTACATGGCGGGACATTCTTCAACAAGACTGGTGTATTGTACATACACCCTCCTCAATCCGGACTATTAATCCGGACTATTATAGAGAAACTTTCTTAATCCGGACTAATTTAGTTAAGCCTTGGTAATACGGACTAGTACAAATGAGTTATATAATCCGGATACCACTGCAAATGTATATCGTCACACTGGGGAGTATAATTGAAAGTTAGTTTATCTAATACGATGACAGCTTGTTAATCATAAATTCTAATTATGAATTTTTTGATAATATGAACACATTTATCAGACGATAATTAATCCTGATTACATAATATAACAAACTCAATTCTTGACAATCCAGATGAGAACTGGTGAACCGGAGTTATAGGCAGAACGAACTTTTTAATCCGGAGTAGTGGATCACTTTAGCCTGAACCAAAAACGAGTACCGTAGATTTTTGTGAACAAATACTAGTACCGTAGATTCTCGTGAACAAATACTAGTACCGTAGATTCTCATGAACCAATACTAGTACCGTAGATTCTCGTGAACAAATACTTGACGTTGTACCGTAGATTTTCGTGAACCAAATACTAGAACCGTAAATTTTCGTGAACCAATACTAGTACAATGGAATCCCACGAACCCCGACTAGTACAGTGGGATATCTTGAATTCGGAAAAGCAGAGTGAAACCTCATGAACGCGGAATCCAATCAATCGGAAAACTCGATAACGGCATTATCTTTACTTCCACGATCACTTTATTCATCTGTTTACTGGCCCATTATAAAGTATATTGCTGACATACGAATTTCCATTTCAGCCATTTTCTCTTAATGATCTCTGACTGTGTTGTCATACCGGACATGCACCCGCATTTTGTCATAAAGATAATAGAAGTACGAAGTGATCAATACATGCATTATGAGGGTGCATTAGCGGAGTATTGAATGACTGGTCTGCGCTGTAAACGGGCGAGGTTCAAGACTTGGAAATGGCGTGGGATTTTCATTGCTGCAATCATATTGTCAATCACCGAGCAGGGTCTCAGACTTCAGAAACTAACCCCTTGCTTGTGTCATCAACTTTCAATGATTTACTGCAGATCGGCATATTAACCATTTATTGACTGACAAATAACCCTGGAAGAGCTTTAATGGAGATTATCGTGTAATAAATACAGTATTAAATGTTAATTACACCATAAACTGTGATACTTGATTCTTGAATTTCCCACGATATAAATGGTTTCTGTCCTACCGAAACATCATTCCGTATAAGGAACCTCGCAAAACTTCTGTAAATCTTATCCTAATATCAAAACACAAGCTTAAATAAACGCGGATCTTGATGGTCAAATTTGGAATTTTAGTTTTTAAACAGCATTTAAGCATGCTTGAAATAAATAGAATAACAAGGCAACGTAAAATAAAGAAACAGTCCGCCTCAAGAAGCCTGCGACTAAGAAGGCAAAAAGGCCTTGCGGCAAAGTTTTTGGCTGTTAACTTCCCTTGGTTTATATCTTATAAAATTGGTTTCTGGTCATCCACATGACGTTCTTTTAAAGAGTACCACTACCCTTAGACAAACCATAGACATTTTTAAAACTACCTTTTGTTTTACATATAAACAAAATGACAGCGTCTTGTGTATTTTGTCATCACCATAGGTTCCAATGTCTGTTACGGAGACCTCGGTTGCTATAGCACCGGATCGCCTTTCTTCAGTGAGTATAGACCAATCAACTTCCTGCCTGCGCGCCCAGACCAGATCGACACCCGCTTCCTGTTGTACACTCGAGGTAACAGGGACACGGTTCACTACCTCAACCCTAAAGACTCCAACAGTATCACAAGTTCTCCATTTTCCGGAAGTAGGCAGACTAAATTTGTCACGCATGGATTCCTGGAGAATGGACAAGTCTCTTGGTTACACGTGAGTAAACAAAATAGTGTCAGGAATATAAATAATCTGTTGTTTTGTTCACAATGTTTTGGAAATTTCTTTTTTCGCTAGTTTTGAATTTGTTTTTAAATACATGTAATTGTTCTGTTTGGTATTGTATTGTGTTTTAAGTAACAGAAGTAGCATACAGTACAGACATTGTGATAATTATTTGTCAATTGTTCCCCCGTGTGTTTGACAGGACATAAAGAACGAGTTCCTACAGGCCGCGGATTACAATGTGATCATTGTGGGTTGGGGCGGCGGGTCGGGGCTGCCGTACACACAGGCTACCGCCAACACCAGGGTGGTAGGAGCCGAGATCGCCCGAATGATCCACCTCTTACAGGTATGGCAATATTTCAACAGTCCAGCAATCGTTGATTTTGTTCTACATGTAGATTAACAAGGTATTAAATACATCCAGTTGATAAGTAGATTTTCATTTGCTGTCAATCAATGAATAGTTGTCATATATAGTTTTCCATAGTTTGTTTGGGATGTAGAAATGTATAATGATAAAATGTTAACATCTCTTGGTTTATATCTTGTAAAATTGGTTTCTGGTCATCCACATGACGTTTTTTTTAAAGAGTACCGCTACCCTGAGACAAACCATAGACAGTTTTAAAACTAACTTTTTTTACATATAGACAAAATTATAGATCTTGTAGATGTAATATAGAATTGCTTCTAGTCCAATGAAGCTAGTAACAAGGTATACAAGGTGTACTATCCTCGATCACAGGTGAAAATTGTTTTCAAGTTTTGCGGATCTTGTTTTAGACTTCCCGGTGTCAAATATTGGGCAACACATATTTCGCTGAGATTGGCTTTATACATCGTGGTTTATTCTGTTGTGTGCTGTGGTTCGATACACAGGGACCTGAGAATTCGGACCTTAATTTTTTTTTTTAAATGTTCTTGGGTTGAAGATCAATTTTCGAGTTTTTGAGTGGGGGGGGGGGGGGCATTTTTCTTGAAAATAGATGCCCCCCCCCCTCCATTTTTTAATTATTATGAACAACTTAATGTAAATGTACTAAATGTACTAAATCTTATATGACTTTAACATATACATGTATATATGTAGACCTTAAGTTAACCCATCTTCATTCCCAGCAATATGGCGGCGCACACCCCCTCGATATCCACGTGATTGGTCACAGTCTAGGGGCCCACGTGGCTGGTTACGCAGGCGCAAGGACGCAGAATCTCGGCAGAATCACAGGTATGTATTTAATAAATATTTAAACTTAATCTATTTTAAATTATGGAACAAGTTATTCAACTGATATTTATCACTTTTGTTGGTCCGGATGTTAGAGACGGATCTTATTGTGGGAGGAACCGGATTACCCGGAGAAAACCCATGTCGTCGGGCAGGTGACCCCGTACCTTTTTTTTTTTTGTCCGATCGGGAAATACATGTATACAATGTCATGTAATATATTCCTATATATCCCTCTCTCATTATTTGTATAATACTCCAAACGCAACATTTCTGAGACATTTCCGATAATCTTCGGAAATCTTTCCCCTCGAATGCATGTATAGTGGGTCACATGGGGTAAACGTCATGTTCCAAAATGGCTGGCTCAGGGCCACACCAAAGAATTGACAATTGAAGAGTTGATAAAGTCCGAGGACGTTCGAACTGTGTCAAAGTGCGAGGACTTTCGAACTATGCCTTGATTCACAGCATATGGTAACCAGACGTATGCATTCGGGGGAGTAGATTTCCGAAAATTATTCCCAAGATATTGTGATTGCATAATACTCTAATACTCTACTGAATAAAAGAACCTCTTCACCTGCATGCAGCTGGTTGTACGTCATATTTTTTTTTTTTTTTTTGGGGGGGGGGGTGATTAAGGATTGAAAGGCATCACACTTATCACATACGTTTGACGTTTGATAAAGGGTAGACGGCTAATATACATTGTGTAGATGAATCCGTATCACTTATTAAGTCACAGTTTGTTTTTGGAATGACATTTCACGAACATTTTTGCAATTCCGCAGATAACTCTGTGGTTTAATCATAAATGCTGAAAAGCACTTGCATGTTTTACAGAAGCAGGCTCTGTAAGGCGCTAGTTGAACGCATCATTTTCTAGTATCGTATCGTTGGTTTGATGTTCACTGTCATATTGCTCCACCAAGTTAAACATTTTCTCTAATTCAGCCAATGAGTATTGTAGGGAAAATGAGTGAACAATTATGAAAGAGGCTAGATTTCGTAACGAAAATACAATTTTATCATCAGTAAAAGAAAATGAATTATACTTTAATGATTCAATACAAACATTAACTATTAACCCTACATGCTACTGACTCTCGATTATTATCATTAATAGGATTGGATCCTGCCGATCCGTATTTTCAGTATACGGATCCGGTAGTTAGACTCGACCCCACCGACGCCACATTTGTTGATGTAATCCATACAGACGGGGAAAGCATCCTTAAGTTGGGTAAGTACATGTACACTTATCAATGTAATGTCGTCTATGGGTTGGTTGGTTTGTTGTTCAGAGTTTAAGGCCCCGTTAACAGCTAAGGTCATTTAAAGAACTGCCTCCACGTGTATTGTGTAATGATACATGTGTGTATGTGTGCCAGAGACAGGGTATGTCGGTGTATGTGTGCCAGAGACAGGGTATGTCGGTGTATGTGTGCTGGATACAGGGTATGTTGGTGTATGTGTGCCGGAGACAGGGTATGTTGGTGTATGTGTGCCGGAGACAGGGAATGTTGGTGTATGTGTGCAAGAGGCAGGGTATGTTGGTGTATGTGTGCCTGAGACAGGGTATTTTGTTGTATGTGTACCAGAGACAGGGTATGTTGGTGCATGTGTGCTGGATACAGGGAATGTTGGTGTATGTGTGTCGGAGACAGGGTGTGTTGGTGTATGTGTGCCGGATACAGGGTATTTTGTTGTATGTGTACCAGAGATAGGGTATGTTTGTGTATGTGTGCCAGAGACAGGGTATGTCGGTGTATGTGTGCTGGATACAGGGTATGTTGGTGTATGTGTGCCGGAGACAGGGTATGTTGGTGTATGTGTGCCGGAGACAGGGTATGTTGGTGTATGTGTGCCTGAGACAGGGTATTTTGTTGTATGTGTACCAGAGACAGGGTATGTTGTTGTATGTGTACCAGAGACAGGGTATGTTGGTGCATGTGTGCTGGATACAGGGAATGTTGGTGTATGTGTGTCGGAGACAGGGTATGTTGGTGTATGTGTGCCGGATACAGGGTATGTTTGGGTATGTGTGCCGGAGACAGGGTATGTTGGTCTATGTGTGTCGGAGACAGGGTATGTCGGTGTATGTGTGCTGGATACAGGGTATGTTGGTGTATGTGTGCCGGAGACAGGGTATGTTGGTGAATGTGTGCCGGAGACAGGGAATGTTGGTGTATGTGTGCCAGAGACAGGGTATGTTGGTGTATGTGTGCCTGAGACAGGGTATTTTGTTGTATGTGTACCAGAGACAGGGTATGTTGGTGTATGTGTACCAGAGACAGGGTATGTTGGTGCATGTGTGCTGGATACAGGGAATGTTGGTGTATGTGTGTCGGAGACAGGGTATGTTGGTGTATGTGTGCCGGATACAGGGTATGTTTGGGTATGTGTGCCGGAGACAGGATATGTTGGTGTATGTGTGCCAGAGTCAGGGTATGTTGATGTACTTGCTCCCTTGGGATAGAGCAAATCTGATGATGACTTTCTAGTGCTATCTCACTGAAATGCCATACCGAATGAACCCACCACATCGTCCCGCCAGGTCACCCTATATATTATGTAACCTTTAAGGGCGTTGTTATGTCCCCGTGGGGATAACATCAAAGCAACATTAAAGCAAAAGGTGAAATATTATTCCTAAACATTACAATGGGCGAAGCAAATTTATTTTTTGTCGTTTTTTGTCCCCATATAGTCTAGAATGTATTAAAGCAACCCCTCATAACTCAGAGGGGAGGGGGGGGGGGGGGGGGTCCCACAAGAAGTGGGTACTAGTAGGTGTAATATTTTCCCGATCCCCTACTGGAAGGGACATGCATATTATATGATAGTCTAACGGTAGAGCGAATCTGAAGATGTGATAAATCATTGACATTTTTTATAAGTAAATATATTGTATAACACTGCTTCACTATTCTCTTACAATCTTAGGGTTCGGTATGAAAGAGCCGTGTGGGCACGTGGATTACTATCCGAATAGTGGACAGGACCAGCCCGGTTGTAGCAAAGACGTCATCCAGAGCGTCAAATTCGAGGGAGACCTATACAACGGTAAGACGAACAAAGTTAAGTCGAGTAAAGCCTGCTGTGACGTATACAACGGTAAGACGAGCAAAGTTAAGTCGAGTAAAACCTGCTGTGATCTATGCAACGGTAAGACGAACAAAGTTAAGTCAAGTAAAGCCTGATATGACGTATACAACGGTAAGACGAACAAAGTTAAGTCGAGTAAAGCCTGCTGTGACGTAAACAACGGTAAGACGACCAAAGTTAAGTCGAGTAAAGCTTGCTGTGACTTAAACAACGGTAAGACGAACAAAGTTAAGTCGAGTAAAGCCTGCTGTGACGTATACAACGGTAAGACGAGCAAAGTTAAGTCGAGAGAAGCCTGCTGTGACGTTGACAACGGTAAGACGAGCAAAGTTAAGTCGAGTAAAGCTTGCTGTGACTTAAACAACGGTAATACCAACAAAAATCAAGTCGAGTAAAGCTTGCTGTGATCTTTACAACGGTAAGACGAACAAAGTTAAGTCGAGTAATGCCTGCTGTGACGTATACAACGATAAGATGTACACATTTAAGTCGAGTAAAGCCTGTGGGGTCACAGGGACCTGATAATTTGTTACAGCTAGTTTTGGACCTAAAAAAGGGTGTTGAGTTATTTGACACATTTGGGGAGGGGGGGGGGTAAGATCATTTTACGATAAAAATGCCCCCTCTATGGTCATAAAATCTAAAGGGTTGAAAGCTTACTAGATCGAAAAATCGACCCCCACCTACCTTTCTTGAACAAAAATCATATTTTAAGTCTAGATACGAAAATACACACAAAATGTCCGTGTCTCAAAGTTTTCGGCAGCTTGCCGGCCACTTTTTTACATATCCATTGAGGTTGACGTCACTGCACGCGTAGGCCATACGCTGTCATTGGATGGCGGTCTTCCTTTAAATTTAGGCATCCAATGACAGCAAAAGACCAGCACGCGGGGTGACGTCAACCTAATGAATATGTAACGAGTGGCCGCAAGCTGCCGAAAACTTTGAGACACGGAAATTTTGCGTGTTTCAGGGGGAAATGGAGATTATTTCTGCGGAAGGAGGATATATTTGACTTGCATGTAGGAGGTTTATAAAATAAAAATTATCCATCTTTCCAACGGTACCAAGCGTTTTTCCAAACCTCAACTAGAAATGTGATTTTTGATGCAAGAAAGGAAGGTGGGGTCGATTTTTCGATTTGGAAAGCTTTCTGCCCTTTATTTTTTATGACCGTTTAGGGGGCATTTTTATCGAAAATTGATCTTAACCCCCCCCCCCCCCCCCCCCCCCGTGTCAAATTACTCTAAACACCCTATTTAAGGTCCAAAACTGGCTGTAACAAATTCTCAGGTCCCTGTGGCTGTGGTTACAAAGTCATCAACATCAGTTGGACAATCAACATATAAAAGATGGCCGATCAGTCATGTGGCGTTTTCTCCCCAAGGGAGATAACTCTAAATACCCAGGTTACATTAATCAAACCTGCACACACTTAGACCTAGTATAGAATCAAGCGTGACTTATACAGTGACTTGTCATGATTGTGACGTTATTTCGACATTAGACGTCACTTTTGAATATACACATTGTACTTTGCTGAGTAATCTATATAGTGCTGTTCCTTGAGTAGATAAAAAAACCCCTTTTTATGTGTTGTTTCTTCAGGTGGCAAAGAGTACCTTGCATGTAACCATCTGCGGTCTTACAAGTACTTTAAGGAGTCTATAAACAGCAGGTGTCCCTGGCAGGGATACAGGTGTGACAGTTACGACAACTTTAAGGTACGTACATCAGAGGAACAGCTATAGTACTGTAAAAGACATTGTTTTCGCGTGTGGAATTTTCACTTAGTCAGACTCAAAACTGTTCGCGGTGTGAAAATATTCGCGCTGTCAGTCTCAAAATTGTTCGCGCTGTGAAAATATTCGCGCTGTCAGCCATTTTGTTTTGCACTGTGTAACTATAATACTTTTATACATTCTTGAGTTTGAGTAGTGTTTAATAGGTTCACGTGTGGATATATTCGCGGCGATTTAACGCCAGCGAAATAAGTGAAAATTTTCAAACCGCGAACAATTCTACTTTTATAGTATGCAATTTTGATCAACTAAAACGTTTCATTATTTACCTTTCTATTAAAGTTTTTTTTAATTGCCAAGTTAAAATCTTATCGCTCTATTTGATAAACCGATAAAGATTTATATAAAAAAAAATAATAACTGCAACTTACTGAAATCGGAATGGTATGCAACTTTATGCGTGTTATTTCTGTCAAATTGTTTTCGATTGGAGATACTGTCATTTTCATTTGTAACATAATTTTAAATGATGCATACAATTAATACGAGTGATCATTTTATTTTTGTGAGAGAAAACATCGATAAGATTAAGAGGAGTCATTATATACAGGTATATATTTAACTCGAGTCGACTGGTTCTCTTTTTGAAGCGCGGGAGATGCATGTCTTGTTCCAACGGTGGGTGTGGCTATTTGGGTCTCCATGCCAACAGAGTAAAGCCGCCTCATGGGACGAGCCATGTCAAGTATTACCTGGAAACCGGAAGTGCTGCTCCGTTTTGCCGTTCGTAAAGTTATACACTTAGAAAAATGATAATTTTTACTGCAAAAAATAATTCATAACTGACTTTTTGTCACTTATCATAAAATATATACTCAGCACACATAAAACTTGATAAGTAATTTACGATATAATTCATTACGTAAACTAACATATGCTGAACCGGAAGTACGTTATGCTTCAATAAAGATGGAGAAAGCTAATTATTAAAATTTTATTCACATTTACAACGAAATACATATGTTGAAAAGTGTTCGTAGTATTAGCTTATATTAATGGCACAGTAGCCGCGTCAACATGAGTTGTGTACCACGTCATCATTTGTTGTCTTCCAATGTTATAGGGTACCATTATGACGTTCGTGTGTCGTTTGGCAACCCCAGAGGAGCACAGTCATGGTCCGGTCACCTGTTCGCAAGCGTACACGGAGCCAACGGTCAAATACAGAATACGAAACTGACCAGCGAGTAAGTAGAACTCAATATTTGGAGAGCCAAATATGAATACGTGTCTCTGGCCCAGAATCCGTTGTTGCCATAGTAATATAGATGTATTTCTAAATACTTGTGTTAACTACAGTATCTTTAAGGTCTTGCCTTTCAAATTCCGTCTCCAAAAGAGGCAAATATGGGTCCATTATAGACCTTTCTTAGATCTGTTGTTATTAATCGATTTTTTTTTTTTAAAGAACAGAGCAAAATGGTAAAGAAACTTTCAATAAACATATTGTTTATAGACATATAGAAAAGGCATGTCTTTTCACTTTTAGTCCGATTTCTATAAATCCCGGGACGACGTTTGGCTTTGTCGTGACGTCAGCAGCTGACCTTGGAAGGGTCACTGATGTTGACATCACGTGGGAACATCACCGAAACTTACTGAACCCGTTGTCATGGAATCCCTTCAACCTTCGCCACCCAGCTGTTTATGTTTCCCGAATACAGGTTTTACACGGGGAAACTAACTCACAGTAAGTATAATTAGTACAGTATATAAGTACAGATTGTATACGGGGAAACAAACTCACAGTAAGTATAATTAGTACAGCTTATAAGTACAGATTGTATACGGGGAAACTAACTCACAGTAAGTATAATTAGTACAGCTTATAAGTACAGATTGTATACGGGGGAACAAACTCACAGTAAGTATGATTAGTACAGTATATAAGTACAGATTGTATACGGGGAAACTAACTCACAGTAAGTATAATTAGTACAGTATATAAGTACAGATTGTATACGGGGAAACTAACACACAGTAAGTATGATTAGTACAGTATATAAGTACAGATTGTATACGGGGAAACTAACTCACAGTAAGTATAATTAGTACAGTATATAAGTACAGATTGTATACGGGGAAACTAACTCACAGTAAGTATAATTAGTACAGCATATAAGTACAGATTGTATACGGGGAAACTAACTCACAGTAAGTATAATTAGTACAGTATATAAGTACAGATTGTATACGGGGAAACTAACTCACAGTAAGTATACTTAGTACAGTATATAAGTACAGATTGTATACGGGGAAACAAACTCACAGTAAGTATGATTAGTACAGTATATAAGTACATATTGTATACGGGGAAACTAACGCACTGTAAGTATGATTAGTACAGTATATAAGTACAGATTGTATACGGGGAAACAAACTCACAGTAAGTATGATTAGTACAGTATATAAGTACATATTGTATACGGGGAAACAAACTCACAGTAAGTATGATTAGTACAGTATATAAGTACAGATTGTATACGGGGAAACTAACTCACAGTAAGTATAATTAGTACAGTATATAAGTACAGATTGTATACGGGGAAACTAACTCACAGTAAGTATAATTAGTACAGCTTATAAGTACAGATTGTATACGGGGAAACTAACTCACAGTAAGTATAATTAGTACAGTATATAAGTACAGATTGTATACGGGGAAACTAACACACAGTAAGTATAATTAGTACAGTATATAAGTACAGATTGTATACGGGGAAACTAACTCACAGTAAGTATAATTAGTACAGCTTATAAGTACAGGTTTTACACGGGGAAACTAACTCACAGTAAGTATAATTAGTACAGTATATAAGTACAGATTGTATACGGGGAAACTAACTCACAGTAAGTATACTTAGTACAGTATATAAGTACAGATTGTATACGGGGAAACTAACTCACAGTAAGTATAATTAGTACAGTATATAAGTACAGATTGTATACGGGGAAACAAACTCACAGTAAGTATGATTAGTACAGTATATAAGTACATATTGTATACGGGGAAACTAACGCACTGTAAGTATGATTAGTACAGTATATAAGTACAGATTGTATACGGGGAAACTAACGCACTGTAAGTATAATTAGTACAGTATATAAGTACAGATTTTATACGGGGAAACTAACACAAAGTAAGTATGATTAGTACAGTATATAAGTATAATCCTCGGATGAACAACAAAGATGCAAATTATGATATGTTGTTGTGAATTCAATATGGCTGTGAGGCCTAACACCCTATACACAGAAGTTCATTACAGAAAAAAATGTATCCCCTCTAACACAAAATCATGGATCCGCCTATGGTACATTACTGCCATGGTGTAAGTACATTTACGATAAAAAAATTGATCATTATACGAATATTTCAATTATATACATTATAAAGTCATGCATTGACCCTTTTTTTGTAACATAATTTATTGTAGTATAGGTTTATCGTTGTAACACGATTACCATATTTTCTTGCGCATTGCCTGCGGACTATACATTTTAAAACAAAATGTAGTACAATGTAGGTTTATCATTGTGATACAATATATCGTAGCGTACGTTTATCGTTGTAACATCATTTATTGTTTTGTAGGTTTAAATAATCAACACTTTCAAACAAATTCATTTTAAGTTGAACAAATCATTAAAATTGTTGCTAAGTTCCAGTGATTTTTATAAACGCTGCTTTTTTAACAATAATATAAAACTTTTTTTTTCAGATTCAACTTGTGTGGCGTTACTAGGGATACAAGTATTGAGACCGAGGGTACTATGAATTTCGCCAATACTTGCTGATTTACATATTCCTGTGTAATGATGTTTGTACAACGAACATTTGCTAAGTACCGTTGGTATGTTAGATACATTTGGTAATGAAATGATATATATCAGTTTGAGAATGTACTATCAATGGTTTTTTTAAATAAAGAAAATATTAACTAACCTACTTGTTTAAATTTCATGCCTGCTCATTTCTGTTAGAGAATACAGAAGCGTTAATAAAACCATAATCCGAACTCAAAATCGATTTAAGTGGGGGCAAAATATGAACAAAGGAAAGATTTACATGGAGACCCTTGTAAACGTACAAGAGAATAAGACCAGATGTTCCGGGAGATTAAGCGTCTTCTGCTTCATCGAGGTCACATCACAGTAAACATCAAGTCCTCAAAACGAGAACCGAGGCAGCATTGGCAATCACATCAAGTAAAATCACTAATGAGCATACTCAAAAACGTCCATCCTCACACCACACAAAGATACAGCATATTATCATCAATCTGCATCAGCTTATCTTATTTAGGAGATTAATAGAAGACCGTAAAGAGTACATAAAACAAAATGTATGATTAGCAGTTGTTGAATTACTCCAAGACACCCACTCAACTCCAAGTTGCACAACTCCACGACCTAAAAGCATTGACATCACAGTTGAACAACTCCACGACACACATTAACATCTAAGTTGAACAACTCCACGACACACATTGACATCACAGTTGAACGGTTTTACTCGGATTCTGTCTGGTTTACTATGCTTTCTTGCAGTCCTCTAAGTTTTTACCCGAGCTGCGATCGTCATAAGAATCTTTTTTTATCGTATTTTGTCTGCGTAAAAAAGAATATCCAACCAAAGCCTTTTGAGCTTTTTAACCTGAAATACCACACCACTTAAATAGATGAATACAAAATGGCTTGAAAGACTTTTTAATGGAAAAAAAATTTTTGAGAAAAGTGTTTAAATTCCCAAAATCACAAAAAAAAAACAATTATTTTCCAATCTGTTATTGACATAATTTATAAGACTTGGTTTGTTTGTCATGTCATCTTCGAGCAACTTTTGTGGTTTAGGAAGTTGGGTAAAACTTTATTTGGATATTCTTTTTTAAAATGTTTCTACGAAATTATTGAATAACAAAATTGAAAATTACATTCATGTTTGTCATCAGACAAATCAACCCAAGAAAGACTCAAACAACGATATTGCAGTGATTTTTTTTTATTTCCAGATCGTGAATAACAATACAAATATTGTCGCCTATCTCTGATTATTGCTTAGATGGACATTTCAATCTTGTTGTTAACTTTGAACGTGATGCACACATTGAAGATTACTCGACTGATATCAGGAATGGAGGTCATACAATCAGGCTGACAAGTTACTTTATTATTACCATATCATATTCGGTCGCATTCTAATATCAATAAAACTATATCTTTAGATCAAGTGCAGGGGTGACAATAATTCATGTACCAAAAAACCTCTTATTGGACGAAGTATCCGTATGCAACAGCATTTCACATTCTTACTTCGACCTTTATTTTACTCGCGTCTAGATCGAGTTTTCGGGACTGAAGAAGAAAACCCATTTATAAGATCAACCTAATTTACAACGCCTCACCGACTTTGCCCATCTCAAATCTACAGGATATGATTTTGACACATTTAATTAATACAATTTACGTAGCTATTTCAGTAACATACTTATTGAATCGATGTAAGAGAATTACCCTTTTACGCCTGCCAAAAGAAACGTTGATCACGAGCTTGTCAAGATTTATATGTGATTATCGGACGAGGACGTGACTGCTGCAACTCCAAAAGGATACAGTTGTTGTCTAAATATAATGCATGTTTCAATATAGATAACTTGTTTATCGCGAAAAGATATATTTGAACACCTTTTCTGATACAGACATCTGACAACAACTTACATGACATACCAGATCGTGTATTGGATAAAAGGGCCAGATCCTCGAAGAAATGGCCACTTAAATTCACGTCATATGCCTCTTCACTAAACGCTCATCTGCTGTACCCAAATCTAATATATATTATATAACTAGTAGGGAAACCCCTCTGAATGAAGTTAGAGGAAATCTCGTTAGAATTCTATTTATTGTGCGGTTGATTCTGTTTCCCGGATCCTAAATTGTGTTATTCATTTCAAGATAATTCAATTCGCCATTTTGTAAAAGCATTTTAGAAGCACGCTTTGATTGTGCTAAAATTTCAATTTATACGCCTGAAATAACTCTCTTTCCATCGCATTAATCGAGTATTCTTTAGGGATAGGCGACATAATTTTCATCAAAACGAATATTTTTCACAGTCGGTGCAATTAAACGGTGGTTTCTGGAAGGAAATGCATGTGTTTCTCGGTGAGTATTTTACAATTATTTTTGAAGCAGCCAAAATTGTGTCAGCAACAAACAACCACAAAACACATAACTAAAGCAACACTCTATACAAGCCTGGAGGAGTAAAATTTCATTTAATATAAGGAAAATTGCTAAGTTAGGGAGGGGGAGGAAAGGGAGATAATTCGTGGTTGAATGTTCTTACACCGTTGTCTTACACATCTCCCCAACAGACGATGGGACCAATTGTAACGTTTCCTGTTTCGTCGTCTTTGCCTAGATTATCACAGGAAATAGAAGAAAACGTACACACACATTAACAGCTGTAAAGAACAGAAGTTTAGCTCTATAGAATCTACACGAGAGTAGTAAAGTCGAATCAACATGCATCAGAGTTTGTATCGTCATAGGTGGTGAACATATTACAAGCAAGCATGCCAGGTCAAAAGGAGAAGTGAAATGGACCGATTGAAGTGAGAGGAATATATTTTGACGCCAAAATAGATACTAAGCACGAAAACATTGCATATTGTTTCTTCTTGATTTAGAAGAGAAGTTTCTTATAAATTCCAAAGTGTAACACATATAGGAAACGTTGATTACACTGAATTTGTCATTTTTGACAAAATCATTTAATGGCATCAATACATATTATATATTTTTTTTATTTTGTTTACCTTCTCGATTTAGAAAGATATGAATTAAGACTCAAGGGTTAAAAGTTCATCGGTACATTTCAGAACTCGTCATTTATTGTGTTACAACATGCAAGTATGTTTTGGTGGTGGTTTCGGTGATTGAATGATGTCCAATTTGATGGAGAGCGAGCGACAGTCACTCTCTCCAACTCATTAAGATATTCCAAAACATATCAAAGGCCCTACCGTCGCGTTTCCATGTTCATTTTGCTCGTCTCCTGTTTACGACAAAGGCAATATCGATGTTAGGTTTAACAATGATGGTAGAGTTAGACAAATCAATGTATTATTACACTGTATACAATTAGCAACGCTTACGCAAAGCAGCGGTCCCTTATTCAGGTATCAAAACTACACGACGCAGAAGAACTGGTGTGGTTTAACTATGTTTTTACGCTTATTTATATATAATTCCTACGCAAAGGAATCTACTTTCTGCATATTACGCTCAGCATTTTAAATGTAAACTGCAATTGCAATTATGCGATGTAATAGCGTTCTAAGTTCCAACCCTAACCGAAACCCTAATATTTAGTGTTACATAAGTTGTATGTTTATTCATTTCGTGACTGTCAAAAAAAATTATTTCATATGAAAAATTGTATTGCTACCCGTCCATCCGTTTGAAATTAAGAAAATGTACAGTTTTAATACATTTTTTATTATATTATATATATATATAACAATGGAAAAGGAAGCACCTATATATTTCAAAGGGAAGAGCTAAGGGAAATGGAGGGAAGAAAAATATAGATTTTGTATAAAAGTAAGTAATTTGTAAAAAAAAAAATGTTTCGAGTTATCATTAAGTCATAATTTCGAAAGGTTGAACTTTGTTATTATAAATGACAATAACTATTTCATTGGTTTAATCAAAACGTCAAATTACGAAGCACCTTATCTATGAAGGTTTTAACATTCTTCAGTCTTTTCCCATTTTATCAAAAATACAATAAAACAAATTCTTCCATTATTTATAATTACAACACTTGTTTGTGCGTGAAGTTTTGCTGAACTAAAATGATCATTGTCATTACATATTGATATAATTAAGACGTGATATTAAACTATCCTCAACACTATGCTAGTACATTGGATGACGAAAGGTTAGTATGTATAAAGAATTAACATTTTATTATATTCTATATGATAATATCAATGGCAACTGTGTACATTGTGTCTAATTAGTGTGTTCAGCGCATTTCAAAGCCGTTTGTTGTGAAAAGTAAGAGTAGCTATTAGGATATTATCACCAAGATGAAAAATGAAATGGAGGGTATCGTAATTAGCTAGGTAAATAGGAAAGTAGGTAGGTTGGTAGGTAGGTAGGTAGGATAACAGGTAGGTAAATATGAAGGTAGGGTCGTAGGATGGTAGGTATGTAGGCTAGTGGGTAGGTGGAATAATAGGTATAGGAAGATAGGAAGGTGAGATGGTAGGCATTGTAGGGGTAGGTAGATAGGTTGGGATAGATAGGAAGGTATAGGAAGGACGTATGCAAGGGAGGTAGGTGGGAAGATGAAAGGAAGGGATTATAGAATTGTGAGCAGTTGAAAGGAAGATGGAAAGTTACAGTGAGATAAGATTATAAGAACACTTCGGAAAGGTGAAGGGTTAATTCTAAGGAGAAAAGCAAAAGGGAGGGAGGGACAAGGGGGCAATGCCGACAAGGAAAGAGGATGCAGCATGGAGGTATTGTGACAAACTCCTTTGCACAGAAATAACACACAGCAATATTCTACAGAATTTCTACAAAAATATCGACAAAACATGCCGCAATATCGAAATTTCAAATCCAAATCTAAACACATCAACACACGTGATAAAAGTCTCGTGAGATTCAAATGGACCAATCACTATATTCCAGAAGCGTTAATGGTTGTCGTGACTTCTGTATAATACGTGATATATGTGCTGATGATGTTTGTAGCAATATAGTGATTGGCCCGCTTGAAAGTCACGTGACAATTTTTGTTGTCGTTTTTAAAATATACGACATCTGAATATCCGGCTAATTTTCTTCTTTTCAACCAAGGCCAAAACAGATGACTGGTCCGATGGTGAGATTTGCAGCCTCCGCAACATTACCTTGGAGAGGAACACAAGATCACAGTAAGGAGAAAGAAGACATTCAAGAGGCTCGCAATAGGGTAGCGACCGCAACAGTAATTGCAACAAATGGAACTTATTATCATTATAATCATGATGAATGGGAATTTTATAATTACTTCTCTTTGAAAGGTTAATCGAGTAACGTTTATATAAAATGCATTGAATCTACCTGAAAAACAATGTTTCGGATTAATATCCTGCAATGAAAAAATATTCATTATTCATGGTTAAAATCCAACAGTTAGATTTGAAAAATAATTTTTTTTTTAGAACATCAAAAAATATTTTCTTTTATCATTTGAAAGTATATAGTCATTCGCTTTGATGCAAGAGTTTCTTAATACTCATTTGGCAGTGGAAAAACCAACAGACGGCATAAGATTCATTATATAGACCCGTTATCTTATATCTAATATATAAAGGCATGCTAACTTGCTTTGAATTTTAATATGTCAGTTAAACGTCATTTGCACTGCGTAGTACAGCAGTCGTAAGCAAGGTATTGCCAAATACTAGAAGTAGTTGTTTCATCAGCATACAACAATAATAGATATTGCATTGATGTCAACCATGAGTTGTCATTTTATATCTGCCCAAACATATCGTTAACGACTCAGCTACACTTCACGCAAATTATGCCCCGTGACAGGAAAAGGCTTCGAATCTCTCTTAAATAATCTATGCTGATGTTTTTCATTAAACATAAATTAGGTTTCCGAAGATGAAGCTGGTTTTAACAACGATAACAAGAACTCCATTGGAAGAGGTTGTGTCGTCTGTCTGTAAGGAAGCACTGCATCAGTTTGAGTTAGATAAGCACAAGTACGTTTGGTAAGGAAACACTGTATGAATTTTGAGTTTGATCGGCTATAGCGAACTCGAGTTATCGCACGGAAACGGATCTTCTAGATTTTTATTCTAACTGTGACCTTGACCTTAGACATTCTTAAATGAAAAACAATCCTATGTAAGCACGTTCGGTAAAGAGGCACTGTGTGAAGATTGAGTTTGATCAGCCGAAGGAATTCAAGTAATCACATGAAAACCTTCGTGCGGCGGCCGCCGCCGCCGCCGCCAACACTGACGCCGATATAGTGATACCGATATATCGCCTGCTTGTTGCACACGACACAAAACCAGCACATGTCGATGTAGGATAGTTTTCGGAGATATGAGAAGGTTTATATATTGTCATAAATATAACTTCTTACCTGTGTCACCAGCACAGAAAGCCCGAAGAGGTAGATCGGGTTTGTATGTAATGTTACCAAAATCCTTTCTGATGACATTGTCGTTGATGTCGCAGTTACACAACGCATCTGGACCTCCAGCGCAGCTATGGTCCATGCCGCATGCGCAGGCATTGCTTCCGGGTTCTCCCCCTGGGAAGTAGGTTGCGGCGTAGATTGCGTCGTACGCCCTGCGGCTGGTCCTGTTGACGAAATAGGTGGTATAACTTTCGGAGCTGTACGGATTGTGGATGACCGCGCCTTTACATTCCCACTCAACGTACTGGGAGCAATTAGCAGACGCATCGACCAACAGAGCCGCTTCTGCATAAGGCATGTCTTCTCCATATTGGGGAATGATCCTGTACGACCCAGCGCCCTCGTGCCCGCTCACATGGTGTACGCCCATCTCGTTATGTTCTAGAAAGAAATGAAGTTTTCCTCATATTTTAAAAAATGAAGTAAACGTTTGAATGAAAAGGATTTTGTTTTTCATTTTATCAATATCATTTCATGTTGGTTCCAGATTGATGTTGATTGAATGCTGTAGCGCTTTAGGATAATTGTTGTACGCCTGCTTAAATGTACACATGCATCTTATTTATAATAATTATTAAAGAAACGTTAAAGGAAAGCATCACATTCTAACTTCACGATTTTCATGATCTGAAACCCAAAACTTTACTATCCATTATAGACACCTTTGTCTCGCTCCATGTACATGACGTCACACCAGTACTTTATCGATAGTCACTAAATCATCGTTTTCTTGTTCCATATGCACGATGTCACACCAGTACCTCATCTATGATATCATTTTCTAGTTTCATATACGTGACGTCAAAACAATTATTTACCTATGACAGTGACCCCGACACCGTTCTCAAGTTCCATGTCACAGTAGACTTTGTAGCCTCTTTCTTCCTCTCCGGGTGACGTATCTGAGAGGCGTACTTCAACATAGGTGGAGTCGACAAGGCCAAGAATGGCAAGGTCACTGCAGTGTCTCGCTGGAATTGACAAAAGGAAGACGTTAAACTTTATACAAGATGAGGTTATTACACATGGCACTGAAGTCATTATACACTTTATTGTATACTTAGTAATTTAGTAGTTTTTTTTCCATATGCATTATGCGCCAAATCTTTCAACCTGTAATCGTCACCCATGCATTATTGATTCAGTAATGCACCCCAAAACGCTTATTTGCCCTTTTCGCGGAACACTTCTAGATTTTAACCTCTCATCAAACTATTCGGGTCTCTCGGGTTTTGACGTACCCTTTTCTTACATGCGAAACGAAAACAAAAAACATGGCTTCTGGAAGACGAATGGATCAAGATTGGGAGAGAAAGTTTTGAATTCCTTCTCACCAAGATTGGTAGAATTAGAATACCTAGCATATAAAGACAGAATGATAGCAGAGGAAAAAGTCAAATCATGTTCTACAGTATGTCTAGTCATACAACATGATGTTCACCGTCATGAATCAGGAATGACAGACGATATTGTGTCAGAATTTATATTTTCCTCAGAATCCCTGGACGCCAGGCCCCAGGACGAGATAAATACTATTGAAAACAATGGCACACGCGAGTTTGAAGTTCGTATGAGAAACGGCAACACAGTCAGGCATGGCATACTAAGTTTAATAGTAAAAATTGGAATTGATTATTCTTGTAAAACTATATGATATTTTAACACTATTTTATGTGATTTATTACTAAGTATGCAATAACTAGAATAAAACATACCAGTTTCCATATCGGTCCAAATATTGGCCCCTCGACCTCAATATCGGCCCCTCGATCTTATATATTTCAACATATCTTTATGCTAATGTATAAAGAAATAGTTAAAGTAACTTATCATTGCAAGATAGCACAAATGCGCTCAAAATGTTCAATTCATATAAATGAAGTACTGGCACTATCAATGTCATAAAAGCACAATTATGAATTCGCGGATTCGTGGTAATTACTATATAAGAAGCAAATGAGAACTCCAATAAGCGCAATCATATTTTAGCGCAATATCTTCAGCGCGAAAAGTGCTAAAATCAGATTACCGCGAAAATATGAACGTTTACAGTATTAGATGAATAATATTATACTAAAACACATTTTCAAGAGTGTTTGTATTGGCATAACGACTGTTGCCAAATATCTTTTGAATTTGCTTCATTGTTCAAAACAAACTTGTCAAGTGAATATGTATACCCCATAGCGGGTTTTTAAACATAATGCAGGTGCTAAATAATAACCTGGTATTAAACGTATAACTAAACTTTTTTATATTGATAATTCACTCCGTTTGCATCTTTTGTTTGTAATTACTGATATAAACACCATATGTTAACGTTAACACTTTTATATCCTTATTGACCGAGTTTTAAAATAAATAAATTTCACGAACCAAATGGTCGGCACGGATATGTATGGCAGGCTTCCGAGGACAGATTGCTGTTGAGACAAGGGGCCGTCAGGTTCCCGTAGGAAGTCTCGTTACACAAACGAGATCTTTCCCGTACACCACCGCCACATGTGGTGGAGCACATGCTCCAGTAGGACCATTCGAGCCATTCACCCGGAACTGCAATGATACATATAAAATTCAGAACGGAAAACAAGGACAATTGTTCTCTGAAGGCAAAGATATACTATTCAGTACTTTTTGATTTTTCTTTTCCTAAACAGAAACCGAAGTGTGGAAAAATACTTTGTTTTCGTTTGCAAATAATTCAATTGAAAGATGTAAATCGATCTAATGACAAAAAAATGAGTTAGTCTTTAATGGCATGTCGTTAAGACATTTGATTTCTTTAATACTTATTTTTAAAGATTTAAAAAGTCTCACAGAACGTTAATTACGATCTTGAGAACATCTTCTTGTATGATCCATCTTTGACTTGAATCATGATAGTCCATACATAAATGTAATGCTACATGTACCGTTAAACTTTCGAAGTTTTCTGACGCATTTTTGAATGACATTTTGCTTGATTGACGAAAGTAATTCGATTAACACTTATCAATGTTTCATTGCATCAAAGTGATGAGTAATTTTTTATTTTTCATTTGAATCGCAGTTATGTATTTCATCTTTTTTTCAAACACAATTAAATTGTTAAGAAATTGATTGTAACACATATGCTATGTTTACATTTTTGCGCCATCTTAAGTAAATACATTGTACCAGTCTTAACTAAATTAAAAAAAAAACGGCAGCAAATTCGGTGTGTTTAATGTTCGCGAATGACGTTACCAAAGAATACAGTGTTGTCTTGGAACGTAAATGGCTTTGAACACAATCAGAAAACCAAGACACGCATTCAGTACAAAGTAAATATGGACATATCGTGATTGTTATAGCACGAAATCATGATGAGTGTGTATCACGATATTTGCATATGCTGTTGATATATTAATCATTTTATACATCAAACACAAATGCAATGAGGAACATTTGTTCCAGTGTGCCATTCTTCTCTTCAAAGTTCATACCATTTAGATGTCATCAATGTAGATAACATGACAATAAGCTCGCCAGAGCGCCATCTACTTTCATATTTGCATGAAGCGCCACCTACTGTCATATTTAGATGCAATATATTAACAGTAGGATAGTAATCCAAGCCAAATTGAAGTGCATAGCAAAGCGTGAAACAGAGAAGTAACGATCATTGAAGGCAGAGGGAGAGTCAGATTAGACGTTATGTATGAGTGTGCATGAAGGAGTAACATTAAACAGTAGGAATCTAATAACGACTACAAAGTTGACATGTATGAGAAAACAAAATTATGACATGTCACCCGACAAAGACGGTTATGAATAATGTCTGAAAAAACAAAATCGCAATGATCAATGAATACTAAATTAATAACTGACTGATGTACATAAAATAAAATTTAGTCAGCAAAAAATGGCAATTCTTCGGAAATTCTTTCATAAGTATATGACGAAATGAAAAATCTGAAAAAATGAACCAAAATGTACTTAATCAAATTGAAATTAATTAATTGATATAATATTCTATAATGATATTAAACTTCTTTGCATGACAGTTCGTTTTTGGTGTCAGCACTCGTATGAAATTTGTTATTCCCGAAATTCTTACTTGGACACAAGTTTGTGTTACATATTTGATCCTCGTTATCCACTCCCGGACATTGTGCGCCGCCGTAATAGGGACCGTCACATGTCCGGTTCCGGGTCTGTAGTCCTCCCCCACAGGTGACGCTACATTCATCCCAGGTGCTCCAGCTTTTCCATACACCATCAACTGTAAAAAAAATTTTTAAATATTCAATACAAGTATATAAACTCCGTTAATTGAGAAAGCTAGAAATATATCACTTCAACAGGAAAGATGTTTAAGTTTGAAAGATAAAATTATGACACAAATTCTTGAAAAATAGTTCAGTTCACTAGTAAAGCCAGAAACTATATTGCTTTGCTCAAATAGTATAGCGGTATAGAACAAAATGACACCGGTATCAATACTACTAGTAAGCAATTGAGGGTTTATGATATATCCTTATCAACGTATATAACGTTCAAAGAGAGTGCCGGTATATATCTATTGGGTCATTTTGTGATATTCATTGGAACTATTGTTAGTCTTGCACTTACTGGGACAATTGTGCATGTTACAGTCCCGCGTCTGGTTGTAGTCACCAGCACAGGTAGCTCCGCCATACAGCGGCTCGTTACACTCTCGTGTGCGTAACTGGAAGCCCCCGCCACACGTGACGTTGCAGGATCCCCACACCGTCCATTCCAGAAAGAAACCGTCGACTGTAATGTATATCACTTATAGAACGCTGTTCAAGATACGCTTTTATGAACAATAAAACAGTTTAGATAACGTTAATACAATTTAATCCCATTGAATTAAATATATGTACACTAACATTTAAAATTAAATTAGTGTTCAAGGAAAAATAATAAACATTATCAAAGTATTAAACAGAGTTATACAAATTATATATATACACCTATATTTACCTTAATTTTTTTTTACGAAACCATTAAAATGCTGGGTTTAAGTATAACAATATTATTAATTCATTATCATATTACACATATATATTTGAAAAACAATATTCTCAGTATGTTTTCCAAACTTGTACAAACGTTAATGCTATTTTCATTTATATAATGAAACACATCTACCGGTAAATGAGAAATGAGCTTTTCAATAATTGATGTCATTTCTCAAATGTTATTTACTAAAAAAGTCATAATATTTATTAAAATAGTCATTATATTTATGATAATATATAATGATACATTAAAGTCATGTTAAAGAATCAAATGAAATAAGCTTTAAGTTACTCTTGAACCAATTTTTATCAAATTATTTTTAAAGAATGTTTTAAAATATTCAAATAGAGTTCTTGATCTCGTCATTACTTAAACTTGCATATTGATTCAAAGATAAGCAAAGACAGGACCACCAAGCGACTACCAGTATCACCTCTAACTACCAGTGGTACTGGCAACCCCAGTGGTCACTACAGAGGGAGAAATACGATGGAGAAGGCACATCATGGATGTTAGTTGTGAAGATGATGGTGCTGCGCATGAGGTGTGTGAAGGAACACACAGTGGTTATAAGTATGATAAAAGGAGATACGAGCAATAGTTCAGGGAAGAATTGTGCAACATGAAGCCATATAGATGCAAATCCCCATCCCAAAGAGTCCAAAGCTTTGAGGAGGCATAGATGTCTGAAAGAGAAAAAGAAAAGCAAATGTGGATTCCTTCGGTTCTGACCAGGGCAGTTGTGTGTGTTACAGTCCTGGTAATCCACCCAGGACTCCGAACAGTTGGCGCCACCATAGTATGGACCGTCACACTCTCTGTGACGGTACTGTCCACCCCCGCCGCATGTGACGTTGCACTGCCCCCATTCCATCCACGACATGAAAATCCCATCAACTGTAGATACACAAATGTTATTAATAACTATATTGATTACCAGTTATAATTTTTTATGTACAAAACATTGTTTTTTGCATTGTTCAATTTGAAAGTGTTTTTTTTATTTCAGTATCATCAAATGATTTTGCAAATTGAAATTTCAATTGTTCTGCTGAATTTGAGGAATATCTTTGCAACGAAAATTGTTGAAAAGCAAACACTGTTTTCAATATATATTAATGACAATAATTCTAAATTTGCACTCCATCTATGTATTGTAGATGAAAGGACGAAAACTGTTGACAAACTTACATGTAGTAGTACTACTATGACTTACTCGGACATTCATGAGTATTACACTCCCTGTTATCCTCGTAGTCGCCTTCACAGTCCGCTCCATCGTAATACGGGCCATCACATGACCTGTTACGCCACTGTTCCCCGCCCCCACACGTGACGTTACACGAGAACCAGTCTGACCAATCGGTGAACACGCCATCGACTGTAACAAAAATCAAATTGTGTCAGATTCATATTGCAGTATGTGGCATCTTTGTACTGATGTATTTTAGTACATTTGATATATTGTTTTATTCAATAGCCTTAATGATAAAACTTAATGGATTATGTAACAAATATGCATAATATTAGAAAAGAACTTTAATCTCAGACGACATAATATTTGTTATATAAAGGTACATATCAACAACACTAAGAGTATATTATACATTGTGTTTAACATATTTATAAATAACACGGATACACAAATGACGAAGGAAGACAATTTTTAACTCGTGTCCTGTCTGGGCTTCGGACCCACGATTTCCGGCACTAAATCGCCAGACCAGAAATACCTGCGGCCTCTGCCACTGAGCCAACTCGACATCCCAAAAAAGGATGTTTCGATGTCGCAGTAACAGACGGTCAAGTATTCTGACATGATCATAGTGGGAAATCGCCTATAATAGGTGATGTGAATACCTGGATTGCAATGTATACATGTTTATACATAAATGATTTATATTAAGATTCGTTATAATTATTCATTTTTACATTCTCTCTTTACTTATAAGCGAGTACCATTCCTATTGTGGAACTCAGAAGCTACCGGGTCCTGGGCATATGCATTAACATAGGTAGAAAACGTACTTGGACACTCGTGCATGTTACAGTCTTGAGAATCCTCATAGTCGTTTGGACAGTCGGCCCCACCGTAGTAAGGCCCGTCGCACGTGCGGTTTCGCCACTGGATGCCTCCCCCACAGGTGACGTTACAGTGATACCAGTCGGTCCAGGACGTGAATATTCCGTCCACTGAAATACCACAAATTGGTGAGTAATACGCATGATGTTGCATTACAAATTAACTGCAAGAAATAGTAGATGTTAGGAAAATGGAATTCAAACTTTTTAAGAAAAAAATCTATTTCGTACAAATAAATTGAGCACATCTAAGGGAAGAAAAACCATTACCCCCTTCCTGCAAAGGTTATCGTTCCTCTAAGGTTGTAACCTGTAAAGATGGAGATTAATTAAACTCTGGTTGCTTGGTAACAAACACATTTTCTCTTACAAAAGATCACATTTACATGAATCGCTCAAACGAAATACATCTTATTTCATCAACATGAATTCATAAGTAAATTGTATCTTTCAAAACACGTTACGTTGTCTGAAAAGTAAACGACTGCAACCAGAGAAAAAGCATGGAAATATTATATGTATATATGTTCCTACCTGGACAGAAGTGTGTGTTGCAGTCTTTGGTCTCCTGGTCTGGGCCCGTACAGTCAGGTCCACCATAGAACGGACCATATTCGTCCCGGTACCGGGAGTGGTTACCTCCACCACACGTCACACTGCAGTCGTCCCAATCGGACCAGTCCAGCCAGATGCAGTCGACTATATACAACAGTCAAAGTAAGGGATCATACCGTGTTCTACAGGGCCGAACTTAGTGAATATAATCCACGAAAATACACCGAAATTCGTACAGGCATATCATAAGCACTTACATCCATCGAGATATAGGCACATTTATTGAATTATATTGAACTGTGCCTTAATTATGGTATTTAATATTAATAAACCGTGTTTCTTTTTCAACGAAACCCGAGAAACGAAAACGTACTCGAAGATATAGACAGTGGCTTTATATGGTAAATACTACCTGTGATTATCGTGATGATCATTCCATAAAAAAAATCCAACACGACATGTGGTCTAGTTTGCTGTGGATGTTTGGTAAATTGATACATGTCATTATATGACTATCGACAATTGTCACATACAGAAAAAATGCTGTATTACGTACTTGGACACTCGTGCGTGTTGTCACGTACAGAATTAAATGCTGTATTACGTACTTGGACACTCGTGCGTGTTGTCACGTACAGAATTAAATGCTGTATTACGTACTTGGACACTCGTGCGTGTTGTCACGTACAGAATTAAATGCTATATTACGTACTTGGACACTCGTGCGTGTTGTCACGTACAGAATTAAATGCTGTATTACGTACTTGGACACTCGTGCGTGTTGTCACGTACAGAATTAAATGCTGTATTACGTACTTGGACACTCGTGCGTGTTGTCACATACAGAATTAAATGCTATATTACGTACTTGGACACTCGTGCGTGTTATCACGTACAGAATTAAATGCTATATTACGTACTTGGACACTCGTGCGTGTTGTCACGTACAGAATTAAATGCTATATTACGTACTTGACCACTCGTGCGTGTTGTCACGTACAGAATTAAATATTGTATTACGTACTTGGACACTCGTGCGTGTTGTCACGTACAGAATTAAATGCTGTATTACGTACTTGGACACTCGTGCGTGTTGTCACGTACATAATAAAATGCTATATTACGTACTTGGACACTCGTGGGTGTTGTCACGTACAGAATTAAATGCTGTATTACGTACTTGGTCACTCGTGCGTGTTGTCACGTACAGAATTAAATGCTGTATTACGTACTTGGACACTCGTGCGTGTTGTCACGTACAGAATTAAATGCTATATTACGTACTTGGACACTCGTGGGTGTTGTCACGTACAGAATTAAATGCTATATTACGTTCTTGGACACTCGTGGGTGTTGTCACGTACAGAATTAAATGCTATATTACGTACTTGGACACTCGTGCGTGTTGTCACGTACAGAATTAAATGCTGTATTACGTACTTGGACACTCGTGCGTGTTGTCACGTACAGAATTAAATGCTGTATTACGTACTTGGACACTCGTGCGTGTTGTCACGTACAGAATTAAATGCTATATTACGTACTTGACCACTCGTGGGTGTTGTCACGTACATAATTAAATATTGTATTACGTACTTGGACACTCGTGCGTGTTGTCACGTACAGAATTAAATGCTATATTACGTACTTGGACACTCGTGGGTGTTGTCACGTACATAATAAAATGCTATATTACGTACTTGGACACTCGTGCGTGTTGTCACGTACAGAATTAAATGCTGTATTACGTACTTGGACACTCGTGCGTGTTGTCACGTACAGAATTAAATGCTGTATTACGTACTTGGACACTCGTGCGTGTTGTCACGTACAGAATTAAATGCTATATTACGTACTTGGACACTCGTGGGTGTTGTCACGTACAGAATTAAATGCTATATTACGTACTTGGACACTCGTGGGTGTTGTCACGTACAGAATTAAATGCTATATTACGTACTTGGACACTCGTGCGTGTTGTCACGTACAGAATTAAATGCTGTATTACGTACTTGGACACTCGTGCGTGTTGTCACGTACAGAATTAAATGCTGTATTACGTACTTGGACACTCGTGCGTGTTGTCACGTACAGAATTAAATGCTATATTACGTACTTGGACACTCGTGGGTGTTGTCACGTACAGAATTAAATGCTATATTACGTACTTGGACACTCGTGGGTGTTGTCACGTACAGAATTAAATGCTATATTACGTACTTGGACACTCGTGGGTGTTGTCACGTACAGAATTAAATGCTATATCACGTACTTGGACACTCGTGGGTGTTGTCACGTACAGAATTAAATGCTGTATTACGTACTTGGACACTCGTGCGTGTTGTCACGTACAGAATTAAATGCTATATTACGTACTTGGACACTCGTGGGTGTTGTCACGTACAGAATTAAATGCTGTATTACGTACTTGGACACTCGTGGGTGTTGTCACGTACAGAATTAAATGCTGTATTACGTACTTGGACACTCGTGGGTGTTGTCACGTACAGAATTAAATGCTGTATTAAGTACTTGGACACTCGTGCGTGTTGTCACGTACAGAATTAAATGCTATATTACGTACTTGGACACTCGTGCGTGTTGTCACGTACAGAATTAAATGCTGTATTACTTACTTGGACACTCGTGCGTGTTGCACACTTGGAAGTCGTCATTGCTGCCTTGACAATCCTCACCGCCATGGAACGGTCCGTGACAATCACGTGACCGCATTTGTTCTCCGCCTCCGCACGTGACATTACACATGCCCCAGCTTCCCCAAATCTCCCACACACCGGCCACTGAAAGAGTAATTAAAACAAATTTATCAACATAAGAAAACATATTGATTACGTGAGGGGAAAAAAGCTATCAAAAAAAATAAAGATATGATTTGATGCTTATTTGAATAGACCGTATAAACAAGAATTTTAAAAGAAATCCCGACTCTAAATTGAATATATTCCTTCCTAATATTTGTAATAAAAGACATCTATACCATAGACACGTACAATAATAATTATACTTTAACAATAAAGAAAGTATTCCTCTACATGTGTCTGTTTTGACGATGTTATCAATTTAAAAATCGGGTCAATCCTGATTTTATCTACAACTATGACAATAAACATATGTTCAATTTAAATAAGTTACTTTACATTTTATGTTAAAACATCCAAACAAATGGCAGTGTCTATTGACACCTTGGCAAAGTCTTCCTCACCTGGACAAGGTCGGGGGTAGCAGTCTTGGCTGTCATTTGTAGGCCCCGTACAGTTGGCACCACCATAGAAGGGGCCGACACAGTCTCGGTCTCGCCATTGTGTTCCATTGGCACACGTGACGCTACATTCGCCCCACGTACCCCACAACTCCCATACTCCGTCAACTGGAACGAATAAAAACAACAGTGTTTTGAAGTAGAACTGTCACGAACTGCAAGCGAATTATTATCAATGTTTTACTATATTTTTCTTTCGTATTACGAGCAATCAAAGGAAGTTTAAATATTTTCTAGATATCTTTTAACAAATAATTGAAATGTAAATAAATTTATATGATAACAATGCAATGTATTACTTACTTGGACATTCGTGGGGGTTACACCCTTCCGTCTGGTTGTATGCTCCCTCGCATAGCTTACCGCCATACATAGTTCCCTCACACTCACGGTGTCGAGTTCGATTCCCACCTCCGCACGTGCGGCTGCACTTGGACCAATCCATCCATTCCGTGAAATTGCCGTCAACTAAAACAGAAAAAAATGATGTAAAAACTAAATAGGTTCACGTATCCGCTTTTCTTATCGATTTTCTTATTTAGCAATCAAATTTCTGTAATTTTCTTTCCAAATATATTACACGTATCACAAATATAACAAGTTAGTAAGAAGCTTCGAAAGATTTCTTGTAATATATTTTAATTGAAAAGGAAATAGGATAAAGATAAAAAAAAAGTCTATTCTATAAAAAGGTATGAAAAAAGAAGATACAACACAGCAGAAGTAATTACTAGAGAGTTCAAATAGGGGACATAACCTCGAAAGTCAGGCATAGAAATAGAGAGAAAAGGAGTCGGGAAACGGTAAAACATCCTACGTTGCACAAGAAGACTAACTAGAAGCGCTATAATGATTAAGAGAAAATACTTCAAAAATCGGTATTATTGATTGGAAATACTACTAGAGCTAAGATGACAACAAAAATAATTAAACGCTAAGTATTTCTCTGTAAAAAAAGTATTTTTTGACGAGTTGAAATTGCAATGTGGAAAAATATTTTTTTACATAAAAGAAAGTAGAGGAGAAATAATCTGCAGCTATCTAACTTTTTGTATTGATATCATTCCTGCTACTAAAATGAAGAAAAAGTCTGTATGTATCTGAAAAATATCATAATGCTATTTAGATAACTTGTAAGATTAATAATATTATTTTTAATCTAGATTGTTGTTATTATTGATATAAGACAGAAATATACAGCACCGGGACATGGACGTAAGTTACAATCCCCAACGTCGGTCCAATCTCCAGAACAGTTCAGTCCGCCATTATATGGGCCATCACACGTGCGCTCGCGCAGTCGTAGACCGTCTCCGCAGGTTTCGGAGCATTCGCCCCAATCCATCCATTCGTTGAAGAGACCATCGACTAAAATCCAGAAATATGAAAACATGACATCTGATGAGCCATTTTTTTACGCAGAACACTCCAAAACAACCCGAACTGAACTAACTAACTATTTCGTGTCGGTTAAATTTCGAAAAAAAAGAGGAAAAAATCGGCAAAAAAGTTTCCGTTTTTTGTTGTTGAATAACGATATATCATAAAGTTGTATGGAGGCACGGAAGTAGTTGTTCAGTCGGTAGTATTGTGTGTCGTGGGATGGTGCCCTGTGTTTATATACTTGTATAGTGATTATGCTTGGTATAATATATATACCCAGTGGAACTAGGGGGCATTGACTAAGCATCGCGTGGGTATAATCTTTGTTTTAAAGCACCAGAAGCATACTACGGGGGACTACAAACAAGGTAAGCTGTTAAAATCAAAATCAATCTACAACGTAACGTCATTAAATGCAGTTCGAACTGAATTGCACCTGCCGCTCAACAAACCGTACTGATCTATATATCTTGGTATATTCTGAAATGAGATATAAGAAATTAGGTTTCACAAGTACCAACAGTGATAACAGGTATTTGCAATTATCATATTTTTGTTTATTAAATAAATTTGAGGTTGCTAATATTGAGAACGTTTCCAAATTATGCATGTTCATATTACATAATTTACACAATTACTTAGATGAATACATACGATTGATGACAAATGTATAATCTAAATCATTATTTTGTTTTCAAATGTTATTGAGAGAAACAGAGCGAATGCTGTTTGTCTGTTTCCTAAGAAAATATTTTGACAAATAAGAGTCATACTTACTTGGACAATCTTGTTCGCTACACGGTGCATATTCCTCTGGGAGTCCGGTGCAGTTGGACCCTCCATGGGCCCCTACAGTACAGATCCGGTAGCGGTATTTGGTCCCGGTACCACACGTTTGGGAACACGAGTCCCACATTGACCACAAACTCCATTCTCCATCCACTGGAATAAAAAAGCCATAAAACATGTGTACTTTTTTCTCAACTTCTAAATTTGAAATTCTAAATCAGCAGGATTATGATTATAGCTTTAAACAAAATTGACACATTCTTTCTTACGTAAGCGTGTTTAAGCAATGATTTTACTCTTAATTTCCCATGATGATCATGCATATACAAATATTGTAACGGTCTTCGCCCCTGGCTCAACCTCTTTTACATATGGAGAGCACAACTATATTCTTAGTAATTATCTATTATTTGCTTTTGACAAGCCCCCAGGAAATTATATGGTTTTTCCAAACCAATAATCTATGACTGACTAGATCTAAGTAACTAAATAAGAACTAGAAAGCATAAAATAAGTTTACGCACACCTTTACGGTTACCGTTTATTTATGGCAACAAGTGAAAAATAACAGTGACAGATAATATAACAACAATAACAACTTCTACAGACTCTCTCCAAATTCTCTCATAAATAAGTATTAGATAATGATGGACAATGTAGTACAGACCTTTGCCTGACCCCTGGATACCGGAACTATCCGATATATGTAGAGGACTGAACAAGTCTATTTACCCCTACAGTACAGTAAACTATAATATGGTCAAACAACAGAAATGAACCAAGTGCCAATGATACTAATAAGCAATGTAACAAGTACTAGAAGTACTATAATACTAGAACTATCAAGATTACCATACAGTACTATAATAATAGAACTATCAAGATTACTATCCAGAATACTAGAACTGTAAAGATTATTATACAGAACACTAGAACTGTAAATATTACTCCCAGTATTTAACTCTATATGAATTATTGAATGAGCAGATTAAGATAAACCAAAGTTAAAATGTGTTTAGAAATAGTCAGATCACTAGACGCTATGCATAACAATATCCAACCCCTCTGTCAGAACCACTGAAAGTACTATCAAAAGTACGCTAAGTTAAAACATATTAATATTATTAAAATCCCCCGTCCATCCCCTTTTCTATTAGATGAGTTGCTTTCCCTTAATCCTAACTAAACATACTGACAGTTATACGGTTCCGGAACAATCCGAAGGTGTAATAACTGCCAGCAGCTACTAAAAATCAACCTTACCCTATGAATATCCGATTGCAACTGATTTTTCATTACCCCACAGAATTATTACGCCCCTAAAATAACGCTAACATCGACGGGGCAACGCACGAGCTCAACGGGGCAACGTCCCCATAATCGGCGGACTCCGACGGAGTGAAGGTGTTACACCCGTGGCTCGCAAAGTAGACCCGTCGAACGTAAACAAACCACGACGATCTTCATTGGCACTTGTATGAAAAATACATATTAAGTTACATTTATACAATTATATTTCATATTATTAATAGTTTAAACTCTCTCGAATCGTTATTCACTCTCGGACTCACGACCCCATACTTCCAACGAATCCAATATTTCCAACGGACCCCATACTTTCCAATACTTCCAATACTCCCAATACACATGGGGAAAGCACTCAAGTGACCCCGCTGACTACTGATCATGACGTCGACACAGATCAGAGGTCACCAGAGTTCACAAGATGGCGCCCCTCTACCACACTCGCAACGTCCACGCTTTCTATCAAAACATTGCCATTCTCGCTCACTACAGACGACTTTTACGCTGGACTAACGGTTAAACAAGATATTAAAGGTATTTACAATTGAGAAATAACCACGAAAGACGTTGGATAACACTGGAATTAGAATAATTACCGATTGAATGGACAATTGTGCAACGTGTTTTTACACACGTGGTAAACAATAACGTTAACGTTCACATCTCCAATTTATCTTCAACATGTCTCGAACTATTGTAACACTTGAGACTACAACTCTTATTGAACACATGGCTAATTAACATGCCATTTTATTAATTAATTAGTAAAATACACATTTTTACATCTCCCCCCACTTAAATTTTTAGTGCCCCTACAAAAATACAAAATAACTACCAGTCAGATTCTCTCATTATACTCACAAAAATGTGTCACTCTCACTAGCTTCCTTTCTCTGTCTTTCTATCCACTCCATTCTGAAATAATCTTCAACAGATACATATACATAATCCTGTTTTAAACTTGCATAGTTACAGGTACTTGTAATATCATTATACAATTGACTTTAAATTAATCAGTTTGATTACATCACAATGGTCATGTAGATCTTTGTAATTACCTCCCTTTCACTGTCAATATCATTGAAGGGATAACATTTACATATGGAATGTAAATTTTAGAATATTTACTCTTTTAAAAAAAATATTTTTAACATGCTACAATAATTTGATTGAATACACTCGCATAACCGAGTACAATAACCATTTTAGGCTAACTTTCTTCCAAAGCAATTTCTTTTCTCAAAAGGATAGTTGACTTTCTACAACAATTCGTCGAATCTCGAAGATTTCAATGGACAATAATGAAAATATAGCAATAAATATTGTAAATTGTATAAGATCAGTTCATTGTATGACAACTTTACAACTTTTCAATTATCTCATAGATAATTCTCTTAAACATTTCTCACAATTGTCCAATCTCATAAATATTTCTCACAAGTATTAAAATCTCATGAATATTTCTCACAAGTATTTAAATCTCATAACATTTCTCATGAGTATTGATTCTCATTACATTTCTCCTGAGTATTGATTCTCATAACATTTCTCATGAGTATTGATTCTCATTACATTTCTCACAAGTATTGATTCTCATAACATTTCTCATGAATATTGATTCTCATTACATTTCTCACGAGTATTGATTCTCATAACATTTCTCACAATTGTCAATTATTACAAATATTTCTTACAGTTAACATTTTACATTATATAAGTCCTAGTTAAACACTAGGTTACATTATTCCTTCCTATTTATTACATATTTAGGAGGAGATAATTTTCTTTAAAAACTTATGAAGGTTTTTTTTTTTCTTTACATGCTCATGCTTGGCACAGCTGGTAATATTAAGAATACCTGCTCTGAAGAATCACCAGTAATAAAGAATTAGAAAAATACAAACATACTTATGCTATCAGTGTAGATGTACAAACTTTTTCCAAAAAATTACTTTATCCCTATGTTATAAAATTTCAAAATAATTTACCTTATCCCTATGTTATAAAATTTCAAAATAATTTACTTTATCACCCGACTAGTAACAATGTAGAACCAAACTTACTTTGTCTATTAAAGATACTTACTTGTATTTAACAGTTTCATCCTGAATGTAATTGATTATTACATCACTTTAAACTAAAAGTGTATTATATCAAATATATATTAATTGATGGTACTATCTGTTGTGCAGCAGGCCAAGCTTACGGGGTTTCAATCCACGCCAGTGACTTACGATCTTACGACTTTTTACGGCACGCCAGAGGATCGCATCCTGTTCTGCAAACCACGTATTACCATCTACCCTCTTATCTTAATTTATTTACCTTTACTCCCAAACCAAATTACATTTAGTATACAAACTGTTAAATACTTACAATCCAATATATTTATTTTAAAAGGATACTGATGTTACTGGTCCCTCCTCCTCTTCCAAGGTCTTGTCTGGGATGGGGCTTGGCTTCTGGGTTGGAATCTTGGCGGAGGCCTAGGAGGTCTGATGTCCGATGGTCTGGACTGTACCAGTTCCCTCAGGGTGTCTCCTTGGTGTCTCAACTCCCGGAGAATCTGGTGCAACACGTTCTGTGTTCGTCCGCTTTCCTCCCGGATAACCTCGGCTAAACTCCGCAGCTCATCCCGAATGCTATGGTCCGGTGCAGATGAATCGGGGACTGGTGTCGGGGAAGCTGACCTGGTCTGAGGCGGCACGGGCGCTGACGTCGCTGATGCATGCAAAGATGGAACTTGCACTTGCACAGATGGAACTGCGTCCTCAGCTGTAGGGATGGCAGGAACAGTGGGGACAAGCATGTCCACTCCTTCTTCCGTCTCTGTCAAACCAAGTAATTCCTGGAGGAAGTCAGACTCCTCAGCATCACTTTCGGGAGCTGGCACTGGGACCTCAGGGGTAGACATATTAGTTGGCTGGATAAAGGCTGTGGCCGTAACTGCAACAGGTGGAGATGGAGCAACTGGATTGCTTCGCTGACGGTCCCTCCAGATCTCCTCACTTGCTTGTCGACTCAGCATAACAACATGTTCGCCCGTCAAAGTAATAGGACTGTCATTCTTATGGATGTAGTTTTCGTCAGGCTCCGGAGTGACACCATTCTCTTCCATCTGCTTCCTCTGCCTCAGATGGCCACCATATCCCTTCAGATGTTTCTTCACTTCTGCTTCTGTGGTGCACGTGAATCTGCACAAGGAACAGTAGAAGGGCACGTTATCTAATGACACATGGTACTTATAGAAGTGGGCCTCCACAATCCGTTTCTCTCCGACGAACTTATAGCAACTGTTGCAACGGTAGGCTCTGCCTCTTTTTGACACCAGCATGAAGGCCATGATGAAGATTGCCTGTAACATACAAGTTATGTCTACTCAATATCGATCAAATATTATTTTTCTTACTACACTGATGGCACTTGGTTCATTTGTTTGTTTTAACCAGATCACAGCTTAACATTTGCATTTAACATTGTTTTGTTTTTCTTTACTAGTGACTTCTTCTCGACAGGGCCTTCTTTTTCCATGACGGTGGGTTTCTTCCCTCGTATGGTTTCAGTTTGTTATGATGAACGACCCGGTGTGTCCCTTTCTCATCTAGTTGGATCCTGAAGGTAAGGTTGGTTAGTTTTTCGATTACTATATATGGTCCTCCATAGATGGGTTGTAACTTGGGGTTCACACCTTCTCGTCTAAGTTCATGCATGTACCACACAACGTCTCCTCTCTCGTACTGTACGCTATTGGGATTAACATCATAATACTGCTTCTGTCTTCTTGTTGCTGCATCCAAGCATCTTCTCGCTATACGATGAGCTTTCTGGCATTTTTCTTTTATTAGGTCAACATATTCTCCGTAACTGGTCACATCTTCTCCGGTGCAAGTCAGGCTACCGTAGATGATTTCTGTTGGAAGACGGACCTCCCTGCCTAACATCATAAGGTTTGGGGTCATGGATGTTGACTCATGTTGACTTGACCGATATGCTGATGCTATACATCCAAGATTCAGATCCCAGTCTGTCTGTTCATCTTGTAGGTATGAACGTATCATACTAACTAAGGTTCGGTTGAACCTTTCAGTTAAACCATTACATCTTGGGTTTCTTGGACTGGTACGAGTTTTTCGTATTTCAAGAAGACGACAAAGTTCCTTGAAGACATCACTTTCATAACATCCTCCCTGGTCGGAGTGTATAGACAGAGGACATCCATATCTACTTATGAATTCATCCAGGATCTTGTTTGCACAAGTTACTGCAGTTTGGTCGGGCACTGGCAGGACTTCTACCCACTTGGTAAAGTAGTCGGTTACAACTAATATATAGCGATTCCCTCTCTTTGATCTGGGTAATGGACCAACCAGGTCGGTGCCAATTCTGTCTAATGGTGCTCCAACGCCCATGGTTCCCATTGGAGCCTTCTTCTTCCTGTGTGCAGGTTTATTTTTGGCACACTTGTCACAGCTGGCTATCCATCTGTCAATGTCTTCATTCATACCAAACCAGTAAAAGTTCTGTTTTATTCGTGCTTTAGTCTTTTTCCGACCAAGGTGACCTGAAAGCAAACCATCATGCATATATTGTAAGACTTCATTTCTTATCTTTCTAGGTACCAGTATTTGTGAAAAATCCCCTGATTTGTCACGACGTTCAAACTTCTTAATTAACAGCCCTTCTCTGAGTTCAAGATTCTCCCAAACATTCCAGTAATGTCGTACAGCGGGACTACTTTGTTGTAAAGAACTTCCATCTGGCCGTTGAGTATTGAGTTTGTACTGTAAAATTTCTTTAATGTCTTCATCTTCATTCTGTAGCTTGCAAAGCTGTCCTTGGGTATAACCTGCGCGCCAGGAGGTTGCAGTCCTGTCGGCATTTGAGGTTGATGGCTCAGGATCACTGGTTGGATTTTCAGAGTGTTGAAAAATGGTTCCGTCTTCGTCGTCTGCCATTTCCATCGCCCTGGTGGTAACTACCTGAATTTTGTTCTCTGGCTGGTCTACTTTTGATTCTCTCTGTGAAACTGCTTGATCTGGTTTCATTTCATGAATTCTCTTTTTACACTTTTCACAGGGTCCACATCTCAACGGTTCTAAATTGTCCTCATCTTGGCAGCTGCACTCATGTGGGTTTTCACATCTTGACATGAAGTCAGAATTTCCATGTTTAAGACCAGGTCTGTACTCAATAGCGAAATTGTACGCAGATAATATTTCAATCCAACGTGCGATCCTTCCTTTGGGTTCTTTTAGTTTGAATAACCACACTAAGGCTTGATGATCTGTTCTTACTAGGAACCGTCGACCTAACAGGTATTGACGATAATACTCAATAAAATAGCGTACAGCCAGCAGCTCTTTGTCAGTGATACAATAATTCTTTTCTGCTTTGTTCATGGTTCGACTTCCATAAGCTATCACCCTTTCTCTACCATCCTGTATCTGGCTCAAAACAGCGCCAAGGCTATGATCACTGGCGTCAGTATCTAGTATAAATTCTCCAGTATCCTGTGGATAACCCATGATTGAAGGGCCTGATAATATTTTCTTTAAGGTTTCGAAGGCTTCTTCGCAGGCTGTACTCCAGAGGAATATTGTTCCCTTTTTCGTCAACTCTACCAAAGGTTTTACTATTTTTGAGAAATTGGGTACGAAGCGACGATAATAGCTCCCCATTCCTATTAGTCTCCTGACCTCGGTTACATTGCATGGTCTTGGCAGTTGTTGTATTTTTATGGTGTTTTCAGGACTTGGTCTCACTCCTTCAGCAGAAACTATATGGCCTAAAAAGTTGACTTCAGATTGGAAAAGGTGACATTTTTCAGGTTTGAGTTTCAAGCCTGCTTCCTGTATTCTGGTTAATACTTCATCCAACCTCTCCATTTCTTCTTCAAAGTTTTTTCCAAATATAACAATGTCATCTAAATATATAAGGCAACTTTTCCATTGTAGTCCTTGTAATACCAGTTCCATAAGACGCTGGAAAGTAGCAGGAGCAGTGGAAAGTCCAAACGGCATAGATTTGAATTCATACAACCCATACTTGGTGACGAATGCTGTTTTTGGGATATCTTCCTCACGGACAGGAACCTGGTGGTATCCGGCGGTAAGATCCAATGTACTGAAAAATGTTGCACCATTTACTGCATCTAAACAGTCCTGAACTCTTGGCAGTGGGAAGGCGTCATTAGTAGTGACCGCGTTGAGCTGTCTATAATCAACACAAGGACGGACTTTACCATTTTTCTTCTTTACCAGGACTATAGGACTTCCCCAAGGTGATGTTGATTTCCTGATAACACCCTGTGCTTCCATCTGTTGTATGGCTTCTTGCTCCTTATCTGCATGAGCATGGGGCACTCGGCGAGGTCGCTGTTTTATTGGTCTGGCACTCCCTGTATCTATAGTGTGTTCTACCAAGTGTGTAACTCCAAGGTCTGTTTCATTTTTAGAGAAAGTATCTTTGAACTTGTTAAGAAAGTTAGATATTTCTTGTTTTTCTCCTTCATTTCTTTCTTTTCCAGCTGTCTGGAACAGTTCTTCAAGGTGCTTTGGTACAGCTGTTGGATTTCTGGCTCCTGTTACCGTCTTGGTCTGCTTTAATTTCTCCGCTCTCTTAGAAGCATGGACTCTTGGCCTTAGTTCTGTAAGTTTTATTCGTCTAACGCTGTCAAAATTATTTGTCTGATCTGCATCTTCCTCTTTCAACACCTCACAACAATCTTCTATGAATTCTGCTTGACCAATCACAGCGTTCTGTCTAATCTTGACTGTTTCCTTAAAGGGGTTCATTAGGCGTACTTTTGAGGTAACATTTTCTTCTATATTGGTTAAAGAGGCTGACATCAACAATGGATATTTCTCTGAGAAATCTTCAGATTGTTCTATAATACAGTCTTGTTGTGGTAAATCTTCATCCGACTCCAATCGGTCCACATAAACGTTGATAATCTTCTCACAGCCTCCAGGCACTTCATAATCTTCAGCAGCTGTGACCTTTCGCAGCGGCTGCGGACAGCCAACCTGAATGCAGGATATTTCTTCACCGTTCAATATAAGGATACCTTCACTAAGTTTAATATCTGCTGGTCCTTCTTCTCCTTTCATAAGAACATCCAGTCCTAGTAAACCCTCATCCTCTATTTCAGCCACTACTAACTCTTTCTTAAGTTTCAGTGGGCCTAATTGAACATCAAATTCTGCTCTGCCAAGCTCTCGCAATGGCTCTCCACTGACACCGGTTAACATCGCTGAAGGGGTCAGGGTAGGTTTCCTCTCCTTTGGAATCTTCTCGAATGCTCTAGTAGAGAGTACTGTTCGTGCAGCCCCTGTGTCTGCTGTAAACATCACCTTGGTCCCCTGGACCTTACCCTTTACATACACGCCATCACTCCTAAGTGTTTGGCGCCCAATTATGTTTGATCCTTCATGTTTCCTTTCTGGTGTCTTCTCTGGAGTAATATTCAGGCTGTCCCTAGATTGGCCTTCAATATTCAGGTGGGTCTCCTCATGGCCTGTTGAGTCGACCCTCTCTAGTTTAAAGCTTCCTGTATACTGTGCTGTTGAGATGATGCATTCCTTTCTGGCATGTACCTTCCATCAATAACCCTTGGTGAGTATGGGCGAGCTCTTGGGTCCAGTTTAGTATGACCTCTGAAACCTCTTTGTCTATTAGCGTCTTCACTTACAGGACAATTCCGGGCAAAGTGGCCTTGACCCCCACATGCATAGCATTTAACATTTTTCTGACTTTGTTGATCACCTTCCTTTCGTTTCCTGTATTCATTATGGGAAGTTGTTTGTTTCACTTCTTCTATCAGTTTATGTAGGTCCTCTTTCGTCATGGTTACTATTTCACTTTGACCTTGTTTTATTGGTGACCTTGACCTTTGACCCTTAGGTTGATATTTTTTATGATCTTTATGATGATCTTTCTCTGCCTTATCTGCGTGCTGTACCTGTCTAGTCGGCTTCTTTCTACCATCCCTTCCCTTAGGATATTGTACAGTTTCCACATAATGGACTACCTGGGCCACGGCCTCGTCAATGTTCTGAGGGTCCTTATTGAGCTCCACGTGTATCCTGGCCTGGTCATCTATCAACCCAATGAAAAACCTTCTAAGAAGATCTTCTCGTCTGGTCTCTGCCGAACGATGTTTATATCCCTTATCATAGAGTCGCTTTAATTCACTGGCGAATCTCTCCACAGTTTCTTCAATGTTTTGTATTCTGTTATCAAACTTTGTCTTATAGACTTTAGTTGTCTCCACCACGTCAAAGCGGTTTTTAAGTTCTATGATTAAATGACGATAACTCTCCAGGACCTCTGGACGAAGCTGTCCGAAGGCAAAATCACCTGCATCTCCCTGGAGTCTTGGTAATATCTCTTCTAACTTGTCATCCTCAGTCCATCTCTGGAGCTTGGATACAGCCTCGAACCTGTTGTACCATACCTCCCACTTTTCCTTGCCGGTGTACACTGGCAGCTTCATGTTACCCCTAGAACGTCTTCGTCTACGCATCTTGGGTTCCTCCTCAATAAAGGACTGGTCATCTTCACTGCTGCTGGACGATACTTTAGCTGTTAACCTATGCTGTCTGGTACTAGTCCGAGATGTTAACTTATTGACAGACTGGTCCGAGTTGGTATGGTGACGGTCTACGGGATAGTACTGTTTCATACCATCAGCATTAGATCCTGGCTGTATAGTTGGTGAGTCATGTTTACTTCCACTAGGTCCAGTAATGGCATCCTTAACTGCGGTAACCAAAGTTGACGTCATATCTTGAAGAGCTCCTTTAATCATGCTAATGAAGCTGGCAGGCATGGTCGCCTGGTCACCATGTAAAGTGTTTCTGACTGGATCATGTTGGATTGGTGGGGTCCCTGAATGACTGGCCCTGGATCGAAACGGCGTTGATTGTCTGATGATGGTGACATCAGCTTGGTCGGTTACTGAAGCATGCTCTAGGCCACTGTTATTTTGGGCTTCATGATGATGTACAGTGCCCACTGTATCTATATAAAGATGCTGTCCCTCGGTGTCACTGTCTGTCTCCGTGTATTCAGACTCGGATGGGTTGTACTCGACCGACGACTCTCGTGCTCTCAGCTGGTGTCTAGTTGCCCTGCCTGGCATACTGATGCTAGGTTCTGGTTCGAATCACTGGACTCAATGGATGGTAAAGTATTGAATCCCGGACAAGCCCCCAAAAATATGTAACGGTCTTCGCCCCTGGCTCAACCTCTTTTACATATGGAGAGCACAACTATATTCTTAGTAATTATCTATTATTTGCTTTTGACAAGCCCCCAGGAAATTATATGGTTTTTCCAAACCAATAATCTATGACTGACTAGATCTAAGTAACTAAATAAGAACTAGAAAGCATAAAATAAGTTTACGCACACCTTTACGGTTACCGTTTATTTATGGCAACAAGTGAAAAATAACAGTGACAGATAATATAACAACAATAACAACTTCTACAGACTCTCTCCAAATTCTCTCATAAATAAGTATTAGATAATGATGGACAATGTAGTACAGACCTTTGCCTGACCCCTGGATACCGGAACTATCCGATATATGTAGAGGACTGAACAAGTCTATTTACCCCTACAGTACAGTAAACTATAATATGGTCAAACAACAGAAATGAACCAAGTGCCAATGATACTAATAAGCAATGTAACAAGTACTAGAAGTACTATAATACTAGAACTATCAAGATTACCATACAGTACTATAATAATAGAACTATCAAGATTACTATCCAGAATACTAGAACTGTAAAGATTATTATACAGAACACTAGAACTGTAAATATTACTCCCAGTATTTAACTCTATATGAATTATTGAATGAGCAGATTAAGATAAACCAAAGTTAAAATGTGTTTAGAAATAGTCAGATCACTAGACGCTATGCATAACAATATCCAACCCCTCTGTCAGAACCACTGAAAGTACTATCAAAAGTACGCTAAGTTAAAACATATTAATATTATTAAAATCCCCCGTCCATCCCCTTTTCTATTAGATGAGTTGCTTTCCCTTAATCCTAACTAAACATACTGACAGTTATACGGTTCCGGAACAATCCGAAGGTGTAATAACTGCCAGCAGCTACTAAAAATCAACCTTACCCTATGAATATCCGATTGCAACTGATTTTTCATTACCCCACAGAATTATTACGCCCCTAAAATAACGCTAACATCGACGGGGCAACGCACGAGCTCAACGGGGCAACGTCCCCATAATCGGCGGACTCCGACGGAGTGAAGGTGTTACACCCGTGGCTCGCAAAGTAGACCCGTCGAACGTAAACAAACCACGACGATCTTCATTGGCACTTGTATGAAAAATACATATTAAGTTACATTTATACAATTATATTTCATATTATTAATAGTTTAAACTCTCTCGAATCGTTATTCACTCTCGGACTCACGACCCCATACTTCCAACGAATCCAATATTTCCAACGGACCCCATACTTTCCAATACTTCCAATACTCCCAATACACATGGGGAAAGCACTCAAGTGACCCCGCTGACTACTGATCATGACGTCGACACAGATCAGAGGTCACCAGAGTTCACAAGATGGCGCCCCTCTACCACACTCGCAACGTCCACGCTTTCTATCAAAACATTGCCATTCTCGCTCACTACAGACGACTTTTACGCTGGACTAACGGTTAAACAAGATATTAAAGGTATTTACAATTGAGAAATAACCACGAAAGACGTTGGATAACACTGGAATTAGAATAATTACCGATTGAATGGACAATTGTGCAACGTGTTTTTACACACGTGGTAAACAATAACGTTAACGTTCACATCTCCAATTTATCTTCAACATGTCTCGAACTATTGTAACACTTGAGACTACAACTCTTATTGAACACATGGCTAATTAACATGCCATTTTATTAATTAATTAGTAAAATACACATTTTTACAATATACCTGGACATGGGTCGATGTTACAGTTCTTCACCTCTGCATTGTCGCCTTGGCATTCCAGACCACCAAAGTAAGGACCGAAGCAGGTCCTGTTCCTAAACACTTGAGCGCCACCACAGCTAACAGGACAATGTGACCACCCTGTCCAGGAAGTGAAGATACCGTCCACTGTGGAGATACAGAGTATTACATACAATGATCAATAAGGCGGGCGACACACAGTTTGAACTACGGTTCTAAGAAACGTGTGTTTATGAGTCACTGACGTGGGGAGTATACAGTGTAATGAATGGGAAAACCAACCATTTATTACTGGTTCAATGTGTTCTCTTTTAAATATTTACAGTTTAAATTTACTTTTCGTATATTTTTAATACGTGTTCATGAATTCTTTATATTTGATTTAATGTATCTTCTGTTCCCTTTGTTTATTTTCTTTGTGTCCTTTCTACTAAGATGGAAATAATCAATGTTTCAGAGATGATCTTTCATGAGCAACATACATATAATATTCCTTCAGCTTCAATATATCGCGTGGTATGCTATTCAGCCAATCTGATTAAAATACAGATCCTTCTTCTCACTCAGTTTTACAAGGATCTGACAACATCCAATAAGAGGTCACGTTCAGATTACCTTTGTCGCCTCTTTACTTAATACTAACATATTTTTCCATCGACCTGTCATCTTGCAGCAAGTCATTTCGTCATATTATTCCACATGAACTTTTTGGTGACGAAATGACTAAACGGACAAATGCGATTATGCAAGCTTTGTCACCTCAAAATGTCCCTGTCAAGATTCTGACTGTAGTAATTTGATTGGTTTATGCAAAAGGTCATCGGGACATGAACCCCTATGGGATTTTCTCAGATCTTAACGCAGCAGAGAGAAGTTTACGGAATGGCGCGGAGATCAAGATATGACTTTAATCAGATTGGCTATTCAACTTACCTGGACAGTTCGTTTGGAAGCACCTGTCAGATTCTTGCCAATCGCCTGTACAATTTTCTCCGCCCATTGTAGGGCCATCACATTGACGCTCTCGATATTTTGTTCCAAATCCACATGTGACGTCACATCCTGACCACGTGGCCCAAGGTAACCAAACCCCATCAGCTATAAAACGTTAACTAACACAATTCTGGTGTTTGCATCTTCACTATGAGATCAGAGCCCAAATTTCGTGGTATGGTAGTAAGTAGTCTTTTCTGCTGTTAAGCCAATTATTTAAAGCAAAACAATAACTAAAAACTTGAATCAATGAATCATTTTGGAATTCATCTTCTTTTGAACGTACGCTTTGTATAAAACGAAACACTTTTCATATATTATTAAATGCTGAAAAATGGCGTTTATATAGCTTTTCAACGATCCAATTATACAGCGAAAGAATCGTTTTTCCTAATCTAGAATTCCAAAATGACTATTGTATAAGCAAACTACTGGCTATAAGTCTATAAAGATGTGGTATATAGTTTGTAAGCAGCTAGGCATGTATTCTATAAAGCAGAGTGGTATTTATAGCAGTCTACAAAAAGCACTACAATGTTATACAATGTTTATGGCATAGTTATACATAGCATGCAATATTCAGATAGAACCATGTTGAACATCACCATTAAACCCGGTATGAGTTGTATGATTCTTCCCCCTAAATTCACATAAACAGTTTGGTAAATTTGAGGGCATACACTGCTAAACTGGCTTAACTGTCAGGCCAACAGAAGCTAGAGTGTATGGTTGTGAACGTTGTCGATTCCAACATGGTAAAGAGGAATAAAAATTGCAGTTATCAGTCATGGTCGAGCTATCCTTGAGGGAAAATGATCACTGGGCGTTTGCTGGATTCATTTCATCAAAAGTTTTTAGAGAAGCTGTAGTTCATTGATATAACTTGATATGATCTTTACAATATTATGCTGATAAAAGCGACGCATCGACTTCAAGTTAATGTTTGTTTCTTCACTTTTCAAAATGTTCATGATTCTATATTGCATTTGAAAATGAAATTCTAAAGATTCTATAGCAATAGAAAGGATTCATAAAACTGTAATCATTCGCTGAATTATGTAACAAAATACAGAAACGTTAAAATGTCTATCGACTAACTTCCTTACACGAACTAAAACTTTAAAAACGACAAAATGAGTTAATACCAGTATATATGTAGTATGTGGATTTTTGTTACTTTTAATTACAGATAATCTTAAATATTGAATATCGGCTTCAATAGACAAATCCATGACTGAATAGCAACTTGCAGTATAGATGTAAGCGACACTAGAGGTATTGTTACTAGGAGATAGGAACAGGACAGTAACAGAGTTACGGTAGTGAGTAGGTGTAACCTTGGGGACGGAGTCTTACCCGGACAGTTGGATGGGTTACAGAACATTGTTTCGTCCGTTGACCCCTTGCACTCCGATCCGTTGTGGAAGGGGCCGATACACTCCCTGTAGCGGTATTTGGTGCCACGTCCACAGGAGTGGGAACACTTTGTCCAGTTTGACCACATCTCCCACACACCGTCCACTGTAATGGAAATAAGCACATGCAGTCATCAGCAGGTCAAAGGTCAGAATACATAAAACGTCATAATTATTCGTCGATGCAGAGGTAAGTATCCTAATTGTTGTTTTATCGTTTCATTAGAAATCTATCTACATTCTTGTTCATGTATTAACATGCATCGAGTCGGTTGTTTAAATCTGAGAATAATAGGTGCTTAAGTATCTCAGGCCACATAGAGTAACTAAGTGAAATCAAACTGTGTATTGAAGCTGACTTTGAACTTTATTTCGTCCACTTCTAACAGAATTGTAGAAATCGCATCCTCATACCTGGGCAATAAAAGGAGTTACAAAGCCTCAGTTCGTCCTCCGGTCCCTCACAGTCAGCGCCACCATGGAATGGACCGTTACACGTGCGGTTACGTGTCTGTGTTCCATTGTTGCACGTGAGACTACAGTCGGTCCAGTTAGACCACATCTCCCAGATACCATCAACTACATAAATTATTAGCTTTTATAACATCAAAATATTTACTGTACATCATCAAATGTACTTATAAATCAACTAACAATTTGTCAATGTCTGTTTTATTCATTCAACATTTCACAATACGTTTTGAAAAGAATAGACAAATCAAATGAAAAATGCATACATCAATGTATATTACTCTTGAAGTCATTTTTCATACTTTTCTAAATCTTTTCTCTTATATTTATATATGATTATTTCCAATCATCAAATATGTAGAGCAAACTTGTTCTGATATGAAGCATGTAAGTCTTTCAACATATGTACAAGTATCACAGTAACACATTATTCGTGATAAATAGTTTGTGTCATTTTTTATAAGGATTTTTATAATTTCAATTGCATAGTCAATACACGATTTAAATGTTTTGACCTAGACTTACTCGGACATTCGTGCGTGTTACAGTCGTCGACTTCCATGTTGGTTCCGTTACACGGCGCACCGCCGTATAACGGTTCTGCGCACTCACGTGTTCGCCACGTCATACCGCCTCCACAGCTGACGTTACAGGAGGTCCAGTTGGACCATAACTGCCAGTATCCATCCACTACAAAACAACGGGTCAAATCCAAACGAAACGGGGTCACATACAAAACCAAGGGAAGGTTTAACACTCGTGATAATTGTACACTCATTTCAAACGTGTTAATAGGAAAGGATTGATCGAGGAAATATTCATGCTACGGGTAGACAACCCATGCTCGAGGATATTCTTTGGATTTGTTGGATCCACATATAACACATGGAACATGGAGTAGAAAGGCGGACTTCGTGACTAAGAATGTATACTAATAATGGTATGTCAATGAATAATGGCATACATAGTCCCCATAACATTATAGTTTTACATTATTTTTTTAATTAATTACAATCATCATATATAATTAATATATTTTGTTAACACTACAGTAAAGAGAAACTTTTTCTATTATTTTTGTACGTTCGTTCCATGTTACAGGTGGCTGTGGGGCAGAAACAATTTCTGAGTATGAATTTCACACGCCATGCAGAAAGAGCAGGAGGATTCACACTGCGGATTATAAGCTTGGATCACTGCAAACCTTTGGGAGGACAAATGGCGTCTACCTCAAAATGCCTGTTACCCACCGTCAGCAAGGCTTATCAACTTGGTCATATTTGCTTAAAATTAAAATTACATATCTCGCTTATAAAAACAAATAAGTGAATACCGAAGTATGCTATTTATAAATGGGAAGTAGCAATAAGTTATGCTTGGTGTCACTTATTCAAAATAAATTCTATAGTATAGCACCAACATGAAACAATAGTTTTATCAATATATTATCTATATTGGATTCCATTTTGACTAATGGATGGATGACCAAGTTGATAATGCATAAGGCCACGGAGTACTGACAGACACAACGAGGCAGCCGGCCGGACGGCGATACCGACCTGGACAGTTGTGTGTGTTGCACTCTCGTTCTTGTGTTTCGTCACCCGTGCAATTGGCGCCGCCGTAATAGGGTCCCTCGCACGTGCGTTCCCGGTCCTGTAGACCTCCCCCGCACGTCACACTGCACATTGTCCAGTTTGACCACATCGTCCAGATTCCGTCGACTGTGAACAGGTAGTAAGACAATACATTAACGTTAGATGAAGACGTAGATGTAAAGATAAAAGCTTGAAATATCGTCTTCCTCTACCATATACCAATGCCACATGTCGTGAAACAATGTCGGTCGTTTGCAAGTAATGCATTTTAAACAAGTGGATAAATTTGATAAATGAGGCACTAGTATAACTGGTGTATATTCATTATGTTTCGAAAATTTGTATTCTACTTAAAAACAATTTCCTCCTATAAGCATTCAAATGTTTGTGTCAAACTTGCTTATTTCGGCTGTCATCGAACATATATTTTAAGTATCCTAGCTTACTTACCATGATTGTAGTTTACTTTCCATGCTTGTAGTTTCACTTACTTGGACAGTTGTGCATGTTACAGTCCCTTTGTTCCATGGGTGGTCCCTCACATTCAGCACCGTTAAAGAACGGCCCCTTGCAGTCCCGATAGCGTTTCTGTCCGCCCCCTCCGCATGTCACGTTACAAGTATCCCAGCTAGACCATCCCTCCCAGACACCGTCAACTGTGGCAAAATAAACTCGTTCCTTAAATACAGTGTGGGATTTCAGTAACATTTGTACATAACATAAGACTTTTTTCTGTCAATCAAGTACAGGTTCTACGATCAGGAGTTGTATCTCGGCCAGGGTGTGACTGATGACATGTTTAATGCTGAAGCATGGATTCTGTATAAATGGCTCTGAAAATTGCATAGTTCAGTAGAAAATAGTAAAACAATGCCTTACGCTCACTCTTCCGGAACACCTGGTCTTATTCTCTTGCGCTTTTACGAGAGTCACCATGTAAATCTTTCCTTTGTTCCTATTTTGCCCCTTGTTTAATCGATTTTGAGTTCGGGTTATGGTTTTGTTGACGCTTTGGTATTCTCTGATTTTTTTGTCAACAATTTGAAAATTAATTGAATCATCCAATTTCATGCCGAATCCTATTTTCAATGTTTACATTTTACTTTTTGACCGTTTAACATTTTAGAAGTGAGAAAGTTGATTTCAGCTCAGGTGTTGTATAACTTACGTTATACAATTTTTAAATCATGGTTTCAGTGGGATCACTTTGACATCGCTATCATACTTTAAAGTTTTATTATCAATTTGTCTCATTTGAACATTAATCTGCTTTTAGTTGGCATTTAAAGGTAACATGAATGCCAATTGGACCAAGGCAGTTGGAATTCATAATGCCTAGGAATGCCAACAAAATACTTATATTCAACATTTTATTTACACTTTTTAGCTCAAATAATGTATCAGTCGTGTATGCTTGTCCAATGAAAGTAAGGTAACTATTATTGTTTGACGTATTAATTATGACGTCAAAAAATCAATTAATGACATTCAAAGTCTTATAAATGTCAGCTGATTTCGGTAGGGTAATATAGAGACAATGCAATACAATGATATATATTGATTGATGAAGCTTCTAAAATGAAGCTTGCATATGATTCTGTATTCATTTCTACTTACCTGGACAATTCAGTGTTACACAGATCTCCTTCTCGTAGTAGGCGCCGGTACAGTTGGCTCCCTCGTGGAAAGGACCAAAACAGGTTCTCTGTCGGTCACGTGTTCCGTTAGCACACGTGACAGAACATTCGCTCCATTCAGCCCATGTGTTGAAGATACCGTCGACTGAAAACGTCAACAAAAATAGTAGGTAAACAGATTTAAGTCTGGCATATGTATTCTTAATAAATAACTGTTTGCGGTACGTAAGCTCTATATGTTATTTGGTATTTACCATAGTAACGAGTAGTAAAGCCAGTTAAACTGCAAGAACCTACCCCATTCAGTCTGTGATAATGCATCAATTTTCCATGTGAAGAAACCATTGGACAAAATTATACAATTATTTAACCTTACTAAGACTTATTTTTTGAAACAAAAGAGTAAAATACTCTATATGGACTGATATAACTTGTCTTTTAAGTGGAACTGAGCACAAAGCTTGAGGTAGGAACATTTCGAATTTTACAAGTTAGTCAGGTGAAAATTCGAAAGTCTCTCTCCGAAATATGGAAACAGGACTAGGTTAGGTTCCTAGACTAGGTAAGTTGATGTCCATTCCGACAAACTTACTTGGACAAGGAAAGTCATTGCACGTCCTAGTCTGGTTGGATGGTCCCGGACAGTCTGCTCCGCCATGGAGAGGGTCATCACACTCACGAGACCTGTTGGAAGTTCCGGTGCCGCACGTGACAGTACAGTCGGCCCACATTGACCACTGCTTCCAAGAACCGTCCACTGTTCATTGCACCACAAATATTTGATTATTTCAAAAGTCAAAATCTAAAAGTCAGACCACCAAATGACTCTTTCGAACTGAATGTAATTACTTTTTATCTTTAAAACAGAAAATGATAACAGTAATGTCTTCTCAGTCTTTCACTTCCCATTGATTTGATTGCTAACATGGATACATAATTCTGAATTAGATGTTTTATATACTTTGGGGCTACCTAAGATCATGTCTAGCATCTAGTACTTAAACCCACTCTTTCCATCGCACTTTAATTTGTCTAGACCTTGCGGCAAACATAGCCAAAACAAGCCAAATAAATTCTCAAAACAGGTAACGATTTCATAATAGTTTATGAAACCGGTACCAGTAATTAAAATCGCAATTTTAAATCTCACAAAGACTGAAGCACTGTCAATTTTTCTAAACTTCGCGGTCAGCTGGGCAAACCAAAGTTGAATAATATGAATATTAGTCGCTTGACTATATATAGTAAATATTGAAGACGGGTGTAAAGGTTCCATGAGAATTTATAACTAGTGTCATACTTAAGGGAGGGGGCTGTATATCTATATGTATAACTGTATATCTGTAGACATACCTGGACAGGAGAAAGCGTTACAGACTTCGGTCTCGGAAGGTACGCCCGGGCAACCAGCACCGCCATGAAGGGGCTGATTACATGTACGGTTCCTGAACCTCGTGCCGTACCCACATGTAGATGTGCAAGGAGTCCATTCGTTCCAAGGCTCGTATTCGCCGTCCACTGTTTACCATAGAGAAGAATAGTATGGTTCACTATCAGATTATACCGTTTATACTGACATAGTGGATAGTTACAGTCGAGAAGATATTAAATTATTATGAATGAGTATAAAATTCCCTGTGAATGATTATTAACAATAAAATTTACATTTGATTAATTGAAGATAACCTACCTGGACACTCCCTGGGATAACAGTCCCTGTTTTCCTGTTTCGGACCTTCACATGGTTTCCCGTTGTGGAGAGGTTCGTTACACACCCTCGTCCGGAACTGCGTGCCATTCTCACACGTCACAGAGCATATCGACCAATCAGACCATGTCAACCAATAGCCATCCACTGCGTTGGTAACATATCATTAGTCAACCAATCAGAAACCCGATTCCTCCGCACCCATTGTTTTTCCAACCCCACAACAATACACGGTAAGAAGCAATGTGAAACAATGCAAATAAATCATAACAATTACATGGAAATAATGTAATTATAACATGCCGAATCGTCTGGAAAAACGAAAAACTTGGAGCAAGAGCGCAAAGGCCAACAACGCTATGCTGCATCGTTAGTCCTTGGACAGAAAACGCTGGGTAAGCATGCGCGGAATGAGGAGGAAAACACAAGCAGGATCCGCCATTGGATGATATTACGCAGGTGGATAAATGTACCCGTGATGTATCCAGAAGATATGACTGGATTGGGCCTCGCGGTTGAAAGTTGCTTTGTAGATTCACCGAATGGACATTTATGTTATGTGTAGAGAATGCAATTTATAAACACATAGCGTAAATGTCGTCAATAGCTTATGTATTGTATTAAAGTCATATCTTCGTGTAAAAGTTCAGGATGAAGTGGACGGAGGTAAGATACGAGGAAAGTTTAAGAAAGGTAAGGTTTATATAATGTGACGTAAGCTGGGGTGGTGGTGGTGACGTAATGGTCAGTACCGCTGCACGGCCACGTATTGCAGGGCTGAGACTGGGGTAGACTGTCTATACACGGAGCGGGATTATATAAACACTGGCGGGACCGAGCTTGTGTGCCCCCTCCACACTCGACACTACACGCAGACCAATCACTCCATAGAACCACTGCAACAGCAAGGGCAAGGTTAGACCCACACAAGGGCAAGGTTACGACCACACACATATTCCCATGTGTTTTGCTGACAATCACTTCTACCTTTATTTTACAAGATATTTTCAAAATTAATTCGTAAGAAAAGGTAGCAACGAAATTTTCGCTTTTTTCTTGAAGTTTTGTTTTAATTTACACTGTGGGACCAACAACAGTCCACGCAGGAGAAGAAAGAAAATGAAAAAAGAATTTAGAAAGAATTACTTTTCAGAGATTAATTCACAAACGTCAAAGAAAGTGATATGTGGTATATATATTATTATTATTATTAATTTCATGAAAATTTAAATAGAGTGATTGACAGTTTCACATTGCATGTAGTTAATCAGTGAATATTTAAAAAAAAGGAGGGTTTGAAGTTCAAATGTGAAGAAAAACAATAGGAAAATTGTTTTATACTTTCAGGTCAAACAAAAGTCAACTTCAATAGAATTTAAAAAGAAAAAAATCTTTTCCCCATGAATAGATATTATTTTGAAAATTGCCAGTCAAACCGTTGTGTTTTCCGAAAAAACAATTAACCCCATAAACATATTGATCGTCAAAATATTGTTCAATAATACTTTAACGGCCTTAATGCAATATCGAAAATCCTTTTTTTCATTGAAATCCCTTTTTTCCTCAGGAAAATTGCTCCAGTAACCTACATACATCTACCACGTTACGTTGCATTTTTGTTTACAGTCTTAACATTACTGGGTTGTTCACACGTTGTTGTTTTTTTTTGGAATGTGGTAATAAAACATGGATTTAAACTTACTGTAAGTTAAGATGAATAAATTATTTCAGTATATACTTGTAATCAAAGCTTCAATGAAACGTCAAAAGAGTGTAAAAGAAAACAACTTCTAAATAGCTTTATATAAAATAATCAAAAGGTTTTATTATGAATTTAATGTGTTCAATAAGTAACCATAAACTATCGAAATAAAAAAGAAATCAATATGAACATATTTCAGCAATATCAGTTGAAACTGATAAGAAAAAAAACCCTTCATAACGACTGATCGAATAACAATTCATAATTCATGGATTAATAAACCACGATATGGAATCAAAGATACATAAAGTATACACCGTAACGTTTGTAATCTTCTACCGCCGATATAAACACTATATAGACCATAAGACTTCGGACACAATGGTAGGTGAAACTAACCTAAGAGCCCATTGTTTATCAAAACACCGTGCACAGAAAATTGTAAATAAAAATGTGTCTTTAGTTTGAATAACAAATCAACACATTATTATAGTTTTCAAATTGTTCAGCGAGAAGTGTTTTTCCCAAAAATGAATTTATAGCGATGTAATTGTGATACGAACCACTGACTAAAAGGGCTTTAATATACATTCATGTATTTAGTTTATTTATCCGCAAAGAAACCAATTATCATATACGAACCAGTAACTGAATTTATAATCTAATAATGTCCATTCTCTTTGATTACAAACATAACTCATCAGGAAACTTCCCATTATTTTAAAGTATCCGGGTATTGAAATTAACATATCGTTTTTGTCTTTTCCATATTCTATTAAATACATTTCGAAAATGATTTCAGAAATCAGCATATTAATGTTTTGAGAATAAGTACCTGGACACATAATCTCGGTGCACGGTTTGTACTGAATCTTGTCTCCTGGGCATGGTACTCCTCCGTGATTGGGCGGTGGGTGGTCACATGTTCGCGTTCTCGTTCTCCTCCCGTCCTCACACGTAACTGAGCACGCGCTCCATTCCACCCATAGGGCCCATGCACCCTTCACTAGAACCATTGGATAAAAAAATACATAACATCGACGAAAGAAATAGTAATGTTTTGACTATATCCTTGATTTAGTACCGTTTACGAATGAAACCCTCCTTTCGTTATGGTCATTTTCCAAAACATCTTACCATATTGACTTATGGAGAAAAACATGAACTTCAGTTGAATTTTCAATCAGTGTAAAAACGTCTTTAACAAACACACACAGAATACTTTGTGTACTGACTTCAAGATGAAAATCGTTAATGTTTTGAAATTTGATGGATTTACAATTAGACATGATGTGATACGTGAACATACCTCTACACTTGACCCCGGCTGACCCCGGACATGCGTCTGAAGCCTTCCTTGGACACTCCTGTAGGAATCTTTCATCTCCCTGACAGGTTGTCGTCACAAAGTGAGACGAGTCCTCTACCTCCTCGTACGTCGCATTCTTCATCACTGTCACAAACAATACAAACGATAACACAGCAGTTCCTATGGTGTCGAATAAATTATTACTGTTTTGAAATAAAATATAAATTCTGTAATGTCCAACAAATAGGTCAGTTATTGGTTTATAAAATCAAATATAATTCCTTAAAATGAAAGCATCGAGAAAAAAACAATTAAACGGAAAAAAAACCACGGTCATCATGAAGTAATCTAAGCGATGAATGTTTTAGCAATGTTATTATGATCCTATAACTCGCATTTCTATTGCTTACATGATCTTACATAGGGTTTTAAATCATTTTGTCAGCAATAAGAAAAGCGTGTGAAGGGACCAGAACTTTACCTGCAAAAGCAATTGTATTTATCTTTACATTTTAATTTGGAGCAGTTATGCTTAATTTAGCTATTTAGACAAATTTTAAATCGAAAAATCAAGTGTTGAAAACAATGGAATCAGTGGTGTCACATTGAGATTGATGACGTTATTCTAATCAAAAAAGTTTTCGACATTGCTGCAGCATTACAATACTTTCTGAAACTGTTTATTATTACAGTTTAACTATTATGAACTATGGCACACGTTTTATGACATTTTTGATGCAAAATCTGTACTCTGTTTTCAATTATATACTACTGCACCAGATAATGATGATGGGTGACCGACTGTTGAGGATTTAGCACTTTATATATTAATGAAATAAAAAACGAAAAAACATTGTGAGTTCAATATTTGTTAAGAAGGGAATTCACGGCAAGAAAAATAAATGAAAATTGTTGCTGATTACGGTAGTCGAATTCACTTTTGTGAGAAACATATTGGGCTCTTTCATATTAGCTCGCTTTAATAAAAGTAATTTAAATGAAGTGAATCAATGAAAACATAGAAGTAGTGAGTGTAGCGAGTGCAAAATATTGTTTCATCAGAAAGTACACACTTCCGATAGAGCTGTCTTGTGACTTCTTCAACATGTTGACCAGTCTGTACTGATTAGATAACGAGTTCAAAACGGCTAGTAAAAACCGCAGAAGCATATTCTTCATGATATTAATAAGGTCAAGGCCATTTAACGCGGAGACAAAATTAGACTTTGTTTACGTACCACCAAACGCCCCCATGAACCCATTCTGTCTGCATACTATCTCAGCTGAAGTCATATTCCAGTTCTCTTCACAAACTGGATAGAACATCCGGGTCTTTGAACTCCACATCTCGACGCGGCCCTCACCAAACTCGGGACCATTAACAAGCCGCACGGCACCTACACATAAACAATACAATCTACTATAAAACTTCGACAAACCCATCCTTTTTTAAACTCGTTTATTGTTATAAAGATTAAAGGACTCCCTTAGATCGATTCAAATATCAACATAATATTGACTAGTCACCAAAATATGTTAAAACAGTATCAGTCGGGTAAAGTGGGCTTTCACTTACTTTGACAAACGATACCCTCACAGGTACCATACTGGGTTGTGTCCCCTTTACAGTATCGATCCACGCCTGGTACGCCATTGTGCAAACACGTCCTTGACCTTTCTTTAGTACCATGTCCACAAGTGTGGTTTGTGGAGCATGTACTCCATTCTCCCCAGTTGTCCCAAACTGTCAACAGTTATCAAAGGTTAAGTCTTAAGAAACAAACAATGTATAATTTACACAATGACAAAAAATGTCAGTTTCTGTAAGTTTTTTGAAAATTGTGACGTAACAAATTGCTAGAGAGATATCACTGCGCTCATTTAACCTGTTCTTGGTTGTAATTGCAAATCAGCACTATAGGGTTCACTATAGGGTTCATAAATTGGTTAATATAAAACGATATTTGTAAAACTTTACCCAGAAATTCACTTTATTAAAAATGTCATTAAGGCGTTTTGATAATGATGCAAACATGTGCTTTGAAAGATGTTTGAATTTGTCGATATTATTGACATTGCGCGGAATAAAGAGGAGACACTACATTCATATCTTCAAAACTTCTTAGTGCCTTAACTACACAACAAAATATATTTGGATTTTTCACTATATTAGATTCCATTAAAGTGTTGCATTACATTTTACCGTAAAAACAATCGATTACTACAATTAGGTCACTTCTTTTCAATATAGCGACGCAACTTTCATTAATTATATTTTTTTTAATTTTTCAACTTTTGTTGTTACATTTACAAGACATAAACAATACACTGATACTTATTCTATATGCAGCAGCACTAATTTAAATGATTATTTTATTTGGTAAATGGATATAATGTTTCGTACTACAATATATAAACACACGTTACTTGAAAATAGTTTACATTGACATCACATAGCGAAGTTTTTCCAGTATACTGGGGATAGCATGTCATCGTGTTACCCTTCATCATCGCAAGATAACATCAACGACTTTTCCGATAAAAAGCCACACTTATATGACGTCACCAACAGTAGTTACTGGCGGAGTTTACAAAGGCCCTATATATAGTTCTTACTATAGTCACAAAAACTATAGTCACATGTTAGACACATCTGTAACATTAATTGTAGTCCATTACCCAGATAAACAGTGTCCCTTACTTGGGCATTCCTTAAAGGGACAGAAGTTGAAGTCTTCTTCAGGTCCATAACATAACCGGGCATCGACGGGTGTATCGGTTTCTTTATCCATACATTGGCGGGAACGATGTCGTCTGCTGTTTCCACACGTGGCCGAGCACGAGCCCCAATCGGACCAATCAGACCATTCTATGGTGTGAGCTGTCAGAAAACATATCCAAATCACAATGTGAATAAATCGAATGGTAAAAATGTGTTTTCAAACATTATTTTGTAATAGTATAGATACAAAAAAGTACAAGCTTTAGCTGTCATGCGTCCGTAACATACCTTTGACGTCACAGTTAGTTCCTGTCCATTCGTCCGAACAGATACACAAATACGTGCGTTCTCCTTTGATGGTTTGGGTGTCAAGACAACGACCGCCATTCTGACACGGGAAATTTCCACAAGGACCCACAGCTTTCTGTTTAAACACGAGGACAAAATGTTACAGCATTAAGGGAAAAAATGAAATCATAAAAACGACTGCTAGTTAATACGAACTTTAAATGTTCAGATGATATAAAAAGAGGACATATTTTGTTTGCTATGAAGAAGAACATTTTAGTTTAGCTTAATATGTCCATTTTGTTATCAAATTTTCAAAGTGAAGCACAATTCCTCACATGAGAGGGGACAGTTATGTTATATTAGTACCCTATTTGAACGTCTTGTATCTAAATGTTAAGTACATGTATGTTAAAGAGGTATGTATTATATAAAGAGATCACTGAAATCAGTTGATATAATGGATTGTGTGACACTTCTGTATGGTAAAAACGTTTTCGTATTTGCCTGTGATATCCTAGCCCTGTGATTTGTTGTTTTATATACTGGACTGGCAATCGTAAATCTATCTAGAACAAAACAAACATTTCCATCAACATTCAATACTCTATTATATGAAAAAGCGATCTTTATTTGTCTGTATTGCTAGTTAGACCTTCATAATTGTACCATTAAAGGGAGTCAAAACTTGCACTTTGTAAATTGTTAAGGTTATAGGTCAATAGGCAGTTAAACGATTTGAGAACGCACGGCTTTCGGTTGGATTTTTTATGTGATGGAAATCTAAAATCTACAGCTTAACGCAGTTTCAAGCAGTCGAAATAAATGACGAAGTATGTATTCCCTCTAGAATAGTTCCTTCGTGAATATTTCATTCCAGAGCATATAAATCTAGATTTAATTACAGAAAATGCTAATACCAATAGCTGGGGAATGGTATATAGATGTTCAGTACGGTTATGTTGCCGTTATTGATTTGTACCGTTTCACAGGTATTCCTCGTCATTAATTAATGGGATCGTGAGAGCCCGTATGTCCACTTGGTGCGAGCTGCTTGCGTGCGATGTCAATATGCCAACAAGGGCGTCTAATTGGCTAGTCGATAACACACTACAGGGCTTTCACACGACAAAGAAGGGGCTGTAGATTGCACCACACGGAGAAGTCTATTTCAGATTTATTTCACCTTTGTTAGTGTTGGGTTGGAGCATGCCTATATTTAGGGCTTACGTCAAACACTGCCAATTGGGCAACATGGCGGCGAGTGTCAGATAAACAACTCTTAGTCACAGGAATCAATATATACAGTTGTAAAAATTATATACTACAAGGAATTTTCATGCTTGGGTTCCTTTCTCATGTAAGGTATATGTTAAATGTATATAATTTGAAAAAAAGAGTACGAACAATGATTATATATGGTTAATTATCTTATCAACAACTAAGTTCATTTAAGGATATACAATAAAGAGAATGTTAAAAGATATGTGTCTGATGATATCATTAATACATAATGGCATGATTGATCAAAGACAACACAAAAAATTGACACTGGAAATTAGGAAATACATTTTGTACTTCGTTTCTTATCAAAACTTATATTTCGCCCAAGATCTATAGTTTAACCTTGTATGACCTTGCCGTATAGATAAGCCGTTAAGACTTTTGAAATCAAGTATCAAATAAACATTGGCATCAACATAAACAAAGCTACCCCAGGTTATGTAGAGAGGTATGCATGCAAGTCACAAACGGGAGATAGTATAACTATCTAATCTATTCAATGCCCCAATCCTTCAGGAAAGGAACGAAGCAAACACCTAATTCTTTATGGACTGAGGAGAAATGGCAGACGATGCCGCAATCATTCAATATTATAATAAACAGATAGGCATTTGATATTCATGTTGACTAATTGAGTGTTGTTATAGACTAGAGATATCTCATCGTCGGATACCCACGGTTGATCTCGCTTCGCTTACTCACGTGAGTAATATAAACGAAGCGAGATCAACTGTGGGTATCCGACGATGGAAATAGCTGAGATACTCTGAATGTTGGTAAGTAAAATAAACACATGACTGCTTTGTCCAACTGGAGAAACGTCTGTTTTTGTTTTTGTTTTTTACTTGGTAAATGACACTACGCACAGCTGTTTTCTTTCCCGTTGTTTATCTTGTCCGTGAACTCCAACCTCCTACACTTTGCATGTCATGTTCCAATGACCGAGATGTCTTATCCAAAACAAACTTGATACCACGGTCTATGATCAAATTAAAACTTTTCCCTAGATATGGCGGCTACATTTGTGCACTAGTTCACTGCATTATCTTCATTGCCTTGCAGAATAGGCAGAATATCGCCAAGACGTCTGGCTTCGTTTATGGACATAAACTGTACAATTACAAGGAATTTGCGACTGGATGTATGTCTACATGGACCCACAAGAGGAAGGAAACAACAACAAGTATATTGTCAAATACTATTGGGAAAGGGCTTGATATAAGTTGGTAAACGTGTGCCTAATCCCACTGTATATATTTGATACAAATAAAATATTCTTAAATCAAAAGGGAACAAGGAATAAATAATTAGAATTTAATATGTAACATTTTTGTTCTTTTATTCGTCAAATATACAGACAAAATCGAGAAAAAAATGAAAAGTTTCGCTTTGTATATTTCTTCTTTTGAGGAAGTGTGAATATATTTATCAATACCTATAGAGACTTTAGCCCAGCAAGACAATACAGCTACATAGCTCAACACTATACGGCCACTCCGTGCCAAAAGGTATCAAAGTTAGCCAACAGTTGCGATAAGATACGACGTGCAATAAAAATAATGCAGACGTTTGAACAATAAATGTCTCGTGTAGCACAAATAGCATTTTATAACAATGCAAGTAACTGGTTAACTTGTTTGTTTTTTGTTTTACTTCCTATTGACAGCTAGGTCATTTAAAGACATAGCTAGGTGTGAGTAATTCAGTAAAGGTAAAACCCCATACCCCCCTACTCCCTAAACCACTACCACACGAAGGTCTGGTGAGTGGTGGAGAGTTAGTAGTAGCAGAATGTCAAACACCTTATCACTAGGTCCTCTGATGAAACTTGTCTCATTACTTACACTAAACAGTGCTAAAGCAGTATTGTGGACTAGAAGAGCTGAAAAGTTGACTGAGAAAAAACAATACAACTGCTGATAGGTTCATTGTAGTTTGTGAAAACATCACTTCGCTTCAGTAATTAAACTATGCACCTAATCCAGTGAACATTTTTTTTAATGAGGACATTTTGACTATATTCGCTTGATCAAAACTTTATTTAGTATTTGAAAGAGGAGAAGTCGGTTAATTTTGGACTTTATTTATGGGAGACTGAAATGAAAAGGAAATCTTTTAATTTATTTCGAGGACTGGAATGAACATTTAATTTGACGACGGAATTAAGATACTGTAATTTACAACCCTGTGCAAATTAAAGTATCACATTTATTATTATCCCTTTATGGTCCAAGCATCAGTCAATTTTAATTGAATTTTCCTTGATTCAGTTGTAATTCTACGGTTACAAAACGATAATTATTACATTGTATCTTTCTCTTGCAATATTTTAGCTCATTGCTTTGCTTACCATTTTATTCTTTACCTTACGAAAAGTTCACAGCGAAATGAATTACGAGATTAATTTTATTTTATAAACAGCTATACGGCAAATTATGAAAAATGTGTGTAAAAAAAAAACCAATTATCAATAATTCCGAATGCTAATGGAAAAAATACACCACAGACCTAAACAATGTAAGTTGATGAAGATGATGGATTATTAAAATAACCATCATCTCGATCTTATCGGAATCAATTCTTATTTGTTTGTATCAAGTGGAATTTAGTTATTTAGTTTTAATCGTTATTGTGTAATATCTGTTCATTGTTATTATCGTTAATCATTGTAACTATTTGTTAATCGCTAGGACGATGTGATGTCTGTTTGATTTTATCTTAATTCACAAAATGGTGTGATCAATGAAGCAATTTACGCTTACCCCCTTTGAACACCTGGGTCCGTATTCTTAAAACCATTCTCATGATCAAGCGTGGAATCTGTGCTAAAACCAACTTTCCTGCTTAATAATCATGTCATTTATTAACTTTAAAAACAACATTTTGTTTGAAATGTATTTTCTTTCCAAATAATTGATAAAATCTTTCTCAAATGGAAACAAGACATTTGGTTTGAGCACAAAATCCATGCAGAAGGATGAGAACGGCATCTTGAATTCGATTTGGCTTGTTTTATTTGTGTTTTACGTCCCATTAACAACCAAGGACATTTAAGGACCCGCCAGGTTTTGGAGGTGGGGGAAACCCGAAGTACCCGGAAAAAACACCACCGACCTACGGTCAGTACATGGCAACTGCCCCAAGTGGGTTTCGAACCCGCAACCTACAGGTGGAAGGGTAGACACTCGGTTTCTCCGGCCCCACCACATGAAAACGGCCCCTGATCGTACTCTACTTGAGTTTCTTCAGCGGTGTCCTTGTAAATCTTTTCTGTTTAAATTTTGTTGAAGATTTAACTATTTTTTAATCAAATTCGAATTGATTTATATTGAAACCTGTTAAACAAGTATAACTTCTTTTTTATTACAATTGAAGTTAAGAGAAAATATTATGGTAAATAAAACACTTCTATACATTTTAGTAATGCTTTTAAATATGTAAGTAAATATAGGCAAATGAACGCTCGTGGAGCTCGGGCCAGTGAATGTATATCACTCTTTGGAAGATGAAAGGTCCCATCAGACGGTCATCGATAGACATTGGATAAAAATCAAACAAAAAAACTCTCCCAGTCTTATCGTCTTATAAACTGATATTTTTTTTACACTTTCTGATTGGCTTAAACTTGGTCACGTGGAGGACAATATTTTGTGATATTGACCTGATGTTTCTACTTTTAGAAACACCGATTATTATACAATTAAGTTTATGGATTTAATTTCTAAATCCTTTATAATTGTGTTGTTATTCTATAAGGAAAAATAGTATTCCCACCTTTCCTCAAATGCTCTTTCCGCCCTATTAAGCAACATCATTTCAGTTTATTAACCTTCATTTTAATTCTTTTTTTTTACTCGTCCACTTTTCATTTCGAGTTTTTTTTTCATTTTTCATGTCAATGTACGGCACGTGAAATTCCTTTTCGGACAATTGGATGGAAAGGAGTCGAGGATGGACCCAAACATTGATTTTTTTTTTCTCGTTGATAAAAATATAATGTATAAGCCTAGTGTGTAAGCACTGCTGCTGAAAAATCTTTCTCAAACACAAGTCACATTGACGCATTTTAAGTTCCATTTCACTAGCAAAGCCATTTTGGAATCATAAGCATGGATGATGTTTTCTTTAATCTCGAGGACAGGAAGGAAAAATGAAAAGACGAAACAGCGCCAAGGCGAAAAGTCGAAAACCCACCAAAGCGAAAAATGAGAAGACGAAAATTCGCCAGAGCGAAAAAAACCGAAAAGACGGAAAAGCGCTAAATATAAATAACGAAATTACACCAAAAAGGAGGAAGAAAGCTCGTCATTTCATTTCTTCGTTTTGGCATTAATTTTTTCCGTTTGGTTTGGCGTTATTTCGCTTGGATAGGTTTTCGTCTTTTCGTCTTTTGTTATTTCGCTTAAGCGTGTTTTCGTTTCTTCATTATTTTGGTTTCTACCTGGGCGTTATTTCGCGGGCGGCAAAGCGAAAAAACGGCGATGTCATAGACGTGTATAAGCTTCCGTAGTTTTACGTTATAGAATCGATAAATCAAATTAAATTATCATGTACAGAAAAACTATAAACACACAAATTCGTTAAGTTTTTCTTTCAAATGGTGTCTCAATTCTTTTTTGAGAGTTTCTCATTTAACTTGTATAAATAAAGATATTCAATCTACAATATATAACAGTCAAATAACTCATATCAGAATGGGTAATATTTTAAATCTCTGGACATTACAATAAAAAGAACAATAATGTCAACAGTACGAGTAATAGAAAGAGTTAGCGGGATTGTACAAGTACTCACGGAGTCCAAGGAGAATGCGTTTCGAAGATGGTACTCTGCCGAGGGCGCACTTGTGTTCTTTAAGTCTTCGGGGTACTCGATTTGGGACGCGTCGTTCAGCTGACACGACCGGATACTGGCGTCAAAGTTAAAAGATTGGCACCGGGTGTTGAGGAAGCACTCCATGGCACAGTGGGTCACCTGGTATTTGGTACTAAACTCTTTGATGACATGGTTTTCAAGCACCTTCCCCGGAAACGATAGTTCGTTGTTCCGGGTAAATCTCGCTTTGATAACACCATACTGCGAGGTAGCGAACACTGTCCCCAAACAAACGGACACCAAGAGACTTAGAAATATAGGTCTCGGTATCATTGTACGGGGGTTCTGGTGTTCCCTCTGTAAACTTAATATTTGTTCTAACGTCCGTTCTCGATGTTGTCTTTTTTCTATCTACCTGTATCACCCAGCTTCGTCCGTCTTAGATCTGTGCGGCCTACCTCTGATTAATAATTTATGTAATTATCTACCTGTAGACGGTAGGTGTAATTTAGATGGCAGTGACTTTCATCTTGGGCAGGTAAAGTCACAAGTAAGAAATATTATTGGAGGTTGTTGAATAAATAATAAGTTTCTTATTCCGTCAGAGTAGATCGAGGAGTGATGAGGCACACGGGAGTTTGGGTAACTAGGTAGATTAGCAGTGATGACGGAATAGGAGGGCAGGGTGCTTTGAAGAATTGGTCTGAGGTACGAGGACATGAATCGCAATATTTTTCATAAATTTTAAAATTGACTATACAATAAATTCAGGTAAAGGGACAAACAATAAAATTTGGAACAATTAAAAGACTATTTCTAAAACTCAAACCCTTCAATTCGCACGATTTATTTTCGATTTACGGTGAAATTATCATACCCTCGTCTCCCTCGTATAGAACCCTATGTGTTGTTATTGAGTTGGGAGCAAGATATTCGGTCTACTTTACGGAGCACGATTAATTAATGAGTCGGTGTATTTTGTCCTGGAAACCGTGATTCTACTCTTCGTGTATTACCAAACACAGGGACATGAGAATTTGTTACAGCTAGTTTTGGACCTAAAATAGAGTGTTTAGAGTAATTTTACACATTTGGGGGGTTAAGATCAATTTTCGATAAAAATTCCCCCTCAATGTTCATAAAAGCTATGACCATTGAGGGGGCATTTTTATCGAAAATTCTCAGGTCCCTGTATTACCAAACAGTGTGATGATCATGATCCATTGGCTGTAATAGCTAACACCTTTTACAGGACGACAATTATTAATTATAAACTTTTAAATCAGATTATAACTAAACAATCGATATACGGTCGAACCTCATTATTTCGAAATCGTTTAACTCGAAGACACTTTATTTCGAAGTTTTTCGTCGGTCCCGGGCACACTTCACACTAAGTGTTGGAATTCACCTACCTCGAATACTCACATAACTCGATGCTTTTCGCCGACTTTGAGATAACGAAGTTTGACTCTATTGCTTTCACCAACAAACTTTAATATGATCAAATTGTGACAAACCAATACGACAATATCTTAATCGTATTCGTTGTTTTATCCATGAACTTTTAACAAAACCATCACGAAAACAAAATTAATGTTCATTTGCAGGTTCAACATTTCACATCGTGTGATATATAGAGATAGGTTTAAACTCCATCTTATAAAAATAAGGTTTGTAATTCTGCTCCTCTGCGATACAGTTCTATACCATGTATAAGAGTAAATCGATTGTGCTGGAATGTATCGTAGAGGAGCGGATTACATGTTTAATTTTGATTAAATTGGTTTATACTCCGCTTAACGGTGCTACCGCCTTCAACATTATGTTCTTCCGCTCTTAAATTGATACCATCCTTTGTTTAATAATCGATATTATTAGCTATAACAAGGAGAAGCATCCTCGTTATATTGCGCTATTTGCCACAACAGTAATAATTGATCAATCGAAAATTATACAATAAACAAAGCTATTTTTTTTTATTTCCTGTTGAATCGTTATTTTTTTCAGTCGTAAGAAATGATTTTAACCAGGGGCATTCAACACTTGATTTTCAGGGGGTTCTTCAGCGAAATAAGATATACTGGGATTTCAAATCACCCAAACTTAAGATTTAACTTTCTATACGTTTTACGGTGGTTGTAGCTTGAAATTTCATTTGGGTTGTTTTCCATTTGGTATAAACAAAAAAAACGGAAAAAATCGACTTTAACAAGCATACCTATTATGAAATTGTATTTCTATTTCCGGAAGTCATTTGGAAAATTCCAATGACAAGAAACGCTCTAAACAGCTGTCAAACGTTAGATTGCACTCTGAAAGAAGAACTGAAAACTTCACCTTGTCAAAAGCATGATGCGCCTCGGGCGTTTCGCAAAACTTTATTGTGTGTGTTGGGGGGGGGGGGTTATTCTGTGTGTGTGTGTGTGTGTGTGTGTGTTGGGGAGGGGGGCGGGAGGATGGTGTGTCTGTGTGTTTGTGGGTGGGTTGGGGGATATGGAATTTGAAGACTTCTAGAGTCAAATGAAGGTTAATAACATTATTCATCACTTTGTATGAGTGTATGAACGGAAAGTTCTCAGCACGTTGTTCAGTTCGGTTTATCGTAACGACCACGCATTTTAAAGGCCCAATATACGTAACTTCAGGATTTTTTTTCGTGATTTTGAACATTTCTGAAAAAAAATCTAGTTAATAACAATGCGAAAATAAGCGTAAAACGAAGTAAAGCTTAGCGGTAACTATCAAGAAACTCTTGACAGAAAAATCCAAAGAACTGAAAATAATTGAAGTGTTGCCCACTACCGAGTTTCAACTGCTGCTGCACCGGTAACCGCATAAGAATTTATCTTGTTTATTGCTGATATCAGTTCATCTTAACTAAATCTGTAAATATAATAAGTTATTAGAATTGATTTTCGCTTCAGGTTTTGCCTAAAGTTGCTTATATTGAGCCTTTAAATTAAATTCACATACAACGAATACATACATGTAAAATAGTATAAAAAATGCTAGGATGGTTGTGCAACCAGTCTGCAGATAACCTATAGTTAAATAGCACAAAATATGACTGACTTTCGTCTATCATCTTAACTATCGAACACCATACAGTTCCGTTCATAAACTGGCACCGTGTGTTCTTCAAAAGCTTTTGTGGAAGACAGGTCAAGGTCATTTTCCGTTAATGCCTGTCGCGAGCTTCGTAAATGAGAAAAAATTAACTTTTCCTTTGTAAACTTCTTGACCCAAACAACAGGACCCAGGCCTACACTGTGTATATATCAATACTACGTACTATTATTCTGAACTTCAATTATTTCTAGTTGTCGCTTATGTCATTCTGTAATAAATTAACGTAAGAAATATTAGATTTTAAACTTTATTTTGTCAGTGCAGTCTTCTGCAATATGGTATCTAACTTTGGCACAACGAACAGTGTGCCCTGACCTTAAGCTAGCATTGTTGGTCCGTCCCGGAAATGGTTTGTCTGTTATCTTAGTTGCAATGCCATTTTCTACATTTCGGTGAACTCGTTTGGCCCTGATTTCGTGATACGGGAACCGCCACGTGGTTCCCATGCAGGTCACGGCGGGACGGCGGGCTTATCTGGTCCGTCCTGTGTCAAGCGGTGTCCGTCATCACCTCACTCCATCAAAATACGGCGCCATGATTGTTTTCTATTTTATTGCACTTCTACTTGGTAAGTTGTTTTCATTGCAAGAAATGATGGTTTCTTGCAGCCAATCAATGTATTATGAATTCACAGAAATCGAAAAAATAGGCAGAAGATATTTACATTTATGAATTATACGTTTGTGTTCCTCTCTTATGATTAATATTTCATAAATATCTGACATTGTATCAACCATGTGAAACTTTTACAACAGATAATTATGATGATTTTACGGTCAACATTCATGTAAGCGGGTATTTCCCACATTTTTAACAAATAAACTCCAATGCATTAAATATCATAAAAATTATTATTTTGATTGTTTTTTAAGTTAACCAATTCCGTTTTGATTGTGTGTAGTAAGTGACCAGACACTAGGAGGGGCCACCTCGACCCCAAGTCCCGGAGGGGTTACCAATGTAACAATCGCTCACGCTCCCTCTAATGCCAACAAGACGGTGTGCTACCCTTTCGTTGGCTGTTTCGACAATTTCGCCCCATTTGACAATGCGAATCTCGACCTCCCAAGGTCTCCCGAAGCGATTGGTACCGTCATGCTTTTGTTTACACCGGAAGGCGGTCCTCGGGCGGAAGTGCTGGATTATACGAACGTGAATACAGTGGCAAATTCTTATTACAACCATACGCGAAAAACTAAGTTCATCATCCATGGGTTTACAAATAACATAAACACTACGTGGCTTTACGAAATAAAGGACGAGTTTATGAAACTGGTATGTAGTGTAATAATCTATAGTATGTAGTGTAATGGTCTATAGTATGTAGTGTAATGGTCTATAGTATGTAGTGTAATGGTCTATAGTATGTAGTGTAAAATATATAGCATGTAGTGTTATATTCTATAGTATGTAGTGTAACAGTCTTTAGTATGCAGTACAATAGTCTTTAGTATTAGTGTAATAGTGTTAAGTATGTAGTATAATAATTTACAGTATACATTGTTATAGTCTATAGTATGTAGTGTAACAGTCTTTAGTATGTAGTGTAACAGTCTATAGTATGTAGTGTAATAGTCTATAGTATGTAGTGTAATAGTCTATAGTATGTAGTGTAATAGTCTATAGCATGCAGTGTAATAGTCTATAGTATGCAATGTAATAGTCTACATCATGCAGTGTTATAGTCAATAGTATGAAATGTAATAGTCTTTAGTATGTAGTTTAATAGTCTATATCTTGCAGTGTAATACTCTATAGTATGTAGTGTAATAGTAAATAGTATTAAGTGTAATAGTCCATAGTATGTATTGTTACAGTCTATAGCATGTAGTGTTATACTCTAGTATACAGTGGAATGCCCTGTATTATGTTGTGTTAAACATTAATATGAAGTAAAATGAATTAATCCAGATTATCCTAACATGCTTTTATGATACAGCCCTAAGGATACTTTCCAACTTCTATTTCCATGTTTACGGACATCCTTAAAAAATACAGTAGTTTTTTCAGTGGTGTAAGGATGCTTAAAGTAACAGTTTTAGCGGTGGTACGGGCATCCTTAAAATTACACATTTCTAGCATTGGCATGGGGAATTCTAAAGAAATTATCGCAGAATACGTATATGTGATCTGACACAAGAACTGTGATGCATCGCATACCGTATACTATTGCCATTGAAAAGTCAACCTACAAATGAAAAAAAAACAACATTTCAATACGTCGGAGAGACCTATTACTGGATATAGATTTGTAGTTCTGATGACTCGGTTCTCATTTCGATGACTTGATGATTACTTTGATGTGACCAAGATTTACATGGCGGGTGTCGTCGACGAAGCAGAAGACGCTTACTCTACCGGAACACCTGGTCTTATTCATGTAAATCTTTCCTTTTTTCCTCTAGAATAATAAAATTTGAGTGCAGATTATGGTTTTGTTAACACACCGTTACAAAATCAACCTGCCATTTGGATTTTCATTTAAGCATTGAACTTACCAGATGTAGTATACAGTCGATATAAATGCAATTTGGGTGACAGATAACATGATTATGTATCTGTATGAACCTGTAAAACATGAACCTACATTATGTGTGTGTTACAGGAACCAATGAACGTAGTGGTGGTAGCGTGGGGTGCCGGAGCGACCTTTCCGGACTACTTCCAGGCCGCGGCCAACACCCGCATGGTGGGCACACAGGTTCGGCTCATGATTGACCAGATGGTACTGACGGGGGCCAAGCTGGCAGACTTCCATCTTGTTGGCCACAGCCTCGGGGCTCACACAAGCGGCTACACGGGCTACCTGCTGCACGGAAAATTAGGGCGAATCTCAGGTAACTAGGTCAAAGTATATGTTTTGCTTTTAACTAGGTCAACGTCGTGTATAACGTAGAAAAGAAGCGAAAAAGAATATATCAGGATTTTCATTACTGGGAATACCAATGATGAAGAGTTTAAGTCAAGCTTATATGTAGCAATAATGTATTATGTAGGTTAGACCAGTTGTATCAGCGGTATTATACTGAGGGCCTCTAACTAGAAAAGAGGTCAGTAGGTCAACCGCAGATCCTATCTTTGATCTTTTGAGTATACGTAGTTCAATCCGGGATTATCTCCGAAAATGTAATATTATAATTATACAGGTTTGGACGCTGCAGAACCAGACTTCGAAAACCATCCCAAAATAATTCGTCTTGACGCTGATGACGCCATGTTCGTTGACGTCATCCACACCAATGGCGCTCCTATTTCTTCCGGTGGCGCAGGTCTTATGCAACAAAGTGGTCACGTGGATTTTTACGCCAATGGCGGAGAAACACAGCCTGGATGCCCCAGCCAAATCACGGGGGTTATTGGGCAGATTTTTAATGGAAAATTCGATCGTAAGTGACGTAATCGCTTCTTTTGGTGACGTATTCCATAAACAGCTGTATGGTTGTTAGTTATCAAGGGTTAACGTCCTATCAATAGCTCCATGATGCATGTAGAAGTGAGTGGACTTTCTTAAAGAATATATACCATTCATCAAAATAACTATAAATAAACGTATAGTTACCTGTACGAAAACTAGAATAATGTCTCTGTAGATGTGCGTATCACGATTTCCAGGAGTTCCGCACTTTTGACGGTATTCTTATACAAAGTGGACATCAATAAGAATTAGTGGATCATCAGCTGTAAAGGTATTGTAAGTTTATAAAAAAATGCTTATTTTTTCAGAATTGGGAGATACAGTGAGCTGTAGCCATTCTCGCTCCCATCAGTACTTTAAGGAGTCCATCAACTCGCCGTGTCCGTTCACAGCCTACCCGTGTACATCTTATGTAAGACAGCCACAGCGTCTGTTGTCCTATTATACCACGATGTATCCCTTAGAACTTGCAATACAGACCGTTATTAACTAGTTTTATTAGTATTATTAACTTGTGTTTAGTCCCATTTTGATAAGTTGTTTTACAACCTCGTTTTTATTGTATTTCGCCAAATCTGAATCCAATGTGCTCAGTTGTTAGTTATCTTCCCGATATATAGAGATGCATCATTTGAAGATTACTTTTTTTATCTTGACAATGTATAGTTTCTGATATTATAAATCAAATGGAGCACAAGGTTAATTGCGTTAACGCGAAGCGTTCACGAACACTTAACCAATTTGCAGCTTATTCATTTGTTTTATAATTTCATAAACTTTTAACAAAAGTGAAAGGTCAATCCTATAAGATATACATTTTTGTGTGTTCATTTTAGCCCAGTTTGCGACCAGAGATTTCATTTCAAAACTTGTAAATGTAAAAACCACTCAAAAAATGTGAAAACTTCAATTTGCATATGCCATGGTTAACTCCGCCAATGTCTATTGTTGAGGACTTCACACAATTGTGCCTGGATCTGAATAGTTTTGTGTAAATAATGTCAATTTTTTCTAGTTATTTTTCCCTCGAAATTGGTTCCGTATTTTTAATAACTATGTTCGCTACCTACCAGAAAGTACGCTATTTTCAAAATAGAAACAATGGCATTTGTTTTTTTTCCTATTAGAGATACCTATTGCATTCAATGCATGACTACTGCACAGAACAGTGAATGAATATTTCATTTAGAGCTAAGAAAAATTGTCTGGAATAGTTCTGTTAAAGTGACCACACACATTTCATTCTGCTATTTAAAGTTTGATAGGCAAAACAGCCCATTTTCTCCAATATATTATATATCATTAGTTTAAGTTGATATATGTTTCTATAAATGCATGTATACTGCTTATGTCTGCAAGGAGAGGGTCATTATAGGCTTTGCCTGTTGCCATTTCCAATTGTTTCAAAAGTCTGAACAACGTAATGATTCTGAAATGGACCGGATTATATATATCCTAATATTTCGCATACACAATCAGTAAGGCGGACGCCTGTTTCTGTATGTAACCCGTTGAACAGTGTCACGTGCAGTTCACTTTTTTTTCATTTTTTTTTTCAAGGATAAATTCAAGAATGGCGCGTGCTTGAGTTGTGGGAACACGGGGTGTGCACAAATGGGTTACTATGCCGACCAGTATCACGCCAGAGGGAAACTTTACGTGAAAACCGAGTCAAGCTCCCCGTTTTGTGGTATGTAACGTCCATTCTACCTAATGTGTTATATCATATTCGAAATGTCTTTCTTTATATACTCGGTTCTTAGGACTAAGTTATATTAACATCGTACAATAATTAGCATACGTTTAAAAAAAATCCTTTGATTACAAAGACACATGATAGTTGAAAGTATTATGTGTTCCATTTCATAGAAAGTACTGGAATAATTTACAAACTCTGCAATCTGTCTTGTTTATTCTGTTTTCCTAATGTATCCGGTGTGATATTAATGCATTTACATACGGAAACTCCCAAAAAACTGAGCCAAAATAACTCTATTTGTTGTTTATTTGACATTTCGCAATGGCTTTGGTTTCACAATAATACGTTCTTATTATCAAATTTGAGAACCTGCAAGACAAAGACGTCACATGATATAACATTATTTCTGATTGGTTGTTCCCGAACATGAGAACATACATTGTACTTAAGAATGTTTGTGAAACTGGGGCCTAGTACTTAAGACCATTCCTGATGTATTTAATCCGACGCACTTCTATTAGATGCAAATATATTTAATTACATTAGCTCCGCTTAGCTAGCACATACATACAAAATGTAATGTATTTATTATATAATAAGTAGTTTTAACAAGGGCTTGCTTTCTTCAGCTTTCCAGTACGGTGTCGTGGTGGCCTCTTCAGCGGACTCCAAAGGAACTGTGGCAGTGAGATTAAATGGCGAGTGGGGTACTTCCGGTTGGCACAGTGTCACAGAGTAAGTTAGTGAAGTGTCGCCTTTATTTATCTTGATCCGAACTGTTGGACCAGGGTTCTTTCGGGCGAGTATTGGCAAAGCCTTGCAGGGATCAACATTTGCAGGTCCGCCAGGATTTCAACACAATAATATCACCTTTAGCAATAGTCAAACTGATGGTTCTGCATAAACGAACTGGTCAGAGATAGTGGCGCTTGAGTTTGTAGAATAAAATATCACCGCGTTTCGTGGGAATTATTTGTCTTGTCGATACGTATAAGTCAGGGGTGGAATTACGGGTGGTCTCGGTCAGATCAGGTCAGCCAATCAAAATGTTGGCACGTTCATTGACATGGGATAGCAAGGGTACGCAAGTAGGTACGCCACTTTTCTAGCGCGTCGGCTCGCAGTAGCACGTTATAATTTATATAACAGCATATTTTCAAAAACAAGTTATAAAGAGATGTATTTTTTTGTTTTGGTAGATTGATCAGTTTTAGTCTCGTTTTCGTTTTCGTTATGCAGTATTGGAAGGATACACTTTTTATGCAGAATCCCAGAGAGTTTTGAAGCCTAAGCATTCAGGTTTTGTACACCTCTTGAAGTACCAGTAGGGTTTCAAGCTGGGTGGCTCGTCCTTTCGATAACTCTTAATGATGCGGATTGGATTGTATACAGTTTGAGAAGACGTGAGAAAAGGTGCAAATACATTGGGTTAAGGGTATATGGCTGATTGTACATGACGGTGTTTTGTATTTTAGATAAAACATGATTTTACCACATCCACATCAAGTTCTCAAATGAAGGCCGAGTATCATTGTCAATCACAACAAGTAAACACACTAATGAGCATACTCAAAAACGTCCATCTTCATATCACTTAAAGATGCAGAAGATTTCTCTGTGAGACAAAGATGGCGACCATAAAACGTGCCCATGAGAGCACATGGTTATGTTAAGTGTGTACGCATACTGGTGATCGTACGTGATGATGTAAGGGTGAATGTTGACTGTACAAGTTATATTCTGATGATCTAATCAGGGTTTGCGCGTTGCACAAGTTCATAAGTAACATGTAGCTCAATCAGCACAGTCTTACCCTTAAATCAATCACATTGTTTCTACATGTCAATGAGCATTATAAACAATTAGGTCTGCAACTGTTGTATGTTTTCCCATGTTACTCAAAATGTACTGTTCGTTATATTCTTTTACATTTAATGGAAGGTTTCTTTGAATAACATTTTTTTGTCATTTTTTTTCAATCATACTGCTAGTAATTTCAAGCAATTGACATGTGTAAAATTAGAAGCAATTTCTAAAGCCAATAAAGAGAAAATAGCCATTTTGTATTTCTTGAATGTTTTAATATAAAGAAATGTGACCCAATTCTTATTATATAATCATCTGGGAATTCATTCATCAGTCTCCAACTTGTCTTATTGACAAAGCTTTACAAGACCTTTTTATGCATTTGCAGACCCACCAGAACGTGTTAAGGCATTGCTTTTTAATTGAAATGCGTGTATGAAGAACAGAATGCGGCTGTTCTTCTTAATTTTGTGTTTCGTCAATCATCAAGCCACAAATAGTCTTATATGTATGTATGCCCTCTCTTTTGAACAAACCTAGCTGCTATGCACTCTATTTGCAGTTATCATGCATGTCTTGTCTATTTTGACGAGCAGTTTAAAATATTATGCTTAAAACCTCAATTTACCTTTACTCATTAATAATTAATCTTCCTTGTTACGCAGATCTGACGTAGACCTGACGACAGGCCACAATCTGCAGACACTGATTACCTCCCCTGTAGAGGTGGGACAGATACATAGTATTGATCTCCGCTACACAAAGAAACCGGCTAATTTCTTCGGCTTTTTCGCCGGAGAGGACTCTTGGTCTGCTCATTCTGTTTCCGTCACTTCCGGTGAACTCGGAGAAAGGTAAGTCACGTGATCCGCAGTATATATAGCATATGATGGATAAATTATGCATCATTACTTTTGATATAATAGGTAGTCATTAATGTATAGGTTATGGAAAGTAAGTCAGCATCCTAGTTTACTGGTCATTGGCAATTAATACTTGTATATGATGAATTTAGATATTTTCCGATGAATTTTTAACATGAACAAGTACTGAAAATATCTTAATTTACTTTAAAGATATGAATTTATTGTAAATGTCTGAATTTTCTGTTTGATGTCACCTTTCATGTTCATGTGTATTGTTTCATTCACAATAAATAAATTTTCACAGTAGCACTTGAAATGTCTGACTTTTTGATATTTGAAAAAAGCAAGAAACAAAACAAGTTGTAGGATCTAAGTCTGTGCAAACGTAACAGTGGTACAGTGTTAACTGTAAAGTCCAAAAACTTAAACATTGTAGCTATGTTAGGAGGGAAAGCGAATAGACGAAAAGCTGATGGACGTTGACTCTAAAACAACATTTAATCTTATAAGGTCTTGTTGAGGCTTTGTTGGCATTCTCAGGTTAGCCTAGCCTGTTTATGTATATCATCAATGACAACTAAAATCATAATTTGTTAGGGTTTTATTATTTTATTTTAATTCTGTTAATTCTTCGTTTCGTCTCAGTTTCGAGTTCTGCACTAGAAGCCATGTTCTTCAGGACAGCTCTCCAGTAAATGTGAGGAGAGTGACCGCCCGGACATGTGAAAGCTAAGGCTTGTGGACAGAGCAGAAATGATACAATCAGTTAATTAAAATACAGCATGGCTGCAGGTGTTGTGATGTGACAATAATTGTGGGAACAGAGAATCCATCGTTTACCACTTTCCTTTAAAAAATCATCCACATGTAAATTAAGCTAAAAAACCGATCCAATGAAATCGTGTAATGGCGATTAAGGCGGAATGCCACGGTTTTTAGCATCGCTTCCTTGTCTTTGTAGTTGACCCCACTAAATGTTATTTTACATGTAGAAGTTGGGTGGTAGATATTGATGTTTTAGCCTAGTGGGAGGAATTTTGCAATATGTTATGCCTATATCATTAATGTCAATATAATATTTATGGTATATGATTTTGCGAGCTTGATTTCGTTTCTTCTTGGAACTACAGACGCGTGTCATACAAACTTCCGTACTGACATTGCTGAACGCACAAATTACTGTGACCATACATAGATTAGCTAATCAACAAAACTTGATAAGAACTTATTTGCATTTATTTATTTCGGTAAAAGGCTATTTACTCTATATATGCTGAAAGAAATCTCGAATACATAAAAAATATTAAGCCATTGCTTTATTTCTGCTAGATGTGTCTTTTGATTTTTTGCTGTTTTTTTTCTTTTGTGATATATTTTGACAATAAAGTTTGCGCTGCAACCAAATTTTGTCTCCTCATTTTATCACGCCTGAATCTATTCCCTGCTGAAATAAAACATGTTTTAATCTAATGTTTTTTATTTTCTGGAGAAAATAATGTGCCCTTCATCTCTTCTACCGTGTTTACCCAGATATACCTAGTTAGCTGGTTAGAAAACAACAAAATAATGTGTCCTTCACCTCTTCTACCGTGTTTACCCAGATATACCTGGTTAGCGGGTTAGAAAACAACAAAATAATGTGTCCTTCACCTCTTCTACCGTGTTTACCCAGATATACCTGGTTAGCGGGTTAGAAAACAACAAAATAATGTGCCCATCATCTCTTCTACCGTGTTTACCCAGATATACCTGGTTAGCGGGTTAGAAAACAACAAAATAATGTGCCCTTCATCTCTTCTACCGTGTTTACCCAGATATACCTGGTTAGCGGGTTAGAAAAACAACAAAATAATGTGCCCTTCACCTCTTCTACCGTGTTTACCCAGATATACCTGGTTAGCGGGTCAGAAAACAACAAAATAATGTGCCCTTCACCTCTTCTACCGTGTTTACCCAGATATACCTGGTTAGCGGGTCAGAAAACAACAAAATAATGTGCCCTTCACCTCTTCTACCGTGTTTACCCAGATATACCTGGTTAGCGGGTCAGAAAACAACAAAATAATGTGCCCTTCACCTCTTCTACCGTGTTTACCCAGATATACCTGGTTAGCGGGTCAGAAAACAACAAAATAATGTGCCCTTCACCTCTTCTACCGTGTTTACCCAGATATACCTGGTTAGCGGGTCAGAAAACAACAAAATAATGTGCCCTTCACCTCTTCTACCGTGTTTACCCAGATATACCTGGTTAGCGGGTTAGAAAACAACAAAATAATGTGCCCTTCACCTCTTCTACCGTGTTTACCCAGATATACCTGGTTAGCGGGTTAGAAAACAACAAAATAATGTGCCCTTCATCTCTTCTACCGTGTTTACCCAGATATACCTGGTTAGCGGGTTAGAAAACAACAAAATAATGTGCCCTTCACCTCTTCTACCGTGTTTACCCAGATATACCTGGTTAGCGGGTTAGAAAACAACAAAATAATGCAATCCAAACTAAAGGACTATTACAAGGGAATAAAAACCCGTAATAAAGTACACGTAACTTGATTTAATGATGACCATAGTGTAGGGTGTGACAGTTGTAGGTACTACAGGGAAGATAACTCGAACTCGTACACACATATATGCAAATAACTTTTCATGAAGGTTATCTATTTCAACAATTTTCTTCTAACAAAGTATCATATAGGATGTATGATGGGCGAGAACACAACACCAATATTTTTAAATGTTACTATGTATAAATCAAAGTCGTGAAATCCTAAAGATGAAAAAAATATTTTAGATGTTGGATCTACCGTTGAAGGATAATGTCCTACAGTGCAGCATCCTGGTACTTGCGTGCTACTTGCTGAGGCATTTTTGGTTCTGAGGGGTAATATAGAACTAATGCCACATGGGCACACATGCCTGATGTCCTTTTCCCAGCAGGGCATACACAGTAATAAGCTTCTACGGGATCATCTACTTCTTTGACATTGAACTGTCTCCAAACATTGTACTTGGTCTCTGATTTATGCCTGGAGTGTATCTGATGAGGCGTGCTGGTACACCCAGGTGTCGTAGTCTCCATCAGCTGCTTGGTGTTCGACAATGTACCCTGGTACAAGTTTTAGCTGGCATGTACCACACGCCAATGTTTCAGAGTACTCCAGGTCCATTTTTGGAAACTCTATCTCGGATGCTTTTAATTTTACCTCATAATCCCTGTTATTGATATGGTGGTTCTATTTCGTGCTCTGATAAAAACGCATAAATTGTATTTCTTAAAATTACTTCAAATTGTGTGGCTGTCCGTTTAGTTGATTGTACGCGCGTAGGGAAGGGGAGATAACTCGCACACGTACACGTTACGGCCACAGTTGGACCAGAAAGATTATAGTCAAACGCACATCGAACGATCACAGGTCGTCAAAACTTAAATAATTTCAGATTCTAGCGACATTTAAGTTGAAACAATGAAACAAGAAAGTGCATTTTATGATTACAAACCTTAAAACATGTGCATATTCTTTTTTAGCTAGTTAATCATACAGAATTTTACTTGATGCAAAGCAATACTTCTTCTTCTTTTCCTTCAGTTAAAGTGACAAAGTTGAGTGCAATTGTCACTTGGAGAGGTTCCTAGAGGTGACATGTAAAATGAAAATTAGTTTTTATGGTATACATATCCAAATGACTTTTCGTGAAGGTTTTCTATTTCAACAATTTTCTTATAACAAAATAGCGTAAAAGATGGTTGTTCGGCGAGAAAAAGACACATAACAAATATCTTTAAATGTTACTTTTGTCCCAAATTCACCTCATATTTAAATGAGTGATAAACATATGATAATACGGTTTTACCTGTTGTATTTTCACAACGTGAGAGATACAGAAACGCTGTATAGGCCTAATTAGCAAGAAATTGTTGCAATTTTTATCTTTTTGTTTTCATCATCAATTAATTTTATCATGTATTGAAACATTTTTTGCAATACCTGGGTATTCAATATGTGTAGTATTTCTTACAATGCCAAAGACGTATCTTAAACTTTGACCAACCAGGACAGCTTAGTATATGTACTAAGCTATTCGTTAAACATGACGATTTCAATTTACCGATCGTGAACTTTCCATTTCTACATAGTAACATCCCTGATTCTCCAACCTATATTGTTAACGGGCAGTTGATTCGTTATTCTATGGCTTACTCTAAACATCGAGATTTTCGTGATCGATGTTAACTGCTTACAAACAAACTTCTTACAAAGGTATTCGAGAGATGCAGTTGTTCAGAACTATGAGCAAGTTTCATGGTCGCCATCTTTGTCTTATTGTGAAATATTTTGTATCTTTGTTTCTTTTTTTTCATATTTTGCCAATGGTTTAACCGATTTTGAGTTTGGATTATGGTTTTGTTGAAGCATCGGTATTTTTCTATTATTTTCAAACAGTATAAAGCTTCAAATGAATTAAGGACTAGGTACAGGACAATTCAATATGGCGCAGGTGTTTTTACCAAAACTTGTTATTTTATTAAATACTGCAAAATACATGACCAAAATAGACTACAAAGTACATTTAGTGATGGAGAATCGATAATTTCAACCATATTTTGGTACGTTTGGTGGTTTTTCTGATATTTTGTGTTATATGTCAAAAAACGCGTGCACGTTTGCAGAATACTGCGAAAGAAAATAAAAACAATGAATATCATTTTTTGTTACTTTAATATACACAGAATGATAGACGAACCTTCGATTTTTAAATAAATCTCTCTTTCAATTGAAAACCGAAGAATAAGAGAATGTAATAGTCACATGAATGGCAATTTATGTACATTCTGAACACCGCTCACATCTGGATCAAATTTTTAAAATTTCCATCGCCGATCGACAGATTTATGTGGCACGCCGCATAGCCAAAACAAAAATCTTACCGTCTGCGGTATGACGAGTTATGACATTGTGTCAGATCTCTTAAATTAAACATCTTCCCGTTGCATGTAGCGAAATATACTACCCTGTCCTCCATTTTGCACTATTTACTTTTTTAGATATTCATACGCCTGACTTAGAGGCATGGTGAAACATCGACAAAATTAACAATTAAATTGGATTCAAGCATGCAGTAAAGGTAAATATTACTTGGTATATCATCACAAAGCAAAAACCGCCCATTCCTATCACGATAAATTGTTTTTAGCGATTGCCAGTTTTACATTTTTGGACGAATGTATAGCACGTGAAAAGATGTTCTTCGGCACTTCCGGCAGTGTTTTTTTAGGTAATTTAATGATTTTGAAAGAATTGTCAACAAAGTTTAATTTGTGTTGTAAAAATTCTGATGGAATTCGTATATATAATACACTTCCGCGTGGATCGGACAGTATTAACTCACTGATTATACCGATTCGTTCTCGGCTTCGCACCTGTCAAACATCGCTAGCGTAAATTGTTGCCATCGTAAACATGTGTGGCAGTTGAGGCACATTGGTATCAAAATACATTTCTCAAACTTAATTAGTAATTAGGTAACCGTATCGTAAATGTAAATTACGTTATGTTGGTGTTATTATTCTTATTTTATACATTTATTTGACACGAAACTTACATTTACATGACAAATGACCTATTTAATATAAAATAATGCCCCTATATTGCCCCCACGAGATACAGGTAACTACTTTTACCTGAACTGAAAACAGCATGCAATGGACGACATTTTTTAGAGGGGGTACCTGTGTATTTCTCCGCGATACTCTGATTTACAGACTAATATCAAAATTTTAACACTGGGTTATCATTCTATGAACATTGCAGTAGCTTTGTATTATTTTTTTGAGAAGTTTCAAATAACTATATGAAAAATATTTGCGCACTCCCATCTGGATATTATTTACTGAATATTTTTTTCCTAAGTACAGATTTTTTTTATTTTGGGGGCTAAACTGCATTTTATATCAATATTTAACATAATGGGATAAAGCTTATGCCATGTATTGGAAGAAAACATTAAAATTTCAATATTACCATTTTCATCCAGGTAACAACCAATATGGCTGTACCTAGTCCTTAAAGTTCAAGTTCTAGTTGCTGTTAAAAATACTCAATTCACTTTTGATAGTGTTGCTTTTCTATGTCATTTCTGTACAAGTTATTGTCAGGAGGGAACATTTCATTGTTCTTTATGTTAGAATAGAAAAATTTCTGTACCAATAATTATATCTGGCTTTGTGCTATACATTAGTTTATTAAATAGATGTTATTTTTGCTTAATTGACTGAAAGTTGATGTTGAGAACTCGTAAAGGTGTTTTGCAGTTCGATTTGATTTTCTTGGTACGTATTTGTTTTGACTGGTGGTTTAATACGTGACAAGAGACTACATTCAGAAAATGCAGAATGTGGATATAGCTTTTCAAAATGGTTTTGTGAAGTAATACTGTGCAAGTCAAAGGGACATGTGCTATAGTTTGGGTGATCACAGATGAGGCAGTGCCAGTTGATCATACCGTCATTAAGTTGACATATGTGTTGTCGTGGATAGTCTCACAGTTGATGGGTACCATTGGTCACAGGTTTCGCAAACAATGCCTTGAGCCCTGAAGTGACTGTTTTATCACAGGTTCCATCAGGATAGAAGAAAACATAACAAAACAAATGGATAAGATTGCTACATGTATGCTCAACAGTGACATGTCCTTAAATTATTATACACGAGCCTCCGTGGCCCAATGGATAAGGCACCGGCCTCCTAAGCCGGGGATTGCGGGTTCGAGTCCCGCCGGAGGTTGTGTATTTTTGTAACGCACAAACAATATCCAATGGACTGATTGAATTTAATGATATTCCCATTCGACATTATTTTTATTTTTTTTTTATTTATATAGTTAAATGAGTTTTGAACTTTTCATTAGACAATTTAAGGTTTTTTCTTTGAGCCTCCGAGCTAATTAAAAATATATATATATATATTATCTGAAATTCTATTACATTGTAATAACATTATTTTGTAATGTTTGTTATGACTATATAGAAGGTAAATACAGCCTGATTTGACAATGATGAGCATACAATTGTTTCTGTAGATGTTTCATAAGTCTTCAACTGTAGCATAGTATTCAGCTGGGCTTTTGTTGTCGATCTCCATGACTTATATGATGTCGCTACTGCGAAGTGAACAAAGACGTTAAATTTATATTATACTTCATGCTCTTCGTACTTGTCCACAGATCCACATTACGCAGTCCTCATATCCATGTTACGTATTCCACACATCCATGTTACGTAGTCCACACATCCAAATTACGTAGTTTTCACATCCACTCTACTTACTCTACACATCCATATGGCGCACCATTGTTCCTTTTGTTGTTTACCTTACGGTTATTTGATGAATGATACATTTTCTCTAAAATACAAACAGCCATACTGTAGGCAGAATGAAATATCAAAAAGAAAATATTTTCTCAGCCGAACAATGACTATTTGTTTGATATCGTAAATGTTCTTTTGTTTTCCAACATAAATTATACGGCTCAGAAAGATGTCTGAGAGTTTAGGATTTCGAATCATCACTTGGACGTAATTTATACTCAGATGATAGTTGTCTTTGCACATCAGGATAGATGAAAACATAACAAAACAAATGCATAAGACTGCTACATGTATGTTAAACAGTTAAAATCCTTGATAAAATAACGCAAGCCTCCGTGGCCCAATGGATAAGGCACAGCCGGGGATTGTGGGTTCGAGTCCCGACGGAGGTTGTGTTTTTTATTTTATTCAGTTTGAGCTGGTAGTAATTTTGAGTAATGTGTGACAAAGGGAGTGGATAAACGGTATTTTGATTTTTTATTAAGAATATCAAATGATGATAAAATCAAAACACGAGATGATCAAACACAATAGTGTAAAATACAAATAACAAGATTTCGAAAATAGATCACGACACCGAATAACAGTTTTATTAAAACAAAAATCAAAAGATTGCGCGAGGTTTTTGTTACCTGTCCTGATAACCTCTTCGGTAGATTAAAAAAGAAAAAAACATGTCAGCCAAGAATTGGGTACAACCTATTTCCATGGGAACGCTGAGAGTACGCTGGAAAATCCTTCCCCAAAACTCAACAAAAACACTGCAAACCAGGAATTCAATCATTCGTACTATAGCTTTTCTAGCACAAGCTTTTGTTGTGTGTTTTTTTAAGTATGTACCAGGATAGTTCACCACCATATATTTGTATCGTCGTCCGCACTTTCTGGAAAAGAAAGGTCTCATAACGAAAGATCGACGACGTTAGTTGTCCTGTTGTTTTCCAACATATATCAAAACAGAGATAGCACACTCAACACAAATTATTCAAAAAAATAAAATAATGTATTTGTTTTCGCACTCTTACATGGATCCCGTTGGTATGGCGGACCTGTACAGATGTGCAAAGAACAATATCTTAAAGTTAAGGATTTCAAATCATCACTTGGCCGTAATTTTTACAAAGATACAGTTATCTCTCATATCTTGCCATATTGGATAGAATTTCTTCTTCTTCCACAACTGAGATTGGTTCTGCAAGAAAGTTAATAACAAAACCTCTCGACGTATTAACAGTTAAAAACAACAGATATCTGGCTTAGATGGTAAATACCGCTTGTCCTGCTGACAGCCTATCCAGCTGGGACTTGAAGCTCTTCAATGTGTATCCGGAGTGTCCATCTATGTTTCATCCTGTCTGTTTGGTGGTCTGTAGCATGCTGTAACAATCAGACTCCTTTACTTTGGGAGGTCAATTTGAACATTCATAAGCTCTGTGTCCAGCTGGCTAACATGGATTTCTGATGTAACTTGGTCTTTCTTAGTGGCTTTGAGTATGCCTCCATTGTCGTCTGTTCCCCTGTCTCTGCGTCTGACCTCGTAGTCCACTGGTATGATGGGTTTGTCCATGTTTCACAACCAATAAGCATATCATTTTTTTAACGGCGATAGGCCTACAGAGTAATCCCAATGGATAAGGCACCAGTTGTCTTTGATTATCAGGACAGATAAAAAACATAACAACAAAATAAATGGATAAAACCGCTTAATGTATGGTCAACAGTGACATATCCTTAAAAAAAATACAAGTGAGCCTCCGTGGCCCAATGGATAAGGCACCGGCCTCCTAAGCCGGGGATTGCGGGTTCGAGTCCCGCCGGAGGTTATGTTTTTATTCTATTGTGTTTGTATAGAGTTGGTTCTGTTGTTCCATTGTCTATGTCAATGAGACATTTCTTTTCCAAAAAGGCGGACGACGATACAAATATATGGTGGTGAGCTATCCTGGTGGTACATACTTTTGAAAAACACAACAAAGCTTGTGCTAGAAAAGCGATGGTTGGCAGTGCTTTTGATGAGTTTGGGGGAAGGATTTTCCAACGGACTGTCGGCGTTCCCACGGGAATAGGCTGTTCCCAACTCTTGGCTGACTTCGTTTCTCTGCTGAATTTGTCTCAAATGGTTGTGAGGAGAGGTAACACAAATCTTGTCCAATCTTTCATTATTTTTTATTATTATTCAAAAAATTGTTTCGTTGTTCTGAAAAACACAACAAAGCTTGTGCTAGAAAAGCTGTAGTATAGTAGAGTTTGGGGAAAGGTAAACAGTGACACGTCGAATGTTCGAAATCTTGTTATTTGTATTTTACAATCTTGTGTTTTGTATTTGATAATTTTATTATTTATATTCAACATCTTATGGTGTATATTCGAAAACTTGCACTGTATGTTTGAAATGTTATTATTTGTATTGTAATATATTGTGTTTGGTGTTTGATAATTTCGTGTTTTGTATTTGTTAATGATTGTAAAATACAGAACACCATATACCCACTCCCTCTGTCACACATTACTCAAAAGTAATATGATATACGTAAATCAGAACAGATATACAATGAACAAGCTAAGTGTATCCAATCAGAGGTGACCTTCCATAGCAAGTACCCCCAATATCAGAATACAATTCACTATCCATGTAGCAATCTCTGATTAGAATGTTGAAATCGAACATAACGATCGACGTAATTGTCTTTTTGTTTTACAACATATATTAAAACACAGACAGAACACTCAACACAAATTTATAACAACATATGAAATTTGCCATTCGTAAACAATTGATTTGTTCAAAGGATTTCGCATCCTTACATGGATCTGACAAATTGTTACCGTTGGTATGATGGACTTGTCCATATGTGCAAAGAACGATGTCTGAGAGATTATGACTTCAAACCATCACATGGACGTAATTTATACAAAGAACCAGTTGTCTTTGATTATCGGGACAGATAAAAACATAACAACAAAATAAATGGATAAAACCGCTTAATGTATGGTCAACAGTGACATGTCCTTAAAATAATACAAGTGAGCCTCCGTGGCCCAATGGATAACACAACAAAGCTTGTGCTAGAAAAGCGATGGTTGGCAGTGCTTTTGATGAGTTTGGGGGAAGGATTTTCCAGCGGACTGTCGGCGTTCCCACGGGAATAGGCTGTTCCCAACTCTTGGCTGACTTCGTTTCTCATACGAAGCTGAATTTGTCTCAAAGGTTATGAGGAGAGGTAACACAAATCTTGTCCAATCTTTTATTATTTTTTATTATTATTCAAAAGATTATTCGTTGTTCTGAAAAACACAACAAAGCTTGTGCTAGAAAAGCTGTAGTATAAATGTTTTGATGAGTTTGGGGAAAGGTAAACAGTGACACATCGAATGTTCGAAATCATGTTATTTGTATTTTACAATCTTGTGTTTTGTATTTGATAATTTTGTTATATATATTCAACATTTTATTATGTATATTCAAAAACTTGCAATGTATGTTTAATATGTTATTATTTTTGCATTGTAATATATTGTGTTTTGTGTGTGATAATCTCGTGTTTTGTATTTGATAATGATTATAAAATACAAAACACCATAACCCCACTCCCTCTGTTACACATTACTCAAAATTACTATGATATACGTAAATCATAAAAAGTATACCATGAGCACGGCGTATCCTATCAGCGGAAATCTTCCGTAGCAAGTACCTCCAATATCAGAATACGATTTACTGCCCATGTAGCAGTCTCTGATTTGAGTGTTGAAATCGAACATATAGACGTAATTGTCCTTTTGTTTTCCAGCATATATCAAAACAGAGACAGCACACTCAACACAATTTCATAACAATAAATAAAACTTACCATTTGTTTGTTCAAAGGTTTTCGCATTCATACATGGATCTGACAAATTGTTGCAGTTGGTATGGCGGACCTGTCCAGATGTGCAAAGAACAATATCTGAGAGTGAAGTATTTCAAACCATCACTTAGGCGTAATTCATACAAAGATAAGCCTAAGTAGTTGTCTTTTCACATCAGGATAGATAAAAACATAACAACAATAGAAATGGATAAAACCCCTTAATATATGTTCAACAGTGACATATCCTTAAAATAATACACGTGAGCCTCCGTGGCCCAATGGATAAGGCACCGGCCTCCTAAGCCGGGGATTGCGGGTTCGAGTCCCGCCGGAGGTTGTGTTTTTATTTCATTAAGTTTGTATAGAGTTGGTTCTGTTGTACCATTGTCTATGTTTATGAGTGTGTTGTTATTTCTATTGTCGAGTCATTGGACAAAGACATTGATGTATCTTTTGAATGGCTGCACATGTTGGAATTTGCCTTCCTGCATGACCAAACATTGTTATGGCGCACCAAGGTTCCTAATAAGCAACACAATGCCTTACTACCATTCTTCGTACCATTAAATTAGGACTACAGTTTTATTGTCCATGTAACACTGTATTGGATTCCAGGATTGGAATTGATGGGATGTGAAAAACAAACTCGAAGATCTTCTGGTCAATCTTGAGCAACCCTCCTAAAACTTGTTTTCGATAAAAACATTGGATATGTCAACCCTCAATCATTCGTACTATAGCTTCTCTAGCACAAGTTTTTTTTTTCAAACGTATGTACCAAATTAGCTCACCACCATATATTTGTATCGTCGTCCGCCCTTTCTGGAAAACAAAGGTCTCATAACCAAAGATCGACGACGTTAGCTGTCCTTTTGTTTTCCAATATATATCAAAACAGAGACAGCACACTCAACACAATTTTTTACAACAAATAAAACTTGCCATTCGTAAACAATATATTTGTTTTCGCATTCTTACATGGATCTGACTAATTGTTTCGATTGGTATGGTGGACCTGTACAGATGTGCAAAGAACAATATCTGAGAGTTAAGGATTTCAAATCATCACTTGGGCGTAATTTATACAAAGATACAGTTTTCTCTCATATCTCGCCATATTGGATAGAGTTTCTTCTTCTTCTTCCACAACTGAGTTGGGTTCTGCAAGAACGTTAATTTCTCAGGCTCATGTTGACAGACAGTTAAAAACCTATCGGCGTATTTACAGTTAAAAAAACAGATATCTGGCTTAGATGGTAAATACTGCACGCCCTGCTGGTAGCCTATCCAGCTGGGACTTGAAGCTCTCCTTGGTTGGTGCTGCTGGTGTATCTGGAGGAAGCTTATTCCATTGTCTGATGGTACGTGGGTAGAAGGAATATTTATAACTGTCACTAGATGTTGCGATTTTCCTGAATTTGTTGGTCTTAGTTCTCCTTGATTCCAATGCCACCTAGCCTAGATGTTGTAAAATACTGGTGACAGAGCCTGATTCTTAGTCTTTGTTGTTATTGGTTACAAATCGTGCTGCCCTCCGTTGGACCTTTTCTGTTAAGCTGGCATTCTGGTTGGGATATGGGTCCCAAACGGTTGCTGCATATTCTAGCGTCGGTCTTACAATCGCCTTGTATGCAGCTTCCTTCACCGATGTTCTACAGCCTCTCAGGTTGCGTCTGATGAACCCCAGTGACCTATTGGCTTTAGTGGTGATGTTGTTCACATGGATGTTCCACTTCAAGTCCTGACTGATGGTGACGCCAAGGTACTTGCTACTGTGTTCTCGCTCCAGTATGTGGCCATGTATTTTGTAGTTGGTTAAAATCGGGTTCTTTTTGGTGACATGAATAATTGTACATTTATCAGGGTTAAAGGCCATCTGCCACTTAGTTTCCCACTTCTCTAGAGCTGCTAGGTCTTGTTGGAGCATCTCAGAATCCTCTTTAGATGTTATTCTTCTATATAGAGTAGGGAGATGTCTGCAAATAAGCGTATGTCTGATGTTGTTTCTTCAGGCATGTCGTTAATAAAAGTCAGGAACATTATTAAACGTCCTAGTACTATCCCCACTCGAAAAACCTTATGATCAATCTTGAGCATCACTTCCTAAAAACGTGTTTTCGATAAAACATTTGATTCTTCAACCCTTTACACTGCAATAATTATAAAGCTGAAGGAACGTCTTTCATCTTTCGTTATGAGAGTTTTCTTTTCCAAAAAGGGCAGACGACGATACAAATATATGGTAGTGAGCTATTTGATACATACTTTTGAAAAACACATCAAAAGCTTGTCCTGGATAAGCAAGTACGAATGATTTTTATGCTTGTTGGTAGTGTTTTTGTTACGTTTGGGAGAAGGATTTTCATGGATCTAACAAATTGTTACAGTTGGTATGGTAGACCTGTCCAGATGTGCAAAGAACGATGTCTGAGAGTTTAGGATTTCGAACCATCACTTGGACATAATTTATACAAAGATACAGTTGTCTTTGCAGATCAGAATAGATCAAAACAACAATAAAATAAATGGATAAAACTGTTTGAAAATGGCCGCCGCCTCACGTCACGTGATCAAAATTAGCTTGGTTAGAAAGAAATTCTCGCGGGATCTCGCGACGCGCGGCCATTTTTTAAACAGACGTCAGGAAACTGGTTATTTTTTAGAAATTGATGACGACAGTTGGTTTATGACCTCCTGTGACTTGATTAATGTGTAGGTTAGTAGAAAAATATCTGTTCTTTCCATTGATACTTAATTTACATGTGATTGGAAATGATTCATATTATAAAACACGGCTTAAAAGGCTACCCGTGGACGGGTCGGTAAAACTTCCACTTTTTTCTAAGCAGGAATTATGACTCTCGCACCCGCCTGTCGTCAAAATATCTAGCGGGTCAGAGAGTCAGAACCCTTCGGACTAGATCAACAGTGACATATCCCTAAAAATAATACACGTGAGCCTCCGTGGCCCAATGGATAAGGCACCGGCCTCCTAAGCCGGGGATTGCGGGTCCGAGTCCCGCCGGAGGTTGTGTATTTATTTTATTGGGTTTTGTATAGAGTTGGTTCTGTTGTACAATTTGTCTATGTCTATGAGTGTGTTGTTATTTCTATTGTCGAGTCAGTGGACAAAGACATTGATGTATCTTTTGAATGGCTGCACATGTTGGAATTTGCCTTCCTGCATGACCAAACATCCTTATGGCGCACCAAGGATCCTTATAAGCAACGAAACGTCTCACTAGCATTCTTCGTACCCCATTTAATTAGGCCTACAGTGTTATTGTAACACAGTATACTCCAGGATTGGAATTGACGGGATGTGGAATTTGTAAAACTCAAAAGATGTTATGATCATTCTTGAGCAACCCTTCTAAAATATGTTTTCGATAAAAATCATTCGATATTTCCACCCTTTACACTACCATATAAAGTTACAAGAACGTCTTCGATCTTTTGTTATGAGCCCTTTCTTTTCCAAAAAAAGGCGAACGATGATAGAAATATATGTTGGACACGTCTTGCCCAATATTTTTTTTTATTATTATTATTATTGAAAAAGGTAATCGATGTCCTCATGAATTTTCAAAATCTTGTTATTTGTATTTTACAATCTTGTGTTTTGTATTTGATACTTTTGTTATTTATGTTCAACATCTTATGATGTATATTCGAAAACTTGCACTGTATGTTTGATATGTTATTATTTGTATTGTAATGCATTGTGTTATGTATGTTATAAGCTCGTGTTTTGTATTTGATAATGATTATGAAATACAGAACCCCATATACCCACTCCCTCTATCACACATTACCCAAAATTACTAAAAATACGTAAGTCAGAACAGATATACAATGGACAAGCTAAGCGTATCCAATCAGAGGTAATCTTCCATATCAAGTACTTTCAATATCAGAATACAATTTAATGCCCATGTAGCAGAATCTGATAAGAATGTTAAACTCGAACATAAAGACGTAATTGACCTTTTGTTTTCCAACATATACATTGTATCAAAACAGAGACAGCACACTCAACACAATGTTATACAACAAATGAAACTTACAATTCGTAAACAATTTATTTGTTCAAAAGATTTCGCATTCATACATGGATCTGACAAATTGTTGCAGTTGGTATGGCGGACCTGTCCAGATGTGCAAAGAACAATATCTGAGAGTGAAGTATTTCAAACCATCACTTAGGCGTAATTCATACAAAGATAAGCCTAAGTAGTTGTCTTTTCACATCAGGATAGATAAAAACATAACAACAATAGAAATGGATAAAACCGCTTAATATATGTTCAACAGTGACATGTCCTTAAAATAATACACGTGAGCCTCCGTGGCCCAATGGATAAGGCACCGGCCTCCTAAGCCGGGGATTGCGGGTTCGAGTCCCGCCGGAGGTTGTGTTTTTATTTTAGTGTGTTTGTATAGAGTTGGTTCTGTTGTACCATTGTCTATGTTTATGAGTGTGTTGTTATTTCTATTGTCGAGTCATTGGACAAAGACATTGATGTATCTTTTGAATGGCTGCACATGTTGGAATTTGCCTTCCTGCATGACCAAACATCCTTATGGCACACCAGGGATCCTTATAAGCAACAAAATGCCTTACTTCCATTCTTAGTGCCTTTAAATTAGGACAACAGTTTTATTGTGACACTATAAACTCCAGGAATGGAATTAACGGGATGCGGAATCTGATAAACTTGAAAGATATTCTGGTTAATCTTGAGCAACCCTCCCAAAACGTTTTTTTCGATAAAACATCTGATAATTCCACCCTTTACACTACCATATAATACTGAAAGAACATCTTCGATCTCTCATTATCGCCCCTCTTTTCCAAAAACAAAACAACCTTGTGCTGGAAAAGCTAGTACGAATGATTGTATTCCTGGCTGGCAGTGTTTTTGTTGAGTTTGAGGGAAGGATTTTCCAGTGGACTGTCAGCGGTCTCATAGGAATAGGCTGTATCCAAATCTTGGCTGACTTGTTTTTTTTTCATACGAAGCTGAATTTGTCGACGAGCATTAGTTTAAACATAGTTATTGTCAAAATTTGACAGCAAGTTAATGCAACTTATCAACGCCTTCTCCCAATATACAGTTTACATGACATTACAATAATTAGTTCACAAAAGTACAAAATTGAAATCACAAATGATTTTAAAATTTCTTGCTGGATTTGGTAAAACTGTGCACATTTCTAAAAATATTTGTGTTAAAGTCCACCGAAAATTCTAAGTTGCCAAACAAAAGTATTTCCAAACTTATTGTAGCATTCAGATTATTTAAATTCTGAAACCAAATACGTCTTTTTTCATTTGCAAAATTGTGACATTGAACTAAAATAAATTCTCACAAGGATGACCACAAGTACAAGCTAACTTCTCGACATTCATCTAAAGAGATAATAATTTAGGGAACTACCACGATGTCCGAGTTTGGTATGCAAAATATTAAGTTTACGAATTCCAAAATTAAATAGGCGGATTTGACTGAAAACTTGGCGTAATTTATACAAAGAGACATGGTGACGGAAAAAGTAATGCCGTTTAATTTATGGTCAATAGTCATATGTGTGTGTTACGTCATCAGTTACATATCATAAAAGTCATTTACGTGAGCCTCCGTGGCCCAATGGATAAGGCATCCGCCTGTCGTCAAAATATCTAGCGGGTCAGAGAGTCAGAACCCTTCGGACTAGATCAACAGTGACATATCCTTAAAATAATACACGTGAGCCTCCGTGGCCCAATGGATAAGGCACCGGCCTCCTAAGCCGGGGATTGCGGGTCCGAGTCCCGCCGGAGGTTGTGTTTTTTATTTTATTGGGTTTTGTATAGAGTTGGTTCTGTTGTCCAATTGTCTATGTCTATGAGTGTGTTGTTATTTCTATTGTCGAGTCAGTGGACAAAGACATTGATGTATCTTTTGAATGGCTGCACATGTTGGAATTTGCCTTCCTGCATGACCAAACATCCTTATGGCGCACCAAGGATCCTTATAAGCAACGAAACGTCTCACTAGCATTCTTCGTACCCCATTTAATTAGGCCTACAGTGTTATTGTAACACAGTATACTACAGGATTGGAATTGACGGGATGTGGAATTTGTAAAACTCAAAGATGTTATGATCATTCTTGAGCAACCCTCCTAAAATATGTTTTCGATAAAAATCATTCGATATTTCCACCCTTTACACTACCATATAAAGTTACAAGAACGTCTTCGATCTTTTGTTATGAGCCCTTTCTTTTCCAAAAAAAGGCGAACGATGATAGAAATATATGTTGGACACGTCTTGCCCAATATTTTTTTTATTATTATTATTATTGAAAAAGGTAATCGATGTCCTCATGAATTTTCAAAATCTTGTTATTTGTATTTTACAATCTTGTGTTTTGTATTTGATACTTTTGTTATTTATGTTCAACATCTTATGCTGTTTATTCGAAAACTTGCACTGTATGTTTGATATGTTATTATTTGTGTTGTAATGCATTGTGTTATGTATGTTATAATCTCGTGTTTTGTATTTGATAATGATTATGAAATACAGAACCCCATATACCCACTCCCTCTGTCACACATTACCCAAAATTACTAAAAATACGTAAGTCAGAACAGATATACAATGGACAAGCTAAGTGTATCCAATCAGAGGTAATCTTCCATAGCAAGAACTTTCAATATCAGAATACAATTTAATGCCCATGTAGCAGAATCTGATAAGAATGGTAAACTCGAACATAAAGACGTAATTGACCTTTTGTTTTCCAACATATACATTGTATCAAAACAGTGACAGCACACTCAACACAATGTTATACAACAAATGAAACTTACAATTCGTAAACAATTTATTTGTTCAAAAGATTTCGCATTCATACATGGATCTGACAAATTGTTGCAGTTGTTATGGCGGACCTGTCCAGATGTGCAAAGAACAATATCGGAGAGTGAAGTATTTCAAACCATCACTTAGGCGTAATTCATACAAAGATAAACCTAAGTAGTTGTCTTTTCACATCAGGATAGATAAAAACATAACAACAATAGAAATGGATAAAACAGCTTAATATATGTTCAACAGTGACATGTCCTTAAAATAATACACGTGAGCCTCCGTGGCCCAATGGATAAGGCACCGGCCTCCTAAGCCGGGGATTGCGGGTTCGAGTCCCGCCGGAGGTTGTGTTTTTATTGTATTGGGTTTTGTATAGAGTTAGTTCTGTTGTACCAATGTCTATGTTTATGAGTGTGTTGTTATTTCTGTTGTCGAGTCATTGGACAAAGACATCGATGTATCTTTTGAATGGCTGCACATGTTGGAATTTGCCTTCCTGCATGACCAAACATTGTTATGGCGCACCAAGGTTCCTAATAAGCAACACAATGCCTTACTACCATTCTTCGTACCATTAAATTAGGACTTCAGTTTTATTGTCCATGTAACACTGTATTGGATTCCAGGATTGGAATTGATGGGATGTGAAAAACAAACTCGAAGATCTTCTGGTCAATCTTGAGCAACCCTCCTAAAACTTGTTTTCGATAAAAACATTGGATATGTCAACCCTCAATCATTCGTACTATAGCTTCTCTAGCACAAGTTTTTTTTTTTCAAACGTATGTACCAAATTAGCTCACCACCATATATTTGTATCGTCGTCCGCCCTTTCTGGAAAACAAAGGTCTCATAACGAAAGATCGACGACGTTAGCTGTCCTTTTGTTTTCCAATATATATCAAAACAGAGACAGCACACTCAACACAATGTTTTACAACAAATAAAACTTGCCATTCGTAAACAATATATTTGTTTTCGCATTCTTACATGGATCTGACTAATTGTTTCGATTGGTATGGTGGACCTGTACAGATGTGCAAAGAACAATATCTGAGAGTTAAGGATTTCAAATCATCACTTGGGCGTAATTTATACAAAGATACAGTTTTCTCTCATATCTCGCCATATTGAATAGAGTTTCTTCTTCTTCTTCCACAACTGAGTTGGGTTCTGCAAGAACGTTAATATCTCAGGCGCATGTTGACAGAGAGTTAAAAACCTATCGGCGTATTTACAGTTAAAAAACAGATATCTGGCTTAGATGGTAAATACTGCACGCCCTGCTGGTAGCCTATCCAGCTGGGACTTGAAGCTCTCCATGGTTGGTGCTGCTGGTGTATCTGGAGGAAGCTTATTCCATTGTCTGATGGTACGTGGGTAGAAGGAATATTTATAACTGTCACTAGATGTTGCGATTTTCCTGAATTTGTTGGTCTTAGTTCTCCTTGATTCCAATGCCACCTAGCCTAGATGTTGTAAAATACTGGTGACAGAGCCTGATTCTTAGTCTTTGTTGTTATTGGTTACAAATCGTGCTGCCCTCCGTTGGACCTTTTCTGTTAAGCTGGCATTCTGGTTGGGATATGGGTCCCAAACGGTTGCTGCATATTCTAGCGTCGGTCTTACAATCGCCTTGTATGCAGCTTCCTTCACCGATGTTCTACAGCCTCTCAGGTTGCGTCTGATGAACCCCAGTGACCTATTGGCTTTAGTGGTGATGTTGTTCACATGGATGTTCCACTTCAAGTCCTGACTGATGGTGACGCCAAGGTACTTGCTACTGTGTTCTCGCTCCAGTATGTGGCCATGTATTTTGTAGTTGGTTAAAATCGGGTTCTTTTGGGTGACATGAATAATTGTACATTTATCAGGGTTAAAGGCCAGAACAGATATACAATGGACAAGCTAAGTGTATCCAATCAGAGGTAATCTTCCATAGCAAGTACTTTCAATATCAGAATACAATGTAATGCCCATGTAGCAGAATCTGATAAGAATGGTAAACTCGAACATAAAGACGTAATTGTCCTTTTGTTTTCCAACATATACATTGTATCAAAACAGAGACAGCACACTCAACACAATGTTATACAACAAATGAAACTTACAATTCGTAAACAATCTATTTGTTCAAAAGATTTCGCATTCATACATGGATCTGACAAATTGTTGCAGTTGGTATGGCGGACCTGTCCAGATGTGCAAAGAACAATATCTGAGAGTTAAGGATTTCAAACCATCACTTAGGCGTAATATATACAAAGATAAGCCTAAGTAGTTGTCTTTTCACATCAGGATAGATAAAAACATAACAACAATAGAAATGGATAAAACCGCTTACAGTGACATGTCCTTAAAATAGTACACGTGAGCCTCCGTGGCCCAATGGATAAGGCACCGGCCTCCTAAGCCGGGGATTGCGGGTTCGAGTCCCGCCGGAGGTTGTGTATTTTTGTAACGCACAAACAATATCCAATGGACTGATTGAATTTAATGATATTCCCATTCGACATTATTTTTATTTTTTTTTTATTTATATAGTTAAATGAGTTTTGAACTTTTCATTAGACAATTTAAGGTTTTTTCTTTGAGCCTCCGAGCTAATTAAAAATATATATATATTATCTGAAATTCTATTACATTGTAATAACATTATTTTGTAATGTTTGTTATGACTATATAGAAGGTAAATACAGCCTGATTTGACAATGATGAGCATACAATTGTTTCTGTAGATGTTTCATAAGTCTTCAACTGTAGCATAGTATTCAGCTGGGCTTTTGTTGTCGATCTCCATGACTTATATGATGTCGCTACTGCGAAGTGAACAAAGACGTTAAATTTATATTATACTTCATTCTCTTCGTACTTGTCCACACATCCACATTACGCAGTCCTCATATCCATGTAACGTAGTCCACACATCCATGTAACGTACTCCACAAATCAATAAAGCGCAGTCCACACATCCATATTACGTAGTCCACACATCCAAATTACGTAGTTTTCACATCCACTCTACTTACTCTACACATCCATATGGCGCACCATTGTTCCTTTTGTTGTTTACCTTACGGTTATTTGATGAATGATACATTTTCTCTAAAATACAAACAGCCATACTGTTGGCAGAATGAAATATCAAAAAGAAAATATTTTCTCAGCCGAACAATGACTATTTGTTTGATATCGTAAATGTTCTTTTGTTTTCCAACATAAATTATACGGCTCAGAAAGATGTCTGAGAGTTTAGGATTTCGAATCATCACTTGGACGTAATTTATACTCAGATGATAGTTGTCTTTGCACATCAGGATAGATGAAAACATAACAAAACAAATGCATAAGACTGCTACATGTATGTTAAACACTTACATATCCTTGATAAAATAACGCAAGCCTCCGTGGCCCAATGGATAAGGCACAGCCGGGGATTGTGGGTTCGAGTCCCGCCGGAGGTTGTGTTTTTTATTTTATTCAGTTTGAGTTGGTAGTAATTTTGAGTAATGTGTGACAAAGGGAGTGGATAAACGGTATTTTGATTTTTTATTAAGAATATCAAATGATGATAAAATCAAAACACGAGATGATCAAACACAATAGTGTAAAATACAAATAACAAGATTTCGAAAATAGATCACGACACCGAATTTCAGTTTTATTAAAAAAAAATCAAAAGATTGCGCGAGGTTTTTGTTACCTGTCCTGATAACCTCTTCGGTAGATTAAAAAAGAAAAAACTATGTCAGCCAAGAATTGGGTACAACCTATTTCCATGGGAACGCTGAGAGTACGCTGGAAAATCCTTCCCCAAAACTCAACAAAAACACTGCAAACCAGGAATTCAATCATTCGTACTATAGCTTTTCTAGCACAAGCTTTTGTTGTGTGTTTTTTTAAGTATGTACCAGGATAGCTCACCACCATATATTTGTATCGTCGTCCGCACTTTCTGGAAAAGAAAGGTCTCATAACGAAAGATCGACGACGTTAGTTGTCCTGTTGTTTTCCAACATATATCAAAACAGAGAAAGCACACTCAGCACAAATTATTCAAAAAAATAAAACAATGTATTTGTTTTCGCACTCTTACATGGATCCCGTTGGTATGGCGGACCTGTACAGATGTGCAAAGAACAATATCTTAAAGTTAAGGATTTCAAATCATCACTTGGCCGTAATTTTTACAAAGATACAGTTATCTCTCATATCTTGCCATATTGGATAGAATTTCTTCTTCTTCCACAACTGAGATTGGTTCTGCAAGAAAAAGTTAATAACAAAACCTCTCGACGTATTAACAGTTAAAAACAACAGATATCTGGCTTAGATGGTAAATACCGCTTGCCCTGCTGACAGCCTATCCAGCTGGGACTTGAAGCTCTTCAATGTGTATCCGGAGTGTCCATCTATGTTTCATCCTGTCTGTTTGGTGGTCTGTAGCATGCTGTAACAATCAGACTCCTTTACTTTGGGAGGTCAATTTGAACATTCATAAGCTCTGTGTCCAGCTGGCTAACATGGATTTCTGATGTAACTTGGTCTTTCTTAGTGGCTTTGAGTATGCCTCCATTGTCGTCTGTTCCCCTGTCTCTGCGTCTGACCTCGTAGTCCACTGGTATGATGGGTTTGTCCATGTTTCACAACATTTACATTTCAACAGATTTTATTGACATACAGATGTTAATTATCAAAGAAAATAAAAAAGGACCGAGAACTGAACCTTGTGGGACACCAGCATTAACTAATTTGTATGAAGAAAAGAAACCTTCAGTAACAACCCTTTGTCTTCTATCAGAAAGATAATTTTCAAACCATTTAAGAAGTTTGCCTGATATACCATATTTACTTAACTTATGTATGAGGCCAACATGCCAGACTCTTGAATATACATGGCGTCTGCACTACTTATCATATTTCCCTGCTATCCCAATATTCAAAGACCGCTTGTTTTCGATAATTTTATTATTCAACTTCAACATCTTATGGTGTATATTCGAAAACTTGCAATGTATGTTTGATTAGTTATTATTTGTATTGTAATATATTGTGTTTGGTGTTTGATAATATCGTGTTTTGTATTTGTAAATGATTGTAAAATACAGAACACCATATACCCACTCCCTCTGTCACACATTACTCAAAATTACGATGATATACGTAAATTAGAACAGATATACAATGAACAAGCTAGGTGTATCCAATCAGTGGTGACCATTCACAGCAAGTACCTCCAATATCAGAATACAATTCACTGTCCATGTAGTAATCTCTGATTAGAATGTTGAAATCGAACAGAACGATCGACGTAATTGTCTTTTTGTTTTCCAACATATATCAAAACACAGACAGCACACTCAACACAAATTTATAACAACATATGAAATTTGCCATTCGTAAGCAATGTATTTGTTCAAAGGATTTCGCATCCTTACATGGATCTGACAAATTGTTACCGTTGGTATGGCGGACCTGTCCAGATGTGCAAAGAACGATGTCTGAGAGATTATGACTTCAAACCATCACTTGGACGTAATTTATACAAAGATACAGTTGTCTTTGATTATCAGGACAGATAAAAAACATAACAACAAAATAAATGAATAAAACCGCTTAATGTATGGTCAACAGTGACATATCCTTAAAAAATACAAGTGAGCCTCCGTGGCCCAATGGATAAGGCACCGGCCTCCTAAGCCGGGGATTGCGGGTTCGAGTCCCGCCGGAGGTTGTGTTTTTATTCTATTGTGTTTGTATAGAGTTGGTTCTGTTGTTCCATTGTCTATGTCAATGAGACATTTCTTTTCCAAAAAGGCGGACGACGATACAAATATCTGGTGGTACATACTTTTGAAAAACACAACAAAGCTTGTGCTAGAAAAGCGATGGTTGGCAGTGCTTTTGATGAGTTTGGGGGAAGGATTTTCCAGCGGACTGTCGGCGTTCCCACGGGAATAGGCTGTTCCCAACTCTTGGCTGACTTCGTTTCTCATACAAAGCTGAATTTGTCTCAAATGGTTGTGAGGAGAGGTAACACAAATCTTGTCCAATCTTTCATTATTTTTTAGTATTATTCAAAAAATTGTTCGTTGTTCTGAAAAACACAACAAAGCTTGTGCTAGAAAAGCTGTAGTATAGTAGAGTTTGGGGAAAGGTAAACAGTGACATGTCGAATGTTCGAAATCTTGTTATTTGTATTTTACAATCTTGTGTTTTGTATTTGATAATTTTATTATTTATATTCAACATCTTATGGTGTATATTCGAAAACTTGCACTGTATGTTTGATATGTTATTATTTGTCTTGTAATATATATACAGATATACAATGAACAAGCTAAGTGTATCCAATCAGTGGTGACCTTCCATAGCAAGTACCCCCAATATCAGAATACAATTCACTATCCATGTAGCAATCTCTGATTAGAATGTTGAAATCGAACAGAACGATCGACGTAATTGTCTTTTTGTTTTACAACATATATCAAAACACAGACAGCACACTCAACACAAATTTATAACAACATATGAAACTTGCCATTCGTAAACAATTGATTTGTTCAAAGGATTTCGCATCCTTACATGGATCTGACAAATTGTTACCGTTGGTATGATGGACTTGTCCAGATGTGCAAAGAACGATGTCTGAGAGATTATGACTTCAAACCATCACTTGGACGTAATTTATACAAAGATACAGTTGTCTTTGATTATCAGGACAGATAAAAACATAACAACAAAATAAATGGATAAAACCCCTTAATGTATGGTCAACAGTGACATATCTTTAAAAAAATACAAGTGAGCCTCCGTGGCCCAATGGATAACACAACAAAGCTTTTGCTAGAAAAGCTATGGTTGTCAGTGCTTTTGATGAGTTTGGGGGAAGGATTTTCCAGCGGACTGTCGGCGTTCCCACGGGAATAGGCTGTTCCCAACTCTTGGCCGACTTCGTTTCTCATACGAAGCTGAATTTGTCTCAAAGGTTATGAGGAGAGGTAACACAAATCTTGTCCAATCTTTTATTATTTTTTTATTATTATTCAAAAAATTATTCGTTGTTCTGAAAAACACAACAACAGAGACAGCACACTCAACACAATTTCATAACAATAAATGAAACTTACCATTTGTTTGTTCAAAGGTTTTCGCTTTCTTACAAGGATCTGACAAATTGCCACAGTTGGCATAGTTGACTTGTCCAGATGTGCAAAGAACAATATCGGAGAGTGAAGTATTTCAAACCATCACTTAGGCGTAATTCATACAAAGATACACATGTCTTTGCACATCAGGATAGATAAAAACATAACAACAAAACAAATGGATAATGCTGCTACATGTATGTTCAAATGTGACATATCATTAAAATAATACACGTGAGCCTCCGTGGCCCAATGGATAAGGCACCGGCCTCCTAAGCCGGGGATTGCGGGTTCGAGTCCCGCCGGAGGTTGTGTTTTTATTTTATTGGGTTTTGTATAGAGTTAGTTCTGTTGTACCATTGTCTATGTTTATGAGTGTGTTGTTATTTCTATTGTCGAGTCATTGGACAAAGACATTGATGTATCTTTTGAATGGCTGCACATGTTGGAATTTGCCTTCCTACATGACCAAACATCCTTATGGTGCACCAAGGATACTTATAAGCAACGAAACGCCTTACTGATTCTTCGTACCATTAAATCAGGACTACAGTCTTATTGTAACACTGTATACTCCAGGATTGGAATCGATGGGATGTGGAATTTGTTTAACTCGAAAGATCTTGTTATTTGTATTTTACAATCTTGTGTTTTGTATTTGATACTTTTGTTATTTATGTTCAACATCTTATGATGTATATTCGAAAACTTGCACTGTATGTTTGATATGTTATTATTTGTGTTGTAATGCATTGTGTTATGTATGTTATAATCTCGTGTTTTGTATTTGATAATGATTATGAAATACAGAACCCCATATACCCACTCCCTCTGTCACACATTACCCAAAATTACTAAAAATACGTAAGTCAGAACAGATATACAATGGACAAGCTAAGTGTATCCAATCAGAGGTAATCTTCCATAGCAAGAACTTTCAATATCAGAATACAATTTAATGCCCATGTAGCAGAATCTGATAAGAATGGTAAACTCGAACATAAAGACGTAATTGACCTTTTGTTTTCCAACATATACATTGTATCAAAACAGTGACAGCACACTCAACACAATGTTATACAACAAATGAAACTTACAATTCGTAAACAATTTATTTGTTCAAAAGATTTCGCATTCATACATGGATCTGACAAATTGTTGCAGTTGTTATGGCGGACCTGTCCAGATGTGCAAAGAACAATATCGGAGAGTGAAGTATTTCAAACCATCACTTAGGCGTAATTCATACAAAGATAAACCTAAGTAGTTGTCTTTTCACATCAGGATAGATAAAAACATAACAACAATAGAAATGGATAAAACAGCTTAATATATGTTCAACAGTGACATGTCCTTAAAATAATACACGTGAGCCTCCGTGGCCCAATGGATAAGGCACCGGCCTCCTAAGCCGGGGATTGCGGGTTCGAGTCCCGCCGGAGGTTGTGTTTTTATTGTATTGGGTTTTGTATAGAGTTAGTTCTGTTGTACCAATGTCTATGTTTATGAGTGTGTTGTTATTTCTGTTGTCGAGTCATTGGACAAAGACATCGATGTATCTTTTGAATGGCTGCACATGTTGGAATTTGCCTTCCTGCATGACCAAACATTGTTATGGCGCACCAAGGTTCCTAATAAGCAACACAATGCCTTACTACCATTCTTCGTACCATTAAATTAGGACTTCAGTTTTATTGTCCATGTAACACTGTATTGGATTCCAGGATTGGAATTGATGGGATGTGAAAAACAAACTCGAAGATCTTCTGGTCAATCTTGAGCAACCCTCCTAAAACTTGTTTTCGATAAAAACATTGGATATGTCAACCCTCAATCATTCGTACTATAGCTTCTCTAGCACAAGTTTTTTTTTTCAAACGTATGTACCAAATTAGCTCACCACCATATATTTGTATCGTCGTCCGCCCTTTCTGGAAAACAAAGGTCTCATAACGAAAGATCGACGACGTTAGCTGTCCTTTTGTTTTCCAATATATATCAAAACAGAGACAGCACACTCAACACAATGTTTTACAACAAATAAAACTTGCCATTCGTAAACAATATATTTGTTTTCGCATTCTTACATGGATCTGACTAATTGTTTCGATTGGTATGGTGGACCTGTACAGATGTGCAAAGAACAATATCTGAGAGTTAAGGATTTCAAATCATCACTTGGGCGTAATTTATACAAAGATACAGTTTTCTCTCATATCTCGCCATATTGGATAGAGTTTCTTCTTCTTCTTCCACAACTGAGTTGGGTTCTGCAAGAACGTTAATATCTCAGGCGCATGTTGACAGAGAGTTAAAAACCTATCGGCGTATTTACAGTTAAAAAAACAGATATCTGGCTTAGATGGTAAATACTGCACGCCCTGCTGGTAGCCTATCCAGCTGGGACTTGAAGCTCTCCATGGTTGGTGCTGCTGGTGTATCTGGAGGAAGCTTATTCCATTGTCTGATGGTACGTGGGTAGAAGGAATATTTATAACTGTCACTAGATGTTGCGATTTTCCTGAATTTGTTGGTCTTAGTTCTCCTTGATTCCAATGCCACCTAGCCTAGATGTTGTAAAATACTGGTGACAGAGCCTGATTCTTAGTCTTTGTTGTTATTGGTTACAAATCGTGCTGCCCTCCGTTGGACCTTTTCTGTTAAGCTGGCATTCTGGTTGGGATATGGGTCCCAAACGGTTGCTGCATATTCTAGCGTCGGTCTTACAATCGCCTTGTATGCAGCTTCCTTCACCGATGTTCTACAGCCTCTCAGGTTGCGTCTGATGAACCCCAGTGACCTATTGGCTTTAGTGGTGATGTTGTTCACATGGATGTTCCACTTCAAGTCCTGACTGATGGTGACGCCAAGGTACTTGCTACTGTGTTCTCGCTCCAGTATGTGGCCATGTATTTTGTAGTTGGTTAAAATCGGGTTCTTTTGGGTGACATGAATAATTGTACATTTATCAGGGTTAAAGGCCAGAACAGATATACAATGGACAAGCTAAGTGTATCCAATCAGAGGTAATCTTCCATAGCAAGTACTTTCAATATCAGAATACAATGTAATGCCCATGTAGCAGAATCTGATAAGAATGGTAAACTCGAACATAAAGACGTAATTGTCCTTTTGTTTTCCAACATATACATTGTATCAAAACAGAGACAGCACACTCAACACAATGTTATACAACAAATGAAACTTACAATTCGTAAACAATCTATTTGTTCAAAAGATTTCGCATTCATACATGGATCTGACAAATTGTTGCAGTTGGTATGGCGGACCTGTCCAGATGTGCAAAGAACAATATCTGAGAGTTAAGGATTTCAAACCATCACTTAGGCGTAATATATACAAAGATAAGCCTAAGTAGTTGTCTTTTCACATCAGGATAGATAAAAACATAACAACAATAGAAATGGATAAAACCGCTTACAGTGACATGTCCTTAAAATAGTACACGTGAGCCTCCGTGGCCCAATGGATAAGGCACCGGCCTCCTAAGCCGGGGATTGCGGGTTCGAGTCCCGCCGGAGGTTGTGTTTTTATTTTATTGGGTTTTGTAAAGAGTTGGTTCTGTTGTATCATTGTCTATGTTTATGAGTGTGTTGTTATCTCTGTTGTCGAGTCATTGGACAAAGACATTGATGTATCTTTTGAATGGCTGCACATGTTGGAATTTGCCTTCCTGCATGACCAAACATCCTTATGGCACACCAGGGATCCTTTTTAGCAACAAAATGCTTTACTACCATTCTTAGTGCCATTAAATTAGGACAACAGTTTTATTGTGACACTATAAACTCCAGGAATGGAATTAACGGGATGCGGAATTTGATAAACTTGAAAGATATTCTGGTTAATCTTGAGCAACCCTCCCAAAACGTTTTTTCGATAAAAACATCTGATAATTCCACCCTTTACACTACCATATAAAGCTCAAAGAACATCTTCGATCTCTCATTATCGCCCTTCTTTTCCAAAAAGGCGGACGACGATACAAATATATGGCGGTGAGCTATCTTGTACTTTTAAAAAACAAAACAACCTTGTGCTGGAAAAGCTAGTACGAATGATTGTATTCCTGGTTGGCAGTGTTTTTGTTGAGTTTGAGGGAAGGATTTTCCAGTGGACTGTCAGCGGTCTCATAGGAATAGGCTGTATCCAAATCTTGGCTGACTTGGTTTTTTTTTTCATACGAAGCTGAATTTGTCGACGAGCATTAGTTTAAACATATTTATTGTCAAAATTTGACAGCAAGTTAATGCAACTTATCAACGCCTTCTCCCAATATACATTTTACATGATATTACAATAATTAGTTCACAAAAGTACAAAATTGAAATCACAAATGATTTTAAAATTTCTTGCTGGATTTGGTAAAACTGTGCACACTTCTAAAAATATTTGTGTTAAGGTCCACCGAAAATTCTGAGTTGCCAAACAAAAGTATTTCCAAACTTATTGTAGCATTCAAAATATTTAAATTCTGAAACCAAATACGTCTTTTTTCATTTGCAAAATTGTGACATTGAACTAAAATAAATTCTCACAAGGATGACCACAAGTACAAGCTGACTTCTCGACATTCATCTAAAGTGATCATAATTTAGGGAACTACCACGATGTCCGAGTTTGGTATGCAAAATATTAAGTTTACGAATTCCAAAATTAAATTGGCGGATTTGACTGAAAACTTGGCGTAATTAATACAAAGATACATGGTTAATGAAAAAGTAAAGCCGTTTAATTTATGGTCAATAGTCATATGTGTGTGTTACGTCATCAGTTACATATCATAAAAGTCATGTACGTGAGCCTCCGTGGCGCAATGGATAAGGCACCGGCCTCCTAAGCCGGGGATTGCGGGTCCGAGTCCCGCCGGAGGTTGTGTTTTTATTTTATTGGGTTTGTATAGAGTTGGTTCTGTTGTATCATTGTCTATGTCTATGGGTGTGTTGTTATCTTTATTGTCGAGTCATTGGGTAAAGACATTGATGTATCTTTTGAATAGCTGCATATTAGAATTTGCCTTCCTGCCAAGGGTCGCGGGTTCGAGCCCCAGCGACGACATTATTAGTCACTTTTCCTCGTCCTAGTATAAACTGGTGCCGATGACCCTTTTTTAAAGATCTTGGGATGGATTTAGAAAAGGTATGTGTGTGGGGGGTGGGGGTAGTATAAAAGATATGCATCGATTAGGTTGCCTTACAAGCGTGAGGAATTTCTTTTAAGCTCAGTCTGTAGAACATCGGGTTTGAGAGCCAAGGGTCGCGGGTTCGAGCTCCAGCGACGGCACTATATATCTTTTATCACTTTTCCTCTGCCACAGGGGAATGTAGCATGTCCTTTGCCTCCTTTAATTATATTATGATATAACGGTATCACAGGGGACTGTAGCATGTCCTTTGCCTCCTCTAATTATATTATGATATAACGGTATCACAGGGGATTGTAGCATGTCCTTTGCCTCCTCTAATTATATTATGATATAACGGTATCACAGGGGACTGTAGCATGTCCTTTGCCTCCCCTAATCCTATTATGATATAAAGCTACTACAGGGGACGGTAGCATGGTCTTTGCCTCCCCTGTCCCTATTATGATATAAAGCTATCACAGGGGACTGTAGCATGTCCTTTGCCTCCCCTAATCCTATTATGATATAAAGCTATCACAGGGGACGGTAGCCGGTCCTTTGCCTCCCGTATAATAAAATAAAGCTTTTAATGCGTGACTTTTGACATATGGGCCATGTCACTCGCTTACCACTCATTTTGTAGCCTATAATTAGATACATTCTATTTGGTTTCCTTTGTTTCTGTTTGAGAACCCTCGTCTCACTTATCTCGACGTGAGCCTCCGTGGCCCAATGGATAAGGCACCGGCCTCCTAAGCCGGGGATTGCGGGTTCGAGTCCCGCCGGAGGTTTATCCTAAAATTTTGTCAGTGGTTTATAGGCGGGTATGAAACCCTTGTTCGCCTCTTACACCATTTCTTTTATTTATCTAATAATAATAATAATATTTAATCAGGTAAACAAATGCACGAATTTTACATGATATCAAAATATTTATAAAACAGAACAGCCAATTATCACAATGTTTGAGCAAACTGATATCATAGTAACTTTCACAAAGTGTATTTTTCATTATTATTAAAATGCTGATTGCACTATTAAAACAGACAGCGGTTGCGAAGCGGCGCCAGGTTTGGTCTCCGTGCACTTCTGGTGCTTCCACATGCACGAATGCCTTCTGTGACAGGAAGAGACTGGGGTGACGGGGAGAAGGCGGGGTGACAGGGAGAATCTGTGGTGACTAGGAGAGTTTGGGGTGACGGGGAGAGACTGGGGTGACGGGGAGAAGGAGGGGTGACGGGGAGAATCTGTGGTGACTAGGAGAGACTGGGGTGACGGGTAGAGCCTGGGTTGACGGGGAGAATCTGGGTGACGGGGAGAATGAGGGGGTGACGGGGAGAATGAGGGGGTGACGGGGAGAATCTGTGGTGACGGGGAGAATGAGGGGGTGACGGGGAGAGACTGGGGTGACGGGGAGAGTCTGGGTTGACGGGGAGAATGAGGGGTGACGGGGAGAATCTGGGTGACGGTGAGAATGAGGGGTGACAGGGAGAATGAGGGGGTGGCGGGGAGAGTCTGGGTGATGGGGAGAATGAGGGGGTGACGGGGAGAATCTTGGTGACGGTGAGAATGAGGGGTGACGGGGAGAATGAGGGGGTGGCGGGGAGAGTCTGGGTGACGGGGAGAATGAGGGGGTGACGGGGAGGGTCTGGGTTGACGGGCAAAAAGCTGGGATGACGGACAGAATGAGGGGTGTCGGGGAGGGTCTAGGTTGACGGGGAAAAGCCGGGATGACGGGGAGAATGAGGGGGTGACGGGGAGGGTCTAGGTTGACGGGGAAAAGCTGGGATGACGGGGAGAATGAGGGGGTGACGGGGAGAGTCTGAGGTGACGGGGAGAGTCTTGGGTGACGTGGAGAGACTGGGGTTACGGGGAGAATGAGGGGGTGACGGGGAGGGTCTAGGTTGACGGGGAAAAGCTGGGATGACGGGGAGAAGGAGGTGTGACGGGGAGAGTCTGAGGTGACGGGGAGAGTCTTGGGTGACGGGGAGAGACTGGGGTGACGGGGAGAATCTGGGTTGACGGGAAGAGGCTGTGGTTACTGGGTGAGTCTGGGGTGACGGGGAGAAGGAGGGGTGACGGGGAGAATGAGGGGTTTGCGGGGAGAGTCTGGGTGACGGGGAGATTGAGGGGTGACGGGGAGGGTCTAGGTTGACGGGGAGAAGGAGGGGTGACGGGAAGAGTCTGAGGTGACGGGGAGAGTCTTGGGTGACGGGGAGAGACTGGGGTGACGGGTAGAGCCTGGGTTGACGGGGAGAATCTGGGTGACGGGGAGAATGAGGGGGTGACGGGGAGAATGAGGGGGTGACGGGGAGAATCTGTGGTGACGGGGAGAATGAGGGGGTGACGGGGAGAGACTGGGGTGACGGGGAGAGTCTGGGTTGACGGGGAGAATGAGGGGTGATGGGGATAATCTGGGTGACGGTGAGAATGAGGGGTGACAGGGAGAATGAGGGGGTGGCGGGGAGAGTCTGGGTGATGGGGAGAATGAGGGGTGACGGGGAGAATGAGGGGGTGACGGGGAGAATCTGTGGTGACGGGGAGAATGAGGGGGTGACGGGGAGAGACTGGGGTGACGGGGAGAGTCTGGGTTGACGGGGAGAATGAGGGGTGACGGGGAGAATCTGGGTGACGGTGAGAATGAGGGGTGACGGGGAGAATGAGGGGGTGGCGGGGAGAGTCTGGGTGATGGGGAGAATGAGGGGGTGACGGGGAGAATCTTGGTGACGGTGAGAATGAGGGGTGACGGGGAGAATGAGGGGGTGGCGGGGAGAGTCTGGGTGACGGGGAGAATGAGGGGGTGACGGGGAGGGTCTGGGTTGACGGGCAAAAAGCTGGGATGACGGACAGAATGAGGGGTGTCGGGGAGGGTCTAGGTTGACGGGGAAAAGCCGGGATGACGGGGAGAATGAGGGGGTGACGGGGAGGGTCTAGGTTGACGGGGAAAAGCTGGGATGACGGGGAGAATGAGGGGGTGACGGGGAGAGTCTGGGGTGACGGGGAGAGTCTTGGGTGACGTGGAGAGACTGGGGTTACGGGGAGAATGAGGGGGTGACGGGGAGGGTCTAGGTTGACGGGGAAAAGCTGGGATGACGGGGAGAAGGAGGTGTGACGGGGAGAGTCTGAGGTGACGGGGAGAGTCTTGGGTGACGGGGAGAGACTGGGGTGACGGGGAGAATCTGGGTTGACGGGAAGAGGCTGTGGTTACTTGGTGAGTCTGGGGTGACGGGGAGAAGGAGGGGTGACGGGGAGAATGAGGGGTTTGCGGGGAGAGTCTGGGTGACGGGGAGATTGAGGGGTGACGGGGAGGGTCTAGGTTGACGGGGTGAGTCTGGGGTGACGGGAGAATCTGGGGTGACGGGGAGAGACTGAGGTGACGGGGAGAGACTGGGGTGACGGGGAGAGTCTTGGGTGACGGGGAGAGACTGGGGTGACGGGGAGAGACTGGGGTGACGGGGAGAGACTGGGGTGACGGGGAGAGTCTTGGGTGACGGGGAAACTTATTGTAGCATTCAAAATATTTAAATTCTGAAACCAAATACGTCTTTTTTCATTTGCAAAATTGTGACATTGAACTAAAATAAATTCTCACAAGGATGACCACAAGTACAAGCTGACTTCTCGACATTCATCTAAAGAGATCATAATTTAGGGAACTACCACGATGTCCGAGTTTGGTATGCAAAATATTAAGTTTACGAATTCCAAAATTAAATTGGCGGATTTGACTGAAAACTTGGCGTAATTTATACAAAGATACATGGTTAATGAAAAAGTAAAGCCGTTTAATTTATGGTCAATAGTCATATGTGTGTGTTACGTCATCAGTTACATATCATGTAAAAGTCATGTACGTGAGCCTCCGTGGCGCAATGGATAAGGCACCGGCCTCCTAAGCCGGGGATTGCGGGTCCGAGTCCCGCCGGAGGTTGTGTTTTTATTTTATTGGGTTTGTATAGAGTTGGTTCTGTTGTATCATTGTCTATGTCTATGGGTGTGTTGTTATCTTTATTGTCGAGTCATTGGGTAAAGACATTGATGTATCTTTTGAATAGCTGCATATTAGAATTTGCCTTCCTGCCAAGGGTCGCGGGTTCGAGCCCCAGCGACGACATTATTAGTCACTTTTCCTCGTCCTAGTATAAACTGGTGCCGATGACCCTTTTTTAAAGATCTTGGGATGGATTTAGAAAAGGTATGTGTGTGGGGGGTGGGGGTAGTATAAAAGATATGCATCGATTAGGTTGCCTTACAAGCGTGAGGAATTTCTCTTAAGCTCAGTCTGTAGAACATCGGGTTTGAGAGCCAAGGGTCGCGGGTTCGAGCTCCAGCGACGGCACTATATATCTTTTATCACTTTTCCTCTGCCACAGGGGAATGTAGCATGTCCTTTGCCTCCTTTAATTATATTATGATATAACGGTATCACAGGGGACTGTAGCATGTCCTTTGCCTCCTCTAATTATATTATGATATAACGGTATCACAGGGGACTGTAGCATGTCCTTTGCCTCCTCTAATTATATTATGATATAACGGTATCACAGGGGACTGTAGCATGTCCTTTGCCTCCTCTAATTATATTATGATATAACGGTATCACAGGGGAATGTAGCATGTCCTTTGCCTCCTCTAATTATATTATGATATAACGGTATCACAGGGGACTGTAGCATGTCCTTTGCCTCCTCTAATTATATTATGATATAACGGTATCACAGGGGACTGTAGCATGTCCTTTGCCTCCTCTAATTATATTATGATATAACGGTATCACAGGGGAATGTAGCATGTCCTTTGCCTCCTCTAATTATATTATGATATAACGGTATCACAGGGGACTGTAGCATGTCCTTTGCCTCCCCTAATCCTATTATGATATAAAGCTACTACAGGGGACGGTAGCATGGTCTTTGCCTCCCCTGTCCCTATTATGATATAAAGCTATCACAGGGGACTGTAGCATGTCCTTTGCCTCCCCTAATCCTATTATGATATAAAGCTATCACAGGGGACGGTAGCCGGTCCTTTGCCTCCCGTATAATAAAATAAAGCTTTTAATGCGTGACTTTTGACATATGGGCCATGTCACTCGCTTACCACTCATTTTGTAGCCTATAATTAGATACATTCTATTTGGTTTCCTTTGTTTCTGTTTGAGAACCCTCGTCTCACTTATCTCGACGTGAGCCTCCGTGGCCCAATGGATAAGGCACCGGCATCCTAAGCCGGGGATTGCGGGTTCGAGTCCCGCCGGAGGTTTATCCTAAAATTTTGTCAGTGGTTTATAGGCGGGTATGAAACCCTTGTTCGCCTCTTACACCATTTCTTTTATTTATCTAATAATAATAATAATATTTAATCAGGTAAACAAATGCACGAATTTTACATGATATCAAAATATTTATAAAACAGAACAGCCAATTATCACAATGTTTGAGCAAACTGATATCATAGTAACTTTCACAAAGTGTATTTTTCATTATTATTAAAATGCTGATTGCACTATTAAAACAGACAGCGGTTGCGAAGCGGCGCCAGGTTTGGTCTCCGTGCACTTCTGGTGCTTCCACATGCACGAATGCCTTCTGTGACAGGAAGAGACTGGGGTGACGGGGAGAAGGCGGGGTGACAGGGAGAATCTGTGGTGACTAGGAGAGTTTGGGGTGACGGGGAGAGACTGGGGTGACGGGGAGAAGGAGGGGTGACGGGGAGAATCTGTGGTGACTAGGAGAGACTGGGGTGACGGGTAGAGCCTGGGTTGACGGGGAGAATCTGGGTGACGGGGAGAATGAGGGGGTGACGGGGAGAATGAGGGGGTGACGGGGAGAATCTGTGGTGACGGGGAGAATGAGGGGGTGACGGGGAGAGACTGGGGTGACGGGGAGAGTCTGGGTTGACGGGGAGAATGAGGGGTGACGGGGAGAATCTGGGTGACGGTGAGAATGAGGGGTGACAGGGAGAATGAGGGGGTGGCGGGGAGAGTCTGGGTGATGGGGAGAATGAGGGGTGACGGGGAGAATGAGGGGGTGACGGGGAGAATCTGTGGTGACGGGGAGAATGAGGGGGTGACGGGGAGAGACTGGGGTGACGGGGAGAGTCTGGGTTGACGGGGAGAATGAGGGGTGACGGGGAGAATCTGGGTGACGGTGAGAATGAGGGGTGACGGGGAGAATGAGGGGGTGGCGGGGAGAGTCTGGGTGATGGGGAGAATGAGGGGGTGACGGGGAGAATCTTGGTGACGGTGAGAATGAGGGGTGGCGGGGAGAATGAGGGGGTGGCGGGGAGAGTCTGGGTGACGGGGAGAATGAGGGGGTGACGGGGAGGGTCTGGGTTGACGGGCAAAAAGCTGGGATGACGGACAGAATGAGGGGTGTCGGGGAGGGTCTAGGTTGACGGGGAAAAGCCGGGATGACGGGGAGAATGAGGGGGTGACGGGGAGGGTCTAGGTTGACGGGGAAAAGCTGGGATGACGGGGAGAATGAGGGGGTGACGGGGAGAGTCTGAGGTGACGGGGAGAGTCTTGGGTGACGTGGAGAGACTGGGGTTACGGGGAGAATGAGGGGGTGACGGGGAGGGTCTAGGTTGACGGGGAAAAGCTGGGATGACGGGGAGAAGGAGGTGTGACGGGGAGAGTCTGAGGTGACGGGGAGAGTCTTGGGTGACGGGGAGAGACTGGGGTGACGGGGAGAATCTGGGTTGACGGGAAGAGGCTGTGGTTACTGGGTGAGTCTGGGGTGACGGGGAGAAGGAGGGGTGACGGGGAGAATGAGGGGTTTGCGGGGAGAGTCTGGGTGACGGGGAGATTGAGGGGTGACGGGGAGAGACTGGGGTGACGGGGAGAAGGAGGGGTGACGGGAAGAGTCTGAGGTGACGGGGAGAGTCTTGGGTGACGGGGAGAGACTGGGGTGACGGGTAGAGCCTGGGTTGACGGGGAGAATCTGGGTGACGGGGAGAATGAGGGGGTGACGGGGAGAATGAGGGGGTGACGGGGAGAATCTGTGGTGACGGGGAGAATGAGGGGGTGACGGGGAGAGACTGGGGTGACGGGGAGAGTCTGGGTTGACGGGGAGAATGAGGGGTGACGGGGAGAATCTGGGTGACGGTGAGAATGAGGGGTGACAGGGAGAATGAGGGGGTGGCGGGGAGAGTCTGGGTGATGGGGAGAATGAGGGGTGACGGGGAGAATGAGGGGGTGACGGGGAGAATCTGTGGTGACGGGGAGAATGAGGGGGTGACGGGGAGAGACTGGGGTGACGGGGAGAGTCTGGGTTGACGGGGAGAATGAGGGGTGACGGGGAGAATCTGGGTGACGGTGAGAATGAGGGGTGACGGGGAGAATGAGGGGGTGGCGGGGAGAGTCTGGGTGATGGGGAGAATGAGGGGGTGACGGGGAGAATCTTGGTGACGGTGAGAATGAGGGGTGACGGGGAGAATGAGGGGGTGGCGGGGAGAGTCTGGGTGACGGGGAGAATGAGGGGGTGACGGGGAGGGTCTGGGTTGACGGGCAAAAAGCTGGGATGACGGACAGAATGAGGGGTGTCGGGGAGGGTCTAGGTTGACGGGGAAAAGCCGGGATGACGGGGAGAATGAGGGGGTGACGGGGAGGGTCTAGGTTGACGGGGAAAAGCTGGGATGACGGGGAGAATGAGGGGGTGACGGGGAGAGTCTGAGGTGACGGGGAGAGTCTTGGGTGACGTGGAGAGACTGGGGTTACGGGGAGAATGAGGGGGTGACGGGGAGGGTCTAGGTTGACGGGGAAAAGCTGGGATGACGGGGAGAAGGAGGTGTGACGGGGAGAGTCTGAGGTGACGGGGAGAGTCTTGGGTGACGGGGAGAGACTGGGGTGACGGGGAGAATCTGGGTTGACGGGAAGAGGCTGTGGTTACTGGGTGAGTCTGGGGTGACGGGGAGAAGGAGGGGTGACGGGGAGAATGAGGGGTTTGCGGGGAGAGTCTGGGTGACGGGGAGATTGAGGGGTGACGGGGAGGGTCTAGGTTGACGGGGTGAGTCTGGGGTGACGGGAGAATCTGGGGTGACGGGGAGAGACTGAGGTGACGGGGAGAGACTGGGGTGACGGGGAGAGTCTTGGGTGACGGGGAGAGACTGGGGTGACGGGGAGAGACTGGGGTGACGGGGAGAGACTGGGGTGACGGGGAGAGTCTTGGGTGACGGGGAAACTTATTGTAGCATTCAAAATATTTAAATTCTGAAACCAAATACGTCTTTTTTCATTTGCAAAATTGTGACATTGAACTAAAATAAATTCTCACAAGGATGACCACAAGTACAAGCTGACTTCTCGACATTTATCTAAAGAGATCATAATTTAGGGAACTACCACGATGTCCGAGTTTGGTATGCAAAATATTAAGTTTACGAATTCCAAAATTAAATTGGCGGATTTGACTGAAAACTTGGCGTAATTTATACAAAGATACATGGTTAATGAAAAAGTAAAGCCGTTTAATTTATGGTCAATAGTCATATGTGTGTGTTACGTCATCAGTTACATATCATACATGTAAAAGTCATGTACGTGAGCCTCCGTGGCGCAATGGATAAGGCAGCGGCCTCCTAAGCCGGGGATTGCGGGTCCGAGTCCCGCCGGAGGTTGTGTTTTTATTTTATTGGGTTTGTATAGAGTTGGTTCTGTTGTATCATTGTCTATGTCTATGGGTGTGTTGTTATCTTTATTGTCGAGTCATTGGGTAAAGACATTGATGTATCTTTTGAATAGCTGCATATTAGAATTTGCCTTCCTGCCAAGGGTCGCGGGTTCGAGCCCCAGCGACGACATTATTAGTCACTTTTCCTCGTCCTAGTATAAACTGGTGCCGATGACCCTTTTTTAAAGATCTTGGGATGGATTTAGAAAAGGTATGTGTGTGGGGGGTGGGGGTAGTATAAAAGATATGCATCGATTAGGTTGCCTTACAAGCGTGAGGAATTTCTCTTAAGCTCAGTCTGTAGAACATCGGGTTTGAGAGCCAAGGGTCGCGGGTTCGAGCTCCAGCGACGGCACTATATATCTTTTATCACTTTTCCTCTGCCACAGGGGAATGTAGCATGTCCTTTGCCTCCTCTAATTATATTATGATATAACGGTATCACAGGGGACTGTAGCATGTCCTTTGCCTCCCCTAATTATATTATGATATAACGGTATCACAGGGGACTGTAGCATGTCCTTTGCCTCCCCTAATCCTATTATGATATAAAGCTACTACAGGGGACGGTAGCATGGTCTTTGCCTCCCCTGTCCCTATTATGATATAAAGCTATCACAGGGGACTGTAGCATGTCCTTTGCCTCCCCTAATCCTATTATGATATAAAGCTATCACAGGGGACGGTAGCCGGTCCTTTGCCTCCCGTATAATAAAATAAAGCTTTTAATGCGTGACTTTTGACATATGGGCCATGTCACTCGCTTACCACTCATTTTGTAGCCTATAATTAGATACATTCTATTTGGTTTCCTTTGTTTCTGTTTGAGAACCCTCGTCTCACTTATCTCGACGTGAGCCTCCGTGGCCCAATGGATAAGGCACCGGCCTCCTAAGCCGGGGATTGCGGGTTCGAGTCCCGCCGGAGGTTTATCCTAAAATTTTGTCAGTGGTTTATAGGCGGGTATGAAACCCTTGTTCGCCTCTTACACCATTTCTTTTATTTATCTAATAATAATAATAATATTTAATCAGGTAAACAAATGCACGAATTTTACATGATATCAAAATATTTATAAAACAGAACAGCCAATTATCACAATGTTTGAGCAAACTGATATCATAGTAACTTTCACAAAGTGTATTTTTCATTATTATTAAGATGCTGTTTGCACTATTAAAACAGACAGCGGTTGGGAAGCGGCGCCAGGTTTGATCTCCGTGCACTTCTGGTGCTTCCACATGCACGAATGCCTTCTGTGACAGGAAGAGACTGGAGTGACGGGGAGAAGGCGGGGTGACAGGGAGAATCTGTGGTGACTAGGAGAGTTTGGGGTGACGGGGAGAGACTGGGGTGACGGGGAGAAGGAGGGGTGACAGGGAGAGTCTGAGGTGACGGGGAGAGTCTTGGGTGACGGGGAGAGACTGGGGTGACGGGGAGAGTCTGGGTTGACGGGGAGAAGGCGGGGTGACAGGGAGAATCTGTGGTGACTAGGAGAGTTTGGAGTGACGGGGAGAGACTGGGTTGACAGGGAGAAGGAGGGGTGACGGGGAGAGTCTGAGGTGACGGGGAGAGTCTTGGGTGACGGGGAGAGACTGGGGTGACGGGGAGAGTCTGGGTTGACGGGGAGAATGAGGGGGTGACGGGGAGAGACTGGGGTGACGGGGAGAATCTGGGTTGACGGGGAGAATGAGGGGTGACGGGGAGAATGAGGGGTGACGGGGAGAATGAGGGGGTGACGGGGAGGGTCTGGGTTGACGGGGAAAAGCTGGGATGACGGACAGAATGAGGGGTGACGGAGAGGTCTGGGTTGACGGGGAGAAGCTGGGATGACGGGGAGAATGAGGGGGTGACGGGGAGGGTCTAGATTGACGGGGAAAAGCTGGGATGACGGGGAGAAGGAGGTGTGATGGGGAGAGTCTGAGGTGACGGGGAGAGTCTTGGGTGACGGGGAGAGACTGTGGTGACGGGGAGAATCTGGGTTGACGGGAAGAAGTTCTGGTTACTGGGTGAGTCTGGGGTGACGGGGAGAAGGAGGGGTGACGGGGAGAATGAGGGGCTTGCGGGGAGGGTCTAGGTTGACGGGGAAAAGCTGGGATGACGGGGAGAAAGAGGTGTGACGGGGAGAGTCTGAGGTGACGGGAGAGTCTGAGGTGACGGGGAGAAGGAGGGGTGACGGGGAGAGTCTGGGGTTACTGGGTGAGTCTGGGGTGACGGGGAGAATCTGGGGTGACGGGGAGAGTCTTGGGTGACGGGGAGAGACTGGGGTGACGGGGAGAGTCTAAGGTGACGGGGAGAGTCTTGGGTGACGGGGAGAGACTGGGGTGACGGGGAGAGTCTTTGGTGACGGGGAGAGACTGGGGTGACGGGGAGAGTCTTTGGTGACGGGGAGAGACTGGGGTGACGGGGAGAGACTGGGGTGACGGGGAGAAGGAGGGGTGACGGGGAGAGTCTAAGGTGACGGGGAGAGTCTTGGGTGACGGAGAGAGACTGGGGTGACGGGGAGATTGAGGGGTGACGGGGAGGGTCTAGGTTGACGGGGAAAAGCTGGGATGACGGGGAGAAGGAGGTGTGACGGGGAGAGTCTGAGGTGACGGGGAGAGTCTGAGGTGACGAGGAGAGTCTGAGGTGACGGGGAGAGACTGGGGTGACGGGGAGAAGGAGGGGTGACGGGGAGAGTCTGGGGTGACGGGGAGAGACTGGGGTGACGGGGAGAGTCTTGATTGACGGGGAGAGACTGGGGTGACGGGGAGAAGGAGGGGTGACGGGGAGAGTCTGAGGTGACGGGGAGAGTCTTGGGTGACGGGGAGAGACTGGGGTGACGGGGAGAGTCTGGGTTGACGGGGAGAAGGAGGGGTGACGGGGAGAGTCTGAGGTGACGGGGAGAGTCTGATTGACGGGGAGAGTCTTGGGTGACAGGGAGAGACTGGGGTGACGGGGAGAAGGAGGGGTGACGGGGAGAGACTGGGGTGACGGGGAGAGTCTAGGTTGACGGGGAAAAGCTGGGATGACGGGGAGAAGGAGGGATGACGGGGAGAGTCTGAGGTGACGGGGAGAGTCTTGGGTGACGGGGAGAGTCTGGGGTGACGGGGAGAGTCTGGGGTGACGGGGAGAGTCTGGGTGACGGGGAGAATGAGGGGGTGACGGGGAGAGTCTGGGGTGACGGGGAGAGTCTGAGGTGACGGGGAGAGTCTGGGGTGACGGGGAGAGTCTGGGTGACGGGGAGAATGAGGGGGTGGCGGGGAGAGTCTGGGTGACGGGGAGAGACTGGGGTGACGGGGAGAGACTGGGGTGACGGGGAGAGTCTGGGTTGACGGGAAGAAGCTGTGGTGACTGGGAGAGACTGGGGTGACGGGGAGAGTCTGGGTTGACGGGGAGAAGGAGGGGTGACGGGGAGAGACTGGGGTGACGGGGAGAGTCTGGGTTGACGGGAAGAAGCTGTGGTGACTGGGAGAGACTGTGGTGACGGGGAGAGTCTGGGGTGACGGGGAGAAGGAGGGGTGACGGGGAGAGTCTGGGTTGACGGGAAGAGGCTGTGGTTACTGGGTGATTTTGGGGTGACTGGGAGAGTCTTGGGTGACGGGGAGAAGGTGGGTGACGGGAGGTGTTGGGGTGACGGGGGTTTGTTCCAAACAGTTCAATGATATATTTTTAAAAAAATCGAAAGGACACAGCCGCAATTTTGAGAGAAAATGTTCTGTTTTAACTGTCAATGCAAATTACATCTGCCAACCATAGCCTATCATATATGTACACCTGAATAATTAAGAATTAAATCGTTTACCATTCAAAAGGTTAATTCTCCACAAATTTTGGCAAAAGAAAAATAATACTGACAAAAAGAAATCAAAGGAAAACATGGTGTTTTCACTTTGGTGAAAATTGAAGCATTGTATTTCTAGCGTATTTTAGGTACGATATATATATTATATAGAGAATATAATATATGTAATATGATAATATCCTATCTAAACCCACACTTTGTTCTGAAGACAGCAATATATTTATTTTCACTTGTGACGAACTCCTCACAGTGGTTATGCGTTCCGGCGTCCCAATTTCGTTGAGGAAGGAAAGGTGGAGTTTCCGCAGAAGCACCGCCGACCAGCGTCTGTCCTATGTGGGTCGTCAGTCCGTGGTCGCGAGGTGTGGGGGCATCCGATTGCCCCCACGTGGATGTTCGCGCCCTGGCGGGGAGTTGATGGACTGGGGCTACCTCAGGTTCTATTCCCAGCCGTTCAACACAAGCGCCTGTTTCTTTTTCCCCCTGTTGGTCTATCCCACCATCCACCCTTTAAGGCTCTTCTTATAAGGAAATTGTGGATATCGAAAATCTTGGTATAAACTCATTTGCATATACATTGCCTTGTATCAAATAAAAAAAATCTGTTTAATTAAAAACTGCAAATGATACTACATATCACGTTTGTTTTAGAATAAACTAACTTTATTTTTCTGTTGAATTGCTGAATTTGAAATATCATTTTAAATTATTTAAGTTTTAAATTCAATCAGTTTTGATTCAAAGTATGCCCTTCAGTGTTATCTCCCCTGTCGCACCATGCGGACGTAGAATGTACGTTTGACTGCTACTGTAAGTAACTATTATCTCCCTATACGCAAGCTTGGTTGTTCATACAAATAAACGTACAGATAAACATATTTAGATAACTTTGAAATATAAAATCTACATATTTTTCTATTACCGCATAATGGGTCATTCTAAATGAAATGCATTTCTACAATACAGTGGATTTCTTCTACACAGTATCGGTAGCTTTTGGTCGGTTATAAAACCTGCTAGCTAGACATGCCTTCATAACGTTAACGTGTCGTGAAAACATTCACGGGCTGTCACGTGAACACAGTTCTCATTTCGAAGCTTTTTCTCTCAGAATACACCTGCTTGAGCACTGTTAACCAATCAGAGATAACCGTTGTACGTATACGAAGCCTGCTTTCTTCTTCTTAAGCTTCTCACAACCTTCAAGATAGCATGTGAAGTAGGTCGGTTAATTGGTAGAAGTAGGTATACAGCATACCATCAATATATCGATGATATTACTTGACCAAAACTACAGGGAGAACTTTGATTACACATTAACGCAAGTGGTCCAGTTTGTCTTATGAAAACTGGTTACGGGAATATATTTAGATTTTTGTTCATATCAGACATCAATGCTGATCAAATAGCCAAAAAACAGTCGTGTACAATTACAATAAGCAGTCTGTGTAATCTTATTCAAAACTAGTTGCAGTATGTAAGTAAATAACTTCCCCCTTTGCCCGGGCCTAATGCCATGGCTTTGCCCTCGAACCATAAATAACTGTACATATTATATACGTGTCAAATAGTAGTTATATATTTTAGTTTCAATATAAATTTTTTTTTATCAAAATATAAGTTTTCCTTCTGGGTCAGCGTAAACCGTCCATTATAATTAAATGTTAGATACTAATCCTAAATAACAAAATTGATAGATACGACCATAAATTTTCCCATATTCATTTTGGGTAATATCTGTTTAATTTTTAGATATTTTATTGGGTTTTTTTCATTGTTGGTAGCTAAATTGTATTTTTCAGCATTTTTTATGATTGTAAATATCTTTTGAAATAAAACTGTATTATCAGCATACATAATAAGATAATATAGATCTAATAGTTGTAATTGATAACTCTGACAAAACAAACACAGAGAAAACAGCATGGGCTATTTCTTTTATAGTTTGAAACAGCTTCAGGAGAACTGGTGCAAAACATATCTTTTTATTCATCATAAAGTATACATGGTACGCCCTGACCTACTCTCACTATCGTTATAAAACTGATGGGTCGAAGCGCAGTGCTAAGTCAAATCACCGCTGTAAAATATAATTTCATGTGTAATGTGTGTATATTTTCTTCTAATTCTCGTCGACTGAAAGGTCTTTAGGGCATGATTGGACGAACAACTATTATTATACATAATAAGTTCCACTTTCACACTTACTTTCATACTATGCTATATCACTGTATTTTTAAGTGGCATGATGATGCTATCTATCATTAAATGTTTTATCAAAAAGGAAAGAAGAAATAGAAAACGAACAAATAAAGACGACAGAAAAAAAAGAGAAAGAAGGAAAATGCGTAGCCCCTGGATATCGAAGATCGAGGGCGCGACAAATTATCCATATCTACCTTCCCAAATCTACCTAGATCTTACCCGAATCTCACAAATAAGCCACAACAAAACATCAGTAGCGGTTATCTCCCCTGTAGCACGCATGGCGGAAAAAAGAGCAACAGTAGCGACTTAATTATTCCTCCCAAGATGAGAGGCACAGGGGGCGTGTATCGCTCACCTGGATACATTGTTATATAGGTTATTGTGGTAAAATATCATCCAAACAGATCTCAAGGACAGAGATAGACTTCTTGAAGCATATCTGTATAAATTAAAAGTTTGGTAAATGGGCGAGTAACTCAACTGTTTTCGAGTTCAACTAAGAAATTAGGTACCTATTGGTGTGGTCAGACCCTGATATCAAAGCTAATATTACGATTGCGTTTGTCTCTTTATGCCAAGCAACTGTATATATAGTTTTGGAGAGGAGATCTCAACTATTTCAAAGTTGTGACACATAAAGGAGGCAGGTGGTCTAGTGGTAGGACGCGGATCGTGATCGAAGGATTGCGAGTTCGAGTCCCGGTCACGACACTTGTGTTGTATCCTTGAGCAAGATACTTTACTCCGCTTGTTCCAGTCTACTCAGCTGTAAATGAGTACGAGGTTGGGCAGTGCTGGAAATTGTAGAATGCTAGCTGTTAGCGCCGAGATGGCAGCACCGGTTGTATGCTCCCCGGGGAGTTGTGAACGATATTGTCTGGTTGCTAAAGCCCTATAACCACGGATAATAATGTGTGAACCGTTTTGAGGCGACCTTCAAGTTGTGATAAAGCGGTATATAAGTACCTCGAATTATTATTATTATTATAATTATAAATCCTGAAATAAAACAATCTGTATTGACTATGCAGCATCCAATATCTATCGAACCGAAATCAAAGATAGCTGTTACAAATTATCAGGTCCCTAATATTTTTTTTTTTTTTTGTAAAATAGGAATATAGCAAATAACTCACCTGTCGCGAAAGTTGCGGTCAATATTAAAAATACTTCCTGAATAACCAGAGGGCCTAGAGTACGTTACCGATACTTTGCCAGTAGGTACCTTGCATTAAATACTATAAAGCTTCCTCATTTAAATTGCCTCGATCTACTGTAAAAAGCTTCTTTTTGAGAACTAGAAAGCCCACCCTACTAATACTTGTACGTGGACACCTGGTATGATATACTATTAAGTTCCCCCAAATAAATGATCTTGACCAACGGAGTCAAATATAAATTTATACATGTATAACAAACATTAAATACCTTCTTTTGCTTAAGTAAAGGCCCCCGATAACTGACACTTTGTAGTAGAGTACTGAGAGTGACTCGCGTAAATGTCTTTAAGAATAAATTTGATTTAATCACATTTAAGCGTCTAACATTGTGCTGATGTGTTATCAAAGCTTCACTATTCCCTGCTCGTGTGAAGTTAAGGACGTGAATTGACGATAGAATGTTACCACATTTCTATGTAATGTACATTTCACGGTCATCTGATCATAGGCTGCTGCTAAAAGCAGCTGTATATGGACAAATGAGTACCTACATTTGATCGGAAACTTCTTCCTCTTTTACCAGTTTATGAATGGGTGGGGAGATTGTGTAGGTGAGATACAGTGCTCATGTAACCTACAGGACGGCTGGATTTCATTGTATAGGTCATCCGTATAGAAAAGGTATAAATTTATCAATATGAAAGATTTCATCAATTATTTTGCAAAATCAATGTTCATATAGAGAATTACAACAATGGGTGATGTTTATAAAATCGATATAATTATTTAATAACTGTGGTATAATAACGTCTTTATTACTCACGCTATTCCTAGCGAGTTTCTTTCTAGTAATTACAATTTTTTTCTCGTAAAAACTCGCCATAACGAGAAATTAACTCGTTATTACGAGAAAGAAACTTGTAATAACGAGAAGGATGGGTGTTTGTTTTCTTATTTTAAGAAGTTTTATCTTTTCTTGTGGTCCTGTTCGGCTTCCGTAGTTGTGTCTCTTTAAAAATGTCAAAATCATGGTTTGGCCCAACAGGATATATCAATTTGTGGTTTGTGTGGGTTGTCTTTTTTGTAACTGAAATTTCCAAGAAAAGCATGTCTTACCTACATTGCCGTGATGTTTTTTTTTTAAACCACACATGTACGTACTATATAGAAAACGAAAGTGTTTTGGCCTTCTGTGGAAAACACGCCAGTGATGTAATTAACGAAGACCGAATGTAAATACATTCTCAACATTTTGAAAATCGTTTAGTAAACCAAACCAAATGCATTCCACAAAATGATATAAGAATATAATTTTGTGGTATGCATTTGGTTTGGTTTGGTTTACTTTGTTTTACATCCTATTAACAACCGGTGTCATATAAGGACGTGCCAGGTTTTGGAGGTTGAGGAAAGCCGGAGTTCCCGTAGAAAACCACCGACCTGCGGTCAGTACCTGGCAACTGCCCCACGCGGGTTTCGAACTCTTGTGTTTTGTATTCGATTAAGATTATGCACATCTTTTACAATACTGATAGCAAGATATCGAACTTACATAAGAGGTTTTCGAATATACCGATGTCGCATCTGAGCCTCTAATCTTTGTCATCTTAAATGATATGTTCTAATAGCAAGTAATCGAGGATTTGTCAACTAAAACTTAACAAAACACGTTGCTAAAAAGACACGCTACACTTCATGCAGGAACATCGCCATAACATATCTGTAGACGAAAAGAAACTTTAAGCTTGGACCTAAACACTAAACAACTGGAGAAATGAATCAATAGTTCACTTCATATGTGAAATTAAAATGAAATTTACGAAATCCATCAGTCTGATCCTTATAAATGCGCATTTGAAATGACGTTGAGCGTCGACAGAGGCTTTGAACACAGGGACACGCGAATGCTTTTATATTGATATTGTTTGACTTACAGTCAATGTGTGAATTGGGATATAACACACCCAGCGACTGTCACAGGTGCTTGCGGACACGAATGTGACTATTTTTTCCATTGAATGTAGATCTAGAAGGTAATATACATATGACGGTGTTTTATAATAATATAATGCTGAATTATTAAGTTTACAATAACAACATATGCAGCGTAGCCTTATAATTATAAAAACCTAAGGCTGTGCTGCATAGGTTGTTATTGTAAACTTTATAATTTAGCATTATATTATTATGAAACACCGTTTATGTATATTACCTTCTTCATTCATATCAATATAAAAGTCTTTGCGTGTCCCCGTGCTTTGAGTTGAGTGTATATTTCAAGTGTCACCTTATAATTATAGCCCTAGCTGGAAATAAACACTAGTAGTTTCGTTTTGACTGAAGGGTTGTCTCTTACACTCCGATATCTACATCTCATTATCATATTATGTGCAAGTCTGTGGTCGAATTTAGGTCCCATGACGCAATGACACATACTAAAACTTTAAACAGCGGTTATCATATATAGATGACATATATTACCATAAAGTTCTCATGTTGTTATCGTGAAATTAGGTCGGGGTACCCAGTTAAACACGGAAGTAAAATACCGTTGAATGTCATAATTCAACTACAGACTGGGGAACACCGCAGTTAGTTTGATCTGATTGAAGAAGGAAACCCACAGGGAACAAGTGTGTATTTAGGCGCTCACACAGGGCAAATTTTTGTGGTGTTTTCTCCTCATTATTGTAGACGGGCGCTGCACGAGTGTTAGCAGATATAGCACGGGGAAGGATTCCACATCCCCCGTCTCAAGCCATGGACCATCCAGTCCCGGAAGTTTCCCACAGGTCGGAGTTCACCTTAATATCAGTTTTAGATATCTTCTAATTGATACACGCGTAGTGTATTAACACCACCAGTGCCTGTTTTTATCTTTTTGACACAACGTTATGGTGTGTACAGTGCCTACTACGAACCTCCATCAAGCTGCCTAGGTCGTGTCGGAGGAAAGTTTGCCGAAGTCAAATTTGTAGTTCACAATTTCGTCAGGATGGAGGTAAGTTTTACCCGTCAGATGAAATTTGTACAAGTTGGCTTGCCAGAATTTTACCGTATTTAATCAAATATATGTAAACAGAATAGAAAGTGAACGAAACCGTTCAACTATTAAATAGCCTTAAAGTGATAGACGGGTGTTCGTAGAGTTGAGGAATCTATCAAATGTGTAGGGGAAGAATCAGCTGATAGCGAAACCTGCTATAGGAGTACACAGTTCTATAGAGTCTGGTTTAGAGCACAGGGACCAGAGAGTTTGTTACAGCTATTTTTGAACCTAAACTAGTGTGTTAAGAGTAATTTTACACTTTTGGGTTGTTTAGTTCAATTTTCGATAAAAATGGCCCTCGTCAATGATCATAAAGGCTACACCCCCAAAAGTGTAAAATTACGCTAAACACCCTAGTTTAGGTTCAAAACTAACTGTAAAAAATTCTCAGGTCCCTGTGGTTTAGGGTGCTGATGTTTAGGGAGGGTTTTACCATAAGTACATTGTATAACATGTATTTCCTATGAATAATACTGTTTTAGGATTATGGTCCCCTACTAAATGTAACGTACTTGATTAAACCAGGCATTTCTAGAAAAACTAGGAAACAGCATATTGATTGGGAGGAGGAGAGTGTTTAAAAATCCCTCATTTAAGTCTTGAATGCCCTGACCTGCTTTCTATGTCAATATTGATAAAACTTGACTCTCCTTGAACATTTTTTTTTATTTAATTTCAAGTTTTATTTTGTATGAGAATTCAGAATAGCTCACTCACTCAAGTAATCAAACCTTTAAATTGGAAGAGTTCAGATAGCTTTCATGGGCAATATGATTGCCAACACTCACTGTGAACATGACAAATGTAAATACAACATGATTCACTGTGCTAGCACAATTAATTGAATATGCCCTGTCCACTTGTCGTTCTGTCATTCACATTGGCTATGGATGCCATATCTGTAACAGTTCAGTGTTTAAAGTATCAATATACATCATTATGATGATCTATATAGTAAGAGTAAAAAGGGTATGATGTTGTTATCTATATATGTACATTAGTTATATGTGTGTCTATTTTTAATTATAGGCACAGGGACCTGATAATTTTTTTCAGCTAGTTTTTTACCTTTATGACCATTGCGAGTTGGGTGGGTGGGGGGGGGGGAGCATTTTTATCGAAAATTGATCTAGCCCCAAAAAGTGTCAACTTACTGTAAAACACCATAGTTTAATATCTATCTAAAACTAGATGTGACAAATTCTCAGGTCCCTGTGTTTATAGGTGGGTATGGATATAGGATCAATAGCTATATATATAGGATGAATTTCTTTATATATCAATGAAATACTTCTAAGTTCAGGGAGTCTCAATCTTGAATATAGAAAATGGTAATATGAAGAAGAAATTGTCTCAGACATGATGTGTATAGGGGTTGGATAGGTGATAGAGTGAATACCTAAGACTGGTGATTTATTGAGATGCTGCCAAGGTAAAGGATTAGTAGCATCAGTGCCAGAGTGATATATCACAGCTGCTGATACACTGGACACTGTGCCAGAAATGTTAGAATCTCCCCCACACTATATCTAGTGTCCAGCTTCTCCGACCAATATATCTAGTGTCCAGCTCCTCCAACCAATATATCTAGTGTCCTGCTCCTCTGACCGATGTATCTAATGTCCAGCTTCTCCGACCAATATATCTAGTGTCCTGCTCCTCTGGCCGATTTATCTAGTGTCCAGCTCCTCTGACCGATATATCTGGTGTCCAGCTCCTCTGGCCGATTTATCTAGTGTCCAGCTCCTCTGGCCGATATATCTAGTGTCCAGCTCCTCTGACCGATATATCTGGTGTCCAGCTCCTCCAACCAATATAACTAGTGTCCAGCTCCTCTGACCAATATATCTAGTGTCAGGTTGTTGTAGAGGACACTCACATATGACTAGGAAATAGCTTAGTCTTCTGCTGCAGTGAAATACTCTCTGTACAAGAAACAGTTTCAATCTCCTTTTAAAAAATGTTTAAAATCTGACTCTTTTGCAATGAAGTGAAGAGTTTTTGGAAATGAATTAAAAAAATCTATCACAAAAATGAGAAAACACAATAAATTGGTATATTGTTGAATTATGTGTATTTATCATAATGATATAGTTTTTATTTAACTTATTTAATCCTGAAGTTAGATTGGAACTCTTCCAATTCAAATGTTGGAATAGTTCATTATGAAATCAGAGGGGTGAAGGGGTAAAGAACCCTGTCCCAACGCAGACAAAAAGAAACTAAAGTGGGCATCCCCATATTACAGTTCTGGCTATACTGTTGATCCAACTGGGCCACGGGGGTACTTTGTAAATACTGGGTATAGTCCTTTGGTTAGAGTGATCCTCATTATTACAGTTATATGCAGTATGTGGTTACCTTTTCCCAACACTGTCACTCATTCTGTTTTATTTACTTTTTCATAAAATGTCTACATATATTGTACATGTTTGGTTGTCTTTTCAAAACTGTTCAGATTCATGAAGCTACACTACATATAAGTAAGCTATTTGAAAAAGAAGCAAAATTGTCAATTCACAAATCTACAGTTTTTGCCAGAGGTTTGGGAATTATTTCGTAAAAGTTGAATACAAATCTTCAATGATCTCCCATGGAGTTGACACAAAGATATTGACAATATCAAAAGAAAAAACATTTACTATTACAAAATCACTGAATAATTTTCACAAATATCTCATTCTGAAAAGATACTTATAAAAGTAGGGCCACACTGTAGTATGTGTGTACTATCACTACAGTGACACAGGGACCTGAGAACTTGTTACATTTTATTACTTAAAGGCTCAATATATGTAACTATCAGCAAAACTTGAAACAAAAATGAAGCCTCATAACTTATTATATTCATATATTTAGTTAAGATTAACTAATATCAGCAATATTCAAGATGGATTCTTATGCGGTTACAGGTACAGCGGCAGTTGCAACTGGGTATTTGTAAACACATGTCCATTTTTAACTGTCTTCTACCTTCGGTTTGTTGTTGAAGTGGGCCCCACCTGAATTATTTTCAATTCTTTGGATTTTTCTGTCAAGAGTTTCTTGTTAGTTACCGCTCAGGTTTACTTCGTTTTAGGCTTATTTTTGCATGATTATCAACTGGATGTTTTTCAGAATTTTTCAGAATCACGAAAACATTTCCTGAAGTTACGTATATTGGGCCTTTAATTACTATCAAGAACATCTAACTACCATAAAACCTTGATTTGACCTAAATTATCTGTGTCATTGTTAACCCTGTGTTGTGATGATTTGACCTAAATTATCTGTGTCATTGTGAACCCTGTGTTGTGATGAGTCTATATGACAGTCATTATACTGGTTTCAGTAATATAAATCCCCAGTCCGGGGTGTATTGTTTACAGTGATGTACATGGTTATTTTAAAGACATGCTAGCACATATACAAATACTCTGGTCTAAACTGTGATGTTGTGTTTAACATTACAAGTACTTGACATTATGTACTTAGAAATATTCACATACACATCCTTGTATAAAATAACATCAAAATGTATTAGTAACATCCGAGGTACAAAAACTATCCGCCCACAGCTTTATACTGTAATGGTATACATACCACTTACAACTGAGAGCATGCAAGGCTTAAAGTGATTGTCAAGGGTCAGTCTAGGTAGGGTTGGAGGAAAAACTAATATTCTCAATGACTTTTACCTCTTGTTATGTCAAAGGTCATAAGTTGTGATATGTCCAAGGTCATAAGTTGTGATATGTCAAAGGTCACAAGTTGTGATATGCCAAAGGTCACAAATTGTGATATGCCAAAGGTCATAAGTTGTGAAATGTCAAAGGTCATAAGTTTTGATATAAATCAAAGGTCACAAAGCTGAAACAACTCATACTAAGTAACTTGTTAGTAATCAGACAGTATTGTATAACTTCAAACATGATAATGCTGTATTTGAAAAATACATATTTATAAATGCTAAATATTTTTACATACCATATTTTTTATTAGCACTGTGACACATGTTATTTAACTTTATTGAAATATTCATTTATGGATAAATGTTTAATCTTTATTTATTCAAAGTCTTCATGACCATTGCTATTTATGTTGACTGATTAAATAATCTAAGTTATCAAGACTTTCTTATCTTTGTATTCTAAATGATTCTTCTTAGGCAATATTACTGTTACATACTTTGCAGTAGTAATACATGTAGCTCTGTCGTAGTGCATTTTTGTCTGTTTTTTTTTTCAAATTTTTAAGTGTGATTCATTGCAGGATATCTTGCATTGGGGGAAATTCTTTTCTAGTCAGACTGTTTTACATTTACCTCAATGTAATATAACTTCTCTGCTTAATATGTACTTCAAATGTTTCTGTGCAGTGATTTGTACAAATGGTGTCTTTTTTGTGAAAATGCTAGCAAAGCAGAAGAAACTGAGAATTGCCAGTTTTAGGCACATAACCTTTGACCTTTTATTACCCTTTCTGAGATGTCAGCACCTTTGACCTTGGAGTCTGGAGAACTGAAGTTAGAATCTGAAAAAAAACAACCAACCATTGGTAATCTTTACGCAGCATTAATGGTGGTCCCAGCAGTTAGTCTAAATCTTATACTGTAAACATGATCGGCTCGACTTGAGAAAATCACCCAGAAACTAGGTCTGACATAAGCCCTACATAATCCCTTACTGGAAATTGTTTATGTTCTGTTCTGGAGATTGTAGGAACTGTAAAAATAGTGCTGGAATTTCATTATAATGATCATCATGATAGTTACTATAAGCTGACATAAAGCCGTAGAAAATCTGTGACATTAAGTTTTAGAGTTTTAGACCAGGATACATTTTGTTTTGGTACTTCCTTGATGATGATGTGACGAATATTTTCAAAAACAGCAAAACATTAAAATTGTATACATAAGCTATTCATTAAATTTAAAAAAGAAAGAAAAAGGCATTTTGTCTGATTTCCAAAATGTTATTTTTTTAATGGTGTGTTTCTTTTGTCATTTGTTTGGTAAGAATGTTAAATGTCGGATAAGAGAAGTTCCATCTTGCTTGTCAAATGTAAAGCTAGACACCGTCTAGTAAAATGTCGGATTAAAGAGGTTCCATCTTGCTTGTAAAAGTTAAGACTAGAAAATATTTGCCTTGTATTTAAAATGTTGGGTTAGAATGGTTCCATTTTGCTTGTCAAAGATAAGGCCAGACAGCTTTTTCCTTGTAAGTAAAATGTCGGATTAGAGAGGTTCTATATTGTTTGTCAATTATCTGGTCAGATCGGTAATACCTTATTAAATGATCTGATTTAAATGTTCTGTTGTATTTGACATAACCAAGATTTTGATGTCAGGTCATTGTCATATTATTTGGTGAAGTGATATTCTAATTGTTTCCTTGACCTCCAAACATATATAGACCAGCATCACATGATTTTTCCTTGGTTCTTGCCCCAATTCTTCTCCTCATAAAATTTCTAATATTGTGAGTTAGTGTGACTTGTGGCTGGCTGCACACAGCCAGTATTCACTTACATTTTCGAAATTCCATCTAGGGAGTCCATTTTCAGGGCCTTATTAGTCAACATTCTGAAGTGTTAAGTTGTGTCAGTGAAAAAAAGTGATGCAATTACATTGTTACTTGATCTACAAATTTTACACATGGCTGCACCCAGGGAATCCTATAATTCCGGAGTTACTTATATTAAATCCCAACCTGGAAGTGTAACGATACAAATCATTTGAGTTTTTAACTTTTACTTTGTCAATGTTCAGTTTTACACAAATATTTCATATTTTTTGCCATGCCATGGTCTCTATCTGACAATGTTTTTCGTTGCCATGTTCTAATTTTCAGACAATGTTTCATTGCCATGGTTTCGTTCTGACAATGTTTTGTTGTCATGGTTTCCTTCTGACAATGTTTCATTGCCATGGTCTCCTTCTGACAATGTTTCATTGCCATGGTCTCCTTCTGACAATGTTTTGTTGTCATGGTTTCGTTCTGACAATGTTTTGTTGCCATGGTCTTGTTCTGACAATGTTTTGTTGTCATGGTTTCGTTCTGACAATGTTTTGTTGCCATGGTTTCGTTCTGACAATGTTTTGTTGCCATGGTCTAGCTCTTTCTGACAATGTTTCATTGACATGATCTCGTTCTGACAATGTTTTGTTGCCATGGTCTAGCTCTTTCTGACAATGTTTCATTGACATGATCTCGTTCTGACAATGTTTGTTGCTAAGATCATGATCGAGTTATTGTTGTTTATTGTGTTTTGTCTAATGTTGTTTTGTTTATTGTTCAGCGGAGAAGATACAGGAGTAGGAGAGTAAGTAACTCGGTGTTGTGATCTAGACCCTACCTGCATGTTTGTGAGCATGTCCTGTTAGTTATTTCCCTGTAGTTGTGAATCTAAATATGTACAGTCTTGTCCTGGAAGCCTGACTATTAGTATTCTAGTTGTGAACTTAACCACTATATTCCGGTATAATTATGTCCTGAACATAATCACTTGTAGTTTAATTTCCTCCATTATGTTATCTGTAACTAAATATAATCAAACAATCTCAAGGACATCTTATAATGTTTTCTTGTCCATAACCTGAAAACATATTTATTTGAACCTACATGTACCATTTGCAATGTACATGTATGTACCTTGCCATGCTAGACATATATTCCATTTACTGGGCACATTCACTCTATGTGTTAGCTGTTTAACATCCAGCAGGGCCCAACAAGTTGTGTCAGTTTTGCTATATTCTTTTACATATTTCATCTATTACACCAACCTAAATTCAATAAAGACTTTCAGAAACATTGCAATTGACGTTTTGCACAACTATATATTTCTTGTCATATCAATTGTTTTTACATACATACTAGCGCAGTCTGAGATGATACATGTATGTGTATGATATTTTGCAAATTTTAAGAACTTATCGAAACTAATATTGATTTTTTTTTTATATACCGGGTAGTTTAAGGGAAAATTAGGGGAAAATTTAAGATAGTGTTCAAATAATAAGGTAAGAGTTGTGGTTGTGTTCTTATATAAAAGACCTACAGTGGTAGAAATAGTTCCGTAAGAATTAAATTGTATAGCTTAGATTTTTATTTCCTTCTTAATTTTATGAAACTTTCAAATTATTTGTATTTTGATCAATGTATAATTAAACTCCTGTTTTTCCCTTCAATTTGGATTATGTTACGTCATACACATTTTCATCGCCGACATGTAAGTATTCTTATGGTATCAAATTAATTTAAAACATTTCAAACAACTTGCATTGGCAATTTGAAAATTGTCTTGTTTACTAGTAAATAGGTAGATCATAGGTAGCCCCAATCCACTGTTTGGCAGAAAAAAGGTACATCATTGCGCTTTTTTGGTTAAGTTTTTCACTTAAAATTTCTGTTGCAAAACTTGTGAGAGATTTAGAATTTTTAAAATATGATGTATTTCCATTAGGATGTATGTGAAAGTTGGTTAATCAAGTTATAAAAAAAAAAGTGGAAAAAACTATATCTTTGTATTAATGTTGTGATAAAATTGATTGTAATTACAAACATATCTGAATAGTTATATAATAGAGCCATAATTATACAACTGTGGGACCAAAGTGACATAAATATCATGATACTATGTCACACAGTTGGTACGATTTCTGATAAAAATTCAATAGTTCTGATACATGTATATATCATTTATACAAACCTGTTTGTTTACACGATATAGACCTTGCCTTGTCCCTTTTGATAACAGGTATGAGGTGTACAAACTTTTCAATGTTTATCGAAAACAGAAATTACTCGTTGATCTCTACTTCTCACAAACCATTCACTCAGGAGTATATATCTTAACCAGGCAGATGATTGTAATGGGTATCATTTCATAAAACATGGTATATAACATAATTTGATTTTATAAAATTTTGTACATACAAAAATAAGATTAATGATTTTATAAATTGTTACCAATGTAATTTTCATTGTGTTACCAAGTAACTGCACATTTTTGTACATACATGTTTATTTTGGCTTACTCCAAATTACATTGTATAATTCATACAACATTTGTGTATAATGTGGGAGATGAGTTTTGGACAGGTAATACATGTATATATATTTGCGTATACACAAACACTGTACTAATTAAACTTGATGATCAAGCTCTATTTTGTGCCTTTTAACCTTTTAAACCATCATTATAGAAAATTGTCATACCAAAAGAAACATTATAGGGAAACAAAGAACCTTAAAAGATTTGCTTGATTATCTAGCTTTGTCAGTATTTCTTTAGCTTTAATTTGTTCCTTTACATTCATTGTGGTATTTGTGTAATTAGGAGCTTTATAGACGTGTACTTGGTGTTCTTTGTAAGGTTGATTTTGTCCTAAACAAAAGGACAACAGTGACCCAAGCTGTGTATTTAACTGAACTCAAACATGTATATACATCAGCTGGACTCAAATGTATATATATATATACGTCAGCTGAACTCAAACGTATATTTATAGTTCAGCTGAACTCAATTGTATATATATATGTCAGCTGAACTCAAACATATACGTCAGCTGAACTCAATTATATGTATATACGTCAGCTGAACTCAAATGTATATACGTCAGCTGAACTCAAACATATATACGTCAGCTGAACTCAAACATATCTATGTCAGCTAAATTCAAACATATATACGTCAGCTGAACTCAAACATATCTATGTCAGCTGAGCTCAAACATATATACGTCAGCTGAACTCAAACATATCTATGTCAGCTGAACTCATACATATATACGTCAGCTGAACTCAAACATATCTATGTCAGCTAAACTCAAACATATATACGTCAGCTGAACTCAAACATATCTATGTCAGCTAAACTCAAACATATATACGTCAGCTGAATTCAAATGTATATACGTCAGCTGAACTCAAACATATATACGTCAGCTGAACTCAAACATATCTATGTCAGCTGAACTCAAACATATATACGTCAGCTGAACTCAAACATATCTATGTCAGCTAAACTCAAACATATATACGTCAGCTGAACTCAATCGTATTGGGCCTCTTTTTTATTTTTCCATGTCGCATATACAGGGATGAAGGAATTTAAGTTTGACCTTGATCATAAACTTTCAAGGTCATTGGGGTCAGAATTTCTATCCTTCAAAGCACCAGTAATAGTACTGATGTTTACTTGTTAGTCTCCATCCCCACCCTTTCTACGTTGACATTTGATGAATCCCATGCACTAAACTTTCCATAATCTATAAGATTTCGACGCCTTTAAAGCTTGAGGTTTATCAGTTGGTCTGTGTGGATCTGTGTGACACTAAGATTTACATTTAATTAAAAAAAAAAAGTCAGACTTGAAACTCTAACTTTACAGTACTCAGACCCCTAACATGTAAACTCTAACTTTAAAGTAATCAGACTCCTAACATGTATACTCTAACTTTACAGTAATCAGACCCCTAACATGTAAACTCTAACTTTAAAGTAATTAGACCCCTAACATGTAAACTCTAACTTTACAGTAATCAGACCCCTAACATGTAAACTCTAACTTTACAGTAATCAGACCCCTAACATGTAAACTCTAACTTTAAAGTAATCAGACCCCTAACATGTATACTCTAACTTTACAGTAATCAGACCCCTAACATGTAAACTCTAACTTTAAAGTAATCAGACCCCTTACATGTAAACTCTAACTTTACAGTAATCAGACCCCTAACATGTAAACTCTAACTTTAAAGTAATTAGACCCCTAACATGTAAACTCTAACTTTACAGTAATCAGACCCCTAACATGTAAACTCTAACTTTAAAGTAATCAGACCCCTAACATGTAAACTCTAACTTTAAAGTAATCAGACCCCTAACATGAAGCATTTCCCGTTTTGCCCTCTCCCACTTCACATTGTGTGCACTTGACATTAACTTAAAAGCTGTGCTTTTAACTGAGGATTGTAATCTGTACCGGTACCTCTAGTACACTAAACTGTTGATTGTTTTTATAGGCTCTTCTTTCTCTTCCTTGTTCAAAGTTTTTAAGTAACTGTACTTATATTCAACTGTTACAGGCAAACTTAGCAAGCTCTCCTTTCTTCTTCCTTATTCATACTTTTAAAAAATAAAAAGAAACTGTTCATGCAGTTCTCTTAATGTTGAGGACAAGCTTTCATTTCCAGTATTCTATTATATCGGCAATTGTCTTGATATTTTAATTTAGAAAACAAATCTTGATATATTTAAGTAATTACTGCTAAGTTCACAGACATGACTTTCCACTTCATATAAACTTTATTTATTTTACAACAATTATGAAACAAGTTATACAACTTATATTAGTCACTCTTGTTGGCCCGGATGTTAGCGCGCGAGGGGTCTTATTGTGGGAGGAAACCGGAGTACCCGGAGAAAACCCACGTGGTCGAGCAGGTGACCCCATACCTTTTCACGTCCGGTCGGGGAATCGAACCCCGGCCGCCTTGGTGAAAGGCAAATGCGCTATCCACTGCACCACCCGACCACCCTGATATCAAACTTAATTCATTCACCCCTGTAATTTCATTATGAACTATTTACAACCCTTGAATCAGAATAAAAGGTAACAAATGGGTCCTCATGGGGTACATGTTTATACCAGTGGAGTAAGATTTTGACCTTTACCCTATGACCCAGAATATACCAGTGGAGTAAGATTTTAACCTTTACCCTATGACCCAGAATAACCTTGAACATTTTCTTTTCTACCATACTATCCCACACATGGACTTTTTATTACAGTGAAGTTTTTTTTTAAAATGATGATGAACTTTACTGAAAGATAACGTGATTTGTGATTTGCCGGAGGATATTTGGGCCGTAAGACATTGATCCAAACGTCTGATTCCAACTCAGCAGTAGAAACAGCTAACAGGTTTTTAAATCTCAGTAAATTCTCCCCTGATATCAAGATCTTGTGTGTAACTGTGTGTAGCCTAAAGATAATATGTAAATGATTTACATAAATAAACCAGACATCTGTGAACACAAGTAAAAAAAATGGTGTTTCCTTATCAGTATACTTACAAAGCCGTTTCAAATATTACACATTTGTATAATGTATGAGATTTTTCAAACATGATCTCTATAATGCTGAGAAAGGTCTGAGATTATTATTTATGAAACCCATTCTAGATTTTTAATAAAACATCTCATTTGAATATCAATACATGTATCGCTATAATATCCCCCTCTCCCTTATCCTTACAATAGCATTCCATCCACCTCCCCCACCCCCTAACCCCCCAACCCCCAAACCCCAAACCCCAAACCACATCACAAGATCCCTCAAAACATTACTTTTAATCCGGCATGGAAACCATAACAAGATAACATGTCCTTTTTTTGTACCATTTTTCAGCCCAATACCATCATCATGTTTTGAGTGTATACTTTTCATAACAGAAAATAAAAATCCCCCCTCCTTTCATGTTAAATCATGGTAAGATTGAAAATGTGTCCCATTAACCTTCCACAGACAACTTTGGATATATACCTCCATAGGAAAAGTTTATTTCATGTTAAATGGAATCTGTATCCCTATATATATATATATACTTTTAATTATTGAAAATGTACTTCATGTAATATAAATTAATTAACAATTGAATCCGTAGGAGCTTCACCTCTGGGTGTTGATAGAAGATGGTCTTTATTTATACAATCTGTTGATAAAAGTATTGAATTACATATTTTCATGTGTTTACATCAACATGGACAGGTTCATTATGTAAACAGTAGGACAGATGGTTTGTAGCTGGGAGGGATTGCTAAGACAAGTGAAGTAAAGATCCTATAATCACGACAGTCAAAAGTCAAGTAACTGTAACCTGTGAAAGAATCTGTTCTTAGTGAGTGGAAGTAAAGGTCAATACCATTATATATAGATACATATCTCGGTAGATATGGTATACTAAAGGATACAGCATAATTGTGTCAATTATTGGTGCCAGCAGCTGGATAAGATGTCTGTGATTGATCCAAGACATCTACTACAGCTGCATGCTAGAAACCCAAGAACATAATTTATGTGTAATATATTTTATATGTACATAGTTTGAGGTGGTAGATTCTTGCTCCTCCTCCTTCTCCACCCCCCCCCCCAACCCTCCTCCTTCCTTCCCTTCTCTCCCCCTCCCCCTCCCTCTCTTCTATCCCCTTCCCCCATTCCCTAATCCCCATATACTCTTTCCTGCCCCATACTCAATGCCACAATGAGAAAAATGCTCTCAACTAGAAGTCCACCCCTTGAGACCAATTTATAAAGGATACATTATAATTTAGTGTGTTATCAAAGCAATAAATGCCCCAGTGCCAGCTGCTGAAGCTACTGAGTAAAGGGGGGGGGGCCCCCGGGGGGGGGGGGGGGGGGGGGGGGAGGAGGGTGTTTATACTAGTGACCTTTGTATGGGAAATTAGCTGGTAATGATAGGAATGTGTACTCCATTCACTAGCCTGGACTGTATGTATCCTCTGTAGTTATGATGTAGGACCTCATCTATGTCATCTCTTCTCATTATATATGTGTGTGAATTAGTCCTTTCTATGTGGGTACCTTATAGTGTGTCTAACAGATCTATAATTTATTAGTTCCACAGACTTTGTACTGGATAATGATAAAAATATTTTCCCCATATTTGAAGGTGAAGGTATGTTATAATCATGAAACTATTGTATTTCTACTTTTAAAGTAGACTTTTTCATTTGGATAAAATAACATTTATATGAAAATCCAAATTTTGGGAAACATATATTACCTGAACACAATTCAATCATTGTTAATGAAAATACAAAATTTCTTCAGAAGTCAGGATAGGATAAGTGCATGTTTTTGAAGTAAGACAAGAATTCTATACACTATTAGATCAACCCTACTAAACAAAAGGTTTTCTTAAAGTTTGTAAAAACCTCAGTTTATCTTCTGGCCCTAACCCTGACGTGTATTTCCTTAGATATTGAACACTGTCTGTCTCAAAGTTGTTAGCCTTGTTATCTAGACGATTAAATCTTTATGTGCAGTCTGGTTCTGCATGCAGATGCACATTGTGGTATTGAGGTGCATTTCAGATGCACATATGGTTAAATGAAATGCATTACCTAGGAACAGAAGTGCTTTATTTAGATTCAGTATGGTAGTCAAGAGCTTCAACTAAGAATCTCTATAATTTTACCATGCAATGCCAACATGTGTAAGAAGTTGTTATAGAACTGTGTCACTAAAAATGTACCTAATGGGATAATGTTTCATTTCAAACAAAATCAAGTCAGAATGGAATTTAACTCCATGCTCACGATTGATGTACATTTAACTACCACGGTAACCAATCTGGCCCTATTGTGCTACAGAAGTTGACAGAGGTAACCGTATAAGGAAATCCTTAAAGGGAGATTACTCTATAAAGGAAAAATCACCATCCAGTGGGAATCAGTTGCTCATGGGGAGATTATTTTATACAGGATAAAAATACAGCGCAGTGGGATAGGGATTCCTTAAGGGGAGGTAACTGTTTATAGGAATAACCATGTTCATGCACAGTCCAGTGGGACAGGGATTCTTAAGGGGAGGTAACTGTTTATAGGAATAACCATGTTCATGCACAGTCCAGTGGGACAGGGATTCTTAATGGGAGGTAACTGTTTATAGGAATAACCATGTTCATGCACAGTCCAGTGGGACAGAGATTCTTAATGGGAGGTAACTGTATAAAGGAATTAAAAACTGCAGTGCAGTGGAACAGGGATTCTTAAGGGGAGGTAACTGTTTATAGGCATTAAAAACTGCAGTGCAGTGGGACAGGGATTCTTAAGGGGAGGTAACTGTATATAGGCATTAAAAACTGCAGTGCAGTGGGACATGTATTCTTAATGGGATGTAACTGTTTATAGGAATAACCACGTTCATGCACAGTGCAGTGAGACTGGGGTCCTTAAGAGAGGTAACTGTATATAGGAAAAACTGCAATGAATTGGGATATTTAAGTATAATATGGTATTTAAACAAATTCCTAAATACAGTTACGAACTAGAAATGTGGAAGTGTTTCATTGAGGTGCTGTATTGAAATATAGTGTTGTGGTAATCTATGGGACTTAATACACAAATTCAAACGTCCACGAATAAACAAAAAGTTCATAATATTAAATATTTTATCCATGATTAAATTCATACCCCCCAGAAATAGTGGTTTATTTTAGAAACCATTAAATTCAATCTATCCATAATATGTGATTTTACAGTATTCATGAGAATTTTTTAAGAAATAGTTTCCAACCTTATATTAGGTTGTGTACGGTATACAGGTGGAGTTATATTAGGTTGTGAACGGTACACAGGTGGAGTTATGTTAGGTTGTGTACGGTTCACAGGTGGAGTTATGTTAGGTTGTGTACGGTTCACAGGTGGAGTTATGTTAGGTTGTGTACGGTTCACAGATGGAGTTATATTAGGTTGTGTACGGTACACGGGTGGAGTTATATTAGGTTGTGTACGGTACACGGGTGGAGTTATATTAGGTTGTGTACGGTACACGGGTGGAGTTATATTAGGTTGTGTACGGTACACGGGTGGAGTTATATTAGGTTGTGTACGGTACACAGGTGGAGTTATATTAGGTTGTGTACGGTACACGGGCGGAGTTATATTAGGTTGTGTACGGTACACGGGCGGAGTTATATTAGGTTGTGTACGGTACACGGGCGGAGTTATATTAGGTTGTGTACGGTACACGGGCGGAGTTATATTAGGTTGTGTACGGTACACGGGCGGAGTTATATTAGGTTGTGTACGGTACACGGGCGGAGTTATATTAGGTTGTGTACGGTACACGGGCGGAGTTATATTAGGTTGTGTACGGTACACAGGCGGAGTTATATTAGGTTGTGTACGGTTCACAGGTGGAGTTATATTAGGTTGTGTACGGTACACAGGTGGAGTTATATTAGGTTGTGTACGGTACACAGGTGGAGTTATATTAGGTTGTGTACGGTACACAGGTGGAGTTATATTAGGTTGTGTATGGTACACAGGTGGAGTTATATTAGGTTGTGTACGGTACACAGGTGGAGTTATATTAGGTTGTGTACGGTACACAGGTGGAGTGAACTGCAGGGTGAAGAGAGTGTTGATAAAGTTGAAGATGGAGGGGGGAGATACCACAGATATATCTCCCACACTGTAATAGACGGTTCTCACTAGATCTTCACTCCCAGATAAGCTGTCAGGGATTCTACTTGTCTGCAGACTCCTGCATATTTTTTCGGTCTTGAATGGTGATCATGTATGATATACGATATATTGTTATGAAGGGGAACTCATTTTGTTTGGGAATTTTTGATGAGTGGCGAGATGAGTAGAAAACCGTATGAGGGCAGACTGACACACCCAGTTCTCCAGGGTGTGAGAGCTCATGGAATTTGTTTGAATGTCAGAAATGTGGCAAAACCATCAGTCCTCAGAAACCTAAACTAGGTGATACTACTCCTACTGTCTGTAGAATATTCACCTTCAAACTTCTTTTGAAATCAAGAATCTTGAATACTTTAAAGCTTTCTGTTCCAAATCACTTCAACATGAATGAGTTTGAGCTGTTATAATGTTAAGTTTCAGTAAATGTTAATTTGCATTCTTACAAATCTCCTGCAAGGTATATAAACTTCCACACATATATACACATATTTTTACACATTACCCCACACATAGATATAATTTGCATGTATATGATTTACTTTTTGCACATTAACAGACGCACAAAGTTTTATGGTGTAAGGCATTAATACACATCACTAGTCCACATGACTGAAAATTAATACACACACAATATTTCTCTCACAGACTGGTATACACATTTATGACATACTAGTACAATTAAAGGCCCAATATACGTAACTTTCAGCAAAACTTGAAGCAAAAATCAAGCCTTAGATAACTTATACAGCAGCAGTTGAAACATGCTATTTGTAAACACACGTCCATTTCGAACCGTTTTCTACATTCGGTTTGTTATTGAAGTGGGCCCCACCTGAATTATTTTCAGTTATTTGGATTTTTCTATCAAGAGTTTCTTGTTAGTTACCACTCAGGTTTACTTCGTTTTAGGTTTATTTTTGCATGGTTATCAACTGGATTTTTTTTTAGAAATTTTTCAGAATCACGAAAATTTCCCTGAAGTTACGTATATTGGGCCTTTAAGTCATACACCACATAGACATACAAGACATGAAACAAAATTATTTTATAATACAGGGGAGACAAATCTATCAGGTCTCTGACAAAATATATTTTGGTCCATTTTCAAGATCTGTTTTCATCATCCTGTTCCCTTTAACCAAATCAATATAATATGTGAAACATAAATTTGTATACTTGAAATTCAGGATATGGTGTCGCAACAAAATTGATACCCTGGGCCATTCTATAAAGAGCTAATTAGAAATAATGAAACAATGCCTATAATTGGGACTGTCTATTTCTGGGTTCATCAAATTAGTGCTATACCTATTAATACATTAAAGTGAAACTGTTTCTTGTTTTGTATTTGGTTAAGCATGTTGTGTTGATGATGACTACAGACTAAATGAAGTCTTACAATGTAGATACTAGTTGTATCTCGGGTCAGATGACCTCAACAGAGTGACGGAGTGATGTGGAGGAGTTTTTGATCCATACAGGAAGTGCCTTGGTCCATCAGACCTCTGAACTTCCTGTTAGTAATGATACACCTCTTATACTGTATCTTAATTGTGTCTCTGTGGAGACTCTACAGTATCATTTATAAAGAGAGTGGATGTAGTGGTATCTATAGAGGACAACATATACTACTGTAGATTACCACTGTATAGAGACACTGTATCTATCTACACAGGACAAGATATACTACTGTAGATTACCACTATATCAGACAATGCAATATGGTACCTCTGTATAGAGGACACCTGTTTATATCAGACAATATGGTACCTCTGTATAGAGGACACCTGTTTATATCAGACAAAACAATATATTACCTCTGTATAGAGGACACCTGTTTATATCAGACAATACAATATGGTACCTCTCTATAGAGGACACCTGTTTATATCAGACAATATGGTACCTCTGTATAGAGGACACCAGTTTATATCAGACAAAACAATATGGTACCTCTATAGAGGACACCTGTTTATATCAGACAATACAATATGGTACATCTGTATAGAGGACACCTGTTTATATCAGACAATACAATATGGTACCTCTGTATAGAGGACACCTGTTTATATCAGACAATACAATATAGTACCTCTGTATAGAGGACACCTGTTTATATCAGACAATATGGTACCTCTGTATAGAGGACACCTGTTTATATCAGACAATACAATATGGTTCCTCTGTATAGAGGACACCTGTTTATATCAGACAATACAATATGGTACCTCTGTAAAGAGGACACTTGTTTATATCAGACAATACAATATGGTACCTCTGTATAGAGGACACCTGTTTATATCAGACAATACAATATGGTACCTCTGTAAAGAGGACACCTGTTTATATCAGACAATACAATATGGTTCCTCTGTATAGAGGACACCTGTTTATATCAGAACACAATATGGTACCTCTGTAAAGAGGACACCTGTTTATATCAGAACACAATATGGTACCTCTGTATAGAGGACACCTGTTTATATCAGAACCCAATATGGTACCTCTGTAAAGAGGACACCTGATTATATCAGACAATACAATATGGTTCCTCTGTATAGAGGAAACCTGTTTATATCAGAACACAATATGGTACCTCTGTAAAGAGGACACCTGTTTATATCAGAACACAATATGGTACCTCTGTATAGAGGACACCTGTTTATATCAGAACCCAATATGGTACCTCTGTATAGAGGACACCTGATTATATCAGACAATACAATATGGTTCCTCTGTATAGAGGAAACCTGTTTATATCAGAACACAATATGGTACCTCTGTATAGAGGACACCTGTTTATATCAGACAATACAATATAGTACTTCTGTATAGAGGACACCTGTTTATATCAGAACACAATATGGTACCTCTGTATAGAGGACACCTGTTTATATCAGACAATACAATATGGTACCTCTGTATAGAGGACACCTGATTATATCAGACAATACAATATGGTTCCTCTGTATAGAGGAAACCTGTTTATATCAGAACACAATATGGTACCTCTGTATAGAGGACACCTGTTTATATCAGACAATACAATATAGTACTTCTGTATAGAGGACACCTGTTTATATCAGAACACAATATGGTACCTCTGTATAGAGGACACCTGTTTATATCAGACAATACAATATGGTACCTCTGTATAGAGGACATCTGTTTATATCAGACAATACAATATGGTACCTCTGTATTGAGGACACCTGTTTATATCAGACAATACAATATGGTACCTCTGTATAGAGGACACCTGTTTATATTGGACAATACAATATGGTACCTCTGTATAGAGGACACCTGTTTATATCAGACAATACAATATGGTACCTCTGTATAGAGGACACCTGTTTATATCAGACAATACAATATGGTTCCTCTGTATAGAGGACACCTGTTTATATCAGAACACAATATGGTACCTCTGTATAGAGGACACCTGTTTATATCAGACAATACAATATGATTCCTCTGTATAGAGGACACCTGTTTATATCAGAACACAATATGGTACCTTTGTATAGAGGACACCTGATTATATCAGACAATACAATATGGTTCCTCTGTATAGAGGACACCTGTTTATATCAGAACACAATATGGTACCTCTGTATAGAGGACACCTGTTTATATCAGACAAGACAATATAGTACTTCTGTAAAGAGGACACCTGTTTATATTGGACAATACAATAAGGTACCTCTGTATAGAGGCCACCTGTTTATATCAGACAAAACAATATGGTACCTCTGTATAGAGGACACCTGTTTATATCAGACAATACAATATGGTACCTCTGTATAGAGGACACCTGTTTATATCAGAACACAATATGGTACCTCTGTATAGAGGACACCTGATTATATCAGACAATACATTATGGTACCTCTGTATAGAGGACACCTGTTTATATCAGACAATACAATATGGTACCTCTGTATAGAGGACACCTGTTTATATCAGACAATACAATATGGTACCTCTGTATAGAGGACAACTGTTTATATCAGAACACAATATGGTACCTCTGTATAGAGGACACCTGTTTATATCAGACAATACAATATGGTACCTCTGTATAGAGGACACCTGTTTATATCAGACAATACAATATGGTACCTCTGTATAGAGGACACCTGTTTTTATCAGAACACAATATGGTACCTCTGTATAGAGGACACCTGTTTATATCAGACAATACAATATGGTACCTCTGTATAGAGGACACCTGTTTATATTGGACAATACAATATGGTACCTCTGTATAGAGGACACCTGTTTATATTGGACAATACAATATGGTACCTCTGTATAGAGGACACCTGTTTATATCAGACAACACAATATGGTACCTCTGTATAAAGGACACCTGTTTATATTGGACAATACAATATGGTACCTCTGTATAAAGGACACCTGTTTATATTGGACAATACAATATGGTACCTCTGTATAGAGGAAACCTGTTTATATCAGACAATACAATATGGTACCTCTGTATAGAGGACACCTGTTTATATCAGACAATACAATATGGTACCTCTGTATAGAGGACACCTGTTTATATCAGACAAAACAATATGGTACCTCTGTATAGAGGACACCTGTTTATATCAGACAATACAATATGGTACCTCTGTATAGAGGACACTTGTTTATATCAGACAAGACAATATGGTACCTTTGTATAGAGGACACCTGTTTATATCAGACAAAACAATATGGTACCTCTGAATAGAGGACACCTGTTTATATCAGACAATACAATATGGTACCTCTGTATAGAGGACACCTGTTTATATCAGACAAGACAATATGGTACCTTTGTATAGAGGACACCTGTTTATATCAGACAATACAATATGGTACCTCTGTATAGAGGACACCTGTTTATATCAGACAAAACAATATGGTACCTCTGTATAGAGGACACCTGTTTATATCAGACAATACAATATGGTACCTTTGTATAGAGGACACCTGTTTATATCAGACAATACAATATGGTACCTCTGTATAGTGGACACCTGTTTATATCAGACAATACAATATGTTACCTCTGTATAGAGGACATCTGTTTATATCAGACAATACAATATGGTACCTCTGTATAGAGGACACCTGTTTATATCAGACAATACAATATGGTACCTCTGTATAGTGGACACCTGTTTATATCAGACAATACAATATGGTACCTCTGTATAGAGGACACCTGTTTATATCAGACAATACAATATGGTACCTCTGTATAGAGGACACCTGTTTATATCAGACAAAACAATATGGTACCTCTGTATAGAGGACACCTGTTTATATCAGACAATACAATATGGTACCTCTGTATAGAGGACACCTGTTTATATCAGACAATACAATATGGTACCTCTGTATAGTGGACACCTGTTTATATCAGACAATACAATATGTTACCTCTGTATAGAGGACATCTGTTTATATCAGACAATACAATATGGTACCTCTGTATAGAGGACACCTGTTTATATCAGACAATACAATATGGTACCTCTGTATAGTGGACACCTGTTTATATCAGACAATACAATATGGTACCTCTGTATAGAGGACACCTGTTTATATCAGACAATACAATATGGTACCTCTGTATAGAGGACACCTGTTTATATCAGACAATACAATATGGTACCTCTGTATAGAGGACACCTGTTTATATCAGACAATACAATATGGTACCTCTATAGAGGACACCTGTTTATATCAGACAATACAATATGGTACCTCTGTATAGAGGACACCTGTTTATATCAGACAATACAATATGGTACCTCTGTAAAGAGGATACCTGTTTATATCAGACAATACAATATGGTACCTCTGTATAGAGGACACTTGTTTATATCAGACAAGACAATATGGTACCTTTGTATAGAGGACACCTGTTTATATCAGACAAAACAATATGGTACCTCTGAATAGAGGACACCTGTTTATATCAGACAATACAATATGGTACCTCTGTATAGAGGACACCTGTTTATATCAGACAAGACAATATGGTACCTTTGTATAGAGGACACCTGTTTATATCAGACAATACAATATGGTACCTCTGTATAGAGGACACCTGTTTATATCAGACAAAACAATATGGTACCTCTGTATAGAGGACACCTGTTTATATCAGACAATACAATATGGTACCTCTGTATAGAGGACACCTGTTTATATCAGACAAGACAATATGGTACCTTTGTATAGAGGACACCTGTTTATATCAGACAATACAATATGGTACCTCTGTATAGAGGACACCTGTTTATATCAGACAAAACAATATGGTACCTCTGTATAGAGGACACCTGTTTATATCAGACAATACAATATGGTACCTCTGTATAGAGGACACCTGTTTATATCAGACAATACAATATGGTACCTCTGTATAGTGGACACCTGTTTATATCAGACAATACAATATGTTACCTCTGTATAGAGGACATCTGTTTATATCAGACAATACAATATGGTACCTCTGTATAGAGGACACCTGTTTATATCAGACAATACAATATGGTACCTCTGTATAGTGGACACCTGTTTATATCAGACAATACAATATGGTACCTCTGTATAGAGGACACCTGTTTATATCAGACAATACAATATGGTACCTCTGTATAGAGGACACCTGTTTATATCAGACAATACAATATGGTACCTCTGTATAGAGGACACCTGTTTATATCAGACAATACAATATGGTACCTCTATAGAGGACACCTGTTTATATCAGACAATACAATATGGTACCTCTGTATAGAGGATACCTGTTTATATCAGACAATACAATATGGTACCTCTGTAAAGAGGACACCTGTTTATATCAGACAATACAATATGGTACCTCTGTATAGAGGACACCTGTTTACATCAGACAAGACAATATGGTACCTTTGTATAGAGGACACCTGTTTATATCAGACAATACAATATGGTACCTCTGTGTAGAGGACACCTGTTTATATCAGACAAAACAATATGGTACCTCTGTATAGAGGACACCTGTTTATATTGGACAATACAATATGGTACCTCTGTATAGAGGACACCTGTTTATATAAAAGTAAACGTCAAGGACCACTAAAATCCAGTTTTGTTCTCACCTAGGTGAGTTAAGAGCCTCCGATGTTGAGGTTTAATTTAACAGCTAGTCTGGGTTGTTATTTGTTTAAAGGTCCTACTGGTACAATTTACTCTGGTAAACATTTACCAGTTAAAATCACACAATGGCTTAAACCTAGCTCTTTATTCTATATATAGAATATATAAGGGTTGTCTAAATAAAAAAAGTCCATTGTGGACAATTAAATAAAAAATATTTTATGAAATATTAGATAAATAAACTTAATCAGTCAGCTCAAGGTTGAATACAGTCTGCAGCTATAGTTATAGTTGAAGTATTTCTCTGTCAACTCTTTATTTAAGTTCTGTAATATGTCTTATCAAGTGTGATGATATATATATTTCAGCACTACGAGCCCCTGTTATGATTGACCCCAATAATGATTGACCCCTGTGATGATCGGCCCCTATGATCTAATCATTGTTTATATGGCTAGAGGCTATATAATACAAGGCTAGACACTGATGTATAAAAACATGTGTATTGACACCAGGGGGTCATCTTCAACAAATAATATATCAACAACTGTCATATATTACTGCTGTCATCGTTGTCGTCATGGCTGAGTGAACACTGTCACGGACAAGGAACTTAAATGTATCGGGTCCAAGTGTTTATATATATATATACAGGAATACCAGGTCTACCAGGAAGTGGTATTAGTGTAAATACACTGCATGCTACAGGTCTGTTGTAGCTCGTGTTAAACTTTTGCTAAAATGTCAAGTTTTTATCATTTTCATTGAGGATATACAATTTGCCAAGGGAGGTGTGAGTTTCTAAGGATAGCATATCAATCCTAATATCAAAGAACTCAACAACGGAGCTTTCTAAGATATAATTACAGCTGTATATCAAGTAAGTATAATCTGGACTGGGAAGGACATATATATACTTCCTTATTGCTTCAGCATGGGAAAGGTATTTCTATTTGTTGTAGAAACATGAATAATACTTGAACATTTCTCTAGTGTTTGATATATAATTATCAGGTACATCTAAATAAAGAAGTTATTCTAAAATAATTAATTTTCATCAACATTTTATCAAAATTGAACAGTTCTTGATTTTAAGTTAGATTAGAATTGGCCAGTATTTCCTTATTGCGGTGTCTGCTAGATATATATAAATAATCATCACAGGACATTATTCTGTTTTATCTTATGTATTGTTTGTATCGATGTCCTAATATGAATATACGGTGAAGGAAATTTGTTCATGTAAATGAGATTAAAACTTGAACATGTACTGGATTTATATTGGAGTAGAGCGATGCATACATTAATCATCGGCGTGCTGTATATGACAGTAGTGTGGTGTGTGTGACTGTCCCAGCCAGGTAGTAAATATAGTGTGATGTATTGTAGTGAATGACTCTATACTAGTAGAAATGATGTACTGTTGGTTTGTCTTCCCTCACAAATCAATGCCACCAGATTTCTGTTGTAGAATGTACATGCTTTGACATTATAAATAAGCTACTAACACACAGTAAAGGGTAACCAGTTCACCAGGTCACTAAGTAAAGGTCACCATGGATGAAGGTCAAATTGGCCATTCAATGAGTATATATATAGATGATCATGTTCTTGTGCCCTCATCATGAAATATGTGGAGGGGTGGCACCTAATGTTGCCAATGTCCATCCATCTTGTCCTGTCCTAATTCAACCCCATTGTTTGACATATATGAGTTTGAGTATACCAAGGATATTGCATTTCAAGGTTCAAAGGCAAAAGGTCGTGGTTGCTATATATAGAAAACCAATGTGGCAAAGGGTGCATTCATGTCTTGCAGACATTTCCTAGCTTTGATGTATGAGTTGGGGTTTTTCAAAGTCAGGTCAGGGCCATTGGGGGTTAAAGGTCTGTTGTTCAGGTGACCATTAGTGAGGTTTAGTATTAAGACTCCTGGGCTAAAGGTATCTTTGTCCAGAAATAAAAGTTGTTCAGTAAAGATTACTATAGGTGAAGATCACTGAGGGCAAAGTTCACCTCAAGTTAGGCTCACCAAATGTAGAATTCCACTAAGTTTAAGATCGAAACTCCCTTGATAAATGTGAGTTAGAGTCACTATAATTAAAGGGTTAAGGTCACTTGAGTTTAAAATCAATAATGGTAATGATCACTAATAGGTAAAGGTTTTATCAAGTAATATGACCACTGAAGGTAAAAAGTCACTTGGTTTATGTAATTGGGTTAGAATCACTTAGTGTTAATCCATCGTGTGTTAAGGTCACCGAGGGTAAAGGTCACTTGATAAAGGTCACTTTGGATGGGGTGGATTGAGGTTAAAAGTTGCAGAACAATCACTGTTTGTTGAGGATCACCTAAGGAAGGAGTTTCCATGGATACACATTGTATATAAGAATTAATTTCATATATCAATATTCCTTCATGAAGAAAATATTTTGTATCTTAAAAAAGATACACAAAGAAGCAAACTTGAGATCAATGGTAGAGAAAAGTCATATATCAGTAATTTGAATGTTTTAATTAGCGTATATTTGTTATTTATGGAAAAGTGATCCTCTGCTTGGACGGTGATGGAGATGGTTTGGGAGGTCTCGGGGACATTTAAGTGTGATAAGAATTAAAGCTTCCTGTTAGATTCCCTAGTCCAAGTCTTTGGTTGTCTGTGTACATGCATTCCATTATAAGTGTTTATTTAGAATACTTCCTCCTGTTGGAAGTCTGTATATATATACTCAGAACTGATAACAGTGTTTACCTGTGCTGGTACGTGTCTACCTGTAGGTTCGTACCTGTAATTCAGATCTAATGAGTCAAACAAATCTATAGCGGAAGCAAGTGTTTTTTCATATATAGAAATAAATCATGCACCTCTGTATAAACATACCTCTGAACTCGTTCAACATTTGAAATCTTCCAAATCAAAGAATGAAACAGTTCATTTTAAAGGCTCAGGGGGGAATGAGATTATATTTTTATTTACTTATGCTATATATGTTTTGTTACAAAGTGGTAATGTCTCTGGCAAGCCACCTTGACATTTATTCAAGGAGCAATGTTGAGTTTGTATTTTATCTAATTATATGAGATATCTTATATAATTATATAAGATATCTTATATAGCATATGAGATATCTTATATATATAAGATATCTTACAGCTTATATAGAAATTAAATGAGATATATCGTATAAGTATATAAGATATCATATATACTTTATAAGATATCTTGTATTGTATTTAAGATATCTCATTTAATTTTCTATATAAGATATATTATATGCTATATGCTGGAGTGTTCCATTACCTTAAACATTTAAATGGTCCTTATAGTTATAGCCTTGCTTGCCTTGAACATTTTGTTTTCATTTTCGGCTTGTTAAAAGTGTAAATATTTCACCTAAGGTACAATTTCAATAGTTCCATCTTATAATCCTCATACTTAACCTCAGATAAAACTCCTTACAGGTGAGAATCATTAAGGAAATAGACTGATAGTGCTCTGTCTTGGTCTGGTTTTGAGGCGAAAAATGGACCAAAATCTTTTCCTTATAGTTACAATACATTTATTTTCTGGAGCTGGTTTATGACATTTATTTTCTGGAGCTGGTTTATGACATTTATTTTCTGGAGCTGGTTTATGACATTTATTTTCTGGAGCTGGTTTTTGATTATTTCATATGTGTGCCTGCAGATCAGTGGACACAAATTTCATTTTCAAATCGAGAGTTATTACAGAATTTAGTTGTACAGAAACAATGGAGATTACGGTCACGTCCTAGCTTTGCCCTATATATAGGAAAATTCTCGTGAGGAAAATTTAATTAAACAATGGACTGTGACTCTGGGGGGCACTGGTTCAATCGATCCCCACAAGAAACACACACTCTACAGTATTTCCTGTTGTCAAAAAATGTCATGGACTTAATTAAGGGAGACTAAAATTGGCCAAGCCTTTAAAAAAAGTTGATCAATTTTTCAGAACGCCTCTGCCTTTTTCTTAACGGCATATTAAAAACTTGCAGTTACCCCTATTTTTCTATAAAAATGTGGATCTTAAGGTCTTTTGGTCCCTATGACAAAATCCATGGGATTTACATGAAATTTCACTCAAACATTAATTAGAGTATGAAGACCAGTAGTATTGGTGTTGCTATTGGCCGAAAAACTGCGTAAATATTTACCAAGGGACTGAGTGACCTTAAAATATTTCAAACTTTAAAACTATTCCTTCTAATTTTTGTCCAGCTTTTAAAAAGATGTTTCAAATTTATATACAGAAAAAAAAATTGAAAATATACATGTTGAGGAAATATTGATCGAGTTTGTTGAGATGTTTGCTGTTTCTAAATTCACACCTTTGGTATTTAGATAAGATTGATCAGTTTTTGACAGCATACATGATATAGCACTAAAGAGTTCTTATCAACCAAGTGATGCCGACTTGGTGTACAGTATACCTGGTGTACAGATACACATACTGACAGCATTAGATGCCTCAGGGGAGATTACCCTGTATGACCTTTTAAAATGTCTAGTCTTTTCAAACTGTACATTTAGGCACAAAGTGCTTGTGTGCTTATAAAGGTGCATGCTGAGTCCATATCTATCAGTCTGTGGGTCAACTTCTTCTTACAAACTGAAAAACCAAGGATCCTATAATATTTGGCCAGCAGTAACCCAAATAAGGTGATAACTAAAATCTTTAAACACTTTAATTTTAATTAAGAACCAAATATATTGTGAATGGATTTTCTAATCGATAATCAGAATCAGAAATGACAAACCAATCAATAATTTTCTATTATAATTTATCATTAGCCCATCACTAGTAAGAAGTTCTATGACATTTCAATAAATAAATTACCTTGAACTACATTCAAGGTCACAGCTAGGGTTCAAAGTTGAAAAAAAACCAATGAGATTTGGTCACTCACTGGTCACCCGGTACAACTTAGTGCTTCCTCAAATAAGTGACCTTGAATTTATTAAAAAAACAGTTAATCAACTTTTTGAGATGCTGGCCAATTCGGGTTAGATGTTCGCCCTGGGACAAAGTGATATCATTTTTCCTCAAATAAGTGACCTTGAATTTATTCAAAAAACAGTTTAAACAACTTTTTGAGATGCTGGCCAATTCGGGTTATATGTTCGCCCTGGGACAAAGTGATATCATTTTTTCTCAAATAAGTGACCTTGAATTTATTCAAAAAACAGTTTAAACAACTTTTTGAGATGCTGGCCAATTCGGGTAAGATGTTCGCCCTGGGACAAAGTGATATCATTTTTCCTCAAATAAATGACATTGACCTAATTTTGATGTCGTAAGGGTAAAAAGTCTCAAAAACCTTTAAGCAACATCTCTCAGAGTAAACAGAAGGCCCAGAGTACTGATACTTGGGCAGTGGGTACCTAGGACAGAGTTGTATAGAGTTTCCTCAAATAAGTGGTGTACTTTCAAGGCTAATATTGTCAAAAGTATCAAAATCTTCAAACAACGTCTTACGAATAACCAGAAGGCCAAGAGAAATGATACTTGGCTAGCTATAGTAAGTACTTTGGACAGAGTGGTAAGGTTCCTCAAATAGATTAATTTGACCTTCTTTTATGGTCATATGGGTGAGATATGTAAAATATCTTAACAACTTTCACAATACTAGTAGGCCTTGGGTGATGATATTTTACCTTTAACATGTTTACATAGAGTAGTATAGAGTGTCATTTAGTCTCAGGTGGAATGTTCAAAATATGGAAATACTTGCGAGGTACTTTTATTGAAAATATTTTTCCATTATTACACAAATATCCAGGTGAGCGCACAGGCCCTTAGGGCCTCTTGTTTGTAAATTGCATTCTTAACCAATTGCATATTTCTTCATCATTAGGATATTCTGAAGATGTTTTTTTTTTAAATGATTGATCTGTTTACTTTAACTGTACTTTTAGGACGACATCTACGATGATGGCAGTAATATCAGCAATGCCACAGCAGTCAGTCGTATGAAATCCCTGTTCGAGGCCCCGGCAGCAGAAACAAAACCCTTCAGACCACCTGCTAAAAAAATCATGAGACCAATTCCAGGGGCGGCAGCTGTGAATCATGGGACACCTTCATTACCGTCAAAAGGAGACAAAGCAGAGGAAGACGGGAAAACGGCAAATGGAACGGCAGAAGGTAACAAAAAACCAGAGAACAAAATAACATCAGAGCTGCCATTATGGAAAAACAGAGTAGAAATGTTTAATAAACCCCAGATTTCTCCCTTACCGCCAAAGACGGCGAAGCCTGGGGTAAACAGTACAACGACAAGTCCGGAGGAAAAAAAGGATGAAAATTCAAACACTGTGTCAGTCAATTCTGCGAAAAGGTCCAGTAAAGTGAACATTCCGACAGCGTTCGCTGGAGTTAACAACAATACACCCCCGCCTATAACACCCAAAAAACCTGTCGTGTTTCCAAAAACTGCGGAAAAAACAGACACGAAAACTGTAGATGAGACTCCACCTGTCAAAGAAAAACCCGCCATTCCCCGAAAGGGTATGCTCCCTACACAAGGATCAGCTTGCAATTTACAAGAAGAACTAAAAAGAAAATTCAGTGGAAAGGAAAACGATTTCAAATCTGCTGATAAAAAACAAGATGGTGGACAAAAAGAACCAGTGAGACCTGGAAAGTTAAACAGGGACAATGTGTTTGCATTACAGAAGAAACTATCGGGGTCAGCAACAGATGAGACTGCTGACAGTAGTGAAAAGGTCCCGTTGAGGCCAAAGTCAGGGTCAAAATTTTCTAACAGGAAGTCAGTGAAGCGGAAATCTTTAACTAGAACAAACGATGGTTCCAAATTCTACCTGGTTGAAATGTCATTAGATGACAACACGGAAAAGAAAAAGGATGACGTAGAACCAGATATTCCCCCTCCTCTGGTATATTCTGATCTACAACGCTTACACGAGATCATACAAGAGTACAAGACTGCCCTCAGGGAACTAGGTAAGCCCACCTTAAGTACACTATATCTAATAAATGGAGTTGTCCACATCATAATTTAGTGATTAACATACAGTGTACCCTCGACCTATCGCCATCCGAATCTACCCCCACCCTCGCATACTGCCACCTAAACCTCTAGAACGGATTTCCCTTCTATATGATTCCCTCGTTAAGTTTGCCACCCTCGCATTGCGCCATCCGCCACACCCTTTAAAATACAAACGTCCCGAATCTCTATACATTTCCCTTGACGATAACGCCACATTGTTGTTTTTGGAGATTGAGGAACTCTTTAGTGTTCCATTTGGAATGGCATGCGGCAAAAGCAGATCAATAACTATTTTCAGATATAAATTTGTGCCAATGTGTCTATATGACGATATAATACATAAGGTTGTTTTTAATAAAATGTTGGAAATGCAATCTATTATGCAATTAAATTCATGGTAATAATTTTCATAATTCAATACTATCGCCACCCTCATTGTACCGCCATAATTGCTGTGGACGAAAGATGGCGGTATAACGAGGGTAAACTGTATTTGCTTTGATTGCAAAGTTTGTGGAAAATAAAAAGCATTCAAGGAAAACTTTGCAATAATTTCAGGAAGCATGTGACTGTTTCGATTTATCTCTTCAATCTAATGAAACCGTTCTATCTGCAGTCAACGCCGGGAATTTTTTGTTGTTGTTCCATCTCCCCTCACTTCCCCCCTTCATGATGAAAGCTAACTAAATTTATCATAAAATCAAAATGTAAGTAAAATAATAAACATCACAATCTAATGTGAAGGTAAAATTTGAATAAATTCCAGATACAAATGAATGCTAGCAGAATTTCTTGCAAAATGGTGTTTGCACTCTTCATACCTAAAGGCAACTTGAAATCTTAAGGGTTCATCATCCTTGGGAATTGTCATGACAAATTTTAAAGATATTTAAGTGATGACAATATGCAGATCATATGTGACATGTAGACTTTTTGAAATCTTTGAGAAAAATCAAATTAATCTCGTAGCAACACAATGGTAAAATCTACAGGCTTTAAAGTCGGGGGTCAATGGACAGGTTCCAACCTAAGTCCTAAGTCTAGTTTTAACATCCAAATAGGTTACAGTGAGCCTTGTGATTTTGCATTGACATATTCCAAGGATATCTAGAAGGTCATAATAAGTTGCATTGTGTATCAAAAGCAGTACCAATGATGACAATTAGGTATCTAAAGACAAGAGGACAAATGGATCCAAAATGTCTAAGAATCCCCAGTTCTCGGCCAAGTTTCATGAACATTCTTTAACTTGAAGAAATATCTTAGCTTATATATCTTGGTAGGAAAGCATTACAGAAATTAAAGGAAGTTTCTTAAGTAAGATTCCCCCTTTACTTCTGTAATAATTTCCTATGGAAATGTTTAAGTAAATGAATTTCCTTAAGGTAAGGAACAATCGTGAACCCCGGTCTTCAACACCCTTGCTTAAGAACAGCAAAACCTCAATGTACTTAGCTCTTCTTTTCCCTCTTTTTATTGTGAAACCTCTTTACAATGCCAAGACATCTTTAAACCATTGGTGACAGTATAACAAGATTTTGATTGAGTATGTTAAAATGATATATAACATACAAAAGGAAATGAACTCTTAGTATTTGATAGATGACATCATACTATGGTTTAGTGGCTTTAAAGGACATTTTAGTCATATAATTTATCGAGGAAGATGTTCTGTTACCAGAGGGCTACACTGCAGAAAATGATGCTGGCGTCATTGAAGAGATAGAGGACGTGTACGAGGCCATTCCAGCAGACATGGACGAACCACCGCCAATTCCTTCACCTCATAAACATAAAAAGTTGTCCAGGGCAGTCTCCTTAATGTAAGTACCGGACATGTAACCTTGACAAATGTGACCTTCTATAAAAGATGTGCATTGATTAGGTTGCCTTGCAAGCGTGAGCTGTAGGGAATTTCCCTTTAGCGCAGTCGGTAGGGCATCGGGCTGGAGAGCCAAGGGTCTCGGGTTCGAAACCCAGGAACGGCACTATCTTTATCACTTTTCCTCATCCTATTACATTATAAACATCTTGCTTAATGGCCAAGGGCGATGATGGCACTATATTTTTATCATTATTCCTCATCCTATTACTAACTGGTGCAATCGTCCCTCCCAGTTTCAAAGTAAAAACCTAGATGGTAGATCCTCTCAAAGCAGTCTACAAATTATTATATCGTCCGTCGTTGATAAGGATGTTTGAAATCTTTATTTTTTTCATTTCCATGGAAGGAATATTTTATAAATACTGAGGTTAGGATGATATGATCACTTCTCTATCTAGATAGCCTTTGGATATGATTTTCCCCTCTAAAGCATATTTTGATTTAAAGGTGAAAGTTCAGGTGAATTTTTAAGGACCCTGGACATACTGTTATACTTTGGATTGGCTCAGAAACCATTATGGCCACCACATCTAATTCAACAGAGCCACATTTGACTATAATTCTTATATTCCACTGGATATTGTTCATCAAGACATTCAAGATGGCCACCAGTATTATATTGTCACAAATTTGACAAAGATGTTCCAAACGTATATCATGTATTTCTCCTTCTCCAACAGTATTAGAGGTTTTACACAGCGAGATGATTTTGACAGGCGCTGTTGCATTTGGCAAAGTCATATCAGATAGAAAAAAGGCCGACCATCGGCCTCTTATGTTATAGGAGTAGTAGTTATTTCTCCACACTGTTAAGAGCTAAAATATATCATGGGTCAATTCAAAATAGAACTGAGTGGCATTTCTTGGATAAATCACATTGTACTGTATCTTAATAGTGTCCTGAAGATTTAAATGATGTTACTTTCCAGTAAGCCGATGTCGGAGAAGGACGAATATAATAGTGACGACCAGGACACGTACGACGATACTATGAACTTCCAACACAAAGACCCTCCATCCATTCCACTCCCCATTCCTCCGGAACTGGACCTTCCTGCTCCTCCGGACGACCTGCTAAAACCTCCCGTACCGGAAGGACCCATTCCAAGTCGTAGAAAACCATCCACCCCAGTACCAGGTATGTATACTTACACTGGATAATTCTCTCATAGGTGGTGACCTACAATCTGATTAAAATACAAAAATGGTGGTGGATGGAAGCGAAGCAATGTTTTGATTTTTTCTGAAGAAAGTTTCAACTTTTGATTTGTATATTATGTTGCTATTTCTTAAACTGCGGCTGTTATTTCTTTACAGACAAATGAAAAACTACAAATCAATTTTTGTATAAGGTCTTAAGTTTTCTCACAACTTTACTCTTGAATAAGGACGAGTCTAGAAAAAAATCGAAACGAGCTTTCCACTTTCTGAATCTGGTTAGCTGTGATTTGATAGGTTATTACACAAGTCATCTGCACATGACCTTCTATTGGTCACTGTCAGATCCTACAAACGATAGTAATAGCGCGGATCTGTATTTTCATCAGAGTGGGCGACCTACTGAAACCTCCAATGAGGAATATTAAAACTTCCTTACACATATCAATCAGTTAAGGGAGAAAGTGCATGAAATGCGACTGAAACTGCTTCGCTGGATATATTCATGAAAAAAACTCTAAAAAGCATTAATATGATTCGGACACACCTGATATAACCTGTAATAACTAGGAGATCATTTGACCACAAGATGTAGATTGTTTGGACTTCAATTTAGGGAGATGTTAAATTTTGGTCAAAATGAGAGAGTCTTGGTCCTAATCAGAGAGAATGCTTGAGAGCTATGTTGACGGACAAACCTTCTTATCTTGAACTGAGACAAATTATCTTGTCATCCCAGCAAAAATTCACCCTAAACATTCATATATACACTTTACTCGATTATTTAATTATTCAGTTATTCAAAATTCATACTAGAAATATCAATCACAGAAACCCTAAGTTTCGTTTCTTATAAAGCCACAAAATATTCTGGCTTAAAAATTCTTACACAACTATCAAAATCATTTGACACAATTGTATTTTTGCATCTTGATTTTTAACTTTGATGAATCATTTTAGAAATGAAAGCCATATCTTGATGAAGTTTTATGAAAGAAAAACAAATCAGAAAAAAAACTAAAAAAACAAGAAGACTAAACTAGGGCTTGAACACTGATGACCCCTCCCCCAATCATTACGTTGCTGACCATACATTATAGTTACTGTATATGTTCATATTTAGCTCACCTGGACCGAAGGTCCGGTGAGCTTATGCCATGGCGCAGCGTCCGTCGTCCGTCGTCCGTCGTCCGTCGTCCGTCCGTCGTCTGTCAACATTTGCTTCAAATCGCTACTAGTCAAAAAGTCCTGATTGGATTTTAACCAAATTTGGTCAGAAACATCCTTGGGCGAAGGGGAACAGATTTTGCATAAATGGTGACTCTGACCCCCAAAGGGCCAGAGGGGCGGGGCCCAATAGGGGAAATAGAGGTAATTCTTTAAATCTCTTCTTGTCAAAAAGTCCTGTTTGGACTTCGACCAAATTTAGTCAGAAACATCCTTAGGGGAAGGGGAACAAATTTTGCATAAATGGTGACTCTGACCCCTAAGGGCCCAGAGGCACGGGGCCCAATAGGGGAAATAGAAGTAATTCCTTTAAATCTCTTCTTGTCAAAAAGTCCTGATTGGATTTGGCCCAAATTTGGACAGAAACAACCTTGGGGGAAGGGGAACAAATTTTGCATAAATGGTGACTCGGACCCCAAAGGGGCCAGAGGGGCGGGGCCCAATAGGGAAAATAGAAGTAATTCCTTTAAATCTCTTCTTGTCAAAAAGTCCTGGTTGGATTTTGCCCAAATTTGGACAGAAACATTGTTGGGGGAAGGGGAACAGATTTTGCATAAATGGTGACACTGACACTCAAGGGGCCAGAGGGGCGGGGCCCAATAGGGAAAATAGAGGTAATTCCTTTAAATCTCTTCTTGTCAAAAAATCCTAATTGGATTTTGACCAAATTTGGTCAGAAACATCCTTAGGGGAAGGGGAACAAATTTTGCATAAATGGTGACTCTGACCCCTAAGGGCCCAGAGGCACGGGCCCAATAGGGGAAATAGAAGTAATTCCTTTAAATCTCTTCTTGTCTTAAAGTTATGAATAGATTTTGTCCAAATTTGGTCAGAATCATCGTTGGGGGAAGGGGAACAGATTTTGCATAAATGGTGACACTGACACTCAAGGGGCCAGAGGGGCGGGGCCCAATAGGGAAAATAGAGGTAATTCCTTTAAATCTCTTCTTGTCAAAAAGTCCTGATTGGATTTGGCCCAAATTTGGACAGAAACATTGTTGGGGGAAGGGGAACAAATTTTGCATAAATGGTGACTCGGACCCCCAAGGGGCCAGAGGGGCGGGGCCCAATAGGGAAAATAGAGGTAATTCCTTTCAATCTCTTCTTGTCAAAAAGTCCTGATTGGATTTGGCCCAAATTTGGACAGAAACATCCTTGGGGAAGGGGAACAGATTTTGCATATATGGTGACTCTGACACCAAAGGGGCCAGAGGAGCGGGGCCCAACAGGGAAAATAGAGGTAATTCCTTTAAATCTCTTCTTGTCAAAAAGTTATGAATAGATTTTGTCCAAATTTGGTCAGAATCATCGTTGGGGGAAGGGGAACAGATTTTGCATAAATGGTGACACTGACACTCAAGGGGCCAGAGGGGCGGGGCCCAATAGGGAAAATAGAGGTAATTCCTTTAAATCTCTTCTTGTCAAAAAATCCTAATTGGATTTTGACCAAATTTGGTCAGAAACATCCTTAGGGGAAGGGGAACAAATTTTGCATAAATGGTGACTCTGACCCCTAAGGGCCCAGAGGCACGGGCCCAATAGGGGAAATAGAAGTAATTCCTTTAAATCTCTTCCTGTCTTAAAGTTATGAATAGATTTTGTCCAAATTTGGTCAGAATCATCGTTGGGGGAAGGGGAACAGATTTTGCATAAATGGTGACACTGACACTCAAGGGGCCAGAGGGGCGGGGCCCAATAGGGAAAATAGAGGTAATTCCTTTAAATCTCTTCTTGTCAAAAAGTCCTGATGGGATTTGGCCCAAATTTGGACAGAAACATTGTTGGGAGAAGGGGAACAAATTTTGCATAAATGGTGACTCTGACCCCCAAGGGGCCAGAGGGGCGGGGCCCAATAGGGAAAATAGAGGTAATTCCTTTCAATCTCTTCTTGTCAAAAAGTCCTGATTGGATTTGGCCCAAATTTGGACAGAAACATCCTTGGGGGAAGGGGAACAGATTTTGCATATATGGTGACTCTGACACCAAAGGGGCCAGAGGAGCGGGGCCCAACAGGGAAAATAGAGGTAATTCCTTTAAGTCTCTTCTTGTCATAAAGTTATGAATAGATTTTGTCCAAATTTGGTCAGAATCATCGTTGGGGGAAGGGGAACAGATTTTGCATAAATGGTGACACTGACACTCAGGGGCCAGAGGGGCGGGGCCCAATAGGGAAAATAGAGGTAATTCCTTTAAATCTCTTCTTGTCAAAAAATCCTAATTGGATTTTGACCAAATTTGGTCAGAAACATCCTTAGGGGAAGGGGAACAAATTTTGCATAAATGGTGACTCTGACCCCTAAGGGCCCAGAGGCACGGGCCCAATAGGGGAAATAGAAGTAATTCCTTTAAATCTCTTCTTGTCTTAAAGTTATGAATAGATTTTGTCCAAATTTGGTCAGAATCATCGTTGGGGGAAGGGGAACAAATTTTGCATAAATGGTGACTCTGACCCCTAAGGGGCCAGAGGAGCGTGGCCCAATAGGGGAAATAGAGGTAATTCCTTTCAATCTCTTCTTGTTAAAAAGTCCTGATTGGATTTGGCCCAAATTTGGACAGAAACATCCCTTGGGGAAGGGGAACAGATTTTGCATAAATGGTGACTCTGACACCCAAGGGGCCAGAGGGGCGGGGACCAATAGGGAAAATAGAGGTAATTCCTTTAAATCTCTTCTTGTCAAAAAGTTATGAATAGATTTTGTCCAAATTTGGTCAGAAACATTGTTGGGGGAAAGGGAATAGATTTTGCATAAATGGTGACTCGGACACCCAAAGGGCCAGAGGGGCGGGGCCCAATAGGGGAAATAGAGGTAATTCCTTTAAATCTCTTCTTGTCATAAAGTTATGAATAGATTTTGTCCAAATTTGGTCAGAAACATAGTTGGGGGAAGGGGAACAAATTTTGCATAAATGGTGACTCTTACCCCTAAGGGGCCATTTTGACGACTTTAGGGTTACAAGAGATTAATTCCAGGTGAGCGATGCAGGCCCATTGGGCCTCTTGTTTTGTGGTAATTTTATTTTAGGAATTTTTGTGCTGAAAGCTTTTAGCTAAGTTATGATAGCATTAATCACAGTTTCTGTTTATAGTGCTCTCTACAGCAGGTATTGTTTGTACACCAATTCATCATTGTGCTTAGCTGTTTAAATTCAGTCATGTGCTAAAATTTGAGTGTGCCAAAATAAGAACAGTAACAGTATTCACAGAATGAATTTAAGGTGAAAACAGTTTATGTACAGAAAATACAGTGAGGTTTTCAGAAAAATGCTCATTCATTCATTCATTCAAGACACAGTTGAACTCTTCCAATTCAAATATTGGAATAATTCATGATAAAATTTCAGGGATAAATTAATAAAACCAGCACAATATTGATAAACTTGTCCAGAATAGTGACAAGGAACCATTAATAAAGTCAGGTGGTCTTTAGACTGTACAACAGTTTGTAAAGATTCAGGAAAAATTACCTACCAGTATTTCTAAAATGTTTTGTTTATCCAGGGTTAGTAGATATAAGTCTTAAAACTTCCTGATCAGGGTTCTGTCGCCTGTCTGACATATTTAGGGATCACTTTGTCGGTTTTGGCATCAGTTGCATCGTCAAAACAAAGGTGTACGTGCAATAATTTAAGTTCTCTTGGGCTTATCTAACTCCAGCTGTGCTTCTTTACTAAAAGTCCTTGCTTGAGATTGCTTTTCAGGTCTGAAGGTTAAAGATCAAGGTCACCTTTACTTTGGGCCTATCAAACTCCCAACTTCATACAGTGTTTCCTTACGGAAAGCCCTTCCTTGGCTTTGTGCTTCAGGTCTCAAGGTCACAAATCAAAGTCACTGTTACTATAAATAGAACCAACATTCAAACAAAGGTTTCTGTGTGATAACTCAAACTTCATACAGTGCTTCCTTACTGAAAGTCCATGTTCAGATCAATCCTCAGGTCTCAAGGTCAAAGATCAAAGTCACTGCTACTATAAATACAACAAGGGTTTCTGTGTGATAATTCAAACATCATACAGTGCTACCTTACTGAAAGCCCATGTTCAGATTGCTCCTCAGGTATCAAGGTCAAAGATCAAGATAACTGTAATAATGTCATTATATAAAGAAACATCAGTTTCCGCAAAATAACTTTTGCCCTTGCGCCGATCAAATTCATCTTTCTTCTGTTATCTACGTATACACATGAAGGCAAAACATCCAATTCTGTGGACATCTTGTCATATAGTTAAATGAATTATTTATTTTCCTGCAGTACGCAGTAGATTTGCAATTGCAACATCTCAGTGAAGTTTTCAGTAATCTTCAGAAATTTACTCCCTTGAATGCATGTGTCTGGAAGCCATGCTGTTAATCACGACATAGTTTGAAAGTCTCGACTTATCAACTCTTCAATTAACAATTATGCGGTGTGGCCATGGGCGCACTCATTCAAGGAAGTAGATTTCCGAAGATTCACGGAAATTTCGCCTGAGTTAGTGCGATGGAGTCGGTTTGGTATACTTACTTTAACTGCAAAAATATCACTAGCTGTATGTTTTACAATTCTCTTTTTAAAAAATTCAGATCATCTGTTCTGTTTTCATTTATTAGCAAAAAAGATTATTCTTTATTCATAAAACCGAAACCATATTGATAAAGAAGAGCTTTTGACTTGTTTACAGAGAAGCCAGCTGACACCCCTCCGCCTCTTGTACCCCAGAAAGATGACTGGCCGGACGAGGTCTATGATGACTGTACTACAGAGTCAAATCAGGTAAAGTCCTTGTCAGTGCCGCATGTTCTCGTTGGACCAGGGCTCGTATGCATAAAAAATCTTAAGTGTTCAAGAATATGCTTAAGTCTGAAAACTATGCTAAGCAGATTGCTTTTTGTACTTAGCATGTTGCTTATCTCACTAAGTGGGTTGTATAAACTTTCTTATCGCCTAAGAATATTCTTAACTTTAAACAACCTCTTACCCTGTCTTAAATCTTTAAGCAACATGCTTAACTTGGCAAAATGGCCGCCGCTAATGGATAGCATAACTCACCTCAAATGTTCGCATGGGTGTTATGATGGGAAAAGCATTTTAGAGACAGGTTTGATTCGCTCAACATCTTTCCAACTGTTGTTATGCGATTTAAACTTAAAATGCTTTCTCTTTCACCGTCGAGACGATAAAAAAGTTTACACTACTGAGTAGGCCCTTAACAAATTTGTATGCAGTTGCGAGAACTGATGGTACACATATTCGCATTAAACGTGCCAGAATTTGTAAATAGCAAGCATGTTCACTAAATAAATGTCCTGATCTGTGAAGATGCAAGTTTATGCATTCTAGACTTAGTTGTTAGATGGACAGGGCCAGAATTTTCCGTGAAAATGGCCTACATGCATTTGTGACTAGGATTTTCGAGACGAGAATGTTACCGGTAAAATCATATGTACTTGCCTACAGCGGTTATCCATGTAAAAACAGGCAATTGACGACATACCAAATCACACAACCTGGACCACATACACGGTACAACAGATAAATGTTCCTAGTTTGTGTTTATTTTCACCAGACAACTCGTTTTCATCCGCGCGATCGTTGTCAACTGTGTTGAAGGTTTTCTCAAAAGGGGACTAACTCTAATTGCAAAGAGTGCGGGGCTCAAAACGGGGACATTCTATTAAGCACAGATTGTATAGCTCACAGTGTTTAAATAATTTAAAATAAAGAAAAAATGTAGAATTTTAAAACCTATACCAGTTACACACTTTCCAAATTTTAATTAAACGCACATTCAAGTACTTATATTCACGAATTGGTTTTTATGTGCTTAAAATATTTTAACCCACTTTCATATTTCCAAACACATATTTGATTGTAATTATATTAATCCAAATAAAAAGACATATTTTTTTTATCCACATATGAAAAAAATATCTTAAAATTAGGAACAAATAAATAAATGAAATGAAGTTAATTATTATATACAATGTATATATCTCACCATAAATCATTTCATAAGGAAATAAAATTAAAAGTTTTTTCAATTAGTATACATTGATAGTAACTGACATGAAATGTCTGAATTACCACATCGTTGTGCTTATCAGTAATGATACAATTGCTAATAAGTTTAAATACAATTTATCATAATATATTGTAATTTTTTAATATGGTTGGTCATGCACTTAAAATGTATTGAATGAACTGCAATGAAAGTCAAACGTACAGGTCCATGTGGTTCAAAAATATTAATTAATCAAAACAGAACACTAATGATTTTATCTAAATGAAGTGCTTAGAGTAATATTACTGATTACTGAGGAGACATTTTTATAAAAAAAATTGATTCAAATCTCACTAAAGTGTAAAATAAGTGGAGGTTCAAAACTAGCTGTAACAAATTATCATGCCCCTGTGGTCGCTAAAGCTAATAGTACATGTATGTAAATGATGATGCTCCATTTGTCGTCCATCGGCGAGTTATCGTCAGGTAAACTGAAAGTCACTCCCGATCGATTAGGTTGAATATTAATAAACAAATACATAACAGACTATAGACGTGTTATCCTTAATCGTTTGAACTGTCATTGATTCAGAATTTCATGTTTCATTTAGAGGCAGCGTCCTTGTCCGTGTAGTTATTTTGCATCCACACATATACATATAAAGTATCGATCGGGATCCAATAATTTAGATTGTGATATGTCATAATTTGCCGCTCAAAATTCGTAGATATGAGTAAATCGTTCTGTTGTGAAATACATGTTTTTTTCCACATATCATGACAAAGTTGTTTGCAAACGGCTAACGTTAAAGTGTAGTTGAAGCATTGACAACACAAGTGTTTCTTTTCCACATCTCACGTTTCTTCTGTGTTGTAATTCCCGACCCAAACTTAAATTTTAAATTGTTTTCCTCCACGAGGTTTTGTGAGGTAGATACATTCGTCTTATATGACGTATCTCCAGGATCTGATGTCATTTGAACTAGTTTTATTGAATTGAAAGACAAAAAACACTGAACATGTGTTTTAATCCAAGTGCCCTTGTTTTAACAGAAAGTACGGGAAATGGTATGTAACGTCATTGGCAACGAGTACACTTTAAGAAGGTTGCGATCTGCTTAACAAAGAACGACTAAGCATTATGCTTAGAAATTTTATGCAATTGGAACTAAGCAACTTGCTTACTAAAGCAGATTAAAATGATACTTAAGTATAAATTTAAGAAAATACTTAGAATTTTTATGCATACGAGCCCAGAGTCCTTATAGTATATACTGTATACAGTCACGTAAATTCCTCATCAAATTTCAATGTTCTCAGGAGACCAGAATCCTTGTAGAATATACTACACAGCATTTGATATTCCACGAATAATATCACAAAGGCAAAGCCTTTAAAAGAGTGTAGCTTTAATAAATCTGAGAAAAAAATATATGAAACCAAAAACAAAAGCTAAGAAACAAATCCCACTTGATGTCAACCTAAGTCGTCTGCTTGTTTATATTTATACAATTTAGACTCTGTGAACATGACTTGCCAAGACATTAAGAGTCTGAAAATCTAACATGATATTGAAACTTTAATTTTCTTTTTCAATAAATGTCTTTTATATGATAATGTTCCTAGTTAAGGAAGCTGGCTCATGAGAATTTGCATAATTAACTTTTCTTGAAAGCAATTTTTATATTAATATTATATAAAATATATCAGAACTGAGCCAACTATTGATAGGTCATTGGGCTTATTTTAAAGATGTTTTTATAAGGGTTTTAAAATCTTGTGGGAAGAGACCACCTCTAGACTTTTTCATAAAAAATACATTGGAGAAAATTCCTTTTTAAAAACTGGAAAAAATATAAAGGAATAATAAAAATTTCAAATATTGTTTCAGAGGATTATTAAAGATCTATATTTTGATAATATCAAAAGAAAAATATAGGACCGATGTTGTTGATGGAAAAGGCAGAGTAGTCGATCCCGAAAAATGTATTAAGTTTTGAAACAGGCTGAGCTAACTCCCTTTATGCCTGTTGTTACATGTGTTTTGGTGATGTTGACAGGATGAGAGTACTGCTGAACCAGAACTAGAACAGGACGATGTCTACGAGGCCATACCTGGGTAGGTCATTTGGAGGTCATTCCTGTATCATACTTATATAGGGTTTTAAAACTCACGTGACTAAAGTGCTTGTGAGGTCTTGCTATAACATGATGTGGGAATTAATCAACTGTTAGATATTAGTATAGATTTTTACCATTGAACAACTTTTTTTCAATAGCTGACCATGACAGTTAAAGGTCAACATTTATGTTCTTGACCATGGCCTATTTTATAAGTCACATTGTTCAAAGTTTTTTTTATGTTTAATTAAGCATTTTTTGTATAACCAAGGCCTCTGGTCATTATATATTTGGCCAAATAGCTGAGGTGAAATGCTATCAAACTTGATCAAATTAATGACACAATTTGAGTACTGAACTTACATAATCATTGATCAAGGTTGGCTTTCGGCAGTGCAGTATATAGCCTCGCAAAACTTGCGTAAACTTACCTATTTTCATATACTGTCGGTGTTAAACTACAGTGTAGTGCGTAGTACTCATGATGTGCAACATTGTTGTCAGCGATTATGGATAATTTGTGCATAAATGATTTTGCCACATTTCACAAATATGGCCTAATATGTACGTGAACATTAAATTAGGCCTACTAACTCATCTCCAGATTTGCAAATATATCGCAATAGGCCGTTGTTGTTGAGAAGCAACAATTTGACTGTTCTCGGATAGTTCAAACTGCTCTTTACTCCTAAGGCTATAATTTTTGTATAATTTGAACATGATTGACAATATTTATTTGATTTTGTTCAAACTAACCACAGGTTTACCGTATATGTTATTAAAAGGTAGCTGAATTTCATTGAATAATAGTTGAGCTTTACAGGCTCCTTGCACCTTTTACTAAATTGACCGTTCTGTTTTCTATCACAGGGAAGGGGAGAGCATACCCCCTCCAACACCTGAAAAACCTGAAGAGAAGAAGGAGGAGAAAAAGGATGAAAAACTCTCAGCTAAAGAGAAAAAGAAAAGGGAGAAGGAAGAAGCAGTGAGAAATATGTTCCTCAGATCCTTTGACTTAACTTTCGTGAACGCTACTAAGAAGTGTCTTGACAAATAAGGTCACCGAGTCTTAACTTATTTACCCCTGAATTCACATTTGGACTTCACAAATTCCAAGGATGGGTGAATCCAATTTAAAGATTAAGGGATGAATAAGTACACACATAAATGAACTAAAGATTCTTTATCAAATATTTAAAGCAACGAATGTATCCTAACGAAATAGGGCGACTCCATTGGCTGGGCATTAGTGGGATGACTAACTTACCTCGACACTTGGGGCTATCAAAGTGTTCTAACACATTAAGTTACTCAACTATCCTGACAAAAATGACTTTAGTCTCTGCACAAAGACTTTATGGGGTCCTCAGGAACAACATGACTTTTGTCCTCACAAAGTAATGTACTTTTTCAGACAATCACTTTTGTCAAGTTCTTCAGTGTCCAAACAAATTCATTAATGCGTCTTAAAATGTATGTAAGACGTTTCATGCCCAAGGGTGTAGGATACAGAAATTCCACCTGAGGGTTTTTCCAATTTGGTAAAATGAGAGTGTTTTGATAGGAAAACCCTGAGGGTGGAATTTCTATATCCTGCCACCCTTGGTATGAAAGAGAAATTTTCTCTCATTCCAACTATTAGAATAAGCTCAGGAACAATGAAATCAATTAACATGTGTATTTGATAATTAACTTAATGTAGTGTGAAATGTTGTCAGTAAGTACAATTTATCCCTTCTTTATCAGGAAAGAATAAAAGCGGAAAAGAAGAGACAAGAAGCAGAGAAGAAAAGACAAGAAAAGGAACTAAAGGAAATAAAGAAAAATTTCAAGGTACTTTGATAATGATTAACAGCAAGTTCAACGATTCATGCTGTAGTCATTGTGATTATTTTCCCCTCCTTACATGTCTTTGTTTTGTCTCTTAACAGCTTATTTACTTTATTGTTCATCATCAGAATCAAGCTTCATTATCTTATTGACATGTGAGGTCAAATTTTCCTCAATGGGGTTTTTGAAAAATATGTGTAGCAATATGAATATATCTGTATATTTTCGAAACTTCATTTTCTAATCCTGTGAATTTTTTCTTTTCTTTCTTTTGAAGTTTAAGTAGTAATTTGTGTAAAATATGTAAGTCGGATATCAATTTTCTAGAGACTCTGGAAATCATTTTCGAAGAGAGAAATGGACGGCAAAATATATATATATAATTAGAAGCATTTTACAGATTTTTCATCAGTAAAAAGTACCTGCACAAGTAACACAAGTTTTTACAGAAATTAAATGAAACCTTTAGTTTAGTTTTTTAGATGTTTAAATCCTGAGTGCTACTAAAATTTGTGACTTACCACCGTAATTAACATTTTATTATGTTACAGATTGACACCTCCCTGCTGGACAAATCCCAGGGGGAGGGGCTCCTGAAAGAGGATGCTGTACCCTCGGGGGGTAAAACCGCGAAGTTAGAATTATCGGCCAAGAAGGGAGCATTCCTCAAGGTGATTCGTCTGGTGGACAACCCTCCCGGAAAGTGGCTCGTCCGCCTGATGGAGGAGGAGAAGTCGGATAAACCTGTTTACTTGTCACAGATAGGTGAGCTCAAGTCATCATCGCGTAAAAGTTTAAAATTTACATCATCTATAATGGCAGAAACATTTCTAATAATGTATCACCATGGTAACTTATTCACCTGATATTTTATAATGAACTATTCTAACCATTGAATTTAAAGAGAACAATGAATGGAATGAATGAAGTACCAATTACAGTAAAACTTGGTTATCTCATTCTATATAACATATATCAGTAATATTGTATATTGTTTGTTTTGCAGTGGGATATGTGGACGCCAACATCGTTGAGGTAGACAATCAGCTAATTCGCAATGTAAGCTTTTAACCGCTTCAGCTTTTAACTAACATAATGGTGGGGGGTCCCGCAGTGCTTTAGACAGCATACCTACCTACAGTAAATATTGTCAAACTAGGTAACCACAAGCAATTTGTGACTTCACAAAAATGTAGTCTGTCAAATCTATTAAACATACACCCTATTCGGACCAAGAAGTACCATGAGTCAGGACACTTAATAAAAAAAAAGGATTAAATGCTTACCGGTATTCCCACACTTTTTCGGACAAGGTAAGAGCTAAATTTACCAAAAATCACCAGTTGGTGTGGTGTAAGAGAATCCCAACAAGTCTTGGGCCACCATTACCTCAGATACTAGAGAATATGTTACATGTGATTATATAACATAAAGTAATAAAAGTAAGAAGTTATTGTCCTGTGGTTAGTGTTTTAAGTCTTATAGCATGTCCATTTAGGAGGAAGGGGTGGGGTGGGCGGGGGTAGATATTAAGACATGGGGGTTATTGGATTGAATACTGTGGCTATGTTTTGTAAGTTAATGACTAATAATGACACTCAATGTTTTTAACACATGGGTCAAGTTTATCTAATTCTGACAAATCCTACAAACTGCAAAATAGATACTATTAATTAGCAGACGTCAGATTCAAGCTCTCTTCTGTTTTATCCTTCTGTGATTTTCCAATTGAAATCTCACAAAATCAAAGTCTCTGTCACAATTTGTCTAATAAACATTTTAGATTATAATTTTCCTCTGTGTGACCTTCACCAGGAACTGTAGGAAGGAATACTTCTAGTTCGCCGTTTTTTTTTATTAGGCCTAAATTGTCAATGTTCAGCATCATTGTTTCGAGATTGACTATTATGGATACAGTACATTGCTTTTCCTTGCTAGTGGGTTAAGTGTAAGAGATGGTTACTGATTAAAAGGAATGTGGTGTTCATCTGTAAAAACAGTACATGTTCAACATTAAATTATCTGTAAAAGAATTGATGTCTTTGCTAGTTTAAATCTCTGAACAATGTTTCCTACATGGTAGTCTTAATATAAGATGTAAAATGAAATGGATGCACATTTCTATTTTGTGTGCAAGTGAATCATCAGAGTCTTTTAATTAAACGTTTTCATTACAGTAATACCGCAATCAATGTTACACTTTAAGTGAGTACGGGTGGTCTGTACAACTATCCTTTGAAAAGCACTGCCAACATCAGACATTTGTCTCAAAACAAATGCTGCAGGCCTCAAACATTTGAATCAAGCTTTCAATTCACAGACAAATAGTTCAACCTTCCTCTACACAGACTTGTCTACACAGACCAAATAGTTCAACCTTCCTCTACACAGACTTGTCTACACAGACCAAATAGTTCAACCTTCCTCTACACAGACTTGTCTACACAGACCAAATAGTTCAACCTTCCTCTACACAGACTTGTCTACACAGACCAAATAGTTCAACCTTCCTCTACACAGACTTGTCTACACAGACCAAATAGTTCAACCTTCCTCTACACAGACTTGTCTACACAGACCAAATAGTTCAACCTTCCTCTACACAGACTTGTCTACACAGACCAGACAAATAGTTCAACCTTCCTCTACACAGACTTGTCTACACAGACCAAATAGTTCAACCTTCCTCTTTGAAAACCACCTTTGTTACTCCAATCCATATTTTTAGACTATAATTACAAATTTCCTTTCAAGAATAATATCAAGAAACACTTATTTATACACCAATATATTCCTGCATATCATTGCTAGCAATCCCAGTGTATATCGTTCTCCTTGACAAGCGTTTTACTGTAAATTTTCATTTGATAGCCAATATTAGAAGAAGAATTCAAATCAGACTCAGAGCTTGTTGATACAGAATTGAAGGATGCAGAGTATGTACATGTATATTGTAGAGCTAGATATAGTTACAGTATACATACATATAGGTGTATAAATTATATACATGTATCTATATTATTTCTATGTGCTGTCTAAAATTGTTCATACTCATGAGTATACATATATGTTTATTCTTTTACTATCACGGTCCAAAACATTTTACCCAAAGGTAATGATCCCTTAGAATGTGCAAGCCAAGGTTTAAGATCCAGGTGGTAGGTCCAGTGGCCTCCTCCCTGAGTCGGAGGCTGCAATGATGGACGTCGTTGTTTGATAGCGATGGCCTCTTTTGATGTAACAATTTTGGTGTTCTCTGGGACGAGGGGCTGGACCTACCACCTGTGTACAATTATCTCCTGACCACTTCTCAGTAAACAGATCAATCGGTAGATGAAGTCTGTATGATATGGTCGAAATATCGCAATAAGTAGAAATTTCTCCGAGCTATGGAAAATTAATATAAAAATTTAAATCATTTTCAAAGAGAAAACTCCATTTGAATGAATTACCTCTTAGTTGATTCCTTGTTGATGTGTACAATGTTTATCAAATGCACAAACACTAAATCATTTCTATAGAAGTCTACTGATGACCACTTCCTGTACTCCAATTTTCTCTAAAATGTAATACACAGTTTAGAGTGACCATTTCCTGTACTTCATGTATCTCTAAAATGTAGTATACAGTTTAGAGTGACCACTTCCTGTACTCCATGTGTCTCTAAAATGTAGCATACAGTTTAGAGTGACCACTTCCTGTATTCCATGTGTCTCTAAAATGTAGTATACAGTTTAGAGTGACAACTTCCTGTATTCCATGTGTCTCTAAAATGTAGCATACATTTTAGAGTGACCACTTCCTGTACTCCATGTATCTCTAAAATATAGTATACAGTTTAGAGTGACAACTTCCTGTACTCCATGTGTCTCTAAAATGTAGCATACAGTTTAGAGTGACCACTTCCTGTACTCCATGTGTCTCTAAAATGTAGCATACAGTTTAGAGTGACCACTTCCTGTACTCCATGTGTCTCTAAAATGTAGCATACAGTTTAGAGTGACCACTTCCTGTACTCCATATGTCTCTAAAATGTAGCATACAGTTTAGAGTGACAACTTCCTGTATTCCATGTGTCTCTAAAATGTAGCATACAGTTTAGAGTGACCACTTCCTGTACTCCATGTGTCTCTAAAATGTAGCATACAGTTAAGAGTGACCACTTCCTGTACTTCATGTGTCTCTAAAATGTAGCATACAGTTTAGAGTGACCACTTCCTGTACTCCATGTGTCTCTAAAATATACCTCTTCCTGTTCTCTCTAGCTTTGTATAGATACATTCTGTCAATATAATCAGAACTTCATAATCTGTATAGATCATACCTTTCTATACCTATAGTCATCATGCTTCGTCCGTCGTCGTGCGCCGTGCGTCGTGCGCCGTGCGTCGTGCGCCGTCCGTAAACTTTTCCATTTAAACATCTTCTTCTCATAAACCAAAAGGCCCATAGACCCAATATTGGGCTTGTGCCATGCTGGGATGAAGGGGTACCAAGTTTGTTCAAACAAATGACCTTGACCTTCATTCAAGGTCACAGGGGCCAAAAAGGTCAAAATCTTTGAACGACTTCTTCTGAATAACCAAAAGGCCCAGAGACCTGATATTGGGCCTGTGTTATGCTGGGATAAAGGGGTACCAAGTTTGTTCAAACAAATGACCTTGACCTTCATTCAAGGTCACAGGAGCCGAAAAGGTCAAAATCTTTTTAAACAACTTCTTCTGAATAACCAAAAGGCCCAGAGACCTGATATTGGTCCTGTGTTATGCTGAGATAAAGGGCTACCAAGTTTGTTCAAAGAAATGACCTTAACCTTCATTCAAGGTCACAGGGGACAAAACGGTCATAATTTTTAAACGACTTCTTCTGAATAACCAAAAGGCCCAGAGACCTAATATTGGGCCTGTGGCATGCTGGGATAAAGGGCTACCAAGTTTGTTCAAAGAAATGACCTTGACCTTCATTCAAGGTCACAGGGGCCAAAAAGGTCAAAATCTTTGAACGACTTCTTCTGAATAACCAAAAGGCCCAGAGACCTGATATTGGGCCTGTGTTATGCTGGGATAAAGGGGTACCAAGTTTGTTCAAACAAATGACCTTGACCTTCATTCAAGGTCACAGGGGCCAAAAAGGTCAAAATCTTTTTAAACAACTTCTTCTGAATAACCAAAAGGCCCAGAGACCTGATATTGGGCCTGTGTTATGCTGAGATAAAGGGCTACTAAGTTTGTTCAAAGAAATGACCTTGACTTTCATTCAAGGTCACAGGGGACAAAACGGTCATAATTTTTAAACGACTTCTTCTGAATAACCAAAAGGCCCAGAGACCTGATATTGGGCCTGTGTTATGCTGGGATAAAGGGGTACCAAGTTTGTTCAAGCAAATGACCTTGACCTTCATTCAAGGTCACAGGGGCCAAAAAGGTCAAAATCTTTTTAAACAACTTCTTCTGAATAACCAAAAGGCCCAGAGACCTGATATTGGGCCTGTGTTATGCTGAGATAAAGGGCTACTAAGTTTGTTCAAAGAAATGACCTTGACTTTCATTCAAGGTCACAGGGGACAAAACGGTCATAATTTTTAAACGACTTCTTCTGAATAACCAAAAGGCACAGAGACCTAATATTGGGCCTGTGGCATGCTGGGATAAAGGGCTACCAAGTTTGTTCAAAGAAATGACCTTGACCTTCATTCAAGGTCACAGGGGCCAAAAAGGTCAAAATCTTTGAACGACTTCTTCTGAATAACCAAAAGGCCCAGAGACCTGATATTGGGCCTGTGTTATGCTGGGATAAAGGGGTACCAAGTTTGTTCAAACAAATGACCTTGACCTTCATTCAAGGTCACAGGGGCCAAAAAGGTCAAAATCTTTTTAAACAACTTCTTCTGAATAACCAAAAGGCCCAGAGACCTAATATTGGGCCTGTGGCATGCTGGGATAAAGGGCTACCAAGTTTGTTCAAACAAATGACCTTGACCTTCATTCAAGGTCACAGGGGCCAAAAAGGTCAAAATCTTTGAACGACTTCTTCTGAATAACCAAAAGGCCCAGAGACCTGATATTGGGCCTGTGTTATGCTGGGATAAAGGGGTACCAAGTTTGTTCAAACAAATGACCTTGACCTTCATTCAAGGTAACAGGGGCCAAAAAGGTCAAAATCTTTTTAAACAACTTCTTCTGAATAACCAAAAGGCCCAGAGACCTGATATTGGGCCTGTGTTATGCTGAGATAAAGGGCTACTAAGTTTGTTCAAAGAAATGACCTTGACCTTCATTCAAGGTCACAGGGGACAAAACGGTCATAATTTTTAAACGACTTCTTCTGAATAACCAAAAGGCACAGAGACCTAATATTGGGCCTGTGGCATGCTGGGATAAAGGGCTACCAAGTTTGTTCAAAGAAATGACCTTGACTTTCATTCAAGGTCACAGGGGCCAAAACGGTCATAATCTTTAAACAACTTCTTCTGAATAACCAAAAGGCCCAGAGACCTGATATTGGGCCTGTGGCATGCTGGGATAAAGGGCTACCAAGTTTGTTCAAAGAAATGACCTTGACTTTCATTCAAGGTCACTGGGGCCAAAACGGTCATAATCTTTAAACATTTTCTTCTGAATAACCAAAAGGCCCAGAGATCTAATATTGGGCCTGTGGCATGCTGGGATAAAGGGCTACCAAGTTTGTTCAAAGAAATGACCTTGACTTTCATTCAAGGTCACAGGGGCCAAAACGGTCATAATCTTTAAACGACTTCTTCTGAATAACCAAAAGGCCCAGAGACCTGATATTGGGCCTGTGGCATGCTGGGATAAAGGGCTACCAAGTTTGTTCAAAGAAATGATCTTGACTTTCATTCAAGGTCACAGGGACCAAAACGGTCATAATCTTTAAACAACTTCTTCTGAATAACCAAAAGGCCCAGAGATCTAATATTGGGCCTGTGGCATGCTGGGATAAAGGGCTACCAAGTTTGTTCAAAGAAATGACCTTGACTTTCATTCAAGGTCACTGGGGCCAAAACGAAACTGTTGTTATTTTTCGTGTAGTCAAAAATCCAAGATGGCCTCCACAGCGGCCATTTTGAAAACACATTCTAAACTTCTCAAGTTCTACCAGTGGAATTGAGCTGAAACTTGCCAGAAATGATATCCTGAGATGGTCCCAACAAAGTGTTGTTATTTTTCAAGCCCATCAGAAATCCAAGAAGGCCACTATCTTGAACTTGGCAATCTATACAGGCATATTATAACTTGATTTAATGACTACACGTATTTTCATAGTGATTTTACAATTGGTAGTCAGATGACCGTTAAGGCCCGTTGGGCCTCTTGTTGAAGAAACAAAGACCTGAGCAGTCAATTGATCATTATGTAATATCATTGAAATATTTCTATACCCTATAACCTTGAGCAAGTTAGTAACATATCTGTGTACCAATGAAGTTGGTTGTATGTTTGTAAGTAACATTTAACCAATGAATGCTTTAGCAAATGTTGTTACAGTCTTATAACACACATTGCTATTGATGACAAACTTAATAAAGCTGGATTTTAAACAGCAAATCAAGTGAAGACAACAATGATATTGATGATATCACAATAGAGATTGATGACTTCACAATAAAGATTGATGACGTCACAATAGCAAATGTTATAGCATATTAAGGCACTGGGTGTTATAGGCGTATGGTGGCAACTGCCTTTTAGCATTGTGTCATTGAGAAAATAAGAAGCAATTGTAAATATTTGTGTATGTTACTTATTGCTTATTTATAATGTTTATATCGATCTCAACTCATATACCCCTCCTTTGAATTGGAAGAGTTCAAATGTCAGGGATGATTATAGTTAAAGTACTTTATAATTTATAAAGTATACTTTTCCTGTATATTATAAGCAATCAATGATTTGAGCAGCAGAAACAGCCCTTGTTTTTCAGTGTAGAGTTTATTTGATGTATATTTGAAGGATAATCAATTTAGTTACTTTTCTTTCTGAAGCCCTAGTTGACAGGCGATCAAGCATAAACATATATGGAAGTAATATCCAAATTCGTAAGATTTATTTTTATCATGCATTGTGAGGAGTGTATGTCATCCCCTAGTTGTATTGTAGAAAACAGTCCCATTTAACACAAATGATGGTGTATTTAGAATCGTCCTAACAATGTACTGACAATAATACTGACCTAACATTTTGTTGTGATGCCTATATGAAGTTGCCTTAACTATAGATATATTATCATATAAATTGCTTGTGAATCGAAGATACAACCTTATTATTTATTGGTAATTACTTGCTGAAATCAAGATGAAAACAGATTTTAATTCCAAAAGGTTCTGGAAGAATAAAAGAGACTCCTATATCGATGATTGCAGAGAGGCTTGTGAATCAGTTGCTATAATATTGAAATTTCTTTACAATACAATTTAAAAGCATGGGGGCCTCTGATTTAGTCTGAGATATGATATACCGTAATTTCCTGCGTATTGCCCGCAGTCTACAATTTTTAACATCAGAAGATGCCTAGTGTGGGCTATCTGCAGGTGCAAGCATGTGTGGATTATTTTACCAAATTATTAAAAAATGTTTCCACTTTTATCAACATGTAGATCTACGCTATTTGTAAGCAAAAAATATCATTGATAAGTTTATATATAGCTTAAATTATTAACATAAACATATATATATTTACAAAATAAACACAATATTTCCATCATAAATGATGTCTCTGATTTCCATCATTCAAAACAATAAATCACAAAGTCACATACAAAGTACACTCGTACTCACTAGACAATCGACATATAACCCGCTGGCAATCTGCCAGTGTGGGTTATTTGGAATTTATTTTACAAAAGCCTAAAAAATGCCTTAATTTACTTCCCGCGGGCTATACCCCAGGGTGGGTAATACGCAGGAAATTACAGTAGGTATATTGAATTTTAAAAGTAAAAACAAAACAGTTTTCAGAAGTATAACACTTTTGTTTTTATATTAATATTTATGATTGAAACAATTTTGTTTGAAAAGCATTAGTGTTTTTTACTGTAACATAAAGTTTGATGTGATAAAATACTAGCTGTCTATATAAATTAGTTAATTAACACATACATATCTTAGTGATATACATCTGTACTCAACAAGCTTGGTAGCAAAAGTGTGGTCTTGCAATTAGTTCATTTTGTGTAACTGAGGTACCATGTATAAAACAAATCTGTAGAAGTTTGATAGTGATTTAATCCCTAAAAAGATTTGTTGTCAAATCAGGAGGGGAAGCAATGGAATACAGGACTAGATGTTTATTTTTAATTTTTCTGTGACATACACACAGGACCAAGATCAATATTGATATTTGTATCATACTGTATACAGAACCAAGAGTAATTTGTGAATTTGTCTGACATTCATTATAAACTGAAGGCAAAAGAAATAGAAAAAAGAAATGTGAATATATAGTTGTATATGTTAATGTTGTTGTTATAGAAGCAGGCTTTGAAAATTCCCACTGAAATTTGAATTATATTTTTATACCCCCCTCCCCCACCCCCACCCCCTCAATGAAGTTTATGGGGGGGGGGGGGGTATACTGAAATCAGTCTGTCTGCCTGGCCATTTGTGGAAAAATTTTGTTTGGACAACTCCAACTCGAAACCTACAAACCGATTTCAATGAAACTACACAGGAATGTTAGGGACATGTGTAGATGTGCATGCAGGGTTTTATTTTCCGAAATTTTGGTTGCCATGGTAACCAAGTCACTCTTCTTAGTTTTTTGAAGGGAAATTTTGTCCACACAACACTTCGGAAACCTTAACTGACCAATTTCAATGAAACTACACAGGAATGTTAGGGACATGTGTAGATGTGCATGCAGGTTTTTTTTCTGCCATAATTTTGGTTGCCAAGGTAATCAAGTCACTATTCTTTTGGGAGAAATTTTGTCCAGAAAACTCCTCATAAACCTGTCAACCGATAACAGTGGAACTACACATGAGTGTTACGTACGGACCATGTGTAAGTGCGCATGAAGGGAATTTTTCTGCAAAAATTTTGGTTACCATGGTAAATAGTTCACTGTACCAAAATTCTTGTGGAAAAATTTATCAGGAAAGCTCTTCTTGAACCTAATATGAACTGATTTCAATGAAGCTACACAGGAATGCTCAGGACCGTGTTTACATTATGCATATTAAATTGCTAAGGTGCAGGGGAGGGGAGAGGGTATTACTTAGCCACTGACTTACAGTTCTAGTTTCATTCAATACAAATGTAGATACTTGAGTTGATCTGTGATTGGTTGAGCTTATGTCGTGACCTTTGTGATTTGTCAGGAGTCTCACCATTAACATATAAAACACTACTAATTCAGCAGATTTTAGCTAAAAATGGTCTGGTACTTCCTTACAGTGATTACTTTCTCTTCTATTTATTGTTTTTGTAAGCATGACCTTTGGTCGCAAACAATATTTTCATACATTGATTTAAACTCACATTTTAATCCATCAAATGTCTGTTATATAATGTTATATGAAAATTGTATGCACTATGTATAGGAACAATTGTCCTTATTAGATACATTTATATATGCTTCTTATGATTTAAAAAAATCACTGATTTATATAAATGCTGTATGGCATATGGTAAAAGTGGAATTATTCCTGGCATGGAAGTTTTTATGATAATATTTCCCTTGCATTAAAATATCCACATGCGAATATATTTAACACTCAAACTCTACAGTGTATAAAACATTGTAGTTTATAATATAAAAGTATTGTATAATACTAGTCAGCATGACTGGCAATGTGAACATTTCCACACTGTGAACTTCAACAGTTTGGTTGCTGCATATTGACTAAGAGAAAAACCCATGCTCAAAAATATTGACTTGTAATGAACTTTTTATAAAGTTAAATTAACATTTCTTGACAAAGTAACTGCAGCAGTTTGTTATTGCTTGTCAGCAATTTTAATTGTCGGTTTGAAATTCCTATTGTTATACTTTTACAGGTAATGGCAGGATCATTTGCGACTGCTTTGAATAGCTACGTTGGGTAAGTTTGGTATATGTCTGGAAAATAACAACAGGTTGCAGAAAGGAAATCTGTAATGAACAATTTCAGCAACATTTTAGGTCATCTGACCCAAAGTTTCAGGATGACCCATAGCCATTGTGCACCGTCTGTCTTCATGCGCCGTGCATAAACTTTCCCTTTAAGCGACTTCTTCTAAATAACCAAAATACCCATGGTGCTGATATTATATATGTAGCATGCTGGGATGAAGGGCTACCAAGTTTTGTTAAAATGAATGACCTTGACCTGCATTCAAGGTCACATGGGTCAATTACCAATAATAATTATTATGTTAAAATCTTCAACAATTCTTCTCAATAACTGAAAGGCCCAGGGTACTGACATTTGGCCTCAAGCATGCTGGGATGAAGGGCTATCAATTTTGTTCAAATGAATGACCTTAACTCACTTTAAAGGTCACAGCGGTTGAAAGGGTTAAAAATCTTTCCAACAACTTTTTCTCAGTAACTAAAAAGCCTAGGGTGCTGATATTATGCATGTAGCATGCTCAGATGAAGGCTACCAGATTGTTCAAATGAATGACCTTGATCTGCTCTCAAGGTCACAGGGTAAAATAAGTTAATATCATAACCAACTAAAATTATATATAGTCAGATGACTGTTAAGGCCTGTTGGGCCTCTTGTTCATAAAATGTCCATGCATGTCAAGGTCGTAATAGATACAACCTGTAAAGCCGATCGAGGTTTGAATCCAGTATCATATTTATAGATCCAATATAGTAAAATGTTTGTGTACTACTGTATAATTCACACATTGTTGGGACTCTGATTTGCAGTGATGGAGAAGAATACCAGGATGTAGAAGTTGAGGCACCTCCAGTTGAGGATGGTAAGAAAACTTTAAAACAATACATCTCCAAAAGAATTCACGCAATAAGCGGATTTTGATCAAGAAGGATTTTTTTTTTCATTTTATTGTTTGATATTTGTCCTATATTTTTCTTTTTTCTGTAAATATTTTGATTGGAAAAATCAAACACTATTAAATGGCATTTTTTCTTTTGTTTGTTATTTTGATACATACCCTGTTCCCTGTGAGAATGATTCTGGACTGCCATTATATAAGTTATACTTTCATAACCATTGATATGGAGGCCTACTATTTCCCATGCTTTGTTAAAGTAACATTCCTAGTACGGGTATGATACGGACCAATGGTAGGAAATATATATCAGACTGAAACATGGGACCATATCTCTCTAATTTGACCTCAAATAAATCATTTCTTTTTCATTTGAAATCTTGTTGCAAAATGAAATTACTTTATCTTCATAATTGTCTTTTTGTTTCAGAAATGTATGAAGCGGTATAACATTCCATTTCTCACGAATCTAGAATCTACAATTTGACCTTGACCTCAGCATATCTGACCTTGATCTGAAGTGCCTGATGACCTTGATCTGAAGTGCCTAACCTATATAATATGACCTTGACATTGACCTAAGGGTACATTGCCTTCAACCTGTGTCTTAAAGCTCCTAAAAAGGACATGTGTCTCATGTATCAAGCTGTTGATTCAAATTTTCAGCAAAAACCATCTGGTTTAGGTTTCCATGGTATCACTCCATTTTAACAAGACTTTGTTAAATGAATGATTTGATATAGTTAATGAAATTTAGATATTAATTTCCGATAGTTCAGATTTTTTCGTTAAGTTTTGAGTTTTCAATGTTAGTTTTTGTGTTAACTTAGCTATAATTGAACATAATGTTGGATGTTACTAAGGTATGTCATTTGATTTATATGTACAATTTCTTCCATTTCTTGCCTGTTTGCTGACATCTTTGGTGTTTAGTTCTACCAGTGTGCCATGATCTGAATCTTAACAATACATTATTAATTTTATAGTGTTCAGTGATATTTATATGAAAACACATTCCATTGGGTTTTGTAGATTTGTTTCATTGTAAAATAAATGTTGTTATCTGTTGGTGTCATAATTTTTTTCGTTTTAATGTAACTATTTTGGGTGTTTTTTGTGTACTTTTCGTTTGTTAGGTTAAAAAGTTGAACAAAATACATTTTTGATGTCAATATCATTTCTTTGTAAAAACTGACTTTTTATCGGAGAAATCATGACTCTAAGATTATTTCTCTAGTATACAGACAAGATATTTGTCAACACTGATATAATTATATATATAATGTAACGTTGTAAAGTTTATTTATTCTTTTATCATTGGCTCAAATTAGATGTCTGTAAAAATGTTTCATCATATTTTTTATCTACTGGCATGATATCTGAGATACCACAATTACTGAAAGGAAATTTGAGATATAAAATACGTCCTGACTGGATATCTGATATATACCGTTGGTATATAGAGGTTACAAAACAGTTGGTTTCTGGTGACATATCTTAGATATACATCAATTACTGACAGGATATATGAGGTTTACTGACGGGATATCTTATATTTACTGACGGTATATCTGAGATTACCAACAGGATAATTGAGATTTACCGACAGGATACCTGAGATTTACTAACGGTATTTACCAATGAGATATCTTATATTTACTGACGGGATATCTGAGATTTACCGACAGGGTATCTGAGATTGCACAATCATGATATATCCTTTGGACATTATTGATCATGTTCTTGCTTATCAATATTGATTTTCATATGATGTTGCATAACATTTTAATGGTGTTTCTGTAGATTTATATTTTGTCACATAAGATAACATCAAAGTCAATTTTTAGGAAACATTTTTAATGAGTGACATGAAAATATATGCTATGCAATAACACATCTTATTGATGATTGTAAATGTTGTTTTCTTTGCTATTTGATTTTTTACTCACCATTGTGCTTTCAACAGAATCACTGAACTTTCTGAGCACTGCTCACTGATATAGTATTTCTAATTGAGTCCACATGTACTTGTTTTTGCTCTCATTTTCTGAAGCTGGTGATGTTACTATTAGACAGTTTCTTCTATTAACTGGTCACATTAGACAGGTTTTCTACAGTAAGGTCACATTACACAATTTCTGCTACAATCTGGTTCAATAGAGCAGGTTCATCTGCAACTTAGTCCCATTGGGCAGGTTCTACTATAGACAGGTTCTACTGCTGTCTGGTTATAATATACAAGTTCTACTATATACATGTTCTACTGCTGTCTGGTCATAATATACAGGTTCTACTATATACAGGTTCTACTGCTACCTGGTCAAAATACAAACTACTGTTATCTGTCCAAGACAGGTTCTACTATACACAGGTTCTACTGCTACCTGGTCAAAATACAAACTACTGTTATATGTCCAAGACAGGTTCTACTATTCACAGGTTCTACTGCTACCTGGTCAAAATACAAACTACTGTTATCTGTCCAAGACAGGTTCTACTATAGTCTCTTTAGTCAGGGTTTCCTCTCATCTTGTTTACACAGGTAATCCTTCAGTATAATTCCCTAACAGAAGTTTTCTTCAATTGGTCTTAATTCCACAGGGGCAACTCTGCCCTCAGGTCTTTCAAACATTTATATGATTTAATTCTGTTGATTCTCAGAAAAAAAACCTTAAAATACATTTAAGTAAAATAGAATGTATATAAATTACATAGATTGGTAAATCTAGAAAGTATAGAACATTGACAATACAGAATGATAACAGTGTTGTGTGACGTTGCAATGTGTTTTCTGTTATAGATCTAGACATACAAGTAAAGATATGTCAGAGATATGGATTTTGTTGAAACCCAACCTACATCATAAATGTCGATCAGACATTTTTTAATCATTCCTATTAAGTTATGTACATAATATGTTGTATATAAATGTTTATGAATATTTTTTTATAAGTAAACAATTGCTGGTGTTTTAGATTACAGATTCAGTAACATTTAAATGAATTTTAACAGGTGTTGCTTGTTGTGGGTAAATATACCTAGGACTGGGTTTTTCGAATTTCCATTAGATTTCGTTACCCGGCACTACACAGGTGAACACAAAATGTTTATCTGTAATCACATTTCACCCCCGCACTACACAGGTAAACACAAAATGTTTATCTGTAATCACATTTCACCCCGGCACTACACAGGTAAACACAAAATGTTTATCTGTAATCACATTTCACCCCCGCACTACACAGGTAAACACAAAATGTTTATCTGTAATCACATTTCACTTCGGCTTGTTGTTGAAGTGGGCCCCACCTGAATTATTTTCAACTCTTTGTATTTTTCTGTCAAGAGTTTCTTGTAATTTACCGCTCAGTTTTACTTCGTTTTAGGTTTATTATTGCATGGTTATCAACTGGATATTTTTTCAGAATTTTCCAGAATCACGAAAAATTCTCCTGAAGTTACGTATATTGGCCCTTTAAATGTTTACCTGATACAATGTTAATGTTAAAGGATCCTGTAAATTCAAAAGAGTGAACCTTTGAATGTTATGTTGATAAGTATTAAGATGACATGTTAGTGCTGTATGCCACGTTGTAGCTACATAAATGCTTTACGATACTTTAGACAATCGCATTAGAATATTTGTATTACATATTCAGCATTATTTTTAGTGCAATACTCTTTTGTCTGTTCATTACAATTCCCATGCCAAAATGTCGTTACTCATTTTCTTAATGCTTATTGAAGAGGGGTTTTATTTAAAACATGGGAGTATGCATAATGTGGGAAGGGATTAAAAGAAAGGGAATGTACATTAACACTTTCCAGGACTGCTACAGAATAAGTTTGTGTACCTCGGAGCCTAATGGATGCAAATGATAGGGTGTCCAAGCACTGGTTGCGATAAAGCTATGTACTATTTTTTCTGTCAAAAAAATGACTTCAGACCTTTGAATGAGGTGAAGCACGTTTTATAAAAAAAAATTTTTTTAGTGTTTTTATTTATTTATTATGGGAAAAACAAAATTGTGACACAATTTTCTTGTTTACAGTTCTTCTATGGAACTGTTGAGATTATAGTATACAGTTAACTTGGTAATACATTTATATACCCAATAGAATAGAAGATACATGGTCTTTTATTTCTACCAAAAACCTCCATGGAGCTGTATCATATAACTAGGATGTCAAACATCACCTCAAGCTCAACTTATTCGACCCTGAAATTTCATAATGAACTATTCCAACCTTTGAATTGGAGGAGTTCAGATGTATCTCCAGGGGTAATTGAGTGAAGTACATCACCTAATGTTCAGAGCTACTGTATAGGTAAGAATAGACAGCACGACATTTTCTCCTCATTTACAGCTGGTTTAGCTGTTGTATATAATCTTCAAACAGAAACTGGTTGGGTATGCTTTTGAAATTTGCACTGCAGCTTTCCTATGTAACATAAAACACACAAATACCTGTGCTTACTTTCAATTTCCATATAACTTACATGCATGCATAGGGAAAGAGGTAATTTAGCAGCAAGGCTTGGTGATGGGCAAGCTAAGGTTGACAGTGTGTGTGTGTGGGGGGGGGGGGGGGGGGGGGGGTCTAACAGCTAACATTCACTAGATAGATCTTGTGTGACAGAATCATCTGTGCGGTTAAGACTCTTGAGATATCATTAACAGGAAGTCAGTAATTAGATGTTGTTTGAGCTAGATACTAGTCACCAGACAGGTTTAATCCACCGGCTCAGAGATTCCATTTAGTGCAGTTTATTTATAGTGTTGTATGCTTATGAAATATCATAGGTCTATAGATTTAACTATTTCAATACACACATTAAATATAGGTCTACTTCACATTAATTCTAAAATCCTAAAAATACTAAATAACTCAACTTGCAGTATTAAATTAATTAATTTGTATATTATATTTCTAAGTTTTTTTTATATTATCACTGCATCATGTGATGTTACCAAATCAGGAAAATTTAAACTGGGGAATAAGGTATGAAGCCCCAAATAGTGGAGTCAGGGTCACGGTTATCTTGAAATTATTCTGCCTATTTGACTGCAGTTGTGATTTGTTTTTGTAGACATGTATATCAGTACCTGGGTACAGTACAAATCAAGTACAAATCCCCAAACCACTATATTTATGTATACTAAAGTCCTAGTCTATCTTCAAACTCGCACTTGCCTTACATCCTGTGTAAAATTTGTATATTTTAGAAAAATTCCCCTCAACTACAAGCAAATGTTGACAGTATTAATTTGACAAGTATATATACAAGTACACATTATTACAGGGAAGTGTATATTTATATAATTACAGGGAAGTGTATATTTATATATGTTGTACATTATAACAACTATATCCTGTTCACTTTAACTTTACAATGCAATTTCTTCAGTTTTTAAGTAAAATCCACCAATCACGAAGCCAGTCGGTATATAAAAGACACGGCGCACACAAAACTATGTATGTGGTTTTAAATGGGGTACATGTATTACCAGCGTAATGGTGCTTCTGTACTATTGATGATTTTAAACAATTGAAGTAAGAGAATAAATTTTAAGAAATATACAGGAAATATTGTTTGGTTTTGTTTGAATGACTGGAGAAGTTTAATTAATCATGCACAAGTTTCATCGAAGCTTGAAATCATCACTTCCTCGTACACCCGTGGTGTTGTTTACGTGACATCCTACAACACTACAGATCGTTAGTTAGTTATTCCTACAACAATACCGATCGTTAGTTAGTCCACACAACCAGATTGATGGATGAAGTTCACTTGGAACATAAAATGTCAATATAATTATTAAAGAGGTTTTTAAAAATTTCAAAGTCAGCTCTCTATCAATAACAATATTCGTCCAGCATTTTGCTACCTATTGTTACACTATGGCAAATCCAAATATCTTTTTTCACAGTAATACGTGTACAGTAGTCCCTGTAAAAGATGTTACACACGGCATTTCTCCAGTCTACACAACTGTATAATTTGTATTCGCATGTGAGGAAGTAAATGATTGATAGAATGGGATCTTTTCGGGTTTCTCGCTACCTAATTCTCACCATGTTATGGTAGAACACACACCCATAGAACAACACAGACGAGTCGTACTAACTTGAACTCATTCAGCCCTTAAGTTTCATAATGAACTTTTCCTACCTTTTAATTGGAAGAGTTCAATTGCATCTTCAGGGGTGAGTAAAAAAATTCTGTCCATCACTAAGTTGCCAGCAGAAAATTTAAAGTGAATTCTAGTCGGACATGTCGTCATCCAGTTAACATAAATTTCATTACCAAGTGAAATTTGAAATATTGTCACCTGCCTTTTTCCATCATTTGCTGACTCTTAAATTAATGGTCAGTTGTGCCATGAAGTTTCATTGGATTGTGCAACAGATCAGCACATATGATTGATTATCACTGTTCAAAATCAGTATAACATGTATTACAAAGAATTGAATTCACTCCTTAATAAGGAAACAAAATCAACAAAACAGATACAATAGGCTTTATTTACATAACATCTTATGTGTTTAACAAACAAAAACCAATCACAAAATGGTTTACTGGTAATCAAAATACAGACTTTTTTATCAGGACATTAAACCAAATGATATATGGTTTAGGTTCATTAAAAATTACCATTACATTGTATGACTAGGACTATAAGGATTGGCAGAAATACAAAATAATCAAAAACCAAACAGTGTGAATCAAATATCTGATCGTTACATATGTCTGTCAAACATACTTGTGGTCTGCAAAACATTGCTCAAAACTGTACAAAAATAGGAATGCTGTCTTACAGCCAAAATCAAGAAGGATAGCCGGTCACCCTCTACAAATCTAGTTAGTCTAGGTGTTGGATAAGCAAAGGAAACTGTAATTATTCATTATAAACTGTAGCTTTGACAGCTATATTTTTCTTAGCATAAGCTCTCTTGAGTTGATAAAAATCTTTAAAGGCCCAATATACGTAACTTCAGGAAATTTTTCGTGATTCTGAAAATTTCTGAAAAATAATCCAGTTGATAACCATGCAAAAATAAGTCTAAAACGAAGTAAACCCGAGCGGTAACTAACAAGGTGACTTGACAGAAAAATCCAAAGAATTGAAAATAATTCAGGTGTTGTCCACTTTTACAACAAACCGAAGTGAGAAGGCGGTCCAAAATGGACGCAGGTTTACAAAGACCGAGTTTCGACTGCTGCTGTACCGGTAACCGCGTAAGAATTCATCTTGAATATTGTTGATATCAGTTAATCTTAACTAAATCTATAAATATAATCAGTTTTTAGGCTTGATTTTTGCTTCCAAGATTTTCTGAAAGTTACGTATATTGGGCCTTTAATACATGAATGATTGAGCTCGAGGTGGTTATTCACATCAGCATAATAAATGTGAATTATATATGCCAGTATGTATATCAAGGGGCATTACTCCAATAAGAAATGTCCTCCCACCCGTTCAGGTAAGAGAAATTGATTAAAATAGATTTAGCAATGCGCAGCTGGACAAACTATATCCAGTAAAGGGGCACAACTCCTACAAAACTTGTTAAAGAGAAAAAAATGTCCCCCTTCTTACTCCTATAATGTATCAAAACTGTTCACAACTTTTATATACTTTTGCAATATGCATTGATTGAAAAGCTGGTAACACTAAAATCTGCTCACCACATTTCACCGCGGATAAGACCCTATCCCCAGTGAAAAAGAATACCCTAAGAAGGGAGGGGTCTGTTTTGTGGGCAATTCCCCTGTTAACAAATGTGGTACAAAAAAGGTCTAGGAGAATCCAAGAAAAAATCCTGCTACGAGGACAAAAATATTCATATTCCTTCGAAAGTTGGAAAAGAAAATTCTATTATAACCAGTGGAGATTTTATTGTTACAAAATACATTAATGTTTAAGAGACTTCATGCTATTTGAAAATAATAAATTTTATTGGATATTTCACAGAATATGCAGTTTCATACAGCAAAACAGAATCCTTAAACTTCGGCTACAAATAAAGATTCTGTACAGTGATACCCTTTCTTGTCAATTTCTCTATATACAGGTTTTAAAATATTATCAGCATTATGGATAAATATATAAACACATCATCATTCACGAATGTATATTATTACACATCACCTATTGGTCAGACATTCACCTCTCACACATCATACCCTGTAAAACACCTCATCTGTTCGGTTAACTCATTCACCCCTGAAGACATATTTGAACTCTTCCAACTCAAAGGTTGGAACACTTCATTATGAAATTTAGGGGTGAATGAGTTATAGCTCATAGGAGAAACTGATAACTATATTTCATAGAAATTTAAGTCAAGTTCCCTGGTAACCAAAATTGTCTATTCAGTTACAATATGGTTGCTTGTTTTCTATGCCATCAAAATTTCGCAACTGTTACATTTAATATAATAAAAAAAGTCCAATATCTAATGTTTTACTTTGAGATAAAAGTTAAATTATTTATTTTGGAACATAGAAAATACATTCTTTTGCATTCAAACTATTAGTTAAACCTTCAACCAACGGAAGTATTCTGATTATCCAGTTCTTTCAGACAACATTCATGGCTTTCATCCCAGAACTTTGTACAGTGTATTTGCATTATTTTTGCTGAAAAGATAGTATTATGTGTATACTGTAGACTGTACCTGGAGCACTCCTGAATACCAGGAACTGTCATCCTATCACTCGAACCATAAGGGTCACAGATGATTAACTATGTCAAGGTCACAAAAGAAATTTAGGGATGTCAAGGTCACACATTATTACAGCCATTTCTCAAGGTCACACATTATTACATACCTTTTCCAAAGTCACAATATGATTATATTGATGTCAATGTCATGTATGATTACATTTTTAAGTTCACACAGGAAATGGTATAGTCAAGGTAACACAGGAAATGGTACAGTCAAAGTCAAGGTAACATAGGAAATGGTACAGTCAAGGTAACACAGGAAATGGTACAGTCAAGGTCAAAGTCACAGGAAATGGTACAGTCAAGGTCACACAAGAAATGGTACAGTCAAAGTCAAGGTAACATAGGAAATGGTACAGTCAAGGTAACACAGGAAATGGTACAGTCAAGGTAACACAGGAAATGGTACAGTCAAGGTAACACAAGAAATGGTACAGTCAAGGTCAAGGTAACACAGGAAATGGTACAGTCAAGGTCAAAGTCACACAGGAAATGGTACAGTCAAGGTCAAAGTCACACAGGAAATGGTACAGTCAAGGTCAAGGTAACACAGGAAATGGTACAGTCAAGGTCAAAGTCACAGGAAATGGTACAGTCAAGGTCACACAAGAAATGGTACAGTCAAGGTCAAAGTCACACAGGAAATGGTAGTCAAGGTCATAGTCACACAGGAAATGGTACAGTCAAGGTCAAAGTCACACAGGAAATGGCACATTCAAGGTCAATGTCACACAGGAAATGGTACAGTCAAGGTCAAAGTCACAAAGGAAATGGTAGTCAAGGTCAAAGTCACACAGGAATTGGTAGTCAAGATTACACTAGAAGTTGGTTCAGATATATAAATATTTATGTACAATCAAATTGACATGGAAAACAACACGGTTAAGATCATACAGAATTAGAAAATGGTGCCGTTATCGTCAAAAACATAGGTTTGACCGATTCATTATGAAACCAAAACAAACAGTGATCCTTGCCTGGAAGGTATCTACTGATGGGTCGACTGAAAACAGGGCTATCTATGAATATTCTAACTAAAAAGCTGAGGTTATACATAGCTGATGGGATACATATATGTATATATATATATGTGAATAGTCCTGGTTATATTGTAAAACTCTTTGTTTCAATCAAAGAAACAATAAACATTGTCTTTATTACAATAACATAATAAAAGTATTACAACAAAGCCTTGTGTAGCAAGGTAATATTAAAATGATTCTCCAGTTTCTATAGTTATCTTTAATGAGCACAGTACAGAAATGGCTTTAAAGTTGCTTAAAAACAGATATCGTGTTGTATTGTAACACAAAGTGAAAGACTTTTTGTGATAGTACCTCTTAGTAAGTTTTTATATGTTATTACTGTAGTTCCCCTCACGTCCCCCCACAACCTGTCCGAGGCTCGATACGGCTGTTTATATCTCACAGACTTGTAGGTGGTAGTGGACACACCGTTATTGTAACAGCAGCCTAGTGATCGTGTAGTAGCCGATTAAACGCGTTATAAGCACTGTCTAAATCAAACAACATCTGCCGCACTTGGTTGTCATCCAATTCCTCGGAAGCTGACATCCCGTTAAACGTGTCCAACCTGTCACAATGAGAAAAACACCTTAATAACCCAAACCTGCTGAACTGGTTCAACTTTCCTTGTCAATCACATATTGCATACTTTCAGGTACTGTAAAAGTGAACTTGTTCACAGTGGGGAAATTTTTCACCTATTTCGATTGCATTAAATCTATCCAATCGAATATATCCACACGCAAATATATTTTACACTTCTTATATAATAAGCTCTACAGTGTTACTGTATGATAACACACAGTACAAAACAGCACGACTGACAGCGCGAAAATTCCCACACCACAAAGAGCATGGAGGCACTAAGTGAAAAACTCCACTCACAAAAATATTGACTTTTACAGTATCCAGCTGAACGTTAAGATCCCTCACCACTCGGCCCTCCACAAGAGTGTTGGCTCTACAGCCTGAACTTATTACTCAAAACATGCAATTGCAATAACCTGATCACCATGGTTACGATATTTTAGACCTTCTTCACATCAAAAAATGAAACTGCATCACTAACAGTTCAACACACAGCATCAAAGTGTAATGATTAAATGACTCCTGTTTGAGTCAAACAAACTCTAATAATAACAGTGGGGTGGTCTGGTGGCAGAGAGGATAGTGCAAATGCCATTCACTACGGCCAACAAGATTGATAAATGTCAGTTACTAAATTGTTTCATGATTGTTTTAAAATAAATTACATTTTTAATAAGAACATCCCTTTTTATAAATACCTGGTAGACAGGGCAATTGTAATTAGAGTATTTATACTGAACTGATACCAATGATCAATATAATCTAAAAACTCCATTAAATGGGTGCAAGATATATATACCTGTATAGTGTTGATACAAACAAAAACATTTTACAAAATACCCCGGGTATATCTGATTTTATTTGAAAAACTACTGTAATAGACTTAATATGTAATTTCATTCACAATTTAACTTACTTAAAGTGATACTATACTTATAGTGATACTATACTTTGGTTGTTTTTTTACATTTATACATTGCATCTTCTCCAAATTATTAAACAATTTTATGGTTGTATTTGGAGAGAACAAATAAACAAAATCAATCACCATTTTGTAAATTTACAGAGCTACTTACCAAGTCTTTACTTTCACTTTCCCTTCAAATTCTGAAGAAACAATACTCAGTCTGCTCATTGTCTCCATCAATTCCTTCAGATCGGGCTGGATCTAAATCAAACATCACAATGATACTTATCATATATCTATAGATTTAATTTGTCCATCAATCCCTTCAGATCAGGCTGGATCTAAATCAAACATCACAATGTTACTTATCATACATCTATAGATCTAATTTGTCCATCAATTCCTTCAGATCAGGCTGTATCTAAATTAAACATCACAATATCACTTTAAAATATTACATAGGTATAGATTGATTTGTTTATCAGAAATCATGCTTTGTGTTTATTGTGTTATTCCAAAAGTGGTCAATGTGACCTTTGACCTTTAACATTGACCAATGACCACCAAATTCCAATCAGATGTAGAACTTGACAGTCTGATGGTATAATGTGAATATGATTCAAATCTGTCCAGGGGTTCATGAGATATCTTGTACACAAGCTTTTTATTACCAAAGTGGTCAATGGTGACCTTTGACCTTTAATTTTGACCGATGACCACCAAATTCTAATCAAGTGTAGACCCTCACTGTGTAATGCTATGGTGTGAATATGAAATGAATGTGACCAGGGAATCGTGAGTTATCTTGTACACAAGGTCAGGAAGCACGCACACGGACGGAAGGACACGCGCAGACTAAGTGATTACTTTATAGAACCCCATCCCCTTATCTAAGTGTGTGTGTGTGTGTGTGTGGGGGGGGGGGGGGGGGGTATAATTACCTGAAATTAACTTCACCTAATGGTGTAAGTTAAAGTTAAGGTAAACACAGCCCCAGATATAGTTGATAGAACTCAAGACCTACCTCATCCATAGCTCGGATCTCCAACCGCAGTTTGTCCATGACAGTAATAAATAACTGTAACAAAACAGTAAGCAATCATTATCATGGTGATGTGTACGGTATATACAGTATGATGAATGAATATACACACTTATAACATTTTAATATTAATGAAGATGTTTCCAGACTTCCTGAAATATCATTTTTATGTTTTACAAATGTACTTATATTCTTTATAGCTGATCAACAAAATATAAACTTTCCCGATAAAACACTATCTCAGGCCCAAATGCTATCCTAGAATACGCAAGAAGATAAAAAAACCAAGTTTCAAAATTTCTTTTTTATGTTCTCTACTCTATTGTGGCAAGAATAGATAACTATGACACAACATTCGCAAACACAAATTGATTGAAACTGTACACATAGGTACATGTATATACAATCATACTGTAAACCAAATTTTTTTTTGCATATTTACTTTGGGGAATTTTTCGATAAAAATAAATTCGGGAAAGTTAATCGCCACAAATTATGATTGGGCTGACTCACTTTATAAGACATAGTTTACTGTCCATATACCTGTATACCAACCGGTTCACTGCGAACTAGTCATGATGCAGAAATCAGAAAAGTTAGAAGCAAAAGAAACTTGGTTTGCAGTAAGGGCTGTTCTAGAATTAACTATATGGGAGGTACTTTTTCAGAGACCCTCACCCATCAAATAGTAAAAGAGATTTAATATAAGGAACAGTATGCAGATCTAGTTTTAACCCAACCACCCTATGAAAGAATAATACAGGTGCCTCCCACCTCCCACACACAATTAATTATGGATAGCCTTAATTAATTACCGGTTGTTTCATCTTTGAAACATACTTACAGAATATACAATATCGGCTATTTAAAACTCTGTTCTACTTACAGATACAATATCGGCTATTCAAAACTCTGTTCTACTTACAGATACAAGATCGGCTATTTAAAACTCTGTTCTACTTACAGATACAAGATCGGCTATTTAAAACTCTGTTCTACTTACAGATACAATATCGGCTATTTAAAACTCTGTTCTACTTACAGATACAATAGCGGCTATTCAAAACTCTGTTCTACTTACAGATACAATATCGGCTATTCAAAACCCTGTTCTACTTACATTTACAATATCGACTTTTTAAAACTCTGTTCTACTTACAGATACAATATCGGCTATTCAAAACCCTGTTCTACTTACATTTACAATACCGGCTATTTAAAACTCTGTTCTACTTACAGATACAATATCGGCTATTCAAAACTCTGTTCTACTTACAGATACAATATCGGCTATTTAAAACTCTGTTCTACTTACAGATACAATATCGGCTATTTAAAACTCTGTTCTACTTACAGATACAATATCGGCTATATAAAACTCTGTTCTACTTACAGATACAATATCGGCTATGCATTTACTGGTGTTTCCCTTGTCATCCTTAATTGTGATTGGACGGTCATCCTTAATCCTCTCTAATGCTGCTGGACAATCCAACTTGAAAAAGCAAAATACATGTACAATGTATTATGTACACATGTATATGAACTCCATAGAATGTTTATACATACATTATAAATACAGATGGATGGTATACTTTTCAATCTATCTCCATAGAATCTCTTCAAACATTATATTGAACAAGTAAAAAATTACCAGATCATTCCCTATCGAGTGCCAAGCCTCTGGACAAACTTTGGTATCTGACCACTGAACTAAACATACTACAAAATCAGGCAATTGTAGGGGCTAAGTATATAAGATTCGTCCTGAACAAAGAAATGCATGGATGGAATAATTGTTAGACATGAAAACTGAAAGTACTTTCCTTCAATAGTGCTGAGCATCACAGGTAGCGAAATTTAAAATAAATTAAAGGGAATGAAATTTAAAGCTAATGAATAAAAGGATGATTTTTCCACATCCCTGGATTACAAACAATCAAGATTTTTGGATTACAAACAGTCAAGATTTTTTTTTCGTAAGTACTTGATTGTTTTTTTTATATATAAAGACATTAAATACATGCTTATAATAACAATGTACTTCAAAATAATCTGCTTTATTGCAAAATGCCGGTAAATATAGAGGTGACTGTGTATAAAGATATGGGAGTTTTACACAGCATATTTCTATAGTAAAACTTACTCTGAATTTTTTCATGAATGATTCCACGTTAGGGAACTCGTCACTCTGGACCTGTTTAAAGGCGGCCTTGTACTGGACCAACAGTTTGGAGCAGGCTCCTGTGTACCTGTACAGAAAATACATCACGGGTAATTACAGGTAAATACAGGTAATAACAGGTAAATACAGGTAATAACAGGAAAATACAGATAATTACAGGTAAATACAGCCTGTTATTACCTGTAATTACGTGTAATTACCTGTTACAGGTAAATACACATAATTACAGGTAATAAAAGGTAATAACAGGTAAATACAGGTATGATCCATATATCAATGATTATATGTACCAACTAAAACCATTCCTTTACCGAAATTAATTGATGCAAATTGCAATACAACATTACAATGTACAGTAAAACTCCACCTAGCTACTCGAACCTGATTTACTCGAATACCCCTCATTTATTTAACAGTTTGTTTAATCCCAACCCAGTTCACACATATTCAACCAATCTCAGATTACTCTAACACCATGTATTCCTTGAACTATTGATAAGGTCCCCACAAGTTCGAGTAAGTGGGGTTTTACTGTATAATAAATTCGAGAAAAAAACTCTGAACCAACACTAAATTGAAAGTCTACTGCCTGGTAAGTACAGTATTACTTTCTTAAGCATTTTAATTTTCATCAGGGCATGAAGCAACAACCGAAATCTTCAATTGTTAAACAAAATTCATCAGTTCCTTGCCTTCATTTTATTCTTTTTTAAACTCAATTACAGTTGCATCTCACTTACGGATTTGAGTGGGCAACAGCTATCTCGGGAAGTTGGCTCAAAATTGCCAGCATTATGACCAACTTTCTCACAGTTAACTCAAGTCAAGTGAGAAATCAAAGCTTTAACAAGTTGGAGTTTAAGCAAATAATGCACACTAAAAGTCTTGTAAATGTAACATGTTCAATGGACTGTAACGCTGTAGTGAAATGTTACTTACTCTCTGGGCTGAACAGCATCTTTAATGTATGCCTTCTCCAAACTCTGTAGTGTGTTTATCACAGCGTAGAGATCGGCCATGTTGTCATATCTACAAGTCAACATGTGATATCTATATATTACAGTGTTTAAAATATTACATCATCAGAAGGCAAATACACCATGTACTCATATAAATTATATACATGAATAAGCATCCAAGGGGGCTTAAACAATAAACAACTTTGTGGAGGGAGGGGGGGGGGGGTTGGAGGTTATTGAGTTAGTGAAAATGTGAGGAATGAAAGAAAAAATGTTGTCCAAATTAAATAATGTTAATTTTTGTTATGGCTGCAGGTTTGTAAATCAAATATTTCAGCTGCTTCACGGGAACTCCATGCAGCCATGCTCATCTGACAAAAACAGTGTCCTCTAATGCAACTGGGAGGGGAGATTTATATAATTTCAATTCTTCACAAAAGTGTGGGGGCACTATGGGGAATGTGCATTATATATAGCGAGCAGTGTGAGAGCAATATGGGGAAGGGCGTGACTTATAGCGAGGGAAGGGGCGTTACTTAAAGTGAACAGGGTAAGATTGACATGGAAAATGACTTGTGCACTGTAAGAAACATATCAGTATGTGAAGATTACAGCCGATACTCTGGACATAGAGACATACTTACTTGGCCCTTTCCCTGGAGGTTCTGTACAATTTAACTTCCTACATAAGAGAAAATTGAAAATGTAGGCTTGATTAACATATTATTGTCTAAAATAAAAATGATTACATGATAAATTAAATGACACAATGTATTGCTGCTTTAAATTAAGATTAGGTTTAAAAAAATATTTTGTTGAATGTCCATATGAATATTCCTGTTAACGAAAATCATGCTGCATTGTGCTATAAATCAATGCAAGTGCAAAAGAACAGCTCAATTAAACTGATTTTATGATCAAGTCAGGAACATGTTGTAACATGGGCCCAATTACAGTTTTCATTTCAATTCTATATATAGTTTTGTGTACATGTACAGACATGGTACAAATAACATGATACCATGAACATTTAATCAACAATTATTCTCATACATGTATCATAAAAAGTGTAAGATCAATCATTGTTGATGATATATTTACCTCATATAATGCAGGGTTATTGGGTTGTGCTGAAAAAAAAAGAAGTTTATATTGAATCAAAACAATTCATTGAAATACAGTCCACCAAATGGGACCCCCTCACCTGAAGGTGCTGATACAAATACATACCATTAAGAACAAAATGTAGTTCAAGTAACTAGTAATGCAGAAGATAGAGCACTGACAAGGTTTTCATTTTAATACAGGTCAAATTGTAGGTCATAGTTATTCATGCACTGTTGGTTGATGGTCAAATTGATGTAGGCCAGATTGACCCGCTTTTGACAAACTGCCAAAAAGGTAAACCTATATACATATGAAAAATGTATATCCTAAGTACAGTGTATGAAGTTTCAGCAATGGGTCGCTACAGGGGTATATAGTACATTTATTAATAGCTGGCCTCCTATGTCCCTCCCCAAGCCGGGTATTGTATTGAATCCAAGCCCTGTAATGGAGCAGACCTGCTGTGATCCACACCCAGGCGACTTTCACAACACTTATCAGCAGATTGGTTAGCGAGATGTTAGTAATATAAACAATTTCTGTTGGTCTCCTAAATCATTTGAGAAAAACCACCTAAAATGCCATGAACTAACGAGTGTACGGAGCAAGGCATATTACATATTATATAGAAATGATAACTGGCCATGACTGAGACTTCAGTATTATCATGGTTTCCATTTCTGAAGAACTCTATATGCCATACTTGGAAAGGCAGACCAAATATGATACATGTTAAAGTAGTAATGCCAAAGTTAAGTCGTGCAGCTGGTCATTTATAGAAACGAAAACATCTTGCTTGGCCTGATATGACAACAGTTTCTTGTCAAGGAGAATATTTCCCATTTGGCAAATAAATTTTGTGAAAAAGTTATATTATCATGGTAAGGATACCATTTTTCAGCAATCCTGTATTATTTTGTTAGCATTATACCTAATGAAATTGTATAGATTTAACACTTTTGATGCTGTTCAACAAGCAGGCATGGGATCGCTGTGGAGCTCTAATGATGCGATGTCTGTGCTCACTCTAGCCATTAACATTTTCGTTATTAACGAAATAAAATGCTTATTTGCTAAAAGAAAATATATGTCTTTAGCTACTTTTGCTAACGGAATTTGTGTTGAATAAATCATTTTCATAAGCACTGACTCCCTATAAATGTATAATAAGAAAAGATCCAATTCAATGAATGGTATGTTAAATACATCAGAACTTATATCAATATTAACACTTGAATTTTGACTCTACTAATGAGTAAAAGTTGCTAAAGGAAATTCTTTTTTGCTAAAAGAGAAAAGTGGTCTTCAGTGACTTTTGCTAAAACATTTTTCAGACTAGAGTGAGCACAGGATGTATAAAAATTGTCTAGTCATGTAGAGCTATGTTATTACAGCTAGTAGTTATAGGGTAAGAGATCAAGCATGGCCAAGAATAGACTGATCACAAAACTAGAGTTAAACCACATGTACATTGTCCTTTTTCATAAACTCTAGATCTCGTCTTTAGAGAAATAACACATATAGAACATTAGCCCGTGACACATGAAATGCTATTTTATAACCCCGGACAACACTATATTGTGCATGTAAGATGGCCAAGTACTGGTGGAGCACTAGCAAATCTGGCTATAAGCCTGCCTCAAAAGTGTTGTTATCTCCCTTGTTAATCATATTATGGCTACACTGGAAAGTATTTTTGAAAACAAATTTGCGCCATGTAATCATGACGTCATAATGGGAATTACGTCTTCCGTTTGTCACAAAATGGCGCCAAATCATAACAAAAACACTTTCCGAAAGTCCACTTTGTATCCACCATTGTGGCCTACCAAGGGAAATAACAACACTTTCAGAAAAGGCCTATAAGGTCAGATTTGGTCACATAGTCAAATATGACAGCAAACAAATTTAAAATTCAAATGTCCATGTGACGGTATAAATATATATAAAAACACAAAACACGAAGACTACTTTTCGCTAGAACTTTTGCCAATCATGGGGCTCTTCAGGCGATTTCAAATATGACTACATGTATATACTAGTCAAGTTAAGTCGCAATTGCCTCATACAAATTCAAAATATGGTGACCAAATAAACGATTCGAGGAACTCTATTCCAGTGACTTTGTTGATTTCCATCATCAAGTTTTTTATACTGTAACTGGATAGTGTCGATTGTCGGCAACCAGATAGCTCCATCTAGAATTTGGAAGGTCCCTGGTTCAGACCCTGGTCTGGCCGTGCATTTTTTCTCTCCTGTTACATTTGGCAACCAAAAAAATATACACACGGAAGGTGGTGTAGGGTCTCGTGTATGTCTTTGGGGTCGTAAACTTTGTTAAAGGAGGGAGGAATGTAGCTTGTTTGGACCAGGTTGATCATTGGCAACCAGATAGTTCAATTAGTTGAGCATCTATCTAGAGTTCGGAAGGCCCTGGCTTTGAATCCCGTTCTGGCTGTGCATTTATCTTACTGTATGATCATCTTTTATCATCCGCATCTGATGTGATGGGGAGACATTGACATCCCCCCCCCCCCCAATTTCACCGCCACCGACCGTTTTCACCTGTCACTCAAATCATTACAATACAGGTAAGCACAAATGTGAGGTCTATTCAGGTATTAAATTAAGGCAGTGAATATTTCACGCTTTTTTTAGCACAAAACAACTTTCACTTCAGGTTAAGATTCCAACTCGTATATATATCTTCTAAAAGCAGTCGCACCAAATCTGCATCATCAGGATGCTTTTATCTTCGGTAGACAAGAACAAAGCCATATTGAATAAACACGATATAGTTTGTTGATAGGGTAAAAACACAACAATGAAATTCAAACAAATGAATGAGAAATTAGTTTTTAGATAAAAACTTTTCATTTCCCCGACTCACATGTTTGGTCAACACCTGTACCGATATAGACGAGTTAATTACGCCCAGTGTTGCTGGGTTTTTTACATTCACCCTATATATACGTAAAGTCATATTTGACTATATGGCCAATTCTGCCTATAGCCAAATTTTCCAGTGCTCCAGTACTGATAGCATCAATATAATGTCTATAAGCAAATATTTTCTGTACAATACCATGATATAGGTCACATTTTTACATTATCATTGAATGGTATCAAAGTTGTAACACTATCGAAAATTAAATTAAACTTGCTTTACAATAGGAAAGTCAACTTGTTTCTGTTTATAGCAATATTCTGAGAATGCTTGCACTTGTGCAATAAGATGATCCTAATGAGAAATTCAGCTGTTTTGATAGTGTGATTTCAAACCTATATCAGATATACCTGGACTAGCCTGTGGTACTTGAGAAAACATGCTCATTTTCAGTCCGTTATGGCACTTCAATGTCAGTCAAACGCACACGTCAGCTTTAACTAAAGAAAATGTCCCATCATAATAACTGCTTTGCCTGGTTTGACAGTCACTACCTTTCCATTATGAATCACTTCCGGGAACTGGCTATGGTTGTTATAAATTAAACAAAATAAAACGGAGCGTGATTTACATAAAACAAAGCAATATTAAACTGTATAGTTTCCTTTTGTATCATAGTCCGTTATAAGTTGGAATATACTATTTTGGGTGAACGAATATAATTTTCAAAAATTTCCAGCTAATGAGCTATGCTCGTTCCGTATTTATTTTCATATTACTCGGAAATATATACATTCCCGTCGCCATTTTGTCTTGAAGCAGCGACACGAATCGCAATGGGAGGATCGCAGAGTGTATTTACCGAGGAAGAACTCGATGATTATCAAGTGAGTTTGCTCATGACACTGACCATGATAAGGTCAACCTTTTCTGTATTATTTGAGACACTTTACAACCAAATATGAGACGTTAATGCAGCGGTATTCGTTAAGTTTAAAGTTGTTTACAATGGTTGTCAATCAATGTTGACATAACCAAATCGTGACCCAAAGTGGATCGACAGTTTAAAATAGATTATAATTGGAGTGATCAAATATATGATATCAAGAAATACGGCCATTATTATTTCAGAATATCAATTGATTTACTAAATTTTCATTGGTCTTTATGTGGTAATTGTCAAATAATTTTCCTATTTATTACAAAATACTTTGATTATCTTTGAAACCAGTATTTGGTAACAAAAAGGAAAATAATTCAAATTTTCCGTGTTCAATACTATAAATAAAGCAAATTTAAAATCACCAGATTTTATTTTGCATAATTTGAAACATTGAAAATGAAGAGGAAAAGCTAATGACCATCAGATGAACAACTTTGATTTCTATACTGGATAAATGAGCGCCTACATTTTTTTGTATGTCAGTGACCAGTTAACTGACATCTTTTTGAAAATAGCTGCCGCCTAACATCACATGATCAAAAATAGATAGTTCAGAAATTCTCGTTGATCTTACGATGCACTGCCATTTTCGGGAGGCTGATTATTTTTTAGAAATTGGTGGCGACAGTTATAGTTTACGACCTCCTGTGACTTGATTAAATGTGTAGGTTAGTAGAAAAATATCTTCTTCCCATAATGGTATTGATACCTAATGTTCATGTGATCAAAAACGTTGCATGTTATAAAACACAGCTTAAACAGCAACCCGTGGATGGTAACATTTCCAGTTTATAACTAGAATGGAATTTTGACTCTCGCTCCCACCAGCCATAAATATTTAGTGGGTAAGAGAGTCAGAACCCCTTGGTCTATGTCTTACATTGTACAAAGTTGTAAATTAACACATTTTATGAGGTGTAAACATAATTTCATTCATAATGCATAACAAAAACAGGACACAGTTTTTTCAAAGACGTTTTGTTATTATAATGAATTAACAGCTGGGTTATTTAAGTATGTGCCAGGTTTAAGAGGTGGATGAAAGGCGGAATACATAAAGAAAACCACTCACCTGCGGTCAGTAACTGGCAACTGTCCCACATCATGGGTTTGAACTCACAACCCAGAGGTGGAGGGCTAGTGGTAGAATGCATATGTCGGGACACCTTAATCACTCAGCCCCAGTGTGATAGCGCTTTAAATCTGCAAAAGATCCGAACTATTACAAGAAACCTTACAGGAACATATCACAGCCTCCCAAATACAGGTGCTTTCATCACACACATCTACATAGCATACACCGGGAATTCGAAGGTGTCTTTAAATGACTTTGTCTGTCAATAGGGCGTAAAATTAATCAAATCAAACCATCTCATATATATAATTTCATATGGTATAAGTAAATATTTGATCCTGACATTCTGTTAAGATCACAGATGTGAAATGGATAGCAGATGAGTGATGCAGGCCTGATGGGCCTTTTGATCTTTCTAATAATCAAAATTTGTTTAAATTATTTCAGGAGCTGACCTATTTTACAAAAAAGGAAATCTTACAGTAAGTAACAGTTATAATTAAATGCATTTAATGACATTGTTCTCCATTTATATGGTTGTAATTGTTTTTCTCTGGATGGATGTCTTTAATTTTTCAACATATATCAGGTACTGTAACATTACTTTTGGGTACATTCAGAAATGTCCTTAATTTTTACTTGTTATTTATTCTGTGATTTCACACAAAAAGGTTATATAAGGTAGAAAGGTAAATTAATTCACATCAAATTAAACTTTGAATTGTTTTCACAGATTATAATTATGTATCAATTCTGAAAGCTGTTACCTTTTTTCAATTATCTGTATATTTGTTAATATTTATATTTATTCAGTGTGTACAAGCGTTTTAGAGCATTGGACCCTGACAAGGTATCCGAGGTTAACAAGAATGTTCAACTAAATAATGATACTATCTTGGAGCTCCCAGAACTGAAGGTAATTTTACAAGTAATTAATGACTTACATGTATTTTATTAGAATCTTTATTTAAATCTGTTAAATTTCAAAAATTATATTATGTATTTTTTACATGATATATGTAAAAACAAAAAATAGATGTAATTATCTTCTTCTGAATTGCATATCAACTACTAGTAGATATCTTTATGATTGTTGAAAGGCATACTGTATTCGCCCATAATACACAACCCCCCCCCCCCCTTCTGTAGATGTATTGAAATTATATAAGTGTGTCTACTAACCATGATAAAACTAAATAATTCTATATTACAGTAACCAACTTTTGAAGTGACCTGGATGCTAATAACAGGGAATATATTAATGATATACATACAATCATTAATCATGATGTATCAGGCAAATCAGGGTTTACGTCCCTATATCTTTTTCAAGCATAGAAACTAAAAAGGACCCCACTTATTTCCAGGATTCCCATTTAAACTATGCAGAAGGATCCCATTTATTTAGGAAAGGCCCATCTATTTGTTGTTTGTTTTGTTATTTAGTATATGGAATGGACGAAAGTCTTGACTTTTGGGGGAGTACCTGGTACTTTTGATTATTAAACAATCCTAAAAAAAGCCTCATTATATGCCTACATGACCATGGTAATTTTATGTTTCAGGTGAATCCTTTCAAAGATCAGATCACTAAAGTTTTCTCGTCTGACGGAACAGGAGACATGACTTTTGAAGACTTCCTGGATATGATGTCGGTCTTTAGTGATAACGCACCAAAGAATGTTAAAGTGGAATATGCCTTCAGGATTTATGGTAAATACTTTCCGAATATGTATTACACCTACTGTGAATATGTTTATGAAGCCTTTTTTCTGTCATATCTCACCAGGTTGGATAGCGTTTGCCCATGTAACAAAGTTTTGTATGAAAACTCTATCTTACACTACATATCATGCAACATGACATCACATGGCTCAACAATGATGTGACGTCACAAAGTTGAAAAACTCTGATGTCAAAAAGTGTAAAGAGCGAGATGATTTACAGTATTCTCACTTAATTTTGCAATAATTGGTTGACTTGGAAAGAATAGCTGGTTGAATTTTCATTCTGTAATGTTGACATATGTAAAATTCTGAAAAACAGCAGGTTCAAAGTTGGCGAATAACAGGCTACTTTTGCCGGCAACCGGCTTTTAATGAGAACCCTGATTTAATTAAAATCTTTCACAATATCTTGACTACACACATTATAAAGTGGTGATGAATATTTATGCACAATCACCGTTTGCAAATATGAGGTATCCTAATCTCGTGGACTGATTCTTTTTCATCCAAAAAAGCTCAAGGGAATGGTTGATATTTTCAAAATTGTAGCCAGTAGTCAAAGTATTTTCCTGCTTTTCAAGATTATTCCAGTAGTTGGAATGAGTGAAAACTATTCTTTCATGACCAGGGGTATAAGATAGGGAAATTCCACCCTCTAGATTTTAAATAATTGTATGGCTGAACCCCTGGTCAAGACAAAGTCTTATGATCTTCTGTAACTAATTGTATAATTTAAACTATTTCAGAAGAGGTTTAAGCATAATTTATTATGAGTAATAAATATTATAAAACTCAGCATATTATTATGATTTAGGAAACCTTAATTTGTACAAGGGACTTTTTAAAGTAGAAAAAAAAATTCAAATGCATCAGATCCGATTATAAAAACTAAGTGCAATAATTATCACTGTTCAAACAAAAATGAAAATGTTTGATTAACAAAATTGTTTAAAAATTTAAAACTGACTGTTTACAAAACAAAATCTGTTAAAATTGTATAAACTCTACTCAAAATAATCTGTTTACATTTTCTTGCCACCAGATTTTGATGGAGATGATATGTTGTCAAGTCGAGACCTGAAGGAGGTTGTTGACCGTCTGACCGGAGAGGCTCAGAAACTAGGCGATGAGGAGATGCAGCAACTCATAGATAACGTAAGATTTTTTGTAAAATTATTAATTTTACATTGAGATAAAAAATATTTTATCCAAATCTTGACACTGTGAATTTTATGTGACTCTGTAAGATTTAATATAGTCAATTTGGACTAAGCAAAGTGCAAGTCTCCCCTTCTAATGTAGGGGGACATATTGTATTAGTACGTACCAGTTCTCCTTCAGGTTATTCTAATAATTCTTGTCCAGGGCATAAGTTCTTAACTGTTAAAAAAATATCATGACAAATCTTGCATTGTGCTAACATCACCTGAAGCTGATGTGCAGTGCCTTTATATCACGGTGACCTTGACGTCAAAGGGTAAAATAAGTGTGAAATTAACCAATATTTGTTGTCTGGACAATTAAGACAATTCTATAATTAATTGTGTGGGAAACACCTGTATTAATATATCATGGGTGTTTTATAGGGTTAAAATCAGATCTGCATATTTTCCTTATATTTAAAAATCTTCTTATATTTGATAGGTGGTGAGGTCTCTGAAAAAATGCTTCCTGCCCCTCCCATTTGATTATTTCTTTAACAGCTCTTAGGTCATTTTGACTTTTACCCAAAAGTCAGATGTAAAAAATGTCTGAATTTTTCAGACGTTCAAAGGTCATTTGATCAAAGGTCAATGTCAAATTTTAAGTATCTGAACTGCTTAACATTTTGTTTTGACATTAATAAATATTATGGAGCAAAGTTGGTCAGAATCAAACAAGGGATCAATTAACCCAAGTCAAGGTCAGTGGATCAAAGTTCAAGGTTAAAATCAACATCTCTTAACTGCTAAAAGTTTGTAGGTGGGGTATAGTGTTACCCATGGTAATGCAACCAGCTTATTTAAAGAACTACTGATCCGATTGTCATCAAACTCCACATATGTAATAAGCACGAAAAACTTATTTTATATGGGGGAAGGGGGCATTTATATCTCAGACATTTCTAGTGGTATGATTATTTTGTTATGGCATGATGAAGAGGTAGCTGTGTACAGTAGACCTAGAGATTTATGGAAAAAAAGACCAATGCCTGAGAATTGTCAACACAGAGATTTAATCGTACACTGCATAGATGTAAATGTACACATTTTTGTAAATTGTATATCATTTCCAATTCATAAAAAAGACTTTGAAGTGTATACACTGATGTATCCTATGTATGGCACCTGTGTGGAAACCATGGTTACCACATCAAAAAATACCAAAAAATGCAAAATATCACTGTTTTTGACACAAAATTTGACCTATGCAGATAGGAATTTTTTTCTTAAGTTCTATCTAAAATTAAAGCTTACTAACTTGGTTGCAGAATTATATCTGTCCCAGCATAGGTCGTACGCTTAGATTTTTCGCTATTTTCCCTCTTGTGCTGTTGTCGAAATTTCACTTCCTGTAAAGCTAGCTTTTCATGTGTAGACACCCATTTCGGAAGGGTCAAAATTTTAATCTCTAACCAAAATTTTTTTTTCTCTTTTTACAAATGTGAAGTCCACTTTATCATGCTTAAGCCAATTTTACTCCTTATTTTTTTTTAGATTTTCATAGGCATGCTTTTATAGGGGTTATTCATTGTACAAAAATATCACCCATGGCCACAAAAGCCTTCTGTACACTGCTACCAGAGAAGTTAGTCTTGATCAAACAAAGTTTCAAATTTTACTTCACTGCTTATCTTTGGGTCTAATAACATATTTGGATCCTTACTATTATGTAGGTGTTCTAGTTTTGCACGTAATATGATGGCATTAAAAGCTCTATTCAGGTATCATTTCTAACTAAGGGCTATGTTTTAAGAAATGTTGTAACTGCCCCCATTTACAGTTAGAACTTGTCCACGTACATGTATACATTTTATGGTTTAGCAGGAGGCAGTTCCTCATAAAAAGGTAAAATAGGTGCTCTTAGGTATATTGATGAAACTAAAGCTTTCAGGAAAATCTGTATGCTTTAAACTGTTAAAGGGAAGACACAAATCTCTTGTTAATAGATATTACTTTTACCCTTGGGGTTATTACATGGTAGTCACAGAGATATCTAGAAACCCCTCTCCTGGCACTACGTACAGTCATCTTTATTCCTCGTGTGACAACAGGCAAACTCTCATACTGCAGCATCTTTAAGTAGTGTCTAAGCCTAAGGTGTTTCAGGTACAGAGGTAAAAAAAATATTTCTTTTACAGATATTTGAGGAGGCTGATCTGGATGACGATGAATCACTTTCTTTTGCTGAGTTTGAACACGTCATTTCCAAGGCTCCTGATTTTGTAAAGTAAGACTTTCGCAGATATAAATGTTTTCAGTAAATATTCCTTGTAAATTGAAGTGTATTACGAATAAAAAATATTCATACAAACACATGTGTACAATAGAATATGCCTAAGGTATCCAGCAGTATATTTTCCGTTGTTTATTTCGCATTCATGTATATATAAAGCATGGTATAATTATCATACCGATATATTTATCTGAAATGAAATACAAACTTTAAAGTAGTTCAATTGTATCTATTAGTAAGAAATCTTAACAAGAGTTGTTGACTTTTATTTATAAATTTTTGATTCTGACCTCTGTCTCTGTTACAGCTCTTTCAGGATTCGACTATAAAGGACAAATGGACAGATACATGGGACCAGCCAAAAGATTTTGGCCGAAAGCTTACAAATATGACAGTGAATAAGGCCCGAACTGATGACGATATAGAATATTGGACATTGATATGTAACCCTGTGATACTAGATCTGTGCTCTAGCATATACTTTCATTATGATCAACATGCATTATTTGTTTCTGAACTGTCTTTTCATTTCATTTCATTAATTTCATTTCAACAAATCTGATTTAATGATACATGAATGACATTGAACAACAGGCTAGGCCTATATCAGTTCTTCCCTTTAACATGTCTTGATTCTTGGTGTCATGTGTCATTATTGAGTCCATCAGGATTAAACTTGCTGTCAAATTTCATGGAAAAAATTACTCTGGCAATATTTTTTTTATATTTTCTGCCATCAAGAATTGCAATGAATACAACTATCAGACAAACAGTTTTTCAGCTATTTTAAATACCTCAATATATGAAATCACTTATTGAACTTATTACAAGGTGTCTTGTGGTAAATTTGTAGTTAATTTGATAGGACAACTACCAGGTATGCAAATAGATTTTCGGATGGTCCCAGATATAAATAATATGCATAATATTTCTATTATTATCAGTCCCACACTCTGTTTGTATGTATTGTTTGTATAACATGTCAGTAAAGCAATATTATGGATGATTCCAATTTCATAGTGAGAAGAAATCTGTATGCTAGTTTGAACTTAATGTCACAATACCTTGTTATCTCTCAACCAATGAAAAACATTCCTGTTAGATTTTATATGATATGTGGTATTTAAAGTCAACATGTTTACTCGCCGACAAAACACTGATCTCCGTCAGTGAGAGTGAGATGTAACCCATACTGGTGGATTCACGTTTGTGGGGGGGGGGGGGGGGGTGGGGGTGGGGGGGGCCTGTAAACAAGCTAACTCCAACATCATGTTAGAATATATTATACGGGTTCAGAAAACAAACAATCTACCACATTGTGATAGAATCTTCTCCTTTTGCTATTTATTTAACCGGTTCAGAATGTTGAAACACATACACATTATGTCAAAAAAAACCATAAATAATCTCACAATGAGCATACACAAAAACACTGATAAATACCATAAACTGATACCATGTTAATTCTCTGTAATTGAACATTTTCATATATGTATTTTTCTCTCCATTTTGGTTCTCTGTTTTTATGACTTTTTCATACCACTTGTTAAGAATGGGTAATCTGTATTTTTGCAATATATGTATCCAGTTTTGTGTATTGTTTGTATATAGTGACACACTGTGTATTTTATACGTACCAGATAGTTTAATCATTTATATATTTGTAATTTGGTATTTTGTGGGTACCAATTGTTCAACTCCAATAAGGTTGTGCCTTAGAATATATATCTTTACACATGCAATCTTTTTATTCTTGAATAAAATGATGCATATTTTAATGACTTTTTATCAGGTACTTACTGTTTCATCCACTGATCATGCCAAAGTCGTTGCTGCTTTTTACCCTGCCACATTGACGTTACTAGAATAATGATTGTAACTTGTATAAATTCAAACAATCTGTATGAGCAAACAAGGAAAATAATTTGAGACAGAAAAGAATTATTTCACACATTAAGATCTGCTATTTCAGATTTTTTTTATATCAATTCATATTTTAATATATGTATTGGGAGATGAAGCAAAAAGAATCTTTAATACATTGTATTGTATTTCAAAACATTTTAAACTATGCAGAGGCATTAAAATCTGTGTCTAGCATTCACAAGGCATTCTAATACTGTTGAATTTGATTCCAACCATGTTGATAAAAAACAAAATCACTCCAACAAGCTGCACTTTGCACATCATTGTATAATACACTTTCTAGCGTCAAATAGTATTGATGTTAGGTGTTGGTTTCACTACAGTTATACTGTATCAATAATTCATATGCAATACGTATTATTACTTGGACAATCTTCCATGAGATTGATGATGAGGCGACTCGGAGATCACTTTGCTGAAATGTCAGTTAAATTATCTTACTCTGTAATCTACAAAAAATGCATTCACAGTGAGTTGTGGATTGAAATTGTTATTTTCAAAATTTTGCAAAACACAATATCCAAGATAGCTGATTGTTTAGCAATATGATACTTCTATGCACAAATGGTCATTGCTGCTGGTTATTCTAAAGACACAAATTTGTTCTAAATAATTCTGAGATTTTATATTGTATATAATTATTTTATTTTGTTATCCTGTAAAATCATGTCTGTTATTGTTAAAACCACTGTTTGTTCTCAAATCCATGCAAAATTTGGAGGATTGCTGGCTGATTTTCCAATTTCAAATAAAGACTTAATTCTGTGTTTAAAACAGATGTTCTTTTTTCTGTAAACCTCTATTTAGTACCCCTGATTCATTGTAATACCTCACTAAAGGGCAAGCAAGTTTATGTTGTGGTCCATCCTCCTCAAATATGTTCAAATCTTTTAACAACTTCTTCTTAATGTCTGCTAGCCTAGCCCAAGTTTCCTCTGGCCCAACACCATATCTGGTTGGGGGCCCCCACACCAGACATCTATCTGTCAAAATGTCTCCAAGTCTGGTGTTAGGGCCAGAGGAAACTCGGGCTACTTATAGCCTAGAGTTTTTTTGTTTTGCCTAGTAATATGCTTGGATGAATGACCTTGACTTATATTCAAGTTCATTGCAGTTTAAAAATCTTTCAGCAACTTCTCAGTAACCAAAACATCTAAAATGATGATATTTAGTAAGTAGCTTGCAGGAACAAAGGCCTATCAAGTTTGTTCAAATAACCCATTTCCAAGTCACAAACTTGGTCAAATGTGTGAAACTCTTAAAGGCCCAATATACAAAACTTGAAGCGAAAAGCAAGCCTAATAACTTATTATTATTATAGATTTAGTTAAGATTAACTGATATCAGCAATATTCAAGATGAATTCTAACTGGGTTACCGGTACAGCAGCAGTTGAAACTCGGTATTTATAAACACGCGTCTATTTCTAACTGTCTTCTAATTATAACTTCGGCTTGTTGTTGAAGTGGGCCACACCTGAATTGTTTTCAATTCTTTGGGGTTATTTTTGTCAAGAGTTTCTTTTTAGTTACCGCTCAGGTTTACTTCGTTTTAGACTCATTATTGCATGGTTATCCACTGGATTTTTTTTCATAATTTTTCAGAATCCCGAAAAAATTCCTGAAGTTACGTATATTGGGCCTTTCACAACTTCCGAAGAATAACTATAGTAACTAGGTTGGCGATATATTTTTTTGGCCAGTAACAGTCTGAGATGAATGATCCCTTCCCCAACCCCTTTTTTTCTCAACACCACTGGTGTCGAAAATATATTGTTATCTTTCTACAACTGTGAATAACCAAATAATATTTGGTCAGAAGCATGCTGGATTTCAAGATAACTAAGTGTTCCTGTTCGATTTTAGGTCACAGAGGTCATGTGTTTCAACCATTTGAAACATTATCTTTAATGAAATGCTGATATTTTCCCTGAGTCGATATTTTAGTCCACTTTCACATGCGAGACTTAACCAGTTATTCAGGCCCATTTGGCCTCATGTGTTTGGAATGTCAGGTCAATAAGAAACGTTGTATTGGTTGTGTTCATTAACTATTTCATTTAGGCATAAATATTTGTTTTTACTTCAGTGACAACATCTTCAGGTCAAAATCACAGGGACCTGCAATTTTAACAGTATTTCTAAATAATTTGACCTTTTGGACTTTGAAAATCATTTTGATAAAATGTGAAGGCAATTTCCAAGAGAACGGCTTCAAATTCATTGAATAAAAAGAATGGGAAAAATCACATCTCATAACATATGACAATAAAATTGAACAAACTCTATGTTTTGGCCTGATGTTAGGCAAATATCGAAATGATAGGTATGGTGGCTGATTTCTGTCATCTCGCCTTTTCGCCTTTTCGCGTAATATTTTACGCGAAAAGGCGAGAAAATGAACACGAGAAGGCGAGAAAATGAACACGAAAAGGCGCCGTTTGTTCTTGAAAAAATCTCGCCTTTTCGTGTTAATTTTCTCGCCTTTTCGTCTTTTCGCCTTTTCGTGTAGCTAAAAATATTAGAAAATTTACATTTACACGAAAATTTACGCGAAAACCCGCTGTTTGACGGGTTTTCGCCTTGTTTATTTTTTACAAGGCGAAAACCCGCCGTTCGGGCCGGTTTTCGCTTAAATTTCACAAGGCGTAAACCCGCCGTTCGGCGGTTTTTCGCGTACATTTTATAAGGCGACAACCCGCCGCTCGGCGGGTTTTCCCGTACTGAAGAAGGCGAAAACCCGCGGTTGGCGGGTTTTCGCGTAAAATTTATAAGGCGAAAACCCGGCGTTCGGCGGGTTTTCGCGTAAATTTTATTATATTTTAAGCTACACGAAAAGGCGAGAAAAATAACACGAAAAGGCGAGATTTTTTCAAGAACAAACGGCGCCTTTTCGTGTTCATTTTCTCGCCTTTTCGCGTAAAATTTACAAGGCGAAAACCCGCCGTTCGGCGGGTTTTCGCGTAAAAAATTACGCGAAAAGGCGAAAAGGCGAGATGGCAGAAATCAGCCACCATAGATAGGGGTTCTTGTATAGCAAAGCTGACTGAGATACATACCATGAAACACTACTGCTTCTGCTGGCTGTTGCCCAGCCCAACTAACGACCAATGATTTCTTTAGCAGTTGGCGCTTTTCGAACAGATTCACGCGAAACCTTTACGTGTTAAACACTAATCGTGTATATATACAAGTCTTAAAAATCTCAATGAATGAAATAACTTAGCATGACTAACAAAAAAATGGACAACAATGAGCTAATATAAAGCTAGAGGAACACACATCCTCTTGGAATGCATTGCAGAGAGCTCTCCTCGACGGCAAACGGACCACGTACAGATCAGTTGTAGCTTGCTGTTGCTCTCATAACTTTATTGCATTTCATTAAACTAACTACCAACTAAATGGCCTCCTTTTACATATCCGTACACGATGATTTTTTTTCCCTCACGAAAAATCGTATTTATTTGAAAAAGTCATTTGTGAAAATAATTGTGTCGAATGCAAGTATGGTGGTCAGATCAACTTCGTAAAGGGAAATTGTATGTTGTTGGTTTGGCCGTCGACCGTATCACTGAAAAAATTGCATTCAAGAAAGTGGAACCTTTCAAGTGGCAGAGCTGCTTTAAATTAATCTACGAACTTCAAATCCATCATTCGATTGGCCATTAAGTATTGATAACGACGAAGATGATCCTTGTGACCAGCAGCAAACTTCTTGAAAGTGCAAACTCATCCTTACTGAAACAATTTAGCTATTACCACGTTTTGAAAATCGCAGAAAAGAGGTTGTCCTTTTATTTCACTCCTCCAAAGCTTCTAAAAACTGGAAAATCCGTCTATTCTGACTAGAATGTTTATATCAATAATGAATTTGGAATGGACTAAAAAAGAAAACCCGTATGTCAGTTGACCGGGAGTCATGGTTAAACTTCGTGAACAGGTCATCCCCATGCATCTTTTGATTTGTCTTTCACTATCTTTTATCTATATGTCAAGCTTAATTTGGACCTCAACTAAGGTGTGCATAACTATTATACTTAAAGTGTAAAAAATACTCTTTACACCTTAGTTTGGGTCCAAATACCATTGTGACAAATCTCAGACAACAGTGGCTCGAATGAATATGTGGTGAGGCGGCCGTCGTCCTTCCGTCCGTAGTCAACTTTCCTGATCAAATGGCTACTTCTGACTAGCTAAAGTCATGATATTCGAGGAGAAAATTCGTTAGATGGAGCCCGACAAAGTTTGCGTAAAGAAATTATCTTGACTAATTTACAAGGTCGACCAAAAAGGCTACCTTAGCTTCTATTTTATCCAGATGTTTATGGTGTCTTTGAGAGATGACAATGAAGTCTTTATATGAGAAAAAGCGAATCAATACTGATCCGCAGATGCATTTAAAATGCAGTTAACAATAAGGGCCAAAATATGCTTCCCTGGGATACACCACTGTACGTCAACAATCTCAGTGATGTGTTTTGTTTTGTCGATGTTATCCAAGGTCTTTTAAAAGTCCCATTAAAAGCATTCCGGTGAATAGTTCTTCAATTGTTTCGTGAAACTCTAGTCGAGAGTATGGAACCTTTGATCGCTTATTTCAGATATTGGTTAAATACCTTTGCCAGTTTCATATCATCTGGTACTTTTCATATTTCTGTGATCCACGAACTGTTCTTTGCTCAAGTCGAATTATTTGACAGGTGCCAGACTGTGCACAAAGCATTTATGAAATTAAAAACTGGCCATGATGTTGAAATCATTATCATAGAAATACTACTTTGTCCCATGCTGCACCAATAATTGAGCACAGAGCTTTGAAAAAATGTTTAACTGCAGTAGTTTTTTAAATGTTTTAGGATATATATTCACATATTTCAGACGACGGTCGTTGATGACACACACAAAGTTCTCATTGGAGAAGTACATAGACAGTCTTGGGATTAGTCAGTACGTTTTGCCAACTTATAGATGACTTCCGTTACAATGACAAATTTTAAATGTACAGTAGTCACATGATGGTATATACAGATATTCAACAGTATAATAAAGAAAAGACAATGTTAGAATTGACTTATAAGAAATATTTTTATATTCTCCATCCCTGACAACTTGACTTCCTTAAATGATCTAAGCTGCCTATCATACGTTAAACGATATATTATGCTTAAAACAAAGCAGATGGTCCCTATAACAAAAAAATAAAAGTTATGCAAATTAAGATATATTTTTTTTCCAGTTATGACATATATTCAGGTTCGTGAATGTATGGTAGTGTAAGTGTATAATTTGCTTAAATAAGCTATATATAATAATTTTATTATATTGGAATTTCGTTGTATTCAAACAGTTTAAAGGTCACACGTTGGCACTAATTTGACCTTGAGATAACAGTGTCCCAAATGTCAATGAACAGAAGCACATCATCTAGTCTATTAGTCAAATAGTGTGATATATGCAGGTATACTGTTAAGTTTCATCGTATAAATTTATCTTCAATGTTTAAATTAGCAAACCAGAGAAAGATCCAGTACTAAAACAAAGGGAGACAAGAAAGTCCACGTTTCAGACAGTCCATCTGAAAAGTCAGCCGTGTCTTGTTTTCTTTTTTCACGGAATTAAATTATTGTCAGGATACTTTACTAAAGAACCCAATAATAAATCTTCTAATCAAAGTAGACTGAATCGATTTTATTTCACATCTCACGAGAAAAAATATTTAGTTCCACGAATACATAGTATTCTGATCGACGAGTGTGCATATTTTATTACTTTACGCTTCCTACGTTGGTAGCATGACACCTATTTCTGCACACCAATCCAAGAGTAACTTCCCTTGGTTATTACCGTGGTGACATTATTCGAAATTCGTATTAATCCGCCAAAGTTTTACTGCCTATACGCTTACATTTTTTGGGAAACTACTTATAAAATATTCAAATTACATATCTAAGCAAATTTATATTTTAAAATGAAAAGAGTATTGACATGTATTGATTAAAATTAATTGCCAAATGGCGAACTATTTTTCCTGCAGCGTAGAACTACTATAGTGTTGTTCGGCATGTAAACAACCTCTTTCAGCTGACTGAAACTGATAGATACTGATCATCATGTCAAGGGCAGCGGGAACTCTAGTTACCACGAACAATGCCACCTATATCCCACCACGGTTTATGCCGGGGTAAGTAACAGAATATATGGAAATGGTGGAAGTACACTTACTTACGAATAGTAAAAACAAGTTTATAAAGTTATATTCTGAACTGTCGTTCCACTGAAACATTAATGTTATCTAGGGCTACTTCAGTACCTAGCTGTCACTGTGGTGGAGGTTTAAACGGCGATATATTTTTGACAAGTGGTTTTTAAAAGCCGGTATGGTTAACTTCGTGACTTCAAGTCAAAATAAGTAATATTAATCCTCATTCATTGACACAAGAACAGATGCAACAAGGCAGATGTTTTTCCTTAAAAAAGGCATTACATCATCGAATCATGCCATTGATGAGTATCACCTGAAACATATGTTTACGGAGTGTTGTATCCCATACATCTTATCAGTAATAAGTGTCTAGACAAGTAGCAATAGGTACTATTTGTGCTTACTGTCTATACAAATATATATAATAATTATTATTAATTTTGATTAACATTATAAATCATTTGCAGATATCAAGGCCATTGCCCAACCACAAAGTATGATTATGGTGAAACCTATGGAAACGCGACACAAAAATATTTCCAGGACTACCGTTCCAAAACCTTGTCATGTTCAGCTGATCCACTGTGCAAAGGTGGCGAATTCCCAACATACTATACCCACAAACCAGAGACTGTCATCAGTGCCAGAAGTCGAACTCGTGACAGATGGCTAAACGCTCCAAAATATTCACTGTCAAATATAGATCATGACAGGAAAGAGGAGCTCTACCAGTTTGATAAAGTAATTGCTGTTTTTCTGTAACAATATGATTATATAATAATGTATAACAATTATTGTTTGCTTTGTCCAGCTGCTGCATTCCATTTATAAGCTTAAGTTAACAAAAATGATCAAAATCAACAAACTCTTATTTCAATTCACAAAATAACAAAAAGAATTATATATATATTACAATTCAATTTAAACATTTATTGCACAATCTTGATTACGTAAGTAATTTGATGGTAATACACATACAAACATATATCAACTTCATGTATTGTTTCTTGACTTGTTCTTTGAGAAATAGTTTATTATAACAGATGGTATAATAACTTCTTTTTCTTTTCAGCTTGGACAAAAACACAGAGAACACTATACAGATAGGAGTGGTACAAATAAGCGTGTTAATTACTTTATGTTACCTGTCGGTGCAGAAGATCAGCTAAGGCGCAATATGCCCTTGTAAGTATGGGTGTACTGAACTTTAACCCATGCAAACTCCCATCACTTTGTGCTGTGGCTTCGTTGCTTTCTCCTTTCTAGCACCGTGTCCAGAAGTATATATATCCACTGGTAGATCCTGTACTACTAAACTGTGTGTTATTGCCAGACTAGATGTGATATATATCAAGTAATATTAAGTGCAATTTAATCAACATGGTCATATTTGGCATTAACATAGCTTAGAATGTGAAGACATGAAATATTGCCATATTCAGATGAATTGACTAGCTGTAATTTGTAGATCTATTTAACAAGGACAATATGACATATTTGACAGCGACAATGTAATATTTAGACACGCAGTTATATGCAGTCACATGACATCAATCTGTATACTTTATACAACTCCTGACAATTAGGAATGTCTCATCTAGATTATTTCCGTGGGTGGTCTTTTATTGTTAACAAATTATAACTGCAATGCATTACCATGTGTAAACAAATCAACAAAATTCTCAAAAAAAAACTGGTAACTGAATTGTATTTTAAATTTATTTCCCATTCCTCAGTTACTGCATGATGATGAAAAATCTGACACGATCTAATATGACTGACCTTGGATCTACATTTCTACAGATATAGTTCTGCTGAAAATGTCAATATTTCATGAAATCACAAATTGTTCTGTTGAAGTATTAATCCTTAAATCGCTTCAAATGTTATCTTAATCAATCTTGTTATAAGTTCTTGTAATTGTTTTGCTATTTAAGAGAAAGTCAGTAGTTCTGACTTAATTAGCCCTAGTTTCCTCGTGTCCTAGCACCTGACTTTTTGACAGTTAGATGCATGTCTGGTATGGGCAAACACCAGATATGGTGTTCAAGGGCCAGAGGAAACTTAAGTAAGTTAATCATTTTTAATTTCCACTCCAAAATTAAAGTTGTGGCAAATATAGTGTAATACTTACTTCTTGTCAGAGAAGCACTGTTCACAAGCATCAATTTTTTTTTCAATAGCAAAGCTTTTTTTTGGCTGGGTTTTATAAACCGTCTCTGTACTATCTTTTTTGTTGATCTTGTCCTGTAAATTATGTAAATTTGCACTTGCATGTTGTGGTTTGTAGTTTAGACCTTTACATAATCTGATACACTGTACATATTTGAAAATATTTTTTTACAATATTTTTGTTGTTTTAATTGTTCACTTCTTAAACAGTTCACTTTGGGGGGAAAATACTTTTATTTCTTTATTATTTTTTTTTTCTTTTATGTTCACTTTTTAAAATCATCACCTGATCTGATATATTCAAATTATTTATGACATACCTGAGGTACCTCTTTTAACTTTAAACTAGTCTGTAGTATCAACTAATATCAGTACAACCTTACCACAGTACGTACCATACTGTCCGCTTTTATTAAACAACATTCAAATGGCTATTAATTGATGTTTTCAATAGTTGCTTATTACTAGTAAATAAAAGTACATTATTTCAATAACCTATCTTGAAATTAATTTTACTAAAAACATCCCATAAATTATGTAGTTCACTCACAAATTGTGTTGTTGTCAATTTGCTTTAGCAACTTATTCGCAGATAACCTTCTTGTAGCTTATACAAGATGCTAGTGTACATATTAATAACAATGGTAGTGTAATTTTGCCTTTTATAACTATAACTACCGGTAGTAGCTGCTTTTAATACCTTAGTTATAACCGTGAATTCTTTAGTAAACATTTGTAGAATTACAATGTAGCTGGTTATAATACAGTGGTTATACGGTTAATGCTTTTACTTATTGGTTCTTTGTCAATTCATTTTACCCTGTTGTTACCTGCATGGCTATATGTATGAGACACTAGTTTTCTGTCCGTGTATATACCTTTAGTTTAAGCTTCAACCATACATACTACCTTTAGTGTGTAACCCTGCCAATTTCCTGCTTCAACAACAAAAGTACACCCATACCAATATGTCTATATAATACTGTATAATGTATACATTTTTACTGTTACTTCAATCAGATAAACTTTATTTTTTTCGTAATGATTTTTTCATAAACGATAGATAAAGGAATACATATATTTATTGTTAAGAGGAGGCAAAAGAATAATTTTCCATGTTAATTATCTATATTTAATGTTTATTCAATCACCAAACTATTAAAACATTCACTTATAATTATATCAATCAATATTCCTTTGCACAAAATGCTGTTTATTGTTGGTGATTGTTGCTAATACTTTGTCAAACTCATTGTGTCGAATTGTGAACTTGAACTTTGAACTTGCTGTGTGATTATGTGATGCACAATGTGACTTTGTTCGAGTGCTGTGGTTTGCTGTGTTCTACCATCACAATGTACTATAGTACACGAGGGAGGGGTGCAAACCAGCCAAGGTAGGTTGTCATGGCAACTGTACATCACTTCCTGTCTGTTCTGCACTCTCCTCTGTCGATCCACTCTTTGTTTGATGATAAAATGGCTCAGGAGTCTGTGAACCACTCCTGATCTACATGTTTATTGTGGCTAATGATTAAATAGACTGTGACTGACAACATCTGTTATGACAAATGTGACGGAATATAACATGTAACGTACTAGGCACACAAGTTGAACCGGAGAGTAAAATGTTATGGCACCACAAACGTAACACTGAATGGGGAACCAGGGGCTCCAATTATAATTACGAAATGATCAATTGTGATAAATACAACACACAAATAATTTGACATGGGTAAGAAACAATATTTTACTGTATTCGACCCATTATAAGCACCTTTGTCTGTAAAAGCCCCCCTCACTCCACCTCCTTATTGGACTTACATTGTACCATAAGACACTGACAAGAAGTCCTTACTTTCATTACATGTACCATATCTGAGTTAATTTTGGCCCATAGCTTACTGATGATTTTAGGTCAATTTGATTTGTAATTGATAATTCGTTATTTTTAGAGCCCTTGGTTTTTTTTTTATTAGGTCGAACATGGTACATGTGAATTTATTCCATGTCAACTATGTCAACTATGTCAACTATGACTTTGATCATTAAGACTTTACGCTAGTGGTGTCTGACTGAGTAGGTATGGCTTGGAGCTGTCAACAATCACATACTCCTTAGCCCTCCACCAGTAGGTCACAGGCTATTAAGTTATATGTGGGACAGTCTCCAGGTACTGACCACACTTTACTTTGGTAACTTCCGTTTACCTAAAACCTGATTAGTTTTTAAATTCTCTTAGTTCAAAGGATGTACATTGCAAAATGCGGACGTCGCTATGCTACTAAACTGTAAAACAGTTTAATCTGTCTAAACTGGAAGTCACAGGGACCAAAATCGTAGGCCATTTTACACTGGTGTCTGGTTCCCCAAGCAGACATGAAAAGGTATGGGGTCACCTGCCCAACCACATTGGTTTCTCAAAGGGGACTACGGTTTCCTCCCACAATAAGACCCCTGGCAAACTTACATCTGGGCCAACGAGAGTGATTAATAAATAAAGTTTATATATTATGATATAAATCAGTAAGGTGATATAAAGAAAATATTTGGGATATCTAAAGGATATCTGGTTTATAGAAACCTGTATCATCAATTCAAGTCATAAAATAAGCATTTGATTATAGATATCGTGAAATAAAAAGTAAAAAATCACTCGACAAACCTGACTGGACCTACAATCGCTTAGTTTTTATCACATGATGATGGAAATTTGTTCCGTCTCTTTGAATTTCATGTCAGTTTTATACCACATATTTTCATTTAATTTGCAGTTTTAATTTACAGATGCTGTGATTAAATTTGAGTTGTTTTTACTTCACAACTGTAAGAGGATAACCCTCCTTCAAGGATACTGTTTTAATGATTAGATTTTGTGGGTTTTTTAACAAGCCCGTAATTGTGTTCATTAAAACCCAAATTAAAATGATATTTACAATGTAATTCCATTCAAAAGTATTAAAGTATAATTTAAGTGTAAATTTTAGTAAACTGTAAAATTTGAATACATAGACTAAAACAGGAAGAAAATTTTGTTTATCATTCCATAAATAAAACATATCAAATAACAAAGAATGTTGCTCATTTCAGCATGATTTTGTCCACAAGACACAATGATGAAATCAACTTACCTTTCCTTATGCATGATGCCCGGCGCCTTCCTCTGTTGAGACGGGTAGCCCCAGACTCCTCCCAGAGAGATCGGGAAATGAGGGATGTCTACTTTGAGAAGAGATAAACAATTACATATTCAATGTAAACTTTAACACCAAGAGGAAGTATCCAACACACTGTGATATCACTCGGCTTTGAAAAAATTGTCCGTTTGTTTGAACATTTTATCGTACATTTTGTAAATGTCTACCGCAATCATGTAAACAAAATCAAGTCTTCTATGTTTAAAAATTCTTTCTTCACAAGTCAATTCCATTCATTGTTTAATCATTTTGTATACAGTCAACAAATTTTATATTCATATTTGTTTTTTTGCTCAAATATATTTATAATACTTCGGCACATTCCTTATAGGAATATGAATGTGATAATCCAGAAATGTTTTTACTTTTGTTTCAAGTGTTGTTTAATAAGGGTGTTTTTTATTTTTGTATGATTTATAGAGAATATCTATTTATTTTTCTTGTGTAATATAGCAGAGTTAGTACAGTGTTATTGTAAGGATGAAGTTTTATTTTTTAGTAAATATGCAAATTGTAACTTCTAGTTAAAGAAAAATTTCAAAATAGAGTTTTAAGATCTAAACATGCTTATTTGGTTGAAATTACCAATTGGCAAAATAAAAATCAGAACAAGATGCCACGAGATTAATGAAGCACATTCTAAGTATGCATGAACTGACACTCTGAAACTTTTGAATAGTTTTTGTACATGCACAGATTTTGAAATTTCTATACATGTAGATAATTTTATATTAAAGATATGAAATAAGTCAGATTAGACTTACCTTTATCAAGTTGTGATATTTATTTACTTCTAAGATGTGTACAAATTGTGTATGGGTTTAATCCACTTTTCCATGTTAATGTGCAAGTGTAAATTTATTGTTTTTCTATACATTCCCAGTCAGGGAATTCTTTGGTCTTTCACCTGTTCTCATTCACCATGTTCAAAGACAAATGTACAGTCATTTGTGGAATAAAATGAAACTATTAATTTTAAGATAATCTTTTTGCTTATTCTTTGTTCTTTCTATGATCAACGATAATTTTATCAGCAACAAATTCAAATCAAATGGTAGTTTTTCTGTTTTTCTGTTTCTCTGCAATATTTCATTAACATTCCTTAACTTATAAGGAAATTCCTCAACCAAATAAGAGGCCCAATGGGCCTGTATCGCTCACCAGGTATCAATATCTTACTTGTAACCTAAAGTCACCTAAATTCTATTACTGCAAGACATTCAGAAGGACCTGTTAAGATTCAACATAATTATATTACCCCTGTGACCTTGAAAGTAAGACAAGGTCATTTTCATTCGCAAACTTTGTGTGGCTTCTTTCAAGGAATCTACGAGTCAAATTTCATGTCTTTAGGCCTTTTGGCATTTCAGAAGCCATTTAAATGTTTTAACAGATTTGACCCCTGTTGCCTTTAATATGGGTCAAGGTCATTCATTTATTTGACACCTGTGACTTTAATATGGGTCAAGGGCATCCATTTCGTTAACTTTGTCGGGCTTCATTCAAGGAACCTTTCAGCCAAATATCAAGGTTCTTGGATGCTTCTAGGCATTTTGGTTAATCAGAAAAAGTCATATAAAGGTTTTAAAAGATTTGACACCTGTTACCTTGAATAAAGGTCAAGGTCATTTCTTTTCGCAAACTTTGTTCAGCTTCATTCAAGAAAGCTACCAGTCAAATATAAGGTCTCTATGCCTGGTGGTATTTCAGAAGAAGTTGTGTGAAGGAAAAGTTGATGGATGCAGGACGGACGATGGAGGGGCGACGAACGCCACACCATCACATAAGCTCACTTGGCCCTTCAGGCAAGGTAAGTTAAAAGCTGCGGCGGTTGAAAACTAGGTTTCTGTTACTTTTAATAGAATTAGACGGATCTCAAATGACGCCATCACTCTACAGTCTGCATTTCTCGACCGATTGACTTGAAACTTTACACAAGTATTCACAAACATCATCCTTTACACTATTTCACATTTCAACATGCTGATGTCAAAAACTAGGTCACCATTATAATAAATAGAAATTGACAGAATTTTGAAACTAGGTCACTGTTACTATTAATATAAATTAACAGAAATTCGGATGTCACCGCTCTAAAGGCAGCACACTCAACTGATTGGTATGAACCTTTACACAACGGTACATGTTCTAGAAGCAGGAGCAAAAAAAAAAACAAGATCCCAGAGGGAACTTGTTCTTAAAAAGTTGGATCTTTTCCTTTCTTTTTTTTCTTTCCTTTATGTATTTAATCTTAGTTATATGAAATTTGGATAGATCTCTTGAAAATTAATAATAGTTGGAAGGTCTTTTGTATAATTTTATAGTCTAAATCCAAGATGGTTATCTGTCCGCCATTCTGTATTTCAAATAAGTCCAACAACTTGACAATACTCAACAGGGGATCAAGGGAAGTTTGAGAAGGATCCATCCACTTCTTAAGAAATAGAGATTACATAACTTTTACTTCCAAAATCCAAGATGGCCACCTGTCAGCCATACTATTTTGTCTGATCAGCTCAAAAACTAGATAATGCACAATTAGGGACTAAGGGGAACCTGCCTATTTCTCAAGAAATACAGATCACACACTATTAAACCAAAACTGAATAATGCACAACAAGGGACCAAGGAGACGATGCTATTGAGATTTGAGAAAGAGTCATCATATACTTCTCAAGAAATAGCAATCACAAACTATTACATGTACTGTCAAAATCCAATACAGCCAACTGTTGACTATATTGTTTTTTAGATAATTTAAAAAACTTGACAATGCACAACAAGAGACCTATGTGAACCTGTATATAAAATTTGAGAAGGATCCATCCAGTACTTTTCAAGAAAATGAGATCACAAGAATTGTTTAAGGATGGACATACGACAGACGGACTAGAGATGAATGATGGTTTACGGACAGACGACAGACCACAGATTAAAGGTGACTTCAATAGCACACCATCTGATGATGATGGGCTAAAAATGACAAAAACATGGTTTGCATCACTTTTTCAACAATAAAAGAAACATACTTCCCATTAAAAATATATTTAATTTTAATAAATAACATGACACTCTCACACAGGCTCTTGATCCTTTGCTTATATTTACATGATTTAAACAACTGTGATATGTATGTGTTATTTTAAAAAGAGATTCACTCACTGCAAAACAACAATTCTTGTTATCAGCTTGAATGTACATGTCACAACAAGAGGCCCTTTGGGCCTGTTTTGTTCACAAGATTCTTTTGTTACCAGAACTACTGTAGGTGAACTCACCAAAATGTAAAACAATCTCACATGTCCAATAAACCAAAGTCCTGACTTTGCATTGATAAATTAGAATATAACTGATTTCTGTATAAATATATCATAGATATAAAAACAAGCAGTCTCCAAACTGCATGGATGTACGCCAAAACATCAGGTCACATTTGTGCAAACGCCTTCATTTTCTTTTATAAACTGAACAATTGCTTGTCTGTCTCCTGGTTTAGTGGCGAAGTACTCTTTTTGTTCCTCGGAATATTTGTCTTTCACTGGAATTATGTCTCTAAAAGTCCAGTCCTGCCAGTGCATATTGAAACGTTCCAGAAGCTCTATCCTTTTGTCTCTCTCGGCGACGACATCAGGGGGAGATAACTGGATTAGATCTGGACAGGTGATTGTTTTAAAGATTAAAACACCTCTCAGGGCGAACCAACCTCCATACTTAGGATGAACACTCACACCAAAAATTTTCTGAAAAGAAAAAATTCAAAAAGTAATAAAAAAAAAGCTGCATCATTAAACAAGATATAAACAGTACTGTACACAAGATATGATTTCCCTCCAGTCCCTATAATCTAAACAGTTTCACATTAAAATGTCTAATGATTGAAATTAACAGCTCTATTTAACAAGAATTCCACGGAAGTGGATGTGTCGCCTGCACAGCAAGTTGGGAGATAAGTTTTTAGGAGCTAGCTATAACCCTGAAAAGCAATCCCAAGCAAGCACTTTTGGTAATGAAGCATTGTAAGAAGTTTGAGTTTAATTGGCCCAAGAAAACTCAAGTTAATGCAGGGAAACCGATTTTCTATTTATAGCAACAGTGACCTTGAACTTTGACCTTTAACCCTGAAAAGCAATCCCAAATGAGCATATTTGGTAAGAAAGCACTGTATGAAGTTTGAGTTTGATTGGCCCAAGAAAACTCAAGGTATTGCACGGAAACCGATTTTTTATTTATAGCAACAGTGACCTTGACCTTTGACCCTGAAAAGCAATCCCAAGCGAGCACTTTTGGTAAGGAAACACTGTATGAAGTTTGAGTTTGATTGGCACAAGGAAACTCAAGTTATCGCACGGAAACTGTTGATGCCAGACGCCGCCGCCGACATAGTGATCCCTTTATAGTCATCTTGACCTTTAGGGTAATGACCTATGACCATTTTGTTATGTCCCTACCTGTTTCTCGTCCCAGTGGTCTGGAGTGACATCCTTTCTGTGGTTACAGTATACAGCATAAATGTCCCTACCTGTTTCTCGTCCCAGTGGTCTGGAGTGACGTCCTTTCTGTGGTAATGGTATACAGTGTAAATGTACCTACCTGTTTCTCGTCCCAGTAGTCTGGAGTGACATCGTTTCTGTTGTAATGGTATACAGTGTAAATGTCCCTACCTGTTTCTCGTCCCAGTGGTCTGGAGTGACATCGTTTCTGTTGTAATGGTATACAGTGTAAATGTCCCTACCTGTTTCTCGTCCCAGTGGTCTGGAGTGACGTCCTTTCTGTGGTAATGGTATACAGTGTAAATGTCTCTACCTGTTTCTCGTCCCAGTAGTCTGGAGTGACGTCCTTTCTTTGGTTACAGTATACAGTGTAAATGTCCCTACCTGTTTCTCGTCCCAGTGGTCTGGAGTGACATCCTTTCTGTGGTAATGGTATACAGTGTAAATGTCTCTACCTGTTTCTCGTCCCAGTAGTCTGGAGTGACGTCCTTTCTTTGGTTACAGTATACAGTGTAAATGTCCCTACCTGTTTCTCGTCCCAGTCGTCTGGAGTGACATCCTTTCTGGCAATAGTATACAGTGTAAATGTCCCTACCTGTTTCTCGTCTCAGTGGTCTGGAGTGACATCCTTTCTGTGGTAATGGTATACAGTGTAAATGTACCTACCTGTTTCTCGTCCCAGTGGTCTGGAGTGACATCCTTTCTGTGGTAATGGTATACAGTGTAAATGTACCTACCTGTTCCTCGTCCCAGTGGTCTGGAGTGACATCCTTTCTGTGGTAATGGTATACAGTGTAAATGTACCTACCTGTTTCTCGTCCCAGTGGTCTGGAGTGACGTCCTTTCTGTGGTAATGGTATACAGTGTAAATGTACCTACCTGTTTCTCGTCCCAGTGGTCTGGAGTGACGTCCTTTCTGCGGTAATGGTATACAGTGTAAATGTCCCTACCTGTTTCTCGTCCCAGTGGTCTGGAGTGACATCCTTTCTGCGGTAATAGTATTCAGTGTAAATGTCCCTACCTGTTTCTCGTCCCAGTGGTCTGGAGTGACATCCTTTCTGCGGTAATAGTATTCAGTGTAAATGTCCCTACCTGTTCCTTGTCCCAGTGGTCTGGAGTGACGTCCTTTCTGTGGTAATAGTATACAGTGTAAATGTACCTACCTGTTCCTCGTCCCAGTGGTCTGGAGTGACGTCCTTTCTGTGGTAATAGTATACAGTGTAAATGTCCCTACCTGTTTCTCGTCTCAGTGGTCTGGAGTGACGTCCTTTCTGTGGTAATGGTATACAGTGTAAATGTCCCTACCTGTTTCTCGTCCCAGTGGTCTGGAGTGACGTCCTTTCTGTGGTAATGGTATACAGTGTAAATGTCCCTACCTGTTTCTCGTCCCAGTGGTCTGGAGTGACGTCCTTTCTGCGGTAATGGTATACAGTGTAAATGTCCCTACCTGTTTCTCGTCCCAGTAGTCTGGAGTGACGTCCTTTCTGCGGTAATGGTATACAGTGTAAATGTACCTACCTGTTCCTCGTCCCAGTGGTCTGGAGTGACGTCCTTTCTGTGGTAATGGTATACAGTGTAAATGTACCTACCTGTTTCTCGTCCCAGTGGTCTGGAGTGACGTCCTTTCTGCGGTAATAGTATACAGTGTAAATGTACCTACCTGTTTCTCGTCCCAGTGGTCTGGAGTGACGTCCTTTCTGCGGTAATATTATACAGTGTAAATGTCCCTACCTGTTTATCGTCCCAGTAGTCTGGAGTGACGTCCTTTCTGTGGTAATGGTATACAGTGTAAATGTCCCTACCTGTTTCTCGTCCCAGTGGTCTGGAGTGAAGTCCTTTCTGTGGTAATAGTATACAGTGTAAATGTCCCTACCTGTTTCTCGTCCCAGTGGTCTGGAGTGACGTCCTTTCTGTGGTAATAGTATTCAGTGTAAATGTCCCTACCTGTTCCTTGTCCCAGTGGTCTGGAGTGACATCCTTTCTGTGGTAATAGTATACAGTGTAAATGTACCTACCTGTTCCTCGTCCCAGTGGTCTGGAGTGACGTCCTTTCTGTGGTAATAGTATACAGTGTAAATGTCCCTACCTGTTTCTCGTCTCAGTGGTCTGGAGTGACGTCCTTTCTGTGGTAATAGTATACAGTGTAAATGTCCCTACCTGTTTCTCGTCCCAGTGGTCTGGAGTGACGTCCTTTCTGTGGTAATGGTATACAGTGTAAATGTCCCTACCTGTTTCTCGTCCCAGTGGTCTGGAGTGACGTCTTTTCTGTGGTAATAGTATTCAGTGTAAATGTCCCTACCTGTTTCTCGTCCCAGTGGTCTGGAGTGACGTCCTTTCTGCGGTAATAGTAGGCTGCACCAGCTACATGGCCTGCTGTTTGTACGAGAATTTTAGGGCGACGTCTGTGGTCTAGCTCAAAATCGTGGATGGCTGTAACTTCTAGATCAGGAAAGTTCTGATGAAATTTACCAAAAAAGTAAGCAAAAAGGAATCAGAAACTCATTAAAGGTATTAATTGATATATTGCCCATGTTGTTTCCATATAATTTGTCCTCAAATATTTTGTTTTTGTTATCTTTTATTTTGAAATTCAAGCTTTGTTTTTTTAGACAAAAGTGGGGCAAACCCAACATGTGTCCACATAATTATCATGTTTAAATTCAATTTCTGATGCTATTTCAAAAAATAAAACATTGTCTTTTTAGAGTTTCATTTCCTGTGAGCGGCCTTTAAGCCAAACTCTCAATATTTTTCAATTTCATTCAATAAATTTTTCATTAAATAATGATTTTTTATTATTTCACGTATACCTCTTTCACAACTTTGAAATAGTGTGCGATACACTCATCTATCGGGTCTCTAATGCCTTCACACTGCTGACGACAGATGAATGGTTTGAAGGCTTTGTCGTACATGTGAGGGGTACTGATAATTAACAGAGCCAATGTGTCAGGCTCGTCCGGCAGTACAAACGGTTCCTCCACACACTCATTGTACCAGCCTATCTGGAATGTGTAAAACAATTTCAGGTTTATTTTATTTCCCTAGGCCAAAGGCCCATCAGATGATCATTCATAACATGAGTCTAAATACAGTTTTGTTTTGAGTGATGAACAAGTTGGCAGTTGATCATGATGAACAGTGTAAGAATAAAGGGGAGAAGACAAAACACCATAAATATAATTTTACAGAGAAAAGGGAATAAGTTGGAACAAGTGTCACTTCTATACAGTTCAGGTAACACATTCCTTATCAGTATACAGTATTATATATAGAAAGTAACATGACAAAGCCTTAAAAGATAGCTTAAGTAAATCCCTGATACTTACTGAGAATCATTCATGTACTGGTTCAGAAAGAGAAAAAACAAACATTGGCTGAAAGATTTTCCGATTAGTTTCAACATTCCGGAAATAACTGATGAAATCCGAGTGTGACATAATGTTATTGTGTGACGTAACTTAATTGTGTAACGTGTTTCCAGTTTCCCCGCTGGAGGGGAAAAAATCAAAGGCAAAGGGTAGCAACAAGGGGAGACAACTCTGTTTAGTTTATGCATACATGCGTTACCATTCAATAGCTTCTGGGCACCTTTCGTGCACAAGTGCTGAGCTGTTATTACATCGTTGGTGTGTATGATCCACATACATGTACAATGCTCATTTTATCAATACTTATCAACTCAAACCAAAAACTTCACAATCTGAGTAAAACTATTTATCAAAAATATACATTATCTCCCTTGCATTAAACAGATATAAGCTAATGTACAGGTACATGCTGCTTATGAGGTCCATGAGCTTAACAAGCTCACCTGGAATTGTTTTTATTTATAACTTCACGTGATGAATCCTCAAGTGTACAAGAATTTTTTATGTCATCACTTCAAAGAGTTCAATCCTGTTTCAACTGCCACTCAAATCACACGCATGTTCACAAATTACAATGTATTAATTTTTTTTGCATTTCAATTTTCTTTGGTGAACCCATATACCCTGAAGACACATTTGAACATTTCCAAAGTTTGGAATAGTTCATTATGAAATTTCAGGGGTGAATGAGTTAAGTAATCGGTTACTCATGTTACTATAAATAGTTTGATATAAAATTACTCTTAATACACTTCCTGTACAAGTTTGCATTTTTGTTGCAAAAAAAAACTAATACTTTTTTTTATAAATTTGAAGTGTGCAAGTGTCTAACGTTACATCATTTGCAATGCATTGTAAGTTATTATATGTGATTATGATTTAAAACCAATTTTTATCAAAGACTGGAAGAAATTAAATTTACCAAGGACTTTATCCTTTGAGGAGGAAAGACAATCAGGTCATGGAAGTTTTTCATTTCTTCATGCCCAGTATTTGATATAATGCTATTGGGAGAGATCTAAACTATTTCAGTATAATTACAAGGGGCAAGGCAGAACCTTAGGGCAAATTCTATTATATAGCATGAAGGCAATCATCTCTGTATGGCAAATAATCTGACATATATTTACTTTCAGGTGCTGATAAAAACAGTCTCTATATGTTAATTGAACAAAAAAAGTAAGCCCCCAGGGGCAAAGAAGCTAATCGATCCCTCACCCAATCCTAGTAGCATGAATGGATGTTGGAGTTTTTAAACGACAAGATAATTCTGACAGGTGCCGTGTAACGCAGTCTGCAAAATCATGTCGGATACAAAAAAGGCCGACCAGCAGCCTCTTGTGCTATAGGAGTAGAATGGATGTCTCTTCAAGCTACTTAAGCAATTACATATTTTGTGGTTATAGGAAGGGGATGTAAATCAAAATCCATGCATTGACCCAAATATTACAGTAGGTAATGCCAATGTGATGATGTCAGAAGTACTGAGATTTTGAACATAAAATATATTTGTGAGACTCTTAAATGTGACCTTGAATAAAGATATCTATATGAATTTTTTGGGGGTCTTTTTTTCAGTAATCCATTGCATGATGCTATCATTCCAATGTCATTAACAAATCATACACATACTTGCCAACTTTTTGAAATTTCTATGGGGGAGATTGTGCGTGCTCAGCATTTAAAGCATAAATAATATGTGTGAATGTACACCAAAAGGAAAAATAACACTTTTAAATGGCTTCTTTTGAGCTGTTTTATCAGGTGAAATCATCAGATCTTAAAAAAAAACAGAAATAGTTTAGCAAATTCATTGGTTGAAAATGCAGAATTTTAGGCTTCAAAGTCGGGAGTCTCCCTCCTAAATAGGGAGGGTTGGCAAGTATGCATACAAGATACAAGTATTTTGTGTAATGTGTTATAACAAATAACTTTATCTCTACTATTTCTAGGACGGACAAAATATATATTTACATTACAAGATAACATACACAGAAAACTATGTAACAATATAAAATTATCACAGTTGAAACCAAAAAAAAATAACAGTGTTTTTGCTACCAAATTTTAAAACAGTTAGCCTGTGCCTTATTGAATTGGGGAAAATAAAGTAGGATTTTCAGGTAAATTGGGAAAATATTCTTGAATTTTTGCTTCATTTTGGGAAAATAGCACAAATTTTGACTGGAGGAAACGGCCTTGTATCGGCTGTAAAAATGGGCAAACAAAATCACTAAACATGTCAAAACTCCATCTTTATTTTATAAAACAAAATAATGGAGTTATAGTGCTTTTAGAATATTTCTCATGCTATTGTTGTGTTTGTTCCGGTGCAGGCACACTACAGTTAATATTAAATGTACATGCATGTCAACACCTGATAAGTGCATTATCCAAAGGGACCTGAGAATTTGTTAACAGTTAAGATCAATTTTTGATAAAAATGCCCCCTCAATGGTCATAAAAGCTTTTATGGCCATTGAGGGGGCAAAATTATCGAACATTGATCTTAGCCCCCATCCCCCCCAACCACACCCCCAAATGTGTAAAATTACTCTAAACACCAAATTTTAGGTCCAAAACTAGCTGTAACAAATTCTCAGGACCCTGTGGTCATATCCGTCAAAACTGGTGACGTTCCATATGTAAATGCCGTTTCATATACAGAGGTTGGCCTATCATGTTACCTTGAACGGATGTACTTCGAATCCCACATTATCCAATACATTTTTAACAACGTCGATTATTGATTTTGCTGTTAGCTCCGCTGTCATCGTCATTTCCACATTGTTTCCCTTCCACACGGACGAGCTCACGAGACCAATAACAAAGGAAGTGATCGAAGTAAGATAGAATAGGATGCGAACACTGTCAGAAATCCGGACTATGTCCAATGCTTGGTTTAATTAGCTTAAAAAATGATTTGTACAAGAAAACTGATGCGTCAATCCGTTGAAATGCATTTTTTTTTTAATGTGGTGTGACTGCATACTGACGATTTTACCATTCCTGTTTACTATTGCTGGTTTGATAATACAAATATAGTCTTTTAGAAAGTTGTACAAGTTATGCATTTTAAATCATGAACTAAATATCCAACAAAAAGGAAATCGAATTTAATATAACTTTCTGCTCCAAAAAAATTAACAAATTAGGGAAAATGTAAAGTTAACAATTAATGCACATATTCCTGAACTTTTTCTCAGCTAAATATATAAAAAATGATAGCTAAGCCACATATTCCTGTGGACACCCCCCCCCCCCCCCGACCCCTATGTCTCCCTCTTGTATCTGTGATCTCCCTCTTTGTCCATGATCACCTAATGTTATAATGATCTCCCCCTGTGTCCATGATCTCCCCCTGTGTCCATCATCTCCCTCTGTGTCCATCATCTCCCTCTGTGTCCATCATCTCCCCATTTGTCCATCATCTCCCCCTGTGTCCATGATATCCCCCAGTCTCCATGATCCCCCCCTGTGTCCATGATCTTCCCCAGTATCCCATCATCTCTCCCTGTGTCCATGATCTCCCCCTGTCTCCATGATCTCCCCCTGTGTCCATGATCTCCCCCTGTGTCAATCATCTCCCCCTGTGTCCATCATCTCCCCCTGTGTCCATCATCTCCCCCTGTGTCCATCATCTCTCCCTTTGTCCATGAGCTCCCCCTTAGTCCATCATCTCCCCCTGTGTCCATCATCTCCCCCTGTGTCCATCATCTCTCCCTTTGTCCATCATCTCCCTCTGTGTCCATCATCTCCCCCTGTGTCCATCATATCTCCCTTTGTCCATGATCTCCCCCCTGTGTCCATGATCTCCCCGTGTGTATGATCTCCCCTGTGTCCATCTCTTGTGTCCATGATATCCCCTTGTGTCTGTGATCTCCCCCTGTGTCCATGATCTCCCCCTGTGTCCGTCATCTCTCCCTTTGTCCATGATCTCCCCCTGTGTCTATGATCACATCCTGTATCTATGATCTCCCCTGTGTCCATGATCTCCCCGTGTGTATGATCTCCCCTGTGTCCATCTCTTGTGTCCATGATATCCCCTTGTGTCTGTGATCTCCTCTGTGTCCATGTTGTCTCCCTGTGTCCATGCTCTCCCCGTGTCTATGATCTCCCCTGTGTCCATCAACCCCCCCCCCCCCCCCCCCCCGTGTCCATGATCTCTCCCTGTGTTCAGTCCATGATCTCCCCTGTGTCCATCACCCCCCCCCCCTGTGTCTATGATCTCCCCTGTGTCCATGATGTCTCCCTGTGTCCATGATCTCCCCCTGTGTCCATGATCTCCCCGTGTATATGATCTCCCGTGTCCATGATCTCCCCCTGTGTCCATGATCTCCCCGTGTGTATAATCTCCCCTGTGTCCATGATGTCTCCCTGTGTCCATCATCTCCTCGTGTCTGTGATCTCCCCTGTGTCCATCATCTCCCCCTGTGTCCATGATCTACACTTGTGTCTGTGATCCCCCCTGTGTCCATGATCTCCCCCTGTGTCCATGATCTTCCCCTGTGTCCATGATCTCCCCGTGTGTATGATCTCCCCTGTGTCCATGATGTCTCCCTGTGTCCATGATCTCCCCGTGTGTATGATCTCCCCTGTGTCCATGATGTCTCCCTGTGTCCATGATCTCCCCGTGTGTATGATCTCCCCTGTGTCCATGATCTCTCCCTGTGTCCATGATCTCTCCCTGTGTCCATCATCTTCCCCTGTGTCCATGATCTCCCCTGTGTCCATGATGTCTCCCTGTGTCCATGATCTCCCCGTGTGTATGATCTCCCCTGTGTCCATGATGTCTCCCTGTGTCCATGATCTCCTCGTGTCTGTGATCTCCCCTGTGTCAATCTCTTGTGTCCATGATCTCCCCTTGTGTCTGTGATCTACTCTTTGTCCATCAGCTCCCTCTGTGTCCATGATCTCCCCCTGTGTCCATCACCCCCCCCCCCCCCCTGTGTCCATGTTGTCTCCCTGTGTCCATGATCTCCCCGTGTCTATGATCTCCCCTGTGTCCATCAACCCCCCCCCCCCGTGTCCATGATCTCTCCCTGTGTTCAGTCCATGATCTCCCCTGTGTCCATCACCCCCCCCCCCCTGTGTCTATGATCTCCCCTGTGTCCATGATGTCTCCCTGTGTCCATGATCTCCCCCTGTGTCCATGATCTCCCCGTGTATATGATCTACCGTGTCCATGATCTCCCCCTGTGTCCATGATCTCCCCGTGTATATGATCTACCGTGTCCATGATCTCCCTCTGTGTCCATCATCTCCCCCTGTGTCCATCATCTCCCCCTGTGTCCATCATCTCCCTCTGTGTCCATCATCTCTCCCTCTGTGTCCATCATCTCCCTGTGTGTCCATCATCTCCCTCTGTGTCCATCATCTCTCCCTGTGTCCATCATCTCTCCCTGTGCCCATCATCTCCCTGTGTGTCCATCATCTCACTCTGTGTCCATCATCTCCCCCTGTGTACATCATCTCCCTCTGTGTCCATGATCTCCCCCCGTGTCCATGATCTCCCCCTGTGTCCATGATCTCCCCCTGTGTCCATCATCTCCCTCTGTGTCCATCATCTCCCCCTGTGTCCATCATATCTCCCTTTGTCCATGATCTCCCCCCTGTGTCCATGATCTCCCCGTGTGTATGATCTCCCCTGTGTCCATCTCTTGTGTCCATGATATCCCCTTGTGTCTGTGATCTCCTCTGTGTCCATGTTGTCTCCCTGTGTCCATGATCTCCACGTGTCTATGATCTCCCCTGTGTCCATCAACCCCCCCCCCCCGTGTCCATGATCTCTCCCTGTGTTCAGTCCATGATCTCCCCTGTGTCCATCACCCCCCCCCCCCTGTGTCTATGATCTCCCCTGTGTCCATGATGTCTCCCTGTGTCCATGATCTCCCCCTGTGTCCATGATCTCCCCGTGTATATGATCTCCCGTGTCCATGATCTCCCCTGTGTCCATGATCTCCCCGTGTGTATAATCTCCCCTGTGTCCATGATGTCTCCCTGTGTCCATCATCTCCTCGTGTCTGTGATCTCCCCTGTGTCCATGATCTCCCCCTGTGTCCATGATCTACACTTGTGTCTGTGATCCCCCCTGTGTCCATGATCTCCCCCTGTGTCCATGATCTTCCCCTGTGTCCATGATCTCCCCGTGTGTATGATCTCCCCTGTGTCCATGATGTCTCCCTGTGTCCATGATCTCCCCGTGTGTATGATCTCCCCTGTGTCCATGATGTCTCCCTGTGTCCATGATCTCCCCGTGTGTATGATCTCCCCTGTGTCCATGATCTCTCCCTGTGTCCATGATCTCTCCCTGTGTCCATCATCTTCCCCTGTGTCCATGATCTCCCTCTGTGTCCATGATCTCCCTCTGTGTACATGATCTCCCCCTGTGTCCACGATCTCCGTCTATGTCCATGATCCACCCCTGTGTCCATCATCTCCCTCTGTGTCCATGATCTCCCCCTGTGTCCATCATCTCTCCCTGTGTCCATCATCTCCCTCTGTGTCCATGATCTCCCCCTGTGTCCATCATCTCCCTCTGTGTACATGATCTCCCCCTGTGTCCATCTTCTCCCTCTGTGTCCATGATCTTCCCCTGTGTCCATCATCTCCCTCTGTGTCCATCATCTCTCCCTGTGTCCATCATCTCTCCCTGTGTCCATCATTTCCCTCTGTGTCCATCATCTCTCCCTGTGTCCATCATCTCCCCCTGTGTCCATCATCTCCCTCTGTGGCCATGATCTCCCCCTGTGTCCATCATCTCCCCCTGTGTCCATCATCTCTCCCTGTGTGTTTATCATCTCCCTGTGTGTCCATCATCTCTCCCTCTGTGTCCATCATCTCTCCCTGTGTCCATCATCTCTCCCTCTGTGTCCATCATCTCTCCCTCTGTGTCCATCATCTCTCCCTGTGTCCATCATCTCTCCCTCTGTGTCCATCATCTCCCTCTGTGTCCATCATCTCTCCCTCTGTGTCCATCATCTCTCCCTGTGTCCATCATCTCTCCCTGTGTCCATCATCTCCCTGTGTGTCCATCATCTCCCTCTGTGTCCATCATCTCCCTCTGTGTCCATGATCTCCCCCCTGTGTCCATCATCTCTCCCTTTGTCCATCATCTCTCCCTCTGTGTCCATCATCTCCCTGTGTGTCCATCATCTCCCTGTGTGTCCATCATCTCTCCCTGTGTCCATCATCTCTCCCTGTGTCCATCATCTCCCTGTGTGTCCATCATCTCCCTCTGTGTCCATCATCTCCCTCTGTGTCCATGATCTCCCCCTGTGTCCATCATCTCTCCCTGTGTCCATCATCTCCCTGTGTGTCCATCATCTCCCTCTGTGTCCATCATCTCCCTGTGTGTCCATCATCTCCCTCTGTGTCCATCATCTCTCCCTGTGTCTATCATCTCCCCCTGTGTCCATCATCTCCCTCCGTGTCCATCATCTCTCCCTCTGTGTCCATCATCTCCCTCTGTGCCCATGATCTCCCCCTGTGTCCATCATCTCTCCCTGTGTCCATCATCTCTCCCTCTGTGTCCATCATCTCCCTGTGTGTCCATCATCTCCCTCTGTGTCAATCATCTCTCCCTGTGTCCATCATCTCCCCCTGTGTCCATCATCTCTCCCTGTGTCCATCATCTCTCCCTCTGTGTCCATCATCTCCCTGTGTGTCCATCATCTCCCTCTGTGTCCATCATCTCTCCCTGTGTCCATCATCTCCCCCTGCGTCCATCATCTCCCTCTGTCTCCATCATCTCCCTGTGTGTCCATGATCTCCCCCTGTGTCCATGATCTCCCCCTGTGTCCATCATCTCCCTCTGTCTCCATGATCTCCCTGTGTCCATGATATCCCCCTGTGTCCCATCATCTCTGTGTCCATGATCTCCCACTGTGTCCATCATCTCTGTGTCCATGATCTCCCCCTGTGTCCATGATCTCCCCCTGTGTCCATGATCTCCCTGTGTGTCCATGATCTCCCCCCGTGTCCATGATTTCCCCCTGTGTCCATCATCTCCCTCTGTGTCCATCATCTCTCCCTGTGTCCATCATCTCCCCCTGTGTCCATCATCTCCCTCTGTGTCCATCATCTCTCCCTCTGTGTCCATCATCTCCCTCTGTGTCCATGATCTCCCCCTGTGTCCATCATCTCTCCCTGTGTCCATCATCTCTTCCTCTGTGTCCATTATCTCCCTATGTGTCCATCATCTCCCTGTGTGTCCATCATCTCCCTGTGTGTCCATCATCTCTCCCTGTGTCCATCATCTCCCCCTGTGTCCATCATCTCTCCCTGTGTCCATCATCTCTCCCTCTGTGTCCATCATCTCCCTGTGTGTCCATCATCTCCCTTTGTGTCCATCATCTCCCCCTGTGTCCATCATCTCCCTCTGTGTACATCATCTCTCCCTCTGTGTCCATCATCTCCCTGTGTGTCCATCATCTCCCTCTGTGTCCATCATCTCTCCCTGTGTCCATCATCTCTCCCTGTGTCCATCATCTCTCCCTCTGTGTCCATCATCTCCCTGTGTGTCCATCATCTCCCTCTGTGTCCATCATCTCTCCCTGTGTCCATCATCTCTCCCTGTGCCCATCATCTCCCTGTGTGTCCATTATCTCACTCTGTGTCCATCATCTCCCCCTGTGTACATCATCTCCCTCTGTGTCCATGATCTCCCCCCGTGTCCATGATCTCCCCCTGTGTCCATCATCTCCCTCTGTGTCCATCATCTCCCTGTGTGTCCATGATCTCCCCCTGTGTCCATGATCTCCCCCTGTGTCCATCATCTCCCTCTGTGTCCATCATCTCCCCCTGTGTCCATCATATCTCCCTTTGTCCATGATCTCCCCCCTGTGTCCATGATCTCCCCGTGTGTATGATCTCCCCTGTGTCCATCTCTTGTGTCCATGATATCCCCTTGTGTCTGTGTTCTCCCCCTGTGTCCATGATCTCCCCCTGTGTCCGTCATCTCTCCTTTTGTCCATGATCTCCCCCTGTGTCTATGATCTCATCCTGTATCTATGATCTCCCCTGTGTCCATGATGTCTCCCTGTGTCCATGATCTCCCCCTGTGTCCATGATCTCCCCGTGTATATGATCTACCGTGTCCATGATCTCCCCCTGTGTCCATGATCTCCCCGTGTGTATGATCTCCCCTGTGTCCATGATGTCTCCCTGTGTCCATGATCTCCTCGTGTCTGTGATCTCCCCTGTGTCAATCTCTTGTGTCCATGATCTCCCCTTGTGTCTGTGATCTACTCTTTGTCCATCAGCTCCCTCTGTGTCCATGATCTCCCCCTGTGTTCAGTCCATGATCTCCCCTGTGTCCATCACCCCCCCCCCCCCCTGTGTCTATGATCTCCCCTGTGTCCATGATGTCTCCCTGTGTCCATGATCTCCCCCTGTGTCCATGATCTCCCCGTGTATATGATCTACCGTGTCCATGATCTCCCCCTGTGTCCATGATCTCCCCGTGTGTATAATCTCCTCTGTGTCCATGATGTCTCCCTGTGTCCATGATCTCCTCGTGTCTGTGATCTCCCCTCTGTCCATGATCTCCCCCTGTGTCCATGATCTTCACTTGTGTCTTTGATCCCCCCCGTGTCCATGATCTCCCCCTGTGTCCATGATCTTCCCCTGTGTCCATGATCTCCCCGTGTGTATGATCTCCCCTGTGTCCATGATGTCTCCCTGTGTCCATGATCTCCCCGTGTGTATGATCTCCCCTGTGTCCATGATGTCTCCCTGTGTCCATGATCTCCTCGTGTCTGTGATCTCCCCTGTGTCAATCTCTTGTGTCCATGATCTCCCCTTGTGTCTGTGATCTACTCTTTGTCCATCATCTCGCCCTGTGTCCATCATCTCCCCCTGTGTCCATCATCTCCCTCTGTGTCCATGATCTCCCCCTGTGTCCATCACCCCCCCCCCCCCCTGTGTCCATGATCTCTCCCTGTGTCCATGATCTCTCCCTGTGTCCATCATCTTCCCCTGTGTCCATGATCTCCCTCTGTGTCCATGATCTCCCTCTGTGTACATGATCTCCCCCTGTGTCCACGATCTCCGTCTATGTCCATGATCCGCCCCTGTGTCCATCATCTCCCTCTGTGTCCATGATCTCCCCCTGTGTCCATCATCTCTCCCTGTGTCCATGATCTCCCTCTGTGTCCATGATCTCCCCCTGTGTCCATCATCTCCCTCTGTGTACATGATCTCCCCCTGTGTCCATCATCTCCCTCTGTGTCCATGATCTCCCCCTGTGTCCATCATCTCTCCCTGTGTCCATCATCTCTCCCTGTGTCCATCATCTCCCCCTGTGTCCATCATCTCTCCCTGTGTCCATTATTTCCCTCTGTGTCCATCATCTCTCCCTGTGTCCATCATCTCCCCCTGTGTCCATCATCTCTCTCTGTGTCCATGATCTCCCCCTGTGTCCATCATCTCTCCCTGTGTCCATCATCTCTCCCTGTGTGTCCATCATCTCCCTGTGTGTCCATCATCTCCCTCTGTGTCCATCATCTCTCCCTGTGTCCATCATCTCTCCCTGTGTCCATCATCTCCCTGTGTGTCCATCATCTCCCTCTGTGTCCATCATCTCCCGCTGTGTCCATGATCTCCCCCTGTGTCCATCATCTCTCCCTGTGTCCATCATCTCTCCCTCTGTGTCCATCATCTCCCTGTGTGTCCATCATCTCCCTCTGTGTCCATCATCTCTCCCTGTGTCCATCATCTCTCCCTGTGTCCATCATCTCCCTGTGTGTCCATCATCTCCCTCTGTGTCCATCATCTCCCGCTGTGTCCATGATCTCCCCCTGTGTCCATCATCTCTCCCTGTGTCCATCATCTCTCCCTCTGTGTCCATCATCTCCCTGTGTGTCCATCATCTCCCTGTGTGTCCATCATCTCTTCCTGTGTCCATCATCTCTCCCTGTGTCCATCATCTCCCTGTGTGTCCATCATCTCCCTCTGTGTCCATCATCTCCCTCTGTGTCCATGATCTCCCCCTGTGTCAATCATCTCTCCCTGTGTCCATCATCTCCCTGTGTGTCCATCATCTCCCTGTGTGTCCATCATCTCCCTGTGTGTCCATCATCTCCCTGTGTGTCCATCATCTCCCTCTGTGTCCATCATCTCTCCCTGTGTCCATCATCTCTCCCTGTGTCCATCATCTCCCTGTGTGTCCATCATCTCCCTCTGTGTCCATCATCTCCCGCTGTGTCCATGATCTCCCCCTGTGTCCATCATCTCTCCCTGTGTCCATCATCTCTCCCTCTGTGTCCATCATCTCCCTGTGTGTCCATCATCTCCCTCTGTGTCCATCATCTCTCCCTGTGTCCATCATCTCTCCCTGTGTCCATCATCTCCCTGTGTGTCCATCATCTCCCTCTGTGTCCATCATCTCCCGCTGTGTCCATGATCTCCCCCTGTGTCCATCATCTCTCCCTGTGTCCATCATCTCTCCCTCTGTGTCCATCATCTCCCTGTGTGTCCATCATCTCCCTGTGTGTCCATCATCTCTTCCTGTGTCCATCATCTCTCCCTGTGTCCATCATCTCCCTGTGTGTCCATCATCTCCCTCTGTGTCCATCATCTCCCTCTGTGTCCATGATCTCCCCCTGTGTCAATCATCTCTTCCTGTGTCCATCATCTCCCTGTGTGTCCATCATCTCCCTGTGTGTCCATCATCTCCCTGTGTGTCCATCATCTCCCTGTGTGTCCATCATCTCCCTGTGTGTCCATCATCTCTTCCTGTGTCCATCATCTCTCCCTGTGTCCATCATCTCCCTGTGTGTCCATCATCTCCCTCTGTGTCCATCATCTCCCTCTGTGTCCATGATCTCCCCCTGTGTCAATCATCTCTCCCTGTGTCCATCATCTCCCTGTGTGTCCATCATCTCCCTGTGTGTCCATCATCTCTCCCTGTGTCCATCATCTCCCCCTGTGTCCATCATCTCCCTCTGTGTCCATCATCTCTCCCTCTGTGTCCATCATCTCCCTCTGTGTCCATGATCTCCCACTGTGTCCATCATCTCTCCCTGTGTCCATCATCTCTTCCTCTGTGTCCATTATCTCCCTATGTGTCCATCATCTCCCTGTGTGTCCATCATCTCCCTGTGTGTCCATCATCTCTCCCTGTGTCCATCATCTCCCCCTGTGTCCATCATCTCTCCCTGTGTCCATCATCTCTCCCTCTGTGTCCATCATCTCCCTGTGTGTCCATCATCTCCCTTTGTGTCCATCATCTCCCCCTGTGTCCATCTTCTCCCTCTGTGTACATCATCTCTCCCTCTGTGTCCATCATCTCCCTGTGTGTCCATCATCTCCCTCTGTGTCCATCATCTCTCCCTGTGTCCATCATCTCTCCCTGTGTCCATCATCTCTCCCTCTGTGTCCATCATCTCCCTGTGTGTCCATCATCTCCCTCTGTGTCCATCATCTCTCCCTGTGTCCATCATCTCTCCCTGTCCCCATCATCTCCCTGTGTGTCCATCATCTCACTCTGTGTCCATCATCTCCCCCTGTGTACATCATCTCCCTCTGTGTCCATGATCTCCCCCCGTGTCCATGATCTCCCCCTGTGTCCATCATCTCCCTCTGTGTCCATCATCTCCCTGTGTGTCCATGATCTCCCCCTGTGTCCATGATCTCCCCCTGTGTCCATCATCTCCCTCTGTGTCCATCATCTCCCCCTGTGTCCATCATATCTCCCTTTGTCCATGATCTCCCCCCTGTGTCCATGATCTCCCCGTGTGTATGATCTCCCCTGTGTCCATCTCTTGTGTCCATGATATCCCCTTGTGTCTGTGTTCTCCCCCTGTGTCCATGATCTCCCCCTGTGTCCGTCATCTCTCCTTTTGTCCATGATCTCCCCCTGTGTCTATGATCTCATCCTGTATCTATGATCTCCCCTGTGTCCATGATCTCCCCGTGTGTATGATCTCCCCTGTGTCCATCTCTTGTGTCCATGATATCCCCTTGTGTCTGTGATCTCCTCTGTGTCCATGTTGTCTCCCTGTGTCCATGATCTCCCCGTGTCTATGATCTCCCCTGTGTCCATCAACCCCCCCCCCCCCGTGTCCATGATCTCTCCCTGTGTTCAGTCCATGATCTCCCCTGTGTCCATCACCCCCCCCCCCCCCTGTGTCTATGATCTCCCCTGTGTCCATGATGTCTCCCTGTTTCCATGATCTCCCCCTGTGTCCATGATCTCCCCGTGTATATGATCTCCCGTGTCCATGATCTCCCCTGTGTCCATGATCTCCCCGTGTGTATAATCTCCCCTGTGTCCATGATGTCTCCCTGTGTCCATCATCTCCTCGTGTCTGTGATCTCCCCTCTGTCCATGATCTCCCCCTGTGTCCATGATCTACACTTGTGTCTGTGATCCCCCCTGTGTCCATGATCTCCCCCTGTGTCCATGATCTTCCCCTGTGTCCATGATCTCCCCGTGTGTATGATCTCCCCTGTGTCCATGATGTCTCCCTGTGTCCATGATCTCCCCGTGTGTATGATCTCCCCTGTGTCCATGATGTCTCCCTGTGTCCATGATCTCCTCGTGTCTGTGATCTCCCCTGTGTCAATCTCTTGTGTCCATGATCTCCCCTTGTGTCTGTGATCTACTCTTTGTCCATCAGCTCCCTCTGTGTCCATGATCTCCCCCTGTGTCCATCACCCCCCCCCCCTGTGTCCATGTTGTCTCCCTGTGTCCATGATCTGCCCGTGTCTATGATCTCCCCTGTGTCCATCAACCCCCCCCCCCCCCGTGTCCATGATCTCTCCCTGTGTTCAGTCCATGATCTCCCCTGTGTCCATCACCCCCCCCCCCTGTGTCTATGATCTCCCCTGTGTCCATGATGTCTCCCTGTGTCCATGATCTCCCCCTGTGTCCATGATCTCCCCGTGCTTATGATCTACCGTGTCCATGATCTCCCCCTGTGTCCATGATCTCCCCGTGTGTATAATCTCCCCTGTGTCCATGATGTCTCCCTGTGTCCATGATCTCCTCGTGTCTGTGATCTCCCCTCTGTCCATGATCTCCCCCTGTGTCCATGATCTTCACTTGTGTCTTTGATCCCCCCTGTGTCCATGATCTCCCCCTGTGTCCATGATCTTCCCCTGTGTCCATGATCTCCCCGTGTGTATGATCTCCCCTGTGTCCATGATGTCTCCCTGTGTCCATGATCTCCCCGTGTGTATGATCTCCCCTGTGTCCATGATGTCTCCCTGTGTCCATGATCTCCTCGTGTCTGTGATCTCCCCTGTGTCAATCTCTTGTGTCCATGATCTCCCCTTGTGTCTGTGATCTACTCTTTGTCCATCATCTCGCCCTGTGTCCATCATCTCCCCCTGTGTCCATCATCTCCCTCTGTGTCCATGATCTCCCCCTGTGTCCATCACCCCCCCCCCCCCTGTGTCCATGATCTCTCCCTGTGTCCATGATCTCTCCCTGTGTCCATCATCTTCCCCTGTGTCCATGATCTCCCTCTGTGTCCATGATCTCCCTCTGTGTACATGATCTCCCCCTGTGTCCACGATCTCCGTCTATGTCCATGATCCGCCCCTGTGTCCATCATCTCCCTCTGTGTCCATGATCTCCCCCTGTGTCCATCATCTCTCCCTGTGTCCATGATCTCCCTCTGTGTCCATGATCTCCCCCTGTGTCCATCATCTCCCTCTCTGTACATGATCTCCCCCTGTGTCCATCATTTCCCTCTGTGTCCATCATCTCTCCCTGTGTCCATCATCTCCCCCTGTGTCCATCATCTCTCTCTGTGTCCATGATCTCCCCCTGTGTCCATCATCTCTCCCTGTGTCCATCATCTCTCCCTGTGTGTCCATCATCTCCCTGTGTGTCCATCATCTCCCTCTGTGTCCATCATCTCTCCCTGTGTCCATCATCTCCCCCTGTGTACATCATCTCCCTCTGTGTCCATGATCTCCCCCCGTGTCCATGATCTCCCCCTGTGTCCATCATCTCCCCCTGTGTCCATCATCTCCCGCTGTGTCCATGATCTCCCCCTGTGTCCATCATCTCTCCCTGTGTCCATCATCTCTCCCTGTGTGTCCATCATCTCCCTGTGTGTCCATCATCTCCCACTGTGTCCATCATCTCTCCCTGTGTCCATCATCTCTCCCTGTGTCCATCATCTCCCTGTGTGTCCATCATCTCCCTCTGTGTCCATCATCTCCCGCTGTGTCCATGATCTCCCCCTGTGTCCATCATCTCTCCCTGTATCCATCATCTCTCCCTCTGTGTCCATCATCTCCCTGTGTGTCCATCATCTCCCTCTGTGTCCATCATCTCTCCCTGTGTCCATCATCTCTCCCTGTGTCCATCATCTCTCCCTGTGTCCATCATCTCTCTCTGTGTCCATGATCTCCCCCTGTGTCCATCATCTCTCCCTGTGTCCATCATCTCTCCCTGTGTGTCCATCATCTCCCTGTGTGTCCATCATCTCCCTCTGTGTACATGATCTCCCCCTGTGTCCATCATTTCCCTCTGTGTCCATCATCTCTCCCTGTGTCCATCATCTCCCCCTGTGTCCATCATCTCTCTCTGTGTCCATGATCTCCCCCTGTGTCCATCATCTCTCCCTGTGTCCATCATCTCTCCCTGTGTGTCCATCATCTCCCTGTGTGTCCATCATCTCCCTCTGTGTCCATCATCTCTCCCTGTGTCCATCATCTCCCCCTGTGTACATCATCTCCCTCTGTATCCATGATCTCCCCCCGTGTCCATGATCTCCCCCTGTGTCCATCATCTCCCCCTGTGTCCATCATCTCCCTCTGTGTCCATGATCTCCCCCTGTGTCCATCATCTCTCCCTGTGTCCATCATCTCTCCCTGTGTGTCCATCATCTCCCTGTGTGTCCATCATCTCCCACTGTGTCCATCATCTCTCCCTGTGTCCATCATCTCTCCCTGTGTCCATCATCTCCCTGTGTGTCCATCATCTCCCTCTGTGTCCATCATCTCCCGCTGTGTCCATGATCTCCCCCTGTGTCCATCATCTCTCCCTGTGTCCATCATCTCTCCCTCTGTGTCCATCATCTCCCTGTGTGTCCATCATCTCCCTCTGTGTCCATCATCTCTCCCTGTGTCCATCATCTCTCCCTGTGTCCATCATCTCTCCCTGTGTCCATCATCTCCCTGTGTGTCCATCATCTCCCTGTGTGTCCATCATCTCCCTCTGTGTCCATGATCTCCCCCTGTGTCCATCATCTCTCCCTGTGTCCATCATCTCCCTGTGTGTCCATCATCTCCCTCTGTGTCCATCATCTCCCTGTGTGTCCATCATCTCCCTCTGTGTCCATCATCTCCCTGTGTGTCCATCATCTCCCTCTGTGTCCATCATCTCTCCCTGTGTCCATCATCTCTCCCTGTGCCCATCATCTCCCTGTGTGTCCATCATCTCCCTCTGTGTCCATCATCTTCCCCTGTGTCCATGATCTCCCTCTGTGTCCATGATCTCCCTCTGTGTACATGATCTCCCCCTGTGTCCACGATCTCCGTCTATGTCCATGATCCGCCCCTGTGTCCATCATCTCCCTCTGTGTCCATGATCTCCCCCTGTGTCCATCATCTCTCCCTGTGTCCATGATCTCCCTCTGTGTCCATGATCTCCCCCTGTGTCCATCATCTCCCTCTGTGTACATGATCTCCCCCTGTGTCCATCATCTCCCTCTGTGTCCATCATCTCTCCCTGTGTCCATCATCTCACCCTGTGTCCATCATCTCCCCCTGTGTCCATCATCTCTCCCTGTGTCCATCATTTCCCTCTGTGTCCATCATCTCTCCCTGTGTCCATCATCTCCCCCTGTGTCCATCATCTCTCTCTGTGTCCATGATCTCCCCCTGTGTCCATCATCTCTCCCTGTGTCCATCATCTCTCCCTGTGTGTCCATCATCTCCCTGTGTGTCCATCATCTCCCTCTGTGTCCATCATCTCTCCCTGTGTCCATCATCTCCCCCTGTGTACATCATCTCCCTCTGTGTCCATGATCTCCCCCCGTGTCCATGATCTCCCCCTGTGTCCATCATCTCCCCCTGTGTCCATCATCTCCCTCTGTGTCCATGATCTCCCCCTGTGTCCATCATCTCTCCCTGTGTCCATCATCTCTCCCTGTGTGTCCATCATCTCCCTGTGTGTCCATCATCTCCCACTGTGTCCATCATCTCTCCCTGTGTCCATCATCTCTCCCTGTGTCCATCATCTCCCTGTGTGTCCATCATCTCCCTCTGTGTCCATCATCTCCCGCTGTGTCCATGATCTCCCCCTGTGTCCATCATCTCTCCCTGTGTCCATCATCTCTCCCTCTGTGTCCATCATCTCCCTGTGTGTCCATCATCTCCCTCTGTGTCCATCATCTCTCCCTGTGTCCATCATCTCTCCCTGTGTCCATCATCTCTCCCTGTGTCCATCATCTCCCTGTGTGTCCATCATCTCCCTGTGTGTCCATCATCTCCCTCTGTGTCCATGATCTCCCCCTGTGTCCATCATCTCTCCCTGTGTCCATCATCTCCCTGTGTGTCCATCATCTCCCTCTGTGTCCATCATCTCCCTGTGTGTCCATCATCTCCCTGTGTGTCCATCATCTCCCTGTGTGTCCATCATCTCCCTCTGTGTCCATCATCTCTCCCTGTGTCCATCATCTCTCCCTGTGCCCATCATCTCCCTGTGTGTCCATCATCTCCCTCTGTGTCCATCATCTCCCTCTGTGTCCATGATCTCCCCCCGTGTCCATGATCTCCCCCTGTGTCCATCATCTCCCTCTGTCTCCATGATCTCCCTGTGTCCATGATATCCCCCTGTGTCCCATCATCTCTGTGTCCATGATCTCCCACTGTGTCCATCATCTCTGTGTCCATGATCTCCCCGTGTCCATCATCTCCCCCTGTGTCCATCATCTCCCTCTGTGTCCATGATCTCCCCCCGTGTCCATGATCTCCCCCTGTGTCCATCATCTCCCTCTGTGTCCATGATCTCCCCCTGTGTCCATGATCTCCCCCTGTGTCCACCATCTCCCTCTGTCTCCATGATCTCCCTGTGTCCATGATATCCCCCTGTGTCCCATGATCTCTGTGTCCATGATCTCCCACTGTCTCCATGATCTCCTGTGTCCATCATCTCCCTCTGTGTCCATGATCTCCCCCGTGTCAATCATCTCTCCCTGTGTCCATCATCTTTCCCTCTGTGTCCATCATCTCCCTGTGTGTCCATCATCTCCCTCTGTGTCCATCATCTCTCCCTGTGTCCATCATCTCTCCCTATGTCCATCATCTCCCTCTGTGTCCATCATCTCCCTCTGTGTCCATCATCTCTCCCTGTGTCCATCATCTCTCCCTGTGCTCATCATCTCCCTGTGTGTCCATCATCTCCCTGTGTGTCCATCATCTCCCTCTGTGTCCATCATCTCCCCCTGTGTACATCATCTCCCTCTGTGTCCATGATCTCCCCCTGTGTCCATGATCTCCCCCTGTGTCCATCATCTCCCTCTGTCTCCATGATCTCCCTGTGTCCATGATATCCCCCTGTGTCCCATCATCTCTGTGTCCATGATCTCCCACTGTCTCCATGATCTCCTGTGTCCATCATCTCCCTGTCTCCATGATCTCCCCCGTGTCAATCATCTATCCATGTGTCCACCATCTCCCTCTGTGTCCATCATCTCCCCCTGTGTCCATGATACCCCCCTGTGTCCCATCATCTCCCCCTGTGTCCATCATCTCCCTCTGTGTCCATGATCTCCCTCTGTGTCCATGATCTTCCCCTGTGTCCATGATCTCCCTCTGTGTCCATCATCTCCCCTCTGTGTCCATGATCTCCCCCTGTGTCAATCATCTACCCATGTGTCCATCATTTCCCCCTGTGTCCTTGATATCCCCGTGTCCCATCATCTCTCCCTGTGTCCATGATATCCCCCTGTGTCCCATGATCTCTGTGTCCATGATCTCCAACTGTCTCCATGATCTCCTGTGTCCATCATCTCCCTCTGTGTCCATGACCTCCCCCGTGTCAATCATCTCTCCCTGTGTCCATCATCTTTCCCTCTGTGTCCATCATCTCCCTGTGTGTCCATCATCTCCCTCTGTGTCCATGATCTCCCCCGTGTCAATCATCTCTCCCTGTGTCCATCATCTTCCCCTGTGTCCATGATCTCCCTCTGTGTCCATGATCTCCCTCTGTGTACATGATCTCCCCCTGTGTCCACGATCTCCGTCTATGTCCATGATCCGCCCCTGTGTCCATCATCTCCCTCTGTGTCCATGATCTCCCCCTGTGTCCATCATCTCTCCCTGTGTCCATGATCTCCCTCTGTGTCCATGATCTCCCCCTGTGTCCATCATCTCCCTCTGTGTACATGATCTCCCCCTGTGTCCATCATCTCCCTCTGTGTCCATCATCTCTCCCTGTGTCCATCATCTCTCCCTGTGTCCATCATCTCCCCCTGTGTCCATCATCTCTCCCTGTGTCCATCATTTCCCTCTGTGTCCATCATCTCTCCCTGTGTCCATCATCTCCCCCTGTGTCCATCATCTCTCTCTGTGTCCATGATCTCCCCCTGTGTCCATCATCTCTCCCTGTGTCCATCATCTCTCCCTGTGTGTCCATCATCTCCCTGTGTGTCCATCATCTCCCTCTGTGTCCATCATCTCTCCCTGTGTCCATCATCTCCCCCTGTGTACATCATCTCCCTCTGTGTCCATGATCTCCCCCCGTGTCCATGATCTCCCCCTGTGTCCATCATCTCCCCCTGTGTCCATCATCTCCCTCTGTGTCCATGATCTCCCCCTATGTCCATCATCTCTCCCTGTGTCCATCATCTCTCCCTGTGTGTCCATCATCTCCCTGTGTGTCCATCATCTCCCACTGTGTCCATCATCTCTCCCTGTGTCCATCATCTCTCCCTGTGTCCATCATCTCCCTGTGTGTCCATCATCTCCCTCTGTGTCCATCATCTCCCGCTGTGTCCATGATCTCCCCCTGTGTCCATCATCTCTCCCTGTGTCCATCATCTCTCCCTCTGTGTCCATCATCTCCCTGTGTGTCCATCATCTCCCTCTGTGTCCATCATCTCTCCCTGTGTCCATCATCTCTCCCTGTGTCCATCATCTCCCTGTGTGTCCATCATCTCCCTGTGTGTCCATCATCTCCCTCTGTGTCCATGATCTCCCCCTGTGTCCATCATCTCTCCCTGTGTCCATCATCTCCCTGTGTGTCCATCATCTCCCTCTGTGTCCATCATCTCCCTGTGTGTCCATCATCTCCCTCTGTGTCCATCATCTCCCTGTGTGTCCATCATCTCCCTCTGTGTCCATCATCTCTCCCTGTGTCCATCATCTCTCCCTGTGCCCATCATCTCCCTGTGTGTCCATCATCTCCCTCTGTGTCCATCATCTCCCTCTGTGTCCATGATCTCCCCCCGTGTCCATGATCTCCCCCTGTGTCCATCATCTCCCTCTGTCTCCATGATCTCCCTGTGTCCATGATATCCCCCTGTGTCCCATCATCTCTGTGTCCATGATCTCCCACTGTGTCCATCATCTCTGTGTCCATGATCTCCCCGTGTCCATCATCTCCCCCTGTTTCCATCATCTCCCTCTGTGTCCATGATCTCCCCCCGTGTCCATGATCTCCCCCTGTGTCCATCATCTCCCTCTGTGTCCATGATCTCCCCCTGTGTCCATGATCTCCCCCTGTGTCCACCATCTCCCTCTGTCTCCATGATCTCCCTGTGTCCATGATATCCCCCTGTGTCCCATGATCTCTGTGTCCATGATCTCCCACTGTCTCCATGATCTCCTGTGTCCATCATCTCCCTCTGTGTCCATGATCTCCCCCGTGTCAATCATCTCTCCCTGTGTCCATCATCTTTCCCTCTGTGTCCATCATCTCCCTGTGTGTCCATCATCTCCCTCTGTGTCCATCATCTCTCCCTGTGTCCATCATCTCTCCCTATGTCCATCATCTCCCTCTGTGTCCATCATCTCCCTCTGTGTCCATCATCTCTCCCTGTGTCCATCATCTCTCCCTGTGCTCATCATCTCCCTGTGTGTCCATCATCTCCCTGTGTGTCCATCATCTCCCTCTGTGTCCATCATCTCCCCCTGTGTACATCATCTCCCTCTGTGTCCATGATCTCCCCCTGTGTCCATGATCTCCCCCTGTGTCCATCATCTCCCTCTGTCTCCATGATCTCCCTGTGTCCATGATATCCCCCTGTGTCCCATCATCTCTGTGTCCATGATCTCCCACTGTCTCCATGATCTCCTGTGTCCATCATCTCCCTGTCTCCATGATCTCCCCCGTGTCAATCATCTATCCATGTGTCCACCATCTCCCTCTGTGTCCATCATCTCCCCCTGTGTCCATGATACCCCCCTGTGTCCCATCATCTCCCCCTGTGTCCATCATCTCCCTCTGTGTCCATGATCTCCCTCTGTGTCCATGATCTTCCCCTGTGTCCATGATCTCCCTCTGTGTCCATCATCTCCCCTCTGTGTCCATGATCTCCCCCTGTGTCAATCATCTACCCATGTGTCCATCATTTCCCCCTGTGTCCTTGATATCCCCGTGTCCCATCATCTCTCCCTGTGTCCATGATATCCCCCTGTGTCCCATGATCTCTGTGTCCATGATCTCCAACTGTCTCCATGATCTCCTGTGTCCATCATCTCCCTCTGTGTCCATGATCTCCCCCGTGTCAATCATCTCTCCCTGTGTCCATCATCTTTCCCTCTGTGTCCATCATCTCCCTGTGTGTCCATCATCTCCCTCTGTGTCCATCATCTCTCCCTGTGTCCATCATCTCTCCCTATGTCCATCATCTCCCTCTGTGTCCATCATCTCCCTCTGTGTCCATCATCTCTCCCTGTGTCCATCATCTCTCCCTGTGCTCATCATCTCCCTGTGTGTCCATCATCTCCCTGTGTGTCCATCATCTCCCTCTGTGTCCATCATCTCCCCCTGTGTACATCATCTCCCTCTGTGTCCATGATCTCCCCCCGTGTCCATGATCTCCCCCTGTGTCCATCATCTCCCTCTGTGTCCATCATCTCCCTGTGTGTCCATGATCTCCCTCTGTGTCCATGATCTCCCCCTCTGTCCATCATCTCCCTCTGTCTCCATGATCTCCCTGTGTCCATGATATCCCCCTGTGTCCCATCATCTCTGTGTCCATGATCTCCCACTGTGTCCATCATCTCTGTGTCCATGATCTCCCCCTGTGTCCATGATCTCCCCCTGTGTCCATCATCTCCCTCTGGGTCCATGATCTCCCCCCGTGTCCATGATCTCCCCCTGTGTCCATCATCTCCCTCTGTGTCCATCTCCCTGTGTGTCCATGATCTCCCCCTGTGTCCATGATCTCCCCCTGTGTCCATCATCTCCCTCTGTCTCCATGATCTCCCTGTGTCCATGATATCCCCCTGTGTCCCATCATCTCTGTGTCCATGATCTCCCACTGTCTCCATGATCTCCTGTGTCCATCATCTCCCTGTCTCCATGATCAATCATCTATCCATGTGTCCACCATCTCCCTCTGTGTCCATCATCTCCCCCTGTGTCCATGATACCCCCCTGTGTCCCATCATCTCCCCCTGTGTCCATCATCTCCCTCTGTGTCCATGATCTCCCTCTGTGTCCATGATCTTCCCCTGTGTCCATGATCTCCCTCTGTGTCCATCATCTCCCCTCTGTGTCCATGATCTCCCCCTGTGTCAATCATCTACCCATGTGTCCATCATTTCCCCCTGTGTCCTTGATATCCCCGTGTCCCATCATCTCTCCCTGTGTCCATGATATCCCCCTGTGTCCCATGATCTCCCCGTGTCAATCATCTACCCATGTGTCCATGATCTCCCCCTGTGTCCATGATCTCCCCGTGTCTGTGATCTCCCACAATGTCCCTGGTTTATGCAGTATGTTATCACCCATGCCAATGATATCCCTTTATACTCTTGTTACTTTTCAAATAAAGACAGGATAAAAGGTTTGTAAAAACCTCATTTCATGAGTTTGAAAAATTATTTTTTTGATAAAATTACATACATTGATACAATATTAAGTAAACTATATTGATATATGTGTAGTAAAGTTAAGAAAAAAAAAGAAGAATCTTATTGATTATTGCTTTATAGCAGACAACTACTAAGGCTACATATGAGGATACATAACCATAATATTTAGTCCGTCAAATGTGCAACATATTAGAAGACATTAGTACAACTTTGAATCCAGAGCACCTAGTTATGCTTCCAGCCAAATAAGGTTGATTTCCAATCAGTGATTATGGAGAAGACATTGTTTCAAAATTGTTGATGGAAGAACGACGGATGTCATGGTATGACAAGCTCATCCTTGTCCTTCGAACCAGGTGAGCTAATACATACATTTCACAGACAAAAGATCTGTCCTTTCCATTAGTAGCAGTCACATTTACACACATGGTTTGGTTTAGATGTTACAGACCCATTAACACAATATTTTGAGGCAGAAAACAGAACCCCACATCCATCACATTTTTGGCTATCCTCGATAACCAGGGGTTACACTCACCTACGCTCTTTACACCCATGTAATATGTCATGGTAAAACTAAAGGCTGTGTGTGCACCACCTTGTTGATGAGACAAGAAGACTTGTTTGACCCTTTGATGTACATCAAAAGAATCTTATGGTCGCATAACGGTAAAATTTGACAACCTCTGTAGTTGCAGCTCCTTTATAAATCTTCAAACGACAGGCATCAGCATCTCTTTTTGTACCTGAGTGTGCCTTCAGTTTTGCCACAACATATTTCAAAGCAGTTATCATCAGTTGATCTTTTCCAAGCAGTTGTTTAAATAGACTTTTTTTTATTTATATATATATATATATTATTGACCTACGCCACCTTGAATAAACTTAGTAGCCCTTTATCAAAACATTATATTGGCAAAATACCATCATCCTGGGCTTTCTGGTTATTCACAAGAAGTTGTATATAGTGAACAGTTGAGGCCGACGGGTGGGTGATAAACAGACAAGCCAAGTTAGCTGAAAATGTCTCGATCTTAAATCGGCCACTTTCTATGCACTCGTTTCGAAACTGGCGACCAGATGCATTGGTCACTTTCTGTTGGCGATGCAGGTACCTTACACGATACCTCCAAGTTTCAATAAACACAAAATTATCCCTTATGGGTGATAATTATTATCACATGCATAAAAAGACAAGCAAAGTCTCCATGAACTCATTTTATAGGAAATTTTTATTATTTTTTTAAGTCATGTTCCTTTCACACATTTAAAGAATGCGAGCATTCATTATTTAAATGCACGGATTGCTAGCACTTGGACAAAATTAGAGAAAAAGTGTTTGTACATGAACATGAGCAATAAATTATAAATACTTTTGATGGCTAATCTGATTCTGTACTTGCGTTTCTGTAAGATGCAACAAAACATGCACATTATTTACAAACACAGGTATAGCATTTTTTTAACTGTGACAGGGAGTTTCTTTTCAGCACTAAAAGTGATATTTTCAATGCTGCAATTGTTATTATGGTTTTTACTTTCAAGTGCTAAGAGATGTTGACACCTCTATGCACTTCAACTCATTCACCCTGAAATTCCATATTACAAACTTTTCTATACTATGAATCTGATCACATATAACCAAAAGCCTTAGTTAGAACACATCTCTGAGATTCCAGATGTTTCATGCTCCTTCCTAAATACAGATGTATTTATGGTTTTGTGATGTGTGGCAGAAAAAAAAGGATAAAAAAAAAAATTTAGAATGCATAATGCCGATTTTTACTGATTGCACAATAAAATAGTACTATTTAGTACACTGTAACAGGAACTCCTGTTCACTATTACTTAAACCACTTCCCCATTACAATGAAGTTCATTTTACAGAGCAACTGTTGCTACATGTCAGCGACACAATTATACAAAAATAACATGAAATATCAGTTATTAGCCACAGGATCAAATGGAACTAGTTTTTCTCCCTTTCACACATTTTCCACCGTTTTTTTTTTTTTCGCAACTGACATACATCCTCCGTCAATTGTATTAACTTTGACAAGCTTCGCGGTGTATTTAGAGTCCACTCCGGTTTTTTGTGTTATACCTCCATAACATAAAAGATAGATTCAAGTTAATCCTAAACATTTATCAAATTACCAGATATACTTGAGAATATGAACTGATTCAGTTCACCAATCTTATAAATATTCACAAATGTGCTGTGTGTGACAGTCTGACACAATAATAGCAAAAAGTCCTTGATAATGGATGTAATATAGAGTATTCCGACCCAACAAAAAAAAAAAGTACAGTTTTCATGTTTAGGGCTGTTGCAGTATTAACCATGTGGGAGGGTTGTGAGACACTTTTTCAGAGACCCCACCACCCGTCAATTATTTAGAGTGATTTAATACATGTATAAGGAATGGTAGGCAGATCTGGTTTTAACCCCACCTCCCAATGATATATCATACTGGTGCCTCCCACCTCCCCCACACGATTAATTATGGAGTAGCCCTTATCATTCCTTTTGAAAGAAAAGGTACAAACTTTTCTATCACATTACATAATCAGTTGGCACATCAGTTCACAATTTACTGACCACTTCAAACAATGTCCAATATAATTTATGGAAAACAATTTTCATCCAACCAATTTGTATTTGCTGGATCCTGTTATGAGGAGGTATGACACCCACACCTACCTCTGTAACAATTGCTGCCATTATAAAAACTGATACAGGACATTTTTCTTCAAAAGCTAAAAGTACGTGCTCAAATCTAGTCACAACACAAAATGTTGTAACATATTTCTTTGAGTGCAAGTCCAAATATAATAATGATTTTTTCCTTTCCCTTGCTCAAATTTGTTTCTTTGAAAACAATTGCGGAGTCATTAAACCGCAAACTACTTAAATGTATCACATCCTTTTCTGACCGAAGCTTGGATTCTATCACAACATTGCTGCTCTTTACGAGAATGATGTCCGACTATCACACAGTACCAGCGTATTGTTCCTATTATAGTTATATAGAAATGTCCTTGGAGTGTCATCGGTGACCTTGATTCTGGGAACGCAGGAACTCCTCATAAGCTGCCTCCATCTCGTCATCCATGTAGTTTTCGTCATAGTTTGCCATGCTGAAGATGAAACACAACAATGATATTAAAAAGAAAAGAGGCATCAACATTATCTATTATATTCTAAAATTGTTTAGACTGTATACTTCCAACTTATCGCCAAGAGACTTTTCTTGTAGAGTTCGATTAAAAATTCACCATGCTATAACTAAGAGGGTGTGTGTTCCTTATCTTCATTTTTGAATTAAATGACATCTAGAAAACAACAGATCATCATTTAACTTAAGTTTGGCAGTAGTATCCTTAGGCCATGGATGAAAGTGTGAGCTTACTCTCATACCTGGTCATATTTGCTGCTTTGTTGTAAATGACATTTCCTTTTAAACTAATGGGCATATTTCAACAATACTGAAGTGGTAGTCATTGGAATATTCTGGTCAAGTAATCCCTTTGATTATCTATGCTTTACTTTGGGAATTTTAATTTAATTTGGCATATCACACTCACTTTGAATATCTATAATCTTCTTCGTAGGCTAGGTCGTCAGGATTTGATGACCATGCCTGGTAGTCTGAGGGATTTTGTTGATGGTAGCTGTTTCCGTTATGACTTCTACTATGGTTGGGGTTATAATTGTTTACGTTGTTTCCGTAATTGCCCTGATATCCAGTGTCACCAGCCTGCATGTAGGCGTACGCTTCAGCTTCCTGCTCCAGCATGTAGTCCGTGTAGTCGTCATAGTAACCTGCCTCTTCACGGGTTATCGTCTGTCCTTGCTGGTTATAGAATACTGGCTCATTCTGTTCATAAAACAACTTGAAAAGTTTTACTCCTATACATGCAAAGTGATTACAGTGTACTATGTAAGACAACGATTTCCTGGTTTGTCCTCTCGTGAATTTTGTTCCAAAGGGATGACAGTAAACTTGTTTAAATATGTTAAAAATTGTGCTGAAAAAAATGTAAAATATTTAAAATTTGATTTTCTCTCTGACATAATTTTATGCATTTAAAATTCATATGAGATTTCATGATACATTAGCATGATATTGATGAATAAGTTTTCATTTAAAGGCCCAATATACGTAACTTACGGCAAAACTTGAAGCGAAAATCAAGCCTAATAACTTATTATATTTATAGATTTATTTAAGATTAACTGATATCAGCAATATTCAAGATGAATTTTTTCGCGGTTACCGGTACAGCAGCATTTGAAACACGAAAATTTCCCTGAAGTTACGTATATTGGGCCTTTAAGGGTAAAAAGAAAATTTTGTGGAAGTTTACAAGTCTTACCGGTACTTGAAATGGATACAGCTTCTTTTTATCACATTACAATTGTTTTCTTCTGAATATGGAATGAGAAAACATGCTAACTTTCCCATTTTTCCTTTTTTCTATTAGCTCCCTTGTGATGTTATAGTTTAATTTGGTAGTCAATGAGTGATGTCATTAATATGAACAAACTCATATGCAAAATATATGACATTAGTGTATAAAATGATAACATGGCAACCGGGTCTTTCATGTTTATAAATGTCAAATGTCGGTATTGATATTGCTGTAGCAAAGCCCTGGTTGGCTAGTATTGGAGAACGGCTGGTATTGATCTTACCGTGGCGTAGCGAACCCTGGTTGTATGACTGAGAATGGCTGATATCGATCTTACCGTAGCGAAGCCCTGCTTGTATTACTGAGAATGGCTGATATCGATCTTACCATAGCGAAGCCCTGCTTGTATTACTGAGAATGGCTGATATCGATCTTACCGTAGCGAAGCCCTGGTTGTATGACTGAGAATGGCTGGTATTGATCTTAACGTAGCGAACCCTGGTTGTAAGAATATGAGAATGGCTGGTATTGATATTACCGTAGCGAAGCCCTGGTTGTATGACTGAGAATGGTTGGTATTGATCTTACAGTAGCGAAGCCCTGGTTGTATGACTGAGAATGGCTGGTATTGATATTAACCGTAGCAAATTCCTGGTTGTATTACTGAGAATGACTGATATTGATATTAACCGTAGCAAAGCCCTGGTTGTATGACTGAGAATGGTTGGTATTGATCTTACAGTAGCGAATTCCTGGTTGTAGGACTGAGAATGGCTGATATTAATCTTATTGTAACGAAGCCCTGGTTGTATGACTGAGAATGGCTGGTATTGATATTAACCGTAGCGAATTCCTGGTTGTAGGACTGAGAATGGCTGATATTGATCTTACTGTAACGAAGCCCTGGTTGTATGATTGAGAATGGCTGGTATTGATCTTATCGTAGCGAAGCTCTTGTTGTATGACTGAAAATGGTTGTCATTGATCTTACCGTAGCGAAGCTCTGGTTGTATGACTGAGAATGGCTGGTATTGATATTAACCGTAGCGAAGCCCTGGTTGTAGGACTAAGAATGGCTGATATTGATCTTACTGTAACGAAGCCCTGGTTGTATGATTGAGAATGGCTGGTATTGATCTTACCGTAGCGAAGCTCTTGTTGTATGACTGAGAATGGTTTTCATTGATCTTACCGTAGCGAAGCTCTGGTTGTATGACTGAGAATGGCTGTCAGGCTGAGAGGAGTTGGAAGAGGTGGATTCCCTCCCCCAATTATTTTCTTTAAGATTTAAAACTGACTTAATCAACAGATGTGAAGTTCTGAAAACAATAATTAAAATATATATCAGATTATTTACAGTCTACCTGATAACCATTGTTCCAAAAACTAGATTTATCATTCAATAACTAAACTTGAGCACAGGCCAAATTCCTATGTCAAAAAGACATTTAGTTTATGAGATCATAAATCCAATGGAGCAGTCGGTAAATTTAATGTAAATGTTTCACATTCATTGAAATTACCTTGTTCTCAATTGGATTTATGATCTCATAAATTATCAAAAAAATAATAAAAGGTTAATCCTTAAATAAACTATAATGTTCACATATTTTTACTGACTTTATAATCTTAAGAGAAGAGCCAGTGTTATTGCAAATGCAAATAATTTCATTTCCACTTTTCTTTTCGAGATAAGATATTATTTATATTTTCAATATTTGCGAAATTTATATTGATGATATTCAAATTTTTTTTTATTTTGTTACTAAATATATTTGAAATGGAAATACAGAACGGTTTATGTAAAGTTTTCAAACAATAAGATACTCACTGATTTAAATCTTGGGACATGTTTAACTGTTGTAAGTGTAGAAAGACCTTGCTATAATCTCTCTCCTCCGGTTTGTCATTTAGATGAGCAGTATCTTCTATTGTTGAACCAGTAAGCTGGAAGTAGAAAGAAGTTATTTCTTACGTTAGCTTTACAGAAAATGTTTTAATTGATATATCTTTAAATGTTTTTTTTTTTTAATTCATATATCGTTTAAATGTTTTTTTGTTTTTTTTAATTCATATATCGTTTAAATGGTTATTTTTTTTTATAAATCATATATTGTTTAAATGGTTATTTTTTTTTTTAAGTTCATATATGCTTTAAATTAGTTTTTTAAATTCATATACCGTTTAAATGGTTAGAGCATATCAAGTTGCTTTGCAGCATGCATAGATAGTAAGATTTTTGGATTACCTTTAGGAGCTGTGTTACAGACTTGACTGTTGTGTCATTTGGATTTGATAGGAGAGCTAACAGAAGATCACGCAGAACAAATCTTAATATACCAATCTTCTGTGTGGTGCCATCTGGATTATCAACCTGTAAAAGAAAACATTGAGGTTGTCAGTATGGAGTTGTGGCAAGTTGCTACTCTTTGCTGTTTAATAGGAACTATTATATTAGTAATCCATGATTTCTTTACCTACTTAAAACTATATAAAATTATATATGTGTACTCTTCTTGTTGGTGTGCAATATTTATAATTTGTATTAAAACAAAAGCCAGACGTTTACAATGGTTCTTTAACCATGAACCAATGAACCAAATTCAATCATCCAATAATTGAATCTTGTTAAAATATTACTTGTTCCTTTTAAACATTACCAAATGATTGTATTCATATCATCAAACAGTTTAGGGCTATTCCATTAAAATATCTACCTTACCCGAGGACGCCAAAATAAATCACTTCTATCCATGGTTGGATTTCCTTCCTATTACCACTATGTAATATATTAAATAAATTCTATGGATGGTACCCCTTAACAAAACCTGGAGTCCTAGAGTGGGGTAGATGTTTAAGTGGCCCTTTAGAACTGCCATTTTGTTCATCTACGGTTTTGTTATTTTGTATGGGTTACCTTGGTACATAATTATATAGTATTGTAATGGTCAAGCATGATGCTACATCATCATAGACCAGACTAACAAGCATGTTGGAACTATATATTCTGGCTAAGACAAGCAAGGTTTTTTCTCAGACCACTTAAGCATGGAAAGAATCATCTGAAATTTAATATTAGCATGAAAGAGAACATTCAAGTAATTTTTTTTTACAATTGAAATAACAAACCTCTAGATTAAGAAACAGTTCTCCAATAAACATAGTGAATCCACACAACCTAGGGATGGTTTCAGCACTCATTGCCCAGTCATCTTTCTTTAGATAATCTTCTTTACATCTGACAAAATACAAGCAACAGTCAATTCAATAACATGCAATATGTTTTCTACTCATTAATTATAATAACAAAATTATCCATACTAAACTAAAATTCAAGAAGGAACCATAAAGTATTTATCTGTTTAAAGTCATTAGTATATTCTATAATCCAACAAGTGAATAAGACTTTGTCATCAAAACTTGGATATTTTTTTTAGAGATTTATACGATTTGTCTTTTTGGCTCTTTAGAAAAGAAATTGAGAGATTAAGGTATTAGATTCATGCCAATAAACACTTACCTGGTGAGGAATAGGTTCCTAAAATTACCAAACACTCTAACATGCTTCAGCTCTTTAGTCATGTGCTTGCAGACTCTTGCCCCGGTATAGCGAAAATTTGGTTCTGTTACACACTGGAATGATTAAAACAAATGACATTTTTATATAATCCTCTGATAAAATTCAAACAGCCAAAACATGTGAGTATAGTAAAATGAAGATCATTGCTCTGCTTGGCTTGTTTTCCACATACATTGACTGTGAGTACAAAGGGCCCCTCATAACAAGTTAGTGTCATAGTGTGAAATTACAATCAAGTGGAAGAAAGGTGTGGCATTTTATTACATGTATTAACAGATTCTGAATAGCAGTTTTAAAGGTAATTAACATGTATAGCTTCTTTCACATGTTATCAAACAGTTTGTCATATCATTCTTCTTTCTGCAAGCAAATGCAAAACAGTTTTGTTTGGAATAGCAATGTGTTCAATAAACTTTCCTGTCTTGGCTTTCAGGCCCATCTTCCAGCATTAGCGGCTTGGAATTCAACTATTCAACTCAATGACATAACCTAAATAGTAGCAGTTAGCACAAAGGCAGTGATAAATCTATGTGTGCATCCCTAGTTACTCATAGAATTTTGAAACGACCCATTGAATTTCCAGAAATTGTTAAATCTAACATTGTGGGATCCATCGTTTTGGCAATACAAATGAAAAGGATAATTGAACATTGATCACTGCAGAAGAAGTACAAGAATACACAATGTGTACCCTTATTTGACTTTTTGTTTTTAAAAATGCAATGTCTCTTCAAAATCTCACCTGCTCAAAAAGTATTTCTATGACTTCGTGGACTACAGTCTCATCTGAGACGTTCTTCATGATATTGACAATGGAGCTGAGATATTCCTCTATGTTTCCGGGCTGGATAGTCATGTTGAACAGCATGGACTTGAAATCATTGATGACTTGATCTGATGTAGGCTTCGATGCTGGTGCACTGACATGAGATGGAGTGATGCTGACTAGTCTTTGAAAGTCCTCAAACAAGTTGTTCTGTGAAAAAGATTAAAACTAGATTGATACAAGACAATGGCATAGCATTTCACAATAATTTTTCTAATTAATTACTATCTAATTAATTACTTAATTACTCACCATACAGTGATTAACAAAGTTGTTCACAACATCTATGAAATCTATTAAACCTGTTTTTCTTTCAGAAGAATGATTGCCAAAATACTAAATGAAGTATGTCTGGTCAATATATGTCAATAGCTTATTTTAAAATTGCGAAAATAAAAAATTATGTACAAAGCCAATTACAGCTGACGAGATATTAAATGAACATTAGCAAAACTGAAATATTCCTTGTTACAATGTATATAACAGGTACAACAGTTTTCAGTAAAAACATTCATTAAATATGAAGTCAAAATTTGGAAAACTGTTTGCTTGGTACGTAGTTTTTTGAAGAATGCTTTTTTTGTATCAAATCATATCGAGAGGTAGAGATAAAAACTTGACATAAATACATGTATCTAGACAAGACCTTAAAATATAAACATTTTTGCTTTTGATTACACAGAAATGGTCAATAAATGATATACTTGACTAAAACAAGCATATGTATACTGACCAATTATGTATAAGTTAAACAAAACTGCTGCAAATGCAGGACTTTATACTATATCAAAGCTAAACTATGAATTAGAAAAAACTGTATTCGACACAGCAGGATTTTCCAATCCAAGCAATTGAAACTGCAGACAAATTTGTGCCATGGTGACCAGATGGAGAAATCGTTGTACCACATGTAATCAAGTAAGTGCCACAGATAAGACACTACCTGCACATGCGTGTAAGCTGGTTGACCTCTGGGAACAAATTCTGCTGCTGTGACGGACAGATTAGGCTTCATTAAACCATCCCCTTGACCCGCCTGAAAAAACAATACCATTGAGTAGTGTTTGGAATAAGATCATATTTTCTTATATCAGTTGTAAGAAATACAAACTGACTGATGAATGAATAAATATGAGTAAAAACATGCCTACACATCGTATACTTCATTATATATATTAACCACTGTTTTTAATGGAAATTTTTGCATAAGTCTCAAAACTGTAACAAGTTGAAAGGTCATTTAACATACACTTACAGTGATTACTGCAATTGCATTCTCAAGTATTCATTAAAATTTGACATGATTTTCTTCCAGTATATAAAAGAACATGATTCACTCACTGCTGACACAAATCATTATCAAGAAGACCAGATTTTCTGTTGTAAAATTACAGAACTGGTATTTACTAAAGTGATGGAAAGAATAAGATTTTTGAAATTATTCATAATTAATTCATTTTAAAAGCTGCACTTTTCTCAAACAGAAAAACAGTTCCACTTGTTAGACATAATATATTCCCAAGCACAAAATATACTGGCATTCTGTTTTCTATAATGGGGGAAATGATCAAACAACAAAAAATTCAATATACACAATGGACATCATAAAGTGACCAACACATATCAATTACTATGTCATCCTTGATATCCAGGGGTTACGCTCACCTACACTCCATACACCCCAAAGTATATGTAATAAGAAAACTGAAGGCTCTCCTGGCTCTGTGTGCACCATGCATGTTGTTGATGAGGCAAGAATATTAGTTTGATCCTTTGATGTTATCAAAATAATCTAGCAGTCACCAACAGTAAAATTTGACAGGCTTTGAATTCGAAGTCGCGTTTCGTTCCTTTGTAATCTTCAAAGGACAGGTACAAGCCCACAGGTGCTTGACACATACATATGTTATGTATAATACTAAATATATAGTATGTATGTGTCCAGCACCTGTGTACCAGCCTAGCGATTGATCAGGTTTTTTTTTTAACTGAGACCAAATTCAATTTCAAAATATTTTATTACTGATACAAAAAAATACAAGATTTACAAAGAAATCGTAAACATACATGTATGTATCAACAAATTTATTAGACAACCGGCTTAATCCAATACTAGTCTTTTCCAATAAGACTAATCAAACAGCTATTGCTTAATTAGTGCCTTCTATCTTCCTATAACATATTTCAGGTGTGTTGAGAGTGTAGGCGAGCGTATCTCCTTGATATCAAGAATGATTGTTATGTATGGAACCCAAGTAATAATTTTACCTTTGTAAACAATACATAATAATGTACTACTAGTTTTTTTAACAGGAGTATGCAAAATATATACTAAATTAGAAATATATTCACCTGGGGTTGTGGCACTGCAACATTTGGTGGTGGGACGGAGAACTTTGGTACAAACTCCGGAGCATTCACAGACAACTGTACAGTCTGCTTCTTTGGGCTGACTTGTGGGTTTCCAGTTCCTTAAAATAAAACATTGAATATATTTAACAGATATTTTTGCAAGTGTGACATATTTTATTTTTAGTTACTTCAAAAGAATTTATTCACCAATCTTCTAATACAATTATATTAAGGGGTAACAAGGTCCAATTTCTGAAAGTGAATCAAACAGCTTCATTTGTAGACTCAAAATAATTGATTCAATTTATTTTCCGCCATTACCAGTACCTAACTAAAAGGGACAATTTAGTGAAATTTGTTTAACTTTTTTATATAATATCACCAAATATTATATAAAATTGTAGTTCTGTAATCTTTATGAACCATTCAGAGATATTTTGACAAAACCTAATGGTTTCCATGTTTTTTTTTAATCAATGACAAGGAAATCCTTAATCGTATAATCCACGCATATGAGACATATGTCTACAAACATCTCGGGAGTATTTTGCCCTCGTGAGCTTTCACAGACCTGCCTTGTGGATATAAATGAAATTGGCTTCAAAACAGAAGTGTAGCCTTTCAAATAAAGTGTCTTTGGATAATTTTAGGTGGTGGATCTTTATAATTAGTTTCTTTTATACTCACATTTGTTCATTGGGATCAAGTGAGCAAGAACAACAGAATTGGATCAATTTTCTTGAAATTAACAAGAGTAATGGGTATCTTAACCTACAAAAATGTACTTACATAATATTAACAAATAGTGTACGAAACAAGAATGCAGGATATAACTTAATAAATTATTGAATGTGATACTGCAGGGGCAGCACAAGAATACTGGAATAAGAAATAGATTATGTTAACAAGTCTGGTACATATGATTTAATTTTCCTGTAAAAGCCACTTTTCCTTAAAAAAGAAAATCGCATAAGAATAGCTCAAAAGACCTATTTCAGAAAGTGTTTCCTGATTACGGTCCACAGATCACAATTGTGTACTTTTATGCCTATAAGCATTCTTTGTATTGTTTTACTAGACGGTTTTGATTATCTTAATCTTTATGATAAAATAACTTGGAACTATTTTGAATTCTTCTTTTGACTATGGCCATGGGCATGGTACATGTATCATGATTCATTGACCCTATTCATTTATGAAACGTTCTGTAAAACCCAGTTAAAAGTATTCAAAATCTCTGTCCATGTCTTAAATGATTGAAAAATTATTGAAATCAGACGAATTTGTATTAAAATCAATACCAGGACTTCCATTCAGCAACCTCTGCTGTGTATCTGGCAATGGTCTTCTGAGGCCCGGTCTGCCATCTTGAGAGAGAGTCACATTTTGAGAATTGCCAGATGGTGGATTTTTACTTCCATGTTCTGACATCTTGAAAATCTTAACAGTAGTTACGATTAATTATTAATATTGGTCCCTACCAATAAGCTGAACTTTCATCACATAACCTATTTTTCAGCGTTGACACGAAAATACCATACGAAAGATTCACTCAAAATGCGTCTTTTGCCGAGCAGGATGGTAACGTGATGCACCCTCAATTTTATTATTAATTTTAATATATAAACAGAAACACTTCGTCAATACATTGGTTAACTATAACATTTAATTTATTTATAGAAAAGTATTATTCTTTGTTATCAATTTGAATTATTTAATTCATAATATAAATATTAAATACTAGGTTATCACACTTATTTAAGAAAAAAAAGTTTTAGACTGAATTTTTATTAAAACATTTACATTTGGATACAAATTTATGAAAACTTCTTGAATTACATTTTATAAGATATTTATTGATTCTCAAAGAAAGATTTTAGATACTAGCTCCGCGGTTAATGATGTTGCAAAACAAAGATGGCGAAGAGAAAACGTGTTCTTGAGTCTAAACGCGTGGGTGATGGTAAACGTAAAGTTGTTGAAGACAGTGTTGTGCTTCCTCCGGTCATTTCATCAGATGAGCCACCAAAGAAACAGGTAATAATGATAAGCGTACGCAAAGGTGTGTAATCAGCAGAGATAATGTTATTGTAATGTCACCGAAAAGAAGTCCCATAAATCCAAGAACACCCATAAATCGACATGCTAATCATTTCATCTCGGACATCGCACAAAACAACTATGAATAAAATATTTCAATATTATTAATTCAACTGTCGAACCTTAACCTATCTTTACAAATACCTGTCTGTCAATTCGTTATTTACTCATTGCAATCCAGACATTTTTCGTCTGCTAGTCGCAACATAGTCCGAAGGGTTCTGACTCTCTGACCCGCTAAATATTTGGACGACAGGCGGGTGCGAAATTCAGAATTAGTCCTTAGTTAAAAAGTGGAAATTTTACCGACCCGTGTACGGGTCGCCGTTTAAGCCGTGTTTTATAATATGAAACATTTTCGATCACATGTAAATTAAGTTTCAATGGAAATTTAAGAACCTACACATTTTATCAAGTCACAGGAGGTCGTAAACCAACTGTCGTCATCCATTTCTAAAAAATAACCAGTTTCATGACATCTGTTTGAAAATGGCCGCCGCCTAACGTCACGTGATCAAATTTAGATACAGTACGCTTCAGGTGATATGGTAGTCAAACGCGCGCGGAGCGACAATCCCGCTCACCTGTCGCTCGTAGCCGCGGGATGACCGCAGGCGAAACTCCGGCCGTCCAGGTAAGACCTCTGGCCTTAGCCCCCCGCGACTATCCCGTGGTCATGGGTGATGGGGATTAACTTTGGTCAGAAATTAGGCCTACAGTGTACAGTAACTTGTACGATGTTCAATGCCGGAAATATGATCGACAAACGTATCGTGACAGAAAGCGCTACTCGAATTCGGCGGACGGAAAAGAAATAACGCTATCAAATATGTACTGTAGTGTAGGCTAACTGTCTGTAATCCCCGAGAAACAAACATTTTGTAATGAACTGGACGACTGTAAACAAATGCATCTCACAAGAACATTCTCCCTTCATCTTTACGATCAAATACCATTACGTTTCGTCAATGCCGTGGTTTCGTGATGGTTCTACCCCAAAATAGACAGTGTACCTGATACGCAGGTGTCGATCAGTTCCACTAGATTACACGATTCTACTTCGAATAATACAAGATTATTGCATCTTTATGATTATGCACATTAACATTATATGTTTTTCCGTGTACACCATGTCGAAAGTTCTCAAAACTTACCGATCAACATTTATTTTTAACCCGTGACATCTAGCCTATCGGTGCTGACAATTTCTGGTCTGTTGCATTCTGAATGATTGGTTGGTTTGAAATGTCAATCACACCTGAACACAGTAGTCCTCGTGACATAATGGGCGGAGCTTACGCAATGCACCGCATCCTGTGACTGAACTAGATGATGGACCGTGTCGTCGAGGTGCCATTCACAATCAATTAATATAAATTGTGTTTAAAAATAACGATGGTCACATTGCGTAATGACAAAAAATATATATTATCAGGGACGTTATATACGTCCCTAATATTATTGATTATAAGCGGCAGTCTGCAGTTGATTTACATCATTATTTTAGCTATAAGGTTGACTTCGATTACATGGACTTATTTCCTGTTATTTCGTACGTATAAATCGGAAACGGAAAGTATTACCTAATCGTAACTGTTATAGGTAATTCCTGGATTTGGTGTAGTTTGTTGAAAAATATAATATTTTGGTAATATTCTAAGGCAATTGGTCCAGTTTGTGTTTAAAGCTTTTACAATAGGAAATACACTTATACTAGAATCATATAAACCAGGGACGTATACATCCCTGTATAAACTAACAGCATCAAACCAACAACGTTTTGAAAGTTAACTGCAACGTAAGCTTTGTTTGATATACATGTATCCGTATTTCTTAAAAATTATATACCAAAAAAGTTACAGGCACGTACAGTATATCGTCCAGCGAAAGGCCGTAAGGTCTCAATAACGTTCGTACAACCATCGAAATCACTACGACACAGTATTAAAGTCGAAATGAATCAAATCTTGGTTTTATTTTTCTTATGCATGTACTCCAGTTTATATTTTGTATATATTTATGATAACGTTAAATGTGGCTAAGAAGAGCCAGTGCCGGTCGCTTGATTAGTTCCACGAATCTGTCGACGTAATTTATAATACAAGCTGACAAAAGTTCAAAATGACTGTGAGAACGAGATTTTTTTACCAGACTTAATTGTAAAGTAAATCTATATTTCATCAGTACGAAATAAAATGTTCCAATAATCATTATCTACACCAGGCATATATGCATCTCTAAGTTGATCTTGCAATGTCAGCATTCCATACCACATTTTACTATAAACTTCATTTATCCCGTTTATAAAATTTATTACAAATGCAACAGGAATTCCAATACAACTTTTGAAAACTTCACTTGTGTTCAATACCCAAGCTTCCGTATTCTATGTGTAATTAATATTTGATTTAATTTATTATTAAAGAAATGCATACAAGACCCATTGTTCCAAACATTTTTTTTTTTTTACGTTTTCTCAAGAAGCCAAAAATAACGGATACTGTTATCACAAAGTTGAGATTCGTTATTTGTTTCTAACTGTACAAGTATCGACACGGACATGGATAGATATTTTCCTGTGCTGTCGACGATAATAATTGTACACTGAAGTACATAAATGAACACAGGTCATTCCCCCCTGAACTTTCATAATGAACTGTTCCAACCATTCAATCAGACCAGTTCAAGTGTGTCTTCATGAGTGAATGAGTTAAGGATCGACAATTTTACGACATCATATGGTAATTATTACAGTCCATTTTCGCCACACCTGTATGGGTATACACCCCAGGGCAAGTTTCACACCTGTTTCCTGGGGGTTGTTAAAACTGTGTTGTAGTTGATACTGTCCATTGTGTCAAACTGTTTTGATTGACAGGTGTTACGCTGACCCCCCCCCCCTTCCTGTTAAATGCAAACAGTTTTACGTGTTACGCATATACAATACGTTAACTTAGCAATTTTAGCTTGCGTATTGATTGTTTTATTAACCATTTTCACCTGATGATCTGACGTGAACGTTAACAATACGACACGACACGTTTTACGTCTGTATTAAATTTCATAAAAAACACATAAAGATGTGTATAACATTCAGTTATCCTGGACTGTCGGTGTTCACCTCACAGTAGTAAGTGGCAGATAGACTTAATCCCCAACGCTGGACCGCGCGCTGGGAGCGGGACCCCGCGACTTTGCTCAGGTGATTACTCCGAGGGGTATTAATCCCCTCCGCTCCGGCGGCGGCTTTCGCCCGCGGCGCGTTTGAGTACCATATCACCTGAAGCGTACTGTAGGTAGAGAAAGTAATTCTCGCGGGATCTCGCGACGCACTGCCATTTTCAAACAGATGTCAGGAAAATGGTTATTTTTTTAGAAATGTGTGGCAACAGTTAGTTTACGACCTCCTGTAACTTGATTAAATGTGTAGGTTAGTAGAAAAATATCTGTTCTTTCCATTGCTACCTAATTTTCATGTGATCGAAAATGTTTCATATCATAAAACACAGCTTAAAGTACAGCTGGGGTCGGTGCACGGGTTGGTCAAATTTCCACTTTTTCACTAAGGAGGAATTCTGACTCTCGCACCGCCTGTCGTCCAAATATCTAGCGGGTCAGAGAGTCAGAACCCTTCTTGACTAGTCGCAACATGACGGCCGCGTTGACAATTTAAGATTCGACATGATTATTAGGGACAGTGAAGGGGGGACTGCACACAGGCGTGATTAAAAGTAGTGGATAAGGTTTTATTGTTTTGTAGTTTTTTATTAGTGCATTGGTATAAGATAAAAGTTAGTAAAAACAGTGTTGGTATATGGTCATGAGAGATTCAAGGACTGTGGGTGGGATGTGTGCCTTGAAGCCCTCTAGTGTTGTGCATTGTACTGCTGCTACCGGAAGGAGGTTCCATTGTGTAATTGTGTGTGGGAAAAAGAAAAATTTATATGTGTCTTTGGTAGCAGATATGTGTCTGAATGTGTAGGGGTGTGCATGTCTGATTCTGTGGTCAGTTGTCAATCTGATTAAAATACAGATCCTCACTATAACTATCGTGTGTAAGATCTGACAGCGACCAGTAGAAGGTCATGTGCAGAAGACCTTTATTATTTCCATATCTAGGACTTGAACAGCCAATCAAAATGCACCTTGTAACCAATGTTTGGTAGACGAACAAAAATGGCGGAGAATTGAAGCGAAGAAGAGAAAATCATTCAGTGCGTTACATTACAATTTAATTAGTATATTTTGTAATAATTTCTTTACCTTCAGTTGTTACTTATTTTCGGACAAACGAAAAACTACAAATCAAACAGATAATGTCTAAAAAGAACAAACGCCTTGGGGTAGAGACCGCTGAACTGGGCGCCGCCATTTTTGTATACGTTCGTTCGGGTTTCCCGCTACTTTATGTTGATCTCATATGACAGTGCAAGGGAAGTAACTCATATACTGACATTACCAACAGTTACTTCCCCAGATTGGAACTCTTACTCGAAGGAGATATGATTGTTATAGAGTGATGAAATAAAATGGCGGGAAGACAGCATTGGAGTCAGTAGAGTCATTTATAGTGAATTAACAGTGGTAGCAGAGCGAACTGTGGCTGTTTTTGGGAGAAAAGTGTACCTGAACAACTCATTGGAGAATTCTAACAGAGTTAAAGAGTAGTGCCTAGTGAGAGGAGAAAATGACAACTAAAGTGAATCCACCAACTTTCCATAAAGGGAAATCTTATGAACTTTACAAACAGGAACTGTTAGCCTGGAATGAAATAACAGAGCTTGCCAAAGCTAAAAGGGGTGTTGCTATTGCTCTCAGTCTGCCAGAGGATTGTGAACAAAGAATCCGTGAGAAGGTGTTTGATCAAATATCTCTAGATGACTTAAAACAGGAAACTGGATTTGGAACACTGGTTACATTTCTTGACAAACATCTAGCCAAAGATGATCTTGCAGACAGTTTGGAAAAATTTGAGGAATTTGAGGATCTAACAAAAAGTGAAGGTCAGTCAGCAAATGATTTCATAGCTACCTTTGATAGTAAATACCGAAGGATCGAGAAAAAAAATATGAAATACCCGTCAGAAATCTTAGCCTTCAAGTTACTAAGGAAAGCAAACATCACAAAAGAGGAAAAAATGTTGGTTTTGACAGGCATGAACTATGAAAATCGTGACACCCTATATGAGCAAGCTAAAACATCCTTGAAAAAGTTTAAGGGGGAAGGCAGTCATGTTAAAAGTGACACACCAAGTATCAAGCTTGAACCACCTTTCTTGGCAGAAAATGAGGAAGCATTGTTGGCTGCAGGGTATGTGAAAAGAGGGAACTATGGATACAGAAGAGGTGGGCGTCAGAACAGGGGGAGTGGGAGAGGATTTCAATCATCCCAACGAGGAGTCAAGAACATAAACCCTACAGGGCCTGATGGAAAAGTTCTTACATGTCGGTCATGTGGGTCATTTCGCCATCTTATAGCTAAATGTCCCGACAGCTGGGAAAACATGGCAAAAGTGAATGTTGCGGAAGAAGAAGAACAGGCAGTATTGTTCACAGGGTATCACAAGGAGGACATCATACAACTTGGTGCTGATGCACGCAATTGTGCTGTGTTAGACAGTGCTTGTAGTAGTACAGTATGTGGAAAGACTTGGTTACAAACTTATCTAGACTCACTCAGCGATGAGGACCGTATGAAAGTGATTAGTGAGGAAGGACACAGAGTTTTCAAGTTTGGTGGAGGAACGAAGATAAAATCAGATGGTGAATATGTTCTTCCCATGTGCATGGTAGGAAAACAGGTAACAGTCAGAACAGATGTGGTGGACTCAGACATTCCTTTGTTACTGTCAAGGTCAGCTATGAAAAAAGCTGGGGTTAAAATGGACTTGGAGAATGACACCGCTGTGATTATGGGAGAAGAAGTAGCTTTGAATCTCACATCATCTGGCCATTATTGCATCCCAATTGACAAAACAGAGACACTTCCTGTTGAGGAAGTGAATGCTGTAAAAATTGAAGAACTCAGCCCAGAGAAACGGAAATCAACCTTGTTGAAGCTTCACCGTCAGTTTGCTCATCCTCCAAAGAAGAGACTGGTAGCATTGTTGAAGGATGCTGGAGCATGGCATGAAGAGTATGATGAGGACCTATCTGAAATAGACACAAATTGTGAACTTTGTAAGGTCTATGCCAAGACCCCACCGAGGCCGGTTGTAGCATTACCAATGGCTAGAGAGTTCAACGAAAAAGTGTCAATGGATCTCAAGCATTACAACGACAAATGGATACTGCATATGATTGACATGTGGTCTAGATACACAGTTTCTGTTTTCATCACCAGAAAGAAACCCAGCAATGTAATTGATGCCTTGATGAAGAACTGGGTCGGGGTATTTGGAGTCATGGGTGCATTGATGACTGACAATGGAGGAGAGTTCAACTCAGAGGAAATGCGGGAGGTCACTTCAATCTTGAACGTGCGCGTGTGCACTACAGCAGGAATGAGTCCTTTTCAAAATGGTTTGTGTGAACGAGTACATGCAATCACTGACATGATGTTTGTTAAATTAGCAGCCGAACATTCAAAAGTAGAGCCTGAAACTCTTTTAGCCTGGGCCAACATGGCGAAAAACTCGCTGCAAATGTGGAATGGCTTCAGCAGCCACCAGCTTGTGTTTGGAAAGAATCCTAACCTACCTAACATCATGCAAGCAGAGTTACCAGCCTTAGAAGGGAGCACAACGAGTGAGATATTTTTCAAGCACTTGAATGCCTTGCATGAAACACGGAAGGCTTACATACAAACAGAGGCTGACGAAAGGATAAGGCGAGCCTTGCGGTCAAAAGTGAGGGCAGCAGAACAGGTGTTTGAAAATGGTGACAGCGTATTCTACAAACGAGAAGGGAGGGAGCGCTGGCTTGGACCTGGAAAGGTTGTGTTCCAGGACGGTAAAGTTGTGTTCGTGAGACATGGTGGTGTTTTTGTCCGAGTATCACCCAACAGGCTGTGTAAAGTGAAAGGGCATGTCAAAGATGGAATTTCAAATGAAGATCGTGATGAAAGTATTACTGATTCTACAGGAAGTCAGAAGGGCCCAACAAAATTTCACCAGATTGTATCAGAAACAGTCACAGGTAAACCAGACAATGATACAAGTGATGATGATGAGAATCCTAGTCTCACTCAAGGTCAAGGTCGTGTCAAAGAGAATTTACATATTCAATACAAGATGCCAGCATCTGAGGAATGGACCAGTGCTACAATAATCAGTAGGGCAGGCAAGGCAACAGGAAGAAACAAAACATGGTATAATGTACAAGATGATGTCAGTAATGAAATGAAAAGTGTGGACTTAGGCCGTGTAGAATGGAAAACATTGGATAGTGAAGATGAAGTACAGATTGCAACTGATGAACTAAATCCTAGCATTGAAACAGCTAAACAAGCTGAATTACAGAAGTTGCGGCAGTTTGAAACATATACTGAAGTGGAAGATCATGGGCAAAACACCATATCTACAAGATGGGTGATAACAAATAAAGACGGTAACCCAAGAGCAAGACTTGTGGCTAGAGGTTTTGAAGAACAGTCGTTTATACCTAAAGATAGCCCAACTGTAGGAAAGGGAGCAATGAGAATTTTCCTTACTGTTGCAGCAAGTAAACATTGGAAAGTCAAAACTACAGATATCAAGTCAGCATTCCTACAAGGAAAAGAGCTGGATCGAGAGGTATTTATCAAACCACCAGCAGAAAGTGACGCAACAAAAGGTATAATTTGGAAACTCCAACATGGCTTATACGGACTCAAGGATGGAGCAAGACAGTTCTACTTGAGTGTGAAAGATGAGCTTATAAAACTTGGGTGTAGACAGTTACAGCTTGACCCTGCAGTATTCACATTAATAAAGGATGGAACCCTGGTCGGAATCATATGTTGCCATGTTGATGATTTTATACATGCGGGCAATGAAGCATTTGAGGAAATGATTTGCAGGCTTAGAGAGCGATTTCTTGCTGGTAAAGTGGAGGAAGGAAATTTCAAATACATTGGTTTCCACATAAAACAAAACACAGATGGAATCATACTTGATCACTCCATGTATATGGAGCAACTGGATCACCCACAGATAGACCCAATACGTGCTTCCCAAAAGCAAGGCGAACTTACTGAAGGTGAACAGTCACAGTATCGCAGGTTAGTTGGTCAGTTAAACTGGGCAGTGCAAGGATCACGACCTGACATGGCTTTTGAACTGGTGGATTTAAGTACAAAACTTTCTGCAGCACTTGTGAGTGACTTATTACGAGCTATAAAAGCTATAGGAAAGTTGAAGGATATAAGGCCAGTACAGTTGTTTCCTTCCTTGCAAGGGAACCCCACCAGGGACTGGGAGATCGTAATGTTCAGTGATGCAGCTTTAGGAAATATCAATAACAGCAGAGGTAGCACGGGAGCGCACATTGTTTGGTTTAAAGATAGGCTCGGAAATTGTTGTCCAATTCACTGGAAGTCCAACAAAATTAAAAGAGTTGTGAGGTCCACCATTGCTGTTGAGGCTTTAAGCTTACAGGAAGGACTTGAATCAGCACTGTACTACCGGAAAGTGTATGAAGACATTTGTGGGATGCAGGAGACCAAATTACCGATCACTGCGTTCATAGACAATAAGAGTGTAGTTGAAGCACTTCAATCAACTAAACTTGTTGATGACAAACGTCTGAGGATCGACATTGCTGCTATTGTGGAGATGAAAGATCATAACTGTGTCGAGGTCAAATGGTGTCCAGGAAGGATACAGCTTGCTAATTCTCTGACAAAAAGAGGAGCATCAGGAATTGAGTTATTGAATGTGTTGCAAAGAGGGAAAATGCCAGAGGAATTTGTGTGATACACTTAGTTTGTTGGGGCATAATAATCCCCGTGACCGGAGGATAGTCTAACCCAGTGATGGTCACTTAATTGATCTTGTTAGTGTATGAACTTGAACATTTTCATGATTGACTCATTTCTAATTTGTTTATTCCCCTACTTAATTAATTTCTCTAAAATATAATAATAACCATAACTCCAGAAAAAGAAAAAAAAAAAGAAAAGAAAATTGTAATTAATGTTGATCTCATATGACAGTGCAAGGGAAGTAACTCATATACTGACATTACCAACAGTTACTTCCCCAGATTGGAACTCTTACTCGAAGGAGATATGATTGTTATAGAGTGATGAAATAAAATGGCGGGAAGACAGCATTGGAGTCAGTAGAGTCATTTATAGTGAATTAACACTTTACTCTGGTTTAACGACAAGTGTAGAAACAAATCAAAATTAGCTTTTCACTTTCAGAATCTGGTAAGCAGCGATTTGATTGGTGAATACAGAGGTCATCTGCACATGACCTTCTACTGGTCGCTGTCAGATCGATCCTACACACGATATATAGTAATAGTGAGGATCTGTATTTTAATCAGATTGGTCAGTTGTCTGTAAGATTGTAGTAGGGTCTAGATCTATTGCTACCTGTTGGTGTATGATTTTGTAATAAAAGTATAAGTCTTGATTGTAGTCTTCTTGTTTGTAGTGATTGCCAGTTTAGTTTTTCTAACATGTCCTGTACTGAGCTAGTGTTGCGATATCTGTTTTGTACGTATCGTGCTGCTGTGCGTTGTATCTTTTGTATTTGGTTTGTGTTGTGTGGGTCCCATATGGAAGAGCAGTATTCCAGTTTGTGTCTTACGATGGCCTTATATGCGTGTTCTTTGATGTGTTGTGAGACATGGGTGCTTCTTTGCAGTTCCGGAGGTTTAATGCCACGTCAATCAAATACTGTGATGGGGAACATTGTTAAAATAAACAATTTTTGAGTTTTGTATCATTATTCAGAAAAATGGTACATTTTAATTTGATGGTAAGTTCTATATTTTTCATGGAGAGGGACATCAACCATCGATGATTAATATTTTATGAGGCTATAGGTGCATAATTCCATTTTTAAAACACTGCATTACCTTCTATTTATTAAGATTTAATTCCATTGCACTTCACTGGGTCTGGTGTAGAAAAATCGTTATATTTTGCAATTTTTTAAATGAAAAAATAAACATTGTTCTATGCCCTTTTACAGCGTTTTATTCAAACTTCAACAAAAACTATGCGTTGCTAAAATTGCAAAATTCTTTTGCCTAGCCTAAATTTATCGGCTAAAAATAACATGATCTGACAGAGGACAGTCCTGTGTTGTCAACTTAACTTGGCGTAGGATGCTGTGTGTAGGTTTTTAAAGTGGCATAAAATATGGGCTTAAGTAAATATCTGATGGAAGTTTTTATTCAATTTCAATTGTAGTATCACCTTTTTTGGTCTACATACATATTGTATGCCTGTTTGCTTGGTCTTGCAGCAGACGACGTTTGGAGAGAATTAATGCGAGAGTTCACGAGACATTAACGAAAAAACGAGCATGTCAAATTTTTTGGTTCACCTTGATGAGGCGGTATTGTCAAGTACCTGGTATTGAAAAAAAGGACACTTTGACCTACGTTTTGACCTTTGACCTACATTTTGACCTTTGACCTATATCATTCTGACCTGTATTTTCACCTTCATCTAAGAAAATATTTGTCCTGGTGCTATTTTCTAAACTACTGATCAGTAGAACTGTATATTTGGGGTATATGGGTACATTAGAAATTGGGGTGTGTGGGTACAGTAGAACTATATTTGGGGTATATGGGTACAGTAGAACTGTATATTTGGGGTATACGGGTACAATAGAACTGTATATTTGGGGTATACGGGTACAGTAGAACTGTATATTTGGGGTATACGGGTACCGTAGAACTATATATTTGGGGTATATGGGTACAGTAGAACTGTATATTTGGGGTATATGGTTGTGTCCTTCAGTCCCTCCGTCTAGCATTCTGCTATAGAGCTTGTCGAGAGTGATGTGATAGGTCTGTTAAGGATCTGCTCTTGTGAGGTTTCAATCACGTTCAAATCTTGTTTTGATCTCACGTGAGATTATAATATCAATTTTGATAACAAATATGCATCTGCATTAGTCTAGATGTCTGTTGTTTGTAGAACTTTTTTTAGAAGAAGAATTTTTAAAAAATACCAATAATGGCGGCCATTTTGAAAATAAATATTTCTGGTTATTTCTTGTACTTCACGAATGGCCAAACTTTTATGTTTTTTGAGCTTGATTTATCCTTTAAAATCGTCAGTGTGTCGCCATTTTTCATCATAGCAAGTTCATTTTTGACTGAAGAATAGTGAAAAATAACACATTTGATAATGGGACCAAAAAACAAGCACACTACTCCCCAGTTTTTATGACTGATTTAGAATGAGAAACCAATTTCCTTTTGATCTGCAAAATGTCAAAAAAGTTTTTCGCTAGAATTTTTTTTATAAAGCATTAAATCTGCAAAATATGATGAAAAATGTATTTTCTCATTGAAAAAAATGGGGTAAGAGTAACTTAAATTTATTTTTTGAGCTAAAAGAATAATTGAAAGACCTTTTACTTCCATAATTTATAAGAAAATACTATTTTTGTCAATTCTGCAATACATATCTGATCACAAATCTGGAATATATTGAATGAAATTGTCCTGCAATTGGCCAAAACTGCATTTTTCACATATATCATGTGTTTTGCTCATTTTGGTATCTTCGACCGAGCATAGCACAAAAACGAGTTCACTACCATATATTTCTTTTTGCATTTTCTGCTATGCAATGAACTCCCTTTTTCAAAATAGTACATCAGAAGAAAAAAAGTTTGTGGTCAGAAAATTTTGACTTTTCACAAGAGAAGATCCGTAAAGGCCCCACGTAATTTAAGGACATTTTTCGTCAATCTGGAAAATTCTGAAAAAAATCCAGTTGATGACCATGCAAAAATAAGCCTAAAATGAAGTAAACCTGAGCGGTAACTAACAAGAAAGTCTTGACCGTAAAATCCAAAGAATCGAAAATAATTCAGGTGGGGCCCACTTCAACAACAAGCCGAAGTTAAAAGACAGTTCAAAATGGACGTGTGTTTTGAAATACCAAGTTTCAACTGCTGCTGTACCGTTAACTGCGTAAGAATTCATCTTGAATATTGCTGATAACAGTTAATCTTAACTAAATGTATAAAAATAATAAGTTATTAGGCTTAATTTTCGCTTCAGGTTTTGCCGAAAGTTACGTATATTGGGCCTTTAAACATTCATATCTAGAATTAGTTCCTTAACCTTTGCGCATTCTTGGCATAATAATATTTGGTGGGTGACTGTTCTGTTCAAGATGACAGGAACTAGCACAGAAGCAGATAAGTTATCACAACACTATAATGCTTCTTCAATTGTATGATGTAATTCTTCCCATAATATGCGTTATTGATAAATACGTAACATAGTGTCAATACAATCTTGACCTAAAAGTTTGGGTTACTTTTACTTACACTTTCAATACCTGAAGTTAACTTATCCGATTCGTATTCCATCACGAACATAACTTTCAATTTTAACTTTTCATAATAAGGAATTATTTAATGAAATGTTAATATTTCATTTCAAAGAGCATATTTCAAATCATTCCGAAAAACAGATAAATCTCCGAAAAATTTAACGATATATGATTAAGACCAAGGACTGGTTTTTGATAATTTCTTGTGTATAGTGTGTACACTGTTCTTGACACACTTAATTTTCCTTAAAAAAAACGCACTATACGCACAAAATTATGGTAGGTATTATGAGGTTACTTGTGAGTGTCACATGCTACAAATAACAAAAATAAATATATTTAACTGTTTACCCAATTACCGGTACTGACAATTTGATGTACATAGCAAATTTATCTTTGTTTATATTGAATTCTAGGAATTGAAAGTGAAAGTACTAGAGATACTTGATTCTAGCTAGGAATAGAAAGCAAAAGTACTTCTCTAAGGTATAACATGTAAATCACTGACTTTATGTTTCCATATTATTGACAGTTATAAATCATATGTCTGTCAGATATACAAGTAGATGTGTTTGATGATTTAAACTTACATTGTGACTGGCCACAAATCCAGATACATGTAGGCCTAGCCTAGTGTAAACTTTCAGAGGAGCTCTGGCCTGAACCATGTTTCAAAACAAAAACCTGAAGAGTTCTTAACAAGGGTATTAACTCTGCCTAATAGCAGTCATTAAGGACACGCAAGTTGCACAGGGACTGTAACTATTTTGCCGAAATGTCTTTTTTTTAAACAGCAATATGTATTCCTAAACATTTACCGTATTTAGAATTTGAAATAAGACGGTGATATGAATTCTGGATTTTGTTCAGATTGGATGTGACATTTTTATTGGCTAGACAGACAATCCAATCGAGGTGTTAATTCTGCTCAGGGATTCACTTACTTCTGCTTAGACAACCTACAGATTAGAATTTTATCTGACTATTGCACTTAACTTTTGACATTGCCTCTTTTTAATTTCAGTACACGACGGGCATATCATGCATCCGCAAAAAAAAAATAAATGTGCAAAAAAGTTGAAATCAGAAATACCTTAATTTTCATAGAAGTTAATGTTATAAGAAATGCAGCATATAAAAAAATTATGGGACTTGTGATCTCAAAGTTCATGCTTAAATACTTGTATAAAAGGGTTGTATGTTATTCTAATAAAAAGTTTGTAGCATCCCAATTTTATTTTTCATTTGGTCATGATTTCTCTTTGTTGATGTGTATGGTGTGTTAACGTTTTACTTGATAACATATTATGAACAGATTTTAATGAAACTTGATACACCACCTTATTATAAGATGTCAGATGAGTTTGACAATGGAACCACTCGGTCGTAATTTAAAGAGTTATGGCCATGGACCTTGTCAACTCAATAACTTGTGTAATATGAACAGATTTTGATGAAACTTAGTATCAGTATGCAGTCTTATAATATGACTAAGATCCCAGATGAGTTTAATAATGGGACCCACTCTGAGTGAGTGGTAACATGCGGAGTTATAGCCCATTGTAATTTGTAGCATTGGATCATGTTAACAAAATAATTTGAGTATATGAACAGATTTTGATCAAACTTGGTAAACAGATTTATATAGATAATATATGATGACAAATTTACAATGGGATAAATTTGATCATAAGTTACAGAGTTATGACCCTTTGCAGTTTAAAACCATTGGACCTTGTGAGCCTTATATATATATATGCATCAATAACATCTTGGACAAGTTCCATTTTGAGACCGATCTGATTGTAAGTCATTTTTGGCCCTTACCAATTTCTGTTTGAAATTAAGTCGGTTTGAACACAAATTTAAAGAGTTATGATCCTTTGTTTCAATTTTCATTTTTAGGGCATGCATTTGTTTCATCTAAGGATGTATTCTTCTGGGAAGTCAAAATTTTGCTGCATTAAACTCATATACATTTTTGGAAAAGCAAGTTCATGTCATGGCAGAAAATGCAAAGATACTGATATATCAGCATGCTCATTTTTGTGCTATGATCGGTGAAAGATACCAATATGGCATAATAAGTGATTTTGAATGAATTTTGTTTCATTGTAAACATAAAACCATTAAAAAAAGTACGAATAAAAGTTCAAGTTGAAGAACTTCAAGATGTAAAAAAAAATGGCATAGGTACCATACATAGTTGCTGTAATTAATGTTCCAATTAGGTTTTCTTAGGTAAAACCTCCCCACCCAGCACTGAATTGGCCCAGACAATGATTATAAGTACTTCAATTTAAAGCAGGCCTTCATGTCTGATGATTATGAACCTGATTTGCTGTAAGGGGATCAAACATTTGTTGTCCTCAAAATAAATATTGTTCAAGTTGCACAAGTTTTTTTTGTCACAACTCACATTTTATTATACTTATACCCAAAGTTAAGCCTGGGGGCTAACCACATGATAATGTTAATTCTGACCAATCTTAATTAAGATTAAGGACTGATACAATTTTTCAAATCCCAGAGCCTTTCCAAAATAGTGAATAAACCTGTATATTTATACACAACCTCCGAGACTCTCATCATAAACAACAAAGAAAGATGATAATAGAGCGAGAGAAATTTAAACAATTGAGCATTCACCATATTCTTAAAAGTAACATGTGTTATATGATTTAATATGTTTCAGCCAAAGTGGACAAACAGAGAGCGAGTATTAGTGTTTAGTTCCAGAGGAATATCATACAGAGCTCGGTACCTAATGAATGATTTACGCTCCTTAATGCCCCACAGCAAACATGGTATGTCATTTTAGAACATACAAGAGGTCTGCCTGAAGCTGTATTACATCTTCCTCGATATTCAGGGGTTATATGCTTGCCTAGTATTCTCTTTACACCCCTGGAATATGTCATGGCAAAACTGAAGGCATGCTCAGGTAAAAAAAAATCTGACTAATTGCTAGGCTGCATCCTGTCTTATGAAGATTACAATGGAGCCACAACCGACTTCTGAGCCTGTCAATTTTTACCAAGATTCTTTTGAAGGGTCAAACCAGTCTTCTTGCATCATCAACAAAGTGGCGCACATGGAGACTTCAGCTTTGCCATGACAAACCGGTTATTTCAGAGGTGTAGAGAGTGTAGGTGAGCGTAACCCCTGCATATCAAGGATGGTGTTACTTATGATGCAGGACAGCATTTCATGAATTAAAATAAAAACACAATATATGAAAATATTTTTTTGAAAAAAATGGGGTTACATACTCAGTCATTTGATATTAGTTTTCTCTGCATCATTTGGGAAAGGATTTGACCTACATAGATGGTGTAGTGTAGCACCATAGTTGCTAACTGATAAAATATCTTTGTGAGCAATACACACCCACTTTATAATTAGCCTCTTGTTAGATTGTGCATTGACATTTCAAATTTTCATATTTAAAAATCCAGACAAAAGAAAGTGTCTTGAAGGGATGAAAGTAGAGGTGAACAATTTCCTTATTGAAGTATCATGTCATATTCTAAATTCTATTTCAGAGTCAAAAATGGCTAAAAAAGATCAGCTTTTTGTTATAAATGAGGTAAGTGGCAATTTGTTTGTTATTCTCCCCACTTTAAGAAGGGGGTATATCAGAGTATATTGCTTTGCACATGTCAAACCACATGTTTTCATATCAATATCTTGGGAACTCGATCGATATGTGTGTTGGTCATTTGTAGTAGCTGCCCTCTGACTTGTTGAATTTCAAGGTCAAAGGTCACAATTATAGCATATACAATTGGTGTTTCCCCAATATCTTGAGAATCCTTTGTTGTGGAAGTGACAATAGTTTTCATACATAGGGTTGGGCGTTAGTTGTTACATGGCCTCTATTCTAGTCAAAATGTCAAAGGTCACAGGGTGCAACTTAAAGCAGCAACCTGTACAACTTGTGTCAGTCAAATACATGTAATGATAACTTTATTTGGATAACATTAATTACCTTCAACATTATCTTGTTAAATTGATTAATATTTGTGCCTATTTGGAAATTGAAATAGAATAATAGTAGCTAATGCTGTTACGTTTAACCTTCTAATATTGGTCAAGGTTTGTGTTAACTTTGCAGACTCTTACTGTAGTTTAATAACATTTTTCCATTTTTCTTTTTTTTTCAGATTTGTGAAATGAAGAATTGTGGCAAATGTTTGTACTTTGAGGCGAAAAAGAAACAAGATCTGTATATGTGGTATGTATGTTTTAACCAAAAGGAGCTTATACAATAATTATGTTAGTGCTTTTCTTTTTTGGCTTGTCCTAATAAACAGAACAGAATTTCACCAAATGTATTAGAAAGCATCCTAGGAATCAGAAGCTTATTACCGAACACTCACCTGCTTCCCATCACCATCCCTCGAGCCATCCCATCACCATCCCTAGAGCCACCCCATCACCATCCCTAGAGCCACCCCATCACCATCCCTAGAGCCACCCCACCACCATCCCTCGTGCCACCCCATCACCATCCCTCGAGCCACCCCATCACCATCCCTAGAACCACCCCATCACCATCCCTCGTGCCACCCCACCACCATCCCTAGAGCCACCCCATCACCATCCCTAGAGCCACCCCATCACCATCCCTAGAGCCACCCCATCACCATCCCTCGTGCCACCCCATCACCATCCCTCGAGCCACCCCATCACCATCCCTCGAGCCACCCCATCACCATCCCTCGAGCCACCCCATCACCATCCCTAGAACCACCCCATCACCATCCCTAGAGCCACCCCATCACCATCCCTCGAGTAGAGTTTGAATAAAGATCCGTAATTTTGGTAACAAGTTACTTCAATTTACTTCTCAATTGTAACTTTTTGATTATAAATAACCATACTTAGTTAAAAGCATGTTGTCTTTTGTGTGAGTGATGAAATGTTACTCACCTTGGAAATACCATACATAGAGAATCACATTATTTGAGCCTTGTAATCATTTAATGATAGGGCGATTTTAATGTTGGAATGAAAACAATATCACGATACCCTAATTACAGAATTTCTTCTATTTAGACTTATAAGAAACTTATATAGGTTAAACCAGTAAAATGTAGTTGTAATACTTGGGGACATATTATCATATTTTATTTGCTAGAATAGACATCAGTAAAACCTGGTAATCATTAAGTGGAGGGGCCTGTGGAAAAACTTATCTTATTTAAAGGCCCAATATACGTAACTTTCGGCAAAACTTGAAGCGAAAATCAAACCTAATAACTTTTTATATTTATAGATTTAGTTAAGATTAACTGATGTCAGCAATATTCAAGATGAATTCTTACGTGGTTACCGGTACAACAGCAGTTGAAACTCGGTATTTGTAAACACGCGTCTATTTTGATATGTCTTCTGACTTTGGCTTGTTGGTAAAAGTTGTTTATTGCTATCAAAGTGTTGGGAAAATGTGTCACAAGAATTACAATACACAGTTCAATTTATCTTTTCAGGGTTTCAAACTGTCCATCCGGTCCATCAGGGAAGTTTCTCGTAGAAAATGGTAAGTGTGATAAAGGTTAATTGTATGTAGAGTAATCCATTGTACAGAAATCATTATATCAACATCATGTTTAGCAAAAAAGATGTTAACATATTTAAACAACACCACAATCAATATGTTTAGATTGATAAATATTTAACTTGTTTGAATCTATACTGTATATCAAAACCTACTTTGCTGCTTTGCAGATACCCATTTATAATAAAAATCATGTTCTTTTAATTCATGATCATTCACCCCTAAAGACACATTAGAACTCTTCTAATTCAAAAGGCTAGAAGTAGAATAGTTCATTAGGGACTTTCCGGGGTTGAATTAATTAACTTTGGTTATCTGCCGGTTTGAACTAACATTTACGGATGGCACCCGAGTGTGTCTGACAGATGGAACACATACTTTGTAGATTAAATGGACTGCTTCAATCATCATTGGTATCTCAAATTGAAGAGTGTCTGTCAAGAGTTTGGAGGGTCCAAAGATTTGTAAGGCAATAGCAATGGCAGTAGACCCACATCTCCTAATAAACTAATAGTTATATGTCCACCTAAAGAGGCAGGGGTATATTGAGTTGCCCTTGGTTGATTTGGTGAATGTCAACATATTTTGATTGACAGTTACAGGTTAAGTTTTGATTTGGTGAAGGTCCACCTATTTTGACTGACATTGGAGAGCCTTGCCTAGCTCAAAAACTTTCCCAAAAAAGTATGACCAAAAGCAAAGAGCAAAACCTCTAATCTTATGTATATTTTAAGCTTGTATAATCTATTAAGGCCATAATGACAGCAATTCCATGACACATTTAAACAATGGAAATATTAACAAAATGACACACTTGTGTTGACTTAGAAAACAACTTGCCTATATCTACACTACTACACACGTTCACCAGTTCAAAATTTACCAGTGCACCTATTAAAAAGTTAACACTATAAATCTCAATATACTTCTCTGTGTTTGGCAGTGCGGGCATTAGTGTCACACTGACACCTCTAGACAGGGTTTCTTCTTGGTCTTTGTTTATACATCAAATTGCTTTTTGACTAACTCTGTTTTTGTGGACATGTACAATTAATGTATGCTAGTGAAATGTCTAGCTTACTTAGCCTCCCAATACAAAACCCTGTGTAAGTATTCCAATGTTGGTACATTTATGAATTTCCTGTTACATATCATGTCTATTGTTTGTTTGATATAGGAGTACACATTAGTATGTACTCATCTAGTTGCTTTATTTTCTAGTACACACCATGAATGAACTGAAAATGACCGGAAACTGCCTGAAGGGATCAAGACCTTTGCTTTCGTTTGATCCAGTAAGCTATTTCTGAAAATATAATTTACTCAACATTTCACATTTTGCAATTGGCCTAATGATGCAAAAAACATGCAAGTTTAGAATGTTTTGTTTTAGAATTTTGACTTACATTGGAAACATAACTATCTATTGCTTCTGATAACAAATACATGTACTATTTGGATAACACTAATGTGTTTCTGATATTTTCAGAACTTTTTCACCATAACAATGTCTCAGAATTGATGTTTGTCAAATCTAAAAAGTGTATAAATATGAATCCTCCTTATTTAGGGATGTTGTGCTAGAATATGATTGGTTTATTGGCTTATTCATTATCATCCATTCATCCAAACTTTCGTCAGTGTATGTAATTACTATGCATTGGTAAGATTACTAGGACCGGTTTGGCTGCATTGTACTATAAAAGATAATAATCTGTATCATACACCAGTATGGACATTAAAATAGGAGTTTTTATTTTCAGGTGTTTGATCAGGATCCCCACTGGTCACTGTTAAAGGAACTCTTTGTACAGGTAATCTTCATTATCACTAATGGGACTAGAGTTTTGTGTTGTACCAATCCGTCTCTCTTTTCGTCGTTCCTTTATCTTGTCTGGGCTCTATCTCCTTCACTACTAGTCACTGGAACTTCATACTTGGGGTATGGGTTTACCTTGCTGAGGTGGTGTGTCTGGGCTGCATCTCCTACACTACTTGTCACTTGAACTCCATACTTGGGGTATGGGTTTACCTTGCTGAGGTGGTGTGTCTGGGCTGCATCTCCTACACTACTTGTCACTTGAACTCCATACTTGGGGTATGGGTTTACCTTGCTGAGGTGGTGTGTCTGGGCTGCATCTCCTACACTACTTGTCACTTGAACTCCATACTTGGGGTATGGGTTTACCTTGCTGTGGTGGTGTGTCTGGGTTCTATCTCCTACACTACTTGTCACTGGAACTTCATACTTGGGGTATGGGTTTACATACTTGGGGTATGGGTTTACATATTTGGGGTATGGGTTTACCTTGCTGTGGTGGTGTGTCTGGGTTCTATCTCCTACACTACTTGTCACTGGAACTTCATACTTGGGGTATGGGTTTACATACTTGGGGTATGGGTTTACCTTGCTGAGGTGGTGTGTCATTTGTAGATTTATAGTAAAACAGCACCACTTACCAGTAAACTTCCACCAGATTTGTTTCCAACAGTTGAACTGACATTATTCCTTGTTGAATATGAACCTGCATAAATTTATCATGTGTGTTCTTGGCATACAATTTCACATTCAGTGGGGGACTGTAATTTTTGCAGTTTTGTTTGTTTATTAAAAGAAAACACCATATAATAAAGCTATTTATAAGTAAATTATTTGCAGTTTTCCTGATGGCCAATTCGAAATAATTGTTTATTTTCAGACATTTGGAACACCAAACTTCCATCCAAAAAGTCAGCCCTTCTTTGATCATGTGTTCACCTTCTCTGTAGTGGACAACAGAATCTGGTTCAGGAACTACCAGATACTGGAAGAGGATGGTTCTTTAGCAGAGATAGGTAAGCAGATATATATCCTCATCACATCTTACCAGATATATATCCTCATCACATCTTACCAGACATATATCCTCATCACATCTTACCAGATATATATCCTCATCACATCTAACCATATATATCCTCATCACATCTTACCAGATATATCCTCATCACATCTTACCAATTATATCCTCATCACATCTTACCAGATATATATCCTCATCACATCTTACCAGATATATATCCACATCACATCTTACCAGATATATATCCACATCACATCTTACCAGATATATATCCTCATCACATCTTACCAGATATATATCCTCATCACATCTTACCAGATATATATCCTCATCACATCTTACCAGACATATATCCTCATCACATCTTACCAGATATATATCCACATCACATCTTACCAGATATATCCTCATCACATCTTACCAGATATATATCCACATCACATCTTACCAGATATATATCCACATCACATCTTACCAGATATATATCCTCATCACATCTTACCAGATATATCCTCATCACATCTTACCAGATATATATCCTCATCACATCTTACCAGATATATATCCTCATCACATCTTACCAGATATATATCCACATCACATCTTACCAGATATATATCCACATCACATCTTACCAGATATATATCCACATCACATCTTACCAGATATATATCCACATCACATCTTACCAGATATATATCCACATCACATCTTACCAGATATATATCCTCATCACATCTAACCATATATATCCTCATCACATCTTACCAGATATATATCCTCATCACATCTTACCAGATATATATCCACATCACATCTTACCAGATATATCCTCATCACATCTTACCAGATATATATCCACATCACATCTTACCAGATATATATCCTCATCACATCTTACCAGATATATATCCTCATCACATCTTACCAGATATATATCCACATCACATCTTACCAGATATATCCTCATCACATCTTACCAGATATATATCCACATCACATCTTACCAGATATATATCCTCATCACATCTTACCAGATATATCCTCATCACATCTTACCAGATATATATCCTCATCACATCTTACATTAGGAAGTACATTGTGTTGGCTATTAGGTTACCTGGTCATCAAATAATAAGTTCATGGGTAACATAAATAACATTAAAATGTTTAAGTTTAACACTGCCATCTTATATACTGTAGTTGATGAGAATGATCTCCACAAATCGACAATTTATTTTCTTGACTTAACATTTGATCTTCAGTTTCTGATGTGTTACACTTTTGACAGGTCCAAGGTTCGTGTTGAATCCAATAAGAATTTTTGGAGGAAGTTTTGGTGGACCGACACTATATGAAAATCCTAAATACAGATCTCCGAATGAGGTGAGACTTTATTTACATTTAGGGCTATTCCATAATTAATCATGTGAGGGAGGTGGGAGGTACCTGTATTAATATATCATGGGTGGTGGGGTTAAAACCAGATCTGCATACCATTTCTTATTTAAAATCACTTTTAATGTTTGATGGGTGGTGGGGTCTCTGAAAAATGCCTCCCGCCCCTCCCACATGGTTAATTCTGGAACAGCCCTTATCTAAATACAGATCTCCGAACAAGGTGAGATAACATTTTTCTCACATTTCTAGGTGTGTAATACTGGTCTGTCTAGGGCAATACATCTATTATATCTGTGGCTGTATTACACATCTACCCATGCAATATAGCCATGGCGTGATGTTCCAAGGGCACAACAATGACATGACGTCACGAATACGGTAAACTCTTGATGCCGAAAAGAGAAAAAGGCGATGTGATGAAATTAAAACCTTTCACAATATTTAACAATGAACATTAGAAAGCTGAGATTAATTTTTCTGCGCAAACTTTGTTTGCAAATATGGGTTATGTTTTATCTCGCTAACTGATTTTTTTTTCATTAAAACAGCTCAAGGGAAAAGTTGATATTTTCAAAATGGTAGTAAGTCAGAGCGTGAACATGCTTGTTGTGCTTATTCCTGTAGTTTAAATGAGAGAAAAAAATTGAAAACCCCTCAGGTGGAATTTCCCGATCTTGCACCCCGGTCATGAAAGAATCTTAAAACGTTTAAATACTATGGACTAGTAACACAAAATAAATTGAAAAGTCCAGAGAATGTTAATAATTATAAAGGTAGTTGAAACAATTTACTCTTGTTACATTTCAGTTGCGGAGAGAAATGCACAAACGGTTTGGTCAGAAGTATATTTCTCGAGTTCAAGCCAAGAAGTCGTTAGAAGAGAGGAAGCCAGATGAACCGTATAAACGTGATCCTACAGATGATGTGTTCCTAACTATTAGACCAGAGGACACTACAGGCAAAGCTAAAAACACTTCCTACAGAAATTCTTGAAACTCAAACATCAACTATAACAAAGGATAATCTTGTGATGGATTGCAGGCTCAAACCAGATTGAATGATATTTCTCATCTTCCAACCTGTTACAGAGGGAAGAGTTGTTTTTTGATGCCATTTGTGATTCATAACACCGTAACCAGCAATTGACCAAACTGTTACTCTGTTCAGTGATGTTGATATCCACCATTTTCATCGTGGCATTTCATCAGGATAAATAATTGTGTTGCTGGTTCACTGATTAAAGTCATGTCTTTATTGTGGAGTTAATTACTGGCTAGAAGATAACAGATCTTTGATCAGTAAACAAAATCTATTACCACAAAATTTGAGAAGATCAAAAGCTGTTTTGTCTAGGTGCGGCAGAGATGTTAAGATTATGTAAACATTTGTTTCACCTAGGAAATGCATGATAAGAGTGTATGCCCTGGTAAAGATGCAAGGATATAACATAGGAAGTGTCAGATGAAAAATATATTTCAAAATCCTGATAACTTTGGTTCCATGTCTTATAGTGAGAACCATGCAAAATTCTATTTTTACTAAGAGCATTGGCACCTTCCTTGCTAAGAGATAAGGTCCGAGTTGTATATATGTGTAAACCATTGCATCAGAATGAGGCTCAAGTTACCCGAGACAATGCATTGCAACTTCAGTTTCATACAAGGGAAATAAATGAAGTTCAACTTTCTAATAAAATACATGTTTTTTTGTTCTTTGCCAAGGGCTATTCCATTAAAAAAAATCTCCCTGACCCCAGAACTCCAAAATAAATCACTCAGTACTTTTACAAAATGGGTTTCCTACCTATTACATTAATGTAATTTTTTCAAGGGATAGCCCTTAACCTCGAGTCTCCGAGTGGAATAGATATATTTTTACTGGAAAGTTGTCATATGGAATTTTAATATGGCCGGAGCCTTCCAGTGTAAGATCCTATATATCATATAACTTAATTCTTGAGAAAATACACAAAAAGTCTCAAATCCCTTTCTTTATCATTAAGGCAAATCTTCTTGTGAAATTTGAGAAAAACCATTAAGGACTTCTCAAGAAAAAGGGATAACAAACTTTTATTGTATGGCATAACTACGTACCAAGGGGAATTAAAGATGGCTACCTGTCGGTCATATCGTTTCTTTTTTAATCGACTCAAAAACTGGATAACAAGGGGAACCTGCATATGAAATTAGAAAATGATCCCAATATCATTTTTCAAGAAATAGTGATCAGAAACTACTAAAAGAAAATCCATGATGGCTGTCTGTCAGCCATATTGCTTTTCAAATCGGCTCAAAAAACGTTTTATTGCGGAACTAGGGACCAAGGGAACCTGCATAAGAAATTTTATAAGGATCCATCTAATACTTCTCAAGAACCAAGGATCACAATAATTGTGTAAGGACAGATGGACAGAAAACAGTTGTAGGACAATTTGAATAACCCACCATCTGATGATGGTAGAGTAAAAAGTAATAATGTTTAACATAAACTGCAGGTTTTTAACTTTGTTAACTTTTCACCTAACAGCATTGCAAAAGTTGCCAAATATAGGCATTATGTAGAAAATGTGTATCTGTCGTAATCTCTTTGTCGGGAGATCTACAGGTTTCAACCAATTTCTTTCGAATTTCCATTTTAATAGTTCTGATATTTTGATTGACTAGCAATTTTCAATTCAAATAAACAACAAATGTTAAGCTAAAGTACAAGTTATCAAAGTGTTTATCCAAGAATAACAAAATAGCATGATATGACTGTGAAATTTTATTACACAGGAATATACACATCAACATAAAGTGTATTCGGTTGTGATTGCACTTTTCCATTTCATCTTTCTACTTTTATAAACACACTTACAAATGCAATGACAACAAGGACTCCATATAACATGCTGTACAACTAGATCCACAAAGAAAAAATACAATTCTTCAACAACACAATAAACATGATCTATTCACAACTGACAATTTTGTAATAATATATGAAAGCACAAGATGTTGTTTTGAGACGATGATAGTATTAATGAAATGATTATGTTTAGTGTTTGATACCTTGTTTTAAACAATGCATGAGTAGTTTGTCTCCAGAATAATCATATGGTTCAAAGAAGTAATACAAACAGAGTTTTCTAAATAACACTGGATCCTCCTTACAAATGGATATTTATAGGATGCGAATTACTTAAAATTTTATAAAGGGCAAAGAAGTAACCCAACAGTGTGGAAAAACTGGTTCTGTCAAATTTTCCGAGCAATCCGCTCCTTTGTCAAGACACAAGTTAATGAAACCTAAAATAATTACAATACATCAAAAACAATATCCAGAATAGTCAGATATACACCGTATTTGATATGCTGGAAAAGTCATATAAACAGTCCAGCAATTCAATGTTTTCTACAATTTCTTTTATCAACTAAATCTCAGCTGTTTCCAGAATGCACATAATGGTATGTTAGAAAAGAAAGTTTGTAATGGTTTATGATCATTTCTCCTTTAATAAAAAAAAACCTTTTTTTTTCTATCACATGCAAACTAACATATACTTAAATGACTATACAAGCATTAAATTAGTGTTTATTTTACAAAAATACGCCCTAATATTCAATTTAAACACCAAATGATTATTAAAGTGAAAAAAAAAAAAGAATAAAAAAAAGTGAGATTCCTAACTACAGCCTTTTATCCTTGAAATTATTACAATGTCTTTCTGTCTTAACACATTTTGATGTGTCATTCTCCAAATGAATTCATCAGAAAAATACTTATTTTTATGCAAATGAAATCCAGCATGCAGAGATTTGTGTAGTAAAAGACGCAGGTCCAAAAACGGAACAAGTCTGACGTTACACACAAATTCAAAATGTAGCTAATTCTGTACATCTTTTCATCATCCTTCAATCTTCAGCATCCTCAAGTTCAAATGAAACATTCTGTACCTCTTTTCACATTCTCAAATCTTCAGCATCCTAGCGTTGTCTGCGACCAGGAGCAGGGGAAGAAACTCTAGACGAACTGCGTGAACTTGGGGCAGTCTCTTCTTCTGATTGATCCTATTAGAGTAAATTTATTCTTTCATCAAGAACCTGAAAGACGATCATGCATAAAGCAGCAGTTAGACATGCAAAAGCAACTACAAGATACAGAAAAGCCGTATGCCATACCTAACATGATGAAATCCACTACCAGTATTAAAGTAATGAAGTAATCTTGTCAAAATCAGATCTTATTGCCTCTACATTCACCGCATTACACTCTCCAACCACTCTCTTGGTCTCCATGTTTAGCTTACCTTCGATCCTGAAATTTATCTCTGAGAATGTGGAAGATTAACTGATAACATTCCTTTGAATATAAGTTTGAAGTGGTCAGGATTTCAGCCAGCGATAAGATCTGATCTTAATTTGACAGAAAGAAAACATGCGTGTAGGATAGGTTTGAAATAAACAAATTCTAAAAATTCTAAAGCAAATAAAATGAAAAACAAAAAGTGCCATGTGAAAATCATTGATTGTATATCAAAGGATAAGAATGATCCTAATATTGCACTGGAAAAATTAAAACAAATACATGCATGATATAATGTCAGACACTTTTATCTCCTTGGCACCAAGTAAAAACTCCTCTGTTACAGTATCAATGATAGGACAAACTATCATGCTTAGATAGAGAAGCAGCAAGGATACAAACATGCAAAAGCAACCAGAAGAAAAAGAGCTGCATTCCAAATTTAACAGCATAGGAATATCTCATAAAGGAATCCATTTCCAAATTAGTAGCAACAAAATTATACCATATATCATCATTGTTAAAAAGCTTGTCCAAGATGAGATGAGATCAGAAAATTGACAGTTACTAGATGTGATAATTGAAACTTGAGCCTGATATATAATATAGGTACAGTGCAACTTCTCTAAACCGACCATGCATGGGACATCAATACTTGGCAGGTTTAGAGAGGGTTCGGTTTGGAGAAGTTAACAAAAATGACTTATTGGGATCCGGATATGATTGACATATTGTACATTACATATGTAAGATATTCAGTACATGTGTGCAGTTTATTTTTCTGTATTCAATGAATTCATAATACAGGTTTTATCAATAATAAACCAGCTTAATTAACTTATACTTATGCAAATGTATGTTCTATATTATTTTACTTCACAATGCTGTCATCGGTACCGTGTACTGACATACATGTCTAGATACACATCCGGCATGTCGCTACATTTCTGTCAAAACAAGTTTATTTTACGAAAATGATAGTCAAAACTTTAAAAGGTGTGTTGAAACAAATTGCACTTTGATAAATTATTGCTTTTTAAAAACAACACCTGACAATTGCATTGTGATTATATGTGCATTGTCCAGTGCAAAAACAACGCCTTCAGAGCCTTATGCAACTTAATAATAACAAGAAATTATTAAATAGATCGGTGAGGTACTGTTCTCATAGCTAGCTCTACAGTAGCCTTCTTGTTTTTGTACGTAACATAAGAATGCTGTGCTGCTTCGATTTGTCATAGCTTCCTCCTTATAATGTTGATTATATAAGCACATGATTAAATCATAATTCCTTCTCTCAGAGTAGACCTACCACACGCCTGTGTACCCGAGACACAATGTTACCACAATAAGTGTCACTGGTGCTTATTTCACAGTCGGCTGGTCGGACCTTGTATCAAGTTCGTTCAGATAAGACCGTTTTATAGAAGTAAACTTCAAATTTTTACCATTCCGGACCAAATTTGAAATTGAGAGTGATGAGTTTAAGGAAGTTTTGTATTACTATGTAATAAACCAGAAACAATTCTGCACATTGCCAGTAGGTTTGGTATCAAGAGGTGATTGGAATTGAGAAGGATCGGTTTTGGGAAGTTGCACTGTACTGATAATGACTAACTCACCTCATCCTCTGCATCGTCGTCATCATCACTGATCACGGGCCGAGACTTCCCTCTAGATTTGCGTTGTTTCCTAGCACTACCTGACTTCTCCTGTCAAGGATAAGCAGTACATGAACATCACAGATATATGTAGTATCAAAACAAATCACAACTGTCAGGAGATATTAAGTTTCCACAAGAAATCATTTGTTTATTGTCAGATTTATAAAACAACATGACAAATTTGGAAATCAAGAGAGTGGAATTTCCCTATCTTACATCTTTTATCAAGAAAAAGAGTAGCTTTCTCTCATTGCAACTATCAGAATAAACTCGACAAAAACTTTGTTTGGACTTGCTACCATTTCAGAGATATCAACTTTTCCTTGAGCTTTGTTGACAAAATCAAATTGGATTGGAGAGATAAAGCATATTTGCAAACAAAGTTTTGCAGATACTCCATCTTACACACAAGGAAATGAGAGAAAATATAAAGTGACACTACAAATCATATTCTATTTCAAACTTCACTTTTCATCAACAGCTACAACATCAATACTATAGGGTTACCTACCTTCCTTGATTCCTTTAACTTCACTTTCTGAACTTTTACCACTTCTGGAATGAAATCAAATTAACAATTTATTAACAGCCACCAGTGTTATATTTCACTCTTCAATTCATGTTAACATGGAAGTGCTTTGTAATAGTATTGGCCTGTTACAGAAGGCTTGAAATTTCAGCGTAAATTGTAGCAAGTATTTCCTTATAAAAATTAATATTTCACATAGTTAAAAACAACCTAATACATTTTCTGATATTGACTTTGCAATTGGAGTCGAACACTGATCAGCAAAATATTAAGTTGAAAAACGCTTAAACAAGATAATAAAACTTTAAATTTAGGCATTCGTTTATGTCACATCCATGTTTCTTTCATTAAAAACGTCTTAATTGAGAAAATTCAGCATCATCTGCAGAAATGCGATCATGAGTGTACCTTCATCATCATCGTCACCATTATCGTCGTCATCATCTGCCTCACTGCTGGCACTTTCATCGGAAGAAACATTAAATCCGTCCTTTTCCAGCCTCTCTCTAGCATTGGTAAACACAGACTGGAGCACAATTGAATCCTCATAGATCTACAACGAGAGCAACCCTTCACATGTAAAACTGTAAAAGTTCACCTGAGATGTCGGATAGGTCAGTTATAAGACAGGTATAGCACACATGTAAAACTGTAAAAGTTCACCTGAGATGTCGAATGGGTCAGTTATAAGACAGGTATAGCACACATGTAAAACTGTAAAAGTTCACCTGAGATGTCGAATAGGTCAGTTATAAGACAGGTATAGCACACATGTAAAACTGTAAAAGTTCACCTGAGATGTCGAATAGGTCAGTTATAAGACAGGTATAGCACACATGTAAAACTGTAAAAGTTCACCTGAGATGTCGAATAGGTCAGTTATAAGACAGGTATAGCTTACATGACACAGGACAGCAGGAAGGGTCCCTGCTAAAATCTAAAGATGATTTAACAAAGTAGGAAGTAACAATAACTGGCTGTACTGACCAGTGATCCCTCGATGTTGTACGACTGTGCATTTTCACACAGGGTCAGGACTTCTGACTCCAGGTCATCAATACTCCTGTACTTGTGGTCCCTAATACGTGCCTGAAAGTATGCAAATATGTTTTTATAAGTCAAGTTGTGGAATTTATATCTCAAGCTTGCAGTGTATGGTAGAGTGTAGAAATGCAGTGAAAAAGGATGAATTAACAGGAAACTCAGAGCAGATCTTCTGGAAACTCTCAGCAAATAATGGGACACCAATAATCAAGTAACTTTCCATCTTTTATCATAATAAATGATAATATTTATTCAAAGATTCATCACACAGCCAATTTCAATATCATTTCAAAATCGACATAAAAGTAAAAAATCTACCCCTGGACAACAATCCATTCTACTTCAATGTTAAACCAATGCCAAGCTTAGACCATCTCACCTTTATCTTTTTAAAGTCTACTGGTTTGATTATGATCTCGTAGTATTCTGGCAGTTCCTTTTTGGAAGGTAGCTGGAAGAAGGCATCACTCAACACTCTTCCATCACTATGAAAACAAAAGTACATTTAGTTAGAGTGAGCAACAATATTCAATAAACACTTTCAGTTGGTATAATTCATCCTATATGTTTCTTTGTGTTATTCTCAGTATAGGATTCAACCTTGCCATTTCTTCCTGTATTGAAATATAATTGTCTCTCCTAATTGTCTGTAGGTCTACAGGTCTAAGATCTGAAATCAGAATATTCTGCATCTTTAAAACCACCTCTGTCAGATGTGTAATTCTAGTTTTTAATCCAACCTACTTGTCCTTGTAATGAATGATGACATCCAGAAGTTTCTTCATCATCTTTGTGAGTTTAGGTGGGTTGGGCGGCAACTTTTCAACTGGTGGTCGTCCTCTCTTCTTCTTTGGTTTCTTGTCATCATCCTCCTCCACCACCATCATCTTTCGTTTCTTGGCTTTCTTCTTTTCTGTAGTTGGAACTCTCTTCACCTGCTCCTCAACCTCCTCCAAGTTACCATCTTCTATAGCCTGTCAAACAGCAATATATAAAAATTTCAATCAGCCATGTTGAGAAAGTACATGGACAGTAGATATTTCCCCTTTCCCAGTGTACTTCCTGTACTTAAATATTAGAGATAACATTTACAATTCACTCAACAGACTTACATTGTGAATGCATCACATTTTCATGTGATAATTGAATTAAAGACTATTAATGCTTTACAAAACTTTCACAATTCCATGTTATAGAAAACGAACAGGATTCTTCATATGCAAAACTCTGCAAAAGTGTATACCCAAAAAATTATGGTAGTTTTCATATAATAATCTTAATTAATTTTAAAGAACCCCTTATTTTAACAGAGAGCAGACATTTACAATATTATGTAATCTTTTGGACATATGATTTGATGACTGTGATTAGATCATTCTTTCATTATACTATAGCCATAGACCACAAAAGTAAGGAAAGGGATTTTGTATATTATGCATGTATTCAGGATATTAGAAAGTTTTCAAATTGTCTTAATAAACAGTGTTTATATGGTCATATAAAAATATGCAAACCTTCAGCCATTGTTTCTCTGTGAGAGAATCAGAGTAGTCGACTTCCTTCCTCTGTCTAGATCCGCGCCCAAATATTTTGTCTTCTTCATCTTCAAACGTCAGTCTCTCAACCTGCAAAGATAAAATCCAGGATTGGTACATTTAAAATGAATTCTTGCGCGTGTGAAAAGAGTTTGTATCTATAAAGCAAAATATAATTAAAAAAAAAATTCTCTAATGAATTTACTATTTAACAACATTGTTTGGCTGGGGTGAATATATAATTTTAAGGATTGCTCACCTCAGCTTCATCTTTGACAATCCAGCTTGGCAGTTCATCCTGCTCCACGAGTCGGGGTTTTCTGTTGGGATTTCTAGCTTCCTCTCGTCTTCTCTCTATATCCATTTTCTGACAACAGAGTATTAGGTTATTGTATTAAAATCATTAAAGCAGTCAGTCATACATGGCTACCATAATATCATTTTTACTACACTTAAACAACTATTTTGTTTGTGTGCACTGTTGTTATCTTAAATATCATCAACAATAACTTTGTATAAATCCTATTTTTCATGTTGCAGATAAAAGATAAATGACAGTGTACTCAACAATTGGAAAAAAAGTTAAGGATTACCTCTCAACTAATCTAGTACAGTCATTACTTGTCTGTCACAGAGGATACAGGTTAATTATTTCTATTTCATTTCCAAATGTTTACCTGATATTGATCAAATTCTTCCTCAGTTCTCGCCAACATCTGATTGATTGTTTCATCATCAGGTACTTCATCTTCCTCCTGAAATCAGAAAATAATGCAAATATTCATTTTTATCTTCACATAAATTTTTCTAATATATTGTTAATCTCTATATCTGCACTTGAGAATTCGCTTTAAAAATCAAAACATTTTTCCCAGTGTTTCGCTTTAAAAATCAAAACATTTTTCCCAGTGTTAAGTTAACCAATGTGCCCAGCCTCATGGAGTCGCCCTTCATTTATACAACACTTAAAAAGATCGAGGCATGTCAAAGTTTGGAACGATTTGATATGTTTAATTTCTTTTGTTGGAGTGTATCTAACTGTCAGAATGGTTTACATACCTCAGCTTCATCATTCTCCTGGAGCAGCAGTGTGGTTAAGAACTGGCGTCTCTCTGTCCCTGTTGACTTGTTGTCAAACATGCCAGCCTGGATAACCTTCTCGTCCACGTTTAACTTGTACCGGGCAGCCGCCAGGATCCTCTCCTCCACACTGTTCACCGTCATCAGACGCAGCACACGCACCTCATTCTGCTGACCAATTCTGTGAGCTCTGTCTTGAGCTTGCAAGTCCTACAAGAATGGGACAAATTTTAACTTCTTTTACAGCTGGATATGTGTGCAATAATCATCCATTCCATATCTTTCAGAAAATGCTTATAACAAGGCAATTTGGCACAGAATGTTAAATTATATGACAAGAATGCATAGATAATGAATTTGTGCAGTAACTAATTCTGGATAGGAATGTTTGACAGACCAATCACAAATCATGTAGAAGATAGAACATGGACATGATAGCAAAATCAGTTAAAGTAGCAAATAGTGTAGGAGACTACCATAGCACCCCCCCACCCCCCATCCCCTATCCCAGTTACATCCCTTTGATTTAGAGTAAGAAGTACCTGATGAGGATTCCAGTCCGAGTCGTATATGATAACAGTATCAGCAGCTTGGAGGTTCAGACCCAGTCCTCCAGCCCTTGTACTCAGTAAGAAGACAAAGTAGGGAGAGTCTTGACAATTGAACACACTTAGGAGCTGACCTCGGTCATCTGCCTTGGTTGTACCGTCTAGACGAAGGTATCGGTAACCTAAAACAAAATAAGACGAAGGTACCGGTAATTTAAAACTTTACGTGATAATCTTAGATTCTCCAGAGAGCTCTTTATAACTGACTTCAAAATGAATGAATTCAGTTTTTGTGCTTGGACACATATCTGACACATCTTGTCAATTAATCATCGTCATATCATCATATACATCTAAATCCTGGAGTTTGACAAAAGTCCCCGTTTGCAGAGATTCTGAACCAGCTGCCGTGTTTGTATAAAGAATTACACTCCACATACAAACCTTTGTAGACAAAGTAGTCCTCCATGATGCTCATGAGTGAGGTCATCTGACAGAAGAGCAGCACTCGATGACCTGTGGCCTTTAGTTTGGGGAACATCCTGTCCAGCAGCTCAAACTTTCCAGCAGCTCGGTACAACTCTGGCCTGTGAAAGCAATTTCACATTACATAGTATTTATGTGAAATTCATGTTTGTCATGAGACTCAATATAACTGATGAAGGTTTAGTAATTGGCTGATGATTGATTATAATAAAAAATTGAAATGTTTGTCCTTTTTGATTCAGATTACCGATTGCAAAATCCATCATCGATATATTCGGTTCTTCATTTAAATCAATGTGTCTAATGTTTTTGATGTAAAACATGTATTAATAGTAATATATTCTTGTGATTTCTAATATAATATTATGATTGATTAAACTGTATAAAAGTTTCTTGAAATCCTTTCATTTTAAAATTAGGAAATCTAGTGTTTAGATCGCAACATTGTTCATTGATGTCATGGTAGTATTCTCATCTTTTGGGTATTCAATCCCATAAAATTAAGAACCCATTATGCAATTGATCATCAATCAGTTTGTCATTTCCGAATACAAACCAATTGGAGATTATGATTTTTAATAATTCATCTTTTTCACATTGAAGACACCGCTTCCGCATTCTCCTTAAGTCGCATACAAATACACAACATATGAACATGTCTGTGGTCATTTGATTTTACATAAGAAGAATGCTTTCCACACATTGCAAAATTAATCAGCGTGATCAGAAGAAAAATAACTCCATGTAAATAAAACAGTGAATACACACCCTTGCACAACATTTGTTGATAAGCCTTGATGTTCTGCAAAAGCCTCCTCCAAATGTTGGAACATGAAGGGATGATTGCAAATCTTTCTCAGCTGCATGATAGTATTCATCATTGTCTTTGCACCTCCTTGGCCCTGTATAAATAATGATGTAATTGAAGTCAAAATCTTTCTTGCTTTTTACCTTTAGGAACTATTTCAATGATACCGTGAACATTTACTCTTCACAGATACATTTGAAATTTAGTCTTAATTAAATAATTCATATATTGCTCCTCTTACATATATGGTTCAACAGCAATTGTACATATATGGTTCAACAGCAATTGAGGTAAATAAATTTGAAAATAGGTGTCTGGTATTTACCCACCTTTTTGTCCTTTTCAGACCCGTCAGTCAACAAAATGCCTCTGGACTGCATGTGTCTGTATACAACACGTTGGAGTGCAGACATCTCGCACTTGATCACATACTCAACCTGGAAAGATTCAACGATGGTCGGTCAATTCTAATTACACTGTATAGGCAAAATGATCAATAAAATTCGGGAGAAGTTATATTTTCTTTTAGAAAAACATTTGCCCTAGAGCCTGTTCTTTGTTCAGAAATGTTTTGATTATTTTTTAGGTAAATGTAGAAAATTATATAACACAGATACCGGCTATTACCAGGTATAGATACAATCCACAAAAGCCATTTTGTTGATAGTCATCATACCTTGTCAGGCAGCTGAGATTCCACCTCCTTCTTCAGACGACGCAGCAAGAATGGACGCAGCACTTTGTGTAAACGTCGGATGATCAGGAGGGTTTCTTCCTGATTTAACTCAACCTAGAATTAGAAGCAAATGTAATACTAACGATTCAGGATAACTGGTGTGTTTTCATTCTATTATCTAGCATATTTCCAGATTAAAGTATCTGAATGAGATGCAATATGATTCTGTAATAGATTTAACATAAAGAACATGGAAAGTGAAAAATATTCTGCTAAAGCTATAAAAATGGTAGATAATCTATATATCTTACACATATGATACTGCTGATATATATAGTGCTGAGGTAGAAATCCACCCTCACAAACACATAAACCAAGGTAGACTGCAAGTTGAATACATGTTGAGTCTGAGGACATGTAATAACTGACATTTTAGATCTATAAGTACCTTCTCTCCAGTCATTGCAAAAGGTGCATTGAACCATTGCTCAAATGTAGTACAGGACTTGAAGATACTTGGCAACAGGAAGTTAAGCAGGGCCCACAACTCTGGCAGTTTGTTCTGTAAAATAAAGCACAATACACATTATATTTTGACTTTCACAAATACTTTTCAAGAGGATTTTGATTTATGAAAGGACAAAAAATCTTTTATGTTTATTAGGGTTGGCAATTTGATAACAACTTCTAACCGGTTCCATGGAAAGTCATTATGAACTGTTAACCATATGAAATGTATTCTATGCCAAATACATGAATGTATGAAATAAACAATGTTTTGTGTGAGAGAGGGTGTTGGGACCTACCTGTAGAGGAGTGCCAGTCAGTAAGAGACGGTGGGGAGCTGTGTAGTGGGTGTTTAACACCTGTGTCAGTTTACAATGGTGGTTCTTCATACGATGTCCTTCATCAATGATCATGTACTTCCAACGCAGCTGCAACATTTAATAAGATTACACTGTCAGAGGATGGTCAACATTCCCACATCTTAGATTTTTTCGTTACACATTACTGTATCAACATGTAGGTATTTAATAAATAATAGCAATTTGAACAATGAAAGGTTATTATGACACCTATTCTTTTTCACCCAAACCATGCAAAATGCTTAACACTTTCAGTGCAGTTATATTTAAATTTGTACGGCTATAGCAATTTAGAATATTTGGATCCAGCTAGTGGATGTTTCCTATTTGTACAAACTGTCTATTTACCTTTGCTAACACAGACTTGTCCTTGATGATATATTCATATGTAGTAAGCAGCACGTTGAACTTGCCCATCTTGAGTTGGGGTGATAGGGCTCGACGAGTGACTGGTGAACCTTTGTATGATATTGTGATGACAGAGGGAGCCCATTTCTCTATTTCCAAAAGCCAGTTGGACAACGTTCTGAATACAAAAAATATTTTCTTTTTACACTAATTTGATAATGTCCCCATTTCCTTGAATATTATCTTTTCCTATAAGTAAATGCTGTTTTCATTCAAGACATCAATGACTGTTTATTTACATGGATTTACATTTCAGCTGTAGAAACCATTTAATGCTACAACACCGGTTAAAATAAAAGTTTGTGGCAAAGCCTCGTCTTTAAATTATTAACTTCATTCTAATGTAATCATCAATTTTATTAAACAGCTTCAGTTTCTAATCATGTTATTTAAATAGTTTCTGCATTGCGATATTAGCATTGCATGAAAATAGATTATGCAAATGAAGAGCGAACATTTTATGGGCAAAGCTTTACCAGCAGACAGAAGTCAATATTTATCTATTACAATACATTTTGACTTTCATTGATGTAAATTTTCTGTGGAGATCAAGTTTAATACATACGAGAGTGGCACAATGATAAGGAATGGTCCATTAATCTTCTTTGCCTCCATAAGGTAAGTGATCAAGCCAATGGTTTGGATGGTCTTTCCCAGACCCATTTCATCGGCCAAGATACCATTTAAGTTGTTGTTATATAAAGACACCATCCACTCCAATCCTTTGACCTGTAACAACACCAGATACAGTTAAACATGAAAACGGAGAGGGAAAATCACAGTCATACAGGTGTTTGAATAAGTCCTGTTCTGCTTCATATATCTTGCCATACAAATAGGCATTCTGATAAGTGATGTAATAAGTCATGTGACTGTCAATACAGTATATTCATTTCCTAACCTTCACAGCTAAATATTTCTAGTGTAAGACTAGATAACGTTAGCATTATGTTAACAGGAACCAATCCATATTTCAGGGAATATTTACTGCATTTAGCAGATTTTCCCATTTCCATCAGGATTTGTATGTGATGATTTTTTCCCGTGAATATTGCAAACAATTGGTATTTAACATCAAACAATTGGTATTTAACATCAAACAATTGATATTTAACATCAAACAATTGGTATTTAACATCATACAATTGGTATTTAACATCAAACAATTGGTATTTAACATCAAACAATTGGTATTTAACATCAAACAATTGGTATTTAACATCATACAATTGGTATTTAACATCAAACAATTGGTATTTAACATCAAACAATTGATATTTAACATCGTACAATTGGTATTTAACATCAAACAATTGGTATTTAACATCAAACAATTTTGCCCAGATTGGATCTTGGTTTGTTTTCCATATACATAACCTACATAAACCATTGGCAAAGGTTTAATCAACTTCTATGAATGATCCAGATCATCTAATGAATACTTGTCAATATTACCGATTCTGTTTCATGACAAACAGTTTTAACAAATCTGAGAGTAACGGACATTAATTTTCTAATCAAACATGTCATGTATACAAACCTGGAAGTGTTTGTATAAACCTGGTACTGTCTAAGGCCAAGAGTTTACAGACCTGGTAATATTTGTATAAACCTGGTAATGTCTAATGCCCAGAGTTTACAAACCTGGTAATGTTTAAGTGTTCCGTTGATCATGATGCTGGCCTGTTGTGTCACATCCTCATGAATAGTGTGAGCTACATTATAGTAATTCCTCATCTCTACCTGGTTATGGTATTCATCATCATCCAGACGTGATTCTGCCGTCCTGTGAAGACAGTCATAGACATTGTCAGAACGAGTTATCAAATGTTATACAAATCTGACATTGTACTTCTTTCAAATATCAAAAGTTATACAAACTTCACCTTTCAAGTACAAAGAATTAGTAAAATTTTATAAAAAGATCCATCTTTTCACCATGAGATCATAGAAACATAAACAACAGTAAATTATATACAAAACAACATACTTAATAATTTCTGTTGCTTCATGTTCAGCCAAGTCATCTACTGACTGTATCTGAGGTCTGTTGACGGCTGGTAGGGGAAGTGGTAATATATCTTCCTGCTGTTAATACAGAAACACAAACTTTCCATTGATACGACTCAATGAAATGACTTTTTAAAGAAAAAAAAAAACTATGCAACTAATAAATCTACATCAATTTCACAATGAAATAATTTCATAAAACCACCTTATTGTATGCCCAGATTTTTTACTCCAAATAATTATCTTTTCCCACTCAAGCTTTGATTTTTGCAACAACCTTACAAAATGTGTATATGTTAAAATGTCATGTTCTTGAAAATATTGACCAGCATTTATGGATCATCGTTTAAAAAGTATGTACCTCTTCTTCATCCTCTTCATCATCATCTTCTTCACCCTCTTCTCTAGGGGCTACCTCATATCTAAATTATGTAAAAACACAGGAAATTAAATCAACAATATATTTTTAATCTGAAAACCTGTTCATATAAACCTTGCATTGCAGATGACAACAATCTTACGAGTAGTGATAAGTGTAAATAGGGCAGAACTTCACAAGAGATGTTTGTAAAAGTGAACACAAGCATGAATTTGAAACTTTTATGACAATCAGTTAAGAACGAAATATTAGCTGAGAAAAGATGTTGCTGAAACATGTATGTAAAGACACAAAAATAGGGCAATCATGTCATCAATAACTTTTGTTATAAATGGTAAAATAAGCATGGTTTTTACTATGTCACTTTTACAACAGCATGTTCCTACATAAATTGCGAAAATACAGCATTATTTTCATTAAAATATGTAAGATGTTCCTTGTGTCCTTTTTTAAGGACCATGTGCTTGTGTTTTCTTACCCTTGATGCATCTCTAGCCAGGCTTCAAGCTGACTGGACAATGGAGCATCTTCCCCACTCAAAACTTTACCAGTGTTGGTTTCTATCACAGATATTCTTGGTTCACTCATGTTAGAACTCTCATCAGCATTCTGTAAAACAAAAATATTATCTAAATCCAAGGATACATCAACACAAACCTGGTTTTACACCTGTATCCAAGGATCCATCAACACTAACTTGGTTTTACACCTGTATCCAATGATCCATCAACACAAACTTGGTTTTACACCTGTATTTTTTTCTTTTGCTATTCTGTCAAATGAATATTTGAATGTATAAATTTGTCACACGCAGTCTTCGAGTTGTAGTTAAATACAGATTGTTTTCAATTTGATGGTTTTAATGAACTTGCTCATCTTTACCATAACTTATATATATATACTGGAATAAGAGGTATTGAATAATTTACTAAAATAAACAAATTAAAGTATGTAACAACTGTTAAATACAAAAAGGATTTATATTAACGTACATCAGGATTATCACTCGTTTCCTTCTTCTTCTTTTTGTTCTTCCTTGCTTGTTTCTTCTTTCTAATATCCTCTTTATGTTCCGAAACCAGAGACATGAGGTTTGTAATGTATTCGTCAGTCTGGTGAAGGAGGTAGGCAAGACGCTTGTCTTTCTTTTGATCAATGAGTTTCCTGTAACCTTCTTCATCTTCAGCCTATGCAGTATATAAAATTAAATCTTGAGTTCATCACATTTCTTAACAGATTTCATTATCAAAGACATCAATAATGAACAGTTTATTATGTAGTTCAACTTTCATCTCATTTTATCTTGAATATTTTGTCTTTGAAGAGAAATTTGTTTTAAAGTAACATTGCTATATGGCCTTTTTCATAAATTATACAACACAAGATTTGATAGAAATATGCACAGGGTGGTTATTTAACATTTACAATGGAATCTAATGCTATAACACACTGATATGTTGCGCCACACTTACCATGAGTCTCCTCATACGCTCTTTCTCGAGTCGCTCTTGTTCCTTCTTCTGTTCCCTTTCAGTGTTAGCATGGTGCACCATCACTGCTTTGTTCAGTTTGCTTATCTTGGCAGATACATTGCGATGGAATTCTTTGAAGTCTTTGGCGTGCTGTAGCACAGCGTTTAGATATTCCTACAAACAGAAAATGATAAAAATGAAAACCTTCTTTCCTTTTTTTACCATTAGTGTGTAGTCATGACACTTCAAAACTTCATCGGCTAAAAAATGTACTAAAGAGTTCAGATAATTCCTATCCTATCAACACTTAAGGTCAATTATGAATGCATTGACTAATCAGACTTAAGGAAGTATTGTGAAATTAAATATGCATCTATTTCACTCATACAGCAGAAAGTATTTCCAATTTCAAATGAAAAGTTGGTCAAAGAAATAAGGTTTTTGGAAGCAAAGTTTTCTTGATAAAAGTCCAAAACCAACCTGGTGCTTTTGTCTGCGGCGTTTTTCGTGTTCCAGTTTCTGCTGCTTCTCCAGCTTTTCTGTTACACGTGCCTCCCTCAGTGACTGCCTCTTGCTCCTCTTATATGCTTTTGTGTTCAAAGCAGTCTCCAATGTTGTATCTTTTCTCATATATGCTACAACCTCTGACCTCAACTACATTTAAAGAACAAATATTGTACTTTAATTTCCATACACAAAATTAACCGCGGGCCACAAATTTTTCAAACCTCAACAGACAGGTTTGGTTTGTTTATGTTTTACATCCTATTAACAACTATGGTCATCTAAAACCACAGACCTACAGCGAGAACCTGGCGACTGCCTCGTTTATGTGTAGAACCTGTGACCAAGTGGAGAAGGTTGTCAGACACCTTATCCACTTGGCCACTGCGAGGGGTAATACTTGACTTGAGCGAATTTCATTTTTATATCATAAACAGTGAAAATCTGAAAATTATGAAAAGTAGAAATACTTTTAAATAATTCTGATTAAAATTAATTGTTTACCAGCTAAAATGTATTGCTTCATTTTTACCTGTCGTTGGAAATTGAGTAATCTCAGAGCTCTAAACTCAATCATGGCTTTAACTTTCATATCTTCCTCCATTATTCCTGGTAGATATTCAAGCTCCTTTATTCTTGATGATATTCTGGATGAAATTCTGAAACACAAATGAATTAAATTAAGTCTATTATTCCAAGACATGGTCTTGGTATTTATTTTGGTCATGTGCAAAATTGTTTCAATGCTCTGCTCCTTACACATTTAATGTGAGACTGCATTGAAACCTGCATTAAAAACATGTTGAAAACAAATTTTGTAAGAACAACCCGATGAAGAATGCTTTGCTTTTCTATAAAATCTGTCTATCAACATCAGTTGACTACCTTTCAGTTATGCTTCGTTGTAAATTTGTCATCATTGCATTTTTTTGTGAAGGGCATATTTAGATTCCACCATTCTTTACAAAGAATAACTTGCCTGTTTTCTCTTTCATTGAGGATCTCCAAAGGGTCCAGCCCCTGGGGTTTTGCTACAGGTGCAATTCGACTCTGCTTCTGTTGCATGGAGAGCACTGACTGGACAGCTGAAGGTGGTGTTTGTTGAGACTGTGGGCGGGGCTGTGAGCCTGGTTGGGTAGGCTGACCAGGTTGTCCCTGGGGAGGCCCACCTTGGTAATGCATATTCTGGGGAGGCATGTGAGGTGGTGGGGGTTGCTGGGGCATTCTCTGTTGTTGGTTAGAATCTGTAAAAGGCAAACAACGTAAATAATGTCCTGCTTCAATTACATTATTTCTGTTTTTTTTCTCTCTGATCATTGGATAAATTTAATAAAATTTCCCACTTATGTCTCTTCTGTCCAATCTTACCGTTCATTGGTCTTGATCCGCTCCCAAACTGGCGCTTTCCTTCAATAGCCATCCGTACATTATCTGGAATGCTCTGGTTTCGTGCAAGCAATTTGTAGGCCATGATCTGTCCTCTGAGTTGCGTTAGCTGGGGGGTTGAGAAGTTATATCGTGACGGACCCCCGCTCTGGTTTGGGGGCATGTTCTGCTGGCCTAGTTGATAAAAATGTATTGATAGTTTGAGATGACATGCCTAATCTGAATACATAGCTACAGTACAAACAGTGCCCAATTTTCATACAAAGTTAATAACAACCTTGATTTACAATTTTATGAGTTCAGAAAAACAAGCAGTATATATGTTGCTGCAGCTTGTTTATTGATATCCTGACAAAATAAATTGACAGTGGTTTATTCAATTGATCAACTTCTTATTTTAGCCATACCTTGCTGATTTTGGTCTTGGTCCATCCTAGGATTAGATTGACCCATTGATGAATGGCCGTTGCCATGACTCATCGACCTCATTTCCTCCATTGGCATAGAATGTCCCATTGGTCCTGCAGAACTACCACCAGACATGCTATGGTTTCCCATCCCACTAGTGTTTCCTGGCATTGGTCCATTCATATCTGGTCCAGCCATACCTGGGGATCCTCCAGTGCTACTGGGCATGCCTTGTCCCCCCTGGTTCGGCATGTTGTATCCACCCATATTAGGCCCACCAGACATGTGTAGACTTGATGGTTGACTTACATTTGGTCCTGCACTGCTAGAACTATTTGGCATGTTCTGAGGTAAATTCATGTTTGGTGGACCACTTGGAGGTGCCGTCATATTTGGTCCTCCCAGCGCAGGGTTGGGCATACTAGAACCAGACATTCCCATAGACCCATTGGGCATACCTTGGTTTGGTCCCATGCTTCCCATCCTATGTGGCTGGCCTCCACCCATGTTCTGGCCCCCTGGACCTGGCATACCTTGCTGACCAGAGTGCATGCCTTGTGGGCCGCCAGGCATCATGCCTGGGCCACCTGACATTCCCGGTGGTCCACCAGGCATGCTGTGAGAGGAGCCGGACATTCCCTGATGACCTCCCATGCCTGGTGAGGGGGAGGTAGCCATCCTCTGACCCTGGTTTTGGGATCGTGGTCCTTGCATGCCATGGTGTTGCGGCCCGCCCGGCATTCCCTGGGACATTCCACTAGGCATTCCAGGTGGATGCATCCCAGATCTGGCTCTGTCGGCCATCGCCATCAGCTGCGCATACCTGGGATCTTCTTGCAACCCTTTTTCTTCCATTTGATTCATTGCCTGAAGAGTACAAAACCATGAAATTAATTGCCTGTCAAATTATAAGAGAAATATGTGTCAGTATTTTCTAAATTAAATGATCATTTCATTTTTTACATAATAAAGTCAAAGATATGGATACTATTTCAAAAATGTCAAACTGCAAATGAATTAACTGCAACTATCACATTTCTTATATATGTCTTTCTTATGGAGAAAGAGATAAAACACTTAAGTATTAACCTTCTGAATCATTTGCATGTTGTCCTGTGCCTGGTTCTGCTGTGGGTAACCTGGAACAGGTGGTGGGGGGCCAGGCATCATCTTGTCTTCCCCTGTAGCCATCATGCCACAGAGGATTAAAGCTTCCTGGCCTGATACTAAGAAACATAAAAAACACAAATTAGAAACGTATTCTACCTACAGAGAAGAGTTTACATTAATGTAAATACTTTGATTAATTAACTAAATGTTTGGTTTGGACAATTGGTGGGGACAATTTGTTTTTAACAATGGAAATGCTACCTACAAATGTAGTTGATGCCGTATTTATTTTATACAATGTACCCTTGGTACTGATTATTCTGTCCATGTCTAGATCTGTACCACTTTGAAAATGTTTATATAGAGAGATTGACAGTAAAGACAATTGATATTTTCACGCGGCAAAAAAGTCAGCACTGTTTTCCAGTATATTACAAATGTACAGATGTACAGTATATATCATATATTTATTTACATTTAAGGATTATTCTTCTGTGGTTTCAAGTCTCCATTTAATCTCAGTTCAACAGATGTAGATTTTATGTTATATTGAAGAAAGTATGATCACTTTTATGTAATAGCATGTATGCATCTGATAAATGTGTCAAAAATAAAGGTGTCTATTGCTTGTATAACTTTTTTACACGAATTTCTTAAAATTACCAATTCGGCGACAATTTTGAAAATGTGTATTTCTGTGGGTTTTTTAAAAAAAAAATTTTTGCACTTCACGAAAGGCTGAAAAATTTCACCTTTTTGATGCCAGATCAATCTCTTGAAAATATCAGTGTTTCGCCATTTTTAAAATAGCAATTTATGCAAACCCATTTTTTGCTGTACATCTTTTTAATGTTCAATATTATAGAAATACATGTAGTATGCAACAAATAGGATAATTACAAAATTTAACTACAAAATTTTGGCATTTTTTCCCCGAAATATTTAGTGTAACTGGAACATTTTTTTCCATTTCACCCCATTTTTAATTACGGTTTTAGAAAGAGAAATCCATTTTCTTTGCATCCACTAAATATAAAAACTGCAGAGCTTTTTTTCATTAACTGTTAATCTGCAAAAAAATGTGGAAAAAAAAGGGATTTTCTACATTTTAGTTCACAAATTTTGAAGATATTGTATAAAGATGTCCTGCAATTGGTCAAAACTACAAAATTCACTATAAATCACTTATGTCAATTTGGTATTTTTGACCGATCATAGCACAAAAACGAGCATGCTGACATACCATTATTTTTGCATTTTCTGCCATGCCATGAACTCCCTTTTCCAAAAATGTATATGAGAAAAACATTTAATGCAAGAAAATTTTGACTTTTCATCCTTAATATTCAAAGCTAAATCAAGGACAAGGTCCATGTTATGGTCCTGTTCATGATCAGTACTGAACAAACTCACATTTTACTTTATTTCTACAGAGAAGTCATATATTTATAGTATCATCTGGATATTTACATATAACAAAGGTCTATTATATAATCCCCCTTTCAAAAGTTCATAAAATTACTTCGATTGTAAACAAAAGATTTAAACCAAAGATTGTACAAAGAAAAAAACAAAAGATTTAAACCAAAGATTGTACAAAGAAAATTTGGGTGGATGGCTTCAATTCATCTGAACTTACTTACAATAGGTCAGTTTTCTGAGAATTATTTTCTTAAACTAGGTTTTTAATATATTCCACACAACAAGATTTTGAGAAAAGATTTAGATACAGCCAAAAATATTCAAATAGAAACTAAATCATCACACAATTTTAAACTGAAACAGTTTTCTCCTGATCATGAACTGATAATTTGTAAATGGCTATTGAAATATACTATCACCTTTCATGCATTTAATTCAAACTGTCAGATGTTGAGGGCTATTGATGTTTTGTCTTGGTATTAAAAAACACTTCAATATCGATGGTAAAATACAGTTCAATTTTATCCAGAATTATTATCATTATTTGAAATATTTTCAGTAATTAAATATAATTATATTACCTTGAATCACCTGGAAGATAATATTCTTGGGAGTGTTAAACTACTGACACAATTTTTAAGCCACAAAAATATCAAATTTTCATTGTCAGACTATGTAAATTTATGTCATCATGAACATTTATGAGTGTTTTTCAAGTGAATGGATTGACACTTTCCAAATATTCAATATAATCAACTAGACAATAGAGATGTTTTAGTTTAAATTACCTGCAGTTGTAAGGAAAATTTAGACATAAAGTTAATTTAGTTAAAACAGAGCTTGCATTGACGATCGCCAAGTCGCCAAATGGCGACATTTTTTCAGGTTTGGTGACAAAAAAAATCAGTTTCGCAATATTTTTTGGCGACACAATTTCTAACTTCTCTAAAATTATTAAAATCGGTAAAATGTGTAACAGTCATGGACCAACTATTACATATAGAACTAACACCTGAAGTCATTGACATGAGTCTGCATATTAGAGATACATGTATAATAAATTTAAAAGAGCTGAATTGTGTTCACATAAAGTCACAATATCTTGATGATCCAATATAGTAATTAAACTATATCAATTACTTCGTACATGGAAATATGTGGTCCAAAGTTATTGTTTATCAAACCTTAGTAATGGTAATGTTGCGGTTGATAATATGTTAAGATAATATTGGAGTAAGTTTTCACAAGGGAAAAATTTCAAATTAAAAAATATTAATTAAATCATAATAATCCCTGAATAAACTTGTATATTGACACATATAATAAATTATGAACGATGGGTTTGTCCTAGTTAACATTTTCGGCTTCACGATAATATAAAAATGCAGCGTGGCCGTGAATCTACTTTTACTTTGCCTATAAAATACACATAATTAACGTAAACAAAGTACACAACTGATCCCATATCCTGCTGATATCGTACACCGGCGATACAACTCGACACCTGTACGCGACAAACGCAATTATTGTTGTTTCAAAATCCACATGGTACTTTTACTACTGAACACGTCAAAATATCCAAATAATGAAACATGTTCATAATTATTAGAGAAAATATCCGTTTATAATAAACGAGTGAAGGTATGAGATCACAGGAGTGTACAGAGACACTACCAGTACGAGGCCATGTTTGATAGGCCTACTGGCAATGGACAGATATTTTAAACGTTCAGATACGTAATTTACACATAATCCGTCGTTTCATAAGATCCCTTACTCAATTATTGTAGTTCTTTAACTCATACTGTCTGAAAAATCCACAAACACTTTGATATTATTATGAACACAACGGACTCTACGTATGGAAAGATCGACCAGAACAGTGTCGGCCGACGATCAACAAAGACACAACACCATCACCAATAAATCCCATTTTTCTGCCTTTACAGGCCACTTTGAATAAAGAAATGCTCCTGTCACAGTACCTCAAGCTGCAATACACAACTTAACACTCTGTTTACGCAGAGCGACCACGCTGCTTACCGGCTTTAGGGACTTTTAGTTCCTACAGTGGCACAGTGTAGATCAAAGAGTCGATCGGTAATATTCTTTATCGTCACACCGCGCACTAAGTGCGGCGCAGCCGAGTGGCGTCAGACAGCTGCGCTGTCTCTCACCAGGACCGGGGCTGAGCAGGACCGGGGTTGGTGAGGACCGTCAAGATAAGATAACTCGTCTTGACTTCGGATGATTACACGGTCCTGGGCAGGGCAACGCAGATTTATCTAACATACATAGTATTAATACATAACTATATAAAGATAAACACATAAAAACAAAAGGTACCTAACAATGATTAACAATGCAAGTTAGGAGATTGAATATAATCTATTTAACGAGGAAATCGAATCTCGACACATTAGAAACGTTGTATGGATTGTACAAAAAATATGCCTCTATAGCTGTAGCGGTCCCGAGCAGGGCCAAATCCTGATCAGAGAATCCAGTGTTCATTTTATTCGCATTAACGGATTAAAAACATGAAAGTCGCAGTGCTTACAGACAAAACAGAAGTAGCGATGATTAAGATAATAATTACACTTTGTCTACATATTAAAGCATTGTGTTTCAAATTATATAAGAGTTGTATACTTCTACAGAGTGTATATATACGTTCCTGAGCAGGGCCAAATCCTGATCAGTGAATCAAGTATTCATTTTATTCGCATAAGTGGATCAAAATAATGAAAGTGGCAGTGCTTACAGACAAAAGAGAAGCACAGATAATTCAGATATAATTCAAACATTCTACAGTATTTAATCATTATGCTTGATGTATATAAGATTTGTATATTACAGTATTAAGTGTATTATATTCCGTCATGAGTAGGTAAAAATCTAAACAGAAAACACAATGGGTAATTTAACCGTGGTTGCTAATTAAATATCCCACGTTCACAAAGGTTACGCACAAGAGAAGTGTCCTGATGATTTTTAAATGAGGAAAACGGAACATGTCTGATAAGAATGGCTCTATGCTATAGTCTATCACTGTAGCCGTCAGCGTATACGGACCTGAGCAGGGCCAAAACCTGATCAGTGAATCAAGTGTTCATTTCATTCGTATAAATGGATCAAACTAATGAAAGTGACAGTGCTTACAGACAAAACACAAGCATAGATAATTAAGACATAATTCAAATATTCTACAGTATTTAATCATTATGCTTGATGTTATATAAGATTTGTATATTACAGTATGAAGTGTATTTTTTCGGTCCTGAAAGGTACAATCTGATCAGAAAACACAAAGGGCAATTTATCCGTAATGATGAAATAGCCCACGTTCACAGAGTTTTACGGTCAAGAGAATTGTTTTTATGATTTTTGAATGGAAATAACATTGCATGAACAAAGACATGGCTTATACATGCTACACTTTTGTTAGCGCACAAGGTCCAATTCGGGGACAACATTTTCAGGAAATAACATATTTTCCTTAATTATGGCTTTTAATATATTGATTATTAAACGTGAATTAAGCTAGAAAAATTTATAGCTGATAGATTTGTCATATAAGATGAGGAAGACGGAACATGCCTGATAAGAATGGCTATATACTATAGACCATAACACTATAGCTGTAAGCGTATACGGTCCTGAGCAGGGCCAAATCCTGATAAGATAATCAAGTGTTTATTTCATTCTTATTAATGGATCAAAATAATGAGAGTGACAGCGCTTACAGACAAAGAAGAAGTAATGATAATTAAGAAAAAATGTTAACTTTGTCTACAGTTTTCGATCATTGTGTTTCTTATTTGACACGAATTGTATTGTACTATAGACTTATCATATTCGGTCCTGAGCAGGGACAAGCAGATAAGAAAACACTTTATGTAATTTATCCGTAGTTACCTATGGAATAACCCCCCATTCAAAAAAAGCTTACGGACAAACAAAAGTGTCTTATGATTTCAAATGGAAACAACATTGTATGAACAAAGACATGTTTTATATATACATGCTGCACTTCTTTCAGCGCACACGGTCCTAGTCAGGGACAACATTATCAGAAAAAAACTTTTTTTTTTCAATATGTTTTTAATACATTTATTGTTTAAATTCATCACAGATAACAAAATGAATGGCTGATAGATTTGTCAAGATGAGGAAGACGAAACATGTCTGATAAGAAAAGCTATATACTAAAGTCTATAACTGTAGCTGTAAGCGTATACGGTCCTGAGCAGGGCCAAATCCTGATAAGATAATCAAGTGTTTATTTCATTCTTATTAATGGATCAAAATAATGAGAGTGACAGCGTATTTGATACGAATTGAATTGTACTATAGACTTATCATATTCGGTCCTGAGCAGGGCCAAATCCTGATCAGTGAATCAAGTGTTCATTTCATTCGAAATAATGAAAGTGACAGTGCTTACAGACAAAACAGAAGCACAGATAACTAAGACATAATTCAAACATTCTACAGTGTTTAGTCATTGTGCTTGATGTTATATAAGATTTGTATGGCTCTATGCTATATATAGTCAATCACTGTAGCCGTCAGCGTATACGGTCCTGAGCAGGGCCAAATCCTGATCAGTGAATCAAGTGTTAATTTCATTCGTATATATAAATAAATCAAAATAATGAAAGTGACGGTGCTTACAGACAAAACACAAGCACAGATAATTAAGACATAATTCAAGCATTTTACAGTAATTAATCATTATGCTTAATGTTATATAAGATTTGTATATTACAATATAAAGTATATTATATTCGGTCCTGCAAGGTACAATCTGATCAGAAAACACAAAGGGTAATGTATCCGTAATTATGAAATAGCCCCCGTTCACAGAGCTTCACGGTCAAGAGAATTGTTTTATGATTTTTGAATGGAAATAACATTGCATGAACAAAGACATGGCTTATACATGCTACACTTTTGTTAGCGCACAAGGTCCAATTAGGGGACAACATTTTCAGGAAATAACATATTTTCCTTAATTATGGCTTTTAATATATTGATTATTAAACGTGAATTAAGCTAGCAAAATTTATAGCTGATAGATTTATCATATAAGATGAGGAAGACGGAACATGTCTGATTAGAATGGCTATATACTATAGTCCATAACACTGTAGCTGTAAGCGTATACGGTCCTGAGCAGGGCCAAATCCTGATAAGATAATCAAGTGTTTATTTCATTCTTATTAATGGATCAAAATAATGAGAGTGACAGCGTATTTGATACGAATTGAATTGTACTATAGACTTATCATATTCGGTCGTGAGCAGGGCCAAATTCTGATCAGTGAATCAAGTGTTCATTTCATTCGAAATAATGAAAGTGACAGTGCTTACAGACAAAACAGAAGCACTGATAACTAAGACATAATTCAAACATTCTACAGTGTTTAACCATTGTGCTTGATGTTATATAAGATTTGTATGGCTCTATGCTATATATAGTCAATCACTGTAGCCGTCAGCGTATACGGTCCTGAGCAGGGCCAAAACCTGATCAGTGAATCAAGTGTTCATTTCATTCGTATAAATGGATCAAAATAATGAAAGTGACAGTGCTAACAGACAAAACAGAAGCACAGATAATTAAGACATAATTCAAACAGTTTACAGTATTTAATCATTATGCTTGATGTTATATAAGATTTGTATATTACAATATAAAGTATATTATATTCGGTCCTGAAAGGTACAATCTGATCAGAAAACACAAAGGGTAATGTATCCGTAATGATGAAATAGCCCACGTTCACAGAGTTTTACGGACAAGAGAATTGTTTTTATGATTTTTGAATGGAAATAACATTGCATGAACAAAGACATGGCTTATACATGCTACACTTTTGTTAGCGCACAAGGTCCAATTCGGGGACAACATTTTCAGGAAATAACATATTTTCCTTAATTATGGCTTTTAATATATTGATTATTAAACGTGAATTAAGCTAGCAAAATTTATAGCTGATAGATTTGTCATATAAGATGAGGAAGACGGAACATGTCTGATTAGAATGGCTATATACTATAGTCCATAACACTGTAGCTGTAAGCGTATACGGTCCTGAGCAGGGCCAAATCCTGATAAGATAATCAAGTGTTTATTTCATTCTTATTAATGGATCAAAATAATGAGAGTGATAGATTTGTCAAAATGAGAAAGACGAAACATGTCTGATAAGAAAAGCTATATACTCAAGTCTATAACTGTAGCCGTAAGCGTATACGGTCCTGAGCAGGGCCAAATCCTGATCAGTGAATCAAGTGTTCATTTCAATCGAAATAATGAAAGTGACAGTGCTTACAGACAAAACAGAAGCACAGATAATTAAGACATAATTCAAACATTCTACAGTGTTTAACCATTGTGCTTGATGTTATATAAGATTTGTATGGCTCTATGCTATATATAGTCTATCACTGTAGCCGTCAGCGTATACGGTCCTGAGAAGGGCCAAAACCTGATCAATGAATCAAGTGTTCATTTCATTCGTATAAATGGATCAAAATAATGAAAGTGACAGTGCTTACAGACAAAACAGAAGCACAGATAATTAAGACATAATTCAAACAGTTTACAGTATTTAATCATTATGCTTGATGTTATATAAGATTTGTATATTACAATATAAAGTATATTATATTCGGTCCTGAAAGGTACAATCTGATCAGAAAACACAAAGGGTAATGTATCCGTAATGATGAAATAGCCCACGTTCACAGAGTTTTACGGACAAGAGAATTGTTTTTATGATTTTTGAATGGAAATAACATTGCATGAACAAAGACATGGCTTATACATGCTACACTTTTGTTAGCGCACAAGGTCCAATTCGGGGACAACATTTTCAGGAAATAACATATTTTCCTTTATTATGGCTTTTAAATATATTGATTATTAAACGTGAATTAAGCTAGCAAAATTTATAGCTGATAGATTTGTCATATAAGATGAGGAAGACGGAACATGTCTGATTAGAATGGCTATATACTATAGTCCATAACACTGTAGCTGTAAGCGTATACGGTCCTGAGCAGGGCCAAATCCTGATAAGATAATCAAGTGTTTATTTCATTCTTATTAATGGATCAAAATAATGAGAGTGACAGCGCTTACAGGCAAAGAAGAAGTAGAGATAATTAAGAAAAAAAATTAACTTTGTCTACAGTTTTCGATCATTGTGTTTCTTATTTGATACGAATTGTATTGTACTATAAACTTATCATATTCGGTCCTGAGCAGGGACAAGCAGATACGAAAACACTATAGGTAATTTATCCGTAGTTACCTATGGAATAACCCCCTGTTCACAAAGCTTATTGACAAACAAAAGTGTCTTATGATTTCAAATAGAAATAACATTGTGTAAACAAAGACATGTTTTATATATACATGCTGCACTTCTTTCAGCTCACACGGTCCTAGTCAGGGACAACATTATCAGAAAATAATATTTTTTTTTCAATTTGTTTTTAATACATTTATTGTTTAAATTCACTACGGATAACGAAATGTATAGCTGATAGATTTGCCAAGATGAGGAAGACGAAACATGTCTGATAAGAAAAGCTATATACTATAGTCTATAACTGTAGCCGCAAGCGTATACGGTCCTGAGCGGGGCCAAATCCTGATCAGTGAATCAAGTGTTCATTTCATTCGAAATAGTGAAAGTGACAGTGCTTACAGACAAAACAGAAGCACAGATAATTAAGACATTATTCAAACATTCTACAGTATTTAATCATTTTGCTTGATGTTTTATAATATTTGTATATTACAGTATAAAGTGTATTACATTCCGTCATGGGTAGGTAAAAATCTAAACAGAAAACACAATGGGTAATTTAACCGTGGTTGCTAATTAAATAACCCACGTTCACAAAGGTTACGCACAAGAGAAATGTCCTGATGATTTTTTGAATGAGGAAAACGGAACATGTCTGATAAGAATGGCTCTATGATATAGTCTATCACTGTAGCCGTAAGCGTATACGGACCTGAGCAGGGCCAAATCCTGATCAGTGAATCAAGTGTTCATTTCATTCGTATAAATGGATCAAAATAATGAAAGTGACAGTGCTTACAGACAAAACAGAAGCACAGATAATTAAAACATAATTCAAACATTCTACAGTATTTAATCATTATGCTTGATGTTATATAAGATTTGTATATTACAGTTTGAAGTGTATTTATATTCGGTCCTGAAAGGTACAATCTGATCAAAAGACACAAAGGGTGATTTATCCGTAATTATGAAATAGCCCCCGTTCACAGAGTTTTACGGACAAGAGAAAAGTTTTTTTTATGATTTTTGAATGGAAATAACATTGCATGAACAAAGACATGGCTTATACCTGCTACACTTTTGTTAGCGCACAAGGTCCAATTCGGGGACAACATCTTCAGGAAATAACATATTTTCCTTATTTATGGCTTTTAATATATTGATTATTAAATGTGAAATAAGCTAGCAAAATTTATAGCTGATAGATTTGTCATATAAGATGAGGAAGACGGAACATGTCTGATAAGAATGGCTATATACTATAGTCCATAACACTGTAGCTGTAAGCGTATACGGTCCTGAGCAGTATTTACTCATGATATAACCCACGTTCGCAACTCTCACGGAAAAGATAAGTGTCATAACACTTTTGAAATGGAAATAACAGATCATCATTGAAGACATGATTTATATAAAACTACACTTCTTTTAATGTATACGATCTAATTAGGGGAAAACATTTTCAGGAATAAACATATTTTCCCAATATGTCTGTTAATTTATTTCATGTTTAATATTAATAAATATAACAAAATATATAGCTAAAAGACTTGTCGTATTAAATGAGCAAGGCGGAACATGTTTTATGAGAATGACGCTATGCTATAGTCTGCCGCTGTCTGTAGCTGTAAGCGTATGCGGTCCTGAGCAGGCCCAAATCCTGATACGAGAATCCAGAGTTCATTTCGTTTGAATTAATGGATCAAAAACATGAAAGTGACATTGCTAACAGATAAAGCAGAGGTAGCGATGATTAAGGTAATAATTAAACTTTGTCTACATTATACAAACATTGTGTTTTATATTATATAAGAGCTGCATACTACTACACAGATTATATATTCGGTCCTGAACAGGGACAAGCTGATCAGGAAACACAATGGGTAATTTATCCTTAGTTATGAGAAACAGTTCACAATCACAAAGTAAACGGACAAGAGAATTTTGAAATGGAAACAACATTGTATAATTGAAGATATAGTTTAAGTACACTGCTATTCTTTTAGTGTACACGATCTAAGTTCGGGACAACATCATCAGTGTCAAATGTCGATAAACATAACAAAATATATAGTAAATAGCCTTGTCGTATTAAATGGGGAAGGCGGGACATGACTTATAATAATGATTCAAGGCTATAGTCTACAACTCAGCTGTAAGCGTATATATACGGTCCTTAGCAGAGCCAAATCCTGATCAGACAATCTATAGTGTTCAACCCATTCGCATTAATGTATCAGAAACATGAAAGTGAGAGTGCTTACAGACAAGACAGAAATATACTCGTTAAATTGTGTCCACAGTCTTGTCTACAGTATTGAATCATTGTGTTTCATACTATATAAGGGTTTCGGTCCTGAGCTGGGACACGCTGATCAGAAAACACAATGGGTAATTTATCTGTAGTAAATTATGAAATAACCCACGTTCGCGTGGTTCTCGGAAACGAGAAGTGTCATAATGCGGGACAACCTTTTCAGGAATAAACATATTTTCCCAATATGTCTTTTAATTTATTTAATGTTTAATGTCAATAAATATATAAAAAGATATAGCTAATAGACTTGTCGATTTAAATGAGGAAGGCGGAACAAGTTTTATGAGAATGGCTTTATACTATAGTTTGCCGCTGTAGCTGTAAGCGTATGCGGTCCTGAGCAGGGCCAATTCCTGATAAAAGAATCCAGAGTTCATTACATTCGAATTAATTGATAAAAAACATGAAAGTGACATTGCTAACAGATAAAGCAGAGGTAGCGATGATTAAGGTAATAATTAAACTTTGTCTACATTATCAAAGCATTGTGTTTTATATTATATAAGAGTTGCATACTACTACACAGTATATATATTCGGTCCTGACCAGGGACAAGCTGATCAGGACACACAATGGGTAATTTATCCTTAGTTGTGAGAAACAGTCCACAATCACAAAGTAAACGGACAAGAGAATTTTGAAATGGAAACAACATTGTATAATTGAAGACATAGTTTTAATACATTGCACTTATTTTAGTATACACGATCGAAGTTCGGGACAACATCATCAGAAATTTTTTTTCCCCAGTATGTCCTTAAATGTAGCTAGTGTTAAATGTCGAAAAGGCGGAACATGACTTAAAATAATGATTCAATACTATAGTCTTCAACTGCAGCTGTAAGCGTATACGGTCCTGAGCAGAGCCAAATCCTGATCAGAGAAACTATAGTGTTCATCTAATTGGCATTAATGTATCAGAAACATGAAAGTGAGAGTGCTTACAGACAAAACAGAAGCAGACTCGTTAAATTGTGTCCACAGTATTGTCTACAGTATTAAACATGGTGTTTCATACTATATAAGAGTTTCGTCCTGAGCTGGGATACGCTGATCAGAAAACACAATGGGTAATTTATCTGTAGTAAATTATGAAATAACGCACGTTCGCAAAGTTCACAGAAATGAAAAGTATAATAACAAGTTGCTGTCCTTTTTAAAAAAAAAACGATCCTGGGCAAACTCAATTTGATATTGAAAGTACTCTCATGTAATGGAGTCCGTGCAATATCACTGCTTTTAATATTTTAACATACATTCTTAAGTAACATGATACACATCAGATATGAAAATGTACTAACTATAATTGTTTTATGTGTTATAGGAGATTGTGAAATATTATGAAAAAATCAGCGAGTAACTTGAAATGTGGTATCTATGAAATAGTTACTTTACAAGATAACATTAAACTATGCAATTAAAATACTGTTTTACTTTAGTGTTTTAAAAAGTAAAAATAGGTTTCTAAAATTATATCTTTATTTGTAAATGAAATGGATATCGCTCCAACTGAAAAACCGACGGCAGTCATTTGGTTTAGGATTTCAGTTGAATTTAGATAGTCTTTCTTTTGAATAAAAACACACATTTGTGAAAATAAAAGCCTATTATTCAGGTTTTGCGACAACTCTATCTTTAATCCCAAGTACACCAGGACCCTGGATTTTCTAAACAATAGCTTGACCTGATTTATGAACGACGATAACGGCAGACTCTTTACTGCCGTGAAACTATACAGCATGTATCAAGTTACATCATTAATTACCGTGCCTTTTTTCCCTGCTGATGCCGGAGCGAATTTTAAATCATTTACATAATGATTGCGGCTTCTATAGAGTTACACCATTAATCATTTCCCCCAACAGACCAAAACAAACTTGCTGATGTATTTTACTCCCTGTGTGCATTGGGTGCATTCCGTATTTACTCATGAAATAACCCACGTTCGAGAAGCCCACGGAAAAAAGAAGTGTCATTAAGATTTTGAAATGGAAATATCATTTCATCATTGAAGACATGGTTAATATAAACAACACGTCTTTTAGTGTGCACGATATAAGTCGGGGACAACATTATCAGGAAATAACATATATTCCCCAATATGTCTTTTAATCATTTAGTGTTTAAGCATAACAAAGTATACATCTAATAGACTTGTCGTATTAAACGAGGAAGGCGGAACATGTCTTATACATGCCAACATTTCATTCGAATTAATGGATCAAAAACATGAAAGTGACAGTGCTTACAGACAAAGCAGAAGTAACGATGATTTTGGTAATTATTAAACTTTGTCTACATTATTTAAGCCTTGTGTTTTATTTTACGTGTAATATAAGAGTTGTGTGCATAAATTCGGTCCTGAGCAGGACCAAACTGATCAAAAAACGCAATGGGGAATGTATACGTATTTAATGATGAAATAACCAACGTTTGTAAAGTTACTGCACTTCTTTTATCGTATACGGTCTAAGTCGGGTACATCATTATTAGAAAATAACATATTTTCCCAAGATTTCCTTTAATATATTCATTGATTTTTTTTTTAAATTGATAATAAAATATATAGCTAATAGACTTGTATTAAATGAGGAAGACGGAACATGTCATACAAGAATGATTCTCTGCTAAAGTCTGCCACTAAAGCTGTAAGCGTATACGGTCCTGAGCAGGCCAAATCCTGAAATAAAATCGAGCGTTTATTCCATTCACATTAATAGATCAAAATAATGAAAGTGACAGTGCTTACAGACAAAGCAGAAGTAACGATGATTTTGGTAATAATTAAACTTTGTCTACATTATTTAAGCCTTGTGTTTTATATTACGTGTAATATAAGAGTTGTGAGCATAAATTCGGTCCTGAGCAGGACCAAACTGATCAAAAAACGCAATGGGGAATGTATACGTATTTAATGATGAAATAACCAACGTTTGTAAAGTTACTGCACTTCTTTTATCGTATACGGTCTAAGTCGGGTACATCATTATTAGAAAATAACATATTTTCCCAAGATTTCCTTTAATATATTCATTGATTATTTTTTTTTTAAATTGATAATAAAATATATAGCTAATAGACTTGTATTAAATGAGGAAGACGGAACATGTCATACAAGAATGACTCTCTGCTAAAGTCTGCCACTAAAGCTGTAAGCGTATACGGTCCTGAGCAGGCCAAATCCTGAAATAAAATCGAGCGTTTATTCCATTCACATTAATAGATCAAAATAATGAAAGTGATAGTGATTACAGACACAACAGAAGTAGTCTTGTTGAAATTTGTCTATCGTACTTAAGATTGTATGTTACTAAAGAGTATATTCGGCCGTGAGTAGGCACTTTGTGTTTCAAATTTTATAATAAATGTATACATAAATATTTACAGTCTACGCGTACGTTTACTCGATAATTATTGTCCTATAAACTAGATTTACTATCTTATATTCATATTTCAAGTGAATTTGAACTCAACATAAGTTTGCCAAAATCTCTCAAGAAAGGTCGGGACATGACCATTATGGTTTCTCGCCCAACAGAAAACGTTTGCGGCATGCTGGGAAAATTATATAGGGATTTTGAGCGAGAACCCAAATTTATTTTGAAGCCTAGAACCTACACTACCATATAAAAACGGGGTTTCCCCTATACATATAAACGCATTCAACTCTGGTCCAGCCCATTGAGTATGACGTATTGTACGAAATGTAGTAATGAAATATAATTAAACATTTTTAACAGTATTTTATCTTTTAACTATAAATTATTTATAACAGCATATTGTATACGATCTTGAGCAAAGTACATCTTTATCAGGCTTCATAACACATCGTTTCTAGATTTAGTTAGAACCTTATTCATTTGAATAACTCCCTATGAATTGAGCTCTGAATTGTTTTACAAATATTCACAACAAATAATTGTTTAACCCCACTGAACAGCAGATAACGCCAAAGTTCGAATGCCTCGTGTTTATTTGAAGGTCAATAATTCATTATACCAGTCAGCTATATATGAGTTATCAGATAAGATACTGTCCAGTCTGTGGTTATGAGGGCGAGTATTGCTCATGTGGTGAGGCTAATGGCACTTCTGAGATGTGGTTTTCCAGACAGTTAACATCTGGAGATAAAATTACAAATTTTATCAGTGTCTGAGCAGTCATCCTAGTGATCAAACGATTAAAGCAATTTCAATTTCCACATTTGTTCATGTCTGAATATGTGACAAGGAAATAAACCCCATTTTATTTCCTTAAAAAGTAATACATTTAATTTTGCTTGATAAAACGTTTTACATATATTTATATCTTAATGACATACTTATTGATTTATCAGTTGTGTCAATAATATTCTCGTTACTATTCAGTTCGACATATAAATTTAGATTATAGTACATATTTCAAAGTAAATATTACGGATATCGCATTTATAATGGTAGTCACACATATATTCATCTTTTGTGTTCCTAGCTTGACTTATAGAACGATAATAACGTGTATATTCTTATTTTGATTTCCTGATCAGGATGTCCCCGCTCAGGACCGTCTTTCTTTAACATGTCTATAGTACATATTTCAAAGTACATATTTCGGATCATATATTCATCTTTTGTGTTCCTAGCTTGACTTATAGAACGATAATTACGGATATATATTCCTAATTTGATTTCCTGATCAGCATGTCCCCGCTCAGGACCGTCTTTCTTTTAACATGTCTATAGTACATATTTCAAAGTAAATATTAAGGATTTCGCATTTATAATTGTAGTCACACATATATTCATCTTTTGTGTTCCTAGTTTGACTTATAGAACGATAATAACGGATATATATTCCTAATTTGATTTCCTGATCAGCATGTCCCCGCTCAGGGCCGTCTTTTTTAAAGCTGTCTTTATTAAGAATGTCGTCGTTCATGTTATGGATTTCGCATTTATTATCATTGTAACACATATTTTGACCGATTCCATGCCAGACTTAACTAGATGATTGTGAAATAACGGGAATTATTCCAAATTTTGATTTCCTGATCAGCATGTCCCCGCTCAGGACCGTCTTTCTTATAAAATGTCATAATTACTCATTTTGTCGTTCATATGACGGATTTCGCATTTATTATCATTGTAACACATATTTTGACCGATTCCATGCCAGACTTAAGTAGATGACTGGAAATAACGAGAATTATTCCGAATTTGATTTCCTGATCAGGATGTCCCCGCTCAGGACCGTCTTTCTTTTAACATGTCTATAGTACATATTTCAAAGTACATATTACGGATTTCGCATTTATAATGGTAGTCACACATATATTCATCTTTTGTGTTCCTAGCTTGACTTATAGAACGAAAATAACGGATATATATTCCTATTTCGATTTCCTGATCAGCATGTCCCCGCTCAGGACCGACTTTCTCTAAGATGTCTATAGTACATATTCCAAAGTACATATTACGGATTTCGCATTTATAATGGTAGTCACACATATATTCATATTTTGTGTTCCTAGCTTGACTTATAGAACGATAATAACGGATATATATTCCTAATTTGATTTCCCGATCAGGATGTCCCCGCTCAGGACCGTCTTTCTTTAACATGTCTATAGTACATATTTCAAAGTACATATTTCGGATCATATATTCATATTTTGTGTTCCTAGCTTGACTTATAGAACGATGATTACGGATATATATTCCTAATTTGATTTCCTGATCAGCATGTCCCCGCTCAGGACCGTCTTTCTTTTAACATGTCTATAGTACATATTTCAAAGTAAATATTAAGGATTTCGCATTTATAATTGTAGTCACACATATATTCATCTTTTGTGTTCCTAGTTTGACTTATAGAACGATAATAACGGATATATATTCCTAATTTGATTTCCTGATCAGCATGTCCCCGCTCAGGGCCGTCTTTTTTAAAGCTGTCTTTATTAAGAATGTCGTCGTTCATGTTATGGATTTCGCATTTATTATCATTGTAACACATATTTTGACCGATTCCATGCCAGACTTAACTAGATGATTGTGAAATAACGGGAATTATTCCAAATTTTGATTTCCTGATCAGCATGTCCCCGCTCAGGACCGTCTTTCTTATAAAATGTCATAATTACTCATTTTGTCGTTCATATGACGGATTTCGCATTTATTATCATTGTAACACATATTTTGACCGATTCCATGCCAGACTTAAGTAGATGACTGGAAATAACGAGAATTATTCCGAATTTGATTTCCTGATCAGGATGTCCCCGCTCAGGACCGTCTTTCTTTTAACATGTCTATAGTACATATTTCAAAGTAAATATTACGGATTTCGCATTTATAATGGTAGTCACACATATATTCATCTTTTGTGTTCCTAGCTTGACTTATAGAACGATAATAACGGGTATACATTCCTATTTTGATTTCCTGATCAGGATGCCCCCGCTCAGGACCGTCTTTCTTTTAACATGTCTATAGTACATATTTCAAAGTACATATTTCGGATCATATATTCATCTTTTGTGTTCCTAGCTTGACTTATAGAACGATAATTACGGATATATATTCCTAATTTGATTTCCTGATCAGCATGTCCCCGCTCAGGACCGTCTTTCTTTTAACATGTCTATAGTACATATTTCAAAGTAAATATTAAGGATTTCGCATTAGTAATGGTAGTCACACATATATTCATCTTTTGTGTTCCTAGTTTGACTTATAGAACGATAATAACGGATGTGTATTCCTAATTTGATTTCCTGATCAGCATGTCCCCGCTCAGGGCCGTCTTTTTTAAAGCTGTCTTTATTAAGAATGTCGTCGTTCATGTTATGGATTTCGCATTTATTATCATTGTAACACATATTTTGACCGATTCCATGCCAGACTTAACTAGATGATTGTGAAATAACGGGAATTATTCCAAATTTTGATTTCCTGATCAGCATGTCCCCGCTCAGGACCGTCTTTCTTATAAAATGTCATAATTACTCATTTTGTCGTTCATATGACGGATTTCGCATTTATTATCATTGTAACACATATTTTGACCGATTCCATGCCAGACTTAAGTAGATGACTGGAAATAACGAGAATTATTCCGAATTTGATTTCCTGATCAGGATGTCCCCGCTCAGGACCGTCTTTCTTTTAACATGTCTATAGTACATATTTCAAAGTAAATATTACGGATTTCGCATTTATAATGGTAGTCACACATATATTCATCTTTTGTGTTCCTAGCTTGACTTATAGAACGATAATAACGGGTATACATTCCTATTTTGATTTCCTGATCAGGATGCCCCCGCTCAGGACCGTCTTTCTTTTAACATGTCTATAGTACATATTTCAAAGTACATATTACGGATTTCGCATTTATAATGGTAGTCACACATATATTCATCTTTTGTGTTCCTAGCTTGACTTATAGAACGAAAATAACGGATATATATTCCTATTTCGATTTCCTGATCAGCATGTCCCCGCTCAGGACCGACTTTCTCTAAGATGTCTATAGTACACATTCCAAAGTACATATTACGGATTTCGCATTTATAATGGTAGTCACACATATATTCATATTTTGTGTTCCTAGCTTGACTTATAGAACGATAATAACGGATATATATTCCTAATTTGATTTCCCGATCAGGATGTCCCCGCTCAGGACCGTCTTTCTTTAACATGTCTATAGTACATATTTCAAAGTACATATTTCGGATCATATATTCATCTTTTGTGTTCCTAGCTTGACTTATAGAACGATAATTACGGATATATATTCCTAATTTGATTTCCTGATCAGCATGTCCCCGCTCAGGACCGTCTTTCTTTTAACATGTCTATAGTACATATTTCAAAGTAAATATTAAGGATTTCGCATTAGTAATGGTAGTCACACATATATTCATCTTTTGTGTTCCTAGTTTGACTTATAGAACGATAATAACGGATGTGTATTCCTAATTTGATTTCCTGATCAGCATGTCCCCGCTCAGGGCCGTCTTTTTTAAAGCTGTCTTTATTAAGAATGTCGTCGTTCATGTTATGGATTTCGCATTTATTATCATTGTAACACATATTTTGACCGATTCCATGCCAGACTTAACTAGATGATTGTGAAATAACGGGAATTATTCCAAATTTTGATTTCCTGATCAGCATGTCCCCGCTCAGGACCGTCTTTCTTTTAACATGTCTATAGTACATATTTCAAAGTAAATATTACGGATTTCGCATTTATAATGGTAGTCACACATATATTCATCTTTTGTGTTCCTAGCTTGACTTATAGAACGATAATAACGGGTATACATTCCTATTTTGATTTCTTGATCAGGATGCCCCCGCTCAGGACCGTCTTTCTTTTAACATGTCTATAGTACATATTTCAAAGTACATATTACGGATTTCGCATTTATAATGGTAGTCACACATATATTCATCTTTTGTGTTCCTAGCTTGACTTATAGAACGATAATAACGGATATATATTCCTAATTTGATTTCCTGATCAGCATGTCCCCGCTCAGGGCCGTCTTTTTTTAAAGCTGTCTTTATTAAGAATGTCGTCGTTCATGTTATGGATTTCGCATTTATTATCATTGTAACACATATTTTGACCGATTCCATGCCAGACTTAACTAGATGATTGTGAAATAACGGGAATTATTCCAAATTTTGAATTTACTGATCAGCATGTCCCCGCTCAGGACCGCCTTTCTTATAAAATGTCATAATTACTCATTTTGTCGTTCATATGACGGATTTCGCATTTATTATCATTGTAACACATATTTTGACCGATTCCATGCCAGACTTAAGTAGATGACTGGAAATAACGAGAATTATTCCGAATTTGATTTCCTGGTCAGGATGTCCCCGCTCAGGACCGTCTTTCTTTTAACATGTCTATAGTACATATTTCAAAGTACATATTACGGATTTCGCATTTATAATGGTAGTCACACTATATTCATCTTTTGTGTTCCTAGCTTGACTTACAGAACGATGATAACGGATATATATTCCTAATTTGATTTCCTGATCAGGATGTCCCCGCTCAGGACCGTCTTTCTTTTAACATGTCTATAGTACATATTTCAAAGTACATATTACGGATTTCGCATTTATAATGGTAGTCACACATATATTCATCTTTTGTGTTCCTAGCTTGACTTATAGAACGAAAATAACGGATATATATTCCTATTTCGATTTCCTGATCAGCATGTCCCCGCTCAGGACCGACTTTCTCTAAGATGTCTATAGTACATATTCCAAAGTACATATTACGGATTTCGCATTTATAATGGTAGTCACACATATATTCATATTTTGTGTTCCTAGCTTGACTTATAGAACGATAATAACGGATATATATTCCTAATTTGATTTCCCGATCAGGATGTCCCCGCTCAGGACCGTCTTTCTTTAACATGTCTATAGTACATATTTCAAAGTACATATTTCGGATCATATATTCATCTTTTGTGTTCCTAGCTTGACTTATAGAACGATGATTACGGATATATATTCCTAATTTGATTTCCTGATCAGCATGTCCCCGCTCAGGACCGTCTTTCTTTTAACATGTCTATAGTACATATTTCAAAGTAAATATTAAGGATTTCGCATTTATAATTGTAGTCACACATATATTCATCTTTTGTGTTCCTAGTTTGACTTATAGAACGATAATAACGGATATATATTCCTAATTTGATTTCCTGATCAGCATGTCCCCGCTCAGGGCCGTCTTTTTTAAAGCTGTCTTTATTAAGAATGTCGTCGTTCATGTTATGGATTTCGCATTTATTATCATTGTAACACATATTTTGACCGATTCCATGCCAGACTTAACTAGATGATTGTGAAATAACGGGAATTATTCCAAATTTTGATTTCCTGATCAGCATGTCCCCGCTCAGGACCGTCTTTCTTATAAAATGTCATAATTACTCATTTTGTCGTTCATATGACGGATTTCGCATTTATTATCATTGTAACACATATTTTGACCGATTCCATGCCAGACTTAAGTAGATGACTGGAAATAACGAGAATTATTCCGAATTTGATTTCCTGATCAGGATGTCCCCGCTCAGGACCGTCTTTCTTTTAACATGTCTATAGTACATATTTCAAAGTAAATATTACGGATTTCGCATTTATAATGGTAGTCACACATATATTCATCTTTTGTGTTCCTAGCTTGACTTATAGAACGATAATAACGGGTATACATTCCTATTTTGATTTCCTGATCAGGATGCCCCCGCTCAGGACCGTCTTTCTTTTAACATGTCTATAGTACATATTTCAAAGTACATATTACGGATTTCGCATTTATAATGGTAGTCACACATATATTCATCTTTTGTGTTCCTAGCTTGACTTATAGAACGAAAATAACGGATATATATTCCTATTTCGATTTCCTGATCAGCATGTCCCCGCTCAGGACCGACTTTCTCTAAGATGTCTATAGTACACATTCCAAAGTACATATTACGGATTTCGCATTTATAATGGTAGTCACACATATATTCATATTTTGTGTTCCTAGCTTGACTTATAGAACGATAATAACGGATATATATTCCTAATTTGATTTCCCGATCAGGATGTCCCCGCTCAGGACCGTCTTTCTTTAACATGTCTATAGTACATATTTCAAAGTACATATTTCGGATCATATATTCATCTTTTGTGTTCCTAGCTTGACTTATAGAACGATAATTACGGATATATATTCCTAATTTGATTTCCTGATCAGCATGTCCCCGCTCAGGACCGTCTTTCTTTTAACATGTCTATAGTACATATTTCAAAGTAAATATTAAGGATTTCGCATTAGTAATGGTAGTCACACATATATTCATCTTTTGTGTTCCTAGTTTGACTTATAGAACGATAATAACGGATGTGTATTCCTAATTTGATTTCCTGATCAGCATGTCCCCGCTCAGGGCCGTCTTTTTTAAAGCTGTCTTTATTAAGAATGTCGTCGTTCATGTTATGGATTTCGCATTTATTATCATTGTAACACATATTTTGACCGATTCCATGCCAGACTTAACTAGATGATTGTGAAATAACGGGAATTATTCCAAATTTTGATTTCCTGATCAGCATGTCCCCGCTCAGGACCGTCTTTCTTTTAACATGTCTATAGTACATATTTCAAAGTAAATATTACGGATTTCGCATTTATAATGGTAGTCACACATATATTCATCTTTTGTGTTCCTAGCTTGACTTATAGAACGATAATAACGGGTATACATTCCTATTTTGATTTCTTGATCAGGATGCCCCCGCTCAGGACCGTCTTTCTTTTAACATGTCTATAGTACATATTTCAAAGTACATATTACGGATTTCGCATTTATAATGGTAGTCACACATATATTCATCTTTTGTGTTCCTAGCTTGACTTATAGAACGATAATAACGGATATATATTCCTAATTTGATTTCCTGATCAGCATGTCCCCGCTCAGGGCCGTCTTTTTTTAAAGCTGTCTTTATTAAGAATGTCGTCGTTCATGTTATGGATTTCGCATTTATTATCATTATAACACATATTTTGACCGATTCCATGCCAGACTTAACTAGATGATTGTGAAATAACGGGAATTATTCCAAATTTTGAATTTACTGATCAGCATGTCCCCGCTCAGGACCGCCTTTCTTATAAAATGTCATAATTACTCATTTTGTCGTTCATATGACGGATTTCGCATTTATTATCATTGTAACACATATTTTGACCGATTCCATGCCAGACTTAAGTAGATGACTGGAAATAACGAGAATTATTCCGAATTTGATTTCCTGGTCAGGATGTCCCCGCTCAGGACCGTCTTTCTTTTAACATGTCTATAGTACATATTTCAAAGTACATATTACGGATTTCGCATTTATAATGGTAGTCACACTATATTCATCTTTTGTGTTCCTAGCTTGACTTACAGAACGATGATAACGGATATATATTCCTAATTTGATTTCCTGATCAGGATGTCCCCGCTCAGGACCGTCTTTCTTTTAACATGTCTATAGTACATATTTCAAAGTACATATTACGGATTTCGCATTTATAATGGTAGTCACACATATATTCATCTTTTGTGTTCCTAGCTTGACTTATAGAACGAAAATAACGGATATATATTCCTATTTCGATTTCCTGATCAGCATGTCCCCGCTCAGGACCGACTTTCTCTAAGATGTCTATAGTACATATTCCAAAGTACATATTACGGATTTCGCATTTATAATGGTAGTCACACATATATTCATATTTTGTGTTCCTAGCTTGACTTATAGAACGATAATAACGGATATATATTCCTAATTTGATTTCCCGACCAGGATGTCCCCGCTCAGGACCGTCTTTCTTTAACATGTCTATAGTACATATTTCAAAGTACATATTTCGGATCATATATTCATCTTTTGTGTTCCTAGCTTGACTTATAGAACGATAATTACGGATATATATTCCTAATTTGATTTCCTGATCAGCATGTCCCCGCTCAGGACCGTCTTTCTTTTAACATGTCTATAGTACATATTTCAAAGTAAATATTAAGGATTTCGCATTAGTAAGTGTAGTCACACATATATTCATCTTTTGTGTTCCTAGTTTGACTTATAGAACGATAATAACGGATGTATATTCCTAATTTGATTTCCTGATCAGCATGTCCCCGCTCAGGGCCGTCTTTTTTTAAAGCTGTCTTTATTAAGAATGTCGTCGTTCATGTTATGGATTTCGCATTTATTATCATTGTAACACATATTTTGACCGATTCCATGCCAGACTTAACTAGATGATTGTGAAATAACGGGAATTATTCCAAATTTTGATTTCCTGATCAGCATGTCCCCGCTCAGGACCGTCTTTCTTATAAAATGTCATAATTACTCATTTTGTCGTTCATATGACGGATTTCGCATTTATTATCATTGTAACACATATTTTGACCGATTCCATGCCAGACTTAAGTAGATGACTGGAAATAACGAGAATTATTCCGAATTTGATTTCCTGATCAGGATGTCCCCGCTCAGGACCGTCTTTCTTTTAACATGTCTATAGTACATATTTCAAAGTACATATTACGGATTTCGCATTTATAATGGTAGTCACACTATATTCATCTTTTGTGTTCCTAGCTTGACTTACAGAACGATGATAACGGATATATATTCCTAATTTGATTTCCTGATCAGGATGTCCCCGCTCAGGACCGTCTTTCTTTTAACATGTCTATAGTACATATTCCAAAGTACATATTACGGATTTCGCTTTTATATTGGTCGTCACACATATATTCATCTTTTGTGTTCCTAGCTTGACTTATAGAACGATAATAACGGATATATATTCCTAATTTGATTTCCTGATCAGGATGCCCCCGCTCAGGACCGTCTTTCTTTTAACATGTCTATAGTACATATTCAAAAGTACATTTTTCGGATTTCGCTTTTATAATAGTTGTCACACATATATTCATATTTTGTGTTCCTAGCTTGACTGATAGAACGATAATAACGGATATATATTCCTAATTTGATTTCCTGAACAGCATGTCCCCGCTCAGGACCGTCTTTCTTTTAACATGTCTATAGTACATATTCCAAAGTACATTTTTCGGATTACGCTTTTATAATGGTTGCACACATATATTCATCTTATGTGTTCCTAGCTTGACTTATAGAACGATGATAACGGATATATATTCCTAATTTGATTTCCTGATCAGGATGTCCCCGCTCAGGACCGTCTTTCTTTTAACATGTCTATAGTACATATTTCAAAGTAAATATTAAGGATTTCGCATTAATAATGGTAGTCACACATATTTTCATCTTTTGTGTTTCTAGTTTGACTTATAGAACGATAATAACGGATATATATTCCTAATTTGATTTCCTGATCATGATGTCCCCGCTAAGGACCGTCTTCTTTAAAGCTGTCTTTAAAAAGAATGTCGTCGTTCATGTTATGGATTTCGCATTTATTCTTAATTGCAACACATATTTTGACCGATTCTATACCAGACTTCATTATATGACTAAAAATATCGGGAATTGTTACGAATTTTATTTCCTGATCAGGATGTCCTCGCTCAGGACCATCTTTCTTATAAAATGTCTTAATTTCTCATTTCGCCGTTCATGTTATGGATTTCGCATTTATTATAATAATTTTATTGTTACACATATTTTGACCGATTCCATGTCAGACTTAACTAGATAACATGATATAACGAGAATTATTCCGAATTTGATTTCCTGATCAGGATGTCCCCGGTCAGGACCGTCTTTCTTTTAAACATGTCTATAGAGTCTAGTACCTGTATATTTCCATGTACATATTACGAATTTTGCATTGATAATGGTTGATACATATATTGCCATTTTTTTTGCCCTAAACCTAACTTAAAGAACGTGAATAACGGTACACATATTCGATTGCCCTATTATGATGGTCCCGCTCAGGACCGTTTGTTTTAATAAAACATTTCTATTACGTATTTCGTTGTTCGTGTTACCTATTTTTTAAATAAACATCAAAAGAAAGCATCATCTCTTGAGTGTATTATGAATGAATTAGAAACAACGGATATATACCTTTTCATTCCCTGATCATGTTGTCCCCACTCAGGATCGTCTTTCTGATCAGCAGTATTATCTATTGTCATCTCGATAGACACATGATTGAAGGGAGGTAACTTTTACATTCCCTCTCTGAATTATAAGTTGTTATATGCCTTTTTGCTATAAAACAATAATAATAATGATTTATTTATATATAGTTTGGTTCTTATACTTGTCTTTATATGGGGTTAGGTCCTAAATTGATGCGATTGTTTACATATGTTGGCTTAATGAGTGTATGAAAACGGCATGGTGTAACGGTCCTGGTCAGCGACGGTCCCAGTCAGCCCCGGTTCCCATGAGGGCCGCTCAGCTGTTTGATACTGTTGGCGCAGCCCACGCGACCTTGGCGTTTACGAAGAATAACTATAGTCTATTTCAAGATTACGTCAGCGAGGTCAGGACCGTGACGCGATCCTCGGACCTCAGCGGTCAGTAACATATCATATTGTTTCCCCGAACACATGATATATCGCGAATAAGTTTTTTCAATGATATGTAACAGAAATGAATCGAATTAATGAAGGTTAAGTTGTTTAACACGACCAACCCATGTGTAGGATACCGCGTGACTGTGCTAATGACCCAAATAGCACGTTGCATCTTTGGCAGCCGTCTGCATTTTTTCACGACTGTCTCGAATGAAAATTCGCCATTGGTTGTTGTATATGTATATGTCCGCAGCAATTTTAAATCAGATAGCATTAATTGCATTAATGACATACATTTTATTCCAAAATGCTAAAAATGCTTTTCGTTGTAGATTTCCGCATGGTTAGCTTGAGCAATAGAAACGACATGAACGAAACTTATGTAATAGATCAAGTTAAAATTTCACGTTATTATTTTTTGTTTTATCAAAGTGTCATATGTCATTTAAATATTCATTAAATGATTCAAAAAAGAGTGAGACACCATAAATTCATATCCAAATTCAGCATTATAAAAATGAAGTACCATCTTACAATTCACATGTAATCATATACTTCGATTTTTCTTGATAATTGAAAAAAGTATACATAATGAGACAGTGATTATGTATAGTATGTATCAATGCAGTGCTAATGATGATATAAATTTGTCTACGATTGAACACGAGTATACAAGCTTAGGCCAGAGACGTATAAAAGCTTTATAAATACGTCTCTGTTTAGGCCTAGAGCCAATGATGTGTCTCTGTACCATCATTCAAATCAGTGAAGTTGGCATTTTGCATACGTGCATTCTGACAAAAAATAATCGCATGCGAGGTAACCAACGATCTATCAGAAATTGTGTTTTATTTTCCACACCCCTTTAATTGTTACAGGGTTATCATTCTGGTATATATATAGTATCCCCAGTTTCCACAGCTAGTGGTAAACTACCACTTCTAATTAAAAAAATTATCGAGTTTATTCCCCCCTCCCCCCTCCCAAGTTCTGTAAACTCAGACGGTCGGGACGGTACATCTGTATCGAAAGTTGTGTATTTAATATTTCAGAAATTTTGCTCTGAACAAACAAGTTGAAAAATAAAACATCATACGTCATGATATATAAATGCAATTCTGATAGCCGAAGATCTTAAATATCAGAGATGTACTTAAGCTAATATTTGAATCCAGTCTGGACGTAAATCTTTTAAACCTGGATGTTTCACATAGAACAGAGTCGAAATCGGAACACTTGAAGAGAAACGGTCAAAGAAACTGTCGTCCAATGCAAAGAAACTGGCTTTGGATGTAAATAATTATGTGTTTGAACATGTGCAGGCCTTTCATCAAATCCAGCAAAAGATTTTAAACATGCAATTTATGTCTATCTCTATTATATATCACTAATTATGTAAAATTGACTTATTTCAACTTTAAATTTGTAAATGTCTATGTCATCACTTGTGTAAATATTGTTTGTTGATAAAAGATGGCTTCATAAGTTGTTATAACTTGTGGCTAATCCCTTGTTTCTATTTTGGACAATAAATATGTTTAAAGTCAAAAGTCATGTCAAAGAAATTCTTTTATGTACATGTATTATGCAGTACATGTATTAATATGGTAATATTTTTATGATAAGCTTTCTATAAATTTAAAGCTTTATGTATTGCTGGCATGATTAACGCTGCATGGGCAATTTTAATGTAAGAAAAGTAATCAAAACAAAATCATTTGAATTTTACCTTTTTAATTGAATCAACTATAAATTACACCGTAACTGCAAAATAAGTAATTAAAAAGAAGAACGAGAACACTAAGTTGAGTTTAAAAATAAAAAAAAGAAACACAGAATCGAAGAATCAAGGATTTTTTTTGGTAATTAAACATTAAGCTCGAGACTGACCTAATATTACATGGATTAACAAAAAGCCTCTCTAAAGCCAAGATATTTTACCGTTATGTTGTCGCGCAATTCTCTTTATATAACTATGTAACGTCACTGCGCTAAACTTGGGAAACTTTTAGACAAATACCAATGCTCTTTATACAAAACTATCATATCCAAATGACTAATAGCTATTAGTATATGACACTTTCGTTTTATGTTTAATCATACGTTGGAATATGTACTCTGCATAGGACCTTTACTTGTTCTATAAGAGAAACAGATATTAAAGTATCATACATTCAAACAAGAAATATTCACATGCATATAAGCAGGGATGTATTTTATATATAACATTATCATATTTATATGATATTGGTCTATATATGTATATAATACGTATCGGATATGAGGTTCTATTGCGACAAATGTAAATAAAGAATATTACGAAAACAGAAGGATATTAGAAACATAATGAAATGCGATATTAGAAATAAATAAAAAAAGACAAAATTGTAAAACGAACACAAGTCGCATTAGTCTCCAATATAACACAGGGGCACGTTACAATAGTAATGTATGTATAAAATATATGGGGGGTCGATATAAACGTGTTATGTTTATATCGACCCCCCCCCCATATATTTAATACATGCATTACTATTGTAACGTATCCCTGTGAATATAATGACAAGTGCGTGTCATTTCGAAGGATGGAGGTCAGAAAATTCGTCTGCTAACTAACAACCGGACTTATGGTAACAAACATTTAATAGACCTAACGACACATTCTCCCGTTAATGGTATCATTTATTTAAACAAAATAAGTTATTTTTGTCAAATTTGTCAAGTTAAGATTAAATATTTATGAATCGATACTATCGAATGTTTCATATATCCAATATTACTTTATGTCCCGCGGTCATGTTTGCGTCGTCTGCAGTGCCATTTGAAGAAACAGACTATAACTTTTTCAGCCGATGGTCAAATCGATTTATGTCCCCTTTCGTAGGAACCAATGAAAACACTTCCGTAAATGGCGTCCATGGAGGCGGGCGCTTTGAGCTTTCTATCCTGTGCATCAGTGATATCTAGACAGGTAAAGACACACACACTCATCTTTTATTACCTATTATTCTCTATATCTCCATAATTTACAGTTAAGAAACCGGGTCGAAAAAACCACATTAACGAAAAATTGAAGGTGACGTTTTGTTGTGAATACAACAGGCATGTCTCAACCTGAAATTTGACAGATCCAGCAGGCCCCTATGCAGCATTACACAGTACATTAATCATAACTACCGACGCCACGTTCTAGATCTAGTTTGTCTGTCTATGTAAATGCATTCCTAGAGCTGCATGTCAACGTAATCGGTACCATATTGTCACTCAGACTCAGGTTTAGGTTTAAGACCATTGCATGAGCACAGGCTTTCATAGCCCCCCCCCCCCCCCGCTTAGGGTTAAAGCTAGAAACCTGACAGTTTCTGCCAGCTGAATGGTTAAAAGAAGCTCTGCACAGAGCAACACTAGGCTGATGTCTCTAGCTACCTTATGCAATGACCTTCTGTGGCTTGATAATTGACAACACAAAAACTGGAACACTAGAAGGAGCTGTGGTGGCCGAGTGATTAATGTGTCACCCTCCACCTCTGGGTTGCGAGTTCGAAACCCATGTGGAGCAGTTGCCAGGTGCTGACCTTAGGCCGGTGGTTTTTCTCCAGGTATTCCCAGTGATTTATTTTGCCCTATTTGACGTTTCCCTAGGCAAAAAAATGTTTTTTTCCACAAATCATTGTGATATTTCCCCAATTTGACAAGTGTAAATAAATTAAGTTAAGTTTTTTGCCATTTTTCATCAATAAAGAGGGCTAAATTAATCCACTACATTAGAAAGGTGTAACACTTGAACAAATAAAGAGAAAAATAGCAGTAATTAGACAACTTTATTACACTTTTTCTGTTTTAAACTTTGCACAGTATAGTGTTGACTGAAATGATATTGTGGCAATAATTTTGTTTACTTGTCATGCAATATTGGATTTAAAAAAAAAAACAAGTTAAACTAAGCTCTATTTAACAGTTTCCATATTTTCCAAATTTTTTGAAAATTCTGTATGGGTGGTTGGAAAAAGTTGGTAAAAAAACACTGATTCCTGCTTTCCTCAACCTCCAAAATCTGGCACTTCTTTAGATGACCCTGGCTTTTAATATGAAATAAACCGAACCAAATGGAACACTAGTGAAAAGGAATGTCACAAACAAGTGGAGTTCAGTATCAATGCCAACAATGAACCACAGTTCACATCATGATTCACCACCTGGAAAAAATAATTTTTTTCTGAAATGTTAAGGGATAATGATGTAAAATTGTGTGCATGTGAGATTGATTGAAAACTAAGCAGGCAGTCATCTTGTGATTTTGCATGTAAAGCTTGTTACCACTCGGAGACTATTGAGGATTGTGTTAACTAGCATGCATCATGCAATGTTTCTTTACAAGTCTAAAGTTGTCTAAGGCTTCATATTATTATGGATCAGTAAAAAAAGAAGAATAAAACGCACAAAATGGATTAATTACAACCGTGAAGATTATTACAAATTGCAATATGTTTTAATCGAATAAAGACTAACACTTTTTAAATTTGCATGTTACATGTATGGTTACTTAATTTCCAATTTCAGACCTTGTAACAAAGCAAAATGTCCTTTGTTCGAGTCCGTAGACCCCATTCAGCTACTGGAATTCCCCGTAAGAAGAGACAGGTTCGGAAAAAACCTGTTTGGGATGTGAGTGTGCCTGTTAACAACAGTATATTATGAATATGGTTTCAATATTGTAATCAATTAAAAGTTGAAAGAAATTACAAGTATACTACACTATATCTGTTTCATTCTACGAACATATTATACTACTTGTACTAGGTACATGTATATCAATTTCAATTTTTCAATAATTCATTTGAAGATATTTTTTTCAGTTTTATGCAAATGAAAGGTGACGTTATTATTTATTAATATTTATGTTAGCTTACTTGTTTTTCAATATGTTCATAGGACACTGTAAACGATTTGACCACACTGAAAGCAACACCAGATGAAATCGTAAGTTGTTCATGTTAGTTTTCAGTTCTCACTTTATATGTTGAAGTATAATCAATTTACTGAAGTGTAAAATGTGTAATATAAAACTTTGATCTGTGAAATATGTTGTTGTCTTGAAGGCAGAAATTTTCTCTAGAGAGTTCATTAGAATTAGTTCTACAATGGTTTGTCTTTAATTATTCTCAAAATAAAATGATAATGAAAGCACATTCTTAAGTCTGAAGTTAATAAATGTTGATGCTTCCATTTCGATTCTAATCGCAGGTAATTTTTATAACATTGTAAAACTAAAGTAGCAAGTGGACAACAACTACATGTATAAGATTTAGACAACAGGTGATTATTAGCTAACCTGGTCCGAAGGACCGAGGTGAGCATATGCCATACTGTGGTGTCCGTCGTCCGTCAACAATTTCTTTAAACGGCTTTTCCTCCATAACCACTGATAGGAAATCACCCTAATTTTGCAGGAAGCATCCTTAGGTGCCGTGAGGATTTAAAATTGTACTAATGGTGGGACTGACCCCCAAGGGGGCTGAGGGGCGGGGCCAAAAAGGGTTATTTAGCTTTATTGGTTTGAGCGACTTCTTCTCCATAAACACTGATTAGAAATGAGCCTTATTTGGCAGAAAGTATCCCTAGGTGCTCAGGATTCAAAATTGTACTCATGGTGGGACTGATTCCCTAGGGGGTTGAGGGGTGGGGCCATAAAAAATAATTTACCTATATTGATATTAGCGACTTCTTCTTCATAACCACTGATTGGTAATCAACCTTATTTGGCAGGAAGCATCCTTAGGTGCCCAGGATTCAAAATTGTACTAATGGTGGGACTGACCCCCTAGGGGGCTGAGGGGGCGGGGCCAAAAATTGTTATTTAGCTATATTGGTTTAATTGACTTCTTCTCCATAACCATTGATTGGAAATCAGCCTTATTTGGCAGGAAACATCCCTAGCTGCTCAGGATTCAAAATGGTACTAATGGTGGGACCGATCCCCTAGGGGGCTTAGGGGCGGGGCCAAAAAGGGTTATTTAGCTATATTGGTTTAGTCGACTTCTTCTCCATAACCACTGATTGGTAATCAACTTTATTTGGCAGAAAGCATCCTTAGGTGCCCAGGATTCAAAATTGTACTAATGGTGGGGACTGACCCCCTAGGGGGCTGAGGGGCGGGGCCAAAAATGGTTATTTAGCTATATTAGTTTAGTCAACTTCTTCTTCATAACCATTAATTGGAAATTAGCTTTATTTGGCAGGAAGCATCCCTAGGTGCTCAAGTTTCAAAATTGTAATAATGGTGGGACTGACCCCCTCGGGGGCTGAGGGGCGAGCCAAAAAGAAAATAATCTATCATGATTACCTAGATACCAATGTATCTAGGTGAGCAATACAGGCCCCTGGGCCTCTTGTTATAATTAGGGCATGGTCTTTTTTTACAGCCTATACTTTATTGAGAGCTACAGACAATTAAGTGATAGTTATTTTTGGCTTATTTTATGAAACTGTACCGATTCTGAAAATAGGCAAACATTTTTGTCTCGTCTCTTTTTTTAGGCATATAGAAAAGTATCTCACCAGTCTAAACATGCCCTGGCTGCACGACTCCAGGCACAGAAAGACCTTCAACAGAAAAGTATGTACAGAGATACTGGTTACAATAGTGTTGAAATATGAGGATAAGATCATGATGAAAATCTGAAAAGTCAGATGATATTGAATTATTTAACTATCTATAAACATGACTATAAACTTATATCCGATTCAAATTTCTAATGTCACATCCTAGATATCTGAATGATAGTAAATTTTCTTATCACGATCTTTCTGTTTCAAATTATTTTAATTTATTACATGAAGCTAATGAATGCACATGATACAGTATACATATACAGTATACTGAAATGGATCTCCGAATATTTTTTTTAACTTGATTTTCAAATTCTAGCTTTAATTGTCTATTAACATAGTTTTTGTGATTCTATATCTTTTTCAGAGAAGAAATCAGCAGATCTGAGTATTTCCAATGCTGAAGCCAGACAACTTGCCATCATGAAGGAGGTGCTGTATGATCAGCAACAGGTAGCTAATCGTCGAGGATTTGCTGTAGTTCTGTAATAAGAGGAGGGATGGCTTTAGGATCTGTTGTAGTTCTGTAATAAGAGGAGGGATGGCTTTAGGATCTGTTGTAGTTCTGGAATAAGAGGAAGGATGGCTTTAGGATCTGTTGTAGTTCTGGAATAAGAGGAGGGATGGCTTAAGGATCTGTTGTAGTTCTGTAATAAGAGGAGGGATGGCTTTAGGATCTGTTGTAGTTCTGGAATAAGAGGAGGGATGGCTTTAGGATCTGTTGTAGTTCTGTAATAAGAGGAGGGATGGCTTTAGGATCTGTTGTAGTTCTGGAATAAGAGAAGGGATGGCTTTAGGATCTGTTGTAGTTCTGGAATAAGAGAAGGGATGGCTTTAGGATCTGTTGTAGTTCTGGAATAAGAGGAGGGATGGCTTTAGGATCTGTTGTAGTTCTGTAATAAGAGGAGGGATGGCTTTAGGATCTGTTGTAGTTCTGGAATAAGAGGAGGGATGGGATCTGCTGTAGTTCTGGAATAAAATTAATTACCGTAAATGCTCTTGTTACAATGTTCCTGTAGTGGGGTTTGAAATTTAAAAAAAAACTGTAAGAGGATGATTTTGCTGTTTAGTTTAAATCATCTGACACGTAAGCCAGGAGATATGATAGATTTGTGATAATGAATGATTTAATGTCATATCACTTTGGAAAGATGCATCTGATCGCCACAGCTGTAGAGGACAAACAAAAAGAATATTCCTAAACAATCAGCTACAATACTAAGAAATATTTCGATCAGAACAGGAATGATTTTGAAGGAACAACCAGAACATGTAGTGTCAGCAATTAATGTTAATTCTTTTAAAAATAAGGTAGATAATCATTGGAAAAATCAAGAACTTTATTTTTTCAATTATAAAGCAAAAATCAAGACATAGAGAACAATGTACATGTATACCAGATATAACATTTAATTTATTTTATTTATGTATCACTTGTGAGCTTGATATAGAGGACTTTAAATGATCCTGAACCAGAATAAAGCTTATCTGATGGGATTGGTATCTTGTGTAAGTGGCCAGACCCCAGTGTTTTCCTTTTAATATGCTAAAATGGAATGCATATTTATATGTACTGTGTCGATGTTATGTTATCCCATTTTTCTTAAACAAATCCTTTATAGATATCCTTTCAGTTTTGAGATATTTGCCTTGACAAACACGGGAGATATAAGGATCATCTCATGTAAACATTGACTATTATGTTGTGTGTAAAAATAGAGGTATACTGTAGACAAACTCATTTTTGTGAGCGATTAATTTTTGTGTATTTGCAGGTGTTTAAAATTCGCGAAAAATAATTGCTACTAAATAGTTTCAATCAGAGGTATGCCAACTGTAGGAATATTGAACTGTACTGTACATAGGATTTACGACTGAATTTATCGCGAAATAGTTGTTTCGTTAGTACGAAACATGAAATTAAGTTGCTGCGAAAATAAGTTGGATTACAGTAATAAAAAAGGACAATCCTAGAGCGATACAACAAAGTTAAGAGAATACAGAAGCATGTTAGATAGAAAAATAACACACTGACTCTATTTTCATACTTCAGAAAGTAGACGTTTGTCTGCATAACTAGGAATACACACTGGTCTGCTTGGTTCCATTTATGGCTTTAAACCAACAAGCTCAATACAGTGTTTTAACTTTTATTTAAAATTATGCCCACTAATTAAAATTCATGTTTTCATGATTCCAGTTTCAAAATGCAATATCCAAGTCAGACAAGATGATGGCGTCGGTGAAGGATATGTTTGGTGATGATCCAAGGGTTGGTATATCATAGTCATTGGTTGATCATCTCAGTCCAATTAACGATAGAAAAGCTTGAAAGATTCATTATTGTGTTGATTATCTCAGTCCAATTAACGATAGAAAAGCTTGAAAGATTCAATATTGTGCTGATTATCTCGGTCCAATTAACGATAGAAAAGCTTGAAAGATTCATTATTGTGTGGATTATCTTAGTTCAATTAATGATAGAAAATCTTGAAAGATTATTCATATATCTTTTTAACTAATAGACATATAAAATTTGCTCCTATGCTTAATACTATTATGTGTCTATATAGAAATGTTGTGGTTGTTTACTACTGGTATGTTCTCATATTGAAATCAGATGTTTAAAAGTTTTACCTAGTCGGGTACAACTCTGTTGCACCTACATGTTAGGTTCAAATATCATATACAGTAGCAGACTTGTGCTTAATGACCATTTTTTGTCCATGATGAATAGGCAAATTAATTCAAAATGTATCATTTTCAAATAATTGTCTCATTATAATCGGTCTAATATGAAATCTATTTGACGAGATTTAGAAATATAGGTTGAAGTTGGGGACATTTTGAAATATTTTCTAATACTTTCAGAGATTTGCCGGTTTTCCCAACGTCACCGCGGCCCCAGACCCTGATGGCGTAGACAGGTTTGTAATTGTTCCACTCAAACAATACTATTTATAAATAACAGTGACAAGATCCCTGTGGTTTACTATTTATAAATAATAGTGACTGATCCCTGTGGTTTACTATTTAAAAATAACAATGACCCATCCCTGTGCTTTACTATTTATAAATAATAGTGACCGATCCCTGTGGTTTACTATTTATAAATAATAGTGACCGATCCCTGTGGTTTACTATTTATGAATAATAGTGACCGATCCCTGTGGTTTACTATTTATAAATAATAGTGACTGATCCCTGTGGTTTACTATTTATAAATAACAATGACCCATCCCTGTGCTTTACTATTTATAAATAATAGTGACCGATCCCTGTGGTTTATAATTTATAAATAATAGTGACCGATCCCTGTGGTTTACTATTTATAAATAATAGTGACCGATCCCTGTGGTTTACTATTTATAAATAATAGTGACCGATCCCTGTGGTTTACTATTTATAAATAACAATGACCCATCCCTGTGCTTTACTATTTATAAATAATAGTGACCGATCCCTGTGGTTTACTATTTATAAATAACAATGACCCATCCCTGTGCTTTACTATTTAAAAATAATAGTGACCGATCCCTGTGGTTTACTATTTATAAATAATAGTGACCGATCCCTGTGGTTTACTATTTATAAATAACTGACAGCTCCTGTGGTTAAGTCTCGAAGCGCTCTACACCTTATTTCACATATAAACACAAACAAGTGTTCACAAACATCACCTCTTGTGGACGGGTCGCTAACATTTTGCATATTTGATTTTATTAGAAGGGGAATTCTGACTCTCGCACCCACAAACTATCCCAATATTTAGCGTGCCAGAGTTTGAACCCGTCAGACTAGTCAAAAACCAAATTACTGTTGCTTAATTCAACAAAGGAATATAAACTGAGGAAATACCTAGGCCTGGTCACGACAACTGGTCTATTCACTCTACAGTTTCCTTTACACTTTGAATTTCTTACAACTGTGGAGGCCTGAGGGAATTTGTAAAATCTACGACGTGTTTGCATAGTTATGAATATTTCCATAGTCATGAATAGTGCCATGTAAAAATAAAAAAGGAAGCATCATTACATGATGTTTGAATATTTCACAATATACCAGTGTGTACAAATGTGTGTTCATACAGATCATTCAGACTTTTGATAAATCTTGACAAGTTGGTGTTTTTTCCTGGCCTTTGATTTGATACAGATACAAATTATTTTTATAGTGAACTAAATAACTTGTACACTGTGTACTCTTTCTGTTGACAGGACAGCTAGTCTATATGCAGATCACCCCGATATCAAAACACGCATGGAGGCCCTTAGTCGGTCGCTAATGGATGGCTCAGCGCTCAACGACTTTGAGACTGACTCAGGTGTGTGATACATGCTGAATTTCATTCTTATATTTGTTGGCAGAAGAAAAGGAAAACAAACGAATAAAGCAACACTTAGATGAAAAGAAAAGAACAGACATACACAGGCTGTATTTCTTCATAAATTTCTACATAAAATTCATGTGAAATATATAAAAATATCACATGCATTTTCCATGAAGAAATATTACCTGTGTATTGCTTAATGAAAACAATTAGATTTGACATTGATATATCATCTCTTTGAAATATTTTAATATTTTGAAATGCTAAAAAGTTAGAATCTCCATGTGAAATCGATAAGAACTAGTTTTCATGTGAATTTCATGGGAAAATTTCACATGAAATAATTCATGTGAATTCCATGTGCAAAAAGTTTCATCAGAATTATAGGAAATTCAAGTAAAATTGAAGAAAAATTGGCTGTGTAGGTTCAAATCGATCGTTAAAGAGTAATAAACAATTAACTTTGCATCAGAAGTAAGGAATAGTTATCGGTATGTAATATTTGAAGGGGTATAGATCTCTTTTAAAAGCAATTTGTTTCTGTTCACACTTTGAATGCTGAAACCTTCTTTGTCACAGTTGAGTAGCTTTTTAAGATGATGACATGCAATTTAAAACTATTTTGCTGGCTTTGGAGCCATTGTTTACAATTTCCTATTTATTTCCTAGATGATGAAGCAATTGCTCCTGAGCCGATTACTTATCAACCTCAGATGAATATGGAGCGATTTGAGAAGTTCCTTGCCCACGAGGAGAAGAACAATACCCTCAGCACTATCAGTGGTCAGGCCCAGATAAGCCAGCTCGCCCAGGGTCCAATACAGAGCACACAGATTCAGGACCCGGCCAGTCTACATACCTCTATGGGTAATTATGTCAGTCATCTCAAACCTCAGTACGAAAAGTGTGGCAGTCTGCACATCTCTCTAAGGAATTTGTGGCCATATGCACATCTCCTTATATTTATGGCTCTCTGCACATCTCCATGAGGATTTTGTGGCAGTCTGCACATCTCCATGAGGATTTTGTGGCAGTCTGCACATCTAAAATTTGTGGCCATCTGCACATCTTCATAAGGAAATTGTGGCAGTCTGGACATCTCCATAAGGTTTTTGTGGCCGTCTGCACATCTCCATAAGGAAATTGTGGCAGCATACACACCTTCATAAGCTGTGTTGCAGACCCACACCTCAATAAGCTATATGTTACAGCCCCACACCTCAATAAGCTATTTGTTACAGCCCCACACCTCAATAAGCTATGTGTAACAGCCCCACACCTCAATAAGCTATGTGTTGCAGCCCCACACCTCAATAAGCTATGTGTAACAGCCCCACACCTCAATAAGCTATGTGTAACAGCCCCACACCTCAATAAGCTATGTGTTGCAGCCCCACACCTCAATAAGCTATGTGTAACAGCCCCACACCTCAATAAGCTATGTGTAACAGCCCCACACCTCAATAAGCTATGTGTAACAGCCCCACACCTCAATAAGCTATGTGTTGCAGCCCCACACCTCAATAAGCTATGTGTAACAGCCCCACACCTCAATAAGCTATGTGTAACAGACCCACACCTCAATAAGCTATATGTTACAGCCCCACACCTCAATAAGCTATGTGTAACAGCCCCACACCTCAATAAGCTATGTGTTGCAGACCCACACCTCAATAAGCTGTTACAGCCCCACACCTCAATAAGCTATGTGTTACAGCCCCACACCTCAATAAGCTATGTGTTGCATCCCCACACCTTAATAAGCTATGTGTTACAGCCCCACACCTCAATAAGATATGTGTTGCATCCACACACCTTAATAAGCTATGTGTAACAGCCCCACACCTCAATAAGCTATATGTTACAGCCCCACACCTCAATAATATATGTGTTGCAGCCCCACACCTCAATAAGCTATGTGTAACAGCCCCACACTTCAATAAGCTATGTGTAACAGCCCCACACCTTAATAAGCAATGTGTTGCAGCCCAACACCTCAATAAGCTATGTGTAACAGCCCCATACCTCAATAAGCTATTTGTTACAGCCCCACACCTCAATAATCTATGTGTTGCAGCCCCACTCCTCAATAAGCTATGTGTTACAGCCCCACACCTCAATAAGCTATGTGTAACAGCCCCACACCTCAATAAGCTATGTGTAACAGCCCCACACCTCAATAAGTTATGTGTTACAGACCCACACCTCAATAAGCTATATGTTACAGTCCCACTCCTCAAAGAGCTATTTGTTACAGTCCCACACCTCAATAAGCTACTTGTTACAGCTCCACACCTCAATAAGCTATGTGTTACAGACCCACACCTCAATAAGCTATATGTTACAGTCCCACTCCTCAGAGAGCTATTTGTTACAGCCCCACACCTCAATAAGCTACTTGTTACAGCCCCACACCTCAATAAGCTATGTGTTACAGACCCACACCTCAATAAGCTATGTGTTGCAGACCCACACCTCAATAAGCTATGTGTAACAGCCCCACACCTCAATAAGCTATATGTTACAGCCCCACACCTCAATAATATATGTGTTACAGACCGACACCTCAATAAGCTATGTGTAACAGCCCCACTCCTCAATAAGCTATGTGTTACAGCCCCACTCCTCAATAAGCTATGTGTTACAGCCCCACACCTCAATAAGCTATATGTTACAGCCCCAACCCTCAATAAGCTATGTGTTACACACCCACACTTCAATTAGCTATGTATTACAGCCCCAACCCTCATTAAGCTATGTGTAACAGCCCCACACCTCAATAATCTATGTGTAACAACCCCACACCTCAATAAGTTATTTGTTACAGCCCCACACCTCAATAATATATGTGTAACAGCCCCACCCCTCAATAAGCTATATGTTACAGCCCCACACCTCAATAAGCTATGTGTTGCAGACCCACACCTCAATAAGCTATGTGTTGCAGCCCCACTCCTCAATAAGCTATGTGTTGCAGTCCCACACCTCGATAAGCTATGTGTTGCAGTCCCACACCTTCATAAGCTATGTGTTGCTGCCCCACACTTCAATAAGCTATGTGTTTAGTCTCAATCCTTCATATGCTGTGTTGCAATTCCTCACCTCCAATAGGTAATACGGTATGTTTAATATGTGTAAGTCTCACCTCCATTTATATTGTTTGGCAGCCACACACCTTCATAGGCAATGTGTGGCAGTCTACACACTTCCATAGGTGAGGTTCAGGAAGTCCTGATTGGCACCCCTCTTTTTAAAAAAAGTATTGCATCTGTTTTAATTTATTTCAGGAAGTGCTTGTGAAACCCCAAAGAGGAACCCGAATGAGTCTGTTTCAATTCTAAAAACTCCAAGGTCTGCAATCAATGACACAAAAAAGATAAAGAGGACAAGAAAAAGAGTGGCCCCTGCTAAATCTCCACAACACAACAACACGTCAGCTTTCAACCTGACAGATCTACGCAAGGTAATTACTCAAAGATAACTCAATGATACTATAGATCTACATGTGGTAATCGCTCACAGAAGACTCAAATAAAACTACCGGCATAGATCTATGCAAGGTAACTGCTCACAGACAACTCAATGATACTATAGATCTACATGTGGTAATCCCTCACAGAAGACTCAAATAAAACTACCGGCATAGATCCATGCAAGGTAACTGCTCACAGACAACTCAATGATACTATAGATCTATGCAAGGTAACTGCTCACAGACAACTCAATGATACTATAGATCTATGCAAGGTAATTGCTCACAGACAACTCAATGATACTATAGATCTATGCAAGGTAACTGCTCACAGACAACTCAATGAAACTTTAGATCTATGCAAGGTAACTGCTCACAGACAACTCAATGATACTATAGATCTATGCAAGGTAACTGCTCACAGACAACTCAATGATACTATAGATCTATGCAAGGTAACTGCTCATGGACAAATCAGAAAAACTATATCTATGCAAAGTAACCGCTCACAGACAACTCAATGAAACTATAGAACTATGCAAGATAACCGCTCACGGATGACTCAATGAAACTAGATCTATGCAAGGTAACCGCTCACGGTTGTCTCAAAGAAACTATTCTAATTGCTGTTAATTTTTTCTGAATTATCTGGTTTTATGGTAAAACTGCCTCTCAGATGTGGCAGCCATTTCCAATTGGTTTTAGAGAAATGCTAATTTTGTTTGTTACGATTTTGTTCAATTAATGCCTGCTTTGGTGTGATGACCAGGTGTTGGAGAATCTGCAGGATGAAATTGCAGAGTTTGAGAAACAGACAGGACGTCGTGCTCCCGCCGAGAAACACAGACAGGAGACGTTTTCTGGATACACGCTGTCTCTGGTTGATTCTGTCACTAAACTCAGTCGGTACCTCAAAGAGGTGGGTATCTCTCGCCAGAGTAGGTTAATTGCTCAAAAAGGTGGTGTTGTGTTGCTCTTTGCTTTGAATGACTTGTTGTTGATGGGTCATGACCATATTTTTCTCCTACCCTGGACATGTGTATCCACACTTTACCGGTGTTGGATATTGCTACAAAACCTGGTCACTACAATACAAAATACAGGTTTCACACTACAATACAAAGTACAAGTTTCCAAATACAATATAAAGTATAGGTTTCACACTACAATACAAAGTACAGGTTTCACACTACAATACAAGGTATAGGTTTCACACTACAATACAAAGTATAGGTGTCACACTACAATACAAAGTTTAGGTGTCACACTACAATACAAAGTACAAGTTTCACAGTACAATACAAAGTACAGATTTCACAGTACAATACAAAGTACAGGTTTCACACTACAATACAAAGTATAGGTTTCACACTACAATACAAAGTATAGGTTTCACTACAATACAAAGTATAGGTTTCACACTACAATACAAAGTATAGGTTTCACACTACAATACAAAGTATAGGTTTCTCACTACAATACAAAGTATAGGTTTCACACTACAATACAAAGTATAGGTTTCACACTACAATACAAAGTATAGGTTTCTCACTACAATACAAAGTATAGGTTTCTCACTACAATACAAAGTATAGGTTTCACTACAATACAAAGTATAGGTTTCACTACAATACAAAGTATAGGTTTCTCACTACAATACAAAGTATAGGTTTCTCACTACAATACAAAGTATAGGTTTCACACTACAATACAAAGTATAGGTTTTACACTACAATACAAAGTATAGGTTTCACACTACAATACAAAGTACATGTTTCACACTACAATACAAAGTACATGTTTCACACTACAATACAAAGTACATGTTTCACACTACAATACAAAGTAGAGGTTTCACACTACAATACAAAGTACATGTTTCACACTACAATACAAAGTATAGGTTTCACACTACAATACAAAGTACATGTTTCACACTACAATACAAAGTACAGATTTCACAGTACAATACAAAGTACATGTTTCACACTACAATACAAAGTACATGTTTCACACTACAATACAAAGTACAGATTTCACACTACAATAAAAAGTAGAGGTTTCACACTACAATACAAAGTAGAGGTTTCACACTACAATACAAAGTATAGGTTTCACACTTCAATACACAGTACAGGTTTAATACTATTATACAAAGTATAGGTTTCACACTTCAATACACAGTATAGGTTTCACACTACAATACACAGTATAGGTTTCACACTTCAATACACAGTACAGGTTTAATACTATTATACAAAGTATAGGTTTCACACTACAATACACAGTATAGGTTTCACACTTCAATACACAGTATAGGTTTAATACTATTATACAAAGTATAGGTTTCACACTTCAATACACAGTATAGGTTTCACACTTCAATACACAGTACAGGTTTAATACTATTATACAAAGTATAGGTTTCACACTTCAATACACAGTACAGGTTTAATACTATTATACAAAGAATAGGTTTCACACTACAATACAAAGTATAGGTTTCACACTACAATATAAAGTATAGGTTTCACACTACAATATAAAGTATAGGTTTCACACTACAATATAAAGTATAGGTTTCACACTACAATATAAAGTATAGGTTTCACACTACAATATAAAGTATAGGTTTCACACTACAATACAAAGTATAGGTTTCACACTACAATACACAGTACAGGTTTATGACATCACATTAACAATCTGTCAAGGTCATAACAACGTTTATTTATTACACCTGCAACATTTACCTTACATTATTCATGTAATACACATTGGATGAAAAGGGTAAGAGAAAAAGAATCATTCACCCCCTTGAGTTTGGAATAGGGGAATCTCAACCCTCGGAGAAAGATACTTAAGGAGACAAACACTCAGCAAAGTCTGGTCACCAATCTCACCTCCAAGGGGGTGAAAGATTCTATAAGTCTTCCATAAAAGTAAGAAGTGGGCAAGACATTATATCAAATTTCTTGGTGCCTGTCACCAAGTACGCAACTTCATCACATTAGTGATGAAGAAATACATTCGATGAATTTAGAGAATTGTATGGAATAAATTTATCCCTGATGTACTGAATGCTTCAGTTTAGTTTCAGGACAGGTTTCATATCACTATTTAGAACGATTTCTATGAAATTAAGTTTTTATTGGCTGCATTGTTCATCGCACTGTTAACAGAAATTGCACTGGAACCATCAGACATGTTACATTGTATTGATAAACACCATTTAGTCACGGCCGTAATTGATACAGTCGTTGATTGCATTCATTTACATTAGCCTTCATATGTCAGATGTTAAGTATCTTTTAGAAGTTTAAGTGGGTCATCTTTAATGTTAAATCTTTGACTTACACAGAATGATTTGCGACTGAAGGCTGAAACACTGGTCAGGGAACAGCTGATGCAAGATGTGTCCCAGCTAGCCGCACTCATAGATGCGCTAACATCGGTAAGTGTGTGTCCCAGCCAGCCGCACTCATAGATGCTCTAACATCGGTAAGTGTCTGTCCCAGCTAGCTGCACTCATAGATGCTCTAACATCGGTAAGTGTCTGTCCCAGCTAGCCACGTTCATAGATGCTGTAACACCGGTAAGTGTCTGTCCCAGCTAGCTGCGTTCATAGATGCTCTAACATCGGTAAGTGTCTGTCCCAGCTAGCTGCGTTCATAGATGCTCTTACATCGGTAAGTGTCTGTCCCAGCTAGCTGCGTTCATAGATGCTCTAACATCGGTAAGTGTCTGTCCCAGCTAGCTGCGTTCATAGATGCTCTTACATCGGTAAGTGTCTGTCCCAGCTAGCCACGTTCATAGATGCTCTAACATCGGTAAGTGTCTGTCCCAGCTAGCTGCGTTCATAGATGCTCTTACATCGGTAAGTGTCTGTCCCAGCTAGCTGCGTTCATAGATGCTCTAACATCGGTAAGTGTCTGTCCCAGCTAGCTGCGTTCATAGATGCTCTAACATCGGTTAGTGTCTGTCCCAGCTAGCCGCTCATAGACGCTCTAACATTGGTTAGTGTCTGTCCCAGCTAGCCGCTCATAGACGCTCTAACATTGGTAAGTGTCTGTCCCAGCTAGCTGCGCTCATAGATGCTCTTACATCGGTAAGTGTCTGTCCCAGCTAGCTGCGCTCATAGACGCTCTAACATCGGTAAGTCTCTGTCCCAGCTAGCTGCGTTCATAGATGCTCTAACATCGGTTAGTGTCTGTCCCAGCTAGCCGCTCATAGACGCTCTAACATTGGTTAGTGTCTGTCCCAGCTAGCCGCTCATAGACGCTCTAACATTGGTAAGTGTCTGTCCCAGCTAGCTGCGCTCATAGATGCTCTTGTGTCTGACAAGCACTTGATATTTTCAGCCTCTATAAATTTCAATATTTCTCTCTAATCTTTGACAGTCAGATATGAATTATATTTATTTCTCCATAGTTTTGAATGAAAATTATCAAATAACATTATTCACTCTCTGTTCAAAATGGTGGCCAATGTGGTCATATAGCTGGGACTGGAACCACGACATTCTTTTACATAATTAATTTTATCTTCTTTATTGCAGGATATTATTCTTACTCAAGATGAATCAGCAAAGTTGAAGAATGAATTTAACAAGTATAAGCTGGAAACCCAGAGTGAAATACAACACCTCAAGGTATTAGAACCAAGTAATGGTTAACATGAGATTTCAGGATGTTTAATTAAACTAGAAAGATTCAGAATAAGAAAGATGATGCAGCAGATGTTTATTTAAAAAATAAAAATGGAGAATAGAGCAATTTATATTTTCAATAATGCTAGAGGGAATAACATTGCACTGCCAAGTACTACAGTCTGTCTATCTTGTCTGTTTATAAATTCGATTTTGATTTGATTGTAGACTGTGTTACACAAAGCTGGTCTGATGGAAGAGGAAGCTGTTCTAAGAACCCCCCCTAGGGGACCGGCCCCTCCCCAGCCGTCTGTTACAGGTAGGGTGTGGTCACTCAGACAGTGTGTATGCCTCTTCTGCTTGCCCCTGTACTTGACATTTTGAGTAATTCAATATCAAACTCAATATTTCTCACATTTCTGCAATAACAGTTGCTATGATTTCTTTTTTCATTCTCTCAGTATTTCAGTTCTAAAAATTTACATTGAGTGGAACTTTTGTCAATTTGCAGTGTGTTTATGTGTGCATTTCAAAAAAACATTTTTCACTTACCTCATTACATTCATTTGAATCATATTTGAAGTTTTGTTTGTCCGAGTAGTATTTCAAATCCTGTATAATACAATGTAAACACAGATTCTGATGAGGAGGCCAAACAGCCACAGGAGCTATCAGCTGTTCCCAATCGTGTTCAGTCTGCTTCAGCAGCTGTACTATTGTCTCCACCAGTCAGGAGGACTCGCCTACAGAAGGATGAGGAGTCCGCAGAAAACCAGCCTCACTCAGGTGCTTTAAACACTTTATTTGGGACGGTGAAGGCTCTGAATGTTACGTAACCCATTGAACAATTTGAATATATTTATTACATGTAATACATGGATCATAAACATTTTACACATCAATGTTGAATCTCATCCACTTCATTTACATTATAAACAGCATGATTTTCTCTAACCAGTACATTTGGTTTGAACTTTGAAGTTTATTTGTTATTGCTTGTAATTTGTATTGCGTTTTTTAAAGAGTGGATTGTATTATAAGAATTACGTAATGCAGACTTTTGAAATGAACACCTTTTTTTTCTTTAAAAGTTTATGTCAAATATGAAAAAAGTTATCGTCTAAATTATTTTGATAAATGTTAATGTATTTTAGTAAATCTGTAATCTTTCAATTATTTCTTTCTAAATATTTCAGCACATGCTGCAGATTTAAAATAAAAATGAATCCATTTGTTGCATTTTCATTGATGTGTTCCTTCCCAGAATTTTAGTGTATTGCATATCCAAGCTATTGAATCATATCTGTAGACACAATGAACTATCAGATAGGGTTCAGTGGCTGTAAGCTGAGGATTTCTAACTTACTTTTATCTGTTGTGTTTGCAGTGGACCAGCCAGCACCTGTAAGCCTTCCTGACTACAGTACAAGCTTCCCTGTAGGTGGTCCTAAATATATGCATGGACCAGTCAGTAGTGACCCCAGTCGGGCCAGTTCTGTGGACAGTCAGAGTCACCCAGAGGCTAACCAACTTTCAAATGGTCCGGGCCTTCATCCCACATCTGGTGTCAGTGTTTCAGCATCATCCATGCCTTATAGTGTACAACAGGTGAACTCCGGGCCAAGCCAGGCTCAGTTGGATCCAAAGGGTCCTCAGCGGTTCCAGGGGGCGCCATGGTATCCACAATCACAATTCTTACAGAGTCTTCCCCCTGGGAACCCCCCACAATCTCTGGCATCCAGCCAAGAGCCATCATTGACTGGCAGCGTAAAACAGGGTTACAGCATTGCGCAACCCTTAGCAACATACCCTGGAAGACAAGGGCCACCCAGCATGCAAGGTCAACCTAACTTTGCCAACAATGCCGCGAGAGTGTCCGTTCCACGTCCCAGTCCCCTGGTTCAGAGTAATGTGGAAGTGTCACTCCATGACAGTGGCAGGCCATCCGTACCGCTACCAGAACACTCTGCCATACGGCCAGGTATGCCCCATTCAGCTGCAGGGCAATCAGTCATGTCATATCCAGTGGGAGGCCAGTTTTCTCAGAGTGGACGTATAGGTGGGTCAGGCCTGTATCAAAGTGTGTCCACAGGTGGACGCCTTGAAGGTTCAGGTCAGGACCAGGGACATCTAGCCCACACCAGTGGTCTGCCGGCCCCACCCTCCTACAACAGCAAGGATATACTGGCTGCTCAGATCCTGGAGCTGAACAAGCAGCATGAAGAGGCTCAGGTTCGCCTGCAAGTGTTGATGCAGCAGCAGCAGAACCAGCACCATGAACATCTAGACCAGCATCATATATTACAGGAGACAGACAGCGAGCTCCGTGCTGCCATAGTCCTCGGGCAGCGCCAGCCACAACAGGTATGATGTACACTGTACTGGTTTGTTATGTAAAATCTCATAGATAACATAGGTCTTAGTTATGTACCTTTATATGCTACTTGGTATTCATTGTTGATTATCTGTGTTAACAAGTGGAAGATAAACAAAACTTTGCAGAGATGCAATCTAAAATAGGATTCTTGGGGAAAATATTTACTATTAGGTTATTACAAGCTAAAGCAGAAAAAGTATTTTCGTCTCTTTCAATTTCTTTTTATTGAATTTCAGCATGGTCTTCCTTCCCATCCTGTTTCTCCTCCAATTTCTCCGATCTCTCAGAAGTCTGACAAATACCTCAGCCTCCAGGGCTTGACACAACAGGTATTGTTAGGCTTTCTCACTCCACTAAATCAAGTATAAGATAGAATGAATTTAAAAATGTTGTTGTATTATTTCCAGCACACACTGAGATGGTAAAAATATCATCACTGTATTTTAATCAGATTTAAATTTCCATGTTGTCTTGTGATATTTTTTACCTCATGGAAAAACTCCCTTTTACATTATATTGTGATCACCATAGGGTGGATTTCAACTAAGCTGAATGTTATGAGAATCTGTTTACTTAGAATAATTTGATCCAAAGCTGTCTTAGATATTTTGACTGCAGTGTATTTCTGGATTTATAGTTGAGCATACAAGATGAAGGTCATTTTGTAACACTTTACTATTTCAGAACAATCTTGGTCCAACCTCTTCTAGAGGCATCACAGTATCTATTCCCAGTATGAGCTTGGACTCGACCATTGAGAGCAGCCCGTCTCCAAAGAGAGCATAAAAGTGTGTGGGGCAGCGACTGTTTGGGGAATTGTCACTTGACTGTTTTGGGATCCAGTGTCCACTATAGGAAGTACAGTTATAGTGCATATGAATGGACCAGAGAGAGGTTTCTCATTGTGTGAGTGGACTTAAATGTGAGATCTCTGAAATAGTTATTTATTAGCATATTTCAACATAGCTAGGGTAATGATTAGCAAACCTTTATGTACAGCGTAGTTGAAATAGAGGTTTCTTAGGACAAACATTAACATGCCTTAAAAAGTCAGGGATCAATGTTATTTGAGTGTTTTTATGTCCGTTTGATATAGATCTGTTTCTTCGTAGGTGTTAAAACCATTCGAGCAACAGAATTAGAAAAAAAGTGTCCTTAAAAATTTGCCCAATCAAATTTCTCAGAGCCCAAAAGGCAAAATCGTAAAAATATCTAGAATTGATACTGGTACAAATGTATTCTCATTTTGATTGTGGTTTATGTATACAAATTGCATCATCTCATTTTAGTTTAGAAAAATTCTGATTTTCACTTCTACTGATGACCAAAGTAACTTGGGAACATTTTGTGATATTAAATATTTAAAAGTTTATTAAATGCAAATTTTTGTTTAACATAAGGTTGGAGTATTTTACAGGTTGAATAGTGCTTATCAGCTGGTGTGCTATCAGATTATTTTCATGGTACTGTATCTTCCTTGGAACTATGATTTAAACTGTAACAAGCCTATTATTGTGACTTCAATGATCTTACTCAAATACCATGTACAGAAAATGTTGTATGGGATTAACCATTTGTATTACTTGATCTGAAGAACTGCCAAATTTCGTTGGAACCTAAATTGAAAAACATTGGCAAGTGATGTCATGGGTTCTCTAGATATTATCATAAAACTGTTTGAATTTTCGATTATTTCTGTTTAAATTTTCGATTATTACAAACAAGTAGGGAACATTTTGATATTGAATTATACACTCTGACTACAATCCATTTATTTACTGTACAAACAGACATCTTCAAATCAAACCAAACTTTTTTTTTATTATATACAGTAAGTTTGATCAAGAACAATGTACAACCTAATTTTTTTGTGATGTATGTATATTTGTGGTTGTCTTGGAACCATAAAAGTTTATTTACTTGGCTGCTATTTGTTTTATTTGGGGTATCCATGATTCAAGCCACCAAAAAAGTATGCTCACAAATATTTTATGGTGTACAGGTTTGTATGAAACATAAGTTTTGTGGATGTAATTGCCATACGAGTACAGTTAGTCTAGATTACTGGTGATCTCCCATGTATTATGTGCTAATGTGTGGCACCTTTTGTAATTTATTATCAGAAAAAGTTTACAGTTTATTACATGTACTAATGTATTATTATATTGATATGTACCTGTATAATATAGTAAAATCATTTGAAACTACAAGTGTGTTTGTTACCTGTTCAAAATAAAATTATTTAATCTTACTATAATTTTTAGCACACCTGGCACAAAGTACAAGCCAAAAGTGAAGTGTTGCATTTGCCATTGAATTCTCTCAATTTCTTCTTTCATAAAGGTATTATGAAGCTCCGTCATGTAAAAACAAGCTGATTCGTAGAATGAACATTCCCCGCTTTTGCCCTTTCGTAAGAGGGTAATCATATTGTAAGGTAAAAATCTTTTGTAATTTTCCTGCTGTTGACACAAGATGTATTGCTTGGAAATTGAAGAAAAAATAAAGCCTTATACACAGAAATTGGATAAGATTTGTTGTCTCGATTGCACGTACAAATTGTAAATGTTAATTAAGGGGCCAGAACTCCGCCAAAATGGCAATTAAACTTGGTCGAGTCTGTTGGGAAATTAACATTTTTACCAAGTTTCAAGGAATTCGCACATTTGTCGCTGTTATTGCAGGGAAAACGCAGCAAATGACTTTTTTGTTAATCAAAGGGCCATTTGTTGCTGTTATTGTAGGGAAAACGCAGTAAATTACTTTTTTTTTGTTAATCAAAGGGCCATAACTCCACTAAATAATGTCCGGCAAAAGTGGCAATCGAACTTGGCAGAGACCTTTAGGCATTTTACTTTGTAACCAACTTTCAGGGAAATTGGATAATATTTGTTGCTATTATTGCACGGAAATGGCAGAAAATAACAATTTTTCGTTAATCAAGGGGTCGTAACTCTGCTAATAAGGTTGTTGCTGTTATTGGACAGAAACGAAGCACCACGGACCGACAGTCAAACCCAAATTAATATTCCCCTTGTCGGTGAAAGCTAGGGATCACAAGAGATCCCAGAGGGATCTTGGCACCCATCATCGATAACTTTTTCATTCATTCTTAGAAAGATGGATCTTTTCCCTTCTCATTTATTATTTTTCAAGATGGCTGTCTGTCAGCCATATTGTTTATCGTATTTGTCCGAAAATAAACTATGCACCACTAAGCCTCAGGGGAACCTACATATGAAATCTGAGAGCGATCCATCCAGTACTTCTCCAAAAATAGCGACAACAAACTATTACTCACAAATCCAAGATGGCCGCTTGTCGGTCATATGGTTCATCGGATTTGTCCGAAAATTGACTATCAAATCCTTGCATTGAAAAAATTTCAAAATATTGAAACAGCTGTAACTCTTTAAAATACCTATAGCTAGCCACATTTCTGTAATGTTGAACAGCTGTAATTCTTGAAAATACCTATAGCTAGCCACATTTCTTTGGAACGAACTTTACAATACATTTCACAACAGTGACCTTGGTACAATTGAACCTGTTGGTCCCCTTTACTGACCAATATAAATGGACTGAGGTGTCATGTACCTTCTATAGATTCTATTTCAAGAACACAAAACACTGATAAGATCATTTGAGTCTTGTATTTGTTACAAAATCAGACTTTTATTTCAACATCAAATGAGAATAGGTTGTTAATTAAGGACTGGTGAGCACTATTTTACTTTGTTAAAACACAAAGAATTGCTATTTCCTCACAGGACATCAAGCTTGACAAGATGTAAATAACGAAGTGTAATGATTTAGTGTCCAATAACAAATCAACTGCAGTTGATCCTACAGAGCAAATGTAAAATTGTTGAAAAAAAACCCTGAAGTCACAACCGATACATTTTTAGTAAATAAAGTGCATTTTGAATTCCAAGTCAAATATTCATTTGTGATATCAATTCCATCTGAACCAGATTTTTTTTATCAATATATAATTTGTTTGTTTGGTGTGCATTATCCAAAACAATAAATGCTTTTAAAAGTGTGACACAGTCAATTTTCACAAAATACACCTGATTTAAAATAGATGTCTACACAAACAGCACTTATGCTTTCAAAGCTTAATGATTTTTTGGCAAGTTAATATAAAACTTTCCTTGCTAGTCTACTAATGTCTTATTTAAATGCAGGAGCTTTCACCACTTACATACTAAGTAACAAATTACCAAGGATGCCCACTGCAATTAATTAACAGACTGGTTTCTGTGTTTTCTCTCTTCAGTTCTTGGTCAAAGTAAAGATACAATATGGATGTTTCTTTATATTTTTATTAACGACAAATAATACAAATAAAATTTCTGAAGAGACAATTTTGTTTCACATCTCGCAAATAATTTCCATACAGGGTGTTGAATTACGCACATATATACCAAGTATTAAATATATGTGATAACATGTCAGGGACAAAATAATACATACATGGCATTTTCCGATAAAAATAAAATTTGCATAACTATCTTTTTCAAAAAATATCAAGGGACCTGATATTGTTTTCTACTTATTTGCCTTAGCCTGTTCTAGTTGTATTTGCCATTCAAAATCAAAAAGTCGACTGCAGAACAATGACTATGTCAAGTTCTTTTTGCATTTTGTAGGTAGCTGAACTTAAAGGATATTTCTGTACAAAGTTTAAATGTTTGTCAAACATGATTAAATTGAAGCAAATCCAACTAGATATCTTCATAATTTTAAAAAGGGTGTGCAAGAATCACAGTATCTTTAAGATTTCTTGGACAATGATGACCTGGAGCGCAGCCTGAAATGGCTCAATATACATAGCATTTTTATCTGCTCCTTTGAATGTAAATGTAGTTTTCATATTTAGTAAGTAATCAATTACATGTGCCAGGCAATGCTTTTCAAGCATATTTGTAAGATTTCCTTTTGTAAATATTGATACTTTTCAGAAGACACAATTTTAATAACAATAATAGGGTGTTGCAAACTTCTACACTGTACAATATAAATATGAAAATAGTTTTAATGTACCATTGATAATTCTGCCCTGCAATAATTTCATATAGATGTTCTTACTCTTGATTCTTTGTTTTCATTTGGTTGACACTTTTCTATCATAAATTCATAAAGCTTAAAAGCATGGTATCGTATGTATGTACTAATTTATTATTATTTTTTAAATGGCTGTCATTTTCTAGTCCTCAGTTTGTGTTGTTTACATTTTGTCTGAAAAAATAGCAGAACTTAAGTCCTTTGAAGAAATCTCTACTAAAATGACTTGATTATATATCTACCAAGGGGACTTCATATGTATACACCTCAGCACATCAAACAAGTGTTGAAAACAGTACTTGTTTCTATGCATAATCCAGCAAGTTTAGGCAAGGCACACACCCACCAGTTCAATCCTTGGCTTTATATTGAAATGGCCTACACAAGTTTATACAAATTCTTGTAAAACCAAGAAAATTTGACGATCTAAACAGGAACGAGAACGACTCCATTATACAGAGATAGCTTCCTCTCTCCTATGGTAATATTGTTGAACACTTCAATAGTGTTTCTTAAACTTTTCACAACTTGTATACAGTATGTATATATATATATGATAAAAGGTTCTACAAGCTGTTATGTATAAATAGGGATCAAATGCATCGACAGGAGATGGATGGATCTCCGACACTTCAAACTGCCATAGAAGGGACAACTTTAGAGAGATCAAGAACAGCTCTGATCAGAAACTCCAGCTTCCCAAATGATACATGGAGAAAATAGTTTATACTCTGTAGTATCAAATGGTTTTATCGTCCAACTGCCTTTAAAGTCAGAATGGCAATTTATTTTAGTGTACAAACTTGATACACAAAGAACACACTGGTTTAAACTAGTCATGTATGTTAAAGAATTTCTCATGTCCTTCTCCCATCAAACCCTTTAGAATCTTCCTTTTGCCTTGAGAATCTTTCATCGACTACTGATTTGTGATAGAACATAAACCTGTTATTCAGCATGACAAAAGTTGAATATTTCAAATAAACAAGCCATGGTGGAAATGTCATTTTGTTAAAAGTCACTGTTAACGAAGACATTTCAATAGCACTCCTGTTCATTATGGGGTATGCTCCTTTAGGACTTGCATGTCTTCCTTCATTTTTACACATATAAAAAATTATCTTCATTCACATGCAACATCCCAATACCTGAAATTTCAAGTTATTTATATGTTTGTTATTGAAGTTGCATTGGCATGTACTTTTTTGCAGAGGGGTAGAACGACTTCAGTGAGGTTGAACCAACCCCCTTTAGAGACACATCACAATTTTACACCCCTGAAAAGTTGTTCCAAGATAAACTATTTATGCTGAATTGCACCACTGTATCCTCCCGACTGTCAACATTGAATAATGAGGAGTTTAAATATAGCAGTAGAGTGGAGCTGAGGGACAGTTGTTTGAGGTCGTGAGTTGTTGTCAAGGTAACAATTGTTCACACAGCTTCGGACTTTCTCAGTTGAGTTGGTACGACAACATTTCCTGGCATGACATAATCCCCAATCATGAACTGGTTGCTGACCGGATACATATCTCCCCTGCTGTTGGTTACCGTGCTGTTATTTCCTGTCACACTACACATATTGTTACACGTCGTCGACCTGGAGTTCTGTAAGGAATAAACAGGAGGATCCTCATTTATTGTTATAACACTCAGAACAACCTTTAATCGTGATTACTATTTGTTCTGATTTCATAACTTTTCTTTTTAACTAGCCCACCCTTGAAGACACTTTTGAATCCCTAGTTCATTGTTGAACTTCTGGGGTTAATGATTTATAAGCAACACAATGACATAATTCAATGATTCAAATCACTAACTATACACTTTAAAAAAAAAAAAAATTGGTATGACGTATAAGGGGGAAAAAACCCAAGAGATCTCGGAAAGATCTTGGCACCCACCATAGACAATCTTTATTTGTTCTTAGATTGTTGGATCTTTTCCCTCCTTTTCTCTTTAATACATGTATATGGACCACGCACAACTATGCACCAACATATGAAATTTGAGAATGATCCATCCAGTATATTAAGAAATAGCAATAACAAACTATTACTCACAAATCCAAGATGGCTGCTTGTTCGCCATATTGTTTATTGAATCTGTCCGAGAACGGATTATGCACAACTAGTTACTAAAGGGAACCTACAGATGAAATTTGATAATGATCCATTTAGTACTTCTCAAGAAATAGCAATAACAATCTATTACTCACAAATCCAAGATGGCCACCTGTCGGCCATATTGTTTATTGAATCTGTCTGAAAACGCACTATGCACAGCTAGGGACTAAGGGGAACCTACAGATGAAATTTGAGAATGATCCACCAAGTACTTCTCAAGAAATAGCGATGACAAACTACCAAGTATTATGAAGAAATCAAAGATGGCAGCCTGTCAGCCATATTTTTTATATGATCAGTCTGAAAATGAACTATGCACAGCTAGGCATTAAGGTAAACCTACATATGAAATTTGAGAATGATTCATCCAGTTCTAATCAAGAAATAGCGATAACAAGAATTGTTTAAGGACGTACCACAGACGCAGGGTGATTTGAATAGCCCACCATCTGATGATGGTGGGCTAAAAACTTGCGAAATACCACAACACTTTATAGCATGCTTATACCAACCATCTCAATTAAAAACCAGCAAATTGAACAAAAAAGTATTAAGATTTTATCACATTACAATGCTCATATTATCATCAGTAGGATACAGAGAAGGCTGTGATGCAGTTAGTGTGAAATACTAAACAACACAATTCCTGTACTGTACAACTTTCATCATACATTTTACAGAATATCGTATTCGCTGTTATACTGCCCCTTCCCCATTCGCAAAGTTATTGAAATTTTATAAGAACCCCTCCTACATTGTACCACTAATCATGACAATGCTAAATTATTCTATAAAACAGTACAGTGACTGGGCTACATACTCGGCCTATGAAATTCTTTACAGGAGAGGAGTCACAAATATCATGTTAATGAATATGAATGTACAATATCAAAACATTAAGAGGATTAAAGCTATCTGTTTGTCTTTCCAACAGCCTAAGTCATGTGATGATGATGTCAGCAGAAGATGAGGTCACCTGATTGACACAATACTATGGCAACCCATGGTCAGGCTGTCTAATAGACCACAGTTTACAACCTTGTTACTGTACACCCCAGGTAAAAGTGTTCTGTATAATACGGCAATTCGGTAAACATTTGTGTGTAGATTAATTATATAAACTATAATCAATAAAGTTGCGGGTGAACAAAAGCACAATCTTCAATAAATGGTTGATATGTACGACATCAACAGGTTAGTGAAAGTGGCGAGATTGATAAGCTCTAACATTACATGTTTTGATAGATATAATTAAATACAAGCATACTGGAGATTGAAGGCTCCACTAAAAGCAGTCATTCCAACTGAAAAATGATGTCTAAATTTTCAAATATATTTTCAAACTTCCTCAAAAACACATTATCAAAGATATGTATCAGATGGAAGCTGAGAAATTTCAGCTTCAGGACAAGAAATTGAATATCAAAAAGGAAATGTAGTCAACACTATTTTCTTGTATTGTTTTAATCTATTTTCAACTTCTAATATTAAAAGATTCCTTTCCAAATTAAAAAAAAAAAGGAACATAATTTATGTTCATCCCAAAATCCCTTAAAATGTGATTGTAAATATGCCAACTAATTCTAAATGCCTGTACCTGGTAAGTGTTTGGGTGGGGTTTGTGTGCAGCTAGATAAAAATCAAATCAAGTGTTAGGCTAATAAACAACATCAAAACTATATGTAGACTGACTTAATGTGTAAAGTGCCATACAGTGTTGGGTTACATTTTAAGCATGCATTAAATATAAGGAAAAATTGTGTAAAAAGAAAAAAACTACAATAATATTTAAGGCCTTGTTGTTAATTCTGCTATTTATGGCTAATGCTGACCTGTGTATTCATTGCGAAGTTTACAGGACTTATTCCTCCTCCGACAGATGTTCGGTTTGCATGGTGGGTGTTGTTCGTCACCAAATTTAGAACGCTGGGGATACTGCCCGGGTTTATTGGTGCGACATTAGCTGCAAGGAGGTAAAATGTGATGCACTTGATATGCATGGATAACACATATAAGTCACTGATACATTTACTTTATTGTGCGACATCTTAATGGCGCATCAAGATTTTCTTTTCATCAATTTTTAACAGGAGTTGGAATAACTTAAGCAATTTTGAGGGACCAAAAAGCAGACAAGGCATGTAGCCGACCCTTATTTATGATGAAATTGAGAAGTGCAATAGTTGGACCGCTAGCAGTGCATGATTAGGTGTGACAGGATGATGAAATGCAAGTGTAGGCCTATGACAATGGACTAACTGGTGTGTAAACATTTCGAATTCCCTAGAAGTATGTCAATTCTATGATTACCACAACTAAGTAGACCAAAGAAATGACTGTTTAAGTCTCAAACTATAAATTATGTGTTTCTGACCTATAGAACCTGTTTTTGACTACCATACCTATTTTCAAAGTTTTTGTCTATCATAATGGACATTTACTCCCTTTAGGGAAATTACCATTATAACCAAGGTTCAAAGTTAAGTTGATGAGACTGAAACAAATTCCAAGATACATACATCAACAATACAAACTATAACCATAGCCCCACAAGTTAACAATACCTAAGTATTTCAAAACAAGCATCATCAGTTGTGTACAATGTATTGCTATCTAATGTGAAGATCTTTTCAAAATCCCTCTGATCAAAGGAAGATGGCATCTTAGCATGCACTGTTAAGAGAATGTGAAGAAGAATGAAGATCATAATTATCAATACTATGTGACAATTTCATATATTTTTGAAATATTCATGAATATTAGCTTATGAAAAATATTTTGCTTCAATTTAAGGTTAAGAAGAAGAAATGATAGAAATGAAGTAACATGAAACACATTTTATTTCATTTGTATCACATTTATTCTAAAGACAACCTACAGTAGCCTTGCTAGTTTCTATTCTGAGATATTAAACATTCTTCGTTCAGCTACTGTATTCCCCTGTCATTGGAGAAGGTACATTACAATCATTATTATCATATACTCACAGACAGGGATCAGGTTTGTTTGTACGACGCCCTGCTGCTGCAACATGCTGGGGTCTATACCATTTATCAACCCGTTCATGTACATCGTTGAACCTTCACAGCAGGAAAAAAAGCCTGATATTAAAATCGACACAATGACAAGTTCCAAGCCAAATACATTACTGATATGATAAGGGTTGTTCCAGAATTAACCATTTGGGAGGAATGGGAGGCTCAGAGACCCCGTCCACTCAACAAATATCAAAAGTGATTTAATGTAAGGAATGGTAAGCAGAAATGGTGCCTGTATCTAGACTGTTCCAGTAATTACGGTACTTACCAGTAGCTAGACTGTTCCGGTAATTAAGGTACTTACCAGTAGCTAGACTGTTCCAGTAATTATCTGAGGGAGAAGTTGTGTGCTGACCAGGAGGAGGCTGCGGAGTCTGTCCTGTGTATCTGAAGAATGGGTTTTTCAGGTCCAGTGTATTTGTGGACTTTGACCCCGTACCTGGGATATTTACCTCAATATCAACATCATAACTTTGTCTGAAATAAAGATCAAATCACTTTGCATTGTGTACAGCTGAAGTTTTTAGAATATGGCTTAATAGATATAAATTACAAATCTTTTGGATTTTGCAACTTTTGATTATGCACAATAACAAAACTGGATCTTTAACAATCAAATAATTATCAAATCAACAAACTTTTCTTGGAAATCCAGATTCACTTACCACAGGTCTTTAATGCTAGTGATTACTTGCGAGTCCATATACAGGCAGTTTAAACTTCCAACCTTATTTTTGGAGAAATGAGCTGTATGAAATCATTAACATTTTTAGCCTTATCTGAACCATTACCTCTTGTTACAACGCAGGAGACATTTGCCAGTGACCGTTTGTCCGCGTTTGACAAGCACAGGAGTCTCTATCAGGCACCGTACCTGGTACCAATGTGTAAGTGTCTCCGTTGGGGCTGTCGACAACCATATGGAATCACTGAAACATACACAAACTCCTCTAGATACTTCCAGTAAAGGTTCAAATCTCATATTATATTCACTGGGTTATGAGAAAAAATTAGATTTGAAAACTGTATGAATCTTCTGTACTATCTCACAGCATGAACATGGCCAAAACCACATAAGGCCCAGATAGTCTGTATACCTGTGTAAGCAATTATTGGAAAAGTACCTATTGGCAAAATAGCACCAATCTGGCCTTTTGGTTATACATTTCTAAAGTATTTTTTATATATTTGACCAATGTGGCATTGAAAGTAGGTCAAAGTCATTTATTGATTGAAATTCATACCACTCCATCCCTAGTACTTATTTGACAGCTATCATTTCTCTATGCCTCTTAGTTTTTTCAAAAGAAGTTGATTAAAGATCTAGAAAGTTGGTCAAAGTCCTTTATTTTTATCTATAATCAGAATAAGCTGTTTTAAGTTTTTTCATATATGACCCATGACCTCGAAAGTAGGTCATGGTTGTTTAATAGAGTTAGTTTCAAAGCACTCTGTCCCATGAACCAACTGGAAAATATCATGACCTCAAGTCCTCCAAACAAAGAAAAATTGATCTGCATCATTAAAGAAATACCCAGGTATTTTCAATATGTGCATCCTTGGGTAACTTTACAATTTGCCATGTCAAAGTATTATGATTATATGACTTGTCAGTGAATTAATATTGTACAGTTTCTAGTACAACGTTATCAGGTAATTGATATTCCAATGGTTATTATAACTCCATCCAATCCCTTCACTGCATTGATGGGTTGCATTCTGATACATTTTTCAAAACTTACTTTGTTCCCAGAAAAGCAACATCAAACCAGAAGGCAAGCCCGTGTATAAGACCTGATTCCAGCATGCTAAACGTCAGCGGTATCTCTATCACATGTAAATCTGTCTCGTCTGCTGTCTGGAAGTCAACTGTGTATTTGGTGGACTTTGCAAGACAAATATTGACATCAAATGTATCCTGAAAAAGAAAACGTCAAGGCAGTGTAAACAACCTTTTTTTCAGACAGAAAATGCAGTTATTTCAAAAGTACCTATTATGGTTCATACAGAAACATGTAGATTTATTTATTTTTTATCTTTTAGTTTCAAAATGAAACAAAGCGTTCATTTTTGACATCAAACTTCTATTTTTCCCTTTTTTGTTTTGTTGTGACTTTCCCTTAGAAATAGTAAAAACAAAATATAAAAACACACTTAATTACTTTCTTGGAATCTAAGTATTGCTTTAATAAAGCCACTTAAGGTGACAGTTTACAAAATCTCATTTAGCCCTGAAAGGGGGGTGGGGGGGGAGGTACTTAAGTGGAAAAATCCAATTTCTTATACAGCAACTCTTTAAGCCTTATATAATCATTTTAAGACTTAATAATTATAATAATCCACTTATATGACCTACCACAATTGGCTGTTTGAAATACTCTGCGACTGCTGCGCTCCGTAAACTGGTCAGGTCTATTCCATGGAAAGATTGCTGGTACCTGTACAGAAATCATTAATTACATGTTTCACTTGCAACAAAAGTGACATTATAAAATCAGATCTTTACATAATTTAACAAAATTTGAGTAATAAGCTGTGAAATATGAACTTTCTTCTCTTTTCTAAATACTTGTGTTCTTACAAATACAATTCAGTATCATGTCATATATGATCAGTACATGGATTACAATTCAGGTTACATATATCACAAAATACAAGATGGCAGTTGACAATTTTGAAACAATAAATATTGTTAGCCATATTTATGATCTATCTGCCTTGAATTAGATGTTCAATTTAATTACACTCAGTTTGCTGTAGGCTCAAATGAACCTATATGACAGCTTAACTGAAACTATACGACAAAACACCATGTACTGGAGCTTTAACATCAAATCAAATGTATTGCACCATCCAATTGGGAATTTGATGACAGCAAATTGGAAGTTTGAGCCAAATTTTTCAATGGGAAAGTTTTAAGCACGACCTTTGTCACTTAATTGGGGCTTCAATTGTCTAGCTGAGTTTAAAGTACCGGTAGCAAATGTGAATATCGTTTTATTAAATGTAAAACATTGTCGCTGAAATAGTATGAATCCTATAGACATATGACAATGTACTGACCAGAAATTTGCTTTTGAAAACTGTTCCATGTAAAGAGCTTCATCTGTGAATGGTGCTATGTGTAGATCTCCCTGGGATGGAAACATTTTACCTGAAATTAAGAATGTTCATATATATTAGTTACTTTCTTTTAAAACTGTTATCCATTAACACAAGGGCAGGTTATTGCAACTGTACAGCACACATTTAATTTGTTAATGTCATCATGGATAAAATCTCATGTCTGGTGTGATTCTACTGAAATATGAATGGATTTGTTTTTTTATTTAAAGACAAAACAAATCTAAATCCACTGTATACAGAAGATTAACAAATGTTTTTATGAGTCAACCTTTTCCCAAAACCTTTTTTTGTGATCATACCTTGAAATTATTTAACAGTAAGGATAAGCAAACTAAACAGATCCATATCTCTTGTTTAAATTTGGGTGACTATAACAGAAATTCTTGGGGAGTCAGGCTCTCCAAAACAATTCATTCACTGTACACTCAACAGGGTAAGCTATTAATCCTTACCTCCTGGTCGAAGCCACTTCTTTGCATGTAAGAAGCTTTCCAGCATGCGCTCATTGAACAGCATGTAGCCCATGGGCTCGGATATGATGGTGTCAATCTCCTCCGGGATCTCCACCTCCTCTACCTTGCCTGGTATCACAATGATCTTGTCTGCAAGTTTGTTGTGTTGAACAAGCATCTGCAAACAATCCGACAAAATATACTAGGACAGTGTTCACAAAGACTGTGTTACCAGATATAACCTCATTATTCAAACTAGAATGTCAGTGATTATACATCATATTTAGAATAAGTATTCTTGTTCTGCATACCTCACAATGTTTTGCCATGCTGCTAGCTTCAATTGCATACACTTTCCTAGCACCTGCTTGGATGGCAAAGAAGGAGAGAATTCCAGAGCCAGCTCCAACATCTAAAACAACCTACCATGCAAAAAAAAAAAAAAAGGCACTGATAATCATCTTCATTCATGAGGAACATTTTTTTAATTAATGAGAAATCGAAATATTTAAAGATTATCACATGTTTTCAATGATCATTTACACATTTAGTCTGTAACAAATGTAAACATGAACATTTCTTTGAAGGCGTACATACATTGAACCTTAAAACTATGTAGTATAGATAGGATTAGTGTTATTGTCACATTGGCTTTTCAAATGCACATTTATGCTAAAATGGTGTTGTTATCCCCAAAACATTAGTATTCATATCTTTTAAAGTGATTTATTTATGAAGGACTATTTTCTGATACAAACTGTTTTTCTTGTGGATTCTGTTTCTACTTTAGAATGTCATCTGGCATGAGCAGATATTCTCTTTTGACAAAATTTGTTACAAATAGGAAATCCACTCGAAACAGTTCTTTTTTTATTATTCTCATACTGCCATAACAAATTCATCATGTTACCAGTAGGTGGTATCAAATAGCTTGATAAATATTAATACACAATTCTGGTTACACCCCAGATCTCTGACATCACATGTACATGATGTAGAATAAATTCCCTGATACTGTGTCCTTGACATTGAGATTGTGATAGGGTTAGTGGTAACCAATAAACCAAACTCTTTGTCATGATGATACACACCAGGAGGGTGCCACAGCGACAAAGAATTACAGATCTTTGTAATTGTAGAGAAAATTGTAGAGAAGTGAGTCAGTGTACGTTGCTCCATCTGTTGACTAAATTAACTTACCTTATCGTGAAAGTCTACTAAGTTTGCCAATATTGCTCGTTGGTATGACGAAGTCCTGATGTAGTCTTGCATCATGTTCTGTTGTTGAGATAAGTACCCATAGAACTGTAAAGTAAACAATTTTTTTCTTTATTAAAAGTTCCCAAAGAGCTGTAAAATAACAGGATTTTAAATCAGCGTAAGACCAAGTCATTATAATCATTTTGTTATCTGAAATGTCCAACAACTTCTTGTTTTAGGCCTTCAATACTTGAAGTCTCAAATCTAGTAAGAAGGTTCACGAGGGAGTTAATCTGAGTGTACATGAACAGTTTTACATTCAACATAACTGAATATCAGACAATCAATTTTGGTAATGGTAAAAATATTCACTGTCAGATACCATACACATTATGTAACAGCACCAGAAATAAATAATTAATCAGACTTTATGCAGAGCTCCATTAACATTGATTTTTTTTTCAGTGGGTTTTCATGTAATTAAATCAGTGTTTTTCCTGCCTATATAACTGGGTGCGCCAAACCACCCCATTCCCAATGCGTTTTAGTGTTATTTTTTCCCAAAATCAACTCTAAAATTCCAAATTATGACGACTTTTCAAAATCAGGGGAAAAAAGGACAGGCACATGATGTTATAATGAATAAAAAAAATCATTAAAGAAATATCAGTGAGTGAGTGAGTCTGTCACTCAGACTCACCATGTAACTCACAGTTCTTTGTTTTCATTGTTTACCATACTGTAAAGCTAAATGATACACTGTACACTGTGTAAAATTGGTTAGCATGGAACATTTGATGAGTGTGGTTTGGTTTAATTTTTCCCAATTTATAACCTGTTCGCGCTAAATTTTTCCCAATTTGGCCAATTGAATTTTCCCCAAAATACCCAGGAAAAACCCTGTAAATCTGAAAATATGATATGCTGAATTTGATAGTGCATATTGTACTAAACAAAGTAAATTCAGAAAGAGAAGTTAGGTGAGTTTGAAGTTGTAATATCAAGTCTGAAAGCATTTCAGATATTATCATGCCAAACTTCAGAATAAACAGTACACAGGCCAGTAATCTACAGCCAGCATTAAAGGTGCTTATGACTCCTGGTTATGTCGGTAACGCAATAACAAACGGATGATAAAGGTGATTTAAGAAACAACAACAGTACCTGAAAGTATTGCACAGCAGATGCTTCATCTGTTCTCTCTGAGAATGTTGATTTAAGGCCAGATGTTAATTCCTTCAACCTGAACTGAAAAGTTTTCATTGCTGCAAACAAAGAAACAAATAATAGATATTACAGATGATCTAGTAATAAAGACGACAAATGAATACAAAACCACAACAGATAACAGTTTTAAATACAAAATTGATATATATGTATTAGGCAATTAGCATTTAATTTTTTTTACCAATCTATCAAAAAATTAATTAACGACCACACACAAGATCAAACAATTTTAAATGTTTATTTAGAAGCTAAAACCAAGATCCAAAGATATACAAAACCGCTGCACTAAGAAAACAAGGCAGAAGACATGTTGTGGTTCAGCACAAGACTAAGCTGATAATTTTTATTGGGCCAAAGTGTAAATGGGCCAAAGCCTCTACACTTGCCAAGTTTTAATCAAGTAAATCGACCTACTGTGTACACTGTTGAATTTGACACGGGAACTCTTTTGTTCTTCTGTGAAGACAACACATTGTTTTCCCAGTCTGGAAAACTCAGTATCATTATTCACAACAATTCGATGGCATTCTTTATCATCTGAAAAATAAAAGTGTTCACAACCATCTACTTCACACTCTTAGTGACCTTAATTCTAACACTTATGGTAATGTCACTTATTATTCCAAACGAACCTTGTTCTAAAATAATTATATCTGGTTTTGGGCCAGAGCACATTGTCATATGAAAACGTGAAATTTGCGGATACCAAATGGTATCAGGGTAGTTACTTATCAACAAAAAGATGCGGTCCGGATATCTTCTGAACTAGAAGAGTATCTTTCGTTTTCCTGTATCACTACCAATAAAGGTATGTCTCTTAGGTTGTCAAAACAGTGAACACCACTTAAAGGCCCACTATGAAGGTCATAACAAAAATTTGTAACAATTTATCAACAAAATGTAATTAATATTTTGTTATTTTCATAAAATGTATACTAAAATACAATACCATAATAATAGATCTAGATGCAGCAGCAAATTTTTAGATCAAATACTCCAAACATAACATTACAGTATAGATTTCAATGTTGGTTTGCTGTTACTTTCATTAGTCTTGCTGATCAACATGCATGTCACTTATCAGAATACCACCACTTTCATCATAGTATCCACATATTTTTTTTTATATAAACAATCAAAAATATTAATTATTCATCTTATGATCAGTTGCCAATTTTCTATTATGGCTGATCATTAACGAACAACTGAATTTATACAGAGATCGCTAATATTTATACAATCAAGTACGATATAGATAGAAAATCAATTTAATATAAGTTTATTATGATCAATTTCGTATTAAAAATCACTTTTTTTGCGCTATTTATAGTGGCGGTTCATTGGCGGTATCCTTTGTTCGTAGACTTGAACACAATTATGAAAGGCATTGAAGGATCTGTAGACACTGACCACTGTGAAAAGTTAATAAAACACTTTCGATCTGTGATGAGACATCCAAACGACATTTCGTATTTATGACTGGCTTGAATTCCTCCTCTTCGGTGAGGACAGCAACCTGCACGTTGTCGTACGTCGTCGCCATATTTATTAAATGCCACTTCGAGGCTACAGTCTGTTCCTTGAAAGTTCGAAGAAATCCCACTTTTTTCAAAAGAAAATAAAAAGCTGGTAAATATAATTTAATTAACCCAAATCACAATTATTCAATTCAATTAATTTACGATTGATTTCATAATTAATAATCAAATGTGGAAAGAATTGATAATACTCGATTAGATCAAATATAAGAAAAATATGAAACAGTCTATAGATTTAAGATGGTCGACCATGTGGGTAAGGTTGTTCTTCCCGGGGATATCGTCACCGGTTTTAAAGCATCTGAAAAAACATCAAAAGTTATTTTAGGACCAGGACTGAGACAAGAGACAGAAACGATACGAGCTACAAAACCGGGAATTTTAAGACACAAAGAACCCAATGTTTATTGGGTCGACAGTCATCAAAAGAGGGTGAGATGTGTAAACATGACAAGGGAGATAACTATTACATCTCAATGACCATACATTTAGGATATATATGTAGACAACACCTGCGTTTTTCATTCAATGTATTTGTCATGGAATTTAACTCCAGGTTATTCTTGTCAGTCTGAGAACGGCATTTAGTGGGGTTGTGTTAATTTCCTATGATTACAGAGACAGAAATGCCCCCCCCCCCCAACAGATACTGTAGCAAATGTGGTCACAAATAAAGAGTATATATCCATGTACATGTATTGGAAAAACACTTCCAATTTAAAATTGTTATTTACTTTTGACCCAATCTACAAGGGCCTGCTGAGTATACCAAGAGAGGCAAGTTAATTAAGAAGAAAGTTTATTAGATGCAGATATTAATTGGCATAATTGAATAATTACCATATCCATCATGTGGTAATTAATATAATTAGTTCTTAATTTCATCCAAATTTTCAATGCTATTATGATCCTGGGGAAAAAATGATGTTAAATGTACTACAATTTGGAAATCAGAACGGGCAATTTAGTCAATCAACGATTTTTCAATTCAACTTGAAATGAAAATACATATTATCAAGACATAAGAATCCGTATTTAATTATTAGAAACTTGTCAGTGTTCTCACTAAGTTTTGCAATAATTGGTTGACTCTGAAAGAATAGCCGGTTTAATTTTCACATTCGGTAAAGTTGACATATATAAAATTCTGAAAAATAGGCGGTTCAGAGTTGGTGAATAACAGGCTACTTTTGCCGGCAACCGGCTTTTAATGAGAACCCTGCTGGTATGTAATGTCCAGGGGGGTCAGTTTAATTATTGCGAAAGCCTGTGCCAACGAAATATAGCGACATCAAAATATAGCACAAAATAACTGCGTGCCTTATCATGAGCATATGTACATGCATGCACAGTGTACCCTAAAAACTTGTGTAATCTACGCACCCTAAAAATCACCCCAAAACTGCCAGCTTGACGACCATTTGTCTTATTCTCATGCTGATCAATATTTGATTTCACACATACTTTTTTCCAGGTGTGTTGAATATGCAAAATATGTTGCAAACAATTATGACATATAATTTGATTGTTGGAATAAACCAAGGAGAAATGGTTTTGGTATATATACATGTATATATTTCATATCAACCAAAAGCAGGAATTATTGAAAGCACACACACAAAGGGGCCCCTATGGAGGGGAATTTCTTAATCGGAGCACATGTTCGCTTTATAATGCTACGTAAAAATGAAATTGTCATGAATTTCAGCTACAGAGTTGTCGTGAAGAAACAGCTACAAATTCAGGAATTCACCATGTGCATGAAATGTAATGAGATAAGTGTTATATGCTTACTTTATCCAGAGAAATATCGTTAGACAGGCTACACTTAGGTTTCGAAGCCATTTTTATTTACATCCAAGAGGCAGGTCTATACATGCTTGTAGGGATCAAAGTGCTCAGAGATGTTTGTAAACATAGGTGTTTCATTTGCATGGATTGTATAATTAAGGATTTCCATATTATTAATTGAAAAACGCATGGAAAACATCGGGTTTTGTCAAAATATCAGTATGAATAGTTCACAAGGATTACAAAACTATAATGTTATAAAATATTTGGTGATATTATAAAGAAGTAAACTAACTTCACTAAGTTTCCCCTTTAAATTGCGTTAATGCCCTTTAGGCCTCTTGTTTATACAAGACACTTCCAAAGGTTTGGAATAAAAAGATCGCTTTAAATTTTTTGCCCTGCTTTATCATGTTTATATACTGCTTGAAATGTGATTAATCATATACCTTAACAAAAAAACGATTGATTAATACAATTTTTGAAGAAATTCATGATACTTTAGTTGTTTTTGGAGACGATAGTTGTAAGTATTATCTCCCTTTAAATATGCTACTGAATGGGTAATTTAATTACAGGTAAAGGTGGCTATGGGAGGGATTGGAAGTAATATAATTATGTCACTGTCATTGTATGCTGATCGACTTGGAATAAATGTATGGCGTTAGAAACTGATTATTTTCTAGAAAATGGTTGGCAACATTTAGTTATAATGACCTTCTTAGACTTGATTACATGTGTAAGTGTTTAGTAGAAATGAGTTTTTCTCAATATTTTAAACTTTTGCTGAGTCAGTAGCCGATGGGCGGGTCACTTAAATCATGATTTGATATTAGAGAAAAATTCTGACTATAGATCCTCCAGCAACCGGCCATACATGGTATATATAAATTTACTAAAGTAATAAATCAGAGAGTCGGAACCCGTTGCTATATTTGCTGATAAATAGTTTTTCTGATATAGAGACATACTTAATGGTTCTCTCTATTGAAAACTCTGTTATATCTACAAGTAGACTATTCACCATCATCATGGCTAAAAAACTGTGAAAAAAGTGAATTCTGAAGTAAATTAATTTTGTTTAGCATTAGCTAAATAGTAGTCAACAAAGTTGCTATATTTACTATGCCTGTGTTCTCTTTTCTGTAGTACATACCTGTCAAAGGAGATACAGTCCTTGGGATTGTGACAGCTAAAGTGTTTACTATCCCTGTGTTGTAGTACATACCTGTCAAAGGAGATACAGTCCTTAGGATTGTGACAGCTAAAGTGTTTACTATCCCTGTGTTCTCTATTCTGTAGTACATACCTGTCAAAGGAGATACAGTCCTTGCGATTGTGACAGCTAAAGTGTTTACTATCCCTGTGTTGTAGTACATACCTGTCAAAAGAGATACAGTCCTTGGGATTGTGACAGCTAAAGTGTTTACTATCCCTGTGTTGTAGTACATACCTGTCAAAGGAGATACAGTCCTTGGGATTGTGACAGCTAAAGTGTTTACTATCCCTGTGTTGTAGTACATACCTGTCAAAGGAGATACAGTCCTTAGGATTGTGACAGCTAAAGTGTTTACTATCCCTGTGTTCTCTATTCTGTAGTACATACCTGTCAAAGGAGATACAGTCCTTGCGATTGTGACAGCTAAAGTGTTAACTATCCCTGTGTTCTCTATTCTGTAGTACATACCTGTCAAAGGAGATACAGTCCTTGGGATTGTGACAGGTAAAGTGTTTACTATCCCTGTGTTGTAGTACATACCTGTCAAAGGAGATACAGTCCTTGGGATTGTGACAGCTAAAGTGTTTACTATTCTTGTGTTGTAGTACATACCTGTCAAAGGAGATACAGTCCTTGGGATTGTGACAGCTAAAGTGTTTACTATCCCTGTGTTCTCTATTCTGTAGTACATACCTGTCAAAGGAGATACAGTCCTTGGGATTGTGACAGCTAAAGTGTTTACTATCCCTGTGTTGTAGTACATACCTGTCAAAGGAGATACAGTCCTTGGGATTGTGACAGCTAAAGTGTTTACTATCCCTGTGTTGTAGTACATACCTGTCAAAGGAGATACAGTCCTTGGGATTGTGACAGCTAAAGTGTTTACTATCCCTGTGTTGTAGTACATACCTGTCAAAGGAGATACAGTCCTTGGTATTGTGACAGCTAAAGTGTTTACTATCCCTGTGTTGTAGTAAATACCTGTCAAAGGAGATACAGTCCTTGGATTGTGACAGCTAAAGTATTAACTATCCCTGTGTTGTAGTACATACATGTCAAAGGAGATACAGTCCTTGGATTGTGACAGCTAAAGTGTTTACTATCCCTGTGTTGTAGTACATACCTGTCAAAGGAGATACAGTCCTTGGTATTTTGACAGCTAAAGTGTTTACTATCCCTGTGTTGTAGTACATACCTGTCAAAGGAGATACAGTCCTTGGGATTGTGACAGCTAAAGTATTAACTATCCCTGTGTTGTAGTACATACATGTCAAAGGAGATACAGTCCTTGGATTGTGACAGCTAAAGTGTTTACTATCCCTGTGTTGTAGTACATACATGTCAAAGGAGATACAGTCCTTGGATTGTGACAGCTAAAGTGTTTACTATCCCTGTGTTCTCTATTCTGTAGTACATACCTGTCAAAGGAGATACAGTCCTTGGGATTGTGACAGCTAAAGTGTTTACTATCCCTGTGTTGTAGTACATACCTGTTAAAGGAGATACAGTCCTTGGATTGTGACAGCTAAAGTATTAACTATCCCTGTGTTGTAGTACATACCTGTCAAAGGAGATAAAGTCCTTGGATTGTGACAGCTAAAGTATTAACTATCCCTGTGTTGTAGTACATACCTGTCAAAGGAGATACAGTCCTTGGATTGTGACAGCTAAAGTATTAACTATCCCTGTGTTGTAGTACATACATGTCAAAGGAGATACAGTCCTTGGATTGTGACAGCTAAAGTGTTTACTATCCCTGTGTTGTAGTACATACCTGTCAAAGGAGATACAGTCCTTGGTATTGTGACAGCTAAAGTGTTTACTATCCCTGTGTTGTAGTACATACCTGTCAAAGGAGATACAGTCCTTGGGATTGTGACAGCTAAAGTATTAACTATCCCTGTGTTGTAGTACATACATGTCAAAGGAGATACAGTCCTTGGATTGTGACAGCTAAAGTGTTTACTATCCCTGTGTTGTAGTACATACATGTCAAAGGAGATACAGTCCTTGGATTGTGACAGCTAAAGTGTTTACTATCTCTGTGTTGTAGTACATACCTGTCAAAGGAGATACAGTCCTTGGGATTGTGACAGCTAAAGTATTAACTATCCCTGTGTTGTAGTACATACCTGTCAAAGGAGATACAGTCCTTGGATTGTGACAGCTAAAGTGTTTACTATCCCTGTGTTGTAGTACATACCTGTCAAAGGAGATACAGTCCTTGGGATTGTGACAGCTAAAGTATTAACTATCCCTGTGTTGTAGTACATACCTGTCAAAGGAGATACAGTCCTTGGATTGTGACAGCTAAAGTGTTTACTATCCCTGTGTTGTAGTACAAACCTGTCAAAAGAGATACAGTCCTTGGGATTGTGACAGCTAAAGTGTTTACTATCCCTGTGTTGTAGTACATACCTGTCAAAGGAGATACAGTCCTTGGTATTGTGACAGCTAAAGTGTTTACTATCCCTGTGTTGTAGTACATACCTGTCAAAGGAGATACAGTCCTTGGATTGTGACAGCTAAAGTATTAACTATCCCTGTGTTGTAGTACATACATGTCAAAGGAGATACAGTCCTTGGATTGTGACAGCTAAAGTGTTTACTATCCCTGTGTTGTAGTACATACATGTCAAAGGAGATACAGTCCTTGGATTGTGACAGCTAAAGTGTTTACTATCTCTGTGTTGTAGTACATACCTGTCAAAGGAGATACAGTCCTTGGGATTGTGACAGCTAAAGTATTAACTATCCCTGTGTTGTAGTACATACCTGTCAAAGGAGATACAGTCCTTGGATTGTGACAGCTAAAGTGTTTACTATCCCTGTGTTGTAGTACATACCTGTCAAAGGAGATATAGTCCTTGGGATTGTGACAGCTAAAGTGTTTACTATCCCTGTGTTGTAGTACAAACCTGTCAAAAGAGATACAGTCCTTGGGATTGTGACAGCTAAAGTGTTTACTATCCCTGTGTTGTAGTACATACCTGTCAAAGGAGATACAGTCCTTGGGATTGTGACAGCTAAAGTGTTTACTATCCCTGTGTTGTAGTACATACCTGTCAAAGGAGATACAGTCCTTGGGATTGTGACAGCTAAAGTGTTTACTATCCCTGTGTTGTAGTACATACCTGTCAAAGGAGATACAGTCCTTGGGATTGTGACAGCTAAAGTGTTTACTATCCCTGTGTTCTCTATTCTGTAGTACATACCTGTCAAAGGAGATACAGTCCTTGGGATTGTGACAGCTAAAGTGTTTATTATCCCTGTGTTGTAGTACATACCTGTTAAAGGAGATACAGTCCTTGGGATTGTGACAGCTAAAGTGTTTACTATCCCTGTGTTGTAGTACATACCTGTCAAAGGAGATATAGTCCTTGGGATTGTGACAGCTAAAGTGTTTACTATCCCTGTGTTGTAGTACATACCTGTCAAAGGAGATACAGTCCTTAGGATTGTGACAGCTAAAGTGTTTACTATCCCTGTGTTGTAGTACATACCTGTCAAAGGAGATACAGTCCTTGGGATTGTGACAGCTAAAGTATTAACTATCCCTGTGTTGTAGTACATACCTGTCAAAGGAGATACAGTCCTTGGATTGTGACAGCTAAAGTGTTTACTATCCCTGTATTCTCTATTCTGTAGTACTTACCTGTTATAGGAGATACAGTCCTTAGGATTGTGACAGCTAAAGTGTTTACTATCTCTGTGTTGTAGTACATACCTGTTATAGGAGATACAGTCCTTAGGATTGTGACAGCTAAAGTGTTTACTATCCCTGTGTTGTAGTACATACCTGTCAAAGGAGATACAGTCCTTGGGATTGTGACAGCTAAAGTGTTTACTATCCCTGTGTTGTAGTACATACCTGTCAAAGGAGATACAGTCCTTAGGATTGTGACAGCTAAAGTGTTTACTATCTCTGTGTTGTAGTACATACCTGTTATAGGAGATACAGTCCTTGGGATTGTGACAGCTAAAGTGTTTACTATTCTTGTGTTGTAGTACATACCTGTCAAAGGAGATACAGTCCTTGGGATTGTGACAGCTAAAGTGTTTACTATCCCTGTGTTCTCTATTCTGTAGTACATACCTGTCAAAGGAGATACAGTCCTTGGGATTGTGACAGCTAAAGTGTTTACTATCCCTGTGTTGTAGTACATACCTGTCAAAGGAGATACAGTCCTTGGGATTGTGACAGCTAAAGTGTTTACTATCCCTGTGTTGTAGTACATACCTGTCAAAGGAGATACAGTCCTTGGGATTGTGACAGCTAAAGTGTTTACTATCCCTGTGTTGTAGTACATACCTGTCAAAGGAGATACAGTCCTTGGTATTGTGACAGCTAAAGTGTTTACTATCCCTGTGTTGTAGTACATACCTGTCAAAGGAGATATAGTCCTTGGGATTGTGACAGCTAAAGTGTTTACTATCCCTGTGTTGTAGTACAAACCTGTCAAAAGAGATACAGTCCTTGGGATTGTGACAGCTAAAGTGTTTACTATCCCTGTGTTGTAGTACATACCTGTCAAAGGAGATACAGTCCTTGGGATTGTGACAGCTAAAGTGTTTACTATCCCTGTGTTGTAGTACATACCTGTCAAAGGAGATACAGTCCTTGGTATTGTGACAGCTAAAGTGTTTACTATCCCTGTGTTGTAGTACATACCTGTCAAAGGAGATACAGTCCTTGGGATTGTGACAGCTAAAGTGTTTACTATCCCTGTGTTCTCTATTCTGTAGTACATACCTGTCAAAGGAGATACAGTCCTTGGGATTGTGACAGCTAAAGTGTTTATTATCCCTGTGTTGTAGTACATACCTGTTAAAGGAGATACAGTCCTTGGGATTGTGACAGCTAAAGTGTTTACTATCCCTGTGTTGTAGTACATACCTGTCAAGGGAGATACAGTCCTTGGTATTGTGACAGCTAAAGTGTTTACTATCCCTGTGTTGTAGTACATACCTGTCAAAGGAGATACAGTCCTTAGGATTGTGACAGCTAAAGTGTTTACTATCCCTGTGTTGTAGTACATACCTGTCAAAGGAGATACAGTCCTTGGGATTGTGACAGCTAAAGTGTTTACTATCTCTGTGTTGTAGTACATACCTGTTATAGGAGATACAGTCCTTGGGATTGTGACAGCTAAAGTGTTAACTATCCCTGTATTCTCTATTCTGTAGTACTTACCTGTTATAGGAGATACAGTCCTTAGGATTGTGACAGCTAAAGTGTTTACTATCTCTGTGTTGTAGTACATACCTGTTATAGGAGATACAGTCCTTAGGATTGTGACAGCTAAAGTGTTTACTATCCCTGTGTTGTAGTACATACCTGTCAAAGGAGATACAGTCCTTGGGATTGTGACAGCTAAAGTGTTTACTATCCCTGTGTTGTAGTACATACCTGTCAAAGGAGATACAGTCCTTAGGATTGTGACAGCTAAAGTGTTTACTATCTCTGTGTTGTAGTACATACCTGTCAAAGGAGATACAGTCCTTGGGATTGTGACAGCTAAAGTATTAACTATCCCTGTGTTGTAGTACATACCTGTCAAAGGAGATACAGTCCTTGGATTGTGACAGCTAAAGTGTTTACTATCCCTGTGTTGTAGTACATACCTGTCAAAGGAGATACAGTCCTTGGGATTGTGACAGCTAAAGTATTAACTATCCCTGTGTTGTAGTACATACCTGTCAAAGGAGATACAGTCCTTGGATTGTGACAGCTAAAGTGTTTACTATCCCTGTGTTGTAGTACATACCTGTCAAAGGAGATATAGTCCTTGGGATTGTGACAGCTAAAGTGTTTACTATCCCTGTGTTGTAGTACAAACCTGTCAAAAGAGATACAGTCCTTGGGATTGTGACAGCTAAAGTGTTTACTATCCCTGTGTTGTAGTACATACCTGTCAAAGGAGATACAGTCCTTGGTATTGTGACAGCTAAAGTGTTTACTATCCCTGTGTTGTAGTACATACCTGTCAAAGGAGATACAGTCCTTGGATTGTGACAGCTAAAGTATTAACTATCCCTGTGTTGTAGTACATACATGTCAAAGGAGATACAGTCCTTGGATTGTGACAGCTAAAGTGTTTACTATCCCTGTGTTGTAGTACATACATGTCAAAGGAGATACAGTCCTTGGATTGTGACAGCTAAAGTGTTTACTATCTCTGTGTTGTAGTACATACCTGTCAAAGGAGATACAGTCCTTGGGATTGTGACAGCTAAAGTATTAACTATCCCTGTGTTGTAGTACATACCTGTCAAAGGAGATACAGTCCTTGGATTGTGACAGCTAAAGTGTTTACTATCCCTGTGTTGTAGTACATACCTGTCAAAGGAGATATAGTCCTTGGGATTGTGACAGCTAAAGTGTTTACTATCCCTGTGTTGTAGTACAAACCTGTCAAAAGAGATACAGTCCTTGGGATTGTGACAGCTAAAGTGTTTACTATCCCTGTGTTGTAGTACATACCTGTCAAAGGAGATACAGTCCTTGGGATTGTGACAGCTAAAGTGTTTACTATCCCTGTGTTGTAGTACATACCTGTCAAAGGAGATACAGTCCTTGGTATTGTGACAGCTAAAGTGTTTACTATCCCTGTGTTGTAGTACATACCTGTCAAAGGAGATACAGTCCTTGGGATTGTGACAGCTAAAGTGTTTACTATCCCTGTGTTCTCTATTCTGTAGTACATACCTGTCAAAGGAGATACAGTCCTTGGGATTGTGACAGCTAAAGTGTTTATTATCCCTGTGTTGTAGTACATACCTGTTAAAGGAGATACAGTCCTTGGGATTGTGACAGCTAAAGTGTTTACTATCCCTGTGTTGTAGTACATACCTGTCAAGGGAGATACAGTCCTTGGTATTGTGACAGCTAAAGTGTTTACTATCCCTGTGTTGTAGTACATACCTGTCAAAGGAGATACAGTCCTTAGGATTGTGACAGCTAAAGTGTTTACTATCCCTGTGTTGTAGTACATACCTGTCAAAGGAGATACAGTCCTTGGGATTGTGACAGCTAAAGTGTTTACTATCTCTGTGTTGTAGTACATACCTGTTATAGGAGATACAGTCCTTGGGATTGTGACAGCTAAAGTGTTAACTATCCCTGTATTCTCTATTCTGTAGTACTTACCTGTTATAGGAGATACAGTCCTTAGGATTGTGACAGCTAAAGTGTTTACTATCTCTGTGTTGTAGTACATACCTGTTATAGGAGATACAGTCCTTAGGATTGTGACAGCTAAAGTGTTTACTATCCCTGTGTTGTAGTACATACCTGTCAAAGGAGATACAGTCCTTGGGATTGTGACAGCTAAAGTGTTTACTATCCCTGTGTTGTAGTACATACCTGTCAAAGGAGATACAGTCCTTAGGATTGTGACAGCTAAAGTGTTTACTATCTCTGTGTTGTAGTACATACCTGTTATAGGAGATACAGTCCTTGGGATTGTGACAGCTAAAGTGTTAACTATCCCTGTATTCTCTATTCTGTAGTACTTACCTGTTATAGGAGATACAGTCCTTAGGATTGTGACAGCTAAAGTGTTTACTATCTCTGTGTTGTAGTACATACCTGTTATAGGAGATACAGTCCTTAGGATTGTGACAGCTAAAGTGTTTACTATCCCTGTGTTGTAGTACATACCTGTCAAAGGAGATACAGTCCTTGGGATTGTGACAGCTAAAGTATTAACTATCCCTGTGTTGTAGTACATACATGTCAAAGGAGATACAGTCCTTGGATTGTGACAGCTAAAGTGTTTACTATCCCTGTGTTGTAGTACATACCTGTCAAAGGAGATACAGTCCTTGGGATTGTGACAGCTAAAGTGTTTACTATCCCTGTGTTGTAGTACATACCTGTCAAAGGAGATACAGTCATTGGGATTGTGACAGCTAAAGTATTAACTATCCCTGTGTTGTAGTACATACATGTCAAAGGAGATACAGTCCTTGGATTGTGACAGCTAAAGTGTTTACTATCCCTGTGTTGTAGTACATACCTGTCAAAGGAGATACAGTCCTTGGGATTGTGACAGCTAAAGTGTTTACTATCCCTGTGTTGTAGTACATACCTGTCAAAGGAGATACAGTCCTTGGGATTGTGATAGCTAAAGTATTAACTATCCCTGTGTTGTAGTACATACATGTCAAAGGAGATACAGTCCTTGGATTGTGACAGCTAAAGTGTTTACTATCCCTGTGTTGTAGTACATACCTGTCAAAGGAGATACAGTCCTTGGGATTGTGACAGCTAAAGTGTTTACTATCCCTGTGTTGTAGTACATACCTGTCAAAGGAGATACAGTCCTTGGTATTGTGACAGCTAAAGTGTTTACTATCCCTGTGTTAAGTACATACCTGTCAAAGGAGATACAGTCCTTGGGATTGTGACAGATAAAGTGTTTACTATCCCTGTGTTCTCTATTCTGTAGTACATACCTGTCAAAGGAGATACAGTCCTTGGGATTGTGACAGCTAAAGTGTTTATTATCCCTGTGTTGTAGTACATACCTGTTAAAGGAGATACAGTCCTTGGGATTGTGACAGCTAAAGTGTTTACTATCCCTGTGTTGTAGTACATACCTGTCAAGGGAGATACAGTCCTTGGTATTGTGACAGCTAAAGTGTTTACTATCCCTGTGTTGTAGTACATACCTGTCAAAGGAGATACAGTCCTTAGGATTGTGACAGCTAAAGTGTTTACTATCCCTGTGTTGTAGTACATACCTGTCAAAGGCGATACAGTCCTTAGGATTGTGACAGCTAAAGTGTTTACTATCTCTGTGTTGTAGTACATACCTGTTATAGGAGATACAGTCCTTAGGATTGTGACAGCTAAAGTGTTTACTATCCCTGTGTTGTAGTACATACCTGTTATAGGAGATACAGTCCTTGGGATTGTGACAGCTAAAGTGTTTACTATCTCTGTGTTGTAGTACATACCTGTTATAGGAGATACAGTCCTTGGGATTGTGACAGCTAAAGTGTTAACTATCCCTGTATTCTCTATTCTGTAGTACTTACCTGTTATAGGAGATACAGTCCTTAGGATTGTGACAGCTAAAGTGTTTACTATCTCTGTGTTGTAGTACATACCTGTTATAGGAGATACAGTCCTTAGGATTGTGACAGCTAAAGTGTTTACTATCCCTGTGTTGTAGTACATACCTGTCAAAGGAGATACAGTCCTTGGTATTGTGACAGCTAAAGTGTTTACTATCCCTGTGTTGTAGTACATACCTGTCAAAGGAGATACAGTCCTTGGGATTGTGACAGCTAAAGTGTTTACTATCCGTGTGTTGTAGTACATACCTGTCAAAGAAGATACAGTCCTTGGGATTGTGACAGCTAAACTGTTTATTATCCCTGTGTTGTAGTACATACCTGTCAAAGGAGATACAGTCATTGGGATTGTGACAGCTAAAGTGTTTACTATCCCTGTGTTGTAGTACATACCTGTCAAAGGAGATACAGTCCTTGGGATTGTGACAGCTAAAGTGTTTACTATCCCTGTGTTCTCTATTCTGTAGTACATACCTGTCAAAGGAGATACAGTCCTTGGTATTGTGACAGCTAAAGTGTTTACTATTCCTGTGTTGTAGTACATACCTGTCAAAGGAGATACAGTCCTTGGATTGTGACAGCTAAAGTGTTTACTATCCCTGTGTTCTCTATTCTGTAGTACATACCTGTCAAAGGAGATACAGTCCTTGGGATTGTGACAGCTAAAGTGTTTACTATTCCTGTGTTCTCTTTTCTGTAGAACATACCTGTCAAAGGAGATACAGTCCTTGGGATTGTGACAGCTAAAGTGTTTACTGTCCCTGTGTTGTAGTACATACCTGTCAAAGGAGATACAGTCCTTGGGATTGTGACAGCTAAAGTGTTTACTATCCCTGTGTTGTAGTACATACCTGTTAAAGGAGATACAGTCCTTAGGATTGTGACAGCTAAAGTATTAACTATCCCTGTGTTGTAGTACATACCTGTCAAAGGAGATACAGTCCTTGGATTGTGACAGCTAAAGTATTAACTATCCCTGTGTTGTAGTACATACATGTCAAAGGAGATACAGTCCTTGGATTGTGACAGCTAAAGTGTTTACTATCCCTGTGTTGTAGTACATACCTGTCAAAGGAGATACAGTCCTTGGGATTGTGACAGCTAAAGTGTTTACTATCCCTGTGTTGTAGTACATACCTGTCAAAGGAGATACAGTCCTTGGGATTGTGACAGCTAAAGTATTAACTATCCCTGTGTTGTAGTACATACATGTCAAAGGAGATACAGTCCTTGGATTGTGACAGCTAAAGTGTTTAATATCCCTGTGTTGTAGTACATACCTGTCAAAGGAGATACAGTCCTTGGGATTGTGACAGCTAAAGTGTTTACTATCCCTGTGTTGTAGTACATACCTGTTAAAGGAGATACAGTCCTTGGATTGTGACAGCTAAAGTATTAACTATCCCTGTGTTGTAGTACATACCTGTCAAAGGAGATACAGTCCTTGGATTGTGACAGCTAAAGTATTAACTATCCCTGTGTTGTAGTACATACATGTCAAAGGAGATACAGTCCTTGGATTGTGACAGCTAAAGTGTTTACTATCCCTGTGTTGTAGTACATACCTGTCAAAGGAGATACAGTCCTTGGGATTGTGACAGCTAAAGTGTTTACTATCCCTGTGTTGTAGTACATACCTGTCAAAGGAGATACAGTCCTTGGGATTGTGATAGCTAAAGTATTAACTATCCCTGTGTTGTAGTACATACATGTCAAAGGAGATACAGTCCTTGGATTGTGACAGCTAAAGTGTTTACTATCCCAGTGTTGTAGTACATACATGTCAAAGGAGATACAGTCCTTGGATTGTGACAGCTAAAGTGTTTACTATCCCTGTGTTGTAGTACATACCTGTCAAAAGAGATACAGTCCTTGGATTGTGACAGCTAAAGTATTAACTATCCCTGTGTTGTAGTACATACCTGTCAAAGGAGATACAGTCCTTGGATTGTGACAGCTAAAGTATTAACTATCCCTGTGTTGTAGTACATACCTGTCAAAGGAGATACAGTCCTTGGGATTGTGACAGCTAAAGTATTAACTATCCCTGTGTTGTAGTACATACCTGTCAAAGGAGATACAGTCCTTGGATTGTGACAGCTAAAGTGTTTACTATCCCTGTGTTGTAGTACATACCTGTCAAAGGAGATACAGTCCTTGGGATTGTGACAGGTAAAGTGTTAACTATCCCTGTGTTGTAGTACATACCTGTCAAAAGAGATACAGTCCTTGGGATTGTGACAGCTAAAGTGTTTACTTTCCCTGTGTTGTAGTACATACCTGTCAAAGGAGATACAGTCCTTGGGATTGTGACAGCTAAAGTGTTTACTATCCCTGTGTTGTAGTACATACCTGTCAAAGGAGATACAGTCCTTGGTATTGTGACAGCTAAAGTGTTTACTATCCCTGTGTTGTAGTACATACCTGTCAAAGGAGATACAGTCCTTGGTATTGTGACAGCTAAAGTATTAACTATCCCTGTGTTGTAGTACATACCTGTCAAAGGAGATACAGTCCTTGGATTGTGACAGCTAAAGTGTTTACTATCCCTGTGTTGTAGTACATACCTGTCAAAGGAGATACAGTCCTTGGGATTGTGACAGCTAAAGTATTAACTATCCCTGTGTTGTAGTACATACCTGTCAAAGGAGATACCTTCCTTGGGATTGTGACAGCTAAAGTGTTTACTATACCTGTGTTCTCTATTCTGTAGTACATACCTGTCAAAGGAGATACAGTCCTTGGGATTGTGACAGCTAAAGTGTTTACTATCCCTGTGTTGTAGTACATACCTGTCAAAGGAGATACAGTCCTTGGGATTGTGACAGCTAAAGTGTTTACTATCCCTGTGTTGTAGTACATACCTGTCAAAGGAGATACAGTCCTTGGGATTGTGACAGCTAAAGTGTTTACTATCCCTGTGTTGTAGTACATACCTGTCAAAGGAGATACAGTCCTTGGTATTGTGACAGCTAAAGTGTTTACTATCCCTGTGTTGTAGTACATACCTGTCAAAGGAGATACAGTCCTTGGTATTGTGACAGCTAAAGTGTTTACTATCCCTGTGTTGTAGTACATACCTGTCAAAGGAGATACAGTCCTTGGGATTGTGACAGCTAAAGTGTTTACTATCCCTGTGTTGTAGTACATACCTGTCAAAGGAGATACAGTCCTTGGGATTGTGACAGCTAAAGTGTTTACTATCCCTGTGTTGTAGTACATACCTGTCAAAGGAGATACAGTCCTTGGGATTGTGACAGCTAAAGTGTTTACTATCCCTGTGTTGTAGTACATACCTGTCAAAGGAGATACAGTCCTTGGGATTGTGACAGCTAAAGTATTAACTATCCCTGTGTTGTAGTACATACCTGTCAAAGGAGATACAGTCCTTGGGAATGTGACAGCTAAAGTATTTACTATCCCTGTGTTGTAGTACATACCTGTCAAAGGAGATACAGTCCTTGGGATTGTGACAGCTAAAGTATTAACTATCCCTGTGTTGTAGTACATACCTGTCAAAGGAGATACAGTCCTTGGGATTGTGACAGCTAAAGTGTTTACTATCCCTGTGTTGTAGTACATACCTGTCAAAGGAGATACAGTCCTGGGGATTGTGACAGCTAAACTGTTTATTATCCCTGTGTTGTAGTACATACCTGTCAAAGGAGATACAGTCATTGGGATTGTGACAGCTAAAGTGTTTACTATCCCTGTGTTGTAGTACATACCTGTCAAAGGAGATACAGTCCTTGGGATTGTGACAGCTAAAGTGTTTACTATCCCTGTGTTGTAGTACATACCTGTCAAAGGAGATACAGTCCTTGGGATTGTGACAGCTAAAGTATCTACTATCCCTGTGTTCTCTATTCTGTAGTACATACCTGTCAAAGGAGATACAGTCCTTGGGATTGTGACAGCTAAAGTGTTTACTATCCCTGTGTTCTCTATTCTGTAGTACATACCTGTCAAAGGAGATACAGTCCTTGGGATTGTGACAGCTAAAGTGTTTACTATCCCTGTGTTCTCTTTTCTGTAGAACATACCTGTCAAAGGAGATACAGTCCTTGGGATTGTGACAGCTAAAGTGTTTACTATCCCTGTGTTGTAGTACATACCTGTCAAAGGAGATACAGTCCTTGGGATTGTGACAGCTAAAGTATTAACTATCCCTGTGTTGTAGTACATACCTGTCAAAGGAGATACAGTCCTTGGGATTGTGACAGCTAAAGTGTTTACTATCCCTGTGTTGTAGTACATACCTGTCAAAGGAGATACAGTCCTGGGGATTGTGACAGCTAAACTGTTTATTATCCCTGTGTTGTAGTACATACCTGTCAAAGGAGATACAGTCCTTGGGATTGTGACAGCTAAAGTGTTTACTATCCCTGTGTTGTAGTACATACCTGTCAAAGGAGATACAGTCCTTGGGATTGTGACAGCTAAAGTGTTTACTATCCCTGTGTTGTAGTACATACCTGTCAAAGGAGATACAGTCCTTGGGATTGTGACAGCTAAAGTATCTACTATCCCTGTGTTCTCTTTTCTGTAGTACATACCTGTTAAAGGAGATACAGTCCTTGGGATTGTGACAGCTAAAGTGTTTACTATCCCTGTGTTGTAGTACATACCTGTCAAAGGAGATACAGTCCTTGGTATTGTGACAGCTAAAGTGTTTACTATCCCTGTGTTGTAGTACATACCTGTCAAAGGAGATACCTTCCTTGGGATTGTGACAGCTAAAGTATTAACTATCCCTGTGTTCTCTATTCTGTAGTACATACCTGTCAAAGGAGATACAGTCCTTGGGATTGTGACAGCTAAAGTGTTTACTATCCCTGTGTTGTAGTACATACCTGTCAAAGGAGATACCTTCCTTGGGATTGTGACAGCTAAAGTGTTTACTATACCTGTGTTCTCTATTCTGTAGTACATACCTGTCAAAGGAGATACAGTCCTTGGGATTGTGACAGCTAAAGTGTTTACTAGCCCTGTGTTGTAGTACATACCTGTCAAAGGAGATACAGTCCTTGGGATTGTGACAGCTAAAGTGTTTACTATCCCTGTGTTGTAGTACATACCTGTCAAAGGAGATACAGTCCTTGGGATTGTGACAGCTAAAGTGTTTACTATCCCTGTGTTGTAGTACATACCTGTCAAAGGAGATACAGTCCTTGGGATTGTGACAGCTAAAGTGTTTACTATCCCTGTGTTGTAGTACATACCTGTCAAAGGAGATACAGTCCTTGGGATTGTGACAGCTAAATCCCTGTGTTGTAGTACATACCTGTCAAAGGAGATACAGTCCTTGGGATTGTGACAGCTAAAGTATTAACTATCCCTGTGTTGTAGTACATACCTGTCAAAGGAGATACAGTCCTTGGGAATGTGACAGCTAAAGTATTTACTATCCCTGTGTTGTAGTACATACCTGTCAAAGGAGATACAGTCCTTGGGATTGTGACAGCTAAAGCAGGCGACATCTTCAGGGTGGACGTAGGCAGCAGTGACCAGGCATCATTACCGTATGTAGCTTTTGAAGCTGCTACCAAAAGGAACAGACCTGATGTGAAGGTAAGTAGTGTTCCGTCATGGACCAACCTTTATTACCCATACCTTCCATATACTGGAATACATCAAAGTATTCCTAATGATGAAGACTGTAGAAAGTTCATATGGTTTTAATTCCATTCACCCCTGAAGACATATTTAAACTATTCCAAATCGATCATTATGAAATGTCAGGGGCAGATGAGTAGAACTATAGAACTGTCGATTGGCATTCTTAGACAATATGAATGCCAATAGTAAATTCAATAAAATGTGCTAGCAGTATTTCATGTTAAAATTCCTTTGTTCAGTTGGCATTTAGGCTTATACTTAAGGATTAACCTTTGATTTTGTTTAGTTTATTAGATCATAAATCCAATGGAGCATGAGGTAAATTGCGTAAATGCGAAGCGTTTACGTTAAATTTACCGACTGCTCCATTGGATTTATGATCTAATAAACTAAACAAAATCAAAGGTTAATCCTTATATTTACAGTATTTTCCTGTAAATGGTTTATAGGTTTTCTGTTCAATTTAGCCCCATCTGCACACATATGTTTCATTTCAAAACTTACAAACGTGAAAACAGTTCAATAAATGTAACAGCATGAAGTTTGCATAAGCCGTAGCTAGCTCCGCCCATGTCAATTGTTAATGACGTCATACAATTGTGATTCGAACAGGACAATTTGCATAGCTCCGCCCACATGTATTGTTGTCGACGTCATAGAAATTTTGCACGTTCTCAAGTATAGTTACTGGAAAATAACTCTAGTTTGCAGTACAATGGTCATCAAGTGAATATCAGTGTAGACTGTAAATATTACCATATGAATGCTGTCAAAATGTAGTAGAGTTATATATTGATTCTACAATGGAAAGTATATTTCCATGGTATAATTTGTAAATAACAATGTTTTTAACTTTTTATGGTTTATGACATGTACATTTTCTTTAAATTATCTTGTAAGAAAAATTGCATGGTCATTGTTGTGTCATTTGATCTTTGAATATTGAAGGTTGGAGACATCGTGTATTGTAAGTTTGTGGAGGCCAACAAGGACATGGAGGGAGAGGTGGTGTGTATAGACAGCAGTGGCAAAAGTGCAGGCCTTGGTGTAATTGGCAGGGACGCAGGGTACCTGTTCCAGGTCCCCATCAACCTCACACAAAAGTAGGTAAACATGGTCTACAAGGTCTCGGTCCATGTCACGAGGAGTAGCTAATCATACAAAGTGTCAGGCCATGTCACGAGTAGTAGCTAATCATACAAGGTGTCAGGCCATGTCACGAGTAGTAGCTAATCATACAAGGTATCAGGCCATGTCACGAGTAGCAGCTAATCATACAAAGTGTCAGGCCATGTCACGAGTAGTAGCTAATCATACAAGGTGTCAGGCCATGTCACGAATAGTAGCTAATCATACAAAGTGTCGGGCCATGTCACGAGTAGTAGCTAATCATACAAAGTGTCGGGCCATGTCACGAGTAGTAGCTAATCATACAAAGTGTCAGGCCATGTCACGATTAGTAGATAATTATACAAAGTGTCAGGCCATGTCACGAGTAGTAGCTGATCATACAAGGTGTCAGGCCATGTCACGAGTAGTAGCTAATCATACAAGGTGTCAGGCCATGTCACGAGTAGTAGCTAATCATACAAAGTGTCGGGCCATGTCACGAGTAGTAGCTGATCATACAAGGTGTCAGGCCATGTCACGAGTAGTAGCTAATCATACAAAGTGTCAGGCCATGTCACGATTAGAAGCTAATCATACAAAGTGTCGGGCCATGTCACGAGTAGTAGCTAATCATACAAAGTGTCAGGCCATGTCACGAGTAGTAGCTAATCATACAAAGTGTCAGGCCATGTCACGAGTAGTAGCTAATCATACAAGGTGTCAGGCCATGTCACGAGTAGTAGCTAATCATACAAAGTGTCAGGCCATGTCACGAGTAGTAGCTAATCATACAAGGTGTCGGTCCATGTCACGAGTAGTAGCTAATCATACAAGGTGTCAAGCCATGTCACGAGTAGTAGCTAATCATACAAAGTGTCAGGCCATGTCACGAGTAGTAGCTGATCATACAAGGTGTCAGGCCATGTCACGAGTAGTAGCTAATCATACAAAGTGTCAGGCCATGTCACGAGTAGTAGCTAATCATACAAAGTGTCAGTCCATGTCACGAGTAGTAGCTAATCATACAAAGTGTCAGTCCATGTCACGAGTAGTAGCTACTCATACAAGGTGTCAGTCCATGTCACGAGTAGTAGCTACTCATACAAGGTGTCAGGCCATGTCACGAGTAGTAGCTGATCATACAAAGTGTCGGGCCATGTCACGAGTAGTAGCTAATCATACAAAGTGTCAGGCCATGTCACGAGTAGTAGCTAATCATACAAAGTGTCGGGCCATGTCACGAGTAGTAGCTAATCATACAAAGTGTCGGGCCATGTCACGAGTAGTAGCTAATCATACAAGGTGTCGGTCCATGTCACGAGTAGTAGCTAATCATACAAGGTGTCGGGCCATGTCACGAGTAGTAGCTAATCATACAAAGTGTCGGGCCATGTCACGAGTAGTAGCTGATCATACAAAGTGTCGGGCCATGTCACGATTAGAAGCTAATCATACAAAGTGTCAGGCCATGTCACGAGTAGTAGCTAATCATACAAAGTGTCGGGCCATGTCACGAGTAGTAGCTAATCATACAAGGTGTCAGGCCATGTCACGAGTAGTAGCTAATCATACAAAGTGTCGGGCCATGTCACGATTAGAAGCTAATCATACAAAGTGTCAGGCCATGTCACGAGTAGTAGCTAATCATACAAGGTGTCAGGCCATGTCACGAGTAGTAGCTAATCATACAAGGTGTCAGGCCATGTCACGAGTAGTAGCTAATCATACAAAGTGTCAGGCCATGTCACGAGTAGTAGCTAATCATACAAGGTGTCAGGCCATGTCAAGAGTAGTAGCTAATCATACAAGGTGTCAGGCCATGTCACGAGTAGTAGCTAATCATACAAAGTGTCGGGCCATGTCACGAGTAGTAGCTAATCATACAAAGTGTCAGGCCATGTCACGAGTAGTAGCTAATCATACAAAGTGTCAGGCCATGTCACGATTAGAAGCTAATCATACAAAGTGTCAGGCCATGTCACGAGTAGTAGCTAATCATACAAGGTGTCAGGCCATGTCACGAGTAGTAGCTAATCATACAAAGTGTCAGGCCATGTCACGAGTAGTAGCTGATCATACAAAGTGTCGGGCCATGTCACGAGTAGTAGCTAATCATACAAGGTGTCAGGCCATGTCACGAGTAGTAGCTAATCATACAAAGTGTCAGGCCATGTCACGAGTAGTAGCTGATCATACAAAGTGTCAGGCCATGTCACGAGTAGTAGCTGATCATACAAGGTGTCAGGCCATGTCACGAGTAGGAGCTAATCATACAAAGTGTCAGGCCATGTCACGAGTAGTAGCTGATCATACAAAGTGTCAGGCCATGTCACGAGTAGTAGCTAATCATACAAAGTGTCAGGCCATGTCACGAGTAGTAGCTAATCATACAAAGTGTCAGGCCATGTCACGAGTAGTAGCTAATCATACAAAGTGTCAGGCCATGTCACGAGTAGTAGCTAATCATACAAGGTCTGGGTCCATGTCACGAGTAGTAACCAATCATACAAGGTGTCAGGCCATGTTACGAGTAGTAGCTAATCATACAAGGTGTCAGGCCATGTCAAGAGTAGTAGCTAATCATACAAGGTGTCAGGCCATGTCACGAGTAGTAGCTAATCATACAAGGTGTCAGGCCATGTCAAGAGTAGTAGCTAATCATACAAGGTGTCAGGCCATGTCACGAGTAGTAGCTAATCATACTCGTGACATGGCCTGACACTTTGTATAAACTTATATTTTGTATGTATGTCACTTGCGTGAAAACCATGGTTACCACATCAAAAAATCCTGAAAAATGCAAAAAAAAAAACCCCACTATTTCTGACCCAAAATTTGACCCCCGCCTTTTTTCTTATGTTCTATCTAAAACTAAAGATTACATACAAATTTTTCCCTATTTTCCCTCATGTGCTGTTGTTGAAATTTCACTTCCTGTAAAGCTAGCTTTTCATGTGTAGACACCCGTTTCGGAAAGGTCAAAATTTTAATTACTAACCAATTTTTTAACTTTTTTTTTACAAATGTGAAGTCCACAAAGTCCACTCCTTATTTTTTTTTTTTTTTTTTAGATTTTGATAGGCATAATATTATAGGGGTTATTCATTGTACTAAAATATCACCCATGGCCACAAAATCCTACTGTACACTGGCACCCTAGATCACCATCCTCCTCACAAGTATTAGGTCTAGGTCAGGGTCATTGGGCCAGAGAAAGGATATCACTATCAGATCCTTGCTGTCTTCAAAATGAATTATCTCTACTCATCCCGATTAGCCTTTAAATGTGGACAGTAAGTGCTTGTTGGTAATAAGGAGCTCTTCATGTAGGTCTCCAACTTCCTCACAAAGATGTAAGACTAGCTCATGGGTCGTAGTCAGGGAGATGTCATCCCTCTGTACTCCTCACAAGGATGTAAGACTAGCTCGTGGGTCGTAGTCAGGGAGATGTCATCCCTCTGTACTCCTCACAAGGATGTAAGACTAGCGCATGGGTCGTAGTCAGGGAGATGTCATCCCTCTGTACTCCTCACAAGGATGTAAGACTAGCTCGTGGGTCATAGTCAGGGAGATGTCATCCCTCTGTACTCCTCACAAGGATGTAAGACTAGCTCGTGGGTCGTAGTCAGGGAGATGTCATCCCTTCACCCTCCTCACAAGGATGTAAGACAGCTCATGGGTTGTAGTCAGGAAGATGTCATCCCTCCATTCACCTAACAAGGATGTAAGACTAGCTCATGGGTCGTAGTCAGGGAGATGTCATCCCTCTGTACTCCTCACAAGGATGTAAGACTAGCTCGTGGGTCGTAGTCAGGGAGATGTCATCCCTCTGTACTCCTCACAAGGATGTAAGACTAGCTCGTGGGTCGTAGTCAGGGAGATGTCATCCCTCTGTACTCCTCACAAGGATGTAAGACTAGCTCATGGGTCGTAGTCAGAGAGATGTCATCCCTCTGTACTCCTCACAAGGATGTAAGACTAGCTCGTGGGTCGTAGTCAGGGAGATGTCATCCCTATGCACTCCTCACAAGGATGTAAGACTAGCTCGTGGGTCGTAGTCAGGGAGATGTCATCCCTCTGTACTCCTCACAAGGATGTAAGACTAGCTCGTGGGTCGTAGTCAGGGAGATGTCATCCCTCCTTCCTCCTCACAAGGATGTAAGACTAGCTCGTGGGTCGTAGTCAGGGAGATGTCATCCCTCTGTACTCCTCACAAGGATGTAAGACTAGCTCGTGGGTCGTAGTCAGGGAGATGTCATCCCTCTGTACTCCTCACAAGGATGTAAGACTAGCTCGTGGGTCGTAGTCAGGGAGATGTCATCCCTCTGTACTCCTCACAAGGATGTAAGACTAGCTCGTGGGTCGTAGTCAGGGAGATGTCATCCCTCCTTCCTCCTCACAAGGATGTAAGACTAGCTCATGGGTCGTAGTCAGGGAGATGTCATCCCTCTGTACTCCTCACAAGGATGTAAGACTAGCTCGTGGGTCGTAGTCAGGGAGATGTCATCCCTATGCACTCCTCACAAGGATGTAAGACTAGCTCGTGGGTCGTAGTCAGGGAGATGTCATCCCTCTGTACTCCTCACAAGGATGTAAGACAGCTCATGGGTCGTAGTCAGGGAGATGTCATCCCTCTGTACTCCTCACAAGGATGTAAGACTAGCTCGTGGGTCGTAGTCAGGGAGATGTCATCCCTCTGTACTCCTCACAAAGATGTAAGACTAGCTCGTGGGTCGTAGTCAGGGAGATGTCATCCCTCTGTACTCCTCACAAGGATGTAAGACTAGCTCATGGGTCGTAGTCAGGGAGATGTCATCCCTCTGTACTCCTCACAAAGATGTAAGACTAGCTCATGGGTCGTAGTCAGGGAGATGTCATCCCTCTGTACTCCTCACAAGGATGTAAGACTAGCTCGTGGGTCGTAGTCAGGGAGATGTCATCCCTCTGTACTCCTCACAAGGATGTAAGACTAGCGCATGGGTCGTAGTCAGGGAGATGTCATCCCTCTGTACTCCTCACAAGGATGTAAGACTAGCTCGTGGGTCATAGTCAGGGAGATGTCATCCCTCTGTATTCCCACAAGGATGTAAGACTAGCTCGTGGGTCGTAGTCAGGGAGATGTCATCCCTTCACCCTCCTCACAAGGATGTAAGACAGCTCATGGGTTGTAGTCAGGAAGATGTCATCCCTCCATTCACCTAACAAGGATGTAAGACTAGCTCATGGGTCGTAGTCAGGGAGATGTCATCCCTCTGTACTCCTCACAAGGATGTAAGACTAGCTCGTGGGTCGTAGTCAGGGAGATGTCATCCCTCTGTACTCCTCACAAGGATGTAAGACTAGCTCGTGGGTCGTAGTCAGGGAGATGTCTTCCCTCTGTACTCCTCACAAGGATGTAAGACTAGCTCGTGGGTCGTAGTCAGGGAGATGTCATCCCTCTGTACTTCTCACAAGGATGTAAGACTAGCTCGTGGGTCGTAGTCAGGGAGATGTCATCCTTATGCACTCCTCACAAGGATGTAAGACTAGCTCGTGGGTGGTAGTCAGGGAGATGTCATCCCTCTGTACTCCTCACAAGGATGTAAGACAGCTCATGGGTCGTAGTCAGGGAGATGTCATCCCTCTGTACTCCTCACAAGGATGTAAGACTAGCTCGTGGGTCTTAGTCAGGGAGATGTCATCCCTCTGTACTCCTCACAAAGATGTAAGACTAGCTCGTGGGTCGTAGTCAGGGAGATGTCATCCCTCTGTACTCCTCACAAGGATGTAAGACTAGCTCGTGGGTCGTAGTCAGGGAGATGTCATCCCTCCTTCCTCTTCACAAGGATGTAAGACTAGCTCGTGGGTCGTAGTCAGGGAGATGTCATCCCTCTGTACTCCTCACAAGGATGTTAGACTAGCTCGTGGGTCGTAGTCAGGGAGATGTCATCCTTCCGTCCTCCTCACAAGGATGTAAGACTAGCTCGTGGGTCGTAGTCAGGGAGATGTCATCCCTCTGTACTCCTCACAAGGATGTAAGACTAGCTCGTGGGTCGTAATCAGGGAGATGTCATCCCTCTGTACTCCTCACAAGGATGTAAGACTAGCTCGTGGGTCGTAGTCAGGGAGATGTCATCCCTCTGTACTCCTCACAAGGGTGTAAGACTAGCTCGTGGGTCGTAGTCAGGGAGATGTCATCCCTCTGTACTCCTCACAAGGATGTAAGACTAGCTCGTGGGTCGTAGTCATGGAGATGTCATCCCTCTGTACTCCTCACAAGGATGTAAGACTAGCTCGTGGGTCGTAGTCATGGAGATGTCATCCCTCTGTACTCCTCACAAGGGTGTAAGACTAGCTCGTGGGTCGTAGTCATGGAGATGTCATCCCTCTGTTCTCCTCACAAGGATGTAAGACTAGCTCGTGGGTCGTAGTCATGGAGATGTCATCCCTCTGTGATCCTCACAAGAATGTAAGACTAGCTCGTGGGTCGTAGTCAGGGAGATGTCATCCCTCCTTCCTCCTCACAAGGATGTAAGACTAGCTCGTGGGTCGTAGTCAGGGAGATGTCATCCCTCTGTACTCCTCACAAGGATGTAAGACTAGCTCGTGGGTCGTAGTCAGGGAGATGTCATCCCTCCTTCCTCCTCACAAGGATGTAAGACTAGCTCGTGGGTCGTAGTCAGGGAGATGTCATCCCTCTGTACTCCTCACAAGGATGTAAGACTAGCTCGTGGGTCGTAGTCAGGGAGATGTCATCCCTCTCTACTCCTCACAAGGATGTAAGACTAGCTCGTGGGTCGTAGTCAGGGAGATGTCATCCCTCTGTACTCCTCACAAGGATGTAAGACTAGCTCGTGGGTCGTAGTCAGGGAGATGTCATCCCTCCTTCCTCCTCACAAGGATGTAAGACTAGCTCATGGGTCGTAGTCAGGGAGATGTCATCCCTCTGTACTCCTCACAAGGATGTAAGACTAGCTCGTGGGTCATAGTCAGGGAGATGTCATCCCTATGCACTCCTCACAAGGATGTAAGACTAGTTCGTGGGTCGTAGTCAGGGAGATGTCATCCCTCTGTACTCCTCACAAGGATGTAAGACAGCTCATGGGTCGTAGTCAGGGAGATGTCATCCCTCTGTACTCCTCACAAGGATGTAAGACTAGCTCGTGGGTCGTAGTCAGGGAGATGTCATCCCTCTGTACTCCTCACAAAGATGTAAGACTAGCTCGTGGGTCGTAGTCAGGGAGATGTCATCCCTCTGTACTCCTCACAAGGATGTAAGACTAGCTCATGGGTCGTAGTCAGGGAGATGTCATCCCTCTGTACTCCTCACAAAGATGTAAGACTAGCTCATGGGTCGTAGTCAGGGAGATGTCATCCCTCTGTACTCCTCACAAGGATGTAAGACTAGCTCGTGGGTCGTAGTCAGGGAGATGTCATCCCTCTGTACTCCTCACAAGGATGTAAGACTAGCGCATGGGTCGTAGTCAGGGAGATGTCATCCCTCTGTACTCCTCACAAGGATGTAAGACTAGCTCGTGGGTCATAGTCAGGGAGATGTCATCCCTCTGTATTCCCACAAGGATGTAAGACTAGCTCGTGGGTCGTAGTCAGGGAGATGTCATCCCTCCTTCCTCCTCACAAGGATGTAAGACAGCTCATGGGTTGTAGTCAGGAAGATGTCATCCCTCCATTCACCTAACAAGGATGTAAGACTAGCTCATGGGTCGTAGTCAGGGAGATGTCATCCCTCTGTACTCCTCACAAGGATGTAAGACTAGCTCGTGGGTCGTAGTTAGGGAGATGTCATCCCTCTGTACTCCTCACAAGGATGTAAGACTAGCTCGTGGGTCGTAGTCAGGGAGATGTCTTCCCTCTGTACTCCTCACAAGGATGTAAGACTAGCTCGTGGGTCGTAGTCAGGGAGATGTCATCCCTCTGTACTTCTCACAAGGATGTAAGACTAGCTCGTGGGTCGTAGTCAGGGAGATGTCATCCTTATGCACTCCTCACAAGGATGTAAGACTAGCTCGTGGGTGGTAGTCAGGGAGATGTCATCCCTCTGTACTCCTCACAAGGATGTAAGACAGCTCATGGGTCGTAGTCAGGGAGATGTCATCCCTCTGTACTCCTCACAAGGATGTAAGACTAGCTCGTGGGTCTTAGTCAGGGAGATGTCATCCCTCTGTACTCCTCACAAAGATGTAAGACTAGCTCGTGGGTCGTAGTCAGGGAGATGTCATCCCTCTGTACTCCTCACAAGGATGTAAGACTAGCTCGTGGGTCGTAGTCAGGGAGATGTCATCCCTCCTTCCTCCTCACAAGGATGTAAGACTAGCTCGTGGGTCGTAGTCAGGGAGATGTCATCCCTCTGTACTCCTCACAAGGATGTTAGACTAGCTCGTGGGTCGTAGTCAGGGAGATGTCATCCTTCCGTCCTCCTCACAAGGATGTAAGACTAGCTCGTGGGTCGTAGTCAGGGAGATGTCATCCCTCTGTACTCCTCACAAGGATGTAAGACTAGCTCGTGGGTCGTAATCAGGGAGATGTCATCCCTCTGTACTCCTCACAAGGATGTAAGACTAGCTCGTGGGTCGTAGTCAGGGAGATGTCATCCCTCTGTACTCCTCACAAGGGTGTAAGACTAGCTCGTGGGTCGTAGTCAGGGAGATGTCATCCCTCTGTACTCCTCACAAGGATGTAAGACTAGCTCGTGGGTCGTAGTCATGGAGATGTCATCCCTCTGTACTCCTCACAAGGATGTAAGACTAGCTCGTGGGTCGTAGTCATGGAGATGTCATCCCTCTGTACTCCTCACAAGGGTGTAAGACTAGCTCGTGGGTCGTAGTCATTGAGATGTCATCCCTCTGTTCTCCTCACAAGGATGTAAGACTAGCTCGTGGGTCGTAGTCATGGAGATGTCATCCCTCTGTGATCCTCACAAGAATGTAAGACTAGCTCGTGGGTCGTAGTCAGGGAGATGTCATCCCTCCTTCCTCCTCACAAGGATGTAAGACTAGCTCGTGGGTCGTAGTCAGGGAGATGTCATCCCTCTGTACTCCTCACAAGGATGTGAGACTAGCTCGTGGGTCGTAGTCAGGGAGATGTCATCCCTCCTTCCTCCTCACAAGGATGTAAGACTAGCTCGTGGGTCGTAGTCAGGGAGATGTCATCCCTCTGTACTCCTCACAAGGATGTAAGACTAGCTCGTGGGTCGTAGTCAGGGAGATGTCATCCCTCTGTACTCCTCACAAGGGTGTAAGACTAGCTCGTGGGTCGTAGTCATGGAGATGTCATCCCTCTGTTCTCCTCACAAGGATGTAAGACTAGCTCGTGGGTCGTAGTCATGGAGATGTCATCCCTCTGTACTCCTCACAAGAATGTAAGACTAGCTCGTGGGTCGTAGTCAGGGAGATGTCATCCCTCCTTCCTCCTCACAAGGATGTAAGACTAGCTCGTGGGTCGTAGTCAGGGAGATGTCATCCCTCTGTACTCCTCACAAGGATGTAAGACTAGCTCGTGGGTCGTAGTCAGGGAGATGTCATCCCTCCTTCCTCCTCACAAGGATGTAAGACTAGCTCGTGGGTCGTAGTCAGGGAGATGTCATCCCTCTGTACTCCTCACAAGGATGTAAGACTAGCTCGTGGGTCGTAGTCAGGGAGATGTCATCCCTCTGTACTCCTCACAAGGATGTAAGACTAGCTCGTGGGTCGTAGTCAGGGAGATGTCATCCCTCTGTACTCCTCACAAGGATGTAAGACTAGCTCGTGGGTCGTAGTCAGGGAGATGTCATCCCTCCTTCCTCCTCACAAGGATGTAAGACTAGCTCGTGGGTCGTAGTCAGGGAGATGTCATCCCTCTGTACTCCTCACAAGGATGTAAGACTAGCTCGTGGGTCGTAGTCAGGGAGATGTCATCCCTCTGTACTCCTCACAAAGATGTAAGACTAGCTCGTGGGTCGTAGTCATGGAGATGTCATCCTTCTGTATTCCTCACAAGGATGTAAGACTAGCTCGTGGGTCATAGTCAGGGAGATGTCATCCCTCTGTACTCCTCACAAGGATGTAAGACTAGCTCGTGGGTCGTAGTCAGGGAGATGTCATCCCTCTGTACTCCTCACAAGGATGTAAGACTAGCTCGTGGGTCGTAGTCAAGGAGATGTCATTCGTCCGTACTCCTCACAAAGATGTTAGACAAGCTCGTGGGTTGTAGTCAGGGAGATGTCATCCTTGCCTTCTCCTCACAAGGATGTAAGACAGCTCGTGGGTTGTAGTCAGGGAGATGTCATCCTTGCCTTCTCCTCACAAGGATGTAAGACAAGCTCGTGGGTCGTAGTCAGGGAAATGTCGTCCCTTCACCCTCCTCACAAGGATGTAAGACTAGCTCGAGGGTCGTAGTCAGGGAGATGTCGTCCCTTCACCCTCCTCACAAGGATGTAAGACAAGCTCGTGGGTCGTAGTCAGGGAGATGTCGTCCCTTCGCCCTCCTCACAAGGATGTAAGACTAGCTCGAGGGTCGTAGTCAGGGAGATGTCAACCTTGCCTTCTCCTCACAAGGATGTAAGACAGCTCGTGGGTCGTAGTCAGGGAGATGTCGTCCCTTCACCCTCCTCACAAGGATGTAAGACTAGCTCGTGAGTGGTAGTCAGGGAGATGTCATCCCTTCACCCTCCTCACAAGGATGTCAGATTAGCTCGTGGGTCGTAGTCAGGGAGATGTCATCCCTCTGTACTCCTCACAAGGATGTAAGACTTGCTCGTGGGTCGTAGTCAGGGAGATGTCATCCCTCCATTCTCCTCACAAGGATGTAAGACTAGCTCGTGGGTCGTAGTCAGGGAGATGTCATCCCTCCATTCTCCTCACAAGGATGTAAGACTAGCTCGTGGGTCGTAGTCAGGGAGATGTCATCCCTCCATTCTCCTCACAAGGATGTAAGACAGCTCATGGGTCGTAGTCAGGGAGATGTCATCCCTCCATTCTCCTCACAAGGATGTAAGACAGCTCATGGGTCGTAGTCAGGGAGATGTCATCCCTCTGTACTCCTCACAAGGATGTAAGACTAGCTCGTGGGTCGTAGTCAGGGAGATGTCATCCTTGCCTTCTCCTAACAAGGATGTAAGACTAGCTTGTGGGTCGTAGTCAGGGAGATGTCATCCTTGCCTTCTCCTAACAAGGATGTAAGACTAGCTTGTGGGTCGTAGTCAGGGAGATGTCATCCCTCTGTACTCCTCACAAGGATGTAAGACTAGCTCGTGGGTCGTAGTCAGGGAGATGTCATCCCTCTGTACTCCTCACAAGGATGTTAGACTAGCTCGTGGGTCGTAGTCAGGGAGATGTCATCCCTCTGTACTCCTCACGAGGGTGTAAGACTAGCTCGTGGGTCGTAGTCAGGGAGATGTCATCCCTCTGTACTCCTCACAAGGGTGTTAGACTAGCTCGTGGGTCGTAGTCAGGGAGATGTCATCCCTCTGTACTCCTCACAAGGATGTAAGACTAGCTCGTGGGTCGTAGTCAGGGAGATGTCATCCCTCTGTACTCCTCACAAAGATGTTAGACTAGCTCGTGGGTCGTAGTCAGGGAGATGTCATCCCTCCGTCCTCCTCACAAGGATGTAAGACTAGCTCGTGGGTCGTAGTCAGGGAGATGTCATCCTTCCGTCCTCCTCACAAGGATGTAAGACTAGCTCGTGGGTCGTAGTCAGGGAGATGTCATCCTTCCGTCCTCCTCACAAGGATGTAAGACTAGCTCGTGGGTCGTAGTCAGGGAGATGTCATCCCTCCGTCCTCCTCACAAGGATGTAAGACTAGCTCGTGGGTCGTAGTCAGGGAGATGTCATCCCACTGTACTCCTCACAAGGATGTAAGACTAGCTCGTAGGTCGTAGTCAGGGAGATGTCATCCTTCCGTCCTCCTCACAAAGATGTAAGACTAGCTCGTGGGTCGTAGTCAGGGAGATGTCATCCTTCCGTCCTCCTCACAAGGATGTAAGACTAGCTCGTGGGTCGTAGTCAGGGAGATGTCATCCCTCTGTACTCCTCACAAGGATGTAAGACAGCTCGTGGGTCGTAGTCAGGGAGATGTCATCCTTCCGTCCTCCTCACAAAGATGTAAGACTAGCTCGTGGGTCGTAGTCAGGGAGATGTCATCCCTCTGTACTCCTCACAAGGGTGTAAGACTAGCTCGTGGGTCGTAGTCAGGGAGATGTCATCCTTCCGTCCTCCTCACAAAGATGTAAGACTAGCTCATGGGTCGTAGTCAGGGAGATGTCATCCCTCTGTACTCCTCACAAGGATGTAAGACAGCTCATGGGTCGTAGTCAGGGAGATGTCATCCCTCTGTACTCCTCACAAGGATGTAAGACAGCTCGTGGGTCGTAGTCAGGGAGATGTCATCCCTCTGTACTCCTCACAAGGATGTAAGACTAGCTCGTGGGTCGTAGTCAGGGAGATGTCATCCCTCTGTACTCCTCACAAGGATGTAAGACTAGCTCGTGGGTCGTAGTCATGGAGATGTCATCCCTCTGTACTCCTCACAAGGATGTAAGACAGCTCGTGGGTCGTAGTCAGGGAGATGTCATCCCTCTGTACTCCTCACAAGGATGTAAGACTAGCTCGTGGGTCATAGTCAGGGAGATGTTGTCCCTTCACCCTCCTCACAAGGATGTAAGACTAGCTCGATGGTCGTAGTCAGGGAGATGTCATCCCTCTGTACTCCTCACAAGGATGTAAGACTAGCTCGTGGGTCGTAGTCAGGGAGATGTCATCCCTCTGTACTCCTCACAAGGATGTAAGACTAGCTCATGGGTCGTAGTCAGGGAGATGTCATCCCTCTGTACTCTTCGCAAGGATGTAAGACTAGCTCATGGGTCGTAGTCAGGGAGATGTCATCCCTCTGTACTCCTCACAAGGATGTAAGACTAGCTCATGGGTCGTAGTCAGGGAGATGTCATCCCTCTGTACTCTTCGCAAGGATGTAAGACTAGCTCATGAGTCGAGTCAGAGAGATGTCATCCATCCGTTCTCTTCACAAGAATGCAAGAATGGTCTAGTGGTAGGACGCTGGGCTTGTGGTCAAAGGGTTAATTGTAAGTTCGATAATAAGAACCTCAAAAAATTAATTATTACCAGTTATTGTCCCCAAGCGGAAATATTGAACAAATTTGACAAATTAGACACAAAAACACATATTGTATAAACATTTAAAAATTTGCGAATAACCAGTTACTGAAATTAATATGTAGCTACTGAGGTTATGAACGGTTAACCTGTTAATCGTTGACAATCCTAGTAATGAATGATCCAGGAGAAACACATGTCAATGACACTGTTTAATACAGTTGGTAGGAATAGAAATGCCATCCAAAACTGCTAATAGTGTCTTTTAACACATTCACCTCTGCCATTTCATAATGAACAATTCTAAGCTTTGAATTAGAAGAGTTCAAATGTGTTTTCAGGGATGAATTAGTCAAAAACTGGATCTTTTGTGACTTTTTCATGAAATGAAAGCTCAAATTTAGTGTATACCATGTAGCATTGGTATTTGATACATATTCAACTGGTATGTTGATATGCAATAACAGTTCAGTCATTATGGGAATATATTGTAAAGTCTGGTTTCATTCATTAGCTCACCTGGTCCGAAGGACCGAGGTGAGCTTATGCCATACCGTGGCGTCCGTCGTCCGTCCGTCGTCCGTCTGTCGTCCGTCCGTCGTCCGTCCGTCGTCCGTCAACAATTGTTTAAACGACTTCTTCTCCATAACCACTGATAGGAAATCTACCAAATTTGGCAGGAATCATTCTTAGGTGCCCAGGATCCAAAAATGTACTAATGGTGGGACTGACCCCCTAGGGGGCTGAGGGCGGGGCCAAAAAGGGTTATTTAGCTATATTAGTTTAAGCGACTTCTTCTCCATAACCACTGATTGGAAATCAGTCTTATTTAAAAGGAAGCATCCTTAGGTGCTTAGGATTCAAAATTGTACTCATGATGGGACTGACCCCCCAGGGGGCTGAGGGGTGGGGCCATAAAGAATTATTTAGCTATATTGATATTAGCGACTTCTTCTCAATAACCACGGGTTGGAAATCAACCTCATTTGGCAGGAAGCATCCTTAGGTGCCCAGGATTCAAAATTGTACTAATGGTGGGACTGACCCCCTAGAGGGCTGAGGGCGGGGCCAAAAAGGGTTATTTAGCTATATTGGTTTAAGCGACTTCTTCTCCATAACCACTGATTGGAAATCAGTCTTATTTAAAAGGAAGCATCCTTAGGTGCTTAGGATTCAAAATTGTACTCATGATGGGACTGACCCCCCAGGGGGCTGAGGGGTGGGGCCATAAAGAATTATTTAGCTATATTGATATTAGCGACTTCTTCTCAATAACCACAGGTTGGAAATCAACCTTATTTGGCAGGAAGCATCCTTAGGTGCCCAGGATTCAAAATTGTACTAATGGTGGGACTGACCCCCTAGGGGGCTGAGGGGCGGGGCCAAAAAGGGTTATTTAGCTATATTGGTTTAAGCGACTTCTTCTCCATAACCACTGATTGGAAATCAGCCTTATTTAACAGGAAGCATCATTAGGTGCTTAGGATTCAAAATTGTACTCATGGTGGGACTGACCCCCCAGGGGGCTGAGGGGTGGGGCCATAAAGAATTATTTAGCTATATTGATATTAGCGACTTCTTCTCCATAACCACTGGTTGGAAATCAACCTTATTTGGCAGGAAACATCCTTAGGTGCCCAGGATTCAAAATTGTACTAATGGTGGGACTGACCCCCTAGGGGGCTGAGGGGCGGGGCCAAAAAGGTTATTTAGCTCTATTGGTTTAAGCGACTTCTTCTCCATAACCACTGATTGGAAATCAGCCTTATTTGGTAGGAAGCATCCTTAGGTGCTCAGGATTCAAAATTGTATTTATGGTTGGCCTGACCCCCTAGGGGGTTAAGGGCGGGGCCAAAACGAGTTATTTATCTATATCATGGTTAAAGCAACTTCTACTCCATAACCAGGGGGTTAAGGGCGGGGCCAAAACGAGTTATTTATCTATATCATGGTTAAAGCAACTTCTACTCCATAACCACTGATTGGAAATCAGCCTTATTTGGCAGGAAGCATCCCTAGGTAATCAGGATTCAAAATTGTACTAATGGTGGGACTGACCCTCTAGGGGGCAGAGGGCGGGGCCAAAAAGGGTTATTTAGCTTTATCGTGGTTTAAGCGACTTCTTCTCAATAACCACTGATTGGAAATCAACCTTATTTGGCAGGAAGTATTCCTAGGTGCTCAGGATTCAAATTTTACTAATGGTGGGACTAGCTGACCCCCTAGGGGGCTGAGGAGCAGGGCCAAAAAGGTTTATTTAGCTATATCATGGTTTTAGTGACTCACTGATGGGAAATCAGCCTTATTTGGCAGGAAGCATCCCTTGGTGCTCAGGATTCAAAATTGTACTAATGGTGGGACTGATCACCCAGAGGGCTGAGAGGCGGGGCAAGGAAGAAAATATTTTCCATGATAACCTAGATACCATTGTATCCAGGTGAGCGATACAGGCCCTTTGGGCCTCTTGTTTAAATATAATTTTGTCAGTCTCAGGCAGATATTTTTCCTTATATCAGACTCGTATTTTTCAGTTTTCTTTTATCTGTTGAAGACGTTGAAATGCTAAATAATGCTCGTTTTCATTTCAGAGTGCTCAGTCCTGATTGTGAATTGTTCCGATCACTTGGTAAGAACATGCGCTACGAGACGGCGGTGGGGATGAACGGTCGAATATGGGTGAAGGCAAAGACAGTCAGTGAAACAATTGCCATTACAAATGCTATATGTGCTTCGGAGTATATGACAAACACTGAAATTAAAAACATGTGTAAAAGACTAGCTGATTCTCTGGCTGGATTCTAAATTACTTACATGTGTCAACCATGGGCTGATTGTCTGGCTGGATTCTGAGAAACATATGTTCAAGGCTGGCTGGTTGTCTGACTGAATTCTGAGATACACATGTTCATGACTGGCTGGATTCTGAGATACACATGTTCATGACTGGCTGATTGTCGGACTGAATTCTGAGATACACATGTTCATGACTGGCTGAATTCTGAGATACACATGTTCATGACTGGCCGATTGCCTGGCTGAATTCTGAGATACACATGTTCATGACTGGCTGAATTCTGAGATTCATATGTTTATGACTGGCTGATTGTCTGACTGGATTCTGAGATACATATGTTCATGACTGGCTGAATTCTGAGATTCATATGTTTATGACTGGCTGATTGTCTGGCTGAATTCTGAGATAAGTGTGTAAAGGATCGGCTGGTTTTGGAAGTGCATGTTTACAGAATCACTTTTTCAGGCAATTTTAAACTCTAGGACAGTGGAAAGGGTATATGAAATTCAAGAAATATTTAAGTAATTGCAAAGAAAGTACTAAAAGAGCTTAACATTTTCTGATATTGAGCCAGACCAATTAAAATATCTTGTATCCGGGTGACAGTGAGAGTGGATATGACTGTTAAAATAGTTCATTATATGTGAGAGAGTTAATGGGAGACAAGTTTGTGAGAGGTGTGATGAGGCAGCAGCAATATTTGTACTAAGATTTTTGTTTGTTTGTTGATGAAGTGAGGAAGTGTATATATGTGTGATTTGCAGTTCACTGCTTCATTTAAAGTGCTGCTAATAAATGTTGACTTTTGAAAGATACTGTCTTTCTTTGTGAATTGAATAATTCAGCTCGTTTGAACTTGTATACAAGTACCGTATGTCATTAGTAGATGAAGACAATGTATACACTAGTTATAGAATATCTTATCTGAATTGTGGCAAGAATTAATCTTCTTCAATGTTAGGTGAGGCGATAGATATTGAGATAAAGAAATAATTATATATTTGTACACAAGGGGTTGGACTTATATACGCCTGTGGGATGACAGAATTTTTATGATATCAGATATGGTGTTGTCAATCCATTGTAAACTTTTATTTGTCCAGTAATCTAGTTTTCAACCGATCTCTTTCAAACTTGACATGTATTCACCATGACATGGAGTTATGCATTATCCTGAACATTGGTTTCATTGAATTATATTTGGAAGATTACTATCCCTTCACGCTCTAAATCCTGTCCAGAGACAATCTCCCACAACTTTTAACCAATCTCTTTCAAATATTGTACATTTTATTCACCATGACACAAACTTATGTTTTCCAGAACATTGGTTTGATTCGGCTATTGCTCGTTACATTTTTCACAATCTAGATCTGGTCAGAATATCTTCTCCCAGAGTTAAAACTTTTTAGGTTTAAATTTTTTAAGACGACGAAAAATGTGCTTTCTTTGAGAGATTGCAACTGAACAAAAACACATTTCGTGTTTCCATGGGACGGGCATATTTTGTTCCGCCCTGTGGCATCCTTGTTCAGTTTTATCTCTATGAATACACATATACAGCACTCTAACAATAACATCATCAATGTGTTACTGTCAGTGGGAAAGGTTATTCAACATGGAATCTACAGAATGTTATCTAGAATCGTTTCAGAATCAGGAGAAATTTGTCTGGAATTGACTAGATGAACAATCCAACAATTTGACATTGACTGTTAGCCTACCTAGTGATTCAGTTTTACTTGAATTATATTGCAAATAGTCATAAAGCACTTGCAGTAAAAAAGACAATTTCCTCTTTTTTCATTAATTGCATTTTATTGTATAAATTATACACTGACAAAATATCACAATAAATCAAAGATGCCTTAAGAAAAAATGTCACTCCCACCTGTGTATTCATACCACACATCCTCTCACACATCACACATCCTCTCACATATCCTCACACACATGCACCTCACATGTACACACACCCTGGTCAAGCAAATTTACCACAAGCGAACTGAAATCACATTGACCAACAGCTGATATTAAATGGAGCATTGTTTAGTTTTCAAATTAATGTGGTAAAATATAATAAACAAGAAGCAAAGAGCCTTCAAAACTGGATCAGCGAAAGTATCAAATTTCAGGACAAATAGCATGTTTATTGCCTGCTTTAATTTTACTTTTTCGAAACTTTGGTGCAGATATGCCCCGGGCCTCTTGGTAATCGTTTGTATTGATAATGCTACAGCTATATCTAAGGGTATCATTATAGTATGGCATGAACATCTATTGCGCTGATTTTTTTCATAAGGGGAGTACATAATGTATTGGTGCAAACTTCAATTTTGTCACCAAATCAAGGGATATTTGCACTGGAATAACACTGCTATTTCAATGGTCATCAACTCGATTGTGAAAGTAAAATGTATGATCCACAGAAATAATAAATTATACACTAGTAATATTTGACAAGCATACAAAAAACATATTTTCTCAAATTTCTGTATCAAACCAAATTCATATGGTTATTATACATGTTTCATGCGGGATATAAAACCTGCAACAGTACTAAATACAATGCCCCATGTCCCAAGGGAGACTACTCAATATGGAGGAAGACTCATCATAATTCACCTATATGTACTTAAAATATTCTTTGATTGCTTCCATTGTGTGTTTTTAAACAAAATTAGAGCCGAAATAACAAAAATTGAAGACCTTGAAAAACCCTGCTACATATGTACCCATGTAATAGGATTACATCCCCAAGTGCATCTTGAGTGCTAGTGACCAGTATCAAAAACTGATTGTATATTTTATATTATAGTATGTGTCATTTATTTACTTGGTCTTGAATTTCATTGCACTTATTACATATACATTGTACACCGTTAACATAGAACAGTGCATGAAACAATGCTAAATTTATTGTCACTTATCATAAATCTGAACAAATTAATCAGTTGAATTGGTGTTCTGTGATATTTAACAACCATGAATATTTCTGGTACCTGTATATGAAATAACATGGTTTTATAATGAAATCTATAAGGCTACATAAAACATGACTAAATAGTCCCAGTGGAAGCATTCATCAGACTACAGTAATCAAGTAGGAAAATTGACAAAAACTGAAGAGAGAGAGGTAGACTTTAGGAGCATTACAAAAAGTCTGCATTGTTGTTTTTTTTATATTCAACAGGTCACCAACAAGATCCTTAACTCAATGAAACAGATTGACTGAATAAGTTATATGTATCACACAATAAAAACTAGAACAGTTTGGCTGATAAAATTTCATTAAATGTTCCAATTTGCTTGGTATTGTGCATCACTTTGCTTGGTATTGTGCATCACTTTGCTTGGTTTTCAATCAAGGTTAAGTTGGAATCATACTGTTACAGACTCTGCCTTGGTATCCTTTCTTCTTTACACACTTTTTAAAACCGAATCACCGAGCTACATTCATCCTCATACACTAAAGCTTTCTCCACAGCCACAAGTTCCTTTGATGTTGGGATTGTTAAACACAAACCCAGATTCTAATTTAGTTTCCTCATAGTCCATTTCTGTGCCTAGTAATGTCAGCTGTGCCTTGGAATCTATCAGCACTCGTACACCTGCAGCCAACGAAAAGGGAAGACTGTTATTAAACTCATTCATCTATGAAGACACATTTCAACCTTTCAAATTCAAAGGTTGGAATTACTGAATTACTTATCCCTTATGTTTTTCAAACACAACCCACATGTTTTCTCGACAGGCGATGCTCTGCCATATTGGTTTGTTTTTTTAAAACTAAAAACAGGATATCCCCGCAAAATGCAGCCACGGACGAAAGAAACGTTATGTTTGGCTACTATTTTTATTACGAAAACAAGATTCTCCGTCTCTTCTAGCCCACGGGAAACAAACAGGAGTGAAGTGTCATGTGGTATCCGACAATGTCAATCATTAAGACTAATCACATTTCATTGTTAAACAAATAGCTTTTTCGTTATTTGATGTATGTATAGAGACATAAAACCTGCCTTTGGAATAGTAAACATGACGAAAATGTCCAGATCTTTTAATAAAAAGGCCAAAAGGGGAGATAATTCTGTCAAAATAAACATACCATTTACCAATAAATTTACAGCTTATTATGACAAGAAAGGTGTCAAATTAAATAATCACTGTAACATTAAACTCAAATGCAAACTTTATCAACTTTCTACAAGAATTCCTTTTACTGCCAAAATTAAGAGATTTGTTTTCATTTTTGAACGAAAAAAAATTGAAAGTATACAGATAGGGCATCTACTCGATTCAAATAATTTGCATACCATCTTGTAGAACCTCTTCATCAAACTTTGCCTTCTGTTTCACATAATCCAGTGTATAGGACAGACCATTGCATCCTCTGGTTTTGACACCAATCTTCAGACCAAGCTGGTGGGGGAAAAACATGCTGATGAATATATAATATATATGTATAGTGATTGTAATATTAAACACTGACAATGGATATCAGGTTAAGCCTACAATTATATACAAGAGGCCCAATGGGCCTGCATCGCTCACCTGGTATCAATCTCTGACTTATATTATAGTGTAACCCTAAAGTCCCCAAAAATCTTTTAATGTAAGACATTTAGAAGAACATCTTAAGATTTAAACATATTTTACCCCTGTGATCTTATAAGACAACATCATTTTCATTTTCAAATTTTGTTTGGCTTCATCCCAGGACGCTACCAACCAAATATCATGTCTCTAGGCATATCAAGATCAAGGTCATTTCTTTTTGCAAACTTTGTCAGGCTTCATCCAAGAAACCTTTCAGCCAAATGTCATGCTTCTAGGGCTTTTGGTACTTCAGAAGAAGTTGTTTGAATGTTTTAACAGATTTTACCCCTGTGACCTTGAATATAGGTCAAGGTCATTTCTTTTTGCAAACTTTGTCAGGCTTCATCCAAGGAACCTTTCAGCCAAATATCATGCTTCTTGGGCTTTTGGTATTTCAGGAGAAGTCGTTTAAATGTTTTAAAAGATTTGACTCCTGTGACCTTGAATATAGGTCAAGGTCATTTCTTTTCGCAAACTTTGTCCGGCTTCATCCAAGGAACCTTTCAGCCAAATATCATGCTTCTAGGGCTTTTGGTATTTCAGAAGAAGTCGTTTAAAGGTTTTAACACATTTGACCCCTGTGACCTTGAATATAGGTCAAGGTCATTTCTTTTCGCAAACTTTGTCGGGCTTCATCCAAGGAACCTTTCAGCCAAATATCATGCTTCTAGGGCTTTTGGTATTTCAGAAGAAGTCGTTTAAAGGTTTTAACAGATTTGACTCCTGTGACCTTGAATATAGGTCAAGGTCATTTCTTTTTGCAAACTTTGTCCGGCTTCATCCAAGGAACCTTTCAGCCAAATATCATGCTTCTAGGGCTTTTGGTATTTCAGAAGAAGTCGTTTAAAGGTTTTAACAGATTTGACCCCTGTGACCTTGTATATAGGTCAAGGTCATTTCTTTTCGCAAACTTTGTCGGGCTTCATCCAAGGAACCTTTCAGCCAAATATCATGCTTCTAGGGCTTTTGGTATTTCAGAAGAAGTCGTTTAAAGGTTTTAACACATTTGACCCCTGTGACCTTGAATATAGGTCAAGGTCATTTCTTTTTGCAAACTTTGTCGGGCTTCATCCAAGGAACCTTTCAGCCAAATATCATGCTTCTAGGGCTTTTGGTATTTCATCAGAAGTCGTTTAAAGGTTTTAACACATTTGACCCCTGTGACCTTGAATATAGGTCAAGGTCATTTCTTTTCGCAAACTTTGTCGGGCTTCATCCAAGGAACCTTTCAGCCAAATATCATGCTTCTAGGGCTTTTGGTATTTCAGAAGAAGTCGTTTAAAGGTTTTAAAAGATTTGACTCCTGTGACCTTGAATATAGGTCAAGGTCATTTCTTTTCGCAAACTTTGTCCGGCTTCATCCAAGGAACCTTTCAGCCAAATATCATGCTTCTAGGGCTTTTGGTATTTCAGAAGAAGTCGTTTAAAGGTTTTAACACATTTGACCCCTGTGACCTTGAATATAGGTCAAGGTCATTTCTTTTCGCAAACTTTGTCGGGCTTCATCCAAGGAACCTTTCAGCCAAATATCATGCTTCTAGGGCTTTTGGTATTTCAGAAGAAGTCGTTTAAAGGTTTTAACACATTTGACCCCTGTGACCTTGAATATAGGTCAAGGTCATTGCTTTTCGCAAACTTTGTCGGGCTTCATCCAAGGAACCTTTCAGCCAAATATCATGCTTCTAGGGCTTTTGGTATTTCAGAAGAAGTCGTTTAAAGGTTTTAACACATTTGACCCCTGTGACCTTGTATATAGGTCAAGGTCATTTCTTTTCGCAAACTTTGTCCGGCTTCATCCAAGGAACCTTTCAGCCAAATATCATTCTTCTAGGGCTTTTGGTATTTCAGAAGAAGTCGTTTAAAGGTTTTAACACATTTGACCCCTGTGACCTTGTATATAAGTCAAGGTCATTTCTTTTTGCAAACTTTGTCGGGCTTCATCAAAGGAACCTTTCAGCCAAATATCATGCTTCTAGGGCTTTTGGTATTTCATCAGAAGTCGTTTAAAGGTTTTAACAGATTTGACTCCTGTGACCTTGAATATAGGTCAAGGTCATTTCTTTTCGCAAACTTTGTCGGGCTTCATCCAAGGAACCTTTCAGGCAAATATCATGCTTCTAGGGCTTTTGGTATTTCAGAAGAAGTCGTTTAAAGGTTTTAACAGATTTGACCCCTGTGACCTTGTATATAGGTCAAGGTCATTTCTTTTTGCAAACTTTGTCCGGCTTCATCCAAGGAACCTTTCAGCCAAATATCATGCTTCTAGGGCTTTTGGTATTTCAGAAGAAGTCGTTTAAAGGTTTTAACACATTTGACCCCTGTGACCTTGAATATAGGTCAAGGTCATTTCTTTTCGCAAACTTTGTCCGGCTTCATCCAAGGAACCTTTCAGCCAAATATCATGCTTCTAGGGCTTTTGGTATTTCAGAAGAAGTCGTTTAAAGGTTTTAACAGATTTGACTCCTGTGACCTTGAATATAGGTCAAGGTCATTTCTTTTCGCAAACTTTGTCCGGCTTCATCCAAGGAACCTTTCAGCCAAATATCATGCTTCTAGGGCTTTTGGTATTTCAGAAGAAGTCGTTTAAAGGTTTTAACAGATTTGTCCCCTGTGACCTTGTATATAGGTCAAGGTCATTTCTTTTTGCAAACTTTGTCGGGCTTCATCCAAGGAACCTTTCAGCCAAATATCATGCTTCTAGGGCTTTTGGTATTTCAGAAGAAGTCGTTTAAAGGTTTTAACAGATTTGACCCCTATGACCTTGTATATAGGTCAAGGTCATTTCTTTTTGCAAACTTTGTCCGGCTTCATCCAAGGAACCTTTCAGCCAAATATCATGCTTCTAGGGCTTTTGGTATTTCAGAAGAAGTCGTTTAAAGGTTTTAACACATTTGACCCCTGTGACCTTGTATATAGGTCAAGGTCATTTTTTTTCGCAAACTTTGTCGGGCTTCATCCAAGGAACCTTTCAGCCAAATATCATGCTTCTAGGGCTTTTGGTATTTCAGAAGAAGTCGTTTAAAGGTTTTAACACATTTGACCCCTGTGACCTTGTATATAAGTCAAGGTCATTTCTTTTTGCAAACTTTGTCGGGCTTCATCAAAGGAACCTTTCAGCCAAATATCATGCTTCTAGGGCTTTTGGTATTTCAGAAGAAGTCGTTTAAAGGTTTTAACACATTTGACTCCTGTGACCTTGAATATAGGTCAAGGTCATTTCTTTTCGCAAACTTTGTCCGGCTTCATCCAAGGAACCTTTCAGCCAAATATCATGCTTCTAGGGCTTTTGGTATTTCAGAAGAAGTCGTTTAAAGGTTTTAACAGATTTGACCCCTGTGACCTTGTATATAGGTCAAGGTCATTTCTTTTCGCAAACTTTGTCGGGCTTCATCCAAGGAACCTTTCAGCCAAATATCATGCTTCTAGGGCTTTTGGTATTTCAGAAGAAGTCGTTTTAAGGTTTTAACACATTTGACCCCTGTGACCTTGAATATAGGTCAAGGTCATTTCTTTTCGCAAACTTTGTCGGGCTTCATCCAAGAAACCTTTCAGCCAAATATCATGCTTCTAGGGCTTTTGGTATTTCAGAAGAAGTCGTTTAAAGGTTTTAACAGATTTGACTCCTGTGACCTTGAATATAGGTCAAGGTCATTTCTTTTCGCAAACTTTGTCCGGCTTCATCCAAGGAACCTTTCAGCCAAATATCATGCTTCTAGGGCTTTTGGTATTTCAGAAGAAGTCGTTTAAAGGTTTTAACAGATTTGACCCCTGTGACCTTGTATATAGGTCAAGGTCATTTCTTTTCGCAAACTTTGTCCGGCTTCATCCAAGGAACCTTTCAGCCAAATATCATGCTTCTAGGGCTTTTGGTATTTCAGAAGAAGTCGTTTAAAGGTTTTAATAGATTTGACCCCTATGACCTTGTATATAGGTCAAGGTCATTTCTTTTCGCGAACTTTGTCGGGCTTCATCCAAGGGACATTTCAGCCAAATATCATGCTTCTAGGGCTTTTGGTATTTCAGAAGAAGTCGTTTAAAGGTTAAAATAGATTTAACCTCACGGTGACCTTGAATATTGGTCAAGGTCATTTTTTTTCGCAAACTTTATTTGGCTTCATCTAAGGAAGCTACTGGTCAAATATGAAGTCTCTATGCCTGACGGTATTTTAGAAGAAGTTGTTTGAAGGTTTCGACATTTTTGACCCCTGTGACCTTGAAATTAGGTCAAAGTGATTTTTTTTCGCAAACTTTGTTCAGCTCCTTCCAAGAAATCTACCAGCCAAATTTCATGTCACTGGGCATTTCAGTATTTTAGAAGAAGTCGTTTATAGGAAAAAGTTGACGGACGCAGGACGGACGGACGGACGGACGGACGGACGACGGACGACGGACGGACGGACGGACGGACGACGGACGCTGCACCATCACATAAGCTCACTTGGCCCTTCGGGCCAGGTGAGCTAAAAACTGATGGCAATAACACTTGGACAATAGTTATGGTAAATAATTAATATTGTTATCACAAGTCTACAGTAAACTATTAAAGGTAAAAAATGGCAATGAGGCTATGGTGTAAAATAATTAAGCCATGATCTGGTATATAAACCATACAATGTAGCTTAAAAGCAATCATAAACAGCTTACCACATCTGGCTGGTCTTGTGTTATCTCTTTTATTTTATCAACAGCAGCTTGTGTCTTAAAATAAAGAGAAATAAAAAAGAATTGGCATGATACACATGTACAATGTATGATGATTTGGAAAACCAAGTCAATGACCATGCGATATCTGAAAATGAAAATCAAGATTTTACAGTCCCCAAACAAATGTGACCGCTTCGATCACAAAAGTAAACCCAAACCCCCACGTATGAATTACGTTTCAGTATTTACTAGTGTTGGGAATCGGTTTCATGAATCGATCATCAGATCATCTGAACCGATCGATGATTGACTAATAATCAATCAGAAACGTTTTGCAGAATGGGCTCCACCATTGCTTGGCTCTTATGCATTGGAATGTTTTATTAAATACTTAAGAAACAGTGTTGACTTGTCTCGTTCAACCACACACTTGATCAATTAGAATTTGTATCATATACAGGACGAGATGAGAGATTTTCTACTAAAGATAGGGAAACATGGTTTTACTTTTTTCTTCTGATTATCTATTATAGTCAATTAATTAGTCAGTTGACGTTTCTGACCAATATTCAACTAAGTCCATTAATCCGAACACCACTAGTATTTACTCAAGGGTCGATTTAGCCGCTGGCCCGTTGGCCCCAGGCCAGTTGATTTAGACTTGGGCCAGTTGGGTTTACAGTTAAGAAGACCATTGGGCCAGTTAATTTTTAGGGTTGTAGATATTGATGTACAAGTTCGTCATTGTGTACTATGTACTTTCCAAGCCTACCAAGTTGCTGTATTTAGATAAATGTTCAAGATTTTGGTGGTTTTTCTTGCTGAATAATTTCATGTTTTTGTTATTCAAAAGTGCTGTCAATCTATTTCTTGCAATTTAGGAATTCAAAATTTCACGGTGGACACACCCTGTACCCCGCTTACGAGGGGGGGGGGGGGGGATATCCAGCCCACATCTCGGGTGCTCTCCCCTTGGCTCGCATCTGCAGCCCTCGGCCTTTCTGGGCCATTTCATTCCTTGTGCAGCTGGCCCAAAGGGCCAGTGGCATTACAAATGCTAAGTCTACCCCTGTTTACTAGTGAGGAGATAGAGCCTAGACAATTTTTTTGTTGATGTAGGTCAAAGGTCAAAATGTAGGTCAGAGTGACCTACTTTTGATACATGACACACAGCCTTACTAATGACTAGTGAACTGGTAGGACACAGGCTAGGGCTTGTGACTGAAGGTTGCGGATTAGAGTACTAACATATAGCTCTGTTTTGTGTCTTTGAGCCAGACACATTGTTACTCCACTTTTTCCAGTCTACTCAGCTGTAATGAGTATGTGGTTTGGCAGTGCTAGAAATTGTAGAATGCTAGCTGTGAGTGCCAAAACAGCAGCTACTCCAAATGACAGCAATCCCTGGGAGTTCAGAATGATCCTATCGGCAGCAGGTTGCTCTGGCCCAATGACTTCTCCAACAATATTAGAGGTTTAACACACCAAGATACTTTTTGACAGGCGCCATATCGCAGTCATGAAAAATATATTCAAAATTATATCAGATAGACAAAAGGCCCACCAGCGGCCAATTATGTTACAGAAGTTGCCCAATGATTGACCATTAATAATAATTTATGAACCGCTTTGAGATTACTTACAACTGAATTATAGTATAAGAACATCAACATAATATTACTGACTTGTTAATACCATATATGACATGGGTAATTATTCAGAATATCAACAATTAGGTAATTTTACCTGGTGTCAGATGACTAATAAATAAATATTATATTCCGACCATTAACAAGTTTCAATAACTTAGATATCAATGTTGATATCATTCTGATGTAAGATTTGAACATATTTTACTAAATTAATTATTTTTATTAGGTCTACAGTACAGGTACAGTAAGTCTAATATTCTATTACCTCAGACTTTCGACATTACATAAGTGCAGAAGTTTCTGATGAAATGTGTTGTTGTAAAAATTGTTTATTGGAAAAGGCCAAAAAATAAGTACAAAGCATACAATTTGGCTTATTAAAGTGAATATCACGTGATATACGTGGCGTTTATAAAGACACAATGCATTTTTGTGGTGTACGTGACACAATTAGCATCTGCAACGCAGTTACGAAATGACCTTGATCAATATAATTTTGTCTATTTTCACGTGTCGTTTCGATTTAATTCAATATACGTAATTCAGGATAAGCCCATTTTAATTATGAGTGGATATTTCAACAACTTACCAAAACGAGTGGAGCTCTTGTAGGAATCATGCGTTTTTTACTAACTGCTCTAACAGTAGCTCCGACAGCCCTGGCGGCCATGATGGTTGTTATTCCTTTTGGTGTTACTTCGCTCAAGCCGTTCCACAATATATAAACCCCCGAACAAATTTTATATACATATTACGCAAATTCACAATATAAAAAACCCATTAAGCAGCAACACCAAAATAATTTCAGAGTTAGAATTGAATTAACATTATCAAAAATTTTCAGATGATAACAACTTTACAAAAAATACTTAGAAATAGGTTATCAAGTGAACTTATAAAACATTAGATCCGAATAAAATATGGTGGCCAACTTGGATTTTGACAGTAATAGTTTGCGATCGCTATTTCTTAAGAAGGGCTGGATGGATCCCTCTCAAATTTCATAAAGGCTACAAATTCCCCTGGTTCCTAGTTGTACATTGTACTTTTTTGCAGTTGATCTGAAATACAATATGGCCGATAGGCAGCCATCTTGGATTTTAACGTTAATATTTTGTAATCGCTATTTCTTGGAAAGTAGTCGATGGATCTTTCTGAAATTTCATGTAAAAGTTCCCATTGGTACCTAGTTATGTATTGTCCTGTTTTTTAGCTTATCCAAAATGTATATATATATTGTTGACAGGTGGTCATCTTGGATTTTGACAGTAATAGTTATTCTGATTATATCACTATTTTTTGACAAATACTGGATGGATTATTCACATATTTTACATGTGGATACTCTTTGGTCCCTAGTTGTGTATGGTCCCATTTTTGAACTGATCAAAGAAAAATATTGCAGACACTGACATCTATCTTGGAATTTGGCTATGAAAGTTAATTATTGAGAAATACATGACAGATCCTGCCACCGAACTTTAGATGTACACAAGGCTATTAATATCAAAGTAATGATCTGAGACTGGAATTTCGGCCCAGGACCACAGACTGGGATTGGGATCAAGGACCTCCCACCTCCGAACTCTAGACCCACACAAGGCTGTTGGTAGCAAAGTAATGATCGGAGACTGAGATTTAGGTCCAGGACCTCCTACCTCCGGACACCCACAATGCTATTAACATCGAAGTAATGACCAGATTGGGTTTTAGGCCTATAGACCTCCCACCTCCAAACTCTAGATGCACACAATGCTATTGACATCAAATTTAAGTAATGACCTGAGACTGGGATTTGGGTCCAGGACCTGAGACTTGGATTTGGGTCTAGGACCTGAGGCTGGGATTTGGGTCCAGGACCTCTCACTACCGAACTCTCTGCCCACACAAGACTGTTGGTAGCAAAGTAATAATCTGAGACTGGGATTTAGGCCTAGGACTCTCAGCTCTGAACTCTAGACGCACACATTGCTATTGGCATGAAAGTAATGACTTGAGACTGGGATTTGGGTCCAGGACCTGAGACTGGGATTTGGGTCAGAGGACCTCCTTCCTCCTAACTGTTGATGCACACAAGACTGTTGGTAGCAAAGTAATAATCCCAGACTGGGTTTTAGGCCTCGGACCTCTCACCTTCAAACTCTAGATGCACACAATGCTATTGGCATCAAAGTAATGACCTGAGACTGGAATTTGGGTCAAAGGACCTCCTACCTCCTAACTGTTGATGCACACAAGACTGTTGGTAGCAAAGTAATAATCCGAGACTGGGATTTAGGCCTAGGACATCTCAGCTCTGAACTCTAGACGTACACATTGCTATTGGCGTCAAAGTAATGACTTGAGACTGGGATTTGGGTCAGAGGACCTCCTTCCTCCGAACTGTTGATGCACACAAGACTGTTGGTAGCAAAGTAATAATCCCAGACTGGGTTTTAGGCCTCGGACCTCTCACCTTCAAACTCTAGATGCACACAATGCTATTGGCATCAAAGTAATGACCTGAGACTGGAATTTGGGTCAAAGGACCTCCTTCCTCCGAACTGTTGATGCACACAAGACTGTTGGTAGCAAAGTAATAATCCGAGACTGAGATTTAGGCCTAGGACCTCTCAGCTCTGAACTCTAGACGCACACATTGCTATTGGCATCAAAGTAATGACCTGAGACTGTGATTTTGGTCCAGGACGTCAGACTGTGATTTTGGTCCAGGACGTCAGACTGGGATTTTGGTCCAGGACGTCAGACTGGGATTTTGGTCCAGGACCTCCTTCCTCCGGACTGTAGACGCACACAAGGCTGTAGGCAGCAAAGTCATGACCAGAGACTGGGATTTAGGCCCACTCCAAATTCTAGACCCCCACACGGCTGTTGGCAGCAAAGAAATGACCAGAGACTGTGATTTAGACCCAGGACCTCCCTCACTGATCTTTAGATGTACACACATGACAAGGCTGTTGGCAGCAGCCCAGTAACACTACATCCCTGTTCCCCTTTTAAACCTTCATCCTTTGAGTTATGCAGGACCCAGATACCTATGTGAGCTGACCAATGTCAATGAGGGTGCCTTCATTTTCTTCAAGTGGACTTAGCTAGGTGGCATAATGTGACTTCATTATAATAACTGTATTATTTGAGGGTGCCTTCATTTTCTTCAAGTGGACTTAGCTAGGTGGCATCATGTGACTTCATTATAATAACTGTATTATTTGAGGGTGCCTTCATTTTCTTCAAGTGGATTTAGCTAGGTGGCATCATGTGACTTCATTATAATAACTGTATTATTTGAGGGTGCCTTCATTTTCTTCAAGTGGACTTAGCTAGGTGGCATCATGTGACTTCATTATAATAACTGTATTATTTGAGGGTGCCTTCATTTTCTTCAAGTGGACTTAGCTAGGTGGCATCATGTGACTTCATCATAATAACTGTATTATTTGAGGGTGCCTTCATTTTCTTCAAGTGGACTTAGCTAGGTGGCTTCATGTGACTTCATTATAATAACTGTATTATTTGAGGGTGCCTTCATTTTCTTCAAGTGGACTTAGCTAGGTGGTATCATGTGACTTCATTATAATAACTGTATTATTTGAGGGTGCCTTCATTTTCTTCAAGTGGACTTAGCTAGGTGGCTTCATGTGACTTCATTATAATAACTGTATTATTTGAGGGTGCCTTCATTTTCTTCAAGTGGACTTAGCTAGGTGGCATCATGTGACTTCATTAAACTACTGTATTATGTTTTCTCTCATTTCTAGGTGTGTAATACTGGCCTGTCCAGGACACCTATGATCGCTGTGGTTGTATTACCCATGCATTACAACCATGGTGTGACGTCACAGTGGCGCCACAATGACGTGACGTCATGAGTTCGGTAAAATCTGATGCCGAAAAAAAGAAAAATGGCAACATGATGAAATTAAAACGTTCCACGATTTTTAACCGTGTATATTAGAAACCTGGGATTATTTTTCTGCGCAAACTATGTTTGCAAATATGGTGTATGCTTATTATCGCTGTATCATTTGTTTTTGTCAAAAAAGTTCAAGGGAAAAGTTGATACATTTGTATTTTCATGGTATATGATCTTATTCAGGTAGTTAAAATGAGAGAAAAATACTCTTTCATGACCAGGGGTGTAAGATAGGGAAATTCCACCCTCGGGGTTTTTAAAGTTGGTAAATCCTCGGGTTTTACCAAATTTGAAAACACCTCGGGTGGAATTTCCCTATCTTACAAGTCTTATAGTATTGCTGTAATGTGCCCTCTCATGCTATCTTAGTAGTGTCATGATGTATACTCCAGACATTCAAGTTTGAGGAGCAGCTAATGGCTGGTGGTACCGTGGGGTATATATTTCATGTTGGTTTTTTTCGATGTTGGAACCACAACCATAAGATAGGTAAGTAAAACCAAAACATCTTGGTTTTTTTTTCCTCAATATTTTATTCCTGTACAAACATTATTTTTTTAGTTGCAACAGATACAGATTTGAGTCAGTGAATTGAATTATATCATAAATATGTATTATTGATCAAAAGCACTTTCAAAAACAACTATCATTACAATTACCTGTTGTTTATATAGAAAAAGACAACATTGTGCATAGGTGGTGATCATTTTGATGATAGGATTACACAAAGTTAAAAAATAGATATTATTTTACATCCATAACAACAGATGCCAATATTATATAAAAATTATATTGTATGATTGCTTTGATATGTTACATTTGACACTAAGTGTAAAATTAGAATATTCAAAATATTGACAAACAACATGAATATGAAATAAGTGAACTTTAACATGTGAAAAAGTTATAAAAATGCCAGTGCTTAATTCACATTGGATTAATACAAATACGTACAGTATTATAACCTGTCTAAACCGGAAGTCACCAGGACCAAAAGTTTTGGTTGGTTTACACAGGTGTTTGGTTTGTAGAGGTAAGACTTGATAAAGTCAAGGGGGAAAATTAATGCATGGACCAAAATGTTAAAACCAGAATAGACAGGGGCCAGTTTAGTCAAGTTATACTGTAACTAATAAAAAATCTGGATATAAAACATAGATTAAAGCTTACTAAATCTCTTTTATTCTGATTCAATGCTATGCATATTTCTCCAGAGATAAATACAAGAAGAGGAACAGTTACCTCCCCTGTATTACAGGTAAGCTCTGATATATTCATAAAGACACCCTGGAACTTGTATAAGAGGTGTAGGCAATAGATGATGATGATTTGATAAAAACATTGACTGGTAAGAACATAATGTTATACTGATAATGCAGATTTTATAAATTACGGAAGTACTATACTGAAATAATTACCGTAATGAAACTTGTAAATTTGACCTAAATTAAAAGTACCAGCTGTCTCAGGCAATGATTATACACACATCCTAATCGACATTATGGGTGCTCTGGAAATCTTAAGAAATAGCTGTGACATAGCTATTACTATTTTCTTTCATTGAAAATGATTGACAAATTACCAAGTAGCTCAAAGAGTCTCACTGGTAACATTGACCTAAGTGTTAACCTCTGAAAGTGTGTGAAATGTGACTGAAACTGCTCTGCTCAATTTGTCCTTCCCTTTGTATGTATCAAAATAACTCCAAAAAACTTTAATTTATTCTGATATTTACCTGTTATAACCATTACAGTGTAGTAAATCAGATCATTTGACCACAGGATGTAGATTTTGAGTTTGTGTGAGTTTGTATTTAAATCAGGAAGTTTTTGAGGGAGATTAGTAAATTTTGTTCAAAATGAGGGAGTGTCCCACAAAATGAGGGGGGTTAACGAGTATGAACATTTAATTAAAGACTGACTCCAAATTTAGTGGTCAGTGAAGTTACTATGATATATCCTAAGCTGAAAGCTCCATTTTAAAACTGCTGACCAAGAGGTTCGGTTTGGAAACAATAGCAAGTCAATTAAAATCTTCACAAGACAAGTTCACATTTATAAACTAATCTTTCAATCAGCATATCATAAGAAAAGTTAATGTTCCAAACTAAAACTACAATTAAAACAAAAAATATCAAAAATATATTTTGATGATTTTCTTTCATTCTCAATCATCACTTTGAATATATGCAATTATTAACATCTTAATGTGCTAAGCTAATCAGATTTTAACAAGTGCATCTAAGTTAATTATTATAAAGGCTTTAGTTTGATATTCTGATAGAAAAAAAAATGGCACGCCAGATATATTCTAACATGAAAGATTTTTGAGTGCCCTATTAACTACAAAATTGGCTCATTAATAGGTATGGTTTACTGTTGGATAAATACTGTATACATATATATATATATATAAAGCTCTCATTGACTTAATTCAATAAGTACTGATCAAATCAACACTGATTTAACATGGTAAAGACAGAGCACTGCCAAAATATCTAAGACTGCAATGCAATGCGAAAGGGACAGGTTTTACAACAGAGATAGTTTAGAAAGTCGACTACCATATTCACTGTAACAAGATAATTCAACGAATTACAGTCCCCCACCGGGTTGTTATCTCGAGATCCAATAGCAATGAGTGAGAATCTCGAGATGCAATAAGGTCATGTATTTTCTTCAATGTATTGAAAGGTGAAGATGTAGTTTACAGAGACCCGCTTCTATACAGGAACCATCCCATTCTCACTAAATACATGTACACTGTAGGTATACTCTATAAATGATCTCTATATAAAGGACACAAGTCTATGAAGGACACCTTTAGTTTTTCAGGTCAAAATATAGGTCACTGTGACCCGGTTTTGTTACGCGACACACCGCCTTCCCATAGGGAACTATACTACCAAGTACAAAGTTATAATCCTTAATAGTGTAGGAGATAGAGCCCGGACAAGCTTTTACTTTAATGTAGGTCAGAGGTCAAAATATAGCAAAATAAAGGTCACAGTGACCCAGTTTTGGTACGTGACACACCGCCTTCCCACAGGGAACTATACTACCAAGTATAAAGTTCTAATCCTTAATAGTGTAGGAGATAGAACCTAGACAAATTTTTCTTTCTTTAATGTAGGTCAGAGGTCAAAATATAGGTCACAGTGACCCGGTTTTGGTACGCGACACATCGCCTTCCCACGGGGAACCATACTACCCAGTATTAAGTTCTAGTGCTTTATAGTGTAGGAGTTAGAGCCCAGACAAACTTTTACTTTAATGTAGGTCAGAGGTCAAAATATAGCAAAATAAAGGTCACAGTGACCCAGTTTTGGTACGTGACACACCGCCTTCCCACAGGGAACTATACTACCAAGTATAAAGTTCTAGTGCTTTATAGTGTAGGAGATAGAGCCCGGACAATCTTTTTCTTTAATGTAGGTCAGAGGTCAAAATATAGGTCACAGTGACCCGGTTTTTGTATGCGACACACCGCCTTCCCACAGGGAACCCACACACTTAGTATGAAATTCCAGTGTCTTATAGTATGGGAGATAGAGCCCGGACAAATAGTGTGCGGAAGGATGGACGGACGGACGGACACAACGCAAACCTATAGTCCCCCCCGGATTCCGGTGGGGGACTAATTAGCACCCAGGGAGTCTGAAAAAATTGGGACACTTAATTGGATTACAAAACTTAAGATTTGGATGAAAATGTCGTTTTTATAAAGTCAATAAATACAATGTTTTGTGTCCAGAAAAGGAAGTATACTACTAATTATTCAAAAAGCTATAATTTCTCGTAATATTCATTTATTACTGTTCTAACTAACAACAGGTTTACTGAATTGTTATATAAAATAATTTAGTTTTGTCATGATTAGTAGGGGCACTTATATAATGGCAATACCTCTGTAGAATAGGGGTGGGGGGGGGGGACGCTAATTACAATTGCGGAAAATACGATATTTGTGAATGATAAAATGCTCAACAGTCTCTGAATTTCTTCACAACTAATCTATCTGCAAGCAATCTAATCTACTAATACTGTCTGACTGGCAACACATATGACAAAAGTAAAGTAATGAAAAAATAATATAGGAAAAAAATCTGTTAAAAATGATAAAAAACAACAACACAGGTATTGGTATAGAAATCCAGCTACCATCAAAATCTGGCCACTCAGCACAACTTACCAGGCAATTCATTTGTGAGATTTATTTTCCTCTAGTCAAGATTTTTATCATGGGGGGGGGGGGGGGGGGGTAATTTAATGCTATAATATAATATTCTAGGCAGTTCCAAAATGTTGTTAACAGGCCTTTAAGATACACTGTACATCAAATGGTATTACATGTATTACATTGTACAACACATGGTATTGTTACACTGAAACTTTTAATCTAACATATATTATATATATAATGAAATAAGGCACTCTGAATATACACTGTGTAACATTATTACATTTAAAACTTAACACAATGTTTATCTTATTTACCCTTTATCTCAATATTACTAGCAAAAATAATTTTATAAAGTGACATACATGTATATACATCAAATACAACAACATATGCAAATTTTATGCATAAAACATGATCAGCCAGTTTTTAACTGAGAAATAGTTTTTAATTTGATTTTGACTTCCATAACTATTGTTGTTTTTTTTGATAATGACAAAAATATGTCAATAATCAATATAAGATTCAAATAATTTATAAAAATATATTTTCAGTTATCTTTATGATAAATGGAAAACTGATAAAAAAAATGTACAGTAAGTATGCTAACCATGCACACCGTGATAAATTAACTAAAAAGTATGCTAACCATGCACACAGTTTAGTGCACACATACACTGTTAAGTGTACAGAAAGTATGCTAACCATGCTCACAGTCTTCTTTTACAGTGAGGGCAGATAACTCTGGCCACACCCTCTCATACATGAAGGGGATTTCTTAATTCATGTTTTCATGATTGATGCAACCATTCTGTCAAAATGACATGAGTATGAAACAAAAAACTCATATCAGACTAGATACACTGTGATGTACTGTAGTCATTACGACTTACGTATATAAACTATAGGCAAAAACATCCGAACACTCCATACAACATGTGATACATATACAAATGTTCTACAGAAAGTCACAGTATAAAAAAAAATATTTAAATCTAAATATTTCTGGAAACGTAGGTGAAACTTGAAATTAATCCTTTCATCAAACAAATTAAAAGTGATAATGTTCTCCATCAAAGGTTACTTTACAAACATATTGAACATTTAATTACAAATTAAGATTGTTAGCTACCTTCCTGAAATTTAACTGATTTTTCAACAACATACGAACTATCCTTGTCGGTGGGAACAACGATTGCTCCCTTCAAAAGGGAGGTAATTTGATCAATCTGCGAGTCTCTGTAGGCAGCCTCCCGTTTAGAGGTGCCGCGAGTGCCGTTCTCCATACTGATCACATTATCTCGCTGGCTTGTCCACGGAGAATTAACAGTGGAATCTACATCCCGCTCAGTAAATTCCTCAGCAGTCGGAATGCTTATAGCTAGACCTGTGCTCCCTGGACTGGTGGTGCGGAGGTCCGGTTGTGGGGTTGGGGGAGGTGGTTCCATTTCCTCTTCCTCTTTCGGGGGACTGATGTCTGGAATATCTGGGGAGGATGCCGGTGCTGGGGCTGGCTGGTGGTTTTCCTCGGACACAGGTATATTTTGTTGCCCCACTTGTCGAATGGCCTCGTCCGTGTAGGCCTGAGAGAGATATGATTCCTTGAGTGGGCTGGAGTGAGGAGCTGGGGGTGGCGGGTTTGGATTACGAATCTGCGATGTGATCTGAATAAACTCTGTGTCTCCTCGCGTGCCGTACACATTGAACGAGGATGGATTGTTGTAAGTGTGGAGGGGTTTTGGTGGGGTTGGCCTATTGTGGTACTTAGCACTGCCCCGTTCACTTCCTACTCGACTTGACCTGCTGGTGGAGGAAGCAGACTTTACCCGTCCTGCTAAATTTCCTGACGACGGCCCCACAATTAAATCTGACGGTATGTTTTTGGAGACATAGGGAGGTGATACTGGTTTAGACTTTGGTGTGGTGATCCTAAGAGGCTCCATACTTACAACAGAATCGGATACATTACTTTTGGCAGTATTCCGTGACATGTCCTCAGAAGGGGTGTGAGGACAAGTCCTTGGACTGTCCTGTAGTGTACTAATGTCCATGTCACTAACACTGTCAGTCGCGGCCTTGGTACCAGTGATTTTTTTCTGTAGCACATCGTCAACAGACAGCCCCTGTAGCTTGGTCTCCTCCTGTGATGACTTCTGGTCTATCGTAATCACCATTATCTTTTCATCCTCTTGACCATCCAGACTCTGCCGAGATTTCTTCCTGTGCTTGATTTTAAATCCCTCTGGAGGCTTGGGTGGGTTTTGTTTTGTTAATTTCTTTGTCAGGTTTGGACGCCTCAACTCATTTTTCTCGTGTGTGAAAAATACTGGATGAGTTTCACTCATCACCTGCAAAACATAACGAAAACAAGATATCGTAAAGTGACATGAAAGCCCTGATAACTGCTGATAACCAAACAATCTGATTAAAATACAGATCCTCACTATTACTATCGTGTGTAGGATCTGACAGCGACCAGTAGAAGGTCATGTGCTGATGACCTTTGTATTCACCAATCAAATCGCTGCTTACCAGATTCTGAAAGTGAAAAGCTAATTTTGATTTGTTACTACACTTATCGTTAAACCAGAGTAAAGTAGCGAGAAACCCGAACGACTGTGTACAAAAATGGCGGCGCCAAGTTCAGCATCTCTATGCCAAGGCGTGTTCTTCTTAGTCATTATCTGTTTGATTTGTAGTTTTCCGTTTGTCCAAAAAGAAATAACAACTGACGGTAAAGAAATTATCACAAAATATACTAATCAAATTGTTGTATAACGCCCTGAATGATTTTCTCTTCTTCGATTCGATCCGCCGCCATTTTTGTTCGTCTACCAAACACCGTTTACAAGGTGCATTTTGATAGTAATAGTGAGGATCTGTATTTTAATCAGTTTGATAACCAAAGTACTTTTTCTGTGAGAATTTTAAGAATTTCCACTGATGTAAGAAAAGGCTCTCTAATGTCAACCTCACTATTTTATTTAAACTTTCAAGGTTGATGTTGACCATACTTTCATGTATCGCGGAAACCCAAGTGACACTGCTTTAAATTTTATGTCCTGTTTGCCAGAACAGACGAAGAATCCTGTTTTCTTACTAGAAATAGTAGCAAATCATATTGCTTCCTTCACCCATGAGTACATCAGTCCAGTATATCCCAAACTAACATGAATGGTGCCATCGCCTCTCAAGAAAACATGTGGGTTGAACAACACAAGCTGGGACAATAAATCCTACGGGACATTGACATCAGCGTCATGCCTTCAGAAATTATCTGAGTGCCAAGAGAAACAACCATTATGATTGATTGAAATCTCCAAATAAACTTCTATTTGGGAGAATGTGATTCTTCATCTGTTCTAGCCCGCTGGACAAACAAATGTTAAAGCAGCATCACCTGGGTTTCTGATGAGGCAAATGGGTGGAATTTTATCAAATCACATCTTCACCATTGCCGTTGTAAAACTTCCCTCACCACAATCTGAGCTTAAAAGATAAAGTGAGTCACAATGCAAGAATTTCCTCTTTTTCAGCATCACTGTTATGACCTATGCAGTATTACAACATTTGTCAAGTGAGTTATCCCCCTTATGATACTATGTTTTGTATCACATTCTACATACCTGGTACATGAAGCATCTGTTTAATCACAATGGCAAAAATGTCCTACTCAGTGATGTAACTAACAGTAAGTTTTTTTTAACCAATATTGAAATTAGCTAACATTTTATATAAAGCTTATTTATCTTAATATATTTATCCAAAAATAATACTTAAATCTGCTAACATATCCAAAATAACAAAAAAAATTGCCTTTGGTCTGGCAACTTTTTGCTGCAATACACTATATGTTATCACTAAATGTTAGATAGTACGTTGTACAAAGTATATCCAATGAGTAATTATATTTCAGTTGTACAAAACTTACAGGCTTTGGACCGTCATCTTTCTGTTCCCTAGGGGAGATCACTTTCGATGCTGTCAGTTCGTCCTCCCAACAAAGGGGGATAACTGTCTTCTCCATGTTTTCTTTGTCAGCCTTTTCAAATTCTGTGGACCTATCAATATCATAAATTAGGATTAACCTTTGTCCATGGCACAATAATTCTGTTTGACAGTATCTGATGAAAACATGGTTTGACATTATCACTCTTGTACTTAGTTATGCTGGAAGTCATTTGGTATCTTAATTGAGCAAAATTTTAGAAGAAATGAGATTTGAAAAGAACTTTTTTCTGTACCTCCTTCATCCCTCCCAATTGTGTAATGGGCTTGCCCAGTCTTTGATTGGGTATGGTTTAAATGTGACTTTAGGGGTGACAGGTAAAAGCTCACAATTTCAATGTTATTTTGTTTTTTCCTTGATATTAATTTTAACCATGGGTAGCTGATAACTTACTGTCTACTGAGGCAGCTGTCCTGGCGTTTCACCTTCAAATCGTCAGACTGAATGCGTCCGTTGATGCCCACCCGTATTTTGTCTCCTTTCTGTAGCTGCTGTGCAACTCGACTTCCGACTCTTCCCTCGATGTTGTAGTACTCTTCATCATCTCTTAGTTCTGTAATCAGTAGAGTGAGATAAAACAGTGTTGTATTAATGATGACATTTACATAGGAGAGTAACAGTTGTAGGTACTACAGGGGAGAGAACTCTTCATCATCTCTTAGTTCTGTAATCAGTAGAGTGAGGTATAACAGTGTTGTGTTAATGATGACATTTACATAGGAGAGTAACAGTTGTAGGTACTACAGGGGAGAGAACTCTTCATCATCTCTTAGTTCTGTAATCAGTAGAGTGAGGTATAACAGTGTTGTGTTAATGATGACATTTACATAGGAGAGTAACAGTTGTAGGTACTACAGGGGAGAGAACTCTTCATCATCTCTTAGTTCTGTAATCAGTAGAGTGAGGTATAACAGTGTTGTGTTAATGATGACATTTACATAGGAGAGTAACAGTTGTAGGTACTACAGGGGAGAGAACTCTTCATCATCTCTTAGTTCTGTAATCAGTAGAGTGAGGTATAACAGTGTTGTATTAATGATGACATTTACATAGGGGAGTAACAGTTGTAGGTACTACAGGGGAGAGAACTCTTCATCATCTCTTAGTTCTGTAATCAGTAGAGTGAGGTATAACAGTTACATAGGGGAGTAACAGTTGTAGGTACTACAGGGGAGAGAACTCTTCATCATCTCTTAGTTCTGTAATCAGTAGAGTGAGGTATAACATTTACATAGGAGAGTAACAGTTGTAGGTACTACAGGGGAGAGAACTCTTCATCATCTCTTAGTTCTGTAATCAGTAGAGTGAGGTATAACAGTGTTGTATTAATGATGACAATTACATAGGGGAGTAACAGTTGTAGGTACTACAGGGGAGAGAACTCTTCATCATCTCTTAGTTCTGTAATCAGTAGAGTGAGGTATAACAGTGTTGTATTAATGATGACATTTACATAGGAGAGTAACAGTTGTAGGTACTACAGGGGAGAGAACTCTTCATCATCTCTTAGTTCTGTAATCAGTAGAGTGAGGTATAACAGTTACATAGGGGAGTAACAGTTGTAGGTACTACAGGGGAGAGAACTCTTCATCATCTCTTAGTTCTGTAATCAGTAGAGTGAGATAAAACAGTGTTGTATTAATGATGACATTTACATAGGAGAGTAACAGTTGTAGGTACTACAGGGGAGAGAACTCTTCATCATCTCTTAGTTCTGTAATCAGTAGAGTGAGGTATAACAGTGTTGTGTTAATGATGACATTTACATAGGAGAGTAACAGTTGTAGGTACTACAGGGGAGAGAACTCTTCATCATCTCTTAGTTCTGTAATCAGTAGAGTGAGGTATAACAGTGTTGTGTTAATGATGACATTTACATAGGGGAGTAACAGTTGTAGGTACTACAGGGGAGAGAACTCTTCATCATCTCTTAGTTCTGTAATCAGTAGAGTGAGGTATAACAGTGTTGTGTTAATGATGACATTTACATAGGAGAGTAACAGTTGTAGGTACTACAGGGGAGAGAACTCTTCATCATCTCTTAGTTCTGTAATCAGTAGAGTGAGGTATAACAGTGTTGTGTTAATGATGACATTTACATAGGGGAGTAACAGTTGTAGGTACTACAGGGGAGAGAACTCTTCATCATCTCTTAGTTCTGTAATCAGTAGAGTGAGGTATAACAGTGTTGTATTAATGATGACATTTACATAGGAGAGTAACAGTTGTAGGTACTACAGGGGAGAGAACTCTTCATCATCTCTTAGTTCTGTAATCAGTAGAGTGAGGTATAACAGTTACATAGGGGAGTAACAGTTGTAGGTACTACAGGGGAGAGAACTCTTCATCATCTCTTAGTTCTGTAATCAGTAGAGTGAGGTATAACAGTGTTGTATTAATGATGACATTTACATAGGAGAGTAACAGTTGTAGGTACCACAGGGGAGAGAACTCTTCATCATCTCTTAGTTCCGTAATCAGTAGAGTGAGGTATAACAGTGTTGTATTAATGATAGGGGAGTAACAGTTGTAGGTACTACAGGGGAGAGAACTCTTCATCATCTCTTAGTTCTGTAATCAGTAGAGTGAGGTATAACAGTGTTGTATTAATGATGACATTTACATAGGGGAGTAACAGTTGTAGGTACTACAGGGGAGAGAACTCTTCATCATCTCTTAGTTCTGTAATCAGTAGAGTGAGGTATAACAGTGTTGTGTTAATGATGACATTTACATAGGGGAGTAACAGTTGTAGGTACCACAGGGGAGAGAACTCTTCATCATCTCTTAGTTCTGTAATCAGTAGAGTGAGGTATAACAGTGTTGTATTAATGATGACATTTACATAGGAGAGTAACAGTTGTAGGTACTACAGGGGAGAGAACTCTTCATCATCTCTTAGTTCTGTAATCAGTAGAGTGAGGTATAACAGTGTTGTATTAATGATAACATTTACATAGGAGAGTAACAGTTGTAGGTACTACAGGGGAGAGAACTCTTCATCATCTCTTAGTTCTGTAATCAGTAGAGTGAGGTATAACAGTGTTGTGTTAATGATGACATTTACATAGGGGAGTAACAGTTGTAGGTACTACAGGGGAGAGAACTCTTCATCATCTCTTAGTTCTGTAATCAGTAGAGTGAGGTATAACAGTGTTGTGTTAATGATGACATTTACATAGGGGAGTAACAGTTGTAGGTACTACAGGGGAGAGAACTCTTCATCATCTCTTAGTTCTGTAATCAGTAGAGTGAGGTATAACAGTGTTGTGTTAATGATGACATTTACATAGGAGAGTAACAGTTGTAGGTACTACAGGGGAGATAACTCTTCATCATCTCTTAGTTCTGTAATCAGTAGAGTGAGGTATAACAGTGTTGTATTAATGATGACATTTACATAGGGGAGTAACAGTTGTAGGTACTACAGGGGAGAGAACTCTTCATCATCTCTTAGTTCTGTAATCAGTAGAGTGAGGTATAACAGTGTTGTGTTAATGATGACATTTACATAGGGGAGTAACAGTTGTAGGTACTACAGGGGAGAGAACTCTTCATCATCTCTTAGTTCTGTAATCAGTAGAGTGAGGTATAACAGTGTTGTGTTAATGATGACATTTACATAGGAGAGTAACAGTTGTAGGTACTACAGGGGAGAGAACTCTTCATCATCTCTTAGTTCTGTAATCAGTAGAGTGAGGTATAACAGTGTTGTATTAATTATGACATTTACATAGGAGAGTAACAGTTGTAGGTACTACAGGGGAGAGAACTCTTCATCATCTCTTAGTTCTGTAATCAGTAGAGTGAGGTATAACAGTGTTGTATTAATGATAGGGGAGTAACAGTTGTAGGTACTACAGGGGAGAGAACTCTTCATCATCTCTTAGTTCTGTAATCAGTAGAGTGAGGTATAACAGTGTTGTATTAATGATAGGGGAGTAACAGTTGTAGGTACTACAAGGGAGATAACTCTTCATCATCTCTTAGTTCTGTAATCAGTAGAGTGAGGTATAACAGTGTTGTATTAATGATAGGGGAGTAACAGTTGTAGGTACTACAGGGGAGAGAACTCTTCATCATCTCTTAGTTCTGTAATCAGAAGAGTGAGGTATAACAGTGTTGTGTTAATGATGACATTTACATAGGGGAGTAACAGTTGTAGGTACTACAGGGGAGAGAACTCTTCATCATCTCTTAGTTCTGTAATCAGTAGAGTGAGGTATAACAGTGTTGTATTAATGATGACATTTACATAGGGGAGTAACAGTTGTAGGTACTACAGGGGAGAGAACTCGCACACGTACACTTGACGGTCACAGTTTGACAGGGAAACGCACAGCAAACATACACAGGTCATCAAAACTTAATTCATTTCAGATTCTAGTAATATTCCAGTTGAAATAAAAGAAAGTGCAGTTAATAATTATAAACTTTAATATGTGTGCATTGTTTTGTGTCAGTTTGCTAGTCATACAGAATTTTACTTGACACCTGTCAACAGTGATGTATATTATCAGCCTGTGTGCTCATTTGTCTATCTGTCGGGGTGATACTTTTGGTTGTCAAAGCCTTGGATTAGACAACTAAACAACATCATCCCTTAGGTGGAGATGTCTTTATCACACCTTCAAGGTATTTTATCAATCCATTCTTAATTGTCATAGCTGTCAATCCTCCCTCATAAGGAGGGAGACTCCCTATTCGGACTAAGATTTACCAATCTCCCTGGAAACTTCACATTCAAGTCCAAATTCATACAAACTCAGAAACTACATTCTGTGGTCAAATGGTCTCCTAGTTACTGCAGGGTATGTGTAACGACCATAACAGGTGTGTCTGAATCAAATGAATACTTATTGGAGCTACTTGATACACAAGATAAAATTGAGAAAAGTAATTTCAGTCATGTCTCATACACTTTATTTATTCCTCAACAGAAAGATGGAATGAGGGCGAGATCCCCACCACAACCCAAGGAGGCTTCAGAGGCTTACATCTATGGTTTGGCCTGGTTTAGACAATTCACTGTATTTGAGGTGGGTGGGGGGGGGGGGGGGGATAGGGGTAGGGGCTAATGCAGTCACTTTAGTGTCAGTGTTCCACTTCCACTGAGGTTAAAGTGTTTTTTACAGACAGTGTAGAATCATAACACTCTACACTATTGTGTTTTATAAGGTTGCATTAATGTGCTGAACCATATTTTCATATTTTAGGAGCCAAAACAAGTTTATTGCACACAAAGTCAAAGTTTCAGGTTGTTTTCATTGCTGGAACACTACCATCAATGAGCTGCTGTCCACTAGAAGTTGAAGTATTTACATGGCATGTTTGCAATGTTCTGAGTCATATTTTCATATTTTAGGGACCTAAAACAGCTTAATTGACCTTTGTTAAATGTTTTGAGGCTTGAGTGGGCAAGTTTGTGCAGGATCTTCTCACTCCATGGTTTGGTTGAGGCAGTTATATGGAGTACATTGTATAAGGGATGTGCTCAACCATGTTGGCATATTTTTGGGGCCAAAACTGGTTAGCTGGACTTAGTCAAAGTTTCAGGTTAAAGTTTTTGGGCATTTGTTTTGTGAAGTGTTTCACCACCACCATCAATAGGCTGTTGTCGATTATAAAACTGAAGTATTTATAGGGGTGTTATCAATGTTCTGAACCATATATATATTATTGTTATATTTTAGGGGCCAAAAACAGCTTAACTAGACTTGGTTAAGTTTGATCAAGGTGTTAGACTTGGTTAATTTTGATCAAGGTGTTAGACTTGGTTAAGGTTGATCAAGTTGTTATTGTGTATGCATGTGTTCCTACTGATATAGAATTGCTATATTGAATTATACATTACCGATAGGCAAGCTTACCATTCTGTTCTCCAACAGCTCTTGACTAATGTCTTAAAAGTTTTAGTTCTAAGATTAATTTACAACTGTTCTATTTAACAAATCATATATACGACAGATGGAAGGAAAATACAATCACTTACGAGCAAAGGCGTCTATGACACCAGAAGTCTCCTCACTGTTGACGCCCCCAAACGTGAGCCAGCCAGCCTCGAGACTCGGTGGGGCGTCTGCTTTCTGTTGTCCCCGTACAAATGTTCCTGTGTTTAAGTCGTGATTTCCAGGGTCCCAATGCTCATGGATTTTCTCTGTCAATTTCTTGTGTTCACGACTTGTCTCCAAATATTCAGCATTAGTATGTCGATTAATACTCAAATCTTGAGACAGAAATGAGACTTTTTTAAGATTTCCTGCAAAATGTGAGAAGAAAAAAGTCCAATATTTGAAAAGTGGTAAATGCAGGTAACAATTTATGCTTCTGACTAGTGCCGAGGATGCATGATACTGGAAATAAATTACCTGTATTTAACAACTCAAAGTGGCAACTTGTCACTTACCTTATATAGTTAATGTCAAGTCAAAAATATAGATTTCACAGTAAATAAGCTTAAACCCGAAACACAGTTCTTATCTTATCAAAACTTGTCTATAAAGATTACATAACAGTATATAAATGATATCTATGTAGACATCTATAAAAATCTTGACTGGTATGGCAAACACCTCAACTTACCTGTGGTTTTGGGTCGACGTGTTGAAGAATGGGCCCGATTTGTGTGTTGTAACGAAGATTGAGACTGTGAGGTCAGAGGTCGACCATGTACTTCAACTACAAGTGGAGAAAATAAATCAAATACAAATATCTGCAGTCCATAATCCATGTAACAGGTATCAAGTCATTTGAAAGATTTAAGAAAAAAATTTTCACAATCCGTGAAAAAAAGGTTTTTCCCCTCAATTACCATATGAGTCCTAAAAGGAACCTGTCTTTATAGCCAACTGTGCGATTCCTCATTTTAAGATGACTAATCTATACTGAAAAGTATTTTACCTCCTTTCCCCTTTCTAAATCAATTCTAATAGTTCAAAGTTTAAAGTAAATACAATGAAATAATATGCTGAAGTACTAGAACATATCATATTGATATATAAATATAAAAACAAATATTAACATGGCAACTGAAATTATATATTTATATATACATATAAACATTGAAGTGATATCTCAAATCTCCTAAGTAACCTTCTCCTACTTTTAGGCAATTAACACAGAAACTTGATGTATTTTTGGTAAGATTTAAGGTGTGACAGGATACTCACTGTTGATCCTCTGTCTGTTGGCGAAGTCGTCCTCAGTCCTCGAGGGGACGCCATTCCTCCTATTAGGGGCTGACGTTATGTTCCTACTGTAATCACAAACCATCAACATTCCTATCTTAGGAAATTGTTTCACAAATGAGTAATTTAGTCCGACTTGGAACATTTATTTTTATCTAATGATTTGGACAGAAATTCCATTAATTCTCTCTCACCTCCTCCACTAATTCATTCTCTCCATCATCATATTTTCTTTCTCTCTCGATCATTAACACTTCATTCTCTCTCCATCATCAACACTTCGTTCTCCCTTCATCATTAACCCTTCATTCTCTCTCTATCACCAACCCTTCATTATTCCTTCATCACCAAATCTTTACTCTCTTTCCATTATCAACCATTCATAATCTCCCTTCATCGTCAAAACTTCATTCTCTCTCCATCATTCTCCCTTCATCACCAATCCTTTACACCCTCTCCATCATCAATTCTTAATGATCCCTTCATCATCAACCCTTCATTCTCCATTCACAAGTTTTGCAATAGGAATACAGAAATATATTTGATGTGCTCTCATTAGAAAGTTCAAGAATAAATAAACTGCTGTACAGACTAGAGTGTACTGACCTGGGCTTTGTATAGAGGTTGTGGATGAGTTTATGCTGCTCTGTGATAATATCAGTAGTGGACCGTGACCGATATGTCCGTGTCCCGCTCACATCTATATCCACCGTACGGCACGACAACACAGGCTGAGCAGGGGTGTACCTCAGTCGGCTCTCCAGTTCCCCTAGGGGGCGTTTCTGTCAAAGTTCAAAGAATATTTATTGAAACATAGAATCTTATTAACATCTTTTCAGCACATTTGGAAAAAAGCTGCAATAAAATCGAAATGTAATAAAACACATATGTCAATATGTTAATACCTTTGGAAATTCATTTCCTGGAGTAATAAAAATACACCAAGTAATGAAAAATATTTCCAATATTGCCCTTATCATGACATGAAGATATGTACCAGCCCATATTCACTAAATTGTATTTCTGTAGCTCAGATTTAATTATAGAACATTGATAATCTTTTAATGCCACCTCTATTGCAGGGAGTAGGCAGTGATGACTTGTGAAATATAGCTCTTTGTCCCATTAAGTTTTTGTAATAACATAACACAAACGCAATTCATGTCTAACAAGGTTAAACCAGATACACAGACAACTTTGTCCAGAAAGGCAGAACAAGATTTACCTGTAAATATTATACATGTACTTAAATGTATTCTTTTGATGAAAAAATCACATACAAAATGCAACACCGCCCAAGCCAGGTAAATCTATCAGTTTGAGAAACCTCTTTAACATGTGTTTAATGACACCACACAGGGACCAAAATGTACAACACAATCTCCATTGCATATGATTCACAAGGAAATAATGACAATCAAGATAGCATTACATGACCATATTTTCTGAAATCAAAAAACAAATTATGTTTTGGGATCAAATCAATCCAATATATTACCTGTTTAAAGTGAAAATTTATCCTTTGCACAAAATCATCCCAAATGCCCAATACAAGTCTTGTTGAGCAAGACAGACTTACCCAAGCTAAGCATGGGTGACAGACCAATATCAGGGCATCAATGACTCAACTTACACCATCACAAACTCTTAATTCTCAGGCAAATGAAAATAACACCCTACAACACATTGACCGATTGTATACAGAAATAAGAAGGAACAAATCTCATCATTCACACTTTTGTTCCATACATGACGACCATCAAATTCATCACAAAGTAGAATTCCGTGATTAAAGGTTAAAATATCTGGAAACTATTAAAAATCACAAACCTGTGACAAATTAAACTATTTGTTTGACTTCTAAGGCAATCGAAGCAGTGCTTAACACGTTTCAGCTATGGTGATTTGTGGTCTGTTTTTAAAGCCGTAATGGACTTGCATTATCCTGGCGGTAGTTGTTGTACTAACTTATTAGATGATAAATTAAGCCCCAGAAATCCCCACAGTAAACCCTGAATATCCCTGTCAATACAGTAACACAGACAGTCCTAACCTTTTTATATGTCCTGATTGATTTATTTAACAAATTTTCTTTTAAAAATTCTGCGATTTAATCCAGCTGAACCTCTTCAAAGACAAAAATTCAATCAAAATCAATTTATTCCGCTATTTTTGAAACCCTGATTCCTTAATAACCCTCACTATACAAGACCACTTATTCCTTAGATAATAAATTAAATTACAGCAAAATTGTTTACAAAATTCTATAAACTTTTCTGGCCCTAGAAACATCAAGGTGGAGCTATATCTCAACCACAAGGAAACATGTTAGCTTACTCAATCTGTTAAAATTAATTTGAAAAATAATACTTTTGTGCAAAATTGATAAAATATTTCTCTTGTCTTAACACCATCACATCAGAATAAATCACTTGCTCACTAAAACACAATTTCTCGTTCACAAGTTGAAATAGTTCATCAAATGTTCAATGTGAACATATAAAATATTAAACACCATGCTAAGCTGAAGTAAAAAAACATTGGAGAGACTTGGTCCCAAATTATTATGTAATTACTTTCTATAGAAGAGAATTTTCATTCAGAACATGAGCAGGTCTATTAATTGTTAATGCGTGTGAATTATTTCTACAACACTTGAGCCCTATTTCACTAACAAGCTTACTTATCTCCGACTAATGATAATCCAATACACTAATCATCTTAACACAATTAAGCTTTGACCTAATTCCAGTCAGCAAATTTTTTACTTACACAATAATATACCTGCCGTTCTTTAAAAGCTGAGAGTGTATGCTGAAATATTGCACACCAATGTGAACAGAACTACAGTCGCATTTTTGTGTTATAAGATTTGGTACCAAGTCCGGATAGCTGGAACATGTTCTCATGGCATCAAGCTCCAAATGAGCTCAAACATACATAAATCTAAATTGTTTTTCAAATATTTACCAATCTTGTGAAAATTTAAAGACTTGATAAAAAAAACTTTAAATCTCTTTATTACACTTCTTTTAACTTCAATTTAGGAAATTTTGAAAGAAAATTATTAGAAAAGTTAAGAACAGCTTTGGGTGCCAATTTGTCACTTTCTGCTTTGCCCACATTTACTCTACATGTACACAAGAACCAGTATCTTCAGGGGTTGAATTATTGGCAACTGAATTTAAATCTGACACCAAGAAAGTCTTTCTCTCAATAAATTTCTTAACATTTTCCAATAGAACCATTTGCAAGAAATGGTAAGTTATTTTGGAAAGAAAATATGATTCTTTTGATATTATTTAGTAAAAAAACAAAACTTAATTCTTTTGATATTATATACATGTAGTAAAAAAAAAAAACTGGCATAGCAAAAATTGATTTCATTTGAAAATCTTGTCATACCTCAAATCAAATTAACACAAATACATAATGATAATGTATATGAAAATATTTTCAGATTAATTTCAGAACATTTCTTTCAATATCATTTCACTAATGCTATGATTAGCCCCCCAAGGTAATTCCAATGAAAAGAGATGAAATACACGAGCTTGAGAATAAATTTGGTGGGCAAATGGAGTATAGTTTGGCACAGTGCTCATATTGTCAGTCCATTACCTGGAAGTATGTTGAATGAACAACTGCTAGTAGCCAGTAGATGGACATATATATAACTAATTAAGCAGAATGAAATTTTTCAACATAACTCAACTGAATCCTTCAATCACATGTATCATTATTGTTGAAAATCATCGGCATTATCAACCAATCACACGTACGTGTGAGCCAGAGGATCAAGCCACTGATGACAGGTATGATTGATGTCCCTCATCAACTCGTAATTGCCGTCAGTCACAAACCACTTAACAAAGTGAATGAAACAAACGACCATTAAATCACAACAAAGGCTAAAAGATAAAGTGCTGATCCTGTGCCATCCGCCAATACAACACAAAACCATGTATAATATTTCCAAAAGGCAGACAATTAGAATTGTGAAGGGTTGGCCTGGGTTTTGTCCAGTGATATTTTGTAGCACTTAAAAGTAAGTACCACTCATGGAGATCTATTTTTGTGAATAAAATGTTTTTGTCTCCCCCTTTAAAGTTTGACAGTTTTACAGCCTGGACAAAATATTTCTTGAAACATTGATCAAGGTCAAGGTCAAGTGTCAAGGTCCTAGGGACAAAACAACAGATGCGGATAAACTCTAAATTATTTTTACAGGAACTGCCTACTGCTAAACTATTAAATGCATATATTAATGAGTTCTAATTGTATTGAGAAGTCTTGTAGCTTAAAGAAGTCTTCAATTGACAACATAGTCACAAATGATGCTTAGATATAGCTAGCTTACAATGCCATCATATACTTAGGCAAACTTAGACACAATGAGGGACTGTAGGTGTCACCTTTTTGAACTTTGACCTTGAGCTCAAGGCCATAGTGATAGTACATTCACCATTACAAATTCCTTGATAGTCTATTGTTGAGACCCTCTAAATATTCAGCTGCCAAAACAGAGAAATGATTAAGCAAATATTAAAACTATATAGCTAGTATATTGTGATCTCCTGGTCTGAGGGTGTTAGAAACTTACAAGATACTAAAGAAAACCAAGAAAACAATGCTCAAAAGAAACATTAATCCCAGAACAGCCAGCAATTTGGTGGGGCCATAATGGGCTATTTGTCTACCAGTATTCAAAACAATCTATGATAAGCAATGAACCATTTTCCTTTTGAAAGTATTTTAGAAAGTCAAAATTGCTTGAATTTAACCTATATAAAAAGCCAATTGTTCTTTGACTCAAATTGATAACACAAGATTTTATCAAGCCTGTAGAAGGAAATAATGAGTATATCAATGTGAAAATGAAAATATAAAAATATGTTAAAATTGATAATATTAAATTGTAAAGCTAACAAACTACTAACAAATTACTACTGTTACCTTTTTCTATAGAATTACATTATTTTCTACCCAAATAAAATCAGAGGACCATTACCAACAATCCAATTTGAAACTAAAATTTGAATTGCCTTACCTTAATATTAGCAATTTTGCTTCAGTTTCAGAGCACCCGTCCAGGCACTGGGTATATACTCAAGTTAAAATACCTTCCAGCTGCCCAGATAGCACAAATAGGTGTATTCATGGGTCATATCTCGACAAGTGCTTTTTGCATGTGAGATGTGAACAAAATACTGAGATAACAAACATTCTTTGAGAACACAACTTGTCCTGTTCAAGAATTTATAAAAACGCTTGACGATTTCTTTATCCAACAGTATTAAACCTACTCCAGGTAAACACGTCTGCTGACGATTTTTTTGTAGGAAATATTCATGAAAAGTTTACATGGCAAACATAAGTAATCCTGATAAGGTGGTTACGAAGCCTCCTGAAGATTTAAAGTGGCCCATCAGCCCTAATGACTATTGTTGGGACAGACACATTGTACACTACTGTGTTAGCACTTGGCTGGGATTATGTACAAACCCTGACCAAGATCTACTTTACAATCTTACAGTAATGCCCTAATGGTGCCTTTTTGTAATGAATACACATGTATACAAGTGTTACATGCTATCTGTACCGGAGATCCCAAACAAACCAGTCAATTTGGCCCTTCCCACTCATTGTTTGGACCAGGGAACCATTATTTTGAATGACAAATGTCATCAGTATTTTATCTTCATTTCTTGCATGGCTGAAGAAATTTGTGGCAAAACTAAATAGATTACTACCAATAAGTTGGATTAAAAAGTCATGCATACAATATACCAGAGAATCAGAAAGACAATTAACACACAGGAATGTACATTTATGCCATCATCTCTTGTATACCGTAATTCCTGCACAGGAGACAACTCTGCTCTGTTTTTTGCAATAAACAACTCAAAACTTATATAGTCGATAAAGAGCATTTATTGAAATGCCATAAGATGGTGTATTTTCAGTGTACATCCATCAAAACTTATTTCAGCAATTTAAAGTTATATATGACTTTGCAAAAAAGATGGGAATATGTTGACATTAACACGCCACAAACTTGCAAATAACAAGTTCTAATGTAGTTATGAGCAAGTGCCCCCATCCAGAGAATAAGTACATATATATATACCTTTATGTACACACCTAAGACTACACTAATTTTGGACATAGTAGACCAGTGAATCTTCCAACCATTTACAACTACAGCAAAACTTGGGTAATTGTCACTCAGAATCGGTGAAATCCTACAAATTGGTTGCATAACACAGGGTACCAAATATAATATAATTGTGTATATTAGTACTGTTATGGGTAAACAGTACAGAAACACAAATGATGAAAGAAGACAATTTTTTACTTGTGCCCTGAGCTGCCTGGGACTCAAACTCACGATCAACGGGCGCCAAATCATCTAGCCAGCGCCAACTTGACATCCATAAAAAAGGATATCTCGATGTCGCATTGATAACGGTCTGGTAATGTTATTGGTAAATTTTATGTCAAATTATGATATAGACGTATACTGATTACTGTAATATCAGGGAGCTATATATATCTTACATGACCAGCTTGTAACCTCCCAATATTAGGGATGACTGACTGCAGTGAAAAATAATTATAAATACATTGCAAAATGATTTTTTTTTATATTGTCATAAATAATACCCCAAAAGCACTTTACTGGAAAACTGAAGACAAAATTTCAGCTAAAATGTCAATATGACACATTAGATTTCTTCCAATTAACATGTTGGAAAAGTTCAATTTGAAATTTCAGGGGTGAATGAGTAAAATCAAAATTGGCTGATGCTGTCAGTATTAGTCACCATAAACAGTAACCATGGTTACCAAACTAACATGTCTGTAGGGAGATGGCTATTTAAAAAATGACAGATGTGAAACAATTTGTAATGCATTAAATCTGAGCTAAATTCAATTATTGGTATTTTCTTTTAGGTACCCAGAGACTTTGATTCTTTCCACTGCCGAGAATAGAGGTCACAGTGTCACAGGATGGGGAAACTGTGAGACATCAAAGGGACCGTCATGTCACTGTAGGGTGTGACTCAAATGTGTGACACATTTCCTGATCTGACAGTAATGAGAAGTATATGCTGATCCAGGCTATGACAAATTCTCAAAGATTGTGAAAAATGTGTGGACAATATTAGCCATGACCAACAGTCATATTTGATAGCCAGGAATATTTCTTGTTAAAACATAGCTACCAATGGGATGGAATAGAACAGATAATGTAGACAGACAAATCAGACCAGGTCTGTCACAATGCAGCAACGTAACACTGAAATGGGAGCCAGGGGTATATTAGGAAGTTATTAACTGTGAGATTACAATATTCAGACACCGTGACAAGAGTAAGAACAAAATTTTATGAAAAGGAGACGAAATGACACCATTGGATTAATTGAGCAAGAACGTTACCACGAGGCCAAAACATTCGAACCATTTCAACTGATATTGTTATATAAGGTAGCGTCTCGCTACGTAACATTACCCCTGATACCAAACATGCTTATCCCGGTAATGAGGAAAACTATGATTCAGTGGCTATAACATTCACAGAGAACTAAGATGTCATGCTTTCTGAATACAGTTCTTCTTAAATGTCTTCATTTCAAGAAAGAAATAATTTCCTAACTTACTCGGTATACTATAGGTGCAGCACAGAATTGTAATAGAATTGCAGCAGTTTATTTTGTGTTTTTTAGATATAACAAACATTGATAATTCATGTAAAGAGCCTGAATAAATTATTTTGGATCTCTGTATGGTTGCATCCATTGTCATGACTTTCATTGGTGATGTTTGCTTCCATTATTCCCACCAGCTTTTAATAGCCTCTTAACACTATCGTAAAATATCCAATCTTTTTAACATTAAATGTGTTCTGCTCACAAAAATTCCATTGTGAGTCTTAAAGCATTAAATAAAAGTCTTCAAACTATCATAAAATCCCTCTTTGTCCCTTCCACAGCATTTATATGGTAAACAAGAATTCTTTGGTGCAAAATTCTTTTGATGCAAAACAGACAATTGCAAAGAAAGTTACAGTGTATGGTAGAAAATGTCAATGTGTTTTTATTTATACCAATTCGAGAAACCTTAAGTAGTATCATTTATAAATCTTTTCAAGGTCTGTCTATACCTCTCTGGCAAGATTCGAGCATACACTTTTCAAATGGAAATATATGCATCTGAATTTCAATTTCAATGGGTCAAAATAGATTTTACTTTTAAAACGCTTCAGAATGAAAGCTAAAGTAAATACTTATGTCATATATCATAGTTTATCAGAGGATATTTTAAAAATAGGAACCACCTAGATTATGTAAAATTACAGATGTTTTCTTGCATAATTTGCCAGACAAGTGACCAATAAAAAAAAAATCTCAGCAGGAGACATTTTAATATTTCCATTTTTCATCTTTTCTTTTTAGAACTTTTAAGCAATGAAAACGATCCTGAGTTAATTCTGTCCTTTTTTTAAGCAAGAGTTGTCTGCCAGTAGGTAAAAATATATATATATCCATCAGTTCAATTATGATTTTATTTTATTGATAGGAAAACTGACATAAATATGTGGGAGACAGTAGGCAGAAAACATTGTGTTTGTATGCAAACTGATCATGTCAGAATGGTATCGCCTTGGATACCAGTACTAAAATGGGAGGTAACTCTAAGAAAAGACCCAACAGCGTGAACGCATCATACATACAGTCATAAATCTCACACATTATGGAGTTGAACTACCGTTTATGGTGTCCTCTTTGATGACCTTATCATCAATGACACTGCACAATTCACATTTCAAGTTCTCTAATTGGTTAGAGTTTATCCGATTATACAATGGCTACAAAGACTTGCTCTCTTGTTTGTATATATCATTTTGTTGACATAGTCAACTTTTTTGTACTTTGTATTAAACCTACCTTTGCATGTTTCTTTAAGATCCGTTTTGTACTTTGTATCAAACCTACCTTTGCATGTTTCTTTAAGATCCGTTTTGTACTTTGTATCAAACCTACCTTTGCATGTTTCTTTAAGATCCGCTTTGTACTTTGTATTAAACCTACCTTTGCATGTTTCTTTAAGATCCGTTTTGTACTTTGTATTAAACCTACCTTTGCATGTTTCTTTAAGATCCGCTTTGTACTTTGTATTAAACCTACCTTTGCATGTTTCTTTAAGTTCCGTTTTGTACTTTGTATCAAACCTACCTTTGCATGTTTCTTTAAGATCCGCTTTGTACTTTGTATTAAACCTACCTTTGCATGTTTCTTTAAGATCCGTTTTGCATTGATGTCGGCATAGTCCAGAGCAGATATGTAGCGGGACGTCATGTTACACCTTTGACCTGTGACCCCAAAGGTCAATCCGATGTTCTCTACCCGTCAAGGAAATCTACTGAGCCTCATCTGAAATCCAACACATACATATTAGATATAATTATCATACTAAGACCAACATATACATATTAGATATAATTATCATACTAAGACCAACATATACATATCAGATATAATTATCACACTAAGACAATTGTTTGGCTATACACCTCTCCGCCTATTTTCATGGGCAATAAATGCCTCACACATTTGCAGTTCAAATCTGTCATTTTAACTCATTAACCCCAGAAGACACATTTGAACTCTTCCAATACCATGGTTGGAACAGTTCATTATAAAATTTCAGTGGTAAAGGAGTTAAAGGAAAAATGGATGCGCGATCATACAGGTGAATAATGAACATATTGCACTATATGAGCTACCTGGCCGGCCTTCAAGCCACATGAAGCAAAGATGCTAAATACAGTCATTGAGGTAGTCTTGCAGTGACAGACTGAATGATGAAATTTAAATAAATCAGATTATTTTTCTCCCAATTAGATAATTTTGTACTAGGTAACATTGAATATTATAAATATTCCCAATTTCCTGAGATTTACTTTCAAAGTAAACAAAGGTGAAACTTCTGCCTAGTGCCTATTGCATATATTCTATAGGTTGTCAAAGGACTTCTTATCTAGAGCATATAGGCAGAAGATGGACGACGGTAACAGAAATTGGAAGAGAAACACATACCGGGGTAACAGCTCTATAACAAGACTTTAAATCTCAACAGGTGAATGGGAGATAACTCTTGTGTATTTGGTAATTCTTTTATAAAAAATAATGTAACCATTTCTTTTTTGATGATAAATGTAGAAAAAGCCTGCAATCACCACAGAAATATGAACTATAAAAATAATGAATTCTGTAAGGTAGACATGGAATCTAAAGAAGTAATTATTAAAGAATATGATTTCTGTAACAATTTGAGACTGATATTATGGTTAACCAACATCCTATGATAAATTGTGCCCTTACATAGCCAATATATATAATGACACCTATAACTAAATGTTTTAACTATTAAACATTGTTAGTTCTTGAAATACAAGTTGTATCTAGTTTTATAATGCTGAGGAACAGTAAACCCAGTGTGAAAAAAAACCAGTTTTCACATAACACATAATTTTATCACCAACAATACAGAAAATGATGATCAATATTTCTTTTAATATATCCACCTTGGGCAACAATGGCATATTTGAAGCACCACTTAAGTAAAATCAATGCTAGTTCTGTTAATGTGTGTGTGTTAGCATATCCTTCTAGCATGTTTCCTATGTATGATTCCATACAAGTTTTATCAGAAATCAAATTCCCTGCTTAATTTATGATACAAACCAAAGTACAACTCCAATCTGGATTGAAGATCAGTGAAGATATGTCAATAAAATATAACATAATGCTGTAGTTCACAATTAAAGACCAAGTATAAACAATATTAAACTAATATCTATTGTAGCAGGACAAAGAAAAGTGATAAAGATAGTCCTGTTGCCGGGGCTCGAACCCCTGACCCTTGGCTCTCCAGCCTAAAGCTCTAGCGACTGAGCTAAAGGAAAATTCCTTACTACAGCTCAAGCCTGTAAGGCAACCCACTCAATGCACATATTTGACCCTTTTTCTAAATCCCCAACCCAGGTTCTTTGACACCATCACCCCCCCCCCCCCCCCCCCCCCCCCCCCAGCAAGGATTCTCCTACCTTGAAACGGGGAGGGTCATTGGCACAAGTTTGTAATAGGACAAGGAAAAGTGACAAAGATAGTGCCATCGCTGGGACTCGAACCCATGACCCTTGGCTCTCCAGTCCAATGCTCTAATGCAAAGCTTAAGGGAAATTCCCTACAGCTCACATTGTAGACAACCAAATCAATGCACATCTTTTACACTATAATGATAACTCCTGAGTGATTTTATTTATAAAGATATGAAAGTTATAAAATATTTGTACATGTATTATGTTATCAACCAGCAGAGTCACTTGATGAAGTTATTAAATGGCATTGGCACAATATGTATGTAACCATGTAGAGGTTTATACAATGGAATTCACTCAGGCTACGATGCCATGAGCCGACCGTTGAATAGACAATTTGATCATTTCTTATAATAATATTAAATGCCAACTGATAAATGTTCACAATGCTTTTATAATTGTTATACATTTTCATTAGATATAAAGAGTGTACCCCTGATTATGTATCATACAAGATATTTATTGTAGAGAATTTCTTTACAAGGAATTGTCTGGTGAACATCATATCAATATTATAAATGTATTTGACTGTAAAGATCAGCCCCTCTCTGGTTTAATTACAATCATTGTTGACACTGTATGCTTACCTTGACAACAATTACAATACGTAAGAATCCTTGTCGGTGCTAACACTAAGCGGGTCTTAATGCCATGTTGTTCATTCCAACACTGAATTTATACGGCAAGTTGATGAAAGATATTGAGTAGTTCTTTACACTCGACCAAACAATGGTCAAACAAGCTGATAACTGTTGTACAACTCTAGATATGTTACGCAGGATGTGGCATTCATTGGCTGTTATAGTGCTATATCTGTTTCCGACAGCCACGCGGGACCCCCTTAGGTCAGTCCGGATTTACCAGGATTTGTCAGCCAAACAACAAATCACCATCATTGATCACTTAGAGTTCTGTATACATGCCACTGTATGGAACACGTGCCGTTATCATTCTGTCTCACAACTTTACACACACTTCACCTGTAACCTCCCTGTTTATACAGAAGAGGAAGCTTTTTGTATCAAGCACAGTCCCTCCACATCAATAAACTCTATATACCGACACTTGTAAGTATCAAACCTACAATAACAGCCTCATGCTCCAAGTGGGCACCAAACTGTAACCTCTATAAACCGACACCTGTTGGTATCAGACCTGCAATAATAGCCTTATGTACCAAGTGGGCACCAAACTGTAACCTCTATATACCGACATCTGTTGGTATCAAACCTGCAATAACAGCCTCATGTACCAAGTGGGCACCAAACTGTAACCTCTATATACCGACACCTGTTGGTATCAAACCTGCAATAACAGCCTTATGTACCAAGTGGGCACCAAACTGTAACCTCTATATACCGACACCTGTTGGTATCAAACCTGCAATAACAGCCTCATGTACCAAGTGGGCACCAAACTGTAACCTCTATATACCGACACCTGTTGATAACAAACCTATAATAACAGCCTTATGTACCAAGTGGACACCAAAATTGTGACCTCTCTATACTAGACCTAAAAAGAAACACCAAAATAACCTCTACATACTACACCTCAAAAGGAACACCAAAATAACCTCTACATACTAGACCTCATAAGGAACACCAAAATAGCCTCTATATTCCAGCACTTGTCTACAGGCAACCATGAGCTGTACCTCCTCTCATCCCATTCTAAGACAGAAAAGAAACCTGTTTTTTTCAATTATTTGTGTCATTATTGTATTCATTAATTACATTAAGTTTAAATCGTAAGTATACATAGATATAAGATTAAATCGTAAGTATAATATATAAAAGTTACAGACCACCTGACACATTCCTTTTATTTCATTTCAAGACAAAAATAACCTGCTTTACATTTTCTTGTTACATAAATATATTATACATATATCAATATATTTATGGAACAAGAAAATGTAAAGCAGGTTATTTTTGTGAAAAGCAGGTTATTTTTTTTATATCTTTGTGAAAAAAATCAATATATATATACATGTATTGATTTTTTCACAAAGTTAAATCCTAAAGTAAACAAACTTACAGACAACGTAAATGGTGACACTACATCTCTAAACTGACAGGATAATATGTATAGCATATAACATATAAACCAACTCAATCAAATCTGTAATATCTAGCTGGCCTGAATGCATTGGATTCCATAGGGAGGTAAATACACTGGGCGATCAGACCCCAGAGTGAATACTCGACTGTATACATGTAAGACAGCTTTGATCAATGTATCCCCATAGTTGTCATTGTGTCCAGTATTTATCTTCCCTATGACAACAGGATACAATCTGTTTCTTCTCACAACAAAATAACCAGCTGAGCAGTCCAAATGAACTGCAGGACAGAGGCCAAGTTTACACAAGCTTGTCCACGATTTGTATAACACTCACCTAAATGTTTGTTTTTAGGGAAACCCTTTGTTCATTAGGTAGATTCCGCAAACCTCTTTCCCTTTCCATGGATTTTCACCTTCAATCAGGTGAAACATTTCCAAAAGAATAAATTATTAGCTAGCAAAGTTCACCACTCCTTTGGTTTACAAAGCTTAAGGTACATATAATACAAACGTACACAAATCTGTACCGATACAATATGACATACACAATTTGATGTCCAATATTGTACAATTTGTATATAGGTATGAGAACTTGTGGTAGATGTTCCTAATTCTGTACATCTTTAAGTTAAGAAATGTATATGCGGTAGATAATAAATCTATAATGAAGAATAATACATTGTATCTCATTCTATAATTTAATTGAAAAAAAACTTTGTGTTTCGTTTAAATATGAAGACATCTAAAATCAACACAGCAAATTAAGCATTTAATTTATTCACCCCTGAAGTTTCATAATGAACTGTTCAAACCTTTGAATTGAAGAGTCCAAATGTGTCTTCAGGGGTGAATAACTTTACCAATTTTTTAACACATATTTTTGAACTATTTAACTAATTCAGTGATATCTTAAAATCTTTTAAAGATTTGTTAATGCTTATATTAATATTTTGTGTAATTATATTATTGATATTATATACTGTATCAATTTAATAGTTTCAAAAGTTTTTATTTATCAAAATTTCAGGACCTCTACTCCAGACTAGAAATTTATATTTTGAACAAACTGGTTGACCTGACTGAAATGTGTATCTCTATACAAACTCTATACAGATGATCATATGCATTCCGATTCATGACAAGAATCTGAAAGTAGTAAGGAAAACATAAATAATGGAGTTTGTTAAATGTCAAACTTTACTAACCATGTAGTGTGTACCAAAGTAAAAACTCAGCAAGGCACTTTAATCCAATCTGTAAACCTTAAGTTAGGAATAACGTTTTAAATGGATCAGAAGTGAAAACATATCAGAACAAAAATATTTGTTATCATACCAATTTAGTAAACCTTTGTCTGTGAATTCAAATCTTCTTAAATAACTTGTTGGTATAATCCAAGGAGGTTCAAAAGAAAATAGCAGCAGATATAATGGTTTAAAGTCTACCCAAGGTTTCTTACCCTAATGGTACCAGACATGAAAAGGCTTACAGGAAATACTTAATGTACACCTTCATTGATTTGTACAGTACAGTACACTACCATATTTTACGCATATAATGCAGAGTAAAATGAAAATGTTGAGGTTTGGTTTGTTGACACTTTGTTAGAAGATGACACCCAAGTTTGTTTCTTGTCATAACATGATAAGCAATTACAGACGTAAACTTTGACCTTGACCTATGATCAAATGACCTTGAGGTCAGTTGACACCGTCACCTTGTTCATGTTTAACCATTTTTGACATTATTCTTTCATCCAATGACCTCAAGGACTGGTCTATTGACATTTAATATTTAATTGAGGGTGAGACTTAAATACATAAACTTTATTTTAAGTAAAGTCAAAACAAGATACCTCAGCAAAGCAAGAAGCTAAAAAAAAATGGTGTAATTTGTTACAGTTTCTGATGGTCTCAATCTGATACTCACATGCAGCTCCCAAAATAAGATCTTATTATGAAATATTGGGATACAATAATTAAAAATTCTATCAACTTAATGACTGGAACAAAACCTTCAGTACGACATTATGTGGACCCACGCCAGCACGATTAATGAATTAGCCGGTAGGCTGCCATGTCACATAGCTGTTGTGTACTCTGTACCCTGTTAATACCCGATTAATTATACTGATATTCACACCACACGGTCACAGTCTGCAAAATCGGCAAAATACACTACATTCTTATTTCAAGTTTAAATTCTCAAAAATTATTATTTTTTTCACATCTGAATGAAAAATGTTCACCATAGATATTCTTTAATTATATTAAATAAAAATTCAACACAGCATTTAAATAAATAAAAATAAATATACAAATTTGATATAGCGCCCTATCTAGCTAACATAAGCCACTCTAACGCGCTTTACAGTACAAAGATATACAATTCTTATACAATCAATACAATTAACACATACAGTTATATCATATACAATTCTGAGGATTTCGCAGGAGCTGCCTTATCAGGCGCTAACTACTTGTCCTATACCACCTGGCTAATATCTCCATATGTATGTATGCATGCGTGTGTGCTGGAGAGGAATTGTGTTCTGTTTGTAGTGGGACCGTGTTTCCAACGGCATCTTTATTATAGTGCCACCTCACTTGAATGCTACAGCAAAGATACTGCAACACCCACCCCAGACCATTTTATACTCCACCTGGGTTGTTTGAGTTGTGTGGGCAGGAGAAAAACACTTTTCCTCTCAATGTTCCATGCATATGATGATTTCGGGGATCGAACACCGGCCGCCTGCATGGAAGGCCAGAGTGTTAACCACTCGACCAATCCACCCACATTTAGGACATTGTCAGCATGTGTGGCCATATGATATTGTTAAACTTTATGTGGTCAAATGACATGGTTTACCTGTGTGGTCATATGGCATGGTTTACCTGTGTGTGGTCATATGACATGGTTTACCTGTATGTGGTATGGTTTACCTGTGTGGTCACCTGACATGGTTTACCTGTATGTGGTAATATGACATGGTTTACCTGTATGTGGTGATATGACATGGTTTACCTGTATATGTGGTAATATGACATGGTTTACCTGTATGTGGTCATATCACATGGTTTACCTGTGTGTGGTGATATGAGATAGTTTACCTGTGTGTGGTGATATGAGATAGTTTACCTGTATGTAGTGATATGGCATGGTTTACCTGTGTGTGGTTATATCACATGGTTTACCTGTGTGTGGTGATATGAGATAGTTTATCTGTATATATGGTAATATCACATGGTTTACCTGTATGTGGTCATATCACATGGTTTACCTGTGTGTGGTTATATGACATGGTTTACCTGTATGTGGTGATATGAGATGGTTTACCTGTATGTGGTGATATGACATGGTTTACCTGTGTGTGGTTATATGACATGGTTTACCTGTGTGTGGTTATGTGACATGGTTTACCTGCATGTGATCATATGACATAGTTTACTTGTATGTGGTCATATGGCATGGTTTACTTGTATGTGGTGATATGACATGGTCTATCTGTATGTGGTCATATGACATGGTTTACCTGTGTGGTCACCTGACATGGTTTACCTGTATGTGGTCATATGACATGGTTTACCTGTGTGGTCACCTGACATGGTTTACCTGTATGTGGTCATATGACATGGTTTACCTGTGTGGTCACCTGACATGGTTTACCTGTATGTGGTCATATGAGATATTTTACCTGTATGTGGTGATATGAAATATTTTACCTGTATGTGGTGATATGACATGGTTTACCTGTATGTGGTCATGTGACATGGTTTACCTGTATGTGGTGATATGAGATGGTTTACCTGTATGTGGTGATATGAGATGGTTTACCTGTGTGTTGTCATATGACATATAATGTAACCTAAAGTTCCTTGTAAAGTTTAACTTTTGTGATAAATATAATAGTTTCCATTCAGGGTACCTACCTGATAATATTGAACACAGAAATCCAGATCACATACGATTCCACTCATAAAAACTTCACTGTGCTGACTACTAGCCGGAGTAGCCGACAGGGTGTTCAACAAACTTTGTAGAAACTTTCAAGTGTACCACTTTTGATTGGATTAAAATGATTCCACAAACTTATAATTCCATGTTCTTTGTTCAGCAGTCTGGTTAATTTGACGGTGGTTGGTAGATTCCCAACATACAATGCGAGTTATAATCTGTACATTATGTGTCAATACAATACGAAAATCATGTCCTATTAAGTGCTAGTTTAAAACGTGTGAAGTACCAGTATATACCTCCAAGTCTTGTGTGGTATCTAATTCAAAGATTATCATTAATCATTAACTAATTATTTCAAAATCCAACCGTAAGAAAATCTTTTCAAAAGATCTCCTAAACATCTGTATTGAATCATACATATGAGAGACTGCAATAAAAATCAATTATCAAACCTTCACACCTCCAAGTACATTTTATATACTAGCTACATAATCCAATATAAAGCTATAGATGTGTACCACCATGGCCTGTACCTTAGTCTCTATAGACAGAAATGAAATTATAAGTACCCTGGGAGCACTCCATTCAATCATTATACACGGACCATTATCGTGTATTATTTCATGGATTTTATTCTTGAGAAAAATTACACACTGAGTCAATCATATCAATGACAGCTATATATACATAATGTGGAGGCTTAAAATAAACAGCACCCAATATTACTGTCACCAACAGGAAAAGAACATAAATTTAAAAAAAGACATAATATAAATATATCTAGTTGCCAGTTTTAGTACAATTTATACCAATGAAATATGTAATAACGGTAGGTTTTGATAGATTTTCATCTCTAATAGGATTAATGCTAAGGATATGAAATATCATATTCATATTTTATATCCTTAGCATTAATCACATCAGAGATGAAAATCTATCAAAACCTTCCTTTTATTACATGTTAAGTTAGTATAAATTGTACAAAAACTGTACAAAAAATGTAAAAAAGTCTGATATTGTCATCAACTTTGAAAGCGGGAAAAAAAAGACAGCTCAAACTCTAAAGACACGAAAACATGACATGATTTATGTGCTTGAGAGTTATAATATTGATAGAAGTTAAGTATGCCATTCATGTACATAAATATAGCAATCATGTATGATAATTGACATCTATGTCAATAGCATAACAGCGCCGATTGTAGGACGCGATAGGTATTATCCTTGACGAGATCCCCACTGTGATCAGATTACAATATTATCCCTCCAATCACTGATAGCTCTCGTTCTCCGGACTCCTTTTTGACATAATGGTTATGCTAGTCATAGAAGGATTTTTTTTTCTTCATTCAATTTAAGGAAAAGAAGATTTTCATTTTATACGACATGCACATGTAACCATATATAACTATATATTAGTTGACATCTCAGGAAGCTAATTAATATTCGGCCTTGTATGGTCAGTAGACTCTAGATCGGAAAGAATGGTTATCAACTGGTCAAATCAAAGTCTTTACCAGATATGTTCTCTACATGATGATGAAGATAGATTCTAAAAAATTTCCACAACAGAGCAAAACTCCTGACTGATATATAGCGGTCAGTGAAATCGGACGTACCTGCTACTCATGGAAGTCTGTGGCGTCAATCCAAGAAAAAGAATAAACCTAATCTCAAAGTTTGGGCAAGTTTATAAATGATCCGTAAAGCCTGGTTTAATTAAGAAGTCTAGTACCTGGTACACTTTGACTGTGGACTCTGATATTACACCGGAGTTGATCAGATAGGCCATGTACTAGACTCCAAGACTCGACACATCTATCATGACTTGGCCGGAAATTCAAACGCAACACTGACAGACCACAGATCAAATTAGCCCAACATTATTTAATATGTTGACACAAGTATCAAAAGAACAAATCTAATTGGCCTTTAAATTTAATAAGATCTACAAGCCAATATCGTACATGAAATGTTTGTTCTACGAACTTGGTATGTTACAGTCCACCAGGGTATGGTAGTGTTTACAATAGGCCTCTCAGCGCGGATACACATAACGCTTATCTACCTGTCCATACAATCGGAATTAAATCTCTTATCAGTAATGTGGAGATAACAAGGCTGAGTAAATATGGTTCCCCCGATCCTGACAGCTGTAGTGTGCACAGAGTGCCCCAATGTGGGGTGTATTGTACACACCTTTTGTTACACAGATACCCGTAAACCCTACTTACCAATGCTATCATCTCCTAGCAAACCCTCCTCAGATCCACTTCGTACGTGATTGTTCAATCTGAGTTCATGGACTCTACATGACAAATCTATAAATGAGATTTAATTTACAACTCAAGAACTACCAATTTACTTCTCCAAAACAAATACGAAAAGTGTTTGTCTTACGATTTTAGCAGCTGATCGACTGCTGGAAGTCACACTGCATAAATTGTTTGCATTTGATTTGTGCAAAGTTCTAAAATAGGAATAAAATATACTTTAAACAAATAACAGTAAGTATAGTGTTAGATATTGTAGCCACCTAGCTTTCTAGTGGAACTGGTCATCACCAACCAGGCTCCGGGTTCAAACCCGGTCTGGCCGTTACATTTTCCCTTTCTCCTGTTTATAGCTATATGTGTTACATAATTATACTAAAATATACATTTATCATCAAGAGCGTTATGATGCTTTCAGTCACTATCTATTCTAATCTAGAGTGAAATAACCAATGGTACATTACCTACATTAAAACAAAGCAAATTATCCTCGTTTCTCCTGGAGCAAAATGTTCCTGGTCAGTTTCCTCTCCTTGTAGTAAAATGAGTGTGTTAATTCCTTGATAAACAAAATCTAGTCAAAACCGCCCAGTCTTTAATTATTCTTTCTATTTACCTATGTCTGGGCCAAATGTAGCTTTCACTTTGATGCTTATTAAAATTTCATGTAGCACGTAAGGCTTGCCCTGTCCTGTACCGGAGGTGTACATGTGTACCGCAGTGTTGTCTTAACTACGTTTCGTCCAAATAAATAAACACGCTACCACTGGATGTAGGGGTAATGAATCTTATACTATAGTTAGTTAAATGAGTGATTTCATTTATGCATTTCAAAATAGAAAATCATAACAGATGGGTAACAGGCTTGTAGAAATGGGAACCAGACTTGAAGTTTCTCATATATATGGGTAAGCAGACTTGAAGTTTCTCATATATATGGGTAAGCAGACTTGAAGTTTCTCATATATACGGGTAAGCTGACTTGAAGTTTCTCATATATACGGGTAAGCAGACTTGAAGTTTCTCATATATACGGGTAAGCTGACTTGAAGTTTCTCATATATACGGGTAAGCAGACTTGAAGTTTCTCATATATACGGGTAAGCAGACTTGAAGTTTCTCATACATACGGGTAAGCAGACTTGAAGTTTCTCATATATACGGGTAAGCAGACTTGAAGTTTCTCATATATACGGGTAAGCAGACTTGATGTTTCTCATATATATGGGTAAGCAGACTTGAAGTTTCTCATATATACGGGTAAGCTGACTTGAAGTTTCTCATATATACGGGTAAGCAGACTTGAAGTTTCTCATATATACGGTAAGCTGACTTGAAGTTTCTCATATATATGGGTAAGCAGACTTGAAGTTTCTCATATATACGGGTAAGCAGACTTGAAGTTTCTCATATATACGGGTAAGCAGACTTGAAGTTTCTCATATATATGGGTAAGCAGACTTGAAGTTTCTCATATATACGGGTAAGCAGACTTGAAGTTTCTCATATATATGGGTAAGCAGACTTGAAGTTTCTCATATATATGGGTAAGCAGACTTGAAGTTTCTCATATATACGGGTAAGCTGACTTGAAGTTTCTCATATATACGGGTAAGCAGACTTGAAGTTTCTCATATATACGGTAAGCTGACTTGAAGTTTCTCATATATATGGGTAAGCAGACTTGAAGTTTCTCATATATACGGGTAAGCAGACTTGAAGTTTCTCATATATACGGGTAAGCTGACTTGAAGTTTCTCATATATATGGGTAAGCAGACTTGAAGTTTCTCATATATACGGGTAAGCAGACTTGAAGTTTCTCATATATATGGGTAAGCAGACTTGAAGTTTCTCATATATACGGGTAAGCTGACTTGAAGTCTCAGATAATAACAGACTTGACATTATATATACGAGTAACAGACTTGATGTAATGGGTAACATACATGAAGAAGTATTTAGTTCACCTATGTATATATGTAGCAGTTTTGAAGCATCAGATATATGGTATGCAATTATATAAACAGACTTGAAATTTCACATTATGGGTAACAAACCTTGTGTTTCACATATGGGTAAAGGTTAAAATCTGGTTCAATAACCGTCAACCAGGTACAGCATGGTACAGTAACCGTCAACCAGGTACAGCATGGTACATACAATAGCCGTCAACCAGGTACAGCATGGTACATACAATAATGGTCAACCAGGTACAGCATGGTACATACAATAACCGTCAACCAGGTACAGCATGGTACATACAATAGCCGTCAACCAAGTACAGCATGGTACATACAATAACCGTCAACCAGGTACAGCATGGTACATACAATAGCCGTCAACCAAGTACAGCATGGTACATACAATAGCGGTCAACAAGGTACAGCATGGTACATACAATAACGGTCAACCAGGTACAGCATGGTACATACAATAACCATCAACCAGGTACAGCATGGTACATATAATAACCATCTACCAGGTACAGCATGGTACATACAATAACCATCTACCAGGTACAGCATGGTACATATAATAACCGTCAACCAGGTACAGCATGGTAAATACAAAAATCGTCAACCAGGTACAGCATGGTACATACAATAACCATCTACCAGGTACAGCATGGTACATACAATAACCATCAACCAGGTACAGCATGGTACATACAATAACCATCTACCAGGTACAGCATGGTACATACAATAACCGTCAACCAGGTACAGCATGGTACATACAATAATCGTCAACCAGGTACAGCATGGTACATACAATAACCATCAACCAGGTACAGCATGGTACATACAATAACCATCTACCAGGTACAGCATGGTACATACAATAACCATCTACCAGGTACAGCATGGTACATACAATAATCGTCAACCAGGTACAGCATGGTACATACAATAACCATCTACCAGGTACAGCATTGTACATACAATAACCATCAACCAGGTACAGCATGGTACATACAATAACCATCTACCAGGTACAGCATGGTACATACAATAACCATCTACCAGGTACAGCATGGTACATACAATAACCATCTATCAGGTACAGCATGGTACATATAATAACCGTCAACCAGATACAGCATGGTACATACAATAACCATCTACCAGGTACAGCATGGTACATACAATAACCATCTACCAGGTACAGCATGGTACATACAGTAACCATCAACCAGGTACAGCATGGTACATACAATAATGGTCAACCAGGTACAGCATGGTACATACAATAACCGTCTACCAGGTACAGCATGGTACATACAATAACCATCAACCAGGTACAGCATGGTACATACAGTAACCGTCAACCAGGTACAGCATGGTACATACAATAGTCGTCAACCAGGTACAGCATGGTACATACAATAACCGTCAACCAGGTACAGCACGGTACATACAGTAACCGTCAACCAGGTACAGCATGGTACATACAATAACGGTCAACCAGGTACAGCATGGTACATACAATAACGATCAACCAGGTACAGCATGGTACATACAATAACCGTCAACCAGGTACAGCATGGTACATACAATAACCATCAACCAGGTACAGCATGGTACATATAATAACGGTCAACCAGGTACAGCGTGGTACATATAATAACCGTCAACCAGGAACAGCATGGTACATACAATAACCATCAACCAGGTACAGCATGGTACATATAATAATCGTCAACCAGGTACAGCATGGTACATACAGTAACCGTCAACCAGGTACAGCATGGTACATACAATAACCATCTACCAGGTACAGCATGGTACATACAATAACCATCAACCAGGTACAGCATGGTACATATAATAACCGTCAACCAGGTACAGCATGGTACATATAATGACTGTCAACCAGGTACAGCATGATACATATAATAATGGTCAACCAGGTACAGCATTGTACATACAGTAACCGTCAACCAGGTACAGCATGGTACATACAATAACGGTCAACCAAGTACAGCATGGTACATATAATGACTGTCAACCAGGTACAGCATGATACATATAATAACGGTCAACCAGGTACAGCATGGTACATACAATAAAGGTCAACCAGGTACAGCATTGTACATACAGTAACCGTCAACCAGGTACAGCATGGTACATACAGTCGCCGTCAACCAGGTACAGCATGGTACATACAATAACGGTCAACCAAGTACAGCATGGTACATATAATGACTGTCAACCAGGTACAGCATGATACATATAATAACGGTCAACCAGGTACAGCATTGTACATACAGTAACCGTCAACCAGGTACAGCATGGTACATACAGTTGCCGTCAACCAGGTACAGCATGGTACATACAATAACGGTCAACCAGGTACAGCATGGTACATACAATAATGGTCAACCAAGTACAGCATGGTACATATAATGACTGTCAACCAGGTACAGCATGATACATATAATAACGGTCAACCAGGTACAGCATGGTACATACAATAACGGTCAACCAGGTACAGCATTGTACATACAGTAACCGTCAACCAGGTACAGCATGGTACATACAGTAGCCGTCAACCAGGTACAGCATGGTACATACAATAACCGTCAACCAGGTACAGCATGGTACATACAGTAACCATCAACCAGGTACAGCATGGTACATACAATTATCGTCAACCAGGTACAGCATGGTACATACAATAACCGTCAACCAGGTACAGCATGGTACATACAATAACCGTCAACCAGGTACAGCATGGTACATACAGTAACCGTCAACCAGGTACAGCATGGTACATACAATAACGGTCAACCAGGTACAGCATGGTACATACAATAGTCGTCAACCAGGTACAGCATGGTACATATAATGCAATGGCTCAATTGGTTAGTGTTTCAGCAGAGTCCAGCAAAAGCACTCGTCAGCTCGTCCGGACGAGTAGATTTGGCTGAGGGACCAGTGCTGTCATCAGTCAACTGAATCTGATGATAATCATAACCATTAGGATATTTAACAAATGCTCTACATTTGAATTAATAGCATTTCATATTACCGAGGTATATCATTTCAATGAAAACTCTTGCACCTTTTTTTGACAATAGATAACAAAACCAGCTATCATCATTAGGAAAACCAGAATTTGGCATTTACGATGAAACAGATTCAAATAAACGCTATTTAAAATGGCAATACATGTTATACTGCCAAGGAATAACGTTTCAAACAATTTTGGATTAAGTTTTTGCAAGGCCCTGTGTCTATCTATTATTCAAGATCAAAGTTCGAACCTCAGTTTAACCACACAGTTTTTATCTTTTGTTAATCCATGGGACAAAGCAAGACAGAAATCATTGATATAGCCTATAATTGGGCTATCATGATTTTAAAACATTAATTATTTTCTCATGGTAACATATGGTAATGAAAGTTGTCTCCCCTTTGCCAGTTGTGAGGGGGAAGGACTTGGTCAATTCTTAGGCCAATTTTCCATACCATGTATTTGGTAAAACCAGTTGAAATGATTTAACCAAAAAAATATAGGTACAAAATGGACCCATGGCTGACCTCTAGAAAATTCAACACATGTATATATATGGAGGGGTCCAAACAAGTCTGGAATCTGAATAAAACTAAAAAGTTTGTTAGTTTGCTTACACATTTAGGTTGATTCAAATTTATATTTTAGAATATTGATATATACATGTGCCCTTTTAGTTTTTACATGGGTGAAAGGAGCATATATGTATGCCAGTCTGGCTCTGAAACTCTATTTTCCAAGTTATTATAAAATTAAATTATACTTATAAACAGCAGGTGCGCATGCATCTATAGATGTATTCAGCAACAGCATTAGTCCACAATACTAGAAAACCTGTAGCTTTATGTCATATTGCCTAAAGTTTATCGACATTGAAGCTAAGATTTAAAAGAACAGTTTTATTTCACTAGGGATCGAACCTGCGATCCCATTCAGGTTGGACGCTCTACCACATGCACTAAACTAAAGGGAAACTGCCTCCACAAGACTAGAATTAAGGTATGTGTTTACTCTCAAACAAAAGTTTTTACTCCCTGTCACCACACAGGGATCAGAGCATTTGTAACAGGAAAGAGAGTCCTGAACACCCTAATATATATAGTCAAACCTCAGAGAATCAATACCACTAAGCCAAAAAGAACTTTTCTCCAGCATGAAAAAAAGGACACTGTTATTTGATGTACATTGTACAATTAAAATTGGCCATACTACTTTCCCTTTTTAAATGTGTCGACTGCCCTCAATTACCACAACTCAGGTTTTGAGCTAGGCACCAATTTGTACCAGGAAATGATGATAAAATCTGTGATAGAATCGCATGTTCCCAGGTTTCCTGGTGAGACTCTTTAGTCTTTACTACTGAACTAGTGAACTTCAGGTAATTCCCTCTAGCAGAAAACTTGAAAGCGAACATAATCATAATGTAAAACAAAATCTCGCTGCCACAGCTCAAACAGCAAGGTGCTGGTCATTTTATATGCCAACTGGTTACTGCACAGTATACCTTTTTAATCTAACAAGCATTTTAAGAGACTGCAATGTTAAAAAATATCCAAGAGTCAATTACAAACTCATATTTGAATTTCCTCAAAGTCTTCTGAAGCAAAAGATGTCAGATGTGAAAACAATCTGTTTTCCCTGACTCACAAAAACCTACATTTTGACTCCTTAAATTGACTAAGGATCCCCAAAATTGATAATTTTTTACTCTAAATTAGGTGTGGTGCGAGTCCCAGAACTCTTAAATGCACAAATTTGAGGGTCACAGGGAAAACCCTGAACAACTGCTTTACATTTGACTCTGTTTGATACCTCCTCGAAAATGTTGAAAAATTTAATTCAGCTCCTTTTCAAAACTTTGACAGTAAATGGTTTCATTGTTCACTTAATTACCATATACCAGGCCTGGCATATCTGTGTCTGTATATAGGCAACCTACAAGGCCAAAGTAGGCCTAGCTAAATCACATAATAAGTTTAGGTTCAGCACCCCCATTATTAGTCCGAAGGGTTCTGACTCTCTAACCCGCTAAATATTTGGACGACAGGCAGGTGCGAGAGTCAGAATTCCTTATTAATTAAAAAGTGGAAATTTTACCGACCCATCCATGGGTCGTCGTTTAAGCTGAGTTTTATAATATGCAATGTTTTCGATCACATGCAAATTAGGTATCAATGGAAAGAACAGATATTTTCCAACTAACCTACGCCTTTACTCAAGTCACAGGAGGTCACTAACTAACTGTCACCATCCATTTCTAAAAAATAACCAGTTTCCCAACAACTGTTTGAAAATGGCCACCGCCTCACGTCAGGTGATCAAATATAGCTAGGTCAAAAGAAATTCTCGTTGGATCTCGCAACGCCATTTTCTGACTCTTGCACCCGCTCGTCGTCAAAATATTTAGCGAGTCAGAGAGTCAAAACCCTTCGGACTACCCCATTATACATGTATGTTGTAATTTATTAGTATAGTGGGAGTGCGTAACCTAAACTTATGTTCTAGAACCCGTGAAAGTGATGGTGTAGGTGCGTAACCTAAACTTATGTTCTAGAACCCGAGACAGTGGGGGTGCAGAAGCTAAACTTATGTTCTAGAACCCGAGACAGTGTCAGTGGAGGTGGTTAACCTAAACTTATGTTCTAGAACCCGAGACAGTGGGGGGTGTAGGTGCGGAACCTAAACTTATGTTCTAGAACCCGAGACAGTGGGGGTGTAGGTGCGGAACCTAAACTTATGTTCTAGAACCCGAGACAGTGGGGGGCGTAGGTGCGGAACCTAAACTTATGTTCTAGAACCCGAGACAGTGGGGGTGTAGGTGCGGAACCTAAACTTATGTTCTAGAACCCGAGACAGTGGGGGGTGTAGGTGCAGAACCTAAACTTATGTTCTAGAACCCGAGACAGTGGGGGTGTAGGTGCAGAACCTAAACTTATGTTCTAGAACCCCAGATAATGGAAGTGGTTAACCTAAACTTATGTTCTAGAACCCGAGACAGTGGGGGTGTAGGTGCAGAACCTAAACTTATGTTCTAGAACCCCAGATAATGGAAGTGGTTAACCTAAACTTATGTTCTAGAACCCGAGACAGTGGGGGTGTAGGTGCAGAACCTAAACTTATGTTCTAGAACCCCAGATAATGGAAGTGGTTAACCTAAACTTATGTTCTAGAACCCGAGAAAGTGTCAGTGGGGGTGGTTAACCTAAACTTATGTTCTAGAACCCGAGCACCTGTTAGCTAAATCGCTGTATGATCAATGCAAGGAGAACGTGTCCACCCAGTCGGTACCCTGCTCCTGTCAGCCTTTTAGCCGTCATCGATTGCATTTCGTGGGAAGAGAACAAAGGTGACTTTGAAAATATGAAATTTAAATTAATAAATGAACATCATACCTGTCTTCGATGTTTTTAAATCTACACGTGTAGTGCTACTCTGCTCCCAGCCGCTGTGTTGTCAACAACAACTATTCCTGGCTGGAAAATACGTTTTGCAAAAAAAATAAACGAACGTAACATAAATAACTTATTTTGAAACAAAATTTGCACATTAATACCCTTTGCATTTAAAAATGAATCAAATGTATTTTTAATTAAAAATCTAGCTTGTATGCTAATATATGATACGTTTAATTGTTTTTTCAACTAAATATTGCCTTACCGTTCCGAAACTTTTTGAAACATAACTTTTAGAATTATATTGACCAAACACTTTGTTATAATCTACGTTCATAAAGTGCTTCAAATGTGCCTGCCTTACAAACGCTCGTTTGTGTTTAGATCTGGTCTTTAGAACGCTTAACTTTAACGCATTGTTTATGCAAAGGTATAATACACAGTGAAGAACCAGGAAAACATTCTACACAAATGACATCAGAAGCAATTTTGGGTTCAAAACAAGCATCGCGGGAATATGTGGGTTTTCCTTACCGGAAACTGCGTATAACAACAAACAAGTTTGTAAGCAAATACCACAGGATATAAAAATGGCCATGGTGGGGAGTAAGGTTTTGGTTTGTTTTGCATAAAATGGGCATGCGAGAGATAAACAAATGCCATGGACTAGAAAAGGCATTACGGCAGCTATTGTAATTTGACATTCCTGATGAAACCGATGATTGATACAAAAGATCCAAATAATGGTGGATGTGGGAATCTTCTGGAAGTGCCAGTTTCAGCAATAGAAGGAAGCTATGTAGGCACAGTAGATATGGGGGACCATGTTGAAAAAAATGATAACTTTCTTGGACCCCATAACTGGCGAGAAAAGCTTAAGCCTGTGCAATCACCAGTTCGTAAGGACGGCCCTTCTGGCACTGATGAAGGCGAAAAAAACTCAAGTTCTAGGTAAGGATTTGTTTTGACTGTTAAAAGGTATATTACCTGGTTTATGCATATCAATGTCATATGTCATTCATATGCTACTGGATCCATTTAATAACTTAATAAAAATTTTAAAATATTAGTTTGTTAATCAAAATTGAAAATTAATCCAAAATTTTTTTTAAACATTATTCAAAATGCACTGACATGTCTTGTACATAATCAGAATAATGCATGATAATTTCATATAAATCTTCTAAAGATATATAAAAATTGTGCAAGATTATATAGCTACCACAATCAGAACTTAGCTGGTGTGTATTAAATATGCTAATGAAGATGCATGCATATGGATAATACATGCATTCAAACTTTAATTAGCTGAGGTTGGTTTTATACATATATGTTGAAATGTATCTGACGAATTCAGGTTAAAATACATGTACATGTACATAATTCTTTGGTTATTTCCTATCTGAGAACTGTACGTATATACATGTATGAACACAAAAAAAATTACAATTATGAATGCATTCATATTACTTTAAATCATCAAAGCAAACAAGTGACATTACAGATGATGACAAAATACATACATGTATAACTATTCAGAAAATTGATACAGTATAAATTAGTTTGTCTTAATTTTCCGTAATTGCAGTTAGTGATATTTTGCTGTTGTTAGTTTTCTTAAGGGAACATTTATGTACTTACAAAAGTTATATGCCAGCATGTATATGTGTTATGTATCAGTCTACCACAAAAGGTTAATTGTCACAATAATATGTGCAGAAGAAATGTTTATTTTAATTTGTTTGGTTTAATTTTTGCATAAATATTCTTAATTTTGAAAAGTGATTTCTTTTTCCAAGTTTAACTGTTAACTTATTCACCCTTAAACATATATAAGGATTCTTCCTACTGAAAGACCGGAATAGTTCATTATGAAATTTTGGGGGTAAATGAATTAAATGTACATTGTACATGTTGTAATTATAATAAGAGCACAAATAAATATATAAGTAACATGAGTTCACAGTAGATCTAGAGTGTTGTATAACTTGGTCCTGCGACAGATACATGATGGATGAGCTCGATAATGAAACATATATAGACCATGAAACTTTTATCACATGTATTTTGTATTAATCTGATTGACAATGGCATGACCCCTTCACACCTTAAATGTAATCAACATGATAAAATATGATCAAACATTAATTTCATGCCAAGCTGTGTGATTAAATTAATTCTGACAACTATTTCTTTAAATTACTAGTTAATAAATAATTTACTTGTTCTTTTTATTTCACTTAACATGCATGTACTGTGTGCATGCCTAATCCTGGATATTTTTATTATATTAGTTAATGATTATAAGTCATTTAAGGATACATTCTATATATTATATTAGCTATCATATAGACAAGTTGGGGACTTCAAATTCCTGTAAATTGTTATTTAATGACACATATATAGCTAATAAATAATGTGTATATAGCATTGATTAAATACATGTATGTTTAATAGCACAAAATATTTGAAAACTAAAATTTTCAAAATAAATTGAAATAATAACTGATTTTTTTTCTCAATAAATTGGAATTTATAAACGGAAATATGATCAGGGATCAGGATAACTGTTAGAATTAAAACTTCATTTTTACAAACTGATCATATACGTTTAATCGCAACCTGGGAATCAATATTTTGTTTTTTACTAGTTTGTTAATTGTATGCATTACCTGTTATGCCAAAACAAGGAATGGTTTGATAAGGTGATCAGTCAAACTAATTTAACTATTATCAATTTTAAGCCACACTCGGTATTCAAATTTGTTACAATTTATTCACTTTAACCTAAGTGAAACTTCAGTCAACACTCCAGAAAATACCCTTTTAAAATCTACTGCTTTGCCACCAAAACAACAAATGTATCTGCATTTAAGTACAAATTGAATTTGTGAATCAATTATTTATTTGTAAGTAAAACATAAGACAGCCTAATGTAACAAATGTGACGGAATACAGAACACAAGGTAGACACACAAATGGAACCAGATCCGCAGCAAACGTAAAAGTGAAATGGGGCTGTACACACAAACAATCCAACATGGGTAGGAAACATTATTTTATGAGAAAGGGAAGAAATGAAACTAGTGTGACGAGAGAGACTTCTAGGTTAATGGAGCCCAGAAGTTACCACCAGGCCAAAAGGTTCAGACTAGTTGAACTGGTTCGTAACTTCCTTATATTGTTATGCAATGCAAGGTTGTGTCTCTCTATGTATCACTTATGTACCATTAATCTAACCAAGATTGATAATACAATGTATCATTTAATTTTGTTCAATCTGACCATACAAACATCAGTTATAGAAATATTGAATTGACAACTACGCAACAATCATAATCGCACATTGTTGGTAGTCTGGCCTCGTGGTTCATTCTCTAGAAAGGTTATACCATTATGTAACTGTAGATCTGTCTGTGGTAACCTGGTCATGACATTTGTAGTGTTCTGTACATGTGTTACATGTTGTTCTGTGTTATATTAGCCATAGATCGAGGTACTTCTACAAGAGATTGTTCAGTAGAGCTGGGTACCACAAAATCAAAAGTACCAAGGCATACCACGGTATTTAGGCAAATACTGCAGTACATACCGCTATACCGCGGTATACCACAGTATTTAGGCAAATACTGTGGTACATACCACAGTATACCACCTTGATTGAATGTTCCAGATACATGTAGCTAAAGGTCACTGGCTGTTTTTGTTCTGAAGCCAATCAACAAGAGGCCTGTCATAGGTTTCTCGTTGTATTATCCTCTAATATTGTTTGAGTGAAGCTATGTCTGTCCAAGTTGATCAGCAAACTTTAAGGAAATTCTAATTAAACAATATTGGAATTCCAATTGATCTATGTAACAAGTAGTTCTTTGATAAGTTAAATGAAAGTTTCCCCCCAAAGAAACTGTACAGGACTAATGTACCACACTGTACGTACCATCACAACTTTGTACCCCGGTATACCACTAAAACTGCTCAGCCCTATTGTTCAGTACGTATACATGTATGATAATTTGATAGCTACACAAAAACACCCAACAAAAAGATCAAAACTGATCATTACTAGTCCAAAAAAGAACTATCTTTAGTTTCTGGTAGCATGCCCGAAAATTAGATAAGTTGCATTTGGTAGGCAAATAATTTCATTTTAGGTAAGATGGTCTAATATGTGTGTTTGTGAACAGGGTCATCCGTGACGGCAGGAAGGTCAAGGACATATTGGAAGGGGTTCGAGGACAGGACATACCAAAACGTATCCCTTCCTGGAAACGCTGTCTCATCGAAAAGAAGAAGGGAAAGGCGGCTAAGGTAACGGGACTGATTGACTAACGCCAGGGTCTAGTTGTTCAAAAGGTGGTTATATAACATGTAAGCTTATTTACTGTGTAAAGATATTTTTACACCTTCATTAATTTTGTTTATGTATAAGGTAAAAACCTCAAAATTTTGAATGTGACTTCATTCTACAAAATATTTGATATATTGTTTGTGGAAAGTTAGAACTAATTCAATGGTAGTGTTTTACTGATTCACTGATAATTATATTTATGCTAATCATATTTTGAACAACTGGGTCCTGGAGATATTTATTTCATGCGAAATAAAACTACTTTCAGGTAAAGTGAATAAGCTCAATGGACTAGTAATGGGGATATAATGTGCAAAGCACAATTACCATGAACCAGTGCCGTTAATTTACAGTTCATATAGTAGTAATACTTCTGTCTGTTGTTCTGTGCTAGATACATTAAATGATACATAGTACTAATGCCATAAACCGGTGCTCATATGATAATGTTTATATCAAAAATATTTTCACTGATCACCTCTTTTGCGAATCCGTAAATTTAATATATCAGGAAGCAATTATATTGCGAACATAGACATTATGCTGTTTGCAGAAGTCAGATTTAAAATATTGTAAATCTGTTTTAATATTCCCATTTTAGTAATATCATTACTTGTCACTATCAGCTAAAAGCTTAGTAATAGCTTAAGTACCATTTTGGAATATGTAGAACACTCTGTTAAATTGTATCACTCAAGATGTGGCATATCTGTACTTGACGATCCAGACCAAACCTCGGATTACTCGAATACAATGTATTCCTCAAATTATTGATCAGGTCCGGGGGATCCTCACGAGTTCGAGTAAGTGGGGTTTTACTGTATGTAAGAGGGCAGGATTCTTATCTGTAATTCAAGTTACCAGCTAGATGCACTTATGAAAATGTTGCTGTGATTATGAACAGATTGTAGTTTTAAGGGTGTAAATGTTTAATGGGAAAGTATGTATATATACACTGATACTTGATCTGGTGAGATTCAGTGATGTGTTAGATTTTAAACTGTGAAATCTGATACCGGATGTCAATTCAAGGTAGACCCAGAAAGAGGTGATAACTAGGGTAGCAACTATCTTGATTTCAAGGACTAAATGTGGTTAGAAAAATCGTTATTTAAAGATGACTCATACCTATAATAGGCAAGATTTCGCAATGACTAAAATATAAAATTATGAGGTACTTGTTGAATGAGACCATCATGAGGCATAAGGTAAACAGATCTCTGCTTATTTTGCAACTTTGACTATTATGCACCTTTGATAGTAGTATTGAAGTAGTTAGAACTGTAAAAAATAGGATTCACATGCTTTTGTTTGTTTCGTTATCAATATCTCCATGAAATTCTCAAGGATGGCCTTTCCTTTGGTATAGAAGTTTTCCAGCAAGTAATGGTTTATCACATTCATCTAGCTCAAGTTAGTTCATTTTCAAATGGTACGAAGGCATAGGACAGTAACATAGGTTTACTGAGTAGTGTCTAACAAAGCCTTTTTTACGAAATAAATTACCGTTAATGACAAGTAAACTAAAATGCTAACCAGTCACCACCAGTTAGGGGCTTTCTGTGTTCTTCATATTTTATCTGCAAAGTTTGGATAGAATTTGTCCAGGTAAGAAAAAACTATGTCAGAAAACTCCATCTCGTATAGCATATCACCCAATGTGACATCCCAATGGCTCAACATTGATCTGAGGTCATGATTATGGAAAACTGATTACGAAAAGTGTAAGAAGCGACATGGTGAAATAAAAACTTTTCATAATGTTTCATTGGAAAGATGGGATTAATTACTGCACAAATTCATTTACTAAAGGGTATGATTAATCTCGTTGGCTGCTTTCTGTTTTCGTCAAAAACACTCAAGGGAAAAATTGATATAAATTTTTTCTTCAGAATTCAGCAAGTTTGTTTAAAAGTTTTTTCAGGGAAATTCCACCTTTAGGATTTTCAAATTTGTCAAAATCCTTGAGAAAGCCTTGAATTTTATCAAATTTCAAAACCCTCTGGGTGGAATTTCCTGATCTTAAACCCCTGGTCGTGAAATAGTCTTATAGTTTTTGTTTGTTTATAAGGGTGAATCACAGTTGCCATAGAACATGATATCACAAATGGATGATGGTGTCACAAAAAAAAATTAGTGTAATGTCATAATTAATAGACTGACCATCGTCTGCTCACAAACTTCAAACATTTGTATCAACTCTGAATCTTGAGAGAGGAACCCTGTAATGGTAGGTGTTGGTGACATTATTTAATTTAGCATTTGAGTCTATTTTGACGATGTTATATTTTCTGTTAGGTAAATATATCTGACTGCTGTTTGCATGTCCAGGCCCAGTTGTGTGTTTGTGTACTGTGTACCCAGATCTGTGTCTGTACAGATAAAATTACTGATTGTTATATGGTGATAAGGTACATCCCATCATCACCAGGAAGTAACGGTGACTGTCAGCTTTCCTATATAACTAACCAAATGCATCACATTGTAAGTACCATGCATTGTGTTATGTAAGTTTGTATAAGTACACATTACATTTATGTCCAGGTTCAGTACACAAGAACAGTTGAATTTCTACATCAGACAACAGCCGAGAATCTAAACAGGTCGTGATTATCGTGTAACGCAGAAATATCTAATCTGTTGATGTTCAATGTCATATCCAATAAATATCATCTTCCATTCCTGTGAAACTCTGCTGAATTTCTTGTGCAATACTTACAATTAGCATTTCTTTTGCACTACAAAATATATGCATAGAATATATATAAGGTAGTTTTGACATCTCAAATTTCTTCCATATTAAAAATGATACATCTTTTTATTCTGATTAAATAGCAGACGGTCAAGGCCACTTTCCTGGTATAAATATCACACACTGCCCTTCTGGATAGGAAACATATGCTGCCACTCAAACAGCTTTAACAAATATTCGAAACCATATATGACATTTGAATCTACAATATATAAACACCTTTGTGAACTGGCAATTAAATCACAGAAGCTTTAAAGTTCTAAATTTACATTTATATCAATTCAAATGTTCGTGTTGTTGGGGTGATCTACATATCTGATTGATTAGACTGTCATCACTTGTGTACATCGTACATATTATTTGCATCATAGCGACACTAATTCCTTTATTATACTGAGCATAACAAATCTGACAAAACTGATGATTTCTCTTTCTTATATAATTGTTCTACATGTACCTGGTACATGTATGTTTAAAGAGGTACAAATGTATATAATGTGTCGACAGAGTAATGTACTGTTATCACCCAGCAAATTATTATTTAAAACTATAGTCTACGCAAACAATATGTACCAAGATAATAAATTTAAAATAAAATGTTTCTTGAATTTGAAAAGAAATGCTGAAAAACCTTTTGTGTGCATCTGGCCATGCATTTTTTCTTGCTTTGGCATTTTGTTTCCCTGCCATAGTTATGATTTATTTTCAAGCAAGCATACCAAAATACACTTTTCTGTATGGTGTGTCACACAATTAAATGAGTCACAATGACTTACAGTCGAACCTCGTTATCTCCAGCTCGTATAACTCGAACCTCGTTATCTCCAGCTCGTATAACTCGGAAGACCCCATTTGATTTGAAGTATTTTGTCCCGACCAAGATTTGCACTTGCTTTCAAACTGGCGTAACAGTCCTGTTGACTTCGAGATGACAAGGTTTGACTGTATTTTAGTATTCATTTCCTTTAATGACGTCAAGGCTATTGTGCCAGTGTGACCATGTTGACTGTGGTTTCTGGAGTGTATATCTCATAACTGTGTTAGCGTTAAATTAGGTCACTGTGACCTTAATTGGACCTTTGACCTTGACCCCAAGTAATAAACTAGTGACTTCTTCAGCATTTCTCAGCTGCTTTATTTTTACAGCATCATACTTCGTATCAAGGTCACTGGAAGGTAATGTGTTGCACCCTAAAATATGGTCACGTTGACCTCATTTCTACCCCTTTAACCTTGACCTCAAGTACTAAAAATGGCGTAATGTAGGTTTCTAAGCATATCTCAGCCTCTCAATGGCGATCAAACTTTGTAGATATCAAGGAATGACTATGGGGTAATTAGTGAAGTCCACATTTTCAGCTGAATCTAGTTTTACACCACTTTAAATCTGTACAGCTAACTTCCTATATGCTGCTACACCTAGGGGTTTATAGCATATCAAAGCATGGTTGCATATATGCAATGACCTAAAATTTCTAAAACAAACTCTTTTAATCTGTAGTAGATTTGAAAATATCGATCATTGAGATCAAGTTATGGTTTGTTAAAAACATCCTCTGCTTCATCGATGACACCAGCAATGTCAATCTATGTCGGACACATCAAGGTAAATGCCATGTCCTCAGAGTGAGAACTATCTTAGAGTGGTCCAAAATTGGGAGTCTCCCTCCTTAATTATAGGGAGAGTTGGCAAGCATGCATAGAAAAAGACAAGGAAATGATGGCAGAGGGGAAAAAAAATTTCTATTTGGAGTAGGGCCATTTCATTGTATTTATATGAAAATTCATGGAACTTCCTGCAGTGTCAGACTGTGTTAGATCTGTGAAGGAAAATTACCATAAGTGGTTCATGTTGACCTATATCTTCTACTCTGTAGTACCATAAGTGGGTCATGTTGACCTGTATCTTCTACTCTGTAGTACCATAAGTGGATCATGTTGACCTGTATCTTCTACTCTGTAGTACCATAAGTGGGTCATGTTGACCTGTATCTTCTACTCTATAGTACCATAAGTGGGTCATGTTGACCTGTATCTTCTACTCTGTAGTACCATAAGTGGGTCATGTTGACCTAAATCTTCTACTCTATAGTACCGTAAGTGGGTCATGTTGACCTGTATCTTCTACTCTGTAGTACCATAAGTGGGTCATGTTGACCTGTATCTTCTACTCTATAGTACCATAAGTGGGTCATGTTGACCTGTATCTTCTACTCTATAGTACCATAAGTGGGTCATGTTGACCTGTATCTTCTACTCTATAGTACCATAAGTGGGTCATGTTGACCTGTATCTTCTACTCTATAGTACCATAAGTGGGTCATGTTGACCTGTATCTTCTACTCTATAGTACCATAAGTGGGTCATGTTGGCCTGTATCTTCTACTCTGTAGTACAGGAGAGGAAGAGATTATATTAGACTTCCACTTGACAATGGAAGACGTATATTAATTGGTCGGTTTTTTTTTCACAATAGCCTTTATTTTCATATCATTTAATATCTAAGGATTTTAAGATGCCAACCTTTTCTACACCCTTTAACACATAAAGTTGTTTATACCTCTTTTGGGTAGTAAATTATAATAGACATTTTATGCATCATCTGTGAACTTCAGTAGAAGAAGAATATCTTTGTGAAACTTTTATGTTGGACATCAGGAATCTGGGACCAACAGTTATGGGAATATTTTTGAAAATTTCAAGATTTTCTTTGTGATAGTTCTCTTACTTAAAGTGTTTTGATACATAGCAATGCATTATTGATTATGTTTCCCTTTTCAAATGGAGAGAGACATGTTGTATTATGATTTTACTTCTGGTTCCTTAGTGGTATAATTATAATTATAGATAGTATTTATATGATTTAATTAGGAGGCCGCGGTGACCGAGTGGTTAAGGTGTCCCAACATTCTACCACTAGCCCTAAGCTTCCACCTCTGAGTTGCAAGTTTGAAACCCACGTAGGGCAGTTACTATGGTCAGTGGTTTTACTCAAGGTACTCTGGCTTTCCTCCACCTCCAAAATCAAGCACGTCCTTAAATTACCCTGGTTAATAGGACGTAAAACGAAAACAAACTAAATAAAGATTTCATTGCCTTTTAAAAAAAATCCTTAAATGTTGCTACTCCTAACAGTTTTGTATAGATATTTAGCTGACACATTTCTCAGACCCAGGTAATTATGCTAGTACCTAGTATATATATATATCACTATTCTGTAGTGTCACTTGGTACACCTAGATCTGATGTACATTTGTTCCTGCTAAGCTCCATTGTTTCCCTATGTCAGGCCTAATTACTGCTGGTATGTAGAGGGTGAGGGACCACATAGGCAGAGAGCTCGAGGCCAATGGTGTTTATTGTTTTACGATATTCTAACACACACATCAAGTTTACTGGGTATACAGGTATCAAACCTCCTGTTCACAACTGAACTTCACTTCTCTGAGTATAACATTTTATGTCTGTTTACCTGGAAACTGATAAAATTCTTGATATCTAAGTGTAAGTAAACAAAAACAAAACAGATCTAATAGAGTTGTAATGACAGATTGCAGTACGTAGCAGGTTTTCGCCCCCTGTGTATCTATGAGGTGGGCCATGCTGTTCCACTGACTAGATTTTTGGTTATAGAAGCGGCAGATTTTGGAAGAAGCCACACAACACTGTGCATACTGATATATATGATTCACCATATTTCAAACTTCAATACCCATGAATGAAGAAGTTAGCTTATTTTTCCCCCCTATTTTATGAGTCATGTTTTTAAAACGTAAATAGAATGTGGTATGATTTAGAGTTTTATGGGGATTTCTCGAGTCCTAGGGCCATGAGTATTATACTGTGTGGTACACCTGTTTATTGAAACCTTTTCCTGTCATCAGACAAGGCAATGTTTATTCATTTTTTTTTTGGGGGGGGGGGAGAAGAGGGGGAAGGTTATATCAAGTGACATTTTGTATGAAATTAAACGTGAAGACTTTGTATACTTGAACATCTCCTGCATCTTTTTGATAAAGAGTTAGATTCAAAGATAAGTGTGGTTGACTCGCAATGCTGAGATAAATGCTAAGAATTTGCTGAAAACCATGATAATTTTTAGTGACATTTAAAGTAACTAGGGACCTAATGAAGAACCAATACAGTGACATTTGAACAACTTTGTCACTGTTCACTCTAGTTCCTTGCACAATTTTATTTTCATAATCTAAAAAAAGCTCAGTATTATGTACATTGGCAGGGATAAATCTAGGCCTTTTATACTGCCGTTTATGGATAATTTCCCCTCAGATTTTTTTTCATTCTCATCAGAATTATGTTAAATTTGATGAAATATATAATTTTCCCACATCATTGTTGTCAATATCTACCTAAAATCCTTTATCTTATTCACCTTTTGTTGTTTTCACTTGAAATATATGCTTTCAGATTTAAAATGTGTTACTTTGATTTTTACAAATTCCCCCTTATCAAATGCTTACAAGAGCTTACATTCAAGTCAAGAAAGGGAGTTTGTGATATTAAGGCACTGTTAACTTCTTAACATTGAAAACAAATGTTAATATTTCTACACCAGCAATCTAGTAAGCATCTTCAATTAAACTTTTAATCTGTGTCATAGAGCCCTTCTACATCAATTGAGCTCAATAATAATGACCCGAAAGTTGATGCAAAGCTGCTAAATTAAAACCACCATTTATGAAATCCAACCCTCACTGTTTACTGTGAATGATAAAAGAATTTGCTCATGCCGATGATACCAAACAGTAGGAAAACGGAGCTGAACAATATGGGCGGTGGTCATGTGCATGTTGTGTGTAATTGTAGCCATTATGTGGTATTTAAACCTGTATTGTTTGGATAGCAGCATGAACACACTTAAAACCTCTGCTGGTCCTTCAGGCAATATAATCTACCTCGTAAAGCTTTAGGATAATCTAACCAGTAAGTGATCAGGCACAGGTGCAAAACTGATAGGATTGTAACAGGTAAATAAACTTGGCCAATTTAAACAGTATTTGAGTGACTTGTTCCTGCGTATGTTAGGCGTCTAGATGGCCGTCTAGATGGCCGGTAGGGAAGCCCTCTGTGACCTTCAGGTGTAGATGTAGATGACCCCAGGTGATCCCAGTGTAGGCTGACCCCAGGGACACTGGGTACTGATCCTCACCGTGATCCCAGTGTAGGACGACCCAAGGGACACTGGGTACTGATCCTCACCGTGATCCCAGTGTAGGATGACCCCAGGGACACTGGGTACTGATCCTCACAGTGATCCCAGTGTAGGACGACCCAAGGGACACTGGGTACTGATCCTCACTGTGATCCTAGTGTAGGATGACCCCAGGAACACTGGGTACTGATCCTCACCATGATCCCAGTGTAGGATGACCCCAGGGACACTGGGTACTGATCCTCACAATGATCCCAGTGTAGGACGACCCCAGGGACACTGGGTACTGATCCTCACCGTGATCCCAGTGTAGGATGACCCCAGGGACACTGGGTACTGATCCTCACAGTGATCCCAGTGTAGGACGACCCAAGGGACACTGGGTACTGATCCTCACCATGATCCCAGTGTAGGATGACCCCAGGGACACTGGGTACTGATCCTCACCATGATCCCAGTGTAGGATGACCCCAGGAACACTGGGTACTGATCCTCACTGTGATCCCAGTGTAGGATGACCCCAGGAACACTGGGTACTGATCCTCATCGTGATCCCAGTGTAGGATGACCCAAGGGACACTGGGTACTGATCCTCACAGTGATCCCAGTGTAGGACGACCCAAGGGACACTGGGTACTGATCCTCACCGTGATCCCAGTGTAGGACGTCCCCAGGAACACTGGGTACTGATCCTCGCTGTGATCCTAGTGTAGGATGACCCCAGGAACACTGGGTACTGATCCTCACTGTGATCCTAGTGTAGGACGTCCCCAGGAACACTGGGTACTGATCCTCGCTGTGATCCTAGTGTAGGATGACCCCAGGAACACTGGGTACTGATCCTCACCGTGATCCCAGTGTAGGACGTCCCCAGGAACACTGGGTACTGATCCTCGCTGTGATCCTAGTGTAGGATGACCCCAGGAACACTGGGTACTGATCCTCACCGTGATCCCAGTGTAGGACGTCCCCAGGAACACTGGGTACTGATCCTCACTGTGATCCTAGTGTAGGACGACCCCAGGAACACTGGGTACTGATCCTCACCTTAGTCTGGTGGCCACATCAGTGATTTATTATACTGACTTCCTGTTATCAGTCAGTGAATACATAAACACACAGACAGGTTTAGTATCCAGATACAGTACAGGATGTAGTATTGAAACTCTACCTGTTGAGGACTACAATAGCTAGTGCTCCACCTTGTGTATAATGCCTTGTATCAGTTACCATTGTTGTTAACGGTTTCATTTCAGTACACATGGGATGTTCTCTTAACAAGTGTATGGTAATAATTAACTTTGGACAGCTTTCAGTTACATGGGCATTGATAGTCCAGATGAAAATTTAAAAACAAGATAGCATGAAACTCCTTGTTCAGATTTTCCTTCGTGATAAATACATGTAATATTTTTTACAAGTATTTAAATTGAATACAAAATGAAACTGAATAGTACTTTGTACCGGTTAAAAAGCATTTTTTAGACGAGTAACAACAAGATAACTACTCATTGTTCTGTTTCCAAAGAAGCAACAACACTTCATTATATTTACTAGTAAATTGCAATAATGCCAATCTAGATCCTTCAGATTGACATACATATAGATAACTCAATAATCTTATATTTATATTTGTGCTGCAATCCACCTTATGAACATTACCTGCAGAAATGCTTTTCATAAAAGTATGAAAGCAATGGTTCTCATGACGTAGCACGTGATTTACATATGCTGTTATAGATAAAGCTTGTTCAATGAGAGTCTTGACGCTCCATTACAAATAGCATGAAGAACGCCCCTGTGTCAAACGCTTATTTGACTTATTATTATCACTGGCGCCAGTTTTATTCAAACTGGGCTGTTTCGCCAATATCAGTTAAATGACAATGCATACAAACGCAGGTAATAAACTAATTACCAGGTATTGGAAAAAAATATAAATGAAATTTAGCTACTAGGTATATTGTTCTACAGCCTATAAGTCATCATTAGTTTACCCTACCTATAAGTCATCATTAGTTTACCCTGCCTATAAGTCTGTATTAGTTTACCCTGCCTATAAGTCATCATTAGTTTACCCTGCCTATAAGTCATTATTAGTCTACCCTGCCTATAAATCTTAATTAGTTTACCCTGCCTATAAGTCATCATTAGTTTACCCTACCTATAAGTCTGTATTAGTTTACCCTGCCTATAAGTCATCATTAGTTTACCCTACCTATAAGTCTGTATTAGTTTACCCTGCCTATAAGTCATCATTAGTTTACCCTACCTATAAGTCTGTATTAGTTTACCCTGCCTATAAGTCATCATTAGTTTACCCTACTTATAAGTCATCATTAGTTTACCCTACCTATAAGTCTGTATTAGTTTACCCTACTTATAAGTCATCATTAGTTTACCCTACTTATAAGTCATCATAAGTTTACCCTGCCTATAAGTCTGTATTAGTTTACCCTGCCTATAAGTCATTATTAGTTTACCCTGCCTATAAGTCATTATTAGTTTACCCTGCCTATAAGTCTGTATTAGTTTACCCTGCCTATAAGTCATCATTAGTTTACCCTGCCTATAAGTCTGTATTAGTTTACCCTGCCTATAAGTCATCATTAGTTTACCCTGCCTATAAGTCTGTATTAGTTTACCCTGCCTATAAGTCATCATTAGTTTACCCTGCCTATAAGTCTGTATTAGTTTACCCTGCCTATAAGTCATCATTAGTTTACCCTACTTATAAGTCATCATTAGTTTACCCTACCTATAAGTATGTATTAGTTTACCCTGCCTATAAGTCATCATTAGTTTACCCTACCTATAAGTCTGTATTAGTTTACCCTGCCTATAAGTCATCATTAGTTTACCCTACCTATAAGTCTGTATTAGTTTACCCTGCCTATAAGTCATCATTAGTTTACCCTACTTATAAGTCATCATTAGTTTACCCTACTTATAAGTCATCATAAGTTTACCCTGCCTATAAGTCTGTATTAGCTTACCCTGCCTATAAGTCATCATTAGTTTACCCTACTTATAAGTCATCATTAGTGTATCCTACCTATAAGTCTGTATTAGTTTACCCTGCCTATAAGTCATCATTAGTTTACCCTGCCTATAAGTCTGTATTAGTTTACCCTGCCTATAAGTCATCATTAGTTTACCCTGCCTATTAGTCTGTATTAGTTTACCCTGCCTATAAGTCATCATTAGTTTACCCTGCCTATAAGTCATTATTAGTCTACCCTGCCTATAAATCTTAATTAGTTTACCCTGCCTATAAGTCTTCTTTGGTTTACCCAGTCTATAAGTTATTAGTTTACCCTGCCTATAAGTCATCATTAGTTTACCCTGCCTATTAGTCTGTATTAGTATACCCATCTTATGAAGTCTCCCTTGATAACAAGGGTACAATGATGAAGATTATTCATAGTGCCATCTCAAAACCTCAAAGAAAAACTTTTAAACAAGGGGCAGCTATCTATATAGAGGATGCATGGGAATCGGAAGCAAGTTTTAGGTACAGCAAATTAAAATTCACATCCTCATAGATGAATCTTATCGTAAAATGATCAGTAAATGTTTAAAAAAAATAAAAATCCGTGGAGGAACGTTTACCCAATCAGTCAATCTAGATAATTACAAAAAGCATGGAGGATGGTGCGGAGAAGTTTGTGAAGATGAGTCAGAGTAGCCTCCTTTGTTCTCGTCCCCCGACCAATTTTGTCATCCCAGTGTCTCTGGCCACACAAGACAAAGTCACAGTCGTAATGTCACTCCGTGTACCACGGCAACGACAGCGGAAATAAAGGAGACTGACAGCTATAATAGGGCGATGGGAAGAAATGGCTCGGTAGATATCAAGTAGATGTTGTTGTGTGAACTTTTTTTTTTCTCTATTATCATTTATCATCTGGTAAGTGTGTGTTTGGGGTTTTTTTTTGGGGGGGGGGGGGGGGGGGGTAATGTACAAGTGATGTCTGATATTTATCAAGGTATTATTTACGCATGAGTCCACCATACTCTTTGGTAGTATTTAACACATACGTTTGTTTTAATAAAAAAGAAAAGGGCCGATAGCTAGTAATCTGACCGATATAAAGGGTATAATATGAGATTGTGTGAATTGAAGGATATTGTCAGGAGAGGAGGGATATAATGAATTAGGGTAAGGGGAGGAGGGTTTATATATTGTAAGGAGAGGAGGGATATAATGAATTAGGGTAAGGGGAGGAGGGTTTATATATTGTAAGGGGAGGAGGGTTTATATATTGTAAGGAGAGGAGGGATATAATGAATTAGGGTAAGGGGAGGAGGGTTTACATATATGTATATAATGTCTAAATAAAAATTATGTACTGTACAGCAGGGTTAAACATAATTTTCTACTTTCATCTTTTCAACTTGAGACTTTAGTGTATTAGTTATGAATGTATAATTTTTTTTTTTGTTAAAACCATTCTTTTTCTAATTCTGCCATTTACAGTGCTATTGTAGCTGTGCTATTTTCTGCAGTGGATTATTAGTCGAGAAATAGACAAATAAAAAAATAGATGAATGTGGAATATGACATAACACAACCTTGTACATTACACTTAAAAGTTCAATTCTAATCAATGTTGCACTCTTTGTTGAGATTGTGATAGGAAATTACAACCTTTTTTATATAGTATTACAGAGTTATTATTTAGATAAAAAAAAAATTTAAGAAAATTTATTTTTAATGTGCTACTTTTTAACTGATGATGTGCTGGATACATATAACTAATGCTTTTGCTTAATTATAAATTAGAGAAGACATTTGTACAAGCAATATTTGTATGAATGGTACATATCAATGGTTAAAGTCCCATATCATTTCCTCAATACATCCCGGCTACATACATGTAACAATGGTGAAATTAAAGTACCACACCATTTTACTACCTCCTGGCCTATATATATAGTGACATCTTACATCTTACTTATCAATATGGTGAAATTAAAGTACCACACTATTTCAGTACCTCCTGGCCTATATATATAGTATAGTGACATCTTACTTATCAATGGTGAACTAGATGTGAGAGCTGACAGGCCCTGGGGTCAGATCTGTGGTGAGAGAGAACACAATCTCCCTATTGGTCCTGCTGGGTACTCAACGACACTCAAGTACTATCTCAGATTTATTTCCTGTGTTACAACAGCTAATGATCAGCCACAATTGAGGGCGTTTGTTATGTACTCATGTCTATAACACAGCGAATGTCGTTCAAGGTCTCAGTCAAATTACCAGGAATCGAGAGATGATTTATTTCACATTAACTGGTTGTTTCTGATCCTGACTTGACAATCAGTTTAATTGACAGTATCTATGTTTGTTGAAGGCTGTGAAGTGTTAGTGTCTGTGACATTGATGTGATCCAGTTTTGTTGTAACACTGTATGTCTGATAAAGAAGGTATCTTGTTACACTAGAGATGTATAGGTAGCAGGATACACACAGGTGTAGAGTAACAACCACAGGTTATCAACAGTAACCTTGGTAACCTTGGTAACCTTATAACCCTGGTAACATTGTAACCTCGGTAACCTTGGTAACCTTGGTAACCTTGTAACCTCCAGAGAACCTGATCTATTGGTGGCACTCTATATAACAACAACATGTGATGATAGCACTAGAACACACACCGTCTGAATACATGTGATCTAATATAAAAACTCTAATAAACAGCATTAAAACATTATGTTACATACATGATTTGTTATTTTACAAACTAAGGCGTGAAACACTGAATGGAAACTGACATGTCGTTATCAGGTGAAATCATAACTTCAACCATGCAATTATAACATCACCAATACATACCCTCCTAATACGGTTTCAAGTATGACATGTCATCACAAGTCGCCACCTATCTCTTAGTCCTTCATCTTTCTTTATTTATTATCTAGTATGACAATTTCCACTTAAGATAATTAAAGCATATGTTTTATATTTTTTGACATCAAAAGTTCAGAACTGACACTTGGTATAGATATTCCCTTCATTTCAGTCAAACCTGTCAAAGAAACCAACTCCAAATCAAAAGAACTTCCTTCCAACAAATATTTATGTATGTTGGAGTTACGTGGTAATCTTTTTGGTTTCCACTTCAAAGACAACCTTTCTATTGAAAGACTTCCTAATTAAGCTAAGAGACAGCTTCTAATTAGAGGTCACTTGTTTTGTGTTAAGACCTACTTTTAAAATCCCTTCTGGTTCCCCCCCCCCCCCCCCCCCCCCCCAATATTGATTGGACCTTTTTAAGGAGGCCGCCTGCATAAAGAGACCACTTCCTGGTGGTGCTCTCTAGGTATAAATCTGTTACTGTATCTATATAACAGGATGCCACTTCACATATCCAATATGATAGTATTCATGTACTGTATAGTTGTTCGATTCCGTAACATTAAAATTTCAGGATTTTGTGTGCAGAACTTATTTGCAGGGGTTTGATTTCACGAACCACATTTTTGTCTATTTTGAAACACCTTGCTTAATTAGACCTATAAGTGTTTCTTACCACTAGCAACGAGCTGTAAATTACTTAAACATCATTACAAGTGTGTAAGAATGTTTATAATTCACATCAAGGGTTACATATGAAGCATAGATGCTATGGTAACAATCTCAAAATATTCACAAGGGCTTAATTTTTACGAATTTGAATGTATTATCAACATTTGCCAAGTTTAAACCTGCAAGAATATTAGCAAATATACGGAAGTAACATATATATAACATGTTATTTAAGATGTTTTTATTTAACCCTATATGTAAATTGTACGTGTTCTAGGATAAATAACCAAAACACTTTATAAGCTGTATGATCTACCAGTGATTTTGTTTGCCCAGTTTTACAGCCAATATAAGGCTGTTTCCCCCAGTCAAAATTTGTGCAATTTTCTCAAAATGAAGCAAAATTCAGGAATATTTTCCTAATTTATCTCAAAATCCTACTTTATTTTCCCATTTCAATAAGGCACAGGCCGCTGTAAAATCAAGGTAGCAAAAACACTGTCTACCTTTTGTACAGGTCTTAGATGTATGTCAACATATGCACAGACATATTGCACATGCAATTTGTATCAAGGTGCCTACCTTGGTTGAGTGCATATACGTATGTAAGCCGTACATAAATATAAACTGCCATTTGGGAGAGACTTCAGGCAAAAAGCTAGTGTGCATGTGCTTTGCATAAAATATTGCAAGGGCATGCAGTGCTCCATATATTTATCCAATTGTACTTGTAATTGTAGATAGTTGAATGTAAGCTGCTATTATACATAAGTAGTGTTTTGATTGATTTATGATTCGAAAGATGTACACCGCCCTAACAGATTTTCAATTCGTTTGATAATTTGAATACTTTAAAATGACGACAACTTTCACACATTGGTCCTGACATATCCCATTTTTTTTAGACATCACCCGGAGTTCACAGAAAGAATTCCCTGAATCGAAATGGCTCAGTCAATCGCAGTGGATCAATCAACCGCAGCAACTCAATCAACCGTAACGGGTCAATCAACCGTGGAAATGGCTCCTTCAACCGCGGTGAATCAGCATTTACCAAACAGGTGGTCAACCTTACTCCCAACACAAGCTTCCAGAGGAAGAGGGTTTCGCCCAACAACTCGGTAATACAGACTGATGTATAGTGTAGTAGTCATCGAAGTATGATGACATCAGAAAGAGGTGCTAGGTCGTGGAAAAAACAATAAAAGAAATCGTTATAGTGACTGAGAAAGTTTTGTAGAATACACAGGCACATGTGGCCAGGATAATAACCATATATATATAGATAATACATGTATAGCAAAATATGAATAATGAAATCTCACAAAAGATTTACTATGAGACACTGAAAACACTCTTTTTCTATTTTGGCTATTACACTATATTTTCATTAGGGTTTCAGAAAATTAGTAACATCAAAAGAAAATTTGAAACTTTTGTTTTTATATATTTTTTTAATTATTCATATTTTGCTGTTAATCTATATATATAGATGGTTATTCTCCTGGTCACATGTGCCTGTGGTAGAATACACTGAATATAAAACTACAGCAGAGGGTATATGAATTTTGACAAATGAAAATTGTATCAGTTTTCTAATTGATAATAAAAAGAAAATAATTCCAAAATTTTGAGGGAACATTTATACAAGAGATAATATTTTCATATTATTCCTAAGCACAAGGCAGTCTGAGAATGTTATAAGAGATTAGTAAAGATGTTTACAGAGATTGACTACTGTATTCACTGTAATTAGTGCCCCTCCCCCTATAAACGCCCCCCCCCTTCTACTGGGGTATTGAAATTATTAAGGACCCCTTCTAATCGTGACACAACTAAATGATTCTGTATGACAGTATGGTAAACCTCACTGTGCAAATGTCTTCAAGGGAAAAAAAAACACAAATATTGGTAATATGTCCGCAACTGATGACAATTATGTCGCACATCATGATTACTACCCATTCTCGATCTGGTCACAGTACATCGTACTTATTTACTTCATAAAAACAACATATTTAGTCCAGATCTAAGTTTTGTTATCAATATGATAAGTGCCCCCTTTGAAACCAATATTTAGGTGCCCTGGGCGCTAATTATGGTGAACAGGTATCTTTCACTGGTGGTAACCTCATGAGAATATTCTCACTTTTTTTTACTTATACTACATTTTTCCAATATCGCTTTTATGAGAAGAACAGAGTTATCAAGTACCTAAAAATATTCACTGTCTTTCTGTCCATTTTGTCCTACTTTTTATCATAAAATTGACAATTGTATGTCATTTAACCCAGATTTCTTAGTATTCATAACCAAGTGTTTGTGCATTGTAACTTAAACATTTCCTATATAGTATCAATGGTATAACTGATCCTATCATTATTCTGTAATCACCTCACACTGTTCTAGAGTCATCAACTTTTCCTTGATGTTATTTCAGTTCAACAAGTCCACACCTGGCGGGGGTCAGCTGACGAAGAGCAGAATCGCAAAGGTGCTCCGATTACGTCTCTACCTCCTACAACAGATGGGGCCGAACTCCTTCCTCATTGGTGGCGACTCCCCCGACCACAAATTCAGAGTTATCATTGGCCCTCAGGTAAAGGTCAAAGGCCAAATTACTGTGAATCAAGTTTCTTTTGTGTGCTATCTATTTTCACAAATTTCGTCATAAAAACAAATTTACGAAAGTTAATTGCTGCAAATTATGATGGGGATGACTTACTTAATGAGATACAGTGTACTGGCTATACATGTTAAAAATCTGACACCTTTCATTTCGGGAAAATCAATCTATGCAAACTAGTGAAAATCATGAAATTTAGTGGCTGCAAAACATCTTGGTTTACAGTAGTTGATGATCAGATTATAAAACAATTATATATGACTTTTTTGTCATGAGAAAAGCAACCTTTTTCATAATTCAAAATATCAAAATTGCATCTGCATTAAATGATTGTACAAATTTAAAATTTTTGTGTAAATCATATGTTCAACTGAGAAATCTAAAATTTCTGTGTTAATCGTTATGCTCACCTGAGAAATCTAAATTTTCTGTGTTAATAGTTATGTTCACCTGAGCATGATAAATCAATAACATTTTTTCATCAAACTTACAGAAATTGTTTTAGATACTCAATTTCATGAAGGGGAAAAAGATACAGGTTCCTGATTTTTTTTTGCAGTAACTTACACCAGTTTGAGTACCAGCAATTTGCAGAGAAATTGTTGGTTGTAACAAAAACTTCAAGTTTGGAATTCAGAAACTGCAAAAGTGGAAAAATATATACACATGAAAAGATATACAGTAAAACATGTTTATAATGAACACATTTACAGTGAATTCATGGTTGTAACATAGTGTTTTTCATTCCCCAAGCACCCTATCATCTGTATGTTATACACATGTATAACAAACTATGCTTATAACCAACTAATTTCCTTGGTCCCCAGAGATTTGTTATAAACTTGTTTTACTGAGATACCAAAACTAAGTACACTTTATGTATATTTCCAGTTGAAATATATGGCTGTCTGATTTTACTCTGATTACAGTCCTGTAGCTGTGGTAAGGGGCCTCACTGTGTCCACGTCCTGTTTGTGATGCTCAGGGTTTTCCAAGTCAGTGAAGGTGACCCTTTACTGGGCAGCAAGACCCTCAAGAACTATGAGGTAGGCTTTAAATGAAAGAAGTTTCTTATCAGAAATATCAGTTTTTACTATGTAAAGCAGAAAAGGATATTTTATTATAAAAATTTTCTGGGGGGGGGGGGGGGGGGGGGCTGCAATTTCAATGAAACTACACAGAAATGTTTGGGATGATGATGATCACCTTGTAAAAGTATTCATTCCAAAGGTTGTGGTGGGGGTTGGTATAAGTTGGCCATTGACTTACAGTTCTAGTTAACATTTAGGTTGAGTCGCTGTTCCGGGACTACCACGAAAAGATATCCTCGCGGATACAGAACAGGAAAGAGGAGAAACTGAAACAGCTGAAGAAGATCGAGGAACAGACGGGCACTCCCTCCGATGACTCCACTCCTGCTCCCTCGGAGGCAGATCTAGGGTTCGTATAATCTCAGAGGTCGCGTGTATCAATGGAAGCTCTGTCACCAATCTACTCTGTCGCAATTAAATTGCCTTTTTCTAAGTCCAGATTCATTTGCCTAAATTACCTGTTTTTAGGAGATCTACCATTTCTAGGTCCAAACTTGTCATTGTTAGTTATTTCATACGAGTTGGAATTCTGGCAATTTCTGAATTAAGATTTAAAGTTGGTAGTACTGTTCAATCTTTTGCCTCTAGAAATGAACCAAAATCAACAATTAATGTGAAAGTTGCTAGTGCCATTGTAAATGTACAAATCATGTATTAAGTTTTGATCTTTTTTTTCCAAAAGTAAAGAAAATATTATTTGTATTCATAAAGAACCATTGTGAAAAAAATTACTTGTATCAGAGTTTGAATGTGTAAAATCCAAGCAAGAGTACATCATACCAAAACATTGTTTTATTTTTACCATCATTTGGTGTTTATCTATTCACTTGTAGGAGTCAGAAGGAGGAGGATGATACATGCCCTATATGTCTGTTGGAAATGCTGGAAGGGGAGAGTCTACTTAAGTGTGAAGATGGTTGTCAGAACCGTCTCCATCACCATTGTATCGCTGTGTGTAAGTAGACCTAGAACCGTCACCATTGTATCGCTGTGTGTAAGTAGACCTAGAACCATCACCATTGTATTTCTGTGTGTAAGTAGACTTAGAACCTTCAACATTGTATCGCTGTGTGTAAGTAGACCTAGAACCGTCACCATTGTATCGCTGTGTGTAAGTAGACCTAGAACCTTCACCATTGTATCGCTGTGTGTAAGTAGACCTAGAACCGTCACCATTGTATCGCTGTGTGTAAGTAGACCTAGAACCATCACCATTGTATCGCTGTGTGTAAGTAGACCTAGAACCATCACCATTGTATCTGTGTGTAAGTAGACCTAGAACCATCACCATTGTATCTCTGTGTGTAAGTAGACCTAGAAACATCACCATTGTATCACTGTGTGTAAGTAGACCTAGAACCATCACCATTGTATCGCTGTGTGTAAGTAGTCCTAGAAACATCACCATTGTATCACTGTGTGTAAGTAGACCTAGAACTGTCACCATTGTATCGCTGTGTGTAAGTAGACCTAGAACCTTCAACATTGTATCGCTGTGTGTAAGTAGACCTAGAACCGTCACCATTGTATTGCTGTGTGTAAGTAGACCTAGAACCGTCTCCATTGTATTGCTGTGTGTAAGTAGACCTAGAACCGTCACCATTGTATCGCTGTGTGTAAGTAGTCTTAGAACCGTCACCATTGTATCTCTGTGTGTAAGTAGACCTAGAACCATCACCATTGTATTTCTGTGTGTAAGTAGACCTAGAACCATCACCATTGTATCGCTGTGTGTAAGTAGACCTAGAATCGTCACCATTTTATCGCTGTGTGTAAGTAGACCTAGAACCTTCACCATTGTATCGCTGTGTGTAAGTAGACCTAGAACTGTCACCATTTTATCGCTGTGTGTAAGTAAACCTAGAACCGTCACCATTGTATTTCTGTGTGTAAGTAGACCTAGAACCATCACCATTGTATCTCTGTGTGTAAGTAGACCTAGAACCATCACCATTGTATTTCTGTGTGTAAGTAGACCTAGAACCATCACCATTGTATCTCTGTGTGTAAGTAGTCCTAGAACCGTCAACATTGTATCGCTGTGTGTAAGTAGACCTAGAACCTTCACCATTTTATCTCTGTGTGTAAGTAGACCTAGAACCATCACCATTGTATTTCTGTGTGTAAGTAGACCTAGAACCATCACCATTGTATCTCTGTGTGTAAGTAGACCTAGAAACGTCACCATTGTATCTATGTGTGTAAGTAAACCTAGAACCATCACCATTGTATCACTGTGTGTAAGTAGACCTAGAACCTTCACCTTTGTATCGCTGTGTGTAAGTAGACCTAGAACCGTCACCATTGTATCCCTGTGTGTAAGTAGTCCTAGAACCATCACCATTGTATCGCTGTGTGTAAGTAGACCTAGAACCATCACCATTGTATCTCTGTGTGTATGTAGACCTAGAACCATCACCATTGTATCTCTGTGTGTAAGTAGACCTAGAACCATCACCATTGTATCGCTGTGTGTAAGTAGACCTAGAACCATCACCATTGTATCTCTGTGTGTAAGTAGACCTAGAACCTTCACCATTGTATCGCTGTGTGTACGTAGACCTAGAACCGTCACCATTGTATTGCTGTGTGTAAGTAGACCTAGAACCATCACCATTGTATCGCTGTGTGTAAGTAGACCTAGAAACGTCACCATTGTATCTATGTGTCTAAGTAAACCTAGAACCATCACCATTGTATCGCTGTGTGTAAGTAGACCTAGAACCATCACCATTGTATCGCTGTGTGTAAGTAGACCTAGAACCTTCACCTTTGTATCGCTGTGTGTAAGTAGACCTAGAACCGATTCCATCACCATTGTATCGCTGTGTGTAAGTAGACCTAGAACCATCACCATTGTATCGCTGTGTGTAAGTAGACCTAGAACCGTCACCATTGTATCTCTGTGTGTAAGTAGACCTAAAACCATCACCATTGTATCGCTGTGTGTAAGTAGACCTAGAACCATCATCATTGTATCGCTGTGTGTAAGTAGACCTATAACCGTCACCATTGTATTTCTGTGTGTAAGTAGACCTAGAACCATCACCATTGTATCGCTGTGTGTAAGTAGACCTAGAACCATCACCATTGTATCTCTGTGTGTAAGTAGACCTAGAACCGTCACCATTGTATCACTGTGTGTAAGTAGACCTAGAACCGTCACCATTGTATCACTGTGTGTAAGTAGACCTAGAACCATCACCATTGTATCACTGTGTGTAAGTAGTCCTAGAACCATCACCATTGTATCACTGTGTGTAAGTAGTCCTAGAAACATCACCATTGTATCGCTGTGTGTAAGTAGACCTAGAAACATCACCATTGTATCACTGTGTGTAAGTAGTCCTAGAAATATCACCATTGTATCGCTGTGTGTAAGTAGACCTAGAACCGTCACCATTGTATTTCTGTGTGTAAGTAGACCTAGAACCATCACCATTGTATCACTGTGTGTAAGTAGTCCTAGAAACATCACCATTGTATCGCTGTGTGTATGTAGACCTAGAAACATCACCATTGTATCACTGTGTGTAAGTAGTCCTAGAAACATCACCATTGTATCGCTGTGTGTAAGTAGACCTAGAAACATCACCATTGTATCGCTGTGTGTAAGTAGACCTAGAACCGTCACCATTGTATTTCTGTGTGTAAGTAGACCTAGAACCATCACCATTGTATCACTGTGTGTAAGTAGTCCTAGAAACATCACCATTGTATCGCTGTGTGTAAGTAGACCTAGAAACATCACCATTGTATCACTGTGTGTAAGTAGACCTAGAACCATCACCATTGTATCACTGTGTGTAAGTAGACCTAGAACCGATTCCATCACCATTGTATCTCTGTGTGTAAGTAGACCTAGAACCATCACCATTGTATCACTGTGTGTAAGTAGACCTAGAACCATCACCATTGTATCACAATGTGTAAGTAGACCTAGAACCTTCACCATTGTATCGCTGTGTGTAAGTAGACCTAGAACCATCACCATTGTATCTCTGTGTGTAAGTAGACCTAGAACCATCACCATTGTATCTCTGTGTGTAAGTAGACCTAGAACCATCACCATTGTATCTCTGTGTGTAAGTAGTCCTAGAAACATCACCATTGTATCGCTGTGTGTAAGTAAACCTAGAACCATCACCATTGTATCGCTGTGTGTAAGTAGACCTAGAACCATCACCATTGTATCACTGTGTGTAAGTAGACCTAGAACCTTCACCATTGTATCGCTGTGTGTAAGTAGACCTAGAACCGTCACCATTGTATCGCTGTGTGTAAGTAGACCTAGAACCGTCACCATTGTATCACTGTGTTTAAGTAGACCTAGAACTGTCACCATTGTATCGCTGTGTGTAAGTAGACCTAGAACTGTCACCATTGTATCGCTGTGTGTAACGAGACCTAGAAACATCACCATTGTATCACTGTGTGTAAGTAGACCTAGAACCGTCACCATTGTATCGCTGTGTGTAATGAGACCTAGAAACATCACCATTGTATCACTGTGTGTAAGTAAACCTAGAACCATCACCATTGTATTGCTGTGTGTAAGTAAACCTAGAACCATCACCATTGTATCACTGTGTGTAAGTAGACCTAGAACCATCACCATTGTATCGCTGTGTGTAAGTAGACCTAGAACCATCACCATTTTATCGCTGTGTGTAAGTAGACCTAGAACCATCACCATTGTATCGCTGTGTGTAAGTAGTCCTAGAACCATCACCATTGTATCGCTGTGTGTAAGTAGACCTAGAACCATCACCATTGTATCGCTGTGTGTAAGTAGACCTAGAACCGATTCCATCACCATTGTATCGCTGTGTGTAAGTAGACCTAGAACCATCACCATTGTATCTCTGTGTGTAAGTAGACCTAGAACCTTCACCATTGTATCGCTGTGTGTACGTAGACCTAGAACCGTCTCCATTGTATCGCTGTGTGTAAGTAGACCTAGAACCATCACCATTGTATCGTTGTGTGTAAGTAGACCTAGAAACGTCACCATTGTATCTATGTGTCTAAGTAAACCTAGAACCATCACCATTGTATCGCTGTGTGTAAGTAGACCTAGAACCATCACCATTGTATTGCTGTGTGTAAGTAGACCTAGAACCGATTCCATCACCATTGTATCGCTGTGTGTAAGTAGACCTAGAACCATCACCATTGTATCGCTGTGTGTAAGTAGACCTAGAACCGTCACCATTGTATCTCTGTGTGTAAGTAGACCTAGAACCATCACCATTGTATCACTGTGTGTAAGTAGACCTAGAACCATCACCATTGTATCTCTGTGTGTAAGTAGACCTAGAACCGTCACCATTGTATCTCTGTGTGTAAGTAGACCTAGAACCATCACCATTGTATCGCTGTGTGTAAGTAGACCTAGAACCGATTCCATCACCATTGTATCGCTGTGTGTAAGTAGACCTAGAACCATCACCATTGTATCTCTGTGTGTAAGTAGACCTAGAACCATCACCATTGTATCTCTGTGTGTAAGTAGACCTAGAACCTTCATTATTGTATCGCTGTGTGTAAGTAAACCTAGAACCATCACCATTGTATCGCTGTGTGTAAGTAGACCTAGAACCTTCATTATTGTATCGCTGTGTGTAAGTAGTCCTAGAACCATCACCATTGTATCGCTGTGTGTAAGTAGACCTAGAACCATCACCATTGTATCGCTGTGTGTAAGTAGACCTAGAACCGATTCCATCACCATTGTATCGCTGTGTGTAAGTAGACCTAGAACCATCACCATTGTATCTCTGTGTGTAAGTAGACCTAGAACCTTCACCATTGTATCGCTGTGTGTACGTAGACCTAGAACCGTCTCCATTGTATCGCTGTGTGTAAGTAGACCTAGAACCATCACCATTGTATCGCTGTGTGTAAGTAGACCTAGAAACGTCACCATTGTATCTATGTGTCTAAGTAAACCTAGAACCATCACCATTGTATCGCTGTGTGTAAGTAGACCTAGAACCATCACCATTGTATCGCTGTGTGTAAGTAGACCTAGAATCGATTCCATCACCATTGTATCGCTGTGTGTAAGTAGACCTAGAACCATCACCATTGTATCGCTGTGTGTAAGTAGACCTAGAACCGTCACCATTGTATTGCTGTGTGTAAGTAGACCTAGAACCATCACCATTGTATCACTGTGTGTAAGTAGACCCAGAACCATCACCATTGTATCTCTGTGTGTAAGTAGACCTAGAACCATCACCATTGTATCTGTGTGTAAGTAGACCTAGAACCTTCACCATTGTATCTCTGTGTGTAATTAGACCTAGAACCGTCACCATTGTATTTCTGTGTGTAAGTAGACCTAGAACCGTCACCATTGTATCGCTGTGTGTAAGTAGACCTAGAAACATCACCATTGTATCACTGTGTGTAAGTAGACCTAGAACCGTCACCATTGTATCTCTGTGTGTAAGTAGACCTAGAACCATCACCATTGTATCGCTGTGTGTAAGTAGACCTAGAACCGTCACCATTGTATCACTGTGTGTAAGTAGACCTAGAACCGTCACCATTGTATCTCTGTGTGTAAGTAGACCTAGAACCATCACCATTGTATCTCTGTGTGTAAGTAGACCTAGAACCTTCATTATTGTATCTCTGTGTGTAAGTAGACCTAGAACCATCACCATTGTATCACTGTGTGTAAGTAGACCTAGAACCGTCACCATTGTATTGCTGTGTGTAAGTAGACCTAGAACCGTCACCATTGTATCTCTGTGTGTAAGTAAACCTAGAACCGTCACCATTGTATCTCTGTGTGTAAGTAGACCTAGAACCGTCACCATTGTATCTCTCTGTGTAAGTAAACCTAGAACCGTCACCATTGTATCGCTGTGTGTAAGTAGACCTAGAACCGTCACCATTGTATCGCTGTGTGTAAGTAGACCTAGAACCGATTCCATCACCATTGTATCGCTGTGTGTAAGTAGACCTAGAACCGTCACCATTGTATCTCTGTGTGTAAGTAGACCTAGAACCTTCACCATTGTATCGCTGTGTGTACGTAGACCTAGAACCGTCTCCATTGTATCGCTGTGTGTAAGTAGACCTAGAACCATCACCATTGTATCGCTGTGTGTAAGTAGACCTAGAAACGTCACCATTGTATCTATGTGTCTAAGTAAACCTAGAACCATCACCATTGTATCGCTGTGTGTAAGTAGACCTAGAACCATCACCATTGTATCGCTGTGTGTTAGTAGACCTAGAACCGATTCCATCACCATTGTATCGCTGTGTGTAAGTAGACCTAGAACCATCACCATTGTATCGCTGTGTGTAAGTAGACCTAGAACCGTCACCATTGTATTGCTGTGTGTAAGTAGACCTAGAACCATCACCATTGTATCTCTGTGTGTAAGTAGACCTAGAACCATCACCATTGTATCGCTGTGTGTAAGTAAACCTAGAACCATCACCATTGTATCACTGTGTGTAAGTAGACCCAGAACCATCACCATTGGTATCTCTGTGTGTAAGTAGACCTAGAACCATCACCATTGTATCTGTGTGTAAGTAGACCTAGAACCTTCACCATTGTATCTCTGTGTGTAAGTAGACCTAGAACCGTCACCATTGTATTTCTGTGTGTAAGTAGACCTAGAACCGTCACCATTGTATCGCTGTGTGTAAGTAGACCTAGAACCGTCACCATTGTATCACTGTGTGTAAGTAGACCTAGAACCGTCACCATTGTATCTCTGTGTGTAAGTAGACCTAGAACCATCACCATTGTATCGCTGTGTGTAAGTAGACCTAGAACCGTCACCATTGTATCACTGTGTGTAAGTAGACCTAGAACCGTCACCATTGTATCTCTGTGTGTAAGTAGACCTAGAACCATCACCATTGTATCTCTGTGTGTAAGTAGACCTAGAACCTTCATTATTGTATCTCTGTGTGTAAGTAGACCTAGAACCATCACCATTGTATCACTGTGTGTAAGTAGACCTAGAACCGTCACCATTGTATTGCTGTGTGTAAGTAGACCTAGAACCGTCACCATTGTATCTCTGTGTGTAAGTAAACCTAGAACCGTCACCATTGTATCTCTGTGTGTAAGTAGACCTAGAACCGTCACCATTGTATCTCTCTGTGTAAGTAAACCTAGAACCGTCACCATTGTATCGCTGTGTGTAAGTAGACCTAGAACCGTCACCATTGTATCGCTGTGTGTAAGTAGACCTAGAACCGATTCCATCACCATTGTATCGCTGTGTGTAAGTAGACCTAGAACCGTCACCATTGTATCTCTGTGTGTAAATAAACATGGCCTCACACAAATTGTTGAAATTTTTTGATATCCATATGCTAGAACACCATTTTGTGAATTAATTTGGTGGCATGAAACTCAATTAAAAAAGTGTGAATTTAAAGATGGTCATTTTTAATGTAGAGTTAGTTTGGTACTGAACCAATTCTTTGTTTTCAGGGTTTGAACTGTGCCGGCGACAAAATGATCCTCTTATTTGCCCACTGTGTAGAACAAAATGGAAAGTTAACAACTTGGACGTGAGAAGGTGAGTGAACATAAATATAGAAATCTGGCGATGAGCTAATTACTAGTATTATTTTATATCTTTTACAAACAAGGAATATAAAATAAAATGTTCTACATTGATATTTTAAATATATTCATCTCTATTATATCCTTACTGCTTTAATAATTGATTTTTCCCTTTCTTACAGTGATGGTACCTCAGCCAGTAATGACTCCCCCATGGTACCCCCCAATACGAGGGCCTCATCTCCACTTCCCACAGAGGGTGAGGAACGCCTGCCGTACGCCGAGCCTATACCTCCGGAGCATGTGTCTCTGGCAGCTCCCTGGGTGGAGGTAGGTGTTATGAATGTATAACCCTGTTTAGGGAAAGAGGATTGTTACTCTAATTTAAACCTATAAAAAAGTTCCTTACCTCACTGATATGCCAATACAATCTTCGTCTTTCAACCAATGAAAAAAAAAGCCCAAAAATCACTTTCTTCCACCCAGAATTCACACAGAAACTTTTCCCTGTATATATTTTAAGTGCATCCCTTTGTGTTTATTTAAACACCTACTGCCCTTATTAGGTGGAATACAGAAGTTTCCTAACCATTTTCTATCCCATAAATTGTATGCAAATGTTGAAGCCAAGGAAACACAAAACATTTCTGTGCTCGGGGTAATACATTGTTTGGAATTGATGTTTTACAGTTACTGGGTGAGGATCTGGTGTCCTGTTTCTTCAGTAAAAGTTGGTCCATTCGTGAATCAGGACTAAAACACCTTGGGAAGGAAACCAGAGCAGTGCTGATGAGAAATATGTCCGAGGGTCGGCAAGGCACAGTAACCTCCCCTGTCCGACAGGACGCCACACACAAGATGCTGGAGTGCTGCTGTCAGGTGCTCAGCCTTATGTGTCTAGATCCGGTGTACAAGGTGTACGTGGCTGGTCTGGTGAGTATCATCCTCAGGGAACATTTTGAACTTGAGTAATATTTTAATGATACAACAGTTGATCCTCATTATATCTTGAAGCCAGCAGAACCCTGAGAAAACTTCAAGTTATCCCAGCATTTGAGTAAACAAGTTAGAAAGTTTGGTGTGAAGATTGACCAGGGCTGATGAAATACTTCAAATTAAACGAGGTCATCGACACATATGAGTTCAAGATAACGACATTCAACTGTATGAGGATTCATTTGCATGAAATTAAACTGTGAAATAATCACAACAAAAACATGTCATATGTTTACATGAGTTTAGATGGTCTGTCCTTGCCAGGTGATATGTACATGTATGTCACATGAAAGTTAAGAGTGATTATCCTAACCATTGTTGTTAACTGTTCCAGCGGACTTTGAGGACATTCCTTTCGTACACACCATGCCGAGACCAGCTACAGCGACGGAGGCTGCAGTACCTACTGAAACCTGTCATCAGCGCCATCATCATCAAGTGTACAGATGGCAATAGGTAGGTGTACTGGATCCTGTGTAGGCCAACTGAAGGTAGTCGGTCAAGGGAACATGTGTGGGCCAACTGAAGGTAGTCGGTCAAGGGAACGTCCTTGTTTTGTACTACAATAGGTAGGTGTACTGGATCCTGTGTGGGCCAACTGAAGGTGCTCGGTCAAGGGAACATGTGTGGGCCAACTGAAGGTAGTCGGTCAAGGGAACGTGTGTGGGCCAACTGAAGGTAGTCGGTCAAGGGAACATGTGTGGGCCAACTGAAGGTAGTCGGTCAAGGGAACGTCCTTGTTTTGTACTACAATAGGTAGGTGTACTGGATCCTGTGTGGGCCAACTGAAGGTAGTCGGTCAAGGGAACATGTGTGGGCCAACTGAAGGTAGTCGGTCAAGGGAACGTGTGTGGGCCAACTGAAGGTAGTCTGTCAAGGGAACGTGTGTGGGCCAACTGAAGGTAGTCTGTCAAGGGAACATGTGTGGGCCAACTGAAGGTAGTCTGTCAAGGGAACATGTGTGGGCCAACTGAAGGTAGTCTGTCAAGGGAACATGTGTGGGCCAACTGAAGGTAGTCTGTCAAGGGAACGTGTGTGGGCCAACTGAAGGTAGTCTGTCAAGGGAACGTGTGTGGGCCAACTGAATGTAGTCTGTCAAGGGAACATGTGTGGGCCAACTGAAGGTAGTCGGTCAAGGGAACATGTGTGGGCCAACTGAAGGTAGTCGGTCAAGGGACATGTGTGGGCCAACTGAAGGTAGTCGGTCAAGGGAACATGTGTGGGCTAACTGAAGGTTGTCGGTCAAGGGAACGTCCTTGTTTTATACTACAATAGGTAGGTGTACTGGATCCTGTGTTGGCAAACTGAAGGTAGTCGGTCAAGGGAACGTCCTTGTTTTATATTACAATGCTGAATAAACCACCTGAAACTTAATAGAAAGTTTCATTCATAGTGTCAGCTTTAACAGAAAAATCAGTTTGTGAATTACTTGTGAAAATGGATACCAAAGCCGAAAATACTATTGAAGTATTGTTATAATTAACAAAAATATCATCCTTTTCTACAGAATTTAGTGAGCTCTAATTTTGTTTTAATGAATGGTGTCTGTGTTGTAGACGAACAAGTCAGTTGTCACTGTCAACAGCTATTGAGCTGGCTAAGGGACAGGAAGGAGAGCTCCCAGTGGGCAAGGATATACACAATGGAGGTAGGTAACTTATAAAAGATGGTGTCATTGATCTGTACCAGTTTTCAGTTCTCCAACTGATGTATTACATTGCTGTATGTTATTGAGTTGATTGTAAGAAATATGTCTGAAAGAGGAAAAAACAGGATCCTTGGAAGCAGAGTCTGTATTGGATTTGTGTTAACACATTGTCACACAGGAAAAATTAACCTATGATTATGAAAAGAAGAATATCTGGTAATAACTATGCATGGCACTCTGTAGAGGTGTAGGAATCCATTCTGTCTTCTCTCACAGGTACCTATGGTCTGGATAGCTTGGATTACATTGTGAGCTGTGCCACAGAGGATTACGATTCTGACACAGTTTCCTGGCAATGGTTGCTAGGTAGACTGTACGTACTGGAAAGAATGTTTGAAGAATTCCAAAATGAACTTTTACCCCGGCATCCTCCAGATGGAACGTCTGCGGATGATGAAGGGACATCAAAAGTAGAGGGCGCCACTGCAGCCTCACCTACTAGATCTTCAAATTACGAACGACTTCTTTCCTGTGCCAGATTTGCTGTTAAAGCGGTAGGAAATTCTCACATGAGAGTAAGTCGCATGGCCAGACGTGTTTTTTTTCTGGTTGCAAAGTTTTCGGCACACATGGACAACATAATAGAAGACCTTGATGAGCTACTGATTGGTTTAGATTCAAATATGGCTTTATCAATGAAAAAAAGACTGTATCGCATTGTGGAGGATTTTCAGTTGTCTGAAAAAATTGTGCATGAATTGCATCAGGGTACGTTGAAATATCGAAGGAATTTTGACAATTCTCCAGTCGACTCTCCGTTTGACACACCTGTCTCTAGCCCGCGCTGTGTTTCACCAGCCACGGTTTCCTCCTCTCACTCAGACTGCCAAAGTGAGGCTAGCACCTCAAGCAAACACGCCCCACTTGTGCCGCCAAATACACCGATCAGAGGTCGGAAGAAACAGCGTGGGAGAACTGACAAGGCAGATGAGGCGGGGACTTTATCGGTCCCACTGTTAGAGAAAGATGAAAATTTAGTCAGTGACATACATACCATGCCCCTTGTGAAAGACAAAGTGCGATCACCAGCTCCCAGTGTTTTGACCCCGTCCTCTCCTGGAAAACAGACTCCGCCCCCTATCCCACCTAGACCATTAACACGGACCAAAAGTTATGAAATCTTAAATGAGCGTTTTTCCTTGTCACCGCCTCCTGTGGTCCAAAGAATCAATTCAAGTGACATAAGAAACAATAATGTTGAAAATGATAATAAAAGCTTTGAAAGTGTGCTTAACGACATCAGTTTTAGTGATTGTAAATCTAAGGGTAAAAATGCTTACGTTAATCAGGAGAATAGTGAATGTTTTCTAATCTGTGATAAAGAACCAGACATGACGAAGGTGTTGACTTCCATTAAACACAAACCTCTGGCCTCCCAGAGCCTTTCCTTCGACTGTGATGACGAGACCAGTAAACCTGTAAACATCAGTGGACTTTTGTCATTATCCTCAGACGAAAAGACAATCTCCTCCGACGATTCTCTTGATCGGCCTCGTCGAAGGTCTTTAGCCAGTAATTCGTGTCTTACCACACCCAAACACGGAGGTCATTCCAGTGATGAGTTATTGGAGCAGAGCTGTTGTGGAAGTACACCGTCCTGTACACCAGACAGAGAGAAACCTGTGACCTTTAAAACAGAGGTCACGGTTCTCACACCCAAGCATTCTCCAAGCCACACAGTGGATACTTGTAAGTATAAAAACGTGTATACTGTGTGAATTGTCATCTTGACTGATTAACTCCTGAAATTTCATAATGAACTTTTCAAACATTTGAATTGGAAGAGTTCAAAACCGCATGAAAAAGAAGCCTTTTTTGGGGGGGGGGTTAAAGGTTTTTTACCATCCTAACAAATTTTCTTCTTTTCCCACTTTATCCAGTCGAAAACAAAATGTAATGACATTTTCTATAATTTTATGATGATTCTGAGATGATGTTTGTGTATATTTGGTACTAGATGACAATGTGATATTTGTGTATATTTGGTACTAGATGACAATGTGATGTTTGTGTATATTTGGTACTAGATGACAATGTGATATTTGTGTATATATGGTACTAGATGACGATGTGATATTTGTGTATATTTGGTACTAGATGACAATATGATATTTGTGTATATTTGGTACTAGATGACAATGACAAGATGTGTGCGTGTAAGGAGGAGGTGGAGAAGGAGGAGGCACTTGCTCTATCCGAGGCTATGAAGGTGTCGTGGATAGAGCCCCCGAAACCTGTCGTACCCGGACTTACTCCCACAGACAAGGAACAAGTCATCACAATCCGCATACAGCCAGATGTAAGTTTTGTTTTCTTCGAAACAACCAACATCCAGTCACAAAGTAACTTCCAGTATACAAAGTGTACAAATGGTGAAGGGATTCTCTGAAACACTTATCCCAACCATATGTTTAAAATACCATTATGAGAATATCTAATTTTGGACACCTACTGTAAATCACTTATACTTTGCGAATACTTCATATCGCAAATTTACTTCTTCAGACATATCGGCAAATACATGATTTCTGGAATGGTGGTCTAGAAATGATTTTTTAATTCTCGAATTATCAGCTTTTGGAGACATGAACTCTGTAAAACTCTTATATATTGGTAACTGAAAGCTTCATATTTGACAGTATTATGTTCATGAGATTCATGGGATGTGTTGTGTGTAAACACTATGTCCAGACAAAAGAAACTTACGAACTTACTAGTACCATAGACATTAAAAACAACACAGCATTGATTCACACTGCTATGTGATGACAGGACTTCGACTGGCCCGACATATCAGTGCTGTTGCTAAAATAAATCCCACGCGAAATATAAGTGATTTCCAGTATAAATGATACATCTCTGTTTTACATAAATAATTTTATACTATACAACAGTCAAACCTCAGTATCTAGAACTCAAACAAAAAGAAGCCCAATGTCTAGTTTGAAGTATTTTGTCATTCCTGACCAAACTTAACACTTAACATTTGATCTCACGTAGCTTGAAGTTTTTACTTTCCTGTCGACTTTGAGTTAACAAGGTTAAACAGTGTCACAGAAAAAAAATTCTTCCACAAATGAAACGTTTCCAGCAAACAGATTTCCTGGATTAGTTCATTGAGAAATTTAGAATTTTTATGTATTCACATTCTCCATTATTGTGCATTATGTGGCTAATATTACAACTGTATTCTAGGACTACGGTAAAAATATGTCTGGCGACAACAACACCAACCAGCCCGCCTTGTTCCTGGAGAATGTCCACTGGGTGAAAGGACCCCTCCTTGGCACGGGAGCTTACAGCACTTGTTACCAGGCCAGAGATGTGAAGAGTGGCGTAATCATGGCCGTTAAACAGGTACATGTATATAAGGCAGACAACTTTGTTCGTACTGGCATTAGGTATCTGACATTCTGCTACCACTAGCCCTCCACCTCTGGGTCACAGTGGCCAAGTGGTTAAGGTATCAGACATTCTGCTACCACTAGCCCTCCACCTCTGGGTCACAGTGACCAAGTGGTTAAGGTATCTGACATTCTGCTACCACTAGCCCTCCACTTCTGGGTCGCATGTTTCAGGCCTTCGTTTGGCAGTAGCCAGGTTCTGGCCGTTGGGGGATTGCTTTTCTCCGGAAACTCCGGCTTTCTTCCGCCCCTAAAACCTGGCATGAATGACCCTAGCTATTAATAAGATGTGAAACACAAACAGACAAAACCAGTCAATTGTTTTCAGGTCCCACATAAGTGGAATCTTATTAACTCATTGACACCTGAGGACTCATTTGAACTCCTCCAAATCAAAGGTTGGAATAGTTCATTATGAAACTTAAGTGGTGAGTGTGTTAATACCTTAAAGGCCTAATATACGTAACTTTCGGCAAAACTTGAAGCAAAAATCAAGCCTAATTACTTATTATATTGATAGATTTAGTTATGATATCAGCAATATTCAAGATAAATTCGTATGCGGTTACCAGTACAGCAGCAGTTGAAACGCGGTATTTGTAAACACGCGTCCATTTCGAACTGTCTTCTACGTTCGGCTTGTTGTTGAAGTTGGCCCCACCTGAACTATTTTCAATTCTTTGGAGTTTTTTGTCAAGAATTTCTTGTTAGTTACCGCTCAGGTTTACTTCGTTTTAGCCTTATTTTTGCATGGTTTTCAACTGGATTTTTTTCCTTAATTTTTCAGAATCTCGAAAAATTTCATGAAGTTACGTATATTGTGCCTTAAATATCAAGCAATCACAACACATTATTTTATCAACTTACATAAATCACCCTTGTTCAGGCCAGGATAGTAAGGTGCTAGGGGTCATGTCCTTGTAAGTACAAGGCTTTGTAATCTGTCCTTCCACTCACCAATAACACATTTATTTGGCATTGTAGATTTCATTTTGTCGTAATACGCCATCAGAACAAGAGAAGGTGGTAGAGACCATTACAGAAGAGATCCACATGATGACCAAACTAAACCACCCTAACATCGTGAGAATATTGGGTGCCACGCGACAGGGCTGCCACTTCAACATGTTCGTGGAGTGGATGCCAGGTATGTAAAATTCATCTGGATAATTTTAGGTCGAATTGTATTAAGGGTTTTTCCATAATTAATCGTGTGGGGAGGTGGGAGGTACCTATATTAATCTATCATAGGGTGGTGAGGGTTAAAGCTAGATCTGCATACTTTTCCTGATATTAAATCTCTTTTAATATTTTATGGGTGGTGGAATCTCTGAAAAAGTGTCTCCTGCCCCTCCCACATGGTTAGTTCTGGAACAGCCCCAAGACTTCCTAGGTTGGCAGTGGCAAACCAACTGAAAGATGGGTTCCTGCTGTCTGTATTTAATTGAATCTGTGAAAATTAAACAAGTTCTCAATAATCAATATACCAGCTAATATCGTCAGCATATTATGATAATAAGTTAAAATATCAGTTTTTGACATAAGTAACCCCCCCCCCCCCCCCCCATCCCTATGTTGGTGTATTGGTATGTATGGTCTTTTTTGTATTTTTTTCAAATACTGCAACATGGCAAGAGTGAACCTACATATCTTTAAACCCCTTAGGTTAATATCAGGTACTTTTATTGAATCTCTCCTTAACACGTATATTTCTTGAATACTTATAATAAACAATAGAATTGAAAGTTATGTCCATTATTGAAGTTACAAACGGTTTTATTATTTATAAGTGTTTTGTTCTAACCTGTGACTGTCTCCTTGTACAGCTGGGTCCCTGGCCGCCCTGCTCAGTATGTACGGTGCCTTTTCGGAGAATGTGATGACCAGTTATACTCTTCAGATCCTACGAGGAATGGCCTATCTCCATGACAACCACGTTTTACACAGGGATCTCAAGGGTACGTTATTACCTATGGTCTTCTGTACTCCTTTCAGTAGTCAGAGTTTTAGCAGTCACAAATCAAAGACTTGATCAATAAACTGCTAAAAATCATCCTCTGAATTCTATATTTATTTGCAAGTGTGATAATATTTTGTAGATTTGAAAGTTTATGTTTGTAAGTTTGATAATATTTTGTAGATTTGAAAGTTTATATTTGCACAGTGTAAATTTTGCCTCCTTATGTAGTTACTCTGTTTAGTATACTCTAAAATGTTTGCCGTAGTAATAAATTCATTCTGGTGATATTAAAGGGAGTGAATATTGGAAAAGTTAAAATGGTTGAAATATTTCCCTGGTAAGATTGTTTATACTGTATATGTATTGCATGTGGATGACACCTCAATAAACATCTTACAAGGTTTTAAAAAGCAGGGTATATATATTTACAGGATATAATTATTATATTATAATCAATATTTCCTGTAACTTACCCCACTTGTATAACATGTTTGTCTGTCTGTACAGGAGCCAATCTGTTGGTGGACAGTACGGGACAGCGCTTGAGGATTGGAGATTTTGGAGCCGCCGCTCGTCTCGCTTCCCAGGCCACAGGTGCAGGAGAGTTCCAGGGACAGCTGTTGGGAACCATTGCCTTCATGGCCCCAGAGGTAACAACACACTGTGACCAGTTTTCAACGTCGATTTTGCCTTAACGCTCTTAATCCTTTTCATAATTGTAATTAGGTAAAATCATTATAAAGCAAATTATTTGAGATGTCTTAAAGATCTTAAGTGAAAGAGATACTTTTTCTTCGGTGAAAGAGATACATCATTTTCGCAGACAAAAGCTTCATTAAAGGAAGTCTCAAATTTTAACCTTACTTAATGCTCTTTATATCAGATGTGAGATTTGACAGATTACATAATTAAGGCATTCTTAATGGCATGAGTTGTAGTTGCAGTTCATTTCCGAAAGTATATAAACACTACCACATCATTCCATATTAATATTCAATTAACACAAAATGATATTAAGGATGGAAATTGACATCAGATTACCAGTTTGAAAGCAAAATATTTTAGAACTCATACTGGTTTCAGTTTATGAATTTGATACATGGATAACACAGTGGTTCCACAAAAACAAGTAGTGGCCTACTTACAACATATACCGGTATAATGCCACTTCCTCTATAGTTGCAGTAATAACCAGGCGGTTCGTAATAACCTTGAACCGTTATCAATTTTGTACAGGTTTTATGAGGTGGGATTATCAATATTTGTACAGGTTTTACGAGGTGGGATTATCAATATTTGTACAGGTTTTACAAGGTGAGATTATCAATATTTGTACAGGTTTTACAAGGTGAGATTATCAATATTTGTACAGGTTTTACGAGGTGAGATTATCAATATTTGTACAGGTTTTACGAGGTGGGATTATCAATATTTGTACAGGTTTTACGAGGTGGGATTATCAATATTTGTACAGGTTTTACATGGTGAGATTATCAATATTTGTACAGGTTTTACGAGGTGAGAACTACGGCAGGGCTTGTGATATATGGAGTGTGGGTTGTTGTATGATTGAGATGGCCACAGCCAAACCTCCCTGGGGAGCCAAGGACATCTCCAACCACCTGGCACTCATATTCAAGGTCAGTTTGGTAACAACAGCTCAAAATAGCAACATAGTATGAATTGTCTTATAATTTTCAGGTATCATGTATGGAAAACTTTTATCATATACAGTTCAACCTGGTTATCTCGAACTTGTCTTACTGGAAAACCATGTTTAATTCAAAGAATTTGACAGTCCTGGCCAAATTTCACACTTAACATTCAAGTTTACTTAACTCAAATACCCAGATAACTCGAAATCTGTCCACGGTCCTGCTGACTTGAGATTACGACGACTGACTGTATGTAAAGTACTAGGTGGAAAGTGGGGAATTGGCTTATAACAAGACATAAGTGGTTATTTCACTGATGATACACATGTGATATAAGTTGATCTACATTAAATCTTACATCAGTTGTGCAAAGAACAAGGAATACCTACATGTTTTCATTTTTTTTTTTTTTTTACAGTTCTACAACTTGATTCTTAATAAATATTATGGAATATTATAAGAATGAGTACAATCGATGAAAACACTTGGAATCATGTGAAAGGATTATTACAGTAAGACCAGTGTACATCTATATCGGTAGTAAATGTTTATTGTGTAGTGAATTAATTTGCATTGTGATATCAACAAATAAAGAAGACTATTGTAATATCATGTACTGTAAGGTTATCTCCCTTGTTTCAGATCGCCACATCACAGGAGCCACCTCCTATCCCAGAAAACACAACACCACCGATGCGAGATCTCATGCTGCGGTGTCTGGAGCAGAAGAAGGAGGAGAGACCCTCGGCCAAAGACCTGCTCATCCACCCTCTGTTTACCCAGTACATGTCACAGAAAACTCTACATGTGTCCAACCTATAGCAAAGAATCCTCAAGTTACCATAGTTACGAACTGTTACCCACCAATCCAGAACCACACTATTCACAAGGAAAAGATTTCATAATTTCATGTGGTATTGGGATTCAAATGTTTGACCAGCTCTACTGATTTTAAGCAATATGTTTTATAATTTTTTAGAGGAAGGGAGATAACTGGAGTTTATGATCTGTAAATTCAATTAAAACAGACCACAGTGTACAGTTTGTTTTGTGAACAAGATCTGAGATTATCAAACAGCTCAAGAAGGAGAGATCTGTTGTGTTATAGCGTAATCTCATAGTACACAAGTGGAGCCGGACAGCATACAGAAGCTTGTGGAACTCTACGTAGGGGATGGTAACTGCGGGTCAACTTTATCTTCATATCATTCAAGTTCACCATCAGTGTTGATGTGTGTGGACGCTAATACAGGTACATACTGTTTGACAACTGGATATGAAAGACGAAAAAGAATTGGGCGATGTGACATAAAATATTGTTTATTAGTCATTGTAAGGGTATTGTCACTAATCATTAATGAATAACAATCAGGGACTGTAGTTAAATAGGGCTTACCAATTATTACATGTGTCTTAATTCTCGTTATACAGTACGAAAAATAATCAATTTAATCATCGTGATTGAATCTATTAAAAACATATTTTTAGCATTTCTCTCTGACATTATATTTGTCTAAAAATTACATTCAATAATTTTGATACAAAAGATGGTGCTTTTGTTTGTTAAAAATTGTTATTTGTTATCAATGAATTTGAATTTATTAAAAGCATAATGAATTGTAAATTTTCCTATTTAAAATGTCATTTGGGCGAGTATTAGCTGTGTGTGTATTGTGTATTTTTACATGTACATTCTGTGAAGATTGAAAACTGATAATGTTTTCGTAAAGAGCAGTCACACAACAGGCATGCATGTATATGTTTAACATAACTGGGTTATGTTTCTACAAAATATTTTTATAAGAGTTGATGAAATTGTTTATATTTTGTCATCACATACTTTCAATAACATTACTGTAATAGACTATTCATTGTTGATATATACTATAAAATAAAAATGTATTTAAAGTGCTTTATTGGAATTCAATCTATATATGACAAAAGGGTTTTTATCACTTAAACTTTACTTTTAAATTTAATATCAAGATATGCTTTAAAATGTATTGGAAAAAAATTGAAACTGTTAATACCCTTTATATCATATGAAGGCTCTTTTTGATTGCCAAAAATTGTTATTTTTTATATCAGATTTTTTTTTTTTTTTTCATTTTATAAGATGAAACTTTGTAAATAGACCACATGGTTGCAGTGACACAGCTAGGAAACAGTACATGATTATGAATATATTTATGAAGGGACACATATTAAGGGCACATTTTTCCTACAGCATCTGTTGATCAGCTGGTGTTTGATTTTGTAATTTTACATGTCTAATTATTTTTTTTTTTTTTTTTCACTATTGAAATAAGCATGCATATGTACATTTTATGCACAAGTTACTTACCTAGCATCAACATATTGATTAGAAAATAGAATTCACGCAGAAAGATCAATACTGTATAACAACTTGATTTACCAGAAACATATATCTCAATTGTTTAAATTTTCAAATATTGTCAACTTCAGCAATCAATTTACCAAAAAATATACAAGACGTATATAATTCAGATACAGTGATTTTATTTCCACTTCGTATACAAATTTCCACATATCATCAGAAAGCTGTGCAAGCTCAGGCTTGTGCTGATATAGTTTTTTGTAGAGTGAAAATTTGTTATAAAAGTGGGGTTAATCTGTATAGAACATTTTTACCCAAGATACACTATGTATTATTTAAGCAATGAATGTTTAAGCAAATGTTGTTACAGTCCTATAACACACATTGCTATTGATGACAAACTAAATAAAGCCCGGTAGGGCTTTATGTAAGTTTGTCATCAATAGCAATGTGTGTTATAGGACTGTAACAATATTTGCTAAAATGTTCATTACTTATATTTACATTTAGATGGAATAAATGTGCTTTATTTAGTTTCTTCGGACCGATTTTGGAAGCAAAGCAAATCAAGTGAGGACAACAATGAAATTGATGACATCACAATGCCAACTGCCGTTATAGTCTGAGGCACTGGGTGTTATAGGCGTATGGCATGTATGATATGTAGGGCTAGTGTATACGGATACACTGTATTATACCTGTATGATATGTAGGGCTAGTGTATATGGATACGCTATGTATCATACCTGTATGATATGTAGGGCTAGTGTATACGGATACGCTATGTATCATACCTGTATGATATGTAGGGCTAGTGTATATGGATACGCTATGTATCATACCTGTATGATATGTAGGGCTAGTGTATACGGATACGCTATGTATCATACCTGTATGATATGTAGGGCTAGTGTATACGGATACGCTATGTATCATACCTGTATGATATGTAGGGCTAGTGTATATGGATACGCTATGTATCATACATGTATGATATGTAGGGCTAGTGTATACGGATACGCTATGTATTATACCTGTATGATATGTAGGGCCAGTGTATACGGATACGCTATGCATTATACCTGTATGATATGTAGGGCTAGTGTATACGGATACGCTATGCATTATACCTGTATGATATGTAGGGCTGGGGTATACGGATACGCTATGTATTATACCTGTATGATATGTAGGGCTAGTGTAAATGGATACGCTATGTATTATACCTGTATGATATGTAGGGCTAGTGTTTATGGATCGCTATGTATTATACCTGTATGATATGTAGGGCTAGTGTATATGGATACGCTATGTATTATACCTGTATGATATGTAGGGCTAGTGTATATGGATACGCTATGTATTATACCTGTATGATATGTAGGGCTAGTGTTTATGGATACGCTATGTATTATACCTGTATGATATGTAGGGCTAGACTTAGTTGTGTATATGGATATATGCACACTTTATCAAAGAGTTGTATGATGTATAATATTTACAGGTACAATCTAGTACATAATTTATATATATGTAAGATATCAATACTGCATTGATTACACAAAATCTTTACACCATTTTTACTCGGATAATCAAATCAAATGCTCAAGTCCACTCACCGTAAACTCTCTGTTTCTTGGTATATTTTACTAAAAAAAAACATTTTAATATATTTTTATTTCTCAATCCTCCGACTTCCTCTTCAGTTTCATTTGCTTTAAATATGCCAGCACAAGATTGGAAGCTTTGAGATGTGTCAAAATAGGAACTTTCTTCAGATAATCATGTGTAAGTAAAAAAAAAACAACCAATTTTGCTCAATACCAAAATCATATCATTTGTTAAGAAACATTTTTTTTATTTGTATCAATATCTTGTACATAGTTGATGATTTACGGAGACTCATATTGAGTACTGATTAAGGGTTTTACACTCCTCCGGTCAAAGTTTTAGTTTATCCTCCTAGCATCAATGTACTTATTATTTATGTATTTTGTCTAAACGTCAGTGCATCTCATTGGAAGGGACTATCTCACCAGATTTGAACTGTAAATAACTGTGTACAGTTTTGCTGACTAGATCTGTTCAATCTTATTGGATAAACAGGTACACTTCTTGATCTAGATCTAATAACCCTGAACGGTTTTGAAGAAACACCCAGGACAGTTTCATTGAAACATTAATTTTCTTGAATAACCATGAACATTGTATTGTTTAAATGATAACCCTGTAATTTCATTCAATAACCCTGAACCGGTCCACTAAATAAACCATAGATACACTTTTATTCAGTTAACTACACAGCTTCATTGAAAAAACCTGTACAGTTTTATCAAACTAAACATTAATAAAGTTTAAGAAGTAACCCTTTTCAGTCTTATTGAGTAACCCTATAAGGGTTCGTCTTGTAAGGTGTCATTTCTTAATGAGTGTAATAGAGGTGGCCCAAGAGAGATTCGCTGTGGCTTTGTAAAAATCTGCAGTATATAAGAGTGGTGTGTTGTGGCTTAATATACAAGGCTGTAGTCTATTCCCGAGAGTGCTGTGTCTTAGCGCTGTGTGTAGCCCCAGTCTGTACAGGTTGTGAAATTTGCTCATGGATCATGTATGGTTTGATTCCATCATATAATACTGGTCATTCCCTGTCTTTACTTTAGTACAAGGTTGTGATGTTGACATAAGGTTGTGACTGTTGTTAAAGAGGATTGGTATTAACTTATTCTCCGTGGTTAATTTTGGCCTTCTGTCATCCTTAAACAAAACTGAAATGTAACTGATCTTAATTGGGTTTTTTTCCCAGTTTAAATTTTTGATTGAATAAGTAAAAGATAAAATACTGGCTATTCCAGGAATAACCATAAGTAAAAGATAAAATACTGGCTATTCCAGAAATAACCATAAGTAAAAGATGACATATAATACTGGCAGAAGGTACTTTTTCAGAGACCACACTACACATAAAGTACTGGTACTTAAAGTGATTAACATAAGGAATAGTATACAGATCTGGTTTTAACCCCACCATCCCTGATATATTAAAACAGGTGCCTACTACCTCCACCACACGATTAATTATGGAATAGTCCTATTGATATTTTTGTTTTCTTGAATGAATGAAAGAAAAAAAAGCTAAAAAGGTACTTTTTAATCCGTCACAACTCTTTGTACAACTTCTCTTACATGACTGTTTGTGACATTTTCTTTACATGTTTTCTATGTATTTTAGTTGTTTTGTTTTTGTTTTGAAATTGATATTGTGATTTAAATACCATACAGCTGAAACTGTTCTGACTGTGCTGTCAGCTTCTACTACCAAAATGTTTAGTTCTGTCAAACCTGCAAATTTCTCAACTTTATCCGTTCTCATGTACCAGTAGTTTCTGGTCCTTTTCTATGTATATAAATTTGATCCTCATTGAGATATTTAAATGTCTTAGATATTTCAACTGACAAGATATTTAGAAATTAATTTGCAGTGAGGATTTCCTTATTCCTCCCAAAAGATGGGTAAATACAGACTGCTGATATTTTATGCATTTGTTAAGTAGCACATATAAGTTATCTGTTATTTCATCTGTGCAATCGGGCAAGTGTTTGTGTGATACACGGAGATCTCTAGTCAAAGCCCAGGTTGCCACAGAAACATGTTTCTGTGTGTATACACTAGTCACAAAGTAGGGGAGGAGGAGCGGGAAGCAGAACCCTCAACCACCAATATCATAGCATTACCAGTGTAGGTCATTGCAGATTATCAGTAACACAAAATAACATATATATTTAATAATGAGGGTGGATCACATAGGAAGTGGGATTCAATTTTGAATCTTATTGAAACAATAAGAGAAAAAATATTTTGATATGTAATTTTCAAGCAAGCAATTTGTTTTAAGTTTTAGTGTCAATAGCTGAACAAAAAGAAGTAGTTCATGATCAGGATACAGTGATCACTAACCTTTGAGACTGACGATCAAATAGGATATAACGTGTCGTTTTTATATTTAGTTTTAATTTCCCCCCAAATTATGTTGACAAGTCTGATTAAAAGATGCTCATTCCCTATTGCAGCTAGTGAGGTCACGATTCTTATTATTGTACAGGACAAAATGTGGTGTGTGTTTCAGTTATTTATTGAGAGATATGAACAATTTTTCCCCCATTTGTAAACTAATATGAATACAAATGTTTTAAAACTAAGGTTTTACACATTTTAGTGTGTGTGTTTGTGTGTTATCAATTGTTCATTGATGAGTTACTTGTACCTGTCCTTCAGCATTAAGTTCTATGAACTGGTTTCCTGTTGGAGTCCATGTTACCCATAACATCAAGTGATTCCTCAGGTTGAAGATCTTAAATAAAAAAAAGAAAAATAGAATTCAATTTGCAAGTCATCCTTTTCAAGTTTTAACAAATCTTTAAAATCTTGAGATTGACCAGAAAAAAGGCTGAAACACCAGAATATGACCTTTGATACAAAAAACAAAATGTGACATAGTATGAAATTCTGATTGGGTCTATCTTTGAACCATTGTCATGTTTTATAAACAAGGTTATCTCCCCTTTTACATTAGTTACTTACCTACCTCAGACTGGATGAAGGGGCCTTACCTTAGTAATACTTAATAGCAGTTCTACACTTCAACCATTGACCTATACCAGTCAGTTACCGGTATATACACTGCCATCCGAAAATTTCTTTCCACACTGTGTGTAAATATTAAACAGTTACTGGTAGTAAAAAAAAAATGAAAACAAGTGTTGCAAATTTCTATTAAGTTTTTTGGTAGTCACAATTGCAATTTTTTTCAAAAATACCTCAATTCCTGGGAGTTGCGGGGAGGGTAAGGAAAGGGGCTTATTTTTGATAATGATAATTATTGTTTTAAATGAAAAAATACATTTTTGTAAAAATATTGCATTTTGAGGATTTTGATTTATCAAAACCCAAATAACAAATCATGAACAAAAAACATCCTAAGAACTTACGACATCAAAATTCTCGAATTTCAAAGTATAGTTTTTGCGTAAAAAGTGTATAAGAACTTTTGAATGTCAGTGTATATACTTGTAACTACATTTTGTATGTATACCACATTGGGTAAACGTTATTTATCAATACGAGATCTAATGTTGTCATTTCATTATTACATCATGAAAAAATATTTTTTATAAAATATATATTTGTGTATCAGTAATAACCAGTATATTTAACGTAAATAGGTTTCTTTTAATATAAAAATTAAAAATTTCTCGCATTAGAATAATTTACTGTAAGATACTTAAAGAGTGAATATATACATATGCAATCATCATGATAAAGACAATTACCTGATCAATAGGTTAAAATACAATTATAAATTTGTATCACCAGATCACCAGTGTATGTGTGAAGAGTAAAACCTACATGCTAAAACTCATCATCCACAATTGTTAACAAAGAAAGAGATCAAATTTCCCTCCCACCCAACTAAGTTTAGAGGCATGATTTAGACAAATAATTATATTCTTTGTGAAAATCCATTATGTCGTTCTTCAATCATGCTTGGGGAAATTTTACCTTCAGGCTAAAATGTCAGTATTTTCAATAAAAATTTCAAAATTCTAATTTGACAGGAAGATCAACATTTTACCCTTGATAATGACATTTCACTGTTACCTACTTAATCTACAACTTAACAAGTAATTATAACATTAATGTAGATAATGAAATCTCTCCAATGTTGTTCGATGTTTGGATGTAAATGCAACATATGTCTTCCAGTTAATGAAATGTTGAATGTTATTGTATAGATATTGTACATGAACTACAGGTACCCCTTAAACATTAAAAACCTAATTCACCCCTGAAGACGCATTTGAATTCTTCCAATTCAAACATTGGAATAGTTAATTATGAAATTTCAGGGGTGAATGAGTTAAATATGATCAATTTGGAACACCCAGAAATGATTAAAGAGGCATTAAAGATTTAACTGATAATTAAGCTAATGATATAAGATATGAAAAATATCATTGGTAATTCAAAAGTTAATGCCTTATTTTTATACAACAAACCTGATCACCTAACTAATATTTAATAATGAATACATTCCATTTGACTTCCTGCTGATTGCTGTACTAATCAAACAAATTATCAATTTGATTTTTAAAACCATTTCTAGGGAAGAAATAACTGTAATCTTTTATTATCTACATATATTTTGTCAAATCTTTTTAATTGAAGTAATGACTCACTAATAAATTCAAAGTAAGACATTTTTTTTGCATCAAATGATCAAAATCTAGAAAGTTTAATAAAATAATGTGTCATTTATACAATGATGTTCTGAACAGAATGTGTCGTTTTTATCTGCAAATGATTGTGTATTAGAAGATACAATACCTACATGTATATGTACAAGTTATTCTGTAAAGACATTAGAATATACAATACCTTATATGATACTTACAAGTTTCATTCCTGAGTGATCTGATGTACATTCTTTTAACATTTTTCAGGGGAAACTCTTTTGACATTCTTTGTCCTATAGAACTACATTATATGTGTTTGTATCTGGTTCTGTGACAGATTGGTCCTGACAAATAAAGAATCCAAGATTTATCATTTCGTTCTTCTTGTTTTCTTTTAAATGAAATACAGTAATTACATTTTCATATGCAATCTGAGGACATTGTACAAATGTGTCTTGCCATGATAATGAACTCCAACAGTTATATGGGGCCCGCCACATAATGGCGGACACCCTATAGCCGCTCTGTCCATGCATCCGTTTGTGATTGCCTTGTGCAGTGATCAATCTGCAATTATTTTTCATTGGTCCTTTTCATTTGTATTGCCAAAACAATGGGTCCCACAATGTTAAAATGAACTATTTCCTGAAATTCAATGGGTCCTATCAAAATTCTATGAGTACCTGGTACAGGACTTCACACTCAAGCTTTTTAATTTACTCTTTATTCCATTTTGGTGGCCATGGGTCAAAGGTCAGTGTTGACAAGTTTGGGAATAAAAAGCTTTTGTGCAAGATATTTCATTGACCTCTTGACAGATTAAAGTCATACATGTATATTCACATACTAATATGATCAGGGTGGGTGTAATTCTTTGTGAGCCCGAACTCACTTAAACTGGTTTTAATACTTACGGTTACCGCAGGGCATGATAGTCCTTTTGGACTAGTTCTGTCGCCTTCATTACGCCTTCGGCAATAATATATTTAATAATATATAACTTTTGTCATTCTAAATCTTACATGATATAGAATTGTAAAAATGTGTATTGATTAAGTTGCCTTACAAGGGTAAGCTGTAGGTAATTTCCCTTTTGCTCAGTCGGTAGAGCATCGGGCTGGAGAACCAAGGGTCACAGGTTCGAGCCCCAGCAACAGCACTATCAAAGAATGCATATCCCAGCCCAATATGATTAAATGTTGTATAAAAGATGCATCCACCCCACAGACGGACAGGACTTTAATAAGGTAAGAAGAATGCTGCTGATGAGGAAGAAAAACAATTTAAAAATAACTCTAGTGCTTATATATCCAGGTGAGTGAAACAGGCCCTCTAGGCCACTTGATTCGTCATTCATTTAGGCCTATATTCAAAAGCACAATATGAAATGTTATAACATGTTTTTTTAAATGTTATTGTGAATTAAAGAGTGTGATAATAACTCTACTTTGCTTGATTAATGCATTCATCAAATTGTGGTGTGCAGCCTTATACTTGAAGAGTTGTCGTTTCTTCAACAGGTGCTTTTAGGTGTTCATGGGATTTCTTGCCCATAAATTATCTTCCGTTTCTTTTTCTATCGCAAGTTGTTGATGAATACATTTCTATTTCAGACTTATGATTCGTTTTAAGTCATTATGTTTTTTACATTTGTAGAATATAGCGTAAAAAAAATATTTCCATTTTGGTATGTTTTAGGAACGATGGGAATTTATTAATAGGTCATTTTGTTTGTACGACACAGGAATTCCAAGATGGCGTTCACCTTTCCTCAGCGTTAGAAGTTTTATTTAAGACTTGCTTACTGGAATATGGGAAGGTAGAATGGAGGAAAGCTTTTGACAAAATCAACACTTTATTGCCATGTAAGTAATTACTCTAAATGAGTCTAACAGGCTTGTGCCATTTAGGCCAGCCACTGAAACCTGACATCGTCTGCTTTGGTTTCCCTAACAACTATGACAACAAAAATTTTCACTTCCGCTAAAAAGTTCTCAGAATTGGTTATTAACAAAAACACAGCTTATTGTATTCTACCATGATATGCATACATATCGTATAAAAATTAAGCCCTGACTTCCAAGCATGCATGGGTTTGGCCCCCGGAATTCCCCAAGAGAAAGTGTTGAAGGCGTAAAAACCATGTTTAACCTGGGATTCACCCAGCATGAAAACAGTAAAACCCATGGTGTAGCCTACTGTTGCTGAATGGGTCTCGTAAGTTACTTTTGCATTAAAACATATATGGACAAGTTGTTTTAGTTAGACTTCTTCATTGTAAGGTACAATAAGTGCTTTGTTATTGTAGATTTATAGTCTGGAATGGCCATATAATATTCAGGATGGATGAACCACCATTTGATCTCCAGGGTTATAACCCACCCATCTCCTTGTGGCAGCTCGTCGAACAACATGTTCCCAAACATGAACAGGACGAAATCAAAAATCTGCTGGGGGAATCAATGGTGGACCAAAGTCTGGAGCTTCACCAGGAGGTATATACTCATTTGTGCTGTCACGATACGAGAATTCTGTACCTCGTTATATAATTAGGCAAGATTGAATGTAAGTACTCAAAATTAACATGTTCCTTAAAAATGGTTTTTCAATTTCGTACCACGCGGTGCAACACATTTCTTTTGACACATTGCAATATACCGGTATATCGGGACAGCACTAATACTCGTTATTAATTTGAGTGTAAATGGTTACCACATTCACCCGTAATAAAAGATTTGAACTCTCCTGATTCAAGGATGAAATAATTCATTATGAAACTTCAGGTGTGAATCGAACAAGCTAAAATGATAAAATACTACGTATTTTTACAATGAAATATTCTAGCTTTGAAATGACATTATGATTATATATATATCATGAAAATAACTGATAAAATTCATTATCCCCCGGCTTCACTGAAATGGGGGATATTATTTTGGATTTGTCCATCTGTCTATCCGTCTGTTTGTCTGTCACACAAATATTATCCAATTTTCTTGAAACTTGGCTTCAAGGGAGTTAAGGCCCTTTGATTAACAAAAAATGACATTTTCTTTCGTTTCCGTGCAATAACGGCAACAAATATCATCCAATTTTCTTGAAACTTAGTTATATGGTAAAACGCCTAAAAGGAGCTGCCATGTTTGATCGCCTTTTTTTGTGAATGGATTTGGCACTTCATTGACAAAAAATGTTGATTTCTGCCATTTCGGCCCAAAAACAGCAAAAAATATTATCCAATTTTCTTGAAACTTGGTAACAAGGTTACATGCTTAAAGGGCTTGGCAAAAAAGTTATTACAAAAGGGGGAAAAGTGGGGGATATTAATTCTACCAATTAGCTTGTTATTTTGGAAATAAATGTTGCACATAAAGTCCAACCTTGGTTATCAAAGCTAATTGTAGCAATGATACCATGTATGTACACTGCAGTAAACTCTGGTTCAGTCAATCATTTTACACTTTTCAAAATATCAAAATGATTGCCATTTCATTGAAATTTATTGTTTTTGATCTGAAATCTATTCAATTTATTGTGCCATTTCTTAAACAAAAGGAGATGAATTATGGCTCAGAATAATTATTATGCATTTACAGATCGACTTATTACTTGAAATTTGGAGAGACTACAGAGATGAAACAAATGATACTCAACGTGTGAAGCTTCCGGAGCCCCCAGGACTACGGGACAGACTCATACAGGAAATAAACTTCTTTGTGGAAAACATCCGGGATAAGGCTAAAAACAATGGAGTGTAGGTTTACTGACATTTTTGTCACATCTTACTGTTAAAGCATGGACATTCATGTGTAGGCCTGGGCCGTAATTGTAAACCCTTACCAAAATGCCAATATTTTGTAGACCAGGACCATTATTGTGTAGACATCAGGCCTCGTCTGGGCCCATATTTTTTAGACATGGGCCCATATTGTGTTAGCCTGGGCTCTAATTGTGTGGGCCTGGGCCCTTATTGTGTAGGTCTGGGTCAATATTGCGTAGGCCCTAACCCTTATTGTGGAGGTCTGGGCCCATATTGTGTAGATTTTGGCCCTTATTGTGTTGGTCTTGGCCCTTATTGTGTATGCCTGGGCCTTATTGTGTAGGCATGAGGCCATATTGTGTAGATTTTGGCCCTTATTGTGTAGGCCTCCGGGGCCTTATTGTATAGACCTAGGTCCATATTGTGTAGAACTGGACCCTATTGTATAGACCTGGGCCCTCATTGTGAGGCCCTGACCCTTATTATGTAGGTCTGGGCCCATATTGTATAGACCTGGGTCCTTATTGTGATATCACCTAATCGTTTCAGCGAAATCACTTAAATGGGATAAGGAAAATGGCGCCCCATAAAAATGAGGTTTGATTATATAACCGATATGTCAATTTATGTTCACAGTATACGTATCACAGGGATAATTCTGGCTCTTAAAACCTATGGGAGAATTTGAGGGATTTTATGGGTTTGCAAAATTTCTATGAGATTTATCTTAAAGGCCCAATATACGTAACTTCAGGATTTTTTTCGGGATTCCTAAAAAATTATGAAAAAAATCCAGTTGATAACCATGAAAAAATGAGTCTAAAATGAAGTAAACCTGAGTGATAACTAACCATAAACTATTGACAAAAAAATCCAAAGAAAATAATTCAGGTGTGGCCCACTTCAACAACAAGCGGAAGTTAGAAGACAGTTCAAAATAGACACGTGTTTACAAATACCGAGTTTCAACTGCTGCTGTACCGGTAACCGCGTAAGAATTCATCTTGAACTGACATCAGTTAATCTTAACTAAATCTATAAATATAATAAGTTATTACGCTTGATTTTCACTTCAAGTTTTGCCGAAAGTTACGTATATTGGGCCTTTAATAAAGTAATTCAATTTGAAATATTTCAATGAGATTTTCAGAAAAAAATAGGGGTAAAAATCCCCAAATCTCAACTCAGAGTGATCCCTGTACCATACATTGTACTGAGTATTATAGAACTATTGTATGAAATACAATTCAAAAACCAGTTGAAATATAGTTACCAGTGAGCATCTGTCCTTTCATTTTTTCTCTCCTTCGTCGATAGTTGAGAAAAGCAAGACTTAGGTATTGCTTTTCCTGCAGGGCCGTGACTGCAACGGCGTCAATATTTGCATTAAAGTCCATTTTTCACCGTGGTATAATTATTCAGTTGAATTGAAGCTTTGTCACACATTACTCAAACTATCATATTGAATACCTCAACTCAATTTAAAATAAATTGTATTACAGGTTTTGGTATTTAGGGGGCCAAAAAATTGGCATTTTGAGAATTTGTGTTAAAGTCCACTTTTTATGGTGTTGCTGATATTTGATTCATTTGAAACTTAGCGTAGCTACTGAATCACATACTAAAACTGAAATTTGGAGGAAATTTATTTGCCTGTTTTGGGGTTAAAACATGTGAATTTTAAGAATTTATGTTAGTGTCCACTTTTTATTGTGTTATTGATGTGTAATTGAATTGAAACTTGGCCAAGTTACTGAAACCATCTTGCTGTATGTATTTTGTCTTACTATTAATCTATTATTTCATTTGGACTTTAACGCTATCGACAAAGTGAGAAAGGTGAAACGTTGAATAATTACATGTAATTCTTGTATACAATATGCCACATGTATGTGTTGAATGAGCTATACAGGGATTTGAGTTTTGTGGGCTTATTATCTAAGTTTATATTCCAACTTTTTGTACTACATTTTGACTTTGATATCTTTTTTTTTATTTACTTTTCAGTAATCCTGACAGGTTGCTGAAAGCCAAACACAACACAGAAATCATTGACTATGCCATGGATACGGCACGTAAGTTATTTTAAATTATCATCTGTCATATTTAGTACAATTAGGGTGGTTGGGTGTTCACCAAGGCGGCCAGGGCTCGATTCCCAGAACAGGCGTGTACATTTATAAGTTATGGGGTTTCCTGCCCAACCACGTTGGTTTTCTCCACTACTCCAGTTCTTTCCCACAATAAGACTCCTCACATGCTAACATCTGGGCCAACAAGAGTGGTTAATATTAGTTAAAAAACTTGTTTCATAATTGTTGTAAAAAAATTAAATTATTATTAAGTACAATTGTATTATGAAGAGTACACAAACACCTCAATAATAGATTTTTCTTCATTGAACAAAGTAATGGGAGCCTGACAAAAAAGTGATAAATAAATCCATTTAAGAATATGTTTGATAGTTATTAATCATTGACTCTACAGTACGATGACCTGTTACTATTTTTAGGTTCAGGGTCCCGCTGTTTGTCGCGACCTGGAACTGCCCGGTCAAGGGATGGGTCAGAAACGCCGATGATCACCACACCTACAGGAAGTGACAGGTACCTAGTAATGGCTGATACATAATTAACTGTGGGGCAGGGGCGGGAGCCACCCCCATTAAATATTAAAAGAGATTTAACATAAGGAATATAGTTTGCAGATCTAGTTTAACACCACCACCCTCTGCTAGATTAAAGGCCCAATATACATAACTTAAGGAAATTTTTCATGACACTGAAAAATTCAGAAAAAAAATCCAGTTGATAACCATGCAAAAATAAGCCTAAAACGAAGTAAACCCGAGCGGTAACTAACAAGAAACTCTTGACAGAAAAATCCAAGGAATTAAAAGTAATCCAGGTCTGGGGACCACTTCAACAACAAACCGAAGCTAGAAGACAGCTCAAAATGGACGCTTGTTTACAAATACCGAGTTTCATCTGCTGCTGTACCGGTAACCGCGAAAGAGTTCATGTTGAATATTGCTGATAACACTTAATCTTAACTAAATCTATAAATATAAAAAGTTATTAGGCTTGATTTGCACTTCAAGTTTTGCCGAAAGTTGTGTATATTGGGCCTTTAATACAGGTGCCTCCCTCCTCCCACACACAATTAATCATGGATAGCCCTAATGATTATATGTACACAATTCTTTTTTATGTTACAGGATTACCAGTATTATCATGTAACAAGAAAGAGAATAGTTTGCTTTCACTGAAATATCAAACCCTCAATTTCAAGTTTTTAGTTGCATGGCCACTCACTCTTCCACTGAGCTGAAGGGAAATTCCCTGTAGTTTGAAGCAAGAAGGCAATCTAAATATTTGTACAATCAAAATCTGCCAAATAATATCAAACTTGGTACAGCTTTAATGTAGAAAAGAATTTCTTATTTCAGAATCTATAATTAATAGAAATAATAGAATTTTTTTTTTTTAAGAACACTACTGATTTGTTTCCATAAATATTATACAACAATAATATTTTGTGTGATAGCAGAATCTTCTTTAATATAAATATCACCATTTGATATATATTTGAATATCAATGAATTCCATGCATATCTTTAGACATATTTTGATGTTTTCTTTCAGAATTTCTGCAGCATCCACACTAAGTGAAGAAATAGACTCAATGAATGATAAACTCAACATTTTACATTTTGATGAAGTTGTACAGCATTTAAGGTACCTAGTCTGTAAAGTTTTTTTTCTCATTAACGCTATTAAAGGTTTTGGCACATATTTCAACTCATTTTGTATTTGTACAAAAGATAAAAAGTTCAGAAATTTTTCCTTTTTACAGTATCAATGAAATAATACATCTGATTAATGTGATTATGTAGTTAGTAGTCAAAAAATGTTGACCTAAGCATATTTTGCACTGATTTGTATCAATGTGATTTTTGTATAAGTTTTTTGTCAGAACTCTTTTTATACCTGCATGGAAACCCTCCCAATCTTTTAAATGTCTCTCAATTTTATAGTCTTTGGTAGATCTTGGACAACATTTTTCAGGAGTATGAGATATCCTGGTATATATCAACAAACTATGGTTTCTGACAATAGTATACGTAGTTGTTGTATTAAATGTCTGTCCACAGGTCTACACTGGAGGAGGAGGTCAGTATGTTGCTGACGGACATCAAGTTCCTCCAGGACTGTCTTGATGATGAGGCAACCTTTAGGGCAGAGGTCAAGGGTACCTTCTCCCGGGAACCCACCATAGCAGGTCAGAGTTTGTCAGAATTTTGAAATTGAATCAACCGTTTACTTCCTTACTTCTCAAAATCTTATCTTGGAAATCACTTATTAATACTTTCTTCCTAGAATATTGTAATTTTTCAATACCATGCAGTTTCTTTCTTTCTTTTACTTTCAAAAATTAAATTGCATACGCACTGGGCAAATTAATTCAATGTTGCGAAAGTTTGCCAACATATTATTTAGTAACTTAAGTAAATGAAAAAGTTTTGGATTAGGAAGTATTTCAGGTACATACTTATTCTTTTCTCAACTGAGTATTTTAGTTCAATTGCCACTTTTGGAGACATATTTCGGAGTTATGGCCCCTTCATTAACAAAAATGTCTTTTTCGGTGGGTTCTGGACCATAACGGTAACAAAAATTATCTAATTTTCTTGAAACTTGGTAACAAGATTAAATGCCTAAAGTCCCATCGTCACTTTTGGCAGTCTTTATTTTGTGGAGTTATGGCCCCTTGATTGACGTTTCCTTACAATCACAGCAACAAATCTTTTCCAATTTCTGTGTATAAGGCTTTAATTTATGTTCAATTTCCAAGCAACACATGTGGTGTCAACAGCTTGAAAATTGCATATTTTAACCTTACCTCGAAAGATTTTACCTACAATATGATTACCCCCTTAAGAAAGGGGGAAAAGCAGGGGGATATAAATTCTACGAATTACCGGTAACTTGTTAAATGTGGACTTACCAATTTAATCTTAGGTAATGGTTCTCTGTGCAAAATGTAAAAAAAAATTTGTACAAATAAAGATTTGCTCAAATTTACCAGACATAAAATAAACTGAATTACCATTATAAGTAATAAATTTGATCACACTGATGCAAATTTATACCCTCAAGTCAAGTTTACTCACAATTTTATCAGTGGTCAATATTTGTTACTTGATTTTGTACTTTGAAGTATGTCAGTAGTGTTAAGGCTCGTATGTACAGTTATATTACACATTATGCCAATTTGTATTTTCTATGTGTACAATTTACAAAATATTCATGCTACAGATCTACAACAAGAACGTTCCAAAATGGAGAAGTCACTGTTGATTAATGGAGTTCCAAAGAAACCGCCGCAAGTTAAGGCCCCATTTGTACCACAGAGTGTTAGGTTTGTACATCAACTTTTCAAATGGTTTTGCTTTGATATCTGACTGTATGTTTAAGTCATTCTTTGAACTCTTCCAATTTAAAAATTGGATTGGTTCATTATGAAATTTCATGGGTGGATAAGTGAAATTGAAAATTATGCAACATGGTAAAAAAAGCATGAGAAATACTTCAATACTGCCTTTTAAACATTTTGTATGTGATGCTAAGTGAAGGATGCATTCTGGCTATTTTGCAGGAGGCCCCAGCCTATAGTTCATGATGCTAGATCTCCGCCCGTGGGTATTACTGTACCTGGGCGCCAAGGGAGCCCCAACAGCCCCAAAGGGACCAGAACTGATCAGTCACTCCTTATGACCAGGGATGGAGTATATAGTGCTAATAAGAAACCAGAGGCCCCCACAGGGACCAGACAAGGACCAATGAAAGCCTCACATTCTATCAGGATGACTGACAGTGTTACAGATAGAGGCAATAGTAGTGCACCGAAAGAACAAAGTTACAGTTCAGATTATCGAGAAAGTTCAGCTAAAAGTTCTGGAGGTCGAGTGAAGTCGAGACACAGAGATTTGAGTCCTGCTCGAGCCAAACTTGTGTCAGTAGACATGGCCTCAGGTAACATTACAGACTTATCTCCTGATGCAAATATGCTTCCAACACCACCTTCATCAGCCAAATCTCAACGACCTACATCTGCTCAAAGGTTTAGGAGGATGGTTCTAGACTGTCGCGAAACGTCATGAACATCGTTAATATGTGAAGTTTTGTTAAATTATTACACATTTTGTCTTTCAAGGTCACCTTGCCTTATTAAGTTTTGATATCCATAATACATAATAGCTGCCATTGTGTTAGGTATTGACACGTGACACTACCTCTGTGTATTTGTTTCTCAATGCCTTAAGTGTTTCATATTCCTTGAATACAGAACATATCAGAGAGGTAGTGGGCTAAAAACAAGTTTATGGCGAGTAGGAATAATTATTCATGATGAAAGTCAGTTTTTTTTTTTTTTTAAGTGTCAATAAGCTAATATCAACCAAAATAGATATTTAAAGAAGAAAATGCTTGGCTTAACCGTTTCCTAGTATATCAGTCGAATAATAGTACCTGAAGACTTTTGCCATTGACTTATAGATACAGATACTTGACATTTCATCCCCCCCTCTCCCCTCCACCCCATAATCATTCCATTTTTTTCGTTCTTGATTCCGTCCAAATACTGACGATTTTATAAGATGAAGGCATTAATTTGAAATAGTGACAATTATAGAATTTTGTTGAATAAGTAGTGTGTATTGATATGTTTGTGTTTAAGTATAGCTTTCGCACTAGTCATCGCTTATATTTATAAATATATATAACGTATCTGACAGAATCCAAAATACAGGGTATTCACTAAGTATTATCACGGACTTACAGGTTCAATCCATAGAACTTTTAGTTAAGGATACAGTATTGCTTTCAGATAAACCTATCTGTAAAGAAATTATTACTGTAAGAAATTTATGTGTTAAATCAGTACAGTGTCTTAGGTGTTCCCATCAACAGGATTGTCATTGACTTTTATTGACACAAGAGACAATCTGGGAGGATAAAACAAATTTTAAAGTCAGGCATTGACACTGCTAAATGTGTGTAATAAGGCATTATCTAGAGACATAAAATAGATTTTGTCAGGCCTTTTAACGTTTTCACAAAGAAATAATTTTTCTGTTGTTGTGTAATAATTGATGTGACATATATAATGTACATATAGGTATACCTTTGATCCCCAACGGACCAACTATGCTTAGTTCAATCAATAACAATATAAAAGATGAATTTGTACAGTTAATGTATGAAGGAGATTTGTACAGTATGATGGAGATTTGTACAGTATATGTATGAAGGAGATTTGTACAGTATGATGGAGATTTGTACAGTATATGTATGAACATTTACTACATGTATATGATGCTTTATGAATTAAGATGTGATTATTTATTTTTGTTGAAAGAATTTTTCACTAGTGTGATTGGTTTGATTCATCAATACTATGACACAAATGTTACTGTACAATTTGATACCTGTCAAAACTACAGAAATACAGCAAATACAGTCTGTAATAATGGTCTCTGTGTTAAGTGTTTTGTTTTGGGTGGAGAGGGACAGGGCTCAAAAGGGGAATTTGATGTTTAATACTTCATTTCTCTCAAACGACCATAAATTATTTTTTCATATAAACTCATACTCATTACTGGGAGTTTGCACGCCTAGCTATATGAGGACGAACAGGAGTTTGTCTGCCTAGCTATATGAGGATGTACAGGAGTTCCCCTGCCTAGCTATATGAGGATGTACCGGAGTTCCTCCGCCTAGCTATTTGAGGACGTACAGGAGTTCCTCCGCCTAGCTATATGAAGACGTACAGGAGTTTGCCCGCCTAGCTATGTGAGGATATACAGGAGCTTGTCCGTCTAGCTATATGAGGACGTACAGGAGTTTGTCTGCCTAGCTATATGAGGACGTACAGGAGTTTGCCCGCCTAGCTATATGAGGATGTACAGGAGTTTGTCCGCCTAGCTATATGAGGACGTACAGGAGTTCCTCCGCCTAGCTATATGAGGACGTACAGGAGTTCCTCCGCCTAGCTATATGAGGATGTACAGGAGTTTGTCTGCCTAGCTATATGAGGACGTACAGGAGTTCCTCCACCTAGCTATATGAGGATGTACAGGAGTTCCTCCGCCTAGCTATATGAGGATGTACAGGAGTTTGTCTGCCTAGCTATATGAGGATGTACAGGAGTTCCTCCGCCTAGTTATATGAGGATGTACAGGAGTTTGTCTGCCTAGCTATATGAGGATGTACAGGAGTTTGTCCGCCTAGCTATATGAGGACGTACAGGAGTTCCTCCGCCTAGCTATATGAGTTCGTACAGAAGTTTGTCTGCCTAGCTATATGAAGACGTACAGGAGTTTGTCCGCCTAGCTATGTGAGGACATACAGGAGCTTGTCCGCCTAGCTTTATGAGGATGTACAGGAGTTTGTCCGCCTAGCTATATGAGGACGTACAGGAGTTTGTCTGCCTAGCTATAGGAGGACGTACAGGAGTCCTCCGCCTAGCTATATGAGGATGTACAGGAGTTTGTCTGTCTAGCTATATGAGGACGTACAGGAGTTCCTTCACCTAGCTATATGAGGATGTACAGGAGTTCCTCCGCCTAGATATATGAGGATGTACAGGAGTTCCTCCGCCTAGCTATATGAGGACGTATAGGAGTTTGTCCGCCTAGCTATATGAGGACGTACAGGAGTTTATCCGCCTAGCTATATGAGGACGTACAGGAGTTCATCCGCCTAGCTATATGAGGACATACAGGAGTTTGTCCGCCTTGCTATATGAGGACGTACAGGAGTTTGTCTGCCTAGCTATAGGAGGACGTACAGGAGTCCTCCGCCTAGCTATATGAGGACGTACAGGAGTTTATCCGCCTAGCTATATGAGGATTTACAGGAGTTTGTCCGCCTAGCTATATGAGGACGTACAGGAGTGTATCTGCCTAGCTATATGAGGACGTACAGGAGTTTGTCCGCCTAGCTATATGAGGACGTACAGGAGTGTATCTGCCTAGCTATATGAGGACGTACAGGAGTTTGTCCGCCTAGCTTTATGAGGATGTACAGGAGTTTGTCCGCCTAGCTATATGAGGACGTACAGGAGTGTATCTGCCTAGCTATATGAGGACGTACAGGAGTTTGTCTGCCTAGCTATATGAGGATGTACAGGAGTTCCCCCGCCAAGCTATATGAGGACGTACAGGAGTTCCTCCGCCTAGCTATATGAGGACGTACAGGAGTTCCTCCACCTAGCTATATGAGGATGTACAGGAGTTCCTCCGCCTAGATATATGAGGATGTACAGGAGTTCCTCCGCCTAGCTATATGAGGACGTACAGGAGTTCCTCCGCCTAGCTATATGAGTATGTACAGGAGTTTGTCCGCCTAGCTATATGAGGACGTACAGGAGTTCCTCTGCCTAGCTATATGAGGACGTACAGGAGTTTGTCCGCCTAGCTATATGAGGACGTACAGGAGTGTATCTGCCTAGCTATATGAGGACGTACAGGAGTTTGTCCGCCTAGCTATATGAGGACGTACAGGAGTGTATCTGCCTAGCTATATGAGGACGTACAGGAGTTTGTCTGCCTAGCTATATGAGGACGTACAGGAGTCCCCCGCCAAGCTATATGAGGACGTACAGGAGTTCCTCCGCCTAGCTATATGAGGACGTACAGGAGTTCCTCCGCCTAGCTATATGAGGATGTACAGGAGTTTGTCCGCCTAGCTATATGAGGACGTACAGGAGTTTATCCGCCTAGCTATATGAGGACGTACAGGAGTTCCTCCGCCTAGCTATATGAGGATGTACAGGAGTTTGTCTGCCTAGCTATATGAGGATGTACAGGAGTTCCTCCGCCTAGCTATATGAGGATGTACAGGAGTTCCTCCGCCTAGTTATATGAGGACGTATAGGAGTTCCTCTGCTCAGCCATTACTCACTTCCTACAATGATAAACCAAATCACCGAGTCCACAACACTTCTGTCTTCACTTCAATCAAAGTTTGAACTGTTAAAAGCGTTCATGTTGTGCTCAGCCATGAAAGAGTCTGCAATCACAGAACAAAACAAGACAAAGAAACAAATGCATTAACAAGAAGGGTGGGAACATCTGTATCGCTCATGATCAGTGGTTAGGCAGACACAGATACCTGTATGGTGTGATCACAGTTCACCTATCACACATGTCTTTAATGTGACTCGTGCTGAACTCTAACCCGGATATACCCTACCCTGATTTACATAACTCTGATAAATCTATTTTATGTACTATTTGAGGATTTTTATCCCGCCAAGAGCAATCCCTTGGGGAAAAAAAAGGGACTTTAATAAATTTAAACAGAGAGTGTGGTCCTAATTTAGTCTGGGGCATGTGCTCGCCATTTATACAAAATTGATTTCCCTTCTACCAGGGATGCTTACAAATAAATGTTGTCAAATTATATCGTCAATACACACACCAAAGGGATTTTAAAATGAATCCTCTATTTCCCCTATTTAGCCTGGCCCTAGGAGTGGGTTTTCCACTATTTACACAAAATTGAGTCCCCTTAACCCATGGATGTTTCAGACCAAATTTAGACAAAATGCAATCATTCTTTAAGAAGAAGGATTTTAAAGGATTTTCAAGAGGACCAAGACCCACCATTTATATGACCTCTTTGACTCGGTGATGTTGACTTTTGGTCAGTTGACTCCTTATTTAGTTACAACCAACGTTGCTTCATTATGTCATAGCAATTATTTTAACAGCGAAAACTACACACAATATGACTGACATTTGAGCATGTGGCCTTGACTATTGTTCAGTGGACACCTTTCATTCCAAGCAACTTTGCTTCATAATATTATAACAAAACGTTTATCAGTGAATAGTTACAAATTTTCAGTTGACTCCATGTTTTATTAGCTCACCTAGCCCAAAGGTCCAACTGAGCTTATGTGATGGTGCGGCATCCCGTCTGTCAAATTTTCCTTTAAACGATTTCTTATGAAATACCGAAAGACCCAGCGACATGAAATTTGGCTGGTAGATTTCTTTGGAGAAGCTGAACAAAGTTTGTGAAAAAAATCACTTTGATCACTTTCGGGGTCATAGGGTTCAAATATGTCAAAACCTTCAAACGACTTATTCTGAAATTCTGTCAGGCATAGGGACCTTATATTTGACTGGTAGCTTCCTTGGATAAAGCCGAACAAAGTTTGCGGAGAGAAATGACCTTGACCCATATTCAAGGTCATAGGGGTCAAATCTGTTGTAAACCATTAAACGACTTCTTCTGATGAACCAAAGGGCCTAGAAGCATGGTATTTGGCTGGAAGCTTCCTTGGAAGATGCCGAACAAAGTTTGCAAATGAAAATGACCCTGTCTTGCTTTCAGGGTCACATGGGTAATATATGTTTAAATCTAAATCTTAACATGTTCTTCTGAATGTCTTACAGTTACAAATGTCAGGCGACTTTAGGGCTACAAGTAAGAGATTGATACCAGGTGAGCGATGCAGGCCAGTGGGACCTCTTGTTCCAACCAAGTTTGCTTCATAAGTCATAATCAGTGAAAAAATTCAAAATTGGACCTTGACCTGCGACCTTGACTTTTGGTCATTTGACTCCCTAATTTTATTCCCACCACGAAATTCACAATTTTTATGAAGTATGTTTTGACCCTTCCATCTATAAAGATTGTTTTATTTCAACATATCTGGGTCAGATGTTTGTTGAAATGTTGCCAATATGAACCCCTCCGCACAGGATAATCGATAATTCAAAATGTCCAAGCCTCTTCTTCCTAATCATGTGCCCCATTCTTACAATTATTGTCGTACACTTAGCGCATAAGCGGGAGGTAAAAACTATCCACAATAGCCAAGGTACAAATTGAAAACAGGTTAAAAACAACGCTTCACTCTAGTTGAGGGTGGATGTCAGCTGGATCTTGCTTATGATGTGGCGGAATGGATCAGCAGATAGTGCTGTCACCACTGACGATGGTAGTTGGTTCCACGTCCTCATACCCCGAAGGGTTCTGACTCTCTGACCCACTAAATATTTGGACGGTTGATGAATGCACCCGCCTGTCGTCCAAATATTTAGTGGGTCAGAGAGTCGGAACCCTTTGGACTAATGTCCTCAGAATAAGTGTTGGTACGTCTGTGTTCTTGATGCAGGTTGGACGTACCGGTTGTCATGTCCGCTGAAAATGAACAAAAAATTGCCCCCAAAATGTCATTTTGTTCTATATAAAATATAAGTATAATAGTAAACTTAAATCCCTCCACAGTTGCTCGAGAGGCTTTATGTCCGACGGGGGTGGAATTCACCATTTTGGCAAAATCCCTCTGGCCCCTAAAAAGGCAGTTATGATCATATAACTCACAATTTGGTGCACCTTTGGTCATAATAGGTTCTGCCTTTCATTCCAATCGGTTCATACAAATTGTATATGGATGGACGATTGACGACGTTGGAAAAAGGCGATAATAATAAATCATTTGAGACACGTGGCCTAAAGTATGGCTACACCTTTAGACAGAGCGGTCTGGTCTAATAGGCACATAAAGCAAAGACAGTAAGTCAAGTAATACGTGCATTTTTTATATTAAAAAAATCAGGCGAGCTTTAAGAACGTAAGTGTATTACTTTGGATTACTGACATTTTTTTAAAATGGATTTGGTATCATGGTAGTTTGCAAATTGTGTAGCAATGCATGACATGCCAACAAGCTACTGGTTGAATATCAATTTATGATTCTGAACCTTTAAAAAATGCTACAGAAGTATTTTGAGCGCTTTATCAACTTGTACCATAATTTCAGGTCAAAGCAGTCTTTTTATTTAGCTTGTGACTCAATCAACTATGGTAGAATTGGTAATATCAACTTTGGGTGCCACTACCCTCCCAAGATAAAGTACGGAGGCCATGGCTTCCTTCCCACTGTACGGTATCGTCTACCATGTCGGTGCCCTTCTAAGGTTTCAGGTTAAATGCTGGAATCGTTCCAAGTTCTGATATTTTTCATAGTGGCGGTATCAGCAGCAGAAATGTGATTGCGAAAAAAATAAGCTAGACAGAAACCCATGAAGCGGAACTGTAAAGCATCCGTCTAGAGTTTCAAGGTCCCAGGTTCGAACCCCGTCTGATTGCGCATTTTCCCTCTCCTCTTACACGACTTAAGCTTGACGCAAATGAATCATTGGTATTTTATGCTGCCGTTGTTTTTCGGTTCTATGGAGAAATAGCTTGTTTTGATAACGATAAATCATGGAGAGAGAGAGAAAAGATGGGATATAAAGGGACAATACGGGACTTGAGCGTTTGTCTACAGTTTAGAAGGACCCGGGTCTAAAACTATCGAGAGTAAAATCGAGTATAATAAGCGCATGCGTGCATTTGACTTACAAAAGCGGCATAAGATGCATTGTGACGTCATAGTTATAATGCCATCACGTGTTATTTAACATTGTGACGTCAAGCTTTTTCTGGACACATCGTTTTTGGTGTCGTCAGAGCGCCCGAACGTAAACCGAACAAGCAGAATATTTTATATTGTGATTAGGTAAGTACAACCTGTTTCCTTTAAAGGTTTTTTTACAATGCCACTCATCTCAATCTGTAAAAAGTTTTTTTTTTGCTTTGCTATGATTTTAACATTTTTGTGTCGTTTATGAAGTTTTTTTCTCAATGGATATTCTACCTGCTCATTTAAAACGCATCATTCATTTTTATTTCCTGTTCCATAATTGTTTTCACTTTTGTATTTTAGAGAAATTCAACATGGATAAAACATTTTATGATGAATGGAAGGAAACACGCGAGATTTTGGAGAACGTAACAAGGTCCTTGGAGAAAACATTGGACAATGGTAAGCTTGACATATCTTGAAACAGCGCGACATACTTACAAGACAAATCATACCCACAGAGATCCTGTTTAAACAATAATTATCATTGGGTGTTTATATTGGGGGAAATGGACATAGAAAATAGATGTGTGTATGCTTCCATATTACACGCTTTGAAATATCGTTTCAAATTGTTACAACTTTTGATAACCAGCCTTACCGGCGATACCGAATTAAAGCTATGGACATCATAGTGTATTTCCAGCGGATTCTGTGGTTTTAATATGAAACTGTAACGAAAAGAAAACATTTTTCAATATATATTCAAAATAGAGAAACATGCAATGTACAGTGACGGAAAAAGAACTAGATATGCATAGACAAAGTGACTTTTTGTTGTATTTTTACGTTTCTCCAAAAATATTCTTAGTTTGTAATGTTTAAGTAATCTTTCAAGAATATAAATTTTGTATTTTTTAGCTGAATATCTTCAGAGAACCGGACATGAGTATGTTAGCCGATACAATGACAGTGAAACATCAGGTAAATATGTTTGTGTTTCTATTATAGATACATGGTATATCTAGCATGGTAGTATAACGTTACACTACTTATAGATACACTATATATAATATACTTTGTAAAAAATAATTTGTTTCCATGTGTAGGTAATAAAAATGACAAAATAGCGCTTTCACCCTCTTCAGGAAAGTTTTATTTAAAAAATATATATAAAGTTTGTATACAGATACACTATATAGATACATTGTATACATACACTGTGTGTACTATATATAGATACATTGTATACGTATACATTTTATAAAGATACATTGTATATAGATGCACTATATAGATACATTTATACATATACACTATATATAGAGTCATTGTATACATATATCCAGATACATTGTGTACTGATATACTATAAATAGATACATTGTGTACTGATATACTATATATAGATACATTGTGTACTGATATACTATATATAGATACATTGTGTACTGATATACTATATATAGATACATTGTGTACTGATATACTATATATAGATACATTGTGTACTGATATACTATATATAGATACATTGTGTACTGATATACTATATATAGATACATTGTGTACTGATATACTATATATATATACATTGTGTACTGATATACTATATATATATACATTGTGTACTGATATACTATATATATATATACATTGTGTACTGATATACTATATATATATACATTGTGTACTGATATACTATATATATATACATTGTGTACTGATATACTATATATAGATACATTGTGTACTGATATACTATATATATATACATTGTGTACTGATATACTATATATAGATACATTGTGTACTGATATACTATATATAGATACATTGTGTACTGATATACTATATATAGATACATTGTGTACTGATATACTATATATATATACATTGTGTACTGATATACTATATATATATACATTGTGTACTGATATACTATATATAGATACATTGTGTACTGATATACTATAAGTAGATACATTGTGTACTGATATACTATATATAGATACATTGTGTACTGATATACTATATATATATACATTGTGTACTGATATACTATATATAAATACATTGTGTACTGATATACTATATATAGATACATTGTGTACTGATATACTATATATATATACATTGTGTACTGATATACTATATATAGATACATTGTGTACTGATATACTATATATAAATACATTGTGTACTGATATACTATATATAGATACATTGTGTACTGATATACTATATATAAATACATTGTGTACTGATATACTATATATATATACATTGTGTACTGATATACTATATATATATACATTGTGTACTGATATACTATAAATAGATACATTGTGTACTGATATACTATATATATATACATTGTGTACTGATATACTATATATATATATACATTGTGTACTGATATACTATATATATATACATTGTGTACTGATATACTATATATATATATACATTGTGTACTGATATACTATATATATATACATTGTGTACTGATATACTATATATATATACATTGTGTACTGATATACTATATATATATACATTGTGTACTGATATATTATATATTGCAAAAATATACAAGAAAATACCAGGTCAACATCACTTTTATTACAGGATTTGAAACATAAGGTGCTCAATTTATAATACTCCGATCTATGACACATGCTCCTTCTCCCACTGGGCTCAAATTCACGGTACGATATTCATTGTCATGCTCAAAGTCAGATTCTATGCTCAACTCAGTTCCTTGTTGCGAATAATAATATTTTACATTAATTGCAATTATTTGAACGAAGTTTAACGATACATAAGTGAAGTACTATATTGTTTGCAATGACTGGCGTCCACTTTATACTGGAGCATGAAGATCGCTAGGGTCCATCTATATCACTCTAACGTTAAACCTTTGGTATCCTATCACAGCCTCGACCGGATCCTGTTCCGCTAGGGTCCATCTATATGACTCTAACGTTAAACCTTTGGTATCCTATCACAGCCTCGACCGGATCCTGCTCCGCTGGGGTCCATCTATATAACTCTAACGTTAAACCTTTGGTATCCTACCACAGCCTCGACCGGATCCTGCTCCGCTGGGGTCCATCTATATAACTCTAACGTTAAACCTTTGGTATCCTATCACAGCCTCGACCGGATCCTGCTCCGCTAGGGTCCATCTATATGACTCTCACGTTAAACCTTTGGTATCCTATCACAGCCTCGACCGGATCCTGCTCCGCTAGGGTCCATCTATATGACTCTCACGTTAAACCTTTGGTATCCTATCACAGCCTCGACCGGATCCTGCTCCGCTAGGGTCCATCTATATAACTCTCACGTTAAACCTTTGGTATCCTATCACAGCCTCGACCGGATCCTGCTCCGCTAGGGTCCATCTATATAACTCTAACGTTAAACCTTTGGTATCCTATCACAGCCTCGACCGGATCCTGCTCCGCTAGGGTCCATCTATATAACTCTAACGTTAAACCTTTGGTATCCTATCACAGCCTCGACCGGATCCTGCTCCGCTAGGGTCCATCTATATAACTCTAACGTTAAACCTTTGGTATCCTATCACAGCCTCGACCGGATCCTGCTCCGCTAGGGTCCATCTATATAACTCTAACGTTAAACCTTTGGTATCCTATCACAGCCTCGACCGGATCCTGTTCCGCTAGGGTCCATCTATATGACTCTAACGTTAAACCTTTGGTATCCTATCACAGCCTCGACCGGATCCTGTTCCGCTAGGGTCCATCTATATGACTCTAACGTTAAACCTTTGGTATCCTATCACAGCCTCGACCGGATCCTGCTCCGCTAGGGTCCATCTATATAACTCTAACGTTAAACCTTTGGTATCCTATCACAGCCTCGACCGGATCCTGCTCTGCTAGGGTCCATCTATATAACTCTAACGTTAAACCTTTGGTATCCTATCACAGCCTCGACCGGATCCTGCTCCGCTGGGGTCCATCTATATAACTCTAACGTTAAACCTTTGGTATCCTACCACAGCCTCGACCGGATCCTGCTCCGCTAGGGTCCATCTATATGACTCTAACGTTAAACCTTTGGTATCCTATCACAGCCTCGACCGGATCCTGCTCCGCTAGGGTCCATATATATAACTCTCACGTTAAACCTTTGGTATCCTATCACAGCCTCGACCGGATCCTGCTCCGCTAGGGTCCATCTATATAACTCTAACGTTAAACCTTTGGTATCCTATCACAGCCTCGACCGGATCCTGCTCCGCTAGGGTCCATCTATATAACTCTAACGTTAAACCTTTGGTATCCTATCACAGCCTCGACCGGATCCTGCTCCGCTAGGGTCCATCTATATAACTCTCACGTTAAACCTTTGGTATCCTATCACAGCCTCGACCGGATCCTGCTCCGTTAGGGTCCATCTATATAACTCTAACGTTAAACCTTTGGTATCCTATCACAGCCTCGACCGGATCCTGCTCCGCTAGGGTCCATCTATATAACTCTAACGTTAAACCTTTGGTATCCTATCACAGCCTCGACCGGATCCTGCTCCGCTGGGGTCCATCTATATAACTCTAACGTTAAACCTTTGGTATCCTATCACAGCCTCGACCGGATCCTGCTCCGCTAGGGTCCATCTATATAACTCTAACGTTAAACCTTTGGTATCCTATCACAGCCTCGACCGGATCCTGCTCCGCTAGGGTCCATCTATGTAACTCTAACATTAAACCTTTGGTATCCTATCACAGCCTCGACCGGATCCTGCTCCGCTAGTGTCCATCTATATAACTCTTACGTTAAACCTTTGGTATCCTACCACAGCCTCGACCGGATCCTGCTCCGCTAGGGTCCATCTATATAACTCGTACGTTAAACCTTTGGTATCCTATCACAGCCTCGACCGGATCCTGCTCCGCTAGGGTCCATCTACATGACTCTAACGTTAAACCTTTGGTATCCTATCACAGCCTCGACCGGATCCTGCTCCGCTAGGGTCCATCTATATAACTCTAACGTTAAACCTTTGGTATCCTATCACAGCCTCGACCGGATCCTGCTAGGGTCCATCTATATAACTCTAACGTTAAACCTTTGGTATCCTATCACAGCCTCGACCGGATCCTGCTCCGCTAGGGTCCATCTATATAACTCTTACGTTAAACCTTTGGTATCCTATCACAGCCTCGACCGGATCCTGCTCCGCTAGGGTCCATTTATTATAACTCTTACGTTAAACCTTTGGTATCCTATCACAGCCTCGACCGGATCCTGCTCGGAAGAATTCCATGACGCAAAACAGAACATTGATAACAACAGACCTGAAGAATGGAGGAAGTTACTCTTTGAGAGAAATTATCCTGTCGAGTTGGAAAATGGTAAGTAAATGAAAGGACCAGGGTTTTAATGATAAAACAGGAATCTGGATTCTTACCAAATTACATCAACTACATACGGAATCGATATATTTGTTGAAAGATTATTGAATGGTATCATAAACTATTGTGAATAAAGGAAGACCTATTTAATTGCAACTGCTCTTTCTCCATCCCTCTCATTCAGTGACAAATTTTGACTTAATGTAATTATTATTTCCACTTTTGTCTTTGAAGAGCCTCGCTGGTATAAAGTATTACAGCGGTACAGACCAAGTCGTTCTCTGTATGACGGTTTCGGGGAGGTAAGTACAGTGCTGAACGAGTGGTTGTGTGTCGTTTTATCCATGCCTGTTATACCATACGTTTACCATCTCAATCAGAATTTTATAAATAAAAGCTGTCCTTTTGAAAGCTTGTCCTAAAAATTTTAAAAAAGAAAAAGGAACTGAGAATGCTGGATTCGAACTCAGGGCATTAAGTTGCCTACACTCTTCCAATGCTTCCAGACACTGTATCTGCACTTCATCAAATTGTAGGCCATATTTATATATATACGGGGAAAGAAAACTGGTACATTGATATAAGCCCGAAACATCATAATATACCTAATACAGTTGGTTGCTTCATATTATATAATGTAGAAGGGAGAGTACTGCAAATAAACTAATCTTGAGAGGAATCCTTCCTCTTCGCGTTGATGACATTTTTTTCTTTAGAAAACTTCACCTCAAAATTGGATTGTCTAAAAGTAAACAAAATCATTACTATCAAAATAAATAAGAATTATCCTTAGGCGCCGTGTCTTCAAAGTCTTTTTAACTTTTCAGCACACACCCAGACAGGTCGTTAAGATGGATGCCTCCGTCCAAACAGACCTGACTTTCGTCAGGAAAGTTTTCGTGCTGGGCATGGAGTCACAAACAATGGAAAAGGAGGAAAAGAGGAGTGGAATATATGGAAACTTTGTTGCTGCGGGCGACAGTAGAGAGTTACGCATGTAATTTATTTTTGAAATGATGGAATTGAATTGGTTGAGATGAAGTTCAAGATCATGAAAACAAAAGAAGTAGTTGAGATGAAGTTCAAGATCATGAAAACAAAAGAAGTAATTGAGAAAAAGTGTAAGATCATGAAAACAAATTAAGTATTTGAGATGAAGTTCAAGATCATGAAAACAAAAGAAGTAGTTGAGATGAAGTTCAAGATCGTGAAAACAAAAGAAGTAGTGGAGATGAAGTTCAAGATCATGAAAACAAAAGAAGTAGTTGAGAAAAAGTTCAAGATCATGAAAACAAATGAAGTAGTTGAGAAAAAGTTCAAGATCATGAAAACAAATAAAGTAGTTGAGATGAAGTTCAAGATCATGAAAACAAAAGAAGTAGTTGAGATGAAGTTCAAGATCATGAAAACAAAAGAAGTAGTTGAGATGAAGTTCAAGATTATGAAAACAAAAGAAGTAGTTGAGATGAAGTTCAAGATCATGAAAACAAAAGAAGTAGTTGAGATGAAGTTCAAGATCATGAAAACAAAAGAAGTAATTGAGAAAAAGTGTAAGATCATGAAAACAAATTAAGTATTTGAGATGAAGTTCAAGATCATGAAAACAAAAGAAGTAGTTGAGATGAAGTTCAAGATCGTGAAAACAAAAGAAGTAGTGGAGATGAAGTTCAAGATCATGAAAACAAAAGAAGTAGTTGAGAAAAAGTTCAAGATCATGAAAACAAATGAAGTAGTTGAGAAAAAGTTCAAGATCATGAAAACAAATAAAGTAGTTGAGATGAAGTTCAAGATCATGAAAACAAAAGAAGTAGTTGAGATGAAGTTCAAGATTATGAAAACAAAAGAAGTAGTTGAGATGAAGTTCAAGATTATGAAAACAAAAGAAGTAGTTGAGATGAAGTTCAAGATTATGAAAACAAAAGAAGTAGTTGAGATGAAGTTCAAGATCGTGAAAACAAAAGAAGTAATTGAGATGAAGTTCAAGATCGTGAAAACAAAAGAAGTAGTTGAGATGAAGTTCAAGATCATGAAAACAAAAGAAGTAGCATGAGATGAAGCTCAAGATTGAGAAGGGATAAAGTTAATGATTACAGATGTATGTAATGTTCATTATAACAAAATAACTTATTGTCATCAAAGTATATCATTTTGATTCGTGTTCCTAACACGCCGCCGTAGGAAATTCAAATTCGCTTTCGATATCTCTGGTGTGATTTAAAAATTAGCATATGTTGGTTGTGTCACGATGTCTGCTAGGTGGCGCTGTGTTTTTCCGATGCTTTTTTATCATTTTGTATATGAGTGAAGTTCATTTTATATAAAAATGCTTTCTTAAAGGAAACTCATGAACTGTTCAGACTTATATGTGACACATACAATTCATGAATCACACCATTTCGTTTTGAAACGGATACATTATTTATCCTTTATTGTAGTTACATAACAATACTTTATGTAACATTGATGATAAACATCTAACTGAAATATTTATGACCAAACGTATACACTTTGAAATTGGTTGCTGTTATACAAAAATATATACATGTATTTGAAATAGCAATTTAACTATTTTGATATCTGTTTTTATCTCTATTAATCGATACTAGTGTATTGGATATGCAATGTTGTATTCATTCCTATAATTTTTTGAATTGTAGAATAAATGTCACTTTGCTACCAATGTTTGTGTGTTGTCTATACTTGAACCACAGATTTAGATCTAAAGTTAATACATTGTGATGATACATTATGGCGTCAGAACCGGAACTCCAAGATGGTACATGGAATACTTACTACTTAGAGACAAGAGTAGCAGAGGAGGCGCCAAAAACATTATGTACCATATACATTGCACTCCATTTTGATTTTATGCCCCCTGTGAACGGAAATCCGGGTGGGAGAGGGGGGGGGGCATATTGATTTGGTCCGTCTGTTCGTCTGTTCGTCTGCGCTCGATGTTGAGAGATAATGCTTTCATATATGGCATATCTATATGTTCCTATTAAGACTAACTATATTTGATAACACATTTGATAACATTGTCCATTGACCTTGACCTATTGACCTATTTATTAGTTTTAAGGTTTCCGTCGAATAACTTGTATTTTCGTTGCTTTCTACCTTGGTCAAGCTCCAACAGTATTTGGCAGAGTTAGGTGACTGTAAAATCGTTAACGTACAATGTATTCGTGGTTTCTGTCGGATAGAAGTTTACATTGAGATTTCAAGCAGATGGCATACTGCTTTTAGTGCTTTATGTCAATGAGATCTCAGATGAGTTTGAAACTGGTCAAAATCCTTCATTATTTTATTCGGGGTTCTGGGACATTAAATTATAAAAATGGAGAATTTCTTCAATCTTAATCTTGACAGTCAGATTTAAACCAAATTATTTGTTTCTTTATGTTAATGGGATATTGCTTGAGTTTGATCATAACAAAATCCGTTGTTATTTGCTAGAGTAAAGGAACTATAAAAACGATAAAACGGATGAATCCTTTGGTTTCGTAATAAAGATCATAACCGTTTACCTCGATCTTCACTTACAATATTTTATATTACCAACAGTAGGAAACGCTTACTATCAAGCTGCACGGTACAAGTGACATCTTTGATTTTTCCTATCGTGAACTTTCCTTTTCTTGATGCATAGTAGCATCACTGCTTTGCCAACCTATGGTGTTTACTGTCACAGTAAATTCGTTTATATAGTTGTATATAGGTAAAACAGTACTTATATACCATTTGCCGGCCTTTATAGTGTTCTGTGTTGATGGACCGTTAGCATGTATAATAACCGTACCTAAAAGTATATCTTTGTGACAATCGTCGCTATCATCAAACTTATCACGTGACTATCTGTGGCCACGGAAGTTATGCTGGATCACGTGCTGTCGCTGGACCTTGCCGTTGTCCCATGATAATGGCTGTTATCATTATTACGGGTGACGGACAGGTAGACGATATGACGTGACCATGAGTCGACACCGCAGCAAGGTAATGTTTATATTGTGTTTAAAAACTCGGCTCATAGACAAGTTTGAAGTATTTTCAAACGATACAGCTGGAGTTGTGCTCAGCAAATTCAACCATAAACTACATGTATGTCCAAAATTTAAACAAGGCATGTTACACTTACGGCTGGTAGTTCCTATCTGAATGAATTATAAACATGACGAAGGGAGATATTTGTATGACTCGTGTTGTCCAACTCGTAACCTACGGTACCAAATCGCCTAGTGTCCACAGATATATCAACAGTTTCGGTCAAAGGTTTTGATGTTGAAATGGTAAAAATTCCGATAAACTCGATCTCGACATAAGCATAGTGCCAAATCTGTGAAATCATATATTAATGATATCAGTAATTGGACAGCAATGTATATATATATCATTAATGATAATAAATAATCTGTCTAAGTATTGGCGAAAAGATGTCAGTTTGACCACAAATGAGCCTCAGGTATACAGTTACTGATCCAGGTATCGTGTAGACGGTAGTGTTTAGGTCACAGTGTTGTTTATAACGAAAAGCCAGAACTTATCTACGTGTATAGAGTATACGCTGTATCAATCGTATTTAACGAGGTAAATATTTTCATGGAAAAATTGCGAATTATCATCCTTGACCGTAATACCAGGTATACAAATCCCTATTTCACAGAATGACTATATGACGTTATACCGGGTATACAAATCCTAATTTCACAGAATGACTATATGATGTTATACCGGGCATACAAATCCTAATTTCACAGAGTGGCTATATGACGTTATACCCGACATACAAATCCTAATTTCACAGAATGGCTATATGACGTTATACCGGGCATACACATCCTAATTTCACAGATGGCTATATGACGTTATACCGGGCATACAAATCCTAATTTCACAGATGGCTATATGACGTTATACCGGGCATACAAATCCTGATTTCACAGAATGGCTATATGACGTTATACCGGGCATACAAATCCTAATTTCACAGAATGGCTATATGACGTTATACCCGACATACAAATCCTAATTTCACAGAATGGCTATATGACGTTATACCGGGCATACAAATCCTAATTTCACAGAATGGCTATATGACGTTATACCCGACATACAAATCCTAATTTCACAGAACGGCTATATGACGTTATACCCGACATACAAATCCTAATTTCACAGAATGGCTATATGACGTAATACCCGACATACAAATCCTAATTTCACAGAATGGCTATATGACGTTATACCGGGCATACAAATCCTAATTTCACAGAATGACGATATGACGTTATACCGGGCATACAAATCCTAATTTCACAGAATGGCTATATGACGTTATACCCGACATACACATCCTAATTTCACAGAATGGCTATATGACGTTATACCCGACATACAAATCCTAATTTCATAGAATGGCTATATGACGTAATACCCGACATACAAATCCTAATTTCACAGAATGGCTATATGACGTAATACCGGGCATACAAATCCTAATTTCACAGAATGACGATATGACGTTATACCGGGCATACAAATCCTAATTTCACAGAATGGCTATATGACGTTATACCCGACATACAAATCCTAATTTCACAGAATGGCTATATGACGTAATACCGGGCATACAAATCCTAATTTCACAGAATGGCTATATGACGTTATACCGGGCATACAAATCCTAATTTCACAGAATGGCTATATGACGTAATACCGGGCATACAAATCCTAATTTCACAGAATGGCTATATGACGTTATACCCGACATACAAATCCTAATTTCACAGAATGACGATATGACGTTATACCGGGCATACAAATCCTAATTTCACAGAATGGCTATATGATACCCGACATACAAATCCTAATTTCACAGAACGGCTATATGACGTTATACCTGTTTACTTTATTTGACACTCTTTATGGGTGTTCCATTATCAATTACTTAGTATTTCAAATTGTCATTATTGGAACATACTTCTGAAATAGTATTGACCGTCTTAATGTATGCTCTGTTATGATATAAATAATGTAGTTTACGTGCGTTTTTTTTAGCGATATTTTTTTTAATAGCGTACGTATTAACGTATTAAAATAATGATATTTCTGTAACTGGTTTTCTTATGCAACTTCAAGTTCTTTATTCCTTAAGTCATTCGACTCATTGGATACAAATAAATACAAATAATCACACAATAGAACAATACAACAACACGAAGCACATCAATTAACATAGGAGAGTACATATATGTAACAACACACTTAAATAAGTTGCAATCTTAATTTGTTGGCATGGAACAAAAAATTTCCTAAGATTTTGATTTCTATTACATTTTTGGTATTAATTAAGAAGTAAAATTAGTTTAAACATACTCGGCATGTATTTTAAGATCCAAACTACATCAATACAACCCAGAACTGACTTTAACGAGTCAACGATTCAATACATCTGTCTGTTCAAGTAAGATATTACGCTAACATTTGTGGACGCTAAAATGAGTTACCTTGCAGTATGTTGTTCGATCATGACAGTGTATCCTGTTGTACATCAGAGGCCGATACACAGGGACATGATAATTTATTACAGCTAGTTTTGGATCTAAATGTGAATCATTTTACTTTTTTTGGGAGGGGGTTAAATCAATATTCGATAAAAATGCCCCCTCGTGGTATTTTTTTTTATCGAAAATTGAACTAAATCCCCCAAAAGTGTAAAAATTACTCTAAAAACATTAGTTAAGTTTCAAAACTACATATGTAGCTGTAACAACTTCTCGGGTCCCTGTGGCGAATACATGTATATTACTGGGATTTTTTGTTGTATGTGTAAAATAAAGATATAAACCAAACAATCAAAATATCATTATCACCATTGTAAATGAGATATAAAATTGTGCTGTGGTGCTAATATATCAATATTTCCATAGCGTATCAAGCGGTATAGAGATACATTGAATATTTAATGGGGTACGTAATATATACGAAGGACAACACCTTGAAGGGCCATTTCACTCGGCAGTTTTAAACATCTCCATGACAATAACTGCGGCTGAAGCGAGCCGTAATGTTGATCATTATACGTGTGTTCTAAGGATATACCATGATGCAATGTTTCACACTTGTGAGTATCAACTTGAGAGTGTATTTTTTGTGTATACGTGTTGTCATCCTCGATATCCAGGGGTTACGATCACCTTTTGTCTTTCCACTCTTGGAATATCAACCTTAAAAGTGTGTATTTGTTGAGTATACAAATGTACGTGCGGTCATCTTCGATATCCAGGGGTATACGACCACCTACGCTCTTTCCACTCCAGGAATATGTCATGGCAAAACTCAGGTAAAAAACTGACCAATCGCATGGCAGCATGCCTGTCCTCTGAACATTACAAAGGAACTGAGACTAATTTCAAAACTTGTCAGTTTTTACCGTTATGTGACGACGAGATTCTTTTGATATACATAAACGGGTCGAACCAGCCTCCTTTCCTCAGCAACAATATGGCGCACCCAGAACCTTCAGTTTTGCCATGACATATTCCAGGGGTGGAGAGAGCGTAGGAGATCGTAACCCCTGGGTATCGAGGATGACGTGCGGTTTGTTTCTACTGCATACGATGTCTTCTTTCCGTGTTCCGTATGTCTATTTCTGTAAATGTATATTCTGTAATCAGTCTTCACATGTTTCAAGGTGTAGAATAGAAAACCGAAGTAAATATTCTAAATGTTAGTAGACGCATGCGAAAGACAAAAACAAGTCTCCAACTTGCTGCACTTCTTTTGGTGACCATTTCGGTGCGGTTTGGACGCTTTAGTGTTAATTAAGGTAAAAATAATGAAGATCCATTTGTGAAGTTCTAAAATAGTTCTAATGGCTAGTTTATTGTTAATTATACACACGGCCAGTTTATTGTTAATTATAACCACGGCTAGTTTATTGTTAATTATAACCACGGTTAGTTTATGGTTAATTATAACCATGGCTAATTTATGGTTAATTATACCCACGACTAGTTTATGGTTAATTATACCCACGACTAGTTTATTGTTAATTATAACAACAGCTAGTTTATTGTTAATTTAGTATTTCATGTTAACAGAAATATAATCTTAAGACACACACATGTTTGTGTGTTTATAATTTAGTAATACATTGATCACATAGCACGACAAACATGAGCTACACTGCACCCACTGCACCATGCAGCTGTTTCGTCCTCCTAAGACTCGTCGCCGATGCTAGAGGCCAAAAATGTGGAAGTTCGAATCGCACTAAACCACTTTCGAAATAGAAGAGGGTATGCATAAAACCTATAACCTATACGATTTTCTAAACAATTCCAGTTACAATACCACGATCAGCCTCGGGGTAAGATAGAAATTCTAGAGATTCTAGAAACAGGATGCAGCTCGTACTGTCCAACGGCATCGCATGTACAGGGACAATCTTTAATTTGTTATACATTTTTATGTACATGCAATCTCTCTGGTTCCACGTTTTGTTTGATATACAGCTACCTCCCCTTAAATACTTGCAAGGTAATTCTGAACACAGATTTTGGGCTAGGAGATATATCGGTTTACCATTGTAACCCGGTTATAACGAGAGTGTAACCGTCCCATGGTTCGTACCCAGGTCTAGTTACACTGAAATTTTACACTCGAAACGCGTTGTTTATATTTATTTATTATATTATTTCTCTAATATTGTTTCTCATAAACCTCCCACAAGCCATAGTTTTCTCTCCGGGAATAATTTAGCCATGTCGGAAATGAACAGTCTAGCGCATTTATCGTGTGGCGGATATGGCTTTCTCACACCTTCTTACGTAAGTATCATACGAAACACTCATGTGGATTAGCACTTTCCCACATAGTTCTGATTTAAGTTATCCATGACTCTGATAAATTTCAACAGCCGATCTGTTTACTGAGAAGTGGTCAGAACTCTGTAGTGTCACGTGTAGATGGACAATCACGTGACACCAGGAGAAAAATTGTACACAGCTGGTAGGTCCAGCCAGACATGTTACATTTGTGCAATCTTGGGAAATGTCTGTTAGCGGCAAATAATTAAGTGCCGATCACAAGCATGAGATATATACATATTGCAATAATAATAATGATTAACGGGGGAGGGGGGTTCTATTCCTATATTATGGTTAGTTTTGTTTTAGCTACCTACTCTGTACAGTTCTCTCCTGTAGTGTCACGTGATTGTCCATCTACACGTGACGCTACAGAGTTCTGACCACTTCTCAGTAAACAGATCGATCTGTAGATGAAGTCTGTGTGACACGGTCAGCGAAATATCCCAGTAAGTAGAAATTTCTATCAGCTATGGATAATTCAAATCACAATATGTTTTCCAAGGAATGAGAACATTTTAGTTGTATCCTCTGTAATCTTACTTTTGGTCATCGTCGGAAACCCACGTGCCTTCGATCGCTCTAACGTTTGTACAGTGTCACGCGGATTTCAGATATTGACTTTTCGTAGTACACCTTTGATAAACCAAAGTTTTTAGTCCCCTACGGAGCCGGAGGGACTATTAGTTTATTTGCCGTCTGTCCGTCCGTCTGTTAGTCCGTCTGTCAGTCCGTCTGTCTGTCACCTTTCTGGGGTTTCCGAGCATTATCTCTGCAACGTGTGCACATATTGAACTGAAATTTTGTATGAGGATATCTAGATCAAGTTCTGATTTGATTACGGTTGAATTATTTTTAAGAATTATTTTTTACAGAGTAACGGCTCTTGGACTTAGAAAAGTTCCGATAATTTAGTTTCTGCTTTATCTCTGTAACGTGTGCACATATTGAACTGAAATTTGGTACACAGTAAACATGATGGGGATATCTAGGTCACGTCCCTGTGATTTGTGTAATGAATCAGTATTGCATCTTTATACACGCAGCTTGCGGGGCCCGGTAGGAGACATGTATTTCTTCAGTAATACTCAATATACTTGTTAGTCCTCTACCGGCCAAGCTGGAGGGGACTATTAGTTTATATATTAATTACCTGCCGTCTGTCCGTCTGTCTGTCACCTTTTTGGGATTTCCGTGCATTATCTCGGTTGAATGTTTTTTTTACAGAGTTACGGCCCTTGGACTTATACTCGATACTCGATATGCTTGTTGTTCTAAATTTCCAAATATTATGAGCTAGGTTTATTTGTTTGTCATTAAGAAAATTATATTATTTATATGTGATTTCGCCATGTTGGATCAATTTACACTATAGTTTACGTAATTGATGCGAGAATAATTCTCTACAGGAAAATTCTACCCTCGGGTGTAAAATTTTAAGCCTCAGTTCTAACCCCCAAATTCTTCACCTTCAGGTAGAATTTCCCTATCCTACAGACCAACGTTTGGTAGACTTTTATTATATTTTTTGAGTTATGGCTCCGTTACCATTGACAACAGTAAGTGCGTTTACACATACAGGATGTTGGGGAGGAGAAGCAGGCACTTGTGATCGATGTTGAGGAAATCAAAGATGAAGATCGACTTCCGGTCTGGAGGAAAGTTTGCTTCGCTATCGGCGGGGCACCATACCAAATGACCAACACTGTTATCAACTTCTTCCTCAGCATCTTCCTCCTCGAGGTGGCACAGGTGCGTAGCTTTGGTATACAGTAACTGACACAGGTACGTAGTTTTGGTATATACAGTAACTGGCACAGGTACGTAGTTTTGGTATATACAGTAACTGACACAGGTACGTAGTTTTGGTATATACAGTAACTGACACAGGTACATGTACGTAGTTTTGGTATATACAGTAACTGACACAGGTACGTAGTTTTGGTATACAGTAACTGACACAGGTACGTAGTTTTGGTATATACAGTAACTGACACAGGTACGTAGTTTTGGTATATACAGTAACTGACACAGGTACGTAGTTTTGGTATATACAGTAACTGACACAGGTACGTAGTTTTGGTATATACAGTAACTGACACAGGTACGTAGTTTTGGTATATACAGTAACTGAATCAGGTACGTAGTTTTGGTATATACAGTAACTGACACGGGTACGTAGTTTTGGTATATACAGTAACTGACACAGGTACGTAGTTTTGGTATATACAGTAACTGACACAGGTACGTAGTTTTGGTATACAGTAACTGGCACATGTATGTAGTTTTTGTATACAGTAACTGACACAGGTACGTAGTTTTGGTATATACAGTAACTGACACAGGTACGTAGTTTTGGTATATACAGTAACTGGCACAGGTACGTAGTTTTGGTATATACAGTAACTGACACAGGTACGTAGTTTTGGTATATACAGTAACTGGCACATGTATGTAGTTTTTTATACAGTAACTGACACAGGTACGTAGTTTTGGTATATACAGTAACTGGCACAGGTACGTAGTTTTGGTATATACAGTAACTGGCACATGTATGTAGTTTTTGTATACAGTAACTGACACAGGTACGTAGTTTTGGTATATACAGTAACTGACACAGGTACGTAGTTTTGGTATATACAGTAACTGGCACATGTATGTAGTTTTTTATACAGTAACTGACACGGGTACGTAGTTTTGGTATATACAGTAGTAACTGGCACAGGTACGTAGTTTTGGTATATACAGTAACTGGCACATGTATGTAGTTTTTGTATACAGTAACTGACACAGGTACGTAGTTTTGGTATATACAGTAACTGAATCAGGTACGTAGTTTTGGTATATACAGTAACTGACACGGGTACGTAGTTTTGGTATATACAGTAACTGACACAGGTACGTAGTTTTGGTATATACAGTATCTGACACGGGTACGTAGTTTTGGTATATACAGTAACTGAATCAGGTACGTAGTTTTGGTATATACAGTAACTGACACGGGTACGTAGTTTTGGTATATACAGTAACTGACACAGGTACGTAGTTTTGGTATATACAGTAACTGACACAGGTACGTAGTTTTGGTATACAGTAACTGGCACATGTATGTAGTTTTTGTATACAGTAACTGACACAGGTACGTAGTTTTGGTATATACAGTAACTGAATCAGGTACGTAGTTTTGGTATATACAGTAACTGACACGGGTACGTAGTTTTGGTATATACAGTAACTGACACAGGTACGTAGTTTTGGTATATACAGTATCTGACACAGGTACGTAGTTTTGGTATATACAGTAACTGAATCAGGTACGTAGTATTGGTATATACAGTAACTGACACAGGTACGTAGTTTTGGTATATACAGTAACTGACACAGGTACGTAGTTTTGGTATATACAGTAACTGACACAGGTACGTAGTTTTGGTATACAGTAACTGGCACATGTATGTAGTTTTTGTATACAGTAACTGACACAGGTACGTAGTTTTTGTATATACAGTAACTGACACAGGTACGTAGTTTTGGTATATACAGTAACTGGAACAGGTACGTAGTTTTGGTATATACAGTAACTGACACAGGTACGTAGTTTTGGTATATACAGTAACTGAATCAGGTACGTAGTTTTGGTATATACAGTAACTGACACGGGTACGTAGTTTTGGTATATACAGTAACTGACACAGGTACGTAGTTTTGGTATATACAGTATCTGACACAGGTACGTAGTTTTGGTATATACAGTAACTGAATCAGGTACGTAGTTTTGGTATATACAGTAACTGACACGGGTACGTAGTTTTGGTATATACAGTAACTGACACAGGTACGTAGTTTTGGTATATACAGTAACTGACACAGGTACGTAGTTTTGGTATACATTAACTGGCACATGTATGTAGTTTTTGTATACAGTAACTGACACAGGTACGTAGTTTTGGTATATACAGTAACTGACACAGGTACGTAGTTTTGGTATACAGTAACTGGCACATGTATGTAGTTTTTGTATACAGTAACTGACACAGGTACGTAGTTTTGGTATATACAGTAACTGACACAGGTACGTAGTTTTGGTATATACAGTAACTGGCACAGGTACGTAGTTTTGGTATATACAGTAACTGACACAGGTACGTAGTTTTGGTATATACAGTAACTGGCACATGTATGTAGTTTTTTATACAGTAACTGACACAGGTACGTAGTTTTGGTATATACAGTAACTGGCACAGGTACGTAGTTTTGGTATATACAGTAACTGGCACATGTATGTAGTTTTTGTATACAGTAACTGACACAGGTACGTAGTTTTGGTATATACAGTAACTGACACGGGTACGTAGTTTTTGTATATACAGTAACTGGCACATGTATGTAGTTTTTTATACAGTAACTGACACAGGTACGTAGTTTTGGTATATACAGTAGTAACTGGCACAGGTACGTAGTTTTGGTATATACAGTAACTGGCACATGTATGTAGTTTTTGTATACAGTAACTGACACAGGTACGTAGTTTTGGTATATACAGTAACTGGCACATGTACGTAGTTTTGGTATATACAGTAACTGACACGGGTACGTAGTTTTGGTATATACAGTAACTGACACAGGTACGTAGTTTTGGTATATACAGTATCTGACACGGGTACGTAGTTTTGGTATATACAGTAACTGAATCAGGTACGTAGTTTTGGTATATACAGTAACTGACACGGGTACGTAGTTTTGGTATATACAGTAACTGACACAGGTATGTAGTTTTGGTATATACAGTAACTGACACAGGTACGTAGTTTTGGTATACAGTAACTGGCACATGTATGTAGTTTTTGTATACAGTAACTGACACAGGTACGTAGTTTTGGTATATACAGTAACTGAATCAGGTACGTAGTTTTGGTATATACAGTAACTGACACGGGTACGTAGTTTTGGTATATACAGTAACTGACACAGGTACGTAGTTTTGGTATATACAGTATCTGACACAGGTACGTAGTTTTGGTATATACAGTAACTGAATCAGGTACGTAGTTTTGGTATATACAGTAACTGACACAGGTACGTAGTTTTGGTATATACAGTAACTGACACAGGTACGTAGTTTTGGTATATACAGTAACTGACACAGGTACGTAGTTTTGGTATACAGTAACTGGCACATGTATGTAGTTTTTGTATACAGTAACTGACACAGGTACGTAGTTTTTGTATATACAGTAACTGACACAGGTACGTAGTTTTGGTATATACAGTAACTGACACAGGTACGTAGTTTTGGTATATACAGTAACTGACACAGGTACGTAGTTTTGGTATATACAGTAACTGAATCAGGTACGTAGTTTTAGTATATACAGTAACTGACACGGGTACGTAGTTTTGGTATATACAGTAACTGACACAGGTACGTAGTTTTGGTATATACAGTATCTGACACAGGTACGTAGTTTTGGTATATACAGTAACTGAATCAGGTACGTAGTTTTGGTATATACAGTAACTGACACGGGTACGTAGTTTTGGTATATACAGTAACTGACACAGGTACGTAGTTTTGGTATATACAGTAACTGACACAGGTACGTAGTTTTGGTATACATTAACTGGCACATGTATGTAGTTTTTGTATACAGTAACTGACACAGGTACGTAGTTTTGGTATATACAGTAACTGACACAGGTACGTAGTTTTGGTATATACAGTAACTGGCACAGGTACGTAGTTTTGGTATATACAGTAACTGGCACATGTATGTAGTTTTTGTATACAGTAACTGACACAGGTACGTAGTTTTGGTATATACAGTAACTGACACAGGTACGTAGTTTTGGTATATACAGTAACTGGCACATGTATGTAGTTTTTTATACAGTAACTGACACAGGTACGTAGTTTTGGTATATACAGTAGTAACTGGCACAGGTACGTAGTTTTGGTATATACAGTAACTGACACGGGTACGTAGTTTTGGTATACAGTAACTGGCACATGTATGTAGTTTTTGTATACAGTAACTGACACAGGTACGTAGTTTTTGTATATACAGTAACTGACACAGGTACGTAGTTTTGGTATATACAGTAACTGGCACAGGTACGTAGTTTTGGTATATACAGTAACTGACACAGGTACGTAGTTTTGGTATATACAGTAACTGAATCAGGTACGTAGTTTTGGAATATACAGTAACTGACACGGGTACGTAGTTTTGGTATATACAGTAACTGACACAGGTACGTAGTTTTGGTATATACAGTATCTGACACAGGTACGTAGTTTTGGTATATACAGTAACTGAATCAGGTACGTAGTTTTGGTATATACAGTAACTGACACGGGTACGTAGTTTTGGTATATACAGTAACTGACACAGGTACGTAGTTTTGGTATATACAGTAACTGACACAGGTACGTAGTTTTGGTATACATTAACTGGCACATGTATGTAGTTTTTGTATACAGTAACTGACACAGGTACGTAGTTTTGGTATATACAGTAACTGACACAGGTACGTAGTTTTGGTATACAGTAACTGGCACATGTATGTAGTTTTTGTATACAGTAACTGACACAGGTACGTAGTTTTGGTATATACAGTAACTGACACAGGTACGTAGTTTTGGTATATACAGTAACTGGCACAGGTACGTAGTTTTGGTATATACAGTAACTGACACAGGTACGTAGTTTTGGTATATACAGTAACTGGCACATGTATGTAGTTTTTTATACAGTAACTGACACAGGTACGTAGTTTTGGTATATACAGTAACTGGCACAGGTACGTAGTTTTGGTATATACAGTAACTGGCACAGGTACGTAGTTTTGGTATATACAGTAACTGACACAGGTACGTAGTTTTGGTATATACAGTAACTGGCACAGGTACGTAGTTTTGGTATATACAGTAACTGACACAGGTACGTAGTTTTGGTATATACAGTAACTGGCACATGTATGTAGTTTTTTATACAGTAACTGACACAGGTACGTAGTTTTGGTATATACAGTAACTGGCACAGGTACGTAGTTTTGGTATATACAGTAACTGGCACATGTATGTAGTTTTTGTATACAGTAACTGACACAGGTACGTAGTTTTGGTATATACAGTAACTGACACAGGTACGTAGTTTTGGTATATACAGTAACTGGCACATGTATGTAGTTTTTTATACAGTAACTGACACAGGTACGTAGTTTTGGTATATACAGTAGTAACTGGCACAGGTACGTAGTTTTGGTATATACAGTAACTGGCACATGTATGTAGTTTTTGTATACAGTAACTGACACAGGTACGTAGTTTTGGTATATACAGTAACTGGCACATGTACGTAGTTTTGGTATATACAGTAACTGACACGGGTACGTAGTTTTGGTATATACAGTAACTGACACAGGTACGTAGTTTTGGTATATACAGTATCTGACACGGGTACGTAGTTTTGGTATATACAGTAACTGAATCAGGTACGTAGTTTTGGTATATACAGTAACTGACACGGGTACGTAGTTTTGGTATATACAGTAACTGACACAGGTATGTAGTTTTGGTATATACAGTAACTGACACAGGTACGTAGTTTTGGTATACAGTAACTGGCACATGTATGTAGTTTTTGTATACAGTAACTGACACAGGTACGTAGTTTTGGTATATACAGTAACTGAATCAGGTACGTAGTTTTGGTATATACAGTAACTGACACGGGTACGTAGTTTTGGTATATACAGTAACTGACACAGGTACGTAGTTTTGGTATATACAGTATCTGACACAGGTACGTAGTTTTGGTATATACAGTAACTGAATCAGGTACGTAGTTTTGGTATATACAGTAACTGACACAGGTACGTAGTTTTGGTATATACAGTAACTGACACAGGTACGTAGTTTTGGTATATACAGTAACTGACACAGGTACGTAGTTTTGGTATACAGTAACTGGCACATGTATGTAGTTTTTGTATACAGTAACTGACACAGGTACGTAGTTTTTGTATATACAGTAACTGACACAGGTACGTAGTTTTGGTATATACAGTAACTGACACAGGTACGTAGTTTTGGTATATACAGTAACTGACACAGGTACGTAGTTTTGGTATATACAGTAACTGAATCAGGTACGTAGTTTTAGTATATACAGTAACTGACACGGGTACGTAGTTTTGGTATATACAGTAACTGACACAGGTACGTAGTTTTGGTATATACAGTATCTGACACAGGTACGTAGTTTTGGTATATACAGTAACTGAATCAGGTACGTAGTTTTGGTATATACAGTAACTGACACGGGTACGTAGTTTTGGTATATACAGTAACTGACACAGGTACGTAGTTTTGGTATATACAGTAACTGACACAGGTACGTAGTTTTGGTATACATTAACTGGCACATGTATGTAGTTTTTGTATACAGTAACTGACACAGGTACGTAGTTTTGGTATATACAGTAACTGACACAGGTACGTAGTTTTGGTATATACAGTAACTGGCACAGGTACGTAGTTTTGGTATATACAGTAACTGGCACATGTATGTAGTTTTTGTATACAGTAACTGACACAGGTACGTAGTTTTGGTATATACAGTAACTGACACAGGTACGTAGTTTTGGTATATACAGTAACTGGCACATGTATGTAGTTTTTTATACAGTAACTGACACAGGTACGTAGTTTTGGTATATAAAGTAGTAACTGGCACAGGTACCTAGTTTTGGTATATACAGTAACTGACACAGGTACGTAGTTTTGGTATACAGTAACTGGCACATGTATGTAGTTTTTGTATACAGTAACTGACACAGGTACGTAGTTTTTGTATATACAGTAACTGACACAGGTACGTAGTTTTGGTATATACAGTAACTGGCACAGGTACGTAGTTTTGGTATATACAGTAACTGACACAGGTACGTAGTTTTGGTATATACAGTAACTGAATCAGGTACGTAGTTTTGGTATATACAGTAACTGACACGGGTACGTAGTTTTGGTATATACAGTAACTGACACGGGTACGTAGTTTTGGTATATACAGTATCTGACACAGGTACGTAGTTTTGGTATATACAGTAACTGAATCAGGTACGTAGTTTTGGTATATACAGTAACTGACACAGGTACGTAGTTTTGGTATATACAGTAACTGACACAGGTACGTAGTTTTGGTATATACAGTAACTGACACAGGTACGTAGTTTTGGTATACATTAACTGGCACATGTATGTAGTTTTTGTATACAGTAACTGACACAGGTACGTAGTTTTGGTATATACAGTAACTGACACAGGTACGTAGTTTTGGTATACAGTAACTGGCACATGTATGTAGTTTTTGTATACAGTAACTGACACAGGTACGTAGTTTTGGTATATACAGTAACTGACACAGGTACGTAGTTTTGGTATATACAGTAACTGGCACAGGTACGTAGTTTTGGTATATACAGTAACTGACACAGGTACGTAGTTTTGGTATATACAGTAACTGGCACATGTATGTAGTTTTTTATACAGTAACTGACACAGGTGCGTAGTTTTGGTATATACAGTAACTGGCACAGGTACGTAGTTTTGGTATATACAGTAACTGGCACATGTATGTAGTTTTTGTATACAGTAACTGACACAGGTACGTAGTTTTGGTATATACAGTAACTGACACAGGTACGTAGTTTTGGTATATACAGTAACTGGCACATGTATGTAGTTTTTTATACAGTAACTGACACAGGTACGTAGTTTTGGTATATACAGTAGTAACTGGCACAGGTACGTAGTTTTGGTATATACAGTAACTGGCACATGTATGTAGTTTTTGTATACAGTAACTGACACAGGTACGTAGTTTTGGTATATACAGTAACTGGCACATGTACGTAGTTTTGGTATATACAGTAACTGACACGGGTACGTAGTTTTGGTATATACAGTAACTGACACAGGTACGTAGTTTTGGTATATACAGTATCTGACACGGGTACGTAGTTTTGGTATATACAGTAACTGAATCAGGTACGTAGTTTTGGTATATACAGTAACTGGCACATGTATGTAGTTTTTTATACAGTAACTGACACAGGTACGTAGTTTTGGTATATACAGTAACTGGCACAGGTACGTAGTTTTGGTATATACAGTAACTGGCACATGTATGTAGTTTTTGTATACAGTAACTGACACAGGTACGTAGTTTTGGTATATACAGTAGTAACTGGCACAGGTACGTAGTTTTGGTATATACAGTAACTGGCACATGTATGTAGTTTTTGTATACAGTAACTGACACAGGTACGTAGTTTTGGTATATACAGTAACTGAATCAGGTACGTAGTTTTGGTATATACAGTAACTGACACGGGTACGTAGTTTTGGTATATACAGTAACTGACACAGGTACGTAGTTTTGGTATATACAGTATCTGACACAGGTACGTAGTTTTGGTATATACAGTAACTGACACAGGTACGTAGTTTTGGTATATACAGTAACTGACACGGGTACGTAGTTTTGGTATATACAGTAACTGACACAGGTACGTAGTTTTGGTATATACAGTAACTAACACAGGTACGTAGTTTTGGTATACAGTAACTGGCACATGTATGTAGTTTTTGTATACAGTAACTGACACAGGTACGTAGTTTTGGTATATACAGTAACTGACACAGGTACGTAGTTTTGGTATATACAGTAACTGGCACAGGTACGTAGTTTTGGTATATACAGTAACTGACACAGGTACGTAGTTTTGGTATATACAGTAACTGGCACAGGTACGTAGTTTTGGTATATACAGTAACTGACACAGGTACGTAGTTTTGGTATATACAGTAACTGGCACATGTATGTAGTTTTTTATACAGTAACTGACACAGGTACGTAGTTTTGGTATATACAGTAACTGGCACATGTATGTAGTTTTTGTATACAGTAACTGACACAGGTACGTAGTTTTGGTATATACAGTAGTAACTGGCACAGGTACGTAGTTTTGGTATATACAGTAACTGGCACATGTATGTAGTTTTTGTATACAGTAACTGACACAGGTACGTAGTTTTGGTATATACAGTAACTGAATCAGGTACGTAGTTTTGGTATATACAGTAACTGACACGGGTACGTAGTTTTGGTATATACAGTAACTGACACAGGTACGTAGTTTTGGTATATACAGTATCTGACACAGGTACGTAGTTTTGGTATATACAGTAACTGAATCAGGTACGTAGTTTTGGTATATACAGTAACTGACACGGGTACGTAGTTTTGGTATATACAGTAACTGACACAGGTACGTAGTTTTGGTATATATAGTAACTGACACAGGTACGTAGTTTTGGTATACAGTAACTGGCACATGTATGTAGTTTTTGTACACAGTAACTGACACAGGTACGTAGTTTTGGTATATACAGTAGTAACTGGCACAGGTACGTAGTTTTGGTATATACAGTAACTGAATCAGGTACGTAGTTTTGGTATATACAGTAACTGACACGGGTACGTAGTTTTGGTATATACAGTAACTGACACAGGTACGTAGTTTTGGTATATACAGTAACTGAATCAGGTACGTAGTTTTGGTATATACAGTAACTGACACGGGTACGTAGTTTTGGTATATACAGTAACTGACACAGGTACGTAGTTTTGGTATATACAGTATCTGACACAGGTACGTAGTTTTGGTATATACAGTAACTGACACGGGTACGTAGTTTTGGTATATACAGTAACTGACACGGGTACGTAGTTTTGGTATATACAGTATCTGACACGGGTACGTAGTTTTGGTATATACAGTAACTGAATCAGGTACGTAGTTTTGGTATATACAGTAACTGGCACATGTATGTAGTTTTTTATACAGTAACTGACACAGGTACGTAGTTTTGGTATATACAGTAACTGGCACAGGTACGTAGTTTTGGTATATACAGTAACTGGCACATGTATGTAGTTTTTGTATACAGTAACTGACACAGGTACGTAGTTTTGGTATATACAGTAGTAACTGGCACAGGTACGTAGTTTTGGTATATACAGTAACTGGCACATGTATGTAGTTTTTGTATACAGTAACTGACACAGGTACGTAGTTTTGGTATATACAGTAACTGAATCAGGTACGTAGTTTTGGTATATACAGTAACTGACACGGGTACGTAGTTTTGGTATATACAGTAACTGACACATGTACGTAGTTTTGGTATATACAGTATCTGACACAGGTACGTAGTTTTGGTATATACAGTAACTGACACAGGTACGTAGTTTTGGTATATACAGTAACTGACACGGGTACGTAGTTTTGGTATATACAGTAACTGACACAGGTACGTAGTTTTGGTATATACAGTAACTAACACAGGTACGTAGTTTTGGTATACAGTAACTGGCACATGTATGTAGTTTTTGTATACAGTAACTGACACAGGTACGTAGTTTTGGTATATACAGTAACTGACACAGGTACGTAGTTTTGGTATATACAGTAACTGGCACAGGTACGTAGTTTTGGTATATACAGTAACTGACACAGGTACGTAGTTTTGGTATATACAGTAACTGGCACAGGTACGTAGTTTTGGTATATACAGTAACTGACACAGGTACGTAGTTTTGGTGTATACAGTAACTGGCACATGTATGTAGTTTTTTATACAGTAACTGACACAGGTACGTAGTTTTGGTATATACAGTAACTGGCACAGGTACGTAGTTTTGGTATATACAGTAACTGGCACATGTATGTAGTTTTTGTATACAGTAACTGACACAGGTACGTAGTTTTGGTATATACAGTAGTAACTGGCACAGGTACGTAGTTTTGGTATATACAGTAACTGGCACATGTATGTAGTTTTTTTATACAGTAACTGACACAGGTACGTAGTTTTGGTATATACAGTAACTGAATCAGGTACGTAGTTTTGGTATATACAGTAACTGACACGGGTACGTAGTTTTGGTATATACAGTAACTGACACAGGTACGTAGTTTTGGTATATACAGTATCTGACACAGGTACGTAGTTTTGGTATATACAGTAACTGAATCAGGTACGTAGTTTTGGTATATACAGTAACTGACACGGGTACGTAGTTTTGGTATATACAGTAACTGACACAGGTACGTAGTTTTGGTATATATAGTAACTGACACAGGTACGTAGTTTTGGTATACAGTAACTGGCACATGTATGTAGTTTTTGTACACAGTAACTGACACAGGTACGTAGTTTTGGTATATACAGTAGTAACTGGCACAGGTACGTAGTTTTGGTATATACAGTAACTGAATCAGGTACGTAGTTTTGGTATATACAGTAACTGACACAGGTACGTAGTTTTGGTATATACAGTAACTGACACAGGTACGTAGTTTTGGTATATACAGTAACTGAATCAGGTACGTAGTTTTGGTATATACAGTAACTGACACGGGTACGTAGTTTTGGTATATACAGTAACTGACACAGGTACGTAGTTTTGGTATATACAGTATCTGACACAGGTACGTAGTTTTGGTATATACAGTAACTGAATCAGGTACGTAGTTTTGGTATATACAGTAACTGACACGGGTACGTAGTTTTGGTATATACAGTAACTGACACAGGTACGTAGTTTTGGTATATACAGTATCTGACACAGGTACGTAGTTTTGGTATATACAGTAACTGACACAGGTACGTAGTTTTGGTATATACAGTAACTGACACGGGTACGTAGTTTTGGTATATACAGTAACTGACACAGGTACGTAGTTTTGGTATATACAGTAACTGACACAGGTACGTAGTTTTGGTATACAGTAACTGGCACATGTATGTAGTTTTTGTATACAGTAACTGACACAGGTACGTAGTTTTGGTATATACAGTAGCTGACACAGGTACGTAGTTTTGGTATATACAGTAACTGGCACAGGTACGTAGTTTTGGTATATACAGTAACTGATACAGGTACGTAGTTTTGGTATATACAGTAACTGGCACAGGTACGTAGTTTTGGTATATACAGTAACTGACACAGGTACGTAGTTTTGGTATATACAGTAACTGGCACATGTATGTAGTTTTTTATACAGTAACTGACACAGGTACGTAGTTTTGGTATATACAGTAACTGGCACAGGTACGTAGTTTTGGTATATACAGTAACTGGCACATGTATGTAGTTTTTGTATACAGTAACTGACACAGGTACGTAGTTTTGGTATATACAGTAGTAACTGACACAGGTACGTAGTTTTGGTATATACAGTAACTTGCACATGTATGTAGTTTTGGTATATACAGTAACTGACACAGGTACGTAGTTTTGGTATATACAGTAACTTGCACATGTATGTAGTTTTGGTATATACAGTAACTGGCACATGTACGTAGTTTTGGTATATACAGTAACTTGCACATGTATGTAGTTTTGGTATATACAGTAACTGGCACATGTACGTAGTTTTTTATACAGTAACTGACACAGGTACGTAGTTTTGGTATATACAGTAACTTGCACATGTATGTAGTTTTGGTATATACAGTAACTGACACAGGTACGTAGTTTTTGTATATACAGTAACTTGCACATGTATGTAGTTTTGGTATATACAGTAACTGGCACATGTACGTAGTTTTGGTATATACAGTAACTTGCACATGTACGTAGTTTTGGTATATACAGTAACTGGCACATGTACGTAGTTTTGGTATATACAGTAACTGAAACAGGTACGTAGTTTTGGTATATACAGTAACTGGCACAGGTACGTAGTTTTTGTATACAGTAACTGGCACATGTATGTAGTTTTGGTATATACAGTAACTGACACAGGTACGTAGTTTTGGTATATACAGTAACTGGCACATGTATGTAGTTTTGGTATATACAGTAACTGGCACAGGTACGTAGTTTTGGTATATACAGTAACTGACACAGGTACGTAGTTTTGGTATATACAGTAACTGGCACATGTATGTAGTTTTGGTATATACAGTAACTGGCACAGGTACGTAGTTTTGGTATATACAGTAACTGGGACATGTACGTAGTTTTGGTATATACAGTATCTGGCACATGTACGTAGTTTTGGTATATACAGTAACTGACACAGGTACGTAGTTTTGGTATATACAGTAACTGGCACATGTATGTAGTTTTGGTATATACAGTAACTGGCACAGGTACGTAGTTTTGGTATATACAGTAACTGACACAGGTACGTAGTTTTGGTATATACAGTAACTGACACAGGTACGTAGTTTTGGTATATACAGTAACTGGCACAGGTACGTAGTTTTGGTATATACAGTAACTGGCACATGTATGTAGTTTTTGTATACAGTAACTAGTTAAATATTAAATGCTACTTTTTCTGAACTTATTCTCCCCTCATGTTGCTTTTGAACTCATTCAATGAAAAAGTTGGAATAATTCATTAAAAATTTTCATTGGTGAATGAGTTGAGAATCTGAATTCGTCATAAGTTTTTTTGTCTTGTTCACACATCTTTGAGCATGAGTATGGGCATCTGCATTTGTTCATATGAGAGATTTTGCATTATGCACTCACAGAAGATCTCCCTTTGACCAATAAACACTGGAAACATAAATAACTGTAAATGAACAAATGTTTATAGCAATGCTTCGATGATTCTGTGGTACAACTGGAAAATAACATAAATAACTGTAAATGAATAAATGTGTATAGCAATGCTTCGATGATTCTGTGGTACAATTGGAAAGAAAAGATTTTTGTCGTTGGTATAAATGGCAATTTATGTTTTGAAAAAAAGTACTTATAATTTTTAAAGTTCGAATACACCTTGACCAATTGTAATATACACGTGGCTATATTATAGGGACCACTCACTTTTTTTTCACTGTATCTAAGAAAACAAATTCAATGACAACTCAACATGGTATTTAGGAATGTTTTTAGGGCATTCAACGAAATTAAAACACATTCAATAAGAAAAGAAATTTAGAGAACCGGAAAAGCTGTATTGTACTAAAAAGACGCGCTCAAAAGGCATCCCAAAGTCTAGAAAAATCGTCTTTTACTGTCTTTTATTAGCAGACACGTCATCAAATCACACACAAAATGTGTTACTTTGTCAAGAAAATTAACTATTCAACGAATATTTCAATATCGGGTATAACCACAACGCGTCTGGTACAATTCTTGTGTCAATCGTCTCGTACCATTGACCAGACGTCAAAGCCCCGCCACGCCTGAATGTTTGGTATTTTGATACAGTACATTGACATTTTGATACAGTACATTGACATTTTGTCCGCGATAGTCTCACCTATACTAAACTGGGTTAAAGTCCGGTAAAAGGCCACGTGAGTGTCTGTATCATTTCCTCTTGAATATAGTCTTGTACTTGGCGGATCTGTGTTGTCTGCTATGTTATCTGATAGGATGGGCCGATGTGCAGATAGATGGGCATCGAAATGCAGCCCAAATCAAGGTCCAGTGCTCTGAATTCGGTACCTCTGCCTATTTACAGTTTCATCAAGGACATGCAAGCAAAGCGTAAATTTTACAGAAAACCTCAAACAGTACACCAACACCACCAAATGCTCGTGTGGACAGAATGCGAGTCGTATGGTATGCCGTATTTCTTGGTCTCTAAACATAAATACTGCCGTTTGTCGGACAAAGTAAAAAGCGGGTTTCATAAGACTAGTGGACGCTTCGCCAATGTCTAATATCCCATGTCCGATGATCACGTGTCCAATGTCAATATGCCATTTACCAGTAAAATACCTGTGTAAACGCTGCTTTAGGATAGTAAAGCGGACTTGTTATTTGTTAGAGTACAGGGTACCGCAGTTGTGATTAGTTAGAATACAGGGTACCGCAGTTGTGTTTTGTTAGAGTACAGGGTACCGCAGTTGTGATTAGTTAGAATACAGGGTACCGCAGTTGTTATTTGTTAGAGTTCAGGGTACCGCAGTTGTGTTTTGTTAGAGTACAGGGTACCGCAGTTGTGTTTTGTAAGAGTACAGGGTACCGCAGTTGTGATTAGTTAGAATACAGGGTACCGCAGTTGTATTTTGTTAGAGTACAGGGTACCGCAGTTGTGTTTTGTTAGAGTACAGGGTACCGCAGTTGGGTTTTGTTAGAGTACAGGGTATCGCAGTTGTGTTTTGTTAGAGAACAGGGTACCGCAGTTGTTATTTGTTAGAGTACAGGGTACCGCAGTTGTGTTTTGTTGGAGTACAGGGTACCGCAGTTGTGTTTTGTTAGAATACAGGGTACCGCAGTTGTGTTTTGTTAGAGAACAGGTTACCGCAGTTGTGTTTTGTTAGAGAACAGGTTACCGCAGTTGTGTTTTGTTGGAGTACAGGGTACCGCAGTTGTGTTTTGTTAGAGAACAGGTTACCGCGGTTGTGTTTTGTTAGAGAACAGGTTACCGCGGTTGTGTTTTGTTAGAGTACAGGGTATCGCAGTTGTGTTTTGTTGGAGTACAGGTTACCGCAGTTGTGTTTTGTTAGAGTACAGGTTACCGCAGTTGTGTTTTGTTAGAGTACAGGTTACCGCGGTTGTGTTTTGTTGGAGTACAGGTTACCGCAGTTGTGTTTTGTTAGAGTACAGGTTACCGCAGTTGTGTTTTGTTAGAGTACAGGGTACCGCAGTTGTGTTTTGTTAGAGAACAGGGTACGCAGTTGTGTTTTGTTTGAGTACAGGGTACCGCAGTTGGGTTTTGGTAGAGTACAGGTTACCACAGTTGTGGTTTGTAAGAGTACAGGGTACCGCAGTTGTGTTTTGTTTGAGTACAGGTTACCGCAGTTGTGTTTTGTTAGAGAACAGTGTACCGCAGTTGTGTTTTGTTTGAGTACAGGGTACCGCAGTTGTGTTTTGTTAAAGTACAGGGTACCGCATTTGTGTTTTGTTAGAGTACAGGTTACCGCAGTTGGGTTTTGTTAGAGTACAGTGTACCACAGTTGTGATTAGTTAGAGCACAGGGTACCGCAGTTGTGTTTTGTAAGAGTACAGGGTACCGCAGTTGTGTTTTGTTAGAGTACAGGGTACCGCAGTTGTGTTTTGTAAGAGTACAGGGTACCGCAGTTGTGTTTTGTAAGAGTACAGGGTACCGCAGTTGTGTTTTGTTAAGAGTACAGGTTACCGCAGTTGTGTTTTGTTAGAGTACAGGTTACCGCAGTTGTGTTTTGTAAGAGTACAGGGTTCCGCAGTTGTGTTTTGTTTGAGTACAGGGTACCGCAGTTTTGATTTGTTAAAGTACAGGGTACCGCAGTTGTGTTTTGTTAGAGTACAGGGTACCGCAGTTGGGTTTTGTTAGAGTACAGGTTACCGCAGTTGGGTTTTGTTAGAGTACAGGGTACCGCAGTTGTGATTAGTTAGAGTACAGGGTACCGCAGTTGGGTTTTGTTTGAGTACAGGGTACCGCAGTTGTGTTTTGTAAGAGTTCAGGGTACCGCAGTTGTGTTTTGTAAGAGTACAGGGTACCGCAGTTGTGTTTTGGTAGAGTACAGGGTACCGCAGTTGTGTTTTGGTAGAGTACAGGGTACCGCAGTTGTGTTTTGTTTGAACACAGGGTACCGCAGTTGTGTTTTGTAAGAGTACAGGGTACCGCAGTTGTGTTTTGTTTGAGTAAAAGGTACCGCAGTTGTGTTTTGTAAGAGTACAGGGTACCGCAGTTGTGTTTTGTTTGAGTACAGGGTACCGCAGTTGTGATGAGTTAGAGTACATGGTGCCGCAGTTGTGTTTTGTTTGAGTACAGGGTACCGCAGTTGTGTTTTGTAAGAGTACAGAATACCGCAGTTTTGTTTTGTAAGAGTACAGGGTACGCAGTTGGGTTTTGTTTGAGTACAAGGTACCGCAGTTGTGATTTGTTGGAGTACAGGGTACCGCAGTTGTGTTTTATAAGAGTACAGGGTACCGCAGTTGGGTTTTGTTTGAGTACAAGGTACCGCAGTTTTGATTTGTTAAAGTACAGGGTATCGCATTTGTGTTTTGTTAGAGTACAGGGTACGCAGTTGTGATTTGTTGGAGTACAGGGTACCGCAGTTGTGTTTTGTTTGAGTACAGGGTACCGCAGTTGGGATTTGTTGGAGTACAGGGTACCACATTTGTGGTTTGTAAGAGTACAGGGTACCGCAGTTGTGATTAGTTAGAGTACAGGTTACCGCAGTTGTGTTTTGTAAGAGTACAGGGTACCGCAGTTGTGTTTTGTAAGAGTACAGGGTACCGCAGTTGTGATTTGTAAGAGTACAGGGTACCGCAGTTGTGATTAGTTAGAGTACAGGGTACCGCAGTTGTGTTTTGTTAGAGTTCAGGGTACCGCAGTTGTGTTTTGTTAGAAAACAGGGTACCGCATTTGTGTTTTGTTTGAGTACAGGGTACCGCAGTTGTGTTTTGTAAAAGTACAGGGTACCGCAGTTGTATTTTGTTAGAGTACAGGGTACCGCAGTTGGGTTTTGTAAGAGTACAGGGTACCGCAGTTGGGTTATGTAAGAGTACAGGGTACCGCAGTTGTGATTTGTTGGAGTACAGGATACCGCAGTTGTGATTTGTTGGAGTACAGGGTACCGCAGTTGTGTTTTGTTAGAGTACAGGGTACCGCAGTTGTGTTTTGTTAGAGTACAGGGTACCACAGTTGTGTTTTGTAAGAGTACGGGGTACCGCAGTTGTGATTAGTTAGAGTACAGGGTACCGCAGTTGGGTTTTGTTAGAGTACAGGGTAACACAGTTGGGTTTTGTTAGAGTACAGGGTAACACAGTTGTGTTTTGTAAGAGTACAGGGTACCGCAGTTATGATTTGTTAGAGTACAGGGTACCGCAGTTGCACGTGCCGCCTACACGACAAACGGCGCCACACACAAAACGAAACACTGTAAAGAGTGCAACAAAATTTACTTTTACAAAAGATGAAATATCTGGTCCCTAACTTATGGCCAAGTGTATAGAACACCCGGGAATACCAAGTCGTGTCGTCTGCCGTTGATATATCACATGTATATATACAGGTGCTACAGTATATGATGAACACCTGTCACAACCCAGATTCATCATTTGTTTCTATTTAATAAATCATAAAACATATGTTCATGGCGCTCATGGATACTTAAACAAAGAAATCGATATTTTGAACACAGATGGAATGGTAGTTAAGGGAATAAAAATCTTACTGATAGTTTTGCCAGGTGCATCTTTTAGTTGTCTCATATTAACAACCGATTCGGAGGGAATATGTAACTCGTTTCAAACAGCTGGAGGTAGATTCTTCAATGACCTTGTGTTGTCCTGTGTTCAATATGTTCAGATAAAAACTGCATGTTGGTAAAACTGTGGATATTGCTCGGTATTTTTCTCGTATGTGTTAATATGCTTGTAACAACGGTATGACTAGGTTGAAGGGTTGTGACTATCTGATCCGCTAGATATCAGACGGATTGATAGTCAAAATATCTCTCTCTATATAATCGCGAGATGTCAGCGACCTACTACATGTAAATGTTTTTTTGTTATACCGGCTTTTTAGCTAAGGCTAGTATAGCCGTGCTATTGTCACTCCTTTACTTAATTAGACAGGATTATGCATAGATGCCTTTTCGATATATACAACCTCTTCCGGGTAACTGGGTAACTATTTCCAATAATTTTCATTAATAGATGTAAATAAGATATCAGTGAAAATAGCAGATATCTTTCTTTAAATCTACGCATTCAATTATGTTACAGTATATAGAGTATTAACTAATTATCGTTACCAATTTCTTAGACAATCTGTTTGAAATTAGCCGCCGTCACGGGTAAGTTTTGGATCACGTGACATTAGACGGCAGGAGAAAATCCATCTCGTCGTACATTGTTTGTTCCTACATTATTGCCATCCCATCAGATATCGTCTACAGTGTGTCTTTGTCCTAAGTACCTAGGCTTCAGCAATTTATTTGTTTTCTATATTCCTGTTCCGTGACAGTGTTGTTAACGTATTTTTCAGATCCCTCCGCTGTATGTGTCCGTCATTGTCTTTAGTGGGAAGGCGTGGGACGCCGTTACTGATCCCATGATAGGAATCTTAGTCAGTCGTACAAACACAAGATTCGGCAAACTCCGCCCTTGGTAAGTAATTTTAAAATGTGTGCTCTAATTCTTATTTCTCCTGACGTTTTCTGTTTTCCGTGTCTTTTTCTCATGTACAGCTTTGATACATTAAAGGATTGGTTCATTACAGGATCCTGTTTTCGACGCCTTTTGGTTGTGCTGCATATTTTTTGATGTGGTATGTTCCTGACGTCAGCGATGAGGCCAAATTAGGATATTATTTTGTCTTCTATTGCTTATTCCAAGGGTTTTTGACGGTAAGGATGTTTTTGTTATTTCCTGTAATACTGTCATAGGCTTTATTATTTTAACTGTTTAGTTTGTGGGATTCTGAATTGGAAAATGTGTAACATTCATTATTTAAATGGAAACAGAACATTGAGTGACCAGTTACGATGCTATGAAAAAGAGAAAGTCATCATCATTATCGTAATGTATCATGTATATCACACCCACCTGGGCTAACCACACAGGTGCTTAACACATTGCTAAATGGAGTTTTCTCGTTTAATGTCAGATTCCTGACATTTGCTCTTCATTTGTAATTCACATCATTTAAAAATGTGATAATTAATCAAATGCTATGATTATCAGACCAACTGGAAATACACATTTAAAACAGACCCCCTCGCCGATAGCACTTTATAATTAATAAACTCAAGTTAAGTTCATAAAATTCTGTCGCACGGTTTTCGAAAAAAATTAACGGAAATCTTCGCGGCGGAAGAAACCAGAAAAAAATAATAACTATTAGAAATTAAAAACTAAGCAAACACAATTTGTCCCCTAACTCGTTTTGGGGATGTAATAAAAATTATTCGACTAACTGGAAATATGCATTTAAAACAAACCCCACCGTCACGTGGTGGGCGAGTGGAGGGGTCACTCTGAACAGAGCCCCGAAGTCAATGTAAAATTCTCCCATAATTTTGGACCGTGTAGTGTACAACTCACCTGCGGCCCTTGTAAGCCAAGTGCATGTATATGTACATTGAACTTTATTGGTGTGTATTGCATTAACTCTTCCTTTACTGGTGGACCAATTTTCACATTACTTCATAGGTATGTTAGGGAATATATTTAGATGTGCACGCAGCTGTTTAAATTCCAAAATTTTGGTTACCATGGTAACTATTCACGATTTTATTTTGGGAATTGCGGGGGTATTAGTCAGCCATCCTGGCGACAGTTCTAATTTTAACTGTTAAATATGTAAGATTATGAATTGGAAATGTGTAAAACTAATTATTCAAAGGAAAATAGAACATTGAGTGGCCAGTTATGTTGCTTTGAAAAAGAGATAGTCATCATCATTATCGTAATGTATCATGTATATCACACCCACCTGGGCTTATCACACAGGTGCTTAACACACTGCTAAATGGAGTTTTCTTGTTTAATGTCAGATTCCTGACATTTGCTCTTCATTTGTAATTCACATCATTTGAAAATGTGATAATTAATCAAATGCTATTATTATCAGACTAACTTGAAATACACATTTAAAACAGCCCCCCCCTCGCCGATAGCACTTTATAATTAATAAAATGCTATAATTATTTTACCACCTGGGAATACACTTTTAAAACAAATCCCTCGCCGATAGAACTTGATAAGAAATGGAAATTATAATGTTGGACCATTACAGGCGTCCCTCACCCAAATCCTCACATATCGGTTCACAGTGCCAAAATACATTTAAATTTAGACCAATGAAAATGCAGAAAATGGGGCCATTTTGTTTAATCATTAACATCTATTACGATATTGTTCGTGGAATTATATTACACTTACAAATCAAATTTCATCAAAATAGGACACAATTTGAATTTGGACTAATTAGAGGCCAGAAAATGGTGGCCGTTTTATTGAATCAGATAACCAAAGTTCTTTAGTGTTGTAATTGCTATGACACCACTTGGTACAAAATTTCATCAAGTTAGCATATCATAAATAATATTGGAAATAGATAGGGAGCTGGCCTGGAATCTTGGCGTTCACTTGTAAATTTGTTGAAATAAAAAAGGGCTGTGGACGCCATATAAGATGTCGGAAACAAATCAGAAAAAATAGTTTTTGACACCGTATCGCAGTCATACAAACTCACGTTAAGTTCATTAAATTCTGCGTACAGTTTTCGAAAAAAAAACCAACAAATAACGGAAACCTTCCCGGTGGGAAAAACCTGATTTTTTTTTAATTAGAATTAAAGAAAAAAGCAAACACAATTTGTCCCCTAATTCGTTTTGGAGACGTTATAAATTAAATGCTTTTATTATTCGACTAACTGGAAATATGTATTTTTAACAAACCCCACCGTCACGTGGTGGGCGAGTAGAGGGGTCACTCTGAACAGAGCCCTGAAGTCAATGTAAAATTCTCCCATAATTTTGCACCGTGCAGTGTACAACTTACCTGCGGCCCTTGTAAGCCAAGTGCATGTATATGTACATTGAATTGTATTGGTGTGTATTGCTGTTAACTCCTCCTTTACTTGCGGACCGATTTTCACAAAACCTTACAGGTATGTTGGGAGCGTGTGTAGATGTGCATGTAGCTGTTTAAATCCCAAAAGTTTGGTTGCCATGGTAACAAGACATGCACTATTAACAGGTTTTTGTCTCGCCTCGACGATAGTCGAGAAAGTGAGACTTAGGTGTTACTTTTGCGGCGGCGGCGTCAATATTTGCGTTAAAGTCCACTTTTCACAGTGTTATCAATTATCCAATTGAATTTAAAGTTGGTCACATTGTTCAAACCATCATACTTAATACCTTACCTCAATTTAAATGAAATCGTGTTACAGGTTTTGGTGTTTTGGGGCAAAAACATGGGAATTTTGAGAATTTGCGTTGAAGTCCACTTTTTATATTGTTACAGATATCCGATTGATTTGAAACTTTATGTAGTTACTAACATCATCATACTGAACATCTTAGTGAAATTTGGAGGAAATTTGTATACAGGTTTTGCTGTTTTGGGTCAAATACATGGGAATTTTGAGAATTTGCGTTAAAGTCCACTTTTTATAGTGTCGCTGATATCGGATTCAATTGAAACTTAGGGTAGTTACTAATATCATCATACTGAACATCGTAATGAGGTTTGGAGGACATTTATTTGCAGGTTGCGCTGTTTGGGGGCAAAAACATTGGAATTTTGAGAATTTTCGTTAAAGTCCACTTTTTATAGTGTGACTGATATCGGATTCAATTGAAAGTTAGGGTAGTTACTAATATTATCATACTGAAGACCTTCCTGAAAATTGAAGGAAATTTTGGGATAAAAACATGGGAATTTTGAGAATTTACGTTAGCATCCACTATTTATAGTGTTATTGATATGTAATTAAATTGAAACTTGGCTATGTTACAGATATAATCTTGCTTATCGGCAAAGCGGGAAAGGCGAGACATACAATTACGCGTAATTATTGTTTCATATCCGCACAACTCCTCCTTTACTTGCGGACCGATTTTCACACAACTCCATAGGTATGTTAGGGAATATATTTAGATGTGCACGCAGCTGTTTAAATTCCAAAATTTTGGCTACCTTGGTAGCTATTCATGTTTTTATTTTGCGAATTGCGGGGGTATTAGTCAGCCATCCTGGCGACAGTTCTAGTATTAACTGTTAAATATGTAGGATTCTGAATTGGAAATGTGTAACACTAATTATTTAAAGGAAAACAGAATATTGAGTGGCCAGTTATGTTGCTATGAAAAAGAGAAAGTCATCATCATTATCGTAATATATTTACATTCGCGCTGCAACCCACGATATGAACACTACCAGTAAAAATGCCTTTCATAAAAGTATGAAAGCAATGGCTCTCGTGACGTAGCACGATGTTTAATTATGACGTCATAGATCCAGCTTGTTCAATGAGAGTCTTTTTTCGCGCCGCTTCGAATAACATGGAGATTGCCCTTGCGTCAAACGCTCAAATGACTCGTCATTATCATTGGCGCCAAATTTATTCAAGCTGGGCTGTTCCGCCAATGTCGTTTAAATGACGACGCCTATAGAAGGGCAGCTAATAAAGACATTATCTGGAAAAAATATAAATGGAATTCAGTATCTGTGTTATAGTAAAAATGTAAATATATGGATTGAAAGACATTTTTTTTAACTTTCATAGTGCTATGAAAGGTCAGCCGTTACATCCATATTTAGCATCAAATGTAACGGCTGACCTTTCATAGCACTATGAAAGTTAAAAAATGACTTTCAATCCTTATGTATCATGTATATCACACCCACCTGGGCTAATCACACAGGTGCCTAAAACATTGCTAAATGGAGTTTTCTCGTTTAATGTCAGATTCCTGACATTTGCTCTTCATTTGTAATTCACATCATTTAAAAATGTGATAATTAATCAAATGCTATGATTATCAGACCAACTGGAAATACACATTTAAAACAGAACCCCTCGCCGATAGTACTTTATAATTAATAAAATGCTATAATTATTCGACCAACTAGGAATACGCATTTAAAGGCCCAATATACGTAACTTTAGGAAATTTTTCTTGATTCTGAAAAATTCTGAAAAAAAAAATCCAGTTGATAACCATGCAAAAATAAGCCTATAACGAAGTAAACCTGAGCGGTAACTAACAAGAAACCCTTCACAGAAAAATCCAAAATTGAAAATACTTCAGGTGGGGCCCACTTCAACAACAAGCCGAAGTTAGAAGACAGTTCAAAATGGACGCGTGTTTACAAATACCGGGTTTCAACTGCTGCTGTACCGGTAACCGCGAAAGAATTCATCTTGAATATTGCTGATATCAGTTTATCTTAACTAAATCTATAAATGATGTAATCTCGTTTGAAACAAGTTATTTCATTAGCTTAAAAATTATGTTATCAGCCCATAACGTAAAAAATGACGCCGCCGTTTATAACGTCGCTATTGATTGGTTAATGCAGTGGCGTAATAATTTGTAAGAGACAAGAGTCCATCAATAAAGTTCAGTCTGTTTGACCTTGACATTCAGCGCATTGCTCTCAGTGTTCGTAATTTGATATTACCTGATATAAGGCTATGGGTACCGTTTCACTAAGCTTCGTAACTTACGAACGTTCGTTAATATTTACGCAAAAGTTACGAACGTTCGTAAGTTACGAAGCTTAGTGAAACGGTACCATGGTCAACAATGAAATCGTGCCCTTTAGAGCTGAAATCAATGCACTAAAATCTGAAAATTACGATCAAAAATATGAATTAGATGATCTAGAGAAATACAATCGTAAGGACTGTGTTTCGAAGAGTCCAGTAGCGTCGAAAACACCATCAAAATGATTCTTGACGCGGTCAGCAATCTTCCTGGTGCTGTCCTCAAGCCAGAGGACATAGTTAGGTATCATCGTGTTGGAGAAACAACAAACCACGGCAAGTCGCGAGGCGAGACGTAACCCGATGATGACGAGGAAACACTGCAAGGACATACCGGTACATAAAACCATATTGGTAATGATAAACATGACGATTTCGATTTTCCGATCGTGAACTTCCCCTTCCATGTTGTAACATCTCTGCTTCTCCATCATTTGGTGTTTACATGTCGCAGTTGATTAATTATTCTAGGGCTTGCTCTGAATATCGAGATTTTCGCGATAGATGTCAGCTGCTGACAAACAAACTTACGGCACAAGGATTCGAGAGATGCAGGTTGATGAAGACTATGGGCATAACTAGACTAACACAATCATGATAATCAGATTTGATCCATGCCCTTGTAGACTTCCTAACCCAAAACTATAAAATTGCTGAGCATAAAGAGAAAATTGCTATCATGATATTAGCATTGATGTCAGGGTCTTGTCATAGCCCTCAGGGACCCAGTTTCTTAGTTGAACTTGAAAACAGTTGCGAAACTCACCCACCAGCCAAACTTTAATTTATACAGATATGCCTCAAGGCTTTGTCTTCAGGTCTGCCCCTGTTCATGGGATCTTTAAGGAAAATATTTTACCATGATTACTTAGATACCAATGTATCCAGGTGAGCGATACAGGCCTCTGAACCTCTTGTTATATCTGTTCATCGTTTATTTATGTCTGTCCATCGTTTATCTATGTCTGTCCATCGTTTATTTATGTCTGTCCAACGTTTATCTATGTCTGTCCATCGTTTGTTAATGTCTGTCCATCGTTTATTTATATATGTCCATCGTTTATTTATGGCCGTCCATCGTTAATTTATGTCTGTCCATCGTTTATTTATGTCTGTCTATCGGTTATTTATGTCTGTCCAACGTTTATCTATGTCTGTCCATCGTTTGTTAATGTCTGTCCATCGTTTATTCATGTATGTCCATCGTTTATTCATGTATGTCCATCGTTTATTTATGTCTGTCCAACGTTTATCTATGTCTGTCCATCGTTTATTCATGTCTGTCCATCGTTTATTCATGTCTGTCCCTCATTTCTTTACGTCTGTCCATCATTTATTCATGTATGTCCATCATTTATTCATGTCCGTCCATCGTTTATTCATATCTTTCCATCATTTCTGTAAGTCTGTCCATCGTTTATTCATGTCTGTCCATCGTTTATTCATGTCTGTCCATCGTTTATTCATGTCTTTCCATCGTTTGTTTATGTCTGTCCCTCATTTCTTTAAGTCTGTCCATCATTTATTCATTTTTGTCCGTCATTTATTCATGTCTGTCCGTCGTTTATTCATGTCTGTCCATCGTTTATTCATGTCTGTCCATCGTTTATTCATGCCTGTCTATCGTTTATTCATGTCTGTCCATCATTTCGTTGCAGTGTCTCCACGTGCCTTACACGTCCCTTACCATGTACATCACTGGAAGTCAGAGGGAGAGAGACTCTGCTACGGCTTACAGCAAGTATTTACTTCATAACCCTGTATACTTAAGCTTACAGCAAGTATTTACTCCATAGCCCTGTATACTTCAGCTAACAGCAAGTATTTACTTCATAACTCTGTATACTACAGCTAACAGCAAGTATTTACTTCATAACTCTGTATACTACAGCTTACAGCAAGTATTTACTCCATAACCCTGTATACTACAGCTTACAGCAAGTATTTACTTCATAACCCTGTATACTTAAGCTTACAGCAAGTATTTACTTCATAACTCTGTATACTACAGCTTACAGCAAGTATTTACCCCATAACCCTGTATACTTCAGCTAACAGCAAGTTTTTACTCCATAACCCTGTATACTTAAGCTTACAGCAAGTATTTACTTCATAACCCTGTATACTTAAGCTTACAGCAAGTATTTACTCCATAACCCTGTATACTTCAGCTAACAGCAAGTATTTACTTCATAACCCTGTATACTTCATCTAACAGCAAGTTTTTACTCCATAACTCTGTATACTACAGCTTACAGCAAGTATTTACTCCATAACCCTGCATACTACAGCTAACAGCAAGTATTTACTCCATAACTCTGTATACTACAGCTTACAGCAAGTATTTACTTCATAACCCTGTATACTTAAGCTTACAGCAAGTATTTACTTCATAACTCTGTATACTACAGCTTACAGCAAGTATTTACCCCATAACCCTGTATACTTCAGCTAACAGCAAGTTTTTACTCCATAACCCTGTATACTTAAGCTTACAGCAAGTATTTACTTCATAACCCTGTATACTTAAGCTTACAGCAAGTATTTACTCCATAACCCTGTATACTTCAGCTAACAGCAAGTATTTACTTCATAACCCTGTATACTTCATCTAACAGCAAGTTTTTACTCCATAACTCTGTATACTACAGCTTACAGCAAGTATTTACTCCATAACCCTGTATACTACAGCTAACAGCAAGTATTTACTCCATAACTCTGTATACTACAGCTTACAGCAAGTATTTACTTCATTACCCTGTATACTTAAGCTTACAGCAAGTATTTACTTCATAACCCTGTATACTTAAGCTTACAGCAAGTATTTACTCCATAACCCTGTATACTTCAGCTAACAGCAAGTATTTACTTCATAACTCTGTATACTACAGCTTACAGCAAGTATTTACTTCATAACTCTAGATACTTCAGCTTACAGCAAGTATTTACTTCATAACTCTAGATACTTCAGCTTACAGCAAGTATTTACTTCATAACCCTGTATACTTAAGCTTACAGCAAGTATTTACTTCATAACCCTGTATACTTCAGCTTACAGCAAGTATTTACTTCATAACCCTGTATACTTAAGCTTACAGCAAGTATTTACTCCATAACCCTGTATACTTCATCTAACAGCAAGTTTGTACTCCATAACCCTGTATACTTCAGCTAACAGCAAGTATTTACTCCATAACCCTGTATACTTCAGCTAACAGCAAGTATTTACTCCATAACCCTGTATACTTCATCTAACAGCAAGTATTTACTCCGTAACCCTGTATACTTCATCTAACAGCAAGTATTTACTCCGTAACCCTGTATACTTAATCTAACAGCAAGTATTTACTCCATAACCCTGTATACTTCATCTAACAGCAAGTATTTACTCCATGACCCTGTATACTTCAGCTAACAGCAAGAATTTACTCCATAACCCTGTATACTTCAGCTAACAGCTAGTATTTACTCCATAACCCTGTATACTTCAGCTTGCAGCTAGTATTTACTCCATAACCCTGTATCCTTCATCTAACAGCAAGTATTTACTCCATAACCCTGTATACTTAATCTTACAGCAAGTATTTACTCCATAACCCTGTAGACTTCAGCTAACAGCAAGAATTTACTCCATAACCCTGTATACTTCAGCTAACAGCAAGCATTTACTCCATAACCCTGTATACTTCATCTAACAGCAAGTATTTATTCCTTAACCCTGTATACTTCAGCTTACAGCTAGTATTTACCCCATAACCCTGTATACTTCAGCTAACAGCAAGTATATGCTCCATAATCCTGTATACTTCAGCTAACAACAAGTATTTATTCCATAACCCTGTATACTTCATCTAACAGCAAGTATTTACTCCATAACCCTGTATACTTCAGCTAACAGCAAGTATTTACTCCATAACCCTGTATACTTCATCTTACACCAAGTATTTACTCCATTACCCTGTATACTTCATCTAACAGCAAGTATATGCTCCATAATCCTGTATACTTCAGCTAACAGCAAGTATTTACTCCATTACCCTGTATACTTCAGCTAACAGCAAGTATTTACTCCATAACCCTGTATACTTCATCTTACACCAAGTATTTACTCCATTACCCTTTATACTTCATCTTACAGCAAGTATTTACTCCATAACCCTGTGTACTTCATCTAACAGCAAGCATTTACTCCAGTTTATATAACCCTGTATATTCCAATTACAGCAAGTATTTGCTTCAGTTCAAATAGCCCTGTATAAAGATGACGTAACAGACATACGCTGCACTTTTCAAATTAAGTAATTAACCCAGTATGCCGAAAAAAAATATTCAAACTGCACCATGCAGCTGTTTCGTCCTCCTAGGCCTCTTCAGTGATGCTAGGGACAAAAAGCTGGGAATCCAAAATTTCTAAACTAATGTAGAAGCAGAAGTGTCAGGTGCGTAGAACCCCTTTAATTTATGAATTTGGAAGTAAAATTAAACTAGTTGTGTATAATTTCATATTGTGTACTACGAAAATGTGTATTATGTACCGTGCGACTACTCAATTGACTCAGTAAATATTTGCTCCAGTTCATATATTTCTGTATATCTAAGACTACAGCAAAGATTTGCTCAATTTCATATAAGCCCTGCTAAAAGCAAGCATTTACTCAATTTCAGATAACCCTATATATCTCATCTACAGCAAGGTTTTGCTTCAGTTCAAACAACCATGTATAAATAAGCATTCAGCAAGTATTTGTACCAATTCATATATAAATGATCATACACCAGTGTCGATGTAATATGGAATTCATTAAACGTGTTAGATAATTTAATATGTCACGAGCCTTTTCGTGTGTAATACCATATTTATGACATGGTGGTATGCCATGACTGAACGGGTCAGTTATGTGATAAAGTTCGGTATACTCCGCGTTACATCAAGTATTTTCTTCAGTTCACATAGCTCAGCCACATCGCATTTTTGCCCCTGTTCATATAACCCTATACAATGTATATCCCAGTCCTATGCAATGTATATCCCAGTCCTATACAATGTATATCCCAGTCCTGTACAATGTATATCCCAGCCCTATCTATTACTGTATTATATTAAGGACTAGAATTCAAAGGCAGTACTCAACACCCACGTCCAATACGTACTTCCAAACACACACGACCTATGGTAAATTATATACAAGGTACCGTATCCTATCCCTACAAATAATTGTTACGCATTATTCATAAATCTGTTGTAACATAGGTTTACTTACATTTTGCAAGATTTCTAATTTTTGTCTTCCTTTTTTCCAGGAATGGTTTCAGAAGCCGCAGGAGTGCTTCTGGCATCTCTAGTACAGGGCCTGATAATCAACGAATACCGCATAGCAGGTGATTGTAAGGAAGGTCAGGCCACCGCATCGCCAGCCCAGCTCGAGAACCAGGTTAACAATTTTGAATCTTGACTAGTATTCTTTACATTTCCGCCCAAACGTCAGTAATGTGTGGACATCAGAACAACATGCGAAAAAAGGGTCCATCAGGCACCATTGTGACAGGTCTAAATTGTACATAGGATTAGGTCGCCTTCTAGCTTCGAGCTAGAAGGAGTTTCTCTTTAGCTCTCAAGAGCGTCCGATTAAGAACTTGATGATCGAGAGATCGATCACCGGTGGAAGCGCGCTATTCTCTTAACTGTAACATAATATCAGAAGTTTGATATCATCATATCTGTTAAAACTGTTCGTTATTGAGAACTGGTTCCCAAATGATATCCAAATATATTCTATGAACTGGCTCGAATAGATAAAAATGTCCCATTTCCTTATATTCAGAGTGGGGCGTTGCTCACATTTTAGTCGGTCTTATGGTTAGCATTGGTTAACCGTTCACCGGTCAACCGTTCATAACGCCATTAACAAATACCAATTCTGATAACCGGTCAACCGTTCATAGCGCCATTAACAAAATACCAATTCTGATAACCTGTTAACCGTCATAACGCCATTAACAAATACCAATTCTGATAACCGGTCAACCGTTCATAGCGCCATTAACAAATACCAATTCTGATAACCTGTTAACCGTTCATAACGCCATTAACAAATACCAATTCTGATAACCTGTTAACCGTTCATAACGCCATTAACAAATACCAATTCTGATAACCTGTTAACCGTTCATAACGCCATTAACAAATACCAATTCTGATAACCGGTCAACCGTTCATAGCGCCATTAACAAAATACCAATTCTGATAACCTGTTAACCGTTCATAACGCCATTAACACAATACCAATTCTGATAACCGGTCAACCGTTCATAACGCCATTAACAAATACCAATTCTGATAACCGGTCAACCGTTCATAGCGCCATTAACAAAATACCAATTCTGATAACCTGTTAACCGTTCATAACGCCATTAACACAATACCAATTCTGATAACCGGTCAACCGTTCATAGCGCCATTAACAAAATACCAATTCTGATAACCTGTTAACCGTTCATAACGCTATTAACAAAATACCAATTCCGATAACCGTCGTGATACTCAAGTGAGGTACAATCAGTATGGCAAGTTCTACTCCATGCTGTCGGTCTCTTGCAGCCTTTTTGGCCGATTGATCAAAACACGATTATTGTGGTAAAACAAACTTTTTCTTTATTAGGAGAAGATTTTCATATAGATGTATATACAAAAAAATGTATTTCCAAGCAGTTATTTCAAATATTTTTTTCCTTTTTACAGAAATTGTCCTACATGTATGGGTCTGCTGTTATGATAGGGATCTACCTGGTTTGCTCAATCACTACGTTTTTCGGAACGCGTGAAAAGCAAGGTTTGGTATATGTTTTTGCCCCTTTTTAGTTTCATTCTTTTGTCTGCAAAACAGAAGATAATGACACTATGAATGCTTATAAAAACGTAACTTGTAAAAAGGTGATTAAACGTCAAAATTCCACACAGAATCACGTTTATTTCAATTAACGTGAATCCATAGCAATGGTATCTATTACTGTTTTAATTATCATACTCTATCAATTTCCGCAGAAATGAAATCACATTTTTTTAAAATCATCACAAATCTGATATGTTTGTAAAAAAGCAAGCTGTGAAAAGCTCTCTATCTCATAGAGAGTTTAAAGGTATTATGGCCAAACTGACCAAATCACATGCAGGGTCAAAGGTCAAGGTCATAAGTTAAGGTCAAATTTACAATTATTAACTTTTACTATGACATTATGAAGCAAAGTTGGTCAGAATAAAAAAAAGGTGCCCACTGACCAAACCCTAAGGTCACGGGGTCAAAGGTTAAGGTCAAATCTTACATTTATGAACTGATAACATTTTGTTATGACATTATAAGGGAAAGTTGGATTGAAAAACAATATGTCAACTGACCATACATGGCAGCTGCCAAAGCTTACCAACATTGTTAACAGTAACACAATGTCAAATAAATGAGAAAAAAACATTTCTCAAATTTTATTTTTGCACACCCAACCCATAACAAAAGCAGCTCATATACATATTTGCTTAGAAGGGGAGACATATGTTTTTGTTCACTAAAACAAGTCTATGGTTATTATTATTACAGGTATAGCCACAGAAGACAGCGAGAGCTTCTGTACCGGACTAAAACTGGTACTGGGCTGTAAATCGTACGTCTACCTGTCTTTCGCCTTCCTTTTTATTTCTTTAGCTATAGCAGTAAGTATGACACTTGTTATTATGTTGATAATGCTAACACGAAAGTTTTAAATTGGATTTAGTTATCTGTCATTGGAATACCCAATAAATTATTAAACAAAAAATGGTCATAAAAATCTGAAATTTCTCTTTCGTATTTGTTCGAATTACAAACACCAAGTTCATTGCTTTGAAAAAGAACAAAATTAGTAAAATGATCTGCATTGACGATTATATCTATTTGAGATAAGTCGGAATTTAGCAGCACCATTTTGTTTGACATCTTGCTTTCTATTTAATCAAACAAAATTACACGACACGATTTTTCTGTTGTGTCTTATGATTGTTGTTTACGTCGTCTCCTCACATATCGGAGATATGTTTATTGGGATCTTTATACTAACGTACTCCACTAGTTGATCCAGTAATCGATAACTATTTTGTTTCAATGCTCTTCAAGTTTGTTTACCTGTTCCAGGTAGTGCAAGGCAATCTTGCTCTGTTTACCACACACACTATTAAATTGGAGGAATATTTCACCACGTTTATAGTAATTCTCTTGGTGAGTATATTGTATCAAATTATGCATCGTGCTGTTTAGTTTGACTGAAGAATTGAATAATTCAACGATGGCCAAAAGCGGCCTACAAAACACTCGTTTACACATTTTGTAAAATTTGTAAACTGCCATGACACTTTTTCAGTTGATGCAAGACTGCAGGACAGTTTACACTTATGAATTTCACTAATTTAACATTGGGAGAATGGCAAAAAGTAGAGGGACAAAAGTAGGATTATATCAAAATTAAATGCCGCATTATTGAATTGACAAAGTGTCAGACAGAACCAATTTCTGTTGGCGGCTATCACCCCTAGTAGAATAGTGGATTATTAAAGGCCCAATATACATAACTTCAGGAAATGTTTTCGTCAATCTGAAAAATTTTGAAAAAAATCCAGTTGATAACCATGTAAAAATAAGCCTAAAACGAAGTAAACCTGAGCGGTAACTAACAAGAAACTCCTGACAGAAAAATCCAAAGAATTGAAAATAATTCAGGTAGGGCCCACTTTAATAACAAGCCGAAGTTTAAAGACAGTCAAAATGGTCGGGTGTTTACAAATACCGAGTTTCAGCTGCTGCGTACTGGTTACCGCGTAAGAAGTCATCTTGAATATTTCTGATATCAGTTAATCTTAACTAAATCTATAAAAATAATAAGTTGTTCGGCTTGATTTTAACATCAAGTTTTGCCGAAAGTTACGTATATTGGGCCTTATAAAGGTAAAATGGTACATTTAGTAGTTTTCCACTTATTTTGGTGTCTGTTCCTTTAAAGCTCTTGTCTGTCCTGTTGACTTTGTGATGCTGGTATCATTATTTTTTTTCTCGTTATGTGACATTATTAAACATGAGGTATAAAGATATTGTGATAATTTGATGTATACATTTCATCATTTACCGTGCTGGATGTGATACTGGGTTTGGGGCGTGCTGATAGAATGACATACTGCTTCGACGGGACATTTTACCCTAAGTCCACGCGATCTATCACTGCTACACTGCTGGCCTGACCACAGGCACTAGCCTCGTCTGTCAAACTAACCTGTGAAGAGGAGTACAGACGGGCAATGGCTTCAGTGTAGCTTAGGATAGTTAGCTATGTTAACATCTTCAGGTGTTTTCTGGTGATGACGGACTGCAGTGAAATAATATTCCAACTGAAAGCAGACCGGTAAATCGAACTTTGATGCAGGATAGTTTAAGTGGCATGCCGATCACACTTTACAATGCGGATTATGGACGATTCCCAGGCATATGCCTAGATAAGGGACAGATAGAACTACATAACGTACGAACGAGGAATCTTGTGAATCAGTTGTGAGGAATTAACAAGCAGCGGAACAGAAGTTCAACAAAACCAAAACATTGACAAGCTGGCTTATAACATAGAATTCGGACGTTTTATCTGTGAAATGATAATTAAAATATGATCTCTTTTTTTCAAATTGTTATTTCTAGTTAAAACGTCCGATTCCTATGCTTTATAATGACGTCAGAGAACCTTGGAATTACTGTTTGTGTGCAGTTCAAAATATTTGGTCGTAATCAATTAATGGACTCCCTGTTTTTGGTCGCTGGCTCCAGAGATAGTGCTGAAATCAAAGTATATTGGCTAACTTGAAAAAAACCTGATTAAAAAGTTAGGATGATCAGGCTTTCAGAGGCGGGACAAGGTATGTATTCAGAGTATCTTGTTTGGACAACTTTTATTTTGTCTGAAAGAAAATACCTGATGTCGAGAAACATGCCGTGTCCATCAAGGCTTGAATGAAAATTCTTATGAAAAAAGTATTCACTTTTTATGCTTAAGAATATTATGATCATTTTCGGGTGTGTGTTTAGGAAAAAATCCCCGTACCGTAGATGCAGGTATACGAATCCGCTATGGATGATCGAGACCCATGTGATCGGGGTGCGGGGTGAGACGTTGCCGTATCGCTGTCACAGAAATCAGAATAATTTGATCGAAAATGAAAGAGTAGCATGTTTAGTGTTTATGAGAGAGTAGCATGTTTTACTTGTTAAATGAGATCTTGTTCCGTTTAGTTTTAGGTCAATTACGTAATGAGTACACAGTTATTATTAAACACAGATATACTCCTGTACTCCTGTAATAAATGCATTTTATTTAAATATGTGTTAAGTTGTAATAGAATACTATTTCAGCAATGTTTTAGGTTATGATAATAAATATTCTACCATTCGTTGTGTAGACCTCTGGCAAGAAACGAATTCTCCCCTGGGACTAAGATAATTTGATGTATACTTGGGAACCATAACGTGAATGTAATGCACTGTTACCCTCAAAGTATCTCGGTATACAATTAACATAAACACCAATCGTTTGTGTTAGACTGTTGTATTAGTCCTCAAGTTGATATAATATAATTTCGTAAAGTACCGTAAACGTATTCAATTTGACGCAATCAAAGTTTAGCGCATTGTAAGTTTTGGCACATAAGCGCAATGAAAAATTCGCGCATCTGTGGTAATTACCATATACGAAGCATATAAAAACTCCAATTACCGCAATCATATTTTAGCGAAAAACTTTCAGCGCGAAAAGCGCTAAAATCAGATTACCGCTAAAATTTAAACGTTTACAGTATACAGGAGGTATCAGCATCCCCTGACCCCGGCAAGTTAGATACTAAACCTTTTTATGACATTAAACTATCAATTTGAATGCGAGTACATCTAAACAATGCAACGACAGGAAACTGTATACTTAAACTTAAACATTGTCTCAATTAAACTTGGTTCAGTTATATATAACTTAACTTGCACCACAATAATGTTAACCTTTACTTTGGGAAAATCATTATCAGGTGACAAATACTGTGAACGTATTGAATTTGACGCAATCAAATTTTAGCGCATTGTTTTTTGCACATACATTGTAAGCGCAATGAAAAATTCGTGCATCTGTGGTAATTACCATATAAGAAGCATAGAAAAACTCCAACAAGCATAATCATATTTTAGCGCAATAATTCCAGCGCGAAATGCGCTAAAATCAGATTACCGCTAAAATATAAACGTTTACAGTATACAGGAGGTATCAGCATCCCCTGACCCCGGCAAGTTAGATACTAAACCTTTAAATGACATAAAACTATCAATTTGAATGCGAGTACATCTAAACAATGCAACGACAGGAAACTGTATACTTAAACATTAACATTGTCTCGATTACACTTGACTCGGTTATTATAACTTAACTTGCACCACCGCGTGAAGAACCTTACCAGTACCTTTACTTTGGGAAAAGAACCATTAAAAGACTAATCTGGATAACAAAGCTATATTTCAGCACAGCCTCTATTAAAATCCTGAGCATAAGGGGCAGCAATCATTTACCAAATTCAGTGTATGTATATAATGTTTACAGTGTTATTGAGTGCACAGAAAGTACACCAACAACTGGAGATCAGTATCGGATATACTCCTGTATGTCTGTATGTAGGGGATGCTGTATGGTAATGTAATGTGCAGGCCGTCACCCATCCATCTACTGATAACAGTTGCTAAAAACCTCATTGAGCGGGTCCCCGGGTTATACCGCATGACTGTAAATTCGACCTCGCCAGTTAGACAGTATTTTCCCCCTCATATACCTAGCTAGACATTACAGAACTATCTTTCTGTGAGCAAAAATACTAAATTCACCGTTGTTCAAAATAACGAGGCTTGCGCATGTTTTTAAATCAGACGTTCGGCATAGGATATCGAAAGTGTCACTGACATGGTAATTGTTAGCCTCTTAGACATAAACGTGAAATATTCGTTGGGTACCGTACATAGTTTCTGATATTTAATAGACCTGTCTTTATTAGATCATAATATATAGTACTTTTGGGTATCCATTCAAAAACCGAAAGAAGAAAACTAGAACGTTTTGTTGCTATCTCTGAGCTTCCATACAAATGTTCCAAAACAAAGCACATATGTTGGTCACTTGTCTTTAAAGGCCTAGGGAGGTGGTTGGGGTTGTTTTGTGTCTGTTGGCATGTACCTTGTTGATGAGAGAAAGTAATTGATATGTCACAGGCTTGGGGACCGGGGGGGGGGACCGGGAGGGGGCCGTGTTGATAGCAGGAACACTAACAAATGGCTTCGCCGGGGAGTTGGACCCACGCTGTGGAATAGATTACCATCCGCTATCCGAAAAACAAATACTCTGGCCAAATTCAAGAAACTTCTGAAGACGTACCTTTTCACGTCTGCATATTAGGGACAACTAAGACGTCATGTATATACTGACATTTGTTTATCTACAGTAGATGTAGTTCGTATTTATATGCAATTTTTTATATTATCACATTAGCTTAGATTGTAATAACTTCTTTATTTATGCAGTGTAAGTATCAAATTATTATCTACATGTTGTGAAGCGCTTTAGAGTAATTTTACAAATTATATAGAGCGCTATATAAATGTTGTATATTATTATTATTATTATAAGGTCATGGGAGCTGTCACTGTCTGTGTTACTCTGATGAGTAATGGGGGGAAATGGAAAAAAAACTAAATTTTCTTAATCGTTATATTCCTTTATTGAAGCCCATTGTCTCACGAAGTACATTATATACACATGGGCCTATAATACTAATATTCTGTATTGATTGAATGGAAAATTTAATATACGTCTGACAATTCACTACCTCCTCCCCCACCTCTTCCGTGTTTCCTATTCCTCACAATTTGGCTGATATCGATCCACGATGACATACGAGGGGTGTTCGAAAACCTTTGCAAATTACCTGTTTTCTCTTCAAAATCTCAATGCATTTTGCCTAGTTACCTTTACAAATAACCCCCTTTAACTTGAACACACCGTTTCAATCTCTTTTTGAAACAAGTTTCATACTACTCTTTGGGTACACTATTCAGACACTGGTAACTGCAGATTCCAGCTCACTTCTGGACCTTTATCCTACCAGATATCTGAGTTGTTTTGTTTTTTTTCGGAAAGTGGAAAACATCACACGGGGCAAGGTCTGGGCTGTATGGATGTTTTGGTAATACATTGACCTTTTCTGACTAAACAAACTAGACTACAGTTGCTGATTTGTGGGCTAGGGCATTGTCATGTAACAATTGATCTATTCTAAACGTCTTTTGTCCGTCGTCGTGCTGTGTGTCCGTAAACAATTTACATTTTCAACTTCTTCACAAAATCCCCTTAACCAATTTAAATGAAATTTGGTAGAAATCTTCCCTAGCCAAAGATGCACAAAAGTTTGAATTATTTCGTCCTAACCCTCTAGGGGCCTGTTGGAGAGGCCAAAAGGGTTCCAAATAGTAAAATTTTAATAACGGTTTTACGCACCTTGCCATTCTGTTTCAACAGTACATTAGTTTGAAAAATTTCGAGTCCATCCTTTTGGCCCCTTGTACCACTAACGAGTCCTAAAGGACAAAACAGCTGTATTATGCAGTTGAATTCATTTTTTGGCATGGCATAATGTATCTATTACTAAATTTAAAAAGTGCAACATGTGTGCGTGTAACGTCATCTTTCCTTTTTGGCTCATAAAAATGCACCAATGCCTCATCACCCATTATGAGACTGTCAAATGCCCTTTTCTGATAATTTTGGGTACTTCAGCAGTTTCTTAGCCATTTGTACCCGTGTACGTTTCTGCTTGTCAGTGAGTAAATGTGGGATGCAACGCGCACTTATTTTCCTAACCTTGAGAATTTTCTTCAGAATGAAGTGATCCATCTGTTGAGGGATAATAAACCAAAGTTTGGCATTCGTTCTGTCAGTATAACGGCCAGTATAACGCGCGTCTTTCCCAATGGTTGAATTGATTTAATTTACGTTCAATTTGGTGACTGCAGACCTAGGTCTTCCTGAGTAAGGGACATATTTGACTGATTCGTGACCAGAATGAAATTTAGTAAACAATCTATAAATTGTGGAAAATGACATTCTCATCGAGAAATATTCTGTATCTTTGTGTGATATGACGATGGACGTTTTTGAGTTTGCTTGTTAGTGTGTTTACTTGCTGTGATGATAATGATGACTCAGTTCTTATTTTGAGGGTTGATGCTAACTTGGATGTGACCAAGATTTACATGGCGGGTGTCGTCGATGAAGCAGAAGACGCTTACTCTTCCGGAACACCTGTTCTTATGCTCTTCTACTTTTACAAGGGTCTCCGTGTAAATCTTTCCTTTGTTCCTATTTTGCCCCTAGTTTAATCGATTTTGAGTTCGGATTATGGTTTTGTTGCCGCTTTGGTATTCTCTGATTTTTTTTTGTGACATGATGATGGACGTTTTTGAGTTTGCTTGTAGGGTGTTTGCTTGTTTTGATGACAATGATGACTCGGTTCTCATTTTGAGGATTGATGCTTACTTGGATATGACCCAAGATTTACATGGCGGGTGTCGTCGATGAAGCAGACGACGCTTACTCTTCCGGAACACCTGGTCTTATTCTCTTCTGCTTTTACGAGAGTCTCCATGTAAATCTTTCCCTTGTTCCTATTTTGCCCCTAGATTAATCGATTTTGAGTTAAGATTATGGTTTTCTTGACGCTTTTTATCGCCATAAACGGCACGTATCTTATCATGTATATTTATGACGCTCGATCCCAACTTACAGCGGGCTTTTACAAAGCTCCTGATTTCAGCGACATTTTCAATTCGTTTTCTAACCATTTTCAACACAGCGTTATGGCAAGGAAGCGAGTAGTGGATTTCAATGAAATTTATGCACACAATACCGCGATGACTGGTGAACCAGTTCGTACTGGTTTCATGTACGTAAATTACGTTATACTCAAGTATAAAGTGCGTTTGCAAAAACTTTCGAGCACTCCTCGTGTGAACAACAAAGTTGCAATTATAATGTTGTTGTGAACACAATGTGGATGAGAGGCCGAACACCTACACACAAAAGTTAATTCCAGAAAAAATGTGCTCCCTCTAACCCAAACTATTGGATCCGCCTGTGTAATTGCCCTTCCCCTTGTTCCATAGGTTAGCTATTAAACGAATGACCGACAGGTTTGGTATTCTAATGGTTCTTGTATGTAGTTTTCTCTTGGTTATTTCTAAGTTTTCTAAGACTTTTTTGTTGACAAACAAGCCTGCCGGCGGCCATCTTGAATTTTAATATTTATCTCGATATCTCAGTAAGGCTGGATGTTTTTTTCCCTCAAATTTGATATATATGTATTGTTATTTTTCATACTGGAGGGAATATTTTCAATTTATGTTCCCCAGTTGTTCATTATTACTTCCGCTGGTATACAAAATGGCCGACAGATAGCTTGTTCGGATTTTTACATTTTGTTTTCCCACTACATGAACTTATTCCTCAATGCCAGAATTTCAATGATATTTATAATGTATAGAATTTTGTATACTAGATATCCAATTATTATACAATAACATTTGCCAAAGTGACATATTATTCATAGTTGTGTAGAAGATTCCGGTTTTGGATTTTCAAAGTAGGATTTGGTATATACGATGAGAGTGAAGAGCATACACTGTAATTTGCTGATCTGATAAAATCATTCCAAGATTGGCGCCACTTTCATTACAGATCAGGATCTCTTGTTGAAATTCTAAAGCTTTTTGTTTCTGTTGACAGGCAACTTCTATATGTACTATTCCGATATGGCAGAAAATATTATTGAGATTTGGTAAGAAATCGACGTATGCAGCAGGTATAATTGTAAGTAAAATTTATTATCCTACATATCTATAAATAGTTACATGTATATTGCGCTTATCTATGATATTTTACGAAATAGCATAAAGGTGTAGTAATTTTACTGATATATCTAGATGCGAATTATAATTTATTAATATACTTGCAAAAGTCCTACCTTAAATTCCAGGAAAAGTAGTTGTTTATTTATTTGGTTTAAATGTATGTTTTGATATCGTTGCAGCTGTTTATCCCGACATTGCTGTCTCAGTTGTATATCACTGACAATATTTACGTATATTATGCAATACTTGTACTGGCAGGATTCAGCATCGCAGTTTCACTATTATTGCCGTGGTAAGTAACACTTTGTACCGTCACTTTCCCTGTATCAACTAATATTACTGTGGCTTTTCGAAGTTTAGTACATTTCTTGCAAGTTATAATGTGCACTTTTATATAATCATTGGTGTTAATAGGAAGATTTAATAACTCGATGTGATTTGTTTATATCTTGACATTCAATTAAGGAGTGCACCGCCAGGCTTGGCACTGGACAGCGTAATCGAGTTCCCATGGTTGTAGTGTGCCTCACCGGAATGTGACCCCGAGAGTCTCCTATCATCTAGTATATATCATTATCTGACACTTTCATTTTGTCTATGAATTAAGATTCTAATTATGTTTGGTTAAACTGTGAGAACAGGTCTGATACCGTCATTCCTGGTGTGGCCGTGGAAGGGCTCGATACTCGGACCATACATAAAATCAACGTCTGTACTTTGCTAATAATCAACAATTATACGAAGAATTATTGTTGCTGGTTGTGATTTGCAATATAGTACCGAATAGTGGGTTACAACTGCGATAAAATAATTCATTCATCCCTAAAATTTCACAATGAACCAATCCAGCCTTTGAATTGGAAGAGTTTAAATGTGTCTTCAGGGGGTGAATGAGCTAAACTTTACACAATTACTGCGGTAAATAGAACTTTACACCAGCGTTTTCCATTGACTATCTTATACCGTTGGAAATAAAACTTTACATCTTTCCTTTTTCTGTGCGAGACTATTTTCGCGTTCAATGGGTCATTTGCATGAAAGTAAAGTATATTTCAGGTAAGTCTCTGCTGTAAAGTCTTGAAATACTATACCATTGTTTTCAGGTCAATGTTGCCAGATGTCCTGGACGAATTTATGTTGAAGACAGGCCAAAGAAAAGACGCCATTTTTTATTCCTTTTACGTGTTTTTCAATAAGTTAGCTGCTGGTTTAGCCTTGGGAATTTCACAAGTGGTTTTAGAGTAAGTACTAGACGAATTAAACGTATGTTTGCTTGATGAGAACTCCTTGTTTGGCTATACCATAGTAGGGAACCTTGATTATTTCAAATAATTGAACTATGCCAACGACATCTAAGTTTTAACATATTGATATTGTTCAATATAAAAGGACGGAAATATTTCATTAGGGTAATATTAAAAAAAAATTAAAAACTGATGTACTTATAATAGGCAGCTATGCATCTCAAACGTGTATAGTTATACGTATATTGTAAAGTGCCCTAAAGAATCGGCAAAACATACCTTAAGGTGCTTTTTATGACAAGCTAGAACGTCTCTCACTCGTTTCTCGACAAATCAGAAGATCTGTCATTTCACAAAAACACATATTTACTGATACCTAATTTCTTTTATCTATTAACAGGATAGGTGGGTACCAAACAGGCGAATGTCGTCAGCCCGAGTCGGTAGGCCTCGCGCTGCGATTACTCATCGTACCTGGTCCCGTCATTTTCTGTCTCATCGCTCTCTTTTGCCTCTGGATGTACCCCATCGACGAGGACCGACGTAGACAGATCCGCAGCTTAATAGCAGAAAAGAAGTAACGTTTGATTGGACACGGACATGTCGGGGTCAAGGTCACTATTTTATGCAAAAGTATGAAAGTTTTTTTTGTTTCGGGATTGGTTTTGCATGCAAATTACTCCATTGAGGCTTTATGTCTGTTTGATAAATATATTCAACAAAAAAAGAAACGTAAGCATTCCTGTCTGTTTCAAAAACATTGTTATAAACGCTTATTTGAAAGATGACATTACGTTTATAGTAGAACGGAGCTTGGTTTGTTGATCGCCAAAGCTTCTAAAGCATAATATTTCCATAATAGAGTACACTTATCTATCAACCATAGAACCTGCTAGGATGTCGTGGAATGGACCACATTTTCTCGGTGGCGGCGTTTTTATAGTGCCAATATAAGACATTTAAATTTAATCTTATCCCCCCCCCAAAAAAAATAATATGATGTCGCAATAACGTTTCCTTTTTTTGTTGATTATACGTCACTGTTTTGCGTGTGCTTTGTTGCTTGAAGTTTACTATATAAAGCTTGACCAATATACTCGACACAATTAATGACTGAATCGAAGTATTACATGAATATTCAATAAACTAGTGGCCTTGATCCTTACAATTTTTATATCACTATAATACTATCTGCACCAATACTGACTAAGGAATAACGAATTTTAAATACATTATTTCAACTTTATATAACATGTTAATCACTCATAAATACATTGTACTTATCAAGATGAATATTGTATGCATACATTACCCCCTTAGCGATAACCCCCTGACTATCTACTCGATTTATTTGTACTAAAACTTGTTTCACAGATAGAAAATCGGCAGTAGTGTTAAACCCTATTTATTTGTAGTGTATGCTTCATTCCATCCCTGAAGTAACAAGGATGGGGAATTTGGGAATTTAAGTGGTAATTTTAATTTATGGGGAATATGGGATTGAAGTGGTAATTTTAAATTAATAGCTGATAAAACAGTGGGCAGAACTAATAACTAGATGACTTGGATATAGTCATATGAATGAAAGTGTTAATAATACGTTTGATATTGAATTATTTAATTCGATGTATTGATACATTTCATTTCCATGCATACCACTCACACAGTTCAAAAATGTCAAAAACTGTCAAATTTATCAAACAAGAGGAATTTAATCTGATTATCTTACATGCCCTGAAAAATACACCGATGAACATAATGACACGCATGTCAAAATCGGTCCCTATCAAAATGATGATATTCATTGCAAGAAATTTGGCCGGGCATCTTCTACTACTATCGTGTTCTTGTTATTACTCCTCTGAAGTGAATAATGACGTTTTTCAGGAAACCAAGTGACGTAACCATCCTTTATCACTTAATGCGAAATCACGTGCATTGTATACACATCATCTATTACACTAATAGTAATAATCCTGCTTATGCATCTTTAAATTTTAAATAGTACTTCGTTAAAGGAGAATCATATCATAGTATGTAATAGTTGTTTAGGAAAGGGCATGCTTATCAACATATTACGTGTTCAAATTGCTTTTCAATTTTATTTCATGCCTGAATTCTTGGCATTATTCTCAAGGTTGGAAAATAACTTGATAATTTTGTTTTGAAAATATCGCTTAAGTCCGCTTGAATTGAAGATACTTTAAGCTAATTTACTTAGTGATTACAAATATATGTTGTTTAATAGAATTTTACAAAAAATGAATTAAATATATAGAGGTTACACAACGAGTGGTTGTTGGACATGGAATTTAATAACCACGAGTCGTATGACCTGTTTCAACCACAATACTATTAAGTCGCAGTAGCAGTGTTATTTTCTGTGAACCGCGGATGATATTTGCGCGAAAACACATCATCTCTTATATGTTCCCGCCAAATTGTGACGACGTCAACAATCGATGATGACGTCAACAGTCAGCACGTTGCATTGACCCACGTGATTTCCGACGAGGTTCAACTTCTCAACCAATCAAAAGTCCGGAAAGTCATATTCCACTAGTGGTATATAACATATATTTATCCAACAGGCAACATGTTTATACAATGGTCTGAGAGTGGAATAATACAGGGTATTGTGGCAGAAATTTGATTACGACATATATACAATGTATATTTTCTGAATAGTCTTTTTATTCAAATACTATAGAATAGACGCTCAGTAGATAAAGATTTTTTTTGTAAAAATATGTTGTTTGTGTGTATTAAATTAAATGAAAGCGAAAAATTCAAATTTACAGATAACCCACCATCAGTTTCTGTTTATGAATGAAAAATGCTGAAATTTGCTTTGCATAAAAAGTAAAGAGAATCCATAATGTCCTGAAAACCGAATGTTTGAAAGTCGATGATTTATTTCATTATGATTGTGCTTATGCTTGAAATTATAAACAATGTCTTATCAAGCAAAAGCGTCCTTAAAATAATTCCCTTCATTATGTCGAATTTTGTTTTTAGTTTATCAAACAACAAAAAGTTAAACGAAAACAAACAAACAAAAAACAAAAACAAAAAAATTCTGGCTGTTCATTTTTCGTATTTTCTAATTTAGCGATGCAATTATTTTCATAAGAACTAAATAAGAATAAAGCAACACATCCTTTAGTTATGTAACACGACTTCATGGTTTCTTGTCATTTACCTGTAGCAATAAGTGTAGTTTTCATTGTCACCTTTACCTGTACTGTATAGAGATAGTGAATTATTTCAATGAAGATTTTTGTTGTAATAATCATTTTTGTCTCGCCTCGACGAATAGTCGAGAAAGCGAGACTTAGATGTTACTTTTGGTGGTGGCGGCGGGTCAACATTTGCGATAGAGTCAACTTTTCCGTGTTATAACTATCCAATAACATTGAAAGTTGGTCACATTACTCAACCCATCATACAAAATACCTAACTTCAATTTAAAAGAAATCGTGTTGCAGGTTTTGGGTATTTTGGGGCAAAAACATGGGAATTTTGAGAGATTGCGTTAAAGTCCACTGTTTATAGTGTTACTGATATCCGATCAAATTGAAACTTATAGAGGTTACTAATATCCTCATACTGAACATTTTACTGAAATTTGGAAGAAATTTGTTGGCAAGTTCTGCTGTTTTTGGGACAAAAATATGGGAATTTTGAGAATTTGCGTTAAAGTCCCTTTTTCATAATGTCATTGATATCAGATTAAATTGAAACTTTGGGTATTTACTGATATCATCATACTGACCATTTTACTGAAATTTGGAGTTAATTTATTTATTTGAAGGTTTTGCTGTTTTGGGGCAAAACATTGGAATTTTGAAAATTTACGTTAGTACCCATTATGTATAGTGTTATTTATATGTAATTACTGTAAGTTACTGATATCATCCTGCTGTATGTAGTTTGTCATACTAAGTTTTACATTGTACTTAAACATTATTGACTGACTATTTACTCGATTTTTTTGTATTAAAACATGTTTCACAGAGAGAAAATTGGCAGTAGTGTTAAATATTATTGATTTGAAATGCATGTTTCCTTCTGATCACTGAGGTCACAGGATGGGGATTGAAGCGGTAATTGTAATTAAGCTACTAGGGAAAGATTAGTACTTATATTAGTATCAGGCCTCACCCAGCCTCCTATGGCACTGCTCCGGCCGTAACGACGCAATAAAAAAGTCGTCCCGTCGTGTAAAACAGCTAGGGAAAGATGAGAACAGTGGACAGAACTGATAATTGGGTGTGTCGACGATAGAGAGACATTTTCAATGAAAGCATTGATTATCAGTGTTATATTGATTATATATATATAAATATTTCCATGCATACCACACAGAGAGTTTCAAATATATCAAACAAAAAGGAATTAAATTTGATTTTCTTGTATGCCTTGAAGAATTCACCGATAAAGACATCCATCAAATATGTGATAACATGATTTTATTTACCTATTTAATTTTCAGCTTTACGTGTTCTTTATAAACATCACAGACTTAATCCCCAACAAAACGAAATATGATATAGTAAATTATTTCAATGAAGATTTTGTGTGTGTAATAATTCTTATCTGTTGAGAAAAAAACCCTTTATTTTTTCTGTTTATCTACCTAGAAATTAAGCACATGAATCTTATGTTTTGCATCCTAAATTGTTACACTATTTGATGGGTGTTGACTGGTTCTGATAATAACTGTTTAGGAATATTTCGTTTCGCCATTAGCTTAATATTTTCGTGGTGATAGGGAATGTTTCTGTGATGCGCTATTTACGCCTTATGCTTTAGACACAGCTAGACTAACAATGGTACATTGTAAAGAAGAATTTCTGTTATCAACGATCAGCCTCATCAGCACATAGTGAGCAAATCCATGTTATTGTACATGGCTGTGCTAGGGTAAACTTATCTATAACTTTACCGAATTAGGTACATATATTTAGGACTTACCTCCCTTCACTTGCAGGTAACGTGAAGTTGTATGTTCTTTAAGACATTCACTAATTGTGCTCCTTGCAGCCATTGTGCCAAATAATATCAAATACTTATTATATATAGGCACTTTGAAAAGTCAGGCTGCAGCTTTTTGGCACCCTTTAGAGCATGTATATTGTATGATGTTTATGCAAAAGACATACAGTTTTTTACTTTGGGAAGTTACTATTTTTACTTGGATTCTAACAATATTGTAAGAGGAATGTATAAAATACTTGAACTTAAAATGAACGTTAATACCACGAGTGACGAGTAATACGATCGGCAATTGTGAAAGAATCGTACTTGTAATAAAATTTAGTTCAAGATGGCTTCAGCTCTTTTCGCGTGTTAAACCCCACTTAGCGATTGGGATTGTTGTCTTTTGCTTCAGAAATATGTCATTTTTCTTCTATTTTATTTTATCTTTCTATTGAGTGAAAAAAAAAAATCCAGACATCTCATTAACCTGAAACTACACAGGAATATTGGGGGCCATGTGTAAATGTACGTGCAGTGTAAGTTTCTGCTAAACTTTTGATTGTCATGGTAACTAGGTCAGAATACCCAAATTCTTGTGGAAAACTTTCTCATGACAACTCTTGTTAAATCTATGGACCAATTTCAATCGAACTAAACAGGAATGTTAGGGGCTATGTAGAAATATTCATGTATGAATCGTTAATGCAGACTTTTAAACCAGGTCACTGAAACAGTTTTTTGTTGGATTTTATTTTTCCGGAAAACTACTCCTTAACATGTGAACCAATTTCATCGAAACTTCACAGGACTGTTAATTAGGGATTATGTGTAGATGTACTTGCAGATAAAAAATTGTTTCTCATCAACATTGCCCTATGAAAAATGTTATGCAATCGGTTGGAAGGGGGATGGGGGTGTATTAGTTAGAAATCGGCTTACAGTTCTTTCTTTTTCAACCAAAATCACTGGGCGCCCAGATTTACGAAGATAATTTTAGGGCAGAATTTTCAAATCTATATAAGGATATATTACATTGACGGAAAGGTATGGAAGAACCAAACCAGTGGGGTTTTTTTATTTCCAGAGTACAGAAACTCTCTTCCTTCTGACATCAAATCAGTCTCTCGAAAGAATGTGTTAAAGGCTAAAGTAAAACGATTTTTAAGTGAAATGTAGCCAAGACTTTTGAATGTTTTATTTAAATCCTAATATTAATATATTAGTGTATTTTATTTTATTTTAATTTTAAATTGAAACAAATATCTTACCGTCATATTTTTACAAATCAACTACGACATTAATTTTATAATTAATTTAAAAACAAGGACCTTATTGGAAATAAGTCTTCGGACTTTCATGAGCTATCCTTGGCTATATGTCATTCAAAATTCAAAATTAGTATCATTTTATCAAATGTCCCGTGTGATATTTGTTTCATCTTGAACAATTCATTGTATATTATATATCTAAGTTATTATATAGTATGTCCATGTGATATGTTATGTATGACTTTATGCCTAAATAAATCAAAGTTATGCTCAGATTCAAAACGGTTTGTGTAGCTGTACTGTGGGTTTTATTTTATATAATAATTGAGGTTTTCGGGAAGGGTCGACTTGCCGTTACATACTACTTACCTTTACTACCATTTAGTATATACACAGCATATTTGTTTTGGTGCGACGCAGGCCATTTGGGCCTTTTGTTACTTTTAAATTGTTTGATGCCTATGTTATGTTTGATGTTTAGTATACGCCACATGAACCATACCTCATTACTGTTTATAGTAGAAGTTAGTATCACACGTTTACTATACACTTGCATACACCATACATTCGAGGCGTTCTCTATTGTGATAGTACAGTGTTGCAATGCCACTGCGCATGCGTAAAACTCACTTCCTATTCACACAATACCTATCTTATGTATTTGAATCTTGACACGAGAGTCCCAAACGTATCGAAACTACATTAATTTTGAAAACTTTCATCAAAGATGCTCTAATACAAAATGTATACACATTGATTATATGTTTAATTAACACACCGGAGTCATGGTGAGTGCTATTATTGTAAAGAGGAACGTGATATTATGCGTATATCTGCCCGGCTAGCTCAGTCGGTAGAGCACGAGACTCTTAATCTCGGGGTCGTGGGTTCGAGCCCCACGTTGGGCGGTTTATATTTTTCCGTATACATAAGAGATTTAATGTTTTTGATCATTCGTATTATGTTGCATTGTACAGGATTTATTTTGACAAGATGTTGCAATATTTGATTATTCGGTACTGAGGAACTACCATTTTTGTGGTTTAAATAAATTTGCTATTTATTCGATTTGTATTTGTCATCACAACTGGTTTACGATGTTAATTGTGTATTATGTTTCTTATATTTTTTCTTCAAAATATTTAACTTTTGGGTAAAAGTGTGAAAGATGACGTAACACACACGTGCTGCACCTTTTAAATTTAGTAATAGTTACAGTATGCCGAAAAAAATTAATTAAACTGCACCATACAGCTGTTTCGTCCTTCCTTGGACTCGTCAGTGATGCTAGGGGCCAAAAATGGGAATCCAAAATGTAGAAGCAGAAGGGTCAGGTGCGTAAAAACCCTTCTCAATCAATCTCAATTCAATCTTTCATAGCAATCAATTTGCTAAGAAATACGGTTTGTCGTGTTTTCATGACATACTATGTGTATACAGTGCTATCATATAAGCTTTTGTGCGATGTATGTAGAAAATTTAGAATAACTATTGCTTTTGCTTTATTTTTACAGATTTTCTGGTTGATATATATTTGATCATTATCATAAAAAAATACATAATATCAAATATGTATATGCGTAGGATTCTTCCATTAACATTTTCATTCATGCTTAATAAACAGCCTCAGATACGAGTTTTTTACTACTATGAGTCTCTTTCAAACCAAACCACATCGCCATTCACGTATGACTATACCCGTATACGCTTCTATTGTGTCTTAATACATTCACATACCTTGTTGTTAGACTTGTATCACAATACATCTAGTTAAAAGACAGCTACTCTCATGATATCTACTTGGAAAGCTCGATTTTCCTCTGCCCTTAACACCATATACAGTCACACATCTGTCAACATGTCTTAAGTCTGGGGCCAGAGCAAACTTGGGCTACTACTGGAAGTGCATAAAAACTGATATAGGACTTATATAATAAGAGAGACTGATGAAAAGATTCCATTTGATCAGAAAGCCAACATATACAGTTTTCACTTTAACAAGCTTTTTGTTGAGATATCGTTATAACGATAATCCAATACTGAAACAGTTGTCGTACTCGAGGTTTGGTCTCTTAAAAAAGTATATTTCAAAGTTTGTCTTTTCATTTCTTTTTGCCTGATGAACAAACCATTTTCATTTGAAAAGACAAAAAATCACACCATGATTATTTAGTTTGATTATAACCTATTCAATCCCCCTAAATGATACAGTAGCCACCCTAAATTTCAGTACCTAGAATGAGTCTTATTCAGAGACCTGAATGTATGTTATGAGAATATCTTGAACTTACTCATTGGCTATAAAACAAGTTCATGGTTAACTTAAGATCCTTTGAAATAGAACATTAAGGCTGACATCTTCAGAAAAATAGCCTATCGGATTTGTAACATGCCAATCTCATTTGCGACGCTTCTGAGTGCTGAGAAATGACGTTTAATTAAAAGTGTATGGATATATCCAGGTCATTTGGAGATTTATTTCTCTTTAAATAGTGGTTGAGAGGGATGCCGACCTCATATACGCATAAAGATAGCAGTTTGACACTACTAAAATAATAATAAAATCAAAATGTAATATTTTTAACAGATTGTAAATAAGAAAACAAAGACTAATTAACCTTAATCGGCAAATGAACTAACGATAATATTCAATTTGATAACATTATTTGATGCTATGATTTATCATTTGAAACAAGAATATTATATTTGTATTGGCGTGGGTCAAATTGTTTTGCATATATTAAGCCAGTAGTATATGTTTCTATTGCGTTTTACTATGATTTTTGGGTATTTTCCTTGCCATTTTTGTCTACTTTTAAAGCCGATATGCCCTTCCAGAAACCAGTTGAGGAGAAACCATGTTCCGCGTGATCTAGGTATAGAAATGAATTTTAAATTTTGTGTTATTTTGAAGTATTCAGTTAGTTCGCTTACGTGATTGACATTTTATAAATTTGTCGAGCTAATTAAATGAAGTCATCAGCCTTAATGCCTTATTATTGACTACGTTAACCTAGTTATGTACCTTTTAAATAACGTATATACAAGTCCAATATATTTTAATTATATAGAGGCTATTCAATGGTTTCTCGTTAAATATCAAATATATTTCACGAGTATGGCAATTTTTTTTTTTTATATTTTCACGAGTGCGTAAAATTAAATTTTAAATATATTTAAAATCTGACATACAGGTAAAATTGAATTTTATTTTTATTACATTTTCAGAATTCCAAAAGTCAGATGCCACAGGGTGAAGTTCTATTTTTTGTTCAAAATATATTAAAAATACAAAAACAAATTAATAAAATTCATTAGATTTCTATTAATTTCCAAAATACTATAAAGGTTTTTAATTTCCTTACTTTATTTGATTTGATTCTAGAATAACGAAAAAATATTACATATAGTTCGCCATGATATCGGACCGAAACTTATATCATCACTAGTGCTGATTTAAGTTTTATCAAGCTGATATTTTCTGATATTTTACTGGTAAAAATGTAATAAAGAGATACATTCATATTTTTGATAAGAGTATTTGAATATAACTAACTAGAGGATTAAAACTAAGGGTGACTATTGCATGTTAAGGGGGCTTGTTGAACCTTAAAAACATCCAATTGCTGCAACTAAAAACTTTAAAAGAAAAATTAATCCTCAGAATACGTTAACCTATCCGTTCTTATCCATTCTGAGGAAGCAATAAGCTGTCATCAATTATGTTCTTAACTATGGTGTAATAACATTCCATTGGTTAAGTCTAATCAACATTTGAACGAGTGTTGCCTGATGTCTAAACAAACAATTTCAATATTATTTATGATGTGGCTGATAAGTAATTATGATTCATATTTTGTTTAGATTATGTGTATTTCCGCACTGTATGGGTGTAATAGTCGCTTTTCAATCATGTATTTTACTTAATTACATTGTATTGAAATGTGAACATAACGCATAGGTTCTTGTACCTTCAAATAATTGGTAACATATACAGGCACCAACAAATAAATCGTTGATTGTACTGGCCAACTGTTCAAATTGAAAGTGTGTGTGTTCATAATGAAAAGAAATACTGATTAATTTAAAATTAGGTAATGAACAAAATGTCTGTATGATAAACCGTACCAAATCGTTCGCATTAGCTGTTAATGTTGTTATGACAACGAGACGATTACCTGTTGTTAATATACTGTATTGTGAATATACAAAGAAAAAATATATGAAATGTTGTAGTAAAGATGTATGTAAACAACAAAACACGAAAACTAAACGTTTGTAGTTTCGTCCATCTAGGGGTTCATCAGGTGATGCGAATGTGTTCTTGTGTTCTTATTAATGTTACTATTAAGAACCAAATCATCTGAAAAGTTCCAAGATGGGCAAAAATATTACAGAAATTCAACCTGCGTATTTAGTTATATATACACTCACCTTGGATTTCTTTTACTGTTGTAGATATTTAGATATATATCTTATCTACATTCTTTTGTTACACTTAACCAAGCATAACTTATGAAATGATATTCATCACATTATAAGTTTAGATATTATATAATACTCGAGTGTAATAATCTTCAGGTGGCCTTTTGTCAATGAGTAAGGTCGACACAGATAAACATCAAATACTTGTCGGCGTTAAAATACCGTAAAACTAATATCAGCTAGAATAATTTGATTTATAATTCATATATTCTGTACGTTTTTAGCCCTCTATATAATCTCGCTTTCGACTTAAAGATATATGTGACGACCATACGGCTACATTCTTTATTATTTGTAATTTCCTAAGTAGTTCAATGCTGCCATCTATTGTGTTACATTTAAGACGTTATCCAGAGCCACTGGTACATATGGCCAGGAGAATAACCATCTTATATATAGATAACACAGGTACATATGGCCAGGAGAATAACCATCTTGTATATAGATAACATAGCGAAATATCTCTTTTTCAGTGTCTGTTAGTCGATTTTTGTGTGAAATTTAACCGCTTGACCTATCGAGCTAAATAATTAATAATATAAAAAGAAAATTTGAAACTTTTGTTTTTATAATTTTTTTTAATTATTCCTATTTCGCTATGGTTTCTTATATATAGATGGTTTTTCTCCTGGGAGGGGGGGATTAATTATAATAATTATGTTGATAAAGAGAGCGAGTACCAGAGCTGACCAGATATATATGTAGAGGATGGTCGGTGACGATCTGTCATCGTTTTAAGATTAGAAGTGTGGCTATGATTGAGAACCAGAATTCGATTATCTGGCAACAATTACTGATGTCAAAACACACATCAGTGTTTTAGGAAACAGAAACTGGAGTGTGATCCGATTGATGGTATGGTAGTTTCCTTTTGAAAATGTTTAAGGAAGTATGCCTAACACTGACAATATATGATTGAGGAGTGAAAAAATGATGTTACTACACGTATGTAAATATTGATGTTAACATACAGTGATAGAATTAAGATAGAAAGCTTGTCTGAGATATAAAGAAATTCCAGTAAGCAAAACAAATGTTTTCCATTCTTTTAGGCTGAAAACAAATAAAATAGTAATGGTATATATTGTAGAAAATACAAGAAATGAATGTCTACGTGTTCATTTCAGTTTTAACAAAGCATGTGCCTATAAGTGTGTTTTGACCTTTTACTTAATAAATTATTTCAATATCTTACAATAGGTGTATTATCAGATATATATCTAAATTAGTCATATTGATGTAACGAGGCCATCGGTTTGTCTTTGATATCATACTTATATACCTGTTCCTCCAGCGTCCGTATCACAAATGTTCCTCCAGCGTCCGTATCACAAATGTTCCTCCAGCGTCCGTATCACAACTGTCTCTCCAGTATCCGTATCACAACTGTCCATCATGCTTCCGTATCACAAGTGTCTCTCCAGCATCCGTATCACAACTGTCTCTCCAGTGTCCGTATCACAAATGTCCATCCAGCGTCCGTATCACAACTGTCTCTCCAGCGTCCGTATCACAAATGTTCCTCCAGCGTCCATATCACAAATGTTCCTCCAGCGTCCGTATCACAGATGTTCCTCCAGCGTCCGTATCACAAATGTTCCTCCAGCGTCCGTATCACAACTGTCTCTCCAGCGTCCGTATCACAAATGTTCCTCCAGCGTCCGTATCACAACTGTCTCTCCAGTATCCGTATCACAACTGTCAACCAGCGTCCGTATCACAACTGTCCATCCAGCTTCCGTATCACAAATGTTCCTCCAGCGTCCGTATCACAACTGTCTCTCCAGCGTCCGTATCACAAATGTTCCTCCAGCGTCCGTATCACAACTGTCTCTCCAGTATCCGTATCACAACTGTCAACCAGCGTCCGTATCACAACTGTCCATCCAGCTTCCGTATCACAACTGTCTCTCCAGCATCCGTATCACAACTGTCCATCCAGCGTCCGTATCACAACTGTCCATCCAGTGTCCGTATCACAACTGTCCCTCCAGCGTTCGTATCACAACTGTTCCTCCAGTGTCCGTATCACAACTGTCTCTCCAGCGTCCGTATCACAACTGTCTCTCCAGCGTCCGTATCACATCTGTCTCTCCAGTATCCGTATCACAACTGTCTCACCAGCGTCCGTATCACAACTGTCCCTCCAGCGTCCGTATCACAACTGCCCCAGGGTCAACGAGGGTCAACAATATAATTGTTAGAAGTTTTAACTCCCTATCTTAAAGCTAATAAACAACCCCCTCCAGCCACTCTCTGATTTCAGAGCCGTCTGGCTCTGACACTCGGTTCGGCCAGCTCTAACACTCTCTCTTTCGTCATCCAAGTTATCTTTATTTCCCTAATGTTCACTAAGATTACACTCTTTAACATTAGGGTAATTCATTTTCTCAAACTATTATGTTATCTCTACTAAAAACAAATTAAGAGAGATACTACCTAGTATAGATGTTTACTTTGCAAAACTTACCATGATAGACAGAGAAATATTCAGCAAGATATTCAAGCATGTTTTCTAACTGCAGGAAAAAAACAGCCAGGACACAGAGGAAAGAAAATTCGCCCCCTCCCCCGGACGAAGCGTTCCTAACCAGCGCCAGCTATGATACCATTGATGAATTCAGTACGGAATGCTGAGAGCGAGTGAGCATGGCTGATTAATTGGGCTCATGTACCAATTAAAACAACCATTGAGCATTGTTGACATGGTCAAACTGATGGCTGAGTTACTGAATGCAAAATATAAAACAGCAGGATATGCCTTACACCGATATCGTTAATAGCATCCGTAATAGAGGGGTATCGACATACAATTAGTGATTTGGTGATGTAGTTGATGGACGTTTAACATTTAACAGGGAGTCGATATTGATGTAGTGATATAATGGATAAAAACAGATTAAGTTACATAGAAAATTAATTACCGTGGCTATTACCAACATTACGTATAGTCAACGAATGACGTCATATACCATTGAATTGTTACAGCCATATTGATAAAGCTGATATACATAACAATTTCTTCTCCTGTCTTGATATATCGTTACTGGTGCTGTTATATGATTAATATATTTCGTTGTATCTATATTGTGTTAATAAAAAGTATTTCTACTTTTAGAGTTTTGCGAGTTGTTTGATCAATCTCTTATAATTCATGAATTTACTTACATAAGTTGTGCGTTGAAAAAGTTAATATGTTATGTGAATAAACAAATAAAAGCATTGCATTAGTTAACAACTCAATTTTAACGTGATGATATTTCACGGGATTTTACATGAAGATTGATAACATTATTCACTTATCATAAATGATTGACTTTGATTAGCGATGGAATTCATCGTTGAAGTATTTTTTGAAGAAATGCACGAAGTATAGCATGGTTGATCACTTTTAATTCAGCATTTGCAGATGATAATAAGACTCTTCCATGACCAGGGGTGTAAGATAGGGAAATTCCACCCGAGGGGTTTTCAAATTTGGTAAAACCCGAGGCTTGAAAATAAATAAGAGAATACCAAAGCACCAACAAAATCATAATCTAAACTCAAACATCGATTAAGCCAGGGGCAAAATATGAACAAAGGAAACATTTATATTGAGACTCTTGTAAAAGTACAAGAGAATAATACCAGGTGTTCCGGAAGAGTAAGCGTCTTCTGCTTCATCGACAACACCCGCCATGTAAATCTTTGTCACATCCATGTAAACATCAAGTTCTCAAAATGAGAACCGAGTATCATCGTCAATCACAACAAGTAAACACACTAATGAGCATACTCAAAAACGTCTGTCTTCATATCACTTAAAGATACAGAATATTTCTCAATGAGACAAAGATGGCAACCATAAAATTTGCCCATAGTTCTGATCAACCTGCATCTCTCGAATCCTTGTAAGTTTGTTTGTCAGCAGTCGACATCGATCACGAAAATCCCGACATTTAGAGCAAGCCCTAGAATATCGAATCAACTGCGACATGTAAACACCATAGGATGGAGAAGCAGGGATGTTACTATCAAGAAATGGAAAAACCCCGAGGGTGGAATTTCCCTGCCCTACACCTTTGGTCATAAAAGAGTATTGGTTTCGCATATGAACTACCTGAATAAGCTCCAAAACCATAAAAATACGTTTTGACTGGCTACATTTTGAAAATTTCAACTTTTTCCTTTTTTGACGAAAACAAATCAACTAGCGAGGTTTAGCAAACCGAATGTTTGTTTGCAAACAAACTTTACACAGAAAAATTTCTTATCTAATATTTAATGTTGAAATTTTGTGAAAGGTTTTCATTGTATAACATTGTCGTTTACTCTTTTCGGCATCAGAGTCTACCGTATTCGTGACATAATTGTTCAGTCATTGTGACGTCACGTCACGTAATATGTAAGATTTATTTTTATTACAAAGCTTTCTTCCATAGGCAAACTTTATCCAACATGGCAAGATATGAGAGAATATGTTTTCTTTTATTTACATCTCAACTCAATCAGATGTGTGTGAGTGGTTTGAATTTGGATGACGTACTGTATTTTAGACTCTTAACATCCGTGTTGGAGGGTTTCCTAGATCACTTTGTGAAATCAGCATTTTACACAAGTCTGTTTGTTGAGGATATTTACATTTGTTCAAATAAATGTGTTGTATTTTCATAATTTTTGTCAGAAAACACTTTGATATAGTCATGGAGAATTTGTTATTATTCGGCTTTTTAAATCAAGATCGCCAGTGAAAGTGATTCTCCCAAAAACTATACAGGAAATTTTCAATGCTAAATACATCATCTGATAAACGGTTTACAACTTATAACTAAATACCGTCCTTTGACCCAGATTTACCTGGCGAGTGCCGTCGATGAAGCAGAAGTCGCCTGTATCCTTCCAAAACACCTGCTCTTATATATATGTGTGTTGCTTTTATTTTGCACTAGTCCATGTCGCGCATTATAAGTTAAAAAGTAGATATCATAGGTGCTAGGGGATATATATATGTTCTTTGTGGTGTAAGAAGCTGATACATTCATCTAAAACATTTTCCCTTGAAACTCCTTCCCCTGTATTTGGATGTTTCTGTTGATTTCCCGATTCTTACCCTGAGATTTGTGTTCATGTTGTTATTCATATTTTACCTGTTCAGAATATGCTCTGTTGATTTAAAAGGGCTTTAATTGTATAGTGGAACATAATTATTTTCTTCATATAACTGATGGAATAAATAAACACAGAACCATTACTAATAAATAATCAGTAATACCTGTAGTCAACTCCTACGTACGTATACCCGCACAGCCATGACGCCGGAAATAACTAATCGATAATATCCACTGTACACGATCATAATATTGCTTCGTCATGCTGCGCCAGTCTCTACCCCACGACTTGACCTACGTCATGTACTTTTATCGGTTACAATATTATCAACGATCGAGTCTCAATACCTTCTGCTCTGAAGCACCGCTATGGACACAAACCGGCCAGTGTTTATTACCTGATGCTTTCATTAACGTCATCTATAAAACATTGTTTGTTAAATGCGCACTCCTCATGTCGAGCCTGTACAAGACCATATCAATTTGTAATTAATTACGTTCTGTTTCAGTCGGTCGGAGGTTATATGTCAGGGTCCTGCTACTCGTGGTGAGTTGTTTTAAAACGAAGAGATAAAATACGAGTAAACTAGTAAAGTAGATATCTTATGACGTCAATACAGAATAAGGATGCTATACTATCTAACTTATCCTTTTTATCCATCGAATGACATTTAGATGATGCATGTAGATACCATTAAATGTGTAAAAATAATGTATGTGATATGATTAGATAAGTTCAAAAATGGTGACACTGTCCCTGATGTTGACCTCCGTAATCTACTAATGTGGTATATTACACAGCAGTGTGTAAACAGAATAAGCTATGTCATCGAGTCAAATACGAGCAGAAAAACGCGATGGTCATGTTCACTAAACTGATAGGCAATTAATACCATACAGGTCATCTGTAAAGGAAGACTAATGGACATACTGGTTAACTTAAAAAAGTGACGTGACGATATGGCTCTGCTTAATATTGTTGGAATTGAATTGCCTTCTAATGTTACAAAAAAATATCTCTTTTGAAACCAATGAATCGGTAAAAAATGGTACCGATATTTGAACTTCGAAATCGTTTGAAAAACAAAACAGTTCACGGAGCAATGTTAGCGATGATTTTAATCAGATTGAAGCATTTGACGATGTTTATGCGGCACCATGCTTGGATTTCGTCAAGTAACAAACAGACGCGTAACCAGACCTGAACGAAAGTGGAAGCCCGATCGGACCGAAGGCACGACCAGGGGAGAGCACAAGATAGGGACTGACGTATTCATCAATATGCATTTCTCGAATCTCTGTTTCATAAGTTCATAATTTCGATATTTAGAGCCAGCCCTAGAAAACCTAATCAACTGCAACATGAAACATTATAGATTGGAGAAGCAGGGATGTTACAATCAAGAAATGGAAAGTTCATAATCAGAAAATCGAAATCGTCACGTTTATCATAAAACTTAGTAGTAAGCTGTTCATGTTGGTCATAAAAAATCAGAGAATAGCAAAGCGTCAACAAAACCATAATCCGAACTCAAAATCGATTAAACTAGAGGCAAATTAGAAACAAATGAAAGATTTACATGGAGACCCTCGTAAAAGTACAAGAGAATAAGACCAGGTGTTCCGAAAGAGTAAGCGTTTTCTGCTTCATCGACGACACCCGCCATGTAATAGTTCAAGTAAAGATCTATGTAAGCAGCTGATGTAGAAGAGTATGTTGAATCCTTGATTTCAAGTTCAGAAATGTATATATAATCGATGTTATCAGCAAACCTCTTTTCATTTATAGACAGTACATCGTCTGAAAAAGTAAAATTAAAAGATTTGGTCATGTTTTGGATACCAGTCCTAATAAGGTAATCCACAAATGGCAAAATGTCAACGAATAAAGTGTTCACACATAGATACTGGAAAAAGTGCAATGGCAATAAGACAATGCGATCCAGAAGGATTAACTTCAAGGGAAAAAGGGCAAGTATGCAGAAAGAAATATAGCTTTTTTGCCAACTTATAAATGACTTTTCCCGCAATAATGACATGATATAAATATACAGTATTCACATGATATTCAACAGCATAATAAAGAGAAGACAATGTTAGAATTGACTTATAAGAAATATATTTTTATCCGAGAAATATAATGTTAACCAGTGAACGAATTTTTAAATCATAGATTGTGTTATATTTTCTTTATCGTGACTCGGGGCCTGTCAAGAGTTCAAAATCATTTTAATGAGATAAATTCTTTCTACTTACCCAGGAGTTTCTATTAGAGAAATTCTTGTATGATCGATGCTTTGTCTATCTGTTTGTTCCCCGTTTCTTGCGCTTTTTGTTTTTTACATAAGTCTATAGCGATTTGTATTGTCACTTTTTACCATTTTTTAAGGCCCTAGCATCATCAATGCGGCATGGAAGGTCGAAATAGTTGTATGGTGCAGCATAACTCTCAACAGAAGCACGGCTACTTCCGGTAGCCATTGTGTTTCGAGCAAAATACGCAAAATTAGCGACATTATACTTAAGATATTTGACAGAATAATCAAAGACGACGTAGGGATTAATATATGTCAGACTTAAATCTTCTTTTGGAGACCTGGTATATGTTTTTGCTTACAGAGGGAAAACATGATGCTCAAATAACTGTCACCGGTAAGAATTATTCTTGCGTCGTCTGCAGAAGATGTGAAATAAATCTGCGTTACCATTCTATGGATAGCCACTAAACGAAGGACACTCTTTCTACCTTGACCACCTCTGACCACAGACTATAAATATATCGGTCAGGCGAGGTAACGCTGACAGACAAAAGTTCCGGAGCGTGTCTAGAGGAAAAGAGGTTTGAAGTGATGCTACAGCAAGGATTAGGGTCACGGTGTCAGGCGGTAGGGCGGACTAGAAGACATCTCCTATATACACACATTGTGATGGTGGTAATCCACCTAAACAATGTTGTTTGTTTTGGTAATCCGTCAACAGCCTGTAAGCACAGCTAATACATGTGATAGAGCTGATTCATATGTACTATATGAGGATCAGTGAATTATATGCGTGCTTTAATAGAATGGATTTTATTTTCTAAACATTAGTATATTTTTGTCTTTAGCTTTCAAACTAACCCACTCTTAGCTGACTTGTTTTTGTTTTTTATACGAGGCTGAATTTGTTCAGTAGTATTATCAGGACACGGAACAAAAACTGACAGATTTTTTTTTAATTTCGCATTCAGGTATATCGACGATGTGTTCGTATAGGGTCCCGGATTCGAACTCCGGTCTGGCCATGCATTTTTTCTTTCTTGTTTCATTTGGCGCCCAGCGAAATATTTCTATGAAATGTGGTAAAGGGTCTCGATTGTGTCTTTTGGGTCGAGGACTTCGTAATGGAGAGAGTGGAAAACATCAGAGAATACCAAAGCGTCAACAAAACCATAATCCGAACTCAAAATCGATTAAACTAGGGGCTAATAGGAACAAAGGAAAGATTTACATGGAGACTCTCGTAAAAGCACAATAGAATAAGACCAGGTGTTCCGGAAGAGTAAGCGTCTTCTACTTCATCGACGACACCCGCAATGTAAATCTTGGTCACATCCAAGAAAGCATCATGATTCAAAATGAGAACCGAGTCATTATTGTCATCTCAACAAGTAAACACACTAACAAGCAAACTCAAAAACGTCCATCTTAGCGGATCTAGACCGGGTCGATCGTCAGCTACCAGATAGCTCAATTGGCTGAGCGTCCGTCTAGATTTTAGAAGGTCCCGGGTTAGAACCCCGGTCATTCCGTGCATTTTTTCTCCTGATACATCTATAAATAACAAGAAGTTTGCTGACCTAGTCGATCGTATAAACCATTCTGAACTTAAAATCAAGGACACAACAGACTATCTACATTAGCTGCTTACCTCGATCTTTACTTAAACTATTACCATATTTCTCCAACCTATGATATTTACATGTCGCAGTAGATTCGTTATGCTATGTAGTTTGCCTACTTGTTGTTATTCTATTAATATTCTTACTTTGAGAACGTGACATTTATCTGGATGTGACCTAAATTTACACGCTTATTCTTTCGGAGCACATGGTGTTATTCTCTTGATTTTTTCAAGATTTTCCGTGTAAATCTTTCCTTTGTTCATATTTTGTCTTTGTTTAATCGATCTTGAGTTCGGATTGTGGTTTTGTTGACGCTTTGGTATTCTTTGTTTTATTATTACATGTATTATTATTTTCTTCACTGATTTATTTAAAATACATTGCTAAAAAATATGCACAATAAGGTTTGTGATGTAGTAATTATAAAACAACGCTTGGTGGGTCTTCTAGTATGTGAGAAAATCCACCAACTCCCGGTCGCCCTGGAGAAGGGGGAAATATTGTTATAAGGAATAACTTTCCATCCAGTGTCCATATAGCCTCTAGCATGAATTTATAGTTCTATTTCGGTAATTGTGACGATAAATTAATGGTGAACATTCCCATTCAGCTTATGCCATTGCGCAGTGTTTTTCGTCTGTCCGCCCGTCAACTTATCCTACAATTCCCTACAACTCTTAAACCATAAAGCCGATTTTGACCAAATTTGGTCTGACGCATCCTTGATTAAAGGCGAACTTATATTGTATCATTTTGTAATTTCACAAAAACATCGACCATCAGACATTGACAAAGAGCTCTTTTTCAGTGTGTAATGGTCGATGTTTGTGTGAAATCTAACCGCTTGACATATCGAGCTGACATTTGACTATTTTCATTGGAGTTTTACAAAACTAATACATCAAAAAGCTTTTCAGACTTTTGATTCAATGTTTTATTTCACGCATTTAAACGTCAATATGAAATATTATATTGGTTGCTTTGGTTATTCTCCTGGTCACTCGTGCCTATGGTTGCTGCCGTTTCTTTAGTATCTCTTTAGTTCCTTAGTTTCTGTTTATAAGTCATCGTCTAAGTAACCAGATGTTTCCGGTATCGTCTCGGTTTCTGGTGTTAAGTATTTTCTGGGTTTCGTTGTGTAATTAATCGGTTTCTGGTGTTTAGATATTTCTGGGTTTTTTTGTTTTGGAAGTCCCAGTTTCTTTTGTTTTGGAATTTGCCAGTTTCTGCTGTTTAGTATTTGCTGGGTTTCGTCGTGTAATTAATCGGTTTCTGGTGTTTAGATATTTCTGGGTTTCTTTTGTTTTGAAATTTCCCGGTTTCTGATGTTCAGTATTTTTCGGGTTCGTTTTGTTTCGGAATATATCGGCTTCTGGTGTTAAATATGTTTCCGTATTATTTTAATTTGTTTCTCTCCAATTACTGTTTTGGTAGCTTCTCGATTCGCGTTTTTAATATTGATTAGGATCCTGTTTTTTTTAATTTTTCTCAGTTTGTGTTTGACCGGTGTCGACGAGGTCCTGATTTTGTTTAGTTTGATATCTCTTTGAACACATTTGATTGGATTCTGGGTATCTTCTTTGGACACATCAGTTTTTGTTTTGTATTTTGATGTCTCCTTGAACACTTCGACACATTTTTTGGTATTTCCTAAATTATACTCTTTTCTCAGTGTTGCTATCTACATGGTCACGTTCCTCAAAGACTCGTGTGTTTTGTGTATAACCTAGTTCAAATGGTTCTGAAAATCTGATCCGCTGAATATATGGTGTTGCTTGTGAATCGCTCCATCAGCAATACCATATGTTTAGCGGATAAAATATTTAGAGCTCTTTCAACTAGGTGTAACAGGTGTTAAAATGAAATCGGGTTAGCTTGATACCATAAGTTTTATGGTCGTCATCCTGAATTCATCGAGAAATATACTGAATCTTTGTATGATATAAAGATGGACGTGTTTGAGTTTGCTTATTAGTGTGCTTACTTGTTGTGATTGACAATGATTACTCGGTTCTCATTTTTGAGGATGGATGTTTACTTGTATGTAAGATTTACATGGAAGTGTCGTCGATGAAGCAGAAGACGGTTACTCTTCTGGTACACCTAGTCTTATTCTCTTCTTCTTTTACGAGGGTCTCCATGTAAATATTTTCTTTGTTTAAATTTTGTCCCTATATTAATAGATTTTGAGTTCGGGTTATTGTTTTGTTGATGCTTCGGTATTCTCTGATTTTTGTTATGTCGTTGTCGTTTCCTTTGTTCTAGCTTTGAGGTTATGATGTTTTTGGATCTGATCTTGGTTTTTAGCTAGACAGGTTCCGCCGATGAGGCTGCATACGCTAACCCTTCTAGAACACCAGGCCCGGTATTCATGAAACTTTTCTCGTGCTCAAGCACGGTTCTGTGCTCAAACCAGCTTTTTTAACTTCATCTAAATCATATCAACGATCAAAAAGTATTTTTTACCGAAATATTCACAAATAAGAATTTGTAAGGAATTTATAGCCAGAATAAGAAATAAGGCTTGAACAGAAAATATGTGCTTGAGCACGATAACAGTTTAATGAATACGGGCCCAGGCCTTCATCACTTGTATAGTTTAAAGAGTCACAATGCAGCTTTTATTCTCTTGTCTTAATTTGCCCTTGATTTGTCGATTTAATTTATGTGACAATTGTTTTTGTTTTCTTGTGTAAGGTAAAGGCAAATCATTGAAAATTAAAGACGTGTACTCGATATCGATATGGCCAATAGAAAAGTAAAGAAAGAGAAATGTACCAATCTTCAAATATCTTCTTCTCCATTTCACGAAAGTGTTATGAAGAGATGCAAAGGTCCCGCGACAGCTTATTAAAATGATGATTTTTTTTTCTAGACTGAATGTTCGTTTATCCGCCAATGCTAGTGAATTCTTTTTTGGCTGAAATGTTTCACAAGATATTGATTCTTTGTAGCGAACTTTTCTTTCTTTCATTTCAATGCTTTTTGGTTTCTACTGGCGGTTTTTCTTACCAAATTCAAGTGTCTGATGTCAATTTAACGAAAGTTGATATTACAGCAAACTGCATGAACGTTGTGATTTGTCATACAATTCTGCATTTTATGTTGTCTTATTCGTCACAGGGACATATGACTTTTAAATCAATAAATTATACAAGTAGGATGTATATGGTCGGAAACCTTACCTGTACAAGGGATGCTCGAAAACTTTTGCAAATTACATGTTTTCTAAGAATTCCTCTAATTTCGGAAAAAGGAAAAAGTTACACGGTGCAAGGTCTGGGCTGTATGGAGGGCATGGCAATACATTTTCTGATTTTTTTTATTTTTTTTTCAGAACTACATTCTTATAGAAGCTTCCAGACACACCTCTAACTTTTGAAACAGCAATTTGCATGATTGGTCCTCCATTTCTAAATAATATTGTGTATAACACCTTCTTTGCTGTCAGTGTTCGTATAGCAATACTGAACCCTTCGGCATGTTTCAAAGCCCAAATCCTATTGTAAACTTTCCTCTTAGGCTCATAAAAATGCACCCATGTCTCGTTACCAATTATGAGACTATCAAATGCCTTTTTCTAATATTTTGGGTACATCTTCAGCAGTTTCTTAGCCATTCGTACAGTGTACGTTTCTACTCGTCAGTGACTAAATGTGGGATCCAACGAGCACTTGTTTTTGTAACCTTGAGAATTTTCTTCAGAATGAAGTGAACATATATATGCTTAACCCAAGTTTGTCATTCGTGCTGTCTTTTTTCTCAATGCAATTTTATTGACGTTCAGTTTGGTAACCGCTGACCTAGGTCTTCCTAAGAAAGGACATCGCTGACTGATTTGTGACCAGAATGAAATTCAGTAAACCATCTATGAACTGTGGAACTGACATTCGTTTATCCCCATAAAACAGCACTCACCTCTTGTATATTTTTGGCAACGGGTTTTTATATAGCCCCTGATTTAAGTGACATTTTCTAACCATTTTCAACACAGTGTATATGACTACACCTGAAAGCAATCTGAATTGCAAGGGAATCGGTTTGTGGATTTCCGTGAATTGAACCAGTTCGTACTCGTTTTCAGCAGGTAAATCACATGATGCTTGAGTATACAGTATTTTGCAAAAGTTTTTGAACACACCTGGTTATAGTATACTAATTATTAGTTGTTGTTACATGCCCCTGTGCTCAAACCTGTCTGCACATATATTACCAAATGTGAAAATAAAAACAATGAGATATTTGATTTCTTTTGATTATTTTTAATTTTACATTTAGTTTTACATGGTAAAATCGTAACACTTGACTTATACCACAAGTTGAATACTGAGTGGGACTTTCTAGTCGCCAAGTTTTACTCCAGACCCTCACCGGGACTTTACAGTAATAAGGAGTAAGCACCTGATTATCACCCGTACTATGTACGGGCTTCAACACAAAACATACACAACCGATACAAAAAACCACACTGGCACTTGGTCATTGATTAATTCTACAATTACACAGTGTTTGCTTGATTTGTTTACCCTATTATGACAAGATTTCACATATGTTTATCAAAAACAGAGCAACTTTTTAACAATATTTATCAGATTCAGAAAAAGTGGAAATTTTCACACGTTAAAAACATGACGGATCGCAGTAACCCTTTTAAAACTGATCGCATTGAGGAAATTTTAGCTTCATCAATAATTTTGGAAACTGTTTACTATTTTTCTCTACATATTCTATAAATAAATATTTGAATATCAACATTCCCACACTTGGAAAATTTCCACTTTTTTAGAGTAATCCATTTTGGATAAATTTCTCTCCTGGTACAAGTAGGAGTGGGGCAGTTAGCTTTGTCTACATATGTTTTGTATAACAGTCAAGATGTTTGGTAAAAAGGCAAGCTTTTCAAATCTGGCATTTAATTCAATGCTTCCTTACTGAAGTTTTAAAGATAATTATTTGTTAAAAATAAATAAAGATTTGTTGTTTGTACTTAGGAAAATGACCATCTTTTTTTTACATAATTTCTCTTAGAGTACATACTTTGTACTTGACTAGCCATAGACTTGCTCAAGTCCACTTTTCGTAAAAGCATTTATATCTGATTGTTTATTTTCTACACTTTTGCCACATTCAATTAACTTAATGGCAAAGAATATATTTCTTTAAATACATTGATTCAACCTTTATATAAAAAAATGTGATTTCATTAGATTATCAAACATTTAATTTCTTATTAAAAAATATGATAAGTCATAAATACTGAATGCCTTAAAATATGGGCTTAAGCAAGTCTAACTAATCAATGGAAACAAAATTCTCAATGCAAACATACACTTTATCTTACATTTCCAAATAGATACAGAAATGTTCATAAAAAACATATAGTAGGTATGTAGCAATTATTGGATTTCTTTATCCATCCTGAATTCTTTCAAATGACATCATTTGAAACCATCATCAGCTTCATGTGGGTATCGTTATCGCACCTAAAACCAAACAGATCTTTCATCTACATTTAGGTTTTCAAGATAATAATTTAGTTATTGAGTCTGAGCAACCTAAATATTTGTCTGATTTCTTAACAAAAACAAGATGTACACAATTATGAATTTAGATAATATGCAGAATACAAAAGTTTAGGATTTATGTGGGGGTTACATGGGAGTAATGGACAACGGCCGTCATGACAACGGCAGATATATGACAACAGCCATTAAAAAACAACGGCCGTACTTGGGACGCCACAACAACAATAAATTACAGAGGTATTGATCAAAGGTGTATGTACACTGAAACTGAAAGACTTAAGTAATCAAATATTTCCTAATCAAACTCAACAGTTCACAGTTTCTCAAAACAAGTTTGAGATGAGCAAGATTTCTCGATGTGTTCATCCTAGCACAACACGTGATATCTATGTTGTCAAGGAAACGTCTCTGGCCTCTCTTCACAGCAGAACTGCTAAACATTTGAGCAAGATATTTACTTTTTGAAATATCACAAACAATTTGTTGCAATAATTTCTGGTGAATTCCTGGCTAAAGAATGATGTCACTGAAACCTAACAGCAGATAACGGTGTCTGTCCCATAGAAATTTAGATATTTATGTAAATTAGCTCATTCAACCCTAAAGACACATTTGAAATCTTCCAATTCGGAGGTTGATACCTTCAGGGGTGAATGGGTTAAGGTAATCAATATTGTGAAGCCTCTTGTTCTTTTCTCATGGTTTTTTAACAAAATATATCAAATTGAATAGAATAATGATGAAATTTCAGATCATTCTTCATTCGCAAAAAAATTATGTTTGAAATGTTTTAGAAATATGTTTACTTTATTTTTGGTCACTCTTTTATTTTGTACGATTTCCAAACATGGACAATTTACAAGAAGATTTCATTCATATTTTTTTTAGGAATATTAATTAACGCTAATCATATTTCATATTAATTTTCAATGTACAACTTGTTTGCTACTGTACAAGGCAAGAAATGGATAATAAAATGTAAAACAGTAATTTGGCATTAGTACCGTATCACTGTATAGTGTATGCAATTAATATTTTTCATTTAAAATTTAGCTAAATGAAGCAAATAAATACTAGAATATCTTTCAAATTAAAAACAAAAAATTTATATTTGTTGTTTTAACTCATTCATCCCTGAAAGTTCATAATGAACCATTCCAACCTTTGAATTGGAAGAGTTCAAACATGTTCAGGGGTGAATGGATTAATCTGTAAATTGGAATATTTTGTGTGCAAAGCTCATTTAGCCAACTCATTAGTACACGTTTGGCAATTCAATTTCTTCTTTAGAGATTCTCATTTTGTTTTTTTCAACAATTTGATTGTAAATGGTGACCCCTGTGGGTTAGTTTTGATTGTGACTTTGACACTAGACAACAGTAACGTGTCTATATGGGTTCCAGGCAAATAAGTTCCCGAATCTCGAACCAGTAAATCAGCCACAATGCAGGTTCACTTTGATATCACAGATGCCATTCTTTTTCCATCAGAGATCTAAATCCTTCACAACATAGTCAACAACTGCTCTTCATCTGTATTTAAAATTGTCCAATCAGATGAAAGGATATTGCTGGTGTCAGCTGCGACAGGGTTCAGCACCGACTGCTACACCGTGACCACTTCGGCCACATGTCATGTTCGTAACTTCATTCCACTCGTTTTTGTCGGGATCGTAACATTCGACTGATGACAGGAAATCGTTGCCGTCATATCCACCTACAAAACAAAAACACATCCTTATTATTTTAAAAACATTTAAACTGACATCTTCATTTCCTCTTAGTTCGAGATTAACCCCCAACTTATTATCAAAATTATTTAAATGTAAACAATATGTTTATCATTTGCCAAATTATTTCAACATATGACTTTATTTACTGTGCGAAAACAGAGATATCTAAAATCTACACTTATATCTAAAACTTAACTTACAAATTTAAATTTGTTAATTTAACTCATTCACTCCTGAAATTTCATAATGGACTATTCCAACCATTGCATTGGAAGAGTTCAAATGTGTTTTCAAGGGTGACTGAGTTAATCGAGGGTAGAGGTTTGCTGTTTGGATGACCTACCTAAGGCGTAAAGTTTGCCCCCCAGCACCGCTACACTGAGCGCACTACGGGGACTTCTCATGTTGGCGACAAATTCCCACTGATTGGACATCGTGCAGTATCGTTCAACTGTCCTGAGCTGGCAGTTGCTGTCGTAACCCCCGACAGCGTAAACATGGCAGTCCATTCCGATTATACCTGCAGCACAAAACATACAGATAGGAGTTTAGATGTGGAATCTTTTTAGAAAAAGAAACACAGAATAAAACTTTCATAAATTCTGTATGTCAAAAAACACCAGTAGCTTGCTCCCTACATATCAAAATATAGTTATCTGTGTTTTTGCTATCCTCAACAGTGAAGTATACAATGTATTTTGTTTTGTTATGTATTACAGTCACATTTTGTCCAAGAAATTTGGTTTTGGATGTGTTTTGCTGAACAGGAGCATGATATTCAAGAAATGAGACGCATCAATAATTTTACTTTAGGTAAAAGTTGTGTTGAGATTAAAACACACGACTAAAGCTTACAGATATTTAAGTACATTACTAAGTTAATAAGATAATTACTTATATACAAATACTGTACATAAACTGTAAGGCTGCATAATGCTTTATGATTTGTCGGAGTAAATATGATACTCCTGGAGATTCCTAGCTGCCTTTATACAACTTACCGGCACCACTGCGTGTTGTGTTCATAGAAGCCACAAATTTCCACTCGTCTTTTTCAGGGTCATAACATTCCATGCTCCGAAGCCGATCTGTGCCGTCATAGCCCCCTACCGCATACATGAGCCGGTTGACGACGGCCACTCCAACACCGATTCTCTTAGATCCCATGGAGGCTACCATTGTCCAACGATCATGGTCTGGATCATATCTGTGAATAAGCAAAGTAGAGACTTGGTTACAACAGTTAAAACATATGTGTGTACTGTAATTTATGCAGAATATAAATATACAACAGTTAAAACATACGTGTGTACTGTAATTTACGCAGAATATAAATATACAACAGTTAAAACATACGTGTGTACTGTAATTTACACAGAATATAAATTGTCATTTTCCTGTATTATTCTTGATTTTGCTTCTCACATACATAATTGCACACAAATGTTAACCCGAAGTTATATTGAGAGCAGAATATGATGTCATGGTAACCAAACCATAAAGTAGGGCTCAAGTATTTTTGTGTAAAAAAAAAAGTTTAAGCTTTTTGGTTATACAGCATCCTGTATCATCAGTGTTAATTATATATATGAGAATCAGCTTTTTGTCACACGTGTAGTAAAAGTCATCCTATACTGATGTATCTACAATGTTAGAGGACAAGTATACAGTGTATATGGTATATGTACATTATTCACAGACCATATCTTTGTCTGCATACATTGTATAATCTACTACATTGATACATGAATTATACAATAATTTCATATTCATTAATAAACATAAAGAAAAACTATCATTAAAAAAATTAAATATATAATATCAGTAAAGGTAGTTTGGTCATTTTATTAAATAATCGTAATCAAGGAGAAATGGATAGTACTAAATATTTGATGAATTTATTTTAGTCTTTAATGGCACAGGTCAATATATTTCAATTATAAGCTTTTCCTTGGTCTTCATAGTTCACACTATTTTTCATAGGCAAAGAACAAAAAAAATCAATTGGAGATCCTTAAGGCTGATACAAGAAATAATTAACGTAGCCATAATTTAGTTAATTAATAATAAAACAGGCTAAGAATGGAAACCCCTTTGTCATCGTGGGTATACCCGATACACGTCTATATATGTGTTATCTGTCTGATAAGGCATTACAGCCAGCAACCATTCCAGGCGCAGACAATGGCCGATCACGGCCAACAAAACACTGGTCTAGTAAGGTACTGTCCTTTGTCCAGGTGGACAACGACTTGTTAAAGGTATGTAATAAAACAATAACCCATACAGGTAAATTGTCAATATCCTCTGATTACATCTACCTGGTGTGTGTATATTCAGCGGGCGGCCTTCGTGACTAACGGATGAACCAGCGGTTATCAGCTACCGTAAATTCATATTAGACATGCAGATTAAGTCTTTTCATAGTTCAGAATGACTCTGCAGATTTTTTCCCACCCCCCTCTAGTGCACGAACGACATATTAAACAATAATCCTATACAAATTCTACCTCTGACATTCCCAACTACCCAACAACAAATAAGTCATATATAATTATATTGTGTCTCAGATTTGTCACACCATAAATAAATATTGTGGCACAAGATCTCAGTTCAGGACAATTTTCCTTGTCTTCAAATTATTTTCTACACTTTATTTCAGATTTTTGTTTACTATTTATTTTAAAGATCTTAAAATAGACAGACATTTTTTTTGTAAAATAAAGAAAGGAAGTATTGGAAGATGTAGACTTCTCTTTAGATTAAGTAGTATAAGCATGTGTTATGCAATTAACATAATTTTTTACTGATTTGAACTGCTGTTTAAAACAACAACAAAAAAATTGAAAACGCCCAAATAAATATTTCTGATACCCACAAAATTGAAAAACTCCCAAATAAATACTTCTGATACCCACAAAATTGAAAAACTCCCAAATAAATACTTCTGATACCCACAAAATTTTGATTTGCTTCATAAGTTGAAAAAAAAAAAAAAATAAAAAAAAAAAACAGTTTTATATCTTATTTCTAATATGAGAAATATTTATTGATCCTACCGGTTTGGCCATTAATTATATTTCAAATAATAACAAAGCCAAACATATATTTCAAATTTATAAATCAAAAACTTAACAAGGTAAAATATTATACTGTACACTAGCTACATAAAAAAGTTGCTTTCAATGCTGTCGGGTAATATGATATAAAATAGTTTTAAATGAGTAATATTTCAGGTCGTTTTGATAAACATTACTCTTTCAATTCGTCACACATGGCGAAGCACTTCATATTACAGTTAAATTATCCTGTTCAGTTATTACCCACGTCCTGGGGAAGTCTACACTGCGCCAACATTACCCGAAATTTATGTTGCCTATCATATATACTAGCCACAAGTCGGGTAGTTTGGATATTTTACAAAGTCAAGCCCTAACCTACATTACTGATGATTTATGTCTCGGGTCATGTCCTCATCACAAGTCTGGTCATTAAACAGCTCATGTTTAAAAGCAGCACATATGAGAAAGTGTTGCTGTACCCGAGGATCGCTGAGTTCCGAAAGTTACGGGTAGTTTATTACTCGAGAATTTTCAATGATTTTTGTAAGTCTGAGAACAATGAGGGGCCACATACATGTACAAGCCATGACAATTAAAACCTAAAATAGCAATGGCTGTCAGTTTACAGGCCTTGGGAAGTTATTTTCCTGTTAAAATTACACTATTTCCTCCTACCTCATATTTTCATACAAAAACAATATGTGAATTCAACTAAAGAATTTTGAAGTTAAAATTTTCTAAAATTTTCTCAGAATAAAATGCTAAACAGCAAACATCAACTTCTAAGTAACAAATTCTGATTATTACATTTCATACTAGTTTTACTTGATTAACCGACCCACAGGGACTAGCTTCGTCTGTCCATACACTCACATTTTGATAAACTATAATATCACAAGTGTACTGACAGAAGTAACTATCTCCTGTGATTGACCTGTTGGCACTAAGAGTTTGTTATCCTTTCAAAGTTTCACTTGACCGATTCGATTCGGGTCAGTCCCAAGAAAGGAGAAAGTCTGTTCCACCCGATTGGTCTGAGCCAGTATGTACATTGTATATCATTGTTTGGATCGTATAATAGGCTATAGATTAGTGGTCTGAGGACAATCCTGAATCATTTCACTTTCTACAAAGAATGCTGTACATTTATTTATGACATATTATCTGAGGTGAACGGTATAGCCAGAAATCAAGCATGTTCTCATAGTTTCTCTTATACAATATATAATTCTGTATTCATAACAACATTTTTTAAACCAATGATTACCTATATACATGTAAGTTTACTTATTTACTTCCTACTTAACCTATATTTTCCCAGTAAAATACTCAACTCTCTACCTTACTACCGATATTTGCATATAAAAATTGAACGTGCATATCTTGTGAGAAAAAAAATCCATCTTGAACAGTTGATATGATATGGTCCCTTTACACTGGTAAACAGTTCTGTTTTCAAAGCTGATGTCATCTGGCATTTCCCTATTAACACCTGGAGGAATTACTGGGTATATCCCCCACCCCAGATTATTCCAGTCTGTATACAAATAACTGATAGTATTAATGAAGATTTTGCACAAAAATGTGAAAGTGAAAAGTGAAAATGAAAATCTCCAGCTACCCCTACCTAGAATCTTACAGATCTACCAGGTTCGTGGTTCCCCTTGAAATTTCAAAATGCACTTTTCCAACCACTGAATTGGAAGGGTCCAAATGTGTATTCTGGAGAGAATGATTTCAGTAACACGGTGTACATGTATACACTGCGTCAGTTTCTGGATAGCTTAACGCCCTTTTGCAAGGACAAGCATTATCTCTTACAAGGGTATACACACGCGCACCCTCCTGAGCTCTCTCTCGCTAATATTTTTTGGGGTCAAGGTTTAAAACTGTTTCACCAGACAACTCAAACATTTAAATCCAACTTACTGGGTAGGAATTTTTTGACAAATTACATAAGCCTTAGAATACCACTGGCTTGTACACTGAAGTCACTCCCTTTTCCTTACACATTCCTGTACTGCATGGTTGTACCTCAGATTTTCTTCCTGTCTTGTTTATCAATGATAGGGGATCGTGATAAATGCCATTTTTTATATTTCTCCCCATAAGATGATTAAAATGGTTTGCACTTGCTTTAGTACTTCCTTACAAGCAACATGTGTTTACACAGCTATCAAAGATAACGGTAAACATCTGAATTTGTTTCTACCTTACAACGTACTTGATTTTTAAAAACAAAGCTTACCTCAAACACAGAACAGAAGTGGATAAGGTTTTACCGGTTACCATAGCTACCATATCAGCTTCTTTTTTGTTATCAGTAATTAGTACAAGTATCAAACTTTCAACAGTTTCAACTTTTAAGTCATTATATCATGTTAATGTCCAACTCGAGCTACCCTAAAGTTATGTTTATTGCTGCCTACATTTCATTGGTTTTTCACCCCGTGTCCTCCTCAAACAATGCCAATGGAACTACAGTGTACCCTCGACCTATCGCCACCCGAATCTACCGACACCTTCGCATACCGCCACCTAAACCTCTAGAACGGGTTTCCCTTCTATATAATTCCCTCGTTAAGTTCGCCACCCTCGCATATCGCCATCCGCCACACCCTTTAAAATACAAACTTCCCGAATCGCTATACATTTCCCTCGGTAACGCCATATTGTTCTGTTTTTGGAGATCGAGGAAAGCTTTAGAGTTCTATTTGAAATGGCATGTGACAAGCTCAGATCAATAACTATTTTCAGATATTAATTTGTGCCAATTTGTGCTATATGACAATATTATACTAAGCTTGTTTTTAATAAAATGTTGGAAATGCAATCTATTATGCAATTTAATTCTTGGTTATAATTTTCATAATTTGATACTATCGCCACCCTCGCTATACCGCCATAATTGCTGAGGACGAAAGTTGGCAGTATAAGGAGGGTACACTGTAGTTCCTCTGGTAAACTTTTAACAGTGTTGTGGTGTTGTTCTTTCTGCCCTCACCCATTAAAACCTGCAATACCTACCTTCTCTATGCTAAATTTCTGTTGAGCTATATAGCTAGTTGTGGGAACTAGCTTCTAGGTCTCATCAATGAAACATTTTGAGAATTGTTTTAGTATTTCATTCAGAATTAAAAATAAGATTGAAATGATCTGACCCAGAAGCTACGGTTCCCACAGCTGTTGTTGACCATGTGACCATCCCGGTTTTCCATATTTCCAGGAAATATTAAGTTTATCCTATATCAGGACCTACCTTTCCACAGTACTATGGTGCTGCTGTCCTTGTGAACCGCCGACCGCATATATCATGTTGTCGATCACACCCACGCCTACTCGGTTCCGGGGAACAGCCATCGGACACTTGGAAAACCACATGTTTCTGATCGGATCGAACACATCCATTGAATTGGAGTCCATATTTCCGTCAGGAGAATTGTTCCTACCCCCCACAGCATAAAAAGACCCTTTGACAAGACATGCACACAACCCGCTCCGCGGAGTGGGAAGGTCTGGCAGACGAGTCCACTGTTTTGTACAAGGATTATAGCATTCAAAATTACTAAGAGACTGTCTTAAGTATCCGCCAGCGGTAAAAACAACTAACGGAGAACAAGGCTTCCTTGGTTTCTCCGGACAACTCTGATGAAGCTTCAAGCCCTGGAAGATCTTTGACAAATATTCCTGGCACTGGGGCATTTTCTTTAAAATGTTACATGAAGTTAATTGTTTTTCAAGAAAATGCGGTGACAGAAAATGGCACCTGACCGCATACAATAGTCCTTCTAACTTACAGAGTCTTTTCTCCGCATCATGTTGCACCCATCGTATCACAGCATTGAATATCTCAGACTCACAATTAATGTTCAGCTCATCATGCTTAATTAAATTGATCAGCTGACATGGATTAAGCATTAGAAACTCGTCACATTTTATCACTTCGGAGAAGTTTCTGTATATAAATTCCCTCGCTTTGGTTTCCAGCTCTAGACAGCCATGTTCACTGGCGAAGTCGGAGATGCCGATACAGTTACTGCAGTCGAGTTGATGCTCAAGGAACACACTACAAGCCTCCACTATGTGATTCATCTGGAACATAGTCGCTGCCGGTAACAAGTAACACACATTCATTTCATTTACTCGAACTTCGGCTGTGTAGGCGAAGTCTATCAGAACACTAAGTGTACACGGTGATATTCCATGCAGCGGGATGGTGGACATCTCTTCCTCACGCATACCACCCGTAAACATTGCACGGAAATATGGGCTAGCCGCGGCTAGTACAATCTTGTGTGCAAGGAATTTTTCCTCGCCTACGATTAACGTCACATCACATAATTTCGTCAGTCGACGTAAAGTACTCATCACATCCAAAGCTTCTTTTGGATGCTTCATGATTGTGAAGTGCATACTGCCATCGGTCGGCTTCTCGGTGGTGACCGGCCGAGGCCGATAACAAGAAGACATCCCCTTCTCGATCTTTTTCTCAAACACTTCCTGGGCAGACATATTGGTTGTTTGGGGTGACACTGGTAAAAGATTTACCTTGGAACGTCAGTTCTGATGTTTGGCTGTTGTAAGACATATGTACTGTTGTACCTGAAAAGATACAAAACAAAACAAGGATAAATATAAACTTCCACGAATCAAGGAATATGTGAGAAAAAGCACAGATAAATTACAAACTATGGAATCTTTGAACGTTAAGAACTAGATGTGTCAGTGTGACGCTTAGTCTCTGCTGACAACAAAAGTGAAGAATCTTTTTTGTTAATTTTTTCTAAAACTTCCACTGGTGTAGACAAGGCTATCCAATATCAATCATACCATTTTACTGAAAATTTCGGGGTAAAAATCGGAAGGCCTTCCCAATTTTCAGAAACGATGATTGCCAATGCATGTATATGAAGGAAAATGAAAACCAGTGTCATAATTACAACATCGTCACATCACTTCCATTACTGATAATGTGACATATTAAGAAATGGGGGCGATAGGAAACATAATTTCATTACTGAAACAAAATCGTGATCAAAACACGGGGCAGACACATTTTGATATTCACTGATGAAATCTAATTTGTTACATTTCATTTTGCATATTTTATTTAAAAAATATTCATTAACACTGCAAAAAATCATATTAATATTCAGTAACACTTAAAAAATATCTGATCAATCTAATATCCCTTTATTAAATTGATTTATTCTTCCTGTTTTCTATTAAACTGTCCGTTTTTTTGAATTTCTAATATCCTATCATGAAGGATGAAGTAATTAGCATTATTTAAATTTATTTTCTATATTTAAATTTCAACTTACAGCTGTGCTTCCTAAAAACCTAAAATATTCTTTTCATTTCAAAAAAGTCAAGCAATATTTATGTACTAGTTGAAATACAAGCATTAATTAAATTGTTTGCACATTAATTATTCTTAAAGACCCAATATACGTAACTTCAGCAAATTTTTCGTGATTCTGAAAAATTCTGAAAAAAAATCCAGTTGATAACCATGCAAAAATAAGCCAAAAACGAAGTAAACCTGAGCAGTAACTAACAAGAAACTCTTGACAGAAAAATCCAAAGAATTGAAAATAATTCATGTGGGGCCCACTTCATCAACAAGCCAAAGGTAAAACACAATTCAAAATGGACCCATGTTTACAAATACCGATGTTTAACTGCTGCTGTACTTGAATATTGCTGATATCAATTAATCTTAAATAAATCTATAAATACAAAAAAGTTATTAGGCTTTATTTTCGCTTCAAGTTTTGCCAAAAGTTACGCATATTGGGCCTTTAATATTATTATTTTTTTATAAGGAAGGCTAAACAACTATCACCAATTTTATTTCAGTAGAATCACATATCAATGAATTTTCTCAAAAAAAAATTGATATTGTCTTTATATGGAACTAAAAGTTTGAATTAACGAGAGTTTTTCATTAAGTTTTTAAAAAATTCTCAGGTGTGGCATTGAAATTCCAGGTATTTAGATAAAAGGCAACATTTTATAAGGCCTAACCCAGATTTATCCCAATATAGACACATCTGTGAGGGAGTAGCTAAGATGGACGACAGGGATAAATCTATCAATTATCATGAAGAATTAGTTTACTGTCGGTTTATATTAGTTCACATTTCCGACATCAATTTTTTTACAGGATGACAGAAATGTTGATTGAATCCCGACAGAAATCAACATCACCAGGATGTCAGACATGTTGATTGCATGCATCCTGACAGAAATTAACATGAACACAGGAATATTGACAGCTGGAGACCTGATGAAGCAGGACCAGACAAGGCATATGTGCACATGACATAACTTTAAAAGGAAGTCACTATTCTGTTACCTCAGATATATATATAGTTCATTGAATAAATTGAAACTTATGTAATATTGAAAGCATATGTACAGTATTATATACAATGTATATCTATCAGAAAGGGTCAAAACGAAAACGTTTTGCCATTTTGAAATTTCACTAATGACTGAAACTTTCCATATCCAGAGGCATAAAGCTGAGATTAATTAAACATGTATGATGTTTTGCAACGAAATAGTAATTTTAAAGTGAACATAATTATCAAAAAATGCATATAATCATAAATTTAACTAATCAAGAAAACTGTAATACCAGGTATATATTTATAATATTCAATTCATTAAGCTGGAAAAAAAAATTGCCTGAGCATGTTCTTTTTCTCAATAATTTGTCAATACATTTTAACTTCTGTTGACAATTTTTTGAGGGGGCACTATTAGAGTCTGTCTTATATTATACCTGGTTTAGAACAGAGAGTAAACAATGTTATCCGTAACTCCATGATTCTGTTAAGATCCGAGTTTAAGGGTTACAATGTACATGGTCAGACCATGGTAGGGATACCAAGTAAAAGCCTGGATTTTCTTACACAATAGGCTGTGAAATCTACCTATATCAAAGAGTCATGTGACAACTTCACCATCTGTACACATTGTGTACGAATGAGCTTGCAGATTTGGTTCAATTTAAAAAACCAAAAAAAAACCTATGATATATTTAAAATGCTTTGTTTTGCTTTATTATATCCGTAATCAAATCAAGCCAGCAATGACGAAGGACTGCGGGTGCCAAGGTATTGCTAGTCGCTACAATGTTGGGGAACTAGGACCTGAATATAAGTCGACCTCTCCCCAAACTATGGTGGCACAATAATGATTTGTTTTAAAGTTCAGCGCTCCCATTATAATACAGTAGACCCAGTCAATGCAATTCTGTCATAATGTTGTCAAAATATGAATTCATAGAGAACCAATCTCTACCAAATACCTACTCTGTCCAAATCACTCAAAACACTGGATGATTTGCTTCATCATATGTCGTCTATAACCACATATACATGGCTTCCCTCCAGTTATATATAATATATAAGATTTTATAACATCTACATAAACATTTATTGTAATAGAATCTCAGCCATATGAAGGCAGAAATATAGGTTTCTTTATCGCAGTCTCATTTGGTTAAACCTGTGTACAGTTGGTAGAATTTTTGGTTACAAAGTATTCTACTATTTCCATCTGAAACATATACTGTAAAACTTGTCTGAATTAAAAATTAATCCGAAACCCTTTTAATTTTGGTCTTACTGTTTGGTACTGGCATTTCACTTTCAAAATATATTCTACCTCTACAAACCAGTACCTGGTTAATTTGGCCAAATATTTTGGTCTTGAGAGGTCCGGGTGTCGAAACATGAAAATGAAGATTTCTACATTAAACATGAATGGTATAACGTGAGAAAAAAAATAGCTGCTTGTTATGATTATCAAAAACTAATAATTATGTTAAAGGAGAAGTACAACGAAATATATAAGACACTCAATGGAAAATGGAGCCTGGAAGATCTAGAGTTCAAATGTTTTGTATGAAGGATGGCCCGGACTGACACAATACTTTGAATTGAATGAGATGTTTGCTTCATTATATGAGTTCAAGATAATGAGGTTCATGTGTATAAACTTGGTAAAAAGTGCCTACCCCCCCCCACCACCACACACAAAAAGTGCCTACCCCCCCCCCCCCACCACCACCCACAAAAAGTGCAAAAGTGCCTACCCCCCCCCCCCACACACAAAATACAACAAACACCACCAATATACAGCCCCTCTACCCCCAAACACCATGCACCTACCCAAAAACGAGGGACTCTACCCCTTTCAACACTATAACCACTTTAACCACTTACCAAGTACAACGTTTTCCATGGTATTTTTGACCACAATTCCGTGCGTAAAGCCATTTTGGTAGGAATTCAAAGCAAACTTAAGACACTGTGAACACTGCAAGTCTTATTGAACTTCACAACGGACCAAGAAGAGGCTCCAAGAATACTGCATCTAACGATTCATACAAACTTTAACTTCTGTAATAATCTCCGATGATGGTTTCGTCTAAGTGACATCTGACAAGTCCATTAGACAGAATAGAAAAAAGAATCAATAATTTGTTCTCTCACTCCACTTTTTTGTTTCCTTTGAATTAAGATTGAACAGAAATGATAGGTAGTCCATAAATCCATGAAACCATGGTATCTACGTCAGTGTCAGTGACACACAGTCCTAACAGTAATTATGTCAAACAGGACATTACAGGCAATCCATTAAAACTCGACACAAACAAACTGTTTGTGAACAGTGATTAAATCCCTTGTAAAACTATGTCGCGAATCCCCTACACTACTGTATGTTGGTCTGGTATCAGTATCTCCTACTAGTACCAGTAGTTAGTAAATCTTGGTACCATTCTGTTCTCTGGTAGAAGCAACATCCAATACATGCGTGCTACTGTATGGAACTGTCGAGCGAGAGTGGGTTGGTTATTTTTCAATACACCTACGTCATGTACCTATGTGTATACACAAACGGCTCAGGTAGGGAATGCTGAGTCACTATCTCGTTCAGGTGAATGATACACCTGTTAGCATCTCAGTGGGATATCAGCAACAGTAAGCATTTCACCTGCATCATCGTTTGTTAAAACCCTTTAGGAGTGGAACGCTGCTAATTTTCACAGTTATATTTCTTACCTGAAATTCATTTCTCTGATATAACCAACTATAAATTAAAAGCCACTTATCACCTATCAAAAGTACAATTTTATCCCCAATTCTTTATATTATCATTAACAGCTTTTCTGTAAGAAACAAGCAGGTTATCAATTAACGCTGATGATCAATTCCTGGAAACACCTGTACAATTTGCTTTTCTGAAAATACATGATGTAAAATATATATACTTTTTTTTAAATCTTGACAGAATTAATTCAGTTTCAGGATATTCTTCTAGTAATTTGAATCGTCATAAGAATACCAAGTTGCCACTGTATAAAATTATGTATTATTTCTCATTTGCGCTGAAATATTTTACACGATCATGACCAAGAAACGAACCACACATTATTCATGACCAGGCATTTCAGCTAGATCACGACGAAGCTTCATATAACACCTTGATTAATATTCATTGAACATTATTAAAGCTATTAAACTTTTTGACAGGATGGAAAGACCTATCGGTACAAACTACATACCAACTTCATAAAGAAAGCCATTTCTCTATTTTTCATAAAGGAACCTTGGTGTAACCAGGAAAGTACAAGGTTCCACGATAGCTACCACAGTAATGAATAAATGTAAGCCCATAACTATGTTAATTGTTACTTAATATCAACTTACAGACTTAAAAACATACTCCTCTTTAGTGTCTAGTTTCAACTATGCTGAATGTTGGTTTTCTTTATACACGTTTAAATATATATTGTAGTCATGTTCTCCTGCATGCATCATCAGAAATCCACCTGACACATTTCTATTGTCGCAGATATTAAAGCTGTGTCACATGGGTTCCCACGATGGTTTTCTTGTTACATACTTGATTTTCAAAATAAATGAAGGTATCAGGATAAAAACCCTTTTTTATTTCTTCCTTTTTCTTTTTTAATAAAATGCCCCTTTCTTATAACCTTGTGAATCTGTGATACAGAGTATTGAGAAAATCAAACTGTTACAATGATCAAAATGGAGAAACTGAGAGATATCAATGTTAGTCCATACCAGGTAATTATATTCAATTGTGCTTTGGAACGAAAAAAAAAGAAAAGCATGAAAAAATATATTTTTCAAAAAATGAACAAAGGAAATATATATGTTGATATGGTACTGTTTTAGAGGCTGATGTTATAAATAGTACCGATTAAAATTGTTTAAAAGCAATTTAAGTCTTCAGAAAGTAATACCTTGGAATGGACAATAATTACACTACAAGACTGGAAAAATATTACACCAGAATTTAACTGATCAGGAAAAAATTTGGGCCTAATTATTATCCTGGGACCTGGCTGGACGTGATCAGCCAAATGCCAGGAGTTAATCGCAAATCTGCTAAGTATACATTGGTAGATGTAGGTGTATGGAGTGGGCCATGACTCGGCACTTCTCGTTAGTACAGGTACACAATGATATCAGACCTATGTAATCACACTGGCTTGTCAAGCTTTGACATGCAAACCAATGGGATGAGGGACACCTTCCCGTTGTCTTTATGTACAATTTACCTAGAACACAATAACCAGGATATGAGGTCTGCAAAATAATCCACGTGGACTGTAATGGTTATACCCATAACAGGAGGTTTAAAACATGACATCTTCCTCATCTCGGGCGAGAACACTACCCAGTCATTTGTGGGGAAAATGGCCTAATGCGAATTTAATTTAGACATTTTAAAAGGAAATTTACAAATATTTCATGAAATAATCATAAACAAAATAAAATATTTGTATAGGAAATGTTCAGGAGAACACAAAGATTTTGGCAACTTTTAAAGTTCTGTGGTAAACATGACATTAAAAAGTTGACGGGGCCTTCAGAACATGGAAATATTTACATAAATTTATTCAATGGTATCTGTAGCTGTGCATGCATGTCCAGAGGTGTTCTGGGGGATAAGTGATGTGTTTGTATGTAAACAAGACTTTAATGTATCAGTATCATGTCATCTGTGAATGTCACCCATTCCAAATGTCTTTTTTTCTTACATAATTCATGTCCATGTACAAACCACTTGAAGTGTGAACGTGAGTTTGATTAGGGCAATGTGATCATGCGCCTTCCAAAATACTCCATAGTCATCAGTCGTAAATACCTGACAAATCAGTTTATATAAATCTTAAAGATGTTTATAAAGCTGAGAACATGCGTACGTGAGTCCAAGGAAGGCAAACGTGAATTTGAAGTCTTGGTTCAGGGAACTAGGTAAAACTTTCTGACTAATCACTTTTTTCCTTTTATATTAGATTGATTCTTCAATACGTGATACAGCAGAATTGTAAGCAGTAAAGTTGTCAATACGCCAGCGAGAACAATGGACCCAGGTACCGACTAGTGACCCTGCCCCAGACCTGGAAGTATACACACAATCGCTATACACTTCACCTACAATTAGTAAGCGTATTTTTCTGGGCATGCTCTGTAGAAGGGAAACGTGAGGGCTGGTCTACGGATGAGTAGGCACAACCTTCACCTGAAATCTATACACTTTCTGATCAATGGGACCTGGTTACCTGTGCGCATATACTATACTATATATGTATGTGTAACAGTCCCAACGTCAGTATCGTAAATCAAGCATGGACGAACTATGACAACAAATGACTTTTTCTTATTTTTAATTCAAGGCAAAGAGATCTTTTCTTTATATATGAATTATTAGCCCGGTATGCCAGGTGACGGTATGATATAATTACACCTCATCAAAAGGGAACTCCAGTCAGGTACACATTCCTAAGCCCGCCGCGATCACGTTCGCACTGCTCAGATCACGGAGTAGCGATGCCCAGGTAAATCTCAGGTAACAAGAGGATGACGGCCGTGTATGTAGATATTTAAATCACACGGGTAATGACAGTTTTAGATATCGCATAAGATACTCATTTTCAAAGTGTTTAAACCTCCTAGGTCATTTTGTACGCAAATAAAAATGAAACACAAACTATGAATACACAAAATAAAACGTTCCTACAATGTAAGCATTTGTCAATAAAAATCCAGGATTAAGATTTGAAGCTGACTTGAGCAAGAGATTATTGACTGATTAAATGCTAGGCTAAACACAGACCAATATGTATGCATAATAACACCGAGAAAATTTAAACATTCCAGTGAGAGCTGAACTCACGTTCACAATCATGACTTCACTCATCTTCTATGATGATGACAAAGGGGAATTTCAAAATACGAATGAATGGATAGCGATCAACCAACTACCATAGTCAGCGAGGTGTGGACACTAGTCACGTTCACCGGTCTAAACATCCTCTTACAATTAGTACACAGGACTAGTTCAGCCCGCCTCATTTCTACACCAAATAACTTATAAAATTGCAAGTTCAACTCGCTTTAAACTGTTATAAAATCACACTTCTACACCTAATCTTTGTCCATATAAACAATGGATGAATTCAGCCAACAAAATTTGTGACATCCAAGTTATATATTTTCTGATTATTTTTTTTATACAGTTTTGCAGCCAAATACAGTTTTCTTTCCTTGCAAAAACATGCTTTATTTTCCAAGAAATTACATAAAATGAGTAAGACCTTTAATTTGAATAAAAATAATGCTACTATTTTCCAATTTATGTTGGAATAGGTTCTTATTAAAATAAGATAGAACAAAAATTACTTCTAAATACTGTACATATCTTGCCTTTCTAACTTTGTCAATAATGTCAAAGTACATAAGGAATATAGCAGTACAACAAAATACACACTAAATCTGTAAATAATAATATTAAAGGTAAATAAAATTGTAGTTGATAATCATTTCAAAATCCACCAAAATTTAAACTTTTTAAGCTGAAAATTGAAGAGCCTGTGATTTTTTCCTCACAGATGGGGTTAATCAGTATGAGGGTATTCCTAAGCTGCCTAGCTATGATTCAATGGAATATCAGTAACTTCTCAAAATACACAAACATTTCCAAACCAAGGGTGAAGTAGACGAGGACATGATCAGTTTGGAGTTAATATAACGAGCCCATTCCTATTTTACATTCAATTGATGGACGAGAACTGAACCCTGTCTTCAGAAATGGCAAGTGTGCGACAGACACGACCACCCATAATTCATAACCACATGCAAAAAACCTTATTTACAATAGAGCTTCTTTTAATCCAGGATATTGAAAAAGGATGATAACTTGTATAAGCTAATTATCGATGTCAAATTCTGCAATATCATGCAGTGATGCAATTTGTATGTGGCTCGACCGTCAATTATTGGCAAAATCCAGACACACATGGCCGTGCCAAGGTACATTTTTATGTATGCCATTCACAAAGCTATGTAGGGCTAACACAAACCTAAGTTGCCGGTAGTGTGCATTTAAATACCCTCCATGTTGTCTGAAATCGGGACCAGCTAGAATACTGTCTATGGTTGTATTACAAACACATGATTTTTAAAAAAGTTTATTTCCTTTATATGTAGAACTAGGAAGGATCATTCACTCTCAAATTTTCTTTTATAACTCATTCACCTCTGAAGACACATTTGAACTCTTCCAAAATAAAGGTTGGAATAGTTCATTTTGAAATTTCAGGGTTGAATGAATCATGAACTGACAATATATATATATAATGTGTACAGTCAGCCATTAACCCTTGTCCTAAGATGTGTGTGACCCGTAGCCTCTAGTACTGACACAATTTTCATCAAATCATCTCATTTTTCTATAAAGATAACATTATTTATGAAACTGATTCAGACCTGGTTTCTCTTGGTCTGTATATATATAAGTACCCACATTAAGATATACTGTAAAGGCACATGTTTTAGTGGTTATCTTATTTCAGTGATTTTTGTGCATTCTGCTGCTGAATCAGGATTGATGAAAAAACTAAGTACAAGCTGATCTACTTCAAACCAGTCTATATATAAACCTTTCATGACATCAATGTCTGACTGCACAATTCTTTTAAGTAAGAATATGTTCTACTTTCAAAGAGTTTTCTATTCTTATTTGAATATTAATTAGAGCCAGAAAACCACCTAATTCACAATAAAGACAGTTACACATCAGCAAAGAGCTTTAATTTCTGTTGCCAGGCAACAAGTCTGCTGTACTCGTTTACTCTATGATGAAGGTATCTGTGCGAAGCCCCATAAAGACTCGTGCTGCTATTTCTGTCACAGCGATGTGATAGACGTCAATAGTATCGATCATACCAGATTATTATACAATCATTGCGCCTACCTCACCTACATTATATTATCCAGTCCGAAACCCGGTTTTAAACAGCTATTGCTACTGTTTCTTTGCCAATCACCAAACAGGGTGTCTTTGTAATGGTCAACAATTGTCCCATTAAAACAGGAATTTTTACGACCAATTAACCGCTATAAAATTCAAATAAACATCCAATGGTACCGGATATAAATTTTATTAAACAGGTCAATTGAAGAAATTTGAGAAACCAAGATATATATAGGCCTGAAAACTTTAGCGAAACACAGCATTTGCTTTGTTGAATTTAATTTTTCATCCATATACAGGGTAACATTCTGTTTTTAGAAAATACCAAACAGATATCCAAAAATTAAAATTTGAGGCATTACTTAAGTATATTTCTTCTCTTCTTACCTATGAAATGTTATGACAAATATTTCATTATTTAAATATGAAATAAGTGACTTAATTCTGATGTAAACAGGACGTTATACATTAGTGTCATCAGAATTATACAATTCCTCAAATTTTTCTTCATTTCCTTCATTCCTTTTCAATGAGCATATATATATAATAATTCTCTATGTAATTTTTACAATAGGACATATAATATAGGTATGATGGTGATATTCAAACAGAATACTGAAGTACATTAGAATGTTTCACCATTCTTTAACACAGGGCAGTACGATACAGTGTAGCCTTAATTTCTCTGGCCCCAACTCAAGACTTAAACATTTTGAGCTTAACACGGTTTGGTACAAAATGTCACTGCTAGATATAAGTCCCGCTACTGGTAAAGTAACCTGGTTTTTGCTGCTACACGCCAGAAAAAATAAAACCCTTCTGGTTGGGAAGGATATAAGTTGTGTTTTAAAATGAATAGAAAGTCTTGTCACCTTGTCGTATTTAAGTCTGTAGATAAGAGTCAAAGTGACCTTCTCTGTCGACAAAGAACAACTATTTCTGGCATGTACACTCTGAGGGTACAACTCGTATCATAATTTATTGATTCAATTTTTTTAAAACCTTTTTTTTAAATGTCAGCTTGCATATAATGTTTACCAGTGGAAAATAAAGACTATGTACCTTGGTAAATCTAAAATGTTGTTTTAGTTTAATATGTTACAAGGATGTATCCAAAGCTTTGGCATTTTATATCCCAGTGTAATATTTATATAAAAAGATCTTCACATGTATAGTTAGGCAGTACACCAACATGATCAGGTACGGTCCATCACACAATGAAATTCACTATTCTCTAACAGTTTCTCAAACAAGTCTATTATGTTGACTACTAAAAGACAAAAATACAAATATCAAAATATATTACTGGTTCAAAACACTACTCTGACTTTTAAAACTTACAAAAGATTGCTATGTAGGTCAAACCTTTCAAAGTGAAAGTAGACTATTTAAAGCATCAGACATAATTTCCCTGATGGTAGAAAGACATAATTGTATGCACCTAATTGCACATAATTGTATCTTAATATACATTTTACTTGTCTTAAGAGTTATGGTACAGCATCATACATTTTACACATATTCAAGTACACCTGAATCAAAGCTCCATTTGATTTTGATTTATAATTAAGTATATATATAACAAATATATTTTGACACAAAATAGCTGCAATATACAATCTGTAGATAAGTTGGACATTTAAAAAAAATCAATAATACAAGTTAGAACATAAGTATATAATGTATATAAGTGTTGTGTATGTACAGGGCAATATTATATATATATACAGGCACACACACACACATATATATACACACAGTGTAGATAGTTACCTTACTAGCTGTTGTGTGACCTCCTTTCCTACACCAGTTTTAAACCAGTATGAATTTGTCGAGTATCCACTATAATGCGCTAAGTCTTGGACAAGAGTCGGAAAAGGCCTGACAGTCCGAGGGACAGTTATCGACTAATACAAACTTTGAAGTGGCACCGAAGTGACTAGTTGTAGCCAGATTCCCGTATATGCAAATATTCATTGATCTTGCGAAGCACTTTAGTCAGGTAGACCGGCTGTATGACACAGCATTTTGAATTTACTATCACGTTCACATTCTCCACTCTCTACCTGTAGCTATAGACTACCGATGGGGTCCCAAAACAGAAACAGTTGCTACATTTAAAAGCTTTCAGTTTGCTTTTTTCAAATTAAGATTAAATATTAATGAGACAAGCTTATACCAATGATCACCCCTTCTTTAATAAACATGATGATTTGACAGATCTATATACCACAACTTTAATTATAAAAGCAAATTATAATGATTTTTCATTTGCCGCATTTAACAAAAAATATTATACCGGTATGAGATTTACACGTCAATGGCATATCACGAAACATTGCATGTTTACAGAGTCAGCCTTCTCCTTTATTACGTTCTTACAATAGTCTACGGGCCCGACGTCTCTAACAAAACAAACACCTTTATCTGCGAGGACTGGCAGATAACGTCACACTAATCACCTACGTATATATATATAAAGCCAGTGTGACAATTACAAGTCAACACCTGGTGATGACTCGGCATTTGATAAACAAAGGCACGTAATGATGGTTTCATCTAATACAATTTATAATGATGTAACAGAAACATGACCCGGTTACGTTCCCATCAATGGGCTGATTGCGTTCCCATCAAGGGCTGAACAGTTTTATATCAGAAATTCTACAGTCTTATTGGCTCACATGGAGAAAAATGGCCTTCATTATTATATTTTAAGGATAATTATTGTGAAATGAATTAGGATAATGACTTCTAAACTTGGCACGATAATAATCCAATTACACTGGCAATCATGTCATATTTTGAGAGGATTGTCATGTTTATAAATAACACTATGGTGAGTATGATTTAAAGATAAAATCTGTATGTCAGACAAACTTTTCAAAAATACTGTAACATCAGTATAACTGTTAACTCTATAAGATCATGATATTGGTACGTCATATGACTACCAGATCATGACATCAATATGGCATGTCATATGACTACCAGATCATGACATCCCTATGGCATGTCATATGACTACCAGACATGATATCACTATGGCATGTCATATGACTACAAGATCATGACATCACTATGGCATGTCATATGACTACCAGATCATGACATCACTATGACATGTCATATGACTACCAGATCATGACATCACTATGACATGTCATATGACTACCAGATCATGACATCACTAAGGTATGTCATATGACTACCAGATCATGACATCACTATGACATGTCATATGACTACCAGACATGATATCACTATGGCATGTCATATGACTACCAGATCATGACATCACTATGACATGTCATATGACTACCAGACATGATATCACTATGACATGTCATATTACTACCAGATCATGACATCACTATGGCATGTCATATGACTACACCAGAACATGATATCACTATGGCATGTCATATGACTACACCAGATCATGACATCACTATGGTATGTCATATGACTACACCAGATCATGACATCACTATGGCATGTCATATGACTACCAGATCATGACATCACTATGGCATGTCATATGACTACCAGATCATGACATCACTATGGCATGTCATATGACTATCAGATATGATATCACTATGGCATGTCATATGATTACCAGATCATGACATCACTATGGCATGTCATATGACTACCAGATCATGACATCACTATGACATGTCATATGACTACCAGATCATGACATCACTAAGGTATGTCATATGACTACCAGATCATGACATCACTATGACATGTCATATGACTATCAGATATGATATCACTATGGCATGTCATATGACTACCAGATCATGACATCACTATGACATGTCATATGACTACCAGATCATGACATCACTATGGCATGTCATATGACTACCAGATCATGACATCACTATGGCATGTCATATGACTACACCAGATCATGACATCACTATGGCATGTCATATGACTACCAGATCATGACATCACTATGGCATGTCATATGACTACCAGATCATGACATCACTATGGCATGTCATATGACTATCAGATATGATATCACTATGGCATGTCATATGATTACCAGATCATGACATCACTATGGCATGTCATATGACTACCAGATCATGACATCACTATGACATGTCATATGACTACCAGATCATGACATCACTAAGGTATGTCATATGACTACCAGATCATGACATCACTATGACATGTCATATGACTACCAGACATGATATCACTATGGCATGTCATATGACTACCAGATCATGACATCACTATGGCATGTCATATGACTACCAGATCATGACATCACTATGGCATGTCATATGACTACACCAGATCATGATATCACTATGGCATGTCATATGACTACCAGATCATGACATCACTATGGCATGTCATATGACTACCAGATCATGACATCACTAAGGCATGTCATATGACTACCAGATCATGACATCACTAAGGCATGTCATATGACTACCAGATCATGATATCACTATGACATGTCATATGACTACCAGATCATGACATCACTAAGGCATTTCATATGACTACCATATCATGACATTGGTATGGCATATGACTATCAGAACATGACATTGGTATGTCATATGACTATCAGAACATGACATTGGTTATCATATGACTATCAGAACATGACATTGGTATGTCATATGACTATCAGAACATGACATTGGTATGTCGTATGACTATCAGAACATGATATTGGTATGTCATATGACTACCATAACATGACATTGGTATGACAGATTACTGTCAGAACATGACATCATTTTGATCAGATGGAAATCAAAATATTGACACCAGTAAGTCAGATTTTTAACAGAACATGACATTGGTATTACAGATTACTATCAGAACATGACATTGGTATTACATATTACTATCAGAACATGACATTGGTATGACATATTACTATCAGAACATGACATTGGTATGACAGACAATTATCAGAAGATGACACATCAGTATCACAGATTACTATCCAGGGTCATTCACCATGATTAAAAATACTGTGACAGTCCAGTCATGACAATATACCTGGTAATACATGTACCTGTTGGTCACGATACCACGCTACATTGGTATTTATAGTCGATAAGATAGTCGACTATCAATTTGTGAGAAGAGAAAGACTGAAAAATTAATTATCTCAGGGTGTTGAAAATTGCTTCAATCTTTATGGCTGATACCAATACATGGACAATCACTGACTGATCATAAACTGAAAGGCAACGACAGGAACACTTTCTCCAAACTAGATGAAATACAAAAAGTGTTCTCTTCCATTACCTAATGCATGCAAAATTGTTATTTTAATGCATTTTATTGTCAAATCATTACACGTAAAATTACAGGTCTGGTTTTATATCAGTGTCAAATCTAAATCACGACTGATCATTGAAAAGCATGGTGACTAGACACTGATTTAATTGATAAATACAAACAGCACTATTCCTTCATGAATATTCATAACCAGAAGTTTTTTTTAAAGAAAACAAAATCTAAAGAAAAAATATCTTATTTTTTTGGTTCAATTTACGAATTCAGATATTCCTAATTACAATAAAACGTGTTAATATTAAGAATTGGTTAAGGCAAAAACAGTTTGTTTTAGCCGTTCAGATGACATGCCCGAGACAAACAGGATAGGCCAGTAGGGAAACTATCTAATTTTTCTTGTTTATTTCGTAAATTGACTTTATGTTTAATTTCATACATCAGAATGCATTTTCACACATTTCAGTGGCTATTAGGTTGTCTAGAATAATGTCAGACTCCCAGAACAGGAAGGAAGCACATTTTATTGAGGTGCTGTGAACTAACCTTAGATACAAATACATTACAGCAGTAAAATCTAGGATTGGTTGGGACATAATTATATAATGGGGATTTCTGGGTCTAAATTAAAGGCCCAATATATGTAACTTTCGAAAAAACTCGAAGCGAAAAATAAAGCCTAATAACTTATTAGATTTATAGATATATTTAAGATTAACTGATATCAGCAATATTTTAGATGAATTCTTACGCGGTTACAGGTCTTAGGCTTCTTTTGCATGGTTATCAACTGGATTTTTTTCAGAATTTTCAGAATGACGAAAGATTTCCTGAAGTTACGTATATTGGACCTTTAACAGAAATAAATTTGTCAATACGATTGAAAACATGACAATTTCAGTGTCTGGTTCAGCCTCCTTCCTAATCCCTCTACAAATTTCACAGCAGCAATTAATGAAAAAGTCTTTCACAAACTTGATAAAATAGAACATGAATAAGCCGGAGACAACTGAAGAATTTAATTTTGAAACCAATGTTTTTTTACAGCCTTCAACAATATAGATCTCATTATAATAATAGTTATTCGACATGAATATTTTTCCAATTCATTTGAATTTACAAACAACAGCAATAAACATGCATGGGAACGGACATTGTAAGATACTGTACAATTACCTAGAAATGTGCGGCTACAACTTAATCAGGGGGCACAAATTAAATTGGGTTGTCATGTTTCTCAGGTGGCACAGTTGATGACACGTTCACCATTTACTAAGGCAGCTGGGGCTTGATTCCCAGATCTAAAGTGATAAGGTATATATGGGGATCACCTGGCCGAGCATGCAGGTTTTCTCTGGGTATATATGGGGATCACCTGGCCGAGCATGCAGGTTTTCTCTGGGTATTTATGGGGATCACCTGGCCGAGCATGCAGGTTTTCTCTGGGTATATATGGGGTCACTTTGCCGAGCATGCAGGTTTTCTCCGAGTATATATAGGAGTAACCTGGCCGAGCATGCAGGTTTTCTCTGGGTATATATGGGGATCACTTGGCCGAGCATGCAGGTTTTCTCTGGGTATATATGGGGATCACCTGGCCGAGCATGCAGGTTTTCTCTGGGTATATATGGGGTCACTTTGCCGAGCATGCAGGTTTTCTTCTGGGTATATATGGAGTCACTTTGCCGAGCATGCAGGTTTTCTTCTGGGTATATATGGGGTCACTTTGCCGAGCATACATTTTTTCTCCAGGTATATATAGCAGTTACCTGGCCGAGCATGCAGGTTTTCTTTTATGGGAGTAGGGCCACAGTGGCCAAGTATTTAAGGTGCCCTGACATTCTACCATTAGCCTTTAACCTCAAGGTTGAGAGTTCGAAACCCATGTTGGGCAGTTGCCAGGTACTGGCCATAGGTCAATGTGTTTTCTCCGGGTACTCCAGCTTCTACTTCCAAAAAACTGGCAGTCCTTAAATGACCCTGGCTGTTAATAGGACGTAAAACCAACTATTGGAATATGGGGGGGGGGGGGGTATGTTTCTTGGTACAGTAAGACATGAATGCCCCTACAAGCATGTGAAATTAATTAATGATTTCAGCCAATCGGAGAGCCATTTGTCTTTTTCATCAATTAAACATGCCATTGTGTTAGTATAACCCAACCAGAAGTACAAACCAATTTTCATTAAAATTAGACACTATCTGAATTCTGACCAATCAGAGGCCTCCATTATCAAATCATAATTTAGCAATTTTTTTCCATTTAAAATGAGGGCTGTCATTTTATCAATCCTTTTATCAAGTTTCATTGCAATCAACTAAACAGAACAAAAGTCATTACTGCTATGATTTCAGCCAATGACAGGTTGTGGCAGCCATCTTGGATGCTTATTCCTTGAAAAAAGATAAAGTTCACAAATGAAAACTTATTATGTACAATGAATGCAAAGTTTGGTGAAAATCACATTACCACAGGACATGACAGGACGGACATAGGTAACACTATATGCCCCCTCTCCATCCCCCCCCCCCCCTTTCATGGGGCAGGGGCATAACAATAGTGCCGGAACTGGTAACTGGATATCTGGTTCACGGTTCAGTTTGCATATCCTGATAGTGTTATCTGGTTAGCATTAATTGAAATACCGTCAGTATCTTGTACGGCAAAAGCTCCCCAACCCCTTCCTCTCCCCTGTTCAGATCTATTGCTTGGAAATTGAACAAAATCTAAAGCCTTATACACAGAAAATGGATAATATTTGTTGTTGTCATGGCACAGACATGTTAATCAAGGAGCAATAACTCCACCAAATAACAGCAGCCAAAAGCGGTGATCAAACTTCACTGAGCGCTAACTCTTAAGCAGTTAACCTTGTTACCAAGTTTCAAGAAAATTGGATAATATTTGTTATGACATTTAGTGTTAATGAAGGGGCCATAACTCCGCCAAATAACATTCGCCAAAAGTGGCGATCGAACTTGGTTGAGCCCTTTAGGCAATTTACCTTGTAACCAAGTTTCAAGAAAATCAGATAATATTTATTGCTGTTATTGCACGGAAACGAACTGTGACAGATGGACAGACGGACAATTGCAAACCCGAATTAACTTTCCCTCGTTTCAGTGAAAGCGGGGGATAATCAATAACTATAGCAATATCTTTCTCAGTTTGTTGTTTATTGTATCATTCTATTAGGTCAGGGGGGCTTTTATCATTGGTATAACCCAAACACTTGGAACTGAAATTTGACTAGCAATGCAATGTAACATTCATTACAGGCAATCACGGCTAGGACCATATTAACATCTAGTGGAATTTTTTTCTTTTCAGAGCGACATGTCAAGTACAGCTGTGATGTAAGTTTTTCTGTGATTTCACAAAGCTGTGCTGAAGGTACATTGTATATACGGTATATATACCAGGTATTATACGTAATGTAATACAACACTTTTAGCATAGGGTGGAACTGCTATCAGACTGACAGAAATACAAGTTTTTTAATTGTATTCACACTCAAACTGACAATATACATGATATATATATATATATATCTATATTGTTCACACTAACCACTCAAACTGACAATATACATAATATATATATATATATCTTTATTACATAATGCATTTGATTTTCCTTAACTATATGCATAAGCTATATTTTGAACCATTTACTGGAGAAATGAACTTTTGCATGGCTAAAATGACTATTGCACGGTCACGTGCGAACTATTGCACGGTCACATGCGAACTATTGAACACCGCGTGACGTTTCCTACCCTTTCAAGCGTCAAAGTCGGTCAGATGTCAATGCTACCAGACACAACAGGCTTGGCGATTTCTAAAAAAAAATTTAGATTTGGAGACGCCAATGAATACGGATTGATATTTTACGGTTATTACTCAGATAATCAAATATTTACCTTTTATTTTTTTTACATACAATGTACCAGGGTTCACGGGATAAATTATAGAATTGATCTATTATTATTCAAAAACAAGTTAATAAAAAAACCATTTTAGTGATTCAAAGTAAGTTTCAGTAATTATGTAATAAACAATTATATCATGGGTGTCTGTGCAGTAGTCCAGAATATTTGACCCTCGGTACTGGTAATCGACCGAGATTCTATTGGACTTGGCCTTCGGCCTCGTGCAATAGAACATCGGTCGATTACCAGTACTTGTGTCAAATATTCTGGACTATTGCACAGACACCCATGATATATTTGTATAATATTGTTCACACTAACCACTCAAACTGACAATATACATGATATATATATCTATATTGTTCACACTAACCACTCGAACTGACAATATACATTGTAGATATATCTATATTGTTCACACTCACCACTTGAACTGATAATATACATGATATATCTAGAGAATAACATATACCATTTTCCATATTGGACTCAATATTGGCCCAGAGACCCCAATATTGCCCCAAGGGCCAAAGGCCGATATTGGCGTCGAGGGGCCAATATTGAGTCCAATATGGAAAATGGTATATATTATTCTCTAGATATATCATGTATATTATCAGTTCGAGTGGTGAGTGTGAACAATATAGATATATATATCACAGACTGCACTCACCAGCCAAACTGACGATATATATATCTACAATGTATATTGTTCCCACTCACCAGTCAAACTGACAATATAAATATTTTTTTCCCAACCAGAATAGATGGGGCGAATATAGAAAATCTGGACAGGATCGACTGTTGTCGACAAGTGGTTGAGTCCGAGCCTTTGTCTCGGAGTTGGAAGGTCCCGAGTGCAGGTTGACAATATATATAGTTCTAACTCACTTTTAAATGTCCATTAGGGTTAACTTGATAAAAAGTGAATATCCACAAATCCATTCTAAAATCTTAACTTGAAGTGTAAAAATTAATAAATTTACAAACTTTTTCAAATTCTGCATGGTCGGATACTAGAAAAGTCAGTTCTAGAAACAAAAGAACTAAAGTACAAAATGCAAATAAGACAAAAATATTGAAAATTTTCCATTTAATTAACCAAAAGGAAGTGTATTAGGTAGAGATATTATAGAATTAAATTTCAATAAGTATTTACACGATTTAAGCAAAGAAAAGTTATTTGTTCCGCTTAATTTTTATGTTTTTCTTCAGTCACTTACAGCTGCCATTTTGAGAAAATGTCAACAGTTACAGGTACGATAGGAATTTCATTTCAAAGTTAAAAGAATAAAGAAGATTTCATATTATCTTGGTTTTGACTTATGTGAAATTCAAATAATGCCTAAAATGTAAGCACATATATATATACTAATGTCATTCAAAGTTTTGAGTTCTGTAGAAATCCAACAGTGGAACTTACTACAGAGAAACAAGGCTTTAGAAATAAGAGGTTACCTCTTTTACATATATGTGAGTTTCCTGTCCTTTTACACTGCTGTAAGCAGCTAGGTTATCAATATTACACAAACATTATAACTACATACATTATTTATATAAAATTTACTTAATTCAAGACTAGTGTTACTTGCAATATAATTCAGTGATAAAAAGGTGGAATACTGGTCTAAGAAACCATAGGAAATTCAAAAACATGCATAAGGGTAGAATCTAACTCTTATACAGTGTTTTTCATTCTTATAAAAAAAGGCGGTCAGGGTCTGTGTTGAAGCAGTCCCTATATTATTTATATCGAGCATAGAAACTGAAAAGGACCCAAATAATTTTCAAGATTCCCATTTTTAACTTGCAGAAGAACCCCATTTATTTAGGAAAGGACCATATAGCTATTTTTAAAATACCCAGCATAAATCCTGATACCAATTACCTTTCATGTTCAGATCACACTTTAGAACCACCACTTTTGTATAAAAAGAAATCTGCATGGACATCAATTTATATTTATATCCATCTATATCCTATATATAGGATCAACTAAATCCATACTACACAAAATCTTAAATAGGTGCCTAGACGTTTTTCCCCACGGACCATTATTGTAGATTCACTTCGGAATTCTATAGCACAGGAGCAAGACCTGAACTCTTTCAGGTCTGCCCTTGCTAACTTCAACCTTCCCTTAACATAGTCCCCCTTTTTATCTTAAAGTAAAAATACCAAAAATATGTTTTAATGCAAAATTACTAAATACTTTTAACATTATCAATATATATCACCTCCCAGGATCAAATGCACCAAAAACTTTGAATCTGATCCTTAATTACCAAGGCAGAAGAAAATATTTTGGGTGTTCTTTTTGACACATTAATTTAACTTCTACTTCTGAATAATTCTCAACAAGCTGATGACAATGCCAGCATATATATGACAACAACTGGAAGAACGGAATGTTGATACATTAGGCCTATGTGTTATTCCTATATATAAGAGGCGCTGGTCGGTCTTTTTTCAATCGGATATAATTTTGCCGGTTACACGGCACCTGTCAAAAAGTATATCGACGTGTTAAACGTCTAACTTTGTTGAAGTACATATTAATGTGTGGTATTCGTAACCGATTCAGTTGAGCGGACACAGCACATTACCGTTACTCAATATTAGGAGTCGTGACCGTCATGTCACCTGCTTTAATGTCGCATTTTTGAAACATCACAGAGTTCAATAACAGATTAGTCGGAGTAAAATGTATCTTAACTTACAGTTTCTTCATCCATAATAATTCTTCTCTTTCTAGATCCATTGCGAACAGTAAAAGTCTATCGTCCTATTTGACATACATGACAAGGAAAGTACCGGAAGTAAATAGCTTGCGCACAATCATTACATCTCTTTTATTTAAGGATCTCTCAGACGCTTTGTGTCTTTTGATTGCACTCACTCAAACGTGTCAGTGACCCACAAAGCACAAAGCGGAAGCGGCAATGTTTAAAAATGAATGAGAAGACGAGATAAGTGATTTTTTTACATCAGTTAAACGCTGCTGCGATGGATATAACAGAAACATATGGTATATAATCAACATGACCATGTAATACACATGATCCTTTCTATATTAATTCTAAAGTGATGGCATCTGTGTTCTGTTTTGGGTAGCTTTGTTCGTTCTCGGGTCAATTTCAAAGAAATCGTCCGAAGTTGACTTGGCAAGTTTCCCTTTTTACAAGGAAAACTTCATATTTCGGACACAAAAGTTTAACATTTTGAACCTATGATTTTGTTGAACTATTCATATTTTCTTAGTTGACACAGTTGCTTGTTGCTATCTACCACCACCTCACTGCACCGTGTCCATATATATATAAATATCGATATTTTGTGTTGTGTACATTCGGCCAATATCAGTACAATACGTATTGTAAAAGTATATGTGTATTTCACACATTTTTACTTGTAACAAATCCTGATGGTTGCGTATTGAAAGATCAACTGAAAATATGACATTTTACCCTTCCAATGTAAATGCATTGATAATAATTACGTTGCTTTACAAATGTTGGTTTTTCTAGGAGTATCCCTTCAACTCGTCACAATAGCATCAGGATGGGGTGCCAAAGGTCGTGGGTTCTAGCCCCAGTGTCAGCATTATCTTTAAAATACTTTTCCCAATCCTATTAATATTATAAACCAGTGCTGTATACATGTACATTGACCTCCCTGTTCAAGGACAGGTACAATGTACATATACAGTGAAGAACTCTTTGATGACAGGGAATCGACTGGTGTTTAAAAAGAAGAGGAAATAGTTAAAAAGATCTTAGATGTGCATTGAGAATGTTGCCTTACAGGCTTCAGCTGTTGAGAATTTCGAGAAGCTCAGTGGTAGAGGGCATGTGTTCGACTAGGAACCTGCATGAAGATCCAGAGATTATGATCTCTGGTGAAAGTACACTATTCTCTTTCCTGAACTACATTCAGATAAGATATGACCATGCCATATTAGTCATTAATTTATGAACTGATTTCCTCAAGATGGCGAAAATCAGAAAAAAAATCACAACTACCAGTGTTTTTCCTGCCTATATAACTGGGTATGCCAAACGACCCCATTCCCAATGCGTTTTAGTGTTATTTTTTCCCAAAATCAACTTGAAAATTCCCAATTATTATGACTTTTCAAAATCCGTAAAAAAAGGACACGCACATGATGTTATAACGAATAAAAAATCATTAAAAGAAATATCAGTGAGTGAGTCTGTGACTCGGACTCAACTCACCATGTAACTCCCAGTTCTTTGTTTTCATTGTTTACCATACCATAAAGCTAAATGATACACTGTGCACTGTAAAATTAGTTAGCATGGAACATTTAATGAGTGTGGTTGGGTTTAAATTTTTTCCCAATTTATTACCTGTTCACGCTAATTTTTTTCCCAATTTGGCAAATTGAATTTTTCCCAAAATACCCAGGAAAAACACTGACTACTCTGCACTGGTCATGATCAAATCCCAGAAGGTTGTACATAAACTATGTTTCTCACAAGCTCGATTAGCATGGTGTGGAGCGATGTCGTTTTTTCCTGACCCCATGCCCTTGCACTGATTGGCATACCCCATTTCTTTCATTTGGGTAAGCATGCGCACAATACTGTCTTTTTGGCTGGTCAAGAGACAACTATTGGATATACATGTATATGTTACTGTCCTTTGCTGATGAAGGGGAGGTAACTCAAATTGTAGAGCTGTATACTATATAGAAGAGAGAAGGACTTTCTGGGTCGTAAACCACTTCCAATTCTGCTACACAATGGCATATATGCTTATAATATGACTATATATACCTCCGTCCTGTTAGATACATGTACTTCATTTCATACCTAGTGTACATCTTGTCACAGAAGATAGAAGCTTAATTTGATTATGAATAAGTGCAGTTTGTTGCAATTTCTGTTTATAGAAAAGCTATTATTTGGGGTAAAAACATATTGAAAATTTGAATAAAATGGATTGTTCCAATTGTTATTCATATAGGTAACAACATTTTAACAGACAAAATTTGTTTCGAATTGCAAAAATGGGTAAAGAATTTCAAGACAAGATTTCATTTTCTGGTTTAATTTTATTTGTTCGTATAAAATTACTGGTGAAATTTCATGATGAACATTTCAGATCGAATTGTTGACGGCTGGGAAAGGGCAGAAACAAACAGTGGTGTACCATACTATATAAGGTAGGATTGTTTGTGATTTGTGAATGCCATGTTCATGATGTTTATTTATAGTTAGGCCTATACAGTATATGTTAACATTTATTTAAACTGTCTTTGTGCTTTGATATTCTTTTTTAAAAGTTCATGATTATTGAAAATCACATTGACACTTGACCTTTAGTAACTTTTAGTAACATCTTGTTACCATTGGTTTCACAAATACGAATAAAACATTGGTGGTGTATGTATTGATTGATATACTGACCAAGTGCCTCTGCTACACTGGGAAGCTGATAAATGTTTTTATTGCCTGGCATATTGATCATCTGTTAATTATAAGAAGATGATGTGAACATGTCGTAATGCTGTAGAGGCAATTGGTTTGATAAGCTCCTGTACAGTTTACTCTGAAATGGAAAGACATAAATTTGTTTAAATTGTTTATTGTAGAATTAGAAAGTGAACTAGTTCTGCCTTTTTATAATTTCAGTCACACCCTACAGAGAACAACATGGGACCATCCCTACTTGTTAAAGATAATGGAAGAACTAGGTAAATGGCTTAATTAGGAATACTTAGTTAATAGTAGATACATATATATATATATATATATATATACAGTTTAAACTTTTCCAAGATTTTACATTGTAAGTAAAAGCTTCTTCAATATTGATTTTTACTTCGGTTTACCAACAGATTTAACTTTTCCAAGGTTTTGGATGTTGTGGGGCAGGGTCCAATAGGGGAACTATAGTCAGTTCTTTTTATCCTTCTGCTGAAGGAATGACAGGATACATGTACATATATTTCCATTCCATCCTTGATCATGAGTGAAGCATTATCGGAAACCCACGGTACACTTCTCTATCATTTGTATACTGTGGACTAAAACAGACATGTAATCTCATTTCTCCGGATAGATTTCTATTCAGAGATTTCGACCAATCAGAATTGTCATTATACCCCCCCGCAACGAAGTTAGGGGGGGGTATACTGGAATCAGCTTGTCTGTCTGTCCGTCTGTCTGTCCGTCTGTCTGTCCGTCTGTCCGTAGAAAAATGTTGTCCGGACAACTCCTCCTAAACTACTGGATCGATTTCAATAAAACTTGGCAGTATTGTTGGGGACCATGTGTAGATGTGCATGCAGGGTTTCGTTTGTCAAAATTTTGGTTGCCATGGTAACCAGGTCACTATACACAGGTTTCCATAATAAAATGTTGTCCGGACAACTCCTCCTAAACTACTGGATCGATTTCAATAAAACTTGGCAGTATTGTTGGGGACCATGTGTAGATGTGCATGCAGAGTTTCGTTTGTCAAAATTTTGGTTGCCATGGTAACCAGGTCACTATACACAGGTTTCCGTAATAACGTGTTGTCCGGACAACTCCTCCTAAACTACTGGATCGATTTCAATAAAACTTGGCAGTATTGTTGGGGACCATGTGTAGATGTGCATGCAGGGTTTCGTTTGTCAAAATTTTGGTTGCCATGGTAACCAGGTCACTATACACAGGTTTCCATAATAAAATGTTGTCCGGACAACTCCTCCTAAACTACTGGATCGATTTCAATAAAACTTGGCAGTATTGTTGGGGACCATGTGTAGATGTGCATGCAGAGTTTCGTTTGTCAAAATTTTGGTTGCCATGGTAACCAGGTCACTATACACAGGTTTCCGTAATAACGTGTTGTCCGGACAACTCCTCCTAAACTACTGGATCGATTTCAATAAAACTTGGCAGTATTGTTGGGGACCATGTGTAGATGTGCATGCAGGGTTTCGTTTGTCAAAATTTTGGTTGCCATGGTAACCAGGTCACTATACACAGGTTTCCATAATAAAATGTTGTCCGGACAACTCCTCCTAAACTACTGGATCGATTTCAATAAAACTTGGCAGTATTGTTGGGGACCATGTGTAGATGTGCATGCAGAGTTTCGTTTGTCAAAATTTTGGTTGCCATGGTAACCAGGTCACTATACACAGGTTTCCGTAATAACGTGTTGTCCGGACAACTTCCTATAAACCACTGGATCGAGTTTAATGAAACTTGGCAGTATTGTTGGGGACCATGTGTAGATGTGCATGCAGAGTTTTGTTTGTCAAAATTTTGGTTGCCATGGTAACCAGGTCACTATACACAGGTTTCCATTATAATGTGTTGTCCGGACAACTCCTCCTAAACTACTGGATCAATTTCAGTGAAACTTGGCAGTATTGTTGGGGACCATGTATAGATTTGCATACAGGGTTTCGTTTGTCAAAATTTTGGTTGCCATGGTAATGAGGTGACTATACACAGGTTTCTGTAATAACATGATGTCTGGACAACTTCTTCTAAACTACTGGGTCATTTTCAATGAAACTTCGCAGTAAGTAATGTTGAGGATTACTATACACAGGTTAAAATTTGTCCGTTCGGCTTTTAAAATTCTGCTGACTGTTGACATTATATAATGCATGTTATATACAACTTGTACTACATCATGTTTTTTTTCAAAAACATGTCAGACACCTCTAATAAGAGGTAGCGGGGGGGGGGGGGGGGTATTAGTCAGCCATCGGCTTACAGTTCTAGTTTCACGTGGCACCTGGTTAGATAATTTTACCTTGGTATATTTTTGTAGGCATGATGCCAATGTCGCAGACGACTTATTGTCACTTATGTTGTTCAAACACAATCCACATGTTTTCTTGACAGATGATATTTTCGGCTGGATGTAGCCATGGATGAAAGAACCAGTATTATTGGCTACTATTTTAGTACGAAAACATGATTACCTGTCTGTTTTAGCCCACAGTATACAAACGATAGAAAAGTGTGCCATTGGTTTCCGACTATGTGAGTGAAGGGGAGTCAATCAATTTTGTATAAATTGTGGGACACCCACCCATAAGACCAGACCGGAGGGCAGGGCCTTTTAGGGGAAATCTAATACATATTTGGGGAACAAATTCTGTATATTTTGTAGGCATGTGGCCACTGGAGTCTAGGTTTTTTGGGAGAGGGTTAAATATTGATACTGTCTCCTCTTTGTTATAATCTTTCCATTTAAACCATTATTTTCTCTTCTGTTGCATCAGGAGAGTACAGTGCTATCAAATATGCAGCATACCGAGCAGCGTTCAAGATCCGACATCTCCAGAAGCGACTCCGACGTCAGTATCTATTTTACATATGTACTGCACAGGTTTATTTCACTCCGACATCAGTATCTATTTTACATATGTACAGCACATGTTTATTTCACTCCGACGTCAGTATCTATTTTACATATGTACAGCACATGTTTATTTCACTCCGATGTCAGTATCTATTTTACATATGTACAGCACATGTACAGGTTTATTTCATTTCGACGTCAGTATCTATTTTACATATGGACAACCACAGGTTCATTTCCAACACGATTAATTTTTTAAGACATTGAAATATTTGTATTAAAAGATTCTGTGAAGTATGAAGCATTTTAAGTGATATGTGTATATTCTCGATGGAGAAGTAATTATTATGGAAGTTTAAACACAAGCATATAAATAAGAAATACCAAATATGCTTTAAGAATCTGAATGTTGAATTTTTTCCCTCTGACTAAATTCTTCTTCTGTTTAATTGGTGAAATTCTGTTTGCTTTACTAAAATAAGACATTTTTTAAAAACAATGAAACAAAGATCAATATTGAAAAATGAATATTTTTTTATAAACATTACATTTCTTAAACCATGAGAGGTACCTGTATAAAGAGATAGAGTTTTCTTATTTTCTTTTGGTGTACATGTATGTGTTTGATACAGAATACTGTGGACATGAGTGTGAAGATATTTGGTCCCTGTGAAACAAAAAGCTGTGACATCTTTGATGTTTATTTGTTACCTGTTTTCAGTACACCAGATCAGTATATCGACAGTGAAGGATGTGTTTGAGCAGTACGGCTATGCCGAGGGATGCTTGAACGTGATTGGTTGTCAGGAGATCCACGACCTTTTGACTGAACTCTACAACCGGGCTGACCATGGACTTGTTATAGAAATGGAGGATGCTGAGATCCATGCTGAACTGCTGCAGAATCTGATTCTGAACCTGTTTGATGTGTAAGAATCTCGAAACTTTTTACGGTACTTTATTAAAATAAAATGGTCATAGAAGACAGAAACATTTGGTTTTCATGTTGAAAATCAGTCATGTCCATCCACCTTTGGTTAAAGTTTTGGTTTATAATGTTTTGCTGTTCAATTAATATTGCTAGTTCTTGGCACCGGCATTCTCTGGGGGCATTTATCCTGTGAAGTGAAACTTTGAGAAAAAATAAACATTTTGCTAATTTTTCCATGGTTTGGAATTTTATCTGAAATATTGAGAATAAGGTTTTGGTTAAAGTTTTATAATGTTTCATCATTCATTTAATAGTGGTGTTGGGAGTGGGGATATGTATTGATTAATGCTTGCTAGAAACCTGTTTCAGTCGGTCACATAAACTTTACAGTCTCTGTGTGTGTTTTTTTTTACCGAAAAGAATTGGGCGTGTGAAGGTTGTGTGTACAGTCTCTGTGTGTTATTTACAGAAACAGAATTGGGCGTGTGAAGGTTGTGTGTACAGTCTCTGTGTGTGTTTTATTTACAGAAACAGAATTGGGCGTGTGAAGGTTGTGTGTACAGTCTGTGTGTGTTTTATTTACAGAAACAGAATTGGGCGTGTGAAGGTTGTGTGTACAGTCTGTGTGTGTTATTTACAGAAACAGAATTGGGTTTGTGAAGGTTGTGTGTACAGTTTCTGTGTGTTTTATTTACAGAAACAGAATTGGGCGTGTGAAGGTTGTGTGTATAGTCTCTGTGTGTTATTTACAGAAACAGAATTGGGCGTGTGAAGGTTGTGTGTATAGTCTCTGTGTGTTTTATTTACAGAAACAGAATTGGACGTGTGAAGGTTGTGTGTACAGTCTCTGTGTGTTTTATTAACAGAAACAGAATTGGGCGTGTGAAGGTTGTGTGTACAGTCTCTGTGTGTTATTTACAGAAACAGAATTGGGCGTGTGAAGGTTGTGTGTACAGTCTGTGTGTGTTTTATTTACAGAAACAGAATTGGGCATGTGAAGGTTGTGTGTACAGTCTGTGTGTTATTTACAGAAACAGAATTGGGCAAGTGAAGGTTGTGTGTACAGTCTGTGTGTGTTTTATTTACAGAAACAGAATTGGGCGTGTGAAGGTTGTGTGTACAGTCTCTGTGTGTTTTATTTACAGAAACAGAATTGGGCGTGTGAAGGTTGTGTGTACAGTCTCTGTGTGTTTTATTTACAGAAACAAAATTGGGCTTGTGAATGTTGTGTGTACAGTCTGTGTGTTATTTACAGAAACAGAATTGGGCGTATGAAGGTTGTGTGTACAGTTTTTGTGTTATTTACAGAAACAGAATTGGGTTTGTGAAGGTTGTGTGTACAGTCTCTGTGTGTTTTATTTACAGAAACAGAATTGGGCGTGTGAAAGTTGTGTGTACAGTCTGTGTGTTATTTACAGAAACAGAATTGGATGTGTGAAGGTTGTGTGTACAGTCTGTGTGTGTTTTATTTACAGAAACAGAATTGGGCGTGTGAAGGTTGTGTGTACAGTCTCTTTGTGTTATTTACAGAAACAGAATTGGGTGTGTGAAGGTTGTGTGAACAGTCTGTGTGTTATTTACAGAAACAGAATTAGGGGTGTGAAGGTTGTGTGTACAGCCTCTGTGTGTTTTATTTACAGAAACAGAATTGGGTTTGTGAAGGTTGTGTGTACAGTCTCTGTGTGTTATTTACAGAAACAGAATTGGACGTGTGAAGGTTGTGTGTACAGTCTCTGTGTGTTATTTACAGAAACAGAATTGGACGTGTGAAGGTTGTGTGTACAGTCTCTGTGTGTTATTTACAGAAACAGAATTGGGCGTGTGAAGGTTGTGTGAACAGTCTGTGTGTTATTTACAGAAACAGAATTGGGCGTGTGAAGGTTGTCTGTTCAGTCTCTGTGTTTTATTTACAGAAACAGAATTGGACGTGTGAAGGTTGTGTGTACAGTCTCTGTGTGTTATTTACAGAAACAGAATTGGACGTGTGAAGGTTGTGTGTACAGTCTGTGTGTGTTATTTACAGAAACAGAATTGGACGTGTGAAGGTTGTGTGTACAGTCTCTGTGTGTTATTTACAGAAACAAAATTGGGCGTGTGAAGGTTGTGTGTATAGTCTCTGTGTGTTTTATTTACAGAAACAGAATTGGGCGTGTGAAGGTTGTGTGTACAGTCTGTGTGTGTTATTTACAGAAACAGAATTGGGCGTGTGAAGGTTGTGTGTACAGTCTCTGTGTGTTATTTACAGAAACAGAATTGGGCGTGTGAAGATTGTGTGAACAGTCTGTGTGTTATTTACAGAAACAGAATTGGGCGTGTGAAGGTTGTCTGTTCAGTCTCTGTGTGTTATTTACAGAAACAGAATTGGACGTGTGAAGGTTGTGTGTACAGTCTCTGTGTGTTATTTACAGAAACAGAATTGGACGTGTGAAGGTTGTGTGTACAGTCTCTGTGTGTTATTTACAGAAACAGAATTGGGCGTGTGAAGGTTGTGTGTATAGTCTCTGTGTGTTTTATTTACAGAAACAGAATTGGGCGTGTGAAGGTTGTGTCCCTGAAGCTACTGCTGGTCACCATGTGTGCCGCCAAGTTGGCTGAGAAGTACAAAGGTAAGGAAGTTGGCCATTATCTGTGTAGTATGGTCCTCAACTACTTTATCAAGTGGATATATACAACAATATTTATGATCCTTTTAACATGGTGAAAAATCCTGTAATTTAGAGGAGAAAAAATTTACAGTCTTTGTTTAATCAATTTCTTCAAAATTTCAGAGGTTCTTGACAATTTTAGCTTCTAAAGCACAATTTTGTATATGTATTTGATCTTTAGTTGCAGATATTATATTGTAACTTCAAATATATGTTTTGACTTGCAGCATACTACCATGAGCTTCATGATCCTAGTACCTACATCAGCAGTAGAAGTTTCACCTCCTTTCTGGAGGATATGATTCAGGTGAGTCACACAATCAATTCTAGAGACAAGCAATCTACTACACTTCTACTGAGGAATTTCAGTGATGTATATGTGTCCTAAACTTAAAAATGTCGCACTGAATATTTGGTCAGGTTATAAAATATTTATGAAAGATATAACCTGCTATGTAGACTACTTAGTGGTATATGTAAATGTAACCCTGGTAAATACTAGCTGCAATATATCGCTTGGCTAGAGAGATTTTCTCTTTAGCTCGATTGGTTGAGCGTAAGACTAGTAGCCAGAGGTTCTAGGTTCGACTCCTAGCGGAGGCATTGAAAAAATAATTACTTCAGTTACATAAATGTATAGCACTCTGTTTGGAGGTAGTAGTAATATATTTACTTGTGATGGGCAATCAGATAAAATCATAATTGATATATATATAGGCTCGTGACATGAAGTTATTGAACTCGTTTCATAAATTCCATATTACATTGACACGAGTGAAAAATTCTATTTATCACATACATTGTAACTGATCATGATATTCTTGAGAAAATACACCAAAACTCTCAAATTCATTTCTTTATAAGACACTACGATTTTCACTATCGAGACAACATATGTCATAAAGTCTAAGATGTCTTTTGTTTATGACATCACAATTAGTGTATTACACATGTTTAATGCCATATTTATGGCCGTGCGACATTGCTGAACGGGGCATTTATGTGGTAAAATCATTAACTGGAAGTAGTGAACACAATCAATGATTGATTACATTTGGTGCGACTGAAAATAATGTGGGAATGTTGGTGTAACATCAATAGCCTGAGCTGTTAACTGTACTTTAGGGCTCTACCATCCATTTCTAGATAACTGTACATTAGGGCTCTACCATCCATTTCTAGATAACTGTACATTAGGGCTCTACCATCCATTTCTAGATAACTGTACATTAGGGCTCTACCATCCATTTCTAGATAACTGTACATTAGGGCTCTACCATCCATTTCTAGATAACTGTACATTAGGGCTCTACCATCTATTTCTAGATAACTGTACATTAGGGCTCTACCATCCATTTCTAGATAACTGTACATTAGGGCTTTACCATCCATTTCTAGATAACTGTACATTAGGGCTCTACCATCCATTTCTAGATAACCGTACATTAGGGCTCTACCATCCATTTCTAGATAACTGTACATTAGGGCTCTACCATCCATTTCTAGATAACTACATTAGGGCTCTACCATCCATTTCTAGATAACCGTACATTAGGGCTCTACCATCTATCTCTAGATAACTGTACATTAGGGCTCTACCATCCATTTCTAGATAACTGTACATTAGGGCTCTACCATCCATTTCTAGATAACTGTACATTAGGGCTCTACCATCCATTTCTAGATAACTGTACATTAGGGCTCTACCATCCATTTCTAGATAACCGTACATTAGGGCTCTACCATCCATTTCTAGATAACTGTACATTAGGGCTCTACCATCCATTTCTAGATAACTGTACATTAGGGCTCTACCATCCATTTCTAGATAACTACATTAGGGCTCTACCATCCATTTCTAGATAACCGTACATTAGGGCTCTACCATCCATTTCTAGATAACCGTACATTAGGGCTCTACCATCCATTTCTAGATAACTGTACATTAGGGCTCTACCATCCATTTCTAGATAACCGTACATTAGGGCTCTACCATCCATTTCTAGATAACTGTACATTAGGGCTCTACCATCCATTTCTAGATAACTGTACATTAGGGCTCTACCATCCATTTCTAGATAACTGTACATTAGGGCTCTACCATCCATTTCTAGATAACTGTACATTAGAGCTCTACCATCCATTTCTAGATAACTGTACATTAGGGCTCTACCATCCATTTCTAGATAACTGTACATTAGGGCTCTACCATCCATTTCTAGATAACTGTACATTAGGGCTCTACCATCCATTTCTAGATAACTGTACATTAGGGCTCTACCATCCATTTCTAGATAACTGTACATTAGGGCTCTACCATCCATTTCTAGATAACTGTACATTAGAGCTCTACCATCCATTTCTAGATAACTGTACATTAGGGCTCTACCATCCATTTCTAGATAACTGTACATTAGGGCTCTACCATCCATTTCTAGATAACTGTACATTAGAGCTCTACCATCCATTTCTAGATAACTGTACATTAGGGCTCTACCATCCATTTCTAGATAACTGTACATTAGGGCTCTACCATCCATTTCTAGATAACTGTACATTAGGGCTCTACCATCCATTTCTAGATAACTGTACATTAGAGCTCTACCATCCATTTCTAGATAACTGTACATTAGGGCTCTACCATCCATTTCTAGATAACTGTACATTAGGGCTCTACCATCCATTTCTAGATAACTGTACATTAGGGCTCTACCATCCATTTCTAGATAACCGTACATTAGGGCTCTACCATCCATTTCTAGATAACTACATTAGGGCTCTACCATCCATTTCTAGATAACTGTACATTAGGGCTCTACCATCCATTTCTAGATAACTGTACATTAGGGCTCTACCATCCATTTCTAGATAACTGTACATTAGGGCTCTACCATCCATTTCTAGATAACTACATTAGGGCTCTACCATCCATTTCTAGATAACTGTACATTAGGGCTCTACCATCCATTTCTAGATAACCGTACATTAGGGCTTTACCATCCATTTCTAAATAACGGTGTTCGACGGTATTAAAAATGATAACAAAAATTATTTTCAATGTGCACCTAACATTGTTTACGTTAATATTGGACAATTTATAATCAATAATCAAATTTAGAAAGGTCAAAACAAATATTTGTTTAAACAATCATCAGCCTATTAAAAGTATGTATACATTCACTGAGCGGATGTTATGAAGTAGCCATGGTTAGGGATATGTAACAGTTACAATAACTGGTGTCCTAAAATGGATTAATCTATTTTATTATGTATTTCAGTACTATTTTTTAATGGGAGGACTTAATACAATATGATATAATACTGTAAACATATATATTTTAGTGGTGATCTTATTTTAGCAATATTTTCTGAAAGCATAGTATAGTGCTAAATTGTGATTGTGCTATACTAATTAGTACAATTTCTGTATATTGCTTTCTACAGCATGTATATGGTGAGTGTCAATTTATCATTGTGCTTATCTACTTAAATTCAGTTATGCACTTAAATATGAGTGTGCCAAAATAAGTATGTACAGTAGTGTCCCCTTCTGCTCCCCAGCTGCCGGACCTTCTCCAGGAGAGTGGCCTCTTTGGCCAGGATGTAGCACCAGCAGTGGCCAGCTGTATGCAGATGGTGAGGCCAGGTTTTTCCTTATTTGTAAAAGAGTAAAATCGTGTGGGTTAAAAAGTGAAATAAACAACAGTAACACAGGTTTGACCTGTTTTTAGTGTCTCGCCTCAACGATAGTCGAGAAAGAGAGACTTAGGTGTTACTTTTCCGGCGCCGGCGGCGTCAACATTTGCGTTAAAGTCCACTTTTCACAGTGTTATGATTATCCAATTGAATTGAAAGTTGGTCACATTGTTCAAACCATCATACTTAATACTTTACCTCAATTTAAATGAAATCGTGTTACAGGATTTGGTGTTTTGGGGCAAAAACATGGGAATTTTGAGAATTTGGGTTAAATTCCACTTTTTATATTGTTACAGATATCCGATTGAATTGAAACTTACAGTAGTTACTAACATCATCATACTGAACATCTTAGTGAAAGTTGGAGGAAATTTATATACAGGTTTTGCTGTTTTGGGGCAAAAACATTGGAATTTTGAGAATTTGCGTTAAAGTCCACTTTTTATAGTGTGACTGATATCGGATTCAATTGAAACTTAGGGTAGTTACTGATATTATCATACGGAAGACCTTACTGAAAATTGGAGGAAATTTTGGGGTAAAAACATGTGAATTTTGAGAATTACGTTAGCATCCACTATTTATAGTGTTATTGATATGTAATTAAATTGAAACTTGGCTATGTTACAGATATAATCTTGCTGTATGTATTTTGTCATACTAATTTTTACGTTGGAACTTAAATATTATCGGCAAAGCGGGAAAGGCGAGACATACAAATACGCGTAATTCTTGTTGGGTTTGAAGTTTGACATATTTTTATTGGGTTTGAAGTTTGACCTATTTTTTATTGGGTTTGAATTTGAAGTATTCTTGGTCTGGGTAGCTAGTAAAAAAAAATATTGCAAATACACAAATTTCTTCACAGGAAATGAAATGAATGTTGTATGTGTCGGGAAGTAATGGCGGAGAGAATTATCTGGTGCCTTGTTGATTGATAAAGTAATGGTCTCTGTTTACAGAGTAATGGCGGAGACAATCATCTGGTGCTTTGTTGATTGATAAAGTAATGGTCTCTGTTTACAGAGTTATGGCGGAGACAATCATCAGGTGCTTTGTTGATTGATAAAGTAATGTTCTCTGTTTACAGAGTAATGGTGGAGTGGGGATTTCAGATGACGTATTCTACAGTTGGTTGCTACGGGAACCACAGACTTTGGTTTGGCTTCCTACGTTCCATAGGACAGCAGCATCTGAAGCAGGTAATAGCCGTGCTCATTTTGGCGACCCCGATGTGCCAGCCATGAAGTCCTCATTTTTCTTTGTCACTTCATCTTTGTTTTCCTCAAAAATAGTCACGGTAGAAAAGTACAATTTATAAAGATTTGTTTTTAACAATTCAAATGAAAATAAGCAATGTTTGAAAATCCCATACACAAAATTATTTAGACTTAAAAGAGTAAAATAATTTGTTATCCATGTTCTGAATCTGATAGCTACATAAACTTACTTGCTATACAGAACAGATTTTGTTAATCTTTCTTAATCCATCACCAAATCAGGCTTTAATTTAATTTTCAATTTGTTTTGACAGTGAAACATGAATCCAAGTGCAACATCTGTAAAAGTTGTCCAATAGTTGGGTTCAGGTAAGTGGACCAATCACTTGTATAGTTGTCAGGTAAGTGGACCAATCACTTGTATAGTTGTCAGGTAAGTGGACCAATCACTTGTATAGTTGTCAGGTAAGTAGACCAATCACTTGTATAGTTGTCAGGTAAGTGGTCCAATCACTTGTATAGTTGTCAGGTAAGTGGACCAATCACTTGTATAGTTGTCAGGTAAGTGGACCAATCACTTGTATAGTTGTCAGGTAAGTGGACCAATCACTTGTATAGTTGTCAGGTAAGTGGTCCAATCACTTGTATAGTTGTCAGGTAAGTGGATCAATCACTTGTATAGTTGTCAGGTAAGTGGACCAATCACTTGTATAGTTGTCAGGTAAGTGGATCAATCACTTGTATAGTTGTCAGGTAAGTGGACCAATCACTTGTATAGTTTTCAGGTAAGTAGACCAATCACTTGTATAGTTGTCAGGTAAGTGGACCAATCACTTGTATAGTTGTCAGGTAAGTGGACCAATCACTTGTATAGTTGTCAGGTAAGTAGACCAATCACTTGTATAGTTGTCAGGTAAGTGGACCAATCACTTGTATAGTTGTCAGGTAAGTGGATCAATCACTTGTATAGTTGTCAGGTAAGTGGACCAATCACTTGTATAGTTTTCAGGTAAGTAGACCAATCACTTGTATAGTTGTCAGGTAAGTGGACCAATCACTTGTATAGTTGTCAGGTAAGTGGACCAATCACTTGTATAGTTGTCAGGTAAGTAGACCAATCACTTGTATAGTTGTCAGGTAAGTGGACCAATCACTTGTATAGTTGTCAGGTAAGTGGACCAATCACTTGTATAGTTGTCAGGTAAGTGGACCAATCACTTGTATAGTTGTCAGGTAAGTGGACTAATCACTTGTATAGTTGTCAGGTAAGTGGACCAATCACTTGTATAGTTGTCAGGTAAATGGGCCAAGTACTTGTATAGTTGTCAGGTAAGTGGACCAATCACTTGTATAGTTGTCAGGTAAGTGGACCAATCACTTGTATAGTTGTCAGGTAAGTAGACCAATCACTTGTATAGTTGTCAGGTAAGTAGACCAATCACTTGTATAGTTGTCAGGTAAGTGGACTAATCACTTGTATAGTTGTCAGGTAAGTAGACCAATCACTTGTATAGTTGTCAGGTAAGTAGACCAATCACTTGTATAGTTGTCAGGTAAATGGGCCAAGTACTTGTATAGTTGTCAATGGTTTGGCTCTCATATTGGTTCTCTTTAAACTGTGATGTAACATTTGATCAAATAGGGAAATAATATTCTTCACTGAAAATTCAAATTGCCTTCCTTACATACATTTATGATGTATGTTTCACAAAATAAAGTTAAGTAGATGTGAAAATAATTGCCTTTTTTAAACCTTCCTTTCTTCCCCATTTCAATAGTGCCCTGATCGGGGGGGGGGGGTGTGACTGTAGTTCGTGTTGTGCCTGTCCTTCCGCTAATTTATACGGTCTCTACCTCCTACACTACAAGTCACTGGAACTTTAAACTTGGGGGTATGCGTTTACCTTGACATGATGGAACTTTATACTTGGGGTATGTGTTTACCTTGACATGATGGAACTTTATACTTGGGGCATGTGTTTACCTTGACATGGTGGGACTTTATACTTGGGGGTATGTGTTTACCTTGACATGATGGAACTTTATACTTGGGGTATGTGTTTACCTTGACATGATGGAACTTTATACTTGGGGGTATGCGTTTACCTTGACATGGTGGCGTATCATGTGTCAAAAGTATGTTTTGACCTTTGATCTACAGGAAAGAAAAAAAAGTATCCAGACTCTATCTTACAATAAAAGTTACTGGAACTTCGTACCAGGGGTATGGGCTCACCTTAGTGGGGCGGTATGTCATGTATCAAATGTAGGTTTTCATTTGTAAAATCATTGAAGTATTTAGCTGATGTCCACTTAAATTTTATTATTATTTTACATCATCTTCATTAGCCATTTCTTATCTCTGTATTCTCTACTACACAGATACAAAGTCTGCCATTTCTTATTTCTGTTTCCTCTACTACACAGATACAAAGTCTGCCATTTCTTATTTCTGTTTTCTCTACTACACAGATACAAAGTCTGCCATTTCTTATTTCTGTTTCCTCTACTACACAGATACAAAGTCTGCCATTTCTTATTTCTGTTTCCTCTACTACACAGATACAAAGTCTGCCATTTCTTATTTCTGTTTCCTCTACTACACAGATACAAAGTCTGCCATTTCTTATTTCTGTTTTCTCTACTACACAGATACAAAGTCTGCCATTTCTTATTTCTGTTTCCTCTACTACACAGATACAAAGTCTGCCATTTCTTATCTCTGTATTCTCTACTACACAGATACAAAGTCTGCCATTTCTTATTTCTGTTTTCTCTACTACACAGATACAAAGTCTGCCATTTCTTATTTCTGTTTCCTCTACTACACAGATACAAAGTCTGCCATTTCTTATTTCTGTTTTCTCTACTACACAGATACAAAGTCTGCCATTTCTTATTTCTGTATTCTCTACTACACAGATACAAATGTTTGCTGTGCTTCAACTTTGATATGTGTCAGAACTGCTTCTTTACGGGGAGGACGAAGAAAAACCACAAGCTGAAACACCCTATACAGGAGTACTGTCTAAAGGTAAGCCGGTCTTTATATCCATTGTTGTATACCCTATTCAGGAATACTGTCTAAAGGTGAGCCGAACTTTATCCATGGTTGTATAATATAGAATGATAACAGTACAAACTGAATTTGTGTGACCACTCTTTGATTAAATACAGTTATGTAATGCCTTGCTGAGTCCTTGTTTTCAAGTAACTCAGAGTAAGGAAGAATACTTTGGCTAGGTCCCTAAATGGGTGCCAGGACAACAAGGTCATTGTTTTTTTTCAGCCCAATGTATCCTTAAAGGGTCCGTCCTGGGTCCCCTGGCTTACTTGTCGGATATCAAGTGAGAATTATTTCCTAGTTGTTGGTAAGAAGTGGCTAGTATTTTGCCAGGGTGTCAAACTTTTCAAACTATTATCTCTTTCATTCACAGACGTCCTCTAAAGAGGACACTAAGGCGTTCTTTAGGACCATGAGAAACAAAGTTAGCAAGAAACACCGCCAGAAAGCCAAGCAGAAATACCTACCACTGATGTCGGAGAACCAGTACTGCCAGAATAATTGGTAAACTTGACACTGATTTGTGATTTATGGTTGCTTATAGGAAAGGAATTTCTAGTGCTTCTGGTGGTTATGTGTCTGTACCAGACAAAGAAATGAAATTATGAATTCAACAATGCAAAAATATGTATATATATAGACCCATGGGTGTCTTCATGTGGAAGGAAACCAGCAAACCTGTAGAAAACAGTTTGGCAGGTGACCCCATACCTCTGAATAACCAATGTGGAAACTGAATGCATTGTCTACTTCTGTTTTATTGTCTATTTATATATATATTAGATATGGTGTGACTTTCCTCAATTCTAATTGGCTAAAATACGGTCATATGGAGGTCCATATTTTGTGATATTGACCTGATGTTTTTACTTTCAGAGTCGATATTGTGTTTATGACGTCATAATCATCGTAACATAACAGTGCCCAACTGTAAATTTCATATTTTATTAAGATAGATATATTGCAATTTCAGTCTTTTGCAAACAATATACATATCTTATATAAAAATTAATTACCTTTGATTTGGTTTATATGGTGTTTTACTAATCTGGTAGAATCTAAATATTGACTGAGGACAAAATCTGCTAGGTCGTTGTAACACCATATTGACCTCATCAAAGGTCCATAATTGATATATATTCCATGCTTAATTCAGCACATGAAATGTGAACTATGCTTGTAAACATAGAAACAAACATATAAACTATAAATTGTAGATATGAAAATTGAAAAAAAAAGAGTAAAATGTGAACTGCTGATTGTACAATGACAGTAGACTTACAGATCGTGTACTGTGATTCAGGAGTGTGCGGGCAGAACCACCAATACCAGATGTCCACAGAAACCTGACTGAAAATGCTCAGAGACTGGCGGACCTGGAAATACACAACTCCGACCATGACAAGTCCAGGTCCCCAGTGAGGAATGTCCCCAATATCAACATCAGCAACTCCTCCGACAACAAGGTAGGGGTCAGAATCGGGTCAGACTCGGGTCAGACTCGGGGCAGGACCACATACTGGTGTACTTACACCTACAACATTACATATCAGTGTTTCTCCGACAACAAGGTAGGGGTCAGAATTGGGGCAGCACCTCATACTGGTGTAGTTATACCTACAACATTACATATCAGTGTTTCTCCGACAACAAGGTAGGGGTCAGAATCGGGGCAGCACCTCACACTGGTGTAGTTATACCTACAACATTACATATCAGTGTTTCTCCGACAACAAGGTAGGGGTCAGAATCGGGGCAGCACCTCACACTGGTGTAGTTATACCTACAACATTACATATCAGTGTTTCTCTAACAACAAGGTAGGGGTCAGAATCAGGGCAGGACCTCACACTGGTGTAGTTATACCTACAACATTACATATCAGTGTTTCTCCAACAACAAGGTAGGGATCAGAATCGGGGCAGCACCTCACACTGGTGTAGTTATACCTACAACATTACATATCAGTGTTTCTCTAACAACAAGGTAGGGGTCAGAATTGGGGCAGCACCTCACACTGGTGTAGTTATACCTACAACATTACATATCAGTGTTTCTCCGACAACAAGGTAGGGGTCAGAATCCGGACAGGACCTCACACTGGTGTAGTTATACCTACAACATTACATATCAGTGTTTCTCTAACAACAAGGTAGGGGTCAGAATTGGGGCAGGACCTCACACTGGTGTAGTTATACCTACAACATTACATATCAGTGTTTCTCTAACAACAAGGTAGGGGTCAGAATTGGGGCAGCACCTCACACTGGTGTAGTTATACCTACAACATTACATATCAGTGTTTCTCTAACAACAAGGTAGGGGTCAGAATCCGGACAGGACCTCATACTGGTGTAGTTATACCTACAACATTACGTATCAGTGTTTCTCTAACAACAAGGTAGGGGTCAGAATCGGGGCAGCACCTCACACTGGTGTAGTTATACCTACAACATTACATATCAGTGTTTCTCTAACAACAAGGTAGGGGTCAGAATCCGGACAGGACCCCATACTGGTGTAGTTATACCTACAACATTACATATCAGTGTTTCTCTGACAACAAGGTAGGGGTCAAACTCGGGGCAGGACCTCACACTGGTGTAGTTATACCTACAACATTACATATCAGTGTTTCTCTAACACCAAGGTAGGGGTCAGACTCGGGGCAGGACCCCATACTGGTGTAGTTATACCTACAACATTACATATCAGTGTTTCTCCGACAACAAGGTAGGGGTCAGAATCAGGACAGGACCTCATACTGGTGTAGTTATACCTACAACATTACATATCAGTGTTTCTCCGACAACAAGGTAGGGGTCAGAATCGGGGCAGCACCTCACACTGGTGTAGTTATACCTACAACATTACATATCAGTGTTTCTCCGACAACAAGGTAGGGGTCAGAATCGGGGCAGCACCTCACACTGGTGTAGTTATACCTACAACATTACGTATCAGTGTTTCTCTAACAACAAGGTAGGGGTCAGAATCGGGGCAGCACCTCACACTGGTGTAGTTATACCTACAACATTACATATCAGTGTTTCTCTAACAACAAGGTAGGGGTCAGAATTGGGGCAGCACCTCACACTGGTGTAGTTATACCTACAACATTACATATCAGTGTTTCTCCGACAACAAGGTAGGGGTCAGAATCCGGACAGGACCTCACACTGGTGTAGTTATACCTACAACATTACATATCAGTGTTTCTCTAACAACAAGGTAGGGGTCAGAATTGGGGCAGGACCTCACACTGGTGTAGTTATACCTACAACATTACATATCAGTGTTTCTCTAACAACAAGGTAGGGGTCAGAATTGGGGCAGCACCTCACACTGGTGTAGTTATACCTACAACATTACATATCAGTGTTTCTCTAACAACAAGGTAGGGGTCAGAATCCGGACAGGACCTCATACTGGTGTAGTTATACCTACAACATTACGTATCAGTGTTTCTCTAACAACAAGGTAGGGGTCAGAATCGGGGCAGCACCTCACACTGGTGTAGTTATACCTACAACATTACATATCAGTGTTTCTCTAACAACAAGGTAGGGGTCAGAATCCGGACAGGACCCCATACTGGTGTAGTTATACCTACAACATTACATATCAGTGTTTCTCTGACAACAAGGTAGGGGTCAAACTCGGGGCAGGACCTCACACTGGTGTAGTTATACCTACAACATTACATATCAGTGTTTCTCTAACACCAAGGTAGGGGTCAGACTCGGGGCAGGACCCCATACTGGTGTAGTTATACCTACAACATTACATATCAGTGTTTCTCCGACAACAAGGTAGGGGTCAGAATCAGGACAGGACCTCATACTGGTGTAGTTATACCTACAACATTACATATCAGTGTTTCTCCGACAACAAGGTAGGGGTCAGAATCGGGGCAGCACCTCACACTGGTGTAGTTATACCTACAACATTACATATCAGTGTTTCTCCGACAACAAGGTAGGGGTCAGAATCGGGGCAGCACCTCACACTGGTGTAGTTATACCTACAACATTACGTATCAGTGTTTCTCTAACAACAAGGTAGGGGTCAGAATCGGGGCAGCACCTCACACTGGTGTAGTTATACCTACAACATTACATATCAGTGTTTCTCTAACAACAAGGTAGGGGTCAGAATCCGGACAGGACCTCACACTGGTGTAGTTATACCTACAGCATTACATATCAGTGTTTCTCTAACAACAAGGTAGGGGTCAGAATCGGGGCAGGACCTCACACTGGTGTAGTTATACCTACAACATTACATATCAGTGTTTCTCTAACAACAAGGTAGGGGTCAGAATTGGGGCAGCACCTCACACTGGTGTAGTTATACCTACAACATTACATATCAGTGTTTCTCTAACAACAAGGTAGGGGTCAGAATCAGGACAGGACCTCATACTGGTGTAGTTATACCTACAACATTACGTATCAGTGTTTCTCTAACAACAAGGTAGGGGTCAGAATCGGGGCAGCACCTCACACTGGTGTAGTTATACCTACAACATTACATATCAGTGTTTCTCTAACAACAAGGTAGGGGTCAGAATCCGGACAGGACCCCATACTGGTGTAGTTATACCTACAACATTACATATCAGTGTTTCTCTGACAACAAGGTAGGGGTCAAACTCGGGGCAGGACCTCACACTGGTGTAGTTATACCTACAACATTACATATCAGTGTTTCTCTAACACCAAGGTAGGGGTCAGACTCGGGGCAGGACCCCATACTGGTGTAGTTATACCTACAACATTACATATCAGTGTTTCTCCGACAACAAGGTAGGGGTCAGAATCAGGACATGACCTCATACTGGTGTAGTTATACCTACAACATTACATATCAGTGTTTCTCCGACAACAAGGTAGGGGTCGGAATCGGGGCAGCACCTCACACTGGTGTAGTTATACCTACAACATTACATATCAGTGTTTCTCTAACAACAAGGTAGGGGTCAGAATCGGGGCAGCACCTCACACTGGTGTAGTTATACCTACAACATTACATATCAGTGTTTCTCCGACAACAAGGTTGGGGATCAGAATCGGGACAGGACCTCACACTGGTGTAGTTATACCTACAACATTACATATCAGTGTTTCTCTGACAACAAGGTAGGTGTCAGAATCGGGACAGGACCTCACACTGGTGTAGTTATACCTACAACATTACATATCAGTGTTTCTCCGACAACAAGGTAGGGGTCAAACTCGGGGCAGGACCTCATACTGGTGTAGTTATACCTACAACATTACATATCAGTGTTTCTCTAACACCAAGGTAGGGGTCAGACTCGGGGCAGGACCCCATACTGGTGTAGTTATACCTACAACATTACATATCAGTGTTTCTCCGACAACAAGGTAGGGGTCAGAATCAGGACAGGACCACATACTGGTGTAGTTATAACTACAACATTACATATCAGTGTTTCTCCGACAACAAGGTAGGGGTCAGAATCAGGGCAGGACCACATACTGGTGTAGTTATAACTACAACATTACATATCAGTGTTTCTCCAACAACAAGGTAGGGATCAGAATCGGGGCAGGACCACATACTGGTGTAGTTATACCTACAACATTACATATCAGTGTTTCTCCGACAACAAGGTAGGGATCAGAATCAGGACAGGACCACATACTGGTGTAGTTATACCTACAACATTACATATCAGTGTTTCTCTAACAACAAGGTAAGGGTCAGAATCGGGGCAGCACCTCATACTGGTGTAGTTATACCTACAACATTACATATCAGTGTTTCTCTAACAACAAGGTAGGGGTCAGAATCAGGGCAGGACCACATACTGGTGTAGTTATACCTACAACATTACATATCAGTGTTTCTCTGACAACAAGGTAGGGGTCAGAATCGGGGCAGGACCACATACTGGTGTAGTTTTACCTACAACATTACATATCAGTGTTTCTCTAACAACAAGGTAGGGGTCAGAATCGGGGCAGGACCCCATACTGGTGTAGTTATACCTACAACATTACATATCAGTGTTTCTCTAACAACAAGGTAGGTGTCAGAATCGGGACAGGACCTCACACTGGTGTAGTTATACCTACAACATTACATATCAGTGTTTCTCCGACAACAAGGTAGGGGTCAGAATCGGGGCAGCACCTCACACTGGTGTAGTTATACCTACAACATTACATATCAGTGTTTCTCCGACAACAAGGTAGGGGTCAGAATCGGGGCAGGACCACATACTGGTGTAGTTATACCTACAACATTACATATCAGTGTTTCTCTGACAACAAGGTAGGGGGTCAGAATCAGGACAGGACCACATACTGGTGTAGTTATACCTACAACATTACGTATCAGTGTTTCTCTAACAACAAGGTAGGGGTCAGAATCAGGGCAGGACCACATACTGGTGTAGTTATACCTACAACATTACATATCAGTGTTTCTCCGACAACAAGGTAGGGGTCAGAATCCGGACAGGACCTCATACTGGTGTAGTTATACCTACAACATTACGTATCAGTGTTTCTCTAACAACAAGGTAGGGGTCAGAATCGGGGCAGCACCTCACACTGGTGTAGTTATACCTACAACATTACATATCAGTGTTTCTCTGACAACAAGGTAGGGGTCAAACTCGGGGCAGGACCTCACACTGGTGTAGTTATACCTACAACATTACATATCAGTGTTTCTCTAACACCAAGGTAGGGGTCAGAATTGGGGCAGCACCTCACACTGGTGTAGTTATAACTACAACATTACATATCAGTGTTTCTCCGACAACAAGGTAGGGGTCAGAATCGGGGCAGGACCTCATACTGGTGTAGTTATAACTACAACATTACATATCAGTGTTTCTCTGACAACAAGGTAGGGGTCAGAATCGGGTCAGGACCTCACACTGGTGTAGTTATACCTACAACATTACATATCAGTGTTTCTCTGACAACAAGGTAGGGGTCAGAATCGGGGCAGCACCTCACACTGGTGTAGTTATACCTACAACATTACATATCAGTGTTTCTCCGACAACAAGGTAGGGGTCAGAATCAGTGCAGGACCTCATACTGGTGTAGTTATACCTACAACATTACATATCAGTGTTTCTCCGACAACAAGGTAGGGATCAGAATCGGGTCAGGACCTCACACTGGTGTAGTTATACCTACAACATTACATATCAGTGTTTCTCTAACAACAAGGTAGGGATCAGAATCAGGACAGGACCTCATACTGGTGTAGTTATACCTACAACATTACATATCAGTGTTTCTCTAACAACAAGGTAGGGATCAGAATCAGGGCAGGACCACATACTGGTGTAGTTATACCTACAACATTACATATCAGTGTTTCTCCGACAACAAGGTAGGGATCAGAATCGGGTCAGGACCTCATACTGGTGTAGTTATACCTACAACATTACATATCAGTGTTTCTCTAACAACAAGGTAGGGATCAGAATCAGGGCAGGACCACATACTGGTGTAGTTATACCTACAACATTACATATCAGTGTTTCTCTAACAACAAGGTAGGTGTCAGAATCGGGACAGGACCTCATACTGGTGTAGTTATACCTACAACATTACATATCAGTGTTTCTCTAACAACAAGGTAGGGATCAGAATCAGGACAGGACCTCATACTGGTGTAGTTATACCTACAACATTACATATCCATGTTTCTCTAACAACAAGGTAGGGATCAGAATCCGGACAGGACCTCATACTGGTGTAGTTATACCTACAACATTACATATCAGTGTTTCTCCGACAACAAGGTAGGGGTCAGAATCGGGGCAGCACCTCACACTGGTGTAGTTATACCTACAACATTACATATCAGTGTTTCTCCGACAACAAGGTAGGGGTCAGAATCGGGGCAGCACCTCATACTGGTGTAGTTATACCTACAACATTACATATCAGTGTTTCTCTAACACCAAGGTAGGGGTCAGACTCGGGGCAGGACCCCATACTGGTGTAGTTATACCTACAACATTACATATCAGTGTTTCTCCGACAACAAGGTAGGGGTCAGAATCAGGACAGGACCACATACTGGTGTAGTTATAACTACAACATTACATATCAGTGTTTCTCCGACAACAAGGTAGGGGTCAGAATCAGGGCAGGACCACATACTGGTGTAGTTATAACTACAACATTACATATCAGTGTTTCTCCAACAACAAGGTAGGGATCAGATTCGGGGCAGGACCACATACTGGTGTAGTTATACCTACAACATTACATATCAGTGTTTCTCCGACAACAAGGTAGGGATCAGAATCAGGACAGGACCACATACTGGTGTAGTTATACCTACAACATTACATATCAGTGTTTCTCTAACAACAAGGTAAGGGTCAGAATCGGGGCAGCACCTCATACTGGTGTAGTTATACCTACAACATTACATATCAGTGTTTCTCTAACAACAAGGTAGGGGTCAGAATCAGGGCAGGACCACATACTGGTGTAGTTATACCTACAACATTACATATCAGTGTTTCTCTGACAACAAGGTAGGGGTCAGAATCGGGGCAGGACCACATACTGGTGTAGTTTTACCTACAACATTACATATCAGTGTTTCTCTAACAACAAGGTAGGGGTCAGAATCGGGGCAGGACCCCATACTGGTGTAGTTATACCTACAACATTACATATCAGTGTTTCTCTAACAACAAGGTAGGTGTCAGAATCGGGACAGGACCTCACACTGGTGTAGTTATACCTACAACATTACATATCAGTGTTTCTCCGACAACAAGGTAGGGGTCAGAATCGGGGCAGCACCTCACACTGGTGTAGTTATACCTACAACATTACATATCAGTGTTTCTCCGACAACAAGGTAGGGGTCAGAATCGGGGCAGCACCTCATACTGGTGTAGTTATACCTACAACATTACATATCAGTGTTTCTCTAACACCAAGGTAGGGGTCAGACTCGGGGCAGGACCCCATACTGGTGTAGTTATACCTACAACATTACATATCAGTGTTTCTCCGACAACAAGGTAGGGGTCAGAATCAGGACAGGACCACATACTGGTGTAGTTATAACTACAACATTACATATCAGTGTTTCTCCGACAACAAGGTAGGGGTCAGAATCAGGGCAGGACCACATACTGGTGTAGTTATAACTACAACATTACATATCAGTGTTTCTCCAACAACAAGGTAGGGATCAGAATCGGGGCAGGACCACATACTGGTGTAGTTATACCTACAACATTACATATCAGTGTTTCTCCGACAACAAGGTAGGGATCAGAATCAGGACAGGACCACATACTGGTGTAGTTATACCTACAACATTACATATCAGTGTTTCTCCGACAACAAGGTAGGGATCAGAATCGGGTCAGGACCTCACACTGGTGTAGTTATACCTACAACATTACATATCAGTGTTTCTCTAACAACAAGGTAGGGATCAGAATCAGGACAGGACCTCATACTGGTGTAGTTATACCTACAACATTACATATCAGTGTTTCTCTAACAACAAGGTAGGGATCAGAATCAGGGCAGGACCACATACTGGTGTAGTTATACCTACAACATTACATATCAGTGTTTCTCCGACAACAAGGTAGGGATCAGAATCGGGTCAGGACCTCATACTGGTGTAGTTATACCTACAACATTACATATCAGTGTTTCTCTAACAACAAGGTAGGGATCAGAATCAGGGCAGGACCACATACTGGTGTAGTTATACCTACAACATTACATATCAGTGTTTCTCTAACAACAAGGTAGGTGTCAGAATCGGGACAGGACCTCATACTGGTGTAGTTATACCTACAACATTACATATCAGTGTTTCTCTAACAACAAGGTAGGGATCAGAATCAGGACAGGACCTCATACTGGTGTAGTTATACCTACAACATTACATATCCATGTTTCTCTAACAACAAGGTAGGGATCAGAATCCGGACAGGACCTCATACTGGTGTAGTTATACCTACAACATTACATATCAGTGTTTCTCCGACAACAAGGTAGGGGTCAGAATCGGGGCAGCACCTCACACTGGTGTAGTTATACCTACAACATTACATATCAGTGTTTCTCCGACAACAAGGTAGGGGTCAGAATCGGGGCAGCACCTCATACTGGTGTAGTTATACCTACAACATTACATATCAGTGTTTCTCTAACACCAAGGTAGGGGTCAGACTCGGGGCAGGACCCCATACTGGTGTAGTTATACCTACAACATTACATATCAGTGTTTCTCCGACAACAAGGTAGGGGTCAGAATCAGGACAGGACCACATACTGGTGTAGTTATAACTACAACATTACATATCAGTGTTTCTCCGACAACAAGGTAGGGGTCAGAATCAGGGCAGGACCACATACTGGTGTAGTTATAACTACAACATTACATATCAGTGTTTCTCCAACAACAAGGTAGGGATCAGAATCGGGGCAGGACCACATACTGGTGTAGTTATACCTACAACATTACATATCAGTGTTTCTCCGACAACAAGGTAGGGATCAGAATCAGGACAGGACCACATACTGGTGTAGTTATACCTACAACATTACATATCAGTGTTTCTCTAACAACAAGGTAAGGGTCAGAATCGGGGCAGCACCTCATACTGGTGTAGTTATACCTACAACATTACATATCAGTGTTTCTCTAACAACAAGGTAGGGGTCAGAATCAGGGCAGGACCACATACTGGTGTAGTTATACCTACAACATTACATATCAGTGTTTCTCTGACAACAAGGTAGGGGTCAGAATCGGGGCAGGACCACATACTGGTGTAGTTTTACCTACAACATTACATATCAGTGTTTCTCTAACAACAAGGTAGGGGTCAGAATCGGGGCAGGACCCCATACTGGTGTAGTTATACCTACAACATTACATATCAGTGTTTCTCTAACAACAAGGTAGGTGTCAGAATCGGGACAGGACCTCACACTGGTGTAGTTATACCTACAACATTACATATCAGTGTTTCTCCGACAACAAGGTAGGGGTCAGAATCGGGGCAGCACCTCACACTGGTGTAGTTATACCTACAACATTACATATCAGTGTTTCTCCGACAACAAGGTAGGGGTCAGAATCGGGGCAGGACCACATACTGGTGTAGTTATACCTACAACATTACATATCAGTGTTTCTCTGACAACAAGGTAGGGGGTCAGAATCAGGACAGGACCACATACTGGTGTAGTTATACCTACAACATTACGTATCAGTGTTTCTCTAACAACAAGGTAGGGGTCAGAATCAGGGCAGGACCACATACTGGTGTAGTTATACCTACAACATTACATATCAGTGTTTCTCCGACAACAAGGTAGGGGTCAGAATCCGGACAGGACCTCATACTGGTGTAGTTATACCTACAACATTACGTATCAGTGTTTCTCTAACAACAAGGTAGGGGTCAGAATCGGGGCAGCACCTCACACTGGTGTAGTTATACCTACAACATTACATATCAGTGTTTCTCTGACAACAAGGTAGGGGTCAAACTCGGGGCAGGACCTCACACTGGTGTAGTTATACCTACAACATTACATATCAGTGTTTCTCTAACACCAAGGTAGGGGTCAGAATTGGGGCAGCACCTCACACTGGTGTAGTTATAACTACAACATTACATATCAGTGTTTCTCCGACAACAAGGTAGGGGTCAGAATCGGGGCAGGACCTCATACTGGTGTAGTTATAACTACAACATTACATATCAGTGTTTCTCTGACAACAAGGTAGGGGTCAGAATCGGGTCAGGACCTCACACTGGTGTAGTTATACCTACAACATTACATATCAGTGTTTCTCTGACAACAAGGTAGGGGTCAGAATCGGGGCAGCACCTCACACTGGTGTAGTTATACCTACAACATTACATATCAGTGTTTCTCCGACAACAAGGTAGGGGTCAGAATCAGTGCAGGACCTCATACTGGTGTAGTTATACCTACAACATTACATATCAGTGTTTCTCCGACAACAAGGTAGGGATCAGAATCGGGTCAGGACCTCACACTGGTGTAGTTATACCTACAACATTACATATCAGTGTTTCTCTAACAACAAGGTAGGGATCAGAATCAGGACAGGACCTCATACTGGTGTAGTTATACCTACAACATTACATATCAGTGTTTCTCTAACAACAAGGTAGGGATCAGAATCAGGGCAGGACCACATACTGGTGTAGTTATACCTACAACATTACATATCAGTGTTTCTCCGACAACAAGGTAGGGATCAGAATCGGGTCAGGACCTCATACTGGTGTAGTTATACCTACAACATTACATATCAGTGTTTCTCTAACAACAAGGTAGGGATCAGAATCAGGGCAGGACCACATACTGGTGTAGTTATACCTACAACATTACATATCAGTGTTTCTCTAACAACAAGGTAGGTGTCAGAATCGGGACAGGACCTCATACTGGTGTAGTTATACCTACAACATTACATATCAGTGTTTCTCTAACAACAAGGTAGGGATCAGAATCAGGACAGGACCTCATACTGGTGTAGTTATACCTACAACATTACATATCCATGTTTCTCTAACAACAAGGTAGGGATCAGAATCCGGACAGGACCTCATACTGGTGTAGTTATACCTACAACATTACATATCAGTGTTTCTCCGACAACAAGGTAGGGGTCAGAATCGGGGCAGCACCTCACACTGGTGTAGTTATACCTACAACATTACATATCAGTGTTTCTCCGACAACAAGGTAGGGGTCAGAATCGGGGCAGCACCTCACACTGGTGTAGTTATACCTACAACATTACATATCAGTGTTTCTCCGACAACAAGGTAGGGGTCAGAATCAGGACAGGACCTCATACTGGTGTAGTTATACCTACAACATTACATATCAGTGTTTCTCCGACAACAAGGTAGGGGTCAGAATCGGGGCAGCACCTCACACTGGTGTAGTTATACCTACAACATTACATATCAGTGTTTCTCCGACAACAAGGTAGGGGTCAGAATCGGGGCAGCACCTCATACTGGTGTAGTTATACCTACAACATTACATATCAGTGTTTCTCTAACACCAAGGTAGGGGTCAGACTCGGGGCAGGACCCCATACTGGTGTAGTTATACCTACAACATTACATATCAGTGTTTCTCCGACAACAAGGTAGGGGTCAGAATCAGGACAGGACCACATACTGGTGTAGTTATAACTACAACATTACATATCAGTGTTTCTCCGACAACAAGGTAGGGGTCAGAATCAGGGCAGGACCACATACTGGTGTAGTTATAACTACAACATTACATATCAGTGTTTCTCCAACAACAAGGTAGGGATCAGAATCGGGGCAGGACCACATACTGGTGTAGTTATACCTACAACATTACATATCAGTGTTTCTCCGACAACAAGGTAGGGATCAGAATCAGGACAGGACCACATACTGGTGTAGTTATACCTACAACATTACATATCAGTGTTTCTCTAACAACAAGGTAAGGGTCAGAATCGGGGCAGCACCTCATACTGGTGTAGTTATACCTACAACATTACATATCAGTGTTTCTCTAACAACAAGGTAGGGGTCAGAATCAGGGCAGGACCACATACTGGTGTAGTTATACCTACAACATTACATATCAGTGTTTCTCTGACAACAAGGTAGGGGTCAGAATCGGGGCAGGACCACATACTGGTGTAGTTTTACCTACAACATTACATATCAGTGTTTCTCTAACAACAAGGTAGGGGTCAGAATCGGGGCAGGACCACATACTGGTGTAGTTATAACTACAACATTACATATCAGTGTTTCTCCAACAACAAGGTAGGGATCAGAATCGGGGCAGGACCACATACTGGTGTAGTTATACCTACAACATTACATATCAGTGTTTCTCCGACAACAAGGTAGGGATCAGAATCAGGACAGGACCACATACTGGTGTAGTTATACCTACAACATTACATATCAGTGTTTCTCTAACAACAAGGTAAGGGTCAGAATCGGGGCAGCACCTCATACTGGTGTAGTTATACCTACAACATTACATATCAGTGTTTCTCTAACAACAAGGTAGGGGTCAGAATCAGGGCAGGACCACATACTGGTGTAGTTATACCTACAACATTACATATCAGTGTTTCTCTGACAACAAGGTAGGGGTCAGAATCGGGGCAGGACCACATACTGGTGTAGTTTTACCTACAACATTACATATCAGTGTTTCTCTAACAACAAGGTAGGTGTCAGAATCGGGACAGGACCTCACACTGGTGTAGTTATACCTACAACATTACATATCAGTGTTTCTCCGACAACAAGGTAGGGGTCAGAATCGGGGCAGCACCTCACACTGGTGTAGTTATACCTACAACATTACATATCAGTGTTTCTCCGACAACAAGGTAGGGGTCAGAATCGGGGCAGGACCACATACTGGTGTAGTTATACCTACAACATTACATATCAGTGTTTCTCTGACAACAAGGTAGGGGGTCAGAATCAGGACAGGACCACATACTGGTGTAGTTATACCTACAACATTACGTATCAGTGTTTCTCTAACAACAAGGTAGGGGTCAGAATCAGGGCAGGACCACATACTGGTGTAGTTATACCTACAACATTACATATCAGTGTTTCTCCGACAACAAGGTAGGGGTCAGAATCCGGACAGGACCTCATACTGGTGTAGTTATACCTACAACATTACGTATCAGTGTTTCTCTAACAACAAGGTAGGGGTCAGAAACGGGGCAGCACCTCACACTGGTGTAGTTATACCTACAACATTACATATCAGTGTTTCTCTGACAACAAGGTAGGGGTCAAACTCGGGGCAGGACCTCACACTGGTGTAGTTATACCTACAACATTACATATCAGTGTTTCTCTAACACCAAGGTAGGGGTCAGAATTGGGGCAGCACCTCACACTGGTGTAGTTATAACTACAACATTACATATCAGTGTTTCTCCGACAACAAGGTAGGGGTCAGAATCGGGGCAGGACCTCATACTGGTGTAGTTATAACTACAACATTACATATCAGTGTTTCTCTGACAACAAGGTAGGGGTCAGAATCGGGTCAGGACCTCACACTGGTGTAGTTATACCTACAACATTACATATCAGTGTTTCTCTGACAACAAGGTAGGGGTCAGAATCGGGGCAGCACCTCACACTGGTGTAGTTATACCTACAACATTACATATCAGTGTTTCTCCGACAACAAGGTAGGGGTCAGAATCAGTGCAGGACCTCATACTGGTGTAGTTATACCTACAACATTACATATCAGTGTTTCTCCGACAACAAGGTAGGGATCAGAATCGGGTCAGGACCTCACACTGGTGTAGTTATACCTACAACATTACATATCAGTGTTTCTCTAACAACAAGGTAGGGATCAGAATCAGGACAGGACCTCATACTGGTGTAGTTATACCTACAACATTACATATCAGTGTTTCTCTAACAACAAGGTAGGGATCAGAATCAGGGCAGGACCACATACTGGTGTAGTTATACCTACAACATTACATATCAGTGTTTCTCCGACAACAAGGTAGGGATCAGAATCGGGTCAGGACCTCATACTGGTGTAGTTATACCTACAACATTACATATCAGTGTTTCTCTAACAACAAGGTAGGGATCAGAATCAGGGCAGGACCACATACTGGTGTAGTTATACCTACAACATTACATATCAGTGTTTCTCTAACAACAAGGTAGGTGTCAGAATCGGGACAGGACCTCATACTGGTGTAGTTATACCTACAACATTACATATCAGTGTTTCTCTAACAACAAGGTAGGGGTCAGAATCCGGACAGGACCTCATACTGGTGTAGTTATACCTACAACATTACATATCAGTGTTTCTCTAACAACAAGGTAGGGATCAGAATCAGGACAGGACCTCATACTGGTGTAGTTATACCTACAACATTACATATCCATGTTTCTCTAACAACAAGGTAGGGATCAGAATCCGGACAGGACCTCATACTGGTGTAGTTATACCTACAACATTACATATCAGTGTTTCTCCGACAACAAGGTAGGGGTCAGAATCGGGGCAGCACCTCACACTGGTGTAGTTATACCTACAACATTACATATCAGTGTTTCTCCGACAACAAGGTAGGGGTCAGAATCGGGGCAGCACCTCACACTGGTGTAGTTATACCTACAACATTACATATCAGTGTTTCTCCGACAACAAGGTAGGGGTCAGAATCAGGACAGGACCTCATACTGGTGTAGTTATACCTACAACATTACATATCAGTGTTTCTCTAACAACAAGGTAGGGGTCAGAATCCGGACAGGACCTCACACTGGTGTAGTTATACCTACAGCATTACATATCAGTGTTTCTCTAACAACAAGGTAGGGGTCAGAATCGGGGCAGGACCTCACATTGGTGTAGTTATATCTACAACATTACATATCAGTGTTTCTCTAACAACAAGGTAGGGGTCAGAATTGGGGCAGCACCTCACACTGGTGTAGTTATACCTACAACATTACATATCAGTGTTTCTCTAACAACAAGGTAGGGGTCAGAATCAGGACAGGACCTCATACTGGTGTAGTTATACCTACAACATTACGTATCAGTGTTTCTCTAACAACAAGGTAGGGGTCAGAATCGGGGCAGCACCTCACACTGGTGTAGTTATACCTACAACATTACATATCAGTGTTTCTCTAACAACAAGGTAGGGGTCAGAATCCGGACAGGACCCCATACTGGTGTAGTTATACCTACAACATTACATATCAGTGTTTCTCTGACAACAAGGTAGGGGTCAAACTCGGGGCAGGACCTCACACTGGTGTAGTTATACCTACAACATTACATATCAGTGTTTCTCTAACACCAAGGTAGGGGTCAGACTCGGGGCAGGACCCCATACTGGTGTAGTTATACCTACAACATTACATATCAGTGTTTCTCCGACAACAAGGTAGGGGTCAGAATCAGGACATGACCTCATACTGGTGTAGTTATACCTACAACATTACATATCAGTGTTTCTCCGACAACAAGGTAGGGGTCAGAATCGGGGCAGCACCTCACACTGGTGTAGTTATACCTACAACATTACATATCAGTGTTTCTCCGACAACAAGGTAGGGGTCAGAATCGGGGCAGCACCTCACACTGGTGTAGTTATACCTACAACATTACATATCAGTGTTTCTCCGACAACAAGGTTGGGGATCAGAATCGGGACAGGACCTCACACTGGTGTAGTTATACCTACAACATTACATATCAGTGTTTCTCTGACAACAAGGTAGGTGTCAGAATCGGGACAGGACCTCACACTGGTGTAGTTATACCTACAACATTACATATCAGTGTTTCTCCGACAACAAGGTAGGGGTCAAACTCGGGGCAGGACCTCATACTGGTGTAGTTATACCTACAACATTACATATCAGTGTTTCTCTAACACCAAGGTAGGGGTCAGACTCGGGGCAGGACCCCATACTGGTGTAGTTATACCTACAACATTACATATCAGTGTTTCTCCGACAACAAGGTAGGGGTCAGAATCAGGACAGGACCACATACTGGTGTAGTTATAACTACAACATTACATATCAGTGTTTCTCCGACAACAAGGTAGGGGTCAGAATCAGGGCAGGACCACATACTGGTGTAGTTATAACTACAACATTACATATCAGTGTTTCTCCAACAACAAGGTAGGGATCAGAATCGGGGCAGGACCACATACTGGTGTAGTTATACCTACAACATTACATATCAGTGTTTCTCCGACAACAAGGTAGGGATCAGAATCAGGACAGGACCACATACTGGTGTAGTTATACCTACAACATTACATATCAGTGTTTCTCTAACAACAAGGTAAGGGTCAGAATCGGGGCAGCACCTCATACTGGTGTAGTTATACCTACAACATTACATATCAGTGTTTCTCTAACAACAAGGTAGGGGTCAGAATCAGGGCAGGACCACATACTGGTGTAGTTATACCTACAACATTACATATCAGTGTTTCTCTGACAACAAGGTAGGGGTCAGAATCGGGGCAGGACCACATACTGGTGTAGTTTTACCTACAACATTACATATCAGTGTTTCTCTAACAACAAGGTAGGGGTCAGAATCGGGGCAGGACCCCATACTGGTGTAGTTATACCTACAACATTACATATCAGTGTTTCTCTAACAACAAGGTAGGTGTCAGAATCGGGACAGGACCTCACACTGGTGCAGTTATACCTACAACATTACATATCAGTGTTTCTCCGACAACAAGGTAGGGGTCAGAATCGGGGCAGCACCTCACACTGGTGTAGTTATACCTACAACATTACATATCAGTGTTTCTCCGACAACAAGGTAGGGGTCAGAATCGGGGCAGGACCACATACTGGTGTAGTTATACCTACAACATTACATATCAGTGTTTCTCTGACAACAAGGTAGGGGGTCAGAATCAGGACAGGACCACATACTGGTGTAGTTATACCTACAACATTACGTATCAGTGTTTCTCTAACAACAAGGTAGGGGTCAGAATCAGGGCAGGACCACATACTGGTGTAGTTATACCTACAACATTACATATCAGTGTTTCTCCGACAACAAGGTAGGGGTCAGAATCCGGACAGGACCTCATACTGGTGTAGTTATACCTACAACATTACGTATCAGTGTTTCTCTAACAACAAGGTAGGGGTCAGAATCGGGGCAGCACCTCACACTGGTGTAGTTATACCTACAACATTACATATCAGTGTTTCTCTGACAACAAGGTAGGGGTCAAACTCGGGGCAGGACCTCACACTGGTGTAGTTATACCTACAACATTACATATCAGTGTTTCTCTAACACCAAGGTAGGGGTCAGAATTGGGGCAGCACCTCACACTGGTGTAGTTATAACTACAACATTACATATCAGTGTTTCTCCGACAACAAGGTAGGGGTCAGAATCGGGGCAGGACCTCATACTGGTGTAGTTATAACTACAACATTACATATCAGTGTTTCTCTGACAACAAGGTAGGGGTCAGAATCGGGTCAGGACCTCACACTGGTGTAGTTATACCTACAACATTACATATCAGTGTTTCTCTGACAACAAGGTAGGGGTCAGAATCGGGGCAGCACCTCACACTGGTGTAGTTATACCTACAACATTACATATCAGTGTTTCTCCGACAACAAGGTAGGGGTCAGAATCAGTGCAGGACCTCATACTGGTGTAGTTATACCTACAACATTACATATCAGTGTTTCTCCGACAACAAGGTAGGGATCAGAATCGGGTCAGGACCTCACACTGGTGTAGTTATACCTACAACATTACATATCAGTGTTTCTCTAACAACAAGGTAGGGATCAGAATCAGGACAGGACCTCATACTGGTGTAGTTATACCTACAACATTACATATCAGTGTTTCTCTAACAACAAGGTAGGGATCAGAATCAGGGCAGGACCACATACTGGTGTAGTTATACCTACAACATTACATATCAGTGTTTCTCCGACAACAAGGTAGGGATCAGAATCGGGTCAGGACCTCATACTGGTGTAGTTATACCTACAACATTACATATCAGTGTTTCTCTAACAACAAGGTAGGGATCAGAATCAGGGCAGGACCACATACTGGTGTAGTTATACCTACAACATTACATATCAGTGTTTCTCTAACAACAAGGTAGGTGTCAGAATCGGGACAGGACCTCATACTGGTGTAGTTATACCTACAACATTACATATCAGTGTTTCTCTAACAACAAGGTAGGGGTCAGAATCCGGACAGGACCTCATACTGGTGTAGTTATACCTACAACATTACATATCAGTGTTTCTCTAACAACAAGGTAGGGATCAGAATCAGGACAGGACCTCATACTGGTGTAGTTATACCTACAACATTACATATCCATGTTTCTCTAACAACAAGGTAGGGATCAGAATCCGGACAGGACCTCATACTGGTGTAGTTATACCTACAACATTACATATCAGTGTTTCTCTAACAACAAGGTAGGGATCAGAATCCGGACAGGACCTCATACTGGTGTAGTTATACCTACAACATTACATATCAGTGTTTCTCTAACAACAAGGTAGGGATCAGAATCAGGGCAGGACCACATACTGGTGTAGTTATACCTACAACATTACATATCAGTGTTTCTCTAACAACAAGGTAGGGATCAGAATCAGGACAGGACCTCATACTGGTGTAGTTATACCTACAACATTACATATCAGTGTTTCTCTAACAACAAGGTAGGGATCAGAATCAGGGCAGGACCACATACTGGTGTAGTTATACCTACAACATTACATATCAGTGTTTCTCCGACAACAAGGTAGGGATCAGAATCGGGTCAGGACCTCATACTGGTGTAGTTATACCTACAACATTACATATCAGTGTTTCTCTAACAACAAGGTAGGGATCAGAATCAGGGCAGGACCACATACTGGTGTAGTTATACCTACAACATTACGTATCAGTGTTTCTCTAACAACAAGGTAGGGGTCAGAATCGGGGCAGCACCTCACACTGGTGTAGTTATACCTACAACATTACATATCAGTGTTTCTCTAACAACAAGGTAGGGGTCAGAATCCGGACAGGACCCCATACTGGTGTAGTTATACCTACAACATTACATATCAGTGTTTCTCTGACAACAAGGTAGGGGTCAAACTCGGGGCAGGACCTCACACTGGTGTAGTTATACCTACAACATTACATATCAGTGTTTCTCTAACACCATGGTAGGGGTCAGACTCGGGGCAGGACCCCATACTGGTGTAGTTATACCTACAACATTACATATCAGTGTTTCTCCGACAACAAGGTAGGGGTCAGAATCAGGACATGACCTCATACTGGTGTAGTTATACCTACAACATTACATATCAGTGTTTCTCCGACAACAAGGTAGGGGTCAGAATCGGGGCAGCACCTCACACTGGTGTAGTTATACCTACAACATTACATATCAGTGTTTCTCCGACAACAAGGTAGGGGTCAGAATCGGGGCAGCACCTCACACTGGTGTAGTTATACCTACAACATTACATATCAGTGTTTCTCCGACAACAAGGTTGGGGATCAGAATCGGGACAGGACCTCACACTGGTGTAGTTATACCTACAACATTACATATCAGTGTTTCTCTGACAACAAGGTAGGTGTCAGAATCGGGACAGGACCTCACACTGGTGTAGTTATACCTACAACATTACATATCAGTGTTTCTCCGACAACAAGGTAGGGGTCAAACTCGGGGCAGGACCTCATACTGGTGTAGTTATACCTACAACATTACATATCAGTGTTTCTCTAACACCAAGGTAGGGGTCAGACTCGGGGCAGGACCCCATACTGGTGTAGTTATACCTACAACATTACATATCAGTGTTTCTCCGACAACAAGGTAGGGGTCAGAATCAGGACAGGACCACATACTGGTGTAGTTATAACTACAACATTACATATCAGTGTTTCTCCGACAACAAGGTAGGGGTCAGAATCAGGGCAGGACCACATACTGGTGTAGTTATAACTACAACATTACATATCAGTGTTTCTCCAACAACAAGGTAGGGATCAGAATCGGGGCAGGACCACATACTGGTGTAGTTATACCTACAACATTACATATCAGTGTTTCTCCGACAACAAGGTAGGGATCAGAATCAGGACAGGACCACATACTGGTGTAGTTATACCTACAACATTACATATCAGTGTTTCTCTAACAACAAGGTAAGGGTCAGAATCGGGGCAGCACCTCATACTGGTGTAGTTATACCTACAACATTACATATCAGTGTTTCTCTAACAACAAGGTAGGGGTCAGAATCAGGGCAGGACCACATACTGGTGTAGTTATACCTACAACATTACATATCAGTGTTTCTCTGACAACAAGGTAGGGGTCAGAATCGGGGCAGGACCACATACTGGTGTAGTTTTACCTACAACATTACATATCAGTGTTTCTCTAACAACAAGGTAGGGGTCAGAATCGGGGCAGGACCCCATACTGGTGTAGTTATACCTACAACATTACATATCAGTGTTTCTCTAACAACAAGGTAGGTGTCAGAATCGGGACAGGACCTCACACTGGTGTAGTTATACCTACAACATTACATATCAGTGTTTCTCCGACAACAAGGTAGGGGTCAGAATCGGGGCAGCACCTCACACTGGTGTAGTTATACCTACAACATTACATATCAGTGTTTCTCCGACAACAAGGTAGGGGTCAGAATCGGGGCAGGACCACATACTGGTGTAGTTATACCTACAACATTACATATCAGTGTTTCTCTGACAACAAGGTAGGGGGTCAGAATCAGGACAGGACCACATACTGGTGTAGTTATACCTACAACATTACGTATCAGTGTTTCTCTAACAACAAGGTAGGGGTCAGAATCAGGGCAGGACCACATACTGGTGTAGTTATACCTACAACATTACATATCAGTGTTTCTCCGACAACAAGGTAGGGGTCAGAATCCGGACAGGACCTCATACTGGTGTAGTTATACCTACAACATTACGTATCAGTGTTTCTCTAACAACAAGGTAGGGGTCAGAATCGGGGCAGCACCTCACACTGGTGTAGTTATACCTACAACATTACATATCAGTGTTTCTCTGACAACAAGGTAGGGGTCAAACTCGGGGCAGGACCTCACACTGGTGTAGTTATACCTACAACATTACATATCAGTGTTTCTCTAACACCAAGGTAGGGGTCAGAATTGGGGCAGCACCTCACACTGGTGTAGTTATAACTACAACATTACATATCAGTGTTTCTCCGACAACAAGGTAGGGGTCAGAATCGGGGCAGGACCTCATACTGGTGTAGTTATAACTACAACATTACATATCAGTGTTTCTCTGACAACAAGGTAGGGGTCAGAATCGGGTCAGGACCTCACACTGGTGTAGTTATACCTACAACATTACATATCAGTGTTTCTCTGACAACAAGGTAGGGGTCAGAATCGGGGCAGCACCTCACACTGGTGTAGTTATACCTACAACATTACATATCAGTGTTTCTCCGACAACAAGGTAGGGGTCAGAATCAGTGCAGGACCTCATACTGGTGTAGTTATACCTACAACATTACATATCAGTGTTTCTCCGACAACAAGGTAGGGATCAGAATCGGGTCAGGACCTCACACTGGTGTAGTTATACCTACAACATTACATATCAGTGTTTCTCTAACAACAAGGTAGGGATCAGAATCAGGACAGGACCTCATACTGGTGTAGTTATACCTACAACATTACATATCAGTGTTTCTCTAACAACAAGGTAGGGATCAGAATCAGGGCAGGACCACATACTGGTGTAGTTATACCTACAACATTACATATCAGTGTTTCTCCGACAACAAGGTAGGGATCAGAATCGGGTCAGGACCTCATACTGGTGTAGTTATACCTACAACATTACATATCAGTGTTTCTCTAACAACAAGGTAGGGATCAGAATCAGGGCAGGACCACATACTGGTGTAGTTATACCTACAACATTACATATCAGTGTTTCTCTAACAACAAGGTAGGTGTCAGAATCGGGACAGGACCTCATACTGGTGTAGTTATACCTACAACATTACATATCAGTGTTTCTCTAACAACAAGGTAGGGGTCAGAATCCGGACAGGACCTCATACTGGTGTAGTTATACCTACAACATTACATATCAGTGTTTCTCTAACAACAAGGTAGGGATCAGAATCAGGACAGGACCTCATACTGGTGTAGTTATACCTACAACATTACATATCCATGTTTCTCTAACAACAAGGTAGGGATCAGAATCCGGACAGGACCTCATACTGGTGTAGTTATACCTACAACATTACATATCAGTGTTTCTCTAACAACAAGGTAGGGATCAGAATCCGGACAGGACCTCATACTGGTGTAGTTATACCTACAACATTACATATCAGTGTTTCTCTAACAACAAGGTAGGGATCAGAATCAGGGCAGGACCACATACTGGTGTAGTTATACCTACAACATTACATATCAGTGTTTCTCTAACAACAAGGTAGGGATCAGAATCAGGACAGGACCTCATACTGGTGTAGTTATACCTACAACATTACATATCAGTGTTTCTCTAACAACAAGGTAGGGATCAGAATCAGGGCAGGACCACATACTGGTGTAGTTATACCTACAACATTACATATCAGTGTTTCTCCGACAACAAGGTAGGGATCAGAATCGGGTCAGGACCTCATACTGGTGTAGTTATACCTACAACATTACATATCAGTGTTTCTCTAACAACAAGGTAGGGATCAGAATCAGGGCAGGACCACATACTGGTGTAGTTATACCTACAACATTACATATCAGTGTTTCTCTAACAACAAGGTAGGTGTCAGAATCGGTGCAGAACCTCATACTGGTGTAGTTATACCTACAACATTACATATCAGTGTTTCTCTAACAACAAGGTAGGGGTCAGAATCCGGACAGGACCTCATACTGGTGTAGTTATACCTACAACATTACATATCAGTGTTTCTCCGACAACAAGGTAGGGGTCAGAATCGGGACAGGACCTCACACTGGTGTAGTTATACCTACAACATTACATATCAGTGTTTCTCTGACAACAAGGTAGGGGTCAGAATCTGGACAGGACCTCATACTGGTGTAGTTATACCTACAACATTACATATCAGTGTTCCTCTGACAACAAGGTAGGGGTCAGAATCTGGACAGGACCTCATACTGGTGTAGTTATACCTACAACATTACATATCAGTGTTTCTCCGACAACAAGGTATGGGTCAGACTCGGGGCAGGACCTCACACTGGTTTAGTTATACCTACAACATTACATATCAGTGTTTCTCCGACAACAAGGTAGGGGTCAGAATCGGGACAGGACCTCACACTGGTGTAGTTATACCTACAACATTACATATCAGTGTTTCTCCGACAACAAGGTAGGGGTCAGAATCAGGGCAGGACCTCATACTGGTGTAGTTATACCTACAACATTACATATCAGTGTTTCTCCGACAACAAGGTAGGGATCAGAATCGGGTCAGGACCTCACACTGGTGTAGTTATACCTACAACATTACATATCAGTGTTTCTCTAACAACAAGGTAGGGATCAGAATCAGGACAGGACCTCATACTGGTGTAGTTATACCTACAACATTACATATCAGTGTTTCTCTAACAACAAGGTAGGGATCAGAATCAGGGCAGGACCACATACTGGTGTAGTTATACCTACAACATTACATATCAGTGTTTCTCCGACAACAAGGTAGGGATCAGAATCGGGTCAGGACCTCATACTGGTGTAGTTATACCTACAACATTACATATCAGTGTTTCTCTAACAACAAGGTAGGGATCAGAATCAGGGCAGGACCACATACTGGTGTAGTTATACCTACAACATTACATATCAGTGTTTCTCTAACAACAAGGTAGGTGTCAGAATCGGGACAGGACCTCATACTGGTGTAGTTATACCTACAACATTACATATCAGTGTTTCTCTAACAACAAGGTAGGGGTCAGAATCCGGACAGGACCTCATACTGGTGTAGTTATACCTACAACATTACATATCAGTGTTTCTCTAACAACAAGGTAGGGATCAGAATCAGGACAGGACCTCATACTGGTGTAGTTATACCTACAACATTACATATCAGTGTTTCTCTAACAACAAGGTAGGGATCAGAATCCGGACAGGACCTCATACTGGTGTAGTTATACCTACAACATTACATATCAGTGTTTCTCTAACAACAAGGTAGGGATCAGAATCAGGACAGGACCTCATACTGGTGTAGTTATACCTACAACATTACATATCAGTGTTTCTCTAACAACAAGGTAGGGATCAGAATCAGGGCAGGACCACATACTGGTGTAGTTATACCTACAACATTACATATCAGTGTTTCTCTAACAACAAGGTAGGGATCAGAATCAGGACAGGACCTCATACTGGTGTAGTTATACCTACAACATTACATATCAGTGTTTCTCTAACAACAAGGTAGGGATCAGAATCAGGGCAGGACCACATACTGGTGTAGTTATACCTACAACATTACATATCAGTGTTTCTCCGACAACAAGGTAGGGATCAGAATCGGGTCAGGACCTCATACTGGTGTAGTTATACCTACAACATTACATATCAGTGTTTCTCTAACAACAAGGTAGGGATCAGAATCAGGGCAGGACCACATACTGGTGTAGTTATACCTACAACATTACATATCAGTGTTTCTCTAACAACAAGGTAGGTGTCAGAATCGGTGCAGGACCTCATACTGGTGTAGTTATACCTACAACATTACATATCAGTGTTTCTCTAACAACAAGGTAGGGGTCAGAATCCGGACAGGACCTCATACTGGTGTAGTTATACCTACAACATTACATATCAGTGTTTCTCCGACAACAAGGTATGGGTCAGACTCGGGGCAGGACCTCACACTGGTTTAGTTATACCTACAACAATACATATCAGTGTTACTCCGACAACAAGGTAGGGGTCAGAATTGGGGCAGGACCTCATACTGGTGTAGTTATACCTACAACATTACATCTTAGTGTTACTCCGACAACAAGGTAGGGGTCAGAATTGGGGCAGGACCTCATACTGGTGTAGTTATACCTACAACATTACATATCAGTGTTTCTCCGACAACAAGGTAGGGGTCAGAATCGGGGCAGGGCCTCACACTGGTGTAGTTATACCTACAACATTATCAGTGTTTCTCTGACAACAAGGTAGGGGTCAGAAGCCGGACAGGACCACATACTGGTGTAGTTATACCTACAACATTACATATCAGTGTTTCTCTAACAACAAGGTAGGGGTCAGACTCGGGACAGGACCTCATACTGGTGTAGTTATACCTACAACATTACATATCAGTGTTTCTCTGACAACAAGGTAGGGGTCAGAATCGGGGCAGGACCTCATACTGGTGTAGTTATACCTACAACATTACATATCAGTGTTTCTCCGACAACAAGGTAGGGGTCAGAATCGGGTCAGGACCTCATACTGGTGTAGATATACCTACAACATTATCAGTGTTTCTCCAACAACAAGGTAGGGGTCAGAATTGGGGTAACGTTTTCTATTATCTGGTACAAATTAGGTATCAATGGAAAGGTTTTTTTTCTAGTAACCTACACATAGTTATATCTAAAACAGGAGTAAGGGGAGGTAACTTTGTATATGTATACCTACAACATTACATATCAGTGTTTCTCCGACAACAAGGTAGGGGTCAGAATCGGGGCAGGGCCTCACACTGGTGTAGTTATACCTACAACATTATCAGTGTTTCTCTGACAACAAGGTAGGGGTCAGAAGCCGGACAGGACCACATACTGGTGTAGTTATACCTACAACATTACATATCAGTGTTTCTCCGACAACAAGGTAGGGGTCAGAATCGGGGCAGGACCTCATACTGGTGTAGTTATAACTACAACATTACATATCAGTGTTTCTCTGACAACAAGGTAGGGGTCAGAATCGGGGCAGCACCTCACACTGGTGTAGTTATACCTACAACATTACATATCAGTGTTTCTCCGACAACAAGGTAGGGGTCAGAATCAGGGCAGGACCTCATACTGGTGTAGTTATACCTACAACATTACATATCAGTGTTTCTCCGACAACAAGGTAGGGATCAGATTCGGGTCAGGACCTCACACTGGTGTAGTTATACCTACAACATTACATATCAGTGTTTCTCTAACAACAAGGTAGGGATCAGAATCAGGACAGGACCTCATACTGGTGTAGTTATACCTACAACATTACATATCAGTGTTTCTCTAACAACAAGGTAGGGATCAGAATCAGGGCAGGACCACATACTGGTGTAGTTATACCTACAACATTACATATCAGTGTTTCTCTAACAACAAGGTAGGGATCAGAATCAGGACAGGACCTCATACTGGTGTAGTTATACCTACAACATTACATATCAGTGTTTCTCTAACAACAAGGTAGGGATCAGAATCAGGGCAGGACCACATACTGGTGTAGTTATACCTACAACATTACATATCAGTGTTTCTCCGACAACAAGGTAGGGATCAGAATCGGGTCAGGACCTCATACTGGTGTAGTTATACCTACAACATTACATATCAGTGTTTCTCTAACAACAAGGTAGGGATCAGAATCAGGGCAGGACCACATACTGGTGTAGTTATACCTACAACATTACATATCAGTGTTTCTCTAACAACAAGGTAGGTGTCAGAATCGGGACAGGACCTCATACTGGTGTAGTTATACCTACAACATTACATATCAGTGTTTCTCTAACAACAAGGTAGGGGTCAGAATCCGGACAGGACCTCATACTGGTGTAGTTATACCTACAACATTACATATCAGTGTTTCTCCGACAACAAGGTAGGGGTCAGAATCGGGACAGGACCTCACACTGGTGTAGTTATACCTACAACATTACATATCAGTGTTTCTCTGACAACAAGGTAGGGGTCAGAATCTGGACAGGACCTCATACTGGTGTAGTTATACCTACAACATTACATATCAGTGTTCCTCTGACAACAAGGTAGGGGTCAGAATCTGGACAGGACCTCATACTGGTGTAGTTATACCTACAACATTACATATCAGTGTTTCTCCGACAACAAGGTAGGGGTCAGACTCGGGGCAGGACCTCACACTGGTTTAGTTATACCTACAACAATACATATCAGTGTTACTCCGACAACAAGGTAGGGGTCAGAATTGGGGCAGGACCTCATACTGGTGTAGTTATACCTACAACATTACATCTTAGTGTTACTCCGACAACAAGGTAGGGGTCAGAATTGGGGCAGGACCTCATACTGGTGTAGTTATACCTACAACATTACATATCAGTGTTTCTCCGACAACAAGGTAGGGGTCAGAATCGGGGCAGGGCCTCACACTGGTGTAGTTATACCTACAACATTATCAGTGTTTCTCTGACAACAAGGTAGGGGTCAGAAGCCGGACAGGACCACATACTGGTGTAGTTATACCTACAACATTACATATCAGTGTTTCTCTAACAACAAGGTAGGGGTCAGACTCGGGACAGGACCTCATACTGGTGTAGTTATACCTACAACATTACGTATCAGTGTTTCTCTGACAACAAGGTAGGGGTCAGAATCGGGTCAGGACCTCATACTGGTGTAGTTATACCTACAACATTACATATCAGTGTTTCTCCGACAACAAGGTAGGGGTCAGAATCGGGTCAGGACCTCATACTGGTGTAGTTATACCTACAACATTATCAGTGTTTCTCCAACAACAAGGTAGGGGTCAGAATTGGGGTAACGTTTTCTATTATCTGGTACAAATTAGGTATCAATGGAAAGGTTTTTTTTCTAGTAACCTACACATAGTTATATCTAAAACAGGAGTAAGGGGAGGTAACTTTGTATATGAAAACACAGTGCAGTGGGACAGAGATCCTTTGTAATAAATTATAATAGTTCAAGGTTCTTATATATACCGATATATCACAACCTTGTTTGTAGATTTCACAAAGCTGTTCACAAATCATTATCTGTGGGGCCTTTATAACCAGCCAATATCTTTCTTAACTCCTTGGGGAGCATGCAGTCCATGTTAGTATTTTATTGTTCACAGCTAGCATTCTACAGTTCAAGCACAGCTCAGTTTAATTTTACTTGTAATTCATAAATTAAAGGGGTTTTACGCACGTGACCCTTCTGCTTCTACATTAGTTAAGAAATTTTGGATTCCCACCTTTTGGCCCCTTGCATCACGGAAGAGTCCTAGGAGGACGAAACAGCTGTATGGTGCAGTTTAATTCATTTTTTCGTGATACTGTAAATATTACTAAATTTAAAAGGTGCAGCATTTGTGTGTGTAATGTCATCCTCAACCACATACTCATTTACAGCTGAGTAGATTGGAACAAGCAGAGTTAAGGATCTTAATTAAAGATACAACACAGTGCTGTGATGTGTCACTATACCCAGTGTTCTACCACTGGACTACTAAAGATACAACACGGTGCTGGGATGTGTCACTATACCCAGTGTTCTACCACTGGACTACTAAAGATACAACACGGTGCTGGGATGTGTCACTATACCCAGTGTTCTACCACTGGACTACTAAAGATACAACACGGTGCTGGGATGTGTCACTATACCCAGTGTTCTACCACTGGACTACTAAAGATACAACACAGTGCTGGGATGTGTCACTATACCCAGTGTTCTACCACTGGACTACTAAAGATACAACACGGTGCTGTGATGTGTCACTATACCCAGTGTTCTACCACTGGACTACTAAAGATACAACACGGTGCTGTGATGTGTCACTATACCCAGTGTTCTACCACTGGACTACTAAGATGCAGCACGGTGCTGTGATGTGTCACTATACCCAGTGTTCTACCACTGGACTACTAAAGATACAACACGGTGCTGTGATGTGTCACTATACCCAGTGTTCTACCACTGGACTACTGTGACCGAGTAACTGCTTACAATGGAATGTCAGGGAATAAATAACCAGGTATAACATTGTCAAAGGATTATTTTCAGATTTGTCAATATTTTGTATCTGTATTCCATCTGATGAAGTTTCTGTTGCAGGAGAATATAAATCAGGTGGATGATTTGAAGAAACAAAGGGATGAGTTGGAACGTGTGATCAAAGAGCTTGAGGAAGAAAACAGGTGAGAAAACATACCTGTGAATGAACAGATACATAAGATAATTCTCCCTTCGTATGTTTTCTTTTGTAAAGTTTCTACTGATTATCAGGTTGGTAAGGCCATTATTCATAAGTTAAACAGAAAACTCTTTTGAAGGAATTTAACAGAAAAACCTATTTAACTTCCTCTCTTCTAAGGAATTTAACAGAAAACTTATACAACTTCCTCTCTTTGAAGGAATTTAATAGAAAACTTATACAACTTCCACTCTTTGAAGGAATTCAACTAAAAATCTATACAACTACCACTCTTTTGAAGGAATTTAATAGAAAACTTATTCAACTTCCACTCTTGTGAAGGAATTTAACAGAAAACTTATTCAACTTCCTTTCTTTTGAAGGAATTTAACTGAAAACTAGACAACTTCCACGCTTTTGAAGCAATTTGATCTTTTAATTGTTGTAGACAACTTCATCGTGAACTCAAAGATGTTCGCGAGTCCTCGGACACAGAGAGTAACATGTCGGGTGGCGAGAACCCAGCAAAGAAGACAAAGTTCAAGGTTAAATCAGCATTAGACAAGAATCGCAGACACAGTAGTGGCTTTACAGTTGTCAAGGTAAGAATTACAGACAAAATAGTGGCTTTACAGTTGTTAATGTAAGAATTACAGACACAGTAGTTGCTTTACAGTTGTCAAGGTAAGAATTACAGACACAGTAGTAGCTTTACAGTTGTCAAGGTAAGAATTACAGACACAGTAGTGGCTTTACAGTTGTCAAGGTAAGAATTACAGACATAGTAGTGGCGTTACAGTTGTCAAGGTAAGAATTACAGACACCGTAGTAGCTTTACAGTTGTCAAGGTAAGAATTACAGACACAGTAGTAGCTTTACAGTTGTCAATGTGAGAATTACAGACACAGTAGTGGCTTTACAGTTGTCAAGGTAAGAATTACAAACACAGTAGTGGCTTTACAGTTGTCAAGGTAAGAATTACAGACACAGTAGTAGCTTTACAGTTGTCAAGGTGAGAATTACAGACACAGTAGTGGCTTTTCAGTTGTCAAGGTAAGAATTACAGACACAGTAGTGGCTTTACAGTTGTCAAGGTGAGAATTACAGACACAGTAGTGGCTTTACAGTTGTCAATGTGAGAATTACAGACACAGTAGTAGCTTTACAGTTGTCAAGGTGAGAATTACAGACACATTAGTGGCTTTACAGTTGTCAAGGTAAGAATTACAGACACTGTAGTGGCTTTACAGTTGTCAATGTGAGAATTACAGACACAGTAGTGGCTTTACAGTTGTTAATGTAAGAATTACAGACACAGTAGTAGCTTTACAGTTGTCAAGGTGAGAATTACAGACACAGTAGTGGCTTTACAGTTGTCAAGGTGAGAATTACAGACACAGTAGTTGCTTTACAGTTGTCAATGTGAGAATTACAGACACAGTAGTGGCTTTACAGTTGTCAATGTGAGAATTACAGACACAGTAGTAGCTTTACAGTTGTCAAGGTAAGAATTACAGACACAGTAGTAGCTTTACAGTTGTCAATGTGAGAATTACAGACACAGTAGTAGCTTTACAGTTGTCAAGGTAAGAATTACAGACACAGTAGTGGCTTTACAGTTGTCAAGGTGAGAATAACAGACAAAGTAGTGGCTTAACAGTTGTCAAGGTAAGAATTACAGACACAGTAGTGGCTTTACATTTACAGTTGTCAAGGTAAGAATTACAGACAAAGTAGTAGCTGTACAGTTGTCAAGGTGAGAATTACAGACACTGTAGTGGCTTTACAGTTGTCAAGGTGAGAATCGCAGACACAGTAGTGGCTTTACATGTACAGTTGTCAAGGTGAGAATTACAGACACAGTAGTGGCTTTACAGTTGTCAAAGTAAGAATTACAGACACAGTAGTGGCTTTACATCTACAGTTGTCAAGGTAAGAATTACAGACACAGTAGTGGCTTTACAGTTGTCAAGGTAAGAATTACAGACACAGTAGCGGCTTTACAGTTGTCAATGTAAGAATTACAGACACAGTAGTGGCTTTACAGTTGTCAAGGTGAGAATCACAGATACAGTAGTGGCTTTACCGTTGTCAAGATAAGAATTACAGACACAATATCGATATCGCTCACAGACTGGGACGATTTAACAGTTCAACACCAAGAAACATTATCGTTAAATTCACCCATAGACGCAAAAAGCAAGAGATCATCCATGCGCGTAGGAAGCTTAAAGGAACGGGATTTGTTATCTTCGAGGATTTAACGCGTCACAACCAACAGAGACTTAAGGATGCATATCACCTTGATTGTGTCAAGAACTCTTATAGCATTGACGGGAAGCTATTCGTGATGTTAAAGAATGGAAGGAAACGCAGACTTTCGTTTGAAACCCCACTTGAAGAGAACTTTCTCATGGACGACGCCAACTTTCACTTTAGGAACTGAATGGATTAGTAAAGATCGGTAGTGACATTATGTCAGTATCGCTACTGACTGACCGATCAATTCAAAATCTTGTGTAACTTGTGTTGGTGCTTTTATGATGTGATTCAGGGTTATAATCATGTGTGTATCCTATTGAGTGTGTGTTTTCTTTTTGTGCTGTGAAAAGTGTTTCCAATTGGAGTGTATTTGGATTGAGGATCGATCCTAACATACAGGTAAGTGTTCCACACTTGTGAATAAAATATATATGTACAATTTAAAAATAGTGATAGAAATGCTTCAGTAATCTCGATTTCTTTTTATTAAAGATCTGTATCAAATATTTTTCTTATTTGTGTCTGTAGAATTAGACCATAGCGGTCTACCAGCCTTTATATATATATTTGTTATTGTCTATGCTTAAAATTATTTTTTTCCGGAAATATGTCGCTCATCGAGTTAATGTTTTAGAATAACTATTTTACTTCCGGTGGACGCAACCTGTATGTTATTGGTACCTCTCCAACTGTTGGGTGTTAGGAATATATTATGCTGTATGTGTATGGAAGTATGCTTAGGAAAGTCATGAACAATATAAGATTGTGAATACTATTTATGTACAATTAAGTTTCGTTTTAGCATTGTGGTAAACGATAACGATAACAATTTATATTTCCGGATAATTGTGATCCCTTCGTTTTAAGCAGTGAACATTTAGTTCTTACCATGTGTTTCCGGTCTTGAATTGCCAGTTTCCTGAAATAGCGTGTGTGTGTGTATGTAAGTGTTTGGCAGTAGTCATGTTTTTGTTCACGATCTAGAAATATGTTTTTATGTATCTTCTTTTTTCTTTCTCTCTTTTCATTGTCTAATTGTTCCATGGGAGATATAAAATTAACCTCAGATGTTTTTACTTTCGATATAACATGAGTATCACTGTGCTGTCGGCGAACTGTCAGGGCTTGGGTGATAGAATCAAAAGGAAAGACGTTTTCTCCTACTTAAGAGATAAGCAGTGTAGTATCTACTGTCTCCAGGACACCCATTTCACGCATGATCAGGAAAATAGCATAAGAAATGAATGGGGGTATCAATGTTATTTTAGTTCTTATAAATCAAATTCACATGGTGTGGCAATCCTTTTAAACAATAATTTCGAGACCAAAGTACATAGAGAGAAGTGCGATTTACTGGGAAATTTTCTTGCTCTTGATATTGATATCGATGGGTCTAGGACAACTCTTATTACAGTATATGGTCCAAATCAGGACAACCCAGAGTTTTACAATCAAGTAACCGAAACAGTAGATAGGTTTGGGAATGAAAACATTATTATATGTGGGGATTTTAACTTAGTTTTAAAACCATCATTAGATTATGACAACAATTATAGATTTGTAAACAATAGGACGGCAAGGGAAAAGGTATTAGAAATTATTGAAAATAATAATCTCATTGACATTTATAGGGAACACCACCCTGATACTAGGCGTTATACTTGGAGACGTGCTAATCCATTAAAACAGGCCAGATTAGATTTTTTTCTTGTCTCTGAATCTCTCTTGTCTAGTGTAAATAAGGCATTAATAGAACCAGGTTATAGATCTGATCATTCTATCCCACTTTTAACTTTAACTTTTAACAAATTCAAGAAAGGGAGAGGTATTTGGAAATTTAACAATTCTTTATTACATGATTCAGATTATCTTGATTTGGTAAAAAATTGTATTGGAAGTATTAAATTACAATATTGTCTACCTGTTTATAATCATGACTCTCTTAATCTTATTCCAGATTGTGATATACAATTTCTTATAAATGATCAACTATTTTTAGAAACTCTACTAATGGAAATAAGGGGTAAATCTATTTCATATTCTTCTTACAGGAAAAAGCAGTTAAATCTCAGAGAGGAAAATATTAAGAAATTCATAGCAATTACAGAGGCTGAAACAAATCCTGACCAGGAACAATTAGAGGAGAAAAGGAAAGAATTAGAGTCTATTCGATTGAAAAAAGTTAGGGGTAGTATCATTCGATCTAGAGCAAAATGGATAGAGGAGGGAGAAAAACCTACATCATACTTTTTTAATCTTGAAAACAGAAATTATACTTCCAAAATTATTCCAAAAATTCAGACAGAAAATAATCATTTTATAACGAAACAAGAAGATATTTTATCGGAAGTACAGTCATTTTATGAAGACTTATATAGATATAGAGAAGTTGAAAATATAGATTTAGAAACACATCTCCAAAACTGTAACATGTCAAGGTTAAGTAATTATGAATCTGACGGCTTAGAGGGAATTATAACATTTGAAGAAGCAGGGAAAACACTTAAAGAGATGAAGAGTAACAAAAGCCCAGGATCTGATGGTTTCACGTCTGAGTTTTTTAAAGTATTTTGGAAGTATTTAGGTCACTTTGTTGTTCGTTCCTTAAATTATGGGTTTTTAGTTGGTCAGTGTTCAATAACACAAAGACATGGTATAATTACTTGTATTCCCAAGGGAGACAAGCCTCGACATTTTTTAAAAAATTGGAGACCCATCACACTTTTGAATATAACTTATAAAATAGCTTCTGGGGTAATCGCGCATCGTATCAAAACAGTTTTGGGAAATATTATTAATGAAGATCAGACAGGGTTTTTATCAGGTAGATATATAGGTGAAAATATTCGTACAGTCTATGATGTAATGCATTATGCAGAGGAACACAACATACCAGGAATGTTATTGATGGTAGACTTCGAAAAAGCTTTTGATTCGGTTTCATAGGTATTCATAGATAAGGTGCTAGGCTATTTTAATTTTGGGAAAGATATAAGGAAATGGGTAAATACTCTTCATAGTAATGCAAGTGCAGCTATCAATCAAGGAGGCAATATATCAAAACATATTAAGATTCAACGTGGGTGTCGACAAGGCGATCCAATCGCACCGTATATTTTTATTCTATGTGCTGAAGTTTTAGCAGCAAAAATTAAAACCAATAATCTCATAAAAGGAATTAATATTGAAAACTCACCTATTCTAAATGTGCAATATGCAGATGATACAGGTCTGATATTGGATGGATCAAAAGAGTCGCTGAGAGAATCTATTTTTGAACTAACTACTTATGCTAAGATATCTGGTCTAAGAATTAATTCTAATAAATCACAAGTGATATGGACTAAGGAAGTAGGAAATATAGTGATGAAATTTTGTTGCCTGAAATAAAATTGCTGTGGGGAAGCCACAAGTTCACTTTCTTAGGGATAGATTTTTCTGTTGACTTGGATCAAATTCCTAAAATGAATTTTGACAAAAAAATTGTAAAACTTAAAGCTCTTATTAATTTATGGAAAAGAAGGAGTTTGACACCATTAGGTAAGATTAATATTATTAAATCTCTGTTGATTTCACAACTTAATTATTTGTTTATAACTCTACCAAACCCTCCAGAAAAAATGATTGCCCAGTTGAATTCTATGCTTTTTGATTTTTTGTGGAATAGTAAGTGTCATAAAATAAAAAAAAATGTTGTTATTCAAGACTATATTGATGGGGGTTTAAAGATGATTGAGGTACATGCTTTTATTGACTCACTTAAGTTAGGTTGGGTAAGAAGACTATTTCTTTCCTCGGGTAAGTGGAAGCTAGTTTTAAATACATATGTTGATTTTAGAAAGCTGTGTAATTGTGGAAAGGAATATATTCACTTATGTAGTTCCAATTGTCAAAATTTGTTTTGGAGAGATGTGTTTAAATCATGGAATAGACTTAATAACTCAGATATTATGAGCCTTCCAAAACCAGAGTCAATATTAAAATCACCACTTTGGTATAATAATGATATCAAGGTAAACAACAAGTACGTTTTTTATCAAAACTGGTTTGAGGCAAGCATATTAACAATAAATGATCTAATTCAAGATTCAGATAATCTAACTTTTCTTTCTTTCGATGAGTTCTTGCATGCTTTTCGACCTATTAATACAAACTTTCTCCAATATCATGGTTTAGTGTCTGCCATCAAGCGCTATTTAAGAAAATATGATTTCCTGCTACATCGACCACACCAGCCTTTTATACCTCTTCTGCTGGATATATTTTTTAAGAGTAAAAAGGGTTCAAAAGACTTTTACAAATGCATTATTGTTCCAATGTCTATACCTACTGGGATAAGAAAATGGAACCAAGCGTTCAGTATAGATAAAAATAAATGGGCCAAAATATTCAAACTTCCTTTTAAAGTTACAAAAAGTACTAAATTACAATGGTTCCAAGTGAGAATTATACATCATATTCTGGTAACAAACACATTTCTTTTTAAAATAAACTTAACTCCTGGTATTTTATGTAACTTATGTTGTATGGAGCGTGAAACAATAGTACATAGCATATGGGAATGCCAAGAGGTCCAGTCACTATTACAGAAATTTGAATCGTTACTTGATATACTTTTAATTCCATTTGCTTATAATAAAGAATCGTTCCTTTTTGGAATAGTATCTCAGTACTGCAGTGACGTTGATAATGAAATTCTAATTCTTATTAAACATTATATCTATAAAACTAGATGTCTCAGCAACTCTTTGAATATCAATGCGCTTATTAATGTCATTAAAGATCATTTTTTTGTTCAACAATATATAAATTACAGTAAAGATTAGAAAATTAAAAGGCAATTTGAACTTTATTGGCACAAATGGAAACCTACTCTAGAGTTATAGTTGTCTAAGAGTGATAGTATATCTTTGCATAGCATTATCCTCAAGTCTGACATAGCCAGTTCGAGCTCCATTACGTTACTATATTTTTATTTTTACCAATTAAACCAAATTTCTCCCATGTGTCTGTCTTGTCTTTGTCTTGTATAATGTCTGTCTGTCTGTCTGTCTTGTCTCTTGTCCTGTCTTTGTTTTGTGTTTGACTTGTATAATGTCTGTCAGAGTGTGTCTGTCTGTCTGTCTGTCTTGTCGTGTGTTTGTCTGTCTTGTGTCTGTCTGTCTGTATTGTCTGGTATTGTCTATCTAACACTTTCTATCTGTTTTATCTGTCTGTTTCTCTCTTTGTTTGTGTAAGGTAATGTATGTTTGTGAGTAAGCAAATGACTGAATTAGTATAGCTGTGATGCTTGTGGTTTAAATTCTTTACAATTAAATCTAAATCATAACATGATGAAAATGAACATGATAGCAAGTATAAAGATGATGCTACTTAACTGTCGCGATTGTAATGAATATACAATGATGGTGATGATAATGATGAAAATTTATTATTACCGGTAGTCAATATGATAATGAAAAGAATGATGAATGTAAAGAGGTTTAGTGAGGATGATTGTGATGAGGATGATATTTCATTTGTTTTTGATAACATGATAATTGACTGTTTAGTATGATACCATGAATGTTGATGGTGGTGATGATGATGATATCATGATAAAAGTGATAATGATGATTTATTGATTACATATATGCAGTGTGAATGATGATGATGATGATGATGTTTAGTATGATACTAAAATGGCGATGATGGTGATATTATGATAAGTGGGATGATTACCATGAATGTTGATGGTGGTGATGATCATGATATCATGATAAAAGTGATAATGATAATAATGATGATTTATTGATTACATATATGCAGTGTGAATGATGATGATGATGATGATGATGATGATGATTATATTGATGATGTTGATGACGTTTTGTATGATACTAAAATGGCGATAATGGTGATATTATGATAAGTGGGATGATGAAAATGATAACTTGTTGTGATGGTATATATGATGATGATCTAGTGATCTTATGATACTGAGTGAGATGGAGTGTCGTGATGAACCACGAGTGATTAAGGTTGTACGTACGTATGAGAATGTGTGTGCATGTGTGTGTCAAATGTTTTGTAATTGTGGATAAAAGTCTTGAAAAAAATAAAAAATTACAAAAAAAAAAGAATTACAGACACAGTAGTAGTGGCTTTACATGTACAGTTGTCAAGGTAAGAATAACAGACACAGTAGTGGCTTTTCAGTTGTCAAGGTAACAATTACAGTTACAGTGGTGGTTTTACATGTACAGTTGTCATTGAAGGCTTTTCAATAATTAACTGTGTGGGGAGGCCGGAGGCACCTGAATTAATATGTCATGTTTGGTGGGGTTAAAATTAGATCTGCCTACCATTCCCTATATTAAAGTGTTTTTTTTAATATTTGATGGGTGTTGAGGTCTCTGTAAAAGTCTTCCTGCCCCTTCCACATGGTTTATTCTGAAACATCCCTATTGGTTTATACCATGTCCACATGTCTATACACATACAGGGTAATCTGAACGAATTTCACTCCTGTAATTTTTAATGAACTATTCCAATCTTTTTAAGTAAAAGATGACCATAACAACATCTAGCTGGGTATCTCGGCTTTAATCCAAACATTTACAAGTTTCGACACTGAGGCGTGTTGTCATCAGAACAAATTTAAATGCAAAAGATCATGTATGGAGTATGAAATGTGGTGCCTAGCCTAGTTGGATGGGTTAAAATGTGTCTTCTGTGTTGTAATCTTGTTCAGGCAGTTGTGCTTTGTTTTTGCAGGAAAAGCCCTTGTCATCCCTTGAGAACATGTATGGACTACAGACCGGCAATGTACCAAGTCCGAGCTACAACGATAGCCAAATATCACGCCCACTAATGGACAGCCGGAATACGACCCAGGGGGAGCCCAGTACTCTGTATTCCTCTCATCGCTATAACTCGCCCCCTGAGAGTAACACCTACGCGCCTTCCCCTAACAGTAATAGTTTCAACCCCTCGTCGCACAGCTTGTCCTCTACAAACGACAGCACTTCTCCTTCTCTCAGTGCCCACCTGGCCAGTGTTACCTCCCCCTACACCTACGAATATTCTTCACGTTTCCGTCAGGATCTGTCTCCAGGAGAGAGCCATTTTACTCCTCGGGCATCAGAAGGAGCTCCAAGTTACATCGACCGGAGAGAGAGGACCGGGTTTGACAGCCTGGATAACCTGGACGTCAGCCCCTCCCATTTCACTCTGCCCTCCTTTGCTAACAGTAGAGCTTATCTTGAGGAGGAGGAGGAAGTTGATCAAATGCAGATGGTGGACAAGATTTTTCCCAGCAATCTGTCCTACTCAGGTATGTAAATTATACTGTTACCTGTAAATTGACTGTTTGTGGGCAAGATGTATTAAAACTTGTGTTGTACTGAGAGATCTGAACATTTAACTTAATCACCCCTGAAGATATATTTGAACTCTTTCAATTCAAAGGTTGTAATAGTTCATTATGTAATTATCAGGTACGTACAGGTATCTAATGTATATTAACGGTGTTAATTTAAGGCTTGAGTTTTATTTTTACATCACCTGAGATGAATTGACCTATTCCAATCACTTTCCGTTCGTTGTCCTGCATAAACATTTCTACATTTTCGACTCCAGAACTGCTGGATGGAATCTTTTCAAACTTGGCCAAAATGTTCCTTAGTTGATGAGGATGCAGATTTGTAAAATTGGGATTCCTGCCCCTACCCCAGGTAAGGGCAGGCCCCAAATGAAAATTATCTTAAATATAAAAAAATCTCCTCATGACTCTGAGGTAATACAGCCTATTTCTCTACATGGATAGATAGACCACTCAGGGGCTTTGTTTAATTTATAGATTTCACTTCAGTACCTCCGAGCTATCTGTTCCCCCCTCGGGGAGGGGATAAAGTTTACAATAGTTTATATAGGAAAATAACACTTTTTGGTATATTTTGTCCATTTTAAATAGGAATTTATTCCTCTGTTGTCACAATCATCCTTGGAGAAAGATGGTATCAAACTATAACATTGGGATTTCTGCCTCAACCCCTGGTGCTGGGGCTGGGGCTGGGGCTGGGGCTGGGGCTGGGGCTGGGGCTGGGGCTGGGGCTGGGGCTGGGGCTGGGGCTGGGGCTGGGGCTGGGGCTGGGGCTGGGGCTGGGGCTTAAAGAGGAAATTATACAACATTTCAATTTTTTGGGTCACCTGAGACGAAGTCTCAAGTGACCTATTCTAATCGCCTTTTGTCCGTCGTCGTCCGTCGTGCGTCCGTAAACTTTTTACATTTTCGACTTCTTCTCCAAAACCACTGACCCAAATTCAATGAAATTTGGCAGGGAGCTTCTATGGCTAAAGTTCAACTAAAATTGTGAATTATATGGTCCCCACCCCCCAGGGGCATGCGGGGCAGGGCCAAAAAGGGTCAAATTGACTAAAACTTCAAAAATCTTCTCCTCTTCTCTCAGATATGGTAGAATCAAATACTTTTCATAGATGGAAGGGTCTTAAGATGCTTTACCAAAATTGTGACCCTGGGGTCTCATGTTTGCCCCTGGGGAGGGGGTAAACTTTACTATAATGTATGTATAAAGGGAAATCACATTTTTGACTATTATTTTTTGGATTTGTATTGGAATTCATTCTAACTTTTATAAAATTATCAGCATGGGATGACACTTTGATGGTATGTACATGTTGGCCCTAGTTGACCACCAGGGGCTGGAGGGCGGGGCCAAAAAGGGTCAAATTTACAAACATTTCAAAAATCTTCTCCTCTACTCTTAGATATGGTAGAATCAAATACTCTTCATAGATGGAAGGGTCTTAAGGTGCTTTACCAAAATTGTGAATTTTATGACCCAGGGGTCTCATGTTTGCCCCTGGGAAGGGGGTAAACTTTACTATAGTTTATATAGGGAAATCACATTTTTGACTATTATTTGTTGGATTTGTATTGGAATTCATTCTAACTTTTATGAAATTATCAGCATGGGATGACACTTTGATGGTATGTACATGTTGGCCCTAGTTGACCACCAGGGGCTGGAGGGCGGGGCCAAAAAGGGTCAAATTTACAAAAATTTCAAAAATCTTCTTCTCTTCTCCCAGTTTGCTGGAATCAAATACTCTTCATAGATGGATTGGTTTTAAGGTTCTTTACCAAAATTGTGAATTTCATGACTCTGGGGTCTTGCATCTCCCCCTGTGGAGGGGGTTAAGTTTACTATAGTATATTGGCAGAAAAAAACATTTTTTTGCATTATTTGTTTAATTGCCATAAGAAATGATGCAAATTTGGTTGAAATTATCAATATGACATGACTTTTGAGTAGTACGCACATATTGACACTGACTGACCCCCAGGTGCCTGAGGGGTGGGGCCTAAAAGGGTCAAATTGACATAATTTCAAAAATTCATTTTTTTCACTCCCAGATATGCTACAATGTATTGTTATAAATATTCATCTCAACATTCCCATATTTCTCTTTCATGTCAAACATCAGGTGACCGTTAAGGCCCATGGGCCTCTTGTTTCTTCTCCAGACTAAGAGGTGCTACACAGCCTATTTCTCTACATGGATGGAAAGAACATCGGGGGCTTTATTTTGTAATTTTTAAAACCTTAGACCATTCATATCCCCTCAGGGAGGGGATGAAGTTTACTATGATTTATATAAGTAAATAAATTTTATAGATTTTAAGGTATATTTTGTCCATATTTTTTGAGGAAACCATGCCTACTTGGTGAAAATAATTTCAAAAGCTTTATAATTCTTTTCCTGTAATGACATGATAAATGTTGTATTTCACCTTTCATCATTGAAATTGAGCTACAATACCTATAACATTACTCAGGTGACACTAAGGCCCTAACATACCTATAACATTACTCAGGTGACACTAAGCCCTACCATACCTATAACATTACTCAGGTGACACTAAGGCCCTACCATACCTATAACATTACTCAAGTGACACTAAGGCCCTACCATACCTATAACATTACTCAGGTGACACTAAGGCCCTACCATACCTATAACATTACTCAGGTGACCACTAAGGCCCTACCATACCTATAACATTACTCAGGTGACCACTAAGGCCATACCATACCTATAACATTACTCAGGTGACACTAAGGCCCTACCATACCTATAACATTACTCAGGTGACACTAAGGCCCTACCATACCTATAACATTACTAAGGTGACCGCTAAGGCCCTACCATACCTATAACATTACTAAGGTGACCGCTAAGGCCCTACCATACCTATAACATTACTCAGGTGACCACTAAGGCCCTACCATACCTATAACATTACTCAGGTGACCACTAAGGCCATACCATACCTATAACATTACTCAGGTGACCACTAAGGCTCTACCATACCTATAACATTACTCAGGTGACACTAAGGCCCTACCATACCTATAACATTACTCAGGTGACACTAAGGCCCTACCATACCTATAACATTACTCAGGTGACACTAAGGCCCTACCATACCTATAACATTACTCAGGTGACACTAAGGCCCTACCATACCTATAACATTACTCAGGTGACCACTAAGGCCCTACCATACCTATAACATTACACAGGTGACACTAAGGCCCTACAATACCTATAACATTACTCAGGTGACCACTAAGGCCCTACCATACCTATAACATTACACAGGTGACACTAAGGCCCTACCATACCTATAACATTACACAGGTGACACTAAGGCCCTACAATACCTATAACATTACTCAGGTGACACTAAGGCCCTACCATACCTATAACATTACTCAGGTGACCACTAAGGCCATACCATACCTATAACATTACTCATGTGACACTAAGGCCCTACCATTCCTATAACATTACTCATGTGACACTAAGGCCCTACCATACCTATGACATTACTCAGGTGACACTAAGGCCCTACCATACCTATAACATTACTCAGGTGACCACTAAGGCCCTACCATACCTATAACATTACTCAGGTGACACTAAGGCCCTACCATACCTATAACATTACTCAGGTGACCGCTAAGGCCCTACCATACCTATAACATTACTCAGGTGACCACTAAGGCCCTACCATACCTATAACATTACTCAGGTGACCACTAAGGCCCTACCATACCTATAACATTACTCAGGTGACACTAAGGCCCTAACATACCTATAATATTACTCAGGTGACACTAAGGCCCTACCATACCTATAACATTACTCAGGTGACCACTAAGGCCCTAACATACCTGTAACATTACTCAGGTGACCGCTAAGGCCCTACCATACCTATAACATTACTCAGGTGACCGCTAAGGCCCTACCATACCTATAACATTACTCAGGTGACACTAAGGCCCTAACATACCTATAACATTACACAGGTGACTCTAAGGCCCTACCATACCTATAACATTACTCAGGTGACCACTAAGGCCCTACCATACCTATAACATTACTCAGGTGACACTAAGGCCCTACCATACCTATAACATTACTCAGGTGACCACTAAGGCCCTACCATACCTATAACATTACTCAGGTGACACTAAGGCCCTACCATACCTATAACATTACTCAGGTGACACTAAGCCCTACCATACCTGTAACATTACTCAGGTGACACTAAGGCCCTACCATACCTATAATATTACTCAGGTGACCACTAAGGCCCTACCATACCTATAACATTACTCAGGTGACCACTAAGGCCCTACCATACCTATAACATTACTCAGGTGACCACCAAGGCCCTACCATACCTATAACATTACACAGGTGACTCTAAGGCCCTACCATACCTATAACATTACTCAGGTGACCACTAAGGCCCTAACATACCTGTAACATTACTCAGGTGACCGCTAAGGCCCTACCATACCTATAACATTAATTACTCAGGTGACCACTAAGGCCCTACCATACCTATAACATACCTCAGGTGACCACTAAGGCCCTACCATACCTATAACATTACTCAGGTGACCACTAAGGCCCTGACATTCCTATAACATTACTCAGGTGACCACTAAGGCCCTACCATACCTATAACATACCTCAGGTGACCACTAAGGCCCTACCATACCTATAACATTACTCAGGTGACCGCTAAGGCCCTACCATACCTATAACATTACACAGGTGACACTAAGGCCCTACCATACCTATAACATTACTCAGTGACACTAAGGCCCTACCATATCTATAACATTACTCAGGTGACACTAAGGCCCTACCATACCTATAACATTACTCAGGTGACCACTAAGGCCCTACCATACCTATAACATTACTCAGGTGACCACTAAGGCCCTACCATACCTATAACATTACTCAGGTGACACTAAGGCCCTACCATACCTATAACATTACTCAGGTGACACTAAGCCCTACCATACCTGTAACATTACTCAGGTGACACTAAGGCCCTACCATACCTATAATATTACTCAGGTGACCACTAAGGCCCTACCATACCTATAACATTACTCAGGTGACCACTAAGGCCCTACCATACCTATAACATTACTCAGGTGACCACTAAGGCCCTAACATACCTGTAACATTACTCAGGTGACCACTAAGGCCCTACCATACCTATAACATTACTCAGGTGACCACCAAGGCCCTACCATACCTATAACATTACACAGGTGACTCTAAGGCCCTACCATACCTATAACATTACTCATGTGACACTAAGGCCGTATTATACCTATAACATTACTCAGGTGACACTAAGGCCCTACCATACCTATAACATTACTCAGGTGACACTAAGGCCCTACCATACCTATAACATTACTCATGTGACACTAAGGCCCTACCATACCTATAACATTACTCAGGTGACACTAAGGCCCTACCATACCTATAACATTACTCAGGTGACACTAAGGCCCTACCATACCTATAACATTACTCAGGTGACACTAAGGCTCTTGGGCCTCTTCAAATGTTTACTGTTGTTTTGCAGCCTACTCCATGTCGAATGCAGGGACGATGAATGACCATGAGGAAATGCTCCAAGCAGCCTCTACTATGGGCACTGTGACATCAGACCTGTTCAGCGAGGCCATCATCCCATTCTACCAGTACTAGGCTGTCATGTACCAACACTAGACCTTCATCAACCAGTACTAGGCTGTCATTTACCAACACTAGACCTTCGTCTACCTGTACTAGGCTGTCATGTACCAACACTAGACCTTCATCAACCAGTACTAGGCTGTCATTTACCAACACTAGACCTTCGTCTACCTGTACTAGGCTGTCTTTTACCAACACTAGACCTTCGTCTACCAGTACTAGGCTGTCATGTACCAACACTAGACCTTCGTCTACCAGTACTAGGCTGTCATGTACCAACACTAGACCTTCATCTACTAGTACTAGACCTTCGTCTACCTGTACTAGGCTGTCATGTAACAACACTAGACCTTCGTCTACCAGTACTAGGCTGTCATGTACCAACACTAGACCTTCATCTACCAGTACTAGGCTGTCATGTACCAACACTAGACCTTCATCTACCTGTACTAGACTGTCATGTACCGACACTAGACCTTCATCTACCTGTACTAGGCTGTTATGTTCCAACAATAGACCTTCATCTACCAGTACTAGACTGTCATGTACCAACACTAGACCTTCATCTACCAGTACTAGGCTGTTATGTTCCAACAATAGACCTTCATTTTCTAGTACCAGGTCATCTTCTGGTACTGGACCATCGTCGCACCAAACCATCATTTCTTTCGCGGCTACTAATTTTTTTGCAATTTCTGTATCACAGATTTAGTTTGAGGGAATAAACTTTGTGAAACACACTTACTTGTACTTTCACTTTACACAAAAGCTTTATTCATTTACCGGTATACTGTTCATGTACATACAGGTAAACACCAAGTCTGATATAGGTCAAGATCACTATATGAAATGAAGGTTGTCACACGTTATACATACTCTATTGTATCTCGCAGCAGTTAGCGTTGCCAAATTTTGTCTTTATAGCAAACATAGCAATTAAAAAAAATAAATGGCTAAATGATGTTGGGATATCTTGGAAGTTGAAGTTTGAAATACTTGAAGGCTTAAGCTACGAGTAACATACAACTTTTGTTACGTCTCATAATCACTGTGCCATATTTACATATGAGTTAATTATGTGTATGTGTATAGATCACTTACCAGAAAATGCTTCATCTTAAATCCAAAACAATTGACAGGTATCCTCATATTTTGAGACATACCTGGTTATTCAAATACACTGCCATAGTGAAACAATACTTGCCAGTTTCAATATCAATCATGTTTCTGTTTTTGCATTTTTCGTTTTTGTAGTTATTTACCATATGTTAATTTTATATGCAATTTATGGCCATCTTTTTGTTTTGTAACTTCTTTGAATATTTGTTTTGAAAAGTCCCATTCGAGGATTGCTTGGTTCCTGTAGTTTATTCCTGTGTGTAAAATCTAGTCCTGTGAGGTGCCAGTAATCCTCACAATATGTCACTACAGCTATGATGTTATGTTGAGGGCCCATGTGACCAAGGGGTTAACACCCTTGACATTTTGCTACCGCTAGCTCCCTACCACTGGCTCACAGGTTCGAGGCAAATGTTGGGTACTCAAAATTCAGTGGATTTTCTTTGGGTACTCAGCCATTCCCCCGCATCTAAAATGTGGCACATCGATCCTTAGCTGTTTCATTTTAATCTTGCCAAAGAGGTTTTGCCAACACAAAGAAGTGGATTTTTTGTGGTAAACTATACATAAGCTATGTTAATTCACTCTTCTTGCTGTTATTTTACAGTATAACTTAACATATTTTTTAACATATGGGAAGGTGCTGAAAATTAAGTCATAGCCAATTTTGTGTTCTCAATGAATATACACTATGCAAAACCAAATGTTGTGTTCAAATTGCCAAGTTTTTTTTACGTCATCCTGACCCTTTGCCATTGTGCTTCGTCCGTTGTTGCCCGCTGTGCGCTGTCCGGAAACTTTTCCTTTAACAATCTTCTTCTCAATAACCAAAAGGTTCAGGATGCTGATATTTGGCCTGGAGGTACCTGGGATAGAGTGCTACAATGTTTCCTCATATCAATGACTTTGACCTACTTTCAAGGTCACAGGGGGTCAAATATGTAAAAACAAATTAAGAATCTTCTTCTCAATAACCAAAAGGCTCAGAGTACTGATATTTGGCATGTAACATGCTGGGGTGAGTGCTGCCAAGTTTGTTCATATGATTGATCTTGACCTACTTTCAAGGTCACAGGGGTTAAATATATTTGAAATCTTCAAGTAACTTCTTCTCCATCACAGAAAGGCCTAGGGTACCGATATTTGGCCTGTAGCATGCTGGGATGAAGGGCTACCAAGTTTGTTCAAATGAATTACCTTGATCTGCTTTCAAGGTCATAGGGGTCAAATGTCTTAAATGTTTCAAACACTTCTTCTCAGTAACAAAAACTCCCAGGATAAAGCTATTCTGCGGGTATTATCACTATGCTGTGATGAAGGAATAACAAGTTTGTTCGTTGACTCTCTTAGGTAACGGGTCAAATATGGTAATAAAACAGCTACCAACAAAAAAATACATAGATTGTCAGATGACCGTTGAAGCCCATGGCCTCGTCTTTATGCAAATTTTTGTGTAAAATGAATTCATTACCTATATGTATGCTTTGGATGTAATATAAAAAGTAATATATTATTTATGACTTTATTGGGCATATCCATTTTCTGTATACAGCGTACATTAATATTTGTGTATTCATTATATGTGTTTAGGTCATCTGACCCAAAGGGTCAAGATGACCTATAGCCATCATGCATCGTCTGTCGTCTTGGGCTGTGCATAAACTTTTCCTTCAAACGACTTCTCAGTAAGCAAAAGGCCAAGGGTGCTGGGCTGAAGGGCTACCAAGTTTGTTAAAATGAATGACCTTGACCTACTTTCAATGTCACAGGGGTCAAATATGTTAAAATATTCAAGCAACTTCTTAATAACCGAAAGGCCCAGGGAACTGATATTTGACCTGTGTAATGCTGGGATGAAAGGCTACCAAGTTTGTTAAAATGAATGACCTTGACCCACTTTCAAGGTCACTTGAAGCATTCATGATTGATAACCTAAAGGCCCAGTGTACTGATATTTGGTCTGTAGCATGCTTGATCGAATGTTTAAGGTCACAGGGATCAAATGTCTTAAAAATCTTCAAAGAACTTCTTCACAGTCCATTATTCTTCCTTTCCTTATGAGGTTTTGGTTAACTTGCTCTGCATCACTTTGGCTATGTTGATAACTATCCTGAATATTTTACTACAAATACTGTCAATGTACATATTTTGGCAGTAATCTTATTTTAGCTCTTTTCGCGTTGAGCATATTGCGCTAATTGGAGTTTTTGTGCTCTGCTTAAATAGTAATTATCACGAATGCATTAATTTATCATTATGCTGTAAATATGTCAAAAGCTGACAATGAGCTAAAGTTTGATTGTGCAAAATAAAGTACGTTTACGTTGTACTATTAATTAACATCTCCTCTCCCCCAAAGTTATAATTATCCAGGTAAGCTATACATGACCTCTGAGTCTCTTGCTTTCAGAATAATATATATGTAGACAGTGTATATATCGGATGATGCTTTATTAGAAGCATTCATTAAAGTGCCATGCAACAGAATTGTGGTGCTGAATGTGTTGATAATGAAATTACATTTTAAAAAATCATTTAATTTTGGTTTGTTACAAACACCTGATTTTCATGGGAAATGTAAAACAAAATAACACTGGTTTTCTAATAGTATGTTGTGTTGTGAACTGGAAACAGTTCTGATTGAATTATGTAACTTGTTGATAATAGTTTTATATATGCAATATGGTGTTCATACATATTTTTCTTTGGCCATGTATTATATTGTTTTACAAAATGCGAGCTTATTTGATTTGCCAACAGTAGGTACTTCCTCCAGTATCTACTCGAGTAATTATCCCTAGGCACAACAGAATGTGTTTTTAAGGAAACTTCGTTCATTTGGAAGTATGCTCTAAAGATTTTGTAACTACCAGATGTATACATACCTCCCTTAATGTCCCTGTAAACTCCCGTATCAATGTTTTCTCCTGTATTAAGGTTATCTCCTGTATTATATAAACTGGTTTCACTGCCTTGGTTATTGTGAAATATTGTTTAGTTTAATTATATCTTAACCTGAAATTTGGCCTTTTTTTTGCTCAGCCTGGGTTAGGAGTCAGTGTTGTTGAACCTCTATAATATAGTTTATTATGATGTTGTGGTTGACGTATTATACAGAACTAATTTGGTAATCAATTGTTTACAATTTTGCCATTAAAATTTTGGTGCAATAACTAAATATGTTTTGTCTGTTTTATGTTGGACTGTCAGTCTGTTTATCAATTCTGTTGATTGTTTTCTAAGAAGTGTGGGTCAAATGTCCAGCTTTGTTGGTGGTCACTAAAGCACTGCAAATGCATGATATTAATACTGCTGAGATTGAAGTAAAGGTAAAATTGCCATTGGTATGAAAATCCGATACCACATGCTATGTAATTGCAAAATGCTTAATGTGAATTGCTCTAATTAAGTTTTGTAGAAAGACTTTTTACCCGTATAGAAAAACACTTTAAAGGATACACAAAGTGTCCATGGCTAAATCATTTCGCAATTTAAGTATGTTGTACTGGTTTTCCATAAATATTTGTGATGGCTATTTCAGTAAAATGAATCCAGTTTGACAGACTGTTTTACTGGCTTTTCATATGTTGGGTCAGAGGTCAAGGTCATGAAAGTAAGATTTTAATATTAATGGCCGATATTTTGTAACTACAATCTTACCATACTACAATATGGAAGGGATTCACCCGAGGAGTTAATAAATATGGCAAAGATTATCATCATGTATCCATTCATACAGGTTAATGTATTAGAGGTCCGATTCAGATTACTTTATACCAAACAATTCATTTATAAAATTGGTGTTGTTGAAAGGACGTAAAACAAAATAAACCAAAACGATTATAGAGAAAAGTCATTTGAGAATGATCCATCCAGTACTTATCAAGAAATAACGATAACAAACTATTACTCACAAATCCAAAAAATAGGGACCAATGGAAACCTGCATACAGTATTATTATGTTGAATATTTCAGAAGATTCCATCGGTGCATCTCAAGAAATATAGATCACAATTAAAACTATATGTCAAAATCCAAGATGGCTGCCTGTTGGCCATATTGTTTTATTGGATCAGCTCAAAAACTTGATAAATGTACAACTAGGGTCCAAGAGGAAGCTGTATATGAAATATGAGAAGGATCTATCCAGTACTTGGCGATCACAAGAATTGTTTATAGACGGACAATGGACCAAGGAGGCAGGGCGATTTGATTAGCCCTCCATCTGATGATGGTGAGCTTAAAAATACATGTGTAAAGTCTACAAGTTTTCCTAGATAAGACGGGTGAAAACAGTAATCTTGAACAAAACAGCTGTTGATCATGAAAATAGATTTCTGAAGCTCTCTGAAAATACATGCTTAAAGAGAAGTTATAGAAGGATTTCTACGTTCCTAACCCGAGGAAAATAAATAAACAGCAAAAATATTGTAATCATTAAATTTATTCATAAATGAGTGTTAGATGGTAATTAAACACATACTACATTATAATAGAACAAATGTTGATTAATGGCTGGTACAGCTACTACATTATACAGCTACATAGACTACCAGCAGTTACCATAATCTGTACACTACTCACAGCTAGGCGATACAAACATATGGCGATTCAATCCCCATTACACAAGGTTTACATGTAAATGCATGATACAGATCGTATATATAGAGGATATATGTGGCTATTTCTCCATCATACACATGTACTGGACAATATATCTGGCAATCAACTCACATGTATTTGACACTAAACACATGTGTATCTGACATTTTCCACATTATGTGATACAACTTATGTGTATCCGACTTTCTCACATGCATATTTTTGCACATGTATCTAACAATGCACATCTTCCACTGCACACATGTGTAATTATTTCACAAGTATAATGTAATATGCATTGTTCTTGACACTACACATGTGTATCTTGTACTTTATACACATATATATAAAGTCTATCCGACACACTATACATTCTTTTACACTGTAATCCATTAATTTAATACAATATTGTGACAATGTAATATCCATGTGTATTATGATATAGACATGTATATTACACTCTATAGCCAGTATTTATAATCTTTATTTCGACACTACAACTGTATGTGTGTATATGTTACAATACAATCAAAATACATAAATATGCACGCTTGCATGACATGTGTCTTGTGATCAACTGATTTCTCCTATGACCTGGTACATGTAGAATATTTCGTTTGGATCAATGATTCATAATATCAGACAGGTAATTAACTATACAACAGTGTATGGTGTTACAAACTTCCAACAAAATATTGATATAACGATTAACAATAAGGTGGGTTTCCATCCCTCTATATAGATCTTGGCACTGAATTAAGAGAATCTATTAAAACATCTTTTAAACATGTACCCAGGTACTGCAAGCATAGCATTAAGAAGATAGTTGTACCAAATTGTTCAAACAGTCAAGCAAACAAAATAACTTAATATGTATCTTGACTGGTTGTCACATTTCACACTTACAAATTGTATCCCCCCCCCCCCCATACATAAAGTGTCGGCTTTGTCCTAAAAATAAGTGTTAACTCATCAACATCAATGTACTTGATTTGGTGAAACACATGTACAATTATCACATTTTAACTGCATACTTGCAGATTCTGCAACCTACATTCTACAAATTCCTCATAAAGACTTAACAACTAGAAAATATCCCAGTACAACAGAATCATAACAATCTCCACTGTAAAGTCAATTTACTACACATATTCTACTTTACTGCTGCAAATATCACAAATGAATGGTTTTTAATTTGCTTAACAAATACTAAAAAGATTCATTCAAAGTTTCTGTGTTGCAGTAAAAAAATGTATGTAACATGGATAATAATGTTTATGTTACAATGACAAAAACTCTTGTTCTACAGCCCTTCTGATTTTACCAATATTTCATGTTTCATCTGTAATCTCCATCTTTATATATCCGTCTCCCTCAATTCATTACCAACTCTTTATAATGCCGAAGTTTTACCGGACAGAAGGTTGGCAGTGTAACCAAGTGTTACTATCTTATTACTAGGTTCCCCATTCACAGTGTTGAAACACACAAGTTAACAACCACAGATAAGTAGTTGGAAATTTTAACGTAAAGCAGTACTCTAATTACCCCTGGTCATAAGGGTGTACAACTAATTTCTAAAGTTATATACCCTACATGTATCTCACACGTTGTGAACCACCACGTTAAGCTATATATCATAGCGATAGTATCTACCCTGCTTCCACCTTAGAGCTAATCCACCACGTACACATGCAGTGAGTTGATTACCGATTACTAATTCAAAAATAATTTTGCCAATATCAACAGATTAATTAATGAATGCGGATTACTACAAATATCGATACAACTTTCTGCAATAGTATATATCAACTTACAGTTGATTGTGATGTTGAAAACATGGCAATAAAACAATATTGGTCACCAAGACATATTTTCTTACCATGAAAACTCCCTTACCAATAACGTAACAGGTGGGAAAGGCATAACTGGACTGAAAATATTTAAGATTAAAATCTAGATATCCTTAATCGGAAAATGAAACAAGACTACCTAGTGTAACTGACCGTGTTATGACTAGACAAGAGGCCCATGGGCCTTAACGGTCACCTGAATTTTGATGTACAGTGTAACTTGTCTAAACCGGATGTCATTGGGACCAATGTTTTCGCCGGTTTACACAGGTGTCCGGTTTGTAGGAGTTTGATATGAGTTCAGAGGGAAATATAAGGATCAAACTGTAAGGTCGGGATAGACAGGGGCCGGTTTAGACAAGTTATACTGTACTAGTACCAATAACTTTTGTTTTTGTGTCCTTACACTGAAATTATCATTTACTTAAACTTAGTTTGAGCTAAAACACCGACAGGTAAGCAAGGGCCATGTTTGTAAGTATAATTATATATCTCCCAAATATCATCAATCCTTAAGCTTTGAACCTAATTATCAAACTAAGTGACTTTGATCTTTCTAAAAAGAAGGTTACAAACGGTTTTCTTGACCTCTGAATCAGTGACCATGACCTCTGTGACCTTGTCTTTTGGTCAGTTGATTCCTTGTTTTAAATTCTGATCAACTCTCTTCACAATGCCATAACAAAATGTTCATCAGTGAAAATCTACCAAATTTCATCTTGACCTTTTACCAGTTACCTTGACCTTTTACCAGTTACCTTGCTTTTTTGTCAGAAGACTCCTTGTTTAGTTCCAACCAACTTTGCTTCATAAACAGTTATAACAAAGTATAATACTTAATGTTATAACTGTTCATGAAGCAAAGTCAAATTTGATATTTTTTCTCTGATGAATACAGTATTCATCAGAGAAAAAATATCAAATTTGACTTTGACCCAGTAACGTTGACTATTTGGTCACCTATAACTCCTTGTATAATTCCAACTAACTTCGCTTCATAATGTCGTAACAAAATGTACTGTACAAATTCTTCCAATGGAAAACAGGGAAAAGGTCAATTGTTTACAGAAGAAGACAGACAACAGGCGATTAGCATAGGTCACCTAAAAAAATCAGATCATTATTCAGTATAGAACCCGCGTTACCGACGTATCGGATCACTAATGTATACACATGTTTTAATCGCGTATAGAATCACTACATATTGTTTTTATACAACCCGTTTTACGGACGACATACCAGGAATCGACATGTTACAATAAGTTGGAAGACTTCTCCATTACTTTCTATTTTGTACAATTTAGCCTAAAAACTCACATGATCCCCCTCCCCGACATTTAAAACAGTTTCCTACTTAACACATTGCCATACACCCTGACAGCATCCTTGTTACATCATATCACGTCTATTATGCCAAGTTTTCCCTAAAATATTACAAGAGATAGTAAAAAAACAGAGATAAAGAAAAATGTTAATTAAAAAGAAATTCACACAAAATCGTTTTGAGCATTTGTGTATTGAGCGTACGATTGTGATATAGCAGGCTGTTAGATGTGATCATGATTCGTAGAAAAATAACATGTTCATTCATTGAAAATACATTGAATTTGAAGCCTATGATAATTAAAACATCTAACTTAAGATACAGTTTAAGATTAGCTGTTGTAAAAATATTTTTATGCCATACAATTATATTAACACAAATATATTTTCATGGAGAACTTAATGTTTTCCCACTTTTTAAAACTTCATTTAATTGAAAAAAAATGCACCTTAAGTTCAATGATTTTCACCTTAAATCAATAAGTCTTAGCTAAAAACAAGAAAATAGCATTATAATATGGTTCCAAACTATCATTTAGTCTGGCACAGCTGGTTAGGGCGATTAGCACAAGTAACTGGTCATGTTTGCAATATGCATGATAAAATATCTTGCAGAGAAAGATAAAAAGTTAGAAAAAAAAAATCATTTAAACACCATTCAAACATTAAAAGAAACAAATCAAGATATGATAAATCAATATAATAATTAATAACTTACAAAATATATATCAGATCATACTATATGAATACTGTATACAAAACATTACACATCTAGGTCTATCTGTAAAATATATGATAAATATGCTGTTATTTACAAGGTTTTATATATAACAAACGTATATATAGCGAGTCAATATATAACAAACGTACAGCGAGTCTTTATATAACAATATTGCACGCATGGCATTGCCACATATTTACATTTTAAGGCATTTGGTTATGATAGTACTATACCTGGAAATTTTCACCTAGTCAAATATTTTCCCTTTACCGACAAATATCAATGTTTGCCTAGTGATAATTTGCCATTCAGGTGTAACTACTACATACTGTGTGTAGTGTAATACCCAGCATTCAGGTGTAACTTCTACACACTGTGTGTAGTGTAATACCCAGCATTCAGGTGTAACTACTACACACTGTGTGTAGTGTAATACCCAGCATTCAGGTGTAACTACTACACACTGTGTGTAGCGTAATACCTAGCATTCAGGTGTAACTACTACACACTGTGTGTAGTGTAATACCCAGCATTCAGGTGTAACTACTACACACTGTGTGTAGTGTAATACCCAGCATTCAGGTGTAACTACTACACACTGTGTGTAGTGTAATACCCAGCATTCAGGTGTAACTACTACACACTGTGTGTAGTGTAATACCCAGCATTCAGGTGTAACTACCACACACTGTGTGTAGTGTAATACCCAGCATTCAGGTGTAACTACCACACACTGTGTGTAGTGTAATACCCAGCATTCAGGTGTAACTACTACACACTGTGTGTAGTGTAATACCCAGCATTCAGGTGTAACTACCACACACTGTGTGTAGTGTAATACCCAGCATTCAGGTGTAACTACTACACAGTGTGTGTAGTGTAATACCCAGCATTCAGGTGTAACTACTACACAGTGTGTGTAGTGTAATACCCAGCATTCAGGTGTAACTACTACACACTGTGTGTAGTGTAATACCCAGCATTCATGCTTATGATTAATTCCTAGTTATTTAGAAAGGTAAAATTTAAGCTACAGCAAAATTTCCCTGGTATACAAAAAATGATTCCCAAACAATTTATTAAACTATGGCAATAATTCTGTCTACATTTCTGATATACACTAACTACAGAACAGTATGGTGTTCGGACAAACTTGCAAGACAGTCTCATTCAGATATCAGGCTGAAGTTGTATGTACTGAACCCTGGAGTTCTTGTCTCCACTTCAGTAACAAAACCAGTTAGTGTATATAACTGTAGTACTCAGTCTAGATGTCAGAGATAATATCATAAGATAATTCTTTGTCAGCCAGATGTCAGAAGCTAGTTTCAATTGTATATAACATGTACTTTTATTGTTTATGGCAAGAATTAATTTTGCAACCAATCTATAAAACTACTGGATGTCATGAATGACAAAATTTTACATCTACATTCTATATTTGACACTTAATCAGTTTTTTTATGGTGCAATGAACTTATTAGTTTGAAAATATATGCACAAACCCTATAATCATCCCTGAATCCCTTGGTTTAGAGTATATCTGTCAGGTAATTATATTTAGAAATCTAAAAACATAATATAAAACAATCTTATCATTTCCATGGACTACACACAACAAATGTATAAACACTCTAGCCATCTGATCGCCCCAGTACAACTGCCAGGCGAAACTTACCATATGGTTAAAAACATATTTCAATGAAATGTTGCTTAAAGATGATTTCTATTAAAAGCATGTCACATAAACCATAACACACTGTTCTCACTGAGATAATCAGATCTTGTTTACATTCTCGCCCAAGTCCAATTCCAGTTCACTCGTACTCTCTCCCTCTTAGTAACAAAAAGGTTGCATATTTTTGTTCTGGCTAACAAACTAATCATGTAATCCAGCAAAAAGCCTTGTTGGAATTCCTAAATAGAGTCGAACCTCGTGATCTCCAACTCACATAACTTCAAGTATTTTATCGGTTCCACCAAACTTAATACGAAACATTCGAAATACATATGTAGCTGAACTTAAATACTCGGGATAACTTGGTTTCCCCGCGGTCCTCGCGGTAACGAGGTTAGACTCTATATTTAAAGTAACAAACCAGTCACTGATCTGGATCTTCAATAATAAATCAAAGACTGTCTACATCAATGATACAAACACTTGAACCTTAACTGGTTAATACTGTGAAGTTTAGACAACCCATCCTTTTTGTATCCCTCCCACACTGTAGGACTGAACCTTACTTTTCAATACAGTAGTAAATCAGCCAGAACAAACAACCTGTCATTCTCACCAACATGTGCTTCCTCTCACTCTGTCCTCGCACATCCCATAATAGTCTAGTACAAACCATACAAAGGTATGTTGTTCAGCACCATATGTGTATCAGCTTTTATATACAACTCCAGCAGGTCAAACACAAACTTTGTTATGACTAGTGTCATCCTCGATACCCAGGGGTTATGATCACCTACACTCTCTACACCCAGGAATATGTCATGTTAAAAAAGAAGGCTCTGTATGTGCCACCTTGTCGATGAAGCAAGAACCAGTCATTCGACACTTGATGTATATCAAAGAATATCGTGGTGACATAACGGTAAAAATTGACAAGCTTTGAAGTCGGTTGCAGTTCCTTTGTAATCATCAAAAGAAGGCATCAGCCTAGTGATTGGTAAAATTTTTTACCTGAGCTTGCTTTCAGTTTTGCCATGACATATTCCAGAGGTGTAGAGAGTGAAGGTGATTGTAACCCCTGGATATCGCGGATGAACTAGTGTCTGCAGTCAACTTATACGTCTCAGTAAGCTACGGATAGATCCTTCACGAATATTACAGCGCCACGCTAACAAACGACACAAATGATGCACATATTAACTGGTAAATCACTGGTCCTTCAGTGACTAGAAACACTAGCAAGTCTAGTGTTTTTATGTTTCATTCATATCTGTGATAATAATAAATACATTATCATGCTCAACATTATTGCTAGTTAAAAATATAATAAATATATATAAGCATTTATGATAAAATTGCGCTGGCTGTTAGAGTACCATACTTGTAGGTGACAAAATCACATTTTTTGCGTTGTCTTTTTATCAACAGTTTAAGACTTTTTTGTTCCACCATGAAAACATGGTGTAAGTAAGATGTGAGTGTTGAACTTATAACGAGAAAATCTGTGTTACCTAGATTTACTTTTTATCCACATAAGTAGCTAAGTCCTAACACCAACATCGTGTCTTAAAACATTTCAATTTTGGAATGGATAGAAAATTGCACTATGAGAAGATAAAAAGTTTCTGCATTTAAGACGTAATATCATTCTGTCTTCAATACTTTTAAACATCCACAGCGAGAGCTTATTATGCAAAACATGCACAAAACATGTACAGCAAATCAAGAAATGCACCAGATACAAAATGTACCTACAAGCATGGTGGCAAAACATCAGCGTCAGATCCGAGATAAAGGTCTGCGACAACACTTAGCCACAGATGAAGGTCTGCGACAACACTTAGCCAAAGATGAAGGTCTGCGACAACACTTAGCCACAGATGAAGATCTATGACAACACTTAGCCACAGATGAAGGTCTGTGACAACACTTAGCCACAGATGAAGGTCTGCGACAACACTTAGTCACAGATGAAGGACTGCGACAACACTTAGCCACAGATGAAGGTCTGCGACAACACTTAGCCACAGATGAAGGTCTGCGATGACACTTGGCCACAGACAAAGGTCTGCGACAACACTTAGCCACAGATGAAGGTCTGCGAAAACAATTAGCCACAGATGAAGGTCTGCGACAACACTTAGCCACAGACGAATGTCTGTGACAACACTTAGCCACAGATGAAGGTCAACGACAACACTTAGCCATAGATGAAGGTCTACGACAACACTTAACCACAGATGAAGGTCTGCGACAACACTTAGCCACAGATGAAGGTCTGCGACAACACTTGGCCACAGATGAAGGTCTACGACAACACTTGGCCACAGATGAAGGTCTGCGACAACACTTAACCACAGATGAAGGTCTGCGACAACACTTAACCACAGATGAAGGTCTGCGACAACACTTGGCCACAGATGAAGGACTGCGACAACACTTAGCCACAGATGAAGGACTGCGACAACACTTAGCCACAGATGAAGGTCTGCGACAACACTTTGCCACAGATGAAGGTCAACATTTCGTAAGCTTTACCACCTACACTTTTTACAGTCACATTGTATGTTAAAATTAAAAGCAAACAAAAATAATAACTATCAAGAATACGGAATGAAATTTAGTAATACATACAATGTATACTCACACTAGATAAGATACAAAAGAAAGAAAAAGTATCAACATAAAGAAGAGGCTGAGTAGCGTAGAACAGTCAATGGAAGTGGCAATAAGACATTTAAGCAAGGCAATTCAGACTCCTATTTGGCTTGGCATTAATACCTTGACTATGTCAGTGTTTACAAGTAAAAAAACCTGGTCATCTAGCAACTTTACATGACCAGACAAATCACACAAAGGGAGGCAACTTTTCCTTCTTAGACCCTGCTGTCTTTCCAGCCACCTTGCGACCAGTACCTTTGTTATCTTTCTTTGGACAATCTTTTGTTTCCGGAGATGTACACGAAGGATGAGATTCGTCGGTGACGGGATCTCCTAAGGAAATGACCCCACTAGTACCTGTGGAGGCTCGCCTGTAGGCTGTCAGTGTTACTGGCTGAGATGCGTCAGACACAGATTTTGACGCTGAGTTTTTCCGCCTGCCACATGTAGAGCAGGACATTTTTTCAGATTTAGAACTGCTGCTAGTAACTGTGGTAACAGGAGTTTTGCGTCCAGAGCTAGAGCCAGAGGAGGTAGACCCTGTTGGTGTCTTCCTCCCAGAGGCTGCCAAAGTCACGGTACTAGTTGGGGTTTTCCTTCCTGTCATTACACCAGAGGCAGAGCCAGTGGGAGGCTTCCTGTCTGAAGTGACTGTAGTAGGTGTTCTCCTGCCTGTGGTTTGTGGGGTGGGACTCACACATCCTGATGTCCCTACACAAGACCCAGCCTTCACAGGATGCTTGGTAGTGGGAGGGACAGGCGAACTTTTACCGTTAGCAGTACCAGACGCTCCACCAGCGGACATGGACCTGTGCATAGCGCCCCGGCCTCCTGGCATGATGGCTGCCTTACCCATTACAATGCCACTTGGACCCTTGACAACTTTGACTGGCTCTCTGGAGGCAGACTTGGTGGTCTTCACGGTGGTTCTAGCAGTCCTTGTCTTCACATCTTTGACTGCTGGTACCAGGGGAAGACTAGGCACACTGACAGCTGGAGGGGTGTCTGGTAGTACTGCCTTAGTGGGCGGGGCAGCAGGTAGGGTCTGAGGAGGTCTAGGTGGTGGGGTCTGGGTTACTGGGACTGTGGGCGGGGCAGCAGGTAGGGTCTGAGGAGGTCTAGGTGGTGGGGTCTGGGTTACTGGGACTGGGGTGTGTGTTACTGGGATCGGAGTGTGTGTTGTACCTACAGAAGTAGCCACTGGTGTCACAATATCTAACTTGTTTGCTTTTGTAGACATTAGTAGACTGTCAGAACAACCTGCACTTTTATTATAAGGGTATGTCTTTGGAGAAACAGGTGGTGGGCTTTTTGAAAATGGAAGGGCTTTAGGAGATGTAGGTGTCTTCGATGGTAGAGGGGATTTGGGAATTGAAGGGGTTTTACAAGGTGGAGGCGTTTGGGGAATTGAAGGGGTTTTACAAGGTGGTGGTGTTTCGGGGGTTGGAGGGGTTTTACAAGGTGGTGGTGTTTTGGGGGTGGAAGGGGTTTTACAAGGTGGTGGTGTTTTGGGGGTTGAAGGGGTTTTACAAGGTGGTGGTGTTTTGGGGGGTGGGGGAGTCTTAGGTGGAGGTGTGGGTGTAATTCGACCCGGGGTCGGTGGTGTCTTTGGAACAGGTATGTGGGTATCCCTGGGCGATGGAGGAGTCTTTGGAGGAGTTTTGAGCATTGGGATATGAGACAGTTTAGGAGATAAAGATCCCCCCGTTTCTTCTGCCTTGCACTGTTCAGTATCTATGATCAGCGAATGTTTTATATCGCTGTCTTTAATGCAGTGTGAAGATGAAGTGCATGTGGGTGAAGACTGATCTCCGTTTGTGGAGCCTGCAAGTCTCTGTGTCACAGCAGGGGAGTTCGGGGGTACAGGGGTGGGTGAAGATAAAGGTGGGGACTCGGGAGATGTAGAGCCTGTTTGTATTGGGGTAGATGGTGACGTAGACGTGGGACAAAGAACTTTGACCTTGATTGGTGATGACAGGAGAGAGGGAGTGGAGCAGACCTTCAGTGCTGTGCTGGTCTGTATCACAGTCATTTCAGCAGCAGGCAGCAAGCCCTCCTTACAGGGAGGCATGGACTTGGCCTGCTGGGCAGTGCTATCAGACGGTACACCACAGGTTATAGACTGACTAGAGGGGCAGGCTACACTGGGGTCAGACGGACAACATTTAGTGGATGGTGACGTGTCTAACGCCTCATGTGAATATTTGGCTCGAGGACCAGGCGGCATAACTGATGGCCGTGCATGTGCTGGCCTGCTGCCCTGACCAGCTCCAGACAGCTGTGGACTAGACACTCCAGAGGAAAGCCCAGACTCTGTATCCCTGGCACATAAAGAATCAGTGATAGACTGGAACTCAAATGACTTGGATTTTCTAGGAACAGAGTTGTATCTGCCATCAGTCTGACCTGAGGTTCCAGGGCAGGTTCCCTTGGGGGTGCTCAGCATGGCTGACAAATTCCCACTTAGTGGATATGTAGCACAAGGTAAGCTTGGAGTGGAATCAGCTTTTTTGATGTTGAAATCTTTTTGGCGAGGGAGAATTGGTGAAAAGTCAGGAAATCCTGTTCCAGACAACAAATGGACACGCTGTCTGGGTAGTGATATCAATTTCTTTCTGAATTCTGGGGACATGTCTGAATTTGCAGCCGACGAAATGTCAGAGTCGGAGGCTGAGGAGTGACTAGAGAATGACAAGGAAGACTGGTCACTTTTGGAGGACTCCATAGACCTGCTTGATGTCTCTGGTCTTTCCATAGAGACATTTCCACTGGTATCATCTGCCTCAAAAGACAGTGTCTGACAACTTTCATAATCACAAGAAGGTGTATTTGGCAAAAACTCTTCAGACAAAGATGCTCTACCCAAGCTAGGGTCAGACACAGCCCGTTTATCGAGGCTAAGACACATTCTACCTTTCTGTTCACTTTCCCCAAAACTGTTTTTCACACCTGAAGAAACTGAACCCTCACAATGGTTGTTTGGTTCTGGCTTTTCCTTAATGGTGAGACTTTTTAAGTGGTCAGAGCGACTACTGAACAACTTGTCGCCTATGATAGCTGTGTCCCTCAGACTCTGAAAAGAGGCCAGCGGGGGTGTAATGGCCGTCTGGCGCAAGAGGAGTGGGGACGACAAGGGACGGGGGGATATCCTTCCGGTCTTGCCTGTTGTGTGATCAGACAGGGACAAAGACTTTCTGGAGAGAGTCGGAGAGGGACTCGTCTTACGAAGCCCATAGGAGGTAGGCAGGGATGACTGGACAGACATAGAGTGGCGCAGCAAGGCTGGAGAGAAGCGTGGAGGAGTGGGTGTGAAGGGTGGTTTTAGATCAACATCATCTGACTGCACTGCCTGCTGTCGTGACAGAGTGGGTGATGACCGTGGCTTCACTAATGGGCCTGACGCTGACAATGTGTCGGTCTCAGCTGGTACCTTTCTGGGGTCCAAGGGCCGACTGGGACTCTTGGGAGGAGGCTGACTAGAGAGACTGGTACTTGGTGGACAAGGCTCAGCTGCCCAGGTGCGTGCAGACCAGGATGAAGATAGTGATTGAGCAGGCCTATTTACTGCAGATTGTCTCGCTAGACCTGGGGACACAGGCCTTGTTTTGATGGCTGATTCAGACACAGCATGGCGAGATAGGGTCGGGGAGGGAATTGAACGCATAGAGGCTACACCTCGAGCTAAAGACGGTGATGCAGGAACTGATTTCTCTGCTAATGTACCTTTAGCAAAAGTGGGAGGAGTTGATACAGCTGATGATGATGATTTGTTGGAGAGGGTAGGGGAGGGAGGTGTTGATTTAGATGATGATGCCATTTTGTTGGAGAGGGTAGGGGAGGGAGGTGTCGATTTAAATGGTGATGCCATTTTGTTGGAGAGGGTAGGGGAGGGAGGTGTTGATTTAGAAGAAGATGACAATTTGTTCGACAGGGAAGGTGAGGAGGGAGTTGGAGATTTTGAAGATGAAGAGGTGCTAGGAAGAGAAGGGGGTTGTGGGGATATCTTCTCGGATGTTCTTTGACGTGTAAAGATAGGAGAAGGTGGCGATGGTTTAGTGGCCGATGCTGTGGTACGCCTAATGAAGACAGGGGGTGATGGAGGGGTCTTTTCTTGTGATCTAGTGATGGTAGGTGACGGTGGCGGGGCCTTGTTTTGGGGTGATGTGGAAGGTCGTGTAACAACCGGGGAAGGTGGAGTGGGTGACGACCTGTCAAATCGAGACAGGGGTGGAGACTGAGGGATGGGGCTCATGGAGGGGGAGGAGGAATTCTGTCGTGATACATTGGGAGAGCTAGAGGGGGACCCTGAACTCTGTCTCGACAGAGCCCCAGGCGACTGACAGGCTTTGGAAGATGAGTCTTGACTAGAATTATTGACATCGGCTTTACTTGACTTACTGCCACTTCCATTGCTACCAAAACTCTTAGCTGTTGCTAACATAAAGGACTGTATAGAGGACTGGATGGATGGGCCCACAGACTTGAGCAAACTTTGAGCATTGCTACCAGAACTCTTCGGCTGCGGAGCTCCAAGTTTTTTGGCCTTGTCGGAATCTGCAGGGAACCGAACACTGATCTCTCCAACTGGACTGCTGTCTATGATGTTGATGGTTGGCACGGCCATCTTCCTGGAGCTCCCTGGAGACAGAAGCTGGGAAGCCAGTTTCAGCAGCTGAGGGGGTGAAGGTTTCCCACTCTTTACTGAAGGTTTGGGTGCATTGCTTGTACCTAGCTCTGCCGGACCTCCTGGTGCTTTTCCTTTATCTGTAATTCAATAACACAAACTTTAGTTTTGATTTCACAAAGACTGTTATTCTAATGTCAGGCTTCAACATAAACTATTTGAAAGCTACATTTGTAAATGTATCTCTGAAATTAAACTGATATAAAACACAAACTGAAAAAGACATCATTCACAGTTAAGAAAGCATAATTATCAAATTTTCTTTTTTTTACAAAATAACTGATCTTGAAGAACTGAGACAGAAGATAAAATGAAGGAAGACAATAGAAATAGGTCAGAAACATTTTACTAGTTAACATGTATTTATAAATGGAGTCTGATTAATTACAAATTCACAAAGGAACAATGGAAGCTTTCTCCAGTATGTTATTAGCATGTTTGTTGGGAGCGGTGCCAGTGTACTACCAGGTGCATGGTAAACCACACAAAGCAGCGTATATACGGCCACACGGAGGTCACAAACGGTACACACACCCACAGCTGGTCATGGTGGTGTCACACATACAGCAGCAGTACTTAGCATCTTACCAGTGGTAAATACATACATCAACTTGTCTTTCTCTTCCTCAATTGTACACAGGCAAAATTTCTTCATGTCAATTTTCTTTTACCTGAAATTGAGGTCAATTTGATCTAAAACTTGACCTCAATTTCAGGTCAAATTCAGGTCAAACAATTGACATGGATTGACAATTTTTGCTCTTTTTGGGTCAATATGACCTGAATGTTTTCACATGAAATTGACCTAAATTTGAGCTGAATTTACCTGAAGATATTTTTCCTGGATACAGATGGAACTTCTTCGATCCAACAAATGGATCACCGTATTTGGACCATATAAGTAAACTAATATCTTATGTACTTCTGACAATTCAATCTTATGAGGAGTATGAAAAAACTATAACTGATGTAGCCATTTTTCTTCATTTAATCAATTAAGGTAATATTCTGGATGACGAAGTGACAGGACATGAAGCTGTATTGGTAATTATGGCATATACAGGGGACACTGCTGTGGTGTGATCGGTTAGACAGGATTATAGGCCATTCCCGGGACAGAAGTTTTATCCACTGTCATGCCAACTAGATAAGCAAACATCACATTCCTTTCATCCGGATCTAAATTGGCTTCAAATGAATTTCGTTTCAATTTTCAATATATTAGATTTTAGCTGTTACACTTCTTCATTGAATACTTAAATCTGATTTTCTTAAAATCAATATTATCAATATTAAAATCAAAATTGAATTCTTTATTGATGATGGATAGAGGATAGCACACAACCTCCATTAATGTGTAACAGATATATATTGCTCCCCTTGTCACAGTGCATGTATACTGGTCTGGGTAAATACGTATATCTAGCTGGCATGCAGGACATCATACAAAGTGGTCATTCTGCATGCTTTGGCCAGCAGCTATGGTCAGTCAGTGGTCAATGTGGCTTACCAGCACTGGTCTAAGATGACCGATGGCTAAGGGTGTACACTTTTTTACCTACAATGACCATGTGGGTACAATACATGTTACATTCCTGTTCTGTCTCATATTAAGAAGAAAGGCATGAAAGGCAATCAACTACAGTCTACCATAACCCATGTGTGGTATATATCACAGGTGAATAGATACATTCCTGTATAGTCAGCAAATACTACCAAGTATCACCAATTCAGAATCCAGGCAGAATATATCACTAATTTACACAAGTTTCTCTCTGCAGTATTTAACAAGCATTTGATAAACATATAAATATACACTACCATTATGGTATGCAATGATAAACATATAAATATACACTACCATCATGGTATGCAATGATAAACATATAAATATACACTACCATCATGGTATGTAATGATAAACATATAAATATACACTACCATCATGGTATGTAATGATAAACATATAAATATACACTACCATCATGGTATGTAATGATAAACATATAGTGGTTAGATACTAATATGACATCACAAGTTTATAATCAACACAATTTGATGCAATTTGAATGCAGCTGAAACTGGAGTCCATTCATTTTGGTTAAAAATGACCAAATGCACACAGAAAACAGAAGATATTTGATGGTATCCTGTTAAATACCACACTTAGACGTATGGTACTTCTTGTCCATACATTCATGAGTATGCTAGGATAGTGATATTTTTTACATGTGAAATTGACAAACCTTGACATTTTCTATTCATTTCATTCAAACAAATGTTTTAATAGTAAAAAAAATACAATCAATTTTAAATTATGGAGTACCTGGTACTAGTAACAGAACATAATTACATACAGGTGTTAAAACAGCTTGAATAACAAAAATAAGATTTAGACCTCAGAAATATCAGACGGATGATGGGAAATTAAGTCTCTTCATCACCTTATTCATTAAGTGTATTGCCCTACTATTTTTGGATCATATTTTGTTCTGTGCTGCTTTACACATTGAGAGGACTAAACTGCTGAATAGGATTTTCTTAATTTCTTAACAAATAAATATATAAAACTGTACACATTTATTGTACTATATTGGACCATATAATTATGTAAGTGTATAGAATTACATGCAGGACATATTTCTATAGAATATATAATGGGAAGTTAACTTACACCAAAGCTTCTACCATCTTCATTAATATTCACTAGTTTGGATATATATGATATCAATGTTTTTTCTATGTACACAAACAGTATCAGATTAAACATGCCCCAATGTTTGTAAGACTGACTGGATGCTTTGTTGAGCAATGACTGAGTGAGCGATTTGTGTTGTTTACCTGTACGTTTACCTGTACAAAGGTGTGACAGAACATGTACAATCTAGCCCCCTATTCTGTAAAGTCAGTACCAGGTCATACAAATGACTCCCCGTACGGGTCATACAAATGACTCCCCATATGGGTCATACAAATGACTCTACTTACGGGTCATACAAATGACTCATACAAATGACTCCCCGTACGGGTCATACAAATGACTCCCCATATGGGTCATACAAATGACTCTACTTACGGGTCATACAAATGACTCATACAAATGACTCCCCGTACGGGTCATACAAATGACTCCCCATATGGGTCATACAAATGACTCATACAAATGACTCCCCGTACGGGTCATACAAATGACTCCCCATATGGGTCATACAAATGACTCAACTTACGGGTCATACAAATGACTCCCCATATGGGTCATACAAATGACTCCATTTACGGGTCAAACAAATGACTCATACAAATGACTCTACTTACGGGTCATACAAATGACTCCCAATACGGGTCATACAAATGACTCCCCATACGGGTCATACAAATGACTCTACTTACGGGTCATACAAATGACTCCCAATATGGGTCATACAAATGACTCCCCATACGGGTCATACAAATGACTCCCCATACGGGTCATACAAATGACTCCCCATACGGGTCATACAAATGACTCTACTTACGGGTCATACAAATGACTCCACTTACGGGTCATACAAATGACTCCCCATACGGGTCATACAAATGACTCCCCATACGGGTCATACAAATGACTCCCCATATGGGTCATACAAATGTCTCTACTTACGGGTCATACAAATGACTCCACTTACGGGTCATACAAATGACTCCCCATACGGGTCATACAAATGACTCCACTTACGGGTCATACAAATGACTCCCCATACAGGTCATACAAATGACTCCCCATACGGGTCATACAAATGACTCCATTTACGGGTCAAACAAATGACTCCCCATATGGGTCATACAAATGACTCATACAAATGACTCCCCATACGGGTCATACAAATGACTCCATTTACGGGTCAAACAAATGACTCCCCATATGGGTCATACAAATGACTCATACAAATGACTCCCCATATGGGTCATACAAATGACTCCATTTACGGGTCAAACAAATGACTCATACAAATGAATCCACTTACGGGTCATACAAATGACTCCCCATATGGGTCATACAAATGACTCCCCATATGGGTCATACAATGACTCCCCATACGGGTCATACAAATGACTCCCCATACGGGTTAAACAAATGACTCCCCATATGTGTCATACAACTGACTCCACTTATGGGTCATACAAATGACTCTACTTACGGGTCTTACAAATGACTCCCCATATAGGTCATACAAATGACTCCCCATATGGGTTATACAAATGACTCCCCATATGTGTCATACAACTGACTCCACTTATGGGTCATACAAATGACTCTACTTACGGGTCATACAAATGACTCCCCATACGGGTCATACAAATGACTCCCCATACGGGTCATACAAATGACTCCCCATACGGGTCATACAAATGACTCCCCATACGGGTCATACAAATGACTTCCCATACGGGTCATACAAATGACTCCCCATATGGGTCATACAATTGACTCCACTTATGGGTCATACAAATGACTCCCCATACGGGTAATACAAATGACTCCCCATACGGGTCATACAAATGACTCCCCATACGGGTCATACAAATGACTCCACTTATGGGTCATACAAATGACTCCCCATACGGGACATACAAATGACTCCCCATACGGGACATACAAATGACTCCCCATACGGGACATACAAATGACTCCCCATACGGGACAAACAAATGACTCCCCATACGGGACATACAAATGACTCCCCATACGGGACATACAAATGACTCCCCATACGGGACAAACAAATGACTCCCCATACGGGTCATACAAATGACTCCCCATACGGGTCATACAAATGACTTCCCATACGGGTCATACAAATGACTCCCCATATGGGTCATACAATTGACTCCACTTATGGGTCATACAAATGACTCCCCATACGGGTCATACAAATGATTTCCCATACGGGTCATACAATGACTCCACTTACGGGTCATACAAATGACTCCACTTATGGGTCATACAAATGACTCCCCATACGGGACATACAAATGACTCCCCATACGGGACATACAAATGACTCCCCATACGGGACAAACAAATGACTCCCCATACGGGACATACAAATGACTCCCCATACGGGACATACAAATGACTCCCCATACGGGACAAACAAATGACTCCCCATACGGGTCATACAAATGACTCCCCATACGGGTCATACAAATGACTTCCCATACGGGTCATACAAATGACTCCCCATATGGGTCATACAATTGACTCCACTTATGGGTCATACAAATGACTCCCCATACGGGTCATACAAATGATTTCCCATACGGGTCATACAAATCAACAATACAAATCACTCAGCCTTAACTCGACCTAAATGTATGTACGTTGTGGAATGATAAGGGATGGAACGTGTGCTTTATAATCTCCAACACCAACACATGCAGTTACAGACAGCCAGTCCCAGTAATCTGTGGTACAGGCCAGGGGCCAAACTATTATACAGGCATCATATATCAGGAATATATATTATCAGACATTTTGTAGTGCATGCATACTGTTATGAGGGTATTATTGAACATTGGCCAGTATAATCACCATCCCTTTCCCATAGCCAGAGTATAAGCTGGTCTTGACTAGTTCATAGATCATAACCACATAGCTGGCAACATTTCAAACTAACATGCAGACTTTCATGTATTTGCCCATTGTAGCTTTGAGTTAGGGTTTTGAAGTACCCAGTACTATTGATACTGTTGTATGGTGCATCAGTTTTTGTTTATTTATAACGTATTTGAAGGTGAATCGACATTAACTGATGAACACATCCTCCACCATGCATACGTTCAGGCCAACAGGACATATCATTCTCAAGCAGCACACAATTTTATAACACTCCCCTAGAAATTGAACCAAAATTCAAAATTAAATTCTAAAGTAATTTTCTTAATTCAGTATGAAAGAATGCGAAAATACATGTTTCTCTAGTTGCTGATGCTGTATGAAGGAATGACGTGTCCTATCACCATGACGACATAATTTAATGGGTCTGAAGGGTTAAAAAGGATTTCACTAAACACTGGGCTAGTAAGGGATGACAGGATAAATATATATGGATTTCACAATAATGACAACTTACTGTCTACTACAATAAGCCATAGTACTCAAGCTGGACTGGAAATGAAATAACAGAAACGCCATGCTTATTAAAAAACATCATTACAGGCAAAACAATCAATTATATGTTTTGTAATACACTGTACATGTATATACCATTCAAGCAAAACAGTAAACAAAATACAGAGTGATATAAAATAATGTACCATTAACCAAAACATTCAAATATTGTGAAATGCGAAAAAATCCAGGCGAAATAATTCACAAATTACATGTTGATATAACATATTATTAAACCTAGCATGCAAACAATCAGAAATATGTTGTTTCCTGATATATGTCACAACCAGGCAAAATAATGAATGTGATACATGGTGATATAGCATTATTGGCAAAACAAATTAATACATTGTTATACAATGTGCAATTAAACATCATATTTTACTCGCATAGATGGTAGCAAAGCTCCCACAAACAACATGTACTGCAGTCACTGACAACAGGAACGCCTTGCTGGCAATGTGACTTCATAGGTGAATGAGTTAAAGAACTATTCAAATGAATGGGTTTCAATACTTAGTGGTAGGATACAATCATACTGGTAGATGTATTTAATCTACGTTTGGTAGACTGAATACAAACTTAACTTACACATTACATATTATCATGCAGATATAAACAATGGAGTAATTATATTATTATGTGACAAGTCAACAGTGTTTGGTACTGTAATGATTGATTGATAATTAATCAAATCTATTTGTACAAGGTAGACTTGTACCGAGTTAAAACAATTACTATCCAGCCAAAGCTGTGAAAAAGATTGCAAGGCCAGAAAATTCTGTGACTATTTCATTCATCAGTACCAAAGCATTGCATCTTGGATCTGCTGGCTGTAACATGTACAGAACACCACAGGGCTATAGATCTAGCTACGGCAAACTCATCTGCTTATTGGTACACTGCAGGTATCAAATTTCAACTGCTTTCAACAATAGAATCATGGCAACCTACAGTGGAATCATGGCAACCTACATTGGAATCATGGCAACCTACAGTGGAATCATGGCAACCTACAGTGGAATCATGGCAACCTACATTGGAATCATGGCAACCTACAGTGGAATCATGGCAACCTACAGTGGAACCATGGCAACCTACAGTGGAATCAGTTAGCACATGAAAAAAGGATTAAATCAGTGTTAATACTATCCCCATATCAGACTGAAGTAATAAAACCCCAAAGTTTCTACATTATATATGTATACAGGAGAATTCTCAATGGCAGGGTGAGATTTTTGAAGTAGAGCATGTGTGTACTTGACAAGTGCTGATCTTTCAAACATGTTCTGGGGTATTCCCTGGCCAGTATCACAGTGAGCGATTGTTTGTATTCCCCGGCCTGGGCTGGTATCACAGTGAGTGATTGTTTGTATTCCCCGGCCTGGGCTGGTATCACAGTGAGTGATTGTTTGTATTCCCCGGCCTGGGCTGGTATCACAGTGAGTGATTGTTTGTATTCCCCGGCCTGGGCTGGTATCACAGTGAGTGATTGTTTGTATTCCCCGGCCTGGGCTGGTATCACAGTGAGTGATTGTATTCCCCGGCCTGGGCTGGTATCACAGTGAGTGATTGTTTGTATTCCCCGGCCTGGGCTGGTATCACAGTGAGAGATTGTTTGTATTCCCCGGCCTGGGCTGGTATCACAGTGAGAGATTGTTTGTATTCCCCGGCCTGGGCTGGTATCACAGTGAGTGATTGTTTGTATTCCCCGGCCTGGGCTGGTATCACAGTGAGCGATTGTTTGTATTCCCTGGCCTGGGCTGGTATCACAGTGAGTGATTGTTTGTATTCCCCGGCCTGGTGGGCTGGTATCACAGTGAGAGATTGTTTGTATTCCCCGGCCTGGGCTGGTATCACAGTGAGTGATTGTTTGATCTCTGACATTATCATAACATGAGTTATATATCCCAATGTACCTTAGGTTTGGGGGGGGGGGCTAGGTTAGGATTTGTAAGAATTTATTTTCAGTTTATTGTGAGAGCCCTACACCTTACTGACATCAAAGGAGCATCAAATGATGTTCTCAAGGTACACTACATTAAGGAACCCTGTCCCTCTGTACTGCCAATGTTTACAGTTACCTCCCCTTGACTTGTGCTTGGAGATAACTTTAGCTCTATCTGTATCAGCTATGGTATAACACCGCAGTCTATGGTTCAAACTCAGTCTGGCTCTACACAACACATTTACTGATTATTTTTTGTTTCTTTCATCTTTATCGTTTCCCTTTTCAAAGGTAATTATCAAGTTCTAGTCATGCCTAAGAAATCAGTTTTGAATGCATTTTTTGTACGGGGACCTTGTCTTTACGTAAATTGACCTAGGCTGATAAAAACGGCTTAATCTTATGCTTAACCAAGGTCTATTATGTTATAATAAATTTACAGAAATAACATCAGAATTATACAAGTCAAAATGACCAATATCATAAAAACAATACAATTTGCAATTATTTTTTATGTGTACCCATAAGCAAATGAACAATGATTACACTTTACACAGAATCAAGAGTGAAACATGCAATGTTAGTGTGCCATCTCCTCAGTATACAGATGGTTAGTCAGGACCTGCAATCCTCTTCAAAAAACTTCAAAATCACAGAAACTGAACACAGACCCATGAACAGTAATTATATACCTTTCCTGATTAATACAGTGTACTAACACCACTGTCCAGTTATCATACACTACACAACTAAAAAAAACACAACACCATATCCAACATACAGTGCACAAACTGTTACCGTGATTATCAAGGTGCAGTGTTCACAACATGGCTAGCATAGTAAAGGTTACTCATTAACAAAACAAAGGTCACAAGAAACATTGTACGGAACCTGGTTAATACAGGTGAGGTATATCATGATAGTTGTTTGTAACCTAGCAACATTATAGTGTTGGTTACTTGTAACCTAGCAACATTACAATGGTGGTTACTTGTAACCTAGCAACATTACAATGGTGGTTACTTGTAACTTAGCAACATTATAATGGTGGTTACTTGTAACCTAGCAACATTACAATGGTGGTTACTTGTAACTTAACAACACTATATAATGGTGGTTACAGGTAACCTGGAAACTATAATAATGGTTACTGGTGACCTAGCAGCACACAGGTGAAGGTTAAATGAAAGGTGAAGGTTATCTCTACACAAAGGTGAGCTGACTACCTTTTCTAGATACTGGACACTATGGTACAAACAATGGGAGCATGCGCGTCCAGGTCCTCTGCTACGACTGGGTCACCTACAGAACATTCCAAAACAATGGTATAATAACACACACACAGATAGCCAATGGCCGCAACGGAACCCCCAGCTAGTCACACAGTACACACCTAATCTGGTCATTTAAAATTTCAGAGAAGAAAAGAATTGGAAAGAGCTATCAATCATGTTACCTTACATACAACCAAGAGAGAATTACACATTCTTCGATCTAAATGATTTTTCACATCTTACGCTAATCAAAACAGAAAAAAAAACATTTTTAGTACAGAGACTATACATTTAAATTGAATATTATTAAGCATTATATATGCAGAACATTGATACTTATGACACAGAGAATATGATACAGAGACCCTATACCCCATACAATACAGTCGAGTAAACCCAGCAGTCCATGCTGTTCTTTAGACGCTACTAAACCCTACACCAATATCTGGTACATCAGTATAGGGACTACACACCCGGAACCAAAACTCACACACATATACACAGGGTTACAGTTACAAGGGGTGGGCACTATAATATAGCATGCCCCTCCGTCCTTGACAGAACGGTCCTACCTTGCTGACACGACACGGTAGGTATGGCCTTTTTTGTATTTGGGGGATGGGAGTCGTCGGGAAGCAAGGTTTCGGGTAATTCATCATCAGATTGTATATCTACATCTCCTTCATCTTCGTCTGAAATGGGTGCCACATCCGTACAACATGTTATTCATGTTACTACTAAGCATCGCATCATGCAAAAGTGTCGGTCTCACAGTGGTGTCAACACATTCGAGTGTTATTGTCATAATATTGCAATCATTATTATCCAATTACAAACAAAGATGAATATATTGAAATTCATCTCAGTTTAAGTTAAAGTATAATCAAACCTTGTTTTCTAAAACTCGTTTAACTCAAAGACCTTGTTTAATTGGAAGTATTTTGCCGGTCCCAGCCAATCTGTAAACTGAATATTTGATGAATTTACTTAACTTGAATACTCGGATATTCCCATGGTCCCCCTGATTATGAGGTAACAAGGTTTGACTCTACGAAAATGTCCATTAAAAAAGACTTTTTTTCACTTTAAATGCACATTTACTTACAAAAAATGTTCCATGTGGAAATCATATTTCTAAACAAAATTGTGATCGCGATGAATACACCCAGACATTATGACACCAAGGTTGAGAACAAGGACATTTTATTTATAAATTTTACTAGTAAGATACCAAATAATTGATCAATCAGCTAGTTATAGCAGATACATAACAATCTCACAATGCAACTATATCGTTAACACTTATTATACGAACACCCTGCACGGTGCTTTATTATGTAAATCAAAAGTTGCTGAACGCACTAAGTTACAATATTAGCAGTTATATATGTATTATATTAGCAATAAAGTATATGATTATAGTTTACCACCAGACCAGTACAATAAGAAATCACATCATCAACATTTAATCTAAAATCTTCATTTACAGTATAACAGTGCGATATAACAACAAAATGGCCTTATTTTGAATGTAAATGAAACATTATAACGCACAAATTTGTTTTCAAATTATAATTTTAATTTCTATCGTTCAAATTAACAAACAATCCCTGAACCCATTCATCTCTGAAATTTCATAATGAACAATTCCAACCAATGACTTGGAAGAATTCAAATACATCTTCAGGGGTGAATGAGTTGACCTGCCCATGAATGTAGAAGTGGTTAAAACCCCTCACGAGCTAGTATCATTACAGGTACTGTTGGTGTGGTAAACAAATAAATATACCTATCAACAATCAGTAGCAGTGCCCTTTACATACAACTGAATAGTCATACAACTGTATAGTCATACAACTGTCTCTTGTTAACGATCAGTTAATTATACCAATTAATAGAAGTTTGTTAGTCTATATCAGTTTCATTAAACGACACACTGAAGATCAAACTGACTTGGTTTATAATTGAATATACATCAACCAATACGCCATGTTAGCAGAATTGTATTAAGTATTAGTTCACAGGTTAACCTATTATATATATAGAACACATTGAATGTGAATGTCAATATATAATTATCTTTTCTTAATCTGAAATGTTTTATGTATTGATAGTATTGTATTGGCCACGTTTGATTGACTTGATCAAAGGATTTGTATAAATGCAAGAATTTTATATAAATCTAGAACTTCGATGAGCAATAACTTCAATTTGTGATCACTATAATTAAAGCCCAAAATATTTAGGAATAAGAAAGCTGGAGATTAAAGATTTGGGTGAATATTGATATCCATATATGTAAGTGTCTCTGGACATTCAACCTTTATGGTTAACCCATTGAATGTAAACATTTTAATCACATTTTGTTATTAATTAGAATGCATGCTTTCTTACTTTAGATGCATTTGAAATTATATACATTTAAGATTATTCATATTAAAAGAATATGGCACACATATGTACAGATTTTTGGTTTCCCCATTAAACATTTATGCAAAATAAAATATTATGAATGGAAACAGTATATCACGCATTTAATAGCAAAGAGACTTCATAGTATTATTTTTGTTAGCACAAATTTCGTTCAAAATACACTAAAATCTACACCATCCAAAATGTGCTAGAAAGTGACAAGATTCCAACCCTATAATGTATCACACGGACATGGGGTGGCATTAATAAGTGCGGGCAGGCGGAGGAATAGAGTCATTACCGTCAGAGATTGTGACAGAAGGGGAAGCCTTTTTGTCACAGTGGGCACTCCCTGGCAGCACAAAGTCTGCATCTGAACTCTGAAACAGAGAAACTGGGTCATACAGTCCAAAGTGTCCCAGTTACCATGACAATACAGTCTCCCATCTTGTTCACACCATGACAACTGACACCTGGCAGATTAGACAGGAATGAGACTGGTTATACTGTTAATACAAGCTGCGACCACAATGTACGTGTCTGGTACCTTAGGTCAATTAAGACCAGTTACCATGACAACTGACATGATATTATATTCGTTTAAACACTTATAATAATATTACTCAATAGTTTAAAGATGTTATCATGTTAATCATAATTTACTGTTGCCAGGCAATGCAAATACTCTTAACTCTTTCACCCAAGCAATTTCATTATGAACTATTCCAACCCTTGAATTGGAAGAGTTCAAGTTGTCTTCAGGGGTGAATGAGTTAATATATATGTTAATCTTACTGCATGTTAGTTACCATGACAACGCTCATTGTATACTTTGCAGCTGCCTATTACAGGTATTAGGTAACACTAAGGAGCTGAAGTCTTACAATCTGATTACTGATCACAACGTCTGACCAACAGATATAACCCAACACCCTCTTCACTGTATAAATTATAAGCTTTAATTGCTTAACAGACAGAAAATATTACACAATTATGCAAAACCCATAAGGGTTCTTTTTCTTCACAATATAGAAAAACACGTAATAAAAAAAACATTTACAGAAAAAACAACACATTTCACTATATCAACAGTGTTATACACAATAATCTATCCAGGGAGGTAGCTGTCTGGTGCCAGTCTTCTCTAGCCATAAACACCCAGTAAACTCATGCTCAACACTGGAACACAACGTACAAAATATACAACAAAACTAGGCAATTCTCTGGAAAACAATGTTACATGATAGGCCTAACCAAGTGATGTATGGCTGTAACTAATGGCACTGTGTGATGGAGTGACTGAGGTATGAGATAGACAACAGGACACAGACAAGATGTATGTACAACCTTTTGGTCAGGTTCCCCTTCTTCTGACGCTGCTTGTAACAGATGTTCTACCGGCTTCTCCGGGGCTGGGGAGCTAAACAACAGAAACGATAAAGCTCAGAGACAATTATTATACAGGTTATATACCTAAAACACCTACACTCCATTGCTGTACGGTAACCATTGTCATTATACAGGTTATATACCTAAAACATCTACACTCAATTACTGTACGGTAACCATTGTCATTATACAGGTAATATACCTAAAACACCTATGCTCCATTACTGTACGGTAACCAGTGTCATTATACAGGTTATATACTTAAAACATCTACACTCCATTACTGTACGGTAACCATTGTCATTATACAGGTTATATACCTAAAACACCTTCACTCAATTACTGTACGGTAACCATTGTCATTATACAGGTTATATACTTAAAACATCTACACTCCATTACTGTACGGTAACCATTGTCATTATACAGGTTATATACCTAAAACATCTACACTCCATTACTGTACGGTAACCATTGTCATTATACAGGTTATATACCTAAAACATCTACACTCCATTACTGTACGGTAACCAGTGTCATTATACAGGTAATATACCTAAAACACCTATACTCCATTACTGTACGGTAACCATTGTCATTATACAGGTTATATACCTAAAACACCTTCACTCCATTACTGTACAGTAACCATTGTCATTATACAGGTTATATACCTAAAACACCTTCACTCCATTACTTTATGGTAACCAGTGTCATTATACAGGTTATATACCTAAAACACCTTTACTCAATTACTGTATGGTAACCATTGTCATTATACAGGTTATATACCTAAAACACCTTCACTCCATTACTGTACGGTAACCATTGTCATTATACAGGTTATATACCTAAAACACCTTCACTCCATTACTGTACGGTAACCATTGTCATTATACAGGTTATATACCTAAAACACCTATACTCCATCACTGTACAGTAATCAGTGTCATTATACAGGTTATATACCTAAAACACCTATACTCCATTACTGTACGGTAACCAGTGTCATTATACAGTTTATATACCTAAAACACCTATACTCCATTACTGTACGGTAACCAACCATTGTCATTATACAGGTTATATACCTAAAACACCTACACTCCATTACTGTACGGTAACCAGTGTCATTATACAGGTTATATACCTAAAACAGCTACACTCCATTACTGTACGGTAACCAACCATTGTCATTATACAGGTTATATACCTAAAACACCTATACTCCATTACTGTACGGTAACCAACCATTGTCATGATACAGGTTATATACCTAAAACACCTATACTCCATCACTGTACAGTAATCAGTGTCATTATACTGGTTATATACCTAAAACACCTACACTCCATTACTGTACGGTAACCATTGCCATTGTCATTGTCCCAGGAGGGAACCTGAAGTCTGGGGGCATGAAATTCACAATTTTGATAAAGCACCTTAAGACTTTTGAAATGGTGAAGAAAAAAAATCAGAGAATACCAAAGCGTCAACAAAACCATAATCCGAACTCAAAACCGATTAAACAAGGGGCAAAATAGGAACAAAGGAAAGATTCACATGGAGACTCTCGTAAAAGCACAAGAGAATAAGACCAGGTGTTCCGTAAGAGTAAGTGTTCTACTTCATCGATGAAACCCGCCATGTAAATCTTGGTCACATCCAAGTAAGCATCAATCCTCAAAATGAGAACCGAGTCATCATTGTCATCACAACAAGTAAACACACTAAAAAGCAAACTCAAAAACGTCCATCTTCATATCACACAAAGATACAGAATATTTCTCGATGAGATCAAGATGGCGACCATAAAACATGCCCATAGTCTTCATCAACCTGCATTTCTCGAATCCCTGTGATGTAAGTTTGTTCGTCAGCAGTTGACATCTATCACAAAAATCGCGATATTCAGGGCAAGCCCTAGAATAACGAATCAACTGCACAATGTAAACACCATAGGATGGAGAAGCAGGGATGTTACTATGAAGAAAGGGAAAGTTCACAATCGGAAAATCGAAATTGTCACGTTTATCATACAGCTTAGTAGTAAGTTGCCCGTGTTGGTCATAGTTTAAGTAAAGATCGAGGTAAGAAGCTGATGTAGGATAGTCTGTTGTGTCTTTAATCTCAAGAGTATTTGATTACAGCATATTTGGGTCTGAATAAGAAGACTGTTGAAATTTTTGCCAATTTGATCCTTTCGAGCATCTCCCTACTGCCCCGGGTGTGGGCCAGTCAAAATTCTTCTTAAGACAAATGTCATCTCCTGGCTATAATTCCAAACAAATTTCAATTATCTCCAACTGAAAATGACAAAATATCCAAAATTGTCATTTTCCTATATAAACTATAGGCGATTAGAATAGGTCACTTGAGATTCAGGTGACATAAAAACACAAACCTTTCCGACTTCATTGGCTGTTTTTCTGAGCCTTTATCTTTCTTTTCTGAAACGAGAAAAAATGCATCAGTTTCTTTAAAAGCCACAACTGTTAAATGTTCAGAAATCTGACTTTCAACAGTTTGCATATCAAATGAAGACTTCAAACTTTCTCAATGTTCACGAAGATTAGTTTTTTGCAGGAAAGAATTATATAAAGAAATGAGAGATTCAGTTAGACTTGTTTGAGCTGTAAAGAAGTTGTTCACCACATGTCAGTTAAAAGAGTATTTCTGAGCCTAAAATGAGCTTATCAATTTTTTGTATAATATAATTTTACCAAATGTTTCAATACTCAGAGGACTTATGTGTCCTGCAAAAGGACAGGTTTGCTTTCAGATGCTTATCAGAGAAAAGTAAGGGCACCCGCTGCATTAAAAGAACATCTGGACATGAGATATAGAGTGGCCTACCTGAAGAATCTTCTTTGTCTGCCTGTGTAGACTGTGTGGTTGTACTCTGTGACTGAGATAGAAGGTTTACCTGTAGAATCTTGTTTGTCTGACTGTGTAGGCTGTGTGGTTGTACTCTGTGACTGAGATAGAAGGTTTACCTGTAGAATCGTGTTTGTCTGGCTGTGTAGACTGTGTGGTTGTACTCTGTGACTGAGATAGAAGGTTTACCTGTAGAATCTTGTTTGTCTGGCTGTGTAGACTGTGTGGTTGTACTCTGTGACTGAGATAGAAGGTTTACCTGTAGAATCTTGTTTGTCTGGCTGTGTAGGCTGTGTGGTTGTACTCTGTGACTGAGATAGAAGGTTTACCTGTAGAATCTTGTTTGTCTGGCTGTGTAGACTGTGTGGTTGTACTCTGTGACTGAGATAGAAGGTTTACCTGTAGAATCTTGTTTGTCTACCTGTGTAGACTGTGTGGTTGTACTCTGTGACTGAGATAGAAGGTTTACCTGTAGAATCTTGTTTGTCTGCCTGTGTAGACTGTGTGGTTGTACTCTGTGACTGAGATAGAAGGTTTACCTGTAGAATCTTGTTTGTCTACCTGTGTAGACTGTGTAGTTGTACTCTGTGACTGAGATAGAAGGTTTACCTGTAGAATCTTGTTTGTCTGGCTGTGTAGGCTGTGTGGTTGTACTCTGTGACTGAGATAGAAGGTTTACCTGTAGAATCTTGTTTGTCTGGCTGTGTAGGCTGTGTGGTTGTACTCTGTGACTGAGATAGAAGGTTTACCTGTAGAATCTTGTTTGTCTACCTGTGTAGACTGTGTGGTTGTACTCTGTGACTGAGATAGAAGGTTTACCTGTAGAATCTTGTTTGTCTGGCTGTGTAGACTGTGTGGTTGTACTCTGTGACTGAGATAGAAGGTTTACCTGTAGAATCTTATTTGTCTACCTGTGTAGACTGTGTGGTTGTACTCTGTGACTGAGATAGAAGGTTTACTTGTAGAATCTTGTTTGTCTGGCTGTGTAGACTGTGTGGTTGGTGACTGAGATAGAAGGTTTACCTGTAGAATCTTGTTTGTCTGACTGTGTAGACTGTGTAGTTGTACTCTGTGACTGAGATAGAAGGTTTACCTGTAGAATCTTGTTTGTCTGGCTGTGTAGGCTGTGTGGTTGGTGACTGAGATAGAAGGTTTACCTGTAGAATCTTGTTTGTCTGACTGTGTAGACTGTGTAGTTGTACTCTGTGACTGAGATAGAAGGTTTACCTGTAGAATCTTGTTTGTCTGGCTGTGTAGGCTGTGTGGTTGTACTCTGTGACTGAGATAGAAGGTTTACCTGTAGAATCTTGTTTGTCTGACTGTGCAGACTGTGTGGTTGTACTCTGTGACTGAGATAGAAGGTTTACCTGTAGAATCTTGTTTGTCTACCTGTGTAGACTGTGTGGTTGTACTCTATGACTGAGATAGAAGGTTTACCTGTAGAATCTTGTTTGTCTGACTGTGTAGACTGTGTAGTTGTACTCTGTGACTGAGATAGAAGGTTTACCTGTAGAATCTTGTTTGTCTGGCTGTGTAGACTGTGTGGTTGTACTCTGTGACTGAGATAGAAGGTTTACCTGTAGAATCGTGTTTGTCTGACTGTGTAGACTGTGTGGTTGTACTCTGTGACTGAGATAGAAGGTTTACCTGTAGAATCGTGTTTGTCTGACTGTGTAGACTGTGTGGTTGGTGACTGAGATAGAAGGTTTACCTGTAGAATCTTGTTTGTCTGACTGTGTAGTTGTACTCTGTGACTGAGATAGAAGGTTTACCTGTAGAATCTTGTTTGTCTGACTGTGCTGACTGTGTAGTTGTACTCTGTGACTGAGATAGAAGGTTTACCTGTAGAATCTTGTTTGTCTGCCTGTGTAGACTGTGTGGTTGTACTCTGTGACTGAGATAGAAGGTTTACCTGTAGAATCTTGTTTGTCTACCTGTGTAGACTGTGTGGTTGTACTCTATGACTGAGATAGAAGGTTTACCTGTAGAATCTTGTTTGTCTGGCTGTGTAGACTGTGTGGTTGTACTCTGTGACTGAGATAGAAGGTTTACCTGTAGAATCTTGTTTGTCTGGCTGTGTAGACTGTGTGGTTGTACTCTGTGACTGAGATAGAAGGTTTACCTGTAGAATCTTGTTTGTCTACCTGTGTAGACTGTGTGGTTGTACTCTGTGACTGAGATAGAAGGTTTACCTGTAGAATCTTGTTTGTCTACCTGTGTAGACTGTGTGGTTGTACTCTGTGACTGAGATAGAAGGTTTACTTGTAGAATCTTGTTTGTCTGGCTGTGTAGACTGTGTGGTTGTACTCTGTGACTGAGATAGAAGGTTTACCTGTAGAATCTTGTTTGTCTACCTGTGTAGACTGTGTGGTTGTACTCTATGACTGAGATAGAAGGTTTACCTGTAGAATCTTGTTTGTCTACCTGTGTAGACTGTGTAGTTGTACTCTGTGACTGAGATAGAAGGTTTACCTGTAGAATCTTGTTTGTCTACCTGTGTAGACTGTGTGGTTGTACTCTGTGACTGAGATAGAAGGTTTACCTGTAGAATCTTGTTTGTATGACTGTGTAGACTGTGTGGTTGTACTCTGTGACTGAGATAGAAGGTTTACCTGTAGAATCTTGTTTGTCTGACTGTGTAGACTGTGTGGTTGTACTCTGTGACTGAGATAGAAGGTTTACCTGTAGAATCTTGTTTGTCTGACTGTGTAGACTGTGTAGTTGTACTCTGTGACTGAGATAGAAGGTTTACCTGTAGAATCTTGTTTGTCTGACTGTGCAGACTGTGTAGTTGTACTCTGTGACTGAGATAGAAGGTTTACCTGTAGAATCTTGTTTGTCTACCTGTGTAGACTGTGTGGTTGTACTCTGTGACTGAGATAGAAGGTTTACCTGTAGAATCTTGTTTGTCTGCCTGTGTAGACTGTGTGGTTGTACTCTGTGACTGAGATAGAAGGTTTACCTGTAGAATCTTGTTTGTCTACCTGTGTAGACTGTGTAGTTGTACTCTGTGACTGAGATAGAAGGTTTACCTGTAGAATCTTGTTTGTCTGGCTGTGTAGGCTGTGTGGTTGTACTCTGTGACTGAGATAGAAGGTTTACCTGTAGAATCTTGTTTGTCTGGCTGTGTAGGCTGTGTGGTTGTACTCTGTGACTGAGATAGAAGGTTTACCTGTAGAATCTTGTTTGTCTACCTGTGTAGACTGTGTGGTTGTACTCTGTGACTGAGATAGAAGGTTTACCTGTAGAATCTTGTTTGTCTGGCTGTGTAGACTGTGTGGTTGTACTCTGTGACTGAGATAGAAGGTTTACCTGTAGAATCTTATTTGTCTACCTGTGTAGACTGTGTGGTTGTACTCTGTGACTGAGATAGAAGGTTTACTTGTAGAATCTTGTTTGTCTGGCTGTGTAGACTGTGTGGTTGTACTCTGTGACTGAGATAGAAGGTTTACCTGTAGAATCTTGTTTGTCTACCTGTGTAGACTGTGTGGTTGTACTCTATGACTGAGATTGAAGGTTTACCTGTAGAATCTTGTTTGTCTACCTGTGTAGACTGTGTAGTTGTACTCTGTGACTGAGATAGAAGGTTTACCTGTAGAATCTTGTTTGTCTACCTGTGTAGACTGTGTGGTTGTACTCTGTGACTGAGATAGAAGGTTTACCTGTAGAATCGTGTTTGTCTGACTGTGTAGACTGTGTGGTTGGTGACTGAGATAGAAGGTTTACCTGTAGAATCTTGTTTGTCTGACTGTGTAGACTGTGTAGTTGTACTCTGTGACTGAGATAGAAGGTTTACCTGTAGAATCTTGTTTGTCTGGCTGTGTAGGCTGTGTGGTTGTACTCTGTGACTGAGATAGAAGGTTTACCTGTAGAATCTTGTTTGTCTGACTGTGCAGACTGTGTGGTTGTACTCTGTGACTGAGATAGAAGGTTTACCTGTAGAATCTTGTTTGTCTACCTGTGTAGACTGTGTGGTTGTACTCTATGACTGAGATAGAAGGTTTACCTGTAGAATCTTGTTTGTCTGACTGTGTAGACTGTGTAGTTGTACTCTGTGACTGAGATAGAAGGTTTACCTGTAGAATCTTGTTTGTCTGGCTGTGTAGACTGTGTGGTTGTACTCTGTGACTGAGATAGAAGGTTTACCTGTAGAATCGTGTTTGTCTGACTGTGTAGACTGTGTGGTTGTACTCTGTGACTGAGATAGAAGGTTTACCTGTAGAATCGTGTTTGTCTGACTGTGTAGACTGTGTGGTTGGTGACTGAGATAGAAGGTTTACCTGTAGAATCTTGTTTGTCTGACTGTGTAGTTGTACTCTGTGACTGAGATAGAAGGTTTACCTGTAGAATCTTGTTTGTCTGACTGTGTAGACTGTGTGGTTGTACTCTGTGACTGAGATAGAAGGTTTACCTGTAGAATCTTGTTTGTCTGACTGTGCTGACTGTGTAGTTGTACTCTGTGACTGAGATAGAAGGTTTACCTGTAGAATCTTGTTTGTCTGCCTGTGTAGACTGTGTGGTTGTACTCTGTGACTGAGATAGAAGGTTTACCTGTAGAATCTTGTTTGTCTACCTGTGTAGACTGTGTGGTTGTACTCTATGACTGAGATAGAAGGTTTACCTGTAGAATCTTGTTTGTCTGGCTGTGTAGACTGTGTGGTTGTACTCTGTGACTGAGATAGAAGGTTTACCTGTAGAATCTTGTTTGTCTGGCTGTGTAGACTGTGTGGTTGTACTCTGTGACTGAGATAGAAGGTTTACCTGTAGAATCTTGTTTGTCTACCTGTGTAGACTGTGTGGTTGTACTCTGTGACTGAGATAGAAGGTTTACCTGTAGAATCTTGTTTGTCTACCTGTGTAGACTGTGTGGTTGTACTCTGTGACTGAGATAGAAGGTTTACTTGTAGAATCTTGTTTGTCTGGCTGTGTAGACTGTGTGGTTGTACTCTGTGACTGAGATAGAAGGTTTACCTGTAGAATCTTGTTTGTATGACTGTGTAGACTGTGTGGTTGTACTCTGTGACTGAGATAGAAGGTTTACCTGTAGAATCTTGTTTGTCTGACTGTGTAGACTGTGTGGTTGTACTCTGTGACTGAGATAGAAGGTTTACCTGTAGAATCTTGTTTGTCTGACTGTGTAGACTGTGTAGTTGTACTCTGTGACTGAGATAGAAGGTTTACCTGTAGAATCTTGTTTGTCTGACTGTGCAGACTGTGTAGTTGTACTCTGTGACTGAGATAGAAGGTTTACCTGTAGAATCTTGTTTGTCTGCCTGTGTAGACTGTGTGGTTGTACTCTGTGACTGAGATAGAAGGTTTACCTGTAGAATCTTGTTTGTCTGGCTGTGTAGGCTGTGTGGTTGTACTCTGTGACTGAGATAGAAGGTTTACCTGTAGAATCTTGTTTGTCTACCTGTGTAGACTGTGTGGTTGTACTCTGTGACTGAGATAGAAGGTTTACCTGTAGAATCTTGTTTGTCTACCTGTGTAGACTGTGTGGTTGTACTCTGTGACTGAGATAGAAGGTTTACCTGTAGAATCTTGTTTGTCTACCTGTGTAGACTGTGTGGTTGTACTCTGTGACTGAGATAGAAGGTTTACCTGTAGAATCTTGTTTGTCTACCTGTGTAGGCTGTGTGGTTGTACTCTGTGACTGAGATAGAAGGTTTACCTGTAGAATCTTGTTTGTCTGACTGTGTAGACTGTGTAGTTGTACTCTGTGACTGAGATAGAAGGTTTACCTGTAGAATCTTGTTTGTCTGACTGTGCAGACTGTGTAGTTGTACTCTGTGACTGAGATAGAAGGTTTACCTGTAGAATCTTGTTTGTCTGCCTGTGTAGACTGTGTGGTTGTACTCTGTGACTGAGATAGAAGGTTTACCTGTAGAATCTTGTTTGTCTACCTGTGTAGACTGTGTGGTTGTACTCTATGACTGAGATAGAAGGTTTACCTGTAGAATCTTGTTTGTCTGGCTGTGTAGGCTGTGTGGTTGTACTCTGTGACTGAGATAGAAGGTTTACCTGTAGAATCTTGTTTGTCTACCTGTGTAGACTGTGTGGTTGTACTCTGTGACTGAGATAGAAGGTTTACCTGTAGAATCTTGTTTGTCTACCTGTGTAGACTGTGTGGTTGTACTCTGTGACTGAGATAGAAGGTTTACCTGTAGAATCTTGTTTGTCTACCTGTGTAGACTGTGTGGTTGTACTCTGTGACTGAGATAGAAGGTTTACCTGTAGAATCTTGTTTGTCTACCTGTGTAGGCTGTGTGGTTGTACTCTGTGACTGAGATAGAAGGTTTACCTGTAGAATCTTGTTTGTCTACCTGTGTAGACTGTGTGGTTGTACTCTGTGACTGAGATAGAAGGTTTACCTGTAGAATCTTGTTTGTCTGGCTGTGTAGACTGTGTAGTTGTACTCTGTGGACTAGGGACATTCTTCGGAGATTTACCGTCACCAATCTTTTCGACAGGTGTTTCTCCAGGTATTAACTCGTACTCTGTATCTGGTCCAAATATGTCCTAAAACAGCAACAAGTCTTTTATAATACTGTCACATTGAAAGTTTACCTTAACTTGAAAGTAGAAAGAACCAAATGCGGTATGCCCCGATATATGCCCCAATATTCTTACCGTTATGAATTTACAAAATATAAATAAATATAATTTGAAATAGCAATAAAGATACATCAATTTGCTGGAAATAAGCTTTGATTTGATTTATATTGCTTTGAATATATTTTTTGGTGGTTTTAAAAGGCGCATGTAACGAGATTTTCGCGAAAACTACAGAATTTTTGGTGTTCAACACCAAAATTAAGTATGAGCGCAGTTTTGCTCCAAAAAGATATTTTAGATTTGATTTCTTTTTTGCAAAAAAAATCATCTCCTAAAGTTTCGTTTTGGAGCACGACTGCGCTCATACTTAAAGATCGAAAAAACCATCTCGAAAAGTCGAACTCCGCCCGAAACTCGAATGAGAGAAGACTATAATTGACGACGCGGCCATTTTATCCGGACTTTGTCGTTCTTGTAAAAAAAGACAACGACACCAAAAGTTGTTGTAAAATTATTATTTTAACTTCTGCTCATTTAAAACTATCTCTAAATTTATAATTCGTATTTTTAATGAAATAAAACTATTTTGATAAAAACAAAATGTTAAGTTTCGAATTTTCCGTAACTTCCGGAATTCGTCGTTTAAACTACTGTACATCACCCGCGGAAACGTAAACAAAACGCGAATCGAAACAAACCAGCTTATCGGCCTGTTTAACTGCACAGAGGAGGACTGTTGGATCTGGCTGTTTTATAATTGGTAGGTGTTGGATTACAGACGATGTTCAAACACAAAATATTAGATTGCAGTTTGTTGATATCGAAATCTGGTGAGTTTGGTAGTCTGTACCAGACGGTGCGGACAGACGACAGTTATTCCTACCTGGGAAATTGAAATGCCCAATGCTATTGCAGCCACAATGAAATAAATATGGCTTTATACTGTATGGAATACTACAAAACACCCCCTTATACCAACTCATAATGTCATCACAAAAATGCTTTAGGGCCTACTGCTAGAATGTGATAATTTGCCGACAAAACATCGTCGTACCGTATATTGACGAAATAGGGGGCTTGCTAAAGACAAGACATGTGAAGAGAGTTGACCGGATTTGATCAAGATGGAGAAAATCAGATTAATAGCAAGAATTTAAGTTGTTTGAATTCAGACATTGCTTATTAATTATATTTTGAGAATACAAAACAGTACTCTTCCATGAACATGGAAACATGATGCGTATGCATGACTTTTTTTACTTAAAAAAATATAAATTAACACTCAACATACAAAATGGAATTTGTTTGGTATGAAAATCAGATGGATCTACCCAGTACTGCTTTACACCACAATCATAATAATTCAAGTGTATATATTGCATCAGTATTAGCCTTACTTAAATAATTCTTTACTATTTGAACTTTTTTTTAATTAAGATATTGAATTACTAAGCTAAAATTAATTACACCATGTAGCTTTAAAAAAGACATATTTTGTGGGAGATTTTTTCATTTTGACCAGTCAATCATTATTTTAAGAATTGCAGTTGATTTAAAAACCCTTTTCAGAGAACATAAGGTTAATTTATTTTTTAATATTTTTTAAATAAGAACAAAATATTGTCTGACTATTGCACATGCATATGAAGTATAAGATGCAGTTTAACATTACAACATGTTAAAGAAAGCTAGGAAGCTGGAAGAATATCAATTATTTTATCCTCATGTCAATACAACTACTTTTTGTATTTTTTATGAAAACTGGGTGAACACAATTCACTTTTTTAAACAGTCGTACCTGGGTATACCTGGGGAAGGCTTAAAATCTTGAAATACTTTTATATATATACATGTACTGTAAACTACAACAAAGCATATTAATTTCTTGCTTCTCAGCTTGAGAAAATATCTTTCATTGTAAGTACACAAGCATACATACATACAGTAAGCAACAAATACCGGTACATGTAGTAAATGTAAGTCAATTACATCAAGTTTTTATTGCATTTTTTAAGTCTGAATATCAACCTGCTGATGGAATGCAATGAGAAACAATTTCCTCGTATACCCAAGTACCAAGGTGCTACCAGAATGTATTTTTAAATGCTTTATTAATTTTGGACCTGTTAATACAGTCAGTTCATGTTTGCTACTCGTGTTTGACTACTCGTGTAGCAAAATTGGAACAAAACCATGTACTTTTACAGGTCAATGGAACACACCTGTGTTATTCTACTCCATGGATCAAACTAGTGTCACTTATCATGTTTTATTCTACATCCTTGGATCTATTAACTACCGTAAAAACTCGTGTAATCTGCGCACTTTTTTAAGGGAAATTAAAATCAAATAGTTGGGGTGCGTAAATTACAATGATATAGATGTGTGTCAAGTTTTTTTTCAGTGAAAGATCGAGAAATCTGAAGGACGCCGCCATATTGGAAAGTCGGGATTGTTTCCTTTTGTACACAAGATCCAGACGACGCAAGCAGAATAAATAAATTAATATTAAAAACATTCGAAATATATACTGTATTTGTGTTGTTATTCATGAATTACACGGGAATTGACGATAAGTTATTTATGACTGACGTCCCGATGTAATTTGGACCAGGCCAGATCTAGAGTTGAGACGGCCGCTCGGCATACAACGTTTATTTGACAAGTAATTATAATTAGGTAAACAAAACATTTAACGCAAATACAGGCATTCTATTTCACTCGTGTGGTCATCTAAAATCATAGTTTATCTAATAGTTTAGGAAAAATCAGGTATTGATATTGCCGATAAATATTCCGACCACGGTAAAAGTTTCGTCTCATTATCACTTTGACATACTTTCGTTTTCAGTTCCAGACGAATAATCACTAAAGGCGTGTCCAATTAAATTCCTTGCTTTTCTTCTCGTAATTCTGCAGCCATTTCAATTGCACTTGCAACATCTTCGGCAGTAAATATTTCAAAATGTCATCGAATTCGCAGGAACTCGTTTCAAAATCGAAAGTCGCCATTGCGTTCTACGTGAGTAACTTTCGTAGTAAATTCTTTGGTTTTCGCGGGAATATCGTGTCATGTGATGCCTTTATGAATGGAAATTTCCATTACTATTTCGGTCGCCAGAGTCGCGTGATACATTCGGCCAATCAAAACCGTCGTAACATGTTTTCTATACCAATCGTAAAATCGCTTCTTCACGACCGTCGGAACCACAAGGATGGCGGACGATGTCTCATAAAAGCAATAACAGAGACCACACGAAGCAAATAAAGAGCGTAAAGGCGTTAACAGGGGCCGAGGAGTTTACCGTAATTAAATACTATATCACACCATTATGATTTACATACCATATTTTTTCGTACATATTTAAAGTTTTGTCAGCATTTTATCAGGTGCAGAATTAAATACAGGTACATTGTAATTTATAATGTTTTTGAACTTTTTTCTTTTGTATTTACACAGATACTAATCTTAACTGTGGATTTTTGAGCTTCTTCAAGAATTTCTGAGCTTAACTGCTGATTTCCAAGATTCAGGGAGAATTTCTGAGCTTCACTGAGGATTTCCAAGCTTTTCTTCGTGGATAATTTCTGAGCTTAGCCAAGGATATCCAAGCATCAATTACTATGGATTTCTGACCTTTATCAAGGGGTGTCCAATGCAAGCTCCACCAAGGATTTCGAAGCTTTTGTATGGATAATATTCAATTTTCACTGATGATTTCCGAGCATTGTCGAAGTTGTTCGACCTTAATCAAGGATTTCCAAGCTTCACTGAAGATTTCTGATCTTAACCAAGGATTTAGAATTTTACCAATGATTTTTAACAGAGCTTAAATTAAACAGCGGAAAAATGACTCAATACTCAAGCTTTAAACCTTAGAGATCCTTAGAAAACCTTGGAAAATGGACAGTGTGCTATATCTATGAGTGTATATATTAATATGAGATCAAGCAATGCCAAAGTTTGTTTCTATTTTTATGTACATTTTAGTTATTTGTATGTACAACTCGTATGAACAATGAAAGAGTTATTCCTTAACTAATCATATAGGATAGGGACAGTGCAGGCACCTACATATTGTGCCATTTATGGATGTTGGGTCAAAACGTGATCTGTCTACCATGCCTTACTAAGATATATTCAATTACCTTTGATATTTTATGTATGGTAAGTCTCTGAAAAAAATGCCTCCCACCCTCCCCATATGGTTAATTCTGGAACAGCCCTAAGTTGCTATGCAAAAATGCCTGTTGCTATGGTCAAAACATCACAATGAGCTACCGGTATTTGGTATTGTAAAAATCACAATAATCAAATGGAAATCATGCAATACTTATGTACTTCTTATTTAATGTAAATGAAAATGAAAGTATGTATCAAATATGTGTATATTTCAGTGATTTGTATGTATATAAATGTAAAGTATGTGCGTTGCTATGGAAAATGTGAGTTGCTATGGCCAAAATCATCATAATACACTATTCATTTCCTAAAAAACACAACAATCAAATCAAAATCACTTATTAAAAGTTGACTTCTTATTGTATAAATCAAATATGTGTATCTTCTAGTGATTTGCATTCAAACCATGTGTTAATATTGTAAGTTGCTATGCAAAAATGCTTGTTGCTATGGCTAAAATAGCCCTAGTGTAGTACTCAGTTTGTAAATACCACAAAAGTCAAATGGAAATATCACACAGTAATTGTTTACTCCTTATTGTATGTATCAAATATGGTTATATTGTAATAAATTGTATGTAAATAGGTGTCAAAAATGTTAGTTGCTATGCAAAACGTCTTGTTGCTATGGTCAAAATCAACAATTTTTTCTTTTATTTTCTTTCAATAAATAAATATAAACTGTGAAACTGTTATAATTAATGTAATATTTATTAAAGAAACATAATGGATAGTTCAGGATGTTGTTACATAATGTAATCATCAAATGTTTTCTCTTGAACCCTAAGCTGATTATGGTACTATGACCCGTTGCTATGGCCCGTTGCTATGGAATACCATCAATAAACGTTTTAAATTTTACTGAAATTGTTTGTTTGTGTTCTGCACTTTTAATTGTTAGAAGAATAAGGAGAAAATGCGTGGGGCCAAAAACACCCCTTAGTGCATATAGTCCTTTGTATTGAACAATAATGTAAATCACCAAAAAAAACTAGAACACTGATACATCAGAAAGGGCCCCGCAATATGTCTGATGCTCCAATGAATATTGGTATTTTAGAGTTATAGTACAGTGATGTTAAATTTGTAAGTGTTAGAAAACAATTATAAATTAAAACAACAAGAATTACGCGTAATTATATGTGTCGCCTTTCCCGCTTTGTCAATAGTGATAGTGTTCGTAGAGTCATAATTCACCTATATACCAAATTTGATTGAAATCGGACAATATTGAAATTTTGACCAGTCAGTGGCAAAGAAATCGCATCCATTTTGTTGAATCATGAAACGGAAATTGCGATAGTTTTCATAGAGTCCAAATACACCTACAAACCAAGTTTGAGTGAAATCGGACAATATCAAAATTTTGACCAATCAGACGCCAGAAAATAATGGCCAATTTGCAGAATCATGCAACCAAATTTGCAATTGTGTTCGAAGAGTCATAATACACCTATATACCAATTTTGAGGGAAATCGGACAATATCTAAATTTTAACCAATCAGTGGCAAGGATATGGCGGCCAATTTGCTGAATCATGAAACAGAAGTTGCGATAGTGTTTGTAGAGTCCTAACACACCTACATACCAATTTTGAGTGAAATCCGACAATATCTAAATTTCGACCAATCAGTGGCAAGGAAATGGCGAGAATTTTGTTGAATCATGAAACGAAAGTTGCGATAGTGTTCATTGAGTCATAATACTACTCCGTACCAATTTTGAGTGAAATTGGACAATATCCAAATTTCGACCAATCAGTGGCAAGGAAATGGCAGCCATTTTGTTGAATCATATAACGGAAGGTGCGATAGTGTTCGTTGAGTCATAATACACCTACATATCAAGTTTGGTTGCTGTAGCTTTTATACTTAGTCAGAAACAGCCTAATATGCAAGAGCTAAACGCAAAACTTTAACGTTGTAATTCCAGAAAGGACTAAATATATGGTTTGGGCCTTTTTTGGCCCCCAAATTATCAAATTTTGAAGCAGATTATTGAACTCTCAAATTAATGTATTTCAAATATGGAGTACATCCCTGATAAAACTGAAACAATAATTATTTGTTGTTTCAACTCTGGTTGTCATGGAAACCATCTCAAATATGCATACATTAGGGAAATTTGACCATTTAGTCAATTTTGGCCACTTTTTGGATAGTTTTTCTATTAGAAACTATTGAGCGCATTCTTGAACAAACTTAATATCAAAAGAGAAAATGTGGGCACTTATACCACATCTTTAGGAGAAATATAAAGTTTGTTCAAGAATGCGCTCTATGGTTGCTGTGTGAAAATCTATGTAAAAATTGGCCAAAATAGACCAAACATTTACATTTGCATAATTTATGCATATTTTGGATGGTTACCATGGCAACCATAGCACAAATAACAAATAAATATTATAACAATTGCATGAGGGATGTAATCTATATTTGAAATAATATTATTTGAGTGTTCAATAATGAAATTTAAAATTTGATGGATTTGGGGGCCAAAAACAGGCAAAACCATACATAGTCCTTTGAGATTTTTACCCCAAAAAAGCAGAAATCCAGGAATTATTTTAGCCCAGTAGGCTCTACTACCCATGCTTCATCTATGATTGAAGTTTGGTTGATTTAGCTTTTATACTTAGTCAGAAACAGCATAATATGCAAGAGCTAAACGCAAAACTTTAACGTTGTAATTCCAGAAATTTGAGATTTTTACCCCAAAAAAGCAGAAATCCAGGATTTTTTTAACCCAGTAGGCTCTACTACCCATGCTTCATCTATGATTGAAGTTTGGTTGATGTTACTTTGTCAGAAACAGAGCTAAACGCAAAACTTTAACATTGTTGACACCGCCGCCGTCACCGTCGCCGTCGAAAAAGTAACCCCTATGTGCCGCCTTTCCGACATCCGTCGGAGGCGACACAAAAAGCTTCAGCAATAATTAAGAAAAGTTTTTGTATGTTTTTAATCATGTCAAAGTATTTTGTTTCCATTAGCGTTTAACTGTGTGGAATTGTCACATTCTTTTATCTAAGGAAAAAGAAACAAGAGGCCCAATTGGCCTGCATCGCTCACCTGGTATTAATCTCGGACTTATATTATAGTGTAACCCTAAAGTCCCCTAAAATCTTTTAATGTAAGACATTTAGAAGGACATCTTAAGATTTAAACATATTTTACCCATGTGACCTTATAAGACAACATCATTTTCATTTTCAAATTTTGTTTGGCTTCATCCCAGGACACTACCAGCCAAATATCATGACTCTAGGCAAATAAAGATCAAGGTCATTTCTTTTCACAAAATTTGTCAGGCTTCATCCAAGAAACCTTTCAGCCAAATGTCATGCTTCCAGGGCTTTTGGTACTTCAGAAGAAGTCGTTTGAATGTTTTAACAGATTTGACCCCTGTGACCTTGAATATAAGTCAAGGTCATTTCTTTTCGCAAACTTTGTCAGGCTTCATCCAAGGACCCTTCCAGCCAAATATCATGCTTTTAGGGCTTTTGGTATTTCAGAAGAAGTCGTTTGAAGGTTTCAACAGATTTCACTCCTGTGACCTTGAATATAGGTCAAGGTCATTTCTTTTCGCAAACTTTGTCCAGCTTCATCCAAGGAACCTTTCAGCCAAATATCATGCTTCTAGGGCTTTTGGTATTTCAGAAGAAGTCGTTCGAAGGTTTTAACAGATTTGACCCCTGTGACCTTGAATATAAGTCAAGGTCATTTCTTTTTGCAAACTTTGTCGGGCTTCATCCCAGGAACCTTTCAGCCAAATATCATGCTTCCAGGGGTTTTGGTATTTCAGAAGAAGTCGTTCGAAGGTTTTAACAGATTTGACCACTGTGACCTTGAATATAAATCAAGGTCATTTCTTTTCGCAAACTTTGTAGGGCTTCATCCAAGGAACCTGTCAGCCAAATATCATGCTTCTAGGGCTTTTGGTTAATCAGGAGAAGTCGTTTGAAGGTTTTAACAGATTTGACCCCTGTGACCTTGAATATAGGTCAAGGTCATTTTTTTTTGCAAACTTTGTCGGGCTTCATCCAAGAAACATTTCAGCCAATTATCAAGCTTCTAGGGCTTTTGGTATTTCAGAAGAAGTCGTTTGAATGTTTTAACAGATTTGACCCCTGTGACCTTGAATATAAGTCAAGGTCATTTCTTTTCACAAACTTTGTCGGGCTTCATCAAAGAAACATTTCAGCCAAATATCATGCTTCCACGGCTTTTGGTATTTCAGAAGAAGTCTTTCAAAGGTTTTAACATATTTGACCCCTTTGACCTTGAATATAGGTCAAGGTCATTTCTTATCGCAAACTTTGTCGGGCTTCATCCAAGAAAATTTTCAGCCAAATATCATGCTTCCAGGGCTTTTGGTATTTCAGAAGAAGTCGTTCAAAGGTTTTAACATATTTGACCCTTGTGACCTTGAATATAGGTCAAGGTCATTTTTTTTCGCAAACTTTGTCGGGCTTCATCCAAGAAACATTTCAGTCAATTATCAAGCTTCTAGGGCTTTTGGTATTTCAGAAGCAGTCGTTTAAAGGTTTTAACAGATTTGATCCCTGTGACCTTGAATATAAGTCAAGGTCATTTCTTTTCACAAACTTTGTCGGGCTTCATCCAAGGAACCTTTCAGCCAAATATCATGCTTCTTGGGCTTTTGGTACGTCAGAAGAAGTCGTTCGAAGGTTTTAACATATTTGACCCCTGTGACCTTGAATATAGGTCAAGGTCATTTCTTTTCGCAAACTTTGTCCAGCTTCATCCAAGGAACATTTCAGCCAAATATCATGCTTCTAGGGCTTTTGGTATTTCAGAAGAAGTCGTTTAAAGGTTTTAACAGATTTGACCCTAGTGACCTTGAACATGAAATACTACACATTTGATACAAATCCTTCATCTCCTGCAAACATTTTTGTGCAGAAGACAAAAAACGGACAGACGGACGGACGGACAACCTGATTATTATAGGGCACCCGCATCTCTCGATGCGGGGCCCTAACAAGCATCAAGGTCTAGATGGTATGCGGATCTACAATGAGATGTACAAACCTTGACATTAGCGATGAGGAGTTCCACAGCCTTAGTCTGATGAGGCATGTCTACCAGGTAGGCTAAGGACGAGGCTCCTTCCCTGTAACGTAACAAAAGTGTGTCACTGGCTGCTAATCAGGGGAGATAATTACAAGTATGACCAGGGGAGATAATTATATGTATGACGAGGGGAGATAATTATATGTATGACAAGGGGAGATAATAATATGTATGACCAGGGGAGATAATAATATGTATGACCAGGGGAGATAATATCATGTATGACCAGAGCAGATAATTATAAGTATGACCAAGGGAGATAATTATAAGTATGACCAGGGGAGATAATATCATGTATGACCAGAGGAGATAATTATATATATGACCAAGGGAGATAATTATATGTATGACCAGGGGAGATAATTATATGTATGACCAGGGGAGATAATTATATGTATGACCAGGGGAGATAATCATATGTATGACCAGGGGAGATAATCATATGTCCAGCAGAGACAAAGACAGAGAAATAGCCCCTCAAACAAATGATGTAGTAAAATGTGTATACAATGACCAGAAGAACCTCCTTGAAATACACCCAAATTTGATATTTTCCTAACAAACAATAGAAACCTTTACTTTCCCTTTCCTCGAATAGGATACGGATGACCAAGGGGGAACAACATTTATAATTAGATAAGGACCTTATGATATTTCTACTCATGAGAAATGTTAGAAATAGTGAATGGATGACTCATGACAACAAATCCAGACAGATCTGAAACTTTCAAGCTTCAAGGTGTAAATTTCTGCAGGTAATATACAAGTTCAAAACCAAAATGCAAAGAGATTTTATAAAGATATAAGCATGATAGTATTACTTTCCATTAATTGTGACCTTTGTCCTCCATTAGATTAATTCTGAAGGAGAGGTGAAACTTACAGAGGTCTGAGTAAGGTTGGACCAAACACAATGCCCAGATTGCTCGCCGTCATCTGATTTGTACTGAAGTTTGAGGCGATTCTGGAAATAAAATTGGAAGAATGTAGTCAGTTGATATATACCCCATTGTGAAATGAAAAAAGTGTATAATATTTGTACCAATATTTCCAAACATTTTAAAACTAACACAATTTTTTATGCTGAAAAATAAACAGTAGAGAACAACTGTCAGAGAAAGGTCTCTTAAATATGAATGAATTCTGCCAACATCATTGCAATCATGTATGGCTACATGTATTTTAGAAGTTTTCAACTCACAGCAAATATCGTCACTCAACATGCACAGCTAGGTACACTTTCGATTATAAACCAATTCAAAACAGCTCACCTGTGTAAATGGTGCATTATTATTGCTGAAGTTTTAAAATTTGAATATGGCAACTTGGATACAACATCTGCTAGGTGATTGACAGTTTCCTCAAGGTCATATAATCCTGCCATTTGTTCCTACAAAACCAAACATCAAGTAGTCACATGCGACATCAATCAAATTCACAGATATCATCAAACAAATAAATTTACAGACATCATCAAACAAATTTATAGACATCATCAAACAAATTCACACGTCATCACATTTATAGACAATATCAAATAAATTCATGAATATCATTAAAGAAGTATATGGATATCATCAAAATAATTTACAGATGTTATCAACAAATTTACGAATATTATCAAACAAATTTACGGATGTTATCAAACAAATTTACATATGTTATCAAACAAATTTATGGATGTTATCAAATAAAAGCAAAGTAAGCAGGGGCTCACATATAACCGCACCCCCACTAAGAGTAACCTTTGACCTTTAACCTTGACTGATGGTCGCTAAAATCTTATCAGGTGTAGAACTTCATTGTGTAATGCTTCAGTGTGAATATAAACCAAATCTGTCCAGGGGTTCATGAGATATCTTGTACACAAGCTTTTTATTCCCAAAGTGGTGACCTTTGACCTTTATGTTGACCGATGACCACCAAAATATTATCAGGTGTAGACCTTTACCATGTGATGCTACAGTGTGAATATAAACCAAATCGGACGCACTCACACATGCACGAATGCATGGACGCACAGTCAAAGTTATTACTATGTACCCTCCCCCCCCCCACCTCAGTGGGGAATATAACAAACTAACGGATGTTATCAAACAAAGTAACATGCTTATCAGACAAAGGTATCCAAATCACACATGTTTAGGACATACATCACTAGATATAATATAAAGGATCTTGGAAAATTGACTATCAAAACTAAATGGTGACAATTCTCAAATAAATGAGACGATTGTATTGTATTATATACGATTTGATTATTTGTTTTTCTGATACAATTTACAGCAATTATAATAAAAGTAATAGCATTTATACTTGTGTGACACCTGATGAAATAACCAACAAAAGTATCTGAACAGCTTATCATGTTACCCTATTATTTACAAAGAAAGCAACTCGCTGTAATTTTCAGAACCTACAGTATGTGAACCTTATTACCCAGCTTCTTACCTTGGCAATTCTTATAAAACTTTGATAGCTTTTAAATGTTAACAATGGTTCTGGCAACTGAAAAATAACAAAAATAAACCATTTAACTATTACGACAATTTAACCCCAATCAAAATAACTTTTCAAGTCAATAAAAACTTTCTGTTATCTACTACAGTTTCATCATTTGTTTAATAAAATATTACATATTTAAAAGTCATCAATAGGTTCAATTTCATACTCAACATTGAAAGAATTTTTTTCCATGACATGAAAAGACAAGGTTATGTCATAATATTCTCAAAGGAAAAAGGCAATTCTTGCTGCTTTCATGTTCAAACCTGTCAAAAACCTGACTCACCTGTCGGAGATAAAGCTTTAATACATTGGATATCACATTATGGTTTTCCTCAGTGAGATCAACAGAGTCTGGGTCCTTCTCAAACCGCTGGCACAGACCTTCCACTTTACTTTTTACCCCTGATTTGCGATAAATACCCTGGATAATGACAAACAAGCAAATCTTACCAACATAACCAGAAGAACAAGAGACCAAGAGGGCCTGTATTACTCAACTGGACACATGGTATCTAAGTCATTATAGTAAAATATTTTCTAAAAAGATCCCAGGGACAGAAACATATCAAAAGACCAATCAATGATTGTGATTGTCTCTTTTATTCCCAGCAATTGTTTATAGTTTTGGGGTGGGGATTTCAACTGTTTAAGTGTTATGAATCAATGGTTAAGCCTGCAGGGGCGTGGCAGACCCTGGGGTAAAATCTAAAATCATGATTGTGATCGTCTCTTAACGTCAAGCAATTGCATATATAGTTTCGGGATGGGGATCTCTATCATTTTAAAGTTATGACTCAGGAGTTAAGTCTGCAAGGACATGGTAGATCCTGCAGGATCAAATCAAAAATCATATTTGTGATCGTCTCTTATATGCTTAGCAATTGAATATAAAGTTTTGGGGTTGGGATCTTTACCTTATAAAAGTTATATCAATATTGCAAAATGGACTCAGAGAAGAAGTTGTTTATATCAATATAACAAGATTGACCCCCTTTGGCCTTGCCCTTCAGGCTCCAGGAGTGTCAGCCCGTAAACTTTTACAATTTTGAGTCCCCACCCTATAGGGGTGCTTCTGCCCAAATTTTGTTTAATTCCGATCAGCGGTTATAAAGAAGAAGTTGATTGTTGACAAATGGATGCCGGATACCACGGTATGGCATAACCTCACCTTGGTCCTTTGAACCAGGTGAGCTAAAAAAGAAACCATTGCAACAGGACAAAACTTTCTACTGAAAGTTGTAGCGACCTTGACCCTGGTTCTTTATTGTGCTGTACCAAGTTTCATTCTATTCCGAAAAGGAATGTCGCTAAAACAATGACAATTGATATATTTACAGTAACACCAGCCATCTAAAAGTTATGTCACAACAAAACAGAAAGATAATCATTATTATTTTGAGAAAGTGATATGTACTGTATATCTATAGAAGTTTTAATCTCGTTAAATTACACACCGAGGAGGCACAGTGAAACCAAATAATAAACAGAAAAAACAATGGTTAATGCTATTTAATGTCCGCAATACAACAATAAACTGCAGTGAATTAATTGACCCCTGAAATTTCATAATAAACTCTTCTAACCTTTGAATTGGAATAGTTCTAATGTGTCTTCAGGAGTGAATGAGTTAATTGCTGTCTTGGCGATTTTGTTTTGGGGATAAAATTACCTCTTGATGGAGACCCCTCTTCTCTATTTCTTTCAAGCACTTGGTGATGATAGGAGGTACAGCGGATCTACAGTGTTCCACTTGTTCCTGGAAGTCTACACCAAATGTTGTGTTCCTCCGTCGACCGTGGGGCTAGAGAGAACACCAAAGATGCATGTCTAACACAGTGGTCATTTGCACACTTAGGCTTGAAAAAGGAAATAGATGTTTTCCAATTCTTGCAAAATAAGTTTTCCAATTCCTGTCTGTTTTTATCTAACACAGTAAATGTATATTTTTATTGGTAATGTTATTTCAGCACTTTTTGTACTGAAAACGTTAGCCAAATTAGGATTTCTGTTCATTCCTGTCTTTGGTTGCGCCAATTTATCAGAGCGCTAAACTGGCTAAATTTGTTTATGCTCTATGCCATTATCAGTATGTTTATGGTAGAAGACTTCTGTCTCTATGATAAGGCAGAGGATATCTGACAGTGTCTTCAGTAATACTAAATACATTTCGTGAGTGGGGCTAATATTTAGATATTTTTCACAAGTGCGCAGCACGAGTGAAAAATATCAAAATATCTGACACACGAGTGAAATATATTTGGTATTACTGAAAATACTATTAGATAATCTGTTCATTACATTTTTTACCACAAATCTTACCATCATCGTTTGTAAACAGTGTTTTGATTGGTCAAATCAGAAAAAGTGATACAATGTATTTATATTTCTCACTAGTGAAAAATACAACTTTTATAGAATGAATAATTTTCTATATTTCACTGGTAAACACGAGATCCCAGAGGGATCTTGGCACCAACCATTAATGATCTTCATTTGATCTTTCCCATCTTTTCATCAATGTATCTAATCTTATCGTATAAAGGACTATGTATGGTTTTACCTGTTTTTGGCCCCCAAATCCGTCAAATTTTAAATTTCATTATTGAACACTCAAATCATTTTATTTCAAATATAGACTACATCCCTCAAGCAATTGTAATAATATTTATTTGTTATTTGTGCTATGGTTGCCAAGGTAACCATCCGAAATATGCATAAATTATGCAAATGTAAATATTTTGTTTATTTTGGTCAATTTTTACATAAGATTTTCACATAGCAATCATAGAGCGCATTCTTGAACAAAGTTTATATTTTTCCTAAAGATGTGGTATAAGTGCCCACATATTTTCATTTGATATTAAGTTTGTTCAAGAATGCGCTCAATAGTTTCTAGTAGAAAAACTATCCAAAAAGTGGCAAAAATTGACTAAATGGTCAAATTTTCCTAATTTATGCATATTTGAGATGGTTTCCATGACAACCAGAGTTGAAACAACAAATAATTATTGTTTCAGTTTTATCAGGGATGTACTCCATATTTGAAATACATTAATTTGAGAGTTTAATAATATGTTTCAAAATTGGTAATTTGGGGGCCAAAAAAGGCCCAAACCATATTAAGTCCTTTGAGAATTCTCTTAAAAATATTTTAAGTTAAAAGAAGGTCTCTTGTATATTTTCACAGTCATATCAAAGATAGTCGCCTGTTGACTATGTTGTTTTTCAGATTAACTGGACAATGCACAACTATGGAACAAGGGCAATCTGCATATAAAATTTGAGAAAGATCCATCTAGTGCTTCTCATGAAATAGCAATCACAAACTATTACTGTCAAAATCCAAGATGGTTACCTATCACTGAACGGACTGACGATGGATGACAGACCACAGACACAGGACGATTTGAAAAGCCCGCCATCTGATGACGGTGGGCTGAAAATATACTGTATACACATACCTTTAGTATACCACGAAGGTCCCCACCATCAGCTCCCGGTAGTGCCAATAAATCTCCTACAATACAAAAAAAGTGTGTTCAGAAATGATGACTTTTCAAATTTGATGCCTTTATCGTTTCAATCAAAATGTATGTGGACCAAAACTTCTGGAATAAACAAGAACTTCAGGATACTTTACAAATGAAAAACACCAATTAAGCAAAACGAAATCTTACTGTGTTGATCCGAGTCCTCCCTATCGTTGAGTCCGTCCAGTGACCCTGAGGCCACAAGTTTCCTGTGGCCCGTGGGGTGGGGACTACTGCTGGGGGAGGAGTCAACAGACTTACTGCTACCACTGGCACTGTCTGTGTCACTTCCCATCACAAGGCCAGGACTCCACGCCTTCACTGGTGCACGGTACCGGTCTACAACAATTTAGAGCACACATCAAGTTTTTACTGTAAGAACCCCATTGGGTCTGCATCACTCACCTGTTATCAATCTCCCTCCTGAAATCCTAAAAGTGGACTAAAGTAATGTATCAGGCAAAATCTCACAGTTTGATTCCAAAGAACCTTAACTCTTTGACTGCCAAGTAATAGAGTTATCTCCCTAGACCCAGGCACTGAGTAATTTTTCAAATTTACGAAGTTTTTCCATTTTTTCAACTTACATATCAATGCAATATCGATTTCATCTCAGATGATTCTGTCTGGTAAAAATACTCTCACAAATCTATAACACTTTAATTTATATCATACCATTGGTTAAATGGATGAAAATAAGCCCCAATGACATCCCTTGTCAAAAATCCCCATATATATCGGTAAAATTCGGTAAAACAGAGGAATGATGCTGTAAAAAGCATGGAATCCATCTTTTTTAATGCCGAAAACGAGGCTGAGAAATTGTGGGTAGTGATGCAATGCTTATATTTAGAAAACGAAAGTACTTCTGAGAATATCAACCGAGCAGTGACTGAAGGTAGGAAAAGTCTGGGTGGTGTTGACCGCCGGCCACAGGCAAAGAGTTAATATCAGCAATCACAGCATCTTGATTATTCCGGCACATATTTGGCCCCTATGATTTGAACGAACTTGCTTACCTTTCCCTGCAGCATGCTACTAGCCAAAAATCCTCCTCCAAGATTTTTTTTTTTGGGTTACTGAGAAGTTGTTAAAACATATTTGACCTCAAAAAAGAGTCAAGGTCAGTCATTGCTTCCAAGTGTTTACATACCGGTTGCTTTGCGAGGGGAAGTGAGCTGGGGTGAGCCCTCCTGTGAGTGTGGCCCTGAGGAGGCGGAGCCTGTTGATTGAGTACTTGTTTTCCTGTTGTCCACCTCCCTGTAACAGTACAATATTGACAGCTACATTCCTGGTGTTACATAATATAGACAACAATTTTATTTACAACAGAAATATCACTGAATATCAAATTGACAGCATACTATGCACATGAAATATTGAGCAAACACTTACTCGCTTACCTACATATCGAACACCGTGTGCTGGCGTGTACCCTTCAGTATATAGGTGAGCTATGTAATTGTTACACACCAACTAATGTCAAAAATACGAAAACGAAGTGGTAAATGAAAACAGATCCTCAAATCCTTTACATCAAACTTGTAAAGATATGAACTTAAGGATCTTCTCTTGTGAAAAGTCAAAATTTTCTGACGACTCTTTTTTTATGTGCATTTTCGAAAAAGGGGAGTTAATTGCATAGCAAAAAAAATGCAAAAAGAAATATATGGTAGTGAACTCGTTTTTGTGCTATGCTCAGTCAAAGATATCTGGATCTGTAAAAGGTCTTTAAATTATTCTTTTAGCACAAAACATAATTTAAGTTACCCCAACCCCTTATTTTTTTATGAGAAAATACTCCATTTTTCATCATATTTCGCAGATTCAATTTTTTATCAAAAAAAAATCTGGCGGGTGGGGTTTCCTATGATCAAAAATGTTATTTTTCACTATTCTTGAGTCAAAAATCAAAATTGCTTCCGTTACACTAAATATCTGAAAAGAAATGCCAGAAATGTATAGAAATATCTTTGTTGCATGATATTTGCTTTATAATGAACATAAAGAAGTTGTACAGCAAAAATAGACTTGCTATAATGAAAAATGGCGACAGTGGCGATTTTAAATGATCAATCAAGCGCAAAAAACATTAAATTTTGCCGTTCATGAAGTGCAAGAAAAACACAGAAAAACTGATTTTAAAAATAGCCGCTGTAATGGTCCTTTTTGAAAATTCTTCTAAAAAAAGTTCTACACACAACAGACATTTTTTGCTACATTTTTCAAAGACATATTTGCTATCAAAATTGATAATAAATTGTTAGATATTACAAAACTATCTCACGTGAGATCAAAACAAGATTTGAACTTGATTGAAATCTTACAAAAGCAGATCCTTAATCATCAAAGGATGATGTTTCAACTCCCTTAGTTCTGGGTTCAATTACGTTAAAAATTGGTACATACCAAAGGCATAAAAACGCAAGCTACTGAAATCACATTTGCCACAATGATGCTAGCACGGTCTGATTATAAACACACATTGTAGCTGTCTTACCTTGTTGTATAAAATGGTTCAAAAGCAAATTGTTCTGTGTTGGTTGTGTTGCTGGTGTTGACTGGCAGCCGTTTGACGAACTCCTGAAACTGCACCCCGCACTCATACTGTTTTGTTGTCTCTGACAGCGTGTGATACTATAAACACACAACAGAAACTCTCAATAACTATCTCAATGTACCACAATACTGTCAATCTATTTTCATAATCTGAACAGTACTTTTAATGTTAATTCGCAAGGAGACACATTTCTTTGCAAAATAAAGTACACACAAAAAATAAAGTGACTTCCATTATGATAAAGCCTTCTGATAAAAGTCTTTAGGATAAAAGTTTTTTAAGTTTTTATAAGTTTTTTAGTGAGCATGTTTCCAACAAAATCAGTTATGCTTCCTCATTTAATTCTGATTTCCCAATTTGAAAGTTTAAATCAAATATATCGGTAATAGTGATGACACCTGGTGATAACAGGTGAGATACTGTCAGGGCCACTAGGATCTTACCTGTATAGGTATGGGGGTAGACACTGTCAGGGTCACTAGGATCTTACCTGTATAGGTATGGGGGTAGACACTGTCAGGGCCACTAGGATCTTACTTGTATAGGTATGGGGGTAGACACTGTCAGGGTCACTAGGATCTTACCTGTATAGGTATGGGGGTCGACACTGTCAGGGCCACTAGGATCTTACCTGTATAGGTATGGGGGTCGACACTGTCAGGGCCACTAGGATCTTACCTGTATAGGTATGGGGGTAGACACTGTCAGAGTCACTAGGATCTTACCTGTATAGGTATGGGGGTAGACACTGTCAGAGTCACTAAGATCTTCCCTGTATAGGTATGGGGGTAGACACTGTCAGAGTCACTAGGATCTTACCTGTATAGGTATGAAGGTAGACACTGTCAGGGTCACTAGGATCTTACCTGTATAGGTATGGGGGTAGACACTGTCAGGGCCACTAGGATCTTACCTGTATAGGTATGAGGGTAGACAATGTCAGAGCCACTAGGATCTTACTTGTATAGGTATGAGGGTAGACACTGTCAGAGCCACTAGGATCTTACCTGTATAGGTATGGGGGTAGACACTGTCAGAGTCACTAGGATCTTACCTGTATAGGTATGGGGGTAGATACTGTCAGAGCCACTAGGATCTTACTTGTATAGGTATGGGGGTAGACACTGTCAGAGTCACTAAGATCTTACCTGTATAGGTATGGGGGTCGACACTGTCAGAGTCACTAAGATCTTACCTGTATAGGTATGGGGGTAGACACTGTCAGGGCCACTAGGATCTTACCTGTATAGGTATGGGGGTAGACACTGTCAGAGCCACTAGGATCTTACCTGTATAGGTATGGGGGTAGACACTGTCAGGGTCACTAGGATCTTACCTGTATAGGTTGGGGGTAGACACTGTCAGAGTCACTAGGATCTTACCTGTATAGGTATGGGGGTAGACACTGTCAGGGTCACTAGGATCTTACCTGTATAGGTATGGGGGTAGACACTGTCAGGGTCACTAGGATCTTACCTGTATAGGTATGGGGGTAGACACTGTCAGAACCACTAGGATCTTACCTGTATAGGTATGGGGTTAGACACTGTCAGGGTCACTAGGATCTTACCTGTATAGGTATGGGGGTAGACACTGTGTGGAGCAGGTGGAAGTATTCTATAGTAGCCTGCATCAAATAGAAAACTTTTAACATATTCATAATTTCGATTATTTCCAGAAATTCAAGAAATTATATTATTTTTCTTAAAAAAGAATGTTAATTTTTCTCTTTTTTCCGAATGTATGCTAATTTTCTTTTTTCTGAATTTATTATATGCTAATTTTCTATTTTCTAAATATATGCTAACTTTCTATTTTCTAAATATATGCTAACTTTCTATTTTCCCAATGTATGCTAATTTTCCATTTTCTGAATGTATGTTTACTTTCCTTTTTCTGAATGTAGACATATTTATAACAGACTATTATATGCATGAACTTACCAGTTTTATAACCTGATCACACTGGTAGATTTGATCCCGTATTCTGGCTAGTAGGTCAGCCTGAAAACCAAGCACAAAATCTCAATGTTAATATATTGTACTATAGTTACATTGGGTGTGTCAAACCTTTCTATATTACTACATATTACTGAAGTCGTTTCAATATCAGCTTCATGTTATGACACTTTGGATGGTGTATGAACATCTGACCTGACCACTGTATGCAACTGATGAGTCAGTTTGCAAATAAACAGGCTGTAATAACAAGATTGATACAAAGTTTTACAAAACTTATTTTGCTAGCTATGCAGACTGTTTTTCTAATAATACATTTTTATGAGAAGATTACAGAGATATTGACCCAATAGATATGGATTGCTAGTGTTTTGTCTTATTATTCCATTTCACTTGTTAAAGATAAACAGGTGCTAGTGCTGAGCAGCCCCTGGTATCTAAGTGATCTATTATATGGTATGAGATGGAGTGATCTATAAAGGTATGAGATGGAGTGATCTATAAAGGTATGAGATGGAGTGATCTATAAAGGTATGAGATGGAGTGATCTATAAAGGTATGAGATGGAGTGATCTATAAAGGTATGAGATGGAGTGATCTATAAAGGTATGAGATGGAGTGATCTATAAAGGTATGAGATGGAGTGATCTATAAAGGTGAGAGATGGAGTGATCTATAAAGGTATGAGATGGAGTGATCTATAAAGGTATGAGATGGAGTGATCTATAAAGGTATGAGATGGAGTGATCTATAAAGGTATGAGATGGAGTGATCTATAAAGGTGAGAGATGGAGTGATCTATAAAGGTATGAGATGGAGTGATCTATAAAGGTATGAGATGGAGTGATCTATAAAGGTATGAGATGGAGTGATCTATAAAGGTATGAGATGGAGTGATCTATAAAGGTATGAGATGGAGTGATCTATAAAGGTATGAGATGGAGTGATCTATAAAGGTATGAGATGGAGTGATCTATAAAGGTGAGAGATGGAGTGATCTATAAAGGTATGAGATGGAGTGATCTATAAAGGTATGAGATGGAGTGATCTATAAAGGTATGAGATGGAGTGATCTATAAAGGTATGAGATGGAGTGATCTATAAAGGTATGAGATGGAGTGATCTATTATAAAGGTATGAGATGGAGTGATCTATTATAAAGGTATGAGATGGAGTGATCTATAAAGGTATGAGATGGAGTGATCTATAAAGGTATGAGATGGAGTGATCTATAAAGGTATGAGATGGAGTGATCTATAAAGATATGAGATGGAGTGTACCTTTGTCCTCTCCAGCTCCTGTTGCCTACAGTTCGCCTCCGCCACACATGCTTTGTAGGTTGTTTCCGCCTCCGCAGCCTGTAATATCAAGGTTGGGATCAAATAAATAGACAAAGTAAGTACAGGTGGCACAGAATAGTTTTATAATTGCAGGAGTCTATAAAATGCACATGATAAATTTTCGGGATGTCAGTTTCAGTCCCAATATTTGCCTAAGCTGGTTTGAATAGTTGAACAAGACATGCAAAAGCTGCCATAAATATAATCTATCTTTAATACTTGTACTTGTATTATAAAAGAGTTCCACAAAACAGAACTCATTTTTATCTTTATGACAGATAATTTATAATACTGGGTATAAATGTAAAAGGTATGAAAATTTGATATACACTGTACATATCTTGATAATATTCTAAGATAGTTAACGATTAAAAGTTCCATAAACAGATGTTTTAGAAGAGATGAAAACAACACAATTTTACAAATTTTCAGTGTAATTTAGCATATTTTCCTGAAGTTGAAACATCAAACAGAATCAGAGAATTGCTGCACAATAGTAGTATTCATAAATTAGGATTCTGATCATCATATTAATGCTTTTTTGGTTTATTAAATATATAACTTTTGGCTTGAAAAATCCATCTTTGAGGAGGAAATTGAGCTTTACAAATCTGACTATAATGGTGTGATTGTCTCTAGATAAAAACCTTGTGCATGGCTTCCTCCTCCAGCTTGCGTCGCTTGTCCACCTTATTAAGGGCGCTAATACCACTACTGCTCTGGGACAACATGTCCGCCTCCAGTTTGTTGGCCTGTTCTCGCACCTTCTCGTACTCCTGTTGTCGTGTGACATACAAGGACTGTGCCTTCCGTAGACTGTGAACTGCATCTTGCTGTCAGTGAAATAGGCAGCTATGAAATTTTCATTTTCATAATTATTATGAAATACAGTATATCGCGTAATTTTGTGTGTGTCTAATTTCAGCGAATTTAGTGGCCCTATAAAAATCGTAAAAATGAAAATCATATAACTTTAATAACACTGCTTGTACGAATTAGTGCCCTTGTACTCATATTAACGTAAAACGCACGAGTGTGTTCAGGTCAAGGTACACCTACACACAGTAACATGTACCCAAACACTTCGTCATGAGCACTTCTCATGGACACAAAGAAATTAAATCCAATTACACAATGTACAAGCTGATCTGACTTTCTACCTGTTTACAGGAATCAGCTTTGGAACCTTATAGTTGGGTTGGTTATAACTCATTCAACCCTGAAATTCTATAATGAACCATTCTAACCCCTAAATTGGAAGAATTCAATTGTGTCATACGTTCAAGGAAACATATTGAGAACAGAACAACTGTCAAATTAAAATCATTGCTTTAACTTCCTTACTGTCCTAAACAATTTTCTGATCAGTACTACGCATATTAATTCTAGAACATTTTGGTTTTTGTAAATTAATAAAATTCAAATACACAAATTCCTTTTACAATTCATTCAATGCCTTACTGTGACCATACCATTCTCTTCACTTCCTTTAGCCAGGAATCTTTGATGGTTTTTCGTTCTTTGTCATGTTCTAATCTTCTGGCAGTTAATGGCTAAGAATAGAAAATGGGGGTTATATTTTTATCCACACCTCCTTAATATTAGCAGTGATACAGGACCATGTGTCTTTACAGGATTAAACATATTTTTCAGAAATTCTGATTTACAAATAAAATAAGTAACATAATTCAATGATCTATTTGGAAATGTTCGTTGAGGATGAATTTATAATGATGGCAAAAAGTACTTATAGTATAGGATATGCAATGTTTAGTAATTTTGTAAGTACCTGTGAAGAGCTGGATTTTATTTGGCATATAGCGAACATCTAACTGGGCATAATTTTCCCGGTACATGTATACCAATACATGGTCATCAATTTGTTAAATTCTTACCTCAACAAATTTAGATGCTTGTAGTAATGTTTGTGTAGCTTGGCAAGTACTTGCGTAATCTTTGTCCTTCAAAAGAGTAAAATTAATAATAGATAATTCTCAAAGACAGATATTAAACAAAAATTCTGGAATTCACATTTTTCAACTCCTGATGGCAATAACAAGACATTTGAGATGAAATTAAACTGAAATGTGAACACAACATTCTTTATCACTAGCTAGGACATGTACAGAAGGGAGCTTTTATCAGAGAACATCCCTTTAACCATCACCTACACTATTGTACAGATAATAGACAGTAATCCTGGATATTTGTACTCTACAATGAACGGTAAATTCACCATGGAATATAGAATGTACACATTTCATGTTGTAACATTGTACAATTGACAGTAATCCTGGATATTTGTACTCTACAATGAACGGTAAATTCACCACGGTATATATAATGTACACATTACATGTTGTAACACTGTACAATAGACAGTAATCCTGGATATTTGTACTCTACAATGAACGGTAAATTCACCACAATATAGAATGTACACATTACCTGTTGTAACACTGTACAATAGACAGTAATCCTGGATATTTGTACTCTACAATGAACGGTAAATTCACCATGGTATATAGAATGTACACATTACCTGTTGTAACACTGTACAATAGACAGTAATCCTGGATATTTGTACTCTACAATGAACGGTAAATTCACCACGGTATATAGAATGTACACATTACCTGTTGTAACACTGTACAATTGACAGTAATCCTGGATATTTGTACTCTACAATGAACGGTAAATTCACCACGGTATATAGAATGTACACATTACCTGTTGTAACACTGTACAATAGACAGTTATCCTGGACATTTGTACTCTACAATGAACGGTAAATTCACCACGGTATATAGAATGTACACATTACATGTTGTAACACTGTACAATAGACAGTAATCCTGGATATTTGTACTCTACAATGAACGGTAAATTCACCACGGTATATAGAATGTACACATTACCTGTTGTAACACTGTACAATAGACAGTAATCCTGGATATTTGTACTCTACAATGAACGGTAAATTCACCACGGTATATAGAATGTACACATTACCTGTTGTAACACTGTACAATTGACAGTAATCCTGGATATTTGTACTCTACAATGAACGGTAAATTCACCACGGTATATAGAATGTACACATTACCTGTTGTAACACTGTACAATAGACAGTAATCCTGGATATTTGTACTCTACAATGAACAGTAAATTCACCACGGTATATAGAATGTACACATTACCTGTTGTAACACTGTACAATAGACGGACTGTAGAGGCAGGAATGCCTGAAATGAAATGATTGACACAAGATTATGTTTCTAGTTTGTGGCACAATAAATATATATTACCGGTAACTTGATAATGTTTCTAGCCTGGATGAAGTCATTGTGTCATGTAAAGTCAATATAAATTATTTTTAAAAAATCTGATGATTGTGTATAAAAACAGGTTGTGTGAGAAATATCAAAAGGTAATTTCTACAACATGGAACATTGGTTATTTGATGGACTTATAACACCAGATACTTCTAAATATTGCTTATCAGTTACATCCATAGCTTAAAGTTTGTACCAGATATAATACAGCATATCTTTAATGGAATTTTAAATAAGCTTAAAAATAGGATAGTGTTAGTTAATCTTCCTACAAACCTCTTCTGTTAAAATCGGTTTCATGGTCTGTGCTAGTCGCCCAAGATTCTTGGAGTAATCTGTCTCTACAAAATGCAAACAAGTTTAATTAAGGATATATATAATACAACATGCCAATGTGATGTTTTGAACTGTTTAAGAATTTAAGAAATAGGAAGAATGTGTGAGAGCCTGTACCTAGTTGAGCTTTGCGTTCTATATAGGAGGTGACATCTTTCATGTACTTGGACCAGACCTTCGCCCGCTGTAGTGCTACATCAACCCCCGCCTGTAGTTGGCAGAGAACACTGTCCACAGTCTCAGACGTTAGGACTGCAACGGCTGCAAAATAAGGCAAAACCATATTCATAAACCGTACTTTTCTTTTTGTTTTTGGTAAGAATTTAAACATTAAAACAATACAACTAGTTGATACTCGATCTGACTTAATTTAACAGGAAACAAACTTGACTAAGCACTCTATACTGACTCCCTGTTACTAACATGTACTTTAGTTTCTCTGGAAGACAGGCGTCCTGAATCTTGACTTACCTTCTGGAAGACAAGAGTCCAGAATCCTGACTTACCCTCTGGAAGACAAGAGTTCAGAATCCTGACTTATCCACTGGAAGACAAGAGTCCAGAATCCTGACTTACCCTCTGTGAGACAAGAGTCCAGAATCTTGACTTACCCTCTGGAAGACAAGAGTCCAGAATCCCGACTTACCCTCTGTGAGACAAGAGTCCAGAATCCTGACTTACCCTCTGGAAGACAAGAGTTCAGAATCCTGACTTACCCACTGGAAGACAAGAGTCCAGAATCCTGACTTACCCACTGGAAGACAAGAGTCCAGAATCCTGACTTACCCTCTGGTTTTTGTTTAGTGATAACGACTTACATTTAGAACTATCCTCTGCCTCTGGTACTTCTTCGGTTCTGTTTGGAGTGGAAGCTAGGCCATCGTAGGACTGGAAACATACACAAGTACAGCTGGTAAACTTAACATCAATTGCCCATTGTACAATAATAAAGTTTTCACTGAAGTTGAAGAACTTGAAGATTGAGGGATGGACATACTGGGCACCCTCCCTTTACACATATCTGTAATATAACCTGCTAGTACTTTTGGCATTTTTGTTTTGTTTTGCTTAATAAAGTCGGTCTATAAGAAATAAAATTGATACATAATAAAGGATGAAGTACATGGTAATTTTGCATTGGTGTATTATAGGATTCACATGAAAGTTCTGAAAAACACACTCAATAATGCACCAATGGAAATACTTAAAGACTCTATTAGTATTTTTTGGCCATGTAGTAGGAAACACTAATGTACAGTGATCAATCTACATGCGAGTCCAGATTTATTCATTGAATTATGACGGGCTCGCAAATTTTCTGGAAACACTCAAATATATCATTGTGGGACCCACTGCTTTTAGCATTTACAATCGAAAAGGACCAATGAAAGTTAATCACAGATTGATCACTGCTATTATTTTTGTCTTCAATTAATTCTCAATTAAGTCAAGAACATACACTTATGTAACAAATATATGCTGATGAAATTCACATTTGACTTTGAGGTAAATGAGAAGAGTTATCTCCCTTACACCAATTTTTATCTCCCTTACACCAACTTTGTTCAATGTAAGGCACCAATGTGAATTCTTGTCGGGAGAAAGAATGTGTCATGATACTTAACTGGTTTACCTTTTTAAAGGTATGGTCACATTTGATTAAATCAATCTAATACAAAAATATCCAAAATTACCTTTGCCTTTTCTGTTTTCTCTTGAAAAGATGTATCTTGATCCCCCATCAAGTATTCAGACACACTGAAAAATAATAAAACAAATTCATACAGAATGGATTCATGAGTGATTCTAAAGTTGGACTTAGTATAGGGGCCATATCGGACGCACAGTTACTAAGAGACCAAGGCTTGATGGGTGATCCTAGGTGTAAAGGTCCTCCTTATGTTCTACTGGTTATTGTTCGACAGTTTTGTATGTTTTATCATCTAAACTCATTTTTATAGTCTATTCTGGTTTCATTTTTAATAGTATACACCATACAGAAATAATTCAATAGTATAACATGACCTATACATCTAATTTTATTTAATTGAATTCAAAGATTTTCATTCTGTTTTTTAATTAATGTGGACAAATCTGTGATAAATTAGATATGATTATTTAATATTTAATATAAAGCTAATTTCTGATTTGTTTTGAATATGATACTGTGATGCTTTTTACCTGAATAAATATTACTATTATAACAGAGTCGTTCATATCTAGCATGAATAATATCAATCACATTAATGATTATAATGAAACTAGGCTGTGACAGAGTTGGGTCGGCTTGCTGAGCTAGAAGCTTATATTTAGAGCAATGTACTTTTATTTATATATGTAGATTGACTAATAACACCTCAGACAGGTCATTCCTAATTAACAGACCCAAAAACGGTCTGTATATATGCACCTGGTACATACCTGCTACTGAACACCAACGCCAACTGGTCTATAGCCTCAGAAAAATGGAGTTCTGCTGATGAAGATGAAGTTCCAACATAGTCAAAACCTGGCAGTAGAGTAAAAAGATGTAACACATTAACGTTTAGTACACAGCTGTGTACAGTGTATATCATAATTCTATATTAAAATTTTACAAAGCTTACATGTTTTTATGTAATATATCCATCAGTGAAAGTCTTATTAAATGCTGATTTATTTAATAGTACATGTATTACCTAATATAAAACTAAATTTACCCCATTCATCCTTGAAGTCATACATAGACCTTACTAAATCAAATACTGGGCAAGTCCAGTTTAAACATGTAGGGGTGAATGGATCAATCCTCCAGTTCAAGGTAAAACTGGGATTAATCCTCCAGTTCAAGGCAAGACTTGAATTAATCCTTGAGTTCAAGGGGAAGACTTGGATTAATCCTCCACATCGAGACAAGACTTGGATTAATCCTGGAGTTCAAGAGGAAGACTTGGATTAATCCTCCACATCGAGGCAAGACTTGGATTAATCCTCAAATTCAAGGTACCAGGTAAGACTTGGATTAACCCTTGAGTTCAAGGTAAGACTTGACTTAATCCTTGAGTTCAAGGGGAAGACTTGGATTAATCCTCCCAATCGAGGAAAAACTTGGATTAATCCTCAAATTCAAGGTACCAGGTAAGACTTGGATTAATCCTTGAGTTCAAGGTACCAGGTAAGACTTGGATTAATCCTTGAGTTTAAGGTAAGACTGGGATTTATCAGAAGTCTTACCCTTGAAACACAACTGGTTTTGAAAATGATAACAACAGCAAATATACATGATAAAATGGTTGAAAGCTTAACTATAGAATAGAACCATTACATGTACTTACTTTCACCCTGACAATACCTACTTTTGACCTTGGAGATGAGAGCACCTGATGCAGCGAACAGTTCAGTAGACTGTAGGATGGGGTAGGATTGTAAGATGTTCTTCAGGGTGTACAGCACTTCACCAAGTCTCTCATGGGTTCTGTGTCGCAGCTCATCTCCAGATTCTGTAGCAAAAGTAGAATATCACACACTCAAATCTCTATTTTGAAATAAGAAATTTCAATGGTTGTTTTTTTGCTTTCTTTTTCAATAGGAAGCCGGAATGTGGGTCAAGATCATTTATTTGAATAAAAATTACAGTCCATTTCCCCAATTAAGTTACTTACTAAATACATTTTCTAATATTTGGCCTCATAGTTTATTAGAAGTTGTCTGAGGAATATGAAAAAAACATATGTGACCTTTATACTGAATAAAGGTTGTAATTCACTTTTATTGGAGTCATTTACACCAATTTCCAACTAAATTATACCACAACTCTATGCAACAGTGTTAGCATAATTTGGAAAGGCCATTTTATGATTTTAACACAACTGACTCGTGTCATTTCTTTCATTTGAACAAGCTTTAATTTCATTTCAGAAAGCTACATGTCAAATATTCTTACTCTATAACTAAGCCTCATGGTTTTTTGGAAGACTTTTTTTCTTCTTTTTTTTTTTTCTTTTAAGAATGTTCTTTGTTTGAAAATTTTGACCTTAAATGAAGTAACGTCATTCAAAAGAACATATTTGAAGGCTCATTATTTCAACAAGGGCATATATACCAGGTAAATAGCAGAAAAAATAAGCATAATACTAAACAACTTGTATATAAGTACATCCATGTTCCCTTACTACTCCTCTCTGTACAGACCATCCACTTATAATTACATACAAACACTACCATTACAGGGCTTTTTCTTATCGGTTTGGGATGGGGCCTTTTTGTCTTATTTCGGACAGAAATTTAGTGAATTGGGAAAGAATTTTTCAGGAGTAAACTGCAAATTTTGGGAATTTGGCTTAAATATGAAATAATTTCATTTGGGAATGGGGTCCATTAATGGCCCGACAACACCCTCAGAAAAAGCCCTGCATTACCACCTACTTCACACACAGGTAACAAACATTTTACCTGAACACTCTCCAAACACCCCCTTCAGTCTGGCCAGGCCATCGGAGAACCGCTTGACATTATGTGTGAGGTTGATGATGTCATCTTGGTCAACAATGGCTCCATCAGATGAGTCGTTGTGAATGCTACCGAGAGATGTGCTCTTGTTCAGCTGCTGGACAGGAGGAGTGGCCTTCATGCCAGGCGTGTCACCTACCACACCCTGGGACTGGACACCCTACAACACAAACAACTGTTAGTCTTACTCATCACACTCTGGGACTGGACACCCTACAACACAAACAACTGTGTAAGTCTTACTCATCAAACCCTGGGACTGGACACCCTACAATACAAACAACTGTTAGTCTTACTCATCACACCCTGGGACTGGACACCCTACAATACAAACAACTGTGTAAGTCTTACTCATCACACCCTGGGACTGGACACCCTACAACACAAACAACTGTTAGTCTTACTCATCACACTCTGGGACTGGACACCCTACAACACAAACAACTGTTAGTCTTACTCATCACACCCTGGGACTGGACACCCTACAACACAAACAACTGTTAGTCTTACTCATCAAACCCTGGGACTGGACACCCTACAACACAAACAACTGTTAGTCTTACTCATCACACCCTGGGACTGGACACCCTACAACACAAACAACTGTGTAAGTCTTACTCATTACACCCTAGGACTGGACACCCTACAATACAAACAACTGTTAGTCTTACTCATCACACCCTGGGACTGGACACCCTACAACACAAACAACTGTTAGTCTTACTCATCACACCCTGGGACTGGACACCCTACAATACAAACAACTGTTAGTCATATTCAGCACACCCTGAGACTGGACACCCTACAACACAAACAACTGTTAGTCTTACTCATCACACTCTGGGACTGGACACCCTACAACACAATCAACTGTGTGTCTTACTCATCACACCCTGGGACTGGACACCCTACAATACAAACAACTGTTAGTCTTACTCATCACACCCTGGGACTGGACACCCTACAACACAAACAACTGTTAGTCTTACTCATCACACCCTAGGACTGGACACCCTACAACACAAACAACTGTTAGTCTTACTCATCACACTCTGGGACTGGATACCCTACAACACAAACAACTGTTAGTCTTACTCATCAAACCCTGGGACTGGACACCCTACAATACAAACAACTGTTAGTCTTACTCATCACACTCTGGGACTGGACACCCTACAACACAAACAACTGTTAGTCTTACTCATCACACCCTGGGACTGGACACCCTACAACACAAACAACTGTTAGTCTTACTCATCACACCCTGGGACTGGACACCCTACAACACAAACAACTGTTAGTCTTACTCATCACACCCTGGGACTGGACACCCTACAACACAAACAACTGTGTAAGTCTTACTCATCACACCCTGGGACTGGACACCCTACAACACAAACAACTGTGTAAGTCTTACTCATCACACCCTGGGACTGGACACCCTACAACACAAACAACTGTGTAAGTCTTACTCATCACACCCTGGGACTGGACACCCTACAACACAAACAACTGTTAGTCTTACTCATCAAACCCTGGGACTGGACACCCTACAATACAAACAACTGTTAGTCTTACTCATCACACCCTGGGACTGGACACCCTACAACACAAACAACTGTTAGTCTTACTCATCACACCCTAGGACTGGACACCCTACAACACAAACAACTGTTAGTCTTACTCATCACACTCTGGGACTGGACACCCTACAACACAAACAACTGTTAGTCTTACTCATCAAACCCTGGGACTGGACACCCTACAATACAAACAACTGTTAGTCTTACTCATCACACTCTGGGACTGGACACCCTACAACACAAACAACTGTTAGTCTTACTCATCACACCCTGGGACTGGACACCCTACAACACAAACAACTGTTAGTCTTACTCATCACACCCTGGGACTGGACACCCTACAACACAAACAACTGTTAGTCTTACTCATCACACCCTGGGACTGGACACCCTACAACACAAACAACTGTGTAAGTCTTACTCATCACACCCTGGGACTGGACACCCTACAACACAAACAACTGTGTAAGTCTTACTCATCACACCCTGGGACTGGACACCCTACAACACAAACAACTGTGTAAGTCTTACTCATCACACCCTGGGACTGGACACCCTACAACACAAACAACTGTTAGTCTTATATTACTCATCACACCCTGGGACTGGACACCCTACAACACAAACAACTGTTAGTCTTACTCATCACAGCCTGGGACTGGGACTGGACACCCTACAACACAAACAACTGTTAGTCTTATATTACTGATCACACCCTGGGACTGGACACCCTACAACATAAACAACTGTTAGTCTTACTCATCACACCCTGGTTGGGACTTTATAATTAGGTCAAATATGATATATCTACCAGTATAACTTAAATAAACTCTTCATACTAATTCTAACATTCAAACAAACATGTCTTACTATATACTGTATACATATGTGTAGCAGTATCAGTGAAAATTTACAAGAACCAGCACTTCCTAAACTCGTACACTTTGTATAGAGATTGGTGTAAAGATATTGCCGTTAGATAATGCACAACGATACCATGATATATTTATCAAACTCGGTTTGATACATGCAAAGCAATGTATATACAGACATAGTTGGTTTAATTAATTACCTTGCAGACACAAAATAAACACCATTCTCAGTGTATAAGTATATAGTATACAGGTATACACTGTACATGGTGTATGTGTGTGGCACGGTGCCCCCTCTCTACTGTGTAATGTAAACAGACAGTAGAGATACAGATGCTGGTGTTACCACAGCCTACTACACTATAAAATGAAGTATTCTGACACTGTTATGACTATATACAGGGTTGTTGATGCCCATTAACTACCTACGGAGAGTACTTACTAAGTATCAGTCCTTACAAGTATAGCGTCTGGTTACAGCAGACATATAATTATGTATGGTAACAGCTGATAACGTATGAACTCTTCGTCATACAAGTTGTCTGGAGAGTGATTCACTCCATTGGCAATGAAAGTTTATATCAGCATGTACAGGCATTCTTGTGAATTCTAGGTGTGTTCATAACAGATGGCCAGATTGATTGCCTAAATCTTTGATGATTGCAAGAGTTTTCTTTTAGCCATACGATAACATTGGCACATTTTACAGACTTATGAAAGCTCTATGCATGTGTGACTTGTTTTTCACTGTTAAAATGATAACATATTAAATTCTATATTAAACCACAAGGCATATTAAATTATGACCAGGTACTGCTTTACGATACATTGTATACGTCGTGTACTTATAAAATACTGTATATATACGTGTACATACCTTGATAACAAAATCAAATATGAAATCATCCTCAAAATCTGATTCTTCTTTAACAGTATCCATACTACATGTACCAAAAATACCAATCTTATAAAAATCCTTCAGCAGAAAGTTGAACAGATCTAGGAACCGCCAGTTATCAGTACTGTGTACACACTATATGGGCCCGCTATACCACTGTGACCCAGACTAAAGCTGTAAAGCCATGAAATATCACTATCAAGACTGTAAAGTTTGAAAGACAAGGTGATCTCCACCTGTAAACAGGAAATCAATTTCAGGTAAACATTATTGTGATAGAACATTTGTAGGATGATCGGTCCTATTGCCTCCAGCCAGCCTATAAACAACACCATAATGAGAGATCTGTATTCATGGCCATTACTGTGTCCCACACCCCTTTAACTCGGGAACACCCCTGGAATTTCATAATGTTCTATTCCAATCTTTGGATTAGAAGAGTCCAAATACCTCTTCAGGTGTGAATGGGTTAATTGGTAAGAGGATTGTAGTTCAAGTTGATTATACTTTGGCCCTTATTTTTACTTGACAAGTTGATAAATCTTCATTCAAATTCATGATCAGGGACTAAAAATATGTGTCAAAATAAAGCATCACAGGTATGTATGAAAGTTCAACAAGTGCAAAATTTCAAAATATTGAAATAAGAATGTTATTGTTGATAATTAATGTTTTGCATGCATGTATATGCTAACTGTTTGTTGGCATTTTACATAAACCAAAACAATTCTTGGATGCATGACATTCACATACATGTACATACAATTTCCATACTTTCAAATACAAATATTTATCCCATTGATATATGTTTAATCACACAATGATGCACATCTGTGTTATCATGTACATATACGACCAAATGATCAGACTTACTCAAAAGTCATCTTTAATTTAATATATTCAAGTTTCAGCCCAACTGGTAGGGAAGGGGTGCAACTGCCATCATAGTTTCAACACTTGACAGCTGTGATATGACATGTAATATATATATACATCTTTATGTATATGTACCTGCAGGTAACAGTGTCGATATTGGTAAATACCTGAATACATATATGTGTTGACATTTACATCTACCAGGATGTGTGTATAATTCAGAAATCACCCTGGGTTGAGATGTAGATGGGCCGACATCAAAAACAAAGCGCCATAGGGTGGGGATATGGGGTCTGCCAAGGCCCCCATTGGGGTCCAATAATGACAATGCCTTAATGGGGGTATAGAGGGGTGAAGCCCCCCAGTCGAAAACAATTATAAGCGACTTAAAAATAAATCTTTTAAGACCTCAGGATACAATATATTGATTGTGTACTGCACCAGAATTGACACCAGACACTATTAATTTTTGTTATTTCTATTTCATCAATTTAATAAACACTCAAAGTTTAATTGTTTCTGACAAACTTAAATGGGTGTTGGATTTTTTTCAAATAATCTCCTGGTCCTAGCCTTTCTCCATGTCTTTAAAGCGGAACAGAAATCAAAATCTTCCTTCTTTGGTCCCATAATTATGATTCTTATTAGTTCATCTAGATGTAAGTGTGCAGGTGAGAATACATGTAAGAAAATGTAATACATATATTTTTAATTAATTAGATTATATATAGAATTTTCGTATTAAAATCGTTAAAATGCACATCTTTTTTTATTACACATCATAACAGAGAAACTTTCTACTCATGAATTTCTATGTTCCAAAACTGAATATTCTTAGCGATACTTCAAAGGTTTCCGACATTTTTGTTGCTACACTGTATGTGTTTTCAGGCTTTCATACATCTTACCGCAATTGTCGACATATTAAGTTAAATTATCTGATTCAGGATGATGAATGTTTCATCACAGACAAATGTGTTAGCCTACCTTTGTCACATGTGTCTGAGAGGTCGCCTGATATTTCCTGTTTTCGTCACAATAAAAAGAATTCATTAAAGTGTTGCAGATTGCATTTTATCTAGTATGTTTATTATTAATTATTTTCAACTATACAAACTCTTTGTTACTATCAGAATCGACGTTAGAGAAGGAAAATTTCATTTCACTTCGACTGTCGCAGCATTCGCGGCCAATTTTTTGTTAGCTTGAGTTCTCTAAGTGTGCACTTTTCGTCATTATTAAAGTAAACTCCCGAAGTATCGAAAGTAATGACGTCAGAACCAATCAGAAGTATTCTACTTTCACTTAATTTCTAGATACAAATATAGCCACAGATGGGAAAGCTTACTTCCGGACTGCTGACTGAAAAATATGAGCCGAGAATGGCCTGCATAAATAAAACTATTGCGCTATAAACGACAAGACTGAGTCTGCGCCTAGTAGGCTCCAATTAGTCATTTTACTGCGCCATATTTAATTTATCTGTGCAAATGGCGCAGCCCAGAGTGATCCCTGTACATGACACCAGTTAGTACAGTATATATACATATTACACTTCTAACAACTCATCAACAAGCAAAGTGATATGTGTTACACCTAGGCCTAGCTGTCTTATATAGATCTACTGCCAATGTAACATAACCTGCCACCCAAGCCAATCACAGTAATCGTCACTAATTGATCTTAATGCATTGATAGCAGGCTTCAAAAAGGCCCATATCCACTAAGTGGCTGCTGTACAAATTGTGATGTAGTGGGGGTTAATGGCTACCACTCGGCCTGATGTACTCCTCACAGCCAGCACTGTCTACAAAACTTCATCAGGCATTTTGGTGTGCAAGCATGCAATCTGCACTAAACAAGTGCTGGGTCAACTGGTAGCAGTACTCTACTCTATACACTCATATACTTCAATTCTTATCATGTGTCACATTTTTCTCTGGTTGTTCGGCAAATGTTTGCTGCATGCACTTTGATTAACCTGAACCTAACCATTAGAACATACGGAATGTCTTCTTAATGTAGATCTAAAACCACTATAGAGCAATTAATTATAACCAATTTATTGTACTGTGATCATGACTTTTGAATATACAGATTGTACTGCACAGGTTACATAAATGCTAAATACAGGCTACACCAACATTCCACGATGAAAGTACATTGTACTTACAAAAATGTATGTTTTATATACATTATATATAAATCTCAATTCATGATCTTCGTAAATAACATAACAAGTATAGAGTACGGTGCTTGGCATCGATCACAGCAGTACATATATCATGAATGAACATAATATGTATTAGACCTCTCTGAGATAAGTAGATATATACTCTCATCATTTATTCTACCAAGTACCATCTGGTGACATCAAATACCTGTTCAGTTACATACACATGTGCGTACGGTGCATATGACTTACAAAATGTTTCAATCTAATTTATGTAACAGTGCATTAAAATTAACTGAATGACCCAACTTTGATCTCACAACAAAGAGTAAATAAATTAATGTCAAGCCCCAACTTTGACAAAAAAAGAATAAATAATGTCATGATCAATTATAATATTATTTTATAAATTTATCAAATATGTTTACCATTAATACTCAAAGCCCATATATATTCAAATGAGTGCTGCATTATATATTTTGATATTTATTTGTGTGGTACAGCAAACTGGTCAGTATATGTCAAGCTCAATTTTAAGAAACTGTACTTTTTAGACAGGCAAACAATCGATATTGTTACAATATATACAGTATCTCTTCTGATTTTGATCCGAGACTTTTTCTTTGCACATGTTTATATGCACTGGCCTGGTAAGTAGCATTTTCCCAAAATAAACAGGAAATATTATTCAGTCAGCTAAAAAGTATCTGTTTGTCTGAAACCAAAAACTTCACAATGAAGAATATGTACATGACAACATATGTATAACCTACATGTATATTACCAGGTAGTACATGTATATAGAACCACCACCTACAAACATACAATTAATATTGTCATACATGTTAGAACAGTCATATCAGGATGCATTACAGGTATTTGCATATGGTATGATAAAGTCAAATAAATCCATATGTGCAATACATACATGTACCGGTATTTAGTCAATAAGTAGGTCCTGTTAGAAAATGTGACATCTTATAGAACCTAACGTAGGCATACAAATGTACAAATCAAACAGATCCGTCACAACGTACAATTAGGGGATAGAACGTTGTTTTGAGTGGCTATACTGGCGATTAGAACATGAAATTTGGTTTTAAACCAAATTTCATGTTCTAATCGTCAGTATAGACACGAAAAATAACGTACTATCCCCATTCTAACACTCATTGACAATTTTACTACGCTAACATGTTTAGATACATTGTATTTCCTTGCTACGAGTACGTAGTAAAGTACTATGTGACCTGGCGGGTGACGTGTCTTTCTATGGCCAACTGACCAATCAGAAGGAAGCTTTCAAAAGTCGGTCATTTAGCCACGCCCATACATGGTACTAGCGAGCGCTTGGTCTGGATGTTGACGAGGCGGAATATTTGGATTTAAATTCTTCGTGAACGTATGTAACGACATCCTTGGATTAATATTGACAAAATGTCTACAATTCTATGTCAGTATGCTTGCCAATATGTTCGTATCGACAAAATCGTGTGTTAAGATCTTTTAAAATTTGTGCAAATGCACACGACACTGTCACAGTGAAATGTTTGTTTTGATTTCGGAGAGAGCTGCCTACACATGGATGGAATTAACGTTTCATGAATAAATGGAGGTAAGAACATGATATGATTACGGTTTATCCTTACTTTATTCAGCTAATACATTCAATCGGTCCTCTCTGCTCTGATGCTAACTTGACGTACGCCTATCATGCAGTGGAATCAATGTTCATCGATAGATGGGGATCCCATCACGACGCCATTTTGCTTTCGGTAGACACAGGGCGTGGCTTAAGCTCGATGGGAGGAGCTTGATACGATTGATCATGATTGACCATGATTCTATCGCACATTAGAACATAGTCAATATCCAATCAAAACGCGTATTACAAACGTATCGTGTTAGAATGTAACATTGAATCGGGAACTAAGGGCTGTAATTATAATGATCATTTGTGATAATTAGTACATATTGTACATTACATACAACATCCCAACCGGGGAAATAAACAATCTTTTACAAGAGATAGGAGAAGTGAAACTAGTGAGATGAGTGAGACATGAACCTGAGACCTCCTGGTTATATTATGGATCCCCTGACATTACCACCAGGCCAAAGGGTCCGGACCAGTTAAAGCAAAGTCGTGTCTCCAGGTAACAGTCTTTGGGTAGCAAACTTTGACAAACGTAAGTTCTTCAAGTTCTGCAAGGGCTAGAGCCTTGATATCTCACATATTGTATAAATATTAAGGCAATGGATTATAAGGTTTGAAAATGTCAATGACCTTAACGTTCTTTCATGGTCATGGGGTCATTTATCTTTAAAACTTTAAATGACATTTTATTCATTACCATGGCCAGGAGACGACGAATCTATTTCTAACAAATCCAAGATGGCTGCTTGTCGGTCATATTATTTTTCGGATCTGTCCGAAAATGGACTATGCACAACTAGGCATAAGGGGAACCTACAGTACATATGAAAGAGAATGATCCATCCAGAACTTCTCAAGAAATAGGGGTAACAAAAATTGTTTAAGGACGGACGACAAATGTTGATTTCTAATCAGTGGTTATGGAGAAGAGGTCGCTTGAATGAATATAGCTAAAAAATCCTTTTTGGCCATGCCCCTCAACCCCCTTGAGGGTCAGTCCCACCATTATTAGTACAATTTTTAATCCCAAGCACCTAGGGGATTCTTTTTGCTGCAAATTTGGTTGATTTCCAATCAGTGGTTAAAGAGAAGAAGTCGCTTAACCAATATAGTTAGATAATCCTTTTTGGCCCCGCCCCTCAGTCCCCTGGGTAACCTGGTTAGTCATACCTCTTGCACAAGTTTGAATTCTGAGTACCTATAGGGATGCTTCCTTACAAATTTGGTTGATTTCCAATCAGTGGTTATGGAGAAGATGTTACTTACTAATACTAGTGATGTTCCGATTAATCGAGTTTGTCAAGTATCACTTGTTGGAGGTGTCAATTAATCGAATAAGAAATCTGTAATCGAGTTTCCTCGGAAGTGCCCAACATCATGATTTTATCAAAATATATTAGCCAGTTTGTAGATAAACCTACGAAAATAAAGCTTGACAATGTCAATAGCACGATTGTAGGAAAGGGTTGATGCTTGAATAGTAGCATACAAAAATCAAGCGTCACAATAACTGGTGTACAGTTTTGTAATATATATGTATCTATGTACACTGTAGACATACAGATGACCAAGATTTCGTTTGTAGGATCCAATATAAGTTGCAGTAACAATGTTGGCTCCTCCCCCCTCTGTAGTACCAATATAAGTTGCAGTAACAATGTTGGCTCCTCCCCCCTCTGTAGTACCAATATAAGTTGCAGTAACAATGTTGGCTCCTCCCCCTCCGTAGTACCAATATAAGTTGCAGTAACAATGGTCACACTTTAATTTGATACAAATGGTCATTACTCTCCTAAACTAAAGCAGCACCCAATTATACATTTTGATATGATTCTGACTACAACCACTTTATCCAAAATGAATATGATTTGGTAGGAAACTGTTTAACTAACAAGCGTAACATTTTTTGACAGTTGAGTATCTCAATTCTCATATTTATAGCAAGGCAATTCAGAATACATTAAACTGTTTAAATGTTAAATGTTTCATGTTTGCATGTAACTTTTACTATCATAGTTTGTATATATGTTTTAGTCTAATGTTTGTAGTGCTAATGGACAACTTGCATGTGCCTTGACTTATTTCATTTCATTTTACTTTTTAGTGTTGCATGTTATGTACAACAGTGCTTTTATGTGAATTTTATTTGCTTTGTGTGATGTTTCTTACTTTATGTTATTTATCTATGTGTTTGTCGAAATACAAGCTCCTAGGAGCTTATGTTCCTGTTACCTTTATTCGACGTAAAATAAAGGTTCTTGTATCTTGTATCTTGTAAACTACAGTCCCCTTGGTTCTCCCAACAAATGTGACCACCTTTCTAGTGTTAACCCATTTTTTTAATTAATAGGGATCAAGACCTCACCAAATTAAAGTTGACCCATACCCAATGTTTGAAGTCCCGGTGACTTGAAGTGTAGGAGATACAGTAAGCCAGGGCAAACTTTTCCTTTGATGTAGGTCAATTAAGGTCATATAAAGATCCAAATACAAAATGACCTACTTTTGATTCAAGACTGCCTTACCAAGGTGAGCCCATACCTTAAATATGAAATATTCCAGTGACCTGTTTGATGTAGGTCAAAGGTCAAAATGCAAGTTGGGGTGACCTATTTTTTATATACATTGTACATGTGTATGACACACCAACTTGCCAAGGTGAACAGTTCAACCCATACCCCAAAAAGGTTCCAGTGATAAATAGGCATAGTGTAGGTCTTAGAGCCTGCACAAGATAGCAGAATGAGGGTAGGACAGACACAACACAAAGACTATAGCCCCCGGGCCCCACTCCCCCTTAAAAATGCAGCACCCCCGGCCCTTTTGTTGTATGTTATACAGTATGTATATGACCTTTATCATAATTCAACGCATCCCAATCATATTTTGTGGGCATATCATGCAAAGAGCCCTTAAAAAGTATACAAATTGCAATGCAGTCATGCACACTGATCAATAATGCTGTAACTAGAATTTGAATAATGAAACTTTTCATAATCATGTATACAAATTAGTGGTGTGTCGATTAATCGATTTCGTCGATGATTGATCATTTATTGTTTTCAATCAACTGATCGATCACAAATAGCATGATCGATTTTCAAGAGAAAAACTGTGGTTTTTGAGAACAAAATTTAAAATCTAAAAACATATCACCAGACATACGAAACTGAGACAATCTAATCTTATTTTAGTGAAATACTCCGAAGTGCAGATGCCGATTGACACGCAAAAAGCTACTTTCAACTCACCATGGACCTTCGCCTTTACGCCATCGCTTATAACTTTAAAAATAATGTTTTATGTGTAAAGGGGGATAACTCTAACACTTCAATTCTTAAATGACACAAGATTGTCGACGATGTCGCTGTTCCACTGTATCCCCCAAAGCAAGCCAGGTCGTATGTTTCAGTTTTCACTCTAGCTGTTACTGTTGTTTCCAAGGAGGAGATAAAATTTATATTTGTTATGAACTGACAGTTTGTTGAGTTTTATTTCAAGAGTCAAGACAGTACAATTGTAAGATAAAAAAAAAACAAGTTAACATTGCGTAAAAAGTTTCATTATCTGCATCAAAACACAATCCATTCAGGATGCAATTCAATAAACAATATAAATATAGCTAATGAGCTAATACATGTAGCTAATAGCTACAAAATTACACACAAAAAGTGTCAAAAAAAGTAAATATACTAAATATACACCATGAATTTGTGCAAAACTATTGCAAACATATGATCGATTATTAATCGATGATTGATGGGTTTATTGAAACCAATGATTGATCATGAAATATAAACCAATTCCCAACACTAATACAAATGTATATACATGTAGAATGCAAGGCACATACAGAGTGGTCATGGAATACATCTGGATCTATTTTCCAATTTCGTCATGTAAGAAGTGCATGGTATCCGTGAAACTATATGAACAAACATACAGTAGACAGTTGAAAGTAACGACAACCTACATGTACGTAGAACCAGATACAGCAGTTATACAATCGGCCCGTTTCATTCAAACGTTGTTGTGCCATAAATGTGGTGATATAATACAGCTTATACTATTTGATAGATGTATTAATCGAGTACATAAATAAAAATAATATTGTGGTTACTGTAATAATTGAACTAGAATATTAATATTGTCGGTGTGAGACGGATTCCTGCACTGTTGTTGATGAACGTGACCATCTGCTTCAGACCAGGGCAGAGGGATACTACTGTCGCCAAACGCCAACAGCAAATATCGCATGGCAATAACTCTATAAATTACGCATAAACACACATAACACAATAAAGAATCTAACAGAGATCTATTTCTATATTGTACCTGTTCTTTTTCGTCCGTATCTCCCAATTTTTTCTTCAACTTCCCTGCAATGTTTATACCGATTTTGCGTCCCTTTGAGTACATCTCGCACTTTGGGGCGGTCCAAATTATCAGTATTCATCCATTTTCTTCATATCGACCCTATGGCATGCTGCAGGTTTGCAGAAAATAACTTAAGGACGTACATGCACTAATCAAAACAACTTGGCGATAGTTTAGAAACTTTTCGACAGTTCAGCCATGACAGTTCCACCGGATACTGCCCAAGTCACGTGACATTTTTTTCTCTTCTTACTATGTCTATAGCCTGTTTCCAAAATGTATACCACCCAGTCACATTCCTTACATAGTTTCAGTTAATTTCCTCATTTTGTTAATTACTAAGGTAATCATGGTTTAAAGTTGTTTTAAATTATAATTACATACATTAAAAAGTGTTTCATTTTTCAAAAATGTATTATTAAGACAATTGGTTAAAAGCAAGTTATGAGTACAAGCACGGAATTAGCTGAGTTCGTGGTGCAAGGGATACAATACCTGTTGCTCGAAACAAACTATTTTTCATAATGATAAAAAAGAGCTTAGTGTATATAGGCCTAACATATACGTCTCTGGTTGTATATATCAAATATTGAATTTTCGGTTTCTCAAATCTTAAACATATATAATGTATTTAATTATAAATATGTCTGAGATACACTTTTTCTGTATTTAATTTTTTAAACTTGCAAATCAATATGAATAAGCTGTAACATGCCAAGACGTTGTCTTGTAAACATAATAAAGCACTCTATATAACAAATGTTCAATTCTCATATATATTACATAATGTTATGTGAAATTGATATTCATATTTAAACCAGATCGATTTTGCACAATATATGTCACAAAACCTGAGAATTAGTTTCAGCTAGTTTTATACATGGATTAAGGGTTCTAAGCACACTTTTATACTTGCGTGGGTTTGGATAGATTTTCGATAAAAATCCCCTTATTAATGGCATATACGAGAAGCACAGAAAGCTTTCGATGTCGGAAAATCGACACTAACTATTTTGCTCGTACCAAAAAATCAAAATTCTATTTGTAGTAGGTTAAAATTGCTTGACACAATTGGAAATATGAAAAAAATGTTTATTTCACAAACATCCTCGAAATTAAAAAAAAATTCACACGTCAAATGTACACTGTATGCTCTCTCCGCACACATCACCTCTATTATTCCTCCAAAAACACACGATTTTCACGTTTCAAGAAGTTTGTCATCTATCGTCTATTGTGCCATAAAAACGTTTGACCCCCCCCCCCCCCCACAATACAAATCGTGAATATACTTACTCTAAACAACTTATAGGCTTTATAAACTTATAGGTCCAAATAGCAATAGCCTTTATATTGGTGTAGAGGGTATGCAATCCTGTACAAGAAATCTATCATTTAATATCATTAAATAAAACTGTCAGTAACAACTTCTCAGGCACCTGTGGTTTTGATTGGATACGGACCACCTTTTAATCTGCGATAGAATAATGATCAATCATGTAAACTTCGCGCATCGCACAAATAGTTCAAGCCACGCCCTCTTGTCTGAAGGGTTCTGACTCTCTCATCCACTAAATATTATCGTCTCAATATTTAGTGAATTAGACAGTCGGAACCTTTTTGAGTATTTCACAATGAGACAAAAAATAGAAGCTATAGTAGGAAGGACCGATGAAATTTTGAAAAAAATACGAGAAAAACTTCACTGTTTCTGTAAGCGCGAGATCCAAAGACATTTCAGTAGAGAGAAAACAAAGGTTTTTGCGCACTCTGATCGTCAAAATAAAGCGATATAGGATTTTGGGTTAGAAAGGGGCGTACATTTTTTTCTGAAATGAACTTTTGTGTACTACAGGGTGTTCGGCGGGCCTCGCATCCACATTGAGTTCACAACAACATGATAAATTGCATCTTTGTTGTTCATACGAGGAGTGTTCGAAAATTGTTGCAAACGCACTGCTTACTCGAGTATCACGTGATTTACTTGTATTATGGACAAAGTATGTTGATTTTAAAACAACAGAAAACAACCAAGTATGGCACAAAGGATCACACACATATGCTACACCTTATATCATAACGTCCTCCTAGGACTCTTCATTGATGCTAGGGGCCAAAAGATGGGAATCCAAAATATCTAAACTAATGTAGAAGCAGAAGGGTCAGGTGCGTAAAACCCATTTAATTTATGAGTTTAGAAGTGAAATTAAGCTAGTTCTGTATGATTTCAAATCGTGTACTACGAAAATGTGAATATTATGTACCGTGGCACTACTCAAATGATATTAACTATAGCTATGGAGGCTCCAGCAACCTCGGGGACTAACAAATCCACCAGCAGAGTCTGCCATCCCTTATCATTAAAGATGACGTAACACACATAGATATTTCTCTAATATCTTGCCATGTTGGATAGGGTTTGCCCATGTAAGAAAGCTATGTAAGAAAAATCTATCTTACATAGCATATCACGCGACATGACGTCACAATGGCTCAACAATGGCGTGACGTCACGAATACGGTAAACTCTGATGCCGAAAAGAGAAAACGACGGCGTGATGAAATTAAAACCTTTCATAAAATTATAACCATAAACACCAGGAAGAGGAGATTAATTTTTCTGCGCAAACATTGTTTGCAAATATAGGGTATGCTTAAACTCGCTATCTAATGCGTTTTCGTCAAAAAAGCTCAAGGAAAAAGTTTAAATTTCAAAATGGCAGCCTGTTTAAACATATTTTCATGGTTTTTGAGCTTATTCGGGTAGTTGATATGAGAGAAAAATACTCTTTCATTATGTGTGTATGTAGGATAGGGATATTCCACCCTCGGGATCACAAAATGTGGTAAAACCCTCGGCAAGCCTCGGGTTTCACCACATTTTGTGACCCCTCGGGTGGAATATCCCTATCCTACATACACGCATATGAAAGAGTCTTATAATAGTCATGTAATATATACCAAAATGTTTGTAATTACATAAAATTTCTTTATATATTCAAACATAAGCTCTATATGGTAAGAGGTTCTTAAAAAAGTGACTTTGTGGGAAGATGAAGCATGGGATAATTTTAATTTCTACAATATATCCAACCAGAAAAACAACAATGCTATCGTACTATCAAGTGTCTATAGCACACGATAGGGATGTTTGTTTGACTGGATATCGCTCTTTCAAAGCATACACATTGATTTTGTTTTGTCATCACACAAAAAATAGCATATAGGGAGGTATTTCAATCATCACAAATGCTCTTGTTAGAGATTAACAAGACTTCTGAACATAACAATAAGACGATTTTTAGGAAAAAAAATTGTTTAACCGCTGAGTTTAAGGTAAAAAATGCAGATTTCATAAGAAGCCTCAAACGCAACATTTTAAGCTACTGTCTTGAAAACAGTCTTTTCACTTCGTTCGGTATTCAATAAGAACTTTGTTAATAATTAATTATAGGCCTACACTAATACATTCGCAGTCAGAGTTTACAAAGCTCAAGAAGGGAGAGGTGTAAATTATATAATACACCATTACTAGGCATCAAGGACATATACGTCCCTGCTAGGCATACATGTATGTAGAATCACGGACTTAGCTAATCTAAGTCCGTGGTAAAAAATTTCAAATCTTTTTAAATAATTACTTTTCCATTGATTGTATGCAGAATGCGGCTTTCTGTTTGGTTGAGATTTTCTTTTCATACCTCTAAGAAAAAAGAACCGAAAATGGCGCGAAAAATGTGACGTCACAGTTTAGTTTAAACGTATTTTATTGTAAAGTATACAAGTGGATTAGACAACAAGTTATTACAACTTGAAATAGTCCTCTCCACAATAATGATAATGATTGAATACATATATATGTTGGGGGGGGGGGGGTTAATTAATAGTAAATTCATAAACAAATAAACATATACACAATCAAAACAATGTCATGTAGCAAGAGTGATTCGTTTGCAGAATTGTCGTGTACTATTTCATTATTTATACAATTTCATCATTTTATCATTTTATCAACAGAAATAGCACAAATCAAAATGAAATTTTCATATTCGAGATAACTCTGATAATGAAGAATTCCACCTAGTAGTATGTGAATTAAATTATAATCTGACAAAGAGTGCAAATAAGCTATTAACTCTATATCAAACTTAGTACTGATAAGGCACCAAAGATCGTCTCTAAGTTTCTCACTTTTTGTACAATGGAGAACAATATGCGTGGTAATATCATTGTGTATAAAATACCACAAAAATGACACAGTTCATTAACATTGGTAGATCTTATGTCTACGCATAACTTAACCACATTATTAATTCTGTGTAAATGTTCTGGATACCTCAAGGCTAATTTCCATAAAGTGTAGGGACAAATTCTGTCATGAAGTAACAAAAATCTTTTGAAGTCAGAGTCACTGTTCATTCGTTCATGCATCATGGATTCTTCTCTATTATATACTGCCTGGTACACCAATGATTTCCACAATACTTTACTTGGAAAAAGAGCGTCAGAAATATACTTAAGTATATACTCGAACAAATCATACTTACGAAGTATTCTCACAATGTCAGGAATGAAACTACTTTGACAAAAATTATACAAACGATACATTAGAAGACGTTTTAGAAATATTGTATGGATTAAATATTTTTTATGCATTCTGCAAAGTCGACCAAGGAACAAAAGCTTTCTTAAATCTATGTACGCTTCGAGTTCCAAACAATTAATGAGTTAGTCATGTCAGTTCTAGTCCTAAAACTGAAGGCTTGGATAGATTTTACAATAACATTATGAGCACGCTCAAGTTTAATCACTTTTGTTCTAGAAAGTTGCCAAAATTCACATCCATATATAGCTGATTGAAAAACTTTTGTCTTAATTATGTCCCCCAAACGAAGTGGGGGGACATATTGTTTTTGCTCGGTTTCTTTTTATTATTATTATCCTTGTTTCTTCCACTTTCTTCCGCCGCGGAGGTTTCCGACCGTTTTCTCAAAAACTACTGGATGGATCTTCACGAAACTTCACACACATACTCATTAGGGGCGGGGTGTGTGAAAACGGGTTGTTTTTTCGCGACCGGAAGTCCAAGATGGCCGCCAGAGCTAATTTCCGGTTTTCAAAATTCAGTCTCCGATTTCAGTAAAAATTGGTACATGGGTGTTTTAAGGGATGCTGAATAACATGGTAACATTTTCGTAAAGTTTGGTTGCCACCGAAACGAAAATGGAGGCCTCTGATTGGTCGAAATTTATATATTGTCCAATTTCAATGAAATTTAATATATATGTGTAGTATTACACCAACAACATTGTCGTCACATCCGTTTCATGATTCGTCAACATGGCCGCTATTTCCTGGCTTCTGATTGGTCGAAATTTATATATTGTCCGATTTCAATGAAATTTAATATATATGTGTAGTATTACACCAACAACATTGTCGTAACCTCCGTTTCGTGATTCGTCAACATGGCCGCTATTTCCTGGCTTCTGATTGGTCGAAATTTATATATTGTCCGATTTCAATGAAATTTTATATATAACTGTAGTAGGACACCACGGACATTGTGGTAACCTCCGTTTCGTGATTCGTCAACATGGCCGCTATTTCCTGGCTTCTGATTGGTCGAAATTTATATATTGTCCGATTTCAATGAAATTTTATATATAACTGTAGTAGGACACCACGGACATTGTCGTAACCTCCGTTTCCTAATTCGTCAACATGACCGCTGATATATGGGGTGTCAGCTATATTTCCATTGTGAGTTCATTGGGCTCATCAGTTCCGACCAAAGGGGTAGTTTGGGGGACATCTGTAATGGGGTAATTAGCACTTGTTATTTTTACTATGGTTAAAGGGTTGAGAGTTCTGGGGTAAGCCCCGAATCTTATAATAGCTAGTGTACCACATTTTAATTTTTTGCAAGCTACATCCGTTCTATCAGATGAACAAAATTTATAATTCAACAGGACACCAACATGGGAAATAGTTTCAACAACTTGTAGAGGATTTCCATATAAATACACATTTTGGGGCAACGCTTGCGTTTTTCCCCTAGTAAAGACAACGATTTTACTTTTATTTGTAGAAAACAAAAATCCACATTTACAACTATAACTTACACAAATCTTAACCAATTCTTGCAATCCGACACAGATGATTCTATTTCATTTATAAATCGTTAATAAACACCAAATACATTTTGCCGATAATGACCCACCTTGTAATATACCCCTTTCCATAAAAACAGAGGGAGACAAATGACCTTGAAATGCAACATTACTAACAAAGCCAGTACACATTTGTTTTAATATAGTCCATATTTTACCCTTGAAGCCAAAATTATACAGTTTTAGAAGCAAACCATCATGCCAAACAGTGTCAAAGGCTTTATTGCTATAGATCTAGAAAAGCAACAAAGGAATCGGAGCCATTTTCTAGATTGTATCTGATGCATTCCTGCAAATTAAAAGAAGTGCATAAGCTACATAATTTTTTTCTGATAAGCTGATTGTTGTTTATTTGGAAATGTTTCCGATTCCAACAAGGAATTCATTCTAATAGACAAAACTGATTCAAATATTTTGAAGAAGACGGGTATGAGGGTAATACCTCTATAACTATTGGGGTCATCTTTTGGTTTATACCATTACCTTGATTTTCGCTTCAAATTTTGCCGAAAGTTACGTATACTGGTCCTTTAAATTTGAAAAATAAGTTTCAAAAATTAATTATAAGCATGCATTGATGTCAATTATGTTTTTAAAAAAATCCGAAAATGGCGAGAAAAATGTAAACGTTACCATACGGCAATAATTGGCGTTGCGTATTGATTTGTAAAAAGGAATTCGTTGTATGATCAGTCAAATTGGACATAAACATGTTTTAAATTTTAAGATAAGTTTCAAAAATTAATTATAAGCGTTGATGTCATTTATTCTTTAGTTTCATAGGGTTACGAAAAAAATTAGCTTACAGATTCATACAGTTTGAAAACAAATTTTTTTTCATACCCCAATGAAACTTAAAATAAATTGTCATCAATGCTTCAACAAATATAAATAAAAAAAGTTTAACACGACCGAAAACTTTAAGTGAATTAGATATTTCGACAAAATGACACAAGATATTAAGCTAACAAATCTTCGTGACGTCAGCTCCGGTGCCAAATGAAAGCGCTAAGTTGATTGGTCGAAGAAACAGGGGTGTGCGCACTCTTCGCTGATTCGATTGGCTAACGGCAAATGTGAAGTTCGATCACGAAAGGTGTGTTATTGTTTACGTTTGTTTTCAGGGTCAGTTAACAAGAGCTGAAGAATTCAGATCGATGATGGTGAGTATGAATAAGGGGAAAACCTTCAGTTATTGGCATACATGATTTGTGATTATTCATAGATGTATTCCATAAACTTTGTCGTGGAAAAGCCATTCAGTAATTGTAGGCTAGCAAGTTCTGTTTGCTTGTCCACCTAATTACAATACCCTTCTGTCATGATTTACATGTATAGGCCTACATGTTCCGCTACATGTTATCCTATATCCGGTTCTGTTTACACATTTAGTACGTGCTCTTTATTCATGATGCATGTGTTCAAAACTTTGTGTATCAGTTGGTAAAACGAATGATATAAGTTTGCGTTAACCGTTCAAGGTGAGACTGAAGGTGAACATATCAGACCTACGTTAATTTAGTTTAGTATATTGTGATGCTAAATTCGAAGGGCAATGTATATCACCGAAGTTTCTTCTAGCACACCACGAGACAGTTAGGCATATATGAGTTAAATGTCTTAATTCTGGAGTCTAGCTGGGGGGGGGGGGGGGTATATTACATGTATTTTTAGTGTTAACTGCTTTAATTTGGAAGCTAGACATATTTTTATTCTTCAAAAAAGGTGGAAGTGATGAGATCAATTTATAGTAAATAGACTTTTGATAAAAGTTACACATTATGGATCCATTCAAACTGAATAGATAATACACATTGCATTGGTCACTGCACAGGATTGGTCATTTATATACATATGTGATCAATCTACACATGCGGATCCTGAGTCTAGTACTCATAAAGTTATGAAAGGACTCATAGAAATTCTAAAAATACTCTAATTTTCATATTGTGGGACCCTTCGTTTTCGGAAACATGTACAAAAAGGACCCATGAAAACAAATTGTAAATTGATCGCTGCATATACATGAAATCCATATATCACTCTAATATTATCTAAATTGTATGATGGAATGAGATTGCTATCAGAGCCTGTGCTTGTATGTATCATTTGATATTAAAAATGTAAAAACTTTGATTGGAAATAATATTAATTCAATTTTATCCTCATGGTATGACAAATGTACAAATTTTTAACTTGATAATTGTGTAATAGGACGAGGAAAAGTGATGAAGACCCTTGGCTCTCCAGTCTGGTGCTCTACCGCTGAGCTAAAGGGAAATTCCCAACAGCTCACACTTGTAAGGCAATCAAATCAGTTCACATCTTTTACACTATTCCACCCTTTTTTAAATCTCCAACCAAGGTTCTTTGACTCCCAGCTAAGGATTCTCCTACCTTGAAATGGGAAGGGTCATCCACACAAGTTTGTAATTGGACAAGGAAAAGTGATAAAGACAGTGCTGTTGGTTGGACTCAAACCTGTGACCCTTGGCTCTCCAGTCTGATGCTCTACTGACTGAGCTAAAGGGAAATTCCCTTGCCTTTGTAATGCAACCTATAATCAATGCACATCTTTTACTAATTGCAAGAAGAGTAGTTTGGTATGACTTACTTAGTGTTAAATACAGTCTGTTGCTCAGCCAACGGAGCTTGCTTTTTTAACTCAGTTGGTAGAACCCTTGATCATCATGCTGGAGACCTGGGTTCGATTCCTGATCGGGGCACTCGACAGGTATGTATTTTCCCCTGTTCTATTACATTGGTGCCCATCTAATTCCCACGGTGGTGGTATTGAGAGAGAGTATCAGGTTGAGTTTCAGAAACTCTCAAGAAAAATTGGTGGAATAGTGTAAGAGGAGTGTATTTGGTGTGGCTTGTAAGGTTTATTATTAAATACAGTCTCTGTCAGTGTCACTCAGCTGAAAAAAAGGAGCATTCTTCTTTGGCACAGTTAGTAGAGCCGAAGATTAACTACGCAGAAGATCAGGGTTTGATTCCTGGTGGGGGCATTCAACAGGAATGTGTTTTCCCCTATTCTATTACATTATCATGATGATTGGTTACATATGAAATACCAGGTATTTTGATGATGATCACAGATCTAGAATTTCTGTGTTGATAGCATACAGTGCAATATGTGTTTCCTAGGCTTCATCATCTTTGGATGGGGAGCCTGCCACCCCAGTTCATGACAAAGAGGAGCCCAAGTTTATGAGGCAGATAAGCATGTCAAATCTGAAGGATGAGTTTTGCGACCCAGATAATCCAAAACAGATACAGTTTGAAGACATCAGTGCTGCAGCCTACAAAATAAGAGATGGCGTAATGAAGACTCCTTGTACAGTAGGTATTATCTTTTAAAAAATAAAAAGATAATTGGTTTATTGTATTGATTTTTATAATTTGATAAACAAAACTTTGATATGAGTAACATGCAAGTTTCTAAATATTATTGATTTTATACAGTGAAAAAAGCTGGAATAGAAATCTTAAACTAAGAAGCAAATTTCTGGAAAAAATCATGCTTTAGTATTATTCTGCTTCTGCTAAAAAACTTTTTCATTTAATATCAACTACTGTATTCGCCGTAATTAGCGCCGAGGTGGGTGCCTAAAAATTGGTTCCAAGGTGGGCGCTTAATAACTAACAAAAGTAAGATCTGGATGAAAAAAATGTCATTACTATAAAGTAAATATGGTAAGTACAATGTATTTGAGCAAGAATGTTTAGTACTCATGAATTGTCATCAATTTCAGACAATTTGTAGACATATTACCGATATTTGTGGGCTTCTTTCTTGTAAACAAGTGCTTAGTGAGGTTTACCACACCGTTACATAGAGTTCATTTAGTTGTGTCACGATTAAAAAGGGGCGCTTATATAGTTTTTATACTTCTGTAGAAGGGGGTGGGGCGCTGACAGGGGGAGAGGCGCTAATTACGGTGAATACGGTTTGTAGATTAACTCATTCATCCCTGCAGACACATTTGAACTCTTCCAGTTCATTATAAAATTTCAGGGCTGAATGAGTTAATACATTCGATGGTTCCACTGTACACAGCTGTCAACCTTCCTTCACTAGGCGGGTCGAAGTCTTAGCTCCTTTGTTGATATGTTCTTTTTGGCCAAATATTTCCTATCTCCCTCAAAACTCCCTCATTCAAGTCCAAACTCACACGAACTCGGGATCTATATCCTGTGGTCAAATGATCACCTTGTTATTGCAGATTTTGTGCAATAAATCCAAGTTTAGACTTGGATATCTATATATATAATGATTTCTGATGTCATGGTTTTTCTGAAGCAGTACATGTTTATAATCATTACTTGATGAGAGTCTAATAGAATCAACAATTAATAATATGTTTTTCTGTTTTCAGCGGTCTCGGTTATCTGGACTTCTGGGTGTTAACCTGTTCTTTAAAAAAGAATTTCTACAGTTTACTGGCAGGTAATGAGAATTGTATATTGAGTTTACTGGCAGGTAATGAGAATTGTATTGTGAATTTACTGGCAGGTAATGAGAATTGTATTGTGAGTTTACTGGCAGGTAATGAGAATTGTATTGTGAGTTTACTGGCAGGTAATGAGAATTGTATTGTGAGTTTACTGGCAGGTAATGAGAATTGTATTGTGAATGATCAAGAATTAATAATAAAGTAAGTGTACTGATCAGTTACCCCATTATATTTACCAAATTCAGTTGGCATTCATATAGACAATGAATGTCATGGACCATTTGTTGACGTCATTATCATTATGATGTTAGAATTGTAAGTCAGATATCACTGACCCCGTGGCTGTCCGATTCCTTGATATTCAATGGTTACACTGGCAAAACTAAAGGTACGCTCAGGTAAAACCAGTTGAAACAGCCTTCATGCAGTTTTGCTAATGACATATATTCCAGGGGTGTAGAGAGCGTAGGTGAACATAACCCCTGGATATCGAGGATGGTTGGTGGCTGTTCTATGCATTAAATAAGCATAAACAATAAATATTGTGAACTAAATGCTGATTAATAAAAAAGGTAATTGGTTTTTTAAAACAGATGAACAGACATTCATAGGCATTTTTAGGTCATCTGACCCGAAGGGTCAGGATGACCTATAGTCATCGTGCTTTGTCCGTCGTGCGCCGTGCGCCGTCAGTAAACTTTTCATTTCAAAATGCTACTCCTCCTTCATTTCTTAATGGATCACCACCAAATTTGGTGTGAAGCATCATTGGGGGAGGGCGATCAGATTTTATATAAAAGAGGCTGATCGAACCTCTGGGGCCAGAGGGGCGGGGCCCGAAAAGGGGAACTTTGCTGAATTTTTGCTTTAAATTCCTACATCTCCTTAATACTTGAATGGATTACATCCAAATTTGGTGTGAAGCATCATTTGGGGAGGGCGATCAGATTTTATATATATGAGGCTGATCCGACTCCTGGGGCCAGAGGGGTAGGGACCCAAAAGGGGAACTTTGCTGAATTTTTGCTTTAAATTCCTACTCCTCCTTAATACTTGAATGGATTGCATCCAAATTTGGTGTGAAACATCATTTGGGGAGGGCAATCAGATTTTATATAAATGAGGCTGATCCGACCCCTGGGGCCATAGGGGCGGGGCCTCAAAAAGGGGACTTTGCTGAATTTTTACTTTAAAATCCTACTCCTCCTTAATGCTTGAATGGATTGCATCCAAATTTGATGTGAAGCATCATTTGGGGAGGGCAATCAGATTTTATATAAATGAGGCTGATCCAACCCTTGGGGCCATAGGGGCGGGGCCTCCAAAAGGGGACTTTGCTGAATTTTTGCTTTAAAATCCTACTCCTCCTTAATGCTTGAATGGATTGCATCCAAATTTGATGTGAAGCATCATTTGGGGAGGGCGATCAGATTTTATATAAATGAGGCTGATCCAACCCTTGGGGCCAGAGGGGCGGGGCCCCAAAAGGGGAACTTTGCTGAATTTTTGCTTTAAAATCCTATACTCCTTCTTAATGCTTAAATGGATTGCATCCAAATTTGGTGAGAAGAATCATTCGGGGAGGGCGATCAGATTTTTTATAAATGCATTTTTTGCCCACCATCTACATGTATACAAATCGCCCTGCGTACGTGGTCCATTCATGCGCAACAATTCTTGCTATTTCTCAGAAAGTACAGAAGGGATCTTTCTCAAATTTCATATGTAGGTTCCCCTAGGTCACTAAATGTACATGGTGGTTTTTCGGACCAATCAGAATTCAACATGGCCAACACGCAGCCATCTTGCATTTTGACAATTGTTATCAATTTTATATTTTGACAATTATTATCGCTTAATACTGGATTGAAATGTAGATTACTCTGGAGTTTTGACAATTTAAATATCCTAGCCTATTCTGAAACCATGCAAAGGAAGAGAAAAGATCAGTCTTTCATTTGACTCATACTATTATTATTACTAATGTAGAAGAACAGGAAAAACACCTATTCCTGTCGAGTGCCCCAACCAGGAATCGAACCCGGGTCTCTGGCATGATAAGCCACAGCTTGATCTACCGACTGAGCCAAAAAAGCATGCTTCGTCAGCTGAGTGACAGAGACTGTATTTAACACTATGTACAAGCCACACCGACCCGCTCCTTTTGCACTACTCCCCCTGTTTTTCTTGAGATTTTCTAAACCTCAACCCGAGACTCTAAATATCACTACCATGGGTTATTTAGTTGGGCGTCAATGTAGAAGAACAGGGAAAAACACCTATTCCAGCCGAGTGCCGCGGCCAGGAATTAGGGCAGGGGCGATACATCGATTGAGTGATCGCGGTTCACTTCCACGCTATACAAGTATCGATTCAAAGCAGCAAATTACGATACTGTATCGATCCGCTATATTTTCAGCAAAAACAAGAAGCATTGTTTCATGTTATCATTTAAAATCCATTAAAGATTAGTAAAATACCTGTTAACATACACTGAAGGATAGAAATTTCTGAAAGTGAAAGTAGTTGTGATACAGTCTTGTATTCCACAATGCTGGTATACATTTACTATAGCTAAGACGCTTTTGATTTTGCAATGCCAATCAAATAGGAGATTACCAAATCATTGCAAAGTGTATAACAAGCATGGCCGATATGTTGTTCATTGCTTTGACAACACCATAAATAAATTTCGTAACCGACTCCAGATCTGAACAGATAGTTTATGACAATGATGCTGGTTTGAACACTTTTTAACTAAGGGGTGTGTCCCTGCTATAAGTGTTTGCAATTTTCAGATGACCGTTTAGGCCCATGGGCCTCTTGTTTCATATTTTGGGTGTGATTTCTATAACTTATTTACTTTACAGTTTCAAAGAACGAGGTGCAAGATATACACTGATGATGCTGAGTAAGGTAGGAAGTTTTGTCATAGCCTACATCTATACTATGGAAGGCCATCATGGCCATAATTATTTTTATACAAAAATATGTTAATGTTACTTATGGTTTTGAATCTTGTTCTATGTACATGTGTATTGTTTGGCTGTTCCCCCAGGGGGCTGAGGAGCATGGCCAAAAGTAGTAAATTTGACGTTATTGCTGTATAGAACAAGATTCTCAGTGGGTAAAATAATGCAAATGTACACAGAATAGAATTGATAAAATAAATAAGATTTTTCGAAAATACTATCATTTTATTATCATGTACTGTAAACAGTTTTCGATACCCCAGCAAGTGTGAATTGTGATGAAATCAAAAATAAACAATTTAACTCATATTTCCACCCCTGAAGACACTTTTAAAATCTTCCAATTCAAAGGTTGGAAAAGTTCATTATGAACTTTCAGGGATGAATGAGTTGATAAAATAGAAACCACTCAAACCGTTACAGACACTAGCTTTAATTAAAATCAACAAGTAAAATCAGCATTATACACAATTATAATTAATATTATACACAAGTATAATTAAAGGCCCAATATACGTAACTTTCGGCAAAACTGGAAGCGAAAATTAAGCCTAATAACGTATTATAATTATAGATTTAGTTAAGATTAACTGATATCTGCGTTATTCAACATGAATTCTTTCGCAGTTACCGGTACAGCAGCAGTTGAAACACGCTATTTGTAAACAAGCGTCCATTTCCAGCTGTCTTTTACCTTCGGTTTGTTGTTGAAGTGGGCCCCACCTGAATTATTTTCAATTCTTTGGATTTTTTCGTCAAGAGTTTCTTGTTAGTTACCGCTCAGGTTTACTTCATTTTAGGCTTATTTTTGCATGGTTATCAACTGGTTTTTTCAGAATTTTTCAGAATCACGAAAATTTCCATGAAGTTATGTATATTGGGCCTTTAATATAACTTACATTTATAAATAACATTATATACAAGTATAATTAACGTTATATACAAGTATAATTAACTTTATATACATGTATTATTAACATTATACACAAGTATAATTAACATTATACACAAGTATAATTAGCATTATATACAAGTATAATTAACATTATTTACAAGTATAATTAACATTATACACAAGTATAATTAACATTATATACAAGTATAATTAACATTATAGAAAAATGACATCCACTGATTTCTTCCTCATATCTCTCCAGGAGCAGAAAGAAGGCGGAGTAGTGGCAGCTAGTGCTGGTAATCACGCTTTAGCCCTCTGTTACCATGGCAAAGAACTCAACATCCCTATTACCGTGGTGATGCCCAAAATAGCCCCGTTGATGAAGGTGCAGGCCTGTCGTTCCTATGGAGCAAATGTCATCGTTACAGGGAAGGACATCTCAGAGGTAACATATGTCACTACCTACTAGATAAAAGTAACAATATTTCTGTAACCATTGAATATCTATTTCTCTGAAACTTTCATGATGATACCTTCATGATAGGTTTATGAATTACTATTTTATTAAGTTCAAAAAAGAAATATAGCTCTCCCTTAAAGAAATAGAAAAGTATGTTTGCAAAATTGTGGCTAACAAATCAATTTGCCAGAAAATGTCACCAGAAGTGCACCAACTATCGCCGCTATTGATGATATTCTGGTGATGTTCTGGCACCCATCTTCATATCGCCAGAATGTCGCCAGAAGTGCACTATAGATTAAAACTTCTGGCGATGTCCTGGCACCCATCTTCATATCGCCAGAATGTCACCAGAATATCGCCAGAAGTGTGCCATAGATTAAAACTTCTGGCGATGTCCTGGCACCCATCTTCATATTGCCAGAATGTCACCAGAAGTGCACCACAGATAAGAATTTCCCATTATCCTCTTATAACTAGTTAAAATATAGTTGACCTACAAATTAAAAAATTGCAAATGGCTGATGAATGATGAGGGAGATCTCGGCTCATGGTGACAGGGGGATTTTGGTGAAATAAGGAGTCTTCTTTGGATAAAGTGACAATTTCTTGAATCTTATAAGAATATAACAGTGGTAACGGTTGCAGGTAGTTCTGGCTTGACAATTTGGTATAAAAAATTGTGAGTTCAAGGCACAGACAGGACACAAGTCAAAAATTATCTCCCTTCTTCATTTGTGTTTCTGTGTTATTTACAAATATATTAAACACAATGTATCATATATACACTTAGTGTTGTTGACCCAAGGATAAGATGTATTTCAGGCTAGGCGATTTGGTGCCGGAGCTCTCTCTTCGTCACTTGCGTTTCCCTGTTATTTATATTGAACTGGTTATACAAATAATGCAACCATTTTAATAGGCTTCTACAGAACAAAAAATAAGAAGTACAGTAATCTTTGGTTGAGTAATTCTGAAACACATTTTAAAAAAGGACCAATGAAAGTTGAGGTAATATTGTATATCTGAAGGTTTATATTTATGATAAAAAGAGGAACCATTTTATTAAATATATTTTGTTATACCTTTTCAGTCAAGAGAACATGCTATGAAGTTGGGAAAACAGCAGGGACTGATTTACATAAATGGGTTTGTATAAAATTATATTCTTTTTCTTTTCTTGAACAAATTAGCTTGTATTCTTTTTCCTGATGAAAAGGAAGAAAGTATTAAGTCTTTTTGAAAGTTTGTCATCAGACATTGTAAGTTGCATCTCCTTTTTCCAGATGGGAAAATCTTCCTGTTAAAAGTGGAAAAAAATTATGTGATAGATTACACATGTTAAACTCAGACTATTTAAGGATTAACCTTTGATTTTGTTTAGTTTATGAGATCATAAATCCAATGGAGCACGAGGTAAATTGCGTAAAGGCGAAGCGTTTACGTTAAATTTACCGACTGCTCCATTGGATTTATGATCTCATAAACTAAACAAAATCAAAGGTTAATTCTTATATTTACAGTATTTTGTGTAAATGGGTCATAACTTTTCTGTTCAAGTTAGCCCCATCTGTGGACATACATTTCATTGCAAAACTAACAAACGTGAAAACAGTTTGATAAATGTAACAGCATGAAGTTTGCACAAGCCGTAGCTAGCTCCGCCCATGTCAATCGTTAATGACGTCATACAATTGTGATTCCAATGGAATAATTTTCATAGCTCCGCCCACATGTATTGTTGTCGACGTCATAGAATTTTTGCATGTTCTCAAGTATAGTTATTGGAAAATAACTCTAGTTTGCAGTACAATGGTTATCGAGTGAATGTCGGTGTAGACTGTAAATATATATACATGTACCATAATTTCTTGTGTACTGCCTATTTTAGGTTAATGGGTTAATACAGTATCCAGAATAAGACTAGAGATCTCACAGGTTAATGGGTTAATACAGTATCCAGAATGAGACTAGAGATCTTGCAGGTTAATGGGTTAATACAGTATCCTGAATGAGACTAGATATCTCACAGGTTAATGGGTTAATACAGGGTCCTGAATGAGACTAGAGATCTCACAGTTTAATGGGTTAATACAGGGCCCTGAATGAGACTAGAGATCTCACAGTTTAATGGGTTAATACAGGGTCCTGAATAAGACTAGACATCTCACAGGTTAATGGGTTAATACAGTAACCTGAATGAGACTAGAGATCTCACAGGTTAATGGGTTAATACAGGGTCCTGAATGAGACTAGAGATCTCACAGGTTAATGGGTTAATACAGTAACCTGAATGAGACTAGAGATCTCACAGGTTAATGGGTTAATACAGGGTCCTGAATGAGACTAGAGATCTCACAGGTTAATGGGTTAATACAGGGTCCTGAATGAGACTAGATATCTCACAGGTTAATGGGTTAATACAGGGTCCTGAATGAGACTAGATATCTCACAGGTTAATGGGTTAATACAGGGTCCTGAATGAGACTAGATATCTCACAGGTTAAGGGGCTAATACAGTATCCAGAATGAGACTAGAGATCTTGCAGGTTAATGGGTTAATACAGTATCCTGAATGAGACTAGAGATCTCACAGGTTAATGGGTTAATACAGGGTTCTGAATGAGACTAGAGATCTCACAGGTTAATGGGTATTTGAGTACTTTGTAGATTATATGTTTTACATTTTCAATCAGATATGACCACCCGCACATCCTGGCAGGCCAAGGAACAGTAGGTCTGGAAATCCTGGAGCAGGTTCCAGACCTTGACGCCTGTATCATCCCTGTTGGAGGTGCTGGACTCATTGCCGGCGCTGCATTGGCTATTAAAAGTCTCAAGCCAGCAGTCCAGATTATCGTAAGTGTCTTGAGCCTATAGATGGTTAAGTTGACAGAATAATAGAATTTTTCATCTTTTTCCGGATGAAATAGGGCAGTCTCAACTCGAGGGGGAAATTCTGAACACAATCTCAGGCTTTGCTGAATCAAAGTAAAGTTTCAGGTTATTGTATTTCATCAAACTTCAGATATAAAATATTATATAAATATGATGTTAATTATTAGGTAAGTGTATGTTATCAACCTCAGGATATCATTGTCATCCTCAGTCTAGTCCTAAGCAAGAACTATTTCTATTTCCTTGACTAACACCTGTTATGTACTACTGTCACAGAACTGGATTACTTTCTAAGTCAGTGCTACTGTGTGGGTATTACAGGGAGTGGAGTCCGAGACCTGTCCTAGTTTTTCTGAAGCAATGAAGGCAGGCAAGCCAGTATACACCAATGCAACCTCAACACTGGCAGACGGTAAGCTACTGTCTGACAAACATTTTTATTATGTTAGAATTTTTATCTTAATCTAGTCTTCAGTTTAGTTAGTTGGTGTTTTATGTCTAAAATGCTGCATGTGGTACCTTATCTAAAATACAATGCCCATCATCTGTCAATCAGTCTGTCCACACTTTCATCTGTCCATCAGTCTGTCCCCACTTTCATCTCTCCCTCAGTCTGTTCACACTTTCATCTGTCCGTCAGTCTGTCCACACTTTCATCTCTCCCTCAGTCTGTCCACACTTTCATCTGTCCGTCAGTCTGTCCACACTTTCATCTGTCCGTCAGTCTGTCCACACTTTCATCTGTCCGTCAGTCTGTCCACACTTTCATCTGTATGTCAGTCTGTCCACACTTTCATCTCTTTGTCAGTTTGTCCATACATTCATCTGTCCATCTGTACCATGTCCACACTTTCATCTCTCCGTCAGTCTGTCCACACTTTCATCAGTCTGTCAGTCTGTCAGTCTGTCCACACTTTCATCTGTTCGTGATTCTGTCCACACTTTCATGTCTTTGTCAGTCTGTCCACACTTTCATCCCTCCGTCAGTCTGTTCACACTTTCATGTCTTCGTCAGTCTGTCCACACTCTCATCTGTCCATCAGTCTGTCCACACCTTATCTGTCCGTCAGTCTGTCCACACTTTCATCTCTTCATCAGTCTGTCCACACATTTATCTGTCTGTCTGTCTGTCTGTCCACACTTCCATCTCTCCATAAGTCTGTCCACACTTTCATCTCTTCATCAGTCTGTTCACACATTCATCTGTCCATCTGTCCACACTTTCATCTCTCCACAAGTCTGTCCACACTTTCATCTGTCTGTCAGTCTGTCCCCATCTTCATCTGCTTGTCAGTCTGTCCACACTTTTTTTTCATCTGTCTGTCAGTCTGTCCACACTTTCATCTCTCCATCAGTCTGTCCACGACTTCATCTGTCCGTCTGTCTGTCCACACTTTCATTTCTCAGTCAGTTTGTCCACTCTTTCATTTCCAGAGATTACCTTCTAAATCTCTGAACACAAAAGTCCAAACTACATGTACATGAAATTTCACATTAACTATGTTATGCTATAACATGTATATCGGCAACCTGGGTTTAACAAGTCTTTAAGAATAAGGTATGTAATGGTGGGAGTGACAACCAACATCACAACCGTTCAGTGTTACTGTTACATGACCGACAGATACTTTTGGTGCACATCAAAAGATCAAACAATGTTTCTTGATTTCGCCTACAATTTGATGCAAACTGAGACCTCAATTTTTCTGTGACACATTCCAATGCAATATCAAGGATGTTCTATAGTCACGTGCTTGTAACCTATTTTCAGTTTTCATTATTTCATTTATAGCAGTCATGTCCCTTTCTGATTCCCAGTAGAAAAAAAATTGAAATGAAAATTTTATTGAAAAATTATGTTGAAGTTTTTCTACAGAGGGGTGAGGATATCAGTTAGTCTGAGAATTGGCAGGCTGATTTTCACTTAATATTTTGGTTTATTGTACCCCCCGCAACGAAGTTAGGGGGGGTGTGGTATACTGGAACCAGCTTGTTCGTCCGTCCGTCTGTACATCCGGTTGTCCGGTCGGTAAACGCACTTTGTCTGGCTATGCAATGTGCCCCATGAAGTAGATTTAGAGAGTTATTCCCCTTTTATGTAAACTAAAGAACACAATTTTGTTCGCTTGTGGAAATAAACAGTTCAGTATCAAAGTGTCCCCCCTGAAGTTAATTTGCAGAGAGTTATTTTGAATGTTGTCCGGCTATGCATTCAATGGATCTTTTTTAAAAGTTTATTAGAATAGGAAAAAACAGTACAATATGAAGATGTGTCCCTTGAAATAACTTTGAAGTTTAGACCATTTACAAAGAGTTATTCCCTTTTTATATAAAAAATTAACACAATTTTGTCTGGCTATGCATTCACCCTGTTTTCAACAGATCTTTTTGAAATTTTGTTGGAATAGTCTGTATAATATGGAGATGTGCCCTTGAAGTGACTAACATTTTCAACTCTTTTCAGAGACTAGAGTTATCTCCCTTTTATATAAAAAAAAGAAACATTTTTTCCAGATATGCATTTCCTCAGTTTTCAACGGATCTTTTTAAAATTTTGTGGGAATAGACTGTACAATATGTAGATGTGCCCACCGAAGTAACTTTGCATTTCCGACCCTTTTTCAGAAAGTTATTCCCCTTCTATGTAAAACTGAACACAATTTTGTTGAGCTATGCATTTGCTCAGTTTTCAACAGATCTTCTTAAGATTGTTGGGAATAGCGAGTATAATATGGCAATGTGCTCCCTGAAGTGACTTTACATTTCAACCCTTTGCAGAGGGTTATCCCCCCTTTTATATAAAAATATGAACAAAAAGTCGTCCGCCTATGCATTTGCTTAGTTTATAATGGATATTTTATAAACAGTTCAAAAGGGAGATATGCTCCCTGAAATTACATAGTATTTTTTACACTTTAGAAACAGTTATTCCCCTTTAAATGAACACAGTTTTATCTTGCCATACAATTTCTCAGTTTTTGATTTTTTTTTTGTGGAAGGGGTTAGTTCAATATGGAGTTATTCCCCATTTTGACCCCTTTTGAAAGAGTTATGCAAATTTTATTTATTTTTCATTGTATGGGGTAGCGGGGGATGTAAGTCAGCCCACCTGGAGACAGTTCTAGTTTATTACAATATCAATAAATGGATACAATTTTGTAAATACTTTATATAATAACAGATAAACAATACAATACTTGCCAATAATAAGCAAAACCAAATAATTTTAATACCGGTAAAGTCTGTCATTCTGTAATTATTTAAATCATACAATTATCACAAATAGAAACATTTCTTGAAGAAGCAAATGAAAGTGTTTGACTGTAATAGCTGATCAAAGATACTGTATACATGATTATTTTGGCAGACAAAACAAATTAGCGCATAACCAAATTTAAACCGACCAGTGCTATGATGTATTGGTGCACTCAAAATACTTACTGTAGAAAGTAATACAGAGCACTCCTCTTTATATCATGTTGCATTTGTCAGACAAAACCATGATATCAACAGGAATGTGACATTAACAGAAACCTGTTTTTCCACTAAATCTAGTGCATTTCCAATCTCCATAAATAAAAGTAAGCTATTCAAAATGTACATATGAAGATGTTTCAATATATAGATAACATTATTTCAATTAAAAATCATTTTTGGGGTTATTTTTTATTTTCTATGCAACATTTTGTACAAGTGGTATCTGAAATCAATGGAAATGACATCATTTTCTGGATATTTTATGTGATTGGTTTAAAAAAAACATGATATTAAGAGGAGTTCACCTCAAAATACATGATATTAACCAAATAAAATTACATAGATTATATAGAGTGAAAAATAGTGCTTGGTATAAAGAGGAATGTGATATTAACAGGGGTGATATTCAGTGGAGTCCACAGTACTATACAAAAACTATAATTAGCATAAGCTTATAAGTTAACAGAAATTCTCTCAGTTTGAAAAGTGCTGAAATAAGAATACCACTAAAATATGTATGTTTACAGTACCTATAGAAACATAACACCTTGATGGTTTTGACTGGACAGGTACTCGGAGGGCAGAAAAAACTATCTCAACACTGGCGGATGGTAAGGTGTGGACTTAACCCTTTGTATGGGACACTGAATTGCATTGTGTTCACAGATTCAGTGTTTGTATTGATTGTATTGCCTAATTCTAAGAGACAACTTGCTTAGATTTGAAATATTTCCACCTAACATTTCATCAGGACACACATTCTCCTGTAAAAAACCCATGTAAAACACCTAGCTGGCTATTCTATAGGGGTCCCTGGGGGGCAACATGCTCTTCAATGTAAAATGTTTAAGATTTTTGTGACAACCTAATTTTCCTTGTAATGTTCCTTAGACACAACTGGTAACCCCCGCCTAACGAAGTTTGCAGGGGATATACTAATGGGTTCTGTCCTTCTGTCCCCCCATTCAAGTTACTTCATCTGAATATAGTCTAACCATCAATTTCTTTCTTTTATACAGATCTGATAAATTGCTTAAATACAGAAGGGCTGAAGGTCATTGCTAAAAAGAATATATGTATTGAATTGTTATTCATTGTGTTGGTTACTTTCACTGGTACTTGCTGGAACGTAAACAAGTAATGGTTCTAAATGATGTGTCATGTGTCTTGTTTTTATACTTAATGCCCTCTTTAGTGTAACTTATTTTAATACTTGCATGGGCGGGGAATCTTGACGACTAAGTCCTAGTTGTTCCTTGCAATGTTTTAGAGACATCTTGTCATTCCTTTTAAAAACTTGCTTTACTAAGGTCCCTTAGAGGTGAATAGCTGTGTCCTACATGGTCCTTGGGGTGTCCTATAAGGTCCTTGGGGGTGACTTGCTACTTCCTGAGAAGTCCTTTAGGGACAACTTTCTAACCCCTGTCATAAAGGTCTCAGAGGCAATTTGCTATTCCCTTTAAGTTCTCTTTAAGAAAATAAGCTATTACCAAAGGCTGTCAAGGCTTGCTGTATCCTGCTATTTCTTTGGAGTCTGCTTGTCATTGCATGTAACATTCTTTAATAATAATTTTTTATTCCTTGTAAGGTCATAGAATATATATAGCTATCCATATAGGGTCATAGGGACAAGCTGGACTTTCCCTGTAACATACCAGGCTCCCTTTGACATGATCAGGTATTCCTTAAAAGTCATTTTGAAACATCCAACACTTATCCTCAGATCTCTTTCTTATTGTTTGTCCATTCTTCTTCTTCTTGTTGTTTTCATACACTATTTTATGTATTATGCCTGTTACAATGGTATTTGACCAACAGTATTAATACATATTTATATATATGGCTATCATATCCAGTTCTGTTACACATTCATTAGAAATATTAACCAAATTCTTGGAAAAGCATGACTGTTTATCTTCACATCTGAATCAAAATTTATCTCACTAAATATATTGAAGCTCACAAAAGGCTGCAGAGGGAAATATAAATGCTATATAATACATGGTTACACTCTGTATAGTGATACATCCACTGTACTGTATTTCTCATTGTAATAATACATGTACAAGGTACAAGATGTTGTATTATCACCATCAGTCAAACTCCGTTTTAGGTGGAAGTCTGAAGCTTTTAGCTGCTGCTGAATTCTGATCTGATGTATGAAATGTGTAAACGTTTGATGACAACAGAACTCATGCACTGCATTCCCCTTTGATTATGAAGTGGTGCCCATGCACTGCCCAATAATCCTGGTTCTCTATTAACATTCTAATAAAAAACGTTTCTGGTTCTGTATACTATTAAATCTCCATTTGTAAACATCCTTATGTGACATGTTCCTGGTTCTGTCCTGTAAACATCCGGATGTGATATGTTCCTGGTTCTGTCCTGGTAAACATCCTTATGTGACATGTTCCTGGTTCTGTACTGGTAAACATCCTTATGTGACAATGTTCCTGGTTCTGTCCTGGTAAACATTCTTATGTGACATGTTCCTGGTTCTGTCCTGGTAAACATCCTTATGTGACATGTTCTTGGTTCTGTCCTGGTAAACATCCTTATGTGACATGTTCCTGGTTCTGTCCTGGTAAACATCCTTATGTGACATGTTCCTGGTTCTGTCCTGGTAAACATCCTTATGTGACATGTTCCTGGTTCTGTCCTGGTAAACATCCTTATGTGACATGTTCCTGGTTGTATCCAGGTAACCATCCTTATGTGACATGTTCCTGGTTCTGTCCTGGTAAACATTCTTATGTGACATGTTCCTGGATCTGTCCTGGTAAACATCCTTATGTGACATGTTCCTGGATCTGTCCTGGTAAACATCCTTATGTGACAATGTTCCTGGTTCTGTCCTGGTAAACATCCTTATGTGACATGTTCCTGGTTCTGTCCTGGTAAACATCCTTATGTGACATGTTCCTGGTTCTGTCCTGGTAAACATCCTTATGTGACATGTTCCTGGTTCTGTACTGGTAAACATTCTTATGTGACATGTTCCTGGTTCTGTCCAGGTAAACATTCTTATGTGACATGTTCCTGGTTCTGTCCTGGTAAACATCCTTATGTGACATGTTCCTGGTTCTGTCCTGGTAAACATCCTTATGTGACATGTTCCTGATTCTGTCCTGGTAAACATCCTTATGTGACATGTTCCTGGTTCTTTCCTTGAAACATCCTTATGTGACATGTTCCTGGTTCTGTCCTGGTAAATATCCTGATGTGACATGTTCCTGGTTCTGTACTGGTAAACATCCTTATGTGACATGTTCCTGGTTCTGTCCTGGTAAACATCCTTATGTGACATGTTCCTGGTTCTGTACTGGTAAACATCCTTATGTGACATGTTCCTGGTTCTGTCCTGGTAAACATCATTATGTAACATGTTCCTGGTTCTGTTCTGGTAAACATCCTTATGTGACATGTTCCTGGTTCTGTACTGGTAAACATCCTTATGTGACATGTTCCTGGTTCTGTCCTGGTAAACATCCTTATGTGACATGTTCCTGGTTCTGTCCTGGTAAAAATCCTTATGTGACATGTTCCTTGTTCTTTCCTGGTAAACATCCTTATGTGACAATGTTCCTGGTTCTGTCCTGGTAGTCATTCTTATGTGACATGTTCCTGGTTCTGTACTGGTAAACATCCTTATGTGACATGTTCCTTGTTCTTTCCTGGTAAACATTCTTATGTGACATGTTCCTGGTTCTGTACTGGTAAACATCCTTATGTGACAATGTTTCTGGTTCTGTACTGGTAAACATTCTTATGTGACATGTTCCTGGTTCTGTCCTGGTAAACATCCTTATGTGACATGTTCCTGGTTCTGTCCTGGTAAACATCCTTATGTGACATGTTCCTGGTTCTGTCCTGGTAAACATCCTTATGTGACATGTTCCTGGTTCTGTCCTGTTAAACATCCTTATGTGACATGTTCCTGGTTCTGTCCTGTAAACATCCGGATGTGACATGTTTCTGGTTCTGTACTGGTAAACATTCTTATGTGACAATGTTTCTGGTTCTGTACTGGTAAACATTCTTATGTGACATGTTCCTGGTTCTGTACTGGTAAACATCCTTATGTGACAATGTTTCTGGTTCTGTACTGGTAAACATCCTTATGTGACATGTTCCTGGTTCTGTCCTGGTAAACATCTTTATGTGACATGTTCCTGGTTCTGTCCTGGTAAACATCCTTATGTGACATGTTCCTGGTTCTGTCCTGTTAAACATCCTTATGTGACATGTTCCTGGTTCTGTCCTGGTAAACATCCTTATGTGACATGTTCCTGGTTCTGTCCTGGTAAACATTCTTATGTGACATGTTCCTGGTTCTGTACTGGTAAACATCCTTATGTGACATATTCCTGGTTCTGTACTGGTAAACATCCTTATGTGACATGTTCCTGGTTCTGTACTGGTAAACATTCTTATGTGACATGTTCCTGGTTCTGTCCTGGTAAACATCCTTATGTGACATATTCCTGGTTTTGTCCTGGTAAACATCCTGATGTGACATACTCCTGGTTCTGTCCAGGTAAACATCCTTATGTGAAAAGTAAAAACCAGTTACAGGCTACAGATGATAGGGTCCTGTGGCTCAGCTGCACAATCTGAATCTGTCAACATTTGTATCTAAAAATCAATTTGTCATAGTTGCCTCTAATTAAGTTAGATAGATTTGATGATCTTTAGCCTACTAGTGACCAAAATGGACTGATAAGGCTACTACCATACATAGCGGCAAACAATCTACTGTTTTGTGACTAATAAGCTGCATTTCAGCAGGTGTATAGTGATAGTTGTGTTTTTGTTTTGTAGGTGAAATTTCTGTACACAGACTTATTTTGGTGTACTCAAATTTTGATACATATAACCAAATTTAAACAGGTAATCGCAATGAAGAGTAAGTACACTCACTATAACTGCTGAAGAAAGAAATATTACACAAACTATGATTAGCACACATGATTTGGCAGAATGCTTTCAGCGCAAAAATTGCTTAAAATTATTTCTAAAATAAATAAGTTTATAGTTAACACCTGTGTATTGCCCTAACTGTTGTAGGTCTGGCTGTGCCCACAGTAGGAGTGAACGCCTATGTCACAGCCGCCCCACTCATAGACAAGATGGTGGTTGTAGACGAACAGAGTATTGCTCTAGCCATTCTCAGGCTGATAGAGCTTGAGAAAGCAGTAGTAGAGGGTGCTGGGGCAACGGGTCTGGCTGCCATTATACAGGGAATGCTGCCCGAACTGGCTGGCAAAAAGTGGGTAACTACAATAGTCTACTATGATGGTCTAGAGGGTGTAGGTGGGTAACTACAATGGTCTACTATGATGGTCTAGAGGGTATAGGTGGGTAACTACAATGGTCTATTATGATGGCCTAGAGGGTATAGGTGGGTAACTACAATGGTCTACTATGATGGCCTAGAGGGTATAGGTGGGTAACTACAATGGTCTACTATGATGGTCTAGAGGGTACAGGTGGGTAACTACAATGGTCTACTATGATGGTCTAGAGGGTATAGGTGGGTAACTACAATGGTCTTCTATGATGGTGTAGAGGGTACAGGTGGGTAACTACAATGGTCTACTATGATGGTCTAGAGGGTATAGGTGGGTAGCTACAATGGTCTACTATGATGGTGTAGAGGGTACAGGTGGGTAACTACAATGGTCTACTATGATGGTCTAGAGGTTATAGGTGGGTAACTACAATGGTCTACTATGATGGTCTAGAGGGTACAGGTGGGTAACTACAATGGTCTACTATGATGGTCTGGAGGGTACAGGTGGGTAACTACAATGGTCTCCCATGATGGTGTAGAGGGTATAGGTGGGTAACTACAATGGTCTACCATGATGGTCTAGAGGGTATAGGTGGGTAACTACAATGGTCTCCTATGATGGTCTAGAGGGTATAGGTGGGTAACTACAATGGTCTTCTATGATGGTCTAGAGGGTACAGATGGGTAACTACAATGGTCTACTATGATGGTCTAGAGGGTACCGGTGGGTAACTACAATGGTCTACTATGATGGTGTAGAGGGTATAGGTGGGTAACTACAATGGTCTACCATGATGGTGTAGAGGGTATAGGTGGGTAACTACAATGGTCTACTATGATGGTCTAGAGGGTATAGGTGGGTAACTACAATGGTTTACTATGATGGTCTAGAGGGTATAGGTGGGTAAATACAATGGTCTACTATGATGGTCTGGAGGGTATAGGTGGGTAACTACAATGGTCTACTATAATGGTCTAGAGGGACAGGTGGGTAACTACAATGGTCTACTATGATGGTCTAGAGGGTACAGGTGGGTAACTACAATGGTCTACTATGATGGTCTAGAGGGTACAGGTGGGTAACTACAATGGTCTACTATGATGGTCTAGAGGGTATAGGTGGGTAACTACAATGGTCTTCTATGATGGTCTAGAGGGTACAGGTGGGTAACTACAATGGTCTACTATGATGGTCTAGAGGGTACAGGTGGGTAACTACAATGGTCTACTATGATGGTCTAGAGGGTATAGGTGGGTAACTACAATGGTCTACTATGATGGTCTAGAGGGTACAGGTGGGTAACTACAATGGTCTACTATGATGGTCTAGAGGGTATAGGTGGGTAACTACAATGGTCTACTATGATGGTCTAGAGGGTACAGGTGGGTAACTACAATGGTCTACTATGATGGTCTAGAGGGTATAGGTGGGTAACTACAATGGTCTACTATGATGGTCTAGAGGGTACAGGTGGGTAACTACAATGGTCTACTATGATGGTCTAGAGGGTACAGGTGGGTAACTACAATGGTCTACTATGATGGTCTAGAGGGTACAGGTGGGTAACTACAATGGTCTACTATGATGGTCTAGAGGGTACAGGTGGGTAACTACAATGGTCTACTATGATGGTCTAGAGGGTACAGGTGGGTAACTACAATGGTCTACTATGATGGTGTAGAGGGTACAGGTGGGTAACTACAATGGTCTACTATGATGGTGTAGAGGGTATAGGTGGGTAACTACAATGGTTTACTATGATGGTCTATAGGGTATAGGTGGGTAACTACAATGGTCTACTATAATGGTCTAGAGGGACAGGTGGGTAACTTCAATGGTCTACTATGATGGTCTAGAGGTTATAGGTGAGTAACTGCAATGGTCTACTATGATAGTCTAGAGGATATAGGTGGGTAACTACAATGGTCTACTATAATGGTCTAGAGGGACAGGTGGGTAACTACAATGGTCTACTATGATGGTCTAGAGGTTATAGGTGGGTAACTGCAATGGTCTACTATGATAGTCTAGAGGATATAGGTGGGTAACTACAATGGTCTACCATGATGGTCTAGAGGGTATCGGTGGGTAACTGCAATTGTCAAATTTTCATTTCCAGATGATAACTTCATTAAAGATTGATAGCTTTGGTTGAAACTTCATAAAATGTTAGCTTAGCAGGTAATATACTAGGATTGAGTTTTGGATCAAACGGTCACCATATTTTGAATTTCATTTCATGATCAGTCTCATAAAACAGTGAAGAAATGATTGTCAAAATGCTATCAAAGTCTATGTTGCTTATAAAATTTAATTGATGAGTGTTGCATGCAACACTAACTATAAGCTTGTTTTAATTTATAGGATACTTGTAAAAAGTTCATGCAATAATTAAATTGTACAATTATCTGTTTGGAACAGTTAAAACTGGGTTATTGCAGTAATTTATAGAGTGAAGATCAAAAGATACAGGTATCAGGTCTGTTGTTAAAATGGTTTTTAAGGTAGAAGTAACAAGTGGGTTACTGCAACAGTTTGGAGGATATAGATAAACAGGAGTTTTCAAAATGGTTTAGAAAGTACAACTAAAAATAAAACAAGTTACTTCAAAAGTCTACAGGGTACAGGTAAAAGATAGATCAAAATGTTTTCACAGGTTCAAGTAAAAGTAAGCTAAATTTACACAAAACTTTTGTTCTGTTCAAAGGTAAAATTGACAAAGTATGTTGTGTGTAACAGGGTTTTTATATTTCTTTATAGGGCAACATTGACACATACAGTATGTTGTGTGTTGCAGGGTTGTTGTGATCCTTTGTGTGTTGCAGGGTTGTTGTGATCCTTTGTGTGTTACAGGGTAACATTGACACAGTATGTTGTGTGTTACAGGGTAACATTGACATGGTATGTTGTGTGTTACAGGGTAACATTGACCAAGTATGTTGTGTTACAGGGTGACATTGACACAGTATGTTGTGTGTTACAGGGTAACATTGACACAGTATGTTGTGTGTAACAGGGTAACATTGACTCAGTATGTTTTTGTTACAGGGTAACATTGACACAGTATATTTTGTTACAGGGTAACATTGACACAGTATGTTGTGTGTTACAGGGTGGTTGTGATCCTTTGTGGAGGTAACATTGACACTACCTGTCTAGGACGTGTTATAGAGCGGGGTCTCGCTGCAGATGGACGGCTGGTCAGATTTGTGGTTACGGTCAGTGACAGACCAGGAGGCATCACGGAGCTAGCCAGGACTATTTCAAAAATGGGAATTAGGTATGATATAATAAAAATATATAGTGGTGTCCCCTTGAATGATGTTGAAATTTTATTTCCTGAAATGAAAGTAAAGCAAATAAGAAAATAGTAAATTTCGCATAACATTAATAAATTGATGGAATATGTTTATTGAAAATGATTCTGCATCCTTGTTAGAAGTGATTTCATTGATTCCTGTTTTTTTTTTTTTTTTACAGTTTGAAGGATATGTACCATGAGCGTGCTTGGATTAAGTCTGACATTTTCTCTGTCCAGGTAAGAGCATGAAATAAGGGTAACATCCCCCTTTGTTTATAGATGAATAGAAAATTGGTTTCTATGTGATAATATAAGTCCCATTGAGCCAATCAATCAAACTTTATACAGTGCTTCCTTACAGAAAGCACTTGCTTGTGATTGATTTTCAAGTTCGAAGGTCAAGGTCATAGTTACTTTAAATAGGAAATTATTTTACATGCGATAACTTGAGTTTGCTTTGACTGATCAAGCCCAAACTTCATACAGTGCTTCCTTACAGAAAGCACGTGCTTGGGATTGCTTTTCATGTTTAAAGTTCAAGGTCACTGTTACTATAAATAGAAAATCTGTCTCCAGTTTCCTTAGGGCAAATCAACCCCAAACTGAATATAATGCTTACTGGTTTCTGAATGAAAAGTCTTGAGAATAAACACTTGCATTTATAATAACAGGTAAAATATCAGGAAAACTTATCAACAGCAGGTCCATGTCATTATCGAGACGTACACTTTAAGATTATAATCTGCAAGATTATTCATTGCAGGAGAATCCATCACGCAAATCATACAAATAGAACTTGGTCCTTAAAACTCATCTCCCATCTTGCTGTGCAGGGCGACACATCAACTTCCGTGGAATTTTTGTATTTGTTATTTGTCTTTCAGGTAAAATGCGTTGTAGAGACGAGAGACGCAGACCAAAGTAAGGAACTGGAGAATGTTCTGCGGGAAAAGTATGATCATGTTGTGTGGGGTCCTGTTCATTAGAATATCGTGATTTATCCCAGACTCTGTCCGGCTGTAACAAGCAGTAACTAGACCGAGGAGAATTGTCATACCAGGGGTAGATCACCATCCTCTTATTGTCTGTTCATTCAGCTCAGCTTCACATTGGATTCAGATATACCAAGTACTACCACTCTATATCTATATTGCTTGAAAAGTTGAGTATTTTTGTTTTGAAAAAAAAATCAATTGGTACCACACTGAAAATCTTACCAAAAGAAACAAATGGGGAGTCAATATACGGAAGATGATATGAATTCTGCTGTGCCATTATCAATAGTTATTTATCCTCAGTCTTCCAACTGGATATAACGTGATAAAACTGTGATTCCTTTGTAAGTTAATCTCCAAGACAACGATCCAGGATAAAATGTTTTAGTGTCCGGGATATTGATGGAGGAGACACTAAATGAAGTAACCAATTATTCCAGTTTGTCATTTTATACACATATTTTATTTTATTTTATTTTTGAATACATACCGGGTAGTTATGAAATTGTAATATACTGGAACTATGATATCATATTTAACACAGCTAGAAATTCGGCGCCACACAAACAGCATAATACTGTTCAATCATCACCACTGGTCTATTGACTCACTATTTCTTTATTTTCATTATAATAGGGGGATTGTGCAGGAAAGGGATTAATTGGGAATAAACATAAATTTATGGTTAAGTTTACTTTCTCACATGAAAGCATGGTTTTTACAATAGCTTTTTAAACAATGAATATATCTGTAGTGATGAAGCTGTCCAGTTTTAGTCAATTTGTAAATGTTGCATTACCCGCCCAACATATATCTGGCCTTTATGGGCATTGCTACCATTATACCTAAGTCTTGTCATATAAGTTATTGACATGTTTTGAATATATGTACAGTACGTGTACTTACATTTTACCTCGATTATTGTGATGATATTTCCGTAATGTTAACATGATTTTATACAGTAGAATTAACCTTGAGTGACCACCCATATGATTGACCATATATAGACTGCAAGGTGACAGTGGTAGTCCCGGAGGCAATATGTCATCATTATTTCTTTTTAAAATATGTTTCTACTTTATATAACTTCAAAATTGACTGTTTTCCAGTTATATGTGGTACAACAAGTATAGATTGTGATATATCGACTGTTATATGCCAATCAATATTATTGTGGTATGATGTTGTCCATTGTCTGTCTGACCGTCGTAATCTTTATTTGTCCAGAGATGTCTTACAATTTTCAACCGATCTCTTTCAAATTTGTCTAATGACTATGACCTGAAGTTGTGTTTTCCTGAACAGCAGTTTGATTCCCATTATTCACTATGGATTGTCCTTTTGAGTCTTCATATCTCATGTAATTTTGGGCATTATGTCATTCTTCAATTCTTCTCAAAGGTATGATACTTCAAAAGCAATACTATTTAATTATACCAGTTTTGTTGATGTGTTTCATGTTTTTGCATAACAGCATTGCATAGTTGCCAAATATGGATGTTTTGTAGAAATGTGTTACCGTCGTAAAATTGTTTTCCCGGAGAACTCCTCGTACTCTTTTCAAAATAAAACTTGATAGGCCTTATCACTGTGACATGAAGATGTGTCTCCTGATTCAACATTATTTACTAGGGTTATTGCCCTTTTGGGTTTTGAATCTGATTTCCCTTGTGTAAAATTCAGGAAATTCTGTAGGAAATGGAAGAACACATATTGTTATTTTCTTAAATTCCTCTAAAGTTCAGTATGATATACTACAATAAGCAACAGTGTTTAACAAAAATTACAGGTTTTGTTGTTCTGTTTCAACTTTTCGGTAACAGCACTGCATAGTTGCCAAATATTGGCAATATGTGGAAATGTGCTTACTTTTGCTTATGTTTTTGTGCACAAGTCCTAAATTTGTAAATTTTATTTCCCAGTTTTGCGGTTAACTTTGACATTGCCTACTTTACCTTGGTATACCTCTGATAGGATCAGACGGGCGTAGCATGCCTCAGCTTGTGGTGCTCTTGTTTGATTTAAACATATTTTATTTGAAAATATACAGATGGGATCAGACACAAGTTAAACAACTTATAATTTGTCTTCTCCCATAAAACATGAATGGTGATTATAACATATGACCGCAAATCAGAAAAAAGATATAGACAATCAAAAATGACACTCTCAAAATTGTCTGTGGAATAAAATTGTTTAAAATGTTAAATGTTCATTTCTCTGTTCGTAAATTATTAAAGCGAAGGAAAATCATACATCATAATGTCCTTAATATCGTCAGTGAATGGTACTATACATGAAATGCGAATAATTAATTCCTCGTTATGTTTTATAAAACTTTAAAAATAGAATACATATCTGTATAATGAAATTTGTGATAAGCTTCTTAATTGGGTATTTAAGTGCATGCAATATTATTGACAATAACTAAAAAATAGTTTTTTAAAGATAAAAGTTCATGTAGATAATTATGCTTTTTCAGAATAATTATTACGGTATATTTATCTCACCTGGTGCGAAGGGCCAAGTCATGCAAACATTTGATAATCTGGCCTGGGTTCTGTACCGATACAGGCAAACACCAGATAATCCGGCCTGGGTTCTGTACCGATACGGGAAAACACCAGATAATCCGGCCTGGGTTCTGTACCGATACGGGAAAACACTAGATAATCCGGCCTGGGTTCTGTACCGATACGGGAAAACACTAGATAATCCGGCCTGGGTTCTGTACCGATACAGGAAAACACTAGATAATCCGGCCTGGGTTCTGTACCGATACAGGAAAACACTAGATAATCCGGCCTGGGTGCTGTACTGATACAGGAAAACACTAGATAATCCGGCCTGGGTTCTGTACCGATACAGGAAAACACTAGATAATCCGGCCTGGGTTCTGTACCGATACAGGCAAACACCAGATAATCCGGCCTGGGTTCTGTACCGATACCGGAAAACACCAGATAATCCACCCCTGGGTTCTGTAACGATACATGCAAACACTAGATAATCCGGCCTGGGTTCTGTACCGATACAGCCAAACACCAGATAAACCGGCCTGGGTTCTGTACCGATACAGGCAAACACTAGATAATCCGGCCTGTGTTCTGTACCAATACAGGCAAACACTAGATAATCCGGCCTGGGTTCTGTACCGATACAGGAAAACACCAGATAATCCACCCCTGTGTTCTGTACCGATACAGGCAAACACCAGATAATCCGACCTGGGTTCTGTACCGATACAGGCAAACACTAGATAATCCGGCCTGTGTTCTGTACCAATACAGGCAAACACTAGATAATCCGGCCTGGGTTCTGTACCGATACAGGAAAACACCAGATAATCCGACCTGGGTTCTGTACCGATACAGGAAAACACCAGATAAACCGGCCTGGGTTCTGTACCGATACAGGAAAACACTAGATAATCCGGCCTGGGTTCTGTACCGATACAGGAAAACACTAGATAATCCGGCCTGGGTTAATTCTGTACCGATACAGGCAAACACCAGATAATCCGGCCTGGGTTCTGTACCGATACAGGAAAACACCAGATAATCCACCCCTGTGTTCTGTACCGATACATGCAAACACCAGATAATCCGACCTGGGTTCTGTACCGATACAGGCAAACACTAGATAATCCGGCCTGTGTTCTGTACCAATACAGGAAAACACTAGATAATCCCGCCTGGGTTCTGTACCGATACAGGAAAACACCAGATAATCCGACCTGGGTTCTGTTCCGATACAGGAAAACACTAGATAATCCGGCCTGGGTTCTGTACCGATACAGGCAAACACTAGATAATCCGGCCTGTGTTCTGTACCAATACAGGCAAACACTAGATAATCCGGCCTGGGTTCTGTACCGATACAGGCAAACACCAGATAACCCGACCTGGGTTCTGTTCCGATACAGGAAAACACTAGATAATCCGACCTGGGTTCTGTTCCGATACAGGAAAACACCAGATAATCCGGCCTGGGTTCTGTACCGATACAGGAAAACACTAGATAATCCGGCCTGTGTTCTGTACCAATACAGGCAAACACAAGATAATCCGGCCTGGGTTCTGTACCGATACAGGAAAACACCAGATAATCCGACCTGGGTTCTGTTCCGATACAGGAAAACACTAGATAATCCGGCCTGTGTTCTGTTCTGTACCGATACAGGCAAACATTTGATAATCGGGCCTTGGTGCTGTACCGATACAGGAAAACACTCGATAATCCGGCTTGGGTTCTGTACCGATACAGGAAAACACTAGATAATCCGGCCTGGGTTCTGTACCGATACAGGCAAACATTTGATAATCGGGCCTTGGTGCTGTACCGATACAGGAAAACACTCGATAATCCGGCCTGAGTTCTGTACCGATACAGGAAAACACCAGATAATCCGACCTGGGTTCTGTACCGATACAGGCAAACACTAGATAATCCGGCCTGGGTTCTGTACCGATACAGGCAAACATTTGATAATCGGGCCTTGGTGCTGTACCGATACAGGAAAACACTCGATAATCCGGCCTGGGTTCTGTACCGATACAGGAAAACACTAGATAATCCGGCCTGGGTTCTGTACCGATACCGGAAAACACTAGATAATCCGGCCTGGGTGCTGTACCGATACAGGAAAACACTAGATAATCCGGCCTGGGTTCTGTACCGATACAGGAAACCACTAGATAATCCGGCCTGGGTTCTGTACCGATACAGGAAAACACTAGATAATCGGGCCTGGGTTCTGTACCGATACAGGAAAACACCAGATAATCCGGCCTGGGTGTTGTACCGATACAGGAAAACACTAGATAATCCGGCCTGGGTGCTGTACCGATACAGGAAAACACCAGATAATCCGGCCTGGGTTCTGTACCGATACCGGAAAACACCAGATAATCCACCCCTGGGTTCTGTAACGATACATGCAAACACTAGATAATCCGGCCTGGGTTCTGTACCGATACAGCCAAACACCAGATAAACCGGCCTGGGTTCTGTACCGATACAGGCAAACACTAGATAATCCGGCCTGTGTTCTGTACCAATACAGGCAAACACTAGATAATCCGGCCTGGGTTCTGTACCGATACAGGAAAACACCAGATAATCCACCCCTGTGTTCTGTACCGATACAGGCAAACACCAGATAATCCGACCTGGGTTCTGTACCGATACAGGCAAACACTAGATAATCCGGCCTGTGTTCTGTACCAATACAGGCAAACACTAGATAATCCGGCCTGGGTTCTGTACCGATACAGGAAAACACCAGATAATCCGACCTGGGTTCTGTACCGATACAGGAAAACACCAGATAAACCGGCCTGGGTTCTGTACCGATACAGGAAAACACTAGATAATCCGGCCTGGGTTCTGTACCGATACAGGAAAACACTAGATAATCCGGCCTGGGTTAATTCTGTACCGATACAGGCAAACACCAGATAATCCGGCCTGGGTTCTGTACCGATACAGGAAAACACCAGATAATCCACCCCTGTGTTCTGTACCGATACATGCAAACACCAGATAATCCGACCTGGGTTCTGTACCGATACAGGCAAACACTAGATAATCCGGCCTGTGTTCTGTACCAATACAGGAAAACACTAGATAATCCCGCCTGGGTTCTGTACCGATACAGGAAAACACCAGATAATCCGACCTGGGTTCTGTTCCGATACAGGAAAACACTAGATAATCCGGCCTGGGTTCTGTACCGATACAGGCAAACACTAGATAATCCGGCCTGTGTTCTGTACCAATACAGGCAAACACTAGATAATCCGGCCTGGGTTCTGTACCGATACAGGCAAACACCAGATAACCCGACCTGGGTTCTGTTCCGATACAGGAAAACACTAGATAATCCGACCTGGGTTCTGTTCCGATACAGGAAAACACCAGATAATCCGGCCTGGGTTCTGTACCGATACAGGAAAACACTAGATAATCCGGCCTGTGTTCTGTACCAATACAGGCAAACACAAGATAATCCGGCCTGGGTTCTGTACCGATACAGGAAAACACCAGATAATCCGACCTGGGTTCTGTTCCGATACAGGAAAACACTAGATAATCCGGCCTGTGTTCTGTTCTGTACCGATACAGGCAAACATTTGATAATCGGGCCTTGGTGCTGTACCGATACAGGAAAACACTCGATAATCCGGCTTGGGTTCTGTACCGATACAGGAAAACACTAGATAATCCGGCCTGGGTTCTGTACCGATACAGGCAAACATTTGATAATCGGGCCTTGGTGCTGTACCGATACAGGAAAACACTCGATAATCCGGCCTGAGTTCTGTACCGATACAGGAAAACACCAGATAATCCGACCTGGGTTCTGTACCGATACAGGCAAACACTAGATAATCCGGCCTGGGTTCTGTACCGATACAGGCAAACATTTGATAATCGGGCCTTGGTGCTGTACCGATACAGGAAAACACTCGATAATCCGGCCTGGGTTCTGTACCGATACAGGAAAACACTAGATAATCCGGCCTGGGTTCTGTACCGATACCGGAAAACACTAGATAATCCGGCCTGGGTGCTGTACCGATACAGGAAAACACTAGATAATCCGGCCTGGGTTCTGTACCGATACAGGAAACCACTAGATAATCCGGCCTGGGTTCTGTACCGATACAGGAAAACACTAGATAATCGGGCCTGGGTTCTGTACCGATACAGGAAAACACCAGATAATCCGGCCTGGGTGTTGTACCGATACAGGAAAACACTAGATAATCCGGCCTGGGTGCTGTACCGATACAGGCAAACACCAGATAAACCGGCCTGGGTTCTGTACCGATACAGGAAAACACTAGATAATCCGGCCTGGGTTATGTACCGATACAGGCAACTTCTAGATAATCCGGCCTGGGTTCTGTAATGATACAGGCAACTTCTAGATAATCCGGCCTGGGTTATGTAACGATACAGGGAAACATTTGATAATCCGGCCTTGGTTCTGTACCGATACAGGCAAACCCTAGATGTACATAATATGTAATCCGGCCTGGGTTCTGTACCGGTACAGGAAAACATTAGATAATCCGGCTTGGGTTCTGTACCGATACAGGAAAACACCAGATAATCCGGCCTGGGTTCTGTACCGATACGGGAAAACACTAGATAATCCGGCCTGGGTTCTGTACCGATACGGGAAAACACTAGAAAATCCGGCCTGGATTCTGTCGTTGAACTGGGATGGTTATTGGTTAAGAGCAATATTTACTGTAACTGTTATTTGAGTTCTGTGTATTGAACCCTTTTTCTGGCCGCATTGATTTTACTTTCAAAATATTTTTCTGTATATATATGGCCAAAATACTGGTTACCAATTGATTGCCATAGTTAAGTATTTTAGTTGTTGTATGGTAATTCTTGTTAGATACGTGTAGATTGTTATAACTTTCCTAAATGACAGGTTTGCTTTTCACATATTGGTGCTTGTTTGTACCTGGTATTCGTTGGTTAAAAGCGGGTACTTGTTTCATAAACCAATGCTCTGACACGTTTCCTAAGTACCTAGGGTACTACATTTATGTAGGCCTGGAAATTTTAATGCCGTTACATTGCTGACCACTAATATCCTATGGTGTTTTATTTATAGTTAATATATACTTTTATTTCTTGTTGTTTTTACGTAAGTTTATTGTATAACCGGTAATATTTGTTGACTTTTTATCCATGTTTGTTTTACTCCGTATTCCACATGTATGTTAAAGGAATTTTGTTTATCAAAATCAACAATAAAATGTTGTAGAACTTCGATGTTTTTTTTCTCTTTTTACCCGTGAAGTTAAACACAACTTGGCATTAATATCCTTAATAAAAGGTAATATATACTGGAGCTGAACTCGGATGCTCAAATTAAGTATACTCATGATCAGGAAGATAAACATGTAGTACGATTGATTGCATTCCTGGTAGTGAGGTTGACAATGTATTTGGTGAGCTTGGAGGATTTTCCCCAGTAGATTTGGCATTCCTATGGGAATAAATTAACCGTGCCCTACTTTTAGCTAACTTCTTTTTGTTTTCATACAAAACTGAATTTAATGAATTTCATGTAAATCGTCGATGTGCTGTCTATAAATAATACAGGGATGTTTGCTGGTCCAGTCGATTGTACAATGTTTGTAGCCTAAATCAATGACACAACAGTATCTTTGCTTCAGCTGCCTACTAGTACCTCGATCTCTACTTGAACTATGGCCAACATGGATCGCCTATTAATAAGCTATATGATAAACGTAACTATTTTGATTTCCTGTCATGAACATTCCCTTTCTTGATAATACCTTGTCTGCTTCTCGAACCCATGTTGTAAACACGACACAGTTGATTCTAGATCTCGCAGATTGATTACGACTGTGGTCAAATGTTATGGTCACCATCTTGGTCTAATTGAGAAATATTCTGTATCCTTGTATGATATAATGGTGGGTGTTTTTTAATATAACCTCAGTTGCCACTTTGAGGATATACCATCAACCTGGAAGTGATTTACATTGCGGTTGTCGTTGATGAAGCAGAAGACACATTCTCTTGGTCTTATCTTGGTCATCTTCAAGGGTGTAAATATTTCCTTTGTCCATGGATTAATCGGGTTGGGTTTCGGATTATGTTTTTGTTTACGCTTCCTTACCCCATTATTTGGAAATCAAGAATCTTTATTCAAGTTGTATTAAGCGAAAATGCTACTTGATGCATTCTTTAAAGATATGAACTTTAAATGAAAAAGGAATGTGCCACCACCAGATTCAACCAGAGCGTGAGGTACGTAAAGTAAATAATTCAATATCCGTATCATATCGGCATTTGTCAAGGTAAAAAACACTTGTAGAAACAAAATAAAAGATGTCTGTTTGGTTTGGTTTGAATAGATCAACACATTCTGTTGATATGCCATTTGATAATGGAATTATGAATATTACCATACGTAATATTTTTATATCAAATGTCCTTGTTCATTATAAATTCCATGATTTCTGTCTCTCTGGATATATTTCTGATTATCACTTCTCATAAACGTTATGGATCCATATGATTTCAGCAATACTATACTTGGGGTTAGATCAGTTTCGATAAAAATGCCATCCCAAATCCTTATATACAGTTAGGCTGATTAACTCCCGGTATCGAGTTAAAGTTCATAACATACGAAGAGTGTTCGAAAACTTATGCAAACGCACTGTATACTAGAGTACCGTTCATCGCTGTATTGTGTGCATAAATTTCATTAAAATCCACTAACCGGTTCCCTTGCAACTTAGATTGCTTTCAGGGTAAGTCATATACAAAGCGTTGGAAATGGTTAGAAAACGAATAGAAAATGTCGCTGAAAGCGGGGGCTATATATATAAAGTCCGCTGTAAGTTGGAATTGAGCGTCAAAAATATACATGATGAGATATGTGCTGTTTATGAGGATAAACGATTGTCATTTTCCACAGTTTATAGATGGTTTACTTTTCATTCAGGTCACAAATCAATCAAAGATGCCCTTTACTCAGGAAGACCTAGGTTAGTGGTTACCAAATTGAACGTCAATAAAATCAAGTAAATCATTGAAAAAGATGCACGTTATACGGTCAGACTGCTAGCACGAAGGACAAACTTGGGTTTAATATCCATCTGTTATGTTCACTTGATTTCGAAGAAATTTCTCAAGGTAAGGAAAATGAGTGCTCAATGGATCCCACATTTACTCACTGATGAGCAGAAGCATACACGGTACAAATGGCTAAGAAACTGCTGAAGTCCCAAAATATCAGAAAAAGACATTTGATAGTCTCATAAAGGGTGATGAGACATGGGTGCATTTTTGTGAGCCTAGAGGAAATTAAAGTTGACAATAGGATAATGGCTTAGAAACATGCCAAAATGCAATCGCTAAAAGATTACTGACAGCAAAGAAGGTGTTATACGCAATATTCTTTAGAAATAGTGGACCAAGCATGCAAATTGCTGTTCCAAAATGTAGTGATTTGTCTGGAAGCTTCTATATAAGAATTTAGTTTTGAAAAAATGTCGGACAAAAATTCGTCCTTAAATAGGTCTCCAGCATGTACAATTGCTACATGACAATACTCCATCCCACAAAACAGCAACTGTAGTCCCGTTTGCTAAGTCGGGAGAGCGCAATGCATAACCACACACTCCATACCGCCCCGTGTGATATTTTTTTCACTTTTCGAAAAAAAACTATCTGGTAAGAGATGTAGGTCAAGAAGTGAGCTGGGATCTGCAGTTTACCACTTTCTGATTAGTGTACCCAAAGAGGAGTATGGAAATTGTTTCATAAAGAGGATTCAAAGATTGAAACGGTGTGTAGATAGATTTTTTTAAATTTTGATAAGCGTTTCTAAGAACAGGTCATCTGCAAAAGTTTTTAGTCAGCTATTAATTCGTATTTCAACTGCGATCACCATTATATCAAAAGATGTTAACTATTCCTGCTCCGTGGCGAGTAAAACACTGGATACTCCCCTGTGGTATTTCGTATGTATTCTCCCTTAGTTTTGCGCAGTTAGACAGGAGCACATCAGTTCAGGTGGTTATAAAAATCGAAGGTTCAGAGTTCGAATACTTGTCTAGCCATAACCACTTAACATCCAGAACAATGCTGTTTATTAAATGGTGTTTCCCCCCTTAAAAATATTCAAAGCATAGTTTTTTTCAGCGGCACCGATATCCTTAAGTGGTTTTTTTTTTTACAACAGTTTAAAATCATGGCGTGAATCACGGATTTGACACCCATCGCTACTTTCACAACACGGAGTTCACTTATTATACTTAAACCAATTTTGTTTCAGCTTAAGGCTATAAGGCCACTACGCAATCAGTAGGGAAAGTATAGTATGAGGTACATATTAATGGATTTGTAAAAATTCCAATGTTGACGTGCTTCAGATCATACACATGGGAAAATCCACCTAAACATGTATATAGCCTTCACCCTTGACCGCTCACTAGATCTAGATACAGGCAACGGGAACTGCAGGTCACCGTTTAAATACGTGTTGCGCAACGTTGCATTGACTTTTGACCTTAACCTTTGAAAGAAATTAGTCTGGTGCATAACGCATATGATATTTCATAAAGAGTAACAAGATTTGACATGCAAGTATATCTTTGGATGTATAAATGTAGAATAAAAGAAGTAGGTCGCTGTGACCTTTGCTTTGACCTTTAACCTGACCTTTTATTGATCATACGACCATGCACATCTTATGATGGCGGAGAGCAGTGTATGAGAGGAAGGTCATTGTAACATGTCCTTGACCTCTGACCATAGACAGTGAACATATTTGTCAAAGTTTCTTTTTTTTCTCCTGCAATAACTGAATTACAGATACTAGCATATCCTGATACGATGGATTATTATTGTGCTTCAAGCAAGTCACTGTGATCTTATTTTTGGCCACTGGTCTTAAAGTTTTGTGCTACTCTGCTTCAGGACACGTTCTGTACATTTTTAGGTTATGAGAGAAACATGCATATTAGGAGCAACCAAACACTTCGGTTCATATGGCTTGTTACTTATTTCCTTATTTACCAATTATTTACGTCGTGTACACGACATGCTAACTACGCAGATAAATCTTATTAATAAAAGATATTTTTAAAACCATAAACACGTCATTCAGAGTACCAGCAACGATAACGTATGTAAATAACCACATGTACAGGGACTAGACCACTTAAACACGAACAGATATCCCAATACGTCCACACTATCTGTTTATCACAACACCATTAACAGGGACAGGTACGAACCTTTCCCTTTCGTTCCGGAATTGAAATCACCCGAAATAAAACCAATCATTTCTTCGTGAGTGGGAGATTGTACCATCGAGGCAGGTTGTTGTAAAGTTATAAACACCGGCAAGCTGTACCTACATATTTCTACATAATAAAGATTTTACAAATACCACTAGCTATACAAATATTTCCGAAATTTGTTGATATGTCCATATAAGCATTAAACTGCTTTCAGTTGGCAGTTATTGGCTGATAACGCCAACTGGACAAAGGCAAATTTAATGAGGCGCGCTAGCGCTTCATGTTAAATGATTTCCCCGCCATTCTCGGCTGTGAGCCTGTTAACAGCTCTACCACGCTGTCCCGCGTAAAAAAACTAGTGCAGAAGACAATAGAAAACCAGATAGGTATAATCAATGTAATACAAATATTTGATGTAAATTAAAATTATGATAATACAAAATGTTAACTTCAAAGTAAACTGTGAAGAAGAGCAAAGGTTATTTTCAGATGAACATGAAATTAATCAGCAAATCGCAAAAAAGTTGGCAAAACATTAAGAATATGTTCACTATTTTGAAAGCCTTTTTTAACATGCTTAACTGGCTTGTTGTTTACTGTAAGGTACCATCAAACCAGTGATTTTAACTGTAGATGACGTCAATCGTGTTATCTATTTACGTTCCTGATCATTCACAACTGTAAAACACACATGTATCATATAGCATTATTAGGAAATTAATGGCCAAAACTCTGTTATGATTTATCTGAAGAGAAACAGTCGTTTATCTACAATAAAATGTATCGATTACTTTATTGCTATGGTGATACAAGTATTGGATTGCCCCAGATTAGCAATCAAGTTCGACGAATGACATATATATATTTCAAGGAAGGATGAACACACATATGCCCGAAATTAAGTTAACTTGGTTTTGATGACACATCTTTGCTATAGATTTGTTTTACATGTATACTACGTATCTTATATGACTACTAGCATGTATAGGGTCTTACCCGAGTTTCCATTTCATAGGATATATATGAATGTTTCAATTGAGCCGGCTAGCTAAAACAAGAAAAAAAGTGTTTACATATGTATATCTTATGAATAACGAAACTGCACGAGGATCCTTATAACCAACGTTTCATCGCTGGTTCCGCTGGTTGGTCCAACAATTAACTTCTTAGTGCATTAGGGCTACAATCTTATTGTAACACTCCATACCCCAGAAGTAGAATTAACAGAATGTGGATTTTGAAAAACCTCGATAGATCTTCTGATCAATCTTGAACATCTCCTCATTGAAAATATTCCACATATCAAAGATTTTAATAACTTGTGCACTTCCACTAAACTGAAAATCTCTCATTATGAGAGCTTTCTTTTCCAAAAAAGGTAGACGACGAAACAAATATATGGTTGTGAGCTTAACTGGAACATACATTGTGAAAAACACAATGAAAGCAAAAATTAATATAATGAGAAAGATATAGTACGAATGATGGACTTGCTTGTTGACAAGATCTTTGTTGAGTTTGGAGGATTTCAAGAAGCCTGTTAGCATTCACATGGGAACAAACTGTGCCTCACTTTTTGCTCCCTTGTGTTTTTTTATATGGGCTGAATTTGTCTAGAAGCACCTTGCAAAATCTTTTTATTTTGACTTCCAGGTATATCGACGATGTGTTGTCTATAAAAAAACAAGATGTCTGACATAGTCGATCATATATATACGAATAAAACAGACTCTTCTACATCAGCTTCTTAATTCGACCTTTATATAAACTATGACCAACGTTGATAGCTTATTACTTTAGACTTTTGGATAAACGTGGCGATTTCAAATTCAAATTTGAACATTTGAAAATAAGGTTAACATCAGTTAGTACATAAGTCATCACAATATTTGGTTTTTGTATTGTACTCTGATTCAAGTCTGATACAGCTCTTCGATAAGCTTATATTGTAAATACAACTGTTAAATACAACGTTTTAATGTCACACTTTTACAAGTTTTACTTGGTGTCTAAGACCATAGTCTTATTCATTATTGATACAACAATAAAAATATGTTGTATTGAAAAAAATGTATATTTAAATTTAAGTATTAATGTTTCAATGACAAATATTATCGTGAAATAACATACCTGTAAGACAATTTATCAAATGTCATATTAGCATTAGAACCACTGCAGATGTAAACAAAATATTTAATTTTGAGATTGTTTTGCATTAATGTATTTCTAATCTGCTTTTCTACACCTGCTAAAAGCTTTCTCCCGTCTATACCAAATTGGCGACATTGTAAAAGTACCTCGTACGCTTTTTATTTGGTGGCCGCATTAATTCAAGATTACGTATATACAGTGTAACAATGCTTTTCTTTGGAATTGAAATCCACGCCAAACTAAGTGGTAGCGAAAACATGGGCTTGATTACCTGAGGGGTATGCGTTTCAAACATTCATTTCGAAAAAGATATCTGCCAAGTCAAGCCGTTAATACAAAAGCTTAAACTGTCGTGTACGAGTATCATGGATTATAAACATTTTAGACAAAAGTTCTGGAAGAGGGAGCATGTTTATCCAAGAAAAGTAAACAAACGGAATTTGGTGGCGATTTTGTTTTCTCGTGAACCAGCTATTTTCCAAAGGTCTTATAAATAAATAGCACGTCTTGGCCTCCGGGTTTGATTGTTCAGTAAAGATTAAAACCTCCTTCCATTGAAGGTCCATTGTTATGTTCAAATAATTAGAAATTGAACACGCATCCTATTTATACATATCTTATTGTGAACTCCATACGCTTAACTGTTTCTTATTCGCGCGATCATAGCTCATTTGTGTTTTTATTCATTGAAATAGATAATAAACAATCGGCATTATGCATTAGAATGCTTTGCTTTACTTTTGATAGGTGAACTACATACATACTAAGTTTACCCAACAAACAATTCGAGACTGCATGCAAAGAACCGCTTAAAATTCTGTATTTGGCGCCTGTTGAATTATAATCTCATATTAACATTTTGCATTATAGCATCCCACTTACACAATTTTAATATGATTTGTTTTAACATGAATATAAATTATGCAGTTTAGACTACCGGATAATAACATGGCGTCATTTTCCGGTCATGCTGACGTATACGTCACGTCAACGGTTCGCAAATCGTCTCAGATAATTTAGAATTAACCTTTTACTTTGTTTAGTTTATGAGATCATAAATCCAATTAAGCAGTCGGTAAATTTAACGTAAACGCGAATTCTTATATTTACAGTATTTTTCTGTAAATGGTTCATAACTATTCTGTTCAATAATAACCCCATCTGCGGACATTTATTTCATTTGAAAACTCACAAATGTAACAGCATGGAGTTTACAGAAGCCGTGGTTAACTCCCCCGTGTCCATTGTTGATGACGTCATACAATTGCAAATCGGACATGATAATTTGCATAGCTCTGCCCATATGTATTAGTGTCGACGTAATAGAAATTTGGCACGTTATCGAGTATAGATATTGAAAAAATAACTCTAGTTTGCAGGACAATGGTTATCGATGAATGTCAGTGTAGGCTGTAAATATTACTCATTATAGTTGATAGTTAATCATTTAGATAGATCTAATTATGATTTTCTACAAAGAGAAAAACCTTTGTAATTGAAAAAAAAGATACTGCATTGTATGATATGATATCTGAAATGCAAACACAACCGTTTGACATAGCTGTCAGATTGTATCTATTGTCAATATGAGTGCAATCTGAGTTCCAGATGAATACTTATGACTTCATATTGCGTTCATACTGACAGTCTAGTTAACTTGTTCGGTGCATTTTCTTTTTGCGTTTTGGTAACCTTCACTTTGAGTGCCCTCAAGGGCTTACAATCAAGTATGTTTGAAATTGTACTATTTGTTTAAAAAAAAGGATTAAGAAAATACCTTAATGATAAAACCGTAAGACACACAACGGGGATGTATCTATAAAATTATTGTGGTAGTTACTGCACATTATTTCGCAATGTTTCCATCTAGTTCGCATTGTGGATGTAAAAATGGGAAACAAAATAGTTAAAACCGGAACAAAATACATGACTCTTGCCATCAGCGGTGCCATACCAAAATGCATCCTAATCGCCTAAATTAATTCTAGATGTCACCAAAACACTAACAATAATTAGGAATTTGTCAAAGTAACCTTTGTTTCCAAACGCTTATATCAACTTTAAAATGTTGGTACCTACACTTAGTTGTCGTAGAGAAGCGTCAACAAAACCATAATCCGATCTCAAAATCGATTAAACTAGAGCCAAAATAGGGCAAAAAAGAGGAAAGATTTACATGGAGACCCTTGTACAATACAAGAGAATAAGACCAGAAGAGTAAGGGTCTTCTGTCTCATTGACGACACCCATCATGTAAATCTTGGTCACATCCAAGTAAACATCAAGTCCTCAAAGTGAGAACCGAGTCGCCATTCTCAAATAGACACAATAATAAGCCTACTCAAAACGTCCATCTTCATTTCACACAGGGATACAAAATATTTGTCGATGAGACAAAGATGGTGTTCATAGAACTTGCTCATAGTTCACACCAACCTGCATCACTCTATTTCGCGTGTAGACGCGTGTTTCTCATAGCAGAAATGAAAGTTCACGGATATGTCCTTAGAAATAAATTTATGCTAAAGTATTGTACACATAAAAAAGTAGGAAACAGAGATCATCAAACTTATATCTAATACAAAAGAACAACAGACATCAAAAGATAACCAATAAGTCATCGATACGATACTTTTTATGTAACAGGAAAATTAATTACGGTTGCCATTAACAGGAACATTTGCAATAATAAGTCAGACGATCATAATAAGAAACTGATAAAAATTATAATAACAATCACATTACAAAAAATTTTTTTTTTTCATGATAATGGTTAGTTGACTAAATAGCGTCATTCGATAAATCTATCCAATCGAGTATGCTGTTAACTTTGTCTCGTAGTGTCTCGAGTTCCTCTTTTAGGAATGAACAAAATACGGCCTTCTCCACATCATTGTTTACTATAGATAAGTGGCATTCCCACGCCTGTCGTAGCATGTGCGATGTCTTGTAGTAATGAGATGCAATGAGAGTCTTAAACTGCTCTGTATTCGAGTATGTGACGTAGACATCTACCAAATCTGTATGTTTTGGAATTATCCCAAGTCTACTGGCTAAAATACCAACGTACACATCTTCCATAACAATGGGTTTAGTGTAGGGGATAATTGTGTACATTTCCACTACCGTTCTCATTGACATGATTATGCAACCTCCGAATATGTAATCTGGGTAAGTGCTAAACGCGTACTCGTCTTCAGATATTATCCATTTTTCAATGTATGCGTTTGACGTTTCTTTCCGAACCGGCATTGTATCCTTGTACATGTATCCTAGATATAGTCTGTCAGCCTCTGTTTGTGATAGGTCCTGTATGTGTTTTATCAACAGATCTGTGGCCATGTAAATATCGTCATCAATGGACACAACGAATTCGGCCATACTGCAATGTGCCACGGCCCAGTTGATGTTACTTATTGTTTTCAGTGTTAGGTTGTAGTACGAGTCCATATAGTCCATCAGGAGAACGTCCTTGTACCTAATCGATTCTGTCTTCAACCTGTTCATGGTGTTTGATGACCTTGGAACTCCAACAGAAAACACGGTTCTGATATTGGGAAATCTCACTTGATCAGCCCATGTTTTACGAATTGATCTTCTTTTTACGAAATTATCTGGTTTTGTTTTCACGATAAAGAGCAAAAATACTTTCGATTGTACCCCAGATTCACTACATACATTGACAGGGTTAATTATAGGATGATAGGCCCACTTATTGATGGCATGTTCGGGTAGAACACCAGTCTCAGCGAAGTCATTCAGTAGTTTCGGGACATCTAGTTTCTGTGGATACTCTTCCGGGTCAAATTCAGGAAGGCGTTTACTTCCCCCGTCATCGACACCTGCAAATAACTTTTGTTCTAAATCAGTGTCTATACCTTTGTCATCGAGTTTTGCCAATAAGCGTGACAATGAATCTATTAGATTCTGTTTCTCTTTTTCTTCCTCGTTTTCTTTGCGGTATCTAATGTTAGAATGCTGACTTTCCTGTCCTATTGGTGTATCCTCTTTACCGGCATTAGCCCGTGATTCTATCTCATAATGTTCCTGTTTTTTGTCTTTGTTCTCGATTTCACTTGGGATGTCATCCATTTCTTTCACATGATTTTCGAAACTTGGCTTGTTATCCAATTTTTTCTTCTCTTTGTGTTTTAAAGTATTCGAATTATTCTCAAACAGAAGTATATCTTTTTCACGATTGTGTTCCTTTTTGTTGACAGTTTGTACCCCATCTTTATCAGGATCGTGCGCCTTTTTGTTGACAGTTTGTACCCCATCTTTATCAGGATTGTGCGCCTTTTTGTTGACAGTTTGTACCCCATCTTTATCAGGATCGTGCGCCTTTTTGTTGACAGTTTGTACCCCATACTTATCAGGTTTGTGCGCCTTTTTGTTGACAGTTTGTACCCTATCTTTATCAGGATTGTGCGCCTTTTTGTTGACAGTTTGTACCCTACCAGTGTTTCCTTCGTTGCTAGTCTTGCTCTTGTCACCGATGTGTCCCGTCTTTTTAGTTTCCTTCAGATTTCTGTGATGCACTGACCTTGTATCCCTATGTTGGTCGATCTCATCCTGAATGAATTCCACTGACGGATTGTCAAAACTGTCATCCTTCGTGATTTCTCTCCACTGCCGAATAACATCGATTTGTTCCCGGTTCGTTTTTAGAATTGTTTGAAAAATACACAGAGTTATTACACTAACAAAACTTAGAACAACGATTATACCAAGGTATGTGTACCGTCTTGAAAGTAGTATTCTCCACAGAAAGGCTTGGGTATACTTTAAGAGCTCCATCACTACACACCTACATCTATCTGTCCACTACCAGATTGAAAGCGACAGGTAAATAAGGAAAGGGTAGTCAGACAGTATATACTTAACATAGACCGTTACGGTCCGCCTACCACACATGTACATTTAATCTTCAATCTCAATTCAATAGATAAACAGTTCGGCTGTCGATATATTGTCTACGCCTTCACTAGAAATCAGTGATCGTATCATTATGGCTGGTCTACTTTAATACTGGTCACAAAATTGACAATGGATATTTTTACAAATGGATCTCCTCAACTGTCCCTTATTCTTTATCCCCTCGCAACGAAATTGAGTATACTGGAATCATCCTGTCCGCCCGTCCATCGTCAGTCCAATTAACGTTTCGAGGGAAGTTTTAAAATTAAACTTTTACGCAAAAAAAACCCAAAAAACAAAAAAACACAAACACACAAAATGTTCGGTTAAGCATTTTTGGGCAAGTTTTTAGGCTTGTCATGCATTTGTATATGATGCTAATTTTGACAAAGGCAATTCCATTGAGGTTCAACATCCATTTCATGGCACTAAATAAGGAATTTCCCTGTGTTTAGACATATAACGTTTGTAACTCAGCATTCTTATGTATATCTGTATATATATGGTATTCAGCAACGTCCATTGCATAGCTCGCTGATCATTATATGGGGTTAAGCATCCATTAAATACAGTCACATTTGGAAAATTGTCTTTTTAATTCATATTTTTTTTCGTGTTTTGGACTTTTGGGGCATTTTCAACCTATTATGCCTTACTTTTTAATGCTCGCAATTTAATATATAATTTTTTGTGCGAAAACGGTATGCAGGGTAATTTTGTTTTACTTTCCCATTCGTCAGGGAGTGTGTATGTGGAGCATCGAAGAACCTATGAGTTGGGAAATTTTTCTTCAAATTAATTATTATTAGACCCTGCCGCCGACGCAGGTTGTCAAACTAGTACTAACAAATGTTCTGTTGTATTGAAACAGCGAACAAATGCTAGCACATAACCGTAGCATTAACGGGTGAATAACAGCTTTAGGTTTTACATGATCAGTTTCAGTGTAATTGTATACCAACAAATGTCTTAAGGGCATTTTCTCTCTCTCCACTTCACGTCACACTTCACCGAACTTAAATTCTGTGTCAAGTTCACTAAATGTAAACAGGAATCAACCAACCGTAAGCGTACATTTAGCCCTAAAATAGTCGTAGTAAAAAGGTAAACCATGACAAAACGACTTTTATCAGCTATTCTATAGTCTTATACATCATTTGATACAAAACTATCTTTTTTCCTATTGGCATTGACATGCCAATGTCGCAAAAGATGCAGAGTTTTGTCTTTCCCCGACACCATATCTGATTTGGGCCCCCAAAGGACCAGAAACCAGGCCCCAAACCAGACATCTATCTGTCAAAATGTCTGGGGTTAGGGTCAGATAAAACTCGGGCTACACCTTTAATAGCAAATCAGTAAGACACACGTAGACTGTAATGTTGCCAAAGATCGGAGTATTTATTATAATAAGTACCCCAATCTTTTTATTATAATAAGTACCCCGATCTTTTTATTATAATAGATACTCCGATTTTTAATTATAATAGATACTCCGATCTTTGGCAACATAACAGTCTACTGTTTTTAACTTCATAAATATTCTCAACTTTTCACTTTAAGTTATGACCTTTATTGTTTTTTGGGGGGATAAATATATTTTTTGCTGATGAAATTAAAAATGTGTTTTAATTGAAAGTACTATAAAACTGTTACTGGTTTCAAATCAAATTTAGGAAATGTACGAGGGGTGTTCCAAAAATAATGTCACTTACATCGGTGCTCATATAGCGGAAGTGCTTTTGTTCATTTTAATTTGCTCTGCCCTTCAAAATACTCTCCGCCAGTCAGAACACACCTTTTTAGCCGGTCAATCCATTTTTGGAAGCATTTTTCATACTCTTCAATGGGTACACCCATCAGACACTGATAAACAGCAGATCCAAGGGCATTTCTCGAATTTTATCTCCTTCCGGATAAATGGTATTTAAGTTTTGGAAAGAGAAAATAGTCGCAGGGGGCCAAGTCTGGCGAATACGGAGGGTGCGGAAGGACGGTAACCTCCTCTGACTCCAAAAAGTCAGTCACAATACGTGCCTTATGAGCGGGTGCATTATCATGCAAGAGTCGGACATACTTAAGTCCTGTTTTGGGGCGGCGACTTTTGTAGTAGTTCTTCAACTTTCTCAGAACAACGTTTTTATAGAACTTGCCTGTGACCGTTCTGCCTTTTGGCACCGGGATTTGAATAGCTGGACCCTTATTAGCGAAAAAAATAGCATACAAAACCTTCTTCACCGTTCGTATTCGCTTGGCAATACTTGGGCGTCTGGCATTTTTAGTGGCCCATATTCGGTTGGCAGCCTCCCGCTTTGGTTCAAAATAATACACCCAGATCTCATCACCAGTGACTATATTATCAAAAGCCTTTTTACTATATTTTTGGTACATTTTGAGAAGTTTTTTTGCCATTGTTACACGCGTCTTCTTTTGCTCATCCGTTAACAATGGAATATCCGTCTTGCATTTATCTTTCTAACTTTTAGGTGTTTCTTCAAAATTGCATGGACTCTTGCTAACGACAAGTTTGTCATTCGAGCCAATTGTCTTACGGGTAATCGAGCATCAGTTTGGAGGATATTTCGGATTTTTTCTATGTAACCTTTGGTCGTAGTTGTTTTCAGTTGCTGCTGCCCAGCACTAAATTTACCTACCCACCTACAAACAGTCCTGTGAGACATTTGGCCCTCCCCATAAATGTCACACACCTCGCGGTGAATATCTACAGCCTTTATGCCGAGTAATGACCTACCTTTTATATAGGCCCTAATTTCAAGAACATTTTCAGCTTGTTTCCCTGTCATTTTGTGTCTAGTCTAACGAATAGGCTATGAAACAATGTACACTGTACCGAGGCCAGTGAACGTGTGGACGAGATATTTACCTGTGTCACGAGCCAATGATCACTCAATCGACACGAGGTGGTTTTGTGCATAAATTGCACGATTTCCGCGAAATAAAGCACAGATGACATTATTTATGGAACACCCCTCGTATGCAGCGTGAACACCAGACAAAGCAGACAAGAGATGGCAGTTTATATTTTGTGTGAACAGTATTACAGGCGTGAACAACAGACAAAGCAGACAAGAGACCGCAGCTTATGTGAACAGTATTACAGGCGTGAGTACTAATATTAGCTACTCTAAAGCGCTTTACAGCACATAGATGTGTAATTTATACAAAGAACATATTACTAGTATATGTTAAGCAATGCAAGTCTGAGGAATTCGCAGGAACTGCCTAACCTAGTCCTTTGCTACCTGGCTAATATCTCCATATGTGTGTATCCCGTGGTCTGTTGGTAGAATGGGACTGTGAATCAAACGTAAATTTCACTTGAAATGTAAAAAGTGACTTTCATGCGAATAAATACTGCATGTGTAATGTTTTATCAAAACGTTTAAACAGGACAACAATGTTTTTAACTCTTTCGAATATTTCTATATCTTGAAATGTTAAGAGGTGAAAGTCACCGTGTGAAAATTTGTTATTCATGCGAAATTCTTTTATGTGATAAAGTAATGTGAATTTCACTTTAATTTAACGTTAAACAATTCATGTGCATTCCACATGAAAAAAATATTATACAGTATTTCTGTTCTGGCAGCTGTAACGGGAATTCTCAATTTTGGGTTATTAGTATGGTTGACCGATCAAGAGTTTAAACATCCACTCAACCATGTCCATTCATCTCAATAGTTCTGATAGAAACATGAAATAATCTATTTATAGTAAAAGTAGCTTAGAATTGTCGACGTGCCAAATAGATTTTAACGAGTAGTAAGACAATATATCTTCGACTGTTAAGCGTATAGATTCACACTGACGTGTGTGTTATACGTAGTAATTAATATTTTCATTGGCTATGAGAGAGTTTATGGCCGACCTATTTTATCTAATTAACATAAAATATGACGTCACAATATAGCGTCATCAAACACTTGATGTCATATGCAAATCAGCGATAGCGACTGAGATTTCAATTTCAATTTCAAAATATTTTATTATTGATACATTCAACAAATTAACAAGAAAAACAAAAGAATTAGTAAACATCTGTATCAATAAATGGATTAGACAACAGGCTAAGCCTATATTAGTCTTTTCCAAACAAATAACCGGTATCCTAATATATATATATATACATGAACAGAATATTGTAATTAGTTGTTAAGTAGGAAAGAAGCAGTATGTTTTTTTAATCAATTCAAGACCACATTCTCACTCACTCTCACAAGTTTATTAATTAAGTAAATTATATTGTTTAGAACTGCCATATTATAAACTATTTATATATTGAGAATCTTTTAGTGTTTCTTATATATGAGCTAGTATGTTTAAGTATGGTTAAATTAATTTCATCAGACATACCAACTACTCCATTCAATATAACATCTAAATTAACATAACCTAAAATATCATATATAGAAACAATATGATGTCTTTCATTTCTATAGTTAGGACAGTGAAAGAAAAAATGAATTGAATTTTCCATGAAATAACTACATGCACAGGAACCATCATCAACCAAATGATCAATCAATCTATCATAATTTAAATCGCTGGCATTATTCCTCAATTGGCATAAAATAATATTTAGATTTCTAGGATTACAATTATCAAACATTTTAGAAATAGTTATAGGGAATACTTTTTTTAGTTTTGATTTAAAGCTAGAGATTGAAACAGAATTTCTTATAGAGTCATCAAGAGAGTTCCAGTTATTCATAGTAGATGGAAAAAAACTATTTTTATAATTATTAGTTCTAGCAATAGGTACATTAAAGATTCTTTCATTTCTAATTGGATAGAATGTATTTGTATTAAGGAATGGTTGTATGATGTTATAGAGATATGTAGGAGAATAGTTATTAATAATTTTAAACATAAGTGTAAGTTTATGATTATGTCTTCTTGTTTGCAATGTTTCAAGTTGTGTTTCAGAGTATAATATGTGGTGTGATGTTCCTTTCCTTAATCCAGTTATTATCTTCATAGCTTCAATTTGGATAGATTGTAGTAAGTCAGATTCATTTTAGTGCAATTATCCCATACTATGTCTCCATATTCTAAAATTGGCCTAATGTAAGATATGTATATTGTTTTTAATGTGTTTTTATCTACTTTACATTTTAGAATTCTCAGTATATTCAATCTAGAGGAAGCTTGTTCATAAATATTATTAATATGATTGGACCAGGTACCTTTTTTATTAAATGTTAGTCCTAAATGTTTGTGGCAGTCATGCTGTGTTATAATATGGTTATTAAAGTAGAGAGGGGATGAGTATTAGAAAGCTTACGAGTAAGTGTTAGTGCAACTGTTTTATTTGGATTAAAAAGAATTTGCCATTGATTAGCCCAGGCAAAGATTGATGAAAGGTCTTCATTTAGTATATCAGCAGGTATATTTAAGTCTTCATCACCATCTACAATAACATAAAGTGTAGTATCATCTGCAAACAGTTTAATATGAGAAGTTACATCAGATGTTATATCATTAATAAATAAAAGAAATAGAAAAGGTCCAAGAACAGATCCTTGAGGCACTCCAGCAATTATAGGTTTAGTAGATGATTGATAGCCATTCACTATTACACTTTGTTTTCTGTCAGATAAGTAAGCTTTAAACCACTCCAATAATTTTCCTTTAATACCAAATTTTTCAAGTTTATACAAGAGACCTAAATGCCAAACCCTGTCAAAAGCTTTACTTATATCACAGAAAACAAAGCGTAAGTCTTTACCTTTGTCTAAATTAGAACTAATTGTATTAAAAATATCAACAAGTTGATTTACAGTTGAGTCACGAGGTTGAAATCCTGATTGGTTTTCACTTAGCAGATTATGTTCAAATAAAATTAATTAATTAATTAATTAAAGGTATACTTAAAAATATTTTTTTCCAACATTTTTATGAAAATAGAAGTTATGGCAATAGGTCTATAGTTATTGAGACTGAGATCAGGAAAGTGTGACTTTTCTACGAAGATAAATGAATGTCTGTTTACATCAATACAAGAAGCCCGAGGTTATTTTCGTTCACCTGCTTAGATTTAAATTCATTGATATGAAGTAATGATAAAGCGTCCCACAGGAGTAACTACATATACATGAGATACATAACGAGAGCAAATAAAATAGAGATGGGGCGACTAAGGGGGCACCCACTATTTACACAAAAGTTGGTCCCTTTGCAAGAGAATGATCTAGACCAAATAGGATAAAATAAATAAAAGGAAGTAAAAGACGCTTACTCCTCCGGAACACTTGGTCTTATTCTCTTGTCCTTTTGCAAGGGTCTCTCATGGAATTATGGTTTTGTTAACGCTTCGCTATTTTCTTATTTAAAAACCCCGTCTATTTCCTTTATTTGGCCCTGCCCCTCTGGATGTCAAATCCCAATTTAAACACTTGTCCCAAGTATGGTTCTGACGAAATTTGGATCAAATCCCTAAAACCCCTTTTAAGACATGTGAAGACTAATATTTCCGTCATTCGGCCCAATCATCTGCCCCATCGCGATCGCACCACCATTTATACAGATTGTGTTCCCTTGGACCAAGATTATTCTAGACTTTATAAGCACAAGATTTATAAAGGCTGTTCCTGACTAGTAACATTTAAAAATCACACTTACGGACTGACAGGTTTGGCAAACTTAAAACCACACTTACGGACTGACAGGTTTGGCAAACTTAAAATCACACTTACGGGCTGACAGGTTTGGCAAACTTAAAATCACATCTACCGACTGACAGGTTTGGCAAACTTATAATCACATTTACCGACTGACAGGTTTGGCAAACTTCGGCAGTGACAATTTCATTTCAGTTGATAAGTACATTACGTAAAGGGGTAGACCAATTCTCAATAACGTTTGTTAGTGGTGACTATTATGAAGTTCAAAAGAACATGTATAATAGTTTCTACAAATAAAATGACAATATTCTTCTTTAAACACACACACGAGCAAGAAAGCTATGTCACCACGGATATACTGTCCACGGGTCACGAAAACTCGATAGAGCATGCAGGATATCACGATTTAGAATGACCGACAATCGACTATACATGTATATAAAATAGCATGACGTTCTTTGTGTATTGTAGTGGGAGAGAAATGTTGTTTGATAAACAATAGGAGGCCAAACCTGCCAATGTGATGACTCAATAAACACCGGGTATGACCGTGAGTGTAGTTCAAGGTCAAGTTATAAGTATGTGTTACACACGAATCAGTAAATGTTTTTATTTGGATTATTGTTGTCATTTCAAGGGATATGCATGCGAAGCGCTTAAATGGTTAAAACCACAGGGGCCTGAACATTTGTTAAGCTATATATTTGGGTCTACAATAAGACATAGAATAATTTCACGCTACAGAGGGAGGGGTAGATCAACTCTAAATAAAAAAAACCCACCACAATTAGGTAGCTATACATACTGAAAGGATGGAAAGTTCTTGATGTCCGAAAATCAATTGATCTTCAAGGGGACCCATAAAAATACAACAGTATTAGACCGGTTGTGGAAGAAAACGCGTTTTCTGCTTAATCGACGACATCAGCCATGTAAATCTAGGTCAGATCCTAATTATTGTCATACTTGGCAATAACAACATCTCGTAATTACGACTTTTTATCTTGTAATTACAATTTATCCACGTAATTACGACTTAATTACAACTGAATATAAATAAAATATGGTTAAACTAAAAGAAAAGAAAATAATAATCTACAGAAACTTCAATCAGATCACCAGCACAGATATAACTAATCCTCTCCCAAACAGACCACGGACAACAGGACAATGTCTGAGCGGGGGAATCATGGATACTCATTGGTGTTTTACTTCTTATTGTGTACAACTCTGATTAATTAGCACTAACACATACAGCATGCAAAAATGATGTAGTGCGTGGTTTTTGAGGACCCAACATGAGGGCTGGGCAGAATGTTCTAGCACCAATTCAGTATAGAAACATCTGGATAGGCCAGAAATGTTTTAGCATGGCGAAATCTTTTGTTCTGTCTGATCAATGTTATTTGTAATAATAATAATTCAAGGTTTTTATATACCGCTTTATCACAACCTTAAAAGCCGTCTCAAGGCGGTTCACAAGATTATTATCCGTAGTTATAGGGCGCAACCAGCCAATATCTTTCTCAACTCCCAGGGGAGCATACAACCGGTGCTGCCATTTCGGCGCTCACAGATAGCATTCTACAATTTCTATCACCACCCAACCACGTACTCATTTACAGCTGAGTAGACTGGAACAAGCAGTGTAAAGTATCTTGCTCAAGGATACAACACAAATGCCGTGACCGGGCTCGAACTCGCAACCCTTCGATCACGAGCCCGGCGTCCTACCACTAGACCACCTTGCCGTCAATTGAAATAATTTAAAATAACATATTGAAATAACATAAAACACATGATATCACGTGATTTTAGAGAGGATTAAATATAAGAGTCAAAATCAATAAGAGACACAGAGAAACTGTACCTCTCACCTAGATTCTCAACAAAAACAAATATTTCCATGAGTCTCCTTGCCTTAAGAAATTGGTTTACATGTTTAGGATTAGTTTTCCAGCCAAAACAACTGTTTATAGTGACCTGGTCACCATGGTAACCAAAAGTCTGCATAAAATTAATAACCTACATGCATATCTACACATGGTCCCTAACATTCATGTGAAGCTTCATTGAAATTGGTTCACTAATTTACGAGGAGTTGTCAGAAAAAAATCACTCCAAAGTATAGTGACCTTCATGGTTACCATGGGAACCCGATATAAATTAGGCACATCCATAATGTATAAGGATTATTGCCATCAAGTTTCGTTAAAATTCCTTCAGTAGTGTAAGAGTACACAGGGGGTATAACTAGAAGTAAACATATGATATATTGTAAGGAAAGAAAGAGAAAAAGTGATTCAAGGGGGGTAACTCCTGCAGGCTTTTGTTGAAAATCTAGGATAGACATTCAAAATTTTCATGTTTGACCCCTTTGACATTGAAAGTAAGTCAAGGTCATTTATTTGAGGTAATGGTAGTATTACATACCAGGTACATACTAGTTAAGTATCAGTAGTCTGGGCATATATCTGGTGATTGATGGAAATATTCTCAAAGGAATTTTTACGTATTTGACCCATGTCCAAGTATCAGTTCTCTGGGCCTTTTGGTTATTGAGAAGATTTTTAAAGCTTTTATATATTTGAACCCTGTGACCTTGATAGTAGTTCTAGGTAATTTATTTGAGGAAAGTTTATAGCACTCTGTCCCAGGAATTCATAATGATTAAATATCATGACCATAGGTCCTCCCATTTTAAAGAAGTCCTTTTATAGAAAAAGTTGATGGACAACACACAGGATAACATTGTCCAAGCAAGCTAAAAATTGAAGTAATTTACACCAAATTCAGCATGAAGCATGTTTAGGGAATATATATGAGAGGCCCAATTGAACACACACATAGTAGCCATTTCTGGCAGGACAGACTCAGTCGTCATGACTTAGTGTAAAGTGAAGTAAATGACAGTCCCCACACCTTTCAGCAAATAAATACAAACAACTAAATATAGCTCACACTTTTTATTCTTCAACAGTTATTCTGTGTAACTAACAATGCATACAAGCCACGCCATATGACGAAGCATAGTATTCTGTGACCATAAACTCTAATGTAGTTCATGGCAAAATGACCAGCATATTGCATGGAGATCTATGTGTGAACAATACCAATGATACACAGATAGATGACGGTGTGGGTGACACCCGTGATATAGGGCTAACCAAGGCAGGCTGACCGAGAGTCAGACAAACAGTTCTCTACTGTCCATACACACAGACACACACACATACACATACACACAGACACACACACACTCGAAAACATCATCTGTTCAGGTAAACAGCTAATGATGTAAATTCTTAGTTAATCTGAACAATCTTCTGACACTGAAGCAATAGTTTGCCACAATAACTTCTGAATTTTATTTTAACTTCAACTTTTTCGTCAAAATCGTATCATTTAAAACAATATCAGGTAACAAAATATGTAATTGCCATGTTTGAAACATTAAGACCAACTTTATCTCAAAGAAATTCTAAACCTTAGGTTTCAATGTTACCACAATGCTCCACAAATGTGCCAGGTCAGACCAATACCCGAGTATTTACATAAATTACAGACATTTGGTGATCCTATCAAAGAAGTATATCAGAAGATGATGTAATATAGAAACAATGTTATCAAACTATCTGTAATTGCATAGTATAGGAAACAGAAATGGTACTCAGATCAGGGGATACAAGACTCTTGTTGACTGTGATCATTTACTTTCATAATCGAGGGGAGTAGAAATATCACAAAACATGCACACGTTTACAAGTAGAATAAACATCCGAAATGGTTTGAACCTGCTTCAGGTTGGAACTTCAATTCTTATTCAAAATTAAACTGAAGAAGATTCAATTAAGGGCTTGAAGAGTCCGCTATGAGGCATTTTCGGCAAAGTGAAAAGTAAAAATATCAACTTTTTTTACAAATACAATGGTTCAGCTAGTGGTATCTTTCCTGGTAAGGATTTTCGCTGCTTTGCAGTATTTACTAACATGCAATTTATACCAAAACACATGATTCAAGGAACGAACACTGGAAATTTGGCAATGTTAAATGTCAAATAATTATTGGATTGGTGTATGTGGAGGTTTTTAAAAGGTTGAACATTATTTAGTTAATTTGCTTAAAAATGATCAACATTTAATGTCAGTAGTGTAAAATAGCTTTATCATGCATGTTATTGTGTATAGATATGGAATTAAACCCATCTATTTTTAAATACTCGAGGTTTCCTAATATCAGTTATCCAAACAACTTCTGTACATGTCCTTATTTATCCTAGATAATGTCTACAATATCTAGTTCTAAATGTTGAGGAAGGAAATGACCCTGAATGCCCCCCTAGTCCTTTATCAATATTAACAATCTATACTACACCTACTTCTCCTCCAAGAAAATTTTAACTTCCTTAAAACTATTTATAGCAGTCTGTTAGACTACAATATTTACATACATATTGAAACCCTCGACCTCCATGGTGTTTATAAATATACACTGTGCAACTGCTGGGTATTAAATTATTGATATACATGTATATCAAAGATGAATTTAAACTTTATGAGGATCCGTGACTGAATCGAGTGTAAACTTTCCAATCATACGAGATGGTTATACATTACAGGATATAATTTAAGTTTTATGTTTAGCTAAGTTTTGAAGTATACATACTATAAAACCCACTACCTCGTATTATCAAACAATACTCGACTACCCAAAAAAATTTAATTCAAAATATATTGCAGTATTCTGAACCTTGGTGAACTTGTAATTAATCCCAAACTATCAAACTCTCAATGGATGAGGGGAGGTAATCCAACATATTTTGTAAAAGTTTCCACTAATTTTTTAAAATATTTGTATTAGTAAAACCCACTTATTACACAAAACTGCAAGTAATTACTCCCAAACTTGCACACTCTCGACAGACAAGGGGAGGTAATCCAGAATGTATTCTAAAGTGGGAGTAAAAGATATCTACTGATGAATATTTTATTAGTGTATGACCATGATCGATTAATTTCTTCAAATATTGCTTGACTGTATTTTTTATTTCAAATCTGGCAAGAAAATTAATTTCAGAGCCTTGACTGCATGAACTGACCTACAGTAAATTAAAATTTGGCCACAGGGACAGTCCGGCCTCACCTATAATAAAGTCAGGACGGTCCGGCCTTAATCAACAACAGCCAGGACTGACCAAAAATAATTTCCAAAACATATTGCACTTAACATCAAGGGATATGGAAAAAGTAGCATTACAGCAGATGAAACAGTTTGTACACTGAATTATGCTGAAAACAAATCTAAATACCTGAATACTTTATTTGCCTAAAACATGTGCTAGGATTTGAAGATTGGCTATTTCTTGATACACTGACCAATTAATTTTTTTTTTTTAAAGAATTCCAAAATTGATCCAAAACTAAATAATATCCAATTGGAAATCAAATCTGAACACTTTCATTGGCAAAAACTAAATGATCCAAAGCAGTGTTAACTTACACACCAACAATAGATAGTGCTGGACACATGTCTAAATATCCCCGACCACACCAACAATAGATAGTGCTGGACACGTGTCTAAATATCCCCGACCACACACCAACAATAGATAGTGCTGGACACATGTCTAAATATCCCCGACCACACCAACAATAGATAGTGCTGGACACGTGTCTAAATATCCCCGACCACACCAACAATAGATAGTGCTGGACACGTGTCTAAATATCCCCGACCACACACCAACAATAGATAGTGCTGGACACATGTCTAAATATCCCCGACCACACACCAACAATAGATAGTGCTGGACACGTGTCTAAATATCCCCGACCACACACCAACAATAGATAGTGCTGGACACATGTCTAAATATCCCCGACCACACCAACAATAGATAGTGCTGGACACGTGTCTAAATATCCCCGACCACACACCAACAATAGATAGTGCTGGACACGTGTCTAAATATCCCCGACCACACACCAACAATAGATAGTGCTGGACACATGTCTAAATATCCCCGACCACACCAACAATAGATAGTGCTGGACACGTGTCTAAATATCCCCGACCACACACCAACAATAGATAGTGCTGGACACGTGTCTAAATATCCCCGACCACACACCAACAATAGATAGTGCTGGGCACATGTCTAAATATCCCCGACCACACACCAACAATAGATAGTGCTGGACACATGTCTAAATATCCCCGACCACACACCAACAATAGATAGTGCTGGACACGTGTCTAAATATCCCCGACCACACACCAACAATAGATAGTGCTGGACACGTGTCTAAATATCCCCGACCACACCAACAATAGATAGTGCTGGGCACATGTCTAAATATCCCCGACCACACACCAACAATAGATAGTGCTGGACACGTGTCTAAATATCCCCGACCACACACCAACAATAGATAGTGCTGGACACATGTCTAAATATCCCCGACCACACCAACAATAGATAGTGCTGGACACGTGTCTAAATATCCCCGACCACACCAACAATAGATAGTGCTGGACACGTGTCTAAATATCCCCGACCACACACCAACAATAGATAGTGCTGGGCACATGTCTAAATATCCCCGACCACACACCAACAATAGATAGTGCTGGACACATGTCTAAATATCCCCGACCACACACCAACAATAGATAGTGCTGGACACGTGTCTAAATATCCCCGACCACACACCAACAATAGATAGTGCTGGACACGTGTCTAAATATCCCCGACCACACCAACAACAGATAGTGCTGGACACATGTCTAAATATCCCCGACCAAGGAATGACACAGTCCTTCCAAAATAACAGTTTGTTTTCTTCGCTAAAAGTTACTGTGTGGCATTATTTCAGGGAGTGTTACACCCAAACAGAACTGTTTCTCACTCACATTTCATAATATTTCTGGCTACCAATGCAACAAAACAAAGACATTAGGACATTTTTTTTAGATTCAGTGATATTTCACACATACAAGGCAAGTGGGTAGTACAGTGATGACAATCAGTAATAAAAACATGAAACGGAAATCTGTACACAAAATCTACATACAACATAAATAACACAATGATGTTCGCCTAGAAACAAACAAATCTTTTAACTGATACGAGCACTAGTGTGATCAATTTTTTTACCGGATAACATAAAATTCTTTTGATGTTGGTTAGTATTTTCTCTTCTGTGAAAATTCCGCAATTTGTCTTATTTTACACAAATAATTTCCACAATTGGTCTTATTTTACACAAATAATTTCCAAGTTATTACACACTCCAACTTGAATGCCGATATTTTTTCTTCCTCACGGGGGTTATTTTGACATAAACAAGAAACATCTTTTAACTGAAAGAAGATTCTTGATAAATGAAGCTTAGAATGATCCACACACACACTCATTGATTATCCAACATTTCAGAATATAATAATTATGCAAAACAAACATTAAAATCATCTACCTTGTGTAATTATAATGTCTTTTATGTACATCCAAACATCTTCGTTAAGTAAACACAAACTCCACCCATTTTTACTTCAATTAAAAAAAAGTATTATTCTTCTGAATGGATGGTGACAATTAGTTCACTGTATCTAGATCCAGTTCAAAAAATTGTTCAACTTATTCACCCCTGAAATTTCATAAGAATTATATTCCATTTGAGTTGGATGGGATGGAGGAATTAAGCCAACAATGCTTTCTTATCTGAGATCACATTTTTCTTTAACATTAAACAATAATTAATAGGACTTTTGTAAATTCTTTTGTAATCATAAAAAATTTCATGTACCTTTTTTTTTGTACTGGGAACTGATCCTACATTTTTTTTGTTCAGGTTCAGAAAGATGTTTTAATTACCCAGCTTTTTTTTTGGAAGGATGCCAGGGTTGGGGTGCCCTGGGATCATCCCTCTTACATCATTTACATTTACTTCAAATTAAAAGACCCCTTACATTATTTGAATTTAAAAAGATCACACAGCATGGAAACTTAAAGAGGCAATTTAGTGAAGTTTGTTTATTTTTTTTTTAAAATCGCCAGATGTTGTATGAAATTGAATTTCTGTTCCCCTTATGAACTCATACCAATATTTTGACAAAAGCTGATGCTTTCTGAGCGTTTTTAAATAATAAAGAAATCCTTAATTGTCCAACCAGACAAATAATATGCATAAGAGACCTATGTTTACAAACATCTCTGAGCACTTTGACCTTACGAGGCATACACAGACTTGTCTTGTGGATGTAAACACACATGACTCCTGAAGCCAAGTGACGAGCTATCAAGACTGATAAAGTAAGATTATTACACTTATCTCAGTTTGTTTCAAGTACATTATAAAATTCCTGTATGCATAACACTTTCTTCACATCACCTCTATAGCTGAAATTTGTGACGAGTTCAGTTTTACCTTTTACAAAACACTAACCGTATTTTAGCGGTGAACACACATGCCCAGGTAATGAAATTGGCACATTTGTTTGCAAGTTCTCAATTATATCCGTTTCTGGCTGATTTGAAATATAACAAAACAATTTCTCTTAGGTTATAATAATCCTCCTATCACAATTGTTTACAATGTACTTCATAAACATGTTTATGCCGGGGGCTCAGTTTTTCATGCTATATTTGACACAGGCTTTCCCAAAAAACTAAATTGACCACAATGTACATTGGCTACACGTTATGTATCTGATTATCAAGAACAGATTCTTTTGTCTGAATGGATGTTTTTTTTATTCCAGTTGAACGGTCATCTCCATGACTATACATGTATATAATTTTAGCTGGTTTTGATAATAACATATTTGACCCCTGTGACCTTGATAGTGGGTCAAGGTCATTCAATCGGAAAAAAACTTAGTAGCCCTTTATCCAAACATGGTACAGACCAAATAACAGTACCCTAGGCTTTCAGGTTATTGTAAAGAAGTCACTTGAAATTTTTATTAACACATTTTGACCCTTGTGACCTTGAAAGTAGGTCAAGATCATTCATTTTGACAGACTTGGTAGCCCTTCATCCAAGCATGCTACATGTATAATATCAGCACCCTGTGCCTTTTCATTATTGAGAAGAAGTTGTTTGAACGAAAGTTTATACAAGGTGGATGACAATGGACGGTACATGATGGCTAAAGGTCATCCTGACCCTTTGAGTCAGATGACCTTAAAACGTTGGTTGACTAAATTGCCCCTTTAAACAAAACGAAAAATTGGAAAAATTCATATTTAATTACTTGAAAATTAGTTAACATTTTCATCAGGAACCAAATTCTTGGGATTATTAAATTTAGATTCCAGTTTACTTACAGTTGAAAAATCAACCTCACTCATCAGACGCATATTTTGTTATCAATTAAACATATTCCATAACACTTTACTAACTTACCTAGTAAGGGGGAAGTTTGACAAGTGAATAATAAATAATCACACATAGTGCCTTAAAATAAAGAAACACATTCTCATCTATAACCCCTTATCAATTAAACAGCTAATAAGAGATTCTACATAAACAGCACAAACACAAGATAATACTAGCATCACACATATATCTATAACACAGTTTACTACTCTATATATCAATGAAAGCACATTTCTTATCATAATAACAATAATAAAATAAATAAAATAACACAGCTTAAATGCATTTAACCCAACAGACACTTACCTCCCTTGTCAACATGAGAGGGAAGTGAATAACATTCCAGAAACATCAGTTCTTATTGATGCCCAGCATGAATTTTCTTAGAGCAAAATATAGGTTATAATTTTTCAGGTTAAAGTATATTGTATTAGCACCTTGCCTATTAGCCCCCCCCCCTTTTTTTTGTGTTGATCAAAGACAATCAACCATTCATTATTTCTGTTGTTGTTAACTTAAGGTTTCTTAAAGGAGGAAATAGTGCTAAACATAAAAGGCAGTTAAGCATAGCCATCATGATGTGTATGTAGTAACTCATTCACCCCTGAAATATCATAATGACTTAATCCAACCTTTGACCTGGAAGAGTTCAACTGTAGTTTCAGGGGTGAAGGAGTTAATCATATACCTGTAAGATGCTATAGGTAAATAGATTTTCTTTGTATGTAAAAAGTCTAAAGCAACTGAAACAGGGAAAGCACTGTGGGAAAACAGAAAAAAAACAAGAGAAAATAAAAGCCACTATTGATAAAAGTGTAAAGCACAACACACAAGTGTACTGGAGACCGGCTGTACCAGCACAAAGATCCCAACATACAAGTGTACTGGAGACCGGCTGTACCAGCACATAGATCCCAACATACAAGTGTACTGGAGACCGGCCGTACCAGCACAAAGATCCCAACATACAAGTGTACTGGAGACCGGCTGTACCAGCACATAGATCCCAACATACAAGTGTACTGGAGACCGGCCGTACCAGCACAAAGATCCCAACATATCACATCATTTGAATAACGATCAAGGATTTCTAGAAAGACATTCTGGTATAGTAATTACTATATATACAAAACTGTGAAGTATTCACAGACAATTCATACATTATGATATTCCATTAAATGACACAGAAGAATGGGTTATTTTCCTCTACTTGTTGATAAGAATCTTAATGCATTCTCTTAGTTTTCACATACTACTGATATAGCTTGTAACCTTAACATGCATACAAGTGTTTTTTGTAGGAGTTTTCTGGTCGAGTCTAGGACCATATTTTGAAGGTGCTGACAATTCCTATGTCTATAAGTTAGGGTTCTCAGAATATGGGAGAGTCCTTCAGGAGAATCCATTTTGAATAACAAGGCTTCAACTTTCATATATTTCTGTTCAATTTGAAATACAGATCCTAATTCTCACTGTTACATAAAGATCTGACTGAAAAATGACTAAACACGCAATTAGAGATATGTTAACTTTTTCGTTCCTATATGTAAGCGGTCATTTGATTGGCTAATGCAAAAGTTGTCAGATCTTAACGTATGCAGAGTAATGGAGGGTCAATTAGGTTCTGCATTTCCATCAGATTGATCTTCGTTGCATCCCTTGGAAAGGTCATGACAAAATTGAAAGCTCCAAACATGCCATCTTACAGATAATGTATCTGATGACAAGTCTAGAAAACCTGTTACCTTATCTTGCGTAACTTTGGTATCGTTGGAATTGGTACAAGATAAAAGGAATCACGGGGCCGTGTAATTGTAAAACTGACATCCTGTACAGGAAAAAGCCAAGAGTTTTTTACATTTCATGTCTGACTCCGATGACATGGCAATGGTTTCCTGCATTGTGTGTTCTGAGTTTGTCGTAATATTATGTGTGTAAAATACAGAAACCTTGGGCTTCAAATATGGTGAAATCCACATGTGCATGCAGAACTAAATTAAATGTGTCTCCCTAAAACCCCTAAAACCTAGTATACATTTATTATCTAACAATTTTATAACATCTACAAATCAACAATTAGAGCAAAACTTGCCATTACAACTTTCATGTGCTGATAATTATTAATGGATTCACTTATCGCTCAGTTTCGTCATATAAACAATTGAAACATGATGGCAATGTCCATAATTATGATCATAATATACATATAAATATACTGATACCATATGCATATACAGAGATAATAAGTTTACAGAGGTGAAGAAGTCTGTGCAGCCCAAACAGTCTACCATGTTACAGCCTAACTGCTGTTTAGTGCCACATAAACTTTGTCACAATATTCAACTACTGCCCCGTGCCAGATACAGGTACATGTATGTACCGTGCCAGATACAGGTATGTACCGTCAGTATAAATTACCATCTAAACACCTGTTGTGACAATACCTGTTAGGTCAATGTTGATTGACTCATTAGAAACGGGTGAAAGACAGGTACTGTATGTACATTCACCTTATATAGATCTACAATGTACTCTTCTTTGAAACTTTGCATCTATTTCCAAAACCATGTGGAAAATCTTTGGTGAACAATTACCTGGCATCAACATGATCAAATCTACATGGTCTATAAGTTGGCTGAGGGCGCATGACCAATAATCTAGTGTGAGAATGAGGAGTCGGTTACTATGGTTACTATGTAGTGTGTATTTACAGTCCCAGGCTAGTCTCGCAGCACTGCGGTCTCACTTGTCACAATAAGCAGATCTGTTCAGAACTTGGAAGCTGTTTTAGTGTCAGTATCACACAGCCACTTTATCAGATCCACTATTCTACCAAGCGGTATTGTAAAATTTGAGGAATGAAGTTCTGTCGTAACTTTGTCTGTATATATATATCACACCTCCAGCACCATAACACAGAGACAACTAAATTGCAAGTCCCTGTGATAAACCAAGTTCCTGTGACAGCCGAGTCCTTGTGACCTCTGTATGTGCCCCTGTGTCAATTGGTTTCATATGTGGTGAGTAAAGCTGCATCCACAGGCTCCATACACGAGGGACAAGTGAAGGAGCGCATAAGCCAGTCGTCAATACAGTCTCTGTGGTAGGTGTGCATACACGGCAAAAATCTCAGGCTCTCTCCTAGTATAAAGTCGTTCATACATATAACACATCTGAAACATAAACATATAACAAATCTGAAACAGTAAACATATAACACATCTGAAACAGTAAACATATAACACATCTGAAACATTAAACATGTAACTCATCTGAAACATTAAACATGTAACTCATCTGAAACATTAAACATGTAACACATAAAAGGAGTTCTACAGAGCTGAACAAGAACTTTTATTTTAGAGTTGCATGCCTTGTACAAGTGAAAAACTCTCCTATGCAAAATACTCTCCTATGCAAAATGAAAACTTAAAGAATAATATGATTTCTAATTTTATGACAATATATTGAGGTACACACCAGCTGTTTACTTATAAAATGATCGTTGATTAAAATGCATTGCAATGATAAACAAAATTCTGAATTGTCAAACTAGTACTGTAATACTTAAATTTTCAGTCATCAAAAAACATCTCTTCCCATCACTCAAATTTCCCTCGGGAAATCTAGTAAATTTACTTATATCTCTACATTGGGGTACTCTGCAGTACTTACTCCTTGTTTATATCTCTACATTGGGGTACTCTGCAGTACTTACTCCTTGTTTATATCTCTACATTGGGGTACTCTGCAGTACTTACTCCTTGTTTATATCTCTACATTGGGGTACTCTGCAGTACTTACTCCTTACTTATATCTCTACATTGGGGTACTCTGCAGTACATACTCCTTGTTTATATCTCTACATTGGGGTACTCTGCAGTACATACTCCTTGTTTATATCTCTACATTGGGGTACTCTGCAGTACATACTCCTTGTTTATAACTCTACATTGGGGTACTCTGCAGTACATACTCCTTGTTTATAACTCTACATTGGGGTACTCTGCAGTACTTACTCTTTGCCCTTCTTGCTGGAGCCATCATACACGCCTATAGGTAAATGGCTGATCAGTCCAAGACGTTTGGCGATCTTAATCTGTTCTTCCTCGGACAGTTGGTTGGCCAGTCGACTCACATTTGGTGAGGGGTGGTACACTGGTACACGCTCCTGTCAATATCAACATATCTCAGTATAAGTAATTACTCAAGTTCTCATATATATTGCTTTATCACAACCTAGTTTGTAGCTCGTCTCAAAGCGGTTCACACAAATTAGTATCTGTGGTGATAGGGCCTTTTACACTTGGTCCATGTATACAGTATGGTCGGAGGGGTATTACTCAGCTCCCTGGGGAGCATACAGACAGTACTACCACTGCAGTGACAGATAGCATTCAACAATTCCAGCACTGCCCAACCACATACACATTTTAATTTAAAGCTGAGTAGACTTCAACATGCAGAGTAAAATACCTTGTTCAAAGACACAACACAGTGCCTTGATTTGATTAGCCCACAACCATTCTGTTATGAGCCTGGTGTCCTACCACTAGATTATCGTGCCTCCCAATAGGTAAATCTGAGAAGAAATTTGACTTGATGAGCCCACAACCATTCTGTCATGAACCTGGTGTCCTACCACAAGATTATCGTGCCTCCCAACAGGTAAATCTGAGAAGAAATTTGCATACATCAATGGCAAGATCACGTCCTATCTGTGTGTTATTGTAAATGTTTATATTGTGTTGGTAAAGGAGAACAGGTCAGTCAAACACTTCTACAATAAATCTGCTATACATTAAATGGTGTCACTATACTGTAGTGTCAATACTTAAAATGTGTTTACCGTATTTCCCCGGCAATAAGCCCATGTTCGGTAATAAGCCCACCCCCCACTTCTGACCTCCCCCTACTCCCCCTATGCACTGGGGGTGTCTGGTAATAAACCCACCCCCTACTTTTGGGCCTCTATGAACCTGTCCACGTCCGGAGAATGATTGTTGTCTATATAGCTAGAATACTAAGCAAAAAAAAATGTAATTTTGTTGATGTGTATAGGCAATTGAAAAGACATCTTGGTGTGTTTTGTTGCATATACTATTAAATTGCCATTATATGTTGTCAGAGAGAGCCTTCTTTGTTTCTTTGTAGCCCTTCATACCAGCATGCTACAGGCCAAATATCAGTACCCTGGACCTTTCAGTTATCGAGAAGAAGTTTCTTGAAAATTTTAATATATTTAACCTATATACAAGTGTAAACTAAAGCAAACTTCCCCCCTCCCAAGGAGGGAACCTGAAGTCCTGTGGCATGAAATTCACATTTTTGATAGCAGTCTAGCTAGCACCTTATGACTTTTCCATTGGTGAAGAGTATTTGATTCCAGCATATCTTGTTCTGAAGAAGAAGACTGTTAAATTTTTTTGCCAATTTCACCCTTTCGAGCCCCTCCTCAATGCCAAGGGGTGGGCCAGTGTCTATATATAACCATATTCTCCTAGCTAGTTTTAAAAATTCTTCTCATTTCACCTAAAAAGAGCATTTATCAAGCTACAAATGTAGGATGCAGTTGTGAATTCTGAGGTCCGAGTTTGAATCCCAAAAGTACTTGCATTTTTCCTTTCCAGTTATTGATCAAACATTATCAGGTCTGAATTTTAATTAAATTTTACCAATTTCAATTAACCACACAAATTTCACATAGACTTGTGCCTGTTTTCCATTGTGACTGTTGTTGCATATAGAGTTAAACTGTATATGACATATTGTCTGAAAAGGATATATTATTCATTGCAATATACTAGCTATATTTATAGGGAGCCTCGATAGCCATATATGATCGTTATTAAACACTCACACCCTAGTTTCCTCTGGTCCCGACACCATGCATACAGTATTTGGTTGGGGGCCAGAGCGCATGCGCACTGCCATACAAAAACGTGGAATTCGCTGATACCAAACAGTATCAGGGGAGTGACTTATCAACATAAGTAGCTATGCCCAAGCAAAGGGGAGGTAACTCCTATTGACCACTGGCGAGTGAGGAAAAAAAACGTCACAGAAATAGTCCTTCGGAAGTACGGCGATTTTATCATATTTACCAGTATTAAATGCAAAGATGGGTGATGTTATTTTAACATTCGATAACTCTCGTTGATTTACCAGCCAAAACAATGAGAGAATAGCGCCAAGGTAGATCGAGCGAGCCTGTCAAAGGAATGTCAAAGCTCTAATTTTCTTATTGAAGCGAGTAAATTAACCAAAATTATATGAAAATGAAGATAAATTAACAACAAAAATAATGATATGTTTGAATTCATGTGACATGACCGTTCTTGATGTGAAAATGAGGATTTTTGTCACCTAACGGTAAATCCAAGATGGCGGACACGTGCTGTCAGATGGCCATTGGGAATGTAAACAAAGCGCTCGAAACATGTAAAAGTCGATATTTTCCAATGAAAGTTCTTTATTTAGTTATCTTTCACAACTGTTAAGGTAAGATTAGTGTAGTTTTGAAAAGAATTATGTAATATATATGTAATAATATTGTAAAATTAGAACGTGAATCAGACTAGGTAAGACTTGACTCGATACAGTACTACTACTAGTAGTAGTATACTAGTGTACACTAGGCTAGTAGGATAAGGAATATGTCGCACGATGTCTTCTCTTGATCATGTCAACTCATAACTTCGGATATTATTCTAAAGATAACTCTATTTCTTAACTATGATGTATTAGGAAATGTTAACAATTGTAATTTGCATGAAACCCATATAGAAAATGACACTTCCTTATTTGATCAATCAACCAAAACATTGTTTTTACAAATTTCTTGAATTGTACAATAACACATAAAATATTATAAGATAATGGCACATATTGCATGTTGATAATATTTAATTGGGGACTTTTTTTTATTACAATTCAGTTTTCTATAAAATTACCAAACTTCGTTGTGCATTTTAAATGCTTCAATATTACAAGTGTAAATTAAAGATTGTAATTAATGTTTTAAGTTAAATAGAAGAATATTTTTCTAATCATTTTAATAGTTTTATTCATCCAGCTATATATAAGCATTGCATTTACTTATAATATATTAAAACAAGTATATTGTATTATGTTCAATGACATCAGTTTGTGGACTGCTTTATTTATATATATAAAAACGTATGTCAATAGTCCATTTATGTTATCAATATCGGAGCTGTAGATATTTTTTAGAATGTTTGTGTTACTTTTTTAATCAGAATATAATGTGACTTAAATTCTGGTTAATGTTTTTTTGTTTTAACAGAAGTATTTTCCAAGTTATGGGTTGTATACGCTTTTTTCAGTTTTTTTTTGGAAATCTCAACTTTGAAGATCAAAATTTCCGATTTTCGAAAATTCACTAAAAATTCAGTTTTTAAGATAAAATTGTTCTGATTGTTGTTTTATAATCAGGTGATGATACTCTTCAAAAATAAAGCTACTACATACTTCCAAATAATGCAGAAAAAAATGGTTGGGCATTATATAGCTAACATAAGATCATAACCTGAACCAGAATATTATTTAGGATACTATTTAGGTACATGCAATGGGACAAAACATTTGAATATAAAGTGGTATCAGTATCCAAAATCATATGCCCCAAATGGAATACATCAGAAGACGGGTATTCAGATTCCTCGTCCAAACAATGACAACAAAGGCCCCCAACATATGTTGATACGATATTATTGTATGGCTTAATTAAATATAGAATTATCATCTATCCAGTATATATACTGTACAGTTGTAAACTTTCATTATCACTTTAAATTTTCAAACAACTTTTGTTGAAATATTCATAATGGCATATGCCATAAGCAATACTTTTATTAGTTAGCTACATTACGGAAATTGTTTTGAGGAAGGGTTTCAGAATGGCCTTGTTACTAAAAATAGCTTTTACCTATCATGCCTTTTGTGTTATAACTTAATCAATAATCTATGCCATGAAATATACCAGATTTAAAGCATTATAACTGTAAAAGATGTATTTTACAGTTGGCTGCTGAAATAGGACGTGTACGAACAGTTACGGAAAACCAAACAGTTATCATAAACACAAAGGATCGTCCGATCTGACCTGACTTTGTTTGTAAACACTGTCTGACATTGTGGACACCAACCTGGTACGGCGGAGGAGGGCCGAGCGCTTGCTCGGCTCCATCTTGGTTGTCATGACCTCGTAATAGCGATATGTCGTCTGTACTAGGTGTTTTGAAACAGTTGCCCATGTTGTTTGGTGATGGCAAGCGATTAGACTCTTAAATAAAGGTAAATTCAATACACGTTTTCATTGTTCCAGGAACAGGTGACAAGTGAAAACATTCGCCTGATCACGCACATTCTTCCGCGAGTGACGTAAATGTCGGGCAATTTCGTTTACATTATAATCTATACTTAGCACTTCACTTCAATACAATATTAGTATTTAAACATAAATTGCTTGAGTTAATAATAGTTAAGGTCTATAAATGAAAATTGAGGCATTTTAATTTAAGGACTACAGTTTGCGTAGGAATATTTTTTCTATCAAAACAAACCCCAAAATTCATTTGGTTTCGTATTTGTATGACGTAAATGCGATTGGACGGAATATGATGCTAAGAAACCTCTTAATGAGTAATTTTTTTGCAATTACGAATATTTATGAAAGAATATATATTTTGTACGAAACAATTCACTGTTATATGCGCAATTGTCGACGTAAAACAGGTGCTTGCATGGAAAGCACATTATGATGATAAAATGAAGATATACTTTGATCCAGATTCTACTTTCAGTTTCCTATACTTTTGCATAAGGGTCTAATTTTAGAGATTTCCAAACATGCTTCGTCACCCGTAGTCCCATTGTAAATCACCAGAAAGGTAACTGCGAGATATCTGATTTGCTTCAATTTTGACGTACCACAAATACTTGCTAAATTACTTTGCTGACATGGAAACACTAGCACTCAAGCTGAATCAATTAATGCATATATTTGTACACTGTTCATGTATGTATGTCACCCACAAATAGTACATTATATGTACATGTAGATCTAGAGTTACTGTTTTTAACTTCCTAACTTTCTTTTCGTGTAACCATAGTTGGGAACCTGTGTTATTAATCTTGAAATATCTAATGTTATTTTCAATTAACACTTTATGCATCACATACATGTACATGTACAGTATAAGTGTAACACACGAGAGGAAAAATGCACAGCCAGACCGGGGCCCAGCTCGAACCCGGGACCTTCCAAACTCTAGATGGACGGTCAACCAATTGAGCTATCTGGTTGCTGACGATCGACCAGGTCTAGATCCGCTACATTAATTCGATCCTCCCTCCGGCCTCCTTTAACAAAGTCTTTGACCCCGAAGATCGACATATCACAATTAACAACCCAGGTTCGGTACATGTATGTAACAGGAGAGGAAAAATATACGGCCAGACCAGGGTTCGAACCCGGGACTTTTTGAACTCTAGACGGATGCTCAAGTAATTTAGCTATCTGGTCGCCGACGATCGACCCGGTCTAGATCTGCTACATTCCTCCCTCCTTTAACAAAGTCTTCGGCCCCGAAGACATCACGATTTACAACCCAGGTTCGGGTATCCCCTTGCTAAGTACGGACCCAGTACTTGAAACAAGGTTTGGTCACATGCACCAAATGTAACAGGAGAGGAAAAATGCACGGCCAGACCGGGGTTCGAACCCCGTACCTTCCGAACTCTAGACGGAAGCAGCCAACCAATTGAGCTATCTGGTCGCCGATGATCGACCGGGTCTATATCCGCTACATGTATATCCCTTTGCTAAGAATGCACCCAGTACTTGAAACAAGGTTTGGTCACAGGTACCAAATGTAACAGGAGAGGAAAAATGCACAGCCGGACCATGATTTGAACCTGGGACCTTCAGAACTCTAGACGGACGCCCAACCAATTGAGCTATCTGGTCGCCGACAATTAACCTGGTCAGATATCCGCTACATAAATATATACATACCATGACAGTGATATTAACAACATTATTGCAATACCCAAGTATACTTCATGTTAAATGTTATCTACCTAGATTTTGAAGCTTGATTAGTAAAATGTTCATCTAGAATTTAAAAGGTCCCTAGCTTGAACCTGATCAGTCTGGCCAAGCATTTTCCCTCTCCAGCCAGTGCTACAGTGGCTGGTGCCTGTGAACCCTTGCTTATTTCAATATGCATGTATAATGTTATAAGTTCTTGACAGAAAGGTACCTGATCCTTGCTAGTGAAAGCTTAGTTTGGTAGTTGGTTGGTATAGATCATTCGTCTGGAGATTGTAATTTAGGTCCAGGTTCGAAGTCTGCAGGATTTGCCTGTTTTTTCCCTTGAGATCTACACTGTAATACATAAAATATATTGTGATAGATTTCTTTGCCAAAAACATATAAAATGCGTTCATTTTCATCTTCAGATGTCAGAAATGTTAGAGTGAATATATATATAAGGGAGAGAGATGGAGGTACAACAGGAAGAAGGGGACACGGATGATTGGTGAGTAACATGTTAGTTAGACGTGGGAAGACTTTTATTAGTCCCTGATGGACGGATGTTGGTTTCCAGACAATAACTTGAGAAAAGATTAATGGATTTGGTTGAAACTTCATACAATGTTAACTTATGAGGTAATACATGGTGGATTGAGTTTAAGGTAGAAAGGTCAACCACAAAGGGAGTTATGACTTTTTTACATCACTTCCAATACAATTTGAATTTGAAAATTTTAAATGGTATGGCCGGCATTGCAGATCCTTGTCTAACACCAGTGGATATAAAAACAAATCCACAAAATGTTCAATTCTCTTTGGATCATCAGTGGGAGCATTCATGTCACGCTGATAATTATGTGCAATACATTTTTGGAGAAAATTCCAGTTTCTTTCTGTAAGTTGACTCAGTTAAGTTCAATAAGAATTGTGGGGGTATTAGTTATCTTACATATGACAGTTCTAGTTTTTATCAAATCTTGGTTTCCTGATCAGAAAGGATTGGTGGATTTTGTTTAAACTTCATACAGTGTTAGCTTAATTGTGAGGTAATATAGAGTGGGATAGAGTTTGGGGTCGAAAGGTCAACAATGAAGGTCACTGTTACTAAAAATGATAGTTTTTTTTGTCAAATCTTCATTCCAGATGATAACATCAGAAAAGATTGATGGATTTGGTTTAAACTTCATACACTGTTTGTTTATGAGGTAATACAAAGTGAGATTAGGGTCAAAAAGTCAACTCCAATGGTCACTGTTGCTTAAACTAGATATTTTTTCGTCGAATTTTAGTTTCCAGATGATAACTTCAGAAAGGATTGATGGATTTGGTTGAAACCTCATAAAATGTTTGTTAATATCAGGAAATATATAGTGGGGTTGAGTTTTGGGTAAAAAGGTCACCATATTTTCATTTCATGCTCAGCCTCATAAAACAATTATATATTTATATAATTCAGAAATGATTGTTAAAATGACACATCTGTTCATTGCTATCAAGGTCTATGTTGCTTAGAACATTTAATTTATGGCAGGGGAAGAGTGTTGCGTGCAACACTAACTGTAAGCTTGTTTTTTTTAAAAATACATTTATTACACATGTATAAACAGTGAGTAATAAAAGTGTGTTTTATGTCTGAACTAATGTCTTGTTTTCTGCAGGCCACCATATCTACTGGAGGACCTGCCCACAGAGGCCTTACTGGAAATATTCCAGCACCTTGACTGGCAAAACCTTCTGAATGTGTCCCAGACCTGCTCCAGGTTTAGAGACCTCTGTCTAAAGGCAACACTATGGTAATTGTAAAAGATGTGCATTGATTAGGTTGCCTTACAAGCTTGAGCTGTAGGGAATTTCCCTTTAGCTGAGTCAGTAGAGTTTTTTTTTGTAAATACACCTACTCAGTATATATTAAGTAAGTTTTGTTTTATATATACCGGTATATATATATATATTTTTTTCTTTCAAATTTTTTCAAAGATACAAGTATGAGCACACACACACATTCATCCATGCACACACACCAATCATTATCCTAACAATCAATTATGATGATGTTACAACACATCATCATCATCATCATCATCATCATCATCATCATCATCATCATCATCATCATCATCATCATCAAGCTTGAATTCTTATTTTGGTGATGGTACGTACTAATGATAGATTTTAAAAACTTCTCAATTTGTCAGTATTTAAAAAGATATAAAGCAGTCTACTGTTTTCAATTATTTAAATGAGTGTCAGGGAAGTTGGTTTGAGCACATACAGAATCTACTGCTTCAACATGAGCATGTTTCATGACTCTGGGCCCCAAAATGGTGACTGACATTCCACTGCTGTGTAAGTGGGACCTTTGGTAGCTATAGTTTATTAATAGTTTTTTTTTTTAACTCAGTCGTTTGAAAGAATTCAGATATATGTGAAAATCTTTTTTTTCAGGTTACATATGAAACAGTTGGATTTCAGAAATTGTGCCATACCATATGACAGAAGTGTTCTCCAAATAATGTCCAAGTGTCCAAATATTGGTAAGTCTGTAACCCCTGGATATCGAGGATGTTGTTGTAGACCTGTAGTTGTTACTGTGCTATGTCTGGGAGATGTATATATTGTTGTAGACCTGTAGCTGTTACTGTGCTGTGTCTGGGGGATGTATATATTGTTGTAGACCTATAGTTGTTACTGTGCTGTGTCTGGGGGATGTATATATTGTTGTAGACCTGTAGCTGTTACTGTGCTGTGTCTGGGGGATGTATATATTGTTGTAGACCTGTAGCTGTTTCTGTGCTGTGTCTGGGGGATGTATATATTGTTGTAGACCTGTAACTGTTACTGTGCTATTTCTGGGGGATGTATATATTGCTGTAGGCCTGTAGCTGTTGCTGTGCTGTGTCTGGGGGATGTATATATTGTTGTAGACCTGTAACTGTTACTGTGTTGTGTCTGGGGAATGTATATATTGTTGTAGACCTATAGTTGTTACTGTGCTGTGTCTAGGGGATGTATATATTGTTGTAGACCTGTAACTGTTACTGTGTTGTGTCTGGGAGATGTATATATTGTTGTAGACCTGTAACTGTTACTGTGTTGTTTCTGGGAGATGTATATCTTGTTGTAGACCTGTAACTGTTACTGTGCTATGTCTGGGGGATCTATATATTGTTGTAGACCTGTAGCTGTTACTGTGTTGTGTCTGGGAGATGTATATATTGTTGTAGACCTGTAACTGTTACTGTGTTGTGTCTGGGAGATGTATATATTGTTGTAGACCTGTAACTGTTACTGTGCTATGTCTGGGGGATGTATATATTGTTGTAGACCTGTAGCTGTAACTGTGCTGTGTCTGGGGGATGTATATATTGTTGTAGACCTGTAGCTGTTTCTGTGCTGTGTCTGGGGGATGTATATATTGTTGTAGACCTGTAACTGTTACTGTGCTATTTCTGGGGAATGTATATATTGTTGTTGACCTGTAGCTGTTACTGTGCTGTGTCTGGGGGATGTATATATTGTTGTAGACCTGTAACTGTTACTGTGCTGTGTCTGGGGGATGTATATATTGTTGTAGACCTGTAGCTGTTACTGTGCTATGTCTGGGAGATGTATATATTGTTGTAGACCTGTAACTGTTACTGTGCTGTGTCTGGGGGATGTATATATTGTTGTAGACCTGTAACTGTTACTGTGCTATGTCTGGGGGATGTATATATTGTTGTAGACCTGTAACTGTTACTGTGCTGTGTCTGGGGGATGTATATATTGTTGTAGACCTGTAGCTGTTTCTGTGCTGTGTCTGGGGGATGTATATATTGTTGTAGACCTGTAACTGTTACTGTGCTGTGTCTGGGGGATGCATATATTGTTGTAGACCTGTAACTGTTACTGTGCTATTTCTGGGGGATGTATATATTGTTGTAGACCTGTAGCTGTTACTGTGCTGTGTCTGGGGGATGTATATATTGTTGTAGACCTGTAACTGTTACTGTGCTGTGTCTGGGGGATGTATATATTGTTGTAGACCTGTAGCTGTTACTGTGCTATGTCTGGGAGATGTATATATTGTTGTAGACCTGTAACTGTTACTGTGCTGTGTCTGGGGGATGTATATATTGTTGTAGACCTGTAACTGTTACTGTGCTATGTCTGGGGGATGTATATATTGTTGTAGACCTGTAACTGTTACTGTGCTGTGTCTGGGGGATGTATATATTGTTGTAGACCTGTAGCTGTTTCTGTGCTGTGTCTGGGGGATGTATATATTGTTGTAGACCTGTAACTGTTACTGTGCTGTGTCTGGGGGATGTATATATTGTTGTAGACCTGTAACTGTTACTGTGCTGTGTCTGGGGGATGTATATATTGTTGTAGACCTGTAACTGTTTCCCCGCTGTGTCTGGGGGATGTATATATTATTGTAGACCTGTAGCTGTTTCTGTGCTGTGTCTGGGGGATGTATATATTGTTGTAGACCTGTAGCTGTTACTAGTGATTACCTCTTTATCCACAGAGCTGCTGTGTTTGGGTGATGTACTACTTGAGGAAGAGGAGGAGGATGTTGACATGACAGAAACCAACCTCGTAGGCATCGACAAATTCTTCCTCAATGTCCTTAAACAGAATGTCCATCTAAAACAACTTCATCTCTGCATGCATGGAGTCACCAACAGATCTGGTGGGTATGATAACTACAGACAATACTGTTGGTGAAACAGATCTGGTGGGTATGATAACTACAGACAATACTGTTGTTGAAACAGGTTTGGTGGGTATGATAACTACAGACAATACTGTTGGTGAAACAGATCTGGTGGGTATGATAACTACAGACAATACTGTTGGTGAAACAGGTTTGATGGGTATGATAACTACAGACAATACTGTTGGTGAAACAGGTTTGGTGGGTATGATAACTACAGACAATACTGTTGGTGAAACAGATCTGGTGGGTATGATAACTACAGACAATACTGTTGGTGAAACAGATCTGGTGGGTATGATAACTACAGACAATACTGTTGGTGAAACAGATCTGGTGGGTATGATAAGTACAGACAATACTGTTGGTGAAACAGGTTTGGTGGGTATGATAACTACAGACAATACTGTTGGTGAAACAGGTTTGGTGGGTATGATAACCACAGACAATACTGTTGGTGAAAGAGGTTTAGTGGGTTGAATTAATTGGGTTTCTATAAAAGATTTGTTTGGTTCGGCATGTTTGTACAAAAAATCATCCTATCTTTCCAGCCAATATGGTTAAAACGTTGCCTTATACTCAATTTCATCACTTCAGTATTTCTGCATATTAAAGCATTATTAGTTGGTGCTTTTTCAATTTTGTGAAGTTATTATTGTCCCATTTTCATGTCCCACATGTTAAATTGGGTGTTAGTCCAAAATTCCTTACACCTTTTAAAGTACCCTTAACTATATTCTACCACACACTCACACAAATGGAGGGTAAAAGGTTGTAAGATCTGTTTTTTGTGGGGGTCGGGGTATATTTATTTGAATTCCTGCTCACTTTGCTTTAATTTGGTAAGTTTGAGACTGATGTGAATATTTGTTCTTACCTAGTGGAGGCTATCTGTGCTAAGTGTATATTTGTTGTTACCTAGTTGAGGCTATCTGTGCTAAGTGTATATTTGTTGTTATCTAGTGGAGGTTATCTGTACTAAGTGTATATTTGTTGTTACCTAGTGGTTGTTATCTGTGCTAAGTGTATATTTGTTGTTACCTAGTGGAGGCTATCTGTACTAAATGTATATTTGTTGTTACCTAGTGGAGGCTATCTGTGCTAAGTGTATATTTGTTGTTACCTAGTGGTTGTTATCTGTGCTAAGTGTATATTTGTTGTTACCTAGTGGAGGCTATCTGTGCTAAGTGTATATTTATTGTTACCTAGTGGTTGTTATCTGTGCTTAGTGTATATTTGTTGTTACCTAGTGGAGGCTATCTGTGCTAAGTGTATATTTGTTGTTTATGTAGTGGTTGTTATCTGTGCTAAGTGTATATTTGTTGTTTACCTAGTGGAGACTATCTGTGCTAAGTGTATATTTGTTGTTACGTAGTGGAGGTTATCTGTACTAAGTGTATATTTGTTGTTTACCTAGTGGAGACTATCTGTGCTAAGTGTATATTTGTTGTTACGTAGTGGAGGTTATCTGTGCTAAGTGTATATTTGTTGTTTACCTAGTGGTTGTTATCTGTGCTAAGTGTATATTTGTTGTTACCTAGTGGAGGCTATCTGTGCTAAGTGTATATTTGTTGTTTATCTAGTGGAGGCTATCTGTGCTAAGTGTATATTTGTTGTTTACCTAGTGGAGGTTATCTGTACTAAGTGTATATTTGTTGTTACCTAGTGGAGGCTATCTGTGCTAAGTGTATATTTGTTGTTACCTAGGGGAGCTGAGGCTATCTGTGCTAAGTGTATATTTGTTGTTTACCTAGTGGAGGCTATCTGTGCTAAGTGTATATTTGTTGTTTACCTAGTGGAGGCTATCTGTGCTAAGTGTATATTTGTTGTTACCTAGTGGAGGCTATCTGTGCTAAGTGTATATTTGTTGTTTATCTAGTGGAGGCTATCTGTGCTAAGTGTATATTTGTTGTTTACCTAGTGGAGGTTATCTGTACTAAGTGTATATTTGTTGTTACCTAGTGGAGGCTATCTGTGCTAAGTGTATATTTGTTGTTACCTAGTGGAGCTGAGGCTATCTGTGCTAAGTGTATATTTGTTGTTACCTAGTGGAGGCTATCTGTGCTAAGTGTATATTTGTTGTTTATCTAGTTGAGGCTATCTGTGCTAAGTGTATATTTATTGTTACCTAGTGGAGGTTATCTGTGCTAAGTGTATATTTGTTGTTTACCTAGTTGAGGCTATCTGTGCTAAGTGTATATTTGTTGTTACGTAGTGGAGGCTATCTGTACTAAGTGTATATTTGTTGTTACGTAGTGGAGGTTATCTGTGCTAAGTGTATATTTGTTGTTACGTAGTGGAGGTTATCTGTGCTAAGTGTATATTTATTGTTACCTAGTTGAGGCTATCTGTGCTAAGTGTATATTTGTTGTTACGTAGTGGAGGTTATCTGTGCTAAGTGTATATTTGTTGTTACGTAGTGGAGGTTATCTGTGCTAAGTGTATATTTATTGTTACCTAGTGGTTGTTATCTGTGCTAAGTGTATATTTGTTGTTACCTAGTGGAGGCTATCTGTGCTAAGTGTATATTTATTGTTACCTAGTGGTTGTTATCTGTGCTAAGTGTATATTTGTTGTTACGTAGTGGAGGTTATCTGTGCTAAGTGTATATTTGTTGTTACGTAGTGGAGGTTATCTGTGCTAAGTGTATATTTGTTGTTACCTAGTGGAGGCTATCTGTGCTAAGTGTATATTTATTGTTACCTAGTGGTTGTTATCTGTGCTAAGTGTATATTTGTTGTTACCTAGTGGAGGCTATCTGTGCTAAGTGTATATTTGTTGTTACGTAGTGGAGGCTATCTGTACTAAGTGTATATTTGTTGTTACGTAGTGGAGGCTATCTGTACTAAGTGTATATTTGTTGTTTACCTAGTGGAGGCTATCTGTGCTAAGTGTATATTTGTTGTTTACCTAGTGGAGGCTATCTGTGCTAAGTGTATATTTGTTGTTTACCTAGTGGAGGCTATCTGTGCTAAGTGTATATTTGTTGTTACCTAGTTGAGGCTATCTGTGGTAAGTGTATATTTGTTGTTTACCTAGTGGAGGCTATCTGTGCTAAGTGTATATTTGTTGTTTACCTAGTGGAGGCTATCTGTGCTAAGTGTATATTTGTTGTTTACCTAGTGGAGGCTATCTGTGCTAAGTGTATATTTGTTGTTACGTAGTGGAGGCTATCTGTGCTAAGTGTATATTTGTTGTTACCTAGTGGAGGCTATCTGTGCTAAGTGTATATTTGTTGTTACCTAGTGTATATTTGTTGTTACGTAGTGGAGGTTATCTGTGCTAAGTGTATATTTGTTGTTACGTAGTGGAGGTTATCTGTGCTAAGTGTATATTTGTTGTTACGTAGTGGAGGTTATCTGTGCTAAGTGTATATTTATTGTTACCTAGTTGAGGCTATCTGTGCTAAGTGTATATTTGTTGTTACCTAGTGGAGGCTATCTGTGCTAAGTGTACGGAGCTACAACACATTGTGATAGAGAACAGTGAACACATCAACAGAGATGCACTCACCGACCTCGTCAGCAGTATACCAGGCCTACAGGAACTCCATGTCAACAAGTGAGTGACCTCCGACCTCTCTTACATGTGCTTTTAGCTGTCAGAACGATTAACATTTTACTGGGTTAATCCTTTTTGTGAAATGAAATGCAGCTTCTATCAAGAAAAATAATACCCCAATATAACATCTCCAAGCACGCAATAAGTTGGAGATGGATTTTCTGATCAGGCAACCTTATAACAGTGCTTTGAGAAGATTTTATGTTTATTTCAGTTGTGGGTCTGTGATGTATCCAGAAATATCAAACCAGGATCCTCATCAGAAACTTGGTCTCACCAGACTTAGGTGAGTTGATGATATTGTCGTGTGCTCAGTCACTTTAAAATAGTGAGTCAACTCTATTTGAGTCACTCATTTTATGGTATGTCTGACAGATGACTTGTTTGAGTCTTCTGTGTTTTATTGATATATATTTACATTTGATCCGCATTTTCCCATTGACACAATGCTAAGAGGCAGTCGCTGCCATACGCCTATAACACCCAGTGCCTCAGACTATAACTGCCGCATTTGCTACTGTGACATCATCAATCTCTATTATAACATCATCAATTCATTGTTGTCTGCACTTACTTTGCTGTTCAAAATCGGTTCGAAATAACTAAATGAAGCACAATGAATCTATCAAAATGTAAATATAAGTTATGAATGTTTTAGCAAATATTGTTACAATCCTATAACATGTGACATTGGTATTGCTGACAAACTTACATAAAGCCCTACTAGGCTGTATTAAGTTTGTCATCAAATAATCAATAGGAATGTGTGTTATTGGACTGACAACATTTGCTAAAGCATTTATTGCTTAAGGACTCACACAACTAAATAATATACTATATGTTATTATTAAGCTTTTGAGCTAATAACTTTAATATTTGAAGTTCAACGCTTGTGACAACTGCCTAGATTCACAGATACATACATGACAAGGCTTCAAGGGGCATTTTATGAGGAGTTTACTGGCATTTTAGCTGGCTACAGGCGCCTGCTTCGGACAACCGGAAAGTTACATGTCAAACCAGTGAAATGGGACGGGAACACCCTCTGACTTTTTACCCATATCAATCCGCCATCACATATCAAAATCTACCAAAAGTATATATTCTTGTAAAGTTAAATATCTATAGATTTCATTCAATGCAGAATAGGTCAACAATTACCTATTTAAATTACTCTGAATCACTGTTATTTTGTTTTTTGATATTTTTTAAATATAACTACCAGGTAATTGATGTTATCTTTATATATATATATATTTTAAATATTACTGATTTATGCTATTTTTTTTTTTATATTTTTTTTAAATATAAATGATTTCTGTTATTTGATTTTTGATATGTTCTTAAAGGCCCAATATACGTAACTTTAGGACTTTTTTCGTGATTCTGAAAAATTCTGAAAAAAAATCCAGTTGATAACCATGCAAAAATAAGCCTAAAACGAAGTAAACCTGAGCGGTAACTAACAAGAAACTCTGGACAAATAAAATCCAAAAAATTGAAAATAATTCAGGTGGGGCCCACTTCAACAACAAACCGAAGGTAGAAGACGGTTCGAAATGGACGCGTGTTTACAAATAGCGTGTTTCAACTGCTGCTCTACCGGTAACCGCGAAAGAATTCATCTTGAATATTGCTGATATCAGTTAATCTTAGCTAACTCTATAAATATAATAAGTTATTAGGCTTGATTTTCACTTCATGTTTTGCCGAAAGTTACGTAATATATTGGGCCTTTAAATATTACTGATATCTGTCATTTTGTTTTTTGATATTTTTTCTAAATATTACTGATATCTGTTATTTTGCTTTTTGATATTTTTTAGTTTGATTGGCACAGCTCTTTCTACTGAGGATGTGAGCACACTCCTAAAAAACTGTCTAGAGTTGTCTGACCTTGACCTTAGCGACACCTGTGACCTGACCTGCTTCCCAAGTGATGTATTACCTGTGAGTATATAAACACGTTTTAGTTTAATACAGGGGATTGTCAAGATCATCATTGTTAATATATTGATGATAGATATACAGTAAAACTCAAATAAGTAGTAGTAGAAAACCAGTTAATTCATATGGATGATTCAGTCTCATTCCTATAGAACGCTAAAAACATTGTTTATCTCATATTAAATATCCAGGTATCACAGCAAAAGGTATTAATTTTTCTGGTATGACTTTATTTGGCATAAATCATTTTCAAAAACAAAATGTATTCCTTGCAGTACTTTATGTGAAATGGAGATGAAATAAACCAAATACGATAAAAAATCATCTGTGGTAGATTTTGGTTGTGCATAGGATTTATATTGCCTTAGTAGCTTCGAGCTAGAGGGAATTTCCCTTTAGCCCAGTGTTAGAGCGTCCGACTAGACACCTGGAGATCGAGGGTTCAATCCCTGATGGATGAACACAATTCTCTTTCCTGTTAAAATTGGTGTCTGTTGCCCTCTCTGTGGTGACAGTGGAGTTAGAACCTTGGTTAAGTGTTTGGAGGCGAACACATTTAAAAAATTGGCGAGCCTCATAATCAGCCCATGTTTATTATATATGCTTAGCAAGGGGAAACCTGTACCGTGGTTGTAAATTGTTGTGTCTTCGGGGGCGATGACCTAGAACAAAGAGGAAGGAATAAGCAGTACAAGACTTTGTCAATCATCGGTGACCAGGTAGCTCAGTTGGTTGTGTGTTGGTCTAGAGTTTGTAAGGTCCCGGTTTGAATCCTGATCTGGTCGCTACATATTCTCTTTTTCCTGTTACACATACATGTTCTGAGTGTACAAATGTGTTTTCTTTGAGCTTAGACCAGGATTTGAACCCAAGACTTCAGATTATTATACCATCTGAAATTAACTACTGGGACATAGAGGCTATTCAAATTCGGTGTCCCGTTCAATATAAAATATCAAAGCCAAAGTTAAAGCCAATATTAGGAGAGTCAATTAATTATAAGTTGACAATAGGGGGTGCAATTTATATACATGTAGTAAAACTGCCGGTTGTGGCGGTATAAAAAAAGGAAGTTTTTGAATGGATTGAGAAGGGTTTTTAAATATTTGATATGTGCACAGACCGCAGCAAGACACACACTTTTAACATCAATAATTGTTCTGTACCTTAAAATTATAGTTTTTTTTTTTCAAACACTTCAACACAGTCTTGCAAACTGTTTGGTGTTTGGTAAATGTTTGCACAAAAAGGTATTTTCTCTTTTTAAATACACAGTTTTATATACATTACTAGTTGCAGTATTGCTTCAATATTTATGTTTGTGATGTGGACATGACAATAAAGCATGTGTGCGCACTGTTATTTTAGGATTAAAGAGAGAAATAAATTGCGAACACAATGTTTGATGTTAAAGTGTGTGTCCTGCTGCGGTCCTTAAAGTGATAATATAAGCAGTGATGATATAATTTTTATCAAGTTCATATTTTCTGATGTTTCACTGGTAAAAATGTAATAAGAACAAAAGTCCAAATATGTTATGGTTTAATTATGCAGTTGGACAGGGACTTCTAAGTGGGCTATATATATAGTTAGCTGAAAAAGGAATCTTTTAAAACATCACATTTTTGTACTCAAACTGCTTTCTGAAATAGAAAACAGTGTATCACATGTGTACAGTTCTGCTGAGTTTTACTGTGAGTGGTAGTGTGTAGCTGGAGATTAATCACATATTTCTACATCCCTGAAGACCCAGAGAAGTGGCTTGGACACCCTGCAGTCCCTCAGACTCAGAAACAGCAGAGGTAAGTTGTTCAAAAGTGGCTTGGACACCCTGCAGTTCCTCAGACTCCAAAACAGCAGAGGTAAGCTGTTTAAAAGTGGCTTGGACACCCTGCAATTCTCCAAACTCTGAAACAGCAGAGGTAAGCTGTTTAAAAGTGGCTTGGACACCCTGCAATTCTCCAAACTCTGAAACAGCAGAGGTAAGCTGTTTAAAAGTGGCTTGGACACCCTGCAATTCCCCAAACTCTGAAACAGCATAGGTAAGCTGTTTAAAAGTGGCTTGGACACCCTGCAATTCCCCAAACTCTGAAACAGCAGAGGTAAGCTGTTTAAAAGTGGCTTGGACACTGTGTCTGTGTAGTCTCTCTTTTGGCAGACATGATTTTGAGGAGTTATGGCCCCTGGATGGACGAAAATTGTGATGTTCCACTGTTTCCGTGCAATAATGTAAACAAATATTATCTAATTTTCTTTCAACTTGGAAATAAGGTTAAATGCCAATACTCAACCAAGGTCGCCACTTTTGGTGGACATTAATTGGGCGAAGTTTTGGCCCCTTGATTAACATATCCATGCAATCAAGTCAACAAATACTTTCTGATTTCTGTGTTTAAGGCGTTAGTTTTAGTTCAATTTCCAAGCAATACATCTTATGTGAACAGCCTAAAAATTACATGTTTCAACCTAACCTCCTATAATATGATTATACTCCCTTACATAAGGGGGGAAAGCTTATGTCAACAGCCTAAAAATTACATGTTTCAACCTAACCTCCTATAATATGATTATACTCCCTTACATAAGGGGGGAAAGCTTATGTCAACAGCCTAAAAATTACATGTTTCAACCTAACCTCCTATAATATGATTATACTCCCTTACATAAGGGCGGAAAGCTTATGTGAACAGCCTAAAAATTACATGTTTCAACCTAACCTTCTATAATATGATTATACTCCCTTACATAAGGGGGGAAAGCTTATGTGAACAGCCTAAAAATTACATGTTTCAACCTAACCTCCTATAATATGATTATACTCCCTTACATAAGGGCGGAAAGCTTATGTCAACAGCCTAAAAATTACATGTTTCAACCTAACCTCCTATAATATGATTATACTCCCTTACATAAGGGGGGAAAGCTTATGTCAACAGCCTAAAAATTACATGTTTCAACCTAACCTCCTATAATATGATTATACTCCCTTACATAAGGGCGGAAAGCTTATGTCAACAGCCTAAACATTACATGTTTCAACCTAACCTTCTATAATATGATTATACTCCCTTACATAAGGGTGGAAAGCTTATGTGAACAGCCTAAAAATTACATGTTTCAACCTAACCTTCTATAATATGATTATACTCCCTTACATAAGGGTGGAAAGCTTATGTGAACAGCCTAAACATTACATGTTTCAACCTAACCTCCTATAATATGATTATACTCCCTTACATAAGGGCGGAAAGCTTATGTCAACAGCCTAAAAATTACATGTTTCAACCTAACCTTCTATAATATGATTATACTCCCTTACATAAGGGCGGAGAGCTTATGTCAACAGCCTAAAAATTACATGTTTCAACCTAACCTTCTATAATATGATTATACTCCCTTACATAAGGGCGGAGAGCTTATGTCAACAGCCTAAAAATTACATGTTTCAACCTAACCTCCTATAATATGATTATACTCCCTTACATAAGGGCGGAGAGCTTATGTCAACAGCCTAAAAATTACATGTTTCAACCTAACCTTCTATAATATGATTATACTCCCTTACATAAGGGGGGAAAGCTTATGTCAACAGCCTAAACATTACATGTTTCAACCTAACCTCCTATAATATGATTATACTCCCTTACATAAGGGCGGAAAGCTTATGTGAAGAGCCTAAACATTACATGTTTCAACCTAACCTCCTATAATATGATTATACTCCCTTACATAAGGGCGGAAAGCTTATGTGAACAGCCTAAACATTACATGTTTCAACCTAACCTCCTATAATATGATTATACTCCCTTACATAAGGGCGGAAAGCTTATGTGAACAGCCTAAACATTACATGTTTCAACCTAACCTTCTATAATATGATTATACTCCCTTACATAAGGGCGGAAAGCTTATGTGAACAGCCTAAACATTACATGTTTCAACCTAACCTTCTATAATATGATTATACTCCCTTACATAAGGGGGGAAAGCTTATGTCAACAGCCTAAAAATTACATGTTTCAACCTAACCTTCTATAATATGATTATACTCCCTTACATAAGGGGGGAAAGCTTATGTCAACAGCCTAAACATTACATGTTTCAACCTAACCTTCTATAATATGATTATACTCCCTTACATAAGGGCGGAAAGCTTATGTCAACAGCCTAAACATTACATGTTTCAACCTAACCTTCTATAATATGATTATACTCCCTTACATAAGGGCGGAAAGCTTATGTGAACAGCCTAAACATTACATGTTTCAACCTAACCTTCTATAATATGATTATACTCCCTTACATAAGGGCGGAAAGCTTATGTGAACAGCCTAAACATTACATGTTTCAACCTAACCTTCTATAATATGATTATACTCCCTTACATAAGGGCGGAAAGCTTATGTGAACAGCCTAAACATTACATGTTTCAACCTAACCTTCTATAATATGATTATACTCCCTTACATAAGGGCGGAAAGCTTATGTCAACAGCCTAAAAATTGCATGTTTCAACCTAACCTTCTATAATATGATTATACTCCCTTACATAAGGGCGGAAAGCGGGGAATATTAAATGTACGAATGAGCTCGTTCACTTCTGAGACGATAGCAGGATGCCATGTACAATAAACTTAACTTGGTACATATACTGAACCAAAGTGAAATGTAGGGTATATAGATGTGCAACCTTTGTTAAATGCTTTGTCAAGTGTAATAATGAAAATCGGTCTTACAGTTGTCCAGGTCACTTTATACTTAACATGGTGTTCAAAATTGCTCAGCTGCATGATGTACCGTACCCCAGGCAGAAAGCGTAAAACAGCAAAACTTGGGAGTTCAAAAGCAACAACAGGTGTCTAGGTTATTTTGTGTGAACATTTCCACCATACAAAGACTTGTTAGGGGTCTGAGGGAAACGGGAAGTGTCACAGATCATCCTAGATCAGGACATCCCTGTGTAATGACGCCATGTCAAGACAGGTCTATATGTCTTGTCCACCTTAAGCTTACTGCTACAGAAATGGCTGGTAACATTGAAGGTAACCATGATCGACACATTCATTTACAAACTCCAACAAAATGTGTGATCTTGTCGTCCTTATGTTGGTTTGGCCCCTACTCTAGCACGTCGTATGTGTTGTTAGCTTTGTCGACGACATGCTCCAAGATTGTTCCCTATGCACTAATGGAGACGTGTGTATTTTCACATATGAGTCTCAGTTCACTCTGTTTCGTCCAGTTGATCAACATCATATATATCAACATGGATAGGTTTTTGGGCAACTTGGTTATGGGAAGGGATATCGCACAGGGTAAAGTCACTGTAAATGATTATTGTCATATATGGGAATTGAACTGCCATATTAAGATATAGGGATGAAATCTTTCACACTCTTGAAATACGAAATGTGCAACAGCACAAACTAATCCTTCAGCATGACAATGCCAGGCCCGTGTAGCAAGATTTGTCGAGACTTTCTGGCAAACCACAACAATAACCTTCCTGGCTGGCCTCTGCATGTACAGTCTAGATTTGTCCCCAATTGTACATCTTGGGATGAACTTGACAGAAGGGTGGGGAGGCGTCAGAATTCCCCACTTTTGAACTAAGAACTGTTTTGTTAGAAGTGTGGAATAATATTCCCAGGAGAAGTAAAAATGCATTTATGAACTCCCATACACAGGAGATTCAGATGCATATTTGCCAACCTCCCTATTTACACAGGAGAACCATATGCATACTTGCCAACCCTCCCTATTTAGGAACTTGCCAACCCTCCCTATTTAGGAATTTGCCAACCCTCCCTATTTAGGAACTTGCCAACCCTCCCTATTTAGGAGGGAGACTCCTTAATTTGGACCCTAAACTTTTGCATTTCCTACCAATGAATTTGCTTAAATATTCCTGTTTTCTAAGATCTAATGATTTCATCTGAAAAAAAAACAGCTTAAAAGAAGCCATTTATAAATAAAAGTGTTATGTTTTCTTTGGGTGTACATAAACAAATACTACTTATGATTTCTATTTTGAGTATGTGTAATCTCCATCCATAGAAATTTAAAAAACTTCGCAAGTATGCAGATGCGACAAATGGACGAGGGCCCGGGCATACAAGATATTGAAGAGCGTGCCAGTTTCATTTTGTGATTTAAGGGGGTTGAGGTGCCAATGCCCATCGAATATACTTCAATTACTCGTGAATTAGTGGTTTGAATCTAATGAAATTTGGATAAATTGTTCATTAACGATTAATTGTTCAACTGATATAAACTATTCTATCGAGCATTCAAATCAGCATCCTGTGTTTCTTTTTTGGTTAAGTATATTTACATTTGTGCTGCAACCAACCATATAAACATATATAAGCAGCAAAAATGCTTTTCATACAAGTATGAAAGTAAAGGTTCTCTTGAGGTAACAAGTGGTTTACTTAAGACGTCATAAATTAATCTTTTTCTATGAGAGTCTAAATTGTCGCTTCAATTAGAATAACATGGAGAAGCCCCTACGTCAAACGCTCAAATGACTAATGTTATAATCATAGGTTCAAATTTGATTAAAATAAGGGTTTTTCAATTAATGTCATTTAAATGACTACAAAAGCAGGTAATAAACTAATTATTGGAGAAAATTAAATAAAATAAAATAATTTTTCTGTAGTAAAAATGTAAATGTATGGATTGAAAATTCATTGTATTGGCTTCAAGCATTATGGATGTAACTGCTGAACTTTCATAGGACTATAAGGGTTAAAAAAAATAATTTCAATCCCTATAAATATGACGTCATAATAATTTCAAAACAGTAATAAAACTCATTTCCACGTTTATTTTATGTGTGCTTTATCATTTTTATGGAACATTGTTGTTGCATGGAAAATTACCCGTGTTACATAATAAATATAATTATATTGAGATGAATCCTCCTTATATATATATGTATGTAACCACCTACAGGACTTCAGGACTTGACCCTTGAACACTGCCCACAGCTAAGGACGGTGGATGTTTGTGGATGTATGGGGCTTACCTCACTGAAGCTCTCCTGTCCCAAAGGTAACTTTAGTCTCATACACACCGTCTGAAAATCCACACACACTTTTCTCTTCCATCCCAACTTAGCCAGCCCTGTAGAGATATGTTACACTTTTCTGTTGAAAATACAATCAATCTTTGATGTTTCATTTGCGGGACTATGTGGAAAATTGGAAACATCAAGACCCTGACTTACAAATGTTGAACTTCAAACATCTTTGAGATCTTTTATATTAATTCTTTAGCATGTGATTGTCAAGTCAATGAACAATCAAAGTACTGAAAGTACTGAAACACTAAAACTTCAAACAATAGTATATATATTTCGACAGCTATTGAAGTGTTTTAGCTGTTGAAGTGTTTTTGTTGTACGGGTTACTGTGTTTCGATATCAGATAGTTTCAAAATAGGGATTAAGTAATTAGTATTTAGAGTAAACCCAATAACACGCAGGTTTTTTAGACTGACGAGTTGTATTTCAAGCTACATGTACAATTAAGTGCAGTGCTTTAACAATTTAACTAAAATATCAATTTTTATTACAAATGAACATTGATCCATTTACACGGAAGCGAATGTGTTTATTTTAATATATGCACCGAAATAAACGGTATTAGTGTGTTAGACACAAAATAAAAAGTGGGATATTTTCCTTTTTTTCTTCTTAAGAAAAGGCATTATTAATTGATAGATGGTAGACTATGAGCTTAAATTTAAAGATGGCCTATAAGGACCAAGAGGAATATACATATGAAGTTTGAGAAAGATCCACTTCACTTACATCTCTAGGCCTAATTATCAAAATTCAGGATGGCAATCTGTCAGACATTTTGTTTATCTGATCAGTCTCAACGGGCACAACTATAAGTGAAACTAATGGATGGATATTTGAGAAATATCCATCCATTACTTCTTTAAGAAATAGTGATTTCAATGTCAAAGTCCAAGATGGCTGCTTTTCAGCCATTTAGTTTTTCTGATCAGTTAAAATATCATAAGGGCACAACAGTAGGGACCAAGGGAACCTACATATGAAATATTAGAAAGATCCCTCTTGTAGTTGTCAATTTCAATGATAGTTCGAACTATCCAATTTGTCATAAAATATCACAGTAAACAGTCAAATTGTTGTTCCAAAAGAGCGATGGCCTATTACGAGATCTTTACCAAGCTGGAGAAAAGTAATGGTATGCAAACATGTCATATTCACTTACAGCTCTAGGCCTAATTTTCAATTATCAAGTTCATATATATACAAAGCAGGGACAATTTCATGTATGTTGGCCGTGACCTATACATATGTATATGGCCACACATAATAAAAGTAATTTACACAATAAAGGTTTTTGCACACCAGAGAAATAATATAAGTGTTATTTCTACTAAATAACTTATATTGAGTCAACTACTATGTACAGTTTACAGGTTCTGATAAAGTTTTGTTAAAACAAAAATGTGAACCTACCGTGTATAGTGATATGTGAAGCACAGAGGACGTAGTTATAAAACCAAGAGCTTTTGCTCGCCATAGGAAAGTATAAGTGCTATTTTCAATAAATCAAGTGTGTTGCCAATTCATATGTACATTAATTATGCAGGTTCTGATAATGTCTCATTAAAAATTGTATACTCAGTACAATATTAAGTAAGAAAATCGATCAAGCTTGTGCATTCAGTATACATATAACATATATCACAACGTTAGTGACAATCAGGGGAAATAACTTGTAAATCCACAGGGCGACTTTTCACTGTAGTTACGAATTAATACTTCCGACCGACAAATTGATCAAGTATTTTGGTTTTGGACATGTATAAGGTAATATATCATTGAAATCAAAATCAGGCTATTTGGATATCGCACGATTATATAATCAAAGTTTAACAGCAACGTACACCATGCCAGTTCATTCCACGATCCGTATACGAGTGTAAAGCACAGAGAGGTATAATGTATACACGAGAGGTGAGGCCATGAGCAGAGACGTAATATTTAAATGAGCCATTGGAGTGAAAAACTGATTTCTTAGTTACAAATCGCAAATAAATAATTAAAGTCATCTTAATTATTTACAATACCATGGAAACATCAGTTCCTGTTAGGTTAAGGCTTTCAAATGGTTCAGATATCATACGATTTGTAGCAATTCAAGCTTTTCTGGAGCGGGAGGGGAAAAAATGACATGGGTCAAAGGTCACAGAATAGTGGCAGCAATAGACGCAAAACTACTCGTAGTTTTAGCGCTAAAAAGCAATTATATTTTTACATTTATTTGCTGTTTCAGAAAACTTCAAACTGATTTTCCATTTTATTTTTGTAAAGAAGGTGCCTTTATTTAGTATCCTGTTGATCTACTTTATTCCGTAGTTGAAGATGTACTCCTCGAGGATGTCACCCAACTTAAGGAACTGATGTTGTCTCCTTGCAATTTGGCCAAGGTCAAGGTCACTGATCATTCTAGTTTGAAGAGTCTGGAGGTCACCAGTCCTGTCCTTGAGTCTGTCAGCTTCTGTAACTGTCCTCTGTGAGTGTAAACATATTTCTCTCATTTCCCACCATGTTGGATAGAGTTTGCCCGTGTAAGAAAGCTTTATAAGAAAACTCTATCTTACATAGCATATATCATGTGACATCACAATGGGTCAACAATGACATGATGTCACGAATATATTAAATTCTGATGCCAAAAGGAGAAAAAAACAATGTGATCAATTTACTACCTTTCACAAAATTTCAAAACATAAGAAACTTGAGATTAATTTTTCTGCGAATATGGAATGTGCTTAATCTTGCTGACTAATTGGTTTTCATCGAAAAAACTAAAGAAAAAAGTTGAAATTTTTTAAATGATAGCCAATCAAAACATATTTTCAGGTTTTTAGCTTATTCAGGTATTGGAAATTAGAGAAAAAAGCCTCAGGTTTTACCAAATTTGGAAACCCATTGGGTTGAATTTCCCTATCTTACATGAGAAAAAGCCTCAGGTTTTACCAAATTTGAAAACCCATTGGGTTGAATTTCCCTATCTTACATGAGAAAAAAGCCTCAGATTTTTCCAAATTTGAAAACCCATTGGTTGAATTTCCCTATCTTACATGAGAAAAAAGCCTCAGGTTTTACCAAATTTGAAAACCTATTAGGTTGAATTTCCCTATCTTACATGAGAAAAAAGCCTCAGGTTTTACCAAATTTGAAAACCCATTGGGTTGAATTTCCCTATCTTACATGAGAAAAAAGCCTCAGGTTTTACCAAATTTGAAAACCCATTGGGTTGAATTTCCCTATCTTACATGAGAAAAAAGCCTCAGGTTTTACCAAATTTGAAAACCCATTGGGTTGAATTTCCCTATCTTACATGAGAAAAAAGCCTCAGGTTTTACCAAATTTGAAAACCTAATAGGTTGAATTTCCCTATCTTACATGAGAAAAAAGCCTCAGATTTTACCAAATTTGAAAACCTATTAGGTTGAATTTCCCTATCTTACATGAGAAAAAAGCCTCAGGTTTTACCAAATTTGATAACCCATTGGTTGAATTTCCCTATCTTATATCTCTTGTCATGAAAGAGTCTTAGTAGCAAACATTGTGTATCAGTTGTAGTAAACAGTAAATGTTACCTATATTGGATATATTGATCAGTCATTATCAATATCATATGTAGATAATTGGATTTTCATTGTTTTCAATTTTCAGACTATCAACAGAGACGTTGGTATCTAATGTGAAGGAGCGTCATAACATAACTGAACTCATCCTAAACAAATGTATTAACATTTCACCAGAGGACCTCAACCTCTCTATACTGCCAGCTGTAAGTGTCAGATATCTATAGACTACAAACCCCTCTACACTGCCAGCTGTAAGTGTCAAATATCTATAGAGTACACATCTCTTTATACTGCCAGCTGTAAGTGTCAGATATCTATAGCCTACAAACCTCTCTACACTGCCAGCTGTAAGTGTCAGATATCTATAGACTACAAACCTCTCTATACTGCCAGCTGTAAGTGTCAGATATCTATAAACTACAAACCTCTCTACACTGCCAGCTGTAAGTGTCAGATATCTATAAACTACAAACCTCTCTACACTGCCAGCTGTAAGTGTCAGATATCTATAGACTACAAACCTCTCTATACTGCCAGCTGTAAGTGTCAGATATCTATAAACTACAAACCTCTCTACACTGCCAGCTGTAAGTGTCAGATATATACCCTACAAACCTCTCTACACTGCCAGCTGTAAGTGTCAGATATCTATAGCCTACAAACCCCTCTCTACTGCCAGCTGTAAGTGTCAGATATCTATAAACTACAAACCTCTCTACACTGCCAGCTGTAAGTGTCAGATATCTATAGACTACAAACCTCTCTACACTGCCAGCTGTAAGTGTCAGATATCTATAGACTACAAACCTCTCTACACTGCCAGCTGTAAGTGTCAGATATCTATAGACTACAAACCTCTCTACACTGCCAGCTGTAAGTGTCAGATATCTATAGACTATAAACCTCTCTATACTGCCAGCTGCATGTGTCAGATATCTATAGACTACAAACCCCTCTATACTGTCAGCTGTAAGTGTCAGATATCTAAAGACTATGAACCTCTCTACACTGCCAGCTGTAAGTGTCAGATATCTAAAGACTACAAACCTCTCTATACTGTCAGCTGTAAGTGTCAGATATCTATAGACTACAAACCCCTCTATACTGTCAGCTGCAAGTGTCTGATATCTATAGACTACAAACCCCTCTACACTGCCAGCTGTAAGTGTCAAATATCTATAGAGTACACATCTCTCTATACTGCCTGATGTAAGTATCAGGTATCTATAGACTACAAACCTCTCTATACTGCCAGCTGTAAGTGTCAGATATTTATAGACTACAAACCTCTCTATACTGTCAGCTGTAAGTGTCAGATATCTATAGACTACAAACCCCTCTATATTGTCAGCTGCAAGTGTCAGATATCTATAGACTACACATCTCTCTATACTGCCAGCTGTAAGTTTCAGATATTTATAGCCTATAAACCTCTCTCTACTGCCAGCTGTAAGTGTCAGATATCTATAGACTACAAACCTCTCTAGACTACCAGCTGTAAGTGTCAGATATATCTAGCCTACAAACCTTTCTATACTGCCAGCTGTAAACCTTTCTATACTGCCAGCTGTACGTGGCAAATATCTATTGACTACAAACCTCTCTACACTGCCAGTTGTAAATCTCAGAAAGCAAATAGATTGAATTCCTCCTTATACTGCCAGCTGTTTGTGTCGTATACTCAAAGACATAAAACTGTCTTATACTGCCAGCTGTAAGTGGTGAATATTAACAGACCAAAACTTTACCTATACTGCCAATAATTAGTGTCTGACAGATACCCTTAGAACGTCATCACAGCCCCTGTGGGCCTCTTGCTTGAAAGTCACATGTGTATGATATCAGAACAAAGTAGATCTTCAACAAAATGTCAAAGAAAAAATATGTTGCTAGCTACAAAACAAACTTTCGCAAACTTAATTTTTTCTGCTGATATGCCTGTTTTAATTTGTTGCCATTTTGATTTCAGTTTCCAAACTTACGTAGTCTATCATACAGTGGCCATGCCTGGAGTGACGTCCAGATCACAAGCTCTAACATTGACTCGCTGATGTTTGGGGTAGGTGCGACAGGGCCCGTAATGCCGAACTGTTGTCGTACTCAAAATCAGAATCTGTGCTCTACAATATTTTTAGCTTACCTGGCTTATGCTATGGCGCGGCATCCGTCATCTGTCCGTCAGTCCGTCTGTCATCTGTCAACAATTCTTTAAATTCCTACTAGTTAAAAAGTACTGCATTGGTTTTAACTAAAATTGGTCAGAAACATCATTTGGGGAAGGGGAACCGATTTTGCATAAATGTTGACTCCTCTTTATGGAGCAAGAATGGCAGGGCCCAATAGGGGAAATAGAGGAAAAACCCTTTCAAATCGCTACTAGTCATAAAGTACTGAATGTATTTTAACCCGATTTGGTCAGAAATATCCTTTGGGGACACTAAACATATTTTGCATGGTGACTCTAACCCTCATGGGGCCAGAGGGGCGGGGCCCAATAGGGGAAATAGAGGTAAAGCCTTTTAAATCAATACTTGTTTAACTTGGATTTGGTTGTGATCCCCACCCTTTAACAATATAAACCAATACTTGTCATAAAGAGATGAACACACTCCTGATATCATAATTGGTCCCGGGGTGAGCCACACCCTTGCAGACTTAACTCCTGAGTCATAACTTTTAAATGATAATGAGATCCCAACCCCAAAACTATGTATACAATAGCTCACCATAAACACGGTGGGGAATCACATGGTCTGCAGTTGGTGAGTAACACGAATATAAAATGGCCGCCGCCACTATTGAAAGTGAAAATAGAGGTAAGACACTGAAAATACTCATAACATAAGCATTTCATAGTGACGAGCATATAACATACTGAATTCTGGATATATCAATACCTCATTTGTGCTGCTACGGTCCGTAGTTTTCTGTAACATTCTGACCAAAGTTTTGAATCGAAGCAATTCTCCTCGAACGAGTGGTGGTGGTTTACACGAACATTTACTATTTCGTACGTTTTCTTTGTCTAGACAAGAACTTGGGCTACAAAACTGATCTTTGCAGAAAGCGACGGTCTAAGGTCGATTGTACATCGAACCTTTCTGTTGAAAAATATTGTTTTCAGTGTCAATTCTTTAGTTTTGTTAAGTGATGAGTAAACACGAACTAAATTGCGGTGATGAGTACACACGAACTGCTGAAGAAAGTTTTGGTATCGGGTATTAAGCGAGCAAAAATAAGAATGTTTGAACTGCCATAATATTTTGGTGGTACTTTATTATTGAAAGTTCGACATGAGAGCAAAAAGCCATTTGTCTTTTATGTCAAAGAGACATTTTGATCATATAATAAATGTCCCTGATATGTGACGGTAATTTGGATGATTTTTTTTTCTATTTTTATTTTCATATAGCCTATTTGAGCAATGTTTGTTGTTTTCCAGTCATATATGATATATCTTGGCTTTAATCATTTAGTAAATTTCCCCACCAAGGGTAACAATACTCTGGATTTCTTCTTAAAATCACCCCTTCATTTGTAAAAACAAATGAAAGGTAATCCGAGGTGTATCAGACCATAACAAATATTATTTTTATTGACAGTGATATATCAAATCCGCCCATAAACTTTAAGGCGTACCATACTTCTATGGGATAAAGCGAACATAGCTCAAATGAGAGATGACGTTGAATGGAAATTTACACCTTTTCGGAACATGAATATGAATGTTGACAAAGCTTGGTCATCCTTTAAAGATGTGATAAATTGTGCAATTAAAAATCATGTGCCACTATCACGTCCAAATTCACAAACCTTTGGGCTTACAACAATATAAACAAACTTGCAAGGCAGAAAAGAAGAGCATACAATAGGGCTAAAAGACCTCAGAGACCACAGGACTGGGAAATACATACACACCTAAAATCTAAAATGGAATAAGGTACATGCAGAGCATACATGCATGACATCATAAACCTGTACAGAAAAACTTATTAAAAATAAAAGGATGGACTCATTTAGCAAACCACCTATAAGGAATCCAACAATGGCCCATATTATTCATACCATGAATGTAAAGCACACTTACCAAAACAATTTTAGTCTGTTTTCACCAGTGACGATCTTTCGAATACCAGGTTTACCAACTTGAGCCAGGTGTACACAAGCTCCTTCAGAATCTTCAATTACATAAAGCAACTAGCTAGGTATCTGAAATCAAACCAGCACTATCTGTTTTTTTCAAACATCCTTAGACTCCGGCACCGTACCAAGTGACTGGCTTGAAGCACTTATAGTACCAGTCTTCAAAAAAGGTGACTAACAATCTGAAGAATATTACCGTCCTGTCCTTCGTACTAGCATCACAAACATGGCTTTAGGTCTAAATTCTCTACGAAAACACAATAGTTTTCAACTATTGACGATATTGCTAGAAACATTGATACAACAAATAAGTTGATATTGCTTTATTAGATTTCATCAAAGCTTTTGATAAGGTTCTTCACTCTAGACTATTAAGTAAACTGACATTCTTTTATATCAATCTACAGAAATTTTCCGTTGGTTTTTCTTCTTTCCTAAGAAACAGACATCAGAAGGTAGTGTAAACGGAACCTGCTTTGACAGTGCCCCTGTCCGCTCTAGGGTACCCAAGGGGACAGTTGTTGCCCCTTTCCTCTGGCAGTGACCATGTTCTTTCTGGGGTACACCAGGGGACAGTTGTTGGCCCCCTCCTCTTTTGAAATACCTCAATGATATCGTAGACTCTGTTTCCTGTAATATTAAGTTCTTCGCAGACGACTGTTTACTTTATAGTGAATATCTTCATTGAATGACTGTTACCAATTGGATCAAGAAGAATTGAAACTTCCAGAAACCTGCGAGTGGAAATGGCAAATGAAGTTCAATGAAAAACAGTTCCATCATTAATATTTCCAGGAGAACAAAACCAATAAAACATCCATATTCATTACACAGCCAACTTCTGGAATAGATTGTGGTAATTTAAATTAGAACAACTACACACCAAACATCACAAACGAAGCATACAAGACACTATAGGCTTCATTAGGCGCAACATGTCATCATGCACCAGAAAATTAAAAACATACACCACACTTATAAGACTATCCCTGGAATACTTAGCCCCATGCTTATATATCATATCCTATCAATTAAAAACATTCAAAGATGGGATACCCGTACAACAAATGCAGATCTAGAGAGTCTAGCTGTGTTACCAACAAGATAACCTATCTTAGCTGGGAACCCCTAGCCCATCGAAGAACAAAAGCTAGACTTCTCATGTTATATAAAAACTATTCTACTCATAAGCATGTGGTTATCTTTCCAACTTCACATATAACATCAGGTGATAGGAGAACAAGAGGTGCCCGCCCGTAAATTCAACCAAAAAAACATCAACAAAACACAATACAAGTATCTTTTTGGTCTGCCATGGTTTGTCACAACCTTCTATAATTACCCAATGTTTTTATCTCATATGGAAACTAAAGAAAATGTGTTTTAAGTTTAGTATATGCCACCTCAAAGTCTGGCCCTAAATTTGGAAGGATGATAACGGTACTGCATCCATATCTAGTGATTTGTTGAGTAAGAGAGGTTGGTCATATTTCCGGAGCTAACTCACGGGATACCTTTTGTTTGACCATACTATGATCAGGTCCTGCAGCCTTACATACATGTTGTATCATGGTGATATTCTACCAACATTTGTACCAGCTCTCTTGCGCCCCTTTGTTACTGACAGTGGTGTTAGAATAGCCATCTTACGCTTGTAAAGTGATAGATTGCTGGCTTTCCGGGATGCTTCCAAAACTTAACACGTTATGTGACAAGTGGCTTATGCTGATCGCCTTTTTAACTGAACAGACAAATGGTTTTTGCTCTCATGTCGAACTTTCAATAATAAAGTACCACCAAAATATTATGGCAGTTCAAACATTCTTATTTTTGCTCGCTTAATACCCGATACCAAAACTTTCTTCAGCAGTTCGTGTGTACTCATCACCGCAATTTAGTTCGTGTTTACTCATCACTTAACAAAACTAAAGAATTGACACTGAAAACAATATTTTTCAACAGAAAGGTTCGATTTACAATCGACCTTAGACCGTCGCTTTCTGCAAAGATCAGTTTTGTAGCCCAAGTTCTTGTCTAGACAAAGAAAACGTACGAAATAGTAAATGTTCGTGTAAACCACCACCCCTCGTTCGAGGAGAATTGCTTCGATTCAAAACTTTGGTCAGAATGTTACAGAAAACTACGGACCGTAGCAGCACAAATGAGGTATCGATATATCCAGAATTCAGTATGTAATATGCTCGTCACTAAGAAATGCTTATGTTATGAGTATTTTCAGTGTCTTACCTCTATTTTCAATTTCAATAGTGGCGGCGGCCATTTTATATTCGTGTTACTCACCAACTGCAGACCACGTGATTCCCCACCGTGTTTATGGTGAGCTATTGTATACATAGTTTTGGGGTTGGGATCTCATTATCGTTTAAAAGTTATGACTCAGGAGTTAAGTCTGCAAGGATGTGGCTCACCCCGGGACCAATTATGATATCAGGAGTGATAAAGAGACAATCACAAACAGGATTTTAAATTTGACTCCAGGGTCCACCACACCCTTGAAAACTTACTTCTGAGTCATTACTTGTAAACAGTTGAGATCCGCATACCAAAACTATATATACAATTGCTAGGTATAAAGAGAGGATCACAAACAGGATTTAAGATTTGATCCCAGGGTCTAGAGGATTGGTCTTTGGGTTTGTCCCTGTCCATGGGATCTTTTTTGAAAATATTTTACCTTGATTACCTATATACCAATGTATCCAGGTGAACGATACAGGCCCTGTGGGCCTCCCTGTTTTCATTTCATCACACAAAGAAATCACAAAACTTAAAAATCGCAAAAATTGCAAATGAAATATTTTGACATTTTTTTTACAAAAATTGCACATCGCAAAAATTACCCGATATACGGTATATATTATTATAATGGGAAAAACAGAATTATCATAAGAATATAAACTTACTCAAAAACATATTGTAGTGTTAAATGAAATTAGATATATTTCATTGTTTACTGAAGGCAGGATTGGACTGATACATAAGAAGATCATAATGCTGTGTAATTTTAATACAGGACTGTCTCAACGTGACTGGACTCCCCGTCAACATTCCGTCCCTACAGAAACTGTCCCTATTCCGTTGCCGTGACATTACGGAGAGTGACTTGGTCAATGGCCTACTATTTGGAAACCAGGTTAGTTCCATGTAGTCAATTTTAGTATTTGATTTTTTACTGTATAAGAATTGTATTGTCGTACTGATAAGCCCTGGCGACGCCCTCGTCCAAGCAAAACCGGTCGGCTTTTATCTATTTCACCTGTAATCAAAAATACTGATAACAGTGGTAGTCAGGTTGTGTTGTGATTGCACCCTCCATCCCATATAAAAAGCCATACAACATGTGCTACATGAATTTCGGACAGTACATGTCATGCCATGTCTATAAGTATGATGAAGCTGAAATAGAAACAAAGTATAATAAATAAGGCAAAATGATGGAGGTGAACAAATATTTCACATAGATTGATAAAATTTGAAGCAGAGTTTCTTGCTATTATGGGTGTGTATTTCATTCAGGGATAGGTGAAAGTATGATTTGGTATAGAAAAGGGTAGAACTGATAATTTTATATAGTAATGGTTAGAAACAGTGATTTTGTGTATCGGGGTAGATGGAACATTATGATTTCATATAGGAATGGGTTTATACAGGTATAAATGGAAAAAGATAATTTTAGGTAGGGAACATTTAGTATGGCTTTATATTAATTCTAGTTATTCAAGTCTTAGCAGTCCAAAATTGTGTTCAGACAACTTAACCTTCGACAAAAGAATGGAAAATGTTTGATATGTAAATGCAACCTTTTGTGAGAGTGATAATTTCTCCTCGTCACTTCAGGCCCTTGACAACCACAATAAGTTGACCCCTAGTGGAAGGACTCAGGTGATCCTGGAACCTTTCTCGGAGAACTCAGGAACGCCAAACTTAAAGGAGCTCACATTGAGTGAAATGGTCGGCATCCATGGCAACATGCTGTCCGGGGCCGTGTCTAATTTCCAGGATCTGACACGACTCGAGCTCATAAACTGTGCACGTCTAGCTCAGTAAGTCAGGCTCAGTATAATTAGATTTAAACATATTTCATTTGCAAATATACAAATTTGATCAGAAAAAAGTTCACATAAAGCATAACTGGTGATATCATATAGACATATGACCGCAAGTTAAAGGCAAAAAATGATAAAAAATGACACTGTCAAAATTGACTGCAGAATAAAATTTACAAAATATATGTTATGTAGTTGTTGTACCCACATATATCAGTATGACATGTACAATAGTGTGATAAAGTTCTCAAATTGTAATTACATACTGATAAACTTAGAACAGAATTTACTGCAGTTGCTAAATATGGTTCCGTTTTATGACATTAGATACAAATGATGTATATAATGCTTGATAAAAATAACTAACATATTAAAGGCCCAATATACGTAACTTTCAGCAAAACTTGAAGCGAAAATCAAGTCTAATATCTTTTTATGTTTATAGATTTAGTTAGGATTATTTGATATCAGCAATATTCAACATGAATTCTTATGCGGTTACCGGTACAACAGCAGTTGAAACTCGGTATTTGTAAACACACGTTCATTTTGAACTGTCTTCTAGCTTCGGCTTGTTGTTAAAGTGGGCCCCACCTGAATTATTTTCAATTCTTTGGATTTTTCTGTCAATAATATTTTATTAGTTACTGCTCAGATTTACTTCGTTTTTGGCTTAATTTTGCATGTTTATCAACTGGATTTTTTTTCAGAATTTTTCAGAATCAAGAAAAATTTTGTGAAGTTACGTATATTGCACCTTTGATAATTATAGCATAATACATTTTTGTTGACGAACAACTTCGATTTTTTGCAAAAAATCCCCAATTTACTGCAATTTATTTTGGTTTCATCTTCATACTATACTACCACAATTCATTTCAGAATTGAAAAAGGGTTAAGAAGATAGCACCTGGTATAGATAATAATTTGTGTGTTTTATAATCTTTCTGAACTGTTGTGTTGCTAGGTTGAGTTTACGTGACTGTACCAATCTCACCCATGTGGTGGTCCGCAGCTGTAACAGACTGACCAAGATGGTCATTCAGCGGTCAGCACCCTGTGTACAAACCGTGGAATTAAAGGTAAGCAGTTATACCTATGTGCCTTGTTATCTTTTGTGTTATACCTATGTACCTTGTTATTTATTGTGTTATACCTATGTACCTTGTTATCTATTGTGTTATACCTATACATGTATATCTTGTTATCTATTGTGTTATACCTATATATATTGTTATCTATTGTGTTATACCTATATATATTGTTATCTATTGTGTTATACCTATATATATTGTTATCTATTGTGTTATACCTATATATATTGTTATCTATTGTGTTATACCTATATATATATTGTTATCTATTGTGTTATACCTATATATATTGTTATCTATTGTGTTATACCTATATTTATTGTTATCTATTGTGTTATACCTATGTACCTTGTTATCTATTGTGTTATACCTATGTACCTTGTTATTGTGTTATACCCATGTATCTTGTTATCTATTGTGTTATACCTATATATATTGTTATCTATTGTGTTATACCTATATATATTGTTATCTATTGTGTTATACCTATATTTATTGTTATTTATTGTGTTATACCTATATTTATTGTTATCTATTGTGTTATACCTATGTACCTTGTTATCTATTGTGTTATACCTATGTATCTTGTTATCTTTTTTTGTTATAGCTATGTACCTTGTTATCTTTTGTGTTATACCTATGTACCTTGTTATTGTGTTATACCCATGTATCTTGTTATCTATTGTGTTATACCCATGTACTTTGTTATCTATTGTGTTATACCTATGAACCTTGTTTGCTATTGTGTTATACCTATGTACATTGTTATTGCGTTATACCCATGTATCTTGTTATCTATTGTGTTATACCCATGTACTTTGTTATCTATTGTGTTATACCTATGAACCTTGTTTGCTATTGTGTTATACCTATGTACCTTGTTATCTTTTGTGTTATACCCATGTATCTTGTTATTGTGTTATACCTATGTACCTTGTTGCTATTGTGTTATACCCATGTACTTTGTTATCTATTGTGTTATACCTATGTACTTTGTTATCTATTGTGTTATAGCTATGTACCTTGTTATCTTTTGTGTTATACCTATGTACCTTGTTATCTATTGCGTTATACCCATGTATCTTGTTATCTATTGTGTTATACCTATGAACCTTGTTTGCTATTGTGTTATACCTATGTACATTGTTATCTATTGTGTTATATCCATGTTCTTTGTTATCTATTGTCTTATACCTATGAACCTTGTTTGCTATTGTGTTATACCTATGTACCTTGTTATCTAGTGTGTTATACCTATGTACCTTGTTATCTATTGTGTTATACCTATGTTCCTTGTTTTCTATTGTGTTATACCTATATGCCTTGTTATCTATTATGTTATACCTATATATATATTGTTATCTATTGTGTTATGCCTATGTACCTTGTTATCTTTTGTGTTATACCTATGTACCTTGTTATCTATTGCGTTATACCCATATATATTGTTATCTATTGTGTTATACCTATGTACATTGTTATCTATTGTGTTATACCTATGTACTTTGTTATCTATTGTGTTATAGCTATGTACCTTGTTATCTTTTGTGTTATACCTATGTACCTTGTTATCTATTGTGTTATACCCATGTATCTTGTTATCTATTGTGTTATACCTATGAACCTTGTTTGCTATTGTGTTATACCTATGTACATTGTTATCTATTGTGTTATACCCATGTACTTTGTTATCTATTGTGTTATACCTATGAACCTTGTTTGCTATTGTGTTATACCTATGTACCTTGTTATCTTTTGTGTTATACCTATGTACCTTGTTATTGCGTTATACCCATGTATCTTGTTATCTATTGTGTTATACCTATTTACCTTGTTATCTATTGTGTTATACCTATGTACCTTGTTATCTAGTGTGTTATACCTATGTACCTTGTTATCTATTGTGTTATACCTATGTTCCTTGTTTTCTATTGTGTTATACCTATATGTCTTGTTATCTTTTGTGTTATACCTATGTACCTTGTTATCTAGTGTGTTATACCTATGTACCTTGTTATCTATTGTGTTATACCCATGTACTTTGTTTGCTATTGTGTTATACCTATGTACATTGTTATCTATTGTGTTATACCCATGTACTTTGTTTGCTATTGTGTTATACCTATGTACCTTGTTATCTATTGTGTTATACCTATGTACCTTGTTATCTAGTGTGTTATACCTATGTACCTTGTTATCTATTGTGTTATACCTATTTACCTTGTTATCTATTGTGTTATACCTATGTACCTTGTTATCTATTGTGTTATACCTATGTACCTTGTTTTCTATTGTGTTATACCTATATATCTTGTTATCTATTGTGTTATACCTATGTACCTTGTTATCTAGTGTGTTATACCTATGTACCTTGTTATCTATTGTGTTATACCTATATATCTTGTTATCTATTATGTTATACCTATATATATATTGTTATCTATTGTGTTATACCTATGTACCTTGTTATCTATTGTTTTATACCTATGTACATTGTTATCTATTGTGTTATACCGATGTACATTGTTATCTATTGTGTTATACCTATGTACCTTGTTATTGTGTTATACCTATATATCTTGTTATCTATTGTGTTATACCTATGTACATTGTTATCTATTGTGTTATACCTATGTACCTTGTTATCTATTGTGTTATACCTATATATCTTGTTATCTATTGTGTTATACCTATGTACCTTGTTATCTATTGTGTTATACCTATGTACCTTGTTATCTATTGTGTTATACCTATGTACCTTGTTATCTATTGTGTTATACCTATGTACCTTGTTATCTTTTTTTGTTATACCTATGTACCTTGTTATCTATTGTGTTATACCTATGTACCTTGTTATCTAGTGTGTTATGCCTATGTACCTTGTTATCTATTGTGTTATACCTATGTACATTGTTATCTATTGTGTTATACCTATGTATCTTGTTATCTATTATGTTATACCTATATATATATTGTTATCTATTGTGTTATACCTATGTACCTTGTTATCTATTGGGTTATACCTATGTACCTTGTTATCTTTTTCTGTTATACCCATGTATCTTGTTATCTATTGTGTTATGCCTATGTACCTTGTTATCTATTGTGTTATACCTATGTACCTTGTTATCTATTGTGTTATACCTATGTACATTGTTATCTATTGTGTTATACCTATGTTTCTTGTTATCTATTATGTTATACCTATATATATATTGTTATCTATTGTGTTATACCTATGTACCTTGTTATCTATTGTGTTATACCTATGTACCTTGTTATCTATTGTGTTATACCTATACATGTATATCTTGTTATCTATTGTGTTATACCTATATATATTGTTATCTATTGTGTTATATCTATATTTATTGTTATCTATTGTGTTATACCTATGTACCTTGTTATCTATTGTGTTATACCTATATATATATTGTTATCTATTGTGTTATACCTATATATATTGTTATCTATTGTGTTATACCTATATTTATTGTTATCTATTGTGTTATACCTATGTACCTTGTTATCTATTGTGTTATACCTATGTATCTTGTTATCTTTTTTTGTTATAGCTATGTACCTTGTTATCTTTTGTGTTATAACTATGTACCTTGTTATTGTGTTATACCCATGTATCTTGTTATCTATTGTGTTATACCCATGTACTTTGTTATCTATTGTGTTATACCTATGTACCTTGTTATCTATTGTGTTATACCTATGTACATTGTTATCTATTGTGTTATACCTATGTATCTTGTTATCTATTATGTTATACCTATATATATATTGTTATCTATTGTGTTATACCTATGTACCTTGTTATCTATTGTGTTATACCTATATACCTTGTTATCTTTTTTGTTATACCCATGTATCTTGTTATCTATTGTGTTATGCCTATGTACCTTGTTATCTATTGTGTTATACCTATGTACCTTGTTATCTATTGTGTTATACCTATGTACATTGTTATCTATTGTGTTATACCTATGTTTCTTGTTATCTATTATGTTATACCTATATATATATTGTTATCTATTGTGTTATACCTATGTACCTTGTTATCTATTGTGTTATACCTATGTACCTTGTTATCTATTGTGTTATACCTATACATGTATGTCTTGTTATCTATTGTGTTATACCTATATATATTGTTATCTATTGTGTTATACCTATATTTATTGTTATCTATTGTGTTATACCTATATACCTTGTTATCTATTGTGTTATACCTATATATCTTGTTATCTATTGTGTTATACCTATGTTCCTTGTTATCTATTGTGTTATACCTATGTACCTTGTTATCTATTGTGTTATACCTATGTACCTTGTTATCTATTGTGTTATACCTATGTACCTTGTTATCTATTGTGTTATACCTATGTACCTTGTTATCTATTGTGTTATACCTATGTACCTTGTTATCTTTTTTTGTTATACCTATGTACCTTGTTATCTATTGTGTTATACCTATGTACCTTGTTATCTAGTGTGTTATGCCTATGTACCTTGTTATCTATTGTGTTATACCTATGTACATTGTTATCTATTGTGTTATACCTATGTATCTTGTTATCTATTATGTTATACCTATATATATATTGTTATCTATTGTGTTATACCTATGTACCTTGTTATCTATTGTGTTATACCTATGTACCTTGTTATCTTTTTTTGTTATACCCATGTATCTTGTTATCTATTGTGTTATGCCTATGTACCTTGTTATCTATTGTGTTATACCTATGTACCTTGTTATCTATTGTGTTATACCTATGTACATTGTTATCTATTGTGTTATACCTATGTTTCTTGTTATCTATTATGTTATACCTATATATATATTGTTATCTATTGTGTTATACCTATGTACATTGTTATCTATTGTGTTATACCTATGTTTCTTGTTATCTATTATGTTATACCTATATATATATTGTTATCTAGTGTGTTATGCCTATGTACCTTGTTATCTATTGTGTTATACCTATGTACATTGTTATCTATTGTGTTATACCTATGTATCTTGTTATCTATTATGTTATACCTATATATATATTGTAATCTATTGTGTTATACCTATGTACCTTGTTATCTATTGTGTTATACCTATGTTCCTTGTTATCTATTGTGTTATACCTATACATGTATATCTTGTTATCTATTGTGTTATACCTATATATATTGTTATCTATTGTGTTATACCTATATTTATTGTTATCTATTGTGTTATACCTATGTACCTTGTTATCTATTGTGTTATACCTATATATCTTGTTATCTATTGTGTTATACCTATGTACCTTGTTATCTATTGTGTTATACCTATGTACCTTGTTATCTATTGTGTTATACCTATGTACCTTGTTATCTATTGTGTTATACCTATGTACATTGTTATCTATTGTGTTATACCTATGTACCTTGTTATCTATTATGTTATACCTATATATATATTGTTATCTATTGTGTTATACCTATGTACCTTGTTATCTATTGTGTTATACCTATGTTCCTTGTTTTCTATTGTGTTATACCTATTTACCTTGTTATCTATTGTGTTATACCTATGTACCTTGTTATCTATTGTGTTATACCTATGTACCTTGTTATCTATTGTGTTATACCTATGTACCTTGTTATCTATTGTGTTATACCTATGAACCTTGTTATCTATTATGTTATACCTATACATGTATATCTTGTTATCTATTGTGTTATACCTATACATATTGTTATCTATTGTGTTATACCTATATATCTTGTTATCTATTGTGTTATACCTAGATATCTTGTTATCTTTTGTGTTATACCTATGTACCTTGTTATTGTGTTATAGCCATGTATCTTGTTATCTATTGTGTTATGCCTATGTACCATGTTATCCATTGTGTTATACCCATGTACTTTGTTATCTATTGTGTTATACCTATGAACCTTGTTTGCTATTGTGTTATACCTATGTACATTGTTATCTATTGTGTTATACCTATTTAACTTTTTATCTTTTGTGTTATACCTATGTTCCTTGTTTTCTATTGTGTTATAGCTATTTACCTTGTTATCTATTGTGTTATACCTATGTACTTTGTTATCTATTGTGTTATACCTATGTACCTTGTTATCTAGTGTGTTATACCTATGTACCTTGTTATCTATTGTGTTATACCTATGTTCCTTGTTTTCTATTGTGTTATACCTTTATGTCTTGTTATCTATTGTGTTATACCTATGTACCTTGTTATCTATTGTGTTATACCTATGTACCTTGTTATCTATTGTGTTATACTTATATATATATTGTTATCTATTGTGTTATACCTATGTACCTTGTTATCTATTTTGTTATACCTATGTACCTTGTTATCTATTGTGTTGCAGAAAGTGTATTAGTTTTGTTAAAATAAATCTTCCTGAATCTTACAAATAAATATGAAGGACAAACATAGTTTCAAGGTTAGATTTGGAGGTTTATCTATAACATGTGACTGGAGAGATTTATTATGTTTTTATGTACTGTATAGTTGTTAAATTTCGTGGGAAGAACATTTTGCATTTTAAGTTCACCTGATCTGAAGGACCAAGGTAAGCTCATGCCACACTATTGGTGCCCGTCATACGTCCGTCAATTTTTAAACAACTTCTTCTCCATAACCACTGATAGGAAATCAACCTAATGTGGCAGGAAGCATCCTTAGGTGCTCAAGATTCAAAATTGTACTAATGGTGGGACTAGTACTGACACCTCAGGGGGCTGAGACGTGGGGCCAAAAGGGGATAAATTTGACCATATTGGTGTTATTAACAACTTTTTCTTAGAACTATGCACTGGATATCAATCATAATTATGTTATGTTAGAAATGTGTTATTGTGTTACAGTGGTGTGGAATGGTGGAACAGTTCTCTTGTGATAGAAATATGTTATTGTGTTACAGTGGTGTGGTGTGGTGTGGTGGGACAGTTCTCTTGTGATAGAAATATGTTATTGTGTTACAGTGGTGTGGTGTGGTGGAACAGTTCTCTTGTGATAGAAATGTGTTATTGTGTTACAGTGGTGTGGTGTGGTGGGACAGTTCTCTTGTGATAGAAATATGTTATTCTGTTACAGTGGTGTGGTATGGTGGAACAGTTCTCTTGTGATAGAAATGTGTTATTGTGTTACAGTGGTGTGGTATGGTGGAACAGTTCTCTTGTGATAGAAATGTGTTGTTGTGTTACAGTGGTGTGGTATGGTGGAACAGTTCTCTTGTGATAGAAATGTGTTATTGTGTTACAGTGGTGTGGTATGGTGGAACAGTTCTCTTGTGATAGAAATATGTTATTGTGTTATAGTGGTGTGGTATGGTGGAACAGTTCTCTTGTGATAGAAATGTGTTATTGTGTTACAGTGGTGTGGTATGGTGGAACAGTTCTCTTGTGATAGAAATATGTTATTGTGTTACAGTGGTGTGGTATGGTGGAACAGTTCTCTTGTGATAGAAATATGTTATTGTGTTACAGTGGTGTGGTATGGTGGAACAGTTCTCTTGTGATAGAAATGTGTTATTGTGTTACAGTGGTGTGGTGTGGTGGAACAGTTCTCTTGTGATAGAAATATGTTATTGTGTTACAGTGGTGTGGTGTGGTGGAACAGTTCTCTTGTGATAGAAATGTGTTATTGTGTTACAGTGGTGTGGTGTGGTGGGACAGTTCTCTTGTGATAGAAATGTGTTATTGTGTTACAGTGGTGTGGTGTGGTGGGACAGTTCTCTTGTGATAGAAATATGTTATTGTGTTACAGTGGTGTGGTGTGGTGGGACAGTTCTCTTGTGATAGAAATATGTTATTGTGTTACAGTGGTGTGGTATGGTGGAACAGTTCTCTTGTGATAGAAATGTGTTATTGTGTTACAGTGGTGTGGTATGGTGGAACAGTTCTCTTGTGATAGAAATGTGTTATTGTGTTACAGTGGTGTGGTATGGTGGAACAGTTCTCTTGTGATAGAAATGTGTTATTGTGTTACAGTGGTGTGGTGTGGTGGAACAGTTCTCTTGTGATAGAAATATGTTATTGTGTTACAGTGGTGTGGTGTGGTGGAACAGTTCTCTTGTGATAGAAATGTGTTATTGTGTTACAGTGGTGTGGTGTGGTGGGACAGTTCTCTTGTGATAGAAATGTGTTATTGTGTTACAGTGGTGTGGTGTGGTGGGACAGTTCTCTTGTGATAGAAATATGTTATTGTGTTACAGTGGTGTGGTGTGGTGGGACAGTTCTCTTGTGATAGAAATATGTTATTGTGTTACAGTGGTGTGGTGTGGTGGAACAGTTCTCTTGTGATAGAAATGTGTTATTGTGTTACAGTGGTGTGGTATGGTGGAACAGTTCTCTTGTGATAGAAATATGTTATTGTGTTACAGTGGTGTGGTATGGTGGAACAGTTCTCTTGTGATAGAAATGTGTTATTGTGTTACAGTGGTGTGGTATGGTGGAACAGTTCTCTTGTGATGGCAATAGACTTCAATCTCTGGATGTAGTAGCCACCAACTTTGTACACTTCTCAGTGTCCAGTAGTTCACTTACCACCCTGGCTCTGACTGGTGTCCTCACTCAAACTGGACACTCCCTCACTGTCAAGTAAGTAGGTCAAACTGGACACTCCCTCACTGTCAAGTAAGTAGGTCAAACTGGACATTCCCTCACTGTCAAGTAAGTAAGTCAAACTGGACACTCCCTCACTGTCAAGTAAGTAGGTCAAACTGGAAACTCCCTCACTGTCGAGTAAGTAGGTCAAACTGGACAACCCCCTCATTTTGAAGTAAGTAGGTCAAACTAGACACTCCCTCTGTTAGAGTAAGTACCAGGTAGGTCAAACTGAAGGCTCCCTAATTATAGAGTAAGTAGGTCAAACTGGAAACTCCCTCACTGTGAAGTAAGTTGGTCAAACTAGACATCCTTAATTATAGAGTAAGTAGGTCAAACTGGACATCCCCTTAGTGTAGAATAAGCAGGTCAAACTGGACACCCCCTTATTGTTGAATAAGTAGATCAAACTGCTGCACAATGTTTGTATTAATAAGAACCCATGTCTGGGTGTTTGTATGAACAATATGCACTAATTATCACAATGATAATTTCTTAAATATTATTACAGCCCCTGATACCCGATTAAACGTTAAGTCATGACGAATCTATTTGATTTGTATGCCTGTGTCAGGTTCTGTATGCTGTCACGTTTTGTAACAGGCCCAGGGTGCTTATGTAATAAGCAGGTTCTGTATGCTGTCACGTTTCGTAACAGGCCCAGGGTGCTTATGTAATGCATGTAGCATACTGGGATGAAGGGCTACCAAGTTGGTGGAAATTAATGACATTGACCTACTTTCAAGGTCACAGGGGTCAGATATATTAAAATATTTCAACAACTTCGTCTCAATAACCGAAAGGCCCAGGTTACTGATATTTGGCCTGTAGCATGCTGGGATGAAGGACAACCAAGTTTGTTTGAATGAATGACCTTGACCTACTTTCAAGGTCACAGGTGTCAAATATGTTAAAATATTTAAGGGACTTCTTCTCAATAACCGAATGGCCCAGGGTTCTGATATTTGACTTGTGGCATGCTAGGATGAAGGGTTACCAAGTTTGTTCAAATGAATGACCCTGACCCACTTTCAAGGTCACAGCGGTCAAATATTATTAAAATCTTCAAGCAACCTCATCTCAGTAACCTTAGGGCCCACATCACTGATATTTGGCCTGTAGCATGCTGGGATAAAAGGCTACAAATATTGTGCGAATGAATGACCTTGACCCAACTTCAAGGTCACAGGGGTCAGATGTTATTAAAATCTTCAAGAACTTCTTCTCAATACCCGAAATGCCCAGGGTACTGATATTTGGCCTGTAGCATGCTTAAGGAGGCTCGACCCTACGTAATACACACGTTTTGATTCTTGTTTTGTGGTGACGTAGCTTCCTATTTGTGTACCCGGTATTTAAAAACGGGGTATCAAATTCGTTCTACACCGTGATATGTCGCGATGTCAACAATGGCGAGATGAGAGGGAACGGTTCAAGTCTTCAACTTAAGATTACGAGCAAATAAAGTATTGTCACGACCACTCCTATTGCAAAACAACAACAAAAATAGATGTACACTATATCGACACATGGTCGGACACTGACAGCAACGGCAACAGTATAGAAACAGAATCGGAAGGTAGGCGTATAGTACCTGTACAACTGGCCATGTTTTCTCAAACTGGAGAGAGAGTCGGCGAGTGGTAGAATTATCTGTGTTGGCAGAACATTTGCACAACGGCTGTGCCTGGTGTCATTATATATGCACTATTATGTTGTTGAAATATAACACAGAACGCCGGTAGTTGTTATGTTATAAAACGATTTTGGCTTGTACGCATTCCCAGTGTGTATGTCATGTAAAAATACTACCCACTATAAAAACTTCCTAAAAGCATCAAGGGAGACAACCTACCCTAGACACAGTTTTACATTTAGTTTTCAATATGTAGCATAAAAAGCTTGTCTGTGATATTTGATTCAATTTATTGCTTGTGTTTTATGTAACTATATGGTATGTACGAAATTTGACTGTGAATACTGAAATTTGTCCGCTAGATATAAAAATAACACACTTTGTAACAATCGTTTTGTCTATTTTTCCACAAATAAAATATTTTTGAGGTAGCTATTGATTTCTTTTTTTATTTTATTGTATGTTTGTGATTTTCAACAACATTCACAAGAAAAAAAAATAAAAAAAACATTAAATTTTGAGAAAAATCATTTTTTTTGTGTTTTTTTACCAAAAATGAAACAAGTCATAGGAAGGCTTAGACTTTCACAAAATCATCTCTACCTGGTAGCATAGTCAACATTTGAAAGTTTTAACGAAATCTAGCGGTTAATTGCGAAAGGGTCGAGCCTCCTTAAATGAATGGTCACAGTGGTCAAATATGTTAATATCATAACCAACAAAAATAATATATAGTCAGATGATTGTTAAGGCCTGTTTGGCCTCTTGTTGCTGTATATAATCATGTTTTATTATTTCTAGTTGTCCCCACTTGACCTCCCTGACCCTACAGAAATGTGACCTACTGACCACGGTCCAGCTGAGACACCTACTGAACCATGCAGCAGAACTGACCGCTGTGGATGTCAGGGGTTCCTCCTCACTCAGGTAATAGCACACATTTACACGATCCTTTACTGTATGCTTTAACCATTAAAATATAATTGGTTTTCTATTAAAGCATAAATCTATTTAAAAATACAATGAAAGGACTATGTATGGTTTTGCCTGTTTTTGACCCCAAAATCCACCAAATAAATTTCATTATTGAACACTCAAATAATATTATTTCAAATATAGATTACATCCCTCATGCAATTGTAATAATATTTATTTGTTATTTCTGCTATGGTTGCCATGGTAACCATCCGAAATATGCATTAATTATGGAAATGTAAATATTTGGTCTATTTTGGTCAATTTTTACATAGATTTCACACAGTAACCACAGAGCACATTCTTAAACAAAGTTTATATTTCTCCTAAAGATGTGGTATAAGTGCCCACATATTCTCATTTGATATTAAGTTTGTTCAAGAATGCGCTCAATAGTTTCTAATAGGAAAACTATCCAAAAAGTGGCCAAAATTGACTAAATGGTCAAATTTCCCTAATTTATGCATATTTGAGATGGTTTCCATGACAACCAGAGTTGAAACAACAAATAATTATTGTTTCAGTTTTATCAGGGATGTACTCCATATTTGAAATACATTAATTTGAGAGTTCAATAATCTGCTTCAAAATTTGATAATTTGGGGGCCAAAAAAGGCCCAAACCATATATAGTCCTTTCTTTGAGGATTTTCAGGTCATCTGACATGTCATGCTTTGCTTCGAGCTAATTCATCTGTTGTTGTGCGCTGTGTACTTCTAATAATTGTGCCTGCTGCCCCATTGCATGATTGTAGGAGGTGACTTAATTGGGGATCTTATCTTTTCTATTCTTCCTAAACAACTTTCTCCTTCCTAATATGTCTCCCCAGACACAACCTCACTTTTGGCCTTTAGTTGAGCATTCGCCCCTGTAAGGAAGGCTTTGGGTTCTGTTCCCTGGCCGAGATATACCAAAGTCTCTAACAGTGGCAGTTAATACTCTCTGCTTGACACTCAGCATTATGGGAATGGAATGACTGTTTCACCAGTTGTCGGTATAATGTGACTGGTGGAGTGTTTTACTGGGGGCCTTTGGAAGTATACTTCAGAGGTTGGGGTTTGCATGGCAATTAGTCCTAAATTCAGAAAGTTGATTCAACTCTTGGAGACTTTGGGGGAGCATCCGGGTCCCAGGAAAGTTTAAATTGCTTTAAAATAATACATAATTTTATTTTTCCATTAAAAATCTAACCTATTATGTTAACATATTTTGAGACATTTTAAAGTTCTAGTTACCAGAGATGAACTGTGATTACTTGAGCAGATTTATGTTTTATGACAGCTCTCTAGAGATTCCAGGAGGAGTGAAGACATGCTATTTGATGGGCCACAGAAAACTTCAGGAAATCTCTGTTCAGCATCCCATACAAGTGTGCCACATCACGCTCAACAACCTTCCCAAGGTATTATACAATATGTATACAGGTGTGTCACATCACACTCAACAACCTTCCCTAGGTATTATTAGCTCACCTGGCCCGAAGGGCCAAGTGAGCTTATGTGATGGTGCAGCGTCCGTCGTCCGTCCGTCCTGCGTCCGTCAACTTTTTCCTTTAAACGACTTCTTCTAAAATACTGAAAGGCCCAGGGACATGAAATTTGGTTGGTAGATATCTTGGAAGGAGCTGAACAAAGTTTGCGAAAAAAAATCACTTTGACCTAATTTCAAGGTCACCGGGGTCAAAAATGTCGAAACCTTCAAACAACTTCTTCTAAAATACCGTCAGGCATAGAGACTTCATATTTGACGAGAAGCTTCCTTGGATGAAGCCAAATAAAGTTTGCGAAAAGAAACGACCTTGACCAATATTCAAGGTCACAGTGAGGTAAAATCTATTTTAAACTTTAAACGACTTCTTCTGAAATACAAAAAGCCCTTGAAACATGGTATTTGGCTGAAAGGTTCCTTGGATGAAGCCCGACAAAGTTTGCGAAAAGAAATGACCTTGACCTATATTCAAGGTCACAGGGGTCAAATCTGTTAAAACATTTAAACGACATCTTCTGAAATACTAAAAGCCCTAGACGCATGATATTTGGTTGAAAGGTTCCTTGGATGAAGCCCAACAAAGTTTGCGAAAAGAAATGACCTTGACCTATATTCAAGGTCACAAGGGTCAAATCTGTTTAAACCTTTAAACGACTTCTTCTGAAATACTAAAAGCCCTAGAAGCATGATATTTGGCTGACAGGTTCCTTGGATGAAGCCCGACAAAGTTTGCGAAAAGAAATGACCTTGACTTAAATTCAAGGTCACAGGGGTCAAATCTGTTTAAACATTCAAATGACTTCTTCTGAAATACCAAAGGCCCTAGAAGCATGATATTTGGCTGAAAGGTTCCTTGGATAAAGCCCGACAAAGTTTGCGAAAAGAAATGACCTTGACCTATATTCAAGGTCACAAGGGTCAAATCTGTTAAAACCTTCAAACGACTTCTTCTGAAATACCAAAATCCCTAGAAGCATGATATTTGGCTGAAACGTTCCTTGGATTAAGCACGACAAAGTTTGCGAAAAGAAATGACCTTGACTTATATTCAAGGTCACAAGGGTCAAATCTGTTAAAACCTTTAAACGACTTCTCCTGAAGTACTAAAAGCCCTAGAAGCATGATATTTGGCTGAAAGGTTCCTTGGATGAAGCCCAACAATGTTTGCAAAAAGAAATGACCTTGACTTATATTCAAGGTCACAAGGGTCAAATCTGTTAAAACCTTTAAACGACTTCTTCTGAAATACCAAAAGCCCTAGAAGCATGATATTTGGCTGACAGGTTCCTTGGATGAAGCCCGACAAAGTTTGCGAAAAGAAATGACCTTGACTTAAATTCAAGGTCACAAGGGTCAAATCTGTTTAAACATTCAAATGACTTCTTCTGAAGTACCAAAAGCCCTAGAAGCATGATATTTGGCTGAAAGGTTCCTTGGATAAAGCCCGACAAAGTTTGAGAAAAGAAATGACCTTGACCTATATTCAAGGTCACAGGGGTCAAATCTGTTAAAACCTTTAAACGACTTCTTCTGAAATACCAAAAGCCCTAGAAACATTGTATTTGGCTGACAGGTTCCTTGGATGAAGCCCGACAAAGTTTGCGAAAAGAAATGACCTTGACCTATATTCAAGGTCACAGGGGTCAAATCTGTTAAAACCTTTAAACGACTTCTTCTGAAATACTAAAAGCCCTAGACGCATGATATTTGGCTGAAAGGTTCCTTGGATGAAGCCCGAAAAATGTTTGCGAAAAGAAATGACCTTGACTTATATTCAAGGTCACAGGGGTCAAATCTGTTAAAACCTTTAAACGACTTCTTCTGAAATACCAAAAGCCCTAGAAACATTGTATTTGGCTGACAGGTTCCTTGGATGAAGCCCGACAAAGTTTGCGAAAAGAAATGACCTTGACCTATATTCAAGGTCACAGGGGTCAAATCTGTTAAAACCTTTAAACGACTTCTTCTGAAATACCAAAAGCCTTAGAAACATTGTATTTGGCTGACAGGTTCCTTGGATGAAGCCCGACAAAGTTTGCGAAAAGAAATGACCTTGACCTATATTCAAGGTCACAAGGGTCAAATCTGTTAAAACCTTTAAATGACTTCTTCTGAAATACCGAAAGCCCTAGAAGCATGATATGTGGCTGAAAGGTTCCTTGGATGAAGCCCGACAAAGTTTGCGAAAAGAAATGACCTTGACATATATTCAAGGTCACAGGGGTCAAATCTGTTTAAACATTCAAATGACTTCTTCTGAAATACCAAAGGCCCTAGAAGCATGATATTTGGCTGAAAGGTTCCTTGGATGAAGCACGACAAAGTTTGCGAAAAGAAATGACCTTGACCTATATTCAAGGTCACAGGGGTCAAATCTGTTAAAACCTTTAAACGACTTCTTCTGAAATACTAAAAGCCCTAGACGCATGATATTTGGCTGAAAGGTTCCTTGGATGAAGCCCGACAAAGTTTGCGAAAAGAAATGACCTTGACCTATATTCAAGGTCACAAGGGTCAAATCTGTTAAAACCTTTAAACGACTTCTTCTGAAATACCGAAAGCCCTAGAAGCATGATATGTGGCTGAAAGGTTCCTTGGATGAAGCCCGACAAAGTTTGCGAAAAGAAATGACCTTGACTTATATTCAAGGTCACAGGGGTCAAATCTGTTTAAACATTCAAATGACTTCTTCTGAAATACCAAAGGCCCTAGAAGCATGATATTTGGCTGAAAGGTTCCTTGGATGAAGCACGACAAAGTTTGCGAAAAGAAATGACCTTGACCTATATTCAAGGTCACAAGGGTCAAATCTGTTAAAACCTTCAAACGACTTCTTCTGAAATACCAAAATCCCTAGAAGCATGATATTTGGCTGAAAGGTTCCTTGGATGAAGCCCGACAAAGTTTGCGAAAAGAAATGACCTTGACTTATATTCAAGGTCACAAGGGTCAAATCTGTTAAAACCTTTAAACGACTTCTTCTGAAGTACTAAAAGCCCTAGAAGCATGATATTTGGCTGAAAGGTTCCTTGGATGAAGCCCAACAATGTTTGCAAAAAGAAATGACCTTGACTTATATTCAAGGTCACAAGGGTCAAATCTGTTAAAACCTTTAAACGACTTCTTCTGAAATACCAAAAGCCCTAGAAGCATGATATTTGGCTGAAAGGTTCCTTGGATGAAGCACGACAAAGTTTGCTAAAAGAAATGACCTTGACCTATAATCAAGGTCACAAGGGTCAAATCTGTTTAAACATTTAAACGACTTCTTCTGAAATACCAAAAGCCCTAGAAACATGGTATTTGGCTGACAGATTCCTTGGATGAAGCACGACAAAGTTTGCGAAAAGAAATGACCTTGATCTATATTCAAGGTCACAAGGGTCAAATCTGTTGAAACCTTCAAACGACTTCTTTTGAAATACCAAAAAGCCCTAGAAGCATGATATTTGGCTGAAAGGTTCCTTGGATGAAGCACGACAAAATTTGCGAAAAGAAATGACCTTGACCTATATTCAAGGTCACAAGGGTCAAATCTGTTAAAACCTTTAAACGACTTCTTCTGAAATACCAAAATCCCTAGAAGCATGATATTTGGCTGACAGGTTCCTTGGATGAAGCCCGACAAAGTTTGCGAAAAGAAATGACCTTGACCTATATTCAAGGTCACAGGGGTCAAATCTGTTAAAACCTTTAAACGACTTCTTCTGAAATACCAAAATCCCTAGAAGCATGATATTTGGCTGACAGGTTCCTTGGATGAAGCCCGACAAAGTTTGCGAAAAGAAATGACCTTGACCTATATTCAAGGTCACAAGGGTCAAATCTGTGAAAACATTTAAACGACTTCTTCTGAAATACCAAAAGCCCTAGAAGCATGATATTTGGCTGAAAGGTTCCTTGGATGAAGCACGACAAACTTTGGGAAGGAAAATGATCTTGACCCATATTAAAGGTCGCAGTGGTCAAATCAGTGGTTAAAAGCTTTGAGCGACTTCTTCTGATAAACCGAAATGCCTAGAGATATGATATTTGTCTTGTAGCGTCCTGGGATGAAGCCAAACAAAATTTGAAAATGAAAATGATGTTGTCTTATAAGGTCACAGGGGTAAAATATGTTTAAATCTTAAGATGTTCTTCTGAATGTCTTACAGTAAAAGATTTTAAGGGGACTTTAGGGTTACACTTTAACATAAGTCAGAGATTGATACCAGGTGAGCGATGCAGGCCCATTGGGCCTCTTGTATACAGGTGTGTCACATCACACTGAACAACCTTCCCAAGGTATTATATACAGGTGTGTCACATCACACTGAACAACCTTCCCAAGGTATTATATACAGGTGTGTCACATCACACTCAACAACCTTCCCAAGGTATTATATACAGGTGTGTCACATCACACTGAATAACCTTCCCAAGGTATTATATACAGGTGTCCCACATCACACTGAACAACCTTCCCATGGTATTATATACAGGTGTGTCACATCACACTGAACAACCTTCCCAAGGTATTATATACATGTGTGTCACATCACACTGAACAACCTTCCCAAGGTATTATATACAGGTGTGTCACATCACACTCAACAACCTTCCCAAGGTATTATATACAGGTGTCTTACATCACACTTAACAACCTTCCCAAGGTATTATATACAGGTGTGTCTTACATCACACTCTACAACCTTCCCAAGGAATTATATACAGGTGTGTCCCATCACACTGAACAACCTTCCCAAGGTATTATATACAGGTGTGTCACATCACACTGAACAACCTTCCCAAGGTATTATATACAGGTGTGTCACATCACACTCAACAACCTTCCCAAGGTATTATATACAGGTGTGTCACAACACACTCAACAACCTTCCCAAGGTATTATATACAGGTGTGTCGCAACACACTCAATAACCTTCCCAAGGTATTATAAACAGGTGTGTCACATCACACTGAACAACCTTCCCAAGGTATTATATACATGTGTGTCACATCACACTGAACAACCTTCCCAAGGTATTATATACAGGTGTCTTACATCCCACTGAACAACCTTCCCAAGGTATTATATACAGGTGTGGCACATCACACTGAACAACCTTCCCAAGGTATTATATACAGGTGTCTTACATCACACTCAACAACCTTCCCAAGGTATTATATACAGGTGTCTTACATCACACTGAACAATCTTCCCAAGGTATTATATTCAGGTGTGGCACATCACACTCTACAACCTTCCCAAGGTACATGTATTATATACAGGTGTCTAACATCACACTCAACAACCTTCCCAAGGTATTATATACAGGTGTCTTACATCACACTGAACAACCTTCCCAAGGTATTATATACAGGTGTGGCACATCACACTGAACAACCTTCCCAAGGTATTATATACAGGTGTCTTACATCACACTCAACAACCTTCCCAAGGTATTATATACAGGTGTCTTACATCACACTGAACAATCTTCCCAAGGTATTATATTCAGGTGTGGCACATCACACTCTACAACCTTCCCAAGGTACATGTATTATATACAGGTGTCTAACATCACACTCAACAACCTTCCCAAGGTATTATATACAGGTGTGTCACATCACACTCAACAACCTTCCCAAGGTATTATATACAGGTGTGTCACATCACACTCAACAACTTTTCAAAATAGTCTTTCATGATCAAAGGTGTAATATAGGAATATTCCACCCTCAGGGTATCAACAATGCCCCAGGTTTTACAAATGTAAAAACCCCTTTGGTGGAATTTCTCTATCTTACAGCTAATCCTAACAGATATGCCAGTAACCGTAAAGAGTGTCATGACTAGTGGAGGGATTTGATTGAATCATCATAATCAATGGTGGGTAATATGAAGGACAGTATATCTTTGTAAACCACATGATATAAGATATAGGGCTTGATAAAAATTCACTTGAAATGAACAATTTTTTTCTATAACAATATATGGGATACATATTGCAATATATTCTTTCAAAATTGATTTAAATGTTTTCTATCCTAGTTCGTCCCAAATCAGCGCCTGGCCCTCCTGAAGGCCTGTGAGGAGACACTGACCGTGTTAGACCTGCGAGCTATACCAGGGGAGACAAATCTTGTGATTCAGCTGAAAAATTTAGAATCATTAACACTTGACCAGGGCCTCTACCTAGTCCATCTGGGTAAGTCATCCTTCTGGTCACAGGTCACTTCTGTTCCTCTTATCACACAGGTGACAGGTCAGTATATAACATTTGATATAGCGCCTGGTCCGTATACAACATTTGATATAGTGCCCGGTCAGTATACAACATTTGATATAGCGCCCGGTCAGTATACAACATTTGATATAGCGCCTGGTCAGTATACAACATTTGATATAGCGCCTGGTCAGTATGCAACATTTGATATAGGGCCTGGTCAGTATACAACATTTGATTTAGCGCCTGGTCAGGATACAACATTTGATATAGCGCTCGGTCAGTATACAACATTTGATAAAGCGCCCGGTCAGTGTACAGCATTTGATATAGCGCTCGGTCAGTGTACAGCATTTGATAAAGCGCCCAATTAGTATACAACATTTGATTAGCCCCTCTATCTAGCTAGCATAAGGCACTCTTAATCGTTTCACAATACATAGATACAGTTTTTTAAGCTGAAGATGTATTGGTAACACTCAACTGAAAGGCGATAAAACTTCAAAGAGGCTCAACTTAGATGTTTTAGGATTGGCACAATTAAAAAGGGAGTTTTTCTGTAATATCAGCAATCTTTGTAACAAAGAAAGTTTGTAATATCAGCAATCTTTGTAACAAAGAAAGTCTGTAATATCATCAATCTTTGAAACAAAAAAGGTCTGTAATATCAGCAATCTGTATAACAAGGAAAGTCTGTAATATCAACAATCTTTGTAACAAGGAAAGTCTGTAATATCAACAATCTTTGTAACAAAGAAAGTCTGTAATATCAACAATCTTTGAAACAAAGAAAGTCTGTAATATCATCAATCTTTGTAACAAAGAAAGTCTGTAATATCAGCAATCTTTTTAACAAAGAAAGTCTGTAATATCAGCAATCTTTGTAACAAAGAAAGTCTGTAATATCAGCAATCTTTGTAACAAAGAAAGTCAGTAATATCAGCAATCTTAGTAACAAAGAAAGTCTGTAATATCAGCAATCTTTGTAACAAAGAAAGTCTGTAATATCAGCAATCTTAGTAACATAGAAAGTCTGTAATATCAGCAATCTTTGTTACAAAGAAAGTCTGTAATAAAAGCAATCTTAGTAACAAAGAAAGTCTGTAATATCAACAATCTTAGTAACAAAGAAAGTCTGTAATATCAGCAATCTTAGTAACAAAGAAAGTCTGTAATATCAGCAATCTTAGTAACAAAGAAAGTCTGTAATATCAGCAATCTTAGTAACAAAGAAAGTCTGTAATATCAGCAATCTTAGTAACAAAGAAAGTCTGTAATATCAGCAATCTTAGTAACAAAGAAAGTCAGTAATATCAGCAATCTTAGTAACAAAGAAAGTCTGTGATATCAGCAATCTTAGTAACAAAGAAAGTCTGTAGGTATAAATGTCAGTAATGAAATGATGCAGAATGAAAAAAAATCCAAAAAGAAGTTAAGAGATAAATTCATTAATTGGTTGATCAATATAGTTCAATATTATATGATTTTATTAAAACAACTCCAACTCTTTCTTTACTTTCCATTTCAGAAATTCTGTGCCCCAAGTTGACCTACCTAAGGATACAGGTATGTTATAATACATGAATTACCAGATGAGTGTCAGGTATAATGTTCTAGCTGTTTCTCTTATATTGATTAATCCTTTTCAATTTTAATTTATTTTCTATATAATTCTACATGCACATACATATGTACCTGTCAAGGGTCAAATAATTGGGAGTCTCCCGTCCAAAGCGGGAGACTTGACAGGTATGCATGCATTGTGAATATATAATTTATACCAACTGCTAGAACATGAAATTTTGAATTTGGCGTTATACCTATACTTATGTATCTCAATTAACACAAATTGATTGAAAATGACATTTTTGCTTAATTGGCACAATTATACGATCAGGAATATGATGTTCTGTACAGGGTTGTCCAAAACTGTGGCATCTGACCATTGAGCTGGACCGACTGTCCCAGCTACAAATCACACACAGCTCACCTCTACTGGCACTCAGGTCCATGGAGCTACATACCTCACGGGTTACATACCTCGCCAAAGTCATAGCATATGTAAGTATAGAGAAACAGTGTCCCTGTATATGTAAGTAGAGAGAAACAGTGTCCCTGTATATGTAAGTATAGAGAAACAGTGTCCCTGTATATGTAAGTATAGAGAAACAGTGTCCCTGTATATGTAAGTATAGAGAAACAGTGTCCCTGTATATGTAAGTATAGAGAGACAGTGTCCCTGTATATGTAAGTATAGAGAGACAGTGTCCCTGTATATGTAAGTAGAGAGAAACAGTGTCCCTGTATATGTAAGTATAGAGAAACAGTGTCCCTGTATATGCAAGTATAGAGAAGCAGTGTCCCTGTATATGTAAGTATAGAGAAACAGTGTCCCTGTATATGTAAGTATAGAGAAACAGTGTCCCTGTATATGTAAGTATAGAGAAACAGTGTCCCTGTATATGTAAGTATAGAGAAACAGTGTCCCTGTATATGTAAGTATAGAGAAACAGTGTCCCTGTATATGTAAGTAGAGAGTCCATTTCCCTGTATATGTAAGTATAGAGAAACAGTTTCCGTGTACATGTAAGTAGAGAGGTGATTTCCCTGTATATGTAAGTAGAGAGTCGATTCCCCTGTGTGATTGCCTTGTGTTACATAGAGAGAGACGGCCTTGTATAGAAATATCAGGAAGTTGCATACCAGTTCAACTAGTTTCATTTTTTCTCATAAAATGTTGGTTCTTACCCATGTCTGGGTGATTGGGTGTACTAATTATCACAATTGATAATTTCGTAAACATAATAACAGCCCTTTGTGCCCATTGATAATTTTGTAAACATAATAACAGCCCTTTGTGCCCATTGATAATTTCGTAAACATAATAACAGCCCTTTGTGCCCATTGATAATTTTGTAAACATAATAACAGCCCTTTGTGCCCATTGATTATTTTGTAAACATAATAACAGCCGTTTGTGCCCATTGATAATTTCGTAAACATAATAACAGTCCTTTGTGCCCATTTCAATGATATATATGTATACATTGTGTTCTTTATTCCGTCACATATGTAACAAAATGGGGGCTCATTCGGGATGCTAGGGTCTGTCTGTTATTATTCTATGTTATCTGATAGAAGTTCAAAATCACATGTAAGAGGGTGGGGTGAGGGTTAGGGGGGGGGGTTACATAGAGAGACACAACCTTGCATAACAATGCATAACAATATCAGGAATTCACGAACCTATTCAACTGGTCCGGACCTTTTGGTCTGGTGGCAACGTCCTGGCTCTGTAACCTAGAGGTTTCAGGTTTGTTCCCTGCATGTCTCACTAAGATTCATTTCTTCTCTTTCTCATAAATATTGTTTCTTACCCCTGTCAAAGTACTTGTATGAACTAATGGTCACAATTGATAATTTCTGAAATATAATTACAGCCCCTGGATCCCATTTCAATGTAACGTTAACTTCCTTGTGGCAGATTAGATTTTATTTATGTGTCTAGGTTATGTTCTGTAGTCTGTCACTTTTGTCAAAGACTATGTTAGAAGAGAGACCTCCAATCCTATTTGATTTACATACGAAGGTCATACTATAAATGATTGACCTTTATTCACCTCACATATCATCTACATGTTTTGTATGCTGCTAATAGATTCGGCCAATCATCAGGTTACACTTTGATGTCTTCAATGGAGTTCGGGCAGATTCCATTGTTTTTGGTTAGGGCTATTCAATAATTGACCTATGGAGGATGTGGGTCCTGCACCTATATATTACATATATATGTTATAGTTGGAATACCAGATTGCCTGCCTTTCCTTAGACCACTTATACTATTTGATTGGTGAGTGTCTACCATTCCTCCCATATCCCATATGGTTCATTCTGGAACATCCCTTATTCATATTTAACAAAAATGTTGGTGATATGCTGATTATGCTCTTCAATGTTTTAGTACTGTCCCAAGTTGGAGATTCTGAAGCTGTATAAAACCTTTGTAACTCAAGGTTAGTAAATTTAAGATCAACATTACTATTTACATGTGTCCAGATAAGTCCAGATTCATAGTTTGTATGTAATGGTAAGTAAAAACTCAAAAACATCAGTACACCGGAATTCAAGGTCATTGGACACTTAAGGTTTACTATTTGTCAGATTTCTGTTAGCTTTACCATATAACTGTATTCAGGTGAGCGATACAGGTCCTCTGGACCTTTTGCTAGCTATACCATATAACTGTCAAATCATTGTTGTTAGCTATACCATCTAACTATCAAACCATTGTTGTTAACTATACCATATAACTATCAAATCATTGTTGTTACATTGCTGAAATTGTTATATCTTAATTTTTCAGAAATGATCAGTAAGCTTGGCAGCCTCATTCCAACCTTGCAGAAGTTGAGTTTATATGGTTGTCATGGTTACACAACTATCGGGTGTGGGTCTGTGAATCCTGGTTCTACATCCCTCTACATCACAAGTCAGGATATCCCAGGTTCCTGACATGCAACACAGACTTGTCAGTTGATGTTAACAGAAACGGCATTTCCTTCAGAAAAAAGTCAATGTTGACATGCCAGGACAATATAACAAGTCAATGTTGACATGCCAGGACAATATGACAAGTCAATGTTGACATACCAGGACAATATGACAAGTCAATGTCGTCAATGTTGATGTTCCAGGACAATATAACAAGTCAATGTTGACATACCAGGACAATATGACAAGTTTATGTCGTCAATGTTGACGTTCCAGGACAATATGACAAGTTTATGTCGTCAATGTTGACGTTCCAGGACAATATGACAAGTCAATGTTGACATACCAGGATGACATGACTTTTGTGTTATTGTGTGAACATAAATCTTACAGAGATAGACAACAATGTATGCCACATCAGAGAGATATCTAACAGAGACAGACAACATTGTATGCCATAGCAGAGAGATATCTAACAGAGATAGACAACATTGTATGCCACAGCAGAGAGTTATCTAATAGAGACAGACAACAATGATGCCACAGCAGAGAGATATCTAACAGAGATAGACAACATTGTATGCCACAGCAGAGAGATATCTAATAGAGATAGACAACATTGTATGTCACAGCAGAGAGATATCTCACAGAGATAGACAACATTGTATGCCACAGCAGAGAGTTATCTAATAGAGACAGACAACAATGTATGCCACAGCAGAGATATCTAACAGAGATAGACAACATTGTATGCCACAGCAGAGAGATATCTAACAACGATTAGACAACATTGTATGCCACAGTAGAGAGATATCTAACAGAGATAGACAACATTGTATGCCACAGCAGAGAGATATCTAACAACGATTAGACAACATTGTGTGCCACAGCAGAGAGTTATCTAACAGATACAGACAACATTGTATGCCACAGCAGAGTTATCTAATAGAGATAGACAACATTGTATGTCACAGCAGAGAGATATCTAATAGAGATAGACAACATTGTATGTCACAGTAGAGAGATATCTAACAGAGATAGACAACAATGTATGCCACAGCAGAGAGATATCTAACAGAGATAGACAACAATGTATGCCACAGCAGAGAGATATCTAACAGATACAGACAACATTGTATGTCACAGCAGAGAGATATCTAATAGAGATAGACAACATTGTATGTCACAGCAGAGAGATATCTAATAGAGATAGACAACATTGTATGTCACAGCAGAGAGATATCTAACAGAGATAGACAACATTGTATGTTACAGGATAGAGATATCTAACAGAGATAGACAACAATGTATGCCACAGCAGAGAGATATCTAACAGAGATAGACAACAATGTATGCCACAGCAGAGAGATATCTAACAGAGATAGACAACAATGTATGCCACAGTAGAGAGATATCTAACAGAGATAGGCAACATTGTATGCCACATCAGAGAGATATCTAACAGGGATAAACAACATTGTCTGCCACAGGATAGAGATATCTAACAGAGATAGACAACAATGTATGCCACAGCAGAGAGATATCTAATAGAGATAGACAACATTGTATGTCACAGCAGAGAGATATCTAATAGAGATAGACAACATTGTATGTCACAGCAGAGAGATATCTAACAGAGATAGACAACATTGTATGTCACAGCAGAGAGATATCTAATAGAGATAGACAACATTGTATGTCACAGCAGAGAGATATCTAATAGAGATAGACAACATTGTATGTCACAGCAGAGAGATATCTCACAGAGATAGACAACATTGTATGCCACAGCAGAGAGATATCTAACAGAGATAGACAACATTGTATGCCACAGCAGAGAGATATCTAACAGAGATAGACAACATTGTATGTCACAGGATAGAGATATCTAACAGAGATAGACAACAATGTATGCCACAGCAGAGAGATATCTAACAGAGATAGACAACAATTTATGCCACAGCAGAGAGATATCTAACAGAGATAGACAACAATGTATGCCACAGTAGAGAGATATCTAACAGAGATAGGCAACATTGTATGCCACATCAGAGAGATATCTAACAGGGATAAACAACATTGTCTGCCACAGGATAGAGATATCTAACAGAGATAGACAACAATGTATATCACAGCAGAGAGATCAACATATATAAATGCTTGATAGACAACAAGTCTGTCTGTGGATCTAGGGACATGCATCTTTATCAGCGTGCGGTGTGGACACATACATCCACGCGTGCTGTAGACATTTCTGCTTGTCTGTGCTATGTGCTGCAGACTGGACATCCATGATACAATGACAGTCATTTATGCATACTATAAAGATTGTTTAACTAGTGTGTTATAGGGACATATATATGCATATAGTTCTGTTAAAAGTAATGGAAATTATTGTGTAAGAAATGTGATCACAGTGTGGAAATTTTCAGCAAAATGCCTGAAATTTGAAGACATTCTTTTTATTTAATATCCAGATATTTAAAGATATATTTGCGTTTGTATGTGGATATTTTTTGTACTAATTTATTTACGTAACACGACCATTTTCAGACCATGAAAAAATCTACTTTTATAGTGTATTTGTTTAATACATATGTACATACTGTCATCTCACATCTATTGCCGCTTCTGTTAATGTTGATTTTCAATCTGATTAAAATACAGATCATTGTTCTCACTCCGTTTTACAAGGATCTGACAACATCCCGTAAGAGGTCACGTCCAGATGACCTTTGTCGCCTCTTTACTTAACTTCCAACGACCTGTCATCTTGCAGCAAGCCATTTCGTCACATTATTCTGCTCGAACTTTTTGGTGACGAAATGACGAAACGGAAAAATGTGTTTATGCAAGCTTTGTCGCCTCAAAATTTTACTGTCAAGATTCTGCCAGTAGTAATTTGATTGGCTTATGCGAAAGGTCATCGGGACATGACCCTCTATGGGATTATCTCGGATCTTAACGCAGTAGAGAGAAGTTTACGGAACGGCGCGGAGATCAAGATATGATTTTAATCAGATTGTGTTGATTTTGTGATCTTTGATTCAAAATTGATATTTGACTCATTTACCTTGAACAAGACTGGGTTCATTGGCTAATCCTTGTCAGAAGTTGAAGGGTTAAGAGGTAACACTGTGAGATACATTTGACAAGTACCATGGCATGTATGACCTAATAATTACACTATGCACTTAAAAATGTGAAATATAGTTGTATAAAATAATTAGCAAATATTGCATGGCACTGAGGGCAATTATATAGGAATTTATAGACTGGTCAGTCACCCAAACATATGTATATGGACTGAAGCGAAGTTGAGGTCTATATACATATTTTTGGGTGACTGACCAGTCCATAAACTTCCATATTGCCCTAAGTGACATGCAATATTTGTTATATTATACTGAATCTACCCAACACGACAACATAATATGCAATAAAAACAGACCATTAGGTTTTCATCATGAAGTTTGCGATTTTGCTCAGTGTCTGGAATAATAACGTCACCACATTGTTTCCTGGAATTATGACGTCAAAATATATAGCGTCGGCCGGTAGTCCTTGTCTCCGGGCCAATATACGAAAATAGTGACCGGAGCAACAGTGAGTACTAGAATCATATAGGCACTTAAATAAACGAGGTATAATATAAGGGTTTATTTTTTGGTTTTTCTGGAGGAGTCTATGGTAAATTGATCTCAACTACCCTGTATTACCCACAGGTGAGTTACTTAAGCAATGCATGTTTTAGTAAATGTTATTACATGTTCCATCATAACACACATTGCTATTGATGACAAAACTTAGTAAGTTTGTCAGCAATAGCAGTGTGGGTTATAGGGCTATAACAACAATTGTTAAAATATTCATTACTTATATTTACATTTTGATAGAGTTATTGGGCTTTATTTACAATGTAGTTATTTCAAAACAGTTTTGAAGCGGAAATTAAGTGTAGTCAACAATGAAACTGATGACGTCACAATAGCAAATATTGTTACAGTCATATAACAACATTTGCTCAACTCGACTCAATGCATCACGATGGAAAGATGCAGAGCAAATATAATGTAATATATTTAGTTCATTATCACATTCTTTTTAATAAAACTGAGTCATGCTTCTTCTAAAACATTACATCATTTGAATAAGTTTACAGTATATTTGCATTGTCTACTGAATTCCAATTAATATACATTGCACCATCATCAGGTCACTGTGACTTTGACCTCGAGGTCAAAGGTACACTAATTATATAAGTACAAAGTTGCAGCTTGAATAAAGTTTGAGGTTTAGTTTTATGCCCCCGCCATGAAATGGTCGGGCATATAGGGATGCCCTTGGCCACCATTCCGTCATTCAATAATGACTTTGTTTCTGCTCATTTACTCTTTAATGGGTTGAGCTATTGAAGTGTATAGTTCAGTATATAGTGATGAGATGCAGGCCAAGTTTTGATATGGTGACAATCCACCTATTTTTTCCTAGAGCTAAAGGGATTCTCCGAAGTTTATAACTAACAAGACATTAGAGATTGAGCTTCGTTGAACACCAGTGGAAATGTGAGGAAATGTTCACACAAAAAGTACATCCTTTTGGTTGTCGGTAGATACTAACACGTTATGTTTACTGCATTTATTTACATGTATTCTGAAGTGTGCATTTATCAGTAGGTATTTTTGTCTTAAACCTTAATAATAAATACCGTATTTGCCTTAATTTGCACCCGTTCCCCTATAAGTTCCTTTTCTGCAGAGGTATTCAAATCGTATATCTGCCCTTTCTAATCGTGACACTACTACATTACTCAATTTTATGGTATATGGTAAACCCTCATATGCAAATGTTTACAAGAAAAATTCCCCACAAATATGATAACGCTATCATAATTGGCTCACTTAATTATCTGAAATTAATGACAACAATGTCCCACATAATGAGTACCACCCATTCTAGATCTGGTATCAATGTATCATTCCTATTGACTCATAAATACACCATTTTACGTCCTGATCTACGTTTTGTTATCCTATATATAACCAGTGTTATAGGCACCCTGGGCGCTAGTTACGGCGAATACAGATGTTCGACATTTGTGAGGTTGAAAAGTCTCAATACTAAATTGAAGTAAGATTATTTCTGAAGGACTAGACTCTTTACTTTCTTCTCGAAAGATGTCTTGATCTCCAAAATTCAAAAACATCGACCAACAAAAAGAAAAAGATGTTTTTAGGGATATGTTGGAGTTGTCAAAATGATCTGTTTAATTTTGCATATCATATATATAACTTATAATGTTTTGATAAAATAGTGTGAATTTCAAATGACCTACCTTTCAAAACTATATGTAATTTATAGTTCATTGTTAGTAAGTTTGTTAATGCATACTCCATTTTAATAAATACATGTATAACACCTCATTTATGTAGACTTATATTTATTTTGTTCATTTCACACTTCACTTGTCATGCTATTGTGCAGATCATATTTTTACAATAACGTTATCGACCTGTGAAGTAAGAAAATATCCTCCCTGCAGAAATACCCTACTATACATGGTATTATAAGTTTATTTAGCAAAATAAAACAGAAACACAAGCAATAAAGTATATGTTTAATGTAGAAAAATAAAGCTGTATCAAATCGGGTCTGGTTAAATCTTCAAACAAAGAGACCAAAAACAAGCACACAATTTTACATACAAATTACGAGGAACAACACTTATATTAATTATTATATTATTTAATCATCCGATACAAAATACTTGTGTTGTAATATGGTAATGGGACCTACTTACCAGAGCAGATACATGTATAGATGTAGCTTGGTGATCAAGGCTGATAATAGAAGTGAATGAATAAGGGTTATCTAGATAGCATATCGAGTGATCATTTTACAAGCATATTAAGTATAATCACTATTTCGGAACATGAACATGATCAATTGTTGGTATGTGTCTGACATGGCCAGCCATGGACCTTGCTTTTGACATGTATTTGTCCAAGGTGTTTGTCAATTTTGGCAAAGCATGCGAAAATATACATGTTCCAGGAACAAATCAACAGAATATCGTTGTACTCTCAATGTCTTATAACCCACGATAGAGACGTTTTTTAAAACCCAGTATACCAAAACCTGTAAAACGATTTCTGTTAATTGAGCTTAGATGTTCAGTGTGATATATGTGTGATGTGACCAAGTTTCAATTCAGTCAGATTAAATACCACTGTGAACAGTGGGCTTTAAATGTTGATGCTGCTTCCAGAAAAGCAATACCTTAGTCTCACTTTCCTCAGCTATTGTTGAAGGCGATGCAAAAACGACAAAGCAGAGGGGGTATGGATCCTTAAGGAATGAATTAGCACTAATTAGTTAATTTATACACTAAAGCTCCGTGTGTGATGTCATGTAAGCAACGTCAATATTGTATGAACTTGTCAACACAGGAATATGATATGTAAGGAGAGTAACTCAAGCTTAAGAGAAATTTAGATAGATTTCACTGTACGAGGAGTGTTCGAAAAGTTTTGCAAACGCACTGTTACAATACTGGGGAATCATGTGAATACATTTAATTTAATTTACTAACCGGTTCCCTTTCATTTTAAATTGCTTTCAAGTGTAGTCATAAACACTGATGTTTTAGAAATGGTAAGAAAACGAATAGAAAATATCACGGAAACCAGGGCAATTTCAATGCACAATGTAAATTGGAATTGAGTGTCAAGGATATACATGATGAGATACCAGCAAATGTTCGGCCCTTTAAATTTTAGCCTTTAAGAAACATGGAAAATTTAAGATGAGAGCGAAAATTTAAAGGCAATATGGGTGACGTCAGATACATAACATTAGGCTAACTGTGTAATTTATATTCACAAGCAACACAAATTATCACATTGTTGGAATCGCTGAAAGCCCATGAAAGGCTTTTATCAATCACAGAGTCACAGTCTTGTTATCCACAATTGGCCTTAACGGTCATCTGAGTATATCTACTTTTTGTTGGTTATTGCAAGATATACTAACATATTGACCCCTGTGATCTTGAAAGTAAGTCAAAGTCATTCATTTTAATAAACCTGATAGCCCTTCATCCCACCTTACTACAGGCCAAATATCAATACCCTGGGCCTTTCAGTTATTGAGGAGAAGTTTCTTAAATATTTCAACATTTTACCCCCATGACCTTTAAAGCAAGTCAAGTTCATTCATTTGAAACTTAGTAGCGATTCATCCCAGCATGCTACATGTACAGTATCAGCACCCCGGGCAATTCTGGCTATTAAGAAGCAGGGAAAGTGTGACGCACGGACGACGAGGACGGACGTTGCACGATAGCTATAGGTCATCATGAGCCTTCAGGTCAGATGACCTAAAAACACATATCTGGTAGGATATATAGGTCCAGAAGAGAGCTGTGATCTGCAATTTATGAGTTTCTGTTTAGGGTACTCAAAGAGGAGTTTGAAAATTGTTTTAAAAAGTGGATTCAAAGATTTAAACGGTGTGTTCAAGTTAAAGGGGAATATTTTGAAAGTAACTAGACAAAATGCTTTCAAAGTTTGATAAACGGTTTTGAGAAAACAGGTCATTTGCAAAAGTTTTCGAACACCACTCGTATTAAGGTTGAGAATGGAGCGACATTTATTGGACACTTGAGGTATGACCAAGAGACATTTATATCGTAATGGTTCACCCAAACTAGCTATAAAACATCTGTACATGTATCATTATATTACTGTTTACATCATAATTTTAAAACAGTTTTTTAAACCAAATAGTGTCATAAAAAATCTTCATTTGGATTTGGTATTTTCGATGATCAAATCCCTATTTTCCGATGTCTGGTGTAAATATTTAACAAATGGAATTATAGCACCTTAAATGATGATCTCTTTTTTTTATCCATATTTCAATGGCAAAACATAAACATTATATTAAAAAGTTACAAATCATCCATTCCTGTGCCAAAGTCTCTGAGGCAGATAGGTACGTGTTAAAACAGAATCAGGGGGAGATAACTTTGTATAAAACTCCAAATCTGTCAGCAGCTCTATGTCCCTGACTCGAGCCATGTTATCCTCAAGGTAGTCCCCAGGAGTCTGAAACACACAGCAATCTCTTTTAGAATTCCCTGATCACCAAACACAGAACCATCTCTCTAAGGAATTCCTCACCAAACACAGAAATATCTCTCCAAGGAATTCCTCACCACCAAACACAGAACTATCTCTCTAAGGAATTCCTCACCACCAAACACAGAACTATCTCTCTAAGGAATTCCTCACCAAACACAGAACTATCTCTCTAAGGAATTCCTCACCAAACACAGAACTATCTCTCTAAGGAATTCCTCACCAAACACAGAACTATCTCTCTAAGGAATTCCTCACCAAACACAGAACTATCTCTCTAAGGAATTCCTCACCAAACACAGAACTATCTCTCTAAGGCATTCCTCACCAAACACAGAACTATCTCTCTAAGGAATTCCTCACCAAACACAGAACTATCTCTTTAAGGAATCCCTCACCAAACACAGAGCTATCTCTTTAAGGAATCCCTCACCAAACACAGAGCAATCTCTTTAAGGATTCCCTCACCAAACACAGAGCTATCTCTCTAAGGAATTCCCTCACCACCAAACACAGAAGTACAATGTATCTCTCTAAGGATTCCCTCACCAAACACAGAACTATCTCTCTAAGGATTCCCTCACCATACACGGAACTATCTCTCTAACTGTAGGTTGTCTAGTTGTGCATACAAAAATAAGCAAAAGTAAACACATTTTCTACATATTGCCCCGAAGGGCCATGACTCTGGTAAATAATGACAAATCAAGCTGTCGTTCCGAAATACACAACTTTATGTCATGATCATATATTTTACCAAGTTTGAAAAGAAATCGGTGGTAAACTGTAGGACTAACAGACAGATTTCTAAAAAAATCCCCATATTTTGTAATAATACAATGCTCTGTTACGCGAAAAGTTTGAACAATTCAACAAAACCCGTAATACACTGTATATGTTAAACATTATTGCTTTTTGAAGTATCATACATAATTTGAGATTAATTGAACAAAACACAAACAAGTTCCGACGTTTTCTACGTAATGCCCAAAATTTTATCAAATATGAAGTCTCAAAGGGCCATAACTGTTGTAAATATTGTAGATGGTGATAAGGTTCACTAAGTTTGAAAGAGATCGGTTGAAAAATGTAGGATGAGATCTCCGGACTTTACGACAGACAGACAGACAGACAGACAGACAACAAAATAACATAATACGCCCCGTTATTTTGACAGGTGTATAAAAATAACAAAGATGTTGTTGTTACATTGAATTTTATCAAGGAGGATGAAGGACAGAGTTATCAGATGTTTGGGAGGACCGGAGGTCAGTTCTGGTCATTATGTCTGACGTGTGGTGTACTTACCTGACAATTAGTGATACTGTCTGTATGAGGGAGGATGAAGGACAGAGTTATTAGATGTTTGGGAGGACAGGAGGTCAGGTTCTGCACACCACATCGACTGATGATGTAGAAGAAGTGGGTTGGGATGCTGACGGTGGTGTTTCTCCTGTAGAAGTTATCAAATAGACAATACATAATATATTCAAACATGTTGGTCAGTAGACAAAGGGACCATAATTTGTGACTTATAGGAACATACATCTTATAGGATTATAGATCTTACAATTTCACTCACAAAGTTTCTTTATATGTTTAATTCAAACTAGTAAAGGTATTGTTGTTACGCTGTTAGAACTACACATATAGGAATAAAAAATGGCCCTGCTGATTTTACTTCAAGAAACAAAATTTCGTCTTTAAGATAGAATGGCTCAAACAGCTTCTTCTTTTATTCTAAACTACTCAAGTCATCACCTTTACTGTTTGTGACTGATGTATTCTAACTGGTTCACAGTTGCTTTACTAATTAATGTGGATGTCGGTACTGACCCGGTATATTGAGACCAGGGTGATTAACTATATTCTATCATTACTATAAACCACAGAGGCACTTGATAAACAGTATCAGTGACAAACCTCAGAACAGACGCTGGTTTGTCCTTGTGTCCATCTGTGTTATAGTCAAAGATTGGACCAGCCATCACATTGACCGCGCCATAGTCCTGTGTATATCTGTCTGTAAGGTTCTGGACACTTCTCCAAATACCTGATGGACAGAAGGAAGTGATTAGGAGACAGGACAAACAATTACTGCTCAAACAAGTTAACTCGTGAGTAATTTATATAAAAGTCACTGGATCTTAATAATTATAAAAAAAAAGAAAATAAAAAAAAAATCTGGTACAACTTACCCTGTCTAAAACTCTCCAACATAGGTACGAAGTTCAGCGAGAGCAAGCTCTCCCAGGAGTAGGTCGTTGCTGGTTTAATATAAAGGGGAAACTAGGTCAAACACAAGAAAAATTATGTAAAACATGGAGACTTCGATTCAAGTGTATAGATAAACTCGGTCAAACGTACAGACGAGCAATTGGCAAATAGAAAGGCAACTAGGTTTGGTATACAGGGGGAAGGGGAATGCACTTTCAATACAACTTCAGAACACACATATTTTGACATAAAAATTCTATTGTATAAAACTTAAGAACATTCCCGTGAAGTAATTAAATGAAATTTACTCTAACATCCTCAAGTGGAGGTTTATACACAACACTATCAAGATTGAAAGCTTGAATGTATGGAGTCAAATAAGTGGCTTGTTCAGTTTAGGCTATATAAATGGTTTAAGTGGTGTCTTTACCTGTCCTGTACAGTGGTGTCCTTACCTGTCCTGTACATTGGTGTCCTTACCTTCCTGTACAGTGGTGTCCTTACCTGTCATTTACAGTGTAGTCCTTACCCGTCCTGTACAGTGGTGTCCTTACCCGTCCTGTACAGTAGTGTCCTTACCTGTCCTGTACAGTGGTGTCCTTACCTGTCCTGTACAGTGGTGTCCTTACCTGTCATGTACAGTGGTGTCCTTACTTGTCCTGTACATTGGTGTCCTTACCTGTCCTGTACAGCGGTGTCCTTACCTGTCCTGTACATTGGTGTCTTTACCTGTCCTATACAGTGGTGTCCTTACCTGTCTTGTACAGCGGTGTCCTTACCTGTCCTGTACAGTGGTGTCCTTACCTGTCCTGTACAGTGGTGTCCTTACCTGTCCTGTACAGCGGTGTCCTTACCTGTCCTGTACAGTGGTGTCCTTACCTGTCCTGTACAGTGGTGTCCTTACCTGTCCTGTACATTGGTGTCCTTACCTGTCCTGTACAGTGTTGTCCTTACCTTTCCTGTACAGTGGTGTCCATGTATACTGCCTATTGTCCTGTGTGAAGGAGGTATCCTCACACTGTGGTCTGTCAAAGCCCCTCAAGATGCAGGACGGGTAGTGCTCCGCAGGGGAGGGACTGGAGGTTTGTGTGTAGGAGACCCAGAGAGGGGCTAGGAAGGAGCTGCTGTATGCTGCGACATGACTTGGATAGTTCTTTATGTACACACTGGTCTGTGTGTGTGAAATCAGAAGTGAAGGTCGACCAAACAGGACATGCTGGTCTTGTGTGTTAACCTTAGTCTGAAAAACATGCCAACAGTATGATAAAATACGATAGCGAAATCAAAAACAGTGAAAATGGTGGGAAAATCTGCTTAATTATTTTTCTAGCTCCTGTGACAGTAAAAATCATTAATGTCTGGTTAAATCATCATTGTGAAAGGTGTATGTTGTTTGTTTGGTTGCCTTCCAAGCACAGCTGTATATGGAACATTGGGGAGTTAAAGAATTTCTGTTAGTGTGTGAAAAGGGGTGGTGGAATAGTGTAAAATATTTGTATTGTTAAGATAGGCATACAATCGTCAGCTGTAGGAAATTTCCCTTTATGCCTCAGCGGCAGCGAATTGGGCTAAAAATCCAAAAGTCGCATGTTGGAGCCCCAGAGAGGGTATTATCTTCATCACTATACCTTATCGTACTTGTGCTATTATAACCAGAAAGAAGAGGAAAACGTGTTGAAGCTCTATTAGTGATGACGACATTGAAACACGACTTTCGCATAAACATATAGACTTTTTACATTGTCCCACTTAATCAAGTCTAGATATTTACAATCTAGTGTTGAATTTACATACTCCCTGCTACCTTTATAGTTCAAACACAAAGCAATAAAAGCGATTGATATTGGTTCCTAAGACTTGGTACTCCCGGGTCTCGTTTACTTTTGCTTCCTGTATCCTTGGAATATGTCATGTAGCTAAATTGAAGGCAAGTGGCTAGCTTTGTGATTCGCCCCAAGTTAATCAACCTGACAATCACTAATGCATAGGTTGATGATTGTCTTTAGACGATTACAGTGGAGCATGTTTACCGTTACAGGTTTGACAGATGCTTTTGATGTACATCAAATGATCAACTTATTTTCTCATCTTATGACGATGCACACTCAGCTTTCAGTTTCGCTATGACATATTTTAAGGATGCAGAGACAAAAACTGAGCATTACCCTCGGAACATCAAGGATGATAATTTTCAACCTTTAGAAATACCTTGATGTCGAATGTATTAGAAGATCAGACACAAATTCTGTATGTTTCAATTCTCTAGACTTCACCATCCATAGAGGAATTAGTACGAAAAGGCTTGTAATATTTTAGGTGACCGAGTGAGATATGCTCTGGACAATTAAAAAAGGTACCTGCCAGACAGAATGGAACCATACTGCTCCCTTGGCAGAGGGTAAATAATGAGATGAACACATGTTCTACTGTACCTGGTCTGTGTTGATGTCGTTATACACCTGACTACTCCCTTGGTAGAGGGTAAATAATAATAAGATGAACACAGTCATGATCTTCAGTACCTAGTCTGTGTTGATGTTGATGGTAGAGGGTAAAAATGAACACAGACATGATCTACAGTACCTGGTTTGTGTCGATCCTGATGCTGCACCTGTCCAGACACTGACTTCTGTACCTCAGTGATTCCTGTATAAACTTCTTTATCACGGGGCCCATGGACCAGCTGGTGTAGTTCTGTGTGGGGGTCACTCTAGGGATGGGGCGTGCATTCTTCAGCACATGATTCAGTGATCCCCGTGTTCCATTATTTGGGGCGGGCCTTATGCCCAGTACATCTACAGGAATAAAGATAACACGACAATATTGTAACAGGTGTTTATGAAATGAACATCCGTTTGTAATCATGTGATATTCAACTGAACACTTAACTAAACAAAAGGCCCTCACTCACATCGATATCTAGTAGCTATTACGGCAAACAATTCTTCGAAACATCCCAGGGATATGGCAAGACCGTAACGCCAAACGTTGAAGCATATATGTTTAAGGTTTTTGGATGCCTAGCAATTGTACTCATTGATATCGGATGGGGTTCTTGACTGTTTCCAAGTTATAACTAAATCATTTAGTCCCTAGTATAGGATTCAGTGGTCTGATCCAAGGTCCAGTACAAATATCATGAATGTATTTGTCTCTTTATGCCCTGCAATTGTATTGACACTTTTTGGTGGGATCTCAACCATTTCAAAGTGTTTGCCTAGGGTTTAAGACTGCAAGGGTGGGGCAGACCTTCTGATCTTGATTGTGTGCACCTCTTTATGCCTAGCAATTATATACAAAGTGGAGGACTAATTTTACGCTTACCTGTCATCAGGTTATACAGCTCAATGTTTTCAAATGGTTCCACTGTCAAATTCTGGTGAAACGCCGGACCATGGGCTATAAACAATGCCTACAACACGGTCAATTTTACCAATAAACATTAACATTTCCTCAACAGTGTGCTTATTCAAATGATAACACAACTGTTGTTACTAGAACTGTCATCTACAGGATAACATTATAAATACCCCCGCAGACTGGTAGTTTATATATTATGTAAGCTTGAACTTGGATCTACAAAAATGGAAACTGTTAGTCGAGATAAGCTGGTTTTTAAATTGCGCATAAAGAATAATAACTCACCCCAAAAGGGTTGAAAGCTGCAATAGAAATTCTTAAACTCTAACAAATGTTGCTAAAATTGGATGAAAAGTGACAAGGCACAACTATATATCATAGGAATGTAGCATATTACATATTAAGTACTATTTTAGATACACTTCACACAATTTTCCCAACAGAATATCCACAAAAAGGAGCATAACTCTGTCAAATATTGTCGAAATTTTCCAAAAAGCGCAAGGGCTAAAATGTATATCATAAGTCTTTAGTATGCAAAGTTTGGGAAATTTTGCTTCAGTACTTTATAAGATCTAGTTGACACAATTTTCCAAACAGAATATCTACAAAAAGGGGCATAATAAAAATATTGTTGAAATTATCCAAAAAACTGTATATCGCAGGGAAGTAGTACTTTTTTTTTAGATCTATTTGATACAATATTCCGGTATAAGGCGATTGGACAGTCAGATAGGGTGATTCCAATATACAGCTCCCCCCCCCTTACTTTGTTCAAGGCGAATAATATTATAAGACTCTTTCATTACCAGGGGTGTAAGATAGGAAAATTCCACCCGAGGGGTGTAAAGCCGCGGGTTTTGCCAAATTTGAAAATCCTGGGGTGGAATTTCCCTATCTTACACCTTTGGTCATAAAAGAGTATTTTTCTCTCATTTCAACTACCCGAATAAGCTCAAATACAATGAAAATTCTTTCGATTAGCCACCATTTTGAAAATATCAACCTTTTCCTTGAGATTTTTTTAACGAAAACAAATGATACAGCGAGATTAAGCATACCCCATATTTACAAACATAGTTTGCGCAGAAAAAATAATCTGAGCATTCTAATGTACACGGTTTAAATATCGTGGAAGGTTTGAATTTCATCAAGTTCTACATTTTTTTTCAGCATCAGGCTTAACCGAACTCGTGACGTCTCGTCATTGTTGCTCCATTGTGATGCGTGGCTGTATTGCATGGGTAGGTGTGTAATACAACCAAAGCTAGACAGGCCAGTATGACACACATAGAAATGAGAGAATACAAGAGCAATTTCAGAGAGGACTAATATCCCCAACATACGTACGCTGTTGTATGATTCATAATTTAATACAATTATATGAATGTCCCCTTAAGAATTGTCACTAGCAAAATCAACACCTTCAGATACATATATTAAATGCTTGACAAGCCTCTAAACAAACTGGCCTCAAAACCTTATCCTTGTTTTTCGACACAAAAGGGCAAAACTGGAAAGTCCCTGTACCTATTGAATATTATAAACCTTGTACTGTTGGTCCTTTATGATCCGCTCATTACCTGCATACTCTTGTATGTATTGTCATAGCCATGGTTCCCACCAGTACAGAAGGTCCGGGCTCGGGAAGATGCCGTGGGGGCCCTCAACAAAAACAAAACACCAAATATATTTCTTTTGCTTGTCAGTTTACGTAAGAAACATGTTTTGTTGCAAATGGTGCTATGATCTTATGCTGCCAACAACATTACAAGATGTGTCGCAAACATATATTTACATTGTTGCTCTGTATCCTTCCATTGTAATGCATGATGAAGGCAAATGATGTCACCGAACTGCAACAACATTTGCTATTGTGACGTCATCAATTTCATTATTATCTGTACTTGATCTGCTGTTCAAAAACTGTTCCAAATAACTAAATAAAGCACAATTTTTCTATCAAAATATAAATATAAGTAATGAACAAATTGAACAAATAACAAAGATATAGGTTATTTACAGCATTTAATATACAACATATCATCAATATAGTCATCACAAAATGCATAGTCCCATAGATATATATATATAGTACAAAAATCCTAAATCAGATGATACATTTGTTGGTATATTGGGCAAACTCAGCTTATATGTAAAACTTTATATGTGTGATAAGTGATTGTTGTGTAGCTGTGTAGTCTCACATTTTAACTACAGGCTGTATGTATCTGTGCACTAATAGTGGTTACAGACAAACACGGTGCTGCGTTGAACGACAGCAGTTGTCTAGTACTACCCCTGTGCTGTACTGAACATTACTGCATCTGTGTGCATGCAATATATGTAGTTCTGTGCAGACTTGTTGCTAACCAGATTACTACTATATATATTTTTATTACATAAATGCGTTTGCTTTTCCTTAAATATACACATAAGCTATATTTTGAACCATTTACTAGTGAAATGAACTATTGCACGACTAAAATGATTATTGCACGGTCACGTGCGAACTATTGAACACCGCGTGACATTTCCTACTCTTTTCAAGCGTCAACGTTAGTCAGATGTCAATGCTGCCAGACAACAGGCATGGCGACTTCTACAGGAAAGTTGAGATTTGGAGTCGCCAATGATTACGGATTGATATTTTTGTGGTTATTACTCAGATAGTAGAATACTTTATGCATACCAGAGTTCACGCGATACATTATAAAATTGATCTATTATTATTCAAAAATATGTTAATAAAATAAACAATTTCACTTATTCAAAATGATGTGTTTTAGTGATTATGTAATAAAAAAAGTATATCATGGGTGTTCGTGCAAAAGTATACAAAGACATCATGGGTGTGTGTGCAATAGTCCAGAATATTGGACACGAGCCTTCAGCCTCATGCAATAGAACATCGGTCGATTATCAGTACCGAGGGTCAAATATTCTTGACTATTGCACACACACCAATGATATATTTGTTTTATTACATAATCACTAAAACAAACCTTGAATCACCGAAATTATTTATTTTATTAAAATGTTTACTGCTGACAAATAAACTTACGGCACAGGGATTCGAGAAATGCAGGTTGGTGAAGACTATGGGCAAGTCGAGAAATATTCTGTATCTTTGTGTGATATGAAGATAGACGTTTTTGAGTTTGCTTGTTAGTGTGTTTACTTGTTGTGATTGACAATGATGACTCGGTTCTCATTTTGAGGATTGATGCTTACTTGGATGTGACCAAGATTTACATGGCGGGTGTCGTCGATGAAGCAGAAGACGCTTACTCTTCCGGAACACCTGCTCTTATTCTCTTTGGTTTTTACGAGAGTCTCCGCGACCATGTAAATATTTCATTTGTTCATATTTTGCTCCTAGTTTAATCGATTATGAGTTCGGATTATGGTTTTGTTGACGCTTTGGTATTCTCTGATTTATATAAAATAATAATAGATCAATTTTATAATGTATCACGTTAATTCTGGTATGTAAGCAAATAAAAAGGTAAATATTCGATAATCTTAGTAATAACCACAAAAATATCAATCCGTATTCATTGGCGACTCAAAATCTCAACTTTAGAAGTTGCCATGCCTTTTGTCTGGTATCATTTACATCTGTGGGGCCCTATGAGGTGGATTGATTTGCCACCGATTATAACACCAAGGTTAGTCTATTTTTCTCCCGGTATTGGAATCCTAGAAATAATGTGAAAATATTGTTACCTGTCCGTAACAAGCCATTCATCTTCCACATCTATGATGATGTCATCGATTCTAGGGTTGTTGGCATAGTGATGGCGCTTTGGAAGTGTGGTCTTTGTGAAAACTTTGAAATGTGGGTGACAAGTAAGGTTGGTCGTGATGTCTGTCGTAGGCACTGTAACAAAGTTAGAATGATGAATCTCTCCGGTCGTAGGGATTGTAACAAAGTAAGAATGATAAATCTCTCCTGTAGTAGGCACTGTAACAACGTTATAATGATGAATCTCTCAAGCGTAGGCACTGTAAAAAAAGTAAGAATGACGAATCTCTCCTGTCGTAGGAACTGTAACAACGTTATAATAATGAATCTCTCCTGTCGTAGGGATTGTAACAAGGTAAGAATGATGAATCTCTCCTGTCGTAGGGATTGTAACAAAGTAAGAATGATGAATCTCTCCTGTAATAGGAACTGTAACAAAGTTATTATGATAAATCTCTCCCGAAGTAAGCACTATAACAAAGTTAGAAGGATGAATCTCTCCCGCAGTAAGCACTGTATCAAAGTTAAAGGATGAATCTCTCCCGTAGTAAGCACTGTAACAAAGTTAGAAGGATGAATCTCTCCCGTAGTAAGCAATGTAACAAAGTTATAATGATGAATCTCTCCCGTAGTAAGCACTGTAACAAAGTTAGAAGGATGAATCTCTCCTGTAATAGGCACTGTAACAAAGTTAAAGGATGAATCTCTCCCGTAGTAAGCAATGTAACAAAGTTATAATGATGAATCTCTCCCGTAGTAAGCACTGTAACAAAGTTAAAGGATGAATCTCTCCCGTAGTAAGCACTGTAACAAAGTTAAAGGATGAATCTCTCCCGTAGTAAGCACTGTAACAAAGTTATAATGATGAATCTCTCCCGTAGTAAGCAATGTAACAAAGTTATAATGATGAATCTCTCCCGTAGTAAGCACTGTAACAAAGTTAGAAGGATGAATCTCTCCCGTAGTAAGCACTGTAACAAAGTAAGAATGATAAATCTCTCCAGCGTAGGAACTGTAACAAATTTATAAGGATGAATCTCTTCAGCGTAGGCACTGTTACAAAGTTAGAAGGATGAATCTCTCTCTAAGTTTATTGTCGAATCATTTTATTGAAATAATAAACTCTACATGGCATTAACATGGCCATAACTCAGACCTGGAAGAGGCAAACCTGGGTCAGAAACTTGGCTCAACTCAGACCTTGAGGGGAGACACAACTGGGTCAAATACTGGCCTCAACTCAGACCTTGAAGAGAGACACAACTGGGTCAAATACTGGTCTCAAATAAGACCTTGAGGAGGGACAAACCTGGGTCAAATACTGGTCTCAACTCAGATCTGGAGGAAAGACACACCTGGGTCAAATACTGGTCTCAACTCAGAACTTGAAGAGAGACACACCTGGGTCAGACACTGGCCTCAACTTAGACCTGGAGGAGATACACACCTGGGTCAGACATTGGCCTCAACTTAGACCTGGAGGAGATACACACCTTGGTCAGACACTGGCCTCAACTTAGACACGGAGAAGAGACTTACCTGGGTCAGACACTGGTCTCAACTTAGAACTGGAGGAGATACACACCTGGGTCAGACACTGGTCTCAACTTAGACCTGGAGGAGATACACACCTTGGTCAGATACTGGCCTCAATTTAGACCTGGAGAAGATACACACCTGGGTCAAACAATGGCCTCAACGTCGACCTGGAGGAGATACACACCTGGGTCAGACACTTGCCTCAACTTAGACCTTGAGGAGATACACACCTGGGTCAGACAATGGCCTCAACTTAGACCTGGAGAAGATACACACCTGGGTCAGACACTGGTCTCAACTTAGACCTGGAGGAGATACACACCTGGGTCAGACACTGGCCTCAACTTAGACCTGGATGTTTTTCGAGAGTACAGGTTGTTGATCCTCCCAAATGTTCCAGGAAATAGGTACATCTTGGACAGGGTGGTATCAGAGAGATAGTCTTCCATTAGTACAAGTCGGTCACAGGAAATGCTGGACATACCTGCAAACATACAATATATAACGTACCAAATCCTTCCTTATCTAATGGATTATGATTTAAAGATTAATATTTGCAGTAAATGGTAACAAAATGTTACTTTGTTACATTTGGCTTCAATGAATGGTAACATAATGTTACTTTGTTACATTTAGCTTCAATGAATGGTAGCATAATGTTACTTTGTTGCTTTTTGCTATGATTATTATGCTACTTTGTTATAATTGGCTGAAGTGAATATCATGATATATAACAATGTTGCAGTGGCTGACTACATGGTTAAAATAATACTGTAATGCATACGACATAACTCAACACTGAAAACATGTGTATACTGACTGTTGTCTGCTATGGTATAACTATACAGTAAAGATCTGTGTATACTGACTGTTGTCTGCTATGGTATAACTATACAGTAAAGACCTGTGTATACTGACCGTTGTCTGCTATGGTATAACTATACAGTAAAGACCTGTGTATACTGACCATGATCTGCTATTGTATAACAACTATACAATGAAGACCTGCGTATACTGACCGTGATCTGCTATTGTATAACTATACAATGAAGACCTGTGTATACTGACCATGATCTGCTATGGTATAACTATACAGTAAAGACCTGCGTATACTGACCGTTGTCTGCTAATCTATCACTATACAGTAAAGACCTGTGTATACTGACCGCTGTCTGCTATGGTATAACTATACAGTAAAGACCTGTGTATACTGACCGTGATCTGCTATTGTATAACTATACAATGAAGACCTGTGTATACTGACCGTGATCTGCTATTGTATAACTATACAATGAAGACCTGCGTATACTGACCGTGATCTGCTATTGTATAACTATACAATGAAGACCTGTGTATACTGACCGTGATCTGCTATGAGGAGGATGTTGACACAGTTATGGAGGCCGCGGTGCATTAGTCCCTCCATCAGTTGACCAATTGCAGCATCTACTCTTTGCAGTGCCATTCCAATCTACAGATCAAAGAAGGTGTGATACAACTGGAAAATACTGGCACTACAGAGGGATCTGAAACTGGGACCCCAACACTCCGAAACTGAAACTGGGGACCCCAACACTCCGAAACTGAAACGGGGACCCCAACACTCCGAAACTGAAACTGGGACCCCAACACTCCGAAACTGAAACTGGGACCCCAACACTCCGAAACTGAAACTGGGACCCCAACACTCCGGAATTGAAACTGAGACCCCAACACTCCGGAATTGAAACTGGGACCCCAACACTCCGGAACTGAAACTGGGACCCCAACACTAAGGATCTGAAACTAGGACCCCAACACTCCGGATCTGTGACTGGGATCCCAACGCTCAGGATGGGGGCTCTTATATATCAATTGAGCTAGTAGAGTTGTTCAAACCTTTATCAATTCATAAATTCTAAAATGTATATTACATTTGCTCTGCATCCTTCCACTGAAATGCATTGTAAAGGCAAATAATGCTGTGGGAATACTTCTGCATTTCCCATTAAAATGAAATCAATATTTGGCGTCATTAATTAATAATATCATTGTCTGGTGTTCTCAAAGTCTTCACTGATGACCCAAAAGGGTAAACTCTTCAGCAATAAGTCGATGGTTGTGTTTCTCTATGATCTTCACAAACATTATCCCGCTAGAAACACGGAGGTCCAATACATGGCATCTGCTTATGAGTATTACCACACAACCATGCTTTGTATAAACACCAACCCAATAAGAAAAGACACGTGCAAAGAACGACGTGAAAACAAGTAGTTTTCAGAACACCATTACCTGTATTTGGCGAAACCTTTACCTACAGATCTACCCATCGTGTGCAATCAGCGATTAACTAATCTAAAAGTTTGCGTCTCGCACTAAATCAGATACACAGACCTAAAAACCGGTCCTAGATATCCGGATTTACGACTATTTATCGCGACATGAAATTATGTCGCCGCGAAATCCAGTTGGTTTACCATGTAATGACCATAAAGACCATATCAGGACACTTCAATGCTTTATTCAGAACATTTACATTGATAGAAGCATTAACACTTACCTTCACAATGTTGTCTGGTCCGTACTTGTGCCCCGATTTATCTGGCTCATCCAAGTAGAGAGTAATGAAATCTGGTTTTTCATTGGTCAACCAATTAAGCACTGTCTGAACACGGTTGTCATAAGCCACACTCCTACAACACCAGTGATAGATATCAACACCAGGTCATGGAGAGAGAAAGGTCACTTATAGTGACTTATTCACCTACCAGGTCATGGAGGGAGAAAGGTCACTTATAGTGACTCATCCACCTACCAGGTCATGGAGAGAGAAAGGTCACTGATAGTGACTCATTCACCTACCACTTCATGGAGAGAGAATGGTCACGATAGTGACTAATTCACCTACCAGGTCATGGATAGTGAAGGTCACTGGTAATGACTCATTCACCTACAAGGTCATGGAGAGTGAAGGTCACTGATAGTGACTCATTCACCTACCAGGTCATGGAGAGAGAAAGGTCACTGATAGTGACTCATTCACCTACCACTTCATGGAGAAAGAAAGGTCACTGATAGTGACTAATTCACCTACAAGGTCATGGAGAGTGAAGGTCACTAGTAATTACTCATTCACCTACCAGGTCATGGAGATTTTAGGGGTTAAAGAGTTAAGGATATACTCTTCTGATGTTTCAGTCAGTTTCAAGTCTCGTTTATGTCTCATTCAAAGATTTTATTGAAGAAAGTATTATCAATTTTAATAACATATATGCATCTCAAACTTGTGTAAAAAATAAGTGTCTGTTGCTTGTAGAACTTTTTTTACAGGAATTTAAAAAAATTACCGATTTGACGGCCATTTTGAATATGCATATTTCTGTCTATTTTATGCACTTCGCGAAAAGACAAAATTTCACCTTTTTGATGCCAGATTGAGCTCTTCAAAGCATCAGTGTTTAGCCATTTTTAATCATATAGCAAGTTCATGTTTGCTGTACAACTTTGTAATGTTCAATTTTATAAAAATGTTATACTAAAAAGTGGATAATTATACAAAACTGTGAAAAATAACACAAAAAGTAGAGGGGAAAAAATAAAGCACATTAATCGCTCCCCGGAAATCGGAGGGAATGACAATACTATCTGGCCTGGCTGTTTCATGACAGGGGCATCAGAACATGAATCATAGAGACACAGGGGGATTCTTATTATAGAAAACAAACGTTTGTTTGGGCTTTGGTTATACTTATAGTAATTGTGACCTTGAACTTTGACCTTCAGGCATGAAAAACAATCCCAAGTAAGGGCTTTTACTAGGAAAATACTATATAAAGTTTTAGTTTGATAAGTACACAAACTTTTTTGTTGTTACTTCTCAACCGACGACGTAAAAGTGATCCCCATATAACGCCTTTTCAGGCAACACAAAAACTGATGTTTAAGAACTTACTCGTCATATCTTCTGTAGTAAGTAGGATTCGTTCCTGGAAGAAATAGAAACAGAATAAAATATTGTAGGTTGGTAATATTTGTGAGGAATTAATTTGGCTTCATTTAGGTTGCCTAATTAAATCAAATATACAGCTCAGATTTAATACCATTTGAGCTATGATCTATTTTATTTACAAATATAAAGGAATACAATCTCGTTTACCGCTAAATAACATCACATTTTCACAAATCACCAGTGCCGAGCATCTTGAGAGCATTGTGATCTTCTTAACTGGCCATTTTGTGCAAAATTTAATGCCCACAAATTTGTTTAGATCAAGACAACCGTGACATGTTAGTATCATAAAAAATAGCAATACACTAATTTCTTATCATGCACAACTAGGTCTAATTATGACTTGAATTAGAAATATGAAAACTTCCATCTGACCTCTATTAGTGACCTGAGCAAGCATGATATATAACACGCTATCATATAAAGAACGAGTCTGCCTTAGAGAGGAGATTACGTACCGTTACCCCTAACTTCAGAACCCGGCCAAAAGAAAGAGGCTGCTGTCTTGTTGTTATTCATAACCGTTCTCCAAATCTGTAAAACAAAAAGATCGAATCAAACGATAATTCTGAGAGATAAACACATAGTAAAACTAGAACTGTCGTTTTTATCAGTAGATACATCTACACATCGTCCTTGTCATATTGCTGTGTAGTTTCATCTGGAACTGGTTCACAGCTTAAGGAATAGTTTTCTAGCAAACGAAAACCTGTTTATAGTGACTTGGTTACAATGGCAACCAAAAGTCTGCATAATATAACTTGAATGCATATCTACACATAGTCTCTAACATTCATATAAAAACTCATTGAAATCAGTTAACATGATGACAGTTAACATGACTACAGACAGATATAAGGACCACAGGTAGCTTACATATCACTGCCAGCTAACATGATCACTGACAGCTAAAAGGACCAAGTACAGCTAACAGGACCACAGACACCTATCTGGATCACAGACAGCTAACATGATAACTGACAGCTAACAGGACCACAGACAGCTAATAGGACCAAGTACAGACAAACAGGACCACAGACAGCTAACAGGACCAGACAGCTAACAGGATCACAGACAGCTAACATGATCACTGACAGCTAATAGGACCAAGTACAGACAAACAGGACCACAGACAGCTAACAGGACCACAGACAGCTAACAGGATCACAGACAGCTAACAGGACCACAGACAGCTAACAGGATCACAGACAGCTAATAGGACCAAGTACAGATAACAGGATCACAGACAGCTAACATGATCACAGACAAGTAACAGGACCACACACAGCTAACAGGACCACACACAGCTAACAGGATCACAGACAGCTAACAGGACCACAGACAGCTAACAGGATCACAGACAGCTAACAGGACCACAGACAGGTAACAGGATCACAGACAGCTAACAGGATCACAGACAGCTAACAGGACCACAGACAGGTAACAGGACCACAGACAGCTAACAGAATCAAAGATAGATAACAAGACCACAGACAGCTAACAGGACCACAGACAGCTAACAAGACCACAGACGGTTAACAGGACCACAGACAGTTAACAGGATCAGAGACAGTTAACAGGATTAGAGACAGTTAACAGGACCACATACAGCTAATAGGACCACATACAGCTAACAGAACCATAGATAGCTTAAAGATCACTGCCAGCTAACAGCATCACATATAGCTAACATGATCATAGACAGCTAACAGGGTCACAACTCCTTGCGTAACACACTTACCGGTTCTCCTTGCCACCACTCTGGATCCAAATCAGTAGATCCTATCTTGAATAGACGGTCTAAGTCCCTGTCATACATACTGTTGTCTACAATTCCATGAGACTCTGGGTACAGGCCCTGAAACATAAATATATACAGATGTGTAAAAGTGAGCCATGAAGATAATCTTTATAACCATCATGTCATCATAGAATAACGTGCATGTAATTATGATGATTTAAAATAAGTCACGGGACATAAGTATTCGTCTTTTTCACGATGGCAGCGTATTTTCTAAATTTTTAACGGCAGATTCAAACTCGCAAATTAAAGTAATAAAAAAAGAAACGGTCCCCTGACCCTGAGTTTTTATGTACTAGTACATGTACCAATAATTTTGATGTTGTGGTGTTTCACGGAAATTATCATTGAAGTTTGAGCTGAAAGGTACAAAAGAGCCCTGTTTATAAGTCTATATACACATATCTCTCAATATCATCAATCTTTAAACTTTGAACCCAACGATCAAACTCAGTGACGTTGATCTTTGTTCAATTGACTTCTCAAAAAATGTAACAAACGGTTTTCCTGACCTTTGAATCAGTGACATTGACCTCATAACAACATATATATCACTGAAGAGCCAGAAAATTTGGCCTTGGAATTTGAGCCGATGACCTTGACTTTTGGTCGTTTGAATCCTTGTTTAATTCCAACCAAGTTTGCTTCATAATGTCATAACAAAATGTTCATCAGTGAAAAGCTACAAAATCTGACCTGGAACTTTGACCCGGTGACTTTGACTTTTTGGCAATTGATTCCACATTTGATTCTGACCAACTTGGTTCATAATGTAATAACAATTTGAGATTGATCAATCCAGTACTTCTCAAGAAATAGCGATAACAAGAATTGTTTATGGACGGACGACGGACGGACGATGGACCACAAACCACGGACACCGGGCGATTTGAATAGATGGTGGGCTAAAAGGTCCACTTAATTTACCACTTTACGTAAAAATCAAAATGTACTAGGATGTTCTTGCTTATATTTAACCATTAAGCACTTGTACTCAATTGAACAATTTGGAGCTTAACACAAATGTTGACGCCGCCTCCGGAAAATTAATACCTGTGTCTCGCTTCGCGGACTCCGTCTCACGCGAAACAATAAACTACAGTAAATTAACCCCATCCTCAAGAGGGACCTGAAGTCTGGGGGCATATAATTCACAACATCGATAAAGCACCTTGCGTTGTTGAATAGTATTTGATTCAAGCATATCTGGGTCTGGAGAAGAAGATCGTTGAAATTTTAGCCAATTTGACCCTTTTGAGTCCCTCCCACAGCTTCCTTGGGGGCTAAGACCATATAATTCAATATTGATGCATCTTTCGCTAGGGAAGGTTCAAATCGAACGACGACGGACAAATGACGGTTTGAATAGGTCACAAGAGACTTCGTCTCAGGTGACCTATATTCCATACATCATCATACCTTTAATTTTCCTGAGACAAACAGTAATAAGTTTTGTTCTTTTTTTTTGTATTTTGTTAACAAAATTCACTACCTTGTTGTTGCTCAAAATCCTGCCTTAAAGCCTTTTCTTATGACATTTTTTACACTTCATATATAGGGTAATGCTTAAACACCACAAACATTTTGATCCTTTACACATCTTATTTTGAAATTGTGTCAAAATCAGTACTTTTAAAATATATGGTATACCATAGACATTTTATAGATAAGTCTTTTTAGCCGGTACTCACTGTAACTATGGAGTAGTGGTTGGGGAAAGTCTTTGTAGGGAACACCGATCTCATGTACGGTGCTCGAGTGCCACACTGACTCAGACGACCTACGTAGGGTGTGAAGTTACGGAGAAGGTAGTCTGCCCTGAACCCATCCAACGATATCAGGATCAGAGGCTGGTAGCTGAAAGCATTAAAACCAAAATAAAGGTGATGTACAATTGAGTAATTGTGAAGGACTAATGAAACATGGACACTAATATATGGAAACGTCAGGTTCCACAAGTGTCAACCACTGAAACCTCCAAAGAGTGTGATCTCGCTCCCATCCCACTTTCCCATAAAGAGAAAATCAATTTGTTGATTTTTTTCTTATTCAGTATCAAAATTACTCCAAAAACACTCATTTGACCGAAACACAAAATAAATTGGAACAAAATATAGTTTTTCTTCCAGGCTTTAAAAAATATTTTTTGTATGTTTTTCTTTGTTTCATTTACTCATTCATACTCTGAAATTTCACAGTGAAATATTCCAACCTTTGGAATGGAAAAGTTTAAATATTTCTTCAGGGGCTAATGAGTTGAAATGATCTCCAAGTTGTTAAACATGACTAGATAATGGAAGTTATAAAGGCAAAAATGACCATTTGCTGACCGACACCCTTGATACTTTCACTTTCATTACCCTGGATAATGTCATGGCAAACTCGTAGACTCAGTGACTATTATCTTTTGGATGAGACAAGAAGGCTATATTTTGATCATTTGCTGTACATTAAAATACCCTGTCGGTTGCATAACAGTAAAATGAACAGGCTAGTAAACCGGATGTTGCTCCTTAGTAATCTCGAAAGTACTGTTATATTCTAGTCAATTTTTAAGCATTATTTCTGTGGCAAAAACCTAGACCGGGGCCTTCTACTTTGCATCGATGTATTCCAGAGGCATGTGTAGAGGGAAAGCCCTGGACCATCGAGAAAGGCTGATTGATAATCTGATGTTTGTACAGACAAATTCACCTGCAATACCTACCTCGATGTACAAGAGTCTTCTGCCACTGGACACTGAGAATCCAGCCATGTCTTCAGACTTTGTGACGGCCACAGCTTCTCAGACAAACGTGTCTGCAGTCTAGCAGCTTCTGACACCGAAAATATTCCCTCCGCAAAGAAGTTTAGACCGGTAAGCAGTTCCACATCACGGACTCTTGCTATATTATCCTCTAAGTAGTCTTGTGTGTACTGCGAAACACACATATACATGTCTTAGTTTTTCACTTACCTTACAGAAATATCGACTACAGGTACACTTTGATCAGTTTCTGAAGATGCAGTATCAAGATTTAACTCATCCACCCCCTAAAGACACATCTGAACTCTTCCAAAGCAAAAGTTTGAAAAGTTTATTACGAATTTCCAAAGATGAACTAGTTAAGTAACAATTCAAATCAATGTGTTTGTTACGTCATCAATTTAGCAAAGCAACACAAGCTTTAACATCAAGTAAGGGTACTAACCTAAATTTGTTCCAATTACCAAGTGAAAATGAATTATCTATGTTCAGTAACAACCGGTAATCTGGGCGCTAGTGACCCCAGTCATCCACAAAAATGTTAGTGGGTTTAGTTAAGAAAAATGTGCAGCAGAATATATACTCAAAACCTATTAGATGTACTGCCTTGAAGACAAGTACTATATAATTTGGAAGACAGCTTAAGGGAAGTAACTCTTACCAGACAGTTGGGAGTGAAGTTGAGGTAGGGTAGTACCAATGACTGAATAAGAATGGCAGCTTCGTCCTCACCACATGGATATACATCTTCAGGTGTAGCACATCTCATCATCACCACAAACACATGGGAAGGTGTGGGGAAGCTCTCCTCACCTCTCACCTTGCTGTGAATAAACAGACAATAGACCCATAGGCCTTAACGGTCACCTGCGTTTCGATGAACTAGTACCAATAACATCTGTAGTGTCATTACACTGAAATGATCATTTACCTGACAAAGTCTGATCTAGAACACTGACATGTTAAGAAGGGCCCTGTTTATAAATCTAGATATCTCCCAAAAACGTCAAAACTCATTGACTTTGATCATTATTCGATTTATTCAAAAATGTTACAAACGGTTTCCCTGACTCTTGACTCAGTGATCTTGACATTTGGTCAATTGACTCTTCGTTTTAATTCTGATCAACTTTCTTTACAATGTCATAACACAATATTCATCAGTGAAACACTACAAAATTTCACATTGATCTTTGATCGAGTGACCTTGACCTTTGGTCAGTGCACCCCTTGATTAATTCCAACCAACTTTGTTTCATAATGTCAAACAAAATGTTCATCAATGAAAAGATATAAAACTGATCTTTACCTTTGACCCAGTGACATTAACAGGGGAATGTGAAGTCCAGGGATATGGCATTCATAATTTTGATATAGCACCTTAAAACCTTTCTATGGTGAAGAGTATTTGATTATTTGATCTGGGTCCCGAGAAGAAGATTGTTGAATTTTTAGCCGATTTGACCCCTTTTGAGCCAAAGTGGTTCAGGGGTCAAAGAAGAAGTCGAAAATGTAAATATTTTACGAATGCACGACGGACGACAACGGACAAAAGTCGGTTAAAATCAACACCCACTGCCACGCTCTTTCAATTTTCACTTCATCATTACATTTACATTGTTGCTGATTACTTTAGTTTAATGTTCTTTCATATTGTGGCAACAAAACTACAGCAATGGACTATACTGGTTATCTGCCGTAATATTCACCACTGGCACTAGAGTACCTTGATCTGTTGTTGTCAGCTAGTCCGTCTCCATCATGGTCATACACTGGACCTAATGTCACTATGAGGCTACCGTACTCCACAGCATATTGTTTGATCAGGCCTTGAGTGAAATTCCAAATCTCTGGAAGGAACACATACTATAAGTAAGTCATCGAATGGTTAACACACACGCTCAATACCAACAGAATACTAGCATGCAAATAAAGTACTTCAGTTGATAATGTTATATCATATGATATAGAATTGGATGAATGTGTTCAAATTGTGGACTTGTTAAATAGCTGTTTCATTTCTAAATGAAGACAACAAGAGCACCGCAAAAGGGAGGCATGACACACCCGTCAATCCCTATCAAAAGTCAACTGAGATTAAAAGTAGACAATGTCAAGCGCAAAATAGGTGAATAAGTAAAATTCTAAACTGTACGTTGTCTAGATGTGCACACAAAAACAAGCAAAGGTAAATACATTCTCTACATACACTGTCGTTCAAAAAACCACAACTTCATGCCATGGGACTAAAAATAAATCAATCGAAAACTATAGGAGGAGATCTTCGGACAACAAAAGTTTTCTACATGATGCCCATTTTGGCAACTAAGCAATGCCGTTACGTGCAAAGTTGAAATAACAAAACTAAATCTGAAATATGTGTTAAACATTTTTGCTTTTTGATATATCATACTTAATTTGAAAGGAATTGAAGAAAACGCAAATAGTTTTGACTTTTTTTATATTATTGAATGCCCAAAATTACATCAGATATGAAGCCCCATAGGGCCATAACTCTTGTAAATATTATCGAAATTAACGTCCAGGAAAATGCAACTTCATGTGATGGTGATTAAGACTGCCAAGTTTGAAAGAAATTGGTTGAAACCTGGAGGAGTAGATCTCTGGACAAATAGAAGTTTACGACGGACAAACATTACCATACTTTAATACGTCAAGTTAATTTTGACCAATCTGATTAAAAGCATATCTTGATCTCCTCGCTGTTCCGTAAACTTCTCTCTGCTGCGTCAAGATCTGTTAACATCCCATAGGGGTTCACGTTCTGGTTACTTTTTGCATTAACCAATCAAATAACCGCTTACAGAATCTTCGGAGTGAATGTTGGTGGGCGGTATAGCTTGCATAATCCTATCTGTACGTTTAGTCATTTCGTCACAACACGCTTTCATGCAATCCTGTGACGAAAAGACTTGCTGCTGATGACAGCGTAGTTAGAAAATTCTACTAAAAGTAGTGACAAAAGTCACCATAACATGACCTCTTATTGGATATTGTCAACTTCTTGTAAAACGGAGTGAGAATAAGGATCTACGTTTTAATTAGATTGAAATTTGCCGGGCGTATAAAAATACACTGAATACAAACCTATAGTCTCTCTCGTATGTACAAATATATAGAAGTGGGGATAATTTGGCTGATACCAGTGCACAGTGTAACATACCTGTATAGAAGTGGGGATAATTTGGCTGATACCAGTGTACAGTGTAACATAACTTTGTAGACGTGAGGATAATTTGGCTGGTACAAGTGTAAAGTGTCACATACCTTTGAAGAAGTGAGGATAACTTGGCTGACACTAGTGTACAGTGTAACATACCTTTGTAGAAGTGAAGATAATTTTAATTTGGCTGGTACTAGTGTAAAGTGTAACAGGCCTGTGTAGATGTGATGATAATTTGGCTGATACCAGTGTACAGTGTAACATACCTTTGTAGACGTGAGTATAATTTAGCTGGTACAAGTGTAAAGGGTAACAGGCCTGTGTAGATGTGATGATAATTTGGCTGATACCAGTGTACATTGTAACAGACCAGTGTAGAAGTTAGGATAATTTGGCTGATACCAGTGTTAAGTGTAACAGACCAGTGTAGAAGTGAGGATAATATGGCTGGTACCAGTGTTAAGTGTTACAGACCTTTGTAGAAGTGAGGATAATTTGGCTGATACCAGTGTACAGTGTAACAGACCAGTGTAGAAGTGAGGCTAATTTGGCTGGTACCAGTGTACAGTGTAACAAACCTTTGTAGAAGTGAGGATAATTTGGCTGATACCAGTGTACAGTGTAACAGACCAGTGTAGAAGTGAGGATAATTTGGCTGGTACAAGTGTACAGTGTAACACACCTTTGTAGAAGTGAGGATAATTTTAATTTGGCTGGTACCAGTGTAAAGTGTTACAGACCTTTGTAGAAGTTAGGATAATTTGGCTGGTACAAGTGTTAAGTGTAACATACCTTTGTAGAAGTGAGGATAATTTTAATTTGGCTGATACCATTGCACAGTGCAACATACCTTTGTAGAAGTGAGGATAATTTGGCTGGTACCAGTGTTAAGTGTTACAGACCTTTGTAGAAGTTAGGATAATTTGGCTGGTACCAGTGTTAAGTGTTACAGACCTTTGTAGAAGTGAGGATAATTTGGCTGGTACCAGTGTTAAGTGTTACAGACCTTTGTAGAAGTGAGGATAATTTGGCTGGTACCAGTGTTAAGTGTTACAGACCTTTGTAGAAGTGAGGATAATTTGGCTGGTACCAGTGTACAGTGTAACAGACCAGTGTAGAAGTGAGGATAATTTGGCTGGTACCAGTGTTAAGTGTTACAGACCTTTGTAGAAGTGAGGATAATTTGGCTGGTACCAGTGTACAGTGTAACAGACCAGTGTAGAAGTGAGGATAATTTGGCTGGTACCAGTGTACAGTGTAACATACCTTTGTAGAAGTGAGGATAATTTGGCTGATACCAGTGTACAGTGTAACAGACCAGTGTAGAAGTGAGGATAATTTGGCTGGTACAAGTGTTAAGTGTAACATACCTTTGTAGAAGTGAGGATAATTTGCCTGATACCATTGCACAGTGCAACATACCTTTGTAGAAGTGAGGATAATTTGGCTGGTACCAGTGTACAGTGTAATATACCTTTGTAGAAGTGAGGATAATTTGGCTGGTACCAGTGTACAGTGTAATATACCTTTGTAGAAGTGAGGATAATTTGGCTGGTACCATTGCACAGTGCAACATACCTTTGTAGAAGTGAGGATAATTTGGCTGGTACCAGTGTACAGTGTAATATACCTTTGTAGAAGTGAGGATAATTTGCCTGATACCATTGCACAGTGCAACATACCTTTGTAGAAGTGAGGATAATTTGGCTGGTACCAGTGTACAGTGTAATATACCTTTGTAGAAGTGAGGATAATTTGGCTGTTACAAGTGTACAGTGTAATATACCTTTGTAGAAGTGAGGATAATTTGGCTGGTACCAGTGTACAGTGTAACATACCTGTGTAGAAGTGAGGATAATTTGGCTGATACGCCCTCAGGTTCTCCAGGCTGTCCATGATACACTCATCCTCAGGTCTGGTAGATCTTACCTGATAATTACATAAACATACAGTACCCACCAAAATTTCCATGACAAGTGTTTTTCGTAAGCGCAAAATTAAGAATAATATTGCAAAGAATTTTGTTCAAATACATCTGGTAACAGAGATGTAACAAAAGTCAATACAGCCAGCATCATTAAACTTAAATAGTCAACCTTTTAATAACTTTAGGTACCTAAAACAAGTATCTCTAGAAAATCGGTACAAAACCTAAGATCACAAATTTCCCCCTCTATCCCTGCGCACTGACAGCTTTTCTTGGACATGTTTTAACAATTATGATTTTGTTAACGCTTGGGTAATCTCTAATTTATTTTAACAATTGCTTGGCACCATTCTGTTGGTATTGTAGACTAAATAGTCCTGAAGATTTACCAACTGCTATTGTGCTTACTCCGACCCTTAATCCTTTAACCATGACATAAATTCTCAATTAGATTGACATCAGGTGACTGCGGTGGCCAAATCAAAGATCCAATTTGATTTTCTTGATTCCACTCGTCCACAATTTTAGACAAATAACAATTGCGCAGAAGGTAATACACCTTTCTCTGAAATGTCAATGTATCGTGCGTTTAAATTTCCTTTCAGTGGAGTCAGAAATCTGGTTCCACTATAGGACATAGTACCATAACTTGACTGTATGTTTAACACAGCTATCCAAAAGTTGTCCATGGAGTCTACAACGAATGTAGGCCTAGGTATGAGCATCTGTATAAACCGCGATTCGTCACTCTACAGCACGACTGACCAATACAACCATTAACAATTTTCGTATTTTCTAGCAAAGGCTAGACGTTTTCTAGAGTGTGTAGGTGTCAGAAGAGGTTTCTTTTACGCATCACAACCATTGAGGTCTGCACCAAGGAGTCGTCTCCGAACAAAGAATTTCTCTTCAAATTAATGGACGAAAATTTCAAATCGCGAAGAGTGTATTTATATCAGAGAATTTTTTTCAGAATTTGTCTGATGGAGGTAAAGGATGTTCTTTGTTCAAAACATAGCAAAATTCTCAAAATTCATGTAATTTTATTTTTAATATGGCAGACTTTTCTTTAATGATGTTTGTTTGCATTTAGTTTCCCTTCCCAAGCAGTCATAAAGTGTATTCAGTTTTACAGAAGACTCAACTATTTTATCCAAAAACCAAATTATGTTCGAAAATTGATTTGTCAAGAAAATTATAGTGGGCATTGTATATCAATATACATATAAAACCAAATAAACTGATCACTTTAGTGATAAGTACTTAAACTGTATATACTCTAAAGTGTACCTTTAAACTTCAACAAGTTAATTTGATCACTCCGATGTTTTAGCATTATGCTGTACGAGTGCAACAAACGGTCAAAGGTTGGGAATTTAAGGAGGAGGGACGAAACGAAGAGTCAAGTTCAACAAGGAATGGATATTAAAGGCGAATCCTGTGAAAGCCAAAATTTCAGTTCTTGAATGTATTTAATTATTTTTTTACGTATTTACGTATGAAGAAAGGAACGTTGACTTTATCACTTCAACTACGCATACAGGCATGGGACCTTCATGGATTTTTTAAATCATTGACGGCGGTTATACAAATAATTATGTTCACATCAGATTCAATACCGGTAGCATGCCGATACTGTTTCTACCTTCAATAATTTCTGGATTAATAATGGATAGTAGGTTTTTCCAAGCATGGTTGCATGAAATAATTCCTGTTGTTCAGATTGAAGCCATACCGTATACTTCGGTCGCACGTACCATTTTATCAACTTAAATAGATGGGTTTCCCGTTTTAATGTTTCTGATTTTAAAACGAATCAAAGAACTTTACGCTAAGGCGAAAAACTGATTAAATATTGTATTTCGGAATGTAGTTCAAAATAGAATTAAAATTCATATCAATATTGCACTGAAGAATTGACAGAATTGTAATGTGTTCAAAGATTCAGTTAAGGTTACAGCTTGTGAAGAGATATGAACTGAAAATGACATGCATTACACCCAGGCATTTGAGAATTATTCTTGTTCAGAAACCTATGTCTATGTAGAAGTATACATTGTGTGGTTATTCTCTTTGTGTCTATATACATATACCGTTTACATATATGTCTTGATAGGGTTGACAGCAGTGAGATACTAAAACATTAGAGAATACTGAAGCGTTAACACAATCATAATCCGAATTCAACATCGATTAAACCAGGGACAAAATATGAACAAAGGAAAGATTTACATTGATACCCTTGTAAAAGTACAAGATAATAAGACCAGGTGTTCCGGAAGAGTAAGTGTCTTCTGCTTTATCGACGACAGCCGCCATGTAAATCTTTGTCACATCCAAGTAAACATCAAGTCCTCAAAATGAGAAGACTTTCGGAATATGAGACAAAGTTTGAATTGCTAAAGGTCTCCGCACGATGCGCGGCGAAAGGCGTATGACGACGGACGAAAGACCATAACTATAAGGCAATCCTTGTATAAACTAGAACTGTCGTCCGGGGGCCACCTCATACCCCCGCCCCTTAAAGTTATTTGTATAACAAATGAGGGGCACCACTTCATACTGTACTGTCTATTCCCACCAAATGTTAAAAAGATCCGTTGAAAACTGAGCAAATGCATAGCCGGACAAAATAGTGTTCATTTAGGGGAATAACTCTCTGAAAAGGGTAAAAAAAGATGGACACATTTACATATTGTACTGTCTATACCTAGAATATTTTTGAAAGATCAGTTGAAAACTGAGCGAATGCATAGCCGGACAAAATTGTGTCTACAGACGGACGAAAGGAGAATAAATTTCTGAAAAGGGGTTGAAAATCAAATTTACTTCAGGGGGCACATCTTCATACTGTACTGTATATTCCCACAAAATTTAAAAAAAAGATCTGTTGAAAACTGAGCGAATGCATAGCCGGACAAAATTGTTTCTACAGACAGACGAACGGACAACCTGATTTCAGTATATTCCCCTAGCTTTGTTGCAGGGGGTATAATTAAAGTTTGGTTAATGGGTGGGTATCTCAACTGTTTTCAAGTTCAACTGAGAAACTAGATCCCAAGGGCTGTGGTCATACCTTGACATCAATGCTAATATCATGATTGTGTTTGTCTCTTTATGACCAGTTATGTTTCTGACTGAATTTTATTAAAATCCATTCAGCACTTTATGACCAGCAGGGATTCAAAGGCCTTTCCTTCTATTATCCCTATTGGGCCCCGCCCCTCAGACCTCTGAGGGTCAAATCACCATTGATGCAAAATCTGTTCCTCTTCCCCTAAGGACTTTTCTGACCAATTTTTGTTAAAATGAATACAGTATTTATCGACGAGTAGTTTTAAGGAAATGTTTACGGAGGATGGGCGGACGGACAACGGACGCCGCGCCATGGCATTAGCACATGGGCCCTTTGGACCAGGAGAGCTAAAAAAAAAATCATGGCCAAAATCCTTTAAAGGGATAGGACTTATTAGTAGATACATGTATCGGAAGAGAGGGGAGTTCCAGTTGTACCCATTCACCCCAGCAGTTTCATAATAAACTATGAAAGAGCAAAGAATGAAATATTTGCCTCTAAGTTATAATAAAGTAGAAGCTCAGAATTGCACCAACTTATTAGTAATGCTTTACATACAATCCAAACTACAGAGAATATATAATATGCTCATTCCTCACCGTTCGGTTTGTCAATGTAAACGTTGTGTAGAGAGGCGATTTCAGCGTGGTGTCGTATACTGTGATCTGTTCAGGGTGGTTAAGTCGACACACATTCGTTTGATTTAGGACTATCTTTGGCAATTGATGATCATCAGATGCCTGAAAAAAAGAAAATATTTGTTAATAGCACAGCAGGTCTTCACCATCCTGGAACGTAACAATGGGAATGTTGTGGATATTCTACTGTACTTCTGACATATTAGCTTGTACTTCTGTCATATTTTCCTGGACTACTGACATATTCCCAGGTATTATTACATGTTCTCCTGTACTTCTAACAGACTCTCCTGTACTTTTGAAATATTCTCATACACTTCTAACATATTCCACTGTACTTCTGATATATTTTCCTGCACTTCTGTCATATTTCCTCTACTTTTGTTATATTCCCCTGTACTTCCGACATACTCTCCTGTACTTTTGACATATTATCATACACTTCTTACATATTCCACTGTACTTCTGTCATATTCACCTGTTCTTCTGTTATATTCCAGTATGTTCTGACATGCTCTCTTGTACTTCTGACATACTCCCCTGTACTTCTGACATGCTCTTCTGTACTTCTGACATTATCTCCTGTACTTCTGACATTATCCCCTGTACTTCTGACATGCTCTCCTGTACTTCTGACATTATCCCCTGTACTTCTGACATACTCCCCTGTACTTCTGACATGCTCTCCTGTACTTCTGACATACTCCCCTGTACTTCTGACATTATCCCCTGTACTTCTGACATACTCCCCTGTACTTCTGACATGCTCTTCTGTACTTCTGACATACTCCCCTGTACTTCTGACATTATCCCCTGTACTTCTGACATACTCCCCTGTACTTCTGACATGCTCTCCTGTACTTCTGACATACTCCCCTGTACTTCTGACATTATCCCCTGTACTTCTGACATACTCCCCTGTACTTCTGACATGCTCTCCTGTACTTCTGACATTATCCCCTGTACTTCTGACATATTCTTCTGTACTTTAGAACTATTCGGCTGTACTTCTGACATATTCTCATACACCTCTGACATACTCCACTGTACTTCTGACATATTCTCATACACTTCTGACATACTTCCCTGCACTTCTGACATACTCCACTGTACTTCTGACATACTCCCCTGTACTTCTGACATACTCCACTGTACTTCTGACATATTCTCATACACTTCTGACAAACTCCCCTGTACTTCTGACATACTCCACTGTACTTCCGACATACTCTCCTGTACTTCTGACATATTATCATACACTTCTTACATATTCCACTGTACTTCTGTCATATTCACCTGTTCTTCTGTTATATTCCAGTATGTTCTGACATGCTCTCTTGTACTTCTGACATACTCCCCTGTACTTCTGACATGCTCTTCTGTACTTCTGACATACTCCCCTGTACTTCTGACATGCTCTCCTGTACTTCTGACATTATCCCATGTACTTCTGACATGCTCTCCTGTACTTCTGACATTATCCCCTGTACTTCTGACATATTCTTCTGTACTTTAGAACTATTCGGCTGTACTTCTGACATATTCTCATACACCTCTGACATACTCCACTGTACTTCTGACATATTCTCATACACTTCTGACATACTTCCCTGCACTTCTGACATACTCCACTGTACTTCTGACATACTCCACTGTACTTCTGACATATTCTCATACACTTCTGACATACTCCCCTGTACTTCTGACATACTCCACTGTACTTCCGACATACTCTCCTGTACTTTTGACATATTATCATACACTTCTTACATATTCCACTGTACTTTTGTTATATTCACCTGTTCTTCTGTTATATTCCAGTATGTTCTGACATGCTCTCTTGTACTTCTGACATACTCCCCTGTACTTCTGACATGCTCTTCTGTACTTCTGACATTATCTCCTGTACTTCTGACATACTCCCCTGTACTTCTGGCATGCTCTTCTGTACTTCTGACATACTCCCCTGTACTTCTGACATGCTCTTCTGTACTTCTGACATTATCCCTGTACTTCTGACATACTCCCCTGTACTTCTGACATTATCCCCTGTACTTCTGACATACTCCCCTGTACTTCTGACATGCTCTCCTGTACTTCTGACATACTCCCCTGTACTTCTGACATGCTCTTCTGTACTTCTGACATTATCCCCTGTACTTCTGACATGATCTCCTGTACTTCTGACATTATCCCCTGTACTTCTGACATACTCCCCTGTACTTCTGACATGCTCTCCTGTACTTCTGACATACTCTCCTGTACTTCTGACATTATCCCATGTACTTCTGACATGCTCTCCTGTACTTCTGACATTATCCCATGTACATCTGACATGCTCTCCTGTACTTCTGACATTATCCCCTGTACTTCTGACATATTCTTCTGTACTTTAGAACTATTCGGCTGTACTTCTGACATATTCTCATACACCTCTGACATACTCCACTGTACTTCTGACATATTCTCATACACTTCTGACATACTTCCCTGCACTTCTGACATACTCCACTGTACTTCTGACATACTCCCCTGTACTTCTGACATACTCCACTGTACTTCTGACATATTCTCATACACTTCTGACATACTCCACTGTACTTCTGACATACTCCACTGTACTTCTGACATACTCCCCTGTACTTCTGACATACTCCACTGTACTTCTGACATATTCTCATACACTTCTGACATACTCCACTGTACTTCTGACATACTCCCCTGTACTTCTGACATACTCCCCTGACATACTCCACTGTACTTCTGACATACTCCCCTGTACTTCTGACATACTCCACTGTACTTCTGACATATTCTCATACACCTCTGACATACTCCCTGTACTTCTGACATGCTCTCCTGTACTTCTGACATTATCCCCTGTACTTCTGACATATTCTCATACACTTCTGTAATACTCCCCTGTACTGTCGACACAGTACTCCAGTACCCCAGTAAAATACAGTTGTAAGATAGTTTCCATGACAAAGCAAGTGCAGTATACCTGGTTATGTTCACAGCGGTTACTGTCTGGGACCTGACTGGTCTGACACACTGGGATTGGTGGTGTGCTCAACTTTCCTCTTGTCTTATTTCCCGCCAATACATAGTCCAGACTACCGATAGTTCCATTGTTCGGAGCAGGGGTGATATCCAACAACTCTGAAACCAAGTACAGCTTAACTATACACCTCAGTAGTCGTACAGATTTCAGAACTTGGTGAAAGGCAAGTGTGCTATCCACTGCATCACCCAACCACCCAGGTCCTTTGTACTGTTCTAATTAATATCACTTGTCATTTGTTATTAGGGAATGTCATATCAACCAGAATATGACATAAGGAGGAATCACATTTTTACTGACTTATCAGATTTTAAAGCCAGATAGTAATTATATCAAAATATCAAAGTGATATGGTTTTACAAAGAGAATATTTGTATTATACTTGTTTTTAACATCCTGAGATTTTTTATGATTATGCATGGAGTCTATAATAGGGGGGGGGGACCAATATACGACAATGCTTAAAACATGAGATGAGATAAACAAATACCAAAGAAATCACCAACTGCATAAAAGAGAAAACAAATATTTAATGATTTACTTAGTAAAAAACATAATGATCGTTCACTGGGTGGTATACCACAACAGTGTCTTTTACAAGTTTTCGGAGTAGACACGACTGTATGTATAAATGCTCTGGTCAGTGGAATAGACATCCCCATATCTGTGACACATATACCAACTAACACCTTGTATAATTGTCCTGAGTTAAAACTGAGGCAAATTCCATCTCAATCTCAATAGGCAAAGGCAAAACATACTGCAAATCACAATTAAGAGATGCTGAATTAATGGAACTAAGAAAGGATAATAAAGATGTATATATGACAAACATTACCTGACATCAGGTTGTACAGCTCTATGTTTTCAAACGGACCAATCGTCATGTTCTGTTTGAAGGCTGGACCATGAGCCAGAAACAAAGCCTGGAAATGAATACATTAAACCATGTGTTAATACAACAACTTAACCTTAAGGAGGCCAGCTCTGACCCCAGTTTCATAAACGTTCCTAAATCTTAAAAAAACCCTTTCACTTAGAAAACTTTATATAAAAGCATTACAGAATTGAAGGATTGAAGAAAATTCAGATTTTCCTCTTAAATTCTGGAATACTTTCCGATGGAGATTTTTAAGTTAAGGAATTCTCTAAATTAAGAACATTCATGAAACTACATGGGGTCTATAATGTTAGTGTTGTTTCTTTCCAATCACAATATGGTAAGGACATATACCATGCTTCATTTCATTTTTCTACATGCAATAGTTAATATATTTGGTATCTTTAAATGAAAGATATATAGGACAAATTTCTCCATTAGTATGCTTTCAGATCAGGCGTTTGCTCGCACTAAAAAGCAGGAGTTGTCACGCTGTATTAAGAACAAACAATCCTTACATGCATGGACTTAAAGATGTTGTCCCAGCCATGGTTCCCTCCACTACAACCGCTGTAGCTTTTATACCTGTAACAGGAAGGGAAGCAGATGAAAATGAATTGAGATTTAACAAGTGGGAACTGTTTCAGCCATTGGTAAAGGTTAGATTTCTGTTAAATATGGTGGATTAATAGTGCTTATCAAACTTGTCTAGTCTGTCATGGTCATTAATTTTCTTAAGACTATATAAGTTAAAGGTAATCAACCTTTCAATTCTATGGACAGTTATTCAACTTAGAGAGCAATTTCACACTGTTTAAGCAATTGAATAAAGAACCATACTTCTGGAAAATCAATTGGATTCATGGTTAGTTAACTTATTAAACTTGTGAAATAATATTTATATAAAGTTTGAAATGATTCTGTTAAAAATTACCATTTATATAGAGTAGACACTGTGTCAGTTAGTAAATAAACGGACAAAACTCCTTTAATCACAGTTGTACAATTATGGTTATGAAAGCTGTGCTGGCTTTTGTGGTAATTTACCTTCAAAGTTTGACCACCATAAAAACTTATTCTACCTAAGTAGAAAGCATACAATATGTGAGCACAGTCCTACTTGACTCGCTCCTTTGGTATAAATTCGTACATACGTGGACACAAGCCACCGGTCAGCCATGTCCAGTAGAATGTCTCCCACACGTGGGTTGTTGAGGTAGTGGAAGCGCTTTGGTGCCGTGGATTTGGTGAAGACCTTCATCACAGATGTGTTACACATCAATTTGTCTACTAGGTCACTGACAGGTACCGCTGTAACAAGGTGTAGTTGTGTCTTACTTATAAAGGTTTATCTACTAGGGCACTGACAGGTACCACAGTAACAAGGTGTAGTTGTGTCTTACTTATAAAGGTTTACCTACTAGGTCACTGGCAGGTACCGCTGTAAGAAGGTGTAGTTGTGTCTTACTTATAAAGGTTTACCTACTAGGTCACTGGCAGGTACCGCTGTAACAAGGTGTAGTTTTGTCTTACTTATAAAGGTTTATCTACTAGGGCACTGACAGGTACCGCTGTAACATGATGTAGCTGTGTCTTACTTATAAAGGTTTATCTACTAGGTCACTGACAGGTACCGCTGTAATAAGGTGTAGTTGTGTCTTACTTATAAAGGTTTACCTACTAGGTCACTGGCAGGTACCGCTGTAAGAAGGTGTAGTTGTGTCTTACTTATAAAGGTTTACCTACTAGGTCACTAACAGGTACCGCTGTAAGAGGGTGTAGCTGTGTTTTTCTCATAAAAGCCAAGTTATTCATTATATTATTAATTATATTAAAGACACTTTTCTTTTTTTAAATTGTTGCAGCTAATTGTCATATATGGAAGGCATTTCAATTACAAATGATTTATATAAATTTTGACCAACCAGAAGCCTCTATTTGGCAGCCCTCTTGAATCGCAATGCCATATCATTATGTTTATAATGAGTGCCGTCACGTTACCATCCATCCCACCAAGTTATATAATAATTCCATAAAGTAGAAGAAAAGTAATTATAGTATATATTTTCAGCCAATCAAAGTTAGTGGCGGCTATCTTGAATGCCTCTTATATTGTTTTTTCCACAAAATGATAACTGCTATTGCCTTTGTATTGCCAGATTACATATAAATACCAAATTTCATTTGAATCGGACAATATCTAAATACACAACCAATCAGAAGCCTTTATTTGGCTGCCATCTTCAATAGTAATGCCATACTAATACCATATACATGACATATTAAAAATAAACTGAATGTACTATTAATCAATAAGGATAGAAATAGTGACAGTCGCATACATGCTTCTAATATTAAAATTTTCCAAATACAAACTTATATCAACACTGAAAAATATCACTTTTAAATCAAGTGTAATCTCACTTACGGTTTTCGTTAATTTTGACGTTCTTCCTGGGTCCACTGTATTTGGTCTCAATGCGTCCGAATGTCCCAGTAGAGATGAGAACTTGGCTGGTATTGATGTGTTTGGACAGATCTACAATCTGTCTACAGGACGTGTCATCAAACCCTGTAAAAAAACCCTCACTTCAGTGTAATCTAACGTTGTATATACATTGTAAACCCTTACTTTAGTGTAATCTAACGTTGTATATACATTGTAAACCCTCACTTTAGTGTAATCTAACGTTGTATATACATTGTAAACCCTCACTAAAGTGTAATCTAACGTTGTATATACATTGTAAACCATCACTTCAGTGTAATCTAACGTTGTATATACATTGTAAACCCTCGCTTTAGTGTAATCTAACCTTGTATATTTACCCTCACTTTAGTGTAATCTAACCTTGTATATAAACCCTCACTTTAGTGTAATTTAACCTTGTATATAAACCATCACTTTAGTGTAATCTAACCTTGTATATAATCCGTCACTTTAGTGTTATCTTACCTTGTATATAACCCGTACTTTGGTGTAATCTAACCTTGAATATAAACCCTCACTTTAGTGTAATCTTACCTTGTATATAAACCCTCACTTTAGTGTAATCTAACCTTGTATATAAACCCTAACTTTAGTGTAATTTAACCGTGTATATAAAACCTCACTTTAGTGTAATCTTAACCTGTATATAAAACTCTTACTGTAGTGTAATCTTACACTGTATATAACCCATCACTTTAATGTAATCTAACCTTGTCTTTAAACCCTCACTTTAGTGTAATCTAACCTTGTATATAAAGCCCCACTTTAGTGTAATCTAACCTTGTATATATAACCCTCACTTTAGTGTAATCTATCCTTGTATATAAACCCCCACTTTAGTGTAATCTAACCTTGTATATAAACCCTCACTTTAGTGTAATCTAACCTTGTATATAAACTCTCACTTAAGTGTCATCTTACCTTATATATAACCCTCACTTTAGTGTAATCTTACCTTATATATAACCCTCACTTTAGTGTAATCTAACCTTATATATAACCCTCACTTTAGTGTTATCTAACCTTGTATATAAACCCTCACTTTAGTGTAATCTAACCTTGTATATAAACTCTCACTTAAGTGTAATCTTACCTTATATATAACCCTCACTTTAGTGTAATCTAACCTTGTATATAACCCTCACTTTAGTGTAATCTAACCTTGTATTTAAAGCCCTCACTTTAGTGTAATCTAACCTTGTATATAACCCTCACTTTAGTGTAATCTTACCTTGTATTTAAAACCCTCACTTTAGTGTAATCTAACCTTGTATATAACCCTCACTTTAGTGTAATCTTACCTTGTATTTAAAGCCCTCACTTTAGTGTAATCTAACCTTGTATATAACCCTCACTTTAGTGTAATCTTACCTTGTATATAAACACTCACTTTAGTGTAATCTTAACCTGTATATAAAACTCTTACTGTAGTGTAATCTTACACTGTATATAACCCATCACTTTAATGTAATCTAACCTTGTCTTTAAACCCTCACTTTAGTGTAATCTAACCTTGTATATAAAGCCCCACTTTAGTGTAATCTAACCTTGTATATATAACCCTCACTTTAGTGTAATCTAACCTTGTATATAAACCCCCACTTTAGTGTAATCTAACCTTGTATATAAACCCTCACTTTAGTGTAATCTAACCTTGTATATAAACTCTCACTTAAGTGTCATCTTACCTTATATATAACCCTCACTTTAGTGTAATCTTACCTTATATATAACCCTCACTTTAGTGTAATCTAACCTTATATATAACCCTCACTTTAGTGTTATCTAACCTTGTATATAAACCCTCACTTTAGTGTAATCTAACCTTGTATATAAACTCTCACTTAAGTGTAATCTTACCTTATATATAACCCTCACTTTAGTGTAATCTAACCTTGTATATAACCCTCACTTTAATGTAATCTAACCTTGTATTTAAAGCCCTCACTTTAGTGTAATCTAACCTTGTATATAACCCTCACTTTAGTGTAATCTTACCTTGTATTTAAAGCCCTCACTTTAGTGTAATCTAACCTTGTATATAACCCTCACTTTAGTGTAATCTTACCTTGTATTTAAAGCCCTCACTTTAGTGTAATCTAACCTTGTATATAACCCTCACTTTAGTGTAATCTTACCTTGTATATAAACACTCACTTTAGTGTAATCTAACCTTGTATATAAACCCTCACTTTAGTGTAATTTAACCTTGTATATAAACCCTCACTTTAATGAAATCTAACCTTGTATATAGAGCCCTCACTTTAGTGTAATTTAACCTTGTATATAAACCCTCACTTTAATGAAATCTAACCTTGTATATAAACCCTCACTTTAGTGTAATCTAACCTTGTATATAAACCCTCACTTTAATGAAATCTAACCTTTATATAAACCCTCACTTTAGTGTAATCTTACCTTGTATATAAACTCTTACTGTAGTGTATTCTTACACTGTATATAAACCCTCACTTTAGTGTAATATAACCTTGGATATAAACCCTCATTTTAGTGTAATTTTACCTTGTATATAAAGCCCTCACTTTAGTGTAATCTAACATTGTATATAAACCCCCACTTTAGTGTAATCTAACTGTGTATATAAACCCCACTTAAGTGTAATCTTACCCTATATATAAAGCCCTCACTTTAGTGAAATCTAACCTTGTATATAAACCCCCACTTTAGTGTAATCTAACCTTGTATATAAACCCTCACTTTAGTGTAATTTAACCTTGTATATAAACCCTCACTTTAGTGTTATCTTACCTTGTATATAAACCCCCACTTTAGTGTAATCTAACCTTGTATATAAACCCTCACTTTAGTGTAATTTAACCTTGTATATAAACCCTCACTTTAGTGTTATCTTACCTTGTATATAAACCCTCACTTTAGTGTAATTTAACCTTGTATATAAACCCTCACTTTAGTGTAATCTTACACTGTATATAAACCCCCACTTTAGTGTAATCTAACCGTGTATATAAACCCTCACTTAAGTGTAATCTTACCGTGTATATAAACCCCCACTTTAGTGTAATCTTACCTTGTATATAAACCCTCACTTTAGTGTAATCTTACCTTGTATATAAACCCCCACTTTAGTGTAATCTAACCTTGTATATAAACCCTCATTTTAGTGTAATTTAACCTTGTATATAAACCCTCACTTTAGTGTTATCTTACCTTGTATATAACCCGTACTTTGGTGTAATCTAACCTTGTATATAAAGCCCTCACTTTAGTGTAATCTAACCTTGTATATAAAGCACTCACTTTAGTGTAATCTTACCGTGTATATAAACCCCCACTTCAGTGTAATCTAACCGTGTATATAAACCCTCACTTAAGTGTAATCTTACCCTGTATATAAAGCCCTCACTTTAGTGAAATCTAACCTTGTATATAAACCCCCACTTTAGTGTAATCTAACCTTGTATATAAACCCTCACTTTAGTGTAATCTTACCCTGCTTATAAACCCCCACTTTAGTGTAATCTAACCTTGTATATAAACCCTCACTTTAGTGTAATTTAACCTTGTATATAAAGCCCTCACTTCAGTGTAATTTAACCTTGTATATAAAGCCCTCACTTAAGTGTAATCTAACCGTGTATATAAACCCCCACTTCAGTGTAATCTAACCGTGTATATAAACCCCCACTTCAGTGTAATCTAACCTTGTATATAAACCCTCACTAAAGTGTAATTTAACCTTGTATATAAACCCTCCCTTGAGTGTTATCTTACCTTGTATATAACCCGTACTTTGGTGTAATCTAACCTTGTATATAAAGCCCTCACTTTAGTGTAATCTTACCTTGTATATAAACCCCCACTTTAGTGTAATCTAACCTTGTATATAAACCCTCACTTTAGTGTAATTTAACCTTGTATATAAACCCTCACTTTCGTGTTATCTTACCTTGTATATAACCCGTACTTTGGTGTAATCTAACCTTGTATATAAAGCCCTCACTTTAGTGTAATCTAACCTTGTATATAAAGCACTCACTTTAGTGTAATCTTACCGTGTATATAAACCCCCACTTCAGTGTAATCTAACCGTGTATATAAACCCTCACTTAAGTGTAATCTTACCCTGTATATAAAGCCCTCACTTTAGTGAAATCTAACCTTGTATATAAACCCCCACTTTAGTGTAATCTAACCTTGTATATAAACCCTCACTTTAGTGTAATCTTACCCTGTATATAAACCCCCACTTTAGTGTAATCTAACCTTGTATATAAACCCTCACTTTAGTGTAATTTAACCTTGTATATAAACCCTCACTAAAGTGTAATTTAACCTTGTATATAAAGCCTTTGCTTTAATGTAATCTAACCTTGTATACAAACCCTCAGTTTAGTGTGATCTTACCTTGTATATAAAGCCCTCAATTCGCAGATGCAGGTTGATGAGGATTATGGACAAGTGATATAGCCGTCATCTTGATCTCATAGAGAAATATTCTGTATCTTTGTGTGATATGAAGATGCACGTTTTGACTGTGTTTATTAGTGTGCTTACTTGTTGTGATTGACAGTTTTGGTAAAAAGTCGATTAGACATGAAGTCAAGAGCTGTTTTCAATATTTACAATGACTTTTTTACTCTTCGACATGATTCAGGTTAGTTTCAAGAAAGCTGGCTTGAGCACAGAATCCGTGCTTGAGCATGAGAACGGTTTCATGAATACGGGCCCAGGTCTTATTCTCGTGTACTTTTATAAGGGAAATATCCATGTAAACTGTTCATATTTTGCCCCAGGTTTAATCGATTTTGAGTTCGGATAATGATTTTGCCTCGGTATTCTCCATCTTTTTGACAATATTCTGTTTTTACTAATGAAGAAGAAGAATTTATGTTAATTTCTCTATTTGGCCCTGCCCCTAAGGGGCCCAAGATGTGTGTGTAGGGGGGTGGGTGGTGGGTACTGCCTTGCTTTCAAGTAATCACACCTGCTAATATATTAAACCAGACGACTAACTTAATCCTTTCATGTGCATCAAAAGAATCCGTTGCATATCAGCAAAAACAATTGTACTTCGAAGTCAACTACCTCTCCTCGTCAACTCCTGCACCTCTGTTATCTTCAAAGGACAATATCGGCCAAGCGATTAGGTTTTTTATTGCCCGAGACCAATCAAATTGCCAGCCGCATGCCTAGTCTAGTAGTATGACGCTCGGCTTGTGACCGAAGGGTTATAACTTTGAGTCACAGGCACAGCACAGTGTCGTATCTTTGAGCAAGATACTTAACTACTGGTCTACTCAAGTTATGGTTGGGCAGTGCTAGAAATTGCAGATTCAGCACTAGGTTGTAAGCTTCCAAGGGAGTTGGCTAGTTGGTAAGACCCTGTAACCACTGATAAACATTTGTGAACTGCTAAGAAATGACATATAAACTAGGTTGTGATAAAGCAGTATATCATAAAGAAACTCAAATTATTATCATTACTATTTTGAATAAAGGATGCGAATTTCATACCATGATCAGCAATGATGATGATGTTGACACAATCGTGTAGATCTCGCTGGTAAAGACCGTCCATCAGCCGTCCAACCATCATGTCCATAGTCCGAAGTCGCTCGTTCACCTGGAGTCAAACACAATACTCAAGTAAAACTCATTTGATAATTAACAATCATAGTAAAGCATTCACGAAACACAAGAAACATGATGTTTAAGGCTACCCAGTTTATGATTACGCAAATCATATGGCATTGACTCATGCACAAAGTTTATCTATCTGAACCCAATATATATATATATAAATATTTAAAACAATTTTGCATTTTTGCATTGCACTTTGTGTCAATTAGTCATTGCTCTATTATTTGCATTTTTGCATAATCAACAACATTGTTTCGTTAAGATGGGAATTTAGAACTATTGAAAACCGAGGACTCTGCTGACAAACTGTAGTTGTAGTTGGCAAAAGTAGGGGCGATTTTGGGATAGATACATTGATTAGTATATGTGGGGTATATATTTGAACAAGACAGCTCTACTGGTAGTTTGGTACATACCAGGCCACTCTCGGGGCCCTGTTGGTGACCTGCGTGGTCGGGCTGGTCAAAGTACAAAGTGACCATGTCCGGCTTCTCGTTCTCCGGCATGCCCAGCCAGTCTAGAACTTCAGATACACGTTCTGGGTAGCCCGCTGATCTGTGTTGATAATAGACAGAGTTATATTTAAGTGAACAAAAACGTGTCTCCCCTTATAAGCAAATCTGTATATTTGCTGGTTTTGTAGTAGGTAGGGTGTGCAAGAATAAAAATTAAGAAATTGTCTTATTCTTATTTATTTGACATTGTGTTACTGTTAACAATGTTTGGTAGCTACACTGGATGGTCAGTTGACATTTTTTTTTCTGACTAACTTTCCTTCATAATGTCAAAACAAAATGATAAGCAGTTAATAAATGTTAATTTGACCTTGACCTTTGCCCCTTTGATTTTGTCGGTTAGAATCTTCGTTAATTCTGACCAACTTTCTTTCAAAATGTCAAGCAATTAATGAATGTAAAATATGACCTTGAACTTTGACCCGGTGACTTTGTTTGATTCTGACCAACTTTGCTTCATGATGTCACAAGCAGTTAATAAATGTAAAATTTGATCTTGACCTATGACCTTAACCTTGGACGCCGTGACCTTGAGGTTTGGTCAGTGGACATCATTTTTTATTTTGACCAACTTTCTTTCATAATGTCATTACAAAATGTTAAGCACTTAATAAATTTAAGATTTGACCTTAACCTATGACCCTTGATCTTTAACTCTGTGACCTTGAGGTTTGATCAATGGACATCTTTTTTTTTATTCTGAACAACTTTCTTTCATAATGTCATAACAAAATATCAGTCAGAAAAAAAGGGACAGACGGACTGAGAGACGGACCAACCTAAGGACAGACAGACCCTAGTTACCATGAGGTTTTGTCAATTATTGTTACATATATATAAGTAGACAGTGAGGGGCAATTTGCATCACCTTTGCGTACACCTTTGAATATTTGAAAAAGTCATACATTTTTTATCTCTGACCTTTTGTTGAAGGTCACACTGGCCTGTTGACAGTGCACTGCACATCATCTATTGGTGATGCAGGTACACTAAACTTTTTATCAATATATCTTTAACGGCATCAAAGTTATTGCCCGGACAAGAATTTTTGAAAAAAATCACACTTATTTGACCTCCTACCTTGAGGTCAAGGTCACAGTGACAAAATGATACTGTACTGCACATCTGCTTTAGATGATGCATGTATGCTGCAAGTTTTGTCAATATATTTTTCGACGGTTTTGAAATTATGGCACAGAATTATTAAAAGAACCAGAACCAGAACCGGTACTAATACAATATGTTTCCCTTCATACGAAGGGGAGACATAAGTATACCTTAACTCCCCAGATATTGTCTGGTCACACTAGATATTCAGTAACGTTTAATATGATAAAATATGAAAACACCTTAAGTAAAACAATTATCAAATGCCATGATGTTTTTACAACAATTGCCTTTTCAGAAGCCCTTCCAAAACAGATTTTGAATACACCCTCCCACTTTGACCCCCCAATTTTCTATGAGCCACACAAAATCAGATGTTTTGATCATAAAATATAAAAATAATACAATATGCAGCTGACCTCAAAGTATCTTCCTGCAAAATATAAGCCTTATCACTGATAGGCTGCAGAAAGGCAAAATTGGCACTCCTCCTTCGATAACTTTTTCGAAATATATACCTATTCAAGATATTTAAAGTTTGATCAAAATCCATCTTTAAATTAAAGTTTGTTACAATCAACCGATGACGATGAATTGGGTGAAAGTTCTATGAATAGCAATGGTGACCTTGACCTTGGGATCCTAAATCCAAATTCATCTGATGTATTGCACACTTTTTACATTTGTATAAAGTTAAAAGAATAAAAAAAAAAATTAATTTGTTCAAATGTGGCAGGACATAACAGAACGGACATGGGCTACATTGTATACCCCAATCCCCCTTACATTTTTACATAACACTTTTCAAATGACTTTATCAAACAAAAAAGGTAAGTACTTACCCTTTGTAGGGCTTCCAATAATCAGGATAAATTCCTACAATTCAAATAAAAATCTTGATGCATGTACAACAAATTTTAAACATTTAGAAACTAGATATGTCAGTATGACACGAATGCCCCCGCTGGCTACCAAGGACAACACGCTTGCAGTTAGTGTTGCACGCAACACTGTCTCCTGCCTCCAATGCACTTTTCTAAGCAACATAGACCTTGATAGCAATGTCTCATATTAGCAATCAATATTTCTTAACTGTTTTATGAGGCTGAGCGTGAAATGAGAATATTGTAATGAAAACCTTATGTCAGCGACAGTGACATTGTTTTGACATCTTGACTTGGTATGCAATTATCATAAATTCGGGCTATTTCATTAAAATATTTAGCTGGTCCCGAGTACTCCAAAATAAATATCTTATATCACTGGTTGGACTTCCATAATATTTCTTCTATGTAATCGATTAAATAACATTTAAAAAAGAGTAATAACCAACTTTGATATCGAAATTCAAGATTGCCGTCTGTCAGCCATTTTGTTTCCCTGATCAGTCCCAAATCGAAAGGGCATAACTACGCACTAAGGAGAACTTACCTGAAATTTGAGAAAGATCAATGGAGTAGCAATCACTATTAATGCAAAATCAAAAATGGCCGTGTGTCGGCCATATTATGTTTTGGTTCGGCTTAGAAACCCTACAATGCACTAGAAACCTAGCGGAACCTTCATATGGAATTCGAAAAAGATCCAAGAATTGTTTAAGGACGGATGATCAAACAATGAACAAAGAAACCAATATACATATCATGTCTTATTTTTAAAACTTCTATACAATCACTGTCAAACCCATTTGTCGTACCAGAAATGTTGACATCTGATCCAGGCCAAAAGTAGGTCGCTGTCTTCTTATGTTGCTTCTTTGCTGTTATCCATATCTAGAACCAGAAATATATATGTAGATTGGTAAGGTAGTCATTAAACAAGAGGCCAAGATGGCCTGTACCTGTATCGCTCACCTGGATACGTTGATTTCTGATCATGCTAAAATGTTTTCAAAAATGGTCTCAGGGACAGCGAGAGACCGAGACCGAGAAGTGTATTATATCAATATAATTAAAAGTTTGGTTAATTGGTTGGCATCTCATCTGTTTTTGAGTTCAACTGAGAAACTAGGGGTGTGCCAGACCCAACATTAATGCTTATATCACAACCGTGTTCGTGTTTATGTCCACCAATTGTATAATCGATTTGGGGTGGGTTCTCAACCGTTTTTAATGTCATGGCTCTTTATGCAGTTGTATTTATAGTTTTATGTGGGGATCCCAATCAAATCAATGTTAAAACATATTTTTGGCCCCTCCCCTTAGTCCGGGGGAGAGTGGTGGTGGTGGAGTGGGAAGCCCTTCACATAGGAATGCTTAAACTTAATATTACTGATAGCCATCTCTTAAATTCAGAGATGTTGCTTAAACTTATAATCCTCTTACATTATTTGATTCATATCCAGTTCATAGTTCTAGAGAAAAAGTTACTTATAACAGCAACAAGGTCAAACTAACTATTTTTGGCCCCGCCCCTCAACCCCCCTGGGAGGTCAGCCAAACCATGAGTACACATTTGAATCTCCATTAACTATGGATGCTACCAGTGAATTATGGTTTGTAAAATGTATCCATTGTTTGGTTTCGGAGAAGAAGTTACTTTAACCAACATTGCTAAATAATCCTTTTTGGCCCCGCCCCTTAGCCCCCTGTGATCAGTCCTACTATTAGTACAATTTTGAATCCTGAACACCTAGAAATGCTTCCTACCAAATTAGATTGTTTTCCAATCAGTGGTTATGGAGAAGAAGTTTTTTAAAGAATTGTTGACGGACGGACTGATGGACGGACAGACGGACGAAGCCAATGTTTGGCATACGCTCATCTTGATCCTTCGAACTATGTGAGCTAACTATGTATAAAAGTGAAAATAGAGTTGCCATTTCTGTACAAGGCAGTCATTTAATATAAACTGATCATTTAAGTGAAATTCATTAAAATAATTTCATTATATAACTAGAATTGTAAGCCAATGGCTAACTAATAACCCCTGCTCTCCTACTTTCCCACCCTTTGCAATAAAAAAACTTTTATAAGGCAATGTTAGTGACGAACACATTTTTATCTACAAACATACTACACATCGTCCCTAACATTCCTGTGTTGTTTAATTGAATTTGATTTACAGGTTAAGGAGTACTTTTCCAGACAACATTTTCCAACGAAAACCTGTAAAGTGACCTGTTTACCTGATAATAGCAACCAAAATTCTGCATAAAATAATCTGCGTGAATATTTATGGCCATGGTCCCGAACATTCACATGTGAAGCTTGATTGATATTAGACGAGTTTGCTGGTCAACATTTTCCAACACAAAAAAACAACATAGTCTCTAACATCCCTGTGTATTTCCATTGAAATACATTCATAGGCTTCGATAGTGTTACTTTGGCAACCAAAATTTCTGCAGAAAAATACCCTGCTTGCACATTTACACACAGTCCCTAACATTTCTGTATAGTTTCACTTGAATCTGTCCGCGGATTTATGATGAGTTGCCTCGGAAAAATTCCCCAAAACGAGGTAATGTGAACTGGTTACCATGGCAACTAAAATTTCAAAACTTGATATAGATTACGCACATCTACAATGTATAAGGATTATTGCCATCAAGTTAACATTGAAATTCTCCCAGTAGTGTAGGAGGAGTAATCGGTAATCGTCATACGCATGGAACATTTAGAGAGAGGGTTTTTCTCCTACCCACACAACTCCAACAACCCAGGTGGAGTATAAAATGGTCTGGGGTGGATGTTGCAGTATCTGTGATGTAGCATTCAAGTATGGTGGCACTATAAAAGATGCCGTTGGAAACACGGTCCCACTACAAACAGAACACTATTCATCTCCAGCACACACGCATACATACACACACATATATGGAGATATTAGCCAGGTGGAATAGGACAAGTAGTTAGCACCCGATATAGAAGTGTATGTGTTAATTGTATTGATTGTATAAGAATTGTATATCTATGTACTGTAAAGCGCTTTAGAGTGGCTTATGTTAGCTAGATAGGGCGCTATATCAAATATTGTATATTATTATTATTATTATCATTATGTTTACAGACGGACGGACAACCTGATTCAAGTATACCACCCCTAACTTCGTTACAGGGGATATAATAACATCATTGCAGGGGGTAAAAATAGATGGAGATATCTAACTAACGTGGATGGCATCACCAGACCTTCAGACAGGGATGGTGATTCCAGTATACCCCCAACCTCTTCCCAATTATTAGGTGTGAGGAGTATAATAACAAACTGTTGTCATATATTGTAACACTCACGGGTTCACCTCCCCACCAGCGGGGGTCACTCTTAGTCCAACTGCCCAATGTGAAGTACTGTCCAATGTGCTCATCGTACATCTTGTTCGAGATTATTCCGTGCGACTCCGGGTACAGCCCCTGTTAATAGATTTATACATATGCAAGATTATGCGTAATTTTTCTTGACTTTCTCGATAACGTTTAAGTCCAAACGAAATATGATATTATGACAAAATACATACAGCAAGATGGTACATATGAATAGCTTGACCAAGTTTCAATTTAACGTAAATTCTCAAAATTCACATGTTTGTACCCCAAAACAGCAGAACCTACAAATAACGTATAAAACAAACATTTTACCACCTATACATTATCACCTAATTATGGAAGCTTAAACTAATAAAGTCATTTTAGTATTTTAATATAGTAAGGATGATTGAATTCCTGACTTGGTCGACAATATTTTTGTTGAGTTAGGATGATTGTTGGCATTCCCATTGGAACAAACTTTGCCCGACTTGTTTTTATTTTCATACGAGGTTGAATTTGTGGAAGGGCTAATCAGGAAAGGTAACAAAACACCTTGCCAAATCCTTTCATTTCAATTTCAAATATATCACCGATGTGTTGTCTGTGAACAACAAGAAGTTTACTGACCACGTCAATCGTATATACCCTTCTGAACTTGAAATCAAGGACACAACAGACTCTTCTACAGCAGCTGCTTACCTTGATCTCTACTTAAACTATGGCCTACAAGGAGATATTACTACTAAGCTAAACGATAAACGTGACGATTTCAATTATTCCATCGTGAACTTTTCATTTTTTGATAGTTACACCCTTGCTTATTCAAGCTATGGTGTTTACATATCGCAGTTGATTCGCAAATGTTATGGTCGCCAACTTTGTCTCATTAAAAAATGGACATGTTTGAGTATGCTCATTAGTGATTTTACTTGTTGTAATTGACAATGACTCGTTTTTCATTTCGAGGACATTTGGAGGTGACAAAGATTAACATGGCGGGTGTTGTCGATATAGCAGAACACCTGGTCTTATACAGGGGTTTCCATGTAGATCTTTCCTTGTTTTTCGTATTCTGCCCAAAATGTTATCGCTTTTAAGTTCGGAGAAGGTTTTGTTGACGCTCCAGTATTCTCTATTTTTTAGCAGCTAAATCTTCAAAACACAAAAAACCAAATTAGCAGAGCATCATATAGATTTAACAAGAACTGTAAGCCGATAACTGACTAATACACCCCCCCCCCCTCTTCCACACACACACCCCATGTTGTTTGCCAAATACAGTTATGTAGTACTGACACTTTGTTTAGAAATTTTACAAATGCAATGAATTTTGCATGCATATGTAAATGTCTTCAAATGAAATAAGAAGCAAAATGACCTTTCATAAAGAAATTTATGACGCCAGTTATTACATTTTTACAACACACGTGTATAAGTTAGTCCCCAGAAAAGTCAATGAGATAAGGAAATTATCACTCTTGTGTTTTGGAAGAATGCCAGTCAGAACACCGCTCGTAGGAAAGTTGAGAGGTCCAGTAGTCTTCCTCTGCGATATGCATTGGAACAGTGTCACACAAGTCATGGTCCTTCATATCCGTGTTGAAATTGGCCAAATAGTTTAGAAGGATTTGTCCAGACAATTTTTTTCTATAGAAAACCGGTTTATAGTGACTGGTTACCGCAGCAACCATAATTTTGAGAAAAGAAATTTTGCATGCACACCTACACATGGTCAAGTATATCTGTGTTAAGTTTTCATTGAAATTAGCCAAGCGGTTTAAGAGGAATGTCCGGACAATTTTTTTTCTACAGAAATCTTGTTACCATAGCATCCATAATTTTGAGAAAAAAATGTTGCATGCACATATAAGCATGGTTCTTTATATATATGTGAAGTTTCATTGAAATTGGCCAAGCGGTTTAAGAGGCGTTGTCCGGACAAACGTTTTCAACAGAAACCTGTTTATAGTGATCTGTTACCATAGCAACCATGATTTTGAGAAAAGAAATGTTGCATGCACATCTACACAAAGTCCATTATATCTGTGTTAAGTTTCATTGAAATTGGCGCAGCGGTTTAAGAAGAGTTGTCCGGACAAAATTTTTTTATGGACAGACAGAAAGACAGGCTGTTTCCAGTATACCCCCTAACGTCGTTGCGGGGAGGGGGGGGGGGTATAATAACAACATTTAAATTATCGTGGCAACATCTAAATCGGTGCCGACTTCAACGAAGCGCTGCTACATCAAAGGGAATACGGCTACCTGAGTGAACAGAACAAACACCTAAACTGCAGGCTCCACAGTCACGTTTTCCGGAACAAAGGCTTAATCTTTATGTTCCTGAAAATTAGGTGGTGTTCTTAAGATTTAGATATTGTCACGATAATTTAAATGTTATTTTTAAATCTAAATGATGCTCTGATAATCTAGTTTTTGATTTTATAATTTAATCTATGGATATTAAGTTTGGATGGTAAGTTAGGTCATGTATATATATTTTAATTGGTGTTTTGTAGAAATAGCTGCTAAAATGACTTTATAAGTTTAAGTTTCCACCATTAGATGCTAATGAATAGCAGTGCAAGTTTCAATTACATCAGTATACTGGATATCAGTAACACTATAACAAAAGGCCCATTGGCCTTAACGGTCATCTGAACTTTGATGTACTAGTACCAATATTTTCTGTTGTTGTGTCCTACACTGAGATATCATTAACCTGAGCTAGAACGCTAGAACAGTGACAGGTAAGCAAGGGTCTTGTTTATAAGTCAATATATCTCCCAAATCATCAATCCTTGAGCTTTGAACCCAAGTATCAAACTAAGTAACTTTGATCTTTGTTCCATTGTCTTCTTAAAAAAGAGAGTTACAAACAGCTTCCTTGACCTTTGAATCAGTAATCTTAACCTTTTTGGTCAGTTGACAGTTATTCACAATGTCATAACTAAATGTTCATCAGTGAAAAGCTACAAAATTTCATCTTGACATTTTACCCAGTCAGCTTGACTTTTGGTCTGTAAACTGTTTGTTTAATGCCTTCCAACTATCTTTGCTTCATAATGTATATATTCAGTGAATAGCTATAAAATTTGACCTTGAAATTGCAGCCAGTCACCTTGACTTTTGGTCAGTTGAATCCTTTTTTAATTCAAATAAATTTTGCTACATAATGTCATAACAAAATTCCCATCAGTGAAAAGATATAAAATTTTGATAAAGCACTTAAAGACCTTTCCATTTATGAAGAGTATTTGATTCCAGCATATCTGTGTCTTAGTGTTGAAATTAAGCTAATTCGACCCTTTTTAGCCCCTCTCTAAAGCCCTGGGGATGGGCCCGAGTAAACATTCTCCTAAATATCGTCAGAGGTTTGACTAAAAGACTTGTCTTTATCACAACTCAATTTCTAAAGCAAGACATACTTTTCTCTATCATTAACATTTGATTAGCATCCAATTTTTTATAACAAATAAATGACTCTTAAGAATTTAACATACACAGGTGTCAATAAATCTCTGACTTGGAGAAGGATCGATCAAGGTCAGGAAAGCTTGTGTGTATTTACTGTAACAATGGTGGAGTGGCTGGAGAAGGTCAAGGTCATGTGAGTAGGGTGTGTACTTACTGTGACAATGGTGTAGTGGTTGGGGAAGGTCACGGTGGGGAATGTGGCCCTCATGTATGGAGTGTGAACCCCACACTCACGTAGCTTGTGGATGATAGGCGTGATATTTCTCTGGATATAGTCAGCCCGGAACCCATCCAAGGAGATCAGCAGCAAGGGAACCTTCCTTAAATGTAAATCATTGTGATAATCATTATAGTACATCTGACACAGCAAAAGAGATAGCCACCTCAGCAAATTTAATCTCGTTCTAATCCAAAAAATATGTATATAAACACTTATTCAGAATGTGGAAAGGGAAATGAGAACAAGGAAAGTAACTCCTATTGCAGAAAAAACATCTCTAACCGAAAAAAATGGTATTCAGGATTTTTTTTTCATCAGGTAATTAAGTTTTGAAAGAGCATAATCTGCTTTTAAAAAGTGGTTAAAATACTAACATGATTTGGGTTTTGTTGGGAAACTGAAAACTGCTATCTGGTATGTTATTTGAACATAGACATTACATAATGTATACTAACCCTTTACACTGACCAGTGCTGTGATCACTACAGGGTAGTTCTGACCAGTGAAGAGCCAAGTCTTTGACTGCCCACACCTGTGTAGCCAGGTGTGTCCTTAGTTTGATATTTCGGGCAACATCTAAATCTGGAAAGAACTTCAGTCCTGTTTGTAGCTCCACATCTCGTATCCTAGCAACATGTTGGGCTAGATACTCTTCATCGGGCTAGAAAAAGAAATCGTCAAAATATGCCTAATCTAAAACTGGAAGTAACATTTGATAAGTAGGACAACAAGATCTTCACTTCCTTCTCCCTTTGCATAGTTAGGCCAACATCAAGAACAAACTGTAATCGATATCCTCTGCTGGAAATACAAAAGTCATTAAAAACCTAGGTACCGTTTCACTACGCTTTGTAACTTACGAACGTTCGTAACTTTTGCGGGAGTCAGATTTACGAATTACTAAGCGTTTCATAAAAGCTTCGTGACTATCGAACGTTCGTTAGTTACACAAAAACTTTGTGTAACTTTACGCCATCTCCACCATTTCGTAAGTTATGAGAGAAAATGGCGTCGAATATTTGTAAAACAAAAGTGTAAGTACTCACACTACGATTGTGTTTTTATTTCTATACTGAGGCTAAAAATCTGAGTGAGGGAGACTATTATTGAAAATTGAGCGGCGGAGTTCTAAACAAATATGCATGTGGGGTACGGAAAAGTTCAAGTCTGCAAAAGTCGGCAAGTCAGTCATGTTTTACTTGGTTGCTTTAACAGAAAAACCGGCTTATTTTTCAGGAAGAGGAAAAAAACTCAATTTTTTCCAAGTTTGTAATAACTTTTAGGGTATTCATTTATAGTATATAACAATAAGTTAAAAAAAATCTGTTGATAGATTTTTGTAAACATTTTCCTCAGGTTGGAAAGTATGATATATATTAAGATTTTTTTACACAACCAAAATGTGTTTTATGTGATGTTTCGATGACTAGTACGATATATACCCTGTCACCTTCATCAGATTTATGACCAATAAAGCGTATGCTGTGGATAGAACAGTATTAATTTGAAGTTGAATTGGAAATTTCTCATATTATCAATCCATCAACTATCTATTGTTGCACACTTACTCTCCCGTTAATTATATTCTTCTAATTCACTTCGTCATCGGGACAGGGGTGGAAGTGAGGGGCTGGGCACACTTATGGTTACGGGGCAGATATGTTTGTTTTCGGAAAGTACCATCTTCCGTTCCCGTTGGTAGGGAAAGACCTTCAAGATAGACTATTTCAGCGTAGTTCTGTACAGTTTACTTACATTTCAAGGTTGATGTACCGGGTTATCAGTTATAAGACTGGACCACTGGCGCCTGGGAAATTGTAACAACTTGTTTTAGACCTAAACTAAGGGGTTTTGAATAATTTACACTTTTGGGTATTGAACTAAACCCCTAAAAGGTGTACAATTACTCTATGTAGTCCATCAAATATGTCTAGGGGAGTAACACTATAGTTTAGATAAAAAAAACTAGATGTAACAAGTAATCCGACCCTTGTGGACTGGGCCATAGCAACAGTGCACGATTTCGGGTGTACACTTCCAGAAGGAACAAACGTTAAGCCGGGTGTGTTAAGATTCTTCTACTATAAAGTTCAATAATTTACGAAACTATGGAAACCAATTACGGTCAATTTTTGGACTGAAAATTCTAAAACCGCGTTAACTTGTTTTAAGAAATAACGTCGAAATTTTCAAAAATAATGAATGCTTATGATATCGTTGTGCAACATCAAAACAATCGTTATCACACATTTGCTACGATATATAACTATTTAACTATATCTACATTGCTTTATCGGTTGCTAATTATCGCTTCATGGACAAATTAAGGGTAAGAATAGTTACCAAAACAACGTTGATTTACGTTCTGTGGTAAGCTTTTTATTTGGATATCGTTTTCAAAAGTCCATTTCATCAAAACATGAGCTAGTTTAGGAAAGTAATTTTATCAGAAATCTCTTTGAGTCAGAAGGGTTCAACTATGCATATTTTTTTCGAAAATGATTGCTTAAAAAGGGGATAATATCTATTTGTGAAAAAAAATCTTGAACTGAATATATGGTTTATGTACAGAACATTGTTTGAATTTAATTTTTAAAAATGTCAGTCTCCACCCAAAATAAATTGGGTCGCCTTTGCCTCTTGGTATCCAATGTAAACAGTGTCGTCTGCTTGTTAGTGTGTTTACTTGATGTGATGACAATGATGACTCGGTTCTCATTTTGAGGATTGATGCTTGCTTGGATGTGACCAATATTTACATGGCGGGTGTCGTCAATGAAGCAGGAGACGCTTACTCTTCCGGAACACCTGGTCTTATCCTCTTGTGCTTTTACGATAGTCTCCATGTGAATCTTTCCTTTGTTCCTATTTGGCCCCTAGTTTAATCGATTTTGAGTTCGGATTATGGTTTTGTTGACTCTTTTGTATTCTCTGATTTTTTTTCACTTCCACGTTAGCAAGCACTATGTAAGTTTATATTTTCACCGGAAACGCATACAGATGGGAACGAGGATTGCTACTCCCATTCGTAAGTTACGAAAAAGGTTACTAAGACCTTTGTGAAACGGACTAAAGAAATTCATAAGTTTTGTGTAACTTTTTCCCAAATATTTACGAAAGTTCGTAAGCTACGAAGCTTCGTGAATTGTTACCTTGAAACCTAAAATATAGAATTCAGCATCACCAATATGATTTTATTTTCTTTTTATATTCCCGACGACTTGTTTAGCAGGAGATGACAAATGAATTGCTGTAAAGAATTTTCAAAAAATTTCACCTATGTTAATAGCACTTGTTTCTTCCTAGTAATACACACACACAGGAACTTCTCTTCCTGGCAACAGATGTACATCAACATCACATTAAAATACATTTTGAAAATATTTAAAAGTTTTATGTGGGTAAATACAACATGAAGGTAGTACACAGACAGGACACTTACCAGACAGTTCGGTTCTCTGTCCATGTGTGGAAGGATGAAGGTAGTACACAGACAGGACACTTACTAGACACTTCAGTTCTCTGTCCATGTGTGGAAGGATGAAGGTAGTACACAGACAGGACACTTACCAGACAGTTTGGTTCTCTGTCCATGTGTGGAAGGATAAAGGTAGTACATACACAGGACACTTACCAGACAGTTCGGTTCTCTGTCCATGTGTGGAAGGATGAAGATAGTACATACACAGGACACTTACCAGACAGTTCGGTTCTCTGTCCATGTGTTGAAGGATGAAGGTAGTATACACAGGACACTTACCAGACAGTTTGGTTCTCTGTCCATGTGTGGAAGGATAAAGGTAGTACATACACAGGACACTTACCAGACAGTTCGGTTATCTGTCCATGTGTGGAAGGATGAAGGTAATATATACACAGGAAACTAACCAGACAGTTCGGTTCTCTGTCCAAGTGTGGAGGATGAAGGTAATATATACACAGGACACTTACCAGACAGTTCGGTTCTCTGTCCATGTGTGGAAGGATGAATGTAGTATACACAGGACACTTACCAGACAGTTCGGTTCTCTGTCCATGTGTGGAAGGATGAAAGTAATATATACACAGGAAACTAACCAGACAGTTCGGTTCTCTGTCCAAGTGTGGAGGATGAAGGTAATATATACACAAGACACTTACCAGACAGTTCGGTTCTCTGTCCATGTGTGGAAGGATGAAGGTAGTATACACAGGACACTTACCAGACAGTTCGGTTCTCTGTCCAAGTGTGGAAGGATGAAGGTAGTATACACAGGACACTTACCAGACAGTTCGGTTCTCTGTCCATGTGTGGAAGGATGAAGGTAGTACACACACAGGACACTTACCAGACAGTTCGGTTCTCTGTCCAAGTGTGGAAGGATAAAGGTAGTACACACACAGGACACTTACCAGACAGTTCGGTTCTCTGTCCAAGTGTGGAAGGATGAAGGTAGTACACACACAGGACACTTACCAGACAGTTCGGTTCTCTGTCCAAGTGTGGAAGGATGAAGGTAGTACACAGATAGGACATTTACCAGACAGTTCGGTTATCTGTCCAAGTGTGGAAGGATGAAGGTAGTACACACACAGGACACTTACCAGACAGTTCGGTTCTCTGGCCATGTGTGGAAGGATGAAGGTAGTACATACACAGGACACTTACCAGACAGTTCGGTTCTCTGTCCATGTGTTGAAAGATAAAGGTAGTATCCACACACAGGACACTTACCAGACAGTTCGGTTCTCTGTCCATGTGTTGAAGGATGAAGGTAGTATACACAGGACACTTACCAGACAGTTTGGTTCTCTGTCCATGTGTGGAAGGATAAAGGTAGTACATACACAGGACACTTACCAGACAGTTCGGTTATCTGTCCATGTGTGGAAGGATGAAGGTAATATATACACAGGAAACTAACCAGACAGTTCGGTTCTCTGTCCAAGTGTGGAGGATGAAGGTAATATATACACAGGACACTTACCAGACAGTTCGGTTCTCTGTCCATGTGTGGAAGGATGAATGTAGTATACACAGGACACTTACCAGACAGTTCGGTTCTCTGTCCATGTGTGGAAGGATGAAAGTAATATATACACAGGAAACTAACCATACAGTTCGGTTCTCTGTCCAAGTGTGGAGGATGAAGGTAATATATACACAAGACACTTACCAGACAGTTCGGTTCTCTGTCCATGTGTGGAAGGATGAAGGTAGTATACACAGGACACTTACCAGACAGTTCGGTTCTCTGTCCAAGTGTGGAAGGATGAAGGTAGTATACACAGGACACTTACCAGACAGTTCGATTCTCTGTCCATGTGTGGAAGGATGAAGGTAGTACACACACAGGACACTTACCAGACAGTTCGGTTCTCTGTCCAAGTGTGGAAGGATAAAGGTAGTACACACACAGGACACTTACCAGACAGTTCGGTTCTCTGTCCAAGTGTGGAAGGATGAAGGTAGTACACACACAGGACACTTACCAGACAGTTCGGTTCTCTGTCCAAGTGTGGAAGGATGAAGGTAGTACACAGATAGGACATTTACCAGACAGTTCGGTTATCTGTCCAAGTGTGGAAGGATGAAGGTAGTACACACACAGGACACTTACCAGACAGTTCGGTTCTCTGGCCATGTGTGGAAGGATGAAGGTAGTACATACACAGGACACTTACCAGACAGTTCGGTTCTCTGTCCATGTGTTGAAAGATAAAGGTAGTATCCACACACAGAACACTTTCCAGACAGTTCGGTTCTCTGTCCATGTGTGGAAGGATAAAGGTACTACACACAGGACACTTACCAGACAGTTCGGTTCTCTGTCCATGTGTGGAAGGATAAAGGTCATAGTGTCCAGCTTGTCAATATCACAGGAAGACATCCTGACTGATGGCTCAGAACATCGGACAAGAATGACGTAATAATGGGACGGTATCGCTATGGTTTTCCCAACATCTGCGAATCTGTAATCAAAGGTTGATCAATCAAAACATACAGAATGTCGTTATGATCTGTTATGATTATCTTTATACCCCAGTAGTGTAAATCAATGTGTTTGTCCTGATTTCTTTTTTTAAATAAAAGGACAAGCAGTATAAGGATCTGACAGGTTTAATCATTCACCCCTACATTTTTAAATTAATAAGAGAATGCCGAAACATTAACAAATCAAAATCCAAACTCAAAATCGATTAAACCAGGGGCAAACTGTCAATTTAAAATGAACTTGTCTTTTTTTTATTTGGTAAGGTTCAATTGTGACTTTAGGGGTGAATCCTACAAAATGTCAACTTTGCGAAATTGTTCTAAGCAATAATAAGGCTTTGTGTGTGTATGTGTGTTTTACAATGGATAAGGATTTCTGTTTTCATATGCAGCTGTGTTTAATACAAAGATAAATAGTATGACTTGCTTTGTGCTGTTGATGATCCCCTCCCAAAGACTATCGGAGTTGTAATCAAACACGGGTCCAGCAGTCACCTGGATATCCTGTGAATGTTTGTCGTAATCACTAATCAAAGTCCACATATAACGCCAAATACCTGTAACAAACGATACCTTTAGTACTGTAACATAAAAAGTACATTTTTACTATATGCAGAAATATCTTAAGAAAGCAAGAGATCTGAAAGGGACTTTGGCGCCCAAGATAGACAATTTTCATTTGTTCTTAAATTGTGGGATCTTTCCCTTTTTTCTCTTACATGTATTAATAATTTTAGTTCTATAAAATTGGAGAATTCCTTTTGAGAAAAGCAACATTAATTGAAAGAGGGTCGCCTGTAAGCATTTTTGTTTTCTGTTTTTGATCAGTCCAAAAAACCAGTAAAACAATTACAATGTCGTCAAGATCGTTCCCCGCTCATCCATTTATCGTTAAAATACGCAACACTCAGGTGGGCATTGTTCATAAAAACAAGACACATGACATATCCTTTAAAACCATTACTGGTTTACGTACCAGCAATTCCAGTGAATGTAACCAACACAATGAATATAACAGTTCAATATATATATAAATATATTCTTTATAGCAATGACCTAAAAGGGGTTTTACGCCCCTGACCCTTCTGCTTCTACATTAGGTTCGAAATTTTGGATTCCCACCTTTTGACCCCTAGCATCACTGAAGAGTCCTGGGAGGACGAAACAGCTGTATGTAAAGTTTAATTCCTTTTTTGGCATACTGTATCTCTTACTAGTTTAAAAGGTGCAGCACATGTGTGTGTTACGTCATCATTAAGCCTTTTTGTATTAAAGCCATTTTTTATATTAATCAGATCTGTAAAATAGAAAGAAATTGATGATAAGTAAAACAAAGACTATGACTGTACAATTGACTATATTCAAATTAAGTGGGGGAGGATTCATAAGTTCCTTGTGCAAGTCTCATCAAAATGTGCAAGGGGCTCAGATTATAAGTCTCATCAATTTTTATTTGATCATTCCTTTAGAAGATATCTTGTAGAAAGCAATCAGTCAATCAGTTTACAGCAGCTCATTAAATATGCCCTCAATATGCCTATGATCAAACTTGAGTGAGGGGTTTATGAAATTAGTTTTCTAAACAAACTTCATCCAAATCCAATCATTCCTTCAAAAGACATCGTGGTCAATCAGCCAATCAGGTCACAGCTGCCTCATTAAATATGCTCGAAATATGCCGATAATCAAACATGAGTGGGGAGTTCAGGTAATGAGTCTACCAAGCAAGTTTTATCAGAATCCGATCATTCTTTCGAAAGATATCGTGCGGAAAGCAATTAGCGAAGCAGGTCACAGCAGCCTCATTAATTATGCGCAGAATAAGCCGATAATCGAACTTAAGCAAGTGGATTAGGTAATTAGTCTACCAAGCAAGTTTCATCGAAATTCGATAATTCCTTCAAAATATATCGCGCGGAAAGCGAAATCGGACGGACGTGCGAACGGACGGACGGACGGATGAAACCCAATTGTATATCGCCCGCCAACTTCGTTGAGCGGGGGATAACAGCTAAGAACCAGCAGAACCTACATCATTATCTCTCTGAACCTTCGGGTTGGCTGACCTAAAACTGGTATTGACCCCTTTATTGAAGCCAAAATAAATTAGAGATTACCAAAGCGCTAACAAAATCATATTCTGAACTCAAAATCGATTAAACCAGGGGCAAAATATGAACAAGGGAAAGATTTACATGGAGACCGTTGTAAAGTACAAGAGAATAAGACCAGGTGTTCCTGAAGAGTAAGCGTCCTCTGCGTGTACAATATATGTTTAAGAGTGATGGAGGGTTTGCTGAACACTTCAACTCGCCGTGGATTTATTTACTTCATTATCTCCAAAAATCATACTGTTGACGTCAAAATAGATAAAACTGCTGAACTACTAACGCACTGTACAGCTTAAACACTTTGTAGTAGCAAACCACGTAACACAGTATATTACCGGACACTATATATGCAATCAAAGAAGATTTAATGTTTGCGAATTTTACATGTCGTGGGAACGTCTGTCGGCCTTATTGTTTTTTTTGATAGGGACAAATACTGTATAATGCACAACTAAGTACCAAGGGGAACCTTCATATGGAATTTGAGGAGGACCCATGTAGTACATTTCCAGAAATAACGATCACATGAATTGTTGAAGGACGGAAGGACGACGGACCTCAGATGCAGAGTGATTTTAATAGCCCTCTATCTGATGATGGTGGGTTAAAATTTACAATTTAAGGTATATTTAACATATACTGGCTGTCACTTTGAAGTAGTGGTATTAAGAGAAAGCTTATGTTTTTTATGTGCTTTCTAAAAATGAGACTTTCTAGGTTATGAGCAGTGATTTTTACCTATAAAGAATTTACTTTATTTTCTCTATTGGGCCCTGCCCCCACAGGCCCCGACTGGGGGAAGGGGGGGGGGGGTCAGATCGACCATTCATACAAAATTGAATACCTTTTCACCCAAGTATGTTTCTTGCTAAATTTGGTCAAATTCTGCTATGAGATTCATGACTAGAAGGGATTTATAGGGAAAGTTGACGACGAACATCGAACGACGGACGCTGCAACATGGCAGAAGTTTACTTGACCTCCGGGCAGGTGAGCTAAAACAGCTAATTGTAGGTCTTCTGAGTATACAGACGAATAATGTTTAAAGATGTACTCCTCACCTGAGTAGAATCCTGTGTACATAGGGACAGTGTTGGTGTGCAGCCTACTCTCAGTCTGTACCGGATCAAAACCTGTAAACAGTTTGGCAACCGAAATATCCAAAAGTAGTGCTCTCATTTCTTAAATTTTATATGTTAAGCTTAATGAAAAACAGTTGAATTTGCGACTACTGATGTTTACAAAATTCATCTAAAACAAAAGCAAACCACGTCATCAGAAAATATGTCAGCCGGTACCCATTCATGTCAGACAGGGATTCAAAGGGCCCATGAATTTATAGTTTGACAAAAGCAAAAATAAAATATAAGTGATTACAAATAATGACTGTGTTCTATACAAAGATACAATGTACCTATTTGCAATTCATTTTTTCTTCCATTTTGATAGAATAGAGGCTATCTTGAAGGCGAAGTTTTGAAATGTTTATATATACATAAATTAGAAAGATAGCTATTGTACATAGTCAAAGTCCAATATATCTGACTAAACACATGGAATGAAGATCATGAATATCGTCACGTCCTGAATTATTTCAATGATTTTTGGAACAGTACCTTAGTTCTTCATCATGTGTCATAGCCCTTACCTGGGTTGTACAGAAACACCTGTGTGATGTTGTTGCCATGGTAACTGTCACATGACACCTTCGGTAATCTGCTGTCCATCAGCACACATGCATCGTCCAGCAAATTCACGTTCTTGGCACAAAGAAAAATCGAAAACCAGTGATTAGCTTAAATGCAACATAATCAACAGATGACAACATTCAGATATTTTTGTTTTGTTTTTTCTCAAATTGTTTTTTAATATTGCATCATTATGTTTGCGATTATGTTTGTATTACGATCTTGAAATACAATTTGGTACAAAATAAGGATGAACCTGTCGATTTCAGGAGCCTTACCTGTGTTCTAGTGAGCGTGAAGGTTGACCACAGAGGGGTATTAAACAGCTTACTGTATCCGGTCCTGAAGTTTACCTGGTCCAGCTCACATATCTCCAACTCACCATGAGTGGTTACCGGGGCCCCAAACAAGGGGGAAGAACTCTGCACCTTTGCAGTGGTGCTTGTTGGCAGCTTCTGGCAATCAAAGGCTCAAATTATCAGGATGTCAAAAGATTGTTTATAATTGTTATAGCATGACATTTGGAAATTTCTCAATGTCTTTTATATCAAAATGTCAGTGCAGCTATGCAATTTAAACTATAAAAAAGACCTCCAGAAAACTAATTACTCAAATACGAATTATCCTCGCACATGGCAAGTTGGTATGGTAAACCTACTCTTTTGGATTTGTTATAGCCTCAGATATCCTTGTAAAATAAGATTTTCCTTACAAAATCACATAACTGCCAACTTTTCCAATTTTGGACACTTAGATTTAGCTATTTCAACGAATGACTTTGCAAAGCTGTTCCTATTGTCCAAGATCTGATTTTATAATTTGAAAGAACAGTTAAACGAAATCCATATGAAATTGATAGTTCCCACTATTGTATTGTATATATATACAACCGTTTTATTTTTGCTTTATATTTCTTGCACATTGTTTTAAACAAGAGATCCCAGAGGGATCTTGGCGCCAATAGACTTCATTTGTTATTAACAAGTTGGATCTTTCCCTTCTTTTCACTTCTATTCTCTTACATGTATTTAATTTTAGTTATATGAAAGTTTGGAGTTTCTCTTAAGAAAAGGCAATACTAATTGAAAAATAATAACCTGTAAGCAATTCTACTTACACGCTATTGTATTAAAACAAATTTTAATATCGAAAAATGACGCTCTGTCTGCCATTTTATTTTTTCTGATCAGTCCAAATCAAAAAGGCATAACTAAACACTAAGGGGAACCTAAATATGAAATTTGAGAAAGATCGATCAAGGAATAGGAATCACAATCTATAACTGTCAAAATCAAAGATGACCGCCAGACAACGGATGCTGCACCATTAGCCAGGTGATCTATTAATTATAATAACGTTCATTTACTGTCATAATTTGTCATAGATAGAGATATCCTTTTTTCAATATAATCTCACCGTGTCGTCACAGCCACAGAGTGCCTTGTATGACCCAGCATCAATCTGTTTATTACACTTAGGACTTTTATGTAAGGTGGGCTGAGATCTTGTTGGAGGGTCCCTCAGTATGTCATCCAGCGACCCAGTGGTACCATTGTTAGGGCTCGGCACAATCTCTAGTAGATCTATAAAGACAGGACACACATTGTCATAGATATTGCTCTCAGGTCCAATACCAAACCAACTCTTTTATAGTTACGTGAACAAGTTACAGAACATGGTTTGTATTTAATCAAAACACACATTGCAAATAAATTGTGTTAGAAAGTCATAAAACATGTATAATATCTGTTTATTTGGGCTCCACAACTTTCACATTTCCTTTAAAGTGTAATTTCAAAGCGTACATCAAAAGATACATTCTTTTGAAGCATAACAGAAACATTAGATGCAAAGTCTATCTTGAATGTTGTGAATCACCAGGTGCATTCTGATACAGCAGGGGAGGTAACAAACACTACAAAGCATACCATTATAAAGTTTTTAATGTAAATACCTAGTCAATTCATGCAAACCATCAACTTTATCTAGTCATACACGAAGAGAATTGGAAATATTACAGCAATATTACTGACACTCACCTGACATCATGTTGTAAAGCTCTATGTTCTCGAATGGTTTGGTTGTGTAATTCACCTTAAATCCGGGTCCATGAGCCAGAAATAAAGCCTGAAAAATTGTATGAAATCATATCTAAAAGCATTTTTCTGGAAAAACTTCTTGTCTCCATCTATGAGAATCCTCGGATATCTGCTGAACTAAATCTGTGATGGGCTTCATGAAATATCTTGTACACAACCCTTATATTTTAGCAAGTAGCATATCCAAAAGGACTTAATCACTATGATGACAGTTCAAATTTAGATGATACGTTTTCAATGAAACTGATCTAACAAACAAACCAGATACATTAGTTCATTCCGTACATGGTATTTAATCAGAGACTTGGAAGGGGGAGGTACAAACATCAATCATGTCTAAAGTTGCGTACCTACCTGCATACTTTTGTACAGGTTGTCATAACCATGGTTACCTTGCAAACAAAAGGAACTTCTCTTCCTGGCAACAGATGTACATCAACATCACATTAAAATACATTTTGAAAATATTTAAAAGTTTTATGTGGGTAAATACAACATGAAGACCAATTACATTTTCAAACTTTCAAACATGTTTCATCAACAATAAACCATCGAGATCTTACTAGAAATGTGAGGAAATATACCTCATCATCCAATTTTAGTAAGTGACTTTTAACTTCAAAACATTAGCACATACACATTTTTCGGTGTATCATCACATCGAATTTTATAAAAAGGAGAGAGTCCATCTCAGGAAACGGAAATGTGGACAACAGAAAATTGACACTGTTTACCATGGGTAATTCACATCCCTCGCACCTTGACGAAATCAAAAGGTGATATAGCAATGTAAGGGGACCTTACTTGGACACTGTCCACTTAGCCTGGACATCTAGGACGACATCCCCTATACGTGGGTTGTTGGAGTAGTGGTGGCGGACGGGAATGTCTTGTCGTGAGAAGGCGTGGAAATGACCACTCTTACACTCCAGCTTCTTCAACAGGGCTGCTTCAGCCATTGCTGCCACAAACAATATTTGAAATAATTCCTGCAGGATAAATCTTTCATTATTGAACAGTTCTACACCGATCCATTCACAGGGTATTAACTGTGTTGACAGAAAACATTATCATTTTCGATACTGCCTTGTGTACACATTATACAAGAGGCCAAATGGGCGTGGATTGCTCGACTATATTCTTCAACCTTGAAAGCCAACTTTCTGCATATGCTTTCATACAATAACACATGGCCTATAGGTTATTGAAAAGAAGAAGATTAACATTTTTAATATATCCAACCCACGTGACATTGAAAGTTGGTTAACAGCATGCCATATTTTTCATTACCTGGTAAAACCTGTATCATAACTGTCAGACATGCGTACATATATGTATCCGGGTAACTATTATCTCCTGTATAATAACCTACCTGTAGTATTTCTGATCACGTCCATGTAACTATAACAACCTACCTGTATAATAACCTACCTGTATTATATCTGACCATGTCCATGTAACTATAATAACCCAATTGGAGTATTTCTGACCATGTCCATATCACTATAATAACCTACCTGTAGTATTTCTGACCATGTCCATGTAACTATAATAACCTACCTGTATAATAACCTACCTGTATTATATCTGACCATGTCCATGTAACTATAATAACCTAATTGGAGTATTTCTGACCATGTTCATATCACTATAATAACCTACCTGTAGTATTTCTGACCATGTCCATGTAACTATAATAACCTACCTGTAGTATTTCTGACCATGTCCATGTAACTATAATAACCTACCTATATTATTTTTGACCATACTCATGTAACTATAATAACCTACCTGTAGTATCTCTGACCATGTCCATGTAACTATAATAACCTACCTGTAGTATTTCTGACCATGTCCATGTAACTATAATAACCTACCTGTATTATTTTTGACCATGTCCATGTAACTATAATAACCTACCTGTATTATTTTTGACCATGTCCATGTAACTATAATAACCTACCTGTAGTATTTCTGACCATATCCATGTAACTATAATAACCTACCTGTAGTATTTCTGACCATGTCCATGTAACTATAATAACCTACCTGTATTATTTTTGACCATGTCCATGTAACTATAATAACCTACCTGTATTATTTTTGACCATGTCCATGTAACTATAATAACCTACCTGTAGTATTTCTGACCATGCTCATGTAACTATAATAACCTACCTGTAGTATTTCTGACCATGTCCATGTAACTATAATAACTTACCTGTATTATTTCTGGCCATTTCCATGTAACTATAATAACCTACCTGTATTATTTCTGACCATGTCCATGTAAAAATAATAACCTACCTGTATTATTTCTGACCATGTCCATGTTACTATAATAACCTACCTGTATTATTTCTGATTATATCCATGTAACTATAATAACCTACCTGTATTATTTCTGAGCATTTCCATGTAACTATAATAACCTACCTGTAGTATTTCTGACCATGTCCATGTAACTATAATAACCTACCTGTAGTATTTCTGACCATGTCCATGTAACTATAATAACCTACCTGTAGTATTTCTGACCATGTCCATGTAACTATAATAACCTACCTGTAGTATTTCTGACCATATCCATGTAACTATAATAACCTACCTGTAGTTATTCTGACCATGTCCATGTAACTATAATAACCTACCTGTAGTATTTCTGACCATGTCCGTGTAACTATAATAACCCATCTGTATTATCTCTGACCATGTCCATGTAACTATAATAACCTACCTGTATTATTTCTGACCATATCCATGTAACTATAATAACCTACCTGTAGTATTTCTGACCATGTCCATGTAACTATAATAACCTACCTGTATTATTTCTGACCATGCTCATGTAACTATAATAACCTACCTGTATTATTTCTGACCATGTCCATGTAACTATAATAACCTACCTGTAGTATTTCTGACCATGTCCATGTTACTATAATAACCTACCTGTATAATAACTTACCTGTAGTATTTCTGACCATGTCCAAGTAACTATAATAACCTACCTGTATTATTTCTGACCATATCCATGTAACTATTATAACCTACATGTAGTATTTCTGACCATGTCCACATAACTATAATAACCTACATGTATTATTTCTGACCATGTCCATGTAACTATAATAACTTACCTGTATTATTTCTGACCATGTCCATGTAACTATAATAACCTACCTGTATTATTTCTGACCATGTCCATGTAACTATAATAACCCACCTGTATTATCTCTGACCATGTCCATGTAACTATAATAACCTACCTGTATTATTTCTGACCATGTCCATGTAACTATAATAACTTACCTGTATTATTTCTGACCATGTCCATGTAACTATAATAACCTACCTGTGGTATTTCTGACCATGTCCAAATAACTATAATAACCTACCTGTATTATTTCTGACCATGTCCATGTAACTATAATAACCTACCTGCAGTATTGCTGACCATGTCCATGTAACTATAATAACCTACCTGTAGTATTGCTGACCATGTCCATGTAACTATAATAACCTACCTGTATAATAACTTACCTGTATTATTTCTGACCATGTCCATGTAAATATAATAACCTACCTGTAGTATTTCTGACCATGCTCATGTAACTATAATAACCTACCTGTAGTATTTCTGACCATGTCCATGTAACTATAATAACTTACCTGTATTATTTCTGGCCATTTCCATGTAACTATAATAACCTACCTGTATTATTTCTGACCATGTCCATGTAAAAATAATAACCTACCTGTATTATTTCTGACCATGTCCATGTTACTATAATAACCTACCTGTATTATTTCTGATTATATCCATGTAACTATAATAACCTACCTGTATTATTTCTGAGCATTTCCATGTAACTATAATAACCTACCTGTAGTATTTCTGACCATGTCCATGTAACTATAATAACCTACCTGTAGTATTTCTGACCATGTCCATGTAACTATAATAACCTACCTGTAGTATTTCTGACCATGTCCATGTAACTATAATAACCTACCTGTATTATTTCTGACCATGTCCATGTAACTATAATAACCTACCTGTAATATTTCTGACCATGTCCATGTAACTATAATAACCTACCTGTAGTATTTCTGACCATGTCCATGTAACTATAATAACCTACCTGTAGTATTTCTGACCATGTCCATGTAACTATAATAACCTACCTGTATTATTTCTGACCATGTCCATGTAACTATAATAACCTACCTGTAGTATTTCTGACCATGTCCATGTAACTATAATAACCTACCTGTAGTATTTCTGACGATGCTCATATAACTATAATAACCTACCTGTATTATTTCTGACCATGTCCATGTAACTATAATAACCTACCTGTATTATTTCTGACCATTTCCATGTAACTATAATAACCTACCTGTATTATTTCTGACCATGTCCATGTAACTATAATAACCTACCTGTATTATTTCTGACCATGTCCATGCAACTATCATAACCTACCTGTAGTATTTCTGACTATATCCATGTAACTATAATAACCTACCTGTATTATTTCTGAGCATAACCATGTAACTATAATAACCTACCTGTAGTATTTCTGACGATGCTCATGTAACTATAATAACCTACCTGTATTATTTCTGACCATGTCCATGTTACTATAATAACCTACCTGTAGTATTTCTGACCATGCTCATGTAACTATAATAACCTGCATGTATTATTTCTGACCATGTCCATGTAACTATAATAACCTACCTGTAGTATTTCTGACGATGCTCATGTAACTATAATAACCTACCTGTATTATTTCTGACCATGTCCATGTTACTATAATAACCTACCTGTAGTATTTCTGACCATGCTCATGTAACTATAATAACCTGCATGTATTATTTCTGACCATTTCCATGTAACTATAATAACCTACCTGTAGTATCTCTGACCATGTCCATGTAACTTTGATAACCTACCTGTAGTATCTCTGACCACTACAGTGTCCTTGCCTATCTTCTGCTGATGGAAGTCCTTATGGACTCGGCCAATGGTGCCGTCGAACACTAGCACCTCCTTGGTTTTGACATATGTACTTAGTTCCACCTTCCTGTCACAGGACGTGGCTTCCATTCCTAGTGTAGGTGAAAATACAGCTTTTTACATTACGATACTGAAATTATTCTCGGTCCCTACTGTATACCAGCAAATATTCAACAAGTAACACATTTACCATCTTTGTTAAAAAGAATATCTGTTCAATTTTAATTTTGTCCTTCACATTCACATTATAATTTTACCTGCGTTCCCTGTAAAGATGCTTTTCCTGCTAGCATGTTCTACTGCAAATAGCTTTTGTTACACAACTTTACCACACAATATGTAACTCTTAACACAACATTTGAATTAAACATATGCATTACTTACCATGGTCAGCAAGCATGATGAGGTTTACACAGTTATGAATGTCACGGCTGTACAGGCCTTCCATTAACCTGGCTATCAACTGGTCCACCTGCGTCAACATGGCGTCTACCTGTAGAAAAACACAGTAAACTATACAACAATACCTGTCTCTCACCTTGTCACCCGCATTAGCATGGAGTCTATCCATGTCAGCATGTATTGTATCACTTGTCACCCGCACCAGGATGGAGTTCACCCATGTCAGCATGTAATGTATCTCTAAACATGGCGACAATAGTGTGAAGTAATCAGTCAAATCACATCTGATCATATATAAATGTTAATGTTCATTAAAATTTATGGCTCAGTTCACAACATCACACAGAGACGTCCCTGGTTCACATGGACTTTGGACGAGTTTAGTATAACATAAACAGGTCGAGGGAAACCATTATAAAATGTAATAAAGAAAATTGGCCTTTTTGGAGCCAATTGGGGTATGGATTTGTGACTTAAAATAGTCAAAGATGACGTAACACACACATATGCTGCACCTTTTAACTTCAGTTATAGATACATTATGCCGAAAAAATTGATTAAAACTGCATCATACAGTTGCTTCGTCGTCCTAAGACTCTTCAGTGATGCTAGGGGCCAAAAGTTTGGAATCCTAAATTTCTAAACTAATGTAGAATAAGAGCGGTCAGGTGCGTGAAACTCCTTTAATTTATGAATTTATATGTAAAATTAAACTAGTTCTGTATAATTTCAAATCGTGTACTACGAAAATGTGTATAGTATGTACCGTGTCATTACTCAAATGATATACCTGTGACTATTGAGGCTCCAGCAAACCTCGGGGACTAAAACATCTACTAGCAGAGTGTGCCATCCACTATCATGAAAGATGACGTAACAAACAAATGATGCACCTTTGAAATTTGGTAATAGATACTGTATGCCGCAAAAAATGAATTAAACTGCATTAAACAGCTGTTTCGTTCTCCTAGGACTCTTCAGTGATGCTAGTGGCCAAAAGGTGGGAATCCAAAATTTCTAAACTAATGTTGAAGCAGAAAAGCCCTGGTCACTAACATGGATACATTGGTATCAAGGTAATCATGGTTCAATATTTCCCATGGACAGGGACATGTCCAAAGACCAATCCTTGAAGCATATATGTATAACGTTGGCAGACCTTAGGACCAAATCATAAAGTATGTTTTTGGTCGTCTCTTAATACCCAGAAATTGTATAGTGTTGGGGTGGAGACCTCAGCCAATTAAAAGTTATGACTCAGGAGTCAAATCTGCATAGGTGTGGTAAAATCGTAAGTCATGATTGTGATCGTCTCTTCATGCCTAGTAATTGTATAATAGTTTTTGGATGGGAATATCAACCTTATTAACTTTATTATCCAGGAGTTACGTCTGCAAGAGCGTGGATCACTACAGAACCAATCATGATATTAGGATTTTGTTTGTCTCGTTAAAGGGTTTGGATTGAGTATCGATTTAAAAGACTTTACTCTACTTACCTATTGGGGTTCGCCGCTCTGGCCCCAGGGGGTCAGAGTCCCAATTTATGCAAAATCTGTTCCTCTTCCCCTTAGGATGTTACTGACTAATTTTGGTTAAAATCAATGCAGTACTTTATGACAAGTAGGCATTTAAATGCAATGTTGATAGACAACGTGCAGACGACGGACACTGCTCTATGGCATATTAAGTTCATATTATTTTTTGTATTTTTTTCATAAATAATTCCGTCTTAGAGGGAATTTAAAAAAAAAAGAAATTAAATGGATTTTATAACGACATTTTTAGACATTGCAAAATAACATGACGTGTTGTATTTTAGAGAATTTTAAATGATTTAGTATCTAGACAAAAAAATAGAAGCAAGCTCTAGCTTATAATACGTACCACACACGTTTTAGAAGATATCAAGTAAGATAAAAATAGGTTTCAGTATGTTCTCTCTGAAAGATTATATAAATTAAATTATTTACGTCAAACAGTTATAAAACCAATTACAGCATTATATATTGCGATATTGAAAATTATAGTGCAATGATTGTCACATGGCAAATATTGCGATATATTGACTATGGTGATATTATTGTCAACCCCTGTTCGGAATAACTTAGAGTTGGATAATGAGGCCGACTATTTCGTACTGCCAAAACATAATCAAAGCGATGAAGGTGTTGATTTTGAATTTTCTTTAATTTCCATCGGAATTTGTTCTAATTTGTTAAAGGTGGGGGAAAGAAAACCAATCATGTACCGATGTACAGATGGACAAGGTCTTAGGTTTGATACAAAGTGAGGATGCATCAGGACAGATTTATTCAAACCCATTATTAGTATTCTAGCTGATAGGGGGTGGCAGACTCTGCTGATGGATTTTTTAGTCCCCGAGGTTTGCTGGAGCCTTCATAGCCACAGTCATTTGAGTAGTGGCACGGTACATAATATACACATGTTCGTAGTAAACGATTTGAAATTATACAGAACTAGTTTAATTGTACTTCAAAATTCATTAATCAAAGGGGTTTTACGAACCTGACCCTTCTGCTTCTAAAGTAGTTTAGAAATTTTGGATTCCTACCTTTTGGCCCCTAGCATCACTGAAGAGTCCTAGGAGGACGAAACAGCTGTATGATGCAGTTAATTCATTTTTTTTTTGGCATACTGTGTCTATTTCTAAATTTAAGAGGTGCAGCATATGTGTGTGTTACGTGATCTTTGTAACATTTTTTAAAATTTTTATTTCTGTCATTTTTAAATGTCCGAAAACTGCCACATCAGCTTTCTGAGGGATCTCACTTGGGTTTCACTTGAATCTCAAAGGGATATTACTGGAATCTGCTACAACACTGCAGAGATCACCAGGGATCCAGTGAACCTGTCAGGATCCCGCTGGGATTTCACTGGAATCTTGTCAGGAATCCTTGTGAATCCAATACGCCGTTTCCGAGATACAAGAACTCTTTTGAAGTGGAGTAAGAAATAGGTGATTTGATCATGTGACCGCGAACAATTTAGGGCACTTCACAATGGCGGCATTGACGACCGAATGACAGCTATATTCGCTCGACTTTTTTAGTCGCTTGAGGTTAAAAAGGGACGAAACAAAGATACAGGCTCTAAAACTAAGTCATGGTGTGTTGTACCTAGATGTGTAACTGTCAGTCGTAAAAGCAATAATCTGGCAAAATGTAACGTTCAGATCGTTCCCAACAGCAAAGAGCAACCCCGATTACGAGCTCTGTGGATTGCATTTATACTTCTCAATACAACATAAATTCAATTAATCAGTTATCTGAGCTAATTTTACTAATACCCTTTTTGTTTTATTTGAAGTTGTGATCTCTCTTTCGACCAAAAACATGACCTCGCTTACCGTCATTGATAACTCTTCTATTTAGCCGCAAAAAATGCCCTAAATAAAGTCACATGGTGATGAACGTCACGTGACTAATCCAACTGAAGTTGTATCCCGGAAATGGCTAATTGGAATGATCCATCCCAACCGGATTTCACTGGGATCGTCCCACCATAATTTCACTGGGATCGACGCCAAGAATCTTTGGGAAATATCTTCGCAAATTCGTGTGAGTTTCTCCATTTAAATGTATTTACTGGTACGGATGTTTTCATGTCATCCACAGAGGAGCTGATCCCCTTGAGTATAAGCTGATATTGCTCCCAAATTCAATTACCATTTCTGAGATAATTTATATTTCTATGAATTCATGAAGAATATTCATGAACTTTCATGCACTAATGCAAAATATCCAATTCATGAATAGATCATCATTATACATCAAGTTTTAAGTCCAAGTCCATGAACTTATCATGAACAATAATCAGCTGACAATGTTTATATAATTCATAAACTATTTATGAATATTCATGAAGTATGCAAATATTCCAGGTCATGAATAGCTCATTGATGTTCATTGACTTGATGGCTCATGAATATTTACAAATTTTTTAATTGACAATTATTCAACAAGTTTCAGCTGGTGAATGTTCTTCAATAAATCATGAATTTATCAAAGACATTTACTGATTTTAATCATGAATTATTAATGAAATGATGAAGTGATTCATAATTATTTCACAAGGGATGTTACCCTCTTCTGCGGTATGAATTTACCAGAATTACCAGACACACGCCACTTCTAAGACAAAAGAGATATTACCTGTGAACTAACTGGCCCACTACCATGTCCAGAATGGTCAGGCTCACTGATGTACAGGGTGATGATGTCAGGACGCTGGTCATCGGCCATGCTCAACCATCCAAGGACTGTGTCCACTCTCTCCTCAAAGGTCACTGACCTACAAATAACATAGTCTACATGTAACCAATACAGGTTATCGTATTTTACCTACCGTATTCAACCCATTAACCCCCTAGGGCGCTTACAAAATGAGAAAAAGGGGGACACTTATTGGGACTATTTAATGTGTGAAATCTATGAAATATTACAAGAAATTGTATATTTTTACGAGTATATCTTATTCATAAAGCATTGCAGAAATATAGGTATTGAGTTGGTTATTGACAGTGCTGTTTATTTTACCGCCATAAACTGGCTAGCGAAATGCAAAATTGGCCGATATCGCGTAAGGGAGTGTGACATTTAAACATCGTCAAAAAGGGGAGAGACGCTTATTGGATCGAATACGGTAATAAGCGCACCAAAAGTGGTGTGCTTAATAGAATGTACACGGAATAGTTTAAGTATTTCAAGGTTTAGAAAACAAAGGTATTTAGTTGTCATTGGTTAGACATATCATTGAGATAATTGGTATCTGTTTTATAGTTTTAATTAGTGTAGCTATCTTCTTTATGAAGAAAAAAACAGTTGGACGCACTTATTACATTTGTAGGACAGGTGCATTTATTTGGTCGAATCTAGTATATTTCTTAATCAAGTAACCTCATTTACAAGATGTTATCTTAGAATGACTATATGAAACGATCATTTTATAGCATCCAACCCGAAACACCTTCATAAAAACCTTAGCGCCTGAAAAAATATCTTAATTATCTATAAAAAAAAACTCTGCTTGAGGATTTTTAAGTACCCGAGGTTTGCTTGAGCCTCCATAGCCACAGTTATCTTTTAAATTCTTAAAATAAAGGTGTTTTACGCATTTGATCCTTCTGCTTCCACATCAGTTTAGAAATTTTGGATTCCCCTCTAGCATCACAGAAGAGTCATTGGAGGACGATACAGTTGTAGGATGCAGTTTGATTCATTTTTTCGGCATTTTGTATCTATTCCTAATTTTATGAGGTGCGGCATATGGGTATGTTACCTCATCTTATAATTGTAATTAAGCTAGCAAGGTAAATTATAAAGTGTGGAATGATTTGTGTGAGATGTGTAGGAATTAAGTGTCATCTCGTGCCAGCTGACTCCTCTTGCTGCAGAGGATTTGCCACTGGGACTCACCTAGACTTGCTGATAAGAGTCTTAAAAGAATACTTCTAATAAGATCTCTTTAATTTTATAAAGGAACCCACTCAAGTAGCCAAGTATTAAAGCTATACGTAGATCGAGTTTCCTCTTGCCCTAAAACAAGACTTAGACATTTTGACAGATATATGTCTAGTGTTGGGCCAGAGCTCATTCCTATATCAAAACATGAAATTATTCGACAACTTTTGGTATTAATGTGTTGCTTTGCGTAGAGTAGTTCGCTGCTTCTCTAAAAATCTTCTGTAAAAACACGTGATCAAGTCAAGCATGACGACCCCAGGTCACCGACAAGTTTTCATCAGTTTTCACCACACTCTTCCCCGTTTAATTTTGGAAACCTGAGGGCCCTTCCCACACAGTTCCGTGGGAATCTGTCTTTGGGCAACAAAACACCTCAGTTTGGATGTCCAACTTAAAGAGGACCATGTAAGCCGGTGCTAAACACAGTTATCCTGTCCGTTAAGGAGAACAGTCTTCGTTAGACCATGCCTCAAATGGGCTCCAATGACAGTGGCGAACCCTTCCCTTGAAGTTGGCTAATTTCCTCCAGTGATGGATATGTTCCTGGGTCGCAGAACACAGTCACACATCCAGACACCTCCAACTGATACCCTTCCGGTGATGCTGTCACTGTTGCCATTACATCGTGGACCGATGCATCCGGCGGGAGCTTTGCCTTTCGTTTCCGATGGATGGTCGGGGCGGTCTGTTTTTCTAACTGCCTCCTTTGATAATGACAGGAAGAATTCCAAATCTCCCTCGTCCACATTCGTCCGGCTTGAGAACTCTTGTGTGGGTATAGACATTTTAGATGGTGGTGGGGACCCCTTGGAGCACTTGGATGAATATCCTTCTTCTTGTGGTGGTCTCCTGCAGAGGGACTCTCTTCTATATGATGGTCCCCATCTCATATAGGGAATCCTGCTGCGGTCTTGTACTTGGATTACATTACTTAGCTGGCCTTCTCTAGGACCAGCCACAAAGGCAGAAACATTTGTCTGGTAGAGGTGACTCATGACATCACGGGGATTCAAGGTATTTTTGCGTGGCATTCTCCACTGCCCTAAGGTGTTTGGATATCACCACAGTCCATTGTCCTTTCTGCCATGGTATCACTTGCAAAGAGAATATAGGGGGCAATTCCCTGCCGGCCCGTAGTGTCGCAGGATTCTGCTGGACGGTAAACCTCCCTGCCCAGAATAATCATCTTAGGTGTCTGTCCCGTGCTCCGGTTCACCTGTGGACCTCATTGCTCCAGCAAGCTGAGGAAAAAAAACAACCCAGTCGGTTTGTCGTCGACCGAAAAAACACATGACCGCATCCATTAGAGTCCTGTTATAACTGGAACGGCTTCTCGAACCGGGAGAAGAAAGAGTTTACTGATGCCTTTGCGGTGACCTCAGCTGCCCATACCATGCAAACTTCTCTTTAATTGTTTTCCATGGTTCTTGCAATGCCCTGAAGCCCTGCTGAAGGTAAATCATGGTGAAGGTGCAGATCGTGCCCCGGAGTCCTTTTGGTATCACAAGCTTCAGAATCCTTAATTTCCAGGAATAAAACTCTCAGACGTTCCTTGTTTATCCAGTAAACATTTGAAGCAGAGTTTCAGAGAAACAAATTCGCAATTGAAGGTATCTCTCTTTTCAAAAGCCATTCCAATACCAACTCAAGATCAGTATCCATGGCCTGTTCTTGCCGAATTTCCTCCTTCGTGAATCCCCAACACTTCGCCGTGCCTACCGGTGATTGCACAATAAGCACTATCTCTCCATCTTTTGTCAAGGTGTGTACCTTCCGTACCAACGGACACACCTCTACGCATACCGGGATCCTACCTTCCGAACTACTGGGATCCCAATACATACCCCCATCGGCATGAGCCCTTTGGCAATATCTAAATCGCCACATGGCAAGTCCTCTAACCGAATTTCGTGAAGGTAGTGGTTGTTCCCTAATGACATCCTTTAGAGTGCATCAGCGTTGGCATGGAGACTACCTCTGGGGTATCCTAAGATTTCATGAAATTTTATTGACAAATAAATTGACAAAAGGATCGGACAGCAGGCATAGCCTATTTAAGTCCTCTCCTCAAGAAACAAACGGTGGTACAAACATTAAGACATTTAACATATAATGTACACAATACATAGATAATACACATAAATAAATGCATGCATGACGCACCTGCATGGACATATACTCATGCGCGCTCACACACACACATCCTCATGAACACTCACATGCATGCATATGCATATATACATGCATACAAACGCGCATAATACTTTCTAAGATCATGCTGTACTGGCTCAACTCCTCAATCCATCTTACCAGATGACCATGTGGTTACTTGAACCGGAACAACCAGGTCAGACTATTGTGGTCGGTCTCTACCTTAAAGGGTTTTCCTAACAAGTAGTGCCTAACCTGCCGAGTTGACCGGACAATAGCCAAGAACTTTTTCCGCGTAGTGCAATACCGTTTTTGTTCCGGCGTAAGAGCAAAGCTGGCATAGACTATCACTTTCTGCTCTCCATCAACAAGCTGTAGTATCTCCCCTCCGATCGTCTCGTCCGATGCATCCGTATCGAACACAAAAATATCCCTTTGATTGGGCAGAGCAAGCAGGGGTGGTTGCGTAAGCATCGCCTTAAGTTTCTCAAATGCCTGCTAATGTTCGTCTTCCCATTTGAAAGGTTTCTTTCCTGTAATACTGTAGAATGGAATAGCAACCTCTGCAAATTTTTAAATAAACAAACAACCTGTGATAATTTACCAAACCCAGGAATCTCTCTACTGGAACCGCCCAGTCATGAATTGCCTTAATGTTGCTTTTTAACATTGCTAAGTTTTCTTCACTAACAATCCGGCCAAGGAATTCCACTTTTCTCTGACACCATACACACTTTTTCTGTTTGAGCTTTATTCCGTAATACCAGTCTCTTCCTTAAGTCTTAACCAAGTTGTTCAAATGATCCTTAAAATCTCCAGATCACAATAACGTCCAGGAAAGCCAGAGTTGTTTTCCCATTAAGGCCACTGAGTACCAAGTTGCTCATCTTAGAAAATGTTGCTGGAGAATTGCTCAGACTGAAGGGCATTTTTACAAGTTCGAATGTCCCTACTTGGTGATAAAGGCTCTTTCTTTCGGTCCTCTTCTTCAATTTTTATATATTTGCCAATAGCCCCATACAGTGTCCAGTTTAGTAAACCACCGATTACCGGCACAATCCTCCACCAAAGGCAACGGATCCACATCCTTCAGTGTCAGATCATTGAGAGCCCAATAGTCGATGCAGTATCTGACTGACCCGTCGCGTTTAAGGACCAATACAGGGGCCGATGCCCACTCAGAGACAGAGGACTGGATTACACAAGCCTCAATGATCATGTGAGTTACTCTCCTACTCCTACTGCAAAGTGAATTGGGGTGCGTTGTTAACTGGTGTGGCCCTGTGTGTAAATCCTGTGTCCGATTTCTCTGAATGTTCCTATGTCAAACATGTGAAAGGCAAACCCATCCTGAAATTCGCATATTGTTGCAATCAAATCTCGAAATTCCCAATGAGACAGGCACTCCTGTGACAGGGCCAGCATATCGTTAACATGTTACGGGATTTCTGTATTTTGGAGTATATCTGGATCTGGGTACCCCGTCTGACTATTAATGTCGGGAGGATCATTTTCTTCATACTCAGGAGAATTCCTGCCTCTGTTGCTTTTCCGAGTATCCTTCCTTTCTTGAATACCGCAATCCGATCTGACAACATAATCTTATAGCTTGTCTTCCATTCTGCATTTCACTCTACATGCCGAATGTGGAGGTATGACTCCCATCTTTTCTAAAATCAAACCGGGGACTGGGCAATTCATCAATGCTGCCCATCCGTAGAGAGGTTGTGTTGGATCCTATTTTCAACAAATGGTTAACCATGTCGATCTGGGCCCCTTGGCAAATAAGGAAATCGAACCCAAGCAGCATGTCATCCTCAATTGGTGCGACATGAATAATCTCGTTATACACGGAAGCACAGAATCTAAAATGTACCGGTCTTATTTTCAGGCCCATCATAGTCGTATCCCTGGCAGCAATAAGGAATTTCCTTTTGCACAGCGTTGGTGGATTTGGGTCCATCATTCGGAAATGAGTGTCGACTCCGCCGCTGTATCGACGATGGCATCCACGGTTATATTTCCGTCCTGCACTGTTGTGAGGTACAGGGAGCTCGATTTAACCTTGTTAAGACTCATCCCCTCCATGTCCTGACACCCAACCCTCCTTGTGCGTTCCCCAATTCTGGCAGGAATTTGGTCTCCATAGAATGCAGTGGGGATGCCTTTTAAGTTGTTGGCGTCACCGAATGAACTGGTACATCTCCCTGGATTGCTTTGACACACGTCTGTGTCTGCTCCCTGTCCATTGTTTACCGGTAACAGGTTATCAAAACAAGTTTGCACTTCCGATAGGACCGGAAGTTCCCCAGGAGATCTTTCTGAGCTCAATACGTGGTTGAGGAATCCTCCGACTTTTTCAACCCTATTATGCTTAAAGCTCCACCCTGAAAGGACACGGGAGGTTTATAAAACTAGCTGTAACAATTTATCAGGTCCCTGTCCCTGTACATATCTGTAACGTTATTGATAATGTTGGGGTATTGGTGTACCCTTTTTATGTGTTGCAGGTTCTGTGATTAACAAGCTCGATTGGACAGAATTTTATAAACTCACATATCACTGCAAAGTCTCATAACTCTGCCAGTGTCTGATCGGGACCATATTCAGTCATCCGATATTTTCTTGAGATAGGACAAGTATACACATGTAGCAAAAGTAATGGAAACCCATACACTCGTTTGGATAGTAATATACCTCTGAAATTCAATCGTTTGATTCTTCAATTTATCACTTCAACAGTTGGGGAATTTAGTACACAACGGGGTTGATTCATGATAGATTTTTCTCCTGTCATTCACAGATTTGACGCCCAATTTACATGTTCTTGATTTGATTCTTCAACATGTTGTCGGACATATGAGAGGTTATTTGTCTCTTAGTAGGGGAAAAGCGTAACACATCAAGCAGTATAATGTCTTCGCTTTTTGTAGAGTACATACATTTACATGCACTTCCAGATTATCTCCCTTAGACCATCATTCTCTCACCCATCATATATAACATACATACATGTCATCCCCATAAGGGATTTCACTGACAACCCTAGGGTATTACAGATAGCATGTGCTACAACGTCACTCGCATCATTTTATGTAGCGGAACCATGAAGCAAAATAATAACATTGTCATTGTTTCGCGGGGGATAATAAGTCACATAGATGACTAAATCTGTCAATCCCCATCCTTTCCGTCAGAGAACTGACCTTCACCTCAAAGTGTGACTTTCACCTACCCATCATACATTCTCCATATATCTGGCTGTATTCCTGAGATGTTGACATCAGACCCAACCCAGAACATGGACGCTGATCTTTTGCCCTGTTTCTTTGCTGTAGTCCAGATCTGTCATTTAAAAATATGTTTATATGTTACAAACGAGCGTATGTCAATTTCTTGCCTTGAAAAAATAATTCTGACTTCATAACATTTAGTACTTTAACTTCAATCAATATATTGTTAGGGTGTATCAATTCAACAACATTCTTGCCAGTCAGATTTTGAACCATACTGGTACATACTGACTGGTTCCCCACCCCTTCACTGAGGTATATAACAGACGTACTGACCGGCTCCCCGCCCCATCACTGAGGTATATAACAGGTATACTGACCGGCTCCCCGCCCCACCACTGAGCTATATACTGACTGGTTCCTCGCCCCTTCACTGAGGTATATAACAGGTATACTGACCGGCTCCCCGCCTCACAACTGAGGTATATAACAGACATACTGACCGGCTCCCCGCTTCACCACTGAGGTATATAACAGACATACTGACCGGCTCTCCGCCTCACCACTGAGGTATTTAACAGGTATACTGACCGGTTCGCCGCGCCACCACTGAGGTATATAACAGGTATATACTAACCGGTTCGCTGCCCCACCACTGAGGTATACAACAGACATACTGACTGGTTCGTCGCCCCACCACTGAGGTATATAACAGATATACTGACCGGTTCCCCGCCCCACCACTGAGGTATATACTGACCGGTTCCCCGCCCCATCACTGAGGTATATACTGACCGGTTCCCCGCCCCATCACTGAGGTATATAACAAGTATACTGACCGGTTCGCCGCCCCACCACTGAGGTATATACTGACCGGTTCCCCGCCCCATCACTGAGGTATATACTGACCGGTTCGCCGCCCCACCACTGAGGTATATACTGACCGGTTCGCCGCCCCACCACTGAAGTATATATCAGGTATACTGACCGGTTCGCCGCCCCACCACTGAGGTATATAACAGGTATACTAACCGGTTCGCCGCCCCCCCCCCCCACTGAGGTATATAACAGGTATGTACTGACCGGTTCGCCGCCCCACCACTGAAGTATATATCAGGTATACTGACCGGTTGGCCGCCCCACCACTGAGGTATATACTGACCGGTTCGCCGCCCCACCACTGAAGTATATATCAGGTATACTGACCGGTTCGCCGCCCCACCACTGTGGTATATACTGACCGGTTCGCCGCCCCACCACTGAGGTATATAACAGGTTTACTGACCGGTTCGCCGCCCCACCACTGAGGTATATACTGACCGGTTCGCCGCCCCACCACTGAGGTATATATCAAGTATACTGACCGGTTCGCCGCCCCACCACTGAGGTATATAACAGATATACTGACCGGTTCGCCGCCCCACCACTAAGGTATATATCAGGTATACTGACCGGTTCGCCGCCCCACCACTGAAGTATATAACAGGTATACTGACCGGTTCGCCGCCCCACCACTGAGGTATATAACAGGCATACTGACCGGTTCGCCGCCACACCACTGAGGTATATACTGAAGTATATATCAGGTATACTGACCGGTTCGCCGCCCCACCACTGAGGTATATAACAGACATACTGACCGGTTCGCCGCCCCACCACTGAGGTATGTAACAGGTATACTGACCGGCTCTCCGCCCCACCACTGAGGTATATAACAGGTATACTGACCGGCTCCCCGCCCCACCACTGAGGTATATACTGACCGGTTCGCCGCCCCACTACTGAGGTATATATCAGGTATACTGACCGGTTCGCCGCCCCACCACTGAGGTATATAACAGGTTTACTGACCGGTTCGCCGCCCTACCACTGAGGTATATACTGACCGGTTCCCCGCCCCGCCACTGAGGTATATAACAGGTTTACTGACCGGTTCGCCGCCCCACCACTGAGGTATATACTGACCGGTTCGCCGCCCCACCACTGAGGTATATAACAGGTTTACTGACCAGTTCGCCGCCCCACCACTGAGGTATATACTGACCCGGTTCCCCGCCCTACCACTGAGGTATATAACAGGTTTACTGACCGGCTCCCCGCCCCACCACTGAGGTATATACTGACCGGTTCGCCGCCCCACCACTGAGGTATATAACAGATATACTGACCGGTTCCCCGCCCCACCACTGAGGTATATAACAGGTTTACTGACCGGTTCGCCGCCCCACCACTGAGGTATATACTGACCGGTTCGCCGCCCCACCACTGAGGTATATAACAGGTTTACTGACCGGTTCGCTGCCCCACCACTGAGGTATATACTGACCGGTTCGCCGCCCCACCACTGAGGTATATACTGACCGGTTCGCCGCCCCACCACTGAGGTATATACTGACCGGTTCGCCGCCCCACCACTGAGGTATATAACAGGTTTACTGACCGGTTCGCCGCCCCACCACTGAGGTATATACTGACCGGTTCGCCGCCCCACCACTGAGGTATATAACAGGTTTACTGACCGGTTCGCCGCCCCACCACTGAGGTATATACTGACCGGTTCGCCGCCCCACCACTGAGGTATATATCAGGTATACTGAACGGTTCGCCGCCCCACCACTGAGGTATATATCAGGTATACTGACCGGTTCGCCGCCCCATCACTGAGGTATAAAACAGGTATACTGACCGGTTCGCCGCCCCACCACTGAGGTATATAACAGGCATACTGACCGGTTCGCCGCCACACCACTGAGGTATATACTGAAGTATATATCAGGTATACTGACCGGTTCGCCGCCCCACCACTGAGGTATATAACAGGTATACTGACCGGCTCCCCGCCTCACCACTGAGGTATATAACAAACATACTGACCGGTTCGCCGCCCCACCACTGAGGTATGTAACAGGTATACTGACCGGCTCCCCGCCCCACCACTGAGGTATATGACAGGTATACTGACCGGCTCCCCGCCCCACCACTGAGGTATATACTGACCGGTTCACCGCCCCACTACTGAGGTATATATCAGGTATACTGACCGGTTCGCCGCCCCACCACTGAGGTATATAACAGGTTTACTGACCGGTTCGCCGCCCCACCACTGAGGTATATACTGACCGGTTCCCCGCCCCACCACTGAGGTATATAACAGGTTTACTGACCGGTTCGCCGCCCCACCACTGAGGTATATACTGACCGGTTCCCCGCCCCGCCACTGAGGTATATAACAGGTTTACTGACCGGTTCGCCGCCCCACCACTGAGGTTTATACTGACCGGTTCCCCGCCCCACCACTGAGGTATATAACAGATATACTGACCGGTTCGCCGCCCCACCACTGAGGTATATACTGACCGGTTCGCCGCCCCACCACTGAGGTATATAACAGATTTACTGACCGGTTCGCCGCCCCACCACTGAGGTATATAACAGGATTACTGACCGGTTCGCCGCCCCATCACTGAGGTATATACTGACCGGTTCGCCGCCCCACCACTGAGGTATATACTGACCGGTTCGCCGCCCCACCACTGAGGTATATAACAGGTTTACTGACCGGTTCGCCGCCCCACCACTGAGGTATATACTGACCGGTTCGCCGCCCCACCACTGAGGTATATACTAACCGGTTCGCCGCCCCACCACTGAGGTATATACTGACCGGTTCGCCGCCCCACCACTGAGGTATATAACAGGTATACTGACCGGCTCTCCGCCCCACCACTGAGGTATATACTGACCGGTTCGCCGCCCCACCACTGAGGTATATAACAGACATACTGACCGGTTCGCCGCCCCATCACTGAGGTATATATCAGGTATACTGACCGGTTCGCCGCCCCATCACTGAGGTATATTACAGGTATACTGACCGGTTCGCCGCCCCATCACTGAGGTATATAACAGACATACTGACCGGTTCGCCGCCCCACCACTGAGGTATATACTGACCGGTTCGCCGCCCCACCACTGAAGTATATAACAGACATACTGACCGGTTCGCCGCCCCACCACTGAGGTATATAACAGACATACTGACCGGTTCGCCGCCCCATCACTGAGGTATATAACAGACATACTGACCGGTTCGCCGCCCCACCACTGAGGTATATACTGACCGGTTCGCCGCCCCACCACTGAGGTCCGTATTTGACACTCCCATACAGCGTGAATGTCTGGTTTATTACTGGATCATACATGTTGTTGTCCACAATTCCATGTGACTCTGGGTACAGACCCTGGTCAAAACAAAAATCAGATATCCTTCTCAAAACAACTTTTATTGATCATCTTCATCATAGCTGATATGACTGACAAACTACTGTATCATTTACAAACTAATACTGACAGACTTAATCACAATTAATAATTTAGTGACATAGTTCAACATACAGTAGATAATACTGACAAACTTGATTACAACAGGTGTTAATTGTAATGGGGACCATTACAGATGTCCCCCAAAACCCCTGTATTTCAGTTCACAGTGCTCAAATTACAAAATTTCATCAAGTAAGAATCAAAACAAGAGATCCCAGAGGATTCTTGGTGCCCTCTATGCCCTTCATTTTGTTATTTAAAAGGAGGATATTTTCCCTTCTTATTTCCTGAAAGATCACCCAGTACTTCTCAAGGAAAAGCAATAACAAACTATCAACGTCAAAATCAAAGATGGCTGCCTGTCAGCCATTCTGTTAAGGAAGGACCACGGACCATGGCGATTCGAGCTAGTCTGTAACTTGGCGTACATCTGTAAATGGGTTAAATAAAAAGGGCCATATTGGATGTCAAAAAAACGGAGCAAACACAATATCCCCCCCCCCTCCACCTACCCACACTTCGTTTGGAGGTCATAATGTGTTGACAAACTTGATTATCAGAAAAATAATATTACTTACAAAGTGATGATCCGTCTTTATGTAGGGTGTGTACTTACTGTGACAATGGTGTAGTGGTTGGGGAAGGTCAAGGTCATGTATGTAGGGTGTGTACTTACTGTGACAATGGTGTAGTGGTTGGGGAAGGTCAAGGTCATGTATGTAGGGTGTGTACTTACTGTGACAATGGTGTAGTGGTTGGGGAAGGTCAAGGTCAAGGTCATGTATGTAGGATGTACTTACTGTGACAATGGTGTAGTGGTTGGGGAAGGTCCAGGTCATGTATGTAGGGTGTGTACTTACTTTGACAATGGTGTAGTGGTTGGGGAAGGTCAAGGTCATGTATGTAGGGTGTGTACTTACTGTGACAATGGTGTAGTGGTTGGGGAAGGTCAAGGTCATGTATGTAGGATGTACTTACTGTGACAATGGTGTAGTGGTTGGGGAAGGTCAAGGTTGGGTAGGTAGCCCTCATGTATGGTGTATGCACCCCACAGTCCCTAAGCCTTTCAATGGTGGGTGTCATGTTTCGGTGGAGATATTCTGCTCTGAATCCATCTAGTGAAACCAGCAGTAAAGGAGGGGTTCGTCTGAAAGAGGCCACAATTATTCAAACTTATAAACCCTGGACAACATATTTTATTGTTTTTTTATCTAAGATAAAAGAAATGCATCAATATAAACATTTGTATGATGAATGTTTTACCAAACATAAGGTGCATGTATTACATACTAATTCGGGCTGTAATCAATCTATAGTCAATGCATGTCTTTTATTCCTAAGACAAGAACGTTTAGCTTAAAATGTATTTGCTTTCAACTCAGTCTGAGTCAAGTTCAAAATTAACCCTTTATATAGATGGCAGGGTTAACATATAATTTTATGCTTTTTTCTATTTTGATAGCTTGTATTTAATTCAATACAGACCCTTCATGCCAGGGACATTTGTTTTTATTCGCCTCACAAGGCTGATCCATCCAGGACTGGGCTCCTGTTTTGTGAGTGGTGAGGCCCGGGGGACTACTAGTGGTAGGTACTGTTGGCAAGGTGGGTGAAGTGCTGGCCTCGGGCGATTTTGGCGAAGGCGGTTCCATTTCCTTGGCTAAGGTTGTTGAGGAAAAGGATGGCACAGTGGTGGGTAGTGTTTCTTTGGTCGTAAAGCTAGTGGCTGGGGGTGGCAGGGTGGCAGTAACAGGTTGGGCAGGTTTTGAAGATTCTCCATTTTGCTGTACCTTTTGACTATTTGCGGCACTCCCTGCAGCTCCATTAGTGTTACTGGACTTGTCGTTATGTTTTTGGAGCCCGAGACCAAGTCCTAAGCCGATAGCTAGACCGCACACTGTAGCCACCTGGCAAGTATAGACCAGGAGCATTCAAAACATCTTACTGTAGCCACCTGGCAAGTATAGACCAGGAACAATCAAAACATCTTACTGTAGCCACCTGGCAAGTATAGACCAGGAACAATCAAAACATCTTACTGTAGCCACCTGGCAAGTATAGACCAGGAACAATCAAAACATCTTAATGTAGCAACCTGGCAAGTATAGACCAGGAACAATCAAAACATCTTACTGTAGCCACCTGGCAAGTATAGACCAGGAACAATCAAAACATCTCACTGTAGCAACCTGGCAAGTATAGACCAGGAACAATCAAAACATCTCACTGTAGCAACCTGGCAAGTATAGACCAGGAACAATCAAAACATCTTACTGTAGCCACCTGGCAAGTATAGACCAGGAACAATCAAAACATCTTAATGTAGCAACCTGGCAAGTATAGACCAGGAACAATCAAAACATCTCACTGTAGCAACCTGGCAAGTATAGACCAGGAACAATCAAAACATCTCACTGTAGCCACCTGGCAAGTATAGACCAGGAACAATCAAAACATCTTACTGTAGCCACCTGGCAAGTATAGACCAGGAACAATCAAAACATCTTAATGTAGCAACCTGGCAAGTATAGACCAGGAACAATCAAAACATCTCACTGTAGCAACCTGGCAAGTATAGACCAGGAACAATCAAAACATCTCACTGTAGCCACCTGGCAAGTATAGACCAGGAACAATCAAAACATCTCACTGTAGCCACCTGGCAAGTATAGACCAGGAACAATCAAAACATCTCACTGTAGCCACCTGGCAAGTATAGACCAGGAACAATCAAAACATCTTAATGTAGCAACCTGGCAAGTATAGACCAGGAACAATCAAAACATCTTAATGTAGCAACCTGGCAAGTATAGACCAGGAACAATCAAAACATCTTACTGTAGCCACCTGGCAAGTATAGACCAGGAACAATCAAAACATCTTACTGTAGCCACCTGGCAAGTATAGACCAGGAACAATCAAAACATCTTACTGTAGCCACCTGGCAAGTATAGACCAGGAACAATCAAAACATCTTACTGTAGCCACCTGGCAAGTATAGACTAGGAACAATCAAAACATCTTACTGTAGCCACCTGGCAAGTATAGACCAGGAACAATCAAAACATCTTAATGTAGCAACCTGGCAAGTATAGACCAGGAACAATCAAAACATCTTAATGTAGCAACCTGGCAAGTATAGACCAGGAACAATCAAAACATCTTACTGTAGCCACCTGGCGAGTATAGACCAGGAACAATCAAAACATCTTTTTCGACGTCTAGGGTGTAATTCTTTCATTTATTCATATTTTGTCCCTAGTTTAATCGACTTTTGAGTTCGGTTGATGGTTTAATTTGTTGATACTTTGTTTTTTTCTGATGATTAAGCAGGCAAACTTAAAATTTATAAACTTCTTGACCTTATACTCATGCATGCTCTACAGATAAGTAAAACAAACGTCCTTGCTCTACAATTATACATCTACTTGTATACTAGATGTGTTATATACCACCGATTTTGTTAAATATTTAAATGTTTTTCAAGACTATAAGCATTTCAAATTTCAATATTTCCAGGCATCAAATACTTACAAACAACCCAATGTAGATATATCTATTGCGTCTTTTTCTGTGCCTTCCAACCTGTCAATGTATATTTTAGAAAGCATCAAAACTCGAGAAACTACAAAGTTTGAATGTCAAATGAATTTGCATGGCTAGATCATGCAACCTCTTAATTAAAATACCTACATTGTACATGCTAATTAAAACACAGAATTTATATTAGGACACCGCGGGATGCTGATGAAATTAGTCCTGTAGCAGAGATTCAGCAGTCAATATATATCGCTTACAATTCTATCAGTCTCCATCCTGATTTGTCTCTGTATTAACATGACCAAATTTGCTCTTATTTGATCTTCTTTCAACACTTAACAGGAGAAGAAAATGCAAAGCTAAAATTCATCCCCAAGACCTCTGAAAATTAAAATGGAAGCAGTTATCTTTAAAACAGAGACTTACAATACATTTGCTGTTGCCAACTATGACCGATTGATTATTTCAAGTTCAAGATTCCGTACCCGGTTGTTTCACTTCTTAAAAATAAATTAATTTTAAAATAAGAGCCCAGAGGGCCTGTATCACTCACCTGGATTTCAGCAAATGTGACAAAAAGTCATATGTAAGTTCAATTACACACACTTTTCCAGTGTGGGATCTGCCACAACATTACATTACCATGCAGTAATGCAATTAATGAACACATAGCTTTTGGATTCAAAAGAGCATTTTAGAGGAAAATTGTTTGAAATGGGTTTATATTAAATATTGATTAATTGCCAGTTTTTGTCCCCGCCCTTCAGGCCCCTGGAGAGTCAGCCAATACAGATTTCCATATTTCGAAAATCCTTCCAAGTATATGCATGTGCAATTAAAAAAAAAAGCAAGCCAAAAGCAGGGACGTGTATGTCATATATAAATCCCACAGGGACCTGAGAATTTGTGACAGCATGTTTTGACCAAAACTAGGGTGTTTATAGTAATTTTACACTTTTTGGGGGTTTAGATCAATTTTCGATAGAAATGCCCCCTTAATGGTCATATAGCCTTTATGACCATTGAGGGGCATGTTCTGACGTTTTCTACATAATGCCCAAAATTGCATCAATTACAAAGTCCCAAAGGGCCATAACTCTAGTGGATATTGTCGAATCAAACTGTCGTTAAGGAAAACACAAAGTGTGGCGATCGAACTTGTCTGAGTCCTTTAAACATTTTACCTTAAGTGTCAAGAAAATAGGACAATATTTGTTGCCGTTATTGCACGGAAACAAATGGTGACAGACAGACTGACAAACCCAAATTAATATCCCCCGTTTCGGTGAAATGGGAACAAAAACATCCGGTTTCTTCCTCATCCAAATGACACCTTAAGGCCGGGTTGATGGGGGTTGAGTGGTGGGGGAGGGGTGGTATTTGGACTGAGGGACAAATGAACCTGACATCTTGTAGGGCTTAAGCTAAGGCCAATTGATATCTCCGGGTCATACTGAAGTTGGACCAATTTAACCAGGGAAAGTAACTGAACTGATCATGAAAGCTATAACTATTGAGGGAAGGTATTTTTATATAAAAAATTGATCTAAACCCCCAAAAGTGTAAAATGTATCTAAACACCTAAGATTAGGTCCAAAAATAGCTCTAACAAATTCTAATGCCCCTTTGGTTCGGTTGCTAAACTCCTCTATTATTGGGGGGGGGGGGGACAGGAAGCGTATCAATAGCTACGAGTGTGAGTAGATAGGATTGGTAATTATTAATTGGTAGTTAGTGGTCTACTTACCAGCTGATACGTGCTACCATCTCTACTGTTGGTATCACTGTCTACCACCTGAAAAATACAATATTATCATGGTATCTATTGGTAAAAACATTATATTTTCCATCAAACTTCAAACTCATAGCCTGCAATATACATGTACGTCTCTGCTATTTTGTCCTTTGATTTCATCTACACATGAACTCGACACAATTTTCCAACTTAAGGACAGTCTATTTATGTATATTTACATCTCTCCCTTCTTGAGTTAAGTAAACTGTTAGCGTGTTCCATTTAGCGGAACGTTCCGGTTGTACTAAGTTGGAAATGGTCTGTTAAATGAAACAAAACGTGCCGAAATCTGTTCCTATGAGTGAAAATCAAATAATCGAAAAAGAAAAAGAAACAAGTCCTGTTTTGGAGCGGCGACTTTTGTAGAAGTTCTTCAACTTTCTCAGAACAACGTTTTTTAGAACTTGCCTGTGACCGTACTGCCTTTTGGCCCTGGGATTTGAATAGCTGGACCCTTATTAGTGAAAAAAATAGCATACAAAACCTTCTTTACCGTTCGTATTCGTTTGGCAATACTTAGTGGCCCATATTCGGTTGGCAACCTTCCGCTTTGGTTCAAAATAATACACCCAGGTCTCTTCACCAGTGACTATATTATCAAAAGCCTTTTTACTATATTTTGGGTACATTTTGAGAAGTGTTTTTGCCATTGTTACACGCGTCTTCTTTTTCTAAGGTGTTTCTTCAAAATTGCATGAACTCTTGCTAACGACAAGTTTGTCATTCGAACCAATTGTCTTACGGTGAATCGAGCATCAGTTTGGAGGATATTTCGGATTTTTTCTATGTTACCTTTGGTCGTAGTTGTTGCAGGACGACCTGGGTGAGCAGCATCTTTCAGTTGCTGCTGCAAAGCACTAAATTTACCTACCCACCTACAAACAGTCCTGTGAGACTTTTGGCCCTTCCCATAAATGTCACAAACCCCGCGGTGAATATCTACAGCCTTTATGCCGAGTAATGACCTACCTTTTATATAGGCCCTAATTTCAAGAACATTTTCACCTCGTTTTCCTGTGATTTTGTGTCTAGTCTAACGAATAGGCTATGAAACGATGTACACTGTACCGAGGCCAGTGAACGTGTGGACGAGATATTTACCTGTGTCACGGGCCAGTGATCACTCAATCGACACCGGATGGTTTTGTGCATAAATTGCACGATTTCCGCGAAATAAAGCACAGATGACATTATTTATGGAACACCCCTCGTATTGGATCCAACTTGGAACGCCCAAATGAAACGTTCCCGACAAACCGGTTCGTTCCGGCGGAACATGCTATCTGACTGCGAATAAATTATCGTATACGCAATGAAAAAACGCTCGGCGGATTGATATTTGTTCAAATATGTCGTCGTTCACGCTTCAGAACAATAACTATTCACTGACGGTCACTGTTTGGTTCCTTCAAAATTTTGAAACATGGAACATATATGGAATACCTTTCGTCTAATAAATTGTTTCTGTAAACTTCTGATTCCAATGATACGCATTCGAAAGTCTTTGACGGTGACGCAAACATGGCGGCGACCTGCAGTTGTGACGTCCGACGTCGACCGCGTCACAACTTGATCACTGTGCCAACGCGTGTACGTAACGACCATTATAAATAAAGAAATAAAGTTGAAGTGCTAGTAATATTATTTAATACCCCATATGATGTAATGAAGAAAACTAGTGTTGTTCACTGTGTATTTTGCAAACTTACCAACGTATCGATGAAGATTCAGTGGGACTATATTATCTTAGCAACCAAGCCCGTTGTAGTTACCATCGTAGCAACATGCTTCGAATGTTTTTTCTTCGTATAGCACTTGAAAATTAATAATGATGTAAATATAAGGATTGTACCTGATTTTGACTGCGTTTACGGTAGTATGCCCGCAGTTGGCAACGAACATATTCACTATGGAGCGATAACGCGCACCATATAATATGTTCGTTGCAAACTGCGGGCATACTACCGTACACGTAGTCAAAATGAGGTGCAATCCTTATATATACATAATTATGGACACTAGCTGATGGACCACACGGGCACGTTACAATAGGTATGTATGTATAAAATGTATGGGGGAGGGTTCGATATAAATGACCCCTTCCCCCATACATTGTGTTCATACATTACTATACGCTGTTTCCGATATACAACTTTCCGGAATAAATGACACGTGATTTGGCAGTCACGTGTTACATTCAGGGGAACATGTATACTTCCGGTGTAACGGTAAATCGGTATTTAACCAATTTTATTGGAGTAAAATGTCGGTAAATTAGGACAAAAATTACCGAAATTTGGGATGCTCTAACAGATTGATTTCTACTGCCCAATTCCTTTGTTCATTGACATGACGCTTGGAAACTCGTATCAGCTCTTTTTGATAATTGTTTAGCGCTACTGATGCTACACCTGAAGTATACATGACCCCTATCACGTGACAAACGTATCTAAAATCTGGTGAATCTGGAGAGAAAAAGCATCTCAGAATATGTACAGTTGTATATAGACACTACCTAATGAACCATGTGGGGGTCACAGAAAAATGGAGAAAAAAAACTATATATAGAGTCATGGTTGATCTGAGCCCCGAGTTTCTTTTGGTCCTAACACCAGACTAAGACATTTTGGCAGATATCTTTCTGGTGTAGCCCGAGTTTCCTCTGACCATAACACTAGAATTAGACATTTTGGTAGATAGATGTCTGGTATAGCCCGAGGTTTTTCTGGCCCTGACACCAGACGTAGACATTTTGACAGATAGATGTCTGGTGTAGCCCAAGTTTCCTCTGGCCCTAACACCAGTCACGCATTTGTCTCAGGCTGTCGTGAGCAGCCATACGTATGTCTCGGTTGTCGTGAGCAGGCACGCTTATGTCTCAGGCTGCCGTGAGCAGCCACGCGTATGTCTCAGGTTTTCGTGATCAGCCACGCTTATGTCTCGGTTGTCATGAGCAGCAACGCATATATCTCAGGCTGTCGTGTGCAGCCACGCGTATGTCTCAGGCTGTCGTGATCAGCCTATCGTATGTTTCAGGCTGTCGTGTGCAGCCAGGCGTATGTCTCAGGCTGTCGTGAGCAGCCACGCGTATGCCTCAGGCAGCCACGCTTATGTCTCGGTTGTCGTGAGCAGCCACGCGTACAATGTATGTCTCAGGCTATCGTGACCAGCCACACTTATGTCTCGGTTGTCGTGAGCAGCCAGGCGTATGTCTCAGGCTGTCGTGTGCAGCCACGCGTATGTCTCGGTTGTCGTGAGCAGCCAGGCGTATATCTCAGGCTGTCGTGAGCAGCCACGCTTATGTCTCGGTTGCCGTGATCAGCCACGCTCATGCCTCAGGCTGTCATGTGCAGCCACGCTTATGTCTCAGGTTGTCGTGACCAGCCACGCGTATGTCTCGGTTGTCGTGTGCAGCCACGCGTATGTCTCAGGTTGTCGTGAGCGGCCACGCTTATGTCTGGACTGTCGTGAGCAGCCACGCGTATGTCTCGGGCTGTCGTGACCAGCCACGCTTATGTCTCGGTTGTCGTGAGCAGCCAGGCGTATGTCTCAGGCTGCCGTGACCAGCCACGCGGAAGTATCAGGCTGTCGTGACCAGCCACGCTTATGTCTCGGTTGTCGTGAGCAGCCACGCGTATGTACAGGCTATCGTGACCAGCCACGCGGAAGTCTCAGGCTGTCGTTACCAGCCACGCTTATGTCTCGGTTGTCGTGAGCAGCCACGCTTATGTCTCAGGCTGCCGTGACCAGCCACGCGGAAGTCTCAGGCTGTCGTGACCAGCCACGCGGAAGTATCAGGCTGTCGTGACCAGCCACGCTTATGTCTCGGTTGTCGTGAGCAGCCACGCTTATGTCTCAGGCTGCCGTAACCAGCCACGCTTATGTCTCAGGCTGCCGTGACCAGCCACGCGGAAGTCTCAGGCTGTCGTAACCAGCCACGCGGAAGTATCAGGCTGTCGTGACCAGCCACGCTTATGTCTCGGTTGTCGTGAGCAGCCACGCTTATGTCTCAGGCTGCCGTAACCAGCCACGCGGAAGTCTCAGGCTGTCGTGAGCAGCCAGGCGGAAGTCGCAGGCTGTCTTGAGCAGCCAGGCGGAAGTCTCGGTTGTCGTGTGCAGGTACGTGTATGTTGTCAGGCTGTTGCGAGGATACACATGCACAAACAAATACCCCAAATGTAAGCTTTATGAATCTGTACTTGAAAACAGCCCAAAAGTTGAAGAAAGGTTTCTCGATTTATAGCAATGTCACCGCCGTTTTTCTAACATTGTTTCTTATCTCTGTAATAAATGTATCAAAGCGATCAAATAAACAAGAGATAAGCTATGCCAACAGCCCGTTGCGTGGAATCCGTTAGATCCATCAGCAAATACGAGACTGATAATTGCAGGAAATACATTTGGGTTCAATGTCGGGTAGCCCAGTTACGTAACAAATCTATTAAAGACACGCGGTCCCTGCAGTGGTGGCCGAAAATAAATCACTGCCTCAAAGAAACGGTTTTTTGTATTTTCGTGTCAAATAAGATATCTTGGTTAAGTAAAAAAAATAACACTTCGGTGGACCTAAGTTAAGATTTGTTCATACTCGATCTATAAAAATAAAAACAACCCGTAGTAGAAATGCCTGTCTGCTGTGCCACTCTGCTGAATGTTAATACATTACGAAGTAATTCAGGAGGTTTTAACACAATCTATACCTGTTACTCTCAAAGAACTTTGAAGTTAGCTAAGTGTACTTGCCTGCGGCATTTTAAATGAGACATGTAAAATAAGTGATACAAATCAAGGCTCGGAAATATTGATCACTTCGAAATAGTTTTTTTTCTTCTGGTTTCCATGTTTTAAAATGTGCGCAGGGGCCTTAACTCTAAAAAAAAGAAAGATGTGCAGTGCATATATGGATTTTAGAAATAATATTTGCAGTAAGCACCAGCCTCAATAACAGGCCCTTATACAAGAAGTGTGTTAAGATATGGTTATGTGTTAATGTTCTGGCGAGTATTCCGAGATGACAAGTGACACGGGAGCTCCAGAGATATTAACAGACTACAGGAACATATGACAGGTCCAACTCGCCTAAATTGTATCAACGATCAAAAAGTCAATTGTAAATATTGAAAACAGTATTCGCCTTTTTTACCAAAACCTTGACACAATTCTGCTTGCAAACTTTTGTAAGATTCATACAGTTTGCAAACAATTTTTTTTCATACTCAAGTGAAACTAAAAAAAAATTGTCGCCAATGCTTAAATGTTCGCTTTGTATTCTTCGGGAACAAGCATCATATAATATTTGTTACTCCTCTTATATTGATATCCATGTCGATAGTGTATCTTTTTCCTTAGTTTAAAATCAATTTTGGGTTGAATTATAACAGTTTCATTGTCATTATATTTCTTCGGTTGTTTGCTTCCAACCCTTTTGCATTCTGTTTCTTTCTTTCAAACTTGTTCCATTTCTATTTATTTGCTCTTCCATACAACAAAGTTACGGAACTGTTACTGTCAGTCCGCACTGATCCAGTAGGTCCATTCCGACGTCCGCACTGATCCAGTAGGTCCATTCCGACGTCCGCACTGATCCAGTAGGTCCATTCTGACGTCCGAGTTGGATCAAACTTTGTAATGTTTTCAGAATCATTGTTGGTTGCTTTAATTTACCGTATCATTAATTAGCTTATTTTGTCATCACTTCTGTCAATGTCCTGATATAGGCACGTAAAACATGTTGCATGTATGTCGACTGGAACCATAGCTTGTCACTACTAAAATTAAGTCGCTGTGACCCACTTTCTCAGAATTAGATCAACATGTTTTATAACATTCAAAGAATGTTGGGTTTTGGTGTTACTTATTTCAGTGTTGTCCGTATTACTGTATTTGACCTATTAATCGCACTGCGCGCTTACAAAAATAAAACTGGCGCTTCATAGCACCGCGTGCAGGGAAATGTCCGTCTGACATCTGACAAATAAAGTGTTTTTTACTTTTCCAAAAGACTGAAGATTGTTCTATACTAGTTAAGACCATGTATCTTGTGTATGTCAGTGAAGGTGTGAGTGGTGTAGTGTAGCATGTGTGTGTGTGGGGGGGGGGGGGTATGTGTGCGTGTGTAAGGCTGTATGGCTGAAGGTGTGAGTGGGTATGTGCGCGTGCAGGGATAATTCTGGCTCTTAAAACCAATAGGAGAATTTGAGGAATTTTATGAGATTAGCAAATTTTCTTTGAGTTTTTTTGTATAAAGAAGTACAATTTTGAATTTTTAGAGAGATTTTCAGGAAAAATATGGGTAAAAATCCCAAAATCTCACCCCAAAAGTGATCCTTGTGCGTGTGTAGGGTTGTATGGCTGAGGGTGTATAAGTACATATATATACATTACAACATATTAGTGACTAGTTAAATGTAGTTCAAAACATGGTGATGAGTATAATATGTATAGATCATAGTTGAAGTTGATGATGTTGCTATTAATGATTTTGATGAGGATGACATATTTTGAGAATGATGCTTATGATGATGTGTATGTCATTTCTTGTTGATGAGGACGAGGGTGATTGTAGTGCAGTGATGAAGATGATGATGATAATGATTATGATTATAATTAGTATTGATGATTGTGACATATACAATGTACTGAGAATGATGAAGATAACATGTCGAGTGATGAAGATGATGATGATAATGATATATTCTGAAAATGGTGAGGATGATGATTACGAAGATGTTTACATGACATTGTATGTCATATCTTAGTGATGAAGATGGGGTATAGTGATGATGTTGAGGATGAGGATGATTATTTATACACTATTATACTGGTGATGGAGTCATATACTGATGATGATGATGATGAAGATGATGATGATGATGATGATGATGATGATGATGATGATGACTCATGTTTATGTCGTAGTGTGAAGATGAGGTGATGATGATGAAGATGATGATGACTCATGTTTATGTTGTAGTGTGATGATGAGGTGATGATGATGAAGATGATGATGACTCATGTTTATGTCGTAGTGTGATGATGAGGAGATGATGATGATGATGATGATGACGCATGCTTATTTTGTAGTGTGATGATGATGATGATGATGATGATGATGACTCATGTTTATGTCGTAGTGTGAGGATGAGGTGATGATGATGAAGATGATGATGACTCATGTTTATGTTGTAGTGTGATGATGAGGTGATGATGATGAAGATGATGATGACTCATGTTTATGTCGTAGTGTGATGATGAGGAGATGATGATGATGATGATGATGATGATGACGCATGCTTATTTTGTAGTGTGATGATGATGATGATGATGATGATGATGATGATGATGATGACTCATGTTTATGTCGTAGTGTGAGGATGAGGTGATGATGATGAAGATGATGATGACTCATGTTTATGTCGTAGTGTGATGATGAGGTGATGATGATGATGATGATGATGATGATGATGATGATGAGGAGGAGGAGGAGGAGGAGGAGGAGGAGGAGAAGGAGGATGACTCATGTTTATGTCGTAGTGTGATGATGAGGTGATAATGATGATGATGATGACAATGTTTGAAGTGTGAAAGAGATTACTGTCACATGTGTACAAGAAGGAAGTAAGGGTGTGAGAGTGTGTATGTTTTGTTTATATCTTGTGTTGTATTTGTGAAAAATCTGAAAAATAAAAATAATATAAAAAAAAGGCTGAAGATTGTGCTGGAAGATCAGTGAGGTAAGGAATTATTTTTATAGCGCCCACCCTCTTTCCCTGAAAATTGCGGGGTTGCCCTTATATGGCCAGGTGCACTTATTACGTTAAAGACGGTATATAACGAGATTAACAGGATACGCTACATCGAGAAACACGTATACAATGTTGTTTTCCAGGTAACAGCATTGAGTTGTTTATGTGTATTTGGTACATGTATATTGGGGGAAATATGCTATTACGTTTCATGTATATTGTCCGTCCAGATATTATTGTAAGGGCAACAAACCTGTCACACACTTATAAATTAATTAAATTTATCATTCGTACATGAATGTAGCAATACACAATACAAATAAGTGAAGATGATATTTGCGCTTCAATTAATTAAAGATTTTGGAATCACTAAAAGTAGGAGGATATTCAACCACAACAATTCTACTTAATTAAATCAAGAATCCTCGTTTGTATATACTTGGAATTAATTACAGGTAAGATAATGATGTACTTACCTGTAGTTGGAAGTTGTTTCTCCCCATACCTGTCGTACTAGATATGTCAGACGGTATAGGTGTCGCCCTGTGTACTGACCCTAAAACAACCCAGGGGCATCACGTACATTGGTGGGGGAAATGAGGTGTAGATAGGTCTGGCATAGTGAACAGAGAATGTGAAGCTCACCTGTGACTACACAAATAGTCCTCTGTGGACATTCCTTATATGAGCACCACACACACGCGGACACAGACGCGACGTCACTAGTGACCACCGAACCACTATAACCGTCAACACGCATGCTATACATCATTTTATTGGCTTATCAAGGAATTAGATACTTTCTTGACCACAGTCTTATTGAAGAGATAACGGACGTGAAACTACTCAAACAACGATGGCCTTTATTCCGGACATGAGTTTCGGAGTCAGAAATACGACGATCACTCATATTCGTTTTAATTAATATCTGCCTCGAGTCTCGGAATACACTTGTCCAAAATTTAAAAAAAAATGTGTTTTGAAGAAATTGATATATGATTAAAGTTAAAAACCTAGGTTTGATATCAAGGAAGTGGATGTGTTGAGTAGGGTCTGTTCCATCGCCTCGTTGAGAAATGGTGCAAATGTGATGCTCATGAGTGACACGTTTTCGCACCAGACACGATTTTTCATTCCAACTCTTTTTCTAACTCTAAATAGTCTCGAAGAACAGTTCACTTCACTGCTGTAGTTTGTTCCCATGAGTATTTTTTCAGGTGTAAATCATTTATACTTTTGTTTAGTTGTATGATCTCGAGACCCGGACAGGCTATGCTCAACAAAAACAGTGCTAATCATGTCTCCCCTTCATATGAAGGCAGACATATTATTTTATTAGTACAGGTTCTGGTGCTTCTATTCTTTTATTCTATTTTTCTATTTAATCCTTGTCCGGTGATAACATTTAAACCGTTATAGATATATTGATAAAACTTTTAGTATACATGCATCACTCATAGACGATGTGCAGTGCACTGTCAAAAGACCAGTGTGACCTTCACCCAAAGGTCAGAGATAAAAAATCTATGACTTTTTCAAACATTAAAAGGTGTACGCCAAGGTGATGCCATCGTTCCTCACTGTCTAATTATATACATGTAACAATAATTGACCAACCCTCAAGGTAATTACACATGTAGGGTCCTGCATCGAAGATACGTGTGCCCTATAGTATCTAGTTGTCCGTCCGTCTGTCTGTCCTTCTGTTCGTCCGTCCGTCTTGCCCATTTTTTACTGATTGATATTTTGTTATGACATTATGAAGGAAAGTTGGTCAGAAGAAATAAAAAGTCAACTGACCAAACATAAAGGTCATAAGTTCAATGGTCAAGTTCATAGGTCAAAGTGGAATTGTGCATTTATTAACTGCTTAAAATGTTGTTATGACATCATGAAGCAAAGTTGGTCAGAATCAACTGACTATACCTCAATGTCAAAGGTAAAGGTTAAATTTGGCATTCATTAATTGCTTGACATTTTGACCAAATCTCAGGGTCAAAGGTCAAGGTCATAGCTCAAGGTCAAATTTACATTTATTAACTGCTGAACATTTTGCTTTGACATAATGAAGGAAAGTAGATCAGAATAAAAAAGGTGTCTACCGACCAAACCTTAAGATCACGGGATCAAAGGTTAAGGTCATATGTCAAGGTCAAATGCTACATTTATTAACTGTAAACATTTTGTTATAACATCATGAAGGAAAGTTGGTCAGAAAAAAAAGATGTCAACTAACCATACATTTGTACATCAAAATATATTGAATATGAATCACAAGATATCGAATACAAATCACACGTTTTCAAACATAAGCCACAACATATCTATTATGCATCACGCGATGCTATGATATCGCAGTCTAATGACTATAAGGGAGGCTAAGAGCAGAAAGTATATGGGGGAAGACAAGTTCGTGCTACAGCCCCCTGTGGTAGTTTTAATAAATAAGGGACTGCTAAAATCATGATTCAATCCCCTGTGCTGGCAATAAACTATAGGGACGGAATTTATCGTGCAATTATCCCCTCATGTTGATTTGTATTAATAACGGAGAGGTGCTAATGTCCCTAGTTTTATCTCAATACTATGGGGAGTCAAAGATCATGCTACCGTCTCCTGGTTTATCTCAATACTATGGGGAGTCAAAGATCATGCTACCGTCTCCTGGTTTATCTCAATACTATAAGGGAGTCAAAGATCATGCTACCGTCTCCTGGTTTATCTCAATACTATGGGGAGTCAAAGATCATGCTACCGTCTCCTGGTTTATCTCAATACTATGGGGAGTCAAAGAGCATGCTACCGTCTCCTGTTTTATCTCAATACTATGGGGAGTCAAAGAGCATGCTACCGTCCCCTGTTTTATCTCAATACTATGGGGAGTCAAAGAGCATGCTACCGTCTCCTGGTTTATCTCAATACTATAGGGGAGTCAAAGATCATGCTACCGTCCCCTGGTTTGTCTCAATACTATAAGGGAGTCAAAGAGCATGCTACCGTCTCCTGATTTATCTCAATACTATAAGGGAGTCAAAGAGCATGCTACCGTCCCCTGTTTTATCTCAATACTATGGGGAGTCAAAGAGCATGCTACCGTCCCCTGTTTTATCTCAATACTATAAGGGAGTCAAAAGTCATGCTACCGTCTCCTGGTTTATCTCAATACTATGGGGAGTCAAAGAGCATGCTACCGTCTCCTGTTTTATCCCAATACTATAAGGGAGTCAAAGATCATGCTACCGTCTCCTGGTTTATCTCAATACTATGGGGAGTCAAAGAGCATGCTACCGTCTCCTGTTTTATCTCAATACTATAAGGGAGTCAAAGATCATGCTACCGTCTCCTGTTTTATCTCAATACTATGGGGAGTCAAAGATCATGCTACCGTCTCCTGGTTTTATTTCAATACTATAAGGGAGTCAAAGATCATGATACCGTCCCCTGTTTTATCTCAATACTATGGGGAGTCAAAGAGCATGCTACCGTCCCCTGTTTTATCTCAATACTATGGGGAGTCAAAGAGCATGCTACCGTTTCCTGGTTTATCTCAATACTATAGGGGAGTCAAAGATCATGCTACCGTCCCCTGGTTTATCTCAATACTATAAGGGAGTCAAAGAGCATGCTACCGTCTCCTGATTTATCTCAATACTATAGGGGAGTCAAAGAGCATGATACCGTCTCCTGTTTTATCTCAATACTATGGGGAGTCAAAGATCATGCTACCGTCTCCTGGTTTATCTCAATACTATAAGGGAGTCAAAGATCATGCTACCGTCTCCTGTTTTATCTCAATACTATAAGGGAGTCAAAGAGCATGCTACCGTCTCCTGGTTTATCTCAATACTATAAGGGAGTCAAAGATCATGCTACCGTCTCCTGGTTTATCTCAATACTATGGGGAGTCAAAGAGCATGCTACCGTCTCCTGTTTTATCTCAGTGATATATGGAGGAGTCAAAGAGTATACTATCGTCTCCTGTTTTATCTCAGTGAAATATGGGGGAGTCAAAGATCATGCTACCGTCCCCTGTTTTATCTCAATACTATGGGGAGTCAAAGATCATGCTACCGTCCCCTGTTTTATCTCAATACTATAAGGGAGTCAAAGAGCATGCTACCGTCTCCTGTTTTATCTCAATACTATGGGGAGTCAAAGATCATGCTACCGTCCCCTGTTTTATCTCAATACTATGGGGAGTCAAAGATCATGCTGCCGTCTCCTGGTTTATCTCAATACTATAAGGGAGTCAAAGATCATGCTACCGTCTCCTGTTTTATCTCAATACTATAAGGGAGTCAAAGATCATGCTACCGTCTCCTGGTTTATCTCAATACTATAAGGGAGTCAAAGATCATGCTACCGTCTCCTGTTTTATCTCAATACTATAAGGGAGTCAAAGAGCATGCTACCGTCTCCTGGTTTATCTCAATACTATAAGGGAGTCAAAGATCATGCTACCGTCTCCTGGTTTATCTCAATACTATGGGGAGTCAAAGAGCATGCTACCGTCTCCTGTTTTATCTCAATACTATGGGGAGTCAAAGAGCATGCTACCGTCCCCTTTTTTTATCTCGATACTATAGGGGAGTCAAAGAGCATGCTACCGTCTCCTGTTTTATCTCAATACTATAAGGGAGTCAAAGATCATGCTACCGTCTCCTGGTTTATCTCAATACTATAAGGGAGTCAAAGATCATGCTACCGTCTCCTGTTTTATCTCAATACTATGGGGAGTCAAAGAGCATGCTACCGTCTCCTGTTTTATCTCAATACTATGGGGAGTCAAAGAGCATGCTACCGTCTCCTGTTTTATCTCAGTGATATATGGAGGAGTCATAGAGTATGCTATCGTCTCCCAGGTCTCATCACCAGTGACTATATTATCAAAAGCCTTTTTACTATATTTTGGGTACATTTTGAGAAGTTTTTTTGCCATTGTTACACGCGTCTACTTTTGCTCACCCGTTAACAAATGGGGTATCCATCTTGCATGTATCTTTCTAACTTTTAGGTGTTTCTTCAAAATTGCATGAACTCTTGCTAACGACAAGTTTGTCATTCGAGCCAATTGTCTGACGGTGAATCGAGCATCAGTTTCGAGGATATTTCGGATTTTTTCTATGTTACCTTCGGTCGCAGTTGTTGCAGGACGACCTGGTAAGCAGCATCTTTCAGTTGCTGCTGCCCAGCACTAAATTTACCTACCCACCTACAAACAGTCCTGTGAAACATTTTGCCCTCCCCATAAATGTCACACACCTCGCGGTAAATATCTACAGCCTTTATGCCGAGTAATGACCTACCTTTTATATAGGCCCTAATTTCAAGTTCATTTTCAGCTCGTTTTCCTGTCATTTTGTGTCTAGTCTAACGAATAGGCTATGAAACGATGTACACTGTACCGAGGCCAGTGAACGTGTGGACGAGATATTTACCTGTGTCACGAGCCAGTGATCACTCAATCGACACAAGGTGGTTTTGTGCATAAATTGCACGATTTCCGCGAAATAAAGCACAGATGACATTATTTATGGAACACCCCTCGTATGTCGACAGTATTTTGAATAATGGATGTGAAACAAGGGGATCGTCAGAGGCAATTGATATTGCATAAGTTCATACATATTTTGGTAAAATAATACTTAAAGTTAAAAACTCTACCATAGGAAATTTAGAATAATCAAATATTGGTTTAAATTACTTTCTTCTAGAAATTGCATTTTGAATTGTACATATGATTTTTTTAAGAAAAACGCATAACTTATATTTATGAGAAAAAATACCAAAACTCCCAAATACATTCTCTATAAGAAAGGCAATTTTCTTCTTTGACGGTTCGATTTTCACCACCGAGACAGTCATGTAACGTCATAAAACGTCATTTGCTTATATTTACAATTGTATGGCATTGCCACTTTATGACCCTACCAAATTCAGTTGACATTCATAAGACCATGAATACCATTGGCCGATTGTTGACATCATAATTATTACGACGTCATACTTGTTACGCTGGATACCATTGACCGTCCCCGGGCGATGGCTGTTCTTTTCATTATACAAGCATACACGATATATACATTATTTGAGCTTAATGCCGAGAAATACAAAGAGGAATTGATTTTTTTCATGAAATGAACAGATTGAATGAACAGAAATGAATTCCAACTGGACAAAAGCAAATTCAAGCTAGCGCTTCATTGAATTTGCCTTTGTCCATTTTGGCATTCATGTAGCCTATGAATGCCAACTAAAAGCAGTTCAATGCTTAAACAACGTCACAATAGTGTTATTACACGACGTCGTGTGTAATACCATATTTATAACATGGCCGTACGACATGACTGAACGGGTCAGCTATGTGATAAATGAAAATACAAGAAATTGTTCGGGGCCCGTATTCATGAAACCGTTCTCATGCTCAAGCATGGATGTCGTGCTCAAGCCTTATTTCTTGTTCTGGCTATAAATTATCTAGAACATCTAACTTTGTTAAAGTTTTGGAAAAAAAGTTAAAGAGACATGAAGCCAAAAACTGTTTTCAACATTTACCTTGGCTTTTTGACTCTTCGACATGATAAAGGAGAGTTTCAAGAAAGCTGGCTTGAGCACAGAATCAATGCTTGAGCATTAGAACGGTTTCATGAATACGGGCCCAAAATGCGTGGATCTGCCAATTCTTTATCAATTGAAGTTGGCCGATACAATAATATCATTGGAAAAATTAAATTGTATATGAATTGGTACAGTTATTTAGAGTAGAAAATATGAAAGAACTGTGTTCCCTGGGTAAATATATTTATGAAGCTAGTCAATTAAGAAATACGTTTTTGTAATATATAACTAAAGTAACTGTAAGTTGTTATTTACACCTCATTCTCTATATGTTTTGTATACGCAATGCTGTACATTATATGTATATCATGCTTTGTTGACTGATGGGCCGTCAGGCCAAAATAAAATAATTGAATTGATAGAGAAGATACGTATCATGTAATATTATATATATTGTCTATTAAACTATTTAACGCACTAAGGGAGATTATCAACAAATGGCTGATTTGAGCAGTAATCGGTACTAGTAGCGATAATTACAGAGATAAGTATAGAGGTACTCGGGAGGGACTAACTGTAATGGTCTAACTCATATAGAATAAAGTAAACGAAGAGTTACCTAACATTTCACTCACCCTGGAATTGACCAATATGTGTCATATTTTAAAACATCGTTAAAATGTAATTGTTAAGAACGCCCTAAAATGTCTTTATTCAAATTGATTGACAATAAGAGGATATCGCTGTTGTAGATATTTAATGTTAAAAAATCTGCACACCTGTAATGATCTATTTTATTTACTATAAATACTGTAAGTTTGCCACTCGTGTTACTGCGTCTGTCTTCATTTCAAACACGGAAGTGCCTAACTGTGTGCTGATGTGTAATCAAAGCTCCCTTAACCCCTGACTGGCCTTTTAGTTTATATTATCTTAAAGTGAAACGACTGTAGATTGGCACGTGTACTAACACTAAACTTTCGTCTGTATGTTCGATTTCAACATTCTTATCAGAGACTGCTACATAGGCAGTATATTGTATTCTGATATTGGAGGTACCTATAGAAGGTGGAGGTACCCATAGAAGGCCACCTCTGATTGGATACACCTTGCTCATGGTGTACCTTTTCTGATGTATTTCATAGTAACTTATTTTTAATAGTAGTGATAGAGGGAGTGAGTATATACAAAAATGTCATAGTTTGTGTTTCATACAGATTATCAAAATACACAACACAATATATTATAATACCAATAATAACATATCGAATATATCATAGGGTATTAAATTTATATCATAAAATTATCAAAGACAAAACACAAGAATGTACAATACAAATAACAAAATATCGAACATATATCACAAGTTAGTCAAAGACAGAACACAAGAATGAACAATACAAATAACAAAATATCGAATATACAAATGTACATTACAAGGTAGTTAAAGACAAAAAACAAGAATGTACATTACAAATAACATGATATCGAACATATATCACATGTTTTCGAATATACATCACAAGATGTCGAATACACATCACACGTGTTCGAACATAAGCCACGAGATATTGAATACATCTCGAGATGTTATGATATTTTAACATTTTACACGCCATAATAGCTGGGAGTATGATTCTGTTGACGCCCTGGTATTCTCTGGCAGGATGCTAGTGCCAGCCTAGACAACAAGAGATGGTGCAGGCGTCTACATACGGTCATGTTGCTCAACAAATGTAATTGTTTGTCTTTCCTTTGACACTGATACCACACAGACTCTGTGCGATACACTATGTTAACTGTTCCATGATGAACACTTTATGGGTATATATGTTCTGTCAAATCGTTTGTCAATGGTATTCGATTCAACGGCATTTTGTTTTGAATTATAAACAGACGTTTGTGAGAGATGAACCAAAGCCGAAATATTGATTTGCATCAATATCATATGGACACGTATCGCCACTGTGATGTATGTAAGCAATGAATGTTTTAGCAAATGTTGTTACAGTCCTATAACACACATTGCTATTGATTACAAACTAAATAAAGCCCGGTAGGGTAAACCTCAATGGGTCTAGAGACAAATTTGATATGAACTGTTTCGCAGTTCATTAAATTTGTCTCAAGACCCATTGAGGTTTATACCCCATAAACCTCAACAGAACAAGATTAAATCCTTAAATGTACCGCCACTGTGATGTATACATCAATATCCTATAGACATGTATCGCCACTGTGATGTATACATCAATATCATATAGACATGTACCGCCACTGTGATGTATACATCAATATCCTATGGACATGTACCGCCACTGTGATGTATACATCAATATCCTATGGACATGTACCGCCACTGTGATGTATACATCAATATCCTATACACATGTAACGCCACTGTGATGTATACATCAATATCCTATGGTCATGTAACGCCACTGTGATGTATACATCAATATCCTATGGACATGTACCGCCACTGTGATGTATACATCAATATCCTATGGACATGTACCGCCACTGTGATGTATACATCAATATCCTATAGACATGTACCGCCACTGTGATGTATACATCAATATCATATAGACATGTACCGCAACTGTGATGTATACATCAATATCATATAGACATGTACCGCTACTGTGATGTATACATCAATATCCTATAGACATGAACCGCCACTGTGATGTATACATCAATATCCTATAGACATGTATCGCCACTGTGATGTATACATCAATATCCTATAGACATGTACCGCCACTGTGATGTATACATCAATATCCTATAGACATGTACCGCCACTGTGATGTATACATCAATATCATATAGACATGTATCGCCACTGTGATGTATACATCAATATCCTATGGACATGTACCGCCACTGTGATGTATACATCAATATCATATAGACATGTACCGCCACTGTGATGTATACATCAATATCCTATAGACAGGTACCGCCACTGTGATGTATACATCAATATCATATAGACAGGTACCGCCACTGTGATGTATACATCAATATCATATAGACATGTATCGCCACTGTGATGTATACATCAATATCATATAGACATGTATCGCCACTGTGATGTATACATCAATATCCTATAGACATGTACCGTCACTGTGATGTATACATCAATATCCTATAGACAGGTACCGCCACTGTGATGTATACATCAATATCATATAGACATGTACCGCCACTGTGATGTATACATCAATATCATATAGACATGTACTGCCACTGTGATGTATACATCAATATCATATAGACATGTACCGCCACTGTGATGTATACATCAATATCATATAGACATGTACCGCCACTGTGATGTATACATCAATATCATATAGACATGTATCGCCACTGTGATGTATACATCAATATCCTATAGACATGTACCGCCACTGTGATGTATACATCAATATCATATAGACAGGTACCGCCACTGTGATGTATACATCAATATCATATAGACATGTACCGCCACTGTGATGTATACATCAATATCATATAGACATGTACCGCCACTGTGATGTATACATCAATATCCTATAGACAGGTACCGCCACTGTGATGTATACATCAATATCATATAGACATGTACCGCCACTGTGATGTATACATCAATATCATATAGACATGTACCGCCACTGTGATGTATACATCAATATCCTATGGACACGTACCGCCACTGTGATGTATACATCAATATCTTATAGACATGTAACGCCACTGTGATGTATACATCAATATCATATAGACATGTAACGCCACTGTGATGTATACATCAATATCCTATGGACACGTACCGCCACTGTGATGTATACATCAATATCCTATACACATGTAACGCCACTGTGATGTATACATCAATATCATATAGACATGTAACGCCACTGTGATGTATACATCAATATCCTATGGACATGTACCGCCACTGTGATGTATACATCAATATCCTATAGACATGTACCGCCACTGTGATGTATACATCAACATCCTATGGACACGTACCGCCACTGTGATGTATACATCAATATCCTATAGACATGTACCGCCACTGTGATGTATACATCAATATCATATAGACATGTAACGCCACTGTGATGTATACATTAATATCCTATAGACATGTACCGCCACTGTGATGTATACATCAATATCCTATAGACATGTACCGCCACTGTGATGTATACATCAATATCCTATGGTCATGTAACGCCACTGTGATGTATACATCAATATCATATAGACATGTACCGCCACTGTGATGTATACATCAATATCCTATGGACATGTACCGCCACTGTGATGTATACATCAATATCCTATGGACATGTACCGCCACTGTGATGTATACATCAATATCCTATAGACATGTATCGCCACTGTGATGTATACATCAATATCCTATAGACATGTATCGCCACTGTGATGTATACATCAATATCCTATAGACATGTACCGCCACTGTGATATATACATCAATATCCTATAGACATGTATCGCCACTGTGATGTATACATCAATAGCCTATGGAGATGTACCGCCACTGTGATGTATACATCAATATCCTATAGACATGTACCGCCACTGTGATGTATACATCAATATCATATAGACATGTATCGCCACTGTGATGTATACATCAATAGCCTATGGACATGTACCGCCACTGGATGTATACATCAATATCCTATAGACATGTATCGCCACTGTGATGTATACATCAATATCCTATAGACATGTATCGCCACTGTGATGTATACATCAATATCCTATAGACATGTATCGCCACTGTGATGTATACATCAATATCCTATAGACATGTATCGCCACTGTGATGTATACATCAATATCCTATAGACATGTATCGCCACTGTGATATATACATCAACATCCTATGGACATGTATCGCCACTGTGATGTATACATCAATATCCTATAGACATGTATCGCCACTGTGATGTATACATCAATATCCAATGGTCATGTAACGCCACTGTGATGTATACATCAATATCATATAGACATGTACCGCCACTGTGATGTATACATCAATATCCTATGGACATGTACCGCCACTGTGATGTATACATCAATATCCTATGGACATGTACCGCCACTGTGATGTATACATCAATATCCTATAGACATGTATCGCCACTGTGATGTATACATCAATATCCTATAGACATGTATCGCCACTGTGATGTATACATCAATATCATATAGACATGTACCGCCACTGTGATGTATACATCAATATCCTATAGACATGTATCGCCACTGTGATGTATACATCAATAGCCTATGGAGATGTACCGCCACTGTGATGTATACATCAATATCCTATAGACATGTATCGCCACTGTGATGTATACATCAATATCATATAGACATGTATCGCCACTGTGATGTATACATCAATAGCCTATGGACATGTACCGCCACTGGATGTATACATCAATATCCTATAGACATGTATCGCCACTGTGATGTATACATCAATATCCTATAGACATGTATCGCCACTGTGATGTATACATCAATATCCTATAGACATGTATCGCCACTGTGATATATACATCAATATCCTATAGACATGTATCGCCACTGTGATGTATACATCAATATCCTATAGACATGTATCGCCACTGTGATGTATACATCATTATCCTATAGACATGTATCGCCACTGTGATATATACATCAACATCCTATGGACACGTACCGCCACTGTGATGTATACATCAATATCCTATAGACATGTACCGCCACTGTGATGTATACATCAATATCCTATGGACATGTATCGCCACTGTGATGTATACATCAATATCCTATAGACATGTACCGCCACTGTGATGTATACATCAATATCCTATAGACAGGTACCGCCACTGTGATGTATACATCAATATCCTATGGACATGTACCGCCACTGTGATGTATACATCAATATCATATAGACATGTACCGCCACTGTGATGTATACATCAATATCCTATGGACATGTACCGCCACTGTGATGTATACATCAATATCCTATAGACATGTACCGCCACTGTGATGTATACATCAATATCATATAGACATGTACCGCCACTGTGATGTATACATCAATATCCTATGGACATGTACCGCCACTGTGATGTATACATCAATATCCTATAGACATGTACCGCCACTGTGATGTATACATCAATATCCTATAGACATGTACCGCCACTGTGATGTATACATCAATATCATATAGACATGTACCGCCACTGTGATGTATACATCAATATCCTATGGACATGTACCGCCACTGTGATGTATACATCAATATCCTATAGACATGTACCGCCACTGTGATGTATACATCAATATCCTATTGACATGTACCGCCACTGTGATGTATACATCAATAGCCTAAGGACATGTACCGCCACTGTGATGTATACATCAACATCCTATAGACATGTATCGCCACTGTGATGTATACATCAATATCCTATAGACATGTACCGCCACTGTGATGTATACATCAATATCCTATGGACATGTACCGCCACTGTGATGTATACATCAATATCCTATGGACATGTATCGCCACTGTGATGTATACATCAATAGCCTAAGGACATGTAACGCCACTGTGATGTATACATCAATATCATATAGACATGTACCGCCACTGTGATGTATACATCAATATCCTATGGACATGTACCGCCACTGTGATGTATACATCAATATCCTATGGACACGTACCGCCACTGTGATGTATACATCCATATCCTATAGACATGTACCGCCACTGTGATGTATACATCAATATCCTATAGACAGGTACCGCCACTGTGATGTATACATCAACATCCTATAGACATGTATCGCCACTGTGATGTATACATCAATATCCTATAGACAGGTACCGCCACTGTGATGTATACATCAATATCCTATAGACACGTACCGCCACTGTGATGTATACATCAATATCCTATAGACACGTACCGCCACTGTGATGTATACATCAATATCCTATAGACATGTATCGCCACTGTGATGTATACATCAATATCCTATAGACAGGTACCGCCACTGTGATGTATACATCAACATCCTATAGACATGTATCGCCACTGTGATGTATACATCAATATCCTATAGACATGTACCGCCACTGTGATGTATACATCAATATCATATAGACATGTACCGCCACTGTGATGTATACATCAACATCCTATAGACATGTACCGCCACTGTGATGTATACATCAATATCATATAGACATGTACCGCCACTGTGATGTATACATCAATATCATATAGACATGTAACGCCACTGTGATGTATACATCAATATCCTATAGACATGTAACGCCACTGTGATGTATACATCAATATCCTATAGACATGTATCGCCACTGTGATGTATACATCAATATCCTATAGACATGTACCGCCACTGTGATGTATACATCAATATCATATAGACAGGTATCGCCACTGTGATGTATACATCAATATCCTATAGACATGTACCGCCACTGTGATGTATACATCAATATCATATAGACATGTACCGCCACTGTGATGTATACATCAATATCCTATAGACAGGTACCGCCACTGTGATGTATACATCAATATCATATAGACATGTACCGCCACTGTGATGTATACATCAATATCCTATAGACATGTACCGCCACTGTGATGTATACATCAATATCATATAGACAGGTACCGCCACTGTGATGTATACATCAATATAACACACTCAGCATCCTTATGACGATAATTAACCAACACACATGATGTACACACGCATCGTCGGAAACCCACGGTACACTTCTCTGACGTTTGCATCCCGTGGGCCACAATCGGTATAAACCTTCGTTTCCCCGAATAGAAGTCTATTCGGAGATTTCAACCAATCAAAGTGGTCGTTTCTCGTGACACTCTGTCAGATGATTTTACCGTGACCACGACCAGCATATTTCTGTAGACATGACGCCGATGTCAATCGCCGTATAGCAGGACCTTATATTTTAATCACAATCGGTACAATTATAACACAATCGACAGGTTTTATTGACAGGCGGTGCTACAAATGAAACGGGATACCCCGGCTTGATGTCCCGGCTGCATGTAGTCACGGATGAAACCATCGATATGATTGGCTACTATTTAAGTACGAAACCGAGAGTTTCTTTGGATTTTAGCCCACGGGATGCAAACGTCAGAGAAGTGTACCGTGGGTTTCCGACGATGGTACACACGAGAAAACATTCAACATGCTACGTCAGTGGGTGATAAGGGCTGATTAATAAGTTGTGAGTATTGTATTGAAGAGGTTGGGATGTCCTTCTCCATCCCTACTATTCCCTGACTATTTAAGCTGTACCTGAAGTCATTTGAGTAGTTTATGTCGAAGGTAATACTCTAAAATAAACAAGGTATGTCATTTTTCCATAATGGACGAAAACGCTGAAAAAGCAGTGATTAAATATTTGCATAAGAAAGGTGTAGCACCAAAGAATATCCATACTGATATGGTAGCAACACCAGGGAATGATGCCAATGATGTCGAGAGGTCGGAATTTAAGAATGACGGACAGAGCCATGGGGATGACAAGTCTCTGTTGCAGCCGAAGAAATGACCAATGAAGTCTATGATATATTTTAAGGCTGACAGGCGAGTTACAGAGGGATATGTAGCCAGTACAGTTAGGATTTCATAGGAATGAGTACATTACATTGTTAAGGAAAATATTGCAATAAAAAGTCCGTTGGGTATCCAGAATTCTGACGTTTGATCAGAAAATCTATCATTTCACCCCAGGGGTCAAACAACAGTCTAAACAATAGAAGCACCCTGGTTTACCCCGCCCAAGAAGGCAAAGACACTGTCATAAGCAGATCAATGGCGCATATTATGCATCACTTCGTAAGTAGTTACGAGAAAATCTTAAACTCAAGCGCCGCGGAAAACTCAGTAAAGATACGTTGTTCCACCAGGACAATGCCCTGTGCACAAGTCTGTCATCGCCATGGCTACCAATAACGACTGTGGCTTTGAATTGATTGAGCATCCTCCCTATTCGTTTGATCTCGCTTCGTCAGACTTTCATCTATTTCCAAAATTGAAAAATTACATTTCCGGTACCCTCTTTAGGTCAGATGATGACGTCATACACAAAATGTAAATGCAATGGAAGACTTTCTGAACGGTCAAGAAAATAACTTCCTTAAAAGTGGCATTATTGAGAACCATAAACATCGCTGGCAAAAGTGTATAGTAACTGAAGGGGATTATGTTGTAAAATAATGTCTACCAAAAGTCAAACCCTTAAAAATGAGGCTTACAACTTATAAATTAGCCCTCGTAGCTCCATGATCCGTAAAGTGAAAGGATGTGGAAAAGGTATAGTTAGGCGCTTCCCAATCGTCACGAATTGTTCGGCAGTCATATAATAAAAATAATAGCATTGAAGGTGCAGGCGAGTGAAGATCTTTTTACGGGCAAAAGATAATGAAAAATTCAAATTATTATTTGAAATAACTGAGTCAAGTTATGAATATGGAGATTGAAAAATTGAAAAGTACAAAAAGATATTGAAGTAAATGTGAATGTGACGGTAGCGTGATAATTATCTAAAATAATACGAAGTTCAATGTTAAAAGCATGGTACATGTACATATCACATATCATATTTACAGTTCTGATATATTCTGACATATAACCTTGAAAGCTGGACAACATAGATGGCCACATTGCTATTTAGCTAACATAAGGGTATACAGACAGACTAGCCGACTCTTGGCCATTATCCCCACACGTTTGACAATACTATTAGTGATATTGATTTAAATCATAGTGATGAAAGTAAAGGTTCAAGGGACTTCCTTAAGGCAGTGTTTAATGGAAGGTGTACTTCTGATATAGATACCTTAAGTTATTACTCTCAGCATAAATACAATATCGATAAGTTGTGAGGATAGGGATCAATCGATAAATGAGTTATCAGAATGCGTAGTATTAGACATTTCCGATTTTCAGGTACACGGAGGACCTTCACGGACGCGGACTACTGGTAAATTGGGGGTCGTATCAAAAACTATTTATTTCGAATTCATAAGCGTTGTCCAACTGATACTAGCTTCTCGACGATAAACGCTTTAAATTCACATGCATTGTACGTACACATAACCTCACAATGTGTATTCGACAACACTGAAGTATGGGTGCGAATAGCTATAAAAACGCCATTACGGAAATATTTGTTCCACGCTCCACTCTATCAATTGAATTATTGAATATCTTATTAATAAATGAATTGATTAATTAATGCATGTTTGCCGCTTTATCCTTTATGTACATGTATGTTTACATGTTTATTTGTGCCATTTCGTGTAGTACAACTGTAAAAGGGTATATTGGCAAAACAAGTATACATACATACATGAACGATACACATAATGCCAACTTCATTCCTAACATTTTACGGAATTTATATATGGTGTAGTTCATCAATCGTGGAGATTTGCGACGTCAACTTTTCGTTTGAAGGGGATAGGCTTGAAGATACGTATATTAGAAAAAAATGAGAATAAATCAAACGCACATGGTAACATTTTCCTCCTATTTCTTTTGCACAGTGCAACACTGCGGACTTGCCTCGTGTGCTTCCACATCAACATAATGTGTAGTTTAGCGACCGCTAGTGTGCGACAAATAGAGGCCATTTCGTATACCCGTATATATGTTTAAAATGTGCATTGATAAGGTTTCCTTACAATTGTAAGCAGTACGGAATTTCCCTTTAGCTCAGTCGGTAGAGCATCGGGCAGAATTTGAAACGACCCCCAATTAAACAGTAGTCGGCGTCCGTGTCGGTGTCGGTACTCCGTGTACCTGAAAATCGGAAATGTGTAACAGCAGTCGCTTGCTTGCTGATTTAGTGCTTTTAAACGTCATTATCATTCCAACGGCCGATTTAGAGCTTTTAAACGTCACAATCATTCCAACGTCTGATTTAGAGCTGTTAAACGTCACAATCATTCCAACGGCCGATTTAGAGCTGTTTAACGTCATTATCATTCCAACGGCTGATTAAGAGCTTTTAAGCGTCACAATCATTCCAACGGCCGATTTAGATCTGTTTAACCTCACTATCATTCAAACGGCCGATTTAGAGCAGTTTAACGTCATTATCATTCAAACGGCTGATTTAGAGCTGCTAAACGTCATTATCATTTCAACGGCTGATTTAGAGCTGTTAAACGTCATTATCATTTCAACGGCTGATTTAGAGCTGTTTAACGTCATTATCATTCAAACGGTTGATTTAGAGCTGCTAAACGTCATTATCATTTCAACGGCTGATTTAGAGCTGTTTAACGTCATTATCATTTCAACGGCTGATTTAGAGCTGTTAAACGTCATTATCATTCCAACGGCTGATTTAGAGCTGTTTAACCTCACTATCATTCCAACGTCTGATTTAGAGCTGTTAAACGTCATTATCATTCCAACGGCTGATTTAGAGCTGTTAAACGTCATTATCATTCCAACAGCTGATTTAGAGCTGTTTAACGTCATTATCATTCCAACGGCTGATTTAGAGCTGTTAAACGTCATTATCATTCCAACGACTGATGTAGAATTGTTTAACGTCATTATCATTCCAACGGCTGATTTAGAGCTGTTAAACGTCATTATCATTCCAACGTCTGATTTAGAGCTGTTAAACGTCATTATCATTCCAACAGCTGATTTAGAGCTGTTTAACGTCACTATCATTCCAACGGCTGATTTAGAGCTGTTAACGTCGTTATCATTTCAACGGCTGATTTAGAGCTGTTTAACGTCACTATCATTCCAACGGCTGATTTAGAGCTGTTAACGTCGTTATCATTTCAACGGCTGATTTAGAGCTGTTAACGTCGTTATCATTTCAACAGCTGATTTAGAGCTGTTTAACCTCACTATCATTCCAACGGCTGATTTAGAGCTGTTAACGTCGTTATCATTTCAACGGCTGATTTAGAGCTGTTAAACGTCATTATCATTACAACGGCTGATTTAGAGCTGTTAAACGTCATTATCATTCCAACGGCTGATTTAAAGTTGTTTAACGTCATTATCATTCAAACGGCTGATTTAGAGCTGTTAAACGTCATTATCATTCAAACGGCTGATTTAGAGCTGTTAAACGTCATTATCATTCCAACGGCTGATTTAAAGTTGTTTAACGTCATTATCATTCAAACGGCTGATTTAGAGCTGTTTAACGTCAGTAACATTTCAACGGCTGATTTAGAGCTGTTAAACGTCATTATCATTCCAACGGCTGATTTAGAGCTGTTTAACGTCATTATCATTCCAACGACTGATTTAGAGCTGTTAAACGTCATTATCATTCCAACGGCTGATTTAGAGCTGTTAAACATCACTTTCATTCCAACGGCTGATTTAGAGCTGTTTAACGTCACTAACATTCTTACGTCTGATTTAGAGCTGTTAAACGTCATTATTGTTCCACCGGCTGATTTAGAGCTGTTAAACATCATTATCATTCCAACAGCTGATTTAGAGCTGTTTAACATCATTATCATTCCAACGGCTGATTTAGAGCTGTTTAACGTCACTAACATTCCAAAGTCTGATTTAGAGCTGTTAAACGTCATTATTATTCCAACGGCTGATTTAGAGCTGTTTAACGTCACTATCATTCCAACGGCTGATTTAGAGCTTATCATTCCAACAGCTGATTTTGAGCTGTTAAACGACATTACTATTTCAACAGCTGATTTTGAGCTGTTAAACGACATGATCATTTTAACAGCTGATTTATATATATTTTTATTCGAAAATTTGTGATTCCCATACAACATTGTTTATGTTCATTACCTTTAATGAATTGTATATTTATTGTACATGCAATATTTTCTGATATATTCGAAATGTTGTTATTTTGTTCAGCATCAATAATCTTCATTGTTTACACTTTTTGTGCCATTCCCAATTGGCTTAAACTTGTTTAAACAAATAATACACATGATGTTTGTAAACAAAATACGGGTAATGTGAGAAAAAAAAATTTATTGGAACTAATCAAAATAAAATACAACCGAATATGCATTGATTTCATAAACAAACATTCTATAACAAATGAATAAATAAATAAACATACATTAATTGATATAGCGCCTTATCTGGCTTACATAGGTTACGATAAAGCGTTTCCCCAGCTTCCTCAGCACAATCATGTACAATACTTTACAACGATGGAAGTGTCTAAAAGTTGTTACGATAATATGTTAAGTCAAGTAAATCTATTGCAACATGTATTTGATATGTTATGTTATAATCAAGTTATCAGTTCAGAGTTTTGTACTATATTCGTGATGCCTAGAGTCCTGATAAGAACAGCGAGGTTGGTGCTTATCTACATTTAGCTCTGTCCTTGTTACGTCAGTAGGAGTATGGTTAGAATTAACATAAGAACTATTTGATAAAGCATTATCCAAGATTGTATGGCAGCCCGAGGTTGAGGTACTAGATACCTGTTTTCTGTATGAACTGTATAATTTGTATACCCTTTTATTACATACAAAGGACAGCATGATAAGCGCGCCTTGTCCAGCTATCAAAATGATATACAGATACATAAAGACTTCAGAGTGAGAAATCTCGGCAATAAATCCAAACAGCCAAGCCACTCCGGTCAGACTGGACAGCTTTATATAAATAAGAAAACGTTTCTGGTGATGTCGGCAGGTTGAAGACCTAGACATATCCGGAAGCTGGCTCACTTTTACTATTACAATGCAAAACATGACAACATTGACAACAACCAGTAACATGACAGGTAACGTGAAAGCAAACAATAGAGCAATGGGGTTGTTGATGAAACAAACCCGGATTCCGTATCCGGACCTGCCCGTTGTAATCATGCTATATACAACTCGGCCTATCACGAACATTGAACTGCTACCGTAACTGTAAATTAGAGATATAAGAAAATGGCGTCTTTTTTCGTCTTCATTTATCACGATTTGTCTGTCTAAATGACGAAATACACGGAACATGTGTATTGAGCATACGTTCATTAGAAATACACTAGCTAACATTGTGAGATGTATGCTCATTCCCAGGACATCGCACGCCAACCCGGTATGGACTGCACCCGCTCCAAAGGTAAACAGGGCATGCGCAATTATCAGTGTTACACATAAAGCCATTGTGTAAAGTCCGGGAAGTGTCCGTAAAACCGGGAATAACATGTACGTTACCATAGTGATGATGAGACATAATATCGACAAACATGAGCACACGAAAGACAATAAGACTTTAATTACACTCTCTTCGTTTGCAGCTTTGTATTCTGGTGCAGAAGATGCAAAGTAACTGTCCACGCAAATCAAAACGGATAAATCATTGTCAGATAAGATAAATTCTTCTGGCTTGAAACATCTGTTTGAAGTATCAAGGCATAACACATCCAGGTGACGTGTTACATTATAATCACTCAGAGATATGTTTACAAGTGGACACAGAATGGGTGGTATCAGCCGCGCTACCCACGGTTTAAAGATACAAGTACCAGCTTCAGGATAAGTTTCAACGGTCAAATTGTTTCCATTTGATGGATCAGTGTACTTTCTGTTAAGCGGAGACACATAATCAAATTCGGTTTTACCAGATTCAAGTTCATAAAATGTACCGCCCAGCACTTTGGGCTTAAGCTCAATACAAAGCATCTCTCCCGAACTTGATTCAAGTTGGAACGCAGATGAATTCAAAAATGCCTTTGCCAGTTCGGCAGGATTGTGAAAAAAACGTTCATAAAGTTCGACATGGATGATAAAATATTGTGGGTTTGTTGGTGAAAGGGAACATCCACTATCAGTGGACAAGACATTTAACCCACAAACATGCTGGTAATAACCCATATTGATCAAACGTATCTTCACGTATTCCTGGATCATTCGAGGACTGACTTGCGGACAAATGTCACAATTGGTGTAGAATGTTGATGCTTTATTGAACCTTAGGAATAGCTCATATCTCTGGGAAGCGACGCGACTGAAGACATTTTTACACATGCCATCACTGTATTTGAATGGTGGTAAGCAGGTGATATCGAGGCAAACGTTCTGTGAATAAAAAAAATGTAAAGTATATCAGCTTACAAAATCAATTAATCGTACTGTCAAATTATAAAGATTTATATAATTAGGCAAGGTTTTTATTACATGTATTTCACTTTATGAGACTTGCATTGAAATCATTATATCAGTTATTTTCGAATAAACATGTTTTTTTTCAACTTCATATGCACATTTAAGTACATATATGAAAAATATATACGCACATATCACTCAAACAATCCCAGATTAGCAACGTGATCAAAATTGAGGTTTATGACTAATAGAAAGACGATCGATTTATAAAAAAAGATAGCTGTATTGTTAATGTAGGTAAGGCTCGAGTAATGGCACGTCCTCAAAGCGAGATCTGTGACAACGAAATACCCAGAAACATTAATGAGCAAACTTCGAAATATCTTCCTTCATACCATGCAAAGCATACTTCACAAATGTTAACGATTCCGACAATAAATCTTGTATCAACCTGCACCCATTGAACCTCCAAGTGGTAAATTCATCCAGTAGCAGTCAATACAGTTATCACTGAAATAATCACATTCAACGCAAGCCATTGCCTACGGTTAAACCAAAGGTTGCACATCCTCGATATTAGACTTTGAACGATACATGAATTGGACGATACAATTCGTATCACGATACAATACGCATCACGATACAATACGTATCACGATACAATACGTATCACGATACAATTCGTATCACGATACAATACGCATCACGTTCATATGATAAAAATAGAAGAAAGGGAAAACTACAAAGTTTTAATGGCAATATTAAACAGGAAATCGACTTGGTCCGGAATGGTTATGACTGTAAAGTTTAAAACAAAAATTTTAAACACAAATCACGCCTTACTACATACATGTCGACCATGGACTATCTCCCGTCATGTTGTTACGGATATGGGTTGACTTAATTAAGAAACGTGACCTCCAAATAAATTCTGTATGGTAACATATTGAATATATTTTGTCGCACAAAACGTTTCGCTATTCAATAGTTCAGTCTTATACGTAAAACAAAGACAATTCAGAGCGAAATTGCAGTCAAATCACAACCTATATTTAGGGTTTCGTATAGGAAATAATTTTACTTACTCTGTGTGTATCAAAGCGATAACCCGTTGGACATTGATGGGGTGTGCCTTCCTGCTGCTCCGACGGGGTATCCTCAATGAAATTGAACAATGCTGCAAAGGAGGTCAGGCCTGTGGCACTTCCTGGGTCTGGATTATAGCCGCCAAAACATGCTGGTGGAAAAGAAGCTTTAGAATTGCAGATATAACAGAACACGTTTTTATAGATCTGATATTGAGCTTCGTAGTTATGTCCATAGTGTGTACAAGCCCAGTCTATGGAGCTGTCGTATTCCAACCAATTCCCAGTGACGTTACACTCAGTAATTACGTAAGTTTCATCTCGACATGGAAATGACATCAAACCAGGCGGAGGATGGTAAAATATATTACAGTCATGTTCCTCAACAATGAATTTAAGCAGCTCCTTTGCTGTTTGTGGGAACGCTAACAGGCTGTCCGGACAGCTAAAACTTGTTTGCCAATATTTTAAATTACCATCCTGTTCCCAATTACAATACGCACAATGCCTATTACGATATGTCTCGTTGGTTAGTACTGACGAGACAGGAAGGTGATCCTCCATGTCCGTACCGTTGGGTGAGACTTGTTGGTTTACACATTTTAGCATGATGCTCGTATCATTAAACCCAGTGTGACAAAGGCCTATCATCAGGAAACGATCATTTGTGTTCAGTCGATATTCGTCGAAAGGTTTAAATTGCGATAAGACACAAACGCTTCCCTTCCTAGACAGAATGTCTAAACTGTTTTCTGTTAATGCCTTATCCAAACAACAAGAACCCGAGATGGTGCAGTTATCTTCACATGAACACGGTGCACAACAGTTTGAACCGGTGGCCTTTCCACTGATGCTTCCTATACCACACAAGCTCTGTGACGGACAATGCACCAACTGTTCCTTGATCAACACCTGATGGGTTTTATTTTGTATATGGTCTGTCATGTTGGTTGCCTTTTGTTGATTGAATTCAGCAGTGCTGTTTCCTGAACTATTAGCTGACGTTTGGAACTTGGAAGGATGAACCATGGCGTCTAGCAACACCAGCATCACTATCCAACTGACAGGTATCGCCATTGTAATCTGAAAATATACGTTCTTTGTCAACACGACAGACCTCTCACAGTCAACATGACTTAAAAGATCATTTACAAAGTAAAATATAAGTGATACAATTGAGAAAGTATTAAATAGGAAGGAAGATGTGAAATTAGATTGTTAAATCTCAGTAGAAGCATGAAAATCAGAACGATTAAATGCATCTTACATATTGGACAAAATTTCAAAATTATTTAAAAAGTAAAACAAATGTTGAAATAGAAATACTACTCACATTTCCAATTCCTGGATATTCCAATCCTCTTTGACTTTAAAGCCAGACGACAAATATGCCTATGTTTCAATTTAGCAGACAGTTTATAAATGGTATCTTAATATACTAATCGCTTATTGACCCTCATCTACCTGATCAAAATAGCGTTAATAATTAATAAAGATTAATGAAAATAAAGGACCACAAAATTCCCTTAATGGCAAATGCTACCGAAAGGTCGATTCTGATTAATGTCTGATATTACGTCTATCAATGGCATTACAATATTAATAAGTTATATGGATATGGAGGAAATGTTTCGTTACCTCAATGATAAACTGGTGATGTGTCGTCACAAAGCTTGATACAAACACTCTCTTGATTGACGGCCAGCTCATTTACCCCTGGAGACATATTCCATATCTTCAATCAATTGTTGGAAGAGTGCATTATGGATATCAAAAGGTGAATGAATTAAGGTCTACCCAGCTTATGCCTATTCAGCGCACCATATGTGTACTAGCTATTATGAAATTGTGCGAAGGGTTAACGTTCTTGCTCTGACCCGCAATGTGACGGCTGGCAGGTGAGAGTCAAAATTCCGTTTAAATTAAGTATCGCCTAGATATCTCAGCACAACTTCTTATCTACGCCTGGTACCATTTTACTTTTTAGTTAAGTGATATCACTAGCGTTGATCTTTACGATGATATCAACTATTCAGTTTGATTTGGTGATGTCACCATAATGTTCCCAGAAACTCAAACATAAACTGTAACTGCCCCCCCCCCCCCCCCCCCTTATAATCAGCAGTTATATATAACCCTTTATGATATTCTCTTGCCCTTTTAAACACCATACCGTTATATATCTTATATTGCTGTTACATCAATGCAGGACAATGTTGATGTCACGTGATTGAGTTGTCGACGTGACATCACTGTATTGTTGCCGTGACTTCATACAACTGTTTAGAACGTACAAAAAGTACGTGTAACTTGTCTCATCTCTAGGGTGAGCTTAAAAGAATCGTTCACCCCCTTGGGAAGAAAATCTCACACCGGTAAAAGTGTAGGAATCCCTGTCCAGGATAAGAGAATATAAGGCTCTTTCATGACCAAGCTGAGTTTTACTAAACAACTCAAGTAACGCAAAAAATTCCAACTTACGAATTTCGTAAGTACAAAAGTTACGATCTTTCTGTTTTACGAAAGCATTCGTTAGTTTCGTCGTTAACTTAACTTACGAAAGTTCGTAAGTTACCATTTCGGAACTCTCCAGCGTTGAAGGTAAGATCAATCTTAGTAACAAACATCACGCAAGCGCAGTCACTAGTTTATTTTTATTAATTTTGTCAAAATTGGTATCATGTCTAGCCTATATGACGTAGGTCACGCCATTGATGTATGTCATGTACGTTAGAAATTAGTCCGAAGGGTTCTGACTATCTGACCCGCTAAATATTTGAAACATTTTCGATCACATGTAAATAAAGTATCAATGGAAAGAACATATATTTTTCTACTAACCTACACATTTAATCAAGTCACAGGAGGTCGTAAATTAACTGTTGCCACCCATTTCTAAAAAATAACTAGTTTCCTGACATCTGTTTGAAAATGGCCGCGCGTCGCGAGATCCCGCGAGAATTACTTTCTGACCTATGTTTTTTTGATCACGTGACGTTGGCGGCGGTCATTTTAGCCCACGGGATGCAAACGTCAGAGAAGTGTACCTTGGGTTTCCGCCGATGAAATTACGCTTGTCCGCACATAACCTAGCTATTGAGACAGGGCGTTATAACAATACAGCGAGGGAGCAAAGAATCTGTACTAGTTGTTATTCAGACATAGAAGATGAATATCATTTTATTATATTGTGCCTGAAAACTGTATTATTATTTGCAAACACTGGTATTATTAGCATTAATTTATTGATAAACGCTTGCTGTTATGTTGATGATGTCAAATAGTCGGGCATCACTATTATACAACCAGTGTGTGTTTTGCGCATGTGTATCACTAGTACGTGTATAGGAGTGTATGTTTATAAGTATTATACTTGTTAATGTTGAATGTAACCGATTAGCTGTAAAGCTTCAGGAATGAAATAAAACTCCGTTCAGGAACACGTGACAGGTCCATAAAGATACGTGTAAAAAGCCAACAACTTCAAAACGTATATTATGGTGGCATATTTCTGCCACCGAGTTGCCGACTTACGACTTCATTATGTCGACACAATTCTGAGAAGATATCGATAAATAAAAAAAAATATGTCTACATAAACTGAAAAATATGTCGACTTATTAGTTAATTTGCCGAGATAATAATGCCGTGAAAATTATCTAGGAAGTCGACAACTCGGCTTTATATCGTGTTAGTGCTCGGATGTGCCATCGACATGTCAGTTAGTGCGCCTAATAATTGCCGCCAATCGAAAGTCGAAAACGAGGCTTGCTTTTCATTACAAATGACTCAAGATTAAAGATTCTTTATTTCACTCTGACACACTTGACAGTGTGTCACAAGGGGTCAAACAATAATAACCACCAATAAATTAACATGACAAAGAGAGTAGATCACACATGGACATATTCAACATCATTTCATAGTACCAACATTGTAAATCACTGATTATTTCTATACATACATGGGGCATCCCTATCCAACGTCCTGTTTTTACAGGCAGATGGAATTTTAAAGTAAGGAATTTACACAAAATTATACGATTCCTTTTATTTAATTTTATTAAGTAATTTTCGAAACCAAATTCAGGTTTGAATAATATATATTTTTGTCCTTTACTACTTTTTATCAATAACAGTATACCACTTTTATCAATAACAGTATACCACTTTTTGATGAACTGGTCATTTAGCTTTGGATTTGTAAGATGTTTAAGCTTTTGTCAATCTTAAATATGCACTTCTTGGGTTGACCGAATATATGTAAATCCTAGGTCATTTAGAGTGAAATACGCCTGCTTTGCATGTACAATATGATATAACTGACTCGATACATTGCCATGCATCTTCTGTTATTAGTTTGTGCCAAAAGAATTTCATAATTCCCACTGTATATATTTGATACAAATAAAATATGTTTAAATAAAAAAAATCTAACTTTAATTGTATTTTCTTCTAGCAGGAATTGTTCCGACTCTCCATAATTATACCATGTAATTAGGCGTACTTTTTCTTAGATTATGAACTGTTTTAATCCACTTTAGATGTATTGTCTCCAAAAGTGCGATATTTTCAAATCTCCAAATCTCTGACGCATATAACGGTATAGGTGATACTAATGTATCAAACAGTTTTAAACTGATGGTCAACTGGTTAATTAGTATTTCTTGTTTTCCTATATAGTGCAATAATTTTTTTTGACTTGGTCAGTTAATTTCTTTTATTTTTTGTTTCGAGAAAATAACTGTCTTAGATTTGTTAGTATTATCTTGCAATTTCCACAATTTACAGTCGTCGCCAAATACATCTTGGCCCTCGGGCGATTCTGTTAGTATCACAGTGTCGTCCGCGTATAACAAAATAAACAATTTTAGGTACATTCCGATAAAGTTTTGACCAAAATTATCAATATCCTGGAGAAAGTTCACATCATTGTCAATAAGGAACTCCTCAAGATCATTGAGGTATAGGCTACACATTTTCTCCTTGTTTTAAACCGATATTGCACATAAAAAACTGAGACTGTTCATTTCCATTTTTTAAACATGACTTAGAATCAGTACATGCATATAAGTTGTATATTACATTTAATATTTTGCCTGTAATATTACTCTTCACCACTTTCTTCCGAAGGCCCACTCTCCACAAAGTATCGAAGACATTTTTTAAAGTCAATGAAAGAACAATATAACTTTTGTTATAGGAGAGATACAGATTCAGAGTTTGCATTACAACAATACAATATTTTCTGTGGTTTCAACAGAAAAAGTCAATGTGGTCAGATAGCTGGTTCAGTCTGTTATTAATTATAGAAGTAAAAAAAAAATCTCCTATGCTCGATACTAAAATTATTGCTCTAAACACTCATAAAAGACTATCGAATTCTTTATATGTTCATTCAGGATTTCTTCAATGTCTCATGCTTTATTATTACTTAGCTTTTGAACAGCTTTCATGATATGTAATTCGGTTATTGGGTCATTTAAAGTATATTCATATACATTTCCATCTTAAGTGGGTATCTGGAATACGGGTACCGAGTAGACCGGATTCCTAAGAAAGTTGGTAAGTATATCGTGCTCAAGTAAGGCTTACAGATCGAAAAATGCTGCAAAATGATGAAAAACTTATATAATTACTGTAACAGTAAATAGTACAATGTATAACTAGCATTGGGGTTACATTTTTGGGTGAAATAAGTATACAATTTACTATATTATATACTTTCATTTTGCAGCATAATTACATTGAGTTTTTTCGATTTGTTAGCCTTATTTGTGCACGATATACTCACCAAGTTCCCGAGGAACCGCCTCCGTGAATGGTAAACAAATCCTAAACAAAGCAAGGTTTTCGACTTTCGAATGGCGGAAATTATTAGGCGCTCTAAATAAATGGTATGTCGATGGCACATCCGAGCACTAATTATAACATGATATAAAGCCGAGTTGTCGACTTCCTAGATGATTATCACGTCATTATATTCTCGGCAAATAAACTAATAAGTCAACATATTATTCGGTTTATGTCGACAATCTTTTTTATTATGTCGACAGCTTCTCAGAATTATGTCGACATATTTAAGCCGTAAGTCGGCAACTCGATGGCAGAAATATGCCACCATAGTATATGAATCAATCCTATCTGAATCGCTGTGAACAGTTGTGTCACATTTTCTCAATATTTACCGAGTGTATCGACGCGTGGTGCCTATCGGTGTTTGTGTGCGACACGCTATGGTGTATGAAGGACGAGGTGTTACTTTGTTGTTAGCTAGGTAAGTAACACCTCGGGTCTACGATGAAGCAGAACGCACCACGCCCAGAAACAAAAGGTTGTTGCCGGGAGGGATGATGTCGCGTCTCAATCGTCACAATAGATCACCAAGTTTGTGATGGTAAGAGAAATTAATTTTGTCGAACGTGCGAACACGGTAAATAATGTATGGGTTGAATACTTCGTTTATCAAAACATTAGAAATGGATTAGCTAACAAAAACAAAAAGGCCCGCAAGGCATGCATCGTCCTCTTGGATATTAAGGAAGTGTAGACATACTCCCATTTTCCATTTTGAGCACATCAAGCATCTGAATAAAATAATGCCATTTATCAGATATGAAATTGGTTATAAGGGGGACTTCTAAGGTAATTTGTCGAAAAATATTACCTTTATCATATTTTCGGGACACTTGAGAAAAAAACAAGCTTTGATTATTGACGGATGGTCATTCTTGATCTCACTTCGTTACATTGCAAATATCCTGGTCATTTAGAAGGGTTTAATTTGTATTAAGATTGTAACCCCTAATACCGCACTGAAAGTAGGCCAAGGTTATATTACTTACCTGTAGCAAATGTTAGCCCTACATGCTACATCATGTAGACATCCACAGAACCTACACACAGGCCAAGGGGATCCCTTTAAACGCAGATTCTCAAGGATTTTGGCCACGATTTTTCATAATTTTGTATTTCAATCTCATTTGATGCAACAATACGTGTAGTGACCGATACCCCGTCCCCCTCGGTGTTGGGAAAATGGACAGGCTAGGTGACGCCCTGTTTATATCAGCATAATGAATATGCATATTTTGACCGGGATTCTAGGTCACGTGATCTGTGACGTCATTGACGTATCCGATACCTGTACCTATTCTGACACGCCCGTTACATATTTATGTATTATCTGCAAGTGTAAGCACAGACTCCTTATCTATTTTTTTATCTAACAACCAATACATGCTGTGTGGCTAAAATTATCAATCGTCATTAAGGAGGCTCGACCCTTTCGCAATTAACCGCTAGATTTCCTTAAAACTTTCATATGTTGATTATGCTACCAGGTAGAGATGATTTTGTGAAAATCTAAGCATTCTTATGACTTGTTTCATTTTTGATAAAAAACACCAAAAAAATGATTTTTCTCAAAATTTAATGTTTTTTCTATTTTTTTTTCTTGTGAATGTTGTTGAAAATTACAAACATACAATAAAATAGAAAAAGAAATCAAAAGCTACCTCAAAAATATTTTATTTGTGGAAAAATGGACAAAACGATTTTTACAAAGAGTGTTATTTTTATATCTAGCGGACAAATTTCAGTATTCACAGGCAAATTATTTACATACCATATAGTTACATAAAGCACAAGCAAAAAAAATGAATCAAAATATTACAGACAAGCTTTTTATGCTACTTATTGAAACTATATGTAAAACTGTGTCTAGGGTAGGTTGTCTCCCTTGATGCTATTAGGAAGTTTTTATAGTGGGTAGTATTTTTACATAACATACATACTGTGAATGCATACAAGCCTTAAACATTTTAGAACATAACAACTACCGGCGTTCTGTGTTATATTTCAACAACATAATAGTGCATATGTAATGACACCAGGCACAGCCCTTGTGCAAACGTTCTGCCAACACGGATAATTCTACCACTCGCCGACTCTCTCCAGGTTGAGAAAACATGGCCAGTTGTACCGGTACTATAGGCCTACCTTCCGATTCTGTTTCTATACTGTTGCCGTCGCTGTCAGTGTCCGACCATATGTCGATATAGTGTACATCTATTTTTGTTATTGTTTTGCAATAGGAGTGGTCGTGACAATACTTTATTTGCTCGTAATCTTGAGTTGAAGACTTGAACCGTTCCCTCTCATCTCGCCATTGTTGACATCGCGACATATCACTGTGTAGAACGAATTTGATACCCCGTTTTCAAATACCAGGTACACAAATAGGAAGCTACGTCACCACAAAACGAGAATCAAAACTTGTGTATTACGTAGGGTCGAGCGTCCTTAATGATCTTGTCAGAAAATAAAACTGATCTAATTCCGATTTAATTGCATAAACTGCATTCAATTCGAATGTAGTCCGTGACGTCTCAGTAACTCTAAGCTTAGAGACAGTGATACAATTTACACACTCTGATTTTACAGCTATGTAAATTACCTGTAGCCTTACCTGTCATACATATACTAGACAAAAGGCATTTGTTGTACCTACCTGTGAGTTGTGGCAGGTGTATTAATTACGTATACCCTGTAATTACAAAGAGGTGTGAATGTTATGGTCAGTGAATTCGAATGGCATTTATGATTATATAATTACCTATCCTCTAAATAGTAATTCTTTCCGTCCCAAGTGTTGGAAACAAAACTATTGAAAAAACTTTTTAAAAATGATTAAAGGCGTTTTCAACATAATCTAACTCTATTTTATCAGTATTTAAACATTAGGATAGGCTAGACCTGACGATGTTAAATAGGTTAAACTGTAGGCCTATATGTATCAGATACATACGATGTTCTGAAATTTTCTAATTTTGAAGTTTTATTATTTTTGAAAAAATGGTGATGCTGATACTATGACGTTTTTTAAAAAAATTATTGCATATTTCAAAATATCAACATAAACATTTGGTTATTGGATTCATCAGGGGCGTATATGTGTCCCTGGTTTTATGTTACATCTTCAGGAGCTGATCCAAGATTTGTAGATGCATTAATGTGACACATTTCCACTTAATGATATAAACCCAAAGTTATCCAGATCTTATTCATGAAAACTGTATAAAAAACCAGATTTAAACTCGTCCCATGATTTGAATCCTAGTTGAAATGAATATCACCAACTAGAGTGAGCCAAGGGACGTATATACGTCCCTGAGTGAGCCTATACCAAAGTTCATTTATTTATCGTGTTTGAATTTCACGTAGGATTCTGTTTCTGTTTAAGTACACTTTAAAAAATATGATGTATTTTTCTGCGCTAGGATTCAGAGTAATAATTTCAAACTGCAACCACTTCAACCCAAAACTGGGTGACTAAGAGATGTTGTAAAAACGTATGCAGTAATCGTAGGAAAACAATATTCTAATTTGTTTTATACTCATTAGCATATGTTATTTGTTATTTGGTTTTTTTCATGACCACGGACTTTATCATAAAAAAAAAATTAATTATTCCACACAAATAGACTGGTGTGTTACTGAATTAAGTGAAATAAAAAAAGTCGGGAGGAGCTTTTTATTTTTGCAAACCGATTTCAGTCCACATTTAAACAATATTTCAATTAACAAAAATAATTCAGACTGTCATGTTTTCGCATCTATTTGTGACAGTGTCTGCTTTATTGATACTAGGCAGAAATTGTTTGTTTACGTGCTCAGTTAAAAAATCTGAATGAAAGTTTTTGCATTGCATATGTACGTGTTGTACTGACTACCATATACTTGTGCAGTATATGTTATAGATTGGTTGGGGGTTTGCCGGACACTTAAACATAAACTCGCCGTGATTTCTTCAATATCTTCACATATCATACTGTACTGTTGACGTCATAATATATAATACTTTTGAAGTATTAACGAAAACTTTTAATTGTACAGCGTAAACAGTTTGTATTAGCAAATTACGTGATTTTAAAATCTTCAAACACTGAGTATATTACCGAACACTATATTTAATCAAGGAAGATTTGATGTTTGCGAATTTTACATGTTGTGGGTTCAAATTGGAACACATATTCATGAATCAGCACTGTATGCTGTTTTAATTCAATTCCAGTTAAATTAAGTCTATAAAATCAAATGTTTGAAAAAAATGCCATTTCAAGAAAATGGCTCCGTCCGGTAATATACTCACAACCGCTCTATGCGTGTCTGTTGTTACTGTATTCATATACTATCTATAAAACCAATATGTAACGTGTCTGTTAAAATCATATAGTCCTTTCACAGACTTTTTTTAATTCCGTGGTCCTTTGTAGAAGCATTAGACCTATTGTTAGCAAGAGGCGGATGTGTAATACACACTAACATCACAATGTTTTAATGGCATTTCCTATTTCTTTTCTTAAGTTTACAATTATAATTTTTTTTTCAATGATTTTATTCGTAAATCAAAAGAATTAGACAACAATCAAGATTGACTTACATGTCGAATACAATAGGCGTTTTTCTACTAAACTATCTTCGTCAATGGTTGAAGCCAGCATGTACTGGTCTAATGCCAGAGTGCTGTAGACCAAATATCGCGGAGTGTTAAAAATGTAAGAAGCTGGCAAAACGTTTTAAACACATTTCACCCAGGAAACCTATAAGAAGATCAAGGTCATCAAGGTCATTGATTTGAGAAAATAAATGCTACCTGTCCTTTCGGATATTCGGACTTCATCTGTTACTTATAGTTGATTATATTGTCCTAACATTTCTGCAAGCGTTCTTTCTATCATGAAACTGAACACACCCGACATATCACTTGAAGTCTCTATAAGCATGTTTTCAGCAGTTAACCTTTGACTTCAGTACAACACATTAGAAGAAACGTGTCGTGAAGCTATTCTTCAAAACAAACTAAATGTGCTATTTCTCTACATTCAGAACTTCTCAGAAAATGGTTTGAGTCCATGTGACCTTAAAAAGGAGATACCATGGATGTGAGAAGTCTATGTAATATTTCATTTCCGGTAGCTATAACCGACAACATGTATTCACCTCTCTTATATTTTTTTTAAAAAGGTTTTCGTCTGTGATTTAGTTTACGCTGACCTTTGACTCAAGAACGGACTGAAATGTGACCTCCTTTTTCAATCTTATTCAAAGAGAAATATGTGTATGACTGGTCTACATATTAAATTATTTAATCATCATGACTTACACCATGGGGTATTTTACATTTAAGTTGAAGTTTCTATAAAACCGTGTGAAGCCTCACAGTTGGGGGATGTGGTATTGAGGGGCGTCGGTTTCGAGGCGGCAAGAAGAGCAACACGGCAAGCAAGATTACTTTTATCTTTTGTCTTGTTTATTTTACTTTAAATGACGTGCACAGGTTGAGGGAATGTTTCTCTGACTTGACAGTCTAAAACAACCAGTGCAACACCCTGCCGAATCAAGAAAAGGAAAGTTCACGATCGGAAAATTGAAATCATCACGTTTATCGTATAAAAATGGAGATTACCGAAACGTCAATAAAACCGTAATCCGAACTCGAAATCAGTTAAACTAAGGGCAAAATGCGAAAAAGAGAAAGATCCACATGGAGACACTTGTAATAGTACAAGAGAATAAGACTATGTGTTGAAAGCTTGTTCGTCAGCAGTCCACATCGATCACAAAATTCATGATATTTAGAGCAAGCCCTAGAATAACGAATCAACTGCGTCATGTAAACACCATAGGTTGAAGAGACATGAATGTTACTATCAAGAAATGAAAAGTTCACGATCGGAAAATTGAAATCGTCGTGTTTATTGTATAGCTTAGTAGTAAGCTGTCCATGCTGGTCATAATTTTTAAAAGTAGAGATCGACGTAAGCAGCAGATGAAGAAGAGTCTGCTGTGTCCATTATTTCAAGTTCAGAAGAATATATACGATCGACGTGGTCAGCAAACTTCTTGTTGTTTATAGATAACACATCGTCGATATATCTGAAAGTGAAATTAAAAGATTTGAAAAGGTTTTTGTTATCTGTCCTGATTAGCTCTTCCACAAATTCAGCCTCGTATGAAAACAAAAACAAGTCAACTAAGGTTGGGGGCACAGTTTGTTCCCATGGGGATGACAATAGTCTGCTGGAAAATCTTTCTCCAAAACGCAATAAAAATATATATTGTCAAACAGGAATTCAATCATTCGTACTATACTTCTTCAGAATATTTGATCTTAGCTCACTACCATATATTTGTATCGTAGTCCCTCTTTCTTGGAAAAGAAAGCCCTCATATAGAAAGACCTAAAGCGATCTTTTAGTTTTGTATGAGGTATGGTAGTGTACAGGGTAGAAAAATCAAATGTTTTGATCGAAAAAACATTCTTAGGAAAGGGGGGATAAAAATTGATCGAAAGATCATTTATTTTTTAAGTAAATAGGAAATGTCAATGTACATGACGTATTGAAATCTCTCACACCCGTGACGTTTTTTTTCATCGGAGTGAGATTTATTCTTCTCCGTTTCGGCTGTGAAAACCACCACCGAATTTTTTCCTCGCCATTACAGTCTAGGCATCTGGAAGCATACATAAAACAACGATTTAACCGAAACCCCACTGCTCTCCTAAACCATAGCCCCATTACCCTTATGGATTACTCTGGTTCAAAATAACATTTCACTTCTTAAAAACGACCTTCACATGAAACCAATTTATGTCAAACAACCCTTATAACTCCTTCCTAAGGTGCGGAAATCATATTCTACAAACATGAGATACAGAAATATTTTAGGAAAATGCTCGTATGCATAGTGAATTCAGCATGGATATTGACACTGTCTACGAGTGTTTGCACATTCGGCAGTGAGTTGCGCTCTTTTCTAGACAGTTAAGTCGCCGAAACATTCCTTCAACCCGTCCACAACATTTTAGGTGAAATAAATATGTTTAGAAAAAGATATATAGAGAATGCATGGTTAGTATCTTACAATACAAGGATTATTTTTGGCGAGGGTTAGAAAAGACAAGATGACAAGCCTCTTCCTGCAATCATTTAACATAGATATTCACATTAAAGAAAGCAAAATCGACATTTGTTTACCTTTTGTTTCATTAAATCCATGCACCGACTGTATTGCGTAGGAAAATAACCATTCAGGTTTGTTTATTATTTTCAGAAAATCAAGACGCAGTACGATAGTTCTATTTTTTAAGTCTACAGTGTACAAAGAGAAACTTCACGAATATGTTTGAAAATATTACACCAATACACTTCGTTTCCGATAATCAACCATTTAATACTATGATGAAATTCAAAAGTAAATCAAGAAATACTTTTACATTCCACAGTCCCGTCAGTACCGGGAAAGTTCACGTGCAACGTATTGACGGATAAAGCATTTTGTATTGACGAATAAAGCAAATGTTTATCTGACAGTAGTTATCGGTCGATATCTGTGGTGCAGGTGGTTGCATGATAAAAGTAATTTTGCTTGCCGTGTTGCTCTTCTTGCTCGAAACCCTCTCCTCTTGTCCCTCAATACCACATCCCCAACTTGTTGAAACATGAGGCAGTTTTAAAATTTGTTAATTCATTGACTTTATATATTTACATTTGCATTGCAAAGCATCTATATAAACTACCCAGGAAGACGTACATTCCAACACCATATAAACGACACACAGCGCGTGACGGTTATGACACAATTTGGCATAGAAACGGCGACGGCTCGCCGTCAAAATGGCTGTTCTATCTCCCGAATTTCGGTAATGAACATGTATCATAGTTTAAATGAAATTGAAATCCATATAAGGTAGCAACATGGATATGAAATGTACATATAAACACTGAGTTATCTGGATATCAAGACACAAATGCTTAAGTGCATGCATATCATTTCATCCAATGTAGCTTTTTTGAAATCGTCATGGCCTTTTTCATTTTAGTCTGTTACAAGGAGAGCTAGTTTAAAGTTAACGAACACGACAGCATACCATAAGCTTACAAGCACTTTGTGCCAGGTGCACTTCCAAAGTACGATGCAAAGGAACGTTCCCTTATCAGTAACATCAAGTACCCGATAACACAGTGTGGTTCCATCAGCTTTTTTTTATGTAGCTTCTTTCAGCTATGGCATTGTCAACACTGGCCCACACAGCAGCTAGTCTAGCGCGGAATGTTTTCTGCTCGCTGACTTCAAGTGATGAACTTACTCTTAACACGAAGTCCTACTGAGAAACCGCTTTTATATCTATGCAACTGAATAATCTTTTTTATTGTGCAATACATTGTTGTCGGCTGTGATCAGCGTTTCTTATATAAGCACTCGTCTCTCTTCCAAGGTTCATTCCTATCAACAAATATCTGAAGAAATTTATGTCTAAACACATTGCTTCATCTGGGTCTGTACACAGGGACCTGAGAGTTTGTTACAGGTAGTTTTAAACCTAAAATAAGTATTTACAGTAATATTACACTTTTTGAGGGGTTTAGATCATTTTTTGAATCGCACCTTTTTCTGGGGGGGGGGGGGGGGGTCATTTCTATCAAAAGTGTAAAATTATACTTTAGACATCTTAGTTTAGGTCCAAAAATAGCTCTAACAAATTCTCAGGTCCCTGTTGGCCTGTATGCATGAAACCGTTCACACGCTCAAGCATGGATTCTGTGCTCAAGCCGGGTTTTTTATCTCTTTATTTTGTATGTTGTACTTACATGACATTTTCACACCTGAAGTAATACCAAGTGTAACTACGCTGACATATTGTACAGTGAACAAACACTTTTCAAATTTAGATTTTAGTTTTTACATGCAAATTATTCAGAATGTGTATTCAGTTTGAAAATTAATCGATTTCAGATTGGACAGACATTACATAGTCCCCACTTTTTAGTTTTAGGAAAACATTTCATCACATAACCCCATTCATCAGATAGCCTTATGTTTTATATTGTATAGCCGGCGGGCAATACGCAATGAAATTACGATATATATATATTTGTGGCGTGACATGATCTAAGTGAGTTAAAAGAAAGCTAGTTTGAGCATAGAATTTATGATTGAGTATGACAAGAGTTTGGTGAGTATGGTCCTGTGAGCAGATTACACAGAAAGGAGTATGGAACGCCAAATCAACATATACTCAATTAATTGCACCTATCTTCAAATAATTGAAGATAGGTACAATTCAATTGAAGAAAGGTACAATTCCATTAAAGATAGGTTCAATTTGATTGAAGATAGGTACAATTCCATAGGTACAAATAATTGGACCTATCTTCAATTGAATTGTACCCATCTTCAATTAATTGTACCTATCTTCAATTATTTGAAGATACACATGTAGGTGCAATTAATTGAGTATATATTAATTTGGCGTTCCATAAAGGAGTGGTTGCAGCTGTGTTAATAGGCTCTCTTTACAGACGACTGTACTTACAGACTTTTATTGATCTAAATATTTGTTGCTAATAGGAAGTAAATCTAAATAAATGAAACCAAAAGATAACAACAGTGGGACCAGTTTTCGGAAAAAACATACCCCTCAATTTTGGTGGCTTACTTGATCTTTGTTTCCAAGTTTTCACATCCTGGTTTGAATTTTGGGGGATGTTCTAATCGCATTTTGTCCGTTGTCGTGCGACGTCCGTCCGTAAACAATTTACATTTTTGACTTCTTCTCAAAAACCCTTGAACCAATTTCAATGAAATTTGGCAGGATCCTCCCCATCAAAAGATGCACCAAAATTGTGAATAATATGGTCCTTAACCCCTAGGGGCCTGAGGGAGGGGCCAAAAGGTGTCAAATTAGTTGATATTTCAACAATCTTCTTCTCCCGATCCAGATATGCTGGAATCAATTACTATTCACCGCTTGAAAGGTCTTAAGGTGCTTTATCAAAATTGTGAATTTCAAGCTCCCCAAGACTTCAGGTTCCTCCTAGGGAGGGGGTGAAGTTACTATAGTTTATATAGGAAAATGACACGATTGGATATATTTTGTTCATATTCTGTTGGAGATAATTGAAATTTAGTTGGAATAGCCAGGACATGATGGTGTGATATTTGGCAAATTTTGACTCTCGCCAACCACGGGACAGTGGGGAGGGGGTCAAATTGGCTAAAATTTCAACAATTTTCTTCTCCAGACCTAGATATGCTGGAATTAAATACTATTATTAAATTATGAGGGGTGAAGTTTACTATAGTTTATATAGGAGTATGACAATTTTGGATATTTTGTTCATTTCCAGTTTGAAATAATAATTCAAACTTGATTGGATTTATAACCATGAGATGACAGTTTGATATTGAAAGAATTTCAAGTCTGGCCTACCCTTTGGCCCGGGGCTGTTGGGAGGGGCTCAAAAGGACCAAATTGGCTTAATTTCAACAATCTTCTTCTCTACACCCAGATGTGCCAGTAGGCCTCTTGTACTGATGAATATTTTGTGGTGACATTATTTAGCAAAGTTGGTTGGAATTAAACAAGGAGTAAGCTGACCAAAAAGTCAAGGTCAAGGTCAAATTTTACAACTTTTCATTGATGAACATTTTGTTATGACATTGTGAAACAAAGTTGGTTGGAATTAAACAAGGAGTCAACTAATTGGTTGTCAAGGTCATTAGGTTAAAGGTCAAATTTTATATCTTTTCACTGATGAACATTTTGTTATGACATTATGAAGCAAAGTTGTTGGAATAAAACAAGGAGGTACCCGACCAAAAAGCCAAGGTCAAAGGTAAAGGTCATAGTTTATATCTTTTTATTGATGAACATTTCGTTATGGTATAATAAAGCAAAGTTGTTTGGATTAAACAAGGACTCAACTGACCAAAAGGCAAGGTCAAAAGCTCATATTTTATAGATCTTTACTGATGTATATTTTGTTATGACATTGTGAAGAAAGTTGATCAGAATTAAAACAAGGAGTCAAGTGACCAAAAGTCAAGGTCAAAGAGTCAAAGAAGTCAAGGACACTGATTCAAAGGTAAAGGAAACAGTTTGTTATTTTCTTTTTTGGGAAGTCAGTTGAACACAAATCAAAGTCACTGAGTTTGATTGTTCAGTTCAAACTTCAAGGAGATATATAGACATATAAGCAGGGCCCTTTTTTACCTGTCAGTTTTCTAGCTCAAACTTTTTTTAATTAAGCTAATGATAATTTCAGTATATGGACACAACCAACATAAGTTATTGGTACTAGTAGTATATCAAAAACTCAGGTGACCATTAAGGCCCATGGGCCTCTTATTCTTTTTTTTTTTTTTAATTATTTTCATGATTGATATGACCTGTTTTTGTTATTATGGAACATTTTATATTTTAGGTTTCCCTCTAATAAAAGAGATACCATCCAGACTTTTACCAGTATTCCTGATCCTACCGAACTACTAAATAGGGCTGTTCCAGAATTAACCACGTGGGAGGGGCAGCAGGCACTTTTTCAGAGAACCAATTATGCACCCCATAAAATGATCTGGTTTTAACCCTACCGCCCAGGGTATATTAAGACAAGATTAATTATGGAAAAGCCCTTACTGGTAGTTGAGTGTAACTGAGTATGAAGTCTATAGTAAAAGACAACACCACAACATTATGTATACATGTACATTAATTTAATGGTGAAAGACAATAAGTAAGGGAGAAGGCTCCTGTCATCTCTTCCCCTTGCGTTTGTTTTTCCTGTCCCTCTTTGTGGTCTCCTGGGGAGGGACATCCAATCGTATGGCATGGCCCTCTTTCTTGATGTGGTCAAACATTTTGTTCCTCGTAGAAAAGACACTGCTACATACATTGCACTTAAAAACCTGAAAATACACAAGTGACTGAACATGAAATTCAGAGTTCTTTACACTGGTAAACAAGAGGCCCAATGGGCCTGCATCGCTCACCTGGTATCAATCTCTATTGTAACCCTAAAGTCCCCTAAAATCTTTTACTTGAAGACATTTAGAGGAACATGTTAAGATTTAAACATATTTTACCCCTGGGACCTTATAAGACAACATCATTTTTATTTTCAAATTTTCATACCAGCAACCTTTCAGCCAAATATCATGCTTCTAGGGCTTTTGCTATTTCAGGAGAAGTCGTTTAAAGGTTTTAACATATTTGACCCCTGTGACCTTAAATATAGGTCAAGGCCATTTCTTTTCACAAACTTTGTCGGGCTTTATCCAAGAAACCTTTCAGCCAAATATCATGCTTCTAGGGCTTTTGGTATTTCAGAAGAAGTCGTTTAAAGGTTTTTACATATTCGACCCCTGTGACCTTAAATATAGGTCAAGGCCATTTCTTTTCACAAACTTTGTTTGGCTTCATTCAAGGAACATTTCAGCTAAATATCATACTTCTAGGGCTTTTGGTATTTCAGGAGAAGTCGTTTAAAGGTTTTAACAGATTTGACCTTTGTGCCCTTGAATATATGTCAAGGTCATTTCTTTTCGCAAAATTTGTTTGGCTTCATCCAAGGAACCTTTCAGCAAAATATCATGCTTCTAGGGCCTTTGGTACTTAAGAAGAAGTCGTTTGAATGTTTAAACAGATTTGACCCCTGTGACCTTGAATATGAGTCAAGGTCATTTCTTATCACAAACTTTGTCGGGCTTCATCCAAGGAACCTTTCAGCCAAATACCATGTTTCTAGGGCTTTTGGCATTTCAGAAGAAGTCGTTCAAAGGTTTTAACAGATTTGACCCTTGTGACCTTGAAAATAGGTCAAGGTCATTTCTTTTCCCAAACCTTGTCCGGCTTCATCCATGGAACCTTTCAGCCAAATATCATACTTCTAGGGCTTTTGGTACTTAAGAAGAAGTCGTTTGAATGTTTGAACAGATTTGACCCTTGTGACCTTGAATATAGGTCAAGGTCATTTCTTTTTGCAAACTTTGTTGGGCTTCATCCAAGGAACATTTCAGCCAAATATCATACTTCTAGGAATTTTGGTTTATTAGAAGAAGTCGTTTAAAGGTTAAAATAGATTTAACCTCACTGTGACCTTGAATATGGGTCAAGGTCGTTTCTTTTCGCAAACTTTATTTGGCTTCATCCAAGGAAGCTACTGGTCAAATATGAGGTCTCTATGTCTGACGGTATTTCAGAAGAAGTTGTTTAAAGGTTTCGACATTTTTGACCCCTGTGACCTTGAAATTCGGTCAAAGTGATTTTTTTTCGCAAACTTTGTTCAGCTCCTTCCAAGAAAGCTACCAGCCAAATTTCATGTCACTAGGCCTTTCAGTATTTTAGGAGAAGTCGTTTAAAGGAAAAAGTTGACGGACGCAGGACGGACGGACGGACGGACGGACGGACGACGGACGCTGCACCATCACATAAGCTCACTTGGCCCTTCGGGCCAGGTGAGCTAATAAAACCATCTAGTATACTGTCAGTTTTTAAAAAGTATCAATTGTAAAATACACTAATAAGTTCCTGCTTACTTGTAATTTGTATGTTTATCATGCTGTCCATTCTCTTGTGAGAGATTTATCAATTGTAAAATATGATTTTATAATTTGCAGCAATGAAGCGGTACTGTTGCCTAAATATTTCTAATTTCTTTAAGAATTCATCCAACATGTAGCAAAACTAACTTACACCATTAAATTTGTGGTAAAGGGGAGACAACTACAGATTTGAAATGTAAACTCACCTGTGCTGGTTTTTCAGGTCGAGTGTTCCCAGAATGTTTATCACTGGAAAATAAATACAGAAAATCATGAAACAGTACCATATGTTTTTCCTGATTTGTCTTCGTCTTATGAAAAATGTGTAAGTGAAACACAATGAGGATGAGTTTAGTGTTTCTGGACATGACTGAAGGATATCATACAATCCACTCTACAACAGAAAATCTGTAAAGGAAATACACTTTGTATACAGTCAAACCTCTTTATCTCCAAGTCGGCGGGACTTGAGTTATCTAAGTATTCAAGTAAGGTCAGTTGGAATACTTGTAGTGAAATCTGGCTAGAACCGACGAAATACTTGGAATTATACAAGTTTGAGATCACTATAACGAGGTTGGACTGTACTTTGGTATAGATCTCTTTGACTTCTGCAATCTTAATAACATAATATTACGATGTAATGCACATTTTAATTAAATGATTTATATTTCCTCCCTTAAGAGATCATATATTCAATCAAAGATACTGCAAGGCATAGAATCTTACACAATTAAGTTACATCTGAGTTGTACTAGCCATGTTTAATTGTTGGAACGAATCAAACAAATATTTACAAAACAAACTGATTGTATGTATTGCCCTAGCCTCCAGCAAAGCTATCTTACATGATACAGGGGTAAAACAGACCTTGGAGAATTGTGTGTAGCCGCAAGATCAGCCGATTCCTTTTCACCGTTCTGTACTGACGTCTGTTCTAACCCTCCATCTTCATCGCCATTACAGCTACAAAACATGACAAAGATAACATTGTTTGGTGACTATGCCTTGGAACTCCAAACTTACAATTCAGGAACCATTATTTTTGACAGAAAATATAATGAGAAAGATCGGGTTCACAACCTTGTTTACAGTGAGATTTTGTAAATTTCAACTTGTAGCTCCCAGAACCTGCATCACCTACTTGATCAAAACACAAATATATACCTTGTCTCTTCAGCAAGGCCAGCCCCCTGGTCAGCCTCTTGGTCAGCCCCCTGGTCATATTTGTCAGAAGTACCCTCTTGTAAAGTCTCATTTGTCTGTAACAGATCAACACAACATGATGTCTTTGAACACCTCATATAAACATAAATATTAATTTACAATAAAGCATATTTCTCTAAATGCTCAAAAACCTTATACATTTCTGAATTACTACCATTTTTTATTAACTTTTACCTAGAGTTGTGTCCCTTGGCATTTCAAAGCAATGTTTAGGATTGAAATATATAGATGTATCAGGCCTTAATACATTCAATTGTTTTGCACCAAAGAAGCCGAAATAATGCTATGTCACAAACTAATTTACAGGACTTCTTGTTAAATGATTGATTGGGTAACCTCGAGGCTAGACCTATCATTATAAAACAAAAATGAAATGGAATAGATGTGTCCATGCCCTTTTTGGCATTAATTTACCGATCTAGGTCAAATTCAACAGGAGCAGGACATTTTTATTATAGGTATGCGTAGAGAGTTTCATGATAATTAAAGCATACCTTAAAAGCTAACTCAATGTCAAAGCCATCAAACTTTTCACCAAGTCCACTAGTGATCACAATACTGATTTTCAATGTTTCAAAATCATAAACTTGTAGGTAAGATACAGCATATGCATATGCAAAAAGTTTCATGAAAGATCCTGCAAAAATGATTGTTGATAAACCGTGAATGGACAACAGCACAGTAGTTTCTTTTTCATATTAATCTAGCTATATACAGAGAAACCGAAGTATAAGTTCAGCAATTAGCACCAACAGATCTTACCCTTGAGTCTTCTGTCATTTCACCTTCATCATCTCGCTCATTGCCTTTCTTCTTCCATTTTTTCTTTGTTTTTTCTTTTCTGTAATAAAAAGAAATAACTTAATGTCAGTGGATATTCTAGTAATTAATACTTTAAAACAAGGAACTGATTTAAAACATATCGATATTACATGTCATATTGTAAGTCTGTAGACCGTGTGTCTGGTGTATACGTGTGTGATATTGTAAGTCTGTAGACCTTGTGTCTGGTGTTTACGTGTGTGATATTGTAAGTCTGTAGACCGTGTGTCTGGTGTGTACGTGTGTGATATTGTAAGTCTGTAGACCGTGTGTCTGGTGTGTACGTGTGTGATATTGTAAGTCTGTAGACCGTGTGTCTGGTGTGTACGTGTGTGATATTGTAAGTCTGTAGACCGTGTGTCTGGTGTGTACGTGTGTGATATTGTAAGTCTGTAGACCGTGTGTCTGGTGTGTACGTGTGTGATATTGTAAGTCTGTAGACCGTGTGTCTGGTGTGTACGTGTGTGATATTGTAAGTCTGTAGACCGTGTGTCTGGTGTGTACGTGTGTGATATTGTAAGTCTGTAGACCGTGTGTCTGGTGTGTACGTGTGTGATATTGTAAGTCTGTAGACCGTGTGTCTGGTGTGTACGTGTGTGATATTGTAAGTCTGTAGACCGTGTGTCTGGTGTGTACGTGTGTGATATTGTAAGTCTGTAGACCGTGTGTCTGGTGTGTACGTGTGTGATATTGTAAGTCTGTAGACCGTGTGTCTGGTGTGTACGTGTGTGATATTGTAAGTCTGTAGACCGTGTGTCTGGTGTATACGTGTGTGATATTGTAAGTCTGTAGACCGTGTGTCTGGTGTATACGAGTGTGATATTGTAAGTCTGTAGACCGTGTGTCTGGTGTATACGTGTGTGATATTGTAAGTCTGTAGACCGTGTGTCTGGTGTATACGTGTGTGAAATTGTAAGTCTGTAGACCGTGTGTCTGGTGTATACGTGTGTGATATTGTAAGTCTGTAGACCGTGTGTCTGGTGTATACGTTTGTGATATTGTAAGTCTGTAGACCGTGTGTCTGGTGTATACGTGTGTTATATTGTAAGTCTGTAGACCGTGTGTCTGGTGTATACGTGTGTGATATTGTAAGTCTGTAGACCGTGTGTCTGGTGTATACGTGTGTGATATTGTAAGTCTGTAGACCGTGTGTCTGGTGTATACGTGTGTGATATTGTAAGTCTGTAGACCTTGTGTCTGGTGTGTCGGCAGCAGCCTCCTCACACACCAATCCATTAACTGCCTTTGAGAGTTCATCATCCTCGTTATCGTCCTCATCATCTTCTTCAAACATGGCTCGCTTCTGTTGTTTCCTCTTTTTCTTCTGTTTTTTTGACAATCTGATAAAAAAAAACCCACAAGATAATTTGTAGAGCTTAAATGCAACTCAAAAGCATGCTCTTCACATTAATTATAATAACTAAACTTGTACATGTATTATTTGAACTTATAAAAGAAAGGCATCACAGACGATACTAATACCCTCGTGCTTCAACATTAAAAACACAAAATGAAAAGGGAAATGCTGAGTGATTAGATAAGACATTTTATTTTTACGCGTCCAGGATAAAATTTTCCTTTAAAATGGCACAAAAATTCACAGTAACAGTGACCAAGTGTTTTTACCACAAAAAATTACAAATGTGAACTTGTACAAAAGGTGCTGTATGTGAATCCCTGTGTTAAGTTTCGTGTAAATCAGTTGATACAACCCACAGCTAAAGCCAGGGTAGGTGACATTATCTTAGACAAGGGTTAAATACAGCCCACACCTAAAGCTAGCGTAGGTGACATTATCTTAGACAAGGGTTAAATACAGCCCACACCTAAAGCCAGAGTAGGTGACATTAGACAAGGGTTAGATACAGCTCCACAACTGGAGCCAGAGTAGGTGACATTATCTGAGACAAGGGTTAGATAGAACCCACAGCTTAAACCAGAGTAGGTGACATTATCTGAGACAAGGGTTAGATACAACCCACAGCTGGAGCCAGCGTAGGTGACATTGTCTTAGACAGGGGTTAGATACAGCCCACAGCTGAAGCCAGCATAGGTGACATTAGACAAGGGTTAGATACAGTCCACAACTGGAGCCAGAGTAGGTGACATTAGACAAGGGTTAGATACAGTCCACAACTGGAGCCAGAGTAGGTGACATTATCTGAGACAAGGGTTAGATACAACCCACAGCTGAAGCCAGAGTAGGTGACATTGGACAAGGGTTAGATACAGCCCACAGCTGGAGCCAGAGTAGGTGACATTTGACAAGGGTTAGATACAGCCCACAGCCGGAGCCAGAGTAGGTGACATTAGACAAGGGTAAGATACAGTCCACAACTGAAGCCAGAGTAGGTGACATTAGACAAGGGTTAGATACAGTCCACAACTGGAGCCAGAGTAGGTGACATTAGACAAGGGTTAGATACAGCCCACAGCTGGAGCCAGAGTAGGTGACATTTGACAAGGGTTAGATACAGCCCACAGCCGGAGCCAGAGTAGGTGACATTAGACAAGGGTAAGATACAGTCCACAACTGAAGCCAGAGTAGGTGACATTAGACAAGGGTTAGATACAGTCCACAACTGGAGCCAGAGTAGGTGACATTATCTGAGACAAGGGTTAGATACAACCCACAGCTGAAGCCAGAGTAGGTGACATTGGACAAGGGTTAGATACAGTCCACAACTGGAGCCAGAGTAGGTGACATTAGACAAGGGTTAGATACAGCCCACAGCTGGAGCCAGAGTAGGTGACATTTGACAAGGGTTAGATACAGCCCACAGCCGGAGCCAGAGTAGGTGACATTAGACAAGGGTAAGATACAGTCCACAACTGAAGCCAGAGTAGGTGACATTAGACAAGGGTTAGAAACAGCCTACAGCTGAAGCAAGAGTAGGTGACATAAGACAAGGGTTAGATACAGTCTACAACTGGAGCCAGAGTAGGTGACATTAGACAAGGGTTAGATACAATCTACAACTGGAGCCAGAGTAGGTGACATTAGACAAGGGTTAGATACAGCCCACAGCTGAAGCCAGAGTAGGTGACATTATCTGAGACAAGGGTTAGATACAACCCACAGCTGAAGCCAGAGTAGGTGACATTATTTGAGACAAGGGTTAGATACAACCCACAGCTGAAGCCAGAGTAGGTGACATTATCTGAGACAAGGGTTAGATACAGCCCACAGCTGGAGCCAGAGTAGGTGACATTATCTGAGACAAGGGTTAGATACAGCCCACAACTGAAGCCAGAGTAGGTGACATTAGACAAGGGTTAGATACAACCCACAGCTGAAGCAAGAGTAGGTGACATTATCTGAGACAAGGGTTAGATACAGCCCACAGCTGGAGCCAGAGTAGGTGACATTGTCTTAGACAAGGGTTAGATACAGCCCACAGCTTAAACCAGAGTAGGTGACATTATCTGAGACAAGGGCAAGATACATCCCACAACTGAAGCCAGAGTAGGTGACAATAGACAAGGGTTCAATACAGCCCACAACTGAAGCCAGAGTAGGTGACATTATCTGAGACAAGGGTTAGATACAGCCCACAGCTGAAGCCAGAGTAAATGACATAAGACAAGGGCAAGATACATCCCACAACTGAAGCCAGAGTAGGTGACATTAGACAAGGGTTAGATACAGCCCACAACTGAAGCCAGAGTAGGTGACATTAGACAAGGGTTCAATACAGCCCACAGCTGAAGCCAGAGTAGGTGACATTATCTGAGACAAGGGTAAGATACAGCCCACAGCTGAAGCCAGAGTAGGTGACATTATCTGAGACAAGGGCAAGATACAGCCCACAACTGAAGCCAGAGTAGGTGACAATAGACAAGGGTTCAATACAGCCCACAACTGAAGCCAGAGTAGGTGACATTATCTGAGACAAGGGTTAGATACAGCCCACAGCTGAAGCCAGAGTAAATGACATAAGACAAGGGCAAGATACATCCCACAACTGAAGCCAGAGTAGGTGACATTAGACAAGGGTTCAATACAGCCCACAGCTGAAGCCAGAGTAGGTGACATTATCTGAGACAAGGGTAAGATACAGCCCACAGCTGAAGCCAGAGTAGGTGACATTATCTGAGACAAGGGTAAGATACAGCCCACAACTGAAGCCAGAGTAGGTGACATTGTCTTAGACAAGGGTTAGATACAACCCACAGCTTAAACCAGAGTAGGTGACATTATCTGAGACAAGGGTAAGATACAGCCCACAGTTGGAGCCAGAGTAGGTGACATTATCTGAGAAAAGGGTAAGATACAGCCCACAGTTGGAGCCAGAGTAGGTGACATTATCTGAGACAAGGGTAAGATACAGCCCACAGTTGGAGCCAGAGTAGGTGACATTAGACAAGGGTTCAATACAGCCCACAGCTGAAGCCAGAGTAGGTGACATTATCTGAGACAAGGGTAAGATACAGCCCACAGTTGGAGCCAGAGTAGGTGACATTATCTGAGACAAGGGTAAGATACAGCCCACAACTGAAGCCAGAGTAGGTGACATTAGACAAGGGTTAGATACAGCCCACAGCTGGAGCCAGAGTAGGTAACATTAGACAAGGGCTAGATACAGCCACAGCTGATACCAGAGTAGGTGACATTATCTGAGACAAGGGTTAGATACAGCCCACAGCTGGAGCCAGCGTAGGTGACATTGTCTTAGACAGGGGTTAGATACAGCCCACAGCTGAAGCCAGCATAGGTGACATTAGACAAGGGTTAGATACAGTCCACAACTGGAGCCAGAGTAGGTGACATTAGACAAGGGTTAGATACAGTCCACAACTGGAGCCAGAGTAGGTGACATTATCTGAGACAAGGGTTAGATACAACCCACAGCTGAAGCCAGAGTAGGTGACATTGGACAAGGGTTAGATACAGTCCACAACTGGAGCCAGAGTAGGTGACATTAGACAAGGGTTAGATACAGCCCACAGCTGGAGCCAGAGTAGGTGACATTTGACAAGGGTTAGATACAGCCCACAGCCGGAGCCAGAGTAGGTGACATTAGACAAGGGTAAGATACAGTCCACAACTGAAGCCAGAGTAGGTGACATTAGACAAGGGTTAGAAACAGCCTACAGCTGAAGCAAGAGTAGGTGACATTAGACAAGGGTTAGATACAGCCCACAGCTGGAGCCAGAGTAGGTAACATTAGACAAGGGCTAGATACAGCCACAGCTGATACCAGAGTAGGTGACATTATCTGAGACAAGGGTTAGATACAGCCCACAGCTGGAGCCAGAGTAGGTGACATTATCTGAGACAAGGGTAAGATACAGCCCACAGCTGGAGCCAGAGTAGGTGACATTATCTGAGACAAGGGTAAGATACAGCCCACAGCTGGAGCCTGAGTAGGTGACATTAGACAAGGGCTAGATTATTATAACAGCCACAGCTGAAACCAGAGTAGGTGACATTATCTGAGACAAGGTTTAGATACAGCCCACAACTGAAGCCAGGGTAGGTGACATTATCTTAGACAAGGGTTAAATACAACCCACAGCTGGAGCCAGCGTAGGTGACATTGTCTGAGACAAGGGTTAGATACAGCCCACAGCTGAAGCCAGAGTAGGTGACATTAGACAAGGGTTAGATACAGCCCACAACTGAAGCCAGAGTAGGTGACATTAGACAAGGGTTCAATACAGCCCACAGCTGAAGCCAGAGTAGGTGACATTATCTGAGACAAGGGTAAGATACAGCCCACAGCTGAAGCCAGAGTAGGTGACATTATCTGAGACAAGGGTAAGATACAGCCCACAACTGAAGCCAGAGTAGGTGACATTGTCTTAGACAAGGGTTAGATACAACCCACAGCTTAAACCAGAGTAGGTGACATTATCTGAGACAAGGGTAAGATACAGCCCACAGTTGGAGCCAGAGTAGGTGACATTATCTGAGACAAGGGTAAGATACAGCCCACAGTTGGAGCCAGAGTAGGTGACATTATCTGAGACAAGGGTAAGATACAGCCCACAGTTGGAGCCAGAGTAGGTGACATTAGACAAGGGTTAGATACAACCCACAGCTGAAGCAAGAGTAGGTGACATTATCTGAGACAAGGGTAAGATACAGCCCACAGCTGGAGCCAGAGTAGGTGACATTGTCTTAGACAAGGGTTAGATACAGCCCACAGCTTAAACCAGAGTAGGTGACATTATCTGAGACAAGGGCAAGATACATCCCACAACTGAAGCCAGAGTAGGTGACAATAGACAAGGGTTCAATACAGCCCACAACTGAAGCCAGAGTAGGTGACATTATCTGAGACAAGGGTTAGATACAGCCCACAGCTGAAGCCAGAGTAAATGACATAAGACAAGGGCAAGATACATCCCACAACTGAAGCCAGAGTAGGTGACATTAGACAAGGGTTAGATACAGCCCACAACTGAAGCCAGAGTAGGTGACATTAGACAAGGGTTCAATACAGCCCACAGCTGAAGCCAGAGTAGGTGACATTATCTGAGACAAGGGCAAGATACATCCCACAACTGAAGCCAGAGTAGGTGACAATAGACAAGGGTTCAATACAGCCCACAACTGAAGCCAGAGTAGGTGACATTATCTGAGACAAGGGTTAGATACAGCCCACAGCTGAAGCCAGAGTAAATGACATAAGACAAGGGCAAGATACATCCCACAACTGAAGCCAGAGTAGGTGACATTAGACAAGGGTTCAATACAGCCCACAGCTGAAGCCAGAGTAGGTGACATTATCTGAGACAAGGGTAAGATACAGCCCACAGCTGAAGCCAGAGTAGGTGACATTATCTGAGACAAGGGTAAGATACAGCCCACAACTGAAGCCAGAGTAGGTGACATTGTCTTAGACAAGGGTTAGATACAACCCACAGCTTAAACCAGAGTAGGTGACATTATCTGAGACAAGGGTAAGATACAGCCCACAGTTGGAGCCAGAGTAGGTGACATTATCTGAGACAAGGGTAAGATACAGCCCACAGTTGGAGCCAGAGTAGGTGACATTATCTGAGACAAGGGTAAGATACAGCCCACAGTTGGAGCCAGAGTAGGTGACATTAGACAAGGGTTCAATACAGCCCACAGCTGAAGCCAGAGTAGGTGACATTATCTGAGACAAGGGTAAGATACAGCCCACAGTTGGAGCCAGAGTAGGTGACATTATCTGAGACAAGGGTAAGATACAGCCCACAACTGAAGCCAGAGTAGGTGACATTAGACAAGGGTTAGATACAGCCTATAGCTGGAGCCAGAGTAGGTAACATTAGACAAGGGCTAGATACAGCCACAGCTGATACCAGAGTAGGTGACATTATCTGAGACAAGGGTTAGATACAGCCCACAGCTGGAGCCAGCGTAGGTGACATTGTCTTAGACAGGGGTTAGATACAGCCCACAGCTGAAGCCAGCATAGGTGACATTAGACAAGGGTTAGATACAGTCCACAACTGGAGCCAGAGTAGGTGACATTAGACAAGGGTTAGATACAGTCCACAACTGGAGCCAGAGTAGGTGACATTATCTGAGACAAGGGTTAGATACAACCCACAGCTGAAGCCAGAGTAGGTGACATTGGACAAGGGTTAGATACAGTCCACAACTGGAGCCAGAGTAGGTGACATTAGACAAGGGTTAGATACAGCCCACAGCTGGAGCCAGAGTAGGTGACATTTGACAAGGGTTAGATACAGCCCACAGCCGGAGCCAGAGTAGGTGACATTAGACAAGGGTAAGATACAGTCCACAACTGAAGCCAGAGTAGGTGACATTAGACAAGGGTTAGAAACAGCCTACAGCTGAAGCAAGAGTAGGTGACATTAGACAAGGGTTAGATACAGCCCACAGCTGGAGCCAGAGTAGGTAACATTAGACAAGGGCTAGATACAGCCACAGCTGATACCAGAGTAGGTGACATTATCTGAGACAAGGGTTAGATACAGCCCACAGCTGGAGCCAGAGTAGGTGACATTATCTGAGACAAGGGTAAGATACAGCCCACAGCTGGAGCCAGAGTAGGTGACATTATCTGAGACAAGGGTAAGATACAGCCCACAGCTGGAGCCTGAGTAGGTGACATTAGACAAGGGCTAGATTATTATAACAGCCACAGCTGAAACCAGAGTAGGTGACATTATCTGAGACAAGGTTTAGATACAGCCCACAACTGAAGCCAGGGTAGGTGACATTATCTTAGACAAGGGTTAAATACAACCCACAGCTGGAGCCAGCGTAGGTGACATTGTCTGAGACAAGGGTTAGATACAGCCCACAGCTGAAGCCAGAGTAGGTGACATTAGACAAGGGTTAGATACAGCCCACAACTGAAGCCAGAGTAGGTGACATTAGACAAGGGTTCAATACAGCCCACAGCTGAAGCCAGAGTAGGTGACATTATCTGAGACAAGGGTAAGATACAGCCCACAGCTGAAGCCAGAGTAGGTGACATTATCTGAGACAAGGGTAAGATACAGCCCACAACTGAAGCCAGAGTAGGTGACATTGTCTTAGACAAGGGTTAGATACAACCCACAGCTTAAACCAGAGTAGGTGACATTATCTGAGACAAGGGTAAGATACAGCCCACAGTTGGAGCCAGAGTAGGTGACATTATCTGAGACAAGGGTAAGATACAGCCCACAGTTGGAGCCAGAGTAGGTGACATTATCTGAGACAAGGGTAAGATACAGCCCACAGTTGGAGCCAGAGTAGGTGACATTAGACAAGGGTTCAATACAGCCCACAGCTGAAGCCAGAGTAGGTGACATTATCTGAGACAAGGGTAAGATACAGCCCACAGTTGGAGCCAGAGTAGGTGACATTATCTGAGACAAGGGTAAGATACAGCCCACAACTGAAGCCAGAGTAGGTGACATTAGACAAGGGTTAGATACAGCCCACAGCTGGAGCCAGAGTAGGTAACATTAGACAAGGGCTAGATACAGCCACAGCTGATACCAGAGTAGGTGACATTATCTGAGACAAGGGTTAGATACAGCCCACAGCTGGAGCCAGCGTAGGTGACATTGTCTTAGACAGGGGTTAGATACAGCCCACAGCTGAAGCCAGCATAGGTGACATTAGACAAGGGTTAGATACAGTCCACAACTGGAGCCAGAGTAGGTGACATTAGACAAGGGTTAGATACAGTCCACAACTGGAGCCAGAGTAGGTGACATTATCTGAGACAAGGGTTAGATACAACCCACAGCTGAAGCCAGAGGAGGTGACATTGGACAAGGGTTAGATACAGTCCACAACTGGAGCCAGAGTAGGTGACATTAGACAAGGGTTAGATACAGCCCACAGCTGGAGCCAGAGTAGGTGACATTTGACAAGGGTTAGATACAGCCCACAGCCGGAGCCAGAGTAGGTGACATTAGACAAGGGTAAGATACAGTCCACAACTGAAGCCAGAGTAGGTGACATTAGACAAGGGTTAGAAACAGCCTACAGCTGAAGCAAGAGTAGGTGACATTAGACAAGGGTTAGATACAGCCCACAGCTGGAGCCAGAGTAGGTAACATTAGACAAGGGCTAGATACAGCCACAGCTGATACCAGAGTAGGTGACATTATCTGAGACAAGGGTTAGATACAGCCCACAGCTGGAGCCAGAGTAGGTGACATTATCTGAGACAAGGGTAAGATACAGCCCACAGCTGGAGCCAGAGTAGGTGACATTATCTGAGACAAGGGTAAGATACAGCCCACAGCTGGAGCCTGAGTAGGTGACATTAGACAAGGGCTAGATTATTATAACAGCCACAGCTGAAACCAGAGTAGGTGACATTATCTGAGACAAGGTTTAGATACAGCCCACAACTGAAGCCAGGGTAGGTGACATTATCTTAGACAAGGGTTAAATACAGCCCACACCTAAAGCTAGCGTAGGTGACATTATCTTAGACAAGGGTTAAATACAGCCCACACCTAAAGCCAGAGTAGGTGACATTATCTGAGACAAGGGTTAGATACAGCCCACAGCTGAAGCCAGCGTAGGTGACATTATCTTAGACAAGGGTTAGATACAGCCCACAGCTGAAGCCAGAGTAGGTGACATTGTCTTAGACAAGGGTTAGATACAGTCCACAACTGAAGCCAGAGTAGGTGACATTATCTTGGATGTTAGATACAGCCCACAACTGGAGCCAGAGTAGGTGACATTATCTGAGACAAGGGTAAGATACAGCCCACAGCTGGAGCCAGAGTAGGTGACATTAGACAAGAGGCCCAAGGGCCTTAACGGTCATCTGACTACCAATTGTGATACCATTATGGAATTAGTTTAAACAATATTTTATTTCCATCAGTGTACATGTATATTACATATATAGAAATTATACAAATAGTGAGGATTGGAAAACAAGCTAATAGCTTATATAAATTCCTCTCCTCTAGGAATTAGTAATACAATCATGTAACAATATGCCACACAAATGTGGTTTTCAAGATGGTGATGATCATGGATTTCTTCGGAACAGTGCGAAAAATAACATTTGGTCAGAATCATTTTAGGCAAGTTTCAGATCATGGAAAGTGTTAGATGTGGATGCAAAATGGGGGCTGTTGCAGCCATCTTGGATCTCTGACGGACTGGAGAAATAACAACATTTGGTTGGGACTATCTGGGGATCATTTTTCTATGAAAAGTTTAAAATGTGTTTTCAAAATGGCGGCCATGGCGGCCATCTTTTAATTCCAACGGAGTTGAAAAATAACAACACTTGGTCAGGTCCACCTAAGGATCATTTCTAGCAAGTTTCAGCTCAATCCCATGGATAGAACTTGAGAAGAAGTTTAAAATGTGAAAAGTTTACGGACGGCAATTTTGTTTTTCAAGATGGCGAATCTGGCGGCCATCTTGGATTTTGGACCAACCCGAAATGTAACAACACTTGGTCAGGACCATCTCAGGATCATTTCAGCCAATTTTCAGCTTAATCCCAGTGGTAGAACTTGATAAGAAGTTGGAAACGTGTTTTTCAAGATTGCGGCTCTGGCAGCCATCTTGGATTTCGGACCGACCCAAAAAGTAACAATACTTGATCAGGACCATCTCAGGATCATGTCAGCCAAGTTTCAGCTTAATCACACAGGTAGAACTTGAGAAGAAGTTTGAAATGTGTTTTTCAAGATGGCGGCTCTGGCGGCCATCTTGGATTTCCGACCAACCTGAAAAATAACAACACTTGGTCAGGACAATCTCAGAATCACTTCAGCCAAGTTTTAGCTTAATCCCACTGGTAGAACTTGAGAAGAAGTTGGAAATGTGTTTTGTAAGATGGCGGCCATGGCGGCCATCTTGGATTTCGAACCGACCGAAAAGTAACAACTCATGGTCAGGACCATCTCAGGATAATTTCAGCCAAGTTTCAGCTTAATCCCACAGGTAAAACTTGAGAGAAATTTGGAAATGTGTTTTTCAAGATGGCGGCTCTGGCGGCCATCTTGGATTTTGGACCAACCCCAAAAATAACAACACTTGGTCAGGACCATCTCAGGATCATTTCAGCCAAGTTTCATCTTAATCCCACTGGTAGAACTTGAGAAGAAGTTGAAAATGTGTTTTTCAAGATGGCGGCTCTGGCGGCCATCTTGGATTTCGGACCGACCCGAAAAATAACAACACTTGGTCAGGACTATCTCAGGATCATTTCAGCCAAGTTTCAGCTTAATCCCATTGGTAGAACTTAAGAAGAAGTTTAAAATAGGTGTTGTTCAGGAAAACAGTGATTGCGCAATCATGTCACAAAATGGCCGCCATGGCACAAATGTCGCGAGTTTTTCGGACCCGAAAAATAACAACATTTTATGGGCTGCCCTTCCTGAACATCCCTACCAATTTTCAGCTCACAGGTACCAGTGGAACTGTAGAAGAAGTTTAATATGTGTTTTTCAAGATGTCGGCTATGGCCGCCATCTTGGATTTCGGACCGACCCGAAAAATAACAACACTTGGTCAGGACCATCTCAGGATCATTTCAGCCAAGTTTCATCTTAATCCCACTGGTAGAACTTGAGAAGAAGTTGAAAATGTGTTTTTCAAGATGGCGGCTCTGGCGGCCATCTTGGATTTCGGACCGACCCGAAAAATAACAACACTTGGTCAGGACTATCTCAGGATCATTTCAGCCAAGTTTCAGCTTAATCCCATTGGTAGAACTTGAGAAGAAGTTTGAAATGTGAAAAGTTAACGGACGGCGGACGGCGCACGGCGGACGACGACGGACGAAGCACGGTAATTATAGGTCATCTTGACCCTTTGGGTCAGATGACCTAACAAGGGTTAGATACAGTCCACAACTGGAGCCAGAGTAGGTGACATTAGACAAGGGCTAGATACAGCCCACAACTGAAGCCAGAGTAGGTGACATTAGACAAGGGTTAGATACAGTCCACAACTGGAGCCAGAGTAGGTGACATTATCTGAGACAAGGGTTAGATACAGCCCACAGCTGAAGCCAGCGTAGGTGACATTGTCTTAGACAGGGGTTAGATACAGCCCACAGCTGAAGCCAGAGTAGGTGACATTAGACAAGGGTTAGATACAGTCCACAACTGGAGCCAGAGTAGGTGACATTAGACAAGGGTAAGATACAGCCCACAGCTGGAGCCAGAGTAGGTGACATTAGACAAGGGTTAGATACAGCCCACAGCCGGAGCCAGAGTAGGTGACATAAGACAAGGGTAAGATACAGTTCACAACTGAAGCCAGAGTAGGTGACATTAGACAAGGGTTAGATACAGCCTACAGCTGAAGCAAGAGTAGGTGACATTAGACAAGGGTTAGATACAGTCTACAACTGGAGCCAGAGTAGGTGACATTAGACAAGGGTTAGATACAATCTACAACTGGAGCCAGAGTAGGTGACATTAGACAAGGGTTAGATACAGCCCACAGCTGAAGCCAGAGTAGGTGACATTATCTGAGACAAGGGTTAGACACAGCCACAGCTGAAGCCAGAGTAGGTGACATTATCTGAGACAAGGGTTAGATACAGCCCACAACTGAAGCCAGAGTAGGTGACATTATCTGAGACAAGGGTTAGACACAGCCACAGCTGAAGCCAGAGTAGGTGACATTATCTGAGACAAGGGTTAGATACAGCCCACAGCTGAAGCCAGAGTAGGTGACATTATGTGAGACAAGGGTTAGATACAAACCACAGCTTAAATCAGAGTAGGTGACATTATCTGAGACAAGGGCAAGATACATCCCACAACTGAAGCCAGAGTAGGTGACATTAGACAAGGGTTCAATACAGCCCACAGCTGAAGCCAGAGTAGGTGACATTATCTGAGACAAGGGTAAGATACAGCCCACAGCTGAAGCCAGAGTTGGTGACATTATCTGAGACAAGGGTAAGATACAGCCCACAGCTGAAGCCAGAGTAGGTGACATTATCTGAGACAAGGGTAAGATACAGCCCACAGCTGAAGCCAGAGTAGGTGACATTTTTTGAGACAAGGGTAAGATACAGCCCACAACGGAAGCCAGAGTAGGTGACATTATCTGAGACAAGGGTAAGATACATCCCACAACTGAAGCCAGAGTAGGTGACATTAAACAAGGGTTAGATACAGCCCACAACTGAAGCCAGAGTAGGTGACATTGTCTTAGACAAGGGTTAGATACAGCCCACAGCTGAAACCAGCGTAGGTGACATTAGACAAGGGTAAGATACAGCCCACAGCTGGAGCCAGAGTAGGTGACATTAGACAAGGGTTAGATACAGCCCACAGCTAGAGCCAGAGTAGGTGACATTATCCGAGACGTTAGATACAGCCCACAACTGAAGCTGTCTCACACGAGGAAGTGTCTGTCTGACAGTTTACACAGCACATGACCCAAGAGAAGGCTGAGAACTTTTTCTATCATCAAAGGACAAGGACAACACCATCACTACACAGGACCAGGAACAATAACAAGAATACTGCAGGGCAGAACAATATGGGCTTGTTCCATGCCAATCTGACATACTTCAAATACTTCTGATGCATTACTGCATCTCAAGGTATGGAATTATGGAAAGGTAAGAAGAACAACAACAGCTTGGGAAATATCCCGCACTGACCTACTGACCATCATAGATTGAAGGAATGTGTATATTCCTTATACCATTAATGACTGTTATAAAATTGATAAGCATGCAATTGCCACCTTTTCTACATATTTCCCCGGTAACGGTAATACAGGACACTCCTTATACCATAATTTGACAGCATATGAAAAATTTCTTAGACACTTGTAAATAACAAAATCATACAGGACATGCTAATCTTAGGAGCAGCCAACACAGGGATATGAAAACCATAAATGTCTGATTCAAAACAATCTATTGAAAGATTTTAATATATGACACCTATGACCCTGAATATGGACCATTCCTAAAATCAAAAGAACACACCTGCAGGGGTACCTATCTAAAGACAAACATTCAAAGTTAAAAATCCGAAAAGATTTTTGTTTTCTGATCAGTTGAAATGTCAAAAAGGGTAGGGAACAAATACCGATAGTAATAGGGAACCATTACAGATGTTTCCCAATCAGCCTCAATTGTGTCAAATATTCCACAATACCAAATATAAACGAAATTGACAATGAACTTCAACAAACCAGAGGCCATGCCATGTTGACCAATCATAAAATGAAAGGTCGTTTATATGACCTTCATCATTAAGAACACTTGTGTTAAGTTTCATTAATCTCGGTTTATGGCCATTTTGTCCGATCTGAAAATAGAAGCTGCAGCATAGTGTTTGTAGTAATATTCATTGGATAAAATTTGTGTGAATATCTGAATTTGAACCAATCAGAAAATATCGGAATTTCAAATAATCAGAAGACATGAAATGCATGGTGACTAGATAATCCTGTTGGAAAAGTGTTTGCAGTACCATCATCAAATTAAATTTGAGTAAAATTGGTCAATTTCTATATTCGAACTATCAGAGTGCTAACAAATATACATGTATGACATCACCGTTTTTTCCAGTCTGAAAATGGACGCTGCAGTATATAGTGTTCCCCTAGTACAATTAATACACCAACATACCAAATTTTAATGAATGTCAATACATAAATTTAAACCAGAAATTAACAGCAGATGGCAGAAAGAGGAAGCCATATTTGCTTGATTGGAAAATGGGATACTCACATTGTCTTCACAATACCATTTTGCACTTGATACAATATTTGAAACAAAATTGGACAATATCAAATATCATAAACTTGAGTAATCGGAGGGCCATATCATAAACTTGAGTAATCGGAGGGCTATATCATAAACTGGGGTAATCGGAGGGCCATATCATAAACTGGGGTAATCGGAGGGCCATATCATAAACTGGGGTAATCGGAGGGCCATATCATAAACTGGGGTAATCGGAGGGCCATATCATAAACTGGGGTAATCGGAGGGCCATATCATAAACTGGGGTAATCGGAGGGCCATATCATAAACTGGGGTAATCGGAGGGCCATATCATAAACTGGGGTATTCGGAGGGCCATATCATAAACTTGGGTAATCGGAGGGCTATATCATAAACTGGGGTAATCGGAGGGCCATATCATAAACTGGGGTAATCGGAGGGCCATATCATAAACTGGGGTAATCGGAGGGCCATATCATAAACTGGGGTAATCGGAGGGCCATATCATAAACTGGGGTAATCGGAGGGCCATATCATAAACTGGGGTAATCGGAGGGCCATATCATAAACTGGGGTAATCGGAGGGCCATATTATAAACTGGGGTAATTAGATGACTGTTACCTAAACAGGGGAGATCTGAGGGGACACAGCTCGCCAGTTGGATGACCACGGAAAACTTGGGGTACATAGTGAGAGGCCAAAGGGGAACTTTCATATGAAATTTGGAAAAGATCTGGCCAGTATGTTTTAAGTTACATAACAAAACTATCAATGTTTAAATCCAAAATGGCCACCTGTCAGCCATTTTTCCCACTGAATAGTCCCGAAATCAAATGGGCACAACAAAGGAGAACGTACCAATGAAATTTAAGAAAGAGTGTTTTTACACGAATTATTTGAGGATTGACCAATAGCTGACAAAATGATGGACCACAGATACATTGTCATTTAAACAGAAATCCAATGATCTTTTTATAGCAACAGCAACTTTGACCTTTGATATTTTTACCTGCAAAATAATCAAACAGAAGCTCCTTTGGTAAGGAGGTATTGTGCAGAAACACATTAATTATCTATTTATAGCAATAACAATTTTGACCTTTGGTCCTTTGATCTGAAAGGCAGTCCCAAGACAACCACTTTAGTAAAAACATGCTATATGGAAGTTTTGTTTTTATCCATCCATGGGAACTTAAGATATGGTGTGGAAACTGATCATGAGGTGGAAAAAACAGACAGAAAGACATGCAACTGGCAATACAATATCCAATTTAGATCTCTGACAGAGGTGAACAATTGTATATGTTTTGTCCTTTGTGTTATGTTTTAATTTCAAATCTACCACTATTTGGTAATTTCTACCACTATTTGGTAACTATCTGCTTGATTCTTCAATTAAAATCGAACTGGAATCAACCATGTTCTGACATCACAAGCTTTACGTTTACGTCCATGACTCCAGGGTGATTTTTCTTGTCTCTTTATAATGACAGTGTGTACATGCAACTTTGTCGATTTGTCCATGTTACTTGTAACTGTATCTGAAGTTTGAAGACGGCTGAGGTTGTTTGACCTCTGACCCCAGTTTAGGTTAAGTTACACCATCACATGTCTGGCCAGAGTGACAGGCTACAAGTGCCTCTCCATGACTACCGTAAATACCCACAAACATATAATACACCACGTTTTATAGTATTTCTCTCCTTCCTTTGTCATCTTCCCTGAGTGTAATGGACCACACATACTCTTTCTGATAATAATTTATATATAATGGTTGCTTATTTTTGTGGTTTCAATCTACCTAGGTTTAAAAAAAAGTACTGACACATTAAATTTTGTTTGTGGACTATCAATCTACACAATTTAAATGATATTTGTTATATTTTCTGAATAGAATTTTTTGTTTTATTTTCTAAATAGAATTTAAATGATATTTGTTATATTTTCTTAATAGAATTTAAATGATATTTGTTGTATTTTCTTAATAGAATTTAAAGGCCCAATATACGTAACTTCAGGGAAATTTTCGTGATTCTGAAAAATTCTGAAAAAAAATCCAGTTGATAACCATGCAAAAATAAGCCTAAAACGAAGTTAACCTGAGCGTAACTAACAAGAAACTCTTGACAAAAAAATCCAAAGAATTGAAAATAGTTCAGGTGGGCCCACTTTAACAACAAACCGAAGGTAGAAGACGGTTCGAAATGGACGCCTGTTTACAAATAGTGTATTTCAGCTGCTGCTGTACCGGTAACCGCGAAAGAATTCATCTTGAATATTGTGGATACCAGTTAATCTTAACTAAATCTATAAATAAAATAAGTTATTAGGCTTGATTTTCGCTTCAAGTTTTTGCCGAAAGTTACGTATATTGGGCCTTTAAATGATATTTGTTATATTTTCTGAATAGAATTTTTGTTTTATTTTCTAAATAGAATTTAAATGATATTTGTTATATTTTCTGAATAGAATTTTTGTTTTATTTTCTAAATAGAATTTAAATGATATTTGTTATATTTTCTTAATAGAATTTAAATGATATTTGTTGTATTTTCTTAACAGAATGTAAATGATAGTTGTTTTATTTTCTTAAGAATGTAAATGACATTTGTTTTATTTTCTTAATAGAATTGAAACGATATTTGTTGTATTTTCTTAACAGAGTGTAAATGATAGTTGTTTTATTTTCTTAAGAATGTAAATGATATTTGTTACATTGTCTAAATAGAATTCAAATATTTGTTTGATTTTCTTAACAGAATTTAAATTATATTTGTTTGATTTTCTTAACAGAATTTAAATGATATTTGTTTTACTTTCTTTATAGAATTTAAATGATATTTGTTGTATTTTCTTAACAGAATGTAAATGATAGTTGTTTTATTTTCTTAAGAATGTAAATGATATTTGTTATATTTTCTTAATAGAATTGAAATGATATTTGTTGTATTTTCTTAACAGAATGTAAATGATAGTTGTTTTATTTTCTTAAGAATGTAAATGATATTTGTTACATTTTCTAAATAGAATTCAAATATTTGTTTGATTTTCTTAACAGCATTTTAAATTATATTTGTTTGATTTTCTTAACAGAATTTAAATGATATTTGTTTTACTTTCTTTAATAAATTTAAATGATATTTGTTGTATTTTCTTAACAGAATTTAAATGATATTTGTTTTACTTTCTTTATAGAATTTAAATGATATTTGTTTTACTTTCTTTATAGAATTTAAATGATATTTGTTTTACTTTCTTTATAGAATTTAAATGATAGTTGTTTAACTTTCTTCATAGAATTTAAATGATATTTGTTTTACTTTCTTTATAGAATTTAAATGATAGTTGTTTAACTTTCTTTACAGAATTTAAATGATATTTATTTTACTTTCTTTACAGAATTTAAATGATATTTGTTTTACTTTCTTTATAGAATTTAAATGATAGTTGTTTAACTTTCTTTATAGAATGTAAATGATATTTGTTGTATTTTCTATGAGACTAAAGTAACAAAAAGGAACATAAACATCTATAAAAGAAGCATGGCTTATACAGTAAATTAGATCCAAAAACATCTTTAAAAGAAGCATGGCTTATACAGTAAATTAGATCCAAAAACATCTATAAAAGAAGCATGGCTTAAACAGTAAATTAGATCCAAAAACATCTACCAGGGGGTATTAAATCATATCTTGGTAAAGATTGACCCAGTGAATTTTCGTATATTGAGAGAAAGGCAACCGTTCCTTGTATAAATATCCGGCAAGTTTACGTTATCATCGCACATTGGATTAGCCCTGGTCACGGATCCGTGCACACAGCATTGGACATAATGATATATTGGTGAATTTAGAAAATATGCAGTGTACAACTTTCTTTTTCTTTATTTAGACACTTTTTAATTTGTTATTAAATAATAATACTAGCACTTTAAATTTATCTAATAATAATGATCGTTATGAACACACAATGACACACACCTACGGTTGTGGTGCAGTGAATGTCCCAACTTCAGGAGGCCGCCATGTTTGCATTGCCGGTAAAGAATTTAGACTTGCATATATTACACTCAACCTAGCCTTTTTACATTGCGTATATTACACTCAACCTAGCCTTTTTACATTTGCATATATTACACTTGGCCTAGCCTTTTTACACTACGTATATTACACTCGGCCTAGCCTTTTTACATTGTGAATATTACACTGGGTCTAGCCTTTTTACACTGCGTATATTACACTGGGCCAAGCCTTTTTATACTGTGTATATTACACTAATTTAAACACAATTGAGATCAATTTCCTTGTTTTTTTACCCAGAAAATAAAAATGGCAATTATCCATAACAGAAACATACTTCAGACCCATTACCCTAGGGCTTCTTCCAACATTTTTTTGATGAAGCACTTTTATGTCATCAATTACGGTAAATACAGTTTTGGGAGGACACTGCAGCATCAATTGCTGAATGCCTACAACAGAACACAATGATTTTGTCAGGAAGCCTACATAAGGGGCTAGCATTGCCCGGACACTTCACACCTTGTAGCCAGGGACTAGAAAAAGGCAACGCAAGTCATAGGGAATTCTTATCATCATATCCCTACTGAATAGAATCTGTGTGAAAAACGTTTAAAACTATAACTTGCATTGGAGTGTGGGTTCTTGCTACATCACTAAAGTGTCTATCAGGACTGTGTACAGAGACTATGTTTTGGTCAGTGGTGTTTGTTTGTGCCCTAGGGCCTGTGTCCGTACTGACCAGTCCCACTACCGTTCCAGCCACAACTAGTCCCCCAGCGGCCAACAACGGTACAAGACCAGCTGCTGCAAACAACATTACTAATCCCCAAGCTGCAAACAACCCTGCTTACCCCAAAGGTGGGAATCCCCCCAGTGCCCCCACGGTGGCTCTACCCCCGGGAGAGCTGGAGATAATACTGGACACACTACTGACCCAGGTAGACAGACATAACACCTGGCTCGAGACACTTCAAGGCGACGTGTACAGCCTGGGTGATTCTATGGAAATGCAATCACTTGACCTCCAAGATCTTAAACAGAGAGTCCATAGGATTCACACAGAAAGCAACCGATTGCCTAAGCACCATCATGAGGAACACATTGAATCGGAGGAATCTGTGATAGACACGTTATCCATGGACAAGTCCTGGGACAAAGACAAAAGTAAACCGTCCGAGGATTCTTCTTACGAAATGTATGACAATGAGGATTTAGAACTTTTCATGAACAAGGAGAAGGAGTTTGTACAGAAATACCATACACACGGCAACAACAGAGACGGGAACGTGAGGAGGGGGAGTTATACAGACCGCACTGTTCGCAGGAAAAGAGAGACTAATGTGGCGAACACAGTACCACATAGTAAGGAAGAGGATGCCAACAATCCAGATGGAGTCGGAAGTAACGAAGGTCAAGATCCTAATGGAGGTCATGGCGATTCTAATGGAGGTCATGGCGATTCTAATGGAGGTCATGGCGATTCTAATGGAGGTCAAGGAGATCCCAATGGAGGTCAAGGAGATTCTAATGGAGGTCATGGCAATTCTAATGGAGGTCATGGCGATTCTAATGGAGGTCATGGAAACGATGCAGGTCAAGATACTGCCGGTGAAGGTAATGATGGCGGAAATCCAGACCCCGCTGATAAAAACAGTGAAAAAGACAATGCAAATTAACATTTTTCCTATAACTTTTGTGCATCATACGTACCAGCACAATATATTTCAATTAATCTATCCTTAAATTATGACAGCTTTTAAACTTGAGGTGTATATACTACCTAAACCTAAAACCTTAATTTATCAGAACCATTAATAAGTTTTTTTTTCCTTTGCCTGTAGCAAAATATATATATCGGATGTAACACAATTCTCTCCATACAGAAATTAAAACTATACAACTGTGGATAAACGGTTTTTATTTGTTTTTTATTCTTGAAGCAACTAAAATTAACTTTAAGCCCTTTAAAGAAAATGAATTGCATAAGAACTTATTTGCACTAAGGCCATACCAATTTGATTTATTGTTCGTCGGAAAATGAGATTTCAAAATTGGAGCGAGCGGGCGCAATTTTTTTTTTTACAAAAAATTTGAATTCCTTGAAATTTCGAGCGAGTAGTAGTTTTCAAAAGACTGAATGACAGAATACGTGTTTGACTATTAATGTAATGTATCACCAAAAAGTACAAGTTTTTAAATTGTTGAAGCATTTTTTTTAATCATTTCCATGGTACAAACTACTTGTATGAAGCTGTGCAATAAAATAGCATTTTAGAGAAAAGCTTTCTTAAATTACCTTACAAAAGAAGACCCAAGGTCATTCATTCAAGTTTAGTGATTTAGTTCCCCTTCTTTGGCAAGCCCATTCACCAAGCCACACTGAATGTTGGTACACATGTTCCTTCTCAGATTGGTTTTTATTTAAAATAGAGGTTTGTTTTTGTAAACAGGAATGCTAAAATGTCTCCCCTGCTTAAATGGTACAACCTGATATTCCCGAAAAACATTGCATATATTTTAGTTTTATCAGAAACTACCAGATTATAAAATGCCTATATGAACAAGTTCTATTTGTAATGGGGATCATTACAGAAGTTCTCAAAACTAATAAACTAATCCCATATAATACTTGGACAGAGTTTACAAAGCTATAATATACTTGTATACAAAGTTAAGATTAGACACAGCACGGGAGCATTGGAATCACTTTGGCATACATATTTGAATGTTTCAAACAATCAGATCTTGACTTTGAGGTTATGGCCACAGTGACCCAATGAAACTGTATAGTACATCATCTTTAGGTAATGTAGGTCGCTTTAACAATTAAATGTCACAGCCTGGATAGCTTGCATGATGCTTAACCTTTGACCCTGGGGCTTCCCGTATTTAACCTTTGACCCTGGGATGACCTAATGACAGACCACTGGCATTGGTGGTTAAGGTATACTTCAGGCCTTAAGCTTATATTTAATGGTTTAAAAGTTAGGGTCCAAACAAAAAGGTACAGACAATTTAGCACTTTTTACATTTGTGTCCAAGGTTTCAATGTAAGATTCATCACTATATATCTTAAGCAAAAGGGAGATGTACTAACTAGAACTGTTGTCCGGGGAGCCAACTCATACCCCCCTGCCCCCTTAAAGTTAATTTTACAATAAATGAGGGGCACATCTTCATACTGTACTCTCTATTCCCAGCAAAATTTTAAAAAGATCTGTTGAAAACTGAGCAAATGCATAGCTGGACGAAATTGTGGTCATTTACATAAAAGGGAAATAACTCTTTGAAAAAAATCAAATTTACTTCAGGGAACAAATCTTCATACTGTACTGTCTATTCCAACAAAATTTTAATCAAAGTACTGAAAGTACTGGAAGCTAAGGCGAAAAAACAGTATTAATATGATGTTTTGGATGGAGTACACAGTATACATATGTAATAGAAATTAAATGGTATTCAAGATTAGCAAAAGTTGACTTTTCATCGACCATAATGGAAAAGTAGAGAGTTGTTGATAAAAGTCAGCATGGTCGGTCAAAACTCAGTGTTCATTGAAAAGTCAGCGCTCCCAAAGAAATTAAAAGAGTTTTATAGTTGCCAGTTTTACGGCATTATAAATCAAACAATCAGAAATTACCAAAAGAGAATATGATAGTTCACATAACAAGTTCATTTGTGCAGCTAGTCAATGTAAGGTTTGAATGAATCTTCATGTTGGTGATACAGGGCTCACCCTGATAATATTGAACCTTAAAAAAAAACAATGGATCCCAGTGGGATCTTGGTGCCCATCATCAATGATTTTTTATTCATTTTTAGAAAGATGGATCTAAAATCATATTTGTGATAGTCTCTTTATGCTCAACGATCGTATATATCGAAGAGCTCCCACCGATGGAGTGAAAACGCTAAGTAATGTGTCCGTGTCGTTTTTTATTTTTACATATATATATAGTTTTGGGGTGTGAATCTTAGCCGTTTAAAAGTTATGACTAAAGAGTCAAGTCTGCAAGGGTGTTGCAGACCATGGATTCAAATCTAAAATCATATTTGAGACCTTCTCTTTATGCTCAGAAATTGTATATATAACAAGGCATCAAGGGGAACCTACAAATGAAATTAGAGAAAGATCCATCCAGTAGTCAGAAATAACAAACTATTACTCTCGACAAATCGAAAATGACCACCTGGCAACCATATTGTTTATCAGATTTGTTCGTAAATGAAATATGCAAACTAAGCATCAATGGGAACCAACAAATGAAATTTAAGAATGATCCATCCAGTACTTCTCAAGAAATAGTGATACAAACTTTTACTCACAAATACAAGATGGCCACCTGGCGGCCATATTGTTGATGTATTTGTCCAAAAATGGAATATGCAAAACAAGGCAGCAAGGGGAACCAACAAATGAAATTTGAGAATGATCCATCCAGTACTTTCCCAAAAATAGCGATAACAAGAATTGTTTAAGGATGGACGACGGACGCAGCATGATTTGATAAGCCTACCATCTAATGATGGTGGGCTAAAAAAAAGCCAAGTGTGATTTTCAGTAGCCACTTATTTTTATCAGTAGTGTACTTTTCACAGCCACCAGTCAACCCCGGCTCGTCATTCCTCCAAATGCTATCAAGTCTGAATTGCAACATTCAACAGCCAATAGTTATATTTTTTCATAATCATTATTTTTAATTAAGAAGTATAATGACCAAGTTTTAGAATTAATATTTTCAGATGAATGGCTGTTACTTTCAAGAAACAAACAACATATATTAATACATGATGAACAATACACTTTATTTCAAATTCAGCAATAAATACCATCAATACAACAATTATACTAACCGTAAAAATTAGAACTTTCTTTCCAGGTAAAAATCTGTCAATTTCTCAAGATCATCTCAAGAATGCTGGTCACTTTCATTATCTGTTAATTTGTTCAAGTATGAATTTGGCACATTATTTAACACTTTCCAGGATTGAAAGTATAGTAGAATTTTATATCATAAAGTTTGTTGAAAGATTTATACACCGTTGTGGATTTTTTAAACTGTCCATTTAGCATTTCTTTATTACATTTTGTTGCAGCTCTCTTTCTTAATGTAGTTCCATGGCTGGTTGTGGATTTTTTAAACTGCCCATTTAGCATTTCTGTATACATTTTGTTGTCGCTCCTTCTCAATGTAGTTCCATGGCTGTTGTCACCTGTAAATTAAATGATTTTGATTTAATATCATGTAGATTTACTGGCAAGTAATATAACGATGGTTTACATCATGTGACATAACTGTCACACAATCTTGGTAGATGTAATTTCCTTATTGACTTTAAAACAAGAAATTAAACATTTCAAAAACTAAAAACTTCTGCAGCATTAGGCTACATGATTTGGTTACAAACTTAATAACTGTCTAGCTCTAGCTTGTGATAGTGCCGACAGACTTCAGTGGACAGACAACGAGGAAATTATAGTCCCCACACGTTTCACAAACAATGTGAGGGAGCAATCTTACATAAAAACAGTGGGATTTGTCCTATCCTAAAGTGCAAGAAACATGTAATTTTTAAATTGACATATTTTGTGTATGATAACTTTTTATATTGTGCTTGGTGCCAAAATACACATGAAAAACAGTATATTTCCATCTTGATGTAATTGAAATGAAAGAGACCGTACTTCTTACAAATATAGTAAAATCAAATTGATGTGAAAGGAAACATCATAAGAAAGAGTCTAATTTACATGGCAATAATTGTTTTTGTGATCAGTACAAAGCTTTTAACACAAATAGGTAAGGATATAATGGGACTTAGCATTTGGTCATGCAAAAATCATTATTTTACAAACTGACAGGTTCACACACCCCTCTCCCTCAGTCTAAGGGGTGGGGACAAAATAATGCTTACAGAATTTAGTTCCAATCCCCACCCTTAAACATATACCATTGATAATCAAATTATACCCAAATTACACAATTGTCTGATATCATGTGATGTATCTTTGTTAGAATGCATTTGAGTATCTTGATATAGGATTCATATTTAATTTAATTGAACTAGTGAGACCACATTTCAATATTCCTTGCAAACCTAAAGACATCAATTTCAATGAGAATGTGCACAGAGCAACATATGTAGCTACATCCTGGCTTTCATGATCTGTCAGGCTTTCATGATCTGTCATATATGGAATATGAATATGTACCAATAAGTTGGTGATAATGAAGGCATATTTGGGTCCATTCTCTGGGAAAATGTCAATAAAGATGTGTTTGCACCCCATTTCGGTGACGAAAGTCATGGCGTGAATTACGTAATTTTGAAAAATGAATTTAAAATATTTCTGGATAAAATACACCCTCGACCTTTTGCATATACCCCAATGTAATGATAAAGAATGCATATTTAGGTCCATTCTCTTAAAATGATTCCCTTTTCAAATTTCAAGCCAATTCTCCTACATTTTGGTAATTCAATTATTGAAGTCCATTCCGGTAAATACCCCAACCTAGCTGCGATAACGTAGCCCTTCACGACGAGACGATTTTTATATATTCGCCGGGGCAGAGCCATAGGAGGCCGGGTATTAATATTAGTACTAACCCCAACCGGGCTTAATCCCAATCTTTATTAAATTCATTCCCGTACTTGGTGTTAATTGACACCCTCGTTCTTCCCAATCTTTATTGAAATTTCATGCACACGTTCTCGCATCTTCTTCATATAAACGAATACTTAAACAATCAATTTAGGCAATTATTTAATTTACTCGATCTGTATATTGTTAAGGGCTGTTGATTCAACATCAAAACAAATAATGAAAACCACTGTTTTGTCAAAATGCAAGGCAAAGAATCATAACAATGGACAAACAATGATAGATGAAACATTCTAGAAACGCATACTTACACTTGTTATTGCCGATGGTATTAACTAGACAAGATGATAATGGATTTGTTGGAGGCTTTCGAGGAAACAGCAATCGATCAGTAATGGCGATGAATGTAAACATCCGGTTGCATCATGGGTATTTTTAGAAGTCAGGAGATTCACGAAATTCACCGAATGTTTGAATAAAAGTTTTCAACTGCCTATTTCATAAAAAGACATTAAAAAGCTACTTCGCAAATTAATTTTATAATTCGACAAAAATTACGTAAGGGTCTTTCATTCACATTATCCAATACGTGAATTTTATAGTGGCACCTCAACCGGAAGTTGCGCGACTGGTATGAAAGTTAGCATGGATACAACGATTTTTTGGTTTTGTAGATAAACGGTACACATTAAAATAAATTAACATGGAAAGGAAGGTTTGTGATGGATAGGTTTAGCTCACACAACAGATTAATGTGTGCACCTAGTTATTGTCAGGTTTGTATGGATTACGATATTATAATAGATTTCATGTCAGATTAAAGCCAATAACGTCCGCCAGAGGTCATCGTAGGCGGAAAGGAAAAAAATGTTTCCGGTTTCTGACTGGCGACAATACGCTGTAGGCGTATACGCCTTAGCGTAAAAAGATCTGTTGAAAACTGAGCGAATGCATAGCTGGACAAAATTGTGGTTATTTTTTTACATAGAAAGGGAAATAACATTCTGAAGAAGGGTCGAAAATCAAATTTACTTAGAGCACATCTTCATACTGTACTGTCTATTCCCACAAAATTTTGAAATGATCCTTTGAAAACTGAGTGAATGCAAAGCCGGACAAAGTTGTGTCTACAGACGGACGGATGGATAACCTGATTCCAGTATACCCCGGGGGCCCCCTAACTTCGTTGCGGGGGGGGGGGGGGTATAATAACATTGATCTTGACTGTGATAGACCACATCTTAAATCATATTTTCTGCATTCACTTTTGTATGGTATAAGCATTTAACAGCAGGTGTTCTTTCGTGACTCACTTTGGTTAATTTCTTTTTTCATTTTCATTCAAATCAATCTAGTGCTTCCCAATATCTGGTGTCCAAGGAAACTTCTGTGTATTCTTTGGAATACCGTTCACTCACAGAATTCATATCATACTAATGTACTAAACAGACAAATGAGTACTAACTAATTATTTAATGATAAACTTGAGATGATTGCACAAAATGCTTACAAGTACAGTTACATGCAGGATAACCACTACAGGTACTACACTGTTGTACAGTCACCGAGGGTCTGGTAGTACCACAACACGTACTACACTGTTGTACAGTAACCGAGGGTCTGGTAGTACCGCTACACGTACTACACGGTTGTACAGTCACCGAGGGTCTGGTAGTACTACTACACGTACTACACTGTTGTACAGTCACCGAAGGTCTGGTAGTACCACTACATGTACTACACTGTTGTACAGTAACCGAGGGTCTGGTAGTACCGCTACACGTACTACACGGTTGTACAGTCACCGAGGGTCTGGTAGTACTACTACACGTACTACACTGTTGTACAGTCATTGAAGGTCTGGTAGTACCACTACATGTACTACACTGTTGTACAGTCACCGAGGGTCTGGTAGTACCACTACACGTACTACACTGTTGTACAGTTATCGAGGGTCTGGTAGTACTACTACACGTACTACACGGTTGTACAGTCACCGAGGGTCTGGTAGTACCACTACATGTACTACACTGTTGTACAGTCACCGAGGGTCTGGTAGTACCACTACATATACTACACTGTTGTACAGTCACCGAGGGTCTGGTAGTACCACTACATGTACTACACTGTTGTACAGTAACCGAGGGTCTGGTAGTACCGCTACACGTACTACAGGGTTGTACAGTCACCGAGGGTCTGGTAGTACTACTACACGTACTACACTGTTGTACAGTCACCGAAGGTCTGGTAGTACCACTACATGTACTACACTGTTGTACAGTAACCGAGGGTCTGGTAGTACCGCTACACGTACTACACGGTTGTACAGTCACCGAGGGTCTGGTAGTACTACTACACGTACTACACTGTTGTACAGTCACCGAAGGTCTGGTAGTACCACTACATGTACTACACGGTTGTACAGTCACCGAGGGTCTGGTTGTACTACTACACGTACTACACTGTTGTACAGTCACTGAGGGTCTGGTAGTACCACTACATGTACTACACGGTTGTACAGTCGCCGAGGTTCTGGTAGTACTACTACATGTACTACACTGTTGTACAGTTGCCGAGGTTCTGGTAGTACCACTACATGTACTACACTGTTGTACAGTCACTGAGGGTCTGGTAGTACCACTACAGGTACTACACTGTTGTACAGTCACCGAGGTTCTGGTAGTACCACTACATGTACTACACGGTTGTACAGTCGCCGAGGTTCTGGTAGTACCACTACATGTACTACACTGTTGTACAGTCACCGAGGGTCTGGTAGTACTACTACACGTACTACACTGTTGTACAGTTGCCGAGGTTCTGGTAGTACCACTACATGTACTACACTGTTGTACAGTCACTGAGGGTCTGGTAGTACCACTACAGGTACTACACTGTTGTACAGTCACCGAGGTTCTGGTAGTACCACTACATGTACTACACTGTTGTACAGTCACCGAGGGTCTGGTAGTACCATTACATGTACTACACTGTTGTTCAGTCACCGAGGGTCTGGTAGTACCACTACATGTACTACACTGTTGTACAGTCACCGAGGGTCTGGTAGTACCACTACATGAACTACACTGTTGTACAGTCACCGAGGGTCTGGTAGTACTACTACATGTACTACACTGTTGTACAGTCACTGAGGGTCTGGTAGTACCACTACACATACTAGTAAACTGTTGTACAGTCACGGATATGGGGTTCTGTGAACACATCTTTATAATAATTCAGTCAATAGTCTGTATAAGTTTAGCACTGTTAATTGTATTCCTGTATGATCTGCTGCTTGGTCTCTATAACTAAAGCACTGTTAATTGTATTCCTGTTTGATCTGTTGTTTGGTCTCTATAACTAAAGCAGTGTTAATTGTATTCCTGTTTGATCTGTTGTTTGGTCTCTATAACTAAAGCACTGTTAATTGTATTCCTGTATGATCTGCTGCTTGGTCTCTATAACTAAAGCACTGTTAATTGTATTCCTGTTTGATCTGTTGTTTGGTCTCTATAACTAAAGCACTGTTAATTGTATTCCTGTTTGATCTGTTGTTTGATCTCTATAACTAAAGCACTGTTAATAGTATTCCTGTATGATCTGCTGCTTGGTCTCTATAAGTAAATGTTAATTGGTTTGGTACTCACTTTTGTTTGGTTTCTTCCTCCTCTTCCTGAGGCTCTGTGCCCGGATCTTCCCCGAGGTCAAGCCCCTCTAAAACCTCTGCCAGCTCTCCGTCCTCCTTCTGCATCTGTTGTCGTAAAAATGCAACATTTTCTTTGTGTTTCTTCGACCGCTCATGATTTGAAAATCTAAAAATAAAGATTGAAATTTATCAGTTTATGGACCACTTAAGGAGAAGCTTATCACAGAAAAAAACAGTGAAGATGTTGTATTAAATTCCTAACTCTTTCACCCCTGATAAATTATACTGAACTATTTCAACCATTGAAATTGGAGGAGTTCAAATGTGTCTTTAGGGTAACAAGAGGCCCAGAGGGTCTGTATTTCTCACCTGCGTTAAGTTGTTTCAAATCAATCATCGAAGAAAATGGACATTAATATCTTGTCATTTATTTAGAAGAAAGGATTGACCATTTATACAAAATTGAATTCCCTCCACCCAAGGATGTTTCTGGCCAAATTTGATCAAATTCTGCAATATGGTTCAGGACTAGATGTAGGGATTTATAGGAAAAGTTGATGGACAAACGACGGACGACGGAAGGGGAGTAGTGATGGGCTCACATAGACATAGCCACCATCCAAACAAAGTGGTAAAGTGTGACCTTTGACCCTATAAGCTTGACCGATGACCACTAAAATCTAACCAGGTGTGGACCTTGATCATGTGTTGATCACACAAAGTGATTACAAAATACTCCCCAAGAAGGGGCTATACCCAGTAGTAAAGAAACTCACGCTTTATCACTCTTAAACGCCTTGTTACAGGCTACACAGAAGAAGTCATCATGATATTCCTCCTCTTCCTCCTCCTCTTCATTCCTCTGATCCCCTTCTTCACTCCCGTCATCTGAAACCACAAGTCCTTAATTTACATACAGCATTGACAACACACCACATTATATGGCATGGTCCTTATAAGTATCAATCTAATGTCATAAGGTTCAGCTAATGCACAAGGAGTATGTAAGATAAAATTGAGGAGTCTCCTTGGCTTTAACAGAACCTTCCAGACTAAATATGAAACAAGCTAATTCCTTGAATTAATAATCCTGCTTCCCCCTCCCTTTCTAAAGAGGGTAATCGTATCGTAGGTAAAATCTTTTGTGGTTAGGTTGAAACATTTAATGTTTATGCTGTTAACACAAGATACATTGCTTGTAAATTGAACAAAAACTGAAGTCTTACACACAGAAATCGTAAAATATTTGTTGCCGCGATTGCAAAGAAATGTTAATCATGAGGCGATTTCTCCGCTAAATAACTTTCACCAAAAGATCAAACTTCACCAAGCCCTTTAAGCATCTAACCTTGTTACCAAGTTAAACATAGTGACAAAGTATTATTTATTATGGCCTTTTGCTTCTTAAGAAGAAGTTGTTTTGCTGAGTCCGCAAAGATGACAGACAATGCACAATGGCAAAATGATTTCAGTCTGATTTGCTTCGTTTTAATATTATACGTCTTTGTTGACAATCAATCCTCCAAAACAGCCATCTTCAAAAATGCTAGCTTATACAGATTTCTATTTCATATTTGATTTCCATTTGGTATATCATTAGAATCATCTTATACATGTATACTATTTGATTTTCTGACAATTAAATTTTCGAAGGTTGTTAATTTTAAAGAGCTTTTCAACAGTTTTTCCAAACCTTAAAAGATTTAATTTTCACAAATCATATACACACATAACAACAGATTTTTTATTTTCCGTCAGACACTACTGAAAACCTATAAGTCTTATCATAAAGTTTACTTATATCATTTTAGTGTAATGGTCTGATGGCAATTCTTTAGTGTAATGTTCTGATGGCAATTCTTAAGTGTAATGTTCTGATGGCAATTCTTTAGTGTACTGTTCTGATGGCAATTCTTTAGTGTAATGTTCTGATGGCAATTCTTTAGTGTAATGTTCTGATGGCAATTCTTTAGTGTACTGTTCTGATGGCAATTCTTTAGTGTAATGTTCTGATGGCAATTCTTGTGTGTACTGTTCTGATGGCAATTCTTTAGTGTACTGTTCTGATGGCAATTCTTTAGTGTAATGTTCTGATGGCAATTCTTTAGTGTACTGTTCTGATGGCAATTCTTTAGTGTACTGTTCTGATGGCAATTCTTTAGTGTACTGTTCTGATGGCAATTCTTTAGTGTAATGTTCTGATGGCAATTCTTTAGTGTACTGTTCTGATGGCAATTCTTAAGTGTAATGTTCTGATGGCAATTCTTTAGTGTACTGTTCTGATGGCAATTCTTTAGTGTACTGTTCTGATGACAATTCTTTAGTGTAATGGTCTGACCGCAATTCTTTAGTGTAATGTCCTGATGGCAATTCTTTAGTGTACTGTTCTGATGGCAATTCTTTAGTGTACTGTTCTGATGGCAATTCTTTAGTGTAATGTTCTGATGGCAATTCTTTAGTGTAATGTTCTGATGGCAATTCTTTAGTGTAATGTTCTGATGGCAATTCTTGTGTAATGTTCTGATGGCAATTCTTTAGTGTAATGTTCTGATGGCAATTCTTTAGTGTACTGTTCTGATGGCAATTCTTTAGTGTAATGGTCTGATGGCAATTCTTTAGTGTACTGTTCTGATGGCAATTCTTTAGTGTACTGTTCTGATGGCAATTCTTTAGTGTACTGTTCTGATGGCAATTCTTGTGTAATGTTCTGATGGCAATTCTTTAGTGTAATGGTCTGATGGCAATTCTTGTGTAATGTTCTGATGGCAATTCTTTAGTGTACTGTTCTGATGGCAATTCTTTAGTGTAATGTTCTGATGGCAATTCTTTAGTGTAATGTTCTGATGGCAATTCTTTGGTGTACTGTTCTGATGGCAATTCTTTAGTGTAATGTTCTGATGGCAATTCTTTAGTGTAATGTTCTGATGGCAATTCTCTAGTGTACTGTTCTGATGGCAATTCTTTAGTGTACTGTTCTGATGGCAATTCTTTAGTGTAATGTTCTGATGGCAATTCTTTAGTGTAATGTTCTGATGGCAATTCTTGTGTAATGTTCTGATGGCAATTCTTTAGTGTAATGTTCTGATGGCAATTCTTTAGTGTAATGGTCTGATGGCAATTCTTTAGTGTACTGTTCTGATGGCAATTCTTTAGTGTAATGTTCTGATGGCAATTCTTTAGTGTAATGTTCTGATGGCAATTCTTTAGTGTACTGTTCTGATGGCAATTCTTTAGTGTACTGTTCTGATGGCAATTCTTGTGTAATGTTCTGATGGCAATTCTTTAGTGTAATGGTCTGATGGCAATTCTTGTGTAATGTTCTGATGGCAATTCTTTAGTGTACTGTTCTGATGGCAATTCTTTAGTGTAATGTTCTGATGGCAATTCTTTAGTGTAATGTTCTGATGGCAATTCTTTAGTGTACTGTTCTGATGGCAATTCTTTAGTGTAATGGTCTGATGGCAATTCTTTAGTGTACTGTTCTGATGGCAATTCTTTAGTGTAATGTTCTGATGGCAATTCTTTAGTGTAATGTTCTGATGGCAATTCTTTAGTGTAATGTTCTGATGGCAATTCTTTAGTGTAATGTTCTGATGGCAATTCTTTAGTGTACTGTTCTGATGGCAATTCTTTAGTGTAATGTTCTGATGGCAATTCTTTAGTGTACTGTTCTGATGGCAATTCTTTAGTGTACTGTTCTGATGGCAATTCTTTAGTGTACTGTTCTGATGGCAATTCTTTAGTGTAATGTTCTGATGGCAATTCTTTAGTGTACTGTTCTGATGGCAATTCTTGTGTGTACTGTTCTGATGGCAATTCTTTAGTGTACTGTTCTGATGGCAATTCTTTAGTGTACTGTTCTGATGGCAATTCTTTAGTGTACTGTTCTGATGGCAATTCTTGTGTGTACTGTTCTGATGGCAATTCTTTAGTGTACTGTTCTGATGGCAATTCTTTAGTGTACTGTTCTGATGGCAATTCTTTAGTGTAATGGTCTGATGGCAATTCTTTAGTGTACTGTTCTGATGGCAATTCTTTAGTGTAATGGTCTGATGGCAATTCTTTAGTGTACTGTTCTGATGGCAATTCTTTAGTGTACTGTTCTGATGGCAATTCTTTAGTGTAATGGTCTGATGGCAATTCTTGTGTAATGTTCTGATGGCAATTCTTTAGTGTACTGTTCTGATGGCAATTCTTTAGTGTAATGTTCTGATGGCAATTCTTTAGTGTACTGTTCTGATGGCAATTCTTTAGTGTAATGGTCTGATGGCAATTCTTTAGTGTACTGTTCTGATGGCAATTCTTTAGTGTAATGTTCTGATGGCAATTCTTTAGTGTAATGTTCTGATGGCAATTCTTTAGTGTAATGTTCTGATGGCAATTCTTTAGTGTACTGTTCTGATGGCAATTCTTTAGTGTAATGTTCTGATGGCAATTCTTTAGTGTACTGTTCTGATGGCAATTCTTTAGTGTACTGTTCTGATGGCAATTCTTTAGTGTACTGTTCTGATGGCAATTCTTTAGTGTAATGTTCTGATGGCAATTCTTTAGTGTACTGTTCTGATGGCAATTCTTTAGTGTAATGTTCTGATGGCAATTCTTTAGTGTACTGTTCTGATGGCAATTCTTTAGTGTACTGTTCTGATGGCAATTCTTGTGTGTACTGTTCTGATGGCAATTCTTTAGTGTACTGTTCTGATGGCAATTCTTGTGTGTACTGTTCTGATGGCAATTCTTTAGTGTACTGTTCTGATGGCAATTCTTTAGTGTACTGTTCTGATGGCAATTCTTTAGTGTACTGTTCTGATGGCAATTCTTTAGTGTACTGTTCTGATGGCAATTCTTTAGTGTAATGTTCTGATGGCAATTCTTTAGTGTACTGTTCTGATGGCAATTCTTTAGTGTACTGTTCTGATGGCAATTCTTTAGTGTACTGTTCTGATGGCAATTCTTTAGTGTACTGTTCTGATGGCAATTCTTTAGTGTACTGTTCTGATGGCAATTCTTTAGTGTAATGGTCTGATGGCAATTCTTTAGTGTACTGTTCTGATGGCAATTCTTTAGTGTACTGTTCTGATGGCAATTCTTTAGTGTAATGTTCTGATGGCAATTCTTGTGTGTACTGTTCTGATGGCAATTCTTTAGTGTACTGTTCTGATGGCAATTCTTGTGTGTACTGTTCTGATGGCAATTCTTTAGTGTACTGTTCTGATGGCAATTCTTTAGTGTAATGTTCTGATGGCAATTCTTTAGTGTAATGTTCTGATGGCAATTCTTGTGTGTACTGTTCTGATGGCAATTCTTTAGTGTACTGTTCTGATGGCAATTCTTGTGTGTACTGTTCTGATGGCAATTCTTTAGTGTAATGTTCTGATGGCAATTCTTTAGTGTAATGTTCTGATGGCAATTCTTTAGTGTACTGTTCTGATGGCAATTCTTTAGTGTAATGTTCTGATGGCAATTCTTTAGTGTACTGTTCTGATGGCAATTCTTTAGTGTACTGTTCTGATGGCAATTCTTAAGTGTAATGGTCTGATGGCAATTCTTAAGTGTACTGTTCTGATGGCATTTCTTTAGTGTACTGTTCTGATGGCAATTCTTTAGTGTAATGTTCTGATGGCAATTCTTTAGTGTACTGTTCTGATGGCAATTCTTTAGTGTACTGTTCTGATGGCAATTCTTTAGTGTACTGTTCTGATGGCAATTCTTAAGTGTACTGTTCTGATGGCAATTCTTTAGTGTACTGTTCTGATGGCAATTCTTTAGTGTAATGTTCTGATGGCAATTCTCTAGTGTACTGTTCTGATGGCAATTCTTTAGTGTACTGTTCTGATGGCAATTCTTTAGTGTACTGTTCTGATGGCAATTCTTAAGTGAAATGGTCTGATGGCAATTCTTAAGTGTACTGTTCTGATGGCAATTCTTTAGTGTAATGGTCTGATGGCAATTCTTTAGTGTACTGTTCTGATGGCAATTCTTTAGTGTACTGTTCTGATGGCAATTCTTTAGTGTAATGTTCTGATGGCAATTCTTTAGTGTACTGTTCTGATGGCAATTCTTAAGTGTACTGTTCTGATGGCAATTCTTTAGTGTACTGTTCTGATGGCAATTCTTTAGTGTACTGTTCTGATGGCAATTCTTTAGTGTAATGTTCTGATGGCAATTCTTTAGTGTAATGTTCTGATGGCAATTCTTTAGTGTAATGTTCTGATGGCAATTCTCTAGTGTACTGTTCTGATGGCAATTCTTTAGTGTACTGTTCTGATGGCAATTCTTTAGTGTACTGTTCTGATGGCAATTCTTTAGTGTACTGTTCTGATGGCAATTCTTTAGTGTAATGTTCTGATGGCAATTCTTTAGTGTACTGTTCTGATGGCAATTCTTTAGTGTAATGGTCTGACGGCAATTCTTTAGTGTAATGTTCTGATGGCAATTCTTTAGTGTAATGTTCTGATGGCAATTCTTTAGTGTACTGTTCTGATGGCAATTCTTTAGTGTAATGTCCTGATGGCAATTCTTTAGTGTAATGTTCTGATGGCAATTCTTTAGTGTACTGTTCTGATGGCAATTCTTTAGTGTAATGTTCTGATGGCAATTCTCTAGTGTACTGTTCTGATGGCAATTCTTTAGTGTACTGTTCTGATTGCAATTCTTTAGTGTAATGGTCTGACGGCAATTCTTTAGTGTAATGTTCTGATGGCAATTCTTTAGTGTAATGTTCTGATGGCAATTCTTTAGTGTAATGTTCTGATGGCAATTCTTTAGTGTAATGTTCTGATGGCAATTCTTTAGTGTACTGTTCTGATGGCAATTCTTTAGTGTAATGTTCTGATGGCAATTCTTTAGTGTAATGTTCTGATGGCAATTCTTTAGTGTACTGTTCTGATGGCAATTCTTTAGTGTAATGTTCTGATGGCAATTCTTGTGTGTACTGTTCTGATGGCAATTCTTTAGTGTAATGTCCTGATGGCAATTCTTTAGTGTAATGTTCTGATGGCAATTCTTTAGTGTACTGTTCTGATGGCAATTCTTTAGTGAAATGTTCTGATGGCAATTCTTTAGTGTACTGTTCTGATGGCAATTCTTTAGTGTACTGTTCTGATGGCAATTCTTTAGTGTAATGTTCTGATGGCAATTCTTGTGTGTAATGTCCTGATGGCAATTCTTTAGTGTAATGTCCTGATGGCAATTCTTTAGTGTAATGTTCTGATGGCAATTCTTTAGTGTACTGTTCTGATGGCAATTCTTTAGTGAAATGTTCTGATGGCAATTCTTTAGTGTAATGTTCTGATGGCAATTCTTTAGTGTAATGGTCTGACGGCAATTCTTTAGTGTACTGTTCTGATGGCAATTCTTTAGTGTAATGTTCTGATGGCAATTCTTTAGTGTAATGTTCTGATGGCAATTCTTTAGTGTAATGTTCTGATGGCAATTCTTTAGTGTAATGTTCTGATGGCAATTCTTGTGTAAACTACCTTCTGTGTGTTCCTCCCCAAACTGGTGAGACAGACTTTTCTCCAGCTTCTGTAGGTCGTCCTCCAACTCTGTCATGGCAGACCAGTCCGTCTCTTTGTAGTTTTCCATCTTCCTGAAGAAGCAGGAAGCAAATCTGAACATCTCCATTTTTTTTTATTATCCTAGTCTTTGATTTAATCATGTTAGACTACCTAATATATATATGATGTTTAACTCAAGGTCAAAACAAGCAGGATCAGAGAACCAGCTAATAAAGCACTTGTTGTATAGATCCACATGTCCCCACTAGGCAACCAAGATAATAAAGCACTTGTTGTATAGATCCACATGACCCCACTAGGCAACCAAGATAATAAAGCACTTGTATAGATCCACATGTCCCCAATAGGCAACCAAGATAAATGAGGGTTCCCTGACATACCCAGATAAATGAGGGTTCCCTGACATACCCAGATAAATGAGGGTTTCCTGACCTAACATGTGTTTCCTTTGGCGTCTTCTATCGAAGAGATATGACAAATTCCAATATAAAAGGAAAGTGAGCCGGGGCTTACATATATATATATCCCACCCCAAAAAGCAGTCAAGTGTGACCTTTGACCTTTTACGTTGGCCAATGTGTTCTAAACAGGTGCAGAACTTGATAGTGTGATGGTATGAACCAAATCTGTCCAGGGTTTCACAAGCTGTTTATTCCCAAAGTGGTCAACAGTGGCCTTTGACCTTTTAATGATGACCTCTGACCACCAAACTCAGCTGTAGACCTTGATTGTGTGATGGTGTATTGTGTGATGGTGTATTGTGTGATGGTGTATTGTGTGATGGTGTATTGTGTGATGGTGTATTGTGTGATGGTGTATTGTGTGATGGTGTATTGTGTGATGGTGTATTGTGTGATGGTGTATTGTGTGATGGTGTATTGTGTGATGGTGTATTGTGTGATGGTGTATTGTGTGATGGTGTATTGTGTGATGGTGTATTGTGTGATGGTGTATTGTGTGATGGTGTATTGTGTGATGGTGTATTGTGTGATGGTGTATTGTGTGATGGTGTATTGTGTGATGGTGTATTGTGTGATGGTGTATTGTGTGATGGTGTATTGTGTGATGGTGTATTGTGTGAATATGAACCAAATCTGACCATTGGTTTCTGAAATATGTTGTACACAAGGACTGGATGCATGCACTGTCACACAGATCGAGGGCATCCTAATTATAAACTTGTACACAATGTCTGGATGCCTGCACGGACGCACAAACAAAGTGATTACTATATACCCCTCTTAAACAAAGTGGGGGGCATAATAAAGATTCTACACTTAATTCAACAGAGCTTTGGAAGAAATATTGAAAACACTTTTCCAGTGGGCAAGTTCATGACAAAAAGTACTCATCCCAACTGATAAATCTCTTGTCCAGGAAAATACCAAATGTATACACCTTAGCGGCTTATCATTGATAACTCTTAAACTATAGTTAAGTGAAAGTAGATTCAACAAAAACTTACTTCTGCTTTTCTTGGATCTGTCTTTCTCGGTTTTCTTTAGCTTTCTTCTTTATTTCTTCATTCCTTACCTCCAGCAGTTTCTGTCACACAGATGTTTTAAGGCATAAATGTGTGAACACCAATGTTTCTGTTGTTTGTAGTTACCAACAACATTAAACTACATTTATACAGTACCATCCAGTCATTAATATGCGTATTTCACACAGTTGCAGATATTTTCTATATTCTATCCAACAGAATAAAGAAAATGGCTCCAATCTTGTGATATATGCATTGTTGAAATATCATATGCCATACACTGAAATTTTCTGAAAATTGACACCCAGTCAAACATTGGTATTACAATGATAAAAGATACAATCCAACAACTAAACTCAAACATTGGTATTACAATGATAAAAGATACAATCCCACAACTAAACTCAAACATTGGTATTACAATAATAAAAGATACAATCCCACAACTAAACTCAAACATTGGTATTACAATAATAAAAGATAAAATCCAACAACTAAACTCAAACATTGGTATTACAATAATAAAAGATACAATCCAACAACTAAACTCAAACATTGGTATTACAATAATAAAAGATAAAATCCAACAACTAAACTCAAACATTGGTACAATAATAAATGATAAAATCCAACAACTAAACTCAAACATTGGTATTACAATGATAAAAGATACAATCCCACAACTAAACTCAAACATTGGTATTACAATGATAAAAGATACAATCCAACAACTATACTCAAACAGTGGTATTACAATAATAAAAGATAAAATCCAACAACTAAACTCAAACATTGGTATTACAATAATAAAAGATACAATCCCACAACTAAACTCAAACATTGGTATTACAATAATAAAAGATACAATCCCACAACTAAACTCAAACATTGGTATTACAATGATAAAAGATACAATCCCACAACTAAACTCAAACATTGGTATTACAATGATAAAAGATACAATCCAACAACTAAACTCAAACATTGGTATAACAATGATAAAAGATACAATCCAACAACTAAACTCAAACATTGGTATTACAATAATAAAAGATAAAATCCAACAACTAAACTCAAACATTGGTATTACAATAATAAAAGATAAAATCCAACAACTAAACTCAAACATTGGTATTACAATAATAAAAGATACAATCCCACAACTAAACTCAAACATTGGTATTACAATAATACACCCTATACCTACTTTGTAAGCCTGTACTCGTTTGTCACGTTTCTTTATAAACTTCACCAAGGCCTGAAATAAAGAATTCACAGATTTCTATAATTGTGTACAAGCATTTCCACTTTATTTGAAAAATTATGAATAGGCTGGTATATGGTATAATCTCTGGGGATATAAAAAAAAAGTGACCATTTTATATACATGATACTGCAATCTTTCTTATTTTGACACACACCAATTTTTGCACATAACCGAATACGGTAAACCTTCGGTCAGTTCAACCAAAATTAAATAAATATTGTCGATCCTGATCGAATTGTACGAAATTATAGCTGCTGGAATAAAGAGGAGTTCAAACTATCCAGGTTGACATCCGAGAACTTTGACATCGGCGAAAAAATTACGGCAAACAATCAAATCGTTGTTCCTCAACAATGATGGCCTATTACGATTTATTTGTAAATCTGAAGATGAGCAATGATTTATATAAGTAGGACTTAAATGTTCACTTTCATATTAGGCCGAATTATCAAGTTAATTCGCAAAAAAAAAATGAGAAAATATTTTATGCCGTAACCATCGTCGGAAGTTTATGTAAGTACTTAAATGCGAATATTGGATTGAAACTGCACTTAATTACGGATTATACTTTGATCAAATACCTGATAGATTATTTGGTCTCGGCAGTTGTATAGGTAATATATTAATTAAGATATAAATCAGGTATCGGTGACCAGGCCGCGATTATATAATCAAAATTTAACACAGTAATGCCATGATAATACACAGGTACCTGTCAGCATGTGTGACACTTTAATCCGCGCTTCGATGCTAATCGGGGTACCGGTCATGAAGATGTTTGAATAGTGCATGCACATGTTTATGTTTACAAGAAGGAAACATCCGGAAAATGTGGCTTGGTTAAATGCAAAAAATGTCCGAAATAGCTGACAACAATATCGCACATCATGAGTACTACACGTTATACTGTTGTTTAACATCGATGGTGTGAAAATAGATCAGTTTACGCAAGTTTTGAGAGGCTGTAAATTGCATCGCCGAGAGCAATCCATTACGTAAGTTCAGTACACAGGCTTAATCAAATTGTGAGTTCGAACTATCCGAAACCTGTGTAAGCAAGGTTCGAACTTTTAGGAGTCAAAAAATTATTTTTTTTATTACTGAAAGGCTGTGTTCGAACTATACGCCGATTCGAACTAACCGAAGGTTTACCGTATATACAGACGAAATTATGCATAATTTTTGTTAGTTATTGTTAAAGATATTAACATAATTGACCCTTTTCACCTTGAAAGTGGGTCAAGGTTATTTATTTGAACAAACATGGTAAATATAGCCCTTCATCCCAGAATGCTACAAACCAAATATCAGCACCCAAGGCCTTTCAGTTATTGAGAAAACACTTCTTGCACATTTTCAGACATTTGACCCCTATGGCCTTGAAAGTAGGTCATGGTCATTTAATTGTTTGAACAAACCATGCAGCCCTTCATCCAAGCTTATACAGGCCAAATATCAGTATCCTGGACCTTTCAGTTATTAAGAAGACTTTGTTAAAGACTTTCAGATATTTGACTCCTGTGACATTGAATGTAGGTTAAGGTCATTCATTTTAACAAACTTGGTAGCTCTTCATCCCAGCATGTTTCAGGTCAAATATAAGTACCCTAAGTCTTTCGGTTCTTGAGAAGAAGTTGCTTGAATAATTTAAGACATTTGACCTCAGTAGCATTTAAAATGGATCAAATTCGGGCATTTGAACAAACTTGGTAGACTTTCATTTAAGCATACTTCATCACGATTGTATAATATCAGCACCCAGCTGGGCATATATATGATGACTGACTTTGGGTCAGATGATCTAATAAGGGAAACGATAAATTGACACACTCACTATACTAGCTGTAGAAAGCAATACACTGTATACAGAAGCTGTAATCAGCAGTATCATAATTAAACTGATTATTTTTAGCACCAAATCGCTAATATATGAACATTTGCAGTACGTAAATATAATTTTAAATATTTCGCATTTTAAAGTTTCTTCCCTAAATAATTCTAACAGTACTAGATAGCAATGAAGTGAGCAATGAACACCTTATATCAAGTCCATACAAGGTCCAGCAAACTGAAAATATTAAACCATAGTGCCAAAACAATAATTTTGCAACAACACCTCATAAATTAATATATTGTGAAAGCCTAAATAATGAATACCCCATGAATCAAATTTTAAATGGTTTTGTTTGTAGACACTGTTTTCCTTGAAGTAAATCTAATTTCTATAACTACAACATCAGGTCGCCATAGTGAACATGAAACTGTGAAAAAGGGCAAACTAGAGACTCTTACCCTGATCTGTTCATTCCTCTCCTTTTTGGCAGCATCCCTTAGCTTCTTGTTCTCAGCCTCCATGAGCCTACGACATCTGCGATCTGGTGCCTCCCTTGTATCATACTTCTCCACCCACACAAAGGACTTGGCTGTCTGGAAACTCTCCCAAAAGTCATAGAATGGCTTCACCACCTACAGATGATAAAATTCAAACTGTTCAATTAGGATACTCAATCAAATCCATACGAGTGCTAACAATTGTCAGCCCCTAACCTCATTCTCAATCAAATCCATAGGAGTGCTAATGATTGTCAGCCCCTAACCCCATCCTCAATCAAATCCATAGGAGTGCTAATATATTGTGAGCCCCTAACCCCATCCTCAATCAAATCCATAGGAGTGCTAACGATTGTCAGCCCTAACCCCAACCCCAATCAAATCCATAGGAGTGCTAACGATTGTCAGCCCCTAACCCCATCCTCAATCAAATCCATAGGAGTGCTAATGATTGTCAGCCCTAACCCCATCCTCAATAACATCCATAGGAGTGCTAATATATTGTCAGCCCCTAACCCCATCCTCAATCAAATCCATAGGAGTGCTAATGATTGTCAGCCCCTAACCCCATCCTCAATCAAATCCATAGGAGTGCTAATATATTGTGAGCCCCTAACCCCATCCTCAATCAAATCCATAGGAGTGCTAATATATTGTGAGCCCCTAACCCCATCCTCAATCAAATCCATAGGAGTGCTAATGATTGTCAGCCCCTAACCCCATCCTCAATCAAATCCATAGGAGTGCTAATATATTGTCAGCCCCTAACCCCATCCTCAATCAAATCCATAGGAGTGCTAACGATTGTCAGCCCCTAACCCCATCCTCAATCAAATCCATAGGAGTGCTAATGAGTGTCAGCCCCTAACCCCATCCTCAATCAAACCCATGGGAGTGCTAATGAGTGTCAGCCCCTAACCCCATCCTCAATAACATCCATAGGAGTGCTAACGATTGTCAGCCCCTAACCCCATCCTCAATCAAATCCATAGGAGTGCTAATGAGTGTCAGCCCCTAACCCCATCCTCAATCAAACCCATGGGAGTGCTAATGAGTGTCAGCCCCTAACCCCATCCTCAATAACATCCATAGGAGTGCTAATATATTGTCAGCCCCTAACCCCATCCTCAATTACATCCATAGGAGTGCTAATATATTGTCAGCCCCTAACCCCATCCTCAATCAAATCCATAGGAGTGCTAATATATTGTCAGCCCCTAACCCCATCCTCAATCAAATCCATAGGAGTGCTAATGATTGTCAGCCCCTAACCCGATCCTCAATCAAATCCATAGGAGTGCTAATATATTGTGAGCCCCTAACCCCATCCTCAATCAAATCCATAGGAGTGCTAATGATTGTCAGCCCCTAACCCCATCCTCAATCAAATCCATAGGAGTGCTAATGATTGTCAGCCCCTAACCCGATCCTCAATCAAATCCATAGGAGTGCTAATATATTGTGAGCCCCTAACCCCATCCTCAATCAAATCCATAGGAGTGCTAATGATTGTCAGCCCCTAACCCCATCCTCAATCAAACCCATAGGAGTGCTAATGAGTGTCAGCCCCTAACCCCATCCTCAATCAAATCCATAGGAGTGCTAATATATTGTCAGCCCTAACCCCATCCTCAATCAAATCCATAGGAGTGCTAATATATTGTCAGCCCTAACCCTATCCTCAATCAAATCCATAGGAGTGCTAATGATTGTCAGCCCCTAACCCCATCCTCAATCAAACCCATGGGAGTGCTAATGAGTGTCAGCCCCTAACCCCATCCTCAATCAAATCCATAGGAGTGCTAATGATTGTCAGCCCCTAACCCCATCCTCAATCAAACCCATGGGAGTGCTAATGAGTGTCAGCCCCTAACCCCATCCTCAATCAAATCCATAGGAGTGCTAATATATTGTCAGCCCTAACCCCATCCTCAATCAAACCCATGGGAGTGCTAATGAGTGTCAGCCCCTAACCCCATCCTCAATCAAATCCATAGGAGTGCTAATGATTGTCAGCCCCTAACCCCATCCTCAATCAAACCCATGGGAGTGCTAATGAGTGTCAGCCCCTAACCCCATCCTCAATAACATCCATAGGAGTGCTAATATATTGTCAGCCCCTAACCCCATCCTCAATAACATCCATATGAGTGCTAATGATTGTCAGCCCCTAACCCCATCCTCAATCAAATCCATAGGAGTGCTAATGATTGTCAGCCCCTAACCCCATCCTCAATCAAATCCATAGGAGTGCTAATGAGTGTCAGCCCCTAACCCCAACCTCAATTACATCCATAGGAGTGCTAATATATTGTCAGCCCCTAACCCCATCCTCAATAACATCCATATGAGTGCTAATGATTGTCAGCCCCTAACCCCATCCTCAATCAAATCCATAGGAGTGCTAATATATTGTGAGCCCCTAACCCCATCCTCAATCAAATCCATAGGAGTGCTAATGATTGTGAGCCCCTAACCCCATCTTCAATCAAATTCATAGGAGTGCTAATGATTGTCAGCCCCTAACCCCAACCCAAATCAAATCCACAACGTTTATGCAGGAGCAAGCTTGGTAATACTGATAACATTATTTACCACCATATTAATGAGGAAAATAATAATGATAATAATTCGAGGTTCTTATATACCACTTTATCATTACCTTAAATGTTGCCCAAAAGCAGTTCACAAATTATTATCCGTGGTAATAGGGCTTTAGCAACTAGCCAATATTGTTCTCAACGCCCCGGGAAGCATACAACCGGTACTGCCATTCCGGGGCTTACAACTTGCATTCTACAATTTCTAGCACTGCCCAACCACGTACTCATTTACAGCTGAGTAGACTGGAACAAGCAGAGTAAAGTATCTTGCTTAACTCTTTCTGTACTTGGTGTTCTTTCCGGATGCCGTACCGGAAGTAGTTATTAGTCTCGCCCCCAGAAGTTTAAACAAAATGGCAGACTACATGTGCATTTTTGGTGTGTTGTTTTTTTCATATAAAAACTCAAAGGTTAGGGTTATCTTTGTACATAATTAAGAACTATTGAACTAAATAAGATCTAGATGTCAGATTGAACACTCTGAAACGTCCTATACACTGATACCTGAAATGCAAATGTAGCAAGGCCGCCATATTGTTTACATTAACAACATTTTGAGAAATTATCACCTATTGCTCTAACGCAAAAATATGTAACCCAAACGAAATAAAAACGAATTTGTCAACAAAAATGTTTTATTCAAAAGTTTTGACCACCTTTTATTTGTCATTGCATCAGATGATTGTTTATGTCTATTGATGGTTTCAACAAATCAACACTTCGATAACGTCAACTAAGCTTGTCGACTAAAGTCGACAACGGGGAAGAGGGAGCTATAAATCATGTCGACTATAGTCTGCAACGGGGAAGAGGGGGCACATTTTTATGTCGACTATAGTCTACAACGGTACTGAAAGAGTTAAAGATACAACACAAGTGCCGTGACCGGGACTCGAACTCGCAACCCTTCGATCACGAGCCCAGCGTCTTTCCACAAGACCACCGTGTGCCTCCGATGATAATTTATTGTTCTTGAATCAAAAAACTTCAATGCATTTAAAGTAAAAGATATATATTCATCATTCCTTAACTCAATCAGGTTCGAATGACATTCATGTAGACTGTAAATGACATTGCTATTATGATATAATACTTGTACCATTATATATCATAATTAGATATCATTATACGTATTTAGCGCCAATTACAATGGGGTCAAAAAATTAGTTCTAAAAGGGGCCCCTAATAAGATAGCAAACTAGGATCTGGACAAAAGATGTCACTGTTATAAAGTAAATAAGAACAATGAGTTATCACAAATATTGGAAGTATTCATAATATGTGACATTATTCTCATCAATCTCAGACAATTTGTTCACATATTACCGATATATGTGGGGTTTTTTCTTGAAAACATGCATACAGAGAGGTTTGCACTACAGTTAAATAGAATAATTTAGTTGTGTCACCATTGGTGGGGGGTCTTATATAATTTTTAAAACCTCTGTAGGAGGGGAATGGGTGTTTATAGGGGGAGGGGTGTTTATAGGGGGAGGGGTGTTTATAGGGGGAGGGGTGTTTATAGTGGGAGGGGTGGCTAATTACGGTGAATATGGTTTGTGTCTACAAACAGACAGACAGATGGATGGATTCCAGTATACTCCCACTTTAACTTTGTCGCAGGGATTTAAATATGTTTGGTAAGTTTAGACCAATTCCAACATGCATTTCAAAAAGACAAATTCTCTCAAAAACAGCATGACTCTTCACCAAGGAAAAAAATCAATACTCACTTCTTCATAAGAACTCTTAGAATCACCAAATTCTGGGAAATCACAGTCACTTTCATTGTCATCCATGAAATGGTAGTCTTCTTCAGCCAGTTCTATAAACACATCTTTGTATACACAATAAAATCCCTGGAAAAAAAAGGAAGAATCTCTTCAATATTTCCCTAAATTCAACAAGAGATCCCAAAGAGATTTGGTGCCCACCACCAAAAATTAATGATCTTGAAAAGTTGGATCTTTTCCCTTTTTGTTTTTTTTTATCTATTTTTTTAATTTTATAGTTATATGAAATTTGAGAATTCCTCTTTAAAATTCAAAATAGTTTAAGATGGTTGCTTGTTAGCAATTCTGTTTTTCTGATCAAATCCAAAATTAAAAGAGAAATAGCATCACAAACTATCTGTAAGAAATCCCAGATGGCTACATGTATCTGTCGGCCATATTGCTTTTCAGATCAGCTTAAAAACTAGACAATCAACAACTAGGAATAAGGGTGAAATGAGAAATTCTCAAGAAATAGCAATCAGAAACTATTACTGTCAAAATCCAAAATGGCCAACTGTCAGCTATATTATTTTTCAGATCAGCTCAAAAACTGGTCAATGCACAACTAGGGACCAAGCTATAAGAACCTGTATTTGAAATTTGATAGGGATTTATCTAGTACTTCTCCAGAATAAGAGATCACAAACTTTTTCTGTCAATGTTGTTTTTTGAATAAGCTCAAAAACTTGACAAAGAACAACTAGGGACTGAGTGGAATATGAAACTTGAGAGGATCCATCCCAGTACATTGTACGTCTCAAGAAATAGTGATCACAAGTATTGTTAAAAGACGGACGACCGACAATGGACACAGGGTGATTTGAACAGCTCACAATCTGATGACGGTGGGCTGATAAAATTCAGTACCTTAGAATCTATGAATGGCAAAAACTTAAGTTGTTCAATAAACAGTGTGTGATGTGACCAGAGACTTACATTTTCATCATCGTCAAATCCAGAGTAACAAGAGGAGTTGAAGTACTGAAACACATCTAAACTGTCGTCTTCATAGTCGTCACCATGACCTAGGCCTACAAAATACAACATAATTGTCACCATGACCTAGGCCTACAAAATACAACATAGTTGTCATCATGACCTAGGCCTACAAAATACAACATAATTGTCACCATGACCTAGGCCTACAAAATACAACATAGTTGTCATCATGACCTAGGCCTACAAAATACAGCAAAGTTGTCATCATGACCTACATCTACAAAATACAACATAGTTGTCACTATGACCTAAGCCTACAAAAAAACATAGTTGTCATCATGACCTAGGCCTACTAAATACAACATAGTTGTCACCATGACCTAGACCTACAAAAAACATAGTTGTCATCATGACCTAGGCCTACAAAATACAACATAGTTGTCACCATGACCTAGGCCTACAAAATACTACATAGTTGTCACCATGACCTAGGCCTACAAAATACAACATAGTTGTCATCATGACCTAGGCCTACAAAATACAACTTAGTTGTCAACATGACCTAGGCCTACAAAATACAACATAGTTGTCATCATGACCTAGGCCTACAAAATACAACATAGTTGTCATCATGACCTAGGCCTACAAAATACAACTTAGTTGTCAACATGACCTAGGCCTACAATATAAAACATAGTTGTCATCATGACCTAGGCCTACAAAATACAACATAGTTGTCACCATGACCTAGGCCTACAAAATACTACATAGTTGTCACCATGACCTAGGCCTACAAAATACTACATAGTTGTCACCATGACCAAAAATAAAAACCTTATACATATAAATCTGAAATATCTGTTGCTGTACAAGTGTGATCGCACAGAAACTTTAATCAAGGGGTCATAACTCCGCCAAAGTGGCAATTGAACTTGGTCAGCCCTTCAGGCAATGCAACCTTATTACCAAATTTCAAGATAATTGGATAATATTGGTCGACGTTATTGCATGGAAACGGCAGTAAATGACATTTTTTGATAATCAAAGGGCCATTTCTACACCAAATAACGTCCACCAAAATCGAACTTGGCTGAGCCCTTCAGACATTTTAACTTGAAACCAAGTTTCAAGAAAATTGGATAATATTTGAATCTGTTATTACACGGAAACAAGTGTGACTGACAGACGGACAGACAAACCCCTGTTTCGGTGAAAGTGGGGGGAGAAAAAAAGCTCCAGGAACAGACCACATCAGTGTAAAACTAATCAATGCAGGACAACACTCCCTATATAACTCCATACAGGCCTGTAAACACTACCATTACTTCTGGAAGTTTTCCTGACAACCTTAAACATGCACAAGTTCAACCTTTATACAAGAAAAAAAGACAGATTAGATAACAGCAACTACCGCCCAGTCATGATCAGCATACTTCCATCCATATCCACGATCTACAATGTACGAACGCACAACTTTCAACCAACTCAGTAAATTATTTTACCTTATATTTGATAATCTTTTATGTGCTTTCAGAAAAAGGTATGGATGGCAAACTCTACTGCTTGAAATTATAGAAGCCCACCTACTTTAAATAAACATATTTGTATAAAAATATCAACTCTGGAAGACATTCATGCTTGTTCCCTCGTTATCACAACTTGCTTTTAGACATTTCTGTTTATTTAATATATACCTAATCATATAATGACAAACCTATCTGTCTAACACATATATTTCCTTTAAACTCAGACATCTTTATAACTCTGTACAATAATGTGTAAGACTATAGGTCAGAGGTCAGGTCGGGCATGCGTGCCATAATAACAAGTCGGATTTACAATAGCAAGGATTTATAACATGCAAAGTATTTATCTTATTGTATAATAGGCAGAAGGAAAACCATCAAAGACGTCACCGCTGGGACGACCACCGTATACTAATTATAAGTGATTAGTATAAACACATTATGAAGTGTGAATTAAGTTAATCACTGCACAAACATGTCAGGTCAATCAATGTCCTGTCATCTTTCAGGTAGTGTGAATCAATGCTGTTTTTTTAGTTGTTTTTAATGACTGCCTTGCATTCAAAATAAGTTTCTTTTGTCTGGACATAGCGCTTACACGTAACACATTCTGTGAAACTTGAATTTATCTCAATGAACATAATGTCACCAAATACGAAGCTATCGGTTACCAATATGTAGGATTTTTACAGAGCTCATGTGTCCAAAAGCTGATCATTTGCGAATTTAAAGTCATTTCTAAATCGCTGTTCGCGAAATCATATATTTGTGAATATGTCTGAAGAGGTATATTCGCGAAATATAAGTGATTTACACTGTTTTTATGCCCAACAACTTTAAATAAAGTTCATCTGATCTTATCATATTCCGAAAGCATGAGAAACAGACTTACCTCCCTTGAGTATAGCCTCTCGGTGTTTGTCATACCATGCACGTTCCTGTGGGTCACTCAGTACATCGTACGCCTGCTGAACAAGTCGGAACTGGGCCGTACACTCATCAATGTTGTCTGGATTTTTATCTACACGTGACAAACACAAATATTTTATTTGAAAATCTGAGTAAAACACAACTTTATCAAAGTTCATAATGAGCTTATAATGAATAATGTGGACCAAACATGATTATAAAGTGAAGATAAATTACTAATTATTGACTATATAATCGGTTGACCATTGTGCCACATTGAAATGTTTGTGTAATCAGGTTTTTTTGGGGTTTGGTTATTTTCATTGTAGTTTATATTAATCCACGTTAGTTCTTCACAAATTTCAGCTAGTTATCCCATATCAACAATCGAACAGCTAAAGTGAAAATCAATAATGAACCTTTACACTCGATTTGGTTATTACTTACTATCAATCGATCGATTATCGATTATAATCGAGAAATTGACCAAACCCTATGTTAAGAGCAAGTGTCATTTTACAGTAGTAAAGTACTTCATCCAAATTGACATATTTATCTTATAACAAGAAAGTAATAAACACCGTCACCAGCTATTGTTGTCAACTTTATATTGCACTGGAACTTTCCAAGTAAAATAATGGCAAATAGATTGTCCAGGGTTTTGCATAAACAGATAATTAAAAAAAGGTCATACATGTACCCAGGTACAAAGAAAATTATCACAGGTGATAAAAGGTCACACCCAGGTACAAAGAAAATTATCACAGGTGATAAGAGGTCATACTTATGTACAAAGACAATTATAACAGGTGATAAAAGGTCATACCCAGGTACAAAGACAATTACCACAGGTGATAAATGGTCATACCCAGGTACAAAGAAAATTATCACAGGTGATAAAAGGTCATACTTATGTACAAAGAAAATTATCACAGGTGATAAAAGGTCATACCCAGGTACAAAGACAATTATCACATGTGATAAAATATCATACCCAGGTACAAAGACAATTATCACAGGTAATAAAAAATGATACCCAGGTACAAAGAAAATTATCACACGTGATAAAAGGTCATACTTATGTACAAAGAAAATTATCACAGGTGATAAAGGGTCATACCCAGGTACAAAGACAATTATCACAGGTGAAAAAAGGTCATACCCAGGTACAAAGAAAATTATTACAGGTGAAAAAAGGTCATACCCAGGTACAAAGAAAATTATTACAGGTGATAAAAAGTCATACCCAGGTACAAAGAAAATCATCAAATGTGATAAAAGATCATACCCAGGTACAAAGACAATTATCACAGGTGATAAAAGGTCATACCCAGGTACAAAGACAATTATCACAGGGGATAAAAGGTCATACCCAGGTACATACAAAGACAATTATCACAGGTGATAAAAGGTCATACCCAGGTACAAAGAAAATTATCACAGGTGATAAAAGGTCATACCCAGGTACAAAGAAAATCATCACATGTGATAAAAGATCATACCCAGGTACAAAGACAATTATCACAGGTGATAAAAGGTCATACCCAGGTACAAAGACAACTATCACAGGTGATAAAAGGTCATACCCAGGTACAAAGACAATTATCACAGGTGATAAAAGGTCATACTCAGGTACAAAGAAAATCATCACATGTGATAAAAGATCATACCCAGGTACAAAGACAATTATCACAGGTGATAAAAGGTCATACCCAGGTACAAAGACAATTATCACAGGTGATAAAAGGTCATACTCAGGTACAAAGACAATTATCACAGGTGATAAAAGGTCATACCCAGGTACAAAGACAATTATCACAGGTGATAAAAGGTCATACCCAGGTACAAAGACAATTATCACAGGTGATAAAAGGTCATACTCAGGTACAAAGAAAATCATCACATGTGATAAAAGATCATACCCAGGTACAAAGACAATTATCACAGGTGATAAAAGGTCATACCCAGGTACAAAGACAATTATCACAGGGGATAAAAGGTCATACCCAGGTACATACAAAGACAATTATCAACGGTGATAAAAGGTGATACCCAGGTACAAAGACAATTACCACAGTTGATAATGGTCATAACCAGGTACAAAGACAATTATCACAGGTGAAAAAGGTTTTAAAGCAATGTCTCAATCAAATTGAACTGCTGGACACAATATCAGCAAGATTGCCAGGATACACCATATTCATATAGTGTAAAGACTTATCAATTGAATTTTCAAACTCTGCTCTTTAAAATCACTGGTAAGAAAAATATTGACTAGAACATCCACATAACTTTTTCTACCCATTAAATGAACAATCAATTATTCCATTATGATGTCTGGTGTACAGTACTGCACTGTTAATTAGAACATGCTTGTTTTGTTGGATACCTGGATGCCATTTGAGGGCCAGTTTTCTATAAGACTTCTTGAGGTCGTCAGCACCGGCATCCCTCTCTACACCAAGAACCTCATAGTGACATTTCATTTTTGCTCTTCCTGCCATTTCTGGTAGTCTGAAACGGGTAAAAATCCAAAACTTTGGTATATATCTGCAAATGAAGCAGGAGAATGGAGGATTTCAATATACAATAAAGTCAATTCATTTCAGATCTCATATAAGGCAAGTGCCCTTATAATTATTAATTATTGTGCCTTTTACTATTGGCAAGGTTTCAATTTTGATATTTTTTTTTTCGGTTACCATGGGAACAAAGTCAGAAATACATAATAACTGCATTCTAGCTTTTCCCGGCTTTAACTTGAAAACTGATTCATTGATTTCAACCAAACTTTATATGGAAACAAAGTCAGAAATACAAAATTACTGCTTTCTTGTTTTGTCAGCTAGGCTACAATTCAAAATACATTCAACATATTTCAACAAACATTTGGCAAATATTAAGTTAGTGCCCTTAATAGACACTCTTTACAGCTCCTTGTTTTGGTTTAAATAATGTAATGTTTGTGCTCCCCTTGAATTATGTTTTTGAAAGCAATGAAAAGGGAAGTCCATGTGTCATAAAATCAATTGTTAGGCTGTCCAATGTTCATACTAAGTTTTGTTACAAAATAGCAATCAAGGGCATATTTTCAACTTAGGCATCTGGTAATTGAAAGCCATGACTAGAACTATAACCCCTCACATTTAGGTTTATACTGTCAAAATATTGTAACAGGGTTCATACGGATTGTCTAACCAAGGCTTTTTCAAGGACTAAACTATATTCTCAAGGTCATTTGTACCTGATAAGTCAGCCTGAGAGGAAACCAGAGAACATAAAAAAAGCTTGGTGCTTGGTACTTTTCATAAGTGATTCAAGGGAGCTGATCATGACTCACCCATTTTCTTTAAATCAATGATTTTCTGACAGAGAAAACATGATGCTTTGGTATTATCACCTTTAAAAGCTTTGACCCAAGATTTAAACAACGGGTCATCAGTCCATTTGGAGTTAAAACAGCATTTCCCCATTTTGGCCTGCACTAGCAAAAGCAGACGACCATCAAACATAAGCAAATAGTCAGTGGGAGTTATCTCCCCTCTGATACTTAAACCTATGCCAAGGCCACTGGGAGAAGACATCACCACAATACATGTTTCTATTTCGTAAACCTGTTTTTTTTATATAAATGTGAAAAATAAACGTGAAAGAAAAGCAAGACTTTGGATAATTATATACTGAATGCTGAACGCCAAAATTCAAGGACTTTTCAATGCCAGAGGCAGATTTTCAAGGCTTTTAAAGGCCCAAAGTGAAATTCAAGCCTTTTCAAGGCCCCGTGCGAACCCTGTGTAAGTCATCTGTCAGGGCCAGATGACCATTAGCTAACACAAGACATGAAAAAAGCTCCATATATTATGTTATTTTCTTTTAAAAAAGTCAGATACATGTACATTGTAGGTATAAATGTGTGGTATATATACGTCCCTGGAAAGGGGACTTTCTCTATTGATACATTATACAGTATATATCTATACATGTACTATGGCAGTTTTTTTTTTCTAAAACTCACATCTATCGCATGCGATCATCAATTTGAAGATTGCATAAAAAGACATGATCAAGTTCAGTCAACGAGGAGGTGAGGCTTGCACCAGACTTTGTCCTGAAACATTTTGAGAAGCCTGACTTTGCTTAATCTAACACTGCAGAATTGCCATGCAGATCCAGGTCTGCAGATCCACATGTTCCAGCACTGTTAGTCACTGAACCAGTTATTTCTCCCATTTGATGTCTACCAAGATGGTGACACTCAACTTGAACAAGTGATTGTGTGGTAGTCAAATGGTCCATATGTATGAGTATCTATTGCTTGGTTTCAGAGAAGTCACTTAACCATTTAAGGCCACGCTCCCTTAGCCCCCTAGGTTATCAGTCCCACCATTAATACAATTTTAATCATGAGCAACTAGGGATGCTTCTTGCCAAATAAGGTTGATTTCCAATCAGTAGTTATGGAGAAGAAGTCGCTTAAATCAATATAGCTAAATAACCCTTTTTGACCCTGCCCCTCAGCCCCCTGGGGGGTCAGTCCCACCATTAGTACAGTTCTGAATCCTGATGAGCACCTAGGGAGGCTTCCAGCCAAATTAGGTTGATTTCCTACCAGCGGTTATGGAGAAGAAGTTGAACGGACCCCACTGTATGGCATAATTAAACTCACCAAGGTGCTTCGGTGATGTAATAAAAGAGAAATAAAGCTCTGCATTACCTGGTTATATATATAAATAATGTTTGAAATAAATGTCATTTCTCAACACTCAGATCTAGAAGCATCGCAAAAGAGATTGATATGTTACAAATCCAATGCTTTATTTTTAAGTATCCTAATTAGTTAGCTATATAATTGTTTAAAAGCCAGTGAACAAGTTCAATATATTCTAATTACATATCTACTAGTTATGATTTTGATCAAGGTCTTTTTCTATCGGATGCAGTGGCGGATCCAGAGACATATCGGGGGGGGGGTTCCAGTTTTTTTTTGGAATAAAATCATTGCACATTAACTGCTACCCGACTTGGAGGCATTGCGGTCCAGATGCCCACTTGCAAGCTTAGTGGGTGTGTGGGATCAGATCTCCCCCAGAAAATTCTAAGGGGATATATATACATGTAGACTCCAATTCTTGCAATCTGACCATATATCGATCCCAGTACTGTACATACTTAAGGATATTATCAAAAATTCTTCTTCTTTTTATCGAGATAATTTAAAGGATAAAGTATTTAAAATTTCACTGTGTGACTCCTGTCGGGAAGGGGTTCCAGCTCAAAGTGGGGTTTGCTACCCCCCCCCCCAACTCAGAAATTATAGACAAGAAATCTTACATTGTGACATTATTTCAGTAACTTTGAGCTAGGTGTCTCCTGCAGAAAAGTTTACTTTTCGATGCACAACCCTGCATTTTGAACAGTCAGTACTCGGTAAAATTTAGTGTTGTTATTACTAACGTAACTAGAAAAGAGAAGTCATTTTCATCATATACTTTTAGATAGATTTATATTTATATATATCAGTCTGTGATGTTAGCCACTAGTCCTATGCCCACCACTAGTAAATTTTGGTTTAAATGCCTTAAATTTCAATATATTTGTTTTAATAAACACTGCAATTTTGCTTGTCTTGACTTATAGTTGCTTGAAAATGTTAATATCACTGACTGATATATACTCCAATTCAGTGTTTACATGGACAATAAGAATAACTGAATGTGTGGATGTGAGTAGGTAGACTCACTTAATTACTTTCACATAAGTTCATTTAGTTAATTATATAATTAATTTTAATTTAACAGTATGTGTTGAGAAGTGAAATTGTACTTTTATTAATTTTGACAACATATATAGTATTATAGTGTTATAATCCATAATTTGTATAAAATAGTGTCTTGTAGGTAAAATTTGGCCGGATATTAATTCAAATAAATGTTGTTTGTTGTTTTAACAATTGCACTTGTGGATTGGGAATTAAAAATCTTTTAATTTAATTTAATCATTATATTATTATTTTTGTTTTTGTAAATATGTTTGGGGGAGGGGTCTGGAAACCCTGGAAACCAGAGATATGATTTTGCCCTGTCAAAAAGTATCTCGCCGTGTTAAACCTCTAACATTGTTGAAGGATGGTGTAGGAATGCAGAGTGCAAGAATAAAAAGAGGATATATCGAAGTTTAAGAATGTGTATAAGCTTAAACTGTGAATATTTATCATAGGCCTATAGCTAACTGTTACTGAACTAGATGTGTGCTCGCTTATAGGCAGTGCCTATTTCAGTTTATAAAAAATAAGGGTATTACTATAAAAAGAGAACGTTGAGCTGTCCTCGATTTTATCTTACCTCTTAAGCTTGCTTCATTCGTTCAATTCATCACAAGTCTAGATCTCTTGCACAATCAACACGCTGTCGTGTTTTCTCCAATTCCCTTATTTCCTCAGCGATAAAGAGGTAAACAAAGGGAGGTAACTAAAATAAAAAAAAATGTCGCGAGAAAACAAAACAACTGCGGACGCACGGCACTGTTCCGAAAATAGGCCCTAGCGATCGCCGAAGCGAGAGGCTAAATTAACAAGTTGACGGGCACTGTCAGTCGAGGTAAAATTTGACTGATTATAATCAATGGTTGTGCCACTGTTGTATTATGTAATTATTAGTCAAAATGGATACAAGTTATTTTTTATGGGGTGCCGTTTTACTATAATTTATTAACAAAACTGGATATCCCAATCTGATTAAAATACAGATCCTTGTTCCCCCTCCGTTTTACAAGGATCTGACAACATCCCATAAGAGGTCACGTTCAGATGACCTTTGTCGCCTCTTTACTTAACACTAAAATAATTTTCCAACGACTTGTCATCTTGCAGCAAGCCATTTCGTCACATTATTCCGCACGAACTTTTTGGTGACGAAATGACTCAACGGAAAAATGTGTTTATGCAAGCTTTGTCGCCTCAAAATTTCACTGTCAATAATTCATTTTTGGATGTATTGTATTGTTATTGTATTGTGTTGTTATTGTATTGTGTTGTTATTGTATTGTGTTGTTATTGTATTATGTTGTTATTGTATTGTGTTGTTATTGTATTGTGTTGTTAATTGTATTGTGTTGCTATTGTATTGTATTGTTGTTGTATTGTGTTGTTATTGTATTATGTTGTTTGTGTTGTTATTGTATTGTGTTGTTATTGTATTGTTATTGTATTGTGTTGTTATTGTATTGTGCTGTGTTGTTATTGTATTGTGCTGTTATTGTATTGTATTGTTATTGTATTGTGTTGCTATTGTATTGTATTGTTATTGTATTGTGTTGTTATTGTATTATGTTGTTTGTTTTGTTATTGTATTGTGTTGTTATTGTATTGTATTGTATTGTATTGTGTTGTTTTTGTATTGTATTGTTATTGTTTTGTGTTGTTATTGTATTGTGTTGTTATTGTATTGTGTCGTTATTGTATTGTATTGTGTTGTTTTTGTATTGTATTGTATTGTTATTGTATTGTGTTGTTATTGTATTGTGTTGTTATTGTATTGTGTCGTTATTGTATTGTGTCGTTATTGTATTGTATTGTGTTGTTTTTGTATTGTATTGTATTGTTATTGTATTGTGTTGTTATTGTATTGTGTTGTTATTGTATTGTGTCGTTATTGTATTGTATTGTGTTGTTTTTGTATTGTATTGTATTGTTATTGTATTGTGTTGTTATTGTATTATGTTGTTTGTTTTGTTATTGTTTTGTGTTGTTATTGTATTGTGTTGTTATTGTATTTTATGCGCAAGCTCCGCTATATGGGAGTAACAGACGAATTTTAACAGCTTATCAAGTAGCTCCAGACGAACGCTCCAACCCATACCAAATGGAAAGGTAGCCTACATGCCCCATTTATAGTACGACACGGCATACCACAAGGGATAACACTTTCGCCAACACTGTACAAATCAATAATGACCTCCTTGACACACCCCACAGAAACAGTCTCGGAGTAAGGATTGGCGGCACCTACTAGTATGTAGACTGCGCAACAGTCGCAGACGACGTCAACATAATGGCCACCATCGCTGTAGACCGACCTTCCAACTGCAATCAACGTTGTACATGAACACAGCAAAAATAGGGCCACAACAAAAAGTGAAATAGCCGTAAACAGCGTCCGAAGAATCGACAGGAGAAACAAATGGGAAGTAGGTGAAAAGAGGGTCAAAGAAACCCATGACACCACCCACTTATAGGTATACAAAGAAATGCGAATCTTACCCAAAACGTCGTGGAACGAATCCAGAAGGGAATGCGAAGTTTATCCGCCATAATGGGCGCTGGCCTCCACGGAAAACATGGCTTTAATCCAACAATATCATACCACATGTATACCACTTTCTCTAGACCCAGAATGACGTACATTTACGACCAGGAGAAGGTTAAACTCACAAAAACTGACATGGGGAAAATGGAGACGTATGAAGCACATGTCCTTGAGCAACTCCAATACTTCCAGACCGGTGTCCACGAGTTGCTCTTTACTGTCTCTTGGGCGACACGCCTCCTCAGTCACAACTAGACCTCCTGGCCATATCACTATTTGGTAACATAATACGTCAACCCGGGACTGAAGAACACGAGATCGCACAGCGACATCTAACCAAAAAGGGTGAAGATAGTACCTGGTTTGTCAACATCCGCTCCGTACTTTCCAAAAACTCCCTTCCATCTGCCCTCGACCTATGACACGAATTATACATTGTTTCTATATCTCTGACCCTGTAAAAAGACAATAGGTAAAACCTTATTAACAAATGTAAATCACTTTTGGACAAAGTAACATTTAAAAAAAGTTGTTCTGTGTGCATTTTTCTTGTCCGACATCCACTGTATACGATACTTTGTTATAAGGAAATTGTGGGATGGACTACCTTCATTTCCTACAGTTATTCGATACCTATAGCACCCAAGCTTTTCAATTACAAGCAAACACTGCAACAGTTGAACATAGATGACCTTAGAATTTATTTATGTATCTGATTTTTATGTAATTGCTGTCGTGTAAATTCCTAAAATGTGTTGTTGTACCTTAATTGTATATATGTGTCTTTACAGGACCGTATTTTAAACTAGACGAAAGTCTAAATATGTAACCTGTCTAAATAAAGAATTTATTATTATTATTACAAGCTTTACCGAACATAATCTTACAGTGTACGCGAATGAAGAACGTCAGCCAATAATTGTTTACCGCGGCTACCTGACATTTGCGCTTCCGGTTCTATTTTTATACGAGCAATCACGTGCTTTTTTTCGAATCATGTGACAACTATATCCTGCTCCCGGTTCCGTGCCGATTCGCAAGAAAACATAAAAAATGTTTTTTTAACATAGAAAACGATAATAGAAATATAACTATGGTACTGATGTGCTAAGTAATAAATCTTGATATGAAATAAATATAGTATTGTTTGATAATCTAAACTGTTAAGGTTAAATTTTTTTTTATAGAAAATGTTTCATGTCGTACCATGTTTAGATTCCTATAATTAGTCGAATGGCGGCGACGAAATTGAGCAGACGAGCACCAAATTTAGCTAAAAATGCCGTTTTCAGGTACTTTCCTGTTAATTGACACAACTGAGACCTTGATTTTCCTTCTTAAAATAGCATTTGCCTTCAGAAAATATATTTCATTTAGAAATTGGTCCAAACACGAGCTAATTATTATTTTTATTTAAGATTATGTTTTAATTATGTTTTAACAAGCTTTACCGAACATAATCTTACAGTGTACGTGAATGAAGAACGTTCAGCTGTACGTTTTTGTTTTCCGAAAGCACTGTCAACTCAACCATGCACACTTCGTCCGTCAAACCATCCTCTTCGTCTTCTTTGATGGTGTCGTATTTCTTTTTGTTGATCAGATGCATGTGTTCCGAACTTTCAATAGTCTCTTTCAGCTTCTTTCTTGTCTAGTCTTGTGACTCTGTTTTCGCAAGTCAACATTTGTTTACCGCTGCTACCTGACATTTGCGCATAGAAAACGATAATAAAAATATAACTATGGTACTGATGTGCTAAGTAATAAATCTTGATATTAAATAAATATGTTATTGTTTGATAATCTAAACTGTTTAGGTTTAAAAAATTATAGAAAATGTTTCATGTCATACCATGTTGAGATTCCTATAATTAGTCGAATGGCGGAGCAGACGAGCACCAAATTTAGCGACAAATGCCGTTTTAAGGTACTTTCCGGTTAATTGACACAACTGAGACCATGATTTTCTTTCTAAGAATAACATTTGCCTTCAGAAAATGTATTTCATTTAGAAATTGTCCAAACACGAGCTAATTATTATTATTATGTAAGATTATGTTTTAATTATAGAATGACCCCTCCTTTAGCATGTTCATGTTCTTCATCCCCATATTGCTATGGCCCTGTTGGACACATAGTAACAGGCAATCATGCCCATTATAAAGCTACGGAAGCTTTTCGTGGGTAGTCCGGGATGTCGTGGGGCTCCATCCATCGAATGGAATGTGAGGTTGGGGATTCTTTTAGGTCCTGAAAACTAAACACAGGTCAATGTTCTTGTCCCCGGTGTTTGGGGGGGGGGGGGGGCGCTCGACGACCTGCATGGGGTGTGTGTTGTTGTGTTTGGGGACGGGGCATCTGGTGGCCTTGTCCTGGTTTGTGGACACTTTTGAATTCATTGTTTGCAAGGAGAACTTGTCCTGCTTGATCACCAGCGTAACCATGCGCTTGCGCTTTCTAACCGTGCATCGGTGTTCCAGTCATTCGGGGTACCCTTTGGTGATAGGGACGCTGGCCTGCCTGGTCTGTGTTGGGTGCCTTGGCTGCACAGGTATCTTTGTGGGCGACATTTTGTCGCTGGCTCTTCTCGTCTCTCAACCAGTCTATTATCAAGGCTTCTTGCCATTCTTGATGCCGTTGAATCAGAACTTCGGTCTTGTTGTGACACTGTGTGCTCCGGTAGTGACATTGACGGGTTGTCGATTTTGAAAAACAAAGATTAAAGACACAACAGACTCTCCTACATCAGCTTCTTACCTCGATGTTTACTTTAACTATGATCAACATGGACAGTTTACTGCTACGCTGTATGATGAACATAACGTTATCGATTTTCCGATCGTCAACATTTCCTTTCTTAATACTTATACAAGTAACATCTCTGCTTCTCCATACTATGATGTTTTCATGTCGCAGTTGATTCGTTATTCTATGGTTTGCTCTGAATATTGAGATTTTCGTGATAGATGTCAGCTGCTGACGAACAAACTTACGGCACAGTGATTCGAGAGATTCAGTTTGATGAACGCTATGGGCAAGTTTTATGGTCGCCATCTTGATCTCATCGAGAAATATATCTTTATGTGATATGAGGATGGACGTTTTTGAGTTTGCTTATTGTTGTGGTTACTTGTTGATTGTCAATGACTCGGTTCTCATTTTGAGGATTGATGTTTACTTGGATGTGACCAAAATTTACATGGCGATGTCGTCGATGAAGCAGAAGACGATTACTCTTCCGTAACACCTGATCTTATTCTCATGAACTGTTATGAGGGTATCCATGTAAATTTTTCCTTTGTTCATATTTTGCCTCTAGTTAAATCGATTTTAAGTTCGGATTATGGTTTTGTTGACGGATAGGTAATCTCCGATTTATTTTTATAAATAGTCATTTGCATATGTTGTGGTTTGCATCAAGTTAAATTATGTATGAATAACAAATTTTAAAAAAAGATGCACACATAGTAAGGTTTGTAAGTCTTGTTTTAGTGTTTCAGCTGGAATGTCGCTATAATCTGAAATGGTTCGATGTGCGTTTGGCTGTTATCTCCCTTGTTGCACATGTGACCGCTCGTCTTCATCAATTTATTTTTTAGGCCTTCTGAGTGTCCTTTTAGATCAGTTTGATAACGAGCGGTAACAATAGTTCACGTTCACGTTTCACAGAGTGTCATCTCCTATACTCTTGGTCTTTTTTACACAGACCTTCAGAGAACTTCACTGAAGTTCTCAGTAACGAATCAACAACTTTTGCTCATCGTCACACGTTTTATTGTTCCCGTACGAAGTATACAAACTCTAACAGCAATCTATCACTTAAAACCATCGAAATGGATTTCAACCAGTTCATAACGCGTGAAATGACTCAAAAAACAAAAACGAGTCCATATTTGTGGTGTTAATATATAACACTGGGTTGAACATGTTTCCTTTTTTATGATGAAAATTGGATGGGTCAAATGCCGTGAAAACGTAAAAAATGTCAAATAAAATTGATCATAAATAAGAACTACATACAGTGTTTATAATACAATATAAAGTAAAATACAAAGCAGACAGATGAGTACACGACTCGTGTTTAATCACCCTATAATAGCGATAAAACACAAGTTATGGGATATGTGAAATTAAGATACATTAGACATTTTGAGTAAAACATTATCCAGATATAGGCCATACTAATGCTGATTTGGCGTCGAGTAAGAATGTACATACATGTTATGAGGAAATTACTTGCTGCATACGACAGCATCAACTGTCATCAATTAAACAATTCTACTAGAGTGTGAAGTAAAGAGGCTTGAAATGTCATCAGATCAAGACCTCTATTGGGAGGTTGTGAAATTGCAATGATATCAAAGCTGACCCACAGTCTATACCCTTACTATGTAACAACTAACAAGCGTTTAATTTGAAATAGTCGGAACATTGACCGAATTGTCTGAGAATTTCGCAGTATAATCTCCCTTTTTTGTATGCATGAAATGAACAGCTGTTAAACTGTACAAGTAAACACTGTTGGGCCGAGATGGTTTTCTATGTCGGACAACTGTTTAACTTGTGTGCGCATGACTAGTAATGGTAACATTGACTAGATATATGGTGTAGCAGCTTTAAGACCCGACGTCTCTGATGAGATGGCGTTCACTTTCGCTTTCTGCATCTCTGGAATCAATCAGAGCTAAACTAAAGGCAAGCCGCTTCCTATTAGACTAGGTTTAGACCAAGAAACAAAATATTAACCTATCCCTTGGCATACACGTAAACCTATCCATTGAAGAGAGCAGAGGACAGACACCAAACTGTCAAGTTTACGGGAATGCGACCAAGAGATTCCTTTTATGTACATTAAATAGCTTTAAGTCTTTTTCACAAGCTGGCGTACACGGATCCTTTGTTTTATTTGTGACATAATAAAGAGGTACAGAATATAATACCGAGGCCCAATAGGCCTGCATCGCTTACCTGTTAACAATCTCTTACTTTTAAACCTAAAGTCGTCTAAAATCTATCAGTGCAAGACATTTAGAAGAACATGTTCAGTTTTAAAATTATTTTACCCTTTGAACCTTGAAAGTAAGACAAGGTCATTTTCATTACCAAATTTTGTTTGGCTTCTTCCAAGGAAGCTACCAGCCAAATATCATGTCTTTGGGCTTTTTGGTATTTCAGAAGAGGTTGTTTAAAATTTTTAACATATTTGACCCCTGTGACTTTGAATATGGAACAAGGTCATTTATTTTCGCAAACTTTGTCCGGCTTCATCAAAAGAAAGGGTCAGCCAAATATCATGCTGCTAGGCCTATTGCTATTTCAGAAAAAAAGTTGTTTAAAGGTTGCAACAGATTTGAACCCTGTAGCCTTGAATATGGATCAGTCAACCTTTTTGCAAACTTTGTCCAGCTTTATAAAAGGAATCTTTCAGCATGCTTCTAGGCATTTTTTTAATCAGAAATAAATGTTTAAATGGTATTAACAGATCTCACCCATGAGTCATTTCTTTTTGCAAAATATGTCAGGCTTCATCCAAGGAACCTTTCAGTGAAATATCATGCTTCTAGGCATTTTGGTAGTTCAAAATAAGTTGTTTAAAGGTTTTAAAGGCTTTGACCTCTGCGACCTTGAATATGGGTCAAGGCTATTTCTTTTCGCGAACTTTGTCAAGCTTTATCCAAGGAACCTTTCAGCCAAATATCATACTTCTAGCCCTTTTCGTATTTAAGAAGAAGTTGTTTAAATGTTTAAACAGATTTGACCATTGTGACCTTGAACATGGGTCAAGGTCATTTCTTTTCGTAGAGTTTGTTCGGCTTTAGTGTAGAGGATTTAGAAACTCCATAATACCAGTTGTATCGTGGATATAGAAACCCCATAATACAAGTAGTATCGTGGATATAGAAACTCCATAATATCATTTTCTCGGAAACACATGTATTTTCTGTATTGTTTCATATCGTTTCCTGATCCGGTGATGCATCGTTCTGTACAACCAACGCCCGTGGAGAAGTTCCGTAGGAAATATCCTCCTGCTCATTGAAGGGAAGGACTTCCTCTTGGATGATTCCTTCTCCTTCGGAGGCATCTTCGTCGTCCCTGAGACGGCTAAACCTCCCACCGAACTTACATAATGTAAACCAGGATGGAGAGCAATCTCCGAGCGGAAAGCCCAACTTGCTGTAAACGATTGCGGCTGCCAAAACAAAGAAAGCCGACACGATGACGAAGGATCCAGACAAATTAAGGGTGAAGAAGTCCAAATGTATGTCCTCGAATTGATCGGCTTCCTCTTTCGTCCCTGTTGAAAACAAAATTACAATATATGAATTTCTGAATATCTTCATAGTTAATAAAAGTTTTGACCTTAAAGTTTGTCACTGATAGGCAAGGTAACAAAGAACCGAAAACACAGGTAAAAGTTTGACACTGACAGGCAAGGTAACAAAGAACCGAAAACACAAGTAAAAGTTTGTCACTGATAGGCAAGGTAACAAAGAACCGAAAACGCAGGTAAAAATTTGTCACTGATGGGCTAGGCAACAAAGAACCGAAAACGCAGGTAAAAGTTTGTCACTGATAGGCAAGGTAACAAAGAACCGAAAACGCAGGTAAAAGATAAACAAAACATGAAGAAAATCACAGTAGGTTTAAATCGCTGATATTCTTAACGGAGGAGAATGCCTACAAAACCAGAATAGCTATTCATATTACTTGTGTAAACCGGTTAAATAGTAAACTAGAACACTGACAGGTAAAAAGATACAAAAAAAATTTGACCTTTGATCCCAGAGGGATCTTGGCTCCCACCATCGATGATTTTTCATTCATTCTTAGAAAGACGTATCTTTTCCCTTCTTATTTTAGCTTTCATTTATGTATTTAATTATAGGTCTATGACATTCTCTTGAAAATCAATAATAGTTGAAAGAAGGTCTCTTGTCAGGAGTTTTGATTTTCTTATCAGTTTCAAATTCAAAATCCATCATGTATTTCTTTAAAAAATATTTTCCCCCGGAGCAGTCCAAGAATTAGACCATGCACAACTGAAGCAAACTTTGAGTAAAGAAAAGCGTTAGAGGGTAACCTTATGAAAGCATAAGGAGAATGACTAAAACTAGTTGTTCATGCCTTGGTCACACATATTCCCGGATAACCTCGCCGGTTCCACTACGGATACAATATCACGGATGACCCCGGAAATGTCACTTTCCGTAGTCCCGATACGGATACACAACGGTGTGACTACGGGTTTTGACAAATCTACCAAGGATAATAAGGAAAGGGACCATTTGGCGACATCATTGATACGGAATATCATGGTACGAAACGGACATGTCACGGTTTAATACGGAACGACAGGTGCCAGGGCGTTTGCGCTGCGGATAAACAGAGGCTGAAGCCCTAGTCTGTACCGGTATTGACAGCGGTATATCACGAATGCCCACGGTTCTATATACCGGGGTAAACCGTACCGAATCGTACTCAATTTTGGCGCGAAAGCAGTATTTACTACGGTACTGGTACGGTTTGTCACGGTACGACTGAAACCGGTCATACTACGGTTACCACTACGGACCAGTACGGGTGGGTCACGGTACATCCCGATAGTTTGCCCCGGTTCCAGTACGGCATCACCGTATTACTGTCGTAAGTCACCGTGGTCCTCAGAACAATACGGTCATTTCCGGTTGGCCACGGAAGCGTGTTTGATGTCCTACGGTGGTCCTACGGTGGTCCTACCGTGCCCCTACCGTGCCCCTACCGTGTCACTACGGCACTAAAATACTATGTTTTGACTACGGTTTGCCACGGAAGTTTAAAGGGGCATCCCGTGAAAGCCTAAATGCCAGTTATTGAATGTACATGGTGTCTGCACTACTAATTATATTTTCCTTTTATACCAATATTCAAAGTCCGCTCAAAATGTTTATACTAACCACTTGAACTATCGCATTCCTCGGGAAAGCCCCGAAAAAAATAGTGGTGATGACAAGTCACCTGGTCGGTTTGACGGAATCGAAGGGTCCGTAAGGGAGGGATGCGTAATGTATACGGCTGATGAAACAGAGACAAAGTCCATGCATAAACTTATTGAATCACATTCACATGAATTATCAGACATTAATTCCACACTTTACGATATTCAAATTAAGAAATATTTGTCGGCATCTCGGCATCTCGGCATCATTTATCGACACCAGAAATTATCTATGTTATATATACCTGAGCGAGACCGGTACACATGGGTACGGAATACGGCCACGGTGAAAACCTTTATTTATGTAAAACAGAGACTCCGTGTAAAAGGTCATATTCACAAATCCTTGTTTTCAGATGATTTCATAAAAGGTATGCATGTATGGAAAAGTACAAAAATAAAATGACATGAAATGTTTGCGATTTTTTATAACAACTCAATGTCTTGAGGATTTATGTTTCCAGACTATCGATATATACATACATACTCATCTAAAATCTATCCAACGTTCTGTGTCTTCATATTTACATTACCACTTATCACGGAATGCGGATATTTAAGTCCATACACTCATATAACGCACCACACACTAAATATGACTACATGTATATCAGATTTGGAACTGTGGAGATACTTATAAATACCCGTTATGAATATGTTATGATAGTTCTGTTTTCTTTTTACATCTTTTTTTGACCTCTTGTAAAGGGAAGTTTACATTTTCAACAACTGCAGATATGGGATATATATATTGTATGTTTTTTTTTCGATTTTTCTTTTCGATTTTTTCCCCCGTTATGTATATATCAATACCGGAGTCGGAACCCAATACTATTTGTACCTTCCCTAATTTATAGATTAGGTATGGATATCACTTCTTTTTCACGCGTGAAGACATAACATAATTTTTTATTCCTTCCGTTTTTACCTTGGTCGCACGTTCCGTTTTACAAAGCCGCCAAACGAATTTCTTCGATAAGTTATATCTTGTATGTGAAAAGGTCTTTCTATTCTGCAATATAATTAAATCATACCGTTTTACTGGAACATGAGATATAGTAAAAGGAATATTATAAAACACACTCTAAAGTTCAATTACACAAGCATTTTATGCAACAGAGGATTGAAACAGTTTCCCCTTGGGTGGCCCCAAAACCAAATCAAAGCTTTATTTGTGCAGTTAGTTTCCGCTTTGAATACTTGCCATCCCTCAACATGATTCCGTAACGTAGTCCTTATGTCATATCTTGACCATTCACCAAGTTTTAGTAGTTAGGCCTTATCGCAGTGAAACAGTAATACCAGGTATAATGTTTACAATGGAAACACACGATTAAGAATTCCACTAGTTATTTTGAAATTATTCATTTTATGAATACATATCAGCAAAATCCTATCGTCGTAGTCCATAAGAATACCCACTTGATATATGTATATGTTTTTTATAAAAAATGATGAAAAAAGCTTACTTTCGCGGAATTCCCCTTTAATGCAGATTTACTACTAGGTAGCGAGCTACGGTCCAGCACGAATCGACCCGGTCTGAGTACGGTCCAGCAAGAATCGACCCGGTCTGAGTACGGATTCTCACGGTTTACATCACTGTTGTTCGCAGTGGCTTTAAACCGGCACAATATATGTGACTGGGGCTTTGGTACGAACACGGATACGAAAAGTGCGAACCGCCACGGAATGATCCGTGATGCAACGTTATGCGATCGTGTTTTCACGTAACAAATTCGTAACAAACCGTATTGTATCCTGATCAAACCCGTGGTGTAACTAGTATTTGAATCAAGGACGGATTGATAAGGACTAAAACGGATCAATAAGTCCTGATACGGCTAAGTAAGGATATACATGTAATTTGGTTGCTTGATCCGTGATAAAATTTTGAACATGTTCAAAAATTGTCACGGACATGCACGTACTACTATATATGTATGGCTACGTATACGGATATAATACGCAATACAGACTGCCACGAATGATGCCGGGTCGTATCCGTAGCCAATCCGGCGTCAAATCCGTGAATGTGTGACCTAGGCATCATTGACAACACCAGTAAAGTAATCAATGTTAAATTCGGGATCGTGAGATAGAAACCACTACACAAACTCATGGGAAGTATAATACAACGTCGAAACAAAACCACTTCCCCAGCCAGAGTCGGATTTCCCGACTATACATAAATCAGTACAGTGAGAAGGTAACTTACCAGTCGCTGCCACTATGATTTCCCCAATTCCTGCGCACGTGTACAGGATCCCGAACGCAAGGCAGTACTGCTCCTTAAGGAACTGAGCGGTAAGGAGCACGTCTCGTATAGACTCCGTAGTGGCTTCAAATGTACAATAAATAAACTATCTAGATGTAGCAAACTTTCTTCAATGTGAATGCGATAGACAAAATGTGTTCCTACTCGTTTCTATATAAACTTGTGTACAACAAACTAAAGTAGTAATATCAAAATAGATAAAGATAATGGAGATATCTAATAGAGATGTTAACTCAACTAGAACAGAAAGGAGTCTGAAAGGTCATTTTGGTCAAAGTGTTAAGGATCACACCACAACAACGCTCCTTAAAGACTGATGTGGGTGGTCGTTTTCTTCAGTGCCGTCTGCTAAAGAACAATGAAGAGGCAAAAGCAGCGACGAAATGTTGATGGACGTAAAGCAATACAGCAAACAAAACAAAGTAGACCTTTTACACCAGTTGCAAGGCACCGATGTTACCATTTTCTCACTACAACTGTTATACTTCTTATCATACAGTTCAAACATGTTCTGTTGATCAGCTTTTACAACTAAAACATAGACATATATACTAGCAGACGACGCAATACTTATGATTACTGACCTACAGCCACTCCCACGATGATGATGAACACAACAATCAGCCCGTCTGAGTGGTCAACTTTTGGAATGGCTAACGTGTATACACCGGCAATCAGGGTGAAGGCCATCAGGATGATATGGGGGAAGTAGCCGTCCACACAGCGCCTGGAGAACATCAGGATGGGGCCCAGCCACTGGGCCAGATAAAACAGTATTAGGTATAATGTGCCTGTTAGCAGAGTCCCTGCTTGCTCCTCCAAGTAACCAAATCCTACAAGTAGACACGTTCAAAAAGCTTTGCAAAACAGGTAAACGGAAACATTACAAAGCATTAGAATATCGTTTTACTGGATCCATAAAACATTCTTATTCAGCAGGTTTGCACATCAGCAATAACTCTTCCGTTCATGACAAAACCCTTGGTACTACTGTCAATAATGAAACAACAATTTTCAGAAGAACAACATGAACTGAGGACAAGACGGACGATGTGATTGTGGTAATTTACTGTTAGCTGGCAATGCAATCATGCGAATAACAAAACAAGTACTAATTGTAATGGGGGACCATTACAGATGCCCAACCCCAACCCCGCATTTCCATTCACAGTGCTAAAAATACACTCATATACCCACATTTTACCAAAATCCGACAATAATTCAATTTAGACCAATGAGAGTGTAGGAAATAGTGGCCATTTTGTTGAATGAAAACTAAGTTACAATCGAGTTCGTAGAATAATAATTCACCTAAAATCTTTCATCCTAACAAGACAATTTTTTGAATTTGTCCATTGAGAATACAGCGAATGGCGGCCATTTTGTTGACTCAGGAAACCCAAGTTGCGATAGTGTTCACAAATCAAAGTAATGCAATTACTGAAAACGAATATTTTTTTGAGTTTACATTAGTTTTTAAAACTAATGTAAACTTCGATAAAAGTTAAAAAGATTTAACATGCTTTTTGGTTTGTCCATCTAAGTGAACAATACATGTAAGTATAATGATAAAACTAAACCTATGATATGAATTTATTTCTAGGGTGAAATAGATTAATATTGTGAAAGTTCTGGAACAGATTTACAAAATACCGACACACAATAGCGGAAAAAAGGTACGTAAGCTATATTAATACAAGCGATCACGTGACTGCTACTCAAGAACTCTCGTTATTTATCACTGATAATCTAAGAATCTCGTAAAACTTAAGTAAACAACGAGAAAATGGTTCAGCGTCATATCATTAAAAACCGGATGAAGCTTTGATGACTTTCCGTAAATGGACAGCCCATGCTGTGGGACTTATCAGATGTGAGGCTTTGCCATGCGCCATGATATCTGACATGTATTTTGTTACTCCAGTGCAAGCGCACATTTGATCAATTTTCGTACCGTTCAAAAGCCCCTTTGTTTGTTTTATTAATATCATCGAAATACAATAATATTTAAAGTTTGACAAATAAGAGGCAAGGAAATTGCAGTTATTTTCTTGAATCCTGACCCTAAGTTACAATAGTGTTTGTAACTTCATGATACACCTACATATCAAATTTTATCAAGATAGGTCAGAAATTGGTAGTCATTTTGTTGGGCCTGCATCGATCACCTGGTATCATTGCCCCTTACTTGTAGCCAACCCTAAAGTGGTCGGGTGGTGCAGTTGATAACGTACTTGCCGTCTGGGTTCGATTCACCGACCGGACGTGAAAAGGTATGTGGTCACCTGCCCGACCAAGAGGGTTTTTCCTCCGAGTTTCTTCCAATAATAAGATCCCTCGCGCGCTAACATCCAGGCTAACGAGAGTGATTAATATATGTTGGATAACTTGTCCCAATATTGTTGAAAATAAAGTTTGTATTCTTTCAACCGTAAAATGACCTAAAATCTATAACTGTAAGACATTCAAAAGTACATTTTAAGATTTAAACATGTTTGACCCCTGTGACCTTGAAAGTAAGACGAGGAAGATTCCATTAGCGAAAATTGTAATCCCAAGGAAGCTACCAGCCAAATATCATGTTTCTAAGTCTTTTTGCTACTCGAGAGAAGTTACTTAAAGGTTTTATTAGATTTGACCTCTGTGACCTTGAATAGTGGTCAAGGTCATTTTTTATAGCAAACTTTGCCGGGCTTCATCTAAGGAGCTTTTTAGTCAAACATCAGAATATGCTGTTTAAATATTTTTACATATTTGATCTCTGTAATCTTGAATAGGTGACAAAGTCATTTATTTTCGCAAACTTTCGCTTATTCCAAGGAAACTTTCAGCAAGATATCATGCTAATACACCTTTCGGTTATAAAAGAGGAAGTTGTTTAAATTTTTTAACATACTTAACCCCTTTGACCTTGACCTATATTCAAGGTCATTTATTTTCACACACTTTGTCTGATATCAATCAAGGAACCTTTCAGCCAAATGTCATGCTTCTATGACTTTTTTGTTTATCAGAAGAGGCCGTTTAAAGGTTTTAACAGATTTGACACCTATGACCTTAAAGATGGTTCAAAGTCATTTCTTTTTGCAACCGTTGTCGGGCTTCATCCAAGGAACCTTTCGTCCAAATATGCTTCTATTCACTTTTGGTTTATCAGAAGTTGTTTTAACAGAATTGACCCCTGTGACCTTAAATATGGGTCACGGTCATTTATTTTCGCAAACTTTGTCGGACTTCGTCCATGGAATCTTTCAGTCAAATGGCATGCTTCTAGACCATTTGATTTATCAGAAGAAGTCGCAGAATGTTTAAACGGATTAAAACTCTGTAACCTTGAATACGGGTCAGGGTATTTTCTTTTCACAAACTTTGTTGGGCTTCTTCAAAGGAACCTTTCAGCCAAATATCATGTTTCTAGGACTTTTGGTTATTAAGAAGTTGTTTGAATGAAAACTTTGACGCCGGACGGACGGACGGCGCAATACGGCATATGCTCGCTTGGCCCTTAGGACCAGGTGAGCTAAAAACAAGAGGCCCAGAGGGCCTGTATCGCTCACCTTGATACATTGGTATCTAGGTAAGCATGATAAAATATTTTCGTTTTGGCTCGCCCCTCAGCCCCCCTCGGGGGTCAGTCCCACCATTAGTACAATTTTGAATCTTGAGCACTTAGGGATGCTTCCTGCCAAATAAGGCTGATTTCCAATCAATGGTTATGGAGAAGAAGTCGATTAAACCACTATAGCTAAATAACCCTTTTTGACCCCATCCCTCAGCTCCCTAGGGGGTCAGTCCCACCATGAGTACCATTTTGAATCCTGAGCACCTATGAATAGTTCCTACCAAATAAGGTTGATTTCCAATCAGTGGTTATGGAGAAGAAATCGCTTAAACCAAAATAGCTAAATAACCCTTTTTGGCCCCGCCCCTAAGCCCCCTAGGGGGTCAGTCCCAACATTAGTACAATTTTGAATCCGAGCACCTAGGGATGCTTCCTGCCCAATAAGCCTCATTTCCAATCAATGGTTATGGAGAAGAAGTCGACTAAACCAATATAGCTAAATAACGGTTTTTGGCCCCGCCTCTCAGCCCCCTAGGGGATCAGTCCCATCATTGGTACAATTTTGAATCCTGGGAACCTAAGCATGCATCCTGCCAAATAAGGTTGATTACCAATCACTGGTTATGAAGAAGAAGTCGCTAATATCAATATAGCTAAATAATTTGTATGGCCCCGACCCCTCAGCCCCCTAGGGGGTCAGTCCCACCATGAGTACAATTCTGAATCCTGAGCACCTAGGGATACTTTCTGCCAAATAAGGCTGATTTCCAATCAATGGTTCTGGAGAAGAAGTCGATTAAACCAATATAGCTAAATAATCCTTTTTCGCCCCGCCCCTCAGCCCCCTAGGGGGTCAGTCCCACCCTTAGTACAATATTGAATCCTGGGCACCTTAGGATGCTTCCTGCCAAATAAGGTTGATTACCAATCAGTGGTTATGAAGAAGAAGTCGCTAATATAAATATAGGTAAATATTTTTTTATGGCCCCGCCCCTCAGCCCCCTAGGGGGTCAGTCCCACCATGAGTACAATTTGGAATCCTGAGTACCTAGGGATACTTTCTGCCAAATAAGGCTTATTACCAATCGGTGGTTATGGAGAAGAAGTCGCTTAAACCAAAATAGGTAAATAACCCTTTTTGGCCCTGCCCCTCAGCCCCCTAGGGGGTCAGTCCCACCATTAGTACAATTTTGAATCCTGGGCACCCAAGGATGCTTCCTGCCAAATAAGGTTGATTACCAATCAGTGGTTAAGAAGAAGTCGCTAATATCAATATAGCTAAATAATTTGTATGGCCCCGACTCCTCAGCCCCCTAGGGGGTCAGTCCCACCATGAGTACAATTTGGAATCCTAAGCACCTAGGGATACTTTCTGCCAAATAAGGCTGATTTCCAATCAATGGTTCTGGAGAAGTCGATTAAACCAATATAGCTCAATAACCCCTTTTTCGCCCCGCCCCTCAGCCCCCTAGGGGGTCAGTCCCACCATTAGTACAATTTTGAATCCTGGGCACCCAAGGATGCTTCCTGCCAAATAACGTTGATTACCAATCAGTGGTTAAGAAGAAGTCGCTAATATCAGTATAGCTAAATAATTTGAATGGTCCCGACTCCTCAGCCCCCTAGGGGGTCAGTCACACCATGAGTACAATTTTGAATCCTAAGCACATAGGGATACTTTCTGCCAAATAAGGCTGATTTCCAATCAATGGTTCTGGAGAAGAAGTCGATTAAACCAATATAGCTAAATAACCCCTTTTTCGCCCCGCCCCTCAGCCCCCTAGGGGGTCAGTCCCACCATTAGTACAATTTTGAATCCTGGGCACCCAAGGATGCTTCCTGCCAAATAACGTTGATTACCAATCAGTGGTTAAGAAGAAGTCGCTAATATCAGTATAGCTAAATAATTTGAATGGCCCCGACTCCTCAGCCCCCTAGGGGGTCAGTCCCACCATGAGTACAATTTTGAATCCTAAGCACCTAGGGATACTTTCTGCCAAATAAGGCTGATTTCCAATCAATGGTTCTGGAGAAGAAGTCGATTAAACCAATATAGCTAAATAACCCCTTTTCGCCCCGCCCCTCAGCCCCCTAGGGGGTCAGTCCCACCATGAGTACAATTTTGAATCCTGGGCACCCAAGGATGCTTCCTGCCAAATAACGTTGATTACCAATCAGTGGTTAAGAAGAAGAAGTCGCTAATATCAATATAGCTAAATAATTTGTATGGCCCCGACCCCTCAGCCCCCTAGGGGGTCAGTCCCAACATGAGTACAATTTTGAATCCTGAGCACCTAGGGATACTTTCTGCCAAATAAGGCTTATTACCAATCGGTGGTTATGGAGAAGAAGTCGCTTAAACCAAAATAGGTAAATAACCCTTTTTGGCCCTGCCCCTCAGCCCCCTAGGGGGTCAGTCCCACCATTAGTACAATTTTGAATCCTGGGCACCCAAGGATGCTTCCTGCCAAATAAGGTTGATTACCAATCAGTGGTTAAGAAGAAGAAGTCGCTAATACCAATATAGCTAAATAATTTGTATGGCCCCGACCCCTCAGCCCCCTAGGGGGTCAGTCCCACCATGAGTACAATTTTGAATCCTGGGCACCCAAGGATGCTTCCTGCCAAATTAGGTTGATTTCCTATCAGTGGTTATGGAGGAGAAGTCGTTTAAAGAAATTGTTGACGGACGACGGACGCCACGGTATGGCATAAGCTCACCTCGGTCCTTCGGACCAGATGAGCTAATAAAATGGGAGCTAGTCTGGAACCTTGGCGTCCACTTGTAAATGTGTTAAATTAAAAAAGGGCTGCAGCGGCCATCCATATCGCAGTAACACAAACTCACAATAACAATAGACCCGGCATGTTTTCCACGAAGTCTACACCGCGGGAATATTAACTTATTAGCGAAGTCTACACAACGGAAATATTAATTCCTTAGTGAAATCTACAAAGCGGAAATATTAATTTCTTAATAAGATATACACAGCGCGAGTATTAATTTCTTAGTGAAATCTAAACAGCGCGAATATTAATTTCTAAGTAAAATCTACACTGCAGGAATATTAATTTCTTAGTAAAATCTTCACATCGCGAATATTAATTTCTTAGTGAAATCTACCCAGCGCGAATATTAATTTCTTGGTAAAATCTACACAGCGCGATTACGAGGGGTGTTCCAAAAATAATGTCACTTGCATCGGTGCTCATATAGCGGAAGTGCTTTTGTTCATTTTAATTTGCTCTGCCCTTCAAAATACTCTCCGTCAGCCAGAACACACCTTTTTAGCCGGTCAATCCATTTTTGGAAGCATTTTTCATACTCTTCAATGGGTACACCCATCAGACACTGATAAACAGCAGATCCAAGGGCATTTCTCGAATTGTATCTCCTTCCAGATAAATGATATTTAATTTTTGGAAAGAGAAAATAGTCGCAGGGGGCCAAGTCTGGCGAATACGGAGGGTGTGGAAGGACGGTAACCTTCTCTGACTCCAAAAAGTCAGTCACAATACGTGCCTTGTGAGCGGGTGCATTATCATGCAAAAGTCGGACATACTTGAGTCCTGTTTTGCGGTGGCGACTTTTGTAGTAGTTCTTCAACTTTCTCAGAACAACGTTTTTATAGAACTTGCCTGTGACCCATATAGTGGCCCATATAGTGGCCCATATTCGGCTGGCAACCTTCCGCTTTGGTTCAAAATAATACACCCAGGTCTCATTACCAGTGACTATATTATCAAAAGCCTTTTTACTATATTTTGGGTACATTTTGAGAAGTTTTTTTGCCATTGTTACACGCGTCTTCTTTTGTTCATCCGTTAACAAATGGGGTATCCATCTTGCATTTATCTTTCTAACTTTTAGGTGTTTCTTCAAAATTGCATGAACTCTTGCTAACGTTAAGTTTTTCATTCGAGCCAATTTGTCTTACGGTGAATCGAGCATCAGTTTGGAGGATATTTCGGATTTTTTTTACCTTTGGTCGTAGTTGTTGCAGGACGACCTGGGTGAACAGCATCTTTCAGTTGCTGCTGCTCAGCACTAAATTTACCTACCCACCTACAAACAGTCCTGTGAGACATTTGTCCCTCCCCATAAATGTCACACACCTCACGGTGAATATCTACAGCCTTTATGCCGAGTAATGACCTACCTTTTATATAGGCCCTAATTTCAAGAAGATCTTTAGCTCGTTTTCCTATCATTTTGTGTCTAGTCTAACGAATAGGCTATGAAACGATGTACACTGTACCGAGGCCAGTGAACGTGTGGACGAGATATTTACCTGTGTCACGAGCCAGTGATCACTCAATCGACACGAGGTGGTTTTGTGCATAAATTGCACGATTTCCGCGAAATAAAGCATAGATGACATTATCTTTGGAACACCCCTGGTATTAATTTCTTAATGAAGTCTACACAGCGCGAATATTAATTTCTAAGTGAAATATACACAGCGCGAATATTAATTTCTTAATGAAGTCTACACAGCGCGAATATTAATTTCTTAATGAAGTATACACAGAGCGAATATTATAATTTCTAAGTTAAATATACACAGCGGGAATATTAAGTTCTTAGTGAAATCTACACAGCGCGAATTTTAATTTAAAAGTGAAGTCTACACAGCGCGAATATTAATTTCTTGTAAAATATACACAGCGGGGATATTAATTTCTTATTGAAGTCTACACAGCGCGATTATTAATTTCTTAGTGAAATCTACACAGCGGGAATATTAATTTGACCTTCGACCTTCAAGAAATCATATCGATTTCACTCCGATGGACTAAACACCGATTGATTGGTCAGAAATGATCAATTTCAGTGTCTGCCCTCTGGGCTTTATTAACAGCATCTGTAACATTGTTATTTACGTTCCTGTGTTGTTTGAGTGGCAGTTTGTGCGTAGTCCCCAAAGAATTATAATAAAATTGTAAACGATTATTTTTCTCTCCGCAATTTCATTTCTTGGCAATGATAAACCTTTCATCTTTTGAAACACCGAAATTTTGGAGGATAATATACTGGATAAACAAACAACCATAACTGACGTGTAATTGCAGATTTAAGTAAAGTCTAAACGTACCCAGGCGCTGAAAGAAGAAGCAAACCATCAACAGGTAAATGGCAGGGTGTTTCAGTGTGTTCCATGTGAGTTTTCGCTTAGTCTTTGCCGGTTCGTTGGTGCCTCGTATGATGACTGATGTATCGTGAAACTCGGCAGGTGTTAGAGCAAAAGCTGATCCGAACGCGAACGCCATTATCAATAGCTGCCAGCGGAAAAGCGATCGCCAAGAATTCCCGGTTGCCATACGCATTAGGGCACATACGACATAGCCAACCGTCTCGGCCTGGTGAACACCGTGCAGCGCTCGGAAGATCCCATCGTCAAAATGTTCTAGCACTGGTAAAATGGCGCACATGTACAGAAAGCCGGACGCCATGCCTGAAATAAAAAAAAAAACAAAGACAATATACCCAAGTTCCAAAGATTTCCTTAACGACAGTTTGCCTTGCGATTGACCAACGAAATTATGAATGTCTTCGGATCATGCATAACTGACACGAACCCTTCAGGTTTTTCTCTCTAGAATTCAATGTTGGCTTCTCAATCAGAACTCGTAGCTATCAATTTAGCATGATTACAAAATATTACGTTGCTGAAAACTTTACATACAAAACCCTCTGCAATATAACAACACTTGCAAAAGGCAGTTCTTCCATCATTAAATAGTGTAAATAGTGTTCTCGTGCTCAAGCATGGACTTTGTGCCAAAACCAACTTCCTTGCAACTCCCTTAAATAATGTGAACTGGATTTGAATGTGATATCCCACTCCATCCTCAGATCATTCACAAATCAAAGATTTGATTATTAATTTGTAACATTTGAAACCAATGAGAACGTTATGTACGTACCTGTTACTCCCCTATAAGGAGACCAATGAGAACGTTGTGTACGTACCTGTTACTCCCCTATAAGGAAACCAATGAGAACGTTGTGTACGTACGTGTTACTCCCCTATAAGGAGACCAATGAGAACGTTGTGTACGTACCTGTTACTCCCCTATAAGGAAACTAATGAGAACGTTGTGTACGTACCTGCTACTCCCCTATAAGGAAACCAATGAGAACGTTGTGTACGTACCTGTTACTCCCCCTATAAGGAAACCAATGGGAACGTTGTGTACGTACCTGTTACTCCCCCTATAAGGAAACCAATGAGAACGTTGTGTACGTACCTGTTACTCCCCTATAAGGAAATCAATGGGAACGTTGTGTACGTACCTGTTACTCCCCCTATAAGGAAACCAATGAGAACGTTGTGTACGTACCTGTTACTCCCTTATAAGGAGACCAATAAGAACGTTGTGTACGTACCTGTTACTCCCCTATAAGGAAACCAATGAGAACGTTGTGTACGTACCTGTTACTCCCCCTATAAGGAAACCAATGAGAACGTTGTGTACGTACCTGTTACTCCCCCTATAAGGAAACCAATGAGAACGTTGTGTACGTACCTGTTACTTCCCTATAAGGAAACCAATGAGAACGTTGTGTACGTACGTGTTACTCCCCTATAAGGAAACCAATTAGAACGTTGTGTACGTACCTGTTACTCCCCCTATACGGAAACCAATGAGAACGTTGTGTACGTACCTGTTACTCCCCCTTTAAGGAAACCAATGGGAACGTTGTGTACGAACCTGTTACTCCCCTATAAGGAAACCAATAAGAACGTTGTGTACGTATCTGTTACTCCCCCTATAAGGAAACCAATGAGAACGTTGTGTACGTACGTGTTACTCACCTATAAGAAAACCAATGAGAACGTTGTGTACGTACCTGTTACTCCCCCTATAAGGAAACCAATGAGAACGTTGTGTACGTACCTGTTACTCCCCCTATAAGGAAACGTATGAGAACGTTGTGTACGTACCTGTTACTCCCCTATAAGGAAACCAATGAGAACGTTGTGTACGTACATGTTACTCCCCCTATAAGAAAACCAATGAGAACGTTGTGTACGTACCTGTTACTCCCCCTATAAGGAAACCAATGAGAACGTTGTGTACGTACCTGTTACTCCCCCTATAAGGAGACCAATAAGAACGTTGTGTACGTACCTGCTACTCCCCCTATAAGGAAACCAATAAGAACGTTGTGTACGTACCTGTTACTCAACTATAAGGAAACCAATGAGAACGTTGTGTACGTACCTGTTACTCCCCTATAAGGAAACCAATGAGAACGTTGTGTACGTACATGTTACTCCCCCTATAAGAAAACCAATGAGAACGTTGTGTACGTACCTGTTACTCCCCCTATAAGGAAACCAATGAGAACGTTGTGTACGTACCTGTTACTTCCCTATAAGGAAACCAATGAGAACGTTGTGTACGTACATGTTACTCCACCTATAAGGAGACCAATAAGAACGTTGTGTACGTACCTGCTACTCCCCCTATAAGGAAACCAATGAGAACGTTGTGTACGTACATGTTACTCCCCCAATAAGGAGACCAATAAGACAGTTGTGTACGTACCTGCTACTCCCCCTATAAGGAAACCAATAAGAACGTTGTGTACGTACCTGTTACTCCCCTATAAGGAAACCAATGAGAACGTTGTGTACGTACCTGTAACTCCCTTATAAGGAAACCAATAAGAACGTTGTTACGTATCTGTTACTCCCCTATATGGAAACCAATGAGAACGTTGTGTACGTACGTGTTACTCCCCTATAAGGAAACCAATGAGAACGTTGTGTACGTACGTGTTACTCCCCCTATAAGGAAACCAATGAGAACGTTGTGTACGTACCTGTTACTCCCCTATAAGGAAACCAATGAGAACGTTGTGTACGTACGTGTTACTCCCCTATAAGGAGACCAATGAGAACGTTGTGTACGTACCTGTTACTCCCCTATATGGAAACCAATGAGAACGTTGTGTACGTATGTGTTACTCCCCTATAAGAAAACCAATGAGAACGTTGTGTACGTACGTGTTACTCCCCTATAAGGAGACCAATGAGAACGTTGTGTACGTACCTGTTACTCCCCTATAAGGAAACTAATGAGAACGTTGTGTACGTACGTGTTACTCCCCCTATAAGGAAACCAATGAGAACGTTGTGTACGTACCTGTTACTTCCCTATAAGGAAACCAATGAGAACGTTGTGTACGTACGTGTTACTCCCCTATAAGGAAACCAATTAGAACGTTGTGTACGTACCTGTTACTCCCCCTATACGGAAACCAATGAGAACGTTGTGTACGTACCTGTTACTCCCCCTTTAAGGAAACCAATGGGAACGTTGTGTACGAACCTGTTACTCCCCTATAAGGAAACCAATAAGAACGTTGTGTACGTATCTGTTACTCCCCCTATAAGGAAACCAATGAGAACGTTGTGTACGTACGTGTTACTCACCTATAAGAAAACCAATGAGAACGTTGTGTACGTACCTGTTACTCCCCCTATAAGGAAACCAATGAGAACGTTGTGTACGTACCTGTTACTCCCCCTATAAGGAAACGTATGAGAACGTTGTGTACGTACCTGTTACTCCCCTATAAGGAAACCAATGAGAACGTTGTGTACGTACATGTTACTCCCCCTATAAGAAAACCAATGAGAACGTTGTGTACGTACCTGTTACTCCCCCTATAAGGAAACCAATGAGAACGTTGTGTACGTACCTGTTACTCCCCCTATAAGGAGACCAATAAGAACGTTGTGTACGTACCTGCTACTCCCCCTATAAGGAAACCAATAAGAACGTTGTGTACGTACCTGTTACTCAACTATAAGGAAACCAATGAGAACGTTGTGTACGTACCTGTTACTCCCCTATAAGGAAACCAATGAGAACGTTGTGTACGTACATGTTACTCCCCCTATAAGAAAACCAATGAGAACGTTGTGTACGTACCTGTTACTCCCCCTATAAGGAAACCAATGAGAACGTTGTGTACGTACCTGTTACTTCCCTATAAGGAAACCAATGAGAACGTTGTGTACGTACATGTTACTCCACCTATAAGGAGACCAATAAGAACGTTGTGTACGTACCTGCTACTCCCCCTATAAGGAAACCAATGAGAACGTTGTGTACGTACATGTTACTCCCCCAATAAGGAGACCAATAAGACAGTTGTGTACGTACCTGCTACTCCCCCTATAAGGAAACCAATAAGAACGTTGTGTACGTACCTGTTACTCCCCTATAAGGAGACCAATGAGAACGTTGTGTACGTACCTGATACTCCCCTATAAGGAAACCAATGAGAACGTTGTGTACGTACCTGTTACTCCCCTATAAGGAAACCAATGAGAACGTTGTGTACGTACCTGTAACTCCCTTATAAGGAAACCAATAAGAACGTTGTTACGTATCTGTTACTCCCCTATATGGAAACCAATGAGAACGTTGTGTACGTACGTGTTACTCCCCTATAAGGAAACCAATGAGAACGTTGTGTACGTACCTGTTACTCCCCCTATAAGGAAACCAATGAGAACGTTGTGTACGTACCTGTTACTCCCCTATAAGGAAACCAATGAGAACGTTGTGTACGTACGTGTTACTCCCCTATAAGGAGACCAATGAGAACGTTGTGTACGTACCTGTTACTCCCCTATATGGAAACCAATGAGAACGTTGTGTACGTACGTGTTACTCCCCTATAAGGAAACCAATGAGAACGTTGTGTACGTACGTGTTACTCTCCCTATAAGGAAATCAATGGGAACGTTGTGTACGTACCTGTTACTTCCCTATAAGGAAACCAATGAGAACGTTGTGTATGTACGTGTTACTCCCCTATAAGGAAACCAATGAGAACGTTGTGTATGTACCTGTTACTCCCCCTATACGGAAACCAATGAGAACGTTGTGTACGTACCTGTTACTCCCCCTATAAGGAAACCAATGGGAACGTTGTGTACGAACCTGTTACTCCCCTATAAGGAAACCAATAAGAACGTTGTGTACGTATCTGTTACTCCCCCTATAAGGAAACCAATGAGAACGTTGTGTACGTACGTGTTACTCCCCTATAAGGAAACCAATGAGAACGTTGTGTACGTACCTGTTACTCCCCTAAAAGGAAACCAATGAGAACGTTGTGTACGTACCTGTTACTCCCCCTATAAGGAAACCAATTAGAACGTTGTGTACGTACCTGTTACTCCCCTATAAGGAAACCAATGAGAACGTTGTGTACGTACCTGTTACTCCCCCTATAAGGAAACCAATGAGAACGTTGTGTACGTACCTGTTACTCCCCCTATAAGGAAACCAATGAGAGCGTTGTGTACGTACCTGTTACTCCCCTATAAGGAGACCAATGAGAACGTTGTGTACGTACGTGTTACTCCCCTATAAGGAAACCAATAAGAACGTTGTGTACGTACATGTTACTCCCCCTATAAGGAAACCAATGAGAACGTTGTGTACGTACCTGTTACTCCCCTATGAGGAGACCAATGAGAACGTTGTGTACGTACCTGTTACTCCCCTATAAGGAGACCAATGAGAACGTTGTGTACGTACCTGTTACTCCCCCTATAAGGAAACCAATAAGAACGTTGTGTACGTACATGTTACTCCCATATAAGGAAACCAATAAGAACGTTGTGTACGTACCTGTTACTCCCCTATAAGGAGACCAATGAGAACGTTGTGTACGTACGTGTTACTCCCCTATAAGGAAACCAATAAGAACGTTGTGTACGTACATGTTACTCCCCCTATAAGGAAACCAATGAGAACGTTGTGTACGTACATGTTACTCCTCCTATAAGGAAACCAAAAAGAACGTTGTGTACGTACGTGTTACTCCCCTATAAGGAGACCAATGAGAACGTTGTGTACGTACCTGTTACTCCCCTATAAGGAGACCAATAAGAACGTTGTGTACGTACCTGCTACTCCCCCTATAAGGAAACCAATTAGAGCGTTGTGTACGTACCTGTTACTCCCCTATAAGGAAACCAATGAGAACGTTGTGTACGTACGTGTTACTTCCCTATAAGGAAACCAATGAGAACGTTGTGTACGTACCTGTTACTCCCCTATAAGGAAACCAATGAGAACGTTGTGTACGTACCTGTTACTCCCCTATAAGGAAACCAATGAGAGCGTTGTGTACGTACGTGTTACTCCCCCTATAAGGAAACCAATGAGAACGTTGTGTACGTACCTGTTACTCCCTTATAAGGAAACCAATGAGAACGTTGTGTACGTACCTGTTACTCCCCTATAAGGAAACCAATGAGAACGTTGTGTACGTACCTGTTACTCCCCTATAAGGAAACCAATGAGAGCGTTGTGTACGTACGTGTTACTCCCCCTATAAGGAAACCAATGAGAACGTTGTGTACGTACCTGTTACTCCCCTATAAGGAAACCAATGAGAACGTTGTGTACGTACCTGTTACTCCCCCTATAAGGAGACCAATAAGAACGTTGTGTACGTACCTGTTACTCCCCCTATAAGGAAACCAATGAGAACGTTGTGTACCTACCTGTTACTCCTCCTATAAGGAAACCAATAAGAACGTTGTGTACGTACGTGTTACTCCCCTATAAGGAAACCAATGAGAACGTTGTGTACGTACCTGTTACTCCCCTATAAGGAAACCAATGAGAGCGTTGTGTACGTACGTGTTACTCCCCTATAAGGAAACCAATAAGAACGTTGTGTACGTACCTGTTACTCCCCCTATAAGGAAACCAATAAGAACGTTGTGTACGTACGTGTTACTCCCCCTATAAGGAAACCAATGAGAACGTTGTGTACGTACCTGTTACTCCCCCTATAAGGAAACCAATAAGAACGTTGTGTACGTACGTGTTACTCCCCCTATAAGGAAACCAATAAGAACGTTGTGTACGTACGTGTTACTCCCCTATAAGGAAACCAATGAAAACGTTGTGTACGTACCTGTTACTCCCCTATAAGGAAACCAATGAGAGCGTTGTGTACGTACGTGTTACTCCCCTATAAGGAAACCAATAAGAACGTTGTGTACGTACCTGTTACTCCCCCTATAAGGAAACCAATGGGAACGTTGTGTACGTACCTGTTACTCCCCTATAAGGACACCAATGAGAGCGTTGTGTACGTACGTGTTACTCCCCTATAAGGAAACCAATAAGAACGTTGTGTACGTACCTGTTACTCCCCCAATAAGGAAACCAATGGGAACGTTGTGTACGTACGTGTTACTCCCCTATAAGGAAACCAATGGGAACGTTTTGTACGTACTTGCTACTTCCCCTATACGGAAACCAATGAGAACGTTGTGTACGTACCTGTTACTCCCCTATAAGGAAACCAATGAGAACGTTGTGTACGTACCTGTTACTTCCCTATAAGGAAACCAATGAGAACGTTGTGTACGTACGTGTTACTCCCCTATAAGGAAACCAATGAGAACGTTGTGTACGTACCTGTTACTTCCCTATAAGGAAACCAATGAGAACGTTGTGTACGTACGTGTTACTCCCCTATAAGGAAACCAATGAGAACGTTGTGTACGTACGTGTTACTCCCCTATAAGGAAACCAATGAGAACGTTGTGTACGTACCTGTTACTCCCCCTATAAGGAAACCAATGAGAGCGTTGTGTACGTACCTGTTACTCCCCTATAAGGAAACCAATGAGAACGTTGTGTACGTACCTGTTACTCCCCCTATACGGAAACCAATGAGAACGTTGTGTACGTACCTGTTACTCCCCCTATAAGGAAACCAATGGGAACGTTGTGTACGAACCTGTTACTCCCTTATAAGGAAACCAATAATAACGTTGTGTACGTATCTGTTACTCCCCCTATAAGGAAACCAATGAGAACGTTGTGTACGTACGTGTTACTCCCCTATAAGGAAACCAATGAGAACGTTGTGTACGTACCTGTTACTCCCCTAAAAGGAAACCAATGAGAACGTTGTGTACGTACCTGTTACTCCCCCTATAAGGAAACCAACAAGCTAATTCGTGGAATTTATGTCCCCCGCTTCAGGGCCACTTGGGGGGAAACATCATGTGCGAAATTTGGCAATGGAAATTGGCTGAGCCGTTTATGCATTAAACATTTGACTGTCTTATGAGGAAATTAGAGCAAATAATATCGTGTGTGAAGTCATTTTTGTACATAATACTGGTTTAGGGCAAGGGAAAGGGCATAATATATTTCATGATAAAAAGGGGGATAACTCCGTAAAATACGCGCGGAATTTCACGAAAATCGAACTCATTCGAGATACTTGAATAATAAGTATCCTCAACAAGTTTGATGAAAATCGAATTATTCCTTCAAAAGATAGAGCACGGAAAGCAATTTTTTGTACATAATGCTTTCATTTGGCAATGAAAGGGACAAAACTCTGTCGGATTCCAAAAAAAGTTGAGATACGACATCCAAACCCGTAATATATGTTAAACATCATTACCTTATATAATATTCTACAGAATTTAAAGTGAATTAAATAAAAAACATAAGAGTTATGGCATTTTGTACATGATGCCTATATTTGGTGATAAAAGGGGGATAACTCCATAAAATATGCGCGGAATTTCACGAAAATCGAACTCATCCGAGGTACTTGGATGATAAGTATCCTGACCAAGTTTAATGAAAATCGGATTATTCCTTCAAAAGATAGAGCACGGAAACGAAGTGTGACAGACAGACGGACAGAGGGACGGACGGAGGGACGGACAGAGGGACGGACAGAGGGACGGACAGACGGACGGACGGACGGACAAACCCAAATCAATATCCCCCGTTCCTCCGGAAGCGGGGGACAATTAGAACGTTGTGTACGTACCTGTTACTCCCCTATAAGGAAACCAATGAGAACGTTGTGTACGTACCTGTTACTCCCCCTATAAGGAAACCAATGAGAACGTTGTGTACGTACCTGTTACTCCCCCTATAAGGAAACCAATGAGAGCGTTGTGTACGTACCTGTTACTCCCCTATAAGGAGACCAATGAAAACGTTGTGTACGTACGTGTTACTCCCCTATAAGGAAACCAATAAGAACGTTGTGTACGTACATGTTACTCCCCCTATAAGGAAACCAATGAGAACGTTGTGTACGTACCTGTTACTCCCCTATAAGGAGACCAATGAGAACGTTGTGTACGTACCTGTTACTCCCCTATAAGGAGACCAATGAGAACGTTGTGTACGTACCTGTTACTCCCCCTATAAGGAAACCAATAAGAACGTTGTGTACGTACATGTTACTCCCCTATAAGGAAACCAATAAGAACGTTGTGTACGTACCTGTTACTCCCCTATAAGGAGACCAATGAGAACGTTGTGTACGTACGTGTTACTCCCCTATAAGGAAACCAATAAGAACGTTGTGTACGTACATGTTACTCCCCCTATAAGGAAACCAATGAGAACGTTGTGTACGTACATGTTACTCCTCCTATAAGGAAACCAATAAGAACGTTGTGTACGTACGTGTTACTCCCCTATAAGGAGACCAATGAGAACGTTGTGTACGTACCTGTTACTCCCCCTATAAGGAAACCAATAAGAACGTTGTGTACGTACATGTTACTCCCCTATAAGGAAACCAATAAGAACGTTGTGTACGTACCTGTTACTCCCCTATAAGGAGACCAATGAGAACGTTGTGTACGTACGTGTTACTCCCCCTATAAGGAAACCAATGAGAACGTTGTGTACGTACATGTTACTCCCCCTATAAGGAAACCAATAAGAACGTTGTGTACGTACGTGTTACTCCCCTATAAGGAGACCAATGAGAACGTTGTGTACGTACCTGTTACTCCCCCTATAAGGAAACCAATAAGAACGTTGTGTACGTACATGTTACTCCCCTATAAGGAAACCAATAAGAACGTTGTGTACGTACCTGTTACTCCCCTATAAGGAGACCAATGAGAACGTTGTGTACGTACGTGTTACTCCCCTATAAGGAAACCAATAAGAACGTTGTGTACGTACATGTTACTCCCCCTATAAGGAAACCAATGAGAACGTTGTGTACGTACATGTTACTCCTCCTATAAGGAAACCAATAAGAACGTTGTGTACGTACGTGTTACTCCCCTATAAGGAGACCAATGAGAACGTTGTGTACGTACCTGTTACTCCCCTATAAGGAGACCAATAAGAACGTTGTGTACGTACCTGCTACTCCCCCTATAAGGAAACCAATTAGAGCGTTGTGTACGTACCTGTTACTCCCCTATAAGGAAACCAATGAGAACGTTGTGTACGTACGTGTTACTTCCCTATAAGGAAACCAATGAGAACGTTGTGTACGTACCTGTTACTCCCCTATAAGGAAACCAATAAGAACGTTGTGTACGTACGTGTTACTCCCCTATAAGGAAACCAATGAGAACGTTGTGTACGTACGTGTTACTCCCCTATAAGGAAACCAATGAGAACGTTGTGTACGTACCTGTTACTCCCCCTATAAGGAAACCAATGAGAGCGTTGTGTACGTACCTGTTACTCCCCTATAAGGAAACCAATGAGAACGTTGTGTACGTACCTGTTACTCCCAATATACGGAAACCAATGAGAACGTTGTGTACGTACCTGTTACTCCCCCTATAAGGAAACCAATGGGAACGTTGTGTACGAACCTGTTACTCCCTTATAAGGAAACCAATAATAACGTTGTGTACGTATCTGTTACTCCCCCTATAAGGAAACCAATGAGAACGTTGTGTACGTACGTGTTACTCCCCTATAAGGAAACCAATGAGAACGTTGTGTACGTACCTGTTACTCCCCTAAAAGGAAACCAATGAGAACGTTGTGTACGTACCTGTTACTCCCCCTATAAGGAAACCAATTAGAACGTTGTGTACGTACCTGTTACTCCTCCTATAAGGAAACCAATGAGAACGTTGTGTACGTACCTGTTACTCCCCCTATAAGGAAACCAATGAGAACGTTGTGTACGTACCTGTTACTCCCCCTATAAGGAAACCAATGAGAGCGTTGTGTACGTACCTGTTACTCCCCTATAAGGAGACCAATGAGAACGTTGTGTACGTACCTGTTACTCCCCTATAAGGAAACCAATAAGAACGTTGTGTACGTACATGTTACTCCCCCTATAAGGAAACCAATGAGAACGATGTGTACGTACCTGTTACTCCCCTATAAGGAGACCAATGAGAACGTTGTGTACGTACCTGTTACTCCCCTATAAGGAGACCAATGAGAACGTTGTGTACGTACCTGTTACTCCCCCTATAAGGAAACCAATAAGAACGTTGTGTACGTACATGTTACTCCCCTATAAGGAAACCAATAAGAACGTTGTGTACGTACCTGTTACTCCCCTATAAGGAGACCAATGAGAACGTTGTGTACGTACGTGTTACTCCCCTATAAGGAAACCAATAAGAACGTTGTGTACGTACATGTTACTCCCCCTATAAGGAAACCAATGAGAACGTTGTGTACGTACATGTTACTCCTCCTATAAGGAAACCAATAAGAACGTTGTGTACGTACCTGTTACTCCCCTATAAGGAGACCAATGAGAACGTTGTGTACGTACCTGTTACTCCCCCTATAAGGAAACCAATAAGAACGTTGTGTACGTACATGTTACTCCCCTATAAGGAAACCAATAAGAACGTTGTGTACGTACCTGTTACTCCCCTATAAGGAGACCAATGAGAACGTTGTGTACGTACGTGTTACTCCCCTATAAGGAAACCAATAAGAACGTTGTGTACGTACATGTTACTCCCCCTATAAGGAAACCAATGAGAACGTTGTGTACGTACATGTTACTCCTCCTATAAGGAAACCAATAAGAACGTTGTGTACGTACGTGTTACTCCCCTATAAGGAGACCAATGAGAACGTTGTGTACGTACCTGTTACTCCCCTATAAGGAGACCAATAAGAACGTTGTGTACGTACCTGCTACTCCCCCTATAAGGAAACCAATTAGAGCGTTGTGTACGTACCTGTTACTCCCCTATAAGGAAACCAATGAGAACGTTGTGTACGTACGTGTTACTTCCCTATAAGGAAACCAATGAGAACGTTGTGTACGTACCTGTTACTCCCCTATAAGGAAACCAATGAGAACGTTGTGTACGTACCTGTTACTCCCCTATAAGGAAACCAATGAGAGCGTTGTGTACGTACGTGTTACTCCCCCTATAAGGAAACCAATGAGAACGTTGTGTACGTACCTGTTACTCCCCCTATAAGGAAACCAATAAGAACGTTGTGTACGTACCTGTTACTCCCCTATAAGGAAACCAATGAGAACGTTGTGTACGTACCTGTTACTCCCCTATAAGGAAACCAATGAGAGCGTTGTGTACGTACCTGTTACTCCCCTATAAGGAAACCAATAAGAACGTTGTGTACGTACGTGTTACTCCCCCTATAAGGAAACCAATAAGAACGTTGTGTACGTACGTGTTACTCCCCTATAAGGAGACCAATGAGAACGTTGTGTACGTACCTGTTACTCCCCCTATAAGGAAACCAATAAGAACGTTGTGTACGTACGTGTTACTCCCCCTATAAGGAAACCAATAAGAACGTTGTGTACGTACGTGTTACTCCCCTATAAGGAAACCAATGAGAACGTTGTGTACGTACCTGTTACTCCCCTATAAGGAAACCAATGAGAGCGTTGTGTACGTACGTGTTACTCCCCTATAAGGAAACCAATAAGAACGTTGTGTACGTACCTGTTACTCCCCCTATAAGGAAACCAATGGGAACGTTGTGTACGTACCTGTTACTCCCCTATAAGGAAACCAATGAGAGCGTTGTGTACGTACGTGTTACTCCCCTATAAGGAAACCAATAAGAACGTTGTGTACGTACCTGTTACTCCCCCAATAAGGAAACCAATGGGAACGTTGTGTACGTACGTGTTACTCCCCTATAAGGAAACCAATGGGAACGTTGTGTACGTACCTGCTACTCCCCTATAAGGAAACCAATGAGAACGTTGTGTACGTACATGTTACTCCCCTATAAGGAAACCAATGAGAACGTTGTGTACGTACATGTTACTCCCCTATAAGGAAACCAATGCGAGCGTTGTGTACGTACGTGTTACTCCCCTATAAGGAAACCAATGAGAACGTTGTGTACGTACGTGTTACTCCCCTATAAGGAAACCAATGAGAACGTTGTGTACGTACCTGTTACTCCCCCTATAAGGAAACCAATGAGAACGGTGAGTACGTACCTGTTACTCCCCTATAAGGAAACCAATGAGAACGTTGTGTACGTACCTGCTACTCCCCCTATAAGGAAACCAATAAGAACGTTGTGTACGTACGTGTTACTCCCCTATAAGGAGACCAATAAGAACGTTGTGTACGTACCTGTTACTCCCCTATAAGGAAACCAATAAGAACGTTGTGTACGTACGTGTTACTTCCCTATAAGGAAACCAATGAGAACGTTGTGTACGTACCTGTTACTCCCCTATAAGGAAACCAATGAGAACGTTGTGTACGTACCTGTTACTCCCCTATAAGGAAACCAATGAGAACGTTGTGTACGTACGTGTTACTCCCCCTATAAGGAAACCAATAAGAACGTTGTGTACGTACGTGTTTCTTCCCTATAAGGAAACCAATAAGAACGTTGTGTACGTACCTGTTACTCCCCCTATAAGGAAACCAATAAGAACGTTGTGTACGTACCTGTTACTTCCCTATAAGGAAACCAATGAGAACGTTGTGTACGTACCTGTTACTCCCCTATAAGGAAACCAATGGGAACGTTGTGTACGTACGTGTTACTCCCCTATAAGGAAGTCAATGGGAACGTTGTGTACGTACCTGTTACTCCCCTATAAGGAGACCAATGAGAACGTTGTGTACGTACCTGTTACTCCCCTATAAGGAGACCAATAAGAACGTTGTGTACGTACGTGTTACTCCCCTATAAGGAGACCAATAAGAACGTTGTGTACGTACCTGTTACCTCCCCTATAAGGAAACCAATGGGAACGTTGTGTACGTACGTGTTACTTCCCTATAAGGAAACCAATGAGAACGTTGTGTACGTACCTGTTACTCCCTTATAAGGAAACCAATAAGAACGTTGTGTACGTACGTGTTACTCCCCTATAAGGAAACCAATGAGAACGTTGTGTACGTACGTGTTACTCCCCTATAAGGAAACCAATGAGAACGTTGTGTACGTACCTGTTACTCCCCTATAAGGAAACCAATAAGAACGTTGTGTACGTACGTGTTACTTCCCTATAAGTAAACCAATGAGAACGTTGTGTACGTACCTGTTACTCCCCTATAAGGAAACCAATGAGAACGTTGTGTACGTACGTGTTACTCCCCTATAAGGAAACCAATAAGAACGTTGTGTACGTACGTGTTACTTCCCTATAAGGAAACCAATGAGAACGTTGTGTACGTACCTGTTACTCCCCTATAAGGAAACCAATAAGAACGTTGTGTACGTACCTGTTACTCCCCTATAAGGAAACCAATGAGAGCGTTGTGTACGTACCTGTTACTCCCCTATAAGGAAACCAATGAGAACGTTGTGTACGTACGTGTTACTCCCTTATAAGGAAACCAATGAGAGCGTTGTGAACGTACGTGTTACTCCCCTATAAGGAAACCAATGAGAACGTTGTGTACGTACCTATTACTCCCCTATAAGGAAACCAATGAGAACGTTGTGTACGTACCTGTTACTCCCCTAAAAGGAGACCAATAAGAACGTTGTGTACGTACCTGTTACTCCCCTATAAGGAAACCAATAAGAACGTTGTGTACGTACCTGTTACTCCCCTATAAGGAAACCAATGAGAACGTTGTGTACGTACCTGTTACTCCCCCTATAAGGAAACCAATGAGAACGTTGTGTACGTACGTGTTACTCCCCTATAAGGAAACCAATAAGAACGTTGTGTACGTACGTGTTACTCCCCTATAAGGAAACTAATGAGAACGTTGTGTACGTACGTGTTACTCCCCCTATAAGGAAACCAATGAGAACGTTGTGTACGTACGTGTTACTCCCCTATAAGGAAACCAATGAGAACGTTGTGTACGTACCTGTTACTCCCCTATAAGGAAACCAATGAGAACGTTGTGTACGTACGTGTTACTCCCCTATAAGGAAACCAATAAGAACGTTGTGTACGTACCTGTTACTCCCCCTATAAGGAAACCAATGAGAACGTTGTGTACGTACGTGTTACTCCCCTATAAGGAAACCAATGAGAACGTTGTGTACGTACGTGTTACTCCCCTATAAGGAAACCAATGAGAACGTTGTGTACGTACCTGTTACTCCCCTATATGGAAACCAATGAGAACGTTGTGTACGTACGTGTTACTCCCCTATAAGGAAACCAATAAAAACGTTGTGTACGTACCTGTTACTCCCCTATAAGGAAACCAATGAGAACGTTGTGTACGTACCTGTTACTCCCCTATAAGGAAGACCAATGAGAACGTTGTGTACGTACGTGTTACTCCCCTATAAGGAGCAAATGAGAACGTTGTGTACGTACCTGTTACTCCCCTTCAAGGAAACCAATAAGAACGTTGTGTACGTACCTGTTACTCCCCTATAAGGAGACCAATAAGAACGTTGTGTACGTACCTGCTACTCCCCCTATAAGGAAACCAATGAGAACGTTGTGTACGTACCTGTTACTTCCCTATAAGGAAACCAATGAGAACGTTGTGTACGTACCTGTTACTCCCCTATAAGGAAACCAATGGGAACGTTGTGTACGTACCTGTTACTCCCCTATAAGGAAACCAATGAGAACGTTGTGTACGTACCTGTTACTCCCCTATAAGGAAACCAATGAGAGCGTTGTGTACGTACCTGTTACTCCCCTATAAGGAAACCAATAAGAACGTTGTGTACGTACCTGTTACTCCCCTATAAGGAAACCAATGAGAACGTTGTGTACGTACCTGCTACTCCCCCTATAAGGAAACCAATTAGAACGTTGTGTTCGTACCTGTTACTCCCCCTATAAGGAAACCAATAAGAACGTTGTGTACGAACCTGCTACTCCCCCTATAAGGAAACCAATGAGAACGTTGTGTACGTACCTGTTACTCCCCCTATAAGGAAACCAATAAGAACGTTGTGTACGAACCTGCTACTCCCCCTATAAGGAAACCAATAAGAACGTTGTGTACGAACCTGCTACTCCCCCTATAAGGAAACCAATAAGAACGTTGTGTACGAACCTGCTACTCCCCCTATAAGGAAACCAATGAGACCGACGAGTGATGTATTCAGGAAAGACGTGATGAGAACACTGAGGCCGAGCACGGTAGAGGCACCCAAAGCTACCATCCTGTACTCAAACCGCACCAGCACGATTGCCGCCAGTAACACTACAACATAGATTCTGAATGTATGTTTTGTGCGACATTGACACCTCAACCTGAAGGATTTGATATCTTAATTATGGGTATTAGGTTTTACAGATAAGCTTGGGTTGTTTGTATTTTTCGTCCTATTAACAGTTATGGTCTTTTAAGGTTTAGTAGGGGAGGAAAGTCGAAGTTCCTAAGGCCAATCCATCGACAATGACAAGTACCTTGCGACTGCCCCACGTATGCGTCGAATACGTGATCTAGGGGGCTAGTGGTAGCAGAAAAAATGACACCTTAATAAATTGGCCACTGCAACCCAGAGTTAGATGGCTAGTGGTAGCAGAAGGTCACACACATTAACCACTTGGTCACCGCAACCCAGAGGTGGAGGGTTAGTGGTAGCAGAAGGTCACACACATTAACCACTTGGTCACCGCAACCCAGAGGTGGAGGGTTAGTGGTAGCAAAACGTCAAACACCTTAACCACTTGGTCACCGCAACCCAGAGGTGGAGGGTTAGTGGTAGCAAAATGTCAAACATCGTAACCACTCCTCCACCGCGGACCCCTTGGCCCATTTTATAGAGATTACATGAGTAGTTCCGTACATATAATGGATGGTATAATGAAGACCATTGATGCTACAGATAAATGTCGACGGCTAGAATCCGGCCGGAGAAAGCACAGGCACCTGAGAATTTGTTACAGCTAGTTTAAAAAAGAACGTAAAATTTCCGTGTCTCAAAGTTTTCGTCAGCTATCCTGCCACTTTTGCATAGCAAATGAGTTTTGACGTCCCTGCACGCGTGGCCTTCCGCTTTCATTGGATGGCGCTCGTCCTTTAAATATAGGCATCCAATGACAGCAAAAGGCATGCGCGTGCAGTGACGTCAAAACGCATTTGCTATGCAAAAGTGACAGGGTAGCCGACGAAAACTTTGAGACACGGAAATTTTGCGTTCTTTTGGAGGAAATTGAGATTATTTCTGCAGAAGAAGGATATATTTGGGAGGCTTTTAAAATAAAAAATGTCCATTTTTCCAACGGTACCAAGCGTTTTTTCTTACCTCAGCTAGAAATGTGATTTTTGATTCAAGAAATGTAGGTTGGGTCGATTTTTCGACCTCGAGAGCTTTCCACCCTTTAGTCTTTAAGACCATTGAGGGGGGCATTTTTATTGAAAATTGATCTTAACCCTATAAAAGTTCCTTGAAGTTTTGAACGTGTTTAATGTAGATGTTTAAGAGCAAATAGCCTCAACTAAGGAGTTTGTCCAATGACTCTGAAATGATATGAAAAAGATGGAATATTATATGAATATTCAGATCATATGTTAAATCTGGAGTGCGTATTGAACACAACTTTTAGGATTGGTCTAAAATGTATAAAATGGGTTATTGTGAAACATGGACCTGTTAATCCTGCTTTACGCCAGAAACCTACCGGACAAAATCCGAGTACAAGTGAAAGCCAGTTGAATCTGGTGTTGGTGCTCGCCCCAGTCCGTCAGATCCTTCTTCACCTGGTCCGCCATGCCTATCTGCTCGAAGACCCAGGCGAACAGTTGACTCTCCCCGCTGATCATAAAGGTAATGACGCTGTTACAAAGGTTGATGAGGATGCAGGCCGTTAACAGACCACAACACCCTGTGCGTGTCTCCGCTGGCACTGTCGTCTGCTGGCGCCATCTCTGACGACAGAGAAAGATACGAATACGAACTTTTGTTATAATTTGTAACATCTTTCTATTAATAGATTTCTTGTTGGGGTATATGTTTTCTATAGTACCCGCTCTGATGAAACTCGCTCCATTTTCTAAAACACTGAATTCTGACTTCGAATTAAGAACTTAAACAAGTAATCCCCTGTTGACAGAAGGAGCATGTATATTTATTCCAAGACTACATCATTGACACATTCATCGATTTAAAAGCATTTGTTTTTGCAAAACGTGATCCGATTTGGCTAATGATTCAATTTGGACCTTCCTCAATAATGATGAAAATGAAACTCACAAACTAACTTAAGACTTAAAGAATCTACCCAGGCTAACAAATGCGTTATCTCTGGATTAGGAGGGTCTATGGGCTCATATACCCTTTAGTTATTATAGAATCCCCGCCTTTATTGATAGAAGGGGTTGACGAGCCCAGAGACCCGTCCTAACTCAGAAATAATTAATTATGACTGGGTTGACGTGTCGGGAGACCCGTCCTAACTCAGAGATAATTAATTATGACTGGGTTGACGAGTCGGGAGACCCGTCCTAACTCAGAGATAATTAATTATGACTGGGTTGACGTGTCGGGAGACCCGTCCTAACTCAGAGATAATTAATAATGACCATGTGTCAAGATTGTAAATTGTTGAAATATGTAGGAAAAACTAAAAACTTTTTTTCTAACATATTCGCAAAAACTTGAATGTTTGATAGTTGTTTGGTCCTGGATAATAAGATCATACATCAAAATTCAAGTGCCTGTAATATCTATAAGATATGTAAATTTGTATGTACACAACCATTATAAAGGCGCTATAAAGGTACGTTTTGATTCCCTGTGAGTAACTTCATTCGGCGTTCCACACAGTCACGTCATTGGCACTCCTCTTTTGCGAGAGGTGAGAGCGGCGACGAACATTTATTTTTCATTCCATATGGGACGGCAATTACCGAGTACCATGTCGTATTGTCTTTGCTTGAATAGCTTTCGTGATCTAAAATGGTCATCCACAAATGAAGCATGCCGTAACATTGGTAAAAAAGTGTAGATACACCTATATGCCTTACATCGGCGAAAGGTGGTGTATACACTTGACCAGGGGCATAAGAAAGAAATGGGTTAGTCCTGACAGCTCCATCTTACCAGAGAAGTACAAATTATACGTCTCTGATCTTCCACACACGGAAATCAGTGAAAACGTTATATTGTACACAACCATTCCAATAACGACCAGCTGGTAATAATAACGATCTCCATAAAGTCAAATCCATAAGCAGTATGTACTCTATTCAGATCTTGGATTTTCCGCATATACCCACCAATGCTACCAAACTTTTTTTTTGGCGCTACATAAATGACAAGAGGCCCAGAGGGCCTGTATCGCTCACCTGGATATATTGGTATCTAGGTTATCATGGTAAAATATTTTCCCCGCTCCTCAGCCCCCTGGGGGGGGGGGGGGGGGGGGGTCAGTCCCACCATTAGTACAATTTTGAATCCTAAGCACCTAGGGATGCTTTCTACCAAATAAGGTTGATTTCCAATCAGTGGTTATGGAGAAGACGTCGCTAATATCAATACAGCTAAATAACTCTTTTTGGCCCGCCCCTCAGCCCCCTGGGGGGTCAGTCCCACTATTAGTATTAGAAGAAGTCGCTTAAACCATGATATAGATAAATAACCCTTTTTGGCCCCGCGATCAGCCCCCTAGGGGGTCAGTCCTACCTTTAGTACAATTTTGAATCCTGGGCACCTAAGGGTGCTTCCTGCCAAATAAGGTTGATTTCCAATCAGTGGCAATAGAGAAGAAGTCGCTTATATCAATATAGCTAAATAATTCTTTATGGCCCCATCCCTCAGCCCCCTGGGGGGTCATTCCCACCATGAGTACAATTTTGATTCCGGAGCACCTAGTGATGCTTCCTGCCAAATAAGGTTGATTTCCAATCAGCGGTTATGGAGAAGAAGTCGCTTAAACCATGATATAGATAAATAACCCTTTTTGGCCCCGCCCTCAGCCCCCTAGGGGGTCAGTCCCACCATTTGTACAATTTTGAATCCTGGGCACCTAGGATGCTTCCTGCCAAATAAGGTTGATTTCGAAACAGTAATTATGAAAAAGAAGTCGCTTAAACCAATATAGCTTAATAACCCTTTTTGGCCCAAACCCTCAGCCCCCTGGGGGGTCAGTCCCACCATAAGTACAATTTTGAATCCTGGTCACCTGAAGATGCTTCCTGCCAAATACGGCTGATTTCCAATCAGTGGTTATGGAGAAGAAGTCGCTAATATCAATATAGCTAAATAATTCTTTATGGCCCCACCCCTCAACCCCCTGGGGGGTCATTCCCGCCATGAGTACAATTTTGAATCCTGAGTACCTAGGGATGCTTCCTGCCAAATAAAGCTGATTTCCAATCAGTGGTTATGGAGAAGAAGTCGCTTTAACCAATATAGCTAAATAACCCTTTTTGGCCCCGCCCTCAGCCCCCTAGGGGGTCAGTCCCACCATAAGTACAATTTTGAATCCTGGGCACCTGAAGATGCTTCCTGCCAAATTTGGTTGATTTCCAATCAGTGGTTATGGAGAAGAAGTCGCTAATATCAATATAGCTAAATAATTCTTTTTGGCCCCACCCCTCAGCCCCCTGGGGGGTCATTCCCACAATGAGTACAATTTTGAATCCTGAGTACCTAGGGATGCTTCTTGCCAAATAAAGCTGATTTCCAATCAGTGGTTATGGAGAAGAAGTCGCTTAAACCATTATAGCTAAATAACCTTTTTTGGCCCCGCCCTCAGCCCCCTAGGGCCTCAGTCCCACCATTAGTACAATTTTGAATCCTGGGCACCTAAGGATGCTTCCTGCCAAATTAGGTTGATTTCCTATCAGTGGTTATGGTGTCGTTTAAAGAATTGTTGACGGACGACGGACGGACGACGGACGGACGACGGACGGACGACAGACGGACGACGGACGGACGACGGACGCCACGGTATGGCATAAGCTCACCTCGGTCCTTCGGACCAGGTGAGCTAATAAAGCTCATCACAAGCTTCAGACAGTCTTTGGTTTCCTTTGCATGTTATCCTTGTCCGTTGAGGAAATAGAGCAGGTGGTGGGACAAATATTTTATTTCATATTTTTACTGATCTTATCCAAATTAATAAGCTTCATATCATTTTTTTTAAACATTTCTAAACCTTACAATGGTTAGAACAAGAAGCTTAAATTTTGACTGTGAGCTGTAATTGACAAAACAGGAAAATCTCAAGTGTCGATAACGGAAACACATTTTGATACATATGCGAGTGTGAGTGTGTCAGTGATACATGCGAGTGTGGTTGTGTCAGTGGTACATACGAGTGTGGGTATGTCTGTGATACATACGAGTGTAGGTGTGTCTGTGATACATACGAGTGTGGGTGTGTCTGTGATACATACGAGTGTGGGTGTGTCTGTGATACATACGAGTGTGGGTATGTCAGTGATACATACGAGTGTGGGTGTGTCTGTGATACATACGAGTGTGGGTGTGTCTGTGATACATACAAGTGTGGGTGTGTCTGTGATACATACGAGTGTGGTTGTGTCAGTGATACATACGAGTGTGGGTATGTCAGTGATACATACGAGTGTGGGTGTATCTGTGATACATACGAGTGTGGGTATGTCAGTGATACATACGAGTGTGGGTGTATCTGTGATACATACGAGTGTGGGTATGTCAGTGATATATACGAGTGTGGATGTGTCTGTGATACATACGAGTGTGGGTATGTCAGTGATACATACGAGTGTGGGTGTATCTGTGATACATACGAGTGTGGGTGTGTCTGTGATACATAAGAGTGTGGGTATGTCTGTGATACATACGAGTGTGGATGTGTCTGTGATACATACGAGTGTGGGTGTGTCTGTGGTGATACATACGAGTGTGGGTGTGTCTGTGGTGATACATACGAGTGTGGGTGTGTCTGTGATATACACGAGTGTGGCTGTGTCTGTGATACATACGAGTGTGGGTGTGTCTGTGATACATACGAGTGTGGGTGTGTCTGTGATACATACGAGTGTGGGTGTGTCTGTGATATACACGAGTGTGGCTGTGTCTGTGATACATACGAGTGTGGGTGTGTCTGTGATACATACGAGTGTGGGTATGTCAGTGATACATACGAGTGTGGGTATGTCTGTGATACATACGAGTGTGGGTGTGTCTGTGATACATACGAGTGTGGGCATGTCTGTGATACAAACGAGTGTGGGTGTGTCTGTGATACATACGAGTGTGGGTATGTCAGTGATACATACGAGTGTGGGTATATCTGTGATACATACGAGTGTGGGTGTGTCTGTGATACATACGAGTGTGGGTGTGTCTGTGATACATACGAGTGTGGGTGTGTCTGTGATACATACGAATGTGGGTGTGTCTGTGATACATACGAGTGTGGGTGTATCTGTGATACATACGAGTGTGGGTATGTCAGTGATACATACGAGTGTGGGTGTATCTGTGATACAAACCAGTGTGTGGGTATGTCTGTGATATACACGAGTGTGGGTGTGTCTGTGATATACAAGAGTGTGGCTGTATCTGTGATACATACGAGGTTGGGTATGTCTGTGATACATACGAGTGTGGGTGTATCTGTGATACATACGAGTGTGGGTGTATCTGTGATACATACGAGTGTGGCTGTGTCTGTGATATACACGAGTGTGGGTGTGTCTGTGATACATACGAGTGTGGGTGTATCTGTGATACAAACGAGTGTGGGTGTGTCTGTGATACATACGAGTGTGGCTGTGTCTGTGATACAAACGAGTGTGGGTGTATCTGTGATACAAACGAGTGTGGGTGTATCTGTGATACAAACGAGTGTGGGTGTGTCTGTGATACATACGAGTGTGGGTGTATCTGTGATACAAACGAGTGTGGGTGTATCTGTGATACATACGAGTGTGGCTGTGTCTGTGATATACACGAGTGTGGGTGTATCTGTGATACATACGAGTGTGGGTGTGTCTGTGATACATACGAGTGTGGGTGTGTCTGTGATACATGCGAGTGTGGGTGTATCTGTGATACATACGAGTGTGGGTATGTCTGTGATACATGCGAGTGTGGGTGTATCTGTGATACATACGAGTGTGGGTGTATCTGTGATACATACGAATGTGGGTGTATCTGTGATACATACGAGTGTGTCTGTGTGTCTGTGATACATGCGAGTGTGGGTGTGTCTGTGATACATATGCGAGTGTGGCTGTGTCTGTGATACATATGCGAGTGTGTCTGTGATACATACGAGTGTGGGTGTGTCTGTGATACATACGAGTATGGGTGTATCTTTGATACATACGAGTGTGGCTGTGTCTGTGATACATACGAGTGTATGTGTATCCGTGTGGTTTCTTTACCCCTTGACTGTTGTGTATACCCCATAAAGATAACGTGTTGCCATCGCTACCACTTAGGTCATACATAAAGTTTGATGACTCACCTTGTCCCGGGTGTCTGTGACCGTGGTAGAACCCGGCCCTATGCCTAGTTGTGTGTTCCCCACTACAATTGTGGTGGTCACCCCAGTGACTCCAGCTATGTGGGTCACGCCACCCATTGGCCGGTTCCCCGGGCCCTGCTGCATCGAGAGGTGCTGGACGTGTAGAGGTTGACGTGACCGTTGATCCACTGTAAAGTGTTCAGTTCAGTTTTAAATAAAGCAACTGTATCGTACACTCGTTTTCGTCATGCACTATGTACCAGGCAAAACGTCGAAGAGCTCACGTTTCACATCCACAATAGGGACTCATAAATAAGATTTTGGATAATGTAAAGTTTGTAACTGACGCTAAAGTTTCAGCACTTTTCATTTAGTCATTCAAATTAGCTCATCACATAATGTACTATTGGCTCCTATTTTCTTCCTTTCAAAAAATTAAATGTGTGCTGTTGGCATGTTTATAACACTGTATAAACATATTAAAATAAAAACTATGAGCTACTCAATTAAAAGATGACAATATCTTTCCCACTGCCAGAAATAAATCATGTCAGTGATCAACACATTTTCATTCAAGAATTTAACAAAGATGAAAGATCAAATAAGAATCATTGGAAAAAAAGTATAGAGGCAAATTTATTTGTGTAAACTTAAAATCTGAAATGGTGACAGCCCCTGAAAAAATTCTGGATCCGCCCCTGTTCAGTCTTAATCTACATGGATGTATTTCGTGCTCAAATTGTCACTGCATAAAGTGAACCGTTCACTTTAAGTGGTAGTGGTACATGTACATGGTTTACATTCGAGGCCCGGATGCCGTGACAGTATCAGAGGAGGTACGAATTCCATAAGACCTTTACATGCCAAATAGTCAAATATACGTAGGAGTTAACGGAATATAATAGTTAACGGAATATAATAGTCAAATATACGTACGAGTTAACGGAATATAATAGTTAACGGAATATAATAGTTAACAGAATATAATAGTCATATATACGTAGGAGTTAACGGAATATAATAGTTAATGTAATATAATAGTTAACGGAATATAAAAGTTAACGGAATATAATAGTCAAATATACGTAGGAGTTAACGGAATATTATAGTTAACGGAATATAATAGTTAAATATACGTAGGAGTTAACGGAATATAATAGTTAACGGAATATAATAGTCAAATATACGTAGGAGTTAACGGAATATAATAGTTAACGGAATATAATAGTTAACGGAATATAATAGTCAAATATACGTAGGAGTTAACGGAATATAATAGTTAACGGAATATAATAATTAAATATACGTAGGAGTTAACGGAATGTAATAGTTAACGGAATATAATAGTCAAATATACGTAGGAGTTAACGGAATATAATAGCTAACGGAATATAATAGTTAACGGAATATAACAGTTAAATATACGTAGGAGTTAACGGAATATAATAGTTAACGGAATATAACAGTTAAATATACGTAGGAGTTAACGGAATATAATAGTTAACGGAATATAACAGTTAAATATACGTAGGAGTTAACGGAATATAATAGTTAACGGAATATAACAGTTAAATATACGTAGGAGTTAACGTAATATAATAGTTAACGGAATACAATAGTTAAATATACGTAGGAGTTAACGGAATATAATAGTTAACGGAATATAACAGTTAAATATACGTAGGAGTTAACGGAATACAATAGTTAACGGAATATAATAGTTAAATATACGTAGGAGTTAACGGAATATAATAGTTAACGGAATATAATAGTCAAATATACGTAGGAGTTAACGGAATATAATAGTTAACGGAATATAATAGTTGACGGAATATAATAGTCAAATATACGTAGGAGTTAACGGAATATAATAGTTAACGGAATATAATAGTTAAATAAACGTAGGAGTTAACGGAATATAATAGTTAACGGAACATAATAGTTTAATATACGTAGGAGTTAACGGAATATAATAGTTAACGGAATATAATAGTTAACATAATATAATAGTTAAATATACGTAGGAGTTAACGGAATATAATAGTTAACGGAATATAATAGTTAAATATACGTAGGAGTTAACGGAATATAATAGTTAACATAATATAATAGTTAAATATACGTAGGAATTAACGGAATATAATAGTTAACGGAATATAATAGTTAAATATACGTAGGAGTTAACGGAATATAATAGTTAACGGAATATAATAGTTAGCGGAATATAATAGTTAAATATACGTAGGAGTTAACGGAATATAATAGTTAAATATACGTAGGAGTTAACGGAATATAATAGTTAACGGAATATAATAGTTAAATATACGTAGGAGTTAACGGAAAATAATAGTTAACGGAATATAATAGTCAAATATACGTAGGAGTTAACGGAATATAATAGTCAAATATACGTAGGAGTTAACGGAATATAATAGTTAACGGAATATAATTGTTAACGGAATATAATAGTAAAATATACGTAGGAGTTAACGGAATATAATAGTTAACGGAATATAATAGTTAACGGAATATAATAGTCAAATATACGTACGAGTTAACGTAATATTATAGTTAACGGAATATAATAGTAAAATATACGTAGGAGTTAACGGAATATAATAGTTAACTGAATATAATAGTTAACATAATATAATAGTTAAATATACGTAGGAGTTAACGGAATATGATAGTTAACGGAATATAATAGTTAAATATACGTAGGAGTTAACGGAATATAATAGTTAACGGAATATAATAGTTAACGGAATGTAATAGTTAACGGAATATAATAGTCAAATATACGTAGGAGTTAACGGAATATGATAGTTAACGGAATATAATAGTTAACGGAATATAATAGTAAAATATACGTAGGAGTTAACGGAACATAATAGTTAACGGAATATAATAGTTAACGGAATATAATAGTCAAATATACGTACGAGTTAACGGAATATTATAGTTAACGGAATATAATAGTAAAATATACGTAGGAGTTAACGGAATATAATAGTTAACGGAATATAATAGTTAACGGAATATAATAGTCAAATATACGTAGGAGTTAACGGAATATAATAGTCAAATATACATAGGAGTTAACGGAATATAATAGTTAACGGAATATAATAGTTAACGGAATATAATAGTCAAATATACGTAGGAGTTAACGGAATATAATATTAAACGGAATATAATAGTTAAATATACGTAGGAGTTAACGGAATATAATAGTAAACGGAATATAATAGTTAACGGAATATAATAGTTAACGGAATATAATAGTCAAATATACGTACGAGTTAACGGAATATAATAGTTAACGGAATATAATAGTCAAATATACGTAGGAGTTAACGGAATATAATAGTTAACGGAATATAATAGTTAAATATACGTAGGAGTTAACGGAATATAATAGTTAACGGAATATAATAGTTAAATATACGTAGGAGTTAACGGAATATAATAGTTAACGGAATATAATAGTTAACGGAAACATGCAACAGGACTTCTTGTCGTTAAGGTAAGAAAAGATCAAGTGACGTGAAAATATATAGCAGATCAAGACTAATGCCTAATAATTAGATTATCTAGTAGCCTTATTATATTAACATCAACTTACTTTTTGAGAGAATGATCCGTCGTTTTTTCGCATTGTCCACCTAAGATTGAGATCTAGCCATAATATATATTCCGAGTGTTCCAGGAAGTAGAGAAAATGAAAGTATGCAATCTTGTCATAGTTAACCGGGACAAAACAAAAATATTTATCACCTTATCATATTGGATATTGAGATTTAGAAATGTGCACGTTTGTCAGCACTACTAAGCACTAATTAGCTAATTCGAGAAACGAGGACATTACATATATCTGTGTAAAAGGAATATCCACAGCTACTGCTTACAACCAGAGCTACTTTCACTTTCACTTTCGACTAGCTTTCTTGGAATCACAGAGCTGCTAGAATTCGCGAAATGAATACGTTACTAATTGTGCGTGTAGTGTAACACACGAAATTGGGTTCGATAGTAAATTATTTTACGTGGAATTCTTGTATCATCATCATCATCATCATCATCATCCATCATCATCATCACCACCATCATCATCTATAACCTTAAAAATAAAAAAAATGCCTGATTAAATGTGAATATTGATAGTGCCGACGTACCACATCCTTCATTCAGATCTTGTAAGTTTTCAGACGTTTCTTCACAACCGTAACTGAATAAATACTCAATAAGTGCAGGGCTCCAGACAGCCCCGGTTTTAGTAACTAAGGGCTGCCCATGAGCAGCTGCCTAGTACTTAGTCTAGTGTAGAGGGACTTTCTGTCTGAATATGACCATATCACAATACTTACTGTGTTCAGAATTCCAGGTTGCAGTCTTGTTCAACTGGACCCTCTAGATCGAAGCTTTCAATAAAATGTCGGACAGCCTCGTTACAGCTTGCTGCTGACGCATATATATAGGCCTGTATAATACAGGCAGCAATTTAAAATAGCCTCGCGCTCGCTGGTAGCTTGCCTTCTGCTAGCTATATAGCTTGCCTTCTAATAAAAGTATTTCAAGTAGTGTTCGCTGCGTACTTTCACACCTAAATTCAAATAAGATGTGCGAAATTTGTTTTCAAAGTTACAAAAAATAGGAACACAATGTCATTATCGAATGTGTATATATACATTGCATTGATTTTAATGTTGTTTTATAACTAAGAACTTGTTACACGCTATGTACAGAACTTACATTTGATGAATAGGCGTGTATTTTTCACTTGTTTATATCTAAATAAACCCGGGGTACATGATTGGTTTAATAATATATATAAATAATTGTCTCATCTCCGATGTAATATTATGTTCAGTGGCTATAACTTGTATAGCGAGTACACCGGGTACTTTGCCTGGATTTCAGAAAATCACCTGTTCTACTTTTTTCTTAGAAACAGGTTTACAGGTCAGCTTATAGTAGGAACCCAGCTTATCGTCGGAAACCCACGGTACACTCTCTAACGCTTGCATATACCGACGATGAGGTCAAGCTTAGCTATCTCAAGAGGTCAACTATATATATTCCGTAAACTTTTGGTCACGCGATCGTCTAGGAGACTCCACCGTGGGTACCTGGCTGTGTATCCGTAGTATATATATGGGTGTATGTAGGCGGATCATAACCCCTGTTTATATGGAGGATAGTACTTTACATGGTAGACTGGCTCCCGTCTCTACAATGGTATACAGATATTGAATTATTTATAAAAGAAATAGTTTAATAATTTTGATCATGTGGATGTCTGATTCTAAGAGTTGGAAACAAGGCATACTTGCCAACTTTTTAAAATTTTCATGTGGGAGATTACGCGTGCTCAGAATTGAAAACATAAATAATATGTATACATGTACATTCTGGGGGAAAATAACACTTTTAAATTGCTTCTTTTGAGCGCTTCCTTCATGTGAAACCATCAGATCTTTAAAAATAGGAACAGTTAAGCAAATTCCAAAGTTGAAAATGCAACATTTCATGGTCCAAAATCGGGAGTCTCCCTCCTAAATAGGGAGGGTTGGGAAGTATGACCTTATAGCAGAGACGTATATAAGCCAGAGATTGGCAACTCGCGTAGATCTCGCAATTTCTCGCATGAGCCTAATGTTCTCAGAGATTTGTCGTGAGATAGGGCTGCGGTCCGCGTGTAGTGGATACTGGATTAAGTTTAATGACAGATCTTAAAAAATAAACATGCGATAAAAAACCCATCTGGTTAATAAAATAGATGTATATGAACTTTTCTAAATCCATGGGGATCGTTTTTAGTGTAAAATAAGGGTGACTAACTTGTGTGAAAATGTAAATTATATTTTTTACATGTAAGAGATTGGGTATGAATTGGCAGTTGGCAGGGTGTGTAAATATGTCGTGAACTTCGCCTAGAATAGTTATTCTAACTAGTCAGAAGTGTAAGATTACAATTAACAGTACTGAACGATCCCTTGAAGCTTTCTGTCCGGTTCATTCCCACTCAGCCAACATCTTAAAACAACATTACCTGTATTTACCTGGACAAATCTGAGTATAGTCTATTTCAATATATTAATAAGTATAAATCACCTGTTCTTTTATTTCCAAATTAAACTAAGTCAACTACAATAAAAGATACTTTGTAATTAAAAAAATAAAATAAAAAAGAAACTTTGTGATTGAAAAAAAAATTAAAACAAAACTTCATAAATAATTTCACCAAAAACATTATTACACTGTATATTTTTTTTTTTACCAGAGACGTATATAAATGGTATGTATTTTAGGTTTAGGTTTTTATTTTCTAATTTACAAATAATCATCTTTAAGACAGTACGTAATAAACAACTATACATTGTATTTGTTTCACTTTAGCAAACACTCAGATAACAGTTGATTACCTGGAAAATGGTAGAAATGGATTATTATTCTGTTCCAGGTAGATTCAAATTCTTAGTTAAATTATTTTTATATATAGATACAAAATGTCATAAAAATCTTTTAAAATTTAACTTAGATGGTTTCAACTAAATAATATTTTATGCAAGGAAGAAATTGTAAGTACTCTTAAGCTTCTCTTCAGCTTCACAAATTAAAATAAATTATGCTCTTATAATAAAATCTGTTACACTCTATCAATGATCGATCTGTATATCAAACTATTTTATTTCATTTTTAATGGGGATAAGAAACGGAACAGTTGATAGCAGAAAACATATATAAAGCATTATAAAATCAAACTGGCTTTCGAAAGCATTACTGGATAATGCTTCTATTTCATGTTAACAGCAAAATTACAATATTATAAACAAAGAATTATACTTTAACTTTGATTATTAAGGGATTGAGACAAGGGAGAAGGGTACCAGGTTTTATTTATTTGAAGCAAGGAAGAAGTTATTTATCTTTTCTTTTTTGTATCTTTCTTGTTGGAGATTTTTTATCAAAAAGTATGATTCAATGCATAGTAATAAAAGTAATAAATTCAAAGAATGAACTTATGAAAATATCTGTACTCAAATGATACAAAGTTTATACTATAAATTCTAAAATTTCTTTAGCTAGCGAATATTATATATGCTAGAAATTTAAGATAATAATAAAACAAAACCTAAAGTATTTTCCAAAACATACAGTTTTTATAGTTGGTATAAGGTTTAAACAAAAATTCCACAGAACCTAATGCAAGTGCCGTCTGTGTGATCAACAGAAGAAAGATTATGGGACAGATATATGCACTTTTCAATTAAGAAATGTTATTCATGTGAACATTTCCGCTGGAGTTAGACAAGTCTCTCCGGATACAGTAACACCAAGAAATGTATGGTCTGATTCTGCATGTATATTATTAAGTTTTCAGAGCTTATCAATTCCCACAATTTCAAAACTTAAAATGAACTTATATAATAGTAAGTTGATCAAGGCTTGTTTAAATAATTATTTTATCTTGAGTCCTCCATATACACATTGTATATTTGTTGTGAATGTGTTCTCTCTAAACATCAGTTTTTTTTAATGAGATAAAATGAATAAGTTCAAGTTCAAAATAATTCCACAGGTAAGTTGTTACCTGGGAATTAGGCACTTTCCAAAAACAGACTATAGCCTTACCTGTAATTAGCACCTATTGTTCTCACCCTGTAACAACACTACCTGTGCCCTATACTAAAATAGGATATGTTGGCCGAGTGGGAAGACACCTTCTGTCCCTACCCACACCTATTCCCCCCTTTGTTCGGCTCCCGTAAATAAGATCTCCACACAGGTAAGTCATCAACTGCACACCTGTGATGACCCCCGCGGCTCTCCATCCACACAGGGGTTATTTGTGTGTCCCAGTATATAATTAGCGTTGAAACTAGCAAAAAGGCGAAGTGAATAAAATTATCATTTGGATGTTCATGTAAAAAGTTATAGTTCACCCTATATTCAGTTAGATTTTATTTCAAATCAATATTTGAGAATGGATATTATGAAAAATATACAGTAAATCACGGTAAATTTTCATACATGTATTTCAACCTCATTTTGAAATACTGCTTATATACGTCTCTGCTTATATTAAGTAAAGGCCCAATATACGTAACTTTCGGCAAATCTTGAAGCGAAAATCAAACCTGATAACTTTTTATTTATTGATTTAGTTAAAATTAACTCATATCAGCAACTTTTAAGATGAAATCGCACGCGGTTACCGGTACAGCAGCAGTTGAAACTCGGTATTTGTAAACTAGCGTCCATTTTGAACTCTCTTAATTTCTTAATTCAGCTTCTTAGTTGGATTTGGATTTTTCTGTCAAGAGATTCTTGTTAGTTACCGCTCAGGTTTACTTCGTTTAAGACTTATTTTTGCATGGTTATCAACTGGATTTTTTCATAATTTGTTCAGAATCCCGAAAAAATTCCTGAAGTTACGTATATTAAATTGGGCCTTTTTAAAGTAAATAAGGACGTCTTATTATCGGAAATGGTAACTTTAATGTCGAAATTATGCATACATCCGCAGTACCCAGGCTCCAGAACTTGACAATGTTCACAGGAAAACAGATCTATGCTAGGTGAAAATCTTCTTGGGTAATTGAACGACTAACGTACAGACGACTTTCTTAGTTAACAAATGAAAACTAATGCATCTTTTTTAGATTGGTAGTTTTTTTATTGTAAGAAATACTGTAATATTTATTTTGACTCGGAATGACATATAGATCTATTGAACTAATCAAACAATCATGAAAATACCAAGGGAGTGGGTAAACACATTGGTTTATAATCCAACATAATCGTTTATTTCTTGTTTGGTTTTGACTGTGTTCAACATACAAAAGTCCCTCTCAATCTATTTCACATTTCACAAACGTGTAGTCAAGTATCATCGTCGGAAACCGACGGTACAATTCTCTATCGTCTGTGTAAGGATGTACCATGGGTTTCCGACGACGGTCAAAATATGGAACATCCCTTCTCTATTTTGGTATCACATACGTAAAGACAATACAAGGGGAATTCCATATTCTATTTTTCACACACATGTAAACAAAGCTAAGGAACCCCTTCTTTATCTTAGACTCTTACCAGGTATTTGTCTTGGATATTCAATACAAGCGCAGACTATAAGAGATGGATTCAAAATGTCACTCCCATGTAGCCAATCCAATAGGGATTCCCTCTTTTAACTGATATAGTTTATACACATTATAAACAATTTATATGGGATAGTCTCAATAAAATATAAAGATATGTTTCACAGGTGTACGTTATGTCCCCCTCTGTCTAAATATACACAACAGGATCATGCTAGTATTGTCTGATGAACTGTCGTTCGGGATGGTATTTTGCCGAAAATTGATATAAATCCAGGAAATATGTAAAATCACTCTGATTTCTTCAGTATAGGTCAAACTGTAGCAGAAGTAAATCCTTGTGGTATACACATTTGCTGGAGGAGAATTGCCTTTCTATTGGAAAGTTTCAAATCAAGAATGTGTATATGTGTTCATAATAAAAGGGGAATCACTTTTTAATGAATGGTTTGCCATGTATACACAACACCAGGGGTACCCCCTTTTCTTATTGAATGGTTTTACCATGTATACACAATAATAGGGGTATCCCCTATTCGTATTGAATGGTTTACCATGTATACAATACTAAGGGTATTCCCTATTCGTATTGAATGGTTTACCATGTATACAATACTAAGGGTATTCCCTATTCGTATTGAATGGTTTACCATGTATACACAATACCATGGGTATCCCCTATTCTTATTGAATGGTTTACCATGTATACACAACACCGTGGGTATCCCATATTCTTATTGAATGGTTTACCATGTATACAATACCATGGGTATCCCCTATTCTTATTGAATGGTTTACCATGTATACACAATACCGTGGGTATCCCCTATTCTTATTGAATGGTTTACCATGTATACACAATACCGTGGGTATCCCATATTCTTATTGAATGGTTTACCATGTATACACAATACCATGGGTATCATCTACTTTCATTTAATGGTTTCACATTCATGTAGGTACACAATAAAGGAGAATGGGAATCCTCTATGTTAACAATACAAGGAAAAGGGGTATTACTCATTTATTGGAGGGTTCCATACACCTTTTACTCAATACCAGGTTAAATTTCCAATTGAAACACTTGTACACAATAATTATACTTAAAGACATTTTTATCAATCTGCCGAAACAGCATTATCTCCCTTGCATCCATTCCTCAAATTAAGTTACGCACCATGTTTGCATGTTACCCAAGCATATAGGTTGGTTGTTAATACACAAAAAGAGACATGTAAGGGTTTCTGGAAGCTCTAAAACAGTACACTTGTACGTCATAAACAGTACACTTGTACGCCATAAACAGTTCACTTGTACTCCATAAACACAGGTTAGCGTTGCCGACTTTTCTGTCAAATAAGCACTTTCCCGTTGATATTATCCAAGTTCTAGTAATCTGCACAAAGATACGGAAACAATTATCCAAGTTGGTGGACCTCAATGAGACAAAATCTGTAAATAATATTTTGAAAATCAACATTAATTAATGATAATAACACCAGTTAACTATCACAAAATTATTATCAAAAATACAGTGGAAGACATCATGAAATTAACAACACAATCAAGTCACAATATATCATATTAGGTCTGGACCTGTAAAATCATTATCAACATTATTCAGTTACTGTGATCTATGGCAATTGCTTGTAAGTTCTATAATAATTGAGAATCAATAATTCAGCGTTGCCGACTTCTCTGTCAAATAAGCAATTTCCCATCGACATTATCCAAGTTCTTTTATTATTTTTTTTTCACACAAACATAACGTTTATGTGACAGTTATATTCATATTCTTTTTGTATCAAGTAAAAGTTTGATTTCATTTTCTGAAAATTGTCCATAAAAACATCTTTGCTATTGAAGAAGCTAATCCACTGTGCTACTATTGAGGAAGCTAATCCACTGTGCTGTTATTGAGGAAGCTAATCCACTGTGCTGTTATTGAGGAAGTTAATCCACTGTGCTGCTATTGAGGAAGCTAATCCACTGTGCTGTTATTGAGGAAGTTTATCCACTGTGTTGTTATTGAGGAAGCTAATCCACTGTGCTGTTATTGAGGAAGCTAATCCACTGTGCTGCTATTGAGGAAGCTAATCCACTGTGCTGCTATTGAGGAAGCTATTCCACTGTGCTGCTATTGAGGAAGCTATTCCACTGTGCTGCTATTGAGGAAGCTATTCCACTGTGCTGCTATTGAGGAAGTTAATCCACTGTGCTGCTATTGAGGAAGCTAATCCTTTGTGATGCTATTGAGGAAGCTATTCCACTGTGCTGTTATTGAGGAAGCTAATCCAGCATGCTGCTATTGAGGAAGCTAATCCACTGTGCTGCTATTGAGGAAGCTAATCCACTGTGCTGCTATTGAGGAAGCTATTCCACTGTGCTGTTATTGAAGAAGCTAATCCACTGTGCTACTATTGAGGAAGCTAATCCACTGTGCTGCTATTGAGGAAGCTAATCCACTGTGCTGCTATTGAGGAAGCTAATCCACTGTGCTGTTATTGAGGAAGTTAATCCACTGTGCTGCTATTGAGGAAGCTAATCCACTGTGCTGCTATTGAGGAAGCTAATCCACTGTGCTGTTATTGAGGAAGCTAATCCACTGTGCTGCTATTGAGGAAGCTATTCCACCGTGCTGTTATTGAGGAAGCTAATCCACTGTGCTGTTATCGAGGAAGTTAATCCACTGTGCTGCTATTGAGGAAGCTAATCCACTGTGCTGTTATTGAGGAAGCTAATCCACTGTGTTGCTATTGAGGAAGCTAATCCACTGTGCTGTTATTGAGGAAGCTAATCCACTGTGCTACTATTGAGGAAGCTAATCCACTGTGCTGTTATTGAGGAAGCTAATCCACTGTGCTGTTATTGAGGAAGCTAATCCACTGTGCTGTTATTGAGGAAGCTAATCCACTGTGCTGTTATCGAGGAAGTTAATCCACTGTGCTGCTATTGAGGAAGCTAATCCACTGTGCTGCTATTGAGGAAGCTAATCCACTGTGCTGCTATTGAGGAAGCTAATCCACTGTGCTGTTATTGAGGAAGCTAATCCACTGTGCTGCTATTGAGGAAGCTAATCCACTGTGCTGCTATTGAGGAAGCTAATCCACTGTGCTGTTATTGAGGAAGCTAATCCACTGTGTTGCTATTGAGGAAGCTAATCCACTGTGCTGTTATTGAGGAAGCTAATCCACTGTGCTACTATTGAGGAAGCTAATCCACTGTGCTGTTATTGAGGAAGCTAATCCACTTTGCTGTTATTGAGGAAGCTAATCCACTGTGCTGCTATTGAGGAAGCTAATTCACTGTGCTGCTATTGAGGAAGCTAATCCACTGTGCTGTTATTGAGGAAGCTAATCCACTGTGTTGCTATTGAGGAAGCTAATCCACTGTGCTGTTATTGAGGAAGTTAATCCACTGTGTTGCTATTGAGGAAGCTAATCCACTGTGCTGCTATTGAGAAAGCTAATCCACTGTGCTGCTATTGAGGAAGCTAATCCACTGTGCTGCTATTGAGGAAGCTAATCCACTGTGCTGCTATTGAGGAAGCTAATCCACTGTGCTGCTATTGAGGAAGCTAATTCACTGTGCTGCTATTGAGGAAGCTAATCCACTGTGCTGTTATTGAGGAAGCTAATCCACTGTGTTGCTATTGAGGAAGCTAATCCACTGTGCTGCTAGTTGTGGTATTTGATTTCCTTCTGGTATAGAATTGGTCTATAGACTGAATTGGTATCAGTTATATATGACATTCATAATGCAGTTTTATTCTATCAAAAAAAATACTTTGAGAAGGCATCGTACACGCTGCAACAAAACTAGAATTGCCATAAGCTTCAACATGCCTATATCTTTTTATAAATGTTGTTTCATTTAAGAAACTTTAACAAACACAATGGTATTACAACTGTCTAATACTGAAAATATTCAATGCATATCATTATGGCTAAAAAAAATTCTGTACCATAAATCTAAATGTGTTTTTTTTCTTGTACAAAAATGAAATTAAATACATGTTGAAAGAGCCATGAAATTTATAAATTTGTTATACAAGAAGAAAACAAAAACAGAATATTATTCACAGGGCAACTCCAAATACAGTGAATAGATGTTATTCACATTGGGAAACTCCAAATACAGTGAATAGATATTATTCACAGGGCAACTTCTGAGGTTCCACAAATCCAGTGGTTGGACTTCTGAGGCCCTACAAACCCAGTGGTTGGACTTCTGAGGTTCCACAAATCCAGTGGTTGGACTTCTGAGGTTCCACAAACCCAGTGGTTGGACTTTTGAGGTTCCACAAACCCAGTGGTTGGACTTCTGAGATTCAACAAAGCCAGTGGTTGGACTTTTGAGGTTCCACAAATCCAGTGGTTCGACTTCTGAGATTCAACAAACCCAGTGGTTGGACTTTTGAGGTTCAACAAATCCAGTGGTTGGACTTCTGAGGTTCCACAAACCCAGTGGTTGGACTTTTGAGGTTCCACAAACCCAGTGGTTGGACTTTTGAGGTTCCACAAACCCAGTGGTTGGACTTCTGAGGTTCCACAAACCCAGTGGTTGGACTTCTGAGATTCAACAAACCCAGTGGTTGGACTTTTGAGGTTCCACAAATCCAGTGGTTGGACTTCTGAGATTCAACAAACCCAGTGGTTGGACTTCTGAGATTCCACAAACCCAGTGGTTGGACTTTTGAGGTTCCACAAACCCAGTGGTTGGACTTTTGAGGTTCCACAAACCCAGTGGTTGGACTTTTGAGGTTCCACAAACCCAGTGGTTGGACTTTTGAGGTTCCACAAACCCAGTGGTTGGACTTCTGAGGTTCCACAAACCCAGTGGTTGGACTTCTGAGATTCAACAAACCCAGTGGTTGGACTTCTGAGGTTCCACAAATCCAGTGGTTGGACTTCTGAGATTCAACAAACCCAGTGGTTGGACTTCTGAGATTCAACAAACCCAGTGGTTGTACTTCTGAGGTTCCACAAATCCAGTGGTTGGACTTCTGAGGTTCCATAAAACCACAAACCCAGTGGTTGGACTTTTGAGATTCAACATTACCCACAAACCCAGTGGTTGTACTTCTGCGGTTCCACATTACCCACAAACCCAGTGGTTGGACTCCTGAGGTTCCACATTACCCATGAACCCAGTGGTTGTACTTCTGCGGTTCCACATTACCCACAAACCAAACCTATCAGACTCATAATGTTCCATTTTACATACAAATAAATAGTTGTTTGACCTCCAACTTTTACCTTACAAAACTAGAGTCCAGACTAACATTTATACACAACCCAAGGAGGTTATATCAGACTTATGAGATTCCAATTAACACACAAACCAATGAGGTCTTGGCTTACGAGATTCTAGTATACATAACACAGCTTGGACTGCCATGTTTTCATGCATGCAAATGTGATATTTTTTTCCAATTTATTGCAAAACATACTCTATTTTGGTACATGTTTTTTCATTTATTGCTATACAAACTAAGGGGAAAAAATGATCTAAAATTTTTAAAATAACAGCTAAAAATTGAATTTGAAAATATTTTTTTGTTAGAAATACAGTCCCTCTTTTTGAATTGTTCAGGAAGGTTGGACATATGTATAGATTCCAAACAAAGGTTTAAAACGAACAGAAAATTTTCTAAAACTTCGTATTGTTCGTATTTTCTAAAACTTCGTATATATTATGTTATTATAATATATGTTGGCAATTATGAAGAATTGCTGTATAAATAGGTGCATAGTTGTACCAGATGTATGGGTTTGGTCAATACTTGCTTCTATATCATTCCAAAATGATAAATTGTAGAATTCAATACACTGTCATAACACTGAATGTAGGAAACATAGAAGTTCATACGCTTAAAAGTGTGTATTTCATAAGGTTAAAAAACTTGTATAAAATAACTTTCCTCTTGATAACAAAAACATAAAAAATCATCACAGCCAAAGTAATTACGGGGGTAAATCAGAAAAAATTTTCATACCGAACAAACTTTTTGTAAAATAGATAAAATTACAAAGGACATTAAATGACATAAATGCACAGACTTTAAAGCTATTCCCACACCACAAACATTCAAATAAAATTACGTCAGCTCCTCACAAAAGTCATATCACACGCGTAACACATCCAAAACAATCATATCGCTATATACCAAGCATACATTACCAACACTGTAAACTCATACAAAATTACATCCATATCCTTATTCACCATGCAACCATTCATTATGAGCACACAATGCGTACATACCAATGCATTCACACAGTGAAATTTCCCACACAATTAAATCATTAAAAACAGTACCAATAATCATAGCCCATCGTCAGAATCCCACGCAACACTGTTGTATCGTCTGGTGGGCTAGAATAGACTAGAAATCTCGTTCTCCCTCATAGAAGTCTATTCGGAGATTTAAATTGCTTCTCGTAGCACTCGGTTAGATAATTTTACCTTGGTAATATTTCTATAGCTATGACGCTGACTTCAATGTCTCATTGGAGTTATCGTCCCATAAATCATGTTCCTCAAACACAACATACAGGTTTTCTTGACAGGCGATGCAACATCCGCCGCCATATTGGTTTGTTTTGTTAGCTACAAACGGGATATCCCAGCCGGATGTAGCGACAGATGAAATAAGTGATATGATTGGCTACTATTTTTTGTACAAAAAGAAGATCTTGCCCGCGGGACACAGATGTTACAACAGTGTCATGTGCGTCTCCGATGATGATCGTAGTCTTGATGTTGAAAGTGCTGTTAAACCCCACTTACTCAAACTCAGTTTACTCGAATACCCCTCAATCGTCAAACAGTTCGCTCAGTCCCAACAGAGTTTGTATATATCCTATGTAAAATAACCCCGGATTATTATTCCTTGAACACCCTGTATATCATAATCATAGTAACAATCCTATCTATTCGTCGAACAGATGTCACCTGTTCCACCTGACATATTTTTTACCTGTGTTTCACGAAAATGATTCTATTTTTGTGTTAAACCATATTATGGAATGGCGATATAAAGTGCAAAGTACGATTTCCATGAACCAGTGCCGTTAATTTACAGTTTATAGTAGCAGTACTTGTCTGTTGTTTTGTGCTAGATACATTGGATAAGACATCGTACTTATGTCGGCGCTAGACAACAAGCTGAATGATAGCATAGATACCGTTTCAGAATACAAATGTATGCTCAGAGACGTATACATGTCTCTGGTATGGTTAAAGCGTACACTCAAGATGTGACATATCTGTACTTGACAATCCAGACTGAACTTCGGATTACTCGAATAACATGTATTCCTCGAACTATTGATCAGGGGCCAGTTGTTCAAACGGTGATTAGCTCACTATTTAATGACATTTTTCAAAATTTAATAATTTTGTCAGTAAACATGGTAAAACCTTACAATTTCGAGTGTAAACTGACACTAAAAGATTTTTGATATCTGCAAAGTTGTAACTAGATATATAGTTTCATTTTAAAGTTACATGATAAAAATTTGCCAGGTCCCCACGAGTTTGAGTAAGTGGGGTTTTATTGTACATTACTTTTTCCATGATTGGACAATATTACAGTTACTGTTTTAACTTATGACAATATTACAGTTACTGTTTTAACTTATGACAATATTACAGTATTAACACAAGAAATAGATTCTGATTAACAGAGTCAAACACTGTGCCATGAATATAAACTGACCAATCACACATCATTGCATTGTAGGGGTACGTGACATTGTAGGGGTACATGGCATTGTAGGGGTACGTGACAATGTAGGGGTACATGACATTGTAGGGGTATGTGACAATGTAGGGGTATGTGACAATGTTGGGGTACATGACATTGTAGGGGTACATGACAATGTAGGGGTACATGGCATTGTAGGGGTACATGACATTGTAGGGGTACGTGACATTGTAGGGGTACATGACATTGTAGGGGTACATGACATTGTAGGGGTACATGACAATGTAGGGGTACATGGCATTGTAGGGGTACATGACATTGTAGGGGTACATGACAATGTAGGGGTACATGGCATTGTAGGGGTACGTGACATTGTAGGGGTACATGACATTGTAGGGGTACGTGACATTGTAGGGGTACATGACATTGTAGGGGTACATGACATTGTAGGGGTACATGACATTGTAGGGGTACGTGACATTGTAGGGGTACATGGCATTGTAGGGGTACATGACATTGTAGGGGTACATGACATTGTAGGGGTACATGACATTGTAGGGGTACGTGACATTGTAGGGGTACATGAAATTGTAGGGGTACATGACAATGTAGGGGTACATGGCATTGTAGGGGTACATGACATTGTAGGGGTACGTGACATTGTAGGGGTACATGACATTGTAGGGGTACGTGACAATGTTGGGGTACATGACATTGTAGGGGTACATGACATTGTAGGGGTACATGACATTGTAGGGGTACATGGCATTGTAGGGGTACATGGCATTGTAGGGGTACGTGACAATGTAGGGGTACATGGCATTGTAGGGGTACATGACATTGTAGGGGTACGTGACATTGTAGGGGTACGTGACAATGTAGGGGTACGTGACATTGTAGGGGTACGTGACATTGTAGGGGTACGTGACAATGTAGGGGTACATGGCATTGTAGGGGTACGTGACATTGTAGGGGTACGTGACAATGTAGGGGTACGTGACATTGTAGGGGTACATGACATTGTAGGGGTACATGACATTGTAGGGGTACGTGACATTGTAGGGGTACGTGACATTGTAGGTGTACATGACAATGTAGGGGTACGTGACATTGTAGGGGTACATGACATTGTAGGGGTACATGACATTGTAGGGGTACGTGACATTGTAGGGGTACGTGACATTGTAGGGGTACATGACATTGTAGGGGTACGTGACAATGTAGGGGTACGTGACATTGTAGGGGTACGTGACATTGTAGGGGTACATGACATTGTAGGGGTACGTGACATTGTAGGGGTATGTGACATTGTAGGGGTACATGACATTGTAGGGGTACATGACATTGTAGGGGTACGTGACAATGTAGGGGTACGTGACAATGTAGGGGTACGTGACATAGGGGTACATGACATTGTAGGGGTATGTGACATTGTAGAGGTACGTGACATTGTAGGGGTACATGACATTGTAGGGGTACGTGACATTGTAGGGGTATGTGACATTGTAGGGGTACATGACATTGTAGGGGTATGTGACATTGAAGGGGTATGTGACATTGTAGGGGTATGTGACATTGTACGGGTACATGACATTGTACGGGTACATGACATTGTAGGGGTACATGACATTGTAGGGGTACGTGACATTGTAGGGGTACGTGACATTGTAGGGGTACATGACATTGTAGGGGTACGTGACATTGTAGGGGTATGTGACATTGTAGGGGTACATGACATTGTAGGGGTACATGACATTGTAGGGGTACGTGACATTGTAGGGGTACGTGACATAGGGATACGTGACATTGTAGGGGTACATGACATTGTAGGGGTACGTGACATTGTAGGGGTACGTGACAATGTAGGGGTATGTGACATTGTAGGGGTACATGACATTGTAGGGGTATGTGACATAGGGATACGTGACATTGTAGGGGTACATGACATTGTAGGGGTATGTGACATTGTAGGGGTACATGGCATTGTAGGGGTATGTGACATTGTAGGGGTATGTGACATTGAAGGGGTACGTGACGGTGTGGCAACATAAACCATTAATACACAATTATAAAAGTGTTTGCTTCATATAACCAACAGAATATTATACACATATTTCAGTCAGCTAATTAAACCATTATGGCACTGCTTCTTTATATGCCTGATACAAAATCATATATAGGTTAGAAATTTTCAAATTAGTGAGGAAAGTATAATTTTTTCCAAATGAACTCAATTTCCACAACCTTTAAGAATAGGTCATAGGTCAAGTTAATCATTTACATGTATTAATTTTATTGTGTTTCAGTAATTCAACCTTTTTAAAACTTCTTTATCATAATTACCCTTGTGAGGGGAAAAATTGGTACATTTTCAAAAGACTCTATATATACATATATTTACTGTTCTTGTGTGACGATTTTGTGAGAAGGAATTGAATTAGATTTCATTAGTTGTGTAAAACATCTAAGTAACCTCATTACCTGTATATATTACCCATGGGACAGTGATCTGAAAATATATTGTGTCAAAATCACACATGTTCACTGAGCAAGATCAAATTTCTTAGAAATTACTGAGTAATATTATATGGTTAATTTCCATACTTTACCATGCACAAAGTCCAAGGTTTGGGATTAACACTTTTAAAGAAAGTAGTTACATAAAACATGAAGTTGAAAACCTATATCACAAGAAAGTCTGGCATTACTTTCCCCAGAAATCAGCTGTACCCTCGGGGAACTACATACTTTTTCACTCTCTCCAGTACGACAGCCATGTGCTGTTTGTAAAGGCGGTCGTTACTCAGGTCCACACAACTAAACTTGGTGATTATCTTTCGCACCTGGTCCGGTGCACTTTCAAGGGGAGAGAACCTGAGCAGGACTGGGATGATGGGTTTATTGAATGTCTCTGCGAGTGTCAGATCTTTCTTACAGTTGTCACTCTGGAGGTATTTCGGGGTGATACAGCTCACGACGACAGCCGATGCCTTCATATTGCGCTGGATCTGGCTCTGCAGCGTTTCGCCCCCAACTTCCAGCAACGTGACGCTGCTGCGGCTACTCTTGCTGCTGTGGCCGCGTGGCTGGGTGGTGCTCGCCATGGTGATGTCTGCCCAGCACTGAAGCCCGTTGTTCTCTAGCATCTGTTTGATGTCGAGCACCTTGACCTGCATGTCCCACTGGTAGCTGATAAATACCTGAGGCTCACCATCCATGTGGTACAGCGACTGACTCCCGCCTGTTGATCAACACAGAAACACTGCTAGGACAAATACAACAAACTAGACATATTTAAATTGATCTCAATTCCCTCTGTACCAAGTTATCAGGAAGGATAAAATGCAAATACAACATGCAAATACCAGAACTGTCACCTATGGGCTATAACTAATACTAGAACTGTCACCTATGGGCTATAACTAATACTAGAACTGTCACCTATGGGCTATAACTATTACCAGAACTGTCAGCTATGGGCTATAACTGATACCAGAACTGTTACCTATGGGCTATAACTAATACCAGAACTGTCACCTTTGGCCTATAACTAATACCAGACCTGTCACCTATAGGCTATTACTAATACCAGAACTGTCACCAATCGGCTATAACTAATACCAGAACTGTCACCTATGGGTTATAACTAATACCAGAACTGTCACCTATGGGTTATAACTAATACCAGAACTGTCACCTTTGGCCTATAACTAATACCAGACCTGTCACCTATGGGCTATAACTAATACCAGAACTGTCACCAATGGCCTATAACTAATACCAGACCTGTCACCAATGGGCTATAACTAATACCAGAACTGTCACCAATGGGCTATAACTAATACCAGAACTGTCACCTATGGCCTATAACTAATACCAGACCTGTCACCAATGGGCTATAACTAATACCAGAACTGTTACCTATGGGCTATAACTAATACCAGAACTGTCACCTATGGCCTATAACTAATACCAGAACTGTCACCTATGGGCTATAACTGATACCAGAACTGTCACCTATGGGCTTTTACTAATAATACTCCCTCCCTCAGTACTCTGACAGCTTGTTGTCACAATAGAGGTTATAAGGAAAAGACAAACCTTTGACTACATGGCCTCTGAATTTTGTCGCTACGTGTCTGTGCAAAGTTTCATTGAGATCCATGCATTAACCTAGATGAAGGTCCAAATTTGTGTCCACAGACAGGCAGATGGACACACATGATTCCAGTATCAAGACAATTTCCTGCAAATACTGAATGTCTGCCCCACTAAGTAGCAAAGGTATCAAACTCAATAACACAGAAAAGATGAAATTATTAACACCTGTACACAGGTAAGACAAATTAATTGACACCAGCACACAGATAATACATACTGATTAACACATGTATACAGGTAAGACAAACTGATCAACACTTATACACAGGTAAGACAAACTGATCAACACCTATACACAGGTAAGACAAACTGATTAACACCTATACACAGGTAAGACAAACTGATTAACACCTATACACAGGTAAGACAAACTGATTAACACCTGTACACAGGTAAGACAAACTGATTAACACATGTACACCGGTAAGACAAACTGATTAACACCTGTACACAGGTAAGACAAACTGATTAACACCTGTACACAGGTAAGACAAACTGATTAACACCTATACACAGGTAAGACAAACTGATTAACACCTATACACAGGTTAGACAAACTGATCGACACCTATACACAGGTAAGACAAACTGATCAACACCTTTACACTGGTAAGACAAACTGATTAACACCTGTACATAGGTGAGACAAACTGATCGACACATGTACACAGGTTACACAATTTGATTGACACTATACACAGGTTAGACAAACTGATCAACACCTATACACTGGTAAGACAAACTGATCAACACCTGTACACAGGTAAGACAAACTGATCAACACCTATACACAGGTAAGACAAACTGATTAACACCTGTACACAAGTAAGACAAACTGATTATTACCTGTACACAGGTAAGACAAACTGATTAACACCTATACACAGGTAAGACAAACTGATCGACACCTATACACAGGTAAGACAAACTGATTATTACCTGTACACAGGTAAGACAAACTGATTATTACCTGTACACAGGTAAGACAAACTGATTAACACCTGTACACAGGTAAGACAAACTGATCGACACCTATACACAGGTAAGACAAACTGATGGACACCTATACACAGGTAAGACAAACTGATTATTACCTGTACACAAGTAAGACAAACTGATTATTACCTGTACACAGGTAAGACAAACTGATTAACACCTATACACAGGTAAGACAAACTGATTAACACATGTACACAGGTAAGACAAACTGATTAACACCTATACACAGGTAAGACAAACTGATTAACACCTATACACAGGTAAGACAAACTGATTATTACCTGTACACAGGTAAGACAAACTGATTAACACCTATACACAGGTAAGACAAACTGATCAACACCTATACACAGGTAAGACAAACTGATTAACACCTGTACACAGGTAAGACAAACTGATTAACACCTATACACAGGTAAGACAAACTGATTAACACCTATACACAGGTAAGACAAACTGATCGACACCTATACACAGGTAAGACAAACTGATTATCACCTGTACACAGGTTAGACAAACTGATTGACACCTATACACAGGTAAGACAAACAGATTGACACATGTACACAGGTAAGACAAACTGATTAACACCTGTACACAGGTAAGACAAACTGATTGACACATGTACACAGGTAAGACAAACTGATTAACCCCTGTACACAGGTAAGACAAACTGATCGACACCTATACACAGGTAAGACAAACTGATTGACACATGTACACAGGTTAGACAAACTGATTGACAACTATACACAGGTAAGACAAACTGATTAACACCTATACACAGGTTAGACAAACTGATTGACACATGTACACCGGTTAGACAAACTGATTGACACTATACACAGGTTAGACAAACTGATTGACACTATACACAGGTTAGACAAACTGATTATCACCTGTACACAGGTTAGACAAACTGATTGACACTATACACAGGTTAGACAAACTGATTAACACCTATACACAGGTTAGACAAACTGATCGACACCTATACACAGGTAAGACAAACTGATTGACACATGTACACAGGTAAGACAAACTGATTGACACCTATACACAGGTAAGACAAACTGATTATCACCTATACACAGGTAAGACAAACTGATTATCACCTATACACAGGTAAGACAAACTGATTAACACCTATACACAGGTAAGACAAACTGATCGACACCTATACACAGGTAAGACAAACTGATCAACACCTATACACAGGTAAGACAAACTGATTAACACCTGTACACAGGTTAGACAAACTGATTAACACCTATACACAGGTAAGACAAACTGATTAACACCTATACACAGGTAAGACAAACTGATTAACACCTGTACACAGGTTAGACAAACTGATTAACACCTATACACTGGTAAGACAAACTGATTAACACCTATACACAGGTAAGACAAACTGATCGACACCTGTACACAGGTAAGACAAACTGATTATCACCTGTACACAGGTTAGACAAACTGATTGACACCTATACACAGGTAAGACAAACTGATTGACACCTAAACACAGGTAAGACAAACTGATTATCACCTGTACACAGGTTAGACAAACTGATTGACACCTATACACAGGTAAGACAAACTGATTGACACCTATACACAGGTAAGACAAACTGATCGACACCTATACACAGGTAAGAAAAACTGATTAACACCTATACACAGGTAAGACAAACTGATCGACACCTATACACAGGTAAGACAAACTGATTGACACCTATACACAGGTAAGACAAACTGATCGACACCTATACACAGGTAAGACAAACTGATCAACACCTATACACTGGTAAGACAAACTGATTAACACCTGTACACAGGTAAGATGAACTGATTGACACATGTACACCGGTAAGACAAACTGATTGACACTATACACAGGTTAGACAAACTGATCGACACCTATACACAGGTAAGACAAACTGATTGACACATGTACACAGGTAAGACAAACTGATTGACACCTATACACAGGTAAGACAAACAGATTGACACCAGTACACAGGTAAGACAAACTGATTGACACCTGTGCACAGGTAAGACATACCGATTGACACCAGTACACAGGTAAGACAAACTGATTGACACCAGAACACAGGTAAGACAAACTGATTGACACCAGTACACAGGTAAGACAAACTGATTAACACCTGTACACAGGTAAGACAAACTGATTAACATCTGTACACAGGTAAGACATACTGATAAACACCTGTACACAGGTAAGACAAACTGATTCTCACCTGTACACAGGTTAGACAAACTGATTGACACCTATACACAGGTAAGACAAACTGATTGACACCTATACACAGGTAAGACAAACTGATCAACACCTGTACACAGGTAAGACAAACTGATTAACACCTATACATAGGTAAGACAAACTCATTGACACTTGTACACAGGTAAGACAAACTGATTAACACCAGTACACAGGTAAGACAAACTGATTAACACCTGTTCACAGGTAAAATAAACTGATTAACACCTATACACAGGTTAGACAAACTGATTAACACCTATACACAGGTAAGACAAACTGATCAACACCTGTACACAGGTAAGACAAACTGATTAACACCTGTACACAGGTAAGACAAACTGATTAACACCTATACACAGGTAAGACAAACTGATCAACACCTATACACAGGTAAGACAAACTGATTAACACCTACACACAGGTAAGACAAACTGATTAACACCTATACACAGGCAAGACAAACTGATCAACAATTATACACAGGTAAGACAAACTGATCGACAAATATACACAGGTGAGACAAACTGATCGACACCTATACACAGGTATTACAAACTGATTAACACCTGTACACAGGTAAGATAAACTGATTAACACCTATACACAGGTAAGACAAACTGATCAACACTTATACACAGGTAAGACAAACTGATTAACACCTGTACACAGGTAAGATAAACTGATTAAAACCTATACACAGGTAAGACAAACTGATCAACACCTATACACAGGTAAGACAAACTGATCGACACCTATACACAGGTAAGACAAACTGATCAACACCAAAACACTGGTTAGACAAACTGATCGACACCTATACACAGGTAAGACAAACTAATTGACACCTATAAACAGGTAAGACATACTGATTAACACATGTACACAGGTAAGACAAACTGATTGACACCTCTACACAGGCCTCCAGGGAGTCAGCCTCATTATTTGTACAATTTTGAGTCCCCACCCCATAGGGATGCTACTGACCAAATTTGGTCAAATTCCGTTGAGCGGTTATGAAGAAGAAATTGATTGTTGATGGAAGGATGACGGCAGATGTCACGGTATGACATAGGCTCACCCTAGTAACAACAAATCGACATTCAGAAAAACACAACATCATGTCATGGTGAATAAAATAAAACAGTTTGAAAGAGATCATATAAAAACTGTGGGAGCAGATCGTCAGACAAATAGATGTTCATGATGGGCAGATGGACAGAGAGACGGACAGATCGGCAGAGAGACGGACGGACAGTCAAGTCATACCATAAAATGTCCATGCATTTGACAGGCTTATGAAAGTATCAAAAAACACCTAGTATCCATTTAAATTGATAAAATGTTTGAATCTGCAATTTTTATTGTTATAACAAACTTTATACCTGGTGAAACAGTACCCAGAACTTCGAGGGGTTTGAGCCCCTCTGCCATTTTGTTGAGGTAGGCCTGTTCCAGGACAACCCCAGGAACTCGCCTCAGCGGTTTGATGTGGTGCTCCAATACATCTAGACTCTCGTTGTACATCTTTGTCTCAAAGTCCACAGATGGGCACTCACCTGTCAACAACAACAAAACCCTGTAACAGCTTATCCAAGTACTTTAGTATTTATTGATGCTTGATAATCTTATATCCCAGATTTTCAGCAAATAGAAAATGATATAGCAAATAGAAAACTAGAACTGTAAGCCAATATGGCTTACTAATACCCCCTGCTCCCCCACCCTTTGCTACGAAATATAGTGACCTGGTTACCATGGCAACCAAACTTTCAAACCTGATATAAATTGTGCACACCTACAATGTTTAAGGGCTATTGCCACCAAGTTCAGGTTTTTGGCCCCTTTTGGCTCCCTTATGGGCCAAAAGACAACACAACCACTTTTTATCACACAAACTCAATCTCCTTCACTAGGGTATGCTTTCTATCAAATTTGGTTGAAATCGATCAAAGCTGAATTTTTGACGGATTAAAGCATCCCCTTGAGGGGCCATTATTGACGCCTTTTTATTTCACTTTTTAAATATTGTAGACCACTCCCTAAGGTCCCTAATTATCAAAAATTAATTCAATTGGACTGTTGGTTCACGAGAAGAAGATTTTATAAGATGTGCCAAACTTACCCCTTTTTGGACCCTAATTGGGTCCCTTAAGGACCACACAAATGGAGTTCTAGGAGGCCCAAGAACATGTTACGTAGAACATGCCTACACAGTTTCATTGATATCCATGCATAATCCTAGAAGGAGTAGGCTGTAAAATTATGCCAAATTTTACCCCTTTTGGCCCCTAATTATACCATACAATGAAATTAGGGTGGTATACTACTGTATACCGGCATAAGCGTAGAATTTTCCTATTAAAATCATAGAAATTATACTTTTTTATTGCACATCATTAAAGAGAAACTTTCTATTTATGTATTTCTATTTTCAAGAATTTAATATTTTCAGCAATTCTCAGGTAAAACATGATGAGGTAACTTCAAAGATTTGTTTTTTTCAGTCTTTCATTCATCTTAATTACCACAAATTTTGGCATTTTAATGTATCTGAGTAAGGATTTGATTATGTTTTATCACAGATAAATATTTTAACAAATATCCTTTCTGAGAATTGAATTGGAAATATCGGTAAATTCATTGTTTGGTATGTACTGATGAATGAGACCAGATCTACCTTTGTCACATGTGTCCGAGGGTTCGCCCGATATAAAAAGAACTTGTTCAAGTGTTGCTGATTACGATACATCTAATCAATTAATTATTAATTAATATGCACTATGCAACCTCTTTAGTTTTTATGAAATTGATGTTAGGGGAAGAAAGTTTCACCTCACTTCGACTGTCTCAGCGTTTGTGTCCATTTTTCCAATTTGAGTGCATTAGGCCTACCGAGAGTATCAAAAGTCGTCATCAGAACCATGCTATCGGAAGTATTCTACTTTCGTTTCTAGACACAAGTATAGGCAAAGGCAGGAGATTTTACTTTCGGACTATTACCAATTGAAAAATACACTTTTATTGTGATCAACAGTGAGGGTCATTTTTATCAAAACGACTTTTTTCTTGATTAGCAGCCAAAGGGTTTTAATCAGATGTAAGGTTTTGCCTTATATTATTAGATATACCTGGTATTTCAAAGTCTGTGGTTTGAAGGGAACGTTAATACATCAGCCATATTGGATGTGATTTTCACTCACCAGTGGACATAATGGTAAAGCAGTCTTCCTAACATGGTAATTTTTTGGGGAATTAGCTGCATGATCCCATTAAATGAACATTACATGTAATGTTCGTTTAAAAACAAATACTCTATGCTTTTAATGATATCACACATTATAAAGACAACATTTTCACATGTGATTATTATATGACTTCCAAATGATATTTTCCCTCCCACTCACCCAGCACTGCTTTGAGGGAGGCTCTGAAATTAGTCCAGACATTTTTAAACATGGCAGTGACAAGCTTCTTGCCGAGCCAGTCAGCAAACAAGACCTCATGGAAGACAAATGGGGAGGTGGTGGATGCTTCCGTCAGCAGCACGACAACTTGGGACGACGTTGCCATGACCGGACCGTTGATGTTTAGGAACTCTTCCTTGGACTTTCCTAACTTCATACTGTCATGGTGGATCACCTACAGTACAAGGATGAAAATTATATTACAAAATGTCACACTTATATGTACTGTCTTCCTAAATCATACTGCCCGTGTAGGTCCCGAAACACATGTGTGGCAGGTGACCTAACCACCTGGGCCCAGTTGTTCAAAAGATGATAAGCTTAATCAGTGATTAGTGCAAATTTTAATTATCCTGTAACTTTAAAATGAAACCATATATTCAGTTATAACTTCGCATATACATGTATCAAATATCCAACAGTGTCAATTAACATGCAAAATGTTAAGATTTTACCTTGTATACTGACAGAATTATTAAAGTTTAAAAAATGTTGTTAAATAGTGATTAAGCTAATCAACCTTTGAACAACCGGGCCCTGATAGCATGTGGTAAGACACAATAAATATGTCCATGAAATTTAATTGAAAAATGTTCAGTAGTTTGTGAGAAAAATAAATTTTAGTGATGCTCGGTTTCTTTTTTTCCGTTAGTATATTTGACTGCATGTATGTGTAGCTTCAAGTGATTAACCCATGGTGTGACTCCACGTGTCAATAAACCAGAAAATTAATGTATACCATACACATTCCTACAGAATGTTCCTATCTTTTTAATGAACTTTTGAAGAAATTTGAATTGAGTTCTTTTAAATTTTGTTATCATATACACTATGTTGGCAATAGGTTGGGCTTTTTTAATCGGTAATCTGTCTGCAGTATATTAATTGTGACCATTGACTTCACTGAATTCTTTTTTGCTATTGGAAACATAACACTTTACGCAGTTATACTACACTAAACTGTGTACACAGAGCTGTTAATTGGCTCTCTGTGACCTGCCGACACAGGTAAGATACACAGCAGAGAAATTGATATCCAATAACGTAAATTGATAAAGGGCATTGAAAAGAAACATGTCGACTGAAAGGCCCATGTCATAACCCATAGTGATTGAGCATTGATTGTTAAACCCATTGAAAATCTGAATGAACTGCTGCCCATGAACAATTTATCCGCACTGTCAACATCCATCTTAGGCTATAGCCATACATGTAATACATTCAGTGATAAATTAATGTTGAAATGGCAAGCATACACAGCAAGAACAACAGTGTGACCCCGACACACGCAGATTCTTTGTTAAAAGTATTACAATCTCCTTTGAGTTGACCCACGTTAACGGATCATTGTGTACACTTATACCTACATGGTATTATATACATGTTACACCTGCATTAAGGTAGATTAGTTAGTAGATTTGACACTTTGTGGTAAGTACAACATGTCTATAGCTAACAGAGCTGGTCCAATGTTGGCACAATTATATTTTCCCACAACAATTATGGTTTAGCAAATTGTCAGACAAAAAGAATTTGTTTTAAAATAAAACGGAGCTCTTGGGAAACCTGTATTCAGTATCTGTCTTAGATGTGATGATTTTTATGTTAAAACCAAAGCATCAAATAAAGACTCTTATAATATGTACAAATCTTTACTATTATAGACATTTACATGAAAATGCCACTTTAAAATATGTTACCGAATTCAGTTGGCAATCATAAAATTATGAATGCCAAAAAAATTGCACATTGAAGAATTACTGAACTGGTCAACAATATTAATTACCACAAGATAATTCCCTATTCATCTAGATAACAAAAATCTATGTCTGGGTGGCGTTTACCGCTAGCTGCAGGCAAAAGAGTTAAATTGACCAAAAATAAAGAGATTTGAATGGCCATATAGGGTCAACTTCGATTTTGGACTTTACAGGATCAAAATTTCAGGTTTCTCGACTGCTCTTTGGTTAAATTGGACACATATGGCTCGTCATAGAAAATTCTGTCCCGGCCACCCCCTCACAGCAAAGAAATGAAAACTGTCAAGAAAGACACGTGTGCCAGGATTTATATCCATCGTTTTTCCCTTAATTCTTACATATTTTACACTCTGTCAATGTAGATGATTATTGCATTTTCAGGTGAGTAGTTCACCTTATCATTAGCGAAGAATTTTGAGCTAGGAAGGCCCAAACGGGGTAACAATAATTCATCGGAAAGGCATATGTATATGCAGAGGCGGATCCTGGGGGGCGTCACTTGGCGCATGTGACAACCCCCTGACCGTGACCAGATATTTTTTAGTAGTGAAATACAATTAAGACCACATTGATCGTGTGACACCCCCAGCACTGTTCAGTGTACATGTGCACACTGAATCCGACCCCAGCATCAATTAACTAGGTCAGTGAACCATGATAACAGGTACAGAATGTATACCCGAGACTCCCGTCTCTACCTGTGCAGGGATAATTGACATTGTTTAATGTTTTTAAATAATCAGGTACAGATATACATCGGACTGAAGAAGCCTGAGAAGGCAGAAAGGCCTTGTGGCAAAGTCTTTTTTTTTTTCTTTTTTTTTATATATATGTACATATACATGTATAACTACAGTGTAGTGCAATATATATATTCGGACAAGTAATATTTAACTATGTATTTCATTTATTTTGACAAATTTTCGATGAGTTTTCATGACTTTTGGTTTTCACCAGAATTTATTGAAATTTCACATAGATATAGAAAATTATTTGCCCATTCCTCCAATGATATTTGTATAAATTTTTGTAGCCAATTTAATAGGAGATAACGCACGCATTTCAGCAATGGTTCCATATAAAATAAGATTAAAGAACAAAATGACCTCATCCTTCTGTTACTGTGCATATTTTCGTCTATTTCGGAAAAACTAAGTACTGGAGAAATATTACAACAATATCAGGTGAAACAGCTAACAATACATAACTAGTGTATGGGATTTCATGCAAATCCATTGAAAAAACGATGTCATAAAAAATCATAGAAAAGTTGTCAAAATGCATGAAATATACAACAAAATTATAACGTGTCTGAATATAATTATATTGCACTACACTGTACATTGGGTATAGTAACAATATGGCACAGACACTTTTGCAGGACAGGTAGCTCAATTCGTTAGAATGATAGTTTGGCAGCCTGTAACACTAGCTTCAAAACCAGATATTTTCCTATAGTTTTGGGTTATTTTACATTTATTTTGGATCCTCATATTATAATGTTGTCAATTGATTATGACACATACTTTCAAACTTTCAAAATTTCCAATATGGCAGCGATTACATGTGCTCAAAATTCAAAACAGGAATAAAATGTGTGTAAACATCATGGGGGAAATAACACCTCTAACACCTCTTATTACCATTTATAGAATTGTTCTTTAAGATAAAACATTGGATATGATCTCATGGAACATTGATCAATGTTCCAAAATACAAATGGGTCGGAAATTTACTAGGGTGCAAAATTAGGAGCCTGACCTCAAACTGAAACAGAAAAAAAAGTTGAAAAACTTGAATTTTGGTTATTTCCTTTGAAGCATTTTTCATAAAAGTCCTAAAACATATGGTTTTCTTTTCATCAAGGATTTTATCAAAGCCTAAGGTTGTGTCAAATAAAAAGAAATGTTTCAATACTTAATAAGAATTTTTCAATTGTACCACATAAACCTTTTATCAATAAAGATCAAAATAGGAAACAGTTAATTTAACTAAGATTTCATTCTCATTGGACTGTCAAAAAGTTTGGGTTGGCACATAAAGAATTGTCGTCTTAATGCTAATACACCAAGTAATCTTAAAGTCTCATGAACATGTTGCTTTGTCGGTCACTCCTTACGGGTATCAAAGAGCCATCACAATGAAGTTCTATATTGAGTATGATTTGTTTAATACACTCAAGAGAGGGATAAAACTTTCACATCTAAATAACAATAACTGTCAGCCAATATAAAAGCGTGTACCTGTCCATGTTTTCAGCACATTTAAAACGACTGATTCATGACAAACACATGGTAAATTAAACCCGGACTGTGATCAACTTTGGGTCACACCAAAAGTCTACCATAGGATTCCCAACCACATTTGGTCTCCATGTGGGAAATAAGAAAATATGAACCGATTGAACCCATTTATATATTAAAAGTTAGATCTGTTTCAAGTAAATCTTCCATGTACTTGTGACACCTGACATACTGTTGTTTGAGTGGCAGTGTAATATATTTGAAGATAGATATCTTCTCTGGGTAAATAATTAACACATGGTTACAAAACAAATTGGCTCTATGTATACATTTCACAATATATTATTATACCTATATTACAGATAAAACATACACATCTCAAACCCCTACTAGTTATTGACACCTTTATATACAAAGCCCTGTGTCGATCAAAACTAAAGTACTAAAGGCAGGCCCTGATAATTAAATATCTTCCTTTCTTTGCTGAATAATATATAATTGGGACACTTTTATTCATGTCAAGCCTTAATTACTTTAGTATAACTATGATTTAAGATCATGGATCATTCAATTTCTGAAAAGAAAGTATTCTTTCAAGGACTTTCATAAGAAATAATCAAGATGAAAAAAGAACATGAAAAAATATCTAAAACTGAAACGGTAGAAGATCACCTGAGATTTGTCAGTAAATTTTGTGTTTAAGGAAATTGGATTGGATGTTACGTACACTCAAAGCCTTTACATCTCAATTATCAACTTGGTGTTGTCACTTTAGATTTTTATCATACCTTTAATTCTATTAGCAGATAAATAGATTGCATTTAAGGGGAGTTAACCAGCTTTTTCTTATTTTAGCAACATTTTAACTTTGACCCCATGATCTATAGAAATGGTATCAATTTTTAGTTTAATTAAGCCCTCATGCATCTCGCATAGCAATAATGGCTAAATTATAAATATCCCACCATATATTTGTTTGTTACTCTAAAGAAGTTATCAATCCCAGCAGACCCTGTGTCATTGACAGTGGATCAAGGTCATCAAAGGCCCTATATATGTAACTTTCGGCAGAACTTGAAGCGAAAATCAAGCCTAATAACTTTTTATATTTATAGATTTAGTTAAAATTAACTGATATCAGCAATATTCAAAATGAATTCTTGCATGGTTACCGGTACAGCAGCAGTTGAAACACGGTATTAAAATGTAAACATGTGTCCATTTTGAACTGTCTTCTTACTTCGGCTTATTGTTGCAGTGGGTCCCACCTGAATTATTTTCAATTCTATGAATTTTTCTGTCAAGAGTTTCTTGTTAGTTACCGCTCAGTTTGACTTCGTTTTAGGCTTATTTTTGCTTGGTTATCAACTGGATTTTTTTTCAGAATTTTTCAGAATCACGAAAAATGTCCTGAAGTTACGTATATTGGGCCTTTAATTTAAACAAACTTGATGTGCCCCCTTATTTAATGATGCTGCTGCTCAATTACCATTATTTAAAATAAGTATCTTCAGATTTAACCTATTTAATATATTTGCCATGTGACCGAATAAGCTTGAAAAAGATCATTCACTTGAACAAACTTAAACTCTTCATCCACTATACATGTCACCCTGGTGAGTTAGTGAAGTATTAACGTAGGGGCATTCTCACCAGTGTTTTTTCACATCTTGCTTACACTTTAAAAAGTAAGCATTTTATAGATAATGTTTATTCAAATTTTTAATTTAAATTACTTTCCGGTTTGAGTATTTATACTCAATAAAGTCAGTATACAGAATTAGATAAAATTATTGTATTTCAAACATGTAGAGATGTCACTTTTGAAACAATTTATGGAGAGACAAATTTTGGAAAGATTATGCGTCTGTTCGCCAAAGCTGCAGAAATCGACACACATACAGAATACTCCCTAAATTATCAGCTACCATGTTCAGACAAAACTGTTTTTTTATCAGAACAGGAATGTAAAGTCAGCAATTAATTCTAATTCTTTTAAAAATAAGTTAAATAATCACTGGAAAAATTAAGAACTGTTATTCAATTATAAAGCAAAATCATGACATAGAGAACAATGTACATGTACATAGACGGATCCAGGATTTCGGGTTGGGGTGTGGGGGGTGGGGGGTGGGGGACATTTTTTTTATTCTTTTCTGAAATGACTTTTTGTGTTGGTGTTCAGCTTCTCATCCACATTGAGTTCACAACAACATTGTAAATTGCATCTTTGTTGTTCACAATATATATATACAAGGAGTTTTTGAAAACATTCGCAATCACGCTGTATACAAGTATCATGTGATTTACATGCATTAAACCACAACGAACTGGTCTTCGTCTCATTGCTGTATTGTGCCTATAACTGCCATTGAAATCCACAAACCGATTCCCTTGCAATTTAGATTGCTTTCAGGTGTAGTCATATACACTGTGTTGAAAATGGATAGAAAACAAATAGAAAATGGGGCTATATAAAAGCCAGTCGTAAGTTGGGATTGAGTGTCAAAAATAAACATAATGAGATACATTTTTTCACAACATTTTTTCACGAAATGACTGTTATATGCGCATGACCTGTGCACATTGCCCTGGACTGTTATAGTTTGTCAGTGTGACTGTTATAGTTTGTCCGTGTGTGACTGTTATGGGTTGTCAGTCTGTGTCTATTGACAGTTAAAATAAAGGCTGACTTGTGTTTCTAGTAAACACAAACACTTGATTAGCACACCTTCTGGGAAAAAAAATTATACCAGCATTGCTTATAACTGAGTAATAGATGTTGAAATATGGTCAAAGCTGTACTGGTAGCACTTGCAGTGACTGCCAACCATAGATTACCTTTAGCTTGTACATGTATATGTGTTGAAACTGCATAGAATTTGTTAAATTTGAAAATAATAACCTGTGAAATTGAGCACCCCAGTTAACTTACCATTCCCTGTATGTATACATTATCTGTTTGTATTAACTATTTGTTATTCCTTACCTGCAGATTTTTCTTTTTTAGGTCAGCTTTGATGTTTTGTGCAAGTCTGACATCTGCCGGATCATACACCAGGTAGATGACATCAGGTTTGGCACGTAAAGCCCGCGCCCGTAGATGCCAGTTGTCTTTCTGTTTGTGTTCCGAGTCCAGAGTGATAAGAATCTGCTGCATGATTTTTTTACGGACAACGCGGCTATCAATTCCTAGATGTTGAATCATGTCGTGGTCCGTCAGTGACATTAGAAGAAATCCATCTACCATGTTTTCAGCCAAACTTTGACGATAAAACTCCTTTATTCCCAAGTTGAAGAGCCATTCCTGTAGGTCACTAGCACCCCATTGGCAAATCTTCTTCTTTTTATACTGATCTGTGAATTCTGTGTCAGGGGGAGTCACAGGTGTGGGAGGTATGTTCATGGAGGCATACTTTTCTAGCTCTTCCATAATACCCCCTATCACTACTGACGTTTTCTCAGCTAGACTCTTTCTGAAATGGTCCTTACTTAAATCTACAGCATGTTTTATTAATAAGAAATAGTCTTTTGGAATTTCTGTATTGTCTAAAGATGAAAAGATAATAGGAAATATGGCGACTGAGTGTGGGTCTTGTCTTCGTCTTTGTAGAAGTGTTTTACTCTCGTACATCGACACAGGACATGAAAAGTAACTCGGGGAGAAGAAGAGAATGGAAGCCCGACATTTTTCCACTGCCTCCATGCGAAGAGAGAACCACACAGGGCTGTCAGTATTTTTTTCATCCTTATCAAACCAAATATCCTCTGCGAGATTGTTTTCCTTCAGCTGCCGCACCGTGTCTACCACAAATTTTCTTTCTACAAATCCAGCATCAGGGGAATAGGAAATAAATATACCCCTCTTCACTTTTTTCAACTTTTGAGTGGGAGCCATATGTGGTGTCATTTCCTGACTGTATGTGGTGCCACCCCCCTCGACTCGCTTGTTACTGTCCATGTGTTGTGTGTTGGTGGAGTCCTTAAGGGCCTGTTTTGCTAGCATGTCTCTAGACCTGTCCGGTTGAGAACGCACATTCGATACAGAATCAAACTGGTTGATGTCTTCTGTCTTGTCTTTGATTTCCACAGTCACAGAATTTTCAATCACATCCGACTGTTCGGTATTCATGATTAGTATTGTGATAACAATCAGCCTGTTGTGTGTATTTGTAAGTCTGTCTTTGTTTAAAGAACACTACCTGGATCTTTTACCAGCATGCCTGCACGAGTCCCGAGACATGGTCGCTTACCGATTATACCGACTCCCCAGTTCATCTCGGAAAGCCCTCGCGCTGATAATCATGACATCGGATATAAGGCCTACCTGCACGCTATCACTGAATACGCCATTGGTAGCGAAAGACTATTACTGTTTCCTTAAATTTGCCTCTGTAAATATGGTCTTCTGCACTTATTACACTCAAGCGAAGTTCCAATTAGCCATTTCCCTCGTCACCGATCACGTTTTTTTCGAGCACATAGAAACCAAACAATAAGGTCGCTTAAGTTAAAAGAAATATGGCTATTCCGTTATTCTCCAGCAATTTATTTAAAATCAGATTTAACACTTTTATTTATGTTTAAGTAATCTTAATATCTTAAATTAGTAATTTTTTTTATCATATTATTTGAAAAGTACATTTTGTTTGGTTATTAGTCACACAAAAAAAGTTGGTAATTGTAAACATATTTTGTATACGCTGTTCCATGTACCTCCCTCGTTATCACATGGTTTTGGAGTGCAATAAACAAGAGAGGCGATCATGTCTAACCGCTGTAATGACCGTGATCAGCGAGACGTGTCATTCTTAGCCAATCATCAGGCAGAAGATTTACTAAGTTGATTAAAAGGTGTAGTTAATTATACACGAGTAACTTATATACTGCGGCGCCGTGTTAATTTAAGTGGTCGAAGTAAGCCCGATGTCAACAAAGCTAACCACGTGTTAGGAAATCGACGAAGCGTGGATAACCTCGTTTTGCATGTCAACGTGTTCAGTAATGAGATTCAAAATGGAGACGCCTAACTAGGTTTTCATGGTTAAGTCGTTTTTTGTCTTTAAAATGATCGGTAATTGAAGTTAACAGAGTCATAGGAGTGCGGGAGAAATGAGAAGTACTGCTGGTGTTTCAAGGCAGGTTAGTAGTTGGTGATAAACAAAATTAATGTGTGTTCATAGACGAGGTGTCTTCGAACGCGTACAAAGTTAACCCAAACAATGGATTTTCGCATCTGCAATAGGCTTAATGAGAAATAGGCCTTTGTTTATTCTTTCTTTTTTTTTCGCATCATTTAGGCCTACTTATAACAGAAAAAAAGCCCCAAAAATCCCAATAGGGGAAAGTGTTTTTTTTGGCCTTCGAAAGAATCGGGGAAATTAAGAAAATTACACGTTTAACCATATTTGAAGTGAAGGCGTAATATCTACCTCCTTTCAATAGTGTAACACTGGATATATGAATTTAATAGACTTTATAGTATGGCAATTAAGCCCAACTAAAATATATAGATATGGTCTAATTGCAATTGAGTTCAATGGAATATTAAATTGACCTGTCAATATAGGTTAAATATTCATTTTTAACACAACATATATATATAGTAATTAAAGCATTGGTAGTATGAATGTTACTTCAAATACAGTTCATGATCAGTATTTACGTAAATTAAGGTGGCTATACTGGCAAAGTCATTTGCTAATTGAAAAAGAAATGCAGAAAAAAATCTATTTTTGTTGTTGTTCAGAATCGTGGACTTTGCCATTTTTCCAGGATTGAGCCAAATATGCATGGGGTGGAGTACTATATATATAGTTCTCGCCATCAACACATTTGTAAACCCATCATACCAAATTGGCAAAATGAGAATTAGCAGTAATTTAGGGGTGCTCATACATGAATAGCTGTAAGATGCTTTATTCATTTGCTTGCCTTTTTCAAATAACATGCTTCAGAAATGGGTCTATAGACCTTTTGATTTAAATAAAATGTCATCAATTCGGCACAATTTGCTTGATTTGATGATAGATGTTTTTTTTCGTAAGTGAATGTATACAGTTGGTCGACATTGAGTAAATTAAATTGAAAGTCTTATTAAGAAATGGAACAAAAACCAAAATTGATATTGATGTTGATTAATATATTATTCTCTACATTTGAAAAGACAACAAAAGCCAAAAATAGTTTTGTTAAAAATGCTTTTCAGTCATATACTGATCGTTCTTTTTTATAATGCAATACCTTGGGTGGAAGATTTTGGCGTATTATTTTTCTATATTAGTTGGTACATATGAATTTACATACAATGTACTGTTAAATTCATTATGTCCAATAATGTTACAAATGAGGTAGATATTACACTTCAAATATGGTTAAACATGTACATGTGATTTTCTTAATTTTCCTGATCCTTTATATTTAGATGGCCAAAAAACCCCTCCTTTCCCCCATTTTGATTTTCAGAACCTTGTTTTCTGTTATAAGTATGCATGATGCTCATCAACCAAAATGAAAATAAATTTTGTTGCAATTATAGTTTGAAGTTAAATCATAAATTGACTGGACTATTAAAGGCCCAATATACGTAACTTTCGGCAAAATATTGAAGCGAAAATCAAGCCTAATAACTTTTTATATTTATAGATTTAGTTAGGATTAACTGATATCAGCAATATTCAAGATGAATTCTTTCGCGGTTACCGGCACAGCAGCAGTTGAAACACAGTATTTGTAAACACGCGTCCATTTCTAGCTGTCTTCTACCTTCGGTTTGTTGTTGAAGTGGGCCCCACCTGAACTATTTTCAATTCTTTGGATTTTTCTGTCAAGAGTTTGTTAGTTACAGCTCAGGTTTACTTCACTTTAGACTTATTTTTGCATGGTTATCAACTGGATTTTTTTTTCATAATTTTTCAGAATCCCGAAAAATTTCCTGAAGTTACGTATATTGGGCCTTAAAGGGGCATCCCGCGAAAGTAAGCTTTTTTTCATATTTTTTTTCAAAATATTACATACACATATCGAGTGGGTATTCTTATGGACTACGACGATCGGATTCCGCTGACATGTATTCATAAAATAAATAATTTCAAAATAACTAGTGGAATTCCAAAACGTCTGGCCAGACATTCTGAATTGGGATTTCCACCTACCAACGCATGCGCAGCGAGCGCCGTTTCCATTGTAAACACTCTAACTGTTATTACCGTTACACTACGATAAGGCCTAACTTCAAAGCGAAAAGTTGCGGAATGGTCAAAATATGACACAAGACTGCGTTACGGAATCATATTGAGAGATGGGAAGTATTCTAAGGAGAAACTACCTGCTCTATTGTGTGTATGTTACATATTTCTTCTGTATAACGGTAACATGCACAAATAAAGCTTTGATTTGGTTTTGAGGCAACCCAAGGGGAAACTGTTTCAGTCTTCTGTTGCATAAAATGCGTATGTAATATTAAACTTAAAAGTTTGTTTTATAATATTCTCTTAATAAAATCTTATGTTCCAGTAAAACAGTATGATTTAATTATATTGCTGGATAGAAAGACATTTTCAAATACTATATATACCATAACAGAAAAAAGTCGTTTGATTACGTTGTAAAATGGGACGTGCGACCGAGGTACATACGGCTTCAATTTGGACAAAAGGAATATAAAAATTTGTTTTCACGCGTAAAAAAAGTGATATTCATACTTAATCTATAAATTAGTGAAGGTACAAATATCATTGGGTTGCGACCCCGGTATTGAATTTGATACGAAAATATATACATAACTGGAAAAAAAATAAAAAAAACCCAAAGTTATACAACATATACTTATATGTATATTCCATTCCTTCAGGTTTTTTTTTTAAAAAAGTCACCGTCCCTTTACAAGACGACAAAAAAGATGTTAAAAGAAAGCGGAATTATCATAACATATTCATAACGTGTAGTTATAAGTGTTTCAACAGTTCCAAATCTGATATACATGTAGTCATGCTTATAGTGTGTCGTTATATGAGTGTGTGGACTTAAATATTCGCATTCCGTGATACGTGTTAACGTGTGAAGACGCTGAAAGTTGGATAGATTTTAAATGAATATGAATGTACTTTGTATATATATAGCTGAGAAAAAGTCCTCAAGACATTGAGTTGTAAAAAAAATATCGCAAACATTTCATGTCATTTTTTTTTTGAACTTTTCAATGCATGCTTCATACATTTTATGAAATCATCTGAAAAGTTGATTCGTGAATATTACCTTTAACATAAATAAAGGTTTGTACCATGGCCGTATTAATTAAAAATATTCCATACCCATGTGTACCGGTCTCGGTCAGGTAAATATAATATACATGTAGATAATTCCTGGTGTCGATCGATATATGGTGCCGATATGCCGACAATTATTCTTCATTTGAATATCGGTATGTGTGCAATTGATGTCTAATTTCAATGTGAATGTGATTCAATAAGTTTATACACGGACTTTGTCTCTGTTTCATCAGCCGTATACATTAATATTACGCGTCCCCTCCCGTATGGCCCCTTCCGTCAAACTGAGCAGGAAACTTGCGGCACACCTGTCACGCTGCGTCATCCCCGCTATTTTTATCTGGGCTTCCCCGAGGAATGCGATTTTGCAAGTGGTCATTATAGACATTTTGAGTGGACTGTTGAATTTGGGAATAACAGGAAAGTATAATAAGTAGTGCAGACGCCATGTATATTCAAGAACAGGCATTCAGGCTTTCGCGGGATGCCCCTTTAAAGGATAAGCAGTACTGTGCTCTTAATTTAAACCTACAATGAAAAAAAATATTTGTGATCTGTTCCCGATTAAAATTATTCTTTGATGTGACTGCAGTAAAATTTGTTGATTGGAAAAATATTAGACTGAATCTCGTATATTTAGGGTAAAGTGATTTAAGTTGGACATGATCTAGAGCTGGACATTTTCAGTGCACCACTGTGTCCATGTTCCGTCTACTCGGTCAAGATGTCTTTATTCACAATAAGGCTTAAAGATGAAAGCTAGCTTTATTTGAACTGTAAGATACATACGTCAGATACGTGAATTATTTTTATTTTGCAAAAAAATAATCAAATTTGCTTCAAAGTCAACTATATGATTTGATCATGAGTCGGACACCTAAAATAAGCAAATCATGCAGTCATATGTCGGACAGTTGACAAATATAGGTCTTGAGAAAAAAACAAGGCCAAGAATGTTTTTTTGACATTCAAAAGTACAGGTGTGATATCGGAAAATAATTATATGTGTGACAAATGCCACAATATGTTAAAAAGTATATCTACAGAATATATATGTTGCCATAAATGCAATATAACTCACTGGCTGTATGTATAGCTGCCACTCTTTGGTAATTCAATATTATTTTCTATTGTGTAAAGTAAAGGATGTTTAACAGGAGATGAATATAAAAAAAAATAGGTTATGATTACAAGATACTATACTATGCTATAAATAAACATATTTTTGTAAAGTTTGAAGAGTACTGGGTGTTAAGAAACGTCGGCAACATAAATTGCGAAAATTTTCACAGAAAAACTAACTAAAAATCCAACTTTCCGACTTAATTGATATCGAAGCCATTCTGAGTGTCAGACTCTCGATCAAATTGGAAGTTACATACTTTATTTACTCTGTGTTGTTCCACATGGGGAAAAAAAGAGTTTAAGAATGTAAACATGAGGCAGGAGCTGTGCTCTCTGAGATGGTACCTATTTCATACGTAGCACCCTTTAGATCTAAACGTGCGGGTTTACTGAATAGAGAGGGTGTCCGACCTACGATCACTCTACCCTCACTTTACCCTAATAATAAATAATAAGAAATTTACAATCTTTAACAAAAATGGACATAATATAATGCCATGCATCTTCTAGAAATGAAACAATATTGCAACTTACCGGTATATTTCTTTATATCAGGTAATAGGGGTGTAACAATGCATCAAACTATCGATGAATCGCAATAGTGTACCAGCCAATAGTTCTATCACAGTAGTGTACCACCCAATAGTTCTATCACAATAGTGTACCACCCAATAGTTCTATCGCAATAGTGTACCACCCAATAGTTCTATCACAATAGTGTACCACCCAATAGTTCTATCACAATAGTGTACCACCCAATAGTTCTATCGCAATAGTGTACCACCCAATAGTTCTATCGCAATAGTGTACCACCCAATAGTTCTATCGCAATAGTGTACCACCCAATAGTTCTATCACAGTAGTGTACCATCCAATGGTTCTATCACAGTAGTGTACCATCCAATAGTTCTATCACAATAGTGTACCACCCAATAGTTCTATCACAGTAGTGTACCATCCAATAGTTCTATCGCAATAGTGTACCACCCAATAGTTCTATCACAGTAGTGTACCATCCAATAGTTCTATCACAGTAGTGTACCACCCAATAGTTCTATTACAGTAGTGTACCATCCAATAGTTCTATCGCAATAGTGTACCACCCAATAGTTCTATCACAGTAGTGTACCATCCAATAGTTCTATCGCAGTAGTGTACCACCCAATAGTTCTATCGCAATAGTGTACCACCCAATAGTTCTATCGCAATAGTGTACCACCCAATAGTTCTATCACAATAGTGTACCACCCAATAGTTCTATCACAATAGTGTACCACCCAATAGTTCTATCACAATAGTGTACCATCCAATAGTTCTATCACAATAGTGTACCACCCAATAGTTCTATCACAATAGTGTACCACCCAATAGTTCTATCACAATAGTGTACCACCCAATAGTTCTATCACAATAGTGTACCACCCAATAGTTCTATCGCAATAGTGTACCACCCAATAGTTCTATCACAGTAGTGTACCATCAAAGAGTTCTATCGCAATAGTGTACCACCCAATAGTTCTATCACAGTAGTGTACCATCCAATAGTTCTATCGCAATAGTGTACCACCCAATAGTTCTATCACAGTAGTGTACCATCCAATAGTTCTATCACAGTAGTGTACCACCCAATAGTTCTATTACAGTAGTGTACCATCCAATAGTTCTATCGCAATAGTGTACCACCCAATAGTTCTATCACAGTAGTGTACCATCCAATAGTTCTATCGCAATAGTGTACCACCCAATAGTTCTATCACAATAGTGTACCACCCAATAGTTCTATCTCAATAGTGTACCACCCAATAGTTCTATCACAGTAGTGTACCACCCAATAGTTCTATCATAATAGTGTACCACCCAATAGTTCTATCACAATAGTGTATCACCCAATAGTTCTATCACAATAGTGTACCACCAAATAGTTCTATCACAATAGTGTACCACCCAATAGTTCTATCACAATAGTGTACCACCCAATAGTTCTATCAAAATAGTGTACCACCCAATAGTTCTATCACAATAGTGTACCACCCAATAGTTCTATCGCAATAGTGTACCACCCAATAGTTCTATCACAATAGTGTACGACCCAATAGTGCTATCACAATAGTGTACCACCCAATAGTTCTATCGCAATAGTGTACCACCCAATAGTTCTATCACAATAGTGTACCACCCAATAGTTCTATCACAATAGTGTACCACCCAATAGTTCTATCACAATAGTGTACCACCCAATAGTTCTATCACAATAGTGTACGACCCAATAGTGCTATCACAATAGTGTACCACCCAATAGTTCTATCACAATAGTGTACCACCCAATAGTTCTATCACAATAGTGTATCACTCAAGAGTTCTATCACAATGGTGTACCACTCAATAGATTTATCACAATAGTGTACCACCCAATAGTTCTTTCACAATAGTATACCACCCAATAGTTCTATGACAATAGTGTACCACCCAATAGTTCTATCACAATAGTGTACCAGCCAATAGTTCTATCACAATAGTGTACCACCCAATAGTTCTATCACAATAGTGTACCACCCAATAGTTCTATCACAATTGTGTACCACCCAATAGTTCTATCGCAATAGTGTACCACCCAATAGTTCTATCACAATAGTATACCACCCAATAGTTCTATCGCAATAGTGTACCACCCAATAGTTCTATCACAATAGTGTACCACCTAATACTTCTATCACAATAGTGTACCACCCAATAGTTCTATCACAATAGTGAACCACCCAATAGTTCTATCACAATAGTGAACCACCCAATAGTTCTATCACAATAGTGAACCACCCAATAGTTCAATCACAATAGTGTACCACCCAATAGTTCTATCACAATAATGTACCACCCAATAGTTCTATCACAATAGTGTACCACCCAATAGTTCTATCACAATAGTGTACCACCCAATAGTTCTATCACAATAGTGTACCACCCAATAGTTTTATCGCAATAGTGTACCACCAAATAGTTCTATCACAATAGTGTACCACCCAATAGTTCTATCACAAAAGTGTACTATCCAATAGTTCTATCACAATAGTGTACCACCCAATAGTTCTACCACAATAGTGTACCACCCAATAGTTCTATCACAATAGTGTACCACCCAATAGTTCTATCACAATAGTGTACCACCCAATAGTTCTATCACAATAGTGTACCACCCAATAGTTTTATCCCAATAGTGTACCACCGAATAGTTCTATCATAATAGTGTACCACCGAATAGTTCTATCACAATAGTGTACCACCCAATAGTTCTATCACAATAGTGTACCACCCAATAGTTCTACCACAATAGTGTACCACCCAATAGTTCTATCACAATAGTGTACCACCCAATAGTTCTATCACAATAGTGTACCACCCAATAGTTCTATCAAAATAGTGTACCACCCAATAGTTCTATCGCAATAGTGTACCACCCAATAGTTCTATCACAATAGCGTACCACCCAATAGTTCTATCCCAATAGTGTAACACCCAATAGTTCTATCCCAATAGTGTACCACCCAAAAATTCTTAACAATAGTGTTCCAACCAATAGTTCAATCACAATAGTGTACCACCCAATACTTCTATCACAATAGTGTACCACCCAATAGTTCTATCCCAATAGTGTACCACCCAATAGTTCTATCACAATGGTGTACCACCCAATAATTCTATCACAATAGTGTACCACCACATAGTTCTAACACAATAGTGTACCACCCAATAGTTCTATCTCAATAGTGTACCACCCAATAGTTTTACCGCAATAGTGTACCACCCAATAGTTCTATCACAATGGTGTACCACCAAATAATTCTATCACAATAGTGTACCACCCAATAGTTCTAACACAATAGTGTACCACCCAATAGTTCTATCACAACAGTGTACCACCCAATAGTTCTATCACAATAGTGTACCATCCAATAGTTCTATCACAGTAGTGTATATATACGTACCACCCAATAGTTCTATCACAATAGTGTACCACCCAATAGTTCTATCACAATAGTGTACCATCCAATAGTTCTATCACAGTAGTGTATATATACGTACCACCCAATAGTTCTATCACAATAGTGTACCACCCAATAGTTCTATTACAATATTGTACCACCCAATAGTTCTATCACAATAGTGTACCACCCAATCGTTCTATCACAATAGTGTACCACCCAATAGTTCTATCACAATAGTGTACACCCCAATAGTTCTATCACAATAGTCTACCACCCAATAGTTCTATCACAATAGTGTACCACCCAATAGTTCAATCACAATAGTGTACCACCCAATAGTTCTATCACAGTAGTGTACCACCCAATAGTTCTATCACAATAGTCTACCACCCAATAGTTCTATCACAATAGTCTACCACCCAATATTTCTATCACAATAGTGTACCACCCAATAGTTCTATCACAATGGTGTACTACCCAATAGTTCTATCACAATAGTGTACCACCCAATAGTTCTATTGCAATAGTGTACCACCCAATATTCTATCACAATAGTGTACCACCCAATACTTCTATCACAATAGTGTACCACCCAATAGTTCTATCACAATAGTGAACCACCCAATAGTTCTATCACAATAGTGAACCACCCAATAGTTCAATCACAATAGTGTACCACCCAATAGTTCTATCACAATAATGTACCACCCAAAAGTTCTATCACAATAGTGTACCACCCAATAGTTCTATCACAATAGTGTACCACCCAATAGTTCTATCACAATAGTGTACCATCCAATAGTTCTATCACAATAGTGTACCACCCAATAGTTCTATCACAATAGTGTACCACCCAATAGTTCTATCTCAATAGTGTACCACCCAATAGTTCTACCGCAATAGTGTACCACCCAATAGTTCTATCACAATGGTGTACCACCCAATAATTCTATCACAATAGTGTACCACCCAATAGTTCTAACACAATAGTGTACCACCCAATAGTTCTATCACAATAGTGTACCATCCAATAGTTCTATCACAATAGTGTACCACCCAATAGTTCTATCACAATAGTGTACCACCCAATAGTTCTATCACAATAGTGTACTACCCAATAGTTCTATCACAATAGTGTACCACCCAATAGTTCGATCACAATAGTGTACCACCCAATAGTTATATCGCAATAGTGTACCACCCAATAGTTCTATCGCAATAGTGTACCATCTAATAGTTCTATCTCAATAGTGTACCACCCAATAGTTCTATCGCAATAGTGTATCCCCCAATAGTTCTATCGCAATAGTGTTCCACCCAATAGTTCTATCACAATAGTGTACCACCCAATAGTTCTATGACAATAGTGTACCACCCAATAGTTCTATGACAATAGTGTACCACCCAATAGTTCTATGACAATAGTGTACCACCCAATAGTTCTATCACAATAGTGTACCACCCAATAGTTCTATCACAGTAGTGTACCACCCAATAGTGTACCACCGAATAGTTCTATCGCAATAATGTACCACCCAACAGTTCTATCACAATAGTGTACCACCCAATAGTTCTATCACAATAGTGTACCACCCAACAGTTCTATCACAATAGTGTACCACCCAATAGTTCTATCACAATAGTGTACCACCCAATAGTTCTATCACAATAGTGTACCACCCAATAGTTCTATCACAATAGTGTACCACCCAATAGTTCTATCACAATAGTATACCACCCAATAGTTCTATCGCAATAGTGTACCACCCAATAGTTCTATCACAATAGTGTACCACCCAATAGTTCTATCACAATAGTATACCCCCCAATAGTTCTATCGCAATAGTGTACCACCCAATAGGTCTATCACAATAGTGTACCACCCAATAGTTCTATGACAATAGTGTACCACCCAATAGTTCTATCACAATAGTGTACCACCCAATAGTTCTATTACAATATTGTACCACCCAATAGTTCTATCACAATAGTGTACCACCCAATAGTTCTATCACAATAGTGTATCACCCAATAGTTCTATCACAATAGTGTACCACCCAATAGTTCTATCACAATAGTGTACCACCCAATAGTTCTATCACAATAGTGTACCACCCAATAGTTCTATCACAATAGTGTACCATCCAATAGTTCTATCACAATAGTGTACCACCCAATAGTTCTATCACAATAGTGTACCACCCAATAGTTCTATCTCAATAGTGTACCACCCAATAGTTCTACCGCAATAGTGTACCACCATATAGTTCTATCACAATGGTGTACCACCCAATAATTCTATCACAATAGTGTACCACCCAATAGTTCTAACACAATAGTGTACCACCCAATAGTTCTATCACAATAGTGTACCACCCAATAGTTCTATCACAATAGTGTACCATCCAATAGTTCTATCACAGTAGTGTATATATACGTACCACCCAATAGTTCTATCACAATAGTGTACCACCCAATAGTTCTATTACAATATTGTACCACCCAATAGTTCTATCACAATAGTGTACCACCCAATAGTTCTATCACAATAGTGTACCACCCAATAGTTCTATCACAATAGTGTACACCCCAATAGTTCTATCACAATAGTGTACCACCCAATAGTTCTATCACAATAGTGTACCACCCAATAGTTCTATCACAATAGTGTACTACCCAATAGTTCTATCACAATAGTGTACCACCCAATAGTTCGATCACAATAGTGTACCACCCAATAGTTCTATCACAGTAGTGTACCACCCAATAGTGTACCACCGAATAGTTCTATCGCAATAATGTACCACCCAATAGTTCTATGACAATAGTGTACCACCAAATAGTTCTATCGCAATAGTGTACCACCCAACAGTTCTATCACAATAGTGTACCACCCAATAGTTCTATCACAATAGTGTACCACCCAATAGTTCTATCACAATAGTGTACCACCCAATAGTTCTATCACAATAGTGTACCACCCAATAGTTCTATCACAATAGTATACCACCCAATAGTTCTATCGCAATAGTGTACCACCCAATAGTTCTATCACAATAGTGTACCACCCAATAGTTCTATCACAATAGTATACCCCCCAATAGTTCTATCGCAATAGTGTACCACCCAATAGTTCTATCACAATAGTGTACCACCCAATAGTTCTATGACAATAGTGTACCACCCAATAGTTCTATCACAATAGTGTAAAATAATAAACAAATATATGAAGATTTTCTATCTAAAATGCATTGTTACTTGTAAGCTTATGCTTAAACCAACTTTATGTATGCATGCATTCAACTGTAATCATGTAACATGCATGTGATTGTAATCACAGTACAAAGTCGTAATACTATTTTACCATTAAGCCGATATAAACTAATTAAACTACATTTGTTTGATTCATATCTCATGTGTCTCATTAATTAAAATACTGATTTCAGTAAACACCGGAAACTCTACAGCTGTGGCAGCTACATACAGCCAGTGAGTTGTTGGATCAGAGCTGTGGCAGCAACATACAGCCAGTGAGTTATTGGGACAGAGCTGTGGCAGCAACATACAGCCAGTGAGTTATTGGGACAGAGCTGTGGCAGCAACATACAGCCAGTGAGTTATTGGGACAGAGCTGTGGCAGCTACATACAGCCAGTGAGTTGGGACAGAGCTGTGGCAGCAACATACAGCCAGTGAGTTGGGACAGCTGTGGCAGCTACATACAGCCAGTGAGTTAGGACAGAGCTGGGGCAGCTACATACAGCCAGTGAGTTATTGGGACAGAGCTGTGGCAGCAACATACAGCCAGTGAGTTGTTGGGACAGAGCTGTGACAGCAACATACAGCCAGTGAGTTATTGGATCAGAGCTGTGGCAGCTACATACAGCCAGTGAGTTGGGACAGAGCTGGGGCAGCTACATACAGCCAGTGAGTTGGGACAGAGCTGTGGCAGCAACATACAGCCAATGAGTTATTGGGACAGAGCTGTGGCAGCTACATACAGCCAGTGAGTTATTGGGACAGAGCTGTGGCAGCAACATACAGCCAGTGAGTTGGGACAGAGCTGGGGCAGCTACATACAGCCAGTGAGTTGGGACAGAGCTGGGGCAGCAACATACAGCCAGTGAGTTATTGGGACAGAGCTGTGGCAGCTACATACAGCCAGTGAGTAATTGGGACAGAGCTGTGGCAGCAACATACAGCCAGTGAGTTATTGGGACAGAGCTGTGGCAGCTACATACAGCCAGTGAGTTATTGGGACAGAGCTGGGGCAGCTACATACAGCCGATGAGCTGTTGGATCAGAGCTGTGGCAGCAACATACAGCCGGTGAGCTGTTGGGACAATGTCAGGACGTGTTGGGGGTGGCCGACAAATGTTCTCCATAGAGCAGATTGAGTTGATACGGAGGCTGAGGAACAGTGGCATTACCAAGGAGGAGGTGGCTCAGGCTTTTGATTCGTTCGACCGTTTGGACAATGAGTTAGGACTGCTGTATAGTGTGCCTGTGTCCCTGTCTCAGCAAGCTGTGCCAAATCGTAACCATAGTACCCAACCCTCCCATCCCCGTACCCCAGTGTCTACTGTCTCCAGGGCAAGTCATCATGGCCAAGGTGACCATTCTTTACTGTCATCCATACAGGCAAATAGTGTCCCTGCCTCGCAGCAACACAATGTCCCAAACTACAGATCTCCACCATCTAATCCAGTGTACCCCGTGTCAATGACAGCAAACAGCCGTACACACTCGCAACCAGCTTTCCCAGAGCGTCAGCCAGCTAAGCGACCACGCACGGAAACAATAGACCTTGTTGACGATATTGACACAAATATCACTTGTGTTAACGTTATTGATGAGGAAAACAGTAACACCAGCTCAGCATCTGCATCAAACATCTCAGAAGAAATTACTGTTGAGCTACGAGAATTTTTAAAGTAGGTATTTTACTAAACACTTGATCTTCAAAACCAACAATAATGCAACAATTTTTAAACAAGTTTGATTTCTATTTCATCACCGAACCAAATGGAAGCAACTGGAAGAAAAACAACACAAATCAAATGCATCAATACACGCTTTATGATAAGTTGTTCTGAAAACATTGTTAAAGCACATAACTATGATATATACAACTACAAAAACAAAATTGTTTTAAAAAAAGTATTTTAGTTCACCTGCCCAAAAGGCAAGTCAGATTACGTTTATAATTATCTTCTCAATAACCAAAAGGCCTAGAGTACTGATATTAGACCTGTAGCATATGCTGGCATGAATTTGTTAAAATGATTGACTTCAACCATTTTAACTCGCCTGGTCCGATAGACCAAGGTGAGTTTATGCCATACTGTTGCGTTTGGCGTCTGTTGTCTGTCCGTCAACAATTGACTTCTTCTTTACCACTGATCAGAATTTAATCAAATTTGGTGGGAAGCATCCTAGTTGGCTGGGATTCAAATTTATACATATGATGGAGCTAACCCTCCAGGGGCCTGGGTGGGGGGCAAAAGCAGTCCAATTGGCAATATTCATATTAACAAATTCTCTGAATCTAAGCAATATACAACATTTATATTTCAGTGGTAAATTTGTACAAATGATAGGGCTGACCCTCCAGGGGCCTGAGGGGAGGGTCTAAATACTGGCAGTTCAGCTACATGTATATCTGAATAAACCAATTTCAAGTAATTTTCCTTTAAATCTTCTTTCGAATCAGAAAGCTAAGTGTTCAATAATTACATTACTGCTTGGTAACATACTGTTGTGGCAGATCCCACACTGGAAACGTGTGTAATTACTTGCACATGAGTTATTGTCACATTTGCTTATATCCAGGTGAGCGATACAGGCTCTCTGGGCCCCTTGTCTTTATTCACACCCCATGTGTTGATGATCTTTACAGGCAAGGTGTCCAGAAGGCTGGGGATGAGGTTCGCTGGTTTGTAAGTCAGTTCAACATACAGCTGGGACAGATCGCCTCAATGACAGGTAAGTATACTGCTACAGGGAAACTCCTGAGCAACTGAGAAAAGGGAATCCCTCAGCTATAGGGAATCCTTCAGCTATAGGGAATCCCTCAGCTATAGGGAATCCTTCAGCTAAAGAGAATTCCCTCAGTTATAGGGGAATCCTTCAGCTGTTGAGAAACCCCACAGCTATAGAAAGCCTTTCAGCTAAGGGTACTTTCCTCAGCTATAGAGAATTCCTGCAGCTAAAGAAAAAACCCTCAGCTATTGAGAAATCTTGCAGCTATAGAAAACCTATCGGCTATAGGGAATCCCTCAGCATGCTTAACCCAGCTAAGGAAAGGATTAGTACCAAGGGTGTTTACATTTATGGAGGCAAAACAAATGGTTATATTCTAGGGGATGTGTTGGTACATGTACCAGGTTTGTTTTGGTCATCTGACCCAATATATCCAACTTACACCATCCATCGTCGTGCGCCATTCATGAACTTTCCTTTTAAGCGACTTCTTCTCAATAACCGAAAGGCCCAGGGTGCTGATATTATACATGTAGCATGCTGGGATGAAGGGCTACAAAGTTTAATAAAAGGAATGACCTTGGCCCACTTTCAAGGTCACAGGGGTCAGATATGTTAAAATATTTCAGCAACTTCTCAATAACAGAAAGGCCCAGGGTACTGATATTTGGCCTGTAGCCTGCTGGGATGAAGGGCTATAAAATTTGTTTAAATCAATGACCTTGACCTACTTTCAAGGTTACAAGGGTCAGATATGTTAAAATTTTCAAGCAACTTCTTCTCAATAACCGACTAATATAGGCAATGTCTGTTGCATTTGTCAAATCTTTTTGTATCTTGATGCAGTAAAATCTGTTGAAATGATGAAGGGCTACCAAATTGTTTGAATGAATGACATTGACCCACTTTCACAAATTGATAATATCATAACCAACTAAAATTATATATAGTCAGATGACTGTTTAGGACCCGTTTGGTCTCTTGTTGAAATTGACTATCTTGAGTGAAATAAATACCATACCAAACAACCAATCTGTGTAATCTCTATATCATGACAGATAATCATAAAAGCTAATAATTTCAGTTAGGTCCCTTTAATATTAATGTGCATGCATGTACAGTATTCGAATAAAAAAATACAGGTCAATGTTGCATCCCAACAATGAAGACATACCTTAGTGTGCAGGCAGAAGTCTTCAAGCTTTTTAAAACACTGTCTTTTTAGCCCACCATCATCAGATGTGGGCTATTCAAATCACCCTGCGTCCGTTGTCCGTCCTTACACAATTTTTGTTACCATTATATCTTCAGAAGTACCAGATGGATCTTTCTCAAAATTTCATATGCAGGTTCCCTTGGTCCCTAGTTGTGCTGTACTGATTTTGGGACTGCTTGGAAAAACAAAATGGCTGACAGACGGCCATCTTGGATTTTGACAATGAAAAATTGTTACTGTTATATCTTGAGAAGTACACTATGGAACTTTCCCACATTTCATTTCCTGATTGTCCTTGATCCCAAGTTATGCTGTATTGATTTTGGGACCGCTCAGATTTTGGGTCTGATCACAGGCTACCAGCTTTCAATTTATACTGCCTTTTCCTTAGAGGAACCTTCAAATTTAATATAACTCAATTAATGCATGTAAGAGAAAAATTAAAGAAGGAAAGAGATCAAACTTTTTAAGAACAAATGAAGTTTGTCTATGGTGGGCTCCAAATCCCCTCTATGATCTCTTGTTGTATGTTTCCAGGCCAAACATTTGCCACTGCTACTCAGTTTTTACAAGGAGAATACAATGGCATTCCTCAACACTGTATGCAAAGCATCTTTACTTGGTACCTTACCTACAAGAAAACTGTGACTAATCCGCCTCCTCAGCCAACCTCGTCCTCCCCGGGCGGAACACAACCAGGTGAGTACATAACATAGAAAACTGTGACTAGTCCCCCTCCTCAACCAACCTCATCCTCCCCGGGCAGTACACAACCAGGTGAGTACATAACATAGAAAACCGTGACTTGTCCCCCTCCTCAGCCAACCTCATCCTCCCCGGGCAGTACACAACCAGGTGAGTACATAACATAGAAAACCGTGACTAATCCCCCTCCTCAACCAACCTCATCCTCCCCGGGCACTACACAACCAGGTGAGTACATAACATAGAAAACCGTGACTTATGCCCCTCCTCAACCAACCTCATCCTCCCCGGGCAGTACACAACCAGGTGATTACATAACATAGAAAACTGTGACTCCGTGACCAATCCCCCTCCTCAACCAACCTCATCCTCCCCGGGCAATACACAACCAGGTGAGTACATAACATAGAAAACTGTGACTTATCCCCCTCCTCAACTAACCTCATCCTCCCCGGGCAGTACACAACCAGGTGAGTACATAACATAGAAAACCGTGACTAATCCCCTCCTCAACCAACCTCGTCCTCACCAGGCAGTACACAACCAGGTGAGTACATAACATAGAAAACCGTGACTAATCCCCCTCTTCAACCAACCTCATCCTCCCCGGGCAGTACACAACCAGGTGAGTACATAACATAGAAAACTGTGACTAGTCCCCCTCCTCAACCAACCTCATCCTCCCCGGGCAGTACACAACCAGGTAAGTACATAACATAGAAAACCGTGACTAATCTGCCTCCTCAACCAACCTCATCCTCCCCGGGCAGTACACAACCAGGTGAGTACATAACATAGAAAACCGTGACTTATCCCCCTCCTCAGCCAACCTCATCCTCCCCGGGCAGTACACAACCAGGTGAGAACATAACATAGAAAACCGTGACTAATCCCCCTCCTCAACCAACCTCATCCTCCCCGGTCAGTACACAACCAGGTGAGTACATAACATAGAAAACCGTGACTAATCCCCCTCCTCAGCCAACATCATCCTCCCCGGGCAGTACACAACCAGGTGAGAACATAACATAGAAAACCATGACTAGTCCCCCTCCTCAACCAACCTCATCCTCCCCGGGCAGTACACAACCAGGTGAGTACATAACTTAGAAAACCGTGACTAGTCCCCCTCCTCAACCAACCTCATCCTCCCTGTGCAGTACACAACCAGGTGAGTACATAACATAGAAAACCGTGACTAGTCCCCCTCCTCAACCAATCTCATCCTCCCTGGGCGGTACACAACCAGGTGAGTACATAACATAGAAAACCGTGACTAACCCCCCTCCTCAACCAACCTCATCCTCACCAGGCAGTACACAACCAGTTGAGTACATAACATAGAAAACCGTGACTAATCCCCCTCCTTAACCAACCTCATCCTCCCCGGGCAGTACACAACCAGGTGAGTACATAACATAAAAAACCGTGACTAGTCCCCCTCCTTAGCCAACCTCATCCTCCCTGGGCAGTACACAACCAGGTGAGTACATAACATAGAAAACCGTGACTAATCCGCCTCCTCAGCCAACCTCATCCTCCCCGGTCAGTACACAACCAGGTAAGTACATAACATAGAAAACCGTGACTAGTCCCCCTCCTCAGCCAACCTCATCCTCCCCGGGCAGTACACAACCAGGTGAGTACATAACATAGAAAACCGTGACTAATCCGCCTCCTCAACCAACCTCATCCTCACCAGGCAGTACACAACCAGGTGAGTACATAACATAGAAAACCGTGACTAGTTCCCCTCCTCAGCCAACCTCATCCTCCCCGGGCAGTACACAACCAGGTGAGTACATAACATAGAAAACCATGACTTATCCCCCTCCTCAACCAACCTCATCCTCCCCGGGCAGTACACAACCAGGTGAGTACATAACATAGAAAACCGTGACTAATCCCCCTCCTCAACCAACCTCATCCTCCCCGGGCAGTACACAACCAGGTGAGTACATAACATAGAAAACCGTGACTAATCCCCCTCCTCAGCAAACCTCATCCTCCCCGGTCAGTACACAACCAGGTGAGTACATAACATAGAAAACCGTGACTAGTTTCCCTCCTCAGCCAACCTCATCCTCCCCGGGCAGTACATAACCAGGTGAGTACATAACATAGAAAACCATGACTTATCCCCCTCCTCAACCAACCTCATCCTCCCCGGGCAGTACACAATCAGGTGAGTACATAACATAGAAAACCGTGACTAATCCCCCTCCTCAACCAACCTCGTCCTAACCAGGCAGTACACAACCAGGTGAGTACATAACATAGAAAACCGTGACTCCGTGACTAATCCCCCTCCTCAGCCAACCTCATCCTCCCCGGGCAGTACACAACCAGGTGAGTACATAACATAGAAAACCGTGACTAATCCCCCTCCTCAGCCAACTTCATCCTCCCCGGGCAGTACACAACCAGGTGAGTACATAACATAGAAAACCGTGACTAATCCCCCTCCTCAGCCAACCTCTTCCTCCCCGGGCGGTACACAACCAGGTGATTATTTCCCTCCTCATCCACCTCCATCCTCACCAGGCACTACACACAACCAGGTGAGTATTTCCCTTCTCAACCACCTCCATCCTCACCAGGCACTACACACAACCAGGTGAGTATTTCCCTTCTCAACCACCTCCATCCTCTCCAGGCAGTACACAACCAGGTGAGTACATAACATAGAAAACCGTGACTAATCCCCCTCCTCAACCACCTCCATCCTCACCTGGCACTACACACAACCAGGTGATTATTTCCCTCCTCATCCACCTCCATCCTCACCAGGCACTACACACAACCAGGTGAGTATTTCCCTTCTCAACCACCTCCATCCTCTCCAGGCAGTACACAACCAGGTGAGTATTTCCCTCCTCAACCACCTCCATCCTCTCCAGGCACTACACACAACCAGGTGAGTATTTCCCTCCTCAACCACCTCCATCCGCTCCAAGCACTACACACAACCAGGTGAGTATTTCCCTTCTCAACCACCTTCATCCTCTCCAGGCAGTACACAACCAGGTGAGTATTTCCCTCCTCAACCACCTCCATCCGCTCCAGGCACTACACACAACCAGGTGAGTATTTCCCTCCTCAACCACCTCCATCCGCTCCAAGCACTACACAACCAGGTGAGTATTTCCCTCCTCAACCACCTTCATCCTCTCCAAGCACTACACACAAGCAGGTGAGTATTTCCCTCCCAGCATATCACATAGAAAAGTTTTCAATCCCACACCTGAATCACATTTTAATTCTTTCCAAGCACCACAACAAGGCAAGTATGTTACATTGACATTTGATAACCTAAACTGAACAAAAAAGTATAATGTAATCAAAATTGCACAGTTTGTGGAAAATTAGAATTTCTCTTAGAGATTGATTCATGTATGAGTTGGTAGTGGTAGGGTGGTGGGATGATCATGATGTGGAGGTTGGTAACTGTCAACATTTCACATGGTCATTCAGAGAGCTATTCATTTTTTTTCAGTCAAATAGAAAATATTGAAATAGGAAATGGGAACATAGCATGAAATTTTGAAAAAAAAGGCCAAAGAGAAAACAAATGTCCCTTTTTGAGGAACATATATCTTAGACTGTAATTTACATATCTGATTTAGAATTGTATTTATTTACCTTAAAAATTATAGGTGTTCTTCCAATGATTAATCAAAAAGTGAAACTGCCAGATGGTCAGGAAATCTTCATTCCTCATCAAAGACGAGAACGCTTCACCTTCCGAGAAAAACACCTTGAGGTTCTGGAAACCTGCTTCAATGAGAATGCCTATCCCTCCCACGAACAACGTGAAGCCATCGCTCACATGTGTAACATGGCTGTCAGTAACATGGGTAGGTGTTCACAGCAAAGACTTGCTGGTTGTTGAATGTTTATTAGCCACTGTTTTACAGTCAAACTGATGTGGCTTAGACTGCCAACCTCTAAGGAGCTCAGTGTGGGTTTTCTATTGTGACGGTATCACATCCTAACATTGTGGTATAACATGGATGGGAAACATTCTGAATGTACAACAGCTGTAAATGAGTACATGTTTGGGCAATACTAAAAATTGTAGAATGCTAGCTGTGAAATTATAAAGCAGTATCGGTGACCAGATAGCTCAATTGGTTGAGCGTCCGTTTAGAGTTCGCGGGTTCGAACCCCGGTCTGGCCGTACATTTTTCCTCTCCTTGAAATAAGAACCTCAAATTATTATTGTTAACTCAGCATGAGAGTTTGTTTCACGCTATGAGACTTGGCAAATCAAAAAAGTATTTTTCCAATATAAGTTCATGTGTCAAAAACAGTCAAGTTTTCAAGTTTTAGATTAAACAGACTTGTATAACTTAAAGCCCCTATTTAGTTTGAAGTATTTTGTTGGCCCGGTCAAACTGCGTTATCTAGAACTCGTATAACTTGAAGCCCTTATTTGAATTGAAGAATATTGTCGGCCTCGTCAAACTGTAGTGGTTCTAGACCGGGTCGATCGTCAGTGACCAGATAGTTCAATTGGTTGAGCTTCCATCTAGAGTTTGGAAGGTCCCAGGTTCGAACCCCGGTCTGGCCGTACATTTTTTCTCTCCTGTTACAAAACTTTGATATCTAGAACATGTATAACTTTAAGCCCTTATTTAAATTGAAGGATTTTGTCGGCCCCGGTCAAATTTGATGCCAAACATTCAAACTTAACTAGAATACTGGAGTAATTCACAGTTTTGCCATGGTCCTTCTCACTTTGAGATAACTGTACCTTATAAGGTTTCTGATTGTGGTTAAAATGCATACTCAACTTTGTGTATTATAAATGTGATCTTCTTCAAATATGCATGCTTGTTTTGGTTTCCAGGAAATCGTTCTCTTCATGATAGAGAGAAGGTGACTCCACACATGGTGCTAAACTGGTTTGCCAACCGCAGGAAGGAGGTGAAGAAAATAGCGAGAGAAGGTAGGTTATGATAAAACATAAGCTGTTGTGAGTCAGGATGATTGAAGGTGGGAGCAAGTTGACTGTTGTTATACCTAATAAGTGTGAATCAAACTTTCAACGTTTTAAATTATTCCAACCTTTCGTACCTTCAGGTTCCTACCTATAGGGTGTAACTAATACAACCTTTCCTACCTTCAGGATGTGAAGGGATGTAACTAATACAACCTTTCCTACCTTCAGGGTCCTACCTATAGGGTGTAACTAATACAAACATTCCTACCTTCAGGGTCCTACCTATAGGGTGTAACTAATACAACCTTTCCTTCCTTCAGGGTCCTACCTATAGGGTGTAACTAATACAACCTTTCCTACCTTCAGGGTCCTACCTATAGGGTGTAACTAATACAACCTTTCCTACCTTCAGGGTCCTACCTATAGGGTGTAACTAATACAACCTTTCCTACCTTCAGGGTCCTACGTATAGGGTGTAACTAATACAACCTTTCCTACCTTCAGGGTTCTACCTATAGGGTGTAACTAATACAACCATTCCTACCTTCAGGGTGTGAAGGGGTGTAACTAATACAACCTTTCCTTCCTTCAGGGTCCTACCTATAGGGTGTAACTAATACAACCTTTCCTACCTTCACGATGTGAAGGGGTGTAACTAATACAACCTTTCCTACCTTCAGGGTCCTACCTATAGGTTGTAACTAATACAACCTTTCCTACCTTCAGGGTCCTACCTATAGGGTGTAACTAATACAACCTTTCCTACCTTCAGGATGTGAAGGGGTGTAACTAATACAACCTTTCCTACCTTCAGGGTCCTACCTATAGGGTGTAACTAATGCAACCTTTCCTACCTTCAGGGTCCTACCTATAGGGTGTAACTAATACAACCTTTCCTACCTTCAGGGTCCTACCTATAGGGTGTAACTAATACAACCTTTCCTACCTTCAGGGTGTGAAGGGGTGTAACTAATACAACCTTTCCTACCTTCAGGGTCCTACCCATAGGGTGTAACTAATACAACCTTTCGTACCTTCAAGGTGTGAAGGGGTGTAACTAATACAACCTTTCCTACCTTCAGGGTCCTACCTATAGGGTGTAACTAACAACCTTTCCTACCTTCAGGGTGTGAAGGGGTGTAACTAATACAACCTTTCCTACCTTCAGGGTGTGAAGGGGTGTAACTAATACAACCTTTCCTACCTTCAGGATGTGAAGGGGTGTAACTAATACAACCTTTCCTACCTTCAGGGTGGGAAGGGGTGTAACTAATACAACCTTTCCTACCTTCAGGGTCCTACCTATAGGGTGTAACTAATACAACCTTTCCTACCTTCAGGGTCCTACCTATAGGGTGTAACTAATACAACCTTTCCTACCTTCAGGGTCCTACCTATAGGGTGTAACTAATACAACCATTCCTACCTTCAGGGTCCTACCTATAGGGTGTAACTTATACAACCTTTCCTACCTTCAGGGTCCTACCTATAGGGTGTAACTAATACAACTTTTCCTACCTTCAGGGTTCTACCTATAGGGTGTAACTAATACAACCTTTCCTACTTTCAGGGTCCTACCTATAGGGTGCAACTAATACAACATTTCCTACCTTCAGGGTCCTACCTATAGGGTGTAACTAATACAACCTTTCCTACCTTCAGGGTCCTACCTATAGGGTGTAACTAATACAACCTTTCCTACCTTCAGGGTTCTACCTATAGGGTGTAACTAATACAACCTTTCCTACCTTCAGGGTCCTACCTATAGGGTGCAACTAATACAACATTTCCTACCTTCAGGGTCCTACCTATAGGGTGTAACTAATACAACCTTTCCTACCTTCAGGGTCCTACCTATAGGGTGTAACTAATACAACATTTCCTACCTTCAGGGTCCTACCTATAGGGTGTAACTAATACAACCTTTCGTACCTTCAGGGTCCTACCTATAGGGTGTAACTAATACAACCTTTCCTACCTTCAGGGTCCTACCTATAGGGTGTAACTAATACAACCTTTCCTACCTTCAGGATGTGAAGGGGTGTAACTAATACAACCTTTCCTACCTTCAGGGTCCTACCTATAGGGTGTAACTAATACAACCTTTCCTACCTTCAGGGTCCTACCTATAGGGTGTAACTAATACAACCTTTCCTACCTTCAGGGTCCTACCTATAGGGTGTAACTAATACAACCTTTCCTACCTTCAGGGTCCTACCTATAGGGTGTAACTAATACAACCTTTCCTACCTTCAGGGTCCTACCTATAGGTTGTAACTAATACAACCTTTTGTACCTTCAGGATGTGAAGGGGTGTAACTAATACAACCTTTCCTACCTTCAGGGTCCTACCTATAGGGTGTAACTAATACAACCTTTCGTACCTTCAGGATGTGAAGGGGTGTAACTAATACAACCTTTCCTACCTACAGGGTCCTACCTATAGGGTGTAACTAATACAACCTTTCCTACCTTCAGGATGTGAAGGGGTGTAACTAATACAACCTTTCCTACCTTCAGGGTCCTACCTATAGGGTGTAACTAATACAACCTTTCCTACCTTCAGGGTGTGAACGGGTGTAACTAATACAACCTTTCCTACCTTCAGGGTCCTACCTATAGGGTGTAACTAATACAACCTTTCCTACCTTCAGGGTCCTACCTATAGGGTGCAACTAATACAACCTTTCCTACCTTCAGGGTCCTTCCTATAGGTTGTAACTAATACAACCTTTCCTACCTTCAGGGTCCTACCTATAGTGTGTAACTAATACAACCTTTCCTACCTTCATTGGATGGGAGGTGGTCAAGTGTAATTATCAGTACAGAAGATGGGAGTGGGTCGAGTGTAATTATCAGTACAGAAGATGGGAGTGGGTCGAGTGTAATTATCAGTACAGAAGATGGGAGTGGGTCGAGTGTAATTATCAGTACAGAAGATGGGAGTGGGTCGAGTGTAATTATCAGTACAGAAGATGGGAGTGGGTCAAGTGTAATTATCGATACAATGTATAGAAGATTGAAGCAAATAAGTCTAGATTTATACCTCTGTATTACAGAGGGCATCCCTGAGTCGGAGGTGGTACTTCCCAGCAAAGTCAACAAACGTCCCATCAGCTTCGACATTTCCATGGACAGTGTGACATTGTCCCCACTAGAACAAGGTCAGGAGGATGTAATAGACCAAACAGAAGAAGCTGATGACCGAACTTCGCCTTCCATCAAGAGTGAACCAGGCTGACCAGCCCAGAGACATAATTATTAATGTGGAAATCTCTTTATTTTCAATCCAAATCATGGATTGATAAGCCAGTACAAGACAGCACAATATTGATGGTTAATATCTTCTTCCATACAGAAACAACCTCTATGATAATTACCAATTACCTTTTTTCAATGACAGAAAATTATCCAAATGTTGTTATCTGGTTAGAAAATGGCATGGGAATACAATATTTACAGCATTGCAATAAAAGTGAGCCAAATTTTGTATTCCTGTTTCCACAAAAAAGCTGTTCCAAATGTCAGTACAGTTAAAAACTGTTCTGACCCCTGTTTGGCATATTCTTGAAATACTTTCGTTTCACATAGCTAAGTTAAACTAAATATGGTAAAAGTGTTCATTGAGATGTAGCCAGTGACAATGAGATTTACATTGTAGGAGAACCAGCTCCTACAAAGTTAAGATGTGAGTAACTGGACCTCGCGATTGCAATATTCTATTGAGCATTAGGATTTGCGTGAGAAACAATATTATGTATTTCTCTTGTTTATATCTGATAGATTTACAGCATTGCTGAAAAGTACAATCAATTCTAGTGAATAGGTGTGAATCAGTCTAGTATCAAGTGAAATGGTGTGAATCAGTCTAGTATCAAGTTAATTGGTGTGAATCAGTCTAGTATCAAGTGAATTGGTGTGAATCAGTCTAGTATCAAGTGAATTGGTGTGAATCAGTCTAGTATCAAGTGAATAGGTGTGAATCAGTCTAGTGTCAAGTGAATTGGTGTGAATCAGTCTAGTATCAAGTGAATTGGTGTGAATCAGTCTAGTATCAAGTGAATTATTGTGAATCAGTCTAGTATCAAGTGAATTGGTGTGAATCAGTCTAGTATCAAGTTAATTGGTGTGAATCAGTCTAGTATCAAGTGAATAGGTGTGAATCAGTCTAGTGTCAAATGAATTGGTATGAATCAATCTAGTATCAAGTGAATTGGTGTGAATCAGTCTAGTGTCAAATGAATTGGTATGAATCAGTCTAGTATCAAGTGAATTGGTGTGAATCAGTCTAGTATCAAGTGAATAGGTGTGAATCAGTCTAGTGTCAAGTGAATTGGTGTGAATCAGTCTAGTATCAAGTGAATTGGTGTGAATCAGTCTAGTATCAAGTGAATTATTGTGAATCAGTCTAGTATCAAGTGAATTGGTGTGAATAAGTCTAGTATCAAGTTAATTGGTGTGAATCAGTCTAGTATCAAGTGAATCGGTGTGAATCAGTCTAGTATCAAGTGAATTGGTGTTAATCAGTCTAGTATCAAGTGAATTGGTGTGAATCAGTCTAGTGTCAAGTGAAGAGGTATAGTGCCAAGTGATTTTGTGTGAAATCCATTCGTGAATTAATATGAATCAATCCTGTGCCAAGTGAATTAGTGTGAATCAATGCTGTGCCATCATTGAAGAATTCAAGTGAGAATACATCTGAAGAAATATTGTTTGTAGTCCTGTTTTATTTGTCCATCTTCAGTACCTGGGGTTATGTTCACTCACACTTTCTGCACACCTGGAGTATGCCATAAAGTAGCGCCACTTTGTGGATAAGACAGGAAGACTAGTTTAATCCTTTGATGTACATCAGAGGAATCATGTGGTCACAGTAAATCATGACAGTCCTGGATACTGAACAAATAGCTATCTGTGTGCCTCCAATCTTATTACGTCATATTCCAGAGGTGAAGGTGAGAAGTAACTGGATTTACACACGATGTTATTTGTGAGAGTTTGAGAAATCCAAAACAAGAATAGGATCTGAAAAGGAATCACCTTCTGAGTTTTCAAAAGAAAAAGACATTCTGGAAGGCAATTCCATGGTTTAATCCGGTTCCCACTTTGAATGTTATTTTTGACCATTTGAGGAATTCAAGAAAAACAATCTGCACTCTCTAAATTTATATAAGATAAATTCAATAATAAACAAGTTTTGACAGGATGGAAATATTACACTACTCTGCAAAGGACAGTAAAGGGTATTCAGTTTTTAGCTCACCTGGCCCGAAGGTCCAAGTGAGCTTATGTCACAGGGGTCAAAAATGTCGATACCTTCAAACAACTTCTTCTAAAATACCGTCAGGCATAGAGACTTCATATTTGACCAGTAGCTTCCTTGGATGAAGCCAAATAAAGTTTGCGAAAAGAAATGACCTTGACCAATATTCAAGGTCACAGTGAGGTTAAATCTATTTTAACCTTTAAACGACTTCTTCTGAAATACAAAAAGCCCTGGAAGCATGATATTTGGCTGAAAGGTTCCTTGAATGAAGCCCGACAAAGTTTGCCAAAAGAAATGACCTTGACCTATACGCAAGGTCACAGGGGTCAAATCTGTTAAAACCTTTAAACGACTTCTTCTGAAATACCAAAAGCCCTAGAAGCATTATATTTGGCTGAAAGGTTTCTTGGATGAAGCCGGACAAAGTTTGCGAAAAGAAATGACCTTGATCTATATTCAAGGTCACAAGGGTCAAATCTGTTAAAGCCTTCAAACGACTTCTTCTGATATACCAAAAGCCCTAGAAGCATGATATTTGGCTGAAAGGTTCCTTGGATGAAGCCCGACAAAGTTTGCCAAAAGAAATGACCTTGACTTATATTCAAGGTCACAGGAGTCAAATCTGTTGAAACCTTCAAAAGACTTCTCCTGAAATACCAAAATCCCTAGAAGCATGATATTTGGCTGAAATGTTCCTTGGATGAAGCCCAACAAAGTTTGCGAAAAGAAATGACCTTGACGTATATTCAAGGTCACAGGGGTCAAATCTGTTAAAACCTTTAAACGACTTCTTCTGAAATACCAATAGCCCTAGAAGCATGATATTTGGCTGAAAGGTTTCTTGGATGAAACTGGACAAAGGGCCTGTTTCCAAAATGGCCCCTTTTCTGATTCAAATTTCCTGTTGGTGGTGCATTGCCCATGCCGTTGTGGTCACAAATCTATAAAGTATAAAGATTTAGGTCACTTGGTTTGTTTTTTATGGCTCCTCAAAGTTGTACCTTTCAGAAGCTGTCTAAGTGTTGATAAAATGTGCATGATATGTAAAATATTAATTAAATCTAATCAAATGATAGTCACCGTCATATTCCAGAGGTGAAGGTGAGAAGTAACTGGATTTACACACGATGTTATTTGTGAGAGTTTGAGAAATCCAAAACAAGAATAGGATCTGAAAAGGAATCACCTTCTGAGTTTTCAAAAGAAAAAGACATTCTGGAAGGCAATTCCATGGTTTAATCCGGTTCCCACTTTGAATGTTATTTTTGACCATTTGAGGAATTCAAGAAAAACAATCTGCACTCTCTAAATTTATATAAGATAAATTCAATAATAAACAAGTTTTGACAGGATGGAAATATTACACTACTCTGCAAAGGACAGTAAAGGGTATTCAGTTTTTAGCTCACCTGGCCCGAAGGTCCAAGTGAGCTTATGTCACAGGGGTCAAAAATGTCGATACCTTCAAACAACTTCTTCTAAAATACCGTCAGGCATAGAGACTTCATATTTGACCAGTAGCTTCCTTGGATGAAGCCAAATAAAGTTTGCGAAAAGAAATGACCTTGACCAATATTCAAGGTCACAGTGAGGTTAAATCTATTTTAACCTTTAAACGACTTCTTCTGAAATACAAAAAGCCCTGGAAGCATGATATTTGGCTGAAAGGTTCCTTGAATGAAGCCCGACAAAGTTTGCCAAAAGAAATGACCTTGACCTATATGCAAGGTCACAGGGGTCAAATCTGTTAAAACCTTTAAACGACTTCTTCTGAAATACCAAAAGCCCTAGAAGCATTATATTTGGCTGAAAGGTTTCTTGGATGAAGCCGGACAAAGTTTGCGAAAAGAAATGACCTTGATCTATATTCAAGGTCACAAGGGTCAAATCTGTTAAAGCCTTCAAACGACTTCTTCTGATATACCAAAAGCCCTAGAAGCATGATATTTGGCTGAAAGGTTCCTTGGATGAAGCCCGACAAAGTTTGCCAAAAGAAATGACCTTGACTTATATTCAAGGTCACAGGAGTCAAATCTGTTGAAACCTTCAAAAGACTTCTCCTGAAATACCAAAATCCCTAGAAGCATGATATTTGGCTGAAATGTTCCTTGGATGAAGCCCAACAAAGTTTGCGAAAAGAAATGACCTTGACGTATATTCAAGGTCACAGGGGTCAAATCTGTTAAAACCTTTAAACGACTTCTTCTGAAATACCAATAGCCCTAGAAGCATGATATTTGGCTGAAAGGTTTCTTGGATGAAACTGGACAAAGGGCCTGTTTCCAAAATGGCCCCTTTTCTGATTCAAATTTCCTGTTGGTGGTGCATTGCCCATGCCGTTGTGGTCACAAATCTATAAAGTATAAAGATTTAGGTCACTTGGTTTGTTTTTTATGGCTCCTCAAAGTTGTACCTTTCAGAAGCTGTCTAAGTGTTGATAAAATGTGCATGATATGTAAAATATTAATTAAATCTAATCAAATGATAGTCACCGTAAAGAATACATTCATGGGATGATTGCGACAAAAAATCATGTTTCCATCGCGCCATTTGGCTGTTTTATGGAAGAAACAATCTCAAAAATGCCATTTTCGATGATAACATTTGAGACAAAAAAACTGTGTTTTTTAGAGAATACACCCTTTTTATCCTATCAAACAGTACGTAATATGCTTTTGATGAAAGGAAAAATCATCAAAATGTAAGTGGTGGAACATTTTCCAATCTTGGGTTGAATTAGCCTATGGTTGAATTGCCGATTTTCGACTTTCTTTAGATAATTAACAAAAACACGAGAGTATTTGCTCGGTATGTTGAGAATATGTACACAGATATGAAAAAAATGAGAGAAACACTTTTTCATGAAAGAAATCCAAGATGGCTACTTCACAAGTCCCCGTGGTTGAAGACATTGGCTGACAAATAGACAGAACAACACACAAAACGTGTTCCTTATGATTTCGGTTGGTTTTTGCATTTACGAGAGTGTTCATAGCTACTGGCGATTGTATAATACCTATATTTATAAGTTTGGTTAGTCACATGGTAAGAGGGATCTTTCATATCGAGCCCCAAACATACTTTCGACGTATGCACTATGTTGCCGCATGGAAAACTATTTCAAGTTTTGTCGGAATTTCTTTACCTGTGGTTGTAGTGGTCAAGGGTTTTCCAGCGCCCTGTAATACCCAGGGTACAATTGTAGTGCAAGATACTGGAGATATGCGCACACATTCCCATCTTTCTCTCTCCAACTGGGCACTGGCAGTAGTAGTCTTTTATTGGGGCCTCATCATCGGGTGAAACGGTGAACCGTACCCAAACGTTATATTTCGTTTGGCTTTTGTATCGCGAATGTATTTGACATCGGAGAAGGTCTTGGGAGTGCTGGTAAAGCCATACCTCATAGGCTCCGTCATCAATTAAATGTTCGGCGATGTTACCAGGAGCCAGAGATATCTGATACGTTCCACACGTAATAGTTCTCAAGTAATCGAGATCGAGACGGGGAAACAGTACGGAAGATGCATCCATCTTGACAAACCCGGACCTTGCCCGTCTAGATAGATCCGGATCTGTCTTGACTTTCTGAGCTAAACCGTTCGGTGTTGTCAAACGGTCCTTCATACGTTCAGCCATTAGCCTATCTTTGACATCTCTCTCTGGAGATCTCTGGTAGATCGGTCCTCTATAACCATTCAGACAGGCTGTGACGGTTCGAAGCAAAGCCTCGATGACATTGATAAAGCTGTTAGACACCAATTGCGTTCGGAAGAACGTCCAGTGTTTCAGACGACCATGATAGGATTCCACAATCCACCTCGATTTGGTGATAGTTCTTTCAAGATTTGCTTGGACGTCAGAATGTTGACTTTGACCGTGTTTCAGGTATGATGGCATGCTAGCATTGAGGCCAGAGGCTTCGAGAACTCGTAGGACATCTCTAAAACCTCGGTCAACGACAACATTGTCATCTGGTTGTAGCCAAGTAACTAGCTTGCCCATGACATCTTTTGTAATTGTAGCATTATTTTCGCTGCCAGTGAAATGTCCTACTGTGTCCAGAATGTAGCCATCTGGTAAGGCGATGCTCATGATTTGAGATAGTTTCTCTTCTTCTGGCTACAGTAGGTCATTCTCTGGAGCTTGTGGTTGGAGCTTTTCTGGATATAAATATAGGTGCCATCTAAAATGGCAGTTGCTTTATCTCCAATAAATGCTTCTGAAAAGACAGTATTGTGCCCGAGCAACTGTTCTCTTGTCAAGTGATCCGGACCTAGAAATTGTGGGTCTATCGATGTGTCTAATGCATGTACTATTGAATGGAAAGTTTTGGACACACTTGACTTGGAAATTCCAAAAGGAGAAGAACACTGACTCCAGGAAATGTTGGTTTTCAGTTTTACCCAGAACAGTAGTAGAGCATCGTGTGTAGTCTTGGTACATATACCATATGAAAGATATGGGGAACAGTGCGAGTAGATTTCGAGGAACTGATCTTTGGACCAACCTGTCCAGGCCATGCATGCCGAGTCATCAAGAGAAGAAAAGCTTATTGCAAACGCAGACTGGTTCTGTGAAAGGACGTGCGACACTTCTAGGAGGTCATTAATGATTTCGGACGATTTTGATGGTAACTGAGATTCCAAGGAACCTCTACCATCAAGGACTACCTCTGTAGACGGATATAAGTCGTTACCAATAAGGTGAATGGAGCAGACGCGGGATGAGGTGGGACACCACAGATTGTGTGAATAGATCAGGTGATGTCTTTGATTTTGTTCCATTTATTGCAAAGGTAACAAGACAGAGACAGCATCTTTTGTGTGAAGAGCCATGAAGGGTCAGCAACGGCAGGATATGGGACGGGGAGTCGTCTTCTTCCTCTATTTCCTGGTTCTCCTCGGTTTCAGGTTCAGGCTGATTTTTGTTCCGAAGATACTTCATGTAGCACTTCTGGCAAATGAGTGCTTGTTCCTTTGCTGACATCAATCCTTGTTGAACCAGCGTATCTAGGAGCCATTTATATTGTGGACTATTTACGTTGCGTGCACTTCTGTTCTTATTGCCACTACGTTTCTTGAAGTATAGTTGACAGCCTTCTCCAACACATTTACCCTCCATCTTGAAACAATAACGATTGGTTTATGAAGCGTTGATAAAGTAACAAAATAGCAAGCCACCGATGATTGCTGTAAACAGCTAATACTTAGTAGTGTGGAACAATTATGCGAAAATGTGTGATAATAACGAATTGATTGATTACTTAGAACAAAATAAAGTATTTCATATGGATAATCTATCTAATCGATGTGGCGTGGTCGGCAGGCACAAAGAAAGTGAAACAAGTCAGGGTCCCAACCCTGACAGAGCCACAATGCTTTGGAGATGGGACAATAAAACAAGGAAAGTGAGACAAGAATAGCTAGCGTCGAGTCAATGATTCCGTAAACGTATAGACAAAGACAAGAAGATACGGATAAATGTTTAAGGTCACACGATCGGAAAATTCAGAAGAGGACAACTTGAGATAGAAAAGTATTCATGTATCAGGGTGTCCCCAGTGTAAATCTTTATATCGATACTGTTTATTTAGTCGTTAGATATCATAAAACTGTCGTGAAAATATTCGCTCTGATATTCAATATAAAATTTTGTATATAATAAGCTATATATTAGGTTTTCAGACAAGGTTGTTACTCATTTCCCCTTTTCTTTCAATTTACAACCACATTCAGGCGACGATATGAGAACGTTCCACCACATGGAATTAGCTGATTTTTGGTACACATATGAAACAAGTTAAGCTCTATCCGATTTGGTGATGGAAATTTGCATCCAAAACTATATAACGGGAGAAAATTGCAATTTTATGGCATTTTTTTTCCTAATTGTGTCTCTGCAAGTGCATTTTCATCCGAGAATTTTTTTTTTTTATGTTTTATGAATAAACACGATGTTTTGCAAATATTTATCAAAAAAAAATTATACTATGTTGCTAATTACAATTTCGAGATAACCTTCTTTTATTTACGACCTTTTGTCTTTAAAGCTCAAAATAACAACTTTATAAAAATACATTTTCACTGAAATTATGAAATCTGGGTGTCAGAAAGGTGTAAAATTATTCTTCGGAAAAGAAAAAAACTGTAGTTGAGCTAGATAAGAAATTATACGGGGGCAGGCTCCTATGGAGAATTAACATTACTGGAAACAGGCCCTTTGCGAAAAGAAATTACTTTGACCTATATTCAAGGTCACAGGGGTAAAATCTGTTAAAACCTTCTAACGACTTCTTCTGAAGTACCAAAAGCCCTAGAAGCATGACATTTGGCTGAAAGGTTTCTTGGATGAAGCCTGACAAAGTTTGCGAAAAGAAATGACCTTGATCTTTATTTACCTAGAGACATGCTATTTGGCTGGTAGCGTCCTGGGATGAAGCCAAACAAAATTTGAAAATGAAAATGATGTTGTCTTATAAAGTCACAGGGGTAAAATATGTTTAAATCTTAACATGTTCTTCTAAATGTCTTACATTAAAAGATTTTAGGAGACTTTAGGGTTACACTATAATATAAGTCAGAGATTGATACCAGGTGAGCGATGCAGACCCATTGGGCCTCTTGTTGTTCTCAAAGCCATGTTTGTTTTTTGCTCACCTGGCCCACAAGGCCAAGCCAGCTTATGCGATGGTGAAACATCCATGGTCCGTCAATTTTTCGGTTAAACAACTTCTGAAATACCATCGGCATAGAGACGTTATTAGCTCACCTGGTCCGCAGGACCAAAGTGAGCTTATGCCATACTGTGGCATCCATCCATCTGTCTGTCCATCAACAATCGACTTCCTCAAAACTGGTTAATGGAATTTAACCAAATTGGTCAGAAGCATCTCTATGGGGTGAGGACTAGAAATTGTACAAATGGTGGGGCTGACCCTCCCAGGGGCCTGATGGGGGGGGATCAATATGGGCTATATTGATATAACGACTTCTTCTCTGAAACTGCCTAATGAATATCACTCACATTTGTCTGGAAGCATCAGTATGATGTGGTGATTCAAAATTGTACAAATGGTGGGGCTGACCCTTCCGGGGGCCTGGGGGTGTGACCAAAAGGGGTCAATTTGGCTATATTGATGTAAATAACTTCTACTCTGAAACCAAAAGGAATAAGATTCATCAGTTTGGTATGAATGATATATGAGTCATTATCAGAAAAGTACCAAATCGCTGTCCGTAACTTTGTCGTTTATTTCTGTGAATTCTACATAGAATAAAGTAAATGTTTTGCTAATACACCAACAATAAGAGATCTAGTAGTCACATTTTAAAAGACATAGACATGAAATTGTGCCAAATTTTTTTTTTTTAACAATAATATTAGCCTTTCACCCAAAAATGGGTGTGTCCGATGGTAAATCCTCAATATTCAAGCTCATTTAAAAACATTTTTAATGGGGTATTATACAAAATATGGGGATAGTTTTATTGATAATTACCAATTAAATTGATAAATAAGTACTTATAGGCAAAAAGAAAATATTTAAAAGTTTTTTCAAGAAAATGTTTACCTGTCCCATAAGTTTTTGTCCTTGGTGTTACCATGAATATTTTGGTTCAATAGAGAAACTTTAAATCAACTGAGTACAATCATCTATGATGAATTCAATGCAAATCTATCCCCTGTTCATTTTCACATGGCATTTGGAAGTTGAAAGCAGGACGGTTTTAAATTGGAAGCAATCGAAATCAAGTCTCACCAACTGTGTTTTTCAAATTGTCCATGGTATTACCACATTATTTTACAGTTATACCATTTATTCAATAAAAAGATTTATAGTATTTAAAAGAGGTTGCAAGGTAGTTTAAATACAGCTATCATGCTTTGCACAATTACCAATGGTTATAATTTTAATCTATAAACATATCTAAAATGTCTGTGGTGTTACTGTCTGTGGTGTTACCGGTCAAACAGGTAACACCACAGACGAATATTTGGTAACACTACAGACATCATACTCGTTTATGAATCAATTTTATCAGAAAATATAAAAGCATTATGATTTGAATAAGTTAAATTACAAAACAATGATTATTGTTCATTTCTAATCAAAGAAAACTCTTAAATTCAGATTCTATACTTTTTAATCAAGATTCTCTAAAAACAGTAACACCAAAGACAATTATAGTAACACTACAGACTTAGATAAGTAAAACCAGAGTCAAATCTTTGCAACACAAACACAAGTTTACTTATAATACAGACCATAAAATATATTATTAGTAAGATGAATTCTAAAGCTATGACATTAGCTAATGACATTAGCTAACAGTTCTCAAAATGGAATATGTAATTGTGAGAGAAGAGGGCTTTGAAATGGTAACACCAAGGACATGAATATTGGCGATACCATTATAGTAACACCACAGACAATGGAATAGAAAAAATCATAAATAATATCTAAGATAATGGGAAGATTCATATTATAAGATTCATAAAACAGAGAAATTATTGTATAATGTTATTTGTACAACATAGTAAGCACTAGGACTAGTGGGACAGTTATTAAAGCATGTATTCTCTCTGTGAGCAATGGCAAAGACATTACTAGTAACACCACAGACAATTCGGTGACAAGAGAAGATGCATAATATGAATTTCCATCATAAACAACCAATTTATATTTTAGTTAATGAATTAAATTGTTTGTTTAGGACACATTACTATATAATTATATGCATATTGATGAAATATAATTCAATTACAATATGCACTAGATGATGACAATGGTAACACCACAGACATTCAATGCTGGTATTATCCAGCACAACATTTCAGGTGATCAAGAATGGCCCTCTCTTCAACTTGGAAACAAAGACAATGTGTGTCAATAGTGAAATTGACTAAAATACATGTATTATGATATTTAAAATGGTAACACAATGGACAAAATGTCTGTGGTGTTACAGTTGTCTTTGGTGTTAATCAAATGTCCATGGTGTTACCATCACAAAAATCAACTCATATTAAATTGAATAAAGGTCAAAAGAAACAATTAGCATTCCAGTAATTACCTGTAGCATTGTATGTTTGCAAATTAATAACTGTTTTCATGAATCTTTAGTTTTACTTTATTTAAAAGAAATTATGCACATCCCTTGAGTGCAAAAGTACAGGGGTCGGGACATATTCCAATAAATATCTACAAATGGTATTTAAATGAGGTATATGTAATAAAAAATCATTATGTTATCACTTTATCAATTAAATAAATCAATTAACAAAGAACTGGCATGTTTTATCCCAACAAAAACAACAAATTCAATTATGGTAACACCACAGACATTTTAACTTACCTGTGATCGTTAGCGTTACCATAGTAACTGAACAGGTAAAAATTAAAATGGACAAACAATGATTTTGTATCCTGCAATGTATCCCCTTTTACTTAAACCATAAAAGTTGTCACTTTAAGAAAGTTGTTTTTCTGATTTTTTCAATTTTGAATCTTGAGCTTTTTTGATAATGACTCATATACAAAGTTTGTTTTGTACACAAACAGGAATTGAAAACTGAATTTTCGAGCTTTCGAAAACATCTGTTTCCTTTGTCAAGCAAAGAGTACAATAGCCGAGTGTCAGTGTTCTGACCGCTGAAATCAGCTCACTTCCCAAAATAGGTTCTTATTGATGTTAAAATAGGGTCATAATGATGACTCAACTGGTGTCCCCCCTCGTCTCTGTTCATTGGTTCACCTTCCTTCCTAATCCATATGGATTCTTATTCCTCATTCTCCAGTTTTCCTCCCTTTCCAACACCTTGGAGTTGTTCTAGTCTATGATATGGTTGTGTATGTTGGCATGGTCTGTGATAGCTGAAATAAGTAGCATGCTGTGATAAAGGGCTACCAACTTTGTTTCAAATAAATGACCTTGACCCTTGGAAGGTCCCAGGCGTCAAATTGGTTACAAAATCTTCCAAGAAACATCTCAATAACTAAAAAAGGCTCATGGCCGGGGTACTGATATTTGGCCTGTAGCATGATGGGATAAAGGGCTACAAAGTTTGTTCAAATAAATGCCCTTGACCTACTTTCAAGATCACAGGGGTCAAATATGTTAAATGTTTTAGTGACTTCTTCTCAATAACCGAAAAGCCAAGGGTTCTGATATTTGGTCTGTAACATGCCGAGATGAAGGGCTACCAAGTTTGATCAAATGAATGACCTTGATCCATTTGGAAGGTCACAGGGGTCAAATGTGTTAAAAATCTGCAAGAAACATCTTCTTAATAACCGAAAGGACCATGGTACTGATATTTAGCCTGCAGCATGCTGGGATGAAGGGCTACTAAGTTTGTTCAAATGAATGACCTTGACCTCAAGCAACTTCTACTCAATAACAAAAAGGCCCAGGGAACCGATATTTGACCTGTAGCATGAAGAGTCAGGATGACTTATAGCCATTGTGCACCCTCCGTCATCGTGGATCCTCCATAAACTTTTCCTTCGAACTACTTCTTCTCAATAAACAGAAGGCCTACAGTGCTGATAGTTTAAATGTAGCGCACCATGCTAGGATGAAGGACTACCAAGTTTGTTAAAATGAATGACTTTGACCTACTGTCAAGGTCACAGGGATCAAATATGTTTAACTCTTCAAGAAACTTCTTATTAACAAGAGGCCGAGACGACCTGTATTGCTCACCTGCATACAGTTGTTTATTGTTTAAAAGCAGTCATGGAAAAAATTGACAATATCTTAAGAATTTTAAGGTATTTACTAAATTACCCATATTGGGCCCCATCTTAGGGAATGGATGGTGGTTTAGTTCCACTGATACAAAATTGAACACCCTTCACCAAAGGATTGTTAACAACAAATTTGGACAATATCCTATCATTCATACACCAAAAGAATTATTTTAAATAATTTACCTGGTACTACATTTTCCATTTTGGGCCACAACCCACAGTCCCCAGGGATTTCCTACCAACAATTTATACAAAATCGATTCCCTTTAATCAAAGGATGCTTCAGATCAAATCTGATCATGCTCCTTAAGATTAAGGAATTTTTAATTCTTAAAACAAATTTCCCTTATTGAGCCCTAGCGTCAGTCTCGCCATTTATAAAATTTTGAATAATCTTTAAGGAAGGATGCTTAACACCAAATATGGGCAATATCTTGTCATTTCTAAAGAAGAAGGATCTAAAGAATTTACTATATTTCCCAATTGGGCCCCGCCCCTCAAGCCCCATCGGGGTCAGACCAACCGTTTATACAAAATTCGATCTCCTTTACCCAAGGATACTGCAGATCAAATTTGAACAATATCCTCCTATTTCTCCAGAAGAAGATGGATTTTAAAGAATTTACTATATTTTCCCTATTGGGCCCCGCCCCTCAGGCCAAAGGGAAGTCAGATTTATACAAAATTGAATCCCCTTCACTCAAGGATACTTTAAAAACTTTAAGAAATGGCACAGGTTCTTGGTTCAACCTCCTATCCACATGTCTTGATCATTCTCTGCTTAAAAAATAAAACAAAGAAAACTTGTATACAATCTTTCAATTTTATTTTCTTGGAAATAAAAAAACAATTTAAAAATTTAGTTATCTTGAATAAAATCAACAATTGCAGATGCAGCTGAATATCCGAGAAAACTAAAATAACAATATTCCAGTTAAGAGTTTTATCAAACCTATTCCTGAAGAGTATTCTACCTTAAAACAAGAGGGCCTCTCTGGGCCGTCCTGTATCGCTCACATGGCATTCAGTAAATGCAACAAGAGATCCCACAGGGATGTTGCTGCCCACCATAGATGATTTTTGTCAACCCCACAATTTGTACACCTTTTAATCCCTGCCCCAAAGTGATGCTACCAGGCAAATATGACCGATATACATTGCTCTATTTATTATTGATATATCAATATAGCCAAATTCACCATATTTACACTTTTGAATTCCTACCTCATAGTGAAGCTAACAGGCAAAAATGAGCACTATCTATCGTTTAGTTGTTTATATCAATATAGCCAAATTAACCCCTTTGTGACCATTTTTACAATTTGGAGTCCCCACTCCATAGGGATGTTTCTGACCAAATTTGGTCGAATTTATATCAGCAGTTATAAAGAAAGTTGATTGTTGACGGACGGACGACGGACACCACAGTATGGTATATGCTCACCTTGGTCCTTCGACCAGGTGAGCTAATGATGATAAAACTGAATTAACAAGACATCTCTAAAACAACTAACTTCATTCTTCATTTTCCCATGTGGTGTGAACAATGAACCTCATATTTCTGTACTTTACCACTACTTTCCCTATAAAGTGGGAATTGTTAACAATATTATACCTTTATTGAACACAAGTCATTAAATCTATCAGTATTTACATATTTATACATTGACTAGAAAGAAGTGCCTTCTCCTGTTGACAACCTCAAAAATAAAGGCACAGAATATTCACACACAAAAAAATAGAAATAATGCTGGAAAGAAGTATTAGAAAATATAGCCTTTTCTCATCAATGAATTAATTATTAAATATATAAATTTCAAAGCAAATGCATATATCTGTTATTCCACGTTACTTAAATTTTTCATTTTATTATGACTTCAAAGTCCTTCCAACATTTGAGCTATTCTTTCTGACATAAAATTAATTTTCTCCCATGATCAAAATATAAATGACAACCTACCCCAGTCTGTGTTTAGCACTAAGACTGCTTTTGTTTAAAATGTCACAAATAAAGAAACTGGCAACACCGTGCATTGTAGTAAAGTTCATTAAGGAAGCTTGCAGGATCCGAGTAATGTTATATATTATTCCTGCAGAGTAAGTTTGATGTTTTAACTTTCCAGGGTCTCCATTTCAAAATTGTTATATGTATCCTAGCTTTGGTCTTTCCTTTGTGGACTATCAATCATCTTCCTCCTCCTGTCGTTTATCAATCATCTTCCTCCTCCTGTCATCTATCAATCATCTTCCTCCTCCTGTCGTCTATCAATCATCTTCCTCCTCCTGTCGTTTATCAATCATCTTCCTCCTCCTGTCATCTATCAATAATCTTTCTCCTCATGTCGTCTATAAATCATCTCCCTCCTCCTGTCGTCTATCAATCATCTTCCTCCTCCTGTCGTCTATCAATCATCTTCCTCCTCCTGTCGTCTATCAATCATCTTCCTCCTCCTGTGGTCTATCAATCATCTTCCTCCTCCTGTCGTCTATCAATCATCTTCCTCCTCCTGTCGTCTATCAATCATCTTCCTCCTCCTGTTGTCTAGACAATGGCTCAAATGGCAGCACGTCCTGTCCTCTGTCAGGGTCTGGCATACGGAAGATATTCAACCCCTTGATCTTGATCCCCAACTCACTGAAAAGCAGAAGGAAGTCATGTGAGACACCCCAAAATGCTATTGTGGTATTCCTTTATATAGTAACATCCCTTGAACTGCCTTGATTCTTTGTATACCTTAAGGATCCATGTGCCACTGCATTGTTTTTTCATGTGTACAGTTACCTCCCCTTAACTTCCACTTGCAGAAAGCTGTAGCGCTGTATACAGTTACCTCCCCTTTTCGTTAACTTTGTTTGGCTTCATCCAAGGAACCTTTCAGCCAAATATCATGCTTCTAGGCATTTTGGTATCTCAGAAGAAGTTGTTTTAAGGTATAAACAGATATGACAGTTGACCTTGAATATGGGTCAAGGTCATTCTTAACGCAAATTTTGTCAGGCTTTATCAGCCAAATATCATGCTTCTGGGCCTTTAAGTTAATAAAAAGAAATTGTTTCAAGGTTTTAACAGAATTGACTCCTGTGACCTTGAATATGGATCATGGTCATTTCTTTTCGCAAGTTTTGTTAGAAGCTTCTTCCAAGGAACCTTTCAGCCAAATATCATACTTCTGGGCCTTTCGGTTAATCAGAAGAAGTTGACCCTTTCGTCCCACCCCTCAGGCCCCTGGAAGGTTATCCCCACTATTTGTACAATTTTGAATTCCTGCCCCATAGTGATGCTACCTAGCTGGCAAATATGAGTGATATACAATGCTCAGTTTCAGAGAAGAAGTCGACTATATCAATATAGCCAAATTGACCCCTTTTGGCCACGCCCCCTAGGCCCCACCATTTCTGCATAATTGGGGCCGCAGTGGCAAATCCCACGTGGAGCAGTTGCCAGGTACTGACTGTAGGTCGATGGTTATTCTCTGGGTACTCTGGCTTTCCTCAACCTCCAAAACCTGGCACATCCTTAAATGACCCGGCTGTTAATATGACGTAAAACAAAATAAACCAAACCAAACAATTTTGAGTCCCCAAACCCATAGGGATGCTTCTGACCAAATTTGGTCGAATTCTGATCAGCAGTTATAAACAAGAAGTCGATTGTTGACGGACAAACAACAGGTGCCATGGACCAGGTGAGCTTATAATGTAGGTGCTTTTCCAGGAATGTCTATGCAATGTAAGGAGCATGTTGTGCATTTTTTTATTTTTAAAGTTGCTAATAGTAGGTTTTACATATATTTCAGCATCAGGGTAGGGGAAGACGGGTAAAAAACACTGATCAAATGTGTTAAGTGTAACCTTTTTTAATACCTTTTTTTGTAACTATATTGAAACCTGCTTTTCTGATAGGGTTGTAATCTAACATCACAAACTTTTTAGTACCTACAAAAATTTAACTTTTTTGGTATGGGTGGTTACCATGGCAACCATATTTTTTGCATAAAAATACCCTGCATGTTCATTTACACATGGTCCCTAACATTTCTGTGAAGTTTCACTTGAATCAGTTCACAGGTTGATGAGTTGTCTGGACAGAATTTCCCCCCAAAACCGAAGAATAGTGACCTGGTTACCATGGCAACCAAAATTTTCCAATATGATATAAATTACGGATATTTACAAAGTATAAGGATTATTGCAATCCAAATTTCATTGAAATTCCTTCAGTAGTTTTAGAGGAGTATCCAGTACATCGCTGTGTCTACAGACGGACAGACAACCTGATTCCAGTATACCCCTTTAATTATGTGCAGGGGGTATAATAACTTTGTTGCAGGGGTATAATTAAACGTTTGGTAAATGGTTGAGTATCTCCCTGTTTTCAAGTTCAAACTTAGAAAGTAGGTCCCTAGGGGTGTGGCCAGACCCTGACATCAATGCTTGTATTACGATTGTATTTGTCTCCCTTTTTGCCCTGCAATTGTATATATATGGTTTTGGGGTGGGGATCTCAACCATTTCAAAGGTATGACTAAGTAGCTAAGACTGGAAGGGCATTGCAGACCCTGGAATCGAATCTAGTATCATGATTGTGATCGTCTCTTCATGCCCAGCAATTTTATATAAAGTTTTGGGGTGGGGATATCGGCTGTTCCAAGTTATGACTCAGTAGATAAGTCTGCAAAGGTGTGGCAGTCCCTGGGATCAAATCTAAAATCATGATTGTGTTCGCGTCTTCAAGACCACAATCGTATAATATTATATAACTTTGGGGTGGGGATCTCAATCATTTAAAAATTATGATTTAGAAGATAAGCCTGCACATGCTTTACCTGTGGTAAAGGGAATTGTACAGGTGTACTAGGTACGTCGGTCATTCGAGCTTTTGCAGGGCACCAAGACAGATCCCCCCACCCATTCCAATTTATGTTGAAAAGAGTTGTTCTTGTCTTATTTTCTGTGTTGCAGGTTTGTAAGTCGGGCAAGAATCTGGTAGTGTGGCCGGGTTCGGAGAGAACTGTTACACTGTTTTCGCATGTATGCTTTAAGGACAATGATTCTTTTTTTTTATATGTTTATTTGTTTGTGAAAATGAGTGCCAAGTAAATAGCGTCAGCTGCAGTAAGCGGTATTCTGAACCAGGGCTTTTTCTAGGTGAATTGGTTAAAGGCCCTTGGGTGAAATTGGGAAAATCATCGCGTATCAATAAGATATTTCCTTAAATTAAAATAATCTATTAATGTATATTGTGTTAATTATATCTATATCCAACATACTTTCTATATAGTGTTTTGATAATTGAAAGAAAGAAAAGCATCCCCATAATCTGTATTCTAATTGTAAAATTAAAGTTTTTAAATTTGCAATTCTCAGTATGGTTTTAAAGTAATATGAATTAAACAAATAAAACACACCTAGACTGTTTTGTAATTTTTGTTTGATTACATAAGAGTATAAAATGTAAAATTGCTATTATACATAGTACGTCTCATTCATTACTCTCCCTTTCTCGTCGGAGTTGTCTCCCTTTATATTGAACTCGTTACAAACAAAAATGGCGTCCAACACTGCACTGCTCTCACTCAATCAGAACTACACGTATCCACACATTTTCAGTATTTTGTATGCTGGTATAATTGTGTCAGAGGGCCTCAGAAGGTATTTATAATATCACCAATATAGCAGAAATAGTTCTAATGTATTTTAAAATGATATTAAATTGCAAGAAATACATCGTTTTTGTCTCAATATGTTTGCAGTAGTGCACACGTTTTTCTTTCTACATTTTCAAGGAAATTTGTGAAAATTAGCCAAGTTAATTGATTGGGAAAAAATCCCTGAAATTGGGAAAATTGAAGCCCAAATCTCATTGGGAATGGGGCCGTATATCGGCCCCAGAGAGACCCCAGAAAAATCCCTGTGAACACAGTGTGTTGAGTTTTGCCTGAGAAATAATTTATGTTTGTTTCAGTCCAACCATTAGTACAATTTTGAATCCTCAGCACTTAGGAATGCTTCCAGCAAATTAAGGTTGATTTCCCTGGTTATGGAGAAGAAGTTGTTTGTAAAGTTGTTGACAGTATGGCATAAGCTAACCTTGGTCCTTCGGACCAGGTGAGCAAGCAATCTAACCGTTGTGCTAGCAGTGATACAGGGATCCCTAAGAAATGTACATGCTATCTGGGTTTGTTTACGCTCATCACTTAAGTCACTACATCTTACCTCATGTTCTGTGGGGTGAGGAAGATAAACTGTCTATGTAGCTGCTGCTTGGCTACTTTCAGCATAAGATCCATAGAAATACGCCGGTTCACCATGTCCTAAGGAGAAAAGTCAACATTACGAACAAAACTGCAAAAATTAGCATCTCTTTCTTTTTTTGAGAGGAAATTATATAGACTAAATTCTTAAGAGTCCCTGCCAGTCCTGATTAGACCAGTCCTAATCTTATCATGTAAACATCCTGTATAGTTTTTTGTAGAAGGCAGTTCAATCAAGTGATCATGGCTGAACTACCTATGAAGCGGATGAAACATTTCCAAACCTCCCAACATCATAGGTTCATGTTTGGCATGTATAAATGAAACAATGGTTGGAAATATTTTTTTTCTTTCCAATTCACATTTTATTACCCAAGGAAACGCTCCGCTTTAAACAATTTTTTGTTCACCCTTAGTGCAATTAAGCTGACTATGGTGCATAAGTTATAAGATGTTCTAGTTGTTTTCTGGAAGTGTTTAGCCAAAACATTCAAATACCAGATAGCTGTACTCACCATGAAGACATCAAACTCATCAAGACAACGGAAGGGCGACTCCATAGCATCCCAGAGAGCCAGGATGAAGCAGACTGTGGAGAAGGACCGCTCCCCACCTGATAGGGACCTCATGTCTTTGGCCCCATCTCCATCTGATGTGTTAGGCTGCACCTGTACAAGATAACATAAATCTCACAGCTAATCATCTCAAGTTACATTAAAACTTACAACTAATCATCTCAAGTTACATTAAAACTTACAACTAATCATCTCAAGTTACATTAAAACTTACAACTAATCATCTCAAGTTACATTAAAACTTACAACTTATCATCTCAAGTTACATTAGAACTTACAACTAATCATCTCGAGTTACATTAGAACTTACAACTAATCATCTCGAGTTACATTAAAACTTACAACTAATCATCTCGAGTTACATTAAAACTTACAACTAATCATCTCGAGTTACATTAAAACTTACAACTAATCATCTCAAGTTACATTAAAACTTACAACTAATCATCTCAAGTTACATTAGAACTTACAACTAATCATCTCAAGTTACATTAAAACTTACAACTAATCATCTCAAGTTACATTAAAACTTACAACTAATCATCTCAAGTTACATTAAAACTTACAACTAATCATCTCAAGTTACATTTAAACTTACAACTAATCATCTCAAGTTACATTAAAACTTACAACTAATCATCTCAAGTTACATTAAAACTTACAACTAATCATCTCAAGTTACATTAAAACTTACAACTAATCATCTCAAGTTACATTAAAACTTACAACTAATCATCTCAAGTTACATTTAAACTTACAACTAATCATCTCAAGTTACATTAAAACTTACAACTAATCATCTCAAGTTACATTAAAACTTACAACTAATCATCTCAAGTTACATTAAAACTTACAACTAATCATCTCAAGTTACATTTAAACTTACAACTAATCATCTCAAGTTACATTAAAACTTACAACTAATCATCTCAAGTTACATTTAAACTTACAACTAATCATCTCAAGTTACATTAAAACTTACAACTAATCATCTCAAGTTACATTAAAACTTACAACTAATCATCTCAAGTTACATTCACACTTGCACAACTTTTACTGTTTTAAAATCTACTCAATTTGCACAGCATAAAGCCAAATATACCACCTGTCTAAAAATTATAAATAACAATTCAATCAACTCTTTCTTTGCCCTTTTATGTTAAATATGTATATAAACCTTTTGGAGTCTACTTGACATTTGTGAAGAGTACTTACTGAAATGTCCAATGTCTCTCTTGGGTGATTGAAGGTCATCTTGCCGCTGTATTTGCGATTGCCGAGTAATATGATGAAGAAGTATTTGGCCCTCAAAGCGATTAACTTCCTGAACTCTGAGTACTGCTGTTGTCGCTGGACCATCACTTTTTCTAAATGCTGGAAAACATGCACAAATTTAATCATCATAAGCTTGTTCTTTTGTTCAAACTGGTAACATTCTATTTAATCAACTTTAACTGTCTCTTCAATGGCTCAGTTCAAAAAGTAGATAAATATATAGAAAATTTCTTTTAACTACAAGAGACATGATGAAAATTGCCATGGTCAAATTACCAAATATACAATTAAAATTATGAAAATCGGAAATTCTTAATTATGTACTAACAGCAATCTTGCATGATTGAATAGTATTTTATAACACTGCTTACATCCATGAATCTTTTAAACTGTCTGACTTCGTCCCTGATCTTCTTGTATGAGCCTTTCTTCTCAAAGTATGTTTTAGTTATCTCGGTAGGATTGCCATGACTGTAAAAAAAAAAAGCCAGGTTTTGAATTATGCTCATTTAAGAATGTGCCAGGTTTTAATGGTGGAGAAAAACAAGAAATTCCAGACACCTAGACAAGAGGCCCATGGGCCTTAATGGTCACCTGAGGTTTGATGTACTGGTACCAAGAATTTTGTTACATCATTACAATGAAATTATCATTTACCTCCACCAAGTTTCAGCTAGAACACTGACAGGTAAAAAAGAGCCCTGTTTATATGTCTATATATCTCACAAAATCATCAATCCTTGAGCTTTGAATTTCAACAATCAAACTCATTGACTTTGATCTTTATTCGATTGCCTTCTCAAAAATGTTACAAATGGTTTCCTTAACCTTTGAATCAATGACCTTGACATTCGGTCAGTTGCCTCTTTGTTTAAGTTCTGATAAACTTTCTTTACAATATCATAACAAAATGTATACCAGTGAAATGCTACAAAATTTCACCTTGAGCTTTGACCCAGTGACCTTGATTTTTGGTCAGTGAACTCCATGATCTGACCAACGTAAGGAGCCTATCAGTAGCCCTGATCTGACCAACCTAAGGAGCTTAGCAGTAGCCCTGATCTGACCAACGTAAGGAGCCTAGCAGTAGCCCTGATCTAACCAACATAAGGAGCTCAGCAGTAGCCATGATCTGACCAACATGAGCTCAGCAGTAGCCATGATCTGACCAACACAAGCAGCTTAGCAGTAGCCATGATCTGACCAACGTAAGGTGCTCAGCAGTAGCCCTGATCTGACCAACGTAAGGAGCTCAACAGTAGCCATGATCTGACCAATGTAAGGAGCCTAGCAGTAGCCCTGATCTGACAAACGTAAGGAGCTTAGCAGTAGCCCTGGTCTGACCAACGTAAGGAGCTTAGCAGTAGCCCTGATCTGACCAACATAAGGAGCTTAGCAGTAGCCATGATCTGACCAACGTAAGGAGCTCAGCAGTAGCCATGATCTGACCAACGTAAGGAGCTTAGCAGTAGCCATGATCTGACCAACGAAAGGAGCTTAGCAGTAGCCCTGATCTGACCAACGTAAGGAGCCTAGCAGTAGCCCTGATCTGACCAACGTAAGGAGCTTAGCAGTAGCCCTGATCTGACCAACACAAGGAGCTCAGCAGTAGCCATGGTCTGACCAACGTAAAGAGCTTAGCAGTAGCCATGATCTGACCAACGTAAGGAGCTCAGCAGTAGCCCTGGTCTGATCAACATAAGGAGCTCAGCAGTAGCCATGATCTGACCAACGTAAGGAGCTTAGCAGTAGCCCTGATCTGACCAACGTAAGGAGCTTAGCAGTAGCCCTGATCTGACCAACGTAAGGAGCTCAGCAGTAGCCCTGATCTGACCAACGTAAGGAGCTCAACAGTAGCCATGATCTGACCAATGTAAGGAGCCTAGCAGTAGCCCTGATCTGACAAACGTAAGGAGCTTAGCAGTAGCCCTGGTCTGACCAACGTAAGGAGCTTAGCAGTAGCCCTGATCTGACCAACATAAGGAGCTTAGCAGTAGCCATGATCTGACCAACGTAAGGAGCTCAGCAGTAGCCATGATCTGACCAACGTAAGGAGCTTAGCAGTAGCCATGATCTGACCAACGAAAGGAGCTTAGCAGTAGCCCTGATCTGACCAACGTAAGGAGCCTAGCAGTAGCCCTGATCTGACCAACGTAAGGAGCCTAGCAGTAGCCATGATCTGACCAACGTAAGGAGCTTAGCAGTAGCCCTGATCTGACCAACGTAAGGAGCTCAGCAGTAGCCCTGATCTGACCAACGTAAGGAGCTCAACAGTAGCCATGATCTGACCAATGTAAGGAGCCTAGCAGTAGCCCTGATCTGACAAACGTAAGGAGCTTAGCAGTAGCCCTGGTCTGACCAACGTAAGGAGCTTAGCAGTAGCCCTGATCTGACCAACATAAGGAGCTTAGCAGTAGCCATGATCTGACCAACGTAAGGAGCTCAGCAGTAGCCATGATCTGACCAACGTAAGGAGCTTAGCAGTAGCCATGATCTGACCAACGAAAGGAGCTTAGCAGTAGCCCTGATCTGACCAACGTAAGGAGCCTAGCAGTAGCCCTGATCTGACCAACGTAAGGAGCTTAGCAGTAGCCCTGATCTGACCAACACAAGGAGCTCAGCAGTAGCCATGGTCTGACCAACGTAAAGAGCTTAGCAGTAGCCATGATCTGACCAACGTAAGGAGCTCAGCAGTAGCCCTGGTCTGATCAACATAAGGAGCTCAGCAGTAGCCATGATCTGACCAACGTAAGGAGCTTAGCAGTAGCCCTGATCTGACCAACGTAAGGAGCTTAGCAGTAGCCCTGATCTGACCAACGTAAGGAGCCTAGCAGTAGCCCTGATCTGACCAACGTAAGGAGCCTAGCAGTAGCCATGATCTGACCAACGTAAGGAGCTTAGCAGTAGCCCTGACCTGACCAACGTAAGGAGCTCAGCAGTAGCCATGATCTGACCAACACAAGGAGCTCAGCAGTAGCCATGATCTGACCAACACAAGGAGCTTAGCAGTAGCCATGATCTGACCAACGTAAGGAGCTCAGCAGTAGCCATGATCTGACCAACGTAAGGAGCCTAGCAGTAGCCATGATCTGACCAACGTAAGGAGCTTAGCAGTAGCCATGATCTGACCAACGTTATGAGCTTAGCAGTAAAATCATTAACAAGTGTTATGCATAAATGTAGTATTATATAATAAATAAATCCCTCCAATTTAAATGATTTTAAACTAAATCACAGCTTCAAGTCAAACTATTATTACAGAATTAAATTAAACTTGAATGTTGAAATGTTGAGCATCAAAGTTTTTTATCATCTTAAGCAATAATTGCACCAATTTTCTTTTTCCTTGGTATGAAATAACAAGAGGACCAGAGGGCCTGTTTCGCTCACCTGGGTACATTAGTATCTGAATAATCCTGTTAAATATTTTCCAAAAAGATACTAAGGACTTGGACCGAAAGACCAATCCTTGAAGCATATCTGTGTAAATTAAAACTTTGGTCAATGAATGAGTATCTCAACTGTTTTCAAGTTCAACTAAGAAACAAGGTCCTTAGGGGTGGGGCCAGACCCTGACATCAATGCTAATATTACGTTTATCTTTATGCCCAGAAACTGTATACATTAGAACCTTGTTATCTCGAACTCGTGTAACTCCAAGATCCCGTTTAATTTAAAAGTATTTTGCCAGTCCTGGACAAGCTTTACACTAACATCCAAACTTACCGAACTTAAATACTAGGATAACTCAATGTTTTCCTATGTTCCTGTGGATTTCCAGATAATGAGGTTCGACTGTATATAGTTTAGGGGATCTCATTCGTTTAAAATATGACTTAGAAGGTAAGTCTTCAAGGGCTTGGCAGACCCTGGGATCAAATCTAAAATCATGATTGTGAACGTCTTTTCATGCCCAGCAATTGTATATGTAGTTTTGGGGTGAGGATTTCAACCATTTAAAAGTTATGTCTCAGAAGTCGATTCTGCAAGGGCGGGCACACTCTGCAATTAACCATAATATCATGATTGTGTTCATATCTTTATGCCCAGCTATGGTATATAATGTTATAGGGTAGGATCCAAAGTTAAATCAAAGTACTGAAAGCAAAAAGCAGTTTAAATTTGATATTTTGGATGGAGTACAGAATAGAAATCAAAAGTTGACTTTTAACCGACCAAGCTGAAAAAGTAAAAGTTGTTTGTGAAAAGTCAGTGCTCCCAAGGAAATTAAGAGTTTTGTAGTCAAATTCACCCCCTTTGGGATGTCTGTAAGAGTGTGGCAGACCCTTGAGTCAATTCTAAAATCATATTTGTGATGTTCTCGTTATGCTAAGCAATTGTGTATGTAATTTGGGGTGGGGATCTCAACCGTTTAAAAGTAATATCAATATTGCCAAATGGTCCCCTAATTGTATAAATTTGAATCCCAGCCACCTAGGGATGCTACCACTAAAATATGAATGTTTCACATTGCTTAGATCCAGAGAAGAAGTCATTAATATGAATATAGCCAAACGGACCCCTTTTGGCCCCGCTCCTCAGGCCCCTGGGGTGTCAGCCCCATCATTTGTAAAATTTGAGTCCCAGCCACCTAGGGATGCTTCCTACCAAATTTGATTAAATTCCAATCAGTGATTAAGAAGAAGAAGCTGATTGATGACGGACAGACGGACGGACACCATGGTATGGCATAAGCTCACCTTGGTCTTTTGGACCAGGTGAGCTAACAATTTGTTTTTTAATGTTTAAGCGGGCACTGCACCCGAAACATATACTTAGCGGCAACATTGCTGACTTTTAGAACTGGAAACAAATGGCGAGATGTAACTAAAAAGATGAATACTGGACATTTTTCAAGAATTTAATCTGATTTTTTAAATGGACATTTGGGCATGTATTTGAAATATTTTACCAGTCCGAAATAATTTTTTTTCGGACATGAACGACGGTCCGACAGTATTTGGCACACACTGATACTACTTTAAGGGATTCTACCAGTGAAACATGGATGGACGCCAGGGTATGGCATAAGCTCACATTGGTCCTTTGGACCAGGTGAAGAAATAAAGCTTTGACCTTAATAGTATTACTGGTATTACCTCTTCTCCTCCACTTTGATACGTTTGGTGATCTGGTTGATTTCACTCTCCAGGTTCTGTACAGACCTCCGCATATTGACCTTCCGGGGACAGATCTGCTCGGCCTTGGTGGTGTCATTCTGTCAGTACAACATAAATCTGTCATTGTTTGGTTCGAATATCAAGTCTTTGCGATAGATATGGTATTGACAACTGTACTACAAGATTCTGTCACCGCAAAATAATGCAAAATGATCAGTTATTACAGTATAGTTGTTGTATTTCACAGGGAGAAAATTTCGTGTTTTTCTTATTAGGACATATTCAGAGGTACAAAATTTTGTTTTCAAAGCAGGTGTTTAACTAGAACTGTAAGCCAATGGTTAACTAATACACCCTCCCCCACTCTTTTCAATAAATACTTGTATAATCTATAGTGACCTGGTTACCATATGACAACCAAAATGTCTGCCAAAAATAACCTGCATACATATGTTAACATGATCCCTCGCATTCCTGTGCAGCTTCACTGAAATTGGAGTAGTCTTTGCAAAATTTTCCAAAACTAAGAGGCCCATTGGCCCTAACAGTCACCCAAATTTTGATAATAACTTTTGTTGTTGTGTCCTTATACTAAAATTATCATTAACTTAAATCAAGTTTGTGCTAGAAAACTGACAGGCAAAAAAGGGCCCTGCTTATACGTCTATATACATGTATCTCCAAAAATCATTGATCCTTGAGCTTTGAACCCAACAATCAAACTAAGTGACTTTGATCTTTGTTCAATTGACTTCTCAATAAATGATTTTCCTTGACCTTTGAATCAGTGACCTTGACCTCTTTGACTCTGACCTTGACTTTTGGTCAGTTGACTCCTTGTTTTAATTCTGATTAACTTTATTCACAATGTCATGACAAAATGTTCATTTGTAAAGAGCTATAAAATTTGACCTTGAAATTTGAGCTTGTGACCTTGACTTTTGGTCAGTTGAATCCTTGCTTAATCAAACAACTTTGCTACATAATGTCATTACAAAATATTCATCAGTTAAAAGATACACAATTTGACCTTGGCCTTTGACCTGTTGACCTTGACATTTTGGTCAGCTAACTCCTTGTTTAATTCTAACCAACTTTGCTCCATAATATCATCACAAAATGTTCATCAGTGAAAAGATATAAATTTGACCTTTGACCTCGCGACCTTGACGTCCAATTAGTTGACTCCTTGCTTGATTCTGAACAACTTTGCTTCACAATGTTATTACAAAATGTTCATCAGTACAAGAGGCCCATGGGCACATATGGGTCTGAAGAAGCCAATTTGACCCTTTTGAGCCCCTCCCCACAGCCCCGGGCCCAGAGTCGAAATTCTTCCAATACCAAACTATCATCTCATGGTTGTATTTCCAATCAAGTTTGAATTATTTCTAACTGAAAATAAACGAAAAGTAATCAAATCAAAGGTATCATTTTCCTATATAACCCAAAATAAAATTCACCCTCCCCCAGGGGAACCTGAAATGGGGGGGGGGGGCATAAAATTTACAGTTTTAATAAAGCACCATTCCATTGGTGAATAGTATTTGATTCCAGCATATCTGGGTCTGGAGAATAACATTGTTGAAATTTCAGCCAATTTGACCCCTTTTGACTCCTCCCCACTGCCCCGTGGGTAGGCCAGATCAAACTTTGCCCAATATCAAACTGTCATATCCTTGATATCATTCAAACTATTTCAATTATTTCAAACTGAAATGAACAAAATATATCCAAAAGCGTCATTTTCCTAAATAAGCTATAGTAAATTTCACCCCTCCCCAGGAAGGAACCTGAAGTCTAGGGGGCTTGAAGATCACAATTTTGATAAAGCATCTTAAGAGCTTTCCATTGGTGAATAGTTTTTGATTTCAGCATATCTGGGTCTGGGGGAGAGTATTTTTGAAATATTAACAAATTTGACCCCTTCTGGCCCCTTCTTCAGGCCCCTAGAAGGTTAGAACCATATAATTCACAATTTTGGTGCATCTTTGGCAAGGGAAGGTTCGTACCTAAATTTCTGTTAAAAAATACCTGCATGCATATGTGCACATAGCTAGTCCCTAACATGAGTGTGTAGTTCTATTGGAATTGGTTCATATAGGTTCAAGAGGAGTTGTCCTGAACCAAAACCAAAACTTCAGCAGAAAAATACCCTGCATGCACACTTACACACAGTCCCTAACACTTTTGTGAAGCTTCATTGTTATTGGTTCACAGGTTAATGAGGAGTTTTCTGGACAGAAAAATACTGCATGCACATCTACAAATGGTCTCTAACATTCCTTTTTCCACAGACGGCCAGACAGACTGATTCCAGTATACCCCCCCCCCCCCCCCAAGCCTTGTGGGAGAACAGGGATGTGATAAAGATGGCAATTACATTAAAATTAAAATCCCTGATGAATAAAAGCAACTATACAGTAAACACAATATGATTGTGTTATTTAACTCTTTGCTTGGCTTGCTAAGTAATGGAGTTATCTCCCTAGACCCAGACACTTAGTAATTTTTTTACAAAAATCAACTTTTATTTCCAATTACAATTATTTCCATTAATTCAACTTGCATATCAATGCATTATTGATGTCATCTCAGATGATTCTGTCAGATAAAAAGTACTCTCAGAAGTCTATAATATTTAAATTTATAACACACCATCGGTTAAAAGGATGAAAATGAGCCCTGCTGACATTTCTTGCCAAAAATCCCCATATAAATCGGAAAAATTTTGATTGTAAATCAGCGAGAATTATGCTGTAGAAAGCATGGAATCCATCTTTGTTATTACTGGAAACGAGGCTAAGGAATTATGGGTAGTGATGTAATGCTTGAATTTAGAAAACGAAAGTACTTCTGAGAATATTAACCAGGCGGAAGGTCCTGCTGGCAGTGGCTGACGGTAGGAAATGTCTGGGCGGCGCTGACCGCCAGCCGCAGGGAAAGAGTTCAACACAATAATTCTGTCATTACCAAGTACTTTCGTTAGCATGCCATGTTACCTCTATTTCCTTCTGTAGCTGCTCTACTTTCTTCTTCTGGTCGCCTATTTTACGCTCCTGCTCCTTCAGTTTCTGCTCATAATGCTTTTTGTGGGATTTAGCTTGCTCAATTTCATTTTGGGCATGTCCCAATTCATCCTAAAACCCAAACAATGTTCTTGGCCATTTTTTTTTTTTTTTTTTTTTATTTTTCCTCATTAAGAATCATACCTGATACTATATAAAACTAAACAGAATCTAAATTACAGAATCATAGTAAAAAAGAATATTGATAAGATTGTCTAGGCAGTTTATTGTTTAAAATTTGAGTTTTTTGGCAGAGATCATTTTCCATTTCAGCAGATGCTTCTTTTTTTTCAGTTTTAACTACATACAGTACATATTAATCATCATCAATTCAAAATTCAAGTGAAAGCATCGTTGTTTCTATCAATGCCAAATTATGTATCCTAGGTAGGTATAAATGAAATGTTATCATAATACCCACAGTATTGTTCCCATTACCTTTAGCGGATCTGCCCCTTCTGCCATTGACCTCATCTGTTGTTCCACTTCTCTGAACTTTTTCTCAACAAGTTCCAGTTCTTGCTTACACTGTTCATGTATTTGGTTCTTAGCCGTGCGTTGTTCTTCATGAATCTTAATCTGGTCGTTCATGGTCTGCACCTCCTCTTCCTATACATAGCAACAGGAACCAAACCTCAAACTGGGCTGAGAAAAGCATTGACCTACACAGCTCATACTTTCAATAATCAAGTGAACTCATCGAAGCCTATACAAGCACTCCAACCAATGTGTAGCAATGCTCTTACAACCATCGCAACCCATTTATATTTAGAAATTATAAAAATATTTTTATCAACATTCAGAAAAATTTATTACCCCTTTTCAGCAGGAAAAAAGAATCACATTGCTAACAACAGCAAACACAGCTTATTGGCAGTCATAAGAAAGCCTTACCAGAGTTTCGACATCGACAGGTTCTGGGTCATCAATACTTTTCAAATCCTGGATTTCCTGTGAGACAAGAAATCAGCCCATTAGTGAATGGAAAACACAAAGGAGTATTTTACAACATCATTGTTGTCATAACAACTGACAATAGCTTCCTTCCAATTTCCTATACTTACATCAGTGAGTAGTCTGATTTTATGTCCAATCTTGGTCAGTTGTGTTTCTGTTCTGTTACTCTCCACTTTGTTGGTCTGTATTTCCCTGTTGAACCTGTCTCGCTGACGGTCAATGGTAGCGATCTCCTTATCCAGGGACTGAAGCTCCTCTTTGTGTCGGGAGATTTCCTCCTCTACGTTGGTGGAGAGGAAGCGGGCACGTCCACCCCTGGAGGAGTAGTACCTGAGGGACGGGTGGCAGTACAGCTGATCTCCATCCGCCGTAAATGCCTGTTAACATAAATCATATATATTATACATTAACAAAATACTTCTATAGTGAAATTACACAATGTTCACACTGCTTTTATTATCTCATCAGAAAATGCACTAGCTCTAGACCAGTACAATATAGTGAAATGTTGACAAGAAAGGGACTGCTAGACCATATAGCAGTATATGATAACATTGTTTGCTACGTTTTTAGCCGTGAAATATAGAAAATTATAAAACTGATAAAACTTAGATTTTCACTGCAGTGATGAGCACTGAAAATATAAGGTTTTGTCAGTGAAACACCAAGTCAACAGTGCAGCTGAATTATTACACCAACTCAACAGTGCAGATGAAATATTACACCAACTCAACAGTGCAGCTGAAATATTACACCAACTCAACAGTGCAGCTGAAATATTACACCAACTCAACAGTGCAGCTGAATTATTACACCAACTCAACCGTGCAGATGAAATTTAACACCAACTCAACAGTGCAGCTGAAATATTACACCAACTCAACAGTGCAGCTGAAATATTACACCAACTCAAGAGTGCAACTGAAATATTACACCAACTCAAGAGTGCAGCTGAAATATTACCCCAACTCAAGAGTGCAGCTGAAATATAACACCAACTCAACAGTGCAGCTGAAATATTACACCAACTCAACAGTGCAGCTGAAATATTACACCAACTCAAGAGTGCAGCTGAAATATTACACCAACTCAACAGTGCAGCTGAAATATTACACCAAGTCAACAGTGCAGCTGAAATATTACACCAACTCAACAGTGCAGCTGAAATATTACACCAACTCAACAGTGCAACTGAAATATTACACCAACTCAAGAGTGCAGCTGAAATATTACCCCAACTCAACAGTGCAGCTGAAATATTACACCAACTCAACAGTGCAGCTGAAATATTACACCCAACTCAAGAGTGCAGCTGAAATATTACACCAACTCAACAGTGCAGCTGAAATATTACACCAACTCAACAGTGCAGCTGAAATATTACACAACAGTCAACAGTATACAAATGTAGTTATGCATAAGTATATTTTATGTAACAAATAATCACCTCTTTGCAGAACTTGGGTGGTCCGGGCCTTTTATCGGGATCCATTACATCACGAGCAATTCTGTTGTCTTTGATAAGGAGAATGCATTCTACTCCTCGCTATAAAACATAAGAGTTCAAAGATGAACCTGACTTCATTAATACAGGACCTGCCCCCATCCCTCCATTTCAGAGCTTCAGCTAACAATTTCCCTCAATGTTCAGGAAGTTGGCAACTTCCTAGTATTTACATGATTGTAACAGTTAAAGATTTAAATGCTGGGCTTGCCTCGCTGAATCATGTTCTGTTCTTTTTCATTAACTTATTTTAACTTAATTATCTCTAAAATTTAAATATCCTGCAGGATATGATTTTCTTCTCAAAAATGATTTGATCAAAGCTAGTCACAGACTTCCAACACACTGGTCACTGTAACTCAGTACCTTACCTGGTCACTATAACTCAGTACCTTACCTGGTCACTGTAGCTCAGTACCTTACCTGATCACTGTAACTCAGTACCTTACCTGGTCATTGTAACTCAGTACCTTACCTGGTCACTGTAACTCAGTACCTTACCTGGTCACTGTAACTCAGTACCTTACCTGGTCACTGTAACTCAGTACCTTACCTGGTCACTGCAACTCAGTACCTTACCTGGCCACTGTAACTCAGTACCTTACCTGGTCACTGTAACTCAGTACCTTACCTGGTCACTGTAACTCAGTACCTTACCTGGTCACTGTAACTCAGTACCTTACCTGGTCACTGTGACTCAGTACCTTACCTGGTCACTGTAACTCAGTACCTTACCTGGTCACTGTAACTCAGTACCTTACCTGGTCACTGTAACTCAGTACCTTACCTGGCCACTGTAACTCAGTACCTTACCTGGCCACTGTAACTCAGTACCTTACCTAGTCACTGTAACTCAGTACCTTACATGGTCACTGTAACTCAGTACCTTACCTGGTCACTGTAACTCAGTACCTTACCTGGTCACTGTAACTCAGTACCTTACCTGGTCACTGTAACTCGGTACCTTACCTGGTCACTGTAACTCAGTACCTTATTTGGTCACTGTAACTCAGTACCTTACCTAGTCATTGTAACTCAGTACCTTACCTGGTCACTGTAACTCAGTACCTTACCTGGTCACTGTAACTCAGTACCTTACCTGGTCACTTTCATTCAGTACCTTACCTGGTCACTTTCATTCAGTACCTTACCTGGTCACTGTAACTCAGTACCTTACCTGGTTACTGTAACTCAGTACCTTACCTGGTCACTGTAACTCAGTACCTTACCTGGTCACTGGAACTCAGTAGCTTACCTGGTCACTGTAACTCAGTACCTTACCTGGTCACTGTAACTCAGTACCTTACCTGGTCACTGTAACCCAGTACCTTACCTGGTCATTGTAACTCATTCCTTACCTAGTCACTGTAACTCAGTACCTTACCTGGTCAATGAGGCAGTTAAATGTGACAGGATCACTCATGTCCAGTACATCTACCACAGACTTGTACTTGGTCCCAGTCACTCTCTACAACAGTTACAATTACATAAGTTCATCCAAATACAAAAGGCCTAGAGGGACTGTGTTGCTCACCTGCATAATGTTGTTTCAAAGCAATAAAATGTATGAAGAACAACAGACCCAATGGGCCTGAATTGCTCCAATGGTATCAATCTCTTGTAACCCAAAAGTTGCCCAAAATCTATTACTGTATGACATTCTGAACACATGTTAAGATTTAAACATATATCACCCCAGTGACCATGAAAGTAAGACAAGGTAATTTTCATTCCAAAACTTTGTTTTTTTCCCAAAGAAGCTACCAGCCAAATTTCATGTCTATAGGCCTTTTTGGAAAAGGTCATTAAAATATTGCAACAGATTTGACCCTGTGACCTTGAATATGGGTCAAGGTTTATGTAAAGTTTATTTCACACAACCAATAAATACTTTGTGACTTTCAATGACTAGTATGATCTGTACCCCATCACATTTATCTAGTAGTTTCGGTACAATAACTTTACTATTGTACATACCCCTTTCAGCGTATACGAAATGACCGATTTGTTATTTACCAACTTGTACACAATTTACACCTGTTGTGTGCATACGGTTTGCTGGTCATTGGTCTGATGAAGGTGACAGGGTACATATTGTACTAGTCATCGAAATGTCACATAAAACATATATTGGTTGTGTAAAATAATCTTTACATAAATCATACTTTCCAACCTGAAGAAAATGTTTATAAATATGGGTCAAGGTAATTTCTTTTTGCAAACTTTGTAAGGCATTATCCATGAAACCTTTTAGCCAAATATCATGCTTCTAGGCATTTTGGTTTATCAGAAAAAGTTGTTTAAAGGTTTTAACAGTTTTAACCCCTTTGACCTTGAATATGAGTCAAGGTCATTTTTTTTCGAAAACTATGTTGGTGTTCCTCAAAGGAACCTTTCAGCCGAATATCATAATTTCTGCCTTTTTGGTTTATCAGAAGAAGTTGTTAAATGGTTTTAACAGATTTTACCCCTGTGACCTTGAATATGAGTGAAGGTCATTTTTTTATCAGACTTAATCCACAGTCGCTTGAGTTTTTGTCAGTAAATAAAAAATACATATATTGTGAAGTCTCGAGTTTTTTGTTGTTTTTTATATTTACCAACGCAAGGAGATATTATTACATTTTTATATAATGAGTCGCCTCAGTGTTGATTCTTGGATTTTGACAGAAGGAGGCACTGGGCCCAACCAGTTTAAAAAATACTAAAGTACTAAAGTTTTAGGTGATCATACTTAAAAACTCATTACAGAAGTCTCTGAATGGTGGTTTGAAAAAATAAACACTCAGAAATATTAATAAATTGTCTTCCATTGAAATGTTCAAAGTTTATTCAAATAAATGTGTAAATGTTTTGTCTCATTATCTATGGCAATGCCCTCATAGCCTATCTTCCTTTGCCATTCAGAAAACAGTTTCCATAGCCACCTTTACCCCAACGTCTGAATCTGAACATCTTGCAGCTTCCCTAGCAGCCTAAAAAAGACAAACAAAATGTTCAAACACCTTATTACACTACTCAACAAGAAGGCCATGGGCCTTAACGGTCACCTGAATTTTGATGTACTAGTACCAATAACTTTTGTTGTTGTGTCATTATACACTGAAATTATCACTAACTTAAACCCAGTTTGAGCTAGAAAACTGACAGGTTAAAAAGGGCCTTGCTTATAAGTCTATATATTTTATCCTTGAGCTTTGTACCCAACAATCAAACTCAGTGATTTTTATTTTTGTTCAACTGACTTCTCAAAAAAGAAAGTTACAAAAGGTTTCGTTGACCATTCAATCAGTGACCTTGACTTCTTTTACTCCGTGACCTTGACTTTTGGTCAGTTGATTCCTTGTTCTGTTCAACTTTCTTCACAATGCCATAACAAAATTTTCATCAGTATAGATCTATAAAATTTGACCTTGAAATTTGAGCCAGTGACCATGACTTTTGGTCAGTTGAATTCTTGTTTAATCCAAACAACTTTGCTTCATAATATCACGAAATGAAATTTAACATTTGACCCAGTGACCTTGACTTTTTGGTCAGCTAACTCTTTGTTTAATTCCAACCAAACCTGCATAAAATTCACAATTTTGATTAAGCATCTTAAGACCATTCCATTGTTGATAGTATTTGATTCCAGCATATCTGGGTCTGGAGAAGAACATTGTTGAAATTTTAGCAAATTTGACCCTTTTGAGCCCCTCCCTCAGGCCCCTAGGGGGGTAGGACCACATTTTTAACAATTTCTGAGCATCTTTAGCTAGAGAAGGTTCCTGCCAAATTTCATTGAAATTGGTCACGGGTTTTTGAGAAGAAGTCAAAAATGTAAATTGTTTACGGACGGACGACGATTAAAATAGGTCACTTGTCTCAGGTGACCTAAAAATGACCAAAAAAATGTAGTTATCGTTACAATTTATTTACATGGAAAAGATTTCTTCTAATGAGTTTAACAAAGTCCTAGAATCTGTCAAAAATTTTTGCAGGGGTCCACCTAGGGGCATAAGCCCAATTTCGACAACCCCCCCCCCCCCTTCTTCCCTCATATAAACCCAGGCATGGTTAGGAACCAGACTACAGTCAATATTTAACAAGTGTTTATAAATACACATTCAGGATACATACCTGGGCAAAGTCTTTATTAAGTACTTCCCTCCGAATCACATCAACTTTGTCATAGAACTTGTGAGCGTACTTGTTCTAAAGTTTAAACATCCCTCTTCAGACGTGAGCAGGTTACACTTTTTGTGTTTCTCACACAGGGCGCATTTCATACTTTTCCCTCTTTTTTCAGCCACGGAAAATTTTCAGTCCAACACATTTGGAACTGCTTTATTTTTCCGTCTGTTTGTTCTTAACGATCGTCAGCATTATTTGTCATTCCAAGATTCCTGAACATTCTATGTATCCGTTTTTGATTATTTGAATTCGATATCAAACAACCTATGCTTCATTTTGGCAGATCTCACAGGTGGGTCAACAATTTTTGACAGCAAGGTCTGCAAGAAGTCATTTTTGTCTTTTCTTCTCTGATTAGACAGCATACAAAGTATCAACCAATGACAGAAGCCGTAGTACAGCCTCTTCACTAATGTAAACAAAATGGTGCCAGCCTTCGACTTGCTTCCTAACCACAACAATCGCGTAATAACATAGGACATTATTCCGACTTTATTGCGGTTTGTCGTTTCCTTCAATAATGTTTCATTGTCCAAAAGTACCACTGATTAAATGATAAACTGCGGGCACAGAAAAAAACTTGCTGTATGTATATATGACTGCCGCACCTGGTTTTATATTTTGCGGCATCAATTTTGTTTATGTAGCAATACTGCGAGGCCATGCTCTAGAATCAACACTGCGTCTATTATAGATTTTAATGGAAGTATACCAAAATTTTTTCTCAACCATTTGTAAAGAATGCAAATAACTTACTTATTGTTAGATTGTCGTGCAATTTTCAAACAAAACATCCAACATTTCAGATAGATTTAGATATTAATCCACCCTTAGATGTTAGTTAACGATAATTTCTCCATTGTATGGACGAAGTTTTAAGACGAGGTGACCGGCAACTTTTTTAAGCATCTTAAGTGATGAAACTGTCCTTACTGTTTTGTCATGGCGGTTTGGAAGTTATGACCAGAACAATAAACTATTAGAAGAACAAGAACCAGAACAAGATTTTAAGAGCCAGTATTAATACAATATGTCAATATAAAGCAGAGACATAATAATGTTAAATGCATACAGTGTTCAATATCTCCCTATCCAAATTTTTCTGCAAAAAATTAAACTTACGCCTCGGTTTATATCATGCTTTTGACCCTGAAAAGGAAGCAAAGGTTGGCATTAGTAATATCAACAGAAAACAATCCAATTCAAATTATCTTTTAATCAGAGCTATTTCAGAAAAACACACCATCTTTTATACCCTACATAGTTTTATCTAGAACTGTGTACTACGCACAGTCAAACTAAAATTGCTCAAACTGCAATGTACAAAAGCAAAGAACAGCAAAAAAGTTTTAGTTCATTTTACATATTGACATTTAAACATTTTTTCAATACTTAATACTCTTTTATCAAAAACTTCCAAGACATAAACGACTCTTCAAAGGGATGATGATAGTAAAATAACTATTGCGATAGTCCTGAGACTTTTGCGATACTTTCACAATAGTTATTTTTACCTGTAATAGATTTTAACTTAGAAATAAAGCAAGGTAATCAATTCCTAAAACGCTGCTGCCTTCAGCTATATTAAATCATATTTAGTGTATCCTAAACTAATAATTAAAATTAATTATGTTGTCTATACTTCATCACAAACAAGAGGCCCATTGGCTTTAAGGGTCATCTGACAATCTATATAATTTTTTGTTGGTAATTGCGAAGTTGCGAAGATATTACCATATTTTACCCCTGTGACCTTATAATGAACAAACTTGGTATTCCTTCATTTCAGTATACTACTAGCAAAAAGTGTTTGAAAGTGCTTGAAAGTAGATCAAGGTCAATCTTTTGAACAAACTTGGTAGCCCTTCAACCAAGCATGCTGCAAATATTAGTTCCTCAGACTTTTGGTTATTGAGAAGAAGTTCTTTAAAGAATTTAAAGGCCGGGGCTGGGGTATAAAAGGGAGACAACTTCAGAAAATGGATGAATATTCAAATCTTTGGCTGCCTTCACTTCAGAGAAAGATTTTCCTCAAATTCATGTTTTTCAAAAACATTTATTATATAGATTTTGTCATGGCTACAGGTTTTTGTGTAAAGAATCTGAATATGGTTATCATTTTATTTGAAAAAAAGTTAATTTGGAAGTATTTTTAAAGTAAAATATTTGTCTACAAATTTTGGAGGCTGTCAATCAAATTTGAAATTTGAATTTGCCTCACCGGAAGTTGTTGCCGGAAGTTTACAACTGTTGTTGCCAAGGCCTTGGCCACGCATGCTGAGTAAACAAAAGTCCCTACCTTATCAACAATTTGGCGGCAATTACCAGAAACCAGATCCTTTAGGCACATACACATGGATGTTAATCCAATTACTACAGTCATAAACTGATAACAAGACAGAACCACACTGCCATAACACATACATAGTAATCATCCAATACAGCAATGATTTGTAAATCATAAGACACAATGTTGACATCTCATCACACAGGCTTCTTCTTTGTCATGTTTTAGTCCCAATAGTTATTTTGTTATGCTATTTTTTTCTAGAATCACGTTGTTCTTGGTTTCAACTAAACAATATTTCCTCTAACTTGATATGGTGTTTATCCTTCAATAGCTTGTCAGTAAAATGGGTTGGGGGAAATTTTCCCTCCAAAACCCCAGGAATCCCAGTGTGACCAGTGGGCACTAGGTCAAGGGTTTCCTGTTGCATCATTACTGGTGTGAGAAAAGGGTATCAAATTATCTTTGATGGTGAATGCACTGGAACTTTATTATTGATGAGGTACATTTTGGGGTATCATTTGTGTATAAGTCTTCAAAAATAAATAAATAACTGCCTGATAGAAAATAGATACGCATAAGTTATATATATATTATGGTGACATTGAAATGCTGAATGAGTGAATAATACAAATAATTCTTTATTGTTGGATCTCAGTCATTATCTATGCATATATAATACCCACTGGTCACACTAGTGATTCATGTATGGTAGGAAGGGATGAGGTTATGGAGGGATAAAAGATTCCCCCTTTCAAGTCCAATTAGACAGAGAGCTAGCAAAGAGATGGGAGATCAAGTCAAAATCCGAAAAAAACAGAAGGAAGTATAAGTCCAAGTAGAAAATTGAAATATTATTGAAAATATTTGGACCGACTACAGAAATGTAATACATTTTGCGTAGAAAACTAAACAGTACATTCTGATAGACCAACGGAGAAATGAACTTTTGCCCCATTCATAATATATGGTGAATTATTTATGTAGAGTTTTCCTATCTTGATTTTTTTAAAATTTATTTTATCATTTCCAGAATAAATTAAACAAAAATAAATTTAAAAAAAAATATGTACTACACATTTGTGATCATATAAAGACAGCATATAGTATAAACACTGACCATGCGGTGACCATGTGGTTGTGTTTACAGGCAGCAGCCCAGGTTGCTGTGTACAGCTAAGTTAGTCCCGCCCACTTTCTTATCGGCTAATTGCTTACCACCCGGTTTTTTATGTAGGTCGCCCCCGGCCTTTAAACACATTTGACCCATGTGACCTTGAAAGTGGGTGAAGGTCATTCATTTGAACAAACTCTGTATCCTTTCATTCAAGCATGGTACAGGCCTGATTTGAAAAATAGCAAAACAATTTCTCTTGAGTTCTAATAATCCTAACGCCTACCATAATTGTTTAAAATGTATTTCATGAATTAAACATTCATAGAAAAAAACTCATTAAGCGTACCATGTAACATTTGTTTACATGACAAGCTTGCACACATGTGTTCTCACCAGATGGCGCAATTTTCGTGCTATAATTTTAACATTGCTTTTTTTTGAGACGGGCTTTCCCAAAAATCAAATTGACCACACTGGACATTGACTTCATATGATCCAATGATCAAATACAGATTCTTTTGTCTGAATATATGTGTTTTTTATTCTAGTTGAATGAATGAAATGTTAGTTGACTTAATTGCCCCTTTAAAAGGCTTTACCACTATTTCCTCTATTGGGCCTCACCCCTCTGGCCCCTTAGGGGTCAAAGTCACCATATATACAAAATCTGTTCCCCTTCCCTCAAGGATATTTCTAACAAAATTTGGTTAAAATCCATCCAGTACTTTATGAAAAGTAGCGATTAAAAAGCCTTTACCTCTATTTTTCCTATGGTGCTCCATCCCTCCGGGCTCATGGGGGTCAGTCACCATTTATGCACGTTTCTATTTAAATTTGGTTCAGACCCAGTACTTCATGACAAGTAGCACTTTAAAGGACTTTTCCTATATTTCTTCTATTCCCCCAAGGATGTTTCTGACCATATTTGGTTCAAATGCATCAAAAACTTTATGACTAGGAGCAATTATCTCTATTTCCCCTATAGGGCCCCATCCCTCTGGCTCCTTAGGGGTCAGTAACCAAGGATGAAATTTGAGAAAGATCCATCCAGTACTTTTCAAGAAATAAAAATCACAAAAATTGTTTAAGGACAGATGGACCATGGACCACAGTGATTTGAATAGCCCACTATTTGATGATTGGGGATGAAAATAAATTTTGTAGCAATTTGTTTGTCCCGGTTAGGCCTATATTTTGGCTAATTTGACTGGACTACATTGCAGAATTTATTGATATTTGATGTCATACCTTGAATGCAGAAACAATAATGGATGGCCGCTGTCTTTCAGGACAAACATCATCAAAAATCTTCTCCAAAATAGCTTCATCATGGTGGTCGTGGCAACAAAACGCATGGATAAGGTTTCCCAGGCAGCGCTCAACAGCGAATGCCCACTCAATGTCTGTTAACTTGAAACACGAACCTACAAGAGAAAAATAATATTTCCATACACAATATTTGTTTCAATTTTTTTTTTAATCTTTGTTAGTAAATATATTATTTATTTCTACACTTTTCTTAAAGGGACAATTGCTGTGTATTTCATAGCAAGGAAACAGAATATTAGTGCAGTAATTGCTTAAAGGTGATACAGTTAGAATTACGGACAAGTACCCACTTGAAAATAGTCCATCCTGCATTTGCACACTCACTTTGTTGCACTCTCCCTTCGGTTTGCGACTAGGTACCGTTCGGTTTATGTTCGTATGTTGCGGCCAAATCTCTTTCGTTCGTCTTTTGCCATAGAATTCGTTAGATCGGCTAAAGCTGTCAAATCGTTCGATCGGCTATAGCAGACGAATCGATCAATCAGATTTTCCTGTCATTTTCTAACAACCTTTTTTTGTCTGCTGAATACTCATGCATGTTCTGGGCTTTGTCTGCCAATAACATTACCTATTGTCGGCATTCATCCGTGACATTCGATCAGCCACTACCTCACTAAGCTGATAACCCTTATCTTGCTCCAGTGATACAGTCAACTGCAAAATTTACCCACAAACAGAGTCCAAGTGGCTTTATACATCAACTGCCACAAATGACGATAATACAAAAGTTATAATAAATGATAATCTACATCCCTGTTTGAATGGAGCAAGTGTTTACAGGTATTGTTGGTCACTAACGGAGGGTTTTTTTATGGAGGAGGATGTTTGCTTTTATACAGGTGATACATGTACAAGCAAAGTCTTTAAATATGGTCAAATCAATTGTAATTGCCTTTACACACGATAAAATGACGATAAGAAAATAGCATTTTAACTTTCGGATCAACAACACTTAGTGTGGATAATACATTGTGCTTTATAACTGATGAAAGAAAACAAATTTTAAATCGTGTCCTGAATGGACGTTGAACTCCAACACTACTATATCAAAACAAGTCAGAAATACTCAATTTACTCCTTGTACAATAAGGAATTCAAAATGTGCAATGTGATACAATTCATTCAATTTCCGTGTAACATGTCAATATTATATGTTACAACAAATTGTATCTACATATTCTAAATCGAAAGTGTCAAGAACGGGGTGCGCACCATACGCAAGAACAAGCAAAAACTTGACTTGGTCCAATCATGTATCGTTAATTTTTCGGATATTTTCAGAATGACTTGAAATATCCTCGCAGTAGTTAACAGTTGATATTTTGTTGAATAATTCCTGATTTGCATTATCTTTTACAACCACGAAAAGTTGCAATTATAAAAGCCATACAATACGATAGGATCTGATAAATAAACTCAAGGAAAGTAGCCTGAACATTCAGGTCGAGATTTTATTGACGCTACATTATCACAAAGCATATGGTGAAATATACCAAAGAATTATATCGTTGTTAGCACTCTGATGTTAAAAATGCCTTTCTTGTGTAAAATTATACTGGACAATTCGATCCTAACGGTAGAAATGTGTCAAGAACAACATAGGAAGTTTTTAAAGAAAAAATGCTGAAATCACAAAGGGTTTGTTTGTTATGTCTAACAAATTTGGCTATATGCGGTCCTCGTTGGACTTGATTGAGTGACTGCTTTTAGTACACCCGTCAACCCAGTACACTGCCGACTCTATCGATGTCTAGACACACAGAGACTCCAAAATTGTTTATTTTATAGAAAACGTGGAAGATTAAGTCTTATGTAAGAATTAATTGAATAATTTATGAATAATATTGTCGGAAAAACATTGTTTTGTTCAATTATCTGTATTAGGCCTGTCAACAGATCTTCACCGTAACTCACGCAAGGTGTCAATCAATGTCAAGCCTAATTAATGAGGCATTGTGTTATGTTTTCAAAGTTTCCTATTCAACAGTGTTTGTTTAATTAACCTTAAATGGATTTACCTGGTTGGTGCTATCATTCCGGCTTGACGTTATTTCCCCCCCAAAAAATATTCAATTTTTTTTTCATTTTTGGACCCCAAAATACCTGCGCACTATACACAAGTGCGCACTATATGCGAGAAATTACGGTACACTTTTCCTCCAAAATCTGCAATAATTAATATATCGTACCTAAGGTTTGCAGTCTCGGGACACAGGTGTTTTTGTGTTTTAGATCCCTATCGCATAGAGTAGATATTCTACCCGGAAAGGTGTACTAATTAATTTCATTTCATACTGTGGGGGAAAAAACTTTCAACATCCGTTTCAATGCTTGAACTAATCCTTAGGTGCAGTTATTACTATTTATGATAAGAAATAAGATATGATGACATCTCATCGATTCAGAAATAAAATCGGAGTCAATTTAATACACAACATATCGATTATATCTATACCACAAAATTTTATACCTTATTTGACCAGGAATAAGCCCCAACTCCCTGAGAAAAATAATTGATCAAAAGTAGGGAGGGGGCTTATCAGATACAAATTCTCACTTGTTTTATTTTTGAAGTGCCAGACCCCCTTTTGCTTGACAAAAGGAAAATGTGGTATAAATGGCTTTCTTTCTTTGATATTTGATCAAAACAAATCTTATCTGATGTCTTGATACTGGACTACTTAGTATAAAGGATGATTTTTTTCTATCCCAATACTTCATTAATTTGTGTTCAACTTGAGTTTATCAATATCTGTCACCAAAACCAAAAATTGTCTGCAGAAAAGTGCATTACACAAAATCAGGGCATTTCTAATTGATTGTGACCCTTTCAACTAGTACAGAGGTATTGTTTACCTATTGGTCCCACTGGCCGACGATGAAACTGATTGCGACGACAGCGCTCCTCTATGTGTTGTAGCAGTGTCGGCATGTAGGCCCCAAACCTGCGGATGTTGTCTTTCTTGGCTTCACAAAGGTTCTGTAGGTCCTTTTTGATCTGCCTTGCCCTTGTTTCTATATTTTGCTGTTCCGCTCTGAGACAAGATTAATGTTATTCTTTTATATAATTGTCATACATGTTTTGATTTGAGGTGTTAATTTCTATGATGCCTTTGATAAGTTACAAAGGCTATTATATGAATCACTGTTCTAAACTGTTGTAGCTTTATAGCTTGTAGGCTTGTATAGGCACATCAAGTGGCTCAGAATGTAACAATTTTTCACTAACTTATCAGAAAGGACCCTATGAGCACTGAGTTGAAAACTATATAACATCTCAATTAGAAAACATTTTACCCTCAACTAATCAAGCTAAAGAGAAGATCTCTCTAGCCAAGAGGTACATGGCAGCTAGTATTTACCAGGGTATAGCAATTCCTTTGCAATTGCTGTGTATCATTCAAAAGTAAGTAATGAGCCACCTGAAAATTATTCATTCAAATTTTATTTTGGTATTAGACGGAAGCTTGGGATACAAAACATAAAATGATACAAATTATCAAGTACAGAAGTGTAGCTCTATTTAAGGATTGGTTGTAATATTTCTGACATTCATTGGTGTTATTGGAAAATAGCATACATTTGGCACAGTATTTCACTTCATCTGTCTTCATACCTTAGGCTACTGTAAACGTACTTATTTTAGCGGTAATCATACTTTAGCGCTTTTCGCGCTAGCATTAGTGCGCGAATTTAAGTGCAGCGCTAATATATGTGCAGCACTAAATTTTGTATCTAGTAAGTGTGCATACATTACGTGAAATAACTAGCTATGTTTTGCTAGTAATCCAATACGACCTATCTCCCGTGGTGTGAACCAGTTATTTGACATCAAACACAACGTACAATGCTTATCAATCGATGTTTATTTTATTCACAAAAACACAAAATAATAAATACAACACTACACAAACACTGTCTCTGTTAACAGTTCATATGGCAGTAATTAAGGGTATAAGCCGCAAGCAGTTCAGTCACGGATTTTATGAATAGCTCCCCGTATGCCGCTTTTGTCCCAACCACGCATGACTGCATCTTTCTTCACAGACTGAAAGGACGAAACCATCCAACCAGCATGGAGGGGTTTCAGGGTGGTAAGCTTGAGATCCACATTTACTGAATCGATCAGTCCACCAGTCTTGAGCAAACCATCCACACTGTCCGCGTACCAGTTTTGAAAACACGTTTTTACAGATCTTTTAAAATCATCTTTTCCGGACACGTCTAACGGTTGTAATTCCCCCGTACAAGATGCAGGGACATACCGAATACAAATTTTTGAATCGGCGAGTCTGTTCTGAAATTCATCGGAGCAGTGTGCTCGGAAAACATCAAAAATACACATCGGGGATGTTGTATTTTTCAACAAGTTTTTGCACTTCAAAAAAAAATTCCATACGAATTTCATCAAAGGCATGGGGAACTTTCCTTGCTGCCTTCGTGCCTTTCCTTTTCACATAACCCATACGTCGTAGTAAGGACTGGGCCCATGACTTGGACAGATCAAAAGAACCCCCATACTCGGATAACAGCTGTCTGTCTTTGTTTTTTATTATTCCTCTCGCCGCTCCAATAATGATTGGAACATTGACAACGCCTCCCATCTTCCGAATATATTTAATGTAATCCTGTACATCTTGGTCATATTTCCCAACCATCAAAGGCTTTCCTCTATCACCCTTTTTCAATTCTTCGGGTTCCTGCCCGTCAACTTTTTTTACGCGTACAAATTGTTTCTTTAGATTTCTAATTGTACTTTCATTCACTGTAAATCGGCGGGCAGCATTCATCACTCCGCTCTCAACAGCATATCTGGCCATTTAAGCCCGCTGCTCACTATCAAATGTGTTATAGGATCCACGTTTTCTTTTTTGAGAACTTGGTGGGGTTTTAGTAATCTCATCGTTGGCTAATACGATATTTTCTGCATCGGCCTGACAGTTTGCTAACCGTGGATCGGGTAACGTCGACGACGGAGGTGGCGAATCCACAGCGGATATTAACCAACGTTTCAGCATGATGGATAGTTATAAACTGACCAAACACACCAATACAACTAGTATACAATGTATCTATAGCTTTATTTAGTAAAAAAGTCACAATTAAACTGTAGTCAGTGCGACCAAGGAATTAGATACTATCTAAATCCTTGGTGCGACCTGCGCATGCCAGGCCCTATCACTGACAATGTACAAATCTATTTTTAGTAACAGGGTGTTTTCCCAAAGTATAGTCGATTCCAGAAAAGTGTCGATGCGCTAATTCATGATTGCGCGAATATGTCGCTGGTGATGGTTTGCGCGAAAATATGAGTGCGCTAATATAAGTACGTTTACAGTATGTTTGTTTTCTTTTGTGTTTGTATATTTGCCACATTTTCTCTGTTGCTAAACGTAATTATTTTTAGTATTGCCCAAAAACATTGGAGTCAACTGAGAAAACAACCGAGATCAGTTGAAAAACCATAAACAAAAATGACTACTGACTTGAGTGAGTATTCGTTCTGCCTGGCCTGCGAGATAGCACTGCGGTACTGGCCCTGCTGGTGCTCTGTTGTAGCTTGTTGGGCTTTCCAATCATTGACTTCATCTTCCTTACGCTTTATTTTTGCTTCCCTCATCTTCCTCTCCGACTCATAGTCACGCTGGGCACTAGTCACAGATATAAGACACATCTTTATCACAGATAAGAAAGATATACATATTTTTAGCAGTTATCTTATTCTAGCGTTTTTTTCCATTCAAAGCATTTTGCTTCATTAATATGATTGTTCTTATTACAATTTCTATATACTTCTTTCTTGAAAAAACATTTTAAGTGCACTAATCCATCATTGAGTTTATCTGTTTATCTATACAATGAAATTTAAGTGCACCAAAATATTTTATTATATAGCATTTTGCACATTCAGACAAATATATCAGAAATTGAAAATTGAATTGGAGTTATATTTAACATCTAAGAAAAATGCAAATATGAATAAGGCCATACCAATTTGATTTATTGTTTTTCAGAAAAAAGATTTCAAAATCATTCGAATTCCTTAAAATTTCGAGGGACCGTGAATATGGGTCAAGGTCATTTCTTTTCACAATTTTTTGGGGCTCCGTGCATAAAACCTTTCAGCCAAATGTCATGCTTCTAGGTCTGTTGGTTTATCAGAAGAAGCTCTTTGAAGGTTTCAACATATGTGACCCCTGTGGCCTTGAATATAGGTCAAGGTCATTTTTTTCCAAAACTTTGTCAAGCTTCATCCAAGGAACCTTTCAGTCAAATATCATGCATGCTTCTAGGCCTTTTGGTTAATCAGAAGAAGTCGTTTAAAGTTTTCAACAAATTTGACCCCTGTGACCTTGAATATAGGTCAAGGTCCTTTCTTATCTAAAACATTGTCTGGCTTCATCTACACATTTTGGTTAATCAAGAAATTTCTTTTCACAACTTTGTTAGACTTTATCCAAAGAATAATTCACCCAAATATCATACTCTTAGGCCTTTTGGTTAATCATCAGAAGTTTTTTAAAGGTTTTTACAGATTTGACCCCTGTGCTTGGTTGCTTGGTTTCAGAGAAGAAGCCGCTTAAACCAATATAGTGTAATGATCTTTTTTTAGGCCCCGCCCCTCGGCCCTCTGGGGATCAGTCCCACCATTAGTACAATTTTTAATCCTGACCACCTAGGGATGCTTCCTGCCAAATAAGGTTGATATCCAATCAGTGGTTATGGAGATCACATCATCTTGAAGAGAGTTTGAATGGTAATACATACCTTCACAAATATTTCAATATATTTATAAATACATACGTTTTTAAAACTCAATCAACACTATTGTATTACAAGAGATCCCATAGGGATCTTGGTGCTCACCATAGACAATCTTTATTTGTTCTTAAATTGTTAGATCTTTTCCTTTTTAATCCCTTCTTTTCTCTTGCTCAAAATAATAACTCTAAAATCCAAGATGGCCACCTGTCGGCCATATTGTTTATCGGATCTGTACAAAAATGGACTATGCACAACTAGTCACCAAGAGGAACCTACACATGAAATTTGAGAATGATCCATCCATGTACTTCTCAAGAAAAAGCAATAACAAACTGTTACTCACAAATCCAAGATTACCACCTGTCCAAATTTGAGAATGATCCATCCAGTACTTCTCAACAAATAGCAACAACAAGAATTGTTTAAGGGCGGGCGACAGAAGATGGCCATGGACGCAGGGTGATTTGATAAGCCCACCATCTGATAATGGTGGGTTTAAAATATATTATGATTCGTCATTTTCCATCGACACCAAAATTAGAGGGGTAAAGTTTACTTTTACTTTTATTTCATTTTTCCAACACAGGAGCGATAAATCCCACAAACAATAAATCAAATTTGCATTAAAAGGATCTTTTACCTTAAATTGCAATTTTAGGGTAACACAAGATTTGAACACTGTAAAGGTCCAGTGATAATTGTGTTTGGTCAATTACATGACAGTTAATCAGGTGGAGAGTGACAAAGGACACCAATATTACATTTACCTTTTCTGTATCTCCTTGATCTTTTCTTGAAGAAGAGTTCGGTCCTTTTGTACTTTTCTCAAAGAGCTTTCAACCTTGCGGAGATCGTTCTGAGAATTTCTGGCCACCCCTTTTTTCTCGTTGACCTCTTTCTTGGCCAAGTCGTAGGTTGGCTTGAGGTGCTGAACCTCATCACTCATTGTCTTCAGCTGCTCCTGGATGTCCTTCTGTCGCTGAATACACTTGTCAACCTTCGTCTACAAATACAATCATCCAATTGTTGGTGTTATGCATATAACATCAAGTTAAAGGCTTGAAATTTTCCTTTTTACCTTCAAACATTCAACTTTTGCGATTTGGAAACACATCTGAAGAAATATTTGCTGAAGTTTCAATATGTAAAAATATTCAAAATCATATCTTACAAGTTACAACAAACTCGGTTGTACTATTTCAACATCGAACAACAAAATGATTATTTGTTAATTTTGGCTTTCAAAAGATAGTCTCCCCATTAATCAGCCATTATTAGCTTCATCAGCATCTGTACACCGAAACACATAATATACACCTGCACTGATGTGTAAAAACAGCTTAATCTTAAATATTTCATTTTAGTTTTATTTTTGATTCTAGGGTATATTGAACATTACCACCATCATTTCAATAGCTCTGTAAATATATAACAGTCACTTTTTACTTTTAAAACTTTGTACAGTAATAAATCCATTACATAAGGCTTCATACTTACTTTTGCCTCGTCCACCTTCTGTTTAAATTTGGGGAGGCTGCTCTCCTCCCGCAGTAGCTCCTTCGTCAGTGGCTGGAGGCCCTACAACAGGTAACAGTAGGTTTATACCAGGAACTGTTTCTATACCACCAATAGTGGGTTTATACCAGGAACTGTTTCTACAAAACCTATAGTAGGTTTATACCAGGAACTGTTTCTACACCTCCAATAGTAGGTTTCATGTATACCAGGAACTGTTTCTACACCACCAATAGTAGGTTTATACCAGGAACTGTTTCTACAAAACCAATAGTAGGTTTATACCAGGAACTGTTTCTACACCACCAATAGTAGGTTTCCTGTATACCAGGAACTGTTTCTACACCACCAATAGTGGGTTTATACCAGGACCTGTTTATACACCTCCAATAGAAGGTTTATACCAGGAACTGTTTCTACACCACCAATAGTAGGTTTATACCAGGAACTGTTTCTACAAAACCAATAGTAGGTTTATACCAGGAACTGTTTCTACACATCCAATAGTAGGTTTCATGTATACCAGGAACTGTTTCTACACCACCAATAGTAGGTTTATACCAGGAACTGTTTCTACACCTCCAATAGTAGGTTTCCTGTATACCAGAAACTGTTTCTACACCACCAATAGTAGGTTTATACCAGGAACTGTTTCTACACCACCAATAGTAGGTTTCCTGTATACCTGGAACTGTTTCTACACCTCCAATAGTAGGTTTATACCAGGAACTGTTTCTATACTTCGAATAGTAGGTTTATACCAGGAACTGTTTCTACACCTCGAATAGTAGGTTTATACCAGGAACTTTTTCTACACCACCAATAGTTGGTTTATACCAGGAACTGTTTCTACACCACCAATAGTGGGTTTATACCAGGAACTGTTTCTACACCACCAATAGTTGGTTTATACCAGGAACTGTTTTTACACCACCAATAGTTGGTTTATACCAGGAACTGTTTCTACACCACCAATAGTTGGTTTATACCAGGAACTGTTTCTACACCTCCAATAGTAGGTTTCCTGTATACCAGGAACTGTTTCTACACCACCAATAGTAGGTTTATACCAGGAACTGTTTCTACACCTCCAATAGTAGGTTTATACCAGGAACTTTTTCTACACCACCAATAGTTGGTTTATACCAGGAACTGTTTCTACACCACCAATAGTGGGTTTATACCAGGAACTGTTTCTACACCACCAATAGTTGGTTTATACCAGGAACTGTTTTTACACCACCAATAGTTGGTTTATACCAGGAACTGTTTCTTCACCACCAATAGTTGGTTTATACCAGGAACTGTTTCTACACCTCCAATAGTAGGTTTCCTGTATACCAGGAACTGTTTCTACACCACCAATAGTTGGTTTCCTGTATACCAGGAACTGTTTCTACACCACCAATAGTAGGTTTATACCAGGAACTGTTTCTACACCACCAATAGTAGGTTTCATGTATACCAGGAACTGTTTCTACACCACCAATAGTAGGTTTATACCAGGAACTGTTTCTACACCTCCAATAGTAGGTTTCCTGTATACCAGGAACTGTTTCTACACCACCAATAGTAGGTTTATACCAGGAACTGTTTCTACACCACCAATAGTAGGTTTCCTGTATACCAGGAACTGTTTCTACACCACCAATAGTAGGTTTATACCAGGAACTGTTTCTACACCACCAATAGTAGGTTTCCTGTATACCAGGAACTGTTTCTACACCTCCAATAGTAGGTTTATACCAGGAACTGTTTCTACACCTCCAATAGTAGGTTTCATGTATACCAGGAACTGTTTCTACACCTCCAATAGTAGGTTTATACCAGAAACTGTTTCTACACCTCCAATAGTAGGTTTATACCAGGAACTGTTTCTACACCTCCAATAGTAGGTTTCATGTATACCAGGAACTGTTTCTACACCACCAATAGTAGGTTTATACCAGGAACTGTTTCTACACCACCAATAGTAGGTTTCATGTATACCAGGAACTGTTTCTACACCACCAATAGTAGGTTTATACCAGGAACTGTTTCTACACCACCAATAGTAGGTTTCATGTATACCAGGAACTGTTTCTACACCACCAATAGTAGGTTTATACCAGGAACTGTTTCTACACCACCAATAGTAGGTTTATACCAGGAACTGTTTCTACACCTCCAATTTTAGGTTTATACCAGGAACTGTTTCTACACCATCAATAGTAGGTTTATACCAGGAACTGTTTCTACACCACCAATAGTAGGTTTCCTGTATACCAGGAACTGTTTCTTCACCACCAATAGTAGGTTTATAACAGGAACTGTTTCTACACCACCAATAGTTGGTTTCCTGTATACCAGGAACTGTTTCTACACCACCAATAGTAGGTTTCCTGTATACCAGGAACTGTTTCTACACCTCCAATAGTAGGTTTATACCAGGAACTGTTTCTACACCTCCAATAGTAGGTTTATACCAGGAACTGTTTCTACACCACCAATAGTAGGTTTCCTGTATACCAGGAACTGTTTCTACACCACCAATAGTAGGTTTATACCAGGAACTGTTTCTACACCACCAATAGTAGGTTTATACCAGGAACTGTTTCTACACCACCAATAGTAGGTTTATACCAGGAACTGTTTCTACACCACCAATAGTAGGCTTATACCAGGAACTGTTTCTACACCTCCAATAGTAGGCTTATAACAGGAACTGTTTCTACACCTCCAATAGTAGGTTTATACCAGGAACTGTTTCTACACCTCCAATAGTAGGTTTATACCAGGAACTGTTTCTACACCTCCAATAGTAGGTTTATACCAGGAACTGTTTCTACACCTCCAATAGTAGGTTTATACCAGGAACTGTTTCTACACCTCCAATAGTAGGTTTATACCAGGAACTGTTTCTACACCTCCAATAGTAGGTTTATACCAGGAACTGTTTCTACACCTCCAATAGTAGGTTTATACCAGGAACTGTTTCTACAAAACCAATAGTAGGTTTATAACAGGAACTGTTTCTATACCTCCAATAGTAGGTTTATACCAGGAACTGTTTCTACACCTCCAATAGTAGGTTTATACCAGGAACTGTTTCTACGCCTCCAATAGTAGGTTGATAACAGGAACTGTTTCTACACCTCCAATAGTAGGTTTATACCAGGAACTGTTTCTACACCACCAATAGTAGGTTTATACCAGGAACTGTTTCTACACCTCCAATAGTAGGTTTATACCAGGAACTGTTTCTACACCACCAATAGTGGGTTTATAACAGGAACTGTTTCTACACCTCCAATAGTAGGTTTATACCAGGAACTGTTTCTACACCTCCAATAGTGGGTTTATACCAGGAACTGTTTCTATACCTCCAATAGTGGGTTTATACCAGGAACCGTTTCTACACCACCAATAGTGGGTTTATACCAGGAACTGTTCTACACCACCAATAGTGGGTTTATAACAGGAACTGTTTCTACACCTCCAATAGTGGGTTTATACCAGGAACTGTTTCTATACCTCCAATAGTAGGTTTATACCAGGAACTGTTTCTATACCTCCAATAGTAGGTTTATAACAGGAACTGTTTCAACACCTCCAATAGTAGGTTTATACCAGGAACTGTTTCTACACATCCAATAGTAGGTTTATACCAGGGACTGTTTCTATACCTCCAATAGTAGGTTTATAACAGGAACTGTTTCTACACCTCCAATAGTAGGTTTTTACCAGGAACTGTTTCTACACCACCAATAGTGGGTTTATAACAGGAACTGATCCTACACATCCAATAGTAGGTTTATACCAGGAACTGTTTCTACACCTCCAATAGTAGGTTTATACCAGGAACTGTTTCTACACCTCCAATAGAAGGTTTATACCAGGAACTGTTTCTACACCACCAATAGTGGGTTTATACCAGGAACTGTTTCTACACCACCAATAGTAGGTTTATACCAGGAACTGTTTCTACACCTCCAATAGTAGGTTTATACCAGGAACTGTTTCTACACCACCAATAGTAGGTTTATACCAGGAACTGTTTCTACACCTCCAATAGTAGGTTTATACCAGGAACTGTTTCTACACCACCAATAGAAGGTTTATACCAGGAACTGTTTCTACAAAACCAATAGTAGGTTTATAACAGGAACTGTTTCTACACCACCAATAGTGGGTTTATACCAGGAACTGTTTCTACAAAACCAATAGTAGGTTTATACCAGTAACTGTTTCTACACCACCAATAGTAGGTTTCCTGTATACCAGGAACTGTTTCTACACCACCAATAGTAGGTTTATACCAGGAACTGTTTCTACACCACCAATAGTAGGTTTATACCAGGAACTGTTTCTACACCACCAATAGTAGGTTTCCTGTATACCAGGAACTGTTTCTACACCACCAATAGTAGGTTTATACCAGGAACTGTTTCTACACCACCAATAGTAGGTTTATACCAGGAACTGTTTCTACACCACCAATAGTAGGTTTCCTGTATACCAGGAACTGTTTCTACACCACCAATAGTAGGTTTATACCAGGAACTGTTTCTACACCACCAATAGTAGGTTTATACCAGGAACTGTTTCTACACCACCAATAGTAGGTTTCCTGTATACCAGGAACTGTTTCTACACCACCAATAGTAGGTTTATACCAGGAACTGTTTCTACACCACCAATAGTAGGTTTATACCAGGAACTGTTTCTACACCTCCAATAGTAGGTTTATACCAGGAACTGTTTCTACACCACCAATAGTAGGTTTATACCAGGAACTATTTTTCTACACCACCAATAGTAGGTTTATACCAGGAACTGTTTCTACACCTCCAATAGTAGGTTTATACCAGGAACTGTTTCTACACCACCTATAGTAGGTTTATACCAGGAACTGTTTCTACACCTCCAATAGTAGGTTTATACCAGGAACTGTTTCTACACCTCCAATAGTAGGTTTATACCAGGAACTGTTTCTACACCATCAATAGTAGGTTTATACCAGGAACTGTTTCTACACCACCAATAGTAGGTTTCCTGTATACCAGGAACTGTTTCTACACCACCAATAGTAGGTTTATAACAGGAACTGTTTCTACACCACCAATAGTTGGTTTCCTGTATACCAGGAACTGTTTCTACACCACCAATAGTAGGTTTCCTGTATACCAGGAACTGTTTCTACACCTCTAATAGTAGGTTTATACCAGGAACTGTTTCTACACCTCCAATTTTAGGTTTATACCAGGAACTGTTTCTACACCACCAATAGTAGGTTTCCTGTTTACCAGGAACTGTTTCTACACCACCAATTGTAGGTTTATACCAGGAACTGTTTCTACACCACCAATAGTAGGTTTATACCAGGAACTGTTTCTACACCACCAATAGTAGGTTTATACCAGGAACTGTTTCTACACCACCAATAGTAGGTTTATACCAGGAACTGTTTCTACACCACCAATAGTAGGTTTATACCAGGAACTGTTTCTACACCACCAATAGTAGGTTTCCTGTATACTAGGAACTGTTTCTACACCACCAATAGTAGGTTTATACCAGGAACTGTTTCTACACCTCCAATAGTAGGTTTATACCAGGAACTGTTTCTACACCACCAATAGTAGGTTTATACCAGGAACTGTTTCTACAAAACCAATAGTAGGTTTATACCAGGAACTGTTTATACACCTCCAATAGTAGGTTTATACCAGGAACTGTTTCTACACCACCAATAGTAGGTTTCCTGTATACCAGGAACTGTTTCTACACCTCCAATAGTAGGTTTATACCAGGAACTGTTTCTACACCTCCAATTTTAGGTTTATACCAGGAACTGTTTCTACACCACCAATAGTAGGTTTCCTGTATACCAGGAACTGTTTCTACACCTCCAATAGTAGGTTTATACCAGGAACTGTTTCTACACCACCAATAGTAGGTTTATACCAGGAACTGTTTCTACACCACCAATAGTAGGTTTCCTGTATACCAGGAACTGTTTCTACACCACCAATAGTAGGTTTATACCAGGAACTGTTTCTACAAAACCAATAGTAGGTTTATACCAGGAACTGTTTATACACCTCCAATAGTAGGTTTATACCAGGAACTGTTTCTACACCTCCAATAGTAGGTTTATACCAGGAACTGTTTCTACACCACCAATAGTAGGTTGATACCAGGAACTGTTTCTACACCTCCAATAGTAGGTTTATACCAGGAACTGTTTCTACACCACCAATAGTAGGTTGATACCAGGAACTGTTTCTACAAAACTAATAGTAGGTTTATGCCAAGAACTGTTTCTACACCACCAATAGTAGGTTTATACCAGGAACTGTTTCTACACCACCAATAGTAGGTTTATACCAGGAACTGTTTCTACAAAACCAATAGTAGGTTTCCTGTATACCAGGAACTGTTTCTACACCACCAATAGTAGGTTTATACCAGGAACTGTTTCTACACCACCAATAGTTGGTTTCCTGTATACCAGGAACTGTTTCTACACCACCAATAGTAGGTTTATACCAGGAACTGTTTCTACACCTCCAATAGTAGGTTTATACCAGGAACTGTTTCTACACCTCCAATAGTAGGTTTCCTGTATACCAGGAACTGTTTCTACACCACCAATAGTAGGTTTATACCAGGAACTGTTTCTACACCTCCAATAGTAGGTTTATACCAGGAACTGTTTCTACACCACCAATAGTAGGTTTCCTGTATACCAGGAACTGTTTCTACACCTCCAATAGTAGGTTTATACCAGGAACTGTTTCTACCACACCAATAGTAGGTTTATACCAGGACCTGTTTATACACCTCCAATAGTAGGTTTATACCAGGAACTGTTTCTACACCTCCAATAGTAGGTTTATACCAGGAACTGTTTCTACACCACCAATTGTAGGTTGATACCAGGAACTGTTTCTACACCACCAATAGTAGGTTTATACCAGGAACTGTTTCTACACCTCCAATAGTTGGTTTCCTGTATACCAGGAACTGTTTCTACACCACCAATAGTAGGTTTATACCAGGAACTGTTTCTACAAAACCAATAGTAGGTTTATACCAGGAACTGTTTCTACACCTCCAATAGTAGGTTTCCTGTGTACCAGGAACTGTTTCTACACCACCAATAGTAGGTTTATACCAGGAACTGTTTCTACACCACCAATAGTTGGTTTCCTGTATACCAGGAACTGTTTCTACACCACCAATATTAGGTTTATACCAGGAACTGTTTCTACACCTCCAATAGTAGGTTTATACCAGGAACTGTTTCTACACCTCCAATAGTAGGTTTATACCAGGAACTGTTTCTACAACACCAATAGTAGGTTTATACCAGGAACTGTTTCTACACATCCAATAGTAGGTTTATACCAGGAACTGTTTCTACACCACCAATAGTAGGTTTATACCAGGAACTGTTTCTACACCACCAATAGTAGGTTTCCTGTATACCAGGAACTGTTTCTACACCACCAATAGTAGGTTTATACCAGGAACTGTTTCTACACCTCCAATAGTAGGTTTATACCAGGAACTGTTTCTACACCACCAATAGTAAGTTTATACCAGGAACTGTTTCTACACCACCAATAGTAGGTTTATACCAGGAACTGTTTCTACACCACCAATAGTAGGTTTATACCAGGAACTGTTTCTACACCACCAATAGTAGGTTTATACCAGGAACTGTTCTACACCACCAATAGTAGGTTTATACCAGGAACTGTTTCTACACCACCAATATTAGGTTTATACCAGGAACTGTTTCTACACCACCAATAGTAGGTTTCCTGTATACCAGGAACTGTTTCTACACCACCAATAGTACAGTAGGTTTATACCAGGAACTGTTTCTACACCACCAATAGTAGGTTTATACCAGGAACTGTTTCCACACCTCCAATAGTAGGTTTATACCAGGAACTGTTTTTACACCTCCAATAGTAGGTTTCCTGCAACCTTGATGGACGGAAGGGTGGATAGAACCCATATTTGTATATCCCCTGCCAACTTCGTTTGGCGGAGGATAATTAATACTCCCCGTTTAATTGAAAGCGGGGGATAACAAAGAATCTTCTTTATCCCTGTACATGAAAAATGCAGGTCAGCGTTTTTGCTCCCTCAACCATCAAAATCTGACAGATCCTTATGACTAACACCTCTTTTTCTTCTCCGTGGTGAAGGGCCAGACAACTTACTCTCTCTTTCTCCATGACGAATGCCCAAGCCATACTATCCTTGAGTTCTTTGATCTTGTTCTGCAGTTCCTTAATAGCTGTCAGGGACTTGTACTTCTGTTCCCAGTCGAGTACCTCCCTCTCCAGTATCGGCAGAGACTATAATGTTAACAATGTCATCTCCTTTAAAAATGCAAGAAAAATTGTTTCTCTTTGGGCAAATGTTGATGCATGTGTAATATGAAATAACCATGTTTCTATTCACATTGATTTTTTTTATCCTTTCTTCATTTCACAAACAAACCATGATAGTCACAAAATATCATTTTGCCTATACATACTCCGGCCTTTTAAAACTAGTCTGTCTGGAATTTTAGCCATAACTACTTCCCAGATATGTATTAGTTTTCATCCTGTTTGGAAGTCAAGCTTCTTCTTTAATGGACAAATGTAACAGGGGAAAAATGCCTTTCTTGATTTGATAAATGTTTTCCAACAGACTTTCTGCTCATTTCAATTTCTGTCATGTTTTACTAATATCACTATCAAGACTTTCTTCAATTCTGCAGTGAACCTAACATAAAGGAACTTTCTTCAAAATTTCTTGTAAGAATACCAAACATGATTAAATGCAAAAACTATTGAGATAAATTTCATAAAATTATTTCGAGACCATTGTAAATACCTGTTCTTTCTTTTCTATAATTTCTCGGGTAATTTCTCTTTGCTCATTGGCCATAGAATAGTCCATCTTCATTTGTTCTAGCTGAGTAGCCTTGAGGAAAAACTGTCAAACAACAAATACTGTTTTGTGACAAAATCTACCATGCATAATGATGAAATTGCTTCAGAACTCTTGTCTTAACAACTGCCAATCAATCTTCTATAAGTTTATAAAGTTGAACAAATGTTTAGTCCTCGTGAAATGTTTTTATACATGTAGGTACATTCTGTTTCTAGTTTCTTTTCTAAAACAATTTATTACATTTTTCCCAGTGATATATCAGAAAATATCAGCTTGATAAAACTGATATCATCACTGCTTATATCATCAATAGTTGGGGGACAAACTCTCTGAAAAGGGTCAAAAAATCAAATTTACTTCAGGGAGCACATCTTAATACTGTACTGTCTATCCCCACAAAATTTTAAAAAGATCCGTTGAAAACTGAGCAAATGCATAGCCGGACTAAATTGTGTCTATACAGACAGCCAGACGGACAACTTCATTGCGGGGGGTATAAAAATTAAATCAGAAATTTGGGAATTTCGAAAATGAAATAAAAAGAAAATTCAATGGTTTCGCAATAAATATCATATACAATGTATATAATAAAAAAAAATCTGCCATACTCGTGAAATATATTTGATATTGAACGGGAAACCATTGAATAGCCTCTATGTATTCAGTGAAAAAATTAACATAACTGTACAGAAATTGAAAAACATTGATACCAAGAGCATGTTCATTAAAGAGTAACTGTAGTGCAAATAGAAACTGAAATGATCAGACTCGTTGTGTCGGCATTAATACATTGTCGAAAACCGCCTCGAAATCGGCCGACCGGTTACAAAGTTACGACAGGTTGAAGTTTGGTTTTTTACCTGTTTTGCCACACGCTAATTAAGCGCACCGCGAACCGCTAAAAGTTGTGCACACGTATTGGTGACGTCACAACGGGAACACAAGAAATTGGGTCCTATGTCTCTCTGTATAATAGTAATATGTACGTCTGGTTGATTAGTGATTCAAAATGTATTATACAATGAAATTAAGGGACGTACCATAATATGGGGGTCTGGAGAATAATCTGAAATAATCATTGAAATAACTTTATTTTGATTCTTTCATAAATATAGTGTTTATTGATTGTTCAAATTCATTTTAATGGACCCATATATATATGCGCTATCATATTGTAATACTCTGTGTCAGTTATAATGTCAGTTATACATATCATTTATCCAATGATTCAAGAGTGACTCTTATAATAGTACCTTTGAATATTGTAAATCTCATGTTAGTGTCCATTATATTACGTAATCAGATTAGCGGGATAATCTACCTGGTCAGTTCGATAACTTCACACGTAACTTGTTACTCAAATAGCAAGTAATTAACATTGGAGAGGGGTGGGGGTGGGGGGGGCTATCAAAGTTAACTAAATTGTAATAGTTGAGTATGTTGCGGTTATTATCCCCTCTTTATAACTTCAAAATGTGTACTCTAAATCTGTAGTTACATGTAGATCTCGACTGGAACATAGACTATCGAGTGCACGTGTATCTTTTGAAATCTCCGTAACCCACCGTCAACTCACACAGTATATGACACTTTTTTAATTTCGAGTTTGACTCTTCTATTCAACGAGAAAAGTTTTGTTGAAAACTTGCTTGATATGTCTCAGGGACGTATATGCACATATACGTCCCTGGTATGCCTGTATCTTAGTTTTTTCATATTTTATTTTTAACATAAATGAATAAAATGCGGATTAAAACCAAAGGCACTTCTGGCCAGGAGAATAGCCATCTAAATGTATAGATAACATAGCGAACTATGATAATTAAAATAAAATATAAAGACTGAATTTTCAAATTTTCTTTTTATGTTATTAATCATCTAAAACCATATTGAAAATAATTGACAAATTTCAGCTTGATACGTCAAGCGGTTTAATTTAACAAAAAATCGACTATCAGACATTCTTTTTTTTGTGAAATTTAACCGCTTGACGTATCAAGCTGAAATTTGGCAATTACTTTCGGTATGGTTTTAGATTATTAATAATATAAAAAGAAAATTGTTCAAGTCAGTTTTTATATTTGATTTTGATTATTCATATTTTGCAAATTATCTTTATATTAAGATGACTATTCTCCTGGCCACAAGTGCCTGTGATTAAAACCAATTAATTATCTTATTTTCATCTTATTTTCAAAAGATGTTCCATGTTCATTTCTTGTCAGTAAAACCAGGGACGTATATGTGACATACATATACATATACGTCCTTGGTAAAACACAGTGGTTTTCAAAGATCTAATCTTATTTTTTCTCAAACAGAATTCGAAATACATTGTCTTGATTTCTATTTCGATGTATGTGCCTGAAGACAGGTAACATCAGGATTTCGCTCATAGTCTATTTATTTTACAATGTTCACGATTTGAAAGTTTTTTTTTTATACTGCATAGACATAAATAAATTATCAATGGATAGAATTTCTCAAACATATATAAGGATAAAAGAAGTCGAAATGTGATACCCGTCAAAACAGTTTATACAGGTAGAAAGCATTGATAAAAGTTAAATATTTTTATTTTTCAATATACGTACATCGTATTGTACGTATAAAAAGGCTGGTCTTGTCGTTCATATGACGTTACTAACTGTTCTTAAAATAATCCAATAAAATACATGGTTTTCGAAGTTCCGAGTCTATACACGGAATTAGATTATATCTAAGTCTGTGGTCTAAAGTAACACAAATATCCTTTTCCTTATCTGTTTGTTTGAGGTTGTTTCAAGGTAGTTTTGTATTTATACAGCCGACCGACATGCATTAAAATTTTTCAGCGTGCATTTTTAAAAGCTGTTACGATCAGTTCCTGCTGATATGTGCATGCAATCAACGTGACCATCAGTGAATACACACGCCGTTTTAGCGGTGTTCTATGAAATAAAATATGAGAAAATTATTACCTAATCATATCAAGGGCATGTTTTGAAGTCTTTCCACAAAATAATAACCTATTAATCATGTTAGCGAGTCCGGCGGTTATTGATTTATGGTCGAGTGATCATGACCACGTGTGACGCACACCTGTGGAACTCCCTACCCCCCTCACCACTAATTACGGCCCCCTGGGGCATACAACACCTTGGAATTATCAGTAGGGTCATTAATGAACTCCATACAACCTTGATATATAATAAGTGTCATATTCTTGAAAAGAAGACTCTATACAAATAACAAGTTGTGATACGATTCATATAATTTTAATATAATGACTACACAAGTCTATCAGTGCGGTCACCGTTGTGACGTCACTTCCGGTCGTATGGCAAAATCGGGGATTTTCTGATTTGCGTTCAGGTGTGAAATTTAGAAAAATGGTCAAAACTTCGTAATTTTTACAAAAAAATTTTTTTCGTGATAATTATTTCACTTACTATTTACCAATCTTTCCATACACAAAAGATGGTTTTGCACTACAGTTACTCTTTAATGCAGAGCAATTGGTTAGTCCGTTTTCAACTGTAACATTTTCGAGCATAAACCATGTTTGACCTGCAAATGTTTATGCAGGTTTTGAAAGGCTTTGTCCAGGCTCGAACCTGAACACAGCAACAGGTTACTGCTGCTGGTCTGAGATTTTTATTAAGGACTAAACTTTGGAAGCTAAGGAACGTTATTCTTGTCATAAGGATTTACGGCATTGAGGTTGGAAGTCGGGACTTGTCAATTCAGCTACCAAATACTCTTTTGAGACACGGAAACTAGGACCTGTAGCTATATACCTACCTTGTACTTGTCGTGAGGACTTTTGGAATTGAGAAAGTTTCTACTTGTGTCCTGATTCAGGATTGATACTGGATTGTCAACTTGAATGTTAAACTGGTCCAGAATGTAAGTCAAATCTTCACGCTTCTGTGATATCAATCGACCTAAACAACAAAGCATTAAACATTACTATATTTCATATAACCCAATTGGATTGTAATTATCAGTCCAATTACACGAAGACACTTCTTTATCAGCTAATATAGCAAACTTGAGTAATTGTCTCCAAACACATGAACAAGGCAAACAATAAACGACTTTGACATTGAGTATAACAAATATTTTTTTGACAGGGGGAGCGGGGTCTAAAGTTTATCAATAGCCCTCATTTCTCTCCTAAAAATTGATGAATTCGTGAATAAGTCTATCTAAACAAACAGCTGACAATTTGAATTTTAGCATGAATTCAGTGTTAAATAGTGGAAAGAGACCATTAATGCATTCATTCATAACAGGGCTGATTGGTATCAGTTTGCTTTATATAAAAAGAAGCACATAGGCCTTATTGGACATCTGACTATATATAAGTACTAAGTATTACACTTTCAATATGCAGTGTATATTTTGGTGACAGTGAAAGCCAAATCGACAGGACAATTTAATTTTTTTCAAATACATTTCTATTTTTACATGTACACCTGTTAATCAATTTTGTGAACTCAAAATGAAATTAATTTCTGAGATTTTTGTAAAATGTAACGGTAGAATACAGGTGTCAAGAGTCGATCATAATTGAGTGAGCAAATACTTTAAATACTGGGCAAGCTTGCTGAAATAGATTGTACATTTTTCACTCCGGTTCTTTCACAAAATACCAATGTTTGCCATGTGTGTATAAAGTATTGCTCTTAATTGAATATTTATTTCATGAAGTTTAGTATATGTCTTTACTCTTCATACACACCATAAAAACACTCATTTCAATGTACACTGTGATTCGTCTATATGCACCTGGTGGGTAATTGACAACACAGTTGTCAAGTGTGTGTTGTCATGTGCTAGATGTGGGCGTGTTCCCAGCTTCCTTATACAAAATACGCCCCAGCTTCCTTATACAAGTTAAGTTCGCCGTCATATTTTCATAATTATGCCTCTATTGATGTCTTCATTTGATTCATTTTAATTGATATTTGATGGCTGATCTAATTGGTAGCAGAATGAAAATACATGTAGGCCTACATGTATATATCCTGATCCAACGACATGGAAGTCAGCTTAAAATGTAAATCGTAAGCACAATTTTCGCTCACAATAAAACCGCTTTATGAAAACAATGAAAACACATGGTATGCCGTCACCATAACTTGATTTTCATTGTAAGTACATATGCTAATCATTTCAGATTTCAGGTTTATTTTTTGCAATTAGGTTATTTGATGAATTCTTATGTCCCATGATAATTTTTTTCTCTCAATCGGTAAGTGACCGATGCGTTGAAGCTGCTAACTTTGATAGCCCTAAGCTTACTGAGCTTCAGAAAATGTAAGTACAGATAGAACACCTGGGACAAGACTTTATTGAAACATGTTAATGTACATTTAACGACAGGACCTGCTGTGACTCTTTCACACCTGTTGTATACTTAAAATCCCCTTCAGTCGTCATGTGGTGTCAGGTGTTGGCCGGTTGAAACACAGGCCATACTTAATCCCCTACACTTGGGGTGACCATTTACCATTTTCCCCTAATTATGATTTTCTTAGAATTTTTTCCTGTAGTTAGTATGATGCTCACCAACCAAAAAATAAAACGAAAAAATAAATTCTGTTGCTATCAGTTTGAGGTTACCGGTGGTGAATCATAAATTGACTATACCACAACTCCTGATGCACACTGTATATACTGTGCATGCTTAACTGTTGTGATTTACATTTTCAACATCTTGAAACTAAATAGGAATAGCGTTATACTGTGACAGGGACTCACCGTCTTCAGATTTCAGTCTATATTGACTGCCACCGTCCCGCGTAAACTTGCGCTCCACTATGATAGAGTTGCCATACTCCTCTGCCTTGTAAGCGTCTGGACCACGATTCCTTAACTTGATCATTACTTCTGCAGTCCTATGAATATTAGCATTTTCAAGTTCAATAAAACATTTCATCTAATGAATTAGTTTCAAACAAAACAAACCTTTGATAATTTGAACACCACTCATTTTTCTATTTGGGGGTTTTGGTACCCCCATGGTTTGCAAAATGGGGGTACACAGCAAAGGGGTACAGGCGGTACTAATTTTTTTTGTCTCTAAGTATGTACAAACGAAATAACAACAATTATAATATTTGTATTCAGTGTTTGTTTTCATTTTATGATCAATATTCTGTAATCAAGACACAATGTAACAAGGTCCATTTTGTAAAAGGACGACTGTCACCAATGTTAATGGTTAGTATATTTCTTCTTTTACTGATAGAGTATATGTTTTTGAAGACATATGAAGTAACAGCGCCTAGTGTTTGTTATGATCATTTAATTATATTTGTAATAACAATAAAATGGTCATTTTCCGACTGCTTATCTGGCCTCAAATATCCGAAATCCTCATGGCATTTGGTTTTAAATGCTTTAATACTATCATGCTTTCCATTCTACTTGTACTTCTAACTGATCCTGACCAACTTTAACTAGCTGGGGACAATGTCGGTGGAGGAGGATAAAGGGGGCGGGACATACTGATTATTTACTTTACATTAGTAAACATTCTACTTTTTGTATGTACTGAATAATAATTGTATTAAAATCAATAATTTGATAACATGAGAAAACGAGTTATTATTTATCTATATTTTATTTACACATTTCAGGATTGCTTGAATTTGAGTTTTTCCTACTTACATATCCAGGGTGATATTTTGAGTTTTTCCTACGTACATATCCAGTGTGATATTTTGAGTTTTTCCTACGTACATATCCAGTGTGATATTTTGAGTTTTTCCTACGTACATATCCAGGGTGATATTTTGAGTTTTTCCTACGTACATATCCAGGGTGATATTTTGATTTTTTCCTACGTACATATCCAGGGTGATATTTTGAGTTTTTCCTACGTACATATCCAGGGTGATATTTTGAGTTTTTCCTACGTACATATCCAGGGTGATATTTTGAGTTTTTCCTACGTACATATCCAGGGTGATATTTTGAGTTTTTCCTACGTACATATCCAGGGTGATATTTTGAGTTTTTCCTACGTACATATCCAGGGTGATATTTTGAGTTTTTCCTACGTACATATCCAGTGTGATAATTTGAGTTTTTCCTACGTACATATCCAGGGTGATATTTTGAGTTTTTCCTACGTACATATCCAGGGTGATATTTTGAGTTTTTCCTACGTACATATCCAGTGTGATATTTTGAGTTTTTCCACGTACATATCCAGGGTGATATTTTGAGTTTTTCCTACGTACATATCCAGTGTGATATTTTGAGTTTTTCCTACGTACATATCCAGGGTGATATTTTGAGTTTTTCCTACGTACATATCCAGGGTGATAATTTGAGTTTTTCCTACGTACATATCCAGGGTGATATTTTTAGTTTTTCCACATACATATCCAGGGTGATATTTTGAGTTTTTCCTACGTACATATCCAGGGTGATAATTTGAGTTTTTCCTACGTACATATCCAGGGTGATATTTTGAGTTTTTCCTACGTACATATCCAGGGTGATATTTTGAGTTTTTCCTACGTACATATCCAGGGTGATAATTTGAGTTTTTCCTACGTACATATCCAGGGTGATATTTTGAGTTTTTCCTACGTACATATCCAGGGTGATATTTTGAGTTTTTCCGACGCACATATCCAGGGTGATAATTTGAGTTTTTCCTACGTACATATCCAGGGTGATATATTGAGCATTGTTTGTTTTGCTTAAGTTAATAACTTTGACTCCTTTCTCTAAATTTAGAACCTTTCTCAGTTTGACTGGAGTCCCCATGGTTTTAGATGGACCGATTGTCGTCACTAAAGTTAAAAAAATGACACAAAAGACTTGGCACTTAGGCGTGTTGACAACAACTCGAATACACATTGCTATCAAAATAATGGAGCTGGATTACAACCATCAAAAATGTGGAAACGAAGTTTAATAAAGAGGTTATAGTATGAATAAAGCAGAGAACATTCATATTATTTACTTTATCCACATTTTAGAAACAGAAAAGAGTCATCTGGCTACCAATTCTAATTACATCATACTACTGTGGACAATATCATGTTACAAAATGGCCGCATAGGTTGCCATGTCTGTTTTTTCAACAACACTTAAATAGACTTCTCTTTCTTAACTCCCCAACCAATTTTCTAATCAACTGCACCAGTGGCAAATTTTCTCAAGATGGCAGCTATGGCTATGGTGGCCATCTTGGACCTCGGACTGACCCGAAAAAGTAACAACAGTAAGTCAGGATCATCCCAGGATCATTGAAGGCAAGTTTCAGCTTAATCCCACTGACTGGTGGAACTTGAGAAGAAGTTAAAATGTGTTTTTCAAGATGGCGGCTGTGACAGCCATCTTGGATTTCCGACCAACCCGAATAAATAACAACACTTGGTCAGGACCATCTCGGGTTCATTTCAGGCAAGTTTCAGCTCTTTCCCATCAGTGGAACTTGAGAAGTTTGAAATGTGTTTTTCAAGATGGGTGCTATGGTGGCCATTTTGGATTTCCTACTGACCCAAAAAATAACAACACTTGGTCAGGACCATCTCAGGATAATTTCCGATAAGTTTCAGCTCTATCCCACCAGTGGAACTTGAGAAGAAATTTGAAAGGTGTTTTTCAAGATGGCCACTATAGTGGCCATCTTGTATTTGGATCTGTACACTTGGTCAGGACCATCTCAGGATCATTTCAGGTAAGCTTCTGCTCAATTTCACTAGTGGAACTTGACAAGAAGTTCGAAATGTTTTTTCAAGATGGCGGCTATGGGGGGGGGGGGCCATCTTGGATTTCGGAGAGACCCGAAAAATAACAATACTTGATCAGGACCATCTCAGGATCATTTCAGGAAAGTTTCAGCTTAATTTTAAAAATTAATAATAGTTGAAAGAAGGTCTTTTGTCAGGATTTTTGTTTTTCTCATCAGCTTCAAATTCCAAATCCATCTTGTATTTCTTAAAAAAATAAGCATATTATATACTTCCATAGTCATCATACAAGATGGCCATATCAGGGCGGCTTCTCAGTCCTTCTCAGGAAATAGTGATCACAAACTATCACTGTCAAAATAAAAAAGGGCTACCTGTCAACAATATTGTTTATCGGATCTGTCCAAAAATAGACCATGCACAACTAGGCACCGAGGGCTGCATATGAAATATGAAAATTATCCATCCAATACTTCTCAATATAGCAATAACAAGATATTACCCACAAAACCAAGATGTCCACCTGTCGACCACATTGTCTATTGGATCTGTCCAAAAATGGATTGTGCTAAACTGGCTACAAGAGGAACCTACACATGTAATTTGAGAATGATCCATCCAGTCCTTTTCAAGAAATAGCGATAACACCCTATTACTCTCAAATCCAAGATGGCCACCTGTCGGCCATATTGTTTATCGGATCTGTCCAAAAATGTACACTTAGGCACCAAGGGGAACCTACACATGAAATTTGAGAATGATCCATCTAGTACTTCTCAAGAAATAGCGATAACAAGAATTGTTTTAGGAAGGATGGATCGCGGACGTAGAGTGATTTGAATAGCCCATCATTTGATGATAATGGGCTAATAAATAGATAAATGATATGTAGCTAGATAAATTCATCACTGAAAAAGGTCAATATTGATTTATTCAGTGAATCAATAATTTAAATATTATCCAACAAGTAATTTATTGATAACACCATTCAAATAGGAGGAAATGAAGTGTGAAACTTTTTCATATAATTATCGCATCATTCAGGTTTTCCTTAAACATGGCATAGCAGTAATGTTCACTTTGTTCTCCAGTGTACAGTTGCATTTCTTTTTACGACTACTTACTGTTTTCCAGTTTTAATGAAGCTTTTGATAGTGTTTCCCCGACTTGTGACATTAGCCTTGCCACCAAGTCCAACCACAAGAGCAGTGATAACTGCACTTTTGCCACCTGGAAAGAACAAATTCACAAATATATATATACTTTATTTCAACAAAAGATTCCAGGGGGATCTTGGCACCAACCATCAATTATTTTTCATTAATTCTTAGAAAGATGGATCTTTTCCCTTTTTATTTTAACTTACTTTAACTTTCATTTAGGTATTTAATCTTATTTCTATGAATTTCTCTTGAAAATTAATAATAACTGAAAGGTGATCTTTTGTCAAGAGTTTTGTTTTTCTGAGCATTTCCAAATACCAAATCCATCTTGTATTTCTTAAAAATAACCATAATATACTTTTATAGTCAGCATACAAAATGGCCATATTGTCCCCCTGGAGCAGTCCAAAAATTAGACCATACACAACTAAGAACCGAACTGAACCTGGTTCAATGAAATTTGAGAATGATTCATCCAGTACTTCTCAAGAAATAGCGATAACAAACTATCAGTGTCAAAATCAAAGATGGCCTCCTGTTAGCCATAATGTTTATCAGAACTGTCTAAAAATAAACCATGCATAACGAAGCACCAATTCAAGAGGAACTTACATATGAAATTTAAGAATGATCAATCCAGTCCTTCTCAAGAAAAAGTGATAACAATCTATTTCTCACGAATACAAGATGGCCAAGCCGCCTGTCGGCCATATTGTTCATCGGATATGTCTAAAAATGGATTATGCACAACTAGATAACAAGGGAAACCTAATGAAATTAGGGAATGATCCATCCAGTACTTCTCAAGAAAAACGATAACAAGAATTGTTTAAGGACAGACGACAGGCCAAGTACCGGTAGTTAATTATAACTAAACTTGTTGATGTATAACATAGAAACATAAACAATGATGCAGGAAGATATTTTGGGGGTGGTGCCCTGACTAGGCCTCCAACTCACTATCTACAGCACCAAATTTCCAAGCCAGAAAAATCTCATCTGTTAAAATCCCATCAGAAATGTTTTGATGTTGCAGTTGATATTTGACTTACTTCCATTTCGTCCCATGATGAAGTTTACATGTGGTCCCAGGGTGATATCAAGACGATGGTGACACATGAAGTTTCGTAGGTTAATCTTTTCCACAATACCAATATCAGCTTCTCCCTGTAAAAACAAGGAAGTGGCCCTCATATACAACAGATCACAGAGGGATCTTGGCGCCAACAATAGTCAATCTTTATTTATTCTTAAATTGTTGGATCTTTTCCCTTCTTTTCTCTGTCATGTATTTTATTTTAATTTTATAAAATTCCTCTTAAGAAAAGGCAATATAAATTGAAAGATGGTTGCCTTTGAGCATTTTGTTTCTTTTTTAGTAGTCCCAAAACAAATAGAACAACTACAAACCAGCAGAATTTACATAGGGAAATAAGAAATTTGCACCAAAGGGAACCTACATATGTAATTTGAGAATGATCCATCCAGTGCTTCTCAAGAAATAGCCAAAAAAAACTATTACTGTAAAATCCAAGATGGCCGCCCGTCAGCCATATTATTTATCGGATCTGTCCCAAAATGGACCATGAACGACTAAGCACCAAGGGGAACCTACATATGAAAATTGAGAATGATCCATTCAGTGCTTCTCAAGAGATAGCAATAACAAACTACATGTATTACTGTTAAATCCAAGATGGCCACCTGTCAGCCATATTGTTTATCAGATCTGTCCTAAAATGAGCCATGCACAACAAACCACTATAAGGGGAACCTACATATGAAATTTGAAAATGATCTATCAAGTACTTCTCAACAAATAGCGATAACAAGAATTGTTTAAGGAAAGACGGACCATGGACAGACCACGGATGCAGGGTGATTTGAATAACCAACCATCTGATGATGGTGGGCTAAAACTTCAGATCCTAATTGAAGCTTATCTATTTTCCCCTACATGGGAGCTGACAACTTCCCATTTTGATAAGTGGTCATGTTCTGCCAATCCAGTGAACTTTTTAACTTTTGGTAAACTAGATCAATTATTGTGAAAGACAAAAATAAACTCACAATTCACATAACAGCAATTTTTTCCAGAGAATATCGGAGGAGCTCTTGCATACAAATTAAGCAATCATATCTGCTACCTTTGTGATTAATCCGAGAATCTCGTAAAATTGTGAGGTTTTGTGGACTTACTATCAATTCATGTCTCACACCATGTTCCGACTTTATCGGAGGTGAAAATCCACAATTTTTTGCCTCATGCTGTGAAATCTAGCATGTACAATAATGTATATATATATATATTTAGGCCATATTCAGTCTGAAGAGCTCCCTTTGATGGAGTGAAAGCGCTTAAGAATGTGTCGGTGTCATTCTTGACTTTTACATATATATATATATATGTTAATCATGTTAATCAAGTGACAAAGACCTTAGGCCAACTTATGCTCCCAAAATAATCGCAAGCCCCCTTTTACCGAGGATTTTTCAAAGTCTGCTCGATGGGTCAGGTCCATGTCCTGGCTTTGATCCATTTCATCTTCATCCGACTCAACAACCTGTCGCTTTCGTGGGATCTTTTCTCCATCATTGCTTGCCTTACGCTTTGACATATCAGTTTTCCCTGTTAAAGAAAAAGAGCAAAATTGAGCATTTACTTGTATTGTTTTAACCAAAATATTTCAACATGCAGTCACTACGACTTTTGAAACTAAACCTATTAAAAATAAACTTGAAACACATAAAAAGAAAATGCATACAAGGCCATTGACTTTCTATACATGAGACCCAAGTGCACAATAGAAATCAAATGAATCAAATTAAAATTAAAAAAAGTACTGAAGGTGGCGTTACTCCGACGTTTGGACATGGTAAAAAAATGAAATGTGGAAGGTGCATTTCTTAAAATGCAATTATAGATGCAAAAATACATAACTGTTGATATATGTGCATGGACAACTATAGTTGCCCACTTATGAATTAACAAAGATAATCTTCACCCAAAACTATTTTCAAATGACTGACTTATACTACAGTGTACACCCAACTCTCCAATCAAATCTACTTTCCATTCTGCTCAAAACACTTCTTACCGGTAATGAATATATAACAGGGGAGAGAAAAGGTGAAACTAATCAAAAAAGTGTTTGCCATATATTTACAGTCTACACTGACATTCACTCGATAACCACTGTTCCACAGACTATCATTATCACATCATAACTGTACTCAAAATAATTACTAGGAATAGCAACAGAAAGTGACCTTCTAGCTGAAAATCTTTGATAGATCACACAGTAAATATAAAATTACGAATTATGTGTGTAGACGGTCATTGGGTGGCTTTGACACCATCTCCGGTTTTTAAATCAAATGTGAATTTCACAGCTCAACCGACTCGGACTCCACCATTCTTCTTAAGGTCTCTCGGTCCGTTGATTATCGTTCTTGGCAAAAACATGGCCACTTTGACGGATATAAAATTTGATACCTATCGTGGGTAAGAAATTCACCATACAATACATACGCCGATGATAATGCAATTTGCAATCCGGCAAAGACCCAAGCGTCTGCTAGAATCAATGTAAACGCTAAAAGGTTAAGTTGGTTACGTAATTATCGACTATATCAACCTGATCTTATGTAAACGTGTTGTGTAAACAATACAGTATGGTATAGGGGAGGTAATTAGTAACTCCAATGTTTTTGAGTTATTCCCATTTATCAGAAATCTGTTCATGTAAAACATATATTTTGGAGTGAATACAAGGACTTGGAATTGGTAACACGCGTTTGTGCTTTTATCTACAACGATGTCATGATGTGAGTTTCATAAGCAGGTTCCCCACTCACCCTCATTCATCTATTAGTAATGTAAACACCAAGACAACCTACACGTCCGCTTCAATTCTTTACAACTGCATCATTAAACAAACACATTGCTTTATATTTATTCGATATTTAATGCAACATGTTCTTCTGATATCACTATTCAATAAATGCCATAAATGCTAGTTATAAACTATTTACTGTGTAATCTGATACCAGGCGAGTGGATACATTCAAATCAGGCTAAAGCAATCGATAAACCTAGTATCTCGCTACTTTCAATGCATCCAATTTTTTTAGCATAAAATTATTGTACATTAACTGGTACCTGACAAGTTGGTGTGGGGGATCTCCCCCAGAAAATTTTGAGGGGAATATACCAGGTAGACACAAATTCTTGCATTCTGACCATATCCCAGTACTTTTTATTGTACTTAAAATATCATCAAAAATTCTTTTCTTTTATGGAATGTAAATGCCCCCCCCCCCCCCCCCCCCCAAACTCAGAAATTGTATATATGAAAATTATACATTGTGACATTATTTCAGTAACTTTTTATTCTTTAGACATTGCCACACATGATTTTATTTTAGGGAAAAGTTATTGACCTTATTTTGGATGCAAGGAGAGTATGATGTGTCTCCGCAGAAAATTTTATTTTTAGATGTATAACACTGCATTCTGAGCATATTTCAGTACTCAGTAAATTGTAGTGCTGATTGAGACTAACTGGAAAAGTTAAGAAATTTTCATCACAGACTTTAGATAGATTCATCTAATTCTGTGTTTTCATGGACAAGGCTCTCCAATTCAGCTTATATCAGGCAAACTTATTATATGTGATATCATATTTTTTTTTCTAAATAGAATGAAGTTTATGTTAGTTGAAGTTCAAAATACAGTATTTCAACAGGTAAATTGTTATTTGAGAATTAGACATTTTCCAAGAACAGCCTATAGCCTTACCTGTAATTAGTACCTATTGTTCTCACCCTGTAGCAAAACTATCTGTGCTCTATACTAAAATAGGATATGTTAGCTGAGTGGGAAGACGCGGAGGTGGTGATAGCTGGATTACATGTATCTCACCTGGATCCAAATTACAAAATGCTGTGGCTTTGCATGTGGTGCTATACATAATTAGTCATGAGACAATTATTATCTGTAATACTGGCTATTACAACATAGGTAAATTATTAAATTGTAACAGTGATGAGCCAAGCTAGGCTTTTAGGCACTGTATAGACAGTCTTATGAAACTATAAAATATGACTATATGGGGAAAAATGTTGAGTGGGAAGACGCGGGGGTGGTGTAAGCATGTAAGTTTGCAATTGGTTGATGTAGGACTTATAGTTACTTCACAACAGACTCAACCATTCTTCTTAACCATTTTCACACTGACACTGACGTTCACGTCGGGGTATTGCAATAGCTCTCCCTGTTCTTCGAACAGGCGAGCTAAACACAAATAAAAATAGTTTTAATCTTTTACATATATGTCATGAATGGATGATTTGACATACATGTTTGGGGTCCATTTTCTTAAATTCATATCTATTGAGACTTGTAATACAAAGTAAACACCTAATTTCTTGCATATGACTGAAGTTGTGGTAATAATGAAGGCTTATTTTATAATTTGGGTCCATTCTCTGGAAGATGCGTTTGCACTCAATTTCAATAACGAAAGTTGTGCCATGAATTGCGTAATTTTAAGAATTAATTTTAAATACATGTAAAAGAAACTAGAACACTGACAGGTCAGGAAGGGCCCCGTATTGCGGCTGTAGATATCCCCCACATGCCCACACGCCAACCTACTCCCTACCGCAAAAAAATGATATCCGATACAGTATGACTTGAATTCTACCCTAATATGACCTTGACCTTTGACCCAGTGACCTTAGCATTCAACCTTGTGTTTTATATTTGTTTATTGAACATGTTGACCAAGTTTCATGCAAATCTGGTATTCACCCGTATCGCATATCGCCGATACAGTATGACTTGAATTCTACCCTCATATGACCTTGACCTTTGACCCAGTGACCTTAGCATTCAACCTTGTGTTTTATATTTGTTTATTGAACATGTTGACCAAGTTTCATGCAAATCTGGCAATGAATACCAAAGTTATTATGTAAAAACAAAATTTGTGGACAGACGGACAGACAGACAGACGGACGGACAGACAGACAGAGTGATTACTATAGGGCACCCGTATCTCCGATACGGGGCCCTAATAAACACCCAATATCTTGCATATGACTCAAGTTTGTGATAATGAAGGCATATTTGGGTCTATTTTCTGGAAAAAATGTCAATAAAGATGTGTTTGCACTCAATTTCGGTAACGAAAGTCGTGCTGTGAATTGCGTAATTTTGAAAAATGAATTAAAAATAGTTCTGGATAAAATACACCCCGACCTTTTGCATATACCCCAATGTAATGATAAAGAATGCATATTTAGGTGCATTCTCTTAAAATAATGCCATTTTTAAGCCCTTTCCCCTCCTTTTCGGTAATTCAAGTCCATTCCAGTCCATTTCGGTAAATACCCCAACCGTAATACGCTGTACTATATATCTGTGACAAGGGAAAGAACTAGCCTGAAAGAGAAAATTGACCTATTCTCACTCTGAGCTCATTTTCGTCACTGAATTTTTTACATGCTTGCCTCTTTGATAACATGCAGCAAACACACATTTACAAGTTTGAAGGCAGGGCTTTTTCTGGGGTCTCTCAGGGGCCGAAATTTGGCCCCATTCCCAATGAGATTTAGGCTTCATTTTTCCCAATTAAAGGACTTTTTTCCCAATCTGATGTTAGGTCTGCTTTTTAAAAAAAAACTATTTTTTTTTTTTGTGCATTTCAAAACTGAACACCTGTATCAGTTGAAAAAGAAGCTATTTGAAAAGAAGTATTGTCATTTTATTGCTTTTATCTGATTAAATTTCATTGTATTATTTGTCGATTCGTCGTAAATTTTTCCCAATTTCACTCAGGGGCCTTTTCCCAATTTACCCAGAAAAAGCCCTGGAAGGAGTGTGGCATTTTAACTTTATTTGAAGCACAAAGGACATAGAAAGTCATCATTTGCCAACAAATTTTCAACTGCCATGCAAAATTTCAAATACATCCACTTAGGTCAATGTTATTTGTCATATTTTGACAGATGACAGCTGGATAGGATTACATAACCGTGCCATATGTATGAAAACATTTGTTTCTTTTGCTACATGTATATATTCTTGGTATTTCCAACTTTTATCATCGTTTATGAATCATTTTTGACGAAATTTTGTATGCCTATTATGGCAAGGGAGAATTGTTTTCTGCTTTATCTCATAATTTGCACTGTTTTCCGTTGTGTATGACCAAAGAATTCAAAATTTATATACAACATCCATTTTTTGGGACACCATTTTGGTAATGTTATATAAGAAAATGGCGCCACATGGAAATTATCTAGGTAGATGATCCTGTGTTTCTCCATAAATTCATGATAGAAAATAGAAAATAGAGAAGTTATTTATATCAATATTGCCAAATGGACCGCTTTTGGCCCCACCCCTCAGGTCCCTGGGGGGTCAGACCCATCATTTGTATAAATTTGAATCCCAGCCACACAGGGATGCTTCCTGCCAAATTTGGTTAAATTCTGATCAGTGGTTATGAAGAAGAAGTCAATTGTTGACGGACGGACGGACGACGGACGCCACGGTATGGCATAAGCTCACCTTGGTCCTTAGTCCGAAGGGTTCTGACTCTCTGACCCGCTAAATATTTTGACGACAGGCGGGTGGAGAGTCAGAATTCCTCATTAGTTAAAAAGTGGAAATTTTACCAACCCGTGCACGGGTCACTGTTTAAGCTGTGTTTATAATATGAAACATTTTCGATCACATGTAAAATAGGTAGCAATGGAAAGAACAGATATTTTTCTACAAACCTACACATTTAATCAAGTCACAGGAGGTCGTAAACTAACTGTCGCCACCCATTTCTAAAAAAAATAACCAGTTTCCTCCCATCTGTTTGAAAATGGCCGCGGTCGCCAGATCCCGCGAGAATTATGTTCTGAACTAACCTATTTTGATCACGTGATGTTAGGCGGCGGCCATTTTCAAACAGATGTCGGGAAACTGGTTATTTTTTAGAAATGGATGACGACAGTTGGTTTACGACCTCCTGTGACTTGATTAAATGTGTAGGGTCTCTCTTAAAAGCGTCTACAAGCGTCTACAAGCGTCTTCAAGCGTCTTCAAGCGTCTTCAAGCGTCCTCAGAAAATATATTTTAAAATACTGAATTAAGTAAGCGACATCAGAAGATATGTTGTTGATATGATCATAATACCTCTATACCAACTTTTAACTTGAAATTCGAAAAATTGACCGAGTTATGAGGATTTTAATGTTTACGATCGGCAGGGTTGCACATGTGTGTATTACCTCCGCACAGTCAAAAAGCGTCGCCAGACAATACCTATAAAACTACTGAATAAAGTAAGCGACATCAGAAGATATGTTGTTAGTATGACTATAATACACTTGTGTACTAAATTTCAGCCAGATATTCGAAAGATTGACCGAGTTATGACGATTTTAAAGTTTACGATCGGCGGCGTTGCATATGTGTTTGAATAGAACTCAAAGGCGAATAAGCGTCTTCATACTATATCTCTAAAATAATTTGATAAACTAAGCGACATCAGATGATATGTTATTCACATGACTATGATACATTTATTCAGTATTTTTTATGTCTGGATTTGAAATAATGAGTGAGTAATAACAAATTCAATTTAATGATCGTGGTGTGACACACGTGTGGATAGAACTCTTCACAGATCGTGAAGCGTCATCAGATTTTATCTCGTAAATACATCTATGAAGTAAGCGACATCAGATGATATGTTATTCACGTGAATATAATAAATCATTATGTACAATTTCAGGCTGATAAGTTTCTTAGTTACTGAGTTATCGTGGATTGGATTTAGGTGACCATAGTGTATCCATTGTAAATTTGTATGAAGCCAGCGCTAGCGTGTCATATGTGTGTATATAATATACGTAAGACTTCGTACATACGTAGGTGCGATCATGAACACAGCTAGATCTAGACCGGTATGTTGTAGAACTCTCTTAATTACTAGCATGTTTGCAGACCCTTTGGACGTGGATCTACTAAGGATCCATTATATGTTCATGTGCACGTGGTGTTAAAAAATAATTAAGTACGTATACGTACCGACACTTGATATTTAGGGCCTACGGTTATTCGAGTATAGTAAGATTTATATATATTTCTTATGGAACAACTGACAGCCTTTTGAATGTTGGTTAAATCATATTTATTTCCTTTTGAAACCGATAAAACTTGAAATTTCATATAGGCTCAATCACGGACTTACATTAGTGTAAGTCCGTGGTACTGCCACCCCGGGAAAAATTCAAATTTCGTTTACATATTAAAACTTGGTATATGTACATGTTTAAATCGGTTTCGTCATAGGAAGTATGTAGTTACGTGCCAAAAGTCTTAATTTTTTTTATTTTGCTATATATTCTTTGTATTTCGAACTTTTTTTTCAACGAATTTACGTTACTGTAGGCCTATGTATAACATGAAATGATAGGGAGAACGAAATGAGAGAAATAAAGCATATATATATATATTTACGAAAGAACAGAAATAGAGAGTAAACACTGATTTTTTTCATGTCCACATGATATAATAACGTATATATATATATATATACTGACCAACCTTATTTATAAGCATGGACAGTCTGAATGATATAAATTGAAATTTTCTCTTTTTCTCTTTGCAGATGCTGAATTCAGAAGTGCCAACAATATAAAGAATAAAAAATACAAGTCAAATATGAATATTTCAATTGTTTTATTTCACAAATTTTACATATTGCTTTTCGTGTCCACATGTTATTTTACATTATGTATATAATACAGTGTATTAGTATTTCATGATGGGCTTTTTGAACGATATCAATTGTTTTATTTCACAAATTTTACATTTTCCAGCAATAACTTTGTAAATATTTCTTTTGCTTGATTGAGGCTTACACAATCAGAAAGACAATAGCTTGAACTTATTCAAATGCAAATATATATATTCATTTGAGACCCTTTTAATTTTTACTGACAGATGTCACAACTAATTTCTCTTACTGAATTCTTGCCCATATGTTTCATAGATTACAGTTTGATATAATCACGGACTTAGATAGCATCTAATAAGTCCGTGACATAATCAAATATTAAATTAAGATGTTTTATTTTATAATCATATACTACATCTCCCATAAAACATAACTCATTGATCTTTCACAACAGGTAGGTGTTAAGTGTTTACATAGCAATTGATCTGGCCTTACTGTGCGTTCACCTGTGCGAAGCCCTACATCTATATAGAGCATACTGTACGTACACATATGTGCCAAGCCGTAAAAATTCATGATTACTAAGTCATTTTCGCACAAATCAAATTGAAACTTGAAATACAGTTGTATTAAAGTCAACATCATAACATATCTTGATGTCGCTTACTTTATAAAAATGATTTTAGATACATAGTCTATAGACCCTTTTTGATATGTTGAATTCTATTCATATATAAATGTATGTTTCCCACGCCGTCGGTCGTAAAAATAAAATCGAAATAACTTGGTCAATATTTCGAATATTAAGTTGATATTTAATGTAGAGGTGTATTATAGTCATACTAACAACATATCTTCTGATGTCGCTTACTTTATTCAGTAGTTTTATAGGTATTGTCTGGCGACGCCTTTTTAAAAACTCTGCAGTACATTACACACGTGTGCCACGCAATCGATCATAAACATTAAATTCGTCATAACTCGTTCAATTTTTCGAATATATGGTTGAAATTTGACACATAGGTGTATTATGATCATAGTAACAACATATCTTCTGATGTCGCTTACTTAATTCAGTGGTTTTGAAGTTATAATCTGCCGACGCTTTTAAACGGTCACACACATGTGCCACCCCGCCGATCCTAAACATTAAAATCGCCATAAATCGGTCAATTTTTCGAATATTGAGTTAAAATTTGGTATAGAGGTGTATTATGATCATATTAACAACATATCTTCTGATGTCGCTTACTTTAATTAGTATTTTTTAAGAAATTTTCTGAAGACGCTTGTGGACGCTTAATTTTAAGAGAGACCGAATGTGTAGGTTAGTGGAAAAATATCTGTTCTTTCCATTGATACTTAATTTACATGTGATCGAAAATGTTTCATATTATAAAACACGGCTTAAAAGGCGACCCGTGCACGTGCACGGGTCGGTAAAATTTCCACTTTTTAACTAAGCAGGAATTCTGACTCTCCACCCGCCTGTCGTCAAAATATTTAGCGGGTCAGAGAGTCAGAACCCTTCGGACTACTTGGTCCTTTGGACCAGGTGAGCTAAAAATTGAAACTTTCTGTATACAAGGAACAAATGACCCATAGGCCTAGCTGTATTATAAAACAGTGGTAAATGGCCCATACTCAGCTCATCCTTCCCAATCCCTGTTGAGTTACCATTGCAATTGGCCTGGGCTAGCAAAGTTACCTGCGCCTGCCGATTACGACTTTTCTTAGCATCAGCCGAACAGAAATGTTTTAAAAAGGCGTGCTCAACGTTAATAAAACATATTCCAAGTGCAAATCTTACGTGTTTAGAGCCTTGTTATTTCTGTCATTTGATGAAAATGAAGGTTCTACTTTTGTCGTTTGGCGCCAATCTGATGAGCAGCAGCAGAGATGTGTTTACATTTGCAGGTTTAAGATTGGGTTTAAAAATAAAACCGGTTCGAGAAAGAAATCCGGATTGAGGGGGATCGACGATTTACATGATCGGGCAGAATCAGGCGACCATTTTCCGGATCGGGCAGGATCAGACTAACTTATGGTCGAATAATATGATTATCGTTGTGTTTTAATTGCATTCAAGTATTATTTCACGTATTTCATTGTTTGAAAGACACCTGCTCCAACAAAACAGTGTTTATACGATTGTTATAATGTAAGTGGTTATTAAAAAGGATCATCGCATTTATTGTTTTTATTATTTATCTATTCATTTATACAGGGACGTATATTTGAGAGGGACGGGGCAGTTACCCAATCAATCTGATTAAAATACAGATCCTTGTTCTCACTCCGTTTCACAAGGATCTGACAACATCCCATAAGAGGTCATGTTCAGATGACCTTTGTCGCCTCTTTACTTCACACTCATATAATTTTCAATAATTTTCCAATGACCTGTCATCTTGCAGCAAGTCATTTCGTCACATTATTCCATATGAACTTTTTGGTGACGAAATGACTAAACGGACAAATGCGATTATGCAAGCTTTGTCACCTCAAACTTTCACATACAAGGCATTTATAAAGAGGAACAAACGTTTTTATATCCATTAATTGAAATGTCCTTCTTATGAGAACAATTTGGAAATTGCTTTTTAACTTTTTCGCTAATGTGGGCTTCGAATGAGAGATCAGGCCAATATCTTGCAGATCGTTTATAAATATTACAAATAGAATTGGTCCTAGGACCGATCCTTGTGGAATGCCTGAAGTTACTTTACCCCATTCTGAATCTTCGCCATTCAAAGTGACATTTGACTTCTGTCTGTTATAAATCCTGATATCCAGAAGATGATTTAATCTGAGAAATTATACGCCTTAAGTTTGTTGACTAATCTTTTATGTGGAACAGTGCCAATCGCCTTTTAGTAATCCATATAAATACAATCAATAATTTTATTATTGTCTAGAACTTCGGTCCATTTGTCCATGACCTCTAGAAGTTGGAGGCAGGTGGATCTTCCCGATAAAAAACCATATTGTTTATGCGAAACATAGTTGTTTGTTCTCATAAAATTTGTTATGTGTTCCTTTATGATTCTTTCTAAAACTGTACACGGCACAGATGTTAGACTGACTGGTCTATAATTTCCTACCATGCATTTGTCCCCCTTCTTTAAGATTGCGCTGACCCGACCCCTATCCCAATCATCCGGCAGTATACCCGTTGATAACGTTTGATTGAAGATTTCTGTCAGTGGTCCCGATATTGATGGTGCAATGACTTTTAGATACATGGGATGGAGATAGTCTAATCCTGGTGATTTTTCCGGTTTAAGGTTCTTCAGTAGTTTATAGACTGCTTCCTCCTTTACTGTTAGGTTGGGCATTTCTTCTTTATCTGCATTTGTTGTTGTTCCGGTATGGGTCCATCCTGTTCTTTTACAAAAACGCTACTGAAAAATGTACAGAGTATATTTGCTTTTTCTTTATCTGTTGTTATTTTGACCGATTGATCTGCAGTGTCAGATTTTGTTGTTGATTTTGACTTAATGTAGTTCCGAATTACTTTAGGACCGATTTTTGCTTTACTTGCAATATTCTTTTCGTAATCTTTTCTTGCTTTACGCGTTAATTTCTTTACTTTATTTCGCATTTTATTGTATTCCATACGTATTTCTGGATTCTTACTCATTACAGCCTTTTTTGACAGGGAGTGTTTCTTTCTTAAGGCATCTACTGTTGCCTGGTCCGCTGGAAAACTGTGCTTATTATTTCTCCCAATTTTTATAATTTCCTTGGAACAAATATTTCTTCTGTTTCATTTAAGATCCTCTTGAATTGATTCCAATTCTTATCAAAAATGTTTGACGGTTTTATGTTCTCTTTCCAGTTTATGTTTCCTAATACCTCATTTATCTTTGTGTAGTTAGCTTCTTTATGACATACTTTCATTTTCTGTTGCAACCTTATGTTGATATTACATAATAATTATATTGAAGAGTAGCATACAATGATCGCTTTTGCCGAGTGCACTCTGGTATTCTACTGGTGAGTGTGAGTTTTCATACTTTGTTATAACAAGGTCAAAGATGTGTGGATTGTCCATTCTTCGCCATCTGGAAAGTAAGTTTTTTGGACCGTTTTTTAAACGTGGTCGAGGTATTTTCTGCCATTGAGTTGCATACCTTCTCTCTTTTTCATTGTCTGATAGTCGATTTTTTGTGAAATTTAATCGCTTGACGTATCAAGCTGAAATTTGGCAGTTATTTTCATTATGGTTTTAGATAACTGATAACATAAAAAGAAAATTGGAAAATTTAGTTTATAGATTTTATTTGAATTTTTCAAATTTCGCTATGGTTATTCTCCTGGCCACAAGTGCCTGTGCGTGTAATGTATGTACAGTCCCTGCTATATCAGTATATGCATGCAAAAGGGCACCTGCTAAATACTGGGGCAAATGTCTTATAGTCTCGTTATAGATAGAAGTTTGGCCAAAAAAAAAAGAATATATATACATATATAATGGAGCACCTGTTAGATATTTGTACTTTTGGGTATCATTGTCATCAGCAATTATCATTTTAAGATTATATGTATCAAAATGAGTTCATCAATTGTTTTGCCGAAAGTAACGTATATTGGGCCTTTAATGTAATTATTTGCACCGTATATAAAATTGAAGGAGCAAAGACATGATACAATATGCCTAAACATGAGAGATTTATACATAAACATGGTATCTTAAGTTAGATTGTGTATAAAAATCATATAGCACACATAGATTGACAGCATGTCTATTGAACAACATTAGCCACCCTGTTTTAATCTCTGCTCAGAAAAAAAAAACAAAAACGTGTGAAGATTTTTTCTTTCTTCAAAAACTAATTTTTATAACTTTGATATTAACAATTAACGGAAGGCTATCTTGGATTTTGACAGTAATTGTTTATGGTCGATAATTCAAGAGAAGTACTAGTTACTGGGTGGATCTTTCTCAAAATCGGAATCTAGCAGATCCGAATGAGGCGAATCATTTGCCGTGGTTCACAAGTCGTGAATCGGACGCTTAAAAATGATTCAAAATCATGACTTGGTTGCCACAGGGACCTGAGAATTTGTTACATCTAGTTTTGGACCTAAAATAGGGTATTTATGGTAATTTTAAACATTTGGATCAATTTAGATCAATTTTCGATAAAAATGCCCCCCTCAATGGTCATAAAAGCTAAAGGGTGGAAAGCTTTCCAGGTCGAAAAATCGACCCCACGTACCTTTCTTGCATCAAAAATCACATTTCTAGTTGAGGTACGAAAAAATGCTTGGTACCGTTGGAAAGATGGATAATTTTTATTTTACAAACTTCCTAAATCCAAGTCAAATGTATCCTCCTTCTGCAGAAATAATCTCCATTTCCTTCAAAAACACGCAAAATTTCCGTGTCTTAAAGTTTTCGTCGGCTTGCCGGCCAGTTTAACATATTCATTGAGTTTGACGTCACTGCACGCGGAGGCCTTACGCTGTCATTGGATGGCGGTCTTCCTTTAAATTTAGGCATCCAATGACAGCAAAAGACCAGCGCGTGGGGTGACGTCAAACTCAATATCAATGAATATGTCATTTGTCATTTTTATAGACAGTGGAGTTAGAACCTGGGTTGTGGTGTTCGGGGGGCGAACACATTTAAAAAGGGGTAGTAGTGTGGCAGATTTTAATTGTACAAAGGATTTAGGCCGCCTTCTTGCTTAGAGCTAGAGGGAATTTTCCTTTAGCTCTGTAGTAGTGCGTCCGACTAGGAACTTGGAGATCGAGGGTTCGGACCCCGGTGGAAGCACACTATTCTCTTTCATGTTACAAATGAAAACGTGTGTAATGTAGCATTCAATTTAAACATTTTGTTTCATTTTATTCTATATCACATCTCATAAAAGATATTATGTCGTATGTAGAAGACCAAATGCAACATCTTTCATTAACTTTAGAAATATCTTATATAAATAATATGTCATATAAACATTAAGTCAGATAAAGAATCTCCCGTGCATCAGAGCACATTAATAGTAAGCACAACATTTCTGTATAAACATTAAACAATAGATCCCAGAAAGATCTTGGTGCCAACCATATAAGTCTTCATACATTTGTTCTTAACAAGTGGGATCTTTTCCCTTTATTCTTCTTAAGAAAAGGCATTTTATTAATTGAAAGATGGTAGCCTGTGAGCTCAAATTCCAAGATTGCCGTCGGTCGGCAATTTGTTTTTTTCTGATGGGCACGAAAAACAAAATAACACAACTATAAGGACCAAGAGTAACCTACATATGGAATTTGAGAAAGATCCATTTATACATTTACCTACCTCTCCAAAAAAACCTATATCAAATTTTAAATGTAAAAATTCAGGATGGCGGCCTGTCGGGCATTTTGTTTTTTCTAATCAGTCTCAAAATTTCTCAAACGGGCACAACTAGCACGAAAGGGAAACTACATATGGAAATTGAGAAAGATCTATCCATTACTTCTTTAAGAAATAGTGATAACAATTGCAAATTTTCAATGTCAACATCCAAGATGGCTGTTTTTCAGCCATTTTGTTTTTCTGATCAGTTACAAAATCAAAAGGGCGCAACTATAGGGACCAAGGGAAACCTACATATGAAATATGAGAAAGATCCTTCTGGTAGTTGTCAATTAGTAAACAATCGTTCAATGCCGAAATCAAAGATAGCCGCCTTTCCGCCATTTTATTTTTACTGATCAGTATGAAATCAAACGGGGATAACTAAGCACAACATGAAACCTACATAGGCAATTGGAGAAACTGACTGAAGAAAATTTTAACACAATAAAAAAAACCTTCAGATTAACATTATCGTTCTGAGGAAGGTGAATGAATCTTTGAAATCTACGATGCTGGTAGTTATCACAATGGATATTAGATAAAAGATTAAAGAATTCGCAAACATAATAGTATATTTCCGTTAATTTCAAGTTACAAATAATAATTCGCACTATCCAATTTGATATAAAAAAATCACAATTAAGTCAAATTGTTGTTCCAAAAGGACGACGGCCTATTATGATAGTTTTACTAAACTGGAGAAAAATAATGGTATGTAAATATGTCATATTAACTTACATCTCTAGGCCTAATTATCAATTATTAAGTTCATATACAAAGTAGAGAAAATTACATGTATGTTGGCCGTGACCCATATAGGGCCACACAGAATTACGGGAATTTACGCCATAAAGGTTTTTGCACTCCAGAGAGATAATATGTGTTATTTCTACCAAATAACTTAAATCATGTCAATGGTAAATGGGACTCTGTTCCGTTTACTTCAATGTGTTTATAAAGTAATGAACACAGTCTGACAAACAAATAGTAGATCTAAATTATACAATGCAAATACTGACTAATCATACATACAATCCTCTGTCTCCCCCCAAGTCTTTGGTACATACGGATAATAGAGTCAGTTAGTCCTAGAAACAAAGACTGATTTAAAAAATGAAAATCACTAAGAAGTATCTGACTAATTGTCCATAGATAAACTAAATAAACACTGAATCACAATTAAACAGTACTGAACAATTTGGTTCTTCAGGAATGTTCCAGTTGGGAAAAAAAACAAGTCACTTGGATATGTCGTAATTCGAGTGCCAAGCTGGCCTCTTTGTGATTCGACCAGATATCCGATTTGGAGGTGGAATAACTGCCTCTGGCGGAGGTGTCGAGGTCGGAGAAGCAGTATACGTACAATGTAGCTGGCGGTGTGGTGGTTTTGTCCATTGGGGTTGCAAGAGGCAGGGGGCATCAAACTGGAGTTGACGTCGACTGGATATATCCGTGTCCAGATGGTGTCGAAGGTTGAACAGTTGGCAATGAACGAGGTGTACTGTGTATGGGTAATGGGGGACTTGTGTCCTTACAGTTCGGTTCAGGACACTGACATCTGGGGATGTAGTAGTAGGAACTATCGCGAATCGTGAAGGCACAATGTCATTAGCAATGGTCAAGCGTGCTTGTGGTGCAATGACGGGAACATCTTGCCTAAGGAATTTCCTATTACGCAAAGTAACACGGCGCGCGCCCGATCCGTCAATGCGTACCACATATTGGTAAAACTGACGTACTTCGGTAACAACTCCAGTCTTGTCCCACTTTAGGGGATAAGGACCAACTTGATTTTGGATGCGGACATGATCTCCGACTGCGAGAGGTGGGAGTCGTTTGGTGTGTTCGGACCAACGTTCACTATCTCGCATGTGACGATTTCGCAGGGCCTCCTCGCGAGTAGTCCGAATGCATGGTTCTGACTCTCTGACCCGCTAAATATTTGGACGACAGGCAGGTGCGAGAGTCAGAATTCCTACTTTGTTAAAAAGTGGAAATTTTACCGACCCGTGCACGGGTCGTCGTTTAAGTCGTGTTTTATAATATGAAATATTTCCGATCACATGTAAATTAAGTATCAATGGAAAGAATAGATATTTTTCTACTAACCTACACATTTAATCAAGTCACAGGAGGTCGTGAACCAACTGTCGTCATCCATTTCTAAAAATAACCAGTTTCCTAATATCTGTTTAAAAATGGCCGCCGCCTCACGTCACGTGATCAAAAATAGCTAGGTCATAAAGAAATTCTCGCGGGATCACGCGACGCGCGGCCATGCCTAAAACGCGCAATGAGTCACCAAGACCCCTGAAATAATACTTCCTATTCCGTGATGAGCTTCACACAGTTGATGGTATTGTACTTTATAAAGACATAATAATTATCCCGCAATCACTAAAGAAAGAAATCCTCGCCGCTCTGCATTCCGCGCATAAAAAGGAGTTACCTCAATGACGTCAAGAGCTGACTCGTCAATCTTTTGGCCAGGTATCACGCCTGCTATTGCCTCCCTACGCGCATCTTGCAACCACTCCACTCCTGACTACCCAATGTGTATGCGCAGATTTCTTCAGTACATGTGTAGCAGGGTCAATTCTACACTCTAAGATCAATTCAAAACAGCCAACACATCACGGATAGCTCATTGACTTTATTAAGTCATTCATATCAATAAAACCCTACAATGAAACAAATACAACATATAAGAACAAGTACGATAAAACGAGTCTAATGATGTACTTTTACAATACACGAGAGATATACGTATACGTTATCACATAAAATAAAATACAAATTCCCCGTAACGGTTACAATTAACATCACGAATTTATCTTAAATATCTCTTCCATATATCATTTAGTCAAATTATACCATTTATCAATTTACTTTAATAACATACAAAATTGGCAATACTTTTTACATTGTTAATACGCAAATACCTACCCTATCAATCCGACAGGGGTTTTAAATGTTTCTCTCAAGGTCGTAATATAAATACTGGCTAATGCATCTGTAGGAAAAAATAGTAAATCCTAATTTAGTGAATATTATATAAAAATATACTTAGAAAACTTATTACCGGTACGTTGGTTCAAATTATAAAATACAACGAACCACACCCAAAAGTACATTTAACAGAATTCGAAGAAAGAAAATTTAACTCTCTTATTGAAAAATACCAGGTACCATAATTCCATAAAGGTTACCACTATAATGTTATAATTAATAAACAGGTTTCCCTATAGCCACTTACTTTTGATAAAGTCACTGGTCATGTAAATGTCTTGATGTTGTATGTCAGGTACATGGTGTATAAGTACCGCCTATGTCCAGTGCTAGTGCGGGAATGCCGTATTACGGACAATCACGGGTACACGTACGAACACTCGATCACGTGACAAGACATTTACATTACAATACAGGTGAAAAATACTCAGTTTGACACGTGGACTGCACAAACAGGTTTGACAAGTACATACACAGTATTAAAAAAGATGACATTAAACAAACGTTGTAATGAAATAATTAAAAATACAAACACAATTAATAATATCAATATTACCACTTTGGTAATATATATAAGTTTGAATTATTTTAATCAAACTTTAACTATACCAAATATATAAAATACATGAAAATTCCATTCTACCACATACTCCCCCCTGAAAATAAAATGACGTCCTCGTCAGTCCTTTCCTATAACAAGGGACGTTACAGCGTCCGCCATATGTGGTGAGAGCTTTAAAAACTCCTCCGAGTTGGCCAGTCTCATCAGGTATTTGACCTTACGCTGCCAATCGGGTTCCTGGTTTGACATAATAAAATCACCAGAAGTAAACCTCAGGGGTGGTCGTCTCACTCGTCGGGACCTCCTAAGTTCCACATCTGGTGTCCGAGGTTGCTCGTCCTCAACGTCTTGAGGTGGATCGTCATCCACAACCTCAACATTCCAGTCAGCTTCATCAGGATCGTCATCCTGCTGATCTGGAATACCTCTGATAGGCAAATCCAATATCGGCGTGGAAATATGGATATCCAGTGTTGAGGTATCGCTTCGATCCTCTGGCTCCATTTCCACATCCTCACAAACAACGGTCGTTGCTTTGTCCGGTTGAATGCTCTTCCTCTTTCTGGGCACAGGCTTGGGTCTCGTAGGAACGTGCGAGTTCTCGGAACCTGGTGTCAAGTATCCTATTGGGAGCAGATGATTTCGGTGTATTGTCCTATGCCTTCCAGTCCCGTCCTCTCGCTGAATAACGTAAACTGGAATGTCCGTGTTGGGCTGATACTTAACAACGTGCACATCTGCCTCCCAAGGGTCGGCAATCTTATGGCGTCCCTTGAACGCTAGTACTTTTACTAGGACTCTATCACCTGTCTCCAAGGTGGCACCACGTACTCTTACGTCATAACCCTCCTTCTGTTTGCCTTGAGCTTGACCAGCATGCGATGAGGCCAAACGATAAGCTTTCTGCAAGCGTTCCCGTAACTCTTCCACATAATTATTACCTGAAGATGATGTAGAATCCTCTTCTATATTGGTAACACCAAAAGCAACATCTACGGGCAACCTAGGTTGGCGGCCAAACTTTAGGAAGTATGGTGAATATCCAGTGGTTTCATGCCTAGTGCAATTGTACGCATGGGTGAAAGGTCCAATGTAATCTTTCCAATTGCGTTTTTCCTCTGGATCCAAAGTGCGGAGCATGTCCATCAAAGTCCGGTTAAATCTTTCACACATTCCGTTTCCCTGAGGATGGTACGGAGTTGTCCGTGACTTTTCTATGCCTAGCAAAGTACAAAGCTCCCTGATTACTTCTTCGAAATTTGCACCTTGATCGGAGTGGATTCGTTTAGGAATGCCATAATGTACCAAGAAATTGTTGAAGAGGGCTTCTGCAGTGGTATGGGCAGACATGTTACGGGTAGGCACCGCTTGTGCGTATCTTGTGAAATGATCGGTTATGACCAAAAGATATTGGAAATTTCCTTTGGATGGTTCCAGAGTGAGGAAGTCGATGCACACGAGTTCCATTGGCTGCGAGGTCTCTATGCTGCCTAATGGCGCACGAGTTCTAGCCGGTGTCTTGGCTCGAGTACAGCGATCACACAGCTTGACCCATTCCTCAATATCTTTGCGCATCCCTGGCCAGTAAAACCTATCAAGTATGCTTGATGTAGTTCGATCACGTCTTGGATGACCAACATCATTATGCATGGCTTGTAGTACCTTCCTTCTCAGCTGTAGTGGTAATACCAACTGTATGCTCTCTTCATTCGTCTTCTTGTACAAAACTCCCCTCTTCAATGTCAAATTGTCAAAGTTCTTGGCATACATCTTGAATTCACTACCTCTTTCGATTGGTCTTACAGGTCTCTGTCCATTCCTTACATATGGCAGTACGTCACTTATAGCTTCATCCTCCTGCTGAAGTCTCCTCATCTGAGTAGATGTATATCCACCTACATCCTGTCCCGTGTTCATATCATCCAGTATGTCCGTAGACAAACATACAGTTTCCAGGTATGGTGATCCCTTAATCATCGCACTGCATACCGCATCCACGCATTCCCTGGTGATATGCTGAATGTCTGTAGTATGATTCACTTCAAGTCCTGGATATCTGGATAAAGCATCTGCATCAAGATTGGACTTCCCAGGCTTATAGCGGATATCAAAATCATATGCTGCTAATGCCGAAAGCCAACGATGTCCAGTAGCGTCAAGTTTAGCCTTGGAAAGAACATAGGTCAACGGGTTGTTATCCGTGTAGACTGTAAAGCGATTCCCATACAAGTAATCGTAAAACTTATCGGTGATTGACCACTTCATAGCTAGAAATTCGAGCTTGTGAGCTGGGTAGTTCTTTTCCGCCTTAGTAAGTCCATGACTAGCATAGGCAACAGGACGACATCTCCCTTCCTGCTCTTGGTAAAGGACAGCACCCAATCCCATTGCACTGGCATCTGTATGGAGCTCAAACGGTTTAGTGTAGTCTGCGAACCCCAGAACAGGTGGTGATGATAAAGAATCCTTCAAGTCCTGAAATGACCTTCTTTCCTCAGCTCCCCACTTCCATTGAACTTTGTCTTGTTTCTTTGACTTCTGTTTCTTTTGAGTAGACGGAAGCAAATTGGTGAGTGGCCGCGCAATCCGAGCAAAATTCTGTACAAATTTGCGGTAGTATCCTGCAAATCCTAAGAATTTCCGGACATCCTCAGGTGTTGACGGTTTAGGCCAATCTCTAATCTTTGCTACTTTATCTGGATCTGCTTCCACACCTGCTTCAGAAACAATGTGTCCAACATACTTCACGCGGTTTCTAAAGAAACAACATTTCTTTGGAGAGAGCTTGAGATTACATTCTCGGAGACGCTGGAAAACCTTGTCAAGCCGACGAAGATGCTCCTCGTAAGTATCAGAAAATATGATGAGGTCATCAAGATATATAAGGCATATCCTCAAATGTAGATCTCCGAGACATTCCTCCATAAGCCGTTGGTATGTTGCTGGAGCGTTGGACAATCCAAATGGCAACCGATTAAATTCGAAAAATCCTAACGGTCCAACAGTGAAAGCAGTCCTCTCCTTGTGTTCCTCCTCAATTTCCACCTGGTGATAGCCGCTTTTCATATCTAAAACGGTAAAGAACTTATTGCCATCCAAACAATCTAAGATTTCCTCTATCCTTGGTAAGGCATAGGAGTCTTTCACAGTACGATTATTGAGCTGTCGGTAGTCCACACACATCCTTAAGCTCCCATCCTTCTTCCTCACCAGCACCACATTAGAGGACCACGGAGAGTGGGATTTCCTTATAATTCCTGCAGACAGAAGTTGTTGAAGATGTCCACGAACCTCATCCAACATGGAAGGTTGGATCCTTCTGTGTCGCTGCTTAAAAGGAGTGTTGTCTTCAAGCTCAATACGATGTTGAACCATAGAAGAATGGCCAATATCCTCATCGTGTTTTGAAAATATATCCTCATACTTACGTATAAGTTCCATTCCCTCACTAAGCTGATATGGTGATAATGGCGTATCCGAGGAAAAATCCAAGAGATCGTATATACTTTGGCTCTTTCCCTGTACTTCAACATCAGATGGTAATTGTTCCATAACAACTGGCTGAAGCTCACAAATCACAGCTTTAGGATGAATGGTCAAAGTCCTACTCGTGACATTGGACAGCTGTACAGAAACCGATCTGTTGTTGCCATCATAATCCATAACACCAGGTGTGAGATCCAACAATGATGAGATTGTAGCAAGCTTGGATGGTTGTATCATGGCACATGTCCGGTGGTAGCTAATTCCCTTGTCAACATATCCCTTCACAGTTACATAACTGTTAGGCTTTATCACCATACTGTGGGTTTCCGCACATCGAACAAGTCCTAGTCTGTTTTCATTCCTTGCTAACTCTCTTTCTCGTATGGATAAGCATCTAAATGCGAGGTACCAGGGTGCATGTAGATCTGCTTGCTGAAGAAATCTTGCCCCATGCTCATCTCTGCAGGCATACATCATAGGGAAAAGTACATTAGTACCAAGCAATAAAGGAACTGCAGAGTTATAGTTGCTATCTGGAACGACTAAAAGTAAACAAGATTGTGACATCCCACTAAGTCCAGGAACAGCAATATCAACCTCAATATACCCGGAGTACTGAAGGAGATTTCCATCCGCACATTTTACATTCAAGAAATCCGTTACAGGCATCAACTGACAGCAATTGGCTAGAGAACTTCTGTAATATTCCTCAGAAACAGTTGAGACAGTCGATCCTGTATCCAACAAAGCATGAACTTTGTTCTTGGCAATAAACACTGATGTTTCAGTCGGAGAACCAACTAACTCCCCAGGTACATGTTTCCTTTCTGGTTGTAATTTATGGTTTAGGGCTCTCCTCTCTAAGCCTAAGAACTGCCCTTCTTCATAGACTTGTCCCCGTTTAAATGATCTAGTCGTACACGACATCTTAGTTTAATATGTCCTCTCTGGCCACATCGCCAACACAGGGGTCCATCACCATATGATCCTGATGCCCCTGGTTGGTGTTGGTTGAACTGACTTTGTCGTTGTTCCTGTTGTTTCTGCTCTCCTTGCTGCTTGAAATGTTTCGAAACTCCAGATCTTGAGAATTGCTTCTTATTTGTCTTCAACTTGGCCATGTCTGCGGTGAGCTGCTTGATCATACCCTTCACTTCTGTCAGATCATCTTTTGTTACAGCACTGGCCATGTGTGCAGGGTTAGGCTTTGTCTTGGAATCATCTGGTTTGGGCTTAAATGCACTTTCCTCCTTCCTCTTGATAATATCCTGCTCAATCTGTCGGATAGCAATCATCAGATCATCAAAGTCATCTATGGCATCATTTTTATGGCCTGATATATCCTTCAGGTCACTTCTCAGTCCAGTCCAATGTCTTGATGTTGTATGTCAGGTACATGGTGTATAAGTACCGTCTATGTCCAGTGCTAGTGCGGGAATGACTGATTACGGACAATCACGGGTACACGTACGAACACTCGATCACGTGACAAGACATTTACATTACAATACAATACAGGTGAAAAATACTCAGTTTGACACGTGGACTGCACAAACAGGTTTGACAAGTACATACACAGTATTAAAATAGATGACATTAAACAAACGTTGTAATGAAATAATTAAAAATACAAACACAATTAATAATATCAATATTACCACTTTGGTAATATATATAAGTTTGAATTATTTTAATCAAACTTTAACTATACCAAATATATAAAATACATGAAAATTCCATTCTACCACACATGGAACATAATTAACTCGTGTTAGTGGATCGTTATTCGAACTGGCCGATAGTGTAGAAAGCATCTGATGGCTCCAGTGGTTTAATAGACTGTCTCAGAAGAACATTTGTTACTTTCAGCATCTCTGATGAACTAGCGTCAGATGGTGGACCCGAGTTCACTTCCTTAGCTTCACGCCAATTTCTTAGGAACTGGGGAGTTCACCATAGATTGGCATATGTGGCTTTCCCACGTAGCAACTGTCGTGCTAAGTGGGAGTCAAGACGGTAAAGCGTCTAATCATTGGCAACACCAGCCCTCATGGTGACCTGAACACGGACGCATTCCAACGCGCTGTTCTGCAGTATCGAAACACCCCTGATCATGACAGAGACACAAAATTATCTCCTGCTACGTGCGTGTTCGGTCGTCCCATACGAGACCTCGTCCCTATACCACCTGGTCGGTATACTCTAGCAGCTCGCGAGGTAGTCCGAAGGGTTCTGACTCTCTGAACCGCTAAATATTTGGACGACAGGCGGGTGCAATAGTCAGAATTCCTCCATAGTTATAATTAAGAAGTGTAAATTTTACCGACCCGTCCATGGGTCACTGTTTAAGCTGTGTTTTATAATATGAAACATTTTCGATCACATGTAAATTAGGTATAAATGGAAAGAACAGATATTTTTCTACTAACCTACACATTTAATCAAGTCACAGAAGGTCGTAAAATAACTGTTGCCCCCATTTCTAAAAAATAACCATTTTCCTGACATCTGTTTGAAAATGGCCGCGCGTCGCAAGATCCCGCGAGAATTTCTTTCTGACCTAGCTATTTTTGATCACGTGACGCCATCTTCAAACCTCCTGTTGACCCGGCGACCCGGTAAAACAATTTTTCATCGTAGCAGATGGCTTTAAAATAATGAAAAACATGAAATAATGCTTTGATGCAGTAAAAGCACAATGAAAGTAATATAATTCGACCATGAGTTTGTCCGATCCTGCCCCGATTCAGATTCTGCCCGATCCTGTAAATCGTCGCCCGATTCTGCCCGATCCTGTAAATCGCCGAACCCCCACCGACAACTTCCGGCTTCCGGATCGGGAATAGTTTATGGGAAGTACCCTCGCCAAAAAGGAAGTTACTACCCCTAATACACTTTTAGTTCCTTCCTCGCGAGGGGACTTCCCAAGTTCTAGGAGAGTACCACCAGATCTAGGATACTCCCACCAAGTCGAGGATAATACCACCAGCCCGGTGATATTACCTCTTTTTGCGGTGAAAGTACCCCTAGATTTCCTTGTACGTATAGGCCTATAAATCTACCACGCTGTCGATCGACCGACCATGCCCGTCGGCTGTTAACGACAGCGAGTGCCTGTCAGTCTATTTATAGACCTGGTGACGGGTCATGGCTTACCTGTGGTGATACACCATCACAATGTCTTTATTCATGTTGTAACGGTATAAACATTTATACCGTTACAACATGAATAAAGACATACACCATGAAAACCCCAACACTTTAATTTGTATTATTTCATTATGACATATCAAACATCGATTTATTATATTGTGTTGGAACAAATATTGAAAAGCGTTTGTTTTATTGACAGTCTTCAATTCTTACGTGAAAAGCTGAAAAGGAAATGTTGATATTCTGAATAGAAACTGGCTTACATATGGCGACACCACCATCGCCGTTTTTCAAATGTTGTAATGATATAGATGTTGATACAATGAAAAAAACAATGCTTTTTTTTTAACTTGTATACAGTTCACTATGTCTATCAGACATCGATGAATTAAAGTGTGATTAACAAACATTGAAAAGTGTTTGTTTCATTAACAGTCATAAATTCTGACGTTAAAAGTTGATTGAAATGTTTCGATTATTCTGAATACAAACTGGCTTGCTTACCTGTGGTGATCAATGCACCGTCGCCGTTTTTCAAATGTTGTAACGGTTGTTTAGATGTTTATACCATAACAAAACAATGCCTTGACTTCCATTAATTTAGTTCAGTGCGTCATATCAGATATACATGTATAAAGTGTGATTGTCAAATATATATATATCGTCTTAATCTTCTTCGTTTATGATCTGCAATAATTACGTGAAAAACTTTTAATTTTAAATATTTCATTTTGTCATACCAGATTAAAGTGCGATTAGCAAACATTGAAAAGAGTTGGGTTTTTTTTCCCATCTTCTTTCGTTTACAGTCTGCAATTCTTATCTGTTTTCTTGCACATAAATTTTCTCGGAGCGAAACGTTCATGTTACAACTTCAATATTGAGGAAAAGTCTGTTTTGCAACAAGCGTAAAGGGCGTTAAACATTTCTGTTCATCAGCGTACAAAAACACATTTTCTGAATGTGTTTAACGCCATAGAAACAGTAAGTAATCAATGTTGAACGATTCATTGAAGCATTCTGAACGAAAAATCGTCTAGCGTAGTTATCTCCAAAAACGCACCTTTCATAAATTTTGTGTATTAATTAAGACTATGAATTAAATGACAATTGATTAAGTTTCTGTAAATAGTTACATGTACATAGTTTGAGGACTAATGTATAAAACATCGGTTTGTCGTCTCGTCGTTTACAGGTTCCTCATTTCAAGTGGAGCTGTTCTGATGCTATCTTGTAGGTTATGTGAAGGCACGGACTTCGATCTGGTGAAGAAAACTGATGCAAATGGGTAGCCGATGAAAACAGCTGAATAAATGTTTTATTTTAAGCTAAACGCTTTGCTGTCAACATGAACTACCTACCACGCTTTAGGGTCGACAGAATCTTACATTACACCAAGGAGTTAACAGCTGCAGTTTCTGGCACAGGGGCTAGAAACGAACCTATGTCACTATGAATTTATTGTCAGGTAATTAATTTACCTCTCTCGAACAAATTATCTGACAATCATTCCATAGTGACATAGGCCCGTGTCGAGTCCCTGTGGTTTCTGGCAGAAAACATGTTGATATAATTTTCTGATTTATGTTCTTTGTTCTGTTTTGAAAGGTCAAGCATGCATGATCTACAAGAGGCACAGCGGGCGACTTCACGCCTCGCTGCAGATAGCTACCAGTGTCCGGAAGCGATGTTTAGCACAGCAGGGGTTCAAGTACACTGCTAAATATACAGAAGCGGTGTACAACTGCCTGCTTCCATGGTAGCCGGGTACACAGCACGCATCAATGCACAAGCAGGTTTTACCTGTGTTCGAGCGCTATATTTACAAGCTCACCATTGTTAACTTAGCATTATAAATACATGTGTTATTTAAAGTTGTATGCAATAAATTATTATGTTTGTATGTTTAACAGGAAGGTTTCCAAAGGGACGTACTTATACAATAATATTAGGTATTCATCGTTAATTTTATCACATTTCCCTGTGTTAATCAAGACCAACATCTGAACACCAACCACCAGACTGGGGTGTAGCTTGGTGTGAGAGAATACTTAAATTGGCCTGTTGATCACCTCAAATGACGTAATTAGCACAACCGATTGTCCAGATGTCACAAATACTGAAACAGGCTTCTCCTCTGATTTTGACAAGAGTTCCCGAGTTGTTTTTTTTACCCAAGTAGATAAAATATCAATACAGTGTTATGATAGCTGACAAGATGACAAATAAATAGTTGGCATATTTTTTTTATATATATATTTCAATGCAAGGGATCAAAGACTTGCTTTCAAATACGGCCCATTTCAAAGCTGGCTTTTTAACGAGATTTAAGGGTATTGTGTTATGAACCTTAAAATAAAATCATTTATGATCATCATCAATTTCATGTTGTTATTTGTATCGGTTATTATCACCACATGGCGTGACACCAGGAACGATCATATGAATCTGTGTCTTCGTTCAATAGATACCCATCAGGACTATTCACCGTTCATGAGTAATAAGTGAAAGATTTGCATAGCTTGCTTAAATTCATGCCTCCCCCACCCCTTTTTTGACCTTCAAAACATTCCTAATAAACCAAAATGATTTGTTCATATAATAAATTGTTAATTTCTATAAATAAAAACTCTATGTGTTGCATGTACATAGTTGCCCCCCGCCAATGTGTAAACATGACTCATATGCAGCGAAATTGCTACCCATTAGATTATAAACAAAAACATTTTTAATTAAATATTACCAGGTACATCAGAAAGGTATTTACATGAGAAAACTATTTACCTTAATAACATGTTTTTTCTTTTTTTTTTCAAGAAATAACTTGTTAAAGCTGTATCTATTCTATGCCATTTCTAACACACTGACTACGTCTTTAACTACCGGTACTGCAAAGATGTTTGGATGCTGGCAACATTCACAGTTGATTTATGATAAGGGAGCGTGTAAAATCTACAAAAGTGTTGTCACTGTTTCTTGTGTAGTGAAGGCTGGCAGGAGTAAGCAAGTTAGGAGGAGATCAGGATAGTACATGTCCTATTTTACTGCATAAAAAGTTTTTTTGTGATCTGAATGTATTGTTAAATTTCTGTTTTTTTTCACACCCTTAAATTGCTATCACATTGATATATTGCTATTTATTAAAGCCCCTCCAGCAAAACAACCCATCCAGTCTCATTATACTGACACACTGAGAGGCCATCCTTAAATGATCTCAGCTGTTAAAGGGATGTTTAAACAATCAAACATTTTTTTTACAACCTATAATTCATCCTCTTTTGTTCCACACCAGTTCAGAAAGTCCATACAGCTAATGTTTTTGGACACTTCACACCATTGTATTTGTAAACCATCAAAACCAATAGACATTTAATATAAACTTTCATATATTCTCCATATCTGAATTTGTACCATATGTGCCATCTTTATTCATACCAAAATTAGAGCTTCCATTTTCTTTTCATAGTGACGCTTTCAGAAATGATGAGTTACATCACATGACCAAATTGGAATAAATTGATTGAACGGATGATTAATATTAAATCCATAGGCTATAAGTAATCAGAATTTTAAATAATTTTGTGATGATATACACAATGCAGGCCTTCATCATTCCACCTTTCCCAGTAGGTAATTGTGTTCCATATTTCGACCTGCAAAACAAAATACCTCAATGATTACTTTGATAAAGAAACTTAAACATATAAACCAATATTTACAATATGTATTCGGGCACTCATATTGATTACAAGAGAGACTGAATTATGAAATGTGAGAGAGATGCCCTATATTCCAAAATATCTACAATATATTATCCATTTAAACAAAGCAAATGACCTGAAACAAGCATATTAAAGCAATACATATCCCCTACTGGACCCACAAGCTATAAAGATGCAATGATTTATTAAACAAATTACAGGGACTTGGCGTATATATATATCCCAATGATGTATCTGTATACCAAATTTCAGTTCAATATGTGCACAAGTTACAGAGATAATGCTCGGAAACCCCATAAAGGTGACAGACAGACAGACAGACACACAGACAGAAGGTTAACTAATAACTACATGTATCGAAAAAAATATTTTATAGGTCAATACTCAATCACCAAATCAATTGTCCTCTTTGTCCCACCCCTGAACAAGACCTTTTTCTGATACTATTCCCTGGTATATTTCATAACTATGTCGCACTGTTCAAACTTTATATAGTTTGACACTGATTAATCATTGTATAAGTACACTGTACTATGTGCTTGAAGTATTTGCGCTGTGTATCGTGTTTTGTCTCTACATGTCCTTGTGTCAAATATCTATTATACTCATGTATATAGTTGTTATTGTGATGTATGAGAGGCGAGCGCAAGGACTGGTTAAGAGTTTCACTTTGACCCTGCATGACCCTATATACCTGTGCACGTGGAAAGCCTCTCCTGGGCCCGGCCCAGGTGGGTGTGACCCACAACACCTACATTGTATAGACCTCCTACAGGATAGATAGTCTCTTTCAGGGACTCTATATATCACATCCGGAACAAGTCTGCTTTACGGCCACAGTGCTATAAGGTAAGCTTATTTAATTATAAAGTATTTAATCTTTTTATTAGAGATTCATTATATATAGTTAAAGGCCCAATATACGTAACTTCAGGGAAATTTTCGTGATTCTGAAAAATTCTGAAAAAAAATCCAGTTGATAACCATGCAAAAATAAGCTTAAAACGAAGTAAACCTGGGCGGTCACTAACAAGACACTATGGACAAAAAAAATCCAAAGAATTGAAAATAATGCAAGTGGGGCCCACTTCAACAACAAACCGCAGGTAGAAGACGGTTCGAAATAGACGCGTGTTAACAAATAGCGTGTTTCAACTGCTGCTGTACCGGTAACCGCGAAAGAATTAATCTTGAATATTGCTGATATCAGTTAATTTTAACTAAATCTATAAATATAATAAGTTATTAGGCTTGATTTTCGCTTCAAGTTTTGCCGAAAGTTACGTATATTGGGCCTTTAATTTAATATTAAAAGTAATGTAAATTGTCCTGATGTAAATTTTAAGGAGTGTAACCTTGAAATAAAATATAATTTAATATTTAAAATATGCTTGTATGAATATTTATTGCTTTGTGGTTTTAAATGTTTTAATAAACAGCATCGTTTACACGTGTCCATTAATATATTGTCAGGTAGTGTTCTCTTTATTTCAGGTTGCTGTCTCCTTTATGTGTTTATGTACGTATAGTCCAAATAAGTTGTGTCATGGGGGGTGTCTTCCCACTCAGCCAACATATCCTATTTTAGTATAGGGCACAGGTAGTGTTGTTACAGGGTGAGAACAATAGGTACTAATTACAGGTAAGGCTATAGTCTGTTTTTGGAAAGTGTCTAATTCTTAGGTAACAACTTACATGTGGAATTATTTTGAACTTGAACTTATTCATTTTTATCTCATTAAAAAAAAAATCTAAGGTATTTTCCAAAACATAGCCAGTTTTTATAGTTGTTACAAGGTGTATATGGAGAAATCAAGATAAAATTATTATTTAAACAAGCCTTAATCAACTTACTGTTATATAAGTTCCTTGAAGTTTTGAAATTGTGGGAATTGATAAGCTCTGATGCAGAATCAGACCATACATTGCAAGTTTTCTTGGTGTTACCTTATCTGGAGAGACTTGTTTAACTCCAGCGGAAATGTTCACATGAATAACATTTCTCAATTAAAAAGTGCATATATCTGTCTCATAATATTATTTCAGTTGATCACACAGACGGCACTTGCTTCTGTGGAATTCTTGTTTAAACCTTATAACAACTATAAAAAACTGTCTATGTTTTGGAAATACCTTAGATTTTGTTATATTATTACGTTTAATTTCCAGCATTTATAATATTCCCTAGCTAAAGAAGTTTCAGAATTTATAGAATAAACTTTGTATCATTTGGGTACAGATATTTTCATAAGTTCATTCCTTGAATTTAGTACTTTTATTAATATGCATTGAATCATACTCTTTGATAAAAATCTCACACAAGGAAGATAAAAAAGATCAAATAAATAAATAACTTCTTCCTTGCTTCAAATAAATAATAATCTGGTACCCTTCTCCCTTGTCTCAATCCCTTAATAATCAAAGTTAAAGTATAATTCTTTGTTTATACTATTGTAATTTTGCTGTTAACATGAAATAGAATGAAATTGAAGCATTATCCAGTTATGCTTTCAATAATGCTTTATATATGTTTCCTGCTAGCAACTGTTTTGTTTCTTATCCCTATTCAAAAAGGAAATAAAAGAGTTTGATATACAGATCGATCATTCATAAATGTAACAGATATTATCATCAGATCATGATTTATTTTAATTGGTGAAGCTTAAGAGAAATAACAACTTCTTCCTTGCATAAAACATTATTTAGTTAAAACCATCTAAGTTAAATTTTAAAAGATTTTATGACATTTTGTATCTATGTATGAAAATAATTTAACTAAGAATTTGAATCTACCTGGAACCGAATGATAATCAATTCCTACCATTTTCCAGGTGATCAACTGTTATCCGAGTGTTTGCTAGTATGAAACAAATACAATGTATAGTTGTTTATTACAGTCTAAAAAATGATTATTTGTAAATTAGAAAATAAAAACCAAAACCTAAAAGAAGAATTCTAATGCAAATTTGTTCACTCAAATTAAGAGTGAATAATCATTCATTGTTTCTATATCTATATTGCATTCGTAATTTCGGACTTAATAGCATCTAATCAAGTTCCGTGATTTAATGTAAAAAGAAAGTCATACCATGTATATGTGTTATATACGTCTCTGGTAAAAAAAATAATATACAGTGTAATTATGTGCTTGGTGAAATGGTTTATGAAGTTTTGTTTTTATTTCTTTTTTTTCGATCACAAAGTATCTTTTTTATTTTTATTTTTTTTTTAATCATACAAAGTATCTTTTATTGTAGTTGGCTTAGTTTCACTTGGAAATAAAAGAACAGGTGATTTATACTTGTTAATATATTGAAACAGACTATACTCAGATTTGTCCAGGTAAATACAGGTAATGTTGTTTTAAGATGTTGGCTGAGTGGGAATGAACCCATTATACACGACTTGTTGGAGTATCTGCATAATTGTAAGATAAACTTACACTAATATACTTGTGCGACAACTATATACCAACCAAAATCAAATGTAAATGAAATGTGCTATATAGTTGGGTAAACTTTACTATCTTGCTTAAAGAAGAAATGATTACCTCCTTGTAATGTAGCATGTAAGTAACAATTCAGTTATTATTACAAACTTTGGCTCAGGTGACCCTTAAAGTTCACGAACCTAAATTAGTATAACCAAAACAAAAATTCATGGAAGTGGATCTGCTGCTTCCAGACTTGATAACAAGCTATGGATTGCCAATGTATCAATTCCCAGTTTAAATGTGTATTATTTGCCAGATTGATTCCAGTGCAATTAATAAATTTCAGATTAAGATGTTGACATAACTGTTATAATTAATGGTCATGCATGGCTCGACTCTGCCCAGACATGGCTTGACTGACCAGTCACAGCTTAGATTTGTACAAAGACAAAATTAAGTTAATCTGTGGTTTCCAATAGATTGATCAGATAGTCAGAACCCTTCAGACAACTTCCAACTTACCCAATATATCTTAATTTGTTATAGGGCACATTTTCTGGGGAGAACAATAAGTTCTTATTACAAGTAAGGCTAAAGCCTGTTTTTGAAAAGTGACTATAATTCTCAGATAAAAAAAATCTTGACTTCATGCTTTTACAAATGTTGAATGTAAATTTTTTTTTTTTTAATTTTGTTAGTTACAAAGTATCCTTTAATGTAGGCTTAGTTAAAGTTGAAATAAATGAACTGGTGATTATTTTACTTACAAATATTGAAAGAGACTACAGTCAATTTTTGTTAGGCAAAAATATTGTTCAAAAACAGGCAATACTTTTTTTAGATGTTGACTGACTGGGAATGAACCTCAGTTCTAGACTGTCTGCAGCCTGCAATTATGTAAGGTGTGAAGACCTGTTCTCATCTAACAATCAGGCAGGTGCCCAGGGGTCATTATCTCCAGTTCTATATCTACGGTATATATATCACCTTATAAGTTCAGACCTGATACAGGTAAACTTTGACCAGGAGGTGTTGAAGCCTGAGGGGGGACATAATCTAATTAGATGGCCAAGTGTATGCCTGTCTAAATCTTAACACCTTATGTGATCAAACCAGGATATAATTGACCAGGATGGGCAGGTGAGGCCCAATAGTTAAAAGGCATTAATTGTATGTATTATTACTCTATACTAATGTATATTAAAGTGTATTATAAATTAATATATACGTTTAAACTAGTAGTGCACTACATTTAAACTACAGGTAAACTAGTGTGCACTACACCCTGAACCCCATTTAGGCCAAATACCCCTACAGGTAAATGGGCAGTCCCATCTACCTGTGATTCTTACCTGTACCTCACCTGTGTAGAATTTAGAAGCTGGCCTTATCATAAGTTAATATTAATTACTTTAATATATTAATGTTATGTAGTTATTTTTCTCAAACAACTTTCTTTCTTTCATTTCAAAACTATAAATTTTGTCATCATGATATTTACTCTAAGAGTTGTCCTAAACATTTCTTGCATACAGGACATAAAAATTGGAGCAATATCCATTGATAATTATTTGTTTAGGATAAATATATATTTCCCATGAAAAACTAATCACTACTTAATTAAACTAAATATTGTTTTTATTAAATACATTCATCCCTCAGACCTGTATATTCATGGAAGGCTATAGAGTTTTGTCAATCTTTATTTTTATTTTATTTTCTATATATCTAGACCTGTATGTATATTGCATGCAACAGTGTTGATATATATACCAGGGACGTATATGTGAGAGGGATAGGTAACTGTCTCTATCTGCTTGTAAATATCTAGCGAGATGAATTCACAGTTACCTCCCCTGATTTTAGCGCCCTCTAGCGTTTACCGCATGGCTTCCACGCCGCTTCGATGATCGAAGAAATTGCCGTGAAAACAGACCACTTGAAGTAAGTATTGCACCATCATTACGGTTCACTGTTGATACAAGTTGTTTAAACAACATTTTATTAACAATTGTTTCAGTATGGATGGCGTTGACGCCTGTGATTTTGGTCATATTTTCGTTTCTCTCGCAGTCATGGAGATGGAGATCCAAAAAATGGCCGCCCGGTCATGAATGGATATAACACGGGTCTTTGAAATACCTGCTCCGGTTGAAACCAATTATCTCAATAACTACTCCACCAATCGATTTAATTTTTGAACCATTTTAAAGCTGAGTGATTTTCACATGTATTACTACATGTTTGTAAAAAAATTGTATGATAAAAACTAGTTAAATATTTCATTGATGATTGTCAATTTTACAACATGGCCGCCCACTCGTGAATGGAAATAACACGGGTCTTTGAAATACCTGCTCCGGTTGAAACCAATTATCTCAATAACTACTCGACCAATCGATTTAATTTTTGAACCATTGTAAAGCTGAGTAATTCTCACATGTATTACTACATGTTTGTAACAAATTTGTATGATATAAACTAGTTAAATATTTCATTGATGTTTGTCAATTTTACAACATGGCCGCCCATTCGTGAATGGAAATAACACGGGTCTTTGAAATACCTGCTCCGGTTGAAACCAATTATCTCAATAACTACTCGACCAATCGATTTAATTTTTGAACCATTGTAAAGCTGAGTGATTCTCACATGTATTACTACATGTTTGTAACAAATTTTTATGATATAAAATAGTTAAATATTTCATTGATGATTGTCAATTTTACAACATGGCCGCCCACTCGTGAATGGAAATAACACGGGTCTTTGAAATACCTGCTCCGGTTGAAACCAATTATCTCAATAACTACTCGACCAATCGATTTAATTGTTGAACCATTTTAAAGCTGAGTGATTCTCACATGTATTACTACATGTTTGTAACAAATTTGTATGATATAGAATAGTTAAATATTTAATTGATGATTGTCAATTTTACAACATGGCCGCCCACTCGTGAATGGAAATAACACGGGTCTTTGAAATACCTGCTCCGGTTGAAACCAATTATCTCAATAACTACTCGACCAATCGATTTAATTTTTGAACCATTTTAAAGCTGAGTGATTCTCACAAGTATTACTACATGTTTGTAACAAATTTGTATGATATAGAATAGTTAAATATTTCATTGATGATTGTCAATTTTACAACATGGCCGCCCACTCGTGAATGGAAATAACACGGGTCTTTGAAATACCTGCTCCGGTTGAAACCAATTATCTCAATAACTACTCGACCAATCGATTTAATTTTTGAACCATTTTACAGCTGAGTGTTTTTCACATATATTACTACATGTTTGTGACAAATGTGTATGGTAGAAACTAGTTAAATACTTCACAGATGATTGTCAATTTTACACCATGGCCGCCCAGCCTCTGTAGTGAACGTAGGCTACATATGTAGAGTATATAGGCCTATACAGTCCCTGTAACTTACATGTATTTGGGGCAGTACAGCTCCTGTAAAACTTAACATGTACTGGTAAATTGTGCATCTGTGTAATGTATATACAGTCCCTGCTATATGCACGCAAAAGGACACTTGCTAAATACTTGGGCACATGCTGTCTTGTAGTCTCATTATAGAATAGAAGATTGACAAAAAAAAAGAATATATATACATAATGCACATGTCATGTATAGTGGAGCACCTGTTAGATATTTGTACTACTGGGTATCATTGCCATCAACAATTATGATTTTAAGATTATGTGTATCAATATGAGTTATCTATTGTAATGAGAGTCTAAACATTGATATGATGAAATGATTAGTAGACATTAAACTTTAACTTGATCTATTGATGTATTTTCAGGTATGTGACCCAGGCAGATTCAGGAACTTTCCAATCATTTAAATCTCCAGCATCTGTTTGTTGTCGCTGCTTGTGACTAAAAGACATATTCAGTGAAGTGCGAGAATTATGACTATCATATTTCGAATGTATTTGAGAAAATTAAAATTATAGATATATAAATTCTGTTTCTGTTATTTTTTTTTATGAAATTAATCTGATCATATCATGCAGCCTTTGGTATAAATTCCTGAACATGAATGTACCATCAACAAGGATACGGATATTAATTAAAATAACTTTACACGGGTTAATGTAATAATTTGGACCGTATATATAAAACTGAAGGAAGCAAAGAAATGATACAATCTGCCTTAACAGGGATTTATATATAAACATGGTCTCCTAAGTTAAATTACCGGTATGTATAAAAACCATATAGCACACATAGATTGACAGCATGTCTTTTGAACAACATTAACCACCCTGTTTTAATCTTTGCTCAGAAAAAAAAATAAACCAAAAAAGATTTTTTTTTCAAAAACTCATTTTTATAACTTGGATATTTATAATTAACGGGAGACTATCTTGGATTTTGAGTGAATTGTTTATGATCGATAATTCAAGGACAGTACTAGTTACTTGGTGGATCTTTCTCAAAATCTAAATCTAGTACAAAGACATGAATTCCGAATCATTTGCCGTGGTAGACAAGTCGAGAATCGGACTTTTAATAATGATTCAAAACCATGGCTTGGTAGCTACATCTACCAGACAGTAATATACCTAGACACAGTGGCAACAATAATCATTCAACATCATAAATGAAGACCTACTAATTCACAATCTAATCATATATACCCAGTATGAAATGATAAACGCAATCAACACACGAGTGTTGACATGACAGCGGAAATAATCTGTTGAGCTACTGCGCAAGCGCACACTGGGGGAAAACCGCTGTCGCTAACTTCACGGTTCGGTGCACAAGTACAAAAGCTCTCGCTAGACCATCGTCCAAATGGGTCAGTTACCTATCCCTCTCACATATACGTCCCTGTATATACATATAAGAATTTGAATTTGAAAAAAAATTATACAACAAATTTTAATTTAGTCAGGTTTTTCAGTATGGGTCAGATGTTTTGATTTGACCCTCAGGCCTCATGTAATTACCTGACCTGTCATAGCCTCAGCTCGGAACACCTGCTGACGTAAGCCTGTCAGTGACACAATTGAGGTGTGAATTCCTCACCTGACTATCACTGGTCAAATTTGAAACCAATTTGATTAAAGGGTTCAGTTGGAGATAACCAGGATTAAATGATAATACATATTTTAAGTTTTGCTCATCTTTATAAACTACATTCATGACATGAAATTAAAAATCATTGAGATTATTTGATATTTTCATATTTCCATTTAAAAAGTGGATATAATCTGTGGACTAGCTCTGGTTTTATACGTCTCTGCTCTGATGAGTTTTTGTTTTGTTTCATTCAAACATTTAATTATACATTGATAGTAAACAGTGGCAGATCCAGGGGGTGTCACTGGGCGCACGTGACACCCCCCTGTCCTTGACCAGGATTTTATTTAGTAGTAAAATATAAGATCACATTGATCTTGTGACACCCCAGCACTGTTTAGTATACATGTGCACAGTGAATCCATTTGCACACATTTTTATCAATATCAATTTCTTCAGTAATAATTGTTCAGTCTATCTATAACTCTGTCCAAGCCAAACACCCTGCCACCCAACTCCAAAAGTGTTGACTATGTAATTGACACTAATTGATATCTCCACTCCAGCATCAATTAAGTAATTGATATCTCAACCCCCGCATCAATTAACTTGGTCAGTGAACCGGTCACAATGTTTACAAGAATGACCACAGGTACAGAAATGTATACAAGCCTGTCTCTACCTGTGGAAGGACATTGGACATTGTTTAGTGCTTAGTAATTATCTGATACAGATAAGCTTATTAAAGTATCGCATACATGTACAATACATAATAATCATAAAATACAGTTACAGTGTTTATTCAAACATAAAAAACATCCATTAGTATCTAGCAAAATTTGGCTTATGAGACACTATCAAATATTCCTTGAGTAATTAGATTACATTTGATAGATATTTTTGTTTTCTTTGATACATAAAACAAAATTCTTTATAGACTACTTTCTACTCTCATAAAAAATATCAATTTATATTTAGTATGTATCAGTAAAGCGTTAAAAGTTTGAAATTTCGCTTCCGTTTCATTAAGAATAAAAAAATATCTGTTCAGAACTAAATCACATTCTATCAAAATTTGAGTTTCATCATGCATTTCTTCCGTGTAGAGGTATTTATTGCCCGTTTCTATAGTTGTGAGAATAGTCATTGTGAGAAAGTCACGTCAGGAAACGGACATAAGCACATTAAAACATGTATGTAAATAAGCATTTTATCTTATTACATATGTATTTGCAGTGTTCATCGCTAGTGCAACCAAAATTAACTGCACATTGTCAGAGACGTTTATAGCCCAATGTAATATATGTCTCTGATATTGTATTTGTTGAACAAATTTATTTGTTAAAACAACATGATGTTTTTGCATTTGCCGCAAAATTAACTTGAAATTTGAAATGGTGACACCCCCCTGAAAAAATTCTGGATCCGCCCCTGGTAAAAAGAATAAAATTTTTAAAAAAATATTAGAAAACAATATAGGTTTATATCTGTCCTTTACCAGATTCAGATTTTCTTAAATATTGTACTTAAAAAAAGTATTTTATGACACTTGAATTAATACAATCAAATGATACGTTTTGATTTTTAAATCTTTTTACATACATATATACTTTTCAAATGAATACATGATGAAAAATTATCTACAGTTTATATTGGGCGAAATATTGTTACGCTCAGTATCTAAATGCAGTTTGATAAACAATTAAACTGAAATTCATTATACTTAATTTTTTTAATAATCAATAAAAAGAATTCAATTAAAAAAATGATGCATTTCCCATATGTATAGCCCTAAATATTGAAGACAATTACAGGATGTATTGAATATGACTTGAAGGTTTATGTGTATATGTAATAATTATTAAAAAAAAAGAATAATTTAAAACCAGGTCAGTGTAATGGAATCATTTCAATTAATTATACATTCCAATTTCTAAGCATACAACCACAGACTTAGCCAAGTCCTTGATACAACAAATAAATAATATGCAGTAAGATTAGCCTATATTAGAAATAAGTAGCCTTTGCCAGTCACATTTATTGTACTTTTAAATGAACCTAATGACTTATATGATACATTTGTATCTATAATTTAAAAGGGACAGATACAGATCTAGATTTACATGTAGAATCATTTACCCTCCAGGCATAATTGTGTACTTGACCTGCCAAGGCCACATCCTCCCAGAGTTCAGGGGACACACCTGTAGGCTGGCTGTAGTTAGCCAGGTGTGAATTTCTCACCTCCCTTTGAGTCTCCCCCAGGGCCATCACTGGCCAAGTTTGATTATAGGCTAGGGCCCTAATCATTGAATGATGATCCAATTTGATAATTGACGACAACATTGTATAATAGTCAATTGGATTACATGTACATGTACAGATGTATATTGGTATTATGGTATGAAGAAGGAAATGGCTTTATATGTTTATTTGTACATAAATGTATAATGAAACGAAATACCAATGCCAGTACATGTAGGTATTATTGCATGGCTTAATTCTTAAAGTCAAATTCATTAAACTACTATACTATGTACAAAACCTGTTATTCTAATATCTGATCTTTTATATTACAATCTGTTGTTACTTGATTTCTTTATACACTTTTAGCAAGATTAACTATTGACAACATAATGTATTATATAGTTCATTTATTATACCATTTTAACCAAACACATTCCTTTCGATTGAATTGTAGAATGTAAATATACTTATATGTATACTTGTACCAAAATTTAACTTATATGTAAGTTAAAGTTTGTTTATTATATATTTATATTTATTCTTGACATGCAGTGTATTACTTTAAAACAAGTTACTATGATGATCGAATGTAATCCAGCATAAAATCAGAATTTTTCATTCTTGTGCTTATATAAGTAACAAACTAAAGACTTCTTCATTACACATCTTCAAAACATAAAATACAGGTAAATCATATTACATCTGTACAGGTAAGGACACAGCAGTCACAGGTATATATGAACACTCCCATTACCCGTATGGGTGTCTTCCCACTCAGCCAACATATCCTATTTTAGTATAGGGCACAGGTAGTGTTGTTAAGGGTGAGAACAATAGGCAAGGTTATAGTCTGTTTTTGGAAAGTGTCTAATTCTCAGGTAATAACTTACCTGTGGAATTAATAATAATAATCCCTTCCTACCATTTTCTAGGTAATCAACTGTTATCTGAGTGTTTGCTAGTATGAAACAAATACAATGTATAATTGTTTATTACAGTCTAAAAGAGGATTATTTGTAAGTTAGAAAATAAAAACCAAAACCTAAAATAAGAATTTTAAAGTGCAAATTTGTTCACTCAAATTTAGAGTGAATAATTATTCATTGTTTCTATATATATATTACATTCGTAATTTTTATATAGCATTTAATCAAATTCCGTGATTTAATGTAAACAGAAAGACATACCTCGTATAATAATGTGTTATATACGTCTCTGGTAAAAAAAAAAAAAATACAGTGTGGTTTTTGTGGTCAAACCTGACTGGACGTAGTGCACTGCTAGTTTATCTATAGTTTAAATGTAGTGCACAACTAGTTTAAATGTAGTGCACTACTAGTTTAAATGTAGTGCACTCCTAGTGCACTAGGGTGTAAAGGTTAGCGTACACTCAACTGTACAAAGAAGAATTTTAGTGTGATTGTCACTTTAACATTGTGAATTATCTATTGACACATAAGGATCTAATTTTTTAGAATCTGCTCATCTCATTACTTAAATCAATAACACATTTTATTTCTCAGTATTTAGCTCAAATAAGGTATTTGTGTTATATGCTTGTTCAATGAAAGGAACAGCCATTGTCTGGGGACGGTCATTGTTATTGAACATAACAATTATGACATCAAAATAATGATGACGTCAACAACCAGTCAATGGCATTTATGGCCTGATGAATGCCAACTGAATTTGGTAGGTATATATGGTGGCAATGCCGTTCAATGGTAAATATTACCTATGATGCAGGAAAGCCTCTCCATGTGTAAAGCAATGTCAATATGGCCCAGATGTGATAATAATGGCTCTTCATTCTCCATGTTACAGTCTTTTCCCCCAGGAAATCGGATTTTGTTAACTAAATGAAGTCACTAAAACATTATCATTTAAATGATGTAGGACTCAACTTGATAATTTACCTGAACATGTTCTACAAATTTCTAAAAGTGTTGTATGAGAGATGGGGAGGAAGTATTATAAAAACTTCAATTGCAAAGTCACTAAGAAAGCAAAGCATTCATCAGCTTATCATGTTAAAACCAACAGAGGTTGAAAGAAATCAGTTGAAATCTGGGGAGAAGATACATAGACAAGATCTAAAAGTAAATTGTGAAATACGAAAGAAGAAGCAACTCTTCAAAATAACTAGAAATGTCTGTGAGACATAACTGCCCCCACCCCCAGCTGGTTACATTACCATGGGACGGGATGGACATGGGTAACACTATATGCCCCCCCCCCCCCCCCCTTCATGTCGAGGGCATTGTTCAGGAAATGCAGTGTTATCGTTTATTCAGTTACATACTCAGTCATAATATAGAATTGGTTGAGTTTTTCAAGGAAGACATCTCCAATCTCTCTGTTTGGTCAACTAATATTAGAAATAAACACTGCAAATATTTTAATAGTATATGAGAGATTACTAGCATTTTAATAGTGCTACATTTTAAGGTAACTAATATTATAACTAATACCAGAATGAGGCTAGTAAAGGTTTTATTATTTTGAACTATTATCAGTTATTTAGACTGATGTTTTATCTAAAACATAAACATATCCTAAGTGTCTTTTGACCTAGGTCAAACAATTTTAATAGTAGCTAGGCTCCTAGGATTTTGACAAGATTTACCATAAAAATATAATACAGCAAATCACGAACATAGATCTTTTATATAGTCTGCCATATATCTTAATCTTTTATCAATCCAGTACCAGCTACACTTGTATGTCTTATTTATCATGTATAATTGGGTGTGTCGGTTCTAATGAGCTTCTAAGCTATGTTATATTGTACAGACATGAAATAAAACTTGATCAGATTTCATTTTATTTAATTCCATCGCTAGAATGGACATGGCAATAGTGCAAAGATTTGGTTTTAAAAAAAATAGGCATATAAGTTTCAATAACTTAAAAGAATTTATCCTCTCTTATTTTTCATGTCTTAATTTAGGTTAGTGTTATCAAACCTAGCTTAAATTATCAGTATTTTATTATAATTCAATTTGATTTAGACAATATAATTTTTATGAAATACATATCATGTGCAAGCATTAATAATGTATAAATGTACATAATGAATCCAAAATGATTGATTTCAATTAAATAAATTGTTTTTAAATAATTATACAATTTGTGTTAATAATAAATGGATTAATGTATCCAGTCATAAGTAGACGAATCTGGTTGGAAATATAGCCTTTATAGATAATCCCAAGCTATTTATTTGAAAAAAAACGTGATTTTTCTCATCCGTGTTACTTCAAATCCATTGTCCATTCATCCAAACATGATTTCCTGTGTTTTACTGCTGCCTTGTTACCTAATGAAATATTACTATTCACATAAATTTTAAACCCCGACATGGGTCAAATCAGCTGGCATGGTCACTCGACCGCAAAACTAATTTTAAGATCTCGGCCTATTGTTTGGATATCACAGAGAGTGTGTTAGTCTTGGCTAAACATATAATTACTGTATTGTACAACCGTAACAGATATTACAGGTACCCACGTAATGTGAAGCCCACCAGGGCATCCTATTCCCCGGGGCCATGTGGTGGCAATGATATAAGGCTTTTGACCCACGGCTCCGGTCAATTTACCTGGAAAATTGTTGTTGATATAATGACTTGATTGCATTTAGACTATATGCAAATACCTACTTACCGTTCTGTGAATTACAGTTCTTTTTAAAAGCAGCCCATGATTTTGGTGACTGATATTTCTTGCGTAATGCCGAAGTCAGCAAGTAGCCTCTGCATCATCCGGCCCCTTCCTATGACAGTTTACCCGGATGGCGCTGATGAATAACGTAATGCGAGGTCAAGTGAAACTGAAATGTTTGGTGTTGCAACGCTGCACCGTCGGCGGTGACCTTTTGACCCGAAACCGGGAGCTCAGCTAACAGGTGTCAAGATTAAGCTGCCAAAGCATGGTTAGCTTCCCCACTTACTTTTGTGTGTTACTGTATTTGACACACTCATCTACTTTGCATTCAAGTAACCTGTATTGACGAAAAATATCTAAAAATCAAAACGTAGTTCTTCTGGCAATCAGCATAGTTGGATAACTCTTGGCATGTAAATCAGAGCATTATTGTTTTTTTTTTGGAAAAGCTTACCAGATCGGCTGATGAAGCGAACGCGTACGATGACCTTGAAACTGACAGCCGCTACAAGTCACAGGGGCATGCGAATTTGTTACAACTAGTTTTGCTCGTGGCCTGAACTAAAGTGTTTAGTCAATTTTATACAAGGGGGGAGGGGGGGGGGCGAAAATTGATATAAACACCCACAAGTGTGTCTAAATTCATGATATCTGGTCTACGTGTACTTTAACATAAGTAACGCGACGAGAAATTATATATTCATATAAATAGATTATACGTTTCTGCATAATATTTTTTATAGTTATCCTTCCGGAGCCTGCCAGGGTGGTATAGGGTCTCGTGTGTGTCTTCTGGGTCTTGCCGTGCATTTCCCCTCTCTTGTTACATGTATGCTTTTACAATATAAATGTCCATCAATTTATATATTGATGACTGATTAAACCAGATTCCTAGATTATTTGTCGCCTCTAGGAATCTCTGGCCATAACGATGTTATTTACATGCTAACGCTCCGCCCCTTTCAAAATCATGAAGATTTGCCTTAATACCATCTAACCTTAACGGTAACCGTAACTTGGAATGTTACGGCACATGTCTAGCTAATCGTAATTAACACACTTTGATTCTTTTACAGTAAATAAAACTAGAAACCTGTACATAAACAGAATGTATAATATTCATTTATACACACACATACACGAAAATGTATACTTAAAAAATGTTTTGACATCAAGTAGGTATATACCTTCCTAATGAATTACATCATAAAATGATAATAGGCAAATTTCGAAGTTATTGTTATACAGTTTGGAAGGGGCCGTGGTTGCCGAGTGGTTTTGGTGTTCCGACATTCTACCACTAGCCCTCCACCTTTGGGTTTCGAGTTCGAATCCCACTTGGGGCAGTTGCCAGATACTTACCGTAGGTCGGTGTTTTTTCTCCGGGTACTCCGACTTTCCTCCACCTATAAAACCCGGCACATCCTTAAATGACCCTAGCTGTTAATGAGTTTGGTCACGCTTTACCTGTAAATAAACCCCAACACTCGCATCTGTTGATTTCTAAGGCTTTGAAAGGATACAAATCAGGATAGTAGGCGATTGGGATTCCCTTATTTGCGCAATTTCCTGATGTATGTACCTTAATTCATTTTATTTGTATTTATCACATAATGAGTTGACAGCGAATTTTACACTTTAACTCTTTCCTGTGTTAGTCAATGGAGAGGCGGATCCCTCACTGGAGCCCGAATCCTTGCGTCCGATCGTCCATTAAATGGTCTTTTCCCTGACTATAACTTGAAAACAGATACCGACCAAACCTTGTATACATATTGGGCTAGTACAATAAGTGTTCCTTTAGCCCTTAGTGAGATTTCAATTACGATATTTTTTGGTTACCATGGAAACGAAGTCAGAAATACAATATCACTTTTCCGGGCCGTAACTAGGAAAACTATTCAACAGATCTTGATTTGATGGCACATGCACCATATATAGCGTAAGCTCCGCCCATTATGACACAAGGGCTGCTGTGCTGTTGTGTTTGACGTTTCAGACCAACCAATCATTCTTGGTTATTCACATTCAGAGACAGCTTGACAAACAAATGACGTACTGTACACAGAAATATATATGTTATGCCAGGAACGTATATGTGAGAGGGACGTCCCTGCCATGACCAAATGATATAACGATACAATGATAAGTTATTGAATGCAGAATGTTAATAACATCTTGTGAGACTCATTCTTTACAATTTTACAAGGTTACTACTAAACGCCATTTCCTTGAACTAATTTAACGCTAAACGTATTAATCGACAAATTGTTGACGCAAGATTTGAGATACATTCTACTTGGCGAGGTAAAACGCTACACGCACAAGAACTATAAGCCTTTTTGAACCTCCATCTATAACCATGTGATACACAATAAAGAGGTACTTTATATATAAATATGTGCTTATTGTAGACCTTTCTTTTTCACATAACAAACCCTTTGCAAGTTATATGACCATTGGCGATGTCGTTGATAATAAGGCTTCACCTGAAACTTGAGATATTAACAAATACATTCACTTTTCTTGTTTATAAACACACCCGTTCTCGTATATAATTCATGTAGATAAAGCTACCACAAAATGGTCATTTTCTTTTAGAATATTTTAATGACAAGGCCTTGTTCAACATTCGTACCAGAATTTAATAAACAAAGGCCTATTTCTGGGACGTGAACCAGCCAAATCAACTGACAAAATTTTTTAGTATTTGTATGTTAATAAAGTTTCAGATAGTGCCAGATAACGGGCGGAACTGTAATGCGAACGTCGGTTAAGAATACTGTAAGCGTCTTTATTTTAGAGGTAGTTTAATTTTAAGTTCAATTTCTGTACAGTGCTAAAATTTTGAAATTAAAACTGAACATGTACAAAGTAATGTACGTCTATACTACAGTACAGTGCAACTAACCTCTTTATACGGGTAAATGTCTATGTACGGATTGGTTCTTCTTTCTTACAGTAGTTAAACACGTCTAAATACCGATCCTCTGAATTCCTTATATACAGGATCTATCGGGAATGGTTACAAAATACTCAAAATACTTCTATAAATCGGTCTCACCTTGGCAAACATGGCATGGCTCAGGTGCGACCACCCGACCATGAAATAAACACCTGGGACCATTGTTGCTGTATTATAGGTAGATATGCTCAACTGTTATTTAATTATGTGCGTGTACAATCATTAGGTTAATCAACACGGTCAAGATGAAAGCATGTCAAAACACCATGTTTGTTGAAGCGGTACGGTCTGTTTATCATACGAAAACAACCGGACTTTGCATCTAATTTTAATGAGGCCCGATGGGGTTATTATTACAACGGATAAATAACACACATATACGGAAGCCATTGCCAGGTGCTATTTTGAAAGGTAGTGTCGATATATTGGTTACCGATGTACTAAAGAAAGCCGGCATCGACAGACCGACTTCAACTAGCACATAATGTTAAGGAAATACACTTCACTAGGTCCTATTTACTTAATTACTTAGATGTAGAACAAGTGAAGCCGATGATTTGAAACTCACGACTGCGCTAGATTCATGTCTACGCTAAACTCATATTTCACATTTTTCTGTGCTTGCGCTAAAAGAATGTGCTAAAACAAACTGTTAACACAAAAATCGAAGAATATCAATGAAACAAATACTTTTCAATGTTGCTTTATCACACATTGGTTAACGGGCCACAGTACCACATTAGTGCTGTTTATGTTGTCGGCAATGACCTCCTTTCATGTACATGATAGTGTATAGGAATTATACAAACGTACAACTGACAAGATACCGCTAATACACGGGCTGTAAAGCGATTAAATTCAGTCCCCAATCGAATTGCAACAGGTAAGCTTTCAATACACACATGGAATGATTTAAACGTTTCGTCTTCAGAGTGTGCAAGGTAACGGGACGGTCTGCAATGCAAGGTTTAATTCAGAATAATCAAAACATTTGTTCACAGCTTTTCAAGCAAATAATGCAGACTGTTAACGAAGTAAACAAACGCTTTTCAATGTTTGTTAATCACACTTTAATTCATCGATGTCTAATATGACATAATGAAATAAATTAATAAAAATTAAAGCGTTGGGTTTTTATCGTGTACTTATAACATGAATAAAGACATCGTGATGGTGTATCACCACAGGTAAGCCAGGACCCGTCACCAGCTCTATAAATAGACTGACAGGCACTCGCTGTCGTTAACAGCCGACGGGCATGGTCGGTCGATCGACAGCGTGGTATATATATATACATACAAGGAAATCTATGGGTACTTTCACCGCAAAAAGAGGTAATATCACCGGGCTGGTGGTAATATCACCGGGCTGGTGGTATTATCCTCGACTTGGTGGGAGTATCCTAGATCTGATGGTACTCTCCTAGAACTTGGGAAGTCCCCTCGCGAGGAAGGAACTAAAAGTGTATTAGGGGTAGTAACTTCCTTTTTGGCGAGGGTACTTCCCATAAACTATTCCCTAGTGGGAATAACAAACCGAAGAATGAATTCGGCCTAGAGATGGATAAATTTGTAACGAAAACACCTAGAGAAGCCCAGGAGAGAGTGAAGAAGGCGCCGAGAACGCAATACAAACAGAGTACGATAGAATCTCTGAAGGTAAAATTAAGCATTTAAAGGATCACGTTCATTGTAGATTTTGTACGGGCACTCGGAAAGAGGTCAAGAAAAAAAGGGTACAGGTAGCTATGCCCAACCATTTTTTTCTGCATTATTTGGAAGTATGTAGTAGCTTTATTTTTGAAGAGTATCATCACCTGATTATAAAACAACAATCAGAACAATTTTATCTTAAAAACTGAATTTTTAGTGAATTTTCGAAAATCGGAAATTTTGATCTTCAAAGTCACATGGATTCAAACATATCATTATTTTTGTGGTTAATTTCTCTTCATTTTCATATGATTTTGGTTAATTTACTCGCTTCAATAAGAAAATTAGAGCTTTGACATTTCTTTGACAGACACGCTCGATCTACCTTGGCGCCATTCTCTCATTGTTTTGGCTGGTAAATCAACGAGAGTTATCGAATGTTAAAATAACATCACCCATCTTTGCATTTAACACTGGTAAATATGATAAAATCGCTGTACTTCCGAAGGACTATTTCTGTGACGTTTTTTGGTCACTCGCCAGTGTTCAATAGGAGTTACCTCCCCTTTGCTTGGGCATAGCTAGTACAGGTAGCTGAGGTACATATACTTATGGTACATGTAAAACATGCTTACGTTATATATATATAAAACAGAAGAAGAAAGCAAACATTTAATATTTCATATAACTTTTATTCAACAAAACAAACACATATATGCATGTTTTTCATAAACATTTTCATTTCCATAACTTGTGTGGATGAAAAGCTGTTTTTAGGTCACCTGAGACGAAGTCTCAAGTGACCTATTCTAATCGCCTTTTGTCCGTCGTCGTGCGTCCGTAAATTTTTTACATTTTCGACTTCTTCTCCAAAACCACTTAACCAAATTCAATGAAATTTTACAGGAAGCTTCCATGGCTGAGGGTGAACCAAAATTGTGAATTATATGGTCCCCACCCCCCAGGGGCATGCGGGGCGGGGCCAAAAAGGGTAAAATTGACTAAAACTTCAAAAATCTTCTCCTCTACTCTCAGATATGGTAGAATCAAATACTCTTCATAGATAGAAGAATCTTAAGGTGCTTTACCAAAATTGTGAATTTCATGACCCTGGGGTCTCATGTTTGCCCCTGGGGAGGGGGTAAACTTTATTATAGTTTATATTGGGAAATCACATTTTTGACTATTATTTGTTGGATTTGTATTGGAATTCATTCTAACTTGTATCTAATTATCAGCATGGGATGACACTTTGATGGTATGTACATGTTGGCCCTAGTTGACCCCCAGGGGCTGGTGGGCGGGGCCAAAAAGGGTCAAATTGACAAAAATTTCAAAAATCTTCTTCTCTACTCTCAGATATGGTAGAATCAAATACTCTTCATAGATGGATTGGTCTTAAGGTTCTTTACCAAAATTGTGAATTTTATGACCCTGGGGTCTCATGTTTGCCCCTGGGAAGGGGGAAAACTTTACTATAGTTTATATAGGGAAATCACATTTTTGACTATTATTTGTTGGATTTGTATTGGAATTCATTCTAACTTGTATCAAATTATCAGCATGGGATGACACTTTGATGGTATGTACATGTTGGCCCTAGTTGACCCCCAGGGGCTGGTGGGCGGGGCCAAAAAGGGTCAAATTGACAAAAATTTAAAAAATCTTATTCTCTACTCTCAGATATGGTAGAATCAAATACTCTTCATAGATGGAAGGGTCTTAAGGTGCTTTACCAAAATTGTGAATTTTATGACCCTGGGGTCTCATGTTTGCCCCTGGGAAGGGGGAAAACTTTACTATAGTTTATATAGGGAAATCACATTTTTGACTATTATTTGTTGGATTTGTATTGGAATTCATTCTAACTTGTATCAAATTATCAGCATGGGATGACACTTTGATGGTATGTACATGTTGGCCCTAGTTGACCCCCAGGGGCTGGTGGGCGGGGCCAAAAAGGGTCAAATTGACAAAAATTTAAAAAATCTTCTTCTCTACTCTCAGATATGGTAGAATCAAATACTCTTCATAGATGGAAGGGTCTTAAGGGGCTTTACCAAAATTGTGAATTTCATGACCCTGGGGTCTCACGTTTGCCCCTGGGGAGGGGGTAAACTTTACTATAGTGTATATAAGGAAATCACATTTTTGACTATTATTTGTTGGATTTGTATTGGAATTCATTCTAACTTGTATCAAATTATCAGCATGGGATGACACTTTGATGGTATGTACATGTTGGCCCTAGTCGACCCCCAGGGGCTGGAGGGTGGGGCCAAAAAGGGTCAAATTGACAAAAATTTCAAAAATCTTCTTCTCTTCTCCCAGATATGCTGGAATCAAATACTCTTCATAGTTGGATTGGTTTTAAGGTTCTTTACCAAAATTGTGAATTTCATGACCCTGGGGTCTCACGTTTGCCCCTGGGGAGGGGGTAAACTTTACTATAGTGTATATAGGGAAATCACATTTTTGACTATTATTTGTTGGATTTGTATTGGAATTCATTCTAACTTGTATCAAATTATCAGCATGGGATGACACTTTGATGGTATGTACATGTTGGCCCTAGTCGACCCCCAGGGGCTGGAGGGTGGGGCCAAAAAGGGTCAAATTGACAAAAATTTCAAAAATCTTCTTCTCTTCTCCCAGATATGCTGGAATCAAATACTCTTCATAGATGGATTGGTTTTAAGGTTCTTTACCAAAATTGTGAATTTCATGACTCTGGGGTCTTGCATCTCCCCCTGGGGAGGGGGTTAAGTTTACTATAGTATATTGGCAGAAAAAAAAACATTTTTTTGCATTATTTGTTTAATTGCCATAAGAAATTATGCAAATTTGGTTGAAATTATCAATATGACATGACTTTTGAGTAGTATGCACATATTGACACTGACTGACCCCCAGGTGCCTAAGGGGTGGGGCCTAAAAGGGTCAAATTGACATAATTTCAAAATTTCATTTTTTCCACTCCCAGATATGCTACAATGTATTGTTATAAATATTCATCTCAACATTCCCATATTTCTCTTTCATGTCAAACATCAGGTGACCGTTAAGGCCCATGGGCCTCTTGTTTAGATTATATTATGAAGAAACAAAACATTAAAAATTGAACCAAAAACATTATTTCACTCAAAATTGGGGGAAAATAGTAAGACTTATTTTTTTTATGATTTCAGTTGCATTGCCTCCCCTTTCATTGCAACTGCACTTTTTGTAGGTGGTATAGATTTTCCCGTATCACATAAAACCCACTTCTAAAGTATCTAAATAAAGACTGATTAAACCATGTGTATCGAAAATGCATTATAAGGAACATCTGAGTTAAACTTAATTTAAACAACCATGGTACGTTATATAAGATATATTATGAAGTCTATACCGATTGAAATTTCAAAACGACAGACCTCCCTCAACAGCTGACACAACACTTCAAGTTCATAACACATCTATCCGACACTAACTATGGCACTTTCAGTTCGTGGGTTTCTCCTCCTCCGTTCTGTATTTAGTACATCACGTGACTGAATACTGCCTTCCCATTGACTACACACATGGGAACTATGCAGGGATAGTGCCCGCTCACCCGGACACTATCAAATTTGGCGCGACGTTCAACGCGAATCCATTATAATGTCACTATTAAGTTACGTCACTATGTTTGGAGAGCACGATAATTGGCGCGAAAAATAAACATGGATCATGAGTTGCTTGAAAATGGCTGACTTTGGAATGGGCTGAAAGCTGGCCATGGTTTATCACAATAAAACAAGTTTTGGTGTATATTTAAGCGGAAGGGTGATGTACTATAAACCCATTATGGTCCTGTTGAGAGGGCAATATTGCCTCATAGTATTGCCTCGTGATGGAATAGTGCCTGAGCCGAAAGGCGAGGGCACTATTTCATCCCTCGACAATACTATGAGGCAATAGTGCCCTCTCAACAGGGCCATAATAGATAAATAGCATTCTCTTTTGAATAAGGCAAAGGTGCAGTGTAAGTGTTGTCAAGGGCAACACTTAACTCCATTCACTGTTCACTCATTAAGTCACAATATACGTGTACTTGTTTCGCCAGAACTTATTTCTGCTCATTATCAATGTTTACATTGAACTGCGATACGGTAAAGTAATTCCAGTCTTTCTAAATGTTAACACATACACTTTTTGAGTCACAGAGAAGTACTATAGCCTTATCCCCTATTGTTGTCCTTTCACTGACATGGCTTCAGATCCAAGCATGCATACTTCGTGATTACTGCTAGTCCAAACTTCAGCACAGAGAGTTCACTTTTATGAAGGGTTTGTGATTTTCCTCTTTATAGTAGGGGGGGTGCCTATTGAGCAACATTTTACCATTGTGACAGTCAGAATTACTATTACGATTGTATTGCGTTATCAACAAACTATTGCGATAGTCATTGATACCAAAAATATTTAAAAGGTTGTATTTAAAATGACACAAGTACCTTAGTTTACTAAGTTTAGGCCAAAATATTTATATATTAAGTCCATTTAAGTTTGCATAATGAGTAAGTTATACTTATTATTGTAATATTCACTCAAGAGTTTCATATCAACCAACTACATTAAAACTTCTTGATGAATATTTGTTTAAATGATGCCATTTAGGTAATAAAATACTATTGTTGAAATTTTCGATACTATTGCGATAGTCACATACTATTGCGATTGTCTATTGTATTGCCATTTTACTATTGAGATAGAACTATTGGGTGGTACACTATTGAGATAGAACTATTGGGTGGTACACTATTGCGATAGAACTATTGGGTGGTACACTATTGCGATAGAACTATTGGGTGGTACACTATTGCGATAGAACTATTGGGTGGTACACTATTGAGATAGAACTATTGGGTGGTACACTATTGAGATAGAACTTTTGGGTGGTACACTATTGGGATAGAACTATTGGGTGGTACACTATTGTGATAGAACTATTGGGTGTTACACTATTGTGATAGAACTATTGGGTGTTACACTATTGTCATAGAACTATTGGGTGGTACACTATTGTGATAGAACTATTGGGTGGTACACTATTGCGATAGAACTATTGGGTGTTACACTATTGGGATAGAACTATTGGGTGGTACACTATTGAGATAGAACTATTGGGTGGTACACTATTGAGATAGAACTATTGGGTGGTACACTATTGTCATAGAACTATTGGGTGATACACTATTGTCATAGAACTATTGGGTGGTACACTATTGTGATAGAACTATTGGGTGGTACACTATTGCGATAGAACTATTGGGTGTTACACTATTGGGATAGAACTTTTGGGTGTTACACTATTGGGATAGAACTATTGGGTGTTACACTATTGCGATAGAACTATTGGGTGGTACACTATTGTGATAGAACTATTGGGTGTTACACTATTGGGATAGAACTATTGGGTGGTACGCTATTGTGATAGAACTATTGGGTGGTACGCTATTGTGATAGAACTATTGGGTGGTACACTATTGGGATAGAACTTTTGGGTGGTACACTATTGGGATAGAACTATTGGGTGGTACACTATTGTGATAGAACTATTGGGTGTTACACTATTGTGATAGAACTATTGGGTGTTACACTATTGGGATAGAACTATTGGGTGATACACTATTGTGATAGAACTATTGGGTGGTACACTATTGTAAATAGAACTATTGGGTGTTACGCTATTGGGATAGAACTATTGGGTGGTACGCTATTGTGATAGAACTATTGGGTGGTACACTATTGTGATAGAACTATTGGGTGGTACACTATTTTGATAGAACTATTGGGTGTTACACTATTGTGATAGAACTATTGGGTGGTACACTATTATGATAGAACTATTTGGTGGTACACTATTGCGATAAAACTATTGGGTGGTACACTATTGTGATAGAACTATTGGGTGGTACACTATTGTGATAGAACTATTGGGTGGTACACTATTGTGATAGAACTATTGGGTGGTACATTATTGTGATAGAACTATTGGGTGGTACACTATTGTGATTGAACTATTGGGTGGTTCATTATTGTGATAGAACTATTTGGTGGTTCACTATTGTGATAGAACTATTGGGTGGTACACTATTGTGATTGAAGTATTAGGTGGTACACTATTGTGATAGAACTATTGGGTGGTACACTATTGCAATAGAACTATTGGGTGGTACACTATTGTGATAGAACTATTGGGTAGTACACTATTGTGATAGAACTATTGGGTGGTACACTATTGTGATAGAACTATTGGGTGGTACACTATTGTGATAGAACTATTGGGGTGTACACTATTGTGATAGAACTATTGGGTGGTACACTATTGTGATAGAACGATTGGGTGGTACACTATTGTGATAGAACTATTGGGTGGTACACTATTGTAATAGAACTATTGGGTGGTACACTATTGTGATAGAACTATTGGGTGGTACGTATATATACACTACTGTGATAGAACTATTGGATGGTACACTATTGTGATAGAACTATTGGGTGGTACACTATTGTGATAGAACTATTGGGTGGTACGTATATATACACTACTGTGATAGAACTATTGGATGGTACACTATTGTGATAGAACTATTGGGTGGTACACTATTGTGATAGAACTATTGGGTGGTACACTATTGTGTTAGAACTATTGGGTGGTACACTATTGTGATAGAACTATTGGGTGGTACACTATTGTGATAGAACTATTGGGTAGTACACTATTGTGATAGAACTATTGGGTGGTACACTATTGTGATAGAACTATTGGGTGGTACATTATTGTGATAGAACTATTGGGTGGTACACTATTGTGATTGAACTATTGGGTGGTTCATTATTGTGATAGAACTATTGGGTGGTTCACTATTGTGATAGAACTATTGGGTGGTACACTATTGTGATAGAAGTATTAGGTGGTACACTATTGTGATAGAACTATTGGGTGGTACACTATTGCAATAGAACTATTGGGTGGTACACTATTGTGATAGAACTATTGGGTAGTACACTATTGTGATAGAACTATTGGGTGGTACACTATTGTGATAGAACTATTGGGTGGTACACTATTGTGATAGAACTATTGGGGTGTACACTATTGTGATAGAACTATTTGGTGGTACACTATTGTGATAGAACGATTGGGTGGTACACTATTGTGATAGAACTATTGGGTGGTACACTATTGTAATAGAACTATTGGGTGGTACACTATTGTGATAGAACTATTGGGTGGTACGTATATATACACTACTGTGATAGAACTATTGGATGGTACACTATTGTGATAGAACTATTGGGTGGTACACTATTGTGATAGAACTATTGGGTGGTACGTATATATACACTACTGTGATAGAACTATTGGATGGTACACTATTGTGATAGAACTATTGGGTGGTACACTATTGTGATAGAACTATTGGGTGGTACACTATTGTGTTAGAACTATTGGGTGGTACACTATTGTGATAGAATTATTGGGTGGTACACCATTGTGATAGAACTATTGGGTGGTACACTATTGCGGTAGAACTATTGGGTGGTACACTATTGAGATAGAACTATTGGGTGGTACACTATTGTGATAGAACTATTGGGTGGTACACTATTGTGATAGAACTATTGGGTAGTACACTATTGTGATAGAACTATTGGGTGGTACACTATTGTCATAGAACTATTGGGTGGTACACTATTGTCATAGAACTATTGGGTGGTACACTATTGTCATAGAACTATTGGGTGATACACTATTGAGATAGAACTATTGGGTGGTACACAATTTAGATAGAACTATTTGATGGTACACTATTGTCATAGAACTATTGGGTGGTACACTATTGTGATAGAACTATTGGGTGATACACTATTGTGATAGAACTATTGGGTTGTACACTTCTGCGATAGAACTATTGGGTGATACACTATTGCGATAGAACTAATGGGTGATACACTATTGCGATAGAACTATTGGATGGTACACTATTGTGATAGAACTATTGGGTGGTACGCTATTGTGATAGAACTATTGGTCGGAACACTATTGTCATAGAACTATTGGGTGATACACTATTGTGATAGAACTATTGGGTGGTACACTATTGTGATAGAACTATTGGGTGATACACTATTGTGATAGAACTATTGGGTGGTACACTATTGTGATAGAACTATTGGGTGGAACACTATTGTCATAGAACTATTGGGTGATACACTATTGTGATAGAACTATTGGGTGCTACACTACTGCGGTAGAACTATTGGGTGGTACACTATTGCGATAGAACTATTGGGTGGTACACTATTGTGATAGAACGATTGGGTGGTACACTACTGTGGTAGAACTATTGGGTGATACACTATTGTGATAGAACTATTGGGTGGTACACTATTGTGATAGAACTATTGGGTGATACACTATTGTGATAGAACTATTGGGTGGTACACTACTGTGGTAGAACTATTGGGTGATACACTATTGTGATAGAACTATTGGGTGATACACTATTGTGATAGAACTATTGGGTGATACACTATTGTGATAGAACTATTGGGTGATACACTATTGTGATAGAACTATTGGGTGATACACTATTGTGATAGAACGATTGGGTGGTACACTACTGTGGTAGAACTATTGGGTGATACACTATTGTGATAGAACTATTGGGTGATACACTATTGTGATAGAACTATTGGGTGATACACTATTGTGATAGAACTATTGGGTGATACACTATTGTGATAGAACTATTGGGTGGTACACTATTGTGATAGAACTATTGGGTGGAACACTATTGTCATAGAACTATTGGGTGATACACTATTGTGATAGAACTATTGGGTGCTACACTACTGCGGTAGAACTATTGGGTGGTACACTATTGCGATAGAACTATTGGGTGGTACACTATTGTGATAGAACGATTGGGTGGTACACTACTGTGGTAGAACTATTGGGTGGTACACTATTGTGATAGAACTATTGGGTGGTACACTATTGTGATAGAACTATTGGGTGGTACACTATTGTGATAGAACTATTGGGTGGTACACTATTGTGATAGAACCATTGGGTGGTACACTATTGTGATAGAACTATTGGGTGGTACACTATTGTGATAGAACCATTGGGTGGTACACTATTGTGATAGAACTATTGGGTGGTACACTATTGAGATGCATCGATAGTTTGATGTATTGTTGCACCCCTAGTGGAGGGGGGGGGAGGGATTTCTTGATTTCATTATGCATATTGATATCTGTTTTAGTTATTGCAGATTTAATCGCAATTTCTTATCAGTCTAGAATAATAGACTGACAGGAAAATGTAAAATTATTTAAACCTGTTAGTGATATTAAAGAGTTATCTTCCTTTACATGTTGTGAATATTAATTATGTTGCAACAAAAAATTAAAATTGAAGCTGTTGAAAATTATTGTTGATTTTTTTCTACCAATATTTTGTTTAAATTTTTGTTTTGATTAACAAGAATTGTATTACTAACCTGTGTTACAAGTTATAATCATTTCCTTTGAAACACAAATGAAATACAGAGTTGAAGCCGTCCCTATATCATTTTCAAGCGTAGAAATCGAAAAGGACCCCATTAATTTTCAGGATTTCCATTTAAACTATGCAGAACTATGTAGACCTCATTTATTTTAGGAAAAGAACCCATTTATAAAATACCCAGTGTGAACCCTGAGTTACTTTTATGCGACGAAAAGTTAATTTTGCATTCACTGTACAGATCTGGAGTATCTAGAGACAGAGTGATTTTAGAACATTTCGTTTACAGGGTGTTGTGGTGATTGAAGACATCCGTCGAATCCAAGCCAAACTACGCTTAGAGAGCACAACACAGGAGGAAATGGTGGAATGCTTGAGGGAACTTAGCAAGAAAGTACCGCCTCGCACTGTGATGAAGGACACCAAGATAGGTGCTTACAATTAAATGTTTACTGAGAAAATATGTGCCTGTATAAAAATCTAGTACATTGTGTTTACTGTTATCTTGTAAAGATTCTAAACATGTTTATAGGGCATTGTGACTATTTTGCTATTATACTTTGCCTTAAAAAGTTCAGGCATCCTGTACCAAAGTTCAAAACTAACAAAAGTTACAAAACTGTAACTAACAAAAATGGTACTTACAAAACTGTAACTAACACACTTTACACAAGTGTAACTTACAAACATTAAAAAACTGTAACTTACAAAACTGTAACTTACAAAACTGTATCTAACAAAACAGTTATTTACAAAACTGTAACTAACATCACTGTAACTTACCAGAATTCTTCTGAATTTTCTGATCGTGTGACCTTAAACATTTATCCGTATCTTCTTGTCTTTGTCTATACGTTTACGGAATCATTGACTCGACGCTAGCTATTCTTGTCTCACTTTCCTTGTTTTATTGTCCCATCTCCAAAGCGTTGTGGCTCTGTCAGGGTTGGGACCCTGACTTGTTTCACTTTCTTTGTGCCTGCCGACCACGCCACATCGATTAGATAGATTATCCATATGAAATACTTTATTTTGTTCTAAGTAATCAATCAATTCGTTATTATCACACATTTTCGCATAATTGTTCCACACTACTAAGCATCGGTGGCTTGCTATTTTGTTACTTTATCGACGCTTCATAAACCAATCGTTATTGTTTCAAGATGGAGGGTAAATGTGTTGGAGAAGGCTGTCAACTATACTTCAAGAAACGTAGTGGCAATAAGAACAGAACTGCACGCAGTGTTAATAGTCCACAATATTAATGGCTCCTAGATACGCTGGTGCAACAAGGATTGTTGTCAGCAAAGGAACAAGCACTCATTTGCCAGAAGTGCTACATGAAGTATCTTCGGAACAAAAATCAGCCTGAACCTGAAACCGAGGAGAACCAGGAAATAGAGGAAGAAGACGACTCCCCGTCCCATATCCTGCCATTGCTGACCCTTCATGATCTTTTGAATGGATCATCTTCACACAAAAAATGCTGTCTCTGTCTTGTTACCTTTGCAATAAATGGAACAGAATCAAAGACATCACCTGATCTATTCACACAATCTGTGGTGCCCCACCTCATCCCGCGTCTGCTCCATTCACCTTATTGGTAACGACTTAGATCCGTCTACAGAGGTAGTCCTTGATGGTAGAGGTTCCTTGGAATCTCAGTTACCATCAAAATCGTCCGAAATCATTAATGACCTCTTAGAAGTGTCGCACGTCCTTTCACAGAACCAGTCTGCGTTTGCAATAAGCTTTTCTTCTCTTGATGACTTGGCATGCATGGCCTGGACAGGTTGGTCCAAAGATCAGTTCCTCGAAATCCACTATCACTGTTTCCCATATCTTTCATCTGGTATATATACCAAGACTACACACGATGCTCTACTACTGTTCTGGGTAAAACTGAAAACCGACATTTCCTGGAGTCAGTGTTCTTCTCCTTTTGGAATTTCCAAGTCAAGTGTGTCCAAAACTGTCCACTCCATAGTACAGGCATTAGACACACCGATAGACCCACAATTGCTAGGGCCGGATCACTTGACAAGAGAACAGTTGCTCGGGCACAATACTGTCTTTTCAGAAGCATTTTTTGGAGATAAAGCCACTGCCATATTAGATGGCACCTATATTTATATCCAGAAAAGCTTCAACCACAAGCTCCAGAGAATGTCCTAGCCAGAAGAAGAGAAACTATCTCAAATTCATGAGCATCGCCTTACTAGATGGCTACTTTCTGGACACAGTAGGACCATTCACTGGCAGCGAAAATGATGCTACAATTACAAAAGATGTCATGGACAAGCTAGTTACTTGGCTACAACCAGATGACAATGTTGTCGTTGACCGAGGTTTTAGAGATTTCCTACAAGTTCTCGAAGCCTCTGGCCTCAATGCTAGCATGCCGTCATACCTGAAACACGGTCAAAGTCAACATTCTGACGTCCAAGCAAATCTTGACAGAACTGTCACCAAATCGAGGTGGATTGTGGAATCCTATCATGGTCGTCTGAAACACTGGACGTTCTTCCGACAGCTTTATCAATGTCATTGAGGCTTTGCTTCGAACCGTCACAGCCTGTCTGAATGGTTATAGAGGACCGATCTACCAGAGATCTCCAGAGATCTCCAGAGAGAGATGCCAAAGATAGGCTAAATTAATGGCTGAACGTATGAAGGACCGTTTGACAACACCGAATGGTTAAGCTCAGAGAGTCAAGACAGATCCAGATCTATCTAGACGGGCAAGGTCCGATTTTGTCAAGATGGATGCATCTTCCGTACTGTTTCCCCGTCTCGATCTCGATTACTTGAGAACCATTACGTGTGGAACGTATCAGATATCTCTGGCTCCTGGTTATATCGCCGAACATTTAAGTGATGACGGAGACTATGAGGTGCGGCTTTACCAGCACTCCCCAGACCTTCTCCGATGTCAAATACATTCGCGATACAAAAGCCAAACGAAATATAACGCTTGGGTACGGTTCACCGTTTCACCTGATGATGAGGCCCCAATAAAAGACTACTACTGCCAGTGCCCAGTTGGAGAGAGAACGATGGGAATGTGTGCGCATATCTCCAGTATCTTGTACTACAATTGTACCTTGGGTATTACAGGGCGTTGGAAAACCCTCGACCATTACAACCACAGGTAAAGAAATTCCGATTAAACTTGAAATAGTTTTCCATGCGGCAACATGTCAAAATGTCATATGTCATATGTCAAAAGTATGTTTGGGGCTCGATATGAAAGATCCCCGTTACCATGTGACTCACCAAACTTATAAATATAGGTATTATACAATCGCCCGTAGCTATGAACACTCTCGTAAATGCAAAAACCAACCAAAATCATAAGGAACACGTTTTGTGTGTTGTTCTGTCTATTTGTCAGCCAATGTCTTCAACCACGGGGACTTGTGAAGTAGCCATCTTGGATTTCTTTCATGAAAAAGTGTTTCTCTCACTTTTTTTCATATCTGTGTACATATTCTAAACATACCGAACAAATACTCTCGTGTTTTTGTTAATTATCTAAAGAAAGTCGAAAATCGGCAATTCAACCATAGGCTAATTCAACCCAAGATTTGAAAATGTTCCACCATTTACATTTTGATGATTTTTCCTCTCATCAATAGCATATTACGTACTGTTTGATAGGATAAAAATTGGTTTGCATCCAACGCCCATAAAAGGGTGTGTTCTCTAAAAAACACAGTTTTTGTGTCCAAAATGTTATCATCGAAAATGGCATTTTTGAGATTGTTTCTTCCATAAAACAGCCAAATGGCGCAATGGAAACATGATTTTTTCTCACAATCATGCCATGAATGTATTCTTTATGGTGACTATCATTTGATTAGATTTTCATCAATATTTTACATAACATGCACATTTTATCAACACTTAGACAGCTTCTGAAAGGTACAACTTTGAGGAGCCATAAAAAACAAACCAAGTGACCTAAATCTTTATACTTTATAGATTTGTGACCACAACGGCATGGGCAATGCACCACCAACAGGAAATTTGAATTAGAGAAGGGGCCATTTTGGAAACAGGCCCTTTGGTCAGAAGCATCCTTATTGGGTGGGGACTCAAAATTGTACAAATGGTAGGGCTGAAGGGGTCAATTTGGCTATATTGATATGAAACAGAGCAATGTATATTGCTCATATTTTTAGCTCACCTGGACCGAAGGTCCGGTGAGCTTATGCCATAGCGCAGCGTCCGTCGTCCGTCGTCCGTCCGTCGTCTGTCAACATTTTCTTCAAATCGCTACTAGTCAAAAAGTCCTGATTGGATTTTAACCAAATTTGGTCAGAAACATCCTTGGGCGAAGGGGAACAGATTTTGCATAAATGGTGACTCTGACCCCCAAAGGGCCAGAGGGGCGGGGCCCAATAGGGAAAATAGAGGTAATTCTTTTAATCTCTTCTTGTCAAAAAGTCCTGATTGGATTTTGACCAAATTTAGTCAGAAACATCCTTTGGGGAAGGGGAACGGATTTTGCATAAATGGTGACTCTGACCCCAAAGGGGCCAGAGGGGCGGGGCCCAATAGGGAAATAAAGGTAATTCCTTTAAATCTCTTCTTGTCAAAATATTATGAATAGATTTTGTCCAAATTTGGTCAGAAACATCATTGGGGGAAGGGGAACAGATTTTGCATAAATGGTGACTCTGACACCCAAGGGGCCAGAGGGGCGGGGCCCAATAGGGAAAATAGAGGTAATTCCTTTAAATCTCTTCTTGTCAAAAAGTTCTGATTGGATTTTGACCAAATTTGGTCAGAAACATCGTTGGGGGTAGAGAAACAGATTTTGCATAAATGGTGACTCGGACCCCAAAGGGGCCAGAGGGGCGGGGCCCAATAGGGAAAATAGAGGTAATCCTTTAAATCTCTTCTTGTCACAAAGTTATGAATAGATTTTGTCCAAATTTGGTCAGAAACATCGTTGGGGGAAGGAGAACAGATTTTGCATAAATGGTGACACTGACCCCAAAGGGGCCAGAGGGGCGGGGCCCAATAGGGGAAATAGAGGTAATTCCTTTAAATCTCTTCTTGTCAAAACTTGGATTTTGACCAAATTTGGTCAGAAACATCGTTGGGGGTAGAGAAACAGATTTTGCATAAATGGTGACTCGGACCCCAAAGGGGCCAGAGGGGCGGGGCCCAATAGGGAAAATAGAGGTAATCCTTTAAATCTCTTCTGGTCACAAAGTTATGAATAGATTTTGTCCAAATTTGATCAGAAACATCGTTGGGGGAAGGAGAACAGATTTTGCATAAATGGTGACACTGACCCCAAAGGGGCCAGAGGGGCGGGGCCCAATAAGGGAAATAGAGGTAATTCCTTTAAATCTCTTCTTGTCAAAAAGTCCTGATTGGGTTTTGACCAAATTTAGTCAGAAACATCCTTTGGGGAAGGGGAACGGATTTTGCATAAATGGTGACTCTGACCCCAAAGGGGCCAGAGGGGCGGGGCCCAATAGGGAAATAAAGGTAATTCCTTTAAATCTCTTCTTGTCAAAATATTATGAATAGATTTTGTCCAAATTTGGTCAGAAACATCGTTGGGGGAAGGGGAACAGATTTTGCATAAATGGTGACTCTGACACCCAAGGGGCCAGAGGGGCGGGGCCCAATAGGGAAAATAGAGGTAATTCCTTTAAATCTCTTCTTGTCAAAAAGTTATGATTGGATTTTGACCAAATTTGGTCAGAAACATCGTTGGGGGTAGAGAAACAGATTTTGCATAAATGGTGACTCGGATCCCAAAGGGGCCAGAGGGGCGGGGCCCAATAGGGAAAATAGAGGTAATCCTTTAAATCTCTTCTTGTCACTAAGTTATGAATAGATTTTGTCCAAATTTGATCAGAAACATCGTTGGGGGAAGGAGAACAGATTTTGCATAAATGGTGACACTGACCCCAAAGGGGCCAGAGGGGCGGGGCCCAATAAGGGAAATAGAGGTAATTCCTTTAAATCTCTTCTTGTCAAAAAATTATGATTGGATTTTGACCAAATTTTGTCAGAAACATCGTTGGGGGTAGAGAAACAGATTTTGCATAAATGGTGACTCAGACCCCAAAGGGGCCAGAGGGGCGGGGCCCAATAGGGAAAATAGAGGTAATCCTTTAAATCTCTTCTTGTCACAAAGTTATGAATAGATTTTGTCCAAATTTGATCAGAAACATTGTTGGGGGAAGGAGAACAGATTTTGCATAAATGGTGACACTGACCCCAAAGGGGCCAGAGGGGCGGGGGCCAATAAGGGAAATGGAGGTAATTCCTTTAAATCTCTTCTTGTCAAAAAGTCCTGATTGGATTTTGACCAAATTTAGTCAGAAACATCCTTTGGGGAAGGGGAACAGATTTTGCATAAATGGTGACTCTGACCCCAAAGGGGCGGGGCCCAATAGGGGAAATAGAGGTAATTCCTTTAAATCTCTTCTTGTCAAAAAGTTATGAATAGATTTTGTCCAAATTTGGTCAGAAACATTGTTGGGGAAAGGGGAACAGATTTTGCATAAATGGTGACTCTGACACCCAAGGGGCCTGAGGGGCGAGGCCCAATAGGGGAAATAAAGGTAATTCCTTTAAATCTCTTCTTGTCAAAAAGTTATGAATAGATTTTGTCCAAATTTGGTCAGAAACATCGTTGGGGGAAGAGGAACAGATTTTGCATAAATGGTGACTCGGACCCCAAAGGGGCCAGAGGGGTGGGGCCCAATAGGGAAATAGAGGTGATTCCTTTAAATCTCTTCTTTTTAAAATGTTATGAATAGATTTTGTCCAAATTTGGTCAGAAACATCGTTGGGGGAAGAGGAACAGATTTTGCATAAATGGTGACTCTGGCTCCTAAGGGGCCATAGGGGCGGGGCCCAATAAGGGAAATAGAGGTAATTCCTTTAAATTTCTTCTTGTCATAAAGTCCTGATTGGATTTTGACCAAATTTGGTCAGAGACATCGTTGGGGGTAGAGGAACAGATTTTGCATAAATGGTGACTCGGACCCCAAAGGGGCCAGAGGGGCGGGGCCCAATAGGGGAAATAGAGGTAATCCTTTAAATCTCTTTTTGTCACAAAGTTATGAATAGATTTTGTCCAAATTTGTTCAGAAACATCGTTGGGGGAAGGGGAATAGATTTTGCATAAATGGTGACACTGACCCCAAAGGGGCCAGAGGGGCGGGGCCCATTAGGGAAAATAGAGGTAATTCCTTTAAATCTCTTCTTGTCTTAAACGTTATGAATAGATATTGTCCAAATTTGGTCAGAAACATCATTGGGGGAAGGGGAACCGGTTTTCACATAAATGGTGACTGACCCCTAATTATATAAGGGGCCATTTTCGTGACTTTAGAGTAACAAGTCGGAGATTAATTCCAGGTGAGCGATGCAGGCCCATTGGGCCTCTTGTCCTGGTAGCATCACTATGGGGCAGGGATTCAAAATTAAATGGTGGTGGGGCATATAACTTTAAACGATTGAGATCCCAAACCCCAAAACTATATATGCAATTGCTGAGCAAAAAGAGACAAGCACAAATATGATTTTAGATTTGATCTCGTGGTCTTCCTGGCCCTTGCAGGCTTAGCTCCTGAGTCATAAACTTTTAAATGATTGAGATCCCCACTCCAAAACTATATATATAATTGCTGGGTATAAAGAGACGATCACAATCATGATTTTAGATTTTACTCAAGGGTCTGCCATGCCCTTGCAGTCTTTACTATTGTGTCATAACTTTTAAACTTTTGAGATCCCCACCCCAAAACTATATACAATTGCTGGGCATGAAGAGACGATCAAAATCATGAGTTTAGATTTGATCCCATTTACCAAACTTTTAACTTATACAGATATGCTTCAAGGATTGGTCTTTCAGTCTATCCATGTCCTTGGGATCTTTTTGGAAAATATTTTACCACAATTACCTAGATACCAATGTATCCAGGTGAGGGATACAGGTCCTGAGGGGCCTCTTGTTTCATGTTTAATTTGTAACATACTAAGGTACATTAGCAATTGATTGTGATGACATATACATATACATGTACTAGTAAATTGAATTGAAGGCATAAGGTCTGTTTGTTAAAATTGTGTTGGGGTCATAATTCTATGTTTAATATGAACAGGTAAAGATGTAAACAAGCTAAGGCAACATGAAGACAGTGTGGTCAGGAAAGAAGCTAAGAAGGTCTACATCAAATGGAAAAGCCATTTTGAGGTTAGTTTTTCTTACAGAAAAGAACTTACTCTTCTATTCACATAGAAATGAAAGAAAGCAATTTCACACTTATACAATAAACATTATAAAGAAACAGCTAATTTCTTTTTTAAAGCAGAATTAATATTGAACAGAAGTGTATTCAGTTACTCTCCACCTATATACAAGAGGTTAATATGTCTGAGGATTTACTACAGTACTGTGCATTCCTCTTTATATCATGTTGCATTTGTCAGACAAAAACATGATGTTAATAGGTACATTGTACCCTCGACCTATCGCCACCTGAATCTACCGCCACCCTCGCATACCGCCACCTAAACCTCTAGAACAGATTTCCCTTCTATATAATTCCCTCGTTAAGTTCACCACCCTCGTATATCGCCATCCGCCACACCCTTTAAAATACAAAATCCCGAATCGCTATACATTTCCCTTGACGATAACGCCATATTGGTCTGTTTTTGGAAATCGAGGAAATCTTTAGTGTTCAATTTGGAATGGCATGTGGCAAAAATAGGTCAATAACTATTTTCAGATATAAATTTGTGCCAATGTAAATCTACAGTATATGACGATATAATACTAAGCTTGTTTTTAATAAAATGTTGGAAATGCAATCTATTATGCAATTTAATTCTTGGTAATAATTTTCATAATTTGATACTATCGCCACCCCCGTTATACCGCCATAATTGCTGTGGACGAAAGGTGGCAGTATAAGGAGGGTACACTGTATTACAAACATATCTCGCGTGAGATCAAATCGAGATTTGAAAGTGATTGAAACCTCACAAAAGCAGATCCTTAAGAGGAATTCACCTCAAAATACATTATATTAACCAAATAAAATTTATAGATTATATAGAGGGGAAAATGGTGTTTGTGGAAAACATGGTATTACCGTATTTGACCGGGAATAAGCCCCCACCCCCTGAGAAAAATAATTGATCAAAAGTAGGGAGGGGTCTTATTCCCGAATACACCCCTGTTCACAAAAGTCCGCCATCTTGGATATTCTACTGTTTTGATCTAGGAACTCAGTCTACACTATACCAGAAATGTAATTCTAGTTGTTTGTTTTGTTAAAATAACAATTTACATTCAGAATGTTTAATAACAGTCACTACAGATTGATGCCATTGATGGTGCTGTTAACAGATTTTCTATTAGCAATTGGTCAAGATAATTCAAGCATCATCTTTAATGAATTTTCATTTATAAGTTAATAAGTATTCATTTAGATACAATAATAACATTCAGATGTGTAAAAGGAATTAATAGCAAGACAATTAGACTGCTTGTCGTTTGTCTACCGCCATTACGAGATTTGAGATAGGCCTAGCTGCAAGGCAGTAAATAACTTAATTTGAGTAAACCATGTAAAATTAACACAAAACCAATGCATGAATCATACAAAAACAACAAACCAACTTATCTGCATTGAGTCTGGAAGCATTAAGAGCAAGAGACATGTATTTATGGATAAAAGTCTTCCAAAAAACGCTAAGGCCATCTGAAGCAGCCATCTTGTTTTCTCAGAGAGCTGGTTGATACAAATTTCAGAATGACAATTTTAACGAACTGATATTGACAGAAAGGTTAGATTTGAAACAAACTACTTGGCAACAAACTACTTCAAAATGAATTTACTTTTGCTTTATCACTACAAAATATATTTTCTTTATTTTCTTTTTCAATATAGACTTGCATATAATGGATCAAGTACAAGAATAATATTTCGTTTTTGTTCAAAGTTTGCAAAATGCACAACCAGTTCAAACATGAAAGTATGGTGTTCTTAACACCAGCTAAACAATGTTTTATTTCATGTTAAGCCTTATAGATATTTCTTTTTTGCACACAGTTAGATATATTTTATGTTCAGACACAAAATTAAAAAAATTTAACGTGCTTTTTATTGAGAGAAAGACAAAATTTAGGGTGGGGGCTTATTCCCAGGCTCTCACCCTGTGTCAAGAACCTTTGCCAAAGTGGGGAGGGGGCTTATTCGTGAGAGGGGGCTTATTCCCGGTAAAATACGGTAAGAGGAATAGGAATATTAACAGGAGTGATATTAAGTGGAATCCACTGTAAAATGAGTTATGGACATTGTGTTCTAATGGTACCCGGATGCAATCTGTGTGATGTACATGTATAATATCTTTTGCTGATATATTCTGTTGTGATTTCCAGCAATATTTGCAGGCAAAACACAAAATCAAGTTTAGCTTTAGCAACAAGCTTATTTTTGTTCTTCTTTCAGTATTGTCATACATAGTCAATTCTACATGTACGGATCATGAAAATTTCTGCATTAGTTGATTATAAATTGGATACCTGGTATTTAGTTTTAAAGCTGGCAAAGTATCTTCTGAAATACAATGTCTCATACACAGGACTATATATTAACTTAGGTTTATCCAAATACAATGTCTCATACACAGGACTATATATTAACTTAGGTTTATCCAAATACAATGTCTCATACACGGGACTATATATCAACTTACCGGTAGGTTTATCCAAATACAATGTCTCATACACAGGACTATATATTAACTTAGGTTTATCCAAATACAATGTCTCATACACAGGACTATATATTAACTTAGGTTTATCCAAATACAATGTCTCATACACGGGACTATATATTAACTTAGGTTTATCCAAATACAATGTCTCATTCACGGGACTATATATTAACTTAGGTATATCCAAATTTTTAAGAAACATGGACTACCGGTTGTAGCCTTACAAAACTGTGCTTTAAAACATTAAAAATGACTGTGGTTGCACGATTTACCCTTGAAAACATGTTTATAATAGACTATGCATTCCTGTTTGATCTACGTGTTGTGTATATATTCCCAGTGATATCATGGATTTATGCATACCAAGTAATTGTCTTCTTAATCATACTCTCTGCAACGAAGTTAGTGGGGTATACTGGAATCAGGTTGTCTGTCTGTCCATCTGCCTGTAGATGTGCGTAACTGATCATGTTAAAACATTTTGATTGCCATGGTAACCAGGTCACTATACTTCTTTTTGGAGGGGGAGGGAGTGATTTTTACTGACAACTACCTTGGTACTCATTGACCTGTTAACTGATTCAAGTCAAACTACACAGGAATGTTAAAGACCATTTGTAAATGTGTATGCATGGTATTTTAATGCAGAATTTTTTGTTGCCATGGTAAACAGGGCAAAATACCCAAATTTTTGTTGAACACTATATTGTCAGCACAACTCCATGAAAACTTATAAACCGATTTCAATGGAACTACACATGTATGTGTAGATATGCATGCAGATTTCCCTAACAGAAATTTAGGTTGCCATGGTAACCATGTCATTTTTGTTGGAAACCTTTCCTGACCAGTAAAACAAATTCAACAAAGTTTTACATGAATGTTATGGACAATGTGTAGATATGTTAGGGACAATGTGTAGATATGTTAGGGACAATGTGTAGATATGTTAGGGACAATGTGTAGATATGTTAGGGACAATGTGTAGATATGTTAGGGACCATGTGTAGATATGTTAGGGATAATGTGTAGATATGTTAGGGAGAATGTGTAGATATGTTAGGGACAATGTGTAGATATGTTAGGGACAATGTGTAGATATGTTAGGGACAATGTGTAGATATGTTAGGGACAATGTGTAGATATGTTAGGGACAATGTGTAGATATGCATGTTAGGGACAATGTGTAGATATGTTAGGGAGAATGTGTAGATATGTTAGGGACAATGTGTAGATATGTTAGGGACAATGTGTAGATATGTTAGGGAGAATGTGTAGATATGTTAGGGACAATGTGTAGATATGTTAGGGACAATGTGTAGATATGTTAGGGACAATGTGTAGATATGTTAGGGAGAATGTGTAGATATGTTAGGGAGAATGTGTAGATATGTTAGGGACAATGTGTAGATATGTTAGGGACAATGTGTAGATATGTTAGGGAGAATGTGTAGATATGTTAGGGACAATGTGTAGATATGTTAGGGACAATGTGTAGATATGTTAGGGACAATGTGTAGATATGTTAGGGACAATGTGTAGATATGTTAGGGAGAATGTGTAGATATGTTAGGGACAATGTGTAGATATGTTAGGGACAATGTGTAGATATGTTAGGGACAATGTGTAGATATGTTAGGGAGAATGTGTAGATATGTTAGGGAGAATGTGTAGATATGTTAGGGACAATGTGTAGATATGTTAGGGACAATGTGTAGATATGTTAGGGAGAATGTGTAGATATGTTAGGGACAATGTGTAGATATGTTAGGGACAATGTGTAGATATGTTAGGGACAATGTGTAGATATGTTAGGGACAATGTGTAGATATGTTAGGGAGAATGTGTAGATATGTTAGGGACAATGTGTAGATATGTTAGGGACAATGTGTAGATATGTTAGGGACAATGTGTAGATATGTTAGGGAGAATGTGTAGATATGTTAGGGACAATGTGTAGATATGTTAGGGACAATGTGTAGATATGTTAGGGACAATGTGTAGATATGTTAGGGACAATGTGTAGATATGTTAGGGACAATGTGTAGATATGCATGCAGATTATTTTATGCAGATTTATAGTTGCAATGGTAATCAGGTCACTATAAACAAGTTTTTGTTGGAAAATTTTGGCTGGAAAAAAGTTCCTAAACCTTTGAACAAAATTCAATGAAACTTCGCAAGAATGTTGTGTAGATATATCTGCAGATTAAAATGTGTTCGTCATCAACATTGCATTATTAAAGTTTTATTGCAAAGGTGGGAGGCGGGGGGTATGAGTTGGCCATTGGCTAACAGTTCTATTTTTCTTTTAAAAAATCGGTTTCCTAAAGAGGTGAATGACATAGTTAAATAATTTCTTTTACAAAATATATGTACAGTGTATATATCCTGTTTTAGAACTTACAAGACCGACAACAGATAGAGGTGAAGTGTGATGCTAGAACAGAAAGACTTCGGGCATCAGGACAGAGGCTGTTGTCCGAGTCCCTGGGGGTAAAGGTAAACACACACTTACTGATATAGATAAATAGGACAGACTGTTGTCCGAGTCCCTGGGGGTACAGGTAAACACACACTTACTGATATAGATAAATAGGACAGACTGTTGTCCGAGTCCCTGGGGGTACAGGTAAACACACACTTACTGACATATATAAATAGGACAGACTGTTGTCCGAGTCCCTGGGGGTAAAGGTAAACACACACTTACTGATATAGATAAATAGGACAGACTGTTGTCCGAGTCCCTGGGGGTACAGGTAAACACACACATACTGATATAGATAAATAGGACAGACTGTTGTCCGAGTCCCTGGGGGGACAGGTAAACACACACATACTGATATAGATAAATAGGACAGACTGTTGTCCGAGTCCCTGGGGGTAAAGGTAAACACACACTTACTGATATAGATAAATAGGACAGACTGTTGTCCGAGTCCCTGGGGGTACAGGTAAACACACACATACTGATATAGATAAATAGGACAGACTGTTGTCCGAGTCCCTGAGGTAAAGGTAAACACACACTTACTGATATAGATAAATAGGACAGACTGTTGTCCGAGTCCCTGGGGGTACAGGTAAACACACACTTACTGATATAGATAAATAGGACAGACTGTTGTCCGAGTCCCTGAGGGTAAAGATAAACACACACTTACTGATATAGATAAATAGGACAGACTGTTGTTCGAGTCCCTGGGGGTACAGGTAAACACACACATACTGATATAGATAAATAGGACAGACTGTCGTCCGAGTCCCTGAGGGTAAAGATGAACACACACTTACTGATATAGATAAATAGGACAGACTGTTGTCCGAGTCCCTGGGGGTACAGGTAAACACACACTTACTGATATAGATAAATAGGACAGACTGTTGTCCGAGTCCCTGGGGGTACAGGTAAACACACACTTACTGATATAGATAAATAGGACAGACTGTTGTCCGAGTCCCTGGGGGTACAGGTAAACACACACTTACTGATATAGATAAATAATAGTCTTACTCCACATTACTGACTCTCGCTGGTTAGTCACTTGAAATCAATTATGTATTAGATTTCCTACTGTACCTGTCGCAGAATATGCTGGAGTTTGATTTTCAGAATGTTAACACTGGGCAAAACGTTTTAATGGACGGTTAAAGGGCAAGAGTTTAATTTGGTCATAATTCCACAATTCACTGTATTGATTTCAGTCTTGGAATTGTGGATTGTTTTTGATGAGGCAATGGGAGCTTAGTTAATACAATAGTTCTATTTGGTAATTAAACACAATGTTGTAAATTCCAGGTCATCTGACCCTATTGCCATCATGCACCATCTGTCGTTGTGTGCCATGCATAACCCTTCAAACAACTTCTTCTCAATAACTAAAAGGCTCAGGGCACTGATATTTGACCTGTAGCATGCTGGATTGAAGTGCTACAGAGTGGTCAAATGATTGACCTTGGCCTACTTCCAAGGTCAAAGGGGGTCAAATGTCTTAAATCTTCTTCTCAATATCCAATAGGCCTGGTGTACTGATATTTGGCATGTAGCATACAAAAGTGTGCCTGTATGAAGGGCTACCAAGTTTGTTAAAATGAATGGCCTTGACCAAATTTCAAGGTCACAGGGGTCAAATGTAATAAAAATCTTTCAAATGATTCTTCTCAGTAACTTAAGGGCCATGGTCACTAATATCTTGCTGGCAGCATTCTGGGATGAAGGGATACCACATTGGTTCATTGACCCTCTTACAAAGTCACAGGAGTTAAATGTGTTATTATCTTAAAACACCTTCACAATTACCAACAAAAAATTGTATAGCTGACTTGTCTTTAAAGTGGGATGACTGTTAAAGCCCATGGGCCTCTTGTTATGATTTTTATGCTGGGGTGCTATCTGCCAGCAGCTTATTGCTACTAGTCTTTCCTCTTATGTAGGATCTCCTTTCTATTTACGATTATCTCTGGCAGACGTTATCAGTGTTAATCTTAACTAAATCGTGTAGATTCATTCAAACCTAACCATAACAAGAATTACGTGTAATTACATGTCTCACCTTTCCCACTTTGCTGATAATGTTTAAGTCCCAACAATAAAATCAGTATGACAAAATACATTACAGCAAGATGATTTCAGTAACTTGGCCAAGTTTCGATTTAACAACATATCAATAACACTATAAATAGTGGATGCTAACATAGATTCTCAAAATTCCCATGTTGTTGCCCCAACACAGAAAAACCTGCAACTAAATTTCCTCCAAATTTCAGTAAGGTCTTCAGTATGATAATATTAGTAACTACCCTAATTTTCAATTGAATCCGATATCAGTGACACTATAAAAAGTGGACTTTAATGCAAATTCACAAAATTCCCAGGTTTTTGCCCCAAAACAGCAGTTTGCCTGCAAATTGTTCAGTACCTGGTATTATGATATTAGTAAAACCCTAAGTTTCAATTGAATCTTATATCAGTGACACTATAAAGAGTGGACTTTAACACAAATTCTCAAAATTCCCATTTTTTTTGCCCCAAAACCTGTAACACAATTTGTTTTAAATTGAAGTTAGGTATTTAGTATGATGGTTTGAGTAATGTGACAAAACTTCAATGCAATTGGATAATTATAACACCGTGAAAAGTGGACTTTAAAGCAAATGTTGAGGCTGCCGTCGCTGGAAAAGTAGCACCTAAGTCTCGATTTCTCGACTATTGTCGAGGCGAGACAATTAGCTGCACAAATGAATCCATTGTGTGAACTATCATATTGACTTTCCTGTTTAAGTTTGGTAATTTCTAATTGTTTGATTTAATACCATAACACTGGTGACTACAAAACTTTTAATTTCCATGGGAGTACTTACTTTTTACCAACCATGCTGACTTTTCACCAACAACTCTTACTTTTTCAGCGAGGTCGGTGAAAAGTCAACTTTTGCTGATCTTGCATAACCTTTTATTTCTATTCTGTACTTCATCCAAAATATCATATTTAAACTGTTTTTCGCCTTAGCTTGCAGTACTTCCAGTACTTTGATTTTTGTTTTAATTCAGGAGGAGAGTACTCTACCCGAGGTAATTGAACGGGACACCTTCCATTTGTTTAAGCGTTTGGTGAACAACAACTACAGACGGACGATACGAAACATAGTGTTTACACTGAAACATCAGGAGGAGGTTAGAAGTGAGGTGTTGTCTGGAGAAATGTCGGTCGAGAAACTTATACAAACCTGTAAAAAGTGATTGTCAAGTAGTTCTGTGAGTGTAAATGTTGTAAGTGTAAATGATGTGATTAGTGTAACTGTAAGAAAGTGTAAATGTTTTAAATGTAAATGAATAGATGTCAGATGAAATATGTGATGACAGCTTAAGCTCACCTGGTCCGAAGGATCAAGGTGAGCTTATGCCATACGGTGGCGTCCATCGTCCTTCTGTCAACTGTCGACTTCTTCTTCATAACTGCTCAACAGAATTTGACCAAATTTGGTCAGAATCATTCCTATGAGTTGGGGACTGGTACAAATGGTGGGGCTGACCCCCCAGGGGACTGGGGGCAGGGTCAAAAGGGGTCAATTTGGCTAAATTGATATTAACGCCTTTTACTGAAATCGAGCAATGTATATCGCTCATATTTGCCTGGTAGCATCGTTATGGGGTGAGGATTCAAAATTTTACAAATGGTGGGGATGAGCCTCCCAGGGGCCTGAGGGGTGGGGTCAAAAGCAGTCGATTTGGTCTGTATTGATATAATGACTTCTTCTCTGACAAGCAACAATGGATATCACCTATATTTGCCTGGTAGCATCATTATGGGGTGGGAATTCAAATTGATACAAATGATGGAGCTGAGCTCCCAGGGTCCTGATGGGCGAGGCTGAAAGCAGTCCGTCTGCCACATCCTTGCATACTTGACTCCAGAGTCAAAACTTTTAAACGATTGGAATCCTCACCCCAAAACTATATAATTATGGCATTGCTAGACATAAAGAGACGAACAAAATTGTGATATTAGCATTGATGTTGGGGTCTAACACACCCAATTTCCTGATCAGTTGAACTTGAAAACAGATACCAACCAATTAACCAAACCAAAATTAAACTGATACACTTCAACGATTGGTCTTTGGATCTGTCCCTGTCCTTGGGATCTTTTTGAAAGATATTTTACCATGATTACCTAGATACCAATTTATCCAGGTGAGCGATACAGGTCCTTTGGGCCTCTCGTTATAAGTGTAAATGGGTTATTTATTTCAAATGAAGCTGTATACAACTAAAAACAGGTTTGAATTGATAATTGAGTTTAAATGAAATGTTTGTAACCATGTCACTTCTACAAGTGTAGGTAGATAGAAAGAGATGCTGATGTGTGACATGTCAGTATTCAAGTGTAAATTGCTGTCAGATGATGTGTGACACGTCAGTATTCAAGTGTAAATGGCTGTCAGATGATGTATGACACGTCAGTATTCAAGTGTAAATGGCTGTCAGATGAAATGTATGATGGTGTGTGACACGTCAGTATTCAAGTGTAAATGGCTGTCAGTTGTGACACGTCAGTATTCAAGTGTAAATGGCTGTCAGATGATGTGTGATAAGGCAGTATTCAAGTGTAAATGGCTGTCAGATGATGTGTGACACGTCAGTATTCAAGTGTAAATGGCTGTCAGATGATGTGTGACATGTCAGTATTCAAGTGTAAATGGCTGTCAAGTGTAAATGGCTGTCAGATGAAATGTATGATGGTGTGTGACACATCAGTATTCAAGTGTAAATGGCTGTCAGTTGATGTGGACAAGTGTATAAATGTTGTAATTGTATAGTTTTTTTCCTGTCCATGGTTTGATGATGATATAATTATTATTGTCTCCTCAGAATTTGTTTACACTGAGGATCAATTATCATTAAGTTCAATTCATAGAAATTAAGCTGCATGTAGATAGTTTTTTGTTTTCATATATCATTTACAATATTTTACATTGTGTAATTTTTATATTTATTTGCTATTGAAATAATAAATGTTGACCTATATTTTTGGTTTTCTTCCATTTTTCATTTTAGATAACTTTCCAAAGATCATCATTACATCTCTTTCCATCTTATTACTTGGCTTACAAAATACATATACAGAGAAAGTTTCAAGTCTCAAGTGAACTATTCTAACCGTCTTCTGTCCGTCATCATGCGATGTGCGTCCGTAACAATTTACATTTTCGACTTCTCAAAAACCCCATTGTCGGAAACCCACGGTACACTTCTCTTGCATCCCGTGGGCCAGAATCGGTATAAACCTTCGTTTCCCCGAATAGAAGTTTATTCGGAGATTTAGACCAATCAGAATGGTCATTTCTCGTGACACTCTGTTGGATCATTTTACCGTGACCACGACCAGTATGTTTCTGTAGGCATGACGCCGATGGCAATCGCCATATAGCAGGACCTTATATTTTAACCACAATCAACACGATTATAACACAACTGACAGGTTTTGTGGACAGGCGGTGCTACAAATGAAACGGGATATCCTACATTGCCAAGAAGAAGGACCTGTACTTTGTATTTATCGACCTGGAGAAGGCCTTCGACAGAGTGCCGAGGGAAGTGGTATGATGGGCACTGCGGAAATCTGGAGTCGATGAGTGGCTTGTATCAGCTGTCATGGCCTTGTTCGAAGATGCTAACACTGTGGTCCGCACCAGCTCTGGGGACACCGATAGCTTTGGAGTCAAGGTGGGAGTCCATCAAGGATCAGCACTCAGTCCACTTTTATTGGCAATAGATATGGATGTAATCTCGCGCATGTGCAGAGAGGGCCTCCCCTGGGAGGTTCTCTATGCAGATGACCTGGTTCTCATGGCAGACAGTGAAGGAAAGTTGATAAGAAAGATCATTGAGTGGAGGAACAGCATGGGCTCAAAGGGACTGAAAGTTAACACCAAGAAGTCTCAGATGCTGCTGTCCACCGGGTGTGTTAATCCTACACAAGAGAGAGGGGACTTTCCATGCAGCATATGCAACAAAGGAGTTGGCGTCAATTCCACAAGATTACCATGTGTAAAAGCTGGGTACATAAGCGCTGTTCCGGCATCACAGGAAGACTGCAAGATGCCAGCACCACCTTCAAGTGTAGAAGATGCCTAGGACTAGTCCCCCGTCCAAGTACAGTTGGTGACGGAGAGAGACTAGAAGCAGGTGGGGAAAAGTATGAGGCTGTAAGCAAGTTCTGTTACCTGGGTGACATGTAAGATGGGTGTGGAGGTGCAGAAACAGCGGCTGCAACCCGTATTCGCTGTGGCTGGAACAAGTTCAAGGAACTTAGCCCATTTCTGTCATCACGTGCGCCATCTCTGAACATGAAAGGGAGGGTCTTCGAAGCCTGTGTAAGAAGCTGCATGCTGTACGGCAGTGAGTCTTGGCCCATGGTGAAAGAGACTGAAGAAAGCATAGTACGAGCCGATGCGAGGATGATAAGGAGTATGTGTAGAGAGAGCCTCCGTAACACACCAACAGATAAGCTGAGATCATTAATGGGCCTGGAGAAGGTGACAAACGTCCTAAGGACCAAACGGCTGACGTGGTTTGGGCATGTAGAGAGGAAAGAAGATCAGGACTGGTTTAAGAGAGTGTGGAAAGTTTGGGATGTAGCTGGTCTACGCCCACAAGGTCGTCCAAAGAAAACCTGGGATGCCACTATTGCCGAGGACTTAAAACTACTAGGACTGTCACCATCAGATGCTCAGGATAGAAGAGGTTGGAAGTCCTCCGTAGGGAAGCGTGCTACCCAGAGAACTGGAAGATGCACCCAAAACGACTGATGATGATGATGTATGTAGTCACGGATGAAACAATCGATATGATTGGCTACTATTTTAGTATGAAAACGAGAGTTTCTGTTCATTTTCGCCCATGGGATGCAAACGTCAGAGAAGTGTACCGTGGGTTTCCGACGATGCAAAAACCCCTGAACAAAATTAAATGAAAGGACTAAGTATGGTTTTGCCTGTTTTTTGGCCCCCAAATCCATCAAATTTCATTATTGAACTCTCAAATCATTTTACTTCAAATATAGACCACATGCCTCATGGAATTGTAATAATATTTATTTGCTGTTGGTGCTATGGTTGCCATGGTAACCATCCCGAATATGCATAGATTATGCAAATGTAAATATTTGATAATATATAATTATATAATTTTGGTCAAATTTTACATTGTTTTTCATGTAGCAACCATAGAGCTCATTCTTGAACAAATTTTATATTTCTGCTAAAGCTGTGGAATAAGTGCCCACACATTCTCATTTGATATTCAGTTTGTTCAAGAATGTGCTCAATAGTTTCTAATAGAAAAACGATCCAAAAATGAGACGAAATTGACAATTTGGTCAAATTTCCCTAATTTATGCATATTTGAGATGGTTGCCATGACAACCAGATTTGAAACAACAAATAATTATTGCTTCAGTTTTTTTTCAGGGATGTATTCCATATTTGAAATACATTGATTTGACAGTTTAATAATCTGTTTCAAAATTTGATGATTTGGGAGCCAAAAATGGCCCAAACCATATATAAGTCCTTTGGCAGGAACTTTCCCTAGCCAAAGATGTACCAAAATTGTTAATTATATGGTTCTTACCCCCTAGGGGTCTGAGGGAAAGGCCAAAAGGGGTCAACATTCTTTTAAAAAAATGAAAAATTATCTCCACACCAGGATATGCTTGAATCAAATACTCTTATTGAACGGAAAGGTCTAAAAGTGCTTCATCAAAATTGTGAAGTTCATGACCCCCCAGACTTGAAATCCCCCCTGGGAAGAGGATGATGTTTAGATAGAAAAATGACACTTTTGGATATGTTTTGTTCATTTTCTGTTGGAGATAACAGAAACTTGGTTGGAATAATAACCAGGAGATTACGGTTTTATGTTGAAAAAAATTTGAAAGGGTCAGATAAGCTAAATTTCATTTATCTTTTTCTTCAGACCCAGATATGCTGAAATCAAATACTATTCACCAATGGAATGGTCTAAAGGTGCAATATCAAAATCGTGAATTTCGGTCCCCCAAGATTTCAGTATCCCTATCACTATCACACACATCCCAATTACTATAACACACGTCCCAATCACTAAAACACACGTCCTAATCACTATAACACACGTCCCAATCACTATAACACGTCCCAATCATTATAACACACGTCCCAATCACTATAACACACGTCCCAATCACTTTACACACGTCCCAATCATTATAACACACGTCCCAATCACTATAACACACGTCCCAATCACTATAACACATGTTTGTCCCAATTACTATAACACACATCCCAATCACTATAACACACGTCCCAATCACTATAACACACGTCCCCATCACTACAACACACGTCCCAATCACTATAACACACGTCCTTCCCAATTACTATAACACGTCCCAATCACTATAACACACATCCCAATCACTATAACACACTTCCCAATCACTATAACACATGTCCCAATCACTATAACACAGGTCCCAATCACTATAACACACGTCCCAGTCACTATAACACACGTCCCAATCACTATAACACACGTCCAAATCACTATAACACACGTCCCAATCACTATAACACATGTCCCAATCACTATATCACGTCCCAATCACTATAACACAACCCAATAACTTTAACATACGTCCCAATCACTATAACACATTCCAATCACTATACCACACGTCATAAGCACTATAACACACGTCCCAAGCACTACAACACATGTACCAATCACTATAACACACATCCCAATCAATATAACACACGTCCCAATCAATATAACACACATCCCAATCACTATAACACACGTCCCAATCACTATAACACACGTCCCAATCACTATAACACACGTCCGTCCCAATCACTAAAACACACGTCCCAATCACTATAACAAACGTCCCAATCACTACAACACGTCCCAATCACTTTAACACATCCCACTCACTATAACACATCCCAATCACTATAACACAACCTAATAACTTTAACACACATCCCAATCACTATAACACACGTCCCAATCACTATAACATAGGTCCCAATCACTATAACACATCCCAATCACTATAATACACGTCCCAATCACTATAACAAGTCACAATCACTAAAACATACGTACCAATCACAACAACACACGTCCCAATCACTATAACACACGTCCCAGTCACTAAAACACAACCCAGTCACTACAACATATCATAATCACTAAAACACACCCCAATCACTATAACACATGTCCCAATCACTATAACACATGTCCCAATCACTATAACACACATCCCAATCACTAGAACACACGTCCCAATCACTATAACACACATCCCAATCACTATAACACATGTCCCAATCACTTAAACACACGTCCCAATCACTATAACACACATTCCAATCACTATAACACATGTCCCAATCACTATAAAACACGTCACAATCATTATAACACATCCCAATCACTATAACACATGTCCCAATTACTATAACACATGTCCCAATTACTATAACACATGACCCAATTACTATAACACATCCCAATCACTATAACACATGTCCCAATTACTATAACACATGTCCCAATCACTATAACACATGTCCCAACACATGTCCCAATTACTATAACACATCCCAATCACTATAACACATCCCAATCACTATAACACATGTCCCAATTACTATAACACATCCCAATCACTATTACACATGTCCCAATTACTATACCACATGTCCCAATCACTATAACACATGTCCCAACACATGTCCCAATTACTATAACACATCCCAATCACTATAACACATTCCAATCACTATAACACATGTCCCAATTACTATAACACATCCCAATCACTATAACACATGTCCCAATCACTATAACACATGTCCCAATTACTATAACACATCCCAATCACTATTACACATGTCCCAATTACTATACCACATGTCCCAATCACTATAACACATGTCCCAACACATGTCCCAATTACTATAACACATCCCAATCACTATAACACATTCCAATCACTATAACACATGTCCCAATTACTATAACACATCCCAATCACTATAACACATGTCCCAATCACTATAACACATGTCCCAATCACTTTAACACATCCCAGTCACTATAACACATGTCCCAATCGCTATAACACATGTCCCAACACATGTCCCAATCACTATAACACATGTCCCAATTACTATAACACATGTCCCAATCACTATAACACATGTCCCAATCACGATAACACATCCCAAATACTGTAACACATGTCCCAATCACTATAACACACGTCACAATCATTATAACACACATCCCAATCACTATAACACACGTCCCAATCAATATAACACACATCCCAATCGCTATAACACACGTCCCAATCACTATAACACACGTCCCAATCACTATAACACACGTACCAATCACTATAACACACGTCCGTCCCAATCACTAAAACACACGTCCCAATCACTATAACAAACGTCCCAATCACTATAACACGTCCCAATCACTTTAACACATCCCACTCACTATAACACGTCCCAATCACTATAACACAGGTCCTAATCACTATAACACATCCCAATCACTATAATTCACGTCCCAATCACTATAACAAGTCACAATCACTAAAACATACGTAACAATCACAACAACACACGTCCCAATCACTATAACACACGTCCCAGTCACTAAAACACACCCCAATCACTATAACACATGTCCCAATCACTAGAACACATGTCCCAATCACTATAACACACATCCCAATCACTATAACACATGTCCCAATCACTATAACACACGTCACAATCATTATAACACACCCCAATCATTATAACACATCCCAATCACTATAACACATCCCAATCACTATAACACATGCCCCAATTACTATAACACATGTCCTAATCACTATAACACATGTTCCAATCGCTACAACACACGTCCCAATCACCACAACACACGTTACAATCATTATAACACATCCCAATCACTATAACAAACGTCACAATCATTATAACACACGTCCGTCCCAATCACTAAAACACACGTCCCAATCACTATAACACACGTCCCAATCACTATAACACACGTCCCAATTACTATAACACACATCCCAATCACTATAACACATCCCAATCGCTATAACATATGAACCCATTAGTATAACACACGTCCCAATCACTATAACACAGGTCCCAATCACTGTAACACATCCCAATCACTATAACACACGTTCCAATCACTAGAACACACGTCCCAATCACTATAATACATCACAATCACTAAAACACACGTCCCAATCACTATAACACATCACAATCACTAAAACACACGTCCCAATTACTATAACACATCCCAATCACTATAACACATCCTAAACACTGTAACACATGTCCCAATCACTATAACACACGTCACAATCATTATGACACAGCCCAATTACTATAACACATCCCAATCACTATAACACAGCCCAATCACTATAACACATCCCAATCACTATAACACACGTCCGAATCACCATAACACAACCCAGTCACTATAACACATCCCAATCACTATAACACATGTCCCAATCACTATAACACATGTCCCAACACATGTCCCAATTACTATAACACATCCCAATCACTATAACACATCCCAATCACTATAACACATGTCCCAATTACTATAACACATGTCCCAATTACTATAACACATGTTCCAATTACTATAACACATCCAAATCACTATAACACATGTCCCAATTACTATAACACATGTCCCAATCACTATATCACATGTCCCAATCACTATAACACATCCCAATCACTATAACACATGTCCCAATCACTATAACACATGTCCCAACACATGTCCCAATTACTATAACACATCCCAATCACTATAACACATCCTAAACACTGTAACACATGTCCCAATCACTATAACACATGTCCCAATCACTATAACACATGTCCCAACACACGTCCCAATCACTATAACACATGTCCCAATCACTTTAACACATGCCAAATCACTATAACACATGTCCCAACACATGTCCCAATTACTATAACACATCCCAATAACTATAACACATCCTAAACACTGTAACACATGTCCCAATCACTATAACACACGTCACAATCATTATAACACAGCCCAATTACTATAACACATCCCAATCACTATAACACATGTCCCAATTACTGTTACACATGTCCCAATCACTATAACACACGTCACAATCATTATAACACAGCCCAATTACTATAACACATCCCAATCACTATAACACATGTCCCAAACACTATAACACGTGTCCCAATCACTATAACTCACGTCCCAATCACTATAACACACGTCACAATCATTATAACACATCCCAATTACTATAACACATCCCAATCACTAAAACACACGTCCGTCCCAATCACTATAACACACGTTCCAATCACTAGAACACACGTCCCAATCACTATAACACATCACAATCACTAAAACACACGTCCCAATCACTATAACACATCACAATCACTAAAACACACGTCCCAATTACTATAACACATCCCAATCACTATAACACATCCTAAACACTGTAACACATGTCCCAATCACTATAACACACGTCACAATCATTATGACACAGCCCAATTACTATAACACATCCCAATCACTATAACACAGCCCAATCACTATAACACATCCCAATCACTATAACACACGTCCGAATCACCATAACACAACCCAGTCACTATAACACATCCCAATCACTATAACACATGTCCCAATCACTATAACACATGTCCCAACACATGTCCCAATTACTATAACACATCCCAATCACTATAACACATCCAAATCACTATAACACATGTCCCAATTACTATAACACATGTCCCAATTACTATAACACATGTTCCAATTACTATAACACATCCCAATCACTATAACACATGTCCCAATTACTATAGCACATGTCCCAATCACTATAACACATGTCCCAACACATGTCCCAATTACTATAACACATCCCAATCACTATAACACATCCTAAACACTGTAACACATGTCCCAATCACTATAACACATGTCCCAATCACTATAACACATGTCCCAACACACGTCCCAATCACTATAACACATGTCCCAATCACTTTAACACATGCCAAATCACTATAACACATGTCCCAACACATGTCCCAATTACTATAACACATCCCAATAACTATAACACATCCTAAACACTGTAACACATGTCCCAATCACTATAACACACGTCACAATCATTATAACACAGCCCAATTACTATAACACATCCCAATCACTATAACACATGTCCCAATTACTGTTACACATGTCCCAATCACTATAACACACGTCACAATCATTATAACACAGCCCAATTACTATAACACATCCCAATCACTATAACACATGTCCCAAACACTATAACACGTGTCCCAATCACTATAACTCACGTCCCAATCACTATAACACACGTCACAATCATTATAACACATCCCAATTACTATAACACATCCCAATCACTAAAACACACGTCCGTCCCAATCACTATAACACACGTTCCAATCACTAGAACACACGTCCCAATCACTATAACACATCACAATCACTAAAACACACGTCCCAATCACTATAACACATCACAATCACTAAAACACACGTCCCAATTACTATAACACATCCCAATCACTATAACACATCCTAAACACTGTAACACATGTCCCAATCACTATAACACACGTCACAATCATTATGACACAGCCCAATTACTATAACACATCCCAATCACTATAACAAAGCCCAATCACTATAACACATCCCAATCACTATAACACACGTCCGAATCACCATAACACAACCCAGTCACTATAACACATCCCAATCACTATAACACATGTCCCAATCACTATAACACATGTCCCAACACATGTCCCAATTACTATAACACATCCCAATCACTATAACACATCCAAATCACTATAACACATGTCCCAATTACTATAACACATGTCCCAATTACTATAACACATGTTCCAATTACTATAACACATCCCAATCACTATAACACATGTCCCAATTACTATAGCACATGTCCCAATCACTATAACACATGTCCCAATCACTATAACACATCCCAATCACTATAACACATGTCCCAATCACTATAACACATGTCCCAACACATGTCCCAATTACTATAACACATCCCAATCACTATAACACATCCTAAACACTGTAACACATGTCCCAATCACTATAACACATGTCCCAATCACTATAACACATGTCCCAACACACGTCCCAATCACTATAACACATGTCCCAATCACTTTAACACATGCCAAATCACTATAACACATGTCCCAACACATGTCCCAATTACTATAACACATCCCAATCACTATAACACATCCTAAACACTGTAACACATGTCCCAATCACTATAACACACGTCACAATCATTATAACACAGCCCAATTACTATAACACATCCCAATCACTATAACACATGTCCCAATTACTGTTACACATGTCCCAATCACTATAACACACGTCACAATCATTATAACACAGCCCAATTACTATAACACATCCCAATCACTATAACACATGTCCCAAACACTATAACACGTGTCCCAATCACTATAACTCACGTCCCAATCACTATAACACACGTCACAATCATTATAACACATCCCAATTACTATAACACATCCCAATCACTAAAACACACGTCCGTCCCAATCACTAGAACACATCCCAATCATTATAGGGGTTATAACACACACAAAAACGGAGTATACTCTCATCATAAATCGCTTCTCGGTTTATTTAGAGTACACTCCGTTTTTGTGTTATACCTCCATAACATAAAAAATAGATTTAAGCTAATCTTTAATTAAACAAGACATGCTATATATAATAATAATATATGAGTGTTATAGCATTGCTCCGTGATATCAATTTCAAAGTTTCATTAACGATAACTCAAAGACAATTTAATAGAAAATCGTGAAATGGAGATGTAAAAAAAAATCAGGTGTCCAGAGTCCGTCCGTCAACGGTTTACTTCTGTTTCAAAACCGATAATTGTTTTACTTCCGTTTCAAAACCACCGATTAGAATTTAACCACTTTACCAAATTTAGTGTAAACCATCCTTAGGTAATTGGAATTCTTATTGATATAAATGGTTTTTGTTGTTTTAAAATTAAAAATGTTTACGTATCCATATTTCCCCAGAACATGGATCCTTAGTGTCCGTCCACCTGATGTACAAGAATTTCTCAATGTTTTGGCAGCTCTGCTGATAATTATCACACAGATACCTAATACAGTCAACTTGGGTTTGAGACATCGACTTTTCGGAACGGTACAAAATGTATGGCTGGGCCGGGATGTATTTTCATTATTTTCTCAACACCGTATCGAATTTTTTGAAGTAACAGGCGAAACCCCCGAATCTATGATGGATATAATGAGGGATGTATCACCGGGATTTCGAAGGGAAGCAAACCACGTACACTGCCTGTCACCACGAAATCGACTTCTTATGTTTTTAATATGGTTGCGATCATATCCATCCGTACATTTTCTATCTCTGTTATTTGAAATTTCTTCGTCCACTGTATCTAGAGAGCTGAATGCAATTAGAACAATAATGTGGGATATCTATGCGGATACCATTGTGTGGCCGACGCCCCAGGAATGATTGGACATGCGCGGGAACTGGTCCGACCTACCGGACGCTGTCGGCGCTATAGACGGAACTTCCCATAGAATATACCGGCCAAGTATCAAACCACAGGCTATGTATTACAGTGGTCATCGCCATTACCATTGTATACATACAATGGTTATAGTTGACAATGTAGGTATATCAAGATTCGTTAGGAGTGGCTTTCTTGGCCATCAGACTAATGCCCAAATGACACCTTTCCCGACCAATCAATTGCGCGCAGCACTACCGCGCCTCCGGAAAATAGAAAGTAGAAAATATTTAAAACTCAACGAAATCATGTCCACGCACCGTGTAAAAGTAGAGCACGCTATACGACAAATGAAGATTTATCGCTCTATTGGTACACTCTGGCGTAATCCTCGATGGTACATATCATCTATTGTGGACATTTGTGCTGCCATGGCTGTTCGAAGAGTTCGATTGTTTGGATATACAGAATAAAACTGAGACATAATGAAGCAGTTTGTGGTTTATTGAAATGTATGTTTTGACATGTCCCTCGAAATCCGAAGTCCGTGTCGGTGTCGGTGTCCGTACTCGGTGTCAGGCAAAATGTGAAATGTCTATTGTGGGAGTTTGGTACAATCATAGGCGTATATGTGACAGGACGTCTCTGGTACAGCCAGGGACGTATATGTGAGAGGACGTCCCTGGTACAGCCAGGGACGTATATGTGAGAGGACGTCCCTGGTACAGCCAGGGACGTATATGTGAGAGGACGTCCCTGGTACAGTCAGGGACGTATATGTGAGAGGACGTCTCTGGTACAGTCAGGAACGTATATGTGAGAGGGCGTCTCTGGTACAGTCAGGGACGTATATGTGAGAGAACGTCTCTGGTACAGTCAGGGACGTATATGTGAGAGGACGTCTCTGGTACAGTCAGGGACGTATATGTGAGAGGACGTCTCTGGTACAGTCAGGGACGTATATGTGAGAGGACGTCTCTGGTACAGTCAGGAACGTATATGTGAGAGGACGTCCCTGGTACAGTCAGGGACGTATATGTGAGAGGACGTCTCTGGTACAGTCAGGGACGTATATGTGAGAGGACGTCTCTGGTACAGTCAGGGACGTATATGTGAGAGGGCGTCCCTGGTACAGCCAGGGACGTATATGTGAGATAACGTCCCTGGTACAGTCAGTGACGTATATGTGAGAGGACGTCTCTGGTACAGCCAGGGACGTATATGTGAGAGGACGTCTCTGGTACAGTCAGGGACGTATATGTGAGAGGACGTCTCTGGTACAGTCAGGGACGTATATGTGAGATAACGTCCCTGGTACAGTCAGTGACGTATATGTGAGAGGACGTCCCTGGTACAGCCAGGGACGTATATGTGAGAGGACGTCTCTGGTACAGTCAGTGACGTATATGTGAGAGGACGTCTCTGGTACAGCCAGGGACGTATATGTGAGAGGACGTCTCTGGTACAGCCAGGGACGTATATGTGAGAGGACGTCTCTGGTACAGTCAGGGACGTATATGTGAGAGGACGTCCCTGGTACAGTCAGGAACGTATATGTGAGAGGACGTCTCTGGTACAGCCAGGGACGTATATGCGAGATAACGTCCCTGGTACAGTCAGGGACGTATATGTGAGAGGACGTCCCTGGTACAGCCAGGGACGTATATGTGAGATAACGTCCCTGGTACAGTCAGGGACGTATATGTGAGAGAACGTCCCTGGTACAGTCAGGAACGTATATGTGAGAGGACGTATCTGGTTCAGTCAGGGACGTATATGTGAGAGGACGTCTCTGGTACAGTCAGGGACGTATATGTGAGAGGACGTCTCTGGTACAGCCAGGGACGTATATGTGAGATAACGTCCCTGGTACAGTCAGGGACGTATATATGAGAGGACGTCTCTGGTACAGTCAGGGACGTATATGTGAGAGGACGTCCCTGGTACAGTCAGGGACGTATATGTGAGAGGACGTCCCTGGTACAGTCAGAGACGTATATGTGAGAAAACGTCCCTGGTACAGTCAGGGACGTATTTGTGAGAGGACGTCTCTGGTACAGTCAGGGACATATATGTGAGAGGACGTCCCTGGTACAGTCAGGGACGTATATGTGAGAGAACGTCTCTGGTACAGTCAGGGACGTATATGTGAGAGGACGTCTCTGGTACAGTCAGGGACGTATATGTGAGAGGACGTCTCTGGTACAGCCAGGGACGTATATGTGAGATAACGTCCCTGGTACAGTCAGGGACGTATATGTGAGAGGACGTCTCTGGTACAGTCAGGGACGTATATGTGAGAGGACGTCTCTGGTACAGTCAGGGACGTATATGTGAGAGGACGTCTCTGGTACAGTCAGGGACGTATATGTGAGAGGACGTCCCTGGTACAGTCAGGGACGTATATGTGAGAGGACGTCTCTGGTACAGTCAGTGACGTATATATGAGAGAACGTCTCTGGTACAGTCAGGGACGTATATGTGAGAGGACGTCTCTGGTACAGTCAGGAACGTATATATGAGAGGACGTCCCTGGTACAGTCAGGGACGTATATGTGAGAGGACGTCTCTGGTACAGCCAGGGACGTATATGTGAGATAACGTCCGTGGTACAGTCAGGGACGTATATGTGAGAGGACGTCCCTGGTACAGTCAGGGACGTATATGTGAGAGGGCGTCCCTGGTACAGTCAGGGACGTATATGTGAGAGAACGTCTCTGGTACAGTCAGGGACGTATATGTGAGAGAACGTCTCTGGTACAGTCGTGGGACGTATATGTGAGAGGACGTCTCTGGTACAGCCAGGGACGTATATGTGAGATAACGTCCCTGGTACAGTCAGGGACGTATATGTGAGAAAACGTCCCTGGTACAGTCAGGGACGTATATGTGAGAGGACGTCTCTGGTACAGTCAGGGACGTATATGTGAGAGGACGTCTCTGGTACAGTCAGGAACGTATATATGAGATAACGTCCCTGGTACAGTCAGGGACGTATATGTGAGAGGACGTCCCTGGTACAGTCAGGGACGTATATGTGAGAGGACGTCTCTGGTACAGCCAGGGACGTATATGTGAGATAACGTCCCTGGTACAGTCAGGGACGTATATGTGAGAGGGCGTCCCTGGTACAGTCAGGGACGTATATGTGAGAGGGCGTCCCTGGTACAGTCAGGAACGTATATGTGAGAGAACGTCCCTGGTACAGCCAGGGACGTATATGTGAGAGGACGTCCCTGGTACAGTCAGGGACGTATATGTGAGAAAACGTCCCTGGTACAGTCAGGGACGTATATGTGAGAGGACGTCTCTGGTACAGTCAGGGACGTATATGTGAGAGGACGTCTCTGGTACAGTCAGGAACGTATATATGAGATAACGTCCCTGGTACAGTCAGGGACGTATATGTGAGAGGACGTCCCTGGTACAGTCAGGGACGTATATGTGAGAAGACGTCTCTGGTACAGCCAGGGACGTATATGTGAGATAACGTCCCTGGTACAGTCAGGGACGTATATGTGAGAGGGCGTCCCTGGTACAGTCAGGGACGTATATGTGAGAGGGCGTCCCTGGTACAGTCAGGAACGTATATATGAGAGAACGTCCCTGGTACAGCCAGGGACGTATATGTGAGAGGACGTCCCTGGTACAGTCAGGGACGTATATGTGAGAGGACGTCCCTGGTACAGTCAGGGACGTATATGTGAGAGGGCGTCTCTGGTACAGTCAGGGACGTATATGTGAGAGGACGTCTCTGGTACAGTCAGGAACGTATATGTGAGAGGACGTCTCTGGTACAGTCAGGGACGTATATGTGAGAGGGCGTCCCTGGTACAGTCAGAGACGTATATGTGAGAGGACGTCTCTGGTACAGCCAGGGACGTATATGTGAGAGAACGTCTTTGGTACAGTCAGGGACGTATATGTGAGATAACGTCTCTGGTACAGTCAGGGACGTATATGTGAGAGGACGTCCCTGGTACAGTCAGGGACGTATATGTGAGAGGGTGTCTCTGGTACAGTCAGGGACGTATATGTGAGAGGACGTCTCTGGTACAGTCAGGGACGTATATGTGAGAAGACGTCCCTGGTACAGTGTACAGCCTTGTTTCGTTATAACACGTTATAAAGTTATATACCGGTATGGCCTGCACAGGTAGATACTATTCAGTGGGAAACCGAGGCTCGCTGCAGCATGTCTCACTCTGTTCCGACTTGACCCAACGCGAGTCCAATACACAGAACTGATCGAACCCAATGGATTGATCGGGAATCGGCAATCATCGATGAATACCGACTCATAGCAGTATATAGATCCCGCACAGGTAAGCTCTGGTAGCACGGCGGGACATGTACGGACTGCGTCGATAGTGGTCGGAACAAGCTACAGCTGTTTCTGACACAGAATGGCTCTCACGTTCGGACAAGTCACACAACCCGCTTCAATGCAATGGTTCCGTCCAAATATTACCCCAAACAGCTATTTGGTACAGTCCAAATTTAAATACCTTCATCATAAATTCACAATTGACCTACTTGGTACTGTCACGGGTACTATCTTAAGTCCGTTTTACTCTCACGGGTGTTATCTAAGTCCGTTTTACTGTCATGGTTGCTATCTAAGTCTGTTTTACTGTTATGGGTGTTATCTAAGTCCGTTTTACTGTTATAGGTGTTATCTAAGTCCGTTGTACTGTCACGGGTGCTAGCTAAGTCTGTTTTACTCTCACGGGTGTTATCTAAGTCCGTTTTACTGTCATGGTTGCTATCTAAGTCTGTTTTACTGTTATGGGTGTTATCTAAGTCTGTTTTACTGTTATGGGTGTTATCTAAGTCCGTTGTACTGTCACTGGTACTATCTAGGTTCGTTGTAATGTCACGGGTGCTATCTAAGTCCGTTTTACTGTCACAGGTTCAATGTAAGTCCGTTTCACTGTCACGGGTGCTATCTAAGTCCGTTGTACTGTCACGGGTGCTATCTAAGTCTGTTGTACTGTCACGGGTGCTATCTAAGTCCGTTGTACTGTCACGGGAACTATCTTTGTCCGTTGTACTGTCATGGGTGTTATCTAAGTCTGTTGTACTGTCATGGGTGTTATCTAAGTCCGTTGTACTGTCACGGGTGCTATCTAAGTCTGTTGTACTGTCACGGGTACTATCTAAGTCCGTTGTACTGTCACGGGAACTATCTTTGTCCGTTGTACTGTTATGGGTGTTATCTAAGTCTGTTGTACTGTCATGGGTGTTATCTAAGTCTGTTGTACTGTCATGGGTGTTATCTAAGTCCGTTGTACTGTCACGGGAACTATCTTTGTCCGTTGTACTGTCATGGGTGTTATCTAAGTCTGTTGTACTGTCATGGGTGTTATCTAAGTCCGTTGTACTGTCACGGGTGCTATCTAGGTCCGCTGTACTGTCACAGGTGCTATCTAAGTCCGTTTTACTGCCACGGGTACTATCTAAGTCCGTGGTGCTGTTATGGGTGTTATCTAAGTCCGTTGTACTGTCACGGGAACTATCTTTGTCCGTTGTACTGTTATGGGTGTTATCTAAGTCTGTTGTACTGTCATGGGTGTTATCTAAGTCCGTTGTACTGTCACGGGTGCTATCTAGGTCCGTTGTACTGTCACAGGTGCTATCTAAGTCCGTTTTACTGCCACGGGTACTATCTAAGTCCGTGGTGCTGTTATGGGTGTTATCTAAGTCCGTTGTACTGTCACGGGTGCTATCTAAGTCCGTTGTATTGTCATAGGTACTACATGTATTTATAAATGTACATGGGTACAATTTATAAATTTACATGGGTACTATTTATAAATTTACATGGGTACTATTTATAAATTTACATGGGTACTATTTATAAATTTACATGGGTACTATTTATATATTCATGAAGTGTATTGGCATCGTTGGAGTAACGCATTATGCAATAGAAATGTGTTAAAGCAGGATCTATAACAATGTACCCCCTCCCCCACCACACTCCCATTGTCAACTGTTCCTCTTTTGGAGGAAGGCTCCACTATCTTAGTCCGTCCCACTACTAAAGGTCTCACACAACTAAATCAGCCTATATCACCAGGTGTTTCATCGTTTGTATTCCCTACCGAAAATTTGTTCCGGGTAAGTACAGTAATTCTGAGTAATCTAAATAGGTAATTGTTGACATATTCTGCATTGAATGAAATCTATAAATATTTAACTTTACAAAAATGTATACTTTTGGTATATTTTGATATGTGATGGCGGATTGATATGGGATCAAAAGTCAGAGGGTGTTCCTGTCCCATTTAACTGGTTTGACATGTAAATTTCCAGTTGTCCGAAGCAGACGCCCGTAGCGAGCTAAATTACACGAAACTCCTGATAAAATGCCTTTCGAAGTCTTTGCCATGTATGTATCTGGGAATCCAGACAGTTGTCACAGTGTCGGACCTATATATTAAAGTTATTAGCTCTAAAGCTAAGCAATAACATATAGTAAATTATTTAATTGCGTGAGTCCAAACGTAACCAGATTATCCAACCTGCGAATTTGTTAAACATCCCCCCCCATATTTTCAGAAATAAGGATGTCATTTGGCTCAAAGCATAACCGTATTGAAGGGTTATTTTGACCCCATTTTTTTCAGTACGCATAATATTAGCCAGAGTTTCCTCTGGCACCATATCTGGTTTGGGCACACCAGACAGTTATCTCTCAAAATGTCTAAGTATGGTGTTAAAGGCCAGAGTTAACTCAGGCTAGCAGAATATATACCCAGTGACGTACGTCCCTGATAAACCCAATAAAATTCGAAAATGCTGGCAAGTATCAGTTCATTATCTTTTCATTTACGAATATTATAAAATATAATGATAAAGAAAAAAACCCTGCTCAACATGACAAATTCTTTATAAGACAGTCTATACTGTGCACATTTGTACCACGGAATTACAGTTGATACTGTGTACACCTGTACCACGGACATACAGTTGATACTGTGTACACTTGTATCACGGACTTACAGTTGATACTGTGTACACTTGTACCACGGACTTACAGTTGAAACTGTGTAGTCTTATACCACGGATTAAAGTTGATATCGTGTACACTTGTACCACGGATTTACAGTTGATTCTGTGTATACTTGTACCACGGACTTACAGTTGATACTGTGTACACTTGTACCACGGAATTACAGTTGATACTGTGTACACTTGTACCACGGACATACAGTCTATATTGTGTACACTTGTACCACGGATTAAAGTTGATATCGTGTACACTTGTACCACGGACTTACAGTTGATACTGTGTACACTTGTACCACGGATTAAAGTTGATATCGTGTACACTTGTACCACGGATTTACAGTTTATACTGTACACTTGTACCACCGACTTACAGTTGATACTGTGTACACTTGTACCACGGACTTACAGTTGATACTGTATACACTTGTACCACGGATTAAAGTTGATATTGTGTATACTTGTACCACGGACTTACAGTTTATACTGTGTACACTTGTACCACGGACATACAGTTGATACTGTGTACACTTGTACCACGGACTTACAGTTGATACTGTGTACACTTGTACCATGGACTTACAGTTGATACTGTGTACACTTGTACCACGGAATTACAGTTGATACTGTGTACACTTGTACCACGGATAAAAGTTGATATTGTGTACACTTGTACCACGGACTTACAGTTGATACTGTGTACACTTGTACCACCGACTTACAGTTGATACTGTGTACACTTGTACCACGGAATTACAGTTGATACTGTGTACACTTGTACCACGGACATACAGTTGATACTGTATACACTTGTACCACGGATTAAAGTTGATATTGTGTATACTTGTACCACGGACTTACAGTTTATACTGTGTACACTTGTACCACGGACATACAGTTGATACTGTGTACACTTGTACCACGGACTTACAGTTGATATTGTGTATACTTGTACCACGGACTTACAGTTTATACTGTGTACACTTGTACCACGGACATACAGTTGATACTGTGTACACTTGTACCACGGACATACAGTTGATACTGTATACACTTGTACCACGGACTTACAGTTGATACTGTGTACACTTGTACCAGGGATTTACAGTTGATACTGTGTACACTTGTACCACGGACATACAGTTGATACTGTGTACACTTGTACCACGGACTTACAGTTGATACTGTATACACTTGTACCACGGACTTACAGTTGATACTGTGTACACTTGTACCACGGACTTACAGTTGATACTGTGTACACTTGTACCACGGACATACAGTTTATACTGTACACTTGTACCACGGATTTACAGTTTATACTGTACACTTGTACCACCGACTTACAGTTGATACTGTGTACACTTGTACCACGGACTTACAGTTGATACTGTGACCACTTGTACCAAGGACTTACAGTTGATACTGTGTACACTTGTACCACGGAATAAAGTTGATATTGTGTACACTTGTACCAGGGATTTACAGTTGATACTGTGTACACTTGTACCACGGATTAAAGTTGATATTGTGTACACTTGTACCAGGGATTTACAGTTGATACTGTGTACACTTGTACCACGGATTTACAGTTTATACTGTACACTTGTACCACGGACTTACAGTTGATACTGTATACACTTGTACCACGGACTTACAGTTGATACTGTGTACACTTGTACCACGGACTTACAGTTGATACTGTGTACACTTGTACCACGGACATACAGTTTATACTGTACACTTGTACCACGGATTTACAGTTTATACTGTACACTTGTACCACCGACTTACAGTTGATACTGTGTACACTTGTACCACGGACTTACAGTTGATACTGTGACCACTTGTACCACGGACTTACAGTTGATACTGTGTACACTTGTACCACGGACTTACAGTTGATACTGTGACCACTTGTACCAAGGACTTACAGTTGATACTGTGTACACTTGTACCACGGAATAAAGTTGATATTGTGTACACTTGTACCAGGGATTTACAGTTGATACTGTGTACACTTGTACCACGGATTAAAGTTGATATTGTGTACACTTGTACCAGGGATTTACAGTTGATACTGTGTACACTTGTACCACGGATTTACAGTTTATACTGTACACTTGTACCACGGACTTACAGTTGATACTGTATACACTTGTACCACGGACTTACAGTTGATACTGTGTACACTTGTACCACGGACTTACAGTTGATACTGTGTACACTTGTACCACGGACATACAGTTTATACTGTACACTTGTACCACGGATTTACAGTTTATACTGTACACTTGTACCACCGACTTACAGTTGATACTGTGTACACTTGTACCACGGACTTACAGTTGATACTGTGACCACTTGTACCACGGACTTACAGTTGATACTGTGTACACTTGTACCACGGACTTAAAGTTGATATTGTGTACATTTGTACCACGGAGTTATAGTTGATACTGTGTACACTTGTACCACGGATTAAACTTGATATTGTGTACACTTGTACCAGGGATTTACAGTTGATACTGTGTACACTTGTACCACGGATTAAAGTTGATATCGTGTACACTTGTACCACGGATTTATAGTTGATTCTGTGTACACTTGTACCACGGATTTAGATAGCCGTGGTTAAGCTTTTTAGCTTGTACTCGATCATATTGTGTGTACGCCTTTATGCCTTGAACAATATTTAGCAAAAACAATATTTGAAGGGTGGGATGACAGTTGTTATTAAAAAATAAATGTTTTACCCACGGAATAGAATTAGTCAAAGTCCGTGCTTTATTTCCCACGAAAGGGAGTTAACTCCGCCATTCTTAATCATTTAGAGTACAATAAATACATTTTGGCGGAAATTAAATTCAAAAGTTAACATTATTGTCTCTTAATTTAGGACTCAACAATAAATTATTGCCAATTTGTTGACTAGAACTATTTTTTGAATTCGCGCACTTAGAAAATATAAATTATCGCTTCACACAGTGTTTTTTCTTTACCCGATTGGAACAGAACTTACAACATTTTCTCTATTTGCACTCAATATAAATACATGTAATCTTCAGCAATTTCAACATTCACCTCCTTTATACCCTAATCCCTGTTCCTAAACCTAGTCGTCGACAAGGGAGATCCAATCATAGGATGCTAGGATTTATTTGACCAATTACGGTACCCAGCGCGCACCTTGTTACCAGCCTCGGTGTGGTTTAGCGTAATCACGTGACTACAATGAGGACAGCATTGACGAGTTCTCAGTGAGACGTACGCTAGATCTATATTGTTGGATTATGGATGTATATTTCAGTTAAAATTGGAGTTTTCTAAACGTCATGCGATCAAGGTTTGTATTTTATTTTAAGATGTACTATCCCTATGATTTTAGAGTGATTTTTTTTATGTCATCGTATTTATAAGAAGTGTAGAAAGAAAACATTCAAACTTCTGTCCGACTCGGATAGGCTCAAATAACACAGCGGTAAAAGTTTTGTACGGCGAGACATGTGTTGCACACAGTGTACACAAAATATATCAAAGACGTCGGAATACAGACAAGGCTTGTGTAGATGAGATCCGTTTCGTTCCGGTAAATGACATGTTTGTATGTAAACAATCCACCTGTTGTGACAGTAAAATCGGTACGAGTGCTTCACGTGGAATACCCCAATACACAGCCTGTGTATTAGGCTAGATATTACGATTTACTAATTAGTCGGTTTATGTTTTGATTTAATCGAATTAGTGTAAAACACATCAATATTTTGTAGTTTAATTTCTGTTAAATATTTTTATTAGTAATATCTGAACATATTAAATAGTACTTTTATAAATTGGCGAAAATAAAGCAAAACTTATAATTACCAGAAGTAGATAAGCCTAGATTACATACCAATTATATACCATTAATATATATAGTGATTTAAGAACGATTTTATTTAAGAAAGCACAGGCTTTTAACATTGATTTTAGAAACATGTCTGAGAGTGACAAACTGTGTTTTGTTTTATCTAGCAGTGAATTGTACAAAATTAGTTCAAAAACCTGTTTTAATATCTTAAATAAGAGACAGAACATTTTATATAAGTAACTTTTAGTTTGATTTGTTTCATTTTTATGTTATTTTTACAGTTAAACATAATTTATTAGATGACATGTAACTAGGTGTTTGTTAGATACTTGAGAAGTTGAGTATATGGAATCATTTATTTAACTTGATAAAACTGTATTGATAGAGTATACGTAGATAACCAACCAATATATTGTATTTCCAGTCATATCTTTTATAAATAGTTCATTTATATATTTTATAATGGAAATAATTATTAATTACTTATAGAGTCTCATAAGTCTGTTTAGACTGGACATTTTAATGTATTTTAATGATGTATATGTTTAAAATGTGTGACACTTTAATAAATGCCAAATGATGACTGAATGACAGCTAGATTCGATCGTTAATCTTTCAGTTGGTTTAGGTCAAAATGGGAAAAACAGGAACAGACTCTAAAACTACTTGTAGTTAGTCATGGTGTGTTGTGCCTATAGACGTGTAACAGACAGTTGTAAAAGCAACAACCTCAAAAATTATTATATTCATGGATGCAAAATGTAACATTCAGATCGTTTCCAACAGCAAAGAGATAACCCCATATAAACACTCGATTGCGATTATCTTTCTAAATACAAGACAAATTCAGTTCATCAGCAACTTCAGCATATTTTACTAACGCCCCTTTTGTTTTATTTGAAGCTATGATCCCTCTTTTGGCCAAAATAATTTTTGACTCACTTTCTACCAATTGAAAATTCTATTTTATTGTCATTTTGTTTTCAAAGTGCCCTAAATAAAGTCACATGGTGATGAAAGTTGTATTCCGGGAGTCTTTTATAGGCTTAGCCTAAAATTTCTAAAAGGAAATTGTAATTCAAGATCATTATAGGTACCAGGTAAACTTGATCAGGTACCAGGTAAACTTGATGTAACAATTGTTCTTCACAGGTACCAGGTAAACTTTAATTGATGTAACAATTGTTCTTCACAGGTATCAGGTAAACTTTAATTGATGTAACAATTGTTCTTCACAGGTACCAGGTAAACTTGATGTAACAATTGTTCTTCACAGGTACCAGGTAGACTTGATCAGGTATCAGGTAAACTTGATGTAACAATTGTTCTTCACAGGTACCAGGTAAACTTGATGTAACTATTGTTCTTCACAGGTACCAGGTAAACTTGATGTAACAATTGTTCTTCACAGGTACCAGGTAAACTTGATGTAACAATTGTTCTTCACAGGTACCAGGTAAACAATATGACATACTAACCTCATTGTATTAATTGTTAAAATATGTATTTGTAAACAGCATGTTAAAGTTAAACGTAACCAAATATTGTTAGAAAGTACAAAAAAGAACATTATTAAGAAAAAATATACTTCAATTATGAATGGCAAACTAACAATATTCCGCCATAAATTGAGGCCATTTCAAACTTGATTGATCCATATAGGTAACCGATAGTTTCTTAATCACCATCTTATTGATAATTTTTACCTGATCCATGTAGGTAACCGATAGTTTCTTAATCACCATCTTATTGATAATTTTTACCATCAGGTTAGAACAATACATTTATATTGTATATTCTATGCTGCATTTGTTCAAAGGTATTACTATGATACACTTCATGATAAAAAATAGTCAAGTACCAATATGTATCTACATGTAAAGGGTATGTGTATGCAAGTATGTATGAAAGATGTCTATGTTTTTTTATTATGTGAATATTATATGTAGAAAAAAACTGAATTAAAATGTCAAAAGTGAAAAAAAAACCACAAAAAAAAATTAACCCATTATAATTTATATGATAAATATATATCCAATTCATATCTTTTGTAAAGTATTTTGTATTCAAACTGAAAATGTTCAATACAGTACATAAATCACAAGCCCAGAAACATGTCAATTTTATGTACATATAAACACAGTTATCAGTTGTTGTAGGAATTTTTAGAAATTCTTCATTCATTTTCACCGAGTTTTTTATGGGAAGATGAAAACATCCTAAAATTTATAACACTTAAATCTGTGTAGGAGTTTGGTAGTATTTGTACTATTGAGTGAACACTAATGATCCTGCTATAGAATCCCCCCCCCCCCACTAGTGACTTTTTGTACTTTAAAGTATAGGCACTTATAGATTTTATTTCTACACATTGTATACCCTGTGCAGTGATTTATGAAAAATTCATATTAGCACAATCATTTATTTTATTTGTATTTATGAATCACCACTTTCTGTTTGTGAACCTCTTGTGAATTCGAGACATAATTAAATACTGAAATATTCAACCCCTTTCAGTGACCGGAGTACCAATTTGAAGCACAGTCTATAATCAAATGAATACAGACTCGTAAGAAGTGATTGTTTCTAGTGGTTTACAGCTTGTCAGCTTCAATATATAGATCGGCGCAAATTATAAACAAATATTTATGCATGAATGTTTTTCTCTCTGATTCTCAAATTAATTGAAATTAAAAAAAATTGAGAGAACTTATATGTTTGATTTCCTTTATAAGTTTTTTCTTTTCTAAATGAAAACTTTAAGTTGTTGCTTGCAGTTGCTTTGTGGTATTGACCAAAGATAACCAGCTACCAGTCACTTTTGAATTAGGAAAGCGAAGTAGACTTACATTAATGAGATATATACATAACAAATTACAGAAGTGTGAGATGACCAGACTAGTATAATAGGCCAATGTATAAGTAATGTAACTATAATGTCCATATACTGTCCCACTAGGCGTTACGTCATAAGTAGATTAGGCCACCATTATCGCCACTGTGCTTTCTCTGTGGCCTGGCACCAGCTCCATTGAAAGGCTTTTGTAAACTTTTATAGATGTCACACCGCCATCATGTACATTATTCTCAATGTTTGGCCTAGCACTTTGGGTGTCACAACCTTTTCACAGCTACCCTCTTACACCCTGTACCAACATGCTGTGTGTTTGGAGGGTCTGGTGTGTGTGTACTAAGTATTTATGTTGTTGAATGTGTTCATGTCTAGCTTCACACAGATATAATTTACGTCTAATACTTGTCCAACAACTAGAGGCTCTTGATCAAGAATGATTTAGTTGGTCCTTACCAGAAGCTATTTGCCTCAAGAAGCTATTCGAAAAAGTACGTCTTCAAAAGTGGCTAAAGTTTCTGACATTCTGCTTACACTAGCCCTCCACCGGTGGGTCGCAGGTTAAGACCTATATATATATATATATGTAGGGCAGTCGTCAGAAACTGGCTTTTGTTGGTGGTTTTTCTTCCAGGAAAAACGTTCCTCCACAGCTACATGTTGTGTAAAACCTGGCCTTTTGGAGTTTCATAATAAGCTATTTATTCCAACCAGAGTTCAATTAATGTGACTCTATAAGAGTGAATGAGTTCATCAGTGACCATAGCTGTAAACATAAACCATAAACCAAACCCAATATACATGCATGTACGTACACTACCAAGTGTGTCATTGTATCCACCCAGTCGTCAAGTGTCTTCTCCACCATACATTATTGCATGTATCCAGGCACTTATAAACATTTCGTTTGATCATATTATCAACCCTCAGGCTTTCCACCCCTCAGGCTGACATTAACTTTGGTCTCAGGGCCCTTATGGATATAAAATTGAAATGATAACATCTAAATCGTGTTGACAAAAATACAGTTATAGTAATTGATAATGTATTTGCCCCTTTAAATTTATTTTAATGTCAATAGAACCCCTCGCTTTTTTTACAGTTATTGGCAGCAAGTAAAGTCCCGGTTGTCTAGTGAACTGGTGCATTCCAATATTGGGGAAGAACGGTCTGTATGGGTGTCCTAACATCACGGTCCACCAGTCACTTTTCTTGTATGATAAATGGGTTGCAATAGTTGTCAATTTCATTGGTTTTTCCAATAAAAAATCCTATATTGTGTGCAGATGGAGAAATGCCTTCATGTTTCATTTGGATCAACAGTTTTCTAAAGTTGTTTAATACGGAGGGAGTCTTCACAAAAAGTGGTATACATATATTTTCTGTATTCCTGTATATTACTTCCTCTAGATCTATAAATCATTGATTTGGGAAAATAATCTATTGGTGAACATTTTCGTTTAACAAACCCTGTGGTATACAATACAAACCCTGTGTTATATATACAAACCTTGTGGTATACATGCATGCAAACCCTGTGATCAATGTACATACAAACCCTGTGGTATGATATACACACCCTGTGGTATAATATACAAACCCTGTGGTATACATACAAACCCTGTGTCATACATAAAAACCCTGTGGTATACATAAAAACCCTGTGGTATAATATAAAAACCTTGTGGTATAATATATATACAAACCCTGTGGTATACTGTACATACAAACCCTGTGGTATATACACTGTATATACTGTACATACAAACCCTGTGGTATACTGTACATATGCATGGAAACCCTGTGGTATGCACACAAACCCTGTGGTATAATATACATGTACAAACCCTGTGGTATAATATACAAACTCTGTGGTATACATACAAGCCCTGTGGTATAATATACAAACCCTGTGGTATAATATATAAACCCTGTGGTATACATGTACATGCAAACCCTGTGCCAAATGCATTGTAAAATTCGAAATGAAGCAAAATATCAATTTACAAAAAAATAATGATAAAAGAAATATAATTACCTACCATCCTAACCTATTTTTTCAGGTACATGTATATATATACAGTATGTTACCTGAAACATCCATCTTTTTTGGGCCAAACATTTTGATGTGTATCTTGTGTGGAAAAAGGTTGTAGTGAGGGGAACCAGGTGATTAGTTAGGGCATAAATAGAAATTACTGAAATATGGTTACCCTTAAAATTACTGAATAGGAATACCCTTAAAAGATAGGGTAGAAAACCCAGGATTTGTCACAGATCATTACATAATTTAACGTCCTGGTACCAGCCTTCCAGTGTCACCTGGTCATGGGACAGGTAATCAGGCAGGTAAACAAACTAGATTTTGTGTAAAGCTTATAACGTATTTAGGATAACAGATATGTAAGATTAACTAGATGATGTAACGTGATCTGAAATGTATATGCATTTCTAGAAGATTTAACACTACGTTGGGTGCCGAGGGACAGAGTGCATTGACTAAGTGATATATATAAATATATTATGTTGATCATTCTGTGAGGATGAATAGATTTAAAATTCCCTGTCTTATATCATGGTTACGAAAATAGAAATGGATTCTTGATGTAATTAAAACATAACTTCATTTCATGCACCCATGGTTGTTGAAATATGCAAGTCATGCCGATCAGTTGAGTAGAGACCATATCAATTGTGGTGTACAATGATGAAAGAAATTGAAGGGATCAAATCTTATCTCTCAATCAACGCCTATTGAAACAATTCTATCGAAGGGCATTTTCAGTAAATTTTTAATTGCAATTTCAATAATTTCAATAAGACCATTGAAATGTAAAATGCATTAAAGTATCTGTTTCGTGATTCGTAGACAAGAGGAGAGCCTGGCGATGATTTACAGGTTTGTGTGACAACCATGCCTGGCGATGATTTACAGGTTTGTGTGACAACCATGCCTGGTGATGACTTACAGGCTTGTGTGACAACCATGCCTGGTGATGATTTACAGGTTTGTGTGACAACTATGTCTGGTGATGATTTACAGGTTTGTGTGACAACCATGCCTGGCGATGATTTACAGGTTTGTGTGACAACCATGCCTGGTGATGATTTACAGGTTTGTGTGACAGCCATGCCTGGCGATGACTTACAGGCTTGTGTGACAACCATGCCTGGTGATGATTTACAGGTTTGTGTGACAACCATGCCTGGTGATGATTTACAGGTTTGTGTGACAACCATGTCTGGTGATGATTTACAGGTTTGTGTGAGAACCATGTCTGGTGATGATTTACAGGCTTGTGTGACAACCATGTCTGGTGATGATTTACAGGTTTGTGTGACAACCATGCCTGGTGATGATTTCTAGGCTTGTGTGACAACCATGCCTGGTGATGATTTACAGACTTGTGTGTGACAACCATGCCTGGTGATGATTTACAGGTTTGTGTGACAACCATGCCTGGTGATGATTTACAGACTTGTGTGACAACCATGCCTGGTGATGATTTACAGGTTTGTGTGACAACCATGCCTGGTGATGATTTACAGGTTTGTGTGACAACCATGCCTGGTGATGATTTACAGGTTTGTGTGACAACCATGCCTGGTGATGATTTACAGGTTTGTGTGACAACCATGCCTGGTGATGATTTACAGGTTTGTGTGACAACCATGTCTGGTGATGATTTACAGGTTTGTGTGACAGCCATGCCTGGTGATGATTTACAGGTTTGTGTGACAACCATGCCTGGTGATGATTTACAGGTTTGTGTGACAACCATGCATGTCTGGTGATGATTTCTAGGCTTGTCTGACAACCATGTCTGGTGATGATTTACAGGCTTGTGTGACAACCATGTCTGGTGATGATTTACAGGTTTGTGTGACAACCATGCCTGGTGATGATTTACAGGTTTGTGTGACAACCATGCCTGGTGATGATTTACAGATTTGTGTGACAACCATGCCTGGTGATGATTTACAGGTTTGTGTGACAACCATGCCTGGTGATGATTTACAGGTTTGTGTGACAACCATGCCTGGTGATGATTTACAGGTTTGTGTGACAACCATGCCTGGTGATGATTTACAGGTTTGTGTGACAACCATGTCTGGTGATGATTTCTAGGCTTGTGTGACAACCATGTCTGGTGATGATTTACAGGTTTGTGTGACAGCCATGCCTGGTGATGATTTACAGGTTTGTGTGACAACCATGCCTGGTGATGATTTACAGGTTTGTGTGACAACCATGCATGTCTGGTGATGATTTCTAGGCTTGTCTGACAACCATGTCTGGTGATGATTTACAGGTTTGTGTGACAACCATGCCTGGTGGTGATTTACAGGTTTGTATGACAACCATGCCTGGTGATGATTTACAGGTTTGTGTGACAACCATGCCTGGTGATGATTTACAGACTTGTGTGACAACCATGCCTGGTGATGATTTACAGGTTTGTGTGACAACCATGCCTGGTGATGATTTCTAGACTTGTGTGACAACCATGCCTGGTGATGATTTACAGGTTTGTGTGACAACCATGCCTGGTGATGATTTCTAGGCTTGTGTGACAACCATGCCTGGTGATGATTTACAGGTTTGTGTAAGGATATTACTATCTGGACTTAGTTGTCTATATTACTATCTGGACTAGTTAGTTACTTAGTTGTCGATATATCACTTTGATATTGCTAGGTACAAGTTGTTTGTACAAGTTTGTATGTTACCTTGCTGGTTTGACCAAAACCTTGATATGGCGGCAATGGGGATCAGGTCCTGTCAACTGTGATCTTTAGTTGATATACGTATGACCTTGATGGTGTGACCCTGACCTATTAAATACTAGCATTTTGTTTAACCTCCAGTCAGTGACTGATCTTGAGATGTTTATTGTATATTGTAAATATAAGATTATATTCAGTTTCTGTCACAGTAAATGAACATTACCTTGCAATTGATCATAATGGTGCGACGTCAACCTTGACCAGTTAAATTTGTGAGATTTTGTTTAACCTTCAGCTCCAGTCAGTAACTGTGTGACCTTGATGTTTACTGTAAGCTTATATTCAGTACTAGTCTCCGTCATAGTGTGACCTTGATGGTGTGACCTTGACCTATTAAATTGTGAGATTTTGTTTCACCAGTCAGTGACTGTGTGACCTTGATATATGTTTATTGGGTGATCTGGTGGTGCAGTGGATAGCCCACTTGCTTTTCACCAAGGCGACTGGGGTTCAATTCTCCACTGGACGTGAAAAGGTAAGGAGGTCACCTGCCCGACCACATGGGTTTTCTCCGGGTACTCCAGTTTCCTCCCACAATAAGACCCCTCAACGTGTTAACATACAGGCCAACTAGAGTGAATAACGTTAACTTGCTTCATAATTGTTGTAAAAAAAAGTTTATATATATATACATTTACTTGTATACAGAAAGTGTATACATTAATTGTACATGTATGTTTATTGTAAGGTTATGTTCAGTATTAGTCTGTCACAGTGTGACCTTGATGGTGTGACCTTCACCAGTTAAATTATGAGATTTTGTTGAACCTTTCACTCCAGTCAGTGACTGTGACCTTGCATTTGATATACATGTATATTTATGTTGTTGTAAGATTATTTCAGTATTAGTCTCTTTCACAGTGTACTAAGCTTTGATGGTGTGATGTTGACTTGTTCAATTGTAAAAATAAGTGTCACCATGCTGGAGTATAACCTTGATGGGCTAGGTGTACATTAATATTAATATTATATATACATGGTAGCATGTGATGACGTTGGTAGTGTGACTTTGATGAGATACCTGGTCACAGCGTGTGATGACGTTGGTAGTGTGACTTTGATGAGTTACCTGGTCACAGCGTGTGATGACGTTGGTAGTGTGACTTTGATGAGTTACCTGGTCACAGCGTGTGATGACGTTGGTAGTGTGACTTTGATGAGTTACCTGGTCACAGCGTGTGATGACGTTGGTAGTGTGACTTTCATGAGTTACCTGGTCACAGCGTGTGATGACGTTGGTAGTGTGACTTTGACGAGTTACCTGGTCACAGCGTGTGATGACGTTGGTATTGACTTTGATGAGGTGTATGAAATCGTACACAATCAATTGAGATGTTTTGTGGCCCTATAAATATTACATGAGTGGTCTAGTGTGTCATACCATGATCGTAGCCCCAGGTGTAAACACAGATATGTTGGTGGAGATGTAATCTATGAAACTTTCACTTCTATAAAGTGTAGGACTCTGACAGGACTTGTCTTGTCGTGCAAGTGGTCTTCACGGGATCTCCGTCCAGGAGATTTGTATAGATAAATATTTGTAGGCGATGGACTTGAACGGACGATGATGTTTGTTCTTGCCCTTGTGTGTTGGGGTGGGGGTACATATGTACATGATGACATAGTCTTGTGACGACTGGACATAATGCCTTTGTCTTGTGTGGCCTAAGTTTTGGACAAATGTTTGTTGTCAGCTGTCTCATTGAGCCATGATCTTATAATCGTTCTGCACACCTCCTTGACATACATGTATCTCTGGCCAGATACCTCACGAGCCAATGGCATCTCCAATGAGTTCTCACTCCAGATACCTCACGAGCCAATGGCATCTCCAATGAGTTCTCACTCCAGATACCTCACGAGCCAATGGCATCTCCAATGAGTTCTCACTCCAGATACTTCACGAGCCAATGGCATCTCCAATGAGTTCTCACTCCAGATACCTCACGAGCCAATGGCATCTCCAATGAGTTCTCACTCCAGATACCTCACGAGCCAATGGCATCTCCAATGAGTTCTCACTCCAGATACCTCACGAGCCAATGGCATCTCCAATGAGTTCTCACTCCAGATACTTCACGAGCCAATGGCATCTCCAATGAGTTCTCACTCCAGATACCTCACGAGCCAATGGCATCTCCAATGAGTTCTCACTCCAGATACCTCACGAGCCAATGGCATCTCCAATGAGTTCTCACTCCAGATACCTCACGAGCCAATGGCATCTCCAATGAGTTCTCACTCCAGATACCTCACGAGCCAATGGCATCTCCAATGAGTTCTCACTCCAGATACTTCACGAGCCAATGGCATCTCCAATGAGTTCTCACTCCAGATACCTCACGAGCCAATGGCATCTCCAATGAGTTCTCACTCCAGATACTTCACGAGCCAATGGCATCTCCAATGAGTTCTCACTCCAGATACCTCACGAGCCAATGGCATCTCCAATGAGTTCTCACTCCAGATACCTCACGAGCCAATGGCATCTCCAATGAGTTCTCACTCCAGATACCTCACGAGCCAATGGCATCTCCAATGAGTTCTCACTCCAGATACCTCACGAGCCAATGGCATCTCCAATGAGTTCTCACTCCAGATACCTCACGAGCCAATGGCATCTCCAATGAGTTCTCACTCCAGATACCTCACGAGCCAATGGCATCTCCAATGAGTTCTCACTCCAGATACCTCACGAGCCAATGGCATCTCCAATGAGTTCTCACTCCAGATACCTCACGAGCCAATGGCATCTCCAATGAGTTCTCACTCCAGATACTTCACGAGCCAATGGCATCTCCAATGAGTTCTCACTCCAGATACCTCACGAGCCAATGGCATCTCCAATGAGTTCTCACTCCAGATACCTCACGAGCCAATGGCATCTCCAATGAGTTCTCACTCCAAGTATCTGATAAAAATGATATTTATTATGCAACTCAAAGGAGTATACATGTGAAGCTAGCTCAGTCTTTGATTTCTGAGGCCACCACCAATTCCAATTACATTTTCAAAAATAGAGGAATCAGTGATATATTTCCAATTTGTAATACAGTAAGTATGCAAATGATACTTTTGTTTTAGAGCGAAATTATTTTCAAAATCTAAGTCTGGTTTGATTTTGGCATGAATAAATGTATTAAAATATAGTAGTATTGATCTTTTGATATTTGAATCACCTGCTTAGTTCAAAATACATGTACCTTAATGAAAGACTTAAATGATTTCAAAGGCTAGTTAAGATTAGGGCCAGGCCTATTTATACACAACAGCTGTACTACACACACACCTGGTGTGATGTTGTGGGTAAGTCAACAGATCATGTAAACCACATGTAAACATACCAGGTAGGTTTATCCTATCACCTGGTGGCTATTCCTGTCTGAAAACATGGTTCTCAGATATTAATATATATATATGAGTCATTATCAGAAAAGCTCAAGATTCAAAAGTGAAAAAATCAGAAAAACAACTTTCTTAAAGTGACAACTTTTATGGTTTAAGTAAAAGGGGATACATTGCAGGGTACAAATTCATTGTTTGTCCAGTTTAATTTTTACCTGTTCAGTTGCTATGGTAACGCAAATGACCACAGGTAAGTTAAAATGTCTGTGGTGTTACCATAATTGAATTTGTTGTTTTTGTTGGGATAAAACATGCCAGTTCTTTGCTAATTGATTTATTTAATTGATAAAGTTATAACATAATGATTTTTTATTACATATACCTCATTTAAATACCATTTGTAGATATTTATTGGAATATGTCCCGACCCCTGTACTTTTGCACTCAAAGGATGTGCATTATTTCTTTTAAATAAAGTTAGAACTAAAGATTCATGAAAACAGTTATTAATTTGCAAACATACAATGCTACAGACAATTACTGGAATGCTAATTGTTTCTTTTCACCTTTATTCAATTTAATATGAGTTGATTTTTGTGATGGTAACACCATGGACATTTGATAAACACCAAAGACAACTGTAACACCACATACATTTTGTCCATTGTGTTACCATTTTAAATATCATAATACATGTATTTTAGTCAATTTCACTATTGACACACATTGTCTTTGTTTCCAAGTTGAAGAGAGGGCCATTCTTGATCACCTGAAATGTTGTGCTGGATAACACCAGCATTGAATGTCTGTGGTGTTACCATTGTCATCATCTAGTGCATATTGTAATTGAATTATATTTCATCAATATGCATATAATTATATAGTAATGTGTCCTAAACAAACAATTTAATTCATTAACTAAAATATAAATTGGTTGTTTATGATGGAAATTCATATTATGCATCTTTTCTTGTCACCGAATTGTCTGTGGTGTTACTAGTAATGTCTTTGCCATTTCTCACAGAGAGAATACATGCTTTAATAACTGTCCCACTAGCCCTAGTGCTTACTATGTTGTACAAATAACATCATACAATAATTTCTCTGTTTTATGAATCTTATAATATGAATCCTCCCATTATCTTAGATATTATTTATGATTTTTTCTATTCCATTGTCTGTGGTGTTACTATAATGGTATCGCCAATATTCATGTCCTTGGTGTTACCAATTCAAAGCCCTTTTCTCTCACGATGACATATTCCATTTTGAGAACTGTTAGCTAATGTCATAGCTTTATAATTCATCTTACTAATAATATATGTTATGGTCTGTGTTATAAGTATGCTTTGTTTTGTTTGTGTTGCAAAGATTTGACTCTGGTGTTACTTATCTAAGTCTGTAGTGTTACTATAATTGTCCTTGGTGTTACTGTTTTTAGAGAATCTTGATTAAAGAGTATAGAATCTGAATTTAAGAGTTTTCTTTGATTAAAAAGGAACAATAATCATTGTTTTGGAATTTAACTTATTCAAATCATAATGCTTTTACTTTTTTTCCAATAAAATTGATTCATAAACGAGTATGATGTCTGTAGTGTTACCAAATATTCGTCTGTGGTGTTACCTGTTTGACCGGTAACACCACAGACAGTAACACCACAGACATTTTAGATATGTTTATAGATTAAAATTATAACCATTGGTAATTGTGCAAAGCATGATAGCTGTATTTAAACTACCTTGCAACCTCTTTTAAATACTATAAATCTTTTTATTGAATAAATGGTATAACTGTAAAATAATGTGGTAACACCATGGACAATTTGAAATACACAGTTGGTTAGACTTGATTTTGATTGCTTCCAATTTAAAACCGTCCTGCTTTCAACTTCCAAATGCCATGTGAAAATGAACAGGGGATAGATATGCAATGAATTCATCATAGGTGATTGTACTCAGTTGATTTAAAGTTTCTCTATTGAACCAAAATACTCATGGTAACACCAAGGACAAAAACTTATGGAACAGGTAAACATTTTCTTGAAAAAACTTTAAAATATTTTCTTTTTGCCTAAAAGTACTTATTTATCAATTTAATCAGTAATTATCAACAAAACTATCCCCATATTTTGTATAATACCCCATTAAAAATGTTTTTAAATGAGCTTGAATATTGAGAATTTACTATCGGACACACCCATTTTTGGGTGAAAGGCTAATGTTATTGATAAAAAAATATATTTTGGCACAATTTCATGTCTATGTCTTTTAAAATGTGACTACTAGATCTCTAATTGTTGGTGTATTAGCAAAACATTTACTTTATTCTATGTAGAATTCACAGAAATAAACGACAAAGTTACGGACAGCGATTTGGTACTTTTCTGATAATGACTCATATACTGAACTAAAATGAAATATAGACACAGGTTCAACCCCTAGATATGGCTGGGAAGTCCAGTTCATGTATATGGGGCAATTAGTAACATTTTACTTATTCAACTAGAATAAAAAATACATACATTCAGACAAAAGAATCTGTATTTGATCATAAGATAATATGTAGCAATGTCCAGTGTGGTCAATTTAATTTTTGGGAAAGCCCGTGTCAAATATAGCAAAGTTAAATATAACATGAAAATTGCGCCACCTGGCTTGAACATGTGTGCATGCGTGTCATGTAAACAAATGTAACATGGTACGTTTAATGTCACAAATACTTCTTTCTATGTATGTTTATAAACAATTATGATAGGTGTTAGGATTATTAGCACTCAAGAGAAATCGTTTTGTTATGTTTTAAATAAGTCAGAAACGGATATTATTGAGAGCTTGCACACCAATGGACCTATTTCATTACCAGGACATGTGTTTTCGCCGATATGATACGCACATTTACTAGTACGAAAAACTAACCTCGTCATGAATTTCAGCTATATACATATAGAGGTGACGTAAAGAAAGTGCTATGAATACAGGAATACAGTTATGTACTTGAAACGAACGGAGATAAGTATTATAATCTTACTTCATCAGTCTTGATAGCTGCGTACTTGGCTTTGGAAGTCATGTATATGTATTGACATCCACGAGACAGGTCGCTCATGCTCGTAAAAGTCAAAAGTGCTCCGAGATGTTTGTAAACATAAGTCTCTTTTGCATATTATTCGTCTGGTTGGACGATTAAGGATTTCTTAATTTTTACCGTAATTTCCTGCGTATTACCCGCACCGGGGTATAGCCCACGGGAAGTACATTGTGTAAATAAGGCATTTTTGAGGCTTTTGTAAAATAAATTCCAGATAACCCGCACTGGCAGGTTGCCAGCGGGTTATACGTTGAATGTATACCAGGTGAGTACAAGTGTAATTCATATGTGACTTTGTGATTAATCATTTTGAATGTTGGAAATCAGAGACATATGATGGAAATATTGTGTTTATTTTGTAAATATATATGTTTATGTGTATAATTAAAGTTCTATATTAATTTATCAATGATATATTTTGTTTACAAATAGTGTAGATCTACATGTTGATAAAAGTGGGAACATTTAACAACGTATAGCCCGCATTATTCAATAATTTGGTTCTAAAAAATGCAGATAGACCGCACCGGTAGATAGGCCACACTAGCTATAGGCATCCTCTAATGTAAAAAATTGTATAGCCCGTGGGCAATACACAGGAAATTAAAAAACAAACATAAAACATCGGCTTTTGTCAACAAATCGGTATGAGTAGTTCATAAGGAGTACAGAACTTCAACTTTATACGATATCTGGTGATATCATAAAAAAGTAAACAAACTTCACTAAATTGTCTCTTTAATATATCTGTATAGGTTTTTTCTTGTGAGTGAGACTGGAACATATTTTTCAAAATTTTGAAGAGTCTCGCTATTATATATATATGCAATTAAAAGAGAGTTTTAAAACTTAACTACATGCATTAAGTCCCAAATTAAAGCTAAAGGAAAGTATTAGTTGATCCAATTTATTAGATGAGTAAGAGTTCCAAAACTTACTGTTTATAGTACAATGTACATCTTATATAATTAGTCTATAAAACAATAAGAGATAGGCTTTGATAAAGATTTAATGAAATATATGGAAACATGTTTACATATGTAAACTAAATATTAAGATAAGTACAGAATTAAGACAAATTTGAGAGAATTACAGTATATCAATGATCCAGGTCAGGTAAACTTTGTGTCTGTAACTCACATGGAAGTTAATTATATAAACCTATCCATAAAGTTGTATATACTGTACAGACCACCTTGCTTTAGTCATTCAACTGAAGATTCATACAAACATATCCTAAAAAAGGGTGGACTATACGCAAGAATTTAAGGTATCAATCACGTTGATAATTTTTAAATTTCATATATAATTAATGTACCTGCATCTTGATTTGAGGGTATATGTACCTTTACCAATGTTTACCAAAGTTACCATAATTAAAGATTGGTCTGAAGTGATAATAGTTACTGACACAGATTTGGGAAAAGAAAAAAAACCATTTATCATTTGACTAATGGTATGTATATTAAAAATGCATTAAGTATATATACACAGCCTGTTAGCTACAATGAAGGCTATTTCTTATAAAACCTGTGTTTTCTGTAACCTTGTCTACTGTTGATCCTGTTTGAATCCCAGCAAGCTTTAATACTGCTCTGTACAAACAAGTTATTGTTAAAAGCCAGGAAAAAGAATCCATAATACCATATATACAGTATATGTCAAAATATTTTGAGAAAAACATGAAATATTAAATATCTTGGCCATTTCACCTCCAGATAACAAGCAGTATTATCAAATTTGACTCAGTAAGTGCCCATGTCCCTATACCCCCCCCCTCCCCAACACACACACACTTATTGGACATTTCATAATTAAGGCATAAAACACTGGCGATGAGACAATAACTTCTTGCTTTCATTGCACTGTACCATATACAGTGTATATGGTACAGCATGTTTAAATACATGTAGCTACTGGTAGTTTGCATTGACAACTAATGAATATAAAATACTTTACCAAATATATAGGTCACTTTTAGTGCAGGCAGTTCCATCTAACAATCTATCTGTTCTTTCAAATTGAACAACTTTGTGACAGGGAAAATGTACAAAGATCACTTGACAGTTTACCATTGCACCACGTACAGGTGTATAATTCTGACTGGCCACAGAGAACCAGCACCGTGTACAGGTGTATATTTCTGACTGGCCACAGAGAGCCAGCACCACATACAGGTGTATATTTCTGACTGGCCACAGAGAACCAGCACCACGTACAGGTGTATATTTCTGATCACTGGCCATGGAGAACCAGCACCACGTACAGGTGTATATTTCTGACTGGCCATGGAGAACCAGCACCACGTACGCGTACAGGTGTATATTTCTGATCACTGGCCATGGAGAACCAGCACCATATACGTATACAGGTGTATATTTCTGACTGGCCATGGAGAACCAGCACCACGTACGCGTACAGGTGTATATTTCTGACTGGCCACAGAGAACCAGCACCGTGTACAGGTGTATATTTCTGACTGGACACAGAGAACCAGCACCACATACAGGTGTATATTTCTGACTGGACACAGAGAACCAGCACCGTGTACAGGTGTATATTTCTGACTGGACACAGAGAACCAGCACCACATACAGGTGTATAATTCTGACTGGCCACAGAGAACCAGCACCATGTACAGGTGTATATTTTTGACTGGCCACAGAGAACCAGCACCGTGTACAGGTGTATATTTCTGACTGGCCAGGGAGAACCAGCACGGTGTACATTTCTGACTGGACACAGAGAACCAGCACCACATACAGGTGTATATTTCTGACTGGCCACAGAGAACCAGCACCACGTACAGGTGTATATTTGTGACTGACCATGGAGAACCAGCACCACGTACAGGTGTATAATTCTGACTGGCCACAGAGAACCAGCACCGTGTACAGGTGTATATTTCTGACTGACCACAGAGAGCCAGCACCACATACAGGTGTATGTTTCTGATTGGCCACAGAGAACCAGCACCACGTACAGGTGTATATTTCTGATCACTGGCAATGGAGAACCAGCACCACGTACAGGTGTATATTTCTGACTGGCCAGGGAGAACCAGCACCACGTATGCGTACAGGTGTATATTTCTGATCACTGGCCATGGAGAACAAGCACCATATACGTATACAGGTGTATATTTCTGACTGGCCATGGAGAACCAGCACCACGTACGCGTACAGGTGTATATTTCTGACTGGCCACAGAGAACCAGCACCGTGTACAGGTGTATATTTCTCACTGGACACAGAGAACCAGCACCACATACAGGTGTATATTTCTGACTGGCCACAGAGAACCAGCACCACATACAGGTGTATATTTCTGACTGGCCACAGAGAACCAGCACCACGTACAGGTGTATATTTGTGACTGACCATGGAGAACCAGCACCACGTACAGGTGTATAATTCTGACTGGCCACAGAGAACCAGCACCGTGTACAGGTGTATATTTCTGACTGACCACAGAGAGCCAGCACCACATACAGGTATATATTTCTGACTGGCCACAGAGAACCAGCACCACGTACAGGTGTATATTTCTGATCACTGGCCATGGAGAACCAGCACCACGTACAGGTGTATATTTCTGACTGGCCAGGGAGAACCAGCACCACGTACGCATACAGGTGTATATTTCTGATCACTGGCCATGGAGAACCAGCACCATATACAGGTGTATATTTCTGACTGGCCGTGGAGAACCAGCACCACGTACGCGTACAGGTGTATATTTCTGACTGGCTACAGAGAACCAGCACCAGGTACAGGTGTATATTTCTGACTGGCTACAGAGAACCAGCACCATGTACAGGTGTATATTTCTGACTGGCTACAGAGAACCAGCACCAGGTACAGGTGTATATTTCTGACTGGCTACAGAGAACCAGCACCAGGTACAGGTGTATATTTCTGACTGGCTACAGAGAACCAGCACCAGGTACAGGTGTATATTTCTGACTGGCTACAGAGAACCAGCACCACGTACAGGTGTATATTTGTGACTGACCATGGAGAACCAGAACCACGTACAGGTGTACATTGTATATTTGTGACTGACCATGGAGAACCAGCACCACGTACAGGTGTATATTTCTGACTGGCTACAGAGAACCAGCACCACGTACAGGTATATATTTCTGACTGGCTACAGAGAACCAGCACCACATATATACAGGTATATATTTCTGACTGGCTACAGAGAACCAGCACCACGTACAGGTGTATATTTCTGACTGGCCAGGGAGAACCAGCACGATGTACATTTCTGACTGGACACAGAGAACCAGCACCGTGTACAGGTGTATATTTCTGACTGGCCAGGGAGAACCAGCACGATGTACATTTCTGACTGGACACAGAGAACCAGCACCACGTACAGGTGTATATTTCTGATCACTGGCCATGGAGAACCAGCACCATATACAGGTGTATATTTCTGACTGGCCATGGAGAACCAGCACCACGTACGTGTACAGGTGTATATTTCTGACTGGCTACAGAGAACCAGCACCAGGTACAGGTGTATATTTCTGACTGGCTACAGAGAACCAGCACCATGTACAGGTGTATATTTCTGACTGGCTACAGAGAACCAGCACCACGTACAGGTGTATATTTCTGACTGGCTACAGAGAACCAGCACCACGTACAAGTGTATATTTCTGACTGGCTACAGAGAACCAGCACCAGGTACAGGTGTATATTTCTGACTGGCTACAGAGAACCAGCACCACGTACAGGTGTATATTTCTGATCACTGGCAACAGAGAACCAGCACCACGTACAGGTGTATATTTCTGATCACTGGCTACAGAGAACCAGCACCACGTACAGGTGTATATTTCTGATCACTGGCTACAGAGAACCAGCACCACGTACAGGTGTATATTTCTGATCACTGGCTACAGAGAACCAGCACCACGTACAGGTGTATATTTCTGATCACTGGCTACAGAGAACCAGCACCACGTACAGGTGTATATTTCTGATCACTGGCTACAGAGAACCAGCACCAGGTACAGGTGTATATTTCTGACTGGCTACAGAGAACCAGCACCAGGTACAGGTGTATATTTCTGACTGGCTACAGAGAACCAGCACCAGGTACAGGTGTATATTTCTGACTGGCTACAGAGAACCAGCACCAGGTACAGGTGTATATTTCTGACTGGCTACAGAGAACCAGCATCAGGTACAGGTGTATATTTCTGACTGGCTACAGAGAACCAGCACCAGGTACAGGTGTATATTTCTGACTGGCTACAGAGAACCAGCACCAGGTACAGGTGTATATTTCTGACTGTCTACAGAGAACCAGCACCACGTACAGGTATATATTTCTGACTGGCTACAGAGAACCAGCACCACCTACAGGTATATATTTCTGACTGGCTACAGAGAACCAGCACCACGTACAGGTGTATATTTCTGACTGGCTACAGAGAACCAGCACCACGTACAGGTGTATATTTCTGACTGGCTACAGAGAACCAGCACCAGGTACAGGTGTATATTTCTGACTGGCTACAGAGAACCAGCACCAGGTACAGGTTTATATTTCTGACTGGCTACAGAGAACCAGCACCACGTACAGGTGTATATTTCTGACTGGCCAGGGAGAACCAGCACCAGGTACAGGTATATATTCTGACTGGCCACAGAGAACCAGCACCAGGTACAGGTGTATATTTCTGACTGGCTACAGAGAACCAGCACCACGTACAGGTATATATTTCTGACTGGCTACAGAGAACCAGCACCACCTACAGGTATATATTTCTGACTGGCTACAGAGAACCAGCACCAGGTACAGGTGTATATTTCTGACTGGCTACAGAGAACCAGCACCAGGTACAGGTGTATATTTCTGACTGGCTACAGAGAACCAGCACCACGTACAGGTATATATTTCTGACTGGCTACAGAGAACCAGCACCACCTACAGGTATATATTTCTGACTGGCTACAGAGAACCAGCACCACGTACAGGTGTATATTTCTGACTGGCTACAGAGAACCAGCACCACGTACAGGTGTATATTTCTGACTGGCTACAGAGAACCAGCACCAGGTACAGGTGTATATTTCTGACTGGCTACAGAGAACCAGCACCAGGTACAGGTGTATATTTCTGACTGGCTACAGAGAACCAGCACCACGTACAGGTGTATATTTCTGACTGGCTACAGAGAACCAGCACCACGTACAGGTGTATATTTCTGACTGGCTACAGAGAACCAGCACCACGTACAGGTGTATATTTGTGACTGGCCAGGGAGAACCAGCACCAGGTACAGGTATATATTCTGACTGGCCACAGAGAACCAGCACCAGGTACAGGTGTATATTTCTGACTGGCTACAGAGAACCAGCACCAGGTACAGGTGTATATTTCTGGCTTTGAATTCCAACATTTGCATTGTACCTGTACAGTGAGATTTTTCAAACACTATTAAAATTCCTGTGGTGGTTGTTGACATCTTTTTACTTGAATTATTTTTAAAAAGTTAATAATTTAAGATGTGATGGAAACTTGCCAAAGTATTTTTTGAGTTTATAGAATTAGATGTTAAAGGTGGGACCATTTGATGTACTTTGTCCATTTATGACCAAACTGTAGTTCACACAAATAAAGCAGTACAGGGATTAAATGGTGAATTTGTTATCTGAATGGTTGCGTTTATATGAATTGGCGTCACTTGAGCAGTTCGGTGTTAACCTATCGGGTCTTAATATCATTGTGATGGCAGTGTATACCTAAAGGATATAGATATACGCTATAAACCCACATACCTATTGAGGTGCCGACCCTAATTCCATTCAAATTGCCTGTTTTCTTTTATCATTGGGGTGTTGGTAAACAAACGCCTGGCCAGTTTGATGTGGATTGTCGATACCTTCGGGAGCCCTGGTCCGTCACTTGTAATTAACTTGGAGCACCTGAGGAATAAAACCATGCATTACTAATTACATATTTAATTAACTACCTGAAGTTTCTTCTTCTAACTGGACTGTACAGTAAAGTTGCTGATGGAAATGCATTTCTATGTAAGCCAGTGATTTGGAAAATTCTCATTAGAGGGATATTATTGAATACATGTGTAACCTTGGAATGACCCCCTACTGGAAATCTTGATCACCATGGTTTTGAAATTACAGGTTAAGTACCCACATGTGCATGATGTATGGGTTGTAACCAACATACAATAATGTACATTGTATGAACAAGATGGCATATAGGGTTATTATACATGAGTTAATGTCTTAGGAATTGGGAAGTCGCACATGATGTCTTAAGGTGGCTTATTTAGTTAGAAAAGGAAAAAAAGTGAAAACTCAGTGATTGAATATCAACAATTAAATTCAAATCAGAAATTGAAGTGAACCATGAAATTGATAGTATTTTGAAACACCACAAATAATTCTGTGCTGTGTGTCTTATTAATTTATCAGATTATGTAGAAATGCTTGATTTAAATGTTTGAAGGAGATCAGCAATTAAATATATTGGAAAGTTGGGTACATTTCAAAGAGACATGCCCCTGAAAATAGTTGTTTCTTTTACATGATATCAAGAGAAATTCACCTCAAAATACATGATATTAACCAAATAAGATTATACATAGATTATATAGAGGGGAAAATGGTGCTTTGGAAAAACATGATAGAAAGAGGAATGTGATATTAATAGGGGTGATATTAAGAGGAATCCGAGCCACTGTAATACAATATTTGTAGTCAGATTATGATTGTTTTCATGCATGTTGAAGCCATTTTTGAAGACTTGGTTTAAGTTCAAGACTGTCTATAGCAGTAGGAGGCCTAAGGGAGAAATAACATTTTACTGGAATGGTTCTACAATCTCCAATGAACAATGTAAAAGTAACAAAAGTGCAAGTATAATTACATGAGTATAATCAAGTTTATAATTACAGGAGAATAATCAAGTTTATAATTACAGGAGAATAATCAAGTTGATAATTACATGAGTATAATCAAGTTTATAATTACAGGAGAATAATCAAGTTTATAATTACAGGAGAATAATCAAGTTTATAATTACATGAGTATACCGTATTTGACCGGGAATAAGCCCCCACCCCCTGAGAAAAATAATTGATCAAAAGTAGGGAGGGGTCTTATTCCCGAATACACCCCTGTTCACAAAAGTCCGCCATCTTGGATATTCTACTGTTTTGATCTAGGAACTCAGTCTACACTATACCAGAAATGTAATTCTAGTTGTTTGTTTTGTTAAAATAACAATTTACATTCAGAATGTTTAATAACAGTCACTACAGATTGATGCCATTGATGGTGCTGTTAACAGATTTTCTATTAGCAATTGGTCAAGATAATTCAAGCATCATCTTTAATGAATTTTCATTTATAAGTTAATAAGTATTCATTTAGATACAATAATAACATTCAGATGTGTAAAAGGAATTAATAGCAAGACAATTAGACTGCTTGTCGTTTGTCTACCGCCATTACGAGATTTGAGATAGGCCTAGCTGCAAGGCAGTAAATAACTTAATTTGAGTAAACCATGTAAAATTAACACAAAACCAATGCATGAATCATACAAAAACAACAAACCAACTTATCTGCATTGAGTCTGGAAGCATTAAGAGCAAGAGACATGTATTTATGGATAAAAGTCTTCCAAAAAACGCTAAGGCCATCTGAAGCAGCCATCTTGTTTTCTCAGAGAGCTGGTTGATACAAATTTCAGAATGACAATTTTAACGAACTGATATTGACAGAAAGGTTAGATTTGAAACAAACTACTTGGCAACAAACTACTTCAAAATGAATTTACTTTTGCTTTATCACTACAAAATATATTTTCTTTATTTTCTTTTTCAATATAGACTTGCATATAATGGATCAAGTACAAGAATAATATTTCGTTTTTGTTCAAAGTTTGCAAAATGCACAACCAGTTCAAACATGAAAGTATGGTGTTCTTAACACCAGCTAAACAATGTTTTATTTCATGTTAAGCCTTATAGATATTTCTTTTTTGCACACAGTTAGATATATTTTATGTTCAGACACAAAATTAAAAAAATTTAACGTGCTTTTTATTGAGAGAAAGACAAAATTTAGGGTGGGGGCTTATTCCCAGGCTCTCACCCTGTGTCAAGAACCTTTGCCAAAGTGGGGAGGGGGCTTATTCGTGAGAGGGGGCTTATTCCCGGTAAAATACGGTAATCAAGTTTATAATTACAGGAGAATAATCAAGTTTATAATTACATGAGTATAATCAAGTTGATAATTACATGAGTATAATCAAGTTTATTCAAGTACAGTCACTGGTTAATTGATTCCATTTGATTGTATAGTTTAAATTCACTAACATGTTATAATACATTATGTGACAAGTAAATGTCAGTTATTTTATAGTTGTTATTATAATCTCATTGCATGTCACACAAATGTTAAAAAGTACCATTAGAAAGGGGACAAGTTATTATTTCATTCGGACAAGTGAAAAAATGTGTTACTTCTCCGAAGTGACAAGTTTCAGACAAGTGCAAAAAAAATTTAATGTAGACCAATGAATTATCTGTGTATAGATGTATCTGCAAATAAAAATCTGTTCCTCATATCAACATTGCCTTATTAAATGCTTAAGTTTTTTCCTCAAAGGTGAGGGAGCTGGGGGTACTATATTTAGTTAGCCATTGGCTTACAGTTCTAGTTTTGTTTAAAAATTTCTGTTCTTTTCACACGCTTCCATGTTCCAAAAACAGCTCGCTATGTAACAGACCAACGCTAGCCTTCTCTTTACAATTCTCTGTCATTCAAACCAAATCTCTACTGTTTTTGAATCTCTGATATGAATCTCACCAAGGGAGTCTGTCATCTATCTCACCTTCTCTACATTAGTTCTACTTGAAAATCATCAGACATGCAAATTAAGTAACTCCCATTTCTGTTATATCTATATACTGTGTGTGCCCAATGTCCACTAGGCCGGGGTATATAGGCCATGAAGTTTCTCCAGGTTTCGTTCTATGTTTAAGACCACAATAAGATCGATTCATGTTCGTTGTAAAAACCTTATTTCATTTTTGTTGTGAATGAATTAAGTATATATTAATATTTCTAATTACATTTGTATATGAGATCATGATCAGGTTTCAGATAGAATGAATGTAGGACTTGTGTAACCTGAGTCAAACAAGTTGGCCTGTAGGTGGAGCTGTTTACTACATGTACAATTGTATGTTTCTCCGGTTAGGACAGATACCTGTGTAATTTTGTCATCACTGGAACTTTTCCACAAGTGGCATTTGCCTTGAGTGGGTAATTAAAATGATTAAAATGTGTATGTCTGTTGTGTCACAGATAATGATTGAAAATAGAAAATCAACAGATGATCGATCGGAGCAGACGGCCTGCTGTGGGCTCTATCAACATGTTTACGACAACTGATTGATTCTGTACAATCAATTAGATTCTGTTTGGAATATTGACATTGTACGGTACAGATATATACAAAAGACTGTGTGTTAACCTTCTAAAGGGGCACAAACTCCCATTTACAGAAACCGTGTTTTTTCAATTCATTGTCTATTCATTCCTCAGTTAAATAAGCAGGAATGTTGTTGTTAATATATATATGGGTGGAACTGTGTGAAAATCAGAGATAATTTGTATTTGGATAGGGTGACCTACACTAATTACATTGAGTACAATATTTGTACCTAATGCACTCTAGCTATAAGTTTTCTTATTAAATGCGCTATTTCCCAATGTACATGTACATACCAGTGTGTGATTTTAATATAATAGTAAATCATATTTACTGGGAGTGGAATGATATGGTCTAGTCCACCCAGCTGTAAAATTAGATAAATCATACTTTTGTTAATTAATGATTACAAGCTTATGTATATACCAATTTAATTTGTTTAACAGTAAAGAAAATGTTTAAAGCAATTACCGTAAATGTATGTAAACTTTGTATACGTATGTCACAATGGAGAAAAGTAATCCTTTGTGTCAAGTGTCAGTGTGACCCTTAAGTTTAAATGTATATATATACACTAACTCAAAAGGAGTAATCACGCAATTCCTGCTGGTTGGTCCTTTGACACAGAAGTTGATAAATTTCTATCCCAAGTTCATGGAGTTGATTTGTTCCGTTGTCCGTCATCTAGAAATTCTGCAAGGAACAGTACATTGTATATAAGCATGATACTACTAGTTCAGCAAGGTCATGACCTTTACTTGAAATTTCTACACAGAAATTATATACACTTTAATGATATTGTGGTATTGTTTGAAAACTAGTTCCTTTTTTAATTTTTCGGAGATTGGAGTTGATCAATGTCATTTATTATTTTGAGAAAACAATTAATGAGCCTGTTTATAAGACGTTTCACTCTATATTGACATGCAATATAATGGTTGTCTGGCATGAGCCCCTTGCATCAATTCGACAGCGATACCTTTTGTAGACAAGGCGACTGTGTCCCACTGCAGCGCTATCATCGGTAATGATCGGTCATTATTACAGTATATACCAACACATTCTCTTACAGTATACCATGTCATTTTGGTTTTCTTCAATCATAAATTCAACATTTGACAAACTTGAATTGGTTTCCAAGCTAATATAAATGATAATATCACCAGTTATATGTAAACAATACACACCTCAGGTTATAACACACTAAAAATTAATCTCTTGTATTTGCCAAGAAATTATTTTTTTGTTGTCTTTCAAAGTTTGTAGCCACACATTTTAACCCAGACAATCTTAAACACCGGTGAGCTCTGCCAGACGCGGGCATAGACGGTTGCAAATTGTTTACCTGTCACAAACCTCGAAAGCTGATCAATAGATTTAATTTGGTTTTATACCAGTTTCCTGTATTGTGATTAATGTGTTGTATGAGTTAGATTTATATTATCTCGATCTTTATGTAGGTTCACAATAACAAAGTATGTCAAGGAAACAAATGAGGCCACACCAGACATTTCAGGCTTTTTCAGTCTTGTTGGATTCAATTCTTCAATTGCCAACTTTTATAAAACAGATATCGACTTTGAAAAACTGGAATCCACTTATGTTTATTTTTTGACCTTCATATCCTACAATGCTGTGTATAAGCTTTTAAGGTTGAATTTTAACTATTTAAATGAAACAAATAACTAAGAGATAGAATTAAAATTTTATGTACAACATTTAATGTGAATTAAAGATCAAAAATAAAAAGACACATATCATAACATAATATCAAAAAATACATAAATACCAAATCTGATACAATAACTCTTGTACAAAAAATTGTGTTGGCGTTGGGGGCAAACTCAGCAATTATCATATAATTAATCTAGAATAAATAGATGCTATTCCTCCTTTCAAATTAATTGTTACTTATTGAGGGCTAATCATATGGTAGGCACCATCCTGATCGAGCATAGGAGGAATAGCATCATATGACTGGCTGTAGCTGTTAGCTACATTGCTCCAGTTTGGAAGTATGACTGGCTGTAGCTGTTAGCTACATTGCTCCAGTTTGGAAGTATGACTGGCTGTAGCTGTTAGCTACATTGCTCCAGTATGGAAATGTGACTGGCTGTAGCTGTTAGCTACATTGCTCCAGTATGGAATTATGACTGGCTGTAGCTGTAAGCTACATTGCTCCAGTATAGTAGTATGACTGGCTGTAGCTGTTAGCTACATTGCTCCAGTATGGAAGTATGACTGGCTGTAGCTGTTAGCTACATTGCTCCAGTATGGAAATGTGACTGGCTGTAGCTGTTAGCTACATTGCTCCAGTATGGAAATATGACTGGCTGTAGCTGTAAGCTACATTGCTCCAGTATGGAAGTATGACTGGCTGTAGCTGTAAGCTACATTGCTCCAGTATGGATGTATGACTGGCTGTAACTGTTAGCTACATTGCTCCAGTCTGACTGGCTGTAGTTGTTTGCTACATTGCTCCAGTCTGTACAGATTTCCAATCCTCGATATATTATTCATTTAATAATGAGGATATCACTTAAATGTAGAAAAATCACATTTTTGGGGGTAGTTTTCCATGAGGAATCTAATGCAATCTACCCCTTAAACTTCTGAATGAAAAACAATGCCTAGTTTTCCATGAGGAATCTAATGCAATCTACCCCTTAAACTTCTGAATGAAAAACAATGCCCGCCCTACTCTATAATTAACTGAGTTTGCCCAATTATAATTTTCATATTTCATATCATTCTTAAAAAAAAAAACAATGCATGTACTTAATTATAGGCTTTCAATTGATAACAATAGAATTACTCCAAGAAAAAGAGTTAAACAATGATTTACTGATATGCTTCTTATTACCGGTATAGGTGGCTGGGGTGGTGGTGGATGACAAAGATTTTAAAACACTGTTACTCCCTCTACAGATGCTGACAAAGTGACCAGACACTGGACAAAGAAATACTACTGAAATCTTTCGGCCAATCATATTGTTCCTAACTACCATGTGACTGGTCACTCCCTCTGACCCCCTAGCTGTCTGGCCCCCTCCATGCATATCTTACATAAACATGTAGGTACCTCCCTAATTAATACCACATGTAGCATCTGCTTTATGTTAGACCATATAACTGATGTTATATGGCTACAGTGACCCTGCTGATAGGGACACAATAAAACTATTATAAGGCAATTAATACTCTGAGTTCTACTGTGAGATAGACTCAGCATTAAAGTTATTAGTTCATTTAAACCTGGCTTATCTACATAAGCCTCAATTTAAATGAAACAAATAACTAAGAGATAGAATTAAAATTTTATGTACAACATTTAATGTGAATTAAAGATCAAAAATAAAAAGACACATATCATAACATAATATCAAAAAATACATAAATACCAAATCTGATACAATAACTCTTGTACAAAAAATTGTGTTGGCGTTGGGGGCAAACTCAGCAATTATCATATAATTAATCTAGAATAAATAGATGCTATTCCTCCTTTCAAATTAATTGTAACTTATTGAGGGCTAATCATATGGTAGGCACCATCCTGATCGAGCATAGGAGGAATAGCATCATATGACTGGCTGTAGCTGTTAGCTACATTGCTCCAGTTTGGAAGTATGACTGGCTGTAGCTGTTAGCTACATTGCTCCAGTTTGGAAGTATGACTGGCTGTAGCTGTTAGCTACATTGCTCCAGTATGGAAATGTGACTGGCTGTAGCTGTTAGCTACATTGCTCCAGTATGGAATTATGACTGGCTGTAGCTGTAAGCTACATTGCTCCAGTATAGTATAGTATGACTGGCTGTAGCTGTTAGCTACATTGCTCCAGTATGGAAGTATGACTGGCTGTAGCTGTTAGCTACATTGCTCCAGTATGGAAATGTGACTGGCTGTAGCTGTTAGCTACATTGCTCCAGTATGGAAATATGACTGGCTGTAGCTGTAAGCTACATTGCTCCAGTATGGAAGTATGACTGGCTGTAGCTGTAAGCTACATTGCTCCAGTATGGATGTATGACTGGCTGTAACTGTTAGCTACATTGCTCCAGTCTGACTGGCTGTAGTTGTTTGCTACATTGCTCCAGTCTGTACAGATTTCCAATCCTCGATATATTATTCATTTAATAATGAGGATATCACTTAAATGTAGAAAAATCACATTTTTGGGGGTAGTTTTCCATGAGGAATCTAATGCAATCTACCCCTTAAACTTCTGAATGAAAAACAATGCCCGAACTCGGGTATATTGTGATAATATAGCTGAGTGCCCCCAAAAATAATTATGATATATATGCCTAAAGGTGTATTTATAAACATAGCTTTTAAAGAAAAAAAAGTTAGTTATTAATGTATAGGTCAACTGAAAGATGTAAGACATAGATAAATCACTATTATTATAAAAAAAAAAAAAAAAAAAAAAAAAAACCCTCTTATTTCTGAATTGTTAACCGTTCATGTACAGATGTGCATCTAAAAAATACATCAAGTACCTATCTAACTATACTATTCATGCCTGCATGATTCACAAGTTTTCACTATATGATATTATGTATACTCAATACTCAATACCTGTAGTTACTGTACATGTAATTAAACTAGTACTTAGCTAGAGCAATTTGTGCATCTCTGATACAAGATTGAGGAGTTCTGATGTACCGACAATACGCATCTGAAGACCATCTCCCTAGTACTTTAATAAGATGATCTTCTACATGAGCCGCTGCTGCAGATGTTGCTGCTCCTATGCGAAAAGAGTGACCATTATACTTATTTGAATCAAGACCTAAGCACTGAAGTATATGTTTGAACTTAGCTATGAAAATTGATCGTGTTAAGGCCCGACCTCCAACAGTCACAAATAATGGGTCACTATTGGAGGGAGTCTGCTGAAGTCTAGCTGAAACATATTTATGACATGCTACGTAAGGACAGATTAAGCTGTTTGTTTTAAATAATTTCAATGTGACTCCCTCCCGAAATGGATCAGTTTTAGATTGTTTAAGATGCAACAGCACACATTCCTTCGTAATTGTCAAATTATTGAAACACAAATGAACAGTATGGTCAAATGTTGAAGTTACTGTAAATTCACCACATCTCAAAAAACCAAAAAAGGCAACAGTACACACAGTTTCCATCATCAGGTTCTCAAATAAGGTACCATTTTTTCTCAGAAATACACAGATATTCTTCAGTATGTGGAAGGTAACTGGGTGTCGAGGTCTGTCGACTTTCACATGCGCACGTTTGATACCTCCCAGTACCGTGTGCAGTCGATTCAACTTATCATTACTTGGGTAAGGTATGCCTTTGCGCAAGCACATGAATCTTATACCACACACATACAACTTGATTGTAGCATAAGAAAGTTTGACGCTAAAACAATGCGCGATAAAATATATCAGCATGTCCTCTGTAACCTGGAAGCCTGTGTTTGTTACACTGGCTACGATCCCTGCCATCAGGAGGAACCTTGTAAAAGTGTTGAATCCAACGTTGTAGGCCTGTCTCGTTCTAGGTGCTATAGACGTCTCCCACAAGGTCTCTATGACTGGTCGAAGTTGGCATCCCATAGGACTTCTGAAGGAAGTGGCACTTTGCACGGTTTGGACATGGCGTTCGGGGCTAGTTGTCTGAATCTTGACATCTGTAAACGAGATAGCGAATCGGCTATAAGATTGGTTCTTCCTGGTACATGTTCCGAGATGACAACAAATGAATTCAAGGCAGCACACATAGTCAGGCGTCTCATAAGAGGCATAATATTGATAGCTTTGGACCTTCCCTTTTGTATAATAGCTACTGTTGCAGAATTGTCACATAAAAATAGAATCCGTAGGCCTTTCCAAGTATGTCCCCATATCATAGCCGCTACCACTATGGGATACAGTTCCTTAAAAGCTATAGAGTGTTCATCCCCGCCATGTATATGGTTGTATAGTACAGTTGGCCATGCTTCAGAAAACCACTGTCCCTGCATGTAACCACCGAATAACAAAGTATGTCAAGGAAACAAATGAGGCCACACCAGACATTTCAGGCTTTTTCAGTCTTGTTGGATTCAATTCTTCAATTGCCAACTTTTATAAAACAGATATCGACTTTGAAAAACTGGAATCCACTTATGTTTATTTTTTGACCTTCATATCCTACAATGCTGTGTATAAGCTTTTAAGGTGTAGAAAAATCACATTTTTGGGGGTAGTTTTCCATGAGGAATCTAATGCAATCTACCCCTTAAACTTCTGAATGAAAAGCAATGCCCGAACTCGGGTATATTGTGAAGTAATCCTTTGTGTCAAGTGTCAGTGTGACCCTTAAGTTTAAATGTATATATATACACTAACTCAAAAGGAGTAATCACGCAATTCCTGCTGGTTGGTCCTTTGACACAGAAGTTGATAAATTTCTATCCCAAGTTCATGGAGTTGATTTGTTCCGTTGTCCGTCATCTAGAAATTCTGCAAGGAACAGTACATTGTATATAAGCATGATACTACTAGTTCAGCAAGGTCATGACCTTTACTTGAAATTTCTACACAGAAATTATATACACTTTAATGATATTGTGGTATTGTTTGAAAACTAGTTCCTTTTTTAATTTTTCGGAGATTGGAGTTGATCAATGTCATTTATTATTTTGAGAAAACAATTAATGAGCCTGTTTATAAGACGTTTCACTCTATATTGACATGCAATATAATGGTTGTCTGGCATGAGCCCCTTGCATCAATTCGACAGCGATACCTTTTGTAGACAAGGCGACTGTGTCCCACTGCAGCGCTATCATCGGTAATGATCGGTCATTATTACAGTATATACCAACACATTCTCTTACAGTATACCATGTCATTTTGGTTTTCTTCAATCATAAATTCAACATTTGACAAACTTGAATTGGTTTCCAAGCTAATATAAATGATAATATCACCAGTTATATGTAAACAATACACACCTCAGGTTATAACACACTAAAAATTAATCTCTTGTATTTGCCAAGAAATTATTTTTTTGTTGTCTTTCAAAGTTTGTAGCCACACATTTTAACCCAGACAATCTTAAACACCGGTGAGCTCTGCCAGACGCGGGCATAGACGGTTGCAAATTGTTTACCTGTCACAAACCTCGAAAGCTGATCAATAGATTTAATTTGGTTTTATACCAGTTTCCTGTATTGTGATTAATGTGTTGTATGAGTTAGATTTATATTATCTCGATCTTTATGTAGGTTCACAATAACAAAGTATGTCAAGGAAACAAATGAGGCCACACCAGACATTTCAGGCTTTTTCAGTCTTGTTGGATTCAATTCTTCAATTGCCAACTTTTATAAAACAGATATCGACTTTGAAAAACTGGAATCCACTTATGTTTATTTTTTGACCTTCATATCCTACAATGCTGTGTATAAGCTTTTAAGGTTGAATTTTAACTATTGACAGTATCTAATTCAAGTTGAGAAATGTCATTCTAGAAAATTACCCATCAAATCATAGTGTCTGAAATCATATGACTTACCGAAATCCCATCAATTGTGAAAAATTATTTAAGTATATTGAATTAATTGAATATTGTAGTGAGGAATTTTAGTATTAATCGAACATCGTATCTAGGAATTTTGTCATGCTTGATATAGAAATCTGATAAGATTGTATAAAAGTTCCATTATATAGAGATAATCTATAATTACATAGCTATGACACTGTCAGATGGGTGCAGGGTCTTTGTTCCTCGGGGTGAATTACCAGCACTCGGTAATTAACTGGTAAAATACAGCAGTAATGTGCTGTTACTGTGGCGTAGTTGTGAAAGTGATATGGACTGTCGAAGGGAACGAGTGTCACATAGGTAGAAACGGTAATTAGTGAAATACTCGTTTGAACTATAAAGTACTTGATTGGTATGCAACCTTCACTGGTACATTGACTCAAATACCCGATGAAATTAAACAGGTTAATTTTTGAAGCTCTGGTCAACTTATTCTGCAAAGAAAAATACACAGAAAGTTTTGATTGATCTCGCAAAAATTATGAACCCAATTATAAGATTTACAATAGGGCTAAAAGTTAAGTTTTATGAAAATCGTAAAAAAAAAATAGTCCGATACTAAATGGTAATATAACTGTATAATATGTAAATGTATAAGAGGGGCTTCACATTGAAGATAATTATATAAGATCACTGTTGCTATAAGATAGGGGGACGACATTATAGGAATTGCTATGAATACCCCTACACCCAATTGACAAAAAATTATCATCCTACGTAACACCAAACTCCCTGGCAATATATAAAATTTTTGTTGATAAATTATGAACAGTATTGTCTGGGTCATACATATACTAGTATTGTCTGGGTCCTACTAGTATTGTCTGGATCCTACTAGTATCCTACTAGTATTTGGGTCCTACTAGTATCCTACTAGTATTGTCTGGTCCTACTAGTATTGTCTGGTCCTACTAGTATTGTCTGGATCCTACTAGTGTTCTAGTATTATCTGGGTCCTACTAGTATCCTACTAGTATTTGGGTCCTACTAGTATCCTACTAGTATTGTCTGGTCCTACTAGTATTATCTGGGTCCTACTAGTATTATCTGGGTCCTACTAGTATTGTCTGGATCCTACTAGTATCCTACTAGTATTTGGGTCCTACTAGTATCCTACTAGTATTGTCTGGTCCTACTAGTATTATCTGGGTCCTACTAGTATTATCTGGGTCCTACTAGTATTGTCTGGATCCTACTAGTGTTCTAGTATTATCTGGGTCCTACTAGTATCCTACTAGTATTGTCTGGTCCTACTAGTATTATCTGGGTCCTACTAGTATTGTCTGGATCCTACTAGTGTTCTAGTATTATCTGGGTCCTACTAGTATCCTACTAGTATTGTCTGGGTCCTACTAGTATTGTCTGGGTCCTACTAGTATTATCTGGGTCCTACTAGTATCCTACTAGTATTATCTGGGTCCTACTAGTATCCTTCTAGTATTATCTGGATCCAACTAGTATCCTACTAGTATTTTCTGGATCCTACTAGTATTGTCTGGGTCCTACTAGTATCCTTCTAGTATTGTCTGGATCCTACTAGTATCCTACTAGTATTTTCTGGATCCTACTAGTATTGTCTGGGTCCTACTAGTATTGTCTGGGTCCTACTAGTATCCTTCTGGTATTGTCTGGATCCTACTAGTATTGTCTGGATCCTACTAGTATTGTCTGGGTCCTACTAGTATTGTCTGGGTCCTACTAGTATTGTCTGGATCCTACTAGTATTGTCTGGGTCCTACTAGTATTGTCTGGGTCCTACTGGTATTCTACTTGTATTGTCTGGGTCCTACTAGTATTGTCTGGATCCTACTAGTATTGTCTGGGTCCTACTAGTATTGTCTGGGTCCTACTAGTATTGTCTGGATCCTACTAGTATTGTCTGGGTCCTACTAGTATCTAACTAGTATTGTCTGGATCCAACTAGTATCCTTCTAGTATTGTCTGGATCCTACTAGTATCCTACTAGTATTTTCTGGATCCTACTAGTATTGTCTGGGTCCTACTAGTATTGTCTTGGTCCTACTAGTATCCTTCTGGTATTGTCTGGATCCTACTAGTATTGTTTGGATCCTGCTAGTATTGTCTGGGTCCTACTAGTATCTAACTAGTATTGTCTGGATCCAACTAGTATCCTTCTAGTATTGTCTGGGTCCTACTAGTATCCTACTAGTATTGTCTGGGTCCTACTAGTATTGTCTGGATCCTACTAGTATTGTCTGGGTCCTACTAGTATTGTCTGGGTCCTACTAGTATTGTCTGGGTCCTACTAGTATTATCTGGGTCCTACTGGTATCCTACTAGTATAATCTGGGTCCTACTAGTATTGTCTGGGTCCTACTAGTATTGTCTGGGTCCTACTAGTATTGTCTGGGTCCTACTAGTATTGTCTGGATCCTACTAGTATTGTCTGGGTCCTACGTATACATTGTACTAGTATTATCTGGGTCCTACTAGTATCCTACTAGTATAATCTGGGTCCTACTAGTATTGTCTGGGTCCTACTAGTATTGTCTGGGTCCTACTAGTATTGTCTGGGTCCTACTAGTATTGTCTGGATCCTACTAGTATTGTCTGGGTCCTACGTATACATTGTACTAGTATTATCTGGGTCCTACTAGTATCCTACTAGTATAATCTGGGTCCTACTAGTATTGTCTGGATCCTACTAGTATTGTCTGGGTCCTACGTATACATTGTACTAGTATTATCTGGGTCCTACTAGTATCCTACTAGTATAATCTGGGTCCTACTAGTATTGTCTGGATCCTACTAGTATTGTCTGGGTCCTACGTATACATTGTACTAGTATTATCTGGGTCCTACTAGAATCCTACTAGTATAATCTGGGTCCTACTAGTATTGTCTGGGTCCTACTAGTATTGTCTGGGTCCTACTTTTATTGTCTGGGTCCTACTAGTATTATCTGGATCCTACTAGTATCCTACTAGTATTATCTGGATCCTACTAGTATTCTACTTGTATTGTCTGGGTCCTACTAGTTTTGTCTGGATCCTACTAGTATTGCCCAGGATGCATATGGCTCCCAAGAATGGTTGATATTTGTCTTCTGACCAAACTAGTTTGGGCTACATGTATATATACATGTATATATGACTCTATTGAACATTTTATTTCAGACATGCTGTCAACAAATTATTAAGATCTACTACATGTATATTGTATTACATACAAAAACTAATAATTTGCTGACTGTGTTAACTGCAGGGATGAAAACCCACCTCCAAAAGGAGGAATTCCACCCTTTTTCATAATTTTACTGTAATGTTGATTCTTTAAATTTCCTGTTTAAAAGCCTCTTCAAAATGTGGGTTTCCTCCTTTTTCACAATTGACTGTTTGCATCTCTGTAACTGGTAAAATTTTAAGTGCCACAAGTATTCTTGTAATAATAATTTAGTATTCAGCAATTTACCCATCATGCAGTTTTGTGGATATTGGCCTGGTATTTTAGATGTTCTTTTGCATATACATTTGTAGCTACCCTGACCTAGGGATTTTAATCTTATTTCTACATATATACCAATAAATATTAAATAATAAACAGGTAGATATCTTGTGATTTCAGTAGGAGAAAATATTGTGGCCCTCTAATAATTGTGTGAGGACAGATGAGGCTGTGTGGGACATACAGTTAAAAGTTGTACTACGTAAAGGATACCACAGTTAAAAGTTGTCCTACGGGACACCACAGTTAAAAGTTGTCCTACGGGACACCACAGTTAAAAGTTTTACTACGAGACACCACAGTTAAAAGTTGTGCTATGGGACACCAAAGTTAAAAGTTGTACTACGGGACACCACAGTTAAAAGTTTGACTACGAGACACCACAGTTAAAAGTTGTGCTATGGGACACCAAAGTTAAAAGTTGTACTACGGGACACCACAGTTAAAAGTTGTACTACGGGACACCACAGTTAAAAGTTGTACTATGTACAGAAAAACACAGTTAAAAGTTGTACTACATACAGGACAACCACAGTTAAAAGTTGTACTACGTACAGGACAACCACAGTTAAAAGTTGTACTATGGGACACCACAGTTAAAAGTTGTACTACGTACAGGACACCACAGTTAAAAGTTGTACTACGTACAGGACACCACAGTTAAAAGTTGTACTACGTACAGGACAACCACAGTTAAAAGTTGTACTACGTACAGGACAACCACAGTTAAAAGTTGTACTAAGTACTGAACACCACAGTTAAAAGTTGTACTACGTACAGGACACCACAGTTAAAAGTTGTACTAAGTACAGAACACCACAGTTAAAAGTTGTACTACGTGCAGGACACCACAGTTAAAAGTTGTACTAAGTACAGAACACCACAGTTAAAAGTTGTACTACGTACAGGACACCACAGTTAAAAGTTGTACTACGTACAGGACACCACAGTTAAAAGTTGTACTACGTACAGGACACCACAGTTAAAAGTTGTACTAAGGGACACCACAGTTGAAAGTTGTACTACGGGACACCACAGTTAAAAGTTGAACTACGTACAGGACACCACAGTTAAAAGTTGTACTACGAGACACCACAGTTAAAAGTTGTACTATAGGACACCAAAGTTAAAAGTTGTACTACGGGACACCACAGTTAAAAGTTGTACTACGGGACACCAAAGTTAAAAGTTGTACTACGGGACACCACACATGCATCAAGACTACAATTTAAATGTCTTTTCATGTAAATTTTTCAGCACATAGAATTCCTATGCACTGAGGTAATCTTCTGATTGAAATTCAATTTTACAGTGATACAAATCCACACACTGTACAGTATGTTCCTGTGGCTTTCTCATGTCACATCGTTTTACGATAGGAACTTCATGTAGGAGTGGTTCTTAGGTCCTCCTGTGTTGTTGTCTGTCCCAAAACTTTGAGTCATAAACTATGGGCTGGCATGTACAAGGGTTGAATAAGTTCCAATCTGAAAATGCCTGTTTTCCCACTTTTGAATGAAAGTACATGTACTTGTATATATAATCAAATTGGGTACTTCTGGTCTTTCTTACTTTTGACCCAGGTATTTGGATATCTGAATTTTTAACCAAAAGCTACATATGATATACATTGAAAACAAACATGCTTTATATTGGTTCTGCAATATTATTATTATACCTCATCTCTAAAGCTGATTCGTTAAAACACCTCACATGCTGGTGTGTCTTCCCTAGGGCTGACAAAACTTTGTAACTCCCAGGAGCATGTGTCCCCATGTTAACCCTCTTTGTGTTTCTCACAAGAGTTGTTGTTCTTTTTGGTTTCATTGTGTAAACAAACCAAGATAAACTTTTGAAAAATGTAATAAAAAAACATTTTCGGTATAATAAAAAATTTATGGCCCTCTTGATAGGGTGATTTGAAGGTTTGTGCACTTTCATTTCAGCATTGAAAACCATGGCGTCAGAAATGTGCATGTAAGTTTCCAAATACATGTATGTCCAATCAATGCATTGATATATCGCAAAACTATATGCCGGAGGAAATTTTATGTGATTGAACAACTTCTGCGTATTTAGCGTAAATTTCCCCCTTGCCTAAATGTCCACGTTTACAGTAATATAAATGTACATATTTTCTGACACTTTCATAATTAATAAAATGTGTTTTACATGTTAATAGGGTGACTGAATGGCAGGGTTTGTGAAGAAGTGTCCGTGTCTGCGGCCACAAATAGAGGACGATGTCCGAGAATTGGACTATCGTCACTGTAGCTTGACCGATGTCCCGTCTGAAGTTTTCAACTTTGAACGAACCCTTGAAGAACTATTTGTCGATTCCAATCAGATTCGAGACCTACCCAGGGTAAGTGTGAATAGTGATTTGATTAGCTGTCAAGTATTGGATATATCTACTGATGAATAATAGATGTATTGTCTTTTGTAATAAATGTACACATGATACAGACACTTGTAAGCCATAACCGTTTGCTGCTTCAATTCTGTACAAATTATAATTAACTTCCTTTTATTTATTTTTTTTTCTGACACCTGGTAAATGTAAATGGGCACACACTATATTTTCACCAGCTTTTTAGTATGGATACTACACACTTCCTGTTTGAAGCATTATAAATTGGACGACATATTGATAATTGTATCAATTTAATATATAGGAACCAATAAAACAACAGTTAATCACCTTAACAAATTTGATGGAACATTAGAATACTGGATAACAGGTAACTGTTTATAACAGATATAACAGGTAACTGTTTATAACAGATATAACAGGTAACTGTTTATAACAGATATAACAGGTAACTGTTTATAACAGATATAACAGGTAACTGTTTATAACAGATAACTGTTTATAACAGCTATAACAGATAACTGTTTATAACAGATATAACAGGTAACTGTTTATAACAGCTATAACAGGTAACTGTTTATAACAGATATAACAGGTAACTGTTTATAACAGCTATAACAGATAACTGTTTATAACAGATATAACAGGTAACTGTTTATAACAGATAACTGTTTATAACAGCTATAACAGATAACTGTTTATAACAGATATAACAGGTGACTGTTTATAACAGATATAACAGGTAACTGTTTATAACAGATATAACAGGTAACTGTTTATAACAGATATAACAGGTAACTGTTTATAACAGATATAACAGGTAACTGTTTATAACAGATATAACAGGTAACTGTTTATAACAGATATAACAGGTAACTGTTTATAACAGATATAACAGGTAACTGTTTATAACAGCTATAACAGATAACTGTTTATAACAGATATAACAGGTAACTGTTTATAACAGATAACTGTTTATAACAGCTATAACAGATAACTGTTTATAACAGATATAACAGGTGACTGTTTATAACAGATATAACAGGTAACTGTTTATAACAGCTATAACAGGTAACTGTTTATAACAGATATAACAGGTAACTGTTTATAACAGATAACTGTTTATAACAGATATAACAGGTAACTGTTTATAACAGATATAACGGGTAACTGTTTATAACAGATAACTGTTTATAACAGCTATAACAGATAACTGTTTATAACAGCTATAACAGGTAACTGTTTATAACAGATATAACAGGTAACTGTTTATAACAGCTATAACAGATAACTGTTTATAACAGATATAACAGGTAACTGTTTATAACAGATAACTGTTTATAACAGATATAACAGGTAACAGTTTATAACAGATATAACAGGTAACAGTTTATAACAGATAACTGTTTATAACAGCTATAACAGATAACTGTTTATAACAGATATAACAGGTAACAGTTTATAACAGATAACTGTTTATAACAGATATAATAGGTAACTGTTTATAACAGGTATAACAGGTAACTGTTTATAACAGATATAACAGGTAACTGTTTATAATAGGTATAACGGGTAACTGTTTATAACAGATGTAACAGGTAACTGTTTATAACAGATAACTGTTTATAACAGATATAACAGGTAACTGTTTATAACAGATATAACAGGTAACTGTTTATAACAGATAACTGTTTATAACAGATATAACAGATAACTGTTTATAACAGCTGTAACAAATAGCTGTTGATAAAAGATATAGCAGATAACTGTTTATAACAGCTATAACATATAACTGTTTATAACAGATGTAACAGGTAACTGTTTATAACAGATATAACATTTAAATGTTTATAACAGCTATAACATTATATATATTAACTCTTTACCACTCGAACATTGTTGCAACATTGTATCTATTTTACTTGGTGGAGTGTCAGAGTTGGCTCTGTTCCAACCTCTGCAACAGTGTATAATTTGTGCACCCATTTCCTCAGGCATTTTTTCAATTTTTATTCAAAATTGATGTGTGTTTTTAAAACTTATTTTTCAGATAATATTCAACAAAATATGGTATTATAAGTATACATTTTTTGTTTCAGTGGAACCTGCACAATATTTTGATACATATTTAAATTTCAAAATCAGAAGTATATGCAAGTTTCAATAGATTTATTGCAAAACATTGATGCAACGGATGGATATTTGCAAAAAAATAGTTTTTCATATTTTTTTACTGTTATTACAGATTTGATCCCTTCATTTTTAGCTCACCTGGCCCAAAGGGCCAAGTGAGCTTATGTGATGGTGCAGCGTCCGTCGTCCGTCCGTCCGTCCGTCCTGCGTCCGTCAACTTTTTCCTTTAAACGACTTCTTCTAAAATACTGAAAGGCTTAGTGACATGAAATTTGGCTGGTAGCTTTCTTGAAAGGAGCTGAACAAAGTTTGCGAAAAAAAATCACTTTGACCTAATTTCAAGGTCACAGGGGTCAAAAATGTCGAAACCTTCAAACAAATTCTTCTAAAATACCGTCAGGCATAGAGACCTCATATTTGACCGGTAGCTTCTTTGGATGAAGCCGAATAAAGTTTGCGAAAAAAAACAACCTTGACCCATATTCAAGGTCACAATGAGGTTTAATCTATTTTAACCTTTAAACGACTTCTCCTAATAAACCAAAATCCCTAGAAGTATGATATTTGGCTGAAATGTTCCTTGGATGAAGCCCAACAAAGTTTGCGAAAAAAATGACCTTGACCTATATTCAAGGTCACATGGGTCGAATCTGTTAAAACCTTTAAATGACTTCTTCTGAAATACCAAAAGCCCTAGAAACATGGTATTTGGCTGAAAGGTTCCTTGGATGAAGCCCAACAAAGTTTGCGAAAAGAAATGACCTTGACCTATATTCAAGGTCACAGGGGTCAAATATATTAAAACCTTTAAACCACTTCTTTTGAAGTACCAAAAGCCCTAGAAGTATGATATTAGACTGAAAGGTTCCATGGATGAAGCCTGACAAAGTTTGCGAAAAGAAATGACCTTGATTTATATTCAAGGTCACAGGGGTCAAATCTGTTAAAAAATCCATACGACTTCTACTGAAATACCAAAAGCCCTAGAAGCATGATATTTGGCTGAAAGGTTCCTTGGATGAAGCCCAACAAAGTTTGCGAAAAGAAATGACCTTGACCTATATTAAAGGTTACAAGGGTCAAATCTGTTAAAACCTTCAAACGACTTCTCCTGAAATACCAAATACCCTCGAAGCATGATATTTGGCTGAAAGGTTCCTTGGATGAAGCCCGATAAAGTTTTCGAAAAGAAATGACCTTGACCTATATTCAAGGTCACAGGGGTCAAAAATGTTAATTCCTTTAAACGACTTCTTTTGAAGTACCAAAAGCCCTAGAAGCATGATATTTGGCTAAAAGGTTCCTTGAATGAAGCCGGACAAAGTTTGCGAAAAGAAATGACCTTGATTTATATTCAAGGTCACAGGGGTCAAATCTGTTAAAACATTCAAACCACTTCTTAGTAAGTACGAAAAGCCCTAGAAGCTTGATATTTGGCTGAAAGTATCCTTGGATAAAGCCCAACAAAGTCTGCGAAAAGAAATGACCTTGACCTATATTCAAGGTCACAGGGGTCAAATCTGTTAAAACATTCAAACGAACTCTTCTGAAGTACCTAAAGCCCTCGAAGCATGATATTTGGCTGAAAGGTTCCTTGGATGAAGCCCAACAAAGTTTATGAAAAGAAATGACCTTGACCTTTATTCAAGGTCACAGAGGTCAAATCTGTTAAAACATTCAAACCACTTCTTCTGAAATACCAAAAGCCCTAGAAGCATGATATTTGGCTGAAAGGTTCCTTGGATGAAGCCCGACAAAGTTTGCGAAAAGAAATGACCTTGACTTATATTCAAGGTCACAAGGGTCAAATCGGTTAAAAGATTTGAGCAACTTCTGATAAACCCAAATGCCTAGAGACATGATATTTGGCTGGTAGCGTCCTGGGATGAAGCCAAAAAAAATTTGAAAATGAAAATGATGTTGTCTTATAAGGTCACAGGGGTAAAATATGTTTAAAAACATGTTCTTCTAAATGTCATACAGTAAAAGATTTTAGGGGACTTTAGGGTTACACTATAACATAAGTCAGAGATTGATACCAGGTGAGCGATGCAGGCCCATTGGGCCTCTTGTCTAAAAATATGTCTTTAGACCAAAAGTCTTTGTAAGATGGTAATTGAAATACTCCCATAAAGATAAGCATTGGCAGGCAGACATTTCGTTTCGTTTTCTGTAATGTAGTGTACCATATCTGATCTTCTTAACCCTTTTTCTCACATTTCCGCCGGTTGTAATCATTAGTATATCGCACGATATCTACCGAACTTTCTGGCTTAAAGACGAGATAAAACTAATCTAGAGGTGTAGTAGTATCAATATCAAAACCATTACGCAATACTGGTCGAGTTTCTTGCGGAAAAGCATGAACCATAACATCGTTAAGTTCACACGGTTGATCGCCGTAGCAGTGAGTAGGGTTGAACGCTTCCGGGTTGTCTTCGTCGCTCTCATCGCCAACCTGAGTCACTGTCACTACTAAAAACTACATCACTTTCAATGCATGAATCCTTCTTGTTTGAAAAACCATAAAATCTATCTGAATCTGAATCGTCATAGTTGAAAATTTCCTCATTGGAATTCGTTCCCGGCTCGGCCGCCATTACGTTTCTAGCCACGCTTTCACAAGTTGACATTTTGCGATTTCTTGACTGAATTACGTCACAAGGTCAAGGTGATGATCTATAAAAAGTATCTAATTATATTGACCAATCACAGCGCTACACGCAGGTATGCGTCATTCAGCCCAGTCATGTACAGTGGCCGAGATATTTAGTTTATAAATAGGTACACGGGGAAACACGCTTCCGTGGAAAACATGGCCATGCGTTCTCGGTCGCTTGTGAGTAAATACGATGCATGCGTCCAGACACGCTTCTGTGGAAATAACGGACAGGCGTCCAGACACGCTTATGAGTGGTAAAGAGTTAATTATATAATGATTGAATTGTATGCAGTTTTGTGTATAATCTTTTCTGAAGATGCATTGATTTCCCCAAAAGCATTTGTATTGTCTCTAATTAGACTGGCCCAATCTTTGAATATTATATAGATATTATATTATTTAAGCAAAATTTACTGAAGTGATTTTAATCTCTAGATGTCTGATTCTAGAGACCTCATGCAAGTTCTAAACTGAAGAGAGATGATTAGCTAGTTTAGAAATTCTTCATTGATAGCCATTCTTAATGTTAATAGACTTTTTAAAACTTAGTTAGTATTTTAGTATTTGAGAGTATGTGCCATGTACGTTGATCAATCAGATATTAGATATGTTAATTTTGTAATCTTTAGGAGTTATTCTACTGCCATGGGATACGGAAGCTGAGTCTAAGTGACAATGAAATCACACACATTCCTCCAGCCATCGCCAGCCTCATCAACCTGGAGGATTTGGATATCAGTAAAAATGGTGGGTATCAGGCACCACAGAGTATGTATGTGGTGGGGGGTGGGGGGTGGGGGGGGGGGGGGGTGTCCAGGTTCCAACCAACTGGAGCCCATAAACTTTCTAAGTAGATTGTTGACTTACTTTGACACTGCCTATAACAGGCCAAGGGTGTGGAAGAGATGGGTGTCAAGACTAGATGGGATGGTAGGGGGGGGGGGGGGGGAGGATCAGATAAGTGAAGCAGTGGAGGGAGGGGAACCCTGATACTAACTGGATTGTGTAGATTGTATTGAAACGAGATGAAGAAAGAGGGATGGGGCAGGGATTATAAAAGGGATATGGAATTTGTGATTTTCTTAACAATGAAAATTCTACAGAAAACGGGTCAATAACAGCTGGTAGTAACAACTTTCAGACATTTGATTGTCGCTGTATTAAACCTTCACATTTCTCTGCAATTAAAACATATGTTACACAAGCCTTAATCTTGGACACCTGCTGACTATTCCACATTAATAGTTTTATGTCCTTTATTCAAAACACACATGTCCTGGTCACATTTGTATTTTTATCAGGGTTTGGAAATTATATCCTTTAAACAACGCTCAAAGAATGTTTGATGAACTTTGAAATAAAAGAAATATATGATTGAAATATGTTTGTTTATATCGACATGTCCATTTCATAAAAGAGCCGCGGTGGCCGAGTGGTTAATGTGTCCCGACATCCTACCACAAGCCCTCCACCCGTGGGTTGCGAGTTCAAAACCAACGTGGGGCAGTTGCCAGATACTGACTGTAGGTCTGTTTTTTCTTCAGGTGGCTTTCCTCCACCTCAAAAACCTGGCACGTCCTTAAATGACCCTGCAGGCTGTAAATAGGCTGTAAAACAAAAATAAACCATAAACCAAAACCATTTTCATAAAGTTATGTACAAGATCTTATCCTGAATATGCTTGGTCTAAACTTTACAACGTTTCATGACCTTTCATGTCCAGTTGTGATATCAACAGTGCACTTGAGGACCCCTGAGATCACCAGTATCCATATACATGTATGTCATATCAAACTTTTTTATTGTCCTTGTTAAGCTGTTTTAGGTATGTGATATGAGGAGTTTTGACATTTTTCACTACTAGAAAGTCCACCATTTGCCTCACTCTTAGCCTTAGGTGGTTAATGTTGGTAAAAGTTCATGTAAATATTTTAAATCTATTTCAAGAGGCAACAGCATTTTATGTATAGTATTGCTGTCCGAAAATGCTATTCATTTGTTTGTGTGTTTTATTACCACAAAGTAAATACTGTTTAGAAATTCAAAGAATGCAACTCTCCTGAGGACACTCTCTAAACATGTACCTAGCACTTCAGCTATATAGACTAATAGTGAGGTAGTTATGGGGAAATCTCCCACCGCTGGCACCACTGAAGACCAGTAAAGGGGTATATACCTGAGTACCATATTGTAGTAAGTGGCCCATTAGTTGTGGCCAGTCAAGGGTCAGTCATTGTAATAGAGCTGTAAAGATTGGCAAACAAGGGTCATTACCGTAGAATAATTAAATCTTCCCCTACCTTTGGGATGTTGACAGAGAAATCTCCAATCCAAGGGATGATGTTCTTGGTTGTCTAACGGAGGCTCTCCGGGGGGGGGGGGGGGGGGGGGGGGGGGGGGTGGTAGACAATCAAAAATGTGAAACTACACAAGAATGTTAGGGACCATGTGTCAATGTACATGCAGGGTATTTTTCGGTCATGACCTATTGCTTTCATGCTTCGTCTGTCATCGTGCACCGTGTGCCGTCCATAAACATTTCCTTTAACAATCTCCTTCTCAATAACCAAAATGCCCAGTATGCTGATATTCACCCCCTGCCCCCCTCCTAATTTCATCTCCTGCCTTCACCCTTGACCCCCTCTTAATTTTACCTCATGCCTTCACCCCAGCCTCCACTCCTAATTTCACCCCTGCCCCCCTTCTAATTTCACCTCCTGCCTTCACCCCAGCCTCCACTCCTAATTTCACCCCTGCCCCCCTTCTAATTTCATCTCCTGCATTTACTCCTGTCCCCCTCCCTCCTAATTTCTAATTTCACCTCCTGCCTTCACCCCTCCTCCTAATTTCACCACTTTTCTTCCCAACTCCCCACTCTCTATTCTTCTGTAGAAGAGCTACATGTATCTCTAGTATTGCTTTGCAATCTTTAGTTAGATGTTTTAATAAATTATAAAAACCAGGTAACGTTTTTAGATATGATAATTTGATACAATCCCTGAGGTACAGTTAGAAATTCAATCTACGGTTTGAATTTCAATGGAATTACTTAATGTAGATTCGTTTTGAATAGGAATTTTACTGTCGGTAACACACTTTTGCTATCTGCATAATTATGTTGCCGCCAGAGTGATGTGCTCTTTAAGTATGTAAATTACTGTTCCTTGGTAGATGTTGTCAGACATATGCAATATCTACCCTCAGGTATGACTAGTCTACATCATTATTAGCTCCATTTAACGTGTGGTGAACATGAAAATGTGACAAAATTGCAAACCAAAAAAACTATATTGGTGGTATAGATTGGTGATAGGGGAAGGTGGTTTAAAGACTTTGCTCTGTATTCCATATTCTCACCTCTATAGCACTAAGACTTCAAAAGAAGGTACAAAATAATTTCTAAAATATATGATTATTGCCTAATATTTACCTATTTCATTAGACATGGCCTAATTACATCATCATACTCATCCTGTCGCTGAATGACTTAATGCAGTATTTATTCCAATTCTTTCTTCCCTGATACGAAATAGTGCCATACTTCTTCCCTGATAGAAAATAGAAATAGTGCCATACTTATTCCAAATGACCTTCCATCCTCACCTAGCTGTCTCAAATAATTCCCTTCTTACTTCTAAACTTTTCCTTTAAACGACTTCTTCTCAATAACCAAAATACCCAGGGTGCTGATATTATGTGTGTAGCATGCTGGGATGAAGGGCTACCAAGTTTGTTCAAATGAATGACCTTGACCAACTTTCAATGTCACAGGGGTCAAATGTTAATAAATGTTCAAGCAACTTCTTCTTGGTAACCTTAGGACCAAAGGCACTGAAATTTGGCCTGTAGCATGCTGGGATGAAGGGCTACCAAGTTTGTTAAAATGAATGACCTTGACCCAATTTCAAGGTCACAGGGGTCAAATGTTACAAAAATCTTCTTCTCAATACCCGAAATGTCCAGGGTACTGATATTTGACCTGAAGCATGGTTAAATGAAGTGCTACCATGTTTGTTAAAATGAATGACCTTGATCTACTCTTAAGGTCACAGGGTCAAATATGTTATAGTCATAACCAACTAAAATTATATACAGGTAGATTTTCAGATGACCGTTAAGGCCCGTTGGGCCTCTTGTTTGGTTATTTTGAGCAGAAAATCAAATGTAGACAATACTAATTGATGACGTCACAATAGCAAATGTTGTTACAGTCTTACAACATTTGCCTTCGCAATGCATTACAAAATTACAATGGTAGGGTGCAGAGCAAATGTAAATACAAATAGATAATGAACTTACCTACTCCAAATTACCTACCTTTTGTTGCTGTTACAAATTAATTCTGTACATACTTACTTAATGCTCTTAATTACTACCTTCCTTCCTGTGGCAAATTAATACTGTAACAGTACTTACTCCAAATAATGTACTACCCTTACTTGTTCTAAGATACCTTAACTCGGCTGTATTACATAACCTACTTTCTTAAGTCACTCCTGTGTCTTGCCTGCCTCCCACCAAACTTGCCCTGTTTATGCAGTTAAAATGTGTCCCCCCACCCCTTCCCCCTGTCTTATTATGTAATTTCCTCACTACCGAGTCCTTGAGGTGCTGAAAGTTAAACTAAACCAGTGCAGCTGTAAATTAGATCATGTACTTATGCATAAAGTATATATAACAGTGGGATTGATTAGGATTTACAGCCCCATAAAGTGGCTGTAGTGTTATACAGCTATGATTAAGTATTAATACCTGTATATCAGTGTGGGCGCACAGCCAGGTAGGCTGGGACGCCATTCATCCACCGCACGGCCAGGTAAGCTGGGACGCCATTCATCCACCTCACGGCCGATAGAAGGGGGAGGAGCTCAATCTTACACACACCTGTAGAGAAATCATTGATTACTTATAGAAATAATTCCAATTTTTCATTCTCTCTGCATGACACATATTGATTCAAGCAAAATAGGAGCAATGTTAAGGGCCTTGTGTATAGGGGACGTTTGATAAAAACCCCTGGTGCAGTCTTATTGATTATCAGTAACCAGCGGGTATGCAAACAAATTCACAACTTTTGTTTCATTTGTAAGTGCCTCGATGGCTCAAGTGTCAGTCTTTGTAGGCAGTCTATATGTAACAGATTTCCGATATTTCAACAAATGTCTTATATAATGCAAGTGTAAATAGAAAAAGAAATGTAATTTAAAGAATTAACATGGAGTAGTGATCTTAAAGTGAAGCTGGAGTAGTAAGATGTCAATTATTTGTTGTTTGTATTTATGCCTTAATACCACGTTAATTGAGGTCGGCAATCATAGTTGTCATAGAACTGTACTCAAGAGCTGATAATCAGTGTTAAAGGCTGAAGTAGAAGGACAACCTGTTGTTACATCCAATAGCCAAAAGCTAGCTTTGTAATTTGTAAATAGAACGAATCAAAATTCAAAAAGTCTTTAAAATCTCAAGTATTGAAGAAATATGCTTAATATCCCTTTCAGGTGCGCTGAATCAATTATACGTTTTAAAGGTTTGACGTAGAAATATACTGTAAAGTGTAACAATTTTGTATAAAGGTTTATAGTTAGTGGTGTGGTTTATTATTGGATTAAACCTGTCCCTCCCCATCAGTTTAAGGTAGAGTTGAGAACCCTTGGATATAATAGTAAACTTGTGAAGATGGTAATGACATATGAACATGTTCCAAGGGGAATTTCTCATTAACTTAAACCAGTATTGGACTGACCCTTCTTTCTATACCTTCTTTGGTTTACATAAGAAGAGACATTTTTGGGAGGAGTTGAGATTTTTAAATTCAAAGAATACTGAGAAAAGTAGATGAGACCTGTGAATTTTCTTTTGATATACATGTATACCTCCAGACCTCCCTATACTGTTGTAGAAATGCCCCTCCCTTATTCTGTCCCGAGGGCTTTAGAATGGGAAAGGTCCTCCACTCCCATACTGTTGTAGAAATGCCCCCCCCTTATTCTGTCCCGAGGGGTTTAGAATGGGAAAGGTCCCCCACTCCCATACTGTTGTAGAAATGCTCCTCCCTTATTCTGTCCCGAGGGGTTTAGAATGGGAAAGGTCCTCCACTCCCATACTGTTGTAGAAATGCCCCTCCCTTATTCTGTCTCGAGGGTTTTAGAATGGGAAAGGTCCTCCACTTCCAAACTGTTGTAGAAATGCCCCCGCCCTTATTCTGTCTCGAGGGGTTTAGAATGGGAAAGGTCCTCCACTCCCATACTGTTGTAGAAATGCCCCTCCCTTATTCTGTCCGGAGGGGTTTAGAATGGGAAAGGTCCTCCACTCCCATACTGTTGTAGAAATGCCCCTCCCTTATTCTGTCCGGAGGGGTTTAGAATGGGAAAGGTCCTCCACTCCCATACTGTTGTAGAAATGCCCCCGCCCTTATTCTGTCACGAGGGGTTTAGAATGGGAAAGGTCCTCCACTCCCATACTGTTGTAGAAATGCCCCTCCCTTATTCTGTCTCGAGGGGTTTAGAATGGGAAAGGTCCTCCACTCCCATACTGTTGTAGAAATGCCCCTCCCTTATTCTGTCCCGAGGGGTTTAGAATGGGAAAGGTCCTCAGCTCCCATACTGTTGTAGAAATGCCCCTCCCTTATTCTGTCTCGAGGGGTTTAGAATGGGAAAGGTCCTCCACTCCCATACTGTTGTAGAAATGCCCCTCCCTTATTCTGTCCCGAGGGGTTTAGAATGGGAAAGGTCCTCCACTCCCATACTGTTGTAGAAATGCCCCTCCCTTATTCTATCCCGAGGGGTTTAGAATGGGAAAGGTCCTCCACTCCCATACTGTTGTAGAAATGCCCCTCCCTTATTCTATCCCGAGGGGTTTAGAATGGGAAAGGTCCTCCACTCCCATACTGTTGTAGAAATGCCCCTCCCTTATTCTATCCCGAGGGGTTTAGAATGGGAAAGGTCCTCCACTCCCATACTGTTGTAGAAATGCCCCTCCCTTATTCTGTCTCGAGGGGTTTAGAATGGGAAAGGTCCTCCACTCCCATACTGTTGTAGAAATGCCCCTCCCTTATTCTGTCTCGAGGGGTTTAGAATGGGAAAGGTCCTCCACTCCCATACTGTTGTAGAAATGCCCCTCCCTTATTCTGTCTCGAGGGGTTTAGAATGGGAAAGGTCCTCCACTCCCATACTGATGTAGAAATGCCCCTCCCTTATTCTGTCCCGAGGGGTTTAGAATGGGAAAGGTCCTCCACTCCCATACTGTTGTAGAAATGCCCCTCCCTTATTCTGTCCCGAGGGGTTTAGAATGGGAAAGGTCCTCCACTCCATACTGTTGTAGAAATGCCCCTCCCTTATTCTGTCCCGAGGGGTTTAGAATGGGAAAGGTCCTCCACTCCCATACTGTTGTAGAAATGCCCTTCCCTTATTCTATCCCGAGGGGTTTAGAATGGAAAGGTCCTCCACTCCCATACTGTTGTAGAAATGCCCCTCCCTCATTCTGTCTCGAGGAGTTTAGAATGGGAAAGGTCCTCCACTCCCATACTGTTGTAGAAATGCCCCTCCCTTATTCTGTCCCGAGGGGTTTAGAATGGGAAAGGTCCTCCACTCCCATACTGTTGTAGAAATGCCCCTCCCTTATTCTGTCCCGAGGGGTTTAGAATAGGAAAGGTCCTCCACTCCCATACTGTTGTAGAAATGCCCCTCCCTTATTCTGTCTCGAAGGGTTTAGAATGGGAAAGGTCCTCCACTCCCATACTGATGTAGAAATGCCCCTCCCTTATTCTGTCCCGAGGGGTTTAGAATGGGAAAGGTCCTCCACTCCCATACTGTTGTAGAAATGCCCCTCCCTTATTCTGTCCCGAGGGGTTTAGAATGGGAAAGGTCCTCCACTCCCATACTGTTGTTCTTTTGCCATTCTTTATTAGCTCACCTGGTCCAAAGAACCGAGGTGAGCTTATGCCATACTGTGTCGTCCGTCTGTCCGTCATCCGTCAACAATTATTTAAACAACTTCTTCTCCATAACCACTGATAGGAAATCAACCTAATTTGGCAGGAAGCATTCTTAGGTGCTCAGGATTCAAAATTGTACTAAAAGTGGGACAGACCCCCTAGGGGGCTGAGGGGCAGGGCCAAAAACGGTTATTTGGCTATATTGGTTTAAGCGACTTCTTCTCCTTAACCACTGATTGGAAATCAGCCTTATTTGGCAGGAAGCATCCGTAGGTGCTTAGGATTCAAAACTGAACTAATGGTAGGACTGACCCCCCTTTCAGGTTCTTGCTTGTTAACTTAAATTCAATCTTGGTAAAGCATTTGATTTGCAACAGTGATGAAAAACCATGTTGTGTTTGGGTGATGTGTAAATGTTTCTGTGCTGTTGGTTGATTGTGAGTTTTTGTTGTGTTACAGGTATCATTGACATGCCGGAGAACATCAAATGTTGTAAATACCTACACACTGTGGAAGCCAGTGTCAACCCACTCGGAAAGTAAGTCACCTCATCCTAAAACACACAAACATTGTATAATCAGATACACTATGTGTACTACTCTCCTAGAAATTAATGCAGTGCCCTTGATATTTATGACTCTGTATGCTCCGCAAGAAGTCATTCGAAACAAATATTCACAGAAATGTGTGATTTGTAGTAACCTTAGTTCAACATGAATGTGTCCAATTTGACATCTCTATGAAGGTAGTTGCAACAAAATATCTGCAAATTGGCCAAACTTAAAGCTGCCGAGTCACTGATCAAGTTCTTCACTTACTCATAAAATGACGTACATGTCTCTGAAAAAATCCCACAAGTATCTAATTAAGTGTGTTTATAAAATCTCAAGCATAGGTGAAGAGTTTTACGCCAGCACAGAATCTGCAAAGTCACCTAATTAACCAGTTAGCTTCTGAAATATACATAATTATCTCCTAGTTTATGATTGCTTAGTTTTCATAAATGTGCAGGGTGTCACCCTGTAGTATGAAGATGAGTTGTAAACAGTTTGTGTTGGCCGAGTAGTGTGAATATTCACACGTTCCTGAGACAGTCATCGACAAGACATTGCCACAGTTTTATGGTCCAAGCCTTTCCGGTTAAATGAAGATACTCTGTATTTATGTAAATCCGTTGCATACCGATACCTATATGCTGAAATGGATGTAACCATATTCGTATGAAATGGGCCAGGTTCGCAACAACATCCTATCGACCCAAATCATCCATATAAATTTCAGACATGTTTGATCTGTCTTGTGTATTTCATGGCCACCTACGGTCATACATTTAATCAAAGAAAAAAAAATATTGTAAAAGTCTCACACAAGTTTTTTCCAAACTTACCACTTTTTAGTTGTCTTCTGTGTTGATTCAATTTGTGTCTGCTCTCTGTTCATTGACGATCCTCTAGCTTTTGGGCCAATTCTATGATCTATTAAACATTAAAAGTATCACTCTCATACTTGAATGAATTATTTCATATTTAAATTCAAGAGATTTAACATCAGTAACAACAGGAAATTCGTTTGAAATCCGTACACAAAAATGCATGCCGAAACATAATGTACCAAATATCATTTTACTGTGAGAGGTCCAAAATACACAATTACGTTAGCTTCATGTACAAGATCTGCAGCAGTACAAATTCTGTTTGACTGCATTACATCAAAGTGGTGTGTGATAAATAGGTGGAAACAGTCCTGTCACAAAGTCTCAATGTTAAACTCTTGTCCTGTCACAAAGTCTCAGTGTTAAACTCTTGTCCTGTCACAAAGTCTCAATGTTAAACTCTTGTCCTGTCACAAAGTCTCAATGTTACACTCTTGTCCTGTCACAAAGTCTCAATGTTAAACTCTTGTCCTGTCACAAAGTCTCAATGTTTAACTCTTGTCCTGTCACAATGTCTCAATGTTAAACTCTTGTCCTGTCACAATGTCTCAATGTTAAACTCTTGTCCTGTCACAAAGTCTCAATGTTAAACTCTTGTCCTGTCACAAAGTCTCAATGTTAAACTCTTGTCCTGTCACAAAGTCTCAATGTTAAACTCTTGTCCTGTCACAAAGACTCAATGTTTAACTCTTGTCCTGTCACAAAGTCTCAATGTTAAACTCTTGTCCTGTCACAATGTCTCAATGTTTAACTCTTGTCCTGTCACAATGTCTCAATGTTAAACTCTTGTCCTGTCACAATGTCTCAATGTTTAACTCTTGTCCTGTCACAAAGTCTCAATGTTAAACTCTTGTCCTGTCACAAAGTCTCAATGTTTAACTCTTGTCCTGTCACAATGTCTCAATGTTTTATAAACTCTTGTCCTGTCACAAAGTCTCAATGTTTAACTCTTGTCCTGTCACAATGTCTCAATGTTTAACTCTTGTCCTGTCACAAAGTCTCAATGTTTTATAAACTCTTGTCCTGTCACAATGTTAAACTCTTGTCCTGTCACAATGTCTCAATGTTTAACTCTTGTCCTGTCACAATGTTTAACTCTTGTCCTGTCACAATGTCTCAATGTTTTATAAACTCTTGTCCTGTCACAATGTTAAACTCTTGTCCTGTCACAATGTCTCAATGTTTAACTCTTGTCCTGTCACAAAGTCTCAATGTTTAACACTTGTCCTGTCACAAACATATTTTCTAGACTCAGTCGGAAACATATAAGGTTTTAATATTAACTGTCATCACAACCAAATCTCGGTCAATTTACGAAATTTATGCAAGATAAAATATAATGACGCTTCAATAGCTTGAATTGTAAGTTAGTTCAAGCTGTTAAATTCGACTAAAAAAAGGGTTAAAAGTTGAGTTTTGAAGTCATGATAATCAACAGTTTAACTTCGATCATGTAATGGCTGTGTTGCCTAAAGGTTCAGAAATGGAAGACATTTTTCTGTTGTAAAAGTGATAGTGTATGCTATTTGTCAGTCATCTGTTTCGATGGCTTGTGGAAGTCAATGATGCAGTTTGTAAACTGGGTATTTAACAGAGGCATTAAAAACATATTTCTATTATTTCATTTTTGTAACAAACATTCCATGTGCTTTGTTGATCAAAGACAGATATTTGTATGTGAAGCAGGCAAAGGTTGATAATAAATACACATTTCATACTTGTTTGAAGTTTTTATTATAATGGGTAATTTTAACATTTAAGATATTTAATATTAATAAAGTCTATAAAACAGGTGACACAGGTAGATGGTATCTGAGATCGGAATCTTCGATATTTCTGTTGAAAATCTGCAGTATCACACCTATCGGGGGTCTTAACTTACACACGGGCAGTTATCTCACACCATGATCTTACTCACACAGAGTCTTGAATGGCAATGGAGATAAGCATGATATCAATAATCTTTGTGAATATTCATTTATCTGGATTAGGATAGAAATAATTTGATCATGAATTATCTACAATTGGACTCTTTATGACAAATACTAAAGAGAGCTTTACCTCTTAAAATGATAAATCTGGAAAAATTATCTTCACTTTCATGTTGCCCTGTAGATACAATGTATACTATATGTACTAGCTGAAGAGCGGAAGCAACTTTTTATCGACGTGTTATGTACATTTCCTTTGTACAGTCATTGAAAAAACCTTTCTACCAAACAAATTGTTGTTATTAATTCCATAACAGCAAGAACCATTACAGACATGTCATTCCATCAAATCTGAAGCAGTGTGGATCTATAAAATATAATCTGTATTTATTTTACAACAATTATGAAACAAGTTATGAAACTTATATTAATCACCCTTGTTGGCCCAGATGTTAGCGCGCAAGGGGACTCATTGTTGGAGGAAACCAGACTACCCGGTGAAAACCCACGTGGTCGGGCACTGGTGCTTCATACCTTTTCACAGACGGTCAGGGAATGGAACCCCGGCCGCCTTGGTGAAAGCTTAAGGCTAATGCGCTATCCACTGCACCACCCGGACACCCATATGTGGGTCTTTCCGTCAAAGTACAGTGTAACTTTACGAATATGACCGCTGACTTACTAATTCGGCCTATTTCGGGTAGTGAGCTGGTTTCATTGGGCACAACACTGACACTTGGCTATTGTACTCTTTTCTTGACAAAGGAAACAGTTGTTTTCAAAAGCTCGCAAATTAAGTTTTCAATTTCTGTTTGTGTACAAAACAAACTTAGCATATACAGTATAACTTGTTTAAACAGGCCCCTGTGTAATTCAAATCCAAGTCTATACCATTAATTTGATTGCGACATTTCTGAACTTATACCTCTACAAACCAGACACCTGTGTAAACCAGCAAATCTTTTGGTCCGAGGGACTTTCCATTTAGACAGGTGAGACTGTATTTGAGTAATTAGGGACCACTTGTGGAAATACCCAAATGGTTACCATGCAGTTGTGGGAATTCCCAAATAGTCACCAGTTGTGGGAATTCCCAAATGGTCACCAGTTGTGGGAATTCCCAAATGGTCACCAGTTGTGGGAGTTCCCAAATGGTCACCAGTTGTGGGAGTTCCCAAATGGTCACCAGTTACTACATGTATAAGAATGCAGGATCTTGTTTCCACCGAAATGGCTATTCCAGTAACTGGTTAATATAAAATGGCTGTTCCATTAACTGGTAAATATAAAATGGCTGTTCCAGTAACTGGTTAATATAAAATGGCTGTTCCATTAACTGGTAAATATAAAATGGCTGTTCCATTAACTGGTAAATATAAAATGGCTGTTCCAGTAACTGGTTAATATAAAATGGCTGTTCCATTAACTGGTAAATATAAAATGGCTGTTCCATTAACTGGTTAATATAAAATGGCTGTTCCAGTAACTGGTTAATATAAAATGGCTGTTCCATTAACTGGTAAATATAAAATGGCTGTTCCAGTAACTGGTTAATATAAAATGGCTGTTCCAGTAACTGGTTAATATAAAATGGCTGTTCCATTAACTGGTAAATACAAAATGGCTGTTCAAGTAACTGGTTAATATAAAATGGCTGTTCCAGTAACTGGTTAATATAAAATGGCTATTCCATTTACTGGTAAATATAAAATGGATGCTCAAGTAACTGTTAAATATAAAATGGCGTTTCCAGTAACTGGTAAATATAGTGGAACAGTTAATGTATTGCAAACCATTATGAGTCAAAAAAAGAAATAATAAATAATATTAACTTTGTTGTTTTGAAGTCACAACTTTATTGATTAAAATTCATATTTGCAACATTTACGATGGTGGGCAACAAAGTTTCAATCAAACATATATTTTCAAAAATGCACTGCACAAACAGCACGTTATGAAATATGTTAGCACTGACTGCAGAACTAGCATAACCACGATAAAAGATTCCTTAATCAACATCTGTAAGTTCAGCTTTATGAATGTAGATTTATATTGTTGATGGTATCCATGGTGATCCGAGTTGCTGCTGAAATTCTGCTGTATTGATTTCATTTATATAACTTTGAATATATATCAAAACTTCTAAGACTTTCTCAGATGGAAGAGAGGATTCTAGCATAATGGTACAGACCTTTTAATGCCTGGTTATAGATTTTGTGGGGACAGTGAAATAATTCATGCATGCCCAATGTAGAATTTTGTTTAGATCAAAGCTGTGTATTTTGAAATGAACATATCGGTTGGAATATCAGAATTGTAGATTTCTTCACTTGGGTTGGTTATCAAATTACATTAATGCACATAAAATATCTTTGTATATATTTCTATGCAGTGTTTTCAAAGAAAACAAATATCTTGATAAAGTAGTAAACACTAGCAATTTCATGGTATCTGTGTATCTTATGTCTGATCAAGCCCCCCCCCCCTTGAAAATTTTTATGACGCCAATTTAGCATTTTCAAGAGTGTGCTTCATTTCTGCCGTAAAAAAAATACATAAAACTTAATTAAATCCCGCTATCAATCGAGATATAATTCACATGTAAATACTATTAACAGCTGAAATGCAAAGTTCACAAGGGTCGACTGTCTGATAACCAAAGGGGTTCTTGCAAAAATTGGTTTTCTAAGTGAAAAGTGCAAACACATATGTCAAAAAAATACAGGTATGAATTAACTCCCCTGCCTGTGGTCTATACTGTAAAGATTGCCAAAGTTGACTTATAGTTCTGTTAGAGATTGTGTTTAGTCTGTAACCGCCCAACATCTAGTCAACAACTTCTTTAGATATGTATAGAGTATGATACAAATCAAAATTTGGCAAAAAGATATATGTGAAAAATTTAGAGTACATGTTGTATCTAGAGCAGGCAAGGTAGGATATATTGTACAGGTACACTACCTAGCCCACGAGGACATGTGTTGAAAACTAATCTTTGATAAACAGGTAGAGCAGAATAAATAGGACCTTCCTGTTAACGTGTTTGCAGATGGAATACTCTAGTCCTGGGAAAGTGACACAATGTGTAATTTGATTTCATGGTTTAACGCTACTTTACCTGTTAGGTTTGTAGGCTGATTATCCAAGTCCGGGAAATGTTGAGACGCTTTTTCAATCTTCATTTAATAAATATTAAAATATAATTAAATAACTGAAGTGTTTCAATGTAGGTGTTTTTTTACGATGAATTGATTGTAGTTAACTACGTTGTTGATGCGAGTCTGAGTAGAGAGAACGGTATTGTCGTTGTGTTTACTCTGGGACTGATTGTTGGTGTGTACGTCAAACTCAATAAAGGGTCTAATTTATACAAGATGTTTGTACTTCAAACAAACCCAAGTTAGGGCTGTTGAAAAATAAATAATTTCACAATGTTAAACGTTCTGACCAAAAGTACTGTTGTGGCTACTGAGATTGTCTTATTTATATGTAAAATCATGCATGCTGATCTAGTTAGCTCACCTGGTCCGAAGGACCAAGGTGAGCTTATGCCATACCGTGGCATCCGTTGTCCGTCCATCCGTCCGTCCGTCAACAATCGACTTCTTCTTCATAATTGCACAACAGAATTTGACCAAACTTGGTCAGAAGCATCCCTATGGGATTGGGACTCAAAATTGTACAAATGGTGGGGCTGACTCCCCGGGGGCCTGGGGGCGGGGCCAAAAGGGCTCAATTTGGCTATATTGATATAAATTACTTCTTCTCTGAAACAAAGCAATGTATGTCACTCTTATTGCCTGGTAGCATCACTATGGGGCGGGGATTCAAAATTGTACAAATGGTGGAGCTGACCTCCCCCAGGGGCCTGAGGGGTGGGGCCAAAAGAGGTCAATTTGGCAATATTGATATAAACGACTTCTTCTCTGGATCTAATTAATGTATGACATTTCTATTTCAGTGGTAGCATCCCTAGGTGGCTGGGATTCAAATTTATACAAATGATTGAGCTCACCCCCCGGGGGCCTGATGGGCGGGGCTAAAAGGCGTCTGTTTGGCAATATTGATATCATATAACTTTTAAGCGGTTGAGATCTCCACCCCAAACTATATATGCAATTGCTGAGCATAAAGAGACCATCACAAATATGATTTTAGATTTGACCTCAAAGGCCTGCCTTGCCCTTGCAGACTTAACTCTTGTGTCATAACTTTTAAACAGTTTAGATCCCAACCCCAAGACTATACTATTGCTGAGCATAAAGAACAATCACAAATTTTTAGATTTGATCCCAGGGTCTACCATGCCCTTGCAGGCTTAACTATTAAGTCATAACTTTTAAACGGTTGAGATCTCCACCCAAAACTATATATACAATTGCTGGGCATAAAGAGACGAACACAATCATGATATTAGCATTGATGTTGGAGTCTGGCATATCCATAGTTGAACTTGAAAACAGATGAAATACCAATTAACCAATTAACCAAACTTTTAATTTATACTGATATGCTTCAACTATTGGTCTTTTGGTCTGTCTCTATCCTTGGGATCTTTTTAGAAAATATTTTACCATGATAACCTAGATACCAATGTATCCAGGTGAGCGATACAGGCCCTCTGGGCCTTTTGTTTTTCTCAGAGCATGATTTTGGCTGTGTTGTTCTGTTTGTAAGATATTGGGTCAACATAAATTGTATGGGCCAGAAACATGCTATTCTGTTGCTCTGTATCGAAATATTGTTTGTGATTTATTTCTGCAGACACTAGACTCCAGTTCGGGTCAGAGAGATATGATGGAACCCTTATGTTTAAATTGTCAACTGATAGCCTCGTGAATTCTTTGCCTGGGGTTGGGGGTTTGCCTGACCAGAACAAAACGTCTTTGCAATAGAAATTCCAGTGTGAACAAAACGTTCTGGTGTCATTGACTCTACAGTATTTATTCAGACAGGATTTCATCCCAAAATAAAGATCCACCCGGACCACGACCACGACTTAGGCATTGAAGTTGGGCAATACAAAACTATTAGTAGCAGATTTATTTGGATAAAAGCGTGTAAAGCCGGTGAAGGAGCGGAGCAGATCACCACCTCATTATGTGACTTTGTGGCTGTGGGGTAATGTGATTTGGCCCTAGCTTTGTGGCAATGTCACAGTCGGTGTTGGTACCTACATAGCGTATGTAGTATACACTAGTTACAGAATCCAACTCTGTAATGCTGCGTGATATTCCTGTCACCAGAGGGCGACACAAGTCACATCCTGTCGACTTGTCAGTGTTTCATCACCTTTGGTGCCTTCATTACATTATGTGGCATTAGGAAAATGACAAATTTAATGTTCAAGTGGTACCCTTTTAACTCATTAACCCCTGAACAAATATTTGAACTCTTCCAATTCAATGGTTGGAATAGTTCATCATGAAAAATCAGGGGGTAACCGAGTCTAATAATCGAGAGATCTCTTTGAAACAAATTGTACATTACTGTGATATGTTTGGAGAGTAAGATTTATGAAGCATTGCATTTATCTTAAAGAGGCAGTTTAGTGAAGTTTGTTTACTTTTATATAATATCACCAGATATTGTATAAAATTGAAGTTCTGTACTCCTTATGAACTACTCATACCGATATGTTGACAAAAGCCAATGTTTTATGTTCATTTTTAGGTCATCTGACCCGAAGGGTCAGGATGACCTATAGTCATCATGCTTCGTCCGTCGTCGTGCGCCGTGCGCCGTGCGCCGTCCGTAAACTTTTCCATTTAAACATCTTCTTCTCATAAACCAAAAGGCCCATAGACCCAATATTGGGCTTGTGCCATGCTGGGATGAAGGGGTACCAAGTTTGTTCAAACAAATGACCTTGACCTTCATTCAAGGTCACAGGGGCCAAAAAGGTCAAAATCATTGAACGACTTCTTCTGAATAACCAAAAGGCCCAGAGACCTGATATTGGTCCTGTGTTATGCTGAGATAAAGGGCTACCAAGTTTGTTCAAAGAAATGACCTTGACCTTCATTCAAGGTCACAGGGGACAAAACGGTCATAATTTTTAAACGACTTCTTCTGAATAACCAAAAGGCCCAGAGACCTAATATTGGGCCTGTGTTATGCTGGGATAAAGGGCTACCAAGTTTGTTCAAACAAATGACCTTGACCTTCATTCAAGGTCACAGGGGCCAAAAAGGTCAAAATCTTTTTAAACAACTTCTTCTAAATAACCAAAAGGCCCAGAGACCTGATATTGGTCCTGTGTTATGCTGGGATAAAGGGCTACCAAGTTTGTTTAAAGAAATGACCTTGACCTTCATTCAAGGTCACAGGGGACAAAACGGTCATAATTTTTAAACGACTTCTTCTGAATAACCAAAAGGCACAGAGACCTAATATTGGGCCTGTGGCATGCTGGGATAAAGGGCTACCAAATTTGTTCAAAGACATGACCTTGACTTTCATTCAAGGTCACAGGGGCCAAAACGGTCAAAATCTTTGAACGACTTCTTCTGAATAACCAAAAGGCCCAGAGACCTGATATTGGGCCTGTGTTATGCTTGGATAAAGGGGTACCAAGTTTGTTCAAACAAATGACCTTGACTTTCATTCAAGGTCACAGGGGCCAAAACGGTCATAATATTTAAACAACTGCTTCTGAATAACCAAAAGGCCCAGAGACCTGATATTGGTCCTGTGTTATGCTGAGATAAAGGGCTACCAAGTTTGTTCAAACAAATGACCTTGACCTTCATTCAAGGTCACAGGGGACAAAACGGTCATAATTTTTAAACGACTTCTTCTGAATAACCAAAAGGCACAGAGACCTAATATTGGGCCTGTGGCATGCTGGGATAAAGGGCTACCAAATTTGTTCAAAGACATGACCTTGACTTTCATTCAAGGTCACAGGGGCCAAAACGGTCAAAATCTTTGAACGACTTCTTCTGAATAACCAAAAGGCCCAGAGACCTGATATTGGGCCTGTGTTATGCTGGGATAAAGGGGTACCAAGTTTGTTCAAACAAATGACCTTGACCTTCATTCAAGGTCACAGGGGCCAAAAAGGTCAAAATCTTTTTAAACAACTTCTTCTGAATAACCAAAAGGCCCAGAGACGTGATATTGGTCCTGTGTTATGCTGAGATAAAGGGCTACCAAGTTTGTTCAAAGAAATGACCTTGACCTTCATTCAAGGTCACAGGGGACAAAACGGTCATAATTTTTAAACAACTTCTTCTGAATAACCAAAAGGCACAGAGACCTAATATTGGGCCTGTGGCATGCTGGGATAAAGGGCTACCAAGTTTGTTCAAACAAATGACCTTGACTTTCATTCAAGGTCACAGGGGACAAAACGGTCATAATCTTTAAACAACTTCTTCTGAATAACCAAAAGGCCCAGAGACCTGATATTGGGCCTGTGGCATGCTGGGATAAAGGGCTACCAAGTTTGTTCAAAGAAATGACCTTGACTTTCATTCAAGGTTACAGGGGCCAAAACGGTCATAATCTTTAAACATTTTCTTCTGAATAACCAAAAGGCCCAGATACCTAATATTGGGCCTGTGGCATGCTGGGATAAAGGGCTACCAAGTTTGTTCAAAGAAATGACCTTGACTTTCATTCAAGGTTACAGGGGCCAAAACGGTCATAATCTTTAAACGACTTCTTCTGAATAACCAAAAGGCCCAGAAACCTGATATTGGGCCTGTGGCATGCTGGGATAAAGGGCTACCAAGTTTGTTCAAAGAAATGATCTTGACTTTCATTCAAGGTCACAGGGACCAAAACGGTCATAATCTTTAAACAACTTCTTCTGAATAACCAAAAGGCCCAGAGACCTGATATTGGGCCTGTGGCATGCTGGGATAAAGGGCTACCAAGTTTGTTCAAAGAAATGACCTTGACTTTCATTCAAGGTCACTGGGGCCAAAACGGTCATAATCTTTAAACATTTTCTTCTGAATGACCAAAAGGCCCAGAGACCTGATATTGGGCCTGTGGCATGCTGGGATAAAGGGCTACCAAGTTTGTTCAAAGAAATGACCTTGACCTTCATTCAAGGTCACAGAGGCCAAAACGGTCATAATCTTTAAACAACTTCTTCTGAATAACTAAAAGGCTCAGAGACCTGATATTAGGCCTGTGGCATGCTGGGATAAAGGTCTACCAAGTTTGTTCAAATAAATGACCTTGAACTTCATTCAAGGTCACAGGGGCCAAAAGGGTCAAAATCTTTAAAACAACTTTTTCTGAATAACCAAAAGGCACAGAGATGTGATATTGGGCTTGTGGCATGCTGGGATAAAGGTGTGTCAAGTTTGTTTAAAGAAATGACCCTGACATTCATTCAAGGTCACAGGGGCCAAAAGGGTTTGTTGTCAAGTTTACTCACTAGGAATAAGCTGAAACTTGCCAGAAATGATTCTGAGATGATGCTGATTAAGTGTTGTTATTTTTAGGTTTGTTCAAAATCCAAGATGGCCAACATTTTGAACACACATCTTAAACTTCGCCAGTTCCACCAGTGAGAATGAGCTGAAACTTGCCAGAAATTCTCCTGAGATGGTCCTGACAAAACTGTTGTTATTTTTCGTGTAGTCAAAAATCCAAGATGGCCTCCACAGCGGCCATTTTGAAAACACATTCAAAACTTCTCAAGTTCTACCAGTGGAATTGAGCTGAAACTTGCCAGAAATGATATCCTGAGATGGTCCCAACAAAGTGTTGTTATTTTTCAAGCCCATCAGAAATCCAAGAAGGCCACTATCTTGAACTTGGCAATCTATACAGGCATATTATAACTTGATTTAATGACTACACATATTTTCATAGTGATTTTACAATTGGTAGTCAGATGACCGTTAAGGCCCGTTGGGCCTCTTGTTAGCTCACCTGGTCCGAAGGCTGACCCCCTAGAAGGCTGAGGGGCGGGGCCAAAAATGGTGATTTAGCTATATTGTTTAAGCGACTTCTTCTCCATATAACCACTGATTGGAAATCAACCTTATTTGGCAGGAAACATCCTTAGATGCTCAGGATTCAAAATTGTATTAATCGTGGGACTGAACCCTAGGGGGCTGAGGGGAGGACCAGAAAGGATTATTTAGCTATATTGTTTCAGCGACTTCTTCTCCATATAACCACTGATTGGAAATCAACCTTATTTGGCAGGAAACATTCTTAGATGCTCAGGATTCAAAATTGTATTAATCGTGGGACTGAACCCTAGGGGGCTGAGGGGCAGGGCCAAAAGAGTTATTTAGCTATATTGTTTCAGCGACTTCTTCTCCATTTAACCACTGATTGGAAATCAACCTTATTTGGCAGGAAGCATCCCTAGGTGCTCAGGATTCAAAATTGTATTAATGGTAGGACTGACCCCTAGGGGGCTGAGGGGCAGGGCCAAAAGAGTTATTTAGCTATCTTGTTTCAGCGACTTCTTCTCCATATAACCACTGATTGGAAATCAACCTTATTTGGCAGGAAACATCCTTAGATGCTCAGGATTCAAAATTGTATTAATCGTGGGACTGAACCCTAGGGGGCTGAGGGGAGGACCAGAAAGGATTATTTAGCTATATTGTTTAAGCGACTTCTTCTCCATAACCACTGATTGGAAATCAACCTTATTTGACAGGATCGAAGCATCCTTAGGCGCTACCCCCCCCCCCCCCCCCCCCCCCCCCCCCCCCAATTTTTCATGACTGCTTTAGATGCTTTAGAATGAGAAACCCATTTCCTTTTGATTAGCCAAATATCTAAAAAAGTTTGTCTCTAGATTTTTTTAATATAAAGCATTAAATCTGCAAAATATGATGAAACATGGAGTATCTTCTCATTAAAAAATAAGGGGTAAGGGTAAGTAAAATTTATTGTTTTTAGCTAAAAGAATAATTTAAAGACTTTTTCCTTCCGTATTTAATAAGAAAATACTATTTTTGTCAATTCTGCAAACTTTCATACATATCTGATCACAAATTTTGAAGATATTGAATGAAATTGTCTTGCAATTGACCAAAACAGCATTTTTCACATAAATCACATGTTTTGCTCATTTTGGTATCTTTGATCGAGCATGACACAAAAACGAGTTCAATACCATATTTTTTTTTTGCATTTTCTGCTATGCAATGAACTCCCTTTTCCAAAAATGCATATAAGAAAAGAAGTTAGTTGTCAGAAAATATCGACTTTTCACAAGAGAAGATCCTTAAGGCCAAAGAAATGAATAAACAAAAAAATGTGGCCTGTTATCCCACGAACTGTATTTTTTGTGTCTACCCAAAACTCTTTTGGCAATTTTCAAAGAAACACTGCTAAAGTCGAGATCAATCTTCTATGTAAACCTAAAGGAAAAATAAAATGTATTACCTACCTACATGTACCAACCATCTAATACGTTAAACAGGAACTAAAAGGTCTGATTAGAGTTTAAAGGTACCAAACACTATTTTGATAAATAATGATTTGATATGTACTTGTTAACTGAACAAAAATGTGTCAATTGTAAAAAAGAATCATTTGAATTTCTGGATTTCGTTTTCATGATCAGATATATAGTTTCAAACTTTACGGTGAATGTGGCAGTAATAATATACAAAAATGTTTCTGTTCCCAATTAGTTCCCAGGAAGGAACTTGCCACAATGTCAATTTCATATCACAGATTGACATTGGATAAAAATGTCCTTTTCGTTTAAAGATGTCAGTTTTCTTTAGATTTGGCGACACAATGTCGTAGATATAATTATGTTTTTCAGTAGGTGTTTTGACGTTGCCTTTGGTCCGCCAATATCGTCATAACCACTAGTATGTTTGATAAGAGAAATTGCATCTTTTGTTCGAAAATAGAAATATGAAAAGATGTTAACACTTTTCAGAAATATGAAAAGCTATTTAATGGTGACACGAAAATTATGCAAAGGTATTGGTGTGAAATATTTCTAGTTAGACTTAAGAAAAACAGAGATGGGTTAGTGATGTTTATTGTTGGTACCGCGGTAAGCAGCGGCTACATAAACGTGTATTTATCCCTCAATCTGCTCATATTTATTGGCTATTTTTTTATTGCTTTGTCCACATTCTATTCAGGAAATTAAACGTTTTGGGGCACTTAAAATGTAATTCCGGTGTTTTGTTATTGACATATATAATGCGAACAAATCCTTGCTGTCTGAATGCGAACGTGAAGCAATGAGACGGCCATTTTGTATGTTTTGTTTGTCCATAGCTGTGGACAGAACGCGTGTCACTCTCCTCCATTCAGAAATCAATCAGTTAGGATAGAGGTGAAATCTAAACTAGCACATCTTTGTACGCCATTACCTGAGTAAATTACCCCGTTTTGTAAGGCATGGTCGCCCATTATAATCTTGTTTATGTATCATTAGAAAATTCTGTAGAATGTCATACTATAGTATCAGACTGAAAGTATTTTGGACAGAAAAATTGTCCTGCTCAAAGTTAATTGGTTTGAGCACTTGCCGGAAGAATTATGTGGTGTGATAAGGATCTTAATGTTTCCATTGCATTCTGCCTAGGTTGAATGGCAGGTCATTACTGGTCATTCATATAAGGAATTCATCTATTTTTTGTCAAACATAAATGTCAACAGAATTTTCACATAATTTGTTTAACAAACAATTTAAAATGTTCTCATATTTATTTTATAGTCTTTTATTTTCTTGTTTTGGAGAAAATTGGTTGATGTTTCATCTGTTGTATAAATAGGACTTATTGGTTTGATTAATCACAGCTTACTTATAAGTGAACAACAAAGAGCGTGAGGTCACCCAACTTCAAGCTGCGCTGAGATCTCCATGTGGTGTATAGATATAGGTGCATTATGTGTGCATAGTCAGAAAAGGATGACCACTTTGGCGTTTTGAACTAAATTTACAGTTAAGGGTCATCAAAGTTCACAGTGTTTTAATTTATCAGCATTTCTCATTCACTTTCATTTAAAAAGACACAGAAATCTAAAGGTTTAAGATATCTGCCTTACAAATACCATCAGAGATAGGTGACAGACAGTTGGCGGGGACGTAGTCTGCAGATGCTACCAGATGGAGAGTTTTTAAGGTCTATTTGGCATGTAAACTTGTCTGTTAGACCTGCCCACAATCTCACTCCCCTTGTCTGTTAGTGTATGTTAGACCTGCCCACAATCTCACTCCCCTTGTCTGTTTGTGTATGTTAGACCTGCCCACAATCTCACTCCCCTTGTCTGTTAGTGTATGTTAGACCTGCCCACAATCTCACTCCCCTTGTCTGTTAGTGTATGTTAGACCTGTCCACAATCTCACTCCCCTTGTCTGTTTGTGTATGTTAGACCTGCCCACAATCTCACTCCCCTTGTCTGTTAGTGTATGTTAGACCTGCCCACAATCTCACTCCCCTTGTCTGTAACTGTATGTTAGACCTGCCCACAATCTCACTCCCCTTGTCTGTTTGTGTATGTTAGACCTGCCCACAATCTCACTCCCCTTGTCTGTTTGTGTATGTTAGACCTGCCCACAATCTCACTCACCTTGTCTGTTAGTGTATGTTAGAGCTGCCCACAATCTCACTCCCCTTGTCTGTAACTGTATGTTAGACCTGCCCACAATCTCACTCCCCTTGTCTGTTAGTGTATGTTAGACCTGCCCACAGTCTCACTCCCCTTGTCTGTCAGAACTGCCCACAATCTCACTCCCCTTGTCTGTTTGTGTATGTTAGACCTGCCGACAATCTCACTCCCCTTGTCTGTTTGTGTATGTTAGACCTGCCTCCCCTTGTCTGTTAGACCTGCCCACAATCTCACTCCCCTTGTCTGTTAGTCTATGTTAGACCTGCCCGCAATCTCACTCCCCTTGTCTGTTTGTGTATGTTAGACCTGCCCACAATCTCACTCCCCTTGTCTGTTAGTGTATGTTAGACCTGCCCACAATCTCACTCCCCTTGTCTGTTAGTGTATGTTAGACCTGCCCACAATCTCACTCCCCTTGTCTGTTAGTGTATGTTAGACCTGCCCACAATCTCACTCCCCTTGTCTGTTTGTGTATGTTAGACCTGCCCACAATCTCACTCCCCTTGTCTGTTAGTGTATGTTAGACCTGCCCACAATCTCACTCCCCTTGTCTGTTAGTGTATGTTAGACCTGCCCACAATCTCACTCCCCTTGTCTGTTAGTGTATGTTAGACCTGCCCACAATCTCACTCCCCTTGTCTGTTAGTGTATGTTAGACCTGCCCACAATCTCACTCCCCTTGTCTGTTAGACCTGCCCACAATCTCACTCCCCTTGTCTGTTAGTGTATGTTAGAACTGCCCACAATCTCACTCCCCTTGTCTGTTTGTGTATGTTAGACCTGCCCACAATCTCATTCCCCTTGTCTGTTAGTGTATGTTAGACCTGCCCACAATCTCACTCCCCTTGTCTGTTTGTGTATGTTAGACCTGCCCACAATCTCACTCCCCTTGTCTGTTTGTGTATGTTAGACCTGCCCACAATCTCACTCCCCTTGTCTGTTTGTGTATGTTAGACCTGCCCACAATCTCACTCCCCTTGTCTGTTTGTGTATGTTAGACCTGCCCACAATCTCATTCCCCTTGTCTGTTAGTGTATGTTAGACCTGCCCACAATCTCACTCCCCTTGTCTGTTCGTGTATGTTAGAACTGCCCACAATCTCACTCCCCTTGTCTGTTAGTGTATGTTAGACCTGCCCACAATCTCACTCCCCTTGTCTGTTAGTGTATGTTAGACCTGCCCACAATCTCACTCCCCTTGTCTGTTCGTGTATGTTAGAACTGCCCACAATCTCACTCCCCTTGTCTGTTCGTGTATGTTAGACCTGCCCACAATCTCACTCCCCTTGTCTGTTAGTGTATGTTAGACCTGCCCACAATCTCACTCCCCTTGTCTGTTAGTCTATGTTAGACCTGCCCACAATCTCATTCCCCTTGTCTGTTTGTGTATGTTAGAACTGCCCACAATCTCACTCCCCTTGTCTGTTAGTGTATGTTAGACCTGCCCACAATCTCACTCCCCTTGTCTGTTAGTGTATGTTAGACCTGCCCACAATCTCACTCCCCTTGTCTGTTTGTGTATGTTAGACCTGCCCACAATCTCACTCCCCTTGTCTGTTAGTGTATGTTAGACCTGCCCACAATCTCACTCCCCTTGTCTGTTAGTGTATGTTAGACCTGCCCACAATCTCACTCCCCTTGTCTGTTTGTGTATGTTAGACCTGCCCACAATCTCACTCCCCTTGTCTGTTCGTGTATGTTAGACCTGCCCACAATCTCACTCCCCTTGTCTGTTAGTGTATGTTAGACCTGTCCACAATCTCACTCCCCTTGTCTGTTCGTGTATGTTAGACCTGCCCACAATCTCACTCCCCTTGTCTGTTCGTGTAATGTCTATCGATCCTAATTGAGTTTCAATCATAGTCAGATTTTTTGGTCGGATACAATTGGTTAGACAGATAGGTATCTTTACCCCGGACAGAGTTGGTTAGACAGATAGGTAACTTTACCCTGGACAGAGTTGGTTAGACAAATAGGTATCTTTACCGTGGACACGGTTGGTTAGACAGATAGGTATCTTTACCCTGGACAAGGTTGGTTAGACAGATAGGTATCTTTACCCTGGACATGGTTGGTTAGACAGATAGGTATCTTTACCCTGGACACAGTTGGTTAGACAGATAGGTATCTTTACCCTGGACACAGTTGGTTAGACAGATAGGTATCTTTACCCTGGACACAGTTGGTTAGACAGATAGATATCTTTACCCCGGACAGGGTTGGATAGACAGATAGGTAACTTTACCCTGGACAGAGTTTGTAAGACAGATAGGTATCTTTACCCTGGACACGGTTGGTTAGACAAATAGGTATCTTTACCCTGGACACGGTTGGTTAGACAGATAGATATCTTTATCCCGGACACAGTTGATTAGACAGATAGGTATCTTTACCCCGGACATGGTTGGTTAGACAGATAGATATCTTTACCCTGGACACAGTTGGTTAGACAGATAGGTATCTTTACCCTGGACACAGTTGATTAGACAGATAGGTATCTTTACCCCGGACACGGTTGGTTAGACGGATAGGTATCTTTACCCCGGACACGGTTGGTTTGGCAGATAGGTATCTTTACCCTGGACACGGTTGGTTAGGCAGATAGGTATCTTTACCCCTGACACAGTTGATTAGACAGATAGGTATCTTTACCCCGGACACGGTTGGTTAGACAGATAGGTATCTTTACCCTGGACACAGTTGGTTAGGCAGATAGGTATCTTTACCCCAGACACGGTTGGTTAGACAGATAGGTTTCTTTACCCCGGACACAGTTGATTAGACAGATAGGTATCTTTACCCCGGACACGGTTGGTTAGACAGATAGGCATCTTTACCCCGGACACGGTTGGTTAGACAGATAGGCATCTTTACCCCGGACACAGTTGATTAGACAGATAGGTATCTTTACCCCGGACACGGTTGGTTAGGCAGATAGGTATCTTTACCCCAGACACGGTTGGTTAGACAGATAGGCATCTTTACCCCGGACACGGTTGGTTAGACAGGTAGGTATCTTTACCCCGGACACAGTTGATTAGACAGATAGGTATCTTTACCCCGGACACGGTTGGTTAGACAGATAGGCATCTTTACCCCGGACACGGTTGGTTAGACAGGTAGGTATCTTTACCCCGGACACAGTTGATTAGACAAATAGATATCTTTACCCCGGACACGGTTGGTTAGACAGATAGGCATCTTTACCCCGGACATGGTTGGTTAGGCAGATAGGTATCTTTACCCCAGACACGGTTGGTTAGACAGATAGGCATCTTTACCCCGGACACGGTTGGTTAGGCAGATATGTATCTTTACCCCAGACACGGTTGGTTAGACAGATAGGCATCTTTACCCCGGACACAGTTGATTAGACAGATAGGTATCTTTACCCCGGACACGGTTGGTTAGACAGATAGGCATCTTTACCCCGGACACGGTTGATTAGACAGATAGATATCTTTACCCTAGACACGGTTGGTTAGACAGATAGGTATCTTTACCCTGGACACGGTTGGTTAGACAGATAGGTATCTTTACCCTGGACACGGTTGGTTAGACAGATAGGTATCTTTACCCTGGACACGGTTGGTTAGACAGATAGGTATCTTTACCCTGGACACGGTTGGTTAAACAGATAGGTATCTTTACCCTGGACACAGTTGGTTAGACAGATAGGTATCTTTACCCTGGACACGGTTGGTTAAACAGATAGGTATCTTTACTCCGGAGATTTATTGATGGCTGTTACTTTGTAGGTGGTGGGTAGAGCCACCCTTCCTCAATGACTCTTACATAAGGATTGTCAATTCCACTTAAGTACCCAATTAAACAAAACTATGTTCACTTTTTTCTGGTGCTATGTTTGTGTGTTTTTTACCACTGTGTAATCCCTGTTGAGACTGAAGCAGCTGTGGGTAAAGTCACAGTTTTACTCAGTTTTGAAATTCCATGGAGAATAAATATAGTTAGTATAGAAATGAAACAATATTTTGAATTAACATATTTCCGGTTGTTCTTTCACATTTTAGCAAATTTACTTGTTGAAAATACCAAACAGAAGGGTGTAAATCAAGGGTCTAATCCTCCTTGGAGAGTCGGCAAATATGATGTTGTCACCTTGCAGTGAAACCAGGGTCCAGAAAGTATATACAGTAAAAAAAAAACCACTTACTCAAACTTGTGGGGACCTTATCAATAGATCGAGGAATATGTACGAACTCGGTCGGGATCAAACAAACTGTTCGAAGAATGAGGCGTATTCATGTAAACCAGGTTCGAATATGTGGGGTTTTACTGTAGTTTTTATCCCATGTTTGTGTCGCCCTGTTTTAATCCACACAACAAATTGGTGATAGGCTGGGTGTCTGTAAAATGTCTGACAGTTCTGTTGTGGTGGTGTAACTGGTGATAGGCTGGGTGTCTGTAAAATGTATGTGACAGTTCTGTTGTGGTGGTGTAACTGGTGATAGGCTGGGTGTCTGTAAAATGTCTGACAGTTCTGTTGTGGTGGTGTAACTGGTGATAGGCTGGGTGTCTGTAAAATGTATGTGACAGTTCTGTTGTGGTGGTGTAACTGGTGATAGGCTGGGTGTCTGTAAAATGTCTGACAGTTCTGTTGTGGTGGTGTAACTGGTGATAGGCTGGGTGTCTGTAAAATGTCTGACAGTTCTGTTGTGGTGGTGTAACTGGTGATAGGCTGGGTGTCTGTAAAATGTCTGTGACAGTTCTGTTGTGGTGGTGTAACTGGTGATAGGCTGGGTGTCTGTAAAATGTCTGTGACAGTTCTGTTTTGGTGGTGTAACTGGTGATAGGCTGGGTGTCTGAAAAATGTCTGACAGTTCTGTTGTGGTGGTGTAACTGGTGATAGGCTGGGTGTCTGTAAAATGTCTGACAGTTCTGCTGTGGTGGTGTAACTGGTGATAGGCTGGGTGTCTGTAAAATGTCTGACAGTTCTGCTGTGGTAGTGTAACTGGTGATAGGCTGGGTGTCTGTAAAATGTCTGACAGTTCTGTTGTGGTGGTGTAACTGGTGATAGGCTGTATGTCTGTAAAATGTCTGACAGTTCTGCTGTGGTGGTGTAACTGGTGATAGGCTGGGTGTCTGTAAAATGTCTGACAGTTCTGCTGTGGTGGTGTAACTGGTGATAGGCTGGGTGTCTGTAAAATGTCTGACAGTTCTGCTGTGGTGGTGTAACTGGTGATAGGCTGGGTGTCTGTAAAATGTCTGACAGTTCTGCTGTGGTGGTGTAATTGGTGATAGGCTGGGTGTCTGTAAAATGTCTGACAGTTCTGCTGTGGTGGTGTAACTGGTGATAGGCTGGGTGTCTGTAAAATGTCTGACAGTTCTGCTGTGGTGGTGTAATTGGTGATAGGCTGGGTGTCTGTAAAATGTCTGAAAGTTCTGTTGTGGTGGTGTAACTGGTGATAAGGTCAGACTGTCTTCATGACAGTCTTCTTATCACGTTTCAATTTATTTGGTCAATAATTTTCATATTAAGAAGGTGAGAGCAATTTACGGCTTAGTGCAGACATGTTGATTTTAAGGTAGATTTATAGGTGGGTAAAGTCATGAAAAGTAGACTTGAGAGTCCAGCCGCTTCTCAACGGTGACAAACCATATAGTGTTAATGACAGACCCAGTTAGTCAGAGTTGCCTTTAGTCCAGTACAGCAAAACTTATTGGAGAATTATCACCAATTCAGGAAGATCAAAGAGATCCTTGATGGAAGATATAAATTGGAAGATATAAAACGGTTGAGCTGTTATTGTTTGCTATAATTGAAAACCTTAGCTGGACCCAGTCTATGTTTATTGGGCTTCAGAAAGAAAAGACTTAGACTTACAAAATGTTTCTCCTTCACTGACATAGGCCGGAGGGTTAGATAATAGTAAATATGTGATAAACTGTAGATGTTGGAACAGTAAATTCATTCGGTATGGGAACTTGTGCTGTATTACAGCCCATACCAAAAAAAGTTACAAAAAGTTATAACTTTTTTGTACCTTTACAGTACCTTTTTTGTACCTTTTTGAAAAGGTACAAAAAAGTTATAACTTTTTAGTACCTTTTTGAAAACTTAGAATTTATCAGTGTAACTTTTTATAACTTTTTTGGACTCTGCAAATTTCAATGATAACTTTTTGTACCTTTTCTGGACTCTGAAAATTTCAATGATAACTTTTTGTACCTTTTCTGGACTCTGAAAATTTCAATGATAACTTTTTGTACCTTTTCTGGACTCTGAAAATTTCAGGGATACCTTTTTTTTAACTTTTCTGGTCTCTGAAAATTTCAGGGATAACTTTTGTAACTTTTATGGACTCTGACAATTTCAGTAGTACTGTTTATTTACATTTCCTTGACTCTAAAATTGCTGTGATAACTTTTTGTAACTTTTCTGGACTCTGAAAATTTCAGGGATAACTTTTTGTAACTTTTCTGGACTCTGAAAACTTCAGTAATACTGTTTATTAACATTTCTTGGACTCAAAAATTCTAGACTAAGAAAATATTAAACTTTGATTTTTTTTTTATTATTTTCCATTTAACATTTCTGTATCTTTCTATATAGTTTAAATATAAATATTTCTTAGCAATGTCAGCATAAAATAAAATACAATGACAAAAAAAGTCAACCATCAATTTATCGAAGTTATTTGTTATCCAGTGAATGTTCATTGCATGCCAGGCAATAATTATTTTTAATGTGTTTTCGGATTCATTAATATTATGCAGTTAGCTAGGTTTGTACAAATTTTCACCCTTATCGGAATATTGGAAAGGACAAAGATATGAGAATGAAAATACATATTTGCATGAAATGAGTGATAACGGAAGTTAGCTGTGCGTAACAGGTAGACTTCACTTTCCAATTCTGTGGTAGACAGGACATCCAGTATACTCGTAGAGCTATATTTGGATTAGCATTTTATTGTTCTGAATGTCTATGATTGACACCTGATCGACGATCTCTGCCCTGCAGGTAGATTTACCTGTGGGAGTGTGAACTACCTATAGGTGTGAAATGTGAACAAAAGAGGACAATTATACCTGTGTATACTGATTATGATGAAAACTTATTGGAGAATTATCACCAATTCAGGAAGATCAAAGAGATCCTTGATGGAAGATATAAATTGGAAGATATAAAACGGTTGAGCTGTTATTGTTTGCTATAATTGAAAACCTTAGCTGGACCCAGTCTATGTTTATTGGGCTTCAGAAAGAAAAGACTTAGACTTACAAAATGTTTCTCCTTCACTGACATAGGCCGGAGGGTTAGATAATAGTAAATATGTGATAAACTGTAGATGTTGGAACAGTAAATTCATTCGGTATGGGAACTTGTGCTGTATTACAGCTAGGTCGAGTTCATTTCCATGTTAATGTGGCGCCTTTGACCAGGGACTGATCCAGCATAATCAGGTTTATATTGATGGGGTTCAGACACCTGAACCAGGTGTGTACTGTATTAGGTCTGTGATTGTATTATCTTCCTGATAAGATGCCAAAAAATAAGTCAATATTACCGTTCAATTTGACGAAAAACAACCGCAAAGATTTAGGTGTCTGTCTTTGTGGAATTATCTGAACCATCTTTCGTTTTTTATGCATCCATGGTTCAATAACCTTGAAAGTGTGTTGTTATCTGCTTTTAAATTCTCACGTGAATACTGATAAATTGTACTGCACTATTACAGGCCTCCGGTACACTGTGTGTAGCTAGCTGTAGTCGATTTCTCCAATACATAAATGAGGCCTAGTCATGTATAAAAATCTGATTCCCAGACTCGATTGGAAACTCAGTAATATACTGCGGCTATTGTAAAAAGCATTTCTGATTGGACGGAAATGTGCTGCATATTAAAGATCAACTTGTGATCAATAAAATTGAACTTAAGAGACATATAGAATAAATAGTTTACAAAAAATCGCTATAAAAACAGTTTCATGTTACATTTTCCTTGATAACCTAGGAGAAAAATGTTTTGTACTGGAAATAGTGAAATATTTTGAACATTTATGCTAAAATGACAATTTGGCCAGAGGTAACAATTTAACCTGTATGATCTTGTACTCTAAAACGTTTAGTGTGTAGATGTGAAAAGGAACATCAGACCTCTGTGGTACTTACCAAAACTTAACAAAAGGTGTTTATTTCTGTTTTATATTCCTGCATTGTTTAGGCAATGTATTGGTCTCTTACCACACTTGAACATGGCTTGATGTAGAAATTAATGGTGTTTCAAATTATCTACCAAGGTTCAAATTATACTGTTGTGGCCCGGGATTGTTGTCACAAATCTGCCACAACATAAAAATGTTGATATACATTTCTTGCACGAATCATGGCTGTTGTTGATGTAGAGTTACAGGACTTTAGAATGTTTCAAATCATCTTCGAATGTTCCATTAGTTATACCATATAGTCTCAAATTCACCTCTAATATAAAAATGTTGATATACATTTCTGTATGTGTACCAGTCCCTTTTCGATTTCATATTGACCACATTCAATGAAAAAAAGTAGCATTGTTATAAAAAAAATGCATCGTACAACAACTACACAAACATTTTATGGCCACTTTTTAGGTGGTATATTATGATAAGTTGTGAACTTTTAAAGCTGTGTTTTAAATTTTTCATTGTCTTGTATACTTTTATAAATATTTCCATGCTGTTAATTATAAGTCAATGTATACATGTCATATTTGTAGTGTGCTTTGTTGACTGATGGACTGTGAGACCAAAATAAATATCAAATTGAAATGAAAACTGAAAGGATCACTTTTGTTTGTAAAGCCAATCATTCTTTCCTGGAATATGCTTTCACAAAGTTTTGCTATGAGAGAAGTGTCTGACATTATATGTATATTTCCAGATTACCTGATGGATTCACACAGCTCCTCAACCTTACTCAGCTGTTTCTCAATGACACCTTCCTTGACTACCTCCCTGGAAATTTTGGCAGGTAGGTACCTTCCTTCTTCTCTTCAATGAATCCCAAATATTGCTGTCTCCAAGGATATTTTTGCAGGTTGGAAAAGCTTCCCCCTTTTATGAATCCTCATTTCCATGCAATCCCTCATTCTTCGACTGTTCTGTATAAACGACTCTCAGGAATACTACATATATAGGCATGAACCCTTCCGTGCCCTTATCCTTCCTCAACTATACAAGACTGTAATTACCACCTCCCAGGATAGTTTATTAGGTAGAGGGACCTAGCGAACCCTCTTTAGCCATCAATCCCCCCTCCCGTAACTCTTCCCACTGGTCACTTTGTCATACAGAATCCCCCCTCCCGTAACTCTTCCCACTGGTCATTTTATCATACAGAATCCCCCTGCCGTAACTCTTCCCACTGGACACTTTGTCATACAGAATCCCCCTGCCGTAACTCTTCCCACTGGTCATTTTATCATACAGAATCCCCCTGCCGTAACTCTTCCCACTGGTCACTTTGTCATACAGAATCCCCCTCCCGTAACTCTTCCCACTAGACACTTTGTCATACAGAATCCCCCTGCCGTAACTCTTCCCACTGGTCACTTTGGCATACAGAATCCCCCTGCCCCCTTTTCTTTCCTGGAATAATTCATAGACTTGGGATAGATATGAGTTCAGACCTTAACCTATCCCACCTCCCGAAATCCTCAAATTCCTAGACTAGAAATGTCTAACCAAGAAACTTGGGGGCGTGCATGTATCTTCATGTGTTATAGTGTGAGTATCACAATGGTGGAGAGTTACGATAACACCATTTATTTGTTACAAGTAAGCATGAATTGCACTTTTAATAGTCAGTATAACGCTACTTGATCAAATATTTTCACTGAGTGACAGGCTAAAAATAAGATCAAACTTAGAAAAAGTGTTGACATTTTTACCACTCCGGGTTACAAGTGATAGGACTGTGAATGAGCATGCTTGAAAGAAGGTATGAATCTTTTAAAAAAGTCCTTCCCACTCAAAAAAACACTTGTACAGCAAGATTGATTTTTTTCCAAATGTTTTTTCTCTAGTGATACACTGATAGATAGGTGTTTGACATACACAATATAATGGTTACCTGGCGAAAGATACCCTAGATGAAATGTAAAGATATATTGCCAATTGAATATCCTTATGTGTAGATCGGGTCCTTGTAAATGAACTGGTTGTTGGAAGTGCCCGACAGCAGCAAACAGTTGTGGATGAAAGGAATGTTTTCTTGTTCCAATGCTTCTTCTATCTTTCCATTAATAACCCCCAGTCTTTGCCCATCCTTAATTACAAGTACCTTCTCATTTGCAGTCCCTCCTCATTCTTGCCCCTTTTCTGTCTCCAGCCCCTGCCCTGAGTCTCTGCCCCTACTCTGTCTCCAGTTTCTCCTCAGTCTCTGCCCCGCCTTAGTCTATGCCTCTCCTCTGTCGCTGCCTGCCTTTCCTCAGTCTCTGCCCCTCCTCAGTATATGCCCCTCCTCAGTCTCTGCCCCTCCTATGTCAGTGCCTTTCCTCCGTCTTCGCCCCTCCTCATTCTCCGCCCCTCCTCCGTCACTGCCTCTCCTCCGTCTCCGCCCCTCCTCAGTCTCTGTTCTCCTCCGTCTCCGCCCCTACTCAGTCTCTGCCCCTCCTCAGTTTCTGCACCTCCTCTGTCTCTGCCCCTCCTCAGTCTTTGCCCCTCCTCAGTCTCTGCCCCTCCTCAGTCTTTGCCCCTCCTCAGTCTTTGCCCCTCCTCAGTCTCTGTCTCTCCCGGCACTCCTCAGTCTCTGCCCCTCCTCAGTCTCTGACCCTCCTCTGTCTCTGTCCCTCCTCAGTCTTTGCCCCTCCTCAGTCTCTGCCCCTCCTCTGTCTCCAGCCCTTTAGTCTTGGAGTGCCTTTCCTCCGTCCCTAACCCTCTGTAATTCCCTCCTAGCTAGTATACCCTGTAGGTGGCCAGATGTTCAGGTATACTGTTTGACAGGTGATACCCTGATCAGTGGTATTATTATCCAGATCAAAGAGCTATAGAAACTTCTCTACTTACACAGACCTGGGTTAATTATTTCCCCCTGGGTTTGCCTTGGGTGTTGTCCTCTGTTGAGGACAAGCTCTCCTTGGCACATCTAATCACTGTCTGTTTCTGTGGATTAGATTATTCCGACATCAGTCAGCATACACAATGAATGTGACCTGTTATTTACATCTGTGATATCTCTACAGTGATCAGTCTGCTAGACCTGTTGCCCCAGCTTGATAAACCAACAAGTGATTTGGTCATTGAAATTTTAAATTGTCACATTAAGTTGTTGATGGAGTTTTAGGTGATCCTCATTACAAAAGACTGTCAGTTAACTTAAGTCCAACTAGGTCTTAATGATTAAATCGTTTACCAAGGTCAGTCAAACTAAAGGAAATCATGATTGCCAAATCTCATCATTGATCAAGGTAAAATCAGTGGCAATCGTGATTACAAGATTCTATTTTTGACCAAGCTAATTCATTCATCCCTGAAACTTCATAATGAACTATTCCAACCTTAGAATTAGAAGAGTTGACATCTGTTCTCAGGGGTGAATGACTAAACTCACATATTTTCAGGGTTACAATCACGAAACAAAATCAAAATACAGGTTACCAGGATTTCAAAATTTGATCACTAATGAAGATGAAATCACTGTTCAATTAATATTGATTACGAAGTTCTATTGATTGCCCAAGGTCAACTGTAGGTAATCATGATTAAAGATAAACATGATTGTCTAAGGTCTCAGATTTGTTGATTTCACACGGCTGTACTCTGTTGTGTTACAGACTGTCTCGTCTAAAGATTCTGGAGATTCGCGAGAACCACCTGAAGACACTGCCCAAATCTTTCTCACGGCTAACAGACCTGGAGAGGCTTGACATTGGCCACAACGAGTTCACAGATCTGGTGGGTTCTTTGCTATTAAATCACACTTTTTGTGTCGCCTTTGACAGATGTCGGAAAGGCGGCACATAGACGTTACTTTTCCAGACGGCGACTGCGGCAGCGTCATCTAGCTCTGCTTTTGACAAAGCTAGCCCAACAAAACCTCAATCAGTGATGTAACATGGGGAGTAGAGCCTACTGCACTGATACTATTTCAGTGATTCCTGCATTTTTGGGGTAATAATATCTTTTTTGGATTTTGAAAAAAAAATCAACGTAAAAGTTTTGTGTTTAACTCTTGCATATTAGTTTCTGACAAAGTATACAAACTAGAGCAACCAAATTCAGGTTATAGGATTATCATGGGATGTTTACCTGAATACATTTCACTCTTTACTAGTACCAGGTATTACAACAAATTTGGTATTTTTGGGGTAAAAACCTAAGATTTCTGCACTTAAAAGAAAAATCAAAGTTCTCACAATTTCAGTATAAAAGCTAGCGCAGCCAAACTTTGGGTATAGGTGTAATGTAGGATGTTTACCTGAATACATTACATTTGTTATTAGCATTTCAACTGCTTTTATAAATTGGGGTTAAAAGCCTCCAAATTCTGGAGATAGAAGAAAAATCAATGTTTCTCACAAAGTATAAAAGCTAGAGCAGCCAAACTTGGTTATAGGTATATCGTGGGATGTGTGGATGATTGTATAACACTCTTTACTAGCTTTTCAACTTTTTTTTTTATAATTTTGGGGTATAAACCTTAAATTTAATGCATGCTGCATATACATTTTAATAATGTCTGCCTATTTCACACCCTTTACCTAATTAGTTGTGGGATATTTAGCACTTTAGATATGTTTACCTTCAATTTCATTTGTCTTTTAAAATATCGCCTTGCGTACCTGTGTAAAATGCATATGATAATGACAAAGTGGGACAGGCGACGCATTACGTCTAATTCTTGTCTGGTAAATCTTATTAAATTGCAAACATAACCTCTTTGTTGATTTCACAAGAAATTTACTTTAAATGAAACTGAATAGTATGACTTAGTTATTTCCCTTTGAAAACAATATACAGGTTTATTGATAAATTACAGGTGGTATAGGACAAATAGTTAGCGCCTGATAAGGCAGCTACTGCGAACTCCTCAGAATTGTATATGATATAGAACTGTATGTGTTAATTGTATTGATTGTATAAGAATTGTACATCTATGTACTGTAAAGCGCTTTAGAGTGGCTTATGTTAGCTAGATAGGGCGCTATATCAAATGCTGTATGTTTTTATTATTATTATGGTACAAATTTTTTGTGTAAGAGTGACACCGATTTAGAAGTAAACCTTCAAGTTAAGGTAAAGGATAATCGTCTGTAAAAGTGTCACAAATACATGTCTAATGCTGCAAGTGTACATGTCAGATAACCTGATAAATGTTATTATTTACTGGCATATATTTCACTGATACGATCACCGACTACCGATCACGGACCAACGCAGTGTTATAACTTCAAGTTTCCTATATAAATTATTCAATGTTGATGCAAAGCTAGAAAGGAGACGAGAAATGAGGTGACGAGACTTTATGTTGTGTTAATAACCCGATCTACCATATGTCTGTCCCTGATTTACATACAGATGAGCTATGTATAAGCACCTGGCTTTTGAAATACACTTATCCACCTCAATCACATCCTCATATTTAAGAAAATCAAAATTTTCCAAAAAAAAAAATTCAATTAACTGTTATGCACCTGATCTTTTCTTATGCCATGTTTATCTTTTACTTAAACATTGAATAGGAAGAGCGGTTGTGATTTTGTGTATTGAAGTATATGAATGGATAGTTTAGACGTAAGGTTGTACATCCCTACAAAAAGGTGGAAATGCTTCTTAAACTGGGGTATTCAAGCTCAATGGGCTGTGAAATGTCTAGGGGTTGAAAAGTTTTACAAATGATTTGAAGAGCTGTCAACAGAACTTGTGTGTGGATACATTTCCTATGGTGTGTCAAACTGTACGAGACACTATCAAAAATCTCATCAGCGTTATTACTCCAAATAGATCTGTAGCTCCAGCCTCGGGTCTGAAACAGAATCTGGTTTGTTGTGTGTCTAAGATTGTCCCCAAATTGAATTACAGACTTCTTTTAAAGATGTAACTTAAGTGACAAGACTTGCAGATGATAGGTACGTTTGATGAATAAGTTGACAGTGATTTGTGAGATTAAAGTCCGTACTCAAAAACATCCAGGATTGTTTGATCAGTAGCAGTGTGCTTCTTTGTTATATATGTGTCATCGAAATTTAACATAAAAAAAGTTACGTGCCAAATCTTGCATTCTCCTCTCTGACAAATATGTTTAAGCGATTATCAAGTCCTAAATTCTTTTGATAGAAGTCCTGATTTCAATCAGAGTGTTACAATCACTGTCATATTGGTGTAGCATTATAGACGTGGCCATTGTTGATCACAATGATATTGTATTAAAATACACACAGTTATCCGTATTATGATACATACGTAAGGGGATTCAAGGATTAAACAAGGATTGAATTTAAAAAGTTTTAGCCTTTGGTGATTCTGGCCTGTATACAATTCTACTTGACAAATGGGCGATATGACAGCCGAATACCAAGGATTTGTATTTCCTTTATCTGACATAGGATTGCCAGTCTATAACAAACTACAGCGTACAGGAGGTGTGAGTCGGGAACCTTCAGAACAGGGTGGGATAATCAGACAGACAGACAGACAAACAGACAGACTTACTAAACTTCTACTAAAAACCTGGAAAGTAATGGGGAAATGACAAACTTATCCATCTACAGACCAAAAGACAGAAAGACAGACAGAAGGACACACAAGGCTTCTACTTGGGAGCCCAATTAGACAAATAGACAGACATATAACCAGTCTGTACAGGACGACAGACAGACAGACAGACAAGGCCAGTACACAGGAGCTGACATATCAGTACTGCATGAGAAAATGACAAACCCACTCACACCAAATTATGTACTCTTATGATTTTACTTCTTGGGGGTTCTTCAAAGAATCATGACATTAAATGTCAATAAATAATGAGTATTTGTAAGTAGACCTTCCTTAATGATCCAATACAGAGTTATATATGTTCAGTATAACACACAATCACAGTATATTACTTCTACCTAACTACTCCCCACTGTATGATGGTCTAGTGTCATGTTGAAATTTAAAGCAAATATTAAAGATTGGTTCCAGAATGGTACAGTGTAAATGCTGCAAGTAGGCATGTGGCTTTTTCAGTTTTTGTCATAAGTCCCAAACTAGAAATAAGTTCAGAAATATAATTCTTTTTGCACTACATATTACTTTAGTAATTGAATTTGAATATTCTAATCCAAACTCAGTATATTAGTCTTAATTTGGGTGGGTGTAAAGGTCAAATATCTGTATGTGTAAAGGTCAAATATCTGTATGTGTAAAGGTCAAATATCTGTATGTGTAAAGGTCAAATATCTGTATGTGTAAAGGTCAAATATCTGTATGTGTAAAGGTCAAATATCTAAGGGTGTAAATGACAAATTTCTGTACGTGTAAAAGGTCAAATATGTTTTGATGTAAATAAGGATCAAATATGTTTTGATGTAAAGGTCAAATATCTGTGGATGTAAAGTTCATATATCAATGCGGGTGTTAAAAAAAGATAAAGTCTTTGTACAAGATGGCAGAAAATTGGTTCATAATTTCATAGTTTACTTAGAATTTCAAATAAATGTACACTTTGTGTTTACCTATATGTGAAATTCCATTTTTGTTAACAGCCAGACGTGATTGGGAATTTGACCGGACTCTTGGAGCTATGGTGCGACCACAATCAGATAGCCCAGGTCACACCGGTAAGTCATGTGTCTTTATCAAACCAAACAGCATTTCTCTAATAAACTATTAGTCATGTGACCAGCACACATCATCATGCGACTTGTTACACAAACAGTGAAAATCTATGTTTCTCCATGAGTTACATGACTAGGTCCACTCTTGCTCATCTTGGCGCCTCTAGACGCGACAATGTCTGGATCTTTGCACAATTACAAAACAGTTAATTATGTAATTGCCTAATTAACACGATTTTGTGTCTGGAAACAAATATATCGGAAGCACTTCTATTGTTGTCCATCAATTTTGTTTTGGTGACTGTCTTACAAAATTTACTTAAGAGACCGAAATTGCTTTTTAAAAAATTTAAGTTGAGAAAATACTTTTTACAGAGTGAGTCGCAATAATTGCAAAGTTTTTTTTTTCAATATTTGGTAAAAATAGGTGAATGTAAACAATGTGAAATGTAGGGGGAATGGTTACAAATAAAACGCAAAGTCACTGGGGGAATGGTAATAAATAAAACACAACGTCACTGGGGGAATGATAACAAATAAAACGCAACGTCACTGGGGGAATGGTAACAAATAAAACACAACGTCACTGGGGGAATGATAACAAATAAAACGCAACGTCACTGGGGGAATGATAACAAATAAAACGCAACGTCACTGGGGGAATGGTAATAAATAAAACACAACGTCACTGGGGGAATGATAACAAATAAAACGCAACGTCACTGGGGGAATGGTAACAAATAAAACGCAACGTCACTGGGGGAATGGTAATAAATAAAACGCAATGTCAATGGGGGAATGGTAATAAATAAAACGCAACGTCACTGGGGGAATGGTAATAAATAAAACACAACGTCACTGGGGGAATGGTAATCATAAAACACAACGTCACTGGGGGAATGGTAATAAATAAAACACAACATCACTGGGGGAATGGTAATAAATAAAACACAACGTCACTGGGGGAATGGTAATGAATAAAACACAACATCACTGGGGGAATGTAGGGGGAATGGTAATAAATAAAACACAACATCACTGGGGGAATGGTTATAAATAAAACACAACGTCACTGTGGGAATGTAGGGGGAATGGTAATAAATAAAACACAACATCACTGGGGGAATGGTTATAAATAAAACACAACGTCACTGGGGGAATGTAGGGGGAATGGTTATAAATAAAACACAACATCACTGGGGGAATGGTAATAAATAAAACGCAACGTCACTGGGGGAATGGTAATAAATAAAACACAATGTCACTGTGGGAATGGTAATAAATAAAACACAATGTCACTGGGGGAATGTAGGGGGAATGGTTATAAATAAAACACAACATCACTGGGGGAATGGTAATAAATAAAACGCAACGTCACTGGGGGAATGGTTATAAATAAAACACAACGTCACTGGGGGAATGGTAATAAATAAAACACAATGTCACTGGGGGAATGGTTATAAATAAAACACAATGTCACTGGGGGAATGGTTATAAATAAAACACAATGTCACTGGGGGAATGGTAATAAATAAAACACAACATCACTGGGGGAATGGTAATAAATAAAACACAATGTCACTGGGGGAATGGTAATAAATAAAACACAATGTCACTGGGGGAATGGTTATAAATAAAACACAACGTCACTGGGGGAATGGTAATAAATAAAACACAATGTCACTGGGGGAATGGTAATAAATAAAACACAATGTCACTGGGGGAATGGTAATAAATAAAACACAACGTCACTGGGGGAATGTAGGGGGAATGGTTATAAATAAAACACAACGTCACTGGGGGAATGGTAATAAATAAAACACAACGTCACTGGGGGAATGGTTATAAATAAAACACAACGTCACTGGGGGAATGGTAATAAATAAAACACAACGTCACTGGGGGAATGTAGGGGGAATGGTTATAAATAAAACACAACGTCACTGGGGGAATGGTTATAAATAAAACACAACGTCACTGGGGGAATGGTAATAAATAAAACACAATGTCACTGGGGGAATGGTAATAAATAAAACACAACGTCACTGGGGGAATGGTAATAAATAAAACACAATGTCACTGGGGGAATGGTAATAAATAAAACACAACGTCACTGGGGGAATGGTAATAAATAAAACACAACATCACTGGGGGAATGGTTATAAATAAAACACAACGTCACTGGGGGAATGGTAATAAATAAAACACAATGTCACTGGGGGAATGTAGGGGGAATGGTTATAAATAAAACACAACATCACTGGGGGAATGGTAATAAATAAAACACAACGTCACTGGGGGAATGTAGGGGGAATGGTTATAAATAAAACACAACATCACTGGGGGAATGGTAATAAATAAAACGCAACGTCACTGGGGGAATGGTTATAAATAAAACACAACGTCACTGGGGGAATGGTAATAAATAAAACACAACGTCACTGGGGGAATGGTTATAAATAAAACACAACGTCACTGTGGGAATGTAGGGGGAATGGTTATAAATAAAACACAACATCACTGGGGGAATGGTAATAAATAAAACACAACGTCACTGGGGGAATGGTAATAAATAAAACACAATGTCACTGGGGGAATGTAGGGGGAATGGTTATAAATAAAACACAACATCACTGGGGGAATGGTAATAAATAAAACACAACGTCACTGGGGGAATGGTAATAAATAAAACACAATGTCACTGGGGGAATGTAGGGGGAATGGTTATAAATAAAACACAACATCACTGGGGGAATGATAACAAATAAAACGCAACGTCACTGGGGGAATGGTAACAAATAAAACACAACGTCACTGGGGGAATGATAACAAATAAAACGCAACGTCACTGGGGGAATGATAACAAATAAAACGCAACGTCACTGGGGGAATGGTAATAAATAAAACACAACGTCACTGGGGGAATGATAACAAATAAAACGCAACGTCACTGGGGGAATGGTAACAAATAAAACGCAACGTCACTGGGGGAATGGTAATAAATAAAACGCAATGTCAATGGGGGAATGGTAATAAATAAAACGCAACGTCACTGGGGGAATGGTAATAAATAAAACACAACGTCACTGGGGGAATGGTAATCATAAAACACAACGTCACTGGGGGAATGGTAATAAATAAAACACAACATCACTGGGGGAATGGTAATAAATAAAACACAACGTCACTGGGGGAATGGTAATGAATAAAACACAACATCACTGGGGGAATGTAGGGGGAATGGTTATAAATAAAACACAATGTCACTGTTGGAATGAAGGGGAAATGGTTATAAATAAAACACAACGTCACTGTGGGAATGTAGGGGGAATGGTAATAAATAAAACACAACATCACTGGGGGAATGGTTATAAATAAAACACAACGTCACTGGGGGAATGTAGGGGGAATGGTTATAAATAAAACACAACATCACTGGGGGAATGGTAATAAATAAAACGCAACGTCACTGGGGGAATGGTAATAAATAAAACACAATGTCACTGTGGGAATGGTAATAAATAAAACACAACGTCACTGGGGGAATGTAGGGGGAATGGTTATAAATAAAACACAACATCACTGGGGGAATGGTAATAAATAAAACGCAACGTCACTGGGGGAATGGTTATAAATAAAACACAACGTCACTGGGGGAATGGTAATAAATAAAACACAATGTCACTGGGGGAATGGTTATAAATAAAACACAATGTCACTGGGGGAATGGTTATAAATAAAACACAATGTCACTGGGGGAATGGTAATAAATAAAACACAACATCACTGGGGGAATGGTAATAAATAAAACACAATGTCACTGGGGGAATGGTAATAAATAAAACACAATGTCACTGGGGGAATGGTTATAAATAAAACACAACGTCACTGGGGGAATGGTAATAAATAAAACACAATGTCACTGGGGGAATGGTAATAAATAAAACACAATGTCACTGGGGGAATGGTAATAAATAAAACACAACGTCACTGGGGGAATGTAGGGGGAATGGTTATAAATAAAACACAACGTCACTGGGGGAATGGTAATAAATAAAACACAACGTCACTGGGGGAATGGTTATAAATAAAACACAACGTCACTGGGGGAATGGTAATAAATAAAACACAACGTCACTGGGGGAATGTAGGGGGAATGGTAATAAATAAAACACAATGTCACTGGGGGAATGGTAATAAATAAAACACAACGTCACTGGGGGAATGTAGGGGGAATGGTTATAAATAAAACACAACGTCACTGGGGGAATGGTTATAAATAAAACACAACGTCACTGGGGGAATGGTAATAAATAAAACACAATGTCACTGGGGGAATGGTAATAAATAAAACACAACGTCACTGGGGGAATGGTAATAAATAAAACACAATGTCACTGGGGGAATGGTAATAAATAAAACACAACGTCACTGGGGGAATGGTAATAAATAAAACACAACATCACTGGGGGAATGGTTATAAATAAAACACAACGTCACTGGGGGAATGGTAATAAATAAAACACAATGTCACTGGGGGAATGTAGGGGGAATGGTTATAAATAAAACACAACATCACTGGGGGAATGGTAATAAATAAAACACAACGTCACTGGGGGAATGGTAATAAATAAAACACAATGTCACTGGGGGAATGTAGGGGGAATGGTTATAAATAAAACACAACATCACTGGGGGAATGGTAATAAATAAAACACAACGTCACTGGGGGAATGGTAATAAATAAAACACAATGTCACTGGGGGAATGTAGGGGGAATGGTTATAAATAAAACACAACATCACTGGGGGAATGGTAATAAATAAAACACAACGTCACTGGGGGAATGTAGGGGGAATGGTTATAAATAAAACACAACATCACTGGGGGAATGGTAATAAATAAAACACAACGTCACTGTGGGAATGTAGGGGGAATGGTAATAAATAAAACACAACATCACTGGGGGAATGGTTATAAATAAAACACAACGTCACTGGGGGAATGTAGGGGGAATGGTTATAAATAAAACACAACATCACTGGGGGAATGGTAATAAATAAAACGCAACGTCACTGGGGGAATGGTTATAAATAAAACACAACGTCACTGGGGGAATGTAGGGGGAATGGTTATAAATAAAACACAACATCACTGGGGGAATGGTAATAAATAAAACGCAACGTCACTGGGGGAATGGTTATAAATAAAACACAACGTCACTGGGGGAATGGTAATAAATAAAACACAATGTCACTGTGGGAATGGTAATAAATAAAACACAACGTCACTGGGGGAATGTAGGGGGAATGGTTATAAATAAAACACAACATCACTGGGGGAATGGTAATAAATAAAACACAACGTCACTGGGGGAATGGTAATAAATAAAACACAATGTCACTGGGGGAATGTAGGGGGAATGGTTATAAATAAAACACAACATCACTGGGGGAATGGTAATAAATAAAACACAACGTCACTGGGGGAATGTAGGGGGAATGGTTATAAATAAAACACAACATCACTGGGGGAATGGTAATAAATAAAACACAACATCACTGGGGGAATGGTAATAAATAAAACACAACGTCACTTGGGGAATGGTAATAAATAAAACACAACGTCACTGGGGGAATGTATGGGGAATGGTTATAAATAAAACACAACATCACTGGGGGAATGGTTATAAATAAAACACAACATCACTGGGGGAATGGTAATAAATAAAACACAACGTCACTGGGGGAATGGTAATAAATAAAACACAACGTCACTGTGGGAATGTAGGTGGAATGGTAATAAATAAAACACAACATCACTGGGGAAATGGTTATAAATAAAACACAACGTCACTGTGGGAATGTAGGTGGAATGGTAATAAATAAAACACAACATCACTGGGGAAATGGTTATAAATAAAACACAACATCACTGGGGGAATGGTAATGAATAAAACACAACGTCACTGGGGGAATGGTAATAAATAAAACACAACGTCACTGGGGGAATGGTTATAAATAAAACACAACGTCACTGGGGGAATGTAGGGGGAATGGTTATAAATAAAACACAACATCACTGGGGAAATGGTAATAAATAAAACACAACGTCACTGTGGGAATGTAGGTGGAATGGTAATAAATAAAACACAACATCACTGGGGAAATGGTAATAAATAAAACACAACGTCACTGTGGGAATGTAGGTGGAATGGTAATAAATAAAACACAACATCACTGGGGAAATGGTTATAAATAAAACACAACATCACTGGGGGAATGGTTATAAATAAAACACAACATCACTGGGGGAATGGTAATAAATAAAACACAACGTCACTGTGGGAATGTAGGGGGAATGGTAATAAATAAAACACAACATCACTGGGGGAATGGTTATAAATAAAACACAACGTCACTGGGGGAATGTAGGGGGAATGGTTATAAATAAAACACAACATCACTGGGGGAATGGTAATAAATAAAACGCAACGTCACTGGGGGAATGGTTATAAATAAAACACAACGTCACTGGGGGAATGGTAATAAATAAAACACAATGTCACTGTGGGAATGGTAATAAATAAAACACAACGTCACTGGGGGAATGTAGGGGGAATGGTTATAAATAAAACACAACATCACTGGGGGAATGGTAATAAATAAAACACAACGTCACTGGGGGAATGGTAATAAATAAAACACAATGTCACTGGGGGAATGTAGGGGGAATGGTTATAAATAAAACACAACATCACTGGGGGAATGGTAATAAATAAAACACAACGTCACTGGGGGAATGTAGGGGGAATGGTTATAAATAAAACACAACATCACTGGGGGAATGGTAATAAATAAAACACAACATCACTGGGGGAATGGTAATAAATAAAACACAGCGTCACTGGGGGAATGGTAATAAATAAAACACAACGTCACTGGGGGAATGTATGGGGAATGGTTATAAATAAAACACAACGTCACTGGGGGAATGGTAATAAATAAAACACAATGTCACTGGGGGAATGTAGGGGGAATGGTTATAAATAAAACACAACATCACTGGGGGAATGGTAATAAATAAAACGCAACGTCACTGGGGGAATGGTTATAAATAAAACACAACGTCACTGGGGGAATGGTAATAAATAAAACACAATGTCACTGTGGGAATGGTAATAAATAAAACACAATGTCACTGGGGGAATGGTAATAAATAAAACACAATGTCACTGGGGGAATGGTAATAAATAAAACACAATGTCACTGGGGGAATGGTAATAAATAAAACACAACGTCACTGGGGGAATGGTAATAAATAAAACACAATGTCACTGGGGGAATGGTAATAAATAAAACACAACGTCACTGGGGGAATGGTAATAAATAAAACACAACATCACTGGGGGAATGGTTATAAATAAAACACAACGTCACTGGGGGAATGGTAATAAATAAAACACAATGTCACTGGGGGAATGTAGGGGGAATGGTTATAAATAAAACACAACATCACTGGGGGAATGGTAATAAATAAAACACAACGTCACTGGGGGAATGGTAATAAATAAAACACAATGTCACTGGGGGAATGTAGGGGGAATGGTTATAAATAAAACACAACATCACTGGGGGAATGGTAATAAATAAAACACAACGTCACTGGGGGAATGGTAATAAATAAAACACAACGTCACTGGGGGAATGGTAATAAATAAAACACAACATCACTGGGGGAATGTAGGGGGAATGGTTATAAATAAAACACAACATCACTGGGGGAATGGTAATAAATAAAACACAACGTCACTGGGGGAATGTAGGGGGAATGGTTATAAATAAAACACAACATCACTGGGGGAATGGTAATAAATAAAACACAACGTCACTGTGGGAATGTAGGGGGAATGGTAATAAATAAAACACAACATCACTGGGGGAATGGTTATAAATAAAACACAACGTCACTGGGGGAATGTAGGGGGAATGGTTATAAATAAAACACAACATCACTGGGGGAATGGTAATAAATAAAACGCAACGTCACTGGGGGAATGGTTATAAATAAAACACAACGTCACTGGGGGAATGTAGGGGGAATGGTTATAAATAAAACACAACATCACTGGGGGAATGGTAATAAATAAAACGCAACGTCACTGGGGGAATGGTTATAAATAAAACACAACGTCACTGGGGGAATGGTAATAAATAAAACACAATGTCACTGTGGGAATGGTAATAAATAAAACACAACGTCACTGGGGGAATGTAGGGGGAATGGTTATAAATAAAACACAACATCACTGGGGGAATGGTAATAAATAAAACACAACGTCACTGGGGGAATGGTAATAAATAAAACACAATGTCACTGGGGGAATGTAGGGGGAATGGTTATAAATAAAACACAACATCACTGGGGGAATGGTAATAAATAAAACACAACGTCACTGGGGGAATGTAGGGGGAATGGTTATAAATAAAACACAACATCACTGGGGGAATGGTAATAAATAAAACACAACATCACTGGGGGAATGGTAATAAATAAAACACAACGTCACTTGGGGAATGGTAATAAATAAAACACAACGTCACTGGGGGAATGTATGGGGAATGGTTATAAATAAAACACAACATCACTGGGGGAATGGTTATAAATAAAACACAACATCACTGGGGGAATGGTAATAAATAAAACACAACGTCACTGGGGGAATGGTAATAAATAAAACACAACGTCACTGTGGGAATGTAGGTGGAATGGTAATAAATAAAACACAACATCACTGGGGAAATGGTTATAAATAAAACACAACGTCACTGTGGGAATGTAGGTGGAATGGTAATAAATAAAACACAACATCACTGGGGAAATGGTTATAAATAAAACACAACATCACTGGGGGAATGGTAATGAATAAAACACAACGTCACTGGGGGAATGGTAATAAATAAAACACAACGTCACTGGGGGAATGTAGGGGGAATGGTTATAAATAAAACACAACGTCACTGGGGGAATGTAGGGGGAATGGTTATAAATAAAACACAACATCACTGGGGAAATGGTAATAAATAAAACACAACGTCACTGTGGGAATGTAGGTGGAATGGTAATAAATAAAACACAACATCACTGGGGAAATGGTAATAAATAAAACACAACGTCACTGTGGGAATGTAGGTGGAATGGTAATAAATAAAACACAACATCACTGGGGAAATGGTTATAAATAAAACACAACATCACTGGGGGAATGGTTATAAATAAAACACAACATCACTGGGGGAATGGTAATAAATAAAACACAACGTCACTGTGGGAATGTAGGGGGAATGGTAATAAATAAAACACAACATCACTGGGGGAATGGTTATAAATAAAACACAACGTCACTGGGGGAATGTAGGGGGAATGGTTATAAATAAAACACAACATCACTGGGGGAATGGTAATAAATAAAACGCAACGTCACTGGGGGAATGGTTATAAATAAAACACAACGTCACTGGGGGAATGGTAATAAATAAAACACAATGTCACTGTGGGAATGGTAATAAATAAAACACAACGTCACTGGGGGAATGTAGGGGGAATGGTTATAAATAAAACACAACATCACTGGGGGAATGGTAATAAATAAAACACAACGTCACTGGGGGAATGGTAATAAATAAAACACAATGTCACTGGGGGAATGTAGGGGGAATGGTTATAAATAAAACACAACATCACTGGGGGAATGGTAATAAATAAAACACAACGTCACTGGGGGAATGTAGGGGGAATGGTTATAAATAAAACACAACATCACTGTGGGAATGGTAATAAATAAAACACAACGTCACTGGGGGAATGTAGGGGGAATGGTTATAAATAAAACACAACATCACTGGGGGAATGGTAATAAATAAAACACAACATCACTGGGGGAATGGTAATAAATAAAACACAACGTCACTGGGGGAATGGTAATAAATAAAACACAACGTCACTGGGGGAATGTATGGGGAATGGTTATAAATAAAACACAACATCACTGGGGGAATGGTTATAAATAAAACACAACATCACTGGGGGAATGGTAATAAATAAAACACAACGTCACTGGGGGAATGGTAATAAATAAAACACAACGTCACTGTGGGAATGTAGGTGGAATGGTAATAAATAAAACACAACATCACTGGGGAAATGGTTATAAATAAAACACAACGTCACTGTGGGAATGTAGGTGGAATGGTAATAAATAAAACACAACATCACTGGGGAAATGGTTATAAATAAAACACAACATCACTGGGGGAATGGTAATGAATAAAACACAACGTCACTGGGGGAATGGTAATAAATAAAACACAACGTCACTGGGGGAATGGTTATAAATAAAACACAACGTCACTGGGGGAATGTAGGGGGAATGGTTATAAATAAAACACAACATCACTGGGGAAATGGTAATAAATAAAACACAACGTCACTGTGGGAATGTAGGTGGAATGGTAATAAATAAAACACAACATCACTGGGGAAATGGTAATAAATAAAACACAACGTCACTGTGGGAATGTAGGTGGAATGGTAATAAATAAAACACAACATCACTGGAGAAATGGTTATAAATAAAACACAACATCACTGGGGGAATGGTTATAAATAAAACACAACGTCACTGGGGGAATGGTAATAAATAAAACACAACATCACTGGGGAAATGGTTATAAATAAAACACAACATCACTGGGGAAATGGTTATAAATAAAACACAACATCACTGGGGAAATGGTTATAAATAAAACACAACGTCACTGTGGGAATGGTAATAAATAAAACACAACATCACTGGGGAAATGGTTATAAATAAAACACAACATCACTGGGGAAATGGTTATAAATAAAACACAACATCACTGGGGGAATGGTTATAAATAAAACACAACGTCACTGTGGGAATGTAGGTGGAATGGTAATAAATAAAACACAACATCACTGGGGAAATGGTTATAAATAAAACACAACATCACTGGGGGAATGGTAATGAATAAAACACAACGTCACTGGGGGAATGGTAATAAATAAAACACAACGTCACTGGGGGAATGGTTATAAATAAAACACAACATCACTGGGGGAATGGTTATAAATAAAACACAACGTCACTGGGGGAATGGTAATAAATAAAACACAATGTCACTGTGGGAATGTAGGGGGAATGGTTATAAATAAAACACAACGTCACTGGGGGAATGGTAATAAATAAAACACAACGTCACTGTGAGAATGTTAGGGGGGAATGGTTATAAATAAAACACAACGTCACTGGGGGAATGTAGGGGGAATGGTAATAAATAAAACACAAATGGTAATAAATAAAATACAACGTCACTCGGGGAATGGTAATAAATAAAACACAACGTCACTGGGGGAATGTAGGGGGAATGGTTATGAATAAAACACAACGTCACTGGGGGAATGGTAATGAATAAAACACAACGTCACTGGGGGAATGGTAATAAATAAAACACAACGTCACTGGGGGAATGGTTATAAATAAAACACAACATCACTGGGGGAATGTAGGGGGAATGGTAATAAATAAAACACAAATGGTAATAAATAAAATACAACGTCACTCGGGGAATGGTAATAAATAAAACACAACGTCACTGGGGGAATGTAGGGGGAATGGTAATAAATAAAACACAACGTCACTGGGGGAATGGTAATAAATAAAACACAACGTCACTGGGGGAATGGTAATAAATAAAACACAACGTCACTGTGGGAATGATAAGTGGGAAATGGTTATAAATAAAACGCAACGTCACTGGGGGAATGATAAGTGGGAAATGGTTATAAATAAAACGCAAAGTCACTGGGGGAATGATAAGTTGGAAATGGTTATAAATAAAACGCAACGTCACTGGGGGAATGATAAGTGGGAAATGGTTATAAATAAAACGCAACGTCACTGGGGGAATGATAAGTGGGAAATGGTTATAAATAAAACGCAACGTCACTGTGGGAATGATAAGTGGCCTAGTGTGAGATAAATGAATTTTATAGAGTAATGTCCTGACGTTTATAAAAACAAGTGTTAGACTTAACTTTATAATTACTGTTGTCACAGAAATGTCCTTGTAATGAGAGCTCGTCTGTCACTGTTGACTTTCAAAGAAGCCTGTCAAATTGTATTCATGAACTGACAAAAATAAATCATGATAAAGAAAAACCATGAAATTATGTAAGTCTGACTGCAGTTGTAATGGAAATTTTTTTAAATCATTGTCACTCTTCGTCTTGGTCCTTATATGTTTGAGAGTCTGTTTTGACACCTGGTTGTGCTGTTGCCATCTGCTTCTGTACTTGCATGAATCAAATCGTACCAGGGTACCAAGCCCCTGTCTATCAAATTTCTGACATGCAGAAAGGAATTTGAGCGGTTAGACAGAAGTTAAAAGCAACCATGAATGTCATCTTTAAAGTCACAAGAATGCTTTTTAACACAGAGCAGCTGAATGAAAGTTTTTAGAAGGGAGCAGAAAGTGATTTCCCAGTACCCCATCCTGTCCGATTATTCACTGAAATCACAGCATGCCATTACTGGAAATAAATTTACTTTTCCCCTATATTTATTTTTGGATTATTCCTAAGTATTAAGCCTCTCAAAGCATTTCATTATGTTTGCCAGAATTGTTTTTGAGTCCTACTGTAAGTTAGATGATCTCAGCCTTCTTGTCTATAATTTTGTTGATGTCGCATCCTTCAATGGTGTTGGTGTATCAGTGGCCCATTATACCTGTCTGACTCTACATCACACAGGTAAGGTGTATCTGACTCTACATCACACAGGTAAGGTGTATCTGATTCTACATCACACAGGTAAGGTGTATCTGACACTACATCACACAGGTAAGGTGCATCTGACTCTACATCACACAGGTAAGGTGTATCAGACTATACATCAAACAGGTAAGGTGTATCCGACTCTACATCACACAGGTAAGGTGTATCTGACTCTACATCACACAGGTAAGGTGTATCTGACTCTACATCACACAGGTAAGGTGTATCTGTGGCCCATTATACCTGTATCAGCTTGTAAACTGTCCAGCTATACATCACAAAGGTAAGGTGTATCTGACTCTACATCACACAGGTAAGGTGTATCTGACTCTACATCACACAGGTAAGGTGTATCCGACTCTACATCACACAGGTAAGGTGTATCTGACTCTACATCACACAGGTAAGGTGTATCTGACTACATCACACAGGTAAGGTGTATCTGACTCTACATCACACAGGTAAGATGTATCTGACTCTACATCACACAGGTAAGGTGTATCTGTGGCCCATTATACCTGTATCAGCTTTGTTAACTGTGCGGCTATACATCACACAGGTAAGGTGTATCTGACTCTACATCACACAGGTAAGGTGTATCTGACTCTACATCACACAGGTAAGGTGTATCTGACTCTACATCACACAGGTAAGGTGTATCTGACTCTACATCACACAGGTAAGGTGTATCTGACTCTACATCACACAGGTAAGGTGTATCCGACTCTACATCACACAGGTAAGGTGTATCCGACTCTACATCACACAGGTAAGGTGTATCTGTGGCCCATTATACCTGTATCAGCTTTGTAAACTGTCCGACTATACATCACACAGGTAAGGTGTATCCGACTCTACATCACACAGGTAAGGTATATCTGACTCTACATCACACAGGTAAGGTGTATATGACTACATCACACAGGTAAGGTGTATCTGACTCTACATCACACAGGTAAGGTGTATCTGACTCTACATCACACAGGTAAGGTGTATCTGTGGCCCATTATACCTGTATCAGCATTGTAAACTGTCCGGCTATACATCACACAGGAAGGGCGTACAGAAACGCAGCAAAACGATGTAACTGTACACACAATTTATACGCTTTTGTTATGGGTATCTCCTGTCAGTCCTTTCAGAAACCTTCTTGTGCATCACCACCATAACTGGTTTTAGTGCAGGCGTCTATACTGTTTTACATAACCATTACGCCTGAGAATACAGTATCACAATTTTTTTTTAAATGTCTGGTTGAGCTTTTCATTGGCACTTGATACAGAATTTCTTTTTAATTGTTAGTTTGAAAGGTGTTGGGTGAGATTGTGTTTATGATAACGTTCCTATGTGGTGACCCCCGTTAGATAACCTGACTGTGTTGTTCTCGCCACACTTTGTTTAGAGAAATCAGATATTTATGCTTTAATTACTGTTATAACTGTAACCAGTGAGCTGTCTTCCACATACCTGTCATTATGTACTCAGTACAGACACGGAATACATTATGTACTCAGTACAGACACGGAATACATTATGTACTCAGTACGGACACGGAATACATTATGTACTCAGTACAGACACAGAATATATTATGTACTCAGTACAGACAGGGAATACATTATGTACTCAGTACAGACACAGAATACATATTAGGTACTCAGTACAGACACGGAATATATTATGTACTCAGTACAGACACGGAATACATTATGTACTCAGTACAGACACAGAATACATATTATGTACTCAGTACAGACATGGAATACATTATGTACTCAGTACAGACATGGAATACATTATGTACTCAGTACAGACACGGAATACATTATGTACTCAGTACAGACACGGAATACATTATGTACTCAGTACAGACACAGAATACATATTAGGTACTCAGTACAGACACGGAATACATTATGTACTCAGTACAGACACGGAATACATTATGTACTCAGTACAGACACGGAATACATTATGTACTCAGTACAGACACAGAATACATATTATGTACTCAGTACAGACATGGAATACATTATGTACTCAGTACAGACATGGAATACATTATGTACTCAGTACAGACATGGAATACATTATGTACTCAGTACAGACACGGAATACATTATGTACTTAGTACAGACACGGAATACATGATGTACTCAGTACAGACACAGAATACATATTAGGTACTCAGTACAGACATGGAATACATTATGTACTCAGTACAGACACGGAATACATTATGTACTCAGTACAGACACAGAACACATATTAGGTACTCAGTACGGACACGGAATACATTATGTACTCAGTACGGACACGGAATACATTATGTACTCGGTACAGACACGGAATACATTATGTACTCGGTACAGACACGGAATACATTATGTACTCAGTACAGACACGGAATACATTATGTACTCAGTACAGACACAGAACACATATTAGGTACTCAGTACAGACATGGAATACATTATGTACTCAGTACAGACATGGAATACATTATGTACTCCGTACAGACACGGAATACATTATGTACTCGGTACAGACACGGTATACATTATGTACTCAGTACAGACACGGAATACATTATGTACTCAGTACAGACACGGAATACATTATGTACTCAGTACAGACATGGAATACATTATGTACTCAGTACAGACACGGTATACATTATGTACTCAGTACAGACACAGAACACATATTAGGTACTCAGTACAGACATGGAATACATTATGTACTCAGTACAGACACGGAATACATTATGTACTCAGTACAGACACGGAATACATTATGTACTCAGTACAGACACGGAATACATTATGTACTCAGTACAGACACAGAACACATATTAGGTACTCAGTACAGACATGGAATACATTATGTACTCAGTACAGACATGGAATACATTATGTACTCGGTACAGACACGGAATACATTATGTACTCGGTACAGACACGGAATACATTATGTACTCAGTACAGACACGGAATACATTATGTACTCAGTACAGACACGGAATACATTATGTACTCAGTACAGACACGGAATACATTATGTACTCAGTACAGACACGGAATACATTATGTACTCAGTACAGACACGGAATACATTATGTACTCAGTACAGACATGGAATACATTATGTACTCAGTACAGACACAGAATACATTATGTACTCAGTACAGACACAGAACACATATTAGGTACTCAGTACAGACATGGAATACATTATGTACTCAGTACAGACACGGAATACATTATGTACTCAGTACAGACACGGAATACATTATGTACTCAGTACGGACACGGAATACATTATGTACTCAGTACGGACACGGAATACATTATGTACTCAGTACGGACAAGGAATATATTATGTACTCAGTACGGACACGGAATACATTATGTACTCAGTACGGACACGGAATACATTATGTACTCAGTACGGACACGGAATACATTATGTACTCAGTACAGACACGGAATACATTATGTACTCAGTACAGACACGGAATACATTATGTACTCAGTACGACACGGAATACATTATGTACTCAGTACGGACACGGAATACATTATGTACTCAGTACGGACACGGAATACATTATGTACTCAGTACAGACACGGAATACATTATGTACTCAGTACAGACACGGAATACATTATGTACTCAGTACGGACACGGAATACATTATGTACTCAGTACAGACACGGAATACATTAGGTACTCAGTACAGACACAGAATACATTATGTACTCAGTACAGACACAGAACACATATTAGGTACTCAGTACAGACATGGAATACATTATGTACTCAGTACGGACACGGAATACATTATGTACTCAGTACGGACACGGAATACATTATGTACTCAGTACAGACACGGAATACATTATGTACTCAGTACAGACACAGAATACATATTAGGTACTCAGTACAGACACGGAATACATTATGTACTCAGTACAGACACGGAATACATTATGTACTCAGTACAGACACGGAATACATTATGTACTCAGTACAGACACAGAATACATATTATGTACTCAGTACAGACATGGAATACATTATGTACTCAGTACAGACATGGAATACATTATGTACTCAGTACAGACATGGAATACATTATGTACTCAGTACAGACACGGAATACATTATGTACTTAGTACAGACACGGAATACATGATGTACTCAGTACAGACACAGAATACATATTAGGTACTCAGTACAGACATGGAATACATTATGTACTCAGTACAGACACGGAATACATTATGTACTCAGTACAGACACAGAACACATATTAGGTACTCAGTACGGACACGGAATACATTATGTACTCAGTACGGACACGGAATACATTATGTACTCGGTACAGACACGGAATACATTATGTACTCGGTACAGACACGGAATACATTATGTACTCAGTACAGACACGGAATACATTATGTACTCAGTACAGACACAGAACACATATTAGGTACTCAGTACAGACATGGAATACATTATGTACTCAGTACAGACATGGAATACATTATGTACTCCGTACAGACACGGAATACATTATGTACTCAGTACAGACACGGAATACATTATGTACTCAGTACAGACATGGAATACATTATGTACTCAGTACAGACACGGTATACATTATGTACTCAGTACAGACACAGAACACATATTAGGTACTCAGTACAGACATGGAATACATTATGTACTCAGTACAGACACGGAATACATTATGTACTCAGTACAGACACGGAATACATTATGTACTCAGTACAGACACGGAATACATTATGTACTCAGTACAGACACAGAACACATATTAGGTACTCAGTACAGACATGGAATACATTATGTACTCAGTACGGACACGGAATACATTATGTACTCAGTACGGACACGGAATACATTATGTACTCAGTACAGACACGGAATACATTATGTACTCAGTACAGACACGGAATACATTATGTACTCAGTACAGACACAGAATACATATTATGTACTCAGTACAGACATGGAATACATTATGTACTCAGTACAGACATGGAATACATTATGTACTCAGTACAGACATGGAATACATTATGTACTCAGTACAGACACGGAATACATTATGTACTTAGTACAGACACGGAATACATGATGTACTCAGTACAGACACAGAATACATATTAGGTACTCAGTACAGACATGGAATACATTATGTACTCAGTACAGACACGGAATACATTATGTACTCAGTACAGACACAGAACACATATTAGGTACTCAGTACGGACACGGAATACATTATGTACTCAGTACGGACACGGAATACATTATGTACTCGGTACAGACACGGAATACATTATGTACTCGGTACAGACACGGAATACATTATGTACTCAGTACAGACACGGAATACATTATGTACTCAGTACAGACACAGAACACATATTAGGTACTCAGTACAGACATGGAATACATTATGTACTCAGTACAGACATGGAATACATTATGTACTCCGTACAGACACGGAATACATTATGTACTCAGTACAGACACGGAATACATTATGTACTCAGTACAGACATGGAATACATTATGTACTCAGTACAGACACGGTATACATTATGTACTCAGTACAGACACAGAACACATATTAGGTACTCAGTACAGACATGGAATACATTATGTACTCAGTACAGACACGGAATACATTATGTACTCAGTACAGACACGGAATACATTATGTACTCAGTACAGACACGGAATACATTATGTACTCAGTACAGACACAGAACACATATTAGGTACTCAGTACAGACATGGAATACATTATGTACTCAGTACAGACATGGAATACATTATGTACTCGGTACAGACACGGAATACATTATGTACTCGGTACAGACACGGAATACATTATGTACTCAGTACAGACACGGAATACATTATGTACTCAGTACAGACACGGAATACATTATGTACTCAGTACAGACACGGAATACATTATGTACTCAGTACAGACACGGAATACATTATGTACTCAGTACAGACACGGAATACATTATGTACTCAGTACAGACATGGAATACATTATGTACTCAGTACAGACACAGAATACATTATGTACTCAGTACAGACACAGAACACATATTAGGTACTCAGTACAGACATGGAATACATTATGTACTCAGTACAGACACGGAATACATTATGTACTCAGTACGGACACGGAATACATTATGTACTCAGTACGGACACGGAATACATTATGTACTCAGTACGGACAAGGAATATATTATGTACTCAGTACGGACACGGAATACATTATGTACTCAGTACGGACACGGAATACATTATGTACTCAGTACGGACACGGAATACATTATGTACTCAGTACAGACACGGAATACATTATGTACTCAGTACAGACACGGAATACATTATGTACTCAGTACGACACGGAATACATTATGTACTCAGTACGGACACGGAATACATTATGTACTCAGTACGGACACGGAATACATTATGTACTCAGTACAGACACGGAATACATTATGTACTCAGTACAGACACGGAATACATTATGTACTCAGTACGGACACGGAATACATTATGTACTCAGTACAGACACGGAATACATTAGGTACTCAGTACAGACACAGAATACATTATGTACTCAGTACAGACACAGAACACATATTAGGTACTCAGTACAGACATGGAATACATTATGTACTCAGTACGGACACGGAATACATTATGTACTCAGTACGGACACGGAATACATTTTAAATTGAACAAATAACGAGAAGATAGTTTATGTACAACATTTAATTATATTCATATCATCATATCTACGAAGTAGATCAACACATTAATTATACTCTTACAATCAATACATCATACATACACGTTCATCTATAAACATCATGTGACATAAAAACATGTTTGGCATATATGGGGTAGACTCAACCTAACACGTTGGTGGTACTGTTCTCCCTCTTGGTTTAGGTATAGTTTTGTAGCTGTGCAAACAAAGTTTTCACAGATTACTACAAATTGTTTTACAGACTATACTGTGGCTGTGCGGACTGGCGGCGACAGATTACCACAGTACTGCAGTTGTTTGACAGATTATATTGTAGCTGTGCAGGTTTCCCATGCGACAGATTACTACAATATTGCGCTCGAATGCAAATATATAATCCGTAGCTGTACAAGCTTGTTGTGACAGATTACTACGTTCATAGTATTGCAAACCTAATCCAGAGGGGGGACAGCACCTTAGCATTAAATTTTCATAATATACATTTGTATAGTCACTACCCCTTCGACTCAGACTGGCCAGCACATTGGGCTTTAGACCAGATGTAGGCAGGGTAGCTATGTGACATTGCTTATAACTGCCGCTAATATCCAGTTATAAATAATATGAATATTTTTGGGAGAGTTTTAATGAGGAATAACCATCCCTCTTAGTATCCGAATGAAAACAAGGCAGAAGCCAGCCTAATATTTTCCATTATCCTTCATTAAGTTTAAATATATAATGGTAAGTTGAATCTACCCAATCGAAATTTGCATATATATGTTAATAAACATTTTATGTTAATCAACTCTGTTGTAATATTTCATATATTTAATACTAATATACCTTGTAATGTATTATTGTTTCTTACAGGTGAGTGGTAGCCTGGGGTGGTGGTGGGATCAAGAAATGTTTGGAGAAATTTTAGATATCTTCCTGCTACTGAAGCTGTAAACACAATGGCGTTCCCTCTAATTTCTTGACCAATCAGAGAGCTCTACAGATGGTTGCTATATATTTAGGATTGTGTCTTATTCCTGAATACGAGTAGTTAAGTTTTAATCTACATCTAAAATAGTTCCCCCCTGTGTAAATACTACATATATAAGAATGGATTTATTCATCATTTAAAATGTAGTATCCCATAATTAAATACATGAACAATCTACTCCCTGAATAAATTTATCTCTGTTTAACTATTAAAAATATCAAGTAAGGTATATCTATATTTGTTCATTTAAACCTGGCTTATTTTCATAAGCCTCAATATGTACTCAGTACAGACACGGAATACATTATGTACTCAGTACAGACACGGAATACATTATGTACTCAGTACGGACACGGAATACATTATGTACTCAGTACGAACACGGAATACATTATGTACTCAGTACAGACACGGAATACATTATGTACTCAGTACAGACACGGAATACATTATGTACTCAGTACAGACACGGAATACATTATGTACTCAGTACGGACACGGAATACATTATGTACTCGGTACAGACACGGAATACATTATGTACTCAGTACAGACACGGAATACATTATGTACTCAGTACAGACACGGAATACATTATGTACTCAGTACAGACACGGAACACATTATGTACCCAGTACAGACACGGAATACATTATGTACTCAGTACAGACACAGAATACATAATATGTACTTAGTACAGACACAGAATACATTATGTACTCAGTACAGACACGGAATACATTATGTACTCAGTACAAACATGGAATACATTATGTACTCAGTACAGACACGGAACACATTATGTACTCGGTACAGACACGGAATACATTATGTACTCAGTACGGACACGGAATACATTATTTACTCAGTACAGACACGGAATACATTATGTACTCAGTACAGACACGGAATACATTATGTACTCAGTACAGACACGGAATACATTATGTACTCAGTACGGACACGGAATACATTATGTACTCAGTACGGACACGGAATACATTATGTACTCGGTACAGACACGGAATACATTATATACTCGGTACAGACACGGAATACATTATGTACTCGGTACAGACACGGAATACATTATGTACTCAGTACAGACACGGAATACATTATGTACTCAGTACAGACACGGAACACATTATGTACCCAGTACAGACACGGAATACATTATGTACTCAGTACAGACACAGAATACATAATATGTACTTAGTACAGACACAGAATACATTATGTACTCAGTACAGACACGGAATACATTATGTACTCGGTACAGACACGGAATATATTATGTACTCGGTACAGACACGGAACACATTATGTACTCGGTACAGACACGGAACACATTATGTACTCGGTACAGACACGGAATTCATTATGTACTCGGTACAGACACGGAACACATTATGTACTCAGTACAGACACGGAATATATTATGTACTCGGTACAGACACAGAATACATTATGTACTCGGTACAGACACGGAACACATTATGTACTCAGTACAGACACGGAATACATTATGTACTCAGTACAGACACGGAACACATTATGTACTCAGTACAAACATGGAATACATTATGTACTCAGTACAGACACGGAACACATTATGTACTCGGTACAGACACGGAATACATTATGTACTCAGTACAGACACGGAATACATTATGTACTCAGTACAGACACGGAATATATTATGTACTCGGTACAGACACAGAATACATTATGTACTCGGTACAGACACGGAACACATTATGTACTCAGTACAGACACGGAATACATTATGTACTCAGTACAGACACGGAATACATTATGTACTCAGTACAGACACGGAACACATTATGTACCCAGTACACACACGGAACACATTATGTACTCGGTACAGACACGGAATACATTATGTACTCGGTACAGACACGGAATATATTATGTACTCGGTACAGACACGGAATACATTATGTACTCAGTACGGACACGGAATACATTATGTACTCGGTACAGACACGGAATACATTATGTACTCAGTACAGACACGGAATACATTATGTACTCAGTACAGACACGGAATACATTATGTACTCAGTACAGACACGGAACACATTATGTACCCAGTACAGACACGGAATACATTATGTACTCAGTACAGACACAGAATACATAATATGTACTTAGTACAGACACAGAATACATTATGTACTCAGTACAGACACGGAATACATTATGTACTCAGTACAAACATGGAATACATTATGTACTCAGTACAGACACGGAACACATTATGTACTCGGTACAGACACGGAATACATTATGTACTCAGTACGGACACGGAATACATTATGTACTCAGTACAGACACGGAATACATTATGTACTCAGTACAGACACGGAATACATTATGTACTCAGTACAGACACGGAATACATTATGTACTCAGTACGGACACGGAATACATTATGTACTCAGTACGGACACGGAATACATTATGTACTCGGTACAGACACGGAATACATTATGTACTCAGTACAGACACGGAATACATTATGTACTCAGTACAGACACGGAATACATTATGTACTCAGTACAGACACGGAACACATTATGTACTCAGTACAAACACGGAACACATTATGTACCCAGTACAGACACGGAATACATTATGTACTCGGTACAGACACAGAATACATTATGTACTCAGTACAGACACGGAATACATTATGTACTCAGTACAAACATGGAATACATTATGTACTCAGTACAAACATGGAATACATTATGTACTCAGTACAGACACGGAACACATTATGTACTCGGTACAGACACGGAATATATTATGTACTCAGTACAGACACGGAATACATTATGTACTCAGTACAGACACGGAACACATTATGTACCCAGTACACACACGGAACACATTATGTACTCGGTACAGACACGGAATACATTATGTACTCGGTACAGACACGGAATATATTATGTACTCGGTACAGACACGGAACACATTATGTACTCGGTACAGACACGGAACACATTATGTACTCGGTACAGACACAGAATTCATTATGTACTCGGTACAGACACGGAACACATTATGTACTCAGTACAGACACGGAATATATTATGTACTCGGTACAGACACAGAATACATTATGTACTCGGTACAGACACGGAACACATTATGTACTCAGTACAGACACGGAATACATTATGTACTCAGTACAGACACGGAACACATTATGTACTCAGTACAAACATGGAATACATTATGTACTCAGTACAGACACGGAACACATTATGTACTCGGTACAGACACGGAATATATTATGTACTCAGTACAGACACGGAATACATTATGTACTCAGTACAGACACGGAACACATTATGTACTCAGTACAGACACGGAATATATTATGTACTCGGTACAGACACAGAATACATTATGTACTCGGTACAGACACGGAACACATTATGTACTCAGTACAGACACGGAATACATTATGTACTCAGTACAGACACGGAATACATTATGTACTCAGTACAGACACGGAACACATTATGTACCCAGTACACACACGGAACACATTATGTACTCGGTACAGACACGGAATACATTATGTACTCGGTACAGACACGGAATATATTATGTACTCGGTACAGACACGGAACACATTATGTACTCGGTACAGACACGGAACACATTATATACTCGGTACAGACACGGAATACATTATGTACTCGGTACAGACACGGAACACATTATGTACTCAGTACAGACACGGAATATATTATGTACTCGGTACAGACACAGAATACATTATGTACTCGGTACAGACACGGAACACATTATGTACTCAGTACAGACACGGAATACATTATGTACTCAGTACAGACACGGAACACATTATGTACTCAGTACAGACACGGAATATATTATGTACTCGGTACAGACACGGAATACATTATGTACTCAGTACAGACACGGAACACATTATGTACTCAGTACAGACACGGAATATATTATGTACTCGGTACAGACACGGAATACATTATGTACTCGGTACAGACACGGAATACATTATGTACTCAGTACAGACACAGAATACATTATGTACTCAGTACAGACACGGAATACATTATGTCAAGAATATTTTCAAGCGAAACATATTTGTGTACATCATGACCTGATTTGAATATTAAATGGATGTTTGCTTTGTTATAAGGTATTTCTCTAAAAAACTCTAATATATATCATAAACAAATTTGGTAAAAATATCAATATTGTACCTTTGATAAAAAGTAGAGATACAGTCCTGAAATGGAATTTAATTCATTAGTGGACATGGCTGGTTGTTTCGAATAAACATTTTACACATCATACATAGGAAAACTCATAAACAGAACCAAAAAGGTTTATAACTTTCCTTAATTAAATTTCTTGTGCAGTTGTAGATCAAATTTAAGTATGGTGGTGGATCTGAAAGCTGATATGAGCACATTGCTGGTAGGATACTATCTTATTACATATGATATTCATGGTGGAGCTCCAATGCATGTCTGTAAAGTTTGTCCGTCAAGTTCTAACATTGCCAGTCCACATGTGTCCTAAAATAGGATTTATTTTTCAGCACTTTCCTTTGTTCGGTTTAATGTTCCAAATTCTGAAGTATTCATTTCCACCTAGAAAAGGGCACATATATATGATAATAATGATCACACCCGTAATATATATATATGATAATAATGATCACACCCGTAATACATATCTATGATAATAATGATCACCCCCGTAATATATATATATGATAATAATGATCACACCCGTAATATATATATATGATAATAATGATCACACCCGTAATACATATCTATGATAATAATGATCACACCCGTAATATATATATATGATAATAATGATCACACCCGTAATATATATATATATGATAATTATGATCACACCCGTAATACATATCTATGATAATAATGATCACACCCGTAATATATATATATGATAATAATGATCACACCCGTAATATATATATATGATAATAATGATCACACCCGTAATACACATCTATGATAATAATGATCACACCCGTAATACATACATATATATTTGATAATGATAACATTTGTAATACATATAAATTTTTAATAATAATGATCACACCCGTAATACATCCACACAATCCTGTTTAAACTCCCTACATTAGTTTATAAAACTTCAACCCTATAATGGTGACAGACCAGCTGTGTTTGAAGACCTATTTTAGTGTGTGGCAGTATTGTCTCAGGTCATGTTGGCCATACTTTTCTTTCACTTTATTTACAGAGAATAATTTACTAGGATTCACTGTCAGTGTTTTGTCCTTTATGTTACAGATGATTGGGAACCTGAAGATTCACTGTCAGCTTTTTGTCCTTTATGTAACAGATGATTGGGAACCTGAAGATTCACTGTCAGTTTTTTGTCCTTTATGCTACAGATGATTGGGAACCTGAAGATTCACTGTCAGTGTTTTGTCCTTTATGTTATAGATGATTGGGAACCTGAAGATTCACTGTCAGTTTTTTGTCCTTTATGTTACAGATGATTGGGAACCTGAAGATTCACTGTCAGTTTTTTGTCCTTTATGTTATAGATGATTGGGAACCTGAAGATTCACTGTCAGTTTTTTGTCCTTTATGTTACAGATGATTGGGAACCTGAAGATTCACTGTCAGTTTTTTGTCCTTTATGCTACAGATGATTGGGAACCTGAAGATTCACTGTCAGTGTTTTGTCCTTTATGTAACAGATGATTGGGAACCTGAAGATTCACTGTCAGTGTTTTGTCCTTTATGTTACAGATGATTGGGAACCTGAAGATTCACTGTCAGCTTTTTGTCCTTTATGTTATAGATGATTGGGAACCTGAAGATTCACTGTCAGTTTTTTGTCCTTTATGTTATAGATGATTGGGAACCTGAAGATTCACTGTCAGTGTTTTGTCCTTTATGTTATAGATGATTGGGAACCTGAAGATTCACTGTCAGTTTTTTGTCCTTTATGTAACAGATGATTGGGAACCTGAAGATTCACTGTCAGTTTTTTGTCCTTTATGTTATAGATGATTGGGAACCTGAAGATTCACTGTCAGTTTTTTGTCCTTTATGCTACAGATGATTGGGAACCTGAAGATTCACTGTCAGTGTTTTGTCCTTTATGTTACAGATGATTGGGAACCTGAAGATTCACTGTCAGCTTTTTGTCCTTTATGTAACAGATGATTGGGAACCTGAAGATTCACTGTCAGTTTTTTGTCCTTTATGTAACAGATGATTGGGAACCTGAAGATTCACTGTCAGTTTTTTGTCCTTTATGTTATAGATGATTGGGAACCTGAAGATTCACTGTCAGTTTTTTGTCCTTTATGTTATAGATGATTGGGAACCTGAAGATTCACTGTCAGTGTTTTGTCCTTTATGTAACAGATGATTGGGAACCTGAAGATTCACTGTCAGTTTTTTGTCCTTTATGTTATAGATGATTGGGAACCTGAAGATTCACTGTCAGTGTTTTGTCCTTTATGTAACAGATGATTGGGAACCTGAAGATTCACTGTCAGTTTTTTGTCCTTTATGTTATAGATGATTGGGAACCTGAAGATTCACTGTCAGTTTTTTGTCCTTTATGTAACAGATGATTGGGAACCTGAAGATTCACTGTCAGTTTTTTGTCCTTTATGTTACAGATGATTGGGAACCTGAAGCAGCTTATGTTCCTAGATTGTACCAAGAACAGGATCCAGACCCTGCCCAATGAGATTGAGGGATGTGTGTCCTTGGCTGACCTTCACCTCACGGGAAACCATCTCCAGGGACTTCCCGAGTCTATGGGTAAGTGTGAATTTGCCCATAGTCTTACCAGGTTTATGGGTGCCCATACCTCACCTGAAAGCCATCCCGAGTCTATGGATAAGTGTGAATGTGCCCATACCTGACCTTAAAAGCCTTCCCGAGTCTATAGATAAGTGTGAATGTGCCCATACCTGACCTTAAAAGCCATCCCGAGTCTATGGATAAGTGTGAATGTGCCCATACCTGACCTTAAAAGCCTTTACGAGTCTATGGATAAGTGTGAATGTGCCCATACCTGACCTTAAAAGCCTTTACGAGTCTATGGATAAGTGTGAATGTGCCCATACCTGACCTTAAAAGCCTTTACGAGTCTATAGATAAGTGTGAATGTGCCCATACCTGACCTTAAAAGCCTTCCCGAGTCTATAGATAAGTGTGAATGTGCCCATACCTGACCTTAAAAGCCATCCCGAGTCTATGGATAAGTGTGAATGTGCCCATACCTGACCTTAAAAGCCTTTACGAGTCTATGGATAAGTGTGAATGTGCCCATACCTGACCTTAAAAGCCTTTACGAGTCTATGGATAAGTGTGAATGTGCCCATACCTGACCTTAAAAGCCTTTACGAGTCTATAGATAAGTGTGAATGTGCCCATACCTGACCTTAAAAGCCTTTACGAGTCTATAGATAAGTGTGAATGTGCCCATACCTGACCTTAAAAGCCTTTACGAGTCTATGGATAAGTGTGAATGTGCCCATACCTGACCTTAAAAGCCTTCCCGAGTCTATAGATAAGTGTGAATGTGCCCATACCTGACCTTAAAAGCCTTCCCGAGTCTATGGATAGGTTTTAAGTATTTTTTATGCAGCTATATGCCATAGGCAACCATGCCTTACCTGGTCAGAGGGTGTATTTCAAGGCATGCTGTTGCCACAGGCAACCACATCAGAGGTAAATCTAATTCTTCTGTGTTGAGGCTTTCTCAAGTCTTTAGACAAATGTTATGTTTTAAGTGTCATCAGTCTATTAGTTGTGACCTGTGGATGACCTTAAGACAATTTGAAGCATTTCCCTATTTTCAGGAATATCTGGGAAAGTCCAGGTGACCCTTACTTTATTGAAGAATTCAGAGGTTGATATAAAAACTGTGACTTTTGTCTTTTGTTCCAAAAAAACATGCATACACTTTTGTTCATAAGTGTCATTTGATCATAGAGACCCCAGAACAGGTTACATGACATTAGCTATGGACTGTGGCCCGATATCTTGAGAACTGAATGACCTGGGGTCAGAGGTTGTGTGATATCACAGGTTAATCTGGGAAACTTTTTCCTGATATGTTCTCCCACTAAGTGGAATTTTAATGACATGCTGAATTGAAAATGTTCTTGTGTTTCTGCTGATTAAACAAAAAGGTTCTTCTCCATTTCCTTCAGTGCTTATTCTAAATGATTTGAGCACAATATTTAATGATTTGAGCACAAAAGGCCTAAAGTCTCCGTTTTACATGGCTGGTGAGCCAGAGATAACAAGTTCCTTCCACAGGACACGATACAGTCACGCCAAACACCGTAGAACAGGGAGTCCAAGCCATGGCCAGGTCAGCTAGGTATAGATTTAAAACACTTGGTCATTATATTAGGTATTTGCTTGATTGGAGGTAAGGATTAAACGATCAGGCAATAACGCTATCATGTGTCATGTGCATGGCCGTGGTGGCGTGCATCTTGCTAGATTCTATAACCATTTGTGAACACAAAGCTGTCCATTGAGCATGCTGGTTGTCCTTTGTACTTGGCGTATTAAACATTGACAAGATAAAGAATTTGCGATCTGATTGTAAAATAAAAACCAATGGTAGTGAATTCAGTCTGCCAATCACTGCCCAGACTTGGGTATACATAGTCAGACCTGTTACATTAGTGTCTGAGGGGTGAAGTTTGATATTAGTGTCTGAGGGGTGAAGTTTGATATCAGTGTCTGTGAGGGGCGAAGTTTGATATTAGTGTCTGAGGGGCGAAGATTGATATTAGTGTCTGAGGGGCGAAGATTGATATTAGTGTCTGTGAGGGGTGAAGTTTGATATTAGTGTCTGAGGGGTGAAGTTTGATATTAGTGTCTGTGAGGGGTGAAGTTTGATATTAGTGTCTGAGGGGTGAAGTTTGATATTAGTCTCTGAGGGGTGAAGTTTGATATTAGTGTCTGAGGGGCGAAGATTGATATTAGTGTCTGAGGGGCGAAGTTTGATATTAGTGTCTGAGGGGTGAAGTTTAATATTAGTGTCTGAGGGGCGAAGTTTGATATTAGTGTCTGAGGGGTGAAGTTTGATATTAGTGTCTGAGGGGTGAAGTTTGATATCAGTGTCTGTGAGGGGCGAAGTTTGATATTAGTGTCTGAGGGGTGAAGTTTGATATTAGTGTCTGAGGGGCGAAGTTTGATATTAGTGTCTGAGGGGTGAAGTTTAATATTAGTGTCTGAGGGGCGAAGTTTGATATTAGTGTCTGAGGGGTGAAGTTTGATATTAGTGTCTGAGGGGCGAAGATTGATATTAGTGTCTGAGGGGTGAAGTTTGATATTAGTGTCTGAGGGGTGAAGTTTGATATTAGTGTCTGAGGGGTGAAGTTTGATATTAGTGTCTGAGGGGTGAAGTTTGATATAAGTGTCTGTGAGGGGTGAAGTTTGATATCAGTGTCTGTGAGGGGTGAAGTTTGATATCAGTGTCTGTGAGGGGTGAAGTTTGATATTAGTGTCTGAGGGGTGAAGTTTGGTATCAGTGTCTGTGATGGGCAAAGTTTGATGTTAGTGTCTGAGGGGCGAAGTTTGATATCAGTGTCGAGGGGCGAAGTTTGATATCAGTGTCTGTGATGGGCAAAGTTTGATATTAGTGTCTGAGGGGTGAAGTTTGATATTAGTGTCTGAGGGGTGAAGTTTGATATTAGTGTCTGAGGGGTGAAGTTTGATATTAGTGTCTGAGAGGTGAAGTTTGATATTAGTGTCTGAGGGGCGAAGTTTGATATTAGTGTCTGAGGGGTGAAGTTTGATATTAGTGTCTGAGGGGTGAAGTTTGATATTAGTGTCTGAGGGGCGAAGATTGATATTAGTGTCTGAGGGGTGAAGTTTGATATTAGTGTCTGAGAGGTGAAGTTTGATATTAGTGTCTGAGAGGTGAAGTTTGATATTAGTGTCTGTGAGGGGCGAAGTTTGATATTAGTGTCTGTGAGGGGCGAAGTTTGATATTAGTGTCTGTGAGGGGCGAAGTTTGATATTAGTGTCTGAGAGGTGAAGTTTGATATTAGTGTCTGAGAGGTGAAGTTTGATATTAGTGTCTGAGGGGTGAAGTTTGATATTAGTGTCTGAGGGGCGAAGATTGATATTAGTGTCTGAGGGGTGAAGTTTGATATTAGTGTCTGAGGGGCGAAGTTTGATATTAGTGTCTGAGGGGTGAAGTTTGATATTAGTGTCTGAGGGGCGAAGATTGATATTAGTGTCTGAGAGGTGAAGTTTGATATTAGTGTCCGAGAGGTGAAGTTTGATATTAGTGTCTGAGAGGTGAAGTTTGATATTAGTGTCTGAGAGGTGAAGTTTGATATTAGTGTCTGAGGGGCGAAGTTTGATATTAGTGTCTGAGAGGTGAAGTTTGATGTTAGTGTCTGAGAGGTGAAGTTTGATATTAGTGTCTGAGAGGTGAAGTTTGATATTAGTGTCTGAGGGGTGAAGTTTGATATTAGTGTCTGAGAGGTGAAGTTTGATATTAGTGTCTGAGGGGTGAAGTTTGATATTAGTGTCTGTGAGGGGTGAAGTTTAATATTAGTGTCTGAGAGGTGAAGTTTGATGTTAGTGTCTGTGAGGGGTGAAGTTTGATATTAGTGTCTGAGAGGTGAAGTTTGATGTTAGTGTCTGAGAGGTGAAGTTTGATATTAGTGTCTGTGAGGGGTGAAGTTTGATATCAGTGTCTGTGATGGGCAAAGTTTGATATTAGTGTCTGAGGGGCGAAGTTTGATATTAGTGTCTGAGGGGTGAAGTTTGATATTAGTGTCTGAGAGGTGAAGTTTGATGTTAGTGTCTGAGAGGTGAAGTTTGATATTAGTGTCTGAGGGGTGAAGTTTGATATTAGTGTCTGAGGGGTGAAGTTTGATATTAGTGTCTGTGAGGGGTGAAGTTTGATATTAGTGTCTGAGGGGTGAAGTTTGATATTAGTGTCTGAGGGGTGAAGTTTGATGTTAGTGTCTGAGGGGTGAAGTTTGATGTTAGTGTCTGAGAGGTGAAGTTTGATATTAGTGTCTGTGAGGGGTGAAGTTTGATGTTAGTGTCTGAGAGGTGAAGTTTGATGTTAGTGTCTGAGGGGTGAAGTTTGATATTAGTGTCTGAGAGGTGAAGTTTGATATTAGTGTCTGAGGGGTGAAGTTTGATGTTAGTGTCTGTGAGGGGTGAAGTTTGATATTAGTGTCTGAGAGGTGAAGTTTGATGTTAGTGTCTGAGAGGTGAAGTTTGATATTAGTGTCTGTGAGGGGTGAAGTTTGATATCAGTGTCTGTGATGGGCAAAGTTTGATATTAGTGTCTGAGGGGCGAAGTTTGATATTAGTGTCTGAGAGGTGAAGTTTGATATTAGTGTCTGAGAGGTGAAGTTTGATGTTAGTGTCTGAGAGGTGAAGTTTGATGTTAGTGTCTGAGGGGTGAAGTTTGATATTAGTGTCTGAGGGGTGAAGTTTGATATTAGTGTCTGAGGGGTGAAGTTTGATATTAGTGTCTGTGAGGGGTGAAGTTTGATATTAGTGTCTGAGGGGTGAAGTTTGATGTTAGTGTCTGAGAGGTGAAGTTTGATATTAGTGTCTGTGAGGGGTGAAGTTTGATATTAGTGTCTGAGGGGCGAAGTTTGATATTAGTGTCTGAGGGGTGAAGTTTGATATTAGTGTCTGAGGGGTGAAGTTTGATATTAGTGTCTGAGGGGTGAAGTTTGATATTAGTGTCTGTGAGGGGTGAAGTTTGATATTAGTGTCTGTGAGGGGTGAAGTTTGATATAAGTGTCTGTGAGGGATGAAGTTTGGTATCAGTGTCTGTGATGGGCAAAGTTTGATGTTAGTGTCTGAGGGGCGAAGTTTGATATTAGTGTCTGAGGGGCGAAGTTTGATATTAGTGTCTGAGGGGTGAAGTTTGATATTAGTGTCTGTGAGGGGCGAAGTTTGATATTAGTGTCTGAGGGGCCAAGTTTGATATTAGTGTCTGAGGGGTGAAGTTTGATATTAGTGTCTCTGAGGGGCGAAGTTTGATATTAGTGTCTGAGGGGTGAAGTTTGTTATTAGTGTCTGAGGGGCGAAGTTTGATGTTAGTGTCTGAGGGGCGAAGTTTGATATTAGTGTCTGTGAGGGGTGAAGTTTGATATTAGTGTCTGAGGGGCGAAGTTTGATATTAGTGTCTGAGGGGCGAAGTTTGATATTAGTGTCTGAGGGGCGAAGTTTGATATTAGTGTCTGAGGGGCGAAGTTTGATATGAACTCTGCTAGAAGGGTACATTTTGGAGGCAGACTATCTTATCTGTACAAATCTTTGTTAAATGTGTGTTAAAGAAAACAATTTGATGCCGTTTAGTTTAAAATAAAAATTGACAAAAAACTTGTATTAAAAAAATATTAAATCATTTCACATTTGACAAATTTGGGACATGGCAGACAACACCCACTCTATGCATGTACAAAAATGCTACCCAAAAATTCAAGGTGTGCTCTCATGCTTAAATATAAACAGGATCACTAACACATTCAATTGCTTGTACTAATGATTAAAGATGTTTCGACATATCTGTGTTCTATAAAAAAGAGAATACATTCTCGTATATAGGCATCTCTGAAATTGATGAAAGTTGTTTTGTGAAAATAAACATAAAAGTAAAAAATGCTTGATTTTTTGTATAAAAACTCCTCTATAAATCATGTAATTACAACACAATAAATCAGGCGAGACTGGAGATACAAATTGGCCTAGTGCTGATTAGATCAGTATAAAACGTTTAAGTGGGAGATGTTCGTATTACAAGTTCCTAGGGTGATCTTATCCCTTGGCATAAGATACCCTTCATTTTCATTCTAATGTTCTTGTACAGTAAAAAGGTACATTAAGCTTAAGTAGGTAAGCAATGGTTGGTTAGATTTCCCACAGATATTTTCTCAGGTATTGCGGCGACTTTTAAACGCGGAGAATTTTTGTTTTTTCATACCTGCCCTGTTTCTGTTGCCAGATGAAAGGCAGATTTGCCATGTCAACTGAAACTGATAACTCAAGCTTACTTTGGCATTGACATTCACTGCACATCAATCAATATACAAATACAAGGTTTATTGGGTTTGTTGGGGAGATTTGGAACATGGGTCAATGATTTTATAGTCATCTGACTGTACTTAATTGTACTACGAAACAGTGAAATCACACAGAGAAAGGACGCAACACAACATTGTATAAACATTTATGTATTTGTGTCCATAAAAGTTTGATATGGTCATGGGAGAGACAACAGCTTTTAAATTCAATTTCTGTGAGAGAAAAAGTCTTGGTTATTGTACATTGTCAAATTTGTGTTTGTTAAATGGGTCTGAAGACTATAAAACACCTGATAAATAAGTGTAACCTATACCCCACAGAACTTGGGGTAACAGGTACTAAGGCTCAAACCATGGAACACCTCCGCAACATTATCACATTTATACATTCATGGAGAAAAGGATAAACATTTTATGACATATAAAAATGAAAATTCATTTGGACAGTTACAAAACACCTTTCAAGTCTTTATTTTGAAGGGTGCAGTAAAACCAGCTATGAAACTTGACATAGTAGGCAGAAATTTTATGGATGTTACACAAGACATATACAACGCTGTCCATATTGGGACACGGACAGTGGAGTACAAGTCTTCTGTTGTTGTTATGGCAACATATGACAGAATGAAAAATATCATGCTTTGTATTTGGCATAAACTTAATTCATGAATGAGCATTTCTACATCTATTTCAGAGGACTTTCATTTATATTTCACAAAACTGTATATCTAAACGAATGGTGATACCTGTGCGATACTTGAATTCAAAATTAGTGTTTAATGCAAATTTTTGTGAAAATGAATACTACATAAAATAAAACTGCATTATGTCTGATGCATGCAAGATCTTATCTTTTCTCACTTTTCTGAATGCTTCTTTTTTAATGACCAGAAGTAAGTTCTGCTGAAAAAGGAAAAAAACAAATTGTTTATGGTTAATTCATAAGTTCAAGAATATATTATTTGTCCATTAATTTGAAGCGCAACGCTGAGAAGTGTTGGAGAAGGACATTGTAGTAATGCTATAATGTTTAGTGGCATTATCATATACCAAAGTCAAGTTAGGTGCTAAAAAGGTCAGATTGTTAAGATATTTAAGAGGGGTTATAACATGTTTTTATATTTTAAATATTACAAATTTGTTACATCCAGGATATATTTTAGAAGTTCATTTGACTTTTAGGACAATGTGAAATATGTTTACAGGATAAGATATACATGTACCATTATACTTTTTTCAAAAAATATTGTGTAAAGAAAAATATGTCAAGACTTGAGACAAAATACCTGTCTAGGGTCTTTAAAAAAAAATTGCAACATTTTGAAAACAATCCTGATAACGGCCTAGATGTTGGTGTACAGACAATATCACTGGGGTATTATTTATCGACAATACATGTTCAGTTATGTCCAAAAGTGGTGAAGATGATGTATCGTGTGCCCACAAGAAATCTGTTTCCCCCGATTCCATGGCCGGACATTCCGACACAAAACCCTTTAGGTGTGATTGTGGACGGAATTGTCAGCGTGTTTGTCAATATCAAGTCTATTGTCACAACTTAACAGTTAAGTAGCCTAGCTGGACAATGGCATTGTCGCGGATCACCGACCGTGTTTAATCGAAGGATATCCTAAGATTACTGGGGCAAGATACAACCATTTTAACGGTAAACCTATTGTGACAAATTCTTGTAGTATTTTGGCATCCGTCATAACTTTACAATGTGTAGATTCAGAAACACGTTTGGGAGATAAAACTATAGAATTTACATCTGGGAAAACTGTAAATGAGATTCAGATCCACATTAGATTTCGACTATATATATAGTCCTCTGACTGTTTGGTATTTTGTCTATGAATCATTCAGTTTTGTTAAAGGGTCCACAATGGCCTAGTGATTAAATTGTCTGACCATCTATGATATGACTAGCCCTCCACCTCTGGGTCGCAGGTTTGAGATATGATGGCAGTTGTCGGGTACTGATTGTGTGTCAGTGGTTTATTCTTCGGAACTCCACTTTCCCCCACCTATCATAGTTAGTAATAGAATAATAAATGAAAATATATGTCACATATCAATTCATAATTTACAAGTTCAATTGTTAAAACAACCTTGATTAGAATGAATAACGGCCCAATTTGATCTACAAGACACTATTTTACACAAATCACAGATTATAATACTATATATGTTACTAAAAAAGTACTGAAAGTACAAAAGAACATAAAGCACAAATTTAAGCAAAAAGGATGAAATTTGGGAGGTTTGATTGTTTTTACGGAGATAAGATTGCTGAGAGTTGACGGAGATAAGTTTGTTGAGTCTCCTACAAGAAGACATCAACCTTACAAGCTGTTAATCTACTAAGTTGTTATCTTCTCTACAAAATGTCAAAGCTGAACAATATTTACATACACAATACTGTTTTAAAAAGGCGAATGGAAACTTTTCAATTATTTGGTTCGTTTTATGACATACACTAATGTTGGGAATCTTATATTATCAGGGTTAAATGCCGGAGACTAAGATATCTATGTGTCGTTGGGGATTGTCTGCTTCTATATGGTAATGTTTATAGTTTGAGCTAACCCATGGCGCCTGTCTACTTTCAGTTTCCTATATGTTTTTATTAGCCTGTTTTATACACACTTCATGTCGTCACATGTAGATGGGACAATTGTGTCTCCGGACATCCCTGCTGTTTTCTGACCCCACAGGATCCATAGATATGGAAATATGGATCTTCTTGGTCAATAGGTTGGGCAGATCTAGGGGGTACTGGTCAATAGGCTTTGGGGTTTAACTACCTACTGGTCAAGACTTGTCCTGGACACCCAGCCTAATTGGGAGAGAGGCAGATATTTGCATTATTATCCGGGTAATCAAATTATTTATGTTTGACTTATGTCTAATCATTTCTCCCGCTTGAGTGCTGATAGGGGGTGGGTCCAGTATGTAGATTATAAGTACAGGTTACAGCCAAGGAAAGAGTATGGTTAGCATACTCTCTCATCAGTGCTGATAGGGGGTGGGCCCAGTATGTAGATTATAAGTACAGGTTACAGCCAATGAAAGAGTATGGTTAGCATACTCTATTAACAGTGCTGATAGGGGGTGGGCCCAGTATGTAGATTATAAGTACAGGTTACAGCCAAGGAAAGAGTATGGTTAGCATACTCTATTAACAGTGCTGATAGGGGGTGGGCCCAGTATGTAGATTATAAGTACAGGTTACAGCCAAGGAAAGAGTATGGTTAGCATACTCTATTAACAGTGCTGATAGGGGGTGGGCCCAGTATGTAGATTATAAGTACAGGTTACAGCCAAGGAAAGAGTATGGTTAGCATACTCTCTCATCAGTACTGATAGGGGGACAGGGAAGACTATGGTTAGCTGTGTTTTATCATCAAGGAGGAAATTAAGGAACAATCTGCACAGTTAAGTTACTTCAGTGCTAAGTAACGATTTTGTTGTCCAAGTTTTAAGATTTCATTTGACCAAGCTGTCTGATAGCTAGAAGATCAAGTGTGTTGTGTTACTTAATCTTTGAAGATGATTGTTATCATGATGGGACTCTGTGGATTTCTTGGATCCAACAAACCATTTAATTATATGTAACGTGGTCAAACTGACCATGAATAGCTGAGTAGTCTCAAGGGTACTTAATCCTGCCCAGGTGAGAGTGTGCTGGGTGAATCGTGCAGTAAATTAGCTAAATAGGTCTTAGTTACACACCTGTGGAGTGGAAACTACAAAGAATGGTGTAATTGGCAACAGGCGAGAATCAGGTGAATTTCTCCAGAAAATTAGCTTTGTGTATCTTTCACACTAAATGACAGTGCCCCAGCCATCAAAATACCATTCTACGCTCAACGCTCTGGCCAAGTGTGCTGGTGGCCCTTGGAGAGCTAATTTCAGTTCAGACTGATCAGATATTAAAAACCCTTGAATCACAAATAAGGAGAATTTGTGGAGTAATCAGCACGTCTGAAGTCTCGCTGTAAACATTGGTTTTCAATGGCAACTCCAATTCCGTTTGAAAGACAAATTAACTTCATACATACTTTTTGACTGCCCATTAATAAAGACAGGTCTAGGATAGCGCCAACAATCACAAACTGAAGGCCATCACACAACCAACACACATATGTATCACAATATTCTACTCTCAGCTGGCATTCTTTGATTTATAACCAACAGTAAAATGTCTTCAGATATCAATTCTTGATGAAATTGTTTCTCTTTGTAATGTAACCTTTGATGACAGTTGGTAGAAATATGATAACTCTAACAGACAGGACTGTAAGCCCCTGGGGTGTTGGTAGATGTACCCTAGTAATATAGACAGGACTTGCCCCTGGGGTGTTGGTAGATGTACCCTAGTAAAATAGACAGGACTTGCCCCTGGGGTGCTGGTAGATGTACCCTAGTAATATAGATAGGACTCGCCCCTGGGGTGTTGGTAGATGTACCCTGGTAATATAGACAGGACTCACCCCCTGGGGTGTTTGTAGATGTACCCTGGTAATATAGACAGGACTCTCCCCCTGGGGTGTTTGTAGACTTACCGTGGTAATATAGACAGGACTCTCCCCCTGGGGTGTTTGTAGACTTACCGTGGTAATATAGACAGGACTCATCCCTTGGGTGTTGGTAGATGTACCTTGGTAATATAGACAGGACTCAACCCCTGGGTGTTGATAGATGTACCCTGGTAATATAGACAGGACTCATCCCTTGGGGTGTTGGTAGATGTACCTTGGTAATATAGACAGGACTCATCCCTTGGGGTGTTGGTAGATGTACCTTGGTAATATAGACAGGACTCGCCCCTGGGGTGTTGATAGATGTACCCTGGTAATATAGACAGGACTCGCCCCTGGGGTGTTGGTAGATGTACCTTGGTAATATAGACAGGACTCACCACCGGGGGTGTTGGTAGATGTACCCTGGTAATATAGACAGGACTCGCCCCTGGGGTGTTGATAGATGTACCCTGGTAATATAGACAGGACTCGCCCCTGGGGTGTTGGTAGATGTACCCTTGTAATATAGACAGGACTCACCCCCTGAGGTGTTGGTAGATGTACCCTGGTAATATAGACAGGACTCACCCCCTTGGGTGTTGGTAGATGTACCCTGGTAATATAGACAGGACTCTCCCCTGGGGTGTTGATAGATGTACCCTGGTAATATAGACAGGACTCGCCCCTGGGGTGTTGGTAGATGTACCCTGGTAATATAGACAGGACTCGCCCCTGGGGTGTTGGTAGATGTACCCTGGTAATATAGACAGGACTCGCCCCTGGGGTGCTGGTAGATGTACCCTAGTAATATAGACAGGACTCACCCCCTGGGGTGTTGGTAGATGTACCGTGGTAATATAGACAGGACTCGCCCCTGGGGTGTTGGTAGATGTACCTTGGTAATATAGACAGGACACACCACCTGGGGTGTTGGTAGATGTACCGTGGTAATATAGACAGGACTCACCACCTGGGGTGTTGGTAGATGTACCGTGGTAATATAGACAGGACACACCACCTGGGGTGTTGGTAGATGTACCGTGGTAATATAGACAGGACTCACCACCTGGGGTGTTGGTAGATGTACCTTGGTAATATAGATAGGACTCACCACCTGGGGTGTTGGTAGATGTACCCTGGTAATATAGACAGGACTCTCCCCCTGGGGTGTTGGTAGATGTACCCTGGTAATATAGACAGGACTCATCACCTGGGGTGATGGTAGATGTACCTTGGTAATATAAACAGGACTCGCCCCTGGGGTGTTGGTAAATGTACCCTGGTAATATAGACAGGACTCTCCCCCTGGGGTGTTGGTAGATGTACCTTGGTAATATAGACAGGACTCACCACCTGGGGTGTTGGTAGATGTACCCTGGTAATATAGACAGGACTCGCCCCTGGGGTGTTGGTAGATGTACCTTGGTAATATAGACAGGACTCGCCCCTGGGGTGTTGGTAGATGTACCGTGGTAATATAGACAGGACTCTACCCCTGGGGTGTTGGTAGATGTACCCTGGTAATATAGACAGGACTCGCCCCTGGGGTGTTGGTAGATGTACCTTGGTAATATAGACAGGACTCGCCCCTGGGGTGTTGGTAGATGTACCTTGGTAATATAGACAGGACTCTACCCCTGGGGTGTTGGTAGATGTACCGTGGTAATATAGACAGGACTCACCCCCTGGGGTGTTTGTAGATGTACCCTGGTAATATAGACAGGACTTTTCCCCTGGGGTGTTTGTAGACTTACCGTGGTAATATAGACAGGACTCAACCCCTGGGTGTTGGTAGATGTACCCTAGTAATATAGACTGGACTCATCCCCTGGGGTGTTGGTAGATGTACCCTGGTAATATAGATAGGACTCTCCCCCTGGGGTGTTGGTAGATGTACCCTGGTAATATAGACATGGCTCACCTCCTGGGGTGTTGGTAGATGTACCGTGGTAATATAGACAGGACTCTACCCCTGGGGTGTTGGTAAATGTACCCTGGTAATATAGACAGGACTCGCCCCTGTGGTGTTGGTAGATGTACCTTGGTAATATAGACAGGACTCGCCCCTGGGGTGTTGGTAGATGTACCTTGGTAATATAGACAGGACTCACCCCCTGGGGTGTTTGTAGATGTACCCTGGTAATATAGACAGGACTTTTCCCCTGGGGTGTTTGTAGACTTACCGTGGTAATATAGACAGGGCTCAACCCCTGGGTGTTGGTAGATGTACCCTAGTAATATAGACTGGACTCATCCCCTGGGGTGTTGGTAGATGTACCCTGGTAATATAGATAGGACTCTCCCCCTGGGGTGTTGGTAGATGTACCCTGGTAATATAGACATGGCTCACGTCCTGGGGTGTTGGTAGATGTACCCTGGTAATATAGACAGGACTCTCCCCCTGGGGTGTTGGTAGATGTACCCTGGTAATATAGACAGGACTCACCCCCTGGGGTGTTTGTAGACTTACTGTGGTAATATAGACAGGACTCAACCCCTGGGTGTTGGTAGATGTACCCTAGTAATATAGACAGGACTCATCCCCTGGGGTGTTGGTAGATGTACCCTGGTAATATAGACAGGACTCGCCCCTGTGGTGTTGGTAGATGTACCCTGGTAATATAGACAGGACTCTCCCCCTGGGGTGTTTATAGATGTACCCTGGTAATATAGATAGGACTCTCCCCCTGGGGTGTTGGTAGATGTACCCTGGTAATATAGATAGGACTCGCCCCTGGGGTGTTGGTAGATGTACCCTGGTAATATAGACAGGACTCTCCCCCTGGGGTGTTGGTAGATGTACCCTGGTAATATAGACAGGACTCGCCCCTGGGGTGTTGGTAGATGTACCCTGGTAATATAGACAGGACTCGCCCCTGGGGTGTTGGTAGATGTACCCTGGTAATATAGACAGGACTCGCCCCTGTGGTGTTGGTAGATGTACCCTGGTAATATAGATAGGACTCACCCCCTGGGGTGTTGGTAGATGTACCCTGGTAATATGAACATGGCTCACCTCCTGGGGTGTTGGTAGATGTACCCTGGTAATATAGACAGGACTCGCCCCTGGGGTGTTGGTAGATGTACCCTGGTAATATAGACAGGACTCTCCCCCTGGGGTGTTGGTAGATGTACCCTGGTAATATAGACAGGACTCGCCCCTGTGGTGTTGGTAGATGTACCCTGGTAATATAGATAGGACTCACCCCCTGGGGTGTTGGTAGATGTACCCTGGTAATATGAACATGGCTCACCTCCTGGGGTGTTGGTAGATGTACCCTGGTAATATAGACAGGACTCTCCCCCTGGGGTGTTGGTAGATGTACCCTGGTAATATAGACAGGACTCTCCCCCTGAGGTGTTGGTAGATGTACCCTGGTAATATAGACAGGACTCTCCCCCTGGGGTGTTGGTAGATGTACCCTGGTAATATAGACAGGACTCTCCCCCTGAGGTGTTGGTAGATGTACCCTGGTAATATAGACTGGACTCATCCCCTGGGGTGTTGGTAGATGTACACTGGTTATATAGACAGGACTCACCCCTGGGGTGTTGGTAGATGTACCCTGGTAATATAGACAGGACTGCCATTCTGTGAGTTGTATATTCTGGTATCCAGTATATGCTGTTAATAATCATCTCCTGTCTATTCTGGCCTTACCGTTTTCTCCTGGTACTTCCCTCTTAACTTATATTCTACCTCAGACCTCTACAGACTGGACTTCTGTGTAAACTGACCAAAACATTTGTTCCAGGTGACTTCCGATTTGGACAGCTTTTAGATGCAATATGTATTCAGGCAGGCAAGACTGACACACTTTGGGCCAGAGTTAGAGCTGGATGAATAGAAATAATGAAAATGACAGAAGGATGACTGCAGAGAAATATTCCGGGGGGTGAATTGGTGTGAGAGACGAAAGGAAAAAAAGGACAGGTGGGAATAAGAGAAGGGATGAACAAATTGAACTGGCAATGGGAATAGGAAAAAACAATTAACTTTGAAGTTCAGATTAGGATTATGTTAATAATCGAATGATTTTATGAAGAACTAGACATTAAATGTCCAATACAACAGCTCCCTGTAGTCACATTTCTGCAAATAGAATTGCAACAATTTGTTTAGAGTTGAATTGTTTTTGTCTTGGCTATGCTCGAAAGGGTCATTCACGATACTATGAATACATATATGATTATTAAAAAAGTATTGGATTTAATGTTGGTGTTGTAATATAAAATAATATTATAATTTATGATCAGTATGACACTAACAACTAATTCATCAAATACAATGAAAATGTTGTGCCTTTGTTCCTGAGGAATGTCAATTTGGCCAAGCCAGATATCTGAGGTTTATTATCTAATGTGCTGAACACAGAAACGGTGGCCTGTTATCCGCGGTCCAAGACGGTCGTCTGTTCTCTACCGTGACGCAAATCACATAATTCACGACCCCAATTGTCCTGTGTATTGTTAAAGGCTGTGAATGATGTCAAATCATTCAGTAGTTCTAATGACTTTATACGTTATGTTTGTGAAAAGTAAAGAAATACATGTACAGTTCATTCTATGAAAATTAATTGCAGATATATTTCCTGCCAAATAAACGATTTCATTTTTGAACTTAACTATTATGAGGATTGGAAGTACATGACAGAAAACTATCTGTCCAAGGTTGGTTGTGGTTATGGCCTACCCTTAGTATAATGGGGGAAGGAGGGAGTATGGCGGTACCCTTATTGTGGGCAGGGCAAGGTTGGTCCGCATCATTTCTCGCCGCATGTAATATCTATGTGGCTATTGTTGCTACTATAGATTTTCCTATTGGGGAAGGCAATATCCCTTTTTATTGAAACGCAAATCTGTGGAATGAGCTATTAAAAATCTTAATCGACCTTCGTACGATTTACCTGGGCCTTGGCAGAGCACACTGCCATCTGCTGGTGGATGGCTAGCCTCTAATATTGATTGAGTGTCATATTGAACAAGTAAGAAAAGTATGATATCTTTAAGTCAACACTGACACTACCTTTGGTAGCGGGGAGGTGCACCAATAAATTGGCCGAGGCTCATGGGATCAAATGTCTTATAGGTGCTCTGCTAGGACAATGTCAGGGAAAACCTCTGTCAGACCACACTATCAAATTAGAAGATGACGACATGGTTATTGCTATGGCCAGCCTTTATTGTACACACTTCCTGGGGAGTGCTTGTCTGTCATCAAAAGTCCCTGAATAAATCCTAATGAATATTGGTGTAATTCCCCAAAAAACAACCCCTTCAGGTAAAATCTGGTTAACATTGACTGACAGTCTGAAGAAAAACGAATTGTTTGATTAGCTTTGTCTACCTGTACCTGGGACATGCTGTACAGTGTGTTTAGTCTTTTTTCTTCCTTTAAAAAATAATGTTTGGTGTATCAGATACCGGGAATGGGATCTTCAGGTGTGAAATGTAAATAGGCCCTTCATGACACACAAGCACCTAGACTGCTACAGTGTACCTACGTAGAGTCGTAGAGTCATTCACAAACCAAAGTATAAATACTGGGAATCACTTCATACAACAACAAATCTTCCCAAACACTGTCAGATAGATTGGGTATCTGGTATCTGATCTAGCAGTATAGACAGATAATAACATATGATCTTGTTAAAACATCATTTGAAAATCTCTGATTTTGCCGATTTTTTTGAAGAAATGAGATTATTTACAATGACACGTATGTGATTATCTTTCCACTTCATCAGATATGATTTCTCCAGAAGAATCCCATGGAACATCTTGTGTTTCTAGAGAAATGAAAGATGACACAGATGTGGTAGTTATGTAATTTGAACTTTTTAATTAGCATACTCGGCCAGCAGCGGTGAATCACAGGTATGTTTGGTGTAATCGGTATCTACTACCTGTAGAACTGTGTACAGGGAGACGATCACTGGCCGATAAATCTACAACAAACCTGTAATCATAACGTCATATGCAGCAAGATAGCATGTAAATAAATATTCCTATTTTTTTATTGTTGTGCATGAAGGTGGTGAAACTCGTCAACACACCTGAGAAATATTAGGTTTTGGTCGTATTTGACGCTTTACCTCTATACAGTACCTAGGTTGTGTACGGAGGGGCCTTTGTTGACAGAAGACGTGGGTAGACCTCAGTGACATCATGTCCAACTCCTGTGTATAGACAGAGATCCACAAGACATACAGTGCTTTATCAAATGTAAAATGATGTTTAATATGTAGAAGAATTTCGGTGTATTGACCCTGTCATTGCAAGTGAAATATGTCGGGTGTTCATTGTGGTATTGTTTAGGGCACCCTGACTGGGATCGAGGAGATCAGCACTGCGGCTACTGGTAGTTGTAACCTAGCAATGTATAGAATAGAATGTAACTTGTATAAGGGACACTTTAATTAAATATTATTGAAATATGGGGAGTAAATGATTTTCTCTATAACCACCCTCACAGAAATTGTTGTAGGTATATTTAGGATGGCATTGACATGTGATATGACTCATTTAATGGTTGTTTAGATGGTGTGAGTTTTTTAAAGGATAAGCACAATTTGTTTGGGGATATATCAGATTAGATCGTCCCATCCTGTTCTGTATATTGATTTGTAAAATCTATGAGGTGTATATATATTGCTAGTACACAGGAGTGACAGTTCCCTGTAACACCAAGTTATTACATCAAATTACTTGAATTCCTATAAATAGCCAAGAAATTATTTAATTCATATCTGTTTAGCCATTACGTTATGAATGAATAATGCAGGAAAATATGAAGTTATGATCCTGGTAAAGAAAACACCTGTGGTGTATATACATATTTGTCGGGTGTTCTAAAAAAATGTACAAATAATTGTGTTATTGGGTTTATGTTGTTCTCTGTCATCAATATCTGTGTATCTTATGTCGTTCTCCATCATCAATATCTGTGTATCTTATATATGTCGTTCTCCGTCATCAGTATCTGTGTATCTTATGTTGTTCTCTGTCATCAATATCTGTGTATCTTATATATGTCGTTCTCCGTCATCAGTATCTGTGTATCTTATGTTGTTCTCTGTCATCAATATCTGTGTATCTTATGTCGTTCTCCGTCATCAATATCTGTGTATCTTATCTCGTTCTCCATCATCAATATCTGTGTATCTTATGTCGTTCTCCATCATCAATATCTGTGTATCTTATGTCGTTCCCTGTCATCAATATCTGTGTATCTTATGCAGGATCAGTAACTGCAGATGTTTCCAGGCCGTGTTATGAAAACTGATCTACGGCAATAGACTGCCGTTACTGTGGAGGCCTATAGACCAGCAGTTATACAAACTTAATTCATAAAGAAAACAATTACTTACTGAATAATTCATATTCTCCAATAGGCAGTGAAATGTAAAAACAACAGCAGAACTATAGGGGGAAACTATAACATCTGTATTACATCTATTGGCAGTCACGGAGCCGTGAAACTAGCCACGTTACCCCCTCATAGTAGCCTTGTTTAATATTTACACATGCGATGATGCATGCATATCTCTGCTCTAACGGATGTGTTCAAAATGCTATAAAAATATCTGATTTGCATTTTGTAATGAAACCCTTTTCTTTCATGTTTTAGGAGTTTCGATGATATGTGAAAATCAGTTCACCATTGAGGAAATATTAATTTGTTTCATCGGTGATTAATGGTATTTAAAAATATAATTACCAGACAATAAAAAATTGATGTATAGAGCTAATGACTACAATTGAATGAGCCTGTGGTTTGTGGTTACAGGTAATCTGGAACACATCACCACACTGAAGGTGGATGGTAACCAGCTGACCTCGTTACCTAACACTATTGGCGGGTAAGTCTTCATCAACTTGTTCAGTGGAGGACAGCTCGTCTCACTTCACAGGCACAACATAAAGCAAAACATGTTATACAAAAGGTTAAAAGCATTGCTAAAAGTTAAAACTGTCCTCTGTCAAGTACTCAAAACCATACATGTTTTCTGAAAGATGCAAGTTATTTGTAAGACTGCTTTCGTATGTTTGCAGTTTAAAGTTGAACTTCTTTGCTTACATACTGTTCGGGGGGGTCTGTCTACTTAGTAATTGATCTATAAACCATGATGCTTTGATAATCAAAGATTGATTGGAAGTAAATTGAAGTCTTACACAATTTCTGATGAAGTTGTGCAGTATTGTCTAAGTCCATTTTTCTTCTGTACCTCCAGCCTGACCTCCTTGTCTGAGCTCAATGTCAGTCGTAATGACCTTGAGGATCTGCCATCATCCCTAGGACTTCTGCGGAATCTACGGACACTGTATGCAGATGAGAATTGTCTGGAGATGATTCCAGCTGAGGTAAAACCATAATGCATAAGGGTTCATGCTTTCGTATTTGGCACTTAAGTTTGGTAGGGGTGTGTGCCTACCTGTTTGTCATGATGGGTAAGGCAAGCTGCCAACATACACTGGTATAACACAATACTTACCCCGAAACTCCGACCTCTTACATCTGTCAACAGAAAAAAATAGCCAGGATAAATACTCGTTTTGTCTTATTAGGGATGCTGCTTCATACCCAAATTAGATTCTTACGAATCTCATTAAATTTGAATGTGTCCTGATAGCATTTCATAAAGTGTATCAGTTACGGTGAATTAGCATAATAATGGGAAACTCACACCACCTACCAGTCACATCTATCATTATCAGTGTGTGTGCCTGCGTTATGTACTACCTTCTTATAACCACTGCACTAGATATACCCGAGGATCTCTGACCAGGAAAACCTGCTACTTATACTGGACTCCTGGCAGAAATGTACCCCGCATACAAGAATATATTTGTCTCTCCTCACAAAGTGGAAAGCAAAACTTAGGTGTTGCTTTGCTTTTTGGATGAAGGTGCGGCACCAACATTACTTTTTTGCGTTTCAGTTAGTTTCACTGAAAGTATCAGTTCCAGACCAACCAACCTTAGACCATGGCTGTAACCTAGGTAGTACAACCCACACATCAAACTTAGATCATGGGTGTAACCTTAGGTAGTACAACCAAAACATCAAACTTAGACCATGGCTGTAACCTAGGTAGTACAACCCACTTATCAAAGTTAGACCATGGCTGTAACCTAGGTAATACAAACTTAGATCATGGTTGTAACCTAGGTAGTACAACCCACACATCAAACTTAGACCAAGGTTGTAACCTAGGTAGTACAACCCACACATCAAACTTAGACCATGGCTGTAACCCCTAGGTAGTACAACCTACACATCAAACTTAGACAATGGCTGTAACCTAGGTAATACAAACTTAGTACAACCCACACATCAAACTTAGACCAAGGTTGTAACCTAGGTAGTACAACCCACACATCAAACTTAGACCATGGCTGTAACCCCTAGGTAGTACAACCTACACATCAAACTTAGACAATGGCTGTAACCTAGGTAATACAAACTTAGACCATGGCTGTAACCTAGGTAGTACAACCTACACATCAAACTTAGACCATGGGTGTTACCTTGGTAATACTAACTTAGATCATGGTTGTAACCTAGGTAGTATAACCCACACATCAAACTTAGACCATGGCTGTAACCTAGGTAGTACAACCTACACATCAAACTTAGACCATGGGTGTTACCTTGGTAATACAAACTTAGATCATGGTTGTAATCTAGGTAATACAACCCACACATCAAATTTAGACCATGGCTGTAACCTAGGTAATACAACCTTAGATCATGGTTGTAATCTAGGTAGTATAACCCACACATCAAACTTAGACCATGGGTGTAACCTAGGTAAAACAACCTTAGATCATGGTTGTAATCTAGGTAGTATAACCACCTACACATCAAACTTAGACCATGGCTGTAACCTTGGTAGTACAAATTTAGATCATGGTTGTAATCTAGGTAGTATAACCTACACATCAAACTTAGACCATGGCTGTAACCTTGGTAGTACAACCCACACATCAAACTTAGACCATGGCTGTAACCTAGGTAATACAACCTTAGATCATGGTTGTAATCTAGGTAGTATAACCCACACATCAAACTTAGACCATGGCTGTAACCTAGGTAATACAACCTTAGATCATGGTTGTAATCTAGGTAGTATAACCCACACATCAAACTTAGACCATGGGTGTTACCTTGGTAATACAAACTTAGATCATGGTTGTAACCTAGGTAGTACAACCCACACATCAAACTTAGACCATGGCTGTAACCTTGGTAATACAAACTTAGATCATGGTTGTAACCTAGGTAGTACAAACTTAGATCATGGTTGTAACCTAGGTAGTATAACCCACACATCAAACTTAGACCATGGCTGAAACCTAGGTAATACAAACTTAGACCATGGTTGTAACCTAGGTAATACAAACTTAGATCATGGTTGTAACCTAGGTAGTATAACCCACACATCAAACTTAGACCATGGCTGTAACCTAGGTAGTACAACCCACACATCAAACTTAGACCATGGGTGTAACCTTAGGTAGTACAACCCACTTATCAAAGTTAGACCATGGCTGTAACCTAGGTAATACAAACTTAGATCATGGTTGTAATCTAGGTAGTATAACCCACACATCAAACTTAGACCATGGCTGTAACCTAGGTAATACAACCTTAGATCATGGTTGTAATCTAGGTAGTATAACCCACACATCAAACTTAGACCATGGGTGTTACCTTGGTAATACAAACTTAGATCATGGTTGTAACCTAGGTAGTACAACCCACACATCAAACTTAGACCATGGCTGTAACCTTGGTAATACAAACTTAGATCATGGTTGTAACCTAGGTAGTACAAACTTAGATCATGGTTGTAACCTAGGTAGTATAACCCACACATCAAACTTAGACCATGGCTGAAACCTAGGTAATACAAACTTAGACCATGGTTGTAACCTAGGTAATACAAACTTAGATCATGGTTGTAACCTAGGTAGTATAACCCACACATCAAACTTAGACCATGGCTGTAACCTAGGTAGTACAACCCACACATCAAACTTAGACCATGGGTGTAACCTTAGGTAGTACAACCCACTTATCAAAGTTAGACCATGGCTGTAACCTAGGTAATACAAACTTAGATCATGGTTGTAACCTAGGTAGTACAACCCACACATCAAACTTAGACCAAGGTTGTAACCTAGGTAGTACAACCCACACATCAAACTTAGACCATGGCTGTAACCCCTAGGTAGTACAACCTACACATCAAACTTAGACAATGGCTGTAACCTAGGTAATACAAACTTAGACCATGGCTGTAACCTAGGTAGTACAACCTACACATCAAACTTAGACCATGGGTGTTACCTTGGTAATACTAACTTAGATCATGGTTGTAACCTAGGTAGTATAACCCACACATCAAACTTAGACCATGGCTGTAACCTAGGTAGTACAACCTACACATCAAACTTAGACCATGGGTGTTACCTTGGTAATACAAACTTAGATCATGGTTGTAATCTAGGTAATACAACCCACACATCAAATTTAGACCATGGCTGTAACCTAGGTAATACAACCTTAGATCATGGTTGTAATCTAGGTAGTATAACCTACACATCAAACTTAGACCATGGCTGTAACCTAGGTAATACAACCTTAGATCATGTTGTAATCTAGGTAGTATAACCCACACATCAAACTTAGACCATGGCTGTAACCTAGGTAATACAACCTTAGATCATGGTTGTAATCTAGGTAGTATAACCCACACATCAAACTTAGACCATGGGTGTTACCTTGGTAATACAAACTTAGATCATGGTTGTAACCTAGGTAGTACAACCCACACATCAAACTTAGACCATGGCTGTAACCTTGGTAATACAAACTTAGATCATGGTTGTAACCTAGGTAGTACAACCCACACATCAAACTTAGACCATGGCTGTAACCTAGGTAATACAAACTTAGATCATGGTTGTAACCTAGGTAGTATAACCCACACATCAAACTTAGACCATGGCTGTAACCTAGGTAGTACAAACTTAGATCATGGTTGTAACCTAGGTAGTATAACCCACACATCAAACTTAGACCATGGCTGAAACCTAGGTAATACAAACTTAGACCATGGTTGTAACCTAGGTAATACAAACTTAGATCATGGTTGTAACCTAGGTAGTATAACCCACACATCAAACTTAGACCATGGCTGTAACCTTGGTAGTACAAACTTAGATCATGGTTGTAACCTAGGTAGTACAACCCACACATCAAACTTAGACCATGGCTGTAACCTTGGTAGTACAAACTTAGATCATGGTTGTAACCTAGGTAGTACAACCCACACATCAAACTTAGACCATGGCTGTAACCTTGGTAGTACAAACTTAGATCATGGTTGTAACCTAGGTAGTACAACCCACACATCAAACCTAGACCATGGCTGTAACCTAGGTAGTACAACCCACACATCAAACTTAGACCATGGCTGTAACCTAGGTAGTATAACCTACACATCAAACTTAGACCATGGCTGTAACCTAGGTAGTACAACCCACACATCAAACTTAGACCATGGTTGTAACCTAGGTAGTACAACCCACACATCAAACTTAGACCATGGCTGTAACCTTGGTAATACAACCTTAGATCATGGTTGTAATCTAGGTAGTACAACCCACACATCAAACTTAGACCATGGCTGTAACCTAGGTAATACAACCTTAGATCATGGTTGTAATCTAGGTAGTATAACCCACACATCAAACTTAGACCATGGCTGTAACCTTGGTAATACAAACTTAGATCATGGTTGTAACCTAGGTAGTATAACCCACACATCAAACTTAGACCATGGGTGTTACCTTGGTATTACAAACTTAGACCATGGCTGTAACCTAGGTAGTATAACCCACACATCAAACTTAGACCATGGGTGTTACCTTGGTAATACAAACTTAGATCATGGTTGTAACCTAGGTAGTATAACCTACACATCAAACTTAGACCATGGCTGTAACCTTGGTAGTACAAATTTAGATCATGGTTGTAACCTAGGAAGTATAACCCACACATCAAACTTGGACCATGGCTGTAACCTAGGTAGTACAACCCAGGGTTGATAGATTCTATTTCTCTATATACAACATACAGAAGTAAAAGATTCTATTTCTCTATCTACACCACACAGAAGTAAAAGATTCTATTTCTCTATCTACACCATACAGAAGTAAAAGATTCTATTTCTCTATCTACACCACACAGAAGTGATATATTCTATTTCTCTATCTACACCACACAGAAGTGATATATTCTATTTCTCTGTCTACACCACACAGAAGTGATATATTCTATTTCTCTATCTACACCACACAGAAGTGATATATTCTATTTCTCTGTCTACACCACACAGAAGTGATATATTCTATTTCTCTATCTACACCACACAGAAGTGATCAATTCTATTTCTCTACCACACCACACAGAAGTGATATATTCTATTTCTCTATCTACACCACACAGAAGTGATATATTCTATTTCTCTATCTACACCACACAGAAGTGATAATTCTATTTCTCTATCTACACCACACAGAAGTGATAATTCTATTTCTCTATCTACACCACACAGAAGTGATAATTCTATTTCTCTGTCTTGACCATACAGAAGTGATATATTCTATTTCTCTATCTACACCATACAGAAGTGATCAATTCTATTTCTCTATCTACACCACACAGAAGTAAAAGATTCTATTTCTCTATCTACACCATACAGAAGTAAAAGATTCTATTTCTTTATCTACACCATACAGAAGTAAAAGATTCTATTTCTCTATCTACACCACACAGAAGTGATATATTCTATTTCTCTATCTACACCACACAGAAGTGATATATTCTATTTCTCTGTCTACACCACACAGAAGTAAAAGATTCTATTTCTCTATCTACACCACACAGAAGTGATATATTCTATTTCTCTGTCTACACCACACAGAAGTGATATATTCTATTTCTCTATCTACACCACCCAGAAGTGATCAATTCTATTTCTTTATCTACACCACACAGAAGTGATAATTCTTTTTCTCTATCTACACCACACAGAAGTAAAAGATTCTATTTCTCTATCTACACCACACAGAAGTGATAATTCTATTTCTCTATCTACACCATACAGAAGTGATATATTCTATTTCTCTATCTACACCACACAGAAGTGATAATTCTATTTCTCTGTCTTGACCATACAGAAGTGATATATTCTATTTCTCTATCTACACCACACAGAAGTAAAAGATTCTATTTCTCTATCTACACCACACAGAAGTGATAATTCTATTTCTCTATCTACACCACACAGAAGTGATAATTCTATTTCTCTATCTACACCACACAGAAGTGATAAATTCTATTTCTCTATCTACACCACACAGAAGTAAAAGATTCTATTTCTCTATCTACACCACACAGAAGTGATAGATTCTATTTCTCTATCTACACCACACAGAAGTGATATATTCTATTTCTCTATCTACACCACACAGAAGTGATATATTCTATTTCTCTATCTACACCACACAGAAGTGATATATTCTATTTCTCTATCTACACCACACAGAAGTGATATATTCTATTTCTATATCTACACCACACAGAAGTGATATATTCTATTTCTCTATCTACACCACACAGAAGTGATATATTCTATTTCTCTATCTACACCACACAGAAGTGATAAATTCTATTTCTCTATCTACACCACACAGAAGTGATAATTCTGTTTCTATATCTACACCACACAGAAGTGATAAATTCTATTTCTCTATCTACACCACACAGAAGTGATAATTCTATTTCTCTATCTACACCACACAGAAGTGATAATTCTATTTCTCTATCTACACCACACAGAAGTGATAATTCTATTTCTCTATCTACACCACACAGAAGTGATAATTCTATTTCTCTATCTACACCACACAGAAGTGATAATTCTATTTCTCTATCTACACCACACAGAAGTGATATATTCTATTTCTCTGTCTACACCACAAAGAAGTGATATATTCTATTTCTCTGTCTACACCACACAGAAGTGATAATTCTATTTCTCTATCTACACCACACAGAAGTGATAATTCTATTTCTCTATCTACACCACACAGAAGTGATAAATTCTATTTCTCTATCTACACCACACAGAAGTGATACATTCTATTTCTCTATCTACACCACACAGAAGTAAAAGATTATATTTCTCTATCTACACCATACAGAAGTAAAAGATTCTATTTCTCTATCTACACCACACAGAAGTGATATATTCTATTTCTCTATCTACACCACACAGAAGTGATATTTTCTATTTCTCTATCTACACCACACAGAAGTGATATATTCTATTTCTCTATCTACACCACACAGAAGTGATCAATTCTATTTCTCTATCTACACCACACAGAAGTAAAAGATTCTATTTCTCTATCTACACCACACAGAAGTGATAATTCTATTTTTCTATCTACACAACACAGAAGTGATATATTCTATTTCTCTATCTACACCACACAGAAGTGATATATTCTTTTTCCCTATCTACACCACACAGAAGTGATAATTCTTTTTCTCTATCTACACCACACAGAAGTGATATATTCTATTTCTCTATCTACACCACACAGAAGTGATAAATTCTATTTCTCTATCTACACCACACAGAAGTGATAATTCTATTTCTCTATCTACACCACACAGAAGTAAAAGATTCTATTTCTCTATCTACACCACACAGAAGTGATACATTCTATTTCTCTATCTACACCACACAGAAGTAAAAGATTCTATTTCTCTATCTACACCACACAGAAGTGATATATTCTATTTCTCTATCTACACCACACAGAAGTGATAATTCTATTTCTCTATCTACACCACACAGAAGTGATATATTCTATTTCTCTGTCTACACCACACAGAAGTGATAATTCTATTTCTCTATCTACACCACACAGAAGTGATAATTCTATTTCTCTATCTACACCACACAGAAGTGATAATTCTATTTCTCTGTCTACACCACACAGAAGTGATATATTCTATTTCTCTATCTACACCACACAGAAGTGATATATTCTATTTCTCTATCTACACCACACAGAAGTGATATATTCTATTTCTCTATCTACACCACACAGAAGTTATATATTCTATTTCTCTATCTACACCACACAGAAGTGATATATTCTATTTCTCTATCTACACCACACAGAAGTGATATATTCTATTTCTTTATCTACACCATACAGAAGTGATAATTCTATTTCTCTATCTACACCACACAGAAGTGATAATTCTATTTCTCTATCTACACCACACAGAAGTAAAAGATTCTATTTCTCTATCTACACCATACAGAAGTGATAATTCTATTTCTCTATCTACACCACACAGAAGTGATATATTCTATTTCTCTATCTACACCACACAGAAGTGATATATTCTATTTCTCTGTCTACACCACACAGAAGTGATATATTCTATTTCTCTATCTACACCACACAGAAGTGATATATTCTGTTTCTCTATCTACACCACACAGAAGTGATATTTTCTATTTCTCTATCTACACCACACAGAAGTGATAATTCTATTTCTCTATCTACACCACACAGAAGTGATATATTCTATTTCTCTATCTACACCACACAGAAGTGATATATTCTATTTCTCTATCTACACCACACAGAAGTGATAATTCTATTTCTCTATCTACACCACACAGAAGTGATATATTCTATTTCTCTATCTACACCACACAGAAGTGATATATTCTATTTCTCTGTCTTGACCATACATGTGTAATAGATATATAATGCAACAATTTCTGTTTGTAGCTGGGAAGCTGTAGTGGAATCACAGTACTATCTCTGCGCAGTAACAAACTGGAATACATCCCTGATGAGCTTGGACGTATTCCACGTCTGCGTGTCCTCAACCTCAGTGACAACCTCCTGAAGTTCCTACCCTTCTCCGTCACCAAACTGAAGGAACTGCAGGCCCTCTGGCTGTCAGAGAACCAGGTATAACCAAGCTACTGTACTGTGGCCACTTTCATCTATCAAATGGGCTGACTTGTTAGACGAATGTTGTTGACGAAAAAGGGATGCTTTCTGGCAGACAAGTGAACAGCTGTAAAACTTGTCTCCCATACATTGCAATATGTTGACCAACCTGTTTGCCACATATGTGAAATGGATTCAGACAATTTGTTAAACATGAATGTGAAAAGCAAAAGGAATTCTCATACATTTCTATTAGGCCTCCTACCGGTGAAACAGGGAAGGAGGGGGGCTATAGTTTTCCTCGCCGTCTGTCTGTCTGCTGAAATTTCTAGCGACTCCATTCTTTCATGGATTGCTATCAAACTTCATATACATATAAAGAAACAAAATAGTTGACAAGTTTGAATTGCAGTGTTGTCGGGTCAAGGTCACTATTAATAGAAAATCATTGTCAGCACTTCGCTGGCTTTGTTGTTGGGTCAAGGTCACTATTTATAGAAGATCATTGTTAGCACCTCGCTGGCTTTGTTCTTCATGGATTTTCATCAAATTGTACATATAGTTATAAGGAACCAAAATATCTTGGACAAGTTTGAATTTCAGGGTTGTTGGGTCATGGTCACTGTTGCTTTTTATAGAAAATCATTGTCAGCACTCTAGTTACTTTATTTTCTTATGTATTTTCATAAAACTTCACATAATACTAATAAAAAACTAAATATCTTTGATGAGTTGGAATTTCAGGGTTGTTGGGTCAAGGTCACTGTTGCTGTTTATAGAAAAACATTGTCTTAGCTTTGTTTCATCATGGATTTTCATCAAACTGCACTTACTTATAAGGAATCAAAATATCTCGGTCAAGTTCAGGTTTTATGTTTGTAATTTGTTTAATGAACCATTGTATCTTAACAGCTTGCGGGGATGGTAGAGGATAAGTATTGCTTCAGCAATACTCAGTATGCTTGTTGTTTTCTCTGATGTCAATACAATTTTAGTAAGAAGCTACTTTCATATAAAAAAATTGAAAGCTGATGATACAAATTAATTTTAAGTAACGCTGAACACTTCATCAGTGAAATGAATGTTAATTTACATCTTTGATCAAACAATGAAGTCATATGACTCGTGATCAGACGGTGAAATATTATGTTTCCAGACGCGACCAATCGTCCCGTTCCAGTCCGAGATAGAACAGGAGACAGGACGTAAAATCCTAACCTGTTACCTCCTACCTCAGTGTGCCTCCGAGGACCTGGGTAAGTACTCTCGTACCGACTACTGGGTAAGTACTCTCGTACCGACTACTGGGTAAGTACTCTCGTACCGACTACTGGTGGGTAAGTACTCTCGTACCGACTACTGGGTAAGTACTCTCGTACCGACTACTGGGTAAGTACTCTCGTACCGACTACTGGTGGGTAAGTACTCTCGTACCGACTACTGGGTAAGTACTCTCGTACCGACTACTGGGTAAGTACTCTCGTACTGACTACTGGAATATTGTTGGTGGGTAAGTACTACATTTATCAACAAATGCATTCTAAGTTAAGAACGTTCTCAAATATTTAAAAATGTCTTCGAGATCCACCATTTTTAGAACTTCTCAACTAAGTACATACTTAACTTAAGAATGGAGAGTTAAGAACTGAGAGTTAAGAATTGAGAATAGATAAGTTTTGAGATTCCGGGGCCTGATGACAAACACTTACAACACTGGCTTTGTTTTGTGTAGATGTATAAGATCATGGTATGTTATCCAGGAGACCCCAATGGAGGCGGAGATACGGACAGTTTCCATGCCTCTATCTGGGATGAGGAGCGTGAACGGAGACAACAGATCCACTTTGAGTTCACAGACGAACTGGATGAGGATGTAAGTAATCCTGTTTTACTGGTCTATCCTCCTACTTTCCGTCTTTCTGTCCTTGGGCCGTCTGGTGTAATGTCCTGAGGTGTTGTTTCCAATTAAAATTGTATAAAATCCCTTTCCCAAAGTTTCTACACTTTTATGAAATCCTTTTCCAAAGTTGATGCTGCCAGAATGATTAAAATGTTTAAAGTTGTAAACAGTACCTTTACCTACTGTATACATACTGTGCTACCTATACTTTTGAATGATCCTACATATTATACTGTAGCTAGACATGTAGTATTATGGGATGTGTACACTTGTACAGTATAATCTGCACCATTAGCTGATAATATATTCACTGGAATCATATATTTTGCAGCTTGCATATTGTATGATTGAATGACAGATGATTGAATGATAGATCTAGAGGACTAGCGAAGGAAATGCTATTTACATTATCGATACAGGACAGCATATATGTGTGTAATTAAGTGATATCTGCCCAGACAACAATTAATGCATGTTTGATATAGATGCATGTATGTTACTCAGTTATGTCCCCTTGTTCTGTGTTATCAGACCCTTTTATTTATAATATCCTGTTATGAGCATGTTTATGTAAATAACAAAATACTAAGTGTTAAATTTAATTCAATTTCAACCAAAGGATGAAAAACTTATTTTTTTTTTTTTATAATTTCATCATTCATGTAACATGAGCTTATCATTTAAGAACAGTAAAAACCTGAATGAACTGTGTTGTCATGGTAACGGAAGTGTGCTGATGGAGGTTACTAAGGCTGGCCTTGCTGTGTAACACAAGCTAAAGCAACCATTGATGTTTTGATTTACATACTAATGAATTGGTTACCTAGGTTACTAACTTTGTTAAATGTTATGTCATAACCCATGACCTCGTTTCTAGGGCAAGCTAGTCAGGTGTCCCACCCCATATCCCAAAGAGATGCGAGAAAAGATTCGGCATGCTCGCAACCTTGCTGTCCGCCAGAAACTAACGGGAGACGGCCGGCCATGGAGAGGCGGAGAAGATAATAAGGCGTTTGATAGAGAGGTACGCCACCTGGTGTCAGGGTTGATCGTCACGTCCCCGACTTGAGTAATGGGGCAAAAATTTAAATTGTACAGATTGAGGTTGAGTACAAACATGGTGGTACTTGTCAATCCTTGACATTTAAGTACAGTGGAACCCGCTTATTATGATATGCTATTTGCCAGAGAAAAATATTATAATAAATTAACTGATATATTATAATAACCGATCAAGCTGTTTTAGATCGTTTTTATGTTGTCATAACTGGAAGTGAGGTCTGCCCTATAGTTATATAATGCACCAGCCATAAATTGATGTGAAAATACAGGAAGATATTAATATAAATTGATAGAATTATTTAAAAGGGTTGTTTAATCAATTGTGAATTTCAGCGTATTGGCAAATTTGAAAAAGACTTTACTTTGCCGTCGTAATGATCAGCCTCTAATGTGAATTCTACTTTCACTTTCAAATAACTTTGAAATATATGCCTATCGTTAACTATCGTTATGCTTCATCCTAGCAAACGATACTGCAATGTAACAGTCAGTAAGATAAAGAATTGATATAAATTGTCAGGATTTACCTTATTTTGCACCAATAAATGCTTTACATTTTGTTCAGCAAGCGCGATTATTTGCGGCGTTTTGTCAAAGTATTACGATCAGGTGACAATCACATGTCTAGCTATACAATGTAGTGTGCGTGAAATCGTCAACTCAGAGACTTACAGTGTAGAAAGATTTATATATCTCTGATCAACTCAATAAACAAATTTATTGTTTTTAAACAATAATCAAATATTCTTTCATCGAAACCGGCATAAATTGTGAATAAAGCAGTCATCTTCATTTGTTTACGACAATGATGTAAACTACGAAACGACTTTTGGCATCATGCTGCTTGGATATTTTGTGCCGATTTTAACACATTTTGAATGGAGAAATGGGGAAATAAACTGCTTGAACATCAGAGAAACTATTGCTGAAATGATTAAATAGCCAAACGTCTTCCTTTCAAAGTAATATTTTCATTGAAATAAGCATTTTCGTGCAAGATGTCATGTCAAGGTAACTGTGAATTTTCATGAAATGCTTGTTCATTTTTCATATGAGAATGTCGACAGACCTATAGGTCTTCATTAATTGGATACTAATCCTATAGTGTATTCAAGATGACGATTTATTACTGCGGGTGCTTTGTTAAGACTCAAATATGGGGCTACCAATGCAAGCGATGACCGGTCTATTGTTATCATAAAGCGAGGTGTGAAAAAAATGACCAGGAGTGGACAGGTGATCACCTCGGGCGATGTAATTAGCCAGACCTATTGTTGAGGTGTCTCACAAATTACCTTATTAAACCCACTAAAGACAGAAAAAAATATTATAACAAGCAGCGTCTTACCTGACAGCATATCATTATAAACAATTATTTAGTTGAAGAAGGAAAAATTTGGTATATGGGGAAAATATCATAATAACTGATATATCATAACAACCGATTTCATAATACGTGGGTTCTACTATACAACTTTTAAAGTTGAGCGGTTAGGTCTAGAGGAGGTCACCTCTGGTTAGCCAAGGTGTGTATCACTCACACGGACAGTAGATCTGGTTAGCTAAGGTGTGTATCACTCACACGGACAGTAGATCTGGTTAGCCAAGGTGTGTATCACTTACACGGACAGTAGATCTGGTTAGCCAAGGTCTGTATCACTAACACGGACAGTAGATCTGGTTAGCCAAAGTGTGTATCACTCACACGGACAGTAGATCTGGTTAGCCAAAGTGTGTATCACTCACACGGACAGTAGATCTGGTTAGCCAAAGTGTGTATCACTCACACAGACAGTAGATCTGGTTAGCCAAGGTCTGTATCACTAACACGGACAGTAGATCTGGTTAGCCAAGGTGTGTATCACTCACACGGACAGTAGATCTGGTTAGCCAAGGTGTGTATCACTCACACGGACAGTAGATCTGATTAGCCAAGGTGTGTATCACTCACACGGACAGTAGATCTGGTTAGCCAAGGTGTGTATCACTCACACGGACAGTAGATCTGGTTAGCCAAGGTGTGTATCACTCACACGGACAGTAGATCTGGTTAGCCAAGGTGTGTATCACTCACACGGACAGTAGATCTGGTTAGCCAAAGTGTGTATCACTCACACGGACAGTAAATCTGGTTAGCCAAGGTGTGTATCACTCACACATACAGTAGATCTGGTTAGCCAAGGTGTGTATCACTCACACGGACAGTAGATCTGGTTAGCCAAGGTCTGTATCACTCACACGGACAGTAGATCTGGTTAGCCAAAGTGTGTATCACTCACACGGACAGTAGATCTGGTTAGCCAAGGTGTGTATCACTCAAACATACAGTAGATCTGGTTAGCCAAGGTGTGTATCACTCACACGGACAGTAGATCTGGTTAGCCAAGGTCTGTATCACTCACACCGACAGTAGATCTGGTTAGCCAAGGTGTGTATCACTCACACGGACAGTAGATCTGGTTAGCCAAGGTGTGTATCACTCACACATACAGTAGATCTGGTTAGCCAAGGTATGTATCACTCACACGGACAGTAGATCTGGTTAGCCAAAGTGTGTATCACTCACACGGACAGTAGATCTGGTTAGCCAAAGTGTGTATCACTCACACGGACAGTAGATCTGGTTGGCCAAAGTGTGTATCACTCACACGGACAGTAGATCTGGTTAGCCAAGGTGTGTATCACTCACACGGTCAGTAGATCTGGTTAGCCAAGGTGTGTATCACTCACACGGACTGTAGATCTGGTTAGCCAAGGTGTGTATCACTCACACAGACAGTAGATCTGGTTAGCCAAGGTGTGTATCACTCACACGGACTGTAGATCTGGTTAGCCAAAGTGTGTATCACTCACACGGACTGTAGATCTGGTTAGCCAAGGTGTGTATCACTCACACAGACTGTAGATCTGGTTAGCCAAAGTGTGTATCACTCACACGGACAGTAGATCTGGTTAGCCAAGGTGTGTATCACTCACACAGACAGTAGATCTGGTTAGCCAAAGTGTGTATCACTCACACGGACAGTAGGTCTGGTTAGCCAAGGTCTGTATCACTAACACTGACAGTAGTTCCGGTTAGCCAAAGTGTGTATCACTAACACGGACAGTAGATCTGGTTAGCCAAGGTGTGTATCACTTACACGGACAGTAGATCTGGTTAGCCAAGGTCTGTATCACTAACACGGACAGTAGATCTGGTTAGCCAAAGTGTGTATCACTCACACGGACAGTAGATCTGGTTAGCCAAAGTGTGTATCACTCACACGGACAGTAGATCTGGTTAGCCAAGGTGTGTATCACTCACACGGACAGTAGATCTGGTTAGCCAAGGTGTGTATCACTAACACGGACAGTAGATCTGGTTAGCCAAGGTGTGTATCACTTACACGGACAGTAGATCTGGTTAGCGAAGGTCTGTATCACTAACACGGACAGTAGATCTGGTTAGCCAAGGTGTGTATCACTCACACGGACAGTAGATCTGGTTAGCCAAGGTCTGTATCACTAACACGGACAGTAGATCTGGTTAGCCAAGGTGTGTATCACTCACACGGACAGTAGATCTGGTTAGCCAAGGTATGTATCACTCACACGGACAGTAGATCTGGTTAGCCAAGGTGTGTATCACTCACACGGACAGTAGATCTGGTTAGCCAAGATGTGTATCACTTACACGGACAGTAAATCTGGTTAGCCAAGGTGTGTATCACTCACACGGACAGTAGATCTGGTTAGCCAAGGTCTGTATCACTCACAAGGACTGTAGATCTGGTGGGAAGAGATGGATAACGGACATTTTCAGAAATCTTTACAATGATTTATTGAAACATATGCAAAAAGAAAAGTAGGATTCAATAAAACGAAAGCACTCACTATTAACATATTGACATATCTTGTGCAATATCATAAAATATGGTAAATGGTCCCAAAGACATCATCATGGTCCAACAGTATCCAACAAATATAGCAGATTATCAGGTATAGAAGATATGTTACATAGTTACATTAGAATGACAATTGAACTGTAAAATGCTTAAGTATATTTGTTTAGATACAACATCAATCATCACTAAATTACCCCAGTATTTTATAATAATATACATTGAGGGTAAACAATAAAAACACTCGGGCAATGATGTCAAAAATATCATTATGTTGTAAATAGGTATGCCAAGATATTTCATAAAAACTATAATGGTTAAGAGTACACAGGCATTTCTCTAAAATATTTCATAACAACTACGGCGGTAGTAAAGTGTATGAGTGGATAGATTTATAGAGAAGGGATCATAAATGTGACGATTTACAAAGTCGAGTGTACAGTACTGGGTGTTCCATGTTTATACAGTATACAACTCAGTACCTTTTACAGTTACTATACTATAAATATTATTTTCATAATATATTCAGACTTATTGTTCAGTGAAGAATGAGTTATAACTCTGTGGAAATATACTTGTCAAACGCAAATGATTGAGTTGTAAAATATTAAAATGTAATCTACGTTCTTTGTGTACACTGATGCATGAATATATCAAAATTTACAAAGTGCACATTCATTAATTCAACATGTTTGTACAATATCAGAAACATAAGAAAATATGACAGAAAATTATTTAAAAAACCTTGAAATTTAAAAGAAAAATAGGTTGATTACCTGCATGTTTGGGTATTTCTTAATGGGTTATAGTGGGAAAACTACATAAAGGTTTCCTAAAAGTACCTTTGTATAGTTTAGTGATTTATAAATTGTTCATTATCTGGGCATGACAATTGTAACCTATAAATACCTGCATGTTTTGTTGGTGGTGGAGCACGCTTCATTCCTGTTTCTTTGCATGGGTCACATATATATATATATATAAGTGTTGTTCATCGTGATCTCTGTCATTTTATCATACATGGAAATAAATGAATGATGTGTATTTAACATTATGTAAGTAATGGCTCTCCGATTCTCCAGATCTAATCTGTATTACTTTGTAGATGACCCAATATGTTATTGAGAATCATGTTTAGCAATGTCATTTTCTGCCGCATAATTCAAGGATTTTTACTTTACATACACGTACTTGCTCTGTATACTATCAACCATCAGTGCTAAATTTGCCCATACAGTGAACCAGTGATAATCCGGACGCTGATAGTCCGGAAAACAGATTTCCATCACGTTACTTGTACTCATTAGTCCGGATATTCGGATTCTGTTTCCAGAACTCCCAATTTTGGAATGGAACATACTTTACATTAGCAAAATTCCCGCAATAATCCGGACAGTTTTTTCATCCACGCAGAGAGAAAAATGTGACCTGTGTCAAAAGCTGTACAGAATATCGCTATATCAGAAATCATATGAAAATATTTACATTTACAAAAAGATCCAAATTTATTGAAGTAATGTCATTTAAACATCTTGCAGTGTATAAAGTCAAGGGAAATAACTCTTGTGCAAATCATATTTTTACCGGGTATCAAAGTTCGGCAGTCTAGAAAACTCGTAATCTAGACGGTTCGGACTGGGAACGAAGGTGTCCGGATTATTGCGGGTGCACTGTATTAACTTACTGACATTGCTTACTATACTGAGCAGTTTGATTTCATCACTTCATTTGAGACTAAAATGGCCTTTCCTAGGTGTTGAATATTTGCTGATTTATTTTCAGTGAAGTTCAAGACAAAACTGTAGGAAGAACTGTTGTACGGTATTCCGTATCCCAACCATGAGTGTTTTACCAGACTGTACTAACTGACCAATACTCCTGTAACTGGTGTTGTGTTTTGTAGAGTGGGAATGGCATTGTGTCCGGTACAACTGACCACGGTGATGTCAGACTGCGTGAGGCCAGGATAGCTAAGCCATCCTCTCCCACCCTACAGGAAACCCACCGCCTGTACAAGTATGACAGGGTATGTCTCCCACGTATAACATCTCCTAACACTTCCTATACAAGTAAGACAGGGTATGTCTCCCACCTATAACATCTCCTAACACTTCCTGTACAAGTATGACAGGGTATGTCTCCCACCTAAAATATCTCCAAACACTTCCTGTACAAGTATGACAGGGTATGTCTCCCACCTATAACATCTCCTAACACTTCCTATACAAGTATGACAGGGTATGTCTCCCACCTATAACATCTCCTAACACTTCCTATACAAGTATGACAGGGTATGTCTCCCACCTATAACCTCTTGTAACACTCCCTATACAAGTATGACAGGGTATGTCTCCCACCTAAAATATCTCCAAACACTTCCTGTACAAGTATAACAGGGTATGTCTCCCACCTATAACATCTCCTAACACTTCCTGTACAAGTATGACAAGGTATGTCTCCCACCTAAAATCTCTTGTAACACTTCCTGTACAAGTATGACAGGGTATGTCTCCCACCTAAATCCTCTCCTAATACTTCTTGTACAAGTATGACAGGGTAAGTCTCCAACCTATAACATCTTGTAACACTTCCTGTACAAGTATGACAGGGTATGTCTCCCACCTAAAACATCTTCTAACACTTCTTGTACAAGTATGACAGGGTATGTCTCCCACCTATAACATCTTGTAACACTTCCTGTACAAGTATGACAGGGTATGTCTCCCACCTAAAACATCTTCTAACACTTCTTGTACAAGTATGACAGGGTATGTCTCCCACCTATAACATCTTGTAACACTTCCTGTACAAGTATGACAGGGTATGTCTCCCACCTAAAACATCTTGTAACACTTCCTGTAGAAGTATGACAGGGTGTGTCTCCCACCTAAAGCCTCTTCTAACACTTCCTGTACAAGTATGACAGGGTGTGTCTCCCACCTAAAACCTCTTCTAACACTTCCTGTACAAGTATGACAGGGTGTGTCTCCCACCTAAAGCCTCTTGTAACACTTCCTGTACAAGTATGACAGGGAATGTCTCCCACCTATAACCTCTTGTAACACTTCCTGTACAATTATGACAGGGTATGTCTCCCACCTAAAATATCTCCAAACACTTCCTGTACAAGTATGACAAGGTGTGTCTCCCACCTAAAGCCTCTTGTAACACTTCCTGTACAAGTATGACAGGGTATGTCTCCCACCTAAAATATCTCCAAACACTTCCTGTACAAGTATGACAAGGTATGTCTCCCACCTAAAACCTCTTGTAACACTTCCTGTACAAGTATGACAGGGTATGTCTACCACCTAAAACCTCTTGTAACACTTCCTGTACAAGTATGACAGGGTATGTCTCCCACCTAAAACCTCTTGTAACACTTCCTGTACAAGTATGACAGGGTATGTCTCCCACCTATAACATCTCCTAACACTTCCTGTACAAGTATGACAAGGTATGTCTCCCACCTAAAATCTTATCTAACACTTCCTGTACAAGTATGACAGGGTATGTCTCCCACCTAAATCCTCTTCTAATACTTCCTGTACAAGTATGACAGGGTGTGTCTCCCACCTAAAACATCTTCTAACACTTCTTGTACAAGTATGACAGGGTATGTCTCCAACCTATAACATCTTGTAACACTTCCTGTACAAGTATGACAGGGTATGTCTCCAACCTATAACATCTTTTAACACTTCCTGTAGAAGTATGACAGGGTATGTCTCCCACCTATAACCTCTTGTAACACTTCCTGTACAAGTATGACAGGGTATGTCTACCACCTAAAATATCTCCAAACACTTCCTGTACAAGTATGACAAGGTGTGTCTCCCACCTAAAGCCTCTTGTAACACTTCCTGTACAAGTATGACAGGGTATGTCTCCCACCTAAAATATCTCCAAACACTTCCTGTACAAGTATGACAAGGTGTGTCTCCCACCTAAAACCTCTTGTAATACTTCCTGTACAAGTATGACAGGGTATGTCTCCCACCTAAAACCTCTTCTGACACTTCCTGTACAAGTATGACAGGGTATGTCTCCCACCTAAAACCTCTTGTAACACTTCCTGTACAAGTATGACAGGGTATGTCTCCCACCTAAAATATCTCCTGACACTTCCTGTACAAGTATGACAGGGTATGTCTCCCACCTATAACCTCTTGTAACACTTCCTGTACAAGTATGACAGGGTATGTCTCCAACCTATAACATCTTCTAACACTTCCTGTAGAAGTATGACAGGGTATGTCTCCCACCTAAAACCTCTTGTAACACTTCCTGTACAAGTATGACAGGGTATGTCTCCCACCTAAAACCTCTTCTGACACTTCCTGTACAAGTATGACAGGGTATGTCTCCGACCTATAACCTCTTGTGACACTTCCTGTACAAGTATGACAGGGTATGTCTCCCACCTAAAACATCTTCGAACAATTCTTGTACAAGTATGACAGGGTATGTCTCCCACCTATAACATCTTGTAACACTTCCTGTACAAGTATGACAGGATATGTCTCCCACCTAAAACATCTTGTAACACTTCCTGTAGAAGTATGACAGGGTGTGTCTCCCACCTAAAGCCTCTTCTAACACTTCCTGTACAAGTATGACAGGGTATGTCTCCCACCTAAAGCCTCTTGTAACACTTCCTGTACAAGTATGACAGGGTATGTCTCCCAACTATAACCTCTTGTAACACTTCCTGTACAATTATGACAGGGTATGTCTCCCACCTAAAATATCTCGAAACACTTCCTGTACAAGTATGACAAGGTGTGTCTCCCACCTAAAGCCTCTTGTAACACTTCCTGTACAAGTATGACAGGGTATGTCTCCCACCTATAACATCTCCTAACACTTCCTGTACAAGTATGACAAGGTATGTCTCCCACCTAAAATCTTATCTAACACTTCCTGTACAAGTTTGACAGGGTATGTCTCCCACCTAAATCCTCTTCTAATACTTCCTGTACAAGTATGACAGGGTGTGTCTCCCACCTAAAACATCTTCTAACACTTCTTGTACAAGTATGACAGGGTATGTCTCCAACCTATAACATCTTGTAACACTTCCTGTACAAGTATGACAGGGTATGTCTCCAACCTATAACATCTTTTAACACTTCCTGTAGAAGTATGACAGGGTATGTCTCCCACCTATAACCTCTTGTAACACTTCCTGTACAAGTATGACAGGGTATGTCTACCACCTAAAATATCTCCAAACACTTCCTGTACAAGTATGACAAGGTGTGTCTCCCACCTAAAGCCTCTTGTAACACTTCCTGTACAAGTATGACAGGGTATGTCTCCCACCTAAAATATCTCCAAACACTTCCTGTACAAGTATGACAAGGTGTGTCTCCCACCTAAAACCTCTTGTAATACTTCCTGTACAAGTATGACAGGGTATGTCTCCCACCTAAAACCTCTTCTGACACTTCCTGTACAAGTATGACAGGGTATGTCTCCCACCTAAAACCTCTTGTAACACTTCCTGTACAAGTATGACAGGGTATGTCTCCCACCTAAAATATCTCCTGACACTTCCTGTACAAGTATGACAGGGTATGTCTCCCACCTATAACCTCTTGTAACACTTCCTGTACAAGTATGACAGGGTATGTCTCCAACCTATAACATCTTCTAACACTTCCTGTAGAAGTATGCCAGGGTATGTCTCCCACCTAAAACCTCTTGTAACACTTCCTGTACAAGTATGACAGGGTATGTCTCCCACCTAAAACCTCTTCTGACACTTCCTGTACAAGTATGACAGGGTATGTCTCCGACCTATAACCTCTTGTGACACTTCCTGTACAAGTATGACAGGGTATGTCTCCCACCTAAAACATCTTCGAACAATTCTTGTACAAGTATGACAGGGTATGTCTCCCACCTATAACATCTTGTAACACTTCCTGTACAAGTATGACAGGGTATGTCTCCCACCTAAAACATCTTGTAACACTTCCTGTAGAAGTATGACAGGGTGTGTCTCCCACCTAAAGCCTCTTCTAACACTTCCTGTACAAGTATGACAGGGTATGTCTCCCACCTAAAGCCTCTTGTAACACTTCCTGTACAAGTATGACAGGGTATGTCTCCCACCTATAACCTCTTGTAACACTTCCTGTACAATTATGACAGGGTATGTCTCCCACCTAAAATATCTCCAAACACTTCCTGTACAAGTATGACAAGGTGTGTCTCCCACCTAAAGCCTCTTGTAACACTTCCTGTACAAGTATGACAGGGTATGTCTTCCACCTAAAATATCTCCAAACACTTCCTGTACAAGTATGACAAGGTATGTCTCCCACCTAAAACCTCTTGTAACACTTCCTGTACAAGTATGACAGGGTATGTCTCCCACCTAAAACCTCTTGTAACACTTCCTGTACAAGTATGACAGGGTATGTCTCCCACCTAAAACCTCTTGTAACACTTCCTGTACAAGTATGACAGGGTATGTCTCCCACCTAAAATCTCTTCTAACACTTCCTGTACAAGTATGACAGGGTATGTCTCCCACCTAAATCCTCTTCTAATACTTCCTGTACAAGTATGACAGGGTGTGTCTCCCACCTAAAACATCTTCTAACACTTCTTGTACAAGTATGACAGGGTATGTCTCCAACCTATAACATCTTGTAACACTTCCTGTACAAGTATGACAGGGTATGTCTCCAACCTATAACATCTTCTAACACTTCCTATAGAAGTATGACAGGGTATGTCTCCCACCTAAAACCTCTTCTGACACTTCCTGTAGAAGTATGACAGGGTATGTCTCCCACCTAAAGCCTCTTGTAACACTCCCTATACAAGTATGACAGGGTATGTCTCCCACCTAAAACCTCTTGTAACACTTCCTGTACAAGTATGACAGGGTATGTCTCCCACCTATTACCTCTTCTGACACGTCCTGTACAAGTATGACAAGGTATGTCTCCCACCTAAAACCTCTTGTAACACTTTTTGTACAAGTATGACAGGGTATGTCTCCCACCTAAAACCTCTTCTGACACTTCCTGTACAAGTATGACAGGGTATGTCTCCCACCTATAACCTCTTGTAACACTTCCTGTACAAGTATGACAGGGTATGTCTCCAACCTATAACCTCTTGTAACACTCCCTTTACAAGTATGACAGGGTATGTCTCCCACCTAAAACCTCTTGTAACACTTCCTGTACAAGTATGACAAGGTGTGTCTCCCACCTAAAGCCTCTTGTAACACTTCCTGTACAAGTATGACAGGGTATGTCTTCCACCTAAAATATCTCCAAACACTTCCTGTACAAGTATGACAAGGTGTGTCTCCCACCTAAAACCTCTTGTAACACTTCCTGTACAAGTATGACAGGGTATGTCTCCCACCTAAAACCTCTTCTGACACTTCCTGTACAAGTATGACAGGGTATGTCTCCCACCTAAAACCTCTTGTAACACTTCCTGTACAAGTATGACAGGGTATGTCTCCCACCTAAAATATCTCCTGACACTTCCTGTACAAGTATGACAGGGTATGTCTCCCACCTATAACCTCTTGTAACACTTCCTGTACAAGTATGACAGGGTATGTCTCCAACCTATAACATCTTCTAACACTTCCTGTAGAAGTATGACAGGGTATGTCTCCCACCTAAAACCTCTTGTAACATTTCCTGAACAAGTATGACAGGGTATGTCTCCCACCTAAAACCTCTTCTGACACTTCCTGTACAAGTATGACAGGGTATGTCTCCGACCTATAACCTCTTGTGACACTTCCTGTACAAGTATGACAGGGTATGTCTCCCACCTAAAACATCTTCTAACACTTCTTGTACAAGTATGACAGGGTATGTCTCCCACCTATAACATCTTGTAACACTTCCTGTACAAGTATGACAGGGTATGTCTCCCACCTAAAACATCTTGTAACACTTCCTGTAGAAGTATGACAGGGTGTGTCTCCCACCTAAAGCCTCTTCTAACACTTCCTGTACAAGTATGACAGGGTGTGTCTCCCACCTAAAACCTCTTGTAACACTTCCTGTACAAGTATGACAGGGTGTGTCTCCCACCTAAAGCCTCTTGTAACACTTCCTGTACAAGTATGACAGGGTATGTCTCCCACCTATAACCTCTTGTAACACTTCCTGTACAATTATGACAGGGTATGTCTCCCACCTAAAATATCTCCAAACACTTCCTGCACAAGTATGACAGGGTATGTCTCCCACCTAAAACCTCTTGTAACACTTCCTGTACAAGTATGACAGGGTATGTCTCCCACCTATAACATCTCCAAACACTTCCTGTACAAGTATGACAAGGTGTGTCTCCCACCTAAAACCTCTTGTAACACTTCCTGTACAAGTATGACAGGGTATGTCTCCCACCTAAAACCTCTTGTAACACTTCCTGTACAAGTATGACAGGGTATGTCTCCCACCTAAAACCTCTTGTAACACTTCCTGTACAAGTATGACAGGGTATGTCTCCCACCTATAACATCTCCTAACACTTCCTGTACAAGTATGACAGGGTATGTCTCCCACCTAAAATCTCTTCTAACACTTCCTGTACAAGTATGACAGGGTATGTCTCCCACCTAAATCCTCTTCTAATACGTCCTGTACAAGTATGACAGGGTGTGTCTCCCACCTAAAACATCTTCTAACACTTCTTGTACAAGTATGACAGGGTATGTCTCCAACCTATAACATCTTGTAACACTTCCTGTACAAGTATGACAGGGTATGTCTCCAACCTATAACATCTTCTAACACTTCCTATAGAAGTATGACAGGGTATGTCTCCCACCTAAAACCTCTTCTGACACTTCCTGTAGAAGTATGACAGGGTATGTCTCCCACCTAAAGCCTCTTGTAACACTCCCTATACAAGTATGACAGGGTATGTCTCCCACCTAAAACCTCTTCTAACACTTCCTGTACAAGTATGACAGGGTATGTCTCCCACCTATAACCTCTTCTGACACTTCCTGTACAAGTATGACAAGGTATGTCTCCCACCTAAAACCTCTTGTAACTCTTTTTGTACAAGTATGACAGGGTATGTCTCCCACCTAAAACCTCTTCTGACACTTCCTGTACAAGTATGACAGGGTATGTCTCCCACCTATAACCTCTTGTAACACTTCCTGTACAAGTATGACAGGGTATGTCTCCCACCTAAAATATCTCCAAACACTTCCTGTACAAGTATGACAAGGTATGTCTCCCACCTAAAACCTCTTGTAACACTCCCTTTACAAGTATGACAGGGTATGTCTCCCACCTAAAACCTCTTGTAACACTTCCTGTACAATTATGACAGGGTATGTCTCCCACCTATAACCTCTTCTGAAACTTCCTGCCTTTACACCAGAACTTCAATCAATTCTTGACCTACCCTTCCAGACCTTTCATACTCATCCTTATCATCCCAACTCACCCTTCCAGATCCATCAACAACTGGACTCGCCCTACCACACATTCCATCCAAATTCAAACCCACCTTTACAGACATTCCATCCTCATCCCAACTCGCCTTACGACACATTCCATCCTCATCCCAACTCGCCTTACGACACATTCCATCCTCATCCCAACTCGCCCTACAACACATTCCATCCTCATCCCAACTCGCCCTACAACACATTCCATCCTCATCCCAACTAACCCTACCACACATTCCATCCTCATCCCAACTCGCCTTACGACACATTCCATTCTCATCCCAACTCGCCCTACCACACATTCCATCCTCATCCCAACTCACCCTACAACACATTCCATCCTCATCCCAACTCGCCCTACCACACATTCCATCCTCATCCCAACTCACCCTACCACACATTCCATCCTCATCCCAACTTACCCAACCAGACATTCCATCCTCATCCCAACTCACCCTACCACACATTCCATCCTCATCCCAACTCACCCTACCACACATTCCATCCTCATCCCAACTCACCCTACAACACATTCCATCCTCATCCCAACTCGCCCTACCACACATTCTATCCTCATCCCAACTCACCCTACCACACATTCCATCCTCATCCCAACTCACCCTACAACACATTCCATCCTCATCCCAACTTACCCAACCAGACATTCCATTCTCATCCCAACTCACCCTACCACACATTCCATCCTCATCCCAACTCACCCTACCACACATTCCATCCTCATCCCAACTCACCCTACCACACATTCCATCCTCATCCCAACTCACCCTACTACACATTCCATCCTCATCCCAACTCACCCTACCACACATTCCATCCTCATCCCAACTCACCCTACCACACATTCCATCCTCATCTCAACTCACCCTACCACACATTCCATCCTCATCCCAACTCACCCTACAACACATTCTATCCTCATCCCAACTCACCCTACAACACATTCCATCCTCATCCCAACTCGCCCTACAACACATTCCATCCTCGTCCCAAATCACCCTACCACACATTCCATCCTCATCCCAGCTTACCCTACCAGACATTCCATCCTCGTCCCAACTCAACTGCCCCAGCCATTCTTTCTTACATCCTATCCTATGTTAAACTGGTATAAAAAGTGAATGTTTATAGGGCTTAACGATACACCATCGCACCACGATATAATGAGCCATGATACACATAGCGATTCGCAGATATATGTAATCGGTTGTAAACGATACTGTCATTCTTTTAATTGTTGTGATAGGCACATCTGCAAATGAGAACAATTAGTTTAAATATACTTAATTTGCACTCCGTTATGTTGCATTTCACTACACCGCCATATTTAATCAATTTGGAACTCTTCGTGTGAGAGGTATGTCAGTCGTCGATCGTCGTCACTGGAGTGTTTACAAATATGGCGAACATGTGCACAGAACCAGATATATATGCAGCAGCAGCATCCTTTTAATCGAGAGTTTGGTCAAAATTTGGATATAAAGCAACGAAAGAAAATGACAAACGTATTGTATTAAAAGAAATTGTGGTGTATAGGATTTGTAATAAGGAGGTGCGCTACACAGGAAAGATGACAAACATTTGAAACAACCCAACTGGGTGATTCCTTTATTACACAAGTAATCCCTGGGGAAACATTGGCTAAGGCAATTGAAGCTGAGGTTTATTGATACAAACAATGTCCATGTATACAACCAGACATGGATCCGTTATGTTGGTGGAATTTGTCCAAACTGACAATGTGGATGCTAGCCATCCCTGGCACTTTTGTACCCAGCGAACGTGGCTTGTGTACCACTGGGGACATTGTGACCAGGGCACTTGCTTCTCTCCTTCCAGACAATGTCAATAAACTGCTATTTTTGAAAAAAAAACACATGAAAGTTGATTAGTTTATTAACAACATGTGAACTAACATTCTTCCTCTGACTAAGTTTGGTTTTCAATCAATGGACATGAAAGCAACTGACACATTTGATTATGTTTCTTGGGATTTTTTCCTAAGTTTAAAATTCTAATTGTTTACTAAAGTTTGAAAGTTTAATGTTAACCCATTAGATAACATGACCTATAATGGACAACCTTAACTTTGTGAAAAATATAACAAAACAAGACATTGTTGCCCTTCAGCCTTTATTAAAGCTCACTTTTGACATCATAAAATGACCAACAATTGACATACAAGTTGATTTTAGCTTAGTGGAGAAAAAAAGCAGCACAAATCATTGTTCTAATATCATCAATAAAAATTTGAATGTGTATTGTATTGTGTATCGTATCGTGATTGATGTATCACAGTATGTACCAAATCATCGCCCAGTGTATTGTATTGTGTATCGTATCGTGATTGATGTATCGCAATATGTATCAAATCATCGCCCAGTGTATTGTATTGTGTATCGTATCGTGATTGATGTATCACAATATGTACCAAATCATCGCCCAGTGTATTGTATTGTGTATCGTATCGTGATTGATGTATCACAATATGTACCAAATCATCGCCCAGTGTATCGTATTGTGTAGCGTATCGTGATTAATGTATCGCAATATGTATCAAATCATCGCCCAGTGTATCATATTGTGTAGCGTATCGTGATTGATGTATCTGAATATGTATCAAATCATTGCCCAGTGTATCATATTGTGTATCATATCGTGATTGTTGTATCACAATATGTACCAAATCATCGCCCAGTATATCGTATCGTGTATTTTTTGGTGATTGATGTATCACAATATGTATCAAATCATCGCCCAGTGTATCGTATCGTGATTGATGTATCTGAATATGTATCAAATCGTCGCCCAGTGTATTGTATTGTGTATCGTATTGTGATTGATGTATCGCAATATGTATCAAATCGTCACCCAGTGTATCGTATCGTGATTGATGTTCCGCAACATGTATCAAATCGTCGCCCAGTGTATTGTATTGTGTATCGTATCATGATTGATGTATCACAGTATGTACCAAATCATCGCCCAGTGTATTGTATTGTGTATCGTATCGTGATTGATGTTACGCAACATGTATCAAATCGTCGCCCAGTGTATCGTATTGTGTATTGTATCGTGATTGATGTATCTGAATATGTATCAAATCGTCGCCCAGTGTATCATATTGTGTAGCAAATCGTGATTGATGTATCGCAATATGTATCAAATCGTCACCCAGTGTATCATATTGTGTAGCGTATCGTGATTGATGTATCGCAATATGTATCAAATCGTCACCCAGTGTATCGTATCGTGTAGCGTATCGTGATTGATGTATCGCAATATGTATCAAATCGTCACCCAGTGTATCATATTGTGTAGCGTATCGTGATTGATGTATCGCAATATGTATCAAATCGTCACCCAGTATATCGTATCGTGATTGATGTATCTGAATATGTATCAAATCATCGCCCAGTGTATCGTATCATGTATCATATCATGTATCGTATCATGATTGATGTATCGGAATATGTATCAAATGATCGCCCAGTGTATTGTATCGTGTAGCGTATTGTGATTGATGTATCGCAATATGTATCAAATCGTAGCCCAGAGTATTGTTACAACCCTTATATTTATCATGAAAACTGAACTGCAATCCATCTGCGACACTTACAACTACATAATACATTACTGGTATGGGATTAAAACTACACTTTCTGTTGTAATTTATTCACAAAGAAAACATGATGCTTAGTTAAGGAAACAAATTGAATTATTTCCAAAGCCCATTGTTTGCAAAGTTTTATTTCTGTTGCAGGAGAAATTGGCCAAGGATAAAGCTCGAATGCAACAGAATCGTCACAGTTCACCAGAGACTTTTGTCCTTGACCTTTCCCAGTCTAGTCGTAGAAGTGACAACATGTCAGCTATCAGTCGCCCAGACAGCCCCAAGAAAGGAGGTACAATTGAACTAGCCATCAGGAACTGGGGGACTATACAAATTATTTTGCGTTGTTTGTCTGGTCTTCTGTCGTTTCAGCCCTCCGTCATTCCGCTATCTTGTGCAGGCTCTATCTCATATACATGTACTAAAATTCATTGGAATTCATACTTAGGGTATTTGTTCACCTTGGTGAGGTGGTGTGCTATTTATCAAAAGTTGGTCACTCTAACTTACATTTTGACTTTTTACCTTACATCAAATAAAATGTTTGTCGGGGCTCTATCTTCTACACTTCAAGTCACTGAAACTTGAGGTAGGGGTTCACCTTGGTGAGGCAATATGTTGTTTATCAAAAGAAAGTCACCCTGACCTATATTTTGACCTCTGACCTACATCTCATGCACTACTTTGGGTATGGGATCACATGGGTGAGGCAGCCACTCTTTATACAGAGTGGTATGACTTGACACTTTCACCCCTGAAGACACATTTGAACTCTACCAATTCAGTGGTTGGAATAGCTCAGTACTGTTAAGAGTTAATATTGTTGCTTAAGCTTTATTTTGCATTACAATACAAATGTAAAATTCTACTGATGGCTAAAAGGTTAATTCAGCATTATTGACTGAATAATGTTAATATTTACATTGTGACATCCATTATTTTATCATTTTAGGTAAATTCTCCCCTAGGAAGTATAAACCTGATGATGACGACGGAGGATTCACTACAAGGGATTCATCTAGACTGTCTAATCACAGCTCAAACCCTGATGTGTCGGCCAAGTCTGTAGGTGTGTCAGCATCAACACCAACCACAGAGTCCATTGGGGTGACTGCAAACAGTACCTCAGACCAAAGTGGTCATCGGGGCATGCCAGGATTTGCTTATGTAAATCCAAAAGATTTGGAAGCGTCATTTTCTCAATATAGTATGTTTGGGCGATCAGTTGACCCAACATATCATAATAGGAAAAGTTACCATTGTAACCAACATCGTGGTGGCCGACATCGAACACGAGACTACGATTCTGACACAGGATATCGTAGCGAGACGGAAGTGGCTAGGTTACATAGACAGCAGGTTCTTGCCCATCAGCAAGAGCGACGCGGTTACGAGAGTGAACGCGAGTCTCGAACGTCCCGACGAAAAGGTCGGGATGGGTACTCGAGTGATCTTGAATGTTATCAAAGTCGGGGTGGAGACTCGCGAGACATTGCTTACAGAGGAGTTCCACTGCATCAACAACACAATGCAAACAGTCTTCCGTATGATCTAAATGAGTCTCAAAGACAGGTGAATCACATGCCACATAAAACTTCAAACCCCCATTTAAGTATAAAAGGCAGTGATATGTACTTGGACAGTATTCACATGATGGTTAATGATAATTATAAAGACAGTCAAAAACCTGTGATGAGGAATTCTGATCAGTATATGGACCAATCCATATCCCATGCCCCACACAGCATAGACCGATCCTTACCCCTACAATCACGCAGTGTGGACAGAACACTGCCACCTCCCTCCCCTGGTCAGTTTCACAGAAGTAAGATTATTGACCAAAGTACCCCAACAACTGCTGAACCTCCTCAGGGTTTCCCACCAGGGGGTATCGAAAGGTCAAGGTCAAATAGTGCTAGTGGCAGTCATGACGACAATGATATACGTGTGACAGACCAGCGGAGGGATATGTACAATAGTAGTAACACAAGGGACTATTCCAATAGATCAACTCCGGTAAGTACCAGTAACTGAATCAATACTTCATCAAATATTGACTTCAATTGTCTGATTGTATATGTATTATTATTGAATTTTCTTAACTGACAAACTTTTGATATGTGTCCTTGTTTCTACTTCAGTCCAATCAAAGTAATGGTTTGCCTCCTCCATACAAACCAGCACCCCCGTATGTCTCGTCTCCAGGGCAGAAAAAGCTCCCTCCAACACCCAACAGGAATTCTCCGTATGGTGTCTTAAATTATGACAGAAGGGGAAACAACTCTCCTACTATGCACCAGAGACTGTCAGGAATGACAATTCAGGAACAGCGGGAGAGTAAGACAGGCCCTGATAAATATGCTGATATGAATGGGATGTCAGGGAACGTGGACTACGGCCGGAGCAATCCAACCCGACAATCGAAGAAAGACTTCAATTACAATGACAGAAACGGCTCTGATGGTTTATCTGATTCACACAATGACTCCCGAACCTCACATGATGAATACAAGTTCAACTATAACAGTGATCGGTCAACCATGTCTGTATCTCCAGATAGATCCAGGACTCCAGTGTCCAGTTCTTTTGATGAACACAGGGACTCTCCGCGGGAGTCGGGCTACAGTAGTAGGGAGCATAGTAGTCATAGAAACTCCCCATTTGACACTCCCCAAAAATATAACCAGCCTCCTCCCCCTGGGTCATACACTCACATGTCCCAGGGGTCGTACGGGGATAGCAGTGAAGGTCGTGTGCCCAACATGTCAAATTATGAGGATGTAAATGCATTTGAGAACAGTAACTCGGAGCCCACCTCTCAGGTATCAAGTTCGTCGGACAGTGGGTACTACCATGGTCAGCATTTTGACAAGCCTGCGCAAACGCCTTCAAAATACTCAGGTTAGTTACACATCTGTAAATAGGCAGTTGACTCTTCAAATACTTTAACCCTGCTTGGTAATCATGTAGCAGTAATCCATTCTTAATATACTCCTATAGGTAGCAGCCTTACTGTGACAAGGTTGGGAAACACCTCTGAAGGGTAGCATTGTAGAATTCTGTCTATATCTTCCCGAAATTCAGTAATTAAGTAAATGATCTGTGATCTGGTTAACTTAAATTACACTCAAGGCTCATTTTTTGAAATGTTATAACTCGAAGGCCCCATTTAATTTGAACTGTACGTTTCACTGCTCCCTGCCAAACAAAACACTATATGTTCAAACTTGCATAAGTCTTATAACTCAAAGTTTTGACAGGGTGCTGCGAACTTGAAGTAACGAGGTTGGACACTACTTGTGGCTATCACATCTGTTCACAAGCTCTTGATGTTAAATCCTCTGTTTTTAAATGTACATTACATGTAATGTTCGTTTTATGTGATCATGTAGATCTCCAAAATAATGACCATATACGGAAGACTGCTTTACCATTACGGTCTCTGGTGAGTGAAAATCACATCCAATATGGCTGATGTATTGACGTTCATTTCAAACCACAGACTTTGAAATATATCTATATAAGGCAAAACCTCCTATCTGATTAAAACCCTTTGGCTTCTAATAGCAGCAAAAGTTGAGTTGATAAAAATGGCCCTCACTGTTGATCGCAACAAAAGTGTAATTTTCAATCACTAGTTGTTCGTAAGTAAAATCTATATTTGAAATACCTATATTTATGTCTTAAAACGAAAGTAGAATACTTCTGATTGGTTCTGATGACTCTTGGAAGTTTGCGATAAAATGATGCACAAGACAACTGAAGTTGGGAAAATTGCCACAAAGGCTGACACAGGTGAAACTTTCCTTCCCTAACATCAATTCTGATAAAAATAGAGTTTGTATGGTGCAAATTCATTAATAACGAATTGATCAGATGTAACGCAATCAGCAACACTTGAACAAGTTCTTTTTATATCAGGCGTGCCGCTAACCCTCAAAGGTAGCTCTGGTCTCGTTCATCAGTACATACCAAACTGTAAACAATGAATTTACCGATATTTCCAATTTCCAGATACATTAAAATGCCAAAATTTGTGGTAAGATGAATGAAAAACTAAAAAAAAAAAAAAGCTTTAATTGAAGTTATACCTGATCATATTTTAATCGAGAATCGCCAGAAATATTAAATTTTAGAAAATAGAAATACATGAATAGAAAGTTTCTCTATTATGATATGCAGTAAAAAAAACACCTTATTTTATGATTTTAATGTCAAAATCCTATGTTTAATCAAATAAGTAATAAATATTACCTTTATGTGAAAGATAACTTTAGATGAAAATCTGTTATAACTTAAATCATTGAAAATTATGGGATCTGCACAAAAAAGTTTGTTTTCAGTAATTGCATTACTTTGTTTGTAGATACATGCGTGTAATCTTCTAGAAACTGATGGTTTTATTTCAAGATTCTTTTCTCTGATCATAGATTACAGTTACCCTCCGGAGTCCCGATATACCACGTCACCAGGGCAACAATACCCCTACACACCGTACGCAACACCCGTACCATCTTCCCCAAGATCAGGGGGGACAACCAACCCCAACCAAAGCAACGAATCTCGCCCAGCAATCAAAATGATCCAGAATGACCTGAAGGGAGATAAGGTGAGGTTTATAAGGTGCTGAGGGCTGTAGACTGAAGGGAGATAAGTTGAGGTTTGTAAGGTGCTGTAGACTGAATGGAGATAAGGTGAGGTTTGTAAGGTGCTGAGTGTTGTAGACTGAAGGGAGATAAGGTGAGGTTTGTAAGGTGCTGAGTGTTGTAGACTGAAGGGAGATAAGGTGAGGTTTGTAAGGTGCTGAGTGTTGTAGAGTGAAGGGAGATAAGGTGAAGTTTATAAGGTGCTGAGGGCTGTAGACTGAAGGGAGATAAGGGGAGGTTGATAAGGTGCTGAGTGCTGTAGACTGAAGGGAGATAAGGTGAGGTTTATAAGGTGCTGAGTGCTGTAGACTGAAGGGAGATAAGGTGAGGTTTGTAAGGCGCTGAATGCTGTAGACTGAAGGGAGATAAGGTGAGGTTTGTAAGGGTGCTGTAGACTGAAGGGAGATAAGGTGAGGTTTGTAAGGTGCTGAGTGCTGTAGACTGAAGGGAGATAAGGTGAGGTTTGTAAGGCGCTGAGTGCTGTAGACTGAAGGGAGATAAGGTGAGGTTTGTAAGGTGCTGAGTGCTGTAGACTGAAGGAGATAAGGTGAGGTTTGTAAGGCGCTGAGTGCTGTAGACTGAAGGGAGATAAGGTGAGGTTTGTAAGGTGCTGAGTGCTGTAGAGTGAAGGGAGATAAGGTGAAGTTTATAAGGTGCTGAGGGCTGTAGACTGAAGGGAGATAAGGGGAGGTTTATAAGGTGCTGAGGGCTGTAGACTGAAGGGAGATAAGGTGAGGTTTGTAAGGGTGCTGTAGACTGAAGGGAGATAAGGTGAGGTTTGTAAGGTGCTGAGTGCTGTAGACTGAAGGGAGATAAGGTGAGGTTTGTAAGGTGCTGAGTGCTGTAGACTGAAGGGAGATAAGGTGAGGTTTGTAAGGTGCTGAGTGCTGTATACTGAAGGGAGATAAGGTGAGGTTTGTAAGGTGCTGAGTGTTGTAGACTGAAGGGAGATAAAGTGAGGTTTGTAAGGGTGCTGTAGACTGAAGGGAGATGAGATGAGGTTTATAAGGTGCTGAGGGCTGTAGACTGAAGGGAGATAAGGTGAGGTTTGTAAGGGTGCTGTAGACTGAAGGGAGATAAGGTGAGGTTTGTAAGGTGCTGAGTGTTGTAGACTGAAGGGAGATAAGTTGAGGTTTGTAAGGTGCTGTAGACTGAATGGAGATAAGGTGAGGTTTGTAAGGTGCTGAGTGTTGTAGACTGAAGGGAGATAAGGTGAGGTTTGTAAGGTGCTGAGTGTTGTAGACTGAAGGGAGATAAGGTGAGGTTTGTAAGGTGCTGAGTGTTGTAGACTGAAGGGAGATAAGGTGAGGTTTGTAAGGTGCTGAGTGCTGTAGAGTGAAGGGAGATAAGGTGAAGTTTATAAGGTGCTGAGGGCTGTAGACTGAAGGGAGATGAGGTGAGGTTTATAAGGTGCTGAGAGCTGTAGACTGAAGGGAGATAAGGTGAGGTTTGTAAGGGTGCTGTAGACTGAAGGGAGATAAGGTGAGGTTTGTAAGGTACTGAGTGCTGTAGACTGAAGGGAGATAAGGTGAGGTTTGTAAGGTGCTGAGTGCTGTAGACTGAAGGGAGATAAGGTGAGGTTTGTAAGGTGCTGAGTGCTGTAGAGTGAAGGGAGATAAGGTGAAGTTTATAAGGTGCTGAGGGCTGTAGACTGAAGGGAGATAAGGGGAGGTTTATAAGGTGCTGAGGGCTGTAGACTGAAGGGAGATAAGGTGAGGTTTGTAAGGGTGCTGTAGACTGAAGGGAGATAAGGTGAGGTTTGTAAGGTGCTGAGTGCTGTAGACTGAAGGGAGATAAGGTGAGGTTTGTAAGGGTGCTGAGTGCTGTAGACTGAAGGGAGATAAGGTGAGGTTTATAAGGCGCTGAGTGCTGTAGACTGAAGGGAGATAAGGTGAGGTTTGTAAGGTGCTGAGTGCTGTAGAGTGAAGGGAGATAAGGTGAAGTTTATAAGGTGCTGAGGGCTGTAGACTGAAGGGAGATAAGGTGAGGTTTGTAAGGGTGCTGTAGACTGAAGGGAGATAAGGTGAGGTTTGTAAGGTGCTGAGTGCTGTAGACTGAAGGGAGATAAGGTGAGGTTTGTAAGGTGCTGAGTGCTGTAGACTGAAGGGAGATAAGGTGAGGTTTGTAAGGTGCTGAGTGTTGTAGACTGAAGGGAGATAAAGTGAGGTTTGTAAGAGTGCTGTAGACTGAAGGGAGATGAGGTGAGGTTTATAAGGTGCTGAGGGCTGTAGACTGAAGGGAGATAAGGTGAGGTTTGTAGGGGTGCTGTAGACTGAAGGGAGATAAGGTGAGGTTTGTAAGGTGCTGAGTGTTGTAGACTGAAGGGAGATAAGTTGAGGTTTGTAAGGGTGCTGTAGACTGAATGGAGATAAGGTGAGGTTTGTAAGGGTGCTGTGGACTGAATGGAGATAAGGTGAGGTTTGTAAGGGTGCTGAGTGCTGTAGACTGAAGGGAGATAAGGTGAGGTTTGTAAGGGTGCTGAGTGCTGTAGACTGAAGGGAGATAAGGTGAGGTTTGTAAGGGTGCTGAGTGCTGTAGACTGAAGGGAGATAAGGTGAGGTTTGTAAGGTGCTGAGTGCTGTAGACTGAAGGGAGATAAGGTGATGTTTGTAAGGTGCTGAGTGTTGTAGACTGAAGGGAGATAAGGTGAGGTTTGTAAGGTGCTGAGTGTTGTAGACTGAAGGGAGATAAGGTGAGGTTTGTAAGGTGCTGAGTGTTGTAGACTGAAGGGAGATAAGGGGAGGTTTATAAGGTGCTGAGGGCTGTAGACTGAAGGGAGATAAGGGGAGGTTTATAAGGTGCTGAGGGCTGTAGACTGAAGGGAGATAAGGGGAGGTTTATAAGGTGCTGAGGGCTGTAGACTGAAGGGAGATAAGGTGAGGTTTGTAAGGTGCTGTAGACTGAAGGGAGATAAGGTGAGGTTTGTAAGGTGCTGAGTGCTGTAGACTGAAGGGAGATAAGGTGAGGTTTGTAAGGTGCTGAGTGCTGTAGAGTGAAGGGAGATAAGGTGAAGTTTATAAGGTGCTGAGGGCTGTAGACTGAAGGGAGATAAGGGAAGGTTTATAAGGTGCTGAGTGCTGTAGACTGAAGGGAGATAAGGTGAGGTTTGTAAGGGTGCTGTAGACTGAAGGGAGATAAGGTGAGGTTTGTAAGGTGCTGAGTGCTGTAGACTGAAGGGAGATAAGGTGAGGTTTGTAAGGCGCTGAGTGCTGTAGACTGAAGGGAGATAAGGTGAGGTTTGTAAGGTGCTGAGTGCTGTAGACTGAAGAGAGATAAGGTGAGGTTTGTAAGGTGCTGAGTGCTGTAGACTGAAGGGAGATAAGGTGAGGTTTGTAAGGTGCTGAGTGCTGTATACTGAAGGGAGATAAGGTGAGGTTTGTAAGGTGCTGAGTGTTGTAGACTGAAGGGAGATAAAGTGAGGTTTGTAAGAGTGCTGTAGACTGAAGGGAGATGAGGTGAGGTTTATAAGGTGCTGAGGGTTGTAGACTGAAGGGAGATAAGGTGAGGTTTGTAGGGGTGCTGTAGACTGAAGGGAGATAAGGTGAGGTTTGTAAGGTGCTGAGTGTTGTAGACTGAAGGGAGATAAGTTGAGGTTTGTAAGGGTGCTGTAGACTGAATGGAGATAAGGTGAGGTTTGTAAGGGTGCTGTGGACTGAATGGAGATAAGGTGAGGTTTGTAAGGGTGCTGAGTGCTGTAGACTGACGGGAGATAAGGTGAGGTTTGTAAGGGTGCTGAGTGCTGTAGACTGAAGGGAGATAAGGTGAGGTTTGTAAGGGTGCTGAGTGCTGTAGACTGAAGGGAGATAAGGTGAGGTTTGTAAGGTGCTGAGTGCTGTAGACTGAAGGGAGATAAGGTGATGTTTGTAAGGTGCTGAGTGTTGTAGACTGAAGGGAGATAAGGTGAGGTTTGTAAGGTGCTGAGTGTTGTAGACTGAAGGGAGATAAGGTGAGGTTTGTAAGGTGCTGAGTGTTGTAGACTGAAGGGAGATAAGGTGAAGTTTGTAAGGTGCTGAGGGCTGTAGACTGAAGGGAGATAAGGGGAGGTTTATAAGGTGCTGAGGGCTGTAGACTGAAGGGAGATAAGGGGAGGTTTATAAGGTGCTGAGGGCTGTAGACTGAAGGGAGATAAGGTGAGGTTTGTAAGGTGCTGTAGACTGAAGGGAGATAAGGTGAGGTTTGTAAGGTGCTGAGTGCTGTAGACTGAAGGGAGATAAGGTGAGGTTTGTAAGGTGCTGAGTGCTGTAGAGTGAAGGGAGATAAGGTGAAGTTTATAAGGTGCTGAGGGCTGTAGACTGAAGGGAGATAAGGGAAGGTTTATAAGGTGCTGAGTGCTGTAGACTGAAGGGAGATAAGGTGAGGTTTGTAAGGGTGCTGTAGACTGAAGGGAGATAAGGTGAGGTTTGTAAGGTGCTGAGTGCTGTAGACTGAAGGGAGATAAGGTGAGGTTTGTAAGGCGCTGAGTGCTGTAGACTGAAGGGAGATAAGGTGAGGTTTGTAAGGTGCTGAGTGCTGTAGACTGAAGAGAGATAAGGTGAGGTTTGTAAGGTGCTGAGTGCTGTAGACTGAAGGGAGATAAGGTGAGGTTTGTAAGGTGCTGAGTGCTGTATACTGAAGGGAGATAAGGTGAGGTTTGTAAGGTGCTGAGTGCTGTAGACTGAAGGGAGATAAAGTGAGGTTAGTAAGGGTGCTGTAGACTGAAGGGAGATGAGGTGAGGTTTATAAGGTGCTGAGGGCTGTAGACTGAAGGGAGATAAGGTGAGGTTTGTAAGGGTGCTGTAGACTGAAGGGAGATAAGGTGAGGTTTGTAAGGTGCTGAGTGTTGTAGACTGAAGGGAGATAAGGTGAGGTTTGTAAGGTGCTGAGTGTTGTAGACTGAAGGGAGATAAGGTGAGGTTTGTAAGGTGCTGAGTGTTGTAGACTGAAGGGAGATAAGGTGAGGTTTGTAAGGTGCTGAGTGTTGTAGACTGAAGGGAGATAAGGTGAGGTTTGTAAGGTGCTGAGGGCTGTAGAGTGAAGGGAGATAAGGTGAAGTTTATAAGGTGCTGAGGGCTGTAGACTGAAGGGAGATAAGGGGAGGTTTATAAGGTGCTGAGGGCTGTAGACTGAAGGGAGATAAGGTGAGGTTTGTAAGGTGCTGTAGACTGAAGGGAGATAAGGTGAGGTTTGTAAGGTGCTGAGTGCTGTAGACTGAAGGGAGATAAGGTGAGGTTTGTAAGGTGCTGAGTGCTGTAGAGTGAAGGGAGATAAGGTGAAGTTTATAAGGTGCTGAGGGCTGTAGACTGAAGGGAGATAAGGGAAGGTTTATAAGGTGCTGAGTGCTGTAGACTGAAGGGAGATAAGGTGAGGTTTGTAAGGGTGCTGTAGACTGAAGGGAGATAAGGTGAGGTTTGTAAGGTGCTGAGTGCTGTAGACTGAAGGGAGATAAGGTGAGGTTTGTAAGGCGCTGAGTGCTGTAGACTGAAGGGAGATAAGGTGAGGTTTGTAAGGTGCTGAGTGCTGTAGACTGAAGGGAGATAAGGTGATGTTTGTAAGGTGCTGAGTGTTGTAGACTGAAGGGAGATAAGGTGAGGTTTGTAAGGTGCTGAGTGTTGTAGACTGAAGGGAGATAAGGTGAGGTTTGTAAGGTGCTGAGTGTTGTAGACTGAAGGGAGATAAGGGGAGGTTTATAAGGTGCTGAGGGCTGTAGACTGAAGGGAGATAAGGGGAGGTTTATAAGGTGCTGAGGGCTGTAGACTGAAGGGAGATAAGGGGAGGTTTATAAGGTGCTGAGGGCTGTAGACTGAAGGGAGATAAGGTGAGGTTTGTAAGGTGCTGTAGACTGAAGGGAGATAAGGTGAGGTTTGTAAGGTGCTGAGTGCTGTAGACTGAAGGGAGATAAGGTGAGGTTTGTAAGGTGCTGAGTGCTGTAGAGTGAAGGGAGATAAGGTGAAGTTTATAAGGTGCTGAGGGCTGTAGACTGAAGGGAGATAAGGGAAGGTTTATAAGGTGCTGAGTGCTGTAGACTGAAGGGAGATAAGGTGAGGTTTGTAAGGGTGCTGTAGACTGAAGGGAGATAAGGTGAGGTTTGTAAGGTGCTGAGTGCTGTAGACTGAAGGGAGATAAGGTGAGGTTTGTAAGGCGCTGAGTGCTGTAGACTGAAGGGAGATAAGGTGAGGTTTGTAAGGTGCTGAGTGCTGTAGACTGAAGAGAGATAAGGTGAGGTTTGTAAGGTGCTGAGTGCTGTAGACTGAAGGGAGATAAGGTGAGGTTTGTAAGGTGCTGAGTGCTGTATACTGAAGGGAGATAAGGTGAGGTTTGTAAGGTGCTGAGTGTTGTAGACTGAAGGGAGATAAAGTGAGGTTTGTAAGAGTGCTGTAGACTGAAGGGAGATGAGGTGAGGTTTATAAGGTGCTGAGGGTTGTAGACTGAAGGGAGATAAGGTGAGGTTTGTAGGGGTGCTGTAGACTGAAGGGAGATAAGGTGAGGTTTGTAAGGTGCTGAGTGTTGTAGACTGAAGGGAGATAAGTTGAGGTTTGTAAGGGTGCTGTAGACTGAATGGAGATAAGGTGAGGTTTGTAAGGGTGCTGTGGACTGAATGGAGATAAGGTGAGGTTTGTAAGGGTGCTGAGTGCTGTAGACTGACGGGAGATAAGGTGAGGTTTGTAAGGGTGCTGAGTGCTGTAGACTGAAGGGAGATAAGGTGAGGTTTGTAAGGGTGCTGAGTGCTGTAGACTGAAGGGAGATAAGGTGAGGTTTGTAAGGTGCTGAGTGCTGTAGACTGAAGGGAGATAAGGTGATGTTTGTAAGGTGCTGAGTGTTGTAGACTGAAGGGAGATAAGGTGAGGTTTGTAAGGTGCTGAGTGTTGTAGACTGAAGGGAGATAAGGTGAGGTTTGTAAGGTGCTGAGTGTTGTAGACTGAAGGGAGATAAGGTGAAGTTTGTAAGGTGCTGAGGGCTGTAGACTGAAGGGAGATAAGGGGAGGTTTATAAGGTGCTGAGGGCTGTAGACTGAAGGGAGATAAGGGGAGGTTTATAAGGTGCTGAGGGCTGTAGACTGAAGGGAGATAAGGTGAGGTTTGTAAGGTGCTGTAGACTGAAGGGAGATAAGGTGAGGTTTGTAAGGTGCTGAGTGCTGTAGACTGAAGGGAGATAAGGTGAGGTTTGTAAGGTGCTGAGTGCTGTAGAGTGAAGGGAGATAAGGTGAAGTTTATAAGGTGCTGAGGGCTGTAGACTGAAGGGAGATAAGGGAAGGTTTATAAGGTGCTGAGTGCTGTAGACTGAAGGGAGATAAGGTGAGGTTTGTAAGGGTGCTGTAGACTGAAGGGAGATAAGGTGAGGTTTGTAAGGTGCTGAGTGCTGTAGACTGAAGGGAGATAAGGTGAGGTTTGTAAGGCGCTGAGTGCTGTAGACTGAAGGGAGATAAGGTGAGGTTTGTAAGGTGCTGAGTGCTGTAGACTGAAGAGAGATAAGGTGAGGTTTGTAAGGTGCTGAGTGCTGTAGACTGAAGGGAGATAAGGTGAGGTTTGTAAGGTGCTGAGTGCTGTATACTGAAGGGAGATAAGGTGAGGTTTGTAAGGTGCTGAGTGCTGTAGACTGAAGGGAGATAAAGTGAGGTTAGTAAGGGTGCTGTAGACTGAAGGGAGATGAGGTGAGGTTTATAAGGTGCTGAGGGCTGTAGACTGAAGGGAGATAAGGTGAGGTTTGTAAGGGTGCTGTAGACTGAAGGGAGATAAGGTGAGGTTTGTAAGGTGCTGAGTGTTGTAGACTGAAGGGAGATAAGGTGAGGTTTGTAAGGTGCTGAGTGTTGTAGACTGAAGGGAGATAAGGTGAGGTTTGTAAGGTGCTGAGTGTTGTAGACTGAAGGGAGATAAGGTGAGGTTTGTAAGGTGCTGAGTGTTGTAGACTGAAGGGAGATAAGGTGAGGTTTGTAAGGTGCTGAGGGCTGTAGAGTGAAGGGAGATAAGGTGAAGTTTATAAGGTGCTGAGGGCTGTAGACTGAAGGGAGATAAGGGGAGGTTTATAAGGTGCTGAGGGCTGTAGACTGAAGGGAGATAAGGTGAGGTTTGTAAGGTGCTGTAGACTGAAGGGAGATAAGGTGAGGTTTGTAAGGTGCTGAGTGCTGTAGACTGAAGGGAGATAAGGTGAGGTTTGTAAGGTGCTGAGTGCTGTAGAGTGAAGGGAGATAAGGTGAAGTTTATAAGGTGCTGAGGGCTGTAGACTGAAGGGAGATAAGGGAAGGTTTATAAGGTGCTGAGTGCTGTAGACTGAAGGGAGATAAGGTGAGGTTTGTAAGGGTGCTGTAGACTGAAGGGAGATAAGGTGAGGTTTGTAAGGTGCTGAGTGCTGTAGACTGAAGGGAGATAAGGTGAGGTTTGTAAGGCGCTGAGTGCTGTAGACTGAAGGGAGATAAGGTGAGGTTTGTAAGGTGCTGAGTGTTGTAGACTGAAGGGAGATAAGGTGAGGTTTGTAAGGTGCTGAGTGCTGTAGACTGAAGGGAGATAAGGTGAGGTTTGTAAGGTGCTGAGTGCTGTATACTGAAGGGAGATAAGGTGAGGTTTGTAAGGTGCTGAGTGTTGTAGACTGAAGGGAGATAAAGTGAGGTTAGTAAGGGTGCTGTAGACTGAAGGGAGATGAGGTGAGGTTTATAAGGTGCTGAGGGCTGTAGACTGAAGGGAGATAAGGTGAGGTTTGTAAGGGTGCTGTAGACTGAAGGGAGATAAGGTGAGGTTTGTAAGGTGCTGAGTGTTGTAGACTGAAGGGAGATAAGGTGAGGTTTGTAAGGTGCTGAGTGTTGTAGACTGAAGGGAGATAAGGTGAGGTTTGTAAGGTGCTGAGTGTTGTAGACTGAAGGGAGATAAAGTGAGGTTTGTAAGGGTGCTGTAGACTGAAGGGAGATGAGATGAGGTTTATAAGGTGCTGAGGGCTGTAGACTGAAGGGAGATAAGGTGAGGTTTGTAAGGGTGCTGTAGACTGAAGAGAGATAAGGTGAGGTTTGTAAGGTGCTGAGTGCTGTAGACTGAAGGGAGATAAGGTGAGGTTTGTAAGGGTGCTGAGTGCTGTAGACTGAAGGGAGATAAGGTGAGGTTTGTAAGGTGCTGAGTGTTGTAGACTGAAGGGAGATAAGGTGAGGTTTGTAAGGATGCTGAGTGCTGTAGACTGAAGGGAGATAAGGTGAGGTTTGTAAGGTGCTGAGTGTTGTAGACTGAAGGGAGATAAGGTGAGGTTTGTAAGGGTGCTGTAGAGTGAAGGGAGATAAGGTGAGGTTTGTAAGGTGCTGAGTGTTGTAGACTGAAGGGAGATAAGGTGAGGTTTGTAAGGGTGCTGTGGACTGAAGGGAGATAAGTTGAGGTTTGTAAGGGTGCTGAGTGCTGTAGACTGAAGGGAGATAAGGTGAGGTTTGTAAGGTGCTGAGTGTTGTAGACTGAAGGGAGATAAGGTGAGGTTTGTAAGGATGCTGAGTGCTGTAGACTGAAGGGAGATAAGGTGATGTTTGTAAGGTGCTGAGTGTTGTAGACTGAAGGGAGATAAGGTGAGGTTTGTAAGGTGCTGAGTGTTGTAGACTGAAGGGAGATAAGGTGAGGTTTGTAAGGTGCTGAGTGTTGTAGACTGAAGGGAGATAAGGGGAGGTTTATAAGGTGCTGAGGGCTGTAGACTGAAGGGAGATAAGGGGAGGTTTATAAGGTGCTGAGGGCTGTAGACTGAAGGGAGATAAGGGGAGGTTTATAAGGTGCTGAGGGCTGTAGACTGAAGGGAGATAAGGTGAGGTTTGTAAGGTGCTGTAGACTGAAGGGAGATAAGGTGAGGTTTGTAAGGTGCTGAGTGCTGTAGACTGAAGGGAGATAAGGTGAGGTTTGTAAGGTGCTGAGTGCTGTAGAGTGAAGGGAGATAAGGTGAAGTTTATAAGGTGCTGAGGGCTGTAGACTGAAGGGAGATAAGGGAAGGTTTATAAGGTGCTGAGTGCTGTAGACTGAAGGGAGATAAGGTGAGGTTTGTAAGGGTGCTGTAGACTGAAGGGAGATAAGGTGAGGTTTGTAAGGTGCTGAGTGCTGTAGACTGAAGGGAGATAAGGTGAGGTTTGTAAGGCGCTGAGTGCTGTAGACTGAAGGGAGATAAGGTGAGGTTTGTAAGGTGCTGAGTGCTGTAGACTGAAGAGAGATAAGGTGAGGTTTGTAAGGTGCTGAGTGCTGTAGACTGAAGGGAGATAAGGTGAGGTTTGTAAGGTGCTGAGTGCTGTATACTGAAGGGAGATAAGGTGAGGTTTGTAAGGTGCTGAGTGTTGTAGACTGAAGGGAGATAAAGTGAGGTTTGTAAGAGTGCTGTAGACTGAAGGGAGATGAGGTGAGGTTTATAAGGTGCTGAGGGTTGTAGACTGAAGGGAGATAAGGTGAGGTTTGTAGGGGTGCTGTAGACTGAAGGGAGATAAGGTGAGGTTTGTAAGGTGCTGAGTGTTGTAGACTGAAGGGAGATAAGTTGAGGTTTGTAAGGGTGCTGTAGACTGAATGGAGATAAGGTGAGGTTTGTAAGGGTGCTGTGGACTGAATGGAGATAAGGTGAGGTTTGTAAGGGTGCTGAGTGCTGTAGACTGACGGGAGATAAGGTGAGGTTTGTAAGGGTGCTGAGTGCTGTAGACTGAAGGGAGATAAGGTGAGGTTTGTAAGGGTGCTGAGTGCTGTAGACTGAAGGGAGATAAGGTGAGGTTTGTAAGGTGCTGAGTGCTGTAGACTGAAGGGAGATAAGGTGATGTTTGTAAGGTGCTGAGTGTTGTAGACTGAAGGGAGATAAGGTGAGGTTTGTAAGGTGCTGAGTGTTGTAGACTGAAGGGAGATAAGGTGAGGTTTGTAAGGTGCTGAGTGTTGTAGACTGAAGGGAGATAAGGTGAAGTTTGTAAGGTGCTGAGGGCTGTAGACTGAAGGGAGATAAGGGGAGGTTTATAAGGTGCTGAGGGCTGTAGACTGAAGGGAGATAAGGGGAGGTTTATAAGGTGCTGAGGGCTGTAGACTGAAGGGAGATAAGGTGAGGTTTGTAAGGTGCTGTAGACTGAAGGGAGATAAGGTGAGGTTTGTAAGGTGCTGAGTGCTGTAGACTGAAGGGAGATAAGGTGAGGTTTGTAAGGTGCTGAGTGCTGTAGAGTGAAGGGAGATAAGGTGAAGTTTATAAGGTGCTGAGGGCTGTAGACTGAAGGGAGATAAGGGAAGGTTTATAAGGTGCTGAGTGCTGTAGACTGAAGGGAGATAAGGTGAGGTTTGTAAGGGTGCTGTAGACTGAAGGGAGATAAGGTGAGGTTTGTAAGGTGCTGAGTGCTGTAGACTGAAGGGAGATAAGGTGAGGTTTGTAAGGCGCTGAGTGCTGTAGACTGAAGGGAGATAAGGTGAGGTTTGTAAGGTGCTGAGTGCTGTAGACTGAAGAGAGATAAGGTGAGGTTTGTAAGGTGCTGAGTGCTGTAGACTGAAGGGAGATAAGGTGAGGTTTGTAAGGTGCTGAGTGCTGTATACTGAAGGGAGATAAGGTGAGGTTTGTAAGGTGCTGAGTGCTGTAGACTGAAGGGAGATAAAGTGAGGTTAGTAAGGGTGCTGTAGACTGAAGGGAGATGAGGTGAGGTTTATAAGGTGCTGAGGGCTGTAGACTGAAGGGAGATAAGGTGAGGTTTGTAAGGGTGCTGTAGACTGAAGGGAGATAAGGTGAGGTTTGTAAGGTGCTGAGTGTTGTAGACTGAAGGGAGATAAGGTGAGGTTTGTAAGGTGCTGAGTGTTGTAGACTGAAGGGAGATAAGGTGAGGTTTGTAAGGTGCTGAGTGTTGTAGACTGAAGGGAGATAAGGTGAGGTTTGTAAGGTGCTGAGTGTTGTAGACTGAAGGGAGATAAGGTGAGGTTTGTAAGGTGCTGAGGGCTGTAGAGTGAAGGGAGATAAGGTGAAGTTTATAAGGTGCTGAGGGCTGTAGACTGAAGGGAGATAAGGGGAGGTTTATAAGGTGCTGAGGGCTGTAGACTGAAGGGAGATAAGGTGAGGTTTGTAAGGTGCTGTAGACTGAAGGGAGATAAGGTGAGGTTTGTAAGGTGCTGAGTGCTGTAGACTGAAGGGAGATAAGGTGAGGTTTGTAAGGTGCTGAGTGCTGTAGAGTGAAGGGAGATAAGGTGAAGTTTATAAGGTGCTGAGGGCTGTAGACTGAAGGGAGATAAGGGAAGGTTTATAAGGTGCTGAGTGCTGTAGACTGAAGGGAGATAAGGTGAGGTTTGTAAGGGTGCTGTAGACTGAAGGGAGATAAGGTGAGGTTTGTAAGGTGCTGAGTGCTGTAGACTGAAGGGAGATAAGGTGAGGTTTGTAAGGCGCTGAGTGCTGTAGACTGAAGGGAGATAAGGTGAGGTTTGTAAGGTGCTGAGTGTTGTAGACTGAAGGGAGATAAGGTGAGGTTTGTAAGGTGCTGAGTGCTGTAGACTGAAGGGAGATAAGGTGAGGTTTGTAAGGTGCTGAGTGCTGTATACTGAAGGGAGATAAGGTGAGGTTTGTAAGGTGCTGAGTGTTGTAGACTGAAGGGAGATAAAGTGAGGTTAGTAAGGGTGCTGTAGACTGAAGGGAGATGAGGTGAGGTTTATAAGGTGCTGAGGGCTGTAGACTGAAGGGAGATAAGGTGAGGTTTGTAAGGGTGCTGTAGACTGAAGGGAGATAAGGTGAGGTTTGTAAGGTGCTGAGTGTTGTAGACTGAAGGGAGATAAGGTGAGGTTTGTAAGGTGCTGAGTGTTGTAGACTGAAGGGAGATAAGGTGAGGTTTGTAAGGTGCTGAGTGTTGTAGACTGAAGGGAGATAAAGTGAGGTTTGTAAGGGTGCTGTAGACTGAAGGGAGATGAGATGAGGTTTATAAGGTGCTGAGGGCTGTAGACTGAAGGGAGATAAGGTGAGGTTTGTAAGGGTGCTGTAGACTGAAGAGAGATAAGGTGAGGTTTGTAAGGTGCTGAGTGCTGTAGACTGAAGGGAGATAAGGTGAGGTTTGTAAGGGTGCTGAGTGCTGTAGACTGAAGGGAGATAAGGTGAGGTTTGTAAGGTGCTGAGTGTTGTAGACTGAAGGGAGATAAGGTGAGGTTTGTAAGGATGCTGAGTGCTGTAGACTGAAGGGAGATAAGGTGAGGTTTGTAAGGTGCTGAGTGTTGTAGACTGAAGGGAGATAAGGTGAGGTTTGTAAGGGTGCTGTAGAGTGAAGGGAGATAAGGTGAGGTTTGTAAGGTGCTGAGTGTTGTAGACTGAAGGGAGATAAGGTGAGGTTTGTAAGGGTGCTGTGGACTGAAGGGAGATAAGTTGAGGTTTATAAGGTGCTGAGGGCTGTAGACTGAAAGGAGATAAAGTGAGATTTGTGAGGGTGCTGTAGACTGAAGGGAGATAAGGTGAGGTTTGTAAGGTGCTGAGTGCTGTAGACTGAAGGGAGATAAGGTGAGGTATGTAAGGGTGCTGTAGACGGAAGGGAGATAAGGTGAGGTTTGTAAGGGTGCTGTAGACAGAAGGGAGATAAGGTGAGGTTTGTAAGGGTGCTGAGTGCTGTAGACTGAAGGGAGATAAGGTGAGGTTTGTAAGGGTGCTGTAGACTGAATGGAGATAAGGTGAGGTTTGTAAGGGTGCTTGCTGTAGACTGAAGGGAGATAAGGTGAGGTTTGTAAGGTGCTGAGTGCTGTAGAGGTTCAGTATACTGAACATAGACCAAATACTAACGATGTCACCAGTTTTACCATAATGCATGTCCTATATACAGTATTTTGAAGGCATCTGATTCCAATCATCATTTCCCGTTTTGAAATATGATAAAGTTTATGTTTTCATTGGGATACACTTTCTGGCAAGATTAAGATACATATACTGAAAGCATAACACTGTTTAGTTTCAGACAATTACCATGAGTTTTGCGGCATCTATAACACAGACCCCATTTCAGCTTCATTTGTAGATGTGCCCTCAGACTATCGAGAATATTATTTTTGTCAACAAATCATCATAGATCATAAAACTGTAACACATAACATGTGGTTTAATCTTCAGTTTGTTTGCACCTAATTATGCTCATTGCTGATTAACTTGTAACTGTGATTTAGTGGTATCTAGATAGCTGTGGTGACTTGATTTAGTGGTATCTAGATAGCTGTGGTGACTTGATTTAGTGGTATCTACATAGCTGTGGTGACTTGATTTAGTGGTATCTAGATAGCTGTGGTGACTTGATTTAATGGTATCTAGATAGCTGTGGTGACTTGATCTAGTGGTATCTAGATAGCTGTGGTGACTTGATCTAGTGGTATCTAGATAGCTGTGGTGACTTGATCTAGTGGTATCTAGATAGCTGTGGTGACTTGATTTAGTGGTATCTACATAGCTGTGGTGACTTGATTTAGTGGTATCTAGATAGCTGTGGTGACTTGATTTAGTGGTATCTACGTAGCTGTGGTGACTTGATTTAGTGGTATCTACATAGCTGTGGTGACTTGATTAAGTGGTATCTACATAGCTGTGGTGACTTGATTTAGTGGTATCTACATAGCTGTGGTGACTTGATTAAGTGGTATCTACATAGCTGTGGTGACTTGATTTAGTGGTATCTAGATAGCTGTGGTGACTTGATCTAGTGGTATCTACATAGCTGTGGTGACTTGATTTAGTGGTATCTAGATAGCTGTGGTGACTTGATTTAGTGGTATCTAGATAGCTGTGGTGACTTGATTTAGTGGTATCTTAGATAGCTGTGGTGACTTGATTTAGTGGTATCTAGATAGCTGTGGTGACTTTATTTAGTGGTATCTAGATAGCTGTGGTGACTTTATTTAGTGGAACAGTGCACTCCTCTTTATATCATGTTGCATCTGTCAGACAAAAAACATGATATTAACAGGAATGTGACATTAAGAGAAACATGTTTTTTCCATTAAATCTAGTGCATTTCCAATAACAGTAAACTAAAAGTAAACTATTCATTATTTGAGTTTGGTTTTGCTGTGTAAATGTTAGTTGACACTAATGTGTGGGTACGGGTTGGAGTTGACATCTATGACCGGTTAGTTGACACTTATGTGTAGTACGGGTTGGAGTTGACATCTATGACCGGTTAGTTGACACTTATGTGTAGGTACGGGTTGGAGTTGACATCTATGACTGGTTAGTTGACACTTATGTGTAGGTACGGGTTGGAGTTGACATCTATGACTGGTTAGTTGACACTTATGTGTAGGTACAGGTTGGAGTTGACATCTATGACTGGTTAGTTGACACTTATGTGTAGGTACGGGTTGGAGTTGACATCTATGACTGGTTAGTTGACACTTATGTGTAGGTATGGGTTGGAGTTGACATCTATGACTGGTTAGTTGACACTTATGTGTAGGTACAGGTTGGAGTTGACATCTATGACTGGTTAGTTGACACTTATGTGTAGGTACGGGTTGGAGTTGACATCTATGACCGGTTAGTTGACACTTATGTGTAGGTACGGGTTGGAGTTGACATCTATGACTGGTTAGTTGACACTTACGTGTAGTTACGGGTTGGAGTTGACATCTATGACTGGTTAGTTGACACTTATGTGTAGGTACGGGTTGGAGTTGACATCTATGACTGGTTAGTTGACACTTATGTGTAGGTATGGGTTGGAGTTGACATCTATGACCGGTTAGTTGACACTTATGTGTAGGTACGGGTTGGAGTTGACATCTATGACTGGTTAGTTGACACTAATGTGTGGGTACGGGTTGGAGTTGACATCTATGACTGGTTAGTTGACACTTATGTGTAGTACGGGTTGGAGTTGACATCTATGACCGGTTAGTTGACACTTATGTGTAGGTACGGGTTGGAGTTGACATCTATGACTGGTTAGTTGACACTTACGTGTAGTTACGGGTTGGAGTTGACATCTATGACTGGTTAGTTGACACTTATGTGTAGGTACGGGTTGGAGTTGACATCTATGACTGGTTAGTTGACACTTATGTGTAGGTATGGGTTGGAGTTGACATCTATGACCGGTTAGTTGACACTTATGTGTAGGTACGGGTTGGAGTTGACATCTATGACTGGTTAGTTGACACTAATGTGTGGGTACGGGTTGGAGTTGACATCTATGACTGGTTAGTTGACACTTATGTGTAGGTACGGGTTGGAGTTGACATCTATGACTGGTTAGTTGACACTTATGTGTAGGTACGGGTTGGAGTTGACATCTATGACTGGTTAGTTGACACTTATGTGTAGGTACAGGTTGGAGTTGACATCTATGACTGGTTAGTTGACACTTATGTGTAGGTACAGGTTGGAGTTGACATCTATGACTGGTTAGATGACACTTATGTGTAGGTACGGGTTGGAGTTGACATCTATGACTGGTTAGTTGACACTTATGTGTAGTACGGGTTGGAGTTGACATCTATGACTGGTTAGTTGACACTTATGTGTAGGTACGGGTTGGAGTTGACATCTATGACTGGTTAGTTGACACTTATGTGTAGGTACAGGTTGGAGTTGACATCTATGACTGGTTAGTTGACACTAATGTGTGGGTACGGGTTGGAGTTGACATCTATGACTGGTTAGTTGACACTTATGTGTAGGAACGGGTTGGAGTTGACATCTATGACCGGTTAGTTGACACTTATGTGTAGGTACAGGTTGGAGTTGACATCTATGACTGGTTAGTTGACACTAATGTGTGGGTACGGGTTGGAGTTGACATCTATGACTGGTTAGTTGACACTTATGTGTAGGTACAGGTTGGAGTTGACATCTATGACTGGTTAGTTGACACTTATGTGTAGGTACGGGTTGGAGTTGACATCTATGACCGGTTAGTTGACACTTATGTGTAGGTACGGGTTGGAGTTGACATCTATGACTGGTTAGTTGACACTTATGTGTAGGTACAGGTTGGAGTTGACATCTATGACTGGTTAGTTGACACTTATGTGTAGTACGGGTCGGGGTTGACATCTATGACCGGTTAGATGACACTTATTTTTTTATATGACCGCATGAGGATGTTATATTTTCAGTTCCGTGTGACTATAAAAAAGAATCCCGGCCTAGGGTTCAGTATCGCGGGAGGACACGGTGCCTACGGTAACCCGTACAGAGCAGGAGATAAAGTGAGTTTTAATCCTCTGACCTTGTCATAAAATCATGGTCCTAGTTATGTTTGGTCAGGACCTATATTTGATATGTTGAATTCAGTACAGTGATCAAAACAACACCCGGACTGAAATCAGTGGGAGGGATTGACAATCCTCACTGACACCATTTAGGGAGATGGACTGGAATTGCTTGTCAATTGTATGGGGCAACTAGAAAAGTTCATTATGTCACTACATAATGGGCTTGAATGTGCATTTTTTCCCTATTTTGCTCATATTTACCCTGTGCGCATGATCATACAATTGTAGCTAACGCTTGCTTTATTTACTAACAACTAGACGTAGTTCATAGAATACAAGTGTTTTGCTTTTATGTTGCATATTTCATATACAAGCTTTTCTTAGAGAATTTATAGCTCGTCATGAAAGAGTATCACTTTTATACAGTTTTCAGCTTTCCTTTTAAACAAGCATTTCATTATTTTTCATTTCCGTTATTAATCATGATAATCAGGCATCCGTCCGTCCGTCAATAATCGACTTCTTCTTCTTAGCCTTTACCACTGATCGGAATTTAATCAAATTTGGTAGCAAACATCCATATGTGGCTTGGACTTCAATTAATACAAATGATGGGGCTGACCCCCAGGGGCCTGAGGGGCTGGGCCATAAGGGGTCCATTTGGCTATATTCATATTAACAACTTCTTCTCTGGATCTGAGCAATGTGAAACATTCATATTTTAGTGGTAGCATCCTTAAGTGGCTGAGATTCAAATTTATACAAATAATTGGGCTGACCCCCCCAGAGGCCTGAGGGGCGGGGCCAAAAGGGAACCATTTTGCAATATTGATCTAACTTTTAAACAGTCGAGATCCTCACCCCAAAACTTCATATACAATTGCTTAGCATAAAGAGAACATCACAAATATGATTTTAGATTTGACCAAAGGGTTTGCCACGCCCTTACAGACATCCCACCCCAAAACTATACAGAAACAAACACAATCATGATATTATCATTGATGTAAGGGTCTAGCCCTGCCCTAGGGACCTTGGTTCTCAGTTAAGCTTGAAAACAGTGAGTTGAGATACCCACCCATTAACCTATCTTTAATTGATACAGATACACTTCAAGGATAATTCTTTGGGTCTGTCCCTGTCCATAGCATCTTTTTTGTCTTGCCTCGACAATAGTCGAGAAAGCGAGACTTAGGTGTTACTTTTCCGGTGGCGACGTCAACATTTGTGTTAAAGTCCACTTTCCACAGTGTTATAATTATCCAATTGAATTGAAAGATGGTCACATTGTTCAAACCATCATACTTACTACCTTATCTCAATTTAAATGAAATCGTGCGACACTTTTTATAGTGTTGCAGATATCCGATTAAATTGAAACTTAATGCAGTTACTAATATCATTATACTGAACATCTTACTGAAATTTGGACAAAATTTGTTTACAGGTTTTGCTGTTTTGGGTCAAAAACATGGGAATTTTGAGAATTTGCTTCAAAGTCCACTTTTTATAGTGTCACTGATATCAGATACAATTGAAACTTACAGTAGTTACTGATATCATCATACTGAACATCTCAATGAGATTTGGAAGTAATTTATTTGCAGGTTCTGCTGTTTTGGGACAAAAACATGTTTTTTTAACAGACATAAGGTTTTTAATACCATAAAGATTGATTTTTTTTCTGAACTTGGTTAATTTTTCATTAGAGAAAATAGCCAATTTATTTAAGCTGGCATGTAAACAGCAATTTTCTGCTGTAATTTTTACGTGAAGGCTTTTGCTTTGAGTATACTTGCTTTCTTTCCCTGTAGCTGTCAAACATTACAGCAGCAGCAGCCGTGGACGATACTTATGTCGAACTGCAGTGGGAGCCCAGGAATCCATCCTGTGGTGAGCCCCGGGGGCCAGGGTGCTGTGACCCCCTAACCACCCCCTCAGTGTTGTATAATTACAGAACTAACCCCTAATGTTACCTGACTGTGGTGTGCACTTCACTCTGTTTGTGTTGTAGTGTTGTGGTCAAAACCCATCTTTTTAGGGATTGAAAGTTACGGTTTCCTAAAGAAATTAACCACTAAAATACTGGTAACATTAAAATAGAATATTTAAAACAAGTTGAATCCAAGAATAACTGATCGATTGGATTTCATGAAGTGTAGTGTTAAACAAAAAATATGAAGTACCAAAGTGTTGTACTTGCCAACTTTTGATGGAAAATTGTGCAGTTAAGTATGAAAATGTGTGATGAAATTACGGGTTTATATTTTTACCACTTATATGAAAAATTCTTTAGTGCATCTGCAAGCTTGGGAGAGTTTCTTAAACCATGCTTTCTAATATTTAGGTGAGAAACTGTATGATTTATTTCTCAAAAGTTCAAAATGAGATATAAAATTCCATTCTCCAATAATTGTCATTATTTTCTACTGTTCTATGTAATAAATCAAGTGTACCTGTGTGAACCATGCTGCTGTAAGGATTCCGGGAGTAGTAGCTTTTTAGGTCACCTGAGACAACCTGTACGAAATGTTCCACCTGTAATCCGGGCGTTACAGAGGCATAATTTACAATGAATTCCAGTGAGAATTTACAATGAGAAACCAAGAGGTCTTGAGCAGGAAAAGGGGCGTAATCGGGCACTATATGTAAATGAGATGAGGCGTAAATTCTAAAAATTCCTGGCGTCATTTTGAAAATTCTAGGCGTCATTTTATAAATTCCAGGTTTCATTTTCCTGTTGCACAGTAATTGTTTATATGGGTGTTCTTTACCAAGAATCTGAAAGAAATGTCCTAAAATTGCCAAAACTAAATCCAGTACCAATATTATCCAGGATTCCATTTTGTCACCATTTACATGTGTATTAATGTTCTCAAAATCACTTCAGCAATTATCATTTCAAAGAAAAATATAATACCCAAGTAAAACAGATCATTATAATAGTGACATTCATTACATGTTCATAATGGCTCCATTTTACAATTTAAAGATTAATCATACTGGTAAACATATAGCACATTTTACAAATCAAATTACACATTATTTAACAGGAATATATTATTGTTGAATGCATCCAATATACTATATGTTACATATTTAAACAGTTATCCACTCATGTATAGTGCAGTCTATATTATATAGTGACCAGCTAGTCTAAAATCCATTTCAGTTATAATTATGAATTTTGTGCTTTAGAAAACAATTCACATCAGACAAAGCATGCAATAATACTCTACACTACCTTATTAAACCTAGGATACAATCCCAAGATAAACTACAGTCTCCAATTGTACAAAATTCCATTGAATTATCTATCACACTCTGCATGCTTTACATCGTGTCAGCCATCTTTGTCAGTTGGGGAAAATGGAGGGAATTTACATCAACAGGAAATTCATCCAAAAGCCCCAAATTCCTTCTCAACTTAAAATGACGCCTCAGTTTCCGCCTCACCCTTTAAAATGATGCCCGTAATAATTTCCTAGTGGAGTTGTAATGTGGCAGGAATTTTTCTTAAATTACGTGTCCTGCTACATTACAACCGTAATTTTGATTTTCCAGGCGGAATCCATCTACTTTCCGCCTGTTTTACAGGCGTAATACGCCTTAACTTTTCATTCAGGTAAGTCTCAAGTGACCTTTTCCAATTGTCTTGTTTGCCTCGTCTGTCCTTAAACAATTTACATTTTCAACTTCTTCTCAAAACCCCCTGAACCAATTTGAATGAAATTTGGCATGAACCTGCCTTGGCTAAAGACCGAAATTGTGAATTATATGGTCCTAACCTCCTAGGGGCCCGAGGGAGGGGCCAGAAAGTGTCAAAATAGTAGTGGGGAGAGATCAAAAGGGTCAATTTGGCTACAATTTCAACAGTCTTCTTCTCCAGACCCAGATAGACTTGAATCAAATACTATTCACCAATAGAAAGGTCTTTAAGTGCTTTATCAAAATTGTGTAATTAAGGCCCCCATTATTTCGTGTTCCCCCTGGGGAGGGGATGAAGTTTACTATAGTTTGTATAGGAAAATGACCCTATTGGATATATTTTGTTCATTTTCAGTTTGAGATAATTGAAACTAGCTTTGAATTATAACCAGGAGTTGACAGTTTGATATTGAAAAGAAAGTGACTCTGGCCCACCCTCAAAGCAGTGGGAAGGGGGTCAAATTGGCTAAAATTTCAACAATCTTCTTTAAAGACCCAGATAGGCAGTTATTGGTATTTCTAGTCATCAGAACCCAGGTGACCATTAGGCCTGTAGGCCTCTTGTTGATGTGTCATGTACCTGTGTGTACCATGCTGCTGTAAGGATTCTGGGTATTGTAGATTTTTAGGTCACCCGAGACGAAGTCTCAAGTGACCTATATATTCCAAACACTTTCTGTCCGGCTTCTGTCGTGCATTCATTTTTCTACAATGGACCAGTGGATGGAATCTTTTCAAACGTGGCCAACATGATCCTTAGTTAATGAGGATATAGATTGTAAAATTTGGATTCCTGCCCCTACCCTGGGGGCTAGGCGGGTCCCCAAATGGAAAATTATCCTAAATTTCAAAAATTTTCTTCTCCAAGACTCAGAGGTACTACAGCCTATTTCTTATAGAAAGATCATCAGTGGCTTTGTTTAATTTGTAAATTTCAGTACCCCTGGGCTATTGGTTCCCCCTCGGGGAGGGGGTAAAGTTTACTATAGTTTATATAGGGTAATAACATATTTGGGTATTTTTTGTTCATTTTAAGTAGGAAGTTATTCCTAATTTTCACAATCATCTTTGGAGAAAGATGGAATCAAATTGTAAAATTTGGATTTCTGTCGCTATCCCATGGGCCAGGGTGGGGCCCCAAAGGGAAAATTATCCTAAATTTCAAAAGTCTCTTGTAAATTTCAGTACAATTTCAAAAGTTTTAGAATTCTTTTCCTGTAATGATATGACAAATGTTTTAATTCACCTAGTTTATATGTTGAATTCTTCATTAAAATTGAGCTACTATACCTATAACATTACAACATTACTCAGGTGACCTCTAAGACCCTTGGGCCTCTTGTTGATGTGTTGTGACTTGGTACATAACCTGCATGCTTATGTATGTATCTTTGTTGGGTATACTTTTTGTCATGTGACCACACCCACCTGTACCCTTAGCCATGCCCCATTGTTTATTTATATGTCATGTGATCAGGTACATGCAGTACTTGTATTCACACCCCTGCACCTCCTTATTCCCCCCACGAGGCATATATTCGCAGGATAACTGTTGTGTGGCTAAATTATGGTGTGTGCATGCGGCATATTTAGTTAGTCTTTGAACCAAAGGTACAATTCTCTATTGTTTGTGGCTACAATAGATGGGAAATTTCGACCAATCAGAATGGTCATTTCTCGTGGCACTCAGATAATTTTATCTTGGTATACTTCTGTAGGCATGATGCCGATGTCGGTCTCCTGTAGGACTGTATTGTCCCTTATGTTATTATACAGGGGATGCCGCCGCGATGTTGATTTGTATCGTATAGCTACAAATGGTATATCCCGGCGGGATGTAGGAACGAATGAATCAATATGATTGGCTTCTATTTTAGTGCGAAAATGAGATTTCCCGTCTATTCTAGTCCATGGTACACTAACGATAGAGAAGAGTAAATTGTGGGTTTTGGACGATTGCGATGTCAAAGAGTCAAAATATTTTGGTTTCAAAGTGTGCTCAAATTGATTAAACTTTTTATTTATTAAACTTTTTAAAAATTTACATGCAAATTGCATGTAAATTTTTAAAAAGTTTAATAAATAGAAGAATATGATACAGAAGAAGGTACTGTACCAAACTCAAAGCATTGCTATTACAAAATGGTGTATGATAAATTGAATTACCTAGACCAATAGAAAGGGGATTAGAGAAACTACAGTACCATCAACTACATGTAGGGTAGCCGTTATTAAGTACATTATTGTATTCTGAATGTAAGTTGTTATTTTAACAAATCAAACAGCTAGAATTACATTACATGTAATACAGTCTGATTTTATGGATCAGAACATCTGTGAACAGGGGGGATTCATAATTAAACTACCTCTCTACTTTTGGCCAATGTTTGTACACTGGGGGTGATGGCTTGTTCACTGGGGGTGATGGCTTGTTCACTGGGGGTGATGGCTTGTTCACTGGGGGGGATGGCTTGTTCACTGGGGGTGAGGGCTTGTTCACTGGGGGTGATGGCTTGTTCACTGGGGGTGAGGGCTTGTTCACTGGGGGTGATGGCTTGTTCACTGGGGGTGATGGCTTGTTCACTGGGGGTGAGGGTTTGTTCACTAGAGGTGATGGCTTGTTCATTGAGGGTGAGGGTTTGTTCACTGGGGGTGATGGCTTGTTCACTGGGGGTGATGGCTTGTTCACTGGGGGGATGGCTTGTTCACTGGGGGTGAGGGTTTGTTCACTGGGGTTGATGGCTTGTTCACTGGGGGGATGGCTTGTTCACAGGGGGTGAGGGTTTGTTCACTGGGGGTGATGGCTTGTTCACTGGGGGTGAGGGTTTGTTCACTGGGGGTGATGGCTTGTTCATTGAGGGTGAGGGTTTGTTCACTGGGGGTGATGGCTTGTTCACTGGGGGTGAGGGTTTGTTCACTCGGGGTGATGGCTTGTTCACTGGGGGTGATGGCTTGTTCACTGGGGGTGAGGGTTTGTTCACTGGGGGTGATGGCTTGTTCATTGAGGGTGAGGGTTTGTTCACTGAGGGTGATGGCTTGTTCACTGGGGTGAAGGCTTGTTCACTGAGGGTGAGGGTTTGTTCACTGGGGGTGAGGGTTTATTCACTGGGGGTGATGGCTTGTTCACTGGGGGTGAGGGTTTGTTCACTCGGGGTGATGGCTTGTTCACTGGGGGTGAGGGCTTGTTCACAGTGAAATACGGTACATATAATTTGCACAGGGCTTCAGTTTTTATTAAGTTGTTGAGCTCATTTCATCTATTCTTGAATTTTCAAATGAACAGAATTTACCATATTTCATATTCATTTTTGTTCTCGCCTCAACGATAGTTGAGAAAAGCAAGACTAACGAAGGTGTAGCTTTTCTGGCAATGGCGGTGTCAACACTTGCATTACAAATAACTAACCTCATTTTAAAAGAAATCGCATTACAGGTTTTTGTAGTTTGGGGCAAAAACATTTTGAGAACTTTTAGCTCACCTGGCCCGAAGGGCCGATGAGCTTATACCATGGTGCAGTGTCCATCGTCCGTCTGTCAACTTTTCCTATAAATTCCTACTAGTCCTGAACCACACAACAAAATTTGACCAAATTTGGTCAGCAACATCATTGATTGAAGGGGATTCAATTTTGTATAAATAGTTGGTCTGATCCCCTTGGGGCCTGAGGGGCGGGGCCCAATATGGAAAGTATAGTAAATTCTTTAAAATCCTTCTCCTTCTGTAGGAATGACAGGATATTGTCCAAATTTGGTCTGAAGTAACCTTGAGTTAAAGGGATTCAATTTTGTATAAACGGTTGGTCTGACCCCCCTGGGGCCTGAGAGGTGGGGCCCAATAGGGGAAATAGAGGAAAAGCCTTTTAAATCCCTACTATTCATAAAGTACTGAATTGATTTTAACCAAATTTGGTCAGAAACATCTGGGGAGGGGAACAGATTTTGTATAAATGGTGCTTCTGATCCCCTTGGGGATGGAGGGTGGGGCCCAATAAGGGAAATAGAGGAAAACTTTAAAATCCCTACTAATCATAAAGTACTGAATAGATTTTAACCAAATTTTGTCAGAAACATCCTTTGGAGAAGGAAAACAGGTTTTGTATAAATGGTGACTCTGACCCCCCAGGGGCACTCATGGCGAAGCCCAATAGAGGAAATACAGGAAAATCCTTTTAAATCGCTGCTTGTTCAAAAACTTGGTTTTGGTTGTGATCCCCACCCTATAACATTACAATATATACCATTGCTTGGCATAAAGAGACTAACACAATCGTGATATTGTGATTGGTCACAGGGTGAGTCCCTCTCTTGCAGAATCAATTTCTGAACCATTACTTTTTAACGGTTGAGATCCCCACCCCAAAGCTATATATACAATTGCTGGGCATTAAGAGACAATCACAATCCTGATATAGATTTGATCCCAGGATCTACCATGCCCTTGTAAACATCCTAACAACCTAACCAAATATTATACAATTGCTGGGCATAAGATACAAATGCTATCATGATACTAGCATTGATGTCAGGGTCTGGTCACAGTTTCTCAGTTGAACTTGAGAACAGTTGAGAAACTCATGCCTCAAAGATTTGTCTTCAGGTCTGTCCCTCTCCATAGGATCTTTTTGGAAAATATTTTACCATGATTACCTAGATACCAATGTATCCAGGTGAGCGATACAGGGCCTCTGGGCCTCTTGTTGTGATATAGCAGCATATAATACAACAGCATTTAACCTTGATTGTTTTGTAAGATCAATCACAGAAAATACCTCGAAATCAGCTTGTAAGTTTGATACAGTATTGAAAACTAGCCTAATTCCACAATGAGCTTGCTTCAAGCATTTGATCTATAATGTGGTTTGTATTGTGTGTTTCTATATAGGTATATTATATCTGTGTTTCTATATAGGTGTGTTTTGTGTGTTTCAATATAGGTGTGTTTTGTGTGTTTCTATATAGGTGTGTTTTGTGTGTTTCTATATAAGTGTGTGTTATATGTGTGTTTTCTATATAGGTGTATTTTGTGTGTTTCTATATAGGTGTGTTTTGTGTGTTTCTATATACAGTCAAACTTGTAGACATGTAGGCCTATATATGTCTATATGAACTGTACATAAGAAGAACCAATGCGGTCCTAGTGTAACGTAACACAGGCTAAGAAATTGTAGATTCACATATATAAAATATAGAATATTGAAATACACACTATAATTTTTGTAGTACTAATATTAATACCCGGTCTCCTATGGCTCTGCCCTCAGTGTATTAAATTGGTCTCATGCCTCGTAATGGAGCAAGCCCAGTGTGATAAACGTACTTAAATTATAAACAATTTCTGTAGATCTCCTACCTAACTTGTATTTTAAAATCATTTAAATTATCGTTAATATCAAGTTTATGTAACGAAGCTTAAACTGAAATGAGTAGTGGCATGCAGCCATGATTAGACTTCAGTAAATTTCTTGGTTTCTTTTCTGAAGAGTTCCTCTAAATTTGTGAATGGGCACGTGCGGACCAAATAAGGAAGTCTTAGTAAGCCGTAGTAACTGCATACTTGGTCATGCAGGCCATATATTAGAACGAGATTTGAGATAACATCACACGTGAACTGGTTCTGCTAATTCTGTGAACAAAATATTTTATCATGGTAAACACTCGATAGTTCAGCAATCCTGCATTATGCTCACACGAGGTGGTTATTAAATGAAATCTTACAGATTGAATACTTTTGAATTTGCTCCACTACCAGGCATGGGACCGTTTCGTAGTTCTAACGACCCAATATAAAAAAATTGTCTCTTCGTGAAGAGCTACGTTATCGCAACTAGAGCCGTCACCACTAGGCCTACTGTTAGCTGCAGAGCATATCACGCGTCCTTGAAGGTGTGAAAATGACCGCGAGGCAATTTATTGGGCTTGTACAAATAAAATTTTCACTTCGATTTATTAGTTACAACTAATAAATCGAAGTGAAAATTTTATTTGAAATTTCAATGTTTTCATAAGGAACAGATAAAAACTTTGTTACAGCGAAAAATTTTATTCATAGAAGTTCAATTCATGAATAGTAAATAAGTAGTATTATATAATAAAAAAAATCAGACTTTATCAAAAGTTCGACACATCGAGAAAATTCGAACCATCAAAGTTCGATTAATATCGAGGTTTAACTGTAGGTGTTTTATGTGTGCTTCTATATAGATGTGTTTCTGTATATGTGTGTTTCTATATAGATGTGTTTTATACGTGTGTTTCTATATAGGTGTGTGTTATATGTGTGTTTCTATATAGGTGTGTGTTATATGTGTGTTTCTATATAGGTGTGTTTTATATGTGTGTTTCTATATAGGTGTGTTATATATGTGTTTCTATATAGGTTTGTTTTACATGTCTGTTTCAATATAGGTGTGTGTTATATGTGTGTTTCTATATAGGTGTGTGTTATATGTGTGTTTCTATATAGGTGTGTTTTATATGTGTGTTTCTATATAGGTGTGTTTTATATGTGTGTTTCTATATAGGTGTGTTATATATGTGTTTCTATATAGGTGTGTTATATATGTTTCTTTATAGGTTTGTTTCTATATAGGTGTGTTATATGTGTGTTTCTATATATAGGTTTGTTATGTGTGTTTCTATATATGTGTGTTTCTATATATATAGGTGTGTTTTATGTGCGTGTTTCTATATAGGTGTGTTATATATATGTGTGTTTCTATATAGGTGTGTTTTATGTGTGTTTCAATATAGGTGTGTTATATGTGTGTTTCAATATAGGTGTGTTATATGTGTGTATCAATGTAGGTGTGTTATATGTGTGTATCAATATAGGTGTGTTATATGTGTGTTTCAATATAGGTGTGTTTTATGTGTGTTTCAATATAGGTGTGTTATATGTGTGTTTCAATATAGGTGTGTTATATGTGTGTATCAATATAGGTGTGTTTTATGTGTGTTTCAATATAGGTGTGTTTTATGTGTGTATCAATATAGGTGTGTTATATGTGTGTATCAATATAGGTGTGTTATATGTGTGTATCAATATAGGTGTGTTTTATGTGTGTTTCAATATAGGTGTGTTTTATGTGTGTTTCAATATAGGTGTGTTTTATGTGTGTTTCAATATAGGTGTGTTATATGTGTGTATCAATATAGGTGTGTTATATGTGTGTATCAATGTAGGTGTGTTATATGTGTGTATCAATATAGGTGTGTTATATGTGTGTATCAATATAGGTGTGTTATATGTGTGTATCAATATAGGTGTGTTTTATGTGTGTATCAATATAGGTGTGTTATATGTGTGTATCAATATAGGTGTGTTTTATGTGTGTTTCAATATAGGTGTGTTATATGTGTGTATCAATATAGGTGTGTTTTATGTGTGTTTCAATATAGGTGTGTTATATGTGTGTTTCAATATAGGTGTGTTATATGTGTGTATCAATGTAGGTGTGTTATATGTGTGTATCAATATAGGTGTGTTATATGTGTGTATCAATATAGGTGTGTTATATGTGTGTATCAATATAGGTGTGTTATATGTGTGTTTCAATATAGGTGTGTTTTATGTGTGTTTCAATATAGGTGTGTTTTATGTGTGTTTCAATATAGGTGTGTTATATGTGTGTATCAATGTAGGTGTGTTATATGTGTGTTTCAATATAGGTGTGTTTTACATATGTGTTTCTTTGTTACAGGGTATCTTTGTGACAAAAGTTCAATCCGAAGGACCCGCAGCTATGTCACTTAGTCCGGGGGACAAGATTCTCGAGGTAGGTACTGCTAAATTTGATGCATTGAATTACTCTATTACCAGGTACATGTACTTGTAAATGATACTCATTTTTCCCACAACCCTATATAAACAGACTGGCACACTAAAAATACTTGCTGTAGAAAGCAGTATACAGAAACTTCATAATTTAGTGGAAGGCTTTCAGCACGAAAAACGTTAATATAAGAGAACCTCGAAAATATGAATGCTTTCAGTCACAAATTTGCTAAAATTGCCACTTTGACTTATTTTATATAAAATAAGCAGTGGTGATGTATTTGTTACAGTAATGACAGCTTATGAGTCTGAGTGTTGGTAGGGACAGTGTTTATGTAAGCATTAATCCCTGTACCACTGCCCAAAACAGTAACTTCACATTAAGGATCCCCTTACCACTGCCCAAAACTGTAATTTCACATTAAGGATCCCGTACCACTGCCCAAAACAGTAACTTCACATTAAGGATCCCCTTACCACTGCCCAAAACTGTAATTTCACATTAAGGATCCTCGTACCACTGCCCAAAACTGTAATTTCACATTAAGGATCCCCTTACCACTGCCCAAAACTGTAATTTCACATTAAGGATCCCGTACCACTGCCCAAAACAGTAACTTCACATTAAGGATCCCCTTACCACTGCCCAAAACTGTAATTTCACATTAAGGATCCTCGTACCACTGCCCAAAACTGTAATTTCACATTAAGGATCCCCTTACCACTGCCCAAAACTGTAATTTCACATTAAGGATCCTCGTACCACTGCCCAAAACTGTAATTTCACATTAAGGATCCCCTTACCACTGCCCAAAACTGTAATTTCACATTAAGGATCCCCTTACCACTGCCCAAAACTGTAATTTCACATTAAGGATCCCCTTACCACTGCCCAAAACTGTAATTTCACATTAAGGATCCCCTTACCACTGCCCAAAACTGTAATTTCACATTAAGGATCCTCGTACCACTGCCCAAAACAGTAACTTCACATTAAGGATCCCCTTACCACTGCCCAAAACTGTAATTTCACATTAAGGATCCTCGTACCACTGCCCAAAACAGTAACTTCACATTAAGGATCCCGTACCACTGCCCAAAACAGTAATTTCACATTAAGGCTCCTGTACCACTGCCCAAAACTGTAATTTCACATTAAGGATCCTGTACGTACCACTGCCCAAAACAGTAACTTCACATTAAGGATCCCGTACCACTGCCCAAAACATTAATTTCACATTAAGGATCCCGTACCACTGCCCAAAACAGTAATTTCACATTAAGGATCCTCGTACCACTGCCCAAAACTGTAATTTCACATTAAGGATCCTCGTACCACTGCCCAAAACTGTAATTTCACATTAAGGATCCTCGTACCACTGCCCAAAACTGTAATTTCACATTAAGGATCCTCGTACCACTGCCCAAAACAGTAATTTCACATTAAGGATCCTGTACCACTGCCCAAAACTGTAATTTCACATTAAGGATCCCGTACCACTGCCCAAAACAGTAATTTCACATTAAGGATCCCCTACCACTGCCCAAAACTGTAATTTCACATTAAGGATCCCGTACCACTGCCCAAAACAGTAATTTCACATTAAGGATCCTCGTACCACTGCCCAAAACAGTAACTTCACATTAAGGATCCTGTACCACTGCCCAAAACTGTAATTTCACATTAAGGATCCTCGTACCACTGCCCAAAACTTTAATTTCACATTAAGGATCCTCGTACCACTGCCCAAAACTTTAATTTCACATTAAGGATCCCGTACCACTGCCCAAAACAGTAATTTCACATTAAGGATCCCGTACCACTGCCCAAAACTATAATTTCACATTAAGGATCCTGTACCACTGCCCAAAACTGTAATTTCACATTAAGGATCCCGTACCACTGCCCAAAACTGTAATTTCACATTAAGGATCCCATACCTGTATAACTGCCCAAAACTGTAATTTCACATTAAGGATCCCGTACCACTGCCCAAAACTGTAATTTCACATTAAGGATCCCGTACCACTGCCCAAAACTGTAATTTAACATTAAGGATCCCCTACCACTGCCTAAAACTGTAATTTCACATTAAGGATCCCGTACCACTGCCCAAATCTGTAATTTCACATTAAGGATCCTCCTACTATTGCCCAAAACTGTAATTTCACATTAAGGATCCTCGTACCACTGCCCAAAACTGTAATTTCACATTAAGGATCCCGTACCACTGCCAAAAACAGTAATTTCACATTAAGGATCCCGTACCACTGCCCAAAACAGTAATTTCACATTAAGGATCCCGTATCACTGCCCAAAACTGTAATTTCACATTAAGGATCCTCGTACCACTGCCCAAAACTGTAATTTCACATTAAGGATCCTCGTACCACTGCCCAAAACTGTAATTTCACATTAAGGATCCTCGTACCACTGCCCAAAACTGTAATTTCACATTAAGGATCCCGTACCACTGCCCAAAACTGTAATTTCACATTAAGGATCCCGTACCACTGCCCAAAACAGTAATTTCACATTAAGGATCCCATACCACTGCCCAAAACTGTAATTTCACATTAAGGATCCTCGTACCACTGCCCAAAACTGTAATTTCACATTAAGGATCCTCGTACCACTGCCCAAAACAGTAACTTCACATTAAGGATCCTGTACCACTGCCCAAAACTGTAATTTCACATTAAGGATCCTCGTACCACTGCCCAAATCTGTAATTTCACATTAAGGATCCCGTACCTGTATAACTGCCCAAAACTGTAATTTAACATTAAGGATCCCATACCTGTATAACTGCCCAAAACTGTAATTTCACATTAAGGATCCTCGTACCACTGCCCAAAACTGTAATTTCACATTAAGGATCCCATACCTGTATAACTGCCCAAAACTGTAATTTCACATTAAGGATCCCGTACCACTGCCCAAAACTGTAATTTCACATTAAGGATCCCGTACCACTGCCCAAAACTGTAATTTCACATTAAGGATCCTCGTACCACTGCCCAAAACTGTAATTTCACATTAAGGATCCTCCTACTATTGCCCAAAACTGTAATTTCACATTAAGGATCCTCGTACCACTGCCCAAAACTGTAATTTCACATTAAGGATCCCGTACCACTGCCAAAAACAGTAATTTCACATTAAGGATCCCGTACCACTGCCCAAAACAGTAATTTCACATTAAGGATCCCGTATCACTGCCCAAAACTGTAATTTCACATTAAGGATCCTCGTACCACTGCCCAAAACTGTAATTTCACATTAAGGATCCTCGTACCACTGCCCAAAACTGTAATTTCACATTAAGGATCCTCGTACCACTGCCCAAAACTGTAATTTCACATTAAGGATCCCGTACCACTGCCCAAAACTGTAATTTCACATTAAGGATCCCGTACCACTGCCCAAAACAGTAATTTCACATTAAGGATCCCATACCACTGCCCAAAACTGTAATTTCACATTAAGGATCCTCGTACCACTGCCCAAAACTGTAATTTCACATTAAGGATCCTCGTACCACTGCCCAAAACAGTAACTTCACATTAAGGATCCTGTACCACTGCCCAAAACTGTAATTTCACATTAAGGATCCTCGTACCACTGCCCAAATCTGTAATTTCACATTAAGGATCCCGTACCTGTATAACTGCCCAAAACTGTAATTTAACATTAAGGATCCCATACCTGTATAACTGCCCAAAACTGTAATTTCACATTAAGGATCCTCGTACCACTGCCCAAAACTGTAATTTCACATTAAGGATCCCATACCTGTATAACTGCCCAAAACTGTAATTTCACATTAAGGATCCCGTACCACTGCCCAAAACTGTAATTTCACATTAAGGATCCCGTACCACTGCCCAAAACTGTAATTTAACATTAAGGATCCCCTACCACTGCCTAAAACTGTAACTTCACATTAAGGATCCCGTACCACTGCCCAAATCTGTAATTTCACATTAAGGATCCTCCTACTATTGCCCAAAACTGTAATTTCACATTAAGGATCCTCGTACCACTGCCCAAAACAGTAATTTCACATTAAGGATCCCGTACCACTGCCCAAAACTGTAATTTCACATTAAGGATCCCGTACCACTGCCCAAAACAGTAATTTCACATTAAGGATCCCGTACCACTGCCCAAAACTGTAATTTCACATTAAGGATCCTCGTACCACTGCCCAAAACTGTAATTTCACATTAAGGATCCTCGTACCACTGCCCAAAACAGTAACTTCACATTAAGGATCCTGTACCACTGCCCAAAACTGTAATTTCACATTAAGGATCCTCGTACCACTGCCCAAATCTGTAATTTCACATTAAGGATCCCGTACCTGTATAACTGCCCAAAACTGTAATTTCACATTAAGGATCCCGTACCTGTATAACTGCCCAAAACTGTAATTTCACATTAAGGATCCTCGTACCACTGCCCAAAACTGTAATTTCACATTAAGGATCCCGTACCACTGCCCAAAACAGTAATTTCACATTAAGGATCCCGTACCACTGCCCAAAACAGTAATTTCACATTAAGGATCCCGTACCACTGCCCAAAACAGTAATTTCACATTAAGGATCCTCGTACCACTGCCCAAAACTGTAATTTCTCATTAAGGATCCCGTACCTGTATAACTGCCCAAAACTGTAATTTCACATTAAGGATCCCCTTACCACTGCCCAAAACTGTAATTTCACATTAAGGATCCTCGTACCACTGCCCAAAACAGTAACTTCACATTAAGGATCCCCTTACCACTGCCCAAAACTGTAATTTCACATTAAGGATCCTCGTACCACTGCCCAAAACAGTAACTTCACATTAAGGATCCCGTACCACTGCCCAAAACAGTAATTTCACATTAAGGCTCCTGTACCACTGCCCAAAACTGTAATTTCACATTAAGGATCCTGTACGTACCACTGCCCAAAACAGTAACTTCACATTAAGGATCCCGTACCACTGCCCAAAACATTAATTTCACATTAAGGATCCCGTACCACTGCCCAAAACAGTAATTTCACATTAAGGATCCTCGTACCACTGCCCAAAACTGTAATTTCACATTAAGGATCCTCGTACCACTGCCCAAAACTGTAATTTCACATTAAGGATCCTCGTACCACTGCCCAAAACTGTAATTTCACATTAAGGATCCTCGTACCACTGCCCAAAACAGTAATTTCACATTAAGGATCCTGTACCACTGCCCAAAACTGTAATTTCACATTAAGGATCCCGTACCACTGCCCAAAACAGTAATTTCACATTAAGGATCCCCTACCACTGCCCAAAACTGTAATTTCACATTAAGGATCCTCGTACCACTGCCCAAAACAGTAATTTCACATTAAGGATCCTCGTACCACTGCCCAAAACAGTAACTTCACATTAAGGATCCTGTACCACTGCCCAAAACTGTAATTTCACATTAAGGATCCTCGTACCACTGCCCAAAACTTTAATTTCACATTAAGGATCCTCGTACCACTGCCCAAAACTTTAATTTCACATTAAGGATCCCGTACCACTGCCCAAAACAGTAATTTCACATTAAGGATCCCGTACCACTGCCCAAAACTATAATTTCACATTAAGGATCCTGTACCACTGCCCAAAACTGTAATTTCACATTAAGGATCCCGTACCACTGCCCAAAACTGTAATTTCACATTAAGGATCCCATACCTGTATAACTGCCCAAAACTGTAATTTCACATTAAGGATCCCGTACCACTGCCCAAAACTGTAATTTCACATTAAGGATCCCGTACCACTGCCCAAAACTGTAATTTAACATTAAGGATCCCCTACCACTGCCTAAAACTGTAATTTCACATTAAGGATCCCGTACCACTGCCCAAATCTGTAATTTCACATTAAGGATCCTCCTACTATTGCCCAAAACTGTAATTTCACATTAAGGATCCTCGTACCACTGCCCAAAACTGTAATTTCACATTAAGGATCCCGTACCACTGCCAAAAACAGTAATTTCACATTAAGGATCCCGTACCACTGCCCAAAACAGTAATTTCACATTAAGGATCCCGTATCACTGCCCAAAACTGTAATTTCACATTAAGGATCCTCGTACCACTGCCCAAAACTGTAATTTCACATTAAGGATCCTCGTACCACTGCCCAAAACTGTAATTTCACATTAAGGATCCTCGTACCACTGCCCAAAACAGTAATTTCACATTAAGGATCCCGTACCACTGCCCAAAACTGTAATTTCACATTAAGGATCCCGTACCACTGCCCAAAACAGTAATTTCACATTAAGGATCCCATACCACTGCCCAAAACTGTAATTTCACATTAAGGATCCTCGTACCACTGCCCAAAACTGTAATTTCACATTAAGGATCCTCGTACCACTGCCCAAAACAGTAACTTCACATTAAGGATCCTGTACCACTGCCCAAAACTGTAATTTCACATTAAGGATCCTCGTACCACTGCCCAAATCTGTAATTTCACATTAAGGATCCCGTACCTGTATAACTGCCCAAAACTGTAATTTAACATTAAGGATCCCATACCTGTATAACTGCCCAAAACTGTAATTTCACATTAAGGATCCTCGTACCACTGCCCAAAACTGTAATTTCACATTAAGGATCCCATACCTGTATAACTGCCCAAAACTGTAATTTCACATTAAGGATCCCGTACCACTGCCCAAAACTGTAATTTCACATTAAGGATCCCGTACCACTGCCCAAAACTGTAATTTAACATTAAGGATCCCCTACCACTGCCTAAAACTGTAACTTCACATTAAGGATCCCGTACCACTGCCCAAATCTGTAATTTCACATTAAGGATCCTCCTACTATTGCCCAAAACTGTAATTTCACATTAAGGATCCTCGTACCACTGCCCAAAACAGTAATTTCACATTAAGGATCCCGTACCACTGCCCAAAACTGTAATTTCACATTAAGGATCCCGTACCACTGCCCAAAACAGTAATTTCACATTAAGGATCCCGTACCACTGCCCAAAACTGTAATTTCACATTAAGGATCCTCGTACCACTGCCCAAAACTGTAATTTCACATTAAGGATCCTCGTACCACTGCCCAAAACAGTAACTTCACATTAAGGATCCTGTACCACTGCCCAAAACTGTAATTTCACATTAAGGATCCTCGTACCACTGCCCAAATCTGTAATTTCACATTAAGGATCCCGTACCTGTATAACTGCCCAAAACTGTAATTTCACATTAAGGATCCCGTACCTGTATAACTGCCCAAAACTGTAATTTCACATTAAGGATCCTCGTACCACTGCCCAAAACTGTAATTTCACATTAAGGATCCCGTACCACTGCCCAAAACAGTAATTTCACATTAAGGATCCCGTACCACTGCCCAAAACAGTAATTTCACATTAAGGATCCCGTACCACTGCCCAAAACAGTAATTTCACATTAAGGATCCTCGTACCACTGCCCAAAACTGTAATTTCTCATTAAGGATCCCGTACCTGTATAACTGCCCAAAACTGTAATTTCACATTAAGGATCCCCGTACCACTGCCCAAAACATTAATTTCACATTAAGGATCCTGTACCACTGCCCAAAACTGTAATTTCACATTAAGGATCCCGTACCACTGCCCAAAACAGTAATTTCACATTAAGGATCCCGTACCACTGCCCAAAACTGTAATTTCACATTAAGGATCCTCGTACCACTGCCCAAAACTGTAATTTCACATTAAGGATCCCCTTACCACTGCCCAAAACTGTAATTTCATATTAAGGATCCTGTACCACTGCCCAAAAACTGTAATTTCACATTAAGGATCCCGTACCACTGCCCCGAACTGTAATTTTACATTAAGGATCCCGTACCACTGCCCAAAACTGTAATTTCACATTAAGGATCCTCGTACCACTGCCCAAATCTGTAATTTCACATTAAGGATCCTGTACCACTGCCAAAATCTGTAATTTCACATTAAGGATCCCCTTACCTGACTGCCCAAAACTATAATTTCACATTAAGGATCCCCGTACCACTGCCCAAAACTGCAACTAAGTGTTCGAGGGACTTTAACACCAGACTTGTTAGATATGTGCTTAACCAGATTGAGTAGCTTCTGGTCGTCTAAATCATCCAAGCTCTACTATCTAAATAGAACTCAGGGGAGGTTACTTCAATATATATAGAACTCAGGGGAGGTAACTAAATATATATAGGGGAAAACACAAAGTAACTGGACAGGGTTTCTTAATTTACTGTAAATTATTGTTTGATTGTTACAACTATAACCTCTAGTTGATCTCTCCTATTTACCCAATGCTCAAGATAAGAAACTTCAATATGCATTTATTTCCCAAGATGAGATATTCAATATTTGCCTGTTTTCTTTAAGTATTTGCATGTTTTCTTGTCTTGTTTTAGGTGAACGGCCATGATTTCACCAATATCCACCATGACGATGCTGTCTCCATCATCAAGCAGTGTAGTAGTGTATCTATGAACATAGAGAGGGTTTATACTGTCTGAAAGGAGTGTCAACAATAGGGTAACCATGGAAACCAGTTAAAGTTCTGAAAATACTTAGGATCATGTATGGTTACCAGGGAAACCTTCCAAAACTTGTCTATGTATCACTCAGCAAGTATTGACCAGGAAACTAAGTGACACTTACCTATGAAACTCTGGAAGTAGTTTCCATGGAAACTAAGTCAAAGTTATCTCTATAAGAGTTTATTGCCAGGGAAATCCAGCGAATTGTTTTCTTAAACGATTCAGATTTGTACTTGCATGGTTAACAGGGAAACCAGTGAAACTAAACCCATGGCACATTCTGAAAATGGTTGCCATGGAAACTAGGTCAAACTTAAACCTGAAACAGTTGTTGCTAGGGAATCTGGCAGTATGTTTCCTTGCATGCACACCCAAGATCTACAAGATACAAGTGGAAACCAACGCATGGAAATAACCAGGAACTAGTTACCATGGTGATATATATATAGTGCTTGTTCTGTGTTTGTTAGGCCTACAGTACGGATATTACTGGAGGAGAGAACCAAAATTGTCTAGTCCTGCATGAACTCTCACTTGAGATTTGATAATGTAACAGTGTAACATGACTGATACTGTTACATTGTGAAAACACAAAATATGGCAAAATCTTATTTAATATCATCACATTAATATGTGAAGAAAAGACAGATACTGTACATGCAGTGTAACCGGTGCCCTAATCTATGTGAACTCATCGCCTTAAGATTTACTTGAAAAGGTTGTAAATGCTTTTATTTGTAGGTATATTTTGTAAAATTTATGCAATAAATGAAGAAATATTTATAGGGCATTGTATAAATGTTTTAAAACTTTCAGCTGATTTTTGAAAACAATTGTTCCGATCAGCAATTTAATGAAGAAATCCATCGGAATCAAATAGCCAAAAGACTAAAATGTATGTTATTATTAACAATTGACATTTATTGTCCATCCATTATTAGCTCACCTGGTCCAAAGGACCAAGGTGAGCTTATGCCATACCGTGGTGTCCGTCGTCCGTCCCTCAACAATTGATTATTGACTTCTTCTTAACCGCTGATCAGAATGTAATTTTAAATTTGGTAGGAAGCATTCATAGGTGTCTGGGATTCAGATTTATACAAATGATGGGGCTGACCCCCCCAGGGCCTGAGGGGCGGGGCAAAAAGGGGTCCATTTGGCTATATTCATATTAACGACTTCTTCTCTGGATCTAAGCAATGTGAAACATTCATATTTTAGTGGTAGCATCCTTAGGTAGCTGGGATTCAAATTTATACAAATGATTGGGCTGAACCCCCCCCCCCCCCCCGGGACCTGAGGGACGGGGCCAAAAGGGGTCCATTTGGCAATATTGATGTAGTTTTTAAATGGTTGAGATTTCCAACCCAAAACTACATATACAGTTGCTTAGCATAAAGACAACATCACAAATGTGATTTTAGATTTTGTCCCAGTGTCTGCCACGCCTTTGCAGACTTAACTCTTGAGTCATTACTTTTAAACGGTTGAGATCCCCACCCCAGAACTATATATATATATACAATTGCTTGACATTAAGAGATGATCACAATAATCATGTTAGATTTGACCCCAGTTTCTGCCATGCCCTTCCAGTCTTGACTCCTGAGTCATAACAAACACATAACAAACATAATTTCAGATTTGACACTAGTGATTGCCACATCCCTTGCAGACTTCCAAACACAAAACACTTCAATTGCTGGGCATTAAGAGGGTATAATTGATATGAACCAATTTCAAATAAATTTCCTCTAAATGCTCTTTTGAATCAGAAGCTAAGATTTCATTAAGGGAAATATTGTGGCAGATCCCACTCTGGAAAAGTTTATGTTATTTAACTTACACATAACTTTTTGTTGCATTTACTGAAAGCCAGGTGATTGATACAGGCCCTCTGGGCCTCTTGTTTGTTATATTTAATACGTTTCTTCCTGATCATGATGCATGTATAGAATGACAGTTTTATGGAAGGAAATCTAAGAAATCAGATGCTGTGCAAGTTGGTTGTACATTATACCAGGAATATGATTAATATGTTTGAAATTGTATCTAAATGCTGTCCCTTGAAGTTGTATCTAAATGTTGTCCCTTGAAGTTGTATCTAAATGCTGTCCCTTGAAGTTGTATCTAAATGCTGTCCCTTGAAGTTGTATCTAAATGCTGTCCCTTGAAGTTGTATCTAAATGTTGTCCCTTGAAGTTTTGATGGATGTTTCAGTCCCTTCAACATACATATCATATAAGTCAACATTTACCTAATATATGAAATACTCTGTAAATCACATGGGACTTTTAATTTTTCTTTCTTCTTATTAGATGAATTTTCTTACTGATTTTCTGTATGAACAGTCGGTCCACCTCACCATTACGGGGATTATTTTGTAGAACTTTCACTGATTTTCTGTATGAACAGTTGGTCCACCTCACCATTACGGGGACTATTTACGCCATCCGTGAACTTTTCACATTTTAAACTTCTTCTCAAGTTCCACCAGTGGAATTGCACTGAAACTTGACAGAAATGATCCTGAGATGGTCCCCACCAAGTGTTCTTATTTTTCGGGCCGGTCAGAAATCCAAGATGGCCGCCATTTTGAAAACACATTTTAAACTTCTTCTCAAGTTCCACCAGTGGGATTGCACTGAAACTTGACAGAAATGATCCTGACATCGTCTTGACCAAGTGTTCTTATTTTTCGGGCCAGTCAGAAATCCAAGATGGCCGCCATGACCGCCATTTTGAAAACACATTTTAAACTTCTTCTCAAGTTCCACCAGTGGGATTGCACTGAAACTTGACAGAAATGATCCTGACATCGTCTTGACCAAGTGTTCTTATTTTTCGGGCTGGTCAGAAATCCAAGATGGCCGCCATGACCGCCATTTTGAAAACACATTTTAAACTTCTTCTCAAGTTCCACCAGTGGGATTGCACTGAAACTTGACAGAAATGATCCTGACATCGTCTTGACCAAGTGTTCTTATTTTTCCGGCTGGTCAGAGGCCGGTCAGAAATCTAAGATGGCCGCCATGACCGCCATTTTGAAAACACATTTTAAACTTCTTCTCAAGTTCCACCAGTGGGATTGCACTGAAACTTGACAGAAATGATGCGTAGATGGTCCCGACCAAGTGTTCTTATTTATCGGGCCAGTCAGAAATCCAAGATGGCCGTCATGACGACCATTTTGAAAACACATTTTAAACTTCTTCTCAAGTTCAACCAGTGGGATTGCACTGAAACTTGACAGAAATGATCCTGAGATGGTCACGACCAAGTGTTCTAATTATTGGGGATGGATCAAATTCCTCATCAAAATTCCCCTTGATCCCTAGTTGTGCATCTTGCACATTTTGAAGTTGATTAGGAAAACAAAATAGCTGACAGGTCACCCTATTGGATTTTAACATTTGAAGTTGGTTATAGCTATTTCTCTAAAATGTACTGAAGAAATCCTTCTCAGATTCAACATGAAGCATCAAGTGGATTCAAATAACAAAAGTAGAGACCAGATAAATCTTTTCATTCGACAAATATAAATCTTAAAATGCTGACCTAACATCCCTCAGGTTCTCTTGTCCACTACTTAAATAAGGGTACATGTAAACATTGGCTGAAGCGTTAATTAAATGCAACAACAATTTCACATAACCCTTTGTAGACATAATGTAACATAATTGCATATATTCCTTTTCTAGTGATAAATTTATAGTCAGATGACCGTAAGGCCCCTGGGCCTCTTGTGTAGAACTTTCACTGATTTTCTGTATGAACAGTCGGTCCACCTCACCATTACGGGGACTATTTTGTAGAACTTTCACTGATTTTCTGTATGAACAGTCGGTCCACCTCATCATTACGGGGACTATTTTGTAGAACTTTCACTGATTTTCTGTATGAGCAGTCGGTCCACCTCACCATTACGGGGACTATTTTGTAGAACTTTCACTGATTTTCTGTATGAACAGTCGGTCCACCTCATCATTACGGGGACTATTTTGTAGAACTTTCACTGATTTTCTGTATGAACAGTCGGTCCACCTCACCATTACGGGGATTATTTTGTAGAACTTTCACTGATTTTCTGTATGAACAGTCGGTCCACCTCACCATTACGGGGACTATTTTGTGGAACTTTCACTGATTTTCTGTATGAGCAGTCGGTCCACCTCACCATTACGGGGACTATTTTGTAGAACTTTCACTGATTTTCTGTATGAACAGTCGGTCCACCTCATCATTACGGGGACTATTTTGTAGAACTTTCACTGATTTTCTGTATGAACAGTCGGTCCACCTCACCATTACGGGGATTATTTTGTAGAACTTTCACTGATTTTCTGTATGAACAGTCGGTCCACCTCACCATTACGGGGATTATTTTGTAGAACTTTCACTGATTTTCTGTATGAACAGTCGGTCCACCTCACCATTACGGGGACTATTTTGTAGAACTTTCACTGATTTTCTGTATGAACAGTCGGTCCACCTCACCATTACGGGGACTATTTTGCAGAACTTTCAGTGATTTTCTGTATGAACAGTCGGTCCACCTCACCATTACGGGGACTATTTTGTAGAACTTTCACTGATTTTCTGTATGAACAGTCGGTCCACCTCACCATTACGGGGACTATTTTGTAGAACTTTCACTGATTTTCTGTATGAACAGTCGGTCCACCTCACCATTACGAGGACTATTTTGTAGAACTTTCACTGATTTTCTGTATGAACAGTCGGTCCACCTCACCATTACGGGGACTATTTTGTAGAACTTTCACTGATTTTCTGTATGAACAGTCGGTCCACCTCACCATTAGGGGACTATTTTGTAGAACTTTTACTGATTTTCTGTATGAACAGTCGGTCCACCTCACCATTACGGGGACTATTTTGTAGAACTTTCACTGATTTTCTGTATGAACAGTCGGTCCACCTCATCATTACGGGGACTATTTTGTAGAACTTTCACTGATTTTCTGTATGAACAGTCGGTCCACCTCACCATTACGGGGACTATTTTGTAGAACTTTCACTGATTTTCCGTATGAACAGTCGGTCCACCTCACCATTACGGGGACTATTTTGTAGAACTTTCACTGATTTTCTGTATGAACAGTCGGTCCACCTCACCATTACGGGGATTATTTTATTGAACCTCAAGTGATTCTCTGTATAAGCAGATGGTCCACCATTACAGGGATTATTTTGTTGAACCTCGAGTGATTCTCTGTATAAGCAGATGGTCCACCATTACGGGGATTATTTTGTTGAACCTCAAGTGATTCTCTGTATAAGCAGATGGTCCACCATTACGGGAATTATTTTGGAGTGTGCCTGTCTTATTTCATCAATATTTAAGAGATACGTTGTATGCCATCTTTCTTAATTGACCTTAAACTTAATTGGTATTGAAAGCCTCCTAGAATGTTAAGTGTACTTGTATTAAGTCCAAATTGGCCAGAGCCAAAACCATCCCTGCATTTGGTTACATGGAACTTCACAAGGAAGACAATTGTACAAATGGAGATATATGTGTATTTGTATCTGGTACATTTTTGTATATTTAATAAGAATTCATACATAGATCAGCGAAGTAACATTACAGTACATTGTTAATAACCGTAACCCATGTAATATATAACATGCATTGGGACAGGGTATTTATGGTTAATTTATAGATTTTTATTTATTAGCTACATGTATTCAAATCACCGTGGTGACGTGATTCGTCCGTCCTTAAACAATTTTTGTTATCACTATTTCTTGAGAGGTACTGAATGGATCTTTCTCAAATTGCATATGTAGGTTCCCCTTGGTCCCTAGTTGTGCCCCTTTGATTTTTGGACTGATCAGGATAAAAAAAAAAGGGGCTGAAAAGTAGCCATCTTGGATTTTGCCAGTGAAAGTTTGTTATTGCTTTTCTTTAGAATTTCTTGATGGATCTTACTCAAATTTCATATGTAGGTTCCCCATTTTGCCTTAAGTTGTGCCCTTTAAATTTTGGGACTGATAAGAAAAATAAAATGGCTGAGAGCTGGCCATCTAGGATTTTAAATTTTAATGTTTGTTATTGCTATTCCTTAAGAAGTACTTGATAGATCTTCCTCAAAATTCATATGTAGGTCCCTTTTGGTCCTTACAATTGTGTTATTTTGTATTTGGGACCTATCAGAAAAAATTGCTCATCAGCTTCCATCTTTCAATTAATGTCTTTTACAGTATCTAAAATTTTATACACGAAAGAGAAAAGAAGGGAAAAGATCCTACTTTTTAAGGACAAATGAAGATTGTCAAAGGTGAGCGACAAGATCTTTTTTATTATAAACTTTCAATGTGATGAAGTAAAGAGTTAGGTTGAAGGTGTGTCATCAAGATTGGCAAGTTAATCTTAACATAATTAAGCAGACATGTATTTTTATACCCAAATCGTTTTATGGAGGAGTTGGGAGGAGGTGCACTGGTCGTGTCCCGATTCCTTGTCCCCGCTGGTTCTGTCCCGATTCCTTGTCCCCGCTAGTTTACAGTTGGGAGGAGGTCCGTCCACTGGTCCTGTCCTGATTCCTTGTCCCCGCTGATCCTGTCCCGATTCCTTGTCCCCGCTAGTTTACAGTTGAACCTTGTTATTAGTCCAGTCAATTTATGATTTAACCTAGAACTATTTGCAACAGAATTTATTCTTTCTTTTTTTGGTTGATGAGCATCATACTTATAACGGGGGACAAAGTCCTAGAAAATCCAAATGGAGGAAAGTGGTTTTTTGGCCTTCTAAAGGATCAGAAAAATTAAGAATAACCATATTTGAGGTCTAATATCTACCTCAATTGTAACACTGGACATATGGATTTAACAGTATGTAAAAACCAACTAATATAGAAACCAGATACATTGAGATTTTCCACCCAAGGTATTGTATTGAAGAAAAAAAGAACTGTCAATATGGCTGAAAAGCATTTTTCACAAGACTATTTTGGCTTTTCTTTTCTTTTCAAATGTAGAGAATAATATTAATCAATATCAGTATCAATGTCAGGCTTTATTCTATTTCTTAAAATATGATTTTCAATTTAATTTACTCAATGATCAATTGTACATTCCCATACGAAAAAAAATATCAATCATCAAATCTTACAAATTGTGCTAAATGGATGATATTTTATGTCCAAATCGAACGATCTACCTATTTCTGAAGCACATAACTTGAATAAGGGCAAGCAATTGAATTAAAGCATCTTATATCTATTCATGTATGAGCACCACTTACTGCTAAAACTAATTTTGGTATGATGAGTTTACAAATGTGGCCAAGTTTTGATGGTGAAAACTCCAACCCATGCATATTTTGCTCAATCCTTGAAAAATGACAAAGTCCACGATTCTGAACAACAAAAAATGGATTTTTTTCCTCATTTGTTTTTCAATTAACAAATGACTTTGCCAGTAAAGCTGCCTTATATGTATGTAAATACTGAACTGTATTTGAAGTTTAACATTCAAAATACTTCACAGCTTTATCAAAAATTATGTATCCCCAATGCGTTGCTATGGGGGGGGAAGAAAAAAAATTGATTTCTTCAAATATAAAATACTATTTCAACCTTAATTCCATTTAGTCAAAAGGTGCATGTTATGGTAGTAATTCCTACCAAAAGTGTTGGCAATCGTATCTAACATAAGAAATATACACTAATTTTTTGTTATTCAAAATCATGGACTTTGCCATTTTCAGCAGCTCAGTTAACATTGCACGAAATGAGGATTTGATCAACCTGAATTGGTTCAATATTTCTAGAAGTCTTCACCAAGATGACATTTCTGTTAAGAAAAATATGCATAGAAAATAATTTGATGACTTTTAAGCATAGTCTTATGATGTTATCTAAATACAAGTTACATAAAATGCGAATTTGTTCAATTTGGACCTCCGAATAGCTCAAAATTAGCGCAACCGGTCAACTTCGAAGGTTCATAAATGTTTATGATTGAAAACAAAATCTCTGATACAAAATTATGAATTACAGATTACCTTATACAATGCAATTAAACTAAGCTTGAATGGATATTTATCTTGATTGTTAGTATTTCCTTTACTAAAAATGTCAAACGAAGCCATTATCGTTATGTTAAAGATGAATATTACCCATATTGACAGGTCAATATTCCATTGAACTCAATTAGACCGTATTTGTTTTTTAACACAATTGTACTGCAGTTTGGTTGGTCTTGTCATACTGTTAAATCCATATTTCCAGTGTTACAAATAGGGTAGATATTTCACTTCAAATATGGTTAAGCGTGTGATTTTCTTAACTTCTGTGGTTCTTTAGGAGGCCAAAAAAACACTTTCCCCCATTGGGATTTTCTGGGACTTTTTTTCTGTTACAGTATAGGTACCCACCGTTCACAAAATATAAAAATAAATTCTGTTGCAATTTTGTCACGGTCATGCCTATATTTTGGCTAATTTGACTGGACTATATCTCGAAGTCAGTTATTTGAATACTATATCTGAATTTGAATGGGAAATGTTTCGATTTCCTGGAACCGACATAATACTTTAAACCAAACCCGGTCTTATTATATGAGGTCAAAATCAAACAAAGTTCAACTCTATTTCAAAACTAAGAAGTATCAGAATACAATGAGTTCATAATATCCAATACAGAGGTCACGGTCACTGTATAGAAATTTGTCAATCACTTCTGTGATATCACTCTATATAAATGTATTTCACTTCTTAATTGGTTTTGATTAGACTAAAGGTGAAGCATAAATAATACCATAAATAAGTTTATATATTGCAGTATAATATTGCAGGTCAAGGTCAAAACTAAGGTCACTGCTGCTATTTATAGAAATCCATGAACAAATACACTTATTGCCATGGAAGTGGGGGTAGGCACATCTTTTAGACTTGTTCTAGTTTTTACATCTTTTATTAATCCAAGACATTACAATTACCATTTAAATTAATGTTAAATGTTATACATATGCATGTAATTAAAACAAGAAATGCCAGTATTTCCCAAAGACCAACAAGTTGTATGGAGGCAAAGTGCTCTAGTGGTAGGACACCGGGCTCGTGATCGAAGGGTTGTGAGTTTGAGTCCCAGTCACAGCCCTTTTGTTGAATCCTTGAGCAAGATACTTCACTCTGCTTGTTCCAGTCTACTCAGCTGTTAATGAGTACATGGTTGGGCAGTGCTAGAAATTGTAGAAAGCTAGCTGTGAACACCGAAATGGCAGCACCGGTTATATACTGCCCAGGGAGTTGAGAACTATATTGGCTGGTTGCTAAGGCCGTATAACCACGGATAATAATTTGTGAACCGCTTTGAGACGGCCTTTAAGGTCGTGATAAAGCGATATATAAAAACCTTGAATTATCATTATTGAAATATAGTTGCCAAAATGTCTTTGTATTTTATCATTCTTTGTACCGTGCACAATTGAAACTTATATCAAAAGCAACCTTCTTGTTAAATTAAAATGTTCCACTCATATGTTTTAAATGTTTATTATGTTGTGAAGTATGTTTTATTTATTACGGTAAAACGCCAAAATTGAAATCCGACAAAAAAATCTCTACAATAATAATAGCATAATCAAAATATTAAATTTGTATAGGTATATTGAGCCATGATAATTAGATATGTACATGTATACATGGATCCTGTTAAGTTGTAATGTATTCACCGTAATTAGCGTAATGTATACTGTATTCACTGTAATTAGCGCCTAAGAAATTGGTTAAAATGTGGGCGCTCAGTAGGATTACAAAACTGGATGAAAAATGTCGTTTTCATAATTAAGTTAATAAATATAATGTATTGCGTGCTTCTATAGCAGGTAACAGGTAGTATACTACTTATTATTCAAGTGGCTATAATTTCCTGTAATTCAACAGACTGACAATATTTATCACGTTCAGTAGGTGTGCTTATATAATTTCTATACCTCCTGTGGAAGGGCGGTAATTACAGCGAATACAGTACACATCATGTCTTGTAAATATGAATGTCTTATTTAAATACATCATGGTGGTTAAAATTAACTTATTCGCCATAACTCAATTTCTTAACTTAAACAAGGGAACTAATAATAATTGATGGCAGCTTTTCACATAATTCCTGATCTACTCCCCCTGATTATATTTTTAGACTGGTCCATATAATTGTGTTGATAAGTCTATTTCAGTCTTGTAGGGGAGACAGGTTAGAGAACTGTAAACATGATGATGTTTGTAATCAAGTCTCTAACCTTGTACATTTTCTATGTATGTAGTTTATTTTTGTATTTTATTTAACATGGATAACATCCAACTAAGGGTTTCTCATATCAACATTTACTGCTATATACTTTTGTCCATTAATGAAACACTTTAAATTACCAAGTGAAACAAAAAAATAAAGAAAAAAATACATAAAAAAAAAAATTAAAAACTATTCAAAATGGTATTTTTTGTTCTGTTTTCCGTTTTACCATAGCTGCCAACCCAACCTCACAAGGAGGGAGTGGGCGTTTTATGGTGGCCATCTTTGTCTCATTGAGAAATATTCTGTATCTTTAAGTGATATGAAGATGGACGCTTTTGGGTATGCTCATTAGTGTGTTTACTTGTTGTGTTTGACAATGATACTCGGTTCTCATTTTGAGAACTTGATGTTTACTTGGATGTGACAAAGATTTACATGGCGGGTGTCGTCAATTAAGCAGAAGACGCTTACTCTTTCGGAACACCTGGTCTTATTATGTCCCCCAAACGAAGTGGGGGGACATATTGTTTTTGCTCGGTTTCTTATTATTATTATTATTATTCTTGTTTCTTCCACTTTCTTCCGCCGCGGAGGTTTCCGACCGTTTTCTCAAAAACTACTGGACGGATCTTCACGAAACTTCACACACATACTCATTAGGGGCGGGGTGTGTGAAAACGGGTTGTTTTTCGCGACCGGAAGTCCAAGATGGCCGCCAGAGCTAATTTCCGGTTTTCAAAATTCAGTCTCCGATTTCAGTAAAAATTGGTACATGGGTGTTTTAAGGGATGCTGAATAACATGGTAACATTTTCGTAAAGTTTGGTTGCCACCGAAACGAAAATGGAGGCCTCTGATTGGTCGAAATTTATATATTGTCCGATTTCAATGAAATTTAATATATATGTGTAGTATTACACCAACAACATTGTCGTCACATCCGTTTCATGATTCGTCAACATGGCCGCTATTTCCTGGCTTCTGATTGGTCGAAATTTATATATTGTCCGATTTCAATGAAATTTAATATATATGTGTAGTATTACACCAACAACATTGTCGTAACCTCCGTTTCGTGATTTGTCAACATGGCTGCTATTTCCTGGCTTCTGATTGGTCGAAATTTATATATTGTCCGATTTCAATGAAATTTTATATATAACTGTAGTAGGACACCACGGACATTGTCATAACCTCCGTTTCGTGATTCGTCAACATGGCCGCTATTTCCTGGCTTCTGATTGGTCGAAATTTATATATTGTCCGATTTCAATGAAATTTTATATATAACTGTAGTAGGACACCACGGACATTGTCGTAACCTCCGTTTCCTAATTCGTCAACATGACCGCTGATATATGGGGTGTCAGCTATATTTCCATTGTGAGTTCATTGGGCTCATCAGTTCCGACCAAAGGGGTAGTTTGGGGGACATCTGTAATGGTACCCCATTACAATTAGCACTTGTTCTCTTGTACTTTTGCAAGGGTCTCCATGTGAATCTTTCCTTTGTTCATATTTTGCCCCTGGTTTAATTGATTTTGAGTTTGGATTATGATTTTGTTAACGCTTTGGTATTCTCTCATTTATTTTCTAAAGCACCCTGACAACTATTTGATTGACAACCTTCCAGTCTTCCTCTGGAGACACATCAGGAGGAAGCCACTTGCGCATCAATACACCTGACCTATCGAAGTAACAAACCAGGATTTTCTCTGCCTCTTCCTCACTCAAAGCCCGATTACACAATAATCTCTCTAGACAAAGATGATGTACTCATCATATCATCAACAGAATTACCCTTAATAGGAACACCTCTATCAACATCAGAGTCTACAGGATTGCTTGAAAAGATCACACTTGCCACCGATATTCTCTTGATCGTGTCACGTAATCCTGGTCTTAAATCATCCTCAACTACTGCAACATCAGAAACCTTCTTACTCATTGAACGAGTGACAGCGGAAGAAGGGAATATACCAGGAATATTCCTGTTCAATAATCTCAACACTAACTGTCTTATCAGGAGTACTGGACACTAAGGGATCTACCCTAACTTTCTCTCCAGCCAAGTCATTGCCTAAAATGAGCAACATGCCCTCTATAGGAAGTTCTGGTCTAACACCAAAAGTGACAGGCCCAGTAACGAAGTCCGACTTCAAATAAACACAATGGAGAGGCACATTAACAAAATCTAACCCCACACCCTGAAGCAGAACACTAACATCACAAGACGTCTTTTCAGACAAAGGCAATACGCCATCTAATAACAAAGAATGAGAAGCTCCAGTATCACGCAAAATCTTCATGGGTTTCAAGTTAGTATTATCACCGTCACGTGAAACAATTAAAACCTTCAGAAATGAAGAGGGAGTACTTCTCCAATACACTATCAGACTCTAAGCTCTTAACCTCAATAGACTCTTTGGAGTCTTCCATGATGTCGCCAAGTTTCTGACTAGGCTTTGACATGGCTAACATAGAAGGAACTGACTGTTTGCGCCTTTGCTCCTTTCGCTGGAAGGAATAACACTCAGACATAACATGTCCTACTTTCTTGCAGTAGTTACGTATAGGACCAGAAGGAGACCCTACACCTGCCCTTTGATCTGGTTTAGAATCAGATTTACTCTTATCACCTTATTTAGGTTTATCTTTAGAAGGGCTACTAAAGGTTGGGTTCCTAGGCTGACTAAAACTATTACCTATGTTACTACTTCTGTCTTAACAACTGGTTTTGATAAATGAGACCCTGTGTGTGAGAGCGTAATCATCAGGAAAAATTTGAATGATGTATTTAAATTTGATACAGCTAGTTATGAACGCAAACTAGGGTGTTTAGAGTAATTCTACACTCGGGATTGGAGGGGAGGGGGGTTACATCAATTTCCGAAAAAACAACCCTCAATGGTCATAAAGGCTAAAGGATGGAAAGCTTTAGAGGTTGAAAATTCGGCCCCACCTACATTTCTTGCATCAAAAATCACATTTCTAGTTTAGTTACAAACAAACGCTTGGTACCGTTGGCAAGATGGATAATTTCTATTTTAAAATCCTTCTAAATGTATGTCAAATATATCCTCCTTCCAGAGAAATAAGTTCGATTTCCTCCAAAAACACGCAAAATTTCATTGGATACCTATATTAAGAAGACCCCCATCCATCGACAGCGAAAGGTTAACGCGTGCAGCGACGTCAAAACTCATCTTTATGCAGAAAGTGGCACGATAGCTGATGAAAACTTTGAGCAACGGACACTCTTTTATACGTATGGAACGCCAAATTAACATGCTCAATTAATTACACATATCTTCAAATAATTGAAGATGGGCACAATTAATTGAAGGTAGGTTCAATTCAATTGAAGATAAGTCCAACTATTTGTACATGTACCTGTCTTTAATTATTTAAAGAAAGATCTAATTGAATTGAAACTATCTTCAATTTAATTGTATCTGTCTCTAATTGAATTGAACCTATCTTCAATTGAATTGTACTTATACTTAATTATTTGAAGATAGTTGCATTTAATTGAGTAAATGTTAATTTGGTGTTCCATATAAAACTTTAGCATCTGTTCACTTCATTCTGAAGAAAATTTGCAAGGTTAGGAAAATAAGTGCTCGTTTGATCCAATATTTACTCACTGATGAGCAGAAACATACATGGGTAAAAATGGCTAAGGAACTGCTGAAGAATTACCCAAAATATTGGAAAAGGACATTTGATAGTCTCATAGTGTGTGATATGAGACATTGGTGCATATTTATGAGCCTAAGAGGAAAGTTGACAAAAGGATATGGGCCCAGTATTGCTTAACAAACACTGACAGCAAAGAAGGTGTTATACACAATATCATTTAGAAATAGTGGGCAAATCATGAAAAAGTAGGGTGTGTGCTCCAGCCTACAAATCAGCACCTGTAGTCCAGTCGGAAAAGGTCAATGTCTTATACCACACCCTCAATTCAGTCCAGACCTTGCCCAGTGTGATTTTTCCTCTTTAACGAAATTTAAAAAAAACCCATGTATCTGATAGGAAATATAGGTCCAGAAGTGAGCTGGAATCTGCAGTTTACCTGTTTCTGATTAGTGTACCCAAAGAGGAGTATGAAAATTGTTTCAAAAAATGGATTCTTAGATTGAAACGATGTGTTCATGTAAAAGGGGAATATTTTTGAAGGTAACTAGAAAAATGCCTCCAAATTTTAATAAGCGTCATGTCATTTGCAAAAGTTTTCGAACACTATTCCTTTGACATCGTGTGATCATTATCAGCCAAATTGTGAGGAGAACGAAACATGGAAGAGGTAGGGGAGTGGGTAGGTACTTGTCAGATGTATATTATATATTACACTCAATTAATATATAAGTATCATAAACTGCATAAGTTTGATTTAGGGCGTAGCCCCAATTTTTTATAAATATTTCTACCCAATATATGTTTTGCAATGCTATCTGATGATGAAATTCTTAGTTTTAATTCTTGCAAAAAATGGTCACTTGGCAAATTTTAGGGGGGTGCGCCCTCTGGATCTGCCTATGTAACCAGTTCTACCCCTGTCACTTTCTATCAGGGTATTTATACAAAGTATTATAAAAGCTAGTATAATCTAGAATCTTCTTTTTCTGAAAAATATTTATTAAATCCAAACATGTCTCGCAAACAAATTGTTATGAAAACAACCCAGATTTAATCATAGTAGAATATTTTCCAAAAAGATTTCATGGACAGGGAGATACCCAAAGACCAATCCTTAAGCATATCTATGTAAATTAAAATTTGGTTAATGAGTGGGTATCTCAACTGTTTTCAAGTTCAACTGAGAAGCAAGGTCCCTGACATCGGTTCATTCCCACTCGGCCAACATCTTAAAACAACATTACCTGTATTTACCTGGACAAATCTGAGTATAGTCTGTTTCAATATATTGACAAGTATAAATCATCTGTTCTTTTATTTAGTTAAAGTTAAACTAAACCAACTACAATAAAAGATACTTTGTAATTAAAAAAAATAAATGAAAAAGATACTTTGTGACTGAACAAAAGATGAAAAAAAAAACTTCATAAACAATTTTACCAAAAACATAATTATGCTATTATTTTGTTTTAATCAGAGACGTATATAACACATATACATTGTATGTCTTTGTTTTTACATTAAATCACGGAATTTGATTACATACTATTCAAGTCCGAAATTACGAATGTAAATTATATATAGAAATAATGAATAATTTGTTCACTCTAAATTTGAGTGTAATAAACAACTATATTTGTTTAAAGGCCCAATATACGTAACTTCAGGGAAATTTTCGTGATTCTGAAAAATTCTGAAAAAAATCCAGTTGATAACCATGCAAAAATAAGCCTAAAACGAAGTAAACATGAGCGGTAACTAACAAGAAACTCTTGACAAAAAAATCGAAAGAATTGAAAATAATTCAGGTGGGGCCCACTTCAACAACAAACCGAAGGTAGAAGACGGTTCGAAATGGACGCGTGTTTACAAATAGCGTGTTTCAACTGCTGCTGTACCGGTAACCGCGAAAGAATTCATCTTGAATATTGCTGATATCAGTTAATCTTAACTAAATCTATAAATATGATAAGTTATTAGGCTTGTTTTTCTCTTCAACTTTTGCCGAAAGTTACGTATATTGGGCCTTTAATACTGGCCGATGTTTTTTTATTTAACTTAGATGGTTTCAACCAAATAATGTTTTAAGCAAGGAGGAAGTTGTAAGTGCTCTTGAGCTTCACAAATCAAATAAATTATGTTCTGATAATAAAATTAGTTACATTGTATCAATAACCGATCTTTAAAGTTCAAAATAATTCCACAGGTAAGTTGTTACCTGAGAATTAGACACTTTCCAAAAACAGACTATAGCTTTACCTGTAATTAGTACCTATTGTTCTCACCCTGTAACAACACTACCTGTGCCCTATACTAAAATAGGATATGTTGGCTGAGTGGGAAGACACCCCGACATCAATGCTAATATCATGACTGTCTCGTCTCTGTATGCACAACAGTTGTATAGTTTTGGGGTGGAGATCAAAATCATTTAAAAGTTATGAAAAAGAAGTTAAGTCTGCATACCCCGAGACCAATAATAATATCAAGATAGTGATTGTATCTTTATACCAAGCAATTGTACAATATATATAGATTTGGGGTGGGGATCTCAACTGTATAAAGTTATGACCCAGTAGTTAAGTCTTCAAGGGTGTGGTGGACCCTGCGGTAAATCTAAAATCATAATTGTGATCGTCCCTTAATGCCCAGCGATTCTATATATATAGTTTTGGGGTGGGGATCTCAACCGTTTGAAAGTCATGACTCAGGAGTCATATCTGCAAGGGCGTGGCAGATCCTAGCCGGGGTCAAATCTAAAATCATAATATAGCTTTTCTACTATTTCCCCTGTTGCAGCCACAGTCACCATTTATGTAAAGTCTGTTTCCCTTTCCCTAAGGATGTTTCTGACTAATCTTGGTTTAAAGCAATGCAGAACCAATTTGGGCCTTTCTGCGGCCTATCAGTGATTAGGCTAATACTTATCTATTTTGGAGCTTGTTAATGGATGCTTTTGGGAATTTCCTGAGGTATTTGATATCAAAATAGACCAGTAAGAAATTATGTGACCTTGACCTACTTTATGAGTTTTAGATCAGATTCAAGCAAGTCTGGAGATAAGATTGTTGAATTTTAGCCAAGGATATTTCTGACAAAATCCATTTTTAACTTTATGACAAGTAGCAATTTAAAGGAATAACTTCTATTCTATTTCCCTTATTGAGTCTCACTCTTCTGGCCTCTTAGGGGTCAGTCACCATTTAGGCAAAATTTGTTCCCCTAGGATGTTTCTGACCAAATTTGGTTCAAATCCATTCATGACTGGAGGACAAGTAGTGATTTAAAGGAATTACCTCTATTTCCTGTATTGGGCCCCACCCCTCTGGCCCTCAGTGGTCAGTCAACATTTATGCAAAATCTGTTCACTCCCCCCCCCTCCTCCTCAAGAAGTTTTCTTTACTTTTTGACTTTGGCGATTTGAAGTGTTGGCAGACGGTGCGGTCTAGGTGAGCTAAAAAATCTCTTCTAAAGAATAATCATGAGACTTATAAATGATGAAATCTGGACTGTAGTATGAATTCGGAATAAATTATCTCCATCCATTTTCTTTGTCATGGTATATATATATATCATGTTTACTTGAAATCAAATGACCTTGACAAACTTTTGAATATCACACAAGTGAAATAAATGGGAATCTCCTGGCACAAATCACCAAGTGATAAAGGGTAACACTAGGCTGGCAGTGTTAACTTGCTTTAGGGTGACAAATGAGTTTTGTTTCCCAATCAAATATTGACAAGCAAGGAGACTGATATACTGGCCAATAAGACATCTCTGGTTAAAAGTAGTGAATATAACAACATGACAAGATAATCATATATTTATTTTTCAGTTTTCTTGAGCAATCCATATAGGTTCAATTTCACATTTCCTGAAATGAACCTGAAATGAGGCACACACTCACACTACATTCCATTCAAACATCTCAATCAGCTTTCATAAACATTCCTACAAGGCTAAGATGTAACATTTTCTTAAATTACTTTTTCTTCAGTTAATTTTTCCTCTGAAACATTTTCTTCGGATATTTTGCCATCTGCAGCTTTTTCTTCCATTTCTTTTTGCTTTTTCTTTGCTTTTCTTTTCGCCTTTGCTTCTGCTCTTGCTTCTTTCTCTGCATTTCTTTCCTCTGCTCTTCTGTCTTTGATGAACCTTTTCAGACGATAGTCCGACTTCTTCATAGGACCGTACACCTCTTCAGCCTCCCGAATGAATCGGGCCAATTGCTTCTTTTCTGCAGCTTCCTCCTTTTCTACAGTCTCTCGCTTGTTATGAAACTGCTTTATGAGACTAGGCATTTTAGCCATTGCTTGGTCTACTTTCTCCAGCCTGTGGACAATACAAAATACAAAATAAGTACAAAGTATAATTACATACTACAGTGGTTACCATATAAGTGTTCCCAATGTTGCATTACATACTACAGTTGTATCACAGTGATGGCTAAGCGACCAGCGAGTGTGCTGATGTTGTTGTGAACCTTTCACACTGTTACTGTCAGGATTAATGGATGCTATAGCCAAGTACAGTTTACCTTTCAAATACCTTGGTAATTTGAAGTTGGTCAACATTAATATATTGGGAACACTATCACCAAGGTCTATATAGGGACCCTTGTAGTGATCAGTTACTGACTGTAGGTGGCGCTCTTGTGTACACAAAACCAAAAATTTAAAGTGATTAACTCAAGAAGGTAAACTTTTATATACATATGTAGAACCAAAAATAATCATTTTCTGTCTAGATCCAAAGCTTATCTAACAAGAGGCCCGGAGGGCCTGTATTGCTCACCTAAATACATTGGTATCTAAGTAAACTCGGATGATGGTTTAAATATTTTCCAAAAAGATCCCTTCAGTACTTTGGTCAAAATCCATTTTAACTTTAGGATAAGTAGTGATTTTAAAGATTTTACCTCTATTTCCCTTTTGGGCCCCGCCCCTCTGGCCCCTTAGGAGTCAGCATCACCTTTTATGCAAAATCTGTTCCCCTTATCCAAGGATGTTTCTCACCAAATCTGGTTAAAGTCCAATCAAAACTTTATGACAAGTAGCGACTTAAAGGAATTACCTCTATTTCCCCTATTGGGCCCCACCCCTTCTTTGCCCCTTTGGGGTAAGAATCACCAATTACGCAAATTATGTTTCCCTTCCCCCAAGGATGTTTCTAACAACATTTGGTCAAAATCCATTGATAACTTAATGACCAGTAGCAATTTTAAGGAATCACCTCTATTTCCCCTATTGGGCCCCACCCCTCTGCGTCCTTGGGGGTCAGAGTCATCATTTATGCAAAATCTGTTCCCCTTCCCCCCCAAGGATGTTTTTGATCAAATCCGCACATCGTATTCAGTTAACCCCCACATTGTAAGTCGGACACCCTCTCTATACAGTTAACCCCCACATTGTAAGTCGGACACTCTCTCTATACAGTTAACCCCCACATTGTAAGTCGACACCCTCTCTATACAGTTAACCCCCACATTGTAAGTCGGACACCCTCTCTATACAGTTAACCCCCACATTGTAAGTCGGACACCCTCTCTATACAGTTAACCCCCACATTGTAAGTCGACACCCTCTCTATACAGTTAACCCCAACATTGTAAGTCGGACACCCTCTCTATACAGTTAACCCCCACATTGTAAGTCGGACACGTGCACCCTCTCTATACAGTTAACCCCCACATTGTAAGTCGACACCCTCTCTATACAGTTAACCCCCACATTGTAAGTCGGACACCCTCTCTATACAGTTAACCCCCACATTGTAAGTCGACACCCTCTCTATACAGTTAACCCCCACATTGTAAGTCGGACACCCTCTCTATACAGTTAACCCCCACATTGTAAGTCGGACACCCTCTCTATACAGTTAACCCCCACATTGTAAGTCGACACCCTCTCTATACAGTTAACCCCCACATTGTAAGTCGGACACCCTCTCTATACAGTTAACCCCCACATTGTAAGTCGACACCCTCTCTATACAGTTAACCCCCACATTGTAAGTCGGACACCCTCTCTATACAGTTAACCCCCACATTGTAAGTCGGACACCCTCTCTATACAGTTAACCCCCACATTGTAAGTCGACACCCTCTCTATACAGTTAACCCCCACATTGTAAGTCGACACCCTCTCTATACAGTTAACCCCCACATTGTAAGTCGGACACCCTCTCTATACAGTTAACCCCCACATTATAAGTCGGACACCCTCTCTATACAGTTAACCCCCACATTGTAAGTCGACACCCTCTCTATACAGTTAACCCCCACATTGTAAGTCGGACACCCTCTCTATACAGTTAACCCCCACATTGTAAGTCGGACACCCTCTCTATACAGTTAACCCCCACATTGTAAGTCGGACACCCTCTCTATACAGTTAACCCCCACATTGTAAGTCGGACACCCTCTCTATACAGTTAACCCCCACATTGTAAGTCGGACACCCTCTCTATACAGTTAACCCCCACATTGTAAGTCGGACACCCTCTCTATACAGTTAACCCCCACATTGTAAGTCGGACACCCTCTCTATACAGTTAACCCCCACATTGTAAGTCGGACACCCTCTCTATACAGTTAACCCCCACATTGTAAGTCGGACACCCTCTCTATACAGTTAACCCCCACATCGTAAGTCGGACACCCTCTCTATACAGTTAACCCCCACATCGTAAGTCGGACACCCTCTCTATACAGTTAACCCCCACATCGTAAGTCGGACACCCTCTCTATACAGTTAACCCCCACATTGTAAGTCGGACACCCTCTCTATTCAGTTAACCCCCACATCAAGATCTGAAGGGCGCTTTGTATGAAATGGGATTTTTAGTTAGTTTTCTGTGCAAATTTCCTCAATAATGTTTACATTTGTTTAGGTTAACAAATGTGCCTGTGTTTTTAAAGACCCAGTAACTTCAAACTTTACAAAAATATGTTCATTCAAAGCCAAGTATCTGGTAATTGTATCCTAGACTTTTTGAACTTAGACAATAGAAAATAATATCAAATTACCAAAGAGATCACAGTTTTATTGTGTTTATGGCAACATACATATTCTGTAGATATACCTTTTGACATGTGGCATTTGTCACATTTGTTCTTAAAGACATGTATTTGTCAACTGTCCTAGTTATCATCGACATGCTTATTTTAGATATATCCGACTCATGATCAAATCATAAACAGGTAGTTAACTTTGAAGCAAAATTTTAGATTAATATGTATTGTGTGTTTTTCATCTTGTTAATTCAAACACAGCAAAGGCAGATGGAAACGACTGAGTATTTGAAGAGAGGCAATTCTTGGAAAACAAAACTTAATTGTGAATATAAACAAAACTATAAAACAAGGCAACTGAAATTCTGTATTATAAATATGATCACTAATGTTACGATACACAAAGTGGTTCTCTTATTTGAACTTCATATATAGATTTATTTAAGCATTAAACAGCATTCTGTTCCGACAAAATGAATAATGCACGTTAACGTTATGATTTTTTGTCTGCAATCCTGTTCCATGGTATAGCAGTGCTCCAGATAACTTTTGAACAGCTTGGGTATTAATTACTCATACCTTCTGAAAGTAAAGGGATTTTTTTTTCAACTTATATCTTCAGAAAGTGGAGGCTACAAATGTACATGTACCGCTACTATTTTCTCCTCATAATTTTCTATGGACCTATAATTGCTTTATATGTGGAATGTTTGAAATGAATGACTTCATAGTTGAAAGCTCATGTTACAAAACATACAAGGAAATATAACGAGCTTTCAGTTGAATGATAGTTTTCTTGTCTTAAATTGTGGATGTTATTCTGAAATTTCATGACGCACGATTGTATTTCCTTGAATGTTTTAACTATCTTTATAATGAAATTTTCTTGCTTAAAATTTAAACTTGAAGTACATTTCAAATTAAGATTGTTATATACATACACAGCCCATCTAGTTGACCGAATACTTCTGAAACTTTGTCCACATGCAGGAAACATCTGGTTCCTGTTAAATTTCAGTGAAAGTTGCTACCATCTTCTATATTTTGTAATGATTCTTAGAATTTCTGTAATATGTGTTGACTCCTTTTATTAAGACTTTATTTACTTCTGCGAAAAACCACACAAACCAGGGCTTTATATTATCATCCCTCTTTTTAGGTCCGGTAAACAGACCCATTCCCAATAAAAAAAAAGGTGTGATTTTCCCCAAATTTCCTCTTAAAAATTCCCAATTCAGACACGTGAAATATGGTTGTTTAACATCGCTTGAGGAGCCTCTTTTGACATTGATTTTAATAGGGAACGAGAAAGATGGCTATAAATGTTATGAGTACTGATCATGACAGTGCTTTAAATAATTTAGAAAAGAAATTATACATTTAGTTGTTATAATAGTGTTTGTCAAAATTTCCCAAATAGCTGTTATGTCAGTCAATCTTTCCCAATTTGATCTCAGGGTCTGATTCCCAAAACCCCCTGATAAAGCCCTGCATACACGTGCACAAATATGATAGCTTTCAGTTGTCGCTTTGAAAGTGCCATTTTAAGCGTTAATATTCGAATTCACAATCATCTAGATCTAAACACTTTACACAAATTAAACATGCTTAATAGACAAGCGTCTCTGTGACAGTCACATAAATTCTAATCTGATAAAATTGGAGTTGGGGACTGATGCAACTCTCCATATTTTGTCTGCGTGATTTACCCAAGCTTTAGAATTTTGCTTGGGTTTTTCGTAACAAAATGTGCATATACCATTAAATTTGCATTCATGCAAGGTATCTGAGCACTGTTATATATACCATAACATGGAACAGAATGCTTATATTTACATTTTTCCATTGGTTTTGATGATAAATCTATTAAATTTATACTCGACAAAACAAGTCGTTTGATGAGTTCGAGGCTTTTTACCCATACCCACACCTTCCTCCTTTTGTTCGGCTCCTGTAAGATCTCCACACAAGTAAGTCATATACATGTATATCTATTTTTATCAGTGGAACAGGTTCACTGGGGTTGCATGAATAGGTGCTTGAGTAGGGTGTCGGGCATGTATGCCGACGTATATGGTGAAATATGGATAGCACGTGAATTACCGGGGGTACGGGTATGACGTATACACGGTGTATAGGTGATAGTGTCATTCGAGCTGTTGCAGCCGGACAGCGCACTAGTAGTCTTTAACCCCCACCTCGTTGTTTTTTACGGTAAATTGTGTTGATTTATTCTGGTTTGTTTTTAGGATTATAGGTGGTGAGTGGTGTACAGAGCTTAGCCTATGAATGTGGTTATGTCTCATTGAAGGACCGGTAGACTACACCATCCGACGTTATATTGGATTTTAACCCAGCATCCCTGGACTAGTCCGAGACGGAATCTGACGTTGCGTTTTTGGTCATTTTTACTGTATTTTACCACAATAAAAGCGCTAGCTGCAGTCGGCTATTATCTATATAATAGTGTTGAGTTATAATTGATAAATGATTTATGTTCGTTTGAACTGGTGAATATATATATACGCACCTGTGATGATCGACCCCCGCGGTTCTCCATCCCAGAAGGGGTTATTTGTGTGTCCCAGTATATTATTAGCTTTGACAGCTAGCAAATAGGCGAGAAGTGAATAAAAAGTTGCTAGTTGCCACTAGTCCGAAGGGTTCTGACTCTCTGACCCGCTAAATATTTTGACGACGGACGGGTGCGAGAGTCAGAATTCCTCCTTAGTAAAAAAGTGGAAATTTTACAAACCCATGCACAGGTCACTGTTTAAGCTGTGTTTTATAATATAAAACATTTTTGATCACATGTAAATTAAATAGCAATGGAAAGAACAGATATTTTTCTACAAACCTACACATTTAATCAAGTCACAGGAGGTCGTAAACTAACTGTCGCCACAAATTTCCCAAAAATAACCAGTTTCCTGACATCTGTTTGAAAATGGCCGCGCGTCGGGAGATTCCGCGAGAATTTCATTTGACATTATATTTGATCATGTGACGTGAGGCGGCGGCCATTTTCAAACAGATGTCAGGAAACTGGTTATTTTTTAGAAATGGATGGCGAAAGTTAATTGGCGACCTCCTGTGACTTGAGTAAAGGCGTAGGTCAGTTGAAAAATATCTGTTCTTTCCATTGATACATTATTTGCATGTGATCGAAAACGTTGCATATTATAAAACTCAGCTTTAGCGGCGACCCGTGGATGGGTCGGTAAAATTTCCACTTTTTTACTAAGCAGGAATTCTGACTCTCTCACCCGTCCGTAGTCAAAATATTTAGCGGGTCAGAGAGTCAGAACCCTTCGGACTAGTTGCAACTGACATGAAGCTACAAAGGATTGCCCCCTTGACAATCGATATCTCTTACTATCAAAATCACTACTTCTCAAACAGTGTCTGATCACTGTATAACACATACTTAGTTTCTATTTTCTTCGTTCGTCTTCTTTCCCATGTCTTTATTTTCTTCATATTCTCCCAGAACTTTGGTTCAAATTGTTGTTCATATTCTATTTTGTTCTGTAAATCCTCCATATTCGGCCAGAGGATTTGTGGGTTTACACCAGAGGCACTCCCAAATTTCCCATACATTTTTCTGCTGTAATCTTTAGAAAGTTTAAAATCCTTGTCAATGTCAGGCAGTTCATTTTTAAGTCTTTTTTTCAATCCTGGTCCCAGTCGAGAAACGTCCCTGATGCGCATTAGCTCGTCCTCTAACGCCCTGTCTTCGGAAATATCTCCCTTTTCATCAGAAGTAGCTTGTGCAGATGAACAATACCTGACCTGCTTTCCACTTCTACTCGACAAAACAAGTCGTTTGATGAGTTTGGAACTGTTTGGTGCGATGAAGCACCTTACCATGGAGGCGGCCATGTTTTTAACACAAGGGAGAGCATTCGTCGTAGCTCATGCGACGATACACGCCGCAGATTCGTATTTTTTTACCGGAAATAAGTAGCTAAATGAAAGTGAAAGTTCAGTGCTATGACTGGCTGGATTTTCATTATGAGTGTCAGTTGCGGAGGAAAGAGTTATTCTTGCGCAACGGAAGGCAAATGGTTGGCTATATCTTAGATTGTCCCGTTTGGGGTCATGCCAACTGGTCGTCTCAAAACATGTCAGTTTTTATCTTTCATTTGGAACTCCTCGGATGTTATTCAAATGAAATTGTCACATTTAAAGGGGAACAACTCCTTCGTTCTAATCCCCATACAGATTAATGTGATCAAAGTACTGAAAGTACTAAAACGCTAAACTTCTAACAAACAATAGTATGTATTTTTCGACAGTGATTTGTTGACACTACATATAGGTCACTAAGTTTCGATATCAGAGGGTTTCAGAATAGGGATCAATTAAGTATTTAGAGTAAACCCAATAACACGCAAGTTGTTTAGATTGATGAGTTGTATTTCAAGCTACATGTATAATTTAGTGCTGTGCTTTAACAATATAGCTAACATATCAATTTTTATTACAAATGAATATTGATCCATTTATAGGGAAGCGAATGTGTTTATTTTAAAGGCCCAATATACGTAACTTCAGGAAATTGTTCGTGATTCTCAAAATTTCTGAAAAAAAAATCCAGTTGATAACCATGCAAAAATAAGCCTAAAACGAAGTAAACCTGAGCTGTAACTAACAAGAAACTCTGGACAAAAAAATCCAAAGAATTGAAAATAATTCAGGTGGGGCCCACTTTAACAACAAACCGAAGGTAGAAGACGGTTCGAAATGGACGCGACTGTATAAAACGCTAAACATTGTGAAATCACATGTTTTTTTAAAATATGTTTTTAAAGGCCCAATATACGTAACTTCAGGGAAATTTTCGTGATTCTGAAAAATTCTGAAAAAAATCCAGTTGATAACCATGCAAAAATAAGCCTAAAACGAAGTAAACATGAGCGGTAACTAACAAGAAACTCTTGACAAAAAAATCGAAAGAATTGAAAATAATTCAGGTGGGGCCCACTTCAACAACAAACCGAAGGTAGAAGACGGTTCGAAATGGACGCGTGTTTACAAATAGCGTGTTTCAACTGCTGCTGTACCGGTAACCGCGAAAGAATTCATCTTGAATATTGCTGATATCAGTTAATCTTAACTAAATCTATAAATATGATAAGTTATTAGGCTTGTTTTTCTCTTCAACTTTTGCCGAAAGTTACGTATATTGGGCCTTTAATGTTATAGTTCACCCTATATGCAGTTAGATTTTATTTCAAATCGATTTGTGAGAAGGGATATAATGAAAACAGAAGAATTTAAATCATGAACAGATTTAAAATTGAACGTCTAGAAAAAAGGAGGTTAATGACAGTTTTGCCTGTTTTTGTTTTTGTGTTATGACTTTCACATTTTGAAATACTGGTACATTCTCAGATGAATTAAGCAATTTTGCAGTTATTTCCCGAAGCTGAACCAAAGAAGACTGATTTAAAACATAAAATACAAATTACCACACAGATTTAAAATTGACCGTCTAGGAAAAAAGGAGTTAAAGAAAATTCTTGCTTATTTTCTTTATACAGTAAATCAAGGTAAATTTTCATGTTTTAACTGCATAGTCATTATCTGTCATTATTTTATGGAGTTGAAGTGAAAAACAACAAATAATAACAATAATAGTAATCAAAATATGTTGAAATAAATCTTCTAGGAAAAATCAAAGGCAGCATATAATATATATATATTTTTAATATGGCTTTATAAGTTACTCTGCTCCTACATACTTTATCCCTTCTACTCTCTTTCCTATCTTTTCTCGTCCACCGCAGGTCGTACGGCCATGTCAGGACAAAAAACTCTCAAAATAAATAAATAAATACTTTAATGATTGCCTCAGTTCTTGCCCTTTGGTATTGGATAGAGGTGGAACGCTGCACAATCACAATCAGACTTCTACATTATGTATTTAACGTTAGTAAATCAAGGGCAGACTTATCCGACAGTGGCTTATTTTTACAGTCTTTGCATAAAACAGACCCTTAATACTCTTAATAATTGACTAGTGTATAAACCTATATACGGTTATACTCTATGTAGAGTCACTAGTATATATTCATTGACTATTGTGTAAACCTATATACGGTTATACTCTATGTAGAGTCACTAGTATATATTCATTGACTATTGTGTAGACCTATATACGGTTATACTCTATGTAGAGTCACTAGTATATATTCATTGACTAGTGTGTAGACCTATATACGGTTATACTCTAAGTAGAGTCACTAGTATATATTCATTGACTATTGTGTAGACCTATATACGGTTATACTCTAAGTAGAGTCACTAGTATGTATTCATTGACTATTGTGTAGACCTATATACGGTTATACTTTATATAGAGTCACTAGTATGTATTCATTGACTATTGTGTAGACCTATATACGGTTATACTCTATGTAGAGTCACTAGTATATATTCATTGACTATTGTGTAGACCTATATACGGTTATACTCTATGTAGAGTCACTAGTATATATTCATTGACTATTGTGTAGACCTATATACGGTTATACTCTATGTAGAGTCACTAGTATATATTCATTGACTAGTGTGTAGACCTATATACGGTTATACTCTATGTAGAGTCACTAGTATATATTCATTGACTATTGTTTAGACCTATATACGGTTATACTCTAAGTAGAGTCACTAGTATATATTCATTGACTATTGTGTAGACCTATATACGGTTATACTCTATGTAGAGTCACTAGTATATATTCACTGACTAGTGTGTAGACCTATATACGGTTATACTCTATGTAGAGTCACTAGTATATATTCATTGACTAGTGTGTAGACCTATATACGGTTATACTCTATGTAGAGTCACTAGTATATATTCACTGACTAGTGTGTAGACCTATATACGGTTATACTCTATGTAGAGTCACTAGTATATATTCACTGACTAGTGTGTAGACCTATATACGGTTATACTCTATGTAGAGTCACTAGTATATATTCATTGACTATTGTGTAGACCTATATACGGTTATACTCTATGTAGAGTCACTAGTATATATTCATTGACTAGTGTGTAGACCTATATACGGTTATACTCTATGTAGAGTCACTAGTATATATTCATTGACTATTGTGTAGACCTATATACGGTTATACTCTATGTAGAGTCACTAGTATATATTCATTGACTATTGTTTAGACCTATATACGGTTATACTCTATGTAGAGTCACTAGTATATATTCATTGACTATTGTGTAGACCTATATACGGTTATACTCTATGTAGAGTCACTAGTATATATACATGTATTTTCATTGACTATTTGTAGTGAACTATTAAAGTAATAAAACGAGAAGGGAGTTGAATAATTAACGAGTGTTGAATAGACTGTATATTATAGTTTTATAATATAGCGTACCTTATCTGTATGTTTATCCAGATGAAGTATATTGATACATAATCTAGCTGCAATTAATTTAATTTAATTTCTGAGGATGTACACGTGCATTATTGGATACTAGTATTCAGATACACACACGTGTGTACATGTGAGTTTGAATTTGAATATGATGTTTGTTTTGTTTTCATATTTTTCATACCAACATACAAAATGATGTTCATTTTAAAGGCCCAATATACGTAACTTTCGGCAAAACTTGAATACAAAATCTAGCGTAATAACTTATTATATTTATAGATTTAGTTAAGATTAACTGATATCAGCAATATTCAAGATGAATTCTTTCGCGGTTACCGGTACCGCAGCATTTGAAACACGCTATTTGTAAACACGCGTCCATTTCGAACCGTATTTTACCTTCGGTTTGTTGTTGAAGTGGGCCCCACCTGAATTATTTTCAATTCTTTGGATTTTTTTGTTAAGAGTTTCTTGTTAGTTACCGCTCAGGTTTACTTTGTTTTAGTCTTATTTTTGCATTGTTTTCAACTTGATTTTTTTTTCAGAATTTTCCAGAATCACGAAAATTTCCCTGAAGATACGTATATTGGGCCTTTAACACCCGTGTGTAATATAACTTATGATGTCTACCTTACATAGACTATGTAATGTGAGGTCTTTATTATTTCTGTGTGAACATTATACATGTCATAATCAGTTGTATGTAGTGTATATATCATGTTACACTCAACCATGAAATATGTATCATTTTCAATCTTGAAAAACATTATTTATCAAATTATAGTAACGTGTACGTGTCAATCAATGTAAATACCATATTGTTTTTGATTTATTTAACATTTATTGCATGCCTGCTGTCTCAATGCTAGTGTCCCCAAACCCAGATGGCAAGGTGTTTTGATTCTCATATGAAGGACAGGGATGACTGGAGAAAGACTACCAAGGCACGGGAGTGATTTGACATTTGATCAGTTGAGTGAATTTGAGTGTTTGTATTGTGTTACTACCTGTGCCTTCTGGGTGAGGGGATACTAGATTTTCGACAGTTTGCCTACATTCTAATTATTAACTGAATCATTGATAGATCCACGTTCCCGTCCCAATTTTATATCAAATTTATATAATGTTTGTTATGTATTGCAATGTGAACTCATTATGGCATGATGTACATGATATATACACTATATATATATATATATAAAACTTAGGAGAAGAGATGCATGCTGTTACCAATGATCTAATATTCGACTTAATGGTTAACTTCTAATTATTGACAGACATATACACTCTCGTACGTAAATGCGTCCATCAATCAATTAAAGTGTCTAATACTTTATAATCGCCACACTGCACCGACTTCTCTCATGATGGTTTCATTACTTCACGTTTATTTTTTCGTTTTAATCTATTTAGTGTTTTTTGTTTACTTCTGAAGACGTACCTTTTCACGTCTGCATATTAGGGACAACTTAGACATCATGTATATACTGACATTTGTTTATCTACAGTAGATGTAGTTCGTATTTATATGCAATTTTTTATATTATCACATTAGCTTAGATTGTAATAACTTCTTTATTTATGCAGTGTAAGTATCCAATTATTATCTACATGTTGTGAAGCGCTTTAGAGTAATTTTACAAATTATATAGAGCGCTATATAAATGTTGTATATTATTATTATTATTACATGACATTTACAGTTTGTCCGTTTGAATATAAAGTGATAAGTTTTGTCATTTTCAATCGCTGGTTTGCACATTATCAATTATTTATGAATTTACAGGTACAGGTTCGCTATTCTACTTTATGTTATATTTACATAATTGATAATGGATAATTCTTTCATGTGTCATAGAATAGCGATCGGTACCTTTTATTCTAAGGTCTACGGAAGATGTGTGATGAAGTCATTTATTACTCTCTGTTTTGGTTTAAATTATTGGTTAAAACTATTGCATCAATGGCATATTTATCTTTCTTGGTTAATAATTCAGTTAAATATCCTTTTCATTTCATGTTTCCGAAACTTTGAATTTACATTGGTACTTTTAATACTATTATTACAACATATGGATGTGGAATCCAATCCTGGTCCGAGTCTTGGCGAGCTTTCTATATTTCATTTAAATATTAGAAGTGTTAGACATAAAATAGACATCATTGGGGACTTAGTAGACGACTACGACATTGTGTGTCTAACTGGAACTCACTTAGATGATCAGGTAGGCACTCGGGAATTGTGTATTGATGGGTTTCATTCTCCCTTTAGACTTGATAGAAATTTTGCGGGGGCGGTAGTTTGGTGTATATAAATAATCTTTTAAAAGTTGATCGTTTACCCGAATTAGAACATCATGGTGATGAAGTAATATGGATTAAAATTAGCCTACCCCACTCGTCTTACATTATTGGAACAGCGTATAGACCTGCAAACTCTATTCTATCGTTTTGGGAAAATTTAAGGTCATTTATAAGTAATGCACTTGATATTTCTCCTAATGTATTAGTAACAGGCGATTTAAATGTAGACTTTTTCACTGCCTCAAATAATCACGTTCTTTTTGACATCATTAACTCCCTATCGCTAACCAATGTTATAAAAGATCCGACACGGATTGGACGTACTAGATCTAGCTTACTAGATCCTATACTTTTATCTGACTCTATTTCTTGTATTGACTCTTCTGTAATTTCTATTGATAGAACATTTAGTGACCACGATGGTTGTACTGCTTCCATTAATCGTCCTTGTCTTTTTAAACCAACTTATAAACGTAAGATATGGCAGTACAGGCGTGCTAATTTTGCAAAATTTAATGAACTTATATCTAATTATAACTGGATTGATACTTTTAATAATTGTGACTCGGTTAACTTAGTTTGTGATCGTTTTACGGATTTTTTAAAAAGTTTTGCCAATGAATGTATTCCGAGTAAAGAAGTTAATATAAAACCAAATGATAAGCCATGGATGACCTCTGAACTCAGAAAACACTTAAGAATTAGAGATAGGTTACATAAAATAGCGAGGTCATCCAAACGTTTAATAGATATTAATAAATTCAAAACCCAACGAAACAAAGTTAATAATATGAAAAAGCATGCACGTGTTACTTTTTATGAAAATGTTCATGACATCATTGATAGGTATTCATCTTCAGATCCTAGATCTTATTGGAAATTAATTAAGAGACTAATTAAAACGTCTGATACTTCGCAACCAATTCCTTCTTTAATAGATCCTGATACTAATTATAATGTTACTAGAGATGTGGAAGAAGCGGAATTATTGAATAATTATGTTTGTAGTATTACTAGAGTAGATGATAGTAACACTAATGTTCCTGTTATAGAGCCAAAAACTGACAAACAAATTAGTTCGATTAGATTAAAGTCAACTGAAATACTAGATGTTCTACAGATATTGAAGCTCGGCAAGGCCTCGGGTGGGGATGGAATCAGCCACCATATGCTAAAAAATACTGCTCACACTGTTTGTTCTCCTCTCGAAATAATATTTAATATGTCCTGATCTACAGGGATTTATCCCTGTAAATGGAAAATAGCTAACATCATGCCACTGTTTAAAAAAGGTGACAGACATTCCCCTTTGAATTATAGACCAATTTCGTTGCTTTCCACTGTTGGTAAAGTTTTTGAAAGAGTGATTTTTTAAACATTTATACAATTACTTTATAGAAAATAACTTGTTTTACAAATATCAGTCTGGTTTTATGCATGGTCATTCTACAGTTTATCAACTCATTGATATTTATCACCAAATATGTATTGCACTTGAAGAAAGAAAACATTCATGTATTGTATTCTGTGACATATCCAAAGCTTTTGATTGGGTTTGGCACAGAGGTCTTATGGTTAAGTTAAAATCTTATGGAGTTTCTGGCGAATTACATACATGGTTAGAAAATTATTTATCTCAGAGACATCAACGGTTTTTTTTTGAACAGTTCATATTCTAAAGTAGGTTTAATTGAAGCAGGTGTTCCACAAGGCTCTATTCTCGGACCACTTTTATTTCTTGTATATATAAATGATATAGCAGATATTTTTGAATCAGCGTCTCGTCTTTTTGCAGATGATACTTCTTTGTTAAAATCATCATCATCTTGTTTAGAAGTTCAGGAAACTTTAAATAGAGACTTAGAAATTCTTAATATCTGGTCAAAAACTTGGTTGGTTAACTTTAATCTCGATAAAACAGATGTATTGTTAATTTCTAATTTTGTTGATATTGATGAGGATCTAGAGTTAGAATTTGATGGGAAAGTTTTAAATTTTACAGATTATCATAAACATTTGGGGGTAATTTTTAATTCAAATGCGAAGTGGGGGGATCATGTCAATGGAATTTATACATCTATAATGAAAAAAATTAATGTCTTACGAAAACTAAAATACTTATTAAGTAGGGATGCACTTTTATTAATCTACAAGACTTTTATTTTACCAATTTTAGAATATGCTTGTGAGTTGTGGGACGGTTGTTCTACAGCTGAATCGGAAATGTTAGAAAAAGCCCAACGTGAAGCTGCTCGTATTATAGTAGGACTTCCTTCTTATACCCTATTAATACTTTATATTTTGAAACTGGTATTGGAACTTTATCTAATCGCAGAAAAAGGAGGAAACTACAACTATTATATAAGATGCATGATAGGTTAACTCCTGATTACTTCAATCATCTTTTGCCGCCGTTATCTGGTGAAAATAACCCTTACGTTTTACGTAACAATAATGATTATAGGATTCCTCCGTTCAGACTGTCTCTTACTAGTTCTTCTTTTATACCTTCTACTGTTCTTTGTTGGAATAACTTAGACAAATCGGTTCGATCCTTGCCCTCCATAACTTCTTTTAAATCATACTTAGCTTCAAGTTTTCAGTCACCTCCGCCTATTTACTTTAATTTTGGAAATCGTAAACTTAATATATTGCATACCAAACTCAGACATCGTTGTAGTTCCTTAAATTATGATCTCTTTAGAGTTAACCTTGTCGAGAGTGCAGCTTGTAATTGTGGTCATCCTTGTGAGAATGTCTTTCATTATTTTTTAGAATGTCACAATTTTGCAAATGAAAGACGTATTTTGTTTCAAAATTTAAATGATTTGGACGTTACAATAAGTTTAGAAATAATTTTGTGTGGCAACTCTGAATTTTCCGTAGACCTTAACACAAATATTTTTAGAAATGTGCACAGTTTTATCAAATCAGCAAGAGATTTTAAGATCAGTTGTGATTTTAATTATGTAATTTTGTAAAATAATTATTGTAATGTCATGTAAAATGTATATTGGGAGAAGGCGTTGATAAGTTGTAATAACTTGTGCCTAATCCCCTGTCAATTTTGGCAATAAATATGTTTAAACTAAACTATAATATAGTACATGTAACCGTCATGAGATATTGATTACGAGTTACGCCCCGTGAGCTTGATATTCAACAACAGAGTAGATTTACGCCACTAACGCAAGGTTACTTACTTCAGAGTTTCCTATATGAACACTACTTAACAATTCTGCTGTAAGTATAGTCGTTATCTTCCAGCGGCCGCCTCTTGTGTATATAATTTACATACGGTCAAGCGTTATGCTAAATATAGATTGTCACGTAGTGGCCAGATGGTCTAGTACATATTATAAAATTAATCGATAATGTCCACGTGCACAGCATCAACTTACCATCCTTTCGACCAATGGTCGTGTAAGCTAAATTTAGCCTCTATAAATTTAAGGGTAATATATAGGGAACGGCGCACTTTTAATGAGTAGTTATTGGAGCTTATCTAGAGTTGGTTATTAGAGTTGAACTGGTTTTACCATAGTCATATAGAGTTTGTTAGTTTAGAGCTTAGAATGGTATAGATAGTTTACCAGAATTCAGACTGAATGGGACGTATATATGGTGTGAAAGGACTCGAGGGAAACGTGCGGATTATGAGTGACAATGTCGTTAACGTGTGAACGGATGGTACTTTGTAACTTTACATGTCATAAATAAATATGTGAACTTTATTTCTTGTGTCTGTTCTCTATCGCACCACGATTCCATCCCCACGACGAAATCGGCGCCTCCCGGCACAGGAGGGAGCGCTACACTGGTGGCAGCGGCGGGATGGAATATAACTGTGGTTGCGATAGAAATTAGACTTTACGATGGACACAAGTACTGCACGGAGAAGTGTACGGTCAACTGGCGTTCGTCGGAATCTTTCCACGGAGTTTGACGACGCAGAAATGAACATTTCACCCCAGCAACAAAATGATCCAGCTACACCGGCTACACCGCTAGATCTACAATCGTGTGTGGCTAGTCCAAACACTCCCACTTTAAGGAGGGGGTCGCGCCAGTTTGGAACGTTTGTCCTAAAATGGATTATTGCCTTAGCATTCTTAACCTCGTGTGTGTGGACTTTGTACCTACGTTACCCTCACCATATCATAGTGTGTTTCACTAAAGAGTTCGTTGTCGTGGGAATATTGGCTGTAGTTTTAACGGTCTCATTCTCTCTCATCTGGAAATTATTGAGAGACCCATTGACCATGGATATGGTGCAGGACATTGGCCAAGGATTGCTTAACGATGTGAATCCTGGGACGGAGGCGGGCACTAGGGATGCTCGAACTGTGGGGAAAGTGTCGCACTCATTCCAAATCCCTATTAAACGGACGTTCAGCGGGAATGACAAGGAAATCTGGAGCGAGTACATACGCTATTTTGAGAATGTGGCAAGCCTCAATGGCTGGTCGTCGGACAGAACATTGAAAGTGTTTTACACCATACTTAGGGGTCAGGCCGAGGTTTACGCCTATGGATTATCGGAAACTACGCGCGAAGATTGGGAAGAGCTAAAGAATAGTATGGATGATCGGTTTGGACATAAGGCTATGAAAGGAAGTTACATTGCGGAAGCCAAACTTCGTAAGCGAGTGTCTGAGGAGTCGTTCCGGGATTTCGCACAATCGCTTCAGGATTTATTCCGGAGGGCTTACCCAACAAACCGTGAGTACGTAGACGAAAGTGCATTGATATGCATTTTTAGACAATTGTAGTCCCTCAGAAAGCTTTTGCATCGCTATTAGGCGTATGAGGCCAAAAACAATCCAGGACACGGTTACCTACGCTATGCAGGAGGAGTGTTTTCAGGTCAGTGAAAAACACCAGAAAACCCAAGGGCATCGTGGCGTCTATAACGTTAGCGCGGGCGCCAAGAACAGAAACCCCGAGAACAATTCCCGGAAAGGGAAGTGCTACGAATGCGGGAGCAATCAACATTATCGGGACAAGTGCCCGGACTTGGGGAGAGATAAAACCTCCTCAAAAGATAACTCCAAATCTAAGCAGTTAAACGGACAGGAACTGGCGCAGTAGGCCGTGCGCCAGCCAGGGAATCGAGAAGGCCTAACGCAGGAACTAATCAACGTCGTATTCCACAAGTTTCCGGATCCCATAACAGTTTGAGTGTGGGCTTAACGCCTCGTCATACGGGAGATGGCGGAATCATAACAGATTTTGAAGAAAATAGAACGGATCTATCTTCCGTGAATGATCGCAGACAGGAAGAGTCGGAAGAATTACTCGAAAATAGAGTTCAAGGTAACTCGAGCATGACTGTTAAGGGAATGATACAAGGAAGTCCCTTAACATGGAAAGTGGATTCTGGTGCCAGGAGGACCTTCATATAACACCGTCTGAACGTCCTGTGTTAGCACCGTCTCGTACAAAATTCGAAACTGCCGACGGTAAGGAAATATCTGTGTTAGGAACAGCGATAATGCTTATGACATTTGGTGATGCTAGCTTAGAATTTCGAGTATTTGTGGGAAAAATTAAAGCCAACTTATTAGGACAGGATTTTATTACAAACTTTAAATGCCGCTGGGATTATGACGATTGGGCATTTATTATTCACAATAACTCCTGCTCCAGAGGTAACAACAATAGTAAAGGGAAATTTGTGAGTAGCCGAGTATAGTTAGTGCTGAAACTGTGACAATACCTCCGATGCACGAAGCTGTAATTAAGTCAAGACTGACCAGGAAAACGTCGTCCACGGAAGGAGTGTTAGTACCAGAACACAAGTTTTTGTATTCGCAAAGAATGGCACTAGCTCGGGTTTTGGTTGATACGACACATCCGGTAATGTACGCCAGACTGTTTAACCCGAATACGGAGTCAGTGACAATTAAGAAAAACACGCATATGGCTTTATTCGTGCCGGTGAAAACTATCGGGGATAAAATAGATATGGATTCGGAGGAGGTATCTAAACGTAACGGAAACCACAGAACTCCCAGACTACCTGGTAGACATGTTCGAACGAGGCTGCGAGCATTTATCAAAAGTTGAACAACATCCCACTTTCGCAGACCCAAAGGGAAACATGGAGACAACCAATCTTGGTACTCATTCAATTAAACTGAAGGACGAGACACCATTTAAGGAACCAACAAGGCGATTCCCGTTATTTAAGAGGCAGGTTTTAGCTGAAGAAATCGCTAAGCTTGAGAAGCAGGGAATAATCGAAAAAAGTTCAAGTCCGTGGACGTCCAACCTAGTTCTAGTTAAGAAAAAGGATAATTCCTGGAGAGTGTGTGTCGATTATAGACGCTTAAACGAGCAATCAATTAAGGATGCGTATCCTATTTGCCACATAGACGATAATTTGGACGCACTCAGTGGAGCTGTATGGTTTACATCGCTTGATTTAAAAATGGCTTATCATCACGTTCCTATGGATACTGTAACGGTTTATCCAGTAGCGTTATTGTTACCCGTTGTTCTGCCTTGGGTTCCAGCGTATTATAACATGGCGTTATTTGGCGTTCTACTTAAAAAGCACAACCCAACGAGAAATATCAAGTTGATCCATTTATTCACATTGATGAATACGTCATAGACAAATTAAATACATGTAGTATAGGTATAGGATTATGAAGTAGAGTGTGGGTACTTCTATGCAACAACATACGCCGGCGTAAGAATACGGGTACAGTACAGGCACTCGGTACGGTGAGGATGGCGGCAACCTTGTCCCGGCGTAACTCCGGCGCCGTCCGGCGTGAACCCAAGTTCCCCCGGCGCTCCCCGGCGTTCTGGTGTTCACCCGGCACACTCTGGCGTCCACCTGTGTTTCCAATGACAACCCGTGCCTTCAACACATGCCCGTCATGGTCCGCTGGCTATCCTCACTGTACCGAGTCCATAATCCGATAAATGCTCTCACCTATAACTTCTGTTCACGGCCTGTCTGCTGTCCGAGAGAGAGACCGACTGGCCTTCGGTCAGTCGTACTTATACCTATCGGTAACCCACACAATACGTCGTAATCCTATACAGGTAACATGACAAATACAACACACTTAGTACAAACACAGGTAAACATAAAATACAATAACAATCGCATATTCATTACATTACCCACGCCTCAAAGCATTGGGCGTCCCGACCAATTTACTTGTTTCAAAAAAACTAAAGTAAACAGTACGTCACAGAAAAAAATATCAACATGAAAAAAATAATTAATACATTTATAATTCAGGGCAATATTACATACTCAACAAAAATCATCACATATCTTTATACGCACACATATCCTCATATACCATCATACACGCGCACGCACACATCGTAATACACACCTCTTGCGCCTTATACAAAACTTGCGACCAGGTTCGTCACTCTATGCATCAAAACATTACAGCAAACAAAAGAATGCCATCATAATATGCTCGTATCACTACTAATATTTACAATATATACAATTCATTATGACATTATCAACAATTTACCTCCCCCCTCGAATGTTGGACGTCCCGTCCAATGTTACAGGAATGTCACTGATAGTTCATAAATTTCCCGCGTGTCCCGCGTCCCGCGTATCACGTTTGTCCCGCGCACAAATAGGTCCTTGCTCCGTCCTATACCAACTCTTCCCATTCGATGACATGGGACGATTTGGTCACTACCTCTTCACCGTCCGGTCCCTTGGTCGTCCTGGTCGTTGTCTCCTCCCGTCGGTGTCTCTTCACAGACACGGAACACTGGACACCGATATCCCTCCGTTTAGCAGGTGGTGTTTTCTTAGGCGAGGTTGGTAGTCTCAGTGGAGATGAAGTGTGCAAAGGCGAGAGGATATGCGTATTCACAAGAAACGTACCCACTGAAATGTCCGGATCCACTCCAAATGAAAAAACGGACGCCTTTTCAATCACGGACTCCGGTTTCTTCAGCGGCTCCACCACTATATCCGGCACATTGATTGGTTCCATCACTTGTTCCGGAACTGCTATTGGCTCAACCACCTTTTCTGGGACTTTTACCGTCTCCACCAATGCCTCTGATGTAGTTTTATCTGCCGTAGACGGAGCTTTAGTCACCGTTGAGGCCGGAGTACTTGTGCGACGCCTCTTCGGTGGTGTGAGGTCATTTGCTCTCTCGGGATGGTGGCGCTCAATGTGTCTCCTTAAATCCCCCTTCCTAGACAATGTCTGTTCACAGAAGTTGCAGCCGAACCTCTGCTTCTGCCTGTCTGTTTCTCGTCCTCGTGACGAGTCCCTATCAGCTCCATCTGAAGCTTCTCTCCCTATTCCTTGCAGCGCTCGCTCACATGTAATGATGTGCTGTTGCAAACCTGCCATGTCATCATAGTACCGTCCACATGCCATGCATCTAAACGAGTTTGACGGACGGGAGGATTGCCACGATCTTGAGTACGGCATGCCTATAACAAAAATGAAGTAAGCTTTAGCCTCCCATCACAATTTTGGCTGATCTAATACAGTTCAAAATCATCATACCGTCGCGGTAACCTTTTTGTTCTTATCGGTCTTTTTTCACTGTGTACCCACGGTCTACTTCCATCCCCCTCACATTCAACATCAAAGATATCATTATCACCTGTATCAGCAATTTCTTCTTCTTCGTCTTCATGCCTGGTGAAACCGCCGTGTCGCGATTTTCGTGGTTTTATCCGGTCGATATGAACCACCTGTTTTCGACCACCGCCAACAGGCTGAACTTCATATGTCACATCCGAGATGTTTCTCGTGATGACGTACGGTCCCCGCCAGAACGTAGTTAGTTTTGGGCTGGTACCAACCTTTACTGTTGGAAAGTATACCCAAACGACATCCTTCGGCTTAAGTTGTTTGTACTTTGAGCGCGTGTCGTGATAACGCTTTTGGCGAAGCATTGCTGACTTCATAAATACCCGGACATATCTGTAGGCTTGTTCCATGGCTGTCTGAGTATCTGCCACCCACTGACTTGCACTAATCCCGTCACCGTCAGGTGTTCTTCCCATTATTATATCTATGGGCATCGCCAGTTCTCGTCCAAGCACCAGAAAGTTTGGCGTGAAGTTTGATGTCTCGTGAACTGCTGATCTGTACGCCATCAGAAGATAAGGTAGATGGTGGTCCCAGTCGTTCTGATTCTCGTTCACGAACGATCTGAGCATCTCTTTAAGTGTGCGGTTAAACCGCTCAACCATACCATCACTTTGAGGATGGTACGCCGTTGTTCTTGTCTTCTGTATACCAAGCATCTGACACATCTCTGAAAATAAGACACTCTCAAATTGCCGACCTTGGTCAGAATGAATCGATGATGGTGTACCGAATCTTGTGACGATTTCTTCCACCAAAATGGTAGCGATCGTGATTGTCGCCTGATTCGGCATCGCAAATGCTTCTGTCCACTTGGTAAAATAATCTGCGATAACCAAAATGTATTGGTTTCCGCTTTCAGTTCTAGGCAATGGTCCTGTAATGTCAATTGCAACTCGCTCCATTGGCATTCCGCTTTGGAAAACTTGCATAGGTGCTTCAGATGTTCTTTTGTTCTTTCCCCTCTCACATTTCTCACATCCTATGACCCACTGGCGCACATCCTTCTGCAGTCCAGGCCAGTAGTATTTTTGGCGTATCTTCTTTAAGCATTTTCGGATGCCAAGATGACCTCCAGTTCTACTGTCGTGTGTTTGACTCAACACTGTTGCTCGCATTTCTCTGGGTACAAGAACTTGCCACGACGTTCTATTCTTGGTTATATCCTTCCATTCCCTGGATATGACCCCGTCTCGACACTGAAATCTTGAAAACTGCGCCCAAAGTGATTTTAGCTCACATCCTCCAGAATTGATTTCTGTAGAACTAGGACGCTTGCCCTGTTCAATCCAAGCTCCGAGCTGGCGTATAGTTTCGTCCTTGTTTTGCGCTTCTAAGATTGATTCTTCTGGATCAAATACAGAGTTTGTGGTACGAACATGGCTCCATCCAGTTCTTTCATTTGATATGGCGCTGTCGACACATTTGTCACACGGAATTCTGCTCAACCCATCGGCGTTTCCATGGCTTTTCCCAGGACGATGCTGAATCTCAAAATCATAAGCTGCCAGAGTCTCAATCCATCGAGCGGTTTGTCCTTCCGGATCTTTCTTTTGCATGAGCCAGCGCAACGCACTATGATCCGTCCTGATCAGAAATTTCTTCCCTGTGAGGTAGTGCCGAAAATAGTGGACAAAATGTACGACTGCCAATAATTCTTTCTTTGTTACGCAGTATCGGCGTTCTGACTTTGAAAGTGCTCTGTTCCCGTAGACAATCACGCGTTCTTTTCCGTTAAGTACCTGCGACAAAACGGCTCCAATGCTCACGTCACACGCATCCGTATCCAAAATGAAAGGTTGTTCAAAGTCTGGATGGGCCAGTATTGGTGTAGACGTCAGTTTGATCTTCAACTGGTCAAAAGAAGTCTGACATTGCGGTGTCCATACAAAGGGCTGTTCCTTAACAGTAAGCGTGTGCAGTGGCTTTGCGATCCGCGAGAAATCGCGAATGAATTTCCGGTAATACCCACACAACCCCAAGAAAGACCTTACCTCGGCAACATTCTGTGGTACCGGCCATTCCTGTACTGCATTTGTCTTAGTAGGGTCGGTAGCTACGCCATCTGCTGTTATAATGTGCCCAAGAAACGACACCTCTTTGGCAAAGAGGGTGCACTTCCGGGGTTTCAGTTTAAGTCCTGCTTCCGCTAATCTGCCAAAGACACTATCGAGGTTGTTGAGGCACTCATCAAAAGTCTTACCATGGACAATGATGTCGTCTAAGTATATTAGACATACCTCCCACTGCAAACCTGCTAAAACCGTCTCCATCAAACGCTCGAAGGTTGCCGGTGCGTTGCATAGCCCGAAAGGTAAAACCGTGAACTGGAATAGACCTTTTCTTGTCGCAAACGCCGTCTTTGGTTTGTCCGCCGGATCCATGGCGATTTGCCAGTACCCAGATGAAAGGTCAAGCGTTGAAAACCATTTAGCACCACCTAGTTTGTCTAAAGAGTCATCTATTCTGGGTAATGGATACGCATCTTTAACTGTGGCGTTGTTCAATTGTCGGTAGTCCACGCAGAAGCGTAGGCTACCATCCTTTTTCCGTACAAGAACGATTCCTGACGCCCATGGACTAGATGACGGTTCAACAATCCCTCTCTTTAACATTTCCTCTATCTGTTTATCCGCTTCCTGTAGAGAATGGTGGGGAAGTCGACGCGGGGGCTGTTTGATTGGTCTCTTGTTTTCCGTGTCGATTTGATGTTTCACAACGCCGGTCTGACCAAGGTCCTGATCGTCTTTCGAACAGAGATCCCCATACTTCGCCAGTAGCCGTTTCACAGCCTTAGCTTCAATCGTGCTCAGCTTGTTGGCAGTGTCACTGTAAAGTTTCTCTAAATGGCTAGGAACTTCCTTCGATTCCGATGTCAAAATTACATTACCTACCACGCCAACTACCGATTCAAACTGCCCTACTGTCGTGCCTTTGTACAATACCTGAGGTTCATCCAATGCATTGAGTAGTCGGGCAGGAACCGTCTCCGCTGCATAAGCTAACGTTCGTCCAACGATTGTACTCCCGAGTTTTCCACTGGATGAAAGCGGTTCTATCAAGCCAAACTCGTTGCACATCTCTTCCTCTAGAGTCGCCGATACGATAACTTCACTGCGCGGAGGGATCGTGACAGTCTCTGAGACATGAACTCGAGAACAACCAAACCGGCCTGCCAATCGACACGGTATCACTTCGTCCTCCATTGTGAGTACTTTCTTATTAAGGTCTATGTGGCAATTGCGCTGGTAAAGAAAGTCTAGACCTAGGATTCCTTCCGTCGTAATGTCAGCGACGATCGCGTTGAATTGTACCGTCCTCTGGCCAACGGTCAAAGTAAATTCGGCCTTACCGAGCGAACGAATGGCCTCGCCATTAGCAGCTATAACATCCTTTCTCAAGAGCTGTAGCTTTGGTCGCTGTGCCTGGGAAATACGGTGAAAAAGACCGATTGACAACAAAGTCACCGTCGCGCCAGTATCTACAAGCAAATCAGTATTAACTCCATTTAACCTCGCCGAAATATAAACGCCGGCTTCGACCTGCTCATAGCCTGTTCCCATATGCGAGTATGCCGTGCTGCTTTCATTGTCAGGACAATTTCGACGAAAATGACCTTCTTTGCCACATTTAAAGCATTTGTTGTCCCTGGGTCGGCTTCTTCTTGTCCTTGTGTCCTTCAGTTTGTCGAGTTCGGACTTAATGTCTATCATCATTTTCTGTAGTTCCTGAAGTGATTTGGTGGCATCATCCCGAACTGGTGTTTCATTTTCTACGTCAGTAGCTCTGGCGTAACTTCTGCAATCGGTCCTGAAACGTTCAGCTTTCTCGAATGCCTCCAACTCTACAGCTGTTCTGACGGCATCGTTAAGATTGCTTGGTCGACTTTGCTGTACCCGCAGTCGAATTTCAGAGCTGGTGAGAGCGTCAATGAAAGCATCCTTAGCAAGAACTTCCCACAACTCCGGTGCGGCGCCTGGATACGCCAACTGTGTCAAGCGCAATATTCCTTGTCCTAGCTCCGGCAAACTCTCGCCAGATCTCAAGCAACGGCTTTTTAACTGTGAACGGTAAAGTTCCGTTTGATTCGCCGGCGAGAAACGTTGTTGTAGCGCAGCTGACAATCTCTGGAAATCTGATTTATACGTAGCTGGTTTAACTTTTGTTTTCGTCGGCACAGGTTGAGCTGCCGTGTTCTGCAACGTGTGATAAAGATCTTCATCAAACACCTTTCGCATTATACCTTCATGTTCATAAGCAGGGAAGTTAATATCGCTGCGCCAACGTCTATCTCGTTCTTTTTCCTCAATCGGTATACCAGGGGTACTAGTAGCAAAGCCGCCAACAGTGACATTTCCATCATGTTGTCGTCGCTGCTCCATAAAGGATATCTTCCTTTGTGGTTTAACGCCTACAGACGCCCGCTCTCGTTCCAGTGTTATACCGTCATACTCCGGGTCGGGGCGCATCAAAGCGGGATCCGCATGTTCCCTCGATAACATCCTTTCTGGTGTTAAATCTGAATACCATTGACGTGTATAGGCTGACTTCGGCCTGGCTCCACCATACAAATCCCTATTATCAGATTCCCGATTCAGAGATGTCCGTTGCTTCAACGGTTCCTGTTGCGCCGACGACTCCCGTTGCGCCGACGACTCCCGTTGCGCCAACGACTCCCGTTGCGCCAACAATTCTCGTTGCGCCGACGACATTCGTCTACCTGGTGGTATCTGTTTTGCTGGTGGTATTTGCTGTGCCGGCGTTGTCTGGTGCGCCGGCGTTAGTTGCTGTGCCGGCGGTATATGTAGTGCCGGCGTTGCCCGCTGACTCTCAATAACCATAGACAGCTGCTTTATCTCGGACTGTAGTTTGTCTATTGTGACGTATAAATCTTCGACATTTGACGCCATATTTACGCAGTAAACCGCTGCCACCAATTTTGTAACGGTTTATCCAGTAGCGTTATTGTTACCCGTTGTTCTGCCTTGGGTTCCAGCGTATTATAACATGGCGTTATTTGGCGTTCTACTTAAAAAGCACAACCCAACGAGAAATATCAAGTTGATCCATTTATTCACATTGATGAATACGTCATAGACAAATTAAATACATGTAGTATAGGTATAGGATTATGAAGTAGAGTGTGGGTACTTCTATGCAACAACATACGCCGGCGTAAGAATACGGGTACAGTACAGGCACTCGGTACGGTGAGGATGGCGGCAACCTTGTCCCGGCGTAACTCCGGCGCCGTCCGGCGTGAACCCAAGTTCCCCCGGCGCTCCCCGGCGTTCTGGTGTTCACCCGGCACACTCTGGCGTCCACCTGTGTTTCCAATGACAACCCGTGCCTTCAACACATGCCCGTCATGGTCCGCTGGCTATCCTCACTGTACCGAGTCCATAATCCGATAAATGCTCTCACCTATAACTTCTGTTCACGGCCTGTCTGCTGTCCGAGAGAGAGACCGACTGGCCTTCGGTCAGTCGTACTTATACCTATCGGTAACCCACACAATACGTCGTAATCCTATACAGGTAACATGACAAATACAACACACTTAGTACAAACACAGGTAAACATAAAATACAATAACAATCGCATATTCATTACAATACAGAGGACAAGGAGAAGACCGCGTTTGTTACACCTCAAGGAGGTTTGTACCAGTACACGAAGATGGCTTTTGGGCTTTGTAACGCCCCAGCCACGTTTTCCAGAATTATTGAAAAGGCTCTCCGCGGTTTGCAATGGCATATCGCAGTGCTTTATCTGGATGATATCATCGTGTACGCGAAGGATTACAAACAGCACTTGGATAATTTAACGGCTGTTTTTGACCGCCTGGATAACGCTAATTTAAAGCTGAAGGCGAAGAAATGCAACTTCTTCTGCAGGGAAGTTAAGTTCTTGGGGCATGTGGTTTCCCAAGATGTCATTAAGAAGGATCCTTCGAAGGTCGAGTCCATTAAAGCGATGAAAGTTCCGAATAATGTGTCTGAGTTAAAGTCCTTTTTAGGCCTGGCGTCATATTATCGTAAGTTCGTGTTCGCACAAATAGCGAAATGTCTACATGACCTCACCCGGAAAGGTGTTAAATGGTCATGGACTAAGTAGTGTATGTAGGCATTCAACGAACTGAAGCAGCGGCTTATATCTGCTCCGATTCTCGGATATCCAAACATGGACGGCGAAATGTTTATTCTGGACACGGACGCTAGTCATTTTGCTATTGGTGCAGTCTTGTCACAAATCCAAGGAAATCGAGAGGTTGTCATAGCCTACGGTAGTCGTTCCCTTACGAGGGAGGAAAGAAACTATTGTGTTACCAGGAAAGAAATGCTCGCGGTAGTGTATTTTGTGAAATATTACAAACATTACCTTCTTGGCCGTGAGTTCCTAATAAGAACGGATCATGGATCCTTAACATGGCTGTACAAATTCAAAGACCCAGATGGTCAAATATGTCGATGGATTCAAAGACTGACGGAGTTCAACTTCAAAATAAAACACCGTCCCGGAGTGAAACATACCAACGCGGACGCACTGTCGAGGATAACTACGGGGGTCACTACGTGCAAACAATGTAAGTTACCACTGGGATCTGAGTACGAAGGTCCCATAGAGAGCAAGTCGGCAGAGTTTAGGAATCTGCAAACACAAATTAAAATAATGGACCCTTTGCATACCTTACAGGACATAAAAACACCAAAGAAAAAGAGACGCGGCAGAATACCCAATCGACCACCGCCTGCTATTCAAAAATCTGTACCAGAAGAAGAATTAACATTGAAAGATATTAGTAAGGTACAGCAGGAAGATGAGCATAACGGGCCTATTATTAAACTAATAAGGGCTTTTGAGAACAGTGGTACGAAGCCAGATATTGAACATTTATCCGGTATGAGCAAAGAGTGCAAATTTTGGTATGCCAGGTGGGAACTATTGGTGCTAAAGACGGGGTGATGTACGAAAGATGGATACCGTCCGATGAAAAGGAAAGACAAAGAATTTGCCTCCCGAGAGCGCTCCGAGACTGTGTTATGTATATATCATCTACAGGACTCGCCGGTCGCGGGACATCAAGGCATACTACGTACCTGGAAACGAGCGCAGATAAGCGAGTATTATTGGCCATGGACGAGACAGTATGTTACCGATTATGTGCGGGCGTGTGTTATTTGCGAGGAAAGGAAAAAGCCGGCTTCAAAAAACGGCATTATTTGAAAACATTCTTAGCGGGAAGTCGGCTCGAAAGAATAGCAGCCGATATAACAGGGCCCTTTCCCAAAACCAGCACCGGTAATACATATCTCCTGGTAGTATTGGACTATTTCTCAAAATTCACTGAGGCATACTGTGTACCTAATATTGAAGCGGAAACCATTGCCAATGCGATATTTAAGGGTTGGATAAAACGGTATGGGTGCCCGAGAGAAATCTTCACGGATCAAGGGGCTCAGTTCGAGGGAACGCTATTTAAAGAGTAACTGTAGTGCAGAACCATCTTTCGTGTATGGAAAGATTGGTAAATAATAAGTGAGATAATTCTAAAAAAACTACTTTTTTTTTGTAAAATTTACGAAGTTTTGACCATTTTACTTAATTTAACACCTGAACGCAAATCAGAAAATCCCCGATTTCGCTATACGACCGGAAGTGACGTCACAACGGTACCGCACTGATAGACTTCAGTAGTCTTTATGTTAAAATTGTATGAATCGTATCACGATTTGTTATTTGTAGAGAGTCTTATGTTCAATAATATGACACCTTTTATATATCAAGGTTGTACGGAGTTCATTAATAACGCTACTGATAATTGCAAGGTGTTATATGCCCCAGGGGACAGTAATTAATGGGGAGGGGGCCTGGGTTCGGCAGTTCCACAGGTATGTGGCACACGTGGTCATGGTCACTCGACCATAAATCAATTACCACCGGACTCGCTAACATGATTAACAGGTTTTTATTTTGTGGAAAAACTGTAAGACTTCAAAACATACACTTGATATAAATATGATTATGTATTAATTTTCTCATATTTTATGACATATAACACCGCTAAAACGGCATTTGTATTCACTGATGGTTTTCATTGCATGCACCAGGGACGTATATGTGAGACATATACGTTGAGACGAGACATATACGTTGATACATATACGTCCCTGCATGCACATATCAGCAGGAACTGGTTGTAACACCTATTAAAATGTACGCTGAAAAATATGCATGCATGTCGGTCGGCTGTATAAATACAAAACTACGTCCCTGGTAGAAACAACCTCAAACAAAAAGATAAGGAAAATGATATTGGTGTTACTATAGACCACGGACTTAGATATAATCTAATTCCGTGTATAGGCTCAGAACTTCGAAAACCATATATTTCATTGGACTTAAAGAACATTTAATTACATCATATAGAATCATGAGACAATCCTTTTTATATGTACAATGTACGTACATTTATGTATATTGGAAAATAAAAATATGTAACTTTTATCAATGTTTTCGACCTGTATAACCTATTTTGACGGGTATCACATTTCGACTTCTTTTATCCTTATGTTCGAGAAATTATACGTGTGTATAAAAGTTAACAGCTTTCCATCCATTGATAATTATGTATGTCTATGCAGTATATATATAAAGAAAAAAAATAAGTATGCGTGAATATTGTGATATGTATGCGTGAATATTGTCTATGCAGTATAAATCATAAAAAATAAATAAAAAGTATGCGTGAATATTGTAAAATATCAGGAACATGAGCGAAATCCAGATGTTACCTGTCTTCATGCATACACATCGAAATAGAAATCAAGAACAATTCTTTTCGAATTCTGCTTGAGAAAAAATAGTAGATCTTTGAAAACCATTGTGTTTTACCAGGGACATATATGTCACATATACGTCCCTGGTTTTATTGACAAGAAATGAACATGGAACATCTTTTGAAAATAAGATGAGAAGATTACTTTATTGGTTGTAATCCGCATTTTATTCATTTATGTTAAAATATAATTTGTCAGATTTTAAATTTAATAAAGTGCCATGTATTGTGTGACTTGACGGCGGATTCTGGAGATTTCAAGAGGTACACTCGATAGTCTATGTTCCATTCGAAATCGGAACTAACTACAGATCTAGAGTACACATTTTGAAGTTATAAAGAGGGGTAATAACCGCAACATACAAGTTAGTTTTAACTTTGATAGCCCCCCCCCCCCCCCCTCCCATCTCCAAAGTTAAGTCCTCTATATACTCGATACATGCCTAATAAACAACAAACTCCTTATATGCGATTAGCTACTCGGCCTTTAGAAAACCGCCTTACCACGGCCCGCACTTCTGAAACAATCTCATTGGTCAATTCAAACTGCACGTACTACCGGATCTATACGACCGACACGTATACCCGCGAACCTATAGGACAAATGTTTCCCGCTATTCTCCGAAACGCGGGAAATTTGAATTACTTGCTATTTGAGTACCGAGTTACGTGTTAAGTTGGCACCGGCCATTATCGAACTGACTAGGTAGATTATCCCGCTAATCCGATTACGTAATATAATGGACACTAACTTGAGATGTACAATATACAAAGGTATTATTATAAGATTCCCTCTTGAATCATTGGACAAAATTAATGATGTATAAAACATTATGAATGACACAGAGTATAACAATTTGATTAGCGCAAATGGGTCCATTAAAACAGGGACGTATATGAGTTTGAACAGTCAATATCTAAACACTAAATTTATGAAAGGTTCAAAACAAAGGTATTTCAAGGATGATTCCAGATCCCGCCCCCTAACATGGCACGACACTTTATTTCACTGTATAATACATGTCAGATTAACAAATTAACCAGACGTACATATTATATTATATAGAGAGACATAGGACACAATTTCTTGTGTTCCCGTTGTGACGTCACGAATACGTGTGCACAGCTTTCAGCGGTTAGCGGTGCGCTTGATTAGCTGGTGGCAAAACAGGTAAAAAACCAAACTTCAACCTGTCGTAACTTTCTAACCGGTCGGCCGATTTCGATGCGGTTTTCGACAATGAATTAATATCGGCATAACGCGTCTGATAATAACAGTTTCTATTTTCACTTCAGTTACTAGAACTCTGTAACTTTTTAGGAATTGCAAAAAGTAGAACTACGCCGTATCACCCGAGAGCCGACGGAATGGTCGAACGTTTCAACAGAACTGTAAAGGAAATGCTTTCCAAGTATATAAGAGAAAATCAAACGGACTGGGATGAATATATAGATGGTATCCTTATGGCGTATAACAGTACCCCACATCAAAGTACCGGGATCACCCCGCATAGGATGGTCTTCGGAGAGGAAACGTGTATTCCGCTAGATCTAACCGGGAAGCCGGCCCGTCACGAAAATGGTGCAGTGAGAAATAGTTCCGACTATGTTAGAAAACTTGAAGAAAGTCTCGAGCAAACTTTCAAAACAGCCAGAGAAAATATGAACAAGGCAGCGAAAAGACAGAAATTTCACTATGACAAAAATGTTAGGGAAAAACTCGTATGATTTTGAGATAAATTAAGAAGATTTCAACATAAAATTATAATAGGAACCAAAGCTAAATTAGCCCGAGATTGGACCTGACCCTGGATAGTCGTCGAAAAGCTGAGTGATGTACTTTACAAAATTCGTCATTCTGAAAGGTCAAAGGCCGTGGTCGTTCACGGTGACAATTTGAAGCCTTACAGCGGGTCAGCAGTGGTCAGAAAATCGGTAACAGGGGATACGCCTCGCTGTCTGCATAGGCGTTAAACTCGTAACTAACTCACTAAGGTAAAAACCCCACTTTACACCCTTAGATTACCGCAGCTAAAAGGAAAATAAAGAAACGTACAGATGAAAATGAAAAAATACATTATGGAGCAAATTCAGGACCACGCGTACGCGAGAAACTGAAATAAAATTAATTTGTGACATTTGGCTAAAAACATCAAGGAAAATTCGACGCGCTTTATCTGTGATTAAAAAAAAATGTGATAATTCAAAGTGGATCTATATAAAACGTATATATACACATTGAAATTTTATTTCGGATTAAGGAAAACAAAACAACTTACAAACAGCTCATTTTCGAAAAGAAGAAACCAACGACTTTTTGCCCTTTATAACGAACTTAAACACTAAGCTCGGAATATAACTGTGACACGGGTTTATCGGTCACTAAAATTTTCATTATTCCCTAGATTATGCTCTATTTTGGCACGGACTTAGATTGTTATCTAAGTCCGTGATTTTGGATATACAGTTACGTGCCATAAGTCTTTCAATTTCTTTTTTATTTTTCTATATATTCTTTGTATTTCCAACTTTTTTCAATGAATTTTCCTGACTTCGTTTCGGGATCATTTTTTATGAAATTTTGTGTACTTATAGAGAATTGTTTCCTGTTTCATCTCATAATATTTTCACTGTTTTCCGTTATGTATAATAAGGGAAATCATAATTTATTTACAACATCCAATTTTCGGGACGCCATTTTGACGTCATTTTGGTAACGTTATATAGAGAAATGGCGTCACACGGAAATTAACAGTGTAGATAATTTTGGATAGCTCCATAAATACACAACGGAAAATTAAATAAACATTATGAGAGGAATCCTTGTATATTTCTGTACCAAATGTCAAAAAATTGTCAAAATCCATCCATAAACGAAGTCAGGAAAATTCATTGAAAAAAGTTGGAAATACAAAAAATATATAGCAAAATAAAAAAAATTGAAAGACTTATGGCACGTAACTTTATATATGTGAGTGACGTAGTATGAAAGGTAAGAGAAGTTCGAACGGATAAATAAGTAAATACATGGAGAATGGAAGGATTTTAAAGTACGGATAAAAGAGATACCGGTTTCTTAAATAAATATGACGCTTAGATAATATACATGTAGTATTGATAATGCATATATATGAGAACTTATTTTCATGCTCTTAAAAGCTAAGAGATGCATACTATGTCGAAAATGCCTATGCAATTTTCCATGACGAGTGAGTAAGATTGATGTGGGAACGCAGCGTGCAAAGTCCGGTGCATATATGAATGAGGTGCGAAAGGAATACTTTTATGTTATAATATTGATAAATGATGGTATATGGTGCGTAGAACCTAATGTCCATGAAGAGAAGTTTGAGTTTCTGGTCAAACATATCATTTCTGATAGTATAAGAATTCATGTACATTGTTGCATTTTAATTTATATGTGTGTTAATATAAACTTGCGTAGAAATTGTCAATATAATCGTTACATTATAGTGCGTTAAGATAATTTGCGGGAAACTAATATTACAAAAAATATTTTGTTTGTGCGGACACAAACTTTTCAAAAGGACGGGGTTGTGTAGTGAACTATTAAAGTAATAAAACGAGAAGGGAGTTGAATAATTAACGAGTGTTGAATAGACTGTATATTATAGTTTTATAATATACAATGTAGTACATGTATGTAACCGTCATGAGATATTGCAGTTATTCTGTTGATTACGAGTTACGCCCCATGGGCTTGATATTTAAAACAGAGTAGATTTACGCCACTAACACAAGGTTACTTACTTTAGAGTTTCCTATATGAACACTACTTAACAATTCTGCTGTAAGTATAGTCGTTATCTTCCAGCGGCCACCTCTTGGAACCATTTCGACAGTTCAGAATGTGACGAGCGGGGTCCCCCAGGGTAGTGTGGTCGGCCCGATTTTATTTCTAATTTATGTTAATGACATGCAGAATCAGTTGACTGCATGATGAAGCTTTTTGCAGATGATACTAAAATGTACTCGAGAATATCCACACCCCAGGATGTATTAGAACTACAGACCAACATCAACAAAGTTTGTGAATGGACAGAGAGGTGGCTCATGAAATTAAATTTAGATAAATGTAAACATTTGGAAATAGGTAATATATCTAATAACAGTCAGTATGATTTCATAAACGAAGGAGTAACAACACCGATTGTCAAAACAAATAAGGAAAAAGATCTTGGAGTAATTTTCGACAAACAGTTCAAATTCAGCGAACAGGTGTCAACATCAGTCTTTAGAGGAAACAGAATGTTGGGAATCATTTTTAGGACATTTGCATTTTTAAACTAAGTATCCTTCCTTACGCTATACAAATCTCTAGTTAGACCCCTAATCGAATACTGTTCAACGATATGGTCACCCCTTCTTAAAAAAGACATACTGTCCCTGGAAAACATACAAAGACGGGCAACTAAAAGGATAATCTTCCTGCAAGAATTACCCTACCCAGAACGTCTCAAACGTCTAGGTTTACCCACACTCGAGTATAGAAGACTTCGGGCTGATATGATTCAAGTATATAAAATAATTAAGGGTGTGGACGATGCAGACAAATATAAGCTATTTCAAGAATCCAACTACCCTGCAACTCGAGGTCATCAGAGAAAACTCTTCAAAAAACAATGCCGCTTAAATACCACCAAGAACATCTTCAGCAATCGTGTCATCAACAACTGGAACAATTTACCATCTGAAGTGGTGAACGCCGAAAGTATAAATATCTTTAAAAATAGGCTAAATGTGTATTGGAAAGATCATGCACTAAAGTTTTATCCGTCCTTTTAAATTCAGTATAGGTGTATATTGTGCGACTGTAACACGAGACGAAACATATTGATATATTTTAATGCCTTACATCCCTCTCGCTGCGTGCCTACTTAATCATTCGATTAATGAAATACTGATAAATAACATCATTACAAGCCACAGGCTTTCCATCGATGTATTACCTATGAGATACCTATGAGATCTTGTGTATTTAATTTACATACGGTCAAGCGTTATGCTAAATATAGATTGTCACGTAGTGGCCAGATGGTCTAGTACATCTTATAAAATTAATCGATAATGTCCACGTGCACAGCATCAACTTACCATCCTTTCGACCAATGGTCGTGTAAGCTAAGTTTAGCCTCTATAAATATAAGGGTAATATATAGGGAACGGCGCACTTTTAATTAGTTATTGGAGCTTATCTAGAGTTGGTTATTAGAGTTGAACTGGTTTTACCGTAGTCATATAGAGTTTGTTAGTTTAGAGCTTAGAATGGTATAGATAGTTTACCAGAATTCAGACTGAATGGGACGTATATATGGTGTGAAAGGACTCGAGGGAAACGTGCGGATTATGAGTGACAATGTCGTTAACGTGTGAACGGATGGTACTTTGTAACTTTACATGTCATAAATAAATATGTGAACTTTATTTCTTGTGTAGCGGAACTGGACTGGGTCGATCATCGGCGACCAGGTAGCTCAGTGGTAGAGTGTTCGTCTAGAGTTCGGAAGGTCCCGGGTTCGAATGCCGGTCTGGACGCTACATTTTCTCTCTCTCCTGTTACAAAATTGGCGAGCTTGCCAACCCTTGTTTAAAGCATTGAGAGGTAGCGCTTAGCAAGGGGATATACGAACTTGTAAATAGTTGTCTTCGAGGGCGAAGACTTGGAGAAAAGGAGGGAGGAATGTAGCGGAACTGGACTGGGTCGATCATCGGCGACCAGGTAGCTCAGTGGTAGAGTGTTCGTCTAGAGTTCGGAAGGTCCCGGGTTTGAATCCCGGTCTGGACGCTACATTTTCTCTTTCTCCTGTTACACTTGTGTCTGTTTTCTATCGCACCACGATTCCATCCCCACGACGAAATCGGCGCCTCCCGGCACAGGAGGGAGCGCTACATATTGTCACGGACTTAGATGACCGAGGCGGGGGTATTTTTCCCCAAGTCACGTAACTTCTTGTGTGTTCTCGCACCAGTGAAGTCTACCTGACATATTTCCTATGCCAAATAGCCAGTTGCCTATCCCTCTAATCTAAGTCTGTGATATTGTGTAAACCTATATACCGTTTACGGTTAAGTAGAGTCACTAGTATATATTCATTGACTAGTGTGCAAACCTATATACGGTTATACTCTAAGTAGAGTCACTAGTATATATTCACTGACTAGTGTGTAGACCTATATACGGTTATATTCTAAGTAGAGTCACTAGTATATATTCATTGACTATTGTGTAGACCTATATACGGTTATACTCTATGTAGAGTCACTAGTATATATTCATTGACTATTGTGTAGACCTATATACGGTTATACTCTATGTAGAGTCACTAGTATATATTCATTGACTATTGTGTAGACCTATATACGGTTAAACTCAAAGTAGAGTCACTAGTATATATTCATTGACTATTGTGTAAACCTATATACTTATTTCCGGAATTGATTTTGTGCTTGTATACATACCTAAAAGTTGAAGCCTACAAGAGTGGATACTCTGTGTAGAAGAGGTGTTATACTGGTGTTATACTGGTATAAATATTTATATATTCTAATTATTTAGAGCTCATTGGGAGATATTTGACTGGATTCCCAGTCAGGATTTAAGTCGTAATATTGGTTTGGCCCTTCAAAATGGATGAATAGATTAGTTCTCTATTTATTTCTTTAGTTCTTAACAGTTGTTGAAAATCACTAGTACTGTTTCAGACTTTGAAGACGGGTAACGATCAGTCATTCTTTTCAGCTGCAGTCACTTTAGCCTGTCACAGAAATTTAATTGTTAAACACCACCATCCCGCTACTCTCCTTATTTAGGTCACCACCATCCCCGCCACTCACCTTATTCAGGTTGGGCAGGCTGATAGGTGTATATAAAATTGTTAACCACCACCATCCCCGCCACTCTCCTTATTTAGGTTGGGCAGTCTGATAGGTCTAAATATATTTGTTAATCACCACCATCCCCGCCACTCTCCTTATTTAGGTTGGGCAGGCTGATAGGTGTATATATATTTGTTAACCACCACCATCCCCGCCATTCTCCTTATTTAGGTTGGGCAGGCTGATAGGTGTAAATATAATTGTTAATCACCACCATCCCCGCCACTCTCCTTATTTAGGTTGGACAGGCTGATAGATGTATATATAATTGTTAATCACCACCGTCCCCGCCATTCTCCTTATTCAGGTTGGGCAGGCTGATAGGTGTATATAAAATTGTTAATCACCACCATCCCCGCCACTCTCCTTATTCAGGTTGGGCAGGCTGATAGGTGTATATAAAATTGTTAATCACCACCATCCCCGCCACTCTCCTTATTTAGGTTGGGCAGGCGGGTAGGTGTATATATATTTGTTAATAACCACCATCCCCGCCATTCTCCTTATTTAGGTTTGGCAGGCTGTTAGGTGTATATATATTTGTTAACCACCACCATCCCCGCCACTCTCCTTATTTAGGTTGGGCAGGCGGGTAGGTGTATATATATTTGTTAATAACCACCATCCCCGCCATTCTCCTTATTTAGGTTTGGCAGGCCGATAGGTGTAAATATAATTGTTAACCACCACCATCCCTGCCATTCTCCTTATTCAGGTTGGGCAGGCTGTTAGGTGTATATATATTTGTTAATCACCACCATCCCCGCCACTCTCCTTATTTAGGTTGGGCAGGCTGATAGGTGAATATATAATTGTTAACCACCACCATCCCCGCCATTCTCCTTATTCAGGTTGGGTAGGCTGATAGGTGTATATATATTTGTTAATCACCACCATCCCCGCCACTCTCCTTATTTAGGTTGGGCAGGCTGATAGGTGAATATATAATTGTTAACCACCACCATCCCCGCCACTCTCCTTATTTAGGTTGGGCAGGCTTTGCTGATAGGTGTATATATATTTGTTTATCACCACCATCCCCGCCATTCTCCTTATTTAGGTTGGGCAGGCTCTGCTGATAGGTGTATATATAATTGTTAATCACCATCATCCCCGCCACTCTCCTTATTTAGGTTGGGCAGGCTCTGCTGATAGGTGTATATATAATTGTTAATCACCACCATCCCCGCCACTCTCCTTATTTAGGTTGGGCAGGCTCTGCTGATAGGTGTAAATATAATTGTAAATCACCACCATCCCCGCCACTCTCCTTATTTAGGTTGGGCAGGCTTTGCTGATAGGTGTAAATATAATTGTAAATCACCACCATCCCCGCCACTCTCCTTATTTAGGTTGGGCAGGCTCTGCTGATAGGTGTATATATATTTGTTAATCACCACCATCCCCGCCACTCTCCTTATTTAGGTTTGGCAGGCTGATAGGTGTATATATATTTGTTTATCACCACCATCCCCGCCACTCTCCTTATTTAGGTTGGGCAGGCTCTGCTGATAGGTGTATATATATTTGTTAATCACCACCATCCCCGCCACTCTCCTTATTTAGGTTGGGCAGGCTCTGCTGATAGGTGTATATATATTTGTTAATCACCACCATCCCCGCCACTCTCCTTATTTAGGTTGGGCAGGCTCTGCTGATAGGTGTATATATATTTGTTAATCACCACCATCCCCGCCACTCTCCTTATTTAGGTTGGGCAGGCTCTGCTGATAGGTGTATATATATTTGTTAATCACCACCATCCCCGCCACTCTCCTTATTTAGGTTTGGCAGGCTGTTAGGTGTATATATATTTGTTAATCACCACCATCCCCGCCACTCTCCTCATTTAGGTTGGGCAGGCGGGTAGGTGTATATATATTTGTTAATAACCACCATCCCCGCCATTCTCCTTATTTAGGTTTGGCAGGCTGATAGGTGTAAATATAATTGTTAATCACCACCATCCCCGCCACTCTCCTTATTTAGGTTGGGCAGGCGGGTAGGTGTATATATATTTGTTAATCACCACCATCCCCGCCACTCTCCTTATTTAGGTTTGGCAGGCGGGTAGGTGTATATATATTTGTTAATCACCACCATCCCCGCCACTCTCCTTATTTAGGTTTGGGAGGCTGATAGGTGTATATAAAATTGTTAACCACCACCATCCCCGCCACTCTCCTTATTTAGGTTGGGCAGTCTGATAGGTCTAAATATATTTGTTAATCACCACCATCCCCGCCACTCTCCTTATCTAGGTTGGGCAGGCTGATAGGTGAATATATAATTGTTAACCACCACCATCCCTGCCATTCTCCTTATTTAGGTTGGGCAGGCTCTGCTGATAGGTGTATATATATTTGTTAATCACCACCATCCCCGCCACTCTCCTTATTTAGGTTGGGCAGGCTCTGCTGATAGGTGTAAATATAATTGTTAATCACCACCATCCCCGCCACTCTCCTTATTTAGGTTTGGCAGGCTGATAGGTGTAAATATAATTGTTAATCACCACCATCCCCGCCACTCTCCTTATTTAGGTTGGGCAGGCTCTGCTGATAGGTGTATATATATTTGTTAATCACCACCATCCCCGCCACTTTCTTCATTTAGGTTGGGCAGGCGGGTAGGTGTATATATATTTGTTAATCACCACCATCCCCGCCACTCTCCTTATTTAGGTTTGGTAGGCTGATAGGTGTAAATTTAATTGTTAATCACCACCATCCCCGCCACTCTCCTTATTTAGGTTTGGCAGGCGGGTAGGTGTATATATATTTGTTAATCACCACCATCCCCGCCACTCTCCTTATTTAGGGTGGGCAGGCTCTGCTGATAGGTGTATATATAATTGTTAATCACCACCATCCCCGCCACTCTCCTTATTTAGGTTGGGCAGGCTCTGCTGATAGGTGTAAATATAATTGTAAATCACCACCATCCCCGCCACTCTCCTTATTTAGGTTGGGCAGGCTCTGCTGATAGGTGTATATATATTTGTTAATCACCACCATTCCCGCCACTCTCCTTATTTAGGTTGGGCAGGCTCTGCCGATAGGTGTATATATAATTGTTATCCACCACCATCCCCGCCACTCTCCTTATTTAGGTTTGGCAGGCTGATAGGTGTATATATATTTGTTAATCACCACCATCCCCGCCACTCTCCTTATTTAGGTTGGGCAGGCTTTGCTGATAGGTGTAGATATATTTGTTAACCACCACCATCCCCGCCACTCTCCTTATTTAGGTTTGGCAGGCTGATAGGTGTATATATATTTGTTAATCACCACCATTCCCGCCACTCTCCTTATTTAGGTTGGGCAGGCTCTGCCGATAGGTATATATATATTTGTTTATCACCACCATCCCCGCCACTCTCCTTATTTAGGTTTGGCAGGCTGATAGGTGTATATATATTTGTTAATCACCACCATTCCCGCCACTCTCCTTATTTAGGTTTGGCAGGCTGATAGGTGTATATATAATTGTTAATCACCACCATCCCCGCCACTCTCCTTATTTAGGTTTGGCAGGCTGATAGGTGTAAATATAATTGTTAATCACCACCATCCCTGCCACTCTCCTTATTTAGGTTGGGCAGGCTCTGCTGATAGGTGTATATATATTTGTTAATCACCACCATCCCCACCACTCTCCTTATTTAGGTTGGGCAGGCTCTGCTGATAGGTGTATATATATTTGTTAATCACCACCATCCCCACCACTCTCCTTATTTAGGTTGGGCAGGCTTTGCTGATAGATGTATATATAATTGTTAATCACCACCATCCCCGCCACTCTCCTTATTTAGGTTGGGCAGGCTCTGCTGATAGGTGTATATATATTTGTTAATCACCACCATCCCCACCACTCTCCTTATTTAGGTTGGGCAGGCTTTGCTGATAGGTGTATATATATTTGTTAATCACCACCATTCCCGCCACTCTCCTTATTTAGGTTGGGCAGGCTCTGCTGATAGGTGTATATATATTTGTTAATCACCACCATCCCCGCCACTCTCCTTATTTAGGTTTGGCAGGCTGTTAGGTGTATATATATTTGTTAATCACCACCATCCCCGCCACTCTCCTCATTTAGGTTGGGCAGGCGGGTAGGTGTATATATATTTGTTAATAACCACCATCCCCGCCATTCTCCTCATTTAGGTTGGGCAGGCGGGTAGGTGTATATATATTTGTTAATAACCACCATCCCCGCCATTCTCCTTATTTAGGTTTGGCAGGCTGATAGGTGTAAATATAATTGTTAATCACCACCATCCCCGCCACTCTCCTTTTTTAGGTTGGGCAGGCGGGTAGGTGTATATATATTTGTTAATCACCACCATCCCCGCCACTCTCCTTATTTAGGTTTGGGAGGCTGATAGGTGTATATATAATTATTAATCACCACAATCCCCGCCACTCTCCTTATTTAGGTTGGGCAGGCTGATAGGTGTATATATATTTGTTAATCACCACCATCCCCGCCACTCTCCTTATTTAGGTTGGGCAGGCTCTGCTGATAGGTATATATATATTTGTTAATCACCACCATCCCCGCCACTCTCCTTATTTAGGTTGGGCAGGCTCTGCTGATAGGTGTATATATATTTGTTAATCACCACCATCCCCGCCACTCTCCTTATTTAAATTGGGCAGGCTGATAGGTGTATATATAATTGTTAATCACCACCATCCCCGCCACTCTCCTTATTTAGGTTGGGCAGGCTGATAGGTGTATATATATTTGTTAATCACCACCATCCCCGCCACTCTCCTTATTTAGGTTGGGCAGGCTGATAGGTGTATATATATTTGTTAATCACCACCATCCCCGCCATTCTCCTTATTTAGGTTGGGCAGGCTCTGCTGATAGGTGTAAATATAATTGTTAATCACCACCATCCCTGCCATTCTCCTTATTTAGGTTGGGCAGGCTCTGCTGATAGGTGTAAATATAATTTTTAATCACCACCATCCCCGCCACTCTCCTTATTTAGGTTGGGCAGGCTCTGCTGATAGGTGTATATATATTTGTTAATCACCACCATCCCCGCCACTCTCCTTATTTAGGTTGGGCAGGCTCTGCTGATAGGTGTATATATAATTGTTAATCACCACCATCCCCGCCACTCTCCTTATTTAGGTTGGGCAGGCTCTGCTGATAGGTGTATATATATTTGTTAATCACCACCATCCCCGCCACTCTCCTTATTTAGGTTGGGCAGGCTCTGCTGAAAGGTGTATATATATTTGTTAATCACCACCATCCCCGCCACTCCCCTTATTTAGGTTGGGCAGGCTGGTAGGTGTAAATATAACTGTTAATCACCACTGTCCCCGCCACAAGGCATTTGCAATTCACTCATTAAGTATCCTAATTGTAGTAATTTAAATTCTTTATTCCCTTTCTTTTATATAAATCTTAAATTTCGGCTTCTCTGATCTTCTTCCGGCTCTTGTAGTTCACAGCTACACCAAGTTGAAGATGCAGCCTTCTTCAGTTATTACCCCTCTTCTGGCTCTTAATTGTGTAATAGTTACACCGAGCTGAGATCACGTGAACTTGTACCCCTCTTCTGGCTCTTGTAGTTGTGTCAGCACACCGTTGAGGGATAGTAATCCTACATTTTACAGTCTCGGTCTAGACCCTCTTCCAACTCTGCTCAAGATCAATGCTAGATATTATTTGCCCCTCATCCGGCTCTTGCATTTGTTTCTCACATTCAGTACAATGAGCATTTATTCTCAGACTACACTTAACCGAGTTGAGGAGTAAATAATATCTGATGTTTTTGATGTTAGTAAGCTGAGTCTGTCCCTTGCACTAATGTTGTTGTATGTTTTTATATGTTGCATTATATTCATGTATATACTGGAGTGGAAATGTGGAAGTGTGAAAGTCTGTATAATAATGTTGGCAGGAATTACATTGTTTATCATATACATGTTAAAATTTTCTCTACAAGATGCATTTATCTATTACAACCCTGAATAAATATGTAGTACTTGCATTCATCACACAGTTATTTGTTTGAACATAAAATTGTCCAGTACAACAAAAACAAGGATATGTAATCCTTTTGTTTTCTTTGTAAACTTTTACATAAAATAAATTCAGTGTACATGTACTAGTTTCTGATATAAAAAAATTACATACCATGGCTGTTCAAATTCTGTACAGTGTAAAACTCATTATACAGTGTACCCTCGACCTATCGCCACCCGAATCTACCGCCACCTAAACCTCTATAACAGATTTCTCTCCTTAATAATTCCCTCGTTAAGTTCGCCACCCTCACATACCGCCATCCGCCACACCCTATAAAATACAAACGTCCCGGATCACTACATATTTCCCTCGACGATAACACCATGTTGCTTTGTTTTTGGAGATCGAGGAACTCTTTAGTGTTCCATTTGGAATGGCATGCAGCAAAAACAGATCAATATCTATTTTCAGATATAAATTTGTGCCAATGTGACGATATAATAATAAGCTTGTTTTTAATAAAATGTTGGAAATGCAATCTATTATGCAATTCAATTCATGGTTATAATTTACATAATTCGATACTAACGCCACCCTCGTTATACCGCCATAATTGCTTTGGACGAAAGGTGGCGGTATAACGAGGGTAGACTGTATTATTTTGCATGAAACAAAAACAAATGTGTTTATGAGAGAAAAAGATTTATTTAATTTATCATGTATTGTATACATTTAGTACAGTGTAGTAGTAACAAGAGACCCAGATGGCCTGTATTGCTCACCTGCATAAAGTTGTTTCAAAGCAATCACGGAAAGAAATGGACAATATCCTGTCATTTATTTATTTTAGTAAGGACTATGAGGTATTTACTATATTACCCCTATTGGGCTCCACCTGGGTTGAGGGTTTGGGTGAATGGTGGTTTAGTCCCATTGATACAAAATGAAACCCCCTTCAACAAAGGATGCTTAATAACAAAGTTCAATCATACACAAGAAGCCTTACAGTCCCCAGGAGTTCCATACCAACAGTTTATCAAAAATTGATTCCTATTCATCAAAGGATGCTGACATATCAAATTTGAACGACATCCTGTCATTCCTAAAGAAAAAGAAGAAGAAGGATCTTAAAGAATTTACTATATTTTCCCTATTAGGTACCACCCTTCAGGCCCCAGGGGGATCAGCTCAACTATTTATACAAAATTGAATCTCCTTCACCCAAGGATGTTTTTGACCAAATTCTGCTAAGTGGTTCAGGATAAGTAGAGATTTATAAGAAAAATTGATGGATGGACGATGAAAGCTGCACCATGGGATAATAATTAAGCTCACTTGCTTTTCAGGCAGGCGTGCTAAAAATAAAGGAAGAAAAAGCTAAAACAAACAAGCCATTTAGATTGAACAACTCAGTAAGTGTGTAGGTGGAATAGATTTACGTATAGCATGCTACTACAGATAGACATGCTGACCTTCCAAACTTAAATTATCCCAAAATAAAACACTTATTTTGAAATTACATATGTTCTATTTCCATTATTATACACACATGCAGAAGGTGACTCAGAATCTTGAGTGCTATACATATAGCAAGGTTTACCTGGAGAAATCTATATAAGTAGATCATAACATAAATATCACAGATAGCTTAATAATATATATAGTTCATATCTACATAAAACAACAAACATACCATCACATTCATTTTTTTCAATAAAAAGGATAACATCTTTGTATCAAATAATTTCTAACCCAGAAACAGATATCGGTATTCACCTTTTCATCAGGAGTAAGAAACATTTTTTTGTGAGTTTCTTCACAAAATAGACCGATGTAGTAATTTCAAATCAACTTAGCAACATTCAGAAAAAACTTCCATTGAAACTGGAATCACAAAACAAACAGCCCATGGGCCTTAATGGTCACCTACATTTTGATGAACTAGTACTGATAACTTTTGTTGTTGTGTCCTTATACACTGAAATTATCATTTACCTAAACCAAGTTTGAGCTAGAGCACTGACAGGTACCGGTAAGCAAGGATCCTGTTTATGAGTCTATTTCTACCACAATACCCTGTGTTATTCCACTCTCAGACCATTGTATAAACAAGCTGACTGTTGGATAAATACATGTTACATACCACTAGTGAAATATGACCTTCCAGACTTTTGACTGGTTGAGGAGTTGAACTTTGACCGGAAATCACGTGGTTCAATGCAACAAGCTGATTGTTGATGTCGTCATCGATTGTTGATGTGGTCACAATTTGGCGGGAATTTGATGTGTTTTTGCGCAAACATTCCGCGGTTCACATAAAACTGCCACTGCGACTTAAAAGTATTGTGGTAGAAACAGGTCACACAACTCGTGGTTATAGGATATGGAATTTTTTTCACTCTTGTAATTATTTTTTTAAAGTTATAAAAGACACTCGTTAAATCTCAAGTCTTTCGTAACTTTTAAAAAATAATGAACTCAAGTGAAATAAATTCCATATCCAACAAGCACTCGTTGTGTAACCTCTATATATCTCCCCAAAACATCGATCCTTGTGCTTTAAACACAACGACCAAACTAAGTAACTTTGATCTTTGTGACTTAAATTCTTAAAAAAGCAGGTTACAATTTCCTTGACCTCTGAATCAGTGACCGTGACCTTTTTGACATTTGGTCAGTTGACTCCTTGTTTTAATTCTGATAAGCTTTCTTCACAATGTCATAGCCAAATGTTCATCAGTGAAAAGATATAAAATTTGACCTAGACCTTTGACCCAGTGACCTTGACATTTTGGTTTTGGTCAGCTAACTCCTCGTTTAATTCCAAACAACTTTTCTTCATAATGTCATAACAAAATGTTCATCAGTGATAAGATATAAACCTTGACCTTTCACCAAGTGACCTTTATATATGCCCAATTAGCTGACTCCTTGCTTGATTCTGACCAACTTTGCCTCACAATTTCATTACCAAATGTTCATCAGTAAAAAGCTATAAAATTTGGCCTTGAACTTTTGATGCATTGACCTTGATCTTGGTTTTTGACCTCACCAGGTATTGTTGTGAACTGAACCTCTTGACAAATTCCATGTTACTCTGATAAAGGTCCCTAATTTTACCCAGAAGTTCCTATATAAACTATAGCAAACTCAAACTCCTCCCAAAGGAGAACAAAAGTGAACCTGAAGTCTTGGGTGGAGGGGGGGGCATGATAAAGCACCTAAAGATCTTTCTATTTGATTCCAGCATATCTGGTTCTTAAGAAGAAACATGTTGAAATTTTAGCCAATTTGACCATTTTGAGCCCCTCCCCACAGCCCCGGGCTTGGGCAAGAGTCAAAATTCTCCCAATGCCAAAACTGTAATCTCCTGGTTATAATTCCAACCAAGTTTGAATTATTTCCAACTGAAAATTAACAAAATATATCCAAAAGAGTCATTTTCCTATATAAACTACAGTAAACTTCACCCCTACTCCAGGGGGCATGAAATTCACAATTTTGATAAAGCACCTTCAGACCTCTCCATTTATGAAGAGTATTTGATTCCAGCGTATCTGGGTCTTAAGAAGAAGATTGTTGAAAGTTTAGCAAATTTGACCTGTTTGAGTCCCTCCCCACTGCCCCGCGGATGGGCCAGGGTCAAATTCTTCCAATGTCAAACTGTAATATATATCCTGGTTATAATTCCTTGGTTGGAATTTTGGCCCCCCCCCCCCCCCCCCTCAGGCCCCTGGGGGTTGAGACCACATCATTCACAATTATGGTGCATCTTTGGCTACGGAAGGTTTCCGCAAAATTTCATTGATATTGGTTGAGGGGTTTTTGAGAAGAAGTTGAAAATGTGAATTGTTTATGGACGACAACGGATAAAAGACGATTAGAACAGGTCACTTGAGACTTTGTCTCATGTGACCTAATAACCAATTAAAACGATAAATACTCTAATTAAGCAAATTGTGAATGCACATACATCTGCCTATCAGAGTTAGAATGGATTGAAACTGGCACTTATCTATATTCAGATCAAATAACATTATACATTAGGTCTCAGTTTCACGAATGATCCTTAAAGGATTTGTGCAACGAAAATGAAAATTTCATATTTGGTAAAAGTCATGTTTTTAAACCGTATTCAAACACTGAAACTTGCACTTGTGGTCTGATTACTTTGTGTTGACACGATTATTAGGTCATTTGAGCTGACCTCTCGAGCTCAATTATACATATTTTGTGACCCAGAACTACATGTAGGCCACTCCCTTGTGAAGTCATCTCCATATTTCACTGTTTGTTTAAATAAACATTATATAGAGTGTAACACAGCAAATCTTCTTGTGACAGTTACATACTGATAAACAATGTTCGTCCTGAAGAATCCTGTGGAGAGATTGATACGCTACAGCACATAGAGTATGCCCATGGGCGTACGATTTGCAGGGGATCTATAGGGATAACAAAATTGTGACACTAATTAGTTGATAGCAGGGCTGTGAATTCACCTGGATTAGACAGGTAGACAGTAAACCCTTTACCTGTAATACTGCTATATACTGACATGGGACACATCAATCAGTGCAACAAATTAAACCCACACGGGAGTCATATAGGTGCGCAATAAACCCTTAAACCAGTCAACTAACAAATAGGCTATACATATATTTCATACCAAGATGCTTTACAGTTGAAAATTGTGAAAAAAAATTGTATTTTGATTGTATACATGTGTTGAGAACAGTATAATTGTACTGTGTACTGAATGATTCCACAGCCATTTGGCTGGGCTTTACTTTATTGACCACGTGGAGTTTCCGACACCCTTCGTCATCTTGTAAATATCTCGCGTGATTTCTCACCAGGTGTCGTCTGCCTATAATGCCCACTCAACAAGAAAAGCTTTGATCAAGAAAAGTAGACTGTGATCGAGTTTCAAACGGGTAATTTCATAATAAATTGAATACCCGGTATACACAATGTTCTTCCATAAAGTCAGGTATTTTATTAACCTCAATTTTATATACAACTTTAAAACCCTACCTGCAGTGTTCAGAGCCCCAGTCAAATTTACAACGCTTAGTCAACATAGTGCCAGATGTCCCGAGTCTGATCATGTGATTTTTAGAGACATATCGTGATCAGGCAAAATAAATTTTGCAATTTAAGTAATGTGAAATTTTTGTTGTGTTATGAATAAAACCCTTTGAAAGGGCATATTTTAGAGTTTATTCTCTCATATAAACAAGAGATTCAAGTGCCCACAATCAATGATTTGTCATTCATTCTAAGAAAGATGAATATTTTCCCTTCTTATTTTAACTTTCATTTATGTATTTAATCTTAGTTCTATGAATTTCTCTGGAAAGTTAATAATAGTTAAAAGAAGATCTTTTGTCAGAAGTTTTGTTTTTCTGATCGGTTCCAAATTCTAAATTCATCTTGTATCTCTTACTAGAAAATAACCTTAATATAATTTCATAGTCAACATACAAGATGGCCATATTTTCCCCCTGGAGCGGTCAAACAAAGGAGATCTTAGCGCCAACCATTGATGATTTTTCATTCATTCTAAGAAAGATGGATCTTTTCCCTTCTTATTTAAACTCTCATTTATGTATTTAATCTAAGTTATATGAACTTCTCTTGAAAATTAAATAGTTGAGAAAAGGTCTCTTGTCAGAAGTTTGGTTTTTCTTATTACCGGTAGTTCAAAATTCCAAATCCATCTTGTATTTCTTAAACGAGGGGAACCTACATATGAAATTTGAGGAAGATCCATCAACAATTTTTCTCAAGAAATAGTAATAACAAGCTTTCAATGTTAAAATCCAAGATGGCCACCATTCAGCCATTCTATTTTTCCAATCAGAAACAAAATCAAAAGGGCACAACAAGGCATCAACATATGAAATTTGAGTAAGATCCATCAAGTACTTCAAACAATAACAGACTTTCATTTTAAAATCCAAGATTGCCAACTTTCAGCCATTCTGTTCTGAATGTTCTGTATGTTCTGACGATGGTGGGCTATTCAAATCCTCAAATTAAAATGACCGTTATAAAGTGAGCAAATGCATAGATGGGTTTACGGACGCACGGACAAGCTGATTCCAGTATACCCCCTTAACTTCGATATATATTACCCCTGAGATCATCACAGGTGCGAATTGACTTACTTTGTCTGCAATCATGGTCATTCAAACAGAAAATATAGGTCAAATCCAGCGAAGGTTAGCATGTGCTGTGTTTCCTTAGACACATCAAGCATGTAAGTTTCGCTTATGTAGGACTTATAAATCACAACAGACTCAACCATTCTTTTAAACCATTTTCATGCTGATCAACGCCAACAAACAACAAACAAGCTCATTATCTCTAGTTTGGCTTGAGAGGTCAAGGCTGTGATCTAAGTCACGTGTGATAGTCAGGGCATGTTATAATGGTTTTACAACACTACTTTTATCAAATATAAAATTTTCTTTTTTTCGTTGCACAAATCCTTCAACATAAGAAAATTCCTCAAATTAAAATGTCTATAGCAAAGCATTTCAGAAGTTAAGGGAGAAATCTTAAGTTGACGAACTTTTCTTAACTTCTGTAATGCTTTCCTAAGGAGATTATTAAGTTATGGAATTTCCATTAGTTAGGAAACTTTGGTGAAACTGGACCCAGGAGATTCAAACTTGTAAATATATGATAGAAATAAATACCTGGTGTCGTGTGAACAATCATATTACATGTACTATTTTCTAAGACCAGAATATAATTGTGGCACCTCACATATGTATGTATGTATATATAAGTACAAAATCATAAAATAACCTTATAATGCGATATTCTCTTATACAGGAAAACGTTACCAAGGTAGGAATTTAGGTCCCACATTGTCTATTGGACCCTCAGGATCAGATACCACCTCACAATCTGTCAGTATACATACTGTACACAAGCAGTTCTATTTTACTATATTTGTAATATACATAAAATGTAACCAATATTGTTTCAATTGGTGAGCCAGTGGTTGGTAGCTAGGTGACCAGTTGGGGACACTGATGTCATAGTTACATTGTGTGTGCCGCAGTGCTCCTGGCAGTCCTTTAAGCTTCGTAACTTACAATTATACAATGCCATCCTCACCCGTACCACTGCTAATCCATAGGTATTCTAAGCCGTGTGAAGTTATGATGATGAATATATGTACAAAATGAGGTTATACCACTGTGACGTCATCATAAGATGGTGCACACTCCACATTTGGTCACTGTAACCCGCTGTGGGGTGGGGTATTCTGGCTGTGTTACCATGGTTACAGGAAGGGGATATGGATGACGGAGGATACCCTGCTCAAGGTTGTTATTGAGGGAGTTGTCGATACTCTCCATACTGGATAGACTTGATGATTCGTGATGGACGTTACTTTCTTTACTACTTAGGAGTGTGTCTGTGTCAAAGTACTTGGTAAGGTCAGGGTTGGCATAGTTCATCACTCGCTGAATGATCTCCTTGTACTTGTCGTTGAGGTCACCATGTATACCCGTTCCTCCATGCCCTCCCACACCTGAAACAGATTGCTATGTTTACTGATGAATATGAAATATCTTGTAAAACAAATTGTATTAGCATAGTGCGACAAGTCTACTCCAAGTTAATTGACCTACATGTAACACTGTAACTACATTAAGATGTAAAACAAATTTTCTCTCCTGTAAGCAAAAATAACATTGAAAGTTTGAAAAGATGCTTTATATATAATACTTAAATAAGCAAACAAACACACATACTATAAATAAATACTATTGAAGAAAAGACATTAGGTCGTGAGACTGTGAAAAAGTCTCCCAATATTTTATATAATCCAATCTCCCTACTTCAAAACACAATTCTATCCTTTGCATTCCAACATTATGAGTAAGTATAAGATTCTACAAAGAGATTAAGGGCTGTAGCATACCTTTCATGTCTATATAGACGAGCTGGGAAAAGATGAGGGACATTCCACCAGGAGGTGGCCAGGGCACTGGGTCAAACATCACTGGGATGATTGGCTTGGCCAGTAGGTCGGCCAGGCTGAGCTCACGATTACAGTGGTGAGACACAACATACTTGGGCGACACACAGGAGAGCACCACCTACAGTAAACAAAGGAGAGGATCACCTATAGTAAACACTGGAGAGCACCACCTATAGTAAACACTGGAGAGCACTACCTATAGTAAACACTGTAGAGGATCACCTATAGTAAACAAAGGAGAGCACTACCTATAGTAAACACAGGAGAGCACCACCTATAGTAAACAAAGGAGAGGATCACCTATAGTAAACAAAGGAGAGCACCACCTATAGTAAACACTGGAGAGCACCACCTATAGTAAACACAGGAGAGCACCACCTATAGTAAACAAAGGAGAGCACCACCTATAGTAAACACTGGAGAGCACCACCTATAGTAAACACAGGAGAGCACCATCTATAGTAAACACTGGAGAGCACTACCTATAGTAAACAAAGGAGAGGATCACCTATAGTAAACAAAGGAGAGCACTACCTATAGTAAACACTGGAGAGCACCACCTATAGTAAACAAAGGAGAGCACCACCTATAGTAAACAAAGGAGAGGATCACCTATAGTAAACACTGGAGAGCACCACCTATAGTAAACAAAGGAGAGCACCACCTATAGTAAACAAAGGAGAGCACCACCTATAGTAAACACTGGAGAGCACCACCTATAGTAAACACAGGAGAGCACCATCTATAGTAAACAAAGGAGAGGATCACCTATAGTAAACAAAGGAGAGCACTACCTATAGTAAACACTGGAGAGCACCACCTATAGTAAACAAAGGAGAGGATCACCTATAGTAAACAAAGGAGAGCACTACCTATAGTAAACACTGGAGAGCACCACCTATAGTAAACAAAGGAGAGCACCACCTATAGTAAACACAGGAGAGCACCATCTATAGTAAACAAAGGAGAGGATCACCTATAGTAAACAAAGGAGAGCACCACCTATAGTAAACACAGGAGAGCACTACCTATAGTAAACAAAGGAGAGCACCACCTATAGTAAACAAAGGAGAGCACCACCTATAGTAAACACTGGAGAGCACCACCTATAGTAAACACAGGAGAGCACCATCTATAGTAAACAAAGGAGAGGATCACCTATAGTAAACAAAGGAGAGCACCACCTATAGTAAACACTGGAGAGCACCACCTATAGTAAACAAAGGAGAGGATCACCTATAGTAAACAAAGGAGAGCATCACCTATAGTAAACAAAGGAGAGCACTACCTATAGTAAACAAAGGAGAGGATCACCTATAGTAAACAAAGGAGAGCACCACCTATAGTAAACAAAGGAGAGGATCACCTATAGTAAACAAAGGAGAGGATCACCTATAGTAAACACTGGAGAGCACTACCTATAGTAAACACTGGAGAGCACCACCTATAGTAAACACTGGAGAGCACTACCTATAGTAAACAAAGGAGAGCATCACCTATAGTAAACACAGGAGAGCACCATCTATAGTAAACAAAGGAGAGGATCACCTATAGTAAACAAAGGAGAGGATCACCTATAGTAAACAAAGGAGAGCACCACCTATAGGAAACACAGGAGAGCACCACCTATAGTAAACAAAGGAGAGGATCACCTATAGTAAACAAAGGAGAGCACCACCTATAGTAAACACTGGAGAGCACTACCTATAGTAAACAAAGGAGAGCACCACCTATAGTAAACAAAGGAGAGCACCACCTATAGTAAACAAAGGAGAGCACCACCTATAGTAAACAAAGGAGAGCACCACCTATAGTAAACAAAGGAGAGCACCACCTATAGTAAACAAAGGAGAGCACCACCTATAGTAAACAAAGGAGAGCACCACCTATAGTAAACAAAGGAGAGCACCACCTATAGTAAACAAAGGAGAGCACTACCTATAGTAAACAAAGGAGAGGATCACCTATAGTAAACACAGGAGAGCACCACCTATAGTAAACACTGGAGAGGATCACCTATAGTAAACAAAGGAGAGGATCACCTATAGTAAACACTGGAGAGGATCACCTATAGTAAACAAAGGAGAGCACCACCTATAGTAAACAAAGGAGAGGATCACCTATAGTAAACACTGGAGAGCACTACCTATAGTAAACAAAGGAGAGCACTACCTATAGTAAACAAAGGAGAGGATCACCTATAGTAAACACAGGAGAGCACCACCTATAGTAAACACTGGAGAGGATCACCTATAGTAAACAAAGGAGAGGATCACCTATAGTAAACACTGGAGAGGATCACCTATAGTAAACAAAGGAGAGCACCACCTATAGTAAACAAAGGAGAGGATCACCTATAGTAAACACTGGAGAGCACTACCTATAGTAAACAAAGGAGAGGATCACCTATAGTAAAACAAAGGAGAGCACCACCTATAGTAAACACTGGAGAGCACTACCTATAGTAAACAAAGGAGAGGATCACCTATAGTAAACAAAGGAGAGCACCATCTATAGTAAACAAAGGAGAGGATCACCTATAGTAAACACAGGAGAGCACTACCTATAGTAAACAAAGGAGAGGATCACCTATAGTAAACAAAGGAGAGGATCACCTTTAGTAAACAAAGGAGAGGATCACCTATAGTAAACAAAGGAGAGGATCACCTATAGTAAACAAAGGAGAGCACCACCTATAGGAAACACAGGAGAGGATCACCTATAGTAAACACTGGAGAGCACCACCTATAGTAAACAAAGGAGAGCACTACCTATAGTAAACAAAGGAGAGGATCACCTATAGTAAACACAGGAGAGCACCACCTATAGTAAACAAAGGAGAGCACCACCTATAGTAAACACTGGAGAGCACCACCTATAGTAAACAAAGGAGAGGATCACCTATAGTAAAACAAAGGAGAGGATCACCTATAGTAAACACTGGAGAGCACCACCTATAGTAAACACTGGAGAGCACCACCTATAGTAAACAAAGGAGAGGATCACCTATAGTAAACACAGGAGAGCACCATCTATAGTAAACAAAGGAGAGGATCACCTATAGTAAACACAGGAGAGGATCACCTATAGTAAACACAGGAGAGGATCACCTATAGTAAACAAAGGAGAGGATCACCTATAGTAAACACAGGAGAGGATCACCTATAGTAAACAAAGGAGAGGATCACCTATAGTAAACAAAGGAGAGCACTACCTATAGTAAACAAAGGAGAGGATCACCTATAGTAAACAAAGGAGAGGATCACCTATAGTAAACAAAGGAGAGCACCACCTATAGTAAACAAAGGAGAGCACCACCTATAGTAAACAAAGGAGAGCACTACCTATAGTAAACAAAGGAGAGGATCACCTATAGTAAACAAAGGAGAGCACCACCTATAGTAAACACTGGAGAGCACCACCTATAGTAAACAAAGGAGAGCACCACCTATAGTAAACAAAGGAGAGGATCACCTATAGTAAACACTGGAGAGCACCACCTATAGTAAACACAGGAGAGGATCACCTATAGTAAACACTGGAGAGCACCACCTATAGTAAACAAAGGAGAGCACCACCTATAGTAAACACAGGAGAGCACCACCTATAGTAAACAAAGGAGAGGATCACCTATAGTAAACACAGGAGAGGATCACCTATAGTAAACAAAGGAGAGGATCACCTATAGTAAACAAAGGAGAGCACCACCTATAGTAAACAAAGGAGAGGATCACCTATAGTAAACACTGGAGAGCACCACCTATAGTAAACAAAGGAGAGCACCACCTATAGTAAACAAAGGAGAGGATCACCTATAGTAAACAAAGGAGAGCACCACCTATAGTAAACACTGGAGAGCACCACCTATAGTAAACAAAGGAGAGCACCACCTATAGTAAACAAAGGAGAGGATCACCTATAGTAAACACTGGAGAGCACTACCTATAGTAAACAAAGGAGAGCACTACCTATAGTAAACACAGGAGAGCACCACCTATAGTAACAAAGGAGAGCACCACCTATAGTAAACACAGGAGAGCACCACCTATAGTAAACACAGGAGAGCACCACCTATAGTAAACAAAAGAGAGCACTACCTATAGTAAACACAGGAGAGCACCACCTATAGTAAACAAAGGAGAGCATCACCTATAGTAAACACAGGAGAGCACCACCTATAGTAAACAAAGGAGAGCACTACCTATAGTAAACACAGGAGAGCACCACCTATAGTAAACAAAGGAGAGCATCACCTATAGTAAACACAGGAGAGCACCACCTATAGTAAACAAAGGAGAGCATCACCTATAGTAAACACAGGAGAGCACCACCTATAGTAAACAAAGGAGAGCATCACCTATAGTAAACACAGGAGAGCACAACCTATAGTAAACACAGGAGAGCACCACCTATAGTAAACAAAGGAGAGCACCACCTATAGTAAACAAAGGAGAGCATCACCTATAGTAAACACAGGAGAGCACAACCTATAGTAAACACAGGAGAGCACCACCTATAGTAAACAAAGGAGAGCACCACCTATAGTAAACAAAGGAGAGGATCACCTATAGTAAACAAAGGAGAGGATCACCTATAGTAAACACTGGAGAGCACTACCTATAGTAAACACTGGAGAGCACCACCTATAGTAAACACTGGAGAGCACTACCTATAGTAAACAAAGGAGAGCATCACCTATAGTAAACACAGGAGAGCACCATCTATAGTAAACAAAGGAGAGGATCACCTATAGTAAACAAAGGAGAGGATCACCTATAGTAAACAAAGGAGAGCACCACCTATAGGAAACACAGGAGAGCACCACCTATAGTAAACAAAGGAGAGGATCACCTATAGTAAACAAAGGAGAGCACCACCTATAGTAAACACTGGAGAGCACTACCTATAGTAAACAAAGGAGAGCACCACCTATAGTAAACAAAGGAGAGCACCACCTATAGTAAACAAAGGAGAGCACCACCTATAGTAAACAAAGGAGAGCACCACCTATAGTAAACAAAGGAGAGCACCACCTATAGTAAACAAAGGAGAGCACCACCTATAGTAAACAAAGGAGAGCACCACCTATAGTAAACAAAGGAGAGCACCACCTATAGTAAACAAAGGAGAGCACTACCTATAGTAAACAAAGGAGAGGATCACCTATAGTAAACACAGGAGAGCACCACCTATAGTAAACACTGGAGAGGATCACCTATAGTAAACAAAGGAGAGGATCACCTATAGTAAACACTGGAGAGGATCACCTATAGTAAACAAAGGAGAGCACCACCTATAGTAAACAAAGGAGAGGATCACCTATAGTAAACACTGGAGAGCACTACCTATAGTAAACAAAGGAGAGCACTACCTATAGTAAACAAAGGAGAGGATCACCTATAGTAAACACAGGAGAGCACCACCTATAGTAAACACTGGAGAGGATCACCTATAGTAAACAAAGGAGAGGATCACCTATAGTAAACACTGGAGAGGATCACCTATAGTAAACAAAGGAGAGCACCACCTATAGTAAACAAAGGAGAGGATCACCTATAGTAAACACTGGAGAGCACTACCTATAGTAAACAAAGGAGAGGATCACCTATAGTAAAACAAAGGAGAGCACCACCTATAGTAAACACTGGAGAGCACTACCTATAGTAAACAAAGGAGAGGATCACCTATAGTAAACAAAGGAGAGCACCATCTATAGTAAACAAAGGAGAGGATCACCTATAGTAAACACAGGAGAGCACTACCTATAGTAAACAAAGGAGAGGATCACCTATAGTAAACAAAGGAGAGGATCACCTTTAGTAAACAAAGGAGAGGATCACCTATAGTAAACAAAGGAGAGGATCACCTATAGTAAACAAAGGAGAGCACCACCTATAGGAAACACAGGAGAGGATCACCTATAGTAAACACTGGAGAGCACCACCTATAGTAAACAAAGGAGAGCACTACCTATAGTAAACAAAGGAGAGGATCACCTATAGTAAACACAGGAGAGCACCACCTATAGTAAACAAAGGAGAGCACCACCTATAGTAAACACTGGAGAGCACCACCTATAGTAAACAAAGGAGAGGATCACCTATAGTAAAACAAAGGAGAGGATCACCTATAGTAAACACTGGAGAGCACCACCTATAGTAAACACTGGAGAGCACCACCTATAGTAAACAAAGGAGAGGATCACCTATAGTAAACACAGGAGAGCACCATCTATAGTAAACAAAGGAGAGGATCACCTATAGTAAACACAGGAGAGGATCACCTATAGTAAACACAGGAGAGGATCACCTATAGTAAACAAAGGAGAGGATCACCTATAGTAAACACAGGAGAGGATCACCTATAGTAAACAAAGGAGAGGATCACCTATAGTAAACAAAGGAGAGCACCACCTATAGTAAACACTGGAGAGCACCACCTATAGTAAACAAAGGAGAGCACCACCTATAGTAAACAAAGGAGAGGATCACCTATAGTAAACACTGGAGAGCACCACCTATAGTAAACACAGGAGAGGATCACCTATAGTAAACACTGGAGAGCACCACCTATAGTAAACAAAGGAGAGCACCACCTATAGTAAACACAGGAGAGCACCACCTATAGTAAACAAAGGAGAGGATCACCTATAGTAAACACAGGAGAGGATCACCTATAGTAAACAAAGGAGAGGATCACCTATAGTAAACAAAGGAGAGCACCACCTATAGTAAACAAAGGAGAGGATCACCTATAGTAAACACTGGAGAGCACCACCTATAGTAAACAAAGGAGAGCACCACCTATAGTAAACAAAGGAGAGGATCACCTATAGTAAACAAAGGAGAGCACCACCTATAGTAAACACTGGAGAGCACCACCTATAGTAAACAAAGGAGAGCACCACCTATAGTAAACAAAGGAGAGGATCACCTATAGTAAACACTGGAGAGCACTACCTATAGTAAACAAAGGAGAGCACTACCTATAGTAAACACAGGAGAGCACCACCTATAGTAACAAAGGAGAGCACCACCTATAGTAAACACAGGAGAGCACCACCTATAGTAAACACAGGAGAGCACCACCTATAGTAAACAAAAGAGAGCACTACCTATAGTAAACACAGGAGAGCACCACCTATAGTAAACAAAGGAGAGCATCACCTATAGTAAACACAGGAGAGCACCACCTATAGTAAACAAAGGAGAGCACTACCTATAGTAAACACAGGAGAGCACCACCTATAGTAAACAAAGGAGAGCATCACCTATAGTAAACACAGGAGAGCACCACCTATAGTAAACAAAGGAGAGCATCACCTATAGTAAACACAGGAGAGCACCACCTATAGTAAACAAAGGAGAGCATCACCTATAGTAAACACAGGAGAGCACAACCTATAGTAAACACAGGAGAGCACCACCTATAGTAAACAAAGGAGAGCACCACCTATAGTAAACAAAGGAGAGCATCACCTATAGTAAACACAGGAGAGCACAACCTATAGTAAACACAGGAGAGCACCACCTATAGTAAACACAGGAGAGCACCACCTATAGTAAACACAGGAGAGCACCACCTATAGTAAACACAGGAGAGCACCACCTATAGTAAACAAAGGAGAGCATCACCTATAGTAAACACAGGAGAGCACCACCTATAGTAAACAAAGGAGAGCATCACCTATAGTAAAACAAAGGAGAGCACCACCTATAGTAAACACAGGAGAGCACCACCTATAGTAAACACAGGAGAGCACCACCTATAGTAAACACAGGAGAGCACCACCTATAGTAAACACTAGAGAGCACCATCTATAGTAAACAAAGGAGAGCACCACCTATAGTAAACACAGGAGAGCACAACCTATAGTAAAAACAGGAGAGCACCACCTATAGTAAACAAAGGAGAGCACCACCTAAAGTAAACACAGGAGAGCACCACCTATAGTAAAACAAAGGAGAGCACCACCTATAGTAAACACAGGAGAGCACCACCTATAGTAAACAAAGGAGAGCACCACCTATAGTAAACACAGGAGAGCACTACCTGTAGTAAACACAGGAGAGCACCACCTATAGTAAACACTGGAGAGCACCACCTATAATAAACACAGGAGAGCACCACCTATAGTAAACACAGGAGAGCACCAACTATAGTAAACAAAGGAGAGCATCACCTATAGTAAACACAGGAGAGCACCACCTATTGTAAACAAAGGAGAGCACCACCTATAGTAAACACAGGAGAGCACCACCTATAGTAAACACAGGAGAGCACCACCTATAGTAAACACAGGAGAGCACCACCTATAGTAAACACTAGAGAGCACCATCTATAGTAAACAAAGGAGAGCACCACCTATAGTAAACACAGGAGAGCACAACCTATAGTAAAAACAGGAGAGCACCACCTATAGTAAACAAAGGAGAGCACCACCTAAAGTAAACACAGGAGAGCACCACCTATAGTAAACACAGGAGAGCACTACCTATAGTAAACACAGGAGAGCACCACCTATAGTAAACACTGGAGAGCACCACCTATAGTAAACAAAGGAGAGCATCACCTATAGTAAAACAAAGGAGAGCACCACCTATAGTAAACAAAGGAGAGCACCACCTATAGTAAACACTAGAGAGCACCATCTATAGTAAACACAGGAGAGCACCACCTATATTAAACACGGGAGAGCACCACCTATAGTAAACACAGGAAAGCACCACCTATAGTAAACAAAGGAGAGCACCATCTATAGTAAACAAAGGAGAGCACCACCTATAATAAACACAGGAGAGCACTACCTATAGTAAACACAGGAGAGCACCAACTATAGTAAACAAAGGAGAGCATCACCTATAGTAAACACAGGAGAGCACCACCTATTGTAAACACAGGAGAGCACCACCTATAGTAAACACAGGAGAGCACCACCTATAGTAAACACAGGAGAGCACCACCTATAGTAAACACAGGAGAGCACCACCTTTAGTAAACACTGGAGAGCACCACCTATAGTAAACACAGGAGAGCACCACCTATAGTTAACAAAGGAGAGCACCACCTATAGTAAAACAAAGGAGAGCACCACCTATAGTAAACAAAGGAGAGCACCACCTATAGTAAACACTAGAGAGCACCATCTATAGTAAACAAAGGAGAGCACCACCTATAGTAAAACAAAGGAGAGCACCACCTATAGTAAACACAGGAGAGCACCACCTATAGTAAACTACCTAGAGCACCACCTATAGTAAACTACCTAGAGCACCACCTAAAGTAAACAAAGGAGAGCACCACTTATAGTAAACTACCTAGAGCACCACCTATAGTAAACTACCTAGAGCAACACCTATAGTAAACAAATGAGAGCACCACCTATAGTAAACTACCTAGAGCAACACCTAAAGTAAACACAGGAGAGCACCACCTATAGTAAACTACCTAGAGCACCACCTATAGTAAACTACCTAGAGCAACACCTATAGTAAACAAATGAGAGCACCACCTATAGTAAACTACCTAGAGCACCACCTTTAGTAAACAAATGAGAGCACCACCTATAGTAAACTACCTAGAGCACCACCTTTAGTAAACAAATGACAGCACCACCTATAGTAAACTACCTAGAGCACCACCTATAGTAAACACAGGAGAGCACCACCTATAGCAAACACAGGAGAGCACCACCTATAGTAAACAAAGGAGAGCACCACCTATAGTAAACACAGGAGAGCACCACCTATAGTAAACAAAGGAGAGCACTACATATAGGAAACACAGGAGAGCACCACCTATAGTAAACACAGAAGAGCACCACATATAGGAAACACAGGAGATCACCACCTTTAGTATATTCACATCATTATTAATTTTCAAGTTTTATACAAAGACAAGAGGCCTAGATGGCCTGTATCGCTCACCTGGATTCATGTAATATGAAACAAGAATGAGTCATAAGTGTATGTGTGGCCCTTCTTGTTATGTCAATATATCATAAGCATTTTTGATGGGTACATGTACACTGCTTTTGTTGTTATTCTAAAAATGTTAGGTTTTTTGGCAAATAGGGCATTAATCCATGAAATGCGTTCAGTGCAGTAGGCTCTACTACCTATGTTTCAGCAATGATGACCAAGGTTCAGTTGGTCTAGCTGTTAATGTTGCAATCTGATTTCTTCCAAGTCCAGGAATGTGAGGTTTTTACCCCTAAGATACATTGCTCAGTTCCAGAGAAGAAGCCGTTAATATCAATATTGCCAAATAGACACTTTTGGCCCCGCCCCTCAGGCCCCTGGGGGGTCAGCCCCATCATTTGTATAAATTTGAATCCCAGCCACCTAGGGATGCTACCACTGAAATACAAATGTCATACATTGCTTAGTTCCAGAGAAGAAGTCGTTAATATTAATATTGCCAAATAGACACTTTTGGCCCCGCCCCTCAGGCCCCTGGGGGGTCAGCCCCATCATTTGTATAAATTTGAATCCCAGCCACCAAGGGATGCTACCACTGAAATATAAATGTCATACATTGCTTAGTTCCAGAGAAGAAGTCGTTAATATTAATATTTCCAAATAGACACTTTTGGCCCCGCCCCTCAGGCCCCTGAGGGGTCAGCCCCATCATTTGTATAAATTTGAATCCCAGCCACCTAGGGATGCTACCACTGAAATATAAATGCCATACATTGCTTAGTTCCAGAGAAGAAGTCGTTAATATCAATATTGCCAAATAGACACTTTTGGCCCCGCCCCTCAGGCCCCTGAGGGGTCAGCCCCATCATTTGTATAAATTTGAATCCCAGCCACCTAGGGATGCTACCACTGAAATATAAATGCCATACATTGCTTAGTTCCAGAGAAGAAGTCGTTAATATCAATATTGCCAAATAGACACTTTTGTCCCCGCCCCTCAGGCCCCTGGGGGGTCAGCCCCATCATTTGTATAAATTTGAATCCCAGCCACCTAGGGATGCCACACTGAAATATAAATGCCATACATTGCTTAGTTCCTGAGAAGAAGTCATTTATATCAATATTGCCAAATGGACCCGTTTTGGCCCCGCCCCTCAGGTCCCTGGGGGGTCAGACCCATCATTTGTATAAATTTAAATCCCAGCCACACAGGGATGCTTCCTACCAAATTTAGTTAAATTCTTATCAGTGGTTATGAAGAAGAAGTCAATTGTTGACGGACGGACGGACGGACGACGCAGACGGACGCCGGACGCCACAGTATGGCATAAGCTCACCTTGGTCCTTTGGACAAGGTGAGCTAAAAAACAAGGAAGCTACAGTACCATCCAAATATCATGTCTCTAGGCCTTTGGGTTTATCAGAAGAAGTCACTCAAAGGTGTTAACATATTTGACCCCTGTGACCTTGAATATGGGTCAAGGTCATCTTTTTTCGCAAACTTTGTCAAGCTTCATCCAAGGAACCTTTCAGCCAAATATCATGTCTTCAGGCCTTTTGGTTCATCAGAAGAAGTTGTTTAGGTTTTGACAGATTTGGCCCTGTGACCTTGAATATAAGTCAACTTATAACGAATTTATTTCCTTGGTCCACAGAAATTTGTTATAAATATATTTTACTACATATAAAGTTAACATTGCGTATGAACATTTGTGGTTGCCTATATTAAACCACAAAAATAAATTTGAATACAACTTCAGATAGGATATCCAAGAAAGTAAGCACCATGAAATGATCAGAATTGCTTCAATCCACAAGGTTTAGTACCCATGAACAAACTCTGTCAAACAATACTGTGTACCAGCGAATTTTCACTGCTTTTTAATTTTTGACATTTTTCGTTGTCAATAAATAGGGCTTTAATATTACAGCTTATATTAGTAAACACCATATATAATACATATAGTGTATTACAGCTAATATTAGTAAACATCATATATCATACATATAGTGAATTACAGCTATTATTAGTAAACACCATATATAATACATCTAGTTATTTGATGTAAAGGGCAAAATTAATATCAGAAAAAAATATACATTACTGTTGACAGAAGAACATTTGACCGTATAATTTCCAGAAAATGGTAGTATGTAATACATATTCTAACATTATGCAAGAATCCTATGTACCATACATATGTGTATACAGTAAAACATTTGCAAGATCGTTAGCTGTGAGCTCATTTCAATGTGCCTAGTTCTTGTTTTCTGGAAAACTTGTTTCCGCATCCTCCTAAAAGGATTTACAGCCAACCCTTTAATGGTAGCATAACAAGGTTTAATTGCATTTTTTTTAATCTATAGAAACATAGCTGTACTGAGCTCCCAATGTATATTTTACTATACAATGTATATTACATATGAATATACAGTCAAACCTCATTATCTTGAACTTGTATAACTCGAAGACCCCGTTTATTTCGAAGTATTTCATCAGTCCTGGCCAAGCTTTACACTAGCATTCAAAGTCAGACATGTAACTCGAATACTTGGTTAACTTGAAGTTTCACCATGGTCCTGTCGACTTCCAGATAACAAGGTTTGACTGTATATGTTGCTTTTTCTCATTATGAAGTAAATCTGACAGGACATTAATTCCTGGTTCATATCAAGGATCATTTAGGCACAAATTAATCAAACATTATATAACAGTTTATTGTTGATGCCTCTGACGAAGCTAATATACCTTAGCATTTCTGATACCCTCATCTATCTTCCTGTTTAGTTGATCACCTCCTCCCATCTGACCAATGTCCATCCAGCAGGACAACCCCACCTTCTCTAGGCGGTCTCTCAGGGCCTTAACATCGTCCTGACAGTCCCACTGGTAGCTGATAAACACCTGGGGCGGGTCCGCATTGGATTCTGAATAAGGTTCAGTAAACAGGTAAAACTCTGATACAGCACTAAACTACATTTTAAAGAAGTAAAAGTATATATATATGTACCACACAGCTAAAGTAAATGTAAGACAGGTAAAACACAGGTATATCAGGGGTATACCAGGTAAAACACACAGGTAGAGAGAAGTGTGACACAGGTAACACAATGGTAAAGCCTAGGTATGACAGGTTAAACACAGGTATATCAGGGGTATAACAGGTAAAACACACAGGTAGAGAGAAGTGTGACACAGGTAACACAATGGTAAAGCCTTGGTATGACAGGTAAAACACAGGTATATCAGGGGTATAACAGGTAAAATACAAGTAGAGAGGTGTGACACAGGAAGAGAGATGTGACACAGGTAACACAATAGTAAAGCCTAGGTATAACAGGTAAAACACAAGTAGAGAGGTGTGACACAGGTAACACAATGATAAGGCCTAGGTATGACAGGTAAAACACAGGTATATCAGGGGTACAACAGGTAAAACACACCTGTCAGGTAGAGAGAGGTGTGACACAGGTAACACAATGGTAAAGCCTAAGTATGACAGGTAAAACACAGGTAGAGAGGTGTGACACAGGTAACACAATGGTAAAGCCTAAGTATGACAGGTAAAACACAGGTATATCAGGGGTATAACAGGTAAAACACACAGGTAGAGAGAGGTGTGGGGCACAGGTAACACAATGGTAAAGCCTAGGTATGACAGGTAAAACACAGGTATATCAGGGGTATAACAGGTAAAACACACAGATAGAGAGAGGTGTGGGGCACAGGTAACACAATGGTAAAGCCTAGGTATAACAGGTAAAACACAGGTAGAGAGGTGTGACACAGGTAACACAATGGTAAAGCCTAGGTATGACAGGTACAACACATGTATATCAGGGGTATAGCAGGTACAACACAGGTAGAGAGGTTTGACACAGGTAAGGTAACACAATGGTAAAGCCTAAGTATGACAGGTAAAACACAGGTATATCAGGGGTACAACAGGTAAAACACAGGTAGAGAGGTGTGACACAGGTAATACAATGGTAAAGCCTAGGTATGACAGGTAAAACACAGGTATATCAGGGGTACAACAGGTAAAACACAGGTAGAGAGGTGTGACACAGATAACACAATGGTAATAACAGGTAAAGCACAGGTATATCAGGGGTATAACAGGTAAAACACAGGTAGAGAGGTGTGACACAGGTAACACAATGGTAAAGCCTATGTATGACAGGTAAAACACAGGTACAATGTAGGCTTTATCAGGGGTATAATAGGTAAAACACACAGATAATTGTAACATAAGTCAAGGGAGATAACTCTAATATTAAAATTTCAGAAAACCCTCCTGTGCGAGGCCATAGGAGATAGCCTCCACTTGTGAAGGTGGAGTATAGCCAGGCGGAAGTGCATGATTCTGGACCTCCACTGTCGTAACAGGTTCCACCTGGGTGGAAGAACCAGAGTTTCCTCCACCAGAAACAACAGCATCTGAGGAAACCATGGTTGCCTCGGCCACAAGGGAGCCACCAGAATCAAAGAGCAAGGTTGCTCCTCTTACTTCTGGAGGACCTTGGTCACCAAATTAAAATGGGGAAAGGTGTAAGCATGGAATCCCTTCCAGTCCAGAGACAGAGCATCTACTGCCCATGCTGCTGGATCTGGTACGGGAGACACAAACGTCGGTAGCTGATGGTTCAATGCTGTGGTGAATAGGTCTACATGAAGCCTCAGGTTCTGGATAGCCAACAATACCAATTGATGTGCTCGGCAAGATGATCCCCTGTCCACACACCTTAGGGAGCCTCCCCGTTCAGGTAGGCCCCCCAACCTGTCTTGGATGCAACAGTATACAGGGTCATGGTTAGTGAGTGCCTGTGTAAAGACACTCCTTTCAGGACATTGTTCCGAACTGTTCACCATAGGGCAAAGTCCTTCAACGATTGACTGGGAGAGATTGAAATCTCCCAATCTCGTGATGCAGGAACCCAATGGCTGAGGAGAAACATCTGCAGAGGTCTGATGTGCAGTCTGCCCAAAGGAACTACGTCTGCTAACAAGTTCAGAAACCTAGGAACACAAAGTCCTGAGAGGGAGACAGTTCTGAGTTCTCTTGGGAGGGGATAAACCAGACCTTTAGGAAAAGACACGGAACTAGTCGAGCATCCTGCACCAGGGACTCCTTCATCGGATGAAGCATGAGGGAGTCGTAGAAGTAAATATGGATATTGATACTCTGCTGGTGCAGGAAACCTACCACGACCTAAAGTAGTTTGGTAAAATCCATGGGGGCTGTGGTAAGGCCAAAAGGAATAGCCCTGAACTGGAAAATCTTGCCCTCGTAAGAGAAGCAAAGAGACTTCCTGTCTGACTTTCTGATTGGAATGTGAAAGTATGCATCCTTCAAGTCTATTGAAGTAGCCCACATTCCTTCCCTGACTGAGGCAATAATTCCTCTTGGGGTTTCCATCTGAAAGTGTAGACAATCCACGAACCGATTGAATTAAGGCATTCAGGTCTATAATCGGTTGACAAGCTCCCGATCGGTTCTGGCGTAAGCGGAGGTTCCCGTAACAATCCTTCCGCAACTACCAACAACCCCCAACTGTCTTGCTTTGTCTCCTTCAATTGAGGAATGAAAGCAGACAATTGCCCTCCTACTGGGAGGTTTGGTTGAGGAAGGCAAAGACCTTTCCAAAACTCCACCAAAGGGTTGTCTATGTCCCTTACAGGACCGGGTGAGTGAGACCCTTGATCTATCCAGCCGGACTGACACGGAAGAGTTGTGGAAGGAGGGAAGAAGTCAAGAATACAGCTTCTTACCCAAAGAGGGTTTGGTGCTCTGGTTGCCCTTACCTTTGGCTTTGGTCTTAAAGGGAGACTTTGCCTTGGCTACAGACTGAGCCTGGCGAGGCCTCGACTTAGCCTTCTCTTTGGTCTGGCCCGAACCCTGAGAGGTTCCAGCTTTACCAGCAGCTGACACTTTAGAAACTAAAAGTGCCGAGGCTACCGGGTCCTCCTAAACTTCCTTCTGAATAGAAGGAAGAGTACCCCCAAGAGTCAAGGGCCCTCAAAGGGAGAGAACAAAAGCCTCAACAGGTAAGGCTCTTCAATAGGCTTGCCTTTGAGTACAGAAGCACACCTGGCAAGCACCAAATTGACTAACAGTGTGCACTGTAAAGCTGCAGAGGCCTTAAGACAGGCACCTCTGACAGCCGAAAGAGAGTGACTGTAAGAAAGTCCTTAGCAGGAAACACCACTTGGTCAGTCGCTGCTCCTGGCCATTACCGAAGCTCATGAGTTCTCAGCTTAGCTGGTTTACTTCCAAGCTTGGTGTTGTGAATGGCATAATCTGATGTTCTGACCTCAGATAAATCTACCAAACTCAACTGCAGGCCAGATGCACCAGATGCATGAGAGGAAGACCTTGCCTTCTCTACCATACTAGCACTGTCGACAGCCAAAGCTGAGGAAACAACAGAACCCTCAGACAAAGACTTGTCGGAATGAGCTGAAACCTTGGGCGACACTAGCTGACTCAGCAGAGTAGTAGCCTCAGGAATGGCAGATGCCGCAGGATGAGGGAAAACCTCCTCCCAGAGGATTCTGGCAACATCAGTGCGAAGCGCCCGCATACCAGATAGAGCATGGTGAGCCTCACCCTCGTTCACAGCTGAAACCTCCCCATCATCATCGGATCTATCTCCACTTCAATATCCCCCTCTGGAAGTAGGCACATCAGTGTCCACTGCCTAGAGATAAATAACTGGGTGGAGACTCTCTGATAAGGTCCTTTTATGAGCTCTCTTAGGCTCTGATGGGCTAAGATAAGACTCCAAAGGTCTTCTAGATGAAGGGATATTGGTCTTGGAGCGAGATGTCCTAAAGGACCTAATAGGCCTTTTAAAGGTTTTACTCTCCCTAACCCCAGAGTGGACTGGGGCTGAACATTCAGTGTACCTCCCACCTGCCGAGATGAGACTGGGCCCCAACCCTAGTAAAAGCCCGGAGGATAGCCAGGGTTGTACCCAAAACCCCGAGGAAATGGGGCCATGGGGCCAGAAGGAAAGGAGTGACCCCAATACTGGCCAAACAAACCAGTGGGAACATGGAGTGGAAAACCCTGACCATATGGAAAGGGTGAACCGCCACTCCCCCCCGGGGCAAAACCAGAGATGAATGGCCAAGGGACCAGACATATGACTGGTGTGCTGTTGGGAGGCACAAATGCCTTGATGCCTAGTATCAGTATGGGGTCCAAAGGAGTCATACCCGATACCATTGGGTGTCGTCTGACGAGAGGCAGACTTGCCACCTTCTCCATTACCCATGGGCGCGGCACGGATATCTCACCGGGAAGGAGAAGGGGCCGAGAAAAAACATAAGAGGTAGCAGTGCTACTAGCTGTGGGGCCCAGATAATTCAAAGAATCATCTGGTCCGAAAGGATCCTCAAACATGTCTCTAAACCCACCAACAGATGCTCAAGGGCCGACCAAAATGTCAGAATTAGGGGGAAAACCCAACCATTCCATGGATGAACCAACATCTGTGAAAAGGAGGTCAATCCCATGGCAACAGGGTAAGACAACCCTGTACCCTCTAAACTAGAGCCAGCCTTAGACTGGTTAGGTTTAGAAGAAGGCAGGGCCTCTGCCAACAAGGAACCTGCTGAAGGACTATTCAAAAAATCACAAAAAAACACAGAAAACGAAAACAAAAGTAGACGTGTACACACACGGAAAAGACCGGTGACAAAAACCTGTGGTTGTGGTATGTTTCCAACTTAGAATACGGCGAAAAAAGGCAATATATATATATATATATATGAATGAAACAGGGAAAACTGGTTTAAACAACGAAGAAACAATAACACAATGACGAAATGATACCGCACTCCAAAACGATCTAAAAGTACAGAGCCAAACACTTCGCCATGTGCTTCTTCAGAGAGTTGAAGAAAGAGGAAGCTTGAGGTGTGCATGCATCTTATACTACGTCTGGTATGGACACATGTTAGTTTCGTATTTGCGCGGGGAGTTTTCACTTTCGTTTTGGGAACTAAAGAGCTGGTAGTTGTAGAACTCATTTGCATAATAATTGGACGTGGTAAGTATTGTTTTTGATAAAAAATGCGCAATTAGAAGATTTATATCTGATTACAATAAGTGATTATTGCTACCTATCATTGTTGAATTTTAATTGAAACACAAATAAATAAAACTTATTGTAAGTGTGGTGAGGACATAATAAGTATATATTACACATAGCCTTCCCAAGAATGTTGTGTTGTAAGAAAGGAGAGGTTAGCCCTCTCCTTGATAATGATGGAAGGGACCCCTGTAGTCTATAAACAAATATCAGGCACATGCTTACTTACTTTGGAGGCAATTCTTTATTTTCAAAACATTAAAACATCAATGCAACAAAATAACAGCATGGTTTTACTGCCTTTATTCATTTCTCAGGGTTTTTATTTATTTTTTTTGTAATCCAACTTCAAATATGATTGCTGTTTGATCTGATAAAACACATTTGTCATGTGTTTTCCTGGAAGATTTTCATCATTGACCATTGCTATTCTGACTACCTGCCCTAGGTTGACTGTAGACACTATACCTTTAGCCTGCTGTATGACTTCCACGATGTCGTCCCTGTTGATCTTCTCCAGGTAGCCCGACAGCATGTCCACTGACAGGGCAGTGTTACCACTGGTTAATATCCAATCAGCTAGCAAGGCCAGACCAGGGTTCAAGTCGTCTGTAATCTTCTCTATCTTTGCCTGTTTGTAACCTACAACATCAACGTTTAAGGACTCACATACCCGGTAACTAAATCAGCCTATCACGAAGTGTTTCATACGTTTGTAGTCCCTACTGAAAATTTGTTTCGGCTAAGTACATTGATTCTGAGTAATTTTGAATAGGTAATTGTTGACTAGTATTCTGCATTGAATGAAACCTATAGATATTTAACTTTATAAAAATATATTCTTTTGGTAGATTTTGATATGTGATGGCGGATTGATATGGGGTCAAAAGTGAGAGGGTGTTCCCGTCCAATTTCACTGGTTTGACATGTAAATTTCCGGTTGTCCGAAGCAGACACCTGTAGCATGCTAAAATGCCAGTAAACTCCTCATAAAATGCCCCTTGAAGCCTTTGTCATGTATGTATCTGTGAATCTAGGCAGTTGTCACAAGTGTTGAACTTCAAATATTAAAGTTATTAGCTCGAAAGCTTAGTAATAACATATAGTAAATTATTTAGTTGTGTGAGTCCTTTAATCATACAGGCAAAAACCTATACAAGATATACTATGATACTGTAAATGGATTGTGTGTGAAAACTAACTTGGGTTGCTGGGGGAGTGTAGTCATTTCATCCTGTTTTTATGGGAGCAGGTACCAAAGTATTTGCCTATAATTTAGGGTATGGGGTACATACCCATGGCTTTTGCCAAAGCTATCCAGTCCTGGTTTTCGTCTCCACCGTTGAGCAGTTTGGCGGCACTTTTCACCCACACGGGGAGGTTTGGATTGTGTTTCTCTATGTTTCCATGTGTCTCCAGCATGTCAATGCTGGGTAGGATCAGGCCAGTGAAACCTGTAACAATGATCAGGAACATACCATATTGTTGGATAACAGATCATTTAAATGCTGCAAAATAGCTTCAACTTCTTTTTGTAGACTGTGCTACAGGTTTCTGTAAATTCATTAATATTTGTGGGTGATTTATTTCTGTTTAATTCACGGGCACACTTAATCCACATATTTAAATGTCCATAAATTAATAAAAAGTTCAAAATATCCATGAATTCATGTCCCAAAGAAATTAAGCTTTTATTTTTAGAAAACCAGTAAATTTCAGCTTCAAAAATATATATGATTTTACAATAGCATAACCAGTGCACATGAAAAATGACAGGGTCACACATAGAACTTCACTTGTAGTGCTATAAGAACCTGTTTACAACCCATACTTAATTAACCTACACAATCAAAACCTTACAACCCATACTTAATTAACCTACACAATCAAAACCTTACAACCCATACTTAATCAACCTAAACAATAGAAACATTACAACCCATACTTAATTAACCTACACAATCAAAACCTTACAACCCATACTTAATTAACCTACACAATCAAAACATTACAACCCATACTTAATTAACCTACACAATCAAAACATTACAACCCATACTTAATTAACCTACACAATAGAAACCTTACAACCCATACTTAATTAACCCACACAATCAAAACATTACAACCCATACTTAATTGATCTACACAATCAAAACATTACAACCCATACTTAATTAACCTACACAATCAAAACATTACAACCCATACTTAATTAACCTACACAATCAAAACATTACAACCCATACTTAATTAACCTACACAATCAAAACATTACAACCCATACTTAATTGATCTACACAATCAAAACATTACAACCCATACTTAATTAACCTACACAATCAAAACCTTACAACCCATACTTAATTAACCTACACAATCAAAACATTACAACCCATATTTAATTAACCCACACAATCAAAACATTACAACCCATACTTAATTGATCTACACAATCAAAACCTTACAACCCATACTTAATTAATCTACACAATCAAAACCTTACAACCCATACTTAATTAATCTACACAATCAAAACCTTACAACCCATACTTAATTAATCTACACAATCAAAACCTTACAACCCATACTTAATTAACCTACACAATCAAAACATTACAACCCATACTTAATTAACCTACACAATCAAAACCTTACAACCCATACTTAATTAACCTACACAATCAAAACATTACAACCCATACTTAATTAACCTACACAATCAAAACCTTACAACCCATACTTAATTAACCTACACAATCAAAACATTACAACCCATACTTAATTAATCTACACAATAGAAACATTACAACCCATACTTAATTAATCTACACAATCAAAACCTTACAACCCATACTTAATTAATCTACACAATCAAAACCTTACAACCCATACTTAATTAATCTACACAATCAAAACATTACAACCCATACTTAATTAATCTACACAATCAAAACATTACAACCCATACTTAATTAACCTACACAATCAAAACCTTACAACCCATACTTAATTTATCTACACAATCAAAACATTACAACCCATACTTAATTAATCTACACAATCAAAACATTACAACCCATACTTAATTAATCTACACAATCAAAACCTTACAACCCATACTTAATTAACCTACACAATCAAAACATTACAACCCATACTTAATCAACCTACACAATCAAAACATTACAACCCATACTTAATTAATCTACACAATCAAAACATTACAACCCATACTTAATTAATCTACACAATCAAAACATTACAACCCATACTTAATTAACCTACACAATCAAAACATTACAACCCATACTTAATCAACCTACACAATCAAAACATTGCAACCCCTACTTAATTAACCCACACAATCAAAACCTTACAACCCATACTTAATTAACCTACACAATAGAAACCTTACAACCCATACTTAATTAACCTACACAATCAAAACCTTACAACCGATACTTAATTAACCTACACAATCAAAACCTTACAACCCATACTTAATTAACCTACACAATCAAAACCTTACAACCCATACTTAATTAACCTACACAATCAAAACCTTACAACCGATACTTAATTAATCTACACAATCAAAACCTTACACCCCTTACTTAATTAATCTACACAATCAAAACCTTACAACCCATACTTAATTAACCTACACAATCAAAACCTTACAACCGATACTTAATTTATCTACACAATCAAAACCTTACACCCCTTACTTAATTAACCTACACAATCAAAACCTTACACCCCATACTTAATTAACCTACACAATCAAAACCTTACAACCCATACTTAATTAATCTACACAATCAAAACCTTACACCCCTTACTTAATTAATCTACACAATCAAAACCTTACAACCCATACTTAATTAATCTACACAATCAAAACCTTACAACCCATACTTAATTAACCTACACAATCAAAACCTTACAACCCATACTTAATTAACCTACACAATCAAAACCTTACAACCCATACTTAATTAATCTACACAATCAAAACCTTACAACCCATACTTAATTAACCTACACAATCAAAACATTACAACCCATACTTAATTAATCTACACAATCAAAACCTTACAACCCATACTTAATTAACCTACACAATCAAAACCTTACAACCCATACTTAATTAATCTACACAATCAAAACATTACAACCCATACTTAATCAACCTAAACAATAGAAACATTACAACCCATACTTAATTAACCTACACAATCAAAACCTTACAACCCATACTTAATTAATCTACACAATCAAAACCTTACACCCCATACTTAATTAACCTACACAATCAAAACCTTACAACCCATACTTAATTAATCTACACAATCAAAACCTTACAACCCATACTTAATTAACCTACAACATCAAAACCTTACAACCCATACTTAATTAACCTACACAATCAAAACATTACAACCCATACTTAATTAACCTACACAATCAAAACATTACAACCCATACTTAATTAATCTACACAATAGAAACCTTACAACCCATACTTAACCTACACAATCAAAACCTTACAACCCATACTTAATTAACCTACACAATCAAAACCTTACAACCCATACTTAATTAATCTACACAATCAAAACATCACAACCCATACTTAATTAATCTACACAATCAAAACCTTACACCCCATACTTAATTAACCTACACAATCAAAACCTTACAACCCATACTTAATTAATCTACACAATCAAAACCTTACAACCCATACTTAATTAATCTACACAATCAAAACCTTACAACCCATACTTAATTAATCTACACAATCAAAACCTTACAACCCCTACTTAATTAACCTACACAATCAAAACCTTACAACCCATACTTAATTAACCTACACAATCAAAACCTTACAACCCATACTTAATTAACCTACACAATCAAAACCTTACAACCCATACTTAATTAATCTACACAATCAAAACCTTACAACCCATACTTAATTAACCTACACAATCAAAACATTACAACCCATACTTAATTAACCTACACAATAGAAACCTTACAACCCATACTTAATTAACCTACACAATAGAAACCTTACAACCCATACTTAATTAACCTACACAATAGAAACCTTACAACCCATACTTAATTAACCTACACAATAGAAACCTTACAACCCATACTTAATTAACCTACACAATAGAAACCTTACAACCCATACTTAATTAACCTACACAATAGAAACCTTACAACCCATACTTAATTAACCTACACAATCAAAACATTACAACCCATACTTAATTGATCTACACAATCAAAACATTACAACCCATACTTAATTAACCTACACAATCAAAACCTTACAACCCATACTTAATTAACCTACACAATCAAAACCTTACAACTCATACTTAATTAACCTACACAATCAAAACCTTACAACCCATACTTAATTAATCTACACAATCAAAACCTTACAACCCATACTTAATTAACCTACACAATCAAAACCTTACAACCCATACTTAATTAACCTACACAATCAAAACATTACAACCCATACTTAATTGATCTACACAATCAAAACATTACAACCCATACTTAATTGATCTACACAATCAAAACCTTACAACCCATACTTAATTAACCTACACAATCAAAACCTTACAACCCATACTTAATTAACCTACACAATCAAAACCTTACAACCCATACTTAATTGATCTACACAATCAAAACATTACAACCCATACTTAATTAACCTACACAATCAAAACCTTACAACCCATACTTAATTAACCTACACAATCAAAACATTACAACCCATACTTAATTAACCTACACAATCAAAACATTACAACCCATACTTAATTAACCTACACAATCAAAACCTTACAACCCATACTTAATTAACCTACACAATCAAAACATCACAACCCATACTTAATTAACCTACACAATCAAAACATCACAACCCATACTTAATTAACCTACACAATCAAAACATCACAACCCATACTTAATTAATCTACACAATCAAAACATTACAACCCCTACTTAATTAACCTACACAATCAAAACCTTACAACCCATACTTAATTAATCTACACAATCAAAACCTTACAACCCATACTTAATTAACCTATACAACCAAAACCTAGTGTATCCGATGTAAAATGACAGTATAAAGCAGAAAAATAACCATACCAGTATTGAAAGGTTCTGGAAACCACTTTCGAAACAAGTTGGTTTTGACTCTTCTATGTTCACAGCATACAACCTGTCAGACAAATAAGTAGCAAAGTTTGTCAGAGGATGATCTTAAATAAGTGAGCAGTGAGGTAGGATCAACTTTAACAGTACAGATGCTCTTCTATTTGTCATTACAATAATTGAATTGCATGTAAAAAAATCTGATAAAGTTAAAGTGTCAGAAAATATAACTTTGCATCAGACACATTTTCTCTGGCATGTACAGATTTAGTATAGCTAGGTACATTATAATAACATTATTATAATATAAAATCCATTCAAAACTGTATGACTATAGTAGTGATTTAAAGGAATTACCTCTATTTCCCCCATTGGGCCCTACCCCTCTGGCCCCTTTTGTGTCAGAATCGTCATTAATGCAAAATCTGTTCCCTTCCCCCAAGGATGTTTCTGACCAAATTGGATTAAAATCCATTCATAATGTTATGACTTTAAGTAGCGATTCAAGATATTGCCTTCAAGATACACATTTTACTGCAGAATTAGAAAATCAAATAAGACTGAATGGGATTATGAAAGCTTTTTCAATTCTTACCAATCAAATGCTAGAAGGGTAGCGGTTGTTTAAAAATAATTTTGAATTTAAATTTAAGAAAATTAAAAAGGATTATACTGGTAATTTTTTAGCACTAGTGATTGAAATTGACTCTGTAAGTTTGACTCTAATAACAATATATGGTCCAAATAAAGATAAACCTGACTTCTATAACACTGTATCAGAAACACTGGAGGAATTGGGAAATCTAGGGGCTATAATTTGTGGAGATTTTAATTTGGTTCTTAATCCTCAACTTGATTATGATAAGACATATAAAAAAGTAAACAATCCTCAAGCTCGAAATAAGGTTTTAAATATAATATTGATGAATTTAATTTAATAGACATATTCAGGTAATACCATCCAACCCAGAAAAGATACACATTGTACACGGAGAAAATTAAATCCTCTTAAGCAATCGAGACTAGACTCCTTTTTGGTAAGTGATAGCTTGTTACCTTTTTGGTAAGTGACAGCTTGTTACCTTTTTGGTAAGTGACAGCTTGTTACCTTTTTGGTAAGTGATATCTTGTTACCTTTTTGGTAAGTGATAGCTTGTTACCTTTTTGGTAAGTGATAGCTTGTTACCTTTTTGGTAAGTGATAGCTTGTTACCTTTTTGGTAAGTGATAGCTTGTTACCTTTTTGGTAAGTGATAGCTTGTTACCTTTTTGGTAAGTGATAGCTTGTTACCTTTTTGGTAAGTGATAGCTTGTTACCTTTTTGGTAAGTGATAGCATGTTACCTTTTTGGTAAGTGATAGTTTGTTACCTTTTTGGTAAGTGACAGCTTGTTACGTTTTTGGTAAGTGATAGCTTGTTACCTTTTTGGTAAGCGATAGCTTGTTACCTTTTAGGTAAGTGATAGCTTGTTACCTTTTTGGTAAGTGATAGCTTGTTACCTTTTTGGTAAGTGATAGCTTGTTACCTTTTTGGTAAGTGATAGCTTGTTACCTTTTTGGTAAGTGATAGCTTGTTACCTTTTTGGTAAGTGACAGCTTGTTACCTTTTTGGTAAGTGATAGCTTGTTACCTTTTTGGTAAGCGATAGCTTGTTACCTTTTTGGTAAGTGATAGCTTGTTACCTTTTTGGTAAGTAATAGCTTGTTACCTTTTTGGTAAGCGATAGCTTGTTACCTTTTTGGTAAGTGATAGCTTGTTACCTTTTTGGTAAGCGATAGCTTGTTACCTTTTTGGTAAGCGATAGCTTGTTACCTTTTTGGTAAGCGACAGCTTGTTACCTTTTTGGTAAGTGATAGCATGTTACCTTTTGGTAAGTGATAGCTTGTTGCCTTTTTGGTAAGTGATAGTGTGTTACCTTTTTGGTAAGTGATAGCTTGTTACCTTTTTGGTAAGTGATAGCTTGTTACCTTTTTGGTAAGTGATAGCGTGTTACCTTTTTGGTAAGTGATAGTTTGTTACCTTTTTGGTAAGTGACAGCTTGTTACCTTTTTGGTAAGTGATAGCTTGTTACCTTTTTGGTAAGCGATAGCTTGTTACCTTTTTGGTAAGCGATAGCTTGTTACCTTTTTGGTAAGCGATAGTTTGTTACCTTTTTGGTAAGCGACAGCTTGTTACCTTTTTGGTAAGTGATAGCATGTTACCTTTTTGGTAAGTGATAGCTTGTTGCCTTTTTGGTAAGTGATAGTGTGTTACCTTTTTGGTAAGTGATAGCTTGTTACCTTTTTGGTAAGTGATAGCTTGTTACCTTTTTGGTAAGTGATAGCTTGTTACTTTTTTGGTAAGTAATAGCTTGTTACCTTTTTGGTAAGCGATAGCTTGTTACCTTTTTGGTAAGTGATAGTGTGTTACCTTTTTGATAAGCGATAGCATGTTACCTTTTTGGTAAGTGATAGCGTGTTAACTTTTTGGAAAGTGATAGCTTGTTACCTTTTTGGTAAGTGATAGCTTGTTACCTTTTTGGTAAGTGATAGCTTGTTACATGTACCTTATGTTAGCTCTTCTTCTATCAAGCCTAGTTACAAGTCTGATCATTCTATCGCAAAGCTAGTATTAAAATAAGTTTAAAAGGGGAAGGGGGCTATGGAAGTTCAATAATTCTTTTCTCTATGATACAGATTATGTTAAATTGATTAATGATTTAATTGCAGACACAAAAAAAAGAAAACTGTCTTCCTGTATATAACCCCAATGCTATAGATGATACTGATGAGTCATTCTACAGTTTAATATTGATGAGCAACTTTTTCTTGAAACTCTCCTGATGATCATTAGAGGTAAAACCATCACCTACTCTTCCTATCAGAAAAAACGAAGAAATTTGAGAGAAAATGAATTGATACAGACTATACATGATTTAGATAACAATGATATTATAGAAATAGAAGGGAAAAAGAAAGAATTAGAAGCCATTCGTTTACATAAGTTATGTGGAAGTGTGATCAGATCTAGAGCTCAGTGGGAGGAAGAGGGAGAAAAACCTACCAGTTACTTTTTTAACCTAGAAAACAAAAATTTCACCAACAAAACTATTCCTAAAATTCAAAAAGATGATGGAACTATAATAGAAAAACAGGATGAGATTTTGGAAAATATTAAGCATTTCTATAAAAACCTCTAGAGAACAAATATATAAACGACATTGATCTTAAAAATTATTTGAATTTCCCCGATATACAAAAAGTAAGTTATTTTCTAAAAAAAATATGAAAAACAATAAAAGTCCAGTATCTAACGGTTACTTGGAAAGAATCATGCTTTTGTTTTCTTTGCATTAAACTTTACCAGCCATTGTTCAGCCCAGGTACTGATTTAAGATAGGTCAGAGTTAAGGATTTCTGCTGACCTTACAGGATCTTCAACAATTAGAAATAATGTAGTGTCGTCAGCAAATAGACGTATGCTGGCACTAATTTCAGTAACTATATCATTAATAAACAAGATAATTCAACGAATTACAGTCCCCCACCGGGTTGTTATCTCGAGATCCAATAGCTTTATAGTGTAGGACATAGAGCCCGGACAAGGTATTTGTGTAACGAAGGTCAGAGGTCAAAGATGTCATGTGACCCGGTTTTGTTACGCGACACACCGCCTTCCCACAAGGAACCATACTACCAAGTATTAAGTTCTAGTCCTTTATAGTGTAGGAGATAGAGCCCGGACAAACTTTTACTTTAATGTAGGTCAGAGGTCAAAATATAGCAAAATAAAGGTCACAGTGACCCGGTTTTGGTACGCGACACACCGCCTTCCCATAAGGAACCATACTACCAAGTATTAAGTTCTAGTCCTTTATAGTGTAGGAGATAGAGCCCGGACAAACTTTTACTTTAATGTAGGTCAGAGGTCAAAAAATAGCAAAATATAGGTCACATTGACCCGGTTTTGGTACGCGACACACTGCCTTCCCACAGAGAACAATACTACTAAGTATTAAGTTCTAGTGCTTTATAGTGTAGGAGATAGAGCCCGGACAAGCTTTTTCTTTAATGTAGGTCAGAGGTCAAAATATAGGTCACAGTGACCCGGTTTTTGTATGCGACACACCGCCTTCCCACAGGGAACCCACACACTTAGTATGAAGTTCCAGTGTCTTATAGTATGGGAGATAGAGCCCGGACAAATAGTGTGCGGAAGGACGGATGGACAGACAGACGGACGGACGGACACAACGCAAACCTATAGTCCCCCCCGGATTCCGGTGGGGGACTAATAAAATAAAAAGTAGAGGTCCAAGTATTGAGCCTTGTGGTACACCGGCATGAATTAGCTCTATTTTTGACGAACTCCCTTCTATAATGACCTTTTGTTTTCTATCTGATAGGTAGTTATCGAACCATGCTAACAAATTTCCTGTTATCCCATTTTGCCTTAATTTAAATAGTAATCCTCTGTGCCACACACCCTGTCAAAGGCCATACTTATATCGCAAAACACAACCCTAATCTCCCTACCATTGTCAACAGCCTGGAAAATAGTGTTTATTATGTCTGTTAATCGTTAGGTAGAAGAATCTTTTGGAGTAAAGTTAACCCAGACTGATGAATAGTAATACACTTATTTTCATGAGGAAAATTATATACATGTTTAAATACATACTTTACAAAAATTTTTGCTAAACAACTAAGGATTTATCTCCAATTTTATGTACAGGTATAAGATTCGATATTTTCCAGGATGTAGGGAACACATTTGAAGATAAAGAATCATTGAATATTTCAGAAAATGGAACAGACAACTGTGTACTGGCTTCTTTCAGTTACTGTAGCTTAGGACTTACTTGATCGGGGCCGCTAACTTTACTGACGTTAATTAATTTAAGAGCATCTTCTACATCAGTTGGGGATATGTGTATATTTTCTAAAACATATGGTGGTATTTTGTGTTGGGGCAATGTCATGTTTGCATCATCTAAGTTTGTTTGTTCAGTGAAAAAATGATTAAATATGTCTGCCTTTTCACCAGGCAAGCAGTGTGTTGACTTATTATGTGCAATGGATGGATATTGACTGTCAGCTGTCTGCTTGAAAAACTGTTTAGCTATTTTCCACCAACTATGTGGAGTAAGATTTTCCTCATGTATTTCATTGCATATTTTGTTCATGTAGTCAATCTTTGTTTTACGAATGATAGAAATCATTTCATTTCTTTTTTTTTCCTGAAACAGTGTTTATTCTACAGTTGACAATGCCATAATTTTGATAATTAAACAGTATATCTATAGAACCAGATGTTTTAATAAATCTTTAAGTATCAATTCTTTGGCAAATAGTATAAAAGTGCATTACAACACTCAGAAATATATAGCAAATGGTCAAAATGACTATTTCAAAACAAAATTTAATAATACTTGGAGTAAGTGGAAAACTTTTATTCAACTAGACATTTAAGAATTATGTAATACTCAAATATAAAACCAGACAGTTTTTTAACACCCTTTTTGTAAAACACTTTATAAATATAATTATCCACATCTCATACATTTCAACTTTCTAGCTCTTTTGTCTACGACTCATAACCTTCTTTCTTCCAATTTCCTCCCTGTACTATTCCTGTTTCCAACTTCCTCCCTCTACTTTGTCTAATTATGTATGCATGTTAAGTATATGAATGTGTGTCAACTGTGTATGTGTGTGTGTGAAGGAGGGCGAGGGTGTGTGTGTGGGTGAGCGGGTGTGCTTGTTGGTTAAAATACAATATGTCTTGTTAATGTAATTTGTTCCCTTGATTGCTTTTGTAAAATTGTCTGTTGTCTTAAAAAGATTTCAAAATAAAAAAAAATTATAGAAAAAAAAAAAAAAAAAAATTGGATCATGATAAATGGCCCTGGTATCTTACCCTGTTGGACAGACACTCATCAAGGTTAAGAAAGTGCATGCAGAGTTGCTCCTGACAATTGGGCGAGTCGTGGAGGTAACAGGGCCGACCGCATGGACAAGCCACACACACAGTGTAGTATAGACGCTTGATCCACATCTCCTTGAGCTCAAACAAACTGGACTCCAGGAAGTTACGTAGCTACAAAATAACAGCACAGCATGGAGAATTCTCCAGCGTCATGACAGAGAGAGGATTAATATGACAAAGGCAAAGCCTTAAAAGAGCGTAGCTTTAGTAAATCTCAGATATTTAATGAGAATCATTCACATACTGGTTCAGAAAGAGATAAAATTTCCATAAGTTAAAGTCAGCAAGTCCAAAAAAACCCAGCTTCTGAAGCAACGACAGAGATAATGCAACAGACATCAGCTGAAAGATATATTCCGGTTATTTTCAACCTTCCGGAAATAACTGATGAAGGCTGAGTGTGACGTAACGTAGTGTTACGTGTTTCCAGTTTCCCCACTGGAGGTCTACTCCTGGACGAAAAACAATCAAAGGCAAAGAGTAACAACAAGGGAAAAAACTGTTTACGCATGCATGTGTTACTATTCAAGAGCTTCCCTCGGGCACTATTGGTGCCCGACAGCTTATTACAGTGCTCAAGCCAACTAACTATCATTAACCCCACCATTTGTACAGTTTTTAATCCCCACCCTATACTTATGCTACCAGGCAAATACAGTCAAACCTGCTCTAACGACCGCCTGTCTATAACGACTACCTGCCTATAACGACCGATTTTCAGATTCCCCGTGAGATTTCACTATATTACGACCATCTGTATAACGACCACCTGTCTAATGTGGCTAACGACCGGTAATTTTGGACCGACGGTCGCTAGTTCGCTTTCTATAACGACCGATTTTCAGATTCCCCGTGAGATTTCATTATATAACGATCATCTGTTTAACGACCACCAGTCTAATGTGGCTAACGACCGGTAATTTTGGAACGACGGTCGCTAGTTCGCTTCCTATAACGACCGATTTCGCGATCGGGTGAACATATTTTGATCTCACATTTGCAATTGGCTGTCAGCCGTTCCGGTAACCCGTCGCATATGTACAGCTCCGTACAAAATGTCCGGTATTTGCGTACATGATTCACTAGTAGAAAATACTATAAATGTTGAAAATATGAGTTGTAAAACACATTGACTGAAGATAATACTATTTTATGACAAGTGAAAACTTTTCGGTGAGCCCATTCACTGCTGCATCAGTTTTCGACAATATCCTGCATTTTGATTGGCTACTGATAGCGACGATCTAGGTTATTTCCTAACCTGAATAACGCGTAGTGCTTTCCAGTATCAGTGTAGTCATATGATACGATTGAACAGCGATGCATCATTCGTGTTCTCGTTTATGAAGGCCTATTCGCGACCCGTGTGTTAGGCCGTAATCGTCAGAATTACCGTCAACCCAGTACACTGCCGACTCTATCGATGTCTAGACGCAGAGACTACCAAATTGTTCATTTTATAGAAAACGTGGAAGATTAAGTCTTATGTAAGATTTAATTGAATAATTCATGAATGATATTGCCGTGAAAACATCGTTTATTTCAATTATCAGTATTAGACCTGTGCCTTCGCTGGTGTAAACAGATCTGCATCGTAACTCGCGCGAGGTGTCAATCAATGTCAAGCCTAATGAACGAGGCATTGTGTTATGTTTTCAAAGTTTCCTACTCAAAGGTGTTTGTTTTATTAACCTTGAATGCCTACTCACCTGGTTGGTGCTATCATAATCATTCCGACTTGACGTTTTTTTTTAGAAAAAGAACAACAAACTCAACCAAGAATTCACAAATGTAAAAAAATTAACATGAATATTATTTAATAGGGCATTCATCATACCATTTTAAGATGTTTTAAAAAATATAGATTTAAACCTAAAAATAATATTATAAGAATACATTTCAAAACAAAAAGTTTGACTTCTGAAAATGTTATACTGAATGCCCTATTTAATGACAAGTCATTTATGACATTTTCAATTAAAGTGGTTGGTCCAAAAATCTCGACCTGTCTATAAAGGCAACCTGTCTATAGTGACCGTTTTTCTGTCTCCCCTTGAGCGGTCTTTATAGACAGGTTTGACTGTATGAGCAATATTCATAGTTCGGTTTCAGAGAAGAAGTCAATTCCGTTGAGCGGTTATGAAGAAGTTGATTGTTGACGAACGACGGCCGACGCCACATTATGGCATGGTGAGCTCATAAGAATATTAATTACAGCAGTTTGTCAGATGAATGCTCACTTTTGCACAGACATCAGGTTTGGGGGTCCTATCTCGGTAGTTGTCGTTATCGTCAGACTCTACAGATGAATAGTCGTCACCATTCGCTACCCGCATCACAATGACCTGTTGTTTATAACATAAATACAAAACATTATATACATCATGGATATAAGACCATTGTTAAATGGCATTTATTTTTTCTGTTATTGATGCTAAACAGTGTAAAACAATCCAAATTTGTTTGTTGTTAATGTAACACTTTTTAAACTCTATCAGAGAAATCACTTATAAACACAAAAATTATGCGTAATCATATGTCGCATGTTCCGCATTGTCATTATCATATATGCATTTTATGCGGGTACTCAAAGGATATATTTGAAAAGACAAATTTAATTGAAGGTCATATCTTAAAGTGTTAAATATCCAACAACTTATTTGGTAACACATATAATTAAGCATAATCAAGGAATGGTTAATATAATAAGCATTTGACATAGTTCTGAATTACAAGGATATATTCAAAGACACACATGAAACTGAAGGTCAAATCCAAAGAGTGTGTAAATTTGATTTTTTTACCCCAAAATTATATGCAAAACTTTAATGTTTATCTTTTCAAATTCCAGAAATTTGATATTTTGACTCCAAATTGCAGGAATCCAAATATATTTTTAGTGCAGTAGGCTCTACTACCTATGCTACATCATTGATTGAGGTTTTGCAGGGCTAGCTTTGTCAAAAACAGAGCTAAACGCCAAACCTTAACATTGTTGACACCTTTCCGGCATCCGCCGAAGGTGACACAAAAACCAGTATCTCATTTCAAGTCCAGATATTTGCCTCAGTTTAAATCAAATACGGCAGAATATTAACTTCTAAACAAGAGGCCCTAGAGAGCCTTATCACTCACCTGGATACAATGGTATCTAGGTAATCATGGTAAAATATTTTCCAAAAAGATCCCAAGGACAGGGACAAATTATTAGACCAATCCCTGAAGCATAAGCTGTATCAAATAAAAGTTTGGTAAATGGGTGAGTAGCTCAACTGTTTTCAAGTTCAACCAAGAAACTAGATCCCTAGGGGTGTGGCCAGATCCTGACATCAGTGCTTGAAATAAATATTACCAATGATTGTGTTTGCCTGACTTCATAACCAGCAACTGTATATATATATAAGTTTGGGGTAGGGGATCTCAACCATTTCTAAGTTTGGGGTTAGGGGATCTCAACCATTTCAAAGTTAAGACTCAGAAGTTAAGTCTGGAAGGGGGTGTCAGACCCTGGGATCAAATTCATCACCATGATTATAATTGTCTCTAAATGCCTAGCAATTGTATGTAGAGTTTTGGGGTGGGGATCTCAACCGTTTAAAAGTTATGACTCCGGAGTTGATTCTGCAAGGGGCACACCCTGGGGTCAAACATAATATCATGATTATATTCGCCTCTTTATACCTAGCGATGCTATATATTGTTATAGTGTGGGGATCACAACCAAGTCCATTAAAAAATACTTTTTGCTCCACCACTCAGTCTCCCTGGGCTGTGTGGGTTGGCAGGGGGCAGGTCATCCCCTAAATCTGTACAATTTTGAATCCCTACCTCCCATGAATGTTTTCAAACAATTATTATTGATATCCAGGGCACAGTTCTAAAAAAAAGTTGTTAATAATAGCAATATGGTCAAATTTAAACTCCTATGGCCTTGCCCCTCAGTCCCTCGGGGCTCAGCCAACATTTTTACATCATACCCATTACTATCTAAGGATGCTACCAGTGAAATATAGTTGGTATCTATTGCTGGGTTTTAGAGGAGAAGTCGCTTCAACCAAAATAGATAAATAATCATTTTTGGCCCCCGTCCCTCAGCCCCCTGGGGATTGAGTCCCACCCATTAGTACAATTTTGAATCCTGAACACCTAGGGATGCTCCCTGCCATATTTGGTTGATTTACAATCAGCAGTTATGGATAAGAAGTTGTTTAAAAATAGTTGACGGTGGACGCCACAGTAAGGCATAAGTAAAAGTAAAAGGTTTGACAGTGTTTGTGATACTTACCTTAATACGATGACACCTCCTTGGTGCCATCTGTAGGACAAAATCATGTTCTTCATCCAGATAAAATCGTGCGACATGACGGAACATACTATATGGTTCTTTTCCAGAGTTTCCCAGAGTCCAACGGACTGTCCTTGTTAAAATCCGATGGAACAGGTCATCTTAATTAAAAAAAAAATATTTAAGTTATAATAAATCTATCATCATGCAATGAAGCCAGATTAATGATTCATAATAATTTGTTTTCTCCATATAAATACTGTAAACATACATATTTTAACTACAATCTTATTTACCAGGTAAGCAATTCTCACACAGAAAGTGCTCTGCTAAATTATGATTGCTGGAATAACAATATTTTGGGTATTACTTTCTACAGCAACCACCAGGTGGCACTTTATAATGAAATACGAACTGGAGTTTATTTAGCTACCAACAAGTGGCACTTTATCATGAAATACGAACTGGAGTTGATTTATCAACCACCAAGTGGCACTTTATCATAAAATATATAAACTGGAGTTTATTTAACAATTAACCACCAAGTGGCACATCATCATGAAATACGAACTGGAATTGATTAAGCAACCACCAGGAGGTACTTTATCATGAAATAAGAACTGGAGTTGATTAAGCAACCACCAGGTAGCACATTATCATGAAATACGAACTGGAGTTGATTAAGCAACCACCAGGTAGCACATTATCATGAAATACGAACTGGAGTTGATTAAGCAACCACCAGGTAGCACATTATCATGAAATACGAACTGGAGTTGATTTAGCAACCACCAGGTAGCACATTATCATGAAATACGAACTGGAGTTGATTAAGCAACCACCAGGTAGCACATTATCATGAAATACGAACTGGAGTTGATTAAGCAACCACCAGGTAGCACATTATCATGAAATACGAACTGGAGTTGATTAAGCAACCACCAGGTGGTACTTTATCATGAAATAAGAACTGGAGTTGATTAAGCAACCACCAGGTAGCACATTATCACGAAATACGAACTGGAGTTGATTAAGCAACCACCAGGTAGCACATTATCATGAAATACGAACTGGAGTTGATTAAGCAACCACCAGGTGGCACTTTATCATGAGATACCAACTGGAGTTTATTTAGCTACCACCAAGTGGCACTTTATCATGACATATAAACTGGAGTTTATTAAGCTACCACAAAGTGGCATTTTATCATGAAATATATAAACTGGAGTTTATTTAGCTACCACAAAGTGGCACTTCATCATGAAATACAAACTGGAGTTTATTTAGCTACCACCAAGTGGCACGTGATCATGAAATACAAACTGGAGTTGATTTATCAACTACCAAGTGGCACTTATCATGAAATACGAACTGGTGTTGATTTAGCAACTACCATGTGGCATTTGATCATGAAATATGAACTGGAATTGATTTAGCTACCACCATGTAGCACTTTATCATGAAATACGAACTGGAGTTGATTTATCAACCACCAAGTGGCACTTTATCAGAAATACGAACTGTAGTTGATTTAGCTACCACCAAGTGGCACTTTATCATGAAATATGAACTGGAGTTGATTTATCAACTACCAAGTGGCATGTGATCACGAAATACAAACTGGAGTTGATTAAGCAACCACCAGGTGGCACTTTATCATGAAATACGAACTGGAGTTTATTTAACAACCACCAAGTGGCACTTTATCATGAAATACCAACTAAACTTTATTTAACAACCATCAAGTGGCACTTTATCATGAAATATGAACTGGAATTGATTAAGCAACCACCAGGTAGCACATTATCATGAAATATGAACTGGAGTTGATTTATCAACCACCAAGTGGCACTTCATCATGAAATACGAACTGGAGCTTATTTAGCTACCACCAAGTGGCATTTTATCATGAAATACGAACTGGAGTTGATTAATCAACCACGAAGTGGCACTTTATCATGAAATACGAACTGTAGTTGATTTAACTACCACCAAGTGGCACTTCATCATGAAACAAGAGGCCTAGAGGGCCTGTATTGCTCACCTGGATACACTATGTAATCATGGTAAAATATTTTCAAAAAGGACCCATGGACAGGGACAGACCTGAAGACAAATTATTGAAACATATCTGTATAAAAGTTTGATTAAAGGGTGAGTTTCTCAGTTGTTTTCAAGTTCAACTGAGAAACTGGGTCCCTAAGGGCTGTGACCAGACTCTGACATCAATGCTAATATCATGATAACATTTGTATCTTTATGTCCAGCAATTGTATAGTATTTGGTTAGGAAGTCTACAAGGGCATGGTAGATCCTGGGATCAAATCTATATCAGAATTGTGATCGTCTCTTAATGCCCATCAATTGTATATATAGCTTTGGGGTGGGTATCTCAACCGTTTAAAAGTTATGATTCAGAAATTGAATCTGCAAGGGCGGGACTCACTCCTGGACGAATCATAATATCAAGACTGTATTAGTCTCTTTATGCAAAGCAATGGTATATATTGTTTTAGGGTGGGGATCACAACCAAAATCAAGTTAAACAAGCAGTGATTTAAAAGGCTTTTCCTGTATTTCCCCAATTGGGCTTCCGGCCCCAGGGGGGTCAGAAGCACCATTTATACAAAATCTGTTCCCTTCCCTAAAGGATGTTTCTGACCAAATTTGGTTCAAATATATTAAGTACTTTATGACTAGTAAGCATTTAAAATGCTCTTCCTCTATTTTTTCCCCTATTTTATTTGGCCCGGGGTAGGGGGGGGGGGGGGGGGCAGAAGGTCAGAAACACCATTTATACAAAATCTGTTCCCCTCCCCTAAAGGATGTTTCTGACCAAATTTGGTGCAAATCTATTCAGCACTTTATGACTAGTAGGGATTTAAAGTCTTTTCCTCTATTTTCCCTAATTGGCTGCGCCCCTCAGGCCCCAGGGTGGTCAGACCAACCATTTATACAAAATTGAATCCCTTTACTCAAGGTTACTTCAGACCAAACATACATTCATTAATTGCTTGACGTTTTGAAAGAAAAATGTCAGAATAAACAAAGATTTCAACTGACCAAATCACAGGGGAAAAGGTCAAGGATATAGATCAAGGTCAAATTAACATTTATTAATTGCTTATGATTTTGTTTTGACAATTTATGAAGTAAAGTTGGTCAGAAAAAAAAAATTTCAACTGACCATACATTGTAGCTACCAAACTTTACCAACATTGTTAACAGTAATACAATGTCAAATAAATAAGAATAAGAATTTTTTTAATTTTCATTCTTGCACACCCAACCTACTACAAAACCAGCAAATATACAGATTTGCTTATAAGGGGAGACATATGTTTTTCTTCACTAGAACAAGTTTCTAGTTAAAAATTTGCTGTTGAATGTTGCAATTCAGACTCAATAGCATTTGAAGGGATGACGAGCCGTGGTCGACTGGTGGCTGTAGTGAAAAGAACACTACTGATAAAAATAATTGGTTACTGAAAATCACTTTTGGCAAATTGTTTTTGGTCCAGGGTGATCCCTGTATCGTGAAGATTCATTCAAACCTAACATACTATTGTGTTCGCCAAGTCCTGTTACAGATTGAAACTGAATTTGAGCAAATCAGACGATATCTAAATTTTGACAAATCAGAGGCCATGAGTTGGCAGCCATTTTGTCGGATTTCAAAACCGAAGTTACGGTTGTGTTCGGTGATTCCTGTTACAAGTTCATACCAAATTTGAGCGAAATCAAACAATATCTAAATTTCAACCAATCAGAAGCCAGTCAGTGGAAGCCATTTTGTAAGAAATAATTTGACTTTGACTTCACAGAAATATTTGGCACAATGAAATCATCAATTATGTGATTTTTTATAGTAGTGTAAAATGACAAGTTAATGCGGAATTTAATGATATATAAATGTCGACCAATCAGAGGCCATAAAATGGCGGCCATTTTGAATTTGAATTTGGTGTGTCCTGTTACCCGTTCATACCAAATTTGAGCATAATCAAACAATATCTAAATTTCAACCAATCAGAAACAGGTCAGTGGTGGCAATTTTGAAAAGATGACTTGACTTTGACTTCGCAAAAAGTTATCTGATCCCGCACTTGCTATAAAAGCGAAGTTAAACGATTCGGAACCAGCTGTCTCCTAAGACATACATGGGTACATGTAGAAAATATAGAAGAATTCGTTTAAAATCATACTACGTCATGATCAATCACCTAATATGAATATTATCAAGAACTCAATATGTTAATTAGATAAACGACTGAACAAATCGAAAATACATGTACGTTGAAGAATGGTGGTAGACCTATATATATACAGTACATACAGGTTAATTGTTTCAGAAAACATGTCCCAACTTTAAGCCTCAATAAAAACTAAAACTAAAAGTGTGTTCCAAGTTCCCACCTTTCTGCCTCAACACTAACTTCTCTCTTTGACAGTTTTCTGTCACATTGTCGCATGTCTCACTTGAAGTCTTTTTTATTTTCCCTCTTATTGCTGTTTTAACTTCATCAATATCATTTGGAGGTGAGGAATACACACAACCTTTAAGGTAACCCAATATTTAAATCTACTTCAATATACTTTGCAAGAAATGTCTGTATCTGTCAGATGCTGCAAAACCTTCCGCCACTCCCCCTGGAGCAGAACCAGAGGTGAATGGCCGAGGGACTAGACATATGACTGGTGTGCTGTTGGAAGGCACCAATGCCTTGATGCCTAAGTATCAGTATGGGGTCCAAAGGAGTCATACCCGATACCATGGGGTGTTGTCTGACGAGAGTCAGACTTGCCACCTTCTCCATTACCCATGGGTGCGGCACACAGGTTCCGTATGGTGTATGCTGACACAGCATTAACCCCAATGGGGTCAAAACCGGATACATCACCGGGAAGGAGAAGGGGCCGAGAAGAAACACAAGAGGTAGCAGTGCTACTAGCTGTATAGGGTCCAGATAATTCAAAGAATTATCAGGTCCTCAAAAATGTCTCTTACCCCACCAACAGATGCTCCAGGGCTGACCAAAACTTCAGAATTATGAGGAAAACCCAACCCCTCCATGGATGAACCAACATCTATGGAAGGGAGGTCAATCCCCGTGGCAACAGGGTAAGACACCCCTGTACCCTCTAAACTAGAGCCAGCCTTAGGCTGGTTAGGTTTAAAACAAGGCAGGGCCTCTACCAACGAGTAACGTGCTGAAGGACTATCTGTGGGGTCGCCTGAGGAGGCCTTAGCTTTCTTCTTCCTCTTACACCGTTTTTAAACCTTAGAAGAGTCCTTCATGATTCACAAAAAACACCGAAAACGAAAGTAGACGTGTACACACACAGACAACGACTGGTGCCCAAAACACGTGGTTATGGTACCGTCGTTTGAACACGTTTCCAACTAAAAATATGGTGAAAAAAGGCAATATATATATATAAATGAAACAGGGAAAACTGGTTGAAACAATGAAGAAACAATAACACAATGACACAAAGATACAGCACTCCAAAACGATCCAAAATTTCAGAGCCAAACACTTCGCGACGTACTTCTTCGAGAGTTGAAAAAAGAGGAAGCTCGAGGTACATACGCATCCTATACTACGTCTTGTATTCGCCCGTATTCGCGCAGGACGTTTTCACTTTTGTTTTGGTAGTTAAAGAACTGTTTGTTGTAGATCTCATTTACATAACAATTGGACGTGGTAAGTATTGTTTTTAATATAAAAATAGCCAAATGGAACCCTTTTGGCTCTGCCCCTCAGGACCCTGGGGGGGGGGTCAACCCCATCATTTGTATAAATTTGAATCCCAACCACCTAGGGATGCTTCCCACCATATTTGATTAAATTCTGATCAGCGGTAAGGAAGAAGAAGTAAATTGTTGACTGACGTACGGACGCCACAGTATTGCATAAGCTCACCTTAGTCCTTCGGACCAGGTGAGCTAAACAAGAGATCCAAGAGGGATCTTGGTGCCCACCATTGATGATTTTCCATTCATTCTTAGAAAGATGGATCTTTTCTTCTTATTTTAACTTTCATTTTTGTTTTTAATCTTAGTTCTATGAATTTCTCTTGAAAATTAAATAGTTTCTGATCAGTACCAAATCCAAATCAATCTTGTATTTCTTCAATGAGAAGAACTTACTTATGAAATTTGAGGAAGATCTATCAAGTACTTCTCAAGAAATAGTGATAACAAGCTTTGAATGGTAAAATCCAAGAAGGCCACAATTCAGCAATTTGGTTTTCAGATCAGACCCAAAATCAATACAGCAGAAGGCACCAAGGGGAACCTACATTTGAAATTTGAGTAAGATCCATCAAGTACTTCTCAAGAAATAGCGATAACAAACTTTCATTTCAAAATACAATATTGCCACCTTTCAGTCTTTGTTTTTCCGATCAGTCCCAAAATCAAAAGGGCACAACGAGGGACCAAGGGGAACCTACGTATGCAATTTGAGAAAAATCTATTCAGCATTTCTCAAGGAAAAGCGATAACAAGAATTGTTTAAGGACGGACAGACGGACCATGGACCAAGGATGCAGGGTGATTTGTGCTCACCTACAGAATGTGTATCGTAGCATGTTCGACTGGACTGTTAGAGCTTTGTTTAATTGCACATTCACAATAAGTAGATATTTGGTAAGGAGTATTTATACATTGTACGGTATTCTATTTCTGATGACATGAGTGTACAAAAGTAAATTATGCTTGAAATGTTAGCAGGCAACACTGGCCTTCATATCTGGTATTATATATGTGCTGTGGGTTTTTGCACATAGCGGAAACAGGACACAAGTGTTGCCACAGATCTGGACGATCACTATAGTGCGTTTGCTTGCATTAAAAAATACCTGCATAAATTACACTTGTGTGCAATTCACATGAGTTTTTAAGGAAGTATTTTGTGACTTACCTGGGAGGAAGCCACAGAAGTTAATATAGAAGACAATGTCAGTGTCATAGGCAGCGTAAAGTCGTTTGTCGTCTCCACATGTGGCCAGGTGTGAGGGAACATAATAAGAAAGGTACTTCTGATCTCCATTGGACTGAAATACAAAGGTACTTTCACAATGTTAGTAATGGCGGTACACAAATGTGTAAAATTTCCATTGGTAGACATACTACCGAACCATAACATCTGATACCAAGTACTAAAGTCCCTAACAATCAAGCCTGTAAATGTTTCCTACATCTACCTATCAGTTACTTATACTGTTTTATAACCTTGCAGTTACTTTGGAAAAGCTATCAAGTATTTCCTTCAATAATCATCCCTGTGCCACTGCACTGTGTGTTCCTATATCCAGTTATCTCCCTATCATTTCTGCACTGACCAATATCATACCAGGTAACAATCCTTTGACATTCTGGTCTTTTTCCACTCTTAACCCTGTTGTTCTTGATTATGCCTCAGCTTTAATTATAATTATTATTTCTCATTAAGTCCTTCACGTTATAGTTTTCTTTACAGAAATCACTTATCAAAGCTTATAGTTATGCCAGAAAAAAACAGTGTCCAATATTTAGTGATACTTAGTGAAATTATTTGGACATCAGAGTTCATTAAAATAAATGTGTATAACTTATGGAAATATTGTCTGACATTACAAAGACGTTCAGTAACATTTACATCTGTACCTGAGATAGAGAGAGGTTCTGTGACCTCTGACACACCAGGTCAAATTTTTCCATTAGGCCAAGGAGCACAGATTTCTGGTCAACGACATCAGCCCACAGGTGGTCAATGAGGGCCTCCTCAAGGATCCCCCGCTCCTGGAACATCCTCCACTTATCCTTCAACATGTCCCACTGGAGAAGTAACAGAGACATGGACAACAGAGGACCAAGTTTAAGAGGAAACATCTGATACACATGTGACACAGATATCTGTATTAATGGTGTATACAGTTTTGCCTATGAAATCCTTTCACATTTAATTATTCTGTAATTTATATTGTTAACATCTGTTCACTGTATTGATAAATTTGACCTCATTCCAGGGAACAAACAAGGTGAAAATTAACTCATTCACCCTTGAAATTTCAAAATGAACTATTCCAGTTTTGAAGAATTAAAATGTGTATTCAGGGGTGATTGAGTTAAACTGCAGGGAACTTTCTATACATTCCTTAAAGGCTTATTCACTTAACTAAGTTTCAGTTAGGCCCTCTGTTTTATGAACACTCTAAACTTATTAAGGAATATCCTTTACTCAACAATCTCCACAGGAAAACATTACAGACGTGAAGGAAAATCTTAAAAGGAATGTTTTTCATCTTTTGTAATACAGTAAAACTCAAATACAACTAACTCAATTTCAATGACATTTCAACAGTTTTAGAATTCTTTTCCTGTAATGACATGACAAATGCTGTATTTCACCTAGTTTACATGATGATTTCATCATTGAAATTGAGCGACCATACCTATAACATTACTCAGGTGACCGCTAAGGCCCTTGGGCCTCTTGTTTCGTTATACATGAAAATTGTCCTAACCAATTATTCTGTAATTTATATTGTTAAATTCTTTTCACTGTAATGATAGATTTGACCTGAAGGAATCCCAATTTATTGTTCTCCAAAAGATGATTGTGACAAAGTAGTAATAATTTCTTTTAAAATGGACAAAATATATACCCAAAAGTGTTATTTCCCTATATTAACTATAGTAAACTTTACTCCCTCCCTGAGGGGGAATGGATAGCCCTGGGGTACTGAAATTTACAAATGAAATAAAGCCCCTGATTATCTTTCTATCCATATAGAGAAATAGGCTGTAGTATATCTGAGTCTGGAGAAGAAGATTTTTGAAATTAAGGATAATTTTAAAATATATTTTTTTAACAGTGACCTGACAGTGAAGCTTCAATGAAAAGATTTTGGCCTGTAACCAGCAGAAGACAGATTTTCTGGACAACTTATTTGGCATCAAGGGACATAGCTCCCTTTAAAAGAATTTAAATATGAAATATCAGTTGAAATATGAACAGGATATATCAGTGTGACATGAATGCTCCCACTGACATCCAAAGAAAATTGAACATTTTTGTTTTTGCTTTTTTTAATGTCTACTGGTGTTAGACAATGCAAGGGTCTGCAATGTCGGTCATACCATTTAAATGAAATTTTCAAATTGCACGGGAAGTGAAAGACAAAAGCTAAAACTTCCTTTGTAGTTGACCTTTCAACACCAATGTCAATCGGACACTGTATTACCTTATAAGTAAACATTGTATGAAGTTTAAATAAAATCCATCAATCCCTGATGAAGAAATATCATCTGGAAATGAAAATTTGAAAAAATATATCTATATTTAGCAAAAGTGACCTTTGTAGCTGACCTTTTGACCAAAAACTCAATCCTACTCTGTATTACCACATAAGCTAACATTGTATGAAGTTTCAACCAAATCCATCAATCCTTTCTCAAGTTATTGTCTGGAAACAAACATCAGGACGGACAGACGGACGGACGGACGGACGGACAGACAGACAGAGACAAACACTATTGTCCCCTCCAGTTTCACCAGCAGGAGACTAATAAAAAAGATGATCTTTCTGTCTATGTAGAGAAATACGCTGTATTACCTCTGAGTCAGGAAAAGATTTTTGAAATTTAGGATAATCCTTTAGGGTCCCGCCCTGGCCCCTGGGGAAGGGGCTGGAATCCAAACTTTACAAATCTGTATCCTCATCAACTAAGGATCATTTTGGCTAAGTTTGATACGATTCCATCCACCGGTTCTAGAGAAGAAGTCGATATTGTAAAAAGTTCATCCACGTCGCACGACAACAGACAGATGGTGATTGGAATAAGTCACATGAGACTTTGTCTCAGGTGACCTAATAAAAATCAATCCCCAATTGCACCACTATATAATGTTAGTAATATAACCAGTTGTACAACAAATTTTACATCAATTTTTCTTCATAACAAACTCATTCTTGTGTCTCTTTCTCTCACTGTCTTAGTTAACAATCATTCATATAACGAATCACTAATCAACCGTAACCTTACCTAAACGATTTTTAGTGCAATACATAGTGTACAATCAAGGAATGGTGCATTGTTTCCAGTCAAAGTCCATTTAGGACTTTTTTGTAAAAGAGTGAAAACATACACTAAATATATATCTATACATTAAAGGAACTTTACTTGTTTTTAACTTACTTATTGCTACCAGATGCTTTGTTCTATAATTGCAAAAACGTATACATATGTAACAAAATTTGATACAAATTTTATTTCCGTTCATTTTATTTATACAACTAACTACTTGTACAACGAATTATCGCGGATTATCGCGGGTCCACTGTATAATTTAAGGAGCGTTAATGAAACTTTGGCCATAATAATATAATATAATAATACTGGACGCAGGCTAATGTCTATATATCCAGACAGTATGTTTAGTCAGATTCTAGGCCGACACCACGACAGTGAATAAGCTCATTATTGTCAAGTTCATGGTTGTAGTAGCATTCCGGTTGTCCCCAGTGCTTACCCAGCCGGACTTCAAATGTTTTTATTGTTGGTGATGTGACCACATGATTTGGCAGGGATTTCAATGATTGACCACTCTTTTCTTTAAAGGCATACTTTCTCAAGTTTAGTTTGTACATTTCCTTTTTAAGTGGAAGACTAGGACCTCTTGTTGTTTTGTTATTGGTTATATTTCCGAGCCCTTCTGTTATAGAGGTGTCAATTAGCATCCATGCATCATTTTGTAAACTTGTACTTGAAGCCTCCAGAGAAAGATTATTTGTACCAAACATCTAGATACTGTTATGCATTTTCATAAGAGATATCAAGAACATGATTTTACAACAACACAAAATATAAGGTTCTCTCACCAACTTCGATAACATTTCTACCACGATGTAAATTTGTTTAGCTATCTTGGATATGTGTGAACTTCCCTACCAGTCACTGTGGGTATAACATGACTGTGTCCCTGTGGACTACATACCTTATCCTCTATCTGTTTAGCCACAAGGATACAGGTAAACTTCTCTACCAGCCACTGTGGGTATAACATGACTGTGTTCCTGTGGACTACATACCTTATCCTCTACCTGTTTAGCCACAAGGATACAGGTAAACTTCTCTACCAGCCACTGTGGGTATAACATGACTGTGTTCCTGTGGACTACATACCTTATCCTCTACCTGTTTAGCCACAAGGATACAGGTAAACTTCTCTACCAGCCACTGTGGGTATAACATGACTGTGTTCCTGTGGACTACATACCTTATCCTCTACCTGTTTAGCCACAAGGATACAGGTAAACTTCCCTACCAGCCACTGTGGGTATAACATGACTGTGTTCCTGTGGACTACATACCTTATCCTCTATCTGTTTAGCCACAAGGATACAGGTAAACTTCCCTACCAGCCACTGTGGGTATAACATGACTGTGTTCCTGTGGACTACATACCTTATCCTCTATCTGTTTAGCCACAAGGATACAGGTAAACTTCTCTACCAGCCACTGTGGGTTTAACATAACAGTGTTCCTCAGAAGGTTGTCCATCGTGCCTGACCCTCCGAAGTAAACTAGCACGCCAAGGTCATGGTAGAACTCGAGCATGATCTTCACTTCCCTGTCAGAACTGATGCCTAGGTTGTTAGCTATCTCCTTTACCTACAGACAAAAGACAAACATGTTTATATGACAAGCAATACAGAGCTTTGATGTCGCGTATGTGTCAAAATACGTGAAAATAAAAACCCACATGAATATTTTGAGATCATTACCATGGCATCCAAGCTTCACATGTAACCCAGGTATCAATCTCTTTCTTGTAACCCTAAAGTCACCTAAAATCTATTACTGTAAGGCATTGCGACCTTGAAAATAAGACAAGGTCATTTTCATTCAAAAACTTTGTTCGGCTCCTGAAGGAAACCACCAGTTAAATATCATGTCTGTAGGCTTCAGAAGAAGTCATTAAAATGTTTTAACAGATTTAAGCCCTGTTGGCCTTGAATATGGGTCAAAGTCATTTCTCTTTGCAAACTTTGTCAGGCTTCATCCAAGGAATTTTTCAGCCAAATATCATGCTTCTAGGCCTTTTGGTTAATCAGAAGAATTTGTTGAAAGGTTTTAATAGAATTGACCCCTGTGTCCTTGAATATAGGTCAAGGTAATTTCTTTTCGTAAATTTTGTTCGGCTTCATCCAAGGAAGCTACCATTCTACTCTAGGGGTTTGCCAGAGTTGTATGCATTTATATGTACAGTAAACTCCACTTAATGTCACGTCGGTTAATATCACTTTTCGGTTATTATCACGTTTTCTTCATGCACCGTTTTTCCTGCTATATAATCTATGTAATGCCATTCTTTTAATAACACTTGTTTCCAGGTGGATTTCGGTTAATATCACTTTTTTTGGCCATTGTCATACAAAAATTACAGGTAAATGTTAGAAATAATTTCATATAAATGCCCCGGGGACCCGAGTTTCACACCTGAAATCGCTATGTAAACAACGCCGTGGTCAGCTGCGTCTTTTTCACACCTACCTGATCACTGCCGTACTAGTCGAACAATAAATTGACTTGGCATACCGGAGCAAAGATTACACCTTTGGGTGAGGGAACCCATACTTTTGTAATCTTATATAACGCCATGTGTGATTTAAGGAGTTCCTAATACGAGTTCCATTTTTCATTTCAGCTCGTCTTAGATTGAATTCACGTTGTCGTGAAGAAGGCTTACAAGTGGATGGTCTTCCGTAAACATGACGAAATATTTATTGAAATTAAAATAAAAAGTGTCTTTTAAACAATAAGTGTCCAATTAATTAATTTAAGCTAGCCTAATGTTCACGTAAAATGCAGAGATATCGTCTTTGTTTTGATTTTTAAATAGCCAAAGTACGACGCTGACATGCCGTGATTCTAGGCCGGCTGGTGAATAAATATAAGTGCCGAGACTAAATCTTATCGCGTGGTTGTTTTATTTGCATAGAGGTCATCCAATGAAACGTCACGTTTCAAAGGTAAAAGTTCATTTCGCGGTAGCGCTATACAACCGACAAACTGTGTGAACACGATGTCGCACTTGCAGCGAATATCTAAAGAAATTAAACAAACAACAGATTTCACAAGCGAAAAACCAGTATACATATCAAGATAACGGTAAATATTTACGGAGTGTCATGATTTCAAAACACGAATTTGATGCAGAATACCAGCCACTTGTATGCCTAACGTTACATCATTACAGTAGGCCTACTGCAGTAAACAATCGTAGTACGTTTCGTCCCAGGTTTCGTGTGAAGTAGCCTACTGATAATATTACGTACGAACAATATATATGAAAATAAGTGCATTCCAGATTAAAACCAAAGATTATACTGTCACTGGAGTGAAAAAAACATTGTTAGTGATAAAATATCTTTATTCAACAATCTTCTCTGTTGAGTCACAGCACTACGACATTTAACCAAGTCCACTTCCGGTTTTGAGGGCTGAAAAATGTCAGAAAATACGTTTTCTTTTAATATCATGTTCCGGTTAATATCATGTTTTCCCCGGACAAATGAGAAGTGATATTAAGCGGAGTCTACTGTATATGGGAAAACCAATTTTATATGGTAGCGAATAGGTACTAGACTTCAAAAAAATGTTTGGTTCTCGCTTGAAATCCTTATAGATTTTTTCCCATCATGCCCCAAATGTTTCCTGTTGGGCGAGAAACCATATATATATATACTGGTCATATCTCGGCCATTTCTTGAGAAATTTTTGCAAACTTTTTTTCAAATAGTTGTATTTTGGGCTGGCGAACATGTTTAAAACATAAAAAATTGATATGGAGTCTCTTTCCAGTGATTCAAATGCCAATTGAAGGATTTGAACCATGTTTTCACACATTTACTAATCAGCTGAATAGAATGAATAAAGCTATTCTGGTCAAGCCCCAGAAGTAATTAAAAAAATAAGGTCGTGTGAATGTTTCAACATGTTTGACCTATGTGACCTTTGGGCCAAGTGAGCTATAAACATTTAGTACACACTCTATGTTTAAGTTATTTACATAAAACTGCTCATTGCTGATGTGCCTGCATGTTTATGTTGTATCATTTCCACAGATAACACTACAGAATAAACATTTAAATGTGACATGTAGATATAGAAGTTAAAATGGCAATGGAATGTTCATTGTTAAACTGTTTCAGTGTTTGTATCGCCAACCCCCTTGCAATACACAGCTCTATTAAATAAGATAAATGTTTAAGGCACAAATATGAATTTTGTTTCCTAATTCCTTACACATCATAGAGACAAGCTTGATATGATGTCCCGTATGAATGGTTTACCTCGGTATACTGAATATTTTGTTTATCACTATGATCATAACTGACCTGGTCAAAAGAGGCATGGTTGAAGTCTTCCTTGACAAGGTTGGCGAGTTCCTGCTCAAACCTCAGCCAGTGTAGGGGCATCTGTTCCCCGATGTATGGCTCCTTACCCGCAATCTCCTCAACATGTTCTCTTAAGGCCGTCACCTAAATAGTATCAAACAGAATTTTAGGAACCGAAAAAAAATACAGCATTAAGTCAGGTGATTAGGTCTTGCAGTGGATTATTATAAGTGCACTAGCCTTTCACTGAGGCTGTCAGGGGTCAATTCTCAGAGCAGATGTGAAAGCTTATAAGCATGGCATCACCTGCCAGACCAAGTGGGTTTTCTCTGTGTACTCGACCCCCAATGTACTAGCATTCTGGCAGGGTTTTCTCTGTGTACTCGATCCCCAATGTACTAACATTCTGACAGGGTTTTCTCTGGGTACTCCATCCCCAATGTACTAACATTCTGGCAGGGTTTTCTCTGTGTACTCCATCCCTAATGTACTAACATTCTGACAGGGTTTTCTCTGTGTACTCCATCCCCAATGTACTAACATTCTGGCAGGGTTTTCGCTGTGTACTCCATCCCCAATGTACTAACATTCTGGCAGGGTTTTCCCTGGGTACTCCATCCCCAATGTACTAGCATTCTGACAAGGTTTTCTCTGTGTACTCGATCCCCAATGTACTAACATTCTGGCAGGGTTTTCTCTGGGTACTCCATCCCCAATATACTAACATTCTGGCAGGGTTTATCCCCAATGTACTAACATTCTGACAGGGTTTTCTCTGGGTACTCCATCCCCAATGTAATAGCATTCTGACAGGGTTTTCTCTGTGTACTCGACCCCCAATGTACTAACATTCTGACAGGGTTTTCTCTGTGTACTCCATCCCCAATGTAATAGCATTCTGACAGGGTTTTCTCTGTGTACTCCATCCCCAATGTACTAACATTCTGGCAGGGTTTTCTCTGTGTACTCCATCCCCAATGTACTAACATTCTGGCAGGGTTTTCCCTGGGTACTCCATCCCCAATGTACTAGCATTCTGACAAGGTTTTCTCTGTGTACTCGATCCCCAATGTACTAACATTCTGGCAGGGTTTTCTCTGGGTACTCCATCCCCAATATACTAACATTCTGGCAGGGTTTATCCCCAATGTACTAACATTCTGGCAGGGTTTTCTCTGGGTACTCCATCCCCAATGTAATAGCATTCTGACAGGGTTTTCTCTGTGTACTCGACCCCCAATGTACTAACATTCTGACAGGGTTTTCTCTGTGTACTCCATCCCCAATGTAATAGCATTCTGACAGGGTTTTCTCTGTGTACTCCTTCCCCAATGTACTAATTACATTCTGACAAAGTTTTCTCTGTGTACTCCATCCCCAATGTACTAACATTCTGGCAGGGTTTTCTCTGTGTACTCCATCCCTAATGTACTAACATTCTGGCAGGGTTTTCTCTGTGTACTCCATCCCTAATGTACTAACATTCTGGCAGGGTTTTCTCTGTGTAGTCCATCCCTAATGTAATAGCATTCTGACAAGGTTTTCTCTGTGTACTCCATCCCCAATGTACTAATTACATTCTGACAGGGTTTTCTCTGTGTACTCCATCCCTAATGTAATAGCATTCTGGCAGGGTTTTCTCTGTGTACTCCATCCCCAATGTACTAGCATTCTGACAAGGTTTTCTCTGTGTACTCCATCCCCAATGTACTAATTACATTCTGACAGGGTTTTCTCCGTGTACTCCATCCCTAATGTACTAACATTCTGACAGGGTTTTCTCTGGGTACTCCATCCCCAATGTACTAACATTCTGGCAGGGTTTTCTCTGTGTACTCCATCCCCAATGTACTAACATTCTGACAGGGTTTTCTCTGGGTACTCCATCCCCAATGTACTAACATTCTGACAGGGTTTTCTCTGGGTACTCCATCCCCAATGTACTAACATTCTGACAGGGTTTTCTCTGGGTACTCCATCCCCAATGTACTAACATTCTGACAGGGTTTTCTCTGGGTACTCCATCCCCAATGTACTAACATTCTGGCAAGGTTTATCCCCAATGTACTAGCATTCTGACAAGGTTTTCTCTGTGTACTCCATCCCCAATGTACTAACATTCTGACAGGGTTTTCTCTGGGTACTCCATCCCCAATGTACTAACATTCTGACAGGGTTTTCTCTGTGTACTCCATTCCCAATGTACTAACATTCTGGCAGGGTTTTCTCTGTGTACTCCATCCCCAATGTACTAACATTCTGGCAAGGTTTATCCCCAATGTACTAACATTCTGGCAGGGTTTTCTCTGGGTACTCCATCCCTAATGTACTAACATTCCAACAGGGTTTTCTCTGGGTACTTCATCCCCAATGTACTAACATTCTGGCAGGGTTTTCTCTGTGTACTCCATCCCCAATGTACTAACATTCTGACAGGGTTTTCTCTGGGTACTCCATCCCCAATGTACTAACATTCTGGCAAGGTTTATCCCTAATGTACTCACATTCTGACAGGGTTTTCTCTGGATACTCCATCCCCAATGTACTAGCATTCTGACAAGATTTTCTCTGTGTACTCCATCCCCAATGTACTTACATTCTGGCAGGGTTTTCTCTGTGTACTCCATCCCCAATGTACTAACATTCTGGCAGGGTTTTCTCTGTGTACTCCATCCCCAATGTACTAACATTCTGACAAGGTTTTTTCTGTGTACTCCATCCCCAATGTACTAACATTCTGGCAGGGTTTTCTCTGGGTACTCCATCCCCAATGTACTAACATTCTGGCAGGGTTTTCTCTGTGTACTCCATCCCCAATGTACTAACATTCTGACAAGGTTTTCTCTGTGTACTCCATCCCCAATGTACTAACATTCTGACAGGGTTTTCTCTGTGTACTCCATCCCCAATGTACTAACATTCTGGCAGGGTTTTCTCTGTGTACTCCATCCCTAATGTACTAACATTCTGACAGGGTTTTCTCTGTGTACTCCATCCCTAATGTACTAACATTCTGGCAGGGTTTTCTCTGTGTACTCCATCCCTAATGTACTAACATTCTGACAGGGTTTTCTCTGTGTACTCCATCCCTAATGTACTAACATTCTGGCAGGGTTTTCTCTGTGTACTCCATCCCCAATGTACTAACATTCTGACAAGGTTTTTTCTGTGTACTCCATCCCCAATGTACTAACATTCGGGCAGGGTTTTCTCTGTGTACCCTATCCCCAATGTAATAGCATTCTGGCAGGGTTTTCTCTGTGTACTCCATCCCCAATGTAATAGCATTCTGACAAGGTTTTCTCTGTGTACCCTATCCCCAATGTAATAGCATTCTGGCAGGGTTTTCTCTGTGTACTCCATCCCCAATGTACTAGCATTCTGACAAGGTTTTCTCTGTGTACTCCATCCCCAATGTACAAATTACATTCTGACAGGGTTTCCTCCGTGTACTCCATCCCCAATGTACTAACATTCTGGCAGGGTTTTCTCTGTGTACTCCATCCCCAATGTACTAATTACATTCTGACAGGGTTTTCTCTGTGTACTCCATCCCCAATGTACTAACATTCTGGCAGGGTTTTCTCTGGGTACTCCATCCCCAATGTACTAACATTCTGACAAGGTTTTCTCTGTGTACCCTATCCCCAATGTACTAACATTCTGGCAGGGTTTTCTCTGTGTACTCCATCCCCGATGTACTTACATTCTGGCAGGGTTTTCTCTGTGTACTCCATCCCCAATGTACTAACATTCTGACAGGGTTTTCTCTGTGTACTCCATCTCCGATGTACTTACATTCCGACAGGGTTTTCTCTGTGAACTCCATCCCCAATGTACTAACATTCTGGCAGGGTTTTCTCTGGGTACTCCATCCCCAATGTACTAACATTCTGGCAGGGTTTTCTCTGTGTACTACATCCCCAATGTACTAACATTCTGGCAAGGTTTATCCCCAATGTACTAACATTCTGGCAGGGTTTTCTCTGGGTACTCCATCCCCAATGTACTAACATTCTGACAGGGTTTTCTCTGGGTACTCCATCCCCAATGTACTAACATTCTGGCAGGGTTTTCTCTGTGTACTCCATCCCCAATGTACTAACATTCTGACAGGGTTTTCTCTGGGTACTCCATCCCCAATGTACTAACATTCTGGCAAGGTTTATCCCCAATGTAATCACACTCTGGCAGGGTTCTCTCTGGGTACTCCATCCCCAATGTACTAGCATTCTGACAAGGTTTTCTCTGTGTACTCCATCCCCAATGTACTAACATTCTGACAAGGTTTTCTCTGTGTACTCCATCCCCAATGTACTAACATTCTGACAAGGTTTTCTCTGTGTACCCTATCCCCAATGTAATAGCATTCTGGCAGGGTTTTCTCTGTGTACTCCATCCCTAATGTACTAACATTCTGGCAGGATTTTCTCCGTGTACTCCATCCCTAATGTACTTACATTCTGGCAGGGTTTTCTCTGGGTACTCCATCCCCAATGTACTAACATTCTGGCAGGGTTTTCTCCGTGTACTCCATCCCTAATGTACTAACATTCTGGCAGGGTTTTCTCCGTGTACTCCATCCCCAATGTACTAACATTCTGGCAGGGTTTTCTCTGGGTACTCCATCCCCAATGTACTAACATTCTGGCAGGGTTTTCTCTGGGTACTCCATCCCTAATGTACTAACATTCTGACAGGGTTTTCTCCGTGTACTCCATCCCCAATGTACTAACATTCTGGCAGGGTTTTCTCTGGGTACTCCATCCCCAATGTACTAACATTCTGACAAGGTTTTCTCTGTGTACTCCATCCCCAATGTACTAACATTCTGGCAAGGTTTATCCCCAATGTACTAGCATTCTGACAAGGTTTTCTCTGTGTACTCCATCCCCAATGTACTAACATTCTGACAGGGTTTTCTCCGTGTACTCCATCCCCAATGTACTAACATTCTGGCAGGGTTTTCTCTGTGTACTCCATTCCCAATGTACTAACATTCTGGCAGGGTTTTCTCTGGGTACTCCATCCCCAATGTACTAACATTCTGGCAGGGTTTTCTCTGTGTACTCCATCCCCAATGTACTAACATTCTGGCAAGGTTTATCCCCAATGTACTAACATTCTGGCAGGGTTTTCTCTGGGTACTCCATCCCTAATGTACTAACATTCTGACAGGGTTTTCTCCGTGTACTCCATCCCCAATGTACTAACATTCTGACAGGGTTTTCTCTGGGTACTCCATCCCCAATGTACTAACATTCTGGCAGGGTTTTCTCTGTGTACTCCATCCCCAATGTAATAGCATTCTGACAAGGTTTTCTCTGTGTACCCTATCCCCAATGTAATAGCATTCTGGCAGGGTTTTCTCTGTGTACTCCATCCCCAATGTACTAGCATTCTGACAAGGTTTTCTCTGTGTACTCCATCCCCAATGTACTAACATTCTGGCAGGGTTTTCTCTGTGTACTCCATCCCCAATGTACTAATTACATTCTGACAGGGTTTTCTCTGTGTACTCCATCCCCAATGTACTAACATTCTGGCAGGGTTTTCTCTGGGTACTCCATCCCCAATGTACTAACATTCTGACAAGGTTTTCTCTGTGTACCCTATCCCCAATGTACTAACATTCTGGCAGGGTTTTCTCTGTGTACTCCATCCCCGATGTACTAACATTCTGACAAGGTTTTCTCTGTGTACTCCATCCCCAATGTACTAACATTCTGACAAGGTTTTCTCTGTGTACTCCATCCCCAATGTACTAACATTCTGACAAGGTTTTCTCTGTGTACCCTATCCCCAATGTACTAACATTCTGGCAGGGTTTTCTCTGTGTACTCCATCCCCAATGTACTTACATTCTGGCAGGGTTTTCTCTGTGTACTCCATCCCCAATGTACTAACATTCTGACAAGGTTTTCTCTGTGTACTCCATCCCCAATGTACTAACATTCTGACAAGGTTTTCTCTGGGTACTCCATCCCCAATGTACTAACATTCCGACAGGGTTTTCTCTGTGAACTCCATCCCCAATGTACTAACATTCTGGCAGGGTTTTCTCTGGGTACTCCATCCCCAATGTACTAACATTCTGGCAGGGTTTTCTCTGTGTACTCCATCCCCAATGTACTAACATTCTGGCAAGGTTTATCCCCAATGTACTAACATTCTGGCAGGGTTTTCTCTGGGTACTCCATCCCCAATGTACTAACATTCTGACAGGGTTTTCTCTGGGTACTCCATCCCCAATGTACTAACATTCTGGCAGGGTTTTCTCTGTGTACTCCATCCCCAATGTACTAACATTCTGACAGGGTTTTCTCTGGGTACTCCATCCCCAATGTACTAACATTCTGGCAAGAATCCCAATGTACTCACACTCTGGCAGGGTTCTCTCTGGGTACTCCATCCCCAATGTACTAACATTCTGACAAGGTTTTCTCTGTGTACTCCATCCCCAATGTACTAACATTCTGGCAGGGTTTTCTCTGGGTACTCCATCCCCAATGTACTAACATTCTGACAAGGTTTTCTCTGTGTTCCCTATCCCCAATGTAATAGCATTCTGGCAGGGTTTTCTCTGTGTACTCCATCCCCAATGTAATAGCATTCTGACAAGGTTTTCTCTGTGTACTCCATCCCCAATGTACTAACATTCTGACAAGGTTTTCTCTGTGTACTCCATCCCCAATGTACTAACATTCTGGCAGGGTTTTCTCTGTGTACCCTATCCCCAATGTACTAACATTCTGGCAGGGTTTTCTCTGTGTACTCCATCCCCAATGTACTAGCATTCTGACAAGGTTTTCTCTGTGTTCTCCATCCCCAATGTACTAATTACATTCTGACAGGGTTTCCTCCGTGTACTCCATCCCCAATGTACTAACATTCTGGCAGGGTTTTCTCTGTGTACTCCATCCCCAATGTACTAATTACATTCTGACAGGGTTTTCTCTGTGTACTCCATCCCCAATGTACTAACATTCTGGCAGGGTTTTCTCTGGGTACTCCATCCCCAATGTACTAACATTCTGACAAGGTTTTCTCTGTGTACCCTATCCCCAATGTACTAACATTCTGGCAGGGTTTTCTCTGTGAACTCCATCCCCAATGTACTAATTACATTCTGACAGGGTTTTCTCTGTGTACTCCATCCCCAATGTACTAACATTCTGACAAGGTTTTCTCTGTTTACTCCATCCCCGATGTACTAACATTCTGGCAGGGTTTTCTCTGTGTACTCCATCCCCAATGTACTAACATTCTGGCAGGGTTTTCTCTGTGTACTCCATCCCCAATGTACTAACATTCTGACAAGGTTTTTTCTGTGTACTCCATCCCCAATGTACTAATTACATTCTGACAGGGTTTTCTCTGTGTACTCCATCCCTAATGTACTAACACTCTGACAGGGTTTTCTCTGGGTACTCCATCCCTAATGTACTAACATTCTGACAGGGTTTTCTCTGTGTACTCCATCCCCAATGTACTAACATTCCAACAGGGTTTTCTCTGTGAACTCCATCCCCAATGTAATAGCATTCTGACAGGGTTTTCTCTGTGAACTCCATCCCCAATGTACTAACATTCCAACAGGGTTTTCTCTGTGAACTCCATCCCCAATGTACTAACATTCTGACAGGGTTTTCTCTGGGTATTCCATCCCCAATGTAATAGCATTCTGACAGGGTTTTCTCTGTGAACTCCATCCCCAATGTACTAACATTCTGGCAGGGTTTTCTCTGTGAACTCCATCCCCGATGTATTTACATTCCGACAGGGTTTTCTCTGTGTACTCCATCCCCAATGTACTAACATTCTGGCAGGGTTTTCTCTGTGTACTCCATCCCCAATGTACTAACATTCTGGCAGGGTTTTCTCTGGGTACTCCATCCCCAATGTACTAATTACATTCTGGCAGGGTTTTCTCTGGGTACTCCATCCCCAATGTACTTACATTCTGGCAGGGTTTTCTCTGGGTACTCCATCCCCAATGTACTAACATTCTGGCAGGGTTTTCTCTGTGTACTCCATCCTCAATGTACTAATTACATTCTGACAGGGTTTTCTCTGTGTACTCCATCCCCAATGTACTAACATTCTGACAAGGTTTTCTCTGTGTACTCCATCCCTAATGTACTAACATTCTGACAGGGTTTTCTCTGTGTACTCCGTCCCCAATGTACTAACATTCCAACAGGGTTTTCTCTGTGAACTCCATCCCCAATGTACTAACATTCTGACAGGGTTTTCTCCGTGTACTCCATCCCTAATGTACTAACATTCTGGCAGGGTTTTCTCTGGGTACTCCATCCCCAATGTACTAACATTCTGACAAGGTTTTCTCTGGGTACTCCATCCCCAATGTACTAACATTCTGACAGGGTTTTCTCCGTGTACTCCATCCCTAATGTACTAACATTCTGACAGGGTTTTCTCTGGGTACTCCATCCCCAATGTACTAACATTCTGGCAGGGTTTTCTCTGGGTACTCCATCCCTAATGTACTAACATTCTGACAGGGTTTTCTCTGTGTACTCCATCCCCAATGTACTAACATTCTGACAAGGTTTTCTCTGTGTACTCCATCCCCAATGTACTAACATTCTGGCAAGGTTTATCCCCAATGTACTAGCATTCTGGCAGGGTTTTCTCTGGGTACTCCATCCCCAATGTACTAGCATTCTGACAAGGTTTATCCCCAATGTACTAGCATTCTGGCAGGGTTTTCTCTGGGTACTCCATCCCCAATGTACTAGCATTCTGACAAGGTTTTCTCTGTGTACTCCATCCCCAATGTACTAACATTCTGGCAAGGTTTTCTCCGTGTACTCCATCCCCAATGTACTAACATTCTGACAGGGTTTTCTCTGTGTACTCAATCCCCAATGTACTAACATTCTGGCAGGGTTTTCTCTGGGTACTCCATCCCCAATGTACTAACATTCTGGCAGGGTTTTCTCTGTGTACTCCATCCCCAATGTACTAACATTCTGGCAAGGTTTATCCCCAATGTACTAACATTCTGGCAGGGTTTTCTCTGGGTACTCCATCCCCAATGTACTAACATTCTGACAGGGTTTTCTCTGGGTACTCCATCCCCAATGTACTAACATTCTGGCAGGGTTTTCTCTGTGTACTCCATCCCCAATGTACTAACATTCTGACAGGGTTTTCTCTGGGTACTCCATCCCCAATGTACTAACATTCTGGCAAGGTTTATCCCTAATGTACTCACATTCTGGCAGGGTTTTCTCTGGGTACTCCATCCCCAATGTAATAGCATTCTGACAAGGTTTTCTCTGTGTACTCCATCCCCAATGTACTAACATTCTGACAGGGTTTTCTCTGTGTACTCCATCCCCAATGTACTAACATTCTGACAGGGTTTTCTCTGGGTACTCCATCCCCAATGTACTAGCATTCTGACAAGGTTTTCCCTGTGTACTCGACCCCCAATGTACTAACATTCTGACAGGGTTTTTTCCGTGTACTCCATCCCCAATGTACTAACATTCTGGCAGGGTTTTCTCTGTGTACTCCATCCCCAATGTACTAACATTCTGACAGGGTTTTCTCTGTGAACTCCATCCCCAATGTACTAACATTCTGACAGGGTTTTCTCTGTATACTCCATCCCCAATGTACTAACATTCTGGCAAGGTTTTCTCTGGGTACTCCATCCCCAATGTACTAACATTCTGACAAGGTTTTCTCTGTGAACTCCATCCCCAATGTACTAACATTCTGGCAGGGTTTTCTCTGTGTACTCCATCCCCAATGTACTAATTACATTCTGACAGGGTTTTCTCTGTGTACTCCATCCCCAATGTACTAACATTCTGGCAGGGTTTTCTCTGGGTACTCCATCCCCAATGTACTAACATTCTGACAAGGTTTTCTCTGTGTACCCTATCCCCAATGTACTAACATTCTGGCAGGGTTTTCTCTGTGTACTCCATCCCCGATGTACTTACATTCTGGCAGGGTTTTCTCTGTGTACTCCATCCCCAATATACTAACATTCTGGCAGGGTTTTCTCTGTGTACTCCATCCCCGATGTACTAACATTCCGACAGGGTTTTCTCTGTGAACTCCATCCCCAATGTACTAACATTCTGGCAGGGTTTTTTCTGTGTACTCCATCCCCAATGTACTAATTACATTCTGACAGGGTTTTCTCTGTGTACTCCATCCCCAATGTACTAACATTCTGACAGGGTTTTCTCTGTGTACTCCATCCCCAATGTACTAACATTCTGACAGGGTTTTCTCTGTGTACTCCATCCCCAATGTACTAACATTCTGGCAAGGTTTATCCCCAATGTACTAACATTCTGGCAGGGTTTTCTCTGGGTACTCCATCCCCAATGTACTAGCATTCTGACAAGGTTTTCTCTGTGTACTCGACCCCCAATGTACTAACATTCTGACAGGGTCTTTTCCGTGTACTCCATCCCCAATGTACTAACATTCTGGCAGGGTTTTCTCTGTGTACTCCATCCCCAATGTACTAACATTCTGACAAGGTTTTCTCTGGGTACTCCATCCCCAATGTACTTACATTCTGACAGGGTTTTCTCTGTGTACTCCATCCCCAATGTACTAACATTCTGACAGGGTTTTCTCTGTGAACTCCATCCCCAATGTACTAACATTCTGACAGGGTTTTCTCTGTGTACTCCATCCCCAATGTACTAATTACATTCTGACAGGGTTTTCTCTGTGTACTCCATCCCCAATGTACTAACATTCTGGCAGGGTTTTCTCTGGGTACTCCATCCCCAATGTACTAACATTCTGACAAGGTTTTCTCTGTGTACCCTATCCCCAATGTACTAACATTCTGGCAGGGTTTTCTCTGTGTACTCCATCCCCGATGTACTTACATTCTGGCAGGGTTTTCTCTGTGTACTCCATCCCCAATGTACTAACATTCTGACAAGGTTTTCTCTGTGTACTCCATCCCCGATGTACTTACATTCCGACAGGGTTTTCTCTGTGAACTCCATCCCCAATGTACTAACATTCTGGCAGGGTTTTTTCTGTGTACTCCATCCCCAATGTACTAATTACATTCTGACAGGGTTTTCTCTGTGTACTCCATCCCCAATGTACTAACATTCTGACAGGGTTTTTTCTGTGTACTCCATCCCCAATGTACTAACATTCTGACATTGTTTTCTCTGTGTACTCCATCCCCAATGTACTAACATTCTGGCAAGGTTTATCCCCAATGTACTAACATTCTGGCAGGGTTTTCTCTGGGTACTCCATCCCCAATGTACTAACATTCTGACAGGGTTTTCTCTGGGTACTCCATCCCCAATGTACTAACATTCTGGCAGGGTTTTCTCTGTGAACTCCATCCCCAATGTACTAACATTCTGGCAGGGTTTTTTCTGTGTACTCCATCCCCAATGTACTAAATACATTCTGACAGGGTTTTCTCTGTGTACTCCATCCCCAATGTACTAACATTCTGACAGGGTTTTCTCTGTGTACTCCATCCCCAATGTACTAACATTCTGACAGGGTTTTCTCTGTGTACTCAATCCCAAAGGTACTTGCATTCTGACCAAGAACAATAGGAGTTGAACTTACATGTTTCTAGTAATTCCTGTAAAAAAAGCTAGAGTGCACCCATAGTTTGGATTTTATAACTTGGTAACTTATCATACAGTATAAAGCAGTTACTTTTAAACAGCAAATGATCTTTACCAACAATATTGTATTAAATTCTTATTTACAAAAGAATTTTTTTATGACAGGAAACAGAAATTGTTCAATTCACAGGTTTTTGTTCAGCATGGTACAAAGATGTTCGCTGTTTCATTCTGATTTAAAGACATGTATTCCACCCTGAACAATCCAGAAATAGATGGTCTAGTATAGAGAGAGGACAAGAATTCCCTTTGTTACAATATGAATGCCACTTCAGAACCTATGAATAACTCACCTGGTCGTCATTTTCTATACTGTTCTCTACTGCCACAAATGGTGTCACTATGTGTTGGGCGTACGGTTTATTGATGCAGAAGTTTCTGATTTCTTCAAACTTTTCTTCCACCTCAATCATAGTCAGGTATAAATGTTATACATATGAACATGTAGGTAATATTCTACATAATAAACAGAGTAAATATAATAATGAATCAAAGAAAGCGTAAACATATATGCATGAACTCTAGAAAATCTAACCTCTTAAAATCTTTTTCTGTACACACATGGTACATATATATACTTTTTAAACTTTCTGTTTAAAAGCAGAAATGGGACATAGAATACTGCACTGGTAAAATACTGGGGTACTTACCATCTGGTAAAATACCCGGGTACTTACCATCTGTTATAATACCAGGGTACTTACCATCTGGTAAAATACTGGGGTACTTACCATCTGGTAGAATACCGGGGTACTTACCATCTGGTAAAATACTAAGATACTTACCATCTTCAAAAATACCGGGGTACTTACCATCTGGTGAAATACCAGGGTACTTACCATCTGGTAAAATACTGAGGTACTTACCATCTGGTAAAATACTGAGGTACTTACCATCTGGTAAAATACTGAGGTACTTACCATCTGGTAAAATACCGAGGTACTTACCATCTGGTAAAATACCGGGGTACTTACCATCTGTCCCTGCTGGGTGGAGTCTGCTGACAGACTGTTCCTGTGGGTTCCCACTACAAAGATCGGTGGAGACAACCGTGTGTTATCTATAGTATTGGACGTGTTCTGGGACGTGTGGGCATATATAGACCTCATCCAGAAATCCATAAAATCTAGCGTGGTCATCTCACCATCAGGATTCTCCTGTTAAAATATGTATAGTAAGTATAGTCTCACTGTAAAACTTTTTGTAAATGACATTATAACACACTGTTAACAGCAGTCACCAGTGACATATATAACACATTGTTAACAGCTGTCACCAGTGACATATATAACACTGTACACAGCAGTCACCAGTGACATATATAACACACTGTTAACAGCTGTCACCAGTGACATATCTGACACACTGTTAACAGCTGTCACCAGTGACATATATAACACTGTTAACAGCAGTCACCAGTGACATATATAACACACTGTAAACAGCAGTCACCAGTGACAGATATAAAACACTGTTAACAGCTGTCAACAGTGACATATATAACACTGTTAACATCAGTCACCAGTGACAGATATAACACAATTTTAACAGCAGTCACCAGTGACATATCTGACACACTGCTAACAGCAGTCACAAGTGACATATATAACACACTGTTAACAGCAGTCACCAGTGACAGATATAACACACTGTTAACAGCAGTCACCAGTGACATATATAACACACTGTTAACAGCTGTCACCAGTGACAGATATAACACATTGTTAACAGCTGTCACCAGTGACATATATGACACACTGTTAACAGCAGTCACCAGTGACATATATGACACAGTGTTAACAGCAGTCACCAGTGACATATATGACACATTGTTAACAGCAGTCACCAGTGACATATATAACACACTGTTAACAGCAGTCACCAGTGACATATATAACACACTGTTAACAGCTGTCACCAGTGACATATATGACACACTGTTAACAGCAGTCACCAGTGACAGATATAACACATTGTTAACAGCTGTCACCAGTGACAGATATAACACACTGTTAACAGCAATCACCAGTGACAGATATAACACACTGTTAACAGCTGTCACCAGTGACATATATGACACACTGTTAACAGCTGTCACCAGTGACATATATGACACACTGTTAACAGCAGTCACCAGTGACAGATATAACACATTGTTAACAGCAGTCACCATTGACATATATAACACACTGTTAACAGCAGTCACCAGTGACAGATATAACACATTGTTAACAGCTGTCACCAGTGACAGATATAACACACTGTTAACAGCAGTCACCAGTGACAGATATAACACGCTGTTAACAGCAGTCACCAGTGACATATATAACACACTGCTAACAGCAGTCACCAGTGACAGATATAACACATTGTTAACAGCTGTCACCAGTGACATATATAACACACTGTTAACAGCTGTCACCAGTGACAGATATAACACACTGTTAACAGCTGTCACCAGTGACATATATAACACATTGTTAACAGCAGTCACCAGTGACATATATAACACACTGTTAACAGCAGTCACCAGTGACAGATATAACACACTGTTAACAGCAGTCACCAGTGACATATATGACACACTGTTAACAGCAGTCACCAGTGACATATATAACACATTGTTAACAGTAGTCACCAGTGACAGATATAACACACTGTTAACAGCAGTCACCAGTGACATATATAACACACTGTTAACAGCAGTCACCAGTGACAGATATAACACACTGTTAACAGCAGTCACCAGTGACATATATGACACACTGTTAACAGCAGTCACCAGTGACATATATAACACATTGTTAACAGCAGTCACCAGTGACATATATAACACACTGTTAACAGCAGTCACCAGTGACAGATATAACACACTGTTAACAGCAGTCACCAGTGACATATATAACACACTGTTAACAGCAGTCACCAGTGACATATATAACACACTGTTAACAACTGTCACCAGTGACATATACAACACACTGTTAACAGCAGTCATCAGTGACAGATATAACACACTGTTAACAGCAGTTACCAGTGACAGATATAGCACACTGTTAACAGCTGTCACCAGTGACAGATATAACACACTGTTAACAGCAGTCACCAGTGACAGATATAACACACTGTTAACAGCAGTAACCAGTGACAGATATAACACACTGTTAACAGCTGTCACCAGTGACATATATAACACATTGTTAACAGCAGTCACCAGTGACATATATAACACACTGTTAAAAGCAGTCACCAGTGACATATATAACACACTGTTAACAGCAGTCACCAGTGACATATACAACACACTGTTAACAGCAGTCACCAGTGACATATATAACACATTGTTAACAGCTGTCACCAGTGACATATACAACACACTGTTAACAGCAGTCACCAGTGACATATATAACACATTGTTAACAGCAGTCACCAGTGACATATATAACACACTGTTAACAGCAGTCACCAGTGACATATATAACACATTGTTAACAGCAGTCACCAGTGACATATATAACACACTGTTAACAGCAGTCACCAGTGACATATATAACACACTGTTAACAGCAGTCACCAGTGACATATATAACACACTGTTAACAGCTGTCGCCAGTGACATATATAACACATTGTTAACAGCTGTCACCAGTGACATATATAACACATTGTTAACAGCAGTCACCAGTGACATATACAACACACTGTTAACAGCAGTCACCAGTGACATATATAACACATTGTTAACAGCAGTCACCAGTGACATATATAACACACTGTTAACAGCAGTCACCAGTGACATATATAACACATTGTTAACAGCAGTCACCAGTGACATATATAACACACTGTTAACAGCAGTCACCAGTGACATATATAACACACTGTTAACAACTGTCACCAGTGACAGATATAACACACTGCTAACAGCAGTCACCAGTGACAGATATGATACACTGTTAACAGCAGCTCCAGTGACAGATATAACACACTGTTAACAGCAGTCACCAGTGACGGATATAACACACTGTTAACAGCAGTAACCAGTGACATATATAGCACACTGTTAAAAGCTGTCACCAGTGACATATATAACACACTGTTAACAGCAGTCACCAGTGACAGATATAACACACTGTTAACAGCTGTCACCAGTGACAGATATAACACACTGTTAACAGCTGTCACCAGTGACATATATAACACATTGTTAACAGCAGTCACCAGTGACATATATAACACACTGTTAACAGCAGTCACCAGTGACATATATAACACACTGTTAACAGCAGTCACCAGTGACATATACAACACACTGTTAACAGCAGTCACCAGTGACATATATGACACACTGTTAACAGCAGTCACCAGTGACATATATAACACATTGTTAACAGCAGTCACCAGTGACATATATAACACACTGTTAACAGCAGTCACCAGTGACAGATATAACACACTGTTAACAGCAGTCACCAGTGACATATATAACACACTGTTAACAGCAGTCACCAGTGACATATATAACACACTGTTAACAACTGTCACCAGTGACAGATATAACACACTGCTAACAGCAGTCACCAGTGACAGATATGACACACTGTTAACAGCAGTCACCAGTGACATATACAACACACTGTTAACAGCAGTCATCAGTGACAGATATAACACACTGTTAACAGCAGTTACCAGTGACAGATATAGCACACTGTTAACAGCTGTCACCAGTGACAGATATAACACACTGTTAACAGCAGTCACCAGTGACAGATATAACACACTGTTAACAGCAGTAACCAGTGACAGATATAACACACTGTTAACAGCTGTCACCAGTGACATATATAACACATTGTTAACAGCAGTCACCAGTGACATATATAACACACTGTTAAAAGCAGTCACCAGTGACATATATAACACACTGTTAACAGCAGTCACCAGTGACATATACAACACACTGTTAACAGCAGTCACCAGTGACATATATAACACATTGTTAACAGCTGTCACCAGTGACATATACAACACACTGTTAACAGCAGTCACCAGTGACATATATAACACATTGTTAACAGCAGTCACCAGTGACATATATAACACACTGTTAACAGCAGTCACCAGTGACATATATAACACATTGTTAACAGCAGTCACCAGTGACATATATAACACACTGTTAACAGCAGTCACCAGTGACATATATAACACACTGTTAACAGCAGTCACCAGTGACATATATAACACACTGTTAACAGCTGTCGCCAGTGACATATATAACACATTGTTAACAGCTATCACCAGTGACATATATAACACATTGTTAACAGCTGTCACCAGTGACATATACAACACACTGTTAACAGCAGTCACCAGTGACATATATAACACATTGTTAACAGCAGTCACCAGTGACATATATAACACACTGTTAACAGCAGTCACCAGTGACATATATAACACATTGTTAACAGCAGTCACCAGTGACATATATAACACACTGTTAACAGCAGTCACCAGTGACATATATAACACACTGTTAACAACTGTCACCAGTGACAGATATAACACACTGCTAACAGCAGTCACCAGTGACAGATATGATACACTGTTAACAGCAGCTCCAGTGACATATACAACACACTGTTAACAGCAGTCACCAGTGACGGATATAACACACTGTTAACAGCAGTAACCAGTGACATATATAGCACACTGTTAACAGCTGTCACCAGTGACATATATAACACACTGTTAACAGCAGTCACCAGTGACATATACAACACACTGTTAACAGCAGTCACCAGTGACAGATATAACACATTGTTAACAGCTGTCACCAGTGACATATCTGACACACTGTTAACAGCTGTCACCAGTGACATATATAACACATTGTTAACAGCAGTCACCAGTGACATATATAGCACACTGTTAACAGCTGTCACCATTGACAGATATAACACACTGTTAACAGCAGTCACCAGTGACATATATAACACACTGTTAACAGCAGTCACCAGTGACATATATAACACACTGTTAACAGCAGTCACCAGTGACAGATATAACACATTGTTAACAGCAGTCACCAGTGACAGATATGACACACTGTTAACAGCAGTCATCAGTGACATATATGACACATTGTTAACAGCTGTCACCAGTAACATATATAACACATTGATAACAGCAGTCACCAGTGAGAGATATAACAGACTGTTAACAGCAGTCACCAGTGACATATATAACACACTGTTAACAGCTGTCACCAGTGACATATATAACACACTGTTAACAGCTGTCACCAGTGACAGATATAACACACTGTTAACAGCTGTCACCAGTGACAGATATAACACACTGTTAACAGCAGTCACCAGTGACATATATGACTCATTGTTAACAGTAGTCACCAGTGACAGATATAACACACTGTTAACAGCAGTCACCAGTGACATATATAACACATTGTTAACAGCAGTCACCAGTGACATATATAACACACTGTTAACAGCAGTCACCAGTGACAGATATAACACATTGTTAACAGCAGTCACCAGTGACAGATATAACACGTTGTTAACAGCAGTCACCAGTGACAGATATAACACACTGTTAACAGCAGTCACCAGTGACAGATATAACACACTGTTAACAGCAGTCACCAGTGACAGATATAACACATTGTTAACAGCAGTCACCAGTGACAGATATAACACGCTGTTAACAGCAGTCACCAGTGACAGATATAACACACTGTTAACAGCAGTCACTAGTGACATATATGACACACTGTTAACAGCAGTCACCAGTGACAGATATAACACACTGCTAACAGCAGTCACCAGTGACAGATATAACACACTGTTAACAGCAGTCACCAGTGACAGATATAACACACTGTTAACAGCAGTAACCAGTGACAGATATAACACACTGTTAACAGCAGTCACCAGTGACAGATATAACACACTGTTAACAGCTGTCACCAGTGACATATATAACACACTGTTAACAGCAGTCACCAGTGACAGATATAGCACACTGTTAACAGCAGTCACCAGTGACAGATATAACACACTGTTAACAGCAGTCAACAGTGACAGATATAACACACTGTTAACAGCAGTCACCAGTGACAGATATAACACACTGTTAACAGCAGTCACCAGTGACATATATAACACATTGTTAACAGCTGTCACCAGTGACATATATATCACATTGTTAACAGCTGTCACCAGTGACATATATACTGAAACGAAAAAGAAACGCAACATGGAAAATTGTGATTAATTTTGTATTAAATATACATATCTGTATAAAAATCGCCGATATAAACATGCAACCTGCCTAACACCCATACCAATCTTCAAAATCACCCAAGTGTGACTAGAGACCTATGCACTTCCGGCGCGGTAAAAACATCAAAAACCGTGCCTGTACAAACATATGCGTTCTTTTTTCATTCAAACCAGTATCAATTCATCACTAACATTGAGCCACATCATCGCCAATACTTTTGCAAACAATAATTCCTTTTACAATTATGCCACGGTTATCAAAGGTTGATAGAGGACGTGCTATAGCGATGCTTCTGGCAGGGAACACGCAACTTCACGTCGCTCGACAATTCAGAGTTCACAAATCGACTATTAGTCGATTAGTTTCACGTCTTAACGCAACAGGAAGAGTCGATGACCAGCCGAGATCAGGACGTCCACGCGTAACGTCGCGACGTCAAGACCGGGTTCTTAGGTTGGCACACCTGCGTAACAGGAGATTAACGGCCGCTGAAACGGCAAGGAATACGATTGGTAATCATAACCGTCGAATTCATCCCCAAACAGTGATCAACAGACTGCGTGAGGCTAATTTGCGTGCAAGGCGACAGTACGTTGGTTTACCACTAACACCGCAACGTCGAGCACGTCGTATGCAATGGGCAACGGCACATATGCCCAGACGTTTTCCTATGAGACGTTGGAGGTCTATGCTCTTCACCGATGAATCTCGATTCACGTTATTTCGAGCAGATGGCCGTCAACGTGTGTACCGGCGTCGAGGCGAACGTTTTGCTGACGCCTGTGTTTTGGAACACGACCGATTTGGGGGTGGATCAGTTATGGTTTGGGCGGGAATCTCCCATGGTTTGAAGACGCCTTTGGTGATAGTCAATGGGAATTTAACGGCCGTACGCTATCGGGATGAGATCCTTAGGCCCCATGTTGTGCCGTTTGTTAGGCAGCATCATCTAACCTTTCAGCAAGATAACGCGAGACCACACGTTGCAAGAGTCTGTAGAGACTTTCTTGCGACACAGAACATTGCTCCTATAGATTGGCCTCCATATAGCCCCGACCTGTCCCCAATCGAGCATTTGTGGGATGAATTAGACAGAAGAATTCGAAATCGCCGTAACCCCCCAAATACCCTCCCTCAGTTAGCAAATGCACTCGTCCAAGAATGGAATAACATTCCAATACGGAAAGTCAATGCCCTGATGAACTCAATGCAACAAAGAATTAGAGATGTGATAACTGTTCGAGGAGGACACACACGATATTAGGGCACGGTTTCAAAACTGCTGCCATTTCAACTTGGATTCACGTAGGGTACTACCAATCATGACCTTCTAGCAAAGTGACCTGTTCTTAAAAATCTCTAAATATTGAATAAGGATGTTACATCAATATTCAATATTAACTATTACATATGAAATTTAAACATAATGCTCACAATTATTATTTTATTAAACCTACAATTTGAAGTTGCGTTTCTTTTTCGTTTCAGTATATAACACACTGTTAACAGCTGTCACCAGTGACAGATATAACACACTGTTAACAGCAGTCACCAGTGACATATATAACACACTGTTAACAGCTGTCACCAGTGACAGATATAACACACTGTTAACAGCTGTCACCAGTGACATATATGACACACTGTTAACAGCTGTCACCAGTGACATATATAACACATTGTTAACAGCTGTCACCAGTGACATATATGACACACTGTTAACAGCAGTCACCAGTGACATATATAACACACTGTTAACAGCTGTCACCAGTGACATATATGACACACTGTTAACAGCAGTCACCAGTGACATATATAACACACTGTTAACAGCAGTCACCAGTGATATATAACACACTGTTAACAGCTGTCACCAGTGACATATATAACACACTGTTAACAGCAGTCACCAGTGACAGATATAACACACTGTTAACAGCTGTCACCAGTGACAGATATAACACACTGTTAACAGCAGTCACCAGTGACATATACAACACACTGTTAACAGCAGTCACCAGTGACAGATATAACACACTGTTAACAGCTGTCACCAGTGACATATATGACACACTGTTAACAGCAGTCACCAGTGACATATATAACACACTGTTAACAGCAGTCACCAGTGATATATAACACACTGTTAACAGCTATCACCAGTGACATATATAACACACTGTTAACAGCAGTCACCAGTGACATATATAACACACTGTTAACAGCTGTCACCAGTGACAGATATAACACACTGTTAACAGCAGTCACCAGTGACATATACAACACACTGTTAACAGCAGTCACCAGTGACAGATATAACACACTGTTAACAGCAGTCACCAGTGACAGATATAACACACTGTTAACAGCAGTTACCAGTGACATATAAAAGAATTGAATAAGCAGAGTAAAGTATCTTGCTCAAGGATACAACAGTGCCGTGGCTGGGACTCAAACTTGAAACCCTTCGATCAGGAGCTCCGAGACGTCCTACCACTAGACCATCGTGCATTTTCTCTTTGTTGCAAAATATCTGCATCATTTCCGATGAAAATGATTTATACTTTAGTGGTGACATATATGTTTCATTTTCATATTTTCTGTATCCTGGTAAATTTTTGTGAAAATCAGAATCGGGTGGCTGTAGAAAGAATGAAGGCAGACCTACCTGCTGAGTTGACTGGATGGACTTAAGATCTTGGGTCAAGTTGAACACACCTACCTGCTGAGTTGTCTGGATGGACTTAAGATCTTGGGTCAAGTTGAACACACCTACCTGCTGAGTTGACTGGATGGACTTAAGATCTTGGGTCAAGTTGAACACAAAGATATAAACAGCTCTACAGGTAAGGAACACCTGAAACAGGCAAGGTCATGTTTAATTAAAGTAACAACTATTATGACCATAACTCTGACATGAAAACAACATTTTTTAAGAAACACATCTTTATAAATGACTAAAATAGGGCATCAGGACTTTAACTATTTTAACTATCCAAGGTTGAAAGAAAATGTATGAACAGATTCAAAGGGATCTGAACTGCACAATTTGGTACTTGCACATCAACAAATGTACCCTGTCAAAACCACAAAGTGGACTTCCGGTTACGACATCAACCAAGATTGGGTGCAGATCTTTGAAATTTGCACTGTCACTGTAAATGTTGTTGAAGGTCCGTGCTGCCAATTTTATTTGCTATCCAAAGAAGGACAGTATGGGTGTAGAAATAGTGACACGGAGGGTGAGAATTGGTCATTTTGGAGATGGCCTGCAAATAAATCCACCGCCAAGATGGCGCCCGGTAGTTTGAACTTTTCCTTGCAATATTGTTAGCTGCTTTTGGTTATAAATGGTTGTGTGGAAGTTAACCCAGAACCTGGACCAGGAGCTGGAAGCAAAAGCGATATGCATTAAACGAGACTTAATTCCGCATCATTTGTTGGTAAACAGGACAACGGAGATAATGACATAAGAACACTCCTCAAAATGAAAACAGAAATGGCAGATTTCAAGAACGACATCGGCAGTGGTCTCAGTGAACTCCAAAACAAAATAGACAGAGTCGAGAGTAAATTGGACAACAGAATAACAGTCACTTACATGCAGAGACTTCCAACATCAGCAAGGATATTGTCATCAAGATCCACCACCGAATGCAAATATTTAAAGGATTTGTGCAACGAAAAATGAAAATTTTATATTTGGTAAAAGTAGTATTGTAAAACCATAATAACATACCCTGACTATCGCGCGGGGCATGGTTTTCTTGCATTGAGACGAAATTCGGGTCATACATCTTAGACCGCTCAAGCGAAACTAGAGTTAATGAGTTCGTTGGTCATGTGATCGTGTGACGTCATCTTAGTACAAGGACTCCTCTATCTAACCTTACCTGCTTACGTTCTTATATTAGGTCCGCTGATTACCGACCTAAAATACTGTAATTTTGGCAACATTCAGCATGCCAGATACATATAGTGATGTTATTGGTATTAGAGTTGGCCTTGATATTCTATCCACAATAAAAATAAACATGTTTATAGAGCTACAGAATTATTTGTTGCTCTCAAAGACGGACAAGTAGACACACCAGGGAAAGCGACATCTGCACAGAAAACGTTGTCGACAAGCATATTTTACTACGACTCAACAAAACGGGAAATACAATTTAACTATCTAAAAATGTTCTTGTAAATTCTAAATGTATTCGGTTTAAATACCAACAAACGAAATCAGAACCCCATAAATATACATTACATTATATATTACATCATGTATATATTAACATGGTACAATAATGACGGGAATTCACAATATGTATAATAACATATGTATCATGTATTTTTTAAGGAATTTAATTACAAGGTTGGGATCACGGTAGATAAATGTTAATACGAAAGTACTTATTTTCATTTATTTTACGTCAGCTCAGAAATGCAAACAATTTTAAGATGTGATTATTTTAGTATGGTACGGACCATTCTCATCGTAGATTTGTCGCAGAAAACTCGGTTTTTCTATAGTTTTCCCATGTCGATCTCTGCATGGGATCATTCGGGAAAGTTAAATGTCGGTGACAATTTTACCTATCCATCGCAACGATTCACTCCTGACAGTTTTTTCTAATTCATATTATTTTTCAAGTGAATACAAATATCATACAGTGGGCGTAGTAAGGTGCATCGCAACGGCTCTGCAAGATACAGGATATAACTAGAACACTGATACATCAGAAAGGGCCCCGCAATATGTCTGATGCTCCAATGAACAAGAATTACGCGTAATTATACATTTGTATGTGTCGCCTTTCCCGCTTTGTCAATAGTGATAGTGTTCGTAGAGTCATAACTCACTATATACAAAATTTGATTGAAATTGGACAATATTGAAATTTTGACCAGTAAGTGGCAAAGAAATGGTGTCCATTTTGTTGAATCGTGAAACGGAAATTGCGATAGATTTTGTAGAGTCCTAATACACCTACATACCAAGATTGAGTGAAATCGGACAATATCAAAATTTTGACCAATCAGAGGCCAGGAAATAAAAGCCAATTTGCTGAATCATGAAACAGAAGTTGCGATAGTGTTTGTAGAGTCATAATACACCTATATACCAATTTTGAGTGAAATCGGACAATATCAAAATTTTGACCAATCAGTGGCAAGGAAATAGCGGCCAATTTGCTGAATCATGAAACAGAAGTTGCGATAGTGTTTGTAGAGTCCTAACACACCTACACACCAATTTTGAGTGAAATCGGACAATATCTAAATTTCGACAAATCAGTGGCAAGGAAATGGCAGGTATTTTGTTGAATCATGAAACAGAAGTTGCGATAGTGTTCGTAGAGTCATAAAACACCTACATACCAATTTTGAGTGAAATTGGAGAATATCTAAATTTTGACCAATCAGTGGCAAGGAAATGGCGGCCATTTTGTTGAATCATAAAACGGAAGGTGCGATAGTGTTCGTTGAGTCATAATAAACCTACATACCGAGTTTGGTTGCTGTAGCTTTTATACTTAGTCGTAAACAGCCTAATATGCAAGAGCTAAACGCAAAACTTTAACGTTGTAATTCCAGAAATTTGAGATTTTTACCCAAAAAAAGCAGAAATCCAGGATTTTTTTTAGCCCAGTAGGCTCTACTACCCATGCTTCATCTATGATTGAAGTTTGGTTGATGTAACTTTGTCAGAAACAGAGCTAAACGCAAAACTTTAACATTGTTGACGCCGCCGCCGTCGGAAAAGTAACCACTATGTGCCGCCTTTCCGACATCCGTTGGAGGCGACACAATATTGGTATTTTAGAGTTATAGTACAGTGATGTTAAATTTGTAAGTGTTAGAAAACAATTATAAACAAGATTGATAGGGAAATGTTTAAATTGTTTTGACAGCTAAAATCCAAAAGGGTCGATTACCTGGCATTTTGTAGCCTATCCAGGATAACCTTGACCGTTGACCTTTGAACTTGTGACCTTGAACTATGAGTTTGATCATTGTCAGTTAACTCTTGGTTTATTTGTTCACTACTTTGCATAATCGATTAGTGAACAGTTAAAAACAGCAAAGATTCAGTATTTTCATGTTAATGTTAAAATCCAATATGGCCGCCTAACAGCCATTTTGAATCCGATTTGCATGAAATACTACACATGTGATCTAGGATGAATGAGTAATCATCAGTTCCAATTTGATACAAATCCTTCATCTCCTGGAAACATTTTTGTGCAGAAGAAACAGCAAAGATTCAGTATTTTCATGTTAATGTTAAAATCCAATATGGCCACCTAACAGCCATTTTGAATCCTATTTGTATGAAATACTACACATGTGATCTAGGATGAATGAGGAATCATCAGTTCCAATTTGATCCAAATCCTTCATCTCCTGCAAACATTTTTGTGCAGAAGACAAAAAACGGACAGACAGACGGACGGACAGACAGACAGACAGATGGACAGACGGACAGACAGACGGACAACCTGATTACTATAGGGCACCCGCATCTCTCGATGCGGGGCCCTAATTATGGTGTTAAGATTTAAGAATGATCTGGAAGAATTTGACAGGGTGTCAATCTATTGTATACCTTCCCTAATGTGTTAACTGACCAGATGTATAAGATTGTAATTGCATGTACTGATCGTCTTTTTACCTCTACCTGCCACGCATTCCTTTGATATCCCAGGTAAGTCATTTCATACCTGTGATGACCCCAGGGGATATTTGTATTAGGTAACTAGCAAATATGAAGTATTTCTGAAATATCTTAAGCTCACATTTATGATCATATTAAAAGACTTCTTGTTGTAACTCGGAAATAGACACCCTGGACACTCCCCCCCCCCCCCCCCCCCCCCTCCAAAAAATAAAGAATTTTCTTAGAAGTTATTATTCGATTAGTTTCTTGGTATGACACACATATAAGCATACAACCAGGGACTTAGATAGCAAAATCTAATCTAATTCCTTGATATAATTGAACACTAAATCAAATAATGTCGGTTTTACATTTCATCCTACTTTTAATTAGAATCTTTCAATACACAGATGAGTACAAGTACAAATTAGGTCCTGATTACAAATACGTAGATAAATTGTATATGGCTTTTTTTACATAGCGTAAAATGCGAAAATCATTTGGGGATACAAATTAATTCTGGTAATTGTTTTGTCAAATTGGTATATAAAATATAAAGTTGGTTGCCTGGTTTACGGCGGTGCAGGCGTATCGCTTTTATGACTCCCGTACGGGTTTCATCGTCCTGACTTAATGTCAGTATATAGCAGTATAAAGGTAAAATGCTACCATCCACCTGTCTTATCCAGGTGAATTTACTGACCAATCAACTTATTAGTGTCACGCTTGTGTTAGATCACTAATCCCCTGTGAATGGCATGCCAGTGATTTGTAATGTGTCAATCTCGTGACTACTATATTCTTCGGGATAACGAACGAAATTAGCATTCAAATAAACCCCACAAAACACTATTATAGCAAATACAAGTTAAAAGTATGCATGGACTTTCATTTTAAAAAGTATATTGTACCTATTGTATGTATCAGTATGTAACTATCACAACAATGTTTGCTGTTATACACGTTATACATTTCTGTAAGCAAACGGTGTAATATGGCAATGACTTGATTTTCCCGTACTAAGATTATGTCACAGGGGGAGTGGCCTCGTTCTGGGTCACAAAATATGCATCAAAATTTAGATGTCGGCGAAAATGACCTTACAATCGTGTCAAAACAAAGTAACCAGACCACGCATGCATTAGATTGGTTGTTTAAATATGGTTTTAAAACAATTGACTTTTACCAAATATAAAAATTTTCGGTGCACAAATCCTTTAAAATACATGACATTTAAGTGGGTATAATGCATAAAAACACCAGCCTCATTAAATATACGCTATTTTAGCAGCAAGGGGTTCCTAGTAAAAAGTCTACTAAGCAAGTTTCATCAAAGTCCAATCATTCCATCAAAAGATATCATGCAGTATAACCAATCAGCATATCAGGTCACAGCAGCCTCATTAAATATGCATGGAATATGCTGATAATCAAACTTGAGCGAGGGGTTTAGGTAATAAGTCTATCAACCAAGTTTCATCAAAATCCGATCATTTCTTCCAAAGATATTGTGCAGAAACTAATCAGCCAATCAGGTCACAGCAGCCTCATTAACTATGCGCGTAACATTCCAATAATCAAACTTGAGCGAGGGGTTTAGGTAATAAGTCTACCAAGCAAGTTTCATCAAAATCCGATCATTTCTTCCAAAGATATTGTGCAGAAACTAATCAGCAAATCAGGTCACAGCAGCCTCATTAACTATGCGCGTAACATTCCAATAATCAAACTTGAGCGAGGGGTTTAGGTAATAAGTCTACCAAGCAAAATTCATCAAAATCCAATGATTCCTTAAAAGATATCATTCAGAAAGCAATCAGCCAGTCAGGTCCGTGACAGCAGCCTCATTAAATATGCATGTAACATGCCGATAATCAAACTTGAGCGAGGGATTTTAAGGTAATAAATTTACAAAACAAGTTTCATCAAAATCCAATATCATTCCTGCGAAAGATATTGTTCAGAAAGCAATCAGCCAATCAGGTCACAGCAGCCTCATTAACTATGCGCAGAGTATGCTGATTATCGAACTTGAGTGAGGAGTTTAGGTAATAAGTCTACAGAGCAATTTTCATCAAAATCCATTCATCCCTTGGAAAGATATTGTGCGGAAAGCAATCAGCCAATCAGGTCACAGCAGCCTCTTATGCACAGAATATGCCAATAATTGAACTTGAGCGAGGGGTTTAGGTAATAATTAAATTTACAAAGCAAGTTTCATTAAATTCCAATTATTCCTTCAAAAGTTATCTTGCGGACAGCAACCCGGACGGACGGACGGACGGACGGACGGACGGACCTACAAAACCTAAGGGTTTATGACTGGCTTATGTTTCTGTGACCCTACCCGCTATGTGACTAAATTTTGCATTCTAACGAAATGGTGGTTTTGTGACTATTATCTATAATTATGTAGTCAAACCTCCAAAAACATTTCATTTCAATTACATGTACCCCTCACAATTTAAATGAAAATTGATGAGAAATCAATGATATCACATCAGATAAGAACTGAGTTTAGATTGGACAATACCTAATCTTTAAACTAATATTTAGATCCATTAATGGTTAACATAATGAATATTATTACATAAATTATTTTTGACTATAGCACGGAAAGGTATGACATATTTGTATAAAATAGCTGCTAAATGTTTTACATATATTCATTCTCTAAACATATATCACATCTTTAAATATCAACAAAAACAGTCAATTGATACAGATTATCTTTGTCAGGATTTATTCTTTATTCTATAAAAATGAACAAAGTATTGATCATACAACTTACATTCAAATTCTTATCAATGAACTCACATATGATCTTTTAAAACAATACCAAGTAATAGTTTACATAATCTACAACAGACAGCTCCATTAAAATGTCATGGGCAAATACAGCATTGACACTTAGCAATGGTCATTATTTTCGACAAGTAGCCCAACAGATAATATAGTCACATTGGTATAGACAATATTAGACCCCTTTGACCTTAGTACATCAAGGTCATTAATTTTAACAAACTTTGTAGCCCTTCATCCCAGCATGTTACATGTATAATATCAGCATCCTCAGCCTTTCGGTTATTGAGAAGAAGTTGCTTAAAGATTAACTGTAGTGCAGAACTATCGTGTATGGAAAGATTGGTAAATAATAAGTGAGATAATTCTAAAAAAAAATTTTTTTTGTAAAATTTACGAAGTTATGACCATTTTACTTAATATTTCACACTGAACGCAAATCGGAAAATCCCCGATTTTGCTATACGACCGGAAGTGACGTCACAACGGTAACCGCACTGATAGACTTCAGTAGTCTTTATGTTAAAATTGTATGAATCGTATCACGATTTGTTATTTGTAGAGAGTCTGATGTTCAAGAATATGACACCTTTTATATATCAAGATTGTTCGGAGTTCATTAATGTGCAAGGTGTTATATGCCCCAGGGGACAGTAATTAGTGGGGAGGGGGCCTGGGTTCGGCAGTTCCACAGGTATGTTGCACACATGGTCATGGTCACTCGACTATAAATCAATTACCACCGGACTCGCTAACATGATTAACAGGTTATTATTTTGTGGAAAAACTGTAAGACTTGATACATACACTTGATATAAATATGATTATGTATTAATTTTCTCATATTTTATGTCATATAACACCGCTAAAACAGCATGCGTATTCACTGATGGTCTTCATTGCATGCACCAGGGACGTATATATGTGAGACATATACGTTGAGACGAGACATATACGTTGATACATATACGTCCCTGCATGCACATATCAGCAGGAACTGGTTGTAACACCTATTAAAATGTACGCTGAAAAATATGCATGCATCAATGTTTTCGACCTGTATAAAACCTATTTTGACGGGTATCACATTTCGACTTCTTTTATCCTTATGTTCTAGAAATTATACGTGTGTATAAAAGTTAACAGCTTTCCATCCATTAATAATTATGTATGTCTATGCATTATATATATTATTAATATATAAAGAAAAAATAAAGTATGCGTGAATATTGTGATATGTATGCGTGAATATTGTGAATATTGTCTATGCAGTATAAATAATTTAATTGCTGGAGAAAAAATATTAGATCTTTGAAAACCATTGTGTTTTACCAGGGACATATATGTCACATATACGTCCCTGGTTTTACTGACAAGAAATGAACATGGAACATCTTTCGAAAATAAGATGAGAAGATTACTTTATTGGTTTTAATCCGCATTTTATTCATTTATATATATGTTAAAATATAATTTGTCATATTTTAAATTTAATAAAGTGCCATGTACTGTGTGAGTTGACGGCGGGTTCTGGAGATTTCAAGAGGTACACTCGATAGTCTATGTTCCAATCGAATTCGGAACTAACTACAGCTCTAGAGTACACATTTTGAAGTTATAAAGGGGGGTATTAACCACAACATACAAGTTAGTTTTAACTTTGATAGGCCCCCCCCCCTCTCCAAAGTTAATTACTTGCTATTTGAATAGCAAGTTACTGTAAAGTTGGCACCGGCCATTATCGAACTGACCTGGTAGATTATCCCGCTAATCCGATTATGTAATACAAGAGGCCCAGAGGGCCTGTATCGCTCACCTGGATACATTGGTATCTAGATAATCATGATAAAATATTTTCTTTTTGGCTCGCCCCTCAGCCCCCTAGGGGGTCAGTCCCACCATGAGTACAATTTTGAATCCTGACCACCTAGGGATACTTTCTGCCAAATAAGGCTCATTCCAAATCAGTGGTTATGGAGAAGAAGTCGCTTAAACCAATATAGCTAAATAACCCTTTTGGCCCCGCCCCTCAGCCCCCTAGGGGGTCAGTCCCACCATGAGTACAATTTTTAATCTTGGGCACCCAAGGATGCTTCCTGCCAAATTACGTTGATTTCCTATCAGTGGTTATGGAGAAGAAGTCGCTTAAACCAATATAGCTAAATAACCCTTTTTGGCCCCGCCCCTTAGCCCCCTAGGGGATCAGTCCAACCATTAGTACAATTTTGAGTCCTGGGCACCTAAGCATGCTTCCTGCCAAATAAAGTTGATTTCCAATCAGTGGTTATAAAGAAGAAGTCGCTAATATCAATATAGCTAAATAACCCTTTTTGGCCCAGCCCCTCAGCCCCCTAGGGGGTCAGTCCCACCATGAGTACAATTTCGAATCTTGGGCACCCAAGGATGCTTCCTGCCAAATTAAGTTGATTTCCTATCAGTGGTTATGGAGAAGTCGACTAAACCAATATAGCTAAATAACTCTTTTTGGCCCCGCCCCTTTGCCCCCTATGGGGTCAGTCCCACCATGAGTACAATTTTGAATCCTGGGCACCTAAGCATGCTTCCTGCCACATAAGGTTGATTTCCAATCAGAGGTTATGAAGAAGAAGTCGCTAATATCAATATAGGTAAATAATTTCTTATGGCCCCACCCCTCAGCCCCCTAGGGGGTCAGTCCCACCATGAGATCAATTTTGAATCCTGAGCACTTAGGGATACTTTCTGCCAAACAAGGCTCATTTCTAATTAGTGGTTATGGAGAAGAAGTCGCTTACACCAATATAGCTAAATAACCCTTTTTGGCCCAGCCCCTCCGCCCCCTAGGAGGTCAGTCCCACCATGAGTACAATTTTGAATCTTGGGCACCCAAGGATGTTTCCTGCCAAATTACGTTGATTTCCTATCAGTGGTTATGGAGAAGAAGTCGACTAAACCAATATAGCTAAATAACCCTTTTTGGCCCCGCCCCTTTTCCCCCTAGGGGGTCAGTCCCACCATGAGTACAATTTTGAATCCTGGGCACCTAAGCATGCTTCCTGCCAAATAAGGTTGATTTCCAATCAGAGGTTATGAAGAAGAAGTCGCTAATATCAATATAGGTAAATAATTTTTTATGGCCCCACCCCTCAGCCCCCTAGGGGGTCAGTCCCACCATGAGTACAACTTTGAATCCTGACCACCTAGGGATACTTTCTGCCAAATAAGGCTCAATTCTAATCAGTGGTTATGGAGAAGAAGTCGCTTAAACCAATTTAGCTAAAAAAAACCTTTTTGGCCCCGCCCCTCAGCCCCCTAGGGGGTCAGTCCAACCATGAGTACAATTTTGAATCCTGAGCACCTAGGGATACTTTCTGCCAAATAAGGCTCATTTCTAATCTGTGGTTATGGAGAAGAAGTCGCTTAAACCACTATATAGCTAAAAAAAACCTTTTTGGCCCCGCCCCTCAGCACCCTAGGGGGTCAGTCCAACCATGAGTACAATTTTGAATCCTGAGCACCTAGGGATACTTTCTGCCAAATAAGGCTCATTTCTAATCTGTGGTTATGGAGAAGAAGTCGCTTAAACCAATATAGCTAAATAACCCTTTTTGGCCCAGCCCCTCAGCCCCCTAGGGGGTCAGTCCCACCATGAGTACAACTTTGAACCTTGGGCACCCAAGGATGCTTCCTGCCAAATTACGTTGATTTCCTATCAGTCGTTTAAAGAAATTGTTGACGGACGACGGACGGACGGACGACGGACAGACGACGGACGCCAGGGTATGGCATAAGCTCACCTCAGTCCTTCGAACCAGGTGAGCTAATAATGGACACTAACTTGAGATGTACAATATACAAAGGTATTATTGTAAGATTCACTCTTGAATCATTGGACAAAATTAATGATATATAAAACCCTAAATTGGCCCATTAAAACAGGGACGTATATGAGTTTGAACAGCCAATATCTAAACACTAAATTTATGAAAGGTTCAAAACAAAGGTATTTCAAGGATGATTCCAGATCCCGCCCCCTAATATGGCACGACCCTTAATTTCACTGTATAATACAAGTCAGATTAACAAATTAACCAGACTTACATATAATATTACAGTAAACTCCACTTAATGTCACGTCGGTTAATATCACTTTTCGGTTATTATCACGTTTTCTTCATGCACCGTTTTTCCTGTTATATAATCTATGTAATACCATTCTTTTAATATCACTTGTTTCCAGGTGGATTTCGGTTAATATCACTTTTTTTTGGCCACTGTCACACAAAAATTACAGGTAAATGTTAGAAATAATTTCATATAAATGCCCCGGGGACCCGAGTTTCACACCTGAAATCGCTATGTAAACAACGCCGTGGTCAGCTGCGTCTCTTTCACACCTACCTGATCACTGCCGTACTAGTCGAACAATAGATTGACTTGGCATACCGGAGCAAAGATTACACCTTTGGGTGAGGGAACCCATACTTTTGTAATCTTATATAACGCCATGTGTGATTCAATGTGTTCCTAACACGAGTTCTATTTTTCATTTCAGCTCGTCTTAGATTGAATTCACGTTGTCGTGAAGAAGGCTTAAATATATGTTACAAGTGGATGGTCTTCCGTAAACATGACGAAATATTTATTGAAATTAAAATAAAAAGTGTCTTTTAAACAATAAGTGTCCAATTAATTAATTTAAGCTAATGTTCACGTAAAATGCAAAGATATCGTCTTTGTTTTGATTTTTAAATAGCCAAAGTACGACGCCAACATGCCGTGATTCTAGGCCGGCTGATGAATAAATATAAGTGCCGAGACTAAATCTTATCGCGTGGTTGTTTTATTTGCATAGAGGTCATCCAATGAAACGTCACGTTTCAAAGGTAAAAGTTCATTTCGCGGTAGCGCTATACAACCGACAAACTGTGTGAACACGATGTCGCACTTGCAGCGAATATCTAAAGAAATTAAACAAACAACAGATTTCACAAGCGAAAAACCAGTATACATATCAAGATAACGGTAAATATTTACGGAGTGTCATGATTTCAAAACACGAATTTGATGCAGAATACCAGCCACTTGTATGCCTAACGTTACATCACTACGGTAAGGCCTACTGCAGTAAACAATCGTAGTACGTTTCGTCCCTGGTTTAGTGTGAAGCTAGCCTACTGATAATATTACGTACGAACAATATATATGAAAATAAGTGCATTCCAGATTAAAACCAAAGATTATACTGTCACTGGAGTGAAAAAAACATTGTTAGTGATAAAATATCTTTATTCAACAATCTTCTCTGTTGAGTCACAGCACTACGACATTTAACCAAGTCCACTTCCGGTTTTGAGGGCTGAAAAATGTCAGAAAATACGTTTTCTTTTAATATCATGTTCCGGTTAATATCATGTTTTCCCCGGACAAATGAGAAGTGATATTAAGCGGAGTCTACTGTATATAGAGAGACATAGGACACAATATTTCTTGTGTTCCCATTGTGACGTCACTAATACATGTGCACAGCTTTCAGCAGTTCGCGGTGTGCTTGATTAGCTTGTGGCAAAACAGGTAAAAAACCTGAAACTTCAACCTGTCGTAACTTTCTAACCGGTCGGCCCATTTCGATACGGCTTTCGACAATGAATTAATGCCGGCATAACGCGTCTGATAATAACAGTTTCTATTTTCACTACAGTTACCTCTTTAAAGGGAAAGTTTATGCACGGCGGACAACGACAGACGGTGCACAATGGCTATAGGTCATCCTGACCCTTTGAGTCTGATGACCAAACAAACTGACCACACCGATTAATTGTCTTACTTACTTGGTGGGTAGTATAAAAGACTGGCTGACCAGCAAAGTCCCATATATTCATGACAACTTTTCTGTCTTTTTCCTTGACCACAGGACTTGGGTTGGACAGACTAGAAGTGGACGTAGACTTGAGCTTTGACTGACTGACAGGCGGACTTTGCTCTAGTAGGTCCTGGACCAGCTGGACGACACGGTCCGGCACCTCACTGATCATCTCTGGAGGGATATAGTGAGGCTTGTCTCCCTGTGAGGACACACTGCGGTGAGACTGCAATACAACACACCACATATGGATGTTGGATAAATAGAGGTTACACAACCCGTGATTGTTGGATATGGTATTTATTAGGGTTTTTCACCCACTGGTGAAAAGACTTATTGTTTTTGTTATTCTTATTATTATTCTTCTTCCGAAATTTGTGGAGTCCTAATCTTTTAAACAGTAAAGTATAGGTATATATTGTATAGGGGTGACTATTGAGCAAAATTTTACCATTGTGATAGTATGGTGATAGTCAGAATTACTATTACGATAGTATTGCGATATCAACAAACTATAGCGATAATATTGCAATAGTCATTGATACTCAAAATATTTAAAATATTGTATTTAAAATGACACAAATACCTTAGTTTTAGGCCAAAATATCTATATTTTTAGTCTATTTAAGCTTGCATAATGTGTAAAGTTAATACTTATTATTGTAATATTCACTCAAGAGTTTCATATTAACTAACTACATCAAAACCTCTGGATGAATATTTGTTTAAATGATGCCATTTAGGTAATAAAATGATATTGTTGGAATTTTCGATACTATTGCGATAGTCACACACTATTGCGATTGTCTATTGCATTGCCATTTTACTATTGGGATAGAACTATTTGGTGGTAAACTATTGCAATGCATCGATAATTTGATGTATTCAACATATTGTAGACACGTGTCTGAAGATGTGCACCTCCCTTTTGAAGTAGGTCCAAAATCCAATATGGCCACCATGACGTCATATGTAGAAAACTTTAAAACAGTTATATCTGGAAAACCGTTGGTTGTACAGAGTTCGTGCAAACTGCTACTGGTAGAGAATGGCCATATCTAACTTTCAAAATTTTCAATTTTTTTTTCATTTTTCAATTTTTTCCAGATTTGTTTGCACCCATCAATCGAAATGCCATTCTGATGAATTTGATGTTTTCAGTTTTTTTGTGACACATGCAGTTTCCGTTGTACACCATATTGAATTTTCCCCTATATATTCTATATCAAAATTGTTTTACATTTTAGACTTCTTCTCAAATTCTCAAAGTGAGATTTAGCTCAAACTTGTCTCAAGCAATCTTGGGTGGTCCTGACATCGTATGTAAAAAAACGTAAAACAGCCATATCTCGAAAACCATTGATTGTGCAGAGTTCGGGTTATTATATTAATTGTAAGTAATTGCAATATCTAACCTTTTTACCCAGAGGTAATAGTACATTAGAGTTCAAATAAAAAAGTTAGCTGTAGGGTAAAAAAACATTAAAAATTCAATTTTTTTTTAAAATTTTCATATTTTTGGAAATTTGTTTTCTTCCATCAATGCAAACGGTCATTCTGATGAATTTGATGTTTTCAGTTTTTCTCTGACACTTTCGGTTTCTGTTCTGTGCGCCGTTTTGAATTTTCCCACTACATATTCTAATTAAAAATTGTTTTACATTTTAAAATTCTTCTCAAACCCACCAGTGGGATTCAGCTTAAACTTGCCTGAAGTGATTCCTGTGTAGTCCTGACTAAAGTTTGTAAATATTGACTTGGTTTGAAATCCAATTTGGCCGCCATGATGACATAGGTAAAAAACCTTAAAACAGCAATATCTCAAAAACCGTTGGTTTGTACAGAGCTCTTTCAAACTGTTTTTGGTAGAGGAAGGCCATATCTAATTGTCATAAAACGATCATTTAGGCAGCTGGGAGTTTAAATAAAAGGACTCACGGTTGGGTAAAATAAAATAAAAAATCCTAATTATCTATTTTTTTTTCAATTTTCAATTTTTTCCAAAATTCCAGAAGATGTTTTCTTTTTTCTATGACACTAACGGTTTCCTTTGTATGCCACTTTGAATTTTCCCACTATATATTCTATACTTAATCCTTTATTTATTCTTTACAAAAAAAAAAAACTTCTATTATGTGAGAGTTACCTCCCTTTTACCAAATACCAACTCGGCCCGTCAAATTGTTTGCCATCAATTTCTAGTTATTATATTTATCTTCGTCATTTGCAAAAAACCTTAAAACAGTGATATCTCAAAAACCATTGGTAGTTCAGAGTTTCTGTCTTGGTATTATTGTAGACATAAGCAATATCTAACTGTTTTTTGTCACACATTTAAGTACTTTGGAGTTCAAATAAAAAGCCTTGCTATATTGGGTAAAAAACATTTTTTTTTTTTTTATTTTTCAGTTTTTTTGTAAAAATTCTTTTTTAAGACAATAGATAATGTCATCCCAATGAAAGAGAAGTCTTCATTTTTTCTCTAACCCCTAAAGTAAAGGTTAACGCCATTTTGAATATCCCCCCTATATATCATATAGATCTTGTGGCCAAAAAACAGTCTCACATTTTAAACTTATTCTCTTCTCAAATTCCACCAATGGGATTTGGCTCAACCTTGCCTCAAGTAATCTTGAGATAGTCCTGACTAAAGGGCGTTAATAACATACAGCTTTTTCAATGGTATATTATTATAGAGTACATCTGGGGGAAAATTTAAAAAGTTAATACAAAATATGTATAGTAAAAAAGTTCGCCAGAGGTCAAAGGTTAATCTATTTTTTTGAATATTTTCATTTTTCAATATTTTCAAAAATTTCTTTTACAGATCATAACAGAATGTCATTCTGATGAATTTGATGCTTGCAGTTTTTCTGTTACACATGCGATTTTCGGTGTATGCCATATTGAATTTTCCCCTTTATATTCCATAATTAAAAATTGTTTTACATTTTAAACTTCTTCTCCAATTCTGCCAGTGGGGTTTAGGTATGACATTAACACAAGAATTCCACGGAAGTGGATGTGTCGCCTGCGCAGCAAGTTGGGAGATAAGTTTTTAGTTACTATCTATGGATATGCTTGTATCAGTTCCAAGTGGAATAGAAACAGTGACCTTGACCTTTGACCCTGAAAAGCAATCCCAATCAAGCACTTTTGGTAAGGAAGCACTGTATTAAGTTTGAGTTTGATTGGCCCAGGAAAAGTAATTTTCTATTTATAGCAACAGTGACCTTGACCTTTGACCCTGAAAAGCAATCCCAAGCAAACACTTTTGGTAAGGAAGCACTGTATGAAGTTTGAGTTTGATTGGCCCAAGGAAACTCAAGTTATCGCACGGAAACCGATTTTCTATTTATAGCAACAGTGACCTTGACCTTTGACCCTGAAAAGCAATCCCAAGCGAGCACTTTTGGTAAGGAAGCACTGTATGAAGTTTGAGTTTGATTGGCCCAAGGAAACTCAAGTTATCGCACGGAAACTGTTGGTGCAGACTCCGCCGCCGACATATTGATCCCTATATGTCGCCTTTTCAGGCGACACAAAAAAATGAGTATGGGATAGTACTGACTCAGATTTGTTATTTTTGGGTCAAATCAAAATCCAATATGGCTGCCATGATGTCATAATTTAAAATGTATAAATGATTATTTTCCCAATTTCCCGAAAATGCCGCGAAATTTTCCCAATTTTACAGGATAAGCCAATTTGAAAAAAAAGGCAAAAAAATCACTGCTAGTAAAAAGTAAAAGTTAGAGGACAAAGTTAATCTATTCTTAGATTTTTTTCATTATTTATTATTTTTTTAAAGATCAAAGCATCATGTCATTCCGATGATACTGATACCTTTGGTTTTACAGTAGCACTTCCCGTTAAGGAAATACGCTATCTTGAAAAAATTCCCTATATATTCTATATTGGCCGACATTTTGATAATGTTTCATAATACTTGTTCTACACGTAAACTTAAATTAAAGCATGCATTTTGTTAACTTGATATAGAACTGTTATCTTCAGATGTCCCCTATGGTCTGGTGATGGTTTTCAGTTCATCAAAAAAACAAAATTGCTGCCAAGATGCCATTTCCAGTTTTCCTTCTAAATGTTATATCTCATTAATGGCTGGATATAATGAGTTAGTTTTTGGATATATTATGCAAAATAACACATAAATAAGATTTGTCAGGAAACATTTTTCTCTAGAATGTCAATTTCCGGTTGTCATTAGGGTCAAAGTTGAAAATCACTGTTTTGGGTAGCAAACTTACAATAAGAATTACACGTAATTATATGTGTCGCCTTTCCCGCTTTGTCAATAGTGATAGTGTTTGTAGAGTCATAATTCACCTATATACTAAATTTGATTGAAATCGGACAGTATTGAAATTTTGACCAGTCAGTGGCAAAGAAATGGCGTCCATTTTGTTGAATCATGAAACGGAAATTGCGATAGTTTTCGTAGAGTCCTAATACACCTACATACCAAGTTTGAGTGAAATCGGACAATATCAAAATTTTGACCAATCAGAGGCCAGGAAATAATGGCCAATTTGCAGAATCATGCAACCAAAGTTGCAATTGTGTTCGAAGAGTCATAATACACCTATATACCAAATTTGAGTGAAATCGGACAATATCTAAATTTTGACCAATCTGTGGCAAGGAAATGGCGACCAATTTGCTGAATCATGAAATAGAAGTTGCGATAGTGTTTGTAGAGTCCTAACACACCTACATACCAATACCAATTTTGAGTGAAATCGGACAATATCTAAATTTTGACCAATCAGTGACAAGGAAATGGCGGGCATTTTGTTGAATCATAAAACGGAAGGTGCGATAGTGTTCGTTGAGTCATAATACACCTACATACCAAGTTTGGTTGCTGTAGCTTTTATATTTAGTCAGAAACAGCCTAATATGCAATAGCTAAACGCAAAACTTTAACGTTGTAATTCCAGAAATTTGAGATTTTTACCCCAAAAAAGCAGAAATCCAGGATTTTCTTTTAGCCCAGTAGGCTCTACTACCCATGCTTCATCTATGATTGAAGTTTGGTTGATGTAGCCTTTATACTTAGTCAGAAACAGCCTAATATGCAAGAGCTAAACGCAAAACTTTAACGTTGTAATTCCAGAAATTTGAGATTTTTACCCCAATAAAGCAGAAATCCAGGATTTTCTTTTAGCCCAGTAGGCTCTACTACCCATGCTTCATCTATGATTGAAGTTTGGTTGATGTAGCCTTTATACTTAGTCAGAAACAGCCTAATATGCAAGAGCTAAACGCAAAACTTTAACGTTGTAATTCCAGAAATTTGAGATTTTTACCCCAAAAAAGCAGAAATCAAGTAATTTCTTTTAGCCCAGTAGGCTCTACTACCTATGCTTCATCTATGATTGAGGTTTGGTTGATGTAACTTTGTCAGAAACAGAGCTTAACGCAAAACTTTAACATTGTTGACGCCACCGTCGCCGTCGGAAAAGTAACCCCTATGTGCCGCCTTTCCGACATCCGTCAGAGGCGACACAAAAACCTCTTCTCAAGTTCTGTAAGACCTAGAACCTTGCTATCTCAAATATAAAATGTCAAGGTCATGGATTATCAGGTTTGAAAATATGAATGACCTTGAAAGTGGGTCAAGGTCATTCATATTTCCAAACCAAAGGGGTCATTTATTTAAAAACCTTTAAATGACAATTTCTTCATTACCAGAAGACATAAAGTGATCTTATTTCTTCAGCAGCATACTTCAACCATTTCCCATTAAATGTAATGAGGATAAGTTGTCTGAAAAATCAACTTCCGGTTTTGGTTAGGAGTCAAATTTGAAAAGTGCCACTTTTGGGAACAAACTTTGAAAAGATGTTAAGGTTATTGCCAATCAATGGTGGAGGGGAAGTAATACATAAATTAAGTTAAAGTTACCTCCCTTTTACCAAAGGACAACATCGACCAAATGTGTGAAAAGCCCGGCAAATTGTTGGCCAACAATTTCTAGTTTCACTCGAGTTCGTTAATTTTCAAAAGTTACAAAAGACTTTAGCTTAATTAATCGAAAGTCTTATTTTTGTATTAAATTTTGTAAATTACCCAACGATTGAGATTAAAATGGACAAAATATACCTAAAAGTGTTATTTCCCTATATAAACTTAGTAAACTTTACCCCTTCCCCGAGGAGGAACGGATAGTGAGGGGTACTGAAATTTAAACAAGCTTACAGTTAGAGTTGCATGCAACACTCTTCCCCTGCCGTCAATTAAATGAAAGCGGGAGATAATAATCATTTGAATAGTGCAAAATAGAAGATAAGAATTTTGAGTGAATTTGAAATTTTCCAATCACTGTAAAGTTAACCACCAGAAGAACAGGAATTAATAATGCCTTAGTTTTCCAAATAAAGTTTTGCTAACATCCCCTCAATATCAAGTGTGTTGTTACCTTTCTACTGCCGGGTAGAGACATCCTGGGTCCATCACGACTACCAGATTTTCCCTTGGGAGCCTTACCTTCCTACTGCCAGGTAGAGACATCCTGGGTCCATCACGACTACCAGATTTTCCCTTGGGAAGCTTACCTTTCTACTGCAGGGTAGACATCCTGGGTCCATCACGACTACCAGATTTTCCCTTGGGAGCCTTACCTTCCTACTGCCAGGTAGAGACATCCTGTGTCCATCACAACTACCAGATTTTCCCTTGGGAGCCTTACCTTCCTACTGCCAGGTAGAGTCATCCTGGGTCCATCACGACTACCAGATTTTCCCTTGGGAGCCTTAGTAAACTTCCTACTGCCAGGTAGAGACATCCTGGGTCCATCACGACTACCAGATTTCCCCTTGGGAGCTTTTCTTCATACTGCCGGGTAGAGACATCCTGGGTCCATCACGACTACCAGATTTCCCCTTTTGAGCTTTACCTTTATACTGCCGGGTAGGGACATCCTGGGTCCATCACGACTACCAGATTTCCCCTTGGGAGCCTTACCTTCCTACTGCCAAGTAGAGACATCCTGGGTCTACCACTATCAGATTTCCCCTTGGGAGCCTTACCTTCCTACTACCGGGTAGAGACATCCTGGGTTCATCGCGACTACCAGATTTCCCCTTGGGAGACTTACCTTCCTACTGCCAAGTAGAGACATCCTGGGTCTACCACTATCAGATTTCCCCTTGGGAGCCTTACCTTCCTACTACCGGGTAGAGACATCCTGGGTTCATCACGACTACCAGATTTCCCCTTGGGAAGCTTACCTTCCTACTACCGGGTAGAGACATCCTGGGTCCATCGCGACTACCAGATTTCCCCTTGGGAGCTTTTCTTCATACTGCCGGGTAGAGACATCCTGGGTCCATCACGACTACCAGATTTCCCCTTGGGAGCCTTACCTTCCTACTGCCAAGTAGAGACATCCTGGGTCTACCACTATCAGATTTCCCCTTGGGAGCCTTACCTTCCTACTACCGGGTAGAGACATCCTGGGTTCATCACGACTACCAGATTTCCCCTTGGGAAGCTTACCTTCCTACTACCGGGTAGAGACATCCTGGGTCCATCGCGACTACCAGATTTCCCCTTGGGAGCTTTTCTTCATACTGCCGGGTAGAGACATCCTGGGTCCATCACGACTACCAGATTTCCCCTTGGGAGCCTTACCTTCCTACTGCCAAGTAGAGACATCCTGGGTCTACCACTATCAGATTTCCCCTTGGGAGCCTTACCTTCCTACTACCGGGTAGAGACATCCTGGGTTCATCACGACTACCAGATTTCCCCTTGGGAAGCTTACCTTCCTACTACCGGGTAGAGACATCCTGGGTCCATCGCGACTACCAGATTTCCCCTTGGGAGACTTACCTTCCTACTGCCAAGTAGAGACATCCTGGGTCTACCACTATCAGATTTCCCCTTGGGAGCCTTACCTTCCTACTACCGCATAGAGACATCCTGGGTTCATCACGACTACCAGATTTCCCCTTGGGAAGCTTACCTTCCTACTACCGGGTAGAGACATCCTGGGTCCATCACGACTACCAGATTTCCCCTTGGGAGCCTCTTGTTTCTGTTTGCCTTTCTGATGTAGCTCCGTTACAATATTCTCTGCTAGGGCCTGGTAGTATTCCTCCTCCAGTCCCTCAGCTCCCCCTACAGGTGAATATAACTTACTGCTAACACTGGTATTATATATTATACTATGATGATATATTATTATCTACTGTAAATATACATATTTTAGCGGTAATTTCAATTTAGCAATTTTCACACTGTATTCCACTTAATTTTGATAGCACTAATTACAACTTCTGCATATCGCTTTCGAGTTTAAATTATTGTGAGTGTTCATGCTTGGGCTTATCTGTTTAAATTTGGATATATGCTAAAATTTGAGTGTCCAAAAACAGTCTTTGATTAAAACAGGTTTCACAATACTTCTAATGAAAAGTTTTGCACATGTATCTTCTATACGTGTTCATACTTACCCATAATACCTAATTGTTTCTTCTCTTCAATGTGTTCCACCGACTCCTTCTCAAACTCGCCCCGGACAGCCATTTGCCACTGAGCATGATGGTTGGTACTGAAGGAGCAGGATGCAGACAGGTCTATCCCGTCAGCCTCAGTACTTTCTTCATTTACGTTATATCTGTATAAAGTACATATCAAAAACCAAAATCTGTCACCTATAGGTGGTTATTATGTTGGCTATCCAAGGCAGGTGGTTGCCTTAGATAGGTAATGAGAGTCAACACAAAATACCTTGTAACATCTAGTAACAAATTTCGAAAATATAGTAAATTCTTTAAAATCCTTCTCCTTCTTTAGGAATGACAGGATATTGTCCAAATTTGGTCTGAAGTAACCTTGAGTAAAGGGGATTCAATTTTGTATAAATGGTTGGTCTGACCCCCCTGGGGCCTCAAGGGCGGGGCCTAATAGGGGAACTAGAGGAAAATCCTTTTAAATCCCTACCAGTCATAAAGTACTGAATGGATTTGAACCAAATTTGGTCAGAAACATCCTTTGGAGTAGGGAAACAGATTTTGTATAAATGGCTAAATAGGGGAAATACAGGAAAAGCCTTTTAAATCGCTGCTTGTTTAACTTGGTTTTGGTTGTGATCCCTGGCACCCTATAATCATATATACCATTTGCTTGGCATAAAGAGACTAACAGTCTACCACAATCATGATATTATGATTGGTCTTGGGTGAGCCCCGTCCTTGCAGAATTAATTTTTGAATCATAACTTTTCAATGGTTGAAATCCCCACCCCAAAACTATATACATAATTGCTGAGCATAAAGAGATGATCACAAATATGATTTTAGATTTAACCCAAGGGTCTACCACACCCTTGCAAACTTGACTCTTGAGTCATAACTTTTCAATGGTTGAAATTCCCATTCCAAAACTATATATATACAATTGCTGAGCATAAAGAGATGATCACAAATATGATTTTAGATTTAACCCAAGGGTCTGCCACACCCTTGCAAACTTTACTCTTGAGTCATAACTTTTCAATGGTTGAAATCCCCACCCCAAAACTATATACATAATTGCTGAGCATAAAGAGATGGTCACAAATATGATTTTAGATTTAACCCAAGGGTCTGCCACACCCTTGCAAACTTGACTCTTGAGTCATAACTTTTCAATGGTTGAAATTCCCATCCCAAAACTATATATATACAATTGCTAAGCATAAAGAGATGATCACAATTATGATTTTAGATTTAACACAAGGGCCTGCCACACCCTTGCAGACTTGACTCTTGAGTCATAACTTTTCAATGGTTGAAATTCCCATTCCAAAACTATATATATACAATTGCTGAACATAAAGATATGATCATAAATATGATTTTAGATTTAACACAAGGGTCTGCCACACCATTGCAATCTTTACTCTTGAGTCATAACTTTTCAATGGTTGAAATCCCCTACCTAAAACTATATATATACAATTGCTGAGCATAAAGAGATGATCACAAATATGATTTTAGATTTAACCCAAGGGTCTGCCACACCCTTGCAAACTTGACTCTTGAGTCATAACTTTTCAATGGTTGAAATCCCCACCCCAAAACTATATATATACAATTGCTGAGCATAAAGAGATGATCACAAATATGATTTTAGATTTAACCCAAGGGTCTGCCACACCCTTGCAAACTTTACTCTTGAGTCATAACTTTTCAATGGTTGAAATCCCCACCCAAAAACTATATATATACAATTGCTGAGCATAAAGAGATGATCATAAATATGATTTTAGATTTAACCCAAGGGTCTGCCACACCCTTGCAGACTTGACTCTTGAGTCATAACTTTTCAATGGCTGAAATTCCCATCCCAAAACTATATATATACAATTGCTGAGCATAAAGAGATGATCACAAATATGATTTTATATTTAACCTAAAAGTCTGCCACACCCTTGCAGACTTGACTCTTGAGTCATAACTTTTCAATGGTTGAAATTCCAATCCCAAAACTATATATATACAATTGCTGAACATAAAGAGATGATCACAAATATGCTTTTAGATTTAACCTAAGGGTCTGCCACACCCTTGCAATCTTTACTCTTGAGTCATAACTTTTCAATGGTTGAAATCCCCACCCTAAAACTATATATATACAATTGCTGAGCATAAAGAGATGATCACAAATACGATTTTAGATTTAACCCAAGGGTCTGCCACACCCTTGCAGACTTGACTCTTGAGTCATAACTTTTCAATGGTTGAAATCCCCACCCCAAAACTATATACATAATTGCTCAGCATAAAGAGATGATCACAAATATGATTTTAGATTTAACACAAGGGTCTGTCACACCCTTGCAAACTTGACTCTTGAGTCATAACTTTTCAATGGGTGAAATTCCCATTCCAAAACTATATATATACAATTACTGAGCATAAAGAGAAGATCACAAATATGATTTTAGATTTAACACAAGGGTCTGCCACACCCTTGCAAACTTTACTCTTGAGTCATAACTTTTAATCGGTTGAGATCCCCAACCCAAAACTATATATACAATTACTGAGCATAAAGAGAAGATCACAAACATGAGTAAAGATTTGACCCCATGGTCTGCCACACCCTTGCAGACTCGACTTTTAAGTCATAACTTTTAATCAATTGAAATCCCCACCCCAAAACTATATATACAATTGCTGCGTATAAAGAGAAGATCACAAACATGAGTTTAGATTTGACCCTAGGGTCTGCCATGCCCATGCAGATACCCCACCCCAAAACTATACAAAAACACACACAATCATGATATTGACATTGATGTAAGGGTCTAGCCACAGTCCTAGGGACCTTAGTTCTCAGTTGAGCTTGAAAACAGTTAACCAATTTTTAATTTATACAGATATACTTCAAGGATAAATTTGGGTCCATAGCATCTTTTTGGAAAATATTTTACCATGATTACTTAAGATACCTATTTATCCAGGGGAGCGATACAGGCCCTTTGGGCCTCTTGTTTTGTTTAGTTTTAATATGATTTATAAAAGGAGAAGCTATGAAATGGGTGAAAACATAAATAAAGTATGTGAGTGAGTGTAAATGATGAATTTTATAAATTTATATAAACATTAATGAATGAACATGAATATTGAGTGAATGATCGTAAACAAGTATTGAATAAAGGTAAGCAATGATTGAATGAATGTAAACACTGGATTAAAATATGAATGAATAAATGAATGATAATAAACGATGAGCGTATGAACAAGAGGCCCAAGGGCCTTAACGGTCATCTGACTACCAATTGTGATACCATTATGGAATTAGTTAAAACAATATTTTATTTCCATCAGTGTACATGTATATTACATATATAGAAATTATACAAATAGTGAGGATTGGAAAACAAGCTAATAGCTTATATAAATTCCTCTCCTCTAGGAATTAGTAATACAATCATGTAACAATATGCCACACAAATGTGGTTTTCAAGATGGTGATGATCATGGATTTCTTCGGAACAGTGCGAAAAATAACATTTGGTCAGAATCATTTTAGGCAAGTTTCAGATCATGGAAAGTGTTAGATGTGGATGCAAAATGGGGGCTGTTGCAGCCATCTTGGATCTCTGACGGACTGGAGAAATAACAACATTTGGTTGGGACTATCTGGGGATCATTTTTCTATGAAAAGTTTAAAATGTGTTTTCAAAATGGCGGCCATGGCGGCCATCTTTTAATTCCAACGGAGTTGAAAAATAACAACACTTGGTCAGGTCCACCTAAGGATCATTTCTAGCAAGTTTCAGCTCAATCCCACGGATAGAACTTGAGAAGAAGTTTAAAATGTGAAAAGTTTACGGACGGCAATTTTGTTTTTCAAGATGGCGAATCTGGCAGCCATCTTGGATTTTGGACCAACCCGAAATGTAACAACACTTGGTCAGGACCATCTCAGGATCATTTCAGCCAATTTTCAGCTTAATCCCAGTGGTAGAACTTGATAAGAAGTTGGAAACGTGTTTTTCAAGATTGCGGCTCTGGCAGCCATCTTGGATTTCGGACCGACCCAAAAAGTAACAATACTTGATCAGGACCATCTCAGGATCATGTCAGCCAAGTTTCAGCTTAATCACACAGGTAGAACTTGAGAAGAAGTTTGAAATGTGTTTTTCAAGATGGAGGCTCTGAAGGCCATCTTGGATTTCCAACCAACCTGAAAAATAACAACACTTGGTCAGGACAATCTCAGAATCACTTCAGCCAAGTTTTAGCTTAATCCCACAGGTAGAACTTGAGAAGAAGTTGGAAATGTGTTTTGTAAGATGGCGGCCATGGCGGCCATCTTGGATTTCGAACCGACCGAAAAGTAACAATTCATGGTCAGGACCATCTCAGGATAATTTCAGCCAAGTTTCAGCTTAATCCCACAGGTGAAACTTGAGAGAAATTTGGAAATGTGTTTTTTAAGATGGCGGCTCTGGCGGCCATCTTGGATTTTGGACCAACCCAAAAAATAACAACACTTGATCAGGACCATCTCAGGATCATTTCAGCCAAGTTTCATCTTAATCCCACTGGTAGAACTTGAGAAGAAGTTGAAAATGTGTTTTTCAAGATGGCGGCTCTGGCGGCCATCTTGGATTTCGGACCGACCCGAAAAATAACAACACTTGGTCAGGACTATCTCAGGATCATTTCAGCCAAGTTTCAGCTTAATCCCAGTGGTAGAACTTAAGAAGAAGTTTAAAATAGGTGTTGTTCAGGAAAACAGTGATTGCGCAATCATGTCACAAAATGGCCGCCATGGCACAAATGTCGAGAGTTTTTCGGACCCGAAAAATAACAACATTTTATGGGCTGCCCTTCCTGAACATCCCTACCAATTTTCAGCTCATAGGTACCAGTGGAACTGTAGAAGAAGTTTAATATGTGTTTTTCAAGATGTCGGCTATGGCGGCCATCTTGGATTTCGGACCGACCCGAAAAATAACAACACTTGGTCAGGACCATCTCAGGATCATTTCAGCTAAATTCAGCTTATTCCCATTGGTAGAACTTGAGAAGAAGTTTGAAATGTGAAAAGTTTACGGACGGCGGACGGCGCACGGCGGACGACGACAGACGAAGCACGGTAACTATAGGTCATCTTGACCCTTTGGGTCAGATGACCTAAAAATGAACGAATGAATGAGAGCTCTCTTGCACGAGAACATCTTTTGTAAGAATGCTGAACCCAGGGCCCCAACCCTGGAAGTATTCATATAATGTTGCGGGGCATTAAAATGTTTGGAAAAAAAATAGTACAACCTATGTGAGTTCTACTTTATCACTATATAGTTACTGTCAGAGATGATTCTTATCTAGTTCTCTTATAGATTCTTTTTGTAAATCGCTTAGCCTATATTGATGTAACTTGCGACTTGGAGATGCTGTAGACACTGTGTTTCCTTTGACTCAAGATTCACCTGATCAAACAGATAGAATTGCTAACCTCAATTAAGAGACCTGCTACATTTGTAGTTTAACAGCTCCTTAAAGTGAAAGGTGTCTAGATCTAGATATGATAATTCTGGGAAGTAAAATGGGGCATTCGTGTCTTAAAGCTAACCAGCACTGTTAAGCACCTTAATCCCAGCATGCTACATGTATAATATCAGCACCCTGGGCCTTTTGGTTATAGAGAAGAAGTTGTTTAAAGGGAAAATTTTCTCACGGGAGTTGGCGGATGACAACAGACGGTGCATGACGGCTATAAGTCATCCCGACCCTTTGGGTCAGATGACCTAAAAATGTGATGAAATATTTCACACAGAGACAACATAAGCAATTATAAGTACCTCTGTCCCATCATGGCTTTTTTAAGGCTGGTTTTGCCCACACCATCTTGTCCCACCAACATGAGACGCGTACGGCACATGGACTGCGTCCCCGATGTGCATGCCTCTTCATATGCCTGAACAGCTTCTGGACCTCGCGCAAGGATCTCTTTAGGGGCTTCATCTGTATAAGTACATACACTTATATCATAATAAATCTTAAGAGCCTCTTCAATTACACACATACAGCCAAAATTTCAATATATTATGCATATAGATGACATCTTATACATTGTATCTGAAGATATAGGCTTCTGATCATGAAAAAATAACAGATTTTGATCATCATGTACCTGAAATTTGACATTTTGTTAGTAGACACCATTGAGATTGATCATAATGTAACTCTTTGTACAAATGAAACCATATATTAGCACTCTTTGTTCAAAATCCCTGTTAATCCTTTCTTACAAATCCATGTACTCTTGAATATGATTTATATTGTTCAAAACTTTATACCCTTCATACTGTTAGAGAAATTTTTTGACAATTTGCCCATTGAAAGAGAGCTCAATTTAGGCTGCCATTAAACATATTTACTAATTTTAGCGATAAACAAGTATGAAATGTCCGATCCCCAAACGCTGCCTTGCAGCTATCAACATGTTCTTTTGTTTTGTCTGAAAATTAAACATGCAAAATTAAGGACCACCTTGGACATTGAACATAATAACAAATTAGAACTTTTGAAAACCAACGTACATGTAGCTGTCAAAAGTGAATTTTCAGATAAAATTTCAGAAAGGTTATGTCTATAGATATATGTAGTTGTTTATGCCAAAATCTTAGAACACAAATAGTTTAATGATGGACATTGGACCACAGATGAAGAGGCTCTCTTTAGACTGCTACCCATACAATCATCTGATGAAAAGAGGATAAAAACACGAAATTTAGTTGAAATGTTGACGTGCATGGTGCCTTGTGGATGCAGGATGGAATCAGTCAATACTGACTGTTATTAACTCCCCTGGTATTTATAACTCACAACAACTGGTTGTGTTAGCAGTGTATGAGCTGCCGGTGTCTGTTCATTGTATTCCCAGGAGTTCTGCTTACAGTTTTTAAGCTTAATTGAATATTGGAGATTTATTTTCCATTAACAATACATACTGGTTTACAAAGCATGTCAATTCATTCTGATTGAAAGAAAACACTTTCATGACTTCACAAAGACATTTGCTTTTGAAATCCAATTAAATTTTCCTAGGGATACAATAATATAATGATGCTTTAACCAAGCAAGTATAATAAATAATATAGGAAGCTCTGTCACAGTTCTAGTACCGGTGCTTACTCAACAAACCTAAATAATATAGGAAGCTCTGTCACAGTTCTAGTACTGGTGCTTACTCAACAAACCTCAATAATATAGGAAGCTCTGTCACAGTTCTAGTACCGGTACTTACTCAACAAACCTCAATAATATAGGAAGCTCTGTCACAGTTCTAGTACTGGTGCTTACTCAACAAACCTAAATAATATAGGAAGCTCTGTCACAGCTCTAGTACCAGTGCTTACTCAACAAACCTCAATAATATAGGAAGCTCTGTCACAGTTCTAGTACCGGTGCTTACTCGACAAACCTCAATAATATAGGAAGCTCTGTCACAGTTCTAGTACTGGTGCTTACTCGACAAACCTCAATAATATAGGAAGCTCTGTCACAGTTCTAGTACCGGTGCTTACTCGACAAACCTCAATAATATAGGAAGCTCTGTCACAGTTCTAGTACCGGTGCTTACTCGACAAACCTCAATAATATAGGAAGCTCTGTCACAGTTCTAGTACCGGTGCTTACTCAACAAACCTCAATAATATAGGAAGCTCTGTCACAGTTCTAGTACCGGTGCTTACTCAACAAACCTAAATAATATAGGAAGCTCTGTCAGAGTTCTAGTACTGGTGTTTACTCAACAAACCTCAATAATATAGGAATCTCTGTCACAGTTCCAATACCGGTGCTTACTCGACAAACCTCAATAATATAGGAAGTTCTGTCACAGTTCTAGTACTGGTGCTTACTCGACAAACCTCAATAATATAGGAAGCTCTGTCACAGTTCTAGTACCGGTGCTTACTCGACAAACCTAAATAATATAGGAAGCTCTGTCACAGTTCTAGTACCGGTGCTTACTCGACAAACCTCAATAATATAGGAAGCTCTGTCACAGTTCTAGTACTGGTGCTTACTCAACAAACCTCAAGAAGCTCTGTCACAGTTCTAGTACTGGTGCTTACTCAACAAACCTCAATAATATAGGAAGCTCTGTCACAGTTCTAGTACCGGTGCTTACTCGACAAACCTCAATAATATAGGAAGCTCTGTCACAGTTCTAGTACCGGTGCTTACTCGACAAACCTCAATAATATAGGAAGCTCTGTCACAGTTCTAGTACCGGTGCTTACTCGACAAACCTCAATAATATAGGAAGCTCTGTCACAGTTCTAGTACCGGTGCTTACTCGACAAACCTCAATAATATAGGAAGCTCTGTCACAGTTCTAGTACCGGTGCTTACTCGACAAACCTCAATAATATAGGAAGCTCTGTCACAGTTCTAGTACCAGTGCTTACTCGACAAACCTCAATAATATAGGAAGCTCTGTCACAGTTCTAGTACTGGTGCTTACTCGACAAACCTAAATAATATAGGAAGCTCTGTCACAGTTCTAGTACCGGTGCTTACTCGACAAACCTCAATAATATAGGAAGCTCTGTCACAGTTCTAGTACTGGTGCTTACTCGACAAACCTAAATAATATAGGAAGCTCTGTCACAGTTCTAGTACCGGTGCTTACTCGACAAACCTCAATAATATAGGAAGCTCTGTCACAGTTCTAGTACTGGTGCTTACTCAACAAACCTCAAGAAGCTCTGTCACAGTTCTAGTACTGGTGCTTACTCAACAAACCTCAATAATATAGGAAGCTCTGTCACAGTTCTAGTACTGGTGCTTACTCAACAAACCTCAATAATATAGGAAGCTCTGTCAAACCTAAATAATATAGGAAGCTCTGTCACAGTTCTAGTACCGGTGCTTACTCGACAAACCTCAATAATATAGGAAGCTCTGTCACAGTTCTAGTACTGGTGCTTACTCAACAAACCTCAAGAAGCTCTGTCACAGTTCTAGTACTGGTGCTTACTCAACAAAACTCAATAATATAGGAAGCTCTGTCACAGTTCTAGTACTGGTGCTTACTCAACAAACCTCAATAATATAGGAAGCTCTGTCAAACCTAAAAAATATAGGAAGCTCTGTCACAGTTCTAGTACCGGTGCTTACTCGACAAACCTCAATAATATAGGAAGCTCTGTCACAGTTCTAGTACTGGTGCTTACTCAACAAACCTCAAGAAGCTCTGTCACAGTTCTAGTACTGGTGCTTACTCAACAAACCTCAATAATATAGGAAGCTCTGTCACAGTTCTAGTACTGGTGCTTACTCAACAAACCTAAATAATATAGGAAGCTCTGTCACAGTTCTAGTACCGGTGCTTACTCAACAAACCTCAATAATATAGGAAGCTCTGTCACAGTTCTAGTACCGGTGCTTACTCAACAAACTTCAATAATATAGGAAGCTCTGTCACAGTTCTAGTACCGGTGCTTACTCAACAAACCTAAATAATATAGGAAGCTCTGTCAGAGTTCTAGTACCGGTGCTTACTCAACAAACCTCAATAATATAAAAAGCTCTGTCACAGTTCTAGTACCGGTGCTTACTCGACAAACCTCAATAATATAGGAAGCTCTGTCACAGTTCTAGTACCGGTGCTTACTCGACAAACCTCAATAATATAGGAAGCTCTGTCACAGTTCTAGTACCGGTGCTTACTCGACAAACCTCAATAATATAGGAAGCTCTGTCACAGTTCTAGTACTGGTGCTTACTCGACAAACCTAAATAATATAGGAAGCTCTGTCACAGTTCTAGTACCGGTGCTTACTCAACAAACCTCAATAATATAGGAAGCTCTGTCACAGTTCTAGTACTGGTGCTTACTCAACAAACCTCAATAATATAGGAAGCTCTGTCACAGTTCTAGTACTGGTGCTTACTGAACAAACCTCAATAATATAGGAAGCTCAGTCACAGTTCTAGTACCGGTGCTTACTCGACAAACCTCAATAATATAGGAAGCTCTGTCACAGTTCTAGTACCGGTGCTTACTCGACAAACCTCAATAATATAGGAAGCTCTGTCACAGTTCTAGTACTGGTGCTTACTCGACAAACCTAAATAATATAGGAAGCTCTGTCACAGTTCTAGTACCGGTGCTTACTCAACAAACCTCAATAATATAGGAAGCTCTGTCACAGTTCTAGTACTGGTGCTTACTCAACAAACCTCAATAATATAGGAAGCTCTGTCACAGTTCTAGTACTGGTGCTTACTGAACAAACCTCAATAATATAGGAAGCTCAGTCACAGTTCTAGTACCGGTGCTTACTCGACAAACCTCAATAATATAAGAAGATCTGTCACAGTTCTAGTACCGGTGCTTACTCGACAAACCTCAATAATATAGGAAGCTCTATCACAGTTCTAGTACCGGTGCTTACTCGACAAACCTCAATAATATAGGAAGCTCTGTCACAGTTCTAGTACTGGTGCTTACTCGACAAACCTAAATAATTAGGAAGCTCTGTCACAGTTCTAGTACCGGTGCTTACTCGACAAACCTCAATAATATAGGAAGCTCTGTCACAGTTCTAGTACTGGTGCTTACTCAACAAACCTCAAGAAGCTCTGTCACAGTTCTAGTACTGGTGCTTACTCAACAAACCTCAATAATATAGGAAGCTCTGTCACAGTTCTAGTACTGGTGCTTACTCGACAAACCTCAATAATATAGGAAGCTCTGTCACAGTTCTAGTACTGGTGCTTACTCGACAAACCTAAATAATATAGGAAGCTCTGTCACAGTTCTAGTACTGGTGCTTACTCAACAAACCTCAATAATATAGGAAGCTCTGTCACAGTTCTAGTACTGGTGCTTACTCAACAAACCTCAATAATATAGGAAGCTCTGTCACAGTTCTAGTACTGGTGCTTACTCAACAAACCTAAATAATATAGGAAGCTCTGTCACAGTTCTAGTACTGGTGCTTACTCGACAAACCTAAATAATATAGGAAGCTCTGTCACAGTTCTAGTACTGGTGCTTACTCGACAAACCTCAATAATATAGGAAGCTCTGTCACAGTTCTAGTACTGGTGCTTACTCAACAAACCTCAATAATATAGGAAGCTCTGTCACAGTTCTAGTACTGGTGCTTACTCAACAAACCTCAATAATATAGGAAGCTCTGTCACAGTTCTAGTACTGGTGCTTACTCAACAAACCTCAATAATATAGGAAGCTCTGTCACAGTTCTAGTACTGGTGCTTACTCGACAAACCTCAATAATATAGGAAGCTCTGTCACAGTTCTAGTACTGGTGCTTACTCAACAAACCTCAATAATATAGGAAACTCTGTCACAGTTCTAGTACTGGTGTTTACTCAACAACCTCAATAATATAGGAATCTCTGTCACAGTTCCAATACCGGTGCTTACTCGACAAACCTCAATAATATAGGAAGTTCTGTCACAGTTCTAGTACTGGTGCTTACTCGACAAACCTCAATAATATAGGAAGCTCTGTCACAGTTCTAGTACTGGTGCTTACTCAACAAACCTCAAGAAACTCTGTCACAGTTCTAGTACTGGTGCTTACTCAACAAACCTCAATAATATAGGAAGCTCTGTCACAGTTCTAGTACTGGTGCTTACTCGACAAACCTCAATAATATAGGAAGCTCTGTCACAGTTCTAGTACTGGTGCTTACTCAACAAACCTCGATAATATAGGAAGCTCTGTCACAGTTCTAGTACTGGTGCTTACTCGACAAACCTCAATAATATAGGAAGTTCTGTCACAGTTCTAGTACTGGTGCTTACTCAACAAACCTCAATAATATAGGAAGCTCTGTCACAGTTCTAGTACTGGTGCTTACTCAACAAACCTCAAGAAGCTCTGTCACAGTTCTAGTACTGGTGCTTACTCGACAAACCTCAATAATATAGGAAGCTCTGTCACAGTTCTAGTACTGGTGCTTACTCAACAAACCTCAATAATATAGGAAACTCTGTCACAGTTCTAGTACTGGTGTTTACTCAACAAACCTCAATAATATAGGAATCTCTGTCACAGTTCCAATACCGGTGCTTACTCGACAAACCTCAATAATATAGGAAGTTCTGTCACAGTTCTAGTACCGGTGCTTACTCGACAAACCTCAATAATATAGGAAGCTCTGTCACAGTTCTAGTACTGGTGCTTACTCAACAAACCTCAAGAAGCTCTGTCACAGTTCTAGTACTGGTGCTTACTCAACAAACCTCAATAATATAGGAAGCTCTGTCACAGTTCTAGTACTGGTGCTTACTCGACAAACCTCAATAATATAGGAAGCTCTGTCACAGTTCTAGTACTGGTGCTTACTCAACAAACCTAAATAATATAGGAAGCTCTGTCACAGTTCTAGTACTGGTGCTTACTCGACAAACCTCAATAATATAGGAAGTTCTGTCACAGTTCTAGTACTGGTGCTTACTCAACAAACCTCAATAATATAGGAAGCTCTGTCACAGTTCTAGTACTGGTGCTTACTCAACAAACCTCAAGAAGCTCTGTCAAAGTTCTAGTACTGGTGCTTACTCAACAAACCTCAATAATATAGGAAGCTCTGTCACAGTTCTAGTACTGGTGCTTACTCAACAAACCTCAATAATATAGGAAGCTCTGTCACAGTTCTAGTACTGGTACTTACTCAACAAACCTCAATAATATAGGAAGCTCTGTCACTGTTCTAGTACTGGTGCTTACTCAACAAACCTCAATAATATAGGAAGCTCTGTCACAGTTCTAGTACTGGTGCTTACTCAACAAACCTCAATAATATAGGAAGCTCTGTCACAGTTCTAGTACTGGTGTTTACTCAACAAACCTCAATAATATAGGAATCTCTGTCACAGTTCCAATACCGGTGCTTACTCGACAAACCTCAATAATATAGGAAGTTCTGTCACAGTTCTAGTACTGGTGCTTACTCGACAAACCTCAATAATATAGGAAGCTCTGTCACAGTTGTAGTACTGGTGCTTACTCAACAAACCTAAATAATATACGAAGCTCTGTCACAGTTCTAGTACCGGTGCTTACTCGACAAACCTCAATAATATAGGAAGCTCTGTCACAGTTCTAGTACCGGTGCTTACTCAACAAACCTCAATAATATAGGAAGTTCTGTCACAGTTCTAGTACCGGTGCTTACTCAACAAACCTCAATAATATAGGAAGCTCTGTCACAGTTCTAGTACCGGTGCTTACTCAACAAACCTCAATAATATAGGAAGCTCTGTCACAGTTCTAGTACTGGTGCTTACTCAACAAACCTAAATAATATAGGAAGCTCTGTCACAGTTCTAGTACTGGTGCTTACTCAACAAACCTCAATAATATAGGAAGCTCTGTCACAGTTCTAGTATTGGTGCTTACTCAACAAACCTAAATAATATAGGAAGCTCTGTCACAGTTCTAGTACTGGTGCTTACTCAACAAACCTCAATAATATAGGAAGCTCTGTCACAGTTCTAGTACTGGTGCTTACTCAACACACCCAGGTAGTACACCATGTTCTAAGTGTCCAGTTGTATTGAAAGTCTGTATTGCTCACCTGAACACATTTGTATCTATAACCAATCCCTGAATCAAGCAATATTCTAGTACATCCCTGGTAAAGTCCTACGGTATACACCTCACATAACCCTAGTTCCATAGGCCGCAGGTTTTAAATCCTGTGAATGTATATATGTAAGATAATCGGTGCACACTGGATGTACATCCAAACACTAGATGTCCAATGCACTGGTACTGATCAGTAAAGAGTTGCTACCACCAGCATATGAGACACCTGCTATAATCTCTGACATTTCTGACTAGATACCTGGGACAGTGTTTGATACATACAGTCACTCTGCAACACAAGGAAATCTATTTGTTTTTTGGTATTGATGAACTTATTACTCAAAAGCACTGCATGACTATATCACCTACCAAACTTAGGCTGCAATTCCAAACAAGCTTTTGAATTATTAGACACACATACAACATACTGAATACCCCATACAATATACTGGACACCCCCATACAATATACTGGACTTATACAACATACTGGACACTCCCATACAACATACTGGACACCCCCATACAATATACTGGACACCCCCATACAACATACTGGACACCCCCATACAACATATTGGACACCCCCATACAACATACTGGACACCCCCATATAACATACTGGACATCCCCATACAATATACTGGACACCCCCATACAACATACTGGACACCTCCAAATAACATACTGGACACCCCCATACAATATACTGGACACCTCCATACAATATACTGGACACCTCCATACAACATACTGGACACCCCCATACAACATACTGGACACCCCATACAACATACTGGACACCTCCATACAACATACTGGACACCCCCATATAACATACTGGACACCCCCATACAACATACTGGACAACCCCATACAACATACTGGACACCCCCATACAACATACTGGACACCCCCATACAATATACTGGACACCCCATACAACATACTGGACACCTCCATACAACATACTGGACACCCCCATACAACATACTGGACACCTCCATACAACATACTGGACACCCCCATACAACATACTGGACACCCCCATACAACATACTGGACACCCCCATACAACATACTGGACACCCCCATATAATATACTGGACACCTCCATACAACATACTGGACACCCCATATCACATACTGGACACCCCCATACAACATACTGGACACCCCCATACAACATACTGGACACCCCCATACAACATACTGGACACCTCCATATAACATACTGGACACCTCCATATAACATACTGGACACCCCATATAACATACTGGACACCCCCATACAACATACTGGACACCCCCATACAACATACTGGACACCCCCATACAACATACTGGACACCTCCATACAACATACTGGACACCCCATATAACATACTGGACACCTCCATACAACATACTGGACACCCCATACAACATACTGGACACCCCCATACAACATACTGGACACCCCCATATAACATACTGGACACCTCCATACAACATACTGGACACCCCATATAACATACTGGACACCTCCATACAACATACTGGACACCCCATATAACATACTGGACACCTCCATACAACATACTGGACACCTCCATACAACATACTGGACACCCCCATACAATATACTGGACACCCCCATACAATATACTGGACACCCCCATACAACATACTGGACACCCCCATACAACATACTGGACACCCCATATAACATACTGGACACCTCCATACAACATACTGGACACCCCCATACAACATACTGGACACCCCCATACAATATACTGGACACCCCCATACAACATACTGGACACCCCCATACAATATACTGGACACCTCCATACAATATACTGGACACCCCCATACAACATACTGAACACCTCCATACAACATACTGGACACCCCCATACAATATACTGGACACCCCCATACAACATACTGGACACCCCCATACAACATACTGGACACCCCCATACAATATACTGGACACCCCCATACAACATACTGGACACCCCCATACAACATACTGGACACCCCATATAACATACTGGACACCCCCATACAACATACTGGACACCCCCATACAACATACTGGACACCCCCATACAACATACTGGACACCCCCATACAACATACTGGACACCCCCATACAACATACTGGACACCCCCATACAACATACTGGAAACCCCCATACAACATACTGGACACCCCATACAACATACTGGACACCCCCATACAACATACTGGACACCCCCATATAACATACTGGACACCCCCATACAACATACTGGACACCCCCATACAACATACTGGACACCCCCATACAACATACTGGACACCCCCATACAACATACTGGACACCCCCATACAACATACTGGACACCCCCATACAACATACTGGACACCCCATACAACATACTGGACACCCCATACAACATACTGGACACCCCCATACAACATACTGGACACCCCCATACAATATACTGGACACCCCCATACAACATACTGGACACCTCCATACAACATACTGGACACCCCCATACAACATACTGGACACCCCCATATAACATACTGGACACCCCCATACAACATACTGGACACCCCCATACAATATACTGGACACCCCCATACAACATACTGGACACCTCCATACAACATACTGGACACCCCAATACAACATACTGGACACCCCCAAATAACATACTGGACACCCCCATACAACATACTGGACACCCCCATACAACATACTGGACACCTCCATACAACATACTGGACACCCCCATACAACATACTGGACACCTCCATACAACATACTGGACACCCCCATACAACATACTGGACACCCCCATACAACATACTGAACACCCCCATACAATATACTGGACACCCCATACAATATACTGGACACCCCCATACAACATACTGGACACCCCCATACAACATACTGGACACCTCCATACAACATACTGGACACCTCCATACAACATACTGGACACCCCCATACAACATACTGGACACCCCCATACAATATACTTGACACCCCCATACAACATACTGGACACCCCATATAACATACTGGACACCTCCATACAACATACTGGACACCCCCATACAACATACTGGACACCCCATATAACATACTGGACACCTCCATACAACATACTGGACACCTCCATACAACATAATGGACACCCCCATATAACATACTAGACACCCCCATACAACATACTGGACACCCCCATACAACATACTGGACACCCCATATAACATACTGGACACCTCCATACAACATACTGGACACCCCATATAACATACTGGACACCTCCATACAACATACTGGACACCCCCATATAACATACTAGACACCCCCATACAACATACTGGACACCCCCATTCAACATACTGGACACCCCCATACAACATACTGGACACCCCCATACAACATACTGGACACCTCCATATAACATACTGGACACCTCCATATAACATACTGGACACCCCCATACAACATACTGGACACCCCCATACAACATACTGGACACCCCATATAACATACTGGACACCTCCATACAATATACTGGACACCCCCATATAACATACTGGACACCTCCATATAACATACTGGACACCCCCAAATAACATACTGGACACCTCCATACAATATACTGGACACCCTCATACAACATACTGGACACCCCATACAACATACTGGACCCCATACAATATACTGGACACCCCCATACAACATACTGGACACCCCCATACAACATACTGGACACCCCATACAACATACTGGACCCCATACAATATACTGGACACCTCCATACAATATAATGGACACCTCCATATAACATACTGGACACCTCCATACAACATACTGGACACCCCCATACAACATACTGGACACCCCCATACAATATACTTGACACCCCCATACAACATACTGGACACCCCATATAACATACTGGACACCTCCATACAACATACTGGACACCTCCATATAACATACTGGACACCTCCATATAACATACTGGACACCCCATACAACATACTGGACACCTCCATATAACATACTGGACACCTCCATACAACATACTGGACACCCCCATACAACATACTGGACACCTCCATACAACATACTGGACACCCCATACAACATACTGGACACCTCCATATAACATACTGGACACCCCATACAACATACTGGACACCTCCATATAACATACTGGACACCTCCATACAACATACTGGACACCTCCATATAACATACTGGACACCTCCATACAACATACTGGACACCCCCATACAGTATACTGGACACCCCCATACAACATACTGGACACCTCCATACAACATACTGGACACCCCCATACAACATACTGGACACCCTCATACAACATACTGGACACCCCCATACAACATACTGGACACCCTCATACAACATACTGGACACCCCCATACAACATACTGGACACCCCCATACAACATACTGGACACCTCCATATAACATACTGGACACCTCCATATAACATACTGGACACCCCCATATAACATACTGGACACCCCCATACAATATACTGGACACCTCCATATAACATACTGGACACCTCCATATAACATACTGGACACCTCCATACAACATACTGGACACCTCCATATAACATACTGGACACCTCCATACAACATACTGGACACCTCCATATAACATACTGGACACCCCATATAACATACTGGACACCTCCATATAACATACTGGACACCTCCATACAACATACTGGACACCCCCATACAACATACTGGACACCTCCATACAACATACTGGACACACCCATACAACATACTGGACACCCCCATATAACATACTGGACACCCCCATACAACATACTGGACACCCCATACAACATACTGGACACCTCCATACAACATACTGGACACCTCCATACAACATACTGGACACCCCCATATAACATACTGGACACCCCCATATAACATACTGGACACCTCCATACAACATACTGGACACCCCCATACAACATACTGGACACCCCATACAACATACTGGACACCTCCATACAACATACTGGACACCTCCATACTACATACTGGACACCCCCATATAACATACTGGACACCTCCATATAACATACTGGACACCCACATACAACATACTGGACACCCCATACAACATACTGGACACCCCCATATAACATACTGGACACCTCCATACAACATACTGGACACCTCCATATAACATACTGGACACCTCCATATAACATACTGGACACCTCCATATAACATACTGGACACCTCCATATAACATACTGGACACCTCCATATAACATACTGGACACCTCCATATAACATACTGGACACCTCCATACAACATACTGGACACCTCCATACAACATACTGGACACCTCCATATAACATACTGGACACCTCCATATAACATACTGGACACCCCCATACAACATACTGGACACCTCCATATAACATACTGGACACCTCCATACAACATACTGGACACCTCCATATAACATACTGGACACCTCCATACAACATACTGGACACCTCCATATAACATACTGGACACCCCCATACAACATACTGGACACCCCATACAACATACTGGACACCTCCATACAACATACTGGACACCTCCATACAACATACTGGACACCCCCATATAACATACTGGACACCCCCATATAACATACTGGACACCTCCATACAACATACTGGACACCTCCATATAACATACTGGACACCTCCATATAACATACTGGACACCTCCATATAACATACTGGACACCTCCATATAACATACTGGACACCTCCATACAACATACTGGACACCTCCATATAACATACTGGACACCCCATATAACATACTGGACACCTCCATATAACATACTGGACACCTCCATACAACATACTGGACACCCCCATACAACATACTGGACACCTCCATACAACATACTGGACACACCCATACAACATACTGGACACCCCCATACAATATACTGGACACCCCCATAAAACATACTGGACACCTCCATATAACATACTGGACACCCCCATACAACATACTGGACACCCCCATACAACATACTGGACACCCCCATACAACATACTGGACACCCCCATACAACATACTGGACACCCTCATACAACATACTGGACACCCCCATACAACATATTGGACACCCCCATATAACATACTGGACACCCCCATACAATATACTGGACACCCCCATAAAACATACTGGACACCTCCATATAACATACTGGACACCCCCATACAACATACTGGACACCCCCATACAACATACTGGACACCCCCATACAACATACTGGACACCCTCATACAATATACTGGACACCCCCATACAACATACTGGACACCCCCATACAACATACTGGACACCTCCATATAACATACTGGACACCCCCATACAACATACTGGACACCCCCATACAACATACTGGACACCCCCATACAACATACTGGACACCCCCATACAATATACTGGACACCCCCATACAATATACTGGACACCCCCATACAACATACTGAACACCCCCATACAATATACTGGACACCCCCATACAACATACTGAACACCCCCATACAATATACTGGACACCCCCATACAACATACTGGACACCCCCATACAATATACTGGACACCACCATACAACATACTGGACACCTTCATATAACATACTGGACACCCCATACAACATACTGGACACCTCCATACAACATACTGGACACCTCCATACAACATACTGGACACCCCCATACAACATACTGGACACCCCCATACAGTATACTGGACACCCCCATACAACATACTGAACACCCCCATACAATATACTGGACACCCCCATACAACATACTGAACACCCCCATACAATATACTGGACACCCCCATACAACATACTGGACACCTCCATATAACATACTGGACACCCCCATACAACATACTGGACACCCCCATACAATATACTGGACACCCCCATACAACATACTGGACACCCCCATACAACATACTGGACACCCCCATACAACATACTGGACACCCCCATACAACATACTGGACACCATCATACAACATACTGGACACCCCCATATAACATACTGGACACCTCCATACAACATACTGGACACCCCCATACAACATACTGGACACCCCCATACAATATACTGGACACCCCCATACAACATACTGGACACCCCCATACAATATACTGGACACCCCCATACAACATACTGGACACCCCCATACAACATACTGAACACCCCCATACAATATACTGGACACCCCCATACAACATACTGGACACCCCCATACAATATACTGGACACCCCCATACAACATACTAGACACCCCCATACAACATACTGGACACCATCATACAACATACTGGACACCTCCATATAACATACTGGACACCCCATATAACATACTGGACACCCCCATACAACATACTGGACACCTCCATACAACATACTGGACACCTCCATATAACATACTGGACACCTCCATACAACATACTGGACACCCCCATACAACATACTGGACACCTCCATATAACATACTGGACACCTCCATACAACATACTGGACACCTCCATATAACATACTGGACACCTCCATACAACATACTGGACACCTCCATATAACATACTGGACACCCCCATTAAACATACTGGACACCCAATACAACATACTGGACACCTCCATACAACATACTGGACACCTCCATACAACATACTGGACACCCCCATATAACATACTGGACACCCCCATATAACATACTGGACACCTCCATACAACATACTGGACACCTCCATATAACATACTGGACACCTCCATATAACATACTGGACACCTCCATATAACATACTGGACACCTCCATATAACATACTGGACACCTCCATACAACATACTGGACACCTCCATATAACATACTGGACACCCCATATAACATACTGGACACCTCCATATAACATACTGGACACCTCCATACAACATATGGACACTCTCATACAACATACTGGACACCTCCATACAACATACTGGACACACCCATACAACATACTGGACACCCCCATACAATATACTGGACACCCCCATACAACATACTGGACACCTCCATATAACATACTGGACACCCCCATACAACATACTGGACACCCCCATACAACATACTGGACACCCCCATACAACATACTGGACACCCCCATACAACATACTGGACACCCTCATACAACATACTGGACACCCCCATACAACATACTGGACACCCTCATACAACATACTGGACACCCCCATACAACATACTGGACACCCTCATACAACATACTGGACACCCCCATACAACATACTGGACACCTCCATACAATATACTGGACACTCCCATACAACATACTGGACACCTCCATACAACATACTGGACACCCCCATATAACATACTGGACACCCTCATACAATATACTGGACACCCCCATACAACATACTGGACACCCCCATACAACATACTGGACACCCCCATATAACATACTGGACACCCCCATACAACATACTGGACACCCCCATACAACATACTGGACACCCCCATACAACATACTGGACACCCCCATACAATATACTGGACACCCCCATACAATATACTGGACACCCCCATACAACATACTGAACACCCCCATACAATATACTGGACACCCCCATACAACATACTGAACACCCCCATACAATATACTGGACACCCCCATACAACATACTGGACACCCCCATACAATATACTGGACACCACCATACAACATACTGGACACCTTCATATAACATACTGGACACCCCATACAACATACTGGACACCTCCATACAACATACTGGACACCTCCATACAACATACTGGACACCCCCATACAACATACTGGACACCCCCATACAGTATACTGGACACCCCCATACAACATACTGAACACCCCCATACAATATACTGGACACCCCCATACAACATACTGAACACCCCCATACAATATACTGGACACCCCCATACAACATACTGGACACCCCCATACAACATACTGGACACCTCCATACAACATACTGGACACCCCCATACAGTATACTGGACACCCCCATACAACATACTGGACACCCCCATACAACATACTGGACACCCCCATACAACATACTGGACACCCCCATACAACATACTGGACACCCCCATACAATATACTGGACACCCCCATACAACATACTGAACACCCCCATACAATATACTGGACACCCCCATACAACATACTGGACACCTCCATATAACATACTGGACACCCCCATACAACATACTGGACACCCCCATACAATATACTGGACACCCCCATACAACATACTGGACACCCCCATACAACATACTGGACACCCCCATATAACATACTGGACACCCCCATACAACATACTGGAAACCCCCATATAACATACTGGACACCCCCATACAACATACTGGACACCCCCATACAACATACTGGACACCCCCATACAACATACTGGACACCCCCATACAACATACTGGACACCCCCATACAACATACTGGACACCATCATACAACATACTGGACACCCCCATATAACATACTGGACACCTCCATACAACATACTGGACACCCCCATACAACATACTGGACACCCCCATACAATATACTGGACACCCCCATACAACATACTGGACACCCCCATACAATATACTGGACACCCCCATACAACATACTGGACACCCCCATACAACATACTGAACACCCCCATACAATATACTGGACACCCCCATACAACATACTGGACACCCCCATACAATATACTGGACACCCCCATACAACATACTGGACACCCCCATACAACATACTGGACACCCCCATACAATATACTGGACACCCCCATACAACATACTGGACACCCCCATACAACATACTGGACACCCCATATAACATACTGGACACCCCCATACAACATACTGGACACCCCCATACAACATACTGGACACCCCCATACAACATACTGGACACCTCCATACAATATACTGGACACCCCCATATAACATACTGGACACCCCCATATAACATACTGGACACCCCCATATAACATACTGGACACCCCCATACAACATACTGGACACCTCCATACAATATACTGGACACCCCCATATAACATACTGGACACCCCCTTATAACATACTGGACACCCCCATATAACATACTGGACACCCCCATACAACATACTGGACACCTCCATATAGCATACTGTACACCCCATACAACATACTGGACACCTCCATATAACATACTGGACACCCCCATATAACAAACTGGACACCCCCATACAACATACTGGACACCCACATATAACATACTGGACACCCCCATACAACATACTGGACACCCCCATACAATATACTGGACACCCCCATACAACATACTGGACACCCCCATATAACATACTGGACACCCCCATACAACATACTGGACACCCCCATATAACATACTGGACACCCCCATACAACATACTGGACACCCCCATACAATATACTGGACACCCCCATACAACATACTGGACACCCCCATATAACATACTGGACACCCCCATACAACATACTGGACACCCCCATACAACATACTGGACACCTCCATACAACATACTGGACACCTCCATACAATATACTGGACACCCCCATATAACATACTGGACACCCCCATATAACATACTGGACACCCCCATATAACATACTGGACACCCCCATACAACATACTTGACACCCCCATACAACATACTGGACACCCCCATACAATATACTGGACACCCCCATACAACATACTGGACACCTCCATATAACATACTGGACACAACCATATAACATACTGGACACCCCCATATAACATACTGGACACCTCCATACAACATACTGGACACCCCCATACAACATACTGGACACCCCATACAATATACTGGACACCCCCATACAACATACTGGACACCCCCATACAATATACTGGACACCACCATACAACATACTGGACACCTCCATATAACATACTGGACACCCCATACAACATACTGGACACCTCCATACAACATACTGGACACCCCCATACAACATACTGGACACCCCCATACAACATACTGGACACCCCCATACAGTATACTGGACACCCCCATACAACATACTGAACACCCCCATACAATATACTGGACACCCCCATACAACATACTGAACACCCCCATACAACATACTGGACACCCCCATACAACATACTGGACACCCCCATACAACATACTGGACACCCCCATACAACATACTGGACACCATCATACAACATACTGGACACCCCCATATAACATACTGGACACCTCCATACAATATACTGGACACCCCCATACAACATACTGGACACCCCCATACAATATACTGGACACCCCCATACAACATACTGGACACCCCCATACAATATACTGGACACCCCCATACAACATACTGGACACCCCCATACAACATACTGAACACCCCCATACAATATACTGGACACCCCCATACAACATACTGGACACCCCCATACAATATACTGGACACCCCCATACAACATACTGGACACCCCCATACAACATACTGGACACCCCCATACAATATACTGGACACCCCCATACAACATACTGGACACCCCCATACAACATACTGGACACCCCATATAACATACTGGACACCCCCATACAACATACTGGACACCCCCATACAACATACTGGACACCCCCATACAACATACTGGACACCTCCATACAATATACTGGACACCCCCATATAACATACTGGACACCCCCATATAACATACTGGACACCCCAATATAACATACTGGACACCCCCATATAACATACTGGACACCCCCATACAACATACTGGACACCTCCATACAATATACTGGACACCCCCATATAACATACTGGACACCCCCTTATAACATACTGGACACCCCCATATAACATACTGGACACCCCCATACAACATACTGGACACCTCCATATAGCATACTGTACACCCCATACAACATACTGGACACCTCCATATAACATACTGGACACCCCCATATAACATACTGGACACCCCCATACAACATACTGGACACCCCCATATAACATACTGGACACCCCCATACAACATACTGGACACCCCCATACAATATACTGGACACCCCCATACAACATACTGGACACCCCCATATAACATACTGGACACCCCCATACAACATACTGGACACCCCCATATAACATACTGGACACCCCCATACAACATACTGGACACCCCCATACAATATACTGGACACCCCCATACAACATACTGGACACCCCCATATAACATACTGGACACCCCCATACAACATACTGGACACCCCCATACAACATACTGGACACCTCCATACAACATACTGGACACCTCCATACAATATACTGGACACCCCCATATAACATACTGGACACCCCCATATAACATACTGGACACCCCCATATAACATACTGGACACCCCCATACAACATACTTGACACCCCCATACAACATACTGGACACCCCCATACAATATACTGGACACCCCCATACAACATACTGGACACCTCCATATAACATACTGGACACCCCCATATAACATACTGGACACCCCCATATAACATACTGGACACCTCCAAACAACATACTGGACACCCCCATACAACATACTGGATACCCCATACAATATACTGGACACCCCCATACAACATACTGGACACCCCCATACAATATACTGGACACCACCATACAACATACTGGACACCTCCATATAACATACTGGACACCCCATACAACATACTGGACACCTCCATACAACATACTGGACACCTCCATACAACATACTGGACACCCCCATACAACATACTGGACACCCCCATACAGTATACTGGACACCCCCATACAACATACTGAACACCCCCATACAATATACTGGACACCCCCATACAACATACTGAACACCCCCATACAACATACTGGACACCCCCATACAACATACTGGACACCCCCTTACAACATACTGGACACCATCATACAACATACTGGACACCCCCATATAACATACTGGACACCTCCATACAACATACTGGACACCCCCATACAACATACTGGACACCCCCATACAATATACTGGACACCCCCATACAACATACTGGACACCCCCATACAATATACTGGACACCCCCATACAACATACTGGACACCCCCATACAACATACTGAACACCCCCATACAATATACTGGACACCCCCATACAACATACTGGACACCCCCATACAATATACTGGACACCCCCATACAACATACTGGACACCCCCATACAACATACTGGACACCCCCATACAATATACTGGACACCCCCATACAACATACTGGACACCCCCATACAACATACTGGACACCCCATATAACATACTGGACACCCCCATACAACATACTGGACACCCCCATACAACATACTGGACACCCCCATACAACATACTGGACACCTCCATACAATATACTGGACACCCCCATATAACATACTGGACACCTCCATATAACATACTGGACACCCCCATATAACATACTGGACACCCCCATATAACATAATGGACACCCCCATAAAACATACTGGACACCTCCATACAATATACTGGACACCCCCATATAACATACTGGACACCCCCTTATAACATACTGGACACCCCCATATAACATACTGGACACCCCCATACAACATACTGGACACCTCCATATAGCATACTGGACACCCCATACAACATAATGGACACCTCCATATAACATACTGGACACCCCCATATAACATACTGGACACCCCCATACAACATACTGGACACCCCCATATAACATACTGGACACCCCCATACAACATACTGGACACCCCCATACAATATACTGGACACCCCCATACAACATACTGGACACCCCCATATAACATACTTGACACCCCCATACAACATACTGGACACCCCCATATAACATACTGGACACCCCCATACAACATACTGGACACCCCCATACAATATACTGGACACCCCCATACAACATACTGGACACCCCCATATAACATACTGGACACCCCCATACAACATACTGGACACCCCCATACAACATACTGGACACCTCCATACAACATACTGGACACCTCCATACAATATACTGGACACCCCCATATAACATACTGGACACCCCCATATAACATACTGGACACCACCATATAACATACTGGACACCCCCATATAACATACTGGACACCCCCATATAACATACTGGACACCCCCATACAACATACTGGACACCTCCATATAACATACTGGACACCCCCATACAACATACTGGACACCTCCATACAACATACTGGACACCTCCATACAATATACTGGACACCCCCATACAACATACTGGACACCTCCATATAACATACTGGACACCCCCATATAACATACTGGACACCCCCATATAACATACTGGACACCCCCATATAACATACTGGACACCCCAATATAACATACTGGACACCCCCATATAACATACTGGACACCCCCATACAACATACTGGACACCTCCATACAATATACTGGACACCCCCATATAACATACTGGACACCCCCTTATAACATACTGGACACCCCCATATAACATACTGGACACCCCCATACAACATACTGGACACCTCCATATAGCATACTGTACACCCCATACAACATACTGGACACCTCCATATAACATACTGGACACCCCCATATAACATACTGGACACCCCCATACAACATACTGGACACCCCCATATAACATACTGGACACCCCCATACAACATACTGGACACCCCCATACAATATACTGGACACCCCCATACAACATACTGGACACCCCCATATAACATACTGGACACCCCCATACAACATACTGGACACCCCCATATAACATACTGGACACCCCCATACAACATACTGGACACCCCCATACAATATACTGGACACCCCCATACAACATACTGGACACCCCCATATAACATACTGGACACCCCCATACAACATACTGGACACCCCCATACAACATACTGGACACCTCCATACAACATACTGGACACCTCCATACAATATACTGGACACCCCCATATAACATACTGGACACCCCCATATAACATACTGGACACCCCCATATAACATACTGGACACCCCCATACAACATACTTGACACCCCCATACAACATACTGGACACCCCCATACAATATACTGGACACCCCCATACAACATACTGGACACCTCCATATAACATACTGGACACCCCCATATAACATACTGGACACCCCCATATAACATACTGGACACCCCCTTATAACATACTGGACACCCCCATATAACATACTGGACACCCCCATACAACATACTGGACACCTCCATATAGCATACTGGACACCCCATACAACATACTGGACACCCCCATACAACATACTGGACACCTCCATACAACATACTGGACACCTCCATACAATATACTGGACACCCCCATATAACATACTGGACACCCCCATATAACATACTGGACACCCCCATATAACATACTGGACACCCCCATACAACATACTGGACACCCCCATACAACATACTGGACACCTCCATACAACATACTGGACACCTCCATACAATATACTGGACACCCCCATATAACATACTGGACACCCCCATATAACATACTGGACACCACCATATAACATACTGGACACCCCCATATAACATACTGGACACCCCCATATAACATACTGGACACCCCCATACAACATACTGGACACCTCCATATAACATACTGGACACCCCCATACAACATACTGGACACCTCCATACAACATACTGGACACCTCCATACAATATACTGGACACCCCCATACAACATACTGGACACCTCCATATAACATACTGGACACCCCCATATAACATACTGGACACCCCCATATAACATACTGGACACCCCCATATAACATACTGGACACCCCAATATAACATACTGGACACCCCCATATAACATACTGGACACCCCCATACAACATACTGGACACCTCCATACAATATACTGGACACCCCCATATAACATACTGGACACCCCCTTATAACATACTGGACACCCCCATATAACATACTGGACACCCCCATACAACATACTGGACACCTCCATATAGCATACTGTACACCCCATACAACATACTGGACACCTCCATATAACATACTGGACACCCCCATATAACATACTGGACACCCCCATACAACATACTGGACACCCCCATATAACATACTGGACACCCCCATACAACATACTGGACACCCCCATACAATATACTGGACACCCCCATACAACATACTGGACACCCCCATATAACATACTGGACACCCCCATACAACATACTGGACACCCCCATATAACATACTGGACACCCCCATACAACATACTGGACACCCCCATACAATATACTGGACACCCCCATACAACATACTGGACACCCCCATATAACATACTGGACACCCCCATACAACATACTGGACACCCCCATACAACATACTGGACACCTCCATACAACATACTGGACACCTCCATACAATATACTGGACACCCCCATATAACATACTGGACACCCCCATATAACATACTGGACACCCCCATATAACATACTGGACACCCCCATACAACATACTTGACACCCCCATACAACATACTGGACACCCCCATACAATATACTGGACACCCCCATACAACATACTGGACACCTCCATATAACATACTGGACACCCCCATATAACATACTGGACACCCCCATATAACATACTGGACACCCCCTTATAACATACTGGACACCCCCATATAACATACTGGACACCCCCATACAACATACTGGACACCTCCATATAGCATACTGGACACCCCATACAACATAATGGACACCCCCATACAATATACTGGACACCCCCATACAACATACTGGACACCCCCATACAATATACTGGACACCCCCATACAACATACTGGACACCCCCATACAACATACTGGACACCCCCTTACAACATACTGGACACCATCATACAACATACTGGACACCCCCATATAACATACTGGACACCTCCATACAACATACTGGACACCCCCATACAACATACTGGACACCCCCATATAACATACTGGACACCCCCATACAACATACTGGACACCCCCATATAACATACTGGACACCCCCATACAACATACTGGACACCCCCATACAATATACTGGACACCCCCATACAACATACTGGACACCCCCATATAACATACTTGACACCCCCATACAACATACTGGACACCCCCATATAACATACTGGACACCCCCATACAACATACTGGACACCCCCATACAATATACTGGACACCCCCATACAACATACTGGACACCCCCATATAACATACTGGACACCCCCATACAACATACTGGACACCCCCATACAACATACTGGACACCTCCATACAACATACTGGACACCTCCATACAATATACTGGACACCCCCATATAACATACTGGACACCCCCATATAACATACTGGACACCACCATATAACATACTGGACACCCCCATATAACATACTGGACACCCCCATATAACATACTGGACACCCCCATACAACATACTGGACACCTCCATATAACATACTGGACACCCCCATACAACATACTGGACACCTCCATACAACATACTGGACACCTCCATACAATATACTGGACACCCCCATACAACATACTGGACACCTCCATATAACATACTGGACACCCCCATATAACATACTGGACACCCCCATATAACATACTGGACACCCCCATATAACATACTGGACACCCCAATATAACATACTGGACACCCCCATATAACATACTGGACACCCCCATACAACATACTGGACACCTCCATACAATATACTGGACACCCCCATATAACATACTGGACACCCCCTTATAACATACTGGACACCCCCATATAACATACTGGACACCCCCATACAACATACTGGACACCTCCATATAGCATACTGTACACCCCATACAACATACTGGACACCTCCATACAACATACTGGACACCCCCATATAACATACTGGACACCCCCATACAACATACTGGACACCCCCATATAACATACTGGACACCCCCATACAACATACTGGACACCCCCATACAATATACTGGACACCCCCATACAACATACTGGACACCCCCATATAACATACTGGACACCCCCATACAACATACTGGACACCCCCATATAACATACTGGACACCCCCATACAACATACTGGACACCCCCATACAATATACTGGACACCCCCATACAACATACTGGACACCCCCATATAACATACTGGACACCCCCATACAACATACTGGACACCCCCATACAACATACTGGACACCTCCATACAACATACTGGACACCTCCATACAATATACTGGACACCCCCATATAACATACTGGACACCCCCATATAACATACTGGACACCCCCATATAACATACTGGACACCCCCATACAACATACTTGACACCCCCATACAACATACTGGACACCCCCATACAATATACTGGACACCCCCATACAACATACTGGACACCTCCATATAACATACTGGACACCCCCATATAACATACTGGACACCCCCATATAACATACTGGACACCTCCAAACAACATACTGGACACCCCCATACAACATACTGGATACCCCATACAATATACTGGACACCCCCATACAACATACTGGACACCCCCATACAATATACTGGACACCACCATACAACATACTGGACACCTCCATATAACATACTGGACACCCCATACAACATACTGGACACCTCCATACAACATACTGGACACCTCCATACAACATACTGGACACCCCCATACAACATACTGGACACCCCCATACAGTATACTGGACACCCCCATACAACATACTGAACACCCCCATACAATATACTGGACACCCCCATACAACATACTGAACACCCCCATACAACATACTGGACACCCCCATACAACATACTGGACACCCCCTTACAACATACTGGACACCATCATACAACATACTGGACACCCCCATATAACATACTGGACACCTCCATACAACATACTGGACACCCCCATACAACATACTGGACACCCCCATACAATATACTGGACACCCCCATACAACATACTGGACACCCCCATACAATATACTGGACACCCCCATACAACATACTGGACACCCCCATACAACATACTGAACACCCCCATACAATATACTGGACACCCCCATACAACATACTGGACACCCCCATACAATATACTGGACACCCCCATACAACATACTGGACACCCCCATACAACATACTGGACACCCCCATACAATATACTGGACACCCCCATACAACATACTGGACACCCCCATACAACATACTGGACACCCCATATAACATACTGGACACCCCCATACAACATACTGGACACCCCCATACAACATACTGGACACCCCCATACAACATACTGGACACCTCCATACAATATACTGGACACCCCCATATAACATACTGGACACCTCCATATAACATACTGGACACCCCCATATAACATACTGGACACCCCCATATAACATACTGGACACCCCCATAAAACATACTGGACACCTCCATACAATATACTGGACACCCCCATATAACATACTGGACACCCCCTTATAACATACTGGACACCCCCATATAACATACTGGACACCCCCATACAACATACTGGACACCTCCATATAGCATACTGGACACCCCATACAACATAATGGACACCTCCATATAACATACTGGACACCCCCATATAACATACTGGACACCCCCATACAACATACTGGACACCCCCATATAACATACTGGACACCCCCATACAACATACTGGACACCCCCATACAATATACTGGACACCCCCATACAACATACTGGACACCCCCATATAACATACTTGACACCCCCATACAACATACTGGACACCCCCATATAACATACTGGACACCCCCATACAACATACTGGACACCCCCATACAATATACTGGACACCCCCATACAACATACTGGACACCCCCATATAACATACTGGACACCCCCATACAACATACTGGACACCCCCATACAACATACTGGACACCTCCATACAACATACTGGACACCTCCATACAATATACTGGACACCCCCATATAACATACTGGACACCCCCATATAACATACTGGACACCACCATATAACATACTGGACACCCCCATATAACATACTGGACACCCCCATATAACATACTGGACACCCCCATACAACATACTGGACACCTCCATATAACATACTGGACACCCCCATACAACATACTGGACACCTCCATACAACATACTGGACACCTCCATACAATATACTGGACACCCCCATACAACATACTGGACACCTCCATATAACATACTGGACACCCCCATATAACATACTGGACACCCCCATATAACATACTGGACACCTCCATACAACATACTGGACACCCCCATACAACATACTGGACACCCAATACAACATACTGGACACCCCCATACAACATACTGGACACCTCCATACAACATACTGGACACCTCCATACAATATACTGGACACCCCCATACAACATACTGGACACCCCCATACAACATACTGGACACCCCCATACAACATACTGGACACCCCCATACAACATACTGGACACCTCCATACAACATACTGGACACCCCCATACAACATACTGGACACCTCCATACAACATACTGGACACCCCTATACAACATACTGGACACCCCCATACAACATACTGGACACCTCCATACAACATACTGGACACCCCCATACAACATACTGGACACCCCCATACAACATACTGGACACCTCCATAAACATACTGGACACCCCCATACAACATACTGGACACCCCATATAATATACTGGACACCTCCATACAACATACTGGACACCCCCATACAACATACTGGACACCTCCATACAACATACTGGACACCCCCATACAACATACTGGACACCTCCATACAACATACTGGACACCCCCATACAACATACTGGACACCCCATATAATATACTGGACACCTCCATACAACATACTGGACACCCCCATACAACATACTGGACACCCCCATACAACATACTGGACACCTCCATACAACATACTGGACACCCCCATACAACATACTGGACACCCCATATAATATACTGGACACCTCCATACAACATACTGGACACCCCCATACAATATACTGGACACCCCATACAATATACTGGACACCCCCATATAACATACTGGACACCCCCATACAACATACTGGACACCCCCATACAACATACTTGACACCTCCATACAACATACTGGACACCCCCATACAACATACTGGACACCCCCATACAATATACTGGACATCTCCATACAATATACTGGACACCCCCATACAACATACTGGACACCTCCATATAACATACTGGACACCCCCATACAACATACTGGACACCCCCATACAACATACTGGACACCCCCATACAACATACTGGACACCTCCATATAACATACTGGACACCTCCATACAATATACTGGACACCTCCATATAACATACTGGACACCTCCATACAACATACTGGACACCTCCATACAACATACTGGACACCTCCATACAACATACTGGACACCTCCATACAACATACTGGACACCTCCATACAATATACTGGACACCCCCATACAACATACTGGACACCTCCATAAACATACTGGACACCTCCATATAACATACTGGACATCTCCATACAACATACTGGGCACCCCATACAACATACTGGACACCTCCATACAACATACTGGACACCTCCATACAACATACTGGACACCCCCATACAATATACTGGACACCTCCATATAACATACTGGACACCTCCATAAACATACTGGACACCTCCATACAATATACTGGACACCTCCATAAACATACTGGACACCTCCATACAATATACTGGACACCTCCATAAACATACTGGACACCTCCATAAACATACTGGACACCTCCATACAATATACTGGACACCTCCATAAACATACTGGACACCTCCATAAACATACTGGACACCTCCATAAACATACTGGACACCTCCATACAACATACTGGACACCTCCATAAACATACTGGACACCTCCATAAAGATACTGGACACCTCCATAAACATACTGGACACCTCCATACAACATACTGGACACCTCCATAAACATACTGGACACCCCCATACAACATACTGGACACCCCCATACAACATACTGGACACCTCCATAAACATACTGGACACCTCCATAAACATACTGGACACCTCCATAAACATACTGGACACCCCATACAACATACTGGACACCTCCATAAACATACTGGACACCTCCATAAACATACTGGACACCTCCATAAACATACTGGACACCTCCATACAATATACTGGACACCTCCATACAACATACTGGACACCTCCATAAACATACTGGACACCTCCATAAACATACTGGACACCTCCATACAATATACTGGACACCTCCATAAACATACTGGACACCTCCATAAACATACTGGACACCTCCATACAACATACTGGACACCACCATACAACATACTGGACACCTCCATACAATATACTGGACACCCCCATATAACATACTGGACACCCCCATATAACATACTGGACACCTCCATACAATATACTGGACACCCCCATATAACATACTGGACACCCCCATACAACATACTGGACACCTCCATACAATATACTGGACACCCCCATATAACATACTGGACACCCCCATACAACATACTGGACACCTCCATACAATATACTGGACACCTCCATAAACATACTGGACACCTCCATACAACATACTGGACACCTCCATACAATATACTGGACACCTCCATATAACATACTGGACACCCCCATACAACATACTGGACACCCCCATAAACATACTGGACACCCCCATATAACATCCTGGACACCCCATACAACATACTGGACACCTCCATAAACATACTGGACACCTCCATAAACATACTGGACACCTCCATACAACATACTGGACACCCCCATACAATATACTGGACACCTCCATATAACATACTGGACACCTCCATACAACATACTGGACACCTCCATAAACATACTGGACACCTCCATACAATATACTGGACACCTCCATAAACATACTGGACACCCCCATACAACCTACTGGACACCTCCATAAACATACTGGACACCTCCATACAACATACTGGACACCCCCATATAACATACTGGACACCTCCATACAACATACTGGACACCCCCATACAATATACTGGACACCTCCATACAACATACTGGACACCTCCATACAGTATACTGGACACCCCCATACAACATACTGGACACCCCCATATAACATACTGGACACCTCCATACAACATACTGGACACCCCCATACAACATACTGGACACCTCCATACAATATACTGGACACCTCCATACAACATACTGGACACCTCCATACAACATACTGGACACCTCCATACAATATACTGGACACCCCCATATAACATACTGAACACCCCCATACAATATACTGGACACCCCCATACAATATACTGGACACCCCCATACAACATACTGGACACCTCCATACAACATACTGGACACCCCCATACAACATACTGGACACCCCCATATAACATACTGGACACCTCCATACAACATACTGGACACCCCCATACAACATACTGGACACCTCCATACAACATACTGGACACCCCATACAACATACTGGACACCCCCATATAACATACTGGACACCCCCATACAATATACTGGACACCCCCATACAATATACTGGACACCTCCATACAATATACTGGACACCTCCATACAACATACTGGACACCTCCATATAACATACTGGACACCTCCATACAACATACTGGACACCTCCATACAACATACTGGACACCTCCATACAATATACTGGACACCTCCATACAACATACTGGACACCTCCATATAACATACTGGACACCTCCATACAACATACTGGACACCTCCATACAACATACTGGACACCTCCATACAATATACTGGACACCCCCATATAATATACTGGACACCTCCATATAACATACTGGACACCCCCATATAACATACTGGACACCTCCATATAACATACTGGACACCTCCATACAACATACTGGACACCCCCATATAACATACTGGACACCTCCATACAACATACTGGACACCTCCATACAATATACTGGACACCCCCATATAACATACTGGACACCCCCATACAACATACTGGACACCTCCATATAACATACTGGACACCTCCATACAATATACTGGACACCCCCATACAATATACTGGACACCCCCATACAACATACTGAACACCTCCATATAACATACTGGACACCTCCATACAATATACTGGACACCCCCATACAACATACTGAACACCTCCATATAACATACTGGACACCTCCATATAACATACTGGACACCTCCATACAATATACTGGACACCCCCATATAACATACTGGACACCTCCATACAACATACTGGACACCTCCATACAACATACTGGACACCTCCATACAATATACTGGACACCCCCATATAACATACTGGACACCTCCATACAACATACTGGACACCTCCATACAATATACTGGACACCCCCATATAACATACTGGACACCTCCATATAACATACTGGACACCTCCATACAACATACTGGACATTCAAATCCTACATAGCATTTCATTCAACAAATGAAAGTACAAAATTTAGCATTATCATCAAAGTTCAGTTCATGATTCTAATAATCCGGAAGTTTAAGGAGTAAGCGCCCTGTCTCTGACACCAAAGCGCTTAAAAATCCCAACCAAATCAAGCACTGATAAGATAATCTTTGGTAAGGAGTAGTCATACATTGTAAAATTTTTATATTTCTGATGACATGAATGCGCAAAGGTTTATTTTGCTGGAAACTTTTACAGGCAACACTGACCTTCCTATCCAGTATTATAAACGCAGTCGGTTTTTGCACATGCCAGAAACAAAAAACATTGTGATCTGGGCCTAGTGCGATCGCTCCCATTAAAAATTGTTGTCGTTTTAACTTGCTTCTGAAATACTACGAATGAAAAGGTGATTTTTTTTCATAACACGAGTTGACATTGGAAATCATTTTTTATCATGAAGTTGTACAAATATTTACTGCATAGACTAACAGTCACTGCGAAGGTAAGTTCTACATAATGCCTGAAATTGCATCAAATATGAAGTCTCAAAGGGCCATAACTCTTGTTAATATTGTCGAATCAAACTGTCATTCAGGAAAACACAACTTCATGTCATGATTATTAAGCCTACTAAGTTTGAAAGATATTAGTTGAAAACTGTATGAGAAGATCTCCGGACAAAACAACAGTTTACAACAGAAATGCATTTTCTACATAATGCCTATATTTTGCAGTTGCAAATATGCAATGCTGTTACGCGAACAGTTGAAATAACCCAACAGAACCTGTAATATATGTTACATATTATACCTTTTCGTGGTAAAATACAATTTTTTTTGAGGAATTAAAGAAAATATGAAAAAGTTTTGACACTTTCTACATAGTCTACAACAGAAATGCATTTTCTACATCGTGCCTTTATCTAACTATGTATGGCTGTTACGCGAAAAGTTGAATTAACTCCACAAAACCCGTAATATATGTTTAATATTATAGCTTTTCGAAATACTATACCAAATTTTAGAAGAAATGAAGAAAACACAAAAATGTTCTGACGTTTTCTACATAATGCCCGAAATTACATCCCAAAGGGCCATAACTCTTGTAAATATTGTTGAATCAAACTGTCATTCAGGAAAACACAACTTCATATCATGGTGGTCAAGCCTAGCAAGTTTGAAAGAAACTGGTTGAAAACTGTAAGAGGAGATCTCTGGACAAATAAAAGTTTACGACGATACCATAATATGTCCCGTCATTTTTGACGGGTGAATAAAAATAGAATCTGAAATTATAATTGTTAACAGATTAAATTTGCAGTTCATTAAATTATCCGTTATAGATAATAAATTGTTGTCATAAAGTTTCCGGCTAAAATATCAATAAATATTAGTATTAGTAGACGTCACAAAAGAATTGTTGTTCTGATGACAGCTACCTCTGAAGCCGAAACATGTTAACCACGCTCCAATAAAAAACATTGAACTATTGGAAGAACCTCTGTGTTGGACTCCCTATTGTACTGTACATTACCTGGATTTTGTGGGGAGACCTTGTGTGTATACACCTGTATCCACGGCAGGTTCGACGGGATATCTACAGTACATTTTACTACCTCCCGGGAGGTTGTGTCTCCACCCTCCCATATTTATGTAACCATAGTTACCATCATGTGTATTCTACATGTATCACTTTTGTACCTGGTATAACTCACTAAGGCCACGCAATCAATACAAGGATTTTACAGTGACAATCACTTTACCTGCTACACCTGATCATAAAATGGGAGTCATTTCTTTCCAATGATGGGCTCATCAGACAACTCTAGACTGGAACATATAAGATTAGGCTGTACACAAACACCACTGTATTCCTCTGACAAAGTAAAAAGTAAAGAGTGTACTTGAACACATGCAAGCTTTAAGGTAAACATTCAAATACAGTTTCTACTCCCCAATGACTAACATGTGCACAAGGTCAGACTTGCTTTGCAGACAAGGTTGTATAAATACAATTTGAAAATCAACAATGCTGCTAAAAAATATGGGAACAAAGATCAACAATTTCAACCAATAGGAAAATTATTAAAAGTTAAAAAATAAATATGTAATTCTTAACAATTAACGCAGATATGACACATAAAATTCATTTCAAGATTTAAGATAAAACAACTTAAAGAGACTTACAGTAAAACCTCGTTATGTCGCCACCTTCTGTTCACAGCGATTTTGGCGATATAACGAGTTTGGTGGTATATCGGGTTCGACATTCAAACCCGAGTTTGCCGTCCAAACCTTATAACAAGTGTTTCAATAACAACTGTTAACTTTGAAGATCAAAATTAACTTCAGAAAAATTCATTCATATCACATTATTGCATCGAATTGTACATAAATATACATTTATCCCTTATCGTGCTATCGCAGCATATTTCGCGATGCAGACCTACCGCTCTGACTGCTTATCGCGGCATATAGGCCTACCGTCTGAAAACAAATACGGGAATGTCCCCGTTTTGCTGCGAGTCAAATATGGAAATGATGACATCTTCTCAACATGTAATTCTGTGTAATTTGATTGGCTGATAAAAATACTCTCGGAGATTTCCTTCACCAACACGAACTTGTATGCAAAATGCCAGAATCGATTCGGCCTTTGATGATGATGAGGAGAGGGATGTTTTTTTCCTCAAATTTGAATGGTTTCATGATATTGTTTTCATCATAACTTCCGAAACTTACCAGTAGAAAGACAACAAAGGAATAGCCATTGTTCATTGATTCCATGTGTGTACACGCGGACACCTGTCAGTCGGCAGTCAGTCACATAACAATAACATCTCAACGCGTCCTTCTGACCTCAATTTGGCGATAATAACGAGGTCATGATAGTGTTATTTGAACCATTTGTTCTGGAAATATTATGGCAGATGGCGATAGGCGAGTTTGGCGGTAAAAGGGTGCATTAACGTAGATGGAAATCCATTCTGAATAAATTCATGGGGATAAACGGGTTTGGCGGTATAAGGGGTGGCGATATAATAGGGTTTTACTGTATATGGATAAATGTCACTGTTAAAAAATCTTATTAAACGCAACCTTTCCTGAAAATATGTCATAAAACTTACACTTTCACTAAATTACACAAATTAAAAGTTTTAGAAACGCTGCTAATAATTACTTTAAAGTATACGACCTAACCAGCAAGGTACGGGGTGAAACTGGTAGGCGTTGTGAAGCCATGCAAAGCAAGCTTCGTTGTAAGACAATAAACGAGGCCAGCCAGTGGGGCACATATAACACTGGAATGTTTAGGGCTTGTGGTTGTATACCTGGCATAGATTATCATGGTGTTTTCTCATTGATTTGCTATAGGCTATCGATACGAGGAAATAAAAATACTTTCATTATCAGATATTGTATGACATCTCGAAGTTAAACTCAAAGGGTGGTAAATATACATACATGTATGCATATCCAATAAATTATTAATACCTCGTTCGGGCCTCCTCTAACTAGATTCTTTGCTACGAACAACATAGTACACTAGCTACCTGCCTGAAAATGAGATAATCATTTTGTGTTAGAATAATATCCATTAACGAGGTGTGCATAAGAAAAGAGACATTTAAGATGTAAAATATGTAAGAATGGAAAAACAATGGGTAAAAGCCTGGCACAAGTGTCTTTGCTTACAAACACCTCGGTTTTCATTTCTTTGTCGTGACGAGGCGGGACAGAATTTCCAGTGACAGATCATGATGTGACCGATTCGGCCAAACAGCAGACGAAACACTTGAAATTTCAATCCAGTATTATGTGTCCAATTTTACAGTTGACAGTATGACCACACAAATCTCTTAATTTTTGGTAGATTTAGGCAATTATTACACTAATATCCTGTTTCCTTGCTATGATATACAATGTATACGGCAATAGTCCCTTTAAACTATTCACTGTTGTTGGTTTGGTTGTTGGCATGCAGGGGACAGTAATAATCGAGGTAACTAGGGTATTGGCATCATCGGAAACCCACGATACACTTCTCTGACATTTGCATAATGTGGGCTAAAATAGATGGAAACCCTTGTTTTCGTACTTTAATAGAAACCAATTAACATATCGATACTTTTATCAATGACTACATGCAGCCGGGACATTCATCTGGGGATATCCTGTTTAATTTGTAGAATCGCCTGTCAACAAAACCTGTTGATTGTGTTATAATTGTGTCGATTATGTTAGTATATAAAGTCCTACTATACGGCGATTGACATCGGTGTCATGCCTACAGAAACATACTGATCGTGGTCAAGGTTAAATGATCTGACAGAGTGTCATGAGAAACGACCATTCTGATTGGTTGAAATCTCCGAATAAACTTCTATTCGAAAAAAGAAGATTTAAAACATTCTAGCCAACGGTATGCAAACGTCAGAAAAATGTACCATGGGTTTCCACTATGGGGTATTGGAGAAAAGCCATGTGGTCGGCAAGTGACACCCAGTACCTTTTCATGTCTGATTAGGCTATCAATCCACATTAATCTCCTTGATGAAAGGTTAGTGCACTATATATCTATATCCTCTGTTAGTCCAACTTATACCATAGATAATTGGTGTTGATATTAAGGAATCTCTTAACCACTGAAATTTAAATACAGTCGAACATCGTTATCTGGGAGTCATCAGGACTTTGGTAAAACTTGGGAGTTATTCGAGTTAAAAAAGTTTGAATGTTTAGTTAACTTTTTCCAGGACCAATTCACTACTGTCAAATGACTTCATTAAAATCTAATGAATTAATATGAGCACAGTTCTCGGGTGCCGAAGGCAGCCGAGCCAAGCTCTTGAATGGTAACACATGCGTATGGAAATACAGAGTTGTTTCACCTTGCAACCATTTGCCTTTGATTTTTTTTGTCAGGAAGTGGCCTCCAGTTGGAAAACCAGAAAAACATCACACAATCAAGTAACATCACACAATTATGTTACATCACACTCTGCCTTCATCAGCTATTTCCAGAAGGTTGACAATAACCAAAATATCTTTGTCTGTTGCCTTTATCTCTGTCGTTGCATGCTTCAGAAGCTGGGTTTTTTCGACTTGCTGACTTTAAATTACAGAAATTGTATCTCATTCTGAACATGGATAATTCTCAGTAAAATCAGAGATTTAAACTATAAAGCTATGCTCTTTTAAGGATTTGCCATTGTCATATTACACAAATGATTATTTTTTTCCTATTTGTACAGTGTATGTGAAAACTGCTCTCTGATTGGTAATTTTTTTCTTTTCTTCTTTTCATTTCTTGTGAAAAAAAAATCCATGGCTCCCACACTGGATCCTGATTGGTGGAGTCAATAGAAACGTTAACAGAATAGAGACGTGCTCAAGACTACTTTTTTTCTTCTGAATGAAATTCCTGTTTAATGTAGCGTAATGCGGATTTCTTAGCATAAACATTAATATAACCAAAATTTACACATGTAGTCAGCTGGTACCTTTTTATTATTGACGCCTAGAAATTGTCATTTGTTGTACTGATGCCTCATTTTTTATTCCATTTCTGTATATTTCTGTTTGGAAGTGATTGGCTAGCCAATTAATGATTTACTCCAATTTTGAAAAATGGCGTGACTGGCAGTATCTATGACATCACATTTTTTTATGCATACAAATATGTCATGATTTGTTTGAAATATAATCTGTCATATTACCGTCTAAATACAACCGTCTAAATACACTCAAAGCGTTTTGCACCTCTTTTTTATTTCTAAAATTAGTTATAAGCTTTGATAGGAATATTGTGTGTTCATTCAGTTTGCATTTTGTTTTTCTTTCATACATCCATGAAACTAAAAACAATACCTAGCAAAGCTTAATTAAAAAGTCAAAAATAATTATTGTTGGAATTACTTGTGTCTAGAAAAAAGCTGTTATTTATAGTCATTAATTTATTAAGTAATGACAATTAATGTAAAGAAAAGTAATTAAATTCAATTAATTTTTCATTATTCTACACAATAAATAAATAATTGGTAATTAAATGAAGAAGTTTGTGAATTTAATGATCATTAATTGTATCTTTAATGACCATAACTTGCACAAATAAATCATCACATTGATAATTAATTTTCTGATGAATTTTCAGTCAAGAAGAAATTAATTGATTATCATGATCATTAATTTTTCTTAAGGTCATCAAAATTCTATACATGAACCTGACTTCTTATTTCAATGCATGGTCATTAATGTATAGTCTCTCTGTATTAAGGATAGTTCATGTTAAATACTTGTGCCATTTAATGTCAATTATGTTTCATCTTTTTTTTAAGATTGAATTACACATGTATTATTTGTACAAGTCAACATGTATAACAACATGTGCTGCATGATCATTTTCAAATACACGTGAGACTGCGTAGAAAATGTACATTCTGCATCTGACTTGTCAAATAAAGCTTTAACTACATAGATACATGAATTGTTTGGGTCCTTTCTGCAGTTTTAAAACTACAAGTTTCCATCATCTACTGCTGCCACAAGGAAGGGAGACAGTTTATCTACATGTATCAGAAATATTCACAAACATAAACTGTACATAACTGCATACAATTTCCAGCTGGGTTCATTGTACCAACAAGGAGAACACATTTACTTACAAGGAGAACACATTTACCAACAAGGAGAACACATTTACTAACAAGGAGAACACATTGTACCAACAAGGAGAACACATTTACCAACAAGGAGAACACATTTACCAACAGGGAGAACACATTTACCAACTAGGAACACACATTTACCAACAAGGAGAACACATTTACCAACAAGGAGAACACATTGTACCAACAAGGAGAACACATTTACCAACTAGGAACACACATTTACCAACAAGGAGAACACATTTACCAACAAGGAACACATATTTACCAACAAGGAGAACATATTTACCAACAAGGAGAACACATTTACCAACAAGGAGAACACATTTACCAACAAGGAGAACACATTTACCAACTAGGAACACACATTTACCAACAAGGAGAACACATTGTACCAACAAGAAGAACACATTTACCAACAAGGAACACACATTTACCAACAAGGAACACACATTTATCAACAAGGAGAACACATTTACCAACTAGGAACACACATTTACCAACAAGAAGAACACATTTACCAACAAGGAGAACACATTTACTAACAAGGAGAACACATTGTACCAACAAGGAGAACACATTTACCAACAAGGAGAACACATTTACCAACAAGGAGAACACATTTACCAACTAGGAACACACATTTACCAACAAGGAGAACACATTTACCAACAAGGAGAACACATTGTACCAACAAGGAGAACACATTTACCAACTAGGAACACACATTTACCAACAAGGAGAACACATTTACCAACAAGGAGAACACATTTACCAACTAGGAACACACATTTACCAACAAGGAGAACACATTTACCAACAAGGAGAACATATTTACCAACAAGGAGAACACATTTACCAACAAGGAGAACACATTTACCAACAAGGAGAACACATTTACCAACTAGGAACACACATTTACCAACAAGGAGAACACATTTACCAACAAGGAGAACACATTGTACCAACAAGGAGAACACATTTACCAACTAGGAACACACATTTACCAACAAGGAGAACACATTTACCAACAAGGAACACACATTTACCAACAAGGAGAACATATTTACCAACAAGGAGAACACATTTACCAACAAGGAGAACACATTTACCAACAAGGAGAACACATTTACCAACTAGGAACACACATTTACCAACAAGGAGAACACATTGTACCAACAAGGAGAACACATTTACCAACAAGGAACACACATTTACCAACAAGGAACACACATTTACCAACAAGGAGAACACATTTACCAACAAGGAGAACACATTTACCAACTAGGAACACACATTTACCAACAAGGAGAACACATTTACCAACAAGGAGAACACATTGTACCAACAAGGAGAACACATTTACCAACTAGGAACACACATTTACCAACAAGGAGAACACATTTACCAACAAGGAACACACATTTACCAACAAGGAGAACATATTTACCAACAAGGAGAACACATTTACCAACAAGGAGAACACATTTACCAACAAGGAGAACACATTTACCAACTAGGAACACACATTTACCAACAAGGAGAACACATTGTACCAACAAGGAGAACACATTTACCAACAAGGAACACACATTTACCAACTAGGAACACACATTTACCAACAAGGAGAACACATTTACCAACAAGGAACACACATTTACCAACAAGGAGAACACATTTACCAACAAGGAGAACACATTGTACCAACAAGGAACACACATTTACCAACAAGGAGAACACATTTACCAACTAGGAGCACACATTTACCAACAAGGAACACACATTTACCAACAAGGAACACACATTTACCAACAAGGAGAACACATTTACCAACAAGGAGAACACATTTACTAACAAGGAGAACACATTGTACCAACAAGGAGAACACATTTACCAACAAGGAGAACACATTTACCAACAAGGAGAACACATTTACCAACTAGGAACACACATTTACCAACAAGGAGAACACATTTACCAACTAGGAGAACACATTGTACCAACAAGGAACACACATTTACCAACAAGGAGAACACATTTACCAACTAGGAGAACACATTTACCAACAAGGAGAACACATTTACCAACTAGGAACACACATTTACTAACAAGGAGAACACATTTACCAACAAGGAGAACACATTTACCAACAAGGAGAACACATTTACCAACAAGGAAAACACATTTACCAACAAGGAGAACACATTTACCAACTAGGAACTCAAAAACACAAACTCAGCAAACAAAATTTCCAGCTGAATTCATTATTTACCAACAAGGAACACAAATTTACTAACTAGGAACACTATAACACAAACTCAGCAAACACAATTTCCAGCAAAATACCTGTATTTACTATTGACTTAAACATCACCTCTACACACATCATATCCAGCTGGGAACACACACGCTCCACCCTATCCCACAATATTACCAGCTAGGAATACATGCTTACCACATCAGCACACATCATTTCCAGATGGGAACACACATTTACCACCTCAGTACACACACTTACCAATTTGACACAATTTAACATAGTAAGACTCATACCAGCTATGATGGCACTCATGTCCTTTGCAGTATGACCAAACACAACACTAAGAACTACTTGTAATCAATAGGATGTTCTTACCCTCCCTGGTCATTATGACAGGATTAGATATATCCGGTTAAAGACACGTCCAGGATCCAAGAGCGTGACCATTCCGCCTATGATACTATCAGTCTAATTAAGCCCTCAGTCAAGATATGTGACACTTTCCTCTCCATTAATACCAATAGTGTGTATAGGTGCCTTAATTAGTCACCAACTTAAATGGATCGGGCCTGTATCATCACAACTATTTAAATAAATGTACCATATCTATGGAATACCAAGGATCATGACAGTTTTAAAGTATCTCTTGAAATAGGCCTGAATACGCCTCTTCATTGAAATCATGAATCATTATATTGACAGATTTGAGGGGTGTATTTCAAGACAACTGCACAGGTGTGAATATTGTCCAAAAAGTCCGGATGTCCAGAAGAATAGCGATCCATTGTTCATGTATACATACAACCAACCACAAATCTTCATCAAACTCGATGCTACAGTGATATCTACCCTAGTAGCTCCTGGTATATATATAAGCTGTCCTTAGCTACCCGCAGTGCTACACAGGGCCCTCCACTGCCAGGAGCACACCATGCCACCATTAGCTCGGCTACAGAAGTACCAGCACAGTTGTCGAAGCCTTCAAATGAGAAGGCAGCATTAAACATTTACTGGACCCAGACATAATCAGATATATACCTTCCATCTAAACAGGTAGATATAACAGCACGTCATACCGCTCTCAGGTAGGATAAAGCCAGGTGTATCGGCTACCTGAGACAGGTAAACGTGTATACACGTACAGGTGAATCCAATATTGTTGAATCAATGAGCAATCCTTTTCCTCTACATACTATATCAATCAATACTCTCTACAGATCTGCTATCCAGTAACACTTGGGCACTCTAAATTTAATTGCCCTTTATTTGCATTCATTTATTCAAAATTACATTCAATCAGTTAAAATTATGCTGTAATTGTGTTTGTTTTTATCTAAAAAGTCAAACCTGGTTGATTATTTTAGGTGTTGATAATTATAGTTGTATGTTCATAATTATTGGCAGTCAGCTTTAAGGTTGTGGAAACAAAGCTTCTCCAAATTCCCAGTATCATTTATTTTGAGGACACAGTATTTTGCATTTTGGGATTTCACTTTTCATAATTCAGTAAGCTCATGATCAACTGAAACAATTCTAATCCTCAGGTCACAATCTAAATCATAACATTTCAGTTGGGCCTGGCCTACTATGCTGTGATGTGTCCTCAAACATTTTTCTGTAACTGACTTCAGAAAGATTACAAGAGATATCGATCCCAGCGGGATCTTGGCGCCCACCATTGATGAATTTTCAATCATTCTTAGAAAGATGGACCTTTTCCCTTCTTATTAAACTCTAATTTATGTACTTAATCTTAGTTCTATGATTCCCCTTGAAAATTAATAATATTTAGAAGGTCTCTTGTCAGGAGTTTTGTTATTCATGATCAGTTCCAAATTCCAAATCCATTTTGAATTTCTTAAAATATAACCATAATAGACTTTCACAGTCAACAAGATGGCCATCTGGCGGCCATATTTTTCTCCTGGAGCAGTCCAAAAATTAGACTATGGATGTACAGCTAGGGACCAAAAAGAACACGCTAATGAAATTTGGAAAGGATCCCGCAAGTACTTCTCAAGAAATAGCGATCACAAACTATCACTGACAAATCAAAGATGGCTGCCTGTCAGCCATATTGTTTATCTGATCTGACAAAAACTGGACCATGCACAACTAGACACTAAGGGGAATTTTAACCTATATGTGAAATTTGAGAATGATCCATCCAGTACTTCTCACGATATAATGGTAACAAAATTTTCATTGTCAAAATCCAACATGGCCACCTGTCAGTCATTATTTTTTTTCGATCAGTCCCATAATCAATACAGCACAACTAGGCACCAAGAGAACCTGAATATGAAATTTGGGAAAGATCCATCCAGTACTTCTCAAGGTATAACGGGAACAAATTTTCATTGTCAAAATCTAAGATGGCCACCTGTCAGCCATTTTGTTTTTCCGATCAGTCCCAAAAACAATACAGCACAAATAAGGACCAAGGGGAACCTGCATATCAAATTTGAGAAAGATCTATCCAGTACTTCTCAAGTTACAACAGTAACAAAAATTGTTTAAGGACAGACAACAGACCACGGACCACGGATGCAGAATGATTTGAATATAGCCCACCATTTGATGATGGTGGGCTAAAAATAGAATATCTTTGATCAATGTCAGTATTCACAGCATTTCCATCACTAATTAAATGTAGCAATAACTCCAGCAATGGACACTAATTAATATAAAGTCTGACCCAAAACTCAGCTGCCATTATACTACATATACACCCTTGTTAATCGCTGTACCATGTAATGATGGTATTAAACCTGAGGCCGAGGGCATGATATAATGAGGTTGACATCCTCATATATAATATAATATATGGCCATCACCAGATACAAGCAACCATATCTCGTATATATACTGTAAATGTACAGGTTTTAGTCTTAATCTTATTTTAGCAAATTTTGCGCTGAAAGCAGTTTGTTAAATTATGATTGGTTAACTACAGTTTCTACAGCAAGTACAGGTGTATAGTGAGTGTGCGAATTGTGCTTAGCTGTTAACATACAGTTATGTGCTAAAAAAGTAAAGTTATTTACAGCATACAGACATAACATTGTCAAGCATGTAAAGATTGAGAAAGAAAATGCTAATTAATGCTTAACATTTGTGATTTGAATCCTTCCTATTTAGTATATATTTTTATAGGTCTTATAATGTCTGAAGTACATGTACAGTATGTGTAATTCATTTATGAATTATGACATCATAATAAATATTTCAAATCAAGTGAAGAGCCCTAAGATGGGCAGACTTTGTGTTTTGATTTTATACAATGCAAGAGGCCAACATTAATTGGTATCTAGGTAATCATGGTGAAATATTTTCCAAAAGATCCCATGGACAGGGACAGACACAAAGACAAATCGATGAAGCATACCAGTATAAATTAAAAAGTTGATTGGTTGGTATCTCATCCGTTTTTGAGTAAACTACAACTGAGAAACTATGGGTGTACTAAACTCCAACATCAATGCTAATATCACAAAAGTGTTCGTCTCTTTATGTCCAGCAATATTAATCCGGTTTGGGGTGGGAATTTCAATCGTTTAAAAGTTATGATTCAGGAGTCAAGTCTGCAAGGGCAAGGCAAACCAAAAGATCAAATCTAATATCATGATTGTGACTGTCTTTTTATGCACAGCAATTGTATATATAGTTTTGGTGTTGGGATCTCAACCGTTTAAGTGTTATGACTCAGGAGTCAAGACTGAAAGGGCATATGGCAGACCCTGGGGTAAAATCTAAAATTATAATTGTGATCGTCCCTTAATGCAATATGCAAGCAATATTAATTGTATATATGGTTTTGGGGTGGGGATCTCAATCATTTAATAGTTATGACTCAAGAGTTAAGTCCGCAAGGACGTGGCAGACCCTGGAGTCAAATCTAAAATCATAATTGTGGTCATCTCTTTATACCCAGCAATTGTATACATAGATATGGAGTGGGCATCTTAACCATTTAACTCTTTCCGTACCGTGATTCCGGTCCAGGTTTCGTACCGGAAGTCATTTCTAGGCTCACCCCCAGACGTTTCGGCCAAAATGACGTCTCTTTGTTGTGTTTGCGTAGTGGATATTATGCCAAAATAATGCAGGTAAATGTAAACCAATGCTCATTTCGGTTCTCTTATAGTTAGAGGACACATAGCTTTATTTTCGCAGCAATATTTTCGTTAGATGTGGTACCGCTATGTATAGCTAAAGCATTCGCCGCCATGAGATGTTTATATTGGTGATGACACTTCGCAGTATCTCGCGGGAAATTCAATCTAAATGGGTCACATGACAGAAAATGTGTACTTAACGCCTGTCTTATTGGTTGTTATAAACTGACGCAGTCGATTTTGTGTAAAATGTTATTCGTCAACTCATCTGTCGGCTGCTGTACCCAGCTAATCAAAAATTATGTAACGTCAAGTAGCTTGTCGTCTGTATACGACAACGGGGATGAGACGTCATGTTTGTTTGTCGTCTGTATACGACAACGGTACGGAAAGAGTTAAAAGTTATGACTCAGGAGTTAAGTCTGCAAGAGCGAGGCAGACCCTGGAGTTAAATCTAACATCATGATTGTGGTCATCTCTTTACACCCAGCAATTGTATATACATGTAGGTTTGGGGTGGGAATCTCAACCATTTAAAAGTAATGACTCAGGAGTTAAGTCTGCAAGGGTGTGACAGCTTCTGAGGTCAAATCTAAACTCATACTTGTGATTGTCTTTATATGCTCAGCAAATGTATATAAACCAGGTAGTTTTAGGTTGGGGATCTTAACAGTTTTAAAGTTATGACTCGGGTGTTAAATCTGCAAGGGCGTGGTGGACTCTGGGGTAAAATCTAAAATCATAATTGTGATTGTCTCTTTATGCCCAGCAATTGTATACAAAGTGACATTCCACATTCCACTGGAATTTCATATTTCCAGTGGAATCCACTGGTTTTCCAGGGGATTCCACTGCAATTCCACTGATATTTTCACTAGGGTAACCCTTTTTAACTTTTATTAGATTAGAACTGACTATCATGATTGTCAGTTCTAATCTGAGTTAAAAAGAACAAAAATACAACTCTGGTCCAGCCCCTTGAGTATTCCTTGGTCTTTTGGACCAGGTGAGCTATTATATAGAGACAAGAAAACTTTTCCAATGATGTAGATAATATAAGGTTGTTAAATTTTTGGAGCAACTAACACAGAGCACATGTATCCCATACCTGTCCATCCTCCCTATCTGGAAGAAGACTCCCAGTTTTAAGTACTTACCAACTGAACATATGTAATAGTGTTTAAGATCAATCATCATTTGGTATGAACCAATTGATCATGTACTGGGACTGTGTAGGTACGGTATATACATACAACAAATACTGTATATCGGGTATTTTTGTGATTTGCATTTTTTGCAAAAAAACATCAAAGCAGACCATTTGCTATTTTTGCGATTTCTATGTTTAAGGAAATAAAAAAAATAAACACAAACTGTTCAAATAAACCCTCGGATCTAATAAAATTTCGCGAACAACCAAAGAAACTCCCCTTTACATGTAGGGTTTCATTTATACACCTTAAGGATTTCACCTCGTCGAGTTCATTGTTATGTCAGCAATTTGATAAGTGGGATTCAGAACACACCTTCTAACCTATGAATGCACACATATCAGACAATAGATTGATAATTATATATACCTGTCATTAGACAAGTGTTTGTTTAGTAAAAAGATTCTAAACTCCTAACGAACAATCGAGACTCCTCATAAGCCACTTAGATCAGAAGAAGATGTTTAAGGGCTTTAACAGATTTAACCCCTGTGACCTTGAATATAGATCAAGGTCATTTCTTTTTGCAAACTTTGATCCGCTTCATCCAGGAAGCTACCAGTCAAATTAAATCATAAGGTCTCTGTATGCCTGACAGTGTTTCAGAAGAATATAGGTCAAGGTCATTTTTTTCACAAACTTTGTTGGGCTTCATCAAAGGAACCTTTCAGCTAAATATCATGTTTCTAGGTATTTTGGTTAATCAGAAGAAGTTGTTTAAAGGTGTTAACAGATTTTACCCCTGTGACCTTGAATGAAGGTCAAGTTCATTTCTTTTCACAAACTCAGTCGGGCTTCATCAAAGGAACCTTTCAGGCAAAAATCGTGTTTCTAGGCATTTTGGTTAATCAGTAGAAGTCGTTTAAAGGTGTTAACAGATTTTACCCCTGTGACCTTGAATATAGGTTGAGGTCATTCTTTTCGAAATATTTGTCAGGCTTCATCAAAGTAACCTTTCAGCCAAATAGTATGCTTCAAGGTCTTTAGGTTAATCAGAGAAGATGTTTAAGGGTTTTAACAGATTTGACCCCCGTTACCTTGAAAGTAAGTGATTTTTTTTCGCAAACTTTGTTCAGCTCCCTCCAAGAAAGCTACCAACCAAACAGGTCACTAGCGAGGCCTTCCGTATTTCAGAAGTTGTTTAAAGGAAAAGTTGATGGACACTGCATGGATGTGCGATGGACGGACGTTGCACCATGGCATAAGCTCACTTGGCCCTTCAGGCCAGATGAGCTAAAAACAAAAGTACATGCAACAGTAAAGGAAGGAAGATGCACTCACCAATCTACTGGTATTTTACTCACCTGGTTTGACTAATTTGGCAATTTTGGTGTTTCCATAGAGATCAATACATAGCCACAGTGTGCGGTCGGCAGGAAGGCCTTTGAGACAGGCACCCTTGTGAAGTCCATCAACGAACAGCTGTAGCTGACCTTGGGAACTGAGATACAAGGTCACACGAGACCCTGTTTCCAAAAAGCTCTCATTGATCGGCTGGATCCAGTATCCTTCTTTTTTGGCAAGATTAGGTAAGGCATATCGTGGCAGGTCGGCCATACTGACCTTTCCAGGGTCATAAGAGGTCAGTCCGACCCTGATGGCTCCGCTCCATGTCTGGACAGTGGTCAGCTCCAGACATACCTTCTGGTTGACCTTGACTGGCAGGTCACTGAACACAATTCCATTACAGAAGGAGTTGTCTGCCCTAGTTGCCACAGTTTTGTTCTCCGACAGTGAAACACCAGTCCCATGGACATTGTGAAATTTCATTGTCCCTTTTTCACCAAATTGTTTGTAACAAATTCAAGTATTTCATGCCCTGATGGGCCATATTCCTTTTTCTTTCAAATGTATGACTCACATGTTGATGTTCTCCTGTATCTGCCCACAGCTACTGTTTATCTGTGGAGCCAGTATTCCCTGTAGAAAAAAAAGATGGAAATAGAAAAAATATTTTCATATTAATCTACATGAGTTGCCAACAAATGTCAGAGAATATTGCTCCAAAGTATTCTGTTTGAATGTTCAAGGTAAACAGATCAATGGACACACAGTGTCTCCCGAGACAAGTCGCCATTACAAACATACAGGGGCTATTATTGTATGGCTCACACCATGTAGGTACATTGTAATAAATTAATGGGTCCTTGGGGACCTTAAAATTGTTCACAATTTCACTCCTCAGTACATATCTAACAGGAATGATTACCTACGCTGAATATGGATAACATTTATAAAGGTAACAAAGCATTAATTTATAGAAATTCAAAACCATTTTACATCAAACCATTTTGTCATCAACACTCGTCCCCTGCCATCAACACTCGTCCCCTGCCATCAACACTAGTCCCCTGCCATCAACACTAGTCCCCTGCCATCAACACTTGTCCCCTGCCATCAACACTAGTCCCCTGCCATCAACACCCGTCCCCTGCCATCAACACTAGTCCCCTGCCATCAATTAAATTTTCTAAGCAACATAACCTTAACCTTGATAGCAATGAACAGATGTGTCATTCTAACAATCATTTCTTAACTGTTTTATTAGGCTGAGTCTGAAATGAAAATATGGTGACCTTTTAACCCAAAATCAATCCCACTCTTTAATACCTGATAAACTTACATTTTATGAAGTTTCATCCAAATCCATAAATTCTTTCTGAAGTTGTCATCTGGAAACTAAAATGTGAAGAAAAATATCTATTTTCAGTAAGTGACCTTTGGAGTTGATTTTGTCGACCCTAATCTCACTTTGTATTACCTCATAAACTTAAACATTGCATGAAGTTTAAACCGTATCAATATTTTCTGAGGTTATCATCTGGAACCAAGATTTGACAAAAAATATCTAAAATGTGTTTTTAAGAACAGTGACCTTCACAGTTGACCTTTTGACCCCAAACTCGATCCCACTCTATGTTACCTCATAAGCTAACATTGCATGAAGCTTAAACCAAATCAAACCAATCCTTTCTGAGGTTATCATCTGGAAACGAAGGTTTGACAAAAACCTGAACTGTCATTCATAGGATAACTAATACCTTCCACAGATGAAGTTAGTTTATAATCCTTTACAAACCTTGACGGTCAACTTACAGAAATAGAAATTTTCTCCAAAAGATCTCCAAATAGTTATTTCACATAAAGGGACGTAACTCCCTTAAAAAAAAGTTGAACTCTGAAATTAAAATGCTGATGCACAACTATACATAACATACTGATCATCTATGTGAAGCTTCAATTAAATGATGGCCTGTAGTGAAGACAGATTCTGGACAAGTTATTTTGCATCAAGGAACATATCTCCCTTAAAAAGAATTTAAATATGAAATATCAGGTGAAATATGAACAGGATATATCAGTGTATCATGAATGCTCCCACTGACATCCAAAGAGAATTGAACATATTTAATGGGTTGGGTTTTTTATTGTCCACTGGTGTTAGACAAGGGGTTGCAATATTGGTTGTACCATTTAAATGAAATGTTCAAAGTCAAATTGCACTGGAACAGTCATAACTCCCTGAAAAGAATAGGCTGGTGCACTGAACTACATGACATACTGATCATTCATGTGAAACCTATCAATCCTTTCTTAAGTAATCATCTGGAAACTAAGATTTGACAAGAAATATCTAGTTTTAGCATTAACAGTGACCCTTGAAGTTGACCTTTCGATCCCAAACTCAATCCTACTCTATATTACCTCATAAACTAACATTGTATGAATTTAAACAAAATCCACTTATACTTTTTGAAGTTATCATCTGGAAACCAAGATTTGACAAAAAATATCTATTTTTAGCATAACAGTGACCTTTGTAGTTGACCTTTCAATCCCAAACGCAATCCCACTCTGTATTACCTCATAAGTAATGCCTGATGATGGTGGGCCAAAACAAACAAGGTGCACAATAAGACATCATGCTTATTACGGTATGTATGCGAAGTTTGATGACAATCGCATCAGTAGTTATTTATATAAGCTGGTTATATTACCATGGGACGGGACAGACATAGGTAACACTATATGCTCCCCCATTTCATGGCGGTGGCATAAAAATATCTATTTTTAGCAACGGTGACCTTGTAGTTGACATTTTGATACCAAACTCAATCCCACAGTGTATTACCTCATAAGTTAACATGCCAAGTTATCTAATTTCATCAGTGCCACTTGAAAATGTTTGCTCGTAACTATAGTTCAGCATGTTATACACACGTTCAGTAAACTTTAAATGTCAAACCTAAATAATCTTACATCACAGCTAGTATATGGGTCCCATGCATGTGTTTAAAAGCCTTAAATTCTGCCAAAAGATTCAGCCAATATCTTTCCTCCTTTTATTTTCAAAGAAATACTGAAACTCAAAACTGTAATTCTGTCCTTGCAATTCGGAAGAATCTGACAGTGACCTGCATACCATATAAATCTAAATTAACTGACCTGTCAGTGTTCTAGTTAAAACTTGGTTAAGTTAATAATTTTATTGTAGCTATCAGACACAACAACATAAGTTATGGGTACATGAAGATCAAATGTCAGGTGACCGTTAAGGCCAATGGGCCTGGCTTGTCAACATATACCTAGGTTCTTATAGATGTGAAAGTTCAAAATATTGATATATCACTGGTATCAAGGTCCCCAGGGACCCAATACCTCCCTTGTGTGAGTATCTATAAATATAAACATAACATGTATGTATCTCGAGTAGAAACATAAATAATTATACAAACAGTACAGTCAATGGACACAAAAATATTGCTTCTTAATCAAAGAAAATATTCAATCAGCGAACAAGCTCAAGATTGTATTAGGAGGATATTCAATTGTTTGCCGTTCAATATCAAATATATTTCACAAGTATAGCAGATAATTTTTTATATTTTCACGAGTGCGTATTGGTAAATGGTGACAACCCCCCCAGGCCACATTATGCAATTTTACAGAAGGAAAAATAAAAGTTTAAAATATCCTTTTTATACAACATAGAAACATCTTTATCCTCAGCATATCTGGGACCAATGTTTATATACATGTGTATGTAAAGAAATTGATCATTAATATTACACAAGTTGAATATCTAGCACCACCTACATTTCAAATTTGTCTATTGGGGTATCTTTCATCAATTTGAAAATGTTACTGCATGAAAGAGTGATAGGAGCACAGATTTAGACTTAGGCTTTAACAGTTTCTATACACAATGGTCATGTACAGATTTAGACTTAGGCTTTAACAGTTTCTATACACAATGGTCATGTACAGATTTAGACTTAGGCTTTAACAGTTTCTATACACAATGGTCATGTACAGATTTAGACTTAGGCTTTAACAGTTTCTATACACAATGGTCATGTACAGATTTAGACTTAGGCTTTAACAGTTTCTATACACAATGGTCATGTACAGATTTAGACTTAGGCTTTAACAGTTTCTATACACAATGGTCATGTACAGATTTTAGACTTAGGCTTTAACAGTTTCTATACACAATGGTCATGTACAGATTTAGACTTAGGCTTTAACAGTTTCTATACACAATGGTCATGTACAGATTTAGACTTAGGCTTTAACAGTTTCTATACACAATGGTCATGTACAGATTTTAGACTTAGGCTTTAACAGTTTCTATTCACAATGGTCATGTACAGATTTAGACTTAGGCTTTAACAGTTTCTATACACAATGGTCATGTACAGATTTAGACTTAGGCTTTAACAGTTTCTATTCACAATGGTCATGTACAGATTTAGACTTAGGCTTTAACAGTTTCTATACACAATGGTCATGTACAGATTTTAGACTTAGGCTTTAACAGTTTCTATTCACAATGGTCATGTACAGATTTAGACTTAGGCTTTAACAGTTTCTATACACAATGGTCATGTACAGATTTAGACTTAGGCTTTAACAGTTTCTATACACAATGGTCATGTACAGATTTAGACTTAGGCTTTAACAGTTTCTATACACAATGGTCATGTACAGATTTAGACTTAGGCTTTAACAGTTTCTATACACAATGGTCATGTACAGATTTAGACTTAGGCTTTAACAGTTTCTATACACAATGGTCATGTACAGATTTAGACTTAGGCTTTAACAGTTTCTATACACAATGGTCATGTACAGATTTAGACTTAGGCTTTAACAGTTTCTATACACAATGGTCATGTACAGATTTAGACTTAGGCTTTAACAGTTTCTATACACAATGGTCATGTAGCTGTTCTGGTACAACGATTACGCCTTCAATATTTTATCACAATCACATATTTCTTAAGTACACTGTGCTCTTTATTTACATTCATATTAATAATCCTCAAAACAATGATGTTATTGCAATGTTTAAAACTTTTTCTATAGTTAACAATGGTGAAGTTATGATTATTTTTTGCATTGAAATGTAAATAATTTTAATTAGTCTAACTAATTAGTAGGTTCTATATAATACACAGTCATTATACATGTAGATGTTGGTTAGAAATCAATATCAACACCTTACAATAGCACATGTATGTGACATGAATGTTTAAAGAGGAAAGTGAGCTGTTTTCAATCTGCAAAACCAGGAACAATTATGGAGTTGTAACATTAGGAATTAATTCTCCTCGATTAATTCCAGTTATCACGATGTAGACTTGTACTAGCTATGTATTCAAATTCTAGTTTTCATTCAAGTTTTGCTTTGGCCAGTCTGCTGTTTTTTGCACATTTGGAAATCTTTTGTATGAAGGTTGAAACTAGTGTCAATTAAGGTTGTTCAAGAGTGCCAGGCCAACACAGTGCAGTGATCATGAGTGACCGGTCAGCACGGTCTAATTATAAATCGGTAATCACGAGTGACAGCGACCAACATGGGGCAATGAGTTTTCGGTAATCACAAGTGACCTGAAAAGCGGTGCATGGTTTAATTCAGTCATCTTTGAACGACAGACCGACGCAGTTCAAATATCAGTCTACAGCGAAAATCCCACCCTTCCTATCCCCCTTTTTTAAAATTGCTTGCACAATTTTTGTTATTTCCATTTTCTGCTGTTGCTGTTCTTGTTATATATTTCAGTTGGAGACCATATAAGGACACATTTTCGGCGCGTCGATTTACCCAATACAACCCAATACAAACGTCGATTTACCCAATACAACCCAATACAAACGTTGATTTACCCAACACAAAGTTAAGTTTACCCAATACAAGTAACGACTTACCCAATACAACTGTTATTGGGTTTTTTTTTCATTATTTGATATATCCGTTGAATTGAGTGTTTACTTTTTGTATTGGGTTGTATTGGGTAAATCAACGTTTGTATTGGGTAGTATTAGGTAGTATTGGGTTGTATTGGGTAAATCGATGTTTGTATTGGGTAGTATTGGGTAGTATTGGGTAGTATTGGGTAGTATTGGGTAGTATTGGGTAAATCAACGTTTGTATTGGGTTGTATTGGGTAGTATTGGGTAGTATTAGGTAGTATTGGATAGTATTGGGTTGTATTGGGTAAATCGATGTTTGTATTGGGTTGTATTGGGTAGTATTGGGTTGTATTGGGTAGTATTGGGTAGTATTGGGTTGTATTGGGTAGTATTGGGTTGTATTGGGTAAATCAACGTTTGTATTGGGTTGTATTGGGTAGTATTGGGTAGTATTGGGTAAATCAGCGTTTGTATTGGGTTGTATTGGGTAGTATTGGGTGGTATTGGGTAGTATTGGGTAGTATTGGGTAAATCAACGTTTGTATTGGGTTGTATTGGGTAGTATTGGGTAGTATTAGGTAGTATTGGGTAGTATTGGGTTGTATTGGGTAAATCGATGTTTGTATTGGGTTGTATTGGGTAGTATTGGGTAGTATTGGGTTGTATTGGGTAGTATTGGGTAGTATTGGGTTGTATTGGGTAGTATTGGGTTGTATTGGGTAAATCAACGTTTGTATTGGGTAGTATTGGGTAAATCAACGTTTGTATTGGGTAGTATTAGGTAGTATTGGGTAAATCGACGTTTGTATTGGGTAGTATTGGGTAAATCAACGTTTGTATTGGGTAGTATTAGGTAGTATTGGGTAGTATTGGGTAAATCAACGTTTGTATTGGGTAGTATTGGGTAGTATTGGGTAAATCAACGTTTGTATTGGGTAGTATAAGGTAGTATTGGGTTGTATTGGGTAAATCGATGTTTGTATTGGGTTGTATTGGGTAGTATTGGGTAGTATTGGGTAGTATTGGGTAGTATTGGGTAAATCAACGTTTTTATTGGGTTGTATTGGGTAGTATTGGGTAGTATTAGGTAGTATTGGGTAGTATTGGGTTGTATTGGGTAAATCGTTGTTTGTATTGGGTTGTATTGGGTAGTATTGGGTAGTATTGGGTTGTATTGGGTAAATCAACGTTTGTATTGGGTAGTATTAATTAGGTAGTATTGGGTAGTATTGGGTAAATCAAAGTTTGTATTGGGTTGTACTGGGTAGTATTGGGTAGTATTGGGTAGTATTGGGTTGTATTGGGTAAATCAACGTTTGTATTGGGTAGTATTAGGTAGTATTGGGTAGTATTGGGTAAATCAACGTTTGTATTGGGTTGTATTGGGTAGTATTGGGTAGTATTGGGTAGTATTGGGTTGTATTGGGTAAATCAACGTTTGTATTGGGTAGTATTAGGTAGTATTGGGTAGTATTGGGTAAATCAACGTTTGTATTGGGTTGTATTGGGTAGTATTGGGTAGTATTAGGTAGTATTGGGTAGTATTGGGTTGTATTGGGTAAATCAACGTTTGTATTGGGTAATATTAGGTAGTATTGGGTTGTATTGGGTAAATCAACGTTTGTATTGGGTAGTATTAGGTAGTATTGGGTAGTATTGGGTAAATCAACGTTTGTATTGGGTAGTATTAGGTAGTATTGGGTAGTATTGGGTAGTATTAGGTAGTATTGGGTAGTATTAGGTAGTATTGGGTAGTATTGGGTAAATCAACGTTTGTATTGGGTAGTATTAGGTAGTATTGGGTAGTATTGGGTAAATCAACGTTTGTATTGGGTAGTATTAGGTAGTATTGGGTTGTATTGGGTAGTATTGGGTAGTATTGGGTAGTATTGGGTAAATCAACGTTTGTATTGGGTAGTATTGGGTAAATCAACGTTTGTATTGGGTAGTATTGGGTAGTATTGGGTTGTATTGGGTAAATCAACGTTTGTATTGGGTAGTATTGGGTAGTATTGGGTAAATCAACGTTTGTATTGGGTAGTATTGGGTAAATCAACGTTTGTATTGGGTAGTATTGGGTAAATCGACGGACCCCACATATTCTCTTCATGACTTCATCTCTACTTTCTCTTCATCGACACGTTTTCTCTTCATGACTTCATCTCTACTTTTTCTTCGTCATGGCTTCGTCTCTACCAAGTCAGGCAGAGTTTCACTTGGGACAACAGAATTTGGTAGCTAAGTCTCAAATTGAACATTTTTACATGTATATCAAACAGCTATTATTATTGGAATTTTCTGTTCCCAGTTTCCATTTAATTCTAGCTGGAGAAGCCATGGCCATTACAAGCCAATATAACAACACTATAGTACATTAAAAATTCAGGTAATAACTTCAATTCATTGTGTTTGTCTTCTATTTGATAAATATACATATGTAATTCACACATTACATGCTTGTTCAATGATTTTGTTTGTGTAGCAAGACTTAATAATGGCTTTTCTTATAAGGAAGCAACCTTAACCTTAATCTCAGTAACTTGTAATATAAGCACATTTATATTTAATTAATTTTTGAACATCTCGGTTCTGATATTAAATATAATCTTAGAAATGAAAGTGTTTAATAAGACCGTAGGACACTATGATTACATTAATTACTAATAATAAACCAGATGAAAAGGTACTTATAAGTTCAATAACAGACAAACATGTTCCCAGTTATTGACATGTATTGATAATAAAGAATTGACAAGTATTATATATAACAGAGTTTATGAATGTCATCAACAAGAAAACAAACTTATTCCAGTTACAGTTATATCAAGTAGAAGTGGGATAACTCTTGGGAGACCATTTATCCATGGGCAACTTAGCAACCTGAATGGAGACCTCCTGTTTTATCATTTACTTTCGGCATGAAATGAAATGATTTGTCTCATGGTCATAAGCTCATGTGATATGTTCTGAATAAATATAGTTAATTAAGGATAAACTTTGTATTTTGTTTAGGTTATCGGGGGATAACTACAATGGAAAACGGGTAAATTCAATAATCGGCAAAGCCGGTTATGTATCATTTACCCGTTTTCCATTGTTATATACAGAGATTTCCTGCTATATTTTCCTGGCTCTATTTCCCACACTACTTGTCACTTGAATTCATACTTTGGATATATGGGTTCTTGTTGGTGAGGTGGTATGTTCTGTATCAAGAGAGTGACCTTCATTTTGACCTTTGACCAACATCAAAGGCTCTGCACAAATTTATCATCTATGCAGGTTTGGCATATAACTACACATTTGGTGGGGGACTATAGTGTAATTCACCCAATTGTCTTGACTATTCTGTAGGTATCGGGTACATGTACATTGACAAATCTAGGGGTTTATTTTTTTATCATGGAAGAGGTGCACAAAATATTTTTCAGTATTGTTTAAAACATTTTTCATAAATATTATTTAACAAGAACCCATATATCCAAAATATGAATTCAAGTGACAAGTAGTGTGGGAAATAGAGCCAGGAAAATATAGCAGGAAATCTCTGAAGTACAAGATAAGACTTTCAGAGTTAATAATAGGCGAGTTAATTAGAAAACTAAAAAGAAAGAAAGCAAGAGCACATGTTCAACAGCAATTTTATTACTCATATGGATAGTAAAACAAAATGAAAAGATATGAAGTGTTTTTAACACTTGGAACAAAAGATGGTACAATATGTCATCCTTTAACATATAAACAATGCATAAAGGTGAATTTTTTAATGATCTATTAGATAATGTTTAAAGAATGACACCCTTTTCTGCTTTAAGTGTTTAAAAGAATGTTTTTTTAAAATTCACTTTTTAAAATTTATTACCCATATGAGTACAGTAGTTGCCATAATTATAGTGTCCAGTGCGCCGAAAACATTGGTTCCAAAGGGGGCGCTTAATAGGATAACAAAACTATAAGCATCTGGATGAAAAATGTTGTTTTATAAAGAAAATAAGTATTATGTATAGTAGCTTATATGACAAGAATGGGTAGTACTCATGATTTTTAATCATTTTTAAGCGTCAGATTCACGACTTGTGTACCACGACAAATGATTAGGAATTCTTGTCTTTGGACGAGATCTACTAGATTTAGATTTTGAGAAAGATCCACCCAGAAACTAGTACTTCCCTTGAATTATCGATCATAAACAATTACTGTCAAAATCTACGATAGCCTCCCATTAATTGTTAATATCCAAGTTATAAAAATGAGTTTTTGAAAAAAATAATTCTTCACACATTTTTTTGTATTTTTTTCTGAGCAGGGATTAAAACAGGGTGGTTAATATGTTGTTCAACAGACATGCTGTCAATCTATGTGTGCTATATGGTTTTTATACATAATCTAACTTAGGAGACCATGTTTATGTATAAATCTCTCATGTTTCGGCAGATTGTATCATTTCTTTGCTTCCTTCAGTTTTATATACGGTGCAAATTATATTTATACTGTGTTAAGTTATTTTAATTCATATCTGTTTCCTTGTTGATGGTACATTCATGTTCAGGAATTTATATCAAAGGCTGCATGATATGATCAGGTTAATTTTATAAAAAAAATAACACAAACAAAATCTATATATCTATAATTTTCTCAAATACATTCAAAATGGGACAGTCTTAATTCTCGCACTACACTGAAACATGTCTTTTAGTCACAAGCAGCGACAACATACAGATGCTGGAGATTTAAATGATTGGAAGGTTTCTGAATCTGGCTGGGTCATATACCTGAAAATACATCAATAGATCAAGTTTAATGTTTGCTAATCATTTCATCATATCAATGTTTAGACTCTCATTACAATTGATGAACTCATATTGATACATATAATCTTTAAATCAAAATTGTTGATGACAATGATACCCAATAGTACAAATATCTAACAGGTGTTCCACTATACATGTAATACATATGCATGATGTATATATATTCTTTTTTTTTTGTCAAACTTCTATCTATAATGAGACTATAAGACATGTGCCCCAGTATTAGCAGGTGCCCTTTTGCATGCATATACTATATAGCTGATATAGTAGGGACTGTACATACATTACACAGATGCACAATTTACCAGTACATGTTAAGTTTTATAAGAGCTGTACTGAACACATATTATTTGTTACATAGTATGTTAGTGACCTGATACAGAAAAATATGGGGTCTAAAAAAACATGTATTAGGTTCGTCGAAAACAAACTTGTACTAGGTGAGGCGAAGCCGAACCTGATACATGTTTTTTTTTATATTCAAACCCGATATTTTTCCGTATAAGGTCACTAAACAAACTGTGACAAATTTATCCTGCTTAAGGCTTATACTCCTGTATTTGATTAGAATAAAAAATATTAGCTAGACTTATATTTTGAATAGAAATGCCCGACATTTCCACCAACCTCACCTCATCAAACGTTTCAAACATAGTATCCTGGGCCTTTTCGCTTCAATAAGCTTTCAATATTCTGGCCACTTTCTCGTTGCATCTCAAAGTTTTGTAAATTAAAATAAACTTTCTGGAGTTTCTGGGCCAATTCATCGTTTGTGGTGTGGCCGAAGTGTTTATCAGCAGCCATGATTGTTATTGAATGCAGAGTTTTTTCAGGAACGTTAACTCGTTACTGACGTGATATGGAATTTAGTGACGTGATACAGAATTTAGTGATGTGATACAGATTTTTAGTGACCCGATACGGGATCATCCAGGACGTCATGTGACATTGTTTTAACCAATGGGATAGCGAGATTTTTGCCATCAGCAGGATAAAAATATATATGACAGGTGTTCCAGATACATGTAAATTACAGGGACTGTATACATATATATACTCTACATGTGTACATTCATGTTTATTACAGAGGCTGGGCGGCCACGATGTAAAATTGACAAATATCTATGAACTATTTAACTAGTTTCTACCATACATATTTGTCACAAAAACATGTTAAAGCATGTGAAAAACAATCAGCTTTAAGGATGTACACCTCTGAAAAGTCAAAATTTTCCTGTATCAAACTTTTTTTCTAATATACATTTTTGGATAAGGGAGATAAAGGCATGCCAGAAAATGCAAAAATAATGATATGTCAGTGTGCTCATTTTTGTGTTATGATCGGTTAAAGATACCAATATGACGTAATAAGGGATTTTAAGGCAATTTTGTAGTTTCGACCGATTGCGGGACATTTTCATAAAATATCTTCCGAATTTGTAATTCGAAATGTAAGAATGTTTGCAGAAATGACAAAAATATTGTTTTCTTTTAAGTAACGGAGGTAAAATTTCTCTAACTTTATATTTTAACTCAGGAAAGCAATTTGAGTTACCTCTACCCCTTATTTTTTAAAGAGAAAATCCTCATTTTTTCACCATTTTTTGCAGATTTAACGCTTAATAAAAAAAGTTCTGATATCAAACTTTTTTTAATATTTGTTCGATGAAAAGAAAATGGGTTTCTCTTTCAAATTTTTTGTCCCTTTATTATTTGTGTTATTTTTCACAGTTTTGGCTTCAAAAATAAAAACTGCTCCAGTTACACTAAATAAATGAAAAAAAATATAAAAATTGTATAATTATCCACTTTGTAGCATAATATTTCTATAAAAGTGAACATTATAAAGTTGTACAGCAAAAATTAGCTTGCTATAATTAAAAATTGCTAAACACTGATGATCTTAAGAAATCAATCTAGCATCAAAATGGTGAAATTTTGCCCATTCGGAAAGTGCATAAAATAGACAGAAATACGCATATTCAAAATGGCCGCCAAATTGGTAATTTTTTAAAATTCACGTAAAAAAAGTTCTACAAGCAACAGACACTTATATTTTTGAAACAATTTTCAGATGCATATATGCTATTTAAATTGATCAAACTTTCTTCAATATAACATAAAATCTTTAAATGAGACATAGACGAGACTTGAACATGACTGAAACCTCACAAGTCAGTACATTTGTACATTTTTAAATTGGTTCAAAAATTAAATCCATTGGCCGAGTAGTTATTGAGATAATCTGTTGTACACCACACCAGGTATTTCAAAGACCTGTGTTATTTACATTCAGGACTGGGCGGCCATTTTTTGGATTTCACTCTGCATGACTGCGAGAGAAACAAAAATCACAGGCGTCTTAAGCGCCATGCATACTGAAATAATTGTTAATAAGATGTTGTTCAAAAAACTTGTATCAACAGTGAACAGTAATGATGGTGCAATACTTACTTCAAGTGGTCTGTTTTAACGCCAATTTCCTTGATCGTCTAAGCGACATGGAAGTCATGTGATAAACGCTAGAGAGCACTAATCAAAGTACTGAAAGTACTGAAACACTAAAACTTCAAACAATAGTATGTATATTTCGACAGCTATTGAAGTGTTTTTAGTTGTATGGGTTACTACGTTTTGATATCAGAAAGTTTCAGAATAGGGATTAAGTAAGTATTTAGACTAAACCCAATAACACGCAGGTTGTTTAGATTAACGAGTTGTATTTCAAGCTACAGTGTACATGTACAATTAAGTGCAGTGCTTTAACAATTTAACTAAAATATCAGTTTTTATTACAAATGAACATTGATCCATTTACACGGAAGCGAATGTGTTTATTTTAATATATGCACCGAAATAAACGGTATTAGTGTGTTAGACACAAAATAAAAAGTGGGATATTTTCCCTTTTGTCTTCTAAAGAAGAGGCATTATTAATTGAAAGATGGTAGACTATGAGCTAAAATTTCAAGACGGTCGGCCGTCGGCCATTTTGTTTTTTCTGATCGGCCCTAAAAGCAAAATAGCACAAATATAAGGACCAAGAGGAACATACATATGAAGTTTGAGAAAGATCCACTTCACTTACATCTCTAACACTAATTATCAAAATTCAGGATGGCAATCTGTCAGACATTTTGTTTATCTGATCAGTCTCAAAATCTCTCAATGGGCACAACTAGGCAAGAAAGTAAAACTACATATGGAATTTGAGAAATATCCATCCATTACTTCTTTAAGAAATAGTGATTTCAATGTCAAAGTCCAAGATGGCTGCTTTTCAGCCATTTTGTTTTTCTGATCAGTTTCAAAATCAAAAAGGCACAACAGTAGGGACCAAGGGAACCTACATATGAAATATTAGAAAGATCCCTCTAGTAGTTGTCCAGTGCGTGCCAAACTTTCAAATCCTTTACAGGACATTCGGTCTGGTGAAATGGAAATTTTTACTAGACCGGACAAAATTTTACCAGACCAAAAGCCTGTCTGTAGATAAAAAGTCAAAGTCCACTTTAATAAGGTTTCAAAGTTAAATCATGTTTAATTCAACAATAATACAATAACATTTTTAAGTTTTAAACTATGTTACAAAAATAACAACAATTCCAAAATTGCAGCCAATAACATTTCAAAGTTATGAAATATATTCAAAATTTTACAAAGGAAGCAACCAAGCATTAAGATATTCATTCCCTGGAAAATCAAACAAGACTGCTTCTTCACTAATACAGTCATCAGAGAATGAGTCAAAGAGTGATTTATCAGGTTACCGTTACCGACAGTAGCGCTGTGATCTGTCCTCACAGTACTGTCATACCTCAACCACTTGCGCCCTTCACACCACTTCGGTAGAAATTTTGAGCGTGGGTCAGATCCCAGCAACAGAATTAATTTTACGTTTAAAAATCTTGCCCGGCAGGTCACCAGGGACATATTTCAGTTGCGAGAACATCGTCCGGAAGTCATGATAGAAACTATAATAAACGACCCGTAATAATTCCGGATCAGACATTCGGTCCGGCGATACTAATTACTGAATCGGACCGATGGCAGTTTTACCGGAATTGTCCGTCGGTCCGACGTAGTTTGGCACGCACTGGTTGTCAATTCCAATGCCTAAATCAAAGATGGCAGCATTTTCGCCATTTTGTTTATATTGATCAGTATGGTATCAAACGGGCATAACTAAGCACAACGTGAAACCTACATGTGCAATTTGAGAAACTGACTGAAGAAGTTTTTAACACAATAATAACAACTTCAGGTTAACATTATCGTTCGGAGGGAGGTGAATGAATCATTGAAATATACGCTGCTGGTAGTTAGCACAATGGATATTAGATAAAAAATAAAAGGATTCGCAAACATATCTCTCGTTACAAATGATAGTTCGAACTATCCAATTTGTCATAAAATATCACAGTAAACAGTCAAATTCTTGTTCCAAAAGATCGAACGACGGCCTATTACAATATCTTTACCAAGCTGGAGAAAAGTAACTTATATTGAGTCAATTACTATGTACACTTTACAGGATCTGATTAAGTTTCGTTAAAACAAAAATGTGAACCTACAGTGTATAGTGATACAATAATGTGAAGCACAGAGGACGTAATCATAAAACCACGAGCTTCTGCTCACCATAGAAAAGTATAAGTGTTATTTTCAATAAATCAAGTATTTTGCCAATTCATATGTACATACATTATACAGGTTCTGATTATGTCTCATTAAAAATTGTATACTCTGTACAATATAAAGTAAGAAAATCGATCAAGCTTGTGCATTCAGTATACAATTGTCTTCCTTCGTCATTTGTGTTTCCATGTTTCTTATAATATATTAAACACAATGTATCATATACACTTAGTGTTGTTGATCCGAAAGTTAAAATGTGAATTTCCTGTGATAGTTGTACCCGTGCTTAACGTATATAATATATATATATATATATATCACAACGTTAGTGACAATCAGGGGATTTAACTCGTAAATAACGTTATCATATCCAGAGGGCGGATTTTCACTGTAGTTATGAATTAATACTTGATTGATCAAGTATTTTGATTTATGCACATGTATAAGGTAATATATCATTGAAATCAAAATCAGGCTATTTGGCTATGGCGCGATTATATAATCAAAGTTTACCAGCGAAGTACACCATGCCAGGAATTCCGCAATCCGTATACGCGTGTAAAGCAGAGAGGTATAGCGCGAATGTATACACGAGAGGTCAGACCATGAGCAGAGACGTAATATTTAAATGAGCCATGGGAGTGAAAAACTGATTTCTTTGTTACAAATCGCATATATATCATTAAAATCATCATAATTATTAACAATACCATGGGAACATCATTTCCTGTTAGTTTAAGGCTTTTAAATAGTTCAGATATCTTACGATTGGTAGCAATTCAAGCTTTTCCGGAGCGGGAGGGGAAAAATGACATGAGTCAAAGGTCACAGAATAGACTACTCGTAGTTTTAGCGCTAAAAATCAGCAGAGGCAAGTAGGAATTCATCTCGCTAGATATTTACTAGCGGATAGAGACAGTGACAAATCCCTCTCACATAATACCTCCCTGGTTTTGGACAATTTGTACGCATATACCAATATTTGTATATTTTTCTTGTAAACCTACTGCAATCTGATTACATGATGCAATCATACCTTGAACTCCGCACCATTCTGTACAAACTTCTCTCTGCTGCGTCAAGCAGCAGAGAGAAGTTTATGGAACGGCGCGGAGGTCAAGAGATGATTTTAATCAGATTGAAACGTACCGCACCATTAAATAACATCACATTGGCCAAATTGTTGTGTCATGATTTAAGGGGCGCTTCTAGTATATCATTTTAATCTCTCCATAGCAGGGGGAGGGGTGTTAATTACGACCAATACAGTAATAAAATTGTTACCAAAATGTTATAACCGAGTGTAACCAAAATGCAGGATTATTACCCATTGTACACTGTGGTGCCAAAACTATTAAAAAGTGCTTCAAGATCATATATTATAGGACAATTTTAAGGCGTTTTAAGAAACATAGGTTTCTGGTTCTGATAACTTGATAAAACAAAACAATTGTAGTTCAATATTAAATCAATGAAAGCAACATAATGGAACAATAACATGGCAGAAAGGTGGAACATTTAGGTTATATGTTACACCTACTTTCTGTCATGTTACTTTGGCTTTGTTTTCGTAGATCACATTTACTACTGTACCGAGCATACTACTGCAGTATCAATGTTGATGTCCATGATTATTATTAAACACAATACTGAGACGGGGGAACCGAGTCTGAATTTCACATGTACCATATATACACCCCGATACCTGTCTTGTAACCTTAGGATATGGGACAAGCCAATACAATATCACAGGTAGCAACAGATTACGCATAGTTTCGCCCACGCTTCACGTTTGGACGGACAGTTGCTCACCAGGTGTGTGGCCACTCATTTTTCTGCAGGTGTTAGGTCGCGTGCTCTACTCACTTGTTAGGTATGACAGTTATAACGGCATGAACAACAACGACAAACACAGGCGACACATCGTTTGGAAGAAAAACAAAAACAACAAATCTCGTAGATGTTTGAATAGCACACAAATGGACGTCAAGCGTTTCGCTTACACAGAAGTCATTGGCAGTATATACCTGACTGACGTCACGCAGGCGCTAATCCATTTAGCGATCCGATTAATGCATTGTTATAATTAGGGACAATTTAGTCAACGACGATTTTTCAATTCAACTAGAATTGAAAATACACATATAAAGACGCACGAATCCTTATCTTAATTAGGCCTAGATACCACATGTAATGTCTAGGGTGGTCATGCAGTTTAATGTTATAGTCGGGCATTACGTTATCGACGAGATGGAGTTTTCGACGCCTTTGCCATCTTGTAAATATCTCGTAAACTCTCGTGTAATTTCTCACCTGGTGTCGTCTGCCTAATGCCCACACAACAAGAAACATTTTGTGAATCTTTCCTTTGTTCATATTTTGCCCCTGGTTTAATCGATTTTGTTAACGCTTTGGTTTTCTCTTATTTATTTTGACCTACTATATCAATTATACATGTATATTTTCTCTCACTCATCCTCACACCCATCTGTATAATGGTATTACGGCCTATAAATGGCGTGTCCTCGGTCTTTGTAGGCTATGTGTAATTATGTGTGTTGTCTGCACTCCTACCTCCAAGACAATACGCTTGCAAATATTTTCTTTAAATATTTGTAAATTAAACTAGAAAGTCACTTAAAACTACGTTTTTGACCACAGCTACCCCTACGGTCATGTATACATACTATAACATGTTGTACCATGAAGATATATCCTTCATTTTATTGGTGTGTATTTGTTGTATTATTCTTTACGTTTTGTTCCTTTTCTACCGCTGGATCTACATAAATGCACAAACTCTGTTTTGTCACCCTATTTGATTTTTGAAAATGGGTAGTGATTTAATGGGACACAGGGTGGCAATCGGAAATTTCTATGCCAAAGCATATGGATACAGAATGTCTCGTTTTTATTTTGTTTTCTTACATTTTACACTGTTTAAATATTTCTTTTAAATGTCTTCAAAAGCAGTATTGCGAAGTGTGTAAACTTGTAGAATGGGTATAGTGCACGTGTGACACACATGTGTAACAATGATTTTTTGTTTATATTGCTGATGCTTTTATAACAGCATATGGACGTTGAGTCAAACCCAGGCCCTGTAGAAGGCGAACATTCTGTTTTTCATTAAACATTAGGAGTACGAGAAACAAAACTTAGTAGATGTAATTTGTTTTACCGAGACGCATCTTGATGTTGGGATTCAGACAGATGAGTTAGTAATAGATTGTTTTCATCCTCCTTTTAGACTCGGATAGAAATTTTGCCGGTGGAGGAATTTTAGTATATGTAAATGAGGTATTTAAAGTTAACAGACTACTTGATCTCGAACGCCCCGGCAGCGAATTATTATGGCTCCAAGTTTTTCTTCCTGTCAAGAGTCTTGTTATTTGGGCAGTATACCGTTCTGATTACCACACAAGTCAATTTTGGGAAATTTTCCGGCCCCTATTAGCGATGCTGTAGAACTATCAAGAAATCTTATTCTGGTAGAAGACCTTTATGTCGTCGACATGTTTACCTTGTCCCAGAATCATGCTTTTGCAGATATTATCAACTCTTTTAATTTTACAAACGTTATAAATGAACCTACACGAATAGATCCCACGAGGTCTAGTTTACTTAATCCAATTTTAGTGTCTGAATCAATTTCTTGCACCGACTCTTCTGTCATAGCTACTGAAAACGCGTTTACTGATCACGAAGGCTGTGTTGCATGTATTTCTGTACATGTTCCGTCTTTTATCAAAGCAATCTATAAACGGGAAAATGGTTATATATAAAAAGGGTGATTATGTACTATTTATGTGCTATCGAGGAATATGATTGGAATGCTCTTTTTGCTACATGTAACTCTATTGATTTGGCCAGCGAGCGTTTTTTCTGATTTTTTTTTCTCGATTTTGCTTATAAATCGATACCACATAAGGAAGTTACTATAAGACCAAACGATAAACCATGGATGAACTCAGACCTTAGAAAAAATATGAGATTACTTGATAGATTACGAAAAAAGGCTAAACATACTCAACATCCACGAGATATATCTAAATTCAAAAATCAGCGAAATAAGGTTAATAATATGAAAAAATATGCAAGGCAATCCTTCTATGAAAATGTTGGCAATATTATTGATTTTTATAATTCCTCTGATCCCAAAAACTATTGGCGACTGTTGAAAAGATTGATGGGAAATTCTGAGACCACACAGTCTATTCCTTTGTTGGTTGATTCAACTTCGGGATGTTTATTAGTTGACGATAAGGAAAAGTGAAATCTACCGAATGATTATTTTTGCAGTATCACTAACATAGATGATACCAATACTGATACTCCTCTCTTAGAATCTATAACAGAAAGTTGATTTGAGCTACCTGTAATAAACCACAATGAAATATGTGATGTTTTGTTAAATTTAAAACTTGGTAAAGCCTCGGGTTGGGATGAAATTAGCCACCATATGTTGAAGTACACTGTCGAAACGCTATGCAAACCACTTGAACTGCTTTTTAACTTGTCATTATCAACTTGTGCTTATCCTGATATTTGGAAATTTGCTAAAGTCATACCGCTTTTTAAGAAGGGCGATAGGTATTCTCCATCAAACTTTAGACCGATTTCTCTTTTATCTACTGTTGGTAAAACATTCATTTTTAAGCATTAACTTAATTATTTTCTTGAAAACTCTTGTCTTTCAGTACCAGTCAGGATTTATGCCTGGTCACTCAGCTGCTTATCAATTAACAGAATTACACCATAATATTTGTCTTGACTCAGAAGAAAAGAAGCACACTTGTTTAGTGTTCTGTGACATTTCCAAAGCTTTCGACAGAGTCTGGCATAAGGGTTTACTAGTTAAGTTAAAATCACATGGTATTCCTATCCTGGATCGAAAATTACTTAAAGCTGACAATGCAAGTTAAAAAGTTTTTTTGTTGAGATTAAAAAAAATACGGCAAAGTAATATTTTAGAAAGCTTCTGAGATGCCCCTTTACAGGTTACTAAGGAGAGGCAGACATTTTAGTTTTTGCCTTGCTTGGAAACGAGAGTCGACCTCACTGGGTATAAAAGTGAGAGTGAGACCTCACTGGGTATAAAAGTGAGATTATACATTGCCGTTTTTTTTAAATATCAACAAGAAAGCTTTTTAACTTGCATTGTCAGCTTTAAGTGATAGACGACAAACAGTTTTTATAAAAAAATGTTCTTCTGATTTTGGTTTGATACATGCTGGTGTTCCACAGGGTTCAATTCTGGGACCTCTGTTTTTCTTAATATATATAAACGATATCGCCGAAATACTAGAATCAGCAACACGCCTCTTTGCTGATGACACTTCTTTAAAAGTCTCTTCATTTTCCTGTGTAGAAATACAATCAGTTTTAAACAGGGACCTGGAATCTTTAAATAAATGGGCTAATACTTGGCTTGTTACTTTCAATCCAAATAAGACTGAAGTAATTTTCATATCAAATTCAAGTGATATTGATGAAAATCTTGAATTGATTTTTGATGGGCATTTTTTAAATTTTAGTAATATGAATAGACACCTCGGAGTTACTTTAAATTCGGATGCAAAATGGGTTGATCATGTTAATGAAATATATAAGTCGGTAATGAAAGAAGTAAACATTTTGCAAAAACTTAAGTATCTGTTGAAGCGGGATGCTCTCTTAAGAATCTATGAAATTTATACATATTTTCAGTTTTAAAATACACATGTGAAGTTTGGAATGGGTGTACTTTAAGGGATTCGGAAAAGTTGGAGAAAGCTCAGTGTGAAGCAGCTAGAATAATTACAGGGTTACCAGCATATGCTAGAAATGAATCATTATATACAAAAACAGGTCTCGAACTACTTTCAGATAGAAATAAAAAAAGAAAACTACAATTAATGTATAAAATGGATAAGCACTACACTCAAAACTACCTAACAAATGTACTTCCTTCTACCGTTGGAGAAAGCAGAGACGGCCTTAGAAATAATGAAAATTACAGAACTCCCAACTTCAAACTATCTCTTACGAATCTATCTTTCCTGCCTTCTTCTTTGAGGATGACTCTTGGCGATAGTATTAGATCCATGTCTTTCTCTTCTTTCAAGTCTGCTTTAGTCCCAGACTTACCATTTTCAGTACCCCCTTACTATTTACTTGGAGAAAGAAAACTAAATATTCTTCATACTAAACTGAGACACGAATGCAGTGCTCTCAAACATGATCTTTACCGTGCAAATCTGGTCCAGGACTCAAATTGTGTAAATTGTGGCTACCATTACGAGAATGCCAATCACTTCTTTTTTTAATCCCAGTCTTACTCCAATGCTCGTGCTGACCTTTTTAATCATTTACATAGTTTAAATACGCATATATCGTTAAGCTTACTACTGTTTGGTTATGAAAATATGACTTTGGATATAAATTGTGACGTATTTCATCAAGTGCAAACTGTTATTAGATCCAGCGGAAGATTTTAACATGTTTATTATGATATTGACTTTATAACAAATGCTTTATGTGTGCTTAATAAATTAGTCTCTTACTAATGCATTGAAACCAACGGTCTATATTGTCATCTGTTGTTTTGACAAAATGTTGTAAGGAGATGGCTTCATAAGTTGTTATAACTTGTGCCAAAACCTTTTCTCCAAACTTTGGTTAATAAAATATGTTTAAAGTCAAAGCACTGCCGTCGATAACACAATATAGTGTCATGGCGGTCGTCATGACGAGGAGCAGTAGGAAAGTGCCGACAATAACGAATTGACTGAGAAACAATTGTACAGGTAAGGTAAAAGATAGGCTATTGCATAAATAATATTGGGATATTTTATTCACAGTTGTTTCGTGTGCTATCTGCGATAATTGATTACCCCGTCGAAAACCGGATGTTCAAGGGTACATGTATTGGGAAAGCCCGTGCCAAACTAGGACCTAGCTGTTATATATATATAGCGACATCAAAATATAGCACGAAATTTTGTAAACATCTGGGACAGAGCGTGTCGCGGTGACACACATAATATGATCATAATATGAATACCATTTTGCATTGAATAAATAAATATTTGGAAGCATTATTAACCAACAATTACACAAAGAAAATTTAATATTCTGCTGGATTTGATGTAGTTTTGCACATTTCGATAAATTGCACTGTTTGTTTCTACGGACAGATTTTCATTTCCATAATGAAGTAGATTTATATCAATAACATCATCCATATTTAAAGCATTAATAGTTGATAACAAGGAGCATCTTTGCATATTATAATTTAACGAGGACATATGAAAAAGAAGTGATAGACATTCTCAGGGGGGTTTTAACAACTACATTCAGAATTCTCTGCAATATTAACTCTGAAAAAGGTAATATTTTAGAGGACTATAATTATACCTCAACTTAGTATGTAATATATTGAGTTTCCTTTTTCCAAATCAATGGAAACTATAGGTGCTGTTTGTTGACTAATTAATGGAGATATTGCTTTTTAAAAGAAGAAAGCGAGATAGCCGTTCTTGTATCAGTCTAAACTGTTCCAAGAAAGTGAAGTCGATAGGAAAAACGACGAACGTGTACCAGAAAGCCTATAATATGGGGCAGTCATATCTATTTCTAAGAGAGTTAGGATTATTACAACCAACGGTTGGCGGTTAAAGATCGTTTAGATAAGAAGGAGTAGTTCTGTCTTTCATCTTGTATAACAACTGCAGCTTTCTCTGTTTTCTTCTGTCTGATAATTTGACTAAACCTGTCTCACAATATTATGCATATATAGTTGTTCACATAAGATGGAAGACCAGTAAAGATACGAAGAGCTTCTCTCTGGGCCTTTTCAAGTAGTTCTGACTCAATGAGCGTGCATCTATCCCACAGTTCACACACAGGTAAAATAAAAGTTGTATACATTTTGAGCAATGCTTTTATGTTTAGATTATATTTTAATTTCATGAGTACATTTATTTTCTTCATTACAGATTTAAAAATGTAGTTAATATGTAGTTTATATCAGACAATTCTCACTTACATTGAATATAACACCAAAGTGTTTATTGGTTTCATTAATATTTTAAAATTCACCTCCATAGATAAGATCAAGGTGGCCACTTAGATTAGAAGAATATGTTATAGACAATAATTCAGTTCGCTTACAAACCATTATTTTTGCCCAAATATCGAGCGAGTGTAAGTCACGATTTATATCTGTTTCGATTTCAAGCCAAAGACTAGAAGATTTTAAAATAGAAGTAAAAAGGCGAGACGTAGATCGAAAAACAGCAGCAATATCATTTATGTATGTAAATCAAAAATAGAAACGGACCAAGAACAGAACCCTGAGGTACCCCTGTTTTGATTATACCATGACTTGAAAGTGAGTGACCAATAACAACTCCTCGATTTCTGTGACTGAGGTAATCCCTAAAACAACTCAACAGGTTTCCCTGTATTCCATAAGATTTTAATTTAGCTTTTGATGTCACAAAAAAGCTAAACAAGTATATGTTTCTTATCTTCCATTGCCGGACAAACGTTACGAGAAATTTCATTTAGTTGATGGGCATTAGAGTGACCTGGCATAAAATCAGACTGACACTCATAGAAAAGAGAACTTCTAGCAAAATAATTATGTACAGTTTAAAAATTACCCTGTCAAAAACTTTTCCTACAGTAGATAATAAGGATATTGGTCTGTAGTTGGATAGAGAATACCTATCACCCTTTTTGAAAAGGGGCATAACTTTTGCAGTTTTCCACATAGCTGAATAAATACAGGTTGACAACATAGGCGCGCGGATCCAGGATTTTGGGTACATTTTTTTTTGTGGAATAAACTCTTGTTTATAGGTCTCATCCACATTGAGTTCATAACAACATTATAATTGCATCTTTGTTGTTCACACGAGGAGTACTCGAACAATTTTGCAAACGCACTGTATACTCGAGTATCAAGTAATTTACGTCCATTAAACCAGTATGAACTCGTTTACCAGTCATTGTTTTATTGTGTACATCAATTTCATTGAAATCCACTAATATCAGAAAAGGGCATTTGATAGACTCATAATGGGTGATTACACAAGGGTGCATTTTTTATGAGCCAAGACGAAAAATGACGTAGCACACACACATGCTGCTACTTCTAAATTAAGTAATATATACATATGTAAAGAAATGAATTAAACTCCATAATACAGCTGTCTCGTCCTTTCAGGACTAGTTATTGATGCTATGGGCCCAAAAGTGGGAATCGAAATTTTCTGAACTAATGTACTGTAGAAACAGTAAAACCCTTATAATTTATGAATTCAGAAAAAAGAATTAAAATAGTACTGTATAATTTCAAATTGTTTACTACGAAAATATTTTTATTATGTACCGTGCCACTACTCAAATGAGATAATTTTGGCTATGGAGGCTCCAACGAACCTCGGGGACTAAAAACTCTACCAGTAACAGGTTATGAGCTTTGAAACATGCCAAAAGGCCCAATATTGCTAAACGAACTATGACAGCAAAGAATGTTATACGCAGTATTCTTTAGAAATAGTGGACCAGTCAAGCAAATTGCTGTTCCAAAACGTAGGGGTGTGTCTGGAAGCTTCTATAAGAATGTAGTTCTGAAAAATTGGGAATACAAATGAAAAGGGGCCCTAAATTGCGAACACAAATGAGAACTAGAGACTTGTTTTAGTGAACAAAAACATATGTCTCCCCTTATAATCTCTTTTTATTCTAACAAACTTTCCGTCATAATGTCATAACAACCCAACCACGTGGATTTTCTCCGGGTACTCCGGTTTCCTCCCACAATAACACCCCTCGCGCGCTAACATCCAGGCCAACAAGAGTGATTAATATAAGTTGTATAACTTGTTTAATAATCGTTGTAAAATAAGAATAAATAAGAGAGTACCGAAGCGTTAACAAAATCATAATCCAAACTGAAAATCGATTAAACCAGGGGCAAAATATAAATAAAGGAAAGATTCACATGGAAACCCTTGCAAAAGAGAATAAAACCAGGTGTTCCGGAAGAGTAAGCGTCTTCTGCTTCATCGACGACACCCGCCATATAAATCTTTGTCACATCCAAGTAAACATCAAGTTTACAATTAAAAAAATATATAAAATTTGACCTTAACCTATGACCTTGACGTTTGACCCTATGACCTTGAGGTTTGGCCAGTGAACATCTAATTATTCTGACCAACTTTCTTTCATAATGTCATAAGAAAATATCAATCGTTAAAAAATGGACAGACAGACAGAATGACGGACAGACAAGCTAATTAATATAGGGCATCCGCATTGAAGATGGGCCTCTATTACCTTGAGGTTTGGTCAAGTGTTGTTACATGTATATAATTAGACAGTGAGGGTGAGTGTGCATCACCTTGACGTACACTGTTGGATGTTTGAATAAGTCATACAAAGTCATACATTTTTTTATCTCTGACCTTTCGGTGAAGGTCACACTGGCCTATTCGCAGTGCACTACACATCGTCTATTGGCGATGCAGGTATACTAAAAAATTATCAATATATCTTGAACGGTGTAAAAGTTATCGCCCGGACAAAAATTATTGAAAAAATCACACTTATTTGATCTCTGACATTGAGGTCAAGGTCACAGTGTCATAATGCTAGTGCACTTCACATCTTCTTTAGGTGATGCATGTATACTGCAATTTTACTCAACGGTTGAGAGGTTATGGCCAGTACAAGAATTACTAGAAGAACTAGAACCGTGCTAATACAATATGTCTCCCTTCATATGACGGGGAGACATAACAAGAGGCCCAAGGGCCTTAACTGTTACATGCATTTTGCTGTACTCGTACCAATAACTGCATATCTTAATATTTAAAGCAGGGACGTGAAGTCCGGGGGCATGAAATTCATAATTTTGATAAAGCACCTTAAGACCTTTTCATTTATGAAAAGGATTTGATTCAAGCATATCTGGGTCTGGAGAAGAAGATTTTTGGAATTTTAACTATTTTGACCCGCTTTGGCCCTCCATAAGACCCCTAGGAGGTTAGGGCCAAAATAATTTACAACTTTAGTGCATTTTTGGCTAGGAAATATTCCTACCAAATTTCATTAAAATTTGTTCAAGGGTTTTGGAGAAGTTGAAAATGTAAATTGTTTACGGACGGACGACGACGGACAAAAAACGGTTTGAATAGGTCACTTGAGACTTTGTCACAGGTGACCTATTCAAACCGTATTTTTCCTTCTAATAATTTGTTTACAACATGTGTTCATCCGGGTTACCAGTATAGTATGTCACGTTCAGTGGAGTGCACGCTTTAATGTACCATTGTGTGTAAACCGCTTGAATGACCCTGATGGTCAAAATCAGAGGGTATAAAAGCCGGCTCTGACAGACGAAATATACTTAGGCTTTTGTTATAGAGTGTTTTGAAGCGGTTTATAGCCTAGAAAGATGACGAAATTTTGGATTCCTACCTTTTGGCCCCTAGCATCACTGAAGAGTCCTAGGAGGACGAAACAGCTGTATGATGCAGTTTAATTCATTTTGTCGGCATATTGTATCTATTACTAAATTTAAGAGGTGCAGCATATGTGTGTGTTACATGATCATCATGCCGCCATCAGAAAAGCGCGGGAGTTTGTAGCGTAATTTGTGACGCCAGGTTTTAGTGACGTGCACGCTTGACAACCAAAGCGCCATTTTTGCGGGTTGCTGCAGTCAGGCTAGAAAGCGCAGTAACACTAGTTTATACAGTTCCATTGCATTCAAGAGATTTTAATCAATCGGGGAATTCATGACATTCACTAGTATAATATACTTAATATGAATACCGGGGAGTCAGCTATTATATTTTTGTAGACTGTAAGCGGCTGTAATTTCCCAGAAGGCTTTCACGCATGGGGGAGCACCAGAAGTGCACAAAGTGTTTACAGATTCAAACCCCGCGGTTTCCGGTTGTCCGAAGCAGACGCCTGTAGCGAGCTAAAATGCCAGTAAACCCCTCATAGAATGCCCTTTGAAGTCTTTGACATGCATGTATCTGTGAATCTAGGCAGTTGTCACAAGTGTTGAACTTCAAATAAAGTTATTAGCTCGAAAGCTTTGTAAATTAATAACATATAGTAAATTATTTAGTTGTGTGAGTCCTATACCGCATTAGACTCCCTTCCTCACTCTATTATTATGGCAGTAATCGATAAACTTTAATACTCTCTCCCTGGACATATTTTTTTCATTCTCTTTCACTTTCGCTTGTGTGTTAAAAACTTGATGAGTTAGTCACTGATGCTAATTTTATTAGTCTATATTTGATAGTTCTATGTAAGCCTGATTTATTTATTTATTTTTCGAATTTATGCAGATCTGTTTATAACAAAAACTTTTCCGCCTTTGTGAATTTGTCTAACTGTTGTTCCCCATGACTTATTGCGAGTAAACCCCGGTCTGCGCGTGCGAAATTTCACGATCACCGCTTGCAGTGCAGTTAGTTGACCACCTCGGTAATTGTATTTTGTCATTTAAAAAGACAGATGAGTGTTTAAATATACACTTTTCGTATGATTGTTTAATAAATTCGTTCTTTAATTTATATATCTATGAAGTGTTAACAATGTGTCAGCTTAAATCGAATAGACTGAACTGTAATGTATGGCCACTCTACCTTGTGGGCCTAGGTCTGATCATGACAGGCACGTGTTTATGTGCATTTAACACGAAATATTTTTCGTTAGAAAATGTGAATGTAACGTGGTGTCAGTAAGTCTAGCATTTTCGTTTTCTCAAAGACTATGCTAGTTTGAAGTAAGGGTTGTCGCATACACACGTGGTCTAACTCGTTCAGTCTGGTTTACAACATATGGATGCATGGAGATCAAGTTTTTAGATTGATGTAACAATTATCGATGGCAGTTAGGGGTCCTGCTCAGGTCCCATCACTGTTGGCAACTTAAATAAGTAACCGACAAATGCAAATAAACGATATTACACGGTCGCCTGCACATGGTCTCTAAGTCATGCTAGGTCGTTTGTTTACGTTGGCGATCATGCACAGCTAGCTCTTTCGTCTCGGCTATTTTTAGATACGATGCTATGTATTGTAGACATGAATAGACGAAAACAAGTTTGCATTAATATTGCACAAATATGATTTTAGATTTGACCCCAGGGTCTGCCACGCCCTTGCAGACTTAACTATTGAGTCATAACTATTAAATGGCTGATATTTCGCCCGACAACTATTTATATAAATGCTGGGCATTAAGATACGATCAAATTCAGGATTATATATTTAACTCCAGGGTCAACCACGCCCTTGCAGACTTAATTCCTGTGACACATAACTTTTAAATGGTTGAGATTCCCACCCCAAAAAACTATATGTGTAATTTCTGGGCATAAAGAGACAATCACAATCATGATATTAGATTTGATCTCGGGGTCTGCAACACCCTTGCAGACTTGACTCCTGCGTCTAACTTTAAAACGATTAAGCCCCCCCCCCCCCCCCCCAAAAAAAAAAACCCCACCCCAAACCATTTATACATTTGCTGGACATAAAGAGACGAAGACAATCGTGATATAAGCATTGATGTTGGAGTCTGGCACACCCATAGTTTCTCAACCAGTTGAACTTGAAAACAGATGAAATACCAACCAGCAGTTAACCAAACTTTTAATTCATATTGATTTTCTTCAAAGATTGGTCTTTGGGTCTGTCCCTATCCCATGGGATGTTTATGGAAAATATTTTACCATGAGTGATATAGGCCCTCTGCGCCTCTTGTATTTAGATTTCCGTCGTACTTTGCAAGCTTTAAAGCCTAGTATAAAGAGTTCCCAGTTTCGCTAGAACATGTATCAACTCGCCATCTATGCTTGGAATCCCTATGCTTGAAAATTGAAAATAATTGTGCCAAGTTTTCCTATTTTAATACTTAATACTGATTTCAGTTGTCAAAGTTGTCTTGGTGTCGTCATGGATTTATCTCCCTTGTATAATAGGGAAAAGGCCATCTTCGTGTAATGCACTACGGACTTAGATAGCAAATTCCGTGAATGCAGAATTTATTCAAAGTACCATATTAATATAAATGAAGAATTCTTTTACATGTTCATATATATATATAAGACTCTTATGAGGTCAGCACCAAATAAGGAAATGAAAAATTAGTAAAAATTAGTCATTTGTTTTATTTGTTTAATACATGCTTTAAAAAGTTAAACACGAATTAAATATTCTTCGAAAACCTCAGAAATCTGCTTTTCATTCATACACATTATAATGCTGTAACTACGTATGTTATTTTGGAGCCATACTGTTATCTACCTCTATCGCTTACATAATTATTAATCAATGTTTCGTTTTCAGCACCTGCTGTAACAATAACGTTTTACGAACATTCAACGTATCGTATCAGCCTTCTTAATGTGAAACAACGAACAGAAATTCTATGTGTTCTTTTGCTGTAGTAACATATGCATACACATTATTGTAACGATGTACAGCATTTTAAACACATACTTACCAGTCAAAATTACTTGCACGCCGACCTTCGATCACAGGGGCATGTAACGATAACTTTTAATATCAATAAACTTCACTATATGGTGAAGTCGGAAACATTACACGATATAGTTTATTGATTTTAATAGTTATTACTACATGTCCCCGTGCTTCGACCACAGTCCTGTTGTTTCTGAAATCAATTTAACAATTTAAACTTGCTTGACCTCTAACGTAATTATACAAAACAAGAGTGTGTAATAGGTTTTAGGCGGACAGAGATAGCAGACGGTTCACATGTTTAACTCCATAATAAACAAAAGTATTGGGACTGTTCACTCATCAGTAAACGTCGGAAACAAGCACTGTCACACGAAACAGATATCAATAAATAACTAACAGCAATACACAATTGGCTTCCGCTGTAGAATTGTCTTAAACGTTTGGAATTGTAACCAATAGGTCTAGGTATGATAGGCCAGCACACCAAACGACACCGCATCTTATGGAAGAGCTGCACAAATCAGTTTTGCGTTTGACATGAGCAACTCGATTTACTGTAAGGGTTAAAGCATGTGATTGATTTTAATTTGTAACGTACAGACGCGAAAATAGCTTTGTGGCAAGAACAGTTTAACATTATAACCTTTGAATGAAATGAATTTAAGAAATCTCTGACCGAATGGAAAATTCATTTATATGATCATATTATATTTGTTTTGTTTATATATCTGGTAAAATACCTCCTTAAATAACAGATAGATATATCTTTTAGGTTTTTATGTTAAGTTAGCTCGCCATTCATAATGTCCATTAGACATCTATCAAATAAAAAAAAGATTATTGATTTAATTTGAATATCTGTGTTATGAAACATTGAAATATGCCAGTCTTCAGTCTATGAAAAACAGTGTAGTTAAAGATGATTTAAAGACAGACAGAATCTGTTAATGGAAATAGGGGTTTGACAATATCTTGAATCTAAAAATCAATGATCTATATTTGTGGTTCTGTGTCTTAATCCTTCCGGACTGACTCTCTTCGTTGTCATCATAGCTAGCGAACAACGAAAAGTTCCATTAATAGTGTTACCAATTACGGACATATGTTTAGGTCGATACGCCGTTATGTGAACCTGATAGAATATGGTATTGACTGAGAAAAGGAACAGCTGCAGGCACAAACGACAGGTGGAATATTATGAGAGGAACATACAACAGGCAATTTAAATGTTGTATGAGAGGAACATATAACATGTAATGCTATCCTTTTTAAAATTAGTAAATGAATATAAAAAACAATCACGAAAAAACATTGATATATATTCATATCTGGGGTTCCTATTCAGTCCTACTTCTATCACAGAAGTCTCGTTCTCTCTGTCTATAATTAAACACATAAATTATATTTTGAAATACTGTACAGGACTGCCGCTCAGCAAGGAAAATAATATTGACCTGTTTGTAAAACGGTACTTAGGTATGGCAATAATATTTAAGCAAATATATCTAGTTAGCTTTTCAGTTCATTGGGTTAAACTAACATTTTTACATAAAATGAATAATTATAGTACCAGGTATTTGTATTCATCAGTAAAATAAGTACCCTTTTCAAACATGTCATAACGTTTTCTTTGCTCAACGTTCCCAGCTCTACACGCTATATCGGTATCGCTCAGACTCTTGGCACAGGATACTCGGCACTTCTATGGTAAAATAGCTACTGTTCAAATATCAACATCATCTAGACTTAACGCCCAAGCGTTCTTCTTTCATCACAAAGTTCATGCAGTTTAATAAAGCGGATGTAATCTTGCACTTTCTTATTCTCATACACTATAACCTTAGCTCTTCAAAGCTTCACATCAGTATCATAATGCTAACAGCGAGCTTCAATTAAATATGTTTGGAACTAAAAACTTCGTATTATGGTGATCTTTAAAGAAGTCAGACATTCGGCAATCATTTCAGTTTGAAGCAATGGAAAGATAAACCATTGGGAAGAAACTACACCAAAATCGGTTATGATCATTACTTCCGTTTATTGTACGCGAATAAGGCCTTCATTAATCATCCCTGACCGGAAGGGATTCGTGTGTACCACACACGCAACACTGAAATATTTACCTTTCGGAAGATTTTTTTATAAAAAAGCAAATACAAACGTTACTTCCGTTTATTGCGCGCAGACAATGCATTCATTGAACGTCTTTGACCGGAAGGAATCCATGTTTTGTCCTTGGATATGGCGGGAAGGGCCTGTTGGGAGGACCTGACACTGTTTGGGACGGACGCCCTAGTTGGAGGTTTCAGTGTGCCGGGACCTGCGTTTACGTTACTGAACCTTGATGTCTGTGAACCTTGCGTGGGCTTAGGGAACTGGTTCACATCCAGCTGTTCTCTATGGTTACTTCGGGTGGCTACGTGCTCACGGGCAGTTGGTCTGTTGCTTAACAAAATGTCCTTAATGTCTCTGACATCGTTAGAAATTTCTTTGTTTTGTTCACGGAGATTTCTCATCTCCTCGTATTGTTGTTTCATCACTTCACGCATGCGCTCTACTTCCTGTCGCATCGCTCGCGAGGCTTTCTCCAATTCGTCTCGAAATTTCATGTTCATTTCACTTTTTTCGAATTCCAATATTTTCATCTTCTTACTTTGTTGTTCCATAATATTTTTAGCACGCACCAATTCTGTTTCCATAGAATTAAGCCTATCTTTCATTGTTACAAGTTCGTGTTTCAGCTTTCGTATTTCCTCGTTCTGGTGTTTGTATACCGTATCGGATTCTAACTGTCTTTTAACGTCCTTCAGTTTGCCGACCTTCTTTGAAAGTTTATCAGCATAATCCTCCGTCTGTTGTACAAGATCTCGTAGTCCGTTGATCTCGTCCATTTTATCAGAAATTTGTTTATCCTGATCGTCCTTTTCCTGTATAAGGACATCGATTCTGTCTTCTCTATTGGTTACAGATCCTCTTAGCTCAGCTATCTCCGCCTCTTTCTCCCGGAGCGCCCTCTCTTTCTCTGTCAACATTTTCTTCTTCTCTTGCTCGTGCTGTTTGGACTCGACGTCTATGCGGATTCTCAGCGTCTCAATTTGGTGCTCCAGTGTCTTGTTGAGGTTGATAACGGTCTCCAGCACGCCCATGGCCTCTGGAGGGACATTGAACGCACCGAGTGGCTCACCGGGGTCAGTTATCTCCCCAGTCGACGGCCGGGAGGTTGACATCGGAGTGGACAATGTGCTTTGAGACAGCGTCTGTGAACTGATCTCGATCTCCGGTACCCCGAGTGCCATCCCCTGTCCCTGTATTCCCAGATCGTCATCCTGAACGAAAGCAAATATATAGGAGTGACTTACTGTGTATAATTTCTTTTTAAATGACTATCTAATTCCCAAACAGGAACCACTGACATGTATAACAGATAGAGGAAATATTTAAAGGCCCAAAAGACGTAACGTCAGGGAATTTTTCATGATTCTGAAAAAAAATGAAAAAAATCCATGCAAATATAAGGCTAAAACAAAGTAAACCTGAGCGGTAACTATAAAGAATTAAAGAATTAAAAATGATTTAGGTGTGGATCATTAAAATAACAAACCAAAGTTAGACGACAGCTTAAAAGGAATCCATTTTGAATAATGCTGATGTCAGTTAATCTAAATATATATATATATATACATGTGTTATAAGGCTTGATTTTTGTTAAAACGTTTGCCGTAAGTAACGTATATTGGGCCTTTAACTTTAGTATTGCTTAGCTTCTACATAACGTGTATCATTTTAATCTTACCTACCCTAGTGTGTTCCATACTGATGTCTGGTCGGGAAGGCATGACTTTACCTACCCTAGTGTGTTCCATGCTGATGTCTGGTCGGGAAGACATGACTTTACCTACCCTAGTGTGTTCCATACTGATGTCTGATCGAGAAGGCATGCCTTTACCTACCCTAGTGTGTTCCATACTGATGTCAGGTCGGGACGGCATGACTTTACCTACCCTAGTGTGTTCCATACTGATGTCAGGTCGGGAAGGCACGACTTTACCTACCCTAGTGTGTTCCATACTGATGTCAGGTCGGGAAGGCACGACTTTACCTACCCTAGTGTGTTCCATGCCAATGTCTGGTCGGGAAGACATGACTTTACCTACCCTAGTGTGTTCCATACTGATGTCAGGTCGGGAAGGCATGACTTTACCTACCCTAGTGTGTTCCATACTGATGTCAGGTCGGGAAGGCACGACTTTACCTACCCTAGTGTGTTCCATACTGATGTCAGGTCGGGAAGGCACGACTTTACCTATCCTAGTGTGTTCCATACTGATGTCAGGTCGGGAAGACACGACTTTACCTACCCTAGTGTGTTCCATACTGATGTCAGGTCGGGAAGACACGACTTTACCTACCCTAGTGTGTTCCATACTGATGTCAGGTCGGAAAGACATGACTTTACCTACCCTAGTGTGTTCCATACTGATGTCAGGTCGGGAAGGCACGACTTTACCTACCCTAGTGTGTTCCATACTGATGTCAGGTCGGGAAGGCACGACTTTACCTACCCTAGTGTGTTCCATACTGATGTCAGGTCGGGAAGGCACGACTTTACCTACCCTAGTGTGTTCCATACTGATGTCAGGTCGGAAAGACATGACTTTACCTACCCTAGTGTGTTCCATACTGATGTCAGGTCGGAAAGACATGACTTTACCTACCCTAGTGTGTTCCATGCCAATGTCTGGTCGGGAAGGCATGACTTTACCTACCCTAGTGTGTTCCACTCGGATGTCTGGTCGGGAAGGCACGACTTTACCTACCCTAGTGTGTTCCATACTGATGTCAGGTCGGAAAGGCACGACTTTACCTACCCTAGTGTGTTCCATGCCAATGTCTGGTCGAGAAGGCATGACTTTACCTACCCTAGTGTGTTCCATGCCAATGTCTGGTCGGGAAGGCACGACTTTACCTACCCTAGTGTGTTCCATACTGATGTCAGGTCGGGAAGGCATGACTTTACCTACCCTAGTGTGTTCCATACTGATGTCTGGTCGAGAAGGCATGACTTTACCTACCCTAGTGTGTTCCATACTAATGTCAGCTCGGGAAGGCATGACTCTACCTACCCTAGTGTGTTCCATACTAATGTCAGCTCGGGAAGGCATGACTCTACCTACCCTAGTGTGTTCCATACTGATGTCAGGTCGGGACGGCATGACTTTACCTACCCTAGTGTGTTCCACGCGGATGTCAGGTCGGGAAGGCATGACTCTACCTACCCTAGTGTGTTCCATACTGATGTCAGGTCGGGAAGGCATGACTTTACCTACCCTAGTGTGTTCCATACTGATGTCAGGTCGGGACGGCATGACTTTACCTACCCTAGTGTGTTCCATACTGATGTCTGGTCGGGACGGCATGACTTTACCTACCCTAGTGTGTTCCATACTGATGTCAGGTCGGGAAGACACGACTTTACCTACCCTAGTGTGTTCCATACTGATGTCAGGTCGGAAAGGCATGACTTTACCTACCCTAGTGTGTTCCATACTGATGTCTGGTCGGGAAGACATGACTTTACCTACCCTAGTGTGTTCCATGCTGATGTCTGGTCGGGAAGGCACGACTTTACCTACCCTAGTGTGTTCCATACTGATGTCAGGTCGGGAAGGCACGACTTTACCTACCCTAGTGTGTTCCATACTGATGTCAGGTCGGGAAGGCATGACTTTACCTACCCTAGTGTGTTCCATACTGATGTCAGGTCGGGAAGGCATGACTTTACCTACCCTAGTGTGTTCCATACTGATGTCTGGTCGAGAAGGCATGACTTTACCTACCCTAGTGTGTTCCATACTAATGTCAGCTCGGGAAGGCATGACTCTACCTACCCTAGTGTGTTCCATACTAATGTCAGCTCGGGAAGGCATGACTCTACCTACCCTAGTGTGTTCCATACTGATGTCAGGTCGGGACGGCATGACTTTACCTACCCTAGTGTGTTCCACGCGGATGTCTGGTCGGGAAGGCATGACTTTACCTACCCTAGTGTGTTCCATACTGATGTCTGGTCGGGAAGGCATGACTTTACCTACCCTAGTGTGTTCCATACTGATGTCAGGTCGGGAAGGCATGACTTTACCTACCCTAGTGTGTTCCATACTGATGTCAGGTCGGAAAGGCACGACTTTACCTACCCTAGTGTGTTCCATACTGATGTCTGGTCGAGAAGGCATGACTTTACCTACCCTAGTGTGTTCCATACTGATGTCAGGTCGGGAAGGCATGACTTTACCTACCTTAGTGTGTTCCATACTGATGTCAGGTCGGGAAGACACGACTTTACCTACCCTAGTGTGTTCCATACTGATGTCAGGTCGGAAAGACATGACTTTACCTACCCTAGTGTGTTCCATACTGATGTCAGGTCGGAAAGACATGACTTTACCTACCCTAGTGTGTTCCATGCCAATGTCTGGTCGGGAAGGCATGACTTTACCTACCCTAGTGTGTTCCACTCGGATGTCTGGTCGGGAAGGCACGACTTTACCTACCCTAGTGTGTTCCATACTGATGTCAGGTCGGAAAGGCACGACTTTACCTACCCTAGTGTGTTCCATACTGATGTCTGGTCGAGAAGGCATGGCTTTACCTACCCTAGTGTGTTCCATGCCAATGTCTGGTCGGGAAGGCACGACTTTACCTACCCTAGTGTGTTCCATACTGATGTCAGGTCGGGAAGGCATGACTTTACCTACCCTAGTGTGTTCCATACTGATGTCTGGTCGAGAAGGCATGACTTTACCTACCCTAGTGTGTTCCATACTAATGTCAGCTCGGGAAGGCATGACTCTACCTACCCTAGTGTGTTCCATACTAATGTCAGCTCGGGAAGGCATGACTCTACCTACCCTAGTGTGTTCCATACTGATGTCAGGTCGGGACGGCATGACTTTACCTACCCTAGTGTGTTCCACGCGGATGTCAGGTCGGGAAGGCATGACTCTACCTACCCTAGTGTGTTCCATACTGATGTCAGGTCGGGAAGGCATGACTTTACCTACCCTAGTGTGTTCCATACTGATGTCAGGTCGGGACGGCATGACTTTACCTACCCTAGTGTGTTCCATACTGATGTCTGGTCGGGACGGCATGACTTTACCTACCCTAGTGTGTTCCATACTGATGTCAGGTCGGGAAGACACGACTTTACCTACCCTAGTGTGTTCCATACTGATGTCAGGTCGGAAAGGCATGACTTTACCTACCCTAGTGTGTTCCATACTGATGTCTGGTCGGGAAGACATGACTTTACCTACCCTAGTGTGTTCCATGCTGATGTCTGGTCGGGAAGGCACGACTTTACCTACCCTAGTGTGTTCCATACTGATGTCAGGTCGGGAAGGCACGACTTTACCTACCCTAGTGTGTTCCATACTGATGTCAGGTCGGGAAGGCATGACTTTACCTACCCTAGTGTGTTCCATACTGATGTCAGGTCGGGAAGGCATGACTTTACCTACCCTAGTGTGTTCCATACTGATGTCTGGTCGAGAAGGCATGACTTTACCTACCCTAGTGTGTTCCATACTAATGTCAGCTCGGGAAGGCATGACTCTACCTACCCTAGTGTGTTCCATACTAATGTCAGCTCGGGAAGGCATGACTCTACCTACCCTAGTGTGTTCCATACTGATGTCAGGTCGGGACGGCATGACTTTACCTACCCTAGTGTGTTCCACGCGGATGTCTGGTCGGGAAGGCATGACTTTACCTACCCTAGTGTGTTCCATACTGATGTCTGGTCGGGAAGGCATGACTTTACCTACCCTAGTGTGTTCCATATTGATGTCAGGTCGGGAAGGCATGACTTTACCTACCCTAGTGTGTTCCATACTGATGTCAGGTCGGGAAGACATGACTTTACCTACCCTAGTGTGTTCCACGCGGATGTCAGGTCGGGACGGCATGACTTTACCTACCCTAGTGTGTTCCACGCGGATGTCAGGTCGGGACGGCATGACTTTACCTACCCTAGTGTGTTCCACGCGGATGTCAGGTCGGGAAGGCATGACTTTACCTACCCTAGTGTGTTCCATACTGATGTCTGGTCGGGAAGGCATGACTTTACCTACCCTAGTGTGTTCCATGCCAATGTCTGGTCGGGAAGACATGACTTTACCTACCCTAGTGTGTTCCATACTGATGTCTGGTCGGGAAGGCATGACTTTACCTACCCTAGTGTGTTCCATGCCAATGTCTGGTCGGGAAGACATGACTTTACCTACCCTAGTGTGTTCCATACTGATGTCTGGTCGGGAAGGCATGACTTTACCTACCCTAGTGTGTTCCATGCTGATGTCAGGTCGGGACGGCATGACTTTACCTACCCTAGTGTGTTCCATACTGATGTCAGGTCGGGAAGGCATGACTTTACCTACCCTAGTGTGTTCCATACTGATGTCAGGTCGGAAAGGCACGACTTTACCTACCCTAGTGTGTTCCATACTGATGTCAGGTCGGGAAGGCATGACTTTACCTACCCTAGTGTGTTCCATACTGATGTCTGGTCGGGACGGCATGACTTTACCTACCCTAGTGTGTTCCATGCCAATGTCTGGTCGAGAAGGCATGACTTTACCTACCCTAGTGTGTTCCATACTGATGTCAGGTCGGGAAGGCATGACTTTACCTACCCTAGTGTGTTCCATACTGATGTCAGGTCGGGACGGCACGACTTTACCTACCCTAGTGTGTTCCATACTGATGTCAGGTCGGGAAGGCACGACTTTACCTACCCTAGTGTGTTCCATGCCAATGTCTGGTCGAGAAGGCATGACTTTACCTACCCTAGTGTGTTCCATACTGATGTCAGGTCGGGAAGGCATGACTTTACCTACCCTAGTGTGTTCCATGCTGGTGTCAGGTCGGGAAGGCACGACTTTACCTACCCTAGTGTGTTCCATACTGATGTCAGGTCGGGAAGGCACGACTTTACCTACCCTAGTGTGTTCCATGCCAATGTCAGGTCGGGAAGACATGACTTTACCTACCCTAGTGTGTTCCATACTGATGTCAGGTCGGGAAGACACGACTTTACCTACCCTAGTGTGTTCCATACTGATGTCAGGTCGGGAAGGCATGATTTTACCTACCCTAGTGTGTTCCATGCCAATGTCTGGTCGGGAAGACATGACTTTACCTACCCTAGTGTGTTCCATACTGATGTCAGGTCGGGAAGACACGACTTTACCTACCCTAGTGTGTTCCATACTGATGTCAGGTCGGGAAGGCATGACTTTACCTACCCTAGTGTGTTCCATACTGATGTCTGGTCGAGAAGGCATGACTTTACCTACCCTAGTGTGTTCCATACTGATGTCAGGTCGGGAAGGCATGACTTTACCTACCTTAGTGTGTTCCATACTGATGTCAGGTCGGGAAGGCATGACTTTACCTACCCTAGTGTGTTCCATACTGATGTCTGGTCGGGAAGACACGACTTTACCTACCCTAGTGTGTTCCATACTTATGTCAGGTCGGGAAGACACGACTTTACCTACCCTAGTGTGTTCCATACTGATGTCAGGTCGGGAAGGCATGACTTTACCTACCCTAGTGTGTTCCATACTGATGTCTGGTCGAGAAGGCATGACTTTACCTACCCTAGTGTGTTTCATACTGATGTCAGGTCGGGAAGGCATGACTTTACCTACCTTAGTGTGTTCCATACTGATGTCAGGTCGGGAAGGCATGACTTTACCTACCCTAGTGTGTTCCATACTGATGTCAGGTCGGAAAGGCACGACTTTACCTACTCTAGTGTGTTCCATGCTGATGTCTGGTCGGGAAGCCAAGACTTTACCTACCCTAGTGTATTCCATACTGATGTCAGGTCGGGACGGCATGACTTTACCTACTCTAGTGTGTTCCATACTTATGTCTGGTCGGGAAGGCATGACTTTACCTACCCTAGTGTGTTCCATACTGATGTCAAGTCGGGAAGGCATGACTTTACCTACCCTAGTGTGTTCCATACTGATGTCTGGTCGGGAAGGCATGACTTTACCTACCTTAGTGTGTTCCATACTGATGTCAGGTCGGGAAGGCATGACTTTACCTACCCTAGTGTGTTCCATACTGATGTCAAGTCGGGAAGGCATGACTTTACCTACCCTAGTGTGTTCCATACTGATGTCTGGTCGGGAAGGCATGACTTTACCTACCCTAGTGTGTTCCATACTGATGTCTGGTCGGGAAGGCATGACTTTACCTACCCTAGTGTGTTTCATGCTGATGTCAGGTCGGGAAGGCATGACTTTACCTACCCTAGTGTGTTCCATACTTATGTCAGGTCGGGAAGGCATGACTTTACCTACCCTAGTGTGTTCTATACTGATGTCTGATCGAGAAGGCATGACTTTACCTACCCTAGTGTGTTCCATACTTATGTTTGGTCGGGAAGGCATGACTTTACCTACCTTAGTGTGTTCCATACTGATGTCAGGTCGGGAAGGCATGACTTTACCTACCCTAGTGTGTTCCATGCTGATGTCAGGTCGGGAAGGCATGACTTTACCTACCCTAGTGTGTTCCATCCTGATGTCAGGTCGGAAAGGCACGACTTTACCTACTCTAGTGTGTTCCATGCTGATGTCTGGTCGGGAAGCCAAGACTTTACCTACCCTAGTGTATTCCATACTGATGTCAGGTCGGGACGGCATGACTTTACCTACTCTAGTGTGTTCCATACTTATGTCTGGTCGGGAAGGCATGACTTTACCTACCCTAGTGTGTTCCATACTGATGTCAGGTCGGGAAGGCATGACTTTACCTACCCTAGTGTGTTCCATGCTGATGTCTGGTCGGGAAGGCATGACTTTACCTACCCTAGTGTGTTCCATACTGATGGCAGGTCGGAAAGGCACGACTTTACCTACTCTAGTGTGTTCCATACTGATGTCTGGTCGGGAAGCCAAGACTTTACCTACCCTAGTGTGTTCCATACTGATGTCTGGTAGGGAAGGCACGACTTTACCTACCCTAGTGTGTTCCATGCTGATGTCTGGTCGGGAAGGCATGACTTTAACTACCCTAGTGTGTTCCATCCTGATGTCAGGTCGGGAAGGCATGACTTTACCTACCCTAGTGTGTTCCATACTGATGTCAGGTCGGGAAGGCATGACTTTACCTACCCTAGTGTGTTCCATGCAGATGTCTGGTCGGGAAGGCATGTCTTTACCTACCCTAGCGTGTTCCATGCTGATGTCAGGTCGGGAAGGCATGACTTTACCTACCCTAGTGTGTTCCATGCGGATGTCTGGTCGGGAAGGAATGATTTTTCCTACCCTAGTGTGTTCCATACTGATGTCAGGTCGGGAAGGCACGACTTTACCTACCCTAGTGTGTTCCACGCGGATGTCTGGTCGGGAAGGCATGACTTTACCTACCCTAGTGTGTTCCATGCTGATGTCTGGTCGCGAAGGCACTACTTTACCTACTCTAGTGTGTTCCACGCGGATGTCAGGTCGGGAAGGCACGACTTTACCTACCCTAGTGTGTTCCATACTGATGTCAGGTCGGGAAGGCAAGACTTTACCTACTCTAGTGTGTTCCATGCTGATGTCAGGCCGGGAAGACATGACTTTACCTACCCTAGTGTGTTCCATGCTGATGTCAGGTCGGTAAGGCACGACTTTATCTACCCTAGTGTGTTCCATGCTGATGTCAGGTCGGAAGGCACGACTTTACCTACCCTAGTGTGTTCCATGCTGATGTCAGGTCGAGAAGGCAAGACTTTACCTACCCTAGTGTGTTCAATGCTGATGTCAGGTCGGGAAGGCAGGACTTTACCTACCCTAGTGTGTTCCATACTGATGTCAGGTCGGGAAGGCACGACTTTACCTACCCTAGTGTGTTCCATGCTGATGTCAGGTCGGGAAGGCAAGACTTTACCTACCCTTGTGTGTTCCATGCTGATGTCAGGTCGGGAAGGCATGACTTTACCTACCCTAGTGTGTTCCATACTGATGTCAGGTCGGGAAGGCACGACTTTACCTACCCTAGTGTGTTCCATGCTGATGTCAGGTCGGGAAGGCATGACTTTACCTACCCTAGTGTGTTCCATACTGTTGTCAGGTCGGGACGGCATGACTTTACCTACCCTAGTGTGTTCCATGCTGATGTCAGGTCGGGAAGACACGACTTTACCTACCCTAGTGTGTTCCATGCCAATGTCTGCTCGGGAAGACATGACTTTACCTACCCTAGTGTGTTCCATACTGATGTCTGGTCGGGAAGACATGACTTTACCTACCCTAGTGTGTTCCATGCCGATGTCTGGTCGGGACGGCATGATTTTACCTACCCTAGTGTGTTCCATACTGATGTCTGGTCGGGATGGCATGATTTTACCTACCCTAGTGTGTTCCATGCTGATGTCAGGTCGGGAAGGCATGACTTTATCTACCCTAGTGTGTTCCATGCTGATGTCTGGTCGGGAAGGCATGACTTTATCTACCCTAGTGTGTTCCATACTGATGTCTGGTCGGGAAGGCATGACTTTACCTACCCTAGTGTGTTCCATACTGATGTCAGGTCGGGAAGGCATGACTTTACCTACCCTAGTGTGTTCCATACTGATGTCAGGTCGGGAAGGCATGACTTTACATACCCTAGTGTGTTCCATACTGATGTCTGGTCGGGAAGGCATGACTTTACCTACCCTAGTGTGTTCCATACTGATGTCAGGTCGGGAAGGCATGACTTTACCTACCCTAGTGTGTTCCATACTGATGTCAGGTCGGGAAGGCATGACTTTACCTACCCTAGTGTGTTCCATACTGATGTCAAGTCGGGAAGGCATGACTTTACCTACCCTAGTGTGTTCCATACTGATGTCAGGTCGGGAAGGCATGACTTTACCTACCCTAGTGTGTTCCATACTGATGTCAAGTCGGGAAGGCATGACTTTACCTACCCTAGTGTGTTCCATACTGATGTCTGGTCGGGAAGGCATGACTTTACCTACCCTAGTGTGTTCCATACTGATGTCTGGTCGGGAAGGCATGACTTTACCTACCTTAGTGTGTTCCATGCTGATGTCTGGTCGGGAAGGCACGACTTTACCTACCCTAGTGTGTTCCATGCTGATGTCTGGTCGGGAAGGCACGACTTTACCTACCCTAGTGTGTTCCATGCTGATGTCTGGTCGGGAAGGCACGACTTTACCTACCCTAGTGTGTTCCATACTGATGTCAGGTCGGGAAGGCACGACTTTACCTACCTTAGTGAGTTCCATGCTGATGTCAGGTCGGAAAGGCATGACTTTACCTACCCTAGTGTGTTCCATGCTGATGTCAGGTCGGGAAGGCATGACTTTACCTACCCTAGTGTGTTCCATACTGATGTCAGGTCGGGAAGGCATGACTTTACCTACCCTAGTGTGATCCATACTGATGTCTGGTCGGGAAGGCATGACTTTACCTACCCTAGTGTGTTCCATACTGATGTCTGGTCGGGAAGGCATGACTTTACCTACCCTAGTGTGTTCCATGCTGATGTCTGGTCGGGAAGGCACGACTTTACCTACCCTAGTGTGTTCCATGCTGATGTCTGGTCGGGAAGGCACGACTTTACCTACCCTAGTGTGTTCCATGCTGATGTCTGGTCGGGAAGGCATGACTTTACCTACCCTAGTGTGTTCCATACTGATGTCAGGTCGGGAAGGCACGACTTTACCTACCTTAGTGTGTTCCATACTGATGTCAGGTCGGAAAGGCATGACTTTACCTACCCTAGTGTGTTCCATGCTGATGTCAGGTCGGGAAGGCATGACTTTACCTACCCTAGTGTGTTCCATACTGATGTCAGGTCGGGAAGGCATGACTTTACCTACCCTAGTGTGATCCATACTGATGTCAGGTCGGGAAGGCATGACTTTACCTACCTTAGTGTGTTCCATGCTGAAGTCAGGTCGGGAAGGCATGACTTTACCTACCCTAGTGTGTTCCATGCCGATGTCTGGTCGGGAAGGCATGACTTTACCTACCCCAGTGTGTTCCATACTGATGTCAGGTCGGGACGGCATGACTTTACCTACCCTAGTGTGTTCCATGCCGATGTCTGGTCGGGAAGGCATGACTTTACCTACCCTAGTGTGTTCCATACTGATGTCAGGTCGGGACGGCATAACTTTACCTACCCTAGTGTGTTCCATGCTGATGTCAGGTCGGGAAGGCATGCCTTTACTTACCCTAGTGTGATCCATACTGATGTCAGGTCGGGAAGGCATGACTTTACCTACCTTAGTGTGTTCCATGCTGAAGTCAGGTCGGGAAGGCATGACTTTACCTACCCTAGTGTGTTCCATGCTGATATCAGGTCGGGAAGGCATGACTTTACCTACCCCAGTGTGTTCCATACTGATGTCAGGTCGGGACGGCATGACTTTACCTACCCTAGTGTGTTCCATGCCGATGTCTGGTCGGGAAGGCATAACTTTACCTACCCTAGTGTGTTCCATACTGATGTCAGGTCGGGAAGGCATGACTTTACCTACCCTAGTGTGTTCCATGCTGATGTCTGGTCGGGAAGGCATGACTTTACCTCCACTTGCCATCTCACGACCTGAAACAGATTTTCTTTCTTTAAACGTGGGACATATGTATTCAAATATCATACTACAAACTTAGGTTGGCGGTATTCTTATTTCAGCGATTTTTGCGTTGGGTGCATCACCGTTTCTGTATATTGCTTTCTACAGAAAGTATTGTGAGAACGCACGCCGATTCATCATTGTACTTATATGTTTCAATTCGCTAAAATGACACCGTCTCGGGTTAAAATGCCAAAGCATAGGTTGATCTCAGGAGAACATTCATTCCATATCTTCCATTGGCTGTATATAATGTAAATTGTTTCCGGAAACACGAACGGACGACCTACCCCGGTGTGGAGTGTAGAGACAGTGGTATATTTCCGTGAAATGTAACCCATGTCTAGCCCTATGTCCCGTTAGGACTATTCCAACAGACATTACCATGGAGTGTCCGAGTGTCTCAATCGGAACTCGGATGGTCTTCCGACACATGTGTTGCGGTCAGAACTCCAACGTGTCGAATGTACTATAAGCCCCGATATTGAACTTCTTATAGACGATTACCCCTAGTTGCTTACGTGTCTAAGAGTATTAGAGCATGTAGGCTATTACCATACTCGGTTTAACATAGAACATTTGATTTAGGCTAAGGCTATGACATCATAAACTACATGTATATATAATGTGTATACATCATCATAATGTCACGTGACAAGTGTCATATCAATAATTTCGACTTATTAAACAGCTGTGTGGTTCTCAAGTATGGTAAGCGGCCAAATAAACAACCCTTATACAAAATATTGTAATTTTGTATAAATAATGACGTACAACAAATAAAATGTTTCAGATTAATGCCTTGGTGTATTCACATTTGAAACTTTCGATCTAAACATATTACCTATATTGGCAAGCAAGTATACGGTCACTGGCCATAGGTGACAAAACTACAGTAGCCGTGATCCTGACAGTGATGTTAACAGCTGGACGGAGGCGAAGAAACTTTTAAATATAAAGGTTATGGTCTGGGGAGTTAACATGGTCAGTAATGCAGAACATCGTATCATTTATATAGCTTATTGGTCAGTAATTGTATCATTTATATAGTTTATTGGTCAGTAATTGTATCATTTATATAGCTTATTGGTCAGTAATTGTATCATTTATATTGCTTATTGGTCAGTAATTGTATCATTTATATAGCTAATTAGTCAGAAATTGTATCATTTATATAGCTTATTGGTCAGTAATTGTATCATTTATATTGCTTATTGCACGATAAACAACTTGTTCTACAAGGCAAAATAGTTGATGAATTGGAACCTACTGTGTACAATGTACATGTAATTAATTACTGATGATAAAACATAAATGTGATTATGATATATCGATATCAACGATATGTACGAGAGAAATGTCATTTTTGATGTATTGCTTTCATTTAAGGCTGCAAGAGAAATGTTACTTTTTATGTAATGCTTTTATTGAAGGCTGCAAGAGAAATATTATTTTTGCTGTTTCGATATTATTGAAGGCTGCAATAGAAATATTATTGTTATGCATTGCTATTATTGAAGGCTGCAAGAGAAATGTTAATTTTTGATTTGTCGCTATTATCGAAGACTGCAAAAGAAACATTATTTTTTATGTATTACTATTATTGAAGACTGCAAGAGAAATATTATTTTTTTATGTGTCGATTTCATTGAAGGCTGCAAGAGAAATGTGAGTTTTTAGTCTCAGTTGACCTATTGCAATGGCCTTTTGTCCGACGTTGTCCGTCGTGCGTCGCAAACAATTTACATTTTCGATTTCTTCTCCGAAACCGCTAAACCAAATCCAATGAAATCTGCAGGAACCTTCCCTAGCCAACGATGCACCGACATTGTAAAATATATGGTCCTAACCTCCTAGGGGCCAGAGTTATGAAAACATTGTGAATTTCAGGAACCAAAGGCGTCAGGTTCCCCCTGTGAGGGGTGATGCTTACTATAGTTTATTTAGGAAAATGACAATTTTGGATAAAGTTTGTTCATTTTCATTTTTAAAACCTGGTTGGAATAGTAACGAGGAGATGACTTTTTGATGTTTGAAGAATTTTGACTCTGACTCAACCCCTGGGCAGTGAGGAAGGGGTTAAAGAGTCACATTTACTAAAAGTTCAACAATCTTCGTCTCCAGACCCAGATATGCTGGAATACTCTTTACCAATAGAATAGGCTTAAGAATCGGGAACCGTCGGCAATTTCTGTAAATGAGAAATTAATTTTTCGTTTACGGAAAGTGCCGACTGTTCCCGTTTCCCATATAGTCTATATAGGAAAATGCACTGTTGGTTATATTATGTTTCGTTTAGTTGGAAATAATCAAAATTCGTTGAAATTATAACCAGGAGATGACAGCTTGATATTTTGGAGAATTTTTACTCAGACCCATCCCCAGGGCTTTTGGGAGGGACCCAAAAGGGTCAAATTGGCTAAAGAAGACACAGATATGCTGGAATCAAATACTCTTCATAAATGGAAAGGTCTTGAGGTGATTTATCAAAATTGTGAATTTCTAGGTTCCCGGTCTTGACATTCTCCCTTTGGGAGGGCGTAAATTTCCTATAGTTCATATAGGAAAAATGTTACTTATTTTTTGTTAATTTCCAGTTGGAAATATTTCAAACTTGATTGGAATTACAACCATGAGATGACATTTTGATATTGGAAGAATTTCGACTCTGGCCTACCCCTGGGCCCGGGGCTGCGGGGAGGGGCTCACTTTAAAGGATAAAAATGGCTAAAACTTCAACAGTCTTCTTTTTCAGACCCAGATGTGCTGGAATTAAATTATAGATGAAAGGGTTTAAAGGTATCTTATCAAAATTGTGAATTTCATATCCTCGGGACTTCAGGTTCCCCCTTAGGGAGGGGTTGAAGTTTGTTATACTTTATATAGGAAATTGGGTAAAATTAGGGACCTTGACCAGAGTAACATAACATTTGTTAAGAGGTTCATTCCACAGAAATACCTACTCAAGTAAAAAACCAAAGACCAAGGTCAAGGTCACTATATCAAAGATCAAGGTCCAATTTTGTAGCTTTTTACTTATTAACATTTTGTTATGACATTGTGAAGCAAAGTCGGTCAGAATCAAGCAAGGCTGATCGAAAGTCATGGTCACTGAGTCAAAGGTCAAAGTAAGTATATTATCTTTTCACTTATATAAACTTATAAACATGATCCCTTTTTACCTGTCAGTGTTCTAGCTAAACCTTAGTTTAAGTCAATTTCACTATAATGACACAACAATCAGAATGTTTGGTTCTAATACATAAAAACTCAAGGGACCGTTCAGTCCCGCGGGCCTCTTGTAAATATATTGCTATCATTGAAGGCTGCAAGAGAAAATGACTTTTATAGTTTCGCTTTCATCGAAGGTTACAAAAGAAATATGAGTTTTAATAGTGACACCAAAATCATATTATCTCATATGTTTCACTGAAAGCGACACTCTTGTAGCGTCAGGAAAGACAATAATGTGTCTTAATTGAATATAACACGGAGAAGACGTTTGCTGGGAAGTTTATTGCATAATACATTTATATGGAAAGTTCTTTAACACAGAGTCTACAGCTCCCAGATTATACAGCTTCCAGAATCAACAGCTCCAAGAGTCTACACCTCCAAGAGTCTACAGCTCCGAGAGTCTACAGCTCTTAGAGTCTACAGCTCCCAGAGTCCACAGCTCCCAGAGTCTACAGCTTCCAGAATCAACAGCTCCAGAGTCTACAGCTCCCAGAGTCTACAGCTTCCAGAATCTACAGCTCCCAGAGTCTACACCTCCAAGAGTCTACAGCTCCCAGAGTCTACAGCCCTTAGATTCTACAGCACCCAGAGTCTACAGCTCTTAGAGTCTACAGCTCCCAGAGTCTACAGCTCCAGAGTCTACAGCTCCCAGAGTCTACAGCTCTTAGAGTCTACAGCTTCCAGAGTCTACAGCTCCCAGAGTCTACAGCTCCAAGAGTCTACAGCTCTTAGAGTCTACAGCTCCAGAGTCTACAGCTCTTAGAGTCTACAGCTCCCAGAGTCTACAGCTCTTAGAATCTACAGCTCCCAGAGTCTACAGCTCCCAGAGTCTACAGCTCTTAGAATCTACAGCTCCCAGAGTCTACAGCTCCCAGAGTCTACAGCTCCCAGAGTCTACAGCTCTTAGAGTCTACAGCTCCAGAGTCTACAGCTCCCAGAGTCTACAGTTCTTAGAGTCTACAGCTCCCAGAATCTACAGCTCCCAGAGTCTACAGGTCTTAGAGTCTACAGCTCCCAGATTCTACAGCTCCCAGAGTCTACAGCTCATAGAGTCTACAGCTCCAGAGTTTACATCTCCCAGAGTCTACAGCTCCAGAGTCTACAGCTCATAGAGTCTACAGCTCCAGAGTCTACATCTCCCAGAGTCTACAGCTCCAGAGTCTACAGCTCCCAGAGTCTACAGCTCCAAGAGTCTACAGCTCCCAGAGTCTATAGCCCTTAGAGTCTACAGCACCCAGAATCTATAGCTTCCAGAGTCTACAGCTCGAGAGTCTACAGCTCCCAGAGTCTACAGCTCCCAGAATCTACAGCTCCCAGAGTCTACAGCTCCCAGAGTCTATAGCTTCCAGAGTCTACAGCTCTTTGAGTCTACAGCACCCAGAATCTATAGCTTCCAGAGTCTACAGCTCCAGAGTCTACAGCTCCCAGAGTCTACAGCTCCCAGATTCTACAGCTCTTAGAATCTACAGCTCCCAGAGTCTTCAGCTCCCAGAGTTTACAGCTCCAGAATCTACAGCTCTTAGAGTCTACAGCTCCAGAGTCTACAGCTCCCAGAGTCTACAGCTCCCAGAATCTACAGCTCCCAGAGTCTACAGCTCTTTGAGTCTATAGCTTCCAGAGTCTACAGCTCTTTGAGTCTACAGCTCCAGAGTCTACAGCAAATAGAGTCTACAGCTCAAGAGTCTACATCTCCCAGAGTCTACAGCTCCCCATCTTCGCTAGCCAAGGGTTACGATCCGCTCACTCATCTTCACCCTTGGCATATATAGACCACATTTCGGAAATCCCGCGACGAGAATTTTCATTGGATGCAGCTAGGTCTGGCTGCGTCCAATCAGAGCGCATCTTACATTTGATCACGCGCTCTTCTTATAATGGGGCAGAAAAAAAATGTAAACAAACATGGCATAGTGTCGACTGTGTCATGGATCTTTACCAGTAAAACAGAGAAGAACAATCTTCACCGACACATTTACGGTAAGGACTCAGTGAGTGGATCGCCGTTTCCGGATGCTGTCTAATTTGATCAAGCTTGAATTTTTCACAGATCAACAGAATGAGATGTTCTTCCTTGTTTACATTCATTGCAGAAGCCGTTTTGTTGCACGCATTTTGATTGGTCGGTGATTACGTGATTTAAAGGGAAACAACGCACACCGACCGCTAGGTGGCAGACCCGGGAGCTTTCAATTTTGCCATGATATATTCCAGGGGTGTAGATTACATAGGTGATCGTAACCCCTGGATATCGAGGATGACAGCTCCCAGAATCTACAGCTCCAAGAGTGTACAGCTCCAAGAGTCTACATCTCCAAGAGTCTACAGCCCCCAGAGTCTTCAGCTCCCAGAGTTGTTTTCATTTATAATGTCACATGGTTTAGGCGAGTTATTAAAAATTTGATTGAGCACCGATTTCATAAATTTATGTACGACAACAGGTTCATGAAAATTGGGCATGCTTTTTGTTATGCAGAAAAAAATCATGTGCTGATGTTTCAGTATAGTGCAAGATAAACTGATGTCTGTCAATTGTGTCTTATCTATTAAAAAACCACACACAGTTTACAAAGACCACACAGGGCTGACAAATGGCGAGCAAAACCCAAACTGAGCTTACAAATGGCTGAGCACAAACCACACAGAACTGAAAAATGACAGAGGAAAAACCACACAGAGCAGCAAAATTCACACAGCTGACAAATGGCCGAGCTTTATCTTCGGAGGACTAAGCAATTCTTTTAATTTTTGGTTTCCTTTTTTGGTTCTGTTCTGAGATAATAAGTAGTTATGCATGTTATTTTGCTCTCTGTATATATATTGATAAGTTATTTTTTATTCCAACATTCAAATTATTTTCGTAAGTATTTGACCTGATTTTGTTATTGATACTCACTAACGTTATTAAATAAACTGACAGATGAACCAAACACACAGACATATGCTGTACCCTTTAAATTTAGTAATAGATACAGTATGCCAAAAAATGAATTAAACTGTATCATACAGTTTTTTTTAGTTCTTTTGGGACTCGTCAATGTATGTGAGAATCAACATTTTCTAAACTATTGCAGAAGCAAAAGGGTCAGGTGATAAAACCCCTTTAATTTATTAATTTAGAAATAAAATGAGTACTGTACACTGTTATTGGAATTAAATTAGGATAAACATCCTTATTTCACGGGCACTTAATATTACGTTATCGATTTTTATTTTTGTTTTGTCATCATGGGTTTTCAGTGTAATTCATATTTTAGCATTGTTGATTGAATAAGGCTTTACTATATATTGTTTTCATTTGACTTTACACAAGAAATGTATACCTTGACATACCATATGTTATATAATTATGAAGTATGATAAGTAAAGAATGTCAACAACATGTACTCGCACATATTTCTAAAACGTATGCACTCATAAAGATTGTCAAACGATTAGAACCAGGCTTTATCTGTAAAGGTGTGGTCTACATATGATGACATTTGTAGTCATACTTTCATTGTAATTAGATCACAAATAGGACTTTACAAAAGTTAAAGGAGCTGGTTTCCACACAGCATTACGTGCTTCCTTTTATGCTGACGTCATTGTGACACTAGATACCAGACAAAAACGCTACATGTCAGATCGGGGATTTCCAATCTTGGTCAAAGTATTGCGGTTTAGAGAGGTGCTGCACCCAACAAAAAAAACTTTATTTATACTCGATCTTTTCACACAAATATGCCCATATATACATTTGAGCAGTATTGATATATATATATATATATATATATAAATTGATTTTCAACTGTGATTTAATCAACAATTTTTAGTTGTTGAGAAAGTATAGTTTAGATATGAATATTCATGTTGTAGATAAAGTTACACCGACAAAACACTATTGGTGATTGGAACATGTTTTCAGACGTATATTTATTTTTTGAAAAGCCGGATATAACAAAACTTACAAGAGGAGAATGTATTTATCAGCCGACATGCGGTTTGTCGACCCCACGTAATATCAATGTACGGAACAGGTAACGCTGTACGTAAACAAATGATTAATGTGACTCCAAATAAACAGTGTCGAACAGGGGTTATCAAACTGACTCAATGTCAGTAAGCCGCTGTATATACTAGCTATACGTCCGCCAACACCAAATGTCAGTAAGCCGCTGTATATACTAGCTATACGTCCGCCAACACCAAATGTCAGTATACCAATTATACGTCCGCCAACACCAAATGTCAGTATACCAACTCTACATCCGCCAACACCAAATGTCAGTAAGCCGCTGTATATACCAACTCTACGTCCGCCAACACCAAATGTCAGTAAGCCGCTGTATATACTAGCTATACGTCCGCCAACACCAAATGTCAGTACACCAACTCTACGTCCGCCAACACCAAATGTCAGTATACCAATTATACGTCCGCCAACACCAAATGTCAGTAAGCCGCTGTATATACCAACTCTACGTCCGCCAACACCAAATGTCAGTAAGCCGCTGTATATACCAACTCTACGTCCGCCAACACCAAATGTCAGTAAGCCGCTGTATATACCAACTCTACGTCCGCCAACACCAAATGTCAGTATACCAATTATACGTCCACCAACACCAAATGTCAGTAAGCCGCTGTATATACCAACTCTACGTCCGCCAACACCAAATGTCAGTAAGCCGCTGTATATACTAGCTATACGTCCGCCAACACCAAATGTCAGTATACCAATTATACGTCCGCCAACACCAAATGTCAGTAAGCCGCTGTATATACCAACTCTACATCCGCCAACACCAAATGTCAGTATACCAATTATACGTCCGTCAACACCAAAATGCCAGTAAGCCGCTGTATATACCAACTCTACATCCGCCAACACCAAATGTCAGTATACCAATTATACGTCCGCCAACACCAAATGTCAGTATACCAATTATACGTCCGCCAACACCAAATGTCAGTATAACAAGTATACGTCCGCCAACACCAAATGTCAGTAAGCCGCTGTATATACCAACTCTACATCCGCCAACACCAAATGTCAGTATACCAATTATACGTCCGTCAACACCAAAATGCCAGTAAGCCGCTGTATATACCAACTCTACATCCGCCAACACCAAATGTCAGTATACCAACTCTACATCTGCCAACACCAAATGTCAGTAAGCCGCTGTATATACCAACTCTACATCCGCCAACACCAAATGTCAGTATACCAATTATACGTCCGCCAACACCAAATGTCAGTAAGCCGCTGTATATACCAACTCTACATTCGCCAACACCAAATGTCAGTATACCAATTATACGTCCGCCAACACCAAATGTCAGTATAACAAGTATACGTCCGCCAACACCAAATGTCAGTAAGCCGCTGTATATACCAACTCTACATCCGCCAACACCAAATGTCAGTATACCAATTATACGTCCGTCAACACCAAAATGCCAGTAAGCCGCTGTATATACCAACTCTACATCCGCCAACACCAAATGTCAGTATACCAACTCTACATCTGCCAACACCAAATGTCAGTAAGCCGCTGTATATACCAACTCTACATCCGCCAACACCAAATGTCAGTATACCAATTATACGTCCGCCAACACCAAATGTCAGTAAGCCGCTGTATATACCAACTCTACATTCGCCAACACCAAATGTCAGTATACCAATTATACGTCCGCCAACACCAAATGTCAGTATACCAATTATACGTCCGCCAACACCAAATGTCAGTAAGCCGCTGTATATACCAACTCTACATCCGCCAACACCAAATGCCAGGAAGCCGCTGTATATACCAACTTTACATCCGCCAACACCAAATGTCAGTATACCAATTATACGTCCGCCAACACCAACTTTCCAGACTGAAGTTGCATGTTGAAATGGTACCATGTTTACATATCAATGTAAGACGCAAGTAAAGCATATACAATTGTTAAATAGACCAACTTTATATTTGAATATTTTATGCATTTCGAAGATGAAAGATAATGTTAATGAGTCCCTGAAATGACATTGCGTCAAAACAAAGATGACTGACAAATACATCCTCATCTTATTCCACTACTGTGTCAAATATTTTCGTATATCATCTGGGTACATCCTTATTTCATTCCATACTACTGAGACAAATAGACAGGTTTATATATGGGTGGTTGTCCCCCATATCTATATTGTCTTCAGAAATAATACGTTTTGCAAATAGACAATTTCATATATCAAAGTCAGCTACACTTTCAGTCAACTACTGAGTCAATTGGATAACTTGAATATGTATGTATGTGTTGAAATATATTACATGCATAACAGACAAAAATTGCTCTACAACTATCAATACATTCGTCCTCAAACAGTTTCGATTTTCCTGTCAGTTTGAAATCCTAATTATTTCCTATATGACACTCAGCTATATATCCTCGTTCTGTTAAGTTATTATCAAATTACCTTTTACATATTCTAGACTTATAGAAATGACAAACACTAACCAATTAATGTGTCTCGACCCTATCTGATTGTAGCGTGCCACTATATCGAACGTTATAATCGTATCAATAGAGTAAACACTACAATTATGGATGTGCTTTTCCCACCTGCACCAGGTGAAATACGAGACTAAAATGTCAATAATACTAGTGATTATTATAACAGTGACAATTGAAGTAGACTTAATGGTAATAACTTGGAGGTACATCTCGGCTAAATGTCGGACCGGGCGTGTTTCTATAGAGGTAGAAGTTTTCTATGTATCTAATAAATATCGACTCAATAGCACTACAAACAACCTACAAATGAGTGTGAATAGCTATTTGCGATCTTTAAACCATTTAGATTTTCATGGCTTCAAGTCCGAGCTTGCCTGGTGTAAGTCAGTATGTTACGTATGTTGTGTTATCTCTGTCGTATAAGGGGACACATTGGTATACATATATAGACAGTAAATACGCACATTTCACAAACATACTTGACATCCACTCTTAAGAAATATGATCACCACTCATTTTCAGAAGAGAAATGATACTCGAAGAATATTAAGATAAGAAATCGGATATAAACACCAAATATAAGTTAATGCATATACTATATTTACCCGACAAGCATATGGCGCTTGGTCCGCCAAAACCAATGGCAATAGTAATCGGAGATGTTGATGCGTGTAGTCACCTATCTCTTAGTAAATTACTTACCTGCAATTGGTCACACCATTTGTTTTGGTTCCAGGTCACGTCCAGGTGTGAAAATCCATGTTATCCTTCCTAGTCAGCAACAGACCATGACATCACGGCTAAGATCGAAGCTCCCCAACGTTTACTTACCTACGTACGCATCAAGTCTGAGCGATACCTCTATATTACCACAACATAGGACAGGTACTTACCTAGGGCGGTGGTGGATTCTTGTCCAAACATTCAAAAGTCAACTCAACGTGTCTATGTTTCAAAACATAGCATACTATACAAAGGATACAAACATTGGCAAGTGCCACATGTGGGACAGGAAATGATTGCACAAACGTCACACATGGACGTAACACCTTAATGATTTAGAATGAATACACACAGAAAAATCTATTGAATAATATCAACACTTTTTTTAATGTTTCATTTTAAACATTTTCAATCTCCGAAAATTTGTTTACACCCACTTGGCACAAGAAAATAAATGTTTTTCTTAATTAGTGAATGTCTTGCCATTGCTTGTCACATTGATCGTTTTGCTCTCCTCTTCAATATTACACTCTGGCTTTATATAGCTGTGATATTGAATCACAGAAGAGTCCTATGAGGACGAAACAGCTGTATGATGCAGTGTAATTCATTTTTCGGCATACTGTATCTATTACTAAATTTAAGAGGTGCAGCATATGTCTGTTTCCTCATTTTGAATGTTTTCTAGAGGTATTTGGACAAGTATTTTATTTATCAGACTGCAATTTCTCGTTAGAATTTGAACTTCTATAAAAGTTGCGTGGGAATTTTTAAAATTAGAAAGGTGGGCACTCATATTTAGTATGAAATACTATACTACCAATTCTGAATGATAATGTCGTCATGTGTCGAGTACTTAAACGTGTCATTACATCCAAAAATGTTAAGAAGTATACGTATAATAGCAAGATACGTTCATTTGTATACTCCACCCTTAACAAACACATTTCTTTTGTCGTTTTTTTTCATTCTTTTAAACATTTTTTGTTTTTCCGTTTATTTACAATACGTGTATTTGAATATAACATCCTTATTTACGTTATGTGTATTTGAAAGTCAAATCCTTATTTACGTTATGTGTATTGGAATGTCACATCCTTATTAACGTTGTGTATTTGAATGTCACATCCTTATTTACGTTATGTTTATTTGAATGTCACATCCTTATTTACGTTATGTTTATTTGAATGTCACATCCTTATTTACGTTGTGTATTTGAATGTCACATCCTTATTTACGTTATGTGTATTTGAATGTCACATCCTTATTTACGTTATGTGTATTGGAATGTCACATCCTTATTTACGTTGTGTATTTGAATGTCACATCCTTATTTACGTTATGTGTATTTGAATGTCACATCCTTATTTACGTTATGTGTATTTGAATGTCACATCCTTATTTACGTTATGTTTATTGGAATGTCACATCCTTATTTACGTTATGTTTATTTGAATGTCACATCCTTATTTACGTTATGTTTATTGGAATGTCACATCCTTATTTACGTTATGTGTATTTGAATGTCACATCCTTATTTACGTTATGTTTATTTGAATGTCACATCCTTATTTACGTTGTGTATTTGAATGTCACATCCTTATTTACGTTATGTGTATTTGAATGTCACATCCTTATTTACGTTATGTGTATTGGAATGTCACATCCTTATTTACGTTGTGTATTTGAATGTCACATCCTTATTTACGTTATGTGTATTTGAATGTCACATCCTTATTTACGTTATGTGTATTTGAATGTCACATCCTTATTTACGTTATGTGTATTTGAATGTCACATCCTTATTTACGTTATGTGTATTGGAATGTCACATCCTTATTTACGTTATTTTTATTGGAATGTCACATCCTTATTTACGTTATGTTTATTGGAATGTCACATCCTTATTTACGTTATGTGTTTTGGAATGTCACATCCTTATTTACGTTATGTGTATTGGAATGTCACATCCTTATTTACGTTATGTTTATTGGAATGTCACATCCTTATTTACGTTATGTGTATTGGAATGTCACATCCTTATTTACGTTATGTTTATTGGAATGTCACATCCTTATTTACGTTATGTGTATTGGAATGTCACATCCTTATTTACGTTGCGTGTTTTGGAATGTCACATCCTTATTTACGTTATGTTTATTGGAATGTCACATCCTTCTTTACGCATAACTTTGTGGTTTAAACATACACTCAACAGAAAAAACAAATCACGGTTGTTGAGCTTTACATTTTACGACTCAAGAAATAAGGGCGAATTCATTATAAAGCAAAAACCATTTACATTAACATTTAATAACAATTTGATATGAAGCAAAACTATCAGTGATTGGTGATTTTATCGTGGAAAGTTCCCTAGAATCGAGTTTACAGACGGAGCGATCCCTAGCGGTGATACGTCCCCTATATATCTATAACGGGTGTATCCAGGGACACATGCGAATGTAAACTCTTTCTTCTGACAATGAAGGACTGAAGACTCGGATTTTTAAATGTTCAATACACAACTATAGCATTTCAATGAGATCAATAGGCTGCCATGTAAACATACTTAATCAGCGCCGAGAGCCACGCTGTGAAGTGAGTCACAATACTGACTACTAGTATAATGTATTATAATCATTTAAATAGGTATTCCCATACCATTGTACAGCCTTTTAAAAAATACATCATAATTGCTAATTAACATTTTATAGGTAATCTGTATCTAATTCGACCTTTAATTATAATAGCTGACACGTGACACTGTACATGTTATATAGGGATATGTTAACGTATGTAGCCGGTATATATCAGTTATGTACAACATGTATATCTATCATTGGATGGGTCCTCCTTGTCGATACATGATACCCTTAAAGATAGTATGATACTGGAAATAATTAATATACGCAATACAGGAGACACTAATCAACATTTTAATTAATCTATTTCCTGCACTTGATTGATCCTGAGGTCGACTTGGCTTGTAATGAAATCAAAATGATTATAGAGATAATTATACATATAGAGATAACAAAATGGTGAGATGTACTACGGAAAATATCCACATTTTGCTGTATGTTATTGCTGAGTGTCCTAGACGCATTAACATTGGAAGCGAAGATTGTACATACATAATTATATCTCTCCAAAATGTAGATAACATAGCTGGCTTCTTACCTACCCGACTCTTGGTCATCTTGACAATTCCTGCCAGTCCAAATTGACCATCAGCCTGTCTGTCTTATAGTTGTTAACAGAAGTAAGGATAAAGCTGAAGTGATATTGGTCTGTATTAGCAGTGTTAATCAACCATGGGTATGCTATCCTTTTAAGATACAACAAAATGCAATCTAAGTGCTATGTATTATTAAACATGCCTAAGTACCTGTTAATTGGCCTTTGACACCCGTTAAGCGGTCGTCATCATCTTCGCCACATTGATACCTTGCTGTAATATTCTCCACTCATATGCGTGGCGCTGGACCACAAACACTTTGTTATGGAATAAGACTAAAGGTCAATACAGGACAATATCGCACCCTGTCACCCGTCCGTCATGTCAAGCCTAGTCAACGTTACGCGGTGTTAGCAGATACCGTAAAACCCCTTTATAACATACTAATCTATAAACACTAATACATTAGATGCATTGTGATGTAATTTGTTTTTGATGTGTAAGTGTTTGCTTGCCTGGGTATAGGTGTCATCATAAGGTCTCTGGTGCTGGCACCATTTCTAGTGTTCGCTGTCAGGAGACAGGTGGACTTATTTCTGTATGTCTGTTCGTTGATATACCTTATTTCACTATGACTTCAGCGGACATTCATACCCGCGGGTTATTCTTGTCGTCAACAGATTAATGGGAATAGTACGCACGTCATTTCAAATAAGCATTGCACCAATTACTGGTATCAAATTGTAAAACGGATGATTAATTTTCAATATCATTTAGGGCGTAAGTTGAAAGTCTTAGGTATTGTTAATGTTTCAAATACCTTAAGCTTTCAATAATTTGCCAATATACTACACTATGACTCGCAAAATCTCAAATACCATTTTAATTGGATAGTTTTACACAACTTTATTAGATTGAGAGTGTTTTCAATCTCTTTGGAAACACCGACGAAATTATGTAATTAAAAAGAAAGAAAACCCTGAAGGTCATTAAACGTTACACTTCATTGAAGAAGAGGATATAAAATATCAATAAAATGCAACAAGGTAATAGCACCCTTAATAACTTTATTCATTTTGATAGTAAGTTATTGATAAATTGCTTTGAGACAGACAATTTGTTAACCGGTCAGCGTAGAATTGAAACATATCAAAACATTTCATGTTTTTACAGGAAGTATTCCAGACACATAGTATAAACAAGGCGCACTCCATTTTTACTGGAAGTATTACAGACACATAGTATAAACAAGGCGCACTCCATTTGTACAGGAAGTATTACAGACACATAGTATAAACAAGGCGCACTCCATTTTTACTGGAAGTATAACAGACACATAGTATAAACAAGGCGCACTCCATTTTTACTGGAAGTATTACAGACACATAGTATAAACAAGGTGCACTCCATTTTTCCACAAACACAGAGCAACTATATCACACAATATAACCTTAGTAGCATTAAATGATGTGACATATAATGACATAGAAAAAATGTATTGTCACAGATCATGTGGAACAAGTGATTTGCAGATCACTTCAAATGTTTTATGTGAACACATACGTGCAAAACTATCAGAAAGGTTTTATTCATTTAAAGTATTGAGACTCATCTTTTTTCAGTTCGTGTGGTAAGACAATTTTATAGATACGACTCTTTATAAATGGTTTCCCTTATAACGATATTTATCGTGGTTTTATAAATGGTCTCCCTTATACTGATATTTATCGTGGTTTTATAAATGGTCTCCCTTATACTGATATTTATCGTGGTTTTATAAATGGTCTCCCTTATACTGATATTTATCGTGGTTTTATAAATGGTCTCCCTTATACTGATATTTATCGTGGTTTTATAAATGGTCTCCCTTATACTGATATGTATCGTGGTTTTATAAATGGTCTCCCTTATACTGATATTTATCGTGGTTTTATAAATGGTTTTCCTTATACTGATATTTATCGTGGTTTTATAAATGGTCTCCCTTATACTGATATTTATCGTGGTTTTCGGGATTGATTTGCAGTTGACATCAATGAGTCACTGGGAGGAGGAACGGATTAATGTAACTGTACCCACCAATGTTAGATCCCTATGATGACAATATAGTTCTACAGCATTATTATGTCATTCACTGACTTTGTAGAACGCAATGTGATTCGTTGATAGACACCAGTTAGCAGTATTGCGTTACAATTGTATATATGTGAACGCAATGAACGCAAATAAGTGGTGAGACGTATGGTATATGAACGCAAATATAAAGTTCTTGTTTTTATCTAGTGTGATAAAGAGCACATACGTTGATTGAGCACACTACTTTCAAAATAACTGTGTTTTAAACTTCATTATTTTGTCATCGACGTACTAAGCTTTGGTTTAAAAGGGATTTTTTTTAAATCAAAAGGCCTCCTGCAACTTTTTTGCTGCAGTGAATTAGGTCATTTACCTATCGAAATCGTTAAAATCGTGTCAAATATGAACAATGAAAATTGCACATGAAATACTACGGTACCAGTACTGAAATTAGACTAGGTGATCTCCTATAAATTAATACTTGTATCATCAATTATATCGATTTTCGAGAGTTTACTCTCAAGAACATCTTCAGCTTGCAGTAGTATGGTTATAAATCACACTCAGTCATCACGAGTAGGATGTATGTTGTTTCACCTCAAGTACGAAATAAACAATGGCGGTCTGACGTCACGTTTCGGGACATTATACCACACTGTGGAGTTGACAGCCGTTGATCGTCCTGTTTGGCACTAGATCATCGGTTAATTATACATATTTTATCACAAAATTGAGCAGGCAAAAACAAATATGCCGTGTATCACACTTCCTTTTGTCTTACACACGTGATTACGATTTGCAGTATTTTAAACCACATGATAAACAAAAACATCTATTGTAATAACAAACCACATTGATAAACAAAAACATCTATTGCAATAACAAACCACTTTTATAAACAAAAACATCTATTGTAATAACAAACCACATTGATAAACAAAAACATCTATTGTAATAACAAACCACATTGATAAACAAAAACATCTATTGTAATAACAAACCACATTGATAAACAAAAACATCTATTGTAATAACAAACCACATTGATAAACAAAAACATCTATTGTAATAACAAATCACATTGATAAACAAAAACATCTATTGTAATAACAAACGTTAGACGGTAACTGTTCCTGCGTTGTTTCTTAACAATTGAACTGTATAACATGTTTTGCATGTTGTTCCGGTAAATGTTTTGTACTTTTAATAAAGCTACGAATACTGCTTCACTTCTTCTTGCCGGTGAGAATCCTTTTAGTGTCCTTTGTAAGAGACGGAAGCGTTGGCTTGAAGACTTGTCCATACCCTGGTGGACTTTTCGACCTGTTCTGTTGCGTCATCACAAGTATGTTCTTAATGTCCTTGATATCGCGACCCATCTCCTCGTTTTGTTCCCTAAGAAGCCGCATCTCCTCCCATTGTTTTCTCACTACTTCTCTCATTTTCTCCATCTCGTGCCTCATCGTGTGAGACATTCGTGATAATTCCTCTTTGAACTTCGCCTGCATGTTGCTCTTATCGCTTTCAAACAGCCACAATTTTTTGCCTTGTGCAGCGATGATCGTTCGCACCTTCTCGAGTTCTTTTTCCATCGTCTCCAAGTTAACCCTGAGTGCATCTACCTCTTTCTGCAGTTCAGCAATATGTCCTTCCTGGGCCTCGTAGGCTGTGCTTTTCCCTAGGCGTTTGTTTTCTGCTTGAATTGTCTTAAGTTCCTTTTGAAGGTCGTTTGCGTAAGATCTGCTCGCACTGATATCTCTCTTTATTTCCATTATATGTTGCTGTAATCCCTCAATCTCAGAACCTTTGTTTTTGTTTTCATTTTCAAGATTCCCTATCTTACCTTCCTGGGTAGCTAACACCAACTTTAATTCGTTAATTTCGCTTTGTTTTTCTTTCATTATCTTCTCTGTTTGTTCAACAGCGGAACATTTGTCTTTCTCATGACTGTTGCTGTCGGCAGCAAGACGCATCCGGAGTGTTTCAATTTGTAACTGTAGTGTTTGATTGAAGCCGAGTAGCTGGGTTAAAGCTGGTACTGACTCCTCACCATGTACCCCTCCTGGGACATGTAGTACTATAGGAGTACCATCACTACCACAGCCTTGTGTCTCCTTCATGGCCTGGCCGTCTACACGAAAGTCTTTCTGTAAAATGGGGTAATTCTGCTATTAAGTAAAACCTTGAGATATTGTTCCTCAACTCATTTATCTATCCCATTTTCACATTTGTATTGAAAAATATATTCATGTGATAACACCCAACCCCTCTATATTGCGACAGTTTTATGAAATATATGTTGTCAGAATACTGAATATAAGGGACTATCTGCATGCAAGGTCATTGCACAATAGGTTACGTTCTTTAACAGATTTGCTGTTGTACTATGTGAAATTATTCGTACTTGTAAATTAACAAAACAGAATTAATTAAAGAATCCCTTCTAAATTTTGAAATATCGTTTTGAGCTACAATTGCCTGTTATTTCATAAATTCTTATGTTATAGAAGACAAGTGTTAGGTTAGAATGACAGTACATGTCAATCTACTGTTATCACAATAGTAATCAACTTTCTGTGTGAGAAAAGTTTATATTATTGAACTTTAAGGAGTCGTGTTCACGTAAAAAACAAATCGATGTTGTTACTTACCCCTGGGATACGAAGGGTACCTTGAGACGCCATTACTGTCAACTGAAAATAAGCCAATGAACCGGAATTATACAAGTCGTTATCTTGTCCGTCTCCTTTGTTGTTCCTATAGACACAGTGTAACATCGTGTCGAATATTGTGTACATAACACGTCTTTACAAAGGCGATATATCATAGCAAAGACATTGTCATTGAAAAGTTACACTAAATTACTTGCCTATTGCACAAATTCTGATGATTCGTTTCCTTATATACCTACAATATTTCAATCACTTTCAGTATGATATGTTTACAATTTAGATATGTTAGCAGCTTCGACTATATACATATTACAATATGGTCATTTTTATTCCGAAAGGCATACCTGTTGTGGATTAAATCTGCAACTGAATATCGATTTACAGATCAACATCCAGTTGTGTTCGTGATCTCCTTCCTCAAATGAGACAACATAATTATATCGGACAATGACTATAACACCATGTTGACCAATCCAAAATTTCTCCTGCTGCACAATTACTCTTCGAGATCCAAGTACACCAACTGACGGTGACAGATATCTGTCTGTGAACTCTGGTAGTCTGCACCATGAGTGGGACACTCACACATTTCTTTGTAGTGTGTGCTGTACTGAAAAAACAGTCGACCAAACGTATGTTATGGTAGATTCCTGTGTATCCCCTTTGAATAAGTCTAATCATGTGACCTTGACCTCTTTATATTGATTAACTGCAATCATTGAACGGTAGTGCGACGATACAAATGGAAGTGATTAAAAGTTGGATCTACCCCAAACCCTCAGTCCGTTATCAAGTGATAGAGGAACGCATATGTCGAGTATCTGTATTATACCTGTCGTTGTACAACTCGCACAACGCAAACATATCATTCATGAGTGTATTATTTGCGTACGTTGAGTGCTATAATGTCTATGTTCCTTGTCCGCATGTGTAAATACCCTTCATTTTTTTACTGCTGTGAATTAAGGACGAGTTTAAAAGACATTTTGAAACACCTATTGGAGTAAACTTTTTTAAATTACGTTTTGATTTTCGAAATGACTCTTAAGTACACAGGCAAATTATATTGAAGTCAATTTAAGGTCAAATTCAGGGCAATTTCACGTCAAATTGACATGAAGAAATATTGCCTGCGTAATAGAAAGAACAATGTATCAAAATGTGATGGCAAAAATATTTCCTGATAGTTTTCGTGGTGTGAAACTGTATGTAAATGTATCTAGTATTCTGAAAACTGTTTCATAGAGGTCGTGTTGATCTATACGTCATACTTCGTGCTTTTCGAAATTATTTTGAAACAACCAATTCTAAAACGTGTTGAAAATAGTTGGAAAATATTGTGTGCAACGATTTCCTTTTAGAAATCAAAACTGCCAGTGGAGACATGACGCCGGCAAGCTGCCTCCCCGAATGGTATGTGTTTGCTTGTACTTATGTATTGTGAGACGTGTCAACGTGATACCGTACCAATACAATAATGATGTTGGTTAAACTGGTTCAGTAACGTTTGTAGTCTTCCTGAAATCACACTTAACAACACGTTTCTACCAGGAGGACGATACGATATTGGACATAAAATCACACTCGACGGCATTCCTCAGCATACGATAACAACGGCATCCCTCAGCATACGATAACGACGGCATCCCTCAGCATACGATAACAACGGCATCCCTCAGCATACGATAACGACGGCATCCCTCAGCATACGATAACGACGGAATCCCTCAGCAGACGATAACGACGGCATCCCTCAGCATACGATAACGACGGCATCCCTCAGCATACGATAACGACGGAATCCCTCAGCATACGATAACGACGGAATCCCTCAGCAGACGATACCGACGGCATCCTTCAGCATACGATAACGACGGCATCCCTCAGCAGACGATAACGACGGCATCCCTCAGCATACGATAACGACGGCATCCCTCAGCATACGATAACGACGGCATCCCTCAGCATACGATAACGACGGCATCCCTCAGCAGACGATAACGACGGCATCCCTCAGCATACGATAACAACGGCATCCCTCAGCAGACGATAACGACGGCATCCTTCAGCATACGATAACGACGGCATACCTCAGCAGACGATAACAATGGCATCCCTCAGCATACGATAACGACGGCATCCCGCAGCATACGATAACGACGGCATCCCTCAGCAGACGATAACGACGGCATCCCTCAGCATACGATAACAACGGCATCCCTCAGCAGACGATAACGACGGCATCCTTCAGCATACGATAACGACGGCATACCTCAGCAGACGATAACAATGGCATCCCTCAGCAGACGATAACGACGGCATCCCTCAGCAGACGATAACGACGGCATCCCTCAGCATACGATAACGACGGCATCCCTCAGCATACGATAACGACGGCATCCCTCAGCAGACGATAACGACGGCATCCCTCAGCATACGATAACGACGGCATCTTTCAGCATACGATAACAACGGCATCCCTCAGCAGACGATAACGACGGCATCCCTCAGCATACGATAACGACGGCATCCCGCAGCATACGATAGCGACGGCATCCCTCAGCATACGATAACGATGGCATCCCTCAGCAGACGATAACGACGGCATACCTCAGCATACGATAACGACGGCATCCCTCAGCAGACGATAACGACGGCAATCCCTCAGCAGACGATAACGACGACATCCCTCAGCAGACGATAACGACGACATCCCTCAGCATACGATAACGACGGCATTCCTCAGCATACGATAACGACGACATCCCTCAGCAGACGATAACGACAGCAATCCCTCAGCATACGATAACGACGACATCCCTCAGCATACGATAACGACGGCATCCCTCAGCAGACGATAACGACGGCATCCCTCAGCATACGATAACGACGACATCCCTCAGCATACGATAACGACGGCATCCCTCAGCAGACGATAAACTATTGGGCACAGAACAGTATTGAATGAGTTGTCATCGTTTGATAATATTTGCTCGTGTCGACGAATTATTCTGTAGCTTACAGTTGAGTATCCTAATTGAACGCGTACAACCAAAATGTCAACAAAACATCAACAAAGCATCGTTTGCTACTATGGGTAGGTAACACGAACTATACCCAAAACAATCTAAAATACGCAGATTGTATTTGATGATAACTTCACCCCATTAGATCATATAAAAGCATTGGCTGTTTTCAGTCATTGTTCATCTAGAAATTAATTAGAGAATACCGAAGCGTCAACAAAACCATAATCCGAACTCAAAATCAATTTCAGTGCGGGCAAAGAATGAATAAAAAGGGAAAAAATATATGGAGACCCTTACAAAAGTACAAGAGAATAAAACCAGGTGTTTTGGAAGAGAAAGCGTCTTCCGCTTCATCGACAACACCCCCCATTTTAATCTTGGTCACATCCAAGTAAACATCAAGTCCTCAAAATAAGAACCGTGTCATCATTGTCAATCACAAGTAAAGTCACACTAAAAAGAATACTAAAAAACACCCATCTTTATATCACACAAAATATTTCTCTATGAGACATGTAACACCAGAGGTTGGAGAAGCAGGGATGTTACTATCAAGAAATGGAACACAACTTAGGTAACTCATGCCTCGTCCAGGACCCGTATTCACGAAACCTTTCTGATGCTTACGCATGAATTTTGTGCTCAAGCTAAAGTTATTTTTGTGTCTGGTTATAACTTGATAATAAAATCTTATTTTATCAATGATTTTCAACAACTCTGAAGAGACTTGAAGCATAATTTTGTTTCCATCTGACTTTTTGGTATTTTGACAAGATCTGAATGAGTTACAAGAAAGTTGCCTTGAGTGAAAAATTCATCCTTGAACATTAGAACCGTTTCATGAATAAAGGCCCTGAATTTTAGCAATACTGATGTATACGTATACTATACTAACAAACATCTAGGATAGAGTGGTATTCGATAAATAAGACGAAATTGTGATAGAAATTAGGTGTAATGGGGTCGGAATAAAACAAACATGCAAGGCAGTCAAATGAACCCGGTAATAAAAATAATATAAATGTCATCAATTTTTATTATCAATTTTGAAAAATACAGACAAAAAACAAAACAAAGTGTGCATTTTATAGATTCCTAACAAATAATAAATTCAACATAATACTGTTTGCTTACTAATGATACAGTTTAATAACTAAAACCAGATATGTATGGCAATATCATTTATGAATTAAACAATCATAGGTGACTGCCCTGCTATCCAGATATATTTCAGTTAATTTCTTGTACCATCCTGTACAAAACTGTCCCGTCTGATGCAATCGCCTCTTCCAATTAGTCACTTTTGAACGAAACAAAGTTTGGCTAGATCACCAGGTTCCAATGTGTAACACATACAATATCTTACAAAGCATATGAAATATTTACCACCCCCCCCCCCCCCCCCCCGAAAAAAAACCCAACCACATTAATGTAATGAGCAATAATAAGTTAAAATTGTATTTTAAAACAAATTGCGATGATGAAAATAGGTTTCTGGTAATTAGACGAATTATAGACGATTCATGAATCTTACTGTACTGCTATGTATGGTTCTCTAAGTCTGGACTATTTTGATTTTATTGCAGTATTTTCGGTAGACGTCTGTGTATTGTACACCTGTCAACTGCCTGAATTACCACTTCTATGGCTCAAAGACTCCATTCAGTACTTGTCAAAACAAGTATTAATGGTTATCAAATTTTCGTTTTTCCTTTAGTTATTGAGTTTCCGTAGACTCTACATAAACCTGTTTTCCACAGTCGTTTTATTTTTGACTGTTTAGAATATAAAAGGTATATGTGTATGTAAGCCCCAAACAAAACCACCATGAGACCGGCTAATACGCTCATTGTATGGGCGCTCGAATTCTTTTGAAACGAACACAAAAACAGACCGTTGGATAAGCACCAGTCACACACAACTTTAAATCTATTTATCGATCAAACAAGTCCATAGCTAAGGCGGCTCGACCAATGATTATAAAACATGTCGGACAATGACATGGTATACCATGGAATAGTTTAATATATGATTTTCACCAGGTAAAATGTAACATCTATTTTCACAGACAGTCGTCTGCTTTATTGAAACATTAAAGACACATTTTTGGATATTGTGAATGTCATGTTATATGGAAGTTTGCTTTGTAAATGATATTCAACAAAGCAATATTGAGGAAAACGAAGATAACCAAAATGTTTTAAAACGACGTACAGATGAATACTTATATAAATCCCACCAACATCCATAACGTGACACGGTAACAACATGACTCATACTATACACCACTTTCCTGTTGCATGGAAACAGTCATAGAAAACATAACGACATTAAAATTGAAATAGTCTCTCCATTTCTTTGAATACACCGTTTTGGAATCTTCATTGCTAAACCATTCGTAAAATGTCAGAAAATGTTAAAGTCCGGCGGGTCTGAATCTTATTTGAAATACTGCTAATGGTCCGTGTTACCAGAACTGTCCTGTCAACTCTTTGACTACGCGACCTCCAGTGCGTCTATACATTGGATTTACACAATCTCTACATCCCCGCCTGGAACAGAAAGTCTCCGAGCTTCATCACCAGTTCGTTACACTCCGACGCTACAGCACGGGAGTCGTTTACACATAAAATAAGCAGGGACTGGGTCCGACACACGGTGCAGCCATAGTCCTCCGCCCGGGCGTAGATCCCCTGTTTTCCGTCCGCAAGTCGGACGTCGTAATGACGTCCACAGACAGTCACTCCGTTTCTATTAACCAAATCGGGGTATAACACTCCCTCCGCAATGTGGCTCAACTCACACGCTTGGATCTTAAAGTCTCCCGTGCCTATGATCCGCCTCTTTGTCCGACGGTCAAATATGGCCATCTGACATGAGTTGGCTTCCACTATGTTTTCCAGCACATAATCCTCCCAAATCTTTAGGAGATATTCCTCCTTTAGTGATATACTGTCTATCCGTTGTAGCTCCATAGTAGAGTCGGACAGTGCTGTCTACAGAGTGTCACCTGCCACTATCAACATACCGCTCATGTGTGTATGTGTCTGTGTATACTAAGCCAAATTCTACGCCGTCAACCACGCCAGGGCTTACAGGTAATTAATAGACTCGTAGATATTGAACAGCAAGCAATGGGTGGGGATCTCAGGTTTAAACTCATAACAATAAGCTTTCATCACCTTACAGGTTACCGTATTTATCACACGAAGTCATCAGCGAACATTTGGAAATATCCCATTAACAGATGAGTCTCGAAACCTTGGAGATAATCTTTCCAAACCATCTGACTTTAATAAATGAGTCACATTTTTAATATACGTCTACTTCGCAAACTAAATAACGAGGATTTCGATTAGGAAGTAGATTGTCTCATGTCTCACGGTTATGCCAAAGACAGCCATCTGCTTCTAAATAAAAGTAAACTTACGACTCGAATTAAACTATCACGAACTCGATTTCAAAAGCAGAAAATTAACAGTATATATTTTACTTAGCACAACAAAATTAATATATTAAGAAAAAAAATATGAAATGTGTTTGATAAAGACGTATATCTTTTTACAAGTTTTAAACGGACATTATCGATTCATTAACGAAATTGTTAGCAATTATCTACGTCAATGGGATCGAATACAGCATAGACAACCATCTTTTATCGACGACTCTGGTATCATTCTATAGGTTAGTGTAGTTTATCTGGTATCATTCTATAGGTTAGTGTAGTTTATCTGGTATCATTCTATAGGTTAGTGTAGTTTATCTGGTATCATTCTATAGGTTAGTGTAGTTTATCTGGTATCATTCTATAGGTTAGTGTAGTTTATCTGGTATCATTCTATAGGTTAGTGTAGTTTATCTGGTATCATTCTATAGGTTAGTGTAGTTTATCTGGTATCATGATATAGGTTAGTGTAGTTTATCTGGTATCATTATATAGGTTAGTGTAGTTTATCTGGTATCATTATATAGGTTAGTGTAGTTTATCTGGTATCATTCTGTAGGTTAGTGTAGTTTATCTGGTATCATTCTATAGGTTAGTGTAGTTTATCTGGTATCATTCTATAGGTTAGTGTAGTTTATCTGGTATCATTCTAATGGTTAGTGTAGTTTATCTGGTACCATTCTATAGGTTAGTGTAGTTTATCTGGTATCATTCTATAGGTTAGTGTAGTTTATCTGGTATCATTCTATAGGTTAGTGTAGTTTATCTGGTATCATTCTATAGGTTAGTGTAGTTTATCTGGTATCATTCTATAGGTTAGTGTAGTTTATCTGGTATCATGATATAGGTTTGTGTAGTTTATCTGGTATCATGATATAGGTTAGTGTAGTTTATCTGGTATCATTCTATAGGTTAGTGTAGTTTATCTGGTATCATGATATAGGTTAGTGTAGTTTATCTGGTATCATTCTATAGGTTAGTGTAGTTTATCTGGTATCATGATATAGGTTAGTGTAGTTTATCTGGTATCATTCTATAGGTTAGTGTAGTTTATCTGGTATCATGATATAGGTTAGTGTAGTTTATCTGGTATCATTCTATAGGTTAGTGTAGTTTATCTGGTATCATTCTATAGGTTAGTGTAGTTTATCTGGTATCATGATATAGGTTAGTGTAGTTTATCTGGTATCATTCTATAGGTTAGTGTAGTTTATCTGGTATCATTCTATAGGTTAGTGTAGTTTATCTGGTATCATTCTATAGGTTAGTGTAGTTTATCTGGTATCATTCTATAGGTTAGTGTAGTTTATCTGGTATCATTCTATAGGTTAGTGTAGTTTATCTGGTATCATTCTATAGGTTAGTGTAGTTTATCTGGTATCATTCTAATGGTTAGTGTAGTTTATCTGGTATCATTCTATAGGTTAGTGTAGTTTATCTGGTATCATTCTATAGGTTAGTGTAGTTTATCTGGTATCATTCTATAGGTTAGTGTAGTTTATCTGGTATCATTCTATAGGTTAGTGTAGTTTATCTGGTATCATTCTATAGGTTAGTGTAGTTTATCTGGTATCATTCTATAGGTTTGTGTAGTTTATCTGGTATCATTCTGTAGGTTAGTGTAGTTTATCTGGTATCATTCTATAGGTTTGTGTAGTTTATCTGGTATCATAATATAGGTTAGTGTAGTTTATCTGGTATCATGATATATGTTAGTGTAGTTTATCTGGTATCATTCTATAGGTTAGTGTAGTTTATCTGGTATCATGATATAGGTTAGTGTAGTTTATCTGGTATCATTCTATAGGTTAGTGTAGTTTATCTGGTATCATTCTATAGGTTAGTGTAGTTTATCTGGTATCATTCTATAGGTTAGTGTAGTTCATCTGGTATCATGATATAGGTTAGTGTAGTTTATCTGGTATCATTCTATAGGTAAGTGTAGTTTATCTGGTATCATTCTATAGGTTTGTGTAGTTTATCTGGTATCATGATATAGGTTAGTGTAGTTTATCTGGTATCATGATATAGGTTAGTGTAGTTTATCTGGTATCATTCTATAGGTTAGTGTAGTTTATCTGGTATCATTCTATAGGTTAGTGTAGTTTATCTGGTATCATTCTATAGGTTAGTGTAGTTTATCTGGTATCATTCTATAGGTTAGTGTAGTTTATCTGGTATCATGATATAGGTTAGTGTAGTTTATCTGGTATCATGATATAGGTTAGTGTAGTTTATCTGGTATCATGATATAGGTTAGTGTAGTTTATCTGGTATCATGATATAGGTTAGTGTAGTTTATCTGGTATCATTCTGTAGGTTAGTGTAGTTTATCTGGTATCATTCTATAGGTTAGTGTAGTTTATCTGGTATCATTCTATAGGTTAGTGTAGTTTATCTGGTATCATTCTATAGGTTAGTGTAGTTTATCTGGTACCATTCTATAGGTTAGTGTAGTTTATCTGGTATCATTCTATAGGTTAGTGTAGTTTATCTGGTATCATTCTATAGGTTTGTGTAGTTTATCTGGTATCATGATATAGGTTAGTGTAGTTTATCTGGTATCATTCTAATGGTTAGTGTAGTTTATCTGGTATCATGATATAGGTTAGTGTAGTTTATCTGGTATCATTCTATAGGTTAGTGTAGTTTATCTGGTATCATTCTATAGGTTAGTGTAGTTTATCTGGTATCATGATATAGGTTAGTGTAGTTTATCTGGTATCATTCTGTAGGTTAGTGTAGTTTATCTGGTATCATTCTATCGGTTAGTGTAGTTTATCTGGTATCATTCTATAGGTTAGTGTAGTTTATCTGGTATCATTCTATAGGTTAGTGTAGTTTATCTGGTACCATTCTATAGGTTAGTGTAGTTTATCTGGTATCATTCTATAGGTTAGTGTAGTTTATCTGGTATCATTTTATAGGTTAGTGTAGTTTATCTGGTATCATTCTATAGGTTAGTGTAGTTTATCTGGTATCATTCTATAGGTTAGTGTAGTTTATCTGGTATCATGATATAGGTTTGTGTAGTTTATCTGGTATCATGATATAGGTTAGTGTAGTTTATCTGGTATCATTCTATAGGTTAGTGTAGTTTATCTGGTATCATTCTATAGGTTAGTGTAGTTCATCTGGTATCATGATATAGGTTAGTGTAGTTTATCTGGTATCATTCTATAGGTTAGTGTAGTTTATCTGGTATCATTCTATAGGTTTGTGTAGTTTATCTGGTATCATGATATAGGTTAGTGTAGTTTATCTGGTATCATGATATAGGTTAGTGTAGTTTATCTGGTATCATTCTATAGGTTAGTGTAGTTTATCTGGTATCATTCTATAGGTTAGTGTAGTTTATCTGGTATCATTCTATAGGTTAGTGTAGTTTATCTGGTATCATTCTATAGGTTAGTGTAGTTTATCTGGTATCATTCTATAGGTTAGTGTAGTTTATCTGGTATCATTCTATAAGTTAGTGTAGTTTATCTGGTATCATTCTATAGGTTAGTGTAGTTTATCTGGTATCATTCTAATGGTTAGTGTAGTTTATCTGGTATCATGATATAGGTTAGTGTAGTTTATCTGTTATCATTCTATAGGTTAGTGTAGTTTATCTGGTATCATGATATAGGTTAGTGTAGTTTATCTGGTATCATGATATAGGTTAGTGTAGTTTATCTGGTATCATGATATAGGTTAGTGTAGTTTATCTGGTATCATTCTATAGGTTAGTGTAGTTTATCTGGTATCATTCTATAGGTTTGTGTAGTTTATCTGGTATCATTCTGTAGGTTAGTGTAGTTTATCTGGTATCATTCTATAGGTTAGTGTAGTTTATCTGGTATCATAATATAGGTTAGAGTAGTTTATCTGGTATCATGATATATGTTAGTGTAGTTTATCTGGTATCATTCTATAGGTTAGTGTAGTTTATCTGGTATCATGATATAGGTTAGTGTAGTTTATCTGGTATCATTCTATAGGTTAGTGTAGTTTATCTGGTATCATTATATAGGTTAGTGTAGTTTATCTGGTATCATTCTATAGGTTAGTGTAGTTCATCTGGTATCATTCTATAGGTTAGTGTAGTTTATCTGGTATCATTCTATAGGTTAGTGTAGTTTATCTGGTATCATTCTATAGGTTTGTGTAGTTTATCTGGTATCATTCTATAGGTTAGTGTAGTTTATCTGGTATCATGATATAGGTTAGTGTAGTTTATCTGGTATGATGATATAGGTTAGTGTAGTTTATCTGGTATCATTCTATAGGTTAGTGTAGTTTATCTGGTATCATTCTATAGGTTAGTGTAGTTTATCTGGTATCATTCTATAGGTTAGTGTAGTTTATCTGGTATCATTCTATAGGTTAGTGTAGTTTATCTGGTATCATTCTATAGGTTAGTGTAGTTTATCTGGTATCATTCTATAGGTTAGTGTAGTTCATCTGGTATCATGATATAGGTTAGTGTAGTTTATCTGGTATCATTCTATAGGTTAGTGTAGTTTATCTGGTATCATTCTGTAGGTTAGTGTAGTTTATCTGGTATCATTCTATAGGTTAGTGTAGTTTATCTGGTATCATTCTATAGGTTAGTGTAGTTTATCTGGTATCATTCTATAGGTTAGTGTAGTTTATCTGGTACCATTCTATAGGTTAGTGTAGTTTATCTGGTATCATTCTATAGGTTAGTGTAGTTTATCTGGTATCATTCTATAGGTTTGTGTAGTTTATCTGGTATCATGATATAGGTTAGTGTAGTTTATCTGGTATCATTCTAATGGTTAGTGTAGTTTATCTGGTATCATGATATAGGTTAGTGTAGTTTATCTGGTATCATGATATAGGTTAGTGTAGTTTATCTGGTATCATGATATATGTTAGTGTAGTTTATCTGGTATCATTCTATAGGTTAGTGTAGTTTATCTGGTATCATTCTATAGGTTTGTGTAGTTTATCTGGTATCATTCTGTAGGTTAGTGTAGTTTATCTGGTATCATTCTATAGGTTTGTGTAGTTTATCTGGTATCATAATATAGGTTAGTGTAGTTTATCTGGTATCATTCTATAGGTTAGTGTAGTTTATCTGGTATCATGATATAGGTTAGTGTAGTTTATCTGGTATCATTCTATAGGTTAGTGTAGTTTATCTGGTATCATTCTATAGGTTAGTGTAGTTCATCTGGTATCATGATATAGGTTTGTGTAGTTTATCTGGTATCATTCTATAGGTTTGTGTAGTTTATCTGGTATCATTCTGTAGGTTAGTGTAGTTTATCTGGTATCATTCTATAGGTTTGTGTAGTTTATCTGGTATCATAATATAGGTTAGTGTAGTTTATCTGGTATCATTATATAGGTTAGTGTAGTTTATCTGGTATCATTCTATAGGTTAGTGTAGTTTATCTGGTATCATTCTGTAGGTTAGTGTAGTTCATCTGGTATCATGATATAGGTTAGTGTAGTTTATCTGGTATCATTCTATAGGTTAGTGTAGTTTATCTGGTATCATTCTATAGGTTTGTGTAGTTTATCTGGTATCATTCTATAGGTTAGTGTAGTTTATCTGGTATCATTCTATAGGTTAGTGTAGTTTATCTGGTATCATTCTATAGGTTAGTGTAGTTTATCTGGTATCATGATATAGGTTAGTGTAGTTTATCTGGTATCATGATATAGGTTAGTGTAGTTTATCTGGTATCATGATATAGGTTAGTGTAGTTTATCTGGTATCATTCTATTGGTTAGTGTAGTTTATCTGGTATCATTCTATAGGTTAGTGTAGTTTATCTGGTATCATTCTATAGGTTAGTGTAGTTTATCTGGTATCATTCTATAGGTTAGTGTAGTTTATCTGGTATCATTCTATAGGTTAGTGTAGTTCATCTGGTATCATGATATAGGTTAGTGTAGTTTATCTGGTATCATTCTATAGGTTAGTGTAGTTCATCTGGTATCATGATATAGGTTAGTGTAGTTTATCTGGTATCATGATATAGGTTAGTGTAGTTTATCTGGTATCATTCTATAGGTTTGTGTAGTTTATCTGGTATGATGATATAGGTTAGTGTAGTTTATCAGGTATCATGATATAGGTTAGTGTAGTTTATCTGGTATCATTCTATAGGTTAGTGTAGTTTATCTGGTATCATTCTATAGGTTAGTGTAGTTTATCTGGTATCATTCTATAGGTTAGTGTAGTTTATCTGGTACCATTCTATAGGTTAGTGTAGTTTATCTGGTATCATTCTATAGGTTAGTGTAGTTTATCTGGTATCATTCTATAGGTTTGTGTAGTTTATCTGGTATCATGATATAGGTTAGTGTAGTTTATCTGGTATCATTCTAATGGTTAGTGTAGTTTATCTGGTATCATGATATAGGTTAGTGTAGTTTATCTGGTATCATTCTATAGGTTAGTGTAGTTTATCTGGTATCATTCTATAGGTTAGTGTAGTTTATCTGGTATCATGATATAGGTTAGTGTAGTTTATCTGGTATCATTCTATAGGTTAGTGTAGTTCATCTGGTATCATGATATAGGTTAGTGTAGTTTATCTGGTATCATTCTATAGGTTAGTGTAGTTTATCTGGTATCATTCTATAGGTTTGTGTAGTTTATCTGGTATCATGATATAGGTTAGTGTAGTTTATCTGGTATCATGATATAGGTTAGTGTAGTTTATCTGGTATCATTCTATAGGTTTGTGTTGTTTATCTGGTATCATAATATAGGTTAGTGTAGCCTTTCATTCAAATATCAAGGTTCTAGGCAATTTCGTTTATCAGAAAAGTCTTTAGGAGGTGTTAACAGATTTGACCTCAGTGACCTTAAATATATGTCAAGGCTACCCCGAAACCTCTAAGCTCATTACCATGTAACAGCTGCAACCACACATACATAGGTGAAACTAGTCGGAAAGTTGGAACGCGTCTGAAAGAACATCAAAAAGGCGTGAAAAACATGGAACAGCAAGTCTACACCAGAAATACTAGAAAAACATCCGAAAAAACAATATAACAAATCAGCTATCACAGACCATGCCAACATACACAACCATATTATTGACTGGAACAACTCCAAAGTGTTGGAAAGGGAGGAAAACTGAAGAATGAGAAATATTAAGAATTCATATGGATTAGGAAGGAAGGGGAATCAATGAATAGAGACGAGGGGGACACCAGGTGAGTCATCTTTATGACCCTATTTTAACATCCAATAAGGGGCGGAATGGGTAAACATCTTACCGGTCCCTCTGTCTACCTGTAGTACTAGAGTACATTTGGACGAAATGTCGCGCTACGTTTTTGACAGCTGACTTCTCTAACTCGCCCTATTTTGGATAGTGAGCTGATTTCAGCGGTCAGAACACCGACACTCGGCTATTGTACTCTTTGCTTGACAAAGGAAACAGACGTTTTCGAAAGCTCGCAAATTAAGTTTTCAATTCCTGTTTGTGTACAAAAAAAAATCAGTATACATTTATTGAATAATCGTATATGCTGATTTACAAACTGGACGCAGAAAAAAAATTATGGCATGCATCATTTAAGGATTAACCTTTGATTTTGTTTAGTTTATGAGATCATAAATCCAATGGAGCACGAGGTAAATTGCGTAAACGCGAAGCACGGGGTAAATTGCGTAAACGCAAAGCGTTTACGTTAAATTTACCGACTGCTCCATTGGATTTATGATCTCATAAACTAAACAAAATCAAAGGTTAATTCTTATATTTACAGCATTTTCCTGTAAATGGTTCATAATTTTTCTGTTCAATTTAGCCCAATCTGCAGATATTATTTCATTTCAAAACTTACAAACGTGAAAACAGTTCAATAAATGTAACAGCATGAAATTTGCATAAGCGGTAGCTAGCTCCCCCATGTTAATTGTTGATGACGTCATACAATTGTGATTCGAACGGGATAATTTGCATAGCTCCGCCCTCATGTATTGTTGTCGACGTCATAGAAATTTTGCACGTTCTCAAGTATAGTTATTGGAAAATAACACTAGTTTGCAGTACAATGGTTATCGAGTGAATATCAGTGTAGACTGTAAATATTACAATATCAAATAGGTGAATACCAAATATATACATGAAATCAATCGTTTTTCAGACCACTACAGTTGCGTCTTTTTCGTGCTAATAGGACTGATTATGAAACAATGATGAAAGATGTTGGTAAAACGTGTGGTACTGGTGACAATTTCATATTAAACGCAGGTAAAGATGGAATACTTTTTTATAGAATTATCAAATCAATTCCATAAGTTTACCGAAGATTGATAAAAGATCTTTTTTAGATATAATATCTGATCTTCAGATCAGAATTTGATCATTGTCTGGATTACGGAAATTGTGACGACGGTCATGTTTTGTTGAAAAAAGCAAACAATGAAGATAGACTGGAACCTGGCCTAATCTAATGTGAATCTTAAAGAAAGTAGAAAGTTTATATTTCAGGGTATCAAATAATCATTACAACTGTTGAATAACATTTTGTTTATATCACACGTGAAATAAACTCATTTTGACTGGCTGACATGGTGAACTTTAACCTGAACAACGTCATTTGCTGATTGTTTACGACGTCATCGATTGTCACCACTTTGCGGGAATATACGAGATGGTACGTTTTGCGCATATCATAGCCCGCAGTTCTCTCCAGTTGTTTCCGACTGAGATGTGGGAGGAACAAATCACACGACTCGTGTTTATTGGATATGGAATTTGTTTCACTCTCGCTAAAGTTCGTGTCTTTTGTAACTTTTAAAAAATAGTTAATTGAAGTGAAATAAATTACATCCAACAACCACTCGTTGTGTAACCTCTATGTTTCTTGCAAAATTAAATACATATTTGAAAATACATCTTTCAATTACATTAGAACTTAACTTAGCAACTAAATAGGGAAATAAATCGGTAATTAACAGGAAGATTATAATCACCTTTCTTATATAACGGTGAAACATGTGCTTTCTTCCATTTTGTAGGAAAGGATTTTTCACGGATTGAACGATCAAATAACACAGTGAGGGGAAAGATATTGCACTTGTCGTAGCTTTAAGCATGTGGTGACTAATATTAACTGGTCCGACTGCTTGTCCTACATGTATATCAAGAACTGACATCATATCAAATACGTCATTTTCACTTATAACAACATCATATAAAGAGTTCGAACATTTCATCACAGAGTCAAGTAAATTTGCATTAGAATCATCAGTACCACAGAAATGGAAGAAACGTGGTCATTAAGTACCTCGGTCTTTCTTCTTGTTCACAATAAACAACTTTCAGGATTTTAGAATAATATAATTAAGATTTGTATTTCATTTTGATCGATTCTAAATAATTCAATTAATATATGTTTTGTAATCTAAACTTGGAAACTGCTATTTGCAATTCCATCTAGCAAAATTAATTATCGATATAAAAAAGTCATATTTTGAACATATAGAAAAAATGACAACTTCAACTTTATATTTAAAATCTCCAATCGAAGAAGAAAATCATGCACATACAGTGAATTTATCTCATAACAGAAAACAGCTAACACGGGGAGTATATATCTGTACACCGTTAATACAGCTTTGTGGGCATGTTTACAATACACTTACGTTGAATTCAGCGCTAATAAACGCAATTCACGATTAAGTAATCTCTAATATACCCTAACCTGCATGGTACAGCTTGATTGTTGTATAACCGGATTAATCAAAATAATGAAGATTACATCAGATTTACAATGTTATTTATATACTATATTCTTAGTTTAAACATAAATATCTGTTCAAAGTTATATAAGGACTTTATTCCGGATTTAGTTGTCATTTATGATAGTGATTAAGTTTTTACATCAACAAACAAGTTTTGATTTCTCCCCTATTAGATGACACGGTCCTGTTATTTTGATATGTGAATTTCAAAGGGAAAAGTAATATTTAGATAATTCAAACGTCATTTCAATAATGGTTGTAAAGTACATGTAAATAGGATAAGTCTTTGGTTATTGATAGAGTCCTTTTATAAACTCAAAAAGGCAATCAATTTGTGATATTTTCAAATGTAAAATGTTCTTGTTGAAACTTAATTCAAGACAGTCTTTGATAGAGTCCAACAGTATTCGTTAGTGGTATAATGTCAGACACCTTAACCACTTGGCCACCACGGTCCCTGTTATAGTTATTGTTGACGCCGGGGGTACCCAAAAACTCTTAAGAGAGCAGAAATACGGTTCATGATATACAGGGCTAATATTGAAATTGCTATATCAGCATATATTAAACATGAAAAAAAACTACAGAATATATATAATTCTCAATACAACGGTAAAGGACATAATTGGCTGTAATGTTCACACGAAAGTTGTAGTTTGTGGTACGGGCTCATGCAAGGCAAAATTACACAGAAAACATCTGCATATATTGCAGTGAAGCCCAATTACCACTCTATATGTAGCTAGGTTTCAAGATTCTCGACCCAATCGATCAACCTGCTAAGAGGTTTATATTAGAACATATTTCTTTGTTATCCGCTGGTATGTAACATTCTTGGCCCAGTTGTGCGAATGATTATTTAACGATATTTAATTTCGTTAGTATACAAATTTAACTCTCACAGTGTTGCATGTAAATTCACTCTGTAATTGATATCTGGAAAGGTGTAACTAATTCATTTCTAATGTTTAGCTCACACAGCCCTTCGGCCATGTGAGCACCACAACTGTGCCGTGGTGAGGCGTCCGTTGTCAGTTTTCCATCCGTCCGTCCGGCGTCAACTTTTCTATTTAAACAACTTCTTCTTGCATGTAATAACCAAAATGCCTAGAAGCATGTTATTTCGCTGAAATGTTCCTTGGACGAAGCCCGACAAAGTTTGCAAAACAAAATGACCTTGGCCTATATTCAAGGCCACAGGGGTCAAATCTGTTAAAACCTTCTAACGACTGCTTCTGAAAAACCAAATAGCCAAGAACTTTGATATTTGACTGAAAGGCTCTTTGGATAAGCCCGACAAAGTTTGTGAAAAAAATAACTTTGACATATATTCAAGGTCACAGAGGTCAAATCTGTTAACACCTCCTAACGACTTTTCTGATAAACGAAATTGCCTAGAACCTTGTGTTTGACTGAAAGGCTTCTTGGATGAAGCCCGACAAAGTTTGAGAAAAGAAATGACCTTAACCTATATGCAAGGTCACAGGGGTCAAATCTGTTAAAACCATCTAACGACTTCTTCTGATAAACCAAAATGCCTAGAATCTTGATATTCGACTGAAAGGCTTCTTGGATGAAGCCCGACAAAGTTGGAGAAAAGAAATGACCTTAACCTATATGCAAGGTCATAGGGGTCAAATCTGTTAAAACGTTATGACGACTGACTGCTTCTGATAAACCAAAATGCCTAGAATCTTGATATTTGGCGAAAAGGTTCTTTGGAAGAAGCCTGAAAGGTACCGTGGGTGCAGTCCAACAACGGTTGCGAAAAAAATGACCTTGACCCATATTCAAGGTTACAGGGTCAAATCATTTTTTTCTGATAAATAAAAGACCTAGAGGCATGATATTTTGCTGAAAGGATTTATGCATGAAGCCAGACAATGTTTGAGAAAAGAAATGACCTTGACCTATACCCAAGGTCGCGTGGGTCAAATCTATTAAAACCTTCTAACGAATTCTTCTGATGAACCAAAATGACTAAAACCTTGATATTTGGTTGAAAGGTACCTTGAGTGTAGTCCGACAACGGTTGCAAAAAAAAATGACCTGGTCCCATATACAAGGTTACAGGGTCAAATCAATTTCTTCTGATAAAAAAAGGCCTAGAAGCATGATATTTGGCTGAAAGGATTTATGCATGAAGCCAGACAATGTTTGCGAAAAGAAATGACCTTAAAACATATTCAAGATCACAGGGGTCAAATCTGTTGAAACCTTTAAGCGCCTTCTTAAGATTTACCAAAAAGCCTAAGAAGCAAATTTGGCTGAAAGGTTCCTTGGAAGAAGCCAGACAAGGTTAATGATAATGTGTGAAAAGAATTGACCTTGACCCATATCCAAAGTCACAGGAATAAAAAAAAAAAAGAATACCAAAGCGTCAACAAAACCATAATCCGAACTCAAAATCAATTAAACTAGAGGCAAAATAGGAACAAAGGGAAGATCTACATGGAGACTCTCGTAAAAGTACAAGAGAATAGGACCAGTTGTTCCGTAAGAGTAAGCGTCTTCTGCTTCATCGACGACACCCGCCATGTAAATCTTTGTCACATCCATGTAAACATTAAGTTCTCAAAATGAGAACCGAGTCATTATTGTCAATCACAACAAGTAAGCACACTAATGAGCATACTCATAAACGTCCATCTTCATATCACTTAAAGATACAGAATATTTCTCAATGGAGACATAAAACTTAGTTCTGATCAACCTGCATCTCTCGTATCTTTGTGTTGTTAGTTTGTTTGCTTAAATTCATTAAAACATTTAAGCGACTTCTCCTGATTAACCAAAAGGCTTACAAGCATGATATGTGGCTGGTAGCTTATTTGGAAGGAGCCATACAAATTTTGTTGTTTAAAATTACCTTGTCTTACTTTCAAGGTCACAGGGGTCAAAATTGTTTAAATCTTATCATACTCTTTTGAATGTGTTACAGTTATAATATTTTAGGCCACTTTAGAGAAGGCTACAAGTGAGAGATTGATACCAGGTGAGTGATACAGGCCCATATTTAAAATATGTCAATCTTCTAAATAAGATTTTACATATTAATGCTTTGCAACGTCATCTTTCATTGTGACGTCATAGTACATGACAATTCAGTATTTCGGAATTAGGAATTGTCTAGCCCAAAGAAAAATGTACGGTTTAAGAAGACATCAACAAAAACAAAGATGATCATGAACCGTCACACCTCTCTCTAGGTGGTATATAGGTGGACGTTGTATTATATAAATGTATTTGCAAATATTAAATAATAAAGATTCGTTTGTCAATAAGTAATCACAATAAACTTGTATAACATTAGGCGTTAGATCTTTTAAACAATGCAACTTTATGAATAGAATTCTAATGTAATCAGCATATTGAAAAATTGTGATATAATTCTGCATATTTTAATATAGAGAGAGTTATGAAAGCTTAAAGTTTGGATAATTATATTTATAATTTGATATCAGAATCATTTGCTTAATAATTTCAAGTAATTTCCATTTATGTATTGTTTTGAGTTCTAACGCCCATTTTACATAAAGATGTAATAACAAATTATATGTACTTTGCAAACAATGGGATATCATAGGGTATGGTTAGGGTAGGGTAAAGGGTGGGGGGGGGTGGTAACTCCCATAACAATATTATAATTAGGATATCGGTGCATATATATATATATACTGCATATATACAGCATACAAGTGATGAAACTATCAGATTGGAGACCGCACAGTCCATGTGTTACGTTTAGGTCTCCAACTGAACACTGTTGATAATCCGGGGCTGATGATATTGCAGTATTGATGCACAGTAATACAGACATTTCGCACATGTACATGTATATACATGAATACACAATAAGGTTTAAAACATAGGGAGTATGGGAGCTTGATATAAACAGGAAGTATACTAATGTTATGGTAACCAGCCAGAGATGCACTCTTAAACGAATGTATGCTACTTTTATAAAAGAATTTATGTCATCTATAGCCATAATACATACATAAAGTATGCATTAAGCCAAAATGTATGGAGTAGCCAGGTTTATGTATCATATTCGATATTCAACAAATCTTTTGGTTTTAATTACATATTTTAGGATACAGCTAAGAATTTCAATATTCACGCTTCCACTACATATCTGACAGCCATATAAAAAAATAGTGAGACGAAAGTGGTTATGGTTTCCAATAGGTTCAAGTTCATTTTTAGTAGAGCTCTTTGGTCTGAAAATAAAGGGCAATGAAGAAAAAAATGTGAGACAGTTTCTTGATTTAGACCACATGCACATATAGGATTATCTTTTAAATGATCAATAAATAGGTCAAAGTTTAAGTTGCTACATCCATTTCGAAGCTGACAAAGAATAATATTACCCTTTCTTGATCCTTTATTATTGAATACATCTGAAGTACTCATATCTTCCTCTTCACTAGTATTTGAGGCGTTAAGAAGTTTTTTAAAGTTATTAATAGAAGGTGCTTGTTGCATAGGTGGTGAAAGATTATTAAATTCTCTGAGCATTGAAGGAAAGAAACTATTATAATAGCTATTAGATCTGCAAAGAGGTGGGTTAAATGTTCTATTTCTACGCAATGGGTATACATTATCAATATTATTGTTAAGAAATGGGTTAATTATTTCTTGCAAATATAAAGGAGTTTGACCATGAAGTATTTTATACATAAGGATTAATTGATAATTTCCATAATTACTTAATTTTTTGATAAGACCTAAATGCCAAACCCTATCAAAGGCCTTGCTTATGTCACAAAATACAAACCTAACTTCTTTTCCTGTGTCTAAGTTTTTTGAAATTTCTTGATAAATAGATAATAGTTGATTTACAGTGGAGTCACCAGGTCTAAATCCAGATTGATTGTTTGATAAAATATTATTAGATATGAGATAATTGTATAAGTATTTAAATAAGATTTTTTTCTATTAGTTTGCAGATACAAGAAGTAATAGAAATTGGTCTATAGTTAGCAGTATTGCTTTTAGAGCCACTGCCTTTGAAGATAGTATTAATATTTGCTAGCTTCCAGGAATTTGGAAGAATACTAGAGTTTAGAGTTTTGTTAAATAGGAGTTTAAGTGGCAGTATAAGAGATGGTGCTAACTTTTTAATAACTTTAGGAACTAAGCCATCAGGTCCTGATGGTTTCTTATCATTCATGTTTTCCAATTAATCTTTAACATCTTGATTAGTTATTTGGATGTTTGAGATAAAATAAGGAGGTTCCACATGTGTATCACAGGAAGTTCTAGATTATCAGAAGACGAAGAAATAGATGTAAAGTATTTATTCAAACAGTCAGCCTTTTCACTTGAGTGATAAAAAATATTGCCCTCTGATTCAAGTAGGGGAATAGTGGGTGACTTATTGTCAAATTTTAAAACTGTTTTTTGCAATTTTCCACCACTTGTAAGGGGGTATATCTTTATCATTAAGTGATTTTTGGAGTTTATCAATTAAATTAATTTTTGCTTCTCTAATAAGGCTGATAACTTCATTCCGAATGGTTCTAAAATGTGTCCAATGATCAGGGTTATTTGTTTGTTTTGCCTTTTTTGTGAATTCTATTTCTTTGTCTCATTTGTGTCATCCAAGATTTATCATTTGGTCTAATAGTAATAATTTTAAAAGGAGTATATATTTCCATTTGCTCAGAGATAGCATTATTTATGATAGTACTAAATTCATTAGAGTTATTCTGACTAGCAAGTTCATTCCAATTCATATTTATTAAGTTTTTGTTCATTTCGTTAAAATCAGCAACGTCATATTGCCAAATTTTCTTTTTATAAGAACTTTGTTTAAAGACACAATGTAATATACTAATGTAGACTGGAGAATGATCACTACAGAATAACTATACTTGAGAATGTGCCAAATTTCAAATGACGTCGACAACAATACACATGATTCTTAAATGACATGGTCATTCCCATATCAGGCCGTGTATCAAACCGAGATCCCAAAATCGACTCGTAATATTCTCTATTTATTTCTCTGCATTTAGCGTAAATAATGTTTCCACCACAATAGGTGGCCCGGGTGTTATTAAACTCTTAGGGTATTAAAAAACAGAGAACACCGAAGCGTTAACAAAATCTTATCCGAGAACTCAAAATCGATTAAACTAAGGGCAAAATATATATGAACAAGTAAAGGGAAATATTTACATATAGACACTTGCAAAATACAAGAGAATAAGACCAGGTGTTCCGGAAGAGTAAGCGTATTCTGCTTCATCGAAGACACCCGCCATGTTAATCTTTGTCACAGCCAAGTAAACATCAAGTTCTAAAAATGAGAACCGAGTCATCATTGTCAATCACAACAAGTAAGCACACTAATGAACGTACTAATAATGCGAATAAATTAGCGTATACGCGATGAAAAAAGGCTCTAGATCTGCGGATTGATATTTGTTCAAATATGGCGTCGTTCGCGCTTCCGAATATTAACTTTTGACTGACGGTCATTGTTTGGTTCCTTCAAGATTTTGAAACATGGAACATACATGTACATGTATACGGAATACCTTTCGTCTGATTATACAATATATGGTTTCTGACAACAGTGTGTAATACTGGCCTGTCCAGAGCAATACACCTACAATCGATGAGGTTGTATTACACAGTCATATCTACCCGTGCAATACAGCCACGGTGTGACGTCACAATGGCTCAACAACGACGTTACGAGTTCGGTAAAATCTGATGCCGAAAAGAGAAAAATGGCGACGTGCGGAAATTAAAACGTTCTATGACATTTTAACCGTGTACATTAGAAAGCTTAGATTTTTAATGCGCAAGCTGTGTTTGCAAATATGGTGTATTCTTAATCTCACTGTATCATTTTTTTTCTTCAAAAAAGCTCAAGAAAAAAATTGATATTTTCAAAACGGTGGCCAGTCAAAAGTATTTTCATGGTTTTTGAGCTTATGCGGGTAGTTGAAATGAGAGAAAAATACTCTTTCATGACCAGGGGTTTACCGACTATCTTACATCCCTAGCTGGTCATGAAAGAGTCTTATAATATACAAACAGGGACATAAATACGTCCCTGATATAAATGTACACTGTACATGTACTGTAAGTTAGCTTAAAAAGTTAACCAGAGACGTTATTCTGTTACAACCAAAAAAATCTATCTTATGTCACTGCAGTTACTCAATGATTATTAAAATATTTCTAATATTTAAAATAAAAAAATAAAGATGTGAATATTGTAGGCTGCACAAAATATTATTCAACATTATCATCTTCCGCAGCGAATGCCGTGTTTGTGAAACCCTTTTTTTCCGTAATTCTACGTACGAGTATGGTTTTAAAATTAAGGCCAATGCTGTGTTTCCTGGTGAAGTGACACATTCCGTTCGTACTTGGATAGGCTTAGGGCCTAGAGCTAGGACCTAGTGGCAGTTAAGAACGGTAAGTAAAACATAAACTTGCCAATTAACAATGAAATATGCATCTATGATAAAAGTACTCTTGTTTATCATCTGATGTTTGTTGCTACTAATCATAATGATCACAGAGGCCACCGAGGTCGACAGGCCGGGGTACAGATCACAGACAATATAGTAGGGTAGGATTAGGACAACACAGTTTCACATACTCGATGCAAATGCCTGTGAAATAGTATAGAACTATGGGCAACTTGTCACAGGCACATCAAATCGATCGTTTTAATTAATCAAAATGCACGGCCAGGCGACAAGAACGGGTTTCAAACCAGTGGACCTTCCGTACTAGAGTACTGTACAGTACGTACAGTAAGTAGTACGTACAGTACAGCTAACTTACATGTATGCCCAACCATTTTTTTATGCATTCGGCTATTTGGAAGTATGCAGTGGTTTTAAACTGAATTTTTTGTGAATTTTCGAAAATCGTAAATTCTGATCTTCAAAGTTGAAATCCCCCCCCCCACCCAAAAAAAAAAAAAAATGAAAAAAACGTCTACAACACATAACTTGGAAAATACTTCTGTTAAAAAAAACAATAAATAACCAGAATTTAAGTCACATTATATTCTGATTTTAAAAGCAACACAAACATGCTAAAAAACAGCTTGGATATTGATAACATAAATGCAATTGACATACGTGTATATATAGCGCCTTCGGGTATTTTCGGCCCTCTCAAGTTAAAATTGGATTTTCTTAATTAACGACACTTGACAATAAACCTTGTTTAGATTTCCAGACTTGTCTTCTATTAGTAATTTCATGACGACTGGCGACGAATCTCTTATTTTACACAACACAAAAAACGAAATTATTTTTTTTCTTAACAGCTGGTAAGGCCATTATTACACCATTCCGAATGCCCAATGACATTGTCTCTAAGTGTGTATTTTTTATCAGATTATTGAAAATCCCAAAAGTATGATGTTTTTAGATGATGTTTGATTGAAAGTCAGTGCGTGAAAATGAGTCCTGAGCTAAGCAACACTTCAGCTGGGAATGAGACAAGAGGGGCCGAAAATTAGCCTACCAACATCTATTTGCAAGTCTGAAGTTTTTGCCCCCCCCCCCCCGGTATTTATTTATTTTCTCTAATTTCGGTTATAAAATGCCTCAAGACTACGACTTTGTCTCGAAAATTTAGGGAATTCCCCATATAGTTCCACGTGACTTGACTTCTGAGAGGCCAAAAGGGGGTTATTTTATCACATTCGAGCATCCAGAGAAAGAACAATTCTATCACATTCAATATCAAAACAGGTCTCATTCAGTACATGTATAACTAACGGTATAGCAATATCCATTGTAATTTTGCAGCGGTTTTAATAAAAATCTGATGATTTTTATCAATATTTTAACAGACACAATAATATATCAATTTAATCATCTGATTCATTTTACGTACAAGACCGTATGATACATAATATTTCTATACTGTACAGAGGAAATTGTACCTGCAGATTTTGTCTACTTTCAGATTGTATTAATATTATTTTAAATTGTGAAAAAAATCGTAGTGTTGGGAATTGGTTTATATTTCATAATCGATCTTTGGTTTCAATAAACCGATCAATCATCAATTAATAATCGATCATATGTTGGGAATAGTTTTGCATGAATTCATGGTGCATATTTGGTATATTTACTTTTTTGACACTTTTTGTGTGTAATTTGTAGCCATTAGCTACATGTATCAATTAGCTCATTAGCTATATTTATATTGTTTATCGCCAGTAATTGAATTGCATTCTGAATGGATTGTGTTTTGATGCAGATAATGAAACTTTTTACACATACGAGGGGTGTTCCAAAAATAATGTCACTTGCATTGGTGCTCATATAGCGGAAGTGCTTTTGTTCATTTTAAGTTTCTCTGCCCTTCAAAATACTCTCCGCCAGCCAGAACACACCTTTTTAGCCGGTCAATCCATTTTTGGAAGCATTTTTCATACTCTTCAATGGGTACACCCATCAGACACTGATAAACAGCAGATCCAAGGGCATTTCTCGAATTGTATCTCCTTCCAGATAAATGATATTTAAGTTTTGGAAAGAGAAAATAGTCCAGGGGGCCAAGTCTGGCGAATACGGAGGGTGCGGAAGGACGGTAACCTTCTCTGACTCCAAAAAGTCAGTCACAATACGTGCCTTGTGAGCGGGTGCATTATCATACAAAAGTCGGACATACTTAAGTCCTGTTTTGGGGCAGCGACTTTTGTAGTAGTTCTTCAACTTTCTCAGAACAACATTTCTATAGAACTTGCCTGTGACCGTTCTGCCTTTTGGCACCGGGATTTGAATAGCTGGACCCTTATTAGTGAAAAAAATAGCATAAAAAACCTTCTTTACCGTTCGTATTCGTTTGGCAATACTTGGGCATCTGGCATTTTTAGTGGCCCATATTCGGTTGGCAACCTTCCGCTTTGGTTCAAAATAATACACCCAGGTCTCATCACCAGTGACTATATTATCAAAAGCCTTTTTACTATACTTTGGGTACATTTTGAGAAGTTTTTTTGCCATTGTTACACACATCTTCTTTTGCTCATCCGTTAACAAACGGGGTATCTTACGGTGAATCGAACATCAGTTTGGAGGATATTTTGGATTTTTAGAAGTTATCCAATCGTTATTCAAGTTATTCAAATCGCCCTGCGTCCGTGGTCCGTGGTCCGTCAGTCCATCCGTCCTTTAGTCCGTTAGTCCGTCCGTAAACAATTCTTGTTATCGCTATTTCTCATAAAGTACCGAAGGAATCTTTCTCAAATTTCATGTGTTGGTTCACCTTGGTCCCTAGTTGTGCATATTCCATTTTGGGACCGATCTGAATTCAAGATGGTCGACAGGCAGCCATCTTGGATTTTGACATTTGAACTTTGTTATCCCTATTTCTGAGAATGTACTGAATGGATCTTTCTCAAATTTCATGTGTTGGTTCACCTTGGTCCCTAGTTGTGCATATTCCATTTTGGGAATTCAAGATGGCCGACAGGCAGCCATCTTGGATTTTGACATTTGAACTTTGTTATCCCTATTTCTGAGAATGTACTGAATGGATCTTTCTCAAATTTCATGTGTAGGTTCCCCTTGGTGCTTAGTTATGCATATTGCATTTTGGGACCAATCCGAAAACAACATGGCCGACAGGCAGCCATCTTGGATATTGACAGTTGAACTTTGTTATCGCTATTTCTGAGAATGTACTGAATGGATCTTTCTCAAATTTCATGTGTAGGTTCCCCTTGGTGTGTAGTTATGCATATTGCATTTTGGGACCAATCCAAAAACAACATGGCCGACAGGCAGCCATCTTGGATTTTGACAATTGAAGTTTGTTATCGCTATTTCTAAGAAAGCACTGAAGGTATCTTTCTCAAATTTCATGTGTTGGTTCACCTTGGTCCGTAGTTGCGTATATTCCATTTTGGGACCGATCTGAATTCAAGATGGCCGACAGGCAGCCATCTTGGATTTTGACATTTGAACTTTGTTATCCCTATTTCTGAGAATGTACTGAATGGATCTTTCTCAAATTTCATGTGTAGGTTCCCCTTGGTGCCTAGTTATGCATATTGCATTTTTGGACCGATCTGAAAACAACATGGCCGACAGGCAGCCATCTTGGATTTTGACAGTTGAACTTTGTTATCGCTATTTCTGAGAATGTACTGAATGGATCTTTCTCAAATTTCATGTGTAGGTTCCCCTTGGTGTGTAGTTATGTATATTCCATTTTGGGACAGATCAGAAAACAATATGGCCGACAGGCAGCCATCTTGGATTTTGACAATTGAAGTTTGTTATCGCTATTTCTAAGAAAGTACTGAAGGTATCTTTCTCAAATTTCATTTGTTGGTTCACCTTGGTCCCTAGTTGTGCATATTCCATTTTTGGACAGATCGGAAAACAACATGGCCGACAGGCAGCCATCTTGGATTTTGACAATTGAAGTTTGTTATCCCTATTTCTGAGAATATACTGAAGGGAACTTTCACAAATTTCATATGTAGGTTCCTCCTGGTGCCTAGCTATGCTAAGAATAAGGAAACGACAATGTAATTCACAAAAAAAACCCAAAAAAAAATGCATCTGTGTCCCACCAGAGTCTCTGCTCACACTTAATCAACACCTAAGAGACAATCGAAAGAAGAGAAAAGAACCATCTTTCAAAAAACAAACTTAGATCATTTGATGGTGGGCGCCAAGATCCCTCTGGGATCTCTTGTTTCTATGTTACCTTTGGTCGTAGTTGTTGCAGGACGACCTGGGTGAGCAGCATCTTTCAGTTGCTGCTGCAATGCACTAAATTTACCTACCCACCTACAAACAGTCCTGTGAGACATTTGGCCCTCCCCATAAATGTCACACACCTCACGGTGAATATCTACAGCCTTTATGCCAAGTAATGACCTACCTTTTAAATAGGCCCTAATTTCAAGAACATTTTCACCTCGTTTTCCTGTGATTTTGTATCTAGTCTAACGAATAGGCTATGAAATGATGTACACTGTACCGAGACCAGTGAACGTGTGGACGAGATATTTACCTGTGTCACGAGCCAGGGATCACTCAATCGACACGAGGTGGTTTTGTGCATAAATTGCACGATTTCCGCGAAATAAAGCACAGATGACATTATTTATGGAACACCCCTCGTACGACCTGGCTTGCTTTGGGGGATACAGTGGAACAGCGACATCATCCGCCATCTTGTGTCATTTAAGAATTGAAGTGTTAGAGTTATCCCCCTTTACACATAACCTTATTTTTAAAGTTATAAGCAAAGGCGTTATGGCGAAGCGGCCCATGGCGAAGTGAAAGTTAGCTTTTTTGGTGTGTCAATCGGCATCTGCACTAGGGAGTATTTCATTAAAATAAGGTTATATTGTCTCAGTTTCGTATGTCTGGTGATATGTTTTTAGATTTTAATCTTGTTCTCAAAAACCTCTTGAAAATTGATCATGCTATTTGTGATCGATCAGTTGATTGAAAACAATAAACGATCAATCTTCGACGAAATCGATTAATTGGCACACCACTAAAAAATAGTCATTTTGCCTTTGATTAAAGAATATTTGAAGCCACAGAAACCTTGGATTTAATAATTAATCATATAGTTTTATTATGGGTACCTGTAGAATAGACAAAACATTCATATATAGATTTTAACACATTAAAACCGATTGCATGAAACCCTATTTTTATTAATTTATTAATTGAATGAGTCAGAGAAAATAATAAATAAACCTAGTTTATCTGTATAATTTTATTTGTTAAACGACATGTAGATTAAAATTTTAGATGATCTCAAATGAGATTGTAGATAATTAATCGATTATTTTACAAATATTCACGGTGGATGAAAACTTCAGGCTAGGTGGCCGAAAACTGCAGAAGGGGGCTGAAATTTGCAGACGGCATGTCATTACAAAACCAGAAATTAACAACAGCATGAGCTGCCTTCACATTTAACACCTTTGTTGACAAACGCACTGGAGATCAGAGGTGTCAGGTTTTCACTTACATTTTGTAGTTTGTTGATGCAAGATTTAAATAGTCACAAAAAACTATTTTTGTCTTAGGGGGCCGAAAATACCTGAAAGCTCTCTATGTATATAAATAAATAAAGCAAACTGATGTCATTAAACATAATACAGTGTACTTGTTTTAATATATTATAAGTAAATTCAATGCTTATATGTAGCTGGATGAATAAAACTATTAAAATGATTCAAAAAAATATTCTTTTAGTTAACTTAAAACATTACAATCTTTAATTTACACTTGTAATAATTGAAACATTTAAATGCACAACGAGGTTTGATAATTGTACAGAAAACTGAATTGTAATGAAAAAGTCCTCAAATAAATACATGTTTTATCAACATGCAAAATGTGCCATTATCTTATAATATTTTATGTGTTATTGTACAATTTAAGAAGTATTAGTATAAACAAAATTTTGGTTTATTGACTTTCTGATGCATTTAACGTAATTAAGGAGCAGTGTCATTTTCTATATGGTTCCATGCAAATCACAATTGTAAACATTTACTAATACATCATAGTTAAGATATAGAGTTATCTTTAGAATAATACCTGACGTTATGACACTTGGCATGATCAAGAGAAGACGTCGTGTGACATTCCTTATCCTTCATACTACTATAGTTCTACATTACTGAGTACTCTCTCGAGTCAAGTCTTACCTAGTCAGATTCACGTTCTAAATTTACAATATTATTACATATATAGTACATAATTCATGTCAAAACTACACCCATCTTACCTAAACATTTGTGAAAGATCACTAAATAAAGAACTTTCATTGGAAAATATCGACTTTTACATGTTTTGAGCGTTTTGTTTACATTCCCAAAGGCCATCTGACAGCACGTGTCCGCCATCTTGGATTTACCATTAGATGACAAAAATCCTCATTTTCACAACAAGAACGGTCATATCACATGGATTCAAACATATGATTATTTTTGTGGTTAATTTTTCTTCATTGTCATATGATTTTGGTTGATTTACTCGCTTCAATAAGAAAATTAGAGCTTAAAATTTCTTTGACAGACTCGCTCAATCTACCTTGGCGCCATTCTCTCATTGTTTTGGCTGGTAAATCAACGAGAGTTATCGAATGTTTAAAATAACAACATCCATCTTTGCATTTAACTCTGGTAAATATGATAAAATCGCCGTACTTCCGAAGGACTATTTCTGTGACGTTTTTTTGGTCACTCGCCAGTGTTCAGTAGGAGTTACCTCCCCTTTGCTTGGGCATAGCTATGAATAGACAAAACTTCTACCAATTGAGCTATCTGGTCGCTATAACGATCGACCCATTCCAGTCCCTCTACATTAATTTCACCCTCTTGTTTTCTGTGTCTTTGCCCTCAAAGAGAACTATTTACAACCAAAGTTTAGGTATCCCCTTGGCCTCAATTAATTACCTTTAGTATACATCAAATACTTGAAGGAACAGGAGAGGAAAAATGCACGGCCAAATCGTGGTTCCTATACGGGACCAGTCTGATCATACATAGTCCAAAGGGTTCTGACTCTATGATCCGCTTAAATATTGGGATGGCTTGTGGCTCGTAGAGTCAGAATTTCTCTCTACTTAAATACTTGACAATTTACAGAACCGTGCACAGGTTGCTGTTTAAGCTGAGTTTTATTATAATATGAAATGTTTTCGATCACATGCAAATTAGGTATTAATGGAAAGAACAGATATTTTTGTACTAACATACACATTTAATCCGGTAACAGGAGGTCGTAAACTAACTGTCACCACCCATTTCTAAAAAATAAGTTTCCTGACATCTGTTTAAAAATAGCTGCCTATAACGTCACATGATCAGAAATAGATAGTTCATAAAGAAATTCTCATGGGATCTTGTGACGCGTGAGGGGTCGGTAAAGTTTTCAATATTGAAGTGTAACGTGTAGGGGGTAGCTCGCCCTATCAGTTCGTCTCGATGTTTTCCAAGATTTAGGGACTTCCAACTCAATGACAAATTAATGGAATCAGGTATATTTACAATAATTATGATTATGAAAGCTTGCTTGCCTTTGCGTCACATACAATAATTGACTGCAAAAATACCCTATGTACTTGCTATGGTGCGACAAATATAACAGTAAAGAATAGTGTGCACTGGCTACCGGCCACTGCGCAACACAACTAAGGCTTAATGCAAACACTTCACACTGGCTACCTGTCTCTTCGCGACTAAATGCAACAGGCTGCGAGCAACGGTGTGCTAGTGCAACGGCCTCCACCAAAATGCAAGCTGCTATACTCTGCACGTAGGTATACCCTGCCTCTGTGCAGTCCCAAGGGAGCTAACACCAACCAAGGTATCAGACTCTTATTCAGACTTCCCCTAACCCTTATTCAGGGTTAGATTCTATTATTAGATACCTTGGTTTCTCTGTGTAACCGACCAAGTCGTACAGCAACTCTCCAATCTCTGAATGATCGGCTTTATATAACCAGTGGGCCGGGGGAGTCCATTTTATAATAGGACAATACGATTTGCAACTGAGACCTACAGCCAACATTTCACAGCGCCTCAATAACACATACAGTGTCTTAAGTGAGTTTGTATTAAATGGTATCATTCATACTAACAACGAAGAGAAACATATTAACTTAAAGAACCATTTTTATTGGGACAAGGAACATGCAGTCGGTCCATCAACAAACAACTTCTTCTTCTTACCCACTGATCGGAGATGAATTAAATTTGGTAGGAAGCATGCCTTGGTAGCTGGGATTCAAATTTATACAACAGAAGGGGCTGACCCCCCAGGGGCCTGAGGGATGGGGCCAAAAGGGGTCCATTTGGCATTATTCATATTAACGACTCCTTCTCTGGATCTAAGCAATGTACAACATTCATATTTTAGTGGTAGCATCCTTAGGTAGCTGGGATTCAAATTTATACAAATGAAGGGGCTGACCCCCCATGGAACTCATAGGTGGGACAGAAAGGGTTCGATTTGGCAATATTCATAATAAAGATTACTTCTCTGGATCTTAAATTAAAGCAATGTAAAACATTCATATTTTAGTTGTAGCATTCTTAGGTGGCTGGGATTTAAATTTATACAAATGATTGGGCTGACCCCTCAGGGGCCTCAGGGGTGCGGCCAAAAGTGGTCCATTTGCCAATATTCATATTAACAACTTCTCTGAAACTAAGCATTTTGCAACATTCATATTTAGTGGTAGCAATCCTATGTGGCTGGAATTCAAATTTATACAAATGAAGGGGCTGACCCCCAAGGGGCCTCAGGGGTGGGGCCTAAAGGGGTCCTTTTGGCAATATTGACATAACTTTTAAACGGTTAAGATCCCCACCCCAAAACTATATAAAGAGACCATCACATTTGACTCAATTTGAGCCAATTGCTGAGCATAAAGAGACGATCACAATCCTGATGTTAGATTTGACCCAAGGTCTGCCATGCCCTTGCAGTCTTGACTTCTGAGTCATAACACTTAAACAGAAGCAATCCCCATCCCAAAACTATATATATATGTATATATACAATTGCTGGGGGTAAAGAGACGATCATAAACATGATTTAAGATTTGATTCTAGCGATTCGCCACTCCCTTGGTTTGCTGACTTACCACCACAATTGCAGACTTATCAACACCACAATTGCTGGGCATAGAGAGCATAATATTTAATATGAACCAATTTCAAATAAATTTCCTCTAAATGCTCTTTTGAATCTGAAATCTAAGAGTTCATTGAGGGCAAAATTGTGGCAGATCCCACACTGGAAAAGTTTGTGTGGTTTTTAACTTACACATGACTTTTTGTTGCATTTGCTGAAATCCAGGTGACCAATACATGCCCTCTGGGCCTCTTGTGCTGGATAGATCATTCTTAAAATTTCATATGTAGGCTCCCCCTGGTGCTTATTTGTGCATAGTCCACTTTCGGGCAGATTTTATTAAAAAATATTGCTGACAGGCGGCCATCTTGTTTTTGTTACAAATAGTTTGTTACTGCTATTTCTTGAGAAGTACTGTATGGTTCAATTTTTGACAGATCTGATAAACAATCAATCAATTTATTCTGGTGCTTAGTATACAGTTAATTCATGCCCTTTCAGTCAATAGTCAAAACTGCTGTCCTGAGGTGTTGGGGCCAACCTGGTGAACTATTTCCCAAGGCCGGAGGCAGCGGGAAATAGTTCACCAGGTTGGTCCAAACACAGAGGGAAAACTGTTTTGACTGTTGACTGAAAGGGCATGAATTAACAGTTTTGTAACCTTTAATTCAAAGGTATAAAGTTTCGTACCATGTTCATCACTCATTTTAAGCTCACCTGGCCCGAAGGGCTCTTTTGAATCTGAAATCTAAGAGTTCATTGAGAGCAAAATTGTGGCAGATCCCACACTGGAAAATTTGTGTGGTTTTTAGAATGCTCAGACGTGATGGTGCAGCGTCCGTCCTGCGTCCGTCAACTTTTTCCTTTAAACGACTTCTTCTAAAATACTGAAAGGCCCAGTGACATGAAATTTGGCTGGTAGATTTCTTGGAAGGAGCTGAACAAAGTTTGCGAAAAAAAATCACTTTGACCTAATTTAAAGGTCACAGGGGTCAAAAATGTCGAAACCTTCAAACAACTTCTTCTAAAATACCTTCAGGCATAGAGACTTCATATTTGACCAGTAGCTTCCTTGGATGAAGCCAAATAAAGTTTGCGAAAAGAAATGACCTTGACCTAAATTCAGGGTCATAAGGGTCAAATCTGTTAAAACCTTTAAACGACTTCTCCTGAAATACCAAAAGCCCTAGAAGCATGATATTTGGCTGAAATGTTCCTTGGATGAAGCCTGACAAAGTTTGCGAAAAGAAATGACCTTGACTTATATTCAAGGTCACTGGGTCAAATCTGTTAAAACCTTTAAACGACTTCTTCTGTAGTACTAAAGGCCCTAGAAGCATGTTATTTGGCTGAAATGTTCCTTGGATGAAGCCCGACAAAGTTTGCGAAAAGATATGACCTTGACTTAAATTCAAGGTCACGGGGTCAAATCTGTTAAAACATTCAAACGACTTCTTCTGAAATACCAAAAGCCCTAGAAGCATGATATTTGGCTGAAAGGTTTCTTGGATGAATCCCGACAAAGCTTGTGAAAAGAAATGACCTTGATCTTTATTCAAGGTCACAGGGGTCAAATCTGTTAAAACCTTTAAACGACTTCTTCTGAAGTACCAAAAGCCCTTGAAACATGGTATTTGGCTGAAAGGTTCTTTGGATGAAGCCCGACAAAGTTTGCGAAAAGAAATGACCTTGACCTATATTCAAGGTCACAAGAGTCAAATCTGTTGAAACCTTTAAACGACTTCTTCTGAAATACCAAAAGCCCTAGAAGCATGATATTTGGCTGAAATGTTCCTTGGATAAAGCCCGACAAAGTTTGCGAAAAGAAATGACCTTGACTTATATTCAAGGTCACAGGGGTCAAATCTGTTAAAACATTCAAACGACTTCTTCTGAAGAACCATAAGCCCTAGAAGCATGATATCTGGCTGAAAGGTTTCTTGGATGAATCCCGACAAAGCTTGCGAAAAGAAATGACCTTGATCTTTATTCAAGGTCACAGGGGTCAAATCTGTTAAAACCTTTAAAAGACTTCTTCTGTAGTACTAAAGGCCCTTGAAACATGGTATGTGGCTAAAAGGTTCCTTGTTTTCAGTCATTGTAAATCCTTTTGCTCCACAATAGTTCCGTTGAATTAGGCATGCTCTCTGTGTTACCCGGATCTCTCGAAACAGCTATCTTCACATTCCAGAAGATTACAGCTTGTCAGAAAATGTCTAACAGTCAGTAAAAGATGTCTAGCGTCAATAAATGTTGTCTGCATATAAACAAAACACTTTTCTCAAGATCACTTCTATGCTTGGGCACAATTGTTTCCAAGGAAATATGTATTAGTTCATGACGTCATCGGGTAAAGAGTTTTAACTATTCCATGGCTGTATATGAAATGCATTGGATTAACCATGAAAATAGTCAAATTTATTGAATATCTTTTTTTATAGAGAGCCAGGTAACAACTGTGCAAAGTCCACTTTCGGACAGATCCGATAAACAATATGGCTGACAGGGGGCCATCTTGGATTTGTTTTAAATAGTTTAATGCTACCGCTATTTCTTTTTTAGAATTGTCATGCTATTAATTCCTTTTACACATCTGAATGTTATAATTGTTTCTAAATGAATACTTATTAACTTATAAATGAAACTTCATACAAGATCAGATGCTTGATAAATTGAATTATCTAGACCAATTGCTAATAGAAAATCTGTTAAGAGAAACAACAGCACGATCAATGGCATCAACTTGTAGTGACTGTTTTTAAACATTCTGAATGTGAATTGTTATTTTAACAAAACAAACAACTAGAATTACATTACTGGTATAGTGTAGACTGAGTTCCTAGACAAAAACAGTAGACTATCCAAGATGGCGGACTTTTGTGAACAGGGGTGTATTCGTGAATAAGACCCCTCCCTAATTTTGATCAATAATTTTTCTCAGGGGATGTGGGCTTATTCCCGGTCAAATATGGTATTATTATAAGTACAGGATGGATCATTCTCAAGTTTCATATGTCGCAGTGTAGGTTCCCCTTAGTGCTTATAGTTATGCATGTTCGGTTTTTCCGACAGATTCGATAAACAATATGGCCAACAGGTGGCCATCTTGCATTTGTTAGAAATACTTTGTTCCCGCTATTTCTTGAGAAGTACAGGATGGATCATTCTCAAAGGACAAGGTCCAGTAAGGGGCAAATTTGACCCAACTTCAGATTATGTTAATATTTGTACCAATTGTGTACTTGGATATGTGGTATATGTATAAAAATTCCCATTTAAAATGAATTTGACTTCGGGTTGCCTAGCAACAGCTCCTGGATTACACCTATCAAAATTTGTATACTTAGCATAATATAGATTTTTGGATTTTTTATCTATTAAAGGCCCAATATACGTAACTTTCGGCAAAACTTGAAGCGAAAATCAAGCCTAATAACTTATTATATTTATAGATTTAGCTAAGATTAACTGATATCAGCAATATTCAAGATGAATTCTTTCGCGGTTACCAGTACAGCAGCAGTTGAAATACGCTATTTGTAAACACGCGTACATGTCGAACCGTCTTCTACCTTCGGTTTGTTGTTGAAGTGGGCCCCACCTGAATCATTTTCAATTTTTTGGATTTTTTTGTCCAGAGTTTCTTGTTAGTTACCGCTCAGGTTTACTTCGTTTTAGGCTTATTTTTGCATGGTTATCAACTGGATTTTTTTTCAGAATTTTTCAGAATCACGAAAATTTCCCTGAAGTTACGTATATTGGGCCTTTAAAGAACATCAAAATAAGACGTGAAATATGGAGAAGGACAATTTAACAAACCATAATAACAAGATATCTGGATTTGCCTAATCAATATCAATGAACTAAACTCTGTGACAACAGATGAAAATGACCTTGACCCGTATTCACATATTTACCTATATAAAAAGTTACAAATTGTTAAATGAGATGCTAAATGATATTGTGATCATTTTATCAATAAAAATTGACAGTATGATAAATGAATGGAGGAAATTACTTCAATTGACAGGAATTGTTTTGCGTTATAGTCAAAATACTGTAATGAAATATCAACATGCTGTTTCTGAAATATTAACACCCAGTCAATATCACAAATCACCGTCCTCTAAGTGATTATTACTCGGCCAATGATGATTTAGAAGATATGTGTAATCTAATACAATATTACTTTCTTATTAAGAATTGTGTTAAATTTACTGAAATATTGTATTTTCCTTCATTTTCCTCCAGATTTGTTTTTTTCTGATTATCCTTTGCTGTTTTCAGTTAAAAAATGTGCTTTAAAATTTTAAAAGTGTAACTGCTTTTTTCCCCCCTAAAGTGAAAAAGGGTAGTTTCCCCTTGATCCTAGATTAATCCCTGTATGTACAGTGCACCAGTGTTACTGCAAAAATTTTTACTTGTAACATATTAGTTAAATATACAAATCCAAATAATAAGACATGACATAATCTTACGGTAATGTAGACATATATACAGTAAACCCCCCCTCATGGGGACCTGATCAATAGTTCTAGGAATACATGATATTCAAGTAATCCGAGGTTAGTTGCATACGTTGGGTCCAAGGGAACTGTTCGACGAATGAGGGGTATTCAAATAAACTCTGGGTTCGAGTAAGTGGGTTTTTACTGTATGTCAATATAAATAACAGATTAAAGAAAATTTGAATGAAAATATTTTGGAAAGGTCAATCAAGTTACAATTTGTAACATGTGAATCAAACACATTTCATATGTAGATTCCCCTCAGTGCCTTGTTGTGCATGGTCCATTTTCGGACAGATCTGATAAAAAATATGGCTGATCACAGGCAGCAATCTTGGATTTGTCAGAAATAGTTTGTTACCACTATTTTTGAGAAGCACTGGATGTATCATACTTCAATTTCATATGTTTCTTCCTCTTGGTGCTTGTTTGCGCATGGTCCATTTTCGGACAGATCCGATGAACAATATGGCTGACATGCGGCCATCATGGAATTGTTAGAAATAGTTTGTTACTGCAATTTCTTGAGAAGTACTGGATAGATCATTCTCAAATTTCTTATGTACTACAGGTTTCCCTTGGTGCTTAGTTGTGCGTAGTCCATTTTCAGAGAAATTTGATATACAAAATAGCCGACAGGCGGCCATCTTGAATTTGTGAGTAATTGATTATTACCACTATTTCTTGAGAAATACTGGATGGATCATTCTCTTTCATATGTAGGTTCCCCTTGGTGCCTAGTTGAGCATAGTCCATAGTAAAAAATCTGATAAACAAAATTGCTGACAGATGGCTATCTTGGATTTATGAGTAATTGTTTGTTATCGCTCCTTCTTGAGAAGTAATGGATGGATCATTCTCAAATTTCATATGTAGGTTCCCCTTGCTGCTTAATTGTGCATAGTCCACTTTCGAGCAGATCCGATAAACAATATGGCCAACAGCCGGCCATCTTTGATTTGTTAGAAATAGTTTGTTACTGCTTTTTAGCTCACCTACATCCATCGTCTGTCTGTCTGTCAACATTTTCCTTAAATTCCTACTTTTCATAAACAGAGAATTATTTCCCTTTTATGTAAAAAATGTACACAATGTTGTCCGGCTATGCATTCGCTCAGTTTTCAATCATAATGGATCTTTTTAAAAATAGACAGTACAGTATGAAGATACATTGTATGTCCCCTGAAATAACTTTGAATTTAAGACCCTTTACAAAGTGTTATCCCCCTTTTTTTTTAAAAAAAATGAACACAATTTTGTCTGGTTATGCATTCACCAAGTTTTCAACAGATCTTTTTGAAATTTTGTTGGAATAGCCTGTACAATCACAGTTGCTTGAGTTTCTGTCAGTAAATAATAAATATATAGTGTGAAATGAGCCTCCCATTACAGTAATGTTCTGTTATGGGCCGTACTGGCTCCATATATAAACATTTTTTTTATATACTGAAAGAAACTCAAGCAACTGTGGTACAGTATGGAAATGTGCCCCTGAAGTGACTTAACATTTCAACCTTTTGCAGAGGGTTATCCCCCCTTTCATATAAAAACATGAACAAAAAGTTGTCCGGCTATGCATTTGCTCAGTTTATAACGGATATTTTAAAGTTCAAAAGGGAGAGATTCTCCCTGAAATTTCGTTGCATTTTGGACACTTTTCAAACAGTTATTCCCCTTTAAATGAACACAGTTTTATCCTGCCATGCAATTTCTTTTTTATTATTTTTTTTTGTGAGTTATTCCCCTGAAGTAATTTTTGCATTTTGACCCCATGGGGGGGGGGGGGGGGGGGGGTATTAATCAGCCATCCTGGTATCTAGTTGGTTCTAGTATATTAAAATTCATGTGACCTTTAAGGCCTGTGGGCCTCTTGTTTTGTGGCTCTATCTATATAAACCTTGAAGTACTGTTTGAATTCATTAATACTTCAACAAGAATATAGAGGCGATTTTAAACATTAGTTTTTCTATTCCACAGGAAGAGGCCGTTATATAAATTACGAAGTCAGTCACTCCTGGAGAAGGTCTTATCCTCAATGATGCTGTCTTCCTTAGTTCCAACCACCACCAAGAAGGGTGTACCGTTGGTGTTCCACGAGCCACATGTGGAGACAGGATTTCGTACGCCCCACCAGCCATGGAGTTACTACGTCTACAGCCTCTTTCAGAAACACAATGAATGTATGAACTGCTGGACACACCTGGTAGGTCTGTGCTTGGCTCTAAACAGGACAGCTGATTTTGCGCACAATCACCACATGCTGGGAGACCCCCACATGTGGCCCCTGACTGCCGGTCTGATCACCATGATACTAATGTATCTGTGTAGTACGGCTGCTCACTGCTTCTCCAACAAGTCAGAACTCGTGCACTACACCGCCTTTATGGTAGACTATGCGGGTATCGGACTGTTCGGAGTCGGTAGTGTCATCCTCCATCACCACTATTGCCATGACGACGCCTGGGTGAACTCTTGGCTCCAGACCAATGCTGTCCTTGTCGGGATGATTCTCGGAGTGATCGTCTGCTTCTGTTGCAGTATTTCCAAAGTTATATACAAGCGACCTTATCCAATTGCCAGGAAAATCTGGCAGGTGTCATCAGTGGTGGCTATTTACACTTGGTTAAGTCTTCCAATTCTCCTTCGGCTGTACCAGTATGTGGCAGTCAGTGTGTGGCACTCCAGTCTCGATCACCACATACAACAAATGATCTGGTTCGCTGTGGCGGGATTCTTCTTCGGTTCTGACATTCCTCAACGCTTCTTTCCAGGGAAGTTTGACTTTTTAGGCCACAGCCATCAGATATTTCATATTTGTATTATCATGGTGACTGAAAAACAGCTGGACGGTATCACCCATGAGCTGGAGCGGCTCGGCCCAAAGTTTGCCACTATGGCCCTGCCTACCTTTTGGAATAGTATAGGAGCTGTGTTTCTAGTGATCATGTTTAATGGTATTGTTGTATATCTGTTCCATTTATATGTAAAACAAAGATTAATCAAAGGGGAAAAAGTGGAATAATTTATTGTTGGTAGCTTAGGGCAGTACATATATGGTTTGTGGGTGAAGATGAGAAAATATGATTACCTCCTGTTTTGGGTATACATTTCTGGCACATTCTGTGACCTAAGTTTACCAATAAGTTAAAAATCATAATTATATAAGGTTTTTAAATTTTTAATAAGATTTCAAACACAGGTAGTACGTATAGCATGCAAATGATTGTGTCCTTAAAGTCACAGATACTTCAGCTTGCATAGTTTTACTTACCTTTAAAGTGAAAGCATTAATATATACAGACTAAAGTAACAGACTTAATTTAGTTTTAATGTGTCTTTGGGGGTGGGGGTTATGTAAATTATACCTTATTTCAAAGAAAACCTGTGTCAGTGTCACATTACTAAACTCCAGTTTTACATGGACACTTATCAATATGCTTAAGGAGCTCCTTTATCTTTTACCTTAGACAGGTGTATCAACCATATTTTAGATATATACTTTTTCTCACTTTAGGGTCATAACGGTTTCATGACATCTCATGAAAAATGCAATAGTGTCACACTTAATCCAACAATGCATTTAACCCTCCATTATTAATATTTACATTGTATTATGTTACACTGTCCTGAAGTAGGGTAAGAGAAACTATATTTAATCATCCACCAGGAGTGAGTTTTGGGATCTTAACCCTAGGGGGAAAGTTGCCAAAATATTCTGAAAGCCTCATGTCCAGCTGCATAAGAATCTTTCCCCAAGGGTTGAGGTCTTCATGTCTCACTGGTTATCCTATTTTTCTTATTTATTCGCCAATAAGCCCCTGCCTGGAAATAAGCCCGCCCATATTGCTGTTTAGTAAAAATAAACAAATATATTTCCATTGTCCTATAATAATTAAGCCCACCTTCCTACTTGGATTAATGAGATATACTGTGTTGGTCTGTGGCTTGAATTTTTGAAGGATAAATACAGTACCGTAATTTATTGCGTATTGTCTGCGGGCTATACCTATATAAACATAGAAAAATGCCTCCTGCTGGCTATTTGATGAAGTGGGCAATGTGATAAAATGTTTTCCTAAATTTCAAAAAGTGTCGGCTATGTGATATCTGTCCAATTTGAAAGTATTTACTTTTCAAAATTCATACATATTCTGATTCGTATTATTTGAACATAAGCATTTAAACTCTAAAAGTGTTTGTTTATGGTATGAAGTGTCAACATAGTGACACTCGGAAATAGTCCAAGCATGAAAATGTCAAGTTAATATAATGCACAAGTATAGATTTAGTGCCTGACATTGTCAGTAGAATTGCGGTGATAGTTCAGCTTGTTTAACTTTATTACCAGTCAATGTAAAGCAGGTAACCCATGGGTAATATGCCGGAGCATGCTATCTGAAGATTTGAAATCATATAAACGATGTTTTGGGGATCTAAAATCTAAAATGACACTGACCTATCTGTCTTCATCAACCTCACTTAGTTGTCTTAATTAATGTTTTATTAGGTCAAAAGGGTCAGGATGACCTATTGCCATCGTGCTTCATCCGCCGTCCGTAAACTTTTCCTTTAACAATCTTCTTCTCAATAACCAAAAGGCCAAGGATGCTGAGATTAGGCCAGTAGGTACCTGGGATAGAGTGCTACACATTTTCTCATATCAATGACCTTGACCTAATTTAATATGAAAAAAATCTTTAAAAAACTTCTTTCTTGACCTACTTTCAAGGTCACAGGGGTCAAATGTCTCAATATCGTCAGGTAACTTCTTCTCAATAATCGAAAGGCCCAGGGTACTGATATTTGGCCTGTGGCATGCTGGGATTAAGGACTAACAACTTCTCAATATCTTAAAGGCCTAGAGGGTGATATTATGCATGTAGCATGCTGGGATGAAGGGCTACCAAGTTTGTTCAAATAAATGACCTTGATCTATTTGGACCTTGATCTATTTTCAAGGTCACAGGGGTCAAATAAGTAAAAAAAAAAAACTTTAAGCAACTTCTTCTTAATAAGCAAAAGGTACAGAGTTCTGATATTTGGCCTGTAGCAAGCTTGGATTGAAGGGCTACCGATTTTGTTCTAATGAATGACCTTGACCTACTTTCAAGGTCACAGGGGTCAAATATGTAAAAAAAAAAAAAAACTTTAAGCAACTTCTTCTTAATAAGCAAAAGGTACAGAGTTCTGATATTTGGCCTGTAGCAAGCTTGGATTAAAGGGCTACCGATTTTGTTCTAATGAATGACCTTGACCTACTTTCAAGGTCACAGGGATCAAATGTGTTAAAAATCTTTGAAGCAACTTCTCAGTAACTATAAGGCCTAGGGTGATGATACTGTGCATGTAGCATGTTGGGATAGGGCTATCAATATTGTTCAAATGAATGACCTTGACCTATGTTCAAGGTCACAGGGGTCAAATGTGTTAAAAATTTTCAAAGAACTTCTTCTCAATAACCTAAAGGCCCAGTGAACTGATATTTGGCCTGTATCATGCTTAGATAAGGAGTTACCAAGTTGTTCATATGATTGACCTTGACTTACTTTCAAGGTCACATTGAGTCAAATATATTCAACATATTCAAGTAACTTCTTCTCCATCACAGAAAGGTTTAGGGTACCTATATTTGGCCTGTAGCATGCTGGGATGAAGGGCTACCAAGTTTGTTCAAATGAATGACCTGGATCTGATTTCAAGGTCATAGGGGTCAAATGTCTTAGCATGTTTCAAACACTTTTTCTCAGTCACTTAAGGTCCCAGCTGGATAAGGCTATTTTGCTGGTAGTATCACTATGCCATGATGAAGGAATAACAACTTTGTTCATTGACCCTCTTAGGTAATAGGTCAAATATGGTAATATCTTTAAACATTATTACCACTAAAAATTATATAGATTGCCAGATGACCGTTAAGGCTCATGGGCCTCTTGTTAAATGATAAACTTGTTTGCCTTGATATATTAACGTAATCTAATAATTAATGTTGGCCAACACTTGATGTTTATTAATTTCAGTATACACAATGCACTTGCAGTTTATCTTAAACTGTAGGACAATTAGTATTCAATCAATGAATTATTAAATTGAAAAATAGGCCTGTGGACACTCCATATGAATTCACGGTTACCTTAACATGTCTTCAGAAAAAAAAAAAACGTTTTCAGGAAATTATTACTTCAGAAGGAAGGCACTATTTTAATCATTTAAGCATTTAAGTTTCTGTACTGCATTATCAGTTGATTTCACAAAGGCCTATCACCGTTAAAAATGCGAACATCGGAGCTCGAAATCAGAACAAAATCTGTCCGGCCAACATGATGCCGGAAATTGTTTCAGTGTTCATGTTATAGTTGTAAACAATTTAGGACAACTGTTTATTTACCATATTTACAATATATATACTCCATTTTCGTTGAAAACTCCATTTTCGTTGAAATGGATGTTTGATCTTTGTTAAAAAGCAATATTTTGTGCATTAATTTCTTACAGTTTCTATGTCATATGCAAGGTGACATCACTGCATGACTAGCTAGGCATGTGATTGTCACGTGATTGTATTATATTGAAACAGTGTGGCAAATAATATGCATACGCTTGTTGGACAAAATGTTATTTAAAGCTTTAAGTGCAAAATAATCCTGGTAATATTTTATTGATTCCTGCATCTTAATTATTGAGCATTAATTTACAGTGTTGTTAGCTAGTATGAAGTATAACTATAGTTCTACGACATATTTTCGATTATATTTGAAAGTGAAAGTAGGATATTCACATGGAGTTGATCATTTCGACGGCAAAATGAAATATTTTTTGAAATCATCGATGATTTTTTTTTACCGATGAAAGGTTTTGAAAGTACGACAGTCTCGTAAATAATCCTTATTTGCCTTACGGGATAAATTACTTCGAAAATATGATGGCCTTGAAAATAGGCCTACCTTCGAAAATAAGCCTGGGATTCCTTACAAAAAAAGAAAATAATCTGTGACTTATTTTGAGATTTTAGGGTATTTGGATGCTTAACATGCTCCTGTTGTTTTACTATTCTATGTTTCTATTTGGGGGTTTGTATAATTCTGTTCTCAGTGTAATTAAGTCTCTTTGCTTTACTATTCTATGTTTTTATTTGGGGGTTTGTATAATTCTGTTCTCAGTGTAATTAAGTCTCTTTGCTTTACTATTCTATGTTTCTATTTGGGGGTTTGTATAATTCTGTTCTCAGTGTAATTAAGTCTCTTTGCTTTACTATTCTATGTTTCTATTTGGGGGTTTGTATAATTCTGTTCTCAGTGTAATTAAGTCTCTTTGCTTTACTATTCTATGTTTCTATTTGGGGGTTTGTATAATTCTGTTCTCAGTGTAATAAAGTCTCTTTGCTTTACTATTCTATGTTTCTATTTGGGGGTTTGTATAATTCTGTTCTCAGTGTAATTAAGTCTCTTTGCTTTACTATTCTATGTTTCTATTTGGGGGTTTGTATAGTTCTGTTCTCAGTGTAATTAAGTCTCTTTGCTTTACTATTCTATGTTTCTATTTGGGGGTTTGTATAATTCTGTTCTCAGTGTAATTAAGTCTCTTTGCTTTACTTTTCTATGTTTCTATTTGGGGGTTTGTATAATTCTGTTCTCAGTGTAATTAAGTCTCTTTGCTTTACTTTTCTATGTTTCTATTTGGGGGTTTGTATAATTCTGTTCTCAGTGTAATTAAGTCTCTTTGCTTTACTATTCTTTGTTTCTATTTGGGGGTTTGTATAATTCTGTTCTCAGTGTAATTAAGTCTATTGCTTTACTATTCTATGTTTCTATTTGGGGGTTTGTATAATTCTGTTCTCAGTGTAATTAAGTTTCTTTGCTTTACTATTCTATGTTTCTATTTGGGGGTTTGTATAATTCTGTTCTCAGTGTAATTAAGTTTCTTTGCTTTACTATTCTATGTTTCTATTTGGGGGTTTGTATAATTCTGTTCTCAGTGTAATTAAGTTTCTTTGCTTTACTATTCTATGTTTCTATTTGGGGGTTTGTATAATTCTGTTCTCAGTGTAATTAAGTCTCTTTGCTTTACTATTCTTTGTTTCTATTTGGGGGTTTGTATAATTCTGTTCTCAGTGTAATTAAGTCTCTTTGCTTTACTATTCTATGTTTCTATTTGGGGGTTTGTATAATTCTGTTCTCAGTGTAATTAAGTTTCTTTGCTTTACTATTCTATGTTTCTATTTGGGGGTTTGTATAATTCTGTTCTCAGTGTAATTAAGTTTCTTTGCTTTACTATTCTATGTTTCTATTTGGGGGTTTGTATAATTCTGTTCTCAGTGTAATTAAGTTTCTTTGCTTTACTATTCTATGTTTCTATTTGGGGGTTTGTATAATTCTGTTCTCAGTGTTATTAAGTCTATTGGTTTACTATTCTATGTTTCTATTTGGGGGTTTGTATAATTCTGTTCTCAGTGTAATTAAGTTTCTTTGCTTTACTATTCTATGTTTCTATTTGGGGGTTTGTATAATTCTGTTCTCAGTGTAATTAAGTCTCTTTGCTTTACTATTCTTTGTTTCTATTTGGGGGTTTGTATAATTCTGTTCTCAGTGTAATTAAGTCTCTTTGCTTTACTATTCTATGTTTCTATTTGGGGGTTTGTATAATTCTGTTCTCAGTGTAATTAAGTCTCTTTGCTTTACTATTCTATGTTTCTATTTGGGGGTTTGTATAATTCTGTTCTCAGTGTAATTAAGTCTATTGCTTTACTATTCTATGTTTCTATTTGGGGGTTTGTATAATTCTGTTCTCAGTGTAATTAAGTCTCTTTGCTTTACTATTCTTTGTTTCTATTTGGGGGTTTGTATAATTCTGTTCTCAGTGTAATTAAGTCTCTTTGCTTTACTATTCTATGTTTCTATTTGGGGGTTTGTATAATTCTGTTCTCAGTGTAATTAAGTCTATTTGCTTTACTATTCTATGTTTCTATTTGGGGGTTTGTATAATTCTGTTCTCAGTGTTATTAAGTCTCTTTGCTTTACTATTTTATGTTTCTATTTGGGGGTTTGTATAATTCTGTTCTCAGTGTTATTAAGTCTCTTTGCTTTACTATTCTATGTTTCTATTTGGGGGTTTGTATAATTCTGTTCTCAGTGTTATTAAGTCTCTTTGCTTTACTATTCTATGTTTCTATTTGGGGGTTTGTATAATTCTGTTCTCAGTGTAATTAAGTCTCTTTGCTTTACTATTCTTTGTTTCTATTTGGGGGTTTGTATAATTCTGTTCTCAGTGTAATTAAGTCTATTTGCTTTACTATTCTATGTTTCTATTTGGGGGTTTGTATAATTCTGTTCTCAGTGTTATTAAGTCTCTTTGCTTTACTATTCTATGTTTCTATTTGGGGGTTTGTATAATTCTGTTCTCAGTGTAATTAAGTCTATTTGCTTTACTATTCTATGTTTCTATTTGGGGGTTTGTATAATTCTGTTCTCAGTGTTATTAAGTCTCTTTGCTTTACTATTCTATGTTTCTATTTGGGGGTTTGTATAATTCTGTTCTCAGTGTTATTAAGTCTCTTTGCTTTACTATTCTATGTTTCTATTTGGGGGTTTGTATAATTCTGTTCTCAGTGTAATTAAGTCTCTTTGCTTTACTATTCTTTGTTTCTATTTGGGGGTTTGTATAATTCTGTTCTCAGTGTAATTAAGTCTCTTTGCATTACTATTCTATGTTTCTATTTGGGGGTTTGTATAATTCTGTTCTCAGTGTTATTAAGTCTATTGCTTTACTATTCTATGTTTCTATTTGGGGGTTTGTATAATTCTGTTCTCAGTGTAATTAAGTCTCTTTGCTTTACTATTCTATGTTTCTATTTGGGGGTTTGTATAATTCTGTTCTCAGTGTAATTAAGTCTATTGGTTTACTATTCTATGTTTCTATTTGGGGGTTTGTATAATTCTGTTCTCAGTGTAATTAAGTCTATTGGTTTACTATTCTATGTTTCTATTTGGGGGTTTGTATAATTCTGTTCTCAGTGTAATTAAGTCTCTTTGCTTTACTATTCTATGTTTCTATTTGGGGGTTTGTATAATTCTGTTCTCAGTGTAATTAAGTCTATTGCTTTACTATTCTATGTTTCTATTTGGGGGTTTGTATAATTCTGTTCTCAGTGTAATTAAGTCTATTGCTTTACTATTCTATGTTTCTATTTGGGGGTTTGTATAATTCTGTTCTCAGTGTAATTAAGTCTCTTTGCTTTACTATTCTATGTTTCTATTTGGGGGTTTGTATAATTCTGTTCTCAGTGTAATTAAGTCTCTTTGCTTTACTATTCTATGTTTCTATTTGGGGGTTTGTATAATTCTGTTCTCAGTGTAATTAAGTCTCTTTGCTTTACTATTCTATGTTTCTATTTGGGGGTTTGTATAATTCTGTTCTCAGTGTAATTAAGTCTATTGCTTTACTATTCTATGTTTCTATTTGGGGGTTTGTATAATTCTGTTCTCAGTGTAATTAAGTCTCTTTGCTTTACTATTCTATGTTTCTATTTGGGGGTTTGTATAATTCTGTTCTCAGTGTAATTAAGTCTATTGCTTTACTATTCTATGTTTCTATTTGGGGGTTTGTATAATTCTGTTCTCAGTGTAATTAAGTCTATTGCTTTACTATTCTATGTTTCTATTTGGGGGTTTGTATAATTCTGTTCTCAGTGTAATTAAGTCTCTTTGCTTTACTATTCTATGTTTCTATTTGGGGGTTTGTATAATTCTGTTCTCAGTGTAATTAAGTCTATTGGTTTACTATTCTATGTTTCTATTTGGGGGTTTGTATAATTCTGTTCTCAGTGTAATTAAGTTTCTTTGCTTTACTATTCTATGTTTCTATTTGGGGGTTTGTATAATTCTGTTCTCAGTGTAATTAAGTCTCTTTGCTTTACTATTCTATGTTTCTATTTGGGGGTTTGTATAATTCTGTTCTCAGTGTAATTAAGTCTCTTTGCTTTACTATTCTATGTTTCTATTTGGGGGTTTGTATAATTCTGTTCTCAGTGTAATTAAGTCTATTGCTTTACTATTCTATGTTTCTATTTGGGGGTTTGTATAATTCTGTTCTCAGTGTAATTAAGTCTATTGCTTTACTATTCTATGTTTCTATTTGGGGGTTTGTATAATTCTGTTCTCAGTGTAATTAAGTCTCTTTGCTTTACTATTCTATGTTTCTATTTGGGGGTTTGTATAATTCTGTTCTCAGTGTAATTAAGTCTCTTTGCTTTACTATTCTATGTTTCTATTTGGGGGTTTGTATAATTCTGTTCTCAGTGTAATTAAGTCTATTGCTTTACTATTCTATGTTTCTATTTGGGGGTTTGTATAATTCTGTTCTCAGTGTAATTAAGTCTCTTTGCTTTACTATTCTATGTTTCTATTTGGGGGTTTGTATAATTCTGTTCTCAGTGTAATTAAGTCTATTGCTTTACTATTCTATGTTTCTATTTGGGGGTTTGTATAATTCTGTTCTCAGTGTAATTAAGTCTATTGCTTTACTATTCTATGTTTCTATTTGGGGGTTTGTATAATTCTGTTCTCAGTGTAATTAAGTCTATTGCTTTACTATTCTATGTTTCTATTAGGGGGTTTGTATAATTCTGTTCTCAGTGTAATTAAGTCTCTTTGCTTTACTATTCTATGTTTCTATTTGGGGGTTTGTATAATTCTGTTCTCAGTGTAATTAAGTCTCTTTGCTTTACTATTCTATGTTTCTATTTGGGGGTTTGTATAATTCTGTTCTCAGTGTAATTAAGTCTCTTTGCTTTACTATTCTATGTTTCTATTTGGGGGTTTGTATAATTCTGTTCTCAGTGTAATTAAGTCTATTGCTTTACTATTCTATGTTTCTATTTGGGGGTTTGTATAATTCTGTTCTCAGTGTAATTAAGTCTCTTTGCTTTACTATTCTATGTTTCTATTTGGGGGTTTGTATAATTCTGTTCTCAGTGTAATTAAGTCTATTTGCTTTACTATTCTATGTTTCTATTTGGGGGTTTGTATAATTCTGTTCTCAGTGTAATTAAGTCTATTTGCTTTACTATTCTATGTTTCTATTTGGGGGTTTGTATAATTCTGTTCTCAGTGTAATTAAGTCTATTGGTTTACTATTCTATGTTTCTATTTGGGGGTTTGTATAATTCTGTTCTCAGTGTAATTAAGTCTCTTTGCTTTACTATTCTATGTTTCTATTTGGGGGTTTGTATAATTCTGTTCTCAGTGTAATTAAGTCTCTTTGCTTTACTATTCTATGTTTCTATTTGGGGGTTTGTATAATTCTGTTCTCAGTGTAATTAAGTCTCTTTGCTTTACTATTCTATGTTTCTATTTGGGGGTTTGTATAATTCTGTTCTCAGTGTAATTAAGTCTATTGGTTTACTATTCTATGTTTCTATTTGGGGGTTTGTATAATTCTGTTCTCAGTGTAATTAAGTCTCTTTGCTTTACTATTCTATGTTTCTATTTGGGGGTTTGTATAATTCTGTTCTCAGTGTAATTAAGTCTATTGGTTTACTATTCTATGTTTCTATTTGGGGGTTTGTATAATTCTGTACTCACTGTTATTAAGTCTCTTTGCTTTATAAGTGCCTCTCTCCCTTTTTTAAGAGGACTAAAACTTATATAAACCCTTCTAGAACTGACCTGGTCTGGTCCATGATTAACAGGCCCCTTCTGTTACTTACTCTTTAAATGTTTATAGTGCTTTAAATTGACATTTCTTTATTATAATTCACATTTTATCATCTTAATAAATGCCCACTCGATGGCAAAATGTTTAAGTGCCCGGTGTTAATTATGGCCAATATGGCATGTGAAGTTATGATTTTATTTTCATATGGATGCTCAACTTTTTGTCTCTGTATTTGCATAGCTTTATTTTTTAGCCCACTGCCTGAAGGTCAAGTGAGCTTATTCCATGGTGCAGGGTCTGTCATTTATTGTTCTTCCGTCAACTTTTCCTATAAATACCTACTAGACCTGAACCATATAACAGAATTTGAAAAAGGGATTCAATTTTGTATAAACGGTGCCCAATAGGGAAATATGGTAAATTCTTTAAAATCCTTCTTCTTTAGGAATGATGTGATATTGTCCAAATTTATTCTGAGTATCCTTGGAGGAAGGGGCAATACAGGCCCTCTGGGCCTCTTGTTTTGTTTTTGTCTCGCCTCAACAATAGTCTAGAAAGTGAGACTTAGGTGTTACTTTTCCAGCGATGGTGGCGCGTCAACATTTGTGTTAAAGTCTACTTTTGACAGTGTTATAATTATCCAATTGAATTGAAGGTTAGTCACATTGTTCAAACCATCATACTTAATACCTTACCTCAATTTAAATGAATTCGTGTCACAGGTTTTGGTGTTTTGGGGCAAAACATAGTGTTACCGATATCCGATTGAATTGAAACTTTATGTAGTTACTGATATCATCATAATGAACATTTTACTGAAATTTAGAGGAAATTTATTCGCAGATTCCGCTGTTTTGGGGCAAAAACACAGGAATTTTGAGAATTTGCATTAAAGTCCACTTTTTATAGTGTCACTGATATCGGATTTCATTGAAATTTCGGGTAGTTACTAATATTATCATACTGAAGACCATACTGAAAATTGGAGGAAATTTTGGGGTAAAAACATGGGAGTTTTGAGAATTTACATCAGCATCCAATATCTATAGTGTTATTGATATGTAATAAAATTAGGAGTTAATGACCAGCAGATGACATTTATTACAAAGAGAAAGGTATCTTCAGATGTTGATTACAAAAATGTAAATATCTAAGTTGGACATTGATTACAAAGAGAAAGGTATCTTCAGAGACATTGATTACAAAGAGAAAGATATCTTCAGACGTTGATTACAAAGATGTAGATATCTTCAGACGTTGATTACAAAGTGTAGATATCTTCAGACGTTGATTACAAAATGTAAATATCTTCAGATGTTGATTACAAAGATGTAGATATCTTCAGACGTTGATTTCAAAGTGTAGATATCTTCAGACGTTGATTACAAAGTGTAGATATCTTCAGACGTTGATTACAAAGTGTAGATATCTTCAGACGTTGATTACAAAATGTAGATATCTTCAGATGTTGATTACAAAATGTAGATATCTTCAGATGTTGATTACAAAGTGTAGATATCTTCAGACGTTGATTACAAAATGTAAATATCTTCAGACGTTGATTACAAAGATGTAGATATCTTCAGACGTTGATTACAAAGATGTAGATATCTTCAGACGTTGATTACAAAGTGTAGATATCTTCAGATGTTGATTACAAAAATGTAGATATCTTCAGATGTTGATTACAAAGATGTAAATATCTTCAGATGTTGATTACAAAATGTAGATATCTTCAGACGTTGATTACAAAGAGAAAGATATCTTCAGACGTTGATTACAAAGTGTAGATATCTTCAGATGTTGATTACAAAATGTAGATATCTTCAGATGTTGATTACAAAATGTAGATATCTTCAGACGTTGATTACAAAGAGAAAGATATCTTCAGACGTTGATTACAAAGTGTAGATATCTTCAGATGTTGATTACAAAATGTAGATATCTTCAGACGTTGATTACAAAATGTAGATATCTTCAGACGTTGATTACAAAGAGAAAGATATCTTCAGACATTGATTACAAAATGTAGATATCTTCAGATGTTGATTACAAAATGTAGATATCTTCAGATGTTGATTACAAAATGTAGATATCTTCAGATGTTGATTACAAAGTGTAGATATCTTCAGACGTTGATTACAAAATGTTAATATCTTCAGATGTTGATTACAAAGTGTAGATATCTTCAGATGTTGATTACAAAATGTAGATATCTTCAGATGTTGATTACAAAATGTAGATATCTTCAGACGTTGATTACAAAATGTAGATATCTTCAGATGTTGATTACAAAATGTAGATATCTTCAGACGTTGATTACAAAGAGAAAGATATCTTCAGACGTTGATTACAAAGAGAAAGATATTTTCAGACGTTGATTACAAAGAGAAAGATATTTTCAGACATTGATTACAAAGATGTAGTTATCTTTAGACATTGATTAGAAAGAGAAAGATATCTTCAGACGTTGATTACAAAATGTACATATCTTCAGATGTTGATTACAAAATGTAGATATCTTCAGACATTGATTACAAAGAGAAAGATATCTTCAGACGTTGATTACAAAGAGAAAGATATCTTCAGACGTTGATTACAAGAGAAAGATATCTTCAAACATTGATTACAAAGAGAAAGATATCTTCAGATGATGATTTCAAGTTATGTATTGATGATTCATTTCAGTTGTAAAACATATTTCATATCTTTCACATAAAATATGTTTTAGAGTGAATATATTATTAATAGATTAGAAATAGTTGAACCTTTTTCTTGAACTTGTATAACTGACACCCCTTTTTAATTTCAAGTAATTTGTCAGTCCCAGCCAATGTTCATACCAAACATTAAAACTGGATTTACTCAGATAATACATGTATAACTATATGTTTCCCTTGGTCTTGCCAACTTTGCCCTTGCCTAAACCTCAGACTAAACATTCAAACTTGATTAACTGGAATAATCTGATAGTTTACCACATTCTCACCGACCTAGGGGGCCGCCGCTAGTGCCCTAGTGATTAAGGTGTTCTGAAATCCTACTAGTAACCCAAAATCCCAACCCCAAAGCTTTATATACAATTGCTGGGCATTAAGAGACGATCACAATCCTTATATAGATTTGATCCCAGGATCTACCATGTCCTTGTAGACTTCCTAACCAAATACTATACAATTGCTGGGCATAAAGAGACAAATGTTTTCATGATATTAGCATTGATGTCAAGGTCTGGTCACAGCCCTTAGGGACCCAGTCTTTCAGTTGAACTTGAAAACAGCTTATAAACTCACCCATTAACCAAACTTTTATTTATACAGATATGCCTCAAGGATTTGTCTTCCGGTCTGTCCCTGTCCATTGGATTTTTTTTGAAAATATTTTACCAAGATTACCTAGATACCAATGTATCCAGGTGAGTGATGCAGGCCCTCTGGGCCTCTTGTTTAACAGATCCGATGAACAATATGGATGACAGGCCGCCATCTTGAAGTTGTTAGAAATTATCGCTATTTCTAGAGAAGTACTGGATGGATCTTTCTCAAATTTCATAGGCAGGTTCCCCGTTGTCCTTATTTGTGCATTATCCAGTTTTTGAGTTGGTTTGAAAAACGATATGGCCACCGGACAGCCATCTTGGATTTTGACAGTGATAGTTTGGTATTGCTATTTCTTGAGAAGTCCTTTTCAAAAATAATATGGCCGCCAAGACGGCCATCTTGTATGCTGACTATGAAAGTATATTATGGTTATTTTTTGAGATACAAGATGAATTTGGATCTGATCATGATCAGGAAAAACAAAACTCCGTACAAAAGACCTTATTTCAACTATTATTAATTTTCAAGAGAAATTCATAGAACTAAGATTAAATACATAAATGAAAGTTATATATAGAAAAAAAGGATCCTCAACATCCATAGCAGTTGTGTTCTTTTATTATGGTTCAGGAATTGTCTACATGTTTCGACCGCTAGGCGGCCGTCATCAGGACAATTTTACATAGAAAAATATCGTTCTAAGGTAAGCTTTTGTGGTACATGTACATGACGTCATAAGTAACAATGACCTGATTTACTGGCACTGAGCATGGATACTTATAAGTTAGATTGGAAGATGCCGTAGACTGAATGGATTTGTATGTTAGAGTCATTAGAATAATTGACATTCTCATCAAAGACAGAAAGTTTCATCTAAGTTAGAGTTTTTAGTGTCCTCAAAATAATTAAGTTCGGTTGGGTAGGCTAGACAATTAAATAAAGAATAGTGACAGTTCTTAGTGTCCACATCGTCTGATGAAAAGTACAGATCTTCTTCAAGTGTGGTATAATCACTGGGTTCTGATATTTGAAAAGTTGTTATAGACGTCTGTTATGGTTTAACATACTTTGGTGGGGCTGTAATTATCCGCAATTTGGCGTTAGTTAAGTTTTGTAGAAGAGCTTGTAAATGAAAGTTAAAATAAGAAGGGAAAAGATCCACCTTTCAAAGAACGAATGAAATCGATGGTAGGTGCCAAGATCCCAGTCTGGGATCTTTTGTATGATTATGTTACTACAAATCTATTTATTTTGTAGATCTATATTTCTATAGTATACATATTATTTGATGATATCTACAACATGTTTTTGTTGTGGACATTTTCGTGATATCTGTGTTATACATACTTGATATGCTATGGAATAAATCTTGTGTTAAATTGCCTTATTTTTCAGCTATGATTTATTTTGTTAGCATTGATGAATCATGAAAAGGTATATATAAAATTATGAAATGTGTGTTGTTTTTTGTAATTTTTTTTAAGAATGACAATTCATTTCTTTTTCTCTGTTGACCATTTTGTTTTATATGTCCAGGTAATTTTTTATTCTAAAGTTATTGTAAACTTTAATTTTTGGTTTGTGATTAAAAGGGGAGAATGTACTGAAATCGTAAATTTTCCCAAAAGAAGAGACCATGCTTGCTATTGATTTTTTTTATCATCACCTGCCCGAAGGCTGATGCCATGGTGAGCGTCCGTCGTTTGTTGTGTGTCATTTGTCGTCAAGTCCCTCATGTTTTCCGATAAATCCCTACTAGTCCTGAACCACATAGCACAATTTGACCAAATTTGGCCAGAAACATCCTTGGGTGAAGGGGATTCAATTTTGTATAAACGCTTGGTCTGACTTTCCTGGGCGCCTGAGGGGTGGGGCCCAATATGGAAAATATAGTAAATTCTTTAAAATCCTTCTTCCACTTTAAGAATGACAGGATATTGCACAAATTTGGTCAGAAGTATCCTTGAGTGAAGGGGATTCAATTTTGTTTAAACCGTTGATCTGACCCCCAAGGGCCTGAGGGCTGAGGCCCAATAGGGAAAATATAGTATATTCTTTAAAATCCTTCTCCTTCTTTAGGAATGACAGTTCATTGCCCAAAGGACAAGGTCCAGTAAGGGGCAAATTTGGCCCAAATTCAGATTATGTTAATATTTGTACCATTTATACTTGGATATGTGGTATGTATAAAAATTCTCATTTAAAATGAATTTGATTTTACGTTGCTAGTAGCAACAGCAACAGCCCCTGGATTACACCTATCAAAATCTGTAAACTTCAGCATAATTTTGAGTTTTGGATTGTTTATCTATCCAAGAACATCAAAATAAGACATGAAATATGGAGTAGGACAATTTAACAAACCATAATAACAAGATATCTGCATTTGCCTAATCAATCATTGTCGGAAACCCATGGTACACTTCTCTAACGTTCGCATCCCGTGGGCTAAAATCGGTGGAAACTTTCGTTTTCGTATTAAAATAGTAACCATTCATATCGACTGTTTCATCCGTGACTACATCCAGCCGGGGAATCCCGTTTAATTTGTAGCAACACCTGTCAACAAAACCTGTCGATTGTGTTATAATTGTGTCGATTGTGATTAAAATATAAGGTCCTGCTATACGGAGATTAACATCTGCGTCATGCCTACGGAAATATACTGTGGTGGTCACGGTAAAATGTCACGAGAAACGACCATTCTGATTGGTCGAAATCTCCGAATAAACTTCTATTCGGGGAAACGAAGATTTATATCGATTCTGGCCCACGGGATGCAAACGTTAGAGAAGTGTACCATGGGTTTCCAACGATGCTAATCAATATCAATGAACTTAACTCCGTGACAACAAATATTCCGCCATAGCAACCACGTCACCACCATAGTAACAGTACATTTATACTGCTGTATAATAAAAAAGCAAAACACAAACTTCAAGTTCAAGCAAATGACACTGCTCTGACAACAGTTTAAGTATTTATTAGATTATCTATAGAACGGTTCACACACAATCAATAAAATACTCGTACTACAACATGGCATCATTTTTTATGATTTTTAGCTCACCTGGCCCGAAGGGCCAAGTGAGCTTATGTGATGGTGCAGCGTCCGTCGTCCGTCCGTCAACATTTTTCCTTTAAACGACTTCTTCTAAAATACTGAAAGGCCCAGTGACATGAAATTTGGCTGGTAGCTTTCTTGGAAGGAGCTGAACAAAGTTTGCGAAAAAAAATCACTTTGACCTAATTTCAAGGTCACAGGGGTCAAAAATGTCGAAACCTTCAAACAACTTCTTCTAAAATACCGTCAGGCATAGAGACTTCATATTTGACCAGTAGCTTCCTTGGATGAAGCCAAATAAAGTTTGCGAAAAGAAATGACCTTGACCAATATTCAAGGTCACAGTGAGGTTAAATCTATTTTAACCTTTAACGACTTCTTCTGAAATACCAAAAGCCCTAGAAGCATGATATTTGGCTGAAAGGTTCCTTAGATGAAGCCCAACAAAGTTTGAGAAAAGAAATGACCTTGACCTATATTCAAGGTCACAAGGGTCAAATCTGTTAAAACCTTTAAACGACTTCTTCTGAAATACCAAAAGCCCTAGAAGCATGATATTTGGCTGAAAGGTTCCTTGGATGAAGCCCGACAAAGTTTGCGAAAAGAAATGACCTTGAACTATATTCAAGGTCACAGGGGTCAAATCTGTTAAAACATTCAAACGATTTCTTATAAAGTACCAAAAGCCCTAGAAGCATGACATTTGGCTGAAAGGTTTAATATTTGGCTGGTAGCGTTCTGGGATGAAGCCAAACAAAATTTGAAAATGAAAGTGATGTTGTCTTATAAGGTCACAGGGGTAAAATATGTTTAAATCTTAAGATGTTCTTCTAAATGTCATACATTAAAAGATTTTAGGGGACTTTAGGGTTACACTATAATATAAGTCAGAGATTGATACCAGGTGAGCGATGCAGGCCCATTGGGCCTCTTGTTATCAATTATCGGCTTTTGTTGAGGTGATTATGTGGTTATTTGAAACAAAGAAAGTGAAATTGAACTAGACAAAGTCTCATGTCCAAATAATCACATATTTACCTATATAAAAAGTTTCACAGTGTTATATTAGTTGCTAAATGATATTGTGATCATTTTATTAATAAAACGGAAAGTATGATAAATGAATGGAGGAATTAATTACTTCAATTGACAGGAATTGTTTCGCGTTATAATCAAAATGATGTAATGAAGAGAATATCAACATGCTGTTTCTGAAATATTAACACCCAGTCAGTATCACAAATCACCTTCCTCCAAGTGATTATGACTCGGCCAATGATGATTAAGAAAAATATGTGTAATCTAATACAGTATTACTTAACATTTAAAATGTTCAAGAAATAGTTAATAGATAATAAACTATAACTGCACACGAAACCACCTTACCTATAGCTATGTATTACTGTTCTAGTTACAACACGCCTTGAAAAAGTACATACAACATTAAATAGATATACATTTGTAATTCATTTGTGTTTCAGGAGGAACTACATTTTGATATACTATATTTGAGAAATCAGACTGAGAAGTAAAGGCACTCTTAAATCAAGAGAAGTGATTGGTCTATCGGTAAAAGATGGGGAAAACATGGATTCCAGAGAACCTAAGTTCATGGAATGGTTTGATAGCGAAGGATTGATGATAGGGTGGTGTGTTTGACAGGAGTCAACAAATTGGATGTCAATGTCACTAGATCAAGGGGCAAGGTCAAATTTTAGATATTTTCACTGATGAATATTTTGTTATGACATTATGAAGCAAAGTTGGGTGGAATTAAACAAGGAGTTAGCTGATCAAAAAGTCAAGGTAATCAAATCAAAGGTCAAGGTCAAATTTTATATCTTTTCACTGATTAATATTTGGTTATGACATTATGAAACAAAGTTGATTGGAATTAAACAAGGAGATAGGTGACTAAAAAGTAAAGGTCACCAGGTAAAAGGTCAAGGTGAAATTTAAATTTTTTCACTGATGAATATTTTATTATGACATTATGAAGCAAAGTTGTTTGGATAAAACAAGGAGTTAGTTGACCAAAACGACCAGGTCAAAATTTATATTTTTTCTTTGGTGATCATTTTGTTATGACATGAAGCAAAGTTGACTGGAATTAAACAAAGAGTTAACTGATAAAAATGTCATGGTCACTGGGTCAAAGGTCAAGGTCATAGTCAAAGATGTCAAGGTCACTTTTTCAAAAGTCAAGGAAACTGTTTGTTACTTTCTTGAGAGAAGGAGATTTAATTTTGTATAAACGGTTGGGCCGACCCTCATGAGACCTGAGGGGCGAGGCCCAATAGGGAAACTAAAGTAAACTCTTTAAAATCCTTCTCATTCTTTAAGAATGACAGTATATTGCACGAATTTGTTCAGAAGTGTCCTTGAGAGAAAGGGATTCAATGTTGTATAAAAAGTTAGTCTGACTCCCCTGGGGTCTGAGGGGCGGGGCCCAATAGGGAAAATATAGTCAATTCTTTAAAATCCATCTCCTTCTTTAAGAATGACAGTATATTGCCCAAATTTTGTATTAAGCATCCTTAAAAATAATTCAAAATTTTATAAATGGTGAGACTGCCGATGGGCCCAAATAAGGGAAATGTAGTGAACTCTTTAAAATCTTTCTTTTTGTGTATGGATATTGTCTAAATTTGTTGTTAATAATCCTTTGGTTAAGGGGGTTCAATTTTGTATCGGTGGAACTAAACCGCCATCCATTCCCTCAGATGGGGCCCCATATGGGTAATTTAGTAAATACCTTAAAATCCTTCCTTCTAAAGAAATAACAATTAAGATATTCAGCAATACAGGCCCTCTTGGCCTCTTGTCTGTTAAATAAGTGTTGATGCATAAATACATGTCTTTTCAAATCTTGGGTTAAATATGTATTGTTTTCATAGACGTGTGAGGGCTATGGTTCTGAAGCCCTATCCCAAAATGATTGACAGATGTACATTATTAGCTCACCTGGTCCAAAGGGGCCTGAGGGGTGGGGCCAAAAAGGGTCCATTTGGCTATATTCATATTAGCGACTTCTTATCTGGATCTAAACAATGTGAAACATTCATATTTTAATGGTAGGATCCCTAAGTAGCTGGGATTCATTTTTATTCATTTATACAAATGATGGGGCTGACCCCTCCCCAGGGCCTGAGGGGTGGGGCCAAAAGGCGACAATTTGCCAATATTGATATAACTTTTAAACGGTTGAGTTCCCCACCCCAAAACTACATACATTGTATATACAATTGCTTAGCATAAAGAGAACATCACAAATATGGTTTTAGATTTGACCCAAGGGTCTGCCACGCCCTTACAGACTTGACTCTTTAGTCATGACTTTTAAACTGTTGAGATCCCCGCCCCAAAACTATATATGAAATTGTTGAGCTTAAAGAAATGATCACAAGCATGGTATTAGATATGACCTTAGGGTCTGCCATGTCCTTGCAGACATCCCACCCCAAAACTATACAGAAACAAACACAATCATGATATAATCATTGATGTAAGGGTCTAGCCCAGCCCCAAGGACCTTGGTTCTCAGTTGAGCTTGAGTTGAGATACCCACCCGTTAACCTATCTTTAATTTATACAGATATACTTCAAGGATAATTCTCTGGTCCCTGCCCATTGCATCTGTGTTTAGAAATATTTTACCATGATTACCTTGATACCAATTTATCTAGATGAGTGATACAGGCCCTCTGGGCCTCTTGTTGACTAGTTAGCTCATCTGGCCATGTGCTTCAAATCGCTACTACTCAGATAGTACTGCATTGATTTTAACCAAAATTAGTCAGAAACATTCTTAGGGGAAGGGGCTACAGATTTTGCATATTTAGTGGTAACTCTGATCCCTTGGGGCCAGAGGGCCAGGGTCCAATACGGGAAATAGACAGAAGTCCTTTTAATTGCTTCTATTCAGAAAGTACTGAATGAATTTTAACCAAATTTGGTCAGAAACATCTTTTTGGGACAACAAAAAGATTTTGCATAAATGGTGATTATGACTCCCTTTGGATTGGGGGTTCGGGGCCTAATAGGGGAAATGCATTCTCCATAATCCCTGATGGGAAATCTACCTAATTTAGCAGGAACCATCATTATGTACTCAGGATTCAAAATTGTACTAACGGTGGGACTGACTACCCTCTGTCGGCTGAGAGGTAGGTCCAAAAAGGATTATTTATTATATTGGTTCTCCAACCTATGGTGTTTACATGTCGCAGTTGATTCATTATTCTAGGGCTTGCTCTGAATATCAAGATTTTCATGGAAGATGTCAACTGCTGAAGAACAAACTTGCGGCACAGGGATTCGAGAGATCCAGGTTGATGAAGGTGAAGACTATGGGCAAGTTTTATGGTCGCTATCTTGATCTCATCGAGAAATATTCTGTATCTTTGTGTGATATAAAGATGGACGTTTTTGAGTTTGCTTATTAGTGTGCTTACTTGTTATGATGACAATGATGACTCGGTTTTCATTTTGAGGATGGCGGATGTCGTCGATGAAGCAGAAGACACTTACTCTTCCGGAATACCTGGTTTTATTCTCTTATGCTTATTACGAGAGTCTCCATGTAAATCTTTTCTTTGTTCCTATTTTGCCTATAGTTTTACCGATTTTGAGTTTGGATTATGGTTTTGTTGACGCTTTGGTATTCTCTGATTTTTTTAACAACTTCTTCTCCGTAACTACTGATTGCAAATCAACCTTATTTGACAGGAAGCCAACCTGGGTGCTTAGGATTCAAAATTGCACAGATGGGGGGACTGACACCCCAGGGGGCTGAGGGACGGGGCCAAAAATGATTATTTAGTTATATTGGTGAGTGATATGTATGGACCACTACATTATACTTACTCGTATTGACTTATATCCCTTTGTGAGTGATGTTAGAACCACTACACTATAATTATTGGTATGGACCTACCTCCCTTAATTTGTGAGTGATGTCAGGACCAAGTACTGATGTTGAGTTATCTCCCTTTGAGAGTCATGTTGCGACCATTACGCTATAAGTACTGGTAATTACTTATCTAGCTTTGTGAATTATGTAAAGAACACTACACTGCAAGTTGTTATAGACGTATCTCCCTTTGTAAGTGATATAAGAACCACTACACTTTAAGTACTGATATTGACTTATCTCCCTTTATGAGTGATATAAGAACCACTACACTAAAAGAACTGATGTTGAGTTATCTCCCTTTGAGAGTGATTTTACAACAATTACACTATAAGTACTGATATTGACTTATCTCCCTTGTGAGTGATGTAAGGACCACTACACTATAAGAACTAATGTTGAGTTATCGCCCTTTATGAGTGATGTATGAACCACACACTGTAAGTACTGGTATTGACTTATATCTCTTCGTGAGTGATTTAAGGATCATTACCGCATAAGTTCTTATATTGACTTATCTCCCTTTGTGAGTGATGTCAAGACCACTACACAATACATTTTGATACTGACTTATCTCCCTTTGTTAATGGTACTGTATAAGGAACATTATATTATAAGTACTGGTATTGACTTATCTCCCTTTGTGAATGATGTAGGGATCATTACATTATAAGTACTGGTACTGACCTATCTCCCTTTGTGACTGTTGTTACGACCAGTTCTCTTTATATACATGTACATATAATCACTTATATTCCTTTGTGAGTGATGTAAGGACCATTGCACTATAAGTACTGATGTTGAGTTATCTGCCTTTGTGAGTGAGGTAAGAACTACTACAATAACAGTACTGATGTTGAGTTGTCTCCCTTTGATAGTGATGTTACGACCCTTGCACTATAGACGACTTTTTTTCAGTTGTCTCCACAATAGTTCAAAATTTCGATAATAGATAATGATATTGACTTACCTCCCTTTGTGAGTTAATGAAAGGACCACTACATTATAAGAACTTACATGTTTGTTGAGTTATCTCCCTTTGTGAGTGATGTAAGGACCACTACTCTATAAGAACTTATGTTGAGTTATCTCCCTTTGAGAGGAATGTGACCACCATTACACTATAAGTACTAAATATTGACTTATCTCCCTTTGTGAGTGACGCAAAGACCATAGCATTTAAAGTACTGATGTTAACTTATCTCCCTTTGTGAGTGATGTAATGACCACTACTCTATAAGAACTTATGTTGAGTTATCTCCCTTTGAGAGGAATGTGACCACCATTACACTATAAGTACTAAATATTGACTTATCTCCCTTTGAGAGTGACGCAAATACCATAGCATTTAAAGTACTAATGTTGACTTATCTCCCTTTGTGAGTGATGTAAGGACCACTACTCTATAAGAACTTATGTTGAGTTATCTCCCTTTGAGAGGAATGGAATGTGACCACCATTACACTATAAGTACTGATATTGACTTATCTCCCTTTGTGAGTGACGCAAAGACCATAGCATTTAAAGTGCTGATGTTAACTTATCTCCCTTTGTGAGTGATGTAAGGACCACTACACTATAAGAACTTATGTTGAGTTATCTCCCTTTGAGAGGTATGTGACCACCATTTCACTTTAAGTACTGATATTGACTTGTCTCTCTTTATTATGAGGGATGTAAATACCATTACAGTATAAGTACTGATATTGACCTATGATGCAACGAAACACGTAACAATTTCGAAAAATGTAACATTTGTTACATTTTTCTTGTGTAATGCACGAAAATTGTAACATTATTATATAAAACACCCAAAACATCTACACAAAAACGGCTACACAGCTCCGCCCTTTCAGACACACAGTCTGTGTATTTGACATACAGTCAAGCGGTAGATACAAGTCCCGAAGGAACATGTTAGAGAGATTAAGCAACCATACGTGTACGTGTAGAAGGGAAATCCCCGGAATTTATTGCGTATGGCGTCACCGATCTATGCCATCTCGCATCTGCTAAACGTAGCATCATCAACTTGTAGCGCGGCGATTACAAGTAAGTAAAAACGTGTAAACATTTATTCCTAAATGACTATTTTTCTCAATGACAGTTTAATGTAATCATGTTTTTGAGTAAATGTACTTTCTTATAGTATGAAACTTAATTTTGTTTTCTTAACAAATATCGAGAAATCGAGCGATGAAAATAGAGGCAAACCGCAGTGGATTTTGTAACATTTAGTATTCTGTAACATTTACGGTATGTATTACACATCAATTCTAGGTAAGGTCTGTCAGCTTTCTTCATACAGATCAAGATATTTAACCATATACATGTAGCTGTTATGAATCTGTTTAAATGCACTATATTGTAATGTTTACAGTACTGTACAGTACTGTATAGGAACAGTGTCCATGTTAACTATAAGGTCTACCGTGACGAATACTTTTTATACGCCCGTCAAAAATGACGGGACGTACATGTATTATGGTATGGCGCTGTTCGTCGGTCCGTCCGTCCGTACGTCCGTCGTAAACTTTTGTTTGTCCGGAAATCTCCTTCTAGAGTTTTCTACCGATATCTTTCAAACTTGGTAGGCTTAATCACCGTGACAAGAAGTTGTGTTTTCCTAAATGACAGTTTGTTTCGACAACATTTACAAGAGTTATGGTCCTTTGAAACTTCATATTTGATGCAATTTTATGCATTATGTAAAACGTGTCAAAACTTCAATTCCTCTTTATATATGATCCTTCGAAAAGCTATAATATTTAACATATATTACGGGTTTTGTAGAGTTATTTAAACTTTTCGCGTAACAGCATTGCATATTTGCAACTCATACTCTTTGTAATATTATTAGTTCGTTTGGTCTAATTAACGTTATAGAAGAACCTACTAGGTTTGGGCAAACCAGACATAGTCTACTAGATCCTATGCTCTTATCTGATTCTATTTCTTATACTTTTTCCTCTACTGTTTCAATTGATAGAGAATTTAACGATCACGAAGGTGGTATGACTAGTATAAGAATACCATGTAATATTTCACCAGTTTATACACGTAAGGTATGACTATACAGAAGGGCCGATTTTGAACGCCTCAATAATCTTATATCGGAATATGACTGGGAAAATATGATTTTTAACTGTGACTCTGTAGATTTAGCATGTGAACGTTTTACTGATATATTTTTACAGTTTGCTAATGAGTGTATACCATCAAAGGAAGTTATTATTCGACCAAACGACAAACCTTAGATGACTTCTGAAATTAGGAAAAATATAAGAATTCGGGACAGACTTTACAAAAAGGGAAAATAAACCAAACGACATTCTGATATTAGAAAATATAAGGACCAGAGGAATAAAGTTAACAACATGAAAAAATACGCACGCCTAAACTTTAATGAAAATGTACATGGTCTTATTGATGAGTATTTTAGTTCAGATCCAAAAGCTTATTGGAGACTTGTTAAACGCCTAATGAAATCTAGTTCCTCAACACAACAAATCCCAACACTTGTAGATCCAAATTCAGACACTGTAGCCACTTCCGATACAGAGAAAACAAATCTTTTAAATGAATATTTTTGTAGCATAACTCGTCTTGACGATACTGGAATATCTTTACCAAATTTCGCCTCCAGAACTGAAAATATGTTTAATAGTACTAGTGTTAGATTAACTTTTATTGAAATTAGGGATGTTTTACATACACTGAAACTCGGCAAGGCTTCGGGCCATGATGGAATAAGCCATCATATGTTGAAATATACTGCTAATACGATTTGTAAGCCGTTAGAATTACTGTTTAATTTATCATTGGTTAAAGGTGTATATGCAGATGTATGGAAGCTTGCTAATGTATGCCACTTTAAAAAAAAATGATAGGTATTCTCCAACGAACTATAGACCAATTTCTCTTTTATCAACTGTTGGGAAAGTATTTGAAAGGGTTTTTTAAGCATATGCATAATTTCTTGTTACAAAATTCTCTTTTTTATCAGTATCATATCTGGTTTCATGCCAGGTCATTCCACTGTGTTCCAATTAATTGAATTGTATCACAATATTTGTTTGGCTCTTGAAGAAAAAAAACATTCGTGTATAGTTTTTTGCGACATTTCTAAAGCATTTGACCGTGTATGGCACCGTGGACTTCTTGTTAAATTACAATCGTACGGCTTTACTGGGGAAATTCTTAGGTGGCTAAAAACTATCTCCTAAATCGTAAGCAAAAAGTCCTCATAAATAATTCATATCCAGATCTAACTACGATTGAAGCAGGGGTGCCTCAAGGCTCGATTCTAGGTCCTCTTTTATTTCTTATCTATATTAACGACATAGCCGACGTATTAGAGTCATGTTCTCGTCTTTTCGCTGATGATACTTCCCTATTAGCTTCTTCTTCTTTCTGTCAAGAAATTGAACATATGTTAAACAGAGACCTCGAATCCCTGAGAAATTGGGCAAACACTTGGTTAGTGACTTTTAATCCAGACAAGACTGAAATGATCTTTATATCTAATGCTGACGAAATCGACGAAGACCTTGACATTGTTTTTGACGGTAAATTTATTAATTTTACGGATCGACATAGACATCTCGGGGTAATTATTAGTTCAACTGCCAAATGGGGGGACCACGTTAATGCAGTATATGAATCAGTTATGAGAAAGGTTAATATGTTAAGAAAATTGAAATTTATATTGAAAAAGGATGCATTACTTAGGATATACAAAACGTTTATTCTGCCTATTTTAGAGTATGCATGTGAACTTTGGGATGGATGTACAGAATTGGACTCATTAAAATTAGAAAAAGCACAACGCGAGGCAGCGCGAATAATCACCGGTCTACCGTCATATGTAAATGTTTTAGCTTTATATGCAGAAACGAGCCTTGAGACACTTTCTGAGAGGAGGAGAAGGAGAAAATTGAGCCTTATTTATAAGATGGAAAATTACTTAATGCCATATTACCTCCATTCACTTCTGCCTCCAAAAGTCGGCGATACTAACAACTATGCGCTAAGAAATAACAATTATTATAGAATTCCGTATTATAGACTTTCTCTAACAAACTCATCTTTTATACCTTCCTCTCTAAAAATGTGGAATGACCTGAGTGAACAGACTAGGTTTTCGCCTTCTCTTGCAATCTTTAAAAGAAACCTTACACGTGATTTCGGCAGTAAATACCCAGTATATTTTAATTTTGGAGATAGGAAAATAAATATAATACACACTAAACTAAGAAATCGATGTAGTCAATTAAATTATGATTTATTTCAAGTTCATCTAACCAATAGTCCAAATTGCAGTTGTGGAAATCGTTGTGAAAATGCTTATCATTTTTTCTTTGTATGTGACAATTATGTTGACAGCAGAATGATATTATTTGATCAGTTACGACAATTAAATATAGATATCAATTTAAAAGTATTATTATATGGTAATGAATTGTATGCCGATAATATAAATTTCAGAATTTTCAGACACGTGCAAACTTACATCAAGTCCAGTAAAAAGTTTTAAATATAAAACATGTATATATAATTGTTACTGTCTAGGTTTATTGTATGTTGTATTTATCATGATGTTGGGAAAGGGCGTTTCATAAGTTGACATAACTTTTGCCCTATCCTCTTGTCGTTTTCGTGACAATAACATATGTTTAAACTCTAAACTAATATTTGCAACTGCAAAATATAAGCATTATGTTGGAAATGCATTTCTGTGGTAAACTGTTGTTTTGTCCGGAGATCTTCTACATTTTTTAATCGATATCTTTCAAACTTGGTGGGCTTAATAATCATGACATGGAGTTGTGTTTTCCTGAATGACAGTTTGATTACAAGAGTTATGTCCCTTTGAAAATTCATATTTGATGCAATTTTATGTATTATGTAGAAAGGGTCAGAACGTTTTCGTATTTCCTCAATTCCTCCGGAAATCACTGGTCAGGAAATTCGAATTCCAATCCCTGACCTTTATTTTTGCAACGGAATCCAGTTCACATTAGTTAAGTTCTCGCAACAATCCGGACAATGTTGACCCTTGCAATGCTAATAATTTCAGCGTTTGTTTAATTATTACGTGTTAAATGTCAAGTTAAACAACTGCAATATATGCCATGAAATTGTGTTCACGTGTACTATTTTATGTGTGTCTGGTATAGAGGAAGGATACACTGAGAACGATGTACTTCTTTGGGCGGCGTCTGCTTTGGCAGAGGAAGAAGAAATAATACAGAGTGAAAAGCAAGAAAAACAGGAAAGCGAGGAGAGATCTGGAAAGGAGAAACGGGCCATGGAGAACCTCACTCCAAATAAAGGTGAGATAAAGATATGGGTATTCAAAATATGTCATGGGGAAGTTTTGATATCGGCTTCTTTATCTAAAGGGGAACAACTCTTGTGAAAAACCTGATATAAAAAGCAAGTTGATCGGTAAGACTTTTACAAACTTGTTTATCATGTATTTATAAATTAACACTTGACACATTGAGGTCCTATTAGAATTTGATATGATTAATTTAGGTTCGTTTCCTTTTAAAACCAACAAATAACAAATAATTGGTAATTACAGGAGGCAGTTATTTTTTCGTTCGATTTTTCAAGGTTGTCCGATGAAACATGGTTTCTATTTTTTCAGATTGCGATGAGCCAGTGCCATCCAAACGTTCCAACAGCACTATCGGATGTTTAAGGGAAAAAAATGAAATAGACAAGTCATTAAGAGAGCAAGAGTTATCGCTCCGACTTGAGGAGCTTCGCCTTGCAAAAGAGAGGTTTGACTGAGAAAAAGTGGAACGAGAGCAAAAGATGGAGATGGACAAAGCACAAAACGCCCTAATGCTGAAGATGATGGCCGAACTCATCAAGAGAAAATAGAATTGTTGCATGACAATATAAGACTCTTTCATATGCGTGTATGTAGGATAGGGATATTCCACCCGAGGGATCACAAAATGTGGTGAAACCCGAGGCTTGCCGAGGGTTTTGCCACATTTTGTGATCCCGAGGGTGGAATATCCCTATCCTACATACACACATAATGAAAGAGTCTTTTTCTCACATATAAACTACCCGAATAAGCTCAAAAATACTTTGAAACAGGCTACCATTTTGAAATTCCAACTTTTTCCGTGAGCTTTTTTGACGAAAACGAATTAGTGAGTTTAAGCATACCCTATAAACAACGTTTGCACAGGAAAATTAATCTCCTCTTCCTGGTGTTTATGGTTAAAATTTTGTTAAAAGTTTTAATTTTATCACGCCGTCGTTTTCTCTTTCCGGCATCAGAGTTTACCGTATTCGTGACGTCACGTCATTGTTGAGCCATTTTGACGTCACGTCGCGTGAAATGCTATGTAAGATAGATTTTTCTTACATAGCTTTCTTACATGGGCAACCTCTATCCAACATGGCGAGATATGAGAGAAAATGTATTCTTCTTTAATTCATTTTTTCTTATTTTATTGATATCAATATGTGAGAGCATATTGCCCATCGTGTCTGACGTTTATGAAAATATGCAGTTCATTTTTTAAGTCACAGAAATATTTAATAAATCAGATGTTTTAAAAAAACATTAGAATATACATTTCTCAAGTGTTCAGTTTTGTTGCTGCTGTTTATATTTCTGTAACTAGTAACGCTTTGTGGAATTAAAATAATTTAAAACAAGTAACATTTTATGCCTGAAAGGGGACACATTTTCGGACAAACCTAGCACGCAAGATATAATACGTTAGACCTAGCCGCGAATGTATTCGTGAAGTGAAGTTGGGTCAAGGTCAAAGGTCTGTCCAGTCTGACTCCCGTAAATGCACGTGTGGCAGTTAGTGAGAAGTAAGACAACTATATAATATTTGCCGACAGGTTGCAAGTAGAGTTTCAAATTTTTCCACAAATGCAAATAGAGATAAGACTTTTCCAAATGTCCACTCCACACATGTGCGTACAGCCGACATCCTCTTGTTGAATCTCTCTTGGTTTGCACTTATTACACCTCCATTAAATGGAGTAATAGTGTATGCCGACAGAGGATAGGCGGGGTCCCCGTACACAGCGTACGTGTATCCATTTGGTGCCGTCATATGTTCTCTCATTTTTTCCTCTAGACGATTTTCTCTCAATATCCCAGCGTCGTGCCTTCGACCCTCAATTGGTCCAAACAGATTAACTATCAATCCATTGGGTGCTACTATACTTTGTCGGCTGGTCGACATATTGGTCGAACTGTACCATCGATAAAACCCCAACAATTGTTAAAGGCGCACCGTGGTTCCTGACGGCCGCGGAAAATACAGCAACATGACGAAATGAAAGCCAAGAGTGGTCCATATCCTGTAACAAATGGCTGTGTTTCTCGTATATGAAAGCGAGCATTTCATTCACGATGTAGGAAATTTCTACACTGGTCCTTTCAAAAACATTATGAAGATCTTCCAGTCTACTTTGGTATGCTTAACGACGCAATAATATGCATAGACCCTCTAGACCCATACAAACTGTCCTATTCTTGCATTGTACTTTCTCATGAATCTAGAGTGCATGGCAAAGGATTCTTAAATCATCCCTTTCGAATCGAAAAAGATTCCTGCAGTGATCATTCGATAGCCCTTCATTATCCATTCGTGGAACATATGCAGACCCTTCTTTGCATATGGATAAAAGAAGCAAATCCTCGTCACCCGAAAGAAGTGCTAGACGATTGTTTGCCGCAATTATGAGGATATCGATTGCATAAAAATGGAAATTTCATTTGTCCAGATCAAAGCAAAATAACCAATCAGATGGTCATTACCATACATGCTTGCACGTACACGTACACGACGTAAAACGCCGTGTTTTACGAAGCGTCGTATCACATCAGGGTGTACGTGTAGGCTACACGTACACGTAGACGTACACGTATGGGTGCTTAACCTCTCTAATTGTTTAGCTCCGTCTTGTTCAGGATCAACTATCTTCTAATAACTCTACCGGAGAGTTCCAACACAAGGAAAGTAACTCCAGTGGTCATTACCACATTCTTCCCCGTCCAATAAAAGGACATGTACATATTTACTTATTTCCTACACACAACTGATTACAGTCACATATTTCGAACGGGATATAAACTATCTTAATCAACCGATTGTTAAACAGGCCTATATACAAGACATGGTCTTTTCAAGTGAGAAGGTAAATGAACACTTCGTCCACCACGTGTAGACAATTTCCTGTTATCCTCAATAATGTCTGGATAAGATACACTTAGAACTGATCACTTTGTCTACACCATCTTCTTCTGCAGTGAAATTCTCACTATCGGTATCCATCCTTGCCTCATCACAAGAATCCGTATCGGGTTCCCCTGCCTTCCCATTCTCCACAAGTGCCTCCGTTGTTGCCCATTCCGATAGACGACGTAGAAGGTTGTATGACATCTACTTTCAGCATATCTTCCAGGTGTTCCTCGCTCTTATTCGTTCTCATTCCTTTTGATAAGCCCAGACTCTCTGCCACATTTTTATGCAGAACAACTTCATTTAAAACTGGTGGTAGTACCGGTGGGGTTTAACCTTTTACATGGAGGGATCTCCCGTTATCTTTTTCGGACAGTCACGCTAGATGTGTCCATACTCTTCACATTGATAGCATTTCCGCTTAGACAACCTGTTTGGGTCTGTTTGACTATAGGAGATAATGATCTATGACGTGGCATTTTTGTCTCTGTACTATTAATTTTTTACACCAAGCTTCTCACAAGAGTAACAAGTTCACTCATCTCCGTTTCTCTACGTGAGGATGCTACTCTCCGTACATCCCTGTGCTCCGCATTTCTGTCACAAGCTTCATCATCCGAAAAGGTTACCTGCAGGCTTGGATCCACATATAAACATTTTGTTATTGAAAGCCTCCTTGACGTACTGCAAATGGATTTTGGATTCTTGCTCATAGCAATACTGGCTGCTTCTTTGTCCCTACATCCCCACAAGAAAGCCTCAACAGCAACCTGGTCTATTGTCTCCTCCAATGCCCCTGGTAGCGCATCCATAGCTAAAAAGTGAACTGTCAGAGACAATTAAGCCAGGCTTTCATTCTCCTTTTGCTTGATAATCTGCACTTGTCTCCGTGTTGATACCGGTGCCTCCTTCTTACTGAAGCGTTTTGCCAACTTCTTGCACAGTTTATCGTACTTAAAGTCTTTTTTTGTTCTTGGATGCTCCATTTATACCGTTTAGACATCCGGTCTTGCTTGAAAATGAACGAATCCCACTCTCCGTCCCCATTATAGGTTTGAGGTTTTACTGATTGGGGTACTTTTTTCCTTCTATGTCGTGACCTTGAACGCTCACTAGAATCGCTGGCTTAACTGCTGGACTCCAAATTGGTAGTAGAGCTCATGTCATGACGGTAATAGCTCCAACTTACGATATTCGTCTACTTTATCTCCCTCGGTGTTAAGATGATGTCTGACCAGCTATACCTGCTGTTTGGAAATCCTCGTTACTTGCCACTGGTCGACCAGGAATGTCAGATGTTACATTCTCTACAAAAATAGGTGAGAGGTGGGGGTCTTGAATCACAATGTGAAAACCATGAGGTTAGAAATGGTCGGGGCTTGGCATAGGTTCTAGAAACCGAACTGAAGAATTAGGTGTGGAACTAAATGCGCTTAGTCTCCTAGAAATGTACACGATGTCCTCTGACGCCTCACCTCTGACCTCAATCCTCTTCACAGCTTCCTCTATCCTTGAGAGGGCATGGTCAACAACAGATTTAAAATCTGTACGTTCTTTCTCCACATATTCTTTGAAAGTTTTCTGCCTGCTGTGCTTCGACCAAATCTTTTATTCCTTCTTTCTCCGATTCCAGAAACTTCTGAAAACTGTCAACCTTGCGTTTCATATCAGCCCTTTGTTTGTCCTGCAAGGCAGTAAATATACTGATGACATTTTCTACATCCGACATTTTGTTATGACAATCTAGCTGATCTTTGTTGTTGTGTGATAGTGGGTGGTATAGGCGAATGAATCATCAACCTCTCTATAAAATATGAACATGTCTGGCTGCCAAAGAGGACATTTGAAGAGAGAAAGGCGAGTAAAATCACCAATCACACTTCAAATACCACTTTTTTCTATTTTCCTTCTTTTCCAGGAACGGTCGTTGTCATCAGCTGAACTTACTGTCCTCAGATGTGGCGGAAACTTCTTCTCGGTTACAAAGTTTGTTACACTCCGTGTTAAAAGCAGATGGTAAATTATCAAACCACGGTTCCATGACAGTTGAAATTGCATATAATCTGTCATACAGGGTGTCAAAATTGTAGCTTACAACTGTTTTAGGTATCCTCAATCGCCCTCTTCTTTTCTTGTGAAATTTAACTACTGCATTATCCCAAGGCACCGTGACGCACCCTGCAGTGTTATTTAAATTTCTTATTCCAGTATTGATCTCCTTAATAATGGAATTGTGTTCCTCTTGATATTTAGCCAAGTCAGCGTCTGTTATTCTGAAACCACTACACTGACTATCATGAAATTTCTTAAACGAAGCTGATGGGATGGTGATATAACGGCCATATGATCTAGGCCAGATGTCTATTATATCTCCTCTAAAATCCTCTAGTTGACAAAGAATGTTTTCTGCTGACACTGGTGATGGTTTGATAATACTTCCAGTAGAAAACTTTTCTAATATCAAAACATCATTTAAACCAGCAGCTATTTTAACCACCAGTTGTTTTGTGGTTACAACACTAGTAAGTTCACTGCAAATCAGTGAATACAAATAAGAAATTTTCGCTCCACGTTTTACAACATGTTTCAAAGACAGATAGTCTGGCTGCAAGTTTTTTTCAAAATTAGTTGCTCGTGGGTCAGCAATCAAAACAGACAGAACACTTGATATGAACAAGAGGCCCAGAGGGCCTGTATCGCTCACGTGGATAAATTGGTATCAAGGTAATCATGGTAAAATATTTCTAAAAAGATGCTATGGGCAGGGACAGACCCAAAGAAATATCCTTGAAGTATATCTGTTTAAATTAAAGATAGGTTAATAGGTGGTTATCTCAACTCACTGTTTTCAAGCTAAACTGAGAACCAAGGTCCCTAGGGCTGGGCTAGACCTTTACATCAATGATAATATCATGATTGTGTTTGTTTCTGTATAGTTTTGGGGTGGGATGTCTGTAAGGCGTGGCAGACCCCTGGATCGAATCTAAAATCATATTTGTGATGTTCTCTTTATGCTAAGCAATTGTATATGTAGTTTTGGTGTGGGGATCTCAACCGTTTAAAAGTTATATCAATTGTTATATCAAATGGTCCCCTTTTGGCTCCACCCCTCAGGCCCCTAGGGGGTCAGCCCCATCATATGCATGATGTTAATCCCAGCTACATAGGGATGCTACAACTAAAATATGAAAGTTTCAAATTGCTTAAATCAAGAGAAGAAGTCGTTAATATGAATGTAGCTAAATGGACACCTTTTGGCCTAGCCCCTCAAGCCCCTGGGGGGTCATCCCCATCATTTGTATAATTTTAATCCCAGCTACTTAGGGAAGCTACCATAAAATATGAATGTTTCAAATTGCTTAGATCCATAGAAAAAGTCATTAATATGAATATAGCCAAATTAACCCCTTTTGGTCCCGCCCCTCAGGCCCCTGGGGGGTCAGTCCCATCATTTGTATAAATTTGAATTCCAGCCACCTCGGGAAGCAACCACTAAACTATGAATGTTTCACATTACTTAGATCCAGAGAAGAAGTCGTTAATATGAATATAGCTAAATTGACACTTTTTGGCCTCGCCCCTCCGGCCCCTTGGGGGTTAGCCCCATCTGTTGTTTAAATTGCAGTCCCAGCCACCTAGGGATGCTTCCTACCAAATTTGATTAAATTTCGATCGGTGGTTAAGAAGAAGAAGTCGATTGTGGACGGACGGACGCCATGGTATGATATGGCAAACGCTAAAATGAAGGGTTACAAAACAACAAGAGGCCTAAAAGATCCATTCAGTACATTGGTCAAAATTTTAACTTTAGGATAAGTAGTACTTTTAAAGGCTTTACCTCTATTTCCCTTTTGCCCCCCCCCCCCCCCCCGGCCCCTTTAGGTCAGAGTCACCATTTATGCAAAATCTGTTCCTCTTCCCCTGAGACTGTTCCTGGCCATATTTGGTCAAAATCCAATGATAACTTTATGACAAGTACCGATTTAAAGGAATTACCTCTATTTCCACTTTTGGGTCCCGCCCCTCTTGTCCATTTGGGGTCAGAGTCACGATTTATGCAAAATCTGTTCCCTTCCCCCAAGGATGTTTCTGACCATATTTCGTCAATATCCATTGAAAACAAGATGACTAGTTGCGATTTAAAGGAGTTACCTCTATTTCCTCTATTGGGTCCCGCCACTCTGCCCCTTGAGGTCAGAGTCATCAATTATGCAAAATCTGTTCCCCTTCCCCTAAGGATGTTTCTGACTATATTTGGTCAAATCCATTGATAACTTTATAATAATTCCCCTATCAGGCCCTAAACCATCTAGCCCCTTTGGGGTCATAGTCGACATTTATACAAAATCTGTTACTCTTCCCCTAAGGATGTTTCTGATTAAATTTGATCAAAATTCATTAAAAACTTAATGACTAGTAGCGATTTAAAGGTGCACCTATACCGGCTTTTTACAACGTAAACAAAAGACAAAAGACGATACGTTTTATCTTGCATATGAAAAGGTCTTTTTCTCCAGCAACATAATTAAATAATGCCGTTTTACTTGAATATTATAAAGGGAATATTACAAAACACACATTAAGTCTTACACACGCATTTCATGTTACAGAGAAATGAAAGAGTTATCCCTTGTGAGGCCCAAAAACCAAATCAAAGCTGTGTGTACCGGCCGCGGTTACATACTGTCAAATCAAAGCTGTATGTACCGGCCGCGGTTACATACTGTCAAATCAAAGCTGTATGTACCGGCCGTGGTTACATACTGTCAAATCAAAGCTGTATGTACTGGCCGTGGTTACATACTGTCAAATCAAAGCTGTATGTACCGGCCGCGGTTACATACTGTCAAATCAAAGCTGTGTGTACCGGCCGTGGTTACATACTGTCAAATCAAAGCTGTATGTACTGGCCGTGGTTACATACTGTCAAATCAAAGCTGTGTGTACCGGCCGTGGTTACATACTGTCAAATCAAAGCTGTATGTACTGGCCGTGGTTACATACTGTCAAATCAAAGCTGTATGTACTGGCCGTGGTTACATACTGTCAAATCAAAGCTGTATGTACCGGCCGTGGTTACATACTGTCAAATCAAAGCTGTATGTACTGGCCGTGGTTACATACTGTCAAATCAAAGCTGTATGTACCGGCCGTGGTTACATACTGTCAAATCAAAGCTGTATGTACTGGCCGTGGTTACATACTGTCAAATCAAAGCTGTATGTACTGGCTGTGGTTACATACTGTTAAATCAAAGCTGTATGTACTGGCCGTGGTTACATACTGTCAAATCAAAGCTGTATGTACTGGCCGTGGTTACATACTGTCAAATCAAAGTTACACAGAAGAAAACTGTAACAGTGGGGCAATTAGTTTCTGCCTTGAATACTCCCCATCCCTCATTATGCTTCCGTAATATAATCCTTGGGTTATGTTTTGACCATTCGGCAACTTTTCGCTTGTAGGTCACTAGGTAGCCATTTTTTGTTTACCGATAAAGCCTGTAATGCACATGCGTTATCACATGTGACGCAAAAAAATAACAAATCGTTGATCAACAAATAGTGATTCCCTTTTTTGGTTATTAATTAGCGTTTTTGAGAACATATTTCAGCGTAAATCACCCATTAATTTTCCACAATATTACGTTTAATTCATGTACACTTTAATTCTAAATACGCGTAAAAAATATAGTTTTACCGTGATGCCTCTTTAAAGGAATTACCTCTATTTACCCTTTTTGGCCCCACACCTCTGGCCCCTTGAGGGTCAGAGTCACCATATATGCAAAATCGCCCCCCCCCCCCACATTTTTTTAATCAAAATTTGGTCAATTCCAATCAAGACTTTTTGACTAGTAGTGATTTGAAGAAAATGTTGACGGACGGACGGACGCCGCGCCATGGTATAAGCTCACCGGACCTTTGGCCAGGTGAGCTAATAATAATTAATGTCAGCCAAGTTTAATGACACAGTATGATTATGAATTAAAATTATAAAACAAGTTCTACAACTCTCGCATGAAATAAAATTAGGCAAGGGAAAAGGCGAGTAATGTCACCAACCACATTGCTTGTTACAAATACACCTGACAAGAAAGATAAATGTCCAGATAGAAATAATAAAAATACCTTTTGAGTACTGTATAAGATAAGATAAAAGAGTAATGCAAGTTTATAATGGTACAATAATCAAGCAAGGGAAAAGGCGAATAAATCACCAACTACGTTGCTTAATGTGCTAAAACAATTTAAGAACTAAAATTTACAAGAAAATTGAAAGGGGAGGGGTATTTACCTCACCTCTACAAAATGCATTAGGTGTACTATTTGTATGCAACTTATACAATAAAATAATAAGGAATTCAGTACAGTAAAAAGTTCAAATATCAATTTACATAAAATAAAAGTGTGTGCAGCCCATACAATACATGTACATGGATAAATTCTAGTCAACAAGCCGCTGTGTTTTTATACTTGCCAACCTTTTGAAATTTTCATGGGGGAGATTACGCCTCCTGAGAATTGAAAACATAAATAATATGGATACATGTACATTCAGAGGAAACATAACACTTTCAAATGGCTTCTTTTGAGCTCTACTTTCAGATGAAAGCATCAGATATTTAAAAATAGGAACAGTTAAGCAAATTCCAAAGTTGAAAATGAAACAGTTTAGGGTCCAAAATCGGGAGTCTCCCTCCTAAACAGGGAGGATTGGCAAGTATTTGTTTTGTGTTTACAATCAGATTTGTTGTTAAATATTGGGAACGCTACAGATATATAACGTCAATGTGTACTAATTACCCATCTAAAAGTGATAAATTCAGTATCTAAACGATTCACATACAAAAACACAGGTTGTAACCAGCGATTTTTGAAACACGTGACAAATGGCGGGAAACCCACTCCGAATTATCCTCGTCGCCAATGTAGTAATTTATTACATATAAAACACCCAGAACATATACACAAAGACGGCCACACAGCTCTGCCCTTCCAAATACACAGTCTGGGTATTTGACACACAGTCAAGCGGCAGATATAAGTCCCGAAGGCACAGGTTGTTTAATTATCTCCGCCTTGTTCAGGATCCAGTATCTTCTAATAACGCGTTCAGGATCCAGTTTCTTCTAATAACGCGTTCAGGATCCAGTTTCTTCTAATAACGCGTTCAGGATCCAGTTTCTTCTAATAACGAGTTCAGGATCCAGTATCTTCTAATAACGCGTTCAGGATTCAGTATCTTCTAATAAAGTTCCATAACAAGGGGCGTAGCTCCAGTGGTCATTACCACATAAGTACTAATGTTGACTTATCTCTCTATGTAAGTGATGTAAGGACCATTACATGAACAGTATCAGTACTGATGTTGAGTTATCCCTCTTTGTAAGTGATGTAAGGACCATAACATGTACAGTAGTAGTACTGATGTTGAGTTATCTCCCTTTGTAAGTGATGTAAGGACCATAACATGTACAGTATTAGTACTGATGTTGAGTTATCTCCCTTTGTAAGTGATGTAAGGACCATAACATGTACAGTAGTAGTACTGATGTTGAGTTATCTCCCTTTGTAAGTGATGTAAGGACCATAACATGTACAGTATCAGTACTGATGCTGAGTTATCTCCCTTTGTAAGTGATGTAAGGACCATAACATGTACAGTATTAGTACTGATGTTGAGTTATCCCTCTTTGTAAGTGATGTAAGGACCATAACATGTACAGTATTAGTACTGATGTTGAGTTATCCCTCTTTGTAAGTGATGTAAGGACCATAACATGTACAGTATCAGTACTGATGCTGAGTTATCCCTCTTTGTAAGTGATGTAAGGACCATTACATGAACAGTATCAGTACTGATGTTGAGTTATCCCTCTTTGTAAGTGATGTAAGGACCATTACATGAACAGTATCAGTACTGATGTTGAGTTATCCCTCTTTGTGAGTGATGTAAGGACCATTACATGTACAGTATCAGTACTGATGCTGAGTTATCTCCCTTTGTAAGTGATGAAATGACCATTACATGTACAGTATCAGTACTGATGTTGAGTTATCCCTCTTTGTAAGTGATGTAAGGACCATTACATGAACAGTATCAGTACTGATGCTGAGTTATCTCCCTTTGTAAGTGATGTAAGGACCATTACATGTACAGTATCAGTATTCATGTTGAGTTATCCCTCTTTGTAAGTGATGTAAGGACCATTACATGTACAGTATCAGTACTGATGCTGAGTTATCTCCCTTTGTAAGTGATATAAGGACCATAACATGTACAGTATCAATACTGATGCTGAGTTATCTCCCTTTGTAGGTGATGTAATGACCATTACATGTACAGTATCAGTACTGATGTTGAGTTATCTCCCTTTGTAAGTGATGTAAGGACCATAACATGTACAGTATCAGTACTGATGTTGAGTTATCCCACTTTGTAAGTGATGTAAGGACCATTACATGTACAGTATCAGTACTGATGCTGAGTTATCTCCCTTTGTAAGTGATGAAATGACCATTACATGTACAGTATCAGTACTGATGCTGAGTTATCGCCCTTTGTAAGTGATGTAAGGACCATTACATGTACAGTATCAGTATTGATGTTGAGTTATCCCTCTTTGTAAGTGATGTAAGGACCATTACATGTACAGTATCAGTACTGATGCTGAGTTATCTCCCTTTGTAAGTGATGTAAGGACCATTACATGTACAGTATCAGTACTGATGCTGAGTTATCTCCCTTTGTAAGTGATGTAAGGACCATTACATGTACAGTATCAGTACTGATGCTGAGTTATCTCCCTTTGTAAGTGATGTAAGGACCATTACATGTCAATATCAGTACTGATTTTGATTTATCCCTCTATGTAAGTGATGTAAGGACCATTACATGTACAGTATCAGTACTGATGCTGAGTTATCTCCCTTTGTAAGTGATGTAAGGACCATTACATGTACAGTATCAGTACTGATGCTGAGTTATCTCCCTTTGTAAGTGATGTAAGGACCATTACATGTCAATATCAGAACTGATTTTGATTTATCCCTCTATGTAAGTGATGTAAGGACCATTACATGTACAGTATCAGTACTGATGCTGAGTTATCTCCCTTTGTAAGTGATGTAAGGACCATTACATGTACAGTATCAATACTGATGTTGAGTTATCTCCCTTTGAAAGTGATGTAAGGACCATTACAGTATCAGTAATGATGTTGCCTTTTTAGGTCACCTGAGACGAAGTCTCAAGTGACCTATTCCAATCACTTTCCGTCCGGCGTCGTGCGTCAACTTTTTACATTTTCGACTTCTTCTCCAGAACCAGTAGATGGAATCTTTTCAAACTTGACCCTTAGTTGATAAGGTTATAGATTGTAAAATTGGGATTCATGCCCCTACCCTAGAGCCTATGGCGGGGCCCCAAAGGGAAAATTATCCTAAATTTCAAACATTTTCCTCTCCAGACTCAGAGATACTACAGCCTATTTCTCTACATGGATAGAAAGATCATCAGGGGCTTTGTTTAATTTGTTAATTTCAGTACCCCCGTACTATCCGTTCCTTCTTGGGGAGGGGGTAAAATTTACTATAGTTTATATATTTCCCTTGATGATATTACAATAATTGGGACAGTAAATTGCTTCATATAAAGTATTGTAAATCTGTTTTAGGAGTACAAACTTTGCTGTGGGGTCCGAACTTGGACGATTTCCAGTGCATTTTAATATTATAATGAACATGATAATATATTGGTTTCACCTAGAATACTTACAGGATTTATTTCTCTTGTTAAAGGAAGACGCTAACTGCTATTAATCACTTAAAGGGTTTTGGCCACGATTTTTCATAATTTCATATTTTGATCTCATTTGATGCAACAACACGTGTAGTGACCGATACCCCGTCTCCTTCGGTGTTGGGAAAATACGCAAGCTAGGTGACGCCCCATTTCTATGAGCCTAGTGAATATGCATATTTTGACCGGGATTCTAGGTCACGTGATGTGTGACGTCATTGAGGCACAACGTATCCGATACCTGTACACGCCCATTACATATGTATGTATTATCTGTGAGTGTAAAGATTGACTTTTATCTAATTTTTTGGTGCAATAATGACAGCAACCAATACATGTCATGCGGTTTAAATTAACTATCGTCATTAATGATCTTGTCAGAAAAATAAAACTTATCTTATTCCGATTTTTGCATAAACTGCATTCAATTAGAATCTAGTCCGTGACGTCTCAGAAACTCCAAGCTTAGAGACAGTGATACAATTTACACATCTGATTTTACAGCTATGTAAATTACCAGTAGCCTTACCTGTCATACATGTACTAGTCAAAAGGCATTTGTAGGAACTACCTGTGAGTTGTGGCAGGTGTACTAATTGCCATGTAATTACCAAGAGGTGTGAATGTAATGGCCAGTGAATTTGAAGGGCATTCATGCTATAATTACCGATCCTCTAAATAGCAATATACACCGGCACAATTATTGTTATCCCTAGCCGTCCCCAGTGTTGTAAGAAAAACTATTTATTAAAAAGGATTACAGGAGTTTTCAACATCTAACAATATTTTATCAGTAGTTAACATTAGGCTAGTAATCTTGGCAAAACTTGACATTGTTAATTAGGTTAAACTATATTTGTATAACATATATACGATGTTCTGAAATTTCTAAATTTTTAAGTTTTATTATTTTTGTAAAAATGGTGATGCTGATACTATGACATTTTTAGAAGTTATTGCATATTTTAAAATATCAACATAAACATTTGGTTATTAGATTTATCAGGAACGTATATGTGTCCCTGGATTTATGATGTATATTCGGGGCGGATCCAAGAATTTAGATGCGTTAATGTGACACACTTCTACTTTCAGATATAAACCCAAATTTATCCAGATCTTGTTTATGAAAACTGTATGAACAACAAGATTTCACTTGTCTAATGATTTCAGTCCTAGTTGAAATGAATATCACCAACTAGAGTGAGCTTAACAAAATTCATTTAATTTCACGTATATCTAGAATCCTGTGCCTGTTCTAGTACGATTCAAAGAATATGGCACAGTATTTTTCTGCGCTAGGATTGAGAGTAATTATTTCAAACTGCAACCACTTCAACCCAAAACTGGGTGACTAAGAGATGTAAAAATGTATGCAGTAACCGTAGAACAATTTTTCAAAATATTCTTTCAATAATCATTAGCATATACTATTTGTTTTAATCATGACCAGACTTTATCCTTGGAAAATATTTATAATTATTCCACACAAAGACTGGTGTGTTACTGAATTAAGGGAAATAAAAAGTCAGGAAGAGCTTTTTATTTTTGCAAACCGATTTCAGTCCAAATTTTAAACAATATTTCAATTTAACACAAATAATTCAGACTGTCATGTTTTCACATCTATTTGTGACAGTTTCTGCTTTATTGAAATCAGACAGAAATGGTTTGTTTACGTGCACAGTTCAAAAATTGAAGGATCTTTTTTTGCATTCCATATGTACATGCTGTACTACTACCAAGGGACGTATATGTGTCTCACATATACGTCCCTGTACTACCATACATGTATACTTGTACAGTATATGTTATAGAGTGGTGGGGGTTTGCCGGACACTAAAACATAAACTCGCCGTGGCTTTATTTACTCCATCTCCACAAATCATACTGTACTGTTGACGTCATAAAAGAGAACACTTCTGAAGTATTAACGAAAACATTTGATTGTACAGCGTAAACAGTTTGTATAAGCAAATCATATGATTTTGAAATCACCAAGATCTAACACGGAGTATATTACCGTACACTATATATAATATGCAATCAAGGAAGATTTTATATGTTGTAAGTATAACCAGAGACGTGTTATATACGTCTCCGGTATAACTTGGAACAAATATTCATGACTCAGCACTGTATGCTGTTTTAATTTAATTCCAGCTTAATAAAGTCTATACAATCAAACGTTTGAAAAAAATGCTATTTAAAGAAAATGGCTCCGTCCGTAATATACCTCACAACCACTCTATGCGTGTATGTTGCTACTGTTTTCATATACTATCTATAAAACCAATTTGTAACGTGTCTGTAAAAGTCATATAGTCCTTTCACAGGCTTTACTAATTCCGTGGTCCATTGAAGAAACATTATTGTTAGGATGTGGTTGATGTGTAATAGACACTCACAACACGATGTTTTTAAATGGCATTTCCTATTTCCTTTCTTAAGTTTACAATTACATATCTATATTTTTTTCAAGGTATTTTATTTGTTAATCAATAGAATTAAACAACAATCAAGATCGACTTACATGTCGAAATCAATAGGCGTTATTCTACTAAACTTTCTTCGTCAATGTACCACTGATCAGTTTACATGAGTCTATCAGTTGTGCTTCAATGACGTCACAGGTACCACGTGACCGGTCAGCTCATTAAAATTCTCGCCAGTCGGGAGCGGTCAACTTTGACTGTCAATATCTAGATCCCGGGACACAACCGAATGCTCGTTGATGGGCTAATCAGTATTTATTGAAATGTATTACAAGTTTCATAACTTTTTACAAGATTTTCAAAATCGTGGCCAAAACCCTTTAATAATAATTATCTTCACTCGTGGCATAATTGTAATCAGTTTATATTAGCGTCTTTGAATGTACAGGAAAATGTGATTGGAAAATTTATGTCCATTCGTCCATTCAAAAATGTACATTCAGAACACTTTGCGGAAATGCTTTACTGAGAATTGGCACAAAACAAAAGAAACTCTAAGGGCTGGAAAGTTAAAATTTTTACTCAAGTTGAAATGTAGTTTTTGGCTAGAGCCTTACATCAGTATTATATCAAGCCAGAATTCTAGAAGACATATTGCCAAACTCCGTATTTCTGCCCACAGACTCATGATAGAAGCAGGCCGTTACCAAAATGTCTCCCGGTCGCACCTATTGTGCACGAAATGTGACAGTAATTGTATTGAGGATGAAATCCATTTCGGATACATATGTAGTTTGTAAAGAGTACGTCAAGGATATTTTTTCTGCTTGTACTACTATATGCCAAAATTTCTTGGTACTAGAGCCACTAGATAAGTATATTTTGTTTAAAGCAATGTCAAAGTTCATTATTCAAAATAGTGTGTAACCGCATAAACTACATATCACTATACTCCTCAATATTTATATAGTCTTATATCTACAATAGATCAATGGAATACACTTCCACTTCACATTCGATCAAGCCCATCTGTTTCTGCTTTAAAGTCTTACCTCGATCAACAGTTAAGCAGGAAAATACCTATCCACTATACATTTGGAACCCGAAAGGGTCAAATTTACCATTCTCGTCTACGAATGGAATGTAGTTAGACACCTGCGGCACTTTCTGCAGCACTTGTTGATTGGAGGAAATATTTCCATCTTGGAATATATGTTTATCTCTCTCATGTCGAAGCAAATCTTGACCTCGAGAATATTCTTTAGCACTTAAGTTACACATATGTTCCATTTTGATCGATGTTAATCCTTACACGCATGAAGCATAAATGACGAAGAAAAGAGTATCTTGGTCTTTTTATACCATCGGCTAAATGTCTTTCATATCACTTTCCTTAACCGTGCTATTGAACTTTTTGGGGTAACCTAGCCACTTGACGTAATCTTCCGATAATCCATTTCTCTTGCGACGTTTCAACACCTCTTCAACTTTGAATAGATCGTCTCTACCTTTACTGACATTTTGTAGCTCAATGTTGTAAAAGGACCCTGCTATTGAATCTCCGTCGTAGTCCACAATTTTGTAGACAAGTATACCTTGGTGAAGGTACCTAGTCTTGATGATGAAAACGTCTTCTGTCCACTTTTGTTCGTAATTCCGTTGAAACGCACGCCTGTTACTCGATATTCGTACTTAATCTCCTATCTAAAATCTAAATAGTTTTGGAGGATTCTTTTTCTCGGTGCCTTAGGCTTATTTATGTCTACGTACAAATGTTTCCATACAAGTGCTTGGTTTGTTTTCTTATTATCATCTGGTGAACTACCATCCAAAGTACTATGAGGTCTCGCAATGTAATTTCGAGTAGTGATGGGTCCGGTTGTGAGTGAAATAGCGATACACCAGCGCTTTTAAAGGCCCAATATACGTAACTTTCGGCCAAACTTGAAGCGAAAATCAAGCCTAATAACTTATTATATTTATAGATTTAGTTAAAATTAACTGATATCAGCAATATTCAAGATGAATTCTTACGCGGTTACCGGTACAGCAGCAGTTGAAACACGCTATTTGTAAACACGCGTTCATTTCGAACCGTCTTCCACCTTCGGCTTATTGTTGAAATGGGCCCCACCTGAATTATTTTCAATTCTTTGTATTATTTTGTCAAGAGTTTCTTGTTAGTTACCGCTCAGGTTTACTTCGTTTTAGGCTTATTTTTGCATGGTTATCAACTTAGTTTTTTTCAGAATTTTTCAGAATCACGAAAATTTCCCTGAAGTAACGTATATTGGGCCTTTAATGTCCATATAACACTTTCAGCATAATTTGCATGAATGACGTTATGAGTGACGTAATGCTCTACTCCCTCTATTTATAGGAATTATTTTACCCATCTATTTTTCAATTTACTGCCCGGATCCGACCCGACTTCTTGAAGTTTCAGCCCTGACCAAAGATATGTTTGAATCCGTCAATGATAGACTGGTGTTGTTTATTCTTCAAAGGAACTACCCATAAATGACGCGAAAATGCGTCAATGGCAGCGAATAAGTACCGCATTCAATTGTTTCCTTTCATAAGGTTGGATACATCAGCAAGATCCACGACCTATTCAGAATCGAAACCTTGTGATATAACTTTTCTAGTCTTAAACTTGTAACGTAACGGACGCTGTAGGCTGTAGGAATCGAAGTCTTGAAGAAACCGACGAATGGTGTGAAGGCCGACCTTGTATTTACTATCCTTCCTGAGATATTTATATATTTTCTCAGAACCTGCGCAACTGATAGGGTTGTTCAGATTAAAATACATAGCTACCAAGTGTTCTTTCCAACCAATGGTTTAACAACGATTCAATTATTTAGTGTTTGCAGGTTTATATGCTAATTTAAGCTAAAACTCATCATGTTTGGACTTGTCGGACTATAAATAAATCTGACGCATTGTATATCCCTCATCCATAACTTCGGATATGTACCTTCTGATAAATTAACAGGTCATTTTAAATAGAGGCCATAGGGTCAGTCCCTCCTATAAATAACTAGGTCACTAAATAGGTCATCCCTACCTGGTCCCTCACCGATCCATACCAATAGGGAGGAATTTACTATAAAATATAGAGGGAGGGACGAATTAATGCAGAACTCTCATTTCCTATTCATCAAATAACAAGTAAGAATATGAAATTAGGAATTGAAATGAGATATAAGCATTAGGAATTAATAAAAGCAATACGAATAAAAAAGTGAGCAGTTCGAATTTTGTCACTTTTAACCCTCCATAGATATTGGCTATATGGTTATTAATTATCAAGTATTGAATTTCTTGTCTAAATATTAGCATTTTTTATTATAGTTGGCTTTAAAAAACCTTGGTTCACTATTAAAATCAACGTTAAAATCCAGAGCGGGGGGGGGGGGGGGGCGGAAGTTGTGTTAATATATGAATGTATTTATGTGAAATATTTACAGATCATTCGATAGCAAAGTGTGTCTTACAGATTCATTGAAGCAAATATCTAGAACAGCCGGTCTGCCAGGCACGCTGAAAACGTTTTCATAACAATGACGTCACGGTCACTAGCCATGTCAAATGTATCTTAACGGGTGCCATTCAAAATGAAGATGCATTTGTAAGAAATATCACATGGCTTTAGAACGCTTGTCAGTGGGGGTATAATGGGGTATGTATGTGTGCATGTCGAGACATTACGGCCTTTACTTGAAGTGTAACTAATATGTGTATATACACGTGTATACGTACCGGATCATTTTATTAGCTGTCGCGAAATAGGCATAAGCTTCCGCCCACCGAAACAATTGTTTGTGTATGGTCCCGCTCTGGATCAGGAAAACCTGAAATACTGAGATGACGAAGCTGACTCTTAACCGGATCCACAACGGAATGCGGCACCGCAAGGTAAAATACAACAAGAAAACGAGTACATCATCATCGCCCGCTTCTGACAATGAAACGTGCTTCCTTAGGCAGCAGCGGCAAAACGGTTCAGATTCTGAGGGTGGGACAGCCGTTTACATAAACATAGAGTTTGAGAATCCTGTTATACCAAAAGGAAATGAAACAAAATCATATTCTTAGTGTGTTGTACGGAGAATACATTCTGGAATGTAACACATGTGTTCCATAATGGAATGTAGCATCGTGTAATATATATGTTTGTATACGTTTGTATGTGAACGAATGTGTTTAACTAGTGTTCTACTCTAATAGGTAGAGAGGTTGCTCAGCCAAGTGTGTCGTGTGTAGGCAGATATAGAATTCAGTGGTGGTGTGTAGGAGAGCACTCCTAGAGAGCACATTGAGAGATTGCTCTGTGGGGATATATTGCTCTGTGGGAATATAACTGTATATAGATGATATTTTGTCCTATTGGTAATATAATTAACATTTAGTGTTGCTCTGTTAAAACGTAGTGAGTAGTTGTTTGTACTTTATAGAGACGTTTTTCAGTATTATGTTACATTCATCGTTTTATATAGTTTTGTTACCATTGTTTGTTAAGCCGAGTCAGCTCTGCTCCGTTAAGGGTGTTTATGTGTTGCTACCATTCCTTGAGCAAGGCATGCTCTGGATAATTATTTGTATATATTTGCACTTGTGTTAAACCCTTTTGGAGCACATATCAGGGATCTCAAGAAGTAACTTGGGTACGGACCCCCGGCACGTTACAACATCTTCACGTTGCATGTAGCGAAATATACTACCCTGTCCTCCATTTTGCACTATTTACTTTTTTAGATATTCATACGCCTGACTTAGAGGCATGGTGAAACATCGACAAAATTAACAATTTAATTGGATTCAAGCATGCAGTAAAGGTAAATGTTACTTGGTATATCGTCACAAAGCAAAAACTGCCCATTCCTATCACGATAAATTGTTTTTAGCGATTGCCAGTTTTACATTTTTGGGCGAATGTATAGCACGTGAAAAGATGTCCTTCGGCACTTCCGGCAGTGTTTTTTTAGGTAATTTAATGATTTTGAAAGAATTGTCAACAAAGTTTAATTTGTGTTGTAAAAATTCTGATGGAATTCGTATATATAATACACTTCCGCGTGGATCGGACAGTATTAACTCACTGATTATACCGATTCGTTCTCGGCTTCGCACCTGTCAAACATCGCTAGCGTAAATTGTTGCCATCGTAAACATGTGTGGCAGTTGAGGCACTTTGGTATCAAAATACATTTCTCAAACTTAATTAGTAATTAGGTAACCGTATCGTAAATGTAAATTACGTTATGTTGGTGTTATTATTTTTATTTTATACATTTATTTGACACGAAACTTACATTTACATGACAAATGACCTATTTAATATAAAATAATGCCCCTATATTGCCCCCACGAGATACAGGTAACTACTTTTACCTGAACTGAAAACAGCATGCAATGGACGACATTTTTTAGAGGGGGTACCTGTGTATTTCTCCCCGATACTCTGATTTACAGACTAATATCAAAATTTTAACACTGGGTTATCATTCTATGAACATTGCAGTAGCTTTGTATTATTTTTTTGAGAAGTTTCAAATAACTATACGAAAAATATTTGCGCACTCCCATCTGGATATTATTTACTGAATATTTTTTTCCTAAGTACAGATTTTTTTTATTTTGGGGGCTAAACTGCATTTTATATCAATATTTAACATAATGGGATAAAGCTTATGCCATGTATTGGAAGAAAACATTAAAATTTCAATATTACCATTTTCATCCAGGTAACAACCAATATGGCTGTACCTAGTCCTTAAATGTCCACCGGGCAGCAATTAAGGAGGGGGAGGAGGGAGGCAGGGCTTGTCTACAGCATGGGTTGCTAGGGTCACATACATACCAGGGCCTGAAATCTACTGTAAACAGTAAAGCAATTCTCTCACCTTTTGCACATCTGTAAATCAAGCATCCGTTAAAATGAATCACTATATCTCACTGACATCATTCCTCCTAGTCACATTATACTGACAATGAATCACTATATCTCACTGACATCATTCCGCCCGGTCACATTATACTGACAATGAATCACTATATCTCACTGACATTATTCCGCCCGGTCACATTATACCGACAATGAATCACTATATCTCAGTGACATCATTCTGCCCGGTCACATTATTCTTATAATGAATCAAAATATATTACTGACATCATTCCTCCCGGTCACATTATACTGACAATGAATCACTATATCTCACTGACATTATTCCGCCCGGTCACATTATACCGACAATGAATCACTATATCTCAGTGACATCATTCTGCCCGGTCACATTATACTGACAATGAATCACTATATCTCACTGACATTATTCCGCCCGGTCACATTATACCGACAATGAATCACTATATCTCAGTGACATCATTCTGCCCGGTCACATTATTCTTATAATGAATCAAAATATATTACTGACATCATTCCTCCCGGTCACATTATACTGACAATGTTTCACAATATCTGACTGACATCATTCTGCCCGGTCACATTATACTGATAATGTATCACAATATCTCACTGACATTATTCTTCAACGTCACATTATACTGACAATGAATCACAATATCTAACTGACTTCATTCTACCCGGTCACATTATACTGATAATGTATCACAATATTTCACTGACATCGTTCTTCAACGTCACATTATACTGACAATGAATCACAATATCTAACTGACATCATTCTACCCGGTCACATTATACTGATAATGTATCACAATATATCACTGACATCGTTCTTCAACGTCACATTATACTGACAATGAATCACAATATCTAACTGACATCATTCTACCCGGTCACATTATACTGATAATGTATCACAATATCTCACTGACATCGTTCTTCAACGTCACATTATACTGACAATGAATCACAATATCTAACTGACATCATTCTACCCGGTCACATTATACTGACAATGTTTCACAATATCTCACTGAAATTATTCCGCCTGGTCACATTATTCTTACAATGAATCACTATATCTCACTGACATCATTCTGCCCGGTCACATTATACTGACAATGAATCACTATATCTCAGTGACATCATTCTGCCCGGTCACATTATACTGACAATGATTCACTATATCTCAGTGACATCATTCTGCCCGGTCACATTATACTGACAATGTTTCACAATATCTGACTGACATCATTCTGCCCGGTCACATTATTCTTTTAATGAATCAAAATATGTTACTGGCATCATTCCGCTTGTTCTTATTATACTGATAATGTATCACAATATTTCACTGACATTATTCCGCCTGGTCACATTATTCTTACAATGAATCACAATATACCACTTGGTCACAATTTACTGAAAATATATCACAACATCTCACTGGCATCATTCCGCCCGGTCACATTATACTGAGAATATATCACAATATCTAACAGACATTATTCTGCCCGTTCACATTAAACTGACAATAAATCACAATATCTCACTGACCTCATTCTGCTTGATCTTATTGTACTGACAATGAATCACTATATCTCACTGATATCATTTCTCCCGGTCACATTATACTGAGAATGAATTACAATATATCACTGACATTATTTCACATTATACTGAGTATGAATCACTATATCTCACTGACATCATTCCTCCTGGTCATAATATTCTGAGAATGAATCATATATCTCACTGACGTCATTCCGCCCGGTCACATTATACTGACAATGAATCACTATATCTCACTGACATCATTCCGCCCGGTCACATTATACTGACAATGAATCACTATATCTCACTGACATCATTCCGCCCGGTCACATTATACTGACAATGAATCACTATATCTCACTGACATCATTCCGCCCGGTCAAATTATACTGACAATGAATCACTATATCTCACTGACATCATTCCGCCCGGTCACATTATACTGACAATGAATCACTTTATCTCAGTGACATCATTCCGCCCGGTCACATTATACTGACAATGTTTCACAATATCTGACTGACATCATTCTGCCCGGTCACATTATACTGATAATGTATCACAATATTTCACTGACATCGTTCTTCAACGTCACATTATACTGACAATGAATCACAATATCTAACTGACATCATTCTACCCGGTCACATTATACTGATAATGTATCAAAATATATCACTGACATCGTTCTTCAACGTCACATTATACTGACAATGAATCACAATATCTAACTGACATCATTCTACCCGGTCACATTATACTGATAATGTATCACAATATCTCACTGACATCGTTCTTCAACGTCACATTATACTGACAATGAATCACAATATCTAACTGACATCATTCTACCCGGTCACATTATACTGACAATGTTTCACAATATCTCACTGAAATTATTCCGCCTGGTCACATTATTCTTACAATGAATCACTATATCTCACTGACATCATTCTGCCCGGTCACATTATACTGACAATGTTTCACAATATCTGACTGACATTATTCTGCCCGGTCACATTATTCTTTTAATGAATCAAAATATGTTACTGGCATCATTCCGCTTGTTCTTATTATACTGATAATGTATCACAATATTTCACTGACATTATTCCGCCTGGTCACATTATTCTTACAATGAATCACAATATACCACTTGGTCACAATTTACTGAAAATATATCACAACATCTCACTGGCATCATTCCGCCCGGTCACATTATACTGAGAATATATCACAATATCTAACAGACATTATTCTGCCCGTTCACATTAAACTGACAATAAATCACAATATCTCACTGACCTCATTCTGCTTGATCTTATTGTACTGACAATGAATCACTATATCTCACTGATATCATTTCTCCCGGTCACATTATACTGAGAATGAATTACAATATATCACTGACATTATTTCACATTATACTGAGTATGAATCACTATATCTCACTGACATCATTCCTCCTGGTCATAATATTCTGAGAATGAATCATATATCTCACTGACATCATTCCGCCCGGTCACATTATACTGACAATGAATCACTATATCTCACTGACATCATTCCGCCCGGTCACATTATACTGACAATGAATCACTATATCTCACTGACATCATTCCGCCCGGTCACATTATACTGACAATGAATCACTATATCTCACTGACATCATTCCGCCCGGTCAAATTATACTGACAATGAATCACTATATCTCACTGACATCATTCCGCCCGGTCACATTATACTGACAATGAATCACTATATCTCACTGACATCATTCCGCCCGGTCACATTATACTGACATTGAATCACTATATCTCACTGACATCATTCCGCCCGGTCACATTATACTGACAATGAATCACTATATCCAACTGACATCATTCCGCCCGGTCACATTATTCTTATAATGAATCAAAATATATTACTGACATTATTCCGTCTGGTCACATTAAACTGAGAATGAATCGAAATATCTGACTGACATCATTCTACCCGGTCACATTATACTGAGAATGAATCACTATATCTCAGTGACATCATTCTGCCCGGTCACATTATACTGACAATGAATCACTATATCTCAGTGACATCATTCTGCCCGGTCACATTATACTGACAATGTTTCACAATATCTGACTGACATCATTCTACCCGGTCACATTATACTGATAATGTATCACAATATTTCACTGACATCGTTCTTCAACGTCACATTATACTGACAATGAATCACAATATCTAACTGACATCATTCTACCCGGTCACATTATAATGAGAATATATCAAAATATATCACTGACATCATTCCGCCTGGTCGGATTATTCTTACAATAAATCACAATAAATCACTGACGTCATTCCGCTTGGTCACATTATTCTTATAATGAATCACAATATACCACTTGGTCAAATTATACCGATACTATATCACAATATCTCACTGACATCATTCTGCCCGGTCACATTATTCTTTTAATGAATCAAAATATATTACTGACATCATTCCTCCCGGTCACATTATACTGACAATGAATCACAATATCTGACTGACATCTTTCTGCCCGGTCACATTATTCTTTTAATGAATCAAAATATATTACTGACATCATTCCTCCCGGTCACTTTATACTGACAATGTTTCACAATATCTGACTGACATCATTCATCCCGGTCACATTATACTGACAATGTTTCACAATATCTGACTGACATCATTTCGCCCGGTCACATTATACTGACAATGTTTCACAATATCTGACTGACATTATTCTGCCCGGTCACATTATTCTTTTAATGAATCAAAATATATTACTGACATCATTCCGTCTGGTCACATCATACTGAGAATGAATCACAATATCTCACTGACATCTTCTCTGACATAGTTCCCTGTAAATACGTTTTTGTGAAGTTCAGATAATTTTCAAAAATTAAAGTTTAAGAGTTAACAGACTTTTCGATCGACAATCTAAGGTGAACTTTCACCTTAAAGGTAATATTTTGTTAATTAATTTTATCAAACGTAGAATTTTACCGTTAACATCATAATTTTTATTTATTGTACATCATAATAGAGACACTTTCAATTCGTGTATTTCTATTTTCTAACATCTCATATTTCCGGCGATTTCAGGTTAAACCAGGGACATATGTCCATGGGTAAAACATAATAAGGAAACTTCAAAGTTTTGTGTTTTTTCACCTCACTTCGACTTGAGTTCTCCTACTTGTTCGTTTGTATTATTGTAAACACCTGAGAAGATAGAAAGTCATAAACGTCAGAACCAATCGTTTCAAGTCGTAAATATAGCCTCAAAGACGGGAGATTTTACTTCCGGACTATTGATTGAAAATTACAATTTTTTCGCGATTACACAGTGAGAGCCATTTTTATCAACGGGATTTTTGTCGCGATTAGCAGCCAACGGGTTCACAATCAATGTTTTATATATATTTCAAAGTCTGTGTCTAGAAGCGAATGTTTATACCTTCAGCCACTTTCTTATATGGGCATTCTGCATGATTCGATAATGTTCGTTTAAAAACATTTAACTAGATCGGAGTTAGTTTTAACCATATGTGACGTAGATGTAAGATTCATGTAAGAAGTGCTCCGCTTGTCCGTATTTACCCAAATGTCCCACAGTATTCTAAACGAATGCACCATTTACTGTACAAGTTGTCTCTCTTATTTAGAGTAATAACAGAGATTACCGCTAGGTTCTCAAACTCCGTATATCCGGTTTTTAGCTCACCTGGCCCGAAGGGCCGGTGAGCTTATGCCTTGGTGCAACGTCCGTCGTCCGTCGTCTGTCGTCAGTCGTCCGTCTGTCAACTTTTTCTATTAATCCCTACTAGTCCTGAACCACACAACGGAATTTGACCAAATTTGGCCAGAAACATCCTTGGATGAAGGGGATTCAATTTTGTATAAATGGTTGGTTTGACCCCCCCCCCCTGGGGCCTGAGGGGCGGGGCCCAATAGTGAAAATATAGTAAACTCTTTAAAATCCTTCTTCTTCTGTAGAAATGACAGGATATTGTCCAAATTTGGTCTGAAGGAACCTTGAGTAAAGGGTATTAAATTTTGTATAAACGGTAGGTCTGAACCCCCTGGGGCCTGAGGGGCGGGGCCCAATAGGGGAAATAGAGGAAAAGCCTTTTAAATCCCTACTAGTCATAAAGTACTAAATGGATTTGAACCAAATTTGGTCAGAAACATCCTTTGGGGGAAGGAAACAGATTTTGTATAAATGTTGACCCTGACCCCCCTGGGGCTGAAGGGGCTGGGCCAAATAGGGAAATAGAGGACGACATTTAAATCCCTACTAGTCATAAGGTACTGAATGGTTTTGAACTAAATTTGGTCAGAAACATCCTTTGGGCGAAGGAAAGGAAACAGGTTTTATATAAATGGTGCTCCTGACCCCCCTGGGGCCGGAGAGGCCGAGCCAAATAGGGGAAATAGAGGAAAAGCATTTTAAATGCCTACTAGTCATAAAGAACTGAATAGATTTGAACTAATTTTGGTCAGAAACATCCTTTAGTGGAGGGAAACAGATTTTGTATTAATGGTGCTTCTGACCCCCCTGGGGCCGGAGGGGCCGAGCCAAATAGGGGAAATAGAGGAAAAGCATTTTAAATGCCTACTAGTCATAAAGAACTGAATAGATTTGAACTAATTTTGGTCAGAAACATCCTTTAGTGGAGGGAAACAGATTTTGTATTAATGGTGCTTCTGACCCCCCTGGGGCCGGAGGGGCTGGACCAAATAGGGGAAATAGAGGAAAAGCATTTTAAATACCTACTGGTAATAAAGTTCTGAATAGATTTAAACCAAATTTGGTCAGAATTTCCTTTGGAGTAAGGGAACGGATTTTGTATAAATGGTGCATCTAAACCCCCGGGGCCGGAGGGGCGGGCCCTATAGGGAAATAGAGGAAAGACATTTTTAATGCTTACTGTCATAAAGTACTGAATAGATTTGAACCAAATTTTGTCAGAAACATCCTTTAGTGGAGGGAAACAGATTTTGTATTAATGGTACTTCTGACCCCCCTGGGGCGGGAGGGGCCGGGCCAAATAGGGGAAATAGAGGAAAAACATTTTAAATGCCTACTAGTCATAAAGTACTGAATGGATTTGAACCAAATTTGGTCAGAATCATCCTTTGGAAGAAGGGAACAGACTTTGTATTAATGGTGCTTCTAACCTTCCTGGGGCCAGAGGGGCGGGGCCAAATAGGGACATAGAGGAAAAGCATTTTAAATGCCTACTAGTCATAAAGTACTGAAAAGATTTGAACCAAATTTGGTCAGGACAATCCTTTGGAGAAGGAAAACAGATTTTGTATAAATGGTGATATTAGCATTGATGTCAGGGCCTGGTCACAGCCCTTAGGGACCCAGTTTCTCATTTGAACTTAAAAACAGTTGAAAAACTCACCCATTAACCAAACTTTGATTTATACAGATATGCCTCAAGGATTTGTCTTCAGGTCTGTCCCTGTCCATGGGATCTTTTTGGAAAATATTTTACCATGATTACCTAGATACCAAAGTATCCAGGTGAGCGATACAGGCCATCTGGACCTCTTGTTAACTGAATGCTATATGCACGGCGTTACTAACGCATCCATAAAAATCATCGATGGTGGGCCCAAAAATCGCTCTGGGATCTCTGGTTGATAAGGGTTTTGAATATGACTAACTAGGGGGAGTGAAATGGAGGGTGACTATTACATGTTTTCCAGGGCTTGTTGAACCTTAAGGCACATAATGTATACTTTATGAGAAATGAATTTTACTGAAAATAATTGCATTTCGTATGTAAAGTAAGCGTGTAGCAGACTACGTATGTATTTTAGTGAAATGAAGATTTTATCTAAAACTACATAAGTCACGTAAATGGACTCCGAGTAGTCGGATTGTAACCTGCCTGTGAGTACATTGAGAGCACGTGTTTATGTTCGAAGTGTGCCGTCCAGATTGATGAGAAACTCGTCGTGTTAAAACGCTCTTACTATTGGGTTTGTTTTTCTTAATATGACACGTGTGTTTATAAAAGAGCGCTACGAGCGAGTTTGTGTGTTGTAGGTGTATTTATGTTACTATTAATGCCAGTGTAGAACCCCTAAAAACAATGTACATTATTAATGTGCACTGTATTTGTGCAGATCCGGATCAATATCAGTATTCCATCGCCTGATCACGAAATACAAGTCGCTTCCTATTCGTGGAAAGCGAACAATGCGGTATATTGGGGGTTCTAGCTTCATCTTCCGTCCGCGTTGGGTCTAGAGGGGTTTTTATATGGTATTCCATTTGTGAGCTTTCTTGTGAAGTCTGTGTGGAGCTATAGTGAGGTAGGTGGTGTAAAATAATGCTTATCAAATTATCATATGCAATTTCATGTGAAACAATTGTGAACATACATGTGCTATTTTCACGAGTTATATATAACGGTATTGTTTTTATTGCAGGGAAACTGTCAAACTCCGACAGGATGTTAGCATCTCTCGCCCCCACCACCTCTAGGAAAAGTGTTCCGGAAGTGTTCCACCTGTCACATGTTGAGACAGGATTCCGCACTCCCCACCAGCCCTGGAAATATTATATCTACAGCTTCTTCCAAAAACACAACGAATGTCTGAACTGCTGGACACATCTGCTTGGCATGTGCATGGCTCTGAACAGGGCCTCAGAGTTCGCACAGAACCACAGTCTGTTGGGAGACCCCCACATGTGGCCCCTGACTGCCGGTCTGATCACCATGATACTAATGTATCTGTGTAGTACGGCTGCTCACTGCTTCTCCAACAAGTCAGAACTCGTGCACTACACCGCCTTTATGGTAGACTATGCGGGTATCGGACTGTTCGGAGTCGGCAGTGTCATCCTCCATCACCACTATTGCCATGACGACGCCTGGTTTAACTCTTCACTCCAGGCTAATGCTGTTGTGGTGAGTGTCGTCATGGGTACGTTGGTGTGTCTGTGCTGTAGCGCCAGTATGATATTGTACGAACCACCCTACCCTTTCGCGCGTACATTGTGGCAGATTTTGGCCGTTGTGATTATCTACCTGTGGAACAGTGTGCCGATCGTGCTTCGGCTCTTCCAGTACCTCGTGGCAGGTATGTGGCATTCCAGTCTGGATCACCATGTACAACAAATGATCTGGTTCGCTGTGGCGGGATTCTTCTTCGGTTCCGACATTCCCCAACGCTTCTTTCCAGGGAAGTTTGACTTTTTCGGCCACAGCCATCAGATATTTCATATTTGTATCATCATGGTGACTGAAAAACAGCTGGACGGTATCACCCATGAGCTGGAGCGGCTCGGCCCAAAGTTTGCCACTATGACCATGCCTACCTTTTGGAATAGTATAGGAGCTGTTATACTCACGATCGTTTTTAATGGTTTAGTGGTTATTTGTTGCCACCTTTATGTCAGGGATTTGTTAGCAAAAGAAAGAAAAGTGGAGTAGCATAACTTGTAGGAAATGCTGTGATATTTTACAATCTTTGTTGTAATTGGGATATTATGCAATTTTTATTACAATATTCTCACTTGGGATATGCGATTTATAGTTGATGTATTACGTTTGATAAAGATTTAAGAATACTTGTTGTTGTTAAAGGTTTTTTTTTCTTGATTCGGCGCCTTATAGTTGTAATACAGAATTCATTAAAGCAATGACTGTTTTAGCAAGTGTTGTTACAGTCCTATAACACCCATTGCTTTTGCTTACAAACTAATAAAGCCCAGTAGAGATTTAAGTTAGTTTTTCAGCAGTAGCAATGTATTTAAATTTACATTTTGATCGAAGAATTGTGCTTTATTTAGTTTATTCTAACAGTTTTTTCAACAGCAAATCAAGTAAAGACAACAATGAAATTGATGACGTCACAATAGAGATTGGTGACGTCAAAATAGCAAATGTTGTTACAGTCTGGTAACAACATTTGCCTTTACAATGCATTACAATAGAAAGATAAAGAACAAATGTAAATGTTGATGGCATAAACGACTTCGATTGGTCTTGCGGTAATACCACATGAACTATTTCTAACGTTAACGTAATTTGTTGCGTGCTCTGGTTCGCGAAGCATGTCTCCCCTTTGTTATTAGAATTAATCTGTCCTTGAGCGGTTTGGTTTAGTTCTCTTAATACTACCATAGGAACATCATAATGTGTTTCAGCTATATTTGGTTTTAATTAGCTGGCTATTTTACGAAACACGTAACCGTTTCTTCAGCAAATCTCATGATGAATCGGTTCTATAATGTTTATCTCGAAGCTCGATGTTCAAACTGGAGATAAAAGCAACAGGTTAATGACTGAGGAAAGAAGGACCAAACTCTATTTAGCGACAAACCTCGCAAATGTTATATATGTGCCATACGAGGTTCTGATTATATCGTGGGTTGGTTGTCATTTCTGTTTAACATACATATTGAATGGCGCGTTTGAATATCAAAAGCATGACAACCAATACTTATATTTTTTTCATGTTTTGTTAACCAACATACAGTTGATGCAGACATATATCTGTACAGTGGAGCAGTGCAATCTCAAACGATACAATTATAACGTCATAAGCGTAATGACGTCACAAGGTTACAACATATGTTCTGGATTTGGATAGGTACACGGGTGTCAGCGTTTCAGTTGACAAACGGAACGTAATGAAAACGCAATGGAAAAGCAATTAGAACGGAATGAAAACGGAAGGAAACAAGACCTAAATGGAGCGGAACGAATACAACTTCACTGTTAGGAACGAAACACGACTAGAACGGAACAAAACATTTATCTCATTGGAACGGAATGAATTGAAAATAGGCAAAACGAAATGCGAGAGAGATTAAAAACGAAATGAAATGAAATGAAACCCCCAGAAGATTATTCAATATTTGAATTACCGTCATCTATAGAGGATATCTATACGATCCAATAGAAATGGATATATTTCTAATAATGTAAATGAATACACCGTTATATTTACATTTTCCTAATAAACGTATTCATTCGTTCCTTTAGCCAATGTACTGGCAGGGTGTACTTTGCTGTATTAAACTTTGATTATATCCAAATACCCTGATTTTGATTTCAATGATATATTACCTTATACATGTGCGTAAACCAAAATACTTGACAAATGTGTCGGTCGGAAGTATTAATTCGTAATTACAGTGTAAATCCGCCCTGCGGATATGATATTGTTATTTTCGAGTTACTTCCCCTGATCGTCACTAACGTTGTGATATATATACTGAATGCACAAACTTGGTCGATTTTTTTTTACTAAATATTGTACTTCATATACATGTTTTAATGAGACATTGTCAGAACCTGCATAATGTACATATAAATTGGCAAAACACTTGATTTATTTAAAATAACACTTATACTTTTCTATGGCGAGCAAAAATTCGTGGTTTTATCATTACGTTATCTGTGCTTCACATATCACTATACACTGTAGGTTCACATTTTTGTTTTAACGAAACTTTATGATATCAGACCTGTATATGAACATAGCAATTGACGCAGTATAAGTTATTTAGTAGAAATAACACTTATATTATTTCTCTGGTGCGCAAAAACCTTTCTGGTGTAAATTCCCGTAAATCTGTGTGGCCCTATATAGGTCACGGCCAACATACATGTAATTTTCCCTTCTTTGTATATGAACTTGATAATCGATAATTAGGCCTAGAGATGTAAGTGAATATGACATATTTGCATACCATTATTTTTCTCCAGCTTGGTAAAGATATCGTAATAGGCCGTCGTTCTTTTGGAACAACAATTTGACTGTTTACTGTGATATTTTATGACAAATTGGATAGTTCGAACTATCAGTTGTAACGAGAGATATGTTTGCGAATCTTTTTATTTTTTATCTAATATCCATTATGCTAACTACCAGCAGCGTAGAATTCAATGATTCATTCACCTTCCTCCGAACGATAATGTTAACCTGAAGTTTTTTTTATTGTGTTAAAAACTTCTTCAGTCAGTTTCTCAAATTGCATATATGTAGATCTCACGTGTGTTAAAAACTTCTTCAGTCAGTTTCTCAAATTGCATATATGTAGATTTCACGTTGTGCTTAGTTATGCCCGTTTGATTTCAAACGAATCAGTAAAATAAAATGGCGGAAAAGCAGCCATCTTTGATTTAGGCATTGAAAGATGTTAACTAATTGACAAATATATAGAGGGATATTTCTCATATTTCATATGTAGGTTCCATTGGTCCCTACTGTTGTGTCCTTTTGATTGTGTAACTGATCAGAAAAACAAAATGGCGGAAAACAGCCATCTTGGACTTTGACATTGAAAGATTAAAATCACTATTTCTTAAAGAAGTAATGGATGGATCTTTCTCCAATTCCATATGTAGTTTCACTTTCGTGCCTAGTTGTGCCCGTTTTGAGAGATTTTGAGACTGATCAGATAAACAAAATGTCTGACAGGCCGCCATTCTGAATTTTGACATTAAGAGTTTGTTATAGCTTTTTTTTCTTTTGAGAGGTAGGTACATGTATAAATGGATCTTTCTCAAATTTCATATGAATGTTCCTCTTGGTCCTTATAGTTGTGCTATTTTGTTTTTAGGGCCGATCAGAAAAAACAAAATGGCCGACCGGCGGCCATCTTGGAATTTACCTCATAGGCCACCATTTTTCAATTAATAATGCCTTTTCTTAAGAAGAAAAAAGGTAAAAGATCCCACTTTTTCAGAACAAATGAAGATTGTCTGTGGTGGGCACCAAGATCTTTCTGGGATCTATTGTTTAATGTTCATACATTAATGTGCTCTGATATACGGGATATTCTTTATCAGATGTCTTAAATGTATATGACATATGATTCATATAAGTTAACGAAAGGTGTGGCGTTTGGTTTTCTGCATACGACATCATATTTCTTTATGCGATATGATATAGAATGAAATGAAATGAAATGTTTAAATTGCTACATTACATCCGTTTTCATTTGTAACAGGAAAGAAAATAGTGTGTTTCCACTTGGAATCGAACCCTCAATCTCCAAGTTCCTAGTCGGACGCTCTACCACACAGCTAAAGGGAAATTCCCTCTAGCTCGAAGCTAGAAGGCGACCTAAATCCTATGTACAATTAAAATAGTCCACACTATTCATCCTCCCTTTCTAAATGTGTTCACCCCGAAAACCAAAACCTAGATTCTAACTCCTCTGTCACCACAGGGAGGGCCACTGACACCATTTATAACAGGACCAGTTCCACCGGGGATCAACCCTCGATCACTAGGTTATATATATAAACAATATGCACATATATCCTAATTATAATATTGTTATGGGAGTTACCCCCACCCCTCACCCCAACCCCTTCCCCTACCCTGTTCGTACCGTATGATATTGTTTGTACATATAATTTGTTAATACATCTATGTACAGAATTGGCGTTGGAACTTAAAACAATACATAGATGGAAATTACTTGAAATTATTAAGCAAATGATTTTGTGATCAAATTATTTGATATATAGCTATCTAAACATTAAGCTCCCATAACTTTTCTCTATATTAAAATATGCAGACTTTATCACAACTTTTCAATATTTATGGTTGATTACATAAGAATTCAATTCCCAAAGTTGCATTGTTTAATAGATCTAACGCCAAATGCTACACATGTTTTTTATGATTAACTATTGACAAAATAATCTTTATTATTTAATATTTGCAATTACATTGTATATAATACAACGTCCATATGCATACCAACTAGGGAGAGGATTTACATAGGCTTGAAGCCTGTTGTCCAATCCTTTTGACTTTGTAACCTCTTGTCAATCAAATTTAAGGGAAATTTCCTCTAGCTCGTAGCAAGAAGACGACCTAAAACCTATGTACAATTAAACTTGCCACACATTAATCATACTTTTATGTTGGTATGATATGTCTACGTCATAATGCAAACTTTTATTACCTTACAACAACAGACAATTTAGTATTGAAACAAACCAGTATATGTGTCTGCCAATGCTCCCGTAATTAATCATTATCTTGCATTTCCATCTGGATCTCGGATGTGATTTTTTTGCTTTTGTTTTATTTTGTGTCTAACACACTAATACCGTTTATTTCAGTGCATATATTAAAATAAACACATTCGCTTCTCTGTAAATGGATCAATATTCATTTGTAATAAAAATTGATATTTTAGTTAAATTGTTAAAGCACTGCACTAAAATGTACATGTAGCTTGAAATACAACTCGTCAATCTAAACAAATTTGGTGTTATTTGGTTTACTCTAAATACTAACTTAATCCCGATTTTGAAACTTTCTGATATCGAAACTTAGTAAGTAACCCATTCAACAAAAACACTTCAATAGCTGTCGAAATATACATGCTATTGTTTGAAGTTTTAGCGTTTCAGTACTTTCAGTATTTTGATTTATGATTACGATCGTTACCTACATGGCCAAGATTATGGACTAATATCTTGGATCATAGAGCTTATTAGGCAATTCCGGTTTCCAGGTACACGGAGGACCTTACAGCTGTTGACTACTGGTAAATTGGGGGTCGTTTCAAAAACTATTTGTTTCGAACTCATATGCGTTGTCTAACTGATACTTCTACGTGCATTGTACACACACACACGTGTGTAATGGATTGAAATAGTTACAAACAAACGCCATTCAACTCCATTACGGATATGCTCTCCAATCTCAACTGTACATGTATGATTACATGTTTATTTGTGCCATTTCGTGTATTCTACATTTCATCTTAAAACACGAAACTTACATGTATAAATTTCAGATCTTTCGCCTTTTCGTCCGAAGAATGACATTCAGGCCGAAAGGACGAAAAGTCGAAAATTAATGATTGTTAGATATTTCATCGGTGTCAACGTGACGTCTGTTACGTTTATCGAGGTCATTGGCCAAACTTTACTTCTAAACCTTTTGTCGCACATTTTCTGTTGCTATAAGAGGGTATTGGCCAAACTTTACTTCTAAACCTTTTGTCGCACATTTTCTGTTGCTATAAGAGGGTATTGGCCAAACTTTACTTCTAAACCTTTTGTCGCACATTTTCTGTTGCTATAAGAGGGTATTGGCCAAACTTTACTTCTAAACCTTTTGTCGCACATTTTCTGTTGCTATAAGAGGGTATTGGCCAAACTTTACTTCTAAACCTTTTGTCGCACATTTTCTGTTGCTATAAGTTTTATCTCTTTCTAAATTCGATAGTTTCGTGAAATCTGTGTCATTTACGTACATAATTCATATCTACAGTTGAGTGTAGACTAAAGGTTACACAAAGTGCACTCCGAGTGCACTCCATTTGGACTTGGAGTGCACTCCATTTGGACTCCAGGTAAACTTGAGTGCACTCCGTTTGGACTCCATATGAACTTGGAGTGCACTCCAGGTCCACTCCGAGTCTACCTGAAGTCCTATCAGGCATTGCTACTTCTACATATAAGGGCCACATTAATCATATTATATTTTAAATTGTAGATAGTACAACATATACGTACATGTATCATATAAATCAATTAATACATATTTTTGTTGCTGTAGATGTTTATATTAAAGTGTCGTTATTTAGTTGTTTAACAAGCAATATAGACTATGCCTGCTGTTTAATCTTTGTATTATTTGTGTAATAAATTAGTTGAACTTGATATAAAAACCTTAAAATGTATACTCACATTACTGTATTTGAGTGACAATAACTGATACAAAATAACTGAATAAATCTTGAGGATTTACAATGCAATGAAGGAACAAGCCATAGTCATGATTTTTGATGGAGGATGTATTATAAAAGAAATAGCACAACATATATTTGACTTGTCCTTTGTGGTCTAACTTACAATATGTGAATTCTAGATCTGTGTGTGGATTTTAAATGTCGTGTAGTGATAAATTCAATCATAATAAAATATAGTGTTATAAGAAAGTTATATTTTAATTAAAACATTAGACATTCGAGTATAACGTGACTAAAATTTACTGTTTCACATTTGAAAGTTTTTAAACAACAACAACTTCAAAACACAATAACTAATGAATGGCTTCTGATAATTGGGTGTTGCCCGTCCCCTCCCTATTCAATGTTTTGTCTCATTTAGACAGATTTACACTTGACCATCTAATTAGATAATGACCCCCTCAGGCCTCATCCCTCCTGGTCAAAATTTACCTGTATCAGGTCTGATACAAGGTGTGAAGATCTGGAGATAATAACCCCGGGGCCCCTGGTTGTTAGTTGGGGATAGGTCATAACGGAAGTCCCCGGTCATAACACTTATACATGTATGACCTTTATATATAATTGCAGGTACATGCTGCTGACAGTCTAGACCCAGGGTTCATATTACCTGTATTTTTACCTGGACAAAACCAAGTATAGTCTCTTTCAATATTTACAAGTCTAATAATTACCTGTTCATTTATTTCAAGTTAAACTTAGCCTTCAATAGAAAATACTTTTTACTTAACAAAATGAAAAATGTTTAATAAACATTGTAGCGTGAATAAATTAAATACGATGAAGCATTCCACAGGTGAGTTGTTACCTGAGAATTATAGTTACTTTTCAAAAAAAGGCTATACTTTAGCCTTATCTGTAAATAAATTAATAATGTATTTACAGATAAGGCTAAAGTATAAATCAGTGGCGGATCCAGGGGGGTGTCACTGGGCGCACGTGACACCCCCCCCCCTGTCCTTGACCAGGATTTTATTTAGTAGTGAAATATAAGACCCATTTGATCTTGTGACACCCCCCAGCACTGTTCAGTGTACATTTGCACACTAAATACATTGGCACACATTTTTTCTTGGACTTATCAATCTCCTCAGTGGTAATTATTCAGTCTATCTATAACTCTGTCCAAGCCAAACACCCTGCCACCCAACTCCAAAAGTGTTGACTATATATTGACACTAATTGATATCTCCACCCCAGCATCAATTAACTAATTGATATCTCACACCCCAGCATCAATTAACTTGGTCAGTGAACCGTGATAATGTTTACAAGAATGACAACAGGTACAGAAATGTATACCAGCCTGTCTCTACCTGTGCAAGGGCATTTGGCATTGTTCAGTGCTTAGTAATTATCTGATACAGATAAGCTTATTAAAGTATCGCATACATGTACAATACATAATAATTATAAAATACAGTTACAAAATGTACAGTGTTTATTCAAAGATAAAAAACATTCATTAGTATCTAGCCAAATTTGGCTTATGAGACACTATCAAAATATTCCTTGAGTAATTAGATTACATTTGATTGATATTTTTGTTTTCTTTGATACATAAAACAAAATCCTTTATAGACTTCTTTCTATAAACTTTCTACTCTCATAAAAAATATCATTTCATTTTTTAGTATGTATCAGTAAAGCGTTAAAAGTTTGAAATTTCGCTTCCGTTTTATTAAGAATAAAAAAAATATCGGTTCAGAATAAAATCACATTCTATCAAAATTTGAGTTTCATCATGCATTTCTTCCGTGTAGAGGTATTAATTGCCTGTTTCTATAGTTGTGAGAATAGTCATTGTGAGAAAGTCACGTCAGGAAACAGACCTAAGCACATTAAAACATGTATGTAAATAAGCATTTTATCAAATTACATATTATTTGCAATGTTCATCGCTAGTGCAACTTTTTAATTTTAATTCCAAAATTAACTGCACATTGTCAGAGACGTTTATAACACAATGTTATATATGTCTGTGATATTGTATTTGAACAAATTTATTTGTTAAAACAACATGAAGTTTTTGCATTTGCCGCAAAATTAACTTGAAATTTGAAATGGTGACACCCCCCTGAAAAAATTCTGGATCCGCCCCTAATTAGTACCCATTGTTCTCACTCTGTACCTGTGTCCGATTTACTAAAATACAAGGATATATATATATAATATTGGCTGAGTGGGACATTTTCCAAAACTTCTGACTATAGTGTTGCTGGTATATATATCTGCAGTTATTCAGTCGTGAGCAAAACCATTATTTGTTATAATTCAGCAGAACTCTGATGATTATAGACTCCGAACCCTATATGGTCTAAATTATATAATATGGGAAGACACCAGACCTTGTATCTTCTAGTAACTTGAAACCTAAATACAAACACATACATATAATAGATAATATAATAGCCAAGACAAAAGTAATATTCTAACATACCACAAATGGTACATGGTTTAATTCTGATTGATCTAAAACTGGTCAACATATTTAACATTATGCAATATATCAATACTTTGGATTATCAGGTATTATTTGACTTATAGAGCACATATTAGCTTTGATTGCATAATAAAATATATATATAAAAAAAAAAGATAAATATAACTTAAAGTAAGACTCTTCTAATATTTAGAAATGTCAGTTGGCCACTATAATTATAACAGAAATTGATACATATTAGTTTCAACCCAATATGACAATTAAAGGCTTTTCATCAATTTTAAAGTCTATAACTTTATGGTCTTGATTACCATTGTAAATGTTTACTCATACTTGTGTTTGTAACATGTGATGTAATGTGTGACACTATCTTCAGTCAAAAAACTGTTGGTGCTCAAATGCCATACAAGCAAATAAAATATACACTGATCTGCGACAAGGCTCTCCAATGTCAGCAATGTTATTTTATAATAGCCAAAACCTAATTTGCGTCTTATATCCTCATACAACTACATTTGTTACCAAAGTTACGGTTAAATATCTCTATCCATGGAGGAATTAATTAGTAGAAACGAAATTACGACACAAAGATGGAACACAGAAGCATAAAATTACTAAATCATGAGAGAATTAAAGGTACATAATTTATATATATGGTACCACGGAATTATATTAGAGCTCTGATACTAAGTCTGTGATGGTACAAAGCACGGACAAAACTTGAGATCTATACAGTATAATTCTGTGGTCAAAGTTATACTTCAAGATTTTTCATCATTACACGGACTGCAAACCCAGTATACATGCAGTGCCTGTATCAGTACTTGGCTATCAAGTCACTCACCTGGAACAAATCTCAGGTGTGACAGACCAGAGTCAGTGGTTTTAAGCCTAATCATATAAGCTAAACTGATTTTAATAGAAGTTGAAATTAAGCCTTTCTTCATTACAATAAATTTTTCCTTTTGTGTAAAAAAAATTTAAAAAGTTAACATACATGAAATAACATACTTTTCTATTCATTGAAAATTAAATAAGTTTCATCAATACTTGTTTAATTACAATATTTAAATGGATAGATAATAGCATATACATGGACACATACACAAAAACCTTTTTTTGACATTCAGATGCACAGTAAAAAATGTTTATTTTTGTTTCTATACAAATATTATCAATATCATTTTAAACATTAAGCAATTAACTTTCATAAAAACTAGATAATTATACTGTATTTTATACATCTTTATTTACATGTAGGTTAATTGGTTCAATATGTTCACAACACAATTTTAAGTGTATTATAAAGTTGTGTAGTAGTGGTCCAGATATTTATTCCCTGTACACAAAACAACAAAACTTAATGTTTATTCTAATATCTATCTTTTATCTATTGTAAACAGAACTACATGTCTTATATAGTGTTTTATGTAATTTGAATGTGAACCACAAATAGAATTGAATTTCATGTCTTTAAAAATAGGACTTTAGGTAGACTCGGAGTGGACCAGGAGTGCACTCCAAGTTCATATGGAGTCCAAACGGAGTGCACTCCAAGTTTACCTGGAGTCCAAATGGAGTGCACTCCAAGTCCAAACGGAATGCACTCCGAGTGCATTTGGGTGTAACCTTTAGTCTACACTCAACTGTATATAAGGATTTAGGTACGTCATATTTTGCGCGCAGCAACAGGTTACCAACAATATAGTTTATGCTCCAAAATATCAAAAATAATGTGCATTAATATCACTTAATTTACATTTTGCATGATAGTTTTCCATTAACTCAGTGTTAATCTGGATTGTATTCACAGTAGTATAGATGTAGTCAAGACCATCGGACAATAACATGACGTCATTTTGTCGCGATGTTGAACTACGTTAAGTCGACGATTTGCACGTCGCCTCAGATAAGACACATTATAGACTATAATAGCTTTACATGTATGTCTATAATCATTAAGGTGATTGTGATTTTGAAAAAGCTCTTCCAGTTTGTTAATCCTTAATAAATTGGCAAAAATGGCATGCTTCTGTATAACAAAATACCTGAAATGTAAATAGAACTATTAAACGTCTAAGATTTTATTAATTGTCAATATGAATGCAATCTGGGTGCCAGATGGATATTCATGACGTCCTAACTGAATTATTTTGCACCTAGATTGCATTCATATTGAAAACATATACAATTTGACAGACTTTCAATGGTTTAAAATACACTATTAGACTGAAGCTTTTTGGAACATTACTACATGTACATCAGACTTTGAAATTATTTTACTCGGACGTCGTCGAGAACACCCATTTTAACGCCTACATCATATAATATGTAATTGATTGTATTTAATTCACGACCAAGTAGAAAGAAAGATATAAACAGCATTTTATTTTTGTTCTGTATATTGGAATAAATCAAACGCACGTGGAAATATATTTATACATTTTTTTTCGAAGGTGAAACACTTGCCTCGTTTGCTTCCAAATCAACATTAGAGTTTAAACTGGACACAAATTACTTTGCTAAATATTGTATATACAAATGTAATTATACCGTATAGTTGCCTGTATAGCCAACAGACTCAAATCAGTTTTAGACTATATCATTTCTTATACACAAACAGGTTTTTTAAGTAGTAGATATATTGATGAAAATACTAGGCTAATTTATGACATTATGAATAAAACTGAATTAAACATTATACCTGGACTTCTTATATTCATTGATTTTGAAAAAGCTTTTGATTCAGTTTTATGGATTTTTTTACACAAAATAATTTATCTTTTTAATTTTGGTGAAAGCATAAAGAAATGGATCAAAACTTTATATAAAAATACTGTATGTGCTATTACACAAAATCTTATACTATCTAAATTCTTTGATATCCAAAGAGGATGTAGACAAGGTGATCCAGTCCCTCCAAACCTGTTCTTACTTGTAGCTGAAATATTAGCAATTCTGGTAAAAAAAACCAATAAAAACAGTATGGGTGTTCAAATAAAACATAAAGATCATGAACTCTCACAGATTGCAGATGACACTTCAATAATTTTAGATAGGTGTAGAAACTCATTCAACGAAGCTTTTGATACTCTAGAATTCTTCGGTAAAATATCTGGTCTAAAAGTAAACAATGATAAAACAAAAGTGATTTGGATTGGCAGCAAAAATTTCAGCGCAGATGTCTATTATCATTGATTGAAATTAAAATGGTATTAGGTATTAATTTAGAAGAGATTGTAACCCTGAATTATGGGAAAGCTCTAAAAAAAATGTAAATAATAGTATATCCCAATGGTCACGTAGGATTTTAACACCAATAGGTCATATTGTAGAACTAAAATCAATTATAATACCGAAACTTAATCACCTGTTCATTGCGATTCCTACACCCACAAACACTATCATTCAGCACTGAACACATCTTTTTTCAACTTTAATCTTCTACTGACAAAGTTAAGCGAAATACTATTATTCAAAAATACGAAAGCAGTTCCTTACTCTCCCCATCTGGTACAACCCACATTTTAGTATTAATAAAAAGTCATTTTTGTCAGAAAATGGTATAATTATGGTATCAAAAATGTTTGTGATCTATTAGATCAAAACAACATGTTTTTAACCTTTGCAGATTTGAAGAAAAAATACTATCATCTCAGAGAACTTTTTAATTTATCATAGTATTTGCCAGTCTATAAGGCAATATTGCAAGCAATTAAATTACAACTTAACTACAGAAAACATTTTTGAAAGACCTTTCATACAAAAGCATATTTATATTATTGTAAAAAAACTGAAAAGATTGTAAAGACATGTATGACATATTTATAGTAAAATTAAAGTTGTAAATACAGCTGAAAGAAAATTGGTATCGAAAAAAATATATATATAGATTGGAAAAGTTCATATTGTATGGTTTTTAAAGTTACAAAATACACAACACTACAATGGTTTAAATAATATTGGAAAGTCAAAGGGCAGTATCTGCAATATATGTAAAGTGAAAATAGAAACTACAGAACATTTATTCTGGGAATGTCAACAATCTGTAAAACTATCGCAAGATTATAACAGAGAATATACAGCAGAAGAAGAAAATTAGTTGATTTTACACCAGAAACTATCCTTTTTGGAGCTACTGAAAATGCTGATATTCCCATGAATTATATACTGTTTAGATGGTTTGAATGAGTTTCTTGCATCCAGATATTATATTGAGCAGTTTACAAAGAAATTTTTTTTCAAAGATGGATGGAATGGAAATACTTTATTTTGAATATTTTTTCACATTTGTATGCAACATTGAATTCTTTTTGTTTATTGAGTACAGACACGCGGGTGTACGGGCATGCATGCAGTCACGCATATGTGTGCGCTTGAGCCATGCATGTGTATGCTTGGATCATGTATGTGTGTGTGTGTATATCCATGCCTCTGTTCACCTGTATGTAAGTGCATGTATGCACAAAGCTTTGTGCAATGCATGTAGTGAGCATGCATTTAGTGATCATGCATGTGTACATATGCTTGAGCCATTCAGGTGTGTGTTTGTGCACACCTCATGTACACCTGCATGTTAGTGCATGTATGCACATGGTCGTGTGTATTCACATAAATGTATGTAGTGATCATGCATATATGGGTGTATGCATACACATGGAGAGATATGCTGACACTATGGGTTTTTTTTGCCATGGCAACCACAGGAATGCATCATTCAAGATGGCCGCCAAGATGATGCAATCGGTCGGCGGCCATCTTGAATGATGCATTCCTGTGGTTGCCATGGCAAAAATACCCCCATAGATGTCATCAATTCTCTCTGTATTGAAGCAACATACCTTTCTTTTACCTTTCTTTTGAATTTTCTTGAAAGTTATCTTTTCAGGATGTTAAAAAGAAATTAGTCGAAAATGCTGCCATGGTAAAAAGATTGAAGAAAAGTATCTTGAAAGATTCAGCCATCTTGGATGATGCAATCTGTCGTCAGCCATCTTGGATGATGCAATCTGTCGTCAGCCATCTTGGATGATGCAATCTGTTGTCAGCCATCTTGGATGATGCAATCTGTCGTCAGCCATCTTGGATGATGCAATCTGTCGTCAGCCATCTTGAAGGTTCTTGTTGTTGGAGGTTTCATGTATTTTAACATGCTAACATGCTATTTTAACATGCTAACATGCTATTTTAACATGCTAACATGCTATTTTAACATGCTAACATGCTATTTTAACATGCTAACATGCTTTTTTAACATGCTGATATGGTGTTTTTAACATGCTAACATGCTATTTTAACATGCTAACATGCTAATTTAACATGCTGATATGGTGTTTTTAACATGCTAATTTAACATGCTAACATGCTAATTCAACATGTTAATTTGAGGTTTTTAACATGCTAACATGCTATTTTAACATGCTAACATGCTATTTTAACATGCTGATATGCTAATTAATCATGCTAACATGCTAATTCAACATGTTAATTTAAGGTTTTTAACATGCTAACATGCTATTTTAACATGCTATTTTAACATGCTGATATGCTAATTAAACATGCTAACATGCTAATTCAACATGTTAATTTGAGGTTTTTAACATGCTAACATGCTATTTTAATATGCTAATATGCTAATTTAACATGCTGAAATGGTGTTTTTAACATGCTAACATGCTAATTTAACATGCTAATTTGAGGTTTTTAACATGCTAACATGCTATTTTAACATGCTAAAATGCTATTTTAACATGCTAACTTAACATGTTAACATGCTAATTTGAGGTTTTTAACATGCTAACATGCTATTTTTAACATGCTAATATGCTATTTTAACATGCTAACATGCTGATATAGTGTTTTTAACATGCTAATATGCTCATTTAACATGCTGATATGGTGTTTTTAACATGCTAACATGCTATTTTAACATGCTGATATTGTGTTTTTAACATGCTAACATGCTATTTTAACATGCTAATTCAACATGCTAATTTGAGGTTTTTAACATGCTAACATGCTATTTTAACATGCTAATTTAACATGCAAATTTTGTGTTGAAACATTATGAAAGAAAAGGACTATATATGGTTTGGGCCTTTTTTGGCCCCCAAATTATCAAATTTTGAAGCAGATTATTGAACTCTCAAATTAATGTATTTCAAATATGGAGTACATCCCTGATAAAACTGAAACAATAATTATTTGTTGTTTCAACTCTGGTTGTCATGGAAACCATCTCAAATATGCATAAATTAGGGAAATTTGACCATTTAGTCAATTTTGGCCACTTTTTGAATAGTTTTTCTATTAGAAACTATTGAGCGCATTCTTGAACAAACTTAATATCAAATGAGAATATGTGGGCACTTATACCACAACTTTAGGAGAAATATAAACTTTGTTCAAGAATGCGCTCTATGGTTGCTGTGTGAAAATCTATGTAAAAATTGATCAAAATAGACCAAATATTTACATTTGCATAATTTATGCATATTTCGGATGGTTACCATGGCAACCATAGCACAAATAACAAATAAATATTATTACAATTGCATGAGGGATGTAATCTATACTTGAAATAATATCATTTGATTGTTCAATTATGAAATTTAAAATTTGATGGATTTGGGGGCCAAAAACAGGCAAAACCCTACATAGTCCTTTGCAAAAAAGTATTACAAATTTTGCAAAAAATGGCTTATAGTTCTGCAAAAAATGCAAAAAAATGAACAAAAAAGTAGTAAGAATATATAGTAAAACTTGCAAATTTTGTGTTGAAAACATTATGCAAGAAAATTTGCAAAAAAGTATTACAAATTTTGCAAAAAATGGTTAAGAATTCTGCAAAAAATGCAAAAATATGCAAAAAAATGAACAAAAAAGTAGTAAGAATATATAGTAAAACTTGCAAATTTTGTGTTGAAAACATTAAGCAAGAAAATTTGCAAAAAAGTCTATTTTCTGGGGTGGAAAAAAGTCAAATTCTTACTAGAATAACATTTTTCATTAAAACTCAATATTTAAGACTTTTGTCGTGTAACAGTGAAGTTTTCAGTCTAATTCAAGCTAGAATGTCAGAAAATCATGTTTTATCGGGCTTGGAAGGGACTTTATACTTCACAATGAAAAACCTCATTTTTTTCCAAATTTGAAAAAAAAATCATATTTTTTCTTTTTAAGCTACTTTGATAGTTTTCTGGTTCTTAGCATGACTTTAAAACATGCTAAGATCAAGTCTTTTCAGTGTTCCTGGGTCCAAGGTGTTGTGAGTGGTTCTGCTGTCCTGACATTCTACCACTTGTATTGGATTCAAAAATGTTCCTCTAAAACATGTTACATCATGTCATGTAGTATGTGTATTTGATCGTACTCATCAGTCTTATATGCGGTTCAATGTATATTTCCTGAAGTGTTAACGTATGCAGACGCTGAAAGTTTGATAGATTTTAAATGAACATGCATGTATATAATCATATGGATAATCTGAAAAAAAAAATCCTCAAGACATTGAGCTTTTAAAAAAAATCATCCGAACATTTCATTTCATTTTATTTTTGTACTTTTCAATGCATGCATACTTTTTATGAAATCATTTGAATAGGGGGATTCACAAATATTTTTTACAGAAATTAATGTGTCCCTTTCTTGTATTCTACTGGTCTAAGTCAGGTAATAGATCTATAGATACTTCCTGGTGTCGATAAATGATGCTGAGATGCCAACAAATATTTCTTCATTTGAATATCGGCATGTGTGCAATCAACGTCTGATTATTTATGTGGATGTGAATGTGATTCAATAGGTTCTACACAGACTTGTCTCTATTTCATCAGATGTACATATATATATTCCGCGTCCCCTCCCTGATGGCCTCTTAATTAATCAGCAGACAATGTGTGTTTATCGTCGCTACAAAATTGTCTTGTTGCGTCATCACCTGCTGTTTTTATCGAGGCTTTCCAGAGGAATGCAATTTTGCAAGTGGTCAATATAGACATTTTGAGTGAACTTTGAATACTGCATGATATAACAGGAAATACAAGTAGTAGTGCATATGTACATTCAAGAACTGCCATTTAGGCTTTCATGGGATGACCCTTTAAGTAACATTATACTGTAAATATATGTAGCTAAAGCACAATGTTTTTTTATTTGCCTTTACCAGTTGTTTACTGTATTTTATTTACATGGATTGCCATAAATCCTAGACGGTTCGAAAAAATGGAAGGAGAAGTTATAGATAAACAAATAATTAAAAAGTATAACTACTGTATTGTTTTGCAATAATCTGTTTGAATGAAGTGTTTGCGATACACACAACATCAGCTGGTGTCTTGGTATCTATTTATGACGACCCTCCACTTCAATCATCAACGTAGACCTGGATCTCGGCTAAACATGCGTTCACTAGGCCTACTTCCAGAAAATCACAATACACAACAGTACTTACTTTAACCATCGATAATTCTATCAGTATCATCATGCCTACAGTAGTTCTAAAAATGCATCAGCGACTCAGGCGTCAATGTGAAAGTAGGCCGTATCACACCAGGGCCCGTATTCATGAAACCGTTCTCATGCTCAAGCATGAATTTTGTGCTCAAGCCTTATTTCTTGTTCTGGCTATAAAATATTTAAAAAAAAATTAGTCAAAGATTTTGTATAAAATTGAAGAGATGCGAAGTCAAAAGCTGTTTTCAACATTTACAATGATTTTTGACTCTTCAACGTGATTCAGGTGAGTTTCTAGAAAGCTGACTTGAGCACAGAATCCATGCTTGAACATGAGAACGGTTTCATGAATACGGGCCCAGATCGCACCTCCTTTTCAAAGAGTGATACGATATCGCGTGCAAATAAATGCGGCAGTGGGGACCATTAAATTTGCTTTCTTGATAGACCAAATGGCCAAAACAGAAGTAAAAAGGCTACCTTAAAAAGTAAATGTCTTCCCGAAGACGATATTTAACAATATTAAAGGCAGTATTAAGTAATGAGTCATATGTTCTGGTGTAGAATATTTACTCGGGCCGTGTTTACTCATGATCAGTTTGGCATATTTGGTAATGGTGACATATTTCGAGGAATGTTTGCTGCACCAAAATGCATATTTCCCCCCCCAAAAAATAAAAAAAAAAGTGGATACCTTCTACAGAGTTAATATTTCCGAATATCAAATTATTATTTAACTTGATCGTATGGTATTGGGTAGATACTAGTACGGGGTCTTGACATCATCGCGGATTTCTGTGGTATTTCTGCACTAGATCTAAATCAAATATTTACGATTAAATACGGCGAATTGAAGAAAAAATTCCAGAAAGATAATATTCCATAGCATTTTTTTTTCTTTGGAAAGAAATCATGGATATGTATTGGACTGTTTTGAGTCCCTAAATGTTTATTTTCCAAACTCTAACTGTTATTGTTACCAGTTCAACTTGCATGTTTGCGACCCTGTTGGCTACTGCCGGGTATTAACATTACGCGACCTTCACTCTTTGCAATACACAAACCAGCCCACTTCCTATGTTGTTCTTGACACATTCTGAAAATCTCCGAAAAAATAACGATGCATGATTGCGACCAAGTCAAGGTTTTTGCTTGTTCTTGCGTATAGTGCACACCCCCTTCTTGACACTTTCAATTTTCCTTAAAAAAGTGCGCACTATACGCGAGAAATTACGGTAGCAATAACAAACTAATAATCACAAATTCAAGGTAGCCACCTGTCGGCCAAATTGTTTATCTGATCTGTCCCAAAATGGACTAGCATAACTAAGCACCATCGGGAATAAGATATAAGTGTGATCCATCCAGTATTTCTCAAGTAATAGCGATAACAAGAATTGTTTAAGGAAGGATGGACGATGGACAGATGATGGACAGACGATGCACCACAGATGCAGGGTGATTTGAATAGCCCACCATCTGATGATGGTGGGCTATAAAGGGAGCCCAATGGTCTTCACGGTCATCTGACTATCAATTGCAGGTACATCATACTAATGTGTAAAACAGCGATTGCACCATAATGTTACAAAATGGCTGCATAGGTTGCCATGTCAAAATGTTCTCGAACCATGAAAATAACAACACTTTAATGGTACTTCTCTTCCTTAACATCCCACCAATTTTCTACTCAACTGCACCAGTGGAGTTTGAGAAAGTTTAAAATGTGTTTTTCAAGATGGCGGCTTTGGTGGCCATCTTCGATTTTGGACCATCCTAAAAATAAAAACACTTAGTCGGAACCATATCAGGATCATTTCAGGTAAGTTTCAGCTCAATTGCACCAGTGGAACAAGATGGCGGCAGTGGCGGTCATCTTGGATTTTTAAACGACCCGAAAAATAACAACACTTTGTCGGGACAATTTAAGGACCTTTTCAGGTAAGTTTCAGCTCAATCGCACCAGTGGAACTTGCCTGTGCCGACCATCATGCATTTCGGACCAGGATCATCTCAGAAACATTTCAGTCAAGTTTCAGCTCAATCCCACTGGTGAAAGTTTAAAATGTGAAAAGCTTACGGATGACGGACGACGACGGACCAAGCACGATGACTATAGGTCATCCTGACCCTTTGGGTCAGATGACCTAAAAACCACTGACTCTGAATGTCGTTTTTTAAATGGTTTTATCTGAAGAATTTATTTGTTTCTGTAAAATGAAATATGAATACATTAAAGTCTATATTTATGGTAAATTACGAGATACAATAATTGTACCAGACACAACAACAAGAAGCCCAATGGGCCTGCATCACTCACCTTATATCAATCTCTGACTTATATTATAGTGTTATCCTAAAGTCGCCTAAAATCTTTTACTGTAAGACAGTCAGAAGAACATGTTAAGATTTAAACATATTTTACCCCTGTGAACATCATTTTCATTTGCAAATTTTGTTTTTGCTTCATCCAAGGAAGCTACCAGCCAAATATCATGTCTCTAGGCCTTTGGGTTTATCAGAAGAAGTCGCTCAAAGCTTTTAACAGATTTATCATGCTTCTAGGGCTTTTGGTATTTCAGAAGAAGTCGTTTACAGGTTTTAACAGATTTGACCATTGTGACCTTGAATATAGGTAAAGATCATTTTCATTTGCATATTTTGCTCAGCTTCTTCCAAGGAATCTACTAGCCAAATATGTCTCAAGACATTTTGGTTTATCATCAGAAGTTGTTCAAAGATTTTAACATATTTGACCTTTGTGACCTTGAATATAAACCAAGGTCAATTCTTTTCTCAAACTTTGTCGGGCTTCATCAAAGGAACCACCTGTCAGCCAAATATCATGCTTCTAGGGCTTTTGGTATTTCAGAAGAAGTCGTTTAAAGGTTTTAACAGATTTGACTCCTGTGACCTTGAATATAGGCCAAGGTCATTTCTTTTCGCAAACTTTGTCGGGCTTCATCCAAGGAACATTTTAGCCAAATATCATGCTTCCAGGATTTTTGGTATTTCAGAAGAAGTCGTTTGAAGATTTTAGCAGATTTGACCCCTGTGACCTTGAATATAGGTCAAGGTCATTTCTTTTTGCAAACTTTGTCCGGCTTCATCCCAGGAACCTTTCAGCCAAATATCATGCTTCTAGGGCTTTTGGTATTTCAGAAGAAGTTGTTTGAAGGTTTTAACAGATTTGACCCCTGTGACCTTGAATATAGGTCAAGGTCATTTCTTTTCGCAAACTTTGTCAGGCTTCATTCAAGAAACATTTCAGCCAAATATCATGCTTCTAGGGCTTTTGGTATTTAAGAAGAAGTTGTTTGAAGATTTTAATAGATTTGACCCTTGGGACCTTGAATATAAGACAAGGTCATTTCTTTTCGCAAACTTTGTCGGACTTCATCCAAGAAACATTTCAGCCAAATGTCATGCTTCTAGGGCTTTTGGTATTTTAGAAGAAGTCGTTTAAAGGTTTTAACATATTTGACTCCTGTGACCTTGAATATAGGTCAAGGTCATTTCTTTTTGCGAAATTTGTCAGGCTTCATCCAAGAAACCTTTCAGCCAAATATCATAATTCTAGGGCTTTTGGTATTTCAGAAGAAGTCGTTCAAAGGTTTTAACAGATTTGACCCCTGTGACCTTGAATATATGTCAAGGTCATTTCTTTTCGCAAACTTTGTCGTGATTCCTCCAAGGAACATTTCAGCCAAATATCATGCTTCTAGGGCTTTTGGTATTTCAGAAGAAGTCGTTTGAAGGTTTTAACAGATTTGACCCCTGTGACCTTGAATATAGGTCAAGGTCATTTCTTTTTGCAAAATTTGTCAGGCTTCATCCAAGAAACCTTTCAGCCAAATATCATAATTCTAGGGCTTTTGGTATTTCAGAAGAAGTGGTTTGAAGGTTTTAACAGATTTGACCCCTGTGACCTTGAATATAGGTCAAGGTCATTTCTTTTTGCAAACTTTGTTGGGCTTCATCCAAGAAACCTTTCAGCCAAATATCATGCTTCCAGGGCTTTTTGTATTTTAGAAGAAGTCGTTTAAAGGTTAAAAATAGATTTAACCTCACTGTGACCTTGAAAATGGGTCAAGGTCGTTTCTTTTCGCAAACTTTATTTGGCTTCATCCAAGGAAGCTACTGGTCAAATATGAAGTCTCTATGCCTGACGGTATTTTAGAAGAAGTTGTTTGAAGGTTTAGATATTTTTGACCCCTGTGACCTTGAAATAAGGTCAAAGTGATTTTTTTTCGCAAACTTTGTTCAGCTCCTTCCAAGAAATCTACCAGCCAAATTTCATGTCACTGGGCCTTTCAGTATTTTAGAAGAAGTCGTTTAAAGGAAAAAGTTGACGGACGCAGGACGGACGGACGACGGACGGACGCTGCACCATCACATAAGCTCAATTGGCCCTTCGGGCCAGGTGAGCTAATAACCCTTTTTGGCCCCGCCCCTCAGCCCCCTAGGGGATCAGTCCCACCATTAGTACAATTTTGAATCCTGAGCACCTAAGAATGTTTCCTACCAAATAAGGCTGATTTCCAATCAGTGGTTATGGAGAAAAAGTCGCTTAAACCAATATAGCTAAATGATTCTTTATGGCCCCAACCCTCAGCCCCCTGGGGGGTCAGTCCCACCATTAGTACAATTTTGAATCCTGAGCACCTAGGGATGCTTCTTGCCAATTAAAGTTGATTTCCAATCAGTGGTTATAGAGAAGAAGTCCCTTAAACCAATATAGCTAAATAACCCTTTTTGGCCCCGCCCTCAACCCCCTGGGGGGTCAGTCCCACCATTAGTACAATTTTGAATCCTTAGCACCTAAGGATGCTCTCTACCAAATAAGGTTGATTTCCAATCAGTGGTTATGGAGAAGAAGTTGCTTAAACCAATAAAGCTAAATAATTCTTTATGGCCCCACCTCTCAGCCCCCTGGGGGGTCAGTCCCACCATGAGTACAATTTTGAATCCTGAGCACCAAGGAATGCTTCCTACCAAATAAGGCTGATTTCCAATTAGTGGTTATGGAGTAGAAGTCGCTTAAACCAATATAGGTAAATAACCCTTTTTGGCCCCGCCCCTCAGCCGCCCCTCAGCCCCCTAGGGGGTCAGTCCCACCATAAGTACAAATTTGAATCTTGGGCAACTAAGGATGCTTCCTGTGAAATAAGGTTGATTTCCAATCAGTGGTTATGGAGAAGAAGTCGCTAATATCAATATAGCTAAATAATTCGTTATGCCCCCCCCCCCTCAGCCCCCTTGGGGGTCAGTCCCAACACGAGTACAATTTTGAATCTTGAGCACCTAGGGATGCTTCCTGCCAAATAAGGCTGATTTCCAATCAGTGGTTATGGAGAGGAAGTCGTTTAAACAATTGTTGACGGACGACGGACGCTACGGTATGGCATAAGCTCACCTCGGTCCTTTGGACCAGGTGAGCTAATAAATGTACATTGTTTAGATCTTGAGAAGAAAACATTAATATGAATATTGTTAAATGGACCCCTTTTGGCCCAGCCCGTCAGGCCCCATCTTTTGTATAAATATGAATCCCAGCTAGCTTGGGAATGCTACCACTGAATTATGAATGTTGTACATTGTTTAGATCTAGAAAAGAAGTCAAAACTAGAACTGTAAGCCGATGGCTGACTAATACCCCCCCGCTACCTCTTATTAGAGGTGTCTGACATGTTTTTGAAAAAAACATGATGTAGTACAAGTTGTATATAACATGCATTATATAATGTCAACAGTCAGCAGAATTTTAAAAGCCGAACGGACAAATTTTAACCTGTGTATAGTAATCCTCAACATTACTTACTGCGAAGTTTCATTGAAAATGACCCAGTAGTTTAGAAGAAGTTGTCCAGACATCATGTTATTACGGAAACCTGTGTATAGTCACCTCATTACCATGGCAACCAAAATTTTGACAAACGAAACCCTGTATGCAAATCTATACATGGTCCCCAACAATACTGCCAAGTTTCACTGAAATTGATCCAGTAGTTTAGGAGGAGTTGTCCGGACAACACATTATAATGGAAACCTGTGTATAGTGACCTGGTTACCATGGCAACCAAAATTTTGACAAACAAAACTCTGCATGCACATCTACACATGGTCCCCAACAATACTGCCAAGTTTCATTAAACTCGATCCAGTGGTTTATAGGAAGTTGTCCGGACAACACGTTATTACGGAAACCTGTGTATAGTGACCTGGTTACCATGGCAACCAAAATTTTGACAAACGAAACTCTGCATGCACATCTACACATGGTCCCCAACAATACTGCCAAGTTTTATTGAAATCGATCCAGTAGTTTAGGAGGAGTTGTCCGGACAACATTTTTCTACGGACAGACGGACAGACAGACAGACGGACAGACAGACGGACAGACAAGCTGATTCCAGTATACCCCCCCTAACAATTATGAATATTGGACACATTTTGGCCCCACCCCTCAGGCCCCTGGGGGGGGGGGTGTCAGCCAAATCATTTGTAAAATTTGAACCCCAGCCACCTAGGGATGCTACCACTGAAATATTAATATTGTACATTGTTTAGATCCAGAGATGAAGTCGTTAATGTGAATATTGCCAAATGAACCCCTTTTTACCCTGCCCTTCTGGTGGCCCCTTGGGGGTCAGAACCCATATCATTTGTATAAATTTGAATCCAAGCCACCTAGAGATGGTACCATTGAAATATAAATGTTTTACATTGCTTAGATCCAGAGAAGAAGACATTGATATGAATATTGTCAAATTGACCCCTTTTGGGCGAAGTGGGGGGGGTCAGTCCCATCATTTGTATAAATTTGAGTCCCAGACACATAGGGATGCTTCCCACCAAATTTGATTAAATTCCAATCATTGGTTAAGAAGAAGTCAATTGTTGACGGACGGACGCCAGACGCCATGGTATGGCAATAAGCTCACTAGTTGATACTTTGGACCAGGTGAGCTAAAAAGTAACAGTTTCAAACAACAAAATGATTTTGATTCAGGAATGTGATTATTTTAATTACATAAGTTGTTTTCTTCAGCTGAAGCAAAATGTTGCATCTAAAAATTTGAAATAAACAGTTGTAGCTGTAATGTCTGTACAAGAACAAGGTAGCAATTTGGAAGCTTTCGGTAAAACCTAGGAAAAACAATTATACAGCAAACCCAGATAGTCTACTTACTTATACGACAATACTAAAACATCACTAACAAGGAATATCCACAGAAACAATACTGAATAAAAGTTGGATAAAAACAGTTGATTTATCACATAGTAAAAAGCTTATAAAATGTTAAACATTAGCACAACCACGACACATTGTACCAGAAGTACAGTGGAACCTCTTTCCTGTCCGATAATGTTTCTAGAATGAGGTTTTTAATACAAATCACAAAACCATGATATAATAAACAGATTACTTAAACATCATCAAGATTGTCCACAACATTAATTATAATTATGTTGAACCCAACTTTATTTTACCGTAAATATAACAAACTTGGGACTTGTGATTTGTAGCCTGTATCAATAATATGATCTCCAGATGATCCATGTTTAGGAGGTTCTATTGTATATGTTATAGGAAAGAATGAAATTTCACAACCAACTTGTTTCTTTCTCTCAAAGAAATCGGTAGTCTTACACTAACTATATATGGAATATATCTCATTGACATGATACTTTCCAATTCTACCAATACATGATCATTAAGTATTCCAACAGCCCAATATACATCTATTTTAAGAATTCAATCAGATTTGATGACACATAACAGGGTAAGTGTTATTTTGTTTCTTTTTTAATAGCCAAGCAAATTAATAATACGAACAGCTGTAGAAATCAACCAGATTAAACTACATAATATCTTAAATATTCTTATTCCTAGTGTGACTATCACTATCTCTGCATGCAAAAAGAAAATCATAATCATGATGTCTGTTTGCATTCTTAAAGAAGACCTTAACAAGAGACTGTGACAGTATTGATTTATAACCATTACAAAAGGCAATGAAATTAAATATTCTTCAATTTTTGTAACAGGGCTCAAATATTGAAAAAAATGTAGGACCTACAGTGAGTAATCAAACCTACCATGTGGTATTCTTTTCATCCTAATTACTCAAAGAGAAACACTGATTTTGTTCCCTGCAACCCTGATGTCATATTCGAGGGGTGTTGAGAGTGTTAGTGAGTGTATCCCCTGGAGTATCGATGATGTCATATTCCAGGGGTGTTGAGAGTGTATCCCAAGGAGTATATCGATGATGTCATATTCCAGGGGTGTTGAGAGTGTATCCCCTGGAGTATCGATGATGTCATATTCCAGGGGTGTTGAGAGTGTTAGTGAGTGTATCCCCTGGAGTATCGATGATGTCATATTCCAGGGGTGTTGAAAGTGTTAGTGAGTGTATCCCCTGGAGTATCGATGATGTCATATTCCAGGGGTGTTGAGAGTGTTAGTGAGTGTATCCCCTGGAGTATCGATGATGTCATATTCCAGGGGTGTTGAGAGTGTATCCCCTGGAGTATCGATGATGTCATATTCCAGGGGTGTTGAGAGTGTATCCCCTGGAGTATCGATGATGTCATATTCCAGGGGTGTTGAAAGTGTTAGTGAGTGTATCCCCTGGAGTATCGATGATGTCATATTCCAGGGGTGTTGAGAGTGTTAGTGAGTGTATCCCCTGGAGTATCGATGATGTCATATTCCAGGGGTGTTGAGAGTGTATCCCCTGGAGTATCGATGATGTCATATTCCAGGGGTGTTGAGAGTGTTAGTGAGTGTATCCCCTGGAGTATCGATGATGTCATATTCCAGGGGTGTTGAGAGTGTTAGTGAGTGTATCCCCTGGAGTATCGATGATGTCATATTCCAGGGGTGTTGAGAGTGTATCCCCTGGAGTATCGATGATGTCATATTCCAGGGGTGTTGAGAGTGTTAGTGAGTGTATCCCCTGGAGTATCGATGATGTCATATTCCAGGGGTGTTGAAAGTGTTAGTGAGTGTATCCCCTGGAGTATCGATGATGTCATATTCTAGGGGTGTTGAGAGTGTTAGTGAGTGTATCCCCTGGAGTATCGATGATGTCATATTCCAGGGGTGTTGAGAGTGTTAGTGAGTGTATCCCCTGGAGTATCGATGATGTCATATTCCAGGGGTGTTGAGAGTGTATCCCCTGGAGTATTGATGATGTCATATTCCAGGGGTGTTGAGAGTGTTAGTGAGTGTATCCCCTGGAGTATCGATGATGTCATATTCCAGGGGTGTTGAGAGTGTATCCCCTGGAGTATCGATGATGTCATATTCCAGGGGTGTTGAGAGTGTATCCCCTGGAGTATCGATGATGTCATATTCCAGGGGTGTTGAGAGTGTTAGTGAGTGTATCCCCTGGAGTATCGATGATGTCATATTCCAGGGGTGTTGAGAGTGTATCCCCTGGAGTATCGATGATGTCATATTCCAGGGGTGTTGAGAGTGTTAGTGAGTGTATCCACTGGAGTATCGATGATGTCATATTCCAGGGGTGTTGAGAGTGTTAATGAGTGTATCCCCTGGAGTATCGATGATGTCATATTCCAGGGGTGTTGAGAGTGTTAGTGAGTGTATCCACTAGAGTATCGATGATGTCATATTCCAGGGGTGTTGAGAGTGTTAGTGAGTGTATCCCCTGGAGTATATCGATGATGTCGTATTCCAGGGGTGTTGAGAGTGTATCCCCTGGAGTATCGATGATGTCATATTCCAGGGGTGTTGAGAGTGTTAGTGAGTGTATCCACTGGAGTATCGATGATGTCATATTCCAGGGGTGTTGAGAGTGTTAGTGAGTGTATCCCCTAGAGTATATCGATGATGTCATATTCCAGGGGTGTTGAGAGTGTTAGTGAGTGTATCCCCTGGAGTATCGATGATGTCATATTCCAGGGGTGTTGAGAGTGTATCCCCTGGAGTATATCAATGATGTCATATTCCAGGGGTGTTAAGAATGTTAGTGAGTGTATCCCATGGAGTATCATGGGTGATTTTTCTACACTATAAGCATATAGCAAGGTACCCTGGTATGTATTTGTAATAAATATATCATATGTAGATAAAGGTCTTACTAGACTTTGTGTATGAGCTATAATAGAGGACTGTAGGTCTTACTAGACTTTGTGTACAAGCTCTAAAAGAGGACTTTAGGTCTTACTAGACTTTGTGTACAAACTCTAAAAGAGGACTGTAGGTCTTACTAGACTTTGTGTATAAGCCCTAATAGAGGACTGTAGGTCTTACTAGACTTTGTGTACAAGCCTAATAGAGGACTGTAGGTCTTACTAACCTTTGTGTACAAGCTCTAAAAGAGGACTGTAGGTCTTACTAGACTTTGTGTATAAGCCTAATAGAGGACTGTAGGTCTTACTAGACTTTGTGTATAAGCCTAATAGAGGACTGTAGGTCTTACTAGACTTTGTGTACAAGCTCTAAAAGAGGACTGTATGTTTTACTAGACTTTGTGTATAAGCCCAACAGAGGACTGTAGGTCTTACTAGACTTTGTGTACAAGCTCTAAAAGAGGACTGTAGGTCTTACTAGACTTTGTGTATAAGCCTAACAGAGGACTGTAGGTCTTACTAGACTTTGTGTACAAGCTCTAAAAGAGGACTGTAGGTCTTACTAGACTTTGTGTATAAGCCCTAAAAGAGGACTGTAGGTTTTACTAGACTTTGTGTAAAAGCTATAATAGAGGACTGTGGGTCTTACTAGACTTTGTGTATAAACCCTAATAGAGGACTGTAGGTCTTACTAGACTTTGTGTATAAGCCCTAATAGTGGACTGTGGGTCTTACTAGACGTTGTGTATAAGCTATAATAGAGGACTGTAGGTCTTACTAGACTTTGTGTACAAGCTCTAATAGAGGACTGTGGGTCTTACTAGACTTTGTGTATAAGCCCTAATAGAGGACTGTGGGTCTTACTAGACTTTGTTTATAAGCTCTGATAGAGGACTGTTGGTTTGTAATATGTTTGCCATCAGCAGATATCCCACATGTGACAAAGGCAGCCCCTGAGCAAAGTCTGAAATCCACAAATTTGGAGTGAGGCGGGGATTGATGTTTAACGGAACCTGAACTCCTAACTGTTAAATCTCATCAAACAAAAGTAGAAATGGTTTAGTGTTGTCTGCTACCTAACATTTTATAGTATTGATGATGGTGACTTTATGATCTCGGTTTGTAACTGGTCAGATAAGCATCTCACATGACTGAGAACCATGAATTCAATACAACACTGCATTTTTTAATCTTGACCTAAAATAACATCTGATAATAACTGTAACAAACACCATATGATAATCCTACTCAACACTTTCATAGGAATGTACTGATAAATAACAAACACCATATGATAATCCTACATAACACTTTCATAGGAATGTACTGATAAACAACAAACACCATATGATAATCCTACATAACACTTTCATAGGAATGTACTGATAAATAACAAACACCATATGATAATCCTACATAACACTTTCATAGGAATGTACTGATAAACAAGAGATCCAAGAGGGATCTTTGTCTCAGGTGACCTAAAAACAGGATCCTCATAACATGCGGAAAGCAATCAGCCAATCAGGTCACAGCAGCCTAATTAAATATGCGCAGAATATGCCGATAATCAAACTTGAGCGAGGGATTTTGGTAATTAGTCTACCAAGCAAGTTTCATCAAAATTTAATTATTCCTTCAAAAGATAATGTGTGGAAAGCAATCAGCCAATCAGGTCACAGCAGCCTAATTAAATATGCATGGAATATGCTGATAATCGAACTTAAGTGAGGGGTTTAGGTAATCAATCCAGTACTCCTCAAGAAATAGTGATAACAAACTAATACTGTAAAATCCAAGATGGCCACCTGTCGGCCACATTGTTTAACGAATCAGTCAGAAAATGAACCATGCACAACAAGGAACCAAAGAAATTTGAAAATGATCCATTGAGTACTTCTTAAGAAATAGCTATACAAAACCATTACTGTAAAATCCAAGATGGCCACCTGTCGGCCATAATGTTTATCATATCAGTCTGACAATGAACCATGCACACCTATGCACCATGCATGGGGAACATACATATGAAATTTGAAATGATCCATCCAGGACTTCTCAAGAAGTAGCGATAACAAACTATTACTGTAAAATTCAAGATAGCCACCTGCCGTCCAAATTGTTTATTCGATCTGTCAAAAAATAAACCGTGCCCAACTAGGCACTAAGGGGAACCTACATAATGAATATAAAAGTGATCCATCAAGTACATTTTCAAGAAATAGTGATAAATTTTAAATGTAAAATCCAAGATGGCTGCCTGTTGGAAAATGGACCATGCACAACCAGGAACCATTGGGAACCTACATTATGACATTTGAAAATGATCCATTAAGTACTTCTCAAGAAATAGTGATAACAAGAATTGTTTAAGAAAGGACGGACGCCGGATGGACGACGGAAGGAAGACGGACCATCTGATGATGGTGGGCTAAAAACAATTAATGTTTCTGTAAAATGAATGTCAATGTAAAATACAGGTGCATGTATATCTATACTTTGTGTAATAAAATATTTCTAGAGACAGGTTGGACTGTTGTGGTTTGCTCGTTACAAGACTACCCTTATATATAAACAATAACCTTGGTGACTCTCCTCCTATACTTTCCGTTCTACTGGCTTTCACCATCACCATTGTGATCGCCTCCATTGCCCTTTCCCCTTACATGTTCACAGTCGCAGTTCTAGTAAAATTGCATGACAATATTGAACATGTTTAATTGTTTACACACAATGTTCAGTGACAGTTAGTTCCATGTTAAGTTAACAACACACAAGTTGAACTATGTACATATGATGATGGTTTTCAGGACTATACTGTCTGTCACAAAACGACATTTTATGCAAAACATTCAGGAAAATTTCACTAATATATTCATAGTGTGTTCTGAGATTCAACATAAACACATTTTTATATGAAATTTATCCTAGGGTGAAGTGGATTCAATTTCGTATAAAGCGTGGGTCCCAACCAGGAAATAAAGTAAATTCTTTACAAGAGGCCCAATGTGCCTGCATCGCTTACCATCTTATTCTTTTCCCCGAGGGGGAATGGAAATCCCAGGGTTATTGAAATTTACAATGAAACAAAGTCCCTGATGATCGTTCTATCTATGTTAAGAAAGAGGCTTGTATCTCTGAATTTGAAGAGGATTTTTGAAATTTAAGATAATTTCCCCTTTGGGGCCCTGCCCTGGCCCCTTGGGTAGGGTCAGGAATCCTAATTTTACAAATCTGTATCCTCATCAACTAAGGATAATTTTAACCAAGTTGAAAAAATTCAATCCACTAGTTCAGGTCAGGTGAGCTAAAAACAGACCTTCATTTCGTCCTTCATATGTGATAACTTTTTCACAAACTTCGGGCCAGGTGAGCTAAAATCTTTAGAAACCAACATGGTCAGAATAATTGCTACATTGTATGTAAGTGTATTGGGAACAAATTTGTGTTCCTTCTCAGTGTATCTACAGTTTCAAGTTTACGGCACGGTATATATAGTCACACAAACTATTCTCACAATGACAGCATAGTCAGTTGTAGTCCAACAATCTACAACGGTCCTTCGGGAGACAGGATTTGACAGAGAGGCAATTGTATTCCTGTAAGATGGTTTAGCCTAATACAGGGAAGAAGTCTATATCACATAATACTTAAGTCCACCATATGTAGCAACCATCGTAGATGACCACTAGGATAATGTCATATAATATGTTATCATGACTGGGTCCGACAGGGCAGTATGTTTCTACCGCTCTGTGCCTCCTCCACTAGTCGTATGTCATAGTCCTCAGCTAGCATTAGGCTGGCAATACAGCCGTCAAATCCCTGTGTAAACTTTCTCAGGGTATTTTGTGAAACGTTTGGCAGTCCCCCTGAAATCACACAGATTTAAAAAAAAAAAGAAAAGATAACAAAAGTGTACAGATATAATTATGTAAAGTAACCTCAGTTATTTGTTAAACAAGCTATATAACATCAGTATATTTGTTTGTCAAACAGGAGATTTATCATTTTACTAATTTTCTCAAAAAATACAATAAATGCATATGTTGTGTTATACTCTCCTTATACCTATATACAACATTTTATTTTTTTAATGTTGAGTTATCCCTCTTACAAAGTGAGCAGAGCGAGACCGTGTAGATCATCAGTGACCAGATAGCTCAATTGTTTGAGTGTCTGCCTAGAGTTTTGAATTTAGTTACCCTCTTACCTTTATACAACAGTTTGTTTGTATTGAGTTAATTATCCCCCTTACCTATATACAACAGTTTGTTTGTATTGAGTTATCCCCCTTACCTATATACAACAGTTTGTTTGTATTGAGTTATCCCCCTTAACTTTATACAACAGTTTGTATTGAATTATCCCCCTTAACTTTATACAACAGTTAGTTTGTATTGAGTTATCCCCCTTAACTTTATACAACAGTTTGTTTGTATTGAGTTATCCCCCTTACCTATATACAACAGTTTGTTTGTATTGAGTTATCCCCCTTACCTTTATACAACAGTTTGTTTGTATTGAGTTATCCACTTACCTATATACAACAGTTTGTTTGTATTGAGTTATCCCCCTTACCTTTATACAACAGTTTGATTGTATTGAGTTATCCACTTACCTATATACAACAGTTTGTTTGTATTGAGTTATCCACTTACCTTTATACAACAGTTTGTTTGTATTGAGTTATCCACTTACCTATATACAACAGTTTGTTTGTATTGAGTTATCACCCTTAACTTTATACAACAGTTTGTATTGAGTTATTGCCCTTACCTATATACAACAGTTTGTTTGTATTGAGTTATCCCCCTTAACTTTATACAACAGTTTGTATTGAGTTATCGCCCTTACCTTTATACAACAGTTTGTATTGAGTTATCCCCCTTAACTTTATACAACAGTTTATATTGAGTTATCCCCCTTACCTATATACAACAGTTTGTTTGTATTGAGTTATCCCCCTTAACTTTATACAACAGTTTGTATTGAGTCATCCCCCTTACCTATATACAACAGTTTGTTTGTATTGAGTTATCCCCCTTAACTTTATACAACAGTTTGTTTGTATTGAGTTATCCCCCTTAACTTTATACAACAGTTTGTTTGTATTGAGTTATCCCCCTTAACTTTATACAACAGTTTGTTTGTATTGAGTTATCCCCCTTAACTTTATACAACAATTTGTATTGAGTTATCCCCCTTACCTATATACAACAGTTTGTTTGTATTGAGTTATCCCCCTTAACTTTATACAACAATTTGTATTGAGTTATCCCCCTTACCTATATACAACAGTTTGTTTGTATTGAGTTATCCCCCTTAACTTTATACAACAGTTTGTATTGAGTTATCCCCCTTACCTATATACAACAGTTTGTTTGTATTGAGTTATCCCCCTTAACTTTATACAACAGTTTGTTTGTATTGAGTTATCCCCCTTAACTTTATACAACAGTTTGTTTGTATTGAGTTATCCCCCTTAACTTTATACAACAGTTTGTATTGAGTTATCCCCCTTACCTATATACAACAGTTTGTTTGTATTGAGTTATCCCCCTTAACTTTATACAGTTATTTGTTTGTATTGAGTTATCCCCCTTAACTTTATACAGTTATTTGTTTGTATTGAGTTATCCCCCTTAACTTTATACAGTTATTTGTTTGTATTGAGTTATCCCCCTTAACTTTATACAATTATTTGTTTGTATTGAGTTATTCCCCTTAACTTTATACAGTTATTTGTTTGTATTGAGTTATCCCCCTTAACTTTATACAATTATTTGTTTGTATTGAGTTATTCCCCTTACTTAAATACATAATTTTGTTGGTATTGAGTTATCAATGCCCCTTACCTATACAACAATTTGATGGTAATGAGTTATTCCCCTCACTATACAACAATCTGATTGTAACAAGTTTTCCCCCATACCTTTAAAACAGTTTGATTGGATTGGGTTTTCCCCCTTACCTATATACATCATTTTGTTGGTATTGAGTTATCTATCTCCCTTACCTATACAACAATCTGATTGTAATGAGTTATTCCCCTAACTATACAACAATCTGATAGTTTTCCCCCATACCTATATACAACTGTATACAACATTTTGTTGGTATTGAGTAATCCCCCTTGCCTTTAAAACAGTTTGATTGGATTGGGTTTTCCCCCTTACCTATATACAACAGTTTGTTGGTATTGAGTTATCTATCTCCCTTACCTATACAACAATCTGATTGTAATGAGTTATCCCCCTTACCTATATACAACATTTTGTTGGTATTGAGCATTGTGTAACTGCCTGGGGAACTCCCTTCCACAATTTCAGTTTCATCCACCTCTAGGAATCCATCTTGTTTGTCCCTGAAAACATTCAAACAAGAGGCTCAATGTGCCTGCAACGCTCACCTGGTATCAATCTCTTACTTGTAACCCAAAAGTCACCTAAAATCTATTAGTGCAAGACATTTAGAAGACATGTTAAGATTTAAACATATTTCACCCCTTTGACCTAGAAAGTAAAATTTGTTTGGCTTCTTCCTAGAAATCTAGCAGCCAAATATCATGTCTCTAGGCCATTTGGTATTTCAGAAGATGTTGTTCAAATGTTTTAACAGATTATACCCCTGTAACCTTTAATATAAGTCAAGGTCATTTATTTTTGCAAAATTTTTCCGGCTTCATCCAAGGAAGCTACTGACCAAATATCATGCTTCTAGGCCTTTTGGTATTTCAGAAGAAGTTGTTAAAATGTTTTAACATATCTGAACCCTGTGACCTTGAATATTGGCCAAGGTCATTTCTTTTCCCAAACTTTGTAAGGCTTTATCCAAGGAATCTTTCAGCCAAATATCATACTTCCAGGCATTTGGGTTAATTAGGAGAAGTTATTTAATGGTTTAAACAGATTTGATCACTGTGATTTTGAATATACACCAAGGTCATTTCTCTATGAAAACTTGTTTTGGTTTCTTCCATGGAATATTTCAGACAACTATCAAGCTTCTAGGCCTTTTAGTTAATCAGAAGGGGTGGTAAAAAGGTTTTAACAGATTTGACACCTGTGACCTTGAAAGTCATTTCTTTCCGCAAACTTTGTGGGGCTTCATCCAAAGATTCTTTCAGCCAAATATCATGCTTCTAGGCATTTTAGAATTTCAGAAGATGCCATATAAAAGTTTTAACAGATTTGACCCCTGTGACCTTGAATATGGGTTAAGGTCATGTATTTTTGCAAGATTTATCTAGCTTTATCAAAGAAAGCTACCAGCCAAAAATCGACCACACCATCGCATACCTTAATTTCCTGCGTTTTACCCGCACCAAGGGTATAGCCTGCAGGAAGTAAATTAGGGCATTTTTTAGGCTTTTGTAAAATAAATTCCAGATAACCTGCACTGCCAGATTGCCCGGGGGTTATACGTTGAATACATACCTAGTGAGTATATATACAGTGTACTTTGTATGTCGCATTTTGGTTTATTGTTTTGAATGTTATTCATATTATATAGCTAAATAATTCTTTTTAGCCTGCCCTCAGCCCCCGGGGGGGGGGGGGGGTCAGTCCCACCAAGAGTACAATTTTGATTCCTGCATGAGCACCTAGGGATATTTTCTGCCAAAATATTTTATTCATATCTTGTAATTTTTACTTCATGTTTATATATGGGTATGTTTTGTTCATATTTTTCCGTATATTTATAAGTAAACTTTTTCTCAGAAATACTGAACAATACACATAATTAACATAGTGAATACGTTATGTAGGGCGTAAATGATATGTATCGTTCTTTGCTCATGTGTTTAAAGTGTCAAAATTATCAACACGTGTCAAAGGGTTTAGCTGTATTTGATTCCTACGAGTTTCTTTTAATACATTTCAGATCGTGATGGAAGCATGTGTGTTCTGCATGCAAACCCTCTCTGATGATGGCCCCGCAACATGTAAGTTAAGAAAAAAAGGAAGTGAGACAATAAACGAGGTGAGTGAACACAAAGGAGACTCAATTAGAACCATACCCGGACAGCTGATTCACAAAGATTGTCGCAGGGATTACGTGAATCCTAATTATCTGATTACAGAAATGAGGCTGGAAATACACCTACTGGACCTAGAGCCCTGCGATCGACAACACCAGACTTTATTTTCAAAGAAAATTGCCTGTATTGTTGTCAACATGCCAAAATCAACGAAAGAAAAAGAGGCCCGATGCGTATCCAGTGAAGACCATTGAATATAACAAAACACTGAAAGAGACATGTGCCTTACGGAATGACGAGTGGGCGGCAGAAGTACTAGGGCGACTCAATATGGCCTCAGCTGATCTCCATGCGGCGGATGCTGTTTACCATCACCAGTGTAGCATCAACTTTTGGACAAAACGACAGCTTCCAAAGTCTCGGATGACAGATGACACAAGTATTACTAGCACCCTGGACGTCCAAAGAAATCTAGATCAGAGAAAGCATTTCTCCAGCTGGTTGAACATATCACGGAAAATGATACAGAGCAAGTGACGGTGAATGATCTGGTGAGATCAATGGAAAAACTATGCGGTGAAGAGGCATTCAGTACAGTGTACATGAAAAGGAGACTGTTAAGTTACTTTGGTTCATCTATCATCATCACAAACATCAATGGACAACCTAACGTGATAACATTTAAAGAAAATACATCACATATACTACACGAGTTTTATCAACGACCAAAGACATTAGATCCCGACGAAGAGAAGAAAGCTGTAATTCATACTGCTGCAAAGCTGATAAAAGCTGACATAAAATCAATTTCAGCTACATTCAAGTCGGAATACCCTTCAGCAGATTATATTTCGTCAATCGCACAAAATACAGATTTCGTCCCAGCAGCCCTTCAGATGTTCCTTACTGATATTTTTGGACAGGCTGATTCAGCTCTCAAAGTAGCATCGATCGGACACGCTATTATCCAGGCATGTCGACCAAGAACCCTTATTGCCCCCCTTCAAATTGGCCTTGGAGTGCAGATGCACCATCAATTTTCTTCCAAGATGCTACTGGATACACTGAGCTCTTTGGGATTTTCATCTTCATACACAGAAGTGCAGAAATTTAGATTGAATGCCTCTGCGGCTAATGGGAATGGTGTAGCTACTCAGAAAGATGACAGCAGAATAGGCTCCTTCATTCAATATGTTGCGGACAATGTCGATCACAATGTGCGGACATTAGATGGACAAGGAACATTCCATGGCATGGGCATTATTGAAACAGTTTCTCCTGGATCATCTAAAAGGAAACCTGTTCCTCGCGCATCTCCCACTCTTCAGGAGATTACAGACCTAGCTAGGATCAAAATATATCCGTACAAAGAACAGCATCATAACGCATTGTGCACACTGAAGTACGAAATCCTTGCTGATTTTTCTGGGATGGACGATGTATGGAAAATTGACCTCCTCTCTAGAAGCTCTTTGCCGCATGAAAATAAATACCACAGCTGGTCTGCTACGATGCACAAAGTACTTGAAGGCAATTTTCCTGGGAAATCGTCTGTCACCTTCCTGCCTCTCATAAGACATGAATCCTAGTGACAACTCAACCCTCCACTTTGTCTGTAAAGAAGCGTTCAGAAATAATGTCAGCCCGATGCTAACCTTCGATCAGCCGTTGTATTGGAAAGCAAAGACCATAATACAGAACGAACCAGCTGGCAGTCGTCTCCAGTCAATCATATTGCGATTAGGTGGTTTTCATGCAGAGATGAGCTTCATTGGGACCATTGGTCACCTGATGGCCGGATCTGGTTTATCAGAACTATTAGAAACAGTATATGCCCCTACAGCAGTAGCACACATGCTAACCGGAAAAGAAATTGTCAGAGCGGTACGAGGATATTTTCTAATAGACAATGCACTTATAGCTAACATCTTAGCAAAGATATACGGTATACACATTCCCGGAAATCTAGAAACAGTCCCCGACGAAGAAGAAGAAATGAGACAACAAAACTCGGAAAAGGATTTATCAGAGGCAATGGCTCTTTTCGATTCTCTTTTGAAAAGTGAAGTGTCCATTGAGGAGGTCTGTGCCAGTCCTACCATCGATGTAATCAGTTCAAAAATAGACGAGTTCAGGACAACACACAAAGGTTTCAGAACGTCAAGTCTATGGTTCCAGTTTATGGACATGGTTGAAATCCTTAGAAATTTCATCAGAGCTGAACAAACTGGGAACTGGAAGCTGCACTTACGATCACTGAAAGAGATGTTGCCATATCTCGCGGCTGCTGGCCACAACTTGTACGTTAAGTCAATCAGAATATATCTACAAGATATGAACGCTCTCCCAAATACTCATCCGGAAGTATACTCTTTCTTACAACGTGGATACCATGTCATTAGAAGATCGGATAAGTTTTGGTGCGGCCTTTCATCAGATTTAGCGATAGAACAGATCCTTATGAGAAGCATCAAAACATCTGGTGGCTTAACAAGAGGCAGGGGCATGACAGACAGTCAGAGGGCGGAATGGATATTGGCGATGCCAGATTGCGCAGAAGTTAACCTCGCTATTCAGGAATTGACATCCCTGAATTTTTGAACCAGTGATCAGCACAAGGAAGAGGGGGTGTCCAGGAAAAAGATGTCCGAAAGTGGATTTGGAACAAAAAATGCAACTTCTGATGCTGATGTCTTCATTGTAAGTACTGCTGTATCTTCAGCGTTGTCAAAGCCAACCGTGTTGCTAGGAGAGGACACCAACCTTCTTGTTCTGCTTCTCTTTCATTTAGATTTGAAATTATCTCAGCCGCTGTACTTCAGATCAGATCATGTTTCTAGAGGTAAAACCAAGGTGTGGGATGTACGAAAGACCAAAACTGTTCTTGGACCCGATATTTGTGAGGTTCTGCCTGTTATTCACGCCATAAGCGGTTGTGATACCACTTCTAGGATGTTCGTAATCAGTAAAGCTGCAACGCTGAAGAAGATTCGAGATGATGAATTCTTGAAGTCACTAGCACTTGCCTTTCTTATGAAAAACATGAAAGCGCAGGTGATTATGGCTGGCGAACATTTGATTACTGCGTTATATGGCGGAGTCATTCATGAAGGTCTAGACCTACAAAGATATCGGAAGTTTGCGCATCGTGTTTTAACAAACAAAACGTGTGTTCAGATACATACGATTCCGCCAACGTCGGCTGCTGCAAGTTTCCATAGCATGAGGACTTATTTACAAGTGCAAACATGGGTAAATGATTTCGATATGAACCCTTGTGAGTGGGGATGGTCAATGGATGATAGTATGCTGCTACCTACAAGGACAAATAAACCAGCAGCTCCTGAAAGCTTACTTCAGATCATTAGCTGCCATTGCAAAACGAGCTGTGACACAAGGAGGTGCACCTATAGGAAACATGGACTAAAGTGTTCTGTTGTCTGCAAGGACTGCAAAGGAAATAGTTGTTCCAATTCATCTGGACTAATTGAGGATGAGACATAGCTCAGTTACTTTAGAATATATAGCCATGCATCATTTTTTGTCTATATGTGGTTTGTTTTGTAGTTCAAATAGACCCAGAAAACGTCTTTCAGACTGAAAGTTTAATTTTTGTTTATGCTGTTAAAATATGGGGCTTCGAGGACTATATGCATTCTGTTTTGGAAGATAGGAATAAATCTAGCCTATAGCAATACTTATATATTCATTGAACTATCGAAACTCATTTCAAATGTACAGATGTTGATAACAAATGTCCTTTTTAATGTACTATATTGTAAAATTCAAGCAGTATTTTGATTTTAGCACTGATATTTGCAAAAACCGGAAACGCTTATTTGTGACGTCAGGGTGTTCAATTATTATCTCATGTAAACTCAGGGTGCGAATTTTGATGGTAAGAACAACCATCTGTATTCTTTATTGATACAATCATACATGAATAGATTTGCTAAGTTGTTGATTAGGCATAAAATGATGGATTGATGATCAATTCTAGATATTGTCCTGATCACTTTAAAGGACTCACACAACTAAATCAGCCTATCACAAAGTGTTTGATACGTTTGTAGTCCCTACTGAAAATTTGTTCCGGCTAAGTACAGTGATTCTGATAATCTAAATAGGTAATTGTTGACATATTCTGCATTGAATGAAATCTATAGATATTTAACTTTACAAAAATGTATACTTTTGGTAGATTTTGATATGTGATGGCGGATTGATATGGGGTCAAAAGTCAGAGGGTGTTCCCGTCCCATTTCACTGGTTTGACATGTAAATTTCCAGTTGTCCGAAGCAGACGCCCGTATGGAGCTAAAATGCCACGAAACTCGATCCTGATAAAATGTCATTTGAAGTCTTTGCCATGTATATATCTGTGAATCTAGGCAGTTGTCACAGGTGTTGAACTTCAAGTATTAAAGTTATTAGCTCTAAAGCTTAGTAATAACATATAGTAAATTATTTAGTTGTGCGAGTCCTTGAAATTGGATGAGTCATCTTGTCCACACCAGATCTCGTCCATATCATATCTACTGGAAATTAGTGTAACTTGGAGATACAATTAACATGTGTTTTGAGTATGTAATAATCACTTTATAGAACATGTGTTTGATAAAGAACCCTGATATACAACAAATCTGGTAAAATGTCAAAATAATCAGACATTTCGTCCCAAATATTGCTATTTTAATCTGCATTTGAATGTTTTGATTGTTTATTTCGCTTTCATTTACGTATATTGGCTCAAAAATAGTTAAAACATATTCATTGTTTTGGATAAATTGTAACACAGAGTCAGTGAAATATCTGTTCCATCATATTATCAATGAATTTGTGTATGAAATATTACTAACGGCTATTGTGACCTTTGACACCTTAAAATTGACCTTTCCCATCTGTTCTGTGGTTTAGAATTTGTATATGTGTTTAACCACTCAATAAAGATTATGATAATGAATAAAGAGTTTTTTTTGCAATTTGTTTGAGGTTCAGCTCTATTTTGCGTAGAATGGTTAGACTATGTTATAGGGTGGGATCACAACCAAAACCAAGTTAAACAAGCAGCGATTTAAAAGGCTTTTCCTGTATTTTCCCTATTTGGCCCCGCCCCTTCGGCCCCAAGGGGGTCAGAACTACCATTTATTCAAAATCTGTTCCCCTCTCCTAAAGGATGTTTCTGACCAAATTTGGTTCAAAACCATTCAGTACTTTATGACTAGTAGGGATTTAAAAGGCTTTTCCTCAATTTCCCCTATTTGGCCCCGCCCCTCAGGCCCCAGGGTGGGGGTCAGACGAACCTTTTATACAAAATTTAATCCCCTTTATTCAAGGTTACTTCAGACCAAATTTGGACAATATCCTGTAAGGACTATGTATGGTTTTGCCTGTTTTTGGCCCCCAAATCCATCAAATTTTAAATTTCATTATTGAACACTCAAATAATATTATTTCAAATATAGATTACATCCCTCATGCAATAATAATAATATTTATTTGTTATTTCTGCTATGGTTGCCATGGTAACCATCCGAAATATGCATAAATTATGCAAATGTAAATATTTGGTCTATTTTGATCAATTTTTACATAGATTTTCACACAGTAACCATAGAGCGCATTCTTGAACAAAGTTTATATTTCTCCTAAAAATGTGGTATAAGTGCCCACATATTCTCATTTGATATTAAGTTTGTTCAAGAATGCGCTCAATAGTTTCTAATAGAAAAACTATCCAAAATGTGGCCAAAATTGACTAAATGGTCAAATTTCCCTAATTTATGCATATTTGAAATGGTTTCCATGACAACCAGAGTTGAAACAACAAATAATTATTGTTTCAGTTTTATCAGGGATGTACTCTATATTTGAAATACATTAATTTTAGAGTTCAATAATCTGCTTCAAAATTTGATAATTTGGGGGCCAAAAAAGGCCCAAACCATATATAGTCCTTTCTACAGAAGAAGTAGGGTTTTAAAGAATTTACTATATTTTCCCTATTGGGCCCCGCCCCTCAGGCCCCAGAGGGGTCAGACCATTTATACAAAATTGAATCCCCTTCACCCAAATTTGGTCAAATTCTGTTGTGTGGTTCAGGACTAGTAGGGATTTATAGGAAAAGTTGACAGACGGACAACACACCTTCGGACCAGTTGAGCTAATTAAACTATTGAAACAATATTAATTCATTTAATATTGAAGATGATTGTCCCAACTAGTAGGAACAGTTTCTTCCAGAAAATAAACAAGAGGTCCTATAGGACTCCATTGCTCACCTGCTATCAATCTCTTACCTGTAACCCTAAAGTGCCTAAAATCTATTACAGTAAGACATTTAGAATATCTAAACATATATTACCCCTGTCACCTTGAAAGTGAGACAAAGTCATTTTAATTCACAAACTTTGTTTGCATTCTTCAAAGGAAGCTACCAGCCAAATATCATGTCTCTATGCCTTTTTGACATTTCAGAAGAAGTTGTTTAAAGGTTTTAACTGAAATGACCCCTGTGACCTTGAATACGTGTCAAAGTCATTTCTTCATCTAAGGAATCTTTCAGCCAAATATCATGCTTCTAGACCTTTTGGTTAATCAGAAGAAGTTGTTCAAAACACCTTTTGGTTAATCAGAAGAAGTTGTTCAAAACACCTTTTGGTTTATCAGAAGAAGCTATTCAAATGTTTTAACAGAGTTGACCCCTGTGACTTTGAATATGGGTCAAGGTCATTCATTAACCCAAATCTTGTTGATCTTCATCCCAGTACCCCTTTTAGCCAAATACCATGCTTCTAGGCCATTTGGTTTATCAGAAGAAGTTGTTCAAAGGTTTTAACAGATTTGACCTCTCGACCTTGAATATAGGTCAAGGTCATTTCTGTTACCAAACTTTGTCATGCTTTATTTAAGAAATCTTTCAGCCAAATATCATGCTACTAGGTCTTTTGGTTAATCAGGAGATTTTGTTTAAAGGTTTTAACAGATTTGACCTCTGTGACCTTTAATATAGGTCAAGGTCATTTATTAACGCAACATTGTCAGGCTTCATCGAAGGAATCTTTGAGGCCAAATATCATACTTCTAGCCCTTTAGGTAAATCAAATGAAGTTGTTTAATTTAACAGATATGATCTTGAATATGGGTCAAGGTATTTTTTTCACAAATTTTATTTGGCTTTATCCAAGGAAGCTATACAAGTCAAATATAAGGTCTCTATGTTGTTGGAAGGTTTTGACATATTTGACCCCTGTGACCTTGAAAGTAGTTGAAAGTGATTTTTTTAGTCACAAACTTTGTTCAGCTCCTTTCAAGAAAGCTACTAGCCAAGTTTCAGGTCACTATAGGCCTTTCTGGATTTCAGAGGAAGTTTAAAGGAAAAGTTGACGGATGACAGACGCCACACCATCACATAAGTTAAAAGTGTTATTTCACTATTCAAACTATAGTAAACTTTATCACTTCCCTGAGGGGGAATGGATAGCCAGGGGGTATTTAACTTTACAAATAAAAAAAAAGACCCTGATGACCTTTCTATCCATGTACAGAAATAAGCTGTAGTCTGGAGAAGTAGATTTTTGAACTATTTGTTTAATTTTGGGGCACCACCCTGGCCCCTGGGGTAGGGGCAGGAATCTCAATTCTACAAATCTGTATTCTCATTAACCAAGGATGATTTTGGCAAAGTTTGAAAAGATGCCATCCACTGGTTCTTGAGACGAAGTTGAAAATGTATAAAATACACACAACAGACAACGCATGGCGGCGGATGAAAAGTGAACCGAATAGGTCACTTGAACAAAGTTCAGGTGACCTAATAATTAGACACATTCTCCATCAGCAGTGTTTGGAGTTTACGACTGAGACTAATAACTTGTCTAAACTTTACCCTAAGCTTTCGTTCATCTAGGGTGTAACACCCCCAGCATTACCGTTGAGCTCGGACTGTGTGCCATTCTCCATCATAAAGGCTTGTGTTGTTGTACGAGATAACAGCCTCTCCACTGCCCAGGTTGTAGCGGAACTGGAGGGCACCATTGACGAACCCTAGGGCTAGGTAGTCACTGTTAGAGGTGATGGGCTGTTCCCGACCACTCCACAGGATCAGACCATTAGGGCTCTCTGGCTTCATGGTCAGCTGGATATCAATCTTAGAACCACTCACTCTGTACAACAGAACAGTCAAATGTAACAAGAGGTCCAGAGGGCCTGTATCACTCACATGGCTTTCAGTAAATGCAACAAAAAATTATGTGCGAGTTAAATAACAAACTTTTCCAGTGTGGGATCTGCCACAATATTGCCCTTAGTGAAATCTTAGCTTGCTGATTCAAAAGAGCATTTAGAAGAAATTTATTTGAAATTGGTTCATATTAATTATGCCCTCTTTATGCCCAGCAATTGAAGTGTTTTGTGTTGGGAGTCTGCAAGGGGTGTGTCAATCGCTAGGATCAAATCTGAAATCATGTTTCTGATGTGTTATGACCCAGGAGTCAAGACTGCAAAAAGGTTTTAAAGCAATTTAACGTTTTTAATTATGTAATCTTTGCACCACATTGTTGGTCAAGTTTCAAATATAAACTTCATCTTTGTGCTATTTGATGAGTAATATGCCTTTCTCGAATATCAACATAGTTAAAGTCTGTGAAACCTTGAAGGATGATTTTCAAATTCACAAATTATCAATTGGTGTTCTCACCTTTTGTTGATACCTTGTCCATTGTATGACAGGAAGCTGTGGCTGGTAAACCTCGGCACATATACCGTCTTCTCAATCTCTGAAAGTCAAACACAGATTTACATTATTATACTTATAAACAATTAATTGTGTGTCGTTTCATTAGGTTTATGCTCAATAAGCATTAAATACTGGTCCGACAAACAGTAAGCATTAGATAAATAGACAACATGCAAAACAGCTGACAAAAAATAAATTTATTAATTAACTAGCTTCATATGGTCGCAATACAGAACAAGAGGCCCAGAGGGCCTGTATCGCTCACCTGGTTCAAAATATTTTATGTACAAATAAAATAAAGCCTAATTGACAACTTTTTTACTTGCCCTCTTGGCCCTCGTTGAGTCAGGCCCAACATTTGTACAATTTTAAATCCCCACCCCATACTTATGCTACCAGGCAAATATGAATGTTATCCATTGTTTCGTTTCAGAGAAGAAATCATTTATATCACTATTACCCAAATAAAACCCACCATTGGCACAATTTTGAATCCCCACTCGATAGTGCAGATGCCACTAGGCAAAAATATGCGATATACGTTATTCAGTTTCAGAGAAGAAGTTGTTTATATCAATATAGCCAAATATACCCCTTTGGCCCCGCCCCCCAGGCCCCTTGGGGGCTAGACCCACCATCTGTAGAATTTTGAATCTCCACACCATAGTAATGCTACCAACAAAATATAAGCAATATATATTGCTCAGTTTCAGAAAAGAAGTTGTTTATATCAATATAGCCAAATTTACCCCCTGGCCCCACCCCCCAGGCCCCTTAGGGGTCAGACCCACTATTTGTACAATTTTGAATCCCCACCCCATAGTGATGCTACCAGCCAAATATGAGTGATACACATTGTACAGTTTCAGAAAAGAAGATGTTTTTTATCAATATAGCCAAATTGGCCACTTTTGGCCCCACCCCCCAGGCCCCTTGGGGGTCAGACCCACCATTTGTACAATTTTGAATCCTCACCCCATAGTAATGCTACCAGCCAAATATAAGCAATATACATTGCTCAGTTTCAGAAAAGAAGTTGTTTATATCAATATAGCCAAATTTACCTCTTGGCCCCACCCCCCAGGCCCCTTAGGGGTCAGACCCACCATTTGTACAATTTTGAATCCCCACCCCATAGTGATGCTACCAGCCAAATATGAGTGATATACATTGTACGGTTTCAGAAAAGAAGATGTTTTTTATCAATATAGCCAAATTGACCCCTTTTGACCCCGCCCCCCAGGCCCCTGGGGGGCCAGCCCAACCATTTGTACAATTTTGAGTCCCCATCCAATAGGAATGCTTCTGACCAAATTTGGTTGAATTCCAACAAGTGGTTATTAAGAAGAAGTCAATTGTTGACGGACGGACGACGGACGACGGACGGACGCCACGGTATGGCATAAGCTCACCCTGGTCCTTTGGACCAGGTGAGCTAATTAAAAGTGTGTCGCAAACCCCAGGGCCAAATCAAAAACCATGATTGTGATCATCTCTTTATGCCCAGTAATTGTATGTATAGTTTTGGGGTGGGGATCTCAACCGTGTAAAAGTTATGACTCAGGGGTCAAATTAAAAGTGTGTGGCAGACCCCAGGGCCAAATCAAAAACCATGATTGTGATCATCTCTTAATGCCCAGTAATTGTATGTATAGTTTCGAGGTGGGGATCTCGACCATTCAAAAGTTACGACTCAGTAGTCAATTTGCAAGGGTGTGGCAGACAATCACAATTATGATTTTATATTTGACTCCAGGGTCTGCCACGCCCTTGAAACTTGACTCCTGAGTCATAACTTTTAAATGGTTGAGATCCCCACCCCAAAACTACATATACAATTACTAGGAATTAAGAGATAATCACAATTGTGATTGTGATTGTCTCTTAATGCCGAGCAATTGTATATATAGTTTTGGGGTGGGGATCTCAACTGTTTAAAAGTTATGACTCCGAAGTCAATTTACAAGGGCGTGGCAAACCCTGGGGTCAAAACATAAACCATGATTGTGATCATCTGATAATGCCCAGCAATTGTATATATAGTTTTGGGGTGGGGATCTCAACCGTTTAAAAGTTATGACTCAGGGGTCAAATTAAAAGTGTGTGGCAGACCCCAGGGCCAAATCAAAAACCATGATTGTGATCATCTCTTAATGCCCAGTAATTGTATATATAGTTTTGGGGTGGGGATCTCAACCGTTTAAAAGTTATGACTCAGGGGTCAAATTAAAAGGGTGTGGCAGACCCCAGGGCCAAATCAAAAACCATGATTGTGATTATCTCTTAATTCCTAGTAATTGTATATGTAGTTTTGGGGTGGGGATCTCAACCATTTAAAAGTTATGACTCAGGAGTCAAGTTTCAAGGGCGTGGCAGACCCTGGAGTCAAATATAAAATCATAATTGTGATTGTCTCTTAATGCCCAGCAATTGTATATATAGTTTTGGGGTGGGGATCTCAGCCGTTTAAAAGTTATGAGTCAGGAGTCAAGTTGCAAGGGTGTGGCAGACCCTGGGGTCATATCTAAATCCATGATTGTGATCGAGGTTACCAAAACATTTGTATAAATTTGAATTCAAGCAACCTTTGGATTCTACCACTAGAATATAGATGTCATACATTGCTTAGTTTCAGGAAAGAGATCATTTATACCAATATTGTCTAATGTGCCCCTTTTGGCCCCACCCCTCAGGCCCCTCCGTGATCATAATCATATAATTTTGAATCCTAATCCCATAGTGATGATACCAGGCAAATATGAATAATATCCATTGCTTGGTTTCAGAGAAGAAGTCATTTTTATCAATATAGCCAAATTGACCCCTTTTGACCCCGCCCCCCAGGCCCCTTGGGGGTCAGCCCCACCATTTGTACAATTTTGAATCCCCACTCAATAGTGATGCTACCAGCCAAATATGAGCGATATATATTACTGGGTTTCAGAGAAGAAGTCGTTTATATCAATATAGCCAACTTACCCTTTTGGCCCCGCCCCCCAGGCCCCTGGGGGGTCAGCCCCACCATTTGTACAATTTTGAATCCCCAACCCATAGTAATACTACCAGCCAAATATGAGCAATATACATTGCTCGGTTTCAGAGAAGAAGTCGTTTATATCAAATAGCCAAATTGACCCCTTTTGGCCCCGCCCCCTAGGCCCCTGGGGGGTCAGCCCAACCATTTGTACAATTTTGAGTCCCCACCCCATAGGGATGCTTCTGACCAAATTTGGTCAAATTCCGATCAGTGGTTATAAAGAAGAAGTCAATTGTTGAACGACGCACGACGGACGGACGACGGACGACGGACGCCACGGTATCGCATAAGCTCACCTTGGTCCTTTGGACCAGGTGAGCTAAAAATCGGCCCAGTGTCATGCATAAAATGTACCTCCTGCATAAAAGTTTTCCTGATACTTTTTATACAAAAAAAAAGTATCCGGATACTTTTTGGTAGTGGGGGTACTTTTTATGCGTGACACTGGGCAATACATACAAAAAAGTCAGCCAATACAGAACAAGAGGCCCATGGGCCTTAACGGTCACCTGAAATTAGATGTACTATAGTACCAATAACTTTTGTTGTTGTGTCCATATACTGAAATTATTATTAACTTAACTAACAGGTAACAAGAGCACCGTAAGCAGAGGCATGATACGCCCGTCGTATACTATCGGAAGTACAATTGTATGGAAACACAAAAAAATTCTGACACTTTCTGCATAATGCCCGAAATCACATCAGATACGAAGTTCCAAAGGGCCATAACTCTTGTAAATATTGTCAAATTGAACTGTCATTCACGAAAAGACAAGTTCATGTCATAATGATTAAGCCTACCAAGTTTGTAAGATATCGGTGGAAAACTGCAGGAGAAGATCTCTTGACAAAACAAGTTTACGACAGAAATGTATTTTCTACATAATGCCTATATTTTGCAGTTGCAAATATGCAATGCTGTTACATGAAAAGTTGAAATAACTCAACAAAACCCGTAATATATATCAAATATTATGGCTTTTGGAAGTATCATACCAAGTTTTAGAGGAATTGAAGAAAACACAAAAAAGTTCTGACACTTTCTACATAATGCCCGAAATGGCATCCCAAAGGGCGATAACTCTAGTGAATATTGTCGAATCAAACTGTCGTTCAGAAGGACCGATGGACGCTGCACCTTCGGGCCAGGTGAGCTAATAGATGGGGGAACATGGATTTTACAGGTGCAGATCAAATTGTAGCTAAGTAAACATCCTGGAATACAACATATCTTATCATATAATCATTGATATTGTATCCATCAAAAGCCTCCAAACAGAAATAACTTACCATCCTCACAGTTAGTGTTGCTGAAGCCAAGAGGACAGAAACACTGGTACACATCCCGGTCAGGTACACACTCCCCACTGTTCATGCACGGTTCGCCCAGACAGGGGTGTTCACAACCCTCGATATTCACCCCCTGTGAGGCATCCTCAAGCAGCTGTAGGGGCTGCTCATTAATGATCACCTGATAGATGATAAAACAAGCTTAAAGGATAGGGTAGATAGTCAAACATATGAAAGAATATAAATGAATTGCTTCAGCTCATATATTTCAACCCTATTATTAGAAATATTAGGAAAACTGCAGCCCTTTTCCATGATTACATTATTCCCTTTCACTTTTCCTTATCTGTAACAAGAGATCCCAGGGGGATCTTGATGCCCACCATTGATGATTTTGTATTCATTCGGAGAAATGAGTAATAGTTGAAAGAAGGTTTCTTGTCAAGAATGTTGTTTTTCTGATCAGTTCAAAATTCTAAATCCATCTTGTATTTCTTACAGTACCTTGTATAACCATAACATAATTTCATAGTCAACACACAAGAAAACCATGCACAACTAGGGACCAAACAGAACAAGCCTAAAATTGGGAAAAGATCCCTCAGGTACTTCTCAAGAAATGGCGATCACAAACTAACACTGACAAATCAAAGATGACTGTCTGTCAGCCAAATTGTTTATCGGATCTGTCTGAAAATGGACCATGCACAATTAAGCACCATTGGGCACCTACCTATGAAATTTGAGAATGATCTATACAGTTCTTCTCAAGAAATAGTGATAACAAAGCATTACTCACAAATCCAAGACGGACGCATGTCAGCCATATTGTTTATTGGATCTGTCAAAACAAGAGGCCCATGGGCCTTAACGGTCATCTAACAATCTATACAAGAGGCCCAATGGGCCTGCATCGCTCACCTGGTATCAATCTCTGACTTATATTACAGTGTAACCCTAAAGTTGCCTAAAATCTTTTACTCTAAGATATTCAGAAACAACATGTTAAGATTTAAACATATTTTACCCCTGTTACCTTGTAAGACAATGTCATTTTCATTTACAAATTTTGTTTGGCTTCATCCAAGGAAGCTACCAGCCAAATATCATGTCTCAATCTAGGCCTTGGGTTTATCAGAAGAAGTCGCTCAAAGGTTGTGACCTTGAATATGGACACTTTATCAAGCTTCATCCATGAAACCTTTCAGTAAAATATCATGCTTCTAGGACTTTTGGTATTTCAGAAGAAGTCATTTAAAGGTTTTAACAGATTTGACCCTTGTGACCTTGAATATAGATCACGGTCATTTCTTTTCGAAAACTTTGTTGGGCTTCAACCAAGAACCCTTTCAGCCCAATATCATGCTTCTAGGGCATTTGGTATTTCAGAAGAAGTCGTTTAAAGGTTTTTAACAGATTTGACCTTTGTGACCTTGAATATGGGTCAAGGTCATTTCCATTTGCAAATTTTTCTCGGCTTCTTCCATGAAAGCTACCAGACAAATATCATGTCTCTAGGCCTTTCTGCTAATCAGAAGAAGTTGTTTAAAGGTTATAACAAAAATTTTACCCTTGTGACCTTGAATATAGGTCAAGGTCATTTCTTTTCCTAAAATTTGTCAGGCTTTATCCAAGGAAGCTACTAGCCAAATATAATGTCTCTAGGCCTTTTGGTTACCGAGAAGAAGTGTTTGAAATATTTTTAGACATTTGACCCCTTTGACCTTGAAAGCAGATCAAGGTCATTCATTTAAACAAACTTGGTAGTCCTTCATCCTAGCATCCTCCAGGGCAAATATCATCACCCTAGGTCTTTCAGTTACTGAGAAGAAGTTTTTTTTTTTTAATTTTAACACATTTGACCCATGTGACCTTGAAAGTAGGTCAAGGTCATTCATTTGAACAAACTTTGTAGCCCTTCATCCAAGCATGCTATAGGCATAATATCATTACCCTGGGCTTCTTAGTTACTGAGGAGAAGTTGTTTGAAAATTTTTTACTACATTTGACCCCTGTGACCTTGAAAGTAGGTTAAGGTTATTTATTTGAACTGCTTTGGTATTATCACCTTTAAAAGACTTGGCCCAAGATTTAAACAAAAGGTCATTAGTACATTTGGTGTTTAAACAGCATTTCCCCACTTTGGCCTGCGCTAGCAGATCCAGACGACCATCAAACATAAGCAAATAGTCAGTGGGAGTTATCTCCCCTCCAACACTAAAACCTATGCCAAGGCCACTTGGAGAAGACATCACCACAATACATGTTTCTATTTCGTAAATCTGCTTTTTTTTTTTTATATGTAAATGTGAAAATTAAATGTGAATGAAAAGCAAGACTTTGGATAATTATATACTGAGTGCAGAACGCCAAAATTCAAGGACTTTTCTAGGTCAGAGGCCAATTTTCAAGGCTTTTCAAGGCCCCAAGTGAAATTCAAGGCTTTTCAAGACCCCTGAGAATGTTTTGACAAAATTTGGTCAAAATCAAATCTGGACTTTTTGACTAGTAGCGATTTAAAGAAAATGTTGACGGGCGACGGACGCCGCACCATGGCATAAGCTCACCAGACATTTGGTCAAGTGAGTTAAAAACTATTTAAGGACGGACGGCGGACGACGAACGACAAACAAAGGACTACAGACAGACCATGGACCACAGACCACGGACGCAGGGTTTATCTAAAACCAATTAAAGGAGATCCCAGTCAAAATCTACAAGGAAGACAAGAACACGAGGACAGACAGACCCAGACATCAACATTTTCAACTAAATTAACATTGATATCTATGGTTGTGTGTTAGATTTAGAATGTGATATATATCTATGGTTGTGTATGAGTCTGTTAGGATCTACAGAGTGATAAATATCTGTTAGGATCTACAGAGTGATAAATATCTGTTAGGATCTACAGAGTGATAAATATCTATGGTTGTGTGTGAGTCTGTTAGGATCTACAGAGTGATAAATATCTGTTAGGATCTACAGAGTGATAAATATCTATGGTTGTGTGTGAGTCTGTTAGGATCTACAGAGTGATAAATATCTGTTAGGATCTACAGAGTGATAAATATCTATGGTTGTGTGTGAGTCTGTTAGGATCTACAATGTGATAAAAATCTATGGTTGTGTGTTAGGATCTACAGAGTGATAAATATCTATGGTAGTGTGTGAGTCTGTTAAGATCTACAGAGTGATAAATATCTATGGTTGTGTGTGAGTCTGTTAGGATCTACAGAGTGATAAAAATCTATGGTTGTCTGTGAGTCTGTTAGGATCTACAGAGTGATAAATATCTATGGTTGTGTGTGAGTCTGTTAAGATCTACAGAGTGATAAATATCTATTGTTGTGTGTTATTCTGTTAGGATCTACAGAGTGATAAATATCTATGGTTGTGTGTAAGTCTGTTAGGATCTACAAAGTGATAAATATCTATGGTTGTGTATTAGGATCTACAGAGTGATAAATATCAACATCTATGGTTGTGTGTGAGTCTGTTAGGATCTTCAGAGTGATAACTATTTATGGTTGTGTGTTAGGATCTACAAAGTGATAAATATCAATGGTTGTGTGTTATTCTGTTAGGATCTACAGAGTGATAACTATCTTTGGTTGTGTGTTAGGATCTACAGAGTGATAAATATCTATGGTTGTGTGTTATTCTGTTAGGATCTACAGAGTGATAAATATCTATGGTTGTGTGCAATTTTGTTGGGATCTATTCAGAGTGATAAATATCTATGGTTGTGTGCAATTTTGTTGGGATCTATTCAGAGTGATAAATATCTATGGTTGTGTGCAATTTTGTTGGGATCTATTCAGAGTGATAAATATCTATGGTTGTGTGTAAGTCTGTTAGGATCTACAGAGTGATAAATATCTATGGTTGTGTGTAAGTCTGTTAGGATCTACAGAGTGATAAATATCAACATCTATGGTTGTGTGTGAGTCTGTTAGGATCTACAGAGTGATAAATATCTATGGTTGTCTATTAGGATCTACAGAGTGATAAATATCTATGGTTGTGTGTGAGTCTGTTAGGATGTACATTTTACCTTCTGTATACAGCCCTTGAAGGACGTGGTAAGGTTTGCAATCTGAGAAGTATGGTCGTAGTTACTATGGCCGCCGATATACAGGTCCTGCAGAAGGGTGAGCTGGGTAAATGCCCCTTGAGACACACCCTCTACGCGCGGCTGTTCATCAACCTCCATCACACCACGCAAACCTGTGCGTGATACACGCACCCAGTGCCAATGGCCTAGGCTTATTTCCTCTACGCTCCTGGAAAGTCAGAGGTCAATGTCAATATACTCTCAGGAACATGGGAGAGAACGACCATTATAAAATTTAACAACCATTAACAACAAGTTACAATGATCTAGATTGCTTCTTTTTTAAGAGATGATGAGGAATCAAGAGATACACATTTCTGGTGGGTTTTTAAAGGTTTTACCCGAAAATGGCCCTTATTGATCACAAATCCTTCACTCATTCTCAAAAGGTTTGTACAATATGGTCTTGTGAAAGACAGAGTTTTTAGATTACTGATAATGTGCTGACATAGCGACACACTGTCCAAAGCCTGTACCTGATGACCCCTGGCCCTGTGCCAAGGTCAAAACAAAACTCTAGGTGACCCTCCTTCATCGCTAACGAGAGGAAGTCCCCTTTCCTGTCCAGTGTGTAACCATTGTACAGCAGGGTCCCCTCACGACTCGTCGGCTTGAACACAACCTCTATCTGGGTGTAAGATAGCGTGGAGCGACCAAGTCCATTATGTTGTAGATAGGAATAACCATCAAACTCTGGGATACGAACGCTTATTTCTGAAAACAACAATAATAGGATTATTATTGGTAAGTAAAGGAAACAGAAATATCAATTGTATCTCTAGCAGAGACACATCAAAGTCACCATTGGTGGTACAGTAGACTCCACTTAATGTCACGTCGATTAATATCACTTTTCGGTTATTATCACGTTTTCTTCATGCACCGTTTTTCCTGCAATATTATCTATGTAATGTCATTCTTTTATTATCACTTGTTTCCAGGTGGATTTCGGTTAATATCACTTTTTTTTGGCCACTGTCATACAAAAATTACAGGTAAATGTTAGAAATAATTTCATATAAATGCCTCGGGGACTTGAGTTTCACACCTGAACCGCTATGTAAACAACGTCGTGGTCAGCTGCGTCTCTTTCACACCTACCTGATCACTGCAGCACTAATCGAACAATAGATTGACTTGGCATACCCGACCAAAGATTACACCTTTGGGTGAGGGAACCCATACTTTTGTAATCTTATCTAACGCCATGTGTGATTTAATGTGTTCCTAACACGAGTTCTATTTTTTATTTCAGCTCGTCTCAAGATTGAATTCACGTTGTCGTGAAGAAGGCTTACAAGTGGATGGTCTTCCGTAAACATGACAAAATATTGATTAAAATTAGAATTAAAAAGTGTCTTTTAAACAATAAATGTCCAATTAATTAATTTAAGCTAATGTTCACGTAAAATGCGAAGATATCGTCTTTGTTTTGATTTTTAAATAGCCAAAGTACGACGCCGACATGCCGTGATTCTAGGCCTGCTGGTAAATAAGTGAATAACACGCATCAAGACTAAATATTATCGCGTGGTTGTTTTATTTGCATAGAGGTCATCCAATGAAACGTCACGTTTCAAAGCTAAAAGTTCATCTTGCGATAGCGGTATACAACTGACAAACTCTGTGAAAACGATGTCGCACTTGCAGCGAATATCTAAAGAAATTAAAAAAACAACAGATTTTGCAAGCGAAAAACCAGTATACATATCAAGATAACGGTAAATATTAATGGAGTGTCATGATTTTTAAACACGAATTTGATGCATAATACCAGCCACTTGTATGCCTACTGCAGTAAACAATCATAGTACGATTCGTGTGAAGCTAGCCTACTGATAATACGTACGAGCAATATATATGAAAATAAATGCATTCCAGAATAAAACCAAAGAATATACTGTCACTGGAGTGAAAAAACATTGTTAGTGATAAAATATCTTTATTCAACAATCTTCTCTGTTGAGTCACAGCACTACGACATTTAACCAAGTCCACTTCCGGTTTTGAGCGCTGAAAAATGTAAGAAAATACGTTTTCTTTTAATATCATGTTCCGGTTAATATCATGTTTTCCCCGGACAAATGAGAAGTGATATTAAGCTGAGTCTACTATACTTTCATTATGACACCTTTGAAAGATAAACAGGAGGCCGAGAGGGCCTGTATCGCTCGCCTGGATACATTGGTACCTAGGTAATTGTGGTAAAATATTTTCCAAAAAGATCCCAAGGACAGGGACAGACTAAAAGACAATTGCTTAAAAATTGTGATTCAGAAGTTAAGTCTGCAAGGGTGTGGCAGACTCTGGGATCAAATATAAAATCATAAATCATGATTGTGATCGTCTCTTTATGCCAAGCAATTGTATATAGTTTTAGGATGGGGATCTCAACCATGTAAAAGTTATGTCTCAGGACTTGATTCTGCAAGTTTGAGGCTCATCCCGGGACTAATCATAACATCATGATTGTGTTTGTCTCTTTATGCCCAGCAATGGTATATACTGTTATAGGGTAGGGATCCAACCAAATCCAAGTTAAAAAATATTTTTGGCCCCACCCATTAGACCCCCCCACCCATTTCTAAAGAAAAAAATATTGATAACAGAAATATGGTTAAATTTACCCACTTGGGGCTCGGTCAAACCATGAGTACGTTTTTGAATCCATACTTCCTAGGGATGCTACAAGCGAAATATGGTTGGTATCCATTGCTTGGTTTCAGAGAAGAATTAAGTCCCTTTAAGGATTTTGGCCACAATTTTCCAAATCTTGTAAAAAGGGATGGTTTAATCACATCACCTGTAGCACATATCAATAAATACTGACTAGCCCATCAATGAGCATTCGATTGTGTCCTGGGATCTAGATATATATATACTGACAGTCAAAGTTGACCGCTCCCGACTGGTGACAAATTTAATGAGCTGACCAATCATGTGATACATATGTGACGTCATTTAAGCACAATTGACTGACTCAAGTAACTGATTGGTACATTGACGAAGATAGTTCAAGTAAAAAACGCCTGTTAAATTTGACATGTACGTAAGTCAATCTTGACGTTACTTAATCCTTTTAATTTACGAATAAAATATCTTGACAAAATATAGCTAATAGATGTAATTGTAAACTGAAAGCAGGAAATGCCAATTAAAAAAGTTGTGATGTTTGTCTGTATTTACAAATGTATGCTGTAAACATCCGCCCTTGCTAGCAATTATACTTTTACATAGCATCGTAGAATTAGAAAAGACAGTGATAGGACGATATGATTTTTTAGAGACACGTTACATATTGGTTACATAGATAATATATAAATACAGTAGCAACAGACAAGCATAGAGCAGTTGCGGTTATATTACTGGACGAAGGCATAATTATCGCACACTGATTAATTTTATAGACTTTTTTCAGAAGGAATTTAATGAACAAGAGATCTCAGAGAAATCTTGGTGCCCACTATAGACAATCTTTTTTGATTTTAAAAAGTTGGATCTTTTCGCTTTTTTCTCTTTCATGTTTTTCAGTATTTTTTTTTTATCTGTCCCAAGTAAAAAAACAATGTTTATTTCAATGATAGCTCACCACCATATAGACAATAGCCAATTTGTCTTACAGTAGAGGAGTCACCACGGACAATCACTAAAAAACAGCAGCAGCAATGTTGATTGAAAACCCCAAAGGGGCAAGGATATTTACAAAAAACCCCCCCAAAAAACCTTGAAGCTGCTATGGAGCTTTCCTACAGATTGACTGGGGGACAGGACTGACCCAGACTGAAACAACAGGACCCAGATAATACAACCCATCAGAATGGGAGGAAAGCGACTGAAGATAAAAATCAGCAAAAGTGTTCTTGCCTCTCCAAAAGGCAGATGTCATGACCTCATTAAATGAGGTGCCATTGGAAAGGGCCCAAGATGCTGAAAGAGCCCTTATCTCGTGCGCCCTTACCCAAACATGTGTCTCAGCACTAGACCCTTCATAGGTTTTCCTGATGATATCACAGATCTACCTAGAAATGGTCCGAGACACTATGTCGGACAGCCTTGACATAATGGGCAGGAACGGATGGGATCTTGTCAGGAATTCTAAATCCATCTAGTATTTTTCTTAAACTAGAGGAACCTACATATAAAATTTGAGAAAGATTCATGCTTCTTGGTACGTCTCAAGAAATAGCGATAACAAGCTTTAAATGGCAAAATCAAAGATGGCTGCCTTTCAGCCATTTTGTTCCTCGGATCAGTACCAAAATCAAAAGGGCACAACTAAGCACCAAGGGAAACCTATATAATTATGAACCTTGAGTAAGATCCTTCAGGTTCTTCTCAAGAAAAAGCGATAACAAACTTTCATTTCAAAATGCAAGATGGCCCCTGTTAACCAATTTGTTTTCTCTATCAGTCCCAAAGTCAAATAGGCGCAAACATAGACCAAGGGGAACCTACATATGCAATTTGAGAAAGATCCATTCAGTCCTTCTAAAGAAAGAACGATAACAAGAATTGTTTAAGGATTGACGGACGATGGATGGACGGACGGACGGATGACGGACCATGGACCATGGACGCATGGCAATTTGATTAGCCCACCATCTGATGATGGTGGGCTAATGATGGTGGGCTAAAAGCTTGGCTATCGATTTGGAGAGTGAATCAATCTTCCTGCTGTTACACAAACTGCAGAAAGATGACCATCTCAACTCATAGAAGGCAGTGAGGAAGATCAAATTAATCTTGTGATGCCATCGGTAACCTCTGCAGAAAAGCCTGTCTGCAAGAGAGAGAGAGCGAGATAGCCTCCACACGGGAAGGTGGAGGCGTTCCAGATTCTGATGAAACTGCCTGGATTAATTTGGGCTGGCTGAGAAGATTCCACCTTGCTGGAATGGCCAAGGGGAGATCTATCAGCAAATCTAGAAGAGCCGGAAACCAAGGCTGCCTGGGCTAGAGAGGTGCTATCAGGATGACTGAGCAATCATGCTGCCTGACCTTCTGTAGCACCCTGCCCAGGGGATTGAAGGGAGGGAAGGCATACACCAACAGACCCTCTCAGCTCAGAGACAGGGCATCTGCCTCCCAAGCCATTGGAGACACAAACGTCTGAATTTTAAAATTCAGTGCCGTGGCAAACAGATCCACTAAAGGAGTCTCCAACGTCATGCAGATGGCCTTGGATATAGATCTGTCCTGGAATGTGACAGATCCCTAACTGTGAGGGACAGTCCTATATTTTGGTACAGAAGAAGAAAATTCTTGATAGTGAGGGCGAAAGCTTGTGAGATTTTATGACCCCCTAAACAAGAGGCCCAATGGGCCTGCATCGCTCACCTGGTATCAACCTCTGACTTTTTTTTTTTTCTGTACAATAATTTTAATGTCCAGAACAAATATAGGTTATGCCAGGGTTGGAGCCCTGGATTCATAAACTTTACAAATATTCCTCACGCAGGAGGTATCCATGCTCACTGTACAAATTTTAATAATTTCCACATTTTTCCCCATTTACATATTTATATTCATACGCATACATGTACACAAACACACACACACACACACGTGTACTTGTATTTACCCACGTCGACGTGGTGTAAATATATTTCTGTTATTGATAATCAAATTTAAATAATTTATAACATACACTCAACATAATAAATTCTTAATAGGATACCTCTTACACTCACATTACAAATATTACAAATAACAAATATGTTTAAAAACATTCAATAATTAAAAATCTCCATATCCGGATATATTTTCCATATTAGTTTCCGTTCTCTACAAATTATATAACTATTGCTAACTTTCGGTTTATGTACTTCGCATCGTGTTTCGTAAGTAAAATTCACAATTTGTGTAAAAGTGTTCGGTATTTTAATATCAACGCCTTTTGTCTTTCTTTTTGTGTGATTTTAATGTACAAGGATATGTTTTCTTTCAGTATCGAGCTAATAATTCGAAAGGCAGATGCAGGAGTTGTTGTTTTATTCTGAAATTTCGCTATGTTTCTGACCTTCCAAATGACCCATTTTGTTGTAGTTATTAAAGTATTTGTAACAGCTGACATGAAATTACTCGAAGTGTCTCCCAAAATCATCATCTCTTCATTTATTCTATCAAATGGGTTTGATATATCAAATACAGTGTTGTTGTACAAGCCATTTTGAATTAAATTCAATATTTGAGTTGAAAATGAACAGTGGAAAAATAGGTGTGGTAGTGTTTCAGCTTCAATACTACACATGGCATACTCCATTTGACCTGTTCATTATTTGGAGTTTTTGCTCAGTATATAATATTCTGTGAATGCATTTCCATTGGAATTCCTTCATTTTGTTTGTCATTATAATGTCAAAATTGTTTAAATCCCCCCATACTTTCCCCCATGCTATTTTTTTCTGAAAATAAGCTTCCCATTTCATTTCTGCCTTCGGTCTGGTTACTTTTGTATTTTTTAAAGTTGATTGTTTAATTTCTTGTGGTTTTAAAATCTTAAAATGATTTATTTTAAAAATACATTTCTCTGACTTGTTGTTGATGTATATGTTCTGTTGTTCAATTTCTTCATCTTCTTGTTGTTTCATAGCTATCATATATTTTTTTGGAATAGCTTTCTTTATTTTAGATATCTCTGCTATCCAGTTCTGTTTGAAGATAAGTTTTTTTAATAACTGGTAGTTATTTATGAAGGTTTTACTGTTCACATCCCATATATCAGCTATTTTAGTTATCCCACTTTTGGAGAATGATGGAATAAATAATGGATGTTTATTTAAATGCAAGTTATTATTCCCAGAAAGAGGTTGTGATAAAATTTGTGACAATCCATTCGGTACTATGGTTGATTTGAAACTGGCCCATGTATTCGAAATAGTAAAATAGAATTTTGATATTCGATTGTTAATGTTTAACCCTTTTAAGTCTGAACAAGTTGTTAAAAAATTAGCTTGTCTATATTTAATATCTAGTTTTTTCAAATAAAATTTACCGATGGCATTCCAGCTCTCTGTATTTGTGTGCAATATTTTGTATATGGTTTTTATTTGCTTAGCTTTAACAAACTCGGTCAAGTCTATCATACCCAACCCTCCATCATGTTTACTATTACAACAAACTTTTCTTTCTATCTGATTTACTTTTCCGTCCCATATAAAACTCCATATAATTTTATTGATTTCCTGTAAATACATATTTGGAATTCCTCTGGCTTCTATTTCAAATCCTATCAAGGAAATAATAAAGGATTTTACTATAAGCGTTTTACCCTTAAATGTAAGATTCCTTGTCTTCCAAACATGGAGACAGTTTTTTATTTTCTGTATTTTTTCTTGCCATATTCTGTCATTGTCAATCTCATGCCCATGAAAAATACCAATAGTTTTTACATTAGATCTTGTCCATTTTATTTTTGTAAATAAAGGATCTTTATTTTTCCATGGTCCTAGGTAAATACCTTCTGTTTTATTGTAATTTATATTTGATCCAGATGCTTCCTCATATATTTTTAATAATTTAAAAGTTTGTTCTATTGATTTTTCTGTCCTATTTATAAGTTGCATATCATCGGCAAACATGTTCAATTTTGATTTTATGTTATCAGTTCCAGGTAATTTTATCCCTTTGCTATCTGAATCAGCCTTAATCGCACATGCTAATGGCTCGGCCTGTATAATATAGATTAATGGGGCGATCGGACATCCTTGACGGGCTGATCTTGTTATTTCAAAGAATGTTGATGTAAATCCATTGGTCTGTATACATGTTTTCGAATTTTCCAGTATCATTTTGATCCAGTTACAGAAGTTATTACCAAAATTAAAACCATGCAAGCATTTCATAACCCAACCCCATTCAACTCTATCGAACGCTTTCTGTTGATCTAAAAATATGATAGATCCTTCTTGGTCTTCAAACTCACAATAATCTACAATATCTTGTAAGAGTCTGTTGGCGTCCATAATGTTATGTCCTGCTACAAAACCTTTTTGATCTGTATGAATAATCTTTTGTAAAACTGTTTTCAATCTATTACTCAAAATTTTTGCAATGATTTTGTAATCAGTATTTAATAGCGTTAAGGGTCTCCAATTTTTTATATCTTCTCGCTCACCTTTCTTGTATAATAATTTTAAGATGCCTCTATGTTGAGAGTTGGTTAATTTGTTGTTTTTGAAAATTTCCATGAATAATTTTATTATTTCTTCTTTTATTAAATACCAATATGTTTTGTAAAACTCTGCTGTGAGACCATCTTCCCCTGGAGATTTGTTTATTTTTAATGAGGTAATTGCTTTAATAATTTCTAGCTGTTCTAACGGTCTGTCAATGTAGTTTCTTTCTTCATTTGTAAGTTTTGTTTCTAAAAATTGAATTAAATATTCTGCTTTCCCAGAATCCCACCTTTCTGTTGTGAACAATTTTTCATAGAATTTTTTCTGTTCATCAAGTATGTTTTTAATCCCAGTTTTATAATTTCCTTCTTCATTTTTAATTCTGTACCATAGTTTATTCTCTGCATTCTTTTTTTCAAGGTCGAAAAAAAATTTCGATGACTTTTCTCCTTCTTCATACTCTTGAACCCTAGACCTCACATTAGCAGCCTCTGCTCTGTTACTATGATATTGTTTTATCTTTTTTTCTAAGAGTCCAATTGTGCTGATGATATCAGGTTCATGATATTCTTTTTCTATAAGTTTATCTAATTGTTCTTCAATCTTTTTTATTTCATTTGCATTGGTGTTAATTTGTTTCCCAACTTCCATTGCTACTTCTTTGATTTTAATTTTAATAAAATCCCACCATTCAAAAATATTTTCATGTAGATTTATTTCATTTTTCCAGTACTTCCAACATGCTTCTAGTGAGTTTTGAAATGCTATATTTTTTATTACTTTGTCACTTAACTTCCATGAACCTGGCCCTCGTTCTGAATCATACATAATTATTTTTGCACTTATAGATTTATGGTCACTGTAGGGACAGTGTCTAATCTTTGTATTTGTCAAAAGTGGTTCTAGTGTATCAGATCAATTCGTGATTTAGATAATCCCCGATGAAAGGTATAACTGTTTGTGTATGGGTTATGAATACGCCATATATCTTGGAATTTGTAGCTGCAAATAATTCCTTTTAATTCAGTATTCCCTATGTCTTCCCTAATCTGATTGGTGTTCCGATCTTTTAATTTATCTAAAACACAGTTAAAATCTCCCATTAGAATCTTTTCAATGCCTTGATCAGCTACAAAAAATCTTTGAAAATGCTTATTATCTGTTACTATTTTACATGATAAAATACGTCCTTGGTCATCTCTTGAATTTTCTGTTAATTTGAAATGAGATACTTGCTCAAACAAAATTGCTACCCCTCTCGAATCTGATGACCAGTTATTCCAGATACTACCTCCACCTGAAATATCTTTCCATTCATTAGTCCATTTAGGTATATCATCATCTATACAGTGAGTTTCTTGCAAACATATTATTTCAAATTTCTGGCTGTTTATCCAGTGTAATAATCTTGCTCTTTTATTACTATTTCTCAAGCCATTTACATTCAGACTAGCAAAAGATAATGTATTAGTACTATTCATGAAAAAAATGTATATTTATATCTTATACACATACTTTCATGCATGTAATTATCTATTATTCTCAATTTTTACTACCCAATATCCAATCCCTACATTCTCTCTATGTTTTGACATGTATACAATCGACACTGTTTGCAATGTTGATATATAATAGGTTAACAGTATGGTAATTATGAATTTTTACAAACACATAAAACAACATGTTATTCATAGTACTGGTTTGTCACTAAACACTCTATAGTGTACTGTGATTATACAATTTAATCAGATGTGTCATTTCTGCTAGACAAGCAACCTCTGACTTATATTATAGTGTAACCCTAAAGTCCCCTAAAATCTTTTACTGTAAGACATTTAGAAGAACATGTTAAGATTTAAACATATTTTACCCCTGTGACCTTATAAGCCAACATCATTTTCATTTTCAAATTTTGTTTGGTTTCATTCCAGGACGCTACCAGCCAAATATCATGTCTCTAGGCATTTGGGTTTATCAGAAGAAGCCGCTCGAAGCTTTTAACCGATTTGACCACGGTGATCTTTAATATGGGTCAAGCTCATTTTCCTTCCGAAAGTTTTTCAAGCTTCATACAAGGAACCTTTCAGCCAAATATCATGCTTCTAAGGCTTTTGGTACTTCAGAAGAAATCTTTTGAATATTTTAACAGATTTGACCCCTGTGACCTTGAATATAGGTCAAGGTCATTTCTTTTCGCAAACTTTGTCGGGCTTCATTCAAAGGAACCTTTCATCCAACTATAATGCTTCTGGGGCTTTTGGTATTTCAGAACAAGTCGTTTAAATGTTTTAACAGATTTGACCCCTGTGACCTTGAATATAGGTCAAGGTCATTTCTTTTCGCAAACTTTGTCAGGCTTCATTTAAAGGAACCTTTCAGCCAAATATCATGCTTCTAGGGCTTTGGGTATTTCAGAAGAAGTCTTTTGAATGTTTTAACAGATTTGACCCCTGTGACCTTGAATATAGGTCAAGGTCATTTCTTTTCGCAAACTTTATCGGGCTTCATTCAAAGGAACCTTTCATCCAAATATAATGCTTCTAGGGCTTTTGGTATTTCAGAACAAGTCGTTTAAATGTTTTAACAGATTTGACCCCTGTGACCTTGGATATAGGTCAAGGTCATTTCTTTCGCAAACTTTGTCGGGCTTCATCCAAGGAACCTTTCAGCCAAATATCATGCTTCTAAGGCTTTTGGTACTTCAGAAGAAGTCTTTTGAATATTTCAATAGATTTGACCCCTGTGACCTTGAATATGGGTCAAGGTCATTTCTTTTCGCAAACTTTGTCAGGCTTAATTCAAAGGAACCTTTCAGCCAAATATCATGCTTCTAGGGCTTTGGGTATTTCAGAAGAAGTCGTTTGAAGGTTTTAACAGATTTGACCCCTGTGACCTTGAATATAGGTCAAGGTCATTTCTTTTCGCAAACTTTATCGGGCTTCATTCAAAGGAACCTTTCATCCAAATATAATGCTTCTAGGGCTTTTGGTATTTCAGAACAAGTCGTTTAAATGTTTTAACAGATTTGACCCCTGTGACCTTGGATATAGGTCAAGGTCATTTCTTTCGCAAACTTTGTCGGGCTTCATCCAAGGAACCTTTCAGCCAAATATCATGCTTCTAAGGCTTTTGGTACTTCAGAAGAAGTCTTTTGAATATTTCAATAGATTTGACCCCTGTGACCTTGAATATGGGTCAAGGTCATTTCTTTTCGCAAACTTTGTCAGGCTTAATTCAAAGGAACCTTTCAGCCAAATATCATGCTTCTAGGGCTTTGGGTATTTCAGAAAAAGTCGTTTGAAGGTTTTAACAGATTTGACCCCTGTGACCTTGAATATGGGTCAAGGTCATTTCTTTTCGCAAACTTTGTCAGGCTTCATTTAAAGGAACCTTTCAGCCAAATATCATGCTTCTAGGGCTTTGGGTATTTCAGAAGAAGTCGTTTGAAGGTTTTAACAGATTTGACCCCTGTGACCTTGAATATGGGTCAAGGTCATTTCTTTTCGCAAACTTTGTCGCGCTTCATCCATGGAACATTTCAGCCAAATCTTTATAAATCATACTTCTAGGGATTTCGGTTTATTAGAAGAAGTCCTTTAAAAGTTAAAATAGATTTAACCTCAATGTGACCTTGAATATATATCAAGGTCGTTTCTTTTCGCAAAATTTATTTGGCTTCATCCAAGGAAAATACCAGTCAAATATGAGGTCTCTATGCCTGACGATATTTAAGAAGAAGTTGTTTGAAGTTTTCGACTTTTTTTACCCCTGTGACCTTGAAATTAGTTCAAAGCTATTTCTTTGCAAACTTTGTTCAGCTCTTTCCAAGAAAGCTACCAGCCAAATTTCATGTCACTAGGCCTTTCAATATTTTAGAAGAAGTTGTTTAAAGGAAAAAGTTGACGGACGCAGGACGGACGGACGGACGGACGGACGACGGCAATGCCAGGTGAGCTAATAAAGGAATGTTTTCAACTCGAATTGATTTTGTTTTTAATAATTTGTACTTAATAGCTCTGTTAATTATAAAGTCCAAAAGTGAGCACTAAGCCCTTTTTAGAACCCAAAGGCTTTACCGGTCATCTTATTATCAATTGAAAGTACATCATACTAATGTGTAAAACAGTAATTGCACAATAATGTTACAAAATGGCGGTATAGGTTGCCATGTCAATGTTTTCATGTAGTGGATAAATACACTTGGAAAGTTCCATATACAGACCGTGATGTCTCAAGTTGTTCCCATGGTCCTCTAACCACCTGTGATAGAGAACAGAACTACTTGGAGAAATGGAACTGAAACACGCACTACAAAAATTGATCCAATACATTATGTAGAAAACATTTTTTGAACAAAATTCCATATTACCTGAATTTCACATTTGTGTTATTGTTCTAAATGAAAGAAGAAGGGCTTTCATGTCTCTAATAAATTATTAACCCCAAAAGCAGGGGGAGGGATGGGGGGGGGGGGGGGGGGGGGGTTGGACAAAAAAAATTCTCTGGATTTGCTCGTTTACTTGTCAAAAAAAAACACAACATTTTAATATTTTCAAGAATTTCAATAAAGAAAAGTTTATGCATGGCGCTCAACGACAAACGTTGCACGATGGCTTTTGGTCATTTTTACCCTATGATGACCTAAAAATACTCATATCATCATACACACATACTTTCAGCTTATTCTGCAATCTAAGTATGTGTTTCCAAATTAAAGATCTTAAAGTTTTAGGATTAATACGTTACAACTGGAATCTAGTAAATATAGGCATAGTTTGGCCTAATGATATAAAACATAACCTAAAGCTTGATTTAAACATATTTTATTGATCATCAAATGGATTGGGCACAACTTATTGAACTTGTATACAAACAAGAGACCCAAGGGCCTTAGCGTCACCTGAGTAATGTTACAGGTATGGTAGGGACTTAGTGTCACCTGAGTAATGTTATAGGTATGGTAGGGCCTTAGTGTCACCTGAGTAATGGTATAGGTATGGTAGGGCCTTAGCAGTCACCTGAGTAATGTTATAGGTATGGTAGGGCCTTAGTGTCACCTGAGTAATGTTATAGGTATGGTAGGGCCTTAGTGTCACCTGAGTAATGGTATAGGTATGGTAGGGCCTTAGCAGTCACCTGAGTAATGTTATAGGTATGGTAGGGCCTTAGTGTCACCTGAGTAATGTTACAGGTATGGTAGGGACTTAGTGTCACCTGAGTAATGTTATAGGTATGGTAGGGCCTTAGCAGTCACCTGAGTAATGTTACAGGTATGGTAGGGACTTAGTGTCACCTGAGTAATGTTATAGGTATGGTAGGGCCTTAGTGTCACCTGAGTAATGGTATAGGTATGGTAGGGCCTTAGCGGTCACCTGAGTAATGTTATAGGTATGGTAGGGCCTTAGCGGTCACCTGAGTAATGTTATAGGTATGGTAGGGCCTTAGCGGTCACCTGAGTAATGTTATAGGTATGGTAGGGCCTTAGCAGTCACCTGAGTAATGTTATAGGTATGGTAGGGCCTTAGCAGTCACCTGAGTAATGTTACAGGTATGGTAGGGCCTTAGTGTCACCTGAGTAATGTTATAGGTATGGTAGGGCCTTAGCGGTCACTTGAGTAATGTTATAGGTATGGTAGCTCAATTTTAATGATGAAATCAACATGTTAAATAGGTGAAATATGTAACATTTGTCATGTCATTACAGGAAAAGAATTCTAAAACTTTTGAAATGATTGTCACGAAGTAGGAATAGTTTCCTCAAAGAATATGGACAAAATATACCCAAAAGTGTTATTTCCCAATATGAACTACAGTAAACTTTACCAGGACCCTCTCTGATGGGGATAGCCCTGGGATACTGAAAGTAACAACTTAACTAAAACCCTAGATTATCTTTCTATCCATGTATAATTTCTTCTTGGGGCCCCGGCCTGGCCCCTGGGATAGGGGCAGTAATCCTAATTTAACAGTTTGATTCCATCTTTCTCCAAGGATGATTGTGACGAAGTAGGAATATTTTCCTACTTTAAATGGACAAAATATACCCAAAAGTGTTATTTCCCTATATAAACTGTAGTAAACTTTACCCCTCCCTAAGGGGGAACAGATAGTACTGAAATTTACAAATTAAACAAGAGGCCCAGGGGCCTCAACGGTCATCTGACTATAAAGATCTATATCATTTGTGTTTGTTTTTGCCAAGTTGTTCAAAGATATCTACATACATGTTTATAACCCCTGTGACCTTGAAAGTATAAGTGAAGGTCTATATGAGGAATCTTTGCACCAATCTGTCCCAGGTACCCATTGGCCAAATATCAGCACCTAGGGCCTTTTGGTAAGCGAGAAGACGTTTGTTAAAAGATTTTTACATGTTTTACCCTTGCGACCTTGAAAGTAGGTCAAGGTCATTCATACAAGGAAACTTTGTAGCACTCCATTAGAGGTACCTACTGGCTAAATATCAACACCCAGGGCCTTTAAGTTGTTGAGGAGAAGATTGTTAAAGGTATTTTTACATGTTTGACCCCTATGACCTTGAAAGTAGGTTGAGGTCCATTGTATGAGGAAAGTTTGTAGCACTCTATCCCAGGTACCTACTAGCCAAATACCATATTACTCTGGGGGATTTGGTTAGCGAGAAGAAGATTGTTAAAAGATTTTACATATTTGACCTCTGTGACCTTGAAAGTGGGTCAAGATCATTCATATGAGGAAACTTGATAGCACACTATGCCAGGTACCTACCAGCCAAATATCAGCACCCAGGGCCTTTTGGTTATTGAGAAGAAGATTGTTAAAGATTTTTACATATTTGACCCCTGTGACCTTGAAAGTGGGTCAAGATCATTCATATGAGGAAACTTGATAGCACACTATGCCAAGTACCTACCAGCCAAATATCAGCACCCAGGGCCTTTTGGTTATTGAGAAGAAGATTGTTAAAGATTTTTACATATTTGACCCCTGTGACCTTGAAAGTAGGTCAAGGTCATTCATATGCAGAAACTTTGTAGCACTCCATGCCAGGTACCTACTGGCCAAATATCAGGACCCTGGGGCTTATGGAACTTGAGAAGAAGATTCTTAAAACTTTTTACCCATTATAGCCCCAGTGAACCTTTGACCCCGTCCAGCGCTTAAAGTTGAACTTTGACCTAAACACAATATATCAGAAAAAGATTTGCATTGCCAGTCTACATATAATATATGCAAGTATCATCGGTCTAGATCATTCGGTTCATTAGATAATGTTGTGTAGATATTTTAACATATTTGACCCATGTGACCTTGAAAGTAGGTCAAGGTCATTTATATGAGAAAACTTTAGAGTACTCCATCCCTGGTACCTACTGGCCAAATATCAGAACCCTGGGCCTTATGGAACTTGAGAAGAAGATTCTTAAAGCTTTTTACCTATTATAACCCATGTTAACCTTTGACCCCGTCCAGCACTCAAAGTTGACCTTTGACCTAAACACAATATATTAGAAAAAGATTCGCATTGCTGGTCTATATATCATACAAAAATATCATTGCTCTAGATCATTTAGTTCTTTAGATAATGTTGTGTAGATTTTTTAACATATTTGACCCCTGTGACCTTGAAAGTAGGTCAAGGTCATTTATATGAGGAAACTTTAGAACACTCTATCCCAGGTTCCTACTGGCCAAATATCAGAACCCTGGGCCTTATGGAACTTGAGAAGAAGATTCTTAAAGCTTTTTACCTATTATAACCCATGTTAACCTTTGACCCCGTCCAGCACTCAAAGTTGACCTTTGACCTAAACACAATATATTAGAAAAAGATTCGCATTGCTGGTCTACATATCATACAAAAATATCATTGCTCTAGATCATTTAGTTCTTTAGATAATGTTGTGTAGATTTTTTAACATATTTGACCCCTGTGACCTTGAAAGTAGGTCAAGGTCATTTATATGAGGAAACTTTAGAACACTCTATCCCAGGTACCTACTGGCCAAATATGATCACCCATAGCCTATTGGTTAGTGAGGAAAAGATTGTCAAACGCTTTTTTACATATTTGACCCCTATGACCTTGAAAGTTAGTCAAGGTCATCGATATGAGGAAACTTTGTAGCACTCTATCCCAGGTGCCTACTGGCCAAATATCATTACCCTAGACCTTTTGGTTACTGAGAAGAAGATTGTTAAAGGTTTTTACATATTTGACCCCTGTGACCTTGAAAACAGGTCAAGGTCATTGAAATGAGGAAACTTTGTAGCACTCAATCCCAGGTGCCTACTGGCCAAATATCAGCACCTAGAGCCTTTTGGTTACTAAGAAGAAGATTGTTAAAGGAAAAGTTTACGGACGGCGGACGGCGGACGGCGGACGGCGGACGGCGCACGACGACGGACGAAGCATGATGGCAATAGGTCATCTTGACCCTTCGGGTCAGATGACCTAACAAAGCCCCTGATAATCTTTCTAACCATGTAGAGAAATAGGCTGTATAATACCTCTGAGCCTGGAGAAGAACATTTCTGAAATTATGGATAATATTCCCTTTGGGGCCCCACCCTGGCCCCTGGGGTAAGGGCAGGAATCCAAAATTTACAGTTAAATTCCATCTTTCTCCAAGGATGATTGTGTCAAAGTAAAAATAATTTCCTACTTAAAATGGACAAAATATACCCAAAAGTGTTATTTCCCTATATAAACTATCGTAAACTTTACCCCCTCCACAAGGGGGAACAGATAGCTCGGAGGTACTGAAATTTACAAATTTAACAAAGCCCCTGATGATCTTTTTATCCATGTAGAGAAATAGGCTGTATTACTTCCGAGTCTGGAGAAGAACATTTTTGAAATTTAGGATAATATTCCCTTTGGGACCCCGCCATGGCCCCTGGGGTAGGAACAGGAATCCAAATTTTACAATTTGATTCCATTTTTCTCCAAGGATGATTGTGTCAAAGTAGAAATAATTTCCTACTTAAAATGGACAAAATATAACCCAAAGTGTTATTTCCCTATATAAACTACAATCAAACCTGTCTATGAAGACCACTCAATGGGAGACAGAAAAACGGTCACTATAGACAGGTCAAGATTTTTGGACAAACCACTTTAATTGAAAATGTCATATAAACTATAGTAAACTTTACCCCCTCCAAGAGGGGAAGTTGGAAGTTGGTACTATATTGAACAGGCCAAATTGTTTATCTAAACTTGTTTTCATTTGGAAACCAACATTCACCCTGGAAACTAGGACAGTAAAATTATTTACATTAGCTACGAACAGTTCTCTCTTCCCTGTCGGGGGTCCATCGTGGAATGTCAATATGTTTAATCAATTCATACGGGTCAATTCCAGCATGTGCTGTACACTTTATCCATAACAGTGATCCATATAACGAAAGCAAAGCGTGAAGAGATACACCTGGAGATCGTGGGAGTTGTATTTTTTTAATATTACTGCTTATAAACAACTCCTGGTGACAATGTTTACACTTACCTCGGATTCCATTCTTGGCGGATTGGAAACGAGGTTCCGAAAGAACATGTGATGTACTTAGCTGTCTCCGATCAAAACATTACATTTTGACCAGCGAAACTTAAAACATGTAAAAACTTTCACATTTTTGCATATCAAATGCTGTAATTATGTAAAAAGTCTAATTTCAAGTTTTACAACACTTACCTGAAAGCAAATGCTTAAAGGAAATTACTGAAATCTAACCATTTAGTACCTTTAAATGTAACGACCAGACCAGGGTTAGAACCCAGGACTTTCTGAACTTAGGTGAACACTCTACCAACTGAGTCTAGCTCTGCTACATTCTGGTCTTAAGGCGGACACTCTTAACACTTGAATATAGGCGAATTCCCACTAGCCAAGGCAAGTAAGGCGACCTGTACATAAACAAGAGGCCCAATGGGCCTGCATCGCTCACCTGGTATTAATCTCTGACTTATATTATAGTGTAACCCTAAAGTCCCCTAAAATCTTTTAACGTAAGACATTTAGAAGAATATCTTAAGATTTAAACATATTTTACCCCTGTGACCTCATAAGACAACATCATTTTCATTTTCAAATTTTGTTTGGCTTCATCCCAGGACGCTACCAGCCAAATATCATGTCTCTAGGCAAATAAAGATAAAGGTCATTTCTTTTCGCAAACTTTGTCAGGCTTCAATCCAAGAAACCTTTCAGCCAAATGTCATGCTTCTAGGGCTTTTGGTACTTCAAAAGAAGTCGTTTGAATGTTTTAACAGATTTGACCCCTGTGACCTTGAATACAGGTCAAGGTCATTTCTTTTCGCAAACTTTGTCAGGCTTCATCCAAGAAACATTTCAGCCAAATATCGTGCTTCTAGGGCTTTTGGTATTTCAGGAGAAGTCGTTTGAAGGTTTCAACAGATTTGACTCCTGTGACCTTGAATATAAGTCATGGTCATTTCTTTTTGCAAACTTTGTCGGGCTTCATCAAAGGAACCTTTCAGCCAAATATCATGCTTCTAGGGCTTTTGGTATTTCAGAACAAGTCGTTTAAATGTTTTAACAGATTTGACCCCTGTGACCTTGAATATAGATCAAGGTCATTTCTTTTCGCAAACTTTGTCGGGCTTCATCCAAGGAACCTTTCAGCCAGATATCAAGCTTCTAGGGCTTTTGGTATTTCAGAAGAAGTTGTTTAAAGGTTTAAACAGATATGACCCTTATGACCTTGAATATAGGTCAAGGTCGTTTCTTTTCGCAAACTTTGTCGGGCTTCATCCAAGGAACCTTTCAGCCAGATATCAAGCTTCTAGGGCTTTTGGTATTTCAGAAGAAGTTGTTTAAAGGTTTTAACAGATATGACCCTTGTGACCTTGAATATAGGTCAAGGTCATTTCTTTTCTCAAACTTTGTCGGGCTTCATCCAAGGAACCTTCCAGCCAAATATCATGCTTCTAGGGCTTTTAGTATTTCAGAAGAAGTTGTTTAAAGGTTTTAACAGATTTGACCCTTGTGACCTTGAATATAGGTCAAGGTCATTTTTTTCGCAAACTTTGTTGGGCTTCATCCAAGGAACCTTTCAGCCAAATGCCATGTTTCTAGGGCTTTTGGTATTTCAGAAGAAGTTGTTTAAAGGTTAAAATAGATTTAACCTCACTGTGACCTTGAATATTGGTCAAGGTCATTTCTTTTCGCAAACTTTATTTGGCTTCATCCAAGGAAGCTACTGGTCAAATATGAAGTCTCTATGCCAGACGGTATTTTAGAAGAAGTTGTTTGAAGGTTTCGACATTTTTGACCCCTGTGACCTTGAAATTAGGTCAAAGTGATTTTTTTTCGCAAACTTTGTTCAGCTCCTTCCAAGAAATCTAGCAGCCAAATTTCATGTCACTGGTCCTTTCAGAATTTTAGAAGAAGTCGTTTAAAGGAAAAAGTTGACGGACGGACGGACGGACGGACGCTGCACCATCACATAAGCTCACTTGGCCCTTCGGGCCAGGTGAGCTAACAAATGATACGTACCGTACTGACAGTTCTCTCCCCCTGTTCCCAGAGGACACAGACAGATATGTTGATCGGCTGACTTGGCCACACATTTACCTCCCCTGGCACACTGAACCCGGCTACATACTCCATCACTACACTCACCTAGACGAGATAAAAACAATGTTAACATCTGGGCAACAACACAGCCAAACCTGCTCTGTCCTAGCTTTATGATCAAAGTTTACAAACATACTATGCCTTTGTAAGCTACAGACAAAATGATCAGGGGAGATAACTTGAACAAGAGGCCCAATGGGCCTGCATCGCTCACCTGGTATCAATCTCTGACTTATTTTATAGTGTAATCCTAAAGTCCCCTTAAAATCTTTTACTGTAAGACATTCAGAAGAACATCTTAAGATTTAAACATATTTTACCCCTGTGACCTTATAAGACAACATCCTTTTCATTTTCAAATTTTGTTTGGCTTCATCCCAGGACGCTACAAGACAAATATCATATCTCTAGGCATTTCGGTTTATCAGAAGAAGTTGCTCAAAGCTTTTAACCACTGATTTGACCACTGTGACCTTTAATATGGGTCAAGATCATTTTCCTTCCCAAAGTTTGTCGTGCTTCATCCAAGGAACCTGTCAGCCAAATATCATGCTTCTAGGGCTTTTGGTATTTCAGAAGAAGTCGTTTAAAGGTTTTAATAGATTTGACCCCTGTGACCTTGAATATAGGTAAAGGTCATTTCTTTTCGCAAACTTTGTCGGGCGTCATCCAAGGAACCTTTCAGCCAAATATCATGCTTCTAGGGCTTTTGGTATTTCAGAACAAGTCGTTTAAAGGTTTAAACAGATTTGACCCTGTGACCTTGAATATAGGTCAAGGTCATTTCTTTTCGCAAAATTTGTTGGGCTTCATCCAAGGAACCTGTTAGCCAAATATCATGCTTCTAGGGCTTTTGGTATTTCAGAAGAAGTCGTTTGAAGGTTTTAACAGATTTGACCCTTGTGACCTTGAATATAGGTCAAGGTCATTTCTTTTCGCAAACTTTGTCGGGCTTCATCCAAGGAACCTTTCAGCCAAATACCATGTTTCTAGGGCTTTTGGTACTTCAGTAGAAGTTGTTTGAATGTTTAAACAGATTTGACCCTTGTGACCTTGAATATAGGTCAAGGTCATTTCTTTTCCCAAACTTTGTCGGGCTTCATCCAAGGAACCTTTCAGCCAAATATCATGCTTCTAGGGCTTTTGGTATTTCAGAACAAGTCGTTTAAAGGTTTAAACAGATTTGACCCTGTGACCTTGAATATAGGTCAAGGTCATTTCTTTTCGCAAAATTTGTTGGGCTTCATCCAAGGAACCTGTTAGCCAAATATCATGCTTCTAGGGCTTTTGGTATTTCAGAAGAAGTCGTTTGAAGGTTTTAACAGATTTGACCCTTGTGACCTTGAATATAGGTCAAGGTCATTTCTTTTCGCAAACTTTGTCGGGCTTCATCCAAGGAACCTTTCAGCCAAATACCATGTTTCTAGGGCTTTTGGTACTTCAGTAGAAGTTGTTTGAATGTTTAAACAGATTTGACCCTTGTGACCTTGAATATAGGTCAAGGTCATTTCTTTTCGCAAACTTTGTCGGGCTTCATCCAAGGAACCTTCCAGTCAAATATCATGCTTCTAGGGCTTTTGGTATTTCAGAACAAGTCGTTTAAAGGTTTTAACAGATTTGACCCTTGTGACCTTGAATATAGGTCAAGGTCATTTCTTTTCGCAAACTTTGTCGGGCTTCATCCAAGGAACCTTTCAGCCAAATATCATGCTTCTAGGGCTTTTGGTATTTAAGAAGTAGTTTAAAGGTTTTAACAGATTTGACCCTTGTGACCTTGAATATAGGTCAAGGTCATTTCTTTTCGCAAACTTTGTTGGGCTTCATCCAAGGAACCTTTCAGCCAAATATCATGCTTTTAGGGCTTTTGGTACTTCAGAAGAAGTCGTTTAAAGGTTTTAACAGATTTGACCCCTGTGACCTTGAATATAGGTCAAGGTCATTTCTTTTCGCAAACTTTGTCGTGTTTAATCCAAGGAACCTTTCAGCCAAATATCATGCTTCTAGGGCTTTTGGTATTTCAGAACAAGTCGTTTAAAGGTTTAAACAGATTTGACCCTGTGACCTTGAATATAGGTCAAGGTCATTTCTTTTCGCAAATTTTGTTGGGCTTCATCCAAGGAACCTGTCAGCCAAATATCATGCTTCTAGGGCTTTTGGTATTTCAGAAGAAGTCGTTTGAAGGTTTTAACAGATTTGACCCTTGTGACCTTGAATATAGGTCAAGGTCATTTCTTTTCGCAAACTTTGTCGGGCTTCATCCAAGGAACCTTTCAGCCAAATACCATGTTTCTAGGGCTTTTGGTACTTCAGTAGAAGTTGTTTGAATGTTTAAACAGATTTGACCCTTGTGACCTTGAATATAGGTCAAGGTCATTTCTTTTCGCAAACTTTGTCGGGCTTCATCCAAGGAACCTTCCAGTCAAATATCATGCTTCTAGGGCTTTCGGTATTTCAGAAGAAGTCGTTTAAAGGTTTTAACAGATTTGACCCTTGTGACCTTGAATATAGGTCAAGGTCATTTCTTTTCGCAAACTTTGTCGGGCTTCATCCAAGGAACCTTTCAGCCAAATATCATGCTTCTAGGGCTTTTGGTATTTCAGAAGAAGTCGTTTAAAGGTTTTAACAGATTTGACCCTTGTGACCTTGAATATAGGTCAAGGTCATTTCTTTTCGCAAACTTTGTTGGGCTTCATCCAAGGAACCTTTCAGCCAAATATCATGCTTTTAGGGCTTTTGGTACTTCAGAAGAAGTCGTTTAAAGGTTTTAACAGATTTGACCCCTGTGACCTTGAATATAGGTCAAGGTCATTTCTTTTCGCAAACTTTGTCGTGTTTAATCCAAGGAACCTTTCAGCCAAATATCATGCTTCTAGGGCTTTTGGTATTTCAGAAGAAGTCGTTTGAATGTTTTAACAGATTTGACCCTTGTGACCTTGAATATGGGTCAAGGTCATTTCTTTTCGCAAACTTTGTTGGGCTTCATCCAAGGAACCTTCTGGTCAAATATGAAGTCTCTATGCCTGACGGTATTTTAGAAGAAGTTGTTTGAAGGTTTCGACATTTTTGACCCCGGTGACCTTGGAATTAGGTCAAAGTGATTTTTTTTCGCAAACTTTGTTCAGCTCCTTCCAAGATATCTACCAGCCAAATTTCATGTCCCTGGGCCTTTCAGTATTTTAGAAGAAGTCGTTTAAAGGAAAAAGTTGACAGACGCAGGATGGACGGACGACGGACGGACGACGGACGCTGCACCATCACATAAGCTCACTTGGCCCTTCGGGCCAGGTGAGCTAAAAACAAGGGCCCGTAGGGCCTGTATTTCTCACCTGGATCCTCAATATATCCAGAAATGGTATTGACAGTTAAGGGTTAAAGATCTTAACTTTTTCAAAGTTAAAGCTCAGGAATTGAGCCACTAAATTTTTTAAACTTGATCTTTATCTATTTTGGATTTTTATATCTCTAAAAAACAACAAGAGGCCCAACGGGCCTTAACGGTCATCTGACTACCAATTGTAAAATCACTATGAAAATACGTGTAGTCATTAAATCAAGTTATAATATGCCTGTATAGATTGCCAAGTTCAAGATAGTGGCCTTCTTGGATTTCTGATGGGCTTGAAAAATAACAACACTTTGTTGGGACCATCTCAGGATATCATTTCTGGCAAGTTTCAGCTCAATTCCACTGGTAGAACTTGAGAAGTTTAGAATGTGTTTTCAAAATGGCCGCTGTGGAGGCCATCTTGGATTTTTAACTACACGAAAAATAACAACAGTTTCGTTTTGGCCCCAGTGACCTTGAATGAAAGTCAAGGTCATTTCTTTGAACAAACTTGGTAGCCCTTTATCCCAGCATGCCACAGGCCCAATATTAGATCTCTGGGCCTTTTGGTTATTCAGAAGAAGTTGTTTAAAGATTATGACCGTTTTGGTCCCTGTGACCTTGAATGAAAGTCAAGATCATTTCTTTGAACAAACTTGGTAGCCCTTTATCCCAGCATGCCACAGGCCCAATATCAGGTCTCTGGGCCTTTTGGTTATTCAGAAGAAGTCGTTTAAAGATTATGACCGTTTTGGCCCCTGTGACCTTGAATGAAAGTCAAGGTCATTTCTTTGAACAAACTTGGTAGCCCTTTATCCCAGCATGCCACAGGCCCAATAATAGGTATCTGGGCCTTTTGGTTATTCAGAAGAAAATTTAAAGATTATGACCGTTTTGGCCCCAGTGACCTTGAATGAAAGTCAAGGTCATTTCTTTGAACAAACTTGGTAGCCCTTTATCCCAGCATGCCACAGGCCCAATATTAGATCTCTGGGCCTTTTGGTTATTCAGAAGAAAATGTTTAAAGATTATGACCGTTTTGGCCCCAGTGACCTTGAATGAAAGTCAAGGTCATTTCTTTGAACAAACTTGGTAGCCCTTTATCCCAGCATGCCACAGGCCCAATATCAGGTCTCTGGGTCTTTTGGTTATTCAGAAGAAGTTGTTTGAAGATTATGACCGTTTTGGCCCCTGTGACCTTGAATGAAAGTCAAGGTCATTTCTTTGAACAAACTTGGTAGCCCTTTATCCCAGCATGCCACAGGCCCAATATTAGGTCTCTGGGCCTTTTGGTTATTCAGAAGAAGTCGTTTAAAGATTATGACCGTTTTGGCCCCTGTGACCTTGAATGAAAGTCAAGGTCATTTCTTTGAACAAACTTGGTAGCCCTTTATCCCAGCATGCCACAGGCCCAATAATAGGTATCTGGGCCTTTTGGTTATTCAGAAGAAAATGTTTAAAGATTATGACCGTTTTGGCCCCAGTGACCTTGAATGAAAGTCAAGGTCATTTCTTTGAACAAACTTGGTAGCCCTTTATCCCAGCATGCCACAGGCCCAATATTAGATCTCTGGGCCTTTTGGTTATTCAGGAGAAAATGTTTAAAGATTATGACCGTTTTGGCCCCAGTGACCTTGAATGAAAGTCAAGGTCATTTCTTTGAACAAACTTGGTAGCCCTTTATCCCAGCATGCCACAGGCCCAATATCAGGTCTCTGGGCCTTTTGGTTATTCAGAAGAAGTTGTTTAAAGATTATGACCGTTTTGGCCCCTGTGACCTTGAATGAAGGTCAAGGTCATTTCTTTGAACAAACTTGGTAGCCCTTTATCCCAGCATGCCACAGGCCCAATATTAGGTCTCTGGGCCTTTTGGTTATTCAGAAGAAGTCGTTTAAAAATTATGACCGTTTTGTCCCCTGTGACCTTGAATGAAGGTCAAGGTCATTTCTTTGAACAAACTTGGTAGCCCTTTATCTCAGCATAACACAGGACCAATATCAGGTCTCTGGGCCTTTTGGTTATTCAGAAGAAGTCGTTTAAAGAGATTTGACCTTTTATGCCCCTGTGACCTTGAATGAAGGTCAAGGTCATTTGTTTGAACAAACTTGGTACCCCTTTATCCCAGCATAACACAGGCCCAATATCAGGTCTCTGGGCCTTTTGGTTATTCAGAAGAAGTCGTTCAAAGATTTTGACCGTTTTGGCCCCTGTGACCTTGAAAGTAGGTCAAGGTCATTGATATGAGGTAACTTTGTAGCACTCCATTCCAGGTACCTACTGGCCAAATATGATCACCCTTGGCCTTTTGGTTAGTGAGGAGAAGATTGTCAAACGTTTTTTTACATATCTGACCCCTGTGACCTTGAAAGTTAGTCAAGGTCATTGATATGAGGAAACTTTGTAGCACTCTTTCCCAGATACCTACTGGCCAAATATGATCACCCATGGCCTATTGGTTAGTGAGGAAAAGATTGTCAAACGCTTTTTTACATATTTGACCCCTGTGACCTTGAAAGTTAGTCAAGGTCATCGATATGAGGAAACTTTGTAGCACTCTATCCCAGGTGCCTACTGGCCAAATATCATTACCCTAGACCTTTTGGTTACTGAGAAGAAGATTGTTAAAGGTTTTTACATATTTGACCCCTGTGACCTTGAAAACAGGTCAAGGTCATTGAAATGAGGAAACTTTGTAGCACTCAATCCCAGGTGCCTACTGGCCAAATATCAGCACCTAGAGCCTTTTGGTTACTAAGAAGAAGATTGTTAAAGGAAAAGTTTACGGACGGCGGACGGCGGACGGCGGACGGCGCACGACGACGGACGAAGCATGATGGCAATAGGTCATCTTGACCCTTCGGGTCAGATGACCTAAAAATGTTGATACCTGATGTAACTGATGAATGTATACTGCGATTACACTATAAAAGCCCTCTAGAGCAACCCTGATGCAGGTAACCTAAATAGAACATTATCATGTTTATAAGAGTTTTGGATGAAATAATTTTTTTAAGATAACTGATCAGAAGTTTATTTTCTCATAAACGGAAAGAAGACCTGCGTAAGATACCTGCGTTTATGCCGAACATTGTTTCTCCGACTAACTCCTGTTTTTTCAGTAGTATCCGTACTTGTTGATTGATATATAGAAGACAGACCTATTACTTACCCACGTTGATGCCGAACAGTGTGTCTCCGACTAACTCTTGTTTTCTCAGGTCATATTGGTACTCATTGATAACAATCTCCTGTACACAGCCTACAAAGGGTTTGGTTATACCAATACGTTGTAACATGGCGGTCATGTTCCTATAACCACCCACATACAAGGGGAGCCTCAGTGTGGTCCGAGAGTAAGCACCCTTGAAGAAACAAATATATCACTGAGAAATAATGACAAATCATCCATACTTAATTCTCTAACAAAAAATGCATAAAAATGAATTTCTGCATCTATGTTGAGGGTTTGAATTAATCACTTGCGCACTTGCCAAATTCGAGTTGATTTTCAAAATTGCGAGTAGAAAATTATTGTACTCAAATTTTATGGCGATCGAGTGGCCATTCAGGCCTACAGTACAATGTAAGTATTGACCTGCTGATATTTTAACAAGAAGCCCAATGGGCGTTGCATCACTCACCTGGTATCAATCTCTGACATATATTATAGTGTAACCCTAAACATATATTACCCCTGTGACCTTATAAGACATCATTTTCATTTTCAAATTTTATTTGGCTTCATCCAAAGACGCTACCAGCCAAATATCATATCTAGATTTGACCCCTGTGACCTTGAATATAGGTCAAGGTCATTTCTTTTCACAAACTTTGTCGGGCTTCATCCAAGGAACATTTCAGCCATAATATAATGCTTCTAGGGCTTTGGGGGTGAAGGGGTAGAGGTGTTATGTGACTCATGTCCTGGACCTGGGGTGGGGATTTGGAGGGATAATTAAGGCTGGCAAAACATTTCCCTGTAACACCCTCAGATGATTAGCTTAGAAACTCGAATAGATGAAAACTTCGGGCCAGGAGAGCAGTAATGAACGGACTACTTGATATCCCTCAGCAGAACCAGTGGATACACACTTGGTGGAGCACCTTAGAAAACCCTTTACAAGGCAGTTTGAAATCCACTGGAAAACTCATTTAAATATTCGAGACGCTTAAAATCCCTTTGGGGAAAACCACTTGAAATCCCCTAAACAAGACCATTGAAATCCATTGGAAATCTCATTTAAATATTTTGAGACCTTTAAATCCTCTTATGGTAACCATATAATCTGATTCATCGTACTTATTTTGGATTTGCAATAGACCAGAAAATATAATCAACTTAATGATGAACTTCTCTTAATTTCCCCTCAAAAATGTCCTGGGATTGCACAGCCCTATGAATTCAATTTTTTGATGAAGTACGAGGGGTGTTCCAAAAATAATGTCACTTGCATCGGTGCTCATATAGCGGAAGTGCTTTTGTTCATTTTGATTTGCTCTGCCCTTCAAAATACTCTCCGCCAGTCAGAACACACCTTTTTAGCCGGTCAATCCATTTTTGGAAGCATTTTTCATACTCTTCAATGGGTACACCCATCAGACACTGATAAACAGCAGATCCAAGGGCATTTCTCGAATTGTATCTCCTTCCAGATAAATGATATTTAAGTTTTGGAAAGAGAAAATAGTCGCATGGGGCCAAGTCTGGCGAATACGGAGGGTGCGGAAGGACGGTAACCTTCTCTGACTCCAAAAAGTCAGTCACAATACGTGCCTTGTGAGCGGGTGCATTATCATGCAAAAGTCGGACATACTTAAGTCCTGTTTTGGGGCGGCGACTTTTGTAGTAGTTCTTCAACTTTCTCAGAACAATGTTTTTATAGAACTTGCCTGTGACCGTTCTGCCTTTTGGCACCGGGATTTGAATAGCTGGACCCTTATTAGTGAAAAAAAATAGCATACAAAACCTTCTTTACTGTTCGTATTCGTTTGGCAATACTTGGGCGTCTGGCATTTTTAGTGGCCCATATTCGGTTGGCAACCTTCTGCTTTGGTTCAAAATAATACACCCAGGTCTCATCACCAGTGACTATATTATAAAAAGACCTTTTACTTTATTTTTGGTACATTTTGAGAAGTTTTTTTGCCATTGTTACACGTGTCTTCTTTTGCTCATCTGTTAACAAATGGGGTATCCATCTTGCATTTATCCTTCTAACTTTTAGGTGTTTCTTCAACATTGCATGAACTCTTGCTAACACCAAGTTTGTCAGTCGAGCCAATTGTCTTACGGTGAATCGAGCATCAGTTTGGAGGATATTTTGGATTTTTTCTATGTTACCTTTGGTCGTAGTTGTTGCAGGACGACCTGGGTGAGCAGCATCTTTCAGTTGCTGCTGCCCAGCACTAAATTTACCTACCCACCTACAAACAGTCCTGTGAGACATTTGGCCCTCCACATAAATGTCACACACCTCGCGGTGAATATCTACAGCCTTTATGCATAGTAATGACCTACCTTTTATAAAGGCCCTAATTTCAAGAAGATTTTCAGCTCGTTTCCCTGTCATTTTGTGTCTAGTCTAACGAATAGGCTATGAAACGATGTACACTGTACCGAGGCCAGTGAACGTGTGGACGAGATATTTACCTGTGTCACGAGCCAGTGATCACTCAATTGACACGAGGTGGTTTTGTGCATAAATTGCACGATTTCCGCAAATAAAGCACAGATGACATTATTTATGGAACACCCCTCGTATTCATATTAGACTTCACATCAGCAGAAAAATGTATACCCTTCACAAATACACCAATGACATGTCACTCTGTCAATATCAAGAGTTGATTCTCATTGTGACTATACTTATCACCTCTTTATGAAGGAAATATCAGCATTTGTTTCCCTGAGTTGTTTTTCCGGTCAATTGATGGCAAAACCATGATACTTTTGGGTGACACTACAGACTATCTGTCACACTCCAATCAACGATTTATATACCTTTGAGAAGCCAACAACCACCTCGCCATCATTCAGTTGGATAGAACCCTTGTTGTCCTCCCGGCGGGCACGTACCCTGTTCCAGTTGCCCATGGTAACCTGTACTTTACTTCTCAATATGGCTGGACCAGTTCCGCAGTCGTACCTACATTATATTATACACACGTACAGGAGGTAAAAACTTTCACTGTAAATGCCTGTCTGTACTCATACACTGCAGCATCAATGGAATTCCTGTACTGTTTGTCCTCAATAAAACACTGACATTTAATTTATCAATCCAATAATAATACTATATTAATTTTAAGAACAAACAAGAGATCCCAGAGGGATTTGGTGCCCACTACAATGATTTTTCATTTTTTCTTAGAAAGTTAGATCTTTTCCCTTCTTTTTTCCCTTCATTTTTGTATTTAATCTTTTAGTGCAATGAACCTAAAACATTTCTCTTAAAATTAATAATAGTTATAAGAACGTCTCTAATTAGGAGTTTTGTTTTTCTGATAAGTTACAAAATCAAAAACTTTAAAGGGACTATATAGATAAAAATCAGTGTTAAAAAAATCTTAATTAACGCAACCTTTCCTGAAAATACAGTCAAACCTGTCATATGTGACCTTAGAATGAGAGGCAACTAGAATGAGTCTGGAAGACATGAAAAGTGCTTGTACCTCCTGAAGATTTATCAGGGCTTAGATTAATTTTTTTCTTCCACTAGGCACTGTGCCTTGTGGCTAATCCAAAAACTCACTCGGCACCTCCAAATTTACCTGGCACAATTTACAGTGTATATCAAACAAAACAGATTGCTTGTTGGAATTTAATTAATTATAGAATATATAATTATAGTATATATTCAAATTCGTTGCTATTGATTTAAAAGATATAAAATATGTAGATTATATAATATCATTAAAAGATGACACTTTCCAATATTAAATGTTTGTTTTACATTTCAAGCCGCCCAGTGTTACATGTATGTCTATACATATGTACTTTCAAATAATGATTGGAGCTTCATCATTTTAAAATTAAATCTGTTTACATCCACTGATTATCATTGTTGATTTTCATCATTATTATTAAACTTTGTTTTGTCATTATCATTTATTCAAAAAATTATATCATTAAAACAAAAATTTCAACTTTGTTTTATTTTTCAAACTGTACCGTGTAACAATGTCAATACTTGTACTTTCAAGTCATGAGTGGATCTGGGTGTGGAATTAAAGCTTTACATTATCCACTGAAAAGTGATTGTCATTGTTAATTTCCTTAATCAAATTTTCTATCTTTTTCTTAAGGATGAACCTTGCTCGTCTGGTAAGATTAGTTTGACTTTTTTTTGTTTTACTTTCACTTTGTTGAAAGTTTTTCAGGAGTATTCAAAATCTCGTCCTTTGTTTCAGCGTCATTTGTATCAGTAAGTGTCTGCGAGTATCTTGTTTGTTAGTCATGTTTGATTTGTCTTCTTTTATTTTGTTTATCACACACCATTTCTTCTCCCTTCACATACCGATTACGCAACATAGGAAATTCCCCAATTCAATCAGTGTCGTGTTGACACTTAAGTTTAGTTATCATGTCTGTTGTAAGTGCACAGATGATCTAGACCAGAAATGAAGTGACTATTAACACGACTGACAAAAGCGAGTCTGACAAAAGTTGAATACGTTTTATAAGGAACATCTGATAACTATCGTTTTTAATGTATAATTTACAATGTTTGAAATACATGTAGTGTACATTGACAGTCAGTTTACTCGGCACTGGGGACGAGTGGTAAGGACGACCTGACTCGGCACCGAGGCATTTCCACTCTTCCAGACGAGTGGACAAGTACTTAATCGAAGCCCTGATTTCACTTAAGTATTTGCCGTAATTAGCGCACAGGGCAACTACAATTTCAAAGAGGTTGCTTTATAGGATAAGAAAAAGAAATTATGAACAAAAACTGCTGTTTCTATAAAGCCATTAAGTACAATGTTTTGGGACCAGAATGGGTAGTATGATATGCGATATCATTGTCATCAATTGCGGACATTGTGTTTTACCAATATTTTTTGGTTTTCTTTGGTAAACAGGGGCATAGCTTGTATACTGAACTGTAATAAGGAAAAATTAAACTTTTGCATGCTTAATAGTAGGGGCGCCAATACAAGACCTTGTGAAATAATTCATATCAGCACTGACATTACTTGAATTGAATTTATAAACATGGTAGTGATAATGTAGCACAAGCATTTCATTATCTCTTAAATAATTCATTTTTGTGTAGAATTTGACCTTTAAATAATTATGATGATACTACCAACTGATTCAATTAATTCATGTACATGTCTGTAATTTGTAAATAATTCACTAAAAAACACTTTACATATGTTTTTACATGATGATGGCTTTGCAGCTATAATTGAGCATTAAAAATCATGCTTTGAATGCGGGAAACTTCCTATCAATATTACTGCTGTCTGTATGCTGTAAACACTTGTTCAAAATCAAATTTCAATGAATATCCTCGTTCATTGGTCTTTTTTGCAATATGTTTTTGTCTACATAATGCTACCAATTTCCCCAAAAATGCCTTAATTTCTCTCAATTTTTATGCTAGTGGTGATACTCAAAATAGTTATAAATGTTCATGTAGTATCTTATAGAAACCCGGTTCCATTGTGCCGTTTTGACTGCATTCTCATGCCTAGGGTTGATATGAAAAGTACATTTTTTTTTCATTCTTAAATAAGCATTCATTTGTCAGCATTCGTTTGAATCATACCTTACACCAATAAGATGAGTCCACAGACAAACAGAATAGCTGCCATTCAAGTATTACCAAGCAATTCATTCAACAAAACAGAGTACAAAATTCAGACGTCAAATTCATGCTTTCAAAGATTCTGGAAGTTACGGGTTATCGCCCCTAGCTGTCTGTCACCGAAGCGCTTATACAATTGTAACCAATACAAGTGCTGATAGGATGTATGCTTCAGTTTGTGCTGACCTACAAAATGTGTATCGTAGTGTGTTCGACCGGACTGTTAGAGCTATGTCTAATTGCACAGTCACAATAAGAAAATATCTGGTAAGGAGTATTTATACATTGAACAGTATTTTATTTATGATGACATGAGTGCACAAAAGTAAAATTTGCTTGAAACGTTAGCAGGCAACACTTGCCTTCATTTCCGGTATTATATGTGCAGAGGGTTTTTGCACAAATACCGGAAAGTGGACACACTGACTTAACGAAAGTTGAAATTCATATTTATTTTTATTCCTATATATTACATATTTAGAGAAACTACCATATTTAAAGAAGATATATCACAAATCTTCCTTCAAAGACAAAAATTAACTACAATATAATTTTTGAAGTGCACATCTTTTTAACCTAGATTATAAAGAAATTTTATATTTAATGTTAATACATCATGTAATCACATATTATTTAGCAACTAGCCCAACTGGATGATTTAATTCCTAACTCTTGAGCAAACACGTTTGAATATTTTTTCGAATTGTAATTAGTTAATTTAATCTTTACTTGTTTGCTTACTTATATAATTTTCACTAATTTTGAATTAAAACTTTCTTTAAAATCTGACTTATAATATTCACATTTGTAGTGATACATGTTTGTAGTTTCATAGGTATACGCAGTAGGCCTATCTTTTTTTCATCTGGCTTGGGTATACCCCATTTTTGTTTATCCTTAGTCTCGTCCCGGTGTTTATTTGTAAATTGATTATATAAGAGCGCGTCCAACTATTGTGAAACAATTTTGTAAAACAGTGTAGTTATTATCTCAGTATCAGAGCGAATAATCTTTAGCAATTTTTGAGCTACGTCACATTTTCGATCTGTACGTACGTAACTAGACATCTCGTCCCAAATTTTGCCTTAAGGATGCTCGACCCTACGTAATACACAAGTTTTGATTCTCATTTTGTGGTGACGTAGCTTCCTATTTGTGTACCTGGAATTTGAAAACGGGGTATCAAATTCGATCTACACAGTGATATGTCGCGATGTCAACAATGGCGAGATGAGAGGGGATGGTTCAAGTCTTCAACTCAAGATTATGAGCAAATAAAGTAATATCACGATCGACCACTCCTATTGCAAAACAACAACAAAAACAGATGTACACGATATCGACACATGGTCGGACACTGACAGCAAGGCAACAGTATAGAAACAGAATCAGAATGTAGGCCTATAGTACCGGTACAACTGGCCATGGTTTCTCAAACTGGAGAGAGAGTCGGCGTGTGGTAAAATTATCCGTGTTGGCAGAACGTTTACACAAGGGCTGTGACTGGTGTCATTATACATGCACTATTATGCTGTTGAAAATATAACACTGAACGCCGGTAGTTGTTATGTTCTAAAATGTTTTAGGCTTGTACGCATTCACAGTTTATACACAACACAAGCACAGATTGAAAGTTCAAAAATTTATTGAGTCAAATTAAAGTAACTTGTTCAGGTTTTGTAACTAAATTTTTGGCATTCTAAGGGGCTGCTCTGCTACCTAATCCTACTACACAAATTACATAATGTGTGATAACAGATCTAAAGCAAAAGACAAAACAAAAACACTTAGCTAAAAGAAGGCGTCGACGTACATGGGACGATCCCCGGCTTGAGTGATCTCAAGCAAGTTACAAAGTTGGGGTGATCCCAAGCCATGGAGCGAGTAGCTAACAGGCAGCAGAATTACGTGACTTAAGGGGTGCTCCCCGGCACGCAACAAACTGGTTATGATTACAAAAATAAATACACAAAAACAATAAAAGAATGAATTGGGTGTATAATTCCCCGAATTAAGAGCCAAATCGAATGAATGTTACAGAAACAAATTGTTAAGTGTAGCATGAGTGAGAGCCCCCAAGAATTAAACCAAGTGGAATATATATATATATTAAACAAATATAAAAGAACAACAAGAGGCCCAATTGGCCTGCATCGGTCACCTGGTATCAATCTCTGACTTATATTATAGTGTAAACCTAAAGTCCCCTAAAATCTTTTACTGTAAGACATTAAGAAGAACATCTTCAGATTTAAACATATTTTACCCCTGTGACCATATAAGACAACATCATTTTCATTTTCAAATTTTATTTGGCTTCATCCCAGGACGCTACCAGCCAAATATCATGTCTCTATGCATTTGCGTTTATCAGAAGAAGTTGCTCAAAGCTTTTAACTGATTTGACCACTGTGACCTTTAATATGGGTCAAGCTCATTTTCCTTCCCAAAGTTTGTCAAGCTTCATACAAGGAACCTTTCAGCCAAATATCATGCTTCTAGGGCTTTTGGTATTTCAGAAGAAGTCGTTTAGAGGTTTTAACAGATTTGAACCCTGTGACCTTTAATATAAGTCAAGGTCATTTCTTTTTGCAAATTTTGTCGGGCTTCATTCAAGGAACCTTTCAGCCAAATACCATGCTTCTAGGGCTTTTGGTATTTCAGAAGAAGTCGTTTGAAGGTTTTAACAGATTTGACCCCTGTGACCTTGAATATAAGTCAAGGTCATTTCTTTTTGCACACTTTGTCGGTCTTCATCCAAGGAACATTTCAGCCATAATATCATGCTTCTAGGGCTTTTGGTACTTCAGAAAAAGTCGTTTGAAGGTTTTTAACAGATTTGACCCCTGTGACCTTGAACATAGGTCAAGGTCATTTCTTTTTGCAATCTTTGTCCGGCTTCATCCAAGGAACATTTCAGCCAAATATCATGCTTCTAGGGCTTGTGGTACTTCAGAAGAAGTCGTTTAAAGGTTTTAACAGATTTGACCCCTGTGACCTTGAACATAGGTCAAGGTCATTTCTTTTTGCAATCTTTGTCGGGCTTCATCCAAGGAACATTTCAGCCAAATATCATACTTCTAGGGATTTTGGTTTATTAGAAGTTGTTGTTTAAAGGTTAAAATAGATTAACCTCACTGTGACCTTGAATATGGGTCAAGCTCGTTTCTTTTCGCAAACTTTATTCAGCTTCCTCCAAGGAAGCTACCAGTCAAATATGAGATTCGTATGCCTGACGGTATTTTAGAAGAAGTTGTTTGAAGGTTTCGACATTTTTGACCCCTGTGACCTTGAAATTAGGTCAAACTGATTTTTTTTCGCAAACTTTGTTCAGCTACTTCCAAGAAAGCTACCAGCCAAATTTCATGTCACTAGGCCTTTCAGTATTTTAGAAGAAGTCGTTTAAAGGAAAAAGTTGACGGACGGACGGACGACGGACGCTGCACCATCACATAAGCTCACTTGGCCCTTCGGGCCAGGTGAGCTAATAAACTGTGCACAGTGAAACAAGAACGGTAACGCAGAAAATAAACATAAAAGTTAAAGAAGAGAACGATATTTGAAAAAGGAATGAAACAAGAGGCCCAATGGGCCTGCATCGCTCACCTGGTATCAATCTCTGACTTATATTATAGTGTAACCCTAAAAATCTTTTACTGTAAGACATTTAGAAGAACATCTTCAGATTTAAACATATTTTACCACTGTGACCTTATAGGACAACAACATTTTCATTTTCAAATTTTGTTCGGCTTCATCCCAGGACGTTACCAGCCAAATATCATGTCTCTAGGCATTTCGGTTTATCAGAAGAAGTCGCTCAAAGCTTTTAACCACTGATTTGACCACTGTGACCTTTAATATGGGTCAAGCTCATTTTCCTTCACAAAATTTGTCAAGCTTTATACAAGGAACCTTTCAGCCAAATATCATGCTTCTAGGGCTTTTGGTATTTCAGAAGAAGTCGTTTAAAGGTTTTAAAAGACTTGACCCCTGTGACCTTTAATATAGATCAAGGTCATTTCTTTTTGCAAACTTTGTTGGGCTTCATCCAAGGATCCTTTCAGCCAAATGTCATGCTTCTAGGGGCTTTTGGTATTTCAGGAGAAGTTGTTTGAAGGTTTTAACAGATTTGACCCCTGTGACCTTGAATATAGGTCAAGGTCATTTCTTTTCGCCAACTTTGTCGGGCTTCATCCAAGGAACTTTTCAGCCAAATACAATGTTTCTAGGGCTTTTGGTACTTCAGGAGAAGTCGTTTAAAGGTTTTAACAGATTTGACCCCTGTGACCTTGAATAAAGATCAAGGTCATTTCTTTTTGCAAACTTTGTCGGGCTTCATCCAAGAAACCTTTCAGCCACATATCATGCTTCTAGGGCTTTTGGTACTTCAGAACAAGTCGTTCGAGAGTTTTAACAGATTTGACCCCTGTGACCTCGAATATGGGGCAAGGTCATTTCTTTTCGCAAACTTTGGCCAGGTGAGCTAACAACGGAGCTGGTGCCGGAGATCGCGAGTTCGAGGCCCGGATAGGGCATGAGTAAAAAAAATTGTCTTCTTTCGTCATTTGTGTTTCTATTTTACTTATGATATATTTAACACAATGTATCATGTACACTTAGTGTTGTTGATTCGAAGGTTAAAATGTGAATTATCTGTCGTAATTGTAACATACTTAATTTATGTAATATTGTACAATTTGTATCCATGTATGTATATGTATTGCGATCCAGGTGTCACATCATCTATAATAGACGATTTGCCACTATGATCATGTCTGAACATAAAAGAAGAAATCATTTTACTGGATTTGGGTATATATGTAAACAAGAGGCCCAAGGGCCTTAACGGTCATCTGACTACCAATTGTGATACCATTATGGAATTAGTTTAAACAATATTTTATTTCCATCAGTGTACATGTATATTACATATATAGAAATTGTACAAATAGTGAGGATTGGAAAACAAGCTAATAGCTTATATAAATTCCTCTCCTCTAGGAATTAGTAATACAATCATGTAACAATATGCCACACAAATGTGGTTTTCAAGATGGTGATGATCATGGATTTCTTCGGAACAGTGCGAAAAATAACATTTGGTCAGAATCATTTTAGGCAAGTTTCAGATCATGGAAAGTGTTAGATGTGGATGCAAAATGGGGGCTGTTGCAGCCATCTTGGATCTCTGACGGACTGGAGAAATAACAACATTTGGTTGGGACTATCTGGGGATCATTTTTCTATGAAAAGTTTTAAATGTGTATTCAAAATGGGGGCTGTGGCAGCCATCTTGGATGTCTGACGGAACTTGAGAAGAAGTTTGAAATGTGTTTTTCAAGATGGCGGCTCTGAAGGCCATCTTGGATTTCCGACCAACCTGAAAAATAACAACACTTGGTCAGGACAATCTCAGAATCACTTCAGCCAAGTTTTAGCTTAATCCCACAGGTAGAACTTGAGAAGAAGTTGGAAATGTGTTTTGTAAGATGGCGGCCATCTTGGATTTCGAACCGACCGAAAAGTAACAACTCATGGTCAGGACCATCTCAGGATAATTTCAGCCAAGTTTCAGCTTAATCCCACAGGTGAAACTTGAGAGAAATTTGGAAATGTGTTTTTCAAGATGGCGGCTCTGGCGGCCATCTTGGATTTTGGACCAACCCAAAAAATAACAACACTTGGTCAGGACCATCTCAGGATCATTTCAGCCAAGTTTCATCTTAATCCCACTTGTAGAACTTGAGAAGAAGTTGAAAATGTGTTTTTCAAGATGGCGGCTCTGGTGGCCATCTTGGATTTCGGACCGACACGAAAAATAACAACGCTTGGTCAGGACTATCTCAGGATCATTTCAGCCAAGTTTCAGCTTAATCCCAGTGGTAGAACTTAAGAAGAAGTTTAAAATAGGTGTTGTTCAGGAAAACAGTGATTGCGTAATCATGTCACAAAATGGCCGCCATGGCACAAATGTCGAGAGTTTTTCGGACCCGAAAAATAACAACATTTTATGGGCTGCCCTTCCTGAACATCCCTACCAATTTTCAGCTCACAGGTACCAGTGGAACTGTAGAAGAAGTTTAATATGTGTTTTTCAAGATGTCGGCTATGGCGGCCATCTTGGATTTCGGACCGACCCGAAAAATAACAACACTTGGTCAGGACCATCTCAGGATCATTTCAGCTAAGTTTCAGCTTAATCCCACTGGTAGAACTTGAGAAGAAGTTGAAATGTGTTTTTCAAGATGGCGGCTCTGGCGGCCATCTTGGATTTCGGACCGACCCGAAAAATAACAACACTTGGTCAGGACCATCTCAGGATCATTTCAGCTAAGTTTCAGCTTATTCCCATTGGTAGAACTTGAGAAGAAGTTTGAAATGTGAAAAGTTTACGGACGGCGGACGGCGCACGGCGGACGGCGGACGACGACGGACGAAGCACGGTAACTATAGGTCATCTTGACCCTTTGGGTCAGATGACCTAAAAATGTAATAACATATGTATATATGTGATTGAATGAAAATGTATATGAGAAAAAAAAAAAAATTTCAACAATGATATCCAGTCTTCTTCTGCCCTTCAATCTACCGAAGGTGGGGTTGATAAACTTGTTGAAGCATACACGCCTGGTATAGAAGCCCTTATTGAAAGAGACCTAAAACCCCGTGGTACAATGAAAATCTGCGCGAGGAAAAGCAATTGCAGAAGAGCAGAAAGACGTTGGCGAAGGACCAAATTAGCTGTTCACCATCAGATTTATAGGGACCAATGTCATTTAGTTGGTTCACAGCTTTTTAGACTCACAAAAATGCTAATGGATCAAAAGGGTGAAATCATCCTGCCAAGCTGTACATCTGACAAAGACTTGTCAAACAAGTTCAGCGATGTCTTTCTGAATAAGATCAACACGAGTAGAAGAAACATTGACAAAGTGAATTAGACAACTGACAACGATGTATCTGTCATGAGTGCTGACATTCAATTTGACGGGGAACCATTGTCAGAGCTCGCTCCAACAACTCTGGATGAACTATGCAGGATTGGATAAAGAGAAGTTGAAGAACTACCATCCAGTGTCAAATTTGCCTTTTCTGTCTAAGATCTTGGAGAATGTTGTGTCCCGGGGTTTAGAGGCTCATCTCCATGCAAACAGTCTCCATGATGACAACCTGCAATCGGCCTATCGCATGAGACACTCAACAGAGACGGCCTTTCTTACGTGTGCAGAACGACATAGCTTCTGCATTGAATAACAAGTGCAAAGCGGTGCTCGTCATGCTAGACTTGTCAGCTGCATTTGACGTCTACTCCATAAATGTCTGGAGTATTCGTATGGAATGACTGACGACGCCCTATGCTGGATACAGTCCTATCTAGTGATCGACGGCAGTGTATTGCAATCGGATCGTACTGTTTCACATGACAGCATGCTGGAATTCAGGGTTCCTCAAGGGTAGGTGTATTTTTATATTATCACATTAGCTTAGAATGTAATAACTTCTTAATTTATGCATTGTAAGTCTCAAATTATTATCTACATGTTGTGAAGTGCTTTAGAGTAATTTATAGAGCGCTATATAAATGTTGTATATTATTATTATTATTACAGCCACTACTGCATCAGCACATTTTGCAGTAGGTAAGCAGTGGCCTTTAATACAGTAGGCATGTATTACAAGACTCAAAGTGACTGCCCTATGGTCCCCAAGGGCATGGTCTATTGCAATATATCTGACAAGTCTTAATGTAAAACTAGCAACCAGAAGTTGCTGGGTACTACTGCAATAACACTGCACAGACTTGGTTATGTAAACATCATAAATGACCATGTGTCCATCTAACTACATGTACCATATTGCAATCTCTAATTAGAAATATGAGGTGAGGATTAATGGTGACCAACTGCAAATGACTGAATTGGTTTTATTTCTTTTTCAATAGAAAATAACATATGCATGTTCATATTAGCATCAATTTAAACATACATTTTAGTGTATGTACCAAAATGTATGTACCTAAACAAAATGGTTTTCCACTATTGAATTCCTTTTGATTTTCCATTGAATTTTTCATTTTTTTTAAAGAAATTTAAAGAACAAGAGGCCCAGAAGGCCTGTATTGCTCACCTGGATAAATCGGTATCTAGGTAATCATGGTAAAACATTTTCAAAAAGATCCCAGGGACAGGGACAAACCCAACGACCAATACTTGATGTATATGTGCATGAATTAAAGTTTGGTTGATGGGTGGCTATCTCAACTGTTTTAACTCTTTACCACTCATAAGCGTGTCTGGACGCCTGTCCGTTATTTCCACAGAAGCGTGTCTGGACGCATGCATCGTATTTACTCACAAGCGACCGAGAACGCATGGCCATGTTTTCCGCGGAAGCGTGTTTCCCCGTGTACCTATTTATAAACTAAATATCTCGGCCACTGTACATGACTGGGCTGAATGACGCATACCTGCGTGTAGCTCTGTGATTGGTCAATATAATTAGATACTTTTTATAGATCATCACCTTGACCTTGTGACGTAATTCAGTCAAGAAATCGCAAAATGTCAACTTGTGAAAGCGTGGCTAGAAACGTAATGGCGGCCGAGCCGGGAACAAATTCCAATGAGGAAATTTTCAACTCTGACGATTCAGATTCAGATAGATTTTATGGTTTTTCAAACAAGAAGGATTCAGGCATTGAAAGTGATGTAGTTTTTAGTAGTGACAGTGACTCAGGTTGGCGATGAGAGCGACGAAGACAACCCGGAAGCGTTCAACCCTACTCACTGCTACGGCGATCAACCGTGTGAACTTAACGATGTTATTGTTCATGCTTTTCCGCAAGAAACTCGACCAGTATTGCGTGATGGTTTTAATATTGATACTACTACACCTTAAGATTAGTTTTATCTCGTCTTTAAGCCAGAAAGTTCGGTGGATATCGTGCGATATACTAATGATTACACCCGGCGGAAATGTGAGAAAAAGGGTTGAGAAGATCAGATATGGTACACTACATTACAGAAAACGAAACGAAATGTCTGCCTGCCAATGCTTATCTTTATGGGAGTATTTCAATTACCATCTTACAAAGACTTTTGGTCTAAAGACATATTTTTAGAAAATGAAGGGATCAAATCTGTAATAACAGTAAAAAAATATGAAAAACTATTTTTTTGCAAATATCCATGCGTTGCATCAATGTTTTGCAATAAATCTATTGAAACTTGCATATACTTCTGATTTTGAAATTTTAATATGTATCAAAATATTGTGCAGGTTCCACTGAAACAAAAAATGTATACAGTCAAACCTGCTCTAACGACCGCCTGTCTATAACGACCGCCTGTCTATAGCGACCGATTTTCTGATTCCCCGTGAAATTTCACTATATAACGACCACCTGTCTAATGTGGCTAACGACCGGTAATTTTGGAACGACGGTCACTAGTTCGCTTTCTATAACGACCGATTTTCAGATTCCTCTTGAGATTTCATTATATAACGACCATCTGTTTAACGACCACCAGTCTGATGTGGCTAACGACCGGTAATTTTGGAACGACGGTCGCTAGTTTGCTTCCTATAACGACCGATTTCCGGTGAACATGCCGTTCCGGTAACCCGTCGCACATGTACAGCTCCGTACAAAATGTCCGGTATTTGCATACATGATTCATTAGTAGAAAATACTATAAATGTTGAAAATATGAGTTGTAAAACACATTGACTGAAGATATAATTATTTTATGACAAGTGAAAACTTTCCGTTGAGCCCATCACTGCTGTATCTGTTTTCGACAATATCCTGCATTTTGATTGGCTACTGATAGCGACGATCTAGGTTATTTCCTAACCTGAATAACGCCTAGTGCTTTCCAGTATAGTGTAGTCATATGATACGATTGAACAGCGTTGCATCATTCGTGTTCACGTTTATGCAGGCCTGTTCGCGACCCGTGTGTTAGGCTTTAATCGTCAGAATAACCGTCAACCCAGTACACTGCCGACTTTATCGATGTCTAGACGCACAGAGACTCCCAAATTGTTTATTTTATAGAAAACGTGGAAGATTAAGTCTTATGTAAGATTTAATTGAAAAATTTATGAATGATATTGCCGTGAAAACATCGTTTATTTCAATTATCAGTATTAGACCTGTGCCTTCGCTGGTGTCAACAGATCTTCATCGTAACTCGCGCGAGGTGTCAATCAATGTCAAGCCTAATTAACGAGGCATTGTGTTATGTTTTCAAAGTTTCCTATTCAAAGGTGTTTTTTTTGTTAACCTTAAATGCCGACTTACCTGGTTGGTGCTATCATTCTGACTTGACGTTTTTTTTAAAAAAATAAAATATTTTTTCTTCAAGATTTTATTTTTCATTTTTTAGACCACAAAACGTACCTGCGCACTATATGCGATAAATTACATTACTCTTTAATTTTATATTTTTAGAAAAAGAACAACAAACTCAACCAAGAATTCACAAATGTAATAAAATGATCATGAATATTATTGAATAGGGCATTCATCATACCATTTTAAGATGTTTTAAAAAATATAGATTTAAACCTAAAAATAATATTATAAGAATATATTTCAAAACAAAAAGTTTGACTTCTGTTATGTTATACTGAATGCCCTATTTAATGACAAGTCATTTATGACATTTTCAATTAAAGTGGTTGGTCAAAAAATCTCGACCTGTCTATAAAGGCAACCTGTCTATAGTGACCGTTTTTCTGTCTCCCCTTGAGCGGTCTTTATAGACAGGTTTGACTGTACTTATAATACCATATTTTGTTGAATATTATCTGAAAAATAAGTTTTAAAAACACACATCAATTTTGAATAAAAATTGAAAAAATGCCTGAGGAAATGGGTACACAAATTATACACTGTCGCAGAGGTTGGAACAGAGCCAACTCTGACACCCCACCAAGTAAAATAGATACAATGTTGCAACAATGTTCGAGTGGTAAAGAGTTAAAGTTCAGCTGAGAAACTACCCGAGGGTAGGTCCCTAGGACATCAATGCTAATAATATGAGAGTGTTTGTGTCTTTATGCCCAGCAAGCAACTGCATAGTTATGGGGTTGGAATTAAGTCATGATTATGATCATCTCTTTATGCCCAGTAAATATATGGTTTTGAGGTGGGGATCACAACTGTTTAAAGTTATGACTCAGAGTTCAGTCAGCAAGGGCATGGTGGACCCTGGGTAAAACCTAAAATCATGATTGTGATGGTCTCTTAATGCTCAGCAATTGTATATATAGTTTTGGGGAGATCTCTTGTTTATATAGTTTATGGGCGGAGATCTCAACTGCTCAAAAGTTATTATTCAGAAGTTAATCCTGCAAGAGCGGGGCTCCCTCTGGGACCAATCATATATACATAATTTCATGACTGTGTTCTTCTCTTTATGCTAAACAATCGTATATACTGTTCAAGGGTGGGAATCCCAGCTAAATTCAAGTTAAACAATAGTAATTTTAAAAGGCTTTTTCTCTTTCGCTTCGCCGCCCCCCCCCCCCCCCCCTGCAGGGTGCCAGAGTCATATCATTTATACAAAATCTGTATCCCTCCTCGAAAGGATGTTTCTGAACTAATTTGAGATAACGAGAAATATAGAAAATTATTCAATAAAGTAATAAGTCTTAAATTGTTAGAAATTAGTTTTAGATATCTAGGAATTCTGTTGATATAATGTATATAGAAAATTCTTGACAACACAAGAGAAAATAGCTGAACAAGGTTGAAAAGCTTTATTTGGAATTATGAATGTTTTTAAAAGTAAATATTTCAATTTCGAAACCCAACTTAGTTTTTTTTTTACACTTTTGTAAGAAGCATTTTAAATTATAGATCTGAAGTGCGGGGGTTTCATTAAGCGCCTATTATTGAAAAAAACTGCATCTAAATTATTGTAAGAGAATTTAGGGGTTAAGAAAAGTACGCCAAATATCATGATCAATCATGAATTAGGAAGATGTTCATTTATTATTATTCGAAAGTTTATAATTTTCAAATATTTGCTTAAAGTTAAAAACTCAGACAATTGTATGTTACGATGAAATGGTTGAAAAGGGCGCTGAGTGGACAGATAGTATAAGAAACAATCTGTTAAGAATAGGTTTGGGATAGGTGTAGGAAACAGAAAATACAGATAATGAAGGTAGAGCATTAATCACTATTTAATATAGAATGACAGATATTTTTCAACAACAATGTATTGACTATATAAATGTGTCATCAAAATGCATGTCCACTTCGAAAATTCATTAGTCGTAATTTTGTCTTTAAACCGTATTTAACAAAACCTATTTGTTTAAAGAAATAGCAAAAATCAGATTGTCGTCTCATTAACTGAATATTGAAATGGGACGGTTTAATGTAATAGGCCTGATAAAATTGATAGGATTTGTACGTATTGCTACAGTGGATTGTACCGTTTTGTAATAAAACACAGTCATTATGACAACCGTTTCATCAAACTGTATTACCAGAGAAAACCTGATACGGAAAAAAATGTACACATTTTTAAAACCAGAATCTTTTCGAATTTAGGTAAATTTATTGTCCTCTGTAACAAAAGACGATTGAACACATTTTAATCTAGTGAAATACCTTTCTACACTATCGCTACGGTTGTGTCTTGTGGTCTGTGTGTGTCCGAACTATATGGGGTTGTACATGTTTCTATTTGTATTTTGCATTGTATATATATGCACTTGTATGTATTTATCTTGTACTGATAAACCGTAAGGTTTAAGGTAATAAATGAATTGAATGGTTAATGAGCTTACCTAGTGAAAACAATACCTTTGATTAAATAAACCTCACTTTCTATGGGTATTGAATTATTAAGTAAGTTTGAATTTAATAAATCATACATATCCAAGCAAAAATGTACAAATTAAAATTAAGTAATTAAATTTTGATATTAATTGGCATCAAGACCTTATAAAAAACAATCATCAAAACCTATTAAATTATTCACCTATTATATACAAAAATATTTTTACAACAGTATCTTTTAAAAGTAGGAATTGGTCATAAAATAATTCAATGGTGAAATAGAAAGTTGTATTTTCTTTCTAGAAAATTATTAAGAATTGAATTTTAATTAATAATCACAAATCTTATAATAGTTACATTATTTATTACTTACACAGTTTAATATTTCTGATTAAAACAAGGATCATGAAGATAATTTTATGATATTTTTTTTGTAATACTTGTGCCTGAGTACCAACAGGTAACTTTTACAGGTAAATTTACCTGTTGGAACTGAGACTACTTTAAGGAAAAAGACTATAACCCCTATCACAACAAACTACCCTAAAGGCAAATTAAAAATGTTGGCGTTCAGAGATACACCCGTTTGTTTGAAATAGAGGCTCTTGTTGTTCTTCCATTAACATTTTTCACATAAGAAAAAATATTTGCTAAAATACCGGTGATTCACAATGTAAAATTTTATAGCAAAGAACCATTTTTCTAAAAACATAAAAATCTGCTATTGGCATCCATTTCAGTTTTTCAAAGAGGGGCCTGGAGGGAGTAATAATATCTTTAACATTTAGCAATATCCTGGCTGCCCTTTTCTGTAATTTAAAAATGCTTTCTATATGGAATTTGTTACTTGGTTCGCTCCAAACATTTGAACACTACATAAAATGGGGGAAAACGATACTGCTGTTCACTTTCATGATAACATTGTTTGACATAAATGGCCTTAGCCTTCTTAATACACCAATTTATCTTGATATTTTCTTCATAATATATTCAATATACTATTTCCAAGATAGACAACTATCGATAAAAATTCCTAGTAGTTTTGCACAGCTAACAGTTTCAATTGTGTAATCACCTACTTTTAAAACCAGTTGCCGACACCTTGCGAGCTTTTGAGAGGACCCTATAATCATACATTGGGTTTTAGCTAAATTCAGTCTTAACTTATTATCCTTCATCCACTTAACTGTAAAAGGGATTTAAAAGACTTTTCCTCTATTTCCCCTAATGGGCCCCGCCCCTCAGGCCTCAGGGTCAGACAAACTGTTTATACATAATTGAATCCCCTTTACTCAAGGTAACTTCAGACCAAATTTGGACAATATCCTGCCATTCCTACAGACTAAGAAGGATTTTAAAGAATTTAATATATTTTCACTATTGGGCCCCGCCTCTCAGGCCCCAGGGAGGTCAGACCAACAAATTATACAAAATTGAATTCCCTTCACCCAAGGAAGTTTCTGGCTAAATTTGGTCAAATTCTGTTGAGTGGTTCAGGACTAGTAGGAATTTATAGCAAAAGTTGACAGACGGACGACGGACAACTGAGTGCACCATGGGATAAGCTCACCAGCCCTTCGGGCCAGATGAGCTAAAAATTGCCATCAATGCTTAATTGAAATACTTCTCAAGAAATAGCGATAAACTTTCAATGCCAAAATCAAAGAAGGCCTTTCAGTCACTTTGTTTTTCTGATCAGTCCCATTATCAAAAGGGCACAACTAGGGAGGAGAGTACATTTTGTGGAGCGGTAGTGGTCTCCCTGCACACAGTTCATTATCAGTCCCATCTTGAGCAATTTTGACTCTGTGATTGGCTAAACGGTCCACACTCTTTGATTGTGTGCATAGCAGAGCCAAAATACTGACACGTACAAATTTAACATTATTTGGCAAATGTCATATGGTTTATTTGGCAGTCAGAATGAGGCTGTAACAAGGAAGTCAGTGACAGGCCTTCGACTCACTGGTGCTGTCTCGACCACAAGCATGTCGGTTACATTCATCTAGGCTGGAAAGATCTATACATACACAACTATTTGTAAATTGTCACCAAAATTTTACTTAAACTGCTCCCATTTTCTCCTAAAATCAGTGCCATTATGACAATCAACACTCCCGATCCTTTAGTGATTGCAATCAAAACACTTACATAGGCAATCATCCACTTTGTGGATTTAGTTGAGAATAAAACTTTGTCTGCTGATTGAGCTGTTACGCTGCTGTGACAGGGACCTGGTACACCACATGTCTATCATCACGCCTCTGATTATGGATACTCAGTGGAAGGGGTGAAACGGTATATCACGGTATAGTTAATCGCAGTAATTAGGGATTTCCATTTCAGATGGAAATCACTATTGTTATTGTTATGCTTTTCTTGTCCTTCTTATTAGGGTTTTTCACCAACTGGTGAAAAGACCTATTGTTTTTGTTATGTTTCTTATTAGGGCATTTCACCAACTGTTATCCTTATTATTCTTATTCTAATTATTCTCCTAGCTAAGCTTCCTAAAGTTGTTGGTTCCTAATCTTTTAATCTATAAAGGATAAGTTTATAATCTTATATGCATATTATATATGAACATATAAATATATTAATCCCATTTTTTGAAGTACAGAAATGTAGGTCCAAAATCCAATATGGCCGCCATGTCGTCATTAGTGAAAAACCTTAAAACAGCCATATCTATTGGTTGTACAGAGTTTGTGTGATAATATTATTGTAGGTAGATTCCAAAGGTGCTGTTGCAGAAACGCCCACAGCGATTTCTTGAAATCGACTATATTTTCCAGTAAAGCTATGAAAATTGGTGAAGGGACTAACATTATCCTGACAAAAATCTTGAAACAAATAGTTTCCTTGAAGGCGAATTCGTCCAATCGTGTTCCCTATAATATTTCATCGTATTTCTTGTCTGGACGAGATGTCTTCACTAGCATGCAGTGCTTTCAGTTCTTGATCTATATGAAGATTTATGGGGGGTTGACTAATACAAGTTGCAAAAACGAGGCATATCCAGTAATTCTGAGGTGCAATTTTTTTTCATGGATTACACATTAATTAAATGAATGGAAATATTTTCTATCGACAAAGTTCGATAGTACTCGGGGTTTGAATTAGACAAAATCCCATTTTAACGTGCATTCAACTTTATTATGAGAAATATAATTTTTCATGTTTATGTTTATTTTCCTTACAAACAAATAACATTTTATAAAGTGTGCTTGTGAGTATTTAAGACTTTCGTACAAAATGGTCTCGTTCTGGCATGTCCGGAACGGAACATTTTAGGTTTCCATATGTACTATCATATGCCCCATTGATATTTCTATCAGGGCATTAGGTAAAGAATCAATTTCCTTCGTGGGCGGTTTTAGAGCATTCCTGCAAAGCATCTTTAACTTTTTTTATCACACATACAACTACAAAAAAGGTTCAAATAGAAAAATTCGCTGTTGGGTCAAAAATTCAAACAATAGGCTCAATGGGTCTGCATCGCTCACCTGGTATCAATCTCGTACTTGTAACCCAAAAGTTGCCTAAAATCTAGTACTGTAAGACATTCAGAACAACATGTTAAGATTTAAACACATTTTACCCCTGTGACCTTGTAAGACAATGTCATTTTCATTTGCAAATTTTGTTGGCTTCATCAAAGGAAGCTGCCAACTAAATACAAGAGGCCCAATGGGCCTGCAGCGCTCACCTGGTATCAATCTCTGACTTATATTATAGTGTAACCCTAAAATCCCCTAAAATCTTTTACTGTAAGACATTTAGAAGAACATGTTAAGATTTTACCCCTGTAACCTTATAAGACATAATCATTTTCATTTTCAAATTTTGTTTGGCTTCATCCCAGGACACTACCATCCAAATATCATGTCTCTAGGCATTTGGGTTTATCAGAAGAAGTCGCTCAAAGCTTTTAACCGATTTGACCACTGTGACCTTTAATGTGGGTCAAGCTCATTTTACTTCCCAAAGTTTGTCAAGCTTCATCCAAGGAACCTATCAGCCAAATATCATGCCTCTAGGGCTTTTGGTATTTCAGAAGAAGTCGTTAAAAGGTTTTAACAGATTTGACCCCTGTGACCTTTAATATGGGTCAAGATCATTTCTTTTCGCAAACTTTCTTGGGCTTCATCCAAGGAACCTTTCAGCCAAATATCATGCTTCTAGGGCTTTTGGTATTTCAGGAGAAGTCGTTTTCAGGTTTTAACATATTTGACCCCTGTGACATTGAATATAGGTCGAGGTCATTTCTTTTCGCAAATGTTGTTGGGCTTCATCCAAGGAACCAGTCGGCAAAATATCATGCTTCTAGGTCTTTTGGTATTTCAAAAGAAGTTATTTAAAGGTTTTAACAGATTTGACACCTGTGACCTTGAATATAGGTCGAGGTCATTTCTTTTCGCAAACTTTCTTGGGCTTCATCCAAGGAACCTTTCAGCCAAATATCATGCTTCTAGGGCTTTTGGTACTTCAGAAGAAGTTGTTTGAATGTTTTCACAGATTTGACCCCTGTGACCTTGAATATGGGTCAAGGTCATTTCTTTTCGCAAACTTTGTCAGGCTTAATCCAAGGAACCTTTCAACCAAATACCATGTTTCTAGGGCTTTTGGTATTTCAGAAGAAGTCGTTTAAATGTTTTAACAGATTTGACCCCTGTGACCTTAAATATAGGTCGAGGTCATTTCTTTACGCAAACGTTGTTGGGCTTCATCCAAGGAACCAGTCGGCAAAATATCATGCTTCTAAGGCTTTTGGTATTTCAGAAGAAGTTGTTTAAAGGTTTTAACAGATTTGACACCTGTGACCTTGAATATAGGTCGAGGTCATTTCTTTTCGCAAACTTTCTTGGGCTTCATCCAAGGAACCTTTCAGCCAAATATCATGCTTCTAGGGCTTTTGGTACTTCAGAAGAAGTTGTTTGAATGTTTTCACAGATTTGACCCATGTGACCTTGAATATGGGTCAAGGTCATTTCTTTTCGCAAACTTTGTCAGGCTTAATCCAAGGAACCTTTCAACCAAATACCATGTTTCTAGGGCTTTTGGTATTTCAGAAGAAGGTGTTTAAATGTTTTAACAGATTTGACCCCTGTGACCTTAAATATAGGTCGAGGTCATTTCTTTTCGCAAACTTTGTTGGAATTCATCCAAGGAACATTTCAGCCAAATATCATACTTTTAGGGATTTTGGTTTATTAGAAGAAGTTGTTTAAAGGTTAAAATAGATTTAACCACACTGTGACCTTGAATATGGGTTAAGGTCATTTCTTTTCGCAAACTTTGTCGGGTTTCATCCAAGGAAGCTACTGGTCAAATATGAGGTCTCTATGCCTGACGGTATTTTAGAAGACCTTCGGGCCAGGTGAGCTAATAATGTCTCCAGGCCTTTTGGTTCATCAGAAGAAGTCATTTAAATGTTTTAACAGATTTGACCCCTTTGACCTTGTATATACCATAAAAACTCGTGTAATCTGCACACTTTTTTAAGGGAAGTTAATATCAAATAGTTGGGGTTGCGTAAATTACAATGATATGGATGTGTGTCAAGTTTTTTTTCAGTGAAAGATGGAGAAATCTGAAGGACGCCATCATGTTGGAAAGTCAGGATTGTTTCCCCTTGTACACAAAATCCAGACGACGCAAGCAGATTAACTCTTTACCACTCGAACGTTGTTGCAACATTGTATCTATTTTACTTGGTGGGGTGTCAGAGTTGGCTCTGTTCCAACCTCTGCAACAGTGTATAATTTGTGCACCCATTTCCTCAGGCATTTTTTCAATTTTTATTCAAAATTGATGTGTGTTTTTAAAACTTATTTTTCAGATAATATTCAACAAAATATGGTATTATAAGTATACATTTTTTGTTTCAGTAGAACCTGCACAATATTTTGATACATGTTTAAATTTCAAAATCAGAAGTATATGCAAGTTTCAATAGATTTATTGCAAAACATTGATGCAACGCATGGATATTTGCAAAAAAATAGTTTTTCATATTTTTTTACTGTTATTACAGATTTGATCCCTTCATTTTCTAAAAATATGTCTTTAGACCAAAAGTCTTTGTAAGATGGTAATTGAAATACTCCCATAAAGATAAGCATCGGCAGGCAGACATTTCGTTTCGTTTTCTGTAATGTAGTGTACCATATCTGATCTTCTCAACCCTTTTTCTCACATTTCCGCCGGGTGTAAACATTAGTATATCGCACGATATCTACCGAACTTTCTGGCTTAAAGACGAGATTAAACTAATCTAAAGGTGTAGTAGTATCAATATTAAAACCATCACGCAATACTGGTCGAGTTTCTTGCGGAAAAGCATGAACAATAACATCGTTAAGTTCACACGGTTGATCGCCGTAGCAGTGAGTAGGGTTGAACGCTTCCGGGTTGTCTTCGTCGCTCTCATCGCCAACCTGAGTCACTGTCACTACTGAAAAGTACATCACTTTCAATGCCTGAATCCTTCTTGTTTGAAAAACCATAAAATCTATCTGAATCTGAATCGTCAGAGTTGAAAATTTCCTCATTGGAATTCGTTCCCGGCTCGGCCGCCATTACGTTTCTAGCCACGCTTTCACAAGTTGACATTTTGCGATTTCTTGACTGAATTACGTCACAAGGTCAAGGTGATGATCTATAAAAAGTATCTAATTATATTGACCAATCACAGAGCTACACACAGGTATGCGTCATTCAGCCCAGTCATGTACAGTGGCCGAGATATTTAGTTTATAAATAGGTACACGGGGAAACACGCTTCCGCGGAAAACATGGCCATGCGTTCTCGGTCGCTTGTGAGTAAATACGATGCATGCGTCCAGACACGCTTCTGTGGAAATAACGGACAGGCGTCCAGACACGCTTTTGAGTGGTAAAGAGTTAAATAAATTAATATTAAAAAGATTCAAAATATATATTGTATTTGTGTTGTTTTTTATAAATTACACGGGAATTGACGATAGGTTATTTATGATTGACGTCCCGATGTAATTTGGACCAGGCCAGAGTTAAGACGGCCGCTCGGCATATAACGTTTATTTGACAAGTAATTATAAGCCCAATTAGGTAAACAAAACATATAACGCAAATACAGGCATTCTATTTCACTCGTGTGGTCATCTTAAACCATAGTTTATCTAATAGTTTAGGAAAAATCAGGTATTGATATTGCCAATAAATATTCCGACCACGGTAAAATTGACATACGTACTTCCCAAATTCATTTTCAATTCCCGACGAATAATCACTAAAGGCATGTCCGATTAAGTTCCTTGCTTTTCTTCCTGTAATTCTGCAGCCATTTCAATTGCTCTTCGGCAGTAAATATTTCAAAATATCATCAAATTTGCAGGATTTCGTATCAAAATCGAAAGTCGCCATTGCGTTCTACGTGAGTAACTTTCGTAGTAAATTCTTTGGTTTTCGCAGGAATGTCGTGTCATGTGATGCCTTTATGAATGGAAATTTCCAGTACTATTTCTGTCGCAAGAGTCGCGTGATCCATTCAGCCAATCAAAACCGTCGTAACATGTTTTCTATACCAATCGTAAAATCGCTTCTTCACGACGGTCGGAACCACAAGAATGGCGGACGATCTCTCATAAAACAATAACACACGAAGCAAATAAAGTGCGTAAAGGCGTTAACAGGGGCCGAGGAGTTAACCGTAAGAGTTATAACATTTACACATATTATTAATTAATGCACATAACGTTTATGCCATATCATCTATGCTGTTACCGCTAATTATCGCAACAATGCTTTCACCGTCTCCACGTGGTCGCCTTTGTGTTTACAATAGATATAACCAATCAAAGGTAGCCTATTATCAAGGACTGAGAGCGTGTCAAAAAAGGCGATTTTTCATTGGTCAACCCGTGGGACTGTCTTAGGCCTAGCTGTATCCGTGTAATTGCGGGTAATTATACCAAGCAGTTGGAATGGGTTTTAATGAAAGTAATTATCGTCTAATTGATAAGGAGAACACTTCTAAGGTAATTACTGTTTAAACAAGATACCCTACTCAGTGAGATCAGTATAATTGTGCTTTTAATTACACCTGTCGTCGATAATTACATGCCAGCTTGACCGAGGATGATTTTTGACCGACCAGGCGTGTGTAGGCACAAAATACGTTTTTTTTTATACTTGCTAATAATTCTGCATTTTTCTAATAAATAATAACACAAACTCATCCATGTTTTTTTTTTATTTACTGGAGAAAATCGTCACCTATAAAGAGAAAAAAGAATATTGAATGACATGAGAATGAGCCAAGTAATGGTCGTCAACCTGGCGATTTTTTCCATTTTTTTGGGTGCGTAAATTATATTGAGACCTTTTTCCAGCAGTTTTGGGGTGATTTTTAGGGTGCGCAAATTACACTGGTGCGTAAATTACATGAGTTTTTACGGTAAGTCAAGGTCATTCTTTTCACAAACTTTATTGGGCTTCATTCAAGGAACGTTTCAACAAAATATCATGCTTCTAGGGCTTTTGGTATTTCGGAAGAAGTCGTTTGAAGGTTTTAATAGATTTGACCCTTGTGACCTTGAATATAAGTCAAGGTAACTATTTTTCGCAAAATTTGTCGGGCTTCATCCAAGGAAGCTACCAGTCATTTAAATGTTTTATCAGATTTGCCCCCGGTGATCTTGAATATAGATCAAGGTCATTTTTTTTGCAAAATTTTGTCGGGATTCGTCCAAGGAACCTTTCAGCCAAATATCATACTTCTGAGGGTTTCAGTTTATTACAAGAAGTTTATAATAGAGGTTATAATAGATTTGACCCCTGTGACCTTTAATATGGGTCAAGGTCTTTTCTTTTCGCACACTTTATTTGGTTTCATCCAAGGAAGCTACCAGTCAAATATGAGGTCTCTATGCCTGACGGTATTTCAGAAGAAGTTGTTTGAAGGTTTTGACATTTTTGACCCCCTGTGACCTTGAAAGTAGGTCAAAGTGATTTTTTTTGCAAACTTTGTTCAGTTCCTTCCAAGAAAGCTACCAGCCAAATTTCATGTCACTAGGCCTTTAGGTATTTTAGAAGAAGTCGTTTAAAGAAAAAGTTGATGGACGCAGGATGGACGGACGGATGACAGATGCTGCACCATCACATAAGCTCAATTGGCCCTTCGGCCTCTGAAAATGGAGGTACAAGAGATGAGAACACATATTCTCCAGAAGGTTACCGGGCCCGAACATTAAAGAAACAATAGCCCAAGAAGTCAGAGCTGAAGTAAGGGAAATAGATGAACAGAAAACCAGGGCCTTAACTTTATACTTTTCAACCTACCCGTGAGGGTCATCACATACTTCTAGCGACCTAAAAGAGTAGAAGACATCACACTATTCAATGTCCTGTGTGCTTCTATCAGTATCAAAGATGTGGCAATTAAAACCGCCATAAGACAAGAGAACTAAGCTGAAAAGAAAGTTTGACCTCTAAAAGTAACCCTGGAGAGTAAAAGCCAGAGAAGAAATATCCTCGACAATCCTTGACAATGCGCGAAATATCCAGAATCAAGCCCCTAGACAACTACAAAGACTCATCGTAGTGAAAGACCTGACACAAAAACAGCACCAAACAAACAAAAAAAGAAGAGAAAACAGAAACGTCGAACCACAACATGCAGTTGTAAGACCATACAAAATGAGGTAACACATGCAGTCAGCACTCTCTGACACGAACCCGACAGATAGTGAAAATGAGGACCCAACTAAACTATATTGTGATGATTTTGAGAATACCACCATCATGGATAGTACAATTCAATCCTACAGTAATACCCATTTGGTGAATAGGGATCGAGTGCCCTGTTTCCCAATCTGGGTTATTACAATTAGTCAGTACCATCCAAGCCGACAACACTGGCCAGGTATATTGAGAAGGTTTTTACCAGTTTTAACTCTGTACATACAGATACTTTTAAGCAATCACAAACAATATCTGACCAATTAAATGTTCTCTACACCAAAGCAGAGAGCCTACTTAACAAAAAGGATGAACTAGAAGCTATAGGAGGACAGAATAATCGCTGAAATGTTGCCTAAAAACAGAACAAACCGAAACCTGCAACTATCAAAATATAACATCTCCAACTACAAACTGTATTGCAAAGAAATAGAGGGCTATGAAGGACGAGGCATCTGCATTTATATCAACGAGACCTTAAGTGCATCAGAAGTAGAACCATATACGTTGGAACATATTGAGTACACGGCAGTGGAAATCAAACTCAAAAACTCAGACTGGTTACTTTTTCAATGTATTTATAGGAGCCCTAACTCTCTAAACAACTCAATTTCTGATCTGGAAAAGGTCTTATCCGTAACCATGCAGCTAAAAAAATCACAGGTACTCGCTTATTGCACGTATCAGAAATTTCAACCTGAAAGAAATTAACTGGGAGGATGAAATCAAAGTACTGAAAGTTCTGAAACGCTAAAACTTCTAACAATAGTATGTATATTTCGACAGCTATTAAAGTATTTTTGTTGTATGGGTTACTATGTTTCGATATCTGAAAGTTTCAGAATAGGGATTAAGTAAGTATTTAGAGTAAACCCAATAACACGCAGGTTGTTTAGATTGACGAGTTGTATTTCAAGCTACATGTACAATTAAGTGCAGTGCTTTAAAAATTTAACTAAAATATTAATTTTATTACAAATGAACATTGATCCATTTACACGGAAGCGAATGTGTTTATTTTAATATATGCACCGAAATAAACGGTATCAGTGTGTTAGACACCAAAAAAATTGGGATCTTTTCCCTTTTCTCTTCTTAAGAAAAGGCATTATTAATTGAAAGATGGTAGACTATGAGCTAAAATTTCAAGATGGCCATCCGTCGGCCATTTCGTTTTTTCTGATCGGCCCTAAAAGCAAAATAGCACAACTATAAGGACCAAGAGGAACATACATATAAAGTTTGAGAAAGATCCACTTCACTTACATCTCTAGGCCTAATTATCAAAATTCAGGATGGCAATCTGTCAGACATTTTGTTGATCTGATCAGTCTCAAAATCTCTCAACGGGCACAACTAGGCATGGAAGTGAAACTACATATGGAATTTGAGAAATATCCATCCATTACTTCTTTAAGAAATAGTGATTTCAATGTCAAAGTCGAAGATGGCTGCTTTTCAGCCATTTTGTTTTTCTGATCAATTACAAAATCAAAAGGGCACAACAGTAGGGACCAAGGGAACCTGCATATGAAATATTAGAAAGATCCCTCTAGTAGTTGTTAATTTCAATGCCTAAATCAAAGATGGCAGCATTTCCGCCATTTTGTTTTTACTGATCAGTATGATATCAAACGGGCATAACTAAGCACAACGTGAAACCTACATGTGCAATTTGAGAAACTGACTGAAGAAGTTTTTAACACAATAAAAACAACTTCAGGTTAACATTATCGTTCGGAGGAAGGTGAATGAATCATTGAAATATACGCTGCTGGTAGTTAGCACAATGGATACACGTATAAGATAAAAAATAAAAGGATTCGCAAACACATCTCTCGTTACAAATGATAGTTCGAACTATCCAATTTGTCATAAAATATCACAGTAAACAGTCAAATTGTTGTTCCAAAAGATCGAACGACCGCGGCCTATTACAATATCTTTACCAAGCTGGAGAAAAGTAATGGTATGCAAACATGTCATATTCACTTACAGCTCTAGGCCTAATTATCAATTATCAAGTTCATATATATACAAAGCAGGAAAAATTATTTGTATGTTGGCCGTGACCTATATATGGCCACACATAATAACGGTAATTTACACAATAAAGGTTTTTGCACACCAGAGAAATAATATAAGTGTTATTTCTACTAAATTACTTATATTGAGTCAATAACTAAGTACACTTAACAGGTTCTGATAAAGTTTCGTTAAAACAAAAATGTGAACCTACAGTGTATAGTTATATGTGAAGCACAGAGGACGTAATTATAAAACCACGAGCTTTTGCTCGCCATAGAAAAGTATAAGTATTATTTTCAATAAATCAAGTGTTTTGCCAATTCATATGTTCATTAATTATGCAGGTTCTGATAAGGTGTAATTAAAAATTGTATACTCACTACAGTAAAGCACAGAGAGGTATAGCACGAATGTATACACGAGAGGTCAGGCATTGGGCAGAGACGTAATATTTAAATGAGCCGTGGGAGTGAAAAACTTATTTCTTTGTTACAAATCGCATATAGATAATTAAAGTCATCATTATTATTAACAATACCATGGGAACATCATTTCCTGTTAGGTTTAAAGGCTTTCAAATAGTTCAGATATCTTGTGATTGGTAGCAATTCAAGCTTTTCCGGAGCAGGAGGGGAAAAAATGACATGGGTCAAAGGTCACCAAATAGTGGCAGCAATAGACGCCAAAACTACTCGTAGTTTTAGCGCTAAAAACAACAGTTAACAAAAAGCATCCAGCATATATACATTTGTAGAAATAGTATGTGACAAGTTCCTAGCTAGTTCAACACATCACCCAACCCACAACACCAAACTCCATCACTACTCAACCTGCTGCTTACCAAAGACACCAACATGATAGACAAACTTGAAATAAATGAACCATTAGGAAACAGCGATCACACTAAAATCAACTTCCAACTACAACTGTATGGAGATCAAACTGTGAGAGCCCCTAAACTAAACCAGGGTTGCCAACCTATAAGGAACCCAATGTGGGAGAATCTCCCTCCACTGGCTTTAATTTTCCAATGTGGGAGACTTTTTAGATGACATCGCAGCATTTTTTCATTAATTGAGTTAATGCTGTAGAAAAACATGAGACATTAACAGATATTGAAGTCCTATATTCAGTATTCAATATATTATTCAATTAAACACAGTATATTTAAGGAATCACCACAATTTTTTTTAGGGTTATACAGTATATATAACGAAAAAAAAAATTAAAATGCGTGCACTTTGCATAAATCCGCAAAGCGGTTTATGCATAAAAGTGCACACAGTATTTTCGGTATATAGAGTATAACCCTAAAAAATATGAAGATACATAAATAAGACATAAGTCTTATACAATGATTTTGTATTAATCATAACAAAAATCAAATGGTTTTGCAAAATACACAACCATGTGCATAACTTTCACCGCAAAACAACTTCAACAAAGATTACAAAATACCGCGCCAAATATCGCGGTATATGACATCATCACTTTTTGCTTTGTCTGATATTTGAGGTTATACAATATAACCTGAAAAAGTTTAACAGTGCGGGAATATGCACAATTAAATTATATATATATATATATATTATAGTACAAAATTGCAAGTAGATTCTGATCCATCATTGGCAAGATGATAAAGATTTATTTTTATTTAATATTTATTTTTAGTTTATAATATATTTTCATTCAATTACATATTTGTAATTCCTTATTTATCTACAAAAAAAAAATTATGAAATATTTTTTTCTATGACAAGTAAATCCGAAATTTTATACCAGTTTCCAATTCCTTTTTTACTATCACCCAAAATGGCGGCCATTACGATTGGCGTGATGACTTCGTGGGCTCTTCCAGAATATATTTCCACATTCATGTTGTTTCATGTGAGTAAATCATTGTCGGTCATAACAAGTGTTTGCTTTTGAAGTGATACTTCTTAATTCTTGTGACAAATATGATTAATGAACAGTGAATTTGAATGACAGGTCTGATTTGGCGACGTGATGCATGACTGACTGCTTTAATTGTGTGACCTAGCACATGTACAGTGACAGGCTAACTGATTCACACCTGTATGGTACTTGCGTGCCTATTCAAGTCCAGTTCAAAGCTAAAATGACCAGTTAATGGCTTCGTGTAAGGTGGAGGTAAAAGATTTCATGAATTCGTGAGAATTCTAGCTCACATGCCATCATGGCGTGAGGATTGTTTCAGCGTGAGAGAGGTCATTTTTATGATGAATTTACATGAGTTTTTGTCTCTCGTCGTGAGAGTTGGCAACCCTGGACTAAACTATAGCTGGCAACTATAGTAGCATCAGGAACCACCTAGAAAACACAGCATATGTGGGCACTCAATAATGATGAATCTGTGGATGAAGCTTGGGACCACTTTACCGACAAACTAACTCAAGAAATTATAGAAAACATAACGATGTGTAAAGTGTCAAACAAAACCTTTCCAACACCATGGATGAACGACAGTGCTCGCAAAGCTATATCAAGCGGCAAAAACATGGTGGAAAAATATGTTCACTGTAAAAGCAAACACAACAAAAAACAGTACAATGTATCAAAAAAGATCTCGAACAATAGAGTGAGAAAAGCCAAGGCCGAATATGAAGAGCATCTGGCAGAAAATATTAAAACGGATCCAAGATCATTTTGGAGATATGTACAATCTAAAACAAAGATCAAAGATTCGATTGAAAGTCTTGAAGATGATACTGGTAATAAAATAGCAAACAACCAGGAAAAGGCAGAACAACTTAACAAGTTTTTTGCAAGTGTGTTCATAAACGAGGACACTTCTAATATCCCCAACTTCACAGATAAGTATGTCGGAGAACAATTATCTACAATTGACATCGAAGAAGAGAAAGTAAAGAAACTTCTAGACAAACTAAAAACAACCAAAGCACAAGGCCCAGACAATATCAATCCCAGGATACTAAAAGAATCCAGCGAATTTATCTTGAAACCACTCACAGAAATCTTCCAAAAATCTTAAGAACAGCAAAAAAAATACCAAAAGTATGGAAAGTAGCCAATGTCACTGCCATTCATAAAAAGGGACCAAAAGAACTTGCAAAAAATTATCGTCCAATCAGCCTAACATCGATCACGTGTTAAATTTTGAAGAAAATCATAAGGGCAAAATTATGGATCACATGGAATCGAACCATTTATATACCAAACAGCTGAACATGGTTTATGGAAAGGTCACTTCGGTGTAACACAACTTATAGATGTTGTCAACAACTGGACCGAAGAACTAGGCAACAAATAAGTGTTGATGTCCTATACCTCGACTTCCAAAAAGCTTTCGACACAGTCCCCTACGAAAGACTCCTTATAATGCTAAAAGGATACAGCATCAAAGGCAACATTTTACACTGGATCAAAGACTTTCTAAAAGAGTACTTTTAAACGGCAAACATTCAAACTGGTCAAAAGTGACAAGTGGAATCCCCGAAGGGAGCGTACTTGGACCTGTACTTTTCCTTATCTATATAAATAACTTACCAGAGGTTGTGAAAAACGCGGTCAAGATATTTGCTGATGATACCAAGCTATATGGAAATGTAAACAACAAAAGCGACCAGGATGTTTTTCAACGTGACATAGACAACCTGGTTCAGTGGTCAAACGACTGGTAGCTACAGTTTAACCCTACAAAATGCAAATATCTACATCTATATAAGCCCAACAGCAAGCAAAATCTACACCATGGAATCCTCAGGCGATAGAAACCCAATCGAAGAAGTGTCTGAAAAGAAAGACTTGGGTGTCATAGTTGACAATCACTTATCAATATGTCGGTCAAGAAAGATAACAGAATGTTAGGAGTTATCAGAAGAACATTCAGGCACATAAGCAAAACTACACTACAAAATCTTTACAAATCTTTAGCAAGACCACACCTTGAATATGCTTCTCCAGTATGGTCACTGCTATACATGAAAAATTCCCAAGTCATCAAAAATTTCCAACGATGTGCTTCCAACATATTTCGACCAATAAGAGATAAAAGCTACCCAGAGAGACTTATCGAACTTAGATTACCATCCCTCCAATACAGATGCCTCAGAAATGATATGATAGAAGTGTACAGGATTTTCACTGATGTGGACAAATGTGATAAGGCCATACCAATTTGATTTATTGTTCTTCGGAAAAGGATATTTCAAAATTGGAGCGAGCGGGCGCAATTTTTTTGTTTTTAGCAAGCGATAGTTTTAAAAGACTAAATGTCAAATATGTGTTTGACTATTAATATAATGTATCACCAAATAGGAGACTAATATTAAAGCTGTTGTAGCGGTTTTTTTTTAATCATTTCCATGGTACAAACTACTTGAATAAAGCTGTGCAATAAAACAGCATTTGAGAGAAAAGCTTTCTTAAAAAACCTTCTTAATAAAAGACCAAAAGTTTAGTGGTTGAACCAAAGCCACAGGAAACACCTTTTAGGAACTCCTTTATTCTTGTATGTTTATGAATTAAGATGCTTCTATTCATGCAAAATGCATATTTCATGGAACTGATCATACATTCATAAATTAATGATGACAGTCTGTAACTTACCACAAGAAACACAGACAGATGCATGACTGATATAGTCTGTAACATACCGTGAGAAACACAGAGTTATAACATACCGTGAGAAACACAGAGAGTTATAGTCTGTAGCTTAAATTACCACCAGAAACACAGAGTTATAGTCCGAAATTTACCACAAGAAACACAGAGAGTTACAGTCTGTAACTTACCACGAGAAATACAAAGAGTTATAATCTGTGACCTACCACGAGAAACTCAGACAGATGCATGACTGATATAGTCTGTAACCTACCGCGAGAAACACAGAGTTATAGTCGGAAACTTACCACATGAAACACGGAGAGTTATAATCTCTGACCTACCACAAGAAACACAGAGAGTGATAGTCTGTAACCTACCACGAGAAACACAGAGAGTTACAGTCTGTAACCTACCACAAGAAACAGAGATTTATAACCTCTGACCTACCACGAGAAACACAGAGAATTACAGTCTGTAACCTACCACGAGAAACACAGACAGATGCATGACTGTTATAGTCTGTAACCTACCGTGAGAAACACAGAGAGTTATAACATACCGTGAGAAACACAGAGTTATAGTCTGTAGCTTACCACGAGAAACACAGACAGATGCAAGACTGTTATAGTCTGTAACTTACAGAGTTATAGTCTGTAACCTACCATGAGAAACACAGAGAGTTAAAATCTGTGACCTACCACAAGAAACAAAGAGAGTGATAGTCCGGCATCCCTTTAGTAGGATGTTCTAATTCCTTTGGAAGCAGGAAAAGTCTGTCAAGGCTTTGTCCATGTGGTGGGCTTCAAAGCAATATTCTGAAAGGCATCCCTCTTTGGAGATATTCCCCTACAGTTACTCTGTACCCGGGCGCATCAATGACAGGTTGAGGTGCCTATCTCAACGGTCAGGGGTCTTGAAGGGAAATCAACTCCAGGAGCACATCAATGTGCTCAGGAAATGAGTGCAGTTCTGCTAGCCATTCAGTCCATGCAGCATTTGCTTCGGGGCCAGATCTTGCATGTTCTTGCCCATTAAGTCAAGGCAGTCCAACATATCGTCTCAGACCGCTTCAGTCACTTTCCTCCTATTTTAATGGGTCATTGTAAAACTTACTGTCATTGGCCATAGTATTGTTTCCATAGGAGGACTTCGGCCCTTGTCTCTCTTGTCTACTGGTACGTATATATATATATACTGTCCGCCAATTTTTTGTGCTTGGATCACGCGCATGCACAGGATGAGACAGGGGCGTGTTACGAAAGATAATATATGAATTACAATGGGTCAAATAATTATTTGACAATACTTTTGAGTAATTATTTGCAGCATTTGCTGAAACTTTCAAATTGTGTAATTAAAGTGTAAGTTTTATGATATATTTTCAGGAAAGGTTGCATTAAATAAGATTTTTTAAGTGATTTTTTATCCATTTAGTCCCTTTAAACACTGTGTACAGGAAATATATTCACCCAGTCAAATATTCGACTTTTGCCTATAAAATGCAATCAGCTTTTTATTAATCTTGCTTTTCATATGTCATTTCTATAATTATATATATTTGGATGTGATTAAAATTTCACCGACATAATAATTGAATTATTCCTCATTTCAGGAAGTGCAAAAAAGGTGAAAATTTAAACTGTGGGGAAAACTTCCTATTACAACAAGAGAGGTATCAAAACCAACCTGAACTCCACATATCCATTGATGAGGGTGATAGAGAAGAAGTCAGACTTGGCGTTGGTGTTCTCTGCTGTGAACAGCAGCAAACCGTTGTTGGCCTGCGGTTTGAAGTCTATCTGGATGTCAAACTCCTTGTAGCCAGACTTCAGTACAGGTAGGGCAAGGTAACCATTACCTAGGAACTTAGGGAATCGCACCTCTATCTCTGAAAAACACAAAACAGGAGGTAGTACTTGATTTATGAGGTCAGAGGATGTAGGGTATAAACTCACTGTGGTTGAATGGTACAGTATAAAGGTTCTGGAAATAGTTATCGCATCAGAGCTTCATAAACATTTATGGGCACTGACAGTTGAGGTAAAATTTGGTTGATTTTAAACACTGCCAGTGTTGTTTGATTAGTAACAAGGGCACCGCAAGCACAGGCATGATATGCCCATCCTACCCTATCAGAAGTATAATGGTATGAAAAATCAAAGTACTGAAGGTACTGAAAGTGGAAGCTAAGGCGCAGTATTAATATGATACTTTGGATGGAGTACACTGTATACATATGTAATAGAAATAAAATGGTATTCAAGAATAGCAAAGTTGAATTTTCATCGACCACAATGGAAAAGTCGAGAGTTGTCTGTAAAAAGTCAGCATGGTCGGTCATTGAAAAGTCAGTGCTCCAAAGGAAATTAAAAAGTTTTATAGTTGACAGTTTCACGGCATTATATTAAATTGAAACAATCAGAAATTACCAAAAGAGAATATGATAGTTCATTTGTGAAGCTAGTCAATGTAAGGTTTATATGAATCTTCATGTTAGTGATACAGGGCTCACCCTGAACCCTAAAAAAATCATGAGATCCAAGAGGGATCTTGGTGCCCATCATCAATGATTTTTCATTCATTCTTAGAAAGATTAATCTAAAATCCTATTTGTGATCCTCTCTTTATGCTCAGCGATCGTATATATAGATTTGGGGTGGAGATCTCAACCGTTTAAAAGTTACGACTAAAAAGTCAAGTCTGCAAGGGTGTGGCGGACCCTGGGGTCAAATCTAAAATCATATTTGAAACCGTCTCTTTATGCTCAGCAATTGTATATATAGTTAAACAAGGCATCAAAGGGAATCTACAAATGAAATTAGAGAAACATCTATCCAGTAGTCAGAAATAACAAACTATTACTCACAAATCCAAAATGGCCACCTGGCGACCATATTGTTTATTGGATTTGTCCGTTTATGAAATATGCAAAACTAAGCACCAATGGGAACCTACATATGAAATTTGAGAATGATACATACAGTACTTCTCAAGAAATAAGTGATAACAAACTTTTACTCACAAATCAATGATAGCTAGCCGTCTGGCGGCCATATTTTTATCAGATTTGTCCGAAAATAGAATATGCAAAACCAGTCACCAAGGGGAACCTACAAATGAAATTCGAGAATGATCCATACAGAACTTCTCAAGAAATAGTGATAACAAACTATTACTCACAAATCCAAGATGGCCGTCTGTCGGCCATATTGTTAAACAGATTTGTCCAAAAATGAAATATATGCAAAACTAGGCATCAATGGGAACCTATATATGAAATTTGAGAATGATCCATCACGTACTTCTCAAGAAATAGTGAAAACAAACTTTTACTCACAAATCCAAGATGGCGGCCTGGCGGCCATATCGCTAAAAGTTTTTGTCCACAAAAGGAATATGCAAAACAATTAAGGCACCAAGGGGAACCTACAAATGAAATTTGAGAATGATCCATCCTGTACTTTTCTAGAAATAGTGATAACAAGAATTGTTTAAGGACGGACAACGGACGCAGGGTGATTTGATAAGCCCACCGTCTGATGATGGTAGGCTAAAAAAAGCCAAATGTGATTCTCAGTAGCCACTTATTTTTATCAGTAGTCTTCTTTTCATAGCCACCAGTCAACCCTCGGTTCATCATCCCTCCAAATGCTAACGTGTCTGAATCGCAACATTCAACAGCAAATAGTTATAATTTTACAAAATCATTATTTTTAATTAAGAAGCATAATGACCTAGTTTTAGAATTCATCTTTTAAGATAAATGGCTGTTACTTTGAAGAAACAAACAACATATATCAATACATGATGAACCATACACTTTATTTTCACATTCAGCAATAAATACCGTCAATACATCAATTAACAATACTAACACCAAACAGTTAAAATTAAAGCTTTCTTTTTAGGTCAAAATCTGTCAATTTCTCGCAAGATCATCTCAAGAATGCATGTATCTTTCATTATCTTTTAATTTGATGAAGTATGAAATTGGCACATTATTTAACACTTTCCTGGATTGAAAGTAAAGTAGAATTTCATATCATGAAGTTTGTTGAAAGATTTATACACCATTGTGGATTTTTTAAACTGTCCATTTAGCATTTCTGTATTACATTTTGTTGCCGCCCTCTTTCTCAATGTAGTTCCATGGCTGGTTGTGGATTTTTTAAACTGTCCATTTTGCATTTCTGTATTAAATTTTGCTGTCATTCTCTTTCTCAATGTAGTTCCATGGCCTGGTGTCAGCTGTAAATTAAATGGTTTTGATTTAATTTCAAGTAGATTTACTGGTTAGTAATATAACGATGGTTTACATCATGCGACATAACAGTGAGTGTCACACAATCTGGTTTGAGGTAATTTCCTTATAAACTTTAAAACAAGATATTGAACATTTCAAAAACTAAAAACTTCTTCAGTGTTAGGCTACATGATTTGGTTACAAACTTTATAACTCTAGCTCTAGCTTGTGATAGTGCTGACAGACGAGGAAATTATAGTCCCCCACAGGTTTTACAAACAAGCAATTTTATGCGGTAAAACGTGACAAATCATTTAATAAATGTGAGTGAACAATCTTGCATAAAAACAGTGGGATTTGTCCTATCCTAATTAAAGTACAAGATACAGGTAATTTTCAAATGGCCATATTTTGTGCTTGGTGACAAAATACACATGTATATATCCATCTTGATGTAATTGAAATGAAAGAGACAATATTTCTTACAAATATAGTAAAATCAAATCGATATGAAAGGAAACATCATTAGAAAGAGTCTAATTTACTTGGCAATAATTGTTTTTGTGATCAGTACAAAAGCTTTTAACACCAACAGGTAAGGAATGTGCCCCAGCGAGTTAAACGTCTCTTTGACCCAGATTAGTATCTGGGCGCTGAATGTTAGTGCCACACAGGCGAAAGGCATGTGTATATCAGCATATTACTGTGTAAAATGTGATTATGTAATTGCAGCCTGGTCACAAATGCCTGATTCATAACTTAATTGATATGTGACCTTTACAACTGCTAAGAAAGAAGTAATTGACCAGGTGTTTGATCCACATACATGTATACAGACCTGTCCGAAAATGGATCATGCATAACTAAGCACCTACGTGGAACCTACTGTATATATATGTAATTTGAGAATGATCCATCCAGTACTTCTCAAGATATAGCAATAACAAGAGGCCCAATGGGCCTGCATCGCTCACCTGGTTTCAATCTCTGGCTTATATTATAGTGTAACCCTAAAGTCCCCTAAAATTTTTACTGTAAGACATTTAGAAGAATATGTTAAGATTTAAACATATTTTACCCCTGTGACCTTATAAGACAACATCATTTTCATTTTCAAATTTTGTTTGGCTTCATCCCAGGATGCTACCAGCCAAATATCATGTCTCTAGGCATTTGGGTTTATCAGAAGAAGTCGCTCAAAGCTTTTAACTGATTTGACCACTGTGACCTTTAATATGGGTCAAGCTCATTTTACTTCCCAAAGTTTGTCAAGCTTCATACAAATAACCTTTCAGCCAAATATCATGCTTCTAGGGCTTTTGGTATTTCAGAAGAAGTCGTTTAAATGTTTTAACAGATTTGACCCCTGTGACCTTGAATATACATGTAGGTTAAGGTCATTTCTTTTCGCAAACTTTGTCGGGCTTCATCCAAGGAACCTTTCAGCCAATTATCATGCTTCTAGGACTTTTGGTACTTCAGGAGAAGTCGTTTAAAGGTTTTAACAGATTTGACCCCTGTGACCTTGAATATAAGTCAAGGTCATTTCTTTTCGCAAACTTTGTCGGGCTTCATCAAAGGAACATTTCAGCCAAATATCATGCTTCTACGACTTTTGGTACTTCAGAAGAAGTCGTTTAAAAGTTTTAACAGATTTGACCCCTGTGACCTTGAATATAGGTCAAGATAATTTCTTTTCGAAAACTTTGTTGGGCTTCATCAAAGGAACATTTCAGCCAAATATCATGCTTCTACGACTTTTGGTACTTCAGAAGAAGTCGTTTAAAAGTTTTAACAGATTTGACCCCTGTGACCTTGAATATAGGTCAAGATCATTTCTTTTCGAAAACTTTGTTGGGCTTCAACCAAGGAACATTTCAGCCAAATACATCATGCTTCTAGGGCTTTTGGTATTTCAGAAGAAGTCGTTTGAAGGTTTTAACAGATTTGACCCTTGTGACCTTGAATATAGGTCAAGGTCATTTTCTTTCGCAAACTTTGTTGGGCTTCATCCAAGGAACCTTTCAGCCAAATGCCATGTTTCTAGGGCTTTTTGTATTTCAGAAGAAGTTGTTTAAAGGTTAAAATAGATTTAACCTCACTGTGACCTTGAATATTGGTCAAGGTCATTTCTGTTCGCAAACTTTATTTGGCTTCATCCAAGGAAGCTACCAGTCAAATATGAAGTCTCTATGCCTGACGGTATTTTAGAAGAAGTTGTTTGAAGGTTTCGACATTTTTTACCCCTGTGACCTTGAAATTAGGTCAAAGTGATTTTTTTTCGCAAACTTTGTTCAGCTCCTTCCAAGAAATCTAGCAGCCAAATTTCATGTCACTGGTCCTTTCAGAATTTTAGAAGAAGTCGTTTAAAGGAAAAAGTTGACGGACGCAGGACGACGGACGCTGCACCATCACATAAGCTCACTTGGCCCTTCGGGCCAGGTGAGCTAAAAACTATTACTCACAAATCCAAGATGGCCACATTGTTTTAACGGATCTGTCAAAAATGGACTTGCAACTAGGTACCTACGGGGAACCTACGTATGAATGATCCATCCAGTATGTCTCAAGAAATAGCGCTGTTGTTGTGGAGCAAGGATTTGACTGCTTTTTGTGGGTTTTTTTTTACTCCTTTATAAGTTATCTGTATTATTTGAACAGGTTTGACCATATAATTGGACTAAGCATTTGGTCATGCAAAAATCACTATTTTACAAATTGACAGGCCACCACTCCATTCCTCCAACCCCTCCCAGTCTAAGGGGTGGGGAAAAAAGATTGCTTTAACAGAATTTAGTTCCAATCCCCACCCTTAAACATATACCATTGATAATCAAATTATATAGGGAAATGATACACAATTGTGTGATATCATGTGATATATCTTTAATAGAAAGCATTTGAGTATCTTGATATAGGAATGTTTAATTTAAATGAACTAGTTAGACCACATTTCAATATTCCTTCCAAACCTGAAGACATCAATCTCAATGAGAATGTGCAAAGAGCAACTTAAATAGCTACAACCTGGCTTTCTATTTCATGTTTCATGATCTGTCATATATGGAATGATAAGACAGATGAATTTGAATATGTATACCAATACTAAAGCGCTGAGAATGTACAGGAAACATATGAAATTCGTTTTTTCAATTTTCAACAATATGAATGATCCCACAGTAACCTCAGGGACATGTATAGACATGATAAATGAGTATCTAAACTGTATCGATACTTTTATCATACAATGCAAATCTGTACATGTCCTGTGAAAAAACAACAGGTATGGTAATTAAAGAGTTCTTGGTTTTTCCAGTGACTGTTTAGTTTATTTTAAAAAGAATTAACTCTTGATGCAGATACAACATTCTCAGGAAGTTCCTTCCAAACTTTCACTATTCTAATATTGAAAAGCATGCTTAACGATCGCCGAGGGAATATCATTTTATTATAACATTTAATATAGTTTAATATCATTGAAAATGCATTTGAACTATTTTTGGTGTTTGTGATATTATAAATACCTTCTGAGGCCCTCTGACACAATAATACCAATACACAGAATAATGAAAATGTGTGTATTCAGCAGCGCAGGAGTAGGGCACCATTTTTGTTTGTCTAAATGAGTTCCAAATCAGGGGAGGTAAGGGAGAGAAAGGGAGAGAGAGTTGGTAATGAACGAAATGCATGTACTATGTTAGTATGCAATGTCAGTTTTACACACTTCAAAAGCTTCTGTCAAAAGCAAATAATTCATAACAGTCTATATATGTTTTATCTGTTTAATTCATATTATTTCAAAACTATTCTAAGTATTGAAAATTTAAAGACTTCAATTTTCAACTAGTTCTTTAATACTATACTGCTAACAGTAACGACTGCCTTCATTTTGAAAAAAAGAAATCTTATACTATTAATTTAGTATTAGTCTTTTTTACACTACACTTACTATTCTAATACATGTGTTCATTTCTCCCCAATAAGAGACTGTAACACATTTCTCTAGTTCGTGAAAAAATACCTTGCCAAACAACTTTTGATCAAATACATAATCTTAAGAAAATTATATCCTTTTTAAGAAAGTGTTGTATTTGAACAGTGATGTTTCACTGCTCTTATTAATCACAGTCGGTAAAGAGAATGTCATAGTGAAGGCACTGGTCAGTGTTATAAGCTGGTCGGAACAACAGCTAAACCTGACACATAAGACAAGAGGCCCAGGGGCCTCAACGGTCATCTGACTATAAAGATCTATATCATTTGTGTTTGTTTTTGCCAAGTTGTTCAAAGATATCTACATACATGTTTATAACCCCTGTGACCTTGAAAGTATAAGTGAAGGTCTATATGAGGAATCTTTGCACCAATCTGTCCCAGGTACCCATTGGCCAAATATCAGCACCTAGGGCCTTTTGGTAAGCGAGAAGACGTTTGTTAAAAGATTTTTACATGTTTTACCCTTGCGACCTTGAAAGTAGGTCAAGGTCATTCATACAAGGAAACTTTGTAGCACTCCATTAGAGGTACCTACTGGCTAAATATCAACACCCAGGGCCTTTAAGTTGTTGAGGAGAAGATTGTTAAAGGTATTTTTACATGTTTGACCCCTATGACCTTGAAAGTAGGTTGAGGTCCATTGTATGAGGAAAGTTTGTAGCACTCTATCCCAGGTACCTACTAGCCAAATACCATATTACTCTGGGAGATTTGGTTAGCGAGAAGAAGATTGTTAAAAGATTTTACATATTTGACCTCTGTGACCTTGAAAGTGGGTCAAGATCATTCATATGAGGAAACTTGATAGCACACTATGCCAGGTACCTACCAGCCAAATATCAGCACCCAGGGCCTTTTGGTTATTGAGAAGAAGATTGTTAAAGATTTTTACATATTTGACCCCTGTGACCTTGAAAGTGGGTCAAGATCATTCATATGAGGAAACTTGATAGCACACTATGCCAAGTACCTACCAGCCAAATATCAGCACCCAGGGCCTTTTGGTTATTGAGAAGAAGATTGTTAAAGATTTTTACATATTTGACCCCTGTGACCTTGAAAGTGGGTCAAGATCATTCATATGAGGAAACTTGATAGCACACTATGCCAAGTACCTACCAGCCAAATATCAGCACCCAGGGCCTTTAAGTTGTTGAGGAGAAGATTGTTAAAGGTATTTTTACATGTTTGACCCCTATGACCTTGAAAGTAGGTTGAGGTCCATTGTATGAGGAAAGTTTGTAGCACTCTATCCCAGGTACCTACTAGCCAAATACCATATTACTCTGGGGGATTTGGTTAGCGAGAAGAAGATTGTTAAAAGATTTTACATATTTGACCTCTGTGACCTTGAAAGTGGGTCAAGATCATTCATATGAGGAAACTTGATAGCACACTATGCCAGGTACCTACCAGCCAAATATCAGCACCCAGGGCCTTTTGGTTATTGAGAAGAAGATTGTTAAAGATTTTTACATATTTGACCCCTGTGACCTTGAAAGTGGGTCAAGATCATTCATATGAGGAAACTTGATAGCACACTATGCCAAGTACCTACCAGCCAAATATCAGCACCCAGGGCCTTTTGGTTATTGAGAAGAAGATTGTTAAAGATTTTTACATATTTGACCCCTGTGACCTTGAAAGTAGATCAAGGTCATTCATATGCGGAAACTTTGTAGCACTCCATGCCAGGTACCTACTGGCCAAATATCAGGACCCTGGGGCTTATGGAACTTGAGAAGAAGATTCTTAAAACTTTTTACCCATTATAGCCCCAGTGAACCTTTGACCCCGTCCAGCGCTTAAAGTTGAACTTTGACCTCAACACAATATATCAGAAAAAGATTTGCATTGCCAGTCTACATATAATATATGCAAGTATCATCGGTCTAGATCATTCGGTTCATTAGATAATGTTGTGTAGATATTTTAACATATTTGACCCATGTGACCTTGAAAGTAGGTCAAGGTCATTTATATCAAAAAACTTTAGAGTAATCCATCCCTGGTACCTACTGGCCAAATATCAGAACCCTGGGCCTTATGGAACTTGAGAAGAAGATTCTTAAAGCTTTTTACCTATTATAACCCATGTTAACCTTTGACCCCGTCCAGCACTCAAAGTTGACCTTTGACCTAAACACAATATATTAGAAAAAGATTCGCATTGCTGGTCTACATATCATACAAAAATATCATTGCTCTAGATCATTTAGTTCTTTAGATAATGTTGTGTAGATTTTTTAACATATTTGACCCCTGTGACCTTGAAAGTAGGTCAAGGTCATTTATATGAGGAAACTTTAGAACACTCTATCCCAGGTACCTACTGGCCAAATATCAGAACCCTGGGCCTTATGGAACTTGAGAAGAAGATTCTTAAAGCTCTTTACCTATTATAACCCATGTTAACCTTTGACCCCGTCCAGCACTCAAAGTTGACCTTTGACCTAAACACAATATATTAGAAAAAGATTCGCATTGCTGGTCTACATATCATACAAAAATATCATTGCTCTAGATCATTTAGTTCTTTAGATAATGTTGTGTAGATTTTTTAACATATTTGACCCCTGTGACCTTGAAAGTAGGTCAAGGTCATTTATATGAGGAAACTTTAGAACACTCTATCCCAGGTACCTACTGGCCAAATATGATCACCCATAGCCTATTGGTTAGTGAGGAAAAGATTGTCAAACGCTTTTTTACATATTTGACCCCTGTGACCTTGAAAGTTAGTCAAGGTCATCGATATGAGGAAACTTTGTAGCACTCTATCCCAGGTGCCTACTGGCCAAATATCATTACCCTAGACCTTTTGGTTACTGAGAAGAAGATTGTTAAAGGTTTTTACATATTTGACCCCTGTGACCTTGAAAACAGGTCAAGGTCATTGAAATGAGGAAACTTTGTAGCACTCAATCCCAGGTGCCTACTGGCCAAATATCAGCACCTAGAGCCTTTTGGTTACTAAGAAGAAGATTGTTAAAGGAAAAGTTTACGGACGGCGGACGGCGGACGACGACGGACGAAGCATGATGGCAATAGGTCATCTTGACCCTTCGGGTCAGATGACCTAAAAATGAAAATGTGTTCAACACTCACACTGGGACCTAACGATTTGCTAGGTTTTATCCCAATCTTTATTAGATTCATTCCGGAACTTGGGTGCTAATTGACACCCGCGTTCTTCCCAATCTAAAACAATCAATTATGGCAATTATTTAATCTATTGACATTGCATTGAATTGCTTCTGGGGCATGGGTTAGACACTGCATCACGGGCTGTTGATTCAACATCAAAACAAATATTGAAGGAAACATTATATATACCTTAATTATTCGTTTAAGATACAGCAAAATTTCATGAACAAAAAATAAATTGCGAATACATAAAACATAATTTTTAAACAAAGCGAAGTGAATTTTTCGTAATGAAAAACTTCTGAAAGTGTCAGGGAGGAGGATACGGATGCTGACATGATTTATAATGAAAACCACTGTTTTGTCAAAATGGAAGGCAACAAATCATTACAATGGACAAACAATCATAGATGAAACATTCAAGAAACGCATACTTACACTTGTTATTGCCGATTGTATTAACTGGACAAGATGATAATGGATATGTTGGAGGCTTTCGAGGAAACAGCAATCGATCAGTAATGGCGATGAAAGTAAACATCTGTTGCATCATGGGTATATTTAGAAGTCGGAGATTCACGGAATTCACTGAATGTTTGAATAAAAGTTTTCAACTGCCTATTTCATAAAAAGAAATTGAAAAAAAGGCTACTTCACAAATTAATTTTATAATTTGACAAAAATTTCGTAAGGGTCTTTCATTTCTCATTATCCAATACTTGAATTTTATATTGGAATTCTCAACCGGAAGTTGCGCGACTGGAATGCAAGTTAGCATGGATACAACAAATTTTTGGTTTTGTAGATAAACGGTTTAAATTAAAATAAACAAACATGGAAAGGAAGGTTTATAATAGATAGGTCTAGTTCACACAACAGATTAATTTGTGCACCTAGTTATTGTCAGGTTTGCATGAAATACGATATTATAATAGATTTCACGTAAGCTTAAAGCCAATAACGTCCGGTCGACAGGGGCCATCTTGGATTTTGAAATGAGAGTTTGTTATCGCTATTACTTGAGGAGTACTCGATGGATCTTATTTAAATTTCATATGTATGTTCCGCTTGGTGGGTAGTTGTGCCTTTTTGATTTTGTGTCTGATCTGAAAAACAAAATTGCTGAAAGGCAGCCATCTTTTATTTTGACATTGAAATTTTGTTATCGCTATTTAGTAAAAGTACTGAATGGATCTTATTCAAATTGCATATGTAGGTTCCCCTTGGTGCCTTCTTTCTCACTTTTGATATTGGGACTAATCGGGGGGGAAAAATGTCTGAAAGGCGACCATCTTTGCTTTTGCCATTGAAAGCTTGTTATCGCTATTTCTTGGAAGTACTGAATGGATCTTAATCAGATTTCATATGTATGTTCCCCTTAGTGCCTTGTTGCACTGTATCGATTTTGTGTCTGATCTGAAAAACAAAATTGCAGAAAGGCGGCCATCTTTTACTAAATAGCGATAACAAAATTTCAATGTCAAAATAAAAGATGGCTGCCTTTCAGCTATTTTGTTTTTCAGATCAGACACAAAATCAAAAAGGCACAACTACCCACCAAGCGGAACATACATATGAAATTTGAGTAAGATCCATCCAGTACTCCTCAAGTAATAGCGATAACAAACTCTCATTTCAAAATCCAAGATGGCCCCTGTCAACCAATTTGTTTTTCCTATTGGTCCCAAAATCAAAAAGGTGCAACTAGGAACCAAGGGGGGCATACATATATGCATTTTGAGAAAGATCCATGCAGTATTTCTCAAGAAATAGCAATAACAAGCTTTCAATGGCAAAATCAAAGATGGCCACCTTTCAGCCATTTTGTTTTTCCGAACATGCCCAATATCAAAAGGGCATAACTAATCACCAAGGGGAATCTACATATTATGCAATTTGAATAAGATCCATTCAGTACATCTCATGAAATAGTGATAACAAAATTTCAATGTCAAAATCCAAGATAGCCACCTTTCATGTGTTTTGTTTTACCAATCTGGCCAAAAATCAAAATGGCACAACTATGGACCAAGGGGTACATACATATGAATTTTGAGTAAGATCCATCGAGTACTTCTTAAGTAATAGCGATAACAAACTTTCATTTCAAAATCCAAGATGGCCGCCTTTCAGCCATTTTGTTTTTCTGATCAGTCCAAAGATCAAAAGGGCACAACAGCACCAAGGGGAACCTGCATATGAAATTTGAGAAAGATTCATCCAGTTCACCTCAAGATATAACGGCCAACAAATTTTCATTGTCAAATTCCTAGATGGCCACCTGTCAGCCATTTTTGTTTTTCTGATTATCCCAAAATCAATACTGCACCACTACACACCAATGGGAACCTGCATATGAAAATTAAGAAAGATCAATCCATTACTTATCAAGTTATAATGGTAACAAAAATTGTTTAACGACGGACGCAGGGTGATTTGAATAGCCCACCATCTGATGCTAAAAATAAAAATATATCCAAAAGTTTCATTTTTCTATATAAACTATAGTAAACTATTGTAGGGGGAATGTGAAGTCCAGGGGGGGGGGGGGGGGGAATAAAATATACCTTAAGCAGCATACTTGGATCTAGAGAAGATTTTTGAAGTTTTAACTAATTTGACACATTTTGGTCCCTCCCTCAGGCCTGTAACAGGTAAGGACTATGATTCACAATTTTTGTTCATCTTTTGGCTTGGGAAGGTTCCTAACAAATTTCATTCAAATTAGTTCAGGAGTTTTTAAGAAGAAGTTGAAAATGTAAATGGTTTACGGATGGACGGTGCAAGAAGACGGACAAAAGACGATTAGAATAGCTCACTTGAGATTTCTTCTCAGGTGACCTAAATATCTGCAGAAATTGAACGCTATAGAGAAAACATCAACAGAAACTGAATGCGAGAGAAAACTAGTGTGGGAAGGACTGGGTATGTTGATGTATTTGGAGACCAAAATTAGTGTACAAGGACATGTGCAGGAAACTTGATGTGTTAAGCAGTTAACATGTTGTCAAACTGCATGTAAAATTCTGTATCACTCCTGTTTCACCGAACTGACTGTTATATAGAGCTGAAGGCAGAAGCCTCGCAGAATCGGACTCTACCAAGATATACAGATGCTGACTCTCTTCCTGCTAAGCTTTTGTGTTACATCTTGCTTGTTTAGTGGATAATCTGGAGGTTTTAATTGCAGTGGGAAGCCTTTGTATTGGTACCTTAGGATCACTTATTTAACACTGACATTTCAATCATGGCCAAATCACTTGTTACTTCTATCACTCAATGATTGTGTAAGTCAGTCTGAAACCCACTCAATACTTAACATCCCATACACCCAGTCGAATCCCCAACTAATCAGCACTGCCCTAGACCGGGCTTGGTTTCCCAAATACTAATTTTGCTTGGAATGAAATTGCTAGCTACCTTATTTCTCATTACGACACAAACTTGATCTGAAGACCCACAAAACTTCTGGCAAAGGGAATAAAGTCAAGATTAATCAGATCAAAAGTTCTAAAAATTGTCAGCCGTGCTCCTCTCGTTACATTCTATCCCCCAAAAGTACAGAATAAGGTCCATATTTACAGCATGTGACTCTACCTGGATTGGACATGAAAGACAAAGTTCCATTAATTTCATCTCATAGCATTTATATTTTTTGTAGAATTAGATGTTCCAACAAGAGGCCGAGAGAGCCTGTATCATTCACCTAACTCAGTTGAATCAAAACCAATCAGGCTCTATCCCTCTGGCCCCCTAGGGGTCAGTACCACAGTTTAAATACCATTGAATCCCTTTCACCCAAGGCTACTTAAGAACAAATTGGGAATTTTCCTGTCATTGCTCAAGAAGAAGGATCTTATAGAATTTACTGTTATAGTATTTTCCCTATTAGGCCCCACCTCTACGGCCCTATTATGAAAAGTGGGGTTATATATAGACCCACTATTTATACAAATTGAATTTCCCTCGTACAAGGATGCTTCAGACCAAATTTGGACATTATCCTGTCAATTCCTAAACAAGAAGAATGATTTTAGAGAATTTCCCTCCTTAGGCCCTGTCTCTCCTTCCCTTCCCTAGGCAGGTGAGTTAAAAAATCACAGCTGCATTCAATTCACAAATCTGAAATATCTACAAAATATTTACTAAAAGGTAAACTATCATAGAAGTTAGTGCAGAACACTAATTTGATGAAGAAAACTCAAGCAAATAGTTAATGTTGGATCCAATGTCTGGGAAAAGTCACAAATGTTTTGAATATTTTGGCAGGAAACTATGTTAGGGAATGAATTTATAAATAGATCAGTCGTCAGGCAGCTGCAAGGCAGATTCGGTTCCTAATGGAATCTATCTGCCTCGCACTGTATACTTTTGAGTAGTAACGGTGATTGAAAACATAACGGACCATCAGGTTTGGGTGATAGCTAAGGTTTATTACTGTTTTATCGATTGTTACCTAATATTGCATAATTTTATATGTATAAATACATATCAGAATTTAAGTTACCTATCGTAAGGTTTGTTGTGTCCCATGGGGAATCACAACGTGCCCGCCATTTGTTTACATTGCTACTAAGTAAGAAAAAGTCAGAGAGAATCAAAGGGATCGTTGATTGCAAAACTACGAGAGTATGAGAAGAATACTTATGTATATAGTCTTAAGAAAAACTACGTTAAAACTCATAATATCGTGTGCATAGAAAAATCAAGTTATATAAGTTTCATATACAGGAAGCTAAGGTATTCCTGCATAATAAAACACCAGCAAAATTGATCTACGCAAAACCAAAAGTGAGAACTGGAGAGGGAACATGTGTAAATTTGAGAATGATCCATTTTTTATTTCTCAAGAAATAACGGTAGCAATCTATTTCTGACAAATCCAAGATGGCCACCTTACGGCCATATTGTTCATCAGATCTGCCCAAAAATGGACTATGCACAACTAGGCACCAAAGGGAACCTACATATGAAATCTGAGAATGATCAATACAATACTTCTCAAGAAATAGCGATAACAAATATTTCATACAAATTGAAGATGGCCGGTGTTAGCCATATTGTTTATCGGATCTGTCTGAAAATGAACAATGCACAACTAGGCACCAAAGGGAACCTACATATGAAATCTGAGAATGATCCATGCAGTTCTTCTCAAGAAATAGCAGTAACAAATATTTCTTACAAATCCAAGATGGCTGCCTGTTGGCCATACTGTTTATTGGATCTGTCTAAAAATGGGTTATGCACAACTTAGCACCAAGAGGAATCTGCCTTAGAAATTTGAAAAGAGGCCCAGAGGGCCTGTATCACTCAACTGAATACATTGGTATCTAGGTAATCATGGTTAAATATATCCAAAAAGATCCATTCAGTACTTTGGTCAAAATTTAGGTCAAAATCCATTTTAACTTTAGGATAAGTAGTGATTGAAAAGGCTTTACCTCTATTTCCAATTTTGGGCCCGCCCCTCTGGCCCATTTGGGGTCAGAATCATCTTTTTTGCAAAACTGCCCCCCTTTCCCCAAGGATGTTTCTGACCATGTTTAGTGTCAAAATCCATTGATAACTGAACGACTAGTAGCGATTCACAGGAATTACCTCTATTTCCCCTATTTGGCCCCACCCCTCTGCCCCCTTGAGCGTCAGAGTCTTCATTTATGCAATATCTGTTCTTTTCCCCCCTAAAGATGTTTTTGACCTAATTTTGTCAAAATTCAATCAAGACTTTTTGACAAGTAGTTATTTGAAGTAAATGTCGACGGACGGACAGAAGGATGGAAGACGGAGGACGTGCCATGGCATCAGCTGACTGGACCTTTGGTCAGGTGAGCTAAAAATGATCCATTTTCTACTTCTCAAAAAATAGCGGTAACAAACTGTTTCCGTCAAATCCAAGATGGCCATCTGTCAGCCATCTTGTTTATTGGATCTGTCTGAAAATGGACTATGCAAAACAAGGCTTCATGGGGATCCTACATTTAAGTAATTTGAGAATTATCCATCCAGTACTTTTCAAGAAATAGCGGTAACAAAATTGTTTAAGGATGAGCAACGGACGAACGGAAGATGGACCACAGAGGCAGGGGGATTTGAATAGCCCACCATCTGATGTTGGTGGGCTAAAAAGTAAGCAAACTTCACTAAATTGCCTCTTTAATGTTTGGCAAGTTGTACATGTATTCCTTTAACTTTCAAAATATGAAATTGTAGCGATAAACAATACACTTACAATATCTCTTCAGCTTTTTATGTAGAATCTATCATTTTGAAAACATATGGGGATGTATCCACTACCACATTTTCCGCAATCAACACCCTGGGCCGTTGCAAACGGAATACAACAGGCCCAGAGGGCCGTATTGCTCACCTGACTTTCAGTAAATGCAACAAAAAGTTATGTGTAAGTTAAATAACATAAACTTTTCCAGAGTGGGATCTGCCACAATATTGCCCTTAATAAAATCTTTGCTTTCTGATTCAAAAGAGCATTTTGAGGAAATTTATTTGAAATTGGTTCATATTAATTATACCTCTTAATGCCAAGCCATTGAAGTGTTTTGTGCAAGGGATGTGGCAATCGCTAGAATCAAATTTGAAATCATGTTTGTGATGTGTTATGACTCAGGAGTCAAGACTGCAAGGGCATGGCAGAAACTGGGGTCAAATCTAACATGATTATTGTGATCATCTCTTAATGCCAAGCAATTGTATATATATATATAGTTCTGGGGTGGGGATCTCAACCATTTAAAAGTTATGACTCAAGAGTTAGGTCTGCAATGGCGTGGCAGACCCTGGAGTCAAATCTAAAATCATATTTTTGATCGTCTCTTTATGCTCAGCAATTGTATATATATAGTTTTACGGTGGGGATCTCAACTGTTTAAAAATTATGACTCAAGAGTCACATCTGCAAGGGCGTGCAAGATCCTGGGGTCAAATCTAAAATCATATTTGTGATGTTCTCTTTATGCTAAGCAATTGTATGTAGTTTTGGGGTTGGGATCTCAACCATTTAAAAGTTACATCAATATTGCCAAATGGACCCCTTTTGGCCCCACCACTCAGGTCCCTGGGAGGTCAGCCCCATCATTTGTATAAATTTGAATCCCAGCCACCTAAGAATGCTACCACTAAAATATGAATGTTTCACATTGCTTAGATCCAGAGAAGAAGTCGTTAATATGAATATAGCCAAATGGACCCCTTTTTGCCCCGCCCCTCAGGCCCTGGGGGGTCAGCCCCATCATTTATATAAATCTGAATCCCAGACACCTAGGAATGCTTCCAACAAAATTTAATTACATTCTGATCAGCGGTTAAGAAGAAGAAGTCGATAATCAATTGTTGATGGACGGATGCCACGGTATGGCATAAGATCACATTGGTCCTTCGGACCAGGTGAGCTAATAAGCAATACCAAGTACATTTCCCACAATCAACACCCATGGCCTTTGCCTCAATAATAATAATAATAATAAAGATGGAGTTTAATATTCGTCCATTGTACTTTGGGAGGATTTTAAATGATCAACAGCCAATATTTGTAAACAACATGATATATACAGTTATTAAATGTAGACCGTAAAAGTGTAAAAATAACTTAAAAGTCAAAGGCGAAAATTTCATTATATCATTTCTTAGTTACAGCTGTGGTTTTGCACAATGTTACACAATGTGCGGTGTGTGCACGATGTGAGAATGATGCCATCCTGGGCGATTCCCAACAGAAAATGGCAGAAGCATGCCACTGGAATGCCACTGAATTCCTCAGGTATTCAAAATGCCAGTGGCACTCCAATGGTATGCCAGTAGTATTGATGGAGTCAGTGGCATTCCAGTGGCATTTTGACACATCAATGGCATACCACTGCTTTATGCCATTGACATTGGCATTTCAGTGGAACCAGTGATAACTAAACTACCAGTGGAATACCAGTGATAACTTAACTACCAGTGGAATACCAGTGATAACATAACTACCAGTGGAATACCAGTGATAACTTAACTACCAGTGGAATACCAGTGATAACTAAACTACCAGTGGAATACCAGTGATAACATAACTACCAGTGGAATACCAGTGATAACATAACTACCAGTGGAATACCAGTGATAACTGAACACCAGTGGAATACCAGTGATAACTTAACTACCAGTGGAATACCAGTGATAACTTAACTACCAGTGGAATACCAGTGATAACATTACTACCAGTAGAATACCAGTGATAACTAAACACCAGTGGAATACCAGTGATAACCTAACTACCAGTGGAATACCAGTGATAACTAAACACCAGTGGAATACCAGTGATAACTTAACTACCAGTGGAATACCAGTGATAACCTAACTACCAGTGGAATACCAGTGATAACTAAACTACCAGTGGAATACCAGTAATTACTAAACTACCAGTGGAATACCAGTGATAACTAAACACCAGTGGAATACCAGTGATAACTTAACTACCAGTGGAATACCAGTGATAACATAACTACCAGTGGAATACCAGTGATAACTTAACTACCAGTGGAATACCAGTGATAACTAAACTACCAGTGGAATACCAGTGATAACTAAACTACCAGTGGAATACCAGTGATAACTTAACTACCAGTGGAATACCAGTGATAACTTAACTACCAGTGGAATACCAGTGATAACTAAACTACCAGTGGAATACCAGTGATAACTAAACTACCAGTAGAATACCAGTGATAACTAAACTACCAGTGGAATACCAGTGATAACTTAACTACCAGTGGAATACCAGTGATAACTAAACACCAGTGGAATACCAGTGATAACTTAACTACCAGTGGAATACCAGTGATAACTAAACTACCAGTGGAATACCAGTAATTACTAAACTACCAGTGGAATACCAGTAATTACTAAACTACCAGTGGAATACCAGTGATAACTAAACACCAGTGGAATACCAGTGATAACTTAACTACCAGTGGAATACCAGTGATAACTAAACACCAGTGGAATACCAGTGATAACTAAACTACCAGTGGAATACCAGTGATAACTAAACACCAGTGGAATACCAGTGATAACTAAACTACCAGTGGAATACCAGTGGTAACTAAACTACCAGTGGAATACCAGTGATAACTTAACTACCAGTGGAATACCAGTGATAACATAACTACCAGTGGAATACCAGTGATAACTAAACTACCAGTGGAATACCAGTGATAACTAAACTACCAGTGGAATACCAGTGATAACTAAACTACCAGTGGAATACCAGTGATAACTAAACTACCAGTGGAATACCAGTGATAACATAACTACCAGTGGAATACCAGTGATAACTAAACTACCAGTGGAATACCAGTGATAACTAAACTACCAGAGGAATACCAGTTATTACTAAACTACCAGTGGAATACCAGTGATAACTAAACACCAGTGGAATACCAGTGATAACTTAACTACCAGTGGAATACCAGTGATAACTTAACTACCAGTGGAATACCAGTGATAACTTAACTACCAGTGGAATACCAGTAATTACTAAACTACCAGTGGAATACCAGTGATAACTTAACTACCAGTGGAATACCAGTGATAACTTAACTACCAGTGGAATACCAGTGATAACATAACTACCAGTGGAATACCAGTGATAACTAAACTACCAGTGGAATACCAGTGATAACTAAACACCAGTGGAATACCAGTAATTACTAAACTACCAGTTGAATACCAGTGATAACTAAACACCAGTGGAATACCAGTGATAACTTAACTACCAGTGGAATACCAGTGATAACTAAACTACCAGTGGAATACCAGTGATAACTAAACTACCAGTGGAATACCAGTGATAACTAAACTACAGTTGTGGTATCGCACAACGCACCAAAAACTGCGTGCGTACATCGTGCATACATCGTGCACACATCGTTCGCCCATGGTGCGCACAACCGGGCGATCTAAAGATCGTGCGTTTATGTGTGCGATTAAATCGCACACACGCACGATTTGGTACAATTGGTCGATACATATTACGGAATGAAAAACATATGGAACCCTCTTGTCCGAAATCTATTTAAATTCGCATCATATTTATTGGGATTATGTCAATTTAACAATATACAGTAAACAGTATTACAGTGATCATAAGACAGCCAAGTGCGGGTTAAGCTACCAGGTATCAGAATATGTAAATAACATGCCGGAGTTTTACCTGTCCCGTGTACAGCGATACGCTACGACAGCCATTACCGAGCGACCGTTATGAAAACAAACTGGACTCTTATAATCAGTTATTTGAAAAACCCTCCCCTCCCCTACACTTTACCTGTGTTTTCACACCTAGGCGAGTGTTGTAAGTGCCCCGGGCCAGAGATATCTACATATATTGGTCATGTACAGGTACAGTTTATAACTTGGTAAAACTGGCAATATTTACTTGAAAGAGAACTTGTCAATATGAGTTGAAAGTTTACATACATGTGTCTATTTAGTTTGTTTCTAAAACTACAGAAAGACTATTATTAATTTTTAGAAATATATAGATAGAACTATCAGCTAATGTAAATAGTTAAAATATAGAAATATGTTTAAAACAACTAGCGCGAAACCGTATATATTGTTAAACCATTTCTAAATTTACATCAACCACGATTGTCATCGCACAATGTTAGTCTATCGTGCGCCCACATGTGCGTTAGAAAGAATCGCCCAGGATCGCATAGTTCGCACATCGTGCACACACCGTTCGCCCATCGTGCGCCCACCGCACATCGTGTAACGTTGTGCGATCCCACAACTGTACCAGTGGAATACCAGTAATTACTAAACTACCAGTGGAATACCAGTGATAACTAAACACCAGTGGAATACCAGTGATAACTTAACTACCAGTGGAATACCAGTGATAACTAAACTACCAGTGGAATACCAGTGATAACATTACTACCAGTGGAATACCAGTGATAACTAAACTACCAGTGGAATACCAGTGATAACTAAACTACCAGTGGAATACCAGTGATAACTTAACTACCAGTGGAATACCAGTGATAACATTACTACCAGTGGAATACCAGTGATAACTAAACTACCAGTGGAATACCAGTGATAACTAAACTACCAGTGGAATACCAGTGATAACTTAACTACCAGTGGAATACCAGTGATAACTGAACACCAGTGGAATACCAGTGATAACTTAACTACCAGTGGAATACCAGTAATTACTTAACTACCAGTGGAATACCAGTGATAACTAAACACCAGTGGAATACCAGTGATAACTAAACACCAGTGGAATACCAGTGATAACTTAACTACCAGTGGAATACCAGTGATAACTAAACTACCAGTGGAATACCAATGATAACTAAACTACCAGTGGAATACCAGTGATAACTAAACTACCAGTGGAATACCAGTGATAACATTACTACCAGTGGAATACCAGTGATAACTAAACACCAGTGGAATACCAGTGATAACTAAACACCAGTGGAATACCAGTGATAACTAAACTACCAGTGGAATACCAGTGATAACTAAACTACCAGTGGAATACCAGTGATAACTTAACTACCAGTGGAATACCAGTGATAACTAAACTACCAGTGGAATACCAATGATAACTAAACTACCAGTGGAATACCAGTGATAACTAAACTACCAGTGGAATACCAGTGATAACTAAACTACCAGTGGAATACCAGTGATAACTTAACTACCAGTGGAATACCAGTGATAACTAAACTACCAGTGGAATACCAGTGATAACTAAACACCAGTGGAATACCAGTGATAACATAATTACCAGTGGAATACCAGTAATTACTAAACTACCAGTGGAATACCAGTGATAACTAAACTACCAGTGGAATACCAGTGATAACTAAACTACCAGTGGAATACCAGTGATAACTAAACACCAGTGGAATACCAGTGATAACTTAACTACCAGTGGAATACCAGTGATAACTAAACTACCAGTGGAATACCAGTAATAACTAAACTACCAGTGGAATACCAGTGATTACTGAACTACCAGTGGAATACCAGTAATAACTAAACTACCAGTGGAATACCAGTGATTACTGAACTACCAGTGGAATACCAGTGATAACTAAACTACCAGTGGAATACCAGTGATTACTGAACTACTAGTGGAATACCAGTGATAACTTAACTACCAGTGGAATACCAGTGATAACTTAACTACCAGTGGAATACCAGTGATAACTAAACACCAGTGGAATACCAGTGATAACTTAACTACCAGTGGAATACCAGTGATAACTTAACTACCAGTGGAATACCAGTGATAACTAAACTACCAGTGGAATACCAGTGATAACATAACTACCAGTGGAATACCAGTGATAACTTAACTACCAGTGGAATACCAGTGATAACTAAACTACCAGTGGAATACCAGTGACACTAAACTACCAGTGGAATACCAGTAATAACTAAACACCAGTGGAATACCAGTGATAACTAAACTACCAGTGGAATACCAGTGATAACTAAACTACCAGTGGAATACCAGTGGCATTGACATGGTTATGAAGTAACCTTTCAAAAAAGACAGCATACAGTTAGTAGTCAAAAGTTGAATATATTTCATTGAATATTTGTATTTATTAAATTTAGCATTAATTAACATGTGTCATCTATATGCTGTACAAATGTAAACTTAGCAACATCTATGATTTTAATAATTTCTATTTTTCAATGAACAAAACTTGTCATCAGAAAGTTTTCAATCATTTCAGTGCAAGTATTTGGCATGACTGTTTAAAATTCTAGTTAATTATTCAATTTTTCTTATTTCAAATCAAGTATCACCAAGCAATTGTTTCTGAAATTTGTACTCAATACAGAATCCTATCAACAAGGTCACTATAGAAGAATCAATCTGAAAATATATAACAATTAAAAATTTCATTACATGTTCAACTAAATATGGTGAATCACTTATTAAGTTTTCCATAAAGGCACATTTGGATTTGATGTTCTGGACTGGTACTACAACGTGTCAGTCCGATTGTCAGGCACTACCATCCATACAGGAGTGCAAAGTGGTTGGTCAAGGATCTGTTTCAGGAAAGCATTGTTGATGGAGTCTTTCATTAAATTTCCTGTCTTAGTGAAAACCTTATATTGATGACAGCAAAGTTTTTGGCACTTCACAGTATGTAGCACCACACAGCTCCAATTTCTTCCTGGTTCAAATCTGTGAACACAACCGTGTAAGAGTTCTTTGTCCTTGCTTGTTGATAATCTTCATAGTAAAAAATTGTGTTTCTGTGTTTCAACCGTATGAAGGTTAATTAAAGGATTTCTTCAAATTGTAGTATTTGTGGGTCTGCTGCATCTTTCTGGTCTTACCAAAATGAACACCTTTCCTCTGGTGTCAATGTGCATTCTGTAGGTCTATTCTGAAAATGAAAAAATATTCTAATTTAAATTTTATTGGCAAAGAATATATTAAGTATAAGCTTTATTTATAACCTTAAAATATTTAGGCAGCACTGGAACCAGAAGTGTGTGAAACTCAGTTCTGAAGACTGTACTTTCTTAAACAAGAGGCCAAGAGGGCCTGTATCGCTCACCTGGATTTCAGTAAATGCAGCAAAAAGTTATGTGTAAGTTAAGTTACATAAACTTTTCCAGTGTGGGATCTGCAACAATATTGTCCTTAATGAAATAAGGGCATTATTGTTACAGATCCCACACTGGGAAAGTTTATGTAATTAATGAAATGTTAGCTTTCTGATTCAAAAGAGCATTTAGAGGAAATTCATTTGAAATTGGTTCATATTAATTATACCCTCCTAAAGCCCAGCAATTGAAGTGTTTTGTGTTTGGAAGTCTGCAAGGGATGTGGCAATCACTAGGATCAAATCTGAAATTATGTTTGTTATGTGTTATGACTCAGGAGTCAAGACTGCAAGGGCATGGCAGAAACTGGGGTCAAATCTAAAATAATATTTGTGATCGTCTCTTTATGCTCAGCAATCGTATACAGTGTTGGGATGGGGATCTCAACTGTGAAAGAGGTCCTTTAAGGGCTTATTTCAGAGCAAAAATTCAAAAGAACTAAATAGAAATCTTACCAAGTAATTTTTTAACTCAACTGATTGACCATGAGTTGTTTAATTTCCTCATCAGCTCTGGGATCCAGAACTGTTCAAGTCCATTTAAACCAACTATAAGGCCATACCAATTTGATTTATTGTTCTTTGGAAAATGAGATTTCAAAATTGGAGCGAGCGGGCGCAATTTTTTGTTTTTACAAAAATTTTGAATTCCTTAAAATTTCGAGCGAGCGGTAGTTTTCAAAAAACGAAATGTCAGAATACTTGTTTGACTTTTAATATAATGTATCATAAAAAAGTACACGTATTTAAACTGTGGTAGCGGTTTTTTGAAATAATTTCCATGGCACAAAACAGCATTTGAGAGAAAAGCTTTCTTGAATTACCTTCTTATTTGAAGACCCAAGGTCATTCATTCAAGTTTAGTGAGTGAACCAAAGCCGTAGGAAACACCTTTTAGCAACCACTTTTTTTTCTTGTAGGTATTAAGATGCTTTTATTCGTGCAGAATGCATATTTTATTGAATTGATATAAATTAATGATGACAAAATATATGTATGATCACGGACTTACAATTCACAATTCATTTTATTTCCGTAAGTTGTACAACTTATAGGATACGCATTTTACATACATGGTACATTCATCAGCAAAAGCTAAATTATCTACATGTTCAGCAACAATATAATCATGCATCCTTATCATTATCATCATCATCATCATCTTTATCATCGGGAAAATACAAGTACAAACAAGTCTAATCTAAATCCGTGGTATAATGTACCGTTTAAAACAAACCCTGAAGGCTAGATGTATGACACTAGGTGTTTTGCTGACATAACCTTTGAGTTGCAATAATGTTAATAATAATATTAATGGACACAAGCATTATTTGTGTACTATATATCCAAATCAGAAAAATTTATATCAGTTCATAAGCTGACGTCCCATATATGAATAAGTTCATTATTGTTTATCTCGTGGTCGAATAAACATCATGAACCCAGTATTCATCCATTCAGGATTTAAATGTTCTGACTACTGATGACTAAGTAACTACGGCATCTGGAAGACAGTTCGAATGGTAATACCTACATAAATATTTCAAAATATGAATAACAAAAACGTTTTTTAACTATCAAAATTAGGCCTATTCTACTAAAATTATTAAAGACTGATGAAATGACATTGATGTCTGCCAAATTTGGTCGATTGCTTGAGAAGAGTATTGATTTGAAATTCAATATAGAGGTGTTATTATAGTCGTACATTTGTATTAACAACATGTCTTCTGATGTTGCTTACTTAATTCATGAATTTTAAAGATATTTGATTGAAATCGCTTTTTAGTGAGACCGCTTGAGTTCCGTTTTTTGTTTATTTGATCAAGAGATATTGGAACAATAAATTATCGATTGCGGTATTTTGCAATACATTATGGCGACCGGATTATGTAGTGATCAACACGATAAGAAAGCAATTTTGACACATTCTCAGTTTCTTAATTCACAAGTGAAAAAGCCTCGTCGCGCATTTCCCTCATGTTGCTGCCGGAAAAAAAACCTTGAAATACCATTTTTACCTTTATTTCAACATTGGAATGATCCGAAACGGCGTTTTCTAAATTTTGAACCATTGTAAAATATGTCCAGATTCGTCATTTTTCATTGACGCTAAAATTGGAGCGGTAATATTTTACTTTGACTTTTATTTTATTTTTCCAAAACAGGAGCGGTAAATCCGACGAACAATAAATCAAATTGGTATGGCCTAAGCAGAATATTTTATGTAAAAAAAAATAGTTTTTATTATTTCATTTTATGATGTTACCATAACAATTTTAACCTAGGTAACAAAACAACTTCATAGATGTGTATGTATACCTGCTGTTAATACCTGATGTAAAAACAATCAACATTATGAATGCTAAAATATATATAATGTACCTTTAAACATATCCTTTAATTGGTCTTCCAATCATAGATCATGAAACTCCTGGATCCTGTTGTTTCCTCTAGTTCTACATGCTTCATTTTAATAAGCATTCCCGTCTTTAAAAATGTCTAGTAGTCTTGACAAAAATCACAATAATAGTAAAGAATTACATTACAGTTTGAAAGTTAACAGTAATATTCAATGCAAATGATTCTTCAATTATCAATTGCAATGTAGTTTAAATTTGCACCAATCAATATTATTTTAAAGATAGTATGGAAAGTAAATTTCTTGATGAAATTATTCAAATACTACAGATATGCTTTCTTCGTTTTGCTATATAGAAGATGATAAATTTATGTTACTGCTTTTTCTGCATAAAAGCTACGAAGAAGTAATTTAATTAGTACGAGCATTTGCAAGTATTGACAGTCAAATTTGCTGGTTCTCAAAAAATTTGGTTATACATTGTACTTACATGTGAGCAACTGTTCTGTTTGTTTTTCAGCATACATCTTTGGATTGTACAGGGATCATGCGGTATGGGATAAGCTTGTGCAGATAATAAATTACTTAAATCCGAAAAATGAAACAGAAGTTGGACAGTCAAAATATAGATTTTTAATTATTGATTCTGAAAGTGAAACCAATTCTCATCATGTCTGCAATAAATGGATCTTCAACTCAGCATCTTCTTGTTTTCATATCTGCTTTATTTCTTGTTTTTGTTCAAGGATCAAAATGAGATTTGTAGAAAGAAGAGTTTTGGTTGGAATTGCTATGATGTGACGCCAGAAATTTTTCATTGCATTAATCACTCAACCCTGGAATTACATAGGTATATTACTTGCAAACCAACATATTTGAGATGGAAAGCAGATTCTACCTGAACAGCAGACCTACAAATGTAAGCCATGTAGGCATTTCAGACCAGTGGTGTTAATTTCCTTGGAGATACTAGAGGATTAATGCAGTGGAAAACAACTGATATTCCAGTGGAATGCTAGCAGTTTTTACCACTGGCATATCAATGGAATACCAGTGGCATATGTGATCTAACCAATGGCATATTTCACTGGTATATATGCCACCAGTATTCCAGTGGAATGCCAGCAGTTTTTACCAATGGCATGCCAGCGGTATTTCATTGGCTTTACCATTGGAATACCAACAGATTTTACCACTGGCATGCCAGTGTTTTTTTTCACTAGGGTTGTTTCTATCGCACATGTGGATGCACAATAAACAAACATTGCACGATGACAATCGCGGTTGGTGTAAATTGATAAATGGATTAACAATTTATATGGTCTAGTGCTAGTTTTTTCAGCTTTTTTTATAGTTAAGCTACATATATATAAGCTGATCTTTCCATTAAATTTTTTTCTGGAAATTTAAAATGGACTCTTTGTAGTTTTTTGAAACAAACCAGATAAACAATGTAAACTCCGAACACAAATTAACATGCTCTCATACAGGTTAACATTGTCAGCTTTTACCAAGTTATACCTGTACAAAGACCATATACAGTACGCTTCAGGTGATTTGGCCGCGGGCGAAAGCCACCGCCGAAAGCCGCCGCCGGAGCGGAGGGGATTAAAACTCCTCGGAGTAATCACCTGAGCAAAGTCGCGGGGTCCCGCTCCCAGCGCGCGGTCCAGCGTTGGGGATTAAGTCTATCTGCCACTTACTACTGTGAGGTGAACACCGACAGTCCAGGATAACTGAATGTTTTACACATCTTTATGTGTTTTTTTTATGAAATTTAACATAGACGTAAAACGTGTCGTGTCGTATTGTTAACGTTCACGTCAGATCATCAGGTGAAAATGGTTAATAAAACAATCAATACGCATGCTAAAATTGCTAATTTAACGTATTGTATATGCGTAACACGAGCCTATAATGCAGTTGTTAAAAGAAGTCCCTTGTTTGGAAATGTTGTTTAATCATATAATCGAAAATTTTCAATGGCAAAATCCGCCGATGATTTACATTACGTAATGCGAGGTCAATAAAAGTGAAGCCAAAAGTACGGAATAAGATTGCTAATTTACTTACGTCCGTGCCAAAATGTTTTGGTATTTCAAAAACATTTTTTTGACAGGAAATATTAAGAAACAGTTAACAGGAAAAAAAACGTATGTTCTCCAATCATTCGCTATCGTAGTGAAAGTCATGTGTCCCTTTCGCCTCCGATCTTGACAAATGCACAAAACAAACACGGCACTCACAGATTTGGAGTCATGCTTTCAACCCTAAAATACAGAATACTTGGTCCATACCTGACTTAATTAGCTAGTCCATATTCTGCCAGAGGGTAGAAAGCGTTTAATTTTTTTACCTGCGCGGCGGGGACCTTTGACCTACAGCAAGGAGCTCTGCAGCCCAGCTAACAGGTGTCTCAAGTTGTGAAAGCTTGGTTAGCTTGACTATTCTTTTTATTGTGTTAATGTATTGGACAAACTCATCTATTTTGCATTTAGAGAAAACTAATATATATATATATGGAACAATCTGGAACACTTTGGTCTTCTGACAGTATGCATATTGTAATTATAAGCGGAGGTTAATTTTTGGCTAGTTTTAAATCAAAATGTTAGCGATCTTTTGCACAAGCTAACTAAACCCATGGATGCAGCGAACTGTGACTGACGAGTGACAGCTACCCAAGAAGTCAAACACAGGGACCTGAGAATTTGTTACAGCTAGTTTTGGACCTATAAATTTTACATGTTTGAGAGGTTTAGGTCAAATTTTCGATAAAATACTCTATACACCGGCTAAAGGTCCAAAACTAGCTGTAAAAAATTCTCAGGTGCCTGTTGTCAAAAGATCAAATCTCGCTAATCGTTTCCATTTATTATTTCATCTTGCAGATACGAAATGCTCTATACACAATAAAAAAAACACATTATATTCTGATGAATGGAAAAAAAATAATCATAAGATACATTTTTTTTATTCTAACAGCAAAATTGCAAAAAAAACACGGGAAATGGCTGAGCCCGTACCCCTCACTCCCTTTGCCCTTCACCTATCGTCAAACATTGTTTTCAGACAATACACACAATAGTAAATTGTTTATACAGGCACCGTACAATTAACTGTTGACCGTGGTTTCTCTCACCTGGCAGTCGCTTAAGATCGTAAAACTGTTTGCATTTAACAGGAAGAGTGGGGGGGGGGGGGGGGGGGGTCAGCGTAACACCTGTCAATCAAAACAGTTTGACTCAATGGACAGTATCAACTACAACACAGTTTTAACAACCCCCAGGAAACAGGTGTGAATATTGCCCTGGGGTGTATACACGTACAGGTGTGGCGAAAATGGACTGTAATAATTACCATATGATGTCGTAAAATTGTTGATCCTTAACTCATTCGCTCATGAAGACACACTTGAACTGGTCTGATTGAATGGTTGGAACAGTTCATTATGAAAGTTCAGGGGGGAATGACCTGTGTTCATTTATGTATTTTCAGTGTACAATTATTATCGTCGACAGCATGGGAAATTATCTATCCAAGTCCGTGTCGATACTTGTACAGTTAGAAACAAATAACGAATCTCAACTTTGTGATAACAGTATCCGTTCTTTTTGGCTTTTTGAGAAAACGTAAAAAAAAATAAATGTTTGGAACAATGGGTCTTGTATGCATTTCTTTAATAATAAATTATATCAAATATTAATTACACATAGAATACGGAAGCTTGTGTATTGAACACAAGTGAAGTTTTCAAAAGTTGTGTTCGAATTCCTGTTGCATTTGTAATAAATTTTATAAACGGGATAAATGAAGTTTATAGTAAAATGTGGTATGGAATGCTAACATTGCAAGATCAACTTAGAGATGCAGATATGCCTGGTGTTGATAATGATTATTGGAACATTTTATTTCGTACTGATGAAATATAGATTTGATTTACAATTAAGTCTGGTAAAAAAATCTTGTGATCAAATTCTCACAGTCATTTTGAACTTTTGTCAGCTTGTATCATAAATTACGTCGACAGATTCGTGGAACTAATCAAGCGACCGGCACTGGCTCTTCTAAGCCACATTTAACGTTATCATAAATATATACAAAATATAAACAGGAGTACATGCATAAGAAAAATAAAACCAAGATTTGATTCATTTCGATTTTAATACTGTGTCGTAGTGATTTCGATGGTTGTACGTCCGTTATTGAGACCTTACTGCCTTTCGTTGGACGATATACTGTACGTGCCTGTAACTTTTTTGGTATATAAATTTTAAGAAATACGGATACATGTATATCAAACAAAGCTTACATTGCAGTTAACTTTCAAAACGTAATTGGTTTGATGCTGTTAGTTTATACAGGGATGTATACGTCCCTGGTTTATATGATTCTAGTATTATACTAGAAACATATAAACCAGGGACGTTTACAATAGGAAATACACTTATACTATAAGTGTATTTCCTATTGTAAAAGCTTTAAACACAAACTGGACTAATTGCCTTAGAATATTACCAAAATATTATATTTTTCAACAAACAACACCAAATCCAGGAATTACCTATAACAGTTACGATTAGGTAATACTTTCCGTTTCCGATTTATACGTACGAAATAACAGGAAATAAGTCCATGTAATCGAAGTCAACGTTATAGCTAAAATAATGATGTAAATCAACTACAGACTGCCACTTATATAACCTCCCTGATAATATATATTTTTTGTCATTACGCAATGTGACCGTCGTTATTTTTAAACACAATTTATATAAACTGATTGTGAATGGCACCTCGATGATACGGTCCATCATCTAGTTCAGTCACAGGATGCGGTGCATTGCGTAAGCTCTGCCCATTATGTCACGAGGACTACTGTGTTCAGGTGTGATTGACATTTCAAACCAACCAATCATTCAGAATGCAACAGACCAGAAATTGTCAGCCCCGATAGGCTAGATGTCACGGGTTAAAAATAAATGTTGATCGGTAAGTTTTGAGAACTTTCGACATGGTGTACACGGAAAAACATATAATGTTAATGTGCATAATCATAAAGATGCAATAATCTTGTATTATTCGAAGTAGAATCGTGTAATCTAGTGTAACTGATCGACACCTGCGTATCAGGTACACTGTCTATTTTGGGGTAGAACCATCACGAAACCACGGCATTGACGAAACGTAATGGTATTTGATCGTAAAGATGAATGGAGAATGTTCTTGTGAGATGCATTTGTTTACAGTCGTCCAGTTCATTGCAAAATGTTTGTTTCCCGGGGATTACAGACAGTTAGCCTACAGTACAGTACAGTATAGTACATATTTGATAGCGTTATTTCTTTTCCTTCCGCCGAATTCGAGTAGCGGTTTCTGTCACGATACGTTTGTCGATCATATTTCCGGCATTGAACATCGTACAAGTTACTGTACACTGTAGGCCTAATTTCTGACCAAAGTTAATCCCCATCACCCATGACCACGGGATAGTCGCGGGGGGCTAAGGCCAGCGGTCTTACCTGGACGGCCGGAGTTTCGCCTGCGGTCATCCCGCGGCTACGAGCGACAGGTGAGCGGGATTGTCGCTCCGCGCGCGTTTGACTACCATATCACCTGAAGTGTACTGTATTTATACATCTCTGGCCCGGGGCACTTACATAACTCGCCTAAGTGTGAAACACAGGTGATTGGAGAGATCGGGTACAAATAACAACATTGCTTATTATAAGTGACAATTTCAGTTTTCATAACGGTCACACATTAGCCATCGCGATTATCAGCAGTGGTATTGCCACAAGGCAAGCAAAACTCCGGCATGTTATTTAACTGTTCTGTTAATAAACTGGGAGCTACACCCATTTTTGCTTGTCTAATGGTCACTGTAATACAGTTTACTGTAGATCGTAAAATTAACATAATCCAAATTAGTATGATGTGTTTTGACAAACCATTTATACCAAATCATGCATGTGTGCAATGAGAATCGCACACACGAACGCACAATCTTTAGACCGCCCAGTTGAGTGCACCATGGGCAACGATGTGTGCACAATGTATGCATGATGTACGCACACAATTTTTGGTGTTTTGTGCGTTACCACAATTGTAACAATGATTTAGGATCACAATACATTTACAAATCATATAATCGCCATTTACAACCAGGTGAGGAATTTTGTCTATAAAAGTAAAGTAAGCACTGGCTCATATAGATATACCCCACAAGGGTTCATGAGATATCTTGTACACAAGCTTTTTATTTTCAAAGTGTTCAACGGTGACCTTTGACGTGTAGTTGTAGGCGTGAATATACACCTTGCTTGACCAGGGGTTTTCAAGATATCTTGTACACAATGTCGGGACATACAGATGCACAAAATGTAAGCCCTCACGCACAGATGGGACGCACAGACAATGTGATTACTGTAAATCCCCCTTACCTAAGTGGGGGGCATAGTTAAAGAGCATGTACAAAGGTTTTATGGACATGAAAATAGTATGAAAAGAAAATTTTTGTCTTATAAATATTAATAATTGATATCATCAATGTTTGGAAAGCAACTGACATGACATGTGGATACTCACGTTTTTCACATCTGCGCCCTGAGGTGCCTATGGGGCAATTACACCGCACAATGCTGCGATCTATCACACAAGTTCCGTTGTTTTGGCAGACAACACCGTGACAAGAGGGGCGATGGATCAGAGACAGTGGCTCCCCAACTCCATTTAACACATCACCATGTGTGCCCTTCACCGACTTCTCCTTTAGGTCAAACATTTTGGCCATAATGTGGTCATTTGTGTCAAGTTCTAAATTATGGCCATTGTTTTGAGACAAGGAATTTGATTGATCATCAGGTTTTCCAGTTTGATCGTTCTGGTCCTTCTGTCCAGCAGGTTTGATCACAAGTTGTTCTGATGACGACAGTGAGATGGTGTCAGATGACAGGAGTGAAGGCCAATTTTGGTTCAGTACCTCGTCCACCACAGGGTTCTCCTCAAGGACAGGGATCTCTATCACGAAACAACGAACATTGAATGTAGTTCTGAGTCTTTCCTGAGTATGATATTTTCATTGTCAAAGAAGCAGATCATTTTTTATAGAATTATTATCATAGAATTATGTTTGAATTAATTTCATTCAAAGTTATATTCTGAAACATTATAAAATTTTGTCTGGAAGCATATTCAGAATAATTCACAATAAATTCAGAAGCAATCTTTACTAGATTGAAAAAGTCATTTAAGCAGAGTTCTTGAATACCACTGCATGAAGCAATTTGCAGGCAAAATTATAACATAGGCCAAAACAATTGGAGAAAGAGAATAAAAGTTTTGCCAGGTAGTGTATAGAGCTTATAATGTCAAATAATACAGAAAATAAACAAAAGACAGGCCAAAGTTTGGGGAGAAGGGAAAAGAAATTAAATGATGTGGCATAGAAGTTGGTAATGTCAAATAACATGGAAAATGAATTAGCTTAACAGGCAAAAACATAGAAAGTGTGGTAAAAATTAAAACAGGTGCATGATGATAGCCAGCGAAGAGCTCAGAGTTCAAGGTAAAGTTATAATAATAGGATGGAAGAAAAGTAAACACTGGCATAAATATGCGGGAGAAGAGTGTAGCAATAAAATCAAAATGTGTAGAGGCTGCTAATGTCAAATAAAGAGAAACAGACAATAATATGGGGTAGAAGGCAAATATCACAACAGTAAAACTTTAAATAGGGGAGACAGGGTAAGTAATAACATGGTGTAGAGATCGGCTAGAGGTGGAAAAACTATGGGCACCAAACAAGGTCATTGATTTAATCTAGTCGTTATCTAACAGACATCCACCCCCATTATAGTGCCTAGGGTAGCGAGCATATACAGACCACATTATGTACTGTAGTATACATTATAACCCCTGTTAGACAGTCAATATTCCTGGTCAGATGGACGCTGATTGGAAAAGTACATCTCCATGACAATTGTGAAATTAAATGCAAGTTACATAATAGGTCTATTTCAAATATCTATGAATTACCAATGCAACAATCTTGAATGCATGTGTGTGCCTTTTTGAATACTCAAAATCAATCATATTTCATGTGGGATTTTTTTTTGCATTAATAATGTCATTTCTTGGGCAGCATTCGCGAAATCATGCATTCGCGAATATGTCTTAAGAGGTAGAATCGCGAAATAAAAATATTTGTGAAAAATAAGTGATTTATAGTATACTATTTATGGAAGCGATTTTATGGAAATTATATTGATAAATTGTATTTGGATAATACATACAGTTACAAGATGAATGGTTGCTGGAATGATCTTGTATATACTGTCATACGTTTTCTTATGTAGCTCTAGTCTCTGCGGCTTATTAGATGCATGGCAATGTTGAACATGACCACTCTGTGAAATACAATTGCATCTCACAAACTGGGCAGTGCAGTCATCACTGGGGGATTGGAACGTGTTGAACCGAATGCCAATCAGGTGTGACTGAATGGCCAGCTATGAACAGAGCTGGAATGCAAACTACCAGACAGCAGACAAGACAGCCTGCGAGCTTTCCAGGAAATATGGAGACTGGATGGAGGGTGCCAGAATGTGACATTCACCATTGATATCATCTCCTGTGTCCAGTGTGTAAGAGATAGTCCAAATCAACAGAGGTCAGCCAAATCTGCAAATCAGCATCATTTAGAAATCATTCTCAAACCCCGTGTTGACCACATGACCCAGTAAAGGGAGGTCATTAACAGCAGACTAGCCCAGTGTCCAATTGGAAAATCATCTTGTGTTTAAGTTCTAAAAGCTTTTCTGTTGTTGCCCTTGTAACCTTGTAAGACAATGTCATTTTCTTTGCAAATTTTGTTTGGCTTCATCCAAGGAAGCTGCCAGCCAAATATCATGTCTCTAGGCCTTTTGGTTCATCAAAAGAAGTCGCTCAAAGGTTTTAACAGATTTGACCCCACGACCTTCAATATGGGTAAGGTCATTTTCATTTGCAAGTTTTGCTCGTCTTCTTCCAAAGGAAGCTACCAGCCAAATATATCATGTCTTTTGGCCTTTTGGTTACTAAGAAGTAACTTGACGGACGCAGGACGGACAGATGGATAGCCGCACCATCACATAAGCTCACTTGACCCTTTGGGCAAGGTGAGCTAATAACTGTAAGACATTCAAAAGAACATGTTAAAATTTATAAACATATTTGATCCCTGTGACCTTGAAAGTAAGACAAGGTTTTATCCATTTCCAATATAGGCCTTTAGGTTAATCTGGAGAAGACGCTTAAAATTTTAACAGACTTGACCCTCTGACCTAGAAAATGGGTAAAGGTCATTTCTTTTCTCAAACTTTGACGAGAAGGTTGTAAATGCTAAGTCCTTTATCAAGTAACTTAAAAACTGAATACATTCCTCATTTATCTTCTTTCTCAAAGACAACAGCAGATTACGATCTTATTACCAGAAATAGCATGAAAAGCAGCAATCTGATTAAAATACAGATCCTCACTATTACTATCGTGTGTAGGATCTGACAGCAACCAGTAGAAGGTCATGTGCAGATGACCTTTATTATTTCCATATTTAGGAAATGAACAGCCAATCAAAAAGTCACCTTGTAAACAATGTTTAGTAGACGAACAAAAATGGCAGTGGATCGAAGTGAAGAAGAGAGAATCATTCAGAACGTTATATAACAATTTGATTAGTATATTTTGTGATAATTTCTTTACCTTCAGTTGTTATAGCTGTTCGGACAAACGAAAAACAACAAATCAAACAGATAATGTCAAAAAAGAACACACGCCTTGGCGTAGAGACCGCTTAACTAGGCATTTGTTGTATACGGTCGTTCAGGTTTCTCCCTACTTTATCGTATTTGACCAGGAATAAGCCCCCACCCCCTGAGAAAAATAATTGATCAAAAGTAGGGAGGGGTCTTAATCACGAATACACTACCAAAGTCCGCCATCTTGGATATTCAGACACAAAATTAAAAAGAAATGATCATGCTTTTTATTAAGGGAAAGACAAAATTTAGGGTGGGGGCTTATTCACAGGCTCCCACCCTGTTCCAAGAACCTTTGCCAAAGTGGGGAGGGGGCTTATTCATGAGAGGGGGCTTATTCCCGGTAAAATACGGTACCCTCTTTTAACGACAAGTGTAGAAACAAATCGAAATCAGCTTTTCACTTTCAGAATCTGGTAAGCAGCGATTTGATTGGTGAACTTCTACTGGTTGCTGTCAGATCCTACACACGATAGTAATAGTGAGGTTCTGTATTTTAATCAGATTGGAAAACGAAGGTAGACATATAGATCACAAGATTGCTTAAAAATATGCATGAAGTTGTACAAATTTGTGAATCTACCTGATGTTATACCACTTTAATATCTGTAGTTAACATTTATAAATGAATATTACAACTTTAGGCAGCCAAATGCAGTACATAAAGATTACGATGAGGGGACGGAATAGAGGAGCATCTAGATGCATTCAATAAATTCTTCCAGCATGCATCAATATTGACTATAATAAAAAAAACTCCCTGCATATGGAAATTAGAATTTTAAAGAACTCTATGATGGATGTTTTAAATCATTTGTTTCATTTATTTAAAAAAAAAAGGAGGAGTTTCCTAAATCATACCAAAAAACACATTGTGTTTTGCCGTTACGCCATGAATGATTGAATTTTGACGTGATAATGTCATCACATGTTTTCACCCCCCACAGGATTTCCTAATGGAGGTCAATACATCATAAAACAGGGAAACATTCTATCCATGTATTTCTGAATCTTCTAAGCAGTTTTCAGGTTAAGAATATGAACAACATATTAAGATTTAAACATAATTTACTCCTGTGACTTTGTAAGACAATGTCATTTTCATTTGCAAATTTTGTTTGGCTTCATCCAAGGAAGTTACCAAATATACAGACATGTCTCTAGGCCTTTTGGTCTATCAGAAGAAGTCGCTCAAATATTTTAACACATTTGACCCCTGTGACCTTGAAAATGGGTCGAGGTCAGATTTTTTTCAAACTTTGTCAGGCTTCATCCAAGGATCTTTTCAGCAAAATATCATGCTTCTAGGCCTTTTGGTATTTCAGAAGCAGTTGTTTGAAGGTTTGAACAGATTTTACCCTTGTGACCTTGAATATAGGTCAAGGTCATTTTTTTTCGCAAACTTTGTCATGCTTCATCAAAGGAAGCTTCCAGCCAAATATCATGTCTCTAGGCCTTTTAGTTAATCAGAAGAAGCCGTTTTAATGGTTTAACAAATTTGACCCTTGTGACAATGACTATCGATAAAGGTCAATTCTATTGACAAATGTTTTCAGGCTTTATTCGAGGAATCTTTCAGCCAAATAATCATATCATGCTTCTAGGCTTTTTGGTTAATCAGAAGAAGTCGCTCAAATATTTAAACAGATTTGACACCTGTGACCTTGAAAATGGGTCACGGTCATTTTTTTTTCAAACTTTGTCAGGCTTTATCCAAGGAAGCTTTCAGCCAAATCTGCTTCTAGGGCTTTCAGTATTTCAGAAGAAGTTGATTAAAGGTTATAATAGATCTGACCCCTGTGACCAAGGTCATTTCTTTTCGCAAACTTAATCGACTTTCATCCAAGGAAGCTTCCAGCCAATAATCCAAAGAAGTCATTTAAATATTTGAACAGATTTGGCCATTGTGACCTTGAATATTGGTAAAGGTCATTTCTTTTGGCAAACTTTATGAGGCTTCATTAAAGGAACCTTTCAGCCAAATATCATGCCTCTAGGGCTTTTGGTATTTCAGCTGTTTGAAGATTTTGACATTTTTGACCACTGTGACCTTGTATATAGGTCAAGGTCACTTCTTTTCCCAAACCTTGTTGGGCTTCATTCAAGGAACCTTACAGCCAAATATGCTTCTAGGGCTTTTGGTTTATTAGAAGAAGTTGTTTAAATATTATAATAGATTTGACCCCTGTGACCTTGAACATAGGTCAAGGTTGTTTCTTTTTGCAAACTTTGTGGGATGCTACCAGTCAAATAAAAGCCCGAAGAAGTCGTTTGAAGGTTTCGACATTTTTTACCCCTGACCTTGAAAGTAGGTCAAAGTGATTTTTTTCGCAAACTTTGTTCAGCTCCTTCCAAGAAAGTTACCAGGCAAAGTTTATGTCACTAGACCTTTCTGTATTTCAGAAGAAGTCGTTTAAAGGAAAAGCTGACGGATTTTGGCTATCAGAATTGGCATTAGAGAAGGAAAGTTTCGTCTCACTTTGACTATCCTGTTACAGTCGCGGCCATTTTGTTAGCAAAATTTTCCAACTTGCATTTTCTTGCACTTTTCAATTCAATTAACGAGAATATTGAAAGTAATCACGTCATTCCCAATCAGAAGTACAGGCTGTCTAGCACGTTTTGACATAAAATTAGGGCTAATTTAAGGGACAAAAATAAGAAATATTAGGGCTAATTTAGGATTAAAATTAGGAATTTTGAAATCAAAATAAGGTATTGGTAGACATTAAAATGGACTGACCTTTGCATATTTGACAAAACATAAACTTATTAATAATGCTTTAATTTAGTTATGGGTACATTTTCTTTTCTTTCTTCATTACCATGAAGTTAGTCTGTGTATGAGTACCCTCAGAGGGATGGCATAGTGTCGCATACTGGAGTCAGGTCTCTTGTCTAGCTCCCCATTCTTTATGAAATGATAACCATATTTGTTCACTTTGTCATGTGGGATATGGACTGAAAATTGCATTGGATCTGTAAGTACTGAATCTGGGTTCTTACAAGACGATTGTACTGTTTATATTCTCAATGGGTACTTTGGTTTGATAAAATACCACATCCATTTAAATAGATCTGATGAATAGCAATACATGCCAAGTGTGAATTACATTGTAATACACAAATGCTAGTTATGCACAAACCCATCCTAATTAGAAATGCATGGAAACAAAGTAAAAGGACTGCAATCAATTCATATGCTGAATTATCCACCAGAAACATTGGGCAGTAACCCAGTATAAAATCAGACATGAGACCCATTTTCAGTATGTGACCTGCCACAAGGTTCTTGCATAAAAAAATTGGCAACCATAGACAACAGAATAGTTTTAAATGGAAACTGCATAACTTTGGCAATACCAGGTGCTTCCATAAAATGAGGAGACAGACCATATTTCTGTGTAATACACTCCAACAGTCTTTAAACGGCTAGAAACTTTAAAATCTTATACTAAAAGAGAAATTATAACTAGCAGTCACATACAAATTTCAGAGGTCTAGTAGTCACTATACTAGATCCAATACTCAGCTATGCACAGCCTAAAGAAGTAGAACGATAATTATTCAATTGATATTGAATAAAGACTGAATGTGTATGTATCTTTTATGTAAGACCACTTGCCACTGCTTGGAAAGCATATTAAATATGAATGATATATACTAAATTTAATTAATATATATGTAATATATGAAAATATTTGTATTTGAGTGTATGAATGAAAGATACTTAATGCATGTAATATGAAATAGTATTAATAATTGTGTATTTCTCTATGTGTAACATTAATGAAGTGTCAATAACCAGAACACATTTTGATATAATTGTAGTTGTTAAATATGAATGATATATACTAAATTTTACTGTATTTTGTGTAAAATGAAATAATATTAATTAATAAAAAGTTAAAGAAATCAATAGTTAAAAAGTAAAAATAAATGTTTTTCTGATGTAATCATGTGTTAAGTCTTAAATTGCTGTTAATTTAATAAGTAATAAGTATAGATATAAATCAAAGTATTTTTCACTATATACTACTATATACTACATATAGGCTGTTTAGTCATATACAGGTAAATGACACAGGTAACTTTCACACAGGTAACTTTTACACAGGTTAGTTACCTAGTATGAAACAGACTATAATTGGTTTGCCATTGTTCTCTTATATCAACCACTTTCCTTTGTTATATAAAAAGTGGGGAAGGTGGGAACCCCCCATTTCTTGTCTGTCACTATACTTATTCCCAGACTACCACTCTATCCATTTAGCTGTAGCTATATATATAGGGATCCAGTGGTCAACTGTCTTTTACTGTGTGCTCTGAATATGATCTGTAAACTACGCTATAACATATTAAAACATTTTTAAAATTGAAAGAAATATTAAAAAAAAAATTAGGAATTTAAGAGAAAAATTTGGGCCTTTTTAGGACTTCCCTTTGGTTTTTTCACTTTTTCAGGAATTTCAGGGATGCTGGACAGCCTGGAAGTATTCTACTTTCATTTTTAGACATAAATATAGCCAAAGACAGGAGAGTGTATTTTTGGACAACTGATTGAAAAATTTGAGTTGAGAAACGACTTTTGTCGCGTGCAGTAGTGAAGGCCATTTTTATCGACGAGACCTTAACCCTTAGGCATGTAGCAGCCAAAGGGTTATGGTTCTAAGCCTTTTGGTTTAACAGAAGAAGTTGCTTCAAGATTTTAACAAATTTTACCCCTGTGACCTTGAACATGGGTCAAGGTAATTTTTTTTTCGCAAAATTTATCGGTCCTCATCCCAGGGACCTTTGAGCCAAATATCAAAGTTTGAGACCTTTTGGTTAATCAGGAGAGGCTCGATCGCTTAAAGGTTTTAACAGATTTGACCCTGTTGACCTTGAATATGGGTGAACATCATTTCTTTTCTCAAACTTTGTCAGGCTTCATCCAAGGAACATTTCAGGTAAATAGCATGCTTCTAGGCCTTCTGATTGATCAGAAGAAGTCTTTCAAAAGTTTAAACAGATTTGACCCCTGTGACCTTCAATAGGAGACAAGGTCATTTTTTTCACAAACTTTATGAGGCTTCATTAAAGGATTTTGGCCACGATTTTTCATAATTTCATATTTCAATCTCATTTGATGTAACAATATGTGTAGTGACCGATACCCAGTCTCCCTCGGTGTCTGGAAAATGGACAGGCTAGGTGATGCCCCATTTATATCAGCCAAGTGAATATGCATATTTTGAACTGGATTCTATGTCACGTTATGTGTGACGTCACAAAGTATCTGATACCTGTACCTATTCTGACACGCCCATTACATATTTATGCATTATCTGCAAGTGTAAACATTGACTTCTTATCTAATTCCTTGGTGTAAGTAATGACAGCAACAAAAACATGTTGTGTGGTTAAAATTATCAATCGTCATTAATGATCTTTTCAGAAAAATAAAACTGGTCTAATTCCGATTTTTGCATAAACTGCATTCAATTCGAATCTACTCCGTAACATCTCAGTTACTCAAAGCTTAGGGACAGTGTTACAATTTACACAATCTGATTTTACAGCAGCTGAGCTATGTAAATTACCTGTAGCCTTACCTGTCATGTGTGGCAATCACAAGGATCAATTTTTTTAATTTTTTTTTTCAATTTGGTAACTTTTTAATGTCAAAATTCTGAAAGAAATCATTTTGCAAAAAAAAAAATCATTTTTCAGGGCTTCTTTTCAACAATAGATCTAAATGTATATTACATTTCTGCTGTTTCTTTGCTCATGTTTTACTCTTATTTTTATTTTTTTTTCAGTTAAATCATTTTTATTTTGAAAGACACAAACATAATACAAATAATGTCCTCATATCAGGGCTATCATTCGCCATACTTTATTCATTCACTTCCTTTTTCATTCAAAAAGGCATTCCATTCGTGCATTCATCCATGCTATATAATTTCATACTCTCCGGATAATAGTTACGGTTCTTGTCAAGAATTGTATTATCATGGTTTACTTCCAGTGATGGTGTTGCTGTTCTACGCGGATACGGTAAACATATAAAGTATTATGTTTCAAATCATGTTTGGTTTTGTTTGTTACATTAAAAAATAATTGTTTAAAGGTTTCAAAGACATTAAAAAATAGACCAGATACACTTTCAATAATTTATATACATGCTAAAAATGAAATTTGAGATTGAAGTCTACCAAGATGGGAGATCTAGAGCCTCAACTTGGCCTACATGTTCCAACTCACCATGAGATACAATCTAGATTTTATATAAATAAAGAGGGAAAAACATTTAGCTCGTAGTTTGTGTTACATACCTTACAGAAATCATTAGTATGAGTTGTTTCGTATTAGATATGTGTATAAATTTTGATTTTGGCTATAACAAAATTGATCCTACATGATAAGCATGTTGTAAATCAAAGGGAAATAATCAAATTTTAAAATCTTAAATCATGTTTGTGATGTGATATGACTCGAGAGTCAAGACTGCAAGGGCATGGCAGAAATTGCGGTAAAATCTAACATGATGATTGTGATCATCTCTTAATGCCAAGCAATTGTATATATATAGTTTTGGGGTGGGGATCTCAAACGTTTAAAAGTTATGATTTAGAGTAAAATCTGAAAGGGTGTGGCAGACCCTGGGATCAAATCTAAAATCATTTTTGTGATAGTCTCCTTATGCTCTGCAATTGTATATATGCTCATTGATGGGCTAATCAGTATTTATTGAAATGTAAGTTTCATCACTTTTTACAAGATTTACAAAATCGAGGCCAAAATCCTTTAAAGGAACCTTTCAGCCAAATATCAAGGTTCTAGACCTTTTGGTTTATCAGAAGTTGTGTAAAAGTTTTAAACAGATTTGACCCCTGTGACCTTGATAGGAGTCAAGGAAGTTTTTTTTCGCAAACTTTGTTTGGCTTCATCCAAGAAACCTTTTAGCCAAATATCATGCTTCTAGGCCTTTTGGTATTTCAGAAGAGGTTGTTTAAATGCTTAAACAGATTTGACCCCTGTTACCTTGAATAAAGGTTAAGGTCATTTCTTTTTGCAAACTCTGTTCGGCTTCATCCAGTCAAATATAAGGTCTCTATGTTTAATGGTACTTTAGAAGAAGTAGTTTTAAGTTTTCGATATATTTGACCTGTGACCTTGAAAGTATATGTCAAAGTGAATTTTTTTCGCAAACTTTGTCCAGCTCCTTCCAAGAAAGCTACAGCCATATTTCATGTCACTAGGCCTTTCGGTATTTCAGCAGAAGTCGTTCCAAGGAAAATTTGATGGATGGACAACGGTCAAATGACACCACAACATCTCATAAACCCTTCTAGCCAGGTGAGATAATAAATTATAGTAAACCTGGCAGAATGAAATTCACAATTTTGACAAGAGGCCCAGAGGTCCTGTATTGCTCATCTGGATACATTAATTGGTATCTAAGTAATCATGGAAAAATATTATCCAAAAGATCCCATTAATACCAATTGATGAAGCATAACAGTATAAACTAGAACTGTCGTCTGGGGGCAAAATCATACCCCCACCCCCTTCAAAATGCATGGACAGGAAATCGGCCAATTTCCATTCGTTTTATTTATACAACAAATTTAATTTCAAGTTCCCTTGGAGTTCGTTACAAACAAGTTTTACTGTACTAGTACCAATTACTTTTGTTGTTGTGTCCATGCACTGAAATTATCATTAACTTAAAACATGTTTGAGCGAGAAGACCGATAGGTAAGCAAGTCGAGTCCTGTTTATAAGTATATATCTCCCAAAATCATCAATCCTTGAGCTTTGAACTCAACAATCAAACTACTAGTAACTGACTTTGATCTTTGTTCAATTGACTTCTCAAATAAGAAAGTTACAACTGGTTTTCTTGACCTTCGAATCAGTGACCTTTACCTCTTTAACCTTGATTTTTGGTCAGTTGACTCTTTGTTTTAATTCTGATCAACTTTATTCACAATGTCATAACAAAATGTTCATCAGTTTAAAGCTACAAAATTTTAACTTGAAATTTGAGCTGGCGAACTTGTCAGTTTAATCCTTCTTTAATTCCAACCAACTTTGCGTTATAATGTCATAACTAAATGTATATCAGTAAAGAGCTATAAGTATAACCTTGATATTTGAGGTGACCTTGACTTTTGGTCAGTTGAATCCTTATTTAATTCCTTCAAACTTTGCTTCATAATGTCATAACAAAATGTTCATCTGTGAAAAGATATCATGTCCGATCAGTTGACTTCTAGATTGATTCTGACCAACTTTGCTTCACAATGTCATTACAAAATCTTCATCAGTAAAAAGCTATAAAATTTGACCTTGACCTCTGACCTCACTAATTCTGTAAACTCAACCCTTGACAAATTTCATGTTACTCTGATAAAAGTCCTTAAATTTACCAGAAAGTTCCTATATAAACTATAGCAAACTTTAACCCCTCCCCAAGGGAAAACTTGTAAGAGTATTTCATTCCAGCTTATCAGGGTCTTAAGAAGAAGATTGTTGAAAATTTAGCCAATTTTATACTTCTGAGCCCCTCCCCACAGCCCTGGGATTAATTGGCCCTGGGAGTCAAATTTACAATTGTAACAAATCATCTAAAGACGTACGGTATCTATCTGGGTAGACTGTTTGATTTCATCACATCAAGGTCTTACGAAGCAAAATGTTGAAGTTTTAACTAATTTGACCCTATTGAGCCCCTCCCAACAGCCCTGGGGTTGGCCAAGAGTAAAAAATCTTCCAAAGTCAAACCATTAGCTCTTGGCTATAATTCCAACCAAGTTTGAATGATTTCCAACTGAATAAACAAAACATGTCTAAAAGTGTAAATTTCCTATATAGCCTAAAGTAAACTTCACCCATCCACAGGGGGTAATGTGAAGTCCAGGGGGCATGAAATTCATAATTTTGATAAAGCACCTGAACACCTTTCAATTTATAAAAAGTTATTGATTCTAGCAAATCATGGTCTGGAGAAGAAGATTTTCAAAGTTTTAACTAATTTTACCCCTTTTGGCCCCTCCCTCAGGCCCACGACGGACAAAAGGGATTTGAATAGGTCACTTGAGATTTTGTCTCAGTTGACCTTAAAATTCTTTTGCTGTCTTTTTACTCGATTCTGCCCTTGTTCAAGTACTGATCAGAATTTCTGAACAGCCAATTAGAGGACGGTACATGCGATCTTTTACTAAAGTAAATACAGGTTGAAATGTCGAAAACGAGGTAGTAACAAGGTTTAAAGGATACTGAGTTAAAGGCCTAGTATGATTATATTTGAAGATATTTGCCTGATCCCAACCAGGTCTGTTGCAATACATTTCTTTTGCAGTTTGTCAAGTTTTCAGTTTTATTTACATGCTTTGTAGTCGGTAGGTGGCATACGCTAATATGCAAATAAGCTCACAGAATTTGTTTTGATGAATAACAGCATTAAATCAAACAATTAGAAATTATACCTAACTTAAACAGGAATGTAAATATGATAGTTCACACAACAGAATTATTTGTGCCCCTAGTCATTATCCCAGTTTGTATGAATCTTCAAAATAGAATTTTAAGATTTAATGCCAACAACAGCCGACAGAGTTCATCCTAGGCAAAATAGAAAACAAATTAGGTTGAATTTGCATAATTGCATGCATAAGAAGAGAAACTAGCGACAATACGCTATCAGCAGATAGCCCTTAGCGTAAAAATGTGTTGACAGTCAAGGAATGACCATTGATTCCGAGGGCACCATGTTACACACATCTAACAGGAGGGCAATACTGTATCTACACCTCTCTAGATCTGTTACCACTCGCTGGGTGCAGTCAAACACGGACACAAGGCAAAATTGTGTTAGTTACTGACAACCCGACACAGGGGCACTGGTTATAAACCACATTAATGGAGGAAAATTTGATTTTTCCTGTTGCTTTCCTAAACAGAGGCTTCGTTACTATTCAGTATTGATTAGGCCTGCATATCTCCTGTGTACCAAACACCGCAAACAATCAGCCATCTAGAGGAAAAAACATTTGAAAATTAGTGATAAAAGTATTGACTTAGTTCAAACAGTAAATCATAACCTAACATCTGTTCCGGTTTCCAAAGGTAGCATTCTAATTGTTTCCCATCAGTCCATCTGCCATAAACAATGTCAGTAATAATAATCTGAAAGCTACACCACACTGATAGCTATACACCTCAAATCACAAGTCCTCCCAACAGCTCTGACAGAGTTAGAACTTTAACTCTGGTTGTAATAGGAAGCATGTAACAGTTAGAGATATCCATCATCTCCTTGAAGGAGCCAACCTCTCACAAGATAACTTTCCAGTATTCTGTTGTTCATTGAATTTATACAGATGGGACGCCTGAATTAAGACTTGATCAATGATACTGATAATGCAGTAGAGTAACTGGACTGGGTTGATTTGCGATGACCAAGGCTCAACTGTTAGTGTGTCTGTTTAAACTACGGAGGGTCACAGGTTAATTAAACCAGTCTTTTACAAGCCTAATTTTATAAGCTGTATCAGAAAGCATCACAATAAACAACACAACTAAATGCTTTAATTACTTAAACAATGGATAAGCAATGCTTTCAGCAACTTTTTCATTTTGAATCCTGAATAGAATCAAAGTACTGGAAGTCTTGACAGAGGCGTTAATAGGATGTTTGAAAATGGGAAAGAAAAATGCAGTTGTATATTTTGGTAACACACAACTGTTGATAAAGATGCATGAGCACTTTAACTGTTAAATTTTGATGTGAAATTGTTAAAATGATATAACAGACTTAATTTCAATACACTTATGTTCGAACACTTCCTTATGAATATAGAATTTGGGATAGAGCAGGTGAAACTGTAACCAAGTAGACCTTTTCCATGTGCAACATTGCTTCATTGCATGTTTTTGTAGACCATTATATGATAAAAAGCAGAATTTGTCAAGATGATATTCAGCCTTAAGTCATAACTGAAAGGTGTATCATGTAAGAACAAGAAACCCATGGCCGGCGTTAGCGGTCATCTGAAAATCAATATAATTTTTTTGTTTGTAATTGCAAAGTTTAAAAGATATTACCGTATTTGACCGGGAATAAGCCCCCACCCCCTGAGAAAAATAATTGATCAAAAGTAGGGAGGGGTCATATTCCCGAATACACCCCTGTTCACAAAAGTCCGCCATCTTGGATATATTCTACTGTTTTGATCTAGGAACTCAGTCCCCACTATACCAGTAATGTAATTCTAGTTGTTTGTTTTGTTAAAATAACAATTTACATTCAGAATGTTTAAAAACAGTCACTACAAATTGATGCCATTGATGGTGCTGTTAACGGATTTGTTATTAGCAATTGGTCTAGATAATTCAATTTATCAAGCATCATCTTGAATGAATTTTCATTTATAAGTTAATAAGTATTCATTTTGATACAGTAATAACATTCAGATGTGTAAAAGGAATTAATAGCATGACAATAAGACTGCTTGTCGTTTGGCTACCGCCATTACGAGATTTAAGATAGGCCAGCTACAAGCAGTAAATAGCTTAAGAAATTTGAGTAAACAATGTAAAATTAACACAAAACCAATGCATGAATCATACAAAAACAACAAACCAACTTATCTGCAATGAGGCTGGAAGCATTAAGAGCAAGAGACATGTATTTATGGATAAAAGTCTTCCAAAAAACGCTAAGGCCATCTGAAGGCAGCCATCTTGTTTTCTCAGAGAGCCGGTTGATACAAATTTCAGAATGACAAATTTAACGAACTGATATTGACAGAAAGGTTAGATTTGAAACAAACTACTTGGCAACAAACTACTTCAAAATGAATTTACTTTTGCTTTATCACTATAAAAATATTTTCTTTATTTTCTTTTTCAATACAGACTTACATATAATGGATCAAGTACAAGAATAATATTTCGTTTTTGTTCAAAGTTTGCAAAATGCACCACCAGTTCAAACATGAAAGTATGGTATTCTTAACACCAGCTGAACAATGTTTTAATTCAAGCTTAGCTTCATAGATATTTTTTTTTGCCCACAGTTAGATATATTTGATGTTCAGACACAAAATTAAAAAGAAATTAACATGCTTTTTATTGAGAGAAAGACAAAATTTAGGGTGGGGGCTTATTCCCAGGCTCCCACCCTGTTCCAAGAACCTTTGCCAAAGTGGGGAGGGGGCTTATTCGTGAGAGGGGGCTTATTCCCGGTAAAATACGGTACTGGATTTGACCCTTGTGACCTTAGAGGGTCAATTAACAAAGTTATTATTCTTTCATCCCAGCATACTGCTAGGAAAATAGCAGTATGACATTGGACCTTATATGAGTACAAAGGGCCTTTCTATTATTGATAAGAAGTTTTTTGAAGAATTATAAGACATTTGACCCCTGTGACCTTGAAAGTGGATCAAAGTCAATCATTTGAACAAACTTGGTAGCCCCTCACCAAAGCATGATACTGGCCAAATATCAGTACCTTGGATTTATTGTTATTGAGAAGAAGTTCTTTTTAGATTTGAACACATTTGACCCCCTTGACCTTAAACTTAAGTCAAGGTCATCAATTTGAACAAACTTTGTAGCCCTTTGTTCAAGCATGCTACAGGCCAAATATCAGTATACTGAGTATTTTGGTTAGTGATAAGAATCTTTTATTAATAAATTTAACACATTTGACCCCTGGGACCTTATAAGTAGGTCAAGGTCATTCATTTGAACAAAGTTGGTAGCCCTTTATCCCAGCATGCTACAGGCCAAATATAAGTTCCCTTGGCCTTTTGGTTATTGAGAAGAAATTGCTTGAAGATTTTTAGACATTTGACGTCTGTGACCTTCACAGCCCAGCATATTACATGCATAATATCATCACCCTAGGCAATTTGAATATTAAGAAGAAGTCATTGGAAGGAAAAGTTTACTCACAGCGGAGGACGATGGACAATGCATGATGGGTATGAGTCATCCTGACCCTTTGGGTCGGATGACCTAAAAATAGTCGGTTCCAAACGATTCCTTGTCGGATGCAGTTGTGACAATATTGAAACATATTTTCAAATATTTTCACTTAGGTTGCCCTTGGGCCGTAACAGTCATCCCAATGTATGTGATTTTTTTTTTAAGTTTTGCTGAAGATATTATAAAAAGATATAAAATTTGACCTTGACCTTTGACCTAGTGACCTGGATGTCCAATTAATTGACTCTTTGTTTAATTCCAACCAACTTTCAACAATGTCATAACAAAATGTTAATCAGTGAAAAAAAAATGTTAAATTTGACCTTGACCTTTGACTTGGTGACCTTGACTTTTTGGTCACCTAATATAACTCCTTGTTTCATTCCAACCAACTTTGCTTCATAATGTCATCACAAAATATTCATCAGTAAAAAGATGTAAAATCTGACCTTGACTTTTGACCTATAGTGACCATGACGTCCAATTAGTTGACTCTTTGCTTGATTCTGACTATCTTTGCTTCACAATGTCATTACAAAATGGTCATCAGTACAAGAGGCCCACATGAGGCTAAAGCAGAAGATTAATGAAATTTTAGCCAATTGGACCCTTTTCAGCCCTGTCAAAATAAATATCTTAATTCAGGTTATAATGTGTGTGGGCACGGCCAAAGGAAAGGACATTCCTTACATATATATGTGAACGCATGTGAAATTGGTGTTGCGCGCCCTTACAAAAGTGCAACAGGAGTTACATCCCTTCTAAGCCGAACATCTTTTGTCTTTTCCTTTAAAAAAGTTAAAGGAAAACACAAAAGATATTCGGCTTGGAGGAGCGCATGACAGCTAGGTAGCAAGATGGAAAGAAATGTAGTTAAGGAGATCGAAAGATGATTAGCAAAGATATTGACAGTGTTGTAGAACCGTGATAAGGCTCAACTGGACATGGAAGCGTAGGTGAGTACCACGAGTAATATTATATATGTGCGCAAGGGACGTGTGTACATTACAATCAAGAATTGGGCCAGATGGTGCCTTACACATAACAAGAGGCCCATGGGCCTTAACGGTCACCTGATGTTTGACATGAAAGAGAAATATGGGAATATTGAGATGAATATTTATAACAATACATTGTAGCATATCTGGGAGTGGAAAAAATGAATTTTTGAAATTATGTCAATTTGACCCTTTTAGGCCCCACCCCTCAGGCACCTGGGGGTCAGTCAGTGTCAATATGTGCGTACTTCTCAAAAGTCATGTCATATTGATAATTTCAACCAAATTTGCATCATTTCTTATGGCAATTAAACAAATAATGCAAAAAAATGTTTTTTTCTGCCAATATACTATAGTAAACTTAACCCCCTCCACAGGGGGAGATGCAAGACCCCAGAGTCATGAAATTCACAATTTTGGTAAAGAACCTTAAAACCAATCCATCTATGAAGAGCATTTGATTCGAGCATATCTGGGAGAAGAGAAGAAGATTTTTGAAATTTTTGTAAATTTGACCCTTTTTGGCCCCGCCCTCCAGCCCCTGGGGGTCAACTAGGGCCAACATGTACATCCCATCAAAGTGTCATCCCATGCTGATAATTTTATACAAGTTAGAATGAATTCCAATACAAATCCAACAAATAATAGTCAAAAATGTGATTTCCCTATATAAACTATAGTAAAGTTTACCCCCTTCCCAGGGGCAAACATGAGACCCCAGGGTCATAAAATTCACAATTTTGGTAAAGCACCTTAAGACCCTTCCATCTATGAAGAGTATTTGATTCTACCATATCTAAGAGTAGAGGAGAAGATTTTTGAAATTTTTGTCAATTTGACCCTTTTTGGCCCCGCCCACCAGCCCCTGGGGGTCAACTAGGGCCAACATGCACATACCATCAAAGTGTCATCCCATGCTGATAATTTTATACAAGTTAGAATGAATTCCAATACAAATCCAACAAATAATAGTCAAAAATGTGATTTCCCAATATAAACTATAGTAAAGTTTACCCCCTCCCCAGGGGCAAACATGAGACTCCCAGGGTCATGAAATTCACAATTTTGGTAAAGCACCTTAAGACCCTTCTATCTATGAAGAGTATTTGATTCTACCATATCTGAGAGTAGAGGAGAAGATTTTTGAAGTTTTAATCAATTTTACCCTTTTTGGCCCCGCCCCGCATGCCCCTGGGGGGTGAGGACCATATAATTCACAATTTTGGTTCACCCTCAACCATGGAAGCTTCCTGTAAAATTTCATTGAATTTGGTTCAGTGGTTTTGGACGATGGACGACGGACGACGACGGACAAAAGGCGATTAGAATAGGTCACTTGAGACTTTGTCTCAGGTGACCTAAAAACACTTAGATGGACAATTGTTAGGTCTATGCTAGTGTCGTATTAATAGTTGTTGATATTATATTTTATAGGTCTTGTTATGTAAAGTATTAAATCAATCCAAAGCCTCTGCTGTCACTACTCAACTCGGTTAAAGGCCCAATATACGTAACTTTAGGGAAATTTTCGTAATTCTGAAAAATTCTGGAAAAAAACTGAGTTGATAACCATGCAAAAATAAGCCTAAAACGAAGTAAACCTGAGCAGTAACTAACAAGAAACTCTGGAGAAAAAAATCCCAAGAATTGAAAATAATTCAGGTGGGGCCCACTTCAACAACAAACGGAAGGTAGAAGACGGTTCGAAATGGACGCATGTTTACAAATAGCGTGTTTCAACTGCTGCTGTACCGGTAACCACGAAAGAATTCATCTTGAATATTGCTGATATCAATTAATCTTAGCTAAATCTATAAATATAATACGTTATTAGGCTTGATTTTCGCTTCCAGATTTGCCGAAAGTTACGTATATTGGGCCTTTAAAGCAAAGCTAACCAAGAAAAGATCCCACAAAAATATCAATTAAATTCATCAGCTATTTAAAATTTCTGACAAGCCCCACCCTCCCCACAGTTCTAGGCCCAGGGATATGCCAGAGTTGAAATTCTTTCAATATCAAACGGTCATCTCATGGTTGTAATTCCAATCAAGTTTGAATTATTTCCAACTGGAAGTGAACAATGAACAAAATATCCAAAATTGACATTTTTCTCTATAAACTATAGTCAACTTCACTCCCTCCCAAGGGGGAACTTGAAGTTTGGGGGGCTTGAAATTCACAATTTTGAGATCTAGGTCTGGAAAAGAAGATTTTTGAAATTTTAACTGATTTGACCCCTTTTGGCCCCTCCATCAGGCCCCTTGGGGGTATGTTTTTGTCTCAGGTTACCTAAATATTGCATGCTTACATCTAGTAAGTATGAATTCAAGCACTTTTCAGGCATTTGTGAGTGAATTCAAGCACTATTCAAGCACTGACCCGAATTCAAGCACTTTTCATCTACTGTATGAACCATGGTTTAATAGCTCCTAATTATATTTTGGCCATGAGCTCGACAAATGTCGCTTTGATATGCGTTGCAATTTTCAGACGGGAAATGACGTCAAACAAGTCTAATACAGGTACTGAGAGGGGCTAATACGGAAATGTATTGTGTGTTATGTGATGTCTTTAAACCAATCGAATAAATACATTCTCACTAGTCCAAGGATAAGGTCTGATATTAGGTCTATGTAATTCTATACACATACATTGTATCAAATTAGTCACTCTTGTTATCTCTCTATGTAAATTCCTGTCTTGGACAAATAATCCTGGGATTTCTTCCATCGGGAAATCTATGTTAATTTGTTAACAGATAATTACATTAGGATTCTGTATCAGGCGTCTTAGACTAGGGTGAAACATGAACCACATGCATCATTTACAAACAAGAATGTAACCAAAAGACCAAATCCAGTATGGTGTGGTGTTTGCCAAATTTTTTCAAAAAAAAAATTGAAAGTTTAATTTAACATCAATTTTCAACATCTTGGAAAGTAGAATATCCATAGTGTTTTTAAATATCACAAGCCAAATTACATATTGACGAAATTATCACCTGTGGAAATAAGCTTAGAATGCTGTTTTCAATGAATGTTCATAAAGTTCAGGTAAAAAAACAATGTGTTGATATTGGCTGCAAGTTTAGAATAACTGCATACTTTATTAAGAACAGTGAAATACTAATCTGATGCAATATGCATAACTTTGTATGATTATGAGATTAGTGACATATGTTCGACTGGATTAGTGATTTGGTAAGTTTAAATTTAGGACATAAGGGACCGACCTGACCGAAAACTGCAAGCATTTAAGGTAGGCATACAGTGCAGTTTATCAGAGGTGGTTGAGTATTCGTTACGGCTAGTTTTGGACCTAAAATAAAGTTGTTAGAGTATTGTTTAATACTTTTGGGAGTTTAAATCAATTTTAGATAAAATACCAGTCCTAATTAAAACTCCCCCAAAACATTGAATTACTCAAGAAACCTTAGTTTACATCCAAAAAATACGCTGTAAGTTTAATGAGATCCCAGGCCCTTGTGGGCAAGCTTTTCTAAGGCTACAGAAGGCCTAGTCTTTTTAGTTTTGTGAACAGGTTTCAACACTCGGCTGATGTAAGTAATGTCAAATTCATAACTTTTAACAAGAGATCCCAGAGGGATCTTGGCGCCCACCATCGGTGATTTATCATTCATTATAAGAAAGATGGATCTTTTCCCTTCTTATTTTAACTTTCATTTATGTATTTAATCTCAGTTCTATGAATTTCTCTTGAAAATTAATAGTTGAAAGAAGGTTCCAAATTCCAAATCCTTCTTGTATTTCATAAAAAAATAGCCATAATTTACTTTAATAGCCAACAAACAAGATGGCCATCTGACGGCCATATTTCCCCCCTGGAGCAGTCCAAAAATAAACAATGCACAACTAGGGACCGAACAGAAAGGATCTATCCAATACTCAAGAAATTCACTGTCAAAATCCAAGATGGCTGTCTGGTGGCCATATTGTTTTTCAAACCAGCTCAAAAACTAGATATTGCACAAATAAGGCCACCGGAGAACATGCATATAAATTTGGAAAAAGATCCATCCAGTACTTCTCAAGAAATAGCAATCACAAACTTTAAATGCAAAATCAAAGATGGCTGCCTATCGGCCATATTGTTTTTCAGAACAGCCAAAAACTTAACATGCAAAACAGGCGGCCAACAGAACCTGCATATGAAACTTGAGAATGATCCATCCAGTTCTTCTCAAGATACAGCCATAACAAACTTTTACTCACAAATCAAAGATGGCGACCTATTACAGTATTGATCAGATTGTGTCAAAAATGGACAAAGTGCAACCAGGCACCATGGGAAACCTTCATATGAAATTTGATTAAGATCCTTAAAGTACTTCTCAAGAAATATAACCATAACAAACTATTACTCGCAAATTCAAGATGGCCACCTGTTGGCCATATTGATTATATGATCTGTCCAAAAATCAATAATGCACAACTAAGCTCCACGAGGAACCTACATATGAAATTTGAGTAAGATCCATAAAGTATTTCTCAAGAAATTGTGATAACAAACTTTCAATGGCAAAATCCAAGATGGCGGCTTTTAAGCCATTTTGTTTTTTCCGATTATTCCTGAAATCAAAAGGACACAACTAGACACCTAGGGGAACCTACATATGAAAATCGAATAAGATCCATTCAGTGTTTTTCAGGAAATAGCAAAAACAAAATCCAATATGGCCACCTTTCAGCCATTTTGTTTTTTTGATTAGTCCCAAAAGCAAAATGGAACAGCACCAAGTATAATCCATCACATACTTCTTTAAAAGGGCTGTCTTTCTTTCCATTCAGTCCCATAATCTAAAGGGCACAACTAGGCACTAAGGGAAACCTACATATGAAATTTGAGTATGATCAATCAAATCCTTCTCAAGAAATAGTGATAACAAACGTAATGTCAAAATCCAAAATGGCCGCATTTCAGCCATTTGTTTTTTTTCTGATCAGTCCCAAAATCTAAAGAGCACAACAAGGCACCAAGGGGAAGCTACATATGAAATTTGAGTATGATCCATTGAATACTTCTCAAGAAAAAGTGATAACAAACTTTCATTTCAGAATCCAAGATGGCCCCTGTCAGACATTTTGTTTTTCCTATCAGTCCCAAAATCAACAAGGCATCACAAACGATACAAATCCCCTCGCGTGCTAACACATGAACTCTGACGCAAAATGGGGGATGGGGTTATTGCAGGACATTGAAATAACATCAGTTGTCATTTGCATTGAACTGCAATAGACATGGATGGGCTTATTATTAGGCATGAACTCATTGCCAGATAAATATGGTATATATTGTTATGCATTCAACAGTATCTGGTTACACATCACACTAGCAACTTCATTTCCTGATTTTCTATAAATAGTAACGGTGACCTTGACCTTGGCACCCTGAAACACGAACTCGTTCGAGGTATTACCATGCTGCACCCATATAGGAAGTTTGGTCAGAATCCGTTCAAAAAAGAAGTTGCAAGAGTGCTGACAAAGATTTTCCATAAATAGTAACGCTGACTTTATCCTTGACCTTGGCACCCTGAAACAGGAACTCATTTGAGGTATTCCCATGCTGGACCCATATATGAGGTTTGGTCAGGATCCATTCAAAAACTAGAACTGTAAGCCGATGGCTGACTAATACCCCCCCCCGCTACCTCTTATTAGAGGTGTCTGACATGTTTTTGAAAAAAACATGATGTAGTACAAGTTGTATATAACATGCATTATATAATGTATTATTTTATATTACTATGTATCACCGCATATCTAAACAAGAGATCCCAGAGGGATCTTGGCGCCCACCATCAAATGATCTAAGTTTGTTTTTTGAAAGATGGTTCTTTTCTCTTCTTTCGATTTTCTCTTAGGTGTTGATTAAGTGTGAGCAGAGACTCTGGTGGGACACAGATGCATTTTTTTGGTTTTTTTTTGTGAATTACATTGTCGTTTCCTTATTCTTAGCATAGCTAGGCACCAGGAGGAACCTACATATGAAATTTGTGAAAGTTCCCTTCAGTATATTCTCAGAAATAGGGATAACAAACTTCAATTGTCAAAATCAAAGATGGCTGCCTGTCGGCCATGTTGTTTTCCGATCTGTCCAAAAATGGAATATGCACAACTAGGGACCAAGGTGAACCAACAAATGAAATTTGAGAAAGATACCTTCAGTACTTTCTTAGAAATAGCGATAACAAACTTCAATTGTCAAAATCCAAGATGGCTGCCTGTCGGCCATATTGTTTTCTGATCTGTCCCAAAATGGAATATACACAACTAAGGACCAAGGTGAACCAACACATGAAATTTGAGAAAGATACCTTCAGTAATTTCTGAGAAATAGCCATAACGAACTTCAATTGTCAAAATCAAAGATGGCTGCCTGTCGGCCATGTTGTTTTTGGATTGGTCCCAAAATGCAATATGCATAACTACACACCAAGGGGAACCTACACATGAAATTTGAGAAAGATCCATTCAGTACATTCTAAGAAATAGCGATAACAAAGTTCAACTGTCAAAATCCAAGATGGCTGCCTGTCGGCCATGTTGTTTTCGGATTGGTCCAAAAATGCAATATGCATAACTAGGCACCAAGGGGAACCTACACATGAAATTTGAGAAAGATCCATTCAGTACATTCTCAGAAATAGGGATAACAAAGTTCAAATGTCAAAATCCAAGATGGCTGCCTGTCGGCCATCTTGAATTCAGATCGGTCCCAAAATGGAATATACACAACTAGGGACCAAGGTGAACCAACACATGAAATTTGAGAAAGATAACTTCAGTACTTTCTTAGAAATAGCGATAACAAACTTCAATTGTCAAAATCCAAGATGGCTGCCTGTCGGCCATGTTGTTTTTGGATTGGTCCCAAAATGCAATATGCATAACTACACACCAAGGGGAACCTACACATGAAATTTGAGAAAGATCCATTCAGTACATTCTCAGAAATAGCGATAACAAAGTTCAACTGTCAAAATCCAAGATGGCTGCCTGTCGGCCATGTTGTTTTCGGATTGGTCCAAAAATGCAATATGCATAACTAGGCACCAAGGGGAACCTACACATGAAATTTGAGAAAGATCCATTCAGTACATTCTCAGAAATAGGGATAACAAAGTTCAACTGTCAAAATCCAAGATGGCTGCCTGTCGGCCATCTTGAATTCAGATCGGTCCCAAAATGGAATATACACAACTACGGACCAAGGTGAACCAACACATGAAATTTGAGAAAGATACCTTCAGTACTTTCTTAGAAATAGCGATAACAAACTTCAATTGTCAAAATCAAAGATGGCTGCCTGTCGGCCATGTTGTTTTTGGATTGGTCCCAAAATGCAATATGCATAACTACACACCAAGGGGAACCTACACATGAAATTTGAGAAAGATCCATTCAGTACATTCTAAGAAATAGCGATAACAAAGTTCAACTGTCAAAATCCAAGATGGCTGCCTGTCGGCCATGTTGTTTTCGGATTGGTCCAAAAATGCAATATGCATAACAAGGCACCAAGGGGAACCTACACATGAAATTTGAGAAAGATCCATTCAGTACATTCTCAGAAATAGGGATAACAAAGTTCAAATGTCAAAATCCAAGATGGCTGCCTGTCGGCCATCTTGAATTCAGATCGGTCCCAAAATGGAATATGCACAACTACGGACCAAGGTAAACCAACACATGAAATTTGAGAAAGATCCATTCAGTACATTCTCAGAAATAGCGATAACAAAGTTCAACTGTCAAAATCCAAGATGGCTGCCTGTCGGCCATGTTGTTTTCGGATTGGTCCAAAACTGCAATATGCATAACTAGGCACCAAGGGGAACCTACACATGAAATTTGAGAAAGATCCATTCAGTACATTCTCAGAAATAGGGATAACAAAGTTCAAATGTCAAAATCCAAGATGGCTGCCTGTCGGCCATCTTGAATTCAGATCGGTCCCAAAATGGAATATGCACAACTACGGACCAAGGTGAACCAACACATGAAATTTGAGAAAGATACCTTCAGTACTTTCTTAGAAATAGCGATAACAAACTTCAATTGTCAAAATCCAAGATGGCTGCCTGTCGGCCATGTTGTTTTTGGATTGGTCCCAAAATGCAATATGCACAACTAGGGACCAAGGTGAACCAACACATGAAATTTGAGAAAGATTCCTTCGGTACTTTATGAGAAATAGCGATAACAAGAATTGTTTACGGACGGACTAACGGACTAACGGACTAACGGACGGACTGACGGACGGACGACGGACCACGGACGCAGGGCGATTTGAATAGCCCACCATCTGATGATGGTGGGCTAAAAACAAAAACAAAGAAGGCACCTTTGGTCTTACATACATTACAGTGTAGATTTCATATCAACAATGTGGATGCATATGTATGTTTCAACTTGTGAAACTCACTGAATGAATAAAGAAAGTATTTTAACCTGTGTATAGTAATCCTCAACATTACTTACTGCGAAGTTTCATTGAAAATGACCCAGTAGTTTAGAAGAAGTTGTCCAGACATCATGTTATTACGGAAACCTGTGTATAGTCACCTCATTACCATGGCAACCAAAATTTTGACAAACGAAACCCTGTATGCAAATCTATACATGGTCCCCAACAATACTGCCAAGTTTCACTGAAATTGATCCAGTAGTTTAGGAGGAGTTGTCCGGACAACACATTATAATGGAAACCTGTGTATAGTGACCTGGTTACCATGGCAACCAAAATTTTGACAAACAAAACTCTGCATGCACATCTACACATGGTCCCCAACAATACTGCCAAGTTTCATTAAACTCGATCCAGTGGTTTATAGGAAGTTGTCCGGACAACACGTTATTACGGAAACCTGTGTATAGTGACCTGGTTACCATGGCAACCAAAATTTTGACAAACGAAAATCTGCATGCACATCTACACATGGTCCCCAACAATACTGCCAAGTTTTATTGAAATCGATCCAGTAGTTTAGGAGGAGTTGTCCGGACAACATTTTATTATGGAAACCTGTGTATAGTGACCTGGTTACCATAGCAACCCAAATTTTGACAACCGAAACCCTGCATGCACATCTACACATGGTCCCCAACAATACTGCCAAGTTTTATTGAAATCGATCCAGTAGTTTAGGAGGAGTTGTCCGGACAACATTTTATTATGGAAACCTGTGTATAGTGACCTGGTTACCATGGCAACCAAAATTTTGACAAACAAAACCCTGCATGCACATCTACACATGGTCCCCAACAATACTGCCAAGTTTTATTGAAATCGATCCAGTAGTTTAGGAGGAGTTGTCCGGACAACATTTTTCTACGGACAGACGGACAGACAGACGGACAGACAGACGGACAGACAGACGGACAGACAGACGGACAGACAGACGGACAGACAAGCTGATTCCAGTATACCCCCCCTAACTTCGTTGCGGGGGGGTATAATGAAGTCGCAAGAGCACTGACGAAGATTTTCTATAAATAGAAACGCTGACCTTGACCTTGATCTTGGCACCCTGAAACACGAATTTGTTTGAGGTTTTCCGATGCTGGACCCATATATGAAGTTTCGTCAGGTTCCGTTCAAAAATGAAGTTGCAAGAGTGCTGACAAAGATTTTCTATAAATAGTAACGGTGACCTTGACCTTGACCTTGGCAACCTGAAACACGAACTCGTTCGAGGTATTACCATGCTGGACCAATATAGGAAGTTTGGTCAGAATCCTTTCAAAAATGAAGTTGCAAGAGTGCTGACAAAGATTTTCTATAAATAGTAACAGTGACCTTGACCTTGACCTTGGCACCCTGAAACACGAACTTGTTCGAGGTATTCCCATGCTGGACCCATATAGGAAGTTTGGTCAGAATCCATTCAAAAATGAAGATGCAAGAGTGCTGACAAAAAGTGAACATACGTACGAACGGAACGCTATATCCCCTCCCCGACTTTCGTCGCGAGGGGATAATAAAGTAAGGGCCTTGTTACCATAATCATATTTTGTTGCTTAGCAATTAAAGGATTCCAGCTTTTTTGGTAATCTATTGATTATAAATAATAGCTTACAAATTAAGTGTTTCCCTCCGCAGCGATAGCTGCATGCAGATTTCTCAGACTAGTGGTAATTTGCTGTTCTATTAAAACCGTATCTCAGCTCTGTTGAAAATATTTTGGTTTTCACTTTTTTTTTTTTACTGCTATTAATGAATATCAAATTTCAGCCTTATTGAATCAAACGTTAATGTATCCTCCACATAGACCAGCCTTACAAGTACCTGTGCTAATCATCCTGGTTTGGGGTTTAGACGTTAATGTATATAATCCTCCACATAGGGGAACCTTCATATGCAATTTGAATAAGATCCATTCAGTACTTCTTACGAAATAGTGATAACAAAATGGTACAACTAGGCACCAAGGGGAACCTACATATGAAACTTCAGTAAAATCCATCAAGTAGTTCTCAAGAAATAGCAATAATAAACTTTCATTTCAAAATCTAAGATGGCCTCCGTCAGCCATTTTGTTTTTCCTATCAGTCCTAAAATCAAAAAGGCCCAACTAAGGACCAAGGGGAACCTATACACATGCAATTTGATAAAGATCCATGCAGCATTTCTCAGCAAATAGCAATAACAAGCTTTCAATGGCAAAATCAAAGATGGCCGCCTTTCAGCCATTTTGTTTTTCCGATCAGTCCCAATATCAAAAGGACACAACTAAGAACCAAGGGGAATTTGAATAAGATCCATTCAGTACTTCTCAAGAAATAGCGAAAACAAAATTTCAATGTCAAAATACAAGATGTCCAACTGTCAGCCATTTTGTTTCTCCAATCAGGCCAACAATCAAAATGGCACAACTAGGGACCAAGGGGAACCTACGTATACAATTTGAGAAAGATCCATTCAGTACTTCTCAAGAAATAGCGATAACAAGATTTGTTTAAGGACAGACGGACCACAGACCCAGGGTTTGGGTTTGGGGTTTAGATGTTAATGTATATAACCCTCCACATAGACCAGCAAGGTCTTACAAGTACCTGCATGTGCTTATCATCCTGGTTTGGGGTTAGGATGTTTCTTTAGATTCTAAAATTTCAACATCTGTTGAAAAAGTATCAAAGTAACATACTCTTCATCCCCAAAAATGTCCATCCCTCTGACCAATTCAGGGAAGCCAAAACCTTCACTTTTACAACAATTAACTGATTCCCTTTATTTGCCATTCAAATTTCTTCTTTGCTAGATTTTAGGAATACTCTCTTATATAAAATTGGACTCAGTGTCCCTCTGTCCCATTGCAAGGACTACAGGGGCCATATACTAGGGTACCTTTCATACAATATACATATCAGGCTTAATGAATTCCTTTCTCTCCCTCGGATTTTCGATATCAAAACTACTTCAACTGTTGAGTTCTGAATTAGTAGCCAAGGTACTGTAAAGGAAAAGTGAACAATAAAATGTATAAAAGACAGCCAATGTAGATGCCCTTCCCGATAGAGGTGTATGACTGAGTTACTAAACAGTTACTACACACATACCCTGGACCAACATCCATTGCTGACATTTTAAGTTACATATAAAGATACTGAAAAAAACACAAAAAAAAACTCTTGTCTGAGGCTTGCAATTAATGTTTTTTGTGAGACTTAAGAATACAAAGTTGTTGTAAAAAGCAAAAATGTATTGTAAAAATATAATGCGGTAGTGATTCCGGATCTTGGGACCGGTCCCCGTTTTGTGTTATAGACTGCTAAGCACGTTTTCCGTTGTTATATACATTTATAAATATGGTTGAGTTTTACCGCCATTAAAGGTTGCACGTAAGACTCAACGATTTGACTTGTTATTTAATAATTAAGCCTGCAGCGAACCAATCAACATAACAAGTGGTGCGAGAAGCAAGATTTGGTTATACACCCAGGGAGTCAAAAGCCTGAATCTGTTTGTGGAATGTATTGCAATTCATAACTCAAAGTGGACGGGAGTCTGCTACAGGTACCGTGTGTATTGTTATTGTGATTGCTCTTTTTGTCATTCTCAGACCTGTTTATCTTTTCTCGGGACAATGTGTAGTGAACGTTTCAAAAATGTGTAGGTTTGCAGTTCACGTGTACACAGGCTAAATTTCTTGATGTCAATTCAGGTCAAAATTTTCAGGTCAAATTGACCTGAAAAGAGCAAAAAAGTCAATTCATGTTGGTTCCTACCAAATAAGGTTGATTTCCAATCAGTGGTTATGGAGAAGAAGTCGCTTAAACAAATATAGCTAAATAACCCTTTTTGGCCCCGCCCCTCAGCCCCCTAGGGGATCAGTCCCACCATGAGTACAATTTTGAATCCTGGGCACCTAAGCATGCTTCCTGCCAAATAAGGTTGATTACCAATCGGTGGTTATGAAGAAAAAGTCGCTTATATCAATATAGCTAAATACTTTTTTATGGCCCCCACCCCTCAGCCCCCTAGGGGGTCAGTCCCACCATGCGTACAATTTTAAATCCTGAGCACCTAGGGATACTTTCTGCCAAATAAGGCTGATTTCCAATCAGTGGTTATGAATAAGAAGTCGCAAATATCAATATAGCTAAATAAATCTTTTTGGTCCCGCCCCTCAGCTCCCTTGGGGGTCAGTTCCACCATGAGTACCATTTTGAATCCTGAGCAGCTAGGGATGCTTCCTGCCAAATAAGGCTGATTTCCAATCAATGGTTATGGAGAAGAAGTCGATTAAACCAATATAGCTTAATAACCCTTTTTGGCCCCGCCCCTCAGCCCTCTAGGGGGTCAGTCCCACCATTAGTACAGTTTTGAATCCTTGGCACCTAAGCAAGCTTCCTGCCAAATAAGGCTGATTTCCAATCAGTGGTTATGGAGAAGAAGTCGCTTAAACCAATATAGCTAAATAACCCTTTTTGGCCCCGCCCCTCAGCCCCCTAGGGGGTCAGTCCCACCATTAGTACAATTTTGAATCCTGGGCACCTATATAAGGATGCTTCCTGCCAAATAAGGTTGATTTCCAATCAGTGGTTATGGAGAAGAAGTCGACTAAACCAATATAGCTAAATAAATCTTTTTGGCCCCGCCCCTCAGCTCCCTAGGGGGTCAGTCCCACCATTAGTACAATTTTGAATTCTGAGCACCTAAGGATGCTTCCTGCCAAATAAGGCTGATTTCCAATCAGTGGTTATGGAGAAGAAGTCGACTAAACCAATATAGCTAAATAAATCTTTTTGGCCCTGCCCCTCAGCTCCCTTTGGGGTCAGTTCCACCATGAGTACCATTTTGAATCCTGAGCAGCTAGGGATGCTTCCTGCCAAATAAGGCTGATTTCCAATCAATGGTTATGGAGAAGAAGTCGATTAAACCAATATAGCTTAATAACCCTTTTAGGCCCCGCCCCTCAGCCCTCTAGGGGGTCAGTCCCACCATTAGTACAATTTTGAATCCTGGGCACCTAAGCAAGCTTCCTGCCAAATAAGGCTGATTTCAAATCAGTGGTTATGGAGAAGAAGTCGCTTAAACCATTATAGCTAAATAACCCTTTTTGGCCCCGCCCCTCAGCCCCCTAGGGGGTAAGTCCCACCATTAGTACAATTTTGAATCCTGGGCACCTATATAAGGATGCTTCCTGCCAAATAAGGTTGATTTCCAATCAGTGGTTATGGAGAAGAAGTCCCTTAAACCAATATAGCTCAATAACCCTTTTTGGCCCCGCCCCTCAGCTCCCTAGGGGGTCAGTCCCACCATTAGTACAATTTTGAATTCTGAGCACCTAGGGATGCTTTCTGCCAAATAAGGCTGATTTCCAATCAGTGGTTATGAAGAAGAAGTCGCTAATATCAATATAGGTAAATAATTTTTTACGGCCCCACCCCTCAGCCCCCTAGGGGGTCAGTCCCACCATTAGTACAATTTTGAATCCTAAGCACCTAGGGATACTTTCTGCCAAATAAGGCTGATTTCCAATCAGTGGTTATGGAGAAGAAGTCGCTTAAACCAATATAGCTAAATAACCCTTTTTGGCCCCGCCCCTCAGCCCCCTAGGGGGTCAGTCCCACCATTAGTACAATTTTGAATCCTGGGCACCTAAGGATGCTTCCTGCCAAATAAGGTTGATTTCCAATCAGTGGTTATGGAGAAGAAGTCGACTAAACCAATATAGCTAAATAAATCTTTTTGGCCCCGCCCCTCAGCTCCCTTGGGGGTCAGTTCCACCATGAGTACCATTTTGAATCCTGAGCAGCTAGGGATGCTTCCTGCCAAATAAGGCTGATTTCCAATCAGTGGTTATGGAGAAGAAGTCGATTAAACCAATATAGCTTAATAACCCTTTTTGGCCCCGCCCCTTAGCCCTCTAGGGGGTCAGTCCCACCATTAGTAAAATTTTGAATCCTGGGCACCTAAGCAAGCTTCCTGCCAAATAAGGCTGATTTCAAATCAGTGGTTATGGAGAAGAAGTCGATTAAACCAATATAGCTAAATAACCCTTTTTGGCCACGCCCCTCAGCCCCCTAGGGGGTAAGTCCCACCATTAGTACAATTTTGAATCCTGGGCACCTATATAAGGATGCTTCCTGCCAAATAAGGTTGATTTCCAATCAGTGGTTATGGAGAAGAAGTCGACTAAACCAATATAGCTAAATAACCCTTTTTGGCCCCGCCCCTCAGCTCCCTAGGGGGTCAGTCCCACCATTAGTACAATTTTGAATCCTGGGCACCTCAGCGTGCTTCCTGCCAAATAAGGCTGATTTCCAATCAGTGGTTATGGAGAAGAAGTTGCTTAAACCAATATAGCTAAATAACCCTTTTAGGCCCCACCCCTCAGCTCCCTAGGGGGTCAGTCCCACCATTAGTACAATTTTGAATTCTGAGCACCTAGGGATGCTTCCTGCCAAATAAGGCTGATTTCCAATCAGTGGTTATGAAGAAGAAGTCGCTAATATCAATATAGGTAAATAATTTTTTACGGCCCCACCCCTCAGCCCCCTAGGGGGTCAGTCCCACCATTAGTACAATTTTGAATCCTAAGCACCTAGGGATACTTTCTGCCAAATAAGGTTGATTTCCAATCAGTGGTTATGGAGAAGAAGTCGCTTAAACCAATATAGCTAAATAACCCTTTTTGGCCCCGCCCCTCAGCCCCCTAGGGGGTCAGTCCCACCATTAGTACAATTTTGAATCCTGGGCACCTATATAAGGATGCTTCCTGCCAAATAAGGTTGATTTCCAATCAGTGGTTATGGAGAAGAAGTCGACTAAACCAATATAGCTAAATAAATCTTTTTGGCCCCGCCCCTCAGCTCCCTAGGGGGTCAGTCCCACCATTAGTACAATTTTGAATTCTGAGCACCTAAGGATGCTTCCTGCCAAATAAGGCTGATTTCCAATCAGTGGTTATGGAGAAGAAGTCGACTAAACCAATATAGCTAAATAAATCTTTTTGGCCCTGCCCCTCAGCTCCCTTTGGGGTCAGTTCCACCATGAGTACCATTTTGAATCCTGAGCAGCTAGGGATGCTTCCTGCAAAATAAGGCTGATTTCCAATCAATGGTTATGGAGAAGAAGTCGATTAAACCAATATAGCTTAATAACCCTTTTAGGCCCCGCCCCTCAGCCCTCTAGGGGGTCAGTCCCACCATTAGTACAATTTTGAATCCTGGGCACCTAAGCAAGCTTCCTGCCAAATAAGGCTGATTTCAAATCAGTGGTTATGGAGAAGAAGTCGCTTAAACCATTATAGCTAAATAACCCTTTTTGGCCCCGCCCCTCAGCCCCCTAGGGGGTAAGTCCCACCATTAGTACAATTTTGAATCCTGGGCACCTATATAAGGATGCTTCCTGCCAAATAAGGTTGATTTCCAATCAGTGGTTATGGAGAAGAAGTCCCTTAAACCAATATAGCTCAATAACCCTTTTTGGCCCCGCCCCTCAGCTCCCTAGGGGGTCAGTCCCACCATTAGTACAATTTTGAATTCTGAGCACCTAGGGATGCTTTCTGCCAAATAAGGCTGATTTCCAATCAGTGGTTATGAAGAAGAAGTCGCTAATATCAATATAGGTAAATAATTTTTTACGGCCCCACCCCTCAGCCCCCTAGGGGGTCAGTCCCACCATTAGTACAATTTTGAATCCTAAGCACCTAGGGATACTTTCTGCCAAATAAGGCTGATTTCCAATCAGTGGTTATGGAGAAGAAGTCGCTTAAACCAATATAGCTAAATAACCCTTTTTGGCCCCGCCCCTCAGCCCCCTAGGGGGTCAGTCCCACCATTAGTACAATTTTGAATCCTGGGCACCTAAGGATGCTTCCTGCCAAATAAGGTTGATTTCCAATCAGTGGTTATGGAGAAGAAGTCGACTAAACCAATATAGCTAAATAAATCTTTTTGGCCCCGCCCCTCAGCTCCCTTGGGGGTCAGTTCCACCATGAGTACCATTTTGAATCCTGAGCAGCTAGGGATGCTTCCTGCCAAATAAGGCTGATTTCCAATCAGTGGTTATGGAGAAGAAGTCGATTAAACCAATATAGCTTAATAACCCTTTTTGGCCCCGCCCCTTAGCCCTCTAGGGGGTCAGTCCCACCATTAGTAAAATTTTGAATCCTGGGCACCTAAGCAAGCTTCCTGCCAAATAAGGCTGATTTCAAATCAGTGGTTATGGAGAAGAAGTCGATTAAACCAATATAGCTAAATAACCCTTTTTGGCCACGCCCCTCAGCCCCCTAGGGGGTAAGTCCCACCATTAGTACAATTTTGAATCCTGGGCACCTATATAAGGATGCTTCCTGCCAAATAAGGTTGATTTCCAATCAGTGGTTATGGAGAAGAAGTCGACTAAACCAATATAGCTAAATAACCCTTTTTGGCCCCGCCCCTCAGCTCCCTAGGGGGTCAGTCCCACCATTAGTACAATTTTGAATCCTGGGCACCTCAGCGTGCTTCCTGCCAAATAAGGCTGATTTCCAATCAGTGGTTATGGAGAAGAAGTTGCTTAAACCAATATAGCTAAATAACCCTTTTAGGCCCCACCCCTCAGCTCCCTAGGGGGTCAGTCCCACCATTAGTACAATTTTGAATTCTGAGCACCTAGGGATGCTTCCTGCCAAATAAGGCTGATTTCCAATCAGTGGTTATGAAGAAGAAGTCGCTAATATCAATATAGGTAAATAATTTTTTACGGCCCCACCCCTCAGCCCCCTAGGGGGTCAGTCCCACCATTAGTACAATTTTGAATCCTAAGCACCTAGGGATACTTTCTGCCAAATAAGGCTGATTTCCAATCAGTGGTTATGGAGAAGAAGTTGATTAAACCAATATAGCTAAATAACCCTTTTTGGCCCCACCCCTCAGCCCCCTAGGGGGTCAGTCCCACCATAAGTACAATTTTGAATCCTGGGCACCCAAGGATGCTTCCTGCAAAATTAGGTTGATTTCCTATCAGTGGTTATGGAGGAGAAGTCGTTTAAAGAAATTGTTGACGGACGACGGACGGATGGACGGACGCCACGGTATGGCATAAGCTCACCTCGGTCCTTCGGACCAGGTGAGCTAATAATAATAACAATATACAATATTTGATATAGCGCCCTATCTAGCTAACATAATTAAGCCAATTTAAAGCGCTTTACACTACATAGATATAGAATTCTTATACAATCAATATAATTAACACATACAGTTATATCATATATAATTCTGAGGAGTTCGCAGGAGCTGCCTTATCGGGCGCTAACTACTTGTCCTATGCCACCTGGCTAATATCTCCATATGTGTGTGTGTGTGTATGCGTGTGTGCTGGAGATGAATTGTGTTCTGTTTGTGGTGGGACCGTGTTTCCAACGGCATCTTTTATAGTGCCACCACATTTGAATGCTACATCACAGATACTGCAACACCCACCCCAGACCATTTTATACTCCACCTGGGTTGTTGGAGTTCTGTGGGCAGGAGAAAAACACTTTCTCTGAATGTTCCATGCGTATGACGATTACGGGGATCGACCCCGGCCGCCTGCATGGAAAGCCGGAGTGTTAACCACTCGACCAATCCGACCAACGACGACCAACTGTTCATCCTGGCCAAAAGATAATAAATTCTGGCTATTAGCCAACTGAAGATCAGTTTCGCACACATCGTTTTACTAGCAGCATCAATTTTAAGATCTACTGTAGATCTAAAAAGTCCAATGATCTTGTATGTTTCAGAGTTTTTTCCCCATTTTTCTGGTCGTGTTTGGAGTTCATTTACCTGTACAAAATGCTTAGGTGGAATTCTAGAGGATTCCACCTGGAAATGAAGGTATTCTGGGAGGAATCTGCCTAAGGTAGTAGGTTCATAGGTTGACTTTAGGAAGACCTAAAATCCATCTAAATTCTAACCAAGCCTGAAGCCTAAAATTCTACCTATAAAGTCTACCTAAAATCTATCTAACAACATCTTAGTAGGAAAACCAAACTCAAAATCTCTATTTAGGCTTAAAATTTCTAGTTAGGTGAAATTTAGTAATTTGATAAACATATGGGTCTGCAGTCAAGAATCCTCATCTCTGATTGGTCATTTTTGAATAACACAGTTACACAGAAATCTGCGATATATTCAGCTCATTTCCTAGTCTGGGATGGTTGCATTGTGTGACAAATTATGAAAACTTTTGAACTTGTGACATAATCATGGACACAAACAAGAGCAGCAATATCAGTACACTTCCATAACACAACTGCAGGTTAGTATGAACAACCAGTACTGTTGTTTATGTTCATTCAATGTGGTACATGACCTGTATAACAGCAGTATTTCTTCATTTCTTTTAGGTCAACTGATTTGTATACCTGTCAAGTCTCAAGAATCCACCCTGATATTTTCATACAGATGTTATCAACAGTCCAGTCGCCCTCTTTGAGGAACATTCTTGCGGTTTGAGGAAACTCCATTCGTTAGTATATGCCATTATGAAAGTTTGAGTTGGTTTATTCGAGCGATGTTCTATCATCAATATCATTTTTTTTTCTGCTTAAAAGCCTTTGCCGTATCCACAAACTGTCGTCGTCAAGCAAGCAAGGTGTTCACATATTACGCTTACGGTTTTCTTGGCACTTTCGAAGAGGACAACGATGACTATGCGCAGGTGCATTCGATTAGAAAAATTTATACAGAGACTACGTCAAATTCGTAGTTTTTCCAACTGACGTTCACTCATGTTAATTCACGGAGTATGTCGGCATATCGATTTCTCGCAATTCATGTAATTTATGGTCATTTTGTTTACAGTTAGCAGGTTTTGAGCTACACATACCTTCATTTTACATTTGTATTGTATTGGCAACAACACTGTTGGTGTTTACTGCGAATACCAATCTGTCTGATAAATCGTTCACAGCGAACGGCAAATAATTTCTTCCAGAGGTCAGAAAAAGATCTTATAGACTATCTATACTCCCACAACATGACAGTACCACACCAGGAGTCAGATTGTACACCCCTATTAGTGTCAGACAGCAAAGGAAAACGATTAACAGCTGTATGTAGGGATGATAATTCAGAGCTACCCATACCGTTAGCTTGTAAAGCTGGCGCCAAATCATCAACCCTAGTTGCCTTGCTTCAGGAACAAATTCCCATTCTGAAGAGAAATTTGCTAAAGCTGTTTATGTTTATTTCTGGGGCGAAACCTGTAATATCACAACAAAGCAGGGCAGGTTTATAGACATTTCAGGAAATTGTGTCAGCTCTGTGAATAAAATTATAGACAGTTACAAATGTGCAAGAGATTACACTGTTAAACAGGGATGCAAATTCAGTTTATAGGGGTACAAGTCTACTCTGTGAGTCTCTACAATGATATTAAAGGTCACATATGGAATCAGATGAAGAGGTTGCTCAACAAGTACATTTCTTGATTATGAGAATTGAACTTCTCAATACAGAACTTGGAATGACAACCCTCAAATTTAATGCTGATCTGTGAGACTGCAGAAAGAAAGGAAAAGAGCACTATTTCATAGACTTACTAGAAGATGGACTGCACCCTGCAGGACTATTAACAAGGAAGTGGGTCTGTAGATTAAGATTGGACATCATTAAACAGTGCTATATTGATTAAGAAGTCCTAGAAGTGCAAGTCGACAAACAGAAACTTTTAGCTTTTGAACAAGCTTAGCGACCAGCATACAGAGGAACAGCTGGAGGGTCAGATTGACACAGCGTCATTTGATCCCAAGGTGGCGAATGAGATGTTCCTTGTCAAAATGAAAAATTTTGATGAATAAAATGCAAATGGGAATATTCCGATAGGTTATGAGAGAGTTTGATGAGGAAACAAGAGGCCAAATGGGCCTGCATCGCTCACCTAGTATCAATCTCTGACTTATATTATAGTGTAACCCTCAAGTCCCCTAAAATCTTTTACTGTAAGACATTTAGAAGAACATCTTCAGATTTAAACATATTTTACCCATGTGACCTTATAAGACAACATCATTTTCATTTTCAAATTTTGTTTGGCTTCATCCCAGGACGCTACCAGCCAAATATCATGTCTCTAGGCATTTGGGTTTAGCAGAAGAAGTCGGTCAAAGCTTTTAACCGATTTGGCCACTGTGACCTTTAATATGGGTCAAGCTCATTTTCTTTCCGAAAGTTTTTCAAGCTTCATACAAGGAACCTTTCAGCCAAATATCATGCTTCTAGGGCTTTTATTATTTCAGAAGAAGTCTTTTAAAGGTTTTAACAGATTTGACCCCTGTGACCTTGAATATAGGTCAAGGTAATTTCTTTTCGCAAATTTTGTTGGGCTTCATCCAAGGAACCTTTCAGCCAAATATCATACTTCTAGGGATTTTGGTTTATTAGAAGAAGTTGTTAAAAGGTTAAATTAGATTAAACCTCACTGTGACCTTGAACATGGGTCTAGGTTGTTTCTTTTTGCAAACTTCATCCAAGGAAGCTACCGGTCAAATATGAGGTCTCTCTGCCTGACAGTATTTTAGAAGAAGTTGTTTGAAAGTTTTTGACCCCTGTGACCTTGAAATTAGGTCAAAGTGATTTTTTTCAACAAACTTTGTTCAGCTCCTTCCAAGAAAGCTACCAGCCAAATTTCATGTCATTAGGCCTTTCAGTATTTTAGAAGAAATCGCTTAAAGGAAAAAGTTGACGGAAGCAGGACGGACGGACGACGGACGCTGCACCATCACATAAGCTCACTTGGCCCTTCGGGCCAGGTGAGCTAAAAAAGAAGAAACCTTGGAAAACACAGTGAAATGATGAAGTCTTTCACGAAGGATGCACCCCAAGGATTAAGAATACGCTGTCTCAGCAAGCACCACCATCAGCCCATAGTACCTTCATTTCAGCTGAACAACTGCATTAAGTTAAAAACATTAAGGGATCGAGGGTCAAATGGTGGTTTTGATGAAGAGCTGCAAGTGACACTGTAATTTCTCGCGTATTGTGCGCACACGCTCATAGTACACAGGTACTTTTTTGGGTAAAAAAATTGAAAAAAAAAAAATCGGGAAAAAACGCCAAGCAGAAATGATAGCAACAACCAAGTAAGTTGCTAATTCAGGTTAATTAAACAAATACCTTTGAATGTGAAACTTAGAAAACAATGCCTCGTTAATTAGGCTTAACGTTGATTGACACCTCTCATGGGTTACGGTGAAGATCTGTTGACACCAGCGAGGGCACAGGCCTAATACAGGTAATTGAAAAATAACAATTTTTCACGGCAATATCCTTCATAAATTGTTCAATTAAATCTTACATAAGACTTAATCTTCCACGTATTCTATAAAATAAACAATTTGTGAGTCTCTGTGCATCGAGACATCGTTAGAGTCGGCGGTGTACATGTGTACTACAGATGGGTGTACTAAAATGCAGTCACTCAATCAGTTGTGACGAGGACCACCTATAGCCGAATTTGCGATACATAAAAAATACAAACCCTTTTTGATTTCAGCATTTGTTCGTTGTATTGGACTGTTTTGAATCCCTAAACGATTATTTTCCAACCTCTAACTTTTATCATTACCGGTTCAACTTGCATGTTTGTGACTTTGTTAGTTACTGCCTGGTATTTATATTACCCGACCTTCACTCTATGCAGTACACAAAGCGACAAACTTCCCATGTTGTTTTTGACACATTTCTACCGTCAGGATTGAATCTTTCAGTATGATTTTACACAAGAAAGGCATTTTAGCAACAACGATCTTATTCTTCGGTATATTTCACTGTATGCTTATTATTAACTGTTATTTATCGCAATATTTAAAATCATTCTGAAAATCTCCGAAAAATTAACGATACATGATCGCAACCAAGTCAAGTTTTTTTATTGTTCTTGCGTATAGTGTGCACCCATTTCTAGACACTTTCGATTTTCCCTAAAAAAGTGTGCACTATATGCGAGAAATTACGGTACACGAGAGAGAACACTCATATCCATGCAAGCCCAGATTATTCCTTCTTCAGAGGATTAAACAACTCGTTTTTAGCACACCCTCATCTGAGAGGCAAGGTTCAGAGCATCTGGACAGGAGCCAAGGGAAAGGTCCTCAAACAAAACTCTCGGTGTATGACCGGAAAGGAAGATGTTGAGATTTTCATTATTCCTTTTGAAAGACTAGCAGATATATATCGCTGGCCAGATAGTGAGAAAGTCGGCAGGCTCTTTGAATGCCTCAAAGGGAAAGCCATTTGGAACATGTATGTCTGTTCGTTGCCACAAGAGATGAGGAAAGAGTACAAGAAAATGAGGCAAAGTCTTGTCCAACGGTTGTGACGAAGGGACCCTCCGACAACAGTGTGATCAAAGTTACATGAAATACAACAACAAATTTTGAGTAACGATGAATTTCGAGAGGAAATAAGACGTCTAGTTACCCCGGCCTATCCAGGAGTTGATTTAAACTTACAGGACCAACTTGCTGCAAAGGCATTTCAAAAGGGATACAAGACATCAAGGATAGCAACCCAAAAACTCTTATTCAGGCTATAGAAATGGTAACTTCACAGGAAGACAACTTCAAGGCAACCGTTGGAAGAGAGAAAGAAGTACGAGACAAAGCACACATGGCCAGATGGGGCCTGTAGTGCCAATTCAAATGATGAAGAAGTGTTGAATACACAGCATGTTCAACTGCCACCCACTGCTCCTGCCAGCCTAGAGGCACGAATGAAACAACTTGAAGATCTGATTAAACACAGCTCGCTAGAGTGTCGATCAAGATTCGAACAAATGATGAAGCGTCTATAGAGGGAAAGGAATGTTTCCGGTGTGGTGGGAAGGGGCGCTTTCAGAGAGACTGTAGCTCTGGTAGGTTCCGATTGCCTACACCGCCCAGCAGATAATATTTTCCATGACAGAATTTAAAGATTACCCGGGCCAGTAGAACTAGGGGGAAAATTGTTGTTCCGATAATTGTCAATGGGAAACCTACGGAAGCTGTCATCGACACAGGAGCTGATGCAACAGTCATCTCTGAAAGGTGGGCGAAGGAGGTTGGACTTGAGTATGAGAAGACAAAAAAAATGTTTATGCTATTGAGAGCTGAAGTTGGAGCACAGATGACTGGAATAGAAGTCACTGCGACTCTCCAACTAGGTGAGGAAGTAAGGAAGGTACCAGTGGTGATAGCCCCTATTAGGGACAACATGCTCATTGGTATTGACTTGCTCAAACTGGTACATGCAGTCATCCATACAGGAGAAAAAAATTATTCCAGGTTTCTCCCTAAGTGCTGATAATGATATTGCTAGGAGTGTGGTGCGAGTTAATGCCAATGTGGTGATTCCACCAGTAAGTGAGAAAGTGGTAATTGGTCACCTGGAAAACCCCTCCCCATTTTCTCAGGCAATACCAGAGACTTTAAATCATAAGAGTGGGTTGCAAGTAGGATCATGTGTTGTCAGTATGAAATAATCTGTTCCCGTGGGAGTCCTTAACCTGAAGTATTGCGAGATCAAACTCTCTAAGGGCACCTTTCTAGGAAAAGTTGAGGAAGTAGATGCAGACCAGGAGTTCAGCAGTACTGAAGAAGAAGCTTTCCCACTACAGAAACAGAACACGTTAAGGACGTTTATCCACTCCTAAAGATTAAAGAGTGTCTAGACACCTTCAGCAGGGCAACTATATTCTCGACCATAGATCTGATGAGTGGCTACCACCAAATTGAAGTCAATGAAATGAATACACATGTAGGTCAAAAACTGCATTTTGAAAAGAAACAAGGACTCTTTGAGTACACCAGGATGCCTTTTGCCTTTTGGCTTGTCTAATTCTCCCTCTTTATTTAGACAATGTTATCATGGAATCTAGATCCTATGAAGAACACGCATGCAGCACTTACGTTAGGATTTCACTAGGATCCGTGACCACGGCCTCAAATTCAAAGCAAAGAAATGCTGTCGATTTAAGGAGAAAGTACTACACCACCTGACACGGAAAGATGTTGAATGAGGAGATCAGCAAACAGAGGCGTTTGAGGCCCTGAAGAAATCAATCACCTCTTCTCCAGTTTTGGCATATCTAATTGACAATTGCAAATTTGTTCTGGAAATGGATGCATTCAACTGGAGCATAGGTGCTATCCTCTCTCGCAAATCCAGGATGGAATGAAAAAGTTGTGGCCTATGTGAGTAGAAGATACATGTCAATGCGCATGCCCTGTTGCGGATCCCTTATGATGCATCATGTCCTTGTTATGGCGCAACCATTGAGACTCTTCCTTGTGGTGGATGTGTGTTCTGCACAAACTTACAGACGGCATGGGTAAGATTCTAGGAGGACATCAATGATGTTGTGCCTATCACTATCAAGTCTGTTAAGGAGCCTATTGTCGAAGAATGCATCAATGAATCACAGAATGACAAGATCAACAGTGATGTTCCTGAGTGTAACTGGCTGCAGACAAAAAGTCCAGTAGAGCTTCACGAAGAACAGATGCAAGACAAGGATCTTAAATCTTTGCACGCCATAATCTGTACTGGAGAGACGGTACCAGTGGATGAGGCTCAGGCCAGTAGTCATGCCCTGCGGAAATATCTACTTACTCTCTCACAAATCAAACTTGTACAGGATGTCCTCTACTGCTCCCATTTCAGCTGAGGAAGGAGGTTATTCAGGCCTGTCACTGGGCAATTTTCTAAGGTAACCAGAGGGAGAAGAGAAAGAACCCTTGAATGAGTTAAGAAAAGCTTTCACTGGCAAAACATGTCAACAGATGTGACCATATTTTACTAAAAATGTCATGAATGTGCAGCAGAGAGAAAAAGCAGCAAAACAATTAGAGCATCTCTTCAGACTTACTTCAGTGGTGCACCAATGGATAGAATACAGTTGGATAGTGTTGGCCCCTTTTCCAACCAGTGATGCTGAGAACAAGTATATACTTGTCATTATTGACCAGTTTACCAAATGGGTGGAGGCCTACCCTATCTGGCAGCAGGACAGTGAGACGACTAGAAATTAGTAATGGTATTTATCTCTAGATATGGTGCACCTCTGGAGATCCATACGGACCAGGAGAGGAACTTCCAAAGCTGCCTATTCAAGGAAATATGCTGGCTTCTTGGATCACAATAATCCTATACAATCCTCCCTCAAATGGTCAGGTTGAGCGTTTCAATCGCACCCTGCTAGAGATGATCAGGTACTATCTAAACCATGGGCAGGCACATTAAGATGAGAATATCCCCTTCCCTTATCCACTTACAGAAGTACACCACACCCTGCTACCTGAGTTTACACCGAATCGCTTGATGCTCAGCAGAGAGGTACATGCCCCTTCAGACCTGATTTTTAGGGATATGAATACCTTGCATGATCCTAATTATCACCCAACTTACCTTGATCAGTTGTTGGGAGGGAATGCGTCTTTCTGAGGAGGTAGCAAGGAAGACTTTGAAGGCTTCAAAGGTCCACCAGGGTACGATTTACGCTCTACTGGTGTATGTAAAGAACCAGTCAAGAACAGTCGGACAGTCCCCGAAACTTCAGTCTGTTTGGAAAGGTCCTTTTGTGGTCACCAAGAAGTATGGCCCATTTGTGTATGAGGTAAGTGACCACAAGAAAGTGTCTGTTCTTCACCATGATCGTTTGAAGCTCTACTTTTTCGATGTCGTCCTAGCCTGGGTCACCGAGGTGAAACATACACTTTTCACTTCTGTTCTTCTTAAGATTGGTGAAGAAGACAATCCTTCAAGTGACCTAAAGGAACCATTCCCTATTGATGAGCAGCTTAATCCATCATGTCCGCCATCCACTGAGGACCAGCCAGTCAGAATGGTCGAGAAAATGCTTCTCGGTTTGGACGGAAATATAAGGAACCCGTTCGTCTTGACCTTAAGCAGGAGTTAAGAAATCATAGAGGGGGATAGTGTAATGCGGTAGCTTTGATTCCATATCTTGTGACCGATCCCCGTTTTGTGTGATAGATTGCTGAGCATGTTTCCTGTTGTTAGTTGAGTTTTACCGCCATTAAAGCTTGCACGGAAAACTCGACGACTTGACTTGTTATTTAACAAACCTTCAGCGAACCCATCAGCATAAGAGTATTCCACTAGAACAATTCTGAAATAACTATGGCAAACCTATACACAGAAAGACAAATTTCATTTTTGACTAGAAAGATCAATTTCTGTTTTTGGCAGCAAACTATAAATTTTGAACACACCTACAGAAGTGATTTTTCAGCAATTGAAAGAATTGAAAGCATTAAAAGGTCGTCAGAGATGATATATTTCTTCACGGGTAATCTAGGCCATCATCTACCTATGATTTAAAGTTGTGGACCAGTTAGATGTATTTATGAGTTGCCCATATGTAGATATATTTGACAAGTCATTGACATGTCTTAAACTAGCTTTTTGTCAGTAGCTTTAACATTTTTTCAAGGTAAGGCAGTGCTAAACAATAGAGGCTTAAGACAGAAAATTGGACCAGACAGCTAAATATTCAATATAAAAACACGCAAAGGAAATAACTCGTTTCACTTCCTCTCTGAAAGTATCAGGAAGACAAGTCCAGTCAACTACCTTGTCAAAAGCATGGGGACATTTCTCTTAGGCAAGAGAAAACAAAATAAAGGTCAATTGCATTCCGAAAGGCATGGGGAGATAACTCTAGGGCATTTCTAAAGGCATGGGGAGATAACTCAAGGGCATTCCTAAAGGCATTGGGGTATACAACTCCAGGGCATTCCTTAAGGCACGGGAAAATAACTCCATGGCATTACTTAAGGCATGGGGAGATAACTCCAGGGCATTCCTTAAGGCACGGGGAGATAACTCCAGGGCATTCCTAAAGGCAGGGGGAGATAACTCCAGAGAAGATTTTATTGTACTTACTGAGACAGGAGAAGCCGTTGTTGCTGAGCACATGTCCCTCCCTACACTCACAGAAGTAGCCATTGTCCATAGGCACACAATTGTCATCACAGAAATTATCTTCCAGGCAGTTACCTAGGCAACAGAAAATCAGGTTAGTTTAAATAATGAGTTTATCATCATCATCATCATCATCATCATCATCATCATCACAAAAATCAAATTTCCTTCAATAAAGGTTAATGTAAAAGTATGTTGACAAACATACCACCCATTCAAGATCAGGCCCAAGGAACAGGAAACAATCTTATACTTAAGCTTAGCAGATCATGTATAACATTACATTTTGTAGCTTTAATCTTGATTGGCTTTTTTTGTAGCGTTAATCTTGATTGGCTAAGTCAAATTTAGACTTGAGATTGTTTCATAATCTCATGATTCTATGGCCTGGTATCCTTTATGGAATGTAACTATGTTTCACACATCAGAATGTGTATTTATAAGGATTGTTTCATTGCCATCATGTAGACATATTAGTGTCTGAATAGCACTTTCATTTTTATACACAACATACAAGACAAGAGGCCCAAGGGTCTTAGAGGTCACCTGAGTAATGTTGTAATGTTATAGGTATGGTAGCTCAATTTCAATGAAGAAATCAACATATAAACTAGGTGAATTACAACATGTGTCATATCATTCATACCTGTCAAGTCTCCCGCTTTGGTCGGGAGACTCCCGAATATTTAAGACAGAAATCAAAATCTCCAGTTTGAAATTAATGACATGCACAGGTCATGCATTTAATTAAATTATCCTGTTTTCTCCCACTTGCGGAAGCCCAAGCTATCTGCCATGACCCTGTGAGAAAGATTTGGAACTCTTCAAGCTTGAAACAACAAAAAAATACAAGGGACAGTCAGACGCTTGTCGAGCGTCAGTTAATGCAAGCGCTGATTTGACCGTGATTGAAATTGAGTACACTTCCACGTCACTTGTTACCGATGCCAGACTCAATGTTCGTGACAGTTTCTTTCATGAATACTTCTCATAGTTCAATAGTTGAAAAGAATTTGAGGTAATTAATCTGTATCACACCTTCTATCGTAGTCATTCTGAGAGTAGCTATGGAAAGAGGCAGTCTGAACGTGAGGAAACAAAACTTTCCTGGACCCGCAATTTTTCAAGGGTTGGACAAAAGGAAAGCAACGAAAATATTTCCATGTTTTAAGAAATAATGGCAGTCAAATTTTTCCTAGATTATCCCTTGTGATTGCACTAATTTAAAGTTCTGCATATTGCAAGCCCTGCAATTCTCATTTTTGAGTAAAATTTGGTGGTAGAAACAATGTCGCAAAACATGTGAAACTGCGTCACTTGTCATGTCGTGATAAGTTTGTATCGTTGTCAGTGGTTTTTTGGAAAATGTATGGAAACGTAGACAATTTTTTTGGGAAAGCCAGATTTTCATCCCTAGCAAAACTGTCAAATTCTGAAATGGCATTAACATGATCAGAAAGATACAAACAGACAAATGGGGACAAAACTATTTGTGACACTTTGTTTTGTAAAATCATAACCAGGACTGTAAATGCTGGAATAACCAGCCTTCAGAGTTTGTCTAGGAAACTTCAAGGATAGTCACTTGGGAATACAAACACAAGAGGCCCAATGGGCTTGCATCACTCACCTGGTATCAATCTCTGACTTATATTATAGTGTTACCCTCAAGTCCCCTAAAATCTTTTACTGTAAGACATTTAGAAGAACATCTTCAGATTTAAACATATTTTACCCATGTGACCTTATAAGACAACATCATTTTCATTTTCAAATTTTGTTTGGCTTCATCCCAGGACTCTACTAGCCAAATATCATGTCTCTAGGCATTTGGGTTTATCAGAAGAAGTCGCTCAAAGCTTTTAACCGATTTGACCCCTGAGACCTTTAATATGGGTGAAGGTCATTTTCATCCAAAAGTTTGTCAAGCTTCATACATTGAACCTTTCAGCCAAATATCATGCTTCTAAGGCTTTTGGTATTTCAGAAGAAGTCGCTCAAATATTTAACAGATTTGACCCCTGTGACCTTGAAAATGGGTCGAGGTCAGATTTTTTTCAAACTTTGTCGGGCTTCATCCAAGGAACATTTCAGCCAAATATCATGTTTCTAGGGCTTTTGGTATTTCAGAGGAAGTCGTTTGAAGGTTTTAACAGCTTTGACCCCTGTGACCTTGAATATAGGTCAAGGTCATTTCATTTTGCAAACTTTGTCGGGCTTCATCCAAGTTACCTTTCAGCCAATTACCATGCTTTTAGGGCTTTTGGTACTTCAGAAGAAGTGTTGAAATGTTTTAACAGATTTGACCCCTGTGACCTTGAATATAAGTCAAGGTCATTTCTTTTCGCAAACTTTATCAGGCTTCATCCAAGGAACCTTTCAGCCAAATATCATGCTTCTAGGCCTTTTGGTATTTCAGAAGAAGTCGTTTGAAGGTTTAACAGATTTGACACCTGTGACCTTGAATATAAGTCAAGGTCATTTCTTTTTGCAAACTTTGTTGGACTTCATCCAAGGAACCTTTCAGCCAAATATCATGCTACTAGGGCTTTTGGTATTTCAGAAGAAGTCGTTTGAAGGTTTTAACAGATTTGACCCCTGTGACCTTGAATATAAGTCAAGGTCATTTCCTTTCGCAAACTTTATCAGGCTTCTAGGGCTTTTGGTATTTCAGAAGAAGTCGTTTGAAGGTTTAACAGATTTGACCCCTGTGACCTTGAATATAAGTCAAGGTCATTTCTTTTTGCAAACTTTGTCGGGCTTCATCCAAGTAACCTTTCAACCAATTACCATGCTTTTAAGGCTTTTGGTACTTCAGAAGAAGTGTTGAAATGTTTTAACAGATTTGACACCTGTGACCGTGAATATAACTCAAGGTCAAACTTTGTTGGACTTCATCCCAGGAACTTTTCAGCCAAATATCATGCTTTTAGGGCTTTTGGCATTTCAGAAGAAGTCCTTCGTAGATTTTAACAAATTTGACGCTTGTGACCTTGAATAAAGGTCAAGGTCATTTCTTTTCGCAAACTTTGTCGGGCTTCATCCAAGGAACCTTTCAGCCAAATATCATGCTACTAGGGCTTTTGGTATTTCAGAAGAAGTCGTTTGAAGGTTTTAACAGATTTGACCCCTGTGACCTTGAATATAAGTCAAGGTCATTTCCTTTCGCAAACTTTATCAGGCTTCTAGGGCTTTTGGTATTTCAGAAGAAGTCGTTTGAAGGTTTAACAGATTTGACCCCTGTGACCTTGAATATAAGTCAAGGTCATTTCTTTTTGCAAACTTTGTCGGGCTTCATCCAAGTAACCTTTCAACCAATTACCATGCTTTTAGGGCTTTTGGTACTTCAGAAGAAGTGTTGAAATGTTTTAACAGATTTGACACCTGTAACCGTGAATATAACTCAAGGTCAAACTTTGTTGGACTTCATCCAAGGAACTTTTCAGCCAAATATCATGCTTTTAGGGCTTTTGGCATTTCAGAAGAAGTCCTTCGTAGATTTTAACAGATTTGACGCTTGTGACCTTGAATAAAGGTCAAGGTCATTTCTTTTCGCAAACTTTGTCGGGCTTCATCCAAGGAACCTTTCAGCCAAATATCATGCTTCTAGGGCTTTTGGTTTTTCAGAAGAAGTCATTTGAAGGTTTTAACAGATTTGACCCCTGTGACCTTGAATATAGGTCAAGGTCATTTCTTTTCGCAAACTTTGTTGGGCTTCATCCAAGATACCTTTCAGTCAAATATGATACTTCTAGGGATTTTTGTTTATTAGAAGAAGTCGTTTAAAGGTTAAAATAGATTTAACTCCTGTGACCTTGAATATTCGTCAAAGTCGTTTCTTTTCGGAAACTTTATTCGGCCTTATCCAACGAAGTTACCAGTCAAATACCAGTCTCTATGCCTGAAGGTATTTTAGAAGAAGTTGTTTGAAAGTTTTGACATTTTTGACCCCTGTGACCTTGAAATTAGGTCAAAGTGATTTTTTTTCGGCTCCTTCCAAGAAAGCTACCAGCCAAATATCATGTCACTCGGCCTTTCCGTATTTTAGAAGAAGTTGTTTAAAGTAAAAAGTTGACGGATGCAGGACGGACGACGCACCATCGCATAAGCTCACTTGGCCCTTCGGGCCAGGTGAGCTAAAAAACAGACAACACTATAGAGCCAGTACAGTAGTTTCATTTACTGTTCAGTAGTTTCATCACTGTAATTATTCAACTGCTTTCACTTGTTATTAAACTGAATATATTAATCATAACATGTACATGGGTTAATGGTTGTTTTTTGTTGACGAATGCACAGTGTTCAGTAAAATGTCATCACGCGCAATCTCCATTTTGAGAAAAGTCAGCAGGTATTATCATTACAGGAAAAGAATTCTAAAACTTTTGGAATGATTGTGATCAACCAGAAATGGTTAACTCAAGAAATATGGATAAAATATACCTAAATGTATTATTTTCTTATACAAACCATAGTAAACTTTACCCCATACCCAAGGGGGAACAGAGAGCCTGAGGGTACTAAAATTTACAAATTAAACAAAGCCCCTGATGATCTTTCTATCCATGTAGAGAAATACGCTGTAGTACCTAGGAGCCTGGAGAAGAAGATTTTTGAAATTTAGGATAATTTTCCCTTTGGGGCCCCACCCTGGCCCCTGGGGTAAGGGCAGAAATCTAACTTTTACAGTTTGATACCATCTTTCTCCAAGGATAATTGTGACAAATTAGGAATAGATTCCTTCTTCAAATGAACATTCTTAATTTGTTTGTCGTGTTTGTGTTGATTGTGTTGTTTAAATACTACCTATATGGCGTAACAGAGGTTCCGTAGAAAGGAGGACAGAGAAAGAGCGCACGGGTAGGAGTTGTATGTTTATTCGCTTTATAAGTACATGTCAAGCTATATTTGTGATCTTTATGATTAATTTAGGAATACTATTTACTATGTGAGCAGAACTAAGTAATGATACAGGGCCAGATGCAGTTCGAGTAGACCATGTAAAAGAACAACTGGCGTTCAATATGGAAGGCGACATCATGCCGACGCAGAGTCGCTAGTTGAGGGGAAACGATGTTCTTGACTCTTTCCGAGTCTACTTCACGTGTACAATGTACGTGAATGACAGCCACCACACGGCTGTGCAGACAGATATACAGGGATCTGTGGGGTTGTATTTAGTTGACACTTCACTTGTCAGTGGACACTTTAGGTGTCAGTGGATACTGTGTTTGGACAGACCACCAGTACAGGGTCTGTACTCTACCACTCCGACAGAGCAGAGCTGCTGCAGCTGGGACACCAAAGTTTGGAAGCCACAAGGAGACGGGCATAGAGACATTATTATTTGTGTGGAAGGTGTGCGAGAGTGACATAATTTGTATATATCTATCTAACTTTGTTTTGTGTAGTGTATATAAATTTTCAATGTATTGAGCTTACAAGTTATTGTGTTTTCTTTTCCCTAATTTGAAACCGACCTCGCTTGTCCCACATTACAAAATTGGTGGCAGCAGTGGGATTTGCCACGTTTGTCTCTTTAGGAATCAGAATACCAATAACACTGTTTAATAAGGTGAGAAGAACATTCCTGGTATATTTCTTCTTTTTACAGGGTACATTTTTGGGTTGCTAGTGCTATTTTCCGTTGTTACATACCTGAAGGCTGCTTCATGTGACAGGTAAGTACGATAACTGCGGAGATCCCTTGGACCGAACAGAGCTTTTCGGGTAAGTGTAACCCCGTGCTGTTTATATGTTTTGTCGTATTTTGCGTTTTTTCTTTGTGTATTACCCCCCTGTACTGTTATAACTATGACATCGCTAAAGGACCTGATGAAGATCAGGAAGGAATTGGGATATAAAGAAACGGATCTTCAGAGATTTGTGCAAGCAGAACAAGCTCGAGAGAGAGAGAGAGAGACGAAAGAGAAGTGGAAAGGGACCAGAAGAGAGCTGAAGCAGAAGAAGCGATGCAGTTGGAGAAACTGAAAGTGGGAACTGCAGCTGAGTTGGATAAGTTAGCGAAAGAACGTGCAGAACGGGAAGAAGAACTGGCCCAGAGAGAACACAAAAGGAAAATGGAGTTTCTCCAGGCAGGTGCTACTGAGTTTACCAATGGCACGGGACCAGTTCAACAGCAACAAGAGTTTTTAAGTGTTAAGGGGAACCAAAACTTCCATCCTTCAAGGAAGGACAACATAGACGCCTACATTGAACGGTTCGTTCGGTATGCATCAGCACAACGTTGGCAAGAGGGACCAAGACTAACGTAATGATGACACGACAGTCGAAATTTGTTGACAAGCAACACAATGTTAACTCCTCTGACTACAAGATCAGTGATAAAAAGGACAACTCTACTGTGAAAGGTCCAACTTGTTTTAAGTGCCTCCAACCAGGTTATAAGTCGTTAGAATGTCCAAACAAGAAGTCAAGAAACCTGGTAGCTGGGATGACAGAAACTCTTGTGGCGGAAGGCAATAAAGATTCCAGAAAGGGACAGGCTTCTATAACTGAAAAGGGGAAAGGAAAACACAAGAACCAGGAACGAAAATTTGAACGTGGTTCATCGTGTGTTGTCAACACACCCTACAGTTGTGTGAGTCTTGCAACATGGATTTATCTGTAGCGACGAGTATGCCAGTTGTAAGAGGTTGTATTGGAGAACATTTCGTAATGGTCTTAAGAGATAGTGGCTGATGTAGTGGAGTGGTTGTGAGGAGCTTGGTGGAGCCTTCGAAAATGACAGAACGAAATCAGATGTGTTCTTTGGCAGATGGATCCCGTATTCAAGTTCCAATTGCGGAAGTAGATATTGATAGGCCATATCTTTCAGTGGAATCTTGGGTACTTGACACTCCTCTCTACGATTTGATTGTTGGAAATGTTGAGGGAGCAAAGCCGCCTGGTCAACCAGATGAAAGCTGGAAACCGACAGAGGAGAGTTTGCAGGCTGTAGAGACGAGGGCTCAGCATCAACGAAAGAAGTCCCTTAAAGTACCTCAGATGTTAGAAGACCTTGGTTATATAGAGAATCTGAAGAAAGAGCAACGGGAAGATGAGTCATTGAGCAGAGTGAGGAAGCTGCCTGAAGAAGGAAACATTGTAGAAAGGAGCGATGGTGGTTTACTATTACTTGAAGGGGTTGCTGTATAGGAAGTTTAACAGTCCCAGGGTTTCGAATGGTAAGACCTTTCGACAGTTGGTTGTTCCTGGCAAGTTTCATCAAGCTGTACTCAATCTTGCGCATGACTCGATCATGGCCGGACATCAGTGGGCGAAGCGGACTGCAAGTCGTATCTTGGCAGAATTCTTTTGGCCGGGACTACAGTCTGATGTAGTTGGTTACTGCAGTTCATGCGGTGCATGTCAGAGGACCGTACCAAAAGGAAGAATTTCAAAAACGCTGTTAGGGTCCATGCCCTTGATCGACATCCCATTCAAGATAATAGAAGTAGATTTGGTGGGACCGTTACAGCCAGCAACAGCCCGAGGAAATTGATACATTCTAACCGTTGTAGACTACGCCCCAAGGTACCCGGAAGCGGCAGCTTTCAGAAAGATAAAAATGTCGACCAAGGCTTCTGCCACTCTCTCCGAAACGGAGTGAAGAGGTCCTTACAGTGTGACGGCAAAACTGGGACTGATGGACTATGAAATAGACATGGGAGGCAAAAGAAAGACGTTTCACGTCAATCTGCTGAAAAAGTACAGGAGGAATATTGTGCGGTATAACTGCGGCTGTGGTGCACGAGGATGTATTGGAGCCAGAATGTCATCGGGAACTGGAGTCATTTCCAAAACAAGCTGGAAAGGAAGGAACTGAAGATGTCCATGTCTCTGAACATCTCACCACTCAGCAGAGGAGGGACCTAGATAAGCTTCTTTTGGATTTCAGGGACGTTTTGACAGATAAACCTGGGAGAACCAACCTAGCTAGCCATGACATATACACCACGACAGAGGATCTCGTGAGAGTTAGGCCATACCCTCTCCCATTTCACACGAAGAGCGTAATCATGGAAGAAGAAAAATGTTCAATGCATTGAAGAGACTCTTGACCTCCAAGCCAATCCTGAAGCTTCCCAACTTCATCCTCAGAACAGATGACTCTGACTTCAAATCAAACATCATGATTGTGATCATCTCTTAATCTCAAGCAATTGTATTTATAGTTTTGGGGTTTAAAAGTTATGACTCAATAGTTTACCCTGCAAGGGCGTGGCAGACCCTTGGGTCAAATCTACAATAATATTTGTGATCGTTTCTTTATGCTCAGCAATTGTATATAGTTTTGGGGTGGGGATCTCAACCATTTAAAAGCAATGACCCAATAGTTCAGTCTGCAAGGGCATGGCAGACCCTGGAGTCCAATCTAAAATCATGATTGTGGTCGTCTTTTTATGCTAAGCAATTGCATATATAGTTTTGGGGTGGGTAACTCAACCATTTCAAAGTTAAATTACCGGGTATATCAATATTGCCAAATGGACGCTTTTTGGCCCCGCCCATCAGGCCCCTGAAGGGTGAGCTCCATTGTTTGTATAAATCTGAATCCCAGCCACCTAAGTATGCAACCACTGAAATATAAATGTCATACATTGCTTAGATCAGAAGAAGTGGTTTATATCAGTTATGGACCCCTTATGGCCCCACTCCTCATACCCATGAGGGGTCAGCCCCACCATTGTACAATTTGGAATCCCTGCACCATAGTGATGCTACCAGGCAAACATGAGCAATATACATTGCTCAGTTTCAGAGAAGAAGTCGTTTATATCAATATACCCAAATTGACCCCTTTTGGCCCTGACCCCCCTGGCCCCCGGGGGTCAGCCCCACTATAGGGATGCTTCTGACCAAATTTGGTCAAATTCGGTTCAGCAGTTTGAAGAAGAAATTGATTGTTGACGGACGGACAGACGAATGACGGACGACGGAAGCCACGGTATGTCATAAGCTCACCTTGGTCCTTCAGACTAGGTGAGCTAAAAAAAAACAGAACTCAGAAGCTCTAGCATTTCTTTAATTATTGTATGATCATTCCCAACTTCTGTCAGGAAAACAAAGTCATTATTTGATTTGTTTAAAAAGTTTTAATTACATGTGAATCAACAGAGAATCCATATACTCTTGCTGTATGTAACTTTGACACGAAAAAATGCATTAGCAAATTCTTGCACAGATCTAACTCTAGAACAGGGTGTAAGACTAATACTATCATATCTTAGCTGGAACAGGTTATAGATATAACCCTGGACAGGGTGTAAGACTAATACTATCGTAACTTAGCTGGAACAGGTTATAGATGTAACCCTAGAACACAGGGTGTAAGACTAATACTATCGTAACCTAGCTGGAACAGGTTATAGATATAACCCTGGAACAGGGTGTAAGACTATTACTATCGTAACCTAGCTGGAACAGGTTATAGATATAACCCTGGAACAGGGTGTAAGACTAATACTATCGTTACCTAGCTGGAACAGGTTATAGATATAACCCTGGAACAGGGTGTAAGACTAATACTATCGTAACCTAGCTGGAACAGGTTATAGATGTAACCCTAGAACAGGGTGTAAGACTAATACTATCGTAACCTAGCTGTAACAGGTTATAGATATAACCCTGGAACAGGGTGTAAGACTAATACTATCGTAACCTAGCTGGAACAGGTTATAAATGTAACCCTAGAACAGGGTGTAAGACTAATACTATCGTAACCTAGCTGGAACAGGTTATAGATATAACCCTGGAACAGGGTGTAAGACTTATACTATTGTAACCTAGCTGGAACAGGTTATAGATGTAACCCTGGAACAGGGTGTAAGACTATTACTATCGTAACCTAGCTGGAACAGGTTATAGATATAACCCTGGACAGGGTGTAAGACTAATACTATCGTAACCTAGCTGGAACAGGTTATAGATGTAACCCTGGAACAGGGTGTAAGACTATTACTATTGTAACCTAGCTGGAACAGGTTATAGATATAACCCTGGACAGGGTGTAAGACTAATACTATTGTAACCTAGCTGGAACAGGTTATAGATATAACCCTGGACAGGGTGTAAGACTAATACTATCGTAACCTAACTGGAACAGGTTATAAATATAACCCTGGAACGGGCTGCGAGACTAATACTATTGTAACCTAGCTGGAACAGGTTATAGATGTAACCCTAGAACACAGGGTGTAAGACTAATACTATCTTAACCTAGCTGGAACAGGTTATAGATATAACCCTGGAACAGAGTGCAAGGCTAATACTATCGTAACCTAGCTGGAACAGGTTATAGATGTGACCCTAGAACAGGGTGTAAGACTAATACTATTGTAACTTAGCTGGAACAGGTTATAGATGTGACCCTAGAACAGGGTGTAAGACTAATACTATCTTAACCTAGCTGGAACAGGTTATAGATGTAACCCTAGAACAGGGTGTAAGACTAATACTATCGTAACCTAGCTGGAACAGGTGATAGATGTAACCCTAGAACAGGGTGTAAGACTAATACTATCGTAACCTAGCTGGAACAGGTGATAGATGTAACCCTGGAACAGGGTGTAAGACTATTACTATCGTAACCTAGCTGGAACAGGTTATAGATGTAACCCTAGAACAGGGTGTAAGACTAATACTATCGTAACCTAGCTGGAACAGGTTATAGATATAACCCTGGAACAGGGTGTAAGACTATTACTATCGTAACCTAGCTGGAACAGGTTATAGATGTAACCCTGGAACAGGGTGTAAGACTAATACTATCGTAACCTAGCTGGAACAGGTTATAGATGTAACCCTAGAACAGGGTGTAAGACTAATACTATTGTAACCTAACTGGAACAGGTTATAGATATAACCCTGGAACAGGGTGTAAGACTAATACTATCGTAACCTAGCTGGAACAGGTTATAGATATAACCCTGGAACAGGGTGTAAGACTATTACTATCGTAACCTAGCTGGAACAGGTTATAGATATAACCCTGGAACAGGGTGTAAGACTAATACTATCGTAACCTAGCTGAAACAGGTTATAGATGTAACCCTGGACAGGGTGTAAGACTAATACTATCGTAACCTAGCAGGAACAGGTTATAGATGTAACCTTGGAACAGGGTGTAAGACTAATACTATCGTAACCTAGCTGGAACAGGTTATAGATGTAACCCTAGAACAGGGTGTAAGACTAATACTATCGTAACCTAGCAGGAACAGGTTATAGATGTAACCCTAGAACAGGGTGTAAGACTAATACTATCGTAACCTAGCTGGAACAGGTTATAGATGTAACCCTAGAACAGGGTGTAAGACTAATACTATCGTAACCTAGCAGGAACAGGTTATAGATGTAACCCTGGAACAGGGTGTAAGACTAATACTATCGTAACCTAGCTGGAACAGGTTATAGATGTAACCCTAGAACAGGGTGTAAGACTATTACTATCGTAACCTAGCTGGAACAGGTTAAAGATGTTACCCTGGAACAGGGTGTAAGACTAATACTATCATTACCTAGCTGGAACAGGTTATAGATATAACCCTGGAACAGGGTGTAAGACTAATACTATTGTAACCTAGCTGGAACAGGTTATAGATACAAGAGGCCCAATGGGCCTGCATCGCTCACCTGGTATCAATCTCTGACTTATATAATAGTGTAACCCTAAAGTCCCCTAAAATCTTTTAATGTAAGACAATTAGAAGAACATCTTAAGATTTAAACATATTTTACCCCTGTGACCTTATAAGACAACATCATTTTCATTTTCAAATTTTGTTTGGCTTCATCCCAGGACGCTACCAGCCAAATATCATGTCTCTAGGCAAATCAAGATCAAGGTCATTTCTTTTTGCAAACTTTGTCAGTCTTCATCCAAGAAACCTTTCAGTCAAATGTCATGCTTCTAGGGCTTTTGGTATTTCAGAAGAAGTTGTTTGAATGTTTTAACAGATTTGACCCCTGTGACCTTGAATATAGGTCAAGGTCATTTCTTTTTGCAAACTTTGTCAGGCTTCATCCAAGGAACCTTTCAGCCAAACATCATGCTTCTAGGGCTTTTGGTACTTCAGAACAAGTTTTTTAAATGTTTTTAAAGATTTGACCCCTGTGACATTGAATATAGGTCAAGGTCATTTCTTTTCACAAACTTTGTCCGGCTTCATCCAAGGAACCTTTCAGCCAAATATCATGCTTCTAGGGCTTTTGGTATTTCAGAAGAAGTCGTTTAAATGTTTTAACAGATTTGACCCCTGTGACCTTGAATAAAGGTCAAGGTCATTTCTTTTCGCAAACGTTGTTGGGCTTCATCCAAGGAACCTTTCAGCCAAATATCATGCTTCTAGGGCTTTTGGTATTTCAGAAGAAGTCGTTTAAAGGTTTTAACAGATTTGACTCCTGTGACCTTGAATATAGGTCAAGGTCATTTCTTTTCGCAAACTTTGTCGGGCTTCATCCAAGGAACCTTTCAGCCAAATATCATGCTTCTAGGGCTTTTGGTATTTCAGAAGAAGTCGTTTAAAGGTTTTAACAGATTTGACTCCTGTGACCTTGAATATAAGTCAAGGTCATTTCTTTTCGCAAACTTTGTCGGGCTTCATCCAAGAAACCTTTCAGCCAAATATCATGCTTCTAGGGCTTTTGGTATTTCAGAAGAGGTCGTTTAAAGGTTTTAACAGATTTGACCCCTGTGACCTTGAATAAAGATCAAGGTCATTTCTTTTCGCAAACTTTGTCGGGCTTCATCCAAGGAACCTTTCAGCCAAATATCATGCTTCTAGGGCTTTTGGTATTTCAGAAGAAGTCGTTTAAAGGTTTTAACAGATTTGACTCCTGTGACCTTGAATATAGGTCAAGGTCATTTCTTTTCGCAAACTTTGTCGGGCTTCATCCAAGGAACCTTTCAGCCAAATATCATGCTTCTAGGGCTTTTGGTATTTCAGAAGAAGTCGTTTTAAAGGTTTTAACAGATTTGACCCCTGTGACCTTGAATATAAGTCAAGGTCATTTCTTTTCGCAAACTTTGTTGGGCTTCATCCAAGGAACCTTTCAGCCAAATATCATGCTTCTAGGGCTTTTGGTATTTCAGAAGAAGTCGTTTTAAAGGTTTTAACAGATTTGACCCCTGTGACCTTGAATATACGTCAAGGTCATTTTTTTTCGCAAACTTTGTCGGGCTTCATCCAAGGAACCTTTCAGCCAAATATCATGCTTCTAGGGCTTTTGGTATTTCAGAAGAGGTCGTTTAAAGGTTTTAACAGATTTGACCCCTGTGACCTTGAATAAAGATCAAGGTCATTTCTTTTCGCAAACTTTGTCGGGCTTCATCCAAGGAACCTTTCAGCCAAATATCATGCTTCTAGGGCTTTTGGTATTTCAGAAGAAGTCGTTTTAAAGGTTTTAACAGATTTGACCCCTGTGACCTTGAATATACGTCAAGGTCATTTCTTTTCGCAAACTTTGTTGGGCTTCATCCAAGGAACCTTTCAGCCAAATATCATGCTTCTAGGGCTTTTGGTACTTCAGGAGAAGTCGTTTAAAGGTTTTAACAGATTTGACCCCTGTGACCTTGAATATAAGTCAAGGTCATTTCTTTTCGCAAACTTTGTCGGGCTTCATCCAAGGAACCTTTCAGCCAAATATCATGCTTCTAGGGCCTTTGGTATTTCAGAAGAAGTCGTTTAAAGGTTTTAACAGATTTGACCCCTGTGACCTTGAATATAAGTCAAGGTCATTTCTTTTCGCAAACTTTGTCGGGCTTCATCCAAGGAACCTTTCAGCCAAATATCATGCTTCTAGGGCTTTTGGTATTTCAGAAGAAGTCGTTTAAAGGTTTTAACAGATTTGACTCCTGTGACCTTGAATATAAGTCAAGGTCATTTCTTTTCGCAAACTTTGTCGGGCTTCATCCAAGGAACCTTTCAGCCAAATATCATGCTTCTAGGGCTTTTGGTACTTCAGGAGAAGTCGTTTAAAGGTTTTAACAGATTTGACCCCTGTGACCTTGAATATAAGTCAAGGTCATTTCTTTTCGCAAACTTTGTCGGGCTTCATCCAAGGAACCTTTCAGCCAAATATCATGCTTCTAGAGCCTTTGGTATTTCAGAAGAAGTCGTTTAAAGGTTTTAACAGATTTGACCCATTTTACCTTGAATATAAGTCAAGGTCATTTCTTTTAGCAAACTTTGTCGGGCTTCATCCAAGGAACCTTTCAGCCAAATATCATGCTTCTAGGGCTGTTGGTATTTCAGAAGAAGTCGTTTAAAGGTTTTAACAGATTTGACTCCTGTGACCTTGAATATACGTCAAGGTCATTTCTTTTCGCAAACTTTGTCCGGCTTCATCAAAGGAACCTTTCAGCCAAATATCATGCTTCTAGGGCTTTTGGTATTTCAGAAGAAGTCGTTTAAAGGTTTTAACAGATTTGACTCCTGTGACCTTGAATATAAGTCAAGGTCATTTCTTTTCGCAAACTTTGTCGGGCTTCATCCAAGGAACCTTTCAGCCAAATATCATGCTTCTAGGGCTTTTGGTATTTCAGAAGAGGTCGTTTAAAGGTTTTAACAGATTTGACCCCTGTGACCTTGAATAAAGATCAAGGTCATTTCTTTTCGCAAACTTTGTCGGGCTTCATCCAAGGAACCTTTCAGCCAAATATCATGCTTCTAGGGCTTTTGGTATTTCAGAAGAAGTCGTTTTAAAGGTTTTAACAGATTTGACCCCTGTGACCTTGAATATACGTCAAGGTCATTTCTTTTCGCAAACTTTGTCGCGCTTCATCCAAGGAACCTTTCAGCCAAATATCATGCTTCTAGGGCTTTTGGTATTTCAGAAGAAGTCGTTTAAAGGTTTTAACAGATTTGACTCCTGTGACCTTGAATATAGGTCAAGGTCATTTCTTTTCGCAAACTTTGTCGGGCTTCATCCAAGGAACCTTTCAGCCAAATATCATGCTTCTAGGGCTTTTGGTATTTCAGAAGAAGTCGTTTAAAGGTTTTAACAGATTTGACCCCTGTGACCTTGAATATAGGTCAAGGTCATTTCTTTTCGCAAACTTTGTCGGGCTTCATCCAAGGAACCTTTCAGCCAAATATCATGCTTCTAGGGCTTTTGGTATTTCAGAAGAAGTCGTTTTAAAGGTTTTAACAGATTTGACCCCTGTGACCTTGAATATAAGTCAAGGTCATTTCTTTTCGCAAACTTTGTTGGGCTTCATCCAAGGAACCTTTCAGCCAAATATCATGCTTCTAGGGCTTTTGGTATTTCAGAAGAAGTCGTTTAAAGGTTAAAATAGATTTAACCTCACGGTGACCTTGAATATTGGTCAAGGTCATTTCTTTTCGCAAACTTTATTTGGCTTCATCTAAGGAAGCTACTGGTCAAATATGAAGTCTCTATGCCTGACGGTATTTTAGAAGAAGTTGTTTGAAGGTTTCGACATTTTTGACCCCTGTGACCTTGAAATTAGGTCAAAGTGATTTTTTTTCGCAAACTTTGTTCAGCTCCTTCCAAGAAATCTACCAGCCAAATTTCATGTCACTGGGCCTTTCAGTATTTTAGAAGAAGTCGTTTAAAGGAAAAAGTTGACGGACGCCGGACGGACGGACGGACGACGGACGGACGGACGACGGACGGACGGACGGACGACGGACGCTGCACCATCACATAAGCTCACTTGGCCCTTCGGGCCAGGTGAGCTAATAACCCTAGAACAGGGTGTAAGACTAATACTATTGTAACCTAGCTGTAACAGGTTATAGATGTAACCCTAGAACAGGGTGTAAGACTAATACTATCGTAACCTAGCTGGAACAGGTTATAGATATTACCCTGGAACAGGGTGTAAGACTAATACTATCGTAACCTAGCTGTAACAGGTTATAGATATAACCCTGTAACAGGGTGTGAGACTAATACTATCGTAACCTAGCTGGAACAGGTTATAGATATAACCCTGGAACAGGGTGCGAGACTAATACTATCGTAACCTAGCTGGAACAAGTTTTAGATCTAACCCTGGTACAAGGTGTAAGACTAATACTATCGCAATGTGGAACAGGTTATAGATATAACCCTGGAAAAGGGTGCAAGACTATTTCTATCGTAACCAATCTGGAGCAGGTTATAGATATAACCCTAGAACAGGGTGTAAGACTTATACTATTGTAACCTAACTGGAACAGGTTATAAATATAACCCTGGAACGGGCTGCGAGACTAATACTATTGTAACCTAGCTGGAACAGGTTATAGATGTAACCCTAGAACAGGGTGTAAGACTAATACTATCGTAACCTAGCTGGAACAGGTTATAGATATAACCCTGGAACAGGGTGCAAGACTAATACTATCGTAACCTAGCTGGAACAGGTTATAGATGTGACCCTAGAACAGGGTGTAAGACTAATACTATTGTAACTTAGCTGGAACAGGTTATAGATGTGACCCTAGAACAGGGTGTAAGACTAATACTATTGTAACCTAGCTGGAACAGGTTATAGATGTAACCCTAGAACAGGGTGTAAGACTAATACTATCGTAACCTAGCTGGAACAGGTGATAGATGTAACCCTAGAACAGGGTGTAAGACTAATACTATCGTAACCTAGCTGGAACAGGTGATAGATGTAACCCTGGAACAGGGTGTAAGACTATTACTATCGTAACCTAGCTGGAACAGGTTATAGATGTAACCCTAGAACAGGGTGTAAGACTAATACTATCGTAACCTAGCTGGAACAGGTTATAGATGTAACCCTGGAACAGGGTGTAAGACTATTACTATCGTAACCTAGCTGGAACAGGTTATAGATGTAACCCTGGAACAGGGTGTAAGACTAATACTATCGTAACCTAGCTGGAACAGGTTATAGATGTAACCCTGGAACAGGGTGTAAGACTAATACTATCGTAACCTAACTGGAACAGGTTATAGATATAACCCTGGAACAGGGTGTAAGACTAATACTATCGTAACCTAGCTGAAACAGGTTATAGATGTAACCCTGGACAGGGTGTAAGACTAATACTATCGTAACCTAGCAGGAACAGGTTATAGATGTAACCCTGGAACAGGGTGTAAGACTAATACTATCGTAACCTAGCTGGAACAGGTTATAGATGTAACCCTAGAACAGGGTGTAAGACTAATACTATCGTAACCTAGCAGGAACAGGTTATAGATGTAACCCTAGAACAGGGTGTAAGACTAATACTATCGTTACCTAGCTGGAACAGGTTATAGATGTAACCCTAGAACAGGGTGTAAGACTAATACTATCGTAACCTAGCAGGAACAGGTTATAGATGTAACCCTAGAACAGGGTGTAAGACTAATACTATCGTAACCTAGCTGGAACAGGTTATAGATGTAACCCTAGAACAGGGTGTAAGACTAATACTATCGTAACCTAGCAGGAACAGGTTATAGATGTAACCCTAGAACAGGGTGTAAGACTAATACTATCGTTACCTAGCTGGAACAGGTTATAGATGTAACCCTAGAACAGGGTGTAAGACTAATACTATCGTAACCTAGCAGGAACAGGTTATAGATATAACCCTGGAACAGGGTGTAAGACTAATTCTATCATAACTTAGCTGAAATAGGTTATAGATGTAACCCTAGAACAGGGTGTAAGACTAATACTATTGTAACCTAGCTGGAACAGGTTATAGATATAACCCTAGAACAGGGTGTAAGACTAATACTATCGTAATCTAGCTGGAACAGGTTATAGATATTACCCTGGAACAGGGTGTAAGACTAATACTATCGTAACCTAGCTGGAACAGGTTATAGATATAACCCTGGAACAGGGTGTAAGACTAATACTATCGTAACCTAGCTGTAACAGGTTATAGATGTAACCCTAGAACAGGGTGTAAGACTAATACTATCGTAACCTAGCTGGAACAGGTAATAGATATAACCCTGGACAGGGTGTAAGACTAATACTATTGTAACCTAGCTGGAACAGGTTATAGATATAACCCTGGACAGGGTGTAAGACTAATACTATCGTTACCTAGCTGGAACCGGTTATAGATGTAACCCTGGAACAGGGTGTAAGACTAATACTATCGTAACCTATCTGGAACAGGTTATAGATATAACCCTGGAACAGGGTGTAAGACTAATACTATCGTAACCTAGCTGGAACAGGTATTAGATCTAACCCTGGAAGAGGATGCAAGACTTATACTATTGTAACCTAGCTGGACTTGTGTTTAATTTTCATTTTGTGATGCAAATTGCTTATTCTTTTCTGAATAGAGGACCTGATAGACTTCACCCAATCTGAAAGTGAGTCCAATTCAACATGTTCACATTTAGTCCATTGTCTGGGGTAATCTTCCACCGAGTCCATAAGGATCTTGAAATTCACATGCCAATTGTTGGATGGAGTCTCTCGATACTTAGAACTCATGAAAAGCTCCCGAAGCTTATGTATGGGAAAATATTCAGATTACCAGTTACTACGTGTCCAGCTGAACCATAGCAATATTGAGATGAAGAACATAAACATCAGCTGAAGGAGGAGTCATTCTAAGGTCATCCATATTCAATTGTTGCAATGTTTGCTTGTAATTGAAAAGCTTTGGTGCATCAGGTATAGAATAACTGTAGGAAATAATATATAATCGGTGTACATTTATATCGGAAGTATGGTGGTATGTTAGCTTGAACAGACTTTTGGTGCAAGATATTGCTGCAGGTGGAGTATAAAATGATCTGGGGTGGGTGTTGCAGTATCTGTGCTGTAGCACTCTAAAAGATGCTGTTTGAAACACGGTCCCACTACAAACAAAACACAATTCATCTCCAGCACACACACATGCATACACCCACATGGAGATATTAGCCAGGTTATATAATTATTAGCAAGGTGGTATAGGACAAGTAGTTAGCGCCTGATTAGACAGCTCCTGCGAACTCCTCAGAATTGTATATGATAGAACTGTATGTGTTAATTGTATTGATTGTATGAGAATTGTATATCTATGTACCGTAAAGTGCTTTAGAGTGGCTTATGTTAGCTAGATAGGGCGCTATATCAAATGTTGTATATTATTATTATCATTATTATGTTAATGGCATCAATCCTCTTACCGTATTTGACCGGGAATAAACCCCCACCCCCTGAGAAAAATAATTGATCAAAAGTAGGGAGGGGTCTTATTCCCGAATACACCCCTGTTCACAAAAGTCCGCCATCTTGGATATATTCTACTGTTTTGATCTAGGAACTCAGTCCCCACTATACCAGTAATGTAATTCTAGTTGTTTGTTTTGTTAAAATAACAATTTACATTCAGAATGTTTCAAAACAGTCACTACAAATTGATGCCATTGATGGTACTGTTAACAGATTTTCTATCAGCAATTGGTCTAGATAATTCAATTTATCAAGCATCATCTTTAATGAATTTTCATTTATAAGTTAATAAGTATTCATTTAGATACAATAATAACATTCAGATGTGTAAAAGGAATTAATAACATGACAATAAGACTGCTTGTCGTTTGGCTACTGCCATTACAAGATTTGAGATGGGCCTACAAGGCAGTAAATAGCTGAAGAAATTTGAGTAAACAATGTAAAATTAACACAAAACCAATGCATGAATCATACAAAAACAACAAACCAACTTATCTGCATTGAGTCTGGAAGCCTTAAGAGCAAGAGACATGTATTTATGGATAAAAGTCTTCCAAAAAACGCTAAGGCCATCTGAAGGCAGCCATCTTGTTTTCTCAGAGAGCCGGTTGATACAAATTTCAGAATAACAATTTTAACGAACTGATATTGACAGAAAGGTTAGATTTGAAACAAACTACTTGGCAACAACCTACTTCAAAATGAATTTACTTTTGCTTTATCCCTATAAAGTTTATTTTCTTTATTTTCTTCTTCAATGAAAGACTTACATATAATGGATCAAGTACAAGAATAATATTTCGTTTTTGTTCAAAGTTTGCAAAATGCACAACCAGTTCAAACATGAAAGTATGGTGTTCTCAACACCATGCTAAACAATGTTTTATTTCAAGTTTAGCCTTATAGATATTATTTTTTTTGCACACAGTTAGATATATTTTATGTTCAGACACAAAATTAAAAAGAATTTAACATGCTTTTTATTGAGAGAAAGACTAAATTTAGGGTGGGGGCTTATTCCCAGGCCCCCACCCTGTTCCAAGAACCTTTGCCAAATTGGGAAGGGGGCTTATTCGTGAGAGGGGGCTTATTCCCAGTAAAATACGGTATTGGTGCCCCTTGCCTGTCTGTTCGCACAGGCTTACAAAGTTGAATTTCTGCCATATCATCAATAATCTTTATTAGTCTTGATGCTTAGAGTTTCCACAAGTCATCCGGAACATGTTTTTGAGTCATTTGCAGAGTTTGTAATGTAGCCCGGGGAAGTGAATACAACGTTGTCCTGACATGGTGTACACCTAATGGTCCTTTTAAAGAATCCATCAGATCTGCAAACTTCACATTGTATTCCGTCAGACTATTGTTATGTCCATGGCCATGACTACACTGGCGTCTCCTTTGAGGACTACCTTAAACAAGGACATTACATTTGTTTGACTGCATCCAGGACTCGATAAGTTTCCCACTGAATCTATACGATCATTGCATCCATATGGCATAGCAGTGTCAAGAAGTCTTATATGGTATTCCTCACGCTGTCTACGGTACAGAGTGCTGAGTGTGGGATTATTTGTAGGGTGATACATTTTTTCCATTATACGGAATTTCATGGAAAGAATATGATGTTCAGGGAGGTTGAAATGTTGATATAAACATTGAAATTGATGCTCGTCCCGGTTAACAGCCGAACGATGACCATTTATTCCTCGCAACTGGCCTTTGGTTTCACCCACAGAAATTAAACCACAAAGCGAACACTCAATACCGTATACAACATTGGATGACTGACAGTTAAGTGGTTCAAAACTTCAGGTAGAGTCATGTCATTACATGAAAAGAATTTTAAAACTTTTGAAATTATTGTCACAAAGTAGGAATGGTTTCCTCAAAGAATATGGACAAAATATAACCAAAGTGTTATTTCCCAATACAAGAGGCCCAGAGGGCCTGTATCGCTCACCTGGATACATTGGTATCTAGGTAATCATGACAGATTATTTTCTTTTTGGCTCGCCCCTCAGCCCCCTAGGGGGTCAGTCCTGCCAAATAAGGCTGATTTACAATCAATGGTTATGGAGAAGAAGTCGATAAAACCAATATAGCTAAATAACCCTTTTTGACCCCGCCCCTCAGCTCCCTAGGGGGTCAGTCCCACCATGAGTATCATTTTGAATCCTGAGCACCTAGGGATGGTTCCTGCCAAATAAGGTAAATTTCCAATCAGTGGTTATGGAGAAGAATTCGCTTAAACCAATATAGCTAAATAACACTTTTTGGCCCCGCCTCTAAGCCCCCTAGGGGGTCAGTCTCAACATAAGTACAATTTTGAATCCTGACCACCTATGGATGCTTCCTGCCAAATAAGGCTGATTTCCAATTAATGGTTATGAAGAAGAAGTCGACTAAACCAATATAGCTAAATAACCCTTTTTGGTCCCACCCCTCAGCCCCCTAGGGGATGGGTCCCACCATTAGTATAATTTTGAATCCTGGGCACCTCAGCATGCTTCCTGTCAAATAAGGTCGATTAACAATCAGTGGTTATGAAGAAGTCGCTAATATCAATATAGCTAAATAATTTTTCATGGCCCCACCCCTTAGCCCCCTAGGGGGTCAGTCCCACCATGAGTACAATTTTGAATCCTGAGCACCTAGGGATGCTTCCTGCCAAATAAGGCTGATTTCCAATCAATGGTTATGGAGAAGAAGTCGATTAAACCAATATAGCTCAATAACATTTTTTGGCCCCGCCCCTCAGCCCCCTAGGGGGTCAGTCCCACCATTAGTACAATTTTGAATCCTGGGCACCTAAGGATGCTTCCTACCAAACAAAGTTGATTACCAATCAGTGGTTATACAGAAGAAGTCGACTGAACCAATATAGCTAAATAACCCTTTTTGGCCCCGCCCCTCAGCCCCCTAGGGGATCAGTCCCACCATTAGTACAATTTTGAATCCTGGGCACCTAAGGATGCTTCCTGCCAAATAAGGTTGATTACTAATCAGTGGTTATGAAGAATAAGTCGCTAATATCAATATAGGTAAATAATTTTTTATGGCCCCACCCCTCAGCCCCCTAGGGAGTCAGTCCCACCATGAGTACAGTTTTGAATCCTGAGCACCTAGGGATACTTTCTGCCAAATAAGGCTCATTTCTAATCAGTGGTTATGAAGAAGAAGTCGATAAAACCAATATAGCTAAATAACCCTTTTTGGCCCCGCCCCTCAGCCCCCTAGGGGGTCAGTCCCACCATGAGTACCATTTTGAATCCTGAGCACCTAGGGATGCTTCCTGCCAAATAAGGTTGATTTCCAATTAATGGTAATGAAGAAGAAGTCGACTAAACCAATATAGCTAAATAACCCTTTTTGGCCCCGCCCCTCAGCCCCCTAGGGGATCGGTCCCACCATTAGTACAATTTTGAATCCTGGGCATCTCAGCATGCTTCCTGTCAAATAAGGTCAATTAACAATCTGTGGTTATGAAGAAGAAGTCGCTAATATGAATATATATAGCTAAATAATTTTTTATGGCCCCACCCCTTAGCCCCCTATAGGGGGTCAGTCCCACCATGAGTACAATTTTGAATCCTGAGCACCTAGGGATGCTTCCTGCCAAATAAGGCTGATTTCCAATCAATGGTTATGGAGAAGAAGTCGATTAAACCAATATAGCTAAATTACATTTTTTGGCCCCGCCCCTCAGCCCCCTAGGGGGTCAGTCCCTCCATTAGTACAATTTTGAATCCTGGGCACCTAAGGATGCTTCCTGCCAAACAAGGTTGATTACCAATCAGTGGTTATACAGAAGAAGTCGACTAAACCAATATAGCTAAATAACCCTTTTTGGCCCCGGGGCGCCCCTCAGCCCCCTAGGGGATCAGTCCCACCATTAGTACAATTTTGAATTCTGGGCACCTAAGGATGCTTCCTGCCAAATAAGGTTGATTACCAATCAGTGGTTATGAAGAAGAAGTCGCTAATATCAATATAGGTAAATAATTTTTCATGGCCCCACCCCTCAGCCCCCTAGGGAGTCAGTCCCACCATGAGTACAGTTTTGAATCCTGAGCACCTAGGGATACTTTCTGCCAAATAAGGCTCATTTCTAATCAGTGGTTATGGAGAAGAAGTCGCTCAAACCAATAAAGCTAAATAACCCTTTTTGGCCCTGCCCCTCAGCCCTCTAGGGGGTCAGTCCCACCATTAGTACAATTTTGAATCCTGGTCACCTAAGGATGCTTCCTGCCAAATTAGGGTGATTTCCTATCAGTGGTTATGGAGGAGAAGTCATTTAAAGAAATTGTTGAGGGACGGACAGACGACGGACCCCACGGTATGGCATAAGCTCACCTCGGTCCTTCGGACCAGGTGAGCTAATAAACTACAGTAAATTTTACCAGAACCCAGTCTCTGATGAGGATTAAGCCAAAGGATACTGAAATTTACAAATTAACTAAAATCCATGGTGACCTTTCTATCCATGTAGTGAAATAGACTGTAGTACCCATGAGTCTGCCTAAAAGAACATTTTTGAAATTTTGTATAATTTCTTCTTTGGGCCCCCGCCTTGGCCCCTGGGGAAGGGGAAGGAATCCAAATTTTACACTTTGATTCCATCTTTCTCCAAGAATGACTGTGACCAAAATTGACAAAATATAACCCAAAAGTGTTATTTCCCTATATCAACTATAGTAAACTTTACCCCCTCCCCCAAGGGAACAGAGTCCGAGGGTACTGAAATTTACAAATTAAACAAAGCCCTTGATGATCTTTCTATCCATGTAGAGAAAAAGGCTGTAGTACTTCTGAGTCTGGAAAAGAAGATTTTTGAAATTTAGGATAATTTTCCCTTTGGGCGCCCTGGCCCCTGGGATAGGGGCAGGAATCCAAATTATACACTTTAAATTCATCTTTTTCCAAGGATGATTGTGACAAAGTAGGACTAATTTCCTACTCCAAATGGACAAAATATTACCAAAAGATTTATTTCCCTATATAAAACTATAGCAAACTTTACCCCAGGGGGAACGGAGAGTCTGGGGGTACTGAAATTTACAAATTAAACAAAAGATGATCTTTCTATCCATGTAGAGAAATAGGCTGTAGTACCTCTGAGTCGACCGAGAAGAACATTTTTGAAATTTAGGATAATTTTCCCTTGGGGCCCCGCCCTGGCCCCTGGGGCTGAGGCAGGAATCCAAACTTTACAATATGATTCCATCTTTCTCCAAGAATGATTGTGACAAAGTAGGAATAACTTCCTACTTCAAATGGACAAAATATACCCAAAAGTGTTATTTCCCTTCGTCACAGGTGACCTAAAAAAGCGATAACAAACTATTACTCACAAAACAAAGATATAACACATTTCAAATTTGAGGACGATCCATCTAAAGAAATAGTGATAACAAACTTTCATTGTCGAAATCCAATTGATTGTTTTCCCAATCAGACCCAAAATCAAAAGGGCACAACAAGGCACTGAGGGGAATTTACATATGAAATTGGAGTAAAATCAATCAAGTACCTCTCAAGAAATAGTGATAAGAAACTTCCATGTCGAAATCCAAGATGGCCACCTTTCATCAACCATTTTGCTTTTCAGATCAATCCCAAAATGAACAAGAGCACCGCAAGCAGAGGAATGATACGCCCGTCGTATTCTATCGCAAGTATAATTGTATGGAAACAAAAAACTGCTGTTACGCGAAAAGTTAAAATAACTAAACAAAACCTGTGATATATAATAGATGTTATTGCTTTTCGAAGTATCGTACCAAATTTTAGAGGAATTGAATAAAATACAAAAAAAGTTCTGACAATTTCTACATTGTGCCCGAAATTGCATCAGATATTAAGTTTCAAAGGGACGTAACTCTTGTAAATATTGTCTAATTGAACTGTCATTCAGGAAATCACAACCTCATGTCATGATGATTAAGCCTACCAAGTTTGAAAGATATCAGTTGAAAACTGTAGGAGAAGATCTCCGGACAAAACAACAGTTTACAACAGAAATGCATTTTATACCTGTGCCTTTATCCAACTACGCAATGCTGTTACGCGAAAAGTTGAAATAACTCAACAAAACCCGTATTATATGTTAAATATTATAGCTTTTGGAAGTACCATACCACAATACAGAGGAATTGAAGATAGCACAAAAATGTTCTGACGTTTTCTATATAATGCCCGAAATGGTATCCCAAAGGGCCATAACTCTTGTAAATATTGTTTAATCAAACTGTCATTCAGGAAAACACAACTTCATGTCATGGTGGTAAAGCCTAGCAAGTTTGAAAGAAATCGGTTGAAAACTGTAGGAGGAGATCTCTGGACAAATAAAAGTTTACGACGGACAGTCGGACGAACATATACCATACCATAATACATCACACATTTTTGACGGGCGTATAAAAAGGGCAGCCATTTTGTTTTTCAGATCAATTCCAATATGAACAAGATAATTCAACGAATTACAGTCCCCCACCGGGTTGTTATCTCGAGATCCAATAGCAATGAGTGTGAATCTCGAGATGCAATAAGGTCATGTATTTTCTTCAATGTATTGAAAGGTGAAGATGTAGTTTACAGAGACCCGCTTCTATACAGGAACCATCCCATTCTCACTAAATACATGTACACTGTAGGTATACTCTATAAATGATCTCTATATAAAGGACACAAGTCTATGAAGGACACCTTTAGTTTTTCTATTGGGTATCCTTTATAGACAGGTTTTACTGCAATAGACATGAAATTGTAATAATAATAACAAGATGTTGTTTGTTATGCTTACATTGAATTCAACAGTACTGTATATTGATTAAATGGTGATCTGAGAAGAACACAGGTTTGTTTGTCACTGGGAATAATTTGGATGAGAAGACCAAGTCAAGAATTCCTCCAAGGCAATGGGTAGGCGTGGTCAGTAGTTGGTGAAGTTTACAAGATTTTTGAAGGCTGTCCATCTTTGCGAAGTCCATGTTGAAATCTCCAACAACAAGAATGTTTGTACACTTATGTAACTTTGAAAATATAGCAAAATAAAGGTCACAGTGACCCAGTTTTGGTACGTGACACACCGCCTTCCCACAGGGAACTATACTACCAAGTATAAAGTTCTAATCCTTAATAGTGTAGGAGATAGAACCTGGACAAATTTTTCTTTCTTTAATGTAGGTCAGAGGTCAAAATATAGGTCACAGTGAACCGGTTTTGGTACGCGACACACCGCCTTCCCACGGGGAACCATACTACCAAGTATTAAGTTCTAGTGCTTTATAGTGTAGGAGATAGAGCCCGGACAAACTTTTACTTTAATGTAGGTCAGAGGTCAAAATATAGCAAAATAAAGGTCACAGTGACCCGGTTTTGGTACGCGACACACCGCCTTCCCACGGGGAACCATACTACCAAGTATTAAGTTCTAGTGCTTTATAGTGTAGGAGATAGAGCCCGGACAAACTTTTACTTTAATGTAGGTCAGGTCAAAATATAGCAAAATAAAGGTCACAGTGACCCGGTTTTGGTACGCGACACACCGCCTTCCCACAAGGAACCATACTACCAAGTATTAAGTTCTAGTCCTTTATAGTGTAGGAGATAGAGCCCGGACAAACTTTTACTTTAATGTAGGTCAGAGGTCAAAAAATAGCAAAATATAGGTCACATTGACCCTGTTTTTGCACGCGACACACTGCCTTCCCACAGAGAACAATACTACTAAGTATTAAGTTCTAGTGCTTTATAGTGTAGGAGATAGAGCCCGGACAAGCTTTTTCTTTAATGTAGGTCAGAGGTCAAAATATAGGTCACAGTGACCCGGTTTTTGTAATCTTTCAGCCATTTTCTTTTTGTTTTATCAGTCCCACATTCAAAAGGGCAAAAATAGTCAACAGACCACGGAAGCAGGGCAATTCAAATCAGATGGTGGGCTAAAAAAATCAAAAGAACTACCATGTTTTCAAAGTGACCCAATATTTATTGAAAATTCACATCAATACTATTACAATTATCCTCAATTTCATTTTATTTCATTTTTTCTTGATTGATGTACAAATTGGAATATTCAAAATTCCTATTACTTTTAACTGAAGTTGATAAATGTATGACAGATATGAAATATGGTTAAGTATGACATGCATATAATAAATTAAATTGTACGTTCATGGGAGATCTACACTATGTAACATAAACACAGTAATCAAACAGGTTCTGTCACAACAGAATGCTTTCGTATACATATATATAAATCATTATAGTTGTTTTCCACAATGAGGCTTTTGTTCGCATGGAAAATATCTTTATCTCAATTTTCACTATCAATTTGCTTAACATGGCAATTTTCCATGTTTTAATGAATTATCATGATGCAAAAAAACAAGAGGCCGAATGGGCCTGCTTCGCTCACCTGGTATCAATCTCTAGACTTATAGTGTAATCCTGAAGTCGCCTAAAATCTATTATTGTAAGACATTCAGAAAAACATGTTAAGGATTTAAGCATATTTAACCCATGTGCCCTTGTAAGACAATGTCATTTTCAAATTTTGTTTGGCTTCATCCAAGGAAGCTACCAGCCAAATATCATTTCTCTAGGCCTTTGGGTTTATAAGAAGAAGTCGCTCAAATATTTAAACAGATTTGACCCCTGTGACCTTGAATTGGGGTCAAGGTTATCTTTTTTCGCAAACGTTGTCAAGTTTCATCCAAGGAACCTTTCAGCCAAATATAATGCTTCTAGGCCTTTTGATAGTTCAGAAGAAGTCTTTTGAAGGTTTTAACAGATTTGATCATTGTGACCTTGAATATAAGTCAAGGTCATTTCTTTTCTCAAACTTTGTCAAGCTTCATCTAAGGAACCTTTCAGCCAAATATCATGCTTCTAGGCCTTTTGGTATTTCAGGAGAAGTCGCTTAAAGGTTTTAACAGATTTGACCCATTTTACCTTGAATATACGTCAAGGTCATTTCTTTTAGCAAACTTTGTTGGGCTTCATCCAAGGAACCTTTCAGCCAAATATTATGTCTCTAGGCCTTTTGGTATTTCAGAAGAAGTCGTTTGAAGGTTTAACAGATTTGACCCCTGTGACCTTGAATATAAGTCAAGGTCATTTCTTTTCGCAAACGTTTTTGTGCTTCATCCAAGGAACCTTTCAGCCAAATATCATGCTTCTAGGCCTTTTGGTATTTCAGGAGAAGTCGCTTAAAGGTTTTAACAGATTTGACCCATTTTACCTTGAATATAGGTCAAGGTCATTTCTTTTAGCAAACTTTGTTGGGCTTCATCCAAGGAACCTTTCAGCCAAATATCATGCTTCTAGGCCTTTTGGTATTTTAGAAGAAATTGTTTGTTGGTTTTAACAGATTTGACCCAGTTTTGTTACCTTGAATATAGGTCAAGGTCATTTCTGTTTGCCAACTTTGTCATGCTTCATCCAAAGAAGCTACCAGCCAATTATAATGTCTATAGGCCCAGGCCCTTTGGTTCATCAAAAGAAGTTGTTTAAAGGTTATAAAAGATTTGGCCCTTGTGACCTAGAATATGGGTTAAGGTCATTTCTTTTCTCAAACTTTGTCAAGCTTCATCTAAGGAACCTTTCAGCAAAATATCATGCTTCTAGGCTTTTTGGTATTTCAGGAGAAGTCGCTTGAAGGTTTTAACAGATTTGACCCATTTTACCTTGAATATAAGTCAAGGTCATTTCTTTTAGCAAACTTTGTTGGGCTTCATCCAATGAACCTTTAAGCCCAATATCATGTTTCTAGGCCTTTTGGTATTTCAGAAGAAGTCGTTTGAAGGTTTTAACAGATTTGACCCTTGTGACCTTGAGTATTGTTCAAGGTCATTTCTTTTTTCGCAAACTTTGTTGGGCTTCATCCAAGGAACCTTTCAGCCAAATATCATGCTTCTAGGGGATTCGGTTTATAAGAAAAAGTCGTTTAAAGGTTATAATAGATTTGACCCTTGTGACCTTGAATATGAGTCAAGGTCATTTCTTTTCGCAATCTTTATTCTGCTTCATCAAAGGAAGCTACAAGTCAAATATGAGATCTCTATGCCTGACGGTATTTCAGAAGAAGTTGTTTGAATGTTTTGACATTTTTGACCCCTGTGACCTTAAAAGTAGGTCAAAGTGATTTTTTTTCACAAACTTTGTTTAGCTCCTTCGAAGAAAGCTACCAGCCAAATTCTATGTCACTAGGCCTTTTGGTATTTTAGAAAAAGTTGACAGATGGACGACGGACGCTGCACCATCACATAAGCTCATTTGGCCCTTTGGGCAATGAGAGAATCCTCAAGGCGTCAAGAGGAAATCATATTTTATTTATAGACAAAACCAGGAAAAGCATATGTATCTATACTTTCACACATCAAAATGAATTCAAGACCCATTCAGGAATTCATTTATGCTCAAGACTACACAATACTACACCGTTGGGATAGCTCAGTGTTCTGGAATCACCACACTTCTCATATAAACCAGCAGACAATGCACAGCATTAGAATAAGATAACAAGATTTTACGATATAACTTGTAGCTGGTACATCTGAAAGGCTCCAACTCTCGATGTACAAATATGGGTCGTCATTAACTAATATACAATCGATGTCTGTGATATAATACAGACCATTTAGCGACAGGTTGGTCTACATGCTTAGCATGTTGGCCAGTGGTATTTAAAATGCCACAAATATTAGCAATAACAGCTGCTAATATATGGCCATCCTCTATTGGATTCTATTATACCTGGAATGATCTCAGAGCTAATCAAGTTGGTGTTGGCCTATACTGAAACACTCAGTCTGTAAATAATTAATGGTGAACTGTTGACCTTCAGTCAGAAAAAGCAGTTAAAGAAAAGCACTATATGTCAATTAAAATCGTGCTTTAAAGGCTCAATATACACATCTTCAGGAAATTTTTCGTGATTTTGAAAATATCTTAAACAAGAGGCCCAAGGGCCTTAGCGGTCACCTGAGTAACGTTATAGGTATTGTAGCTCAATTTTGATGATGAAATCAAAATGTTAATTAGGTGAAATATAACATTTGTCATGTCATTACAGGAAAAGAATTCTAAAACTTTTGAAATGATTGTCACGAAGTAGGAATGGTTTCCTCAAAGAATATGGACAAAATATACGCAATAGTGTTATTTCCTACAGAAGCCGGTTAGGGCCACATGAAGTAAACTTTTTATGTCGTAATTACGACTTAATATGTCGTAATTACGACTTAGCTATCAAGAGTCAAGAGGCTTTATTTAATGTCGCATACACAGGGTTCACTTTTGGGCACGATTTCGCAAGATTCTCGCTGTATTTTCATATAAATCGCGTTTAAGTCTGTTCTAAAGCGAGAAAAAATCGCACATGCCAAAATTCAGGTATAGTGGATACCTACATCGATCAAAAATACCGATCGAAGTTCCAGAAGTATTCCTTTCTGCAAATCCTAATGATAATGTGTACCAGTCATAGTCTCAACGACGCTTGTTTCTCAATCAGTTGCAATTCAAACGTTTAGATGACAAAGCCACCACGCAAACACAAAGGTGCAAGTGAGGAGTCTGTAAATTTGTGACAGGTTGGGGGACATGTAAGTAGTTAATGCCTCCAGAAACAGTATTGAAAGTTGATCAAACAGACTGGGATGTCTTAGTTTGTTAAATTAACGTTAACCCAATCATTGAAAACAAGTAGATGGTTGAGAGAGGAAATGACTCCATCGATTTCACCGGTGCTGGGGCCAATAGGCCAACGGTACTGACTGTATCCGTGACGATGTCAATGCTATTGATGTTTAGTAGCAAGTTTAATGTTAGGAAGTGTTGATTTTGGAGGAATTTTAACTTTAATTAGGCCTGTATATGACAGTGTTAAAATCACAAACAAGGACGATTTTCTCCAGGAAATAAAATAAACAAAAGATCAGGAAACCCAATTACTGTACCTTGTACACGAGTTATTTATTTATTGACTTAATAAATCTAATTGTTATAGCATTCCTATCAATTCATACCAAATTACGTGTCATAATACCAAAAATCTTTGGAAAATTTGGAGCAAGAAAAAAAAATCCCATCCATATATGAAAAATCTCACTGAAATTAGGTAAGGGAGATTTTTTCTCTCATTGTGCCCAAGGTCTAGGGTGAACCCTGCATACATGATATGTAACATAATAACATTAGCACTGTAGTGCTATTCTTGTGACAAACATGTGTATAAAAAGTATTTTAACAAAATATCACAGTACATATATAATTATATTTACATTTCCGGAGTGTATTCTCTATATGGTACTACCAACGATTTTGATGTTTACACTTCGGTAAACGTTAGTCCAGCGCGTAGGAATACAAGCCGGACCACTATAACGCTTTCGCTATTATTGTGAATGCGCATTGTTAAGTTTTTACCTTTGATTCAAACTTTGGATGAAAATAAAATATCTTCAATTTCTAACGGAAACAAATAATGTTAAAGTGGACTATTTTCTGTTTACTTCTTGAAGTTGACAACCTTTCCCGCCAAATTGGAATCAGCTGTCTTGGTACTCCATCAGTTGTAGGCTGTTCCGTCAGTGTGTATAACGTTCAATAAATGACGATTGTTACTTTTGTAAGTTGCATAAATCAATTTTTAAAGTGTCAAAATGTAAATATAAGAAATAATTTGTCTTTTTTGTTGTTTACTGGTGTGTAAACTGATTTTTTCTACAGATATTTCAACATAACGCGCTGACACGCATCATTTAAAATATCTGTAGAAAAACTCAGACAAATTATTTCTTAAACAAGAGGCCCAAGGGCCTTAACGGTCATCTGACTACCAATTGTGATACCATTATGGAATTAGTTTAAACAATATTTTATTTCCATCAGTGTACATGTATATTACATATATAGAAATTATACAAATAGTGAGGATTGGAAAACAAGCTAATAGCTTATATAAATTCCTCTCCTCTAGGAATTAGTAATACAATCATGTAACAATATTCCACACAAATGTGGTTTTCAAGATGGTGATGATCATGGATTTCTTCGGAATAGTGCGAAAAATAAATTTTGGTCAGAATCATTTTAGGCAAGTTTCAGATCATGGAAAGAGTTAGATGTGGATGCAAAATGGGGGCTGTGGCAGCCATCTTGGATGTCTGACGGACCCGATAAATAACATTTGGTTGGGACTATCTGAGGATAATTTCGTGCAAGTTTAAGCTCAATAGCACTGGTGAAACTTGAGAAGAAGTTTAAAATGTGTTTTCAATATGGCGGCCATGGCGGCCATCTTTTAATTCCAACGGAGTTGAAAAATAACAACACTTGGTCAGGTCCACCTAAGGATCATTTCTAGCAAGTTTCAGCTCAATCCCACGGATAGAACTTGAGAAGAAGTTTAAAATGTGAAAAGTGTACGGACGGCAATTTTGTTTTTCAAGATGGCGAATCTGGCGGCCATCTTGGATTTTGGACCAACCCGAAATGTAACAACACTTGGTCAGGACCATCTCAGGATCATTTCAGCCAAGTTTCAGCTTAATCCCAGTGGTAGAACTTGATAGGAAGTTGGAAACGTGTTTTTCAAGATTGCGGCTCTGGCAGCCATCTTGGATTTCGGACCGACCCAAAAAGTAACAATACTTGATCAGGACCATCTCAGGATCATGTTAGCCAAGTTTCAGCTTAATCACAAAGGTAGAACTTGAGAAGAAGTTTGAAATGTGTTTTTCAAGATGGCGGCTCTGAAGGCCATCTTGGATTTCCGACCAACCTGAAAAATAACAACACTTGGTCAGGACAATCTCAGAATCACTTCAGCCAAGTTTTAGCTTAATCCCACAGGTAGAACTTGAGAAGAAGTTGGAAATGTGTTTTGTAAGATGGCGGCCATGGCGGCCATCTTGGATTTCGAACCGACCCAAAAAGTAACAACTCAAGGTCAGGACCATCTCAGGATAACTTCAGCCAAGTTTCAGCTTAATCCCAAAGGTAGAACTTTAGAAGAAGTTGGAAATGTGTTTTGTAAGATGGCGGCCATGGTGGCCATCTTGGATTTCGAACCGACCGAAAAGTAACAACTCATGGTCAGGACCATCTCAGGATAATTTCAGCCAAGTTTCAGCTTAATCCCACAGGTAAAACTTAAGAGAAATTTGGAAATGTGTTTTTCAAGATGGCGGCTCTGGCGGCCATCTTGGATTTTGGACCAACCCAAAAAATAACAACACTTGGTCAGGACCATCTCAGGATCATTTCAGCCAAGTTTCATCTTAATCCCACTGGTAGAACTTGAGAAGAAGTTGAAAATGTGTTTTTCAAGATGGCGGCTCTGGCGGCCATCTTGGATTTCGGACCGACCCGAAAAATAACAACACTTGGTCAGGACTATCTCAGGATCATTTCAGCCAAGTTTCAGCTTAATCCCAGTGGTAGAACTTAAGAAGAAGTTTAAAATAGGTGTTGTTCAGGAAAACAGTGATTGCGCAATCATGTCACAAAATGGCCGCCATGGCACAAATGTCGAGAGTTTTTCGGACCCGAAAAATAACAACATTTTATGGGCTGCCCTTCCTGAACATCCCTACCAATTTTCAGCTCACAGGTACCAGTGGAACTGTAGAAGAAGTTTAATATGTGTTTTTCAAGATGTCGGCTATGGCGGCCATCTTGGATTTTGGACCAACCCAAAAAATAACAACACTTGGTCAGGACCATCTCAGGATCATTTCAGCCAAGTTTCATCTTAATCCCACTGGTAGAACTTGAGAAGAAGTTGAAAATGTGTTTTTCAAGATGGCGGCTCTGGCGGCCATCTTGGATTTCGGACCGACCCGAAAAATAACAACACTTGGTCAGGACTATCTCAGGATCTTTTCAGCCAAGTTTCAGCTTAATCCCAGTGGTAGAACTTAAGAAGAAGTTTAAAATAGGTGTTGTTCAGGAAAACAGTGAGTGCTGACAAAGATTTTCTCTGAATAATAACGATGACCTTATCCTTGATCTTGGCACCCTGAAACACTAACTCGTTCGAGGTATTACCATGCTGGACCCATATATGAAGTTTGGTCAGAATCCTTTCAAAAATGAAGTCCCAGGAGTGCTGACAAAGATTTTCTATAAACAGTAACGCTGACCTTTTCCTTGACCTTGGCACCCTGAAATACGAACTTGTTCAAGGTATTCCCATGCTAGACCCATATATGAAATTTGGTCAGGTTCCCTTCAGAAATGAAGTTGCAAGAGTGCTGACAAAGATTTTCTATAAATAGTAATGCTGACCTTGACCTTGGCACCCTGAAACACGAACTCGTTCGAGGTATTATCATGCTCGACCCATATAGGAAGTTTGGTCAGAATCCGTTCAAAATGAAGTCGAAAGAGCTCTGGCAAAGATTTTCTATTAATAGTAACGGTGACCTTGACCTTGACCTTGGCACCCTGAAACATGAACTCGTTCGAGGTATTACCATGCTTGACACATATAGGAAGTTTGGTCAAAATCCTTCCAAAAATATAGTCGCAAGAGGGCTGACAAAGATTTTTTTATAAATAGTAACAGTGACCTTAACCTTCACCTTTGCACCCTGAAACACGAACTCTTTCGAGGTATTACCATGCTGGACCCATATATGAAGTTTGGTCAGAATCCCTTCAAAAATGAAGTCGCAAGAGTGCTAACAAAGATTTTCTATAAATAGTAACGTTAACGGTGACCTTTACCTTGACCTTGGCACCCTGAAACACGAACTCCTTCAAGGTATTACCATGCTGGACCCATATAGGAAGTTTGGTAAGAATCCGTTCAAAAATGAAGTCGCAAGAGTGCTGACAAAAAGTGAACACACGTACGTACGTACTTAGGTACTTATGTACGTACATACGAACGGAACGTTATATCCCCTCTCCGACTTTTGTCGCGAGGGGATAATCAAGATTGTGTCTTCTTAAAATATCATCGACTGGGGAAACATTATCATTTTCTATAAAACGAAGAGCTTGCTCCTGCACTTTTTCCATCTTCCTTAAGTATTGGTCAATGTACAGAAATGCCAGGCAAGTGGACAATAATATAAATTAGACAGAATAAAAGACTTACATTGTAACTTTTCCTTTTTAGCTATCTCGTAATAACGACTTAGTTATCTCTTAATTACGACTTAGTATGTCGTAATTACGACTTAGTTATCTTGTAACTACGAATCAGCTATCTTGTAATTACGACTTAGTTATCTCGGGATTATGACTTATGGAATATCCTATATGCAGCAATGCTCAATATCGTAGACGTTCTCATTGGCCGAGGTGATATCTACATTTTTGTAGGTACCTGACTGTTCCAATGAAAACACAGCATTATACAGAAACAATAATAATAATATTTATTTAGGTAAAAGTACAATCAAATACTTAAAAAGAAGTAATATTTGGATGGACATTTGAATTTAAAATATTACAGATGGTAATTATAATCACAATTTTTTACTTGAATTCCTTTGATCCTTTTACTTGGGATAGCTCATATAAAGCCTTAAAGGCTTACATTGTATCTCCGATGGGGTTCCAATAGACAAGACCAAACTAAGAGATATAACTTAATCGTAATTACGACATACTAAGTCCTAATTACAAGATAACTAAATCATAATTACGAAATAACTAAGTCGTTATTACGAGATAGCTAAGTCATTATTACAAACAGCTAAGTCGTAATTACGAGATAGCCAAGTCGTAATTTCGATATACTGTTCATTGCGCTGTCTCCTAAATTTCAAGGAACCAGAGGGGCGCCCCAGATGGCCAGATGGCTTCAAGTATTGAGTTCCTATAAAATGGACATTAAACACAGACCAGGAACTCAGCACAGCAATGCTAATGCATTGAGTCGGATACCTTGCAGACAATGTGGGTTCGATCCCATGTGGGAGGAAAAGAAGACCAAGGACAAAGAGTTTGCTCAGATGGCATCTGGCAAAGTGTTTGTGAAGGAGGACTCTGAAGAGAAGAATCAAAAGGAAGAGCTGTTGCTTCAACAGAAGCAGAAAGAGGATTCTGATATTGCAGTTGTAATAGAATGGGTGAGGAAAGGAGAGAAACCTCCTTACAAGAAAATTGGTGACCGGAACATAATTATGAAGACATTATGGGCCAAATTTGAATCCCTAGTGATACATGACGACATATTGTATCGGAAAAATCCCCATTCGTAGTCAACACTACAGGTAGTACCAACATCAGAAAGATGGACTGTCCTGACACACAGTCATGACAATAGCAGCTCTGGTCACCTTGGAATGAAGAAAACGTTGGCCAAAAAATCAGAGTTATTATTGGCCATGTCTTCAATCAGATGTCAAAAACTATGTGGCCGGATGTCCACAGTGCAGTAAACGCAAGAGTCCATGCAAAACCAAACGAGCACCCATGCAGATAGTGGAATCTGGCTTTCCTATGGAAAGAATAGCAATAGATATTCTCTGCGTACTCCCAAGTACGAAGATGGGTAACCGACATATCTTAGTGATATCAGATTATTACACTAAGTGGACAGAGAGTTTTGCAATGCCAAATATGGAAGCTCAAACCGTTGCCAGAGTATCACGTACTTGTGGAGGAGGTGATATCTAGGTTTGGTGTTCCTTAGAATATTCATTCTGATCAAGGGTCTCAGTTTGAAAGATGTCTGTTTAAAGAAATGTGTTTACTTCTCCAAATAAACAAGACACATACCACCCTCATCATCCCAAATCCGATGGTATGGTAGAACGGTTCAATATGACACTTGTAGTCAAGCTTAGTGCCTTTGTGAACAACCATCAGACCGACTGGGATGAACACTTGCCGTATATGTGATGATGACGTACCGCTCTACAGAACATGAGACAATGGGAAACTCGCCAAATAGCATGATGCTGGGAAGGGAAACAAGCACACCTTTGGATATTCAATACGAGATGCCAAGGAATATCAAGGCCATTCCCACAAAACCAATGGGCTTGGCAGTTGAAGGAAAAGATGGGGAATGTTCATGACCTGGTGAGGAAGCACTCCAGAGGAGCGATGCTGCGACAAAAACGTTACCATGATCAGAAATTGTCTTGGTCTGAATTTAAGCCTGGTGACTCAGTTTATGTCTTCTTGCCAAATATTCCAATTGGGACCACAACCACAGCCAAACGATGGAGAGGACCTTTTAGGTACTCATCAGAATGACTGAGGTTACTGACAAAGTCAGGTGTGGGTATAAGGGAAAGAGTCAAGTGATTCATGCTTATCGTATATGCGACTGAGACACCCACAAGTGTTACGGGGTGAAAGTCGAGCAGAAGAAACTGGAATGAAACAAGAAGCCCATTGGGCCTGCATCGCTCACCTGGTATCAATCTCTGACTTATATTATAGTGTAACCCTAAAGTCCCTTAAAATCTTTTAATGTAAGACATTTAGAAGAACATCTTAAGATTTTAACATATTTTACCTCTGTGACCTTATAAGACAACATCATTTTCATTTTAAAATTTTGTTTGGCTTTATCCCAGGACGCTACCAGCCAAATATCATGTCTCTAGGCAAATAAAGATCAAGGTCATTTCTTTTCGCAAACTTTGTCAGGCTTCATCCAAGAAACCTTTCAGCCAAATGTCATGCTTCTAGGGCTTTTGGTACTTCAGAAGAAGTCGTTTGAATGTTTTAACAGATTTGACCCCTGTGACCTTTAATATAGGTCAAGGTCATTTCTTTTAGCAAACTTTGTCAGGCTTCATCCAAGGAACCTTCCAGCCAAATATCATGCTTCTGGGGCTTTTGGTATTTCAGAAGAAGTCGTTTAAAGGTTTTAACAAATTTGACCCCTGTGACATTGAATATAAGTCAAGGTCATTTCTTTTCGCAAACCTTGTCGGGCTTCATCCAAGGAACATTTCAGCCAAATATCATGCTTCTAGGGCTTTCGGTATTTCAGAAGAAGTCGTTTAAAGGTTTTTACAGATTTGACATCTGTGACATTGAATATAGGTCAAGGTCATTTCTTTTCACAAACTTTGTCGGGCTTCATCCAAGGAACCTTTCAGCCAAATATCATGCTTCGAGGGCTTTTGGTATTTCAGAAGAAGTCGTTTAAAGGTTTTAACAGATTTGACCCCTGTGACCTTGAATATAGGTCAAGGTCATTTCTTTTCGCAAATTTTGTTGGGCTTCATCCAAGGAACCTTTCAGCCAAATATCATGCTTCCAGGGCTTTTGGTATTTCAGAAGAAGTCGTTCGAAGGTTTTAACAGATTTGACCCCTGTGACCTTGAATATAAGTCAAGGTCATTTTTTTTCGTAAACTTTGTTGGGCTTCATCCAAGGAACATTTCAGCCAAATGCCATGTTTCTAGGGCTTTTTGTATTTCAGAAGAAGTCGTTTAAAGGTTTTAACAGATTTGACCCCTGTGACCTTGAATATAGGTCAAGGTCATTTCTTTTCGCAAACTTTGTCGGGCTTCATCCAAGGACCCTTCCAGCCAAATATCATGCTTCCAGGGCTTTTCATCTAAGGAACCTTTCAGCCAAATGCCATGTTTCTAGGGCTTTTTGTATTTCAAAAGAAGTCGTTTAAAGGTTAAAATAGATTTAAAGGCCCAATATACGTAACTTTCGCCAAAATCTTGAAGCGAAAATCAAGCCTAATAACTTATTATATTTATAGATTTAGCTATGATTAACTGATATCAGCAATATTCAAGATGAATTCTTACGCGGTTACCGGTACAGCAGCAGTTGAAACACAGTATTTGTAAACACGCGTCCATTTCTAGCTGTCTTCTACCTTCGGTTTGTTGTTGAAGTGGGCCCCACCTGAACTATTTTCAATTTTTTGGATTTTTCTGTCAAGAGTTTCTTGTTAGTTACCGCTCAGGTTTACTTCGCTTTAGACTTATTTTTGCATGGTTATCAACTGGATTTTTTTTCATAATTTTTCAGAATCCCGAAAAATTTCCTGAAGTTACGTATATTGGGCCTTTAACCTCACTGTGACCTTGAATATTGGTCAAGGTCAATTTTTTTCGCAAACTTTATTTGGCTTCATCTAAGGAAGCTACTGGTCAAATATGAAGTCTCTATGCCTGACGGTATTTTAGAAGAAGTTGTTTGAAAGTTTCGACATTTTTGACCCCTGTGACCTTGAAATTAGGTCAAAGTGATTTTTTTTCGCAAACTTTGTTAAGCTCCTTCCCAGAAATCTACCAGCCAAATTTCATGTCACTGGGCCTTTCAGTATTTTAGAAGTCGTTTAAAGGAAAAAGTTGACAGACGCAGGACGGGCGGACGGACGACGGACCTTCGGGCCAGGTGAGCTAAAAAGTACAAATACAGGTTGATGAGTCATGTTTTGAAAATGACCAGAAAGAAAGAGAATGTGAGTTTTCTGATGATTTGGTCTCCAGTGTGTTGAGAGAAGAGGTAGATGCACAACCTTGCATTGAGAAAGAGTGCGAAGGAGTCAGAGCAAACCCAAGGCGGCATACAAAGAAACCGCGATGGCATTCTGAATATACATCAAACTATAAGATTGATCTACTCTGATTGACTCTCCAGAAAAATGGTGAAAACAAAGACCACCCCAAAGAAACAGTGTCCGATGTGTTCTTTCCGGGCGGATGATCTTGATGTGATGCGGAACCATATTCTTGAATGTGGTCTGGAGAATATGGAGAAAAAGACTCTGGCATGTCCTGACTGCAGCTACAAAACCTTCAGGGCCACCAACATGACGCGCCATCGCAAGCGGCATACAGATTCCACAGGGAATGCTTGCAAGGAGAAGATACCAGTTGTGGACCAACCATCTACTTCCTCCTCAACAGTAACGAACAACACTGATGTGAAGAGTTGGAAGAACCAAGATCCTGGGGACCTGTTGGGAGTAATCTCAGACTTATCAGAGGATGACTCATCGTCTGAAGATGAGGGGAATGGTCTTCTGGCAGGACGTACAGTCAGGAAGCCTTCAAGGCCAGAGCTGGTACAAGCTCCCAAGCGGAAGCAAGATTCTACGATCTTCGTGAGACCCCATCCAAAAGACCCAGTCAACATAATACTGGTACCTGTAATGTCGGTCGTAATGGTTAGATTCAGCAACTCGTCCAAAGACAAAGGCTTTGTCGATTTTCTTGTATTTTCCTAAATAGATAGTTCTTCATCGCTCTTTTAGTTATATTTTTTTTTTAGTTGGAACGTGAGGACACGTTTTACATGGAGGCGTGGGTATTGTGGCGAATCATGGTTTCACTTTTCTGTCACGTAGTCCGTCCCCCATATTGTTTACATTGTTCGTTGTCAAATAGATGTTTTGAATGTTGTTGTATTGTATTGAACTTCTCCGGTTCGAGTACTCAATGTGATCGGTACATCACAATTGTGAATTATACCCTTGGGTCTGCCCTGTAATAGGAAGTGTCGGGGAGCGCTCAATATGTAGAAGCTAGTGAGTACTCAGTTGTTAAGCTTCGAGAGACTCGGTTGTAGCTAGTATCAGAGTGAGTGCTCGGTTATTTTATATTATTGTATATTATTGTAGTGAGTGCTTAGATATAATTGTTAGGTCCGCCTGGGAGTGCTCAGTTTCGTGATTCATACTTGAGGTAGTGAGTGCTCAGTTTTAGGAGTACTCATTTCCTGAATGATAGTTGATATTATTATATAGTTGAGATATATTGCTTGTTATACTTATTAGTAGCTATATAGATAATAGTGACAGTTCAAAATGGACGCATGTATACAAATACTGAGGTTCAACTACTGCTGTACTGATACTCAAGTAAGAATTCATCCTGAATATTGCTGATATCAACTAAATCCATAAACAACAAGAGGCCCAGAGGGCCTGTATTGCTCACCTGCATAAAGTTGTTTCAAAGCAATCATGGAAGGAAATGGACAATCCCCTGTCATTTATTTCGTAGAAAGGATTTACTATAGTTTCCCTATTGGACCCTACCCTTCATGTCAAATGGGGTCAGACCCATTGATTATACAAAACTGAATCCCATTCACTCAAGGATACTTCAGACAAAATTTGATATATCCCATTATCCTGTCAATCCTAAAGAAAAACAAGAAGAACTGAGGGCCTGTATTACTGGAAACCATTTTAAAATATTTTTCAACAAGAGATCCCAAAGGGATCTTGGTGCCAACCATTGATTATTTTCATTCATTCTTAGAAAGATGGATATTTTCCCTTCTTATTTTAACTTTCATTTATGTATTTAATCTAAGTTCTATTTATTTCCTTTTCATTTATGTATTTTTTCTTAGTGCTATGAATTTAGAAATTTCTTGTGAAAATTAAAAATAAATGAAAGAAGGTGTCTAATCAGGAGTTTTGTTTTTCTTATAAACTCCGAAATCCAAAACTTTAACAGAGATTCATTTTTTTTCAGTAACAAGAGGCCCAATTGGCCTGCATTGCTCACCTGGTATCAATCTCTGACCTATATTATAGTGTAACCCTATAAAAGTCACTTAAAATCGTTTACTGTAAGACATTCAGAAGAACATGTTAAGATTTAAACATACATTCTTGTATTTTACCCCTGTGACCTTGTAAGACGTCATTTTCATTTGCAAAGGAACCTTTCAGCCAAATATCATGCTTCTAGGGCTTTTGGTATTTCAGAAGTTATTAAAGGTTTTAACAGATTTGACCCTTGTGACCTTGAACATAGGTCAAGGTTATTTCTTTTCGCAAACTTTGTCTGGCTTCATCCAAGAAACCTTTCAGCCAAATATAATGTCTCTAAGGCTTTTAGTATTTCAGAAGAAGTCGTTTGAAGGTTTTCACAGATTTGACCCTTTTGACTTTAAATATAGGTCAAGGTCATTTCATTTCGCAAACTTTGTCGGGCTTCATCCAAGAAACCTTTCAGCCAAATATAATGTCTCTAGGCCTTTTGGTTAATCAAAAGAATCCACTTCAAATGTTTAAACAGATTTGACCCCTGTGACATTGAATATGGGTCAAGGTCATTTCTTTTTGCAAACTTTGTCATGCTTCATCCAATTGCAAGGAAGCTACCAACCAAATATAATGTATCCAGGCCTTTTGGATAATCAGAAGAAGTCATTTAAATGTTTTAACAGATTTGACCCATGTGACCTTGAATATAGGTCAAGGTCATTTCTTTCAGCAAATTTTGTCTGGCTTCATCCAAGAAACCTTTCAGCCAAATATCATACTTCTAGGGGTTTTGGTTTATTTGAAGAAGTTGTTTAAAGGTTATAATAAATCTGACCCTTGTGACCTCAAGGTCGTTTCTTTTTGCAAACTTTATTTGGCTTCATCCGAGGAAGCTACTGGTCAAATATGAGGTCTCTATGCCAAACGGTATTTTAGAAGAAGTTGTTTAAAGGTTTCAACATTTCGGTTTTAAGAAGAAGTTGTTTAAACAAAAAAGTTGACGAACGCAGGACGGTCGAATGGACGGACGATGGACACTGCACCATCACATAAGCTCACTTGGCCCTTGGTCCTTGACATGAGATGGTATACCAATCATTTCATTTACCTTGACATTGAAGCTATATCAGTCATTACATTGACCTTGATATTGAATCTATATCAATCATTACAATGACATTGACAATGAAACACAAGAATTACGCCTAATTATATGTCTCACCTTTCCCGCTTTGCCGATTATGTTTAAGTCCCAACGTAAAAATTAGTATGACAAAATACATACAGCAAGATTATATCTGTAACATAGCCAAGTTTCAATTTAATTACATATCAATAACACTACAAATGGTGGATGCTGATGTAAATTCTCAAAATTCCCATGTTTTTACCACAAAATGTCCTCTAGTTTTCAGTAAGGTCTTCAGTATGATAATATTAGTAACTACCCTAAGTTTCAATTGAATCTGATATCAGTCAAACTATAACAAGAGGCCCAAGGGCCTTAACGGTCATCTGACTACCAATTGTGATACCATTATGGAATTAGTTTAAACAATATTTTATTTCCATCAGTGTACATGTATATTACATATATAGAAATTATACAAATAGTGAGGATGGATTGGAAAACAAGCTAATAGCTTATATAAATTCCTCTCCTCTAGGAATTAGTAATACAATCATGTAACAATATGCCACACAAATGTGGTTTTCAAGATGGTGATGATCATAGATTTCTTCAGAACAGTGCGAAAAATAACATTTGGTCAGAATCATTTTAGGCAAGTTTCAGATCATGGAAAGTGTTAGATGTGGATGCAAAATGGGGGCTGTTGCAGCCATCTTGGATCTCTGACGGACTGGAGAAATAACAACATTTGGTTGGGACTATCTGGGGATCATTTTTCTATGAAAAGTTTTAAATGTGTATTCAAAATGGGGGCTGTGGCAGCCATCTTGGATGTCTGACGGACCCGATAAATAACATTTGGTTGGGACTATCTGAGGATAATTTTTGCAAGGTTCAGCTCAATGTCACTGGTAGAACTTGAGAAGTTCAAAATGACATATGTGGCGGCCATCGTAGATTTGTGACAATGGGCGAGTTCGATTGCCGACTATACTTACTGTAGTCTACTAGAGTTCAACCGAACACACTTTAGTTATAATGTACTGCGCATGTGTACAGAAAGAAGGAGTTTTAATGCGCATGTCTATGTCGACTAGACCCTCACTATCGATTCATTTAAGCTGGACTATAGTAACTAGACTTTGTTTGCGCATGCGTCACCATTTGTAAACATGACGGTGATTGGTTGCGGTTTATACGCATATATAAATACATTAAATGTAACAGCCGAACAATTAACTATAGTCGGCAATCGAACTTGCCCAATGTCAACATTTGGTTGGGACCATTTGAGGATCATGTTTTGCAAATTTGAGCTCAATGTTACTGTTAGATTTATGTTTTCAAAATGGCGGTTGTAGTGGCCATCTTGGATTTCTGATAAAAATAACAACACTTGTTCAGAATCATCTAATGATCATTTCAGGTTAAGTTTCAGCTCAATAGCACAAGTAAAACTTAAGAAGAATTTTTGAATATTTTTTTTCAAAATGGCGGCTGTGGTGGCCATCTTGGATTTCAGAGGAATCTGAAAAATAACAACACTTGGTTAGGATCATCTCAGGATAATTTCGTGCAAGTTTAAGCTCAATAGCACTGGTGAAACTTGAAAAGAAGTTTAAAATGTGTTTTCAAAATGGCGGCCATCTTTTAATTCCAACGGAGTTGAAAAATAACAACACTTGGTCAGGTCCACCTAAGGTTCATTTCTAGCAAGTTTCAGCTCAATCCCACGGATAGAACTTGAGAAGAAGTTTAAAATGTGAAAAGTTTACGGACGGCAATTTTGTTTTTCAAGATGGCGAATCTGGCGGCCATCTTGGATTTGGGTCAGGACCATCTCAGGATCATTTCAGCCAATTTTCAGCTTAATCCCAGTGGTAGAACTTGATAAGAAGTTGGAAACGTGTTTTTCAAGATTGCGGCTCTGGCAGCCATCTTGGATTTCGGACCGACCCAAAAAGTACTTGATCAGGACCATCTCAGGATCATGTCAGCCAAGTTTCAGCTTAATCACACAGGTAGAACTTGAGAAGAAGTTTGAAATGTGTTTTTCAAGATGGCGGCCATGGCGGCCATCTTGGATTTCGAACCGACCGAAAAGTAACAACTCATGGTCAGGACCATCTCAGGGTAATTTCAGCCAAGTTTCAGCTTAATCCCACAAGTGAAACTTGAGAGAAATTTGGAAATGTGTTTTTCAAGATGGCGGCTATGGCAGCCATCTTGGATTTCCGACCAACCTGAAAAATAACAACACTTGGTCAGGACCATCTCAGGATCATTTCAGCCAAGTTTCATCTTAATCCCACTGGTAGAACTTGAGAAGAAGTTGAAAATGTGTTTTTCAAGATGGCGGCTCTGGCGGCCATCTGGGATTTCGGACCGACCCGAAAAATAACAACACTTGGTCAGGACTATCTCAGGATCATTTCAGCCAAGTTTCAGCTTAATCCCAGTGGTAGAACTTAAGAAGGAGTTTAAAATAGGTGTTGTTCAGGAAAACAGTGATTGCGCAATCATGTCACAAAATGGCCGCCATGGCACAAATGTCGAGAGTTTTTCGGACCCGAAAAATAACAACATTTTATGGGCTGCCCTTCCTGAACATCCCTACCAATTTTCAGCTCACAGGTACCAGTGGAACTGTAGAAGAAGTTTAATATGTGTTTTTCAAGAGGTCGGCTATGGCGGCCATCTTGGATTTCGGACCGACCCGAAAAATAACAACACTTGGTCAGGACCATCTCAGGATCATTTCAGCTAAGTTTCAGCTTATTCCCATTGGTAGAACTTGAGAAGAAGTTTGAAATGTGAAAAGTTTACGGACGGCGCACGGCGCACGACGACCCTTTGGGTCAGATGACCTAAAAATTGGACTTTAACGCAAATTCTTAAATTCCCATGCTTTTGCCCTAAAACAGCGGAACCTGCAAATAAATTTCCTCCAAATCTCATTAAGGTGTTTAGTATGATGATATATATTAGTAACTACTGTAAGTTTCAATTGAATCTGATATCTGAGTGACACTATAAAAAGAAATTCCCATGTTTTTAACCCAAAACAGCAAAACCTGTACATTTGTATATAAATGTCCTCCAAATTTCACTAAGATGTTTAGTATGATGATATATATCAGTAACTACTGTAAGTTTCAATTGAATCTGATATCTGAGTGACACTATAAAAAGAAATTCCCATGTTTTTAACCCAAAACAGCAAAACCTGTACATTTGTATATAAATGTCCTCCAAATTTCACTAAGATGTTTAGTATGATAATGTTAGTAACTACATTAAGTTTCAGTTCAATCGGATATCTGTAACAATCTGTAACAATATAAAAAATGGACTTTAACGCAAATTCTCAAAATTCCCATGTTTTTGCCCCAAAACACCAAAACCTGTGACACGATTTCATTTAAATTGAGGTAAGGTTATGATTAAGTATGATGGTTTGAACAATGTGACCAACTTTCAATTCAATTGGATAAATATAACACTGTGAAAAGTGGACTTTAACACAAATGTTGACGGCGCCGTCGCCACCGGAAAAGTAACACCTACATTGTAAGTCTCGCTTTCTCGACCATCGTCGAGGCGAGACAAAAACAAGACATCCCAGAGGGATCTTGGTACCCACCATTTGTTCTTAGAAAGATGGATATTTTCCTTCTTATTTTAGCTTTAATTTATGTATTTAATCTGAGTTTTATGAATTTCTCTTGAAAATTAATAATAGTTGAAAAAAAGTCTCTTGCCAGGATTTTTGTTTTTTCTGAACAGTTCCAAATTCCAAATCAAATCAATACAGTACAACTAGGCACCAAGGGGAATCTGCATATGGATTTTGAGAAAGATCCATTCGGGTCTTCTCAAAATATAACGGTAACAAATTTTCTTTGTGAAAATCCAAGCAGCTACCTGTCAGCCATTTTGTTTTCCAATCCGTCCCAAAATCAATACAACATAACTAGACACCAAGGGGGAACCTGCTTATGACATTGGGGGAAGATTCATCTAGTACTTTTCAAGATACAATAGTAACAAATTTTCATTGTGAAAATCCAAGATTGCTGCCGGTCAGTCATTTTGTTTTTAATTTCCAATCAGTCCCATAATCAATACAGCAGAAGCGGCCAAGTGGAACATGCATATGGAATTTGGAAAAGATCCAATCAGTAGTTATCAAGATATAACAGTAACACATTTTCGTTGTCAAAATCCAATCAATACAGCACAACAAAGGACCAAGGGAAACCTGCAAATGAAATTTGAGAAAGTCATCCAGTAATCCTCAAGATATAACGGTAACAAATTTTCATTGTCAAAATCCAAGATGGGCGCCTGTCAGCCATTTTGTTTTTCTGATCAGTCCTAAAATCAATACAGCACAGGTAGGGACAAAGGGGAACCTGCTTATGACATTGGGGAAAGATTCATCCAGTACTTCTCAAGATATAGCGGTAACAAATTTTCATGTCAAAATCGAACATCGCCGCCTGTCATCCATTTTGTTTTCTGATCATGATCAGTCCAAAAATCAATACAGCACAACTAGGGACTTAGGGGAACCTGCATATAAAATTTGGGAGATCCATACAGTACTTCTCAAGATATAACAGTCACAAATTGTGTCATTGTCAAAATCCAAGATGGCCACCTGTCAGCAATTTGGTTTTTCTGATCAGTCCCAAAATCAATACAGCACAAGCGCAATTAAGTAGGGACCAAAGGGAACCTGCTTATGAAATGTGAGAAAAATTCATAAAGTACTTCTCAAGATATAACAGTAACAAAAATTGTTTAAGGACGAATGACAGATGGATGGACGATTGACAATGGACAGAGGGTGATTTGAATAGTCCACAATCTCATGTTGGTGGGCTAATAAACACCATTCATAGACTTTGAAGCAGAGTATAAAAATAATTCTGACTTTAATTTGCTACCAAAGCAACTGCAATACCTAAATAGGAAAAAGTTGACCATATGACCATATAGGGTTGACTAGCATACACACACGGTAGAGATGTTGTGTGGCTTTACAGTACCTAATGACAAACACTATAAAATATTTACACAATGTAATAGGCTAATTAACAATAACATAGTCATTCCTGCCAGGTACAAATCTCTACCTTTATAATTATGTAACCTTCATTTACACAAACCCATGTATCATCTAAGATATCTCTGTGAAAACTTCACAGCAACACATGTACAGATCATAAACAATCTGTGAAAACTTCACAGCAATACATGTACAGATCACAAACAAAACAAACGTAATTTTAAACCGCTTCTAGTCAATAATCAACTGGTATCTGTACACTTACCCAGTATTCAACACTCTATCATGTTTTACTGAAGCAAAAGAACCTGAGGGCCAACACAATGGAAAATATCTAAAAATTGATTATGTTGCTTCTAGCCTGTACAATTGATTTTCATGATATCCGTTCAGCGTCTATTGAGCTAATACCAAAACATTAATAAAATGCTTTTTACACTCAGAGAGATTGACGGCCGATTGTCGATGGATGCCGTGGCAGCTGAGCACAGTGTGGTGCAGGGAATAGACAATTGCAGTCCTGCTATCTGATGCCTCAGTCTGTCGTGCTTAATTATAAGCCTTGACATTAAAATTAACCCTAAACTTGATTTTTTGTTTCCAGATCCATTAATGCTTTGCATTGATTACAGAAAGTGCACCAGAGATAAGGTTTAATAGGAAGAAAAACCTGCTTTCACACTAAATGATCGACTCCCAACAACTCAAGGAAACGCACTCATTGACCATTCTGATTGAGTGACCTTGACTAACATAAAAACCAAACATCTAACACAGTGACCTTGACTAAAGATAATTGATACATAATGTGTACAAGTGACTGATTTTGCTTGTTAAATGCTGTGATAGCACAACTATGGAGATAAAATTTATTGTAACTGGTTATATTGATGTGATCTGTCTGTGGACTCGTGGTAATGTTCCTTCCTTGATCCTATTCAATCAACTATGTATCTGTGGGATGGTGCACATATACACTAGCGCACCATGTTGAATATGTGTAGGTAAACTAATGCATCTTACAAGAATGAATGCCAAAAATAAGACAACCAATATTTACATTTTTTGTTAACCAACATCCACTCGATACAGACATATATAGTTTAAGTCAAAGCATGTTTCAACGGCAGGGTAAATCCAGACAGGGAACAGAAACCCATTGACAAAGGAACTTTGCAGTCTCCAATGCTATAATTATGACGTCATAAACATGATCATGTCACAATGTCCCAATGTATGTTATTGGCAAATAACATACATTGAATTTGGGCAAAGTAGCTTCATCTAGGCTGTGCAGTGGAAATGTAAATAATATATGTGTAGGTATAAGTATGATACAGGGGAATTATGGCATCAGGAAATGCATTCATTTTTTCATGTTTAGTAATTTGAAAGGAAATATCGCCTGTTTCCATGTTATGATACACAGATCATGTCCCTAAGGATTAAGACTAGACACCCAAACAATTACAATACTGATTTAAACAGGATTTTGGTTATCTCCTCATGCAACTGTATACTTTGTTACTGGGAAAGTAGCTTGACCAATTTCATAGTCCGATTCAGTAATCTTAGTTGACATCCTCAGGGGAAAGAAGAAATAATTGGCAAAATTCTGTTACCATGACTGCATGTGCTATGGTAACACCTAACTAGTGTTCCTAATTATATCGCAGCAAGTGTGACCTATTCCTCCATACTCCTCTCTATTGCTGTACTTCCACCAAACCTCCAAACTTTCTTGTACCCATCTTATTTTACACACCCTCACTGCCTTCCTTACACTCAGGGTCAACAACTTCTGACATTCTTTCTCCATTCTTTCTACCTGGCTCTACAAGCTACATCCTTCATTGCCCTCTCCCCCACCCGCACCAGTCCCAACTTCCTGACCCTTGACATTCCTTCATTGCTCTCTGCCCCACTCTCACTTTCCTGACCCTTGACTCCCCATGACATTCCTTCCTTGTCCGCACCCACCCACCGAAGCCCTCTTCAAATTTCCTGTCCCTTGACTCCCCTTGACATTCCTTCCTTTTCCCCTTACCTGCTCCACCCCCACCTTCCTGACCCTCGACTCCCTTTGACATTCCTTAATTGTCTCCACACCCATCCGACCCTCACCTTCCCGACCCTCGACTCCCCTTGACATTCCTACCTTGTTCTCCCACATGCCCAACTCCCAACTTCCCAACCCTTATCTCCCCTTGACATTCCTTGCCTTTCCCCCACATCCGCCCCATTCCAACCTTCTTAATCCTTAGCTTCCCTTAACATTCCTTCATTGCTCTCTCCCCATTTCCCAACTTCCTGATCTTCGACTCTCCTTGACATTCCTTCCTTTTCCCACCATCCATCCCACTACCAACTTCCTGACCCTCCACTCCCCTTTACATTCCTTGTCTCCCCACCCGCCCAAATCACAACTTCCTGACACTCGACTCCCCTTGATCTTCCTTCCTTGTCCCGCCACCTACCCCACTCCTACCTTCCTAACCATCGAATCACCTTGATATTCCTTCCTTTTCCCCTTACCTGCCCCACTTCCACATTCCTGACCCTCACCTCCCCTTGACATTCCATCCTTGTCCACCCATCTACCCCTTGAGGTTCCCTCCTTGTCCACCCATCCACTCACTTCCCATCTTCCTGACTCTCAATTCCCATTGACTTTCTTTCCTTATCCCCACCCTCCCCTCTCCCACTTTTCTGACCCTCGACTCCCCTTGACATTCCTCCCTTGTCCCCCCACCTGCCCAACTTCCACTTTCCTGACCCAATTGATTCTTCTTGACAATCCTTACTTGCTCTTCCTGACTCTCACCTTCTTAACCCTCGACTCTACTTGACATTCTTTCCTTGTCCCCCAAACCAGCCCACTACAACCTTTCTGACCATAATCTCCCCCTTGACATTCCTCTCTTGTCCTCCAACCTGTCAAACTCCTACCTTCCTGACCCTAAACTCCACTTGACATTCTTTACTTGTCCCCCCACCTGCCCAACTCCCACCTTCCTCACCTTTACTCACCGTGATTTTCCTTCCTTTCCCCTTACCTGCCCCTCTCCCCCTTTCCTGACTCTTGACTCCCCTTAACATTTCCTTCCTTTTCCCCTTACCTGCCCCACTACAACCTTAAAGCTTCCTGACCACAGACTCCCCTTGACATTCCTTCATTGAATTTCAACCTGCCCCGATCCCAACTTCCTGACCCTCAACTCCCCTTGACTTTCCTTCCTTGCCCCTCCCACCTTCCAAACTCCCACCTTCCCGACCCTCGACTCTCCTTGATATTCCTTCCTTATCCCATCCCTTCCACTCCCACTATCCCAACCCTCGACTCCCCTGGACTTTCCTTCCTTGCCCCTCCCACCTTCCAAACTCCCACCTTCCCAACCCTCGACTCCCCTTAACATTTCTTCCTTATCCGCCAATCTGCCGCACTCCTAGCTTCATGACCCTTGACATTCCTTCTTGTCTCCTCACCCACCCCAATCCCAAAATACTGACCCTTGACTCCCCTTGACATTCCTTCCTTATCCGCCAATCTGCCCAACTACTACCTTCATGACCCTCAACTCTCCTTGACATTCCTTCTCTGTCCCAAACTTGCCCCACTCCAACCTTCCTGACCCTTGACATTCCATCCTTATTTCCCCACCCATGTGCTCCCCACTCCCAACATCGTGACCCTTGTCATTCAGGGTTTGAATTCAGCACTCGAAAAAAAATTGTACTTGCATTTTTCAGCAAGTGGGTATAATAATGCCTGTTGAAAGATGTTTTCAATCGGTACACATATCAGAAAACATAATCAAAAGCATAAAACAAATTGTAAAACGAAACCACACATACACACACAAATAGTGCAATGTCTTAAAAGGTTATTTAATCAAAATACAATTGTAATATTTTACACCTTGATAAAGTTAAGTCAATTTTCTTAACTAAGTTGTAATTTTTGAGCGATTCAGAATGCATCATAGTTCTTCCATTAGCTACTTCAAAATTGCAAGTAAATTTCTAATTAGTCGCGTTAAAATTTAATCTATTCACCACAAAATGCGAGCACGCTAAACAAGAAGCCCATGGGACTTAACGGTCATCTGACAATCTACATATTTTTTTGTTGGTAGCTGTTTAAAGATATTGCCATATTTGACCCGTTACCTAAGAGAGTCATCAAACAAACTTGTTATTCCTTCATCACAGCATAGTGATAATACCCCCAGAATAGCATTATCCTGGGACTTTTGGTTACTGAAAAGAAGTGTTTGAAACATTTTAAGACATTTGACCCCTATGACCTTGAAAGCGATCAAGGTCATTCATTTGAATAACCTTGGTAGTCCTTCATCCCAGCATGCTACATGCCAAATATTAGTACCCTGGGCCTTTCAGTTATTGAGAAAAAGTTTCTGAAATATTTTTACATATTTGACCCCATGTGACCTTTGAAAGTAGGTCAAGGTCATTGATATTAAGAAACTTTGTAGCATTCTATATCCCAGGTACCTACTGGCAAAAATATCAGCATCCTGCATCATAAACATGATCATGTCAAAATGTCCCAATGTATGTTGGAAAATAACATACATTGAATTTGGGCAAAGTAGCTTCATCTAGGCTGTGCAGTGGAAATGTAAATAATATATATGTAGGTATAAGTATGATACAGGGGAATTATGGCATCAGGAAAAAAAATATCAGCATCCTGGGCCTTCTGGTTATTGAGAAGAGGTTTCAAAGATTTTTACATATTTTACCCCTGTAGCCTTGAAAGCAGGGTTCACCCTAGACCTTGGGCACAATGAGAGAAAAAATCTCCCTTACCTAATTTCAGCGAGATTTTTCATATATGGATGGGATTTTTTTTTTGTTGCTCCTAATTTTCCAAAGATTTTATGCATTATGACACATAATTTAGTTTGAATTGATAGGAATGCTATAACAATTAGATTTATTAAGTCAATAAATAAATAACACATAACAAGGTACAGCAGAGACGTATAAAGCCAAGGCTTTATACGTATCTTGGTACAGTAATTGTTGGGTTTCCTGATCTTTTGTTTATTTTATTCCCTGGAGAAAATCGTCCTTGTTTGTGATTTTAATCCTGTCATATACAGGCCTAATTAAAGTTAAAATTCCTCCAAAATCAACACTTCCTAACATTAAACTTGCTACTAAACATAGCTCATTAACATCGTCACGGATACAGTAAGTTCCGTTGGCCTGTTGGCCCCAGCACCGGTGGACTCGGTGGAGTCATTTCCTCTCACAACCATCTACTTGTTTTCAATGATTGGGTTAACGTTAATTTAATAAACTAAGACATCTCAGGCTGTTTGATCAACTTTCAATACTGTTTCTGGAGGCATTAACTACTTACATTTCCCCAAAACCTGTCACAAACTTACAGACACCTGCACCTTTGTGTTTGCGTGGTGGCTTTGTCATCTAAACGTTTGAATTGCAACTGATTGAGAAACAAGCGTCGTTGAGACTATGACTGCAGTGATTTTTTTACCCCTGTTAAAGTGCCGACTTTCGGTACTTTCCCCTCGTGGATTTTTTCCCAATCTGACCCTTTTTTTCCCAATTGACTTGTAAAATAGTTCAATGAAAGATTTTAAAAAATACCTTAAATGTCCGTGTTTTAAGGTCATCGGAAGCAATAAAATATTTCAGATTAATTCATAGCGTGTTTGTTTATAATCTGTCGCTTCCACACGAATACACGCTTTCATACATCTTGGTCACCAAAACGCTTCAAATAATACTACTACGTAAATACCAAGCTTCTCTAAGACCAAGACCACCGCAACGAGTCAAGGTCACCGAGACAAAATGTCTCACAACTCCAAGTATTACACGAAGAAAATAAAAAAAGGTGACTTACAATGCCTATTGCCAATTGACCAGCTCTTTAATCGACAGAAACTGTCCAGCACGGTATGTGAACCTAGTCCTAACGTTACAGTTACTAGTGAGAGTGATGGTGAATCTGGAAAACATATCATCGGAAAAAGACATAGGAGTTCATGTGGACAAGGATATCAATTTCTCATTACATATCCAACAGGCCGTCAACAAAGCGAACAGTATCCTTGGACTGATAAGGAGATCATTTGTATACCTAGATGAGATAACATTTAAGCAACTATTTAAGGCACTAGTAAGACCCCATCTGGAATACGCAGCAAGTGTCTGGAATCCTTACAAAACAAAAGACATCGAAATAATTGAAAAGGTACAGCGAAGGGCAACAAAACTAATACCAGGGCTAAAGGACCTACCATACAGTGATAGATTAAAGAGACTAGGCTTCCCTTCATTAGCATACCGCAGACTACGAGGAGATATCATCAATGTATACAAAATCATGAACAATTTCCATGACGAAAAAGTTACAATGGGAATATTTGAGCAGGATACATCATCCAGGACCAGAGGTCATTCACAGAAACTAAAGAAAAAACACTGCAAATTAGACATACGTAAATACTTCTTTGGATTTAGAGTTATCGATGTATGGAACAGTCTACCTGGATATATTATAAACTCTACAACATTAAGGGACTTTGAGATAAGCTTAGATAACCATTGGGCAAATCTGGAACTTACATATAATCAATTAGCTAGTTACAGACTGCATCCCGAAGTACTAACTAATGTTTAATTGTGTATTATTATAAGATTCAAGATATGGACATAGAGGCATACCAATGCCTGCGTCCATGAATTATCCTATTAAATCCTATTAAAAATGTTTTGTTAGAGAATTATCATGAGTCTGTTGCGATCGGCGTGAGTGGTTCCTGTGTGCATGTGTTACTTTGACGACTTGCAAAACATTGAAGATAAATTTGAAACAATTACATAAAGCCAGTGCATGAGGAACCCGAACTTGCCGAATATCGTCATGACGAGTCACAGTCAATGAAAGTGCACCTAGAAGCCAGTGATAAACGGACACAGGTTCGTTTGAAATATGAGTGCAGTTACTGTGACAGACAGTATACTGTTCAATAAAAATCTTTATCATGAATTCTTTTGTTTATTTATTATATTAGCACACAACTAAAATAACTGTCTGGTGGTATACTCTAGTAACTTAGCATATTATGGTAGGTTCATCGTCGTAAAATTCCCAATTTGAACTTTTCGCGCAACAAAATTCCCAATGAAAAAGGGCATGGGCACTTTAAATGAAAATGTAAAAAAATCACTGGACTGGTACACACTATCATTAGGATTTGCAGAAAGGAATACTTCTGGAACTACGATCGGTATTATTAATCGATGTAGGTATCCACTATACCTAAATTTTGGCAGCGCGATTTTTTCTCGCTTTAGAACGGACTTAAACGCGATTTATATGAAAATACAGCGAGAATCTCGCGAAATCGCGCCCAAAAGTGAACCCTGTGAAAGTGTCGAGTCAAGTTCATTGATATGAGGGAACTTTGTAGCACTCTGTATCCCAGGTACCTACTGGCCAAAATCAGCATCCTGGACCTTTTGATTATTGAGAAGAAGTTTCTTAAATATTTTTTTTTTTTTGACCCATGTGACCTTGAAAGAAATATGTATTACATTATATATACTTTCAATTAGATCTTTTAAAATCAGTGATATTCCAATTATAATCGGTAATTGTTCATTAGACCTTTTCCGATAATCAATTATGATTTGTCTTCCGATTCCCAACACTATTAATAACTTTATTGATATATTATTTATACCACTGCTGAGACCAAATAATTGACCAGGTATTGGATTGAAGTATTTATCCGTAATTGCAATTTCAATCCAATATCCGCAATATGATAAATTACATAAACTTCAGACAATGGTTACAGCATAAAACATTTTTCTCTTCTTTGCAAAATAACTAATTAACTGATAATTAGGCCTGATATGTAAGTGAACATTAGTCCTACTTATAAGTTATATAAATCATTATTCACTCATCTCCAGATTTTTAAATAAATTGTAATAGGCCGTCATTGTTGAGGAACAACGATGAGACTGTTTGCCGTTATTTTTTTGCCAAAGTCAAAGTTCTCGGATGTCAACTCGGATCTATAGTTCTAACTCCTCTTTATTCCAGTGGCTAAAATTTTGTATAATTTGAACAGTATTGACAATATTTATTAAATTTTGTTCAAACTGACCAAAGGTTTACCATATAATTGTTATATACAGTACATTTGTAGGAGTGAGTCAATTGTTAAACCTTGATTCTAATTGACCAAAAATTTACGTCAAATTTTGATTTTCCTTGTAAAAATTCAATTAGGGCCTGCCATTAGTGAAACAAAGTTGAAAATTTGCAATAAATTGTCAAAGCTTAATCTTAAAGTAACAAGCGGCCCAAAAGGCCTGTATCACTCACCTAGATACACTGGTATCTAGGTTATCATGGTAAAATGTTTTCCAAAAAGATCTCATGGACAGGGACAGATCTAGACCCTAAGACCAATACTTGAAGCATACCTTAATTAATAAATTAAACTTTGGTTAATGGGTGGGTATCTCAGCTGTTTTCAAATTACTGAGAAACTATAGATCTCTAGGGCTGTGGCCAGACCCTGACATCAATCCTAATATCAAGATTTTGCTTTGGGGTGGGTTACCTGTATCTCAACTGTTTTGAAATTTTGACTCAAGAGTTAAATCTGCAAGGGCATGGCAGACCCTGGGGTCAAATAAAAATTCATGTTTGTGATCAGCTCTGTATGCCAAGCAATTATATAAATATAGTTTTGGGGTGGGAATTTCAACTGTTTAAAAGTTATGAATCAGGCGTCAAGTGTGCAAGGAAGTGGTGGACCCTGGGGTAAAATCTAAAATAATGATTGTGATCTCTTTATGCCCAGCAATTGTATAAATAGTTTTGGGGTTGGGATCTCAAATATTTAAAAGCTATGATTCAGGCCCAACCCTACCTGTCCCTAGGGGAGTCAGAGTCAAAATTTATGCAAAATCCATTTGCTGTTCCTATTTCGGGATATTTCAGACCAATTTTGGTTCAAATCAATTCATTACTTTAGGACTAATAGTGGTTTAAAAGGCTTTACCTCTATTTCCCCTGTTGGTTCATGCCCCTCCAGCCCTAGGGGAGTCAGCGTCACCATTTATGCAAAATCCTTTAATAACTTTATGACTAGTAGCTATACTGTATGTATAGCGATTTAAAGGAAATATTTACAGTCTACACTGACATTCACTCGATAACCATTACTCAACAGACTATCATTATCACTGCAAAACTGTAGTCAAACACGTGACAAATTTCTATGACGTCGACAACAATTCATGTGGGTGGAGCTATGCAAATCCTACAGTTTGAAACACAATTGTGTGACGTCACCAACAATTAACGTAGGCGGAGCTTGCAAATTTCATGCTGTTACATTTATTGAAACATTCCCACGTTTATTAGTTTTGAAATGAAATATGCGTCCGAAGATTTGACTATAATGAACAAAATAGTTACAAACATTTCACAGAAAGATACTGTAAATATAAGGATTAACTTTCTATTTTGTTTAGGTTATCGGGGGATAACTACAATGGAATACAGGTCAATTATACATAACCGGCTTTATTGAATTTACCCGTTTTCCATTGTAGTTATCCCCCAAACTACACTGGAAAACGGGTAAATTATACATAACTGGCTTCGCCGGTTATTGAATTTACCCGTTTTCCATTGTAGTTATCCCCCGAAAACCTAAACAAAATAGAAAGTTAATCCGCCGGTTATGTATAATTTACCCGTTTTCCATTGTAGTTATCCCCCCCCCCCCCCCCCCCCCCCCGATAACCTAATAAAAATAGAAAGTTAATCCTTAATTACCTCCATTTCCCCTATTGGGTCCTTCGCCTCCGGTCCCTTAATTAGGTGTCAGAGTCATCATTTAAACAAAATTTATTATCCTCCCCACAAGGATGTTTCTGACTAAATTTTGTCAAAATCCAATCCGGATTTTTGACTAGTAGCGATTTGAAGCAAATGTTGACAGACGACGGACGGATGAGAGACGGACGCCGTACCATGGTATATAAGCTCAAAAATAAAATTTTCTTACATAATCTGGAAGGCATAATGCGACATATCATCATTTGTACAAATAATGACAGACACCTTCTTGGCTTCTCTCAGACAGTGATGACAGATGATGTCATGATAAGTTTCCGATGTCTACTTTCAATTTGTTGACCGACATTTCAATCGATCGTCACCCTTGTTATTTAATTTCTATATATTGATTAACTATTACAACACGTTACACATTAGGCCTATAAACATTACCAGTAAATGGAATACGTACCTTGAAAAAAGGCTTGTATATCCCAAGAGACAGCAAAGTCCAGAAGAAGAAATACGAAAATTGTAGAAACACACAGACGTCGGATGTTGGATGGCATATTTGTCGGCTGAAACAGTGAAATGGCATGTGCCCGATATGCCTAACGTGTATGAGTGTGTGACGGTAAAACGTGTGTACGGACTTACTCCATAGCGGAATGACTCGCTTTATCTACTGAAAGTGCGTCTTCACGCCCTGATGCCGAGCTTCTGTCATTACAGACTTATGGTCGCTGTATCCGAGATCAGGCTCCTATACGTATACCTTACCACGAAGGACCAGTCCATGATTAGGGGGTGTCAGCTGTCAATCCGTATAAGTTATATTTTTACGACTTCGTCTTTTGAAATGCCAGTGAAACTGTCTTATAAGATTGCTCTATTATTTTTTTATATATATTCAAGTATGTAAGACATTGCATTTTATTGGAAAATATTAGCTAGAATATGAGCCTATCAAACCTACGGCTGAAATAAGCCGTCTCTGATAGGGGAGACCACTCTAAGTACAGCAATGTCAAAACCACTGCATGATTCATCATGCTTAGTAATTAAGTGGTTATAACTAGGAACGCATTGTCGGTATTCAAATTCTAATTCTAGATAAACTGACTAGATCTACTCTGATTTTTTTAGGAGAGCAATGAAATGAGCTAATTTACTAAATACAATTAGGACTTAGAGACAAAACATTCTGGTACAAAGTGTAGTTACATTCACAAACGCAACAATTTGTTATACAATATATACTATAGAGAGCTATGGTATAACCAACTTTAAACAGTGTTATGCTATAAGTGAGGCTCCTCCTCTTGCCCGAGTACAATGGAATTAGGAATTCTCATTTTTCAGCCAATCGACAACATGGAAAAATAACTAAAATTGACTCCAAGTCTATCTGAAGTCCTATCAGGCATATAAATACCTTTACATATAGCTATAGGGACCACATTCATATTACATTTTAAATTGTCGATAGTACAATATATATATACATGTATCATATCATAAATCAATCCATCAATATTTATTTATAAATATTTTTGTTGCTGTAGATGTTTATATTAAAGTGTCATTAACTCATTTGTAGTTGTTTCACAAGCAATATAGACTATGCCTGCTGTGAAATCTTTGTATAATTTGTGCCAATAAATTATTACTTGTTATAAAAACCTTAAAATGTATACTTACATCACTGTATTTGAAACTTTGAATGACAATAACTTATACAAAATAACTGAATAAATCTCAAGGATTTACAATGCAATGAAGGATTTCGGAACAATACAACATATATTTGACTTGTCCTTTGTGGTCTTACAATATGTGAAGTCTGTGTGTGGATTATAAATGTCGTGTAGTGATTAATTCAATTATATTTGATCAGAATGGATATATAATTTTATAAGAATGTTATTTTTAATTAAAACATTAGACATTCAAGTGTAATATGAAGAAGATTTATTGCTTCACATTTGAACGTTTTCAAACTACAACAACTTCAAAACACAATAAACAATAAATGGCTTTTGGTAATTGGGTCTTGCCCGTCCCCTCCATATTCAATGTTTTGTCTGTATCTGAATGAGTTTTATAAACACCTAGTTAATTTGAAAATGTTTTATGATTATTTTAATTTCATTATCAATTTTACTATAATCATATATTTCTGAGACCATGTAATTCAATATTATTCATTTTGTATTAAACAATACCTTGAAATTTAAAACATCAGTCTGTAAAAATATTGGATTTCCTTTTAAATTTTTAAAGAGAAGAGAGAGAGGGGGGAACTAGTATCTTTAAACATCTTAGAACTTCAGAATATCAATCTTTATAAGGAACCGAATAGCCACCAATTTTCAGTTGAAGGTTTTACCCCAATGGGGTTTTTCATATGTGAAAGTTTTCTTTGATTTGCCTTCATAACATCAGAATTAATTAACCTTCCCAAAGCTTTAATCACATCAGACCAAAATTTTTTTTTTAAATCAGAAGAGATTTGGTAATATGAACTATACCAATATTCCACATCTTTATCATCTATATATATATCCGTTTTATTTCTATTATTTCTTAACCATGTTGCTAATATTTCTATGTGTAATATGAAATTATATGGCGCAATTGGGTCACCTTGCTTGACCTTGAAGAAAGTTGATAGATTACCAAATTTTAACTATTTTTTATACAATCCCCAAACCCCAAAAGTCAGTGTTTTACCTCTTTCTTTGAAACAGAATCAGAAGTTTTTTTCAAAATCTATGTTTACAAACAATGAACAAAATGATAACTAAAAAATGATTTTGGAATAAATAAAAAAATGGATGTGTCTCTTCATCTTTATTTTTTATTTAAATCTTGATCTATTATGTTTATCTAAATTTCTGTCACATATGTACTAGTGAAAAACACAGGTAAAATACAGATAAATCAAACTAACATTAAGGAAATAGACTATAATCATTGTAACAACATGTTCCCTAATACTTGTTTTTAAAATGTATGCGTTCAGGGAATCAGCCAAATTTACGGGGGGTTCCCACCTTCCCCACTTTTTATATAACAAAGGAAAGTGTTGATATAAGAGAACAATGGCAAACCAATTATAGTCTGTTTCATACTAGGTAACTTGTCTTACCTGTGTAAAAGTAACCTGTTTGAAAGTTACCTTTGTCATTTACCTGTATATGACTATACAGCCTATATGTAGCATATAGTAGTATATAGTGAAAAATACTTTGATTTATATCTATACTTATTAACAGCAATTTAAGACTTAACACATGATTACATCAGAAAAACATTTATTTTTACTTTTTAACTATTGATTTCTTTAATTTTTTATTAATTAATATTATTTCATATTACACAAAATACAGTAAAATTTAGTATATATCATTCATATTTAACAACTACAATTATATCAAAATGTGTTCTGGTTATTGACACTTCATTAATGTTACACATAGAGTAATACACAATTATTAATACTATTTCATATTAAATACATTAAGTATCTTTCATTCCTTCACTCAAATACAAATATTTTCATATATTACATATATATTAATTACATGCATTTATAGTCAAACATTTCCATACTTGTACATAATGATACCTTATACATAATGATAATCTTTCATTCGATTTTACATATATATAAGTACATGCATTTATAGTCATTTCTTCACTATTAACTTAAAGTTCACAAGTCATTGGCCCACATTTCGCCTTTGTTGTTCTTCACACTATACATGTAACCATCATATGCTAGATTTCGTGTGCCATGTTTGTTTGTCACAAACTTGACCTGAAGCTGAGCATTCGCCATGATAGAGCTTCACAATTGGAAATGATTCCTACATGATGAATTTTCGAGGCCCAATATACGTAACTTTAGAGAAATTTTCGTGATTCTGAATAATTCTGAAAAAAAAACCAGTTGATAACCATGCAAAAATAAGCCTAAAACGAAGTAAACCTGAGCGGTAATTAACAAGAAACTCTTGACAAAAAATTCCAAATAATTGAAAATGATTCAGGTGGGGCCCACTTCAACAACAAACCGAAGGTAGAAGACGGTTCGAAATGGTCGCGTGTTTACAAATAGCGTGTTGCAACTGCTGCTGTACAGGTAACCGCGAAATAATTAATCTTGAATATTGCTGGTACCAGTTAATCTTAACTAAATCTATAAATATAATAAGTTATTAGGCTTGATTTTCGCTTCAAGTTTTGCTGAAAGTTACGTATATTGGGCCTTTAATTAATTGCAACACTCATCATCATTTCGGTAATTAGTGAAGGCTGTGATCACTTTAGCTCACCTGGATGGGAGTGAGAGCTTGGATAATTAGAGTCTATTAATAAGTTTTATAATAGATATAAAATATGTAGAGCATCTATAAGATTTTTAATTATTAATGATTTGTTAAACAACTGACTCTAATTTTTATTATATCATATTTTAGTCTTATATGATAAACATATATTACATTGATAAACAAAATTTCCATTTGAAAAATATTGTTTTCAATATTTATTTATTAAAAGTGCACATGTATCTGCAAATGTATAATAAAAATATATATCCATATAAGATATAGAGGTTCATCACTGATTAAAACACAGGTAAAAACTCAGGTAAGAACTCAGGTAAGAACACAGGTAAATACAGGTAAATAATTCCAAAATTATTCAGAAACAGACTATAATCCTTCTAACAACATTCTCCCCCATACGTTTTTTTAAAAAGTGGGGAAGGTGGGATACAGCCAAATTTACCTGTATCAGGTCTGATACAAGGTGTGAAGATCTGGAGATAATAACCCCGGGGCCCTGATTGTTAGATGGGAACGGGTCATCACACCTTATACGGCGTATCTCTGAATGCCAACATTTTTAATTTGCCTACAGGGTAGTTTGTTGTGATAGGTATTATAGTCTTTTTCCTTAAAGTAGTCTAAGTTCCAACAGGTAAATTTACCTGTAAAAGTTACCTGTTGGTACTCTGCAGGCACAACTATTACCAAAAAATTCATCATGAAATTATCTGCATGATACTTTTTTTAATCAGTTATATTTAATTGAATTGTGTAATAAATAATGTAAATATTATAAGATTTGTGATTATTAATTACAATTAAATGCTTAAGATACTTTCTAGAAAAAAATATTTTTTTTAACTCACCCTAGAATTATTTTATTCTTAATCTTAAAAAATACTGTTGCAAAAATAAAAATATATGATATTTTTGAATATAATAGCTAAAGTTGATTAATCTATTAAGTTTGGTGATTGATTTCGATAGGTTCTAAATTCAAATTAATATAAAAATTACTTTTCATTTCAATTTTAGTACATTTTTGCTTGGATATGTATGACTTATATAATACCAACTTACTCAATAATTTAATACCCCTAGAAAGTGAGGTTTATTGAATCAAAGGTATTGTTTTCATTACCTCATTACAAGCTCATTGTAACCGTTCAATTCATCCATTACCCGAAACCTTACTGTTTATCAGTACAAGATACAGTGCATATATCTACAGTGCAAAATGCAAATAGATACATGTACAATACAATACACTTGCAACACATAAACCACAGAGGACAATGAATTACCTTAATTCAAAAAGATGCTTGTTATTTCTGGTTTCAAAAAGTTGTACAAATTTTTACATATTAGGTTTTCTATGGGAATACGGTTTGATGAAATGTTGTTCATGATGACTCCATTTTATTATGAAATGGTACGTGCCAATGTCCCAATACGTACAAATCTTATTAATTCGATTTATTTTATTAAACTGTCCCATTTCAAGATTGAGTTATGAGACGACAATCTAATTTTTGCGATTTGTTTAAACAAATAGCTTTTTTTAAAATACGTTTTAAGACCAAAATTACCACCAATACATTTTCAAAGTGAACATTTTTATGATACATTTATATAGCCTATACATTTTTGTTAAAAAATATCTGTCATCTGTATTTTCTGTTTGCTACACATATCCCAAATCTACCGTATTCTAAACAATTTGTTCCCTATACTATCTGTCAGTGCCCTTTTCAACCATTTCATCGTAACATGTATAGTTATCTGAATTTTTAACTTTAGCAAATATTTGAAAATTCTAAGCTTTCGAATAATAATAATTGATGATCATGATATTTGGTATACTTTTCTTAACCCCTAAATTCTCTTACAAAATTAAAAAGCATTTTTTTCAATATTAGACACTTTATGAAACCCCCACACTTCAGATTCATAATTCAAAATGCTACTTACAAAAGTGTCAAAAAAACTAAGTAGGGGTTTGAAATTGAAATATTTTCTTTTACAAACATTCGTAATTCGACCTTGTCCCAGCTGTTTTCTCTCGTGTTCTCTAGAATTTTCCAATATATATCATCAGAATTCCTAGATAACCAAAACACATTTCTAACAATTTAGGACTAATTACTTAATTTAATAATTTTCTATATTTCTCTTTATTTCTTCTATATATGGTTATCTCTGGATTGTATATTTTCTGTACAATTAAGTGCTGATAACACGTACATTTCATATTTTTTTTATTTCGTTATATCTGTATCCTTGTATTTAAGAAGAAATCAAATTGTATATTTTATTTACAATTAAGTGCTGATAACACATTTCATATTTTTTTTTATTTCGTTATATCTGTATCCTTGTATTTAAGAAGAAATCAAATTGTATATTTTATTTACAATTAAGTGCTGATAACACATTTCATATTTTTTTTTATTTCTTTATATCTGTTTCCTTGTATTTAAGAAGAAATCAAATTGTATATTTTATTTACAATTAAGTGCTGATAACACATTTCATATTTTTTTTTATTTCTTTATATCTGTTTCCTTGTATTTAAGAAGAAATCAAATTGTATATTTTATTTACAATTAAGTGCTGATAACACATTTCATATTTTTTTTTATTTCTTTATATCTGTTTCCTTGTATTTAAGAAGAAATCAAATTGTATATTTTATTTACAATTAAGTGCTGATAACACATTTCATATTTTTTTTGATTTCTTTATATCTGTTTCCTTGTATTTAAGAAGAAATCAAATTGTACAATTTAATGCATATGTATAAGTGCTGACTGTCCACAGTTAAAACTCAGGTAAGGTGAGTTCAGAGGTAAATCACAGGTTAAGTGAAATGGGCAGTTTATATGAAACAGTATATAATTGACTTCCCATTGTTTCCAAAAACAACACCTACCTATTGTTAAAAAAAATGTTGGAGATCGGAGAACACACCCCTTATACATGTATGACCTTTTCTTATATTTGTAGGTACAGGCTGCTGACAGTCAAGACCGAGGGTTCATTCCCACTTAGTCAACATCTTAAAAAGTACCAATTACCTGTATTTTTACCTGGACAAAACCGAGTATAGTCTCTTTCAATATTTACAAGTCTAATAATTACCTGTTCATTCATTTCAAGTTGAACCTAGCCTTCGATAGAAAATACTTTGTACTTTACAAAATGAAAAATGCTTTAATAAACATTGTAAAGGGAATAATTTAATACAATGACGCATTCAACAGGTGAGTTGTTACCTAATAATTATAGTTACTTTTCAAAAACAGGCTATAGCGCTAGCCTTATCCGTAATTAGTACCCATTGTTCTCACCCTGTACCTGTGGCCTATTACTAAAATACAAGGATATATTGGCTGAGTGGGACGTTTTCCAAAACGTCTGACTATGGTGTTGCTGGTGTCTGCAATAATGCAGCCATCAGCAAAACCATAATTTATCATAATTAAGCGGAACTCCGATAATTATAGACTCAGAAACATGTGAATTAAATTATATAATATGGGAAGACACCAGACCTTGTATCTTCTATGAACTGAAACCTAAATACAAACACATACATATAACAGATAATAAAATAGCCAAGACAAAAGTAATATTCTAACATACCACAATCGGTAAAGCAGTATGGTGCAGTTTAATTCATTTTTTCGACATACTGTATTTTTTACTTAATTTAAAAGGTGCAGCACATGTGTGTGTTACGTCATCTTACAATATGTAATACACCTGTATATCAATACTTCGGAATATCAGGTATTATTTCACTTATATCACAGACTTAGATTTTAACTAAGTCCGTGCTTGTATGGAACATGATTTATTAGCTTTGAGTGTATAATAAAATATCATAAACAATTAATAACTATACCTTCAAGTATAACTCTTCTAATATTTAGAAATGTCAGCTGGCCATTATATATGATTATAACAGACATTGACACATTAGTTTGATCCCAATATGACAAGGATTTTCATTAATTTAAAAGTCTATAACTTTATGGTCTTGATTACCATTGTACATTTTTACTCATACTTGTATTTGTAACATATGTGATGTAATGTGTGACACTATAGTGCTGAGTTTAAATAAGTCAATTTTACAGTAAAAACAACTGTTGGGGCTCAAAAGCCATACAAGAAAATAAAATATACATTGGTCTGAGACAAGGCTCTCCAATGTCAGTGATTTAATTTTTAATGACTAATAGCCAGAACCTGATTTGCGTCTTATATCCTCATATAACTACATATATTACCAAAGTTATGATTTAATATCTCTATCCATGGAGGACTTAATTAGCAGAAACGAAATTATGACAGAAAGATGGAACACGGGAACACCCAATTTTGACTAAATTATGAGAGAAATAAAGGTACAGATATATATATATATAAAGTACCGCGGAATGAGATTAGAGCTGCTATCTAAGTTTGTGATGGTACTTGGAGATTTTAATTAATCATATATATATATAAGTGTATCTGATTTTATTTCGAATTCATGAATGACAATAACATGAATGTCAAAGCACCGACAAAACTTGCGATCTTTACAATGTAATGCTGTGGTCAAAGTCATGCTTTAAGATTTTTCATCATTACGCGGACTGCAAACACGACCGGTATACATGCAGTGCCTGTATCAGTACCTGGCTATCAAGTCACTCCCCTGGAACAAATCTCAGGTGTGACAGACTGGAGTCAGCCATGCATGGCCACTATACAGATAATTGACAAGTTCAAGTTCTTTATTCCTTAAGTCATTCGACTCATTGGATACAAATATATACAAATAATCACACAATAGAACCATACAACAACACGAAGCACATCAATTAACATAGGAGAGTACATATATGTAACAACACACTTAAATAAGTTGCAAGCTTAATTTGTTGGCATGGAACAAACATTTTCCTAAGTTTCTGATTTCTATTACATTTTTGGTATTAAGAAGTAGAATTAGTTTAAACATACTCGGGTTCTTTACATAATATTTCTTTATATGTTTTATACGAATTTCATTATAATATGGGCATTTTAAAACGAAGTGAAATTCATCTTCTACGTCACGTGATTTACATACAGTACAAAATCTATTTTTACGTTCAACATTCAACGTTCTTGCTTAAAAATATCACTTAATCTCTCCTTAATAATAGGAAGCATGTCAGTATATATATTTGGATTTTCACATAAATGACCAAGACCAATTCTACTTAATTCCATTTTAACGTTCATTAACCATACATCATTAGTCTTCACCATATCACAATAGCATGACTTTAATATACAGTTATCTGTATTTAAAAGTTTTATCCAGTATTTGAAGATTCTAAATTTACGAATTAAACACAACGGGTATCTTCCAAGTTCGTAATATATCATATTGTTCATAGAATTTTTTCGCACGCCAAGTAAACGTTTGCAAAAATTTAAATGAATTTTTTCGATATCAGGAGCAGCATGAAAACCCCAAATCTCTGCACCATAACTCAAAATACTATTTACGTAGGTATCAAAAACAGCTAAGCTAGTTTCAAAATTGAAATAATTTGAATTACATACATTTAAAAGTGCGAAAAGAGCCTTTCTGTTACATGTTTTTGTGTCTCTCTGAATTTACCATTATAGTTCAATAATACTCCTAAATAATTAAACTTATCTACCACCTCTAATTGACAACCATCATGCATCCACATTTCATTATCTCTAGTTTTCCCACCATTTCTAAACACAATAATTTTAGTTTTATTTGTATTGACCGTCAGGCCCCATTTAGTGGTATACTTCTCTAGGGAGTTAATCATTTCTTGAAATCCTTCTGCAGTTTCTGATAACAACACCATATCATCTGCATACATTAATTAAAACATATATAATCTCTTTTATTTCTATAGATGTACAGTTATCAGATATACATTGCATTTCGCAGTCATTAACATACAATGAAAATAGGAGAGGCGACACAATTTCCCCTTGAAACAATCCGTTCTCACAATCAAAATAATCAGAAAGAGAACAATTATATTTCACACAACGTTTAACACTATCATTTAATGAACGTATTATCTAAAGCATTTTACCACAAAAACCTTCCTTAATCATTTTATACCATAAATATTGTCTATTTACGAAATCAAAGGCCTTCTTATAGTTGACAAAACAGCAATAGAGTCTTCTTCTACCTTTTAATGTTCTATTAATTAATGACTGTAAAGCAAACACCGCATCAATTGTAGATAATTTTTTTCGAAAACCAAATTGTGCATCTGTTATTTTGTTATACTCAGCATCAAATTCTACAAGTCTATTATTAAAGAGTAACTGTAGTGCAAAACCATCTTTTGTGTATGGAAAGATTGGTGAATAGTAAGTGAGATAATTCTCACGAAAAAAATGTTTTTGTAAAAATTATGAAGTTTTGACCATTTTTCTAAATTTCACACCTGAACGCAAATCAGAAAATCCCCGATTTTGCCATACGACCGGAAGTGACGTCACAACGGTGACCGCACTGATAGACTTGTGTAGTCATTATCTTAAAATTATATGAATCGTATCACGACTTGTTATTTGTACAGAGTCTTCTATTCAAGACTATGACACTTATTATATATCAAGGTTGTATGGAGTTCATTAATGACCCTACTGATAATTCCAAGGTGTTGTATGGTATGACGTGGGTGTGATGATGGACGGACGTACAAGTCGGAGCTCCCGACATGTTTCGTCTATACTTCCATATTACTAATGTTCCTGGTGGTAATTTTTGACAAGAATGTGTGGTACATGACCATTTACTGGATGTCTGTAAGGCTCATTCCCCGAACACCAACTCTGGTAACTTGAAAGAAAGATGTTTATATAGGAAATCCTTTGAAGTTTAAGTTATAGTCTGTTTCAACTAATAATATCAACTCATTTGATTTGTAGACATATATGATACTTTGAAACTCAGTAAGGAAATGAATAAAATATTTTCATATAATACAGCCTTAAGTAATAGAAAATGATCATTAAATATTATTTTTTTAGATTCAATAAATGAAAAATAGTAATTGAAATACATTATTTGAAAATGAATCTCCTCAATCGAATTATTTAAAGCATATTGATAATAAAATGAAGTTTTTATTCATGTTATAGTAATACATATTTAATACCGCACCGAAAGATAATTATTAGACATCAGTATCTTAATTAAAAAAACATTAAATGAAGACAGATAATACTAAACTGATGTCACACAAATTCAACACAATTAAATCTGTACAAGTTAAACTAATATATACTATGATATAAATAAACCATTTGACCGGCTAGGGTTCGGTATGTAAGTATTTTGTATAAACTTTACAAAAATGGAATAAAAATAAAAAATAATTTGGGTGGTTTAAAGCTTAATTATCTGACAGAACACCAAAGGGAAATTTTTGATTGATACCAATCAAATACTTAATCCATATTAGCAGGAGTTCCTCAAGGATCTGTTCTTTGGTCCTTTTTATTGCTATCATTTATTGATATAAAACAGCTGATGTAACTTCTTATATTAACTTGTTTGCAGTTGATACTTCTCTATATGTTATTGCAGATAGTGATGATGACCCTAATACACCTGCTGATATACTAAATGATGATCTTTTATCAATCCCTGCTTGGACTAATCAAGGAATGGCAAATTATTTTAATTCAACTAAAACAGTAGCATTAACTTTTACTCTGGGCCTTCTAATCCTCATCTCCTTCTTTTCTTTAATGGCCATACTATAATGCAGCATGACCGCCACAAACATATTGTTTCTATATATGACCTTGTAGGTTATGTTAATTTAGATGTTTTTTGAATGGTGTAGTTGGTATATGTCAGATGAAATAAATTCAACTATACTAATCATACTAGTCCATACATACATATATAAGTTCTAACAGATTCTAGATGCGTAAGTAATGCATTCATATTTTAATAACTAAATGAGATCTCAAAATGTAATTTATATAAATCACAATAAAGGTATGAGAGTGATTGAGAAAGGGATCTTTAATTGATAAAACATGATACTGCTAATTTCCTACTCCATCTACATCGAAATAACATAAACTAAGTCGTAATTACGAGATAGCTAAGTCGTAATTATGAGATAACTAAGTCGTAATTACGACATAAAAAGTTTACTTCATGTGGCACTAACCGGTTTCCGTATTTTTGCATCTTTTTATGTAATAAAAAATGTCAAACAAATATGAAAGTTGCAGTCGCCTTTCTCAAGTTTACAACTACCTCAGTAATGAAACGGTGAAAAAGTCATTTGTTTTTAAAAAGCAGGGCTCTGAGTCCTGATCCGGGGGGGGGGTGTTCTGCTGGGGAGGGGGTGTTCTGCTGGGGGGGAGGGGGTGTTCTGCTGAGGGAGGGGGTGTTCTGCTGGGGAGGGGGGTGTTCTGCTGGGGGGGAGGGGGTGTTCCGCTGAGGGAGGGGGTGTTCTGCTGGGGAGGGGGGTGTTCTGCTGGGGAGAGGGGTGTTCTGCTGGGGAGGGGGTGTTCTGCTGGGGAGGGGTTGTTCTGCTGGGGAGGGGGTGTTCTGCTGGGGAGAGGGGTGTTCTGCTGGGGAGGGGGTGTTCTGCTGGGGAGGGGTTGTTCTGCTAGGGAGGGGGTGTTCAACTGTGGGGGTGTTCTGCTGGGAGGGGGGGTGTTCTGCTGGGGAGGGGGTGTTCTGTTGGAGAGGGGGTGTTCTGCTGGGGAGGGGGTATTCTGCTGGATGGGGTGTTCTGCTGGGGGGGGGGTTGTTCTGCTGGGGAGGGGTATTCTTCTGGGGAGGGGTTGTTCTGCTGGGGGGGGGGGTTCTGCTGTGGATGGGGTGTTCTGCTGAGGATGGGGTGTTCTGCTGAGGAGGGGGGTTTTGCTAGGGGAGGGGGGTGCTGGGGGATGTTCTGATGGGGAGGGGGTGTTCTGCTAGGGAGGGGTGTTCTACTGGGGGGGGGGGGTGTTCTGCTGGGGAGGGGGTGTTCTGCTGGGGAAGGGGTGTTCTGCTGGGGTGGGGTTTTCTGCTGGGGGATGTTCTGCTGGGAAGGGGTGTTCTGCTGGGGAGGGGGTGTTCTGCTGGGGAGGGGGTGTTCTGCTGGGGAGGGTGTATTCTGCTGGGGGGGGGTGTTCTGCTGGGGGGTGTTCTGCTGGGGAAGGGGTGTTCTGCTGGGGAGGGGGTATTCTGCTGGGGGGGGGGTGTGTTCTGCTGGGGGGGGTGTTCTGCTGGGAAGGGGTGTTCTGCTGGGGAGGGGGTGTTCTGCTGGGGAGGGGGTGTTCTGCTGGGAAGGGGTTGTTCTGCTGGGGAGGGGGTGTTCTGCTGGGGGGGGGGGGGTCGTTCTGCTGGGGGAGAGGGTGTCCTGCTGGGGGGGGTTGTTCTGCTGGGGAGGGGTTGTTTTGCTGGGAAGGGGTGTTCTGCTGGGGAGGGGGTGTTCTGCTGGGGAGGGGGCGTTCTGCTGGGGAGGGGGTATTCTGCTGGGGGGTTGTTCTGCTGGGGGGGTGTTATGCTGGGGGGTGTTCTGCTGCGGGGGGGGATGTTCTGCTGGGGGGGGGGGGGGTTACGCTGGGGAGGGGGTGTTTTGCCGGGTGTGTGTGTTCTGCTGGGGGTGTTCTGTTGGGGTGGTGTTCTCTTGGGGGTGTTCTTCTGGGGGGTGTTCTGTTGGGGGGTGTTGTTCTGCTGGGGGGTGTTCTTCTGGGGGTTGTTCTGCTGGGGGTGTTCTCTTTGGGGGTGTTCTGCTAGGGGGGGGGAGTCTGCTGGGGGGTGTTCTGTTGGGGGTTGTTACGCTGGGGAGGGGGTGTTTTGCCGGGTGTGTGTGTTCTCTTTAGCTTCATCGACGACATCCGCCATGTAAATCGTGGCCACATCCAAGTAAACATCAAGTCATTAAAGTGAGAACAGAGTCATCAAAAACAAAATCTCAAGTAAACAAAGATGGTGACCGTAAACCTTGCTCATAATCTTCATCACACTGAACATGATTTTTATGACGTCATAGATAAAGCTTGTTCAATAAGAGTCTTGTCGCGCCGCTTCGAATAACACGGAAAACGCCCTTACGTCAAACGCTCACATGACTAATTATTATCATTGGCACCACAATTTCATTCAAACTGGGCTGTTCCGCCAATGTCGTATAAATGACAACGCCTATACAAACGCAGCTAATAAACTAATTATTTGGAAAAAAAATATCAATGAAATTAAGCAACTGTGCTATAGTAAAGTGAAAATATATGGATTGAAAATCATTTTTTGAACTTTCATAGTGCTATCATGTCCATATTTAACATGAAGCCCTAGCTGATGACAGGTCTAGTTATTTTGTACTTTTCATGTGTCTATGTATACTTGTATATATTTCCTGTGTTCATATTTAGCATGAAGCCCTAGCGGATAACAGTTCTAGTTATCTTGTACTTTTCATGTGTCTATGTATACTTGTATATATTTCCTGTGTCCATATTTAGCATGAAGCCCTAGCGGATGACAGTTGTAGTTATCTTGTACTTTTCATGTGTCTATGTATACTTGTATATATTTCCTGTGTCCATATTTAGCATGAAGCCCTAGCGGATGACTGTTTTAGTTATCTTGTACTTTTCATGTGTCTATGTATACTTGTATATATGTCTATGTATACTTGTATATATTTCCTGTGTCCATATTTAGCATGAAGCCCTAGCGGATGACAGTTGTAGTTATCTTGTACTTTTCATGTGTCTATGTATACTTGTATATATTTCCCGTGTCCATATTTAGCATGAAGCCCTAGCGGATGACAGTTGTAGTTATCTTGTACTTTTCATGTGTCTATGTATACTTGTATATATTTCCCGTGTCCATATTTAGCATGAAGCCCTAGCGGATGACAGTTGTAGTTATCTTGTACTTTTCATGTGTCTATGTATACTTGTATATATTTCCTGTGTCCATATTTAGCATGAAGCCCTAGCGGATGACAATTGTAGTTATCTTGTACTTTTCATGTGTCTATGTATACTTGTATATATTTCCTGTGTCCATATTTAGCATGAAGCCCTAGCGGATGACAGTTGTAGTTATCTTGTTCTTTTCATGTGCCTATGTATACTTGTATATATTTCCTGTGTCCATATTTAGCATGAAGCCCTAGCGGATGACAATTGTAGTTATCTTGTACTTTTCATGTGTCTATGTATACTTGTATATATTTCCTGTGTCCATATTTAGCATGAAGCCCTAGCGGATGACAGTTGTAGTTATCTTGTACTTTTCATGTGTCTATGTATACTTGTATATATTTCCTGTGTCCATATTTAGCATGAAGCCCTAGCGGATGACAATTGTAGTTATCTTGTACTTTTCATGTGTCTATGTATACTTGTATATATTTCCTGTGTCCATATTTAGCATGAAGCCCTAGCGGATGACAGTTGTAGTTATCTTGTTCTTTTCATGTGTCTATGTATACTCGTCTGTTTAATCAATACTGAGTTCAGATTATAGTTTTGTTGACGTTTCGGTATTATCTGATTTTTTTTCCTGAGTTTGTTCAAACCGTCAATATACATACAATTGTTACAATGTACAATATTTCATATTTTCTAACATTAAGCTTAAGCATGAACAATGTGTACCATTGTGCTCAATAACTAAGTCGTAATTACGAGATAGCTAAGTCGTAATTATGAGATAGCTAAGTCGTAATTACGAGATAGCTAAGTCGTAATTACGAGATAACTAAGTCGTAATTACGACATAAAAAGTTTACTTCATGTGGCACTAACCGGTTTCCGTATTTTTGCATCTTTTTATCAGTTGGATTTTTTTCATAATTTTTCAGAATCCTGAAAAAATTCCTGAAGTTACGTATATTGGGCCTTAAACATATGACAATAATTATGTTTATTTACAAAAATCGGAAAAAAAGGTACATGTTTAATCAATATATGACAAAAATTTACACAATCTGAAACTTATATACTTATCAATAAATATGATAATTTACACATATATATCTGAAATCGATGTAAATCTGCTGCTGTTTTATGCAGTACCTATTTATCATTTATTTGCAAATATCATTAGTTATTGAGTATCGGATTAGTTACCGGAGGTTGATTTACCTGTGTACTTTACCTGTACAACATTTCTGCTATAGACTATAACTCACTATCATCACAACTGACCACCTAAGTAAACATGTTTTTATAAGCAGAGTTGGTGTTCGGGGAAGTCCCCGTCTGTAACTAATGCCTCCAAAGAAGCGCCAGAAAGCTACAAAGGCCTCGAAAACTTCTGACAACAACGTCGGCCCACAGTCACAGGTGAGCGCAGTTAACCCGTGCATGAGCAGTGGTATAGCTTGTACACGTATACGTATAACACGAGCATGGCTAGTCAACCTTCTGCTTGTTCCCCTGGCCCTATGCTTCAACAATGGCCCAACAACTTACCGTACATGAATAATGGACAACCTCCGACTCCTGGTTTTTACCCCATGACGTCTCCTACGTCTATGGTCCCACCCAACATGGTCCAGGCCAACATGGCGACACCATCGTCGGATAACCCCCCAGCGTGGGCCCTGGCTCTTATAAATCCTCTTATTTCGAAGGTGGACACATTGACAAGTAAACTGTCAAAGTTGGATACGGTTGAGAAACTTTTCCGAGAACTCCATGAAGATGTCCGGAATCTAAAGACCCGGCTAGACGAAATTGAAGGATCTCAAAATTTTATTAATAGACAATTTGAAGAAAACAGACAAAACTTCCCTGACCTCAATAAGCTACAGCAAACCCTTGTAACAGTCACCGATGACATTACTGATTTGAAGTGCAGATCGATGAGAGATAATTTGCTGTTTTTCGGTATCGAGGAATCGAGCGAGCCGGACTTTGTTGATAAAGTCGACGTGACGACAGGGGTAGCGTCCCGTGTACCTACCGAGGACTGCATTGAAAAAATCAAGTTGCTCGCGAATGATAAATTAAAATTTCAAGAAGATCTAATTATCGATAGGGCTCATAGGATTGGCCCTAAGTCAGCTGGAAAAATAAGACCTATCAATTTCAACAAAAAGAAAGATTGAGGAAAACGTCCCACAATTTGAGGGGGTCCAACATTTACATCTCGGATCAGTATCCCAAGGAAGTCCAGGAAGTCCGGAAAAAACTCTGGCCAGTCTGGAAACAGGCTCGTGACAACAAAAAGAGGGCGGTGTTTGTAAGGGATAAACTTTACATAGACGGAGAACTGTATAGGGATCCCGACCCTCCTGTTTCGTCCGTACCAACTGGTAATCACAGGGGCACCTCTAGGCACAACGGCGGTCATCATAAAAGGTAGGACAATGTGGAGCGCGAGTCATTTTCGGACTCTTCTATAAGTTTCCTATCTTGGAATGTGAATGGCGGTCTAGAAAGAAAAGTCAACTCCACAAGTTTCAAAAACTTTATTAAAACCTACAATGTAATTATTTTAAACGAATGCTGGATACCAAATGATTTTCAGTTAGAGATTGACGGTTTCCATTCATGTATTATTCCCAGAAAACTTACAAATACCACTCAAGGTGGAGGAATGGTAGTATTAATTGACTTGAAGTTAAAAGAGTATGTTTCTGTTTGTGAAATTTTACATGATTCTATAGTTTGGTTGAAAATAGATAAAAATTTGCTGTGTAATAACAGAGATGTTTTCTTAGCTGGTGTGTATATACCACCCGTAAATTCCGTATATTACAATAAATATGATTGTGATTTATTCGGTGAGCTGGAAGAAAGTTTAAATCGTTACTACACTGATGGAGATATTATGTTGATTGGTGATTTCAATAGTCGTACTGGCACTAAATGTGATTTTGTACATGACGACAATATTCATGTTGGTTTAGAGAGAACACTCTCCGACTTTTTTGATTATATCCCTGACGATGATTGTAAAGTCCGTGTTAACCCTGATGAAATTGTAAACCACTTTGGTAATAGGTTAATAGATTTTTGTAAAACAACAGGTGTACGCATATTTAACGGCAGGGATGCGGACGGCTTCTCTAATGACTATACATTTTGTGGTCACAATGGTTTAAGCGTTATCGATTATTTAATTTTACATCCATGCCTTTTCAATGTTATCAAAAAGTTCATAGTGTGTAACTTCAATGTATTGTCAGACCACGCCCCATTACACTTGCAGTTGTTTACTCGCTTCTCATTGGACGAGCGTGCTACTACACACGCGACAACGTATACGAGTACCGAGGTACCGACTTACCGTTGGAATGACGAATTCGGTGATAAGTTTTTAGATACACTTGCGATTAATATTGAGAATATTAACGCGGCTGTCACTCTGGCTGGTGAAGTAACACAGCAGTCTATCGATACATGCGTTGGTCTATTTACCAACGAATTGACTCGTGCCATGAACCCCTTTATTACGCGCGTTAATGTTCGCGACGACAACAATACTGCACGTGCTGTTGGGCGTGACCTGAGAAATAGTGGAACACACGTGTGTGAGGACAAACCTTGGTTTGACCCGGAGCTGAAGCGTCTATTTTATAATTACAAAAACGCCTTATATCTGTTCAACAGCTGTAAATCTTCCAATAATCATAAATATTTGATTGACAAAAAAAGGTTGTATAAAACTGTGGAAGCTAATAAGAAAAGAGAGTATATGAAATGTGAGGGTGATATGTTGGAATATCTTCGAAAGTACAATCCCAAGCAATTTTATAAAAAAATCTCACCCTCTAAATCTTCTGACGCCAAACTAAATGTTGATGTTTTTTATAACCACTTTAAAAATTTGGCATCAGAAACTGATGTTGATACTGATTACAATATCTCGGATTATGATCCACTTGAAAATACGCTACCATTATATGAGGAACTAGATCGTCCTATTGTCATTGACGAAATTGATAAAGCTATTCGTAATTTAAACCGCGGGAAATCGCACGGTATTGATGGATTATTAAATGAATGTTTTTTAGTCGGTAAGGATTTATTATTACCTAGTTTATGTAGATTATTTAACTTAATTTTTGATTCTGGTTGTTTCCCATCTGATTGGTCAGTGGCCATTATAACTCCAGTCCACAATAAAGGTGTTAAAACGGACCCTAATAATTTTCGGGGCATTAGCTTATTAAGTTGTCTCGGGAAGCTATTTACGTCAATCCTAAATACTAGATTAGCAAATTGGTCTGCATCCTATGATATTATTAGCGATGCGCAGTTTGGCTTTCGCCCTGGCCTGAGCACTGTGGATGCAATTTTTGCGCTACATTCAATTATAACTAAATCTCTCAGTGAAAATAAGCGTTTATATTGTTGCTTTGTCGATTTCCGGAAAGCTTTTGATTGTGTAGACAGATTTAATCTGTGGTATAAATTATCAAAATTAGGAGTTCGGGGCAGGCTTCTTCATATCATTAAATCAATATATAATAATGTAAAATCTTGTGTGAAACTTAAAGGTTGTTTATCAGATTTCTTTGACAATGATGTCGATCTATTGCAAGGCGAAATTTTATCGCCGATACTCTTTTCCATGTATATTAATGACTTTGAATCATTTTTCATATCAAACCATAGCCAGCACTTTGATTTCGAAGAATTGAGCCTTTTCCTTATGTTATATGCGGACGACCTAGTGTTGTTTTCGGAAACTGTAGAAGGTTTACAAGAATCTTTAGACAAGCTTGCTACTTACTGTGAACAATGGAAATTAACTGTTAATATCGAAAAAACAAAAGTTGTAGTTTTTCGTAAAAGCGGCAGATTAAAAAATAATGAAACATGGACATATCATGGCAAAAGGCTCGATTGTGTTGATCAATTCTCCTATCTTGGTATACTGTTTAGATATAATATTAAGTTTAATAACATACAGAAACAATTATCTGACCAAGGGCGTAAAGCAATGTTTGCTTTATTTTCCAAGTGCTCTAATTTGAATCTTAATTACAAAACTATGTTGAGTTTATGGGTACTTATGTTAGTAGTATACTATGTTATGCCTGTGAACTTTGGGGTTCCTCCAAAGGATTAGATATAGAGAAAGTACATTTGACATTTTGTAAAAAGTTGCTTAAAGTAAAAAAGTCTACAAATAATGCCATGGTATATTGGGAACTTGGTCGTTTCCCACTAGAATATACAAGGAAATATAGAATGATTAAATTTTGGTTTAAACTGCTTGGCACAAACAATTGTATTTTGAATACCGCATATACATTTTTAATGAAAGGAAAAACCCGTACTTGCTTTAATTGGGTACAGAATGTGAAAAATGTTTTATATACTCTGGGTTTCGGTGATGTTTGGCTTAGTCAATCACCAAATCATTTTAAATTAATTTTACCATGTATACGTCAGAGAATTTTTGATCAAGCGCAGCAACATCTGAGAGGTTTGCTGGAGAACTCTGTTAAATGTTACTTATACAAACATATTGTAGATCACTTTTCTATACAGTTTTATCTGACTAAGTATATCCCTAATAGATATAGAATTTGCTTAACAAAACTTCGTATGTCTGCACATTCCTTAGCGATTGAATCTGGTCGTTATAAAAATATAGAGAGAAGTAAGAGATATTGTACAATTTGTAAATCAACAAACGATATCGAAGATGAGTTTCACTTTGTGCTAATTTGTAATGTATATAGTGACTTAAGAAGTCGACTTATCAAAAACTATTTTTGGGAAAAACCGTCAATGTTTAAATTCATCCAATTATTAAGTGTTCAAAATATTAAAGACATAAATCGTCTTGGCAAATTTATCTTTGAAGCAATGAAGATAAGAGCTGTATTTATCTAGCTCGTCTCCACTTGGTCTTGTTGTCTCATACCCATGCTATGTTTTTTATTAATGTAACAGGTACTTATGGGCCGTAAGGCCTACAGTCAATAAAGAAATTGAAATTAAAATTGAAATTGTATGCCCCTGGGGGCCGTAATTAGTGATGAGGGGGTCGGGAGTTCCACAGGTAGATTCTATGCGGCACACGTAGTCATGCTCACTCGACCATAAATCAATAACCGCCGGACTCGCTAACATGATTAACAGGTTATTATTTTGCGGAAAGACTTCAAAACATGCACTTGATATGATTAGGTATTAATTTTTTCATATGTTATTTCATATATCACCGCTGAAACGGCGTGTGCATTCACTGATGGTCACGTTGATTGCATGCACATATCAACAGGAACTGATCGTAACACCTTTTAAAATGCACGCTGAAAAATTTTAATGCATGTCGGTCGGCTGTATAAATACAAAACTACCTAGAACAAACCTCAAACAAACAGATAAGGAAAAGGATATTTGTGTTGCTTTAGACCACGGACTTAGATATTATCGAATTCCGTGTATAGACTCGGAACTTCGAAAACCATATGTTTTATTGGACTTCAAAGAAGAACAGTTAGCAACGTCATATAGAACGACAAGACCAGCCTTTTTATACGTACAATACGATGTACGTATATTGGAAAATAAAAATATATAACTTTTATCAATGCTTTCGACCTGTATAAACTGTTTTGACGGGTATCACATTTCGACATCTTTTATCCTTATATATGTTTGAGAAATTATAGGTGTGTATAAAAGTTAACAGCTTTCTATCCATTGATAATTTATTTATGTCTATGCAGCATAAAAAAAAACAACATTTCAAACCGTGAATATTGTAAAATAAATAGAATATGAGCGAAATCCTGATGTTACCCGTCTTCAGACACATACATCGAAATAGAAATCAAGACAATGTATTTCGAATTCTGTTAGAGAAAAAATAAGATTAGATCTTTGAAAACCCCTGCGTTTTACTGACAAGAAATGAACATGGAACATCTTTTGAAAATAAGATGAGAAGATTACTTAATTGGTTTTAATCACAGACACTTGTGGCCAGGAGAATAGTCATCTAAATATATAGATAATTTGCAAAATATGAATAATTAAAATAAAATATAAAAACTGACTTTAACAATTTTCTTTTTATGTTATTAATCATCTAAAACCATAATGAAAGTAATTGCCAAATTTCAGCTTGATACGTCAAGCGGTTAAATTTCACAAAAAAAAAGAGTGTCTGTTAGTCGATTTTTTGTTAAATTTAAACCGCTTGACGTATCAAGCTGAAATTTGGTAATTATTTTCAATATGGTTTTAGATGATTAATAACATAAAAAGAAAATTTGAAAATTCAGATTTTATATTTTATTTCAATTATCATATTTCGCTATGTTATCTATATATTTAGATGGCTATTCTCCTGGCCACAAGTGCCTGTGGTTTTAATCCGCATTTTATTCATTTATGTTAAAAATAAAATATGAAAAAACTGTGATACAGACATACCAGGGACGTATATGTGCATATATACGTCCCTGAGACATATCAAGCAAGTTTTCAACAGAACTTTTCTCGTTGAATAGAAGAGTCAAACTCGAAATTAAAAAAGTGTCATATACTGTGTGAGTTGACGGTTGGTTACGGAGATTTCAAAAGATACACGTGCACTCGATAGTCTATGTTCCAGTCGAGATCTACATGTAACTACAGATTTAGAGTACACCTTTTGAAGTTATAAAGAGGGGATAATAACCGCAACATACTCAACTATTACAATTTAGTTAACTCCAATATTTGAATAACAAGTTACGTGTGAAGTTATCGAACTGACCAGGTAGATTATCCCGCTAATCTGATTACGTAATATAATGGACACTAACATGAGATTTACAATATTCAAAGGTATTATTATAAGAGTCACTCTTGAATCATTGGATAAATGATATGTATAACTGACATTATAAATGACACAGAGTATTACAATATGATAGCGCATATATATATGGGTCCATTAAAATGAATTTGAACAATCAATAAACACTATATTTAAGAAAGAATCAAAATAAAGTTATTTCAATGACGATTTCAGATTATTCTCCCGACCCCCATAATATGGTACGTCCCTTAATTTCATTGTATACTACATTTTGAATCATTAATCAACCAGACGTACATATTACTATTATATATAGAGAGACATAGGACCCAATTTCTTGTGTTCCCGTTGTGACGTCACCAATACGTGTGCACAACTTTTATACCTCTATCATTATCTGGGTTATTACCATCGCCTTTCTTATATACTGGTACGATGCTACATGTACCTATTGTCCAAGAGGTTGGGAAAAATCCAGATCTAAAAATATTATTAAATAGTTTGAGTAGACAAGGCACAAGGACATTTTTACAATTAATAAAATATTCATTTAAAACACTATCGTTACCACAAGCTTTATTAGCCTTAAGTCGTTTGATAGCCGCATGTATTTCATTCTCAGTTATATCTATATCTAAAATGTCACATGAAGTTTGATTATCATTATCGTCATATTCATGTAAAAAGTCATAAATGCCTTGGTCTACAGCCGGTGCACTTGCACTAAGTGAAGAAAAATGTCTATAGAAGTCATCAATACTAAGATCAGATTTAACAATCGTTTTGCGTTTTCTAAATATTCTATAGCATTTTTTCGGGTTATATTTACGGATATAATTCATCATATTTCCCCGATGACATTTATATTCTTTCTTCAACTTATATTCAAGTTTCTTATATTGTGACTTCTTTTTTATTAGACATTCTCTATTTTCTTAAGATTTACATTTATTTAAAACACATAATGCATTTTTATATTCGGTATATCTCATTCTACAAATACGAGGGGTGTTCCATAAATAATGTCATCTGTGCTTTATTTCGCGGAAATCGTGCAATTTATGCACAAAACCACCTCGTGTCGATTGAGTGATCCCTGGCTCGTGACACAGGTAAATATCTCGTCCACACGTTCACTGGCCTCGGTACAGTGCACATCGTTTCATAGCCTATTCGTTAGACTAGACACAAAATCACAGGAAAACGAGGTAGAATGTTCTTGAAATTAGGGCCTATATAAAAGGTAGGTCATTACTCGGCATAAAGGCTGTAGATATTCACCGCGAGGTGTGTGACATTTATGTGGAGGGCCAAATGTCTCGCAGGACTGTTTGTAGGTGGGTAGGTAAATTTAGTACTTTGCAGCAGCAACTGAAAGATGCTGCTCACCCAGGTCGTCCTGCAACAACTACGACCAATGGTATCATGCAATTTTGAAGAAACACCTAAAAGTTAGAAAGATAAATGCAAGATGGATACCTCATTTGTTAACGGATGAGCAAAAGAAGACGCGTGTAACAATGGCAAAAAAACTTCTCAAAATGTACCAAAATATAGTAAAAAGGCTTTTGATAATATAGTCCCTGGTGATGAGACCTGGGTGTATTATTTTGAACCAAAGCGGAAGGTTGCCAACCGGATATGGGCCACTAAAAATGCCAGACGCCCAAGTATTGCCAAACGAATACGAACGGTAAAGAAGGTTTGGGATGCTATTTTTTCACTAATAAGGGTCCAGCTATTCAAATCCCGGTGCCAAAAGGCAGAACGGTCACAGGCAAGTTCTATAAAAACGTTGTTCTGAGAAAGTTGAAGAACTACTACAAAAGTCGCCGCCCCAAAACAGGACTTAAGTATGTCCGACTTTTGCATGATAATGCACCCGCTCACAAGGCACGTATTGTGACTGACTTTTTGGAGTCAGAGAAGGTTACCGTCCTTCCGCACCCTCCGTATTCGCCAGACCTGGCCCCCTGCGACTATTTTCTCTTTCCAAAACTTAAATATAATTTATCTGGAAGGAAATACAATTCGAGAAATGCCCTTGGACCTGCTGTTTATCGGTGTCTGATGGATGTACCCATTTAAGAGTATGAAAAATGTTTCCAAAAATGGATTGACCGGCTAAAAAGGTTGTCAATCTGTTGTTGACTATACTATTGTCTCCCCAGACATGTTTAATGTCCTATGTTCATTTGATGTGGCCGAGTTTGATTCAATTATATCATATGTGCACTCTGCCATCAAGTTTTCTTTTAATGTTAATACTGTAACACGTGAACCAAAGTCCAATACATGTGACACGGTAACACGTCCTAAATGGTGCGAAGATAAAAAGTAGGTATTTGTAGAAAATGTTGACACTGCTATAGTGAATGAACTTGTACAGTATGTAAACTCTTGTCAACATTTTTCTGAAGATGATTGTAACTTTGTTTGTGACAAACTTCGCAATGTGTTCAAAACATGCGCAGTCAATACTTTCGGTGTTCCATGTTCACCCACAGGTGATGCAAGTTATGTACGCAAGGGAGACAAACCCTGGTTTGGTCCCGACTGTAAACGTTCTCGAACTGTTTTTAATACCGCACGCAAAAATACAATGCTAACAAAACGCCCCAGCGTTATGCTGTTATGTTATCAACAGGTAAAAGTTATCGTAAAATTGTCAAAAAATATTTCAATAACCACACAAAGTCATTTCAAAATAAACTACGCCAGATGCAAAGTAAAAAACCTAAAGATTTTTGGAATTTGATTAATAGTCTACATTAAAAGACGGTTAACAAAAATATTGGTTTGGGTATTTTGTATGATTACCTTAAGGATGTAAATAGAACTGTTCATAATGATTCATGTGATTTTACAAATGTAAGCAATGATGTACTTGATGTTCCTATTACTGAACAAGAGATACGATGTGCTGTTAAATCCCCCAAGAACTGCAAATCAGCAGGTCAAGATGAAATCCTAAATGAGTATATTAAGTCAACTGTAATAGGACGAGGAAAAGTGATAAAGATAGTGCCGTCGCTGGGGCTCGAACCCGCGACCATTGGCTCTCCAGCCCGATGCTCTACCGACTGAGCTAAAGGGAAATTCCCTACAGCTCACGCTTGTAAGGCAACCTAATCAATGCACATCTTTTACACTATTCCCCCCTTTTTCTAAATCCCCAACCCAGGTTCTTTGACTCCCCGCCAAGGCTTCTCCTCCTTGAAACAGGGAGGGTCATCGGCACCAGTTTGTAATAGGACGAGGAAAAGTGATAAAGATAGTGCCGTCGCTGGGGCTCGAACCCGCGATCATTGGCTGTCCAGCCCGATGCTCTACCGACTGAGCTAAAGGGAAATTCCCTACAGCTCACGCTTGTAAGGCAACCTAATCAATGCGCATCTTTTACACAACAATTGATATTTTGTTTCCTTTATATGTCGTTCTTTTTAACAAAGTTTTCGACACAGGTATAATACCCGAGTCCTGGTCAAATGGAGTTATCATACCAATTTTCAAAAAGAAGGGCGACCCTAGTCTACCCGAAAATTACAGACCCATTACCATACTAAGCTGTATGAGCAAATTATTCACAACTGTTTTGAATAACCGATTGACACTTTTTGTAGAAACTAACGATATTCTATCTGAAACTCAGGCCGGTTTTAGAAAAGATTACTCTGTAACGGACCATTTATTCACATTATATTCTGTAATTACTTATCTAAGATGTCGAAGTGAAAAACTGTTTTGCACTTTTATCGACTTTAGTAAAGCTTTTGATCATATTTGGAGATCCGGACTGTGGACTAAGCTCCTGAATTCTGGAATATCGGGAAAATGTTTTAATGTTATTTTTCAAATGAACCAAAACATTAAATCCTGTGTTAAACATAATGGTAGTGTATCGCAATATTTTTATTGTCAATATGATGTAAGACAAGGCGCAAATCTATCTCCTCTGCTATATGCCATTTTTGTCAATGACCTTGAGAAAACTTTACAAGGTCAAAATTGTAAAGGTGTTGTTATAACTGATACTGTGTCAACTGAATATATTAAAATCCTAGTATTATTATATGCTGATGATACTGTCATCTTTGCTGAAAACACAACCGATATGCAGAAGTCATTATCCGTTTTTCAGGAATACTGTGTAAATTGGAAACTAACAGTTAACATAAGTAAAACAAATGTCGTTATATTTGGTACTAAATGTCGCAGGGTACCAAATTTTGGTCTATTTGATAATGTTTTAGAGATTGTCGATTTCCATAAATACCTTGGCTTAACGTTTTCTAAAAACTGTTCTTTCTCAATAGCAAAGAAGCATATAAAAGATCAGGCCACTAAAGCTATGTTTTTTTTATTGAAGATCACGTAACACACACAATGCTGCACCTCTTGAATTTAGTAATAGATACAGTATGCCGGAAAAAATGAATTAAACTGCATCATACAGCTGTTTTGTCCTCCTAGGACTCTTCAGGCCAAAAGGTAGGAATCCAAAATTTTTAAACTTATGTAGAAGCAGAAAAACACCTTTAATTTATTTAGAAGTAGAATTAAACTGGTTCTGTATAATTTCAAATCGTGTATTACGAAAATGTGTATATTAAGTACCGTGCCACTACTCAAATGAGATTAAATGTGGCTATGGAGGCTCCAGCAAACCTCGGGGACTAAAAAATCCACCAGCAGAGTCTGCCACTCCCTATCATAAAGATCACGTAACACACACAATGCTGCACCTCAATCAAGGATTCGCAACTTAAATTTACCTATAGATTGTCAGATCAAACTCTTTGACCAAACAATTTTACCAATTCTATTATACGGTTACGAGATTTGGGGTAATGAAAATTGCTCAATTATTGAGAAAGTACATACAGATTTTCTTCGTTGTATTATTAATGTTAAAAGAAGTACACCTTTATACATGCTGTATGGTGAATTACGACGTTTTCCTCTTACAATTTATGTTAAGAGTCGTATTATAAGTTTCTGGCTTAAGTTAATATATGGTAAGCTTAATTATCTTGCTGTATGTATAAAGCCCTTGCTGAAGATCACTTAAGTGGCTCTCATACCCATAAATGGTTAACTTTTGTTGAATATATCTTCAACGAGACTGGCTTTAGCTATGTATGGTTGTCACAAAACACCAGTATAATAAGAATCTGCCTAAGATTATTTTTGAAATACTTAAATGTCAGTATTTACAAAAATGGCAAGATACAGTGTATCATTCTGGTAAAAGTATATGTTACAGAATATTCAAAAATGAAATTAAGCTAGAACCCGACCTTTTGATATAACCAAAAACACAAGAAATACCTTTATACGTTATCGAACGTGTAACCACTGACTTCCTGTTGAAGTTGGCAGGTGGGGAAATGTCCCTAGGGAGGAACGAATATGTTCCCTCTGTGATCAACATGCTATTGGTGATGAGTACCACTATGTATTTGAATGTAACTTTTTTCGTGCTGATAGATGTAAACATATACCAAATTATTACTTCCGGTATCCAAATACTATTAAATACTATGAGTTATTTTCCACAACTAATATGAAGTTGTTGAAAAACCTTTGCAATTTTCTTAAATGTATAATGCAAACATTTCAGTCTCCAGGCTAACTTACCTATTCCATTGATGTCTATCGTACATTATGTATGTTCCTCATGTATCGTTTGTATCGATCTGAGATATTAATAAAGTTCTGTTCTGTTCACAACCTACATACTGTAGTATGGGTACAATTTCTACCATGTATATATATTAAAAATGTACATGTATAGTTAGTGTAGGGGTTTTAAGCCTATAATCATATAAGCTAAACTGATTTTAGTAGAAGTTGAAGTTAAACCATTCTTCATTACAATATATTTTCATTTGGTGTACAAAAAAAACCTCAAAATAACTAACAAACAGTATAATGAAATAACATACTTTTCATTCATTGAAAATTAAATAAGTTTCATCAATACTTGTTTGATTACAATATCTAAATTGATAAATAATAGCATATACATGAGACACATTAAAAACTTTTTTTGACAGTCAGATACACAATAAAAAATGTTTAATCTATTTTTGTTTCTATATATATACAAATATTATCATTATCATTTTAAATATTAAGCAATTAACTTTCATAAAAACTTGATGTTATACTGTCTTTTATACATCTTTATATACCCGTAGGTTAATTGGTTCAATTGGGTTCACAACACAAGTGTATTATAAAGTTATATGTAATAGTGGTCCAGATATTTATTCCTTGTAGACGAAATAACATAATTTAATGTTAATTGATTCTAATATCTATCTTTTATCTATTGTATTCAGAAATACATGTCTTATATATAGTGTTTTATGTTATTTGAATGTCAACCCAAAGTAGAATTGAATTTCATGTCTTTAAAAATAGGACTCCAGGTAGACTCGGAGTGGACCAGGAGTGCACTCCAAGTTCATATGGAATCCAAACGGAGTGCACTCCAAGTTTACCTGGAGTCCAAATGGAGTGCACTCCAAGTCCAAACGCAATGCACTCCGAGTGCACTTGGGTGTAACCTTTAGTCTACATTCAACTGTATATATAATACCTTATAATTAGTGAGGCTCCTCCCTTTGACCGAGTACAAAAGAAATAGGAATTCTCATTGGTCAGCCAATCGACATTGTTGTACAAAGTACACCACAGAACGTTTCAAACATACTTAAAGGGGCATCCCGCGAAAGCCTGAATGCCAGTTCTTGGATGTACATGGTGTCTGCACCACTAATTATATTTTCCTGCTATTCCAATATTCAAAGTCCCCTCAAAATGCCTATATTGACCACTTGCAAAATTACAAGGCCACACGATCAGAAATTCAGAAGAGGACAACTTGAGAGAGAACAGTATTCATATATCAGGGTGTCCTCATTGTAAATCTTTATATCGATACTGTTTATTTAGTCGTTAGATATCATAAAACTGTCATGAAAATATCCGCTCAGATTTTGTATATGATAAGCTATATAATAGGGTTTCAGACAAGGTTGTTACTTATTTCCCCTTTTCTTTCAATTTAAAACCACATTCAGGCGGCGATATGAGAACGTTCCTCCACATGGGACTAGCTGATTTTTGGTACACATCTGAAACATGCAAAGCTCTATCCGATTTTCTGATGGAAATTTGCATCCAAAACTATATAACGGGAGAAAATAGCAATTTTATGGCATTTCTTCATAATTGTGTCTCTGCAAGTGCATTTTCATCCGAGCATTTTTTTTTAATGTTTTATGAATAAACACGATGTTTTGCAAATATTTATCAAAAGAAATTTATACCATGTTGCGAATTACAATTTCGAGATAACCTTTTATTTACGACCTTATGTCTTTGATGCTCAAAATGATAACTTTATGAAAATACATTTTCACTGAAATTATGAAATCTGGGTGTCGGAAAGGTGTAAAAATATTCTCTGGAAAAAAAAACAACCGTAGTTGAGCTAGATAAGAAATTATACGGGGGCAGGCTCCTATGGAGAATTAACATTATTGGAAACAGGCCCTTCTATGAAAGAACCAGCATTATCCGAACCACAAACAAACTGATCACGTGCTAAGTTCCTGTGTTCATCTATGGCTCTTAATCCAAAAAGTTAACACATATAGAACAAGATGCCAAGAGGGCCTGTATCGCTGGGTATATCTGTATCTAGGTAATCATGGTAAATTGTTTTCCAAAAGGATCCCATTGACAGGCCAGACCTTGAAATCAATGCTAATTTCATGATTGTGTTCCTCTCTTTATGCCCCGCTACTGTATAGTTGCATATATAGTTTTATAGTTGGGATCTCAATCATTTAAATGTTATAACTCAGGAGTTAATTCAGCAAAGGAGTAGCAATCTCCGAGATTGAATCTCAAATCATGTTTATTAATCTTCTCTTTATGCCCAGCAATTGTATATAGATTTGTGGTGGGGATCTCAACCGTTAAGTTATGACTTAGGAGTCAAGTCTGCATAGGTGTGGTGAACCCTGGGGTAAAATCTAAAATCATGATTGTGACTGTCTCTTTATGCCCTGCAGTTGTAAATATAGTTTGGGGGTGGAGATCTCAACCATTTAAAAGTTATGACTCAGGAGTTGAGTTTGCAAGGGCGTGGCTCACCCTGGAACCAATCATAATATCAGCATTGTGTTCGCCTCTTTATGCCAAGCGATGGTTTATATTGTTAAAGGGTGGGGATCACAACCAAATCCAAGTTAAACAAGTATCGATTTAAAATGCTTTACTTCTATTTCCCCTATTCAGGATGTTGGGTCCCGTCCCTAAGGCCCCAGTAGGGTCAGAGTCACCATTTATGCAAAATCAGTACATCATCCCCCAAGGATGTTTCTGACCAAATTTGGTGAAAAAACATTTAAAACTTTATGACTAGTAGTGATTTAAAGGAATTACCTCTATTTCCCCTATTGGGCCCAGCCCTTCTGGCCCCTAGGGGCCAGTCATCATTTATGCAAAATCTGCTCCCCTTTCCCCAATGCTCCCTTTTTTTTGTTTGTGTTTTCCTTTTCATCAACTGATTTTTTTATGTCCTGACTTCCAACAGGATACGGGAAGCGGCTTTTAACGGATTTCTCTTTGACCATTGGCTCATCTGTTATCGCTGACAATAGATAATTATCAAATACTCCAAAACCGACAGGAGTAAGGTCCTTCAACACAGTTTCTGTAAGATTGTCTGGGTCACTTCAATCCGAGTCATAAGTTGTGATAAATGAATATCGTCCTGGTCGTCAAAGTCATCGTTTGACAAACTTGGCCTGGGATTTTTTATTAAGTCCGGCATGTTATTGTGGACAGCTTTTTAACAATAACAATCAGTATTTTGTTTAATTTTCATGTGATACTTTATGTGACAAGTCAGTTATATCATAGGCCTCGCAATATGTCATTCATTGCACTAGAGGAGTGGAGCTTACTTCTCTCGCGCTACTGGCACAAGAAGAAGCTCTGCTCCTCTCGTACAATAACTGACATATTGCTCGGTTCCTATGAAATAACTAATACATATTATTGCTTTTAAATGAAACGGTACTTTTGAAATATCTAAAGAAATATGTAATGTCTAATATCTTACCCGTGTAGTATACACAAATTTAGTTAGCTTTGTGTTATATTTCTCCAAATATAAAAGTTTCAATTTGTTCACCGTTTTAAAGATCTTTAGCTATAGTTTCAAATAGAGGAAAAATGTTTAACAAGAAAGCATATTTTCACATCATTTATGTGTTTCAGTTGAAAATGTGGGCCCCTCGATATATATCAAACAAGAGGCCAAGAGGGCCTGTATCGCTCACCTGGGTAAATCAAGGTAATCATGGTAAAATATTTCTAAAAAAGATGCTATGGGCAGGGACAGACCCAAAGAATTATCCTTGAAGTATATCTGTATAAATTAAAGATAGGTTAATGGGTGGGTATCTCAACTCACTGTTTTCAAGCTCAAATGAGAACTAAGGTCCCTAGGGCTTGGCTAGACCCTTACATCAATGATACTATCATGATTGTGTTTGTTTCTGTATAGTTTTGGATTGGAACGTCTGTAAGGGCGTCGCAGACCATTGGGTCAAATCTAAAATCATATTTGTGATGTTTTCTTTATGCTAAGCAATAGTATATGTAGTTTTGGGATGGTGATCTCAACCGTTTAAACGTAATATCAATATTTCCAAATGGTCCCCTTTTTGCCCCGTCCCTCAGGCCCCTTGGGGGTCAGCCCCATCATTTTGTAATACTATGATGCTGTTCAGTATTGTTCGAGGTGGTTGTTTTGATAATGTCAGTTTGAAATGTGACACGTGCCTCGACGTGGGAATGTTTACATACATGAAGGAAGTAACTATATGACCAAGTCTAATAATAACAAACAGCACCTGACAATGACAGTTATATAGCATCAATGGTGATATCTATTGTTCTAAATCAGTGCATACGTTGCACGAGTACACCACCTGAATCGTTGGACTGGCTTATAAACTATTATAGTGGAGATTATTGGTGCCATTCTTGTTGCCTGTATCCTAAAGTATTCAACTGCTGCTTATTAAAAAGAGGAATATCAACCTACTCCATGTGCCGTTGTTATCTGTCCGGCTACAAGCTCGATTTGGTGCCGTGAACCAGGATCATTCAAAAGGAAAGAGATCCGGACAGAGTCTGTTGCAGAACGGAATCAAGGTAGGCAAACTATTCTCAGTTACTCTCATATATGTTAGTACTTGTATGTTCCAACCACATTTTAATTAGATTAAATTAAATGTGCACACAAATCTCCACAAGTTATTAATAGAGAAAAACCAAGTAAATTTCAACTATACTAAAGTATCTAAATTATTATTAAAAACAAAAATGGATACGGCAATTGATAGTTTGACACAGCAGATGGCAGCTTCGTTTAATCCGGAGGTTGGTAGTGGTAGAGAACAGACAATGGGGGTGGAAGTAATACTGGACCTTCAATGCAACAGGGTCAAGGGAATGCCGATTTTGAAGGACAACACATGTTGCTAGACATAAGCAAGAATTTTAAGACATTAGCAGCGGCAATGACGACACAAGGAATCAGCCAGACAATTAAAGCTTATGACGGACAGCCAAAAGTATTTAAACAATGGGTAAAAGACATTGAAAAGTACGCAAAACTGACAGACTTGACAAATGCAGACATACCTAACGTAGCATATCAAACATGCACAGGGGCTATTGGGGATTGTATTAAGCGTTACTTGGTAGAAGCCGAGAGAGCAAACGTAGCAGCAAGCTGGCTGGATTTAAAAGTATTAAAGTATTACAACGCCGGTTTGGTGAAATAACCGATGTACAGCAAGCACTCGCTTTGCTATGAAAAATCAAGCAAAAAGAGTCTGAGAGTGTACAGATATTTTCTGAAAGACTATTGCAGCAGGCGGAGGATCCTTATCCACAAGCCAACGAAGCAAACCAAAACCTTATCCAGCAACAGCTTGTTGACACTTTTTGTGACGGTTTAAAATTTGATTATCTCAAAATGAAAGTTCTAAGGGGGAACAAAATCTCAGGAAGAGACTAGACTTAAGGCATTCAGATGTTGACCAGTCAAACGGTAGTAATGAGAAGCATGATAGGTTGTCAGAATCTGGGCAAGGGGAACAAAGGAATATTGAACCTATGGAAGTGGGGCATATGCGACCTCAGAGAACCTGCTACCATTGTGGTAGACGGGAACATCTGGCTAGGGAGTGTAGGGGAGCTAGGAAGGCAAAACGGATATCAGCCGTGCAACCGGTGCCGCATGTTGGTACTGTAACAAAGTAGGACATATCAGACGTAAGTGCCCCCATTTACAATCTTAAAACTAAAACACTCCTTTCATAAAGAAGCCGATGGAAGGAGTTGGCGTAGAAAACAGAAGGCACGTAAGTTTGGTATAGCAATAGCAGGTAATCCAAGCTCTTGTGTTTTAACAATAGGTAAGCAAAGGTTTCGTAGTCTCGTTGACTCTGGGGCAGAGGTTAGTTTGATAAAGGAAAGTGTATTTAACAAACTTCCAATTAAACCTAAACTCATCAAAGAAAAAAATAAGCTTACAGGCTGTAAACGGAAATGAGCTCTCAGTATCTGGTTCTACGGAGCTAACATTTCAGATGAAAGGTCAAACATTGACCCATAAATTTGTCGTTGTCAACGGCATGAATAGGAATTTTATATTAGGGAGAGATTGGCTGTACCAAAATGGTGTCCGCATATTCTTTGATCTAGGCTGTCTTACGGTAGGTAAGACATATGTTCCACTAGATGAAGACCTACATGTGTCTGCCTTACTAAGACTAAATAAGAAAGTGGTTTTAAAACCCCCAGTCTTTAACTGTATGTTATGTTAGTGTAAATTAAGGCTTCAACTTAGGTAGCTCGAGGTTACTTGAAGTAACCCAAACACCAGACTGTCTCCAGGATGACCCTGGTATATCATTACATGAGACAGTGTCTGATTTCCGACATCACCGAGAAATACCAGTGATGATCGTCAATGAAACTAATAGACACCACCGACTAAGACGAGGAAGAGTGGTCGGCAAGGTACGGACACTCTGGAGCCCAATGAAGTATCAGAGGTGTCCTCTCATAAAGCCACAGAAGACGAAGAAGGGTTTCAAAAGGTTAATGTACCCGAAGAAAATAGAACAGATGTCTTACGGATCCTTCCGTCAAACAAGGATATCATTGCAAGTAAAGACACAGAGTTGGGACACACTGACACGGTAAAAATGTCAATTGACACCGGAAGTCATCAACCAATCAGAAACCGTCCATATCGAACACCACTGAACAAGAGACAAGTCATTAGCAAGGCCGTAGATGAGATGTTAGAGGCAGATAATTGAGATCTCAATCCCCTTGGTCTTTTCCACTTGTTGTCGTTGACAAGAAGGACCAAACTAAAAGAATGTGTGTCGATTTTAGGTCTTTAAACAAGATTGTCGCTCCCATGAGTGTACCATTGCCACTGATAGATGATATCTTATCGCTATTAGGTCACTCAAAGTACTTCACAACACTTGACCTCAAGAGTGGTTATTGGCAAGTGGAAATGGAAGAGGGAAGCAAAGAAAAGACGGCATTTGCTTGTCATCGGCTGGCTATTTCAATTCCGAAGAATGCCGTTTGGCTTCAGTAATGCACCTTCTGTGTTTCAGAGTCTTATGAATATTGTCTTGCAAGAATGCGAAGACTTTGCAACAGCATATTTGGACGATGTCTTAATATTTTCTAAGACGGCAGCAGAACACAAGCAGCACATCAAGCAAATCTTAGAAAAGATAAGAGAGCATGGCCTAAAATTTGAACTCAACAAATGCAGTTTCTTTCAAAAGGAAACAAGGTATTTAGGTTTTGTTATAAGTGACCAAGGTATCAAACCAGATCCCGACAAGGTGGATACCAAACGCAACTTACCAACACCAATAAATGTAAGGGATGTAAAGGGGTTTATAGGAATGGCAAGTTACTATAGACGGTTTATTCCAAATTTCTCCCATATAGCTGAACCTTTGATCAAACTTACACAATAGTTTGCGAAGTTTCACTGGACACAAGACTGTCAAAAAGCTTTCGATTTCTTAAGAGAAAGCTTGACCGTGGTACCACTACTGGCCTACCCTGACACCAGTAAATCTTACACACTATATACTGATGCAAGTGATACCTGCATAGGAGCATGTCTTACACAGATGACAAAAGATGGTTTAGAAATGCCTCTTCATTATTTGTCCCATAAACTCAGCCAAACTCAAACAAAATGACGGGTGATCGAAACGGAGGCGTTTGCAATCCATTACTCCTTGCAAAAATTAGATCACTATCTTCATAATGCCAATTTTATCATTACGACAGATCACAAACCCTTGAAATACATCTTGGAGTCTCCCATGCAAAATAAAAAGATACAAATGTGGGCATTGTGTTTAGCTGGTTACAACTGTAGTGTTGAGTATATAGAGGGAAAGCATAATTTCTGTGCAGATTTGTTGTCACGTATACCCGGCGATGGATTTGAACACAACAAAGAAAACTGTCAGGAACAGGAGGTCGATGAACTCGACATAGATGATCGTGCCTTAGAAGTAAGCGCACTGAACTCTAACAATTTTGACCCTAGAGAACATGCAAGTCGCAACATTGAGGAACCTGACGAATTCAGCAAACCTGAGTGGGACATACCAGGAGAATTGGATTTACAAAAGGAACAAAACAAGGATGAAGATATAGCAAGTGTTAAGTCAAGATTAAACAGTGGAAATGCCACTAAGACGGAAGAAAAACGTCACTTGATTATTGGTGGGCTTCTGTATTATCTCACCAACGAAGAATCTGATGATCCCAGGTTACGGTTGTACATTCCTAAGGAACTTGAAATCTTAGTCATCAAACAGTATCATGATCTCCTTGGACATATGGCTCTTGATAAGAGTTGTGACTCAATGAAAGTGAATTTTTCTTCCCTAACATGTACAGGAAATTACATATTGAAAAAATGTGTCACATGTCAGACACGAAGTAACAAACGACCCAAGCCTCCTACACAGGATACAGAAATACCTCTTTACCCATTTGCAAAGATCGGCCTAGCCTTATCTGGTCCTCATCCCACAACACTGTCGGGCAATAAATACATAATATCTTTCATTGACCTGTACTCGGGATGGCCTGAAGCATTCTGCGTACCAGATAAATCAGCTAATAGCATCGTATATCTTATAATTGAAGAAATATTCCCAAGATATGGATGTCCTTTGGAGATCACAACTGACAACGGAAAAGAAAATATCAACAAGGCCGTAGCAGAGACATTAAGGACATTAAATATTCATCATATCACAACATCTTATTATTTTCCACAAGGCAACAGCAAGGTAGAACGATTTCACCGAACTCTACATGATGTTATGGCTAAGAAAATAGAAGACGACGTACAGACATGGGACTTATAATTATATCTCAACCAAACATTGGCAGCGATCAGATTTCATAGTAACGAGTCAATCCTGTGTTCACCGTTCTTTCTCCTGTACAACAGAGATGTAGTACTGCCACTGGACACCATTCTCCAACCAAGACAACGATATACTGGAGAAGCGCTACACAATATTGCTCTCGAGCAGCAACATAAGTCCTTTGTTAGAGTACACAGACGCCTTAAACGGGTAAAGAAACAACAAAAGGAATATATTGATAAAGGTAGTAGGAATGACGGTTTCCAAATAGGTGATCCTGTATACTTAAGGAATTATCACAGGAAGTCCAAACTAGACAACAAAAAGACGCCTTATTATAGAATCATCAATCAGACAGGTCCAGTAAGTTTTACTATTAAGAATCAGTTGGATGGCAGTACCACAAAGGCTCATGCGAGACATCTTCTTCTAGCTGATATAGATGAATGGCACATTCCGAAACAGCGCATAGGCAGGCCATTGAGGAAGTCGACATGTGTCGTTCCGCTTGAGTCAAGTGATTCAGGAGGATCTGAAGAGGACAGATTGCCAATTCAACGAATAGTTGAACGGACCAAGAGGGAGAGAGAAGACTCAGAAGACGAGGATAATATTCAATTAAAGGCCCAATATATACGTAACTTCAGGATTTTTTTGGGGATTCTGAAAAATTATGAAAACAAATCCAGCTGATAGTCATGCAAAAATAAGTCTAAAACGAAGTAAACATGAGTGGTAACTAACAAGAAACTCTTGACGAAAAAATCCAAAGAATTGAAAATAATTCAGGTGAGGCCCACTTCAACAACAAGCCAAAGGTAGAAGACAGTTTAAAATGGACGCGTGTTTACAAATTTATACCGTGTTTCAAATGGTGCTGTGCCGGTAACTGCGTAATAATTCACCTTGAATATTGCTGATATCAGTTAATCTTAACTAAATCTATAAATATAATAAGTTATTAGGCTTAATTTTCGCTTCACGTTTTGCCGAAAGTTACGTATATTGGGCCTTTAATGGAGTTACAACAACGTCTTCGATACAAGAATCGCCAGAGAAATGAATTGTCTGAATCTGAAGACGACAGCCACAGCGGTGATTCAGTCAGACAACACAGTTCAGAGAGCTCTGAGGCGGAAATGGAAATCGATGGGATAACATTAGAGAAAGATGTCTTAAGTGTTAGTCCTCAGAAAGTAGATTTCATCAAAACCAAAAACGGTAACAAAACATACAGAGAAGAAAAAGGTATATCCCAGTACCCTAAGAAACTAATAAAAAACTTAATGGCAGCGTGTATGTATTTGACTAATTAATATTTCAAAATCGATATAGCACTCTGTCATTTCACTGTTAGATGCCTTAATAGGTAAATGTAATAAGACATGTACTTAAGGTTATTTCATGTTCATATGTTGCAGGTGTCGAAATGAGGTATACCTTACTACTAATGCTCTCTGTTTTCTTCATAAAACAAACTGATTCCTCTATATTAGGAGGAAATGTGTTGTTTGAGAAAGTCAATGAAATCACCACAACTCGTTCTAGATGGCTAGTGTCTTTTGTTTTAGATTTAAATCCTTATAATGACTTATTTCGTGAGTTAAATACCAGTCTTACTAAAGTAAATCAAGCTATTGGGGCAAGGTACCTACTCGGAAACTCTATGATAAAAGGGAAACGAATTGAAGCCAGGGCAGGGCAGCGGGTTAGCAACCTTCTGAAAGTTCTAAGACACGAAGTTCTTAACTTACAGGAAGGATACTTGCTACTTCAAAATGAACTTACGAATCTTGAAACTATTCACAGGCCGAAGAAACAGTTGGTCAAATCGAAAAGGTCTGTAATACCTTTAGTATGAAAGGCGCTTTCCTTCCTATTTGGGACATTAAGTGAAGCAGATGTTGATTCAATAAAACGCAATACTAACAGATCAGGTCAAGGACAACGAGCGCTTAAACACGTTGTCCGACGAAGTCTCACCATTCTGAACTCTACGCAAGCACAGGTAGTACAAAACAGGAAAAGTCTTGGGGAAGTTATTAGGACAATTGCTATGTACAGAAATATCAGTCAACAGTTAACAGGTGAGGTGAGTGAAACACAAAGTCTTCTGTACTTATACACTGATTTAGATAGAACGTTGTCGGAAACTACGGAACTGTTGAACATAGCTAGGTTTAACTTACAAAACTTGAAATCGCAAATTAATATGTTACCATTAGGGCATTTGTCTCCCACAGTTATTGATCCAAGTCAATTAAGGGCATTATTATGGGAGGTAAAAGGAAAACTGTTACCGCAATTGCGATTACCTTTTGACCCAGACAGTGACCTTTGGACTTATTATAAAACTCTGACGTGTACGACCCTTATTCTTAGTGAAGTGTTAGTAGTAGTTTTTGCTATACCACTTTTGGACATGTCAACTCAATTTGAATATTCAAAATTCATAATCTTCCACTTCCACCTCCAGGTATTAACAATACGGAAGTAATGGCGTCGTATAACTTAGAGGCTGACGCTTTAGCGATAAGCAAGGATAGAACAAAGTGCGTATTAATGTCACCGGACGAAATATCGCGGTACAGTGATCCCAGCTTTAAGTATTGTCAGCTTCGTAGTCCCATATACATCGTTAGGTCAAATGACATGTGTGTCGTAAATTTGTTTATGCAAAGAAGGTCAAAGATCAAAAGTCTGTGTCACACTGTTATGCACACTAACATTAATCTACCACAGGCTAGATATATATCTAATGGGCAATGGGTAATTGTTTCTAATGAACAGCTAACATTCACTATTAGATGTAATCGAGATTTTAATTTAATAAATACAGTTACTGTCGAGAAACCTATAGGAGTATTAAAGTTAGACATTGGTTATTCAGCCACTAGTGGTCTAATGACTATTCCAGTATATTACCATTTTGAAAGTAAGAACAATTTATCTAGTACACTACAAACTTTTCTAAGAACATATACTTATGGGGCTGCTGAATTATGGAAACCAGTTCTGAGTAACTTTCCCAATTTCAGTAAAATAGATATCCCAAAAACATTAAATCTCGTGAAAGAAATACCAATAAATAAACTAATAGATGAGCTCAATCAAAACATAGAATTAGAGCCCATGTCTACAAGTATCCCTACTTGGGTTTATCTGAGTATGATTTGTGGAGTGATTTGCATTGCAATTATTTTATACTGTTTTCGAGTCAAGCTTCGGCTGTGTTTTCAAAAATGTATGTTATGTAAGTGGTTTGGAATTAAGGAAAACAGAGAGTCGAGTAGTTTTGTCGGGCCGAAACAGAAAGAAAGCCACATTGATCATCAACCAAGGGGATCTATCCTGCTGGGTAGTCTAAGATCAACAGGCAATGATGACAGAGCGGACAGTTCTTGTAGGGACGAGGTTTCAAGATTCAGAAATCTTGACCAACTAAAGGTGATGAGCGGTGTCCACGCTCAACCGGATGTACCGGATTCATCACAAATCAAAGGAGGTGTACATGTCTTACAGAAAATGTATCCGTCCATAAATGAAGAATTGAAAGAGATTAGAGGACAATGGGTGAAATAATATTAACATTCACCTAAAACATTATACATATGTATATCAGTGACATTCCAACATACGCGTGTTATTATTGTTACGTGTACTTGTAACAGTGAACCATATTAACAAAATAGAACTGGCGCTATAAATACAACGACCTTGATCCAGATATTATCATATGAACATATGACCAGAAGTGGAATGGATCTAATAATATACTGTATATACAAACGTTTCTATATATATACAGGACTTCATCGAGGAGTCAATGCTATGGCCTAGCTGTGCGTTGAACACTGTATGTCTATGTGTTTTACCGTAATAACCATGAATAATTCCATGGATGTATTATCCTGAAATACTAACTACAATGTATGTGTTTATCAACTTTTCCTGGACTTGTATATAGGGAAGATGTGGTATTCGCGGGAAATCTTTTTATGGATTTATTTTACTTTATAATTACAACGGACAATCAACGGAACAATCCAAGTGAATGTGTTTATTGGCAGTGGAACTTTCTTGAGGATTATAATCAGGACAGTTTCCCTTTACACAGTGTGATAATAATGCATGCTAATGACAGTCGTGAACTTTCAAAAACAATCGATCAAACTGTGGTAACAAGTGATTCAATCTAATGAACTTACTATACGTTCACGAGTCCGATCAATTGAACTTGTCGCGGTTTAACATAAGTTCAAAATAATTACTAATGCATGAATTGTGTATGAATTGTGCATGTTGTTATATTGATATGAATAGGTACGATTGATTATATTGATTGATTTCTTGAAAGATGTGCATGTATCAATATATAAAAGGCACCCAAGATATCACCATGATAGCTCTATGTTTTTGAATCAATTGTATTTCATAGTTTTAGCCAATATTTATTATGTTAGAAAATTTGATAAAATTTCTAAAATAAGTTGGGGGCGATTGTAATACTATGATGCTGTTCAGTATTGTTCGATGTGGTTGTTTTGATAATGTCAGTTTGAAATGTGACACGTGCCTCGACGTGGGGAATGTTTACATACATGAAGGAAGTAACTATATGACCAAGTCTAATAATAACAAACAGCACCTGACAATGACAGTTGTATAGCATCAATGGTGATATCTATTGTTCTAAATTAGTGCATACGTTGCACTAATTTGGGCATATAGCTTGGGGGCTGACTGTCCTCGTCAGTCTGGTCATACCATCTACAGAGTACACCACCTGAATCGTTGGACCGGCTTATAAACTATTATAGTGAAGATTTTTGGTGCCATTCTTGTTGCCTGTATCCTAAAGTATTCAACTGCTGCTTATTAAAGGGGCATCCCGCGAAAGCCTAAATGCCTGTTCTTGAATATACATGGCGTCTGCGCTACTAATTATACTTTCCTGTTATTCCCATATTCAAAGTCCATTCAAAATGTCTATATTGACCACTTGCAAAATCGCATTCCTCGGGAAAGCCCAGATAAAAATAGCGGGGATGACGCCACGTGACAGGTGTGCCGATCGGTTTGCCGGCAGGGGCCATACGGGAGGTCCCCTCGCGTAATGTATACGGCTGATGAAACAGAGACAAAGTCCGTGTATATACTTATTGAGTCATATTCACATTAAAATTAGACATCAATTGCACACATACCGATACTCAAATGAAGAATAATTGCGGCATATCGGCACCATATATCGACACCAGGAATTATCTATATTATATTTACCTGACCGTGACCGGTACACATGGGTACGGAATACGGCAATGGTACAAACCTTAAATTATGTAATAGGTAATATTCACGAACCAAACTTTTCAGATGATTTTATAAAATGTATGTAGCATGCATTGAAAAGTACAAAAAAACAAGAGGCCCATGGGCCTTAACGGTCACCTGATGTTTGATATGAAAGAGAAATATGGGAATGTTGAGATGAATATTTATAACAATACATTGTAGCATATCTGGGAGTGGAAAAAATGAATTTTTGAAATTATGTCAATTTGACCCTTTTAGGCCCCACCCCTCAGGCACCTGGGGGTCAGTCAGTGTCAATATGTGCGTACTACTCAAAAGTCATGTCATATTGATAATTTCAACCAAATTTGCATCATTTCTTATGGCAATTAAACAAATAATGCAAAAAAATGTTTTTTTTTCTGCCAATATACTATAGTAAACTTAACCCCCTTCACAGCGGGAGATGCAAGACCCCAGAGTCATGAAATTCACAATTTTGGTACAGAACCTTAAAACCAATCAATCTATGAAGAGTATTTGATTCCAGCATATCTGGGAGAAGAGAAGAAGATTTTTGAAATTTTTGTCAATTTGACCCTTTTTGGCCCCGCCCTCCAGCCCCTGGGGGTCAACTAGGGCCATCATGTACATACCATCAAAGTGTCATCCCATGCTGATAATTTGATACAAGTTGGAATGAATTCCAATACAAATCCAACAAATAATAGTCAAAAATGTGATTTCCCTATATAAACTATAGTAAAGTTTACCCCCTTCCCAGGGGCAAACAAGAGACCCCAGGGTCATAAAATTCACAATTTTGGTAAAGCACCTTAAGACCCTTCCATCTATGAAGAGTATTTGATTCTACCATATCTAAGAGTAGAGAAGAAGATTTTTGAAATTTTTGTAAATTTGACCCTTTTTGGCCCGGCCCAGCAGGCCCCTGGGGGTCAACTAGGGCCAACATGCACATACCATCAAAGTGTCATCCCATGCTGATAATTTGATACAAGTAAGAATGAATTCAAATACAAATCCAACAAATAATAGTCAAAAATGTGATTTCCCTATATAAACTATAGTAAAGTTTACCCCCTCCCCAGGGGCAAACATGAGACCCCAGGGTCATGAAATTCACAATTTTGGTAAAGCACCTTAAGACCCTTCCATCTATGAAGAGTATTTGATTCTGCCATATCTAAGAGTAGAGAAGAAGATTTTTGAAATGTTCGTCAATTTGACCCTTTTTGGCCCCGCCCTCCAGCCCCTGGGGGTCAACTAGGGCCAACATGCACATACCATCAAAGTGTCATCCCATGCTGATAATTTGATACAAGTTAGAATGAATTCCAATACAAATCCAACAAATAATAGTCAAAAATGTGATTTCCCTATATAAACTATAGTAAAGTTTACCCCCTCCCCAGGGGCAAACATGAGACACCAGGGTCATGAAATTCACAATTTTGGTAAAGCACCTTAAGACCCTTCCATCTATGAAGAGTATTTGATTCTACCATATCTTCGTCTCAGGTGACCTAAAAAGACATGAAATGCTTGCGTTTTCTTTTACAATTAAACGTCTTGAGGATTTTTTTTCAGACTATCTGTATATATACAATGCACATTCATATTCATTTAAAATCTATCCAACTTTCAGCGTCTTCACACGTTAACACGTATCAAGGAATGCGGATATTTAAGTCCATACACTCATATAACGCACCACACACTAAGCATGGCTACATGCATACAGTGTATACGTATATCAGATTTGGAACTGTTGAAACACTTATAACTACCCGTTATTAATATGTTATGATCATTCCGCTTTCTTTTTACATCTTTTTTGGCGTCTTGTAAAGGGACGGTGACCTTTTAAAAAAACTGCAGGAATGGAATATACATATAGGTATATGTTGTATATCTTTGGGTATTTTTTTTTTTATTTTTTTCCCCCGTTATGTATATATTTCCATATCAAATTCAATACCGGGGTCACAACCCAATGATATTTGTACCTTCACTAATTTATAGACTAGTATGAATATCACCTTTTTTACGCGTGAAAACATATTTTTTTATTCCTTTTGTCCAAATTGAAGCCGTATGTACCTCGGTCGCACGTCCCGTTTTACAACGTAATCAAACGAATTTTTCTGTTATGGTATATATCGTTTTTGGAAATGTCTTTCTATCCAGCAATTATAATTAAATCATACTGTTTTACTGGAACATCAGATTTTATAAAGGGAATATTATAAAACACACTTTTAAGTTTAATATTACACACGCATTTATGCAACAGAAGACTGAAACAGTTTCCCCTTGGGTAGCCCCAAAACCAAATCAAAGCTTTATTTGTTCATGTTACCGTTACACAGAAGAAATATGTAACATACACGCAATAGAGCAGGTAGTTTCTCCTTTGAATACTTCCCATCTCTCAATATGATTTCGTAACGCAGTCTTGCGTCATATTTTGACCATTCGGCAACTTTTCGCTTAGTAGTTAGGCTTTATCGTGGTGTAACGGTAATACCAGATAGAGTGTTTAAAATGTTAAACGGCGCTCGCTGCGCATGCGTTGGTAGGTGGAAATCCCAACCCAGAGCGTCTGGCTAGACGACTTGGAATTCCACTAGTTATTTTGAAATTATTTATTTTATGAATACATATCAGCAAAATCCGATCGTCGTAGTCCGTAAGAATGCCCACTCGATATATGTATGTAAAATTTTGAAAAAAAATATGAAATCAAAGTACTGAAAGTACTGAAGACACAAACGAATTGGACCAGTATATGTCCATAGTATATTATAGAAAATGATCTGAATCCTAGTTTATAGACAGGCGATTCAAATTAAGCACTAGGTACAGGGCAATTCAATATGGCAGAGGCATTTTTACCAAAACTTATTTTACTAAAAGGAATTAGTCCCTTTTTCCAAACTGTTTACAACCTTGGGTTTGTTTCAGTTTTCAGATCAAATAAGTGTTTGTGTTGTACTGTTTTATAGTTGTTTTCAATACGAAAACAACTATGAATTTCATTGGGATGACGTCACACAGTGAATGATGACATCACGTCTTGGCACCTTCCGCTGCATAGACTTGCACAAGTCAAATATTTAAGAAATAATCACAGAATACCAAAATCAGCCTGGGTGATTCCAGTAGCCAATTATTTTCAACAGTAGTGTTCTTTTCACTGCCTCCAGTCGTTCCCGACTAGTCATCCCTCCAAATGCTATTCAGTCTGCATTGCAACATTTATTAGCAAATAGTTATAAGATTACATAATCACTATTTATAATTAAGAAAGGGGCTGTGGTGGCCCTGGGGTTAATTAAGGTGTTCCAACATTCTACCACTAGCCCTCCACCTCTGGGTTGCGAGTTCAAATCCCACGTAGGGCAGTTGCCAGGTACAAGTACTAGTACTGACCATAGGTTGGTGGTTTTTCTCCGGGTACTCAGGCTTTCCTCCACCTTCAAAACCTGGCACGTCCTTAAATGAACCTGGCTGTTAACAGGACGCAAAACAAAATAAACCAAACCAACTTAATTAAGATGCATATATAATGATGTTATTTTTAGAATTCATAAATTCAAATGAATGGCTATAACTTTGAAGAAACAAACAACATCAATACATGAACCATACACTTTATTTTCACATTTAGCAATAAATAACATCAAGTAACAGTTAAAATCAGAGTTTTGTTTTCATGTCAGAATCTGTCAATTTCTCAAGATCATCTCAAGAATGCAAACATCTTTCATTATCTATTAATTTGTTCAAGTATGAAATTGGCAGATTATGTAACACTTTCCTGAATTGCTCCTAGTAATGTAAATATTAATTTTATATAATGAAGTTTGCTGAAAAAGTTACAGTTGTGGATTTCTTAAACTGTCCATTTGGCATTTCTGTATTTCATTTTGTTGTCGCCCTCGAGCTCGAAGCTCTTTCTCAATGTGGTTCCATGGCTGTTGTCAACTTGTCACCTGTAAATTAAATGAAAATATTATTAATTGATACAGAAGACAAGACAGAAAAGACATGTTTCCATTTAATTTCATATAGATTACCAGGTTTGTAATATAACGATGGTTTACATCATACAACATATCTGTCACATAATCTAGGTCGATGTAGATACTGAGTTTCAACTGCTGCTGTACCGGTAACCGCATAAGAATTCCTCTTGAATATTGCTGATATCAGTTATTACTTAATCTTAACTAAATCTATAAATATAATAAGTTATTACTATTAGGCTTGATTTTCGCCTCAAGTTTTGCCGAAAGTTACGTATTTTGGGCCTTCAAAAGAAAAATGCATTTACGATGAACCGGGTTGTCATAATCACTTTTTGATCAGTCGATTTACACTTGCAGATTGCGACAATCGATTGTGTTTCATTCATTTTAATTGACCATCAGTAAAAAAAAAGTACTGATCGAACACGCCTTTTGTTTTTTCATTTGAATGCACCTAATGGGAGATCATTCCTATCAACATGTACATTTTTAAAAAGAAAACGGCGGACAAAAAACAGTCTGAACAGGTCTAAGACATTCAATCATCCAGGGGGAAAAATTTGCAAAAGTTAAAAGAACAGCGGCGAAGTTCACCATTGAACTGTCTTATTAAATATTACAACCCAAATGTATTTGATATTAAGAAGTGGTTATATATTGTCAAAGTATGTTACTAGACCTAATATGTTACATGTTATTATTTGTTATCCTCAAGCTGCAGATGATTTCCTACAGAGAACGATACCACAACTAAAACAACAGCCATCAATTTCGGTTTATTTTTGTATTACAAAATTGTCCGAGATTACGACTAATATGTTATTAAAGAAATGTTATAACAGTTGTTCCTATTACATCAATACATTATGTTTTTTGTTGTTATAATTTTTTTGCATAGCTTTTTATATTATTAACTGAAATGAAATGGTGGACATAATTTTGTCAAATTGTCATGCAACTGGATAAAAAAAATGAATCAAAAAGTTGTTCAAAACACACTCTAAAAGTGGGAATATATGATTTCCATTTCCTTTAATATCTTTGGTTAAATTCAGCAATCAGTCGATTAATACCACTTCCTTCATTTCTATTGCAAAATGTTGTTTAAGAGTTACTGCCCTTTGACCATCCGTGAAGAGGATCAAATTAAAACTGACAGCCACGGTAAAAGCGAAAACTTCCGATATGCATTCTGTAAAAGCATATAATCTATAGTTCTAAAAGGCTATCGTAAGTATACAGCAGTCCATTTGACATTTCGAAACTCAATAGAGTGGGGAATTAGGGCTAAAGTCGTTACGTTTTTAACTTGTAAACAAACAACAATCGTGTTATGCGTACTGCACTGTGTATGGCGTCACCGTGATATTGACGGGACGCGCTTTTATACCAGGGTCTTTATATACAAACTTCACAAATCATATGCAAGTACATATTTTAAAGAACGACACATCTGACAGTCCGAGATCTAGGGTTACTTATCTTCCTTTTATTTTGTTGACATAACTGAAAGATGGCGGACACAAAAGGATGCTGGATTGGTGATTTCAAATGTACAAAATAACAACGACATTCTGTTGAAACTTACAAAAAATCTATAACCTGTCTAGTAACATGAGACCGAGAAATTCAACACTTACGTTTCTAGATGTCGATGATGCAAAAGAGCTTGAGGGAAAGTAGATTTTTCTTCCGGGTCACAGGTAAACAGCAATATGGCGCCAGAGAAAAGCGGATAGGGGGATATCGTTCCGCGGGAAATGCAACGCGCACATGTGTTACGCAACCTCGATAGAATAATTCCAAATTACATCACTCTGAACATGCAATTTGTAAATGATGTTCTATTGCTTTGTCATATATTTTACGAAACGAAAGCGTGACTTTTCAGTCAGCAAGAAAAGGAACTATTTTCTTTTGCGATTACATATGTTTGTGAAGTGGCAATGGTAGCTTGAGCCAAGACGAGAAAATGTAAAAAAGACAATCGTTGTCCTGTTCGCTTCAAAAATACTACGAACTAAAAGCTGATTTTTTTTGATAGAACAAATTTACTGAACTTTTTTTTCTATCATGAAGTTGAACAAGTTTTAACATATATTTACTGCATAAAATAACGGAGTTACTGTAGAGCAATGTTGTGATTGGTCAAAACGAAGTGTCCGCCAGAGGGCATCGTAGATTTTGTCGCCTACCTCCCAGGGTAATACCAATGACTCAAACTTACGTTTGTGTCAAAAAAGCTTACTTTCGTGGGATGCCCCTTTAAAAAGAGGAATATCAACATACTCCAAGTGCCGTTGTTATCTGTCCGGCTACAATTTGTATAAATTTGAATCCCATCTATAGGGATGCTACCACTAAAATATGAATGTTTCACATTGCTTAGATCCAGAGGAGAAGTTGTTAATATGAATACAGCCAAATGGACCCCTTTTGGCTCCGCCCCTCAGTCCCTGGGGGATCCGCCCCATCATTTGTATAAATTTGAGTCCCTTGCAGCCACCTAGCGATGCTACCACTAAAATATGAATGTTTCACATTGCTTAGATCCATAGAAGAAGTTGTTAATATGAATATAGCCAAATTGACCCCTTTTGGCCCTGCCCCTCCGGCCCCTGGGGGTCAGCCCCATCATTTGTATAAATTTGAGTCCCAGCCACCTAGGGATGCTTCCTCCCAAATTTGATAAAATTCCAATCAGTGGTTAAGAAGAAGAAGTCAATTGTTGACGGATGGACGGAAGCCGGACGACGTCCTTTGGACCAGGTGAGCTAAAAAAGGTACTGTAGGTGATTTTTTTTCAGAAACACAATGTGCAGTACATGGATATTATGGTAGCTTCATGCCAATGAAGTAGTGTAGTGCAATATATATTCAATTACACAATGTTTTTGCTATATGCAGGGTGTTCCAAAAAACCAGGGACGTATATGTCTCACATATACATCCCTGAAAAAACATATCCCAAATTTTCGACATTAACAAAACTATAAAACATTTATAATGAAAATATGACATACATTAGATTAAAGTGGCATCCCGCGAAAGGCTAAATATCAGTTCTTGAATGTGGTGTCTGCAGTACTTACATTCTACGTGAGTAACTTTCGTAGTAAATTCCTTGGTTTTCGCGGGAATATCGTGTCATGTGATGCCTTTATGGATGGGAATTTCCATTACTATTTCGGTCGCCAGAGTCGCGTGATACATTCAGCCAATCAAAATCGTCGTAACTTGTTTTCTATACCAATCGTAAAATCACTTCTTCACGACCGTCGGAACCACAAGGATGGCGGACGATGTCGACGTCTCATAAAAGCAATAACAGAGACCACACGAAGCCAATAAAGTGCGGAAAGGCGTTAACAGGAGCCGAGGAGTTAACCGTAAGAGTTATAGCATTTACACATATTATTAATCAATGCAAGGTAACGTTTATGCTATATCATCTATGCTGTTACCGCTATATTATCGCAACAATGCTTTCTCCGTCTCCACGTGGTCGCCTTTGTGCTTACATTAGATATAACCAATCAAAGGTAGCGTATTATCGAGGACTGGGAGCGTGTCAAAAAAGACAACTTTTCATTGGTCAACCCGCGCCGTGGGACTGTCTTAGTCCTGCACCACTGTGATTGCGGGTAATTATACCAAGCCGTCAGAAAGGGTTTTAATGAAAGTAATTATCGTCTAATTCATAAGGAGAACACTTCTAAGGTAATTATCGTTTAAACAAGATACCCTACTCAATGAGATCAGTATAATTGTGCTTTTAATTACACCTGTCGTCGATAATTACATGCCAGCTTGACCGAGGATGGTTTTTGATCGACCAGGCATGTGTATGCACAAAAAAAAAAACGTTTTTCTTATACTTGCTAATAATTCTGCATTTTTCGAATAAATAAATAACACAAACTCATCCATGGTTTTTTATTTACAGGAGAAAATCGTCACCTAAAAAGAGAAAAAAGAATATTGAATGACATGAGAACGAGACAAATTAATGGTCGTCAACCTGGCGATTTTTTTTGATTTTTTTGGGTGCGTAAATTATATTGATACAGACCTTTTTCCAGCAGTTTTAGGGTGATTTTTAGGGTGCGCAAATTACACTGGTGCGTAAATTACACTTTTACGGTATTATATTTTCCTGCTATTCCAATATTCAAAGTCCCCTAAAAATGTCTATATTGACCACTAGCAAAATCGCATTCCTCGGAAAAGCCCTGATAAAAATAGCGGTGATGATGCAACGTGACCGGGTTTTCGCCTAAAGGGGCCGCAAGGAAGGGGATGCGTAATGCATACAGGTTATGAAACGGAGACAAATTCCATGTATAAACTTATTGAATCGCATTCACATTAATAATCGGACATTAATTGCACACGTACTTAATATTCAAATGATGAAATATTTGTCGGCATATCGGCATCATTTATTGACAGGGGAATTATCTACATTTTGTATATTATATATACCTGACCAAGATTGGTACACATGAGTACGAAATACGGCCATGGTGCAAACCTTAATTTATGTAAAAGGTAATATTCATGAATCCTCCTTTTCAGATGATTTCATAAAAAGTATGTATGCATTGAAAAGTACAAAAATAAAATGATATGAAATGTTTGCAATTTTTTTTTACAACTCAATGTATTGAGGACTTTTTTCAGACTACCCATATACATGCATATTCATTTAAAATCAATCCAACTTCCAGCATCTATACATACATTGACACTTATCACAGAATGCGAATATTTAATCCTGTGCAGTCATATTATGCACCACACACTAAACATGACTACATGTATATCAGATTTTGAACTGTGGTGATGTGATGATAATTCCGTTTTCTTTTTACATCTTGTCAAGGAACGTTGACATTTTCACCTTTCGGCCATTTTGTTTTTCTAATCAGTCCCAAAATCGAAAGGGCACAATTTAGCACCAAGGGGAACTTACATATGAAATTTGATAAAGATCCATCAAGTGCTTCTCAAGAAATAGAGATAACAAACTTTTGTTTTTTCATATACATGTATTAAACGAAACGAAAATGTGACATTTCAGTCAATAACAAAAGGAACTATTTTCTTTTGGGAATGGATATGATTGTGAAATGGCTATGGGAGCTTGAGCAAAGACAACAAGAAATGCAAAAAAAGACAATCATTGTCCAGTTCGCTTCTAAAATACTACGATTTAAAAGGTGATTTTTTTTAAAGAACAACTTTAATTTATTTTTATCACAAAGCTGAACAAATTTTAACAAATATTTACTTCATAGAATAACTGAGTTACTGTAAAGCAAAGTTGTGATTGGTCAAAACGAAGTATCGGCCAGAGGGTATCGTAGATTTTGCTCGATTGCTTCCGTGGTGGCACCAATAACAGCAAACTTATGTTTGTGTTAAAAATGTCATTATTTTGTGCTCCTGTGAAAGCAAATTTTAATTACCTATTCTCTAAATGCAATTGACAGACAGTTTGTAATTATCTTGTCAAGAGGAAAAGATATAGCCATTCAAAATGGGGACAATTCCCTACATGTTTTTTGGAACACCCTGTATTTTGACAAATTTTCAATGACTTTTCATGACTTTGTTTTTCATTATCGATCGACACATACATGTAGAGAATTATTTACTCCTTCCTCCGATGATATTTGTATAAATTTCCATAGCTGATTTCAAGAAATATTTCACAAATAGCAATTGTATTATTAAATAAGAATAAAACAATATGTCATACTTTTGATATTGTGCATATATTCTTCTAATTCAGGAAAACCAAGCACTAGAAAGTCAGATGAAAGAGCAAACAATTCTGTTCATGGGTATGTAATTTCAAGTAAATTCATTGAATAACGATGTTATAAATTGAAAATTTGTCAAAATGCATGAAATATATAGTAACAAGAATTCCACGGAAGTGGATGTGTCGCCTGCGCAGCAAGTTGGGAGATAAGTTTTTAGGAGCTAAATATGGATATGCATTGTATCAGTTCCAAGTGGAGTTTTTATGATTATCCAAATTGATTCCTATACAATTATTTTGTTGATTATAATACATGTGTGTAATGACACTGGCTTTGACCTTTGACCCTGAATGTTGTTTAAGAGTTACTGCCCTTTGACCATCCGTGAAGAGGATCAAATTAAAACTGACAGCCACGGTAAAAGCGAAAACTTCCGATATGCATTCTGTAAAAGCATATAATCTATAGTTCTAAAAGGCTATCGTAAGTATACAGCAGTCCATTTGACATTTCGAAACTCAATAGAGTGGGGAATTAGGGCTAAAGTCGTTACGTTTTTAACTTGTAAACAAACAACAATCGTGTTATGCGTACTGCACTGTGTATGCCGTCACCGTGATATTGACGGGACGCGCTTTTATACCAGGGTCTTTATATACAAACTTCACAAATCATATGCAAGTACATATTTTAAAGAACGACACATCTGACAGTCCGAGATCTAGGGTTACTTATCTTCCTTTTATTTTGTTGACATAACTGAAAGATGGCGGACACAAAAGGATGCTGGATTGGTGATTTCAAATGTACAAAATAACAACGACATTCTGTTGAAACTTACAAAAAATCTATAACCTGTCTAGTAACATGAGACCGAGAAATTCAACACTTACGTTTCTAGATGTCGATGATGCAAAAGAGCTTGAGGGAAAGTAGATTTTTCTTCCGGGTCACAGGTAAACAGCAATATGGCGCCAGAGAAAAGCGGATAGGGGGATATCGTTCCGCGGGAAATGCAACGCGCACATGTGTTACGCAACCTCGATAGAATAATTCCAAATTACATAACTCTGAACATGCAATTTGTAAATGATGTTCTATTGCTTTGTCATATATTTTACGAAACGAAAGCGTGACTTTTCAGTCAGCAAGAAAAGGAACTATTTTCTTTTGCGATTACATATGTTTGTGAAGTGGCAATGGTAGCTTGAGCCAAGACGAGAAAATGTAAAAAAGACAATCGTTGTCCTGTTCGCTTCAAAAATACTACGAACTAAAAGCTGATTTTTTTTGATAGAACAAATTTACTGAACTTTTTTTTCTATCATGAAGTTGAACAAGTTTTAACATATATTTACTGCATAAAATAACGGAGTTACTGTAGAGCAATGTTGTGATTGGTCAAAACGAAGTGTCCGCCAGAGGGCATCGTAGATTTTGTCGCCTACCTCCCAGGGTAATACCAATGACTCAAACTTACGTTTGTGTCAAAAAAGCTTACTTTCGTGGGATGCCCCTTTAAAAAGAGGAATATCAACATACTCCAAGTGCCGTTGTTATCTGTCCGGCTACAATTTGTATAAATTTGAATCCCATCTATAGGGATGCTACCACTAAAATATGAATGTTTCACATTGCTTAGATCCAGAGAAGAAGTTGTTAATATGAATACAGCCAAATGGACCCCTTTTGGCTCCGCCCCTCAGTCCCTGGGGGATCCGCCCCATCATTTGTATAAATTTGAGTCCCTTGCAGCCACCTAGCGATGCTACCACTAAAATATGAATGTTTCACATTGCTTAGATCCATAGAAGAAGTTGTTAATATGAATATAGCCAAATTGACCCCTTTTGGCCCTGCCCCTCCGGCCCCTGGGGGGTCAGCCCCATCATTTGTATAAATTTGAGTCCCAGCCACCTAGGGATGCTTCCTCCCAAATTTGATAAAATTCCAATCAGTGGTTAAGAAGAAGAAGTCAATTGTTGACGGATGGACGGAAGCCGGACGACGTCCTTTGGACCAGGTGAGCTAAAAAAGGTACTGTAGGTGATTTTTTTTCAGAAACACAATGTGCAGTACATGGATATTATGGTAGCTTCATGCCAATGAAGTAGTGTAGTGCAATATATATTCAATTACACAATGTTTTTGCTATATGCAGGGTGTTCCAAAAAACCAGGGACGTATATGTCTCACATATACATCCCTGAAAAAACATATCCCAAATTTTCGACATTAACAAAACTATAAAACATTTATAATGAAAATATGACATACATTAGATTAAAGTGGCATCCCGCGAAAGGCTAAATATCAGTTCTTGAATGTGGTGTCTGCAGTACTTACATTCTACGTGAGTAACTTTCGTAGTAAATTCCTTGGTTTTCGCGGGAATATCGTGTCATGTGATGCCTTTATGGATGGGAATTTCCATTACTATTTCGGTCGCCAGAGTCGCGTGATACATTCAGCCAATCAAAATCGTCGTAACTTGTTTTCTATACCAATCGTAAAATCACTTCTTCACGACCGTCGGAACCACAAGGATGGCGGACGATGTCGACGTCTCATAAAAGCAATAACAGAGACCACACGAAGCCAATAAAGTGCGGAAAGGCGTTAACAGGAGCCGAGGAGTTAACCGTAAGAGTTATAACATTTACACATATTATTAATCAATGCAAGGTAACGTTTATGCTATATCATCTATGCTGTTACCGCTATATTATCGCAACAATGCTTTCTCCGTCTCCACGTGGTCGCCTTTGTGCTTACATTAGATATAACCAATCAAAGGTAGCGTATTATCGAGGACTGGGAGCGTGTCAAAAAAGACAACTTTTCATTGGTCAACCCGCGCCGTGGGACTGTCTTAGTCCTGCACCACTGTGATTGCGGGTAATTATACCAAGCCGTCAGAAAGGGTTTTAATGAAAGTAATTATCGTCTAATTCATAAGGAGAACACTTCTAAGGTAATTATCGTTTAAACAAGATACCCTACTCAATGAGATCAGTATAATTGTGCTTTTAATTACACCTGTCGTCGATAATTACATGCCAGCTTGACCGAGGATGGTTTTTGATCGACCAGGCATGTGTATGCACAAAAAAAACCGTTTTTCTTATACTTGCTAATAATTCTGCATTTTTCGAATAAATAAATAACACAAACTCATCCATGGTTTTTTATTTACAGGAGAAAATCGTCACCTAAAAAGAGAAAAAAGAATATTGAATGACATGAGAACGAGACAAATTAATGGTCGTCAACCTGGCGATTTTTTTTTATTTTTTTGGGTGCGTAAATTATATTGATACAGACCTTTTTCCAGCAGTTTTAGGGTGATTTTTAGGGTGCGCAAATTACACTGGTGCGTAAATTACACTTTTACGGTATTATATTTTCCTGCTATTCCAATATTCAAAGTCCCCTAAAAATGTCTATATTGACCACTAGCAAAATCGCATTCCTCGGAAAAGCCCTGATAAAAATAGCGGTGATGATGCAACGTGACCGGGTTTTCGCCTAAACGGGCCGCAAGGAAGGGGATGCGTAATGCATACAGGTTATGAAACGGAGACAAATTCCATGTATAAACTTATTGAATCGCATTCACATTAATAATCGGACATTAATTGCACACGTACTTAATATTCAAATGATGAAATATTTGTCGGCATATCGGCATCATTTATTGACAGGGGAATTATCTACATTTTGTATATTATATATACCTGACCAAGATTGGTACACATGAGTACGAAATACGGCCATGGTGCAAACCTTAATTTATGTAAAAGGTAATATTCATGAATCCTCCTTTTCAGATGATTTCATAAAAAGTATGTATGCATTGAAAAGTACAAAAATAAAATGATATGAAATGTTTGCAATTTTTTTTTACAACTCAATGTATTGAGGACTTTTTTCAGACTACCCATATACATGCATATTCATTTAAAATCAATCCAACTTCCAGCATCTATACATACATTGACACTTATCACAGAATGCGAATATTTAATCCTGTGCAGTCATATTATGCACCACACACTAAACATGACTACATGTATATCAGATTTTGAACTGTGGTGATGTGATGATAATTCCGTTTTCTTTTTACATCTTGTCAAGGAACGTTGACATTTTCACCTTTCGGCCATTTTGTTTTTCTAATCAGTCCCAAAATCGAAAGGGCACAATTTAGCACCAAGGGGAACTTACATATGAAATTTGATAAAGATCCATCAAGTGCTTCTCAAGAAATAGAGATAACAAACTTTTGTTTTTTCATATACATGTATTAAACGAAACGAAAATGTGACATTTCAGTCAATAACAAAAGGAACTATTTTCTTTTGGGAATGGATATGATTGTGAAATGGCTATGGGAGCTTGAGCAAAGACAACAAGAAATGCAAAAAAAGACAATCATTGTCCAGTTCGCTTCTAAAATACTACGATTTAAAAGGTGATTTTTTTTAAAGAACAACTTTAATTTATTTTTATCACAAAGCTGAACAAATTTTAACAAATATTTACTTCATAGAATAACTGAGTTACTGTAAAGCAAAGTTGTGATTGGTCAAAACGAAGTATCGGCCAGAGGGTATCGTAGATTTTGCTCGATTGCTTCCGTGGTGGCACCAATAACAGCAAACTTATGTTTGTGTTAAAAATGTCATTATTTTGTGCTCCTGTGAAAGCAAATTTTAATTACCTATTCTCTAAATGCAATTGACAGACAGTTTGTAATTATCTTGTCAAGAGGAAAAGATATAGCCATTCAAAATGGGGACAATTCCCTACATGTTTTTTGGAACACCCTGTATTTTGACAAATTTTCAATGACTTTTCATGACTTTGTTTTTCATTATCGATCGACACATACATGTAGAGAATTATTTACTCCTTCCTCCGATGATATTTGTATAAATTTCCATAGCTGATTTCAAGAAATATTTCACAAATAGCAATTGTATTATTAAATAAGAATAAAACAATATGTCATACTTTTGATATTGTGCATATATTCTTCTAATTCAGGAAAACCAAGCACTAGAAAGTCAGATGAAAGAGCAAACAATTCTGTTCATGGGTATGTAATTTCAAGTAAATTCATTGAATAACGATGTTATAAATTGAAAATTTGTCAAAATGCATGAAATATATAGTAACAAGAATTCCACGGAAGTGGATGTGTCGCCTGCGCAGCAAGTTGGGAGATAAGTTTTTAGGAGCTAAATATGGATATGCATTGTATCAGTTCCAAGTGGAGTTTTTATGATTATCCAAATTGATTCCTATACAATTATTTTGTTGATTATAATACATGTGTGTAATGACACTGGCTTTGACCTTTGACCCTGAAAAGCAATCGCAAGCAAGCACTTTTGGTAATGAAGCATTGTAAGAAGTTTGAGTTCAATCGGCATAAGAAAACTGAAGTTATAGAACGGAAACACATTTTCTATTTATAGAAACAGTGACCTTGACCTTTGTCCGTGAAAACCACATTGTATGAAGTTTGAGTTTGATTGGCCCAAGGAAACTCAAGTTATTGCATGTTAAGAGAATTTCTATTTATAGCAACAGTGACCTTGACCTTTGACCCTGAAAAGCAATCCCAAGCGAGCACTTTTGGTAAGGAAGCACTGTATGAAGTTTGACTTTGATTGGCCAAAGGAAACTCAAGTTATCGCACGGAAACTGTTGGTGCAGACGCCGCCACCGACATAGTGATCCCTATATGTCGCCTTTTCAGGCGACAGAAAAATCTTACGTGCCCAAATATATACAGTGTAGATTAAAAAAAAATCAGGAAAATCACCTTAAAAAAGAAGTGAAACCATCTGTTCAAAATAAAAGACTGAACAAATAAATCAGAAATAAACTCATCGCATGTTTACTATTTATTAGAAATATAAAGCAAATACATAAATGTTTTCAACCCATTATTTCTAAATAAAGCTTCCTTTGAGCTTTAATCACTTATGATCTTGGCAATTTTTTCTGTTGTTACAAAACTATTTTACAACCACTATTTTTTACTCTCATGGTTTCTTCTAACAGTTCATAACCACATTGCACCTTATGCATAAAAGATATCACAAATAATTTTCCGGCATCTATTTTCGTAAAATTCTATCCATTTTCATATATATATAATTTAGAGAGACATTTCTCCTAAAATAGATAACCAGGTGGTCTCAGATCTTAACTTCACTAAAAAGTTATAGTACACTTAGTTCTAAATCAAGAAGAAGAGCAACAAGCTCATAGAAAAATGGATATTATGTTTGTTTTAAAACTTTAACAAAAAAAAAGAGAAAGGGAAAAAAGAAACTAGATATATTGTAAATATATATATATATAGGTATTTTTTGTAAAAGCAATAAATTTGTTCATTCACACTTGCCATCAGATACACCACTTCACAAAGCACATTCCTATGCAAAAATACAGGTACATCACATAAATAAACCCTGCACATGCTATGTACACTGATCAATATAGTGGTCTAGTTATATAATTAGATAGGGCAGATCTACTGTCAACGGTAGCCAGTTCTAGTATTGGCTAATACAGTATGTTTAAAGCTAATTTGTAATTATAAATGTTGTATTCTATACTGTTTACTATTTACATGTTGCTGGTATCCAGCCCATACGTAGTTTACAAGTTCTCCTGACTTGCAAGTAGTTCCATACTGTGCATGTACATCTTTATAATAAGATAATAAAGTGTTAGTTCACAGGATGGGGATTGGATAAAAACAATTCTGTTAAAGTTTTTTTCTTGTTTTTGCCATGAAGACAAGCACTGTCTATAAAACATATTCTAATGATATTAAGGCTTTCTTGAGTCTAGTCATAACATAAACAATATAATAAAAATGATCTCTCTAACACAAAAACAGTCACAAAACAGTCAACAACGGAGTAATGCAAACAAAAAGATTAATCATAAATAATAGCATCACAAGTTCACCCATGAATGGCCCAATAGACCGAAAGTCAGTGAGAATAGCTATAGGTCTCAGCTCTTCGGACAGTTTCTGACCAGCTTCAGAAATGTTAACAAGCTGAGTTAACTCTTGTCAAGTGGTAAAGAAAGGTTAAAAAATATATATATAAGAGTCAACCAAATACTACTTGAAAGAAATGGGGGCTTTCATTAATTTTTTACACAAAAGTAGAAGCATAAAGATTTTATGTAAAAGTAGAAAATCTTGTTAGAGAAAATTTTACAAACAAACAGCTTGCCTGATTTAACTGAAAGTACACTGAACAACAAGGTGTATCTTTGTCTCCAAGTTTTGAATTTAAAAACTTTTTGATTAGTTTCCCTTACAATTTCGCCCAATCCAACTCAATAAACAAATTACATGATGTTAAAAAGATGTACCTACCGTAATGAAATGTCTATCATCTAATCATGAATTTTTTGTAAACACCCACAGTGACAGGGTTTCCCACTAAAGATGTCCTGTCTTTGAATTCTGTTGGACTAATATGGTTTACATACAATTTATATACACATCAAACTAATTTTTTAAATCAGTTATTAGAATTGTACAACAAAATGCGCTGTCTTGTCATATAAATAAATAGTCTGATGTAAATCCACAAATGTATCGACTGTATTCTACAGATACACCCTACTACAACCGTTACAATGAGGCCTCGCTCTGTACAACGATCTGAGTAAATAATAGCTCTCACGCTAACAACAAATTTACTATGAGATATGTACAACACTGGCATGGAAATGTTTAGCATAACACTGCTGAGATACGCAATACATGGAAATGCTGGCTCTGGGTTTTATTTGATGAATGCTACGTTTTTGTATAAAAATACATAATGATAACTAAGCGTTTTATAAGTTTGTCACAAACAGATGAACAGAACTAGAACATCAACTCATTTCACCTTCCATACAAAACCGGAGCGGTGACAAGTATATATTCTACACAGAAACATACCCAGCCACACATTTGCTTTCAGACTTTTTGAAATACAAGAGGCCCAAGGGCCTTAGAGGTCACCTGAGTAATGTTATAGGTATGGTAGCTCAATTTTAATGATGAAATCAACCTGTTAACTAAGTGAAATATAACATTTGTCATGCCATTACAGCAAAAGAATTCTAAAACTTTTGAAATGATTGTCACAAAGTAGGAATGGTTTCCTTAAAGAATATGGAAAAAATATAACCAAAAGTGTTATTTCCAAATATAAACTACAGTAAACTTTACCGGGACCCTCTCTGATGGGGATGGATAATCCAGGTGTACTGAAATTAACAAATTTACTAAAACCCATGATGATCTTTCTATCCATGTAGAGAAATAGACTGTAGTACATATTGAAATTTTGTATAATTTCTTCTTGGAGCCCCGGCCCTAGCCCCTGTGGTACAGGCAGGAATCGCAATTTTACAGTTTGATTCCATCTTCCATCTAGGAATACTTTCTTACTTAAAATGGGCAAAATATACCCAAAAGTGTAAACTTTACCCCCTCCCCGAGAGGGGAACAGATAGCCCGGGGGGACTGAAATTTACAATTTAAACAAAGCCCCTGATGATCTTTCTATCCATGTAGAGAAATAGGCTGTAGTATCTCCAAGTCTGGAAAAGAAGATTTAGGAAATTTAGGATAATCTTCCCTTTTGGGACCTGCCCTGGCCCCTGGGGTAGGGGCAGGAATCCAAATTTTACAGTTTAATTCCATCTTTCTCCTAGGATGATTGTGACAAAGTAGGAATAATTTCCTACTCCAAATAAACAAAATATACCCAAAAGTGTTAATTTCCAATATAAATGATAGTAAACTTTACCCCCTCCCTGAGGGGGAACGAATAGCCCGGGGGTACTGAAACTATTTAAACAAAGCCCCTGATGATCTTTCTATCCATGTAGAGAAAAAGGCTGTAGTACCTCAGAGTCTGGAAAACAAAATTTTTGAAATTTTGGATAATTTTCCTTTTGGGGCCCCGCCCAGGCCCCTGGGGTAGGGCTAGGAATCCAAATTTACAGTTTGATTCCATCTTTCTCCAAGGATGATTGTGTCAAAGTAGAAATAATTTTCTACTTAAAATGGACAAAATATACCAAAAAGAGTTATTTCCCTATATAAACTTTAGTAAACTTTACCCCCTCCCTGAGGGGGAATGGATAGCCCGGGGGTTCTGAAATTTACACATCAAACAAAGCCCCTGATGATCTTTCTATCCGTGTAGAGAAATAGGCTGTAGTACCTATGAGTCTTGAGAAGAAAATTTTCGAAATTTGGGATAATTGTCCATTTGGGTCCCTGCCCTAGCCCCTGGTGTAGGGGCAGGAATCCTAATTTTACAAATCTGTATCCTTATCAACTAAGGATCATTTTGGCCAAGTTTGAAAATATTCCATCTACTGGTTCAGGAGAAGCAGTTGAAAATGTAAAAAGTTTACACAAGATGCCAGACGGAAAGTGATCGGAATAGGTCACTTCAGACTTTAAATTGTCTCAGTTGACCTTAACATCTATAATTTCCTTGTGTAAATTTCACTCTTCACAATAGAAATGCCAAGTCGTATCATGATGTCAATATGCATGTTGGACAAGTCTGTGATGATTATTTCTCAGTACCTACAGAAGTAAACTATCATCTCCGGTATTTAACATGTCATCTATATATATTAGCCGTCACGATGATTCACCAACTCATTTACAGGTTTATGCAGCAAAGGTGCTTTACTCTCGTAAAATGATTGCCAACTCAATCTGAAGGTTAAAGTAAATACTGTGTTTCTCATAAAAAAATCATTTTCCAGTAAACTTCCACAGCATGTGCTTATACACATATTTTTATTCTGATATCTTGTTTATTTTACAAATGTAGTGACACAGAGTTTGCTAACATTACGACATGTTTTCTTCTAGACCAAAAGTTAAACACAAATTTTACTTTGTACAATTAAAAACAAAGAAAAAACAACCCTACTAAATTAGTTTTTGATTAGATTGATTATTATGTCTGTAGAATAAATAACTATTGAAAATGTAACTACTTCGCAAGATTACACTTATTTAACAAGAGGCCCAATGGGCCTGCATTGCTCACCTGGTATCAATCTCTGACTTATATTATAGTGTAACCCTAAAGTCCCCTAAAATCTTTTAATGTAAGATTTTTAGAAGAACATCTTAAGATTTAAACATATTTTACCCCTGTGACCTTATAAGACAACATCATTTTCATTTTCATTTTCAAATTTTGTTTGGCTTCATCCCAGGGCTACCAGCCAAATATCATGTCTCTAGGCAAATAAAGATCAAGGTCATTTCTTTTCGCAAACTTTGTCAGGCTTCATCCAAGAAACCTTTCAGCCAAATGTCATGCTTCTAGGGCTTTTGGTACTTCAGAAGAAGTCATTTGAATGTTTTAACAGATTTGACCCCTGTGACCTTCAATATAGGTCAAGGTCATTTCTTTTCACAAACTTTGTAGGGATTCATCCAAGAAACCTTTCAGCCAAATGTCATGCTTCTAGGGTTTTTGGTATTTCAGAAGAAGTCGTTTAAAGGTTTTAACAGATTTGACCCCTGTGACCTTCAATATAGGTCAAGGTCATTTCTTTTCGCAAACTTTGTCGGGCTTCTTTCAAGGAACCTTTCAGCCAAATATCAAGCTTCTAGGGCTTTTGGTATTTCAAAAGAAGTTGTTTGAAGGTTTTAACAGATTTGACCCCTATGACCTTGAATATGGGTCAAGGTCATTTCTTTTCGCAAACTTTGTCGGGCTTCATCCAAGGAACCTTTCAGCCAAATATTATGCTTCCAGGGCTTTTGGTATTTCAGAAGAAATCGTTTAAAGGTTTTAACAGATTTGACCCCTGTGACCTTGAATATAGGTCAAGGTCAATTCTTTTCACAAACTTTGTTGGGCTTCATCCATGGAACCTTTCAGCCAAATATTATGCTTCCAGGGCTTTTGGTATTTCAGAAGAAATCGTTTAAAGGTTTTAACAGATTTGACCCCTGTGACCTTGAATATAGGTCAAGGTCAATTCTTTTCACAAACTTTGTTGGGCTTCATCCATGGAACCTTTCAGCCAAATATCAAGCTTCTAGGGCTTTTGGTATTTCAAAAGAAGTCGTTCGAAGGTTTTAACAGATTTGACCACTCTGACCTTGAATATAAGTCAAGGTCATTTCTTTTCGCAAACTTTGTCGGGCTTCATCCAAGGAACCTTTCAGCCAAATATTATGCTTCTAGGGCTTTTGGTATATCAGAAGAAGTCGTTTAAAGGCTTTAACAGATTTGACTCTTGTGACCTTGAATATAGGTCAAGGTCATTTCTTTTCGCAAACTTTGTCGGGCTTCATCTAAGAAACATTTCAGCCAATATCATGCTTCTAGGGCTTTTTGTATTTCAGAAGAGGTCATTTAAAGGTTTTATCAGATTTGACCCCTGTGACCTTGAATATAGGTCAAGGTCATTTCTTTTCGCAAACTTTGTCGGGCATCATCCAAAGAACCTTTCAGCCAAATATTATGCTTCTAGGGCTTTTGGTATTTCAGAAGAAGTCGTTTAAAGGTTTTAACAGATTTGACCCCTGTGACCTTGAATATAGGTCAAGGTCATTTCTTTTCGCAAACTTTGTCGGGCTTCATCCAAGGAACCTTTCAGCCAAATATCAAGCTTCTAGGGCTTTTGGTATTTCAGAAGAAGTCGTTCGAAGGTTTTAACAGATTTGACCACTGTGACCTTGAATATAGGTCATGGTCAATTCTTTTCGCAAACTTTGTCGGGCTTCATCCAAGGAACCTTTCAGCCAAATATCAAGCTTCTAGGGCTTTTGGTATTTCAAAAGAAGTCGTTCGAAGGTTTTAACAGATTTGACCCCTGTGACCTTGAATATAGGTCAAGGTCATTTCTTTTCGCAAACTTTGTTGTGCTTCATCCAAGGAACCTTTCAGCTAAATATTATGCTTCTAGGGCTTTTGGTATTTCAGAAGAAGTCGTTTAAAGGTTTTAACAGATTTGACCCCTGTGACCTTGAATATAGGTCAAGGTCATTTCTTTTCGCAAACTTTGTCGGGCTTCATCTAAGGAACCTTTCAGCCAAATATCATGCTTCCAGGGCTTTTGGTATTTCAAAAGAAGTCGTTCAAAGGTTTTAACAGATTTGACCCCTGTGACCTTGAATATAGGTCAAGGTCATTTCTTTTCGCAAACTTTGTCGGGCTTCATCCAAAGAACCTTTCAGCCAAATATTATGCTTCTAGGGCTTTTGGTATATCAGAAGAAGTCGTTTAAAGGCTTTAACAGATTTGACTCTTGTGACCTTGAATATAGGTCAAGGTTATTTTTTTTCGCAAACTTTGTTGGGCTTCATCCAAGGAACCTTTCAGCCAAATATCAAGCTTCTAGGTCTTTTTGTATTTCAGAAGAAGTCGTTTAAAGGTTTTATCAGATTTGACCCCTGTGACCTTGAATATAGGTCAAGGTCATTTCTTTTCGCAAACTTTGTCGGGCTTCATCCAAGGAACCTTTCAGCCAAATATCAAGCTTCTAGGGCTTTTGGTATTTCAGAAGAAGTCGTTTAAAGGTTTTAACAGATTTGACCCCTGTGACCTTGAATATAGGTCAAGGTCATTTCTTTTCGCAAACTTTGTCGGGCTTCATCTAAGGAACCTTTCAGCCAAATATCATGCTTCCAGGGCTTTTGGTATTTCAAAAGAAGTTGTTTGAAGGTTTTAACAGATTTGACCCCTATGACCTTGAATATGGGTCAAGGTCATTTCTTTTCGCAAACTTTGTCGGGCTTCATCTAAGAAACATTTCAGCCAAATATCAAGCTTCTAGGGCTTTTTGTATTTCAGAAGAGGTCATTTAAAGGTTTTATCAGATTTGACCCCTGTGACCTTGAATATATGTCAAGGTCATTTCTTTTCGCAAACTTTGTCGGGCATCATCCAAAGAACCTTTCAGCCAAATATTATGCTTCTAGGGCTTTTGGTATTTCAGAAGAAGTCGTTTAAAGGTTTTAACAGATTTGACCCCTGTGACCTTGAATATAGGTCAAGGTCATTTCTTTTCGCAAACTTTGTCGGGCTTCATCCAAGGAACCTTTCAGCCAAATATCAAGCTTCTAGGGCTTTTGGTATTTCAGAAGAAGTCGTTCGAAGGTTTTAACAGATTTGACCACTGTGACCTTGAATATAGGTCATGGTCAATTCTTTTCGCAAACTTTGTCGGGCTTCATCCAAGGAACCTTTCAGCCAAATATCAAGCTTCTAGGGCTTTTGGTATTTCAAAAGAAGTCGTTCGAAGGTTTTAACAGATTTGACCCCTGTGACCTTGAATATAGGTCAAGGTCATTTCTTTTCGCAAACTTTGTTGTGCTTCATCCAAGGAACCTTTCAGCTAAATATTATGCTTCTAGGGCTTTTGGTATTTCAGAAGAAGTCGTTTAAAGGTTTTAACAGATTTGACCCCTGTGACCTTGAATATGGGTCAAGGTCATTTCTTTTCGCAAACTTTGTCGGGCTTCATCTAAGGAACCTTTCAGCCAAATATCATGCTTCCAGGGCTTTTGGTATTTCAAAAGAAGTCGTTCAAAGGTTTTAACAGATTTGACCCCTGTGACCTTCAATATAGGTCAAGGTCAATTCTTTTCGCAAACTTTGTCGGGCTTCATCCAAAGAACCTTTCAGCCAAATATTATGCTTCTAGGGCTTTTGGTATATCAGAAGAAGTCGTTTAAAGGTTTTAACAGATTTGACTCTTGTGACCTTGAATATAGGTCAAGGTCATTTTTTTTCGCAAACTTTGTTGGGCTTCATCCAAGGAACCTTTCAGCCAAATATCAAGCTTCTAGGTCTTTTTGTATTTCAGAAGAAGTCGTTTAAAGGTTTTATCAGATTTGACCCCTGTGACCTTGAATATAGATCAAGGTCATTTCTTTTCGCAAACTTTGTCGGGCTTCATCCAAGGAACCTTTCAGCCAAATATCAAGCTTCTAGGGCTTTTGGTATTTCAGAAGAAGTCGTTTAAAGGTTTTAACAGATTTGACCCCTGTGACCTTGAATATAGGTCAAGGTCATTTCTTTTCGCAAACTTTGTCGGGCATCATCCAAAGAACCTTTCAGCCAAATATTATGCTTCTAGGGCTTTTGGTATTTCAGAAGAAGTCGTTTAAAGGTTTTAACAGATTTGACCCCTGTGACCTTGAATATAGGTCAAGGTCATTTCTTTTCGCAAACTTTGTCGGGCTTCATCCAAGGAACCTTTCAGCCAAATATTATGCTTCTAGGGCTTTTGGTATTTCAGAAGAAGTCGTTTAAAGGTTTTAACAGATTTGACCCCTTTGACCTTGAATATAGGTCAAGGTCATTTCTTTTCGCAAACTTTGTCGGGCTTCATCCAAGAAACATTTCAGCCAAATATCATGCTTCTGGGGCTTTTGGTATTTCAGAAGAAGTCGTTTAAAGGTTTTAACAGATTTGACCCCTGTGACCTTGAATATAGGTCAAGGTAATTTTTTTCCGCAAACTTTGTTGGGCTTCATCCAAGGAACCTTTCAGCCAAATGCCATGTTTCTAGGGCTTTTGGTATTTCAGAAGAAGTCATTTAAAGGTTAAAATAGGTTTAACCTCAGGGTGACCTTGAATATTGGTCAAGGTCATTTCTTTTCGCAAACTTTATTTGGCTTCATGCAAGGAAGCTACTGGTCAAATATGAAGTCTCTATGCCTGACGGTATTTTAGAAGAAGTTGTTTGAAGGTTTCGACATTTTTGACCCCTGTGACCTTGAAATTAGGTCAAAGTGATTTTTTTTCGCAAACTTTGTTCAGCTCCATCCAAGAAATCTACCAGCCAAATTTCATGTCACTGGGCCTTTCAGTATTTTAGAAGAAGTCGTTTAAAGGAAAAAGTTGACGGACGCAGGACGGACGGACGGACGGACGGACGGACGACGGACGGACGGACGGACGGACGACGGACGCTGCACCATCACATAAGCTCACTTGGCCCTTCGGGCCAGGTGAGCTAAAAACTGGTAAATTACAATATAAAGATGACAAATTAACATAGCATACAAATTAAAGCCGAATGACAATATTTTCCACTATATTACTACAATATGTATCAGCTGTGAAGACACTTGCACAAGAATGGTACTCGCACAACACAAAATGCACTTCCTCACATATGTAGATGATGACTGGGCATTCATGATCTATTGATGAATGGTGTGTAGCTTGGTACTACATATGACATCATACAAGCATCAACAATTCGCTACAACAGGTTTTTTTTTTTCATTTCAGACGGAGAATTAATCTTTACAGCTAATTTGCTGAAAAATTCTCAGAACACTTTGATGCTAAATGTGTGCTATTTTTGTATTTGTATATTTTGCATACCATTAGATCAATGAACGATAACACATTCAAATCTCTGTGATTTTGGTTTAACAGTCAACATTTTTACGAACACCCTCTCTATTTCTGGCTCAGGAAGATATTTGAGCATGTAAAAATGTACTGGAATAAAAGTATTATTTACAACATGGCACGATTGAATAATCAAAAGTTACTTTAACTCTTGTTTTTTACCATAAACTTTCAGCTTTATGTCTCAACTGAGGAATGACATGTATATAATTTCCAATTAAATACCTCTATTAATCTCAACCAATAACACACCAGTGAAAGGTTTCTGTCTCCAGGGTGAACGGACCCTGTCAACCCCTCCTCCCCTCCCCTACAGTCAAAGCACCATTACTACATTATCACATGATGACAGATGACCAATGAAGGTGTCCTGAGTAAGTGGACATTGGTCATCCAGGCCTGTTCGCCAGTTTAGGCTGCTGCTATTGAGATGACCATGATGAGAGCCACAATACATGTCACAATGAAGTGGGCAAGCAGCATATTTCTCTTGAACCTCCGGCCCTGTAATATTAAACAGAGGGTAGCATGTCAAGCAGAGGATAGCATGTACACAGATATGGTTTATTGTCACTAAGGAACCTCCGGCCCTGTAATGTCAAACAGAGGGTAGCATGTCAAACAGAGGGTAGCATGTCAAACAGAGGGTAGCATGTCAAGCAGAGGGTAGCATGTACACAGATATGGTTTATTGTCACTAAGGAACCTCCGGCCCGGTAATGTCAAGAGGGTAGCATGACAAACAAAAGGTAGCATGTAAACGTCAAACAGAGGGTAATGTCAAGAGGGTAGTATGTCAAAAAGAAGGTAGCATGTCAAACAGAGGGTAGTATGTAAACGTCAAACAGAGGATAGCATGTACACAGATATGGTTTATTGTCACTAAGGAACCTCCGGCCCTGTAATGTCAAGAGGGTAGCATGACAAACAGAAGGTAGCATGTAAACGTCAAACAGAGGGTAATGTCAAGAGGGTAGTATGTCAAACAGAGGATAGCATGTCAAACAGTGGATAGCATGTCAAACAGAGGATAGCATGTACACAGATATGGTTTATTGTCACTAAGAAACCTCCGGCCCTGTAATGTCAAACAGAGGGTAGCATGTCAAACAGAGGGTAGCATGTCAAACAGAGGGTAGCATGTCAAACAGAGGGTAGCATGTCAAACAGATATGGTTTATTGTCACTTAGGAACCTCCGGCCCTGTATTGTTTAACAGTTAGTTTGTTTTTCTGAACACTCCCAAAATCAAAAGGGCACAATTGAATTTGAGAACGGTCCATCCAGTACTTCTCAAGAAATAGAGATAACAACAATTGTTTAAGGATGGACAGTTTCAGGCATCCATGGCCTAGACTACTGAACTCTAGCCTGATGTCCTCATCAGTTGTCAGAACTACCTAATCAGCTCTCTACCATACTTACGGCTGGTTCTGGCTCAGGGATGTGTGCTTTAGGATTGTCCCTTTTCTGGAATTCATATTTCTTCCTTCGTTCTAACAACAAAGAAAAGTACGATGTCATCTTTCTGTACTTGAAGAAACAAAGCAATGATAGCTTCCTACTAAATATAAGCATCCTTATACAATTGCTTAAGTTTGGTGAACATGTTTCAACACCAGTCATGTTTAACTACCAATGATATATGGATGCCAATAAATCTGCTAACACAAAGGTGACATTTTTTATCATTTGAACTTGGAAGCTAATTACCAAATATGCATGTTACCAACATCAAACTCAAAGGATAAACTGTAATTGCTGGGAACAAAAACAATAAATTTGAATTTTTCTCTGTCTTAAAACTGGTTTTATAGACACTTTGTTACACATCATACTGGGACATGTTTACTTTTTGTATATTTTTCTCCTTCTAGAATGTCGAGGGTGATTTCATCATTACAGAAAATAGCAGTAAATGTTTTTTTTTAATTAATGTTGGGCAAGTCTTAACTTCCATGGAAAAGTTGACTAGGCTCAATTTTTCCAGCATCATGACCGAATGACCTAGTACACTGTGATGTATAAAAAGGTAGGTTTTAACTAATCACAAACTTAACCCTATAACAACAGAAGGACAGTACGTACTACTGTTTACCTTTATTTTTCTTATGTGTACAACATTGGTGGACCTCCAGCGTGATCTCTACAATGATGTGGAACAGAATGTAGATACACAGAATCCATGTAGACCACCATGGCACCATCGCCTTTCCAAAGTCCATCCCGATAAACATGGCGGGAACTGTCAACAAACAAACACCATTATCAAACGAATGCGACAAACGGCAGCTGTGAAAAAGTTGTGGATACATGCTGCAGTTTCGTATCCAACTTTTTCAAGTATAAGTAATACCTATATAAAACATTATCAATAACTTAGTTGACAGATTCAAATAATAACTAGAGACTTGTTTTAGTGAACAAAAACATATGTCTACCCATATAATGTTTTTTATTCTGACCAACTTTCCTTCATAGTGTCATAACAAAATATCAATCAGTAAACAAGAGGCACAGAGGGCCTGTATCTTTCACCTGGATACATTGGTATCCAGCTAAATATGGTAAAATATTATCCAAAAAGATCCCAAGGACAGGGATAGACTGGAATTCCAATCCTTGAAGCATATCAGACTGTATAAATTAAAAGTTTGGTAAATGGGCGAGTATCTCAACTGTTTTCAAGTTCAACTAAGAAATTAGGTCCCTAAAGATGTGACCAGACCCTGACATCAATACTAATATTACAATTATGTTTGTCTCTTTATGCCCAGCAACTGTATAGTTTTGGGGTGGGTATCTCAACCATTTCAAAGTTGTGACACAGGGTAAAACTCTGCAAGGGCGTGGCAGACCCTTGGATCAAATCTAAAAGCCTGATTGTGATTGTCTCTTTATGTCCAGCAATTGTATATATAGTTTTGGGGTAGGGATCTCAACTGTAAAAAGTTAGGTCTCTGGTGTTGATTCTGCAGGGCGTGGCACACCCCTGGAACAATCATAATATCGTGATTGTGATTGTCTCTTTATGTCCAGCAATTGTATATATAGTTTTGGGGTGGGGATCTCAACTGTAAAAAGTTAGGTCTCTGGTGTTGATTCTGCAGGGCGTGGCACACTCCTGGAACAATCATAATATCGTGATTGTGATTGTCTCTTAATGTCCAGCAATTGTATATATAGTTTTGGGGTGGGGATCTCAACTGTAAAAAGTTAGGTCTCTGGTGTTGATTCTGCAGGGCGTGGCACACCCCTGGAACAATCATAATATCGTGATTGTGTTTGTCTCTTTATGTGCAGCAATGCTATATTATAATGTTAATCAAAGTCAAAAAATATATTTTTGGCCCCACCCCTCAGACCCCAGGAGGGAGGATCATCCCCACAATTTGTACAATTTTGAATCCCTACCTCTCATGAATGTTTCCGACCAATTATGATTGATATCCAGTGCATAGATCTAAAGAAAAAGTTGTTAACTAGAAATTGTTTCTTAACAATTTGACGGGCTTTTCACACCTATGTCACCTGTATGTAGTACCTCTGAGTCTGGAGAAGAAAATTTTGGAAATTTATGATAATTTTCCCTTTGGGGCCCCTCCCTAGCCCCTGGGGTAGGGGCAGGAATCCCAATTTTACAAATCTGAATCGTCATCAACCAATGATCATTTTGGCCACGAAGTTTACGCACGAAGCCGGATGGAAAGTGATTGGAATAGGTCACTTGAGACTTCGTCTCAGGTGACCTAAAAATGCTATTTTGGCCAATTGCAGGACAATTTCCTTCAATATCTTTCAGATTTGTGATCAGATATGTATGAACGTTCATAGAATTGACAAAAATAGTATTTTCTTATAAATTATGGAAGTAAAAGGTCTTTAAATTATTCTTTTAGATAAATAGTTACCCCTACCCCTTATTTTTCAATGAGAAAATACTCCATTTTACATCATATTTTAAAGATTTAATGCTTTATATTTACATCTCTCCCTTCTTGAGCTTAGTAAACTCTTGACTGCAAATAAATTACCCTATAGACAATAAAAAAAGGCTCAGCAGATTGATTTGTGTTCAAACATGGAGTTGTTACCGCTTCAGAACAATAAATATTCGCTGAAGGTCATTGTTTGGTTCCTTCAAGATTTTGAAACATGGAACATATATGGAATCCATTCCGTCCGATTATACAATAAACTGTTTCCGGCAAAATTTTGAATCCAACGACACATATTCGAATTCTTTGCAGTAACGCAAACATGGCGGCGCCCTGCAGTTGTGATGTCTGGCGTTGGACCGCGTCACAACCAGATCACTGTGTCAATGCGTGTACATAACGACCGTTATAAATAAAGAAATAAATTTGAAATGCTTGTAATATTAATTAATACCAAATTTACAAATGATCTAATGAAGAAAAATAGTGTTGTTCACTGTGTATTTTACCAATATATTGATGGAATTAAATGGGACTATATTATCTTATCAACCACAGCCATCGTAGTTACCATCTTAGCAACCCGCTTCGAATGTTTTTTTTCTTCGTATAGCACTTGAAAATTAATAATGATGTAAATATAAGGATTGTACCTCATCTCAAAATGAGGTACACTCTTTATATAAAAAAAATTCAAATGAAAACTTTTTTTAGATATTTTGCAGATCAAAAGGAAATGGGTTTCTCATTCTAAAGCAGTCATGTAACTGGGTGTAGTGTGCCTGTGATTTTGTCCCATTATCAAATTTGTTATTTTTCAGTATTCTCGAGTCAAAAATAAAAAAAAACTTTAGTTACATTAACAAGAGGCCCAAAATCTTTTAGACATTTAGAAGAACATGTTAAGATTTAAACATATTTAACCCTGTGACCTTGTAAGACAACATCATTTTCATTTTCAAATTTTGCTTGGCTTCATACCGGGACGCTACCAGCCAAATATCACGTCTCTAGGCATTTGGGTTTATCAGAAGAAGTTGCTCAAAGCTTTTAACAGGTTTGACTCCTGTGACCTTTAAAATGGGTCAAGGTCATTTTGTTTCCCAAATTTTGTCAAGCTTCATCCAAGGAACCTTTCTGCCAAATATCTTGCTTCTAGGGCTTTTGGTATTTCAGAAGAACTTGTTTAAACTTTTTAAAAGATTTGACCCTTGTGACCTTGATTATAGGTCAAGGTCATTTCTTTTCGCAAACTTTGTCGGGCTTCATCCAAGAAACCTGTCAGTCAAATATCATGCTTCTAGGGCTTTTGGTATTTCAGAAGAATTCGTTTGAAGGTTTAAACAAATTTGACCCCTTTGACCTTGAACATAGGCAAGGTCAATTCTTTTCGCAAACTTTGTCCGCTTCATCCAAGAAAGCTACCAGCCAAATATCATGCTTCTAGTGATTCTATGTCATTTGAAGGTTTTAAAAGATTTGACCCCTGTGACCTTGAATATGGGTCAAGTTGTTTCTTTTCGCAAACTTTTTTTGGCTTCATCCAAGGAAGTTAACAGTCAAATATGAGGTCTCTATGCCTGACGGTATTTTAGAAGAAGTTTTTGAAGGTTTCGATATTTTTGACCCCTGTGACCTTGAAATTAGGTCATTTTTTTTCCACAAACTTTGTTCAGCTCCTTCCAAGAAAGATAACAGCCAAATTTCATGTCACTAGGTCTTTCAGTATCTTAGAAGAAGCCATTTAAAGGAAAAAGTTGACGGATGCAGGTCAGACGGACGGACGACGGACGCTGCACCATCGCATAAGCTCACTTGGCCCTTCGGGCCAGGTGAGCTAAAAATTACTACATGATATATATAATTACAATTAAGCCTTGTCACAATTAACACCTGTACAAATCATATACACCTGTCAAGTCAATGGCCATGCAGCCTGCTGCGTGTATTAATTATCACACCTTCAATCATTTACTGCTCCCATGGCCACCCCCCTTTCTCAATGTCATTGTGGGTGAGAACTCGTCAGGTAAATATATATACAAAGTTAACAAAAAACAAATTGAACACCTACATATGTATATTTTACTGTTAAGAGATGTTACTAGACATGCAACCAAACACATGTGTATGTTATTTTGGCTATCCATGTATAGATCACAATCCGTTTTATTTTATATAAGATAAATTATAAATTGAACCATTGACATTTGGGTAAGAATTTATCAATTAAAATGTGTTTATAAATTTCATTTTGTGCAAGTTCATTGCACACTCATTAATTTAACTAATCACTATCAAACAGCCAACACCATGCAGCACCCCATTCCTCCAATGTATATTTATATTCTCAAAACTTTCCTGTTAACACCCAACTATAGAAATAAAACAGGACACAGATCTGGATGATCGCTATAGTGAGTTTGCTCGCACTAACTATGAAAATTAAACTTAGGTTCATATCACTAAACTAAAAGTTTAATAAAGCACACAAATTGAAAATGATTAAAAATAACCAATTAAGAAATTACAAAGTAATACTAAAATTAAAAAAAAAAGTTAAACTGATAATTTGATTTAAACAACTATTTCATTTTCTGTTTGATTAAATGAGAGGTTGCTGTGATGAACTTGCTGAAGAAATCTGATATGGGGGCAACAGTTATTGATGTGCTACACCTAATATACAAGACCGACCACTACTACAGCCCCAAGTCTAGACAAGGACCGTGGCTAACAACTTTCAAACCAAAGGCATGTTCAATCAGTACTTTTTATGGATGATCGACTATAAGTTGTACATGTATATGTTTTTTTACTTACTTGCCAGGCACCAGGCAATAGTGCCAAAGGCCCAGTGGAACCAGTTAAAGACAGGGCGACATCTGTGATCATCTTCTGGTCGGATCAGGGCAATGATTGGCTACACAAACACAGATACAGATTTAGTTTATACATATAAAGCATTAAAACAACAAATCATGTTCTGATACAAATATACTGAATTTCTGGATTGGAAAATACAAGAGGCCCATGGACCTTAACGGTCACCAGAATTTTGATGTACTAGTATCAATAGCTTTTGTTGTTATGTCCTTATACTGAAATTATCATTAACTTAAACCAAGTTTGAGATAGAAATCTTACAGGTAAACAAGAGATCTCTGAGGGATCTTGGCACCCACCATCGATGATTTTTCATTCTCTTTTGGAAAGATGGATCTTTTCTCTTCTTATTTTAGCTTTCATTTATGTATTAAATCTTAGTTCTATACATTTTTCTTGAAAATTAATAATAGTTGAAAGAAGGTCTCTTGTCAGGAGTTTTGTTTTCCTGATTAGTTGCAAATTCCAAATCCATCTTGTTTCCCTTAACTCTTTGAAGGATTTTGGCCACAATTTTGAAAATCTTGTAAAAAGTGATGAAACTTGTAGCACATTTCAATAAATACTGATTAGCCCATCTGAGTGAACGAGCATTCAATTGTTTCCTGGGATCTAGATATTGACAGTCAAAGCTGACTGCTCCCGACTGGCGAGAATTTTAATGAGCTACACTGTACGTGGTACCTGTGACGTCACTGAAGCACAACTGATCGACTCAGGTAAACTGATCGGTGGTACATTTACAAAGAAAGTTTAGTAGAAAAACGCCTATTGATTTCGACACGTAAGTCGATCTTGATTGTTGTTTAATTCTTTTGATTAACGAATAAAATACCTTGAAAAAAATATAAATATTTTTATAAACTTAAGAATGGTAATAGGAAATGCCATTTAAAAACATCATGATGTTAGTATGTATTACACATTAGCCTCTTGTTAACAATATTGCCTCTACAAAGGACCACAGAATTAAAAAGTCTGTTGCAACAGACACGCATAGAGCGGTTGTGAGTATATTACCGATCATTTTCTTGAGATGGCAATTTTTTTTCAAACATTTTATTGTATTGACTTTATTTAGCTGGAATTGAATTAAAACAGCATACAGAGCTTATTCATGAATATGTTCCCAAGTTGTACCCACAACATACAAAATTCCCAAACATCAAATCTTCCTTGATTGCAAATATATAGTGTCCGGTAATCAGGGATGTATATCTGAGACATATACGTCCTTGCCGGTAATATACTCTGTGTTTGATCTTGGTGATTTTAAAATCATGTGGTTTGCTAATACAAACTATTTACGCTGTACAATTAAAAAAAAATTGTTAGTACTTCAAAAGTATTATATATCATCAACAGTACAGTATGATTTGTGGAGATAATGAAGTAAATAAAATCACAGCAAGTTTATGTTTAAGTATCCGGCAAACCCCACCCCTCTTTAACATATACTGTACAAGTATATGGTAGTCAGTACAGTATGTCCATAATTATGGAATGCAAAAACTTTCATTCAATTTTTTCAACTGTGCACGTAAACAAACAATTTCTGCCTGATATCAATAAGGCAGACACTGTCCTGTCACAAATAGGTGTGAAAACATGACAGACTGAATTATTTGTGTTAAATTGAAATATTGTTTAAAATGTGGACTGAAATCGGTTTGCAAAACAACAGGCTCTTACCGACTTTTTTTTATTTCACTTAATTCAGTAACACACCAGTCAATTTGTGTGGAATAATTAAATATTTCCTAGGATAAAGTCTGTAACCATGAAAAAAAAACCAAATAACATACGCTAATGAGTATTGAAACATATTAGAAAATTGTTTTCCTACGAATACTGTATACGTTTTTACAACATCTCTTAGTCACCCAGTTTTGGGTTGAAGTGGTTGCAGTTTGAAATAATTACTCTAAGTCCTAGTGCAGAAAAATACTGCATCATATTCTTTAAATTGTACTAAAACAGAAACCTAAATGTGAAATTCAAACACGATAAATAAATGAATTTTGTTAGGCTCACTCTAGTTGGCGATATTCATTTCAACTAGGATTCAAATCATTGGACGAGTTTGATCTTGTTTTTCATACAGTTGTCTTAAGTTCTCTCGGTCCGTTGATTATCGTTCTTGGCAAAAACATGGCCGCTTTGACGGATATAAAATTTGATACCTATCGTGAGTAAGAAATTCACCATACATACGCTGATGATCATGCAATTTGCAATCCGGCAAAGACCCAAGCGTCTGCTAGAATCAATGTAAACGATAGAAGGTTAAGTTGGTGGCGTAATTATCGACTATATCAACCTGATCTTATGTAAACGTGTTGTGTAAACAATAGAGTATGGTATAGGGGAGGTAATTATTAACTCCAATGTATTTGAGTTATTCCCATTTATCAGAAATCTGTTTATGTAAAACATATATTTGGGAGTGAATACAAGGACTTGGAACTGGTAACACGCGATTGTGTTTTTATCTTTAACGATCAGTCTTGATGTGAGTTTCATAAGCGGGTTCCCCATTCACCCTCATTCATCTATTAGTAATGTAAACACCAAGACAACCTATACGTCCGCTTCAATTCTTTACAACTGCATCATTAAACAAACTCATTGCTTTATATTTATTCGATATTTAATGCAACATGTTCTGATGATATCACTATTCAATAAATGCCATAAATGCTAGTTATAAACTATTTTCTGCGTAATCTGATACCAGGCGAGTGGATACATTCAAATCAGGCTAAAGCAATCGATAAACCTAGTATCTCACTACTTTCAACGCATTATGTGATATGGGAAAATCTATACCATCTACAATTAAGTCCAGTTGCAGTGAAAGGGGAGGCAATTGAAATAAAAAAACCAATAATTCTGATTATTTTCCCCAAATTTTAAGTGAAATAATGTTTTTTGGTTCAATTTTTTCATGCTTTGTTAAATAAGGATTGTTTCTTCATAACATAACTTTAAAAAATCAGTTTTTCATCCACACAATGTTTTGATATTTGAAAATGTTGATGAAAAATATACATATACATGTAATTGTTTGTTTTGTTGAATAAAAGTTATACGAAACGTAAAATATTTGCCTTCTTTGCTGTTTTATATGTATATATAACATTAGGATTGTAATACATTAAAACGTAAGTTTTTAGTTCTTGATTTCCCTGAAAATACCAGTTTTTCACCCCAAAAAGCGATTTCTGCAGTTTTTCGGCCAATTACAACAAAAATACTTGTTCTTTATACACTGGTAAACATATGAGTGAAATTTCATGAAATTCTTATGGATATTGACAAAGGAACCGAGTGACCTTAAACAAGATCTGGATTAAAGATTGGGTTAATATCATAAAGGTGAATTGTGTCACATTAACACATCTACAATTCTTGGATCCGCCCCCGAGAATATATAATAAATCCAGGAACATATATACATCCCTGAGAAATCCAATAACCAAATGTTTATGTTGATATTTTAAAATACGTAATCATTAGAAAAAAAACGTCTTAGTATCAGCAACAAAAATAATAAAACTTCAAAATTCAGAAATTTTGTATTTATGTTATACATATACAGTTTAATCTAATCAACATTGTCAGCTGGTTTTGCCTAATGTTAAATACTGATAAAATAGAGTTAGATTCTGTTGAAAACGCCTTTAATCCTTTAAAAAAAAAAGTTTTTCTTCCAACACTTGGGACGGCCAGGGATAAAAACAATTGTGCCGGTATCTTGCTATTTAGAGGATTGGTAATTATATGATCATGAATGCCTTTCGAATTCACTGGCCATAACATTCACACCTCTTGGTAATTACAGGGTTATTAGTACACCTGCCAAAACGCTTGCAATTTTATCTAATTATGAATTTACATGGTTAAAATATGTGAAAAGTATATTTGAAGAATGTAATTTGATGCATATCTTCAACAAACAAGAGTTTTCTAGTATACATTGGCTAAAGAGTACCATATTTTACAAATTAGAAGGAAATTTTATATTAAACTGGAGAAATGAAATTTATACCTCTCCAAAAGGAATTAATTATAGAATCTATAAAAATGAACTTTGTTTAGAAAAGTACTTACTAGAACTCCCTCCAAAATTAGCCAAGGAGTATTGTAAATTTAGAATATGTGATAATAAACTTCCAATTGAAACTGGTAGGTGGTCCAATATACCACGTGAGTATAGAATATGTAATTTATGTAATTTAAGTGAAATTGGGGACGAATTTCATTATTTATTTAATTGTACGCAAGAAACAATCTTCAATAGTAGACAAAAATATATGTCCAGATACCATACTTGTCACCTTTTCAAAATTTCCATGGGGGAGAAAAGTGAGTGTTTGAAATTTTTCGCCTGGAATCTACCTATTTGTCACGGAACCGGTAGCTATATATCATAATGAAGTATTTTCAAGAGAATAGTCTATTTGCAAACTCATAATAGCACATATCTGATGCTAAGGTTCCTTTGACATACCAAAGCATAAATAATTTTTCATTGTTCTATTTACTACCAGAAAAGGGGAAAGAATTAGAATATATTCCTTTTGTTTTAATTTCTTATCAATTTACAATCATATCAATAAAAGAATAAAAAAATGGAAAAAATAGACAGGTGTATGTATTTTGTACATGGAATATAATTACTTTTCATTAATTTATTTTTTTGCACTTGTATCTCAACTTATCCTGATTTACTTTAAATGTGAAATAAAATGTTTTAATCAATTAACAGTGTAAATATTTCTTATAAAACTATTAAATACACATTTGTCAGTAAATTAATAAATCCGGATTTTAATTCCATTTTCCGTTTTGTAACTTACGTAATCCAAGATGGCGACAATCAGTGAATACACACATTTTAACGGTGTCTAATGCAATCAAATGTGAGTAAATTGATACATAATAGCCTTATCAATTGTTTGTTTTGAAGTCTTGCAGTTGTTTACACAAATTAATAACCTGATGGTCATGTTAAAGGATCGGGTTGTAATTGATTGATGCTTGAGTGAGCACGAGTGCCGGGCACGGCTGTGTTGACTTGTTCTGCCGATCCCCTTCCCCCACTAATTACAGTCCCCCCCCCCCCCTGGGCATACACTACACTAACATATTTATCAGTAGGGTCATTACTGGACTTGGGGCAGCCTTGTTATTTAATCAGTGTCAAATTCTAGAGTGAAGGACTGTACAAATCACAAGAAGGTGATACGGTTCACCGTTAAGCTAAATTGACTTGGGGTTTCTCAAAATCGGGAGATTGATCATTTTAACCACACATCATGTATTGGTTGCTGTCATTACGTACACCAAGGATTTAGATAAGAAGTACATGCTTGCACTTGCATATAATCATAAATATGTAATGGGCATGTCAGAATAGGTACAGGTATCGTACACGTTAATTCTCTCATTTCTAGGTGTGTAATACTGGCCTGTCTAGGGCAATACACCTATGATCGCTGTTGTTGTATTACACACCTACCCATGCAATACAGCAATGACGTGACATCACAATAGCCAAACAATGACATGACGTCACAAGTTTGGTAAAATCTGATGCCGAAAAAAGAAAAATGGCGACATGATGAGATTTAAACCTTCGAAAATATTTTAACTGTGTACATTAGAAAGCTGAGATTATTTTTTCTGCACAAACAATGTTTGCAAATATGGGGTATTCTTAATCACGCTGTATCATTTGTTTTCATCAAAAACGCTTAAGGGAAAAGTTGATATTTTCAAAATGGTGGCCAATCAAATGTATTTTCAAGGTATTTGAGCTTATTCAGGTAATTGAAATGAGAGAAAAATACTCTTTCATGACCAGGGGTGTAAGATAGGGAAATTCCACCCGAGGGGTTTTCAAATTTGGTAAAACCCAAGGCTTAATTGCCCCTCGGGTGGAATTTCCCTATCTTACACTCCTGGTCATGAAAGAGTCTTATATTAGCATTGTGCCTCAATGACGTCACACATCACGTGACCTAGAATCCCGGTCAAAATATGCATATTCACTAGGCTGATACAAATGGGGCGTCACCTAGCCTGTCCCTTTTACAGACACCAAGGGAGACAGGGTATTGGTCACTACACGTATTGTTGCATCAAATGAGATTAAAATATGAAATTATAAAAAATCGTGGCCAAAATCCTTTAAGCCCTAGCAGCTATCTGTGAGAGCTGCCCTTAACATCACTCAGCCCTATAGTGCCCTAAGACAATATGGCTGCTGAGACTGGAGTGAAGATTGTAAATGACCAACAAATACAAACTGGTGTAACTTTCTTGAAACTCAATATTTACTCCCAAAATTTTCTAAACGTAATCCAAAGATATTTATCATAATTAGTTTTTGTCAAAATGAAAACCCAATTTAAGACCGTATTTTGCAAGAATTAAATGTCATACCGTTTCTAGACCTTCCAATTTTCCTCCAGAATTACCTTCACGTACCTGTTGGTTTTGTCGCCAATTATTCTATACAATGCCTTGTCCAATATCAAATCAAATGATTTTATTTTATTCATGATTTCATCAAGATTTTGAAAGTTTAGTGGTTCCCTACAAAATCGTTGTTTATATATTTAGCCATGAGCTGAATCAACTTCAACAGTCACCATTACCGACATTGTTTTGACAAATCTAAACAAATTTGATTGCGGTTAATTGTCTTAACTGTCATCTAGATCGTCTTTAAAATCACTCAAATTGATGTCAAAAGCCTCTTCTGTTAACCTACCAAAATTTCTCGCATATAGTGCGCACTCGCGTTTAGTGCGCAGGTACTTTTTGGGGTCCAAAAATGAAACAAGAGGCACAGAGGGCCTGTATCGCTCACCTGGTTTCATGTGATATGAAACAAGAATGACTCAATGTATGTGTGGCCCTTCTTGCATTTGTTATGTCAATATATCATAAGCATTTTTGATGGGTACATGTAAAATTTAGTTCAAATTGGTTTATATAAATAAAGCTGAATTGCTGGTATTTGGCCACTCCCTGACCGCCCTGGGGTCAATCCCATCATTTGAATAAATTTGAATCCCAGCCACCTAGGGAACCTATCAATAAAACATTAATGTTTAATATCCATTGCTTTAAGTTCCAGAGAGGAAGTTTTTAATGTTAATTGCCAAATGGACCTCTTTTGGGCCCGCCCCTCAGGCCCCTGGGGGGTCAGCCCCATCATTTTTATAAATTTAAATTCCAGCAACCAAGGGATGCTATCACTGAAATATAAATGCCATACATTGCTTAGTTTGAGAGAAATTGTTAAATCAATATTGCCAAATAGACACTTTTGGCCCTGCCCCTCAGGCCCCTGGGGGGTCAGCCCCATCATTTGTATAAATTTGAATCCCAGCCACCTAGGGATGCTACCACTGAAATATAAATGCCATACATTGCTTAGTTCCAGAGAAGAAGTCGTTAATATCAATATTGCCAAATGGACCCTTTTTGGCCCCGCCCCTCAGGCCCCTGGGGGGTCAGCCCCATCATTTGCATAAATTTGAATCCCAGCCACCTAGGGATACTACCACTGAAATATAAATGCAATACATTGCTTAGTTCCAGAGAAGAAGTCGTTAATATCAATATTGCCAAATAGACACTTTTGGCCCCGCCCCTCAGACCCCTGGGGGATCAGCCCCATCATTTGTATAAATTTGAATCCCAGCCATCTAGGGATGATACCACTTAAATATAGATGCCATACATTGCTCAGTTCCAGAGAAGAAGTGGTTTATATCAATATTGCCAAATGGACCCCTTTTGGCCCCGCCCCTCAGACCCCTGGGGGGTCAGCCCCATCATTTGTATAAATTTGAATTCCAGCCACACAGGGATGCTTCCTATCAAATTTAGTTAAATTCTGATCAGTGGTTATGAAGAAGAAGTCAATTGTTGATGGACGGACGGACGCCGGACGCCATGGTATGGTATAAGCTCACCTTGGTCCTTTGGACCAGGTAAGCTTAGAAGGCAAGCTGGAATGACAACCAGGTAAGTCACCATTTAAGGTTAATTAAACAAACACCTTTGAATAGGAAACTTTGAAAACATAACACAATGCCTCATTAATTAGGCTTGACATTGATTGACACCTCGCACGAGTTATGGTGAAGATCTGTTGACACCAGCGAAGGCACAGGCCTAATACAGATAATTGAAATAAACTATGTTTTCACGGCAATATCATTTATAACTTATTCAATTAAATCTTACATAAGAGTTTTAATCTTCCCCGTGTTCTATAAAATAAACAATTTGGGAGTCTCTGTGCATCTAGACATCTATATATTCGGCAGTGTACTGGGTTGACGGGTGTATTAAAAGCAGCTGTTCAATCAGGTCCGACGAGGACCGCACACAGCCGAATTTGTTAGACATAAAATACACAAACCCTGTGTGATTTCAGCATTTTGTCTTTGAAAAGAAAATATGGATATGTATTGGACTGTTTTGAGTCCCTAAATGTTTATTTTCCAAACTCTAACTGTTATCGTTGCCAGTGCAACTCGCTTGTTTGCGGCTCTGTTGTTTACTGCCCGGTATTAATATTACGCAACTTCAACTCTTTGCAATACACAAACCGGCAAACTTCCTATGTCATTCCTGACCCATTTCTAACATCAGGATTGAATTGTCCAGTATGATTTTACACAAGAAAGACATTTTTAACATAGAGTGCTAACAACGATCTAATTCTTCGGTATATTTCACCATATGCCTTGTGATAATGTAGCGTCAATACAATCTCGACCTGAACGCTCAGGCTACTTTCCTCGAGTTTATTTATCAGATCCTATTGTATTGTATGGCTTTTATAATTGCAACTTTTCGTGGTTGTAAAAAGATAATGCAAATCAGGAATTATTTAACAAAATATCAACTGTTAACTACCATGAGGATATTTCAAGTCATTCTAAAAGTCTCCGAAAAATTAACAATACATGATCGTGACCAAGTCGAAGGTTTTTGCTTATTCTTTCATATAGAGCACACACCCTTCTTGACACTTTACGCGGAAATTTAACATGTCTTATTTCTGAATCTTTTATTTTAAAACAAGCTAATTCCGGGCCGATATCACTGCAAGAATCCATGATTGTTTGTAGAAAATCTCATCCATAAATTGCGATTGACTTCGTTCTTTACCAAAGAAAAAATCAATGAAAAGAAGGCATATTGTTTTTCCGAAGTTGTATAAAGCTTTAATAGACCCTCTCTGATTGGCTGAAATTCAAAGTTTTCCGAAGGCATGCCCGATCTCGGCCAATCTTGCGTCGTTCCACAGCAGGTAAATACCACGACTGTGGTCAGGATTCGCCATCAGAAGCACATTTATCTCTATTTCCCCTATTGGGCTCCTTGAGGGTCAGTCACCATTTATTCAAAATCTTTTTCTCTTCCCCCAAGGATCAGACCTGTTTATCTTTTCTCGGGACAATGTGTAGTGAATGTTTCAAAAATATGTAGTTTTTGCAGTTTATGTGTAGTGTTCAACACATCTGTTGCTGACATACGGATCGCGGATTTAGGTTCGGTTTGGAGGGGTTGATATCTTCTCATGATTGAAATCAAGAATAAATCTATGTAAAATGGTGATATCTTAGGCTTATAAAAGTTTATAATTTATATAGAAGACATGTAACATCAGATTGGTTTATTATGGCTATTATATAGTCAAATGTACAAAATTCATTTACACATACATGAATTGAAAATATTTTTATGTGAAATGTACAGTACCCTGTGAATTTTAATATAATTTCATTTAATCAAACATTTAAAACAAGATTGTAAGCACATTTCCAATAACAAAATAGCTTGTAATGTTTGTAAATAATAATATAGATGTAATTTTAGGCCAAGAATTGGAACGAGAAAAAAAAATAGAAAATTTATGATGATTTTGATGATGTGCCTATGGCAATTTTAGAATCCGAAAACTCACTTTGAACGATGGTTCAATTTAATGTTTACCAACCGCCCTTTACCAAAGACGACCAACTGATCATCCTGGCCAAAAGATATTATTTTGGCTATTAGCCGACTAAAGATCAGTTTCGCACACGTCGTTTTACTAGCAGTATCAATTTTAAGATCTGCTGTAGATCTAAAACGTCCAATGGTCTTGTATGTTTCGGTTTGTTTTTTTTCGTTTTTCGTATTTCATCAATACTGGCGACAATAGTCCAGTCGCTCGCTTTGAAAAACAGGGCATTTTCTCCATTCTGATGGTTTGAGGAAACTCCTTTATGAAAGTTTGAGTTGGTTTTTTTCAGTATCGTTCTTTCGTCAATATCATCGTTTTTCTGCTTTGCCGTAACCACAAACTGTCGGCGTCAGGCTTCCGGTTTTCTGGGCCCGTTCGAAGAGAACAACAATGACTATGCGCAGGTGCGTTCGAATAGGGAAATTATACCGCGTCAAATTCGTAGTTTTTCCAACTGATGCGTAGTTGCGTAATGGGGGTGTGAAATTTGTAGTAATTACGCCAAATGCGTAGGGGTAAACAGGTCTGAAGGATGTTTCTGACCAAATTGGGTCAAAACACAATCAGGACTTTTGACTAATAGCGATTTGAAGCAAATGTTCATCAATGGACGGACGCTGCACCATAGCATAAGCTCACCTTTGGTCGAGGTGAGCTAAAAATCTGTTCCCCTTCTCCAAAGGATGTTTCTGACCAAATTTGGTTTAAATCTATTCTGTAGTTTATGACTAGTAGGGATTCAAAAGGCTTTTCCTCTATTTCCCCTACGGAGCCCTGCCCCTCTTGCCTCAGGGGGATCAGAGTCACCATTTATACAAAATCTTTCGCCCTCCTCCAAAGGATGTTTCTGGTCTAAGTTAGTTAAAGTCTATTAAGTACTTTATGACAAGTAGCAATTCAAAAGGCTTTTGCTGTATTTTCCCTATTCAGCCCTGCCCTTCCAGGCCCCAGGGTGGTCAGAGTTACCATTTATACAAAATCTGTTCCCCTCCTCCAAAGGATTATTCTGACCAAAATGTGTTCAAATCTTTTCAGTATTTTATGACAAATAGGGATTTAAAAGGCTTTCCCTCTATTTCCCCTACAGAGCCCCGCCCTTCCTGCCCCAGGGGGATCAGTCACCATTTATAAAAAAATCTCTTTTTCTTCTCCAAAGGATGTTTCTGACAAAATTTGGTTCAAATCTATTCAGTACCTTATGACTAGCAGGGATATAAAATGCTTTTCTTCTATTTCCATATTTGGCCCTGCCCCTCCAGCCCCAGGGGGGTCAGAAGCACCATTTATACAAAATCTGTTTCCCTCCTCAAAAGGATATTTCTGATCAAATTTGGTTTTGAATACATGCAGTATTTACGAGGTCCTAACACTGACCTTGAGGAACCACGAAATCCAGCATGCTGTCATGTGAAACAGAAGATCCAATTGCAATACTCTGCCGTTGATCACTTATATAGGACTGTATCCAGCATAGGGCGTCAGTCACTCCATACGAATACTCCAGACGTTTATGGAGTATGCTATGGTCGATGACATCGAATGCAGCTGACAAGTCTAGCATGACAAGCATCGCTTTGCACTTGTTATCCAATGCAGAAGCTATGTCGTTATGCACACATAGGAGGGCCGTATCTGTTGAGTGTCCCATGCGATAGGCCGATTGCAGGTTGTCATCGAGACTGTTTGCATGGAGATGAGCCTCTAAACGCTGGGACACGACCTTCTCCAAGATCTTAGACAGAAAAGGCAAATTTGACACTGGAAGGTAGTTCTTCAACTCCTTCTTATCCAATCCAGACTTCTTCAGCAATGGTCTTACATGTGCTTTCTTGAAACACAATGGAACCTTTGACTCAGCCAATGATTTGTTCATGAATGAGGTTATCAAAGGAAGCATTGCTTCAAGACATTTTTTCAGAAGGTCTGTTGGAAGGGGGTCAAGCTCACATGATTTTGATTGCAATGTCCGATATTCAGTACTTTATGACTAGTAGGGATTTAAAATGCTTTTCCTCTATTTCCCTATTTTGCCCTGCCCCTCATGTCCCAGAGGGATCAAAGTCATCATTTATAAACCAGAGGAATCTTGGCGCCCACCACAGATGATTTTTCATTCATTCTTAGAAAGATGGATTTTTTCCCTTCTTTTTTTAACTTTCATTTATGTATTTAATCTTAACTCTATTTTTTTCTTTCATTAATGTAATTTTCCTAGTACTATGAACTTTCTTGTGAAAATTAACAAGAGGCCCAATGGGCCTGCATCGCTCACCTGGTTTCAATCTCTGACTTATGTTATAGTGTAACCCTATAGTCCCCTAAAATCTTTTACTGTAAGGCATTTAGAAGAACATGTTAAGATTTAAACATATTTTACCCCTGTGACCTTATAAGACAACATCATTTTCATTTTCAAATTTTGTTTGGATTCATCCTAGGACGCTACCAGCCAAATATCATGTCTAGGCATTTGGGATTATCAGTAGAAATCACTCAAACCGATTAGACTCTGACCTTGAATATAGGTCAAGGTCATTTCTTTTCGCAAACTTTGTTGGGCTTCATCAAAGGAACCTTTCAGCCAAATATCATGCTTCTAGGGCTTTAGGTACTTCAGAAGAAGTCGTTTGAATGTTTTAACAGATTTGACCCTTGTGACCTTGAATATAGGTCAAGGTCATTTCTTTTCGCAAACTTTGTTGGGCTTAATCCAAGGAACATTTCAGCCAAATATCATGCTTCTAGGGCTTTTGGTACTTCCTAAGAATGGTTTGAATGTTTTAACAGATTCGACCCTTGTGACCTTGAATATAGGTCAAGGCCAATTCTTTTCGCAAACTTTGTTGGGCTTTATCCAAGGAACATTTCAGGAAAATATCATACTTCTAGGGATTTTGGTTTATTAGAAGAAGTCGTTTTAAAGGTTAAAATAGATTTAACCTCAATGTGACCTTGAATATGGGTCAAGGTCGTGTCTGTTCGCAAACTTTATTCAGCTTCATCCAAGGAAGCTACCGGTAAAATATGAGGTCTCTATGCCTGACGGTATTTTAGAAGAAGTTGTTTGAAGGTTTCGACATTTTTGACCCCTGTGACCTTGAAATTAGGTAAAAGTGATTTTTTTTCGCAAACTTTGTTCAGCTCCTTCCAAGAAAGCTACCAGCCAAATTTCATGTCACTAGGCCTTTCAGTATTTTAGAAGAAGTCGTTTAAAGGAAAAAGTTGACGGACGCAGGACGGACGACGGACGCTGCACCATCACCATCACCTTCGGGCCAGGTGAGCTAATAACAGTTGAAATAAGATGTCTAATCAGAATTTTTGTTTTTCTGTATTTAAGTTCCAAAATCCAAAACTTTAAAAGAGATCCATCTTGTATTTATTTACAAGTGGCCCAGAGGGCCTGTATTGCTCACCTGGATAAATTGGTATCTTAAGTAAGCAAGGTAAGATATTTTCCAAAAAGATGCTATTGGCAGGGGCAGACCCAAAGAATTATCCTTGAAGTATATCTGTATAAATTAAAGATTGGTTAATTGTTTTCAAGCTCAACTGAGAACCAAGGTCCCTAGTACTGTGGCTATAGACCCTTACATCAATGTTAATATCATGACTGTGTTTGTCTTTGTATAGTTTTGGGATGGAATGTCTGCAAAGGCAAGGGCCATGCCCTTGCAGACACCCCAAAGCAAACAAAATTTTAGATTTGACCCTATATATATAGTTTTGTGGTGAAAATCTCATCCGTTTAAAAGTTATGACTCAAGAGTCAAATTTGCAAAGGTGTGGCAGACCATTAGGTCAAATCTAAAATCATATATATATAGTTTTGTGGTGGAAATCTCATCCATATAAAAGTTATGACTCAAGATTAAGTCAGCAAGGGTGTGGCAGACCATTGGGTCAAATATAAAGTCATATTTGTGATCGTCTCTTTATGCTCAGCAATTGTATATATGGTTTTTGGTGGAAATCTCATCCATATAAAAGTTATGACTCAAGATTAAGTCAGCAAGGGTGTAGCAGACCCTGGGGTCAAATCTAAAGTCATATTTGTGATCGTCTCTTTATGCTCAGCAATTGTATATATGGTTTTTGGTGGAAATCTCATCCATATAAAAGTTATGACTCAAGATTAAGTCAGCAAGGGTGTGGCAGACCCTGGGGTCAAATCTAAAGTCATATTTGTGATTGTCTCTTTATGCTCAGCGAGTGTATATATAGTTTTGGGGTGAGAATCTCAACCGTTTAAATTTATGACTTAAGAGTCAAGTCTGCAAGGGTGTGGCAGACACTGGGGTCAAATATAAAATCATATTATTTTGTGATTGTCTCTTTATGCTCAGCAATTTTGTACAGTCAAACCTGCCTTAATGACCACCTGTATTAAGCGACTTCCTGCCATATGTGACCGTAATATTTCCCCCCAATGAAATTCACTATATAAATGACCTGAATTAAGCGACTACCTGTCTTACGCGACCAACGACCATCATTTCTGTGTCCCAAATACCGAAAACGACCGTTTTAAGCGACTTTTTGGAATGAAGACTTCCGAAAATCTCATCAGAAAAACTCTTAATGCCATGGGACACGTTTCTCGCGAATTTCAACTGGTCTCACAAATATAATCAAACTTTGGTCATTTTAACAAATGAACAATATCGACATGGATTTTGTCACAAACAAGCAACTTTAATTACAGACCAGACCAATTAGCAGCGTGGTGACTGGTGTGAAAGTTGTACATGGTCAGATGGTCATGCATCACGGCCCGTACACAACAGCTGTGGGGGCCTTGATCGCAGCACATGGCTTGTGTCATTCTTGCTGATGTGTATATTGTAGAGCAATTAAATCATCCAGTTGGGTCTAGTTGCTAATTAATATGTGATTACAGGATGTATAAACATTAAATAGCCACATCGTAAGCATGGTGAGTCTCGCATGGTTAACTTAACGGAAGTGAAGTAGAGACTATAAAATAGAAACCGGACAATAACATTGGATCCGGAATTTATCCGGTCGTAGCGATGGGATGAATGTTGATAAGAAACAAACATACAAATAAGCAAATTTCTTCAATTCGACAATAATAAAATTATCGGAATTTATTTTTTTCAAAGTTAATTATTCCCAATGATCTGAGATATGTTTTCTTTATAATCTAGCTTAAAAAGACATGCACTTTAAAAATAATGTTGTTGTTAAGTTTTTGTCTTTGAAGGAAGTTTTGTGATATAATCTACTTTAAATATGGTAGTTAGGAATAAAAGTTAATATGATTTTCAACTTTTTTTATGTGACCTTTTTTGTTGCCTCCCTTCATATGACATATGACAGGTTTGACTGTATATAGTTTTGGGATTGGGATCTTAACCGTTTAAACTTTATGACCAAGGAGTCAAGTCTGCAAGGGTGTGTCAGATCCTGGGGTCAAATCTAAAATCATATTTGTGATTGTCTCTTTATGCTCAGTAATTGTATATAGTTTTGGGTTGGGGATCTCACGCATTTAAAAGTTATGACTCAAGATTAAAGTCTGCAAAAGTGTGGCAGGCAGACCCTTGTGTCAAATCTAAAATCGTATCGTTGATCCTCTCTTTATTATCACAAATAAAGTTAATTGGATTTGTCCGAAAATGAAATATGCAAAACTAGGCATCAAGGGGAATCAACATATGAAATTTGGGAATTATCCATCCAGTACTCCTCCAGAAATAGTGATAACAAACTTTTACTTACAAATCCAAGATGGCCACCTGGAAGCCTTATCATTTATTGGATTTGTCTAAAAATGAAATATGCAAACCTAGGCACCAAGGGGAACATACAAATGAATTTGAGAATGATCCATCCAGTACTTCTCCAGAAATAGTGATAACAAGAATTGTTTAAGGACGGATCATGGACCACGGACCACCGGCGACGGACCACGGACGCAGGGTGATTTGATCTGATGAAGGTGGGCTTAAAATTTGTTTTCCCGCTCCAAAGGATGTTTCTGACCATATTTGGTTCAAATCTAATCAGTACTTTATGACTAGCGATGTAAAAGGTGTTTCCTCCATTTCCCTATTCGTCACAATGGGGCAAAGTGGTTTTTTGGCCTTCTAAAGGACCAGGAAAGTTAAGAAAATCACACGCTAAACCATATTTGAAGTGTAATATCTACCCCATTTTTAACACTGGACATATGGATTTAACAGTATGACAAGATCGACCAACCAAAATACAGTACAATTGTGTAAAAAAATAAATACGGTCTAATTGAGTTCAATGGAATATTGACCTGTCAATATGGGTAATATTCATTTTTAACACTACAGTAATGGCTTCGTTTGTCATTTTTTTTTAGTAAAAGAAATACTAATAATCAAGATAAATATCCATTCAAGCTTAGTTTAATTGCATTTTATTAGGTAAACTGTAATTCATAATTTTATATCAGAGATTTTCGTTTTCATTCATAAACATTTATGAACCTTCGAAGTTGACCGGTAGTGCTAATTTAGAGCTAATCGGAGGTCCATATTGAACAACTTCTCAATTTATGTATCTTGTATTTTGATAACATCAAAAGCCATGCTTAAAAATCATCAAATTATTTTTAATGTATATTTTTCTTAACAGAAATGTCATCTTGGTGAAGACTTCTAGAAATAGTGAACCAATTCAGGTTGATCTAATCCTCATTTCATTCAATTTTGACTGAGCTGCTGAAAAAGTCCATGATTTTGAACAACGAAAAGTGTTTTATTTTTTTATGTTAGGTACGATTGCCAACATTTTTGGTAGGAATTACTACCATAACATGCCCTTTTGACTAAATGGAATTAAGGTTGAAACAGAATTTTATATTAAAACAAATCAGATTTTTTTTCTTTTCCGCCATAGCACAGCAATGGGGATACACAATTTTTGATAAAGCTGTTAAGTAGTATGAATGTTAAAATTTAAATACAGTTCTATATTTATATACATTTAAGGCAGCTTTACTGGCAAAGTCATTTGTTAATTGAAAAATAAATGCGGAAAAAAATCCATTTCTTGTTGTTCAAAATCGTGAACTTTGCCATTTTTCAAGGATTGAGCAAAGTATGCATGGGGTAGCGGTAGAGTTCTCACCATCAAAACTTGGCCACGTTTGTAAACTTATCATACCAAAATTAGTTTTAGCAGTAAGTGGTGCTCATACATGAATAGATATAAGATGCTTTAATTCTTTGCTTACCCTTATTCATATTATGTGCTTCAGAAATAGGTAGATCATTCAATTTGGACATAAAATATCATCAATTTAGCACAATTTGCAAGATATGATGATTGATATTTTTTTTCGTATGTGAATGTACAATCGGTCATGGAGTTAATTAAATTGAAAGTCATATTTTAAGAAATCAAATAAAGCCTGACATTTTCTATATTAGTTGGTATTTACATACTGTTAAATCCATATGTCCCGTGTTACAATTGAGGCAGATATTAGACCTCAAATATTGTTATACAGGTTTTTTAAAAAAAAAAAATCCTGATCCTTTAGAAGGCAAAACCCCCCCACTTTTCACCATTTTGATTTTCTGGGACTTTTTCCGTTATAAGTATGATACTCATCAACCAAAAAATGAAAGAAAAATTCTGTTGCAATTAGTTCGAGGTTAAATCATAAATTGACTGGACTACTATTGTGCCCTGCTCCACAGGCCCCAGGGGGGTCAGACCAACAAAATAGCATCCCTTTCACTCAAGGTTACATCAGATCTAATTTGGACAAGAACCTGTCATTCCTAAAGAAAAAGAAGGATCTTAAAGAATTAACTGTATTTCCCCTATTGCCCCCCCCCCAGGCCCCAGTGGGGTCAAATCAACCAGTCATAAAAAAAATTGAATCCCCTTCACCCAAGAATGTTGATGGCCAAATTTGGTCAAATTCTGCTGTGTGGTTTATGACTAGTAGTGATTTAAAGAAAAAGTTGACAGACGACGGATGCTGCGCTATGGCATAAGCTCACCGGCCCTTCGGCCATGTGATCTAATAATTGACCCCTGTGACCATGAAAGTAGGTCAAGGTCATTCATTTTAACAAACTTGGTACCCCTTCATCCAAGCATGCTACGGTCCATAATATCAGCACCCTGGGTCTTTCAGTTTTGAGAAGTTGCTTAGAGGGAAAGTTTCCACACAGTTTCTGTCAGTAAATAATAAATATATATGTGTGAAATGAGCCTCCCATTACAGTAATGTAATGGAAGTATACCAACGTTATTTCTCAACTATTTGTATACAATGCACATAGCTTAGTTGTTGCACATTTCCGATGAATTTCAATATTAATCCACCACTACATGCTAGTTTCGTTTCATCTAACGATAATTTCTCCGTCGCAGAGACGCTTTGTTTTATGAAGAGCGTACCGGCAACTTTTAAAGCAAGTCGCCATGTGCATTGTTTACAAATAGTTGAGAAATAATGTTGGAATACTGTAATGGGCCGCTGCTCTATATATATAAACTTTTTTTTATATACTAACAGCAACTGTGGTTTACACACGGTGGACTACAACGGATGGTGCACAGTGGCTATAGGTAATTCTGACCCTTTGAGTCAGATGACCTAAGAATACACTGGTTTGTATCAAATCAAAGGTAATGAAGCTGCTACATTTTGACTGTATCTTTGTATTACTTAATTGTCCATGATTTTAAAGAAATAAAGGTATCAGAAATAACTGTATATATACTTACATTGAGGATGACGCAAATGAGAATGATGATACCCAAGATGGGATGGGCCTTGTAGGGAAGGTAGTCGGCCATACTGTACCCTCCAACTTCCACAAAAATAAGGATGACACCTATGATGACCAGTAAGAACAGCCATGCCATACAGTTAAGATGACCCTGAAGAAACAGAAGGTCACGCGTCAATAACACAGGGTATATAACTATTATACAGTGTTTGTCAACAAGTGTTGTATTGATAAACACAAGGGCCGAAATTCGTGAAACCATTTTTATGTTCAAACTCAGATTTTGTGTTCATTGATAAATCAACAATATGTCATGTTTTTTATGACCTGGAAAAAAAACTACAAAGAGACTTATAGCAGAACAATGTTTTCAGTTTGAACACTTGACCTTAGGACTGTCAAGACTAAACAGAGTTACAAGAAAGTTGTTCTGAAAACAGATTCATGCTTGTGCACACATTTATAGGACAGTGAATATTTCCAATGCAGTACAGTAATCTGCCTTTTGTTATAAGTTCAGGGTAGCTGGGTGGGACAAAGTAAGCATTTAACAATTTAAGTCCAGCCTGATTTAGCCACACTGAAATGCTCATCTCTATTACTGTTTTGTAGAAGACTTGCAAGGGTATAGATTTCTAAGAGCTGTTCCAGAATTAACCACACGATTAATTATGAAATTGCCCTAATCAGAAATTATTTATCAAAGCATTTGTTAACAGTCGCAAACACCAAGTTACAGTTACGGCAGATGAAAGGAGGTTCCTATCACAGCAGATCCAGTGTATTGACAATGGGGTCAGCACAATCGTTTCCTTGGTTTCTTATTCTGTTGCTACTTACAATGAACCAGTATCTCTGGCCGAAGAAACGCTTGTTTGGCCACATGGGTTTGTAGTATTTGGTCAGCAGAAGGCCAGTAGTGCCGAAGAAAGCCCATGCCAAAATCATGAGGATACCTGCACGATAGATAACATTGATTACAATAGACATCTACATCACAACACCCATACAGTGTTACAGAAATGAAATCATTGTTTTAGGACAGTCAGCAATGTCACATAGTAGCTTACAGTACCATTTATTGACCATGTTTTATACAACAGGCCTTAGTGGTCACCTGAGTAATGTTATAGGTATGGTAGGACCTTAGCGGTCACCTGAGTAATGTTATAGGTATGGTAGGGCCTTAGTGTCACCTGTGTAATGTTATAGGTATTTTAGGGCCTTAGTGGTCACCTGAGTAATGTTATAGGTATGGTAGGGCCTTAGTGGTCACCTGAGTAATGTTATAGGTATGGTAGGACCTAAGCGGTCACCTGAGTAATGTTATAGGTATGGTAGGGCCTTAGTGTCACCTGTGTAATGTTATAGGTATTTTAGGGCCTTAGTGGTCACCTGAGTAATGTTATAGGTATGGTAGGGCCTTAGTGGTCACCTGAGTAACGTTATAGGTATGGTAGGGCCTTAGTGGTCACCTGAGTAATGTTATAGGTATGGTAGGGCCTTAGCGGTCACCTGAGTAATGTTATAGGTATGGTAGGGCCTTAGTGTCACCTGTGTAATGTTATAGGTATTTTAGGGCCTTAGTGGTCACCTGAGTAATGTTATAGGTATGGTAGGGCCTTAGTGGTCACCTGAGTAACGTTATAGGTATGGTAGGACCTTAGTGGTCACCTGAGTAATGTTATAGGTATGGTACAGCCTTAGTGTCACCTGTGTAATGTTATAGGTATTTTAGGGCCTTAGTGGTCACCTGAGTAATGTTATAGGTATGGTAGGGCCTTAGTGGTCACCTGAGTAACGTTATAGGTATGGTAGGACCTTAGCGGTCACCTGAGTAATGTTATAGGTATGGTAGGGCCTTAGTGTCACCTGTGTAATGTTATAGGTATTTTAGGGCCTTAGTGGTCACCTGAGTAATGTTATAGGTATGGTAGGGCCTTAGTGGTCACCTGAGTAACGTTATAGGTATGGTAGGGCCTTAGTGGTCACCTGAGTAATGTTATAGGTATGGTAGGGCCTTAGCGGTCACCTGAGTAATGTTATAGGTATGGTAGGGCCTTAGTGTCACCTGTGTAATGTTATAGGTATTTTAGGGCCGTAGTGGTCACCTGAGTAATGTTATAGGTATGGTAGGGCCTTAGTGGTCACCTGAGTAACGTTATAGGTATGGTAGGGCCTTAGTGGTCACCTGAGTAATGTTATAGGTATGGTAGGGCCTTAGAGTCACCTGAGTAATGTTATAGGTATGGTAGGACCTTAGTGGTCACCTGAGTAATGTTATAGGTATGGTAGGGCCTTAGTGGTCACCTGAGTAATGTTATAGGTATGGTAGGGCCTTAGTGTCACCTGAGTAATGTTATAGGTATGGTAGGGCCTTAGCGGTCACCTGAGTAATGCTATAGGTATGGTAGCTATGTATAGGTTATTGCATGGTTTTCGAGTAATAAGGGATTTATTACACCCGAGTGTAATAAGTCCCGAGTGACAAGAAATCATGCAATAACTGACTTACTGCATGCTTCCCAACTCGAAAACACGTACATCATGTGTTAGTGAAGTGAGCACTAATTAATACAAGGTAAGTTCTCAGGTAAAATCTAAGGTAAGTTCCCTATAACCAGTCTAAGTGCATTTTCAAAATGGTTGCAAGGCTTCGTCCAAGGAACCTTTCAGCCAAATATCATGCTTCTAGGGCTTTTGGTACTTCAGAAGAAGTTGTTTAAAGGTTTTAACAGATTTGACCCCTGTGACCTTGAATATAGGTCAAGGTCATTTCTTTTCGCAAACTTTGTCAGGCTTCATCCAAGGGTTGAACCTTTCAGCCAAATACCATGTTTCTAGGGCTTTTGGTATTTCAGAAGAAGTTGTTTATAGGGCTTTTGGTATTTCAGAAGAAGTTGTTTAAAGGTTTTAACAGATTTGACCCCTATGACCTTTAATATAGGTCAAGGTCATTTCTTTTCGCAAAGTTTGTTGGGCTTCGACCAAGGGCCATTTCAGCCAAATATCATACTTCTACGGCTTTTGGTATTTCAGAAGAAGTCGTTTAAAGGTTTTAACAGATTTAACCTCACTGTGACCTTGAATATGAGTCAAGGTCGTTTCTTTTCGCAAACTTTATTTGGCTTCATCCAAGGAAGCTACCGGTCAAATATGAAGTCTCTATGCCTGACGGTCTTTAAAAAGAAGTTGTTTGAAGGTTTCTACATTTTAGACCCCTGTGACCTTGAAATTAGGTCTAAGTAATTTTTTTTCGCAAACTTTGTTAAGCTCCTTCCAAGAAAGCTACCAGCCAAATTTCATGTCACTAGGCCTTTCAATATTTCAGAAGAAGTCTTTTAAAGGAAAAAGTTGACGGACAAACGATGGACGCTGCACCATCATATTAGCTCACTTGGCCCTTCGGGCCAGGTGAGCTAAAAACGTTTGAAAAGGACGTTAGTATTTATAGTTATTGGTAATATGACAAATATATAAAACTTATATAGACTTCAAACCTTTGAATGATTTAAATAAGTGTTTCATTTCAATTTTGTTGCATTTAATGAGAAAACAAGAGGCCCAATGGGCCTGCATCGCTCACCTGGTATCAATCTCTGACTAATATTATAGTGTAACCCTAAAGTCCCCTAAAATCTTTTACTGCAAGACATTTAGAAGAACATCTTAAGATTTAAACATATTTTACCCCTGTGACCTTATAAGACAACATCATTTTCATTTTCAAATTTTGTTTGGCTTCATCCCAGGACGCTACCAGCCAAATATCATGTCTCTAGGCATTTCGGTTTATCAGAAGAAGTCGATCAAAGCTTTTAACCACTGATTTGACCACTGTGACCTTTAATATGGGTCAAGCTCATTTTCCTTCACAAAGTTTGTCAAGCTTCATACAAGGAACCTTTCAGCCAGATATCATGCTTCTAGGGCTTTTGGTATTTCAGAAGAACTTGTTTAAAAGTTTTAACAGATTTGACCCCTGTGACCTTGAATATAGGTCAAGGTCATTTCTTTTCGCAAACTTTGTCAAGCTTCATCCAAGGAACATTTCAGCCATATATCATGCTTCTAGGGCTTTTGGTATTTCAGAAGAAGTTGTTTGAAAGTTTTAACAGATTTGACCCCTGTGACCTTAAATATAGGTCAAGGTAATTTCTTTTCCCAAACTTTGTCGGGCTCCATCCAAGGAACCTTCAGCCAAATACCATGTTTCTAGGGCTTTTGGTACTTCAGAAGAAGTCATTTAAAGATTTTAACAGATTTGACCCCTGTGACCTTGAATAAAGATCAAGGTCTTTTCTTTTTGCAAACTTTGTCGGGCTTCATCCAAGAAACCTTTCAGCCAAATATCATGTTTCTAGGGCTTTTGGTATTTCAGAAGAAGTCGTTTGAATGTTTTTACAGATTTGACCCTTGTGACCTTGAACATAGGTCAAGGTCATTTCTTTTCGCCACCTTTGTCGGACTTCATCCAAGGAACCTGTCAGCCAAATATCATGCTTCTAGGGCTTTTGGTATTTCAGAAGAAGTCGTTTAAAGGTTTTAACAGATTTGACCCCTGTGACCTTGAATATAGGTCAAGGTCATTTCTTTTTGCAAACTTTGTTGGGTTTCATCCAAGGAACCTGTCAGCCAAATATCATGCTTCTAGGGCTTTTGGTATTTCAGAAGAAGTCGTTTAAAAGTTTTAACAGATTTGACCCCTGTGACCTTGAATATAGGTCAAGGTCATTTCTTTTCGCAAACTTTGTCGGGTTTCATCCAAGGAACATTTCAGCCAAATATCATGCTTCTAGGGCTTTTGGTATTTCAGAAGAAGTCGTTTGAAGGTTTTAACAGATTTGACCCCTGTGTCCTTGAATTTAGGTCAAGGTCATTTCTTTTCGCAAACTTTGTCGGGCTTTATCCAAGGAACATTTCAGCCAAATATCATGTTTCTAGGGCTTTTTGTATTTCAGAAGAAGTTGTTTAAAGGTTAAAATAGATTTAACCTCACTGTGACCTTGAATATTGGTCAAGGTCGTTTCTTTTCGCAAACTTTATTTGGCTTCATCCAAGGAAGCTACCGGTCAAATATGAAGTCTCTATGTCTGACAGTATTTTAGAAGAAGTTGTTTGAAGGTTTCGACATTTTTGACCCCTGTGACCTTGAAATTAGGTAAAAGTGATTTTTTTTCGCAAACTTTGTTCAGCTCCTTCCACGAAATCTACCAGCCAAATTTCATGTCAATAGGCCTTTCGGTATTTCGGGCCAGGTGAGCTAATAAAGTTAATCCAATTCATTAAAACATTAGAATTTCTGTGATTTTTTACTAAGTATACAATAAATTGAATAAAACATACCATTTTCCATATCGGACCTAATATTGGCCCCTCCACCCTAATATTTGGGTCGAGGGGCCAATATTGGGTCCAATATGGAAAATGGTATGTATATTCTCTATATATTATGACAAAGGCATAGCCTTAAACAAGAGATCCCATAGGGATCTTGGCACCAGACATCAATGAATTTTCATTCGTTCTTAGAAAGATGTCTCTTTTCCCTTCTTATTTTAACTTTCATTCATTCAAGATCTCTTGTCAGGAGTTAGACCATGCACAACTAGGGACTGAACAAAACCTGTTTATGAAATTTGAAAAGGATCTATCCAGAACTGCTCAAGAAATAGTGATAACATTCTATCACAGTCAAAATCCAAGATGGCTGCCTGTCAGCCATATTGTTTTTCAGATCACCCATAAAACTGGACATGCACAACAAGCAGCCAAACAGAACCTGCATTGAAATTTGCGAAAGATCCATACAGTTGACTTCCCAAGAAAATACAATAACAAACTATGATTCACAAATCCAAGATGGCCACCTGTCAGCCATTTTGTTTAACAGATCTGTACAAAATGGACCATGCACAACTAAGCACCAAGGGGAACCTACATATAATAAAAATAATGCGTAATTATATATCTCGCCTTTCCTCCTTTGCCGATAATTTTTAAGTCCCAACAGAAAAATTAGTATGAAAAAATACATACCATTGGTGTAGAAAGATGGATATTTTCCCTTCTTATTTTAACTTTCATTTTTGTACTTAATCTTAGTTCTATGAATTTCCTTGAAAACTAATAATAGTTGAAAGAAGGTCTCTTGTAATGGTTTTGTTTATATGATCAGATCCAAATTCCTAATCCATCATATTTCTTAAACAAGACATCCCAGAGGGATCTTGGCGCCCACCATTGCTGGTTTTTCATTCATTCTTAGAAAGATGGATATTTTCCCTTCTTATTTCAAAGTGAATTTTAATCTTAATTCTATTTTTTTTTTCTGTTTCATTTATGTATTTTATCCTAGTGCTATGAACTTTGAAATTTCTTGTGAAAATTAATAACAGTTGAAATAAGGTGTCAAATCAGGAGTTTTGTTTTTCTGATTTCAAAATCCAAAACTTAAAGAAAGATCCATCTTGTATTTGTTTACAAGGGGAACCTGCATAGGAATTAGAGAAAGATCCATTCAATACTTGTCAAGATATAATGATAACAAATTTTCACTGTCAAAATCCAAGATGGCTGTCTCTCAAGCCATTCTGTTTTTCTAATCAGTCCCAAAATCAAAAGGGCACAATTAAGCTCCAAAGGGAACTTACATATGCAATTTGAGAACGATCCATCAAGTACTTCTCAAGAAATAGAGATAACAAACTTTCAATGGCAAAATCGAATATGGCCGCCTTTCAGTCATTTTGTTTTTACAATCAGACCCAAAATCAAAACAGCACAAGTAGGCACAAAGGAAAACCTACAAACACAATTTGAGAAAGATCCATCAAGTTCTTCTCAAGAAATAGCGATAAAAATCTTTCAATGTCAAAATCCAAGATGGCGGCCTTTCCGCCATTTTACCTTTCCAATCATACTCAAAATCAAAAGAGCAAAACAAAGCACCAAGGGGAACCTACATATGCAATATGAGAAAGATCCATCACGTATATTGGGGTCCAATAGGGGAAATAGAGGTAATCCTTTAAATCTCCTCTTGTCATAAAGTTATGAATAGATTTTGTCAAAATTTGGTCAGAAACATCGTTGCGGGAAGGGGAACAGATTTTGTATAAATGGTGACTCTGACACCCAAGGAGCCTGAGGGGCGGGGCCCAATAGGGAAAATACAAGTAATTCCTTTAAATCTCTTCTTGTCAAAAAGTCCTGATTGGATTTTGACCAAATTTGATCAGAAACATCCTTTGGGGAAGGGGAACAGATTTTGCATAAATGGTGACTCTGATCGGACCGACCTGAAAAATAACAACACTTTGTTGGGACCATCTCAGGATCATTTCAACTCAATTGCACCACTGGAACTTGAGAAGAAGTTTGAAATGTGTTTTTCAAGATGGCGGCAGTGGCGGCGATCTTGGATTTCAGACCGACCCGAAAAAGAACAACATTTTATCAGGACCATCTCAGGATCATTTCAGGCAAGTTTCAGCTTAATCCCACTGGTGGAATTTAAGAAGTTCAAAATGTGAAAAGTTTACGGACAGCGCATGGCGCACGGCTCACGGTGCAAGACGGACAAAGCACGATGACTATAGGTCATCCTGACCCTTCGAGTCAGATGACCTAAACATACCTTATAATGACAATGAATAAATTTCACACTCTTTGGCCTGATTCTGTTAAGCTTTCTTCCATTTCAGTTAAAATCAACATGTCTTATAAAACATGCACTTACCATGCCCCTTGACCAATGAGTAGCGGGCGTAGTCACCAATATTGGCAGTAGAGGAGAGAGTAATCTGGTCAGGGGAGGATAGAGGAATCTCTCCAACACCAAACCCATGGGCAGCTGTTTCACCTGAAGCAAACCAATTGTTATTAATCTGGGTTGTCACCTTAGTATTTTCAATGATAGACTCTTAAGCAAGTTTATAATTTAAAGTTAAATCTAGAATATTTCCTTTTTTAATGATGGTCCACAAAACTGAAAACAAAATGTCAGAAATCTTAAATAATCTCATATAAGATCAAATTTGCTGTATAAGTAATATGCATGACAATTTGCCGAAATTTGTTTCTTTCCATTGTCAAGTTGTTGATTTTGACATCATGTCTTGTCTCCAAGACAACTATATATCCAATTCCTAACATCTCTAAATTGTAGAGCTGTGTATCGCAAGGGGGTTGGCGATACGATACGTATCATGATACAAGAGTCACGATACGATACTTATCATGATATATGAGAAACCAACAAACTGTCTGACAATGAACATTTCATTGCCAGTTTAACTTCTATACCTACAAGTCACATTTAAAAGTTACCTCTGAAGTGTTATCTGTGGAAATGATATGACATAAACAGGCAAATCAACACATGAAATAGTTTTCTATTTTGTTTATTTTCCTGTTTTGTTTTCAACTGATAAAGTTTGCATTTGACATCTGTGATCGAATTCACATGTGTACAGTAAGATTTGATTGCCGTTTCACGGTTTGAAACATAGACTTTAACTTAATTTTTGCCTGTTTAGATACTGCAGAAGCCATAAATGAAGTGCTGAACGTTAATATACATTGATGTCAATATCGTAACAATTTTGTCGAGGTGTTGTGACTGTGTTGTCTTCGTCGTATTCCCCAAAAACTTGAGCCCAATCCCACTTTCATTACAATATACAGACGTTTTATCGGTTTTCCAAGTTTTAAATAAGTCAAATACGCTGCTTTGAAAATCGATGGAGTAGCAACATGTTTCTGTTCAACCCCTTTTTCTGCTTGTCGGCCATGATGGTTACGTAATGCGAATGTTATAAACTGGAGCTGTGTAAAACTAGCTTTACAGGAAGCTTAGTTGTGTATTTAAAAATATTAAATAGGCGCATGCTTAAATAAAATATTTTCAGCAAGTTTAGTTGATATATTTGAATATAACTTTTCATATTAATGGATATTTTTTTTTGAAAGATTTGTATAAGAAAGCGCATATTACGATACACTAAAATTACAACGTATAATCCCGAGTCATAAAATTTAAAGCCGTTGGGACTTTGAGATTGGTAAGAGCACAGAATTACTTTTTGTCAATAGCCTAAATATAATATGATATTTGAGGTTGATTTACAGACGAGGCTAGTACCTGTGCTGAAATATAAAGTGAGATTTGAAAATTCATCTCGATTAATGTTATATTTTTGTACACAGGCTGGGGAAGAGTATGCCGCAGCATGTTCATGAAGTTGTTAATTTGTTTACATTATAATTATCAATGGAAAGTCCTGCATCTTTGACATGTGTCCACCTGTAAAGTGTACAAGTATGCCATGTATGCAGCTGTTTTGATGTGAAAATACAGGTAGTTGCAGATCATGTCAGAAAGCAGAGTTACATTTGTAGCTGATTCAACAGTATAAATAATGTACCTCATTTATCTTGCTGCTTGCTTACAGTTTTTCTACAGTTATCAATTACTGTTTAAATCAGGTCTAACCCAATATAAAATACACAGAAAATATTTCTGGTGAAATCCAATTTGCTATACTATACTATACCCTCTCATTCTCATTTATGTTAAGATAAACTTTAAGACATCATGATCATTGCAAATTTGAAGATTGTCTAATGTTTATATCTATTTCCATATTAAGTTTAATGCACTGGGATACATAGGTTTTTTTCTTGAAAATGTGAAACAGATTCCATGAAAAAAATCAGTCTTTTGACACTTACTTTGGGTCCAAAACTAACAAATTTTTGGATAGATAGTAGTTTAAATTTTTTAAGAATAATATTTTGACAAATTCTTATTTCAAAATACAATTATATTCAATTTATCATTATTTGATCATTTAACAGTCTTTTTTTAATCATAGCTCCTATACTTCTGGTAATATTCTAGTGTACATGTATAAAACCTGTCTGTTATAGTGTTCATACAGTGTATGTAATACCTGTCTGTTATAGTGTTCATACAGTGAATGTAATACCTGTCTGCTATAGTATGAACATGTATAATAACTGTCTGTGATAGTGCTTACATGAGTAATACCTGTCTGTTATATTGTATTTACATGTATAATACCTGTCGGTTATAGTGTGTACATGTGTAATACCTGTCTGTTATAGTATTTACATGTATAATACCTGTCGGTTATAGTGTGTACATGTGTAATACCTGTCTGTTATAGTGTTTAATAATAATAATAATATACAATATTTGATATACAATATTTGATAATATACAATACAGTGGACTCCACTTAATATCTCCTCTGTTAATATCACATTCCTCTTTATATCATGTTTTTCCCAAGCACCATTTTTCTCTCTATATAATCTATGTACTTTTATTTGGTTAATATCATGCTTTTTGAGGTGAATTCCTCTTAATATATGTTTTTTTTTAACCGATCACATAAAATATCCAGAAAATGATGTCATTTCAATTGATTTCAGATACAACTTGTGCAAAATGTTGCATAGAAAATAACAAATATCCCCAAAAATGATTTTTAATTGAAATAATGCTATCTCTATATATTGAAACATCTTCATATGTACATTAAATAGCTTACTTTTAGTTATGGAGATTGGAAATGCACTAGATTTAGTGAAAAAACATGTTTCTCTTAATGTCACATTCCTGTTAATATCATGTTTTTGTCTGACAAATACAACATGAAATAAAGAGGAATGCACTGTATTTGATATAGTGCCCTATCTAGCTACCATAAGCCACTCTAAAGCACTTTACAGTACATAGATATACAATTCTTATACAATTAACACATACAGTTCTATCATAAACAATTCTGAGGAGTTGCAGGAGCTGCCTTATCGGGCGCTAACTACTTGTCCTATACCACCTGGCTAATATCTCCATATGTGTGTGTGTATGTATGCGTGTGTGCTGGAGATGAATTGTGTAACACCGGTCTATTATAGTGTATACATGTGTATTACCTGTTTATTATTGTTTGTACATATGTATTATCTGTTTGTTATAGCAATAATGTAAGCTATAATACAACTCATATACATCAGGTATATATACATTTCCCATATATCAGGTATACCACCTCCTATACATTAATTTGTAAACACATCATGTATATCAGGTATAGTCAATTCCTCAGGTATATCACTTTCTATTACTCTTTGTTTACCTATCATAGCTACCTGTCTTTTACTTTCTATGTACACTGTATACGAATCTATAGACATGTACCTTGTATGCCACCCTTTATGAACTATGTTTACCACTCTTATAACTGTTTACTACTCTATACACTCATGCCATGGTATACAGCCCCCTCTATACCCTGTATACAGCCCTCTATATCTGTATACAGCCCGCTATATTTCCTGTATACAGTTCCCTATATACCATGTATAAAAAACCCTATATTCCATGTATACAGTCCCTATATGTCCTGTATACAGCCCCCTATATACCTTGTATACAGCCCCCTCTATACCCTGTATACAGTCCCCTATATTCCCTGTATACAGCCCCCTATATACCCTGTATACAGCCCTCTATATACCATGTATAAAACCCCCTATATACCCTGTATATAGCCCCATTTATACCCTGTATAAAACCCCCTATATACCCTGTATATAGCCCATTTATACCCTGTATACAGCCCTCTATATACCATGTATAAAACCCCCTATATACCCTGTATATAGCCCATTTATACCCTGTATACAGCCCTCTTTATACCTGTATACTACTTTGTATACACGCTGTGACAGACAAGTATTATACATGTATGTAAACACTATCACAGACAGTTATTACACAAGTGCACATTATCACAGACAGTTATTACACATGTAAACACTATAACAGACAGGTATTTATACATGTAAACTCTATAACAGACAGGTATTATACATATACACACTGGAAAATACAGATATTATACATGTACACACTATAACAGACAGGTATTTATTATACATGTATAGGCAACCCAGAATGACCTGTCGCGTTGACCTTTCCTTAGAATATTTTAAGTGGGTTGTTTCATTTGTGCATAGGTGTGTGAATCTTTCATTGATTTGTCGGGGCATTGAGTACATAACGTACAATCAATGTAAGCTTAAATATGTTCGTTAAATGTTATGTGACTTTGTTTACTTTTGTCATGCAATGTTTGGTATAAATTCAATAAACGTTTCAAAAATTATAAGTTCGTACCAATGAAGCCCGAGAAATCGTACAAGCTGTTATGTGCCGAGACGAAACAGATAGTATTGAATGTTGCAAACTATTTTGAGAATGAATCATCGAGAGATTTTACTCGTAAAACTGCCGCTGCCACCAAACTTAGTGTCAGAACATTACAAAGAATTAAAAAAGAACATTTCGACAATGGTGTACTAAAGGATCCTGGCCAAACGGTTAGCAAACGTATCGAATTAGACAATTTTGATGAAGGCGTAATTCGGCGAAAAATCCACGAATTTTATGCGGTACGGAAAGAGCTACCAACTTTAAAATGGCTTCATCTTGTTTTAAAAGAAGAAATTTCTTTTCCTGGCAGCAAGGAAAGTTTGAGGAAAACCATTGAGAGGTAAGGATTTCGTTGGAAAAAATGTCAGGGAAATAGAAACCTTTTAATAGAACGAACTGATGTTGTGAATCAACGGTGTCTATTTTTACGGAAAATAAAACGTTTTCGGGAAGAGGGTAAAAACATCATATATTTAGATGAAACATGGATAGACACTTCATATACTGCGCGCTCATGCTGGCAGAGTGCTTATGAGGCAGGTGTAGTAGTCCCTTTCAACAAAGGACAGAGACTAATTGTTGTCCACGCAGGGGGGATACAGGGATTTGTAAAAGGCGCATTACTCATATACAAGGCAGCATCTGCAACTGGAGATTACCACCAAGAAATGAATGGCGCCAATTTTGAAAAGTGGTTATAGGAAAAACTCTTGCCAAATTTGAACAGAAACAGCGTCATAGTGATGGATAATGCATCGTATCACTCCGTACAGACTGAGAAATGCCCGTCATCGTGTACACGAAAAGCTGATATTCAAGCATGGCTTTTAAGGCATAACATAGAGTTTGACGAGTCCCTGAAAAGACCCGAATTACTCCATATGATAAAACTAAACAAACCTGCAGAAAAGTCGTACAGGACCCACCAGATTTTGTCCGAGAGGGGACATGAGGTGTTACGCTTACCGCCGTATCATTGTGATTTAAATCCAATAGAACTGATTTGGGCAAATTGGAAATCAAAAGTTGCCAGACGAAATCTGTCGTACAAAATAAGTGATGTTTTGAAACTTGCCAATGTGTCTATAGATGAGATAACAGTAACAGACTGGCAAAAGGCTGTGGAACATGTGATAAAACTAGAAATCGAGTACAGAACCAAAGATGCAATAATGGACAATGAAATAGAGCAGTTTATCATAAACCTACAAGATGACACTGACGAAACCACCGATTCCAGTGAGACAGATACAGCCAGCGAGGGTGACGGCGACGACTAAATGTATATCAAAAATGAAATAAAATAAAAAAAGACCCCATACAATTTTTTAAAAAAAATCTCAAAAAAAAAAGAAAAAAAAATCAGATAAAAAAAAAGAAAAAAAACGAAAAAGAAAGAAAAAAAACAAAACAAAACAAAAAAAAAGAGAGAAACAATTTAATAAAATTGCGAATATAGAAAAAATGAACCATACTGGTATTCGAACTCGTTACACCATCATCTAGAGTTCTGTGTCCTACCCACTTGGCCCACACGACTGATCAGCAATGCCAACACACGGGGGAAACCGTAACAAATATACATATACAACAAACCTATTTCCCCTAAAGGACTATAGTCCATAATCAATATGCTAATCAAAGTTCAACACGACAGGTCATTCTGGTCGGACTATATACACTAAAACAGACGGGTATTACACATGTAAACACTATAATAGATAGGTATAATATATACACACTGGAAAAAAGATATTACACATGTACAGTCACTCTCAGAGACAACTAAGCATTATAATCATAGATACATTGTAGGTACTGTGTGTTTTTACTATTTATCATTTTAGATGGACACCTATGACTTTTTTCCTGTTTGTTGGGGCAGCATAGGTATTTCATTTTCTTACATAAAGTTCACACTGCCATGTATCTTGCCAAGTGTGTGAAATGTATCTTATGTATACACTGTATATATTTAAGACTTTTAAAGTTCCAACACCTGATAATTAGATATCTTATCTGTAATACATATGGCAAATGATGAAATATCATTTCTTGTACAACTTAGAAACACTGAATTACTGTTTCTTGCATGATATATATATATATTAATAAGAACATAGAACAAACACATAAGTATAATAAGTCTTAAATTAAAGTAAATGTTCCTTAATGTCTTCGATAGAAATATAGCTTGTCTGTGATCATGAACACAGGGACATGAGAATTTGTTACAGCTAGTTTTGGACCTAAAATAAGGTGTTAAGAGTAATTTTACTCATTTCGGGGGTTAAGATCAATTTTCGATAAAAATGCCCCCTCAAGCTTTTATAACCATTGAGGTGGCATTTTTATCAAAAATTGATCTTAACCCCCCAAATGTGTAAAATTGCTCTAAACACCCTTTTTTTAGGTCCAAAACTAGATGTAACAAATTCTCAGGTTCCTGTGATCATGAATGCAGCAAGTGAACAGCTCAGATTTTTTTCTGGTTATTCCTAATTTGTTTGTGATAGTAAAAACAAGTAAACCTATGACCAGTCTGAAACAAATAATACTGTCATGTAGATATCTACTAATGTATGCTCAATATATGGCCTTGCTAGCAAAAATACCCAAATATATGCATATATCTCAGCCTTAAAGGATAAAATAAATGTTCCATACATGTTTGTGATAGTTATAGTTATTAAATATATTGAATTCTTTTGGATTGCATGTTAGATAAATTAATCAATAGTAACATTTGCCATTTGGTGTATTATATTTTGTATACTGGTACATTTGTACAGTAAATATGTCAAATCTTATCTAGTCACTTTTACAAAGATAGAACTTTACTAGTTATTTTTCAAAGTCTTGTAGGTTTTAGAATTCAAATTTGAAGTCCGCTTAAGACGGTTGTGGGCATTTTTGTAGGGATAAAAATAGAATTTTATATAAATATTATCTTTAAAACACTGAGAAGAAATTTAAATTGATGAACAAAATAGAGATAAAAATATTTTAATAGCTGAATTGTAAGTTATACTTACAGTAATCGCTTCCCTTCCGTTAAGAAATACAACGAAATAACCCTCTCTCCACCACTTACCCCATCTAACTAATAATTTTTACCCTTGTTAATGACTTAAATATCGATAAACAAGTCATATATTTCGTGACATTAAACTTTACTTTCACTTTCACAAACTTCATTTCTGGTTTAACGAATACAAAACTGTGTCTGCGGTGTGGTAAAGCTGGCCATGCACAGCTCCTGTTTATAACATTCACGTAATGCGGCAAGGGAGATAACTCATTTCAGGTATACGATACCAAACAAAGCCAAACAATGCATTGATGCACTGTCCCGCAATTCTATACATTGATGCATCGTTGAATCGTTACACCTCTACTAAATTGTCTTATTTAGAATTATCAAAACATCAAAGCCATGCATTCATCATTTTTAAGAATATTTGTTTGAGCAACATTTGAACAAAAGTCAGGATATACAGATATATTTGATACATTTTTTTCATGCTGGAGTCGAAACATTTAACTTATGCTTACTTATGAAACATTTCATTACTCCAGAAGTATCGCATGTCTGTTACCTGCTAACCAACCAACCCTAAAACACCTGATTCTGTCATAAAATTTGTTTTAGCTTAAAGGAAGTCAGTGAACATAAAAATAAGGTTTTTATAAAAGATGAACTACAGTCGAATCTCATTATCTTGAACTCGTATAACTGGAGGAACACATTTAATTCAAAGTATTTTGTCGGTCCCATCCAAGCTTGACACTAGCATTCAAACTCATGTAACTCAAATACTCGGATAACTCGAAGTTTTGCCATAGTCCTGTTGACTTGGAGATGACGAGTTTCGACTGTACATCATGACAGAATCGGTGTATAATGAAATTCACATGAAGGGACTGAAATAAATATGCACTAATAAACCATTATAATAGGAATGTTTTGATGACACCCTATTTATTACACAAGCTTACAGTTAGTGTTACATGCAACACTTGTCCCCTGCCATAAACTAGAACTGTCGTCCGGGGGAAAACTCATACCCTCCGCCCCATTCAAGTTAATTGTACAACAAATGAGGGGCACATCTTCATACTGTACTGTCTATTCCCACAAAATTTTAAAAAGATCTGTTGAAAACTGAACGAATGCATAGTCGGACAAAATTGTGGACATTTTTTATATAGAAAGGAGAATAACTTTCTGAGAAATGGTCGAAAATCAAATTTACTTCAGGGGGCACGTCTTTATACTGTACTGTCTATTTCCACAAAATTTTAAAAAGATCCGTTGAAAACTGAGCGAATGCATAGCCGGAAAAAATTGTGTCTACAGACGAACGGATGATCAACCTGATTCATGTATAATTAAATTTTCCAAGCAACAAAGACCTTGATAGCAACGAACAGATGTGTCATTTTAAACTCAATCCTACTCTTTATTACCTGATAAGCTAACATTTTATTAAGTTTCAACCAAATCAATCAATCCTTTCTGGAGTTTCATCTGGAAACTAAAATTTGACTAAAAAATATCTAGTTTAAGCAACAGTGACCCTTGGAGTTGACCCTTAGACCTTAATCTCACTTTTTATTACCTCCTTAACTAACATTTTATGAAGTTTAAATAAAATCCATCAATATTTTCTGATGTTTATCATCTGGAACAAAGATTTGACAAAAAAAATATAATTTCTAGTAACAGTGACCTTCGACCCAAAACCTTATCCCACTCAATATTACCTGATAAGCTATCAACCAAATCCATCAAACCTTTCTCAAGTTATCGTCTGGAAACCAACATCTGGACGGACTGACAGATGGACATACAGACAGACAGAGACAAACACTATAGTTCCCTCCGGTTTCAACAACAGGGAATTAATTATCATATTTTTTGTCCATTCGGAAGAATTTCTGTTTGCCTTATAATTTCTTCTTCCTATTTACTGATCCACAAAAAGATCTACAAATATACTTAAGAATGTACCAAATATCTGATGAACCGTCAGTAAATATCAACTACAAACATATTCGTTTATATTGTGTATTAAAGAAAGTCAGACCTAGTAATCTGATGCTGCTTCCAGGCGAGCCTCGGAAAAGCCTTGCAAGGCCTGCATAAACATTTCCAGGTCCATCAGGATTTATACCAGAAAATGTTACATTTAAGAACAGACAAACCGGTTGTTCTGCATAAACGAAAACAACCGGGGTCAAGTGAAAAGAGTTAAATCCCTTACACCAATATTGTTTATTGAAGGCTAGGATACAAAGAATAATTTCTCTTTGAAGAAAATGAGTCTGCCATGTTCCTAAACTGTTTTTGTCTCATAAATACAGTAGACTCCACTTAATGTCACGTCAGTTAATATCACTTTTCGTTATTATCATGTTTTCTTCATGCACCGTTTTTCTTGCTATATAATCTATGTAATGTCATTCTTTTAATATCACTTGTTTCCATGTGGATTTCGGTTAATATCACTTTTTTTTGGCCACTGTCATACAAAAATTACAGGTAAATGTTGGAAATAAATTTCATGCAAATGCCCCGGGGACCTGAGTTTCACACGTGAACTCGCTATGTAAACAAGAGGCCCAGAGGGCCTGTATCACTTTGGTATCTAGGTAATCATGATAAAATATTTTCTTTTTGGCTCGCCCCTCAGCCCCCTAGGGAGTCAGTCCCACCATTAGTACAATTTTTGAATCTTGAGCACTTAGGGATGCTTCCTGCCAAATAAGGCTGATTTCCAATCAATGGCTATGGAGAAGAAGTCGATTAAACCAATATAGCTAAATAACCCTTTTTGGCCCCGTCCTCAGCCCCCTAGGGAGTCAATCCCACCATTAGTACAATTTCGGATCTTGAGCACTTAGGGATGCTTCCTGCCAAATAAGGCTGATTTCCAATCAATGGCTATGGAGAAGAAGTCGATTAAACCAATATAGCTAAATACCTCTTTTTGACCCCACCCCTCAGCTCCCCAAGGGGTCAGTCCCACCATGAGTACCATTTTGAATCCTGAGCACCTAGGGATGGTTACTACCAAATAAGGTTGATTTCCAATCAGTGGTTATGGAGAAGAATTCCCTTAAACCAATATAGCTCAATAACCCTTTTTGGCCCCACCCCTAAGCCCCTAGGGGGTCAGTTCCACCACAAGTACAATTTTGAATCCTGAGCACCTAGGGATGCTTCCTGCCAAATAAGGCTATTTCCAATCAATGGTTATGGAGAAGAAGTCGACTAAACCAATATAGCTAAATAACCCTTTTTGGCCTGCCTCTCAGCCCCCTAGGGGATCAGTCCCATCATTAGTACAATTTTGAATCCTGGGCACCTAGGCATGCTTCCTGCCAAATATGGCCGATTTCCAATCAGTGGTTACGAAGAAGAAGTCGCTAATATCAATATAGCTAACTATTTGTTTATGGCCTCCACCCCTTAGCCCCCTAGGGGGTCAGTCCCACCATGAGTGCAATTTTGAATCCTGAGCACCTAGGGATACTATCTGCCAAATAAGGCTGATTTCCAATCAGTGGTTATGGAGAAGAAGTCGCTTAAACCAATATAGCTAAATAACCACTTTTGGCCCCGCCCCTTAGCCCCCTAGGGGGTCAGTCCCACCATGAGTACAATTTTGAATCCTGGGCACCTTGGGATACTTTCTGCCAAATAAGACTGATTTCCAATCAGTGGTTATGGAGAAGAAGTCGTTTATACCAATATAGCTAAATAACCCTTTTTGGCCCCGCCCCTCAGCCCCCTAGGGGGTCAGTCCCACCATTAGTACAATTTTGAATCCTGGGCACCTAAGGATGCTTCCTGCCAAATTAGGTTGATTTCCTATCAGTGGTTATGGAGGAGAAGTCGTTTAAAGAAATTGTTGACGGACGACGGACGGACGGACGGACGGACGGACGACGGACGCCACAGTATGGCATAAGCTCACCTCGGTCCTTCGGACCAGGTGAGCTAACAACACTGTGGTCAGCTGCGTCTTTTTAACACCTACCTGATCCCTCCAGTACTAGTCGAACAATAGATTGACTTGGCATACCAGAGCAAAGATTACACCTTTGGGTGAGGGAACCCATACTTTTGTAATCTTATCTAACGCCATGTGTGATTTAATGTGTTCCTAACACGAGTTCTATTTTTCATTTCAGCTTGCTCAAGATTGAATTCACGTTGTCGTGAAGAAGGCTTACAAGTGGATGGTCTTCCGTAAACATGACATATTGATTGAAATTAAAATAAAAAGTGTCTTTTAAACAATAAATGTCCAATTAATTAATTTAAGATAATGTTCACGTAAAATGCGAAGATATCGTCTTTGTTTTGATTTTTAAATAGCCAAAGTACGAAGCCGACATGCCGTGATTCTACGCCTGCTGGTGAATTAGTGAATAACACAACACACGCATCGAGAATAAATATTATCGCGTGGTTGTTTTATTTCATACAGGTCATCCAATGAAATGTCACATTTCAAAGGTAAAAGTTCATCTCATGGTAGCAGTATACAACTGACAAACTCTGTGAAAACGATGTCGCACTTGCAGCGAATATCTAAAGAAATTAAACAAACAACAGATTTCACAAGCGAGAAACCAGTATACATATCAAGATAACAGTAAATATTTACGAGTGTCATGATTTTAAAACACGAATTTGATGCAGAATACCAGCCACTTGTATGCCTACATCACTAGGCCTACTGCAGTAAAAACAATCGTAGTACGTTTCGTGTGAATCTAGCCAACTGATAATATTAAGAACGAACAATATATATGAAAATAAGTGCATTCCAGAATAAAACCAAAGAATATACTGTCACTGGAGTGAAAACAAGAGGCCCAATGGGCCTGCATTGCTCACCTGGTATCAATCTCTGACTTATATTATAGTGTAACCCTAAAGTCACCTAAAATCTTTTACGGTAAGACAATTTGAAGAACATGTTAAGATTTAAACATATTTTACCCCTGTGACCTTATAAGACAACATCATTTTCATTTTCAAATTTTGTTTGGCTTCATCCCAGGACGCTACCAGCCAAATATCATGTCTGTAGGCATTTGGGTTTATCAGGAGAAGTCGCTCAAAGCTTTTATCCGGTTTGACCACTTTGACCTTTAATATGGGTCAAGCTAATTTTCCTTCGAAAAGTTTGTCAAGCTTCCTCCACCTTTCAGCCAAATTTCATGCTTCTAGGGCTTTTGGTATTTGAGAAAAAGTCGTTTAAAGGTTTTAACAGATTTGACCCCTGTGACCTTGAATAAAGGTCAAGGTAATTTCTTTTCCAAACTTTGTCGGACTTCATCCCAGGAACCTTTCAGCCAAATATCATGCTTTTAGAGCTTTTGGTACTTCAGGAGAAGTCGTTTGAATGTTTTAACAGATTTTACCCCTGTGACCTTGAATATAGCTCAAGGTCATGTCTTTTCGCAAACTTTGTCGGGTTTCATCCAAGGAACCTTTCAGCCAAATATCATGTTTCTAGGGCTTTTGGTATTTCAGAAGAAGTCATTTTAAGGTTTTAACAGATTTTACCCCTGTGACCTTGAATATAAGTCAAGGTCAAATCTTTTCGCAAACTTTATCAGGCTTCATCCAAGGAACTTTTCAGCCAAATATCATGCTTTTAGGGCTTTTGGTATTTCAAAAGAAGTTGTTTGAAGGTTTTAACAGATTTGACCCTGGTGACCTTGAATATAGGTCAAGGTAATTTCTTTTCGCAAACTTTTTTTGGCTTCATCCAAGGAAGCTACCTGTCGAATAAGAGGTCTCTATGTTGAACGGCATTTTAGAAGATGTTGTTTGAAGGTTTCGACATTTTTGACCCCTGTGACCTTGAAATTAGGTCTAAGTGATTTTTTTTCGCAAACTTTGTTCAGCTCCTTCCAAGAAAGCTACCAGCCAAATTTCATGTCACTAGGCCTTTCGGTATTTTAGAAGAATTAGTTTAAAGGAAAAAGTTGACGGACGCAGGACGGACGGACGATGGACGCTGCACCATTACATAAGCTCACTTGGGCCAGGTGAGCTAAAACATTGTTAGTGATACTTTATTCAACAATCTTCTCTGTTGAGTCACAGCACTACAACATTTAACCAAGTCCACTTCCAGTTTTGAGGGCTGAAAAATGTCAGAAAATACTTTTTCTTTTAATATCATGTTCTGGTTAATATCATGTTTCCCCCAGACAAATGAGAAGTGATATTAAGCGGAGTCTACTGTAATTCCATGAAACATAATACCAGTACATGGTTATGTAGGTGTGTTAAAAGAAACTTCATCTTTGTTTACGTCCTGTAGGCTTGCCTATGGATCAGTGTGTGCTGTAACCGATATCAGTTTAATAGCCTACAATCGCCAATAATCATCATGTTGAACTAAGCGCGACAGATAATTATCGCATTTGCAACATTTATGTGTTTCGTGTTTTAAATATCTTCCAATGTTCAGAAGTCAGCTAACTAAATGGGAATTCACACAATAAATTTGCATCGTCCAGACACACTAACTATTACCTGACTCTGCAACGCCCCTGGACATAATCAGATGGCTATAACCAGACATAGGGTAGTCCTTGGTGTCTGGGTGGGGTACCTTCTCAAACCGACATCGTAGACGACCATTAAGGAATTGACCCTCCTCAAATATGATTCCCGCCTTGGGCTGCAATGAAATCGATGTCATTTTAATGATTCCTCTTTCACAAATGACTGTATTACTGTTGGTAGAATCATATCTTATAGGACAAAGGCTGACAAGCGGACTGTTATGTCATACTTGCCAACTTTTTGAAATTTCCATGGGGGAGATTACACGTGCTCAGAATTGAAAACATGAATAATATGTATACATGTACATTTAGAGGGAAAATAACACTTTTAAATGGCTCCTGTTGAGCTCTTCTTTCAGATGAAATAATCCCATCTTTAAAAATAGGAACAGTTAAGCAGATTCCAAAGTTGAAAATGCAACATTTTAGGGTCCAAAATAGGGAGTCTTCCTCCTAAATTGGGAGGGTTGGCAAGTATGTTAAGTTGAAAGAGTAGTAAGAGTACCATTACGATTTTAAGATTAAAATGATGAATTACAATCATGCAAGGTGTGATAATTGCTGATTTTTGCATGATCAGAGTCTGAGTCTAAATTGAGGTTTTTTGTTGTAAAACCTATTTTTATGAGAAAACTACTTACCACATCCAATTATTTTGCAAATGAGTCCTACAACTACCACTTCTTTAACTCCCAAAAGGAAAGTGAAAATGCCCAGCGCAAATACCAAACTAACATGTGTCCATACCAGACGAACGATGCAACCAAAAGCAAAAGGCTTAAAGGAGCCAGGGAGGAGGGTGGGCTCACATTGGATGTGGTAAGTAGTTTTTTTCATAAAAATGGGTTTTACAATAAAAAGCCTCAATTTTATATCAAAAACAATACTTACCATGTCCAATTATTATGCGAATTCATCTTACCTAACAGATCCTCCAATCTGGCATTACCATAGCAAATTCAGAAAACCAAACTCCTACATCACCAGGAGCATCCCAAATTAAAAATGGAAAGACCAATTCAAGTATAGGTCTTCCAATGCCATGCGAATGCATAATTAAAAACATAAAAAAAATGGACTGGGCAACAACCACCAGACCCAAAGAGTAGAGCTTGTCTGAGAAAGATGACAGTGATCTCAGATAAAACTCTGTGAAAGTAGTGTGTCCTCGCCAAAAGGCTGAGGACATCACCTCAGAAAATGGAGAGCCATTGAGAAAGGCCCAAGAAGCAGCCAATGCTCTAGCCTCATGGGCCCTGACCTTGAAAAATCTTTAAACATCCTCAGAAGAAGACTCATAAGTCAATCTAATCACCAGATAAATCCATCGAGAGATGGATTGTGCTGAGATACTAGATTGACCACTTTTGATAGGCAGAAAAAGTCTAGAATGTGACTCTCAATACCCCTTGTCTTGTCCAAGTAATACAGGACAGCTCTGACAGGACTGAGAAGCTGATCACGCTCATCTTTACCAACTATGTCAGAGAGAGAAGGAATGTGAATAGGTTCTGGAGAACAAGGACCCAATGGGCCTGCATCGCTCACCTGGTATCAATCTCTGTTTTATATTATAGTGTAACCCTTAAGTCCCCTAAAATCTTTTAATGTAAGACATTTAGAAGAACATCTTAAGATTTAATCATATTTTACCCCTGTGACCTTATAAGACAACATCATTTTCATTTTCAAATTTTGTTTGGCTTCATCCCAGGACGCTACCAGTCAAATATCATGTCTCTATGCATTTGGCTTTATCAGAAGAAGTCGCTCAAAGCTTTTAACCACTGATTTGACCACTTTGACCTTTAATATGGGTCAAGCTCATTTTCCTTCGAAAAGTTTGTCAAGCTTCATACAAGGAACCTTTCAGCCAAATATCATGCTTCTAGGGCTTTTGGTATTTCAGAAGAAGTCGTTTAAAGGTTTTTAATGATTTGACCCCTGTGACCTTGAATATAGGTCAAGGTAATTTCTTTTCCCAAACTTTGTCGGGCTTCATCCAAGAAACATTTCAGCAAAATGTCATGCTTCTAGGGCTTTTGGTACTTCAGAAGAAGTCGTTTTAAGGTTTTAACAGATTTGACCCCTGTGACCTTGAATATTAGTCAAGGTCATTTCTTTACACAAACTTTGTCGGGCTTCATCAAAGGAACATTTCAGCCAAATATCAAGCCTCTAGGGCTTTTGGTATTTCAGAAGAAGTCGTTCAAAGGTTTTAACAGATTTGACCCCTGTGACCTTGAATATAGGTCAAGGACATTTCTTTTCACAAACTTTGTCAGGCTTCCTTCAAGGAACATTTCAGCCTAATATCATGCTTTTAGGTCTTTTGGTATTTCAGAAGAACTCGTTTGAATGTTTTAACAGATTCAACCCCTGTGACCTTGAAAATAGGTCAAGGTCATTTCTTTTCGCAAACTTTGTCGGGCTTCATCCAAGGAACCTTTCAGCCAAATATCATGCTTCCAGGGCTTTTTGTATTTTAGAAGAAGTCGTTTAAAGGTTAAAATAGATTTAACCTCACTGTGACCTTGAATATTGGTCAAGGTCGTTTCTTTTCGCAAACTTTATTTGGCTTCATCCAAGGAAGCTACTGGTCAAATATGAAGTCTCTATGCCTGACGGTTGTTTGAAGGTTTCGACATTTTTGACCCCTGTGACCTTGAAATTAGGTCTAAGTGATTTTTTTTCGCAAACTTTGTTCAGCTCCTTCCAAGAAATCTACCAGCCAAATTTCATGTCACTGGGCCTTTCAGTATTTTAGAAGAAGTCGTTTAAAGGAAAAAGTTGACGGACGCAGGACGGACGGACAACGGACGCTGCACCATCACATAAGCTCACTTGGCCCTTCGGGCCAGGTGAGCTAAAAATGGCTAAATCTTAAAAACTATTTTATGTACAGATCATACAAAGGTATATTATTTTAAATACATCTGGGGACAACTTTTTTCTTCGACAAGTTATAACAAAATATGTCTTGTAAAAAAGAAGGGTCAAGGTCAAAGTTAATCTATTTTTAGAAATTTTTCATTTTTTTTCTATTTTAAAAAAATTCTTCCAGAGATCAATAGAGTATGTCATTCCTATGATATTGATACCTTCGGTGTCTTGATAGCACTTCCAGTTAAGGTATGAGGCCATTTTGAAAATTTCCCCTATATATTCATAGTATTAAAATAATGGTTTCCTGTCTATCAGTGGTAAAAGGGAAGTAGTTCTAAAAATATGTATGGGTTACCTCCCTTTCACCAAAGACAAAATCTGGCATAGGTGTGAAAAGCCCGTCAAATTGTTCAGAAACAATTTCTAGTTTATATTTGTGAGTCTGTGAGTGTGGTGGTGAGTTATAACTGACATTTCTGGGTCTCTCAGTGTGGTAGTGAGTTAAAACTTACATTGTTGAATCTGTGAGTGTGGTGGTCGACACTCCTAGCAAGGTACACCTGAGTTAGACCTGTGGCTCCATTGTGGACACACTCCATCACCAAGTCCCCACCCTGGAAAATGTTTATAAATACAAAGATTTACATCTACCTTATCATATGAACATCTACAATGACCTTTTATATTTTGTACAATAGTTTAAGAATGAATGCTCACATATTGTTATATGAGTGACACAAATTCTAAATATTTCTTTCTGCTTCTTTGCAATTTCACTTGAGAAATAATTTGTTTATGTTCACTGATCCATTCAATCAACTTGAGTAAAACATTTGATATTGTCTGTGTAACATTTACAGCGTACATATCTTATCCATGGGATGTCATTTTAGTGTCAAGGATATATCTCATACCCATCTGATGTCGTTGGAGATGGCGAGCGACACATATCTGTCAGTGATCCCATCTGTGATGCCTCCCACCTCAAACCTGTACCGATTGCCTCCTAAGTGGACCCAGGTGGCAATGTACTGGCAGTAGGGCTCCCAGCAGCCCTCTGGAATTCGGAAACAGCCCTTCTTGGACCCACAGTCCCGAGTGTTAATGGGGTCAATCAGGGGTAGCCTCTGCACGGAGAAAACAATGTGTTACACAAAACTTCTGGCTTCATGAACTTCATCAGGGACAAAATTTTGGACAGGATATGGGGACGTAGTATATACATGTGAGATACTTTCATTTGATATCTATACAACTGTTTTCATCTCTTTTATCTATTGTCAATTATACACACAAATTTCTTAAATAATTTTTTTTTCATGAACCAACAACCACAAACCACAGTGCATGGTTAAGGCTATGTCTGTCAAGAGTAAGAGAAAAGTTAATAAGTTGAAACATAATACCATAACAGTAGATCAATCAATATTTAAGAAACAAGAGGCCTGTATCGCTCACCTGGATACATTGGCATTTAGGTTATCATGGTAAAATATTTTCTAAAAAGATTCCATGGACAGGGACAGAACAAAAGGCCAATAGTTGAAGCATATCAGTATAAATTAAAAGTTTTGATTAATTGGTTGGAATCTCATCTGTTTTGAGTTCAACTGATCGAAAAACTATGGATATGCCAGCTAGACCCTAGCATCAATGCTAGTACATGTATCAAAATTGTGTTTGTCTCTTCATGTCCAGCAATTGTATATATACAATTTTGGGGTGGGGATTTCAATCATTTAAAAGTAATGACTCAGGAGTTAAGTCTGCAACTGCAAGGGCGTGGTAGACCCGGGGATCAAATATACAATCATATTTGTGATAGTTTCCTTATGCTCAGTGATTGTATATATAGTTTTGGGGATGGGGATCTCAACCGTTTTAAAGTAATGACTCAATAGTTAAGCCTGCGAGCGTGTGGTAGACCCTAGGATCAATCTTTTAAAAAAAATCACCTTCAGACCTTTCCCTTCATACAGAGTATTTGATTCCAGGATATCTGGGTCTAGAGAAGAACATTTTTGAATTTTTAATTTGACCCCTTTTGGCCCCTCACTCAGTCCCCTAGGGGCTAGGATCATATAATTCACAATTCTGGAGGATCTTTAGCCAGGGTAAGACATTCAGAAGACCATGTTAAGATTTAAACATATATTTCCCCTGTGACCTTGAAAGTAAGTATAATAGGGTCATTTTTAATGTCATTTGTCCATTTGTAATGCACCCATATCGCGTTGCACGGAATTTGACCATTGCGTCATGTACTGTGAGTTGATTATTTTCTACTATGTAATGTCCAGTTTACCTGTGTGACATCATCATTATATGTGTCCATGTGTTGTCGTTTGTGGTCACTTTGTTAGGGTTTGGCAGGGAAATAAACGTAGGCATTGTCTATGGACGGAGAAAATATGTTGTAGCCGTCAAGACCATTTTTAGGTAAGTAACATGATATATATATATATATGTAATTAAGATTTAAATAATAGTAAACCTTAGTAGGCATCAACTGTGTATTGTTTTAGAATGAAATAACATGTAATAATCTTTTATAAAAGTAAAAGATTATAGTTGACATATTCGGTAACGATTAGTTGTTAAACCATGAATAAGATCTTTTGATCTTTTTATAAGTTAATAGTTTTGCTATGATAGGGTAATATATAAGTGTAACATGTTCTTATTAGCTGTATATTTTATTTGCAGTATTTACATTGTCCTGGATATTCCAGGCGTAATTTATAGACCCTTGACCCATTGCTAGGGTAGGTATTATAAATGTATATGTACAATATAACTATTCCTATACAATCTAAACGATTATCATAGTATTTTGGAAATGGTCATAATCCTCATTTAAATATAGTAAAGTATGAACAGCGTATGCTGTACTGATTGTACATCTATAACTTTACAGATTATCTATAACTTTATATTTATGTCAATTTGTGTATTCATATAACTAATACACGTTGTATATGTAGTAAGAAATTAAAGAGTGCAGTGAGTAATTTATGACTGTAAGGTAATGTTAGGGTTTTATTCTTTATTGTTGTAGGGTTGTTAACTTTGTTAACGTTGCAACCCAATTATCTAACAAGAGGACCAGAGGGCCTGTATCGCTCACCTGGATACATTGGTATCCAGGTTATTGTGGTAAAATATTATCCAAAAAGATCCCAAGGACAGGGATAGACTGAAAGTCCAATCCTTGAAGCATATCTGTATAAATTAAAAGTTTCGTAAATGGGTGAGTATCTCAACTGTTTTCAAGTTCAACTAAGAAATTGGGTCCCTAGGGGTGTGTCCAGACCCTGACATCAATGTTAATATTACGATTGTGTTTGTCTCTTTATGTCCAGCAACTGTATCGTTTTGGGTTGGGGTCCGATCTCAACCATTTCAAAGTTGTGACACAGGGTTTAAGTCTGCAAGAGTGTGGCAGACCCTGGAATTAAATCTATAATTCTGACTGTGACTGTCTCTACATGCCCAGCAATTGTATATATAGTTTTGGGCTGGGGATCTCAACTGTTTAAAAGTTACGTCTCAGGTGTTAATAAGTTAAAAAATATATTTTTGGCCCCACCCCTCAGCCCCCAGGAGGGGGGATCATCCCCTCAATCTGTACAATTTTGAATCCTTACCTTTATATGAATGTTTCCAATCATGATTGATATCCAGTGCATTGTTCTAAAGAAAAAGTTGCTAATAATACCAATATGATCAAATTTATCCCTTTTTTGCCCCACCCCACAGCCCCCTAGGGGCTCAGTCCCACCATTAGTACAATTTTGAATCCTGAGCACCTAGGGATGCTTCCTGCCAAATAAGGTTGATTTGCAATCAATGGTTATGGAGAAGAAGTCGCTTTAACCAATATAGCTAAATAACCCTTTTTGGCACTGCCCTTCAGCCCCCTAGAGTGTCAGTCTCACCATTAGTTCAGTTTTGAATCCTGAGCAACTACTAATGTGCTTCCTGCCAAATAAAGTTGATTTCCAATCAGTGGTTATGGAGAAGACATCGCTTAAACAATATAGCTAAATAACCCTTTTTGGCCCCGCAACTCAGCCCCCTAGGGGGTCAGCCCCACCATTAGTACAATTTTGAATCCTGAGCACCTAGGAATATTTCCTGCCAAATTAGGTTGATTTCTTATCATTGGTTATGGAGAAGAAGTCATTGTTGACGTACGAAGGACGCCGGACACCACGGTATGGCATAAGCTCACCTCAGTCCTTCGGACCAGATGAGCTAATAAACAACTAATGGAAATGAAGATGATGTGTTTGCCCTCATTTTTACATAAGCCTAGGTAATTTTCATTCACAAACGTTTGGCTTCTTCCTTGGAATCTACCAGCCAAACATCGTGTCTCTAGTCCTTTAAATGTTTTAACAGATTTGACCTCTGTGACCTTGAATGTAAGCCAAGGTCGTTTCTTTTCGCAAATTTTGTGAGACTTTATCAAAGGAACATTTCAGTCAAATATTATGCTCCTAAGCCTTTTGGTTAATCAGAAGAAGTTGTTTAAAGGTTTTAACAGATTTTACCCCTGTGACCTTTAATATGGGTCAAGGTCATTTTCTTTCGCAAACTTTGTCAAGCTTCATCCAAGGAACCTTTCAGCCAAATAGCATGCTTCTAGGGCTATTGGTATTTCAGAAGAATTTGTTGAAACGTTTTAAAACATTTGACCCTTGTGACCTTGAATATTGTTGAAGGGTCGACATTTTTGACCCTTTGGGCCAGGTGAGCTAAAAAGGTATCTATATCTGACAGTATTTCAGAAGAAGTCGCTATAAGGATTAAACAAATTTGATCCCTGTGATCTTGAAAGTAGGTCAAAGTGATTTTGTTTTCGCAAACTTAGGACCAGGTAAACTAACAAGAGGCCCATGGGCCTAAACGGTCATCTGACAATTGCAAACACTTATAGCAGGGACACACGATGATTGCTTTCCCAAAATGGGATTGATGTGTTATATCAAATTCTGCTAAATTCTCCACATACAGGAATTAGGATTTAAACATTAATACTTTTCCACTTTTACAGTGCCCTGAAGACCAGTCTCCTGTATGTAAAATATGATTGTTCTTCTTCAATTACATTTGAAGTAAAGCTGAGAAAGGATTTGGGGCCCCGTCCCTCTGGCCTCGGGGACCAGATCAGTCGCATTAAATAAAATCTTATCACCTTCCCCCAATGATGCTTCACATTAAATTTGGTGCTGATCGATTCAAGCATTAAGGAGGAGGAGGATTTTAAAGCAAAAACTCAGCAAAGTTCCCCTTTGGTCCCAGGGGTCTGATTAGCCTCATTTATATAAAATCTGATAGCCATCCCCAAATGATGTTTCACACTAAATTTGGATGTAATCCATTCAAGTAATAAGGAGGAGTAGGAATTTAAAGCAAAAATTCAGCAAAGTTCCCCTTTTGGGCCCCGCCCCTCTGGCCCCAGGGGTCGGATCAGCCTCATTTATAAAAAAATCTGATCGCCCTCCCCGAATGATTCTTCTCACCAAATTTGGATGCAATCCATTCAAGCATTAAGAAGGAGTATAGGATTTTAAAGCAAAAATTCAGCAAAGTTCCCCTTTTGGGGCCCCGCCCCTCTGGCCCCAAGGGTTGGATCAGCCTCATTTATATAAAATCTGATCGACCTCCCCAAATGAAGCTTCACATCAAATTTGGATGCAATCCATTCAAGCATTAAGGAGGAGTAGGATTTTAAAGCAAAAATTCAGCAAAGTTCCCTTTTGGAGGCCCCGCCCCTATGGCCCCAAGGGTTGGATCAGCCTCATTTATATAAAATCTGTTCGCCTTCCCCAAATGATGCTTCACATCAAATTTGGATGCAATCCATTCAAGCATTAAGGAGGAGTAGGATTTTAAAGTAAAAATTCAGCAAAGTCCCCTTTTTGAGGCCCCGCCCCTATGGCCCCAGGGGTCGGATCAGCCTCATTTATATAAAATCTGATTGCCCTCCCCAAATGATGTTTCACACCAAATTTGGATGCAATCCATTCAAGTATTAAGGAGGAGTAGGAATTTAAAGCAAAAATTCAGCAAAGTTCCCCTTTTGGGGCCCTACCCCTCTGGCCCTAGGAGTCGGATCAGCCTCATATATATAAAATCTGATCGCCCTCCCCAAATGATGCTTCACACCAAATTTGGATGTAATCCATTCAAGTCTTAAGGAGGAGTAGGATTTTAAAGTAAAAATTCAGCAAAGTCCCCTTTTTGAGGCCCCGCCCCTATGGCCCCAGGGGTCGGATCAGCCTCATTTATATAAAATCTGATTGCCCTCCCCAAATGATGTTTCACACCAAATTTGGATGCAATCCATTTAAGTATTAAGGAGGAGTAGGAATTTAAAGCAAAAATTCAGCAAAGTTCCCTTTTGGGGCCCTACCCCTCTGGCCCCAGGAGTCGGATCAGCCTCATATATATAAAATCTGATCGCCCTCCCCAAATGATGCTTCACACCAAATTTGGATGTAATCCATTCAAGTATTAAGGAGGAGTAGGATTTTAAAGTAAAAATTCAGCAAAGTCCCCTTTTTGAGGCCCTACCCCTCTGGCCCCAGGAGTCGGATCAGCCTCATATATATAAAATCTGATCGCCCTCCCCAAATGATGCTTCACACCAAATTTGGATGTAATCCATTCAAGTATTAAGGAGGAGTAGGATTTTAAAGTAAAAATTCAGCAAAGTCCCCTTTTTGAGGCCCCGCCCCTATGGCCCCAGGGGTCGGATCAGTCTCATTTATATAAAATCTGATCGCCCTCCCCAAATGATGCTTCACACCAAATTTGGATGTAATCCATTCAAGTATTAAGGAGGAGTAGGAATTTAAAGCAAAAATTCAGCAAAGTTCCCCTTTTGGGGCCCTACCCCTCTGGCCCCAGGAGTCGGATCAGCCTCATATATATAAAATCTGATCGCCCTCCCCAAATGATGCTTCACACCAAATTTGGATGTAATCCATTCAAGTATTAAGGAGGAGTAGGATTTTAAAGTAAAAATTCAGCAAAGTCCCCTTTTTGAGGCCCCGCCCCTATGGCCCCAGGGGTCGGATCAGTCTCATTTATATAAAATCTGATCGCCCTCCCCAAATGATGCTTCACACCAAATTTGGATGTAATCCATTCAAGTATTAAGGAGGAGTAGGAATTTAAAGCAAAAATTCAGCAAAGTTCCCCTTTTCGGGCCCCGCCCCTCTGGCCCCAGGGGTTCGATCAGCCTCATATATATAAAATCTGATTGCCCTCCCCAAATGATGCTTCACACCAAATTTGGATGTAATCCATTCAAGTATTAAGGAGGAGTAGGATTTTAAAGTAAAAATTCAGCAAAGTCCCCTTTTTGAGGCCCCGCCCCTATGGCCCCAGGGGTCGGATCAGCCTCATTTATATAAAATCTGATTGCCCTCCCCAAATGATGTTTCACACCAAATTTGGATGTAATCCATTCAAGTATTAAGGAGGAGTAGGAATTTAAAGCAAAAATTCAGCAAAGTTCCCCTTTTCGGGCCCCGCCCCTCTGGCCCCAGGGGTTCGATCAGCTTCATTTATATAAAATCTGATCGCCCTCCCCCAATGATGCTTCACACCAAATTTGGTGGTGATCCATTAAGAAATGAAGGAGGAGTAGCATTTTGAAATGAAAAGTTTACTGACGGCGCACGGCGGACGGCGGACGACGACGGACGAAGCACGATGACTATAGGTCATCCTGACCCTTCGGGTCAGATGACCTAAAAATCGTAAAAAAAAATATCTTTGTTCAATATCAATTCAGTGCTATTAGACTTCATTCTCAATGGAATCTTCTATGATTTCTTGCAGTGTTGTGGTGATAATAAAGAGCTGATTTAACCGGGATTTATGTCATACGTACGTTTGGATCAGTGGGTAGTTTGTCCATAGGAGGACCATTCTTGTCAATGATAGGCTCGGACAGCTCTCGCACCCAGAACCGATTTCCATCCTGGATAAAAGTTGCCCTGATGAAAAGGAAAGACACATATAATTATACCTAATGTTAAAGTCCTTAAATGTCTATACAGTACAGCTTTTATGTAAACTAATTAAATAAACTTTGAACAAGTACTAATTGTAATGGGGGCCATTACTATAATGTCCGCCAAACTACCCCAACAGTTGTAAATTGTGCTAATGGAAGAGTGTAATAGTACTGTATATGTATATGGAGAAGCCTCCATTTCTTAACCATGACAACAGATGTTTTCTTAAATGGTACCATTGTGTTTGGCTTCCCTCAATACCCCAATGTACCAATTTTCCCCGAAATCGAAAAATATCAAAATTTTGACTTATCAGAAACCTGCATTTCGTTACCATTGTGTTTGGCTTCCCTCAATATCCTATGTACCAATTTTTCATTGAAATGGCGGCCATCTTAAAAAAATAATTTGGTTTTGACTTCGCTAAATTAACGGCCATAATGCAATATCATATAATCTTAGTTTCATTGTAATCTGTGAAACAGAAAGAAAAGTTACAGGGTCATAAAAATTCGATATTTTTTTTTCGAAAAAGAGACTGTGGCGGCCATCTTGGATGCTTGATCGGCACAAAAAAGTTTCCTGCACATCTACACATACCTACCAATAATCCTATTAAATTACTTTGGAATCCAACCAGTGGTTTCAGAGATTTAGCATGGACAAAAATCACGGAGGAATAAGAATAATAACTAGATTGCAATTGCAAGTAATAGAGGAAGTCACCCCTCTCCACAAGTTGATACCTCCCATAAAAGTTATGACTCAATAGTTAAGTCTGCAAGGGTGTGGCAGATCCTGGGGTCAAAATAAACAAGAGGTCCAATGGGCCTGCATCGCTCACCTGGTATCAATCTCTGACTTGTAACCATAAAGTTTCCTAAAATCCATTACTGTAAGATATTCAAACCAACATGTTAAGATTTAAACATATTTTACCCCTGTTACCTTGTAACACAAGGTCATTTTCATTTGCAAATTTTGTTTGGCTTCATCCAAGGAAGCTACCCGCCAAATATCATGCTTCTAGGTATTTCAGAAGAAGTCGCTCAAAGGATTTAACAGATTTGACCCCTATGACTTTTAATATGGGTCAAGGTCATTTCTTTTCGCAAACATTGTCAAGCTTCATCTAAGGGACCTTTCAGCCGAATATCATCCTTCTAGGCATTTTAGTATGTTTAAATGTTTTAATAGATTTGACCCTTGTGACCTTGAATATAGGTTAAGATTATTTCTTTTCACAAACTTTGTAGTGCTTCATCCAAGGAACCTTTCAGACAAATATCATCTTTCTAGGGCTTTTGGTTTATCAGAAGAAGTCGTTTAAAAGTTTTAACAGATTTGACCCCTGTGACCTTAATATGGGTCAAGAGCATTTCTTTTTTGCAAATTTTGTTCAACTTCATCCAAGGAAGCATCCAGTCAATTATGTCTCTATGCCTGATGGTATTTCAGAAGAAGTCGTTTGAAAGCTTCGACATTTTTTACCTCTGTGACCTTGAAAGTAGGTCAAAGTGATTTTTTTCCCGCAAACTTTGTTCAGCTCCTTCCAAGAAAGCTACCAGCCAAATTTCATGACACTAGGCCTTTAGGTTTTTCAGGGGGAGTCGTTTAAAGGAAAAACTGACAGATTCAGGATGGACGGACAGACGCACGACGCACCTTCGGGCCAGGTGAGCTATACGCTATCAATATTGCCAAACGGATGCCTTTTGGCCCCGCCCATCAGGCCTTTGGGGGAAGGGGGCAGCAGGGGTGAGCTCCATCGTTTGTATAAAGAATCCCAGCCACCTAGGTGTGCTACCACTGACTTGTCATACATTGCTTAGATCCAGAGAAGAAGTCGTTAATTTTAATATAGCCAAATTAACCCCTTTTGGCTCTGCCCCTCAAGCCCCTGGGGAGTCAGCCCAACCATTTGTACAATTTTGAATCCCCGCCCTATAGTGATGCTACCAGGACAATATAAACAAAATACATTACTCGGTTTCTGAGAAGAAGTCATTTATATCAATAGAGCCAAATTGACTCCTTTTGTCAGAACCACTTTTTATATAATTTCAGTCCCCAGCCCATAGGGATACTTCTGACCAAATTTTGTTGAGCAGTTAAGAAGAAGAAGTGGATTGTTGACGGACGAACGGACAACAGACGACACTGTATGGCAGAAGCTCACCTTGGTCCTTTGGACCAGGTGAGCTAAAAATGAAAGGATTCCCTGGGATAACAGACAGTTAGACTACAGCACATATTTGATAGTGTTATTCTTTTCCATTTGCCAAATTTGTGTAGCGCTTTCTGTTACCATAGTTTATCGATGTAATACAAATCACCTGAAGTGTACTGTACCTGTTAATATCATGTTTTTGTCCAACAAATGCAACATTATATAAAGAGGACTGCACTTCTATATACCTGAACACAATTGCTCCCTTCATAGTCACGTCTGGCTTCCATACCAAACGTACGTTTTTCTTCGCTTGGTTGGCATTACTTTGTTTTATGGCACGCTGCAATGCAAAAATATATCAATTTAAGATACATGTAACTATTATTTATCAATGCTATGGTAAAATTCGAACTCCTATCAGAGTGATAGACAGAACCAAAATCCTGATTGTCAACTGTCCTAAGTAACATCGGGTAGTTCTATTGGAATCAAAGATTGATACCTATAACTGCATTCAGTAAAGCCGTATTATAAATTGTAAATACAAGAGGCCTTAAGGGGTCAGCTAGTCCCACCATTAGTAAAATTTGAATCTTGAGCACCTAGGGATGCTTCCTGCCAAATAAGGTTGATTTCCAATCAGTGGTTATGGAGAAAAGTCACTAATACAGTAGACTCCACTTAATATCACTCCTGTTAATATCACATTCCTCTTTACATCATGTTTTTCCCAAGCACCTTTTTTCTCTCTATATAATCTGTAATTTTATTTGGTTAATATCATGTATTTTGAGGTGAATTCCTCTTAATATCATGTTTTTTTAGCCAATCACATAAAATATCAAGAAAATCAAGTCATTTCCATTGATTTCAGATACAACTAAATGTTGCATAGAAAATGAAAAATAACCTCAAAAATGATTTTTAATTGCAATAATGTTATCTATATATTGATACATCTTCATATGCACATTGAATAGCTTACTTTTAGTTATGGGGATTGGAAATGCACTAGATTTAATGGAAAAAACATGTTTCTGTTAATGTCACATTCCTGTTAATATCATGTTTTTTGTCTGACAAATGCAACATGATATTAAGAGGAGTGCACTGTATCAATATAGCTGAATATTTCTTTATGGCCCCACCCCTAATCCCTCTGAGGGGTCCATCCCACCATGAGTACAATTTTGAATCCTGAGCACCTACTGGGATGCTTTTTGCCAAATAAGGTTGATTTCCAATCAGTGATTATGGAGAAGAAGTCGCTTAAACCAATATAGCTAAATAACCCTTTTTGGCCCAACCTCTCAGCCCTCTAGGGGGGTCAGTCCCACCATGAGTACAATTTTGAATCCTGGGCACCTAGGGATGCTTCCTGCCAAATAAGGTTGATTTCCTATCAGTGGTTATGGAGAAGATGTCGCTTAAACCAATATAGCTAAATAACCCTTTTTGGCCCAACCTCTTAGATCCCTTGGGGGTCAGTCCCATCCTTAGTACAATTTTGAGTCCTGGGCACCTAAGGATGCTTCCTGCCAAAAAAGGTTGATTTCCAAACAGTGGTTATGGAGAAGAAGTCGCTAATATCAATATAGCTAAATAATTCATTATGGCCCACCCCTCAGCCCCCTGGGGTGTCAGTCCCACCATGAGTACAATTTTGAATCCTGAGCACCTAGGAATGCTTCCTGCCAAATAAGGCTGATTTCCAATCAGTCGTTATGGAGAATAAGTCATCGGGCGGACGGACGACGGATGGATGACGGACGCCACGGTATGGCATAAGATCACTTCGGTCCTTCGGACCCAGTGAGCTAATAAAGGGTATTTATTAATACAAGAGGCCCAATGGGCCTGCATCGCTCACCTGGTATCAATCTCTGACTTATATTATAGTGTAACCCTAAAGTCCCATAACATCTTTTACTGTAAGACATTTAGAAGAACATCTTAAGATTTAAACATATTTTACCCCTGTGACCTTATAAGACGACATCATTTTCATTTTCAAAATTTTGTTTGGCTTCATCCCAGGAGGCTACAAGCCAAATATCATGTCTCTAGACATTTTGGTTTATCAGAAGAAGTTGCTCAAAGCTTTTAACCACTGATTTGACCTGTGACCTTTAATATGGGTCAAGCTCATTTTCCTTCCCAAAGTTTGTCAAGCTTCATCCAAGGAACCTTTCAGCCAAATAGCATGCTTCTAGGGCTTTTGGTATTTCAGAAGAAGTCGTTTAAAGGTTTTAACAGATTTGACCCTTGTGACCTTGAATATAAGTCAAGGTCATTTCTTTTCACAAACTTTGTCGGGTTTCATCCAAGGAACCTTTCAGCCAAATACCATGTTTCTAGGGCTTTTGGTATTTCAGAAGAAGTTGTTTAAAGGTTAAAATAGATTTAACCTGACTGTGACCTTGAATATTGGTCAAGGTCGTTCCTTTTCGCAAACTTTATTTGGCTTCATCCAAGGAAGCTATTGGTCAAATATGAAGTCTCTATGTCTGACGGTATTTTAGAAGAAGTTGTTTGAAGGTTTCGACATTTTTGACCCCTGTGACCTTGAAATTAGGTCAAAGTAATTTTTTTTCGCAAACTTTGTTCAGCTCCTTCCCAGAAATCTACCAGCCAAATTTCATGTCACTGGGCCTTTCCGTATTTTAGAAGAAGTCGTTTAAAGGAAAAAGTTGACGGACGCAGGACGGATGGACGGACGACGGACGCTGCACCATCACATAAGCTCACTTGGCCCTTCGGGCCAGGTGAGCTAATAATGTACTCATTATAATATGTACCTATGCTATAAAGAACGGATGAATAACCAACTATGTACACACTCCTAGTCAACATCTTCACAGTGAATTCTTTATTCCCTTTCAAAATGAAGTAGGTAGATTAAATTCTTGGCAAACCTGTCTGTGCATGCATGAACTCATTTTTTTTTCATCAACACCCTCAGAACGCAAATTCAAATTAATCTATTCTTCCTGACAACCAAAGCAATTACATGTATGATATTATACTGTTAACTATTTCACTTGTTAGCAGTAAATATAGACATTAATGACATATTGTACTTGTACAAGTCTACATATCAACAAGAGGCCCAGAGGGCCTGTATCACTCACCTGGATACAATGGTACCTAGGTAATCATGGTAAAATATTTTCCAAAAAGATCCCATGGACAGGGACAGACCTTAAGACTAATCCTTGAGGCATATCTATATAAATTAAAGTTTGGTTAATGGGCGAGTCAACTGTTTTCAAATTCAACTGAGAAACTGGGTCCCTAAGGGCTGTGACCACCATACCCTGACATCAATGCTAATATCATGATAGCATTTGTCTCTTTATGCCTAGCAATTGTATAGTATTTGGTTAGGATGTCTACAAGGGCATGGTAGATCTTGGGATCAAATCTATATCAGGATTGTGATCGTCTCTTTATGCCCAGCAATTGTATACCCTAAAATCTCGATAATAAGCCTGAATCGAAAATAGGCCTGTCTTGAAAATAAGCCTTGGATTTCTTGCATTCAAATTTATATTGAAAATATGCCGGCTTTGAAAATAGGCCGTACTTGAAAGTAAGTCTTGGATTCCTTGCAGTGAAATATATCTAAAAAAATAAGCCGACTGTTTATTAATTGTCACTTATCATAATAACCCAATGTTGTTTTTATCATTGAAACCCTAGACAGTAGACTCCACTTAATGTCACGTCGGTTAATATCACTTTTCGGTTATTATCACGTTTTCTTCATGCACCATTTTTCCTGCTGTATAATCTATGTAATGTCATTCTTTTAATATCAAAAGATGAAATGACGAAAACATGACGAAATATTGATTGAAATTAAAATAAAAAGTGTCTTTAAAACAATAAATGTCCAATTAGTTAATTTAGGCTAATGTTCACTTAAAATGTGAAGATATCGTCATTGTTTTGATTTTTAAATAGCCAAAGTATGACGCCGACATGCCGTGATTCTAGGCCGGCTGGTGAATAAGTGAATAACACACGCATCGAGACTAAATATTATCGCGTGGTTGTTGTATTTGCAAAGAGGTCATCCAATCAAACGTCACGTTTCAAAGGTAAAAGTTCATCTCATGGTAGCGGTATACAACTGACAAACTCTGTGAAAACGATGTCGCACTTGCAGCGAATATATAACAAACAACAGATTTCACAAGCGAAAAACCAGTATACATATCAAGATAACGGTAAATATTTACGGAGTGTCATGATTTTAAAACACGAATTTGATGCAGATAACCAGCCACTTGTATGCCTACATCACTACTGGTGCAGTAGGCCTACTGCAGTAAACAATCGTAGTACGTTTCGTGTGAAGCTAGCCTACTGATAATATTACTTGCGAACAATAAATATGAAAATAAGTGCATTCCAGAATAAAACCAAAGAAGATACTGTCACTGGAGAGAAAAACATTGTTAGTGATAAAATATCTTTATTCAACACTCTTCTCTGTTGAGTCACAGCACTACGACATTTAACCAAGTCCACTTCCGGTTTTGAGCGCTGAAAAATGTCAGAAAATACGCTTTCTTTTAATATCATGTTCCGGTTAATATCATGTTTTTCCTGGACAAATGAGAAGTGATATTCAGCGAAGTCTACTGTATCACGAATTAGTCTACGACCTACATTCTACGGATTCTATTTGATAACAGATCAGGTGATGAACATGTGTCAGTTTTTTTTAACACCTGGACAATAGATCTGGTTAATCATGTATAATTACATCGCTTGCGGTGATCTGTGACCTGCATGCATGGCTACTTCGGGTATTGTTTTTACACTTCGCTACACCCCAGTCAGACAATAGATTGGTCAACACTTGGTGGTTATGTGGTTCAGTATACACAAAGCACCTGTATATCTTAAACTGTAGGACAGTTATTATTTGATCAATGAATTATCAAACGAAAAAATAGGCTTGTGGACTTCACGGTTACCTTACATGTCTTTAGAATAAAATCCCATTTTCAGTGAAATTATTACTTCAAAAGAAAGACACTATTTTAATCATTAGCTAGTTGATTTCCACAAAGGCCTAGGTCTATCGCCATTCAAAAATGTGAACATCGGAGCTTGAAATCGGAACAAAATCCGTCCGGCCAACATGATGCCGAAAATCATTCCAGTGTTCACGTTATGGTTGTAAACAATTTAAGACGACGGCTTATTTACCACATTACAATATATACACTATTTTCGTTGAAAATTGATGTTTGATCTTTGTTAAAAAGAAATATTTGGTGCATTAATTTGTTACAGTTTATGTCATATGAAAGAAGACATCACCGCACGACTACCGCAAGACTAGCTAGGCATGTGATACGTGATTGTATTATATTGAAACAGCGCAGCAAATGATATGCTTGTTGGACAAAATGTTTTTTCAAGCTTTAAGTGCAAAAAAAGGTAAATCCTGATATTTTTTTATCTATTCCTCAATCTTATTAACTATTAATTTACAGTGACTATCGTGCGGGGCCTGGTTTTCTTGTATTGACTTTATATTGGAGTTGGCCTTAAAATTTTATCCACATAAAAAAGACATGTTTATCGATCGCGACCTACAGGTTTATTGGTCGCTTTCAGAGAGGGACAAGTAGACATACCAAAAAAAAGAGACATCAGTACAGAAAAACATTGTCAACACGCATATGTTACATCGACTCCAACAAACGGGAAATGCAATCTAACTATCTAAAAATGCTCTTGTAAATTATATATGTATTCAATTTAATACCAACAAAAGAAATGAGAACCCAATAAATATACATTACTTTTTATATTACATCATATAGTAAACACGGTACAAGTATGACAGGGAATTCACATTATGTATAATAATATGTATCATGTCCTTTTACAGAATTATTTTACAAGGTCACGGTTGATAAATGTTAAAACGAAAGTAAATATCTTCCTTAATTTTCGGCAGCACATGTATAGAAATGCAAACAATTTTAAGATGTGATTATTTTAGTTATGGTACGGAACATTTCCATCATAGATTTGTCTCAGAAAAACCTTACTTTTGATAGTATTGCCATGTCAATCTCTGCATTATAAGGATCAACCGGGAATTTGAAGAAGGAGATATCAATTCTTTATAAGGTTTTATGTCGGTGACAATTTTTACCTATCATTCGCAACGATTGCAATACCGACATTTTTTTTCTATTTTTATTCATATTTTTTCAAGTGAATACAAAATTTTCTAAAGTAAGCGTAATAAGGTATATCGAACAACTCCACAAGATACACAATATGTGGTGTTATCTGAAAGAGTTCTGGTATGAATTTGACAGGGTGTGTCAATCTATTGTATATCTTCCCTAATGTGTTAACTGACCAGATGTACAGTAAAACCCTGTTATATCGCCACCCGTTATACCGCCAAACCCGCTTATCGCTATGAATTTATTCAGAACGGATTTCCATCCACGTTAATGCACCCGTTTTACCACCAAACTCGCCCATCGCCATCCGCCATAATATTTCCAGAACAAATGGTTAAAATAACACTATCATGACCTCGTTAATATCGCCAAATTGAGGTCAGAAGGACGCGTTGACTGCCGACTGACAGGTGACCGCGTGTACACACATGGAATCAATGAACCATGGCTATTCCTTTGTTGTCTTTCTACTGGTAAGTTTCGGAAGTTATGATGAAAACAATGTTATGAAACCATTCAAAATCGCGGATAAAACATCCCTCTCCTCATCATCATCAAAGGCCGACTTGATGCCAGTATTTTGCATCCAAGTTCGTGTCGTTGAAGGAAATCTCCGACAGTATTTTTATCAGCCAATCAAATTACACAGAATTACATGTTGGGAAGATGTCATCATTTCCGTATTAGACTCGCAGCAAAACGGGGACATTCCCGTATTTGTTTTCGAACGGTAGGCATATATGCCGCAATAAGCTGTCAGAGCGATAGGACTGCATCGCGGAATATGCCGAGATAGCAAGATAAGGGATAAATGTATATTTATGTACAATTCGATGCAATAATTTGATACAAATGACTTTTTTTTAAAAACAATTTCTGAAGTTAATTTTGATCTTCAAAGTTTACAGTTGTTATTGGAACACTTGTTATTGGAACACTTGTTATAAGGTTTGGATGGCAAACTCGGATTTGAATGTCGAACCCAATATACCGCCAAACTTGTTATATCGCCAAAATCGCTGAGAACAGAAGGTGGCGATATAACAAGGTTTTACTGTATAATCTTTTTACCTCTACCCGCCATGAAGCGATCCCTTTGATATCCCACGTAAGTCGTTTCACATTTGTGATGACCTCATCAGTTATTTGTAATTGGTAGCTAAAAAATATGAAGTATTCATGAAATATCTAAAGCTCACAATAATTATCATAGCAAAAGAATTCTCATTGTAATCCAGAAAAAGACACCACGGACGCTTTCCCCGAAAAATAAAGAATTTCCTTAAAAGTTATTATCTGGTTAATTGCTTTATAACAAAACATATAAGCATACAACTGTACACTAAAAAAAAATTAATAAAAATAATGTTGGATATATATTTCATCCTATTTTCTAAATCTTGTACGTGGAATTTTCAATATACAGGACAAGTACAAAAAGGTCCCGATTACGATTATATGGCTTTATGCGTCTCTGCATATAAACAACCAAAATAGACAGTTTTTTTAAATGTCTTTACAGTATTAACACTGTTAAGCAGTGGTCGCCGATAGTGTACAATGCAAAAAATAATTGATTTTTTGTAGAAAAATAATAAATTCTGGTAATGTTTTTGTCAAATTCATATAAATATAAGATATACCTTGTACATTGGTTGTCTGGTTTACAGGTGTATGATTCCCGTACGGGTTTCGTCATCCTGACTGATTTCGGTATACAGCAGTAAAAAGGTAAACTGTTACCATCTACCTGTCTTATCCAGGTGAATTTACTGACCAATCAACTAATTAGTGTCACGCTTGTATCCCCGATCAGTTATCCCCTGTAAATGGCATGACCGTGATTTGTAATGTGTCGATCTCTTGAATACAATATTCTTCGGGATGACGAACGAAATTAGCATTCAAATGCCCCACAAAACACAATCACCATTTTACAAAGATTTTAGCCAATAGAAGTTAAAAGTATGCATGGACTTTCATTTTAAAAAGTATATTGTACGCATTGTTAGTTACTCAGAATGTAACTATCACAACAAGATTTGCTGTTATACACGTTATAGGCCTAAATATACAATGTTTATATAAGCAAACAGTGTAATATTGCGTTGATTTGATTTTCAAAGACTATGATGAATGACGTCACAAGCTAGATGCTTCGTTACGGGTCATGAAATATGCATTATTGAGAGGTCAGCCAAAATGACCCAATAATATTGTCACTACAAATTAACCAGACCAAGCGTGCAAGATTGGGTGTTTGAATTTTCGTTGCACAAATTCTTTAAATGCCCAATATACGTAACTTTCGGCAAAACTTGAAGCGAAAATCAAGCCTAATAACTTTTCATATTTATACATTTAGGTAAGAGAAACTGATATTAGCAATATCCAAGATAAAATCTTGTGCGGTTACCAGTACAGCAGCAGTTGAAACTCGGTATTTGTAAACACACGTCCATTTCGAACTGTCTTCTACCTTCGGCTTGTTGTTGTTTCAATTCTTTAGATTTTTTTGTTAAGAGTTTCTTGTTAGTTACCGCTCAGGTCTACTTCATTTTAGGCTTATTTTCATAATTTTTCAGAATCCCGAAAAATTTCCTGAAGTAATGTATATTGGGCCTTTAAGGTATTAACAGCTTGTGAAGAGATATGAAAGTCCATTGTGAATTATTTTAAACTACTTTTGTTATGAACCTATTTCTATGTAAAAGTGTACCATTGTGAAGTTATTCTTGTGTTTGAATGTATGCCTTTATAGGGTTGACACTAGCAAGATACCAAGTTTGACCTGTATGTTATGTACTGTTAAATTAGATTCACATTGTTATTACAGTGAAACTTGTCTAAACCGGATGTTACTTGGACCAAATTGTTTGCCAGTTTACACAGGTGTCCAGTTTGTAAAGGTTTGAGTTCAGATGGAAATATTGAGACCGAACTGTACTGCCGAAATAGACAGAAATTTGGACTTGATGGACCGGTTTAGACAAGTTTTACTGTACTTCCTTTATCATTCATGTTTACAATGTTGAAATTAGACTAGAAATTGTTGGCTAAAAATTTGACAGGTTTCTCACCTACACTAGTTACATTATCCATGTAATCAACCCCATTTGACCTTGATTACTAATGACCTTAGCATCTTAGCAAATGCCATAACAGTGTGCTTCTTGCTAACTGAGAAAAGGACATTTCAATTTTCTAAGATAATTGACCTCTGTGACCGACCTTGACCATTACTAGGAATCTGATACATTGTAGTCATAAATCTTAGCACCCTACAGATATCATAATGCTAGGCCTTCCCAGGCCAAAAAAGGTACACAGAGGTATAGGTACCTCAAATGTACCCCAATTTTTTGAGGTGTACCTCAAATGTGCCTCTTGTGGACTCTATTATTTTCAACATACCTAAAATGTGCCCCATTTGGACCCTAATATTTTACATTCTACTCATATTGAAACATTGATTTTTTTTAATGTACGAATATGTTTAATGTACCCCAAATGGCGGATTGGTCGAGTGGTTAACACTCCGGCCTTCCATGCAGGCGGCCGGGGTTCGAGCCCCGTAATCGTCATATGTATGGAACGTTCAGAGAAAGTGTTTTTCTCCTACCCACACAACTCCAACAACCCAGGTGGAGTATAAAATGGTCTGGAATGGATGTTGCAGTATCTGTGATGTAGCATTCAAGTGTGGTGGCACTATAAAAGATGCCGTTGGAAACACGGTCCCACTTCAAACAGAACATAATTCATCTCCAGCACACACCCATACATACACACACACATGGAGATATTAGCCAGGTGGTACAGGACAAGTAGCTAGCGCCCGATAAGGCAGCTCCTGCGAACTCCTCAGAATTGTATATGATAGAACTGTATGTGTTAATTGTATTGATTGTATAAGAATTGTATATCTATGTACTGTAAAGCGCTTTAGAGTGGCTTATGTTAGCTAGATAGGGCGCTATATCAAATATCAAATATCAAATATTGTATATATTATATTATTGAATGTGCCTCACTTGGACTTGATTTTCTTTCAATAATGCACAATATTGCCTCCTTCACACAATACATGTTTGTTTCCAGAGTTTGAAATCTGTTTCTTTTCAACTTTTTAAAACACACTTTAAAGGCCCAATATACGTATTTTCATGGAAACTTTCGTGATTCTGAAAATTTCTGAAAAAAAATCCAGTTGATAACCATGCAAAAATAAGCCTAAAACGAAGTAAACCTGAGCGGTAACTAACAAGAAACTCTTGACAAAACAATCCAAAGAATTGAAAATAATTCAGGTGGGGCCCACTTCAACAACAAACCGAAGGTAGAAGACGGTTCGAAATGGACGCGTGTTTACAAATACCGAGTTTCAACTGCTGCTTTACCGGTAACCGCGAAAGAATTCATCTTGAATATTGCTGATATCAGCTAATCTTAACTAAATCTATAAATATAATAAGTTATTAGGCTTGATTTTCGCTTCAAGTTTTGCCGAAAGTTACGTATATTGGGCCTTTAAAAGAAAATGTTACCCATAAATAAAATTAATAATCAATACAACATCTTAGGAAAGAAAAGTTAATTCAAACTGAAATTGTTGAAACCTTTTTGTTTTTAATAAACATGTCTAATTTAAAACAGAAAATTCCTAGACCCTCATTCCCATTGTTGAATATACCTTTTAGGGCCAAAATATCGTTTAATGAAAGTATTTATGACATGTGACATTTTTGTGAAAAGTAAAATGAAAATAATTGGTCTACGAAATACAAAGTCTGTCATGATCTAGACGATACGAAATATCTGCAAGTTGTGTAAATCTGAAACACTACAAGTGTGTGTTGAGTTCATCTGTTCATACCTTCTTTTTTATTGAAAACTTTTCTATGCCTCCGTACGTAATACATCTAATCTAAGTCCGTGGTGGTACAAGTACTTTTGTCAGTGATCAGCCAACAGTAAGATGGCTTAATAAATATTCACTAATGGTCATCTCATTTGATGCGATAGTGAATGATTTTAATTTCAAAGTTTAATTGAGATTAATGATCCCAAACAACTGAGGGCGACACGTGTGAATGATAAGTCAGAACAAAGAGTTTTTCTGCACGAACGGCGACGAAATAGATTCTCTATCCAACACCACGCCGGTACAAATGGCGGCCATTACATAAGTTTATCTCTAGAGTTGTCAATATTTGAATAATTTTGCCGGAAATGTAAACCAAATCCTTAATCAAAATCAGCATGATCATAATTGAATTATTTTGGTGTTTTTTTTCAGCTAATCGGTCTTAATCCAGAATTACTGCACCGACTGTCGACGTCCGCGGCATATCACATGAACACTTGATTTAATTCATTGAAATTCGTCTATAAATTTTACTTTACTACAATGTTATTTGGTTTTAACATAATGACTTTAATGTATATGTTTCAAAATTATGCCTTAATGACTCCAACTTAATTATTGCTTATATTTCTGTGATTTATTATCATTTTTTTTTTCAGTTTGAAATCGGAAGGTTAAATTAATTGCATATACAGTCAAACTTCGATGTTTCGAACTTTGCAGGACCATCGTGAAAACTTCGAAACATCGGGACTTCGATTCATGAATATTGAACATCAACATGTAGATGTAATTACATGTATGTACTGTACATAAGAAGAACGGATGCAGTGCTAGTGTAACGTAACACACAGGCTTAAAAATTGTAGATTCATATTTATAAAGAATAGTATACTAAAATACACACTGCAATTTTTGTAACATTTTTTGTTTGTCAACTTAATTTTCAAAGCAAGTAAAATTTTTACTTCGATTTATTAGTTGCACTTTTCAATGTTTTCATAACGAACGGGTCAGATTAAAACTTTGATACAGCAAAAATTTGATTCATAGAAGTTTGATTCATGAAAAGTAAATTAATAGTGTTTTATAAGGAAAAAAAGTCGGACTTTGCCAAAAGTTCGACACATTGAGAAGTTTGAATCATCGAAGTTCGATTAATCGAGGTTTGACTGTATTCTTAATTTTTCTTCTCATTTTATATCAATAATATTAATATGATTATATAAATATGCACCAGTCAGTGTAGGAAACATTGCATACTTATTTGAAAATAACAAATGCTGTGATTACTTAGTTTACTTTCTTGAATATGATTTATCCTTGCAAATAATAAATGAAAAGCTTGAATAGAAATTTAAAAATGTTTCAAGATGAAATACATCTTGTTATCTGTGAAACAGCAGTTTAATGTTATATTGTTTTTCTTTTTTACTTAGAATTATGCAAAGCCTGATGTTGAAAATACCAGATCTGGACCTTCATTATAATTAACAAGCAGAATGATATGGATCAGCCGACGCCTCAAGATGGTAATTTTATTTAAATTTGATCAAAATTATGAAAAATATATCAACATGTTTTATCTGTCTTTCTGAACATTATGTTCCGATGCCTTTCTTAACTTTATTGTGGTGATCATTTGCCTTTCTAAACAATAATTATTATACAAAATTAGATTTAAGTCATGCAAGTCTTTTGCATAATAAAGCAATGTTACCATCCTTCATTTCATATTATTACCTTTTGTTTTTCAAGTTGTTTACATTTATAACCCATCATACATTCAATTTTAATTCTGAAATTAATAAAGAAGGCCTATACTACAACTGATTCTTTAATTGCTTGCGTTTAATTTTTACTCGTGTTATATGCAGAGTTAGGTAATAACTGAATTTATTAAAATCTTTACAGTTATTTAAAGAAAATGGTCCTGTTATATAAATTACTTTGTATCTAATTGGTTGTCAAGTATAAGGTTAAAGTAATTTCATGTTGAAGTAATTTGATAATTATTTTTCAAGCATTTTTCACTTGAAAACCAGCCTACCGCCATCTGAACATAGATGAGGATAGCTAGCACTGGCCGATTGTGACCCAGTACTAAGTCTGTACATCTGAACATAGATGAGGATAGCTAGCACTTGCTAATTGTGACCCAGTACTAGTCTGTACATCTGAACATAGATGAGGATAGCTAGCACTTGCCGATTGTGACTCAGTACTAAGTCTGTACATCTGAACATAGATGAGGATAGCTAGCACTTGCCGATTGTGACTCAGTACTAAGTCTGTACATCTGAACATAGATGAGGATAGCTAGCACTTGCTGATTGTGACCCAGTACTAAGTCTGTACATCTGAACATAGATGAGGATAGCTAGCACTTGCCGATTGTGACCCAGTACTAAGTCTGTACATCTGAACATAGATGAGGATAGCTAGCACTGGCCGATTGTGACCCAGTACTAAGTCTGTACATCTGAACATAGATGAGGATAGCTAGCACTGGCCGATTGTGACTCAGTACTAGTCTGAACATCTGAACATAGATGAGGATAGCTAGCACTGGCCGATTGTGACTCAGTACTAAGTCTGTACATCTGAACATAGATGAGGATAGCTAGCACTGGCCGATTGTGACTCAGTACTAGTCTGAACATCTGAACATAGATGAGGATAGCTAGCACTGGCCGATTGTGACTCAGTACTAAGTCTGTACATCTGAACATAAATGAGGAGAACCGGTGCTTGGTGACTTCAGTTGGACACATGTCCCATAAGAAACGTTCATAGTCTTTGATACATTATACATTGAAAATATAGCGCTGAATACTAAACAATGTCAATTTCCTGAACCTTTGACTGCAAAGCATGATCTTATTTGCTTTCTATTGTATTTACCAAATTGATATAAATAAAATGTGTTTGCCCAAAATTCTTTCTTTTAATTTCATTTACAGAAGTAAAAAGGTTCGTATCTATGAGGTACATTTGAGGTATTACATTTGAGGTACATTTGGGGTATACCTCAAACGTACCTCAGTATGAGGTACTTTTGAGGCGTATTTGAGGTACATTTGGGGTATACCTCAAACATACTTCAGTATGAGGTACTTTTGAGGCACATTTGGGGTATACCTCAGTATGAGGTATATTTGAGGCACATTTGGGGTACAATTGAGGTACATTTTAGGTACCAGGTATACCTCAGCCAGAGGTACATTTGGGGTATACCTCAAATGTACCTATATTGAACAGGTTTTAACCACTCCTATCCTGTCCTCATTGTCTTTGATACAAAAAATGTACCTTAGGTACCCGAAAAAGTGTACCTCAAATGTGCCTTTTTTCCCCCTGGGTTATGGAACTTGAGAAAGATTTTAACAATTTACCCTAAATGTGTTTCAAGGTCAACCATTTTCTTGAATCTGATAGGCAGACATCTCAGCACCCTACATGTAAAATATTAGGACTCTAGGCCTTGTGGAACTGGAGAAGTTTTTCAAAGTTTGAAACCCTAAATCACACTTTGAACTTTGACCCCTACCGAAAACCGGAAGATATCTATTTACACACATTTTTTTCTGATCACATTCAAAAGGCATTTATGACAGCATATTACAGGCCAAATTTTAGCTCGATGCATGTTTCGGTTATGGAGAGAATCACGTTTAAAAGTTTAACATATTTGACCCCTGTCACCTTGAACGTGCTTCAAGGTCAATTATATTCTTGAATCGGATAGCCAAACATCTCAGCATCCTTCATGTCAAAATTTCTCTGCTGCGTTAAGATCTGAAAAAATCCCATAGAAGGTTACGTCCCGATGACCTTTGGCATTAGCCAATCAAATTAGTACTTTCAGAATCTTGACAGTGAAATTTTGAGGCGACAAAGCTTGTCATGTGGAATAATGTGACGAAATGGCTTGCTGCAAGCTGCCAGGTCATTGGAAAATTATTTTAGTGTTAAGTAAAGAGGCGACAAAGGTCATCTTAACGTTACCTCTTATGGGATATTGTCAGATCCTTGTAAAACGTAGTGAGAACAAAGATCTGTATTTTAATCAGATTGCAATAACACCTTGCCACTAGGAATAGCCTTAGTTAAAAAGGATCTAAAGAATAACTATATTTTTTCAATTGTGCCTCACCCCTCAGGCCCCAAAGGGGTTAGGGTAGGGAGGAGTAGAGTCATTCCCACTGTTTATACAAAATTGAATTACCTTCTTTCAAAATTTTAACAATATTCTATCATTCCTAAAGAAGGATGTTGATCAACTGTTTATACAAAATTGAATCCCCTTCACTCAAAGATACTTATGACCAAATTTGTGCAATATCCTGTCATTCCTAAAGAAGAAGAAGGACTTACTTTACTATATTTTCCTTATTTGGCCCTGCCCTTCAGGCCTAAGGGGGTTCAGATCAACCGTTTATACAAAATTGAAACCCCTTCACCAAAGGATGTTTCTGGCTTATTTTGGTCAAATTCTGCTATGTGGTTCAGAGCTAGTTGGGATTTATGGGAAAAGTTGAAGGACGAACGACAGATGCTTCACCATGGCATAAGCCCACTTGCCGTCTGGGCAGGTGAGCAAAAAATAACTATAATATACTTTCATAGTCAACATTCAAGATCGCCGCCTGGCAGCCATATTTTTCCCATGGAGCAGTCCAAAATTAGACCATGCACAACTAGGGACAGAACAGAAAGGATCTATCCAGTGATAACAAACTATCACTGTCAAAATCCAAGATGGCTGTCTGGTGGCCATATTGTTTTTCGAACAATCTCAAAAACTGGATAAGGACGACTGTGCAGGGAACCTGCATATGAAATTTGAGAAAGATCCATCCAGTAACTTCTCAAGAAATAGCGCTAACAAAATATTACTCACAAATACAAGATAGCTGACTGTCAGCCATATTGTTTATCGGATCTATCCGAAAATATACCATGCACAACCTGGCACCAAAAGGAACCTAGATATGAAATTTGACATTGATCCACCCAGTTCCTTTCAATAAAAAGTGATAACAAGAATTGTTTAAGGATGGATGAGGGACGGACTAAGGACGAAGGGACGGACCACGAAAGGCGATTTGATCTGATGATGGTAGGCTAAAAATACAAGCTTTTGGTATACATATACAATGTAATTATAATCAGGCTCTTGCAGAGTTTAATTGGAATAAAATCTGTCTTTCACACTCTTTGAAATACCTTAAAGCTGACAATGCAAGTTAAAAAGCTTGTTTGTTGAGATTTAAAAAAAAATACGGCAAAGTAATATTTTAGAAAGCTTCTGAGATGCCCCCTTACAGGTTACTAAGGAGAGGCAGACATTTAGTTTTTGCCTTGCTTGGAAACGAGAGTCGGCCTCCCCGGGTATAAAAGCCACCCAGCCTGTCAAACCGGTTTTTACACGAACACTGGCTGTGCAAAGTGCAACACACCTGCGGACACAACAAGTGACACTGGAGTTACAAAACTGGAATGACCAATACACACTTACCTTGAAGTTGAAGTAACGTGAGGATGGTCATTCTCTCAGACACCATCATAAATCGTGTGCCAAAGCAAAATAAAAGAAATAAAACTGAAAACACCCTAACTGTCCCTTTACCTATGTATACGTAATGGACATCGACATGTTGATTTTACATTCAGAAGCAGAGCGAAACGTTCCGAACAGAATATGTACCCGCTCCTAATACTACCTATAATATTATGCTTTGCCACTAAAGCGCTTGTCATGTAAATGTAGTGTTACACGCGAGCATAGTCTTGATTATGTAAAACACGAACACATGTGAGTGAGGGGAACTTATTTTGATGGAAATAAATGGATGATTATAGCAATGTTTATCACACAGGAACTGATTACTCTTAGCGACATGATGTTCAATTGAATACTAAGGTAAGTTTATCAGTTGTCATTCATATACTTGTTTTTTATTCGCACGAACTTTTGGTGTAATCTAAATTACAATACAGTAGACTCCACTTAATGTCACGTCGGTTAATATCACTTTTCGGTTATTATCACGTTTTCTTCATGCACCGTTTTTCCTGCTATATAATCTATGTAATGCCATTCTTTTAATATCACTTGTTTCCAAGTGGATTTCGGTTAATATCACTTTTTTTTGGCCACTGTCATACAAAAATTACAGGTAAATGTTAGAAATAATTTCAAATGCCCCGGGGACCCGAGTTTCACACCTGAACTCGCTATGTAAACAACGCCGTGGTCAGCTGCGTCTCTTTCACACCTACCTGATCACTGCAGTACTAGTCGAACAATAGATTGACTTGATAACTGGAGCAAAGATTACACCTTTGGGTGAGGGAACCCATACTTTTGTAATCTTATCAAACGCCATGTGTGTTTTAATGTGCTCCTAACACGTTCTATTTTTCATTTCAGCTCGTCTCAAGATTGAATTCATGTTGTCGTGAAGAAGGCTTACAAGTGGATGGTCTTCCGTAAACATGACGAAATATTGATTGAAATTAAAATAAAAAGTGTCTTTTAAACAATAAATGTCCAATTAATTAATTTAAGCTAATGTTCACGTAAAATGCGAAGATATCGTCTTTGTTTTGATTTTTAAATAGCCAAAGTACGACGCCGACATGCCGTGATTCTAGGCCGGCTGGTGAATAAGTGCCGAGACTAAGGCTAAATATTATCGCGTGGTTGTTTTATTTGCATAGAGGTCATCCAATGAAACGTCACGTTTCAAAGGTAAAAGTTCATTTCGCGGTAGCGGTATACAACTGACAAACTCTGTGAAAACGATGTCGCACTTGCAGCGAATATCGAAAGAAATTAAACAAACAACAGATTTCACAAGCGAAAAACCAGTATACATATCAAGATAACGGTAAATATTTACGGAGTGTCATGATTTTAAAACACGAATTTGATGCAGAATACTAGCCACTTGTATGCCTACATCACTGCAGTAAACAATCGTAGTACGTTTCGTGTGAAGCTAGCCTACTGATATTATTACGTATGAACAATATATATGAAAATAAGTGCATTCCAGAATAAAACCAAAGAATATACTGTCACTGGAGTGAAAAAACATTGTTAGTGATAAAATATCTTTATTTAACAATCTTCTCTGTTGAGTCACAGCACTACGACATTTAACCAAGTCCACTTCCGGTTTTGAGGGCTGAAAAATGTCAGAAAATACGTTTTCTTTTAATATCATGTTCCGGTTATTATCATGTTTTCTTCGGACAAATGGGAAGTGATATTAAGCGGAGTCTACTGTAATATGTTGTTTTTTTATTTGGCTAATATTGTATAATATCGTTATAATAACACCTTCAATATCCATGTCAATGTTCTTCAGATACTAATCGAAAATATCGTAAACAAATTCAGAAAGTATGTGATGGCTAGGTCTATAAAAGTGTCACCGTGCGGTTTTATCACAACAATGAGAACTGGTTTGACGGCCTGGGTGCCTTTTATACCCAAGGAAGCCGACTATCATTTCCAAGCAAGGCAAAAACTAAAATGTCTGCCATTCCTTAGTAACCTGTAAGGGGAATCTCAGAAGATTTCTAAAATTTTTACTTTGCCTTTTTTTTTTAAAACGTCAATAAAGCTTTTTAACTTGCATTGTCAGCTTTAACTTATTAACCTCTGAAAACACAATTAAACTCTTCCAATGGATGGAATAGTTCAGTAATCTGTGTTCCCCCTGCCCCCCTCCCCCCACACCTCCCCAAGTATTAATGTTTGTGTTATACCCTCCAAAAGGTACCCCTGTGATACCCTCCCCAAGATACCCCTCTCGCCCTCCCCCCTCCTTTTTGGTTAAACCAATCTACATCCCAGATAATTTCACCTGCCCACACAAACCTTCACTGATCAGCTGGTCAAATATACATTGTACAGACCAAATCTGTACCCCTTATAAGAACACTCACCCCTCCGGCACAAGTAATCTCTGTTCGCCCCCTTAGTGCGGTGTCAGTACTGTTGAAGTCGAGGTCTATAAACCTGCCAAGTGGCGTGTTGTCCTTGACCGTACCATCCGTGTTGACATACACTGCCTGAACCATGAAACGAGTGAACGCTGTCAGGGGCTGGATGGCAGTCAGATTCACTTTGAACAAATCAATCAATTAAAAAATTTTAATCATCATCTGTAAAACATATCAACACATGCCCGATCTAACATGGCATCTAAAGCGATTAGAAGACCTTAGAATGCAAACACATACAAGAGGTGATGTTTATGAAGTCTTGTGAACATCGGTTACAAAATGAAGTCTGAAGAGCTTAATATGTAGAGCTTCTGGGACACACACAAATGTACATGCATACGGACAGACATCTTTGTCTCTTGGGTAGGTATATGATAACATTCGTATATATTATGCTAAAGTAAACATACCGGTACCTTTTTTTTTACATAAATGCTAAAGTGACCAATAAACCATGAAGAAAGAAACATGTCAAAACGAGCATCTACTGCTATCCTGCCAGTGGAGACAGTTCTGGAGACAGGTACTGCAAGAGCAATGGCTGGGACGGGTGGCTGTCCTGGCAACACATGGCTGAGGAAGCACAGCACGAAGGTCTGATGGACATATGCTGGTGTACATTTTGTAGAGGACTGTTGCTGATGCCACCTGACATCTTTGGTGGAGAGAAGAGATGTTGAGTTTTGATCTAGCTTCATCCTCATCCACACCAATTACTCGATTGGCCTTCCTCTGAATCGAAACCAGCAATCCAAATATTGTTGGGCTAGCACTCATCCATGCATATTCCATTACATTTCGAACTTGGGCCTTGTAAACAGTTGCTTTACCTCCCCTATCCAGCCTGTTGGCCACTCTCCTTGTAGACAGTTGTTCTACCTCCCCTATCCAGCCTGTTGGCCACTCTCCTTGTAGACAGTTGTTCTCCCTCCCCTATCCAGCCTGTTAGCCACTCTCCTCTTGTAGAGAGCTGCTCTACCTCCCCTATCAAGTCTGTTAGCCACTCTCCTTGTAGACAGCTGCTCTACCTCCCCTATCAAGCCTGTTAGCCACTCTCCTTGTAGACAGTTGTTCTACCTCCCCTATCCAGCCTGTTAGCCACTCACCTTGTAGACAGTTGCTCTACCTCCCCTATCCAGCCTGTTGGCCACTCTCCTTGTAGACAGTTGCTCTCCCTCCCCTATCCAGCCTGTTAGCCACTCTCCTTGTAGACAGTTGTTCTACCTCCCCTATCCAGCCTGTTGGCCACTCTCCTTGTAGACAGTTGCTCTCCCTCCCCTATCCAGCCTGTTAGCCACTCTCCTTGTAGACAGTTGCTCTCCCTCCCCTATCCAGCCTGTTAGCCACTCTCCTTGTAGACAGTTGCTCTTTCTCCCCTATCCAGCTTGTTAGCCACTCTCCTCTTGTAGAGAGCTGCTCTACCTCCCCTATCCAGCCTGTTAGCCACTCTCCTCTTGTAGAGATTTGCTCTACCTCCCCTATCCAGCCTGTTAGGCACTCTCCTCTTGTAAACAGTTGATCTCCCTCCCCTATCAAGCCTGTTAGCCACCATCCTCTTGTAGAGAATTGCTCTACCTCCCCTATCCAGCCTGTTAGCCACTCTCCTTGTAGACAGTTGCTCTACCTCCCCTATCCAGCCTGTTAGCCATTCTCCTCTTGTAGACAGTTGATCTCCCTCCCCTATCAAGCCTGTTAGCCACTCTCCTCTTGTGGAGAGTTGCTCTACCTCCCCTATCCAGCCTGTTAGCTACTCTCCTTGTAGACAGTTGCTCTACCTCCCCTATCCAGCCTGTTAGCCACTCTCCTCTTGTAGACAGTTGCTCTCCCTCCCCTATCCAGCCTGTTAGCCGCTCTCCTTGTAGACTGTTGCTCTCCCTCCCCTACCCAGCCTGTTAGCCACTCTCCTCTTGTAGACAGTTGCTCTCCCTCCTCTATCCAGTCTGTTAGCCACTCTCCTTGTAGACAGTTGCTTTACCTCCCCAATCCAGCCTGTTAGCCACTATCCTCTTGTAGACAGTTGCTCTCCCTCCCCTACCCAGTCTGTTAGCCACTCTCCTTGTAGACAGCTGCTCTACCTCCCTATCCAGCCTGTTAGCCACTCTCCTTGTAGACAGTTGTTCTACCTCCCCTATCCAGCCTGTTAGCCACTCACCTTGTAGACAGTTGCTCTACCTCCCCTATCCAGCCTGTTAGCCACTCTCCTTGCAGAGAGCTGCTCTACCTCCCCTATCCAGCCTGTTAGCCACTCTCCTTGTAGACAGCTGCTCTACCTCCCCTATCCAGTCTGTTAGCCACTCTCCTTGTAGACAGCTGCTCTACCTCCCCTATCCAGCCTGTTAGCCACTCTCCTTGTAGACAGTTGCTCTCCCTCCCTATCCAGCCTGTTAGCCACTCACCTTGTAGACAGTTGTTCTACCTCCCCTATCCAGCCTGTTAGCCACTCTCCTTGCAGAGAGCTGCTCTACCTCCCCTATCCAGCCTTTTAGCCACTCTCCTTGTAGACAGTTGCTCTACCTCCCCTATCCAGCCTGTTAGCCACTCTCCTTGTAGAAGTTGCTCTTTCTCCCCTATCCAGCTTGTTAGCCACTCTCCTCTTGTAGAGAGCTGCTCTACCTCCCCTATCCAGCCTGTTAGCCACTCTCCTCTTGTAGAGAGTTGCTCTACCTCCCCTATCCAGCCTGTTAGCCACTCTCCTCTTGTAAACAGTTGCTCTACCTCCCCTATCCAGTCTGTTAGCCACTCTCCTTGTAGACAGCTGCTCTACCTCCCCTATCCAGCCTGTTAGCCACTCTCCTTGTAGACAGTTGCTCTCCCTCCCTATCCAGCCTGTTAGCCACTCTCCTTGTAGACAGTTGTTCTACCTCCCCTATCCAGCCTGTTAGCCACTTTCCTTGCAGAGAGCTGCTCTACCTCCCCTATCCAGCCTGTTAGCCACTCTCCTTGCAGAGAGCTGCTCTACCTCCCCTATCCAGCCTTTTAGCCACTCTCCTTGTAGACAGTTGCTCTACCTCCCCTATCCAGCCTGTTAGCCACTCTCCTTGTAGAAGTTGCTCTTTCTCCCCTATCCAGCTTGTTAGCCACTCTCCTCTTGTAGAGAGCTGCTCTACCTCCCCTATCCAGCCTGTTAGCCACTCTCCTCTTGTAGAGAGTTGCTCTACCTCCCCTATCCAGCCTGTTAGCCACTCTCCTCTTGTAAACAGTTGCTCTACCTCCCCTATCCAGTCTGTTAGCCACTCTCCTTGTAGACAGCTGCTCTACCTCCCCTATCCAGCCTGTTAGCCACTCTCCTTGTAGACAGTTGCTCTCCCTCCCTATCCAGCCTGTTAGCCACTCTCCTTGTAGACAGTTGTTCTACCTCCCCTATCCAGCCTGTTAGCCACTTTCCTTGCAGAGAGCTGCTCTACCTCCCCTATCCAGCCTGTTAGCCACTCTCTTTGTAGAGAGCTGCTCTACCTCCCCTATCCAGCCTTTTAGCCACTCTCCTTGTAGACAGTTGCTCTACCTCCCCTATCCAGCCTGTTAGCCACTCTCCTTGTAGAAGTTGCTCTTTCTCCCCTATCCAGCTTGTTAGCCACTCTCCTCTTGTAGAGAGCTGCTCTACCTCCCCTATCCAGCCTGTTAGCCACTCTCCTCTTGTAGAGAGTTGCTCTACCTCCCCTATCCAGCCTGTTAGCCACTCTCCTCTTGTAAACAGTTGATCTACCTCCCCTATCAAGCCTGTTAGCCACTATCCTCTTGTAGAGAATTGCTCTACCTCCCCTATCCAGCCTGTTAGCCACTCTCCTTGTAGACAGCTGCTCTACCTCCCCTATCAAGCCTGTTAGCCACTCTCCTCTTGTGGAGAGTTGCTCTACCTCCCCTATCCAGCCTGTTAGCCATTCTCCTTGTAGACAGTTGCTCTACCTCCCCTATCCAGTCTGTTAGCCACTATCCTCTCGTAGACAGTTGCTCTCCCTCCCCTACCCAGCCTGTTAGCCACTCTCCTCTTGTAGACAGTTGCTCTACCTCCCCTATCCAGTCTGTTAGCCACTCTCCTTGTAGACAGTTGCTCTACCTCCTCTATCCAGCCTGTTAGCCACTATCCTCTTGTAGACAGGGTTGCTATACCTCCCCTATCCAGCCTGTTAGCCACTCTCCTTGTAGACAGTCGTGCTACCTCCCCTATCCAGCCTGTTAGCCACTCTCCTCTTGTAGACAGTTGCTCTCCCTCCCCTATCCAGCCTGTTAGCCACTCTCCTTGTAGACAGTTGCTCTACCTCCCCTATCCAGCCTGTTAGCCACTCTCCTCTTGCAGACAGTTGCTCTACCTCCCCTATCCAGCCTGTTAGCCACTCTCCTTGTAGACAGTTGCTCTACCTCCCCTATCCAGCCTGTTAGCCACTCTCCTTGTAGACAGTTGCTCTACCTCCCCTATCCAGCATGTTACCCACTCTCCCTGCAGACAGTTGCTCTACCTCCCCTATCCAGCCTGTTAGCCACTCTCCTTGTAGACAGTTGCTCTACCTCCCCTATCCAGCCTGTTAGCCACTCTCCTTGTAGACAGCTGCTCTACCTCCCCTTTCCAGCCTGTTAGCCACTCTCCTTGTAGACAGTTGCTCTACCTCCCCTATCCAGGCTGTTAGCCACTCTCCTTGTAGACAGTTGCTCTACCTCCCCTATCCAGCCTGTTAGCCACTCTCCTTGTAGACAGTTGGCCGCTTAGTGCAGCAGTGTACTGCGTAGCTCCTGGGATTTAAAGAATAGAAAGGTAAGAACTTACCATTGATCTCCTCTGCCTGACTGTTTTTTGGATTGTAGACAGTCTTGCTGAGTTTGATGTGGAATGGTGAGGGCATATGCTGGGGATCAATGTTAGGGCGGGGGTCTGGCATCAGGGTCACACAGTCACAACAGCCTATAGTTGGTGTCCGTGATATAGAACTGGTGTCCGCCAGGGCATGGCTGATCACCACCCCTAGGACCAATAGGGCAACTCTGCCTGCACACATACTGGACACTCCGTCTCTGTAAACATATAAAGGAACAAAAAGTAAGTTCAGTTACATTTTTCATTTAGCAGGATGTTTGGTAATAATGAAGTAACAGATAGTGACTCCAGTTGTATATTGTCTGTTCAGCTTGAGCTTTGTCCCTGTAATGGTTCTAAATGAAGCACTTAATAGGATAACAAAACTGAGATCTGGATGAAAAATGTCGCTTTATAAAGTCAACAAGCTTAATAAAATAAGAGAATACCGAAGCGTCAACATAATCATAATCCAAACTCAAAATCGATTAAACCAGGGGCAAAATTTGAACAAAGGAAAGATTTACATGGAGACCCTTGCAAAAGTACAAGAGAAAAAGACCAGGTGTTCCGGAAGAGTAAGCATCTTCTGCTTCATCAACGACACCCGCCATGTAAATCTTTGTCACATCCATGTAAACATCAAGTTCTCAAAATGAGAACCGAGTATCATTGTCAATCGCAACAAGTAAACACACTAATGAGCATACTCAAAAACGTCCATCTTCATATCACTTAAAGATACAGAATATTTCTCAATGAGACAAATATGGCGACCATAAAACTTGCCCATAGTACTGATCAACCTGCATCTCTCGAATCCTTGTGTTGTTAGTTTGTTTGTCAGCAGTCGACATCGATCACGAAAATCCCGATATCTAGAGCAAGCCCTGGAATACCGAATCAACTGCGACATGTAAACACCATAGCTTTGAGAAGCAGGGATGTTACTATCAAGAAATGGAAAGTTAACACGGAAAATTGAAATCATCACGTTTATCGTATAGCTTAGTAGTAAGCTGTCAATGTTGGTTGTAGTTTAAATAGAGATCGAGGTAAGCAGCTGATGTAGAAGAGTCTGTTGTGTCCTTTATTTCAAGTTCAGAAGGGTATATACGATCGACGTGGTCAGCAAACTTCTTGTTGTTTATAGACAACACATCGTCGATATATCTGAAAGCGAAATTAAAAGATTTGGCAAGGTTTTTGTTACCTGTCCTGATTAGCTCCTCCACAAATTCAGCCTCGAATGAAAACAAAAACAAGTAAGTAAGTGTTGCATGCAACACACGACCCCTGCCATCAATTAAATTTTTCTAAACAACATAGACCTTGATAGCAATGAACAGATGTGTCATTTTAACAATCATTTCTTAACTGTTTATGAGGCTGAGCATGAAGTGAAAATATGGTGACCTTTTCAAATGACCGAAAACTCCCACTCTATATTACCTGATAACTAAAGGTAACATTTTATGAAGTTACAACCAAATCAATCAATCCTTTCTGAGTTATCATCTGGAAACAGGATTTGATGGAAAAATATCTATTTTAAGCAACAGTGACCTTCGGAGTTGACCTTTCGACCCCAAACTCAATCCTCCACTGTATAACTCATAAGTAAACATTGTATGAAGTTTCAACCTAATCCATCAATCCTTGCTGTCAAGTTATCATATGGAAACCAAATTTTGATGAAAAAACATCTATTCTCAGCAACAGTGATAATTGAAGATGACCTTTTGACCCAAGACTCAATCCTATTCTGCATTTGCTAATAAGCTAACGTTGTATTAAGTTTCAACCGAATCCATCAATCCTTTCTAAAGTTATCATCTGGAAACAAAGATTTTATGGAAAAACATCTATTGTTAGCAACAGTGACCTTTGGAGTTGACCTTTCAACCCCTAAACACAATCCCACACTAGATAACCTCATAAGGCCACACCAATTTGATTTATTGTTCGTCGGATTTAACGCTCCTGTTTTGGAAAACAAAATAAAAGTAAAAGTAAAATATAACCGCTCCAATTTTAGCGTCAATGAAAAATGACGAATTCGGATATATTTTACAATGGTTCAAAACTTAGAAAACGCCATTCCAGATCATTCGAATGTTTCAAATGAAGGTAAAAATGGTATTTCAAGCGTTTTTTCAGCAGCAACACGAAAAGTGAAAATGCCTCGTCGCACATTTCCACTTTTGAAGACAAGAGGCCCAGAGGGCCTGTATCGCCCACCTGGTTTCATGTGATATGAAACAAGAATGACTCATAAGTGTATGTGTTGCCCTTCTTGTTATGTCAATATATCATAAGCATTTTTGATGGGTACATGTACATTGCTTTTGTTGTAATTCTAAAAATGTAAGGTTTTTTGGCAAATAGGGCATTAATCCATGAAATGCGTTCAGTGCAGCATCAATATAGCCAAATAGACACTTTTGGCCCCACTCCTCAGGCCCCTGGGGGGTCAGCCCCATCATTTGCATAAATTTGAATCCCACCCACCTAGGGATGCTACCACTGAAATATAAATGCCATACATTGCTTAGTTCCAGAGAAGAAGTCCTTAATATCAATATTGCCAAATAGACACTTTTGGCCCCGCCCCTCAGGCCCCTGGGGGGTCGGCCCCATCGTTTGTATAAATTTGAATCCCTGCCACCTAGGGATGCTACCACTGAAATATAAATGCCATACATTGCTTAGTTCCAGAGAAGAAGTCGTTAATATCAATATTACCAAATAGACACTTTTGGCCCCGCCTGTCAGGCCCCCGGGGGGGTCAGCCCCATCATTTCTATAAATTTGAATCCCAGCCACCTAGGGATGCTACCACTGAAATATAAATGCCATACATTGCTTAGTTCCAGAGAAGAAGTCATTTATATCAATATTGCCAAATGTACCACTTTTGGCTATGTGTAGAGAGTGACCTATGTGTAGAGAGTGAGCTATGTGTAGAGAGTGACTTATGTGTAGAGAGTGACCTATGTGTAGAGAGTGGCTTATGTGTAGAGAGTGACCTATGTGTAGAGAGTGACCTATATGTAGAGTGACCTATGTGTAGAGAGTGACCTATGTGTAGAGTGACCTATGTGTAGAGAGTGACCTATGTGTAGAGTGACCTATGTGTAGAGAGTGACCTATGTGTAGAGAGTAACTTCTGTGCAGAGATTGACCTATGAGTAGAGATTGACCTATGTGTAGAGAGTGACCTATATGTAGAGTGACCTATGTGTAGAGAGTGACCTATGTGTAGAGTGACCTATGTGTAGAGAGTGACCTATATGTAGAGTTACCTATGTGTAGAGAGTGACCTATATGTAGAGTGACCTATGTGTAGAGAGTGACCTATGTGTAGAGTGACCTATGTGTAGAGAGTGGCTTATGTGTAGAGAGTGACCTATGTGTAGAGAGTGACCTATATGTAGAGTGACCTATGTGTAGAGAGTAACCAATGTGTAGAGAGTGATCTATGTGTAGAGAGTAACTTATGTGTAGAGATTGACCAATGTGTAGAGAGTGACCTATGTGTAGAGTGACCTATGTGTAGATAGAGAGTGACCTATGTGTAGAGAGTGACCTATGTGTAGAGAGTGACCTATGTGTAGAGAGTGACCTATGTGTAGAGAGTGACCTAGTTGTAGAGAGTGACCTATGTGTAGAGTGACCTATGTGTAGAAAGTGACCTATGTGTAGAGAGTGACCTATGTGTATTTTAATTTTAATCCCAGCCACCTAGGGATGCTACCACTGAAATATAAATGCCATACATTGCTTAGTTCCAGAGAAGAAGTCATTTATATCAATATTGCCTAATGTACCACTTTTGGCTATATGTAGAGAGTGACCTATGTGATGAGAGTTGCCTATGTGTAGAGAGTGACCTATGTGTAGAGAGTGACCTATGTGTAGAGAGTGACTTATGTGTAGAGAGTGACCTATGTGTAGAGTGACCTATGTGTAGAGAGTAACTTCTGTGCAGAGATTGACCTATGAGTAGAGAGTGACCTATGTGTAGAGAGTGACCTATATGAAGAGTGACCTATGTGTAGAGAGTAACCAATGTGTAGAGAGTGATCTATGTGTAGAGAGTAACTTATGTGTAGAGATTGACCAATGTGTAGAGAGTGGCCTATGTGTAGAGGAAAACCTATGTGTAGAGAGTGACCTATGTGTAGAGTGACCTATGTCTAGAGAGTGACCTATGTGTAGAGAGTTACCTATGTGTAGAGAGTGACCTATGTGTAGATAGAGAGTGACCTATGTGTAGAGAGTGACCTATGTGTAGAGAGTGACCTATGTGTAGAGAGTTACCTATGTGTAGAGTGACCTATGTGTAGAGTGACCTATGTGTAGAGTGACCTATGTGTAGAAAGTGACCTATGTGTAGAGAGTGACCTATGTGTAGAGAGTGACCTATGTGTAGAGAGTGGCCAACGTGTAGAGAGTGACCTATGTGTAGAGAGTGACCTATGTGTAGAGAGTAACCTAGTTGTAGAGAGTGACCTATGTGTAGAGAGTGACCTATGTGTGGAGAGTGGCCTATGTGTAGAGAGTGACCTATGTGAAGAGTGACCTATGTGTAGAGAGTGACCTGGATGTAGAGAGTGACCTAGTTGTAGAGAGCGACCTATGTGATGAGAGTGACCTTTGTGTAGATCGAAAGTGACCTATGTGTAGAGAGTGACCTATGTGTAGAGAGTGACCTATGTGTAAAAGTGACCTATGTGTAGAGAGTGACCTATGTGTGGAGAGTGGCCTATGTGTAAAGAATGACCTATGTGAACAGAGTGACCTATGTGTGGAAAGTGGCCTATGTGTAGAGAGTGGCCTATGTGATGAGAGTGACCTTTGTGTAGAGAATAACCTATGTGTAGAGTGACCTATGTGTTGAGAGTGACCTATGTGTAGAGAGTGACCTATGTGTAGAAAGTGACCTATGTGTAGAGTGACCTATGTGTAGAGAGTGACCAACTATGTGTAGAGAGTGACCAACTATGTGTAGAGAGTGACCTATGTGTATATCGAGAGTGACCTATGTCTAAAGAGTGACCTATGTGTAGAGAGTAACCTATGTGTAAAGAGTGACCTATGTGTAGATCGAGAGTGACCTATGTGTAGAGAGTGACCTATGTGTAGAGAGTGACCAATGTGTAGAGAGTGACCTATGTGTAGAGAGTGACCAATGTGTAGAGAGTGACCTATGTGTAGAGTGACCTATGTGTAGAGAGTGACCTAGTTTTAGAGAGTAACCTATGTATAGAGAGTGACCTGTGTGTAGAGATTGAGTACCCTATGTGTAGAAAGTGATCTATGTGTAGAGATTGAGTACCCTATGTTTAGAGAGTGACCTATGTGTAGATAGTGACCTATGTGTAGAGAGTGACCTATGTGTAGAGAGTTACCTATGTGTAGAGATCGAGTACCCTATGTGTAGAGAGTGACCTATGTGTAGAGAGTAACCTAGTTGTAGAGAGTGACCTATGTGTAGAGAGTGACCTATATGTAGAGAGTGACCTATGTGTAGAGATCGAGTAACCTATGTGTAGAGAGTGACCTATGTGTAGAGAGAGACCTATGTGTAGAGAGTGACCTATGTGTAGAGAGTAACCTAGTTGTAGAGAGTGACCTATGTGTAGAGAGTGACCTATGTGTAGAGAGTGACCTATGTGTAGAGAGTGACCTATATGTAGAGTGACCTATGTGTAGAGAGTGACCTATGTGTAGAGTGACCTATGTGTAGAGAGTGACCTATGTGTAGAGTGACCTATGTGTAGAGAGTGACCTATGTGTAGAGAGTAACTTCTGTGCAGAGATTGACCTATGAGTAGAGATTGACCTATGTGTAGAGAGTGACCTATATGTAGAGTGACCTATGTGTAGAGAGTGACCTATGTGTAGAGTGACCTATGTGTAGAGAGTGACCTATATGTAGAGTGACCTATGTGTAGAGAGTGACCTATGTGTAGAGTGACCTATGTGTAGAGAGTGGCTTATGTGTAGAGAGTGACCTATGTGTAGAGAGTGACCTATATGTAGAGTGACCTATGTGTAGAGAGTAACCAATGTGTAGAGAGTGATCTATGTGTAGAGAGTAACTTATGTGTAGAGATTGACCAATGTGTAGAGAGTGACCTATGTGTAGAGTGACCTATGTGTAGATAGAGAGTGACCTATGTGTAGAGAGTGACCTATGTGTAGAGAGTGACCTATGTGTAGAGAGTGACCTATGTGTAGAGAGTGACCTAGTTGTAGAGAGTGACCTATGTGTAGAGTGACCTATGTGTAGAAAGTGACCTATGTGTAGAGAGTGACCTATGTGTATTTTAATTTTAATCCCAGCCACCTAGGGATGCTACCACTGAAATATAAATGCCATACATTGCTTAGTTCCAGAGAAGAAGTCATTTATATCAATATTGCCTAATGTACCACTTTTGGCTATATGTAGAGAGTGACCTATGTGATGAGAGTTGCCTATGTGTAGAGAGTGACCTATGTGTAGAGAGTGACCTATGTGTAGAGAGTGACTTATGTGTAGAGAGTGACCTATGTGTAGAGTGACCTATGTGTAGAGAGTAACTTCTGTGCAGAGATTGACCTATGAGTAGAGAGTGACCTATGTGTAGAGAGTGACCTATATGAAGAGTGACCTATGTGTAGAGAGTAACCAATGTGTAGAGAGTGATCTATGTGTAGAGAGTAACTTATGTGTAGAGATTGACCAATGTGTAGAGAGTGGCCTATGTGTAGAGGAAAACCTATGTGTAGAGAGTGACCTATGTGTAGAGTGACCTATGTCTAGAGAGTGACCTATGTGTAGAGAGTTACCTATGTGTAGAGAGTGACCTATGTGTAGATAGAGAGTGACCTATGTGTAGAGAGTGACCTATGTGTAGAGAGTGACCTATGTGTAGAGAGTTACCTATGTGTAGAGTGACCTATGTGTAGAGTGACCTATGTGTAGAGTGACCTATGTGTAGAAAGTGACCTATGTGTAGAGAGTGACCTATGTGTAGAGAGTGACCTATGTGTAGAGAGTGGCCAACGTGTAGAGAGTGACCTATGTGTAGAGAGTGACCTATGTGTAGAGAGTAACCTAGTTGTAGAGAGTGACCTATGTGTAGAGAGTGACCTATGTGTGGAGAGTGGCCTATGTGTAGAGAGTGACCTATGTGAAGAGTGACCTATGTGTAGAGAGTGACCTGGATGTAGAGAGTGACCTAGTTGTAGAGAGCGACCTATGTGATGAGAGTGACCTTTGTGTAGATCGAAAGTGACCTATGTGTAGAGAGTGACCTATGTGTAGAGAGTGACCTATGTGTAAAAGTGACCTATGTGTAGAGAGTGACCTATGTGTGGAGTGACCTATGTGTTGAGAGTGGCCTATGTGTAAAGAATGACCTATGTGAACAGAGTGACCTATGTGTGGAAAGTGGCCTATGTGTAGAGAGTGGCCTATGTGATGAGAGTGACCTTTGTGTAGAGAATAACCTATGTGTAGAGTGACCTATGTGTTGAGAGTGACCTATGTGTAGAGAGTGACCTATGTGTAGAAAGTGACCTATGTGTAGAGTGACCTATGTGTAGAGAGTGACCAACTATGTGTAGAGAGTGACCAACTATGTGTAGAGAGTGACCTATGTGTATATCGAGAGTGACCTATGTCTAAAGAGTGACCTATGTGTAGAGAGTAACCTATGTGTAAAGAGTGACCTATGTGTAGATCGAGAGTGACCTATGTGTAGAGAGTGACCTATGTGTAGAGAGTGACCAATGTGTAGAGAGTGACCTATGTGTAGAGAGTGACCAATGTGTAGAGAGTGACCTATGTGTAGAGTGACCTATGTGTAGAGAGTGACCTAGTTTTAGAGAGTAACCTATGTATAGAGAGTGACCTGTGTGTAGAGATTGAGTACCCTATGTGTAGAAAGTGATCTATGTGTAGAGATTGAGTAACCTATGTTTAGAGAGTGACCTATGTGTAGATAGTGACCTATGTGTAGAGAGTGACCTATGTGTAGAGAGTTACCTATGTGTAGAGATCGAGTACCCTATGTGTAGAGAGTGACCTATGTGTAGAGAGTAACCTAGTTGTAGAGAGTGACCTATGTGTAGAGAGTGACCTATATGTAGAGAGTGACCTATGTGTAGAGATCGAGTAACCTATGTGTAGAGAGTGACCTATGTGTAGAGAGAGACCTATGTGTAGAGAGTGACCTATGTGTAGAGAGTAACCTAGTTGTAGAGAGTGACCTATGTGTAGAGAGTGACCTATGTGTAGAGAGTGACCTATATGTAGAGAGTGACCTATGTGTAGAGAGTGACCTATATGTAGAGAGTGACCTATGTGTAGAGATCGAGTAACCTATGTGTAGAGAGTGACCTATGTGTAGAGAGAGACCTATGTGTAGAGAGTGACCTTTGTGTAGAGAGTAACCTACTTGTAGAGAGTAACCTAGTTGTAGAAGAGTGACCTATGTGTAGAGAGTGACCTATATGTAGAGAGTGACCTATGTGTAGAGAGTGACCTATGTGTAGAGAGTGACCTATGTGTAGAGATTGAGTACCCTATGTGTAGAGAGTGACCTATGTGTAGAGAGTGACATGTGTAGAGAGTGACCTATGTGTAGATCGAGAGTGACCTTTGTGTAGAAAGTGACCTATGTGTAGAGAGTAACCTATGTGTAGAGAGTGACCTATGTGTAGAGAGTGACCTATATGTAGAGTGACCTAGTAATAGAGAGTGACCTAGTTGTATAGAGTGACCTATGTGTAGAGAGTGACCTATGTGATGAGAGTGACCTATGTGTAGAGAGTGACCTAGTTGTATAGAGTGACCTATGTCTAGAGAGTGACCTATGTAATGAGAGTGACCTGTGTAGAGAGTGAGCTATGTGTGGAGAGTTACCTATGTGTAGAGAGTGACCTGGGTGTAGAGAGTGACCTAGTTGTAGAGAGCGACCTATGTGATGAGAGTGACCTTTGTGTAGATCGAAAGTGACCTATGAGTAGAGAGTGACCTATGTGTAGAGAGTGACCTATGTGTAGAGAGTGACCTATGTGTAGAGAGTGACCTATGTGTAGAGAGTGACCTATGTGTAAAGTGACCTATGTGTAGAGAGTGACCTATGTGTAGAGAGTGACCTATGTGTAGAGAGTGACCTATGTGTAAAGAATGACTTATGTGTAGAGAGTGACCTATGTGATGAGAGTGACCTATGTGTGGAGAGTTACCTATGTGTAGAGAGTTACCTATGTGTAGAGAGTGACCTATGTGTAGAGATCGAGTACCCTATGTGTAGAGAGTGACCTATGTGTAGAGTAACCTATGTGTAGAGAGTGACCTGGGTGTAGAGAGTGACCTAGTTGTAGAGAGCGACCTATGTGATGAGGCTGACCTTTGTGTAGATCGAAAGTGACCTATGTGTAGAGATTGAGTACCCTATGTGTAGAGTGTGACCTATGTGTAGAGATCAAGTAACCTATATGTAGAGACTGACCTATGTGTAGAGAGTGACCTGGGTGTAGAGAGTGACCTATGTGTAGAGAGTGACCTATGTGTAGAGAGTGACCTATATGTAGAGAGTGACCTATGTGTAGAGAGTGACCTATATGTAGAGAGTGACCTATGTGTAGAGATCGAGTAACCTATGTGTAGAGAGTGACCTATGTGTAGAGAGAGACCTATGTGTAGAGAGTGACCTTTGTGTAGAGAGTAACCTACTTGTAGAGAGTAACCTAGTTGTAGAAGAGTGACCTATGTGTAGAGAGTGACCTATATGTAGAGAGTGACCTATGTGTAGAGAGTGACCTATGTGTAGAGAGTGACCTATGTGTAGTGATTGAGTACCCTATGTGTAGAGAGTGACCTATGTGTAGAGAGTGACATGTGTAGAGAGTGACCTATGTGTAGATCGAGAGTGACCTTTGTGTAGAAAGTGACCTATGTGTAGAGAGTAACCTATGTGTAGAGAGTGACCTATGTGTAGAGAGTGACCTATATGTAGAGTGACCTAGTAATAGAGAGTGACCTAGTTGTATAGAGTGACCTATGTGTAGAGAGTGACCTATGTGATGAGAGTGACCTATGTGTAGAGAGTGACCTATGTGTAGAGAGTGACCTAGTTGTATAGAGTGACCTATGTCTAGAGAGTGACCTATGTAATGAGAGTGACCTGTGTAGAGAGTGAGCTATGTGTGGAGAGTTACCTATGTGTAGAGAATGACCTGGGTGTAGAGAGTGACCTAGTTGTAGAGAGCGACCTATGTGATGAGAGTGACCTTTGTGTAGATCGAAAGTGACCTATGAGTAGAGAGTGACCTATGTGTAGAGAGTGACCTATGTGTAGAGAGTGACCTATGTGTAGAGAGTGACCTATGTGTAGAGAGTGACCTATGTGTAAAGTGACCTATGTGTAGAGAGTGACCTATGTGTGGAGAGTGGCCTATGTGTAGAGAGTGACCTATGTGTAGAGAGTGACTTATGTGTAGAGAGTGACCTATGTGATGAGAGTGACCTGTGTAGAGAGTGACCTATGTGTAGAGAGTGACATGTGTAGAGAGTGACCTATGTGTAGAGAGTGACCTATGTGTAGAGATCGAGTACCCTATGTGTAGAGAGTGACCTATGTGTAGAGAGTGACCTATGTGTGGAGAGTGGCCTATGTGTAGAGAGTGACCTATGTGTAGAGAGTGACTTATGTGTAGAGAGTGACCTATGTGATGAGAGTGACCTGTGTAGAGAGTGACCTATGTGTAGAGAGTGACATGTGTAGAGAGTGACCTATGTGTGGAGAGTGACCTATGTGTAGAGAGTGACCTATGTGTAGAGAGTGACTTATGTGTAGAGAGTGACCTATGTGATGAGAGTGACCTGTGTAGAGAGTGACCTATGTGTAGAGAGTGACATGTGTAGAGAGTGACCTATGTGTAGAGAGTGACCTATGTGTAGAGATCGAGTACCCTATGTGTAGAGAGTGACCTATGTGTAGAGTAACCTATGTGTAGAGAGTGACCTGGGTGTAGAGAGTGACCTAGTTGTAGAGAGCGACCTATGTGATGAGGCTGACCTTTGTGTAGATCGAAAGTGACCTATGTGTAGAGATTGAGTACCCTATGTGTAGAGAGTGACCTATGTGTAGAGATCAAGTAACCTATATGTAGAGACTGACCTATGTGTAGAGAGTGACCTGGGTGTAGAGAGTGACCTATGTGTAGAGAGTGACCTATGTGTAGAGAGTGACCTATATGTAGAGAGTGACCTATGTGTAGAGAGTGACCTATATGTAGAGAGTGACCTATGTGTAGAGATCGAGTAACCTATGTGTAGAGAGTGACCTATGTGTAGAGAGAGACCTATGTGTAGAGAGTGACCTTTGTGTAGAGAGTAACCTACTTGTAGAGAGTAACCTAGTTGTAGAAGAGTGACCTATGTGTAGAGAGTGACCTATATGTAGAGAGTGACCTATGTGTAGAGAGTGACCTATGTGTAGAGAGTGACCTATGTGTAGAGATTGAGTACCCTATGTGTAGAGAGTGACCTATGTGTAGAGAGTGACATGTGTAGAGAGTGACCTATGTGTAGATCGAGAGTGACCTTTGTGTAGAAAGTGACCTATGTGTAGAGAGTAACCTATGTGTAGAGAGTGACCTATGTGTAGAGAGAGACCTATGTGTAGAGAGTGACCTATGTGTAGAGAGTAACCTAGTTGTAGAGAGTGACCTATGTGTAGAGAGTGACCTATGTGTAGAGAGTGACCTATATGTAGAGAGTGACCTATGTGTAGAGAGTGACCTATATGTAGAGAGTGACCTATGTGTAGAGATCGAGTAACCTATGTGTAGAGAGTGACCTATGTGTAGAGAGAGACCTATGTGTAGAGAGTGACCTTTGTGTAGAGAGTAACCTACTTGTAGAGAGTAACCTAGTTGTAGAAGAGTGACCTATGTGTAGAGAGTGACCTATATGTAGAGAGTGACCTATGTGTAGAGAGTGACCTATATGTAGAGAGTGACCTATGTGTAGAGATCGAGTAACCTATGTGTAGAGAGTGACCTATATGTAGAGAGTGACCTATGTGTAGAGAGTGACCTATGTGTAGAGAGTGACCTATGTGTAGAGAGTGACCTATGTGTAGAGAGTGACCTATGTGTAGAGAGTGACATGTGTAGAGAGTGACCTATGTGTAGATCGAGAGTGACCTTTGTGTAGAAAGTGACCTATGTGTAGAGAGTAACCTATGTGTAGAGAGTGACCTATGTGTAGAGAGTGACCTATATGTAGAGTGACCTAGTAATAGAGAGTGACCTAGTTGTATAGAGTGACCTATGTGTAGAGAGTGACCTATGTGATGAGAGTGACCTATGTGTAGAGAGTGACCTATGTGTAGAGAGTGACCTAGTTGTATAGAGTGACCTATGTCTAGAGAGTGACCTATGTAATGAGAGTGACCTGTGTAGAGAGTGAGCTATGTGTGGAGAGTTACCTATGTGTAGAGAGTGACCTGGGTGTAGAGAGTGACCTAGTTGTAGAGAGCGACCTATGTGATGAGAGTGACCTTTGTGTAGATCGAAAGTGACCTATGAGTAGAGAGTGACCTATGTGTAGAGAGTGACCTATGTGTAGAGAGTGACCTATGTGTAGAGAGTGACCTATGTGTAGAGAGTGACCTATGTGTAAAGTGACCTATGTGTAGAGAGTGACCTATGTGTGGAGAGTGGCCTATGTGTAAAGTGACCTATGTGTAGAGAGTGACTTATGTGTAGAGAGTGACCTATGTGATGAGAGTGACCTGTGTAGAGAGTGACCTATGTGTGGAGAGTTACCTATGTGTAGAGAGTTACCTATGTGTAGAGAGTTACCTATGTGTAGAGAGTGACCTATGTGTAGAGTAACCTATGTGTAGAGAGTGACCTGGGTGTAGAGAGTGACCTAGTTGTAGAGAGCGACCTATGTGATGAGGCTGACCTTTGTGTAGATCGAAAGTGACCTATGTGTAGAGATTGAGTACCCTATGTGTAGAGAGTGACCTATGTGTAGAGATCAAGTAACCTATATGTAGAGACTGACCTATGTGTAGAGAGTGACCTGGGTGTAGAGAGTGACCTAGTTGTAGAGAGCGACCTATGTGATGAGAGTGACCTTTGTGTAGATCGAAAGTGACCTATGTGTAGAGAGTGACCTATGTGTAGAGAGTGACCTATGTGTAGAGAGTGACCTATGTGTAAAGTGACCTATGTGTAGAGAGTGACCTATGTGTAGAGAGTGACCTATGTGATGAGAGTGACCTTTGTGTAGAGAATAACCTATGTGTAGGGTGACCTATGTGTTGAAGGTGACCTATGTGTAGAGAGTGACCTATGTGTAGAGAGTGACCTATATGTAGAGTTACCTATGTGTAGAGAGTTACCTATATGTAGAGTGACCTATGTGTAAGAGATCGAGTAACCTATGTGTAGAGAGTGACCTATGTGTAGAGAGTGACCTAGTTGTAGAGAGTGACCTATGTGTAGAAAGTCACCTATGTGTAGAGAGTGACTTAGTTATAGAGAGTGACCTAGTTGTAGAGAGTGACCTATTTGTAGAGATCAAGTACCCTATGTGTAGATAGTGACCTATGTGTAGAGATCAAGTAACCTATGTGTAGAGAGTGACCTATGTGTAGAGAGTGACCTATGTGTAGAGAGTGACCTGTGTAGAAAGTGGCCTATGTGTAGAGAGTGGCCTATGTGATGAGAGTGACCTTTGTGTAGAGAATAACCTATGTGTAGAGTGACCTATGTGTTGAGAGTGACCTATGTGTAGAGAGTGACCTATGTGTAGAAAGTGACCTATGTGTAGAGTGACCTATGTGTAGAGAGTGACCAACTATGTGTAGAGAGTGACCAACTATGTGTAGAGAGTGACCTATGTGTAGAGATCAAGTACCCTATGTGTAGATAGTGACCTGTGTAGAGATCAAGTAACCTATGTGTAGAGAGTGACCTATGTGTAGAGAGTGACCTATGTGTAGAGAGTGACCTATGTGTAGAGAGTGACCTATGTGTAGAGATCGAGTAACATATGTGTAGAGAGTGACCTATATATAAAAAATATAAACTTTATTTATTTTACAACAATTATGAAATAAGTTTTACAACTTATATTAATCACTCTTGTTGGCACGGATTTTAGCGCGCGAGGGGTCTTATTGTGGGAGGAAACCGGAGTACCCGGAGAAAACCCACGTAGTCGGGCAGGTGACCCCATACCTTTTCATGTCCGGACAGGGAGTCGAACCCCAGCCGCCTTGGTGAAAGGCAAGTGCGCTATCCACTGCACCACCCGACCACCCCATAGTGACCTATGTGTAGAGATCGAGAGTGACCTATGTGTAGAGAGTGACCTATGTGTAGAGAGTGACCTAAGTGAAGAGTGACCTATGTGTAGAGAGTGACCTATGTGTAGAGAGTGACCTATGTGTAGAGAGTGACCTATGTGTAGAGAGTGACCTATGTGTAGAGATCGAGAGTGACCTATGTGTAGAGAGTGACCTATGTGAAGAGTGACCTATGTGTAGAGAGTGACCTATGTGTAGAGAGTAAACTATGTGTAGAGATCGAGAGTGACCTATGTGTAGAGAGTGACCTTTGTGAAGAATGACCTATGTGTAGAGAGTGACCTATGTGTAGAGAGTGACCTATGGTTAAAGAGCAACCTACAGTGTATGTGTACAAATTCTTAACATTTCCCTGGCTGTTGCTATGTGGGCCTTTGGCTACAGCACATACATATTGATCCTGAATACTTGGAAATACAGTGCACTCATCTTTATTTCATGTTGCATTTGTCAGACAAAAACATGATATTAACAGGAATGTGACATTAAGAGAAACATGTTTTTTCCACTGAATCTAGTGCATTTCCAATCTCCATAGCTAAAAGTAAAAAGCTATTCAATGTACATATGAAGATGTTTCAATAAATAGATAACATTATTTCAATTAAAAATCATTTTTGGGGTTATTTTTTATTATCTATGCAACATTTTGAACAAGTTGTATCTGAAATCAATGGAAATGACATCATTTTCTGGATTGGTTAAAAGAAAAGATGATATTAAGAGGAATTCACCTCAAAGTACATGATATTAACCAAATAAGATTACATAGATTATATAGGGAGAAAAATGGTGCTTGGGAAAAACATGATATAAAGAGGAATGTGATATTAACAGGGGTGATATTAAGTGGATCGAGTCCACTGTAATAAAGGAAAGTAAAGCATACACTCTGAAAAATTCTGAAAAAAAATCCAGTTGATAACCATGCAAAAATAAGACTAAAACGAAGTAAACATCAGCGGTAACTAACAAGAAACTCCTGACAGAAAAATCCAAAGAATTGAAAATAATTCAGGTGGGGCCCACTTCAATAACAAACCGCAGGTAGAAGATTGTCAAAATGGTCGCATGTTTACAAATATTGAGTTTCAACTGCTGCCGTACCGGTTACCGTACCGGTTACCGCGTAAGAAGTCATATTGGATATTGCTGATATCAGTTTAACTTAACTAAATCTATAAAAATAATAAGTTATTAGGCTTGATTTTCGCATCAAGTTTTGCCGAAAGTTACGTATATTGGGCCTTTAATACATTTTTGTCTGTGAAGTATAGAAAATTATCAAACTGATAAAACTTATATTTTCACTGCTGTGATGAGCAGTGAAAATACAAGGCTTTGCAGTGAAAATATAAGGCTTTTTCAGTGTAACGTATATATATAGAAGATATTCAATGGTTTGCCGTTTAATATCAAATATATTTCACTTGTATGGCAGATTCTGATATTAAACGGCAAACCATTGAATATCCTCTATATATTGACAGACTATTGTGGGGATATGACTAATATCTATCACTGGTGTGGCAGTGATCTGGTGAAGGTACATGTTTATGCCTACATGTTGTAATTGGCAAACATCTATAATCCAGGCCTGCTGTGTATCAAAGATTCACATACATCTATTACCTACAGTAATTACACCTGACCATACAAACTATATAGACACATACCAGAAAACACCTATCCCTTAATTGCCACAGGCATGGCCTAAACTATGGTCACTGCAGGGTATATACCATCTATCATGTGTCTATCACATGTTAATTCTCTATAGACAACATGTCCTGTGAGCTTGGTATGAATTGGCCAGGCCTTGAGATGTGAACTCCCAAACCAATTATTATAAAAAGTATTTGGAAGTTGGTATCAATCATATAAACTAGAAAATGTAATACATGAATGCCCCTGCCAGCATGTGAAATTAATTAATGATTTCAGCCAATGGGAGAGCCATTTTTTTTATCAATTAACACTGCCATTGTGTTATTATAACCCAACCAGATGTACAAACCAATTTTCGTTAAAATCGGACATTATCTGAATTCTGACCAATCAGAAGCCTCCATTTGACGGCCATATTGATTCATAATTAAGTATTTTTATGAGGGCTATCAAATATGCATGCTTTCATCACTTTTATCAAGTATCATTGAGATCAATCAAACAGAACAAAAGTTATTACTGTATACGATTTCAGCCAATCAGAGGTTGTGGCAGCCATCTTGGATGCTTAGAATTAATCCGTGAAAAAAGAGGAAGGTTCACAAACGACATCAAACTTTTTATGTATGCAAAGTTTGGTGAGAATTACAGTATACGTAGTAGATGCAAAGATTAGCTGGTTACATTACCACAGGACAGGATGCAACGCAACGGGATATGGACATGGGTAACACTATATGCCTCCCCCTCCCCCCCAACACATGGGGGCATAAAAAGATACTTACTTAATTATTATACTTACTACAAGTTCTAAAGTTTGTTTTATGGAGAATTTCTCCATACATAGATTGTACATGTTTGCATGCTTACAGTCTTCTTTTTTTTTGTATATCTCCTACTGGTTCAAAAGTTAGGGTCATATTTAGAATCAGACAGCCTAGTGATCAATATTCGTTATATAATAATGACAGGACCAGTCTTTTAAAGACTCAATTACATAGGACTAGTCCAGATGATGGATTTTGGGATAAATAGAGTATGGACTGATTGATCCAGAATTTGGAAATTTGACACAGTATTCTATATTAACTGGTGTATCAAGATTTAATTGTGTTTGAACTCCTTTACCCCAGACATCTCATTTGAACCTTACCCATTCAAACATTGTTCAAGTGCAGTTTATGTCAGAGTCAGTGAATGAGTTTAGTGTCATCTGCCATGGCACCATGTGACATCATATTGAAGCAAGACAAAACACAAAGCAATAAAGTGGCTGGGAGAAAAGTTTCCTGGAAACCAAAATGAATCCAGTCCATTATTATGTATATGCCCTCAATATGAGTTTCTGCATTGCATACATACCAGCAGCCAGCCTTATCACAGTTACCACTCTACCTCAAACTGGACTCCCACTGTCTATAGATACTCATCAATACACAATATGTTGTTAATATAGTCAGACATGTGGTACTTCCTCTTAGGTCGCACAGTGCTCCCAGCTGTGTTACACAGTCCATGAAAGCTGAATAAGTTTCTAAGTTGAACAAAGTCTGCCTTTGTCAGTTGTCTCACAAAAAACATCTTGACAGAATTCAACAATAAAATGGTTTTGATAATTGCAAATGTATAACTACTGTACAAAACATCTTACTCATATTAGTTTCTAAAATTCAAAACAAATTTTTGCATGATTTATCAATTTCTTAAAATTCCAAATTTCAGTTATCAATACACAAATTCCTTTACATGTACTTCCTGTTAGTGAGTAATCAATATTTTTCAAATTATATGAACATGTTTAAAATTCCAGGAAGCTTTAAGAATCATTACTATATTGGACAAGACAAGCTCTAGAAAGCTCCAAAATCTTCCAAATGTCTAGTGATAGTAGAAAGATTTCAAACTGTTAAGACCTACTGAGCTAGCTTAAAGGCCCAATATACGTAACTTCAGGGAAATTCTCGTTATTCTGAAAAATTCTATAAAAAATCCCAGTTGATAACCATGCAATAATAAGCCTAAAACGAAGTAAACCTGAGCGGTAACTAACAAGAAACTCTGGACAAAAAAAAACCAAAGAATTGAAAATAATTCAAGTGGGGCCCACTTCAACAACAAACCGAAGGTAGAAGACGGTTCGAAATGGACGCGTGTTTACAAATAGTGTGTTTCAACTGCTGCTGTACCGGTAACCGCGAAATAATTCATCTTGAATATTGTTGATATCAGCTAATCATAGCTAAATCTATAAATATGATAAGTTATTAGGCTTGATTTTCATTTTTCGTTTTGCCGAAAGTTACGTATATTGGGCCTTTAAAGACGTATAACAGTACTCCATGTAGACCAGGGCCAGTCTCTGTATCTGTCTGTATAAGCATCACAGGAATTAATTACCTTATCTCCCATCTATAAATACATCGGTCAAACCATTACATCACATTAGCAGGCAAAGTGGTTTCATTTACTCCTTCTTAAAATAGTTTCCAAACTCTATATACTTGTTACAGGCTTATAACAGAAAACTTTAATTTTCATCTAGCTCAAGTTATGGAAAATATCCAGGGGTGTGTAGAGAAGAAAGGTGAGCATAACCCATTGGGCCTTGGATATCCAGGATCTGGTAAATAAAGCCTTTTATATCCTTTTCCTTTAAATAAATTTCCTAACAAAATGTCTATATCCAAGAGTAAACACTCTATGTATCAGAAAGTGTAATGTATATTTGTATAGAACATCTGAAACCAAAGTATGTACCATAATACCAACAGTACATCAGAAAACATTTTTTGGCAATTTATTGGCTACATCCTGGGACTCACCCTGGGACTAATCTTGATATCATGATTGTGTTAGTATCTTTATGCCAAGCAATGGTGTCATATTGTTATTGGGTGGGAATCACAACCAAACCAAGTTAAACAAGCGGCGATTAAAAAGACTTTTCCTGTATTTTCCCTATTTGGCCTCCGGTCCCAGGGGAAGTAACATTTATACAAAATCTGTTCCCCTCCCCTATATGATGTTTCTGACCAAATTTGGTTCAAATCTATGCAGTACTTTATGACTAGTAAGGATTTAAAAGGCTTTTCCTCTATTTCCCCTATTGAGTCCCATCCCTCCAGCGTCAGGGGGGTCTGAATTAATAAGGGTCACCATTTATACAAAATCTGTTCCCCTCCCCCAAAAAGGATGTTTCTGACAAAATTTGGTTCAAAACCATTCAGTACTTTATGACAAATAGGGATTTAAAAGGCTTTTCCTCTATTTCCCCTATGGAGCCCTGCCCCTCCTGCACCAGGAAGATCAGTCACCATTTATAACAAGAGACCCAATGGGCCTGCATCGCTCACCTGGTATCAATCTCTGACTTATATTATAGTGTAACCCTAAAGTCCCCTAAAATCTTTTACTGTAAGACATTTAGAAGAACATCTTCAGATTTAAACATATTTTACCCCTGTGACCTTATAAGACAACATCATTTTCATTTTCAAATTTTGTTTGGCTTCATCCCAGGACGCTACCAGCCAAATATCATGTCTCTAGGCATTTTGGTTTATCGGAAGAAGTCGCTCAAAGCGTTTAAGCACTGATTTGACCACTGTGACCTTTAATATGGGTCAAGCTCATTTTCCTTCCCAAAGTTTGTCAAGCTTCATACAAGGAACCTTTCAGCCAAATATCATGCTTCTAGGGCTTTTGGTATTTCAAAAGAAGTCGTTTAAAGGTTTTAAATGATTTGACCCCTGTGACCTTGAATATAGGTCAAGGTAATTTCTTTTCGCAAACTTTGTCGGGCTTCATCCAAGGAACCTTTCAGCTAAATATCATGCTTCTAGGGCTTTTGGTACTTCAGAAGAAGCTGTTTGAAGGTTTTAATAGATTTGACCCCTGTGACCTTGAATATAGGTCAAGGTCATTTCTTTTCGCAAACTTTGTCGGGCTTCATCCTAGGAACCTTTCAGCCAAATACCATGTTTCTAGGGCTTTTGATACCTCAGAAGAAGTCGTTTAAAAGGTTCTAACAGATTTGATCCCTGTGACCTTGAATAAAGATCAAGGTCATTTCTTTTCGCAAACTTTGTCAGGCTGCATCTAAGAAACATTTCAGCCAAATATCATGCTTCTAGGGCTTTTGGTACTTCAGAAGAAGTCGTTTAAAGGTTTTAACAGATTTGACCCCTGTGACCTTGAATATAGGTCAAGGATATTTCTTTTCACAAACTTTGCCTGACTTCATCCAAGGGAGCACATTTTCATACTGTACTGTCTATTTCCACAAAATTTCAGAAAGATATGTTGAACACTGAGCAAATTCATATCGGACAAAATTGTGTTCTTCAGAGGGGAATAACTCTCTGAAAGGGTTCGGAAATGCAAAGTTATTTCAGGGGGCACATCTTCATATTGTACTGTCTATTTCCACAAAATTTGTTTAAGATCCGTTGAAAACTGAGCGATTGCATTGCATAGCGGGACAAAGTGCGTCTATGGACAGACAGACAGCTGATTCCAGTATATCCCCCCCTAACTTTGTTGTTGGGGGGGGGGGGGGTTATAATGAGAGGAAGAATGGGGTGTGGGATCTCCTGGATGGTCAGAGGGGAGGGAAATACATGTACAGCATTTATTGGTAGCTCACAGCCCAGGTCTGTCGTCAGGCAGCTCTTCCATTCTAGTGTTTATTTCATATTATAAAACTATGAAATGTAGCATATTTTCTCTGTTATTTACATCATAATCACTGTAGATGTAGATTCTGCTGAATAATTGATGATATTTATAAAGACATAATTCTTAATAATTACTTATTGGTGCATATCCATATATTCACTTTCATCTAATCATGTTAACTATATATATTCGCCCATATCAGCTAGTTTATCAATTTAGTATACGTATTTATCTCTGAAACAGGTATATGAACATTTATAATTATATGTACATATATTATATGTCCTCCACTGCTCTGTATTAATTTTAGTAGCAGTCTTTTTGAAACAGTATACACTAGCTGTCACATATTATATATATATATATATATATATATACATATATGGGTATCCATAATCCTCCAGATCTATATTAAGATCATTCATGATCAAGTAACAGCAGATATAAGAAATATGTGACGAAGATATGTTGGTATTAAAAATATCAATATGGTTTATGTGTAGATCGAGATTTGAGTATCTTTTACCACAGATCTGCAGCCTCTAATTCACTATCACAGAACTTTCAAGAAAGTTTAGACAATTAATTAACCCTGCATATAAATAGAAAAGAGTTGTGAAGTGCATAATTGTTTACGCACATTTAGAGTGAATATATATAACCAACTATATAATGGTAACCAACATATTTTACATTCATAATTTGTGTATATATTGTTGCATTGACAATTTATTAGCTATATGTAATGTAAAAACAAAGACATACATGTATGTTTTATAAACGATTATACGTTTACGTCTCTGGGGAAAAAAATTAAGTATACAATTATATTTTGGTTGAAATTGTCGATGAAAAGTATTTTTTTCTTTTCATTTTGCTAATTACAAAGTTTCTATTACCATAAGCTAATTATATATGAGTCTGACTTGGAAATAAATGAACAGGTGATTTATACTTGAAAATATTGAAACAGACTATACTCAGGTTTGTTTCAAGATGTAACACCAAATGAACTCAGACCACAAGGTACTACAAAGCCCACCAGGACAGCGAAGGTGTGCTCTCACCCCGGGGCAGTGTTCCACACACTTAATGAATGAGAGAGAGGGGGCCCACTGTCAGTGTCCAGGTCAGAGGAATGACTGCCAAGGGCTTCCTCTGACAGCCAACAGACCCACCTTGATAAGTGGTATATACTGTAGGTATTTACTGAACAGGTAGATACAGGGGCTCATTCCCCTAACACCAACTCTAGCAACTTGAAAGAAAGGTGTTTATATTGGAAATCCTTTGAAGTTTAAAGGGACTATATGGATAACAAGAAGCCCAGAGGGCCTGTATCGCTCACCTTGATACATTGGTATCTATGTAATCATGGTAAAATATTTTCCAAAAAGATCCCATGGACAGGGACAGACCTGAAGACAAATCCTTTAGGCATATCTCTATAAATCACAGTTTGGTTAATGGGTGAGTTTCTCAACTGTTTCAAGTTCAACTGAGAAACTGGGTCCCTAAGGGCTGTGACCAGACCCTGAGATCAATGCTAATATCATGTTAGCATTTGTCTTTTTATGCCTAGCAATTGTATAGTATTTGGTTAGGATGTCTACAAGGGCATGGTAGATCCTGGGATCAAATCGATATCAGGATTGCGATCGTCTCTTAATGCCCAGCAATTGTATATAGCTTTGGGGTGGGGGATCTCAAAAGTTATGATTCAGAAAATGATTCTGCAAGGGCGGGACTCACCCTGGGACTAATCATGATATCATGATTGTGTTAGTATCTTTATGCCAAGCAATGGTATCATATTGTTATAGGGTGGGAATCACAACCAAACCAAGTTAAACAAGCAGCGATTAAAAAGGCTTTTCCTGTATTTCCCCTATTTGGCCTCCGGCCCCAGGGGAAGTAACATTTATACAAAATCTGTTCCCCTCCCCTATATGATGTTTCTGACCAAATTTGGTTCAAATCTATTCAGTTCTTTATGACAAGTATGCATTTAAATGTCTTTTCCTCTATTTCCCCTATTGGGCCCCGCCCCTCCGGCCCCAGGCGGGTTCAGAGTCGCCATTTATACAAAACCTATTTTCCTCCTCCAAAGAATGTTTCTAACCAAATTTGGTTCAAAACTATTCATTACTTTATGACTAGTAGGGATTTAAAAGTCATCCTCTATTATCCCTGTTGGGCCCCGCCCCGTCCAGCCCCAGAGGGGTCAGAGTGACCATTTATACAAAATCTGTTCCCCTCCCCCAAAGGATGTTTCTGACCAAATTTGGTTCAAAACCATTCAAAACTTTATGACTAGTAGGGATTTAAAGGCTTTTAATCTATTTCCCCTATTGGGCCCCGCCCCTCAGGCCCCAGGGGGGTCATACCAACCATTTATACAAAATTGAATCCCTTTTACTCAAGGTTACTTCAGACCAAATTTGGACAATATCCTGTCATTCCTACAGAAGAAGAAGAATTTTAAAGAATTTACTATATTTTCCCTATTTGGCCCGCCCCTCAGGCCCCAGGGGGGTCAGACCAACCAATTACACAAAATTGAATCCCCTTCACCCAAGGATGTTTCTGGCCAAATTTGGTCAAATTCTGTTGTGTGGTTCAGGACTATAGTAGGGATTTATAGGAAAAGTTGACAGAAGGACCTGATGGCATAAGCTCACCAGCCCTTCGGGCCAGGTGAACTAAAAATCCCTGTTAAAAAATCTTATTTAACGCAACCTTTCCTGAATGCATATCATGAATTACACTTTCACTTAATTACACAAATTAAAGTTTCAGCAAACGCTGCTAATAATTACTTTTAAGTATTGTCAAATAATTATTCAACCCGTTGTAATTCATATATTATCTTTCGTAAACACTCCCGTCTCATCCTGCGCAAGCGCATGATCCAAGCACATGGTGGACAGTGTATATATACGTACCAATACATTAAAGAGACGATCTCAGGGCCGTAATTCTCTTATGGAAACGATTTTATGGCCAATGACAGTAAGTTTTACAATGAAAACTTGTTGATTTCAACAATAAGCTGTCATTTCTTGATATACATGTAGGCTATCAGTATGAGGAAATTAAAATATTTTCATTATCAAGTACTTTCATTGTTACATCTCAAATTTAACTCAAAGGTGGTAAATATACACATGTCTATCCTATAAATCATTAATACCTCGTGTTTGGGCCTCCCCTAACTGCTAGCGGACAACAAAGTACACTACTTATTTTGTGTTTGAATAATATCCATTAACGAGTATGGAGTAGGTCTTGTAAAGTCTACACTTGTGATGGCTAAAGAGTACTAGGTTTTTGACAGTCTACACGAGAGGCTGCCAGGAGGGTTACAGGCTAGTGCTAGTAAAGATGTAGAAGACTTATAAGTTGACAATTGACTTAGCCAGACTGAGACACAACCCCGAAGTACTTTCAAGTTTAATGTTGTTGTAATACCATGAACACGTACTTGTGATGGCAGTGTAATTTACGATCACGAATAAACTGTCTATTATCCAACATTATGTGTCGTTGCTGAATTGTGTGTAACAAAAGAGACAAGATGTAAAATATGTAAGAAAGGGAAAACAATGGGTAAGTCCTGGCACACATGTCTTTGTTTACAAACACCTCGGTTTTCATTTCTTTGCCGTGATGGGGCGGGACAGAATTTCTGGTGACAGATCATGTGACCGATTCGTCAAAACAGCTGACAAGAGACTCAAAATTTCAATCCTGTATAATGTGTCCAAATTTATCAAAGTTGAAGTATGCATGACCATGCAAATCTCTTTATTTTTGGTCCATTTAAGCAATTATTGCACTAATATCCAGCGTCACAAGACATAACGATAAATTTTCATTGTCAAAATCCAAGATGGCAATCTGTTTGCCATTTTGTTTTTCCAATCAATCCAAAAATCTATACAGCAAAAATTGAGATCATGGGGAACCTGCTTATGAAATTTGGGAAAGATCCATCCAATTCTTCACAAAATATAATGATAACAAATTTCCATCGTCAAAATCCAAGATGGCCGTCTGTCGGCCATTCTGTTCTTTCTATTGGTCTCCAAATCAAAACAGCACATTAAAGTACCAAGGAAAACCAACATATGAAATTTGAGAATGATCCATCCAGTAATTCTCAAGAAATAGCAATAACAAACTATTACTCACAAATCCAAGATGGCTGCCTGTTGGCCATATTGTTTATCGGATTTGTCCATGCAAACATAATTTCCTGTTATGTTTAGGCTTTCAAATAGTTAAGATATCATGCGATTGGTAGCATTCAAGCTTTTTCCGGAGCGGGAGGGGAAAAAATGACATGGGTCAAAGGTCACAGAATACTGGCAGCAATAGACGCAAAAACTATATAAGCGCTAAAAAGCAGTAATAAACTGTTTTTTGACAAATGCAAGATCGCCGCCTGTCGGCCATATTGGTGTTTCGGCTCTGCCCAAGAATGGACTATGCAAAACTAGCCACAAAGGGGAACATACATATGAAATTTGAGAATGATCCATCCAGTTCTTTTCCATAAATAGAGATAACAAGAATTGTTTATGGATGGACGACGGACAGGCAGACCACAGACGCAGGGTGATTTGATAAGCCCACCATCTGATGATGGTGGGCTAATAAATCTTAATTTATGATTAAAGCATATTGATAATAAAATGATTAAATGTTTCTATTTTAAAGGTTTCTATTCATACATGTGACAGTAATACATATTTAATACAGCACTGAGTGATATTTATTACAAACCTATCTTCCGCATATTTTCGAATATATTTGAAAGTGAAAGTAGAATATTCACATAGAGTTGATCATTACGACGGCAAAATGAAATATTTTTGAAATCATCAATGATTTTGTTTACCGATTAAAGGTTTCGAAAGTAAGACAGTCTTGTAAATAACCTTTAATTGCCTTACGGGATAAATGATATGTGACGGCCTTGAAAATAGGCCTGCCTTCGAAAATATTTCCAAAATTTGCTGCTGTTTAATGGCATGCATTATCCATTTTCCATTTATTAGTTTGCAATTATCATCAGTTATTGAGCATCTTATTAGTTATCAGAAGTTGATTTACCTGTGTAATTTAACTGTACAACATTTCTGCTATAGACTTTAACTCACTTTCATCACAATTGACTACCTAATTAAAGTAAACATGTTTTATAAACAGAGTTGGTGTTCGGGGAAGGATACAGGTGAAGTTTGTAAAGGTACAGACTTCATCCTCACTGTACAATGATTATATATAACTCTTCAGTGATTCAAGTCTATACACATGTAAACCCTGATCAGGCTGTCGCTATATTGACAGTCTGTACAGAATACACACATGTAAACCCTGATCAAGCCGTCGCTATATCGACAGTCTATACAGAATACACATGTAAACCCTGATCAAGCCGTCGCTATATCAACAGTCTATACAGAATACAAACATGTAAACCCTGATCAAGCCGTCGCTATATCGACAGTCTGTACAGAATACAAACATGTAAACCCTGATCAAGCCGTCGCTATATCAACAGTCTATACAGAATACACATGTAAACCCTGATCAAGCCGTCGCTATATCGACAGTCTGTACAGAATACACACATGTAAACCCTGATCAAGCCGTCGCTATATCGACAGTCTATACAGATTACACATGTAAACCCTGATCAAGCCGTCGCTATATTAACAGTCTATACAGAATACACATGTAAACCCTGATCAAGCCGTCGCTATATCGACAGTCTGTACAGAATACAAACATGTAAACCCTGATCAGGACGTCGCTATATCGACAGTCTATACAGAATACACATGTAAACCCTGATCAGGCCGTCGCTATATCGACAGTCTATACAGAATACACATGTAAACCCTGATCAGGCCGTCGCTATATCGACAGTCTATACAGAATACACATGTAAACCCTGATCAAGCCGTCGCTATATCAACAGTCTATACAGAATACACATGTAAACCCTAAACAGGCCGTCGCTATATCGACAGTCTATACAGAATACACATGTAAACCCTCAACAGGTCGTCTACATTGATAAGACAGTCTATACAGAATACACATGTAAACCCTGAACAGGTCGTCTATATTGATAAGACAGTCTATACAGAATACACAAGTAAACCCTGAACAGGTCGTCTATATAGATAAGACAGTCTATACAGAATACACAAGTAAACCCTGATCAGGTTGTCAATACAGTCACTGCATGAGTATGAAAGTGAAAAACTTTACCGGGTCAGAATACACAAGTTATTGTATTGGAAAAAACAGAAGTGACAAACTATACAGGCCTTTTCTCATGTACTGACGTAGTCAAACAGAACTCGGAATACACAGGTTCTGTTCTGTTCCATAGATTACACAGTCGGGACAGGAACTACTCTGGCTGTAGCACTAACCTATAGCTGTCATATGTAATATAGCACTACACACAGTGTATATAGAAACCTGTAAAACACTCCCTCAGATACCACTTTTATACTTCACCAATTTCCTCAAATGTGGCAAACAACTTACCCCATTTTAATGTTCAGATTTAAAACTGATTTCCCTAGAAAGAAGGCTAACTTCCACCGTTTGCTTATTCCTCTCACTCAGCTACATACATCCTCCATATTGAAAGAAGGTATACTGTTTCACATCCAAACAAGGCAGGCCTGACCTCTTCTGTGACCTTTGACCCCCTCCTACAGTCTGACCCCATGCCATGATTCACAAGACTACACACAAGTATGTGGTTAGCCTAAACATAACATGCTACTGAGTAAGAAGCTATTAACACAGGACCTTGTGTATCTAATAATCGTACAGTTACACCACAAACTTTATATTTATGCTAATCTGAACTCCCACAGCCCAACATACTTGTTAGTGTATTCAAAACACTCCCCTGTAAAACCGGGGGCCCACCATGGGGGAAATTCGAATTAGACTTGCTTAAAAAGTTAATACAATTAAGTTGTTGGTGTTATTTCCTTGGACAATTTGCTATTTCTGGCCACCATAATTCATGATCAGTTCATAATAACATAGCAGCTTGCTGCCATCTTCAGTATATTGGCCCTGTAATTATAACATTCTAAGGGAGAAAGTGTTCACTGTAGGAGTGGCCCTTAAGGGAGAAAGTCTTTACTTCAGAGGGGACCCCTAACAGCTAGTGTATTCTATTTATTTTATTTTGAGAGTGTATGTATAAAGCTAGGGCTGGTCACACCTCATTGGTCTAGCTATAACTTTAACATATATATATACCCCCAGGCCTAGCTAGGGATGGCCACAGTCAGGGAAATTACAGCACAGTATTGTGTGCATACATATATATATTACCTATGTATACAGGGCCTGCAGCTGGCTCAACTGCTGAGCTTACATTATTGCAAGAATGTTAAACCAGGGGCGTATATGAGCATATATATGTCCCTGGTTATAAACTTTGAAAAGTATCATTTTTAAGAAACCAGAATGAAGAAAATCTAGATGAAGATCTTAATAAATCTAAATGCAGGGCATTTAATTTAATATAAGTTAATTTGTAAATGATGTATCAGGGGCGGATCCAGAAATTTTTCAAGGGGGCCGGGTGTCACCATTTCATATTTCAAATTAATTTTGCGGCAAGTTTTAACAAATAAATTTGTTCAAAATACAATATCAGAGACATATATCACACAGTGTTATAAACGTCACTGACAATGTGAAGTTAATTTTGGAATTAAAACTGTAAAGTTGTACTAGTGAATACTAAATACATACTAAAAATAAATTTATATTTTTATAGAAGTTTATAGAAAGAAGTCTATAAAGCAATTTGTTTTATGTATCAAAGAAGACAAAAATATTTATCAAATGTAATCTAATTACTCAAGGAATATTTTGATAGTGCCTCATATATTAAGCCAAATATGGCTAGACACTAATGGATGTATTTTTGTTTATGTTTGAACAAACACTGTAACTGTATTTTATAATTATTATATGTATTGTACATGTATGCGCAGGGACGTATATGTGAGAGGGATAGGTCACCGTCTCTATCCGCTAGTAAATATCTAGCGAGATGAATTCCCACTTACCTCCCCTGATTTTTAGCGCCCTCTAGCGTTTACCGCATGGCTTCCATGCCATTTCGACGATCGAGGAAATTGGCGTGAAAACAGACCACTTGAAGTAAGTATTGCACCATCATTACTATTCAATGCTGATACAAGTTGTTTAAACAACATCTTATTAACTATTATTTCAGTATAGATGGCGTTGATCGATGCCTGTGATTTTGGTCATATTTTTGTTTCTCTCGCAGTCATGCAGAGTCAAATAAAAAAAATGCCTGTCCAGTCTTTGAAATACCTGCTCCGGTGGATAACAGATTATCTCAATAACTACTCGGCCAATCTTGTCTTTGTGACAAATGTGTATGGTAGAAACTAGTTGAATAGTTCATAGATTATTGTCAATTTTACATCATGGCCGCCCAGCCTCTGTAATAAACATGAACATACATATGTATAGTATGTATACTGACCCTGTAATTTACATGTATTTTGGACACCTGTCATATATATTTATATGTGCAAAGTACAGCTTCTGCAAAACGTAACATGTACTGGTAAATTGTGCATCTGTGTAATGTATGTACAGTCCCTGTTATATGCATGCAAAAGGGCACCTGCTAAATACTGGGGCACATGTCTTATAGTCTCATTATAGATAGAAGTTTGACCAAAAAAAAGAATATATATACATCATGCATATGTATTACATGTATAGTGGAACACCTGTTAGATATTTGTACTATTGGGTATCATTGTCATCAACAATTATGATTTTAAGATTATATGTATCAATATGAGTTCATCAATTGTAATGAGAGTCTAAACATTGATATGATGAAATGATTAGCAAACATTAAACTTTATCTATTGATGTATTTTCAGGTATATGACCCAGCCAGATTCAGGAACCTTCCAATCATTTAAATCTCCAGCATCTGTATGTTGTCGCTGCTTGTGACTAGAAGACATGTTTCAGTGTAGTGCAAGAATTAAGACTGTCCCATTTTGAATGTATTTGAGAAATTAAAATTATAGATATATATATAGATTTTGTTTGTGTTATTTTTTTTATAAAATTAAGCTGATCATATGATGCAGCCTTTGATATAAATTCCTGAACATGAATGTACCATCAACAAGGAATCGGATATGAATTAAAATAACTTTACACAGGTTAATGTAATAATTTGGACTGTATATAAAACTGAAGGAAGCAAACAAATGATACAATCTGCCTGAACATGAGAGATTTATACATAAACATGGTCTCCTAATTTAGATTATGTATAAAAACACAGCGGAAGTAAACTGTTGAGCAACTGTGCAAGCGCACACTGGGGGAAAACGGATGTCGCTAACTTCACGGTTCGGTGCACAAGCACAAAAGCTCTCGCTATATCATTGCCCAAACGGGTCAGTGACCTATCCCTCTCACATATACGTTCCTGGTATGCGATACTTTTAACCCTTTAAGCCCTGATGATGCATTACTGCATCACCAGGTCTGGGCCGAATGATGCATTAATGCATCACGGTAATGGAAATATATTTGAACAATTTTGAGTTGATTAAAGGCCCAATATACGTAACTTTCGGCAAAACTTGAAGCAAAAATCAAGCCTAATAACTTATTATGTTTATAGATTTAGTTAAGATTAAGTGATATCAGCAATATACAAGATGAATTCTTTCGCGGTTACCGGTACAGCAGCAGTTGAAACACGCTATTCGTAAACACGCGTCCATTTCGAACTGTCTTCTACCTTCGGTGTGTGTCGATTTTTTTGTCCAGAGTTTCTTGTTAGTTACCGCTCAGGTTTACTTCGTTTTAGGCTTATTTTTGCATGGTTATCAACTGGATTTTTTTACAGAATTGTTCAGAATCACGAAAATTTCGTAAAGTTACGTATACTGGGCCTTTAAATATGCAAATGAAATAATCTATTTGTAATTATATGTGCTGAATATCATTAAAACATATTAAATAAATTATTTCAAACAGATTGAAGACTATAATAGAACATTTACGTCCATGTATTTGAATTTCTGCTCGCAGGAACTTCCGGTTGGTCGGGAGCACGTGAAACAATAATTCCCGCAATAATTTTCTTTCAGAAAACATCTTGTTAGACTTGTTGCAGAGCTGTCTGATGCTACATCAATCACTGTTCCGTTAAACGAACTGATTTTAGTTTGTAAAGAATTTAAAAACCATAATGTAATAAAGTTTTTGTGTTAAACACTGGTGCATCTAACATGCAGCATTTGTGACTGACTTTTTGTTAATAATAAAAATTAAGCTCTCAAATTTTGGATAAACGTTGATATTCATCTTCTAGAGGATTCTTCTTGATTTTTTTTCCAATGGTTGGAAGTTTAGTCGCTTGAAACAGCAGTTGATTGACGACTACTCTATATATAGTAACAGAGATCACATGACCTATCTTCAGTCAAGATGGCAGCAAGAGAAGTGTCTAGGTAAAGTCGATCAGTGTTTACGCTGTTTTCATAGGATTTCGCAATGATAAGTGGCTACAACACACACTTCATGTTACATATTACATTCTTACAATATATCAATGGACTGTCTGATAAACAAGATAATTCAACGAATTACAGTCCCCCACCGGGTTGTTATCTACAAAGTTATAATCCTTAATAGTGTAGGAGATAGAGCCCGGACAAGCTTTACTTAAATGTAGGTCAGAGGTCAAAATATAGCAAAATAAAGGTCACAGTGACCCAGTTTTGGTACGTGACACACCGCCTTCCCACAGGGAACTATACTACCAAGTATAAAGTTCTAGTCCTTTATAGTGTAGGAGATAGAGCCCGGACAAACTTTTACTTTAATGTAGGTCAGAGGTCAAAATATAGCAAAATAAAGGTCACAGTGACCCAGTTTTGGTACGCGACACACCGCCTTCCCACAGGGAACTATACTACCAAGTATAAAGTTCTAATCCTTAATAGTGTAGGAGATAGAACCTGGACAAGCTTTTTCTTTAATGTAGGTCAGAGGTCAAAATATAGGTCACAGTGACCCGGTATTTGTATGCGACACACCGCCTTCCCACAGGGAACCCACACACTTAGTATGAAGTTCCAGTGTCTTATAGTATGGGAGATAGAGCCCGGACAAATAGTGTGCGGAAGGACGGACGGACAGACGGACGGACGGACGGACACAACGCAAACCTATAGTCCCCCCCGGATTCCGGTGGGGGACTAATAAAGCTGTTATTTATGCTGTCATGGCAGATGTTTGCGTTCTTTTTTTAATGAAAATGTCGGCAACTAAAGTTTAGACACCAAGATACTTGTAAATTTTAACTTGGCCATTTTTTGTTTGTTTTTTTTTTAAATATCAACAAAAAAGCTTTTTAACTTGCATTGTCAGCTTTAAGGTATTAACAGCTTGTAAAGAGATTATGAACTGAATTGTGAATTATTTTGTACTACTTTTATTATGAAGCATAACTAAATGTAAAAGGGTACCATTGTGAAGTTATTCTTGTGTTAATAAACATAAACTGAATAACTTATTGTATGCCTTTATAGGATTGACAGCAGTAAAGTACCAAGTTTGACCTGTATGTTATGACGTCAATGTTTCAAATGTTGAAATTACACAAGAGGCCCAAGGGCTTAAACGGTTATCTATATATTTTTTCATTGGTTAATGCAAAGTTATTTAAATGCTGTCGTTGAAATCAAAATTTATTAACATTTTTTAACCATGTGACCTTGAATGAAGGTTGATAAACAAACTTAATATCAATTCATCCCAGCATAATAACAGTAAAATATCAGTCCCTGAGCCTTAAGGTTAAGTAGAAATTGCTAGAAGATTTTAACACATTAGACCCCTATGACCTTGAGAGTCTATAAATGTCAATCAGCTTCCAAGCATGATACAGGTCAAATATCAGTTCCCCAGGCTTTATGATTATCAATAAGAAATCTCTTTAAGATTTTCAGACAGTTGACCTATGTGACCTTGAAAATAGGTCAAGGTCACTCATTCGAACAAATTTGGTTGCCCTTCATCCAAGGATGCTACTAGCCAATTATCAGCATTCTGGGCCTTTTAAGGTTACTGAGAGTTGTTTGAAACATTTAACCCGTGTGACGTTGAAAGTCATCCAAGGTCATCCATTTGATCAAACTATGTAGCCCTTCATCTAAGCATGCTACAAGTGAAATATCAGTACACTGGGTCTTTCGGTTATTGAGAAGTTGCCTGAAGATATTAAGACTTCTGACCCATGTGACATTGAAAGTAGGTCGAGGTCATTATAAAAAAATCTTGGTCTACCTTCATCTCAGCACGCTATCGGCACCCTTGGTTTTTTAGTTATTGTGAAGAAGTCATTTGAAGGAAAAGTTTACTCATGACAAACACCAGACAGCATATGCCGGACGAAGCATTGATACTATAGGCCAATTTGACCCAAAGAGAGTCAGATGGCCTTAAATGGTATTGATCCTTCTATTGAAGCCAAAGTTATTCCTCTAATGCTTACATAATGTACATTACTGGTAGATGACGCTTTTATTCAAGATCATTGGCCATGTTTCATCTGCATCAAGCCATATTCACAACTTATTGTGGAATTCGGAATTTGAAGACAGAACCAATTACAGATTGGAATACTGACAGGTCATCGAAGGCCTTTGTCATGTAGCTATCCATCAATCGCTGACACTGAACCAAATAGTTAAACCCAGTGCCCCTGATTTGTGGTTAATTGACTCCTATGACCTTGTTTAGTTCCAGCCAACTTTGCTTCATAATGTTCAGCAATCTGTGACCTTGGCCTTTAACCAGTTGACCTTGACTTTTGCTTGACTGACTCCTTGGTTAAAATTGATTAACTTTGCTTCATAATGTCATGACAAAATGTTAATCAATGAAAATCAACAAATGTGACCTTGGAATTGACCAAGTGACCTTGACATTTGATCTCCAGTCTCGGCCCTAATCACGTTTGCTTAGATTTTATTAATCATTCACGTTATTGATTAAGTGAATCTGGTCTTGTCTAACAAAGTAACAAAGCAAAGACCATTGATGTTTCAAAGCACCTTTGCTCAATATTTGACTACAGTATCTATGTTTTTAACTCAATTTTGAATTTGCATCAAATTGTACATTGCTTAATAATATTCATTATTTATTAAGCATCGGTACAATTACGACAGGAAATTCACATTCTAACCTTCGGATCAACAACACTAAGTGTATATGATACATTGTGTTTAATATATTATAAGAAGCACGGAAACACAAATGACGAAGGAAGACAATTTTTTGACTCGTGCCCTATCCGGGCCTCGAACTCACGATCTCCGGCACCAAATCCCCTGACAAATGCAAGATCGCCGCCTGTCGGCCATATTGGTGTATCGGCTCTGCCCAAGAATGGACTATGCAAAACTAGCCACAAAGGGGAACATACATATGACATTTCAGTGATTTTTTTACCCCTGTTAAAGTGCCGACTTTCGGTACTTTCCCCTCATGGATTTTTTCCCAATCTGACCCTTTTTTTCCCAATTGGCTTGTAAAATAGTTCAATGAAAGATTAAAAAAAATACCTTAAATGTCCATGTTTTAACGTCATCGGAAGCAATAAAATATTTCAGATTTATTCATAGCGTGTTTGTTTATAATCTGTCGCTTCCACACGAATACACGCTTTCATACATCTCGGTCACCAAAACGCTTCAAATAATACTACTACGTAAATACTAAGCTTCTCTAAGACCAAGACCACCGCAACGAGTCAAGGTCACCGAGACAAAATCTCTCACAACTCCAAGTATTACACGGAGAAAATAAAAAAAAAGTGACTTACAATGCCTTTTGCTAATTGACCAGCACTTTAATCGGCAGAAACTGTCCAGCACAGTATGTGAACCTAGTCCTAACGTTACAGTTACTAGTGAGAGTGAGACTGATGTTTTGTTAGAGAATGATCATGAGTCTGTTGCGATCGGCGTGAGTGGTTCCTGTGATACTTTGACGACTTGCAAAACATTGAAGATAAATTTGAAACGTCCAACAATTACATAAAGCCAGTGCCTGAGGAACCCGAACTTGCCGAATATCGTCATGACGAGTCACATTCAATGAAAGTGCACCTATAGCTAGAAGCCAGTGATAAACGGACACAGGTTCGTTTGAAATATGAGTGCAGTTACTGTGACAGACAGTATACTGTTCAATAAAAATCTTTATCATGAATTTGTTTGTTTATGTATTATATTAGCACACAAATAAAATAACGGTCTGATGGTATACTCTAGTAACTTAGCATATTATGGTAGGTTCATCGTCGTAAAATTCCCAATTTCAACTTTTCGCGCAACAAAATTCCCAATGAAAAAGGGCATGGGCACTTTAAATGAAAATGTAAAAAAATCACTGCATTTGAGAATGATCCATCCAGTACTTCTCAAGAAATAACGGTAACAAACTATTTCTAACAAATCCAAGATGGCCGTCTGTTTGCCATACTGTTTATCTGATCTGCCCGGAAATAGTCTATGCACAACTAGGCACCAAGGGGAACCAATTCAACATATTGAATTTGAGAATCATCCATAGGGTACATCTTAAGAAATAGTGGTAACAAACTATTACTCTCAAATCGTAGATGGCCGCCTCTCGGCCATATTGTGTATTGGATCTGTCCAAAAATTAAATATGCACAACAATACACTAAGGGGAACCTACACATGAAATTTGAAAATGATCCATCCAGCACTTTTCAAGAAATAGTGGTAACAAATTATTTATAACAAATTAAAGATGGCCGCCTGTCGGGCATATTGTCTATCTGATCTGCCCAAGAAAATAGACTATGCACAACTAGGCACCGTGGGGAACCTACAAATAAAATTTGAGAATGATCCATACAGTACTTCATAGAAAATAGCGGTAACAAACTATTTCTAGCAAATCCAAGATGGCCATCTGTCGGCCATAATGTGTATCAGATCTGTCCAACAAGAGACCCCAGACGGATCTTGGCCCCCACCATTGATGATTTTTCATTCATTCTTAGAAAGATGGATTTTTTCCATTATTTTTTTAACTTTCATTTATGAACTTAATCTTAGTTCTATGAATTTCCCTTCAAAATTAATAATAGTTGGAAGAATTACGCTCTCTTGTCAGGAGTTTTGTATTTATGATCAGTTTCAAATTCAAATCCATCTTCAGGGCTTTTTCTTGGGTCTCTCAGGGGCAGTTATATATGGCCCCATTCCCAATGAGATTTGGGCTACAATTTTCCCAATTTCAGGGGTTTTTTTCCCAATCTATTAACTTGGCTAATTTCCACAACTTTTCTAAACATTTAGTGAAGATGTAGAAAGAAAAACGAGTGCACTACTGCAAACATACTGAGACAAAAACAATGTTTTTCTTGCAGTTTAATATCCTTTTAAAATACATTGAACTATCTTTGCTATGTAAGTAATATAATAAATACTTTCTGAGACCCTCTGACACAATTATACCAGCATACAAAATGTGTGGATCAGGGCATAGATTGATTTTTTCTTCCACTAGGCACCATGCCTAGTGGCTATCAAAAACTCACTCGGCACCTCCAAATTTTACCTGCCACCATATACAGTGTAGATCAAACAAAACAGATTGCTTGTAAGAATTTAATTAATTACAGAATATATAATTATCGTATATATTGAAATCTATTGCTATTGATTTAAAAGATATAAAATGTGTAGATTATATCATATCATTAAAAGATGACACTTTCCAATATTAAATGTTTGTTTTACAGTTTCAAGCTACCAAGTGTTACATGTATGTCACATATTTATATAGTATATATATACTTGTACTTTTGAATCATGATTGGAGCTTCATCATTTTGAAAATAAATCTGTTAACATCCACTGATTATCATTGTTGATTTTCATCATTATTATTTAACTCTGTTTCATCATTATCATTTAATCAAATTATATCATTAAAACATCTAAATCAACTTTGTTTTATTTTTCAAACAGTACGGTGTAACAATGTCCATACTTGTACTTTCAAGTCATGAGTGGATCCGAGTGTGAAAATAAAGCCTTATATTATCCACTGAAAAGTTATTGTCATTGTTAATTTCCTTAATCAAATCTTATCCCTTTTTTTTCTTTAAGGATGAACCTTGCTCGTCTGTTATAACATGAGTCTTTTTGCTTTACTTTCACTTTCACAGAAAGTTTTTTCGGAAGTCTTCAAAATCTCTTCCTTTGTTTCACCGTCGTTTGTACCAGTAAGTGTCTGTGGGGTATCTTGTTTGTTGTCACGTTTGATTTGTTTTATTTTATTTTTTAAAAACAAAACGGCAATGCTGACAAAAGTTGAATACCTTTTATTAAAGGACCAACATATGTAACTTTCGGCAAAACTTGAAGCGAAAATCAAGCCTATTAAATTATTATATTTATAGATTCAGCTAAGATTAACTGATATCAACAATATTCAAGATGAATTCTTTCGCGGTTAACGGTACAGCAGCAGTTGAAACACGCTATTTGTAAACATGCGTCCATTTTGAACTGTCTTCTACCTTCGGTTTGTTGTTGAAGTGGGCCCCCACCTGGACAATTTTCAGTTCTTTGGATTTTTTTGTCAAGAGTTTCTAGTTAGCTACCGCTCAGGTTTACTTCGTTGTAGGCTTATTTTTGCATGGTTATCAACTGGACTTTTTTTCAGGATCACGAAAATTTCCCTGAAGTAACGTATATTGGGCCTTTAAAAACATTTGATAGATTGTGCACAATGTTTGAAATACATGTAGCGTACACTGACAGTCAGTCATCAATTTTACTCGGCACTGGGGACGAGTGTTAAGGACAACCTCACTCGGCACCGAGGCATTTCCACTTGTCTGGACGAGTACTTAATCAAAGTCCTGGTGGATACATGTAGATCTGATTGCAGTGAGAGCACAGCAGAGTTGGGCGCCATTTTTGTTCCACATGAGGGGAGGTAACTGCGATTTTCGCGCAGCTGTTTTACAAACCAATATCTTGTTCCTATCTAACAAGCTGGATAATTCATAGGGACATTTTAGAAGTTAGTCCTTCTTCTGTAAACTGACACAAGAATTACCGGAAGTTCGTCTGGGAAACATAGGTATTCCTTACCTATTGAAAAACATGCTGAAATATGCAGTTTTGCGTAATACATACACTTTTTATCGTCCACAAAATGAACATGTACTTGAAACAAGAGGCCCAAAGGGCCTGTATCGCCCACCTTGTTACATTGGTAGGTAATCATGGTAAAATATTTTCTTTTTGGCCCCAACCCTCAGCCCCCTGGGGGGGGGGGGAGGAGGGATTCAGTCCCACCATTAGTACAATTTTGAATCCTGAGCAGCAAGGGATGCTTCCTACCAAATACGGCTGATTTCCAATCAGTGAGTCGCTTAAACCAATATAGCTAAATAACCCTTTTTGGCCTCGCCCCTCAGCCCCCTAGGGGGTCAGCTAGTCCCACCATTAGTGAAATTTGAATCCTGAGCACCTAGGGATGCTTCCTGCCAAATAAGGTTGATTTCCAATCAGTGGTTATGGAGAAGAAGTCGCTAATATCAATATAGCTAAATAACTCTTTTTGGCCCCGCCCCTCAACCCCCTGGGGGGTCAGTCCAATCATTATTACAATTTTGAAACCTGAGCACCTAGGGATGCTTCCTGCCAAATAAGGTTGATTTCCAATCAGTGGTTTATGGACAGGAAGTCGCTAATATCAATATAGCTAAATAACTCTTTTTGGTCCAACCCCTCAGCCCCCTGTTGGGTCAGTCCCACCATTAGTACATTTTTTAATCCTGAGCACCTAGGGATGCTTTCTACCATATAAGGCTGATTTCCAATCAGTGGTTATGGAGAAGAAGTCGCTTAAACCATGATATAGCTAAATAACCCTTTTTGGCCCCGCCCTCAGCCCCCTAGGGGGTCAGTCCCACCATTAGTACAATTTTGAATCCTGGGCCCTTAGGATGCTTCCTGCCAAATTAGGTTGATTTCCTATCAGTGGTTATGGAGAAGAAGTTGTTTAAACAATTGTTGATGGACGGATGGACGGACGACAGACACCACAGTATGGCATAAGCTCACCTCGGTCCTTCGGACCAGGTGAGCTAAAAGTAGTGATTCTTTAATATTTCATTCATGAACCAGTTTTTTTTTTGTAGGCTGACAAACGTACGAAAAAGGTTGTATGCAAATCAGGACACGTCTCCTTGCCGACTTTTTTCTAGTTCCAAAGAGCGAAGGAGATATTCTTGTACCGCTAAACACTGTTTGCAATGAAGCGTAAATTTTATAATGGTATTAAATTCCAATTTTCATCAGTTTTGAACAGAATAAAATGAGAGATAACTTCCTATCAATCAAAACCGATGCAAGTCTTCACAAAAATATAATAACCAACTTTTAGTGTAAGAAAATAAATAAAATTGAAATGATTTGTCCAGGTTGGCATATTGAACAAGAGGCCCAGGGGCCTCAACGGTCATCTGACTATAAAGATCTATATCATTTGTGTTTGTTTTTGCCAAGTTGTTCAAAGATATCTACATACATGTTTATAACCCCTGTGACCTTGAAAGTATAAGTGAAGGTCTATATGAGGAATCTTTGCACCAATCTGTCCCAGGTACCCATTGGCCAAATATCAGCACCTAGGGCCTTTTGGTAAGCGAGAAGACGTTTGTTAAAAGATTTTTACATGTTTTACCCTTGCGACCTTGAAAGTAGGTCAAGGTCATTCATACAAGGAAACTGTGTAGCACTCCATTAGAGGTACCTACTGGCTAAATATCAACACCCAGGGCCTTTAAGTTGTTGAGGAGAAGATTGTTAAAGGTATTTTTACATGTTTGACCCCTATGACCTTGAAAGTAGGTTGAGGTCCATTGTATGAGGAAAGTTTGTAGCACTCTATCCCAGGTACCTACTAGCCAAATACCATATTACTCTGGGGGATTTGGTTAGCGAGAAGAAGATTGTTAAAAGATTTTACATATTTGACCTCTGTGACCTTGAAAGTGGGTCAAGATCATTCATATGAGGAAACTTGATAGCACACTATGCCAGGTACCTACCAGCCAAATATCAGCACCCAGGGCCTTTTGGTTATTGAGAAGAAGATTGTTAAAGATTTTTACATATTTGACCCCTGTGACCTTGAAAGTGGGTCAAGATCATTCATATGAGGAAACTTGATAGCACACTATGCCAAGTACCTACCAGCCAAATATCAGCACCCAGGGCCTTTTGGTTATTGAGAAGAAGATTGTTAAAGATTTTTACATATTTGACCCCTGTGACCTTGAAAGTAGGTCAAGGTCATTCATATGCGGAAACTTTGTAGCACTCCATGCCAGGTACCTACTGGCCAAATATCAGGACCCTGGGGCTTATGGAACTTGAGAAGAAGATTCTTAAAACTTTTTACCCATTATAGCCCCAGTGAACCTTTGACCCCGTCCAGCGCTTAAAGTTGAACTTTGACCTAAACACAATATATCAGAAAAAGATTTGCATTGCCAGTCTACATATAATATATGCAAGTATCATCGGTCTAGATCATTCGGTTCATTAGATAATGTTGTGTAGATATTTTAACATATTTGACCCATGTGACCTTGAAAGTAGGTCAAGGTCATTTATATGAGAAAACTTTAGAGTACTCCATCCCTGGTACCTACTGGCCAAATATCAGAACCCTGGGCCTTATGGAACTTGAGAAGAAGATTCTTAAAGCTTTTTACCTATTATAACCCATGTTAACCTTTGACCCCGTCCAGCACTCAAAGTTGACCTTTGACCTAAACACAATATATTAGAAAAAGATTCGCATTGCTGGTCTACATATCATACAAAAATATCATTGCTCTAGATCATTTAGTTCTTTAGATAATGTTGTGTAGATTTTTTAACATATTTGACCCCTGTGACCTTGAAAGTAGGTCAAGGTCATTTATATGAGGAAACTTTAGAACACTCTATCCCAGGTTCCTACTGGCCAAATATCAGAACCCTGGGCCTTATGGAACTTGAGAAGAAGATTCTTAAAGCTTTTTACCTATTATAACCCATGTTAACCTTTGACCCCGTCCAGCACTCAAAGTTGACCTTTGACCTAAACACAATATATTAGAAAAAGATTCGCATTGCTGGTCTACATATCATACAAAAATATCATTGCTCTAGATCATTTAGTTCTTTAGATAATGTTGTGTAGATTTTTTAACATATTTGACCCCTGTGACCTTGAAAGTAGGTCAAGGTCATTTATATGAGGAAACTTTAGAACACTCTATCCCAGGTACCTACTGGCCAAATATGATCACCCATAGCCTATTGGTTAGTGAGGAAAAGATTGTCAAACGCTTTTTTACATATTTGACCCCTGTGACCTTGAAAGTTAGTCAAGGTCATCGATATGAGGAAACTTTGTAGCACTCTATCCCAGGTGCCTACTGGCCAAATATCATTACCCTAGACCTTTTGGTTACTGAGAAGAAGATTGTTAAAGGTTTTTACATATTTGACCCCTGTGACCTTGAAAACAGGTCAAGGTCATTGAAATGAGGAAACTTTGTAGCACTCAATCCCAGGTGCCTACTGGCCAAATATCAGCACCTAGAGCCTTTTGGTTACTAAGAAGAAGATTGTTAAAGGAAAAGTTTACGGACGGCGGACGGCGGACGGCGGACGGCGCACGACGACGGACGAAGCATGATGGCAATAGGTCATCTTGACCCTTCGGGTCAGATGACCTAAAAATCGATAAATAAATTGAAATTTTCTAAATAAAATTTCGATAACTGATTTGACGATCAAAGAACATGTTTTTACATCAAAATAAATTTCTGTTCATGCAGTACACTTTGGCGATTTTCTCATTACAGGTTGCGAAATATCCCACGTGCGATGGCCGGAGGCCAGTAACTTTGGTCTTCGGGCAAGTCAACAATGCAATGAACTTGCCCGACGGACAAGTGCTATTTCAATGCTGCATCAAAAACATATTGTCTAGAAAGTCTTACAAGCTAACTGAAAATATAGCTGATTGTATAACCATATAGCAGTTCACCAAGTAAATTCCACACTCTGATTAATCTAGCGCTTTGAACACAGCTCCTAACATTAGTGCGTGCTTCCAAGCGCTTGCGAGACCTTGACGCAGATCACGCCAGTCGTACAAAAGGGACAAGTTTCTGATTAAGAAATCGGCGACAGAGGTTTAGAAGAGAGAGGAGCATGGCAACTACTAGTAATAGATACACAATGCCGTAAAATGAGTTACAATGCATCATCAGGTCGGGGGAAACCAAAAACTTGCGTACAGTACGCAAATTTGCCGATTGGGGTACTGTAAGATTTGATTAGTCAAAATTATCAGTCCCCATTGCATTATTACAATATTTTTTCTGAAAGACATTAAATGGAATGGCTGGCTACTTAGAAACTTGATGTAACAATCGCCCCCGTAGTAATTCATCGTAACATGGGTCATATACTGATATAGACTGGGAACGTTTATTGCATCTGTTTTCGGTAACTTCCAGCACGCAATTTTTTTTTTTTTATAAATGTGTAATGCTTCATGCCTTATTAGATGCGATTGAAACGTTGAAGAAGAGAAATTTAGCATGACTTTGGCTATTTAGAACTTTACATATCCATACCAAGACTAAGTCAGCTGAGCCACAGCCTGGACCATATCCCTACCCCGACAACTACAAGATACCAGTTGATGCAGACCTGAGTGAGCCACACTGTGACGGTGACAGCTAGAATAACCAGGGGGAAATATAACTCACTCTGACTATTAAATAAACAGTTTACACAAATAATCATTGCTTTAGAATTAACTTTCACTATACAAAACAAAAATCTTGAATTAATGAAAAATTGTGAATAAATCTTGGACCAGTACATTTTCACCTCGGGCAAGTACATTTTAAAATCCACTGGCCCCTTTGGGCCAGTGAATTTCAAAATATTTTTCTTGCCCTGCATTAGTGATATCGGGTTATCTTTCTTAGGACACTAAATCAAAATAGATGCGAGGAATTAGGTAATGACTACTTCCGGGAAGGAAAAATGGTTGAACAAATTTGTTCCATTTTCTTTTCAAATACAGTTTCGTGTTGCTAGTTTTTTGTTTCCATCAGTAGATTTTGTGCATATATTTAACAACCAGAATCATATACAACTTTTCATTAGTATTCTACCAATTAAAGTACGAAATCGCGGCTGCCTATTTTTAAAAGTGCACGGAAAAAGTAAGGCGAGGATAATTATTATGTCAGTTTTACATTTCATATCTAACTGTAATAAATCAGTTATCTGTTCCAAGAAACACTTATATTTAACACTTGCTTTGACTAGAAACCTAAGCATATTTTAGTGTCTTAGAGCCTCTGAAATAAGATAGTTTTTTGGTACAAAATACACATTTTTTTCAATGAAACTTCACCAGATGATGAAATGAGCATCAATCAAGGAACAAAGCGATGTATTTTGGAGATATACTAGTCTACATACATTTATCTATGGCGCCGAAAATATTAAATGGCGTACTTATGGCGTAATTTCTCCTATGGGGTATTTTAGTGTGACCGGCAAAAATAGTCACATTCATGTCCACAAGCACCTGTGGATCTTCTAAGTAACTAGCTGCGATAACGTAGCTCTTAACGACGAGACGATTTTTATATTGCGCCGGCCGTGGCAGAGCCATAGGAGGCCGGGTATTTATCACTGTATGGGAGCGACACCGGATATTGGTACTAAGCGAAGCGGTGGAAGATGTTATACAGAGTGTACCAGGGGTATGATTTCAGGATATCATTACATTTTTAAGGATCATCCATGAAGCAGGTTTGATGTGTTGATTCATAACGAATTCCGCCGTCAGCACAACCAAAAATAACAACGATTTAGTGGCATATCTTCCATATATCTCAAAAAACATGCCATCTAGTACCGGCAAATATTGGTTCTGTCAACTTCGAAAGTGTACGGCGGCTTGAAGAATGTTGTAAAAAGGGTGTACGGCATATTGGTGCCGTCGTGTACGGCATATCGATTTGACTTGAAACAAAAATGTCATGAAAACCATATAATTTTTCATCCCTAGATAAATGTAAATGATTTTATTAATTCACTAGTGATTCTTCACCGCGAGGATCTTTCAATTTGCCCTTTTTTTGGTTTACGTTCGAAGTAGGACCTACGTAAAGTTTCCAGTCGGTAACTGTGGGAATATAGATAAGACTTCGTGGAGTTCCAGTCTACTCTAAAGTCTTATATTGTAAGATTACGCTGTGATATCCTTCGAATGAGGTTGACATGAGAAAAAAATAAATTGGTAATAATTAGTCCTGGAACGGTTAGCAAAAATGCCCACCGGATAACCGACTCTTGACTAACAACCGTAACATGATAACCGGCCTTTTGTGTTGAACTCAGGTGTAGGATGGTAACATGTATTATTTATTGCTACATGTAGTTATATTTTCATGCAAGTTTACCATATACTCCCAGAAAACTTACCGGTAATACAAAACTTACAAAAATATGTCAGCAATTGCGACAGATGTACTTAATAAGCTATCTTTCACATAGTTTTCTAATGCGCATCCTACATTGACAGATAGCGCAATCAAGACGTAAAACAAGCACTTGCATGACAGCCCAGCTTTCGATCGAGACAAACTTGCACATATTATGAAAATTGAATCGTTAACAATGTTGACATAATTAATACATAATATGATCTTGACTGCTACAGTGTAGGCCTTTATAGAAACAAACCCAGTAAGTTCAAGAATACATTTCGCTTATGGTCAATAAGATATTGCGTTGATACATATATATTTGAACAGGACGGATATTGAAAATGATCCTTTTCTACATTTTAGACGTGCGCTCCATGCTATACATATAACTACCCAACACATAGAATAGGACAACTTGGCTTTATCCATTGTCCCAGCCAAGGGTTCCGATCTGCAAGATGAGTGTGTGGATCGTAACCCTTGGCTAACGAAGATGTGTACACCCACAAAATGTTGATCTTTATCAAAGTATTGAACTGTTACCAAATGGTATTATACAGTCGATATGGATACAGTTAATAAAATGTCTAACGGGCGACATGGATATTCGTCTGCCATCCTTATTGTATTCATACCGAAAGTCTGCTACGACTTGGTAATAGTTTGATGCTTATATTTATATTCATAAAGATTTTTATAACTGCAACTAATGATGCGTTTTTGCCGCTTATCATCAAATGAACATACAATATGTATGTTACGAAATCAAGTACATGTATACCAACCCGGTGGCATTGATACACGTTTTTAAAAGAACGCCAAAAGAAACTTAATTCAATTAACATATATATAGTTTATATTAATCTATTATTTACCTTAATATAATTCACATATTGGGCTTATGTCTTTGATGACTTGTGTATACGATGTCATGTTTAAGGATATACAATGTAGATAGGGGGTACAGTCTCTTCAGATGTTTTGCTTAATATTTTGGATATACATTTAATCACATACATGTATCATATATATCATTGGAAAGGTTATTAAATTTTCTATAAAGTGAATATATAATTATAGTGTTAAAGTAATTCATAATTGCATAATAGTATATAATATAAAAAATGACGGACACTTTTGAATTTGGATCTTCTTTCACATTTTCTTACAAAAACTGACAATACTTTTCCTATTGACGGACAGAAAGGTCATCTACAAAAACGTGCCTCAGATTTTTCCTATGTGTTCTAGAATTGAAGTAATTTCGATTTTATGGTCTCTGGGTGGGATTTTCATGCCCAAATTCACTTAATTGGTTATAAATCTTGTTGTAGCTAAATTCTTCAGAAACTGAGGCACGTTATTGTTGACAAGGTCATTCCCAACAATCCTGCAAAGTTTGGAAGAAATCGGTCTACAGATGCCAAAGTTATGGCTGCTTGAAGTTGACAACTTGTTGAATTTATGAAAGTGCTCTAAAGACCATTTCCACTCTTTGAAATCGGATATCTCTGGGTTTAACACTTATCTGACCGATTCTGCCTACCAAACCATTAATCATGACTAGACATGTATCCATCAAGCTGTCCTCCAAAAAACGGAGCATGCATTGGTTCAAATAACTGAGAAATTAATGAATATTAAAATATTTCTCAGTGAAAATGCCCCTTTCCCGCGAAATGTCAGACTGGACATAGGATAAGCTCCTCCCATGTAATGAAGGGGTCATTAGAAACGCTCCGGCCCCTCTCTTATAGTATGTATTACATCAAAGACTGACCATGACTTAATGGATTATAGCAGCATGATGACCCATCACTTCACACCGCCATAGCACTGGGCTAATGACTTTTTAACTGACCACGCCACTGTGTGATGTATCTGTTTATGGTGTAAACAGTACCACGTGTTGATCTGTATGAGCGTGTTCAATGTTAAATCACGTTAATTGACACATTTGGGAACATAATTTTGAAAATTTCTTTTTGTTATATGATGTAGTAGGTTTATAGGTAATCAATTTTGCAAAAAACAAAAAATCAAAAAAAAAATTGTGTTACCCCCTATCTATATCCATAAGTTGTTAAATTAATGACTTATGAAAAGTATTTATCAAGACGCCGTACATCTTTGAGATGGGTAACATCAAGCAGCCATACACACTACCTCCAAGCCACCGTACACTCTCAAAAAACTTCTCTTTACGATTTTGACATCAATTCGAAATGATACCAGGAATAATGTACAATGTAGTTTAAATGTGATATTACTGGAACAGTTACGACAAAATACGCAAGGATCTAGCTGAAAACAAATGTTTAAGCGGTGTTTGAAGTTGACAGACCCAATATTTGCCAGTACTAGATGGCATGTTTTTTGAGATTTATGGAAGATATGCCACTAAATCGTTATTATTTTTGGTTGTGCTGACGGCGGAATTTGTTATGAATCAACACGGTTGGGGTAATAACCGAAATGGACCGGAATGGACTTGAATTACCGAAAAGGAGGTAAATGGACTTCAAAATGGCATTTTTTTAAGAGAATGGACCTAAATATGCATTCTTTATCGTTATATTGGGGTATATGCAAAAGGTCGAGGGTGTATTTTATCCTGAACAATTTTTAATTCATTTTCAAAATTACGCAATTCACGGCACGACTTTCGTTAACGAAATGGAGTGCAAACACATCTTTATTGACAATATTTCAAGAGAATGGACCCAACTATGCCTCCATTATCACCAACTTGAGTCATATGCAAGAGATTGAGTGTTTATTTCCTTTACATGTATTTTTAATTAATTTTTAAAATTACGCAATTCACGGCACAACTTTCTTACCGAAATGAAGTGCAAACGCATCTTTATTGACATTTTTTCCAAAGAATGGACCCAAATGTGCCTTCATTATCACCAACTTGAGTCATATATAAGAGATTGGGTGTTTATTTCCTTTACATGTATTTAAAATTAATTCTTAAAATTACGCAATTTACAGGTGGGGGGGGGGTGTGCACGTGGTTTCACGACACAACCGTAATGGAGTTGAATACCGAAATGGGGGTAACTGGGCTCTAAATTAGCATATTTTTTTGGGAATGGACCTAATAATGCACTCTTTAATATTTTATTGAGGCATATGTAAAGTAAAATATTGGGTGCGTAATTTATGCATAACTATTTCATTAATTTTTCTAAATTTCACAATTCACGGCACAACTTTTGTTACAGAAATGGAGTGCAAACGCATCTTTATTGACATTTTTTCCTTGTTACTGAAATGGAGTGCAAACGCATCTTTATTGACATTTTTTCCTTGTTACCGAAATGGAGTGCAAACTCATCATTATTGACATTTTTTCCAGAGAATGGACCCAGATATGCCTTCATTATCACCAACTTGAGTGATATGCAAGAGATTGGGTGTTTACTTTGTATTACAAGTATTTTACATTAATTTTCAAATTATTTAATCCATAATTATATATCCTGAAGTTGACGGCAACAGGTCTTAATAAATATATACTCATTTAAGAGAATGGACCCATTATGTTTGTCAAATCATCCATTCATGACATAGCCTATGTCATGAATGGATGATTTGACAAACATAATGGGTCCAGTTTTATGTAAAGGATTGGGGATAAATTTCAATTAAAACTATTTTTATTTGTTTTTTTTTTCACAATTGTTATGGAGTTGAGCCCTGAATGAATGGATCCGCATATTCTCTTTTTGTCATGTAAAATAAGTATTTGTAAAAAAAATGATAGTTTATAAATATTGAATTCAAATTATTTCATTTAATTTAAAACATGAAATGTGTTTTTAACATTTATGCCCCCCTCACTTACCACACTCAAGTCATCTGAACAGAGATATAGATAAAACACAATAAGACCCTGGGGGGAAAAGGTTGCCCTAAAAATAATGAAGTTTTTCTTGTGATGCTCATTTTCTTTCATTATATCATGAATTTATTTTCAATTTTCCATCATTATTTAGGCCATTAAGGCCTCCAGCTTCTCAATTATGATCATGTACTGAAGTCATGCTGTAAACATGACTGAATTCAAATTTAATTCAATTCAAATATGTTTATTTACAAGTCACACATCAGAGTATTATATAGTTTGTATATGAAATATATACCAATAGCACACGCAATAAAGTTATCCACAAATACATATTTCCTTCCGATGTCCATTCATTTTTTAATTATGAGGCACAGACTAATATTATTCATATTAAAAGATCAATATTACCATTCATTTTCAAATAGTTCATATAATAGATGACTGTGGCAACATAAACCATCATAACAGATTTTGGCAGAGATATTGACAATATTTGGGTTACTTAGGAGCACTAATAATTTCTCTGAATTATCCATATTGTAAAAATCATCCACTTAGTCTGAGCAGAACAGTCAATCATCTTATAAATCAATACACAAATCTGTCTATAAAGGACATTCTGATAAAACATTTTTCCACATTTCACAGTCTGTGCAATTCAAAATTCTAATCTCTCATTTACCAGTAATCAATCTCTCATTGAAAAAAAGTCATACCATCCAGTTGCTGTCCAATTGTGCTTTTAATATAATATACGTACACCGTGTCTAATTTTTGCTAACGCACTTCTAATCAACATTCAATGCATTCATTACAACATAATTATGTAACCATGTTTATAAATTGTGCACCCAAAATTATTTTTTCTAGCACATGAAGGATATACATAAGTTGGCGGAGATTTGCTTTTGTTGAGAAAAATATACATCTCCCCTAACAGTTTGAAAGTTTTGACCTTGACAAGATTTTCCTGAAAGTATTGCACAAATTTTATTTTCATCAGAACATTCAATCTCATTATTGGTTCAAATTCCTCCTGTGTTAAATTTGAATAAATGCAATGAATATAGAACATTTGATGTAGTGCACTATCTAGCTAACATAAGCTATGACTTCATAATCATTGTGATGTCTCTGAGCCCCACTATAAATATCATGCTTTATAAAGATATAGGTATAATGCAATTTGAGTCTTTTGCAAACAAGTTTCAAATCTTAAATACAAATTAAGAACCTTTGATACAGTCAATATGGTGTTATACTGACCTGGAATTCCATCATCAGGCAACTTCAGCCAAATTGAACTCATTACCTGAGATTTTCAATTTGTTCAAGCATAAACAAATAAAATTAAAATAAAAACTAACAGTGTTTCATAAGAACCCGGTAAACGATTTAAACACATCTGACTTTAATGAACTTCCAAGTTGAACAACACGTTGAACAATACATTATAAGTCTTCATATCAGCACACTTGCCAAATATTTCCATCAGTTCCTTTTTGTTTATTGAGATTTCATTAAAGGTTGATACACAATATATCCAAGATCATTATATGCATGTGAAGTTTATATTAGCATGTATTTAAGCATTGGCATACATGTAACTGTTCGTTGAAGTGTAATAAATGAGGAATAAGTTATGATGATAATGAAACAAAACATGTTTATACTTTAATTTGAATAAATAATAATACAAAAAAACATGATTCCACGATAATACACCTCCATATTCAGTGAGCCTTTGTATAGAGCTAATCAAAGCATATCATTTGTAATATATATAATATATAATTAACTGTGGTGTTTTTTTCTGAAAGAATGCCCATTCATGGTAATCAAAATCCTTTTATTTTCCCAGGTAACTACATATAAGTACTCTACCTATACCTGTGATACAGATAGCCCCAGGTAACCTCTCAATACACAGACCAATTAGTGTCACTAGACCGGTGTGTTAATCTGGTGTCCAGCTGAGCAAATTAAATAACACCTTGGTATTTACTGTCATTGAATGTAATGGAGGTTGGAATCATTGGTGTATCTCTAAACGCCAACATTTTAAATTTGCCTACAGGGTAGTTTGTTGTGATAGAGATTATAGTCTTTTTCCTTAAAGTAGCCTCAGTTCCAACAGGTAAATTTACCTGTAAAAGTTACCAGTTGGTACTCACTCAGGCACAACTATTACAAAAAATCATCATAAAGTTATCTTCATGATACTTTTTTTAATCAGTAATATTTAATTGTGTAATAAATAATGTAAATATTATAAGATTTGTAATTATTAATTAAAATAAAATGCTCAAGATACTTTCTAGAAAAAAATAAAACTTTTTAACTCACCATAGAATTATTTTATGACTTTAATTCTTAATTTTAAAAGATACTGTTGCAAAAATATAAATATGATATTTTTGTATATGATAGGTGATTATAATCTGTTACGTTTTGGTGAATGATTTCTATAGGTTCTAAATGTAAATTAATATCAAAATAACTTTTCATTTCAATTTTAGTACATTTTTATTTGGATATGTATGACTTATTTAATACCAACTTACTTAATAATTAAATACCCCTAGAAAGTGAGGTTTATTTAATCAAAGGTATTGTTTTCATTACCTCATTACAAGCTTATTGTAACCATTCAATTCATCCATTACCTTAAACCTTACGGTTTATCAGTACAAGATACAGTACATATATCTATAGTGCAAAATACAAATCGATCCATGTACAAAACAATACAGTTGGAACACACACAGACCACAGAGGACAATAAATTCCCCTAAATTCGAAAGATCCCTGTTATTTCTGGTTTTCTGGCCTATACATTGTTGTTGAAAAGTATCTGTCATTCTATTCAGAACAATGATTATAATGCTTTACCTCCATTCTCTGTATTTTCTGTTTACTACACATATTCCAAACCTAGTGTATTCTAAACAATTTGATTCTTATATTATCTGTCCACTCAGGGCCCTTTTCAACCAATTCATTGTAACATGTACATTATTGTAGTTATCTGAATTTTTAACTTTAAGCAAATACTTGAAAATAATGATTGATCTTGATGTTTGGCATACTTTTCTTAACCCCTAAATTCTCTAACAAAATTTAGAAGCATTTTTTTCAATATTAGACACTTTATGAAACCCCCCACACTTCAGATTCATAATCTAAAATGCTACAGTACTTACAAAAGTGTCAAAAAAACTAAGTTGGGTTTTGAGATTGAAATATTTACTTTTACAAACATTTGTAATTGCAAATATAGCTTTTCGACCTTGTTCAGCTATTTTCTCTTGTGTTCTCCAGAATTTTCCAATATATATCATCAAAATTCCTATATAACAATTTAGGACTAATTACTTCATTTAATAATTTTCTATATTTCTCTTTATTTCATCGATATATGGTTATCTCTGGATTGTATATTTTATGTACAATTAAGTGCTGATAACACATTTCATATATATTTTTTTATTTCTTTACATGTATATATGTATCCTTGTATTTAAGAAGAAATCAAATTGTACAATTCAATGCATATGTAATTGTATAGTGCTGACTGTCCATAGTTAAATCTCAGGTAAGGTTAGTTCACAGGTAAATCACAGGTAAGGTGAAAAGGGCAGTTTATATGAAACAGTATATAATTGTTCAAACTTTTTTTCTAATAATGTTGGATTGATGCAAGGAGAAATTTTATCACCGTTACCTTTTTCTTTGTTTATAAACGATTTTGAAAATAGCTTTATAGAAAGTGGTGCATCACATTACGACTCTGGTGAATTGAGTTTATTTCTTCTTCTATATGCAGATGATTTAGTTTTATTTTCTGAGTCAGTCGAAGGCCTACAAAGCCTTTTGAACAGTCTTAACGAGTATTCGAATAAGTGGAAATTAACAGTCAATATTGATAACACCAAAATTGTTGTTTTCAGAAACAGTGGCAGGATTAAAGAATCGGAAAGCTGGGTATATAATGGTAACAAAATTTCAGTTGTTGACCAGTTCTGTTATTTAGGGGTTTTGTTTAGATATAATAACAAATTCAGTTTTATGATTAAACATGTAGCAGAGCAAGGTCGTAAAGCCCTTTTTGCCTTACGGTCTAAATGTAAACACATTCATTTAAACATCAAAACTATGCTACACCTCTTTGACACATATGTGAGCAGTATATTTTATTATGGTTGTGAAATATGGGGTGGTTATAAAGCAGTTGAGATTGAAAGGGTCCATTTAGAATTTTGCAAAAATATACTCTGTGTTAAAAAATCAACGTGTAATGCAATGGTATATTTTGAGCTTGGGCGACTTCCTTTGGCAAATAATCAGACGTATAGAATGTTGAAATATTGGTTTAAGTTCTTAAACTGTGAAAATTTTATTCTAAAAGAAGCATATCACATATAAGGTTAATCCAAAACAAAATTGGTTATTATTCATAAAACATAAATTATTTGAATTGGGGTTTGGATATATATGGATAAGACAGGCAGCTAGCGACATCTATCTTTTACCCATTATTAAGCAGCGCATAGAGGATCAGGCAAAACAAATTTTATTCAACTCTTTGGCCATCTCAAGTAAATGTGATTTATATAGAAACATGGTAGATAATGTGACATTCCAATATATTAAAGTCCATACCAAAACGACGTCGAATTATGATTACCAAATTACGTATGTCAGCTCACAATCTGTCAATAGACAAGAGGCCCAAGGGCCTTAACGGTCATCTGACTACCAATTGTGATACCATTATGGAATTAGTTTAAACAATATTTTATTTCCATCAGTGTACATGTATATTACATATATAGAAATTATACAAATAGTGAGGATTGGAAAACAAGCTAATAGCTTATATAAATTCCTCTCCTCTAGGAATTAGTAATACAATCATGTAACAATATGCCACACAAATGTGGTTTTCAAGATGGTGATGATCATGGATTTCTTCGGAACAGTGCGAAAAATAACATTTGGTCAGAATCATTTTAGGCAAGTTTCAGATCATGGAAAGTGTTAGATGTGGATGCAAAATGGGGGCTGTTGCAGCCATCTTGGATCTCTGACGGACTGGAGAAATAACAACATTTGGTTGGGACTATCTGGGGATCATTTTTCTATGAAAAGTTTTAAATGTGTATTCAAAATGGGGGCTGTGGCAGCCATCTTGGATGTCTGACGGACCCGATAAATAACATTTGGTTGGGACTATCTGAGGATAATTTTTGCAAGGTTCAGCTCAATGTCACTGGTAGAACTTGAGAAGTTCAAAATGACATATGTGGCGGCCATCTTAGATTTGTGACAATGGGCGAGTTCGATTGGCGACTATAGTTACTGTAGTCTACTAGAGTTCAACCGAACACACTTAATTAAAGCAATTGTTTTTAATACTATAAAAATCACTATAGTGGAGTCAAAGACTTGAAATTATGCACATGGTCGGTAACATACTTTTTGTTGTTGAATGGTAACTTAATTAAGAGGAAATATACAGAAGAAGAAGAAGGTGGCCATCTTGGATTTCTGATAAAAATAACAACACTTGTTCAGAATCATCTAATGATCATTTCAGGTTAAGTTTCAGCTCAATAGCACAAGTAAAACTTAAGAAGAATTTTTGAATATTTTTTTTCAAAATGGCGGCTGTGGTGGCCATCTTGGATTTCAGAGGAATCTGAAAAATAACAACACTTGGTTAGGATCATCTCAGGATAATTTCGTGCAAGTTTAAGCTCAATAGCACTGGTGAAACTTGAGAAGAAGTTTAAAATGTGTTTTCAAAATGGCGGCCATCTTTTAATTCCAACGGAGTTGAAAAATAACAACACTTGGTCAGGTCCACCTAAGGATCATTTCTAGCAAGTTTCAGCTCAATCCCACGGATAGAACTTGAGAAGAAGTTTAAAATGTGAAAAGTTTACGGACGGCAATTTTGTTTTTCAAGATGGCGAATCTGACGGCCATCTTGGATTTTGGACCAACCCGAAATGTAACAACACTTGGTCAGGACCATCTCAGGATCATTTCAGCCAATTTTCAGCTTAATCCCAGTGGTAGAACTTGATAAGAAGTTGGAAACGTGTTTTTCAAGATTGCGGCTCTGGCAGCCATCTTGGATTTCGGACCGACCCAAAAAGTAACAATACTTGATCAGGACCATCTCAGGATTCATGTCAGCCAAGTTTCAGCTTAATCACACAGGTAGAACTTGAGAAGAAGTTTGAAATGTGTTTTTCAAGATGGCGGCTCTGAAGGCCATCTTGGATTTCCGACCAACCTGAAAAATAACAACACTTGGTCAGGACAATCTCAGAATCACTTCAGCCAAGTTTTAGCTTAATCCCACAGGTAGAACTTGAGAAGAAGTTGGAAATGTGTTTTGTAAGATGGCGGCCATGGTGGCCATCTTGGATTTCGAACCGACCGAAAAGTAACAACTCATGGTCAGGACCATCTCAGGATAATTTCAGCCAAGTTTCAGCTTAATCCCACAGGTGAAACTTGAGAGAAATTTGGAAATGTGTTTTTCAAGATGGCGGCTCTGGTGGCCATCTTGGATTTTGGACCAACCCAAAAAATAACAACACTTGGTCAGGACCATCTCAGGATCATTTCAGCCAAGTTTCATTTTAATCCCACTGGTAGAACTTGAGAAGAAGTTGAAAATGTGTTTTTCAAGATGGCGGCTCTGGCGGCCATCTTGGATTTCGGACCGACCCGAAAAATAACAACACTTGGTCAGGACTATCTCAGGATCATTTCAGCCAAGTTTCAGCTTAATCCCAGTGGTAGAACTTAAGAAGAAGTTTAAAATAGGTGTTGTTCAGGAAAACAGTGATTGCGCAATCATGTCACAAAATGGCCGCCATGGCACAAATGTCGACTTTTTCGGACCCTAAAAATAACAACATTTTATGGGCTGCCCTTCCTGAACATCCCTACCAATTTTCAGCTCACAGGTACCAGTGGAACTGTAGAAGAAGTTTAATGTGTTTTTCAAGATGTCGGCTATGGCGGCCATCTTGGATTTCGGACCGACCCGAAAAATAACAACACTTGGTCAGGACCATCTCAGGATCATTTCAGCTAAGTTTCAGCTTATTCCCATTGGTAGAACTTGAGAAGAAGTTTGAAATGTGAAAAGTTTACGGACGGCGCACGGCGCACGGCGGACGACGACGGACGAAGCACGGTAACTATAGGTCATCTTGACCCTTTGGGTCAGATGACCTAAAAAGGGAAGGTACAAGAATATTACAAGAAATAATAGATATTGTATCAACTGTGATCTAGTAGAAGATGAATTTCATTTTCTACTTACTTGCCCTTGTCATCAAGATCTAAGAAAAAAACATATTAAAAATTATTACTGGCAAAAACCATCTGTATTCAAACTTATCGAACTATTAAATACACACAATGTCAAGGAACTGAATATGTTGGGTTAATTCATCGTTGAAGCCTTCAAACGGAGGAGTACTTAAATTTTAATTTTGTCTTACCTAACTATGTTTTCCAAATCGAATCACGTTCTCGTTTTGTTTGTACTTGTATTTTCCCCATGATAACGATGATGATGATGATGATGATAAGGATGCATGATTATATTGTTGCTGAACATGTAGATAATTTAGCTTTTGCTGATGAATGTACTATGTATGCGTATCCTATAAGTTGTACAACTTACGGAAATAAAATGAATTGAATTGAATTGAATTGACTTCCCATTGTTTCCAAAAACAACATCTACCTATTGTTAAAAAAAATGTTGGTGTTCGGAGAACACACCGGAATCATATAACTTATAAGTATAGTTACTGTAATTAAGTAGAGGATGGTGTTTGTGTGGGGAGGGGAGGTTGTTATTGGTAATGCATGGATTTTTTATTTTAATTTCCATTTGAAATTCTGCATTATGTATCTTTACATTCTCTATAATGCCTTGTTTTTTTAATATTATGAAATCAGGTAAATAACTCATGCACTGATACTAAATTTTCTCCTTGCTTTGTAACCTATATCTTTTATTTATAAGACTCATCCTATAATTACATTAGCATTTTATTGTTCTGGATGTCTATGATTGACAAGTGATCAACGACATCCTATGTTCGCAGGGTACGACAGGGGAGATAACACTGAAGGGCATAGTTTAAGTGAAAACTTAATTGATTTAAAACTTAAATAATTTAAACCGATATTTCAGGTTCAGCAATTCAACAGAAAATTGAAATAAGTTGATTCTAAAATAAATGAGATATAGCATCATTTGTAGTTTTTGTGTCACCTGAAAAAGCAACATACATAGGGATCACCATGTCGGCGGCAGCGAGACTGCACCAACAGTTTCCATGCGATAACTTGAGTTTCCTTGGGCCAATCAAACTCAAATTTCATACACTGCTTCCTTATATATATAATTACCTAAAGTGCTCGCTTGGGATTGCTTTTCAGGGTCGAAGGTCAAAGGTCAAGGTAACTGTTGCTATTCCACTTGCAACTGATACAACGCATATCCATAGCTAGCTCCTAAAAACTTATCTCCCAACTTGCTGCGCAGGTGACACATCCACTTCCGTGGAATTCTTGTTTTAAAAATATACAATTGAACTGTTTGGAATAGATCCTGCCAACCAGCCCCTCCTTGTGACCTGGCTTCTCCTCGTCACCCTACAACCTCTCCCCGTCAGCCCAGACTCTACCCGTCACCCAAGCCTCCCTCCGTGACCCTGCAGCCTCTCCCCGTCAGCCAAGAATCTCCTGGTCACCCCAGCCTCTCCCTGTCACTCAAGCTTCACCCCATCACCCCAGCCTCTCCCTGGCAACCAAGCCTCTCCCTGTCACTCTAGTGTCTACCCGTCAGCCAAGATTCCCCCATTCATCTCAGTCTCATTTCGTTACCCCAGCCTCTCCCCGTCACCCCAGCCTCTCACCACAAGCCAGATTCCCTGTAAAAAGGGTCATGAACTGCATTTGTAATGTTCAGGAAACATTATACATGCAGTGTGCTTCCACAGAGGATCACTCCCTCAAAAGTTACATCTCAGGTGTTGATTCTGCAAGGGCATGGACCATAGACGCAGGGTGATTTCCATAGGCATCATTAGATGGTGGGCTAATAAACAGGATATTACCAATGCTAATAAATGACTTTGTTCCTTTTCTGAAAGAGAGATGCAAGAGTATTTCTATACCAGGTATACTAATATATAAAGGTAATTGTGTATGAATTACTGAAAGTCACATTTTGTTTTAAGTTTGACTTGCAAAGTATGTACTGTACTCAAATTTCAAATAAATTTTATTTCACTTTTCACATGTGAACTTGTCTTCAAATAATGAAATCATATAGATGGCAATATGTACTACATGTATGTTTACTGGTCAGAAATTAAATAGTTCGGTTGATTAGCAGTTACAAAAACAACTTGTGTGTTTCATAATGGCACAATGGTGCGAGATTCTTTTTAAAATGCAAACTTTGAAACAAAGAAACAGAATAGAGAAATGAGAAAGGAAAACTATTAATTCCTTCCCATAAAATAAAAATGACTTGAGTGAGTGAGATCTAGATGATATGTAAGTAGCAGTGTTAACAGTCTCTATTGAAGATCAAGCTATATTAGCAATAACAATCTCTAAGCAATCAATAATTATGGGGAAAAAAGCAAAATGTTTATCAATTATTGAAAATTGAATTGAAAAAAAACCACAACATTTTGGCTCTCCCTTGTCTTGCATGGCAATTTTTTTTCAAGTAAATAAATTGGCATCTACTTATGTATATTTTATCATGCAAGTTTGAAAGATTACTCAGAATTTTTCCCCATGTTTTTCTCAGATATTTTTTTTAACAAAACACTAACAAATGCTGATTTCCGTCTTTACATTTGCCCATTCGTCAACATCAATATTCCCATATTAAAAATACTTGAGGGTCTGATAAACCTTCATACTTTTACAAGGGCGGATCCAGAAATTTTTCAGGGGGGTGTCACTATTTCATATTTCAAGTTAATTTTGCAGCAAATGCAGTCTTAACCACATTATGTTGTTTTAACAAATAAATTTGTTCAAATACAATATCAGAGACATATAAACGTCTCTGACAATTTGCAGTTAATTTTGGAATTAAAATTATAAATTAAGTTGGACTAGTGATGAACACTGCAAATACATAATATACTGTAATGCTTATTTACATACATGTTTTTATGTGCTAATGACCTTTTCTTGACGTGACTTTCTCACAACTATAGAAATGGGCAATAAAAACCTCTACAGGGAAGAAATGCATGATGAAACTCCATTTTTGATAGAATGTGATTTTTGATTTGACCTTATCCTTTTTTCTTAATGAAACGGAAGCGAAGTTCCAAACTTTTAAAGTTTTACTAAATGCACACTAAAAATAAATTGATATTTCTTATGAAAGTAGAAAACTTATAGAAAGAAGTCTATAAATCATTTTATGTATCATAAGAAGACAAAAATATTTATCAAATGTAATCCAATTATACTCAGGAATATTTTGGTTTCAATCATAAGCCAAATATGGCTAGACACTAATGAATGTTTTTTTCATGTTTGAACAACACTGTATTTTATAATTATTATGTATTCTACATGTATGCGATTCTTTAATAAGCTTATCTGTATCAGATAATTACTAAGCACTAAACAATGTAAACTGTCCTTCCACAGGTAGAGATGAGGCTTGTATACATTTCTGTACCTGTGGTCATTCTTGTAAACATTGTCATGGTTCACTGACCATGTCAATTGATGCTGGGGTTGAGATATCAATTAGTGTCAATTATACAGCCAACACAGAATTCATAATCCTTTTGGAGTTGGGCAGGGTGTGTGGCTTGGACAGAGTAATGGATTGAATGAACAATTACCACTAGTCCCAGAAAAAATGTGTGCAAATGGATTTAGTGTGCACATGTACACTGAACAGTGCTGGGGGGTGTCACAAGATCAATGTGGTCTTATATTTCACTACTTAATAAACTCCTGATCAAGGACAGGGGGGTGTCACGTGCGCCCAGTGACACCCCCCCTGGATACGCCACTGATTACATATACCTATACTGAATGACAAAGAAAGTATTTAAGGGTCCAGTCTCTGAAAGCTGTGCTCATTTAATGTCCATTTCCCTCCGTGTAGAAGGCTAATGATTCACTGTCAAAAATCGTAACGGTTACGATGACATACTACAAACCTGGATTTTAAATGAAAATTTTTAATTATTTCTAGTTAAACTACACTCTAGATCTGTTACATATTTCCACTTATTGGAACATAAAGAATGCATTTAAAGGCCATTCTCTAAAAATAATGCAAATTAATATGCATTTGCACTCCATTCCGGTAGCGAAAGTCTTGCCGTGAATTGCGTAATTTAAAAAATTTATTAAAAATACATGTGAGGAAATAAACACCCAATCTCATGCATATGACTCAAGTTGGTGATAATGAAGGCATAGTTGGGTCCATTCTCTTGAAATAATGTCAATAAGGCCATACCAATTTGATTTATTGTTCGTCGGATATACAGCTCCTGTTTTGGAAAAATAAAATAAAAGTAAAGTAAAATATTACCGCTCCAATTTTAGCGTCAATGAAAAATGACGAATCTGGATATATTTAACAATTAATGGTTCAAATTTTTTTTTTTTCAGCAGCAACACGCGGGAAATGGGCGACGAGGCTTTTTCACTTGTGAAGAAAACTGTGAATGTGTCTAAATTGCTTTCTCACTACATAATCCGGTCGCCATAATGTATTTCATAATACCGCAATAGATAATGTATCGTTCCAAGATCTCTTGATCAAATAAACAAAATACGGAACTCAAGCGGTCTCACTAAAAACCGACTTCAAGGGTCAACAGCAAATGTCTTTTAAAATCCTAAATTAAGTAAGCAACATCAAAAGATATGTTGTTAATACAAATGTACGACTATAATAACACCTCTTTATTGAATTTCAAATCTGTATTCTTTTCAAGCAATCGACCCAATTTGGCAGACATCAATGTCATTTCATCAGTCTTATTTTAGTAGAATTTTTGTTATTCATATTTTGAAATATTTATGTAGGTTTACCATTCGAACTCTCTTCCAGATGCCATAGTTACTTAGTCATCGATCAGTAGTCAGAACATTTAGATCCCGAATGGATGAACACTGGGTTCATGAGGCTTATTCAACCACGTGACGGCAGCTTATGAACTGATATTAATCTTTCTGATTTGGATATATAGTACACAAATAATGCTTGTGTCCATTAATATTATTATTATTGCAACTCAAAGGTTATGTCAGCAAAACACCTAGTGCCATACATCTAGCCTTCAGGGTTTGTTTTATATGGCGGTACATCATACCACGGATTAGACTATCCAAGTCCGTGATCATACATATATTTTGTCATCATTAATTTATATAGCAATTCTATAAAATATGCATTCTGCATGAATAGAAGCATCATAATACCTACAAGAAAAAAAATGTGGTTGCTAAAAGGTGTTTCCTGCGGCTTCGGTTCACTCACTAAACTTGAATGAATGACCTTGGGTCTTCTATTAAGAAGGTAATTCAAGAAAGATTTTCTCTCAAATGCTGTTTTATTGCACAGCATCATGCAAGTAGTTTGTACCATGGAAATTATTTAAAAAAAACGCTTCCACAGTTTAAATACGTGTACTATTTGGTGATACATTATATTGATAGTCAAACAAGTATTCTGACTTTTAGTTTTTTGAAAACTACCGCTCGCTCGAAATTTTAAGGAATTCATTTTTTTTTTGTAAAAACAAAAATTGCACCCGCTCGCTCCGATTTTGAAATCTCATTTTCCGAAGAACAATAAATCAAATTGGTATGGCCTAAAGATGCGTTTGCACTCCATTTCGGTAACGAAAGTCGTGCCGCGAATTGCGTAATTTTGAAAAATGAATTAAAAATAGTTCTGGATAAAATACACCATCGACCTTTTGCATATACCCCAATGTAACGATAAATAATGCACATTTAGGTCCATTCTCTTAAAAGAAATGCCATTTTGAAGTCCATTTACCTCCTTTTCGGTAATTCAAGTCCATTCCGGTCCATCTCGGTAAATATCCCAACCCTGAATCAACACATCAAACCTGCTTCATGAATGATCCTTAAAAATGCAATAATATCCCGAAATCATGCCCCTGGTACACGATGTCCAACATCTTCCACCACCTCGCTTAGTAGGCCTACCAATATCCGGTGTCGCTCCCATACTGTACTTCAGTTAGTAGGCCTACAGTGTTTATATTAGTACTACGATGTAGGGCCTAACATACATTTTACGTTGCTTAGAAGATCTTGATCGGTAAGACTTTTGATTGATATCATGTACGGCACTGTAGGCCTCGAATATACTAAGTAATCTACTTACGTTTGTGAGCTTTCCTCAAAACCTTCTTAAATATGTCTTTAAGGTAAACTTATTTCCTACTAGTCACGTCCTCGGCCTCAGGCTCTAACGATATAGGCTCTCAGCCACAAACTTTTCAAACAGGAAACTTGTTATGCGTACTAAATCCGGAACGGAAGCCGGTACTGACCAATGGCATGCAAAAGGCATGTTAGACCTGTGCATTTTAATGAATTACCGATCTGCCCACAGGGGTTCGCCTATGCGCGGCATGACGAATTACCCAAATCAGAGACGCATAATGGCTTTATACGTCTCTGCCCAAATCTACCCAAACCATGCCACTCTTGTCGGACACAACCATACCGCTACCGATATAAATGTGACACTGTGTTTCTGTCAGTAAATATTATAAAAAATATACATATAAGCACGGACTTGTCTTCACAACCCACCGTGCGTGTTTTTAGTCCGTACGTTTTTTGGGGGAGGCCACGGCCGCTACGTTTTTCTGAAAACGTGGGTAGGGAGTGGCAAGAGTAGGGAGCGAGTACGCCAACGCACGTCACTCGCACGGTTGCGCAAGGTGTAAGTGTACGTGGCCCGCACACCACGTCTGGCCGTGGGCGGTTGCGTGCATCGTACGTTGCACACATGGTAAGTGAGTTGTATGTGCTTACAACTTGCTTACAACGTACGATCTCCGTGCGATTGCCACGTTATCGTACGGAGGCTGTACTTACACGTGCTGCTCACGCACTGTGTCCTTACTCACTCGCTTGCTGTAAGTACGTGGAAGTGCGACGAACGTGAGTTTTTCCGCCCAATGTCTTGATACCCATGATTTATTTTATGAACTCTGCAGACATTCTATGAACTCTACAGACACTCATGATTTTAATGAACTCTGGGGTCATTTTATGAACTCATGATTTAATTTTAAGTATTCATGTTTCATGTGTGAATAAACATGTAGAAGTTTATTGTGTCAAACATATAATGAAATGTTTTTTTGTTCTTATTTAAAATCTACCTTAACTTTAATATTATATACCAGAATGGTTCCGGTCCCCACTTCTTACTTTCAAAGCCTCCCCCCCCCCCCCCCCCCCCCCCAAGTTTGTTTTATCATTTTGCGTTGTAATTGCGGAGCACGTGCTTACTCGGTACGGTCCACGTCAGTTCTGCGTACTCATTGGACAGTAGAACTGGGGAAGTGCCGGGTAAGCAAAGACCACGCACTTATCAAGTGCGCAGCACGCACGTGCTACGGAGTCAGTGCGTTGGGCGCTCATTGGCTGTAGAAGACACGCGCGTCACACGTACTTGGGTGAATCCGTAGCCCAACCGCATCCCGAACGCAGCGAAAGTTCCTCATGTACTAAAAGTGCTACGGCGTGTCTGCGTGCTCTCAAATCCGTACTGAGGCGGTACTCACCACGTACGGATCCCCAAATTTTGCCCACGTTTTTGCAAGTAGACAGCACGCACTTGCAAGTACGGCGGGTTGGGACCACGGCTTTAGGCAGGGACGTATAGTCTAGTCAATATAGGGTTTAACCGGGACAAAATTGCAACAGAAAATATTTCTAGTTTTCTAAGAAGGTGGATACCTATACTGTAACAGAAAAAAGTCTACCAAAATCTACCTTTGGGAAATTGTTTTTTTCGCACAAATTGGGGGTCAATAAATTCAGCGTAATTGCTTACTGGGCCAACTTTGAAGTAAAATAAATAAATATTAAACGATTCTGATTGTAAAATTAATAGTTACAAGTCAGAACCAGTTTATGTATACATGTATTACAGATTAGCCAAAGTCATTTTACTGTTATGTAATGTTGAAAAAATAATGATCCATCAATATCACTAAAAATCCATTTTACTTAACAATATTTTACTCTTTTTTTTTCACATTTTAAGTGCAGAAAATATCATTTAATTATCTCAGTAGCAAAATAAGGTTAAATTCAATCTTTAGAATAATGGCATTTAATTTAATTGTTCAATTTAACTGATGATTAATTAACATACAAAAAAGTTATTAACCATCAAAGTCATCAAAATGTGCTGATTTTGCACTTTTTCGAAGTCCATATTGAATGCTTTGCATATCTCTTTCGCCTGTATTTGAATAAGAAGGAAGACAAATGCTTAAGTCATATTTATTTTCATTAAAGGCCCAATATACGTACCTGTCGGCAAAACATGAAGCGAAAATTAAGCCTAATAACTTTTTTATATTTATAGATTTAGTTAAGATTAACTGATATCAGCAATATTCAAGATGAAGTCTTTCGCGGTTACCGGTACAGCAGCAGTTGAAACACGCTATTTGTAAACACGCGTCCATTTCGAACCGTTTTCTACCTTCGGTTTGTTATTGAAGTGGACCCCACCTGAATTATTTTCAATTTTTTGGATTTTTCTATCAAGAGTTTCTTGCTAATTACCGCTCAGGTTTACTTCGTTTTAGGCTTATTTTTGCATGATTATCAACTGATTTTTTTTTAGAATTTTTCAGAATTACGAAAATTTCCCTGAAGTTACGTATATTGGGCCTTTAAAGTGTTTGTATTGTTTATCTTAAATACTTAATTGGATAAGATAAATTTTCCATTATGCTTAAAATCAAAGCTTGAAACCACTATCTTATTCAGTTTAACCTGAACAGTAAAAAGTCACCTATCATGTAAAAAGTCCACTATTCTGAACAACAAAATTCCTTATTTCTCTGCCAAGTTTAATCAGATTACATGAAGACTTTGTCAGAATTGTTACCATAAAATGGTTGTTTTAGTGCAATTTATTCGAATTTGAACATCCAAAAAACCGAATATTTTAATTAATTGAACATAATGTATTTTCATTACCGACCATTATGGAACAAAAGAAAATATTTTTTTTACTCAACCCAAAATATTTTATTTAATCACAATTTGCATTAGCCATCAAGACAATCTTATTGTCTTTAGCCAAGCCAAGTTATTTAGCTATCGGATACAACACAAAAAAGTTATGCATATTTATGTTATTTAGAATGATGAACTTACTATATCATCATTTTTTGCCGTTCTGCCCAAATAACATGTAATAGTGTTTTGAATATTTGATTATCAATATATTAGCAAACTTACCTTACCAAATGAGTATTTAAAAGAACCATTGTACATACATGAAAACATGTGAAAAGAATTTAACAATTTGCTTTTTACATTATAAGAATACAGGGCCCAGTTGTTCAAAAGGTGATTAGCTTAATCACTATTTAACGACATTTTTCAAGTTTCAATAATTCTGAAAATATGCAAGGTACAGTCCCACAACTTGGCATGTAAATTGACATTACTCAATATTTGATATCTGCAAAATTGTAACTAAATCTATAGTTTCATTTTAAAGTTACAGAATAATACAAATTTAGGCTAATCGCTGATTAAGCTAATCACCTTTTGAACAACTAGGCCCTGGTTGCATAAATTGAGAAATCATTCAATATTGACGTTGAAACAGTTCAAAATTGGCCTCGCAGCCAACATTCAAGATTAAAAGAAAATACTGTATGAAAGCAAAATGTCTGATATATAAGAAAGTTTAATACATATGTAATATTTTAATGGATTTATTCTAAAAATTATTTGAGAATTAAATATTTCAATTTAAAGTTGCACCATTGACCAATTATGCTTATTTCTTGATCCCAATTAGTGTGAAAAAAAGTGATTTTCCAAAGGTAGATTTTGGTAGATTTTTTTACTGTTACAGTATAGGTATCCACCATTCAAAAAATATGAAAAAAAAATCTGTTGCAATTTTGTCCCGGTTAGGCCTATATTTTGGCTAATTTGACTGGACTAGTACATGTATCTAAGTCCGTGCCGGAACAGGGGATAACATCCCGGATAAAAGCCTAGGCGGCCGGGGTGTCAAATACAAAGTAACAGCTATCGGGCCAGGCTGTAGCCAAGAAAACAATTATAATTCGATTCAAATTGACATAATTCAGTCCATTTTCAACCCAGATACATAATGTTTGTAGCTACGTTATCTGCATAACATCTACTACATGATTAACTAGGGGGGCAGGCGATACCATCCACTATAAATGCCCGGACGGCCGGGGTGTCAAAAACAAAGTAACGGCTACCTTGCGGAGCTGTAGCCAAGAAAACAATTATAACTCAATTCAAATCGACATAATTCAATCAATTTTCAACACAGATTCATAATGTTTGCTGCTATATTATCTTAACAACATTTAATACATGATTAGCTAGGAGGACAGAGGATACTACCCCCGTTAAAAGCCCGGGCGGCCGGGATGGCAAATACAAAGTAACGGCTAACGTGCCAGGCTGTAGCCAATAAAACAATTATAATTCGATTCAAATCAACATAATTCAATCAATTTTCAACACAGATTCAAAATGTTTGCTGCTACGTTATCTGAACAACATCTTCTACATGATTAGGTAGGTGGACAGGGGGATACCACTCCCGATAAAAAACCTGGGCGCCCAGGTTGGCAAATACAAAGTAACGTCTACCTTGCAAGACTGTAGCCGAAAAAACTAATATACCTCTATTCAAATCAACATAATTCAGGCCGTATTCAACACAGATTCATAATTGTTCCTGCTATGTTATCTGAACAACATCTACTACATGATTAGGTAGGGGGGTGGTCGGGTGGTGCAGTGGATAGCGCACTTGCCTTTCACCAAGGCGGTCGGGGTTCGACTCCCCGTCCGGACGTGAAAAGGTATGGGGTCACCTGCCCGACTACGTGGGTTTTCTCCGGGTACTCCGGTTTCCTCCCACAATAAAACCCCTCGCGCGCTAATATCCGGGCCAACAAGAGTGATTAATATAAGTTGTATAACTTGTTTCATAATTGTTGTAAAATAAATAAAGTTTATTTTTATTAGGTAGGGGGACAGGGGATACCATCCCGGATAAATGCTCGGGTGGCCGGGGTGTCAAATACAATATAACGGCTACCGGGCCAGGCTGTAGCCAAGAAAACAATTATAACTCCATTCAAATCGACATAATGCAATCAATTTTCAATACAGATCCAAAATGTTTGCTGTTACATTATCCAACAACATTTACTACTTGATTAGGCGGGGGGACAGGGAATAACATCCCCGATAAAAGCCTAGGCGGCCGGGGTGTAAAATGCAAAGTAACTGCTACCGGGCCAGGCTGTCGCCAAGAAAATAATTATAACTTGATTCAAATCGACATAATTCAATCAATTTTCAACACAGATTCATAATGTTTGCTGCTACATTATCTGAACAACATTTACTATATGATTAGGTAGGGGAACAGAGGATAACATCCCGGATAAAAGCCTAGGCGGCCGGGGTGTCAAATACAAAGTAACAGCTATCGGGCCAGGCTGTAGCCAAGAAAACAATTATAATTCGATTCAAATTGACATAATTCAGTCCATTTTCAACCCAGATACATAATGTTTGTAGCTACGTTATCTGCACAACATCTACTACATGATTAACTAGGGGGACAGGCGATACCATCCACTATAAATGCCCGGACGGCGGGGTGTCAAAAACAAAGTAACGGCTACCTTGCGGAGCTGTAGCCAAGAAAACAATTATAACTCAATTCAAATCGACACAATTCACTCACTTTTCAACACAGATTCATAATGTTTGCTGCTATATTATCTTAACAACATTTAATACATGATTAGCTAGGGGGACAGAGGATACTACCCCCGTTAAAAGCCCGGGCGGCCGGGATGGCAAATACAAAATAACGGCTAACGTGCTAGGCTGTAGCCAATAAAACAATTATAATTCGATTCAAATCAACATAATTCAATCAATTTTCAACACAGATTCAAAATGTTTGCTGCTACGTTATCTGAACAACATCTCCTACATGATTAGGTAGGTGGACAGGGGGATACCACTCCCGATAAAAACCTGGGCGGCCAGGTTGGCAAATACAAAGTAACGTCTACCTTGCAAGACTGTAGCCGAAAAAACTAATATACCTCTATTCAAATCAACATAATTCAGGCCGTATTCACCACAGATTCATAATTGTTCCTGCTATGTTATCTGAACAACATCTACTACATGATTAGGTAGGGGGACAGGGAATAACATCCCCGATAAAAGCCTAGGCGGCCGGGGTGTAAAATGCAAAGTAACTGCTACCGGGCCAGGCTGTCGCCAAGAAAATAATTATAACTTGATTCAAATCGACATAATTCAATCAATTTTCAACACAGATTCATAATGTTTGCTGCTACATTATCTGAACAACATTTACTATATGATTAGGTAGGGGAACAGAGGATAACATCCCGGATAAAAGCCTAGGCGGCCGGGGTGTCAAATACAAAGTAACAGCTATCGGGCCAGGCTGTAGCCAAGAAAACAATTATAATTCGATTCAAATTGACATAATTCAGTCCATTTTCAACCCAGATACATAATGTTTGTAGCTACGTTATCTGCACAACATCTACTACATGATTAACTAGGGGGACAGGCGATACCATCCACTATAAATGCCCGGACGGCCGGGGTGTCAAAAACAAAGTAACGGCTACCTTGCGGAGCTGTAGCCAAGAAAACAATTATAACTCAATTCAAATCGACACAATTCACTCACTTTTCAACACAGATTCATAATGTTTGCTGCTATATTATCTTAACAACATTTAATACATGATTAGCTAGGGGGACAGAGGATACTACCCCCGTTAAAAGCCCGGGCGGCCGGGATGGCAAATACAAAGTAACGGCTAACGTGCCAGGCTGTAGCCAATAAAACAATTATAATTCGATTCAAATCAACATAATTCAATCAATTTTCAACACAGATTCAAAATGTTTGCTGCTACGTTATCTGAACAACATCTCCTACATGATTAGGTAGGTGGACAGGGGGATACCACTCCCGATAAAAACCTGGGCGGCCAGGTTGGCAAATACAAAGTAACGTCTACCTTGCAAGACTGTAGCCGAAAAAACTAATATACCTCTATTCAAATCAACATAATTCAGGCCGTATTCACCACAGATTCATAATTGTTCCTGCTATGTTATCTGAACAACATCTACTACATGATTAGGTAGGGGGACAGGGGATACCATCCCCGATAAATGCTCGGGTGGCCGGGGTGTCAAATACAATATAACGGCTACCGGGCCAGGCTGTAGCCAAGAAAACAATTATAACTCCATTCAAATCGACATAATTCAATCAATTTTCAATACAGATTCAAAATGTTTGCTGCTACATTATCTGAACAACATTTACTACTTGATTAGGCGGGGGGACAGGGAATAACATCCCCGATAAAAGCCTAGGCGGCCGGGGTGTAAAATGCAAAGTAACTGCTACCGGGCCAGGCTGTAGCAAAGAAAATAATTATAACTTGATTCAAATTGACATAATTCAGTCCATTTTCAACCCAGATACATAATGTTTGTAGCTACGTTATCTGCACAACATCTACTACATGATTAACTAGGGGGACAGGCGATACCATCCACTATAAATGCCCGGACGGCCGGGGTGTCAAAAACAAAGTAACGGCTACCTTGCGGAGCTGTAGCCAAGAAAACAATTATAACTCAATTCAAATCGAAACAATTCACTCACTTTTCAACACAGATTCATAATGTTTGCTGCTATATTATCTGAACAACATTTAATAAATGATTAGCTAGGGGGAAAGGGGATACTACCCCCGTTAAAAGCCCGGGCGGCCGGGATGGCAAATACAAAGTAACGGCTAACGTGCCAGGCTGTAGCCAATAAAACAATTATAATTCGATTCAAATCAACATAATTCAACCATTTTTCAACACAGATTCAAAATGTTTGCTGCTACATTATCTGAACAACATTTACTACTTGATTAGGCGGGGGGACAGGGAATAACATCCCCGATAAAAGCCTAGGCGGCCGGGGTGTAAAATGCAAAGTAACTGCTACCGGGCCAGGCTGTAGCCAAGAAAATAATTATAACTTGATTCAAATCGACATAATTCAATCAATTTTCAACACAGATTCATAATGTTTGCTGCTACATTATCTGAACAACATTTACTTCATGATTAGCTAAGGGGGACAGGTGTTACCAACCCCGATAAAAGCCCGGGCGGCCGGGGTGTCAAATACAAAGTAAGGGCAACCGGGCTAGGGTATCGCCAAAAAACAATTATAACTCTATTCAAATCGACATAATTCAGTCCATTTTCAACCCTGATACATAATGTTTGTAGCTACGTTATCTGCACAACATCTACTACATGATTAACTAGGGGGACAGGCGATACCATCCACTATAAATGCCCGGACGGCCGGGGTGTCAAATACAAAGTAACGGCTACCTTGCGAGCTGTAGCCAAGAAAACAATTATAACTCGATTCAAATCGACATAATTCAATCAATTTTCAACACAGATTCAAAATGTTTGCTGCTACATTATCTGAACAACATTTACTTCATGATTAGCTAAGGGCACAGGTGTTACCAACCCCGATACAAGCCCGGGCGGCCGGGGTGTCAAATACAAAGTAAGGGCAACCGGGCTAGGCTGTAGCCAAGAAAACAATCACAACTCGATTCAAATCGACATTATTCAGTCCATTTTCAACCCAGATACATAATGTTTGTAGCTACGTTATCTGCACAACATCTACTACATGATTAACTAGGGGGACAGGCGATACCATCCACTATAAATGCCCGGACGGCCGGGGTGTCAAATACAAAGTAACGGCTACCTTGCGGAGCTGTAGCCAAGAAAACAATTATAACTCGATTCAAATCGACATAATTCAATCAATTTTCAACACAGATTCAAAATGTTTCCTGCTACATTATCTGAACAACATTTACTTCATGATTAGCTAAGGGCACAGGTGTTACCAACCCCGATAAAAGCCCGGGCGGCCGGGGTGTCAAATACAAAGTAAGGGCAACCGGGCTAGGCTATCGCCAAAAAACAAATATAACTCTATTCAAATCGACATTTCTCAGTCCATTTTCAACACAGATTCATAATTTTTGTTGCTACGTTATCTGAACAACATCTACTACATGATTAAGTGACAGTGGATACCACCCCCGATAAATGTCTGGGAGGTCGGGGTGTCAAATGCAAAGTAAAGGCTACCGGGCCACGCTGTAGCCAAGAAAACAATTATAATTCGATTCAAATCGACATAATTCAATTAGTTATCAACACAGATTCATAACGTTTGCTGCTACGTTATCTGAAAAAACAAATACTACATAATTCGCTAGGGGGACAGGGGATACCATCCCCGATAAATGCTCGGGCGGCCGGGGTGTCAAATACAAAGTAAAGGCTATCATGCCAGGCTGTAGCCAAAAAAGAAATTATAACTCTATTCAAATCGACATAATTCAATCAATTTTCAACACAGATTCATAACGTTTGCTGCTTCGTTATCTGAACAACACATACTACATGATTAGCAAGTGGGACATGGAATAACATCCTTGGTAAAAGCCTGGAGGGCCGGGGTGGCAAATACAAGGTAACAGCTACAGTGCAGGGCTGTAGCCAAGAAAATAATTATACCTCTATTCAAATCAACATAATTCAGTCCATTTTCAACACAGATTCATAATGTTTGCTGCTACGTGATCTGAACAACATTTACTACACGATTAGGTAGGGGGACAGGGTAAAACATCCCCGATAAAAGCCCGAGAGGCCGGGGTGTCAAATGCAAAGTAACGGCTACCGGGCCAGGCTATAGCCAAAATAAACAATTATAACTCTATTCAAATGGACACAATTCAGTCCATTTTCAACCCAGATTCATAATTGTTGCTATTATGTTATCTGAACAACATCTACTACATGATTAGCTAAGGGGACAGGGGATACCACTCCCGATAAAAACCTGGGCGGCCGGGGTGGCAAATACAAAGTAACGGCTACCAGGTCAGGCTGTAGCCAAGAAAACAATTATCGCCGAAAAACAAATATAACTCTATTCAAATGGACATAATTCAATTAGTTATCAACACAGATTCATAACGTTTGCTGCTACGTTATCTGAAAAAACAAATACTACATAATTCGCTAGGGGGACAGGGGATACCATCCCCGATAAATGCCTGGGCGGCCGGGGTGTCAAATACAAAGTAAAGGCTATCATGCCAGGCTGTAGCCAAAAAAGAAATTATAACTCTATTCAAATCGACATAATTCAATCAATTTTCAACACAGATTCATAACGTTTGCTGCTTCGTTATCTGAACAACACATACTACATGATTAGCAAGTGGGACATGGAATAACATCCTTGGTAAAAGCCTGGAGGGCCGGGGTGGCAAATACAAGGTAACAGCTACAGTGCAGGGCTGTAGCCAAGAAAATAATTATACCTCTATTCAAATCAACATAATTCAGTCCATTTTCAACACAGATTCATAATGTTTGCTGCTACGTGATCTGAACAACATTTACTACACGATTAGGTAGGGGGACAGGGTAAAACATCCCCGATAAAAGCCCGGGAGGCCGGGGTGTCAAATGCAAAGTAACGGCTACCGGGCCAGGCTATAGCCAAAATAAACAATTATAACTCTATTCAAATGGACACAATTCAGTCCATTTTCAACCCAGATTCATAATTGTTGCTATTACGTTATCTGAACAACATCTACTACATGATTAAGTAGCGTGACAGGGGATACCACCCCCGATAAATGTCTGGGAGGCCAGCGTGTCAAATGCAAAGTAAAAGCTACCGGGCCACGCTGTAGCCAAAATAAACAATAATAACTCTATTCAAATGGACACAATTCAGTCCATTTTCAACCCAGATTCATAATTGTTGCTATTACGTTATCTGAACAACATCTACTACATGATTAGCTAAGGGGACAGGGGATACCACTCCCGATAAAAACCTGGGCGGCCGGGGTGGCAAATACAAAGTAACGGCTACCAGGTCAGGCTGTAGCCAAGAAAACAATTATGATTCGATTCAAATCGACATAATTCAATCAATTTTCAATACAGATTCAAAATGTTTGCTGCTACATTATTTGAGCAACATTTACTACTTGATTAGGTGGGGGTACTGGGGATAACATCCCCGATAAAAGCCTAGGCGGCCGGGATGTCAAATGCAAAGTAACGGGTACCGGGCCAGACTGTAGCCAATAAAACAATTATAACTTGATTCAAATCGACATAATTCAATCAATTTACAACACGGATTCAAAATGTTTGCTGCTACATTATCTGAACAACATTTACTACATGATTAGCTAAGGGGACATGTGTTACCAACCCCGATAAAAGCCCGGGCGGTCGGGTTGTCAAATACAAAGTGAGGGCAACCGGGCTAGGCTATCGCCGAAAAACAAATATAACTCTATTCAAATCGACATTTCTCAGTCCATTTTCAACACAGATTCATAATTTTTGTTGCTACGTTATCTGAACAACATCTACTACATGATTAAGTAGGGTGACAGGGGATACCACCCCCGATAAATGTCTGGGCGGCCAGGGTGTAAAAAGCAAAGTAAAGGCTACCGGGCCACGCTGTAGCCAAGAAAACAATTATAATTCGATTCAAATCGACATAATTCAATTAGTTATCAACACAGATTCATAACGTTTGCTACTACGTTATCTGAAAAACAAATACTACATAATTCGCTAGGGGGACAGGGGATACCATCCCCGATAAATGCCCGGGCGGCCGGGGTGTCAAATACAAAGTAAAGGCTATCATGCCAGGTTGTAGCCAAAAAAGAAATTATAACTCTATTCAAATGGACATAATTCAGTCCATTTTCAACCCAGATTCATAATTGTTGCTGTTACGTTATCTGAACAACATCTACTACATGATAAGCTAAGGAGACAGGGGATGCCACTCCCGATAAAAACCTGGACGGCCGGGGTAGCAAATACAAAGTAACGGCTACCAGGTCAGGCTGTACACAAGAAAATAATTATAATTCGATTCAAATCAACATAATTTAGTCCATTTTCAACACAGATTCATAATGTTTGCTGCTACGTTATCTGAACAACATTTACTACATGGTTAGCAAGTGGGACATGGAATAACATCCTTGGTAAAAGCCTGGAGGGCCGGGGTGGCAAATACAAGGTAACAGCTACAGTGCAGGGCTGTAGCCAAGAAAATAATTATACCTCTATTCAAATCAACATAATTCAGTCCATTTTCAACACAGTTTCATAATGTTTGCTGCTACATTATCTGAACAACATCTTCTACACGATTAGGTAGAGGGACAGGGGATATTACCCCCGATAAAAGCCCGGGAGGCCGGGGTGTCAAATACAAAGTAATGGCAACCGGGCTAGGCTATCGCCAAAAAACAAATATAACTCTATTCAAATCGACATTTCTCAGTCCATTTTCAACACAGATTCATAATTTTTGTTGCTACGTTATCTGAACAACATCTACTACATGATTAAGTAGAGTGACAGGGGATACCACCCCCGATAAATGTCTGGGCGGCCAGGGTGTCAAATGCAAAGTAAAGGCTACCGGGACACGCTGTAGCCAAGAAAACAATCATAATTCGATTCAAACCGACATTATTCAATTAGTTATCAACACAGATTCATAACGTTTGCTGCTACGTTATCTGAAAAACAAATACTACATAATTCGCTAGGGGGACAGGGGATACCATCCCCGATAAATGCCCGGGCGGCCGGGGTGTCAAATACAAAGTAAAGGCTATCATGCCAGGCTGTAGCCAAAAAAGAAATTATAACTCTATTTAATTGGACACAATTCAGTCCATTTTCAACCCAGATTCATAATTGTTGCTGTTACGTTATCTGAACAACATCTACTACATGATTAGCTAAGGAGACAGGGGATACCACTCCCGATAAAAACCTGGACGGCCGGGGTGGCAAATACAAAGTAACGGCTAACAGGTCAGGCTGTACACAAGAAAATAATTATAATTCGATTCAAATCAACATAATTCAGTCCATTTTCAACACAGATTCAAAATGTTTGCTGCTACGTTATCTGAACAACATTTACTACACGATTAGGTAGGGAGATTGGGTAACCATCCCTGATAAAACCCCGGGAGGCCGGGGTGCCAAATGCAAAGTAACGGCTACCGGGCCAGGCTGTAGCCAAAATAAACAATTATAACTCTATTTAAATGGACACAATTCAGTCCATTTTCAACCCAGATTCATAATTGTTCCTGCTACGTTATCTGAACAACATCAACTACATGATTAGGTAGGGGGACAGGGGATACCATCCCCGATAAATGCTCGGGCGGGCGGGCGGGTGGGGTGTCAAATACAAAGTGACGGTTACCGGGCCAGGCTGTATCCAAAAAAGAAATAATAACTCTATTCAAATCGACATAATTCAATCAATTTTCAACACAGATTAATAACGTTTGCTGCTTCGTTATCTGAACAACACATACTACATGATTAGCAAGTGGGACATGGAATAACATCCTTGGTAAAAGCCTGGAGGGCCGGGGTGGCAAATACAAGGTAACAGCTACAGTGCTGGGCTGTAGCCAAGAAAATAATTATACCTCTATTCAAATCAACATAATTCAATCCATTTTCAACACAGATTCATAATGTTTGCTGCTACATTATCTGAACAACATTTACTACACGATTAGGTAGAGGGACAGGGGATATTACCCCCGATGCAAGCCCGGGAGGCCGGGGTGTCAAATGCAAAGTAACGGCTACCGGGCCAAACTATAGCCAAAATAAACAATTATAACTCTATTCAAATGGACACAATTCAGTCCATTTTCAACACAGATTCATAATTTTTGTTGCTACGTTATCTGAACAACATCTACTACATTATTAAGTAGAGTGAAAGGGGATGCCACCCCCGATAAATGTCTGGGAGGCCAGGGTGTCAAATGCAAAGTAAAGGCTACCGGGACACGCTGTAGCCAAGAAAACAATTATAATTCGATTCAAATCGACATTATTCAATTAGTTATCAACACAGATTCATAACGTTTGCTGCTACGTTATCTGAGAAACAAATACTACATAATTCGCTAGGGGGACAGGGGATACCATCCCCGATAAATGCCCGGGCGGCCGGGGTGTCAAATACAAAGTAAAGGCTATCATGCCAGGTTGTAGCCAAAAAAGAAATTATAACTCTATTCAAATGGACACAATTCAGTCCATTGTCAACCCAGATTCATAATTGTTGCTGTTACGTTATCTGAACAACATCTACTACATGATTAGCTAAGGAGACAGGGGATACCACTCCCGATAAAAACCTGGACGGCCGGGGTGACTAATACAAGGTAACGGCTACCAGGTCAGGCTGTACACAAGAAAATAATTATAATTCGATTCAAATCAACATAATTCAGTCCATTTTCAACACAGATTCATAATGTTTGCTGCTACGTTTTCTGAACAACATTTACTACACGATTAGGTAGGGGGATTGGGTATACCATCCCCGATAAAACCCCGGGAGGCCGGGGTGTCAAATGCAAAGTAACGGTTACCGGGCCAGGCTGTAGCCAAAATAAACAATTATAACTCTATTTAAATGGACACAATTCAGTCCATTTTCAACCCAGATTCATAATTGTTCCTGCTACGTTATCTGAACAACATCAACTACATGATTAGGTAGGGGACAGGGGATACCATCCCCGATAAATGCTCGGGCGGGCGGGCGGGGTGTCAAATACAAAGTCACGGTTACCGGGCCAGGCTGTATCCAAAAAAGAAATAATAACTCTATTCAAATCGACATAATTCAATCAATTTTCAACACAGATTCATAACGTTTGCTGCTACGTTATCTGAACAACACATACTACATGATTAGCAAGTGGGACATGGAATAACATCCTTGGTAAAAGCCTGGGGGGCCGGGGTGGCAAATACAAGGTAACAGCTACAGTGCAGGGCTGTAGCCAAGAAAATAATTATACCTCTATTCAAATCAACATAATTCAGTCCATTTTCAACACAGATTCATAATGTTTGCTGCTACATTATCTGAACAACATCTACTACACGATTAGGTAGAGGGACAGGGGATATTACCCCCGATAAAAGCCCGGGAGGCCGGGGTGTCAAATGCAAAGTAATGGCTACCGGGCCAAGCTATAGCCAATATAAACAATTATAACTCTATTTAAATGGACACAATTCAGTCCATTTTCAACACAGATTCATAATTTTTGTTGCTACGTTATCTGAACAACATCTACTACATGATTAAGTAGAGTGACAGGGGATACCACCCCCGATAAATGTCTTGGAGGCCAGGTTGTCAAATGCAAAGTAAAGGCTACCGGGCCACGCTGTAGCCAAGAAAACAATTATAATTCGATTCAAATCGACATAATTCAATTAGTTATCAGCACAGATTCATAACGTTTGCTGCTACGTTTTCTGAAAAATAAATACTACACAATTCGCTAGGGGGACAGGGGATACCATCCCCGATAAATGCCCGGGCGGCCGGGGTGTCAAATACAAAGTAAAGGCTATCATGCCAGGCTGTAGCCAAAAAAGAAATTATAACTCTATTCAAATCGACATAATTCATTCAATTTTCAACACAGATTCATAACGTTTGCTGCTACGTTATTTGAACAACATATACAGATGATTACCAAGTGGGACATGGAATAACATCCCTGGCAAAAGCCTGGAGGGCCGGGGTGGCAAATACAAGGTAACAGCTACAGTGCAGGGCTGTAGCCAAGAAAATAATTATACCTCTATTCAAATCAACATAATTCAGTCCATTTTCAACACAGATTCAAAATGTTTGCTGCTACGTTATCTGAACAACATCTACTGCATGATTAGGTCGGGGGACAGGGGGATACCACTCCCGATAAAAACCTGGGCGCCGGCATGGCAAATACAAAGTAACGGTTACCTGGTCAGTCTTAGCCAAGAACACAATTATACCTCTATTCAAATCAACATCATTCAGTCCATTTTCAACACAGATTCTAAAATGTTTGCTGCTACGTTATCTGAACAACATCTACTACATGATTAGGTAGGTGGACAGGGGGATACCACTCCCGATAAAAACTGGACGGCCAGGTTGGCAAATACAATGTAACGGTTACCTTGCAGGACTGTAGCCAACAAAACTATTATACCTCTATTCAAATCAACATAATGCAGGCCATATTCAACACAGATTCATAATTGTTCCTGCTACGTTATCTGAACAACATCAACTACATGATTAGGTAGGGGACCAGGGGATACCATCCCCGATAAATGCTCAGGCGGCCGGGGTGTCAAATGCAAAGTAACGGCTACCGGGCCAGGCTGTAGCCAAGAAAACAATTATACTAGTAATTCGATTCAAATCGACATAATTCAATCAATTTTCAATACAGATTCAAAATGTTTGCTGCTACATTATCTGAACAACATTTACTACATGATTAGCTAAGGGGACAGGTGTTACCAACCCCGATAAAAGCCCGGGCGGCCGGGGTGTCAAATACAAAGTGAGGGCAACCGGGCTAGGCTATCGCCAAAAAACAAATATAACTCTATTCAAATCGACATTTCTCAGTCCATTTTCAACACAGATTCATAATTTTTGTTGCTACGTTATCTGAACAACTTCTACTACATGATTAAGTAGAGTGACAGGGGATACCACCCCCGATAAATGTCTGGGAGGCCAGGGTGTCAAATGCAAAGTAAAGGCTACCGGGCCACGCTGTAGCCAAGAAAACAATTATAATTCGATTCAAATCGACATAATTCAATTAGTTATCAGCACAGATTCATAACGTTTGCTGCTACGTTTTCTGAAAAATAAATACTACACAATTCGCTAGGGGGACAGGGGATACCATCCCCGATAAATGCCCGGGCGGCCGGGGTGTCAAATACAAAGTAAAGGCTATCATGCCAGGCTGTAGCCAAAAAAGAAATTATAACTCTATTGAAATCGACATAATTCAATCAATTTTCAACACAGATTCATAACGTTTGCTGCTACGTTATCTGAACAACATATACTGCATGATTACCAAGTGGGACATGGAATAACATCCCTGGTAAAAGCCTGGAGGGCCGGGGTGGCAAATACAAGGTAACAGCTACAGTGCAGTGCTGTAGCCAAGAAAATAATTATACCTCTATTCAAATCAACATAATTCAGTCCATTTTCAACACAGATTCATAATGTTTGCTGCTACGTTATCTGAACAACATTTACTACACGATTAGGTAGGGGGACAGGGTAAACATTCCCGATAAAAGCCCGGGAGGCCGGGGTGTCAAATGCAAAGTAACGGCTACCGGGCCAGGCTGTAGCCAAAATAAACAATTATAACTCTATTCAAATGGACACAATTCAGTCCATTTTCAACCCAGATTCATAATTGTTGCTGCTACGTTATCTGAACAACATCTACTACATGATTAGCTAAGGGGACAGGGGATACCACTCCCGATAAAAACCTGGGTGGCCGGGGTTGTAAATACAAAGTAACGGCTACCAGGTCAGGCTGTAGCCAAGAAAACTATTATAACTCGATTCAAATCGACATCATTCAATCAATTTTCAATACAGATTCAAAATGTTTGCTGCTACATTATCCAACAACATCTACTGCATGATTAGGTCGGGGGACAGGGGGATACCACTCCCGAGAAAAGCCCGGGAGGCCGGGGTGTCAAATACAATGTAACGGCTACCTTGCAGAGCTGTAGCGAAGAAAACTATTGTAACTCGATTCAAATCGACATCATTCAATCAATTTTCAACACAGATTCAAAATGTTTACTGCTACATTATCTGAACAACATCTACTGCATGATTAGGTCGGGGGACAGGGGGATACCACTCCCGATAAAAACCTGTGCGGCCGGCATGGCAAATACAAAGTAACGGCTACCTGGTCAGTCTTAGCCAAGAAAACAATTATAACTCTATTCAAATCAACATCATTCAGTCCATTTTCAACACAGATTCAAAATGTTTGCTGCTACGTTATCTGAACAACATCTACTACACGATTAGGTAGGTGGACAGGGGGATACCACTCCCGATAAAAACCTGGACGGCCAGGTTGGCAAATACAATGTAACGGTTACCTTGCAGGACTGTAGCCAACAAAACTAATATACCTCTATTCAAATCAACATAATTCAGGCCATATTCAACACAGATTCATAATTGTTCCTGCTACGTTATCTGAACAACATCAACGACATGATTAGGTAGGGGGCCAGGGGATACCTTCCCCGATAAATGCTCAGGCGGCCGGGGTGTCAAATACAAAGTAACGGCTACCGGGACACGCTGTAACCAAGAAAACAATTATGCTAGTAATTCGATTCAAATCGACATAATTCAATCAATTTTCAATACAGATTCAAAATGTTTACTGCTACATTATTTGAACAACATTTACTACTTGATTAGGTGGGGGTACTGGGGATAACATCCCCGATAAAAGCCTAGGCGGCCGGGGTGTCAAATGCAAAGTAACGGCTACTGGGCCAGGCTGTAGCCAAAATAAACAATTATAACTCTATTCAAATGTACACAATTCAGTCCATTTTCAACCCAGATTCATAATTGTTGCTGCTACGTTATCTGAACATCTACTACATGATTAGCTAAGGGGACAGGGGATACCACTCCCGATAAAAACCTGGGTGGCCGGGGTGACTTATACAAAGTAACGGCTACCAGGTCAGGCTGTACACAAGAAAATAATTATAATTCGATTCAAATCAACATAATTCAGTCCATTTTCAACACAGATTCATAATATTTGCTGCTACGTTATCTGAACAACATTTACTACACGATTAGGTAGGGGGATTGGGTATACCATCCCCGATAAAACCCTGGGAGGCCGGGGTGTCAAATGCAAAGTAACGGCTACCGGGCCAGGCTGTAGCCAAAATAAACAATTATAACTCTATTTAAATGGACACAATTCAGTCCATTTTCAACCCAGATTCATAATTGTTCCTGCTACATTATCTGAACAACATCAACTACATGATTAGGTAGGGGACAGGGGATACCATCCCCGATAAATGCTCGGGCGGGCGGGCGGGGTGTCAAATACAAAGTCACGGTTACCTGGCCAGGCTGTATCCAAAAAAGAAATAATAACTCTATTCAAATCGACATAATTCAATCAATTTTCAACACAGATTCATGACGTTTGCTGCTACGTTATCTGAACAACACATACTACATGATTAGCAAGTGGGACATGGAATAACATCCTTGGTAAAAGCCTGGGGGGCCGGGGTGGCAAATACAAGGTAACAGCTACAGTGCAGGGCTGTAGCCAAGAAAATAATTATACCTCTATTCAAATCAACATAATTCAGTCCATTTTCAACACAGATTCATAATGTTTGCTGCTACATTATCTGAACACCATCTACTACACGATTAGGTAGAGGGACAGGGGATATTACCCCCGATAAAAGTCCGGGAGGCCGGGGTGTCAAATGCAAATTAACAACATCTACTACATGATTAAGTAGAGTGACAGGGGATACCACCCCCGATAAATGTCTGGGAGGCCAGGGTGTCAAATGCAAAGTAAAGGCTACCGGGCCACGCTGTAGCCAAGAAAACAATTATAATTCGATTCAAATCGACATAATTCAATTAGTTATCAGCACAGATTCATAACGTTTGCTGCTACGTTTTCTGAAAAATAAATACTACACAATTCGCTAGGGGGACAGGGGATACCATCCCCGATAAATGCCCGGGCGGCCGGGGTGTCAAATACAAAGTAAAGGCTATCATGCCAGGCTGTAGCCAAAAAAGAAATTATAACTCTATTCAAATCGACATAATTCATTCAATTTTCAACACAGATTCATAACGTTTGCTGCTACGTTATCTGAACAACATATACTACATGATTACCAAGTGGGACATGGAATAACATCCCTGGTAAAAGCCTGGAGGGCCGGGGTGGCAAATACAAGGTAACAGCTACAGTGCAGGGCTGTAGCCAAGAAAATAATTATACCTCTATTCAAATCAACATAATTCAGTCCATTTTCAACACAGATTCATAATGTTTGCTGCTACGTTATCTGAACAACATTTACTACACGATTAGGTAGGCGGACAGGGTAAACCATCCCCGATAAAAGCCCGGGAGGCCGGGGTGTCAAATGCAAAGTAACCGCTACCGGGCCAGGCTGTAGCCAAAATAAACAATTATAACTCTATTCAAATGGACACAATTCAGTCCATTTTCAACCCAGATTCATAATTGTTGCTGCTACGTTATCTGAACAACATCTACTACATGATTAGCTAAGGGGACAGGGGATACCACCCCCGATAAAAACCTGGGTGGCCGGGGTTGTAAATACAAAGTAACGGCTACCAGGTCAGGCTGTAGCCAAGAAAACTATTATAACTCGATTCAAATCGACATAATTCAATCAATTTTCAATACAGATTCAAAATGTTTGCTGCTACATTATCCAACAACATCTACTGCATGATTAGGTCGGGGGACAGGGGGATAACATCCCCGATAAAAGCCTAGGCGGCCGGGGTGTCAAATGCAAAGTAACGGGTACCGGGCCAGACTGTAGCCAATAAAACAATTATAACTTGATTCAAATCGACATAATTCAATCAATTTACAACACGGATTCAAAATGTTTGCTGCTACATTATCTGAACAACATTTACTACATGATTAGCTAAGGGGACAGGTGTTACCAACCCCGATAAAAGCCCGGGCGGCCGGGGTGTCAAATACAAAGTGAGGGCAACCGGGCTAGGCTATCGCCAAAAAACAAATATAACTCTATTCAAATCGACATTTCTCAGTCCATTTTCAACACAGATTCATAATTTTTGTTGCTACGTTATCTGAACAACTTCTACTACATGATTAAGTAGAGTGACAGGGGATACCACCCCCGATAAATGTCTGGGAGGCCAGGGTGTCAAATGCAAAGTAAAGGCTACCGGGCCACGCTGTAGCCAAGAAAACAATTATAATTCGATTCAAATCGACATAATTCAATTAGTTATCAGCACAGATTCATAACGTTTGCTGCTACGTTTTCTGAAAAATAAATACTACACAATTCGCTAGGGGGACAGGGGATACCATCCCCGATAAATGCCCGGGCGGCCGGGGTGTCAAATACAAAGTAAAGGCTATCATGCCAGGCTGTAGCCAAAAAAGAAATTATAACTCTATTCAAATCGACATAATTCAATCAATTTTCAACACAGATTCATAACGTTTGCTGCTACGTTATTTGAACAACATATACTGCATGATTACCAAGTGGGACATGGAATAACATCCCTGGTAAAAGCCTGGAGGGCCGGGGTGGCAAATACAAGGTAACAGCTACAGTGCAGGGCTGTAGCCAAGAAAATAATTATACCTCTATTCAAATCAACATAATTCAGTCCATTTTCAACACAGATTCATAATGTTTGCTGCTACATTATCTGAACAACATTTACTACACGATTAGGTAGGGGGACAGGGTAAACCATCCCCGATAAAAGCCCGGGAGGCCGGGGTGTCAAATGCAAAGTAACGGCTACCGGGCCAGGCTGTAGCCAAAATAAACAATTATAACTCTATTCAAATGGACACAATTCAGTCCATTTTCAACCCAGATTCATAATTGTTGCTGCTACGTTATCTGAATAACATCTACTACATGATTAGCTAAGGGAACAGGGGATACAACTCTCGATAAAAACCTGGGTGGCCGGGGTTGTAAATACAAAGTAACGGCTACCAGGTCAGGCTGTAGCCAAGAAAACTATTATAACTCGATTCAAATCGACATAATTCAATCAATTTTCAATACAGATTCAAAATGTTTGCTGCTACATTATCCAACAACATCTACTGCATGATTAGGTCGGGGGACAGGGGGATAACATCCCCGATAAAAGCCTAGGCGGCCGGGGTTTCAAATGCAAAGTAACGGCTACTGGGCCAGGCTGTAGCCAAAATAAACAATTATAACTCTATTCAAATGTACACAATTCAGTCCATTTTCAACCCAGATTCATAATTGTTGCTGCTACGTTATCTGAACAACATCTACTACATGATTAGCTAAGGGGACAGGGGATACCACCCCCGATAAAAACCTGGGTGGCCGGGGTTGTAAATACAAAGTAACGGCTACCAGGTCAGGCTGTAGCCAAGAAAACTATTATAACTCGATTCAAATCGACATAATTCAATCAATTTTCAATACAGATTCAAAATGTTTGCTGCTACATTATCCAACAACATCTACTGCATGATTAGGTCGGGGGACAGGGGGATAACATCCCCGATAAAAGCCTTGGCGGCCGGGGTTTCAAATGCAAAGTAACGGGTACCGGGCCAGACTGTAGCCAATAAAACAATTATAACTTGATTCAAATCGACATAATTCAATCAATTTACAACACGGATTCAAAATGTTTGCTGCTACATTATCTGAACAACATTTACTACATGATTAGCTAAGGGGACAGGTGTTACCAACCCCGATAAAAGCCCGGGCGGCCGGGGTGTCAAATACAAAGTGAGGGCAACCGGGCTAGGCTATCGCCAAAAAACAAATATAACTCTATTCAAATCGACATTTCTCAGTCCATTTTCAACACAGATTCATAATTTTTGTTGCTACGTTATCTGAACAACTTCTACTACATGATTAAGTAGAGTGACAGGGGATACCACCCCCGATAAATGTCTGGGAGGCCAGGGTGTCAAATGCAAAGTAAAGGCTACCGGGCCACGCTGTAGCCAAGAAAACAATTATAATTCGATTCAAATCGACATAATTCAATTAGTTATCAGCACAGATTCATAACGTTTGCTGCTACGTTTTCTGAAAAATAAATACTACACAATTCGCTAGGGGGACAGGGGATACCATCCCCGATAAATGCCCGGGCGGCCGGGGTGTCAAATACAAAGTAAAGGCTATCATGCCAGGCTGTAGCCAAAAAAGAAATTATAACTCTATTCAAATCGACATAATTCATTCAATTTTCAACACAGATTCATAACGTTTGCTGCTACGTTATTTGAACAACATATACTGCATGATTACCAAGTGGGACATGGAATAACATCCCTGGTAAAAGCCTGGAGGGCCGGGGTGGCAAATACAAGGTAACAGCTACAGTGCAGGGCTGTAGCTAAGAAAATAATTATACCTCTATTCAAATCAACATAATTCAGTCCATTTTCAACACAGATTCATAATGTTTGCTGCTACGTTATCTGAACAACATTTACTACACGATTAGGTAGGGGGACAGGGTAAACCATCCCCGATAAAAGCCCGGGAGGCCGGGGTGTCAAATGCAAAGTAACGGCTACCGGGCCAGGCTGTAGCCAAAATAAACAATTATAACTCTATTCAAATGGACACAATTCAGTCCATTTTCAACCCAGATTCATAATTGTTGCTGCTACGTTATCTGAACAACATCTACTACATGATTAGCTAAGGGGACAGGGGATACCACCCCCGATAAAAACCTGGGTGGCCGGGGTTGTAAATACAAAGTAACGGCTACCAGGTCAGGCTGTAGCCAAGAAAACTATTATACATGTAACTCGATTCAAATCGACATAATTCAATCAATTTTCAATACAGATTCAAAATGTTTGCTGCTACATTATCCAACAACATCTACTGCATGATTAGGTCGGGGGACAGGGGGATAACATCCCCGATAAAAGCCTAGGCGGCCGGGGTTTCAAATGCAAAGTAACGGGTACCGGGCCAGGCTGTAGCCAAGAAAGCAATTATAACTCGATTCAAATCGACATAATTCAATCAATTTTCAACACAGATTCAAAATGTTTACTGCTACATTATCTGAACAACATCTTCTGCATGATTAGGTCGGGGGACAGGGGGATACCACTCCCGAGAAAAGCCCGGGAGGCCGGGGTGTCAAATACAATGTAACGGCTACCTTGCAGAGCTGTAGCCAAGAAAACTATTGTAACTCGATTCAAATCGACATCATTCAATCAATTTTCAACACAGATTCAAAATGTTTACTGCTACATTATCTGAACAACATCTACTGCATGATTAGGTCGGGGGACAGGGGGATACCACTCCCGATAAAAACCTGGGCGCCGGCATGGCAAATACAAAGTAACGGTTACCTGGTCAGTCTTAGCCAAGAACACAATTATACCTCTATTCAAATCAACATCATTCAGTCCATTTTCAACACAGATTCAAAATGTTTGCTGCTACGTTATCTGAACAACATCTACTACATGATTAGGTAGGTGGACAGGGGGATACCACTCCCGATAAAAACTGGACGGCCAGGTTGGCAAATACAATGTAACGGTTACCTTGCAGGACTGTAGCCAACAAAACTATTATACCTCTATTCAAATCAACATAATTCAGGCCATATTCAACACAGATTCATAATTGTTCCTGCTACGTTATCTGAACAACATCAACTACATGATTAGGTAGGGGACCAGGGGATACCATCCCCGATAAATGCTCAGGCGGCCGGGGTGTCAAATACAAAGTAACGGCTACCGGGCCAGGCTGTAGCCAAGAAAACAATTATACTAGTAATTCGATTCAAATCGACATCATTCAACCAATTTTCAACACAGATTCAAAATGTTTACTGCTACATTATCTGAACAACATCTACTGCATGATTAGGTCGGGGGACAGGGGGATACCACTCCCGATAAAAACCTGGGCGCCGGCATGGCAAATACAAAGTAACGGTTACCTGGTCAGTCTTAGCCAAGAAAACAATTATAACTCTATTCAAATCAACATCATTCAGTCCATTTTCAACACAGATTCAAAATGTTTGCTGCTACATTATTTGAACAACATTTACTACTTGATTAGGCGGGGGTACTGGGGATAACATCCCCGATAAAAGCCTAGGCGGCCGGGGTGTCAAATGCAAAGTAACGGGTACCGGGCCAGACTGTAGCCAATAAAACAATTATAACTTGATTCAAATCGACATAATTCAATCAATTTTCAACACGGATTCAAAATGTTTGCTGCTACATTATCTGAACAACATTTACTACATGATTAGCTAAGGGGACAGGTGTTACCAACCCCGATAAAAGCCCGGGCGGCCGGGGTGTCAAATACAAAGTAAGGGCAACCGGGCTAGGCTATCGCCAAAAAACAAATATAACTCTATTCAAATCGACATTTCTCAGTCCATTTTCAACACAGATTCATAATTTTTGTTGCTACGTTATCTGAACAACATCTACTACATGATTAAGTAGAGTGACAGGGGATACCACCCCCGATAAATGTCTGGGAGGCCAGGGCGACAAATGCAAAGTAAAGGCTACCGGGCCACGCTGTAGCCAAGAAAACAATTATAATTCGATTCAAATCGACATAATTCAATTAGTTATCAGCACAGATTCATAACGTTTGCTGCTACGTTTTCTGAAAAATAAATACTACACAATTCGCTAGGGGGACAGGGGATACCATCCCGATAAATGCCCGGGCGGCCGGGGTGTCAAATACAAAGTAAAGGCTATCATGCCAGGCTGTAGCCAAAAAAGAAATTATAACTCTATTCAAATCGACATAATTCAATCAATTTTCAACACAGATTCATAACGTTTGCTGCTACGTTATCTGAACAACATATACTGCATGATTAGCAAGTGGGACATGGAATAACATCCCTGGTAAAAGCCTGGAGGGCCGGGGTGGGTAATATACAAGGTAACAGCTACAGTGCAGGGCTGTAGCCAAGAAAATAATTATACCTCTATTCAAATCAACATAATTCAGTCCATTTTCAACACAGATTCATAATGTTTGCTGCTACGTTATCTGAACAACATTTACTACACGATTAGGAAGGCGGACAGGGTAAACCATCCCCGATAAAAGCCCGGGAGGCCGGGGTGTCAAATGCAAAGTAACGGCTACCGGGCCAGGCTGTAGCCAAAATAAACAATTATAACTCTATTCAAATGGACACAATTCAGTCCATTTTCAACCCAGATTCATAATTGATGCTGCTACGTTATCTGAACAACATCTACTACATGATTAGCTAAGGGGACAGGGGATACCACTCCCGATAAAAACCTGGATGGCCGGGGTTGTAAATACAAAGTAACGGCTACCAGGTCAGGCTGTAGCCAAGAAAACTATTATAACTCGATTCAAATCGACATAATTCAATCAATTTTCAATACAGATTCAAAATGTTTGCTGCTACATTATCCAACAACATCTACTGCATGATTAGGTCGGGGGACAGGGGGATAACATCCCCGATAAAAGCCTAGGCGGCCGGGGTTTCAAATGCAAAGTAACGGCTACTGGGCCAGGCTGTAGCCAAAATAAACAATTATAACTCTATTCAAATGTACACAATTCAGTCCATTTTCAACCCAGATTCATAATTGTTGCTGCTACGTTATCTGAACAACATCTACTACATGATTAGCTAAGGGGACAGGGGATACCACCCCCGATAAAAACCTGGGTGGCCGGGGTTGTAAATACAAAGTAACGGCTACCAGGTCAGGCTGTAGCCAAGAAAACTATTATAACTCGATTCAAATCGACATAATTCAATCAATTTTCAATACAGATTCAAAATGTTTGCTGCTACATTATCCAACAACATCTACTGCATGATTAGGTCGGGGGACAGGGGGATAACATCCCCGATAAAAGCCTAGGCGGCCGGGGTTTCAAATGCAAAGTAACGGGTACCGGGCCAGACTTTAGCCAATAAAACAATTATAACTTGATTCAAATCGACATAATTCAATCAATTTACAACACGGATTCAAAATGTTTGCTGCTACATTATCTGAACAACATTTACTACATGATTAGCTAAGGGGACAGGTGTTACCAACCCCGATAAAAGCCCGGGCGGCCGGGGTGTCAAATACAAAGTGAGGGCAACCGGGCTAGGCTATCGCCAAAAAACAAATATAACTCTATTCAAATCGACATTTCTCAGTCCATTTTCAACACAGATTCATAATTTTTGTTGCTACGTTATCTGAACAACTTCTACTACATGATTAAGTAGAGTGACAGGGGATACCACCCCCGATAAATGTCTGGGAGGCCAGGGTGTCAAATGCAAAGTAAAGGCTACCGGGCCACGCTGTAGCCAAGAAAACAATTATAATTCGATTCAAATCGACATAATTCAATTAGTTATCAGCACAGATTCATAACGTTTGCTGCTACGTTTTCTGAAAAATAAATACTACACAATTCGCTAGGGGGACAGGGGATACCATCCCCGATAAATGCCCGGGCGGCCGGGGTGTCAAATACAAAGTAAAGGCTATCATGCCAGGCTGTAGCCAAAAAAGAAATTATAACTCTATTCAAATCGACATAATTCATTCAATTTTCAACACAGATTCATAACGTTTGCTGCTACGTTATTTGAACAACATATACTGCATGATTACCAAGTGGGACATGGAATAACATCCCTGGTAAAAGCCTGGAGGGCCGGGGTGGCAAATACAAGGTAACAGCTACAGTGCAGGGCTGTAGCCAAGAAAATAATTATACCTCTATTCAAATCAACATAATTCAGTCCATTTTCAACACAGATTCATAATGTTTGCTGCTACGTTATCTGAACAACATTTACTACACGATTAGGTAGGGGGACAGGGTAAACCATCCCCGATAAAAGCCCGGGAGGCCGGGGTGTCAAATGCAAAGTAACGGCTACCGGGCCAGGCTGTAGCCAAAATAAACAATTATAACTCTATTCAAATGGACACAATTCAGTCCATTTTCAACCCAGATTCATAATTGTTGCTGCTACGTTATCTGAACAACATCTACTACATGATTAGCTAAGGGGACAGGGGATACCACCCCCGATAAAAACCTGGGTGGCCGGGGTTGTAAATACAAAGTAACGGCTACCAGGTCAGGCTGTAGCCAAGAAAACTATTATACATGTAACTCGATTCAAATCGACATAATTCAATCAATTTTCAATACAGATTCAAAATGTTTGCTGCTACATTATCCAACAACATCTACTGCATGATTAGGTCGGGGGACAGGGGGATAACATCCCCGATAAAAGCCTAGGCGGCCGGGGTTTCAAATGCAAAGTAACGGGTACCGGGCCAGGCTGTAGCCAAGAAAGCAATTATAACTCGATTCAAATCGACATAATTCAATCAATTTTCAACACAGATTCAAAATGTTTACTGCTACATTATCTGAACAACATCTTCTGCATGATTAGGTCGGGGGACAGGGGGATACCACTCCCGAGAAAAGCCCGGGAGGCCGGGGTGTCAAATACAATGTAACGGCTACCTTGCAGAGCTGTAGCCAAGAAAACTATTGTAACTCGATTCAAATCGACATCATTCAATCAATTTTCAACACAGATTCAAAATGTTTACTGCTACATTATCTGAACAACATCTACTGCATGATTAGGTCGGGGGACAGGGGGATACCACTCCCGATAAAAACCTGGGCGCCGGCATGGCAAATACAAAGTAACGGTTACCTGGTCAGTCTTAGCCAAGAACACAATTATACCTCTATTCAAATCAACATCATTCAGTCCATTTTCAACACAGATTCAAAATGTTTGCTGCTACGTTATCTGAACAACATCTACTACATGATTAGGTAGGTGGACAGGGGGATACCACTCCCGATAAAAACTGGACGGCCAGGTTGGCAAATACAATGTAACGGTTACCTTGCAGGACTGTAGCCAACAAAACTATTATACCTCTATTCAAATCAACATAATTCAGGCCATATTCAACACAGATTCATAATTGTTCCTGCTACGTTATCTGAACAACATCAACTACATGATTAGGTAGGGGACCAGGGGATACCATCCCCGATAAATGCTCAGGCGGCCGGGGTGTCAAATACAAAGTAACGGCTACCGGGCCAGGCTGTAGCCAAGAAAACAATTATACTAGTAATTCGATTCAAATCGACATCATTCAACCAATTTTCAACACAGATTCAAAATGTTTACTGCTACATTATCTGAACAACATCTACTGCATGATTAGGTCGGGGGACAGGGGGATACCACTCCCGATAAAAACCTGGGCGCCGGCATGGCAAATACAAAGTAACGGTTACCTGGTCAGTCTTAGCCAAGAAAACAATTATAACTCTATTCAAATCAACATCATTCAGTCCATTTTCAATACAGATTCATAACGTTTGCTGCTACGTTATCTGAACAACATATACTACATGATTAGCAAGTGGGACATGGAATAACATCCCTGGTAAAAGCCTGGAGGGCCGGGGTGGCAAATACAAGGTAACAGCTACAGTGCAGGGCTGTAGCCAAGAAAATAATTATACCTCTATTCAAATCAACATAATTCAGTCCATTTTCAACACAGATTCATAATGTTTGCTGCTACGTTATCTGAACAACATTTACTACACGATTAGGAAGGCGGACAGGGTAAACCATCCCCGATAAAAGCCCGGGAGGCCGGGGTGTCAAATGCAAAGTAACGGCTACCGGGCCAGGCTGTAGCCAAAATAAACAATTATAACTCTATTCAAATGGACACAATTCAGTCCATTTTCAACCCAGATTCATAATTGTTGCTGCTACGTTATCTGAACAACATCTACTACATGATTATCTAAGGGGACAGGGGATACCACTCCCGATAAAAACCGGGGTGGCCGGGGTTGTAAATACAAAGTAACGGCTACCTTGCAGAGCTGTAGCAAAGAAAACTATTATAACTCGATTCAAATCGACATAATTCAATCAATTTTCAACAGAGATTCAAAATGTTTACTGCTACATTATCTGAACAACATCTACTGCATGATTAGGTCGGGGGACAGGGGGATAACATCCACGATAAACGCCTAGGCGGCCGGGGTGTCAAATGCAAAGTAACGGGTACCGGGCCAGACTGTAGCCAATAAAACAATTATAACTTGATTCAAATCGACATAATTCAATCAATTTACAACACGGATTCAAAATGTTTGCTGCTACATTATCTGAACAACATTTACTACATGATTAGCTAAGGGGACAGGTGTTAACAACCCCGATAAAAGCCCGGGCGGCCGGGGTGTCAAATACAAAGTGAGGGCAACCGGGCTAGGCTATCGCCAAAAAACAAATATAACTCTATTCAAATCAACATTTCTCAGTCCATTTTCAACACAGATTCATAATTTTTGTTGCTACGTTATCTGAACAACTTCTACTACATGATTAAGTAGAGTGACAGGGGATACCACCCCCGATAAATGTCTGGGAGGCCAGGGTGTCAAATGCAAAGTAAAGGCTACCGGGCCACGCTGTAGCCAAGAAAACAATTATAATTCGATTCAAATCGACATAATTCAATTAGTTATCAGCACAGATTCATAACGTTTGCTGCTACGTTTTCTGAAAAATAAATACTACACAATTCGCTAGGGGGACAGGGGATACTATCCCCGATAAATGCCCGGGCGGCCGGGGTGTCAAATACAAAGTAAAGGCTATCATGCCAGGCTGTAGCCAAAAAAGAAATTATAACTCTATTCAAATCGACATAATTCAATCAATTTTCAACACAGTTTCATAACGTTTGCTGCTACGTTATCTGAACAACATATACTGCATGATTAGCAAGTGGGACATGGAATAACATCCCTGGTAAAAGCCTGGAGGGCCGGGGTGGCAAATACAAAGTAACAGCTACAGTGCAGGGCTGTAGCCAAGAAAATAATTATACCTTTATTCAAATCAACATAATTCAGTCCATTTTCAACACAGATTCATAATGTTTGCTGCTACGTTATCTGAACAACATTTACTACACGATTAGGTAGGCGGACAGGTTAACCATCCCCGATAAAAGCCCGGAAGGCCGGGGTGTCAAATGCAAAGTAACGGCTACCGGGCCAGGCTGTAGCCAAAATAAACAATTATAACTCTATTCAAATGGACACAATTCAGTCCATTTTCAACCCAGATTCATAATTGTTGCTGCTACGTTATCTGAATAACATCTACTACATGATTAGCTAAGGGGACAGGGGATACAACTCTCGATAAAAACCTGGGTGGCCGGGGTTGTAAATACAAAGTAACGGCTACCAGGTCAGGCTGTAGCCAAAAAAGAAATTATAAATCTATTCAAATCGACATAATTCAATCAATTTTCAATACAGATTCATAACGTTTGCTGCTACGTTATCTGAACAACATATACTACATGATTAGCAAGTGGGACATGGAATAACATCTCTGGTAAAAGCCTGGAGGGCCGGGGTGGCAAATACAAAGTAACAGCTACAGTGCAGGGCTGTAGCCAAGAAAATAATTATACCTCTATTCAAATCAACATAACTCAGTCCATTTTCAACACAGATTCATAATGTTTGCCGCTACGTTATCTGAACAACATTTACTACACGATTAGGTAGGGGGACAGGGTAAACATTCCCGATAAAAGCCCGGGAGGCCGGGGTGTCAAATGCAAAGTAACGGCTACCGGGCCAGGCTGTAGCCAAAATAAACAATTATAACTCTATTCAAATGGACACAATTCAGTCCATTTTCAACATAGATTCATAATTGTTGCTGCTACGTTATCTGAATAACATCTACTACATGATTAGCTAAGGGGACAGGGGATACAACTCTCGATAAAAACCTGGGTGGCCGGGGTTGTAAATACAAAGTAACGGCTACCAGGTCAGGCTGTAGCCAAAAAAGAAATTATAACTCTATTCAAATCGACATAATTCAATCAATTTTCAATACAGATTCATAACGTTTGCTGCTACGTTATCTGAACAACATATACTACATGATTAGCAAGTGGGACATGGAATAACATCCCTGGTAAAAGCCTGGAGGGCCGGGGTGGCAAATACAAAGTAACAGCTACAGTGCAGGGCTGTAGCCAAGAAAATAATTATACCTCTATTCAAATCAACATAACTCATTCCATTTTCAACACAGATTCATAATGTTTGCCGCTACGTTATCTGAACAACATTTACTACACGATTAGGTAGGGGGACAGGGTAAACATTCCCGATAAAAGCCCGGGAGGCCGGGGTGTCAAATGCAAAGTAACGGCTACCGGGCCAGGCTGTAGCCAAAAAGAAATTATAACTCTATTCAAATGGACACAATTCAGTCCATTTTCAACCCAGATTCATAATTGTTGCTGCTACGTTATCTGAACAACATCTACTACATGATTAGCTAAGGGGACAGGGGATACCATTTCCGATAAAAACCTGGGTGGCCGGGGTTGTAAATACAAAGTAACGGCTACCAGGTCAGGCTGTAGCCAAGAAAACTATTATAACTCGATTCAAATCGACATAATTCAATCAATTTTCAACACAGATTCAAAATGTTTACTGCTACATTATCTGAACAACATCTACTGTATGATTAGCTAAGGGGACAGGGGGATACCACTCCCGAGAAAAGCCCGGGATGCCGGGGTGTCAAATACAATGTAACGGCTACCTTGCAGAGCTGTAGCCAAGAAAAGTATTGTAACTCGATTCAAATCGACATAATTCAATCAATTTTCAATACAGATTCAAAATGTTTGCTGCTACATTATCCAACAACATCTACTACATGATTAGGTCGGGGGACAGAGGGATAACATCCCCGAAAAAAGCCTAGGCGGCCGGGGTTTCAAATGCAAAGTAACGGGTACCGGGCCAGGCTGTAGCCAAGAAAGCAATTATAACTCGATTCAAATCGACGTAATTCAATCAATTTACAACACGGATTCAAAATGTTTGCTGCTACATTATCTGAACAACATTTACTACATGATTAGCTAAGGGGACAGGTGTTCCCAACCCCGATAAAAGCCCGGCGGCCGGGGTGTCAAATACAAAGTGAGGGAAACCGGGCTAGGCTATCTCCAAAAAAACAAATATAACTCTATTCAAATCGACATTTCTCAGTCCATTTTCAACACAGATTCATAATTTTTGTTGCTACGTTATCTGAACAACATTTACTACACGATTAGGTGGGGGGACAGGGTAAACCATCCCCGATAAAAGCCCGGGAGGCCGGGGTGTCAAATGCAAAGTAACGGTTACCGGGCAAGGCTGTAGCCAAAATAAACAATTATAACTCTATTCAAATGGACACAATTCAGTCCATTTTCAACCCAGATTCATAATTGTTGCTGCTACGTTATCTGAATAACATCTACTACATGATTAGCTAAGGGGACAGGGGATACAACTCTCGATAAAAACCGGGGTGGCCGGGGTTGTAAATACAAAGTAACGGCTACCAGGTCAGGCTGTAGCCAAAAAAGAAATTATAACTCTATTCAAATCGACATAATTCAATCAATTTTCAATACAGATTCATAACGTTTGCTGCTACGTTATCTGAACAACATATACTACATGATTAGCAAGTGGGACATGGAATAACATCCCTGGTAAAAGCCTGGAGGGCCGGGGTGGCAAATACAAAGTAACAGCTACAGTGCAAAGCTGTAGCCAAGAAAATAATTATACCTCTATTCAAATCAACATAACTCAGTCCATTTTCAACACAGATTCATAATGTTTGCTGCTACGTTATCTGAACAACATTTACTACACGATTAGGTCGGGGGACAGGGGGATACCACTCCCGATAAAAACTTGGGTGGCCGGGGTTGCAAATATAAAGTAACGGCTACCAGGTCAGGCTGTAGCCAAGAAAACTATTGTAACTCGATTCAAATCGACATCATTCAATCAATTTTCAACACAGATTCAAAATGTTTACTGCTACATTATCTGAACAACATCTACTGCATGATTAGGTCGGGGGACAGGGGGATACCACTCCCGATATAAAAACCTGGGCGCCGGCATGGCAAATACAAAGTAACGGTTACCTGGTCAGTCTTAGCCAAGAAAACAATTATAACTCTATTCAAATCAACATCATTTAGTCCATTTTCAACACAGATTCAAAATGTTTGCTGCTACGTTATCTGAACAACATCTACTACATGATTAGGTAGGTGGACAGGGGGATACCACTCCCGATAAAAACTGGACGGCCAGGTTGGCAAATACAATGTAACGTCTACCTTGCAGGACTGTAGCCAACAAAACTATTATACCTCTATTCAAATCAACATAATTCAGGCCATATTCAACACAGATTCATAATTGTTCCTGCTACGTTATCTGAAAAACATCAACTACATGATTAGGTAGGGGACCAGGGGATACCATCCCCGATAAATGCTCAGGCGGCCGGGGTGTCAAATACAAAGTAACGGCTACCGGGCCAGGCTGTAGCCAAGAGAACAATTATACTAGTAATTCGATTCAAATCGACATAATTCAATCAATTTTCAATACAGATTCAAAATGTTTGCTGCTACATTATTTGAACAACATTTACTACTTGATTAGGTGGGGGTACTGGGGATAACATCCCCGATAAAAGCCTAGGCGGCCGGGTGTCAAATGCAAAGTAACGGGTAACGGGCCAGACTGTAGCCAATAAAACAATTATAACTTGATTCAAATCGACATAATTCAATCAATTTTCCACACGGATTCAAAATGTTTGCTGCTACATTATCTGAACAACATTTACTACATGATTAGCTAAGGGGACAGGTGTTACCAACCCCGATAAAAGCCCGGGCGGCCGGGGTGTCAAATACAAAGTGAGGGCAACCGGGCTAGGCTATCGCCAAAAAACAAATATAACTCTATTCAAATCGACATTTCTCAGTCCATTTTCAACACAGATTCATAATTTTTGTTGCTACGTTATCTGAACAACATCTACTACATGATTAAGTAGAGTGACAGGGGATACCCCCCCCCCCCCCCCCCCCGATAAATGATGTCTGGGAGACCAGGGTGTCAAATGCAAAGTAAAGGCTACCGGGCCACGCTGTAGCCAAGAAAACAATTATAATTCGATTCAAATCGACATAATTCAATTAGTTATCAGCACAGATTCATAACGTTTGCTGCTACGTTTTCTGAAAAACAAATACTACATAATTCGCTAGGGGGACAGGGGATACCATCCCCAATAAATGCCCGGGCGGCCGGGGTGTCAAATACAAAGTAAAGGCTATCATGCCAGGCTGTAGCCAAAAAAGAAATTATAACTCTATTCAAATCGACATAATTCAATCAATTTTCAACACAGATTCATAACGTTTGCTGCTACGTTATCTGAACATCATATACTACATGATTAGCAAGTGGGACATGGAATAACATCCCTGGTAAAAGCCTGGAGGGCCGGGGTGGCAAATACAAGGTAACAGCTACAGTGCAGGGCTGTAGCCAAGAAAATAATTATACCTCTATTCAAATCAACATAATTCAGTCCATTTTCAACACAGATTCATAATGTTTGCCGCTACGTTATCTGAACAACATTTACTACACGATTAGGTAGGGGGACAGGGTAAACATTCCCGATAAAAGCCCGGGAGGCCGGGGTGTCAAATGCAAAGTAACGGCTACCGGGCCAGGCTGTAGCCAAAATAAACAATTATAACTCTATTCAAATGGACACAATTCAGTCCATTTTCAACCCAGATTCATAATTGTTGCTGCTACGTTATCTGAACAACATCTACTACATGATTAGCTAAGGGGACAGGGGATACCACTCCCGATAAAAACCTGGGTGGCCGGGGTTGTAAATACAAAGTAACGGCTACCAGGTCAGGCTGTAGCCAAGAAAACTATTATAACTCGATTCAAATCGACATAATTCAATCAATTTTCAACACAGATTCAAAATGTTTACTGCTACATTATCTGAACAACATCTACTGTATGATTAGCTAAGGGGACAGGGGGATACCACTCCCGAGAAAAGCCCGGGAGGCCGGGGTGTCAAATACAATGTAACGGCTACCTTGCAAAGCTGTAGCCATGAAAAGTATTGTAACTCGATTCAAATCGACATCATTCAATCAATTTTCAACACAGATTCAAAATGTTTACTGCTACATTATCTGAACAACAACTACTGCATGATTAGGTCGGGGTACAGGGGGATACCACTCCCGATAAAAACCTGGGCGGCCGGCATGGCAAATACAAAGTAACGGTTACCTGGTCAGTCTTAGCCAAGAAAACAATTATAACTCTATTCAAATCAACATCATTCAGTCCATTTTCAACACAGATTCAAAATGTTTGCTGCTATGTTATCTGAACAACATCTACTACATGATTAGGTAGGTGGACAGGGGGATACCACTCCCGAGAAAAGCCCGGGAGGCCGGGGTGTCAAATACAATGTAACGGCTACCTTGCAGAGCTGTAGCCAAGAAAACTATTGTAACTCGATTCAAATCGACATCATTCAATCAATTTTCAACACAGATTCAAAATGTTTACTGCTACATTATCTGAACAACAACTACTGCATGATTAGGTCGGGGTACAGGGGGATACCACTCCCGATAAAAACCTGGGCGGCCGGCATGGCAAATACAAAGTAACGGTTACCTGGTCAGTCTTAGCCAAGAAAACAATTATAACTCTATTCAAATCGACATAATTCAATCAATTTTCAACACAGATTCATAACGTTTGCTGCTACGTTATCTGAACAACATATACTGCATGATTAGCAAGTGGGACATGGAATAACATCCCTGGTAAAAGCATGGAGGGCCGGGGTGGCAAATACAAGGTAACAGCTACAGTGCAGGGCTGTAGCCAAGAAAATAATTATACCTCTATTCAAATCAACATAATTCAGTCCATTTTCAACACAGATTCATAATGTTTGCTGCTACGTTATCTGAACAACATTTACTACACGATTAGGTAGGGGGACAGGGTAAACCATCCCCGATAAAAGCCCGGGAGGCCGGGGTGTCAAATGCAAAGTAACGGCTACCGGGCCAGGCTGTAGCCAAAATAAACAATTATAACTCTATTCAAATGGACACAATTCAGTCCATTTTCAACCCAGATTCATAATTGTTGCTGCTACGTTATCTGAACAACATCTACTACATGATTAGCTAAGGGGACAGGGGATACCACTCCCGATAAAAACCTGGGTGGCCGGGGTTGTAAATACAAAGTAACGGCTACCAGGTCAGGCTGTAGCCAAGAAAACTATTATAACTCGATTCAAATCGACATAATTCAATCAATTTTCAATACAGATTCAAAATGTTTGCTGCTACATTATCCAACAACATCTACTGCATGATTAGGTCGGGGGACAGGGGGATAACATCCCCGATAAAAGCCTAGGCGGCCGGGGTTTCAAATGCAAAGTAACGGGTACCGGGCCAGGCTGTAGCCAAGAAAGCAATTATAACTCGATTCAAATCGACATTTCTCAGTCCATTTTCAACACAGATTCATAATTTTTGTTGCTACGTTATTTGAACAACATTTACTACACGATTAGGTGGGGGACAGGGTAAACCATCCCCGATAAAAGCCCGACAGGCCGGGGTGTCAAATGCAAAACGGCTACCGGGCCAGGCTGTAGCCAAAATAAACAATTATAACTCTATTCAAATCGACACAATTCAGTCCATTTTCAACCCAGATTCATAATTGTTGCTGCTACGTTATCTGAACAACATCTACTACATGATTAGCTAAGGGGACAGGGGATACCACTCCCGATAAAAACCTGGATGGCCGGGGTTGTAAATACAAAGTAACGGCTACCAGGTCAGGCTGTAGCCAAGAAAACTATTATAACTCGATTCAAATCGACATCATTCAATCAATTTTTAACACAGATTCAAAATGTTTGCTGCTACGTTATCTGAACAACATCAACTACATGATTAGGTCGGGGACCAGGGGATACCACTCCCGATAAATGCTCAGGCGGCCGGGGTGTCAAATACAAAGTAACGGCTACCGGGCCAGGCTGTAGCCAAGAAAACAATTATACTAGTAATTCGATTCAAATCGACATAATTCAATCAATTTTCAATACAGATTCAAAATGTTTGCTGCTACATTATTTGAACAACATTTACTACTTGATTAGGTGGGGGTACTGGGGATAACATCCCCGATAAAAGCCTAGGCGGCCGGGGTGTCAAATGCAAAGTAACGGGTAACGGGCCAGACTGTAGCCAATAAAACAATTATAACTTGATTCAAATCGACATAATTCAATCAATTTTCCACACGGATTCAAAATGTTTGCTGCTACATTATCTGAACAACATTTACTACATGATTAGCTAAGGGGACAGGTGTTACCAACCCCGATAAAAGCCCGGGCGGCCAGGGTGTCAAATACAAAGTGAGGGCAACCGGGCTAGGCTATCGCCAAAAAACAAATATAACTCTATTCAAATCGACATTTCTCAGTCCATTTTCAACACAGATTCATAATTTTTGTTGCTACGTTATCTGAACAACATCTACTACATGATTAAGTAGAGTGACAGGGGATACCACCCCCGATAAATGTCTGGGAGGCCAGGGTGTCAAATGCAAAGAAAAGGCTACCGGGCCACGCTGTAGCCAAGAAAACAATTATAATTCGATTCAAATCGACATAATTCAATTAGTTATCAGCACAGATTCATAACGTTTGCTGCTACGTTTTCTGAAAAACAAATACTACATAATTCGCTAGGGGGACAGGGGATACCATCCCCGATAAATGCCCGGGCGGTCGGGGTGTCAAATACAAAGTAAAGGCTATCATGCCAGGCTGTAGCCAAAAAAGAAATTATAACTCTATTCAAATCGACATAATTCAATCAATTTTCAACACAGATTCATAACGTTTGCTGCTACGTTATCTGAACAACATATACTACATGATTAGCAAGTGGGACATGGAATAACATCCCTGGTAAAAGCCTTGAGGGCCGGGGTGGCAAATACAAGGTAACAGCTACAGTGCAGGGCTGTAGACAAGAAAATAATTATACCTCTATTCAAATCAACATAATTCAGTCCATTTTCAACACAGATTCATAATGTTTGCTGCTACGTTATCTGAACAACATTTACTACACGAGTAGGTAGGCGGACAGGGTAAACCATCCCCGATAAAAGCCCGGGAGGCCGGGGTGTCCAATGCAAAGTAACGGCTACCGGGCCAGGCTGTAGCCAAAATAAACAATTATAACTCTATTCAAATGGACACAATTCAGTCCATTTTCAACCCAGATTCATAATTGTTGCTGCTACGTTATCTGAACAACATCTACTACATGATTAGCTAAGGGGACAGGGGATACCACTCCCGATAAAAACCTGGATGGCCGGGGTTGTAAATACAAAGTAACGGCTACCAGGTCAGGCTGTAGCCAAGAAAACTATTATAACTCGATTCAAATCGACATCATTCAATCAATTTTCAACACAGATTCAAAATGTTTGCTGCTACGTTATCTGAACAACATCAACTACATGATTAGGTCGGGGACCAGGGGATACCATCCCCGATAAATGCTCAGGCGGCCGGGGTGTCAAATACAAAGTAACGGCTACCGGGCCAGGCTGTAGCCAAGAAAACAATTATACTAGTAATTCGATTCAAATCGACATAATTCAATCAATTTTCAATACAGATTCAAAATGTTTGCTGCTACATTATTTGAACAACATTTACTACTTGATTAGGTGGGGGTACTAGGGATAACATCCCCGATAAAAGCCTAGGCGGCCGGGGTGTCAAATGCAAAGTAACGGGTAACGGGCCAGACTGTAGCCAATAAAACAATTATAACTTGATTCAAATCGACATAATTCAATCAATTTTCCACACGGATTCAAAATGTTTGCTGCTACATTATCTGAACAACATTTACTACATGATTAGCTAAGGGGACAGGTGTTACCAACCCCGATAAAAGCCCGGGCGGCCAGGGTGTCAAATACAAAGTGAGGGCAACCGGGCTAGGCTATCGCCAAAAAACAAATATAACTCTATTCAAATCGACATTTCTCAGTCCATTTTCAACACAGATTCATAATTTTTGTTGCTACGTTATCTGAACAACATCTACTACATGATTAAGTAGAGTGACAGGGGATACCACCCCCGATAAATGTCTGGGAGGCCAGGGTGTCAAATGCAAAGTAAAGGCTACCGGGCCACGCTGTAGCCAAGAAAACAATTATAATTCGATTCAAATCGACATAATTCAATTAGTTATCAGCACAGATTCATAACGTTTGCTGCTACGTTTTCTGAAAAACAAATACTACATAATTCGCTAGGGGGACAGGGGATACCATCCCCGATAAATGCCCGGGCGGTCGGGGTGTCAAATACAAAGTAAAGGCTATCATGCCAGGCTGTAGCCAAAAAAGAAATTATAACTCTATTCAAATCGACATAATTCAATCAATTTTCAACACAGATTCATAACGTTTGCTGCTACGTTATCTGAACAACATATACTACATGATTAGCAAGTGGGACATGGAATAACATCCCTGGTAAAAGCCTTGAGGGCCGGGGTGGCAAATACAAGGTAACAGCTACAGTGCAGGGCTGTAGACAAGAAAATAATTATACCTCTATTCAAATCAACATAATTCAGTCCATTTTCAACACAGATTCATAATGTTTGCTGCTACGTTATCTGAACAACATTTACTACACGATTAGGTAGGGGGACAGGGTAAACCATCCCCGATAAAAGCCCGGGAGGCCGGGGTGTCAAATGCAAAGTAACGGCTACCAGGTCAGGCTGTAGCCAAGAAAACTATTATAACTCGATTCAAATCGACATCATTCAATCAATTTTCAATACAGATTCAAAATGTTTGCTGCTACATTATCCAACAACATCTACTGCATGATTAGGTCGGGGGACAGGGGGATAACATCCCCGATAAAAGCCTAGGCGGCCGGGGTTTCAAATGCAAAGTAACGGGTACCGGGCCAGGCTGTAGCCAAGAAAGCAATTATAACTCGATTCAAATCGACATAATTCAATCAATTTACAACACGGATTCAAAATGTTTGCTGCTACATTATCTGAACAACATCTTTTACATGATTAGCTAAGGGGGACAGGTGTTAACAACCCCGATAAAAGCCCGGGCGGCCGGGGTGTCAAATACAGAGTGAGGGCAACCGGGCTAGGCTATCGCCAAAAAACAAATATAACTCTATTCAAATCGACATTTCTCAGTCCATTTTCAACCCAGATTCATAATTGTTCCTGCTACGTTATCTGAACAACATTTACTACACGATTAGCTAAGGGGACAGGGGATACCACTCCCGATAAAAACCTGGATGGCCGGGGTTGTAAATACAAAGTAACGGCTACCAGGTCAGGCTGTAGCCAAGAAAACTATTATAACTCGATTCAAATCGACATCATTCAATCAATTTTCAACACAGATTCAAAATGTTTACAGCTACATTATTTGAACAACATCTACTGCATGATTAGGTAGGGGGACAGGGGGATACCACTCCCGAGAAAAGCCCGTGAGGCCGGGGTGTCAAATACAATGTAACGGCTACTTTGCAAAGCTGTAGCCAAGAAAACTATTGTAACTCGATTCAAATCGACATCATTCAATCAATTTTCAACACAGATTCAAAATGTTTACTGCTACATTATCTGAACAACATCTACTGCATGATTAGGTCGGGGGACAGGGGGATACCACTCCCGATAAAAACCTGGGCGGCTGGCATGGCAAATACAAAGTAACGGCTACCTGGTCAGTCTTAGCCAAGAAAACAATTATAACTCTATTTAAATCAACATCATTCAGTCCATTTTCAACACAGATTCAAAACGTTTGCTGCTACGATATCTGAACAACACATACTACATGATTAGCAAGTGGGACATGGATTAACATCCCCGATAAAAGCCTAGGCGGCCGGGGTGTCAAATACAAAGTAACGGCTACCTGGTCAGTCTTAGCCAAGAAAACAATTATAACTCTATTCAAATCAACATCATTCAGTCCATTTTCAACACAGATTCAAAATGTTTGCTGCTACGTTATCTGAACAACATCTACTCCACGATTAGGTAGGTGGACAGGGGGATACCACTCCCGATAAAAACCTGGACGGCCAGGTTGGCAAATACAATGTAACGTCTACCTTACAGGACTGTAGCCAACAAAACTATTATACCTCTATTCAAATCAACATAATTCAGTCCATATTCAACACAGATTCATAATTGTTCCTGCTACGTTATCTGAACAACATCAACTACATGATTAGGTAGGGGGACAGGGGATACCATCCCCGATAAATGCTCAGGCGGCCGGGGTGTCAAATGCAAAGTAACGGCTACCGGGCCAGGCTGTAGCCAAAATAAACAATTATAACTCTATTCAAATGGACACAATTCAGTCCATTTTCAACCCAGATTCATAATTGATGCTGCTACGTTATCTGAACAACATCTACTACATGATTAGCTAAGGGGACAGGGGATACCACTCCCGATAAAAACCTGGGTGGCCGGGGTTGCAAATATAAAGTAACGGCTACCAGGTCAGGCTGTAGCCAAGAAAACTATTATAACTCGATTCAAATCGACATCATTCAATCAATTTTCAACACAGATTCATAATTGTTGCTGCTACGTTATCTGAACAACATTTACTACACGATTAGGTAGGGGGACAGGGGGATACCACTCCCGAGAAAAGCACGGGAGGCCGGGTTGTCAAATAAAACGTAACGGCTACCTTGCAGAGCTGTAGCCAAGAAAACTATTGTAACTCGATTCAAATCGACATCATTCAATCAATTTTCAACACAGATTCAAAATGTTTACTGCTACATTATCTGAACAACATCTACTGCATGATTAGGTCGGGGGACAGGGGGATACCACTCCCGATAAAAACCTGGGCGGCCGGCATGGCAAATACAAATTAACGGCTACCTGGTCAGTCTTAGCCAAGAAAACAATTATAACTCTATTCAAATCAACATCATTCAGTCCATTTTCAACACAGATTCAAAATGTTTGCTGCTACGTTATCTGAACAACATCAACTACATGATTAGGAAGGGGGACAGGGGATACCATCCCCGATAAATGCTCAGGCGGCCGGGGTGTCAAATACAAAGTAACGGCTACCGGGCCAGGCTGTAACCAAGAAAACAATTATACTAGTAATTCGATTTCAATCGACATAATGCAATCAATTTTCAATATTTGCTGCTACATTATCCAACAACATTTACTACTTGATAAGGTGGGGGACTGGGGATAACATCCCTGGTAAAAGCCTAGGCGGCCGGGGTGTCAAATGCAAAGTAACGTCTACCGGGCAAGGCTGTAGCCAAAATAAAAAATTATAACTCTATTCAAATGGACACAATTCAGTCCATTTTCAACACAGATTCATAATTGTTGCTGCTACGTTATCTGAACAACATTTACTACACGATTAGGTAGGGGGACAGGGGGATACCACTCCCGAGAAAAGCACGGGAGGCCGGGTTGTCAAATAAAACGTAACGGCTACCTTGCAGAGCTGTAGCCAACAAAACTATTATAACTCGATTCAAATCGACATCATTCAATCAATTTTCAACACATATTCAAAATGTTAACTGCTACATTATCTGAACAACATCTACTGCATGATTAGGTCGGGGGACAGGGGGATACCACTCCCGAGAAAAGCCCGGGAGGCCGGGGTGTCAAATAAAATGTAACGGCTACCTTGCAGAGCTGTAGCCAAGAAAACTATTGTAACTCGATTCAAATCGACATCATTCAATCAATTTTCAACACAGATTCAAAATGTTTACTGCTACATTATCTGAACAACATCTTTTACATGATTAGCTAAGGGGACAGGGGATACCACTCCCGATAAAAACCTGGGTGGCCGGGGTTGCAAATATAAAGTAACGGCTACCAGGTCAGGCTGTAGCCAAGAAAACTATTATAACTCGATTCAAATCGACATCATTCAATCAATATTCAACACAGATTCGAAATGTTTACTGCTACATTATCTGAACAACATCTACTGCATGATTAGGTCGGGGGACAGGGGGATACCACTCCCGATAAAAACCTGGGCGGCCGGCATGGCAAATACAAAGTAACGGCTACCTGGTCAGTCTTAGCCAAGAAAACAATTATAACTCTATTCAAATCAACATCATTCAGTCCATTTTCAACACAGATTCATAATTGTTCCTGCTACGTTATCTGAACAACATCAACTACATGATTAGGTAGGGGGACAGGGGATACCATCCCCGATAAATGCTCAGGCGGCCGGGGTGTCAAATACAAAGTAACGGCTACCGGGCCAGGCTGTAACCAAGAAAACAATTATACTAGTAATTCGATTTCAATCGACATAATACAATCAATTTTCAATACAGATCCAAAATGTTTGCTGCTACATTATCCAACAACATTTACTACTTGATTAGGTGGGGGGACTGGGGATAACATCCCTGGTAAAAGCCTAGGCGGCCAGGGTGTCAAATGCAAAGTAACGGCTACCAGGTCAGGCTGTAGCCAAGAAAACTATTATAACTCGATTCAAATCGACATCATTCAATCAATTTTCAACACAGATTCAAAATGTTTACTGCTACATTATCTGAACAACATCTACTGCATGATTAGGTCGGGGGCAGGGGGATACCACTCCCGATAAAAACCTGGGCGGCCGGCATGGCAAATACAAAGTAACGGCTACCTGGTCAGTCTTAGCCAAGAAAACAATTATAACTCTATTCAAATCAACATCATTCAGTCCATTTTCAACACAGATTCAAAATGTTTGCTGCTACGTTATCTAAACAACATCTACTACATGATTAGGTAGGTGGACAGGGGGATACCAGTCCCGATAAAAACATGGACAGCCAGGTTGGCAAATACAATGTAGCGTCTACCTTACAGGACTGTAGCCAACAAAACTATTATACCTCTATTCAAATCAACATAATTCAGTCCATATTCAACACAGATTCATAATTGTTCCTGCTACGTTATCTGAACAACATCAACTACATGATTAGGTAGGGGGACAGGGGATACCATCCCCGATAAATGCTCAGGCGGCCGGGGTGTCAAATGCAAAGTAACGGCTACCGGGCCAGGCTGTAGCCAAAATAAACAATTATAACTCTATTCAAATGGACACAATTCAGTCCATTTTCAACCCAGATTCATAATTGATGCTGCTACGTTATCTGAACAACATCTACTACATGATTAGCTAAGGGGACAGGGGATACCACTCCCGATAAAAACCTGGGTGGCCGGGGTTGCAAATATAAAGTAACGGCTACCAGGTCAGGCTGTAGCCAACAAAACTAGTATAACTCGATTCAAATCGACATCATTCAATCAATTTTCAACACAGATTCATAATTGTTGCTGCTACGTTATCTGAACAACATTTACTACACGATTAGGTAGGGGGACAGGGGGATACCACTCCCGAGAAAAGCACGGGAGGCCGGGTTGTCAAATAAAACGTAACGGCTACCTTGCAGAGCTGTAGCCAAGAAAACTATTGTAACTCGATTCAAATCGACATCATTCAATCAATTTTCAACACAGATTCAAAATGTTTACTGCTACATTATCTGAACAACATCTACTGCATGATTAGGTCGGGGGACAGGGGGATACCACTCCCGATAAAAACCTGGGCGGCCGGCATGGCAAATACAAATTAACGGCTACCTGGTCAGTCTTAGCCAAGAAAACAATTATAACTCTATTCAAATCAACATCATTCAGTCCATTTTCAACACAGATTCAAAATGTTTGCTGCTACGTTATCTGAACAACATCAACTACATGATTAGGAAGGGGGACAGGGGATACCATCCCCGATAAATGCTCAGGCGGCCGGGGTGTCAAATACAAAGTAACGGCTACCGGGCCAGGCTGTAACCAAGAAACCAATTATACTAGTAATTCGATTTCAATCGACATAATGCAATCAATTTTCAATACAGATTCAAAATGTTTGCTGCTACATTATCCAACAACATTTACTACTTGATTAGGTGGGGGAACTGGGGATAACATCCCTGGTAAAAGCCTAGGCGGCCAGGGTGTCAAATGCAAAGTAACGGCTACCAGGTCAGGCTGTAGCCAACAAAACTATTATAACTCGATTCAAATCGACATCATTCAATCAATTTTCAACACAGATTCAAAATGTTTACTGCTACATTATCTGAACAACATCTACTGCATGATTAGGTCGGGGGACAGGGGGATACCACTCCCGACAAAAACCTGGGCGGCCGGCATGGCAAATACAAAGTAACGGCTACCTGGTTAGTCTTAGCCAAGAAAACAATTATAACTCTATTCAAATCAACATCATTCAGTCCATTTTCAACACAGATTCAAAATGTTTGCTGCTACGTTATCTAAACAACATCTACTACATGATTAGGTAGGTGGACATGGGGATACCACTCCCGATAAAAACATGGACAGCCAGGTTGGCAAATACAATGTAACGTCTACCTTACAGGACTGTAGCCAACAAAACTATTATACCTCTATTCAAATCAACATAATTCAGTCCATATTCAACACAGATTCATAATTGTTCCTGCTACGTTATCTGAACAACATCAACTACATGATTAGGTAGGGGGACAGGGGATACCATCCCCGATAAATGCTCAGGCGGCCGGGGTGTCAAATGCAAAGTAACGGCTACCGGGCCAGGCTGTAGCCAAAATAAACAATTATAACTCTATTCAAATGGACACAATTCAGTCCATTTTCAACCCAGATTCATAATTGATGCTGCTACGTTATCTGAACAACATCTACTACATGATTAGCTAAGGGGACAGGGGATACCACTCCCGATAAAACCTGGGTGGCCGGGGTTGCAAATATAAAGTAACGGCTACCAGGTCAGGCTGTAGCCAACAAAACTAGTATAACTCGATTCAAATCGACATCATTCAATCAATTTTCAACACAAATTCATAATTGTTGCTGCTACGTTATCTGAACAACATTTACTACACGATTAGGTAGAGGACAGGGGGATACCACTCCCGAGAAAAGCCCGGGAGGCCGGGTTGTCAAATAAAACGTAACGGCTACCTTGCAGAGCTGTAGCCAAGAAAACTATTGTAACTCGATTCAAATCGACATCATTCAATCAATTTTCAACACAGATTCAAAATGTTTACTGCTACATTATCTGAACAACATCTACTGCATGATTAGGTCGGGGGACAGGGGGATACCACTCCCGATAAAAACCTGGGCGGCCGGCATGGCAAATACAAATTAACGGCTACCTGGTCAGTCTTAGCCAAGAAAACAATTATAACTCTATTCAAATCAACATCATTCAGTCCATTTTCAACACAGATTCAAAATGTTTGCTGCTACGTTATCTGAACAACATCAACTACATGATTAGGAAGGGGGACAGGGGATACCATCCCCGATAAATGCTCAGGCGGCCGGGGTGTCAAATACAAAGTAACGGCTACCGGGCCAGGCTGTAACCAAGAAACCAATTATACTAGTAATTCGATTTCAATCGACATAATGCAATCAATTTTCAATACAGATTCAAAATGTTTGCTGCTACATTATCCAACAACATTTACTACTTGATTAGGTGGGGGACTGGGGATAACATCCCTGGTAAAAGCCTAGGCGGCCGGGGTGTCAAATGCAAAGTAACGTCTACCGGGCAAGGCTGTAGCCAAAATAAAAAATTATAACTCTATTCAAATGGACACAATTCAGTCCATTTTCAACACAGATTCATAATTGTTGCTGCTACGTTATCTGAACAACATCTACTACATGATTAGCTAAGGGGACAGGGGATACCACTCCCGATAAAAACCTGGGTAGCCGGGGTTGCAAATATAAAGTAACGGCTACCAGGTCAGGCTGTAGCCAACAAAACTATTATAACTCGATTCAAATCGACATCATTCAATCAATTTTCAACACAGATTCAAAATGTTTACTGCTACATTATCTGAACAACATCTACTGCATGATTAGGTCGGGGGACAGGGGGATACCACTCCCGAGAAAAGCCCGGGAGGCCGGGGTGTCAAATAAAATGTAACGGCTACCTTGCAGAGCTGTAGCCAAGAAAACTATTGTAACTCGATTCAAATCGACATCATTCAATCAATTTTCAACACAGATTCAAAATGTTTACTGCTACATTATCTGAACAACATCTACTACATGATTAGCTAAGGGGACAGGGGATACCACTCCCGATAAAAACCTGGGTGGCCGGGGTTGCAAATAAAATGTAACGGCTACCAGGTCAGGCTGTAGCCAAGAAAACTATTATAACTCGATTCAAATCGACATCATTCAATCAATTTTCAACACAGATTCGAAATGTTTACTGCTACATTATCTGAACAACATCTACTGCATGATTAGGTCGGGGGACAGGGGGATACCACTCCCGATAAAAACCTGGGCGGCCGGCATGGCAAATACAAAGTAACGGCTACCTGGTCAGTCTTAGCCAAGAAAACAATTATAACTCTATTCAAATCAACATCATTCAGTCCATTTTCAACACAGATTCATAATTGTTCCTGCTACGTTATCTGAACAACATCAACTACATGATTAGGTAGGGGGACAGGGGATACCATCCCCGATAAATGCTCAGGCGGCCGGGGTGTCAAATACAAAGTAACGGCTACCGGGCCAGGCTGTAACCAAGAAAACAATTATACTAGTAATTCGATTTCAATCGACATAATGCAATCAATTTTCAATACAGATCCAAAATGTTTGCTGCTACATTATCCAACAACATTTACTACTTGATTAGGTCGGGGGACTGGGGATAACATCCCTGGTAAAAGCCTAGGCGGCCAGGGTGTCAAATGCAAAGTAACGGCTACCAGGTCAGGCTGTAGCCAAGAAAACTATTATAACTCGATTCAAATCGACATCATTCAATCAATTTTCAACACAGATTCAAAATGTTTACTGCTACATTATCTGAACAACATCTACTGCATGATTAGGTCGGGGGACAGGGGGATACCACTCCCGACAAAAACCTGGGCGGCCGGCATGGCAAATACAAAGTAACGGCTACCTGGTCAGTCTTAGCCAAGAAAACAATTATAACTCTATTCAAATCAACATCATTCAGTCCATTTTCAACACAGATTCAAAATGTTTGCTGCTACGTTATCTAAACAACATCTACTACATGATTAGGTAGGTGGACAGGGGGATACCACTCCCGATAAAAACCTGGACAGCCAGGTTGGCAAATACAATGTAACGTCTACCTTACAGGACTGTAGCCAACAAAACTATTATACCTCTATTCAAATCAACATCATTCAGTCCATATTCAACACAGATTCATAATTGTTCCTGCTAAGTTATCTGAACAACATCAACTACATGATTAGGTAGGGGGACAGGGGATACCATCCCCGATAAATGCTCAGGCGGTCAAATGCAAAGTAACGGCTACCGGGCCAGGCTGTAACCAAGAAACCAATTATACTAGTAATTCGATTTTAATCGACATAATGCAATCAATTTTCAATACAGATTCAAAATGTTTGCTGCTACATTATCCAACAACATTTACTTCTTGATTAGGTGGGGGACTGGGGATAACATCCCTGGTAAAAGCCTAGGCGGCCGGGGTGTCAAATGCAAAGTAACGTCTACCGGGCAAGGCTGTAGCCAAAATAAAAAATTATAACTCTATTCAAATGGACACAATTCAGTCCATTTTCAACACAGATTCATAATTGTTGCTGCTACGTTATCTGAACAACATCTACTACATGATTAGCTAAGGGGGCAAGGGATACCTCTCCTGATAAAAACCTGGGTAGCCGGGGTTGCAAATATAAAGTAACGGCTACCAGGTCAGGCTGTAGCCAAGAAAACTATTATAACTCGATTCAAATCGACATCATTCAATCAATTTTCAACACAGATTCAAAATGTTTACTGCTACATTATCTGAACAACATCTACTGCATGATTAGGTAGGGGGACAGGGGGATACCACTCCCGAGAAAAGCCCGGGAGGCCGGGGTGTCAAATAAAATGTAACGGCTACCTTGCAGAGCTGTAGCCAAGAAAACTATTGTAACTCGATTCAAATCGACATCATTCAATCAATTTTCAACACAGATTCAAAATGTTTACTGCTACATTATCTGAACAACATCTACTACATGATTAGCTAAGGGGACAGGGGATACCACTCCCGATAAAAACCTGGGTAGCCGGGGTTGCAAATATAAAGTAACGGCTACCAGGTCAGGCTGTAGCCAAGAAAACTATTATAACTCGATTCAAATCGACATCATTCAATCAATTTTCAACACAGATTCGAAATGTTTACTGCTACATTATCTGAACAACATCTACTGCATGATTAGGTAGGGGGACAGGGGGATACCACTCCCGATAAAAACCTGGGCGGCCGGCATGGCAAATACAAAGTAACGGCTACCTGGTCAGTCTTAGCCAAGAAAACAATTATAACTCTATTCAAATCAACATCATTCAGTCCATTTTCAACACAGATTCATAATTGTTCCTGCTACGTTATCTGAACAACATCAACTACATGATTAGGTAGGGGGACAGGGGATACCATCCCCGATAAATGCTCAGGCGGCCGGGGTGTCAAATACAAAGTAACGGCTACCGGGCGAGGCTGTAACCAAGAAAACAATTATACTAGTAATTCGATTTCAATCGACATAATGCAATCAATTTTCAATACAGATCCAAAATGTTTGCTGTTACATTATCCAACAACATTTACTACTTGATTAGGTGGGGGGACTGGGGATAACATCCCTGGTAAAAGCCTAGGCGGCCAGGGTGTCAAATGCAAAGTAACGGCTACCAGGTCAGGCTGTAGCCAAGAAAACTATTATAACTCGATTCAAATCGACATCATTCAATCAATTTTCAACACAGATTCAAAATGTTTACTGCTACATTATCTGAACAACATCTACTGCATGATTAGGTCGGGGGACAGGGGGATACCACTCCCGACAAAAACCTGGGCGGCCGGCATGGCAAATACAAAGTAACGGCTACCTGGTCAGTCTTAGCCAAGAAAACAATTATAACTCTATTCAAATCAACATCATTCAGTCCATTTTCAACACAGATTCAAAATGTTTGCTGCTACGTTATCTAAACAACATCTACTACATGATTAGGTAGGTGGACAGGGGGATACCACTCCCGATAAAAACCTGGACGGCCAGGTTGGCAAATACAATGTAGCGTCTACCTTACAGGACTGTAGCCAACAAAACTATTATACCTCTATTCAAATCAACATAATTCAGTCCATATTCAACACAGATTCATAATTGTTCCTGCTACGTTATCTGAACAACATCAACTACATGATTAGGTAGGGGGACAGGGGATACCATCCCCGATAAATGCTCAGGCGGCCGGGGTGTCAAATGCAAAGTAACGGCTACCGGGCCAGGCTGTAGCCAAAATAAACAATTATAACTCTATTCAAATGGACACAATTCAGTCCATTTTCAACCCAGATTCATAATTGATGCTGCTACGTTATCTGAACAACATCAACTACATTATCCAACAACATTTACTACTTGATTAGGTGGGGGACTGGGGATAACATCCCTGGTAAAAGCCTAGGCGGCCGGGGTGTCAAATGCAAAGTAACGTCTACCGGGCAAGGCTGTAGCCAAAATAAAAAATTATAACTCTATTCAAATGGACACAATTCAGTCCATTTTCAACACAGATTCATAATTGTTGCTGCTACGTTATCTGAACAACATCTACTACATGATTAGCTAAGGGGACAGGGGATACCACTCCCGATAAAAACCTGGGTAGCCGGGGTTGCAAATATAAAGTAACGGCTACCAGGTCAGGCTGTAGCCAAGAAAACTATTATAACTCGATTCAAATCGACATTATTCAATCAATTTTCAACACGGATTCAAAATGTTTACTGCTACATTATCTGAACAACATCTACTGCATGATTAGGTCGGGGGACAGGGGGATACCACTCCCGAGAAAAGCCCGGGAGGCCGGGATGTCAAATAAAATGTAACGGCTACCTTGCAGAGATGTAGCCAAGAAAACTATTGTAACTCGATTCAAATCGACATCATTCAATCAATTTTCAACACAGATTCAAAATGTTTACTGCTACATTATCTGAACAACATCTACTGCATGATTAGGTCGGGGGACAGGGGGATACCACTCCCGACAAAAACCTGGGCGGCCGGCATGGCAAATACAAAGTAACGGCTACCTGGTCAGTCTTAGCCAAGAAAACAATTATAACTCTATTTAAATCAACATCATTCAGTCCATTTTCAACACAGATTCAAAATGTTTGCTGCTACGTTATCTAAACAACATCTACTACATGATAAGGTAGGTGGACAGGGGGATACCACTCCCGATAAAAACATGGACAGCCAGGTTGGCAAATACAATGTAGCGTCTACCTTACAGGACTGTAGCCAACAAAACTATTATACCTCTATTCAAATCAACATAATTCAGTCCATATTCAACACAGATTCATAATTGTTCCTGCTACGTTATCTGAACAACATCAACTACATGATTAGGTAGGGGGACAGGGGATACCATCCCCGATAAATGCTCAGGCGGCCGGGGTGATTCAAATCGACATCATTCAATCAATTTTCAACACAGATTCAAAATGTTTACTGCTACATTATCTGAACAACATCTACTACATGATTAGCTAAGGGGACAGGGGATACCACTCCCGATAAAAACCTGGGTGGCCGGGGTTGCAAATATAAAGTAACGGCTACCAGGTCAGGCTGTAGCCAAGAAAACTATTATAACTCGATTCAAATCGACATCATTCAATCAATTTTCAACACAGATTCGAAATGTTTACTGCTACATTATCTGAACAACATCTACTGCATGATTAGGTAGGGGGACAGGGGGATACCACTCCCGATAAAAACCTGGGCGGCCGGCATGGCAAATACAAAGTAACGGCTACCTGGTCAGTCTTAGCCAAGAAAACAATTATAACTCTATTCAAATCAACATCATTCAGTCCATTTTCAACACAGATTCATAATTGTTCCTGCTACGTTATCTGAACAACATCAACTACATGATTAGGTAGGGGGACAGGGGATACCATCCCCGATAAATGCTCAGGCGGCCGGGGTGTCAAATACAAAGTAACGGCTACCGGGCGAGGCTGTAACCAAGAAAACAATTATACTAGTAATTCGATTTCAATCGACATAATGCAATCAATTTTCAATACAGATCCAAAATGTTTGCTGTTACATTATCCAACAACATTTACTACTTGATTAGGTGGGGGGACTGGGGATAACATCCCTGGTAAAAGCCTAGGCGGCCAGGGTGTCAAATGCAAAGTAACGGCTACCAGGTCAGGCTGTAGCCAAGAAAACTATTATAACTCGATTCAAATCGACATCATTCAATCAATTTTCAACACAGATTCAAAATGTTTACTGCTACATTATCTGAACAACATCTACTGCATGATTAGGTCGGGGGACAGGGGGATACCACTCCCGACAAAAACCTGGGTGGCCGGCATGGCAAATACAAAGTAACGGCTACCTGGTCAGTCTTAGCCAAGAAAACAATTATAACTCTATTCAAATCAACATCATTCAGTCCATTTTCAACACAGATTCAAAATGTTTGCTGCTACGTTATCTAAACAACATCTACTACATGATTAGGTAGGTGGACAGGGGGATACCACTCCCGATAAAAACCTGGACGGCCAGGTTGGCAAATACAATGTAGCGTCTACCTTACAGGACTGTAGCCAACAAAACTATTATACCTCTATTCAAATCAACATAATTCAGTCCATATTCAACACAGATTCATAATTGTTCCTGCTACGTTATCTGAACAACATCAACTACATGATTAGGTAGGGGGACAGGGGATACCATCCCCGATAAATGCTCAGGCGGCCGGGGTGTCAAATGCAAAGTAACGGCTACCGGGCCAGGCTGTAGCCAAAATAAACAATTATAACTCTATTCAAATGGACACAATTCAGTCCATTTTCAACCCAGATTCATAATTGATGCTGCTACGTTATCTGAACAACATCAACTACATTATCCAACAACATTTACTACTTGATTAGGTGGGGGACTGGGGATAACATCCCTGGTAAAAGCCTAGGCGGCCGGGGTGTCAAATGCAAAGTAACGTCTACCGGGCAAGGCTGTAGCCAAAATAAAAAATTATAACTCTATTCAAATGGACACAATTCAGTCCATTTTCAACACAGATTCATAATTGTTGCTGCTACGTTATCTGAACAACATCTACTACATGATTAGCTAAGGGGACAGGGGATACCACTCCCGATAAAAACCTGGGTAGCCGGGGTTGCAAATATAAAGTAACGGCTACCAGGTCAGGCTGTAGCCAAGAAAACTATTATAACTCGATTCAAATCGACATTATTCAATCAATTTTCAACACAGATTCAAAATGTTTACTGCTACATTATCTGAACAACATCTACTGCATGATTAGGTCGGGGGACAGGGGGATACCACTCCCGAGAAAAGCCCGGGAGGCCGGGGTGTCAAATAAAATGTAACGGCTACCTTGCAGAGATGTAGCCAAGAAAACTATTATAACTCGATTCAAATCGACATCATTCAATCAATTTTCAACACAGATTCAAAATGTTTACTGCTACATTATCTGAACAACATCTACTGCATGATTAGGTAGGGGGACAGGGGGATACCACTCCCGAGAAAAGCCCGGGAGGCCGGGGTGTCAAATAAAATGTAACGGCTACCTTGCAGAGCTGTAGCCAAGAAAACTATTGTAACTCGATTCAAATCGACATCATTCAATCAATTTTCAACACAGATTCAAAATGTTTACTGCTACATTATCTGAACAACATCTACTACATGATTAGCTAAGGGGACAGGGGATACCACTCCCGATAAAAACCTGGGTAGCCGGGGTTGCAAATATAAAGTAACGGCTACCAGGTCAGGCTGTAGCCAAGAAAACTATTATAACTCGATTCAAATCGACATCATTCAATCAATTTTCAACACAGATTCGAAATGTTTACTGCTACATTATCTGAACAACATCTACTGCATGATTAGGTAGGGGGACAGGGGGATACCACTCCCGATAAAAACCTGGGCGGCCGGCATGGCAAATACAAAGTAACGGCTACCTGGTCAGTCTTAGCCAAGAAAACAATTATAACTCTATTCAAATCAACATCATTCAGTCCATTTTCAACACAGATTCATAATTGTTCCTGCTACGTTATCTGAACAACATCAACTACATGATTAGGTAGGGGGACAGGGGATACCATCCCCGATAAATGCTCAGGCGGCCGGGGTGTCAAATACAAAGTAACGGCTACCGGGCGAGGCTGTAACCAAGAAAACAATTATACTAGTAATTCGATTTCAATCGACATAATGCAATCAATTTTCAATACAGATCCAAAATGTTTGCTGTTACATTATCCAACAACATTTACTACTTGATTAGGTGGGGGGACTGGGGATAACATCCCTGGTAAAAGCCTAGGCGGCCAGGGTGTCAAATGCAAAGTAACGGCTACCAGGTCAGGCTGTAGCCAAGAAAACTATTATAACTCGATTCAAATCGACATCATTCAATCAATTTTCAACACAGATTCAAAATGTTTACTGCTACATTATCTGAACAACATCTACTGCATGATTAGGTCGGGGGACAGGGGGATACCACTCCCGACAAAAACCTGGGCGGCCGGCATGGCAAATACAAAGTAACGGCTACCTGGTCAGTCTTAGCCAAGAAAACAATTATAACTCTATTCAAATCAACATCATTCAGTCCATTTTCAACACAGATTCAAAATGTTTGCTGCTACGTTATCTAAACAACATCTACTACATGATTAGGTAGGTGGACAGGGGGATACCACTCCCGATAAAAACCTGGACGGCCAGGTTGGCAAATACAATGTAGCGTCTACCTTACAGGACTGTAGCCAACAAAACTATTATACCTCTATTCAAATCAACATAATTCAGTCCATATTCAACACAGATTCATAATTGTTCCTGCTACGTTATCTGAACAACATCAACTACATGATTAGGTAGGGGGACAGGGGATACCATCCCCGATAAATGCTCAGGCGGCCGGGGTGTCAAATGCAAAGTAACGGCTACCGGGCCAGGCTGTAGCCAAAATAAACAATTATAACTCTATTCAAATGGACACAATTCAGTCCATTTTCAACCCAGATTCATAATTGATGCTGCTACGTTATCTGAACAACATCAACTACATTATCCAACAACATTTACTACTTGATTAGGTGGGGGACTGGGGATAACATCCCTGGTAAAAGCCTAGGCGGCCGGGGTGTCAAATGCAAAGTAACGTCTACCGGGCAAGGCTGTAGCCAAAATAAAAAATTATAACTCTATTCAAATGGACACAATTCAGTCCATTTTCAACACAGATTCATAATTGTTGCTGCTACGTTATCTGAACAACATCTACTACATGATTAGCTAAGGGGACAGGGGATACCACTCCCGATAAAAACCTGGGTAGCCGGGGTTGCAAATATAAAGTAACGGCTACCAGGTCAGGCTGTAGCCAAGAAAACTATTATAACTCGATTCAAATCGACATTATTCAATCAATTTTCAACACGGATTCAAAATGTTTACTGCTACATTATCTGAACAACATCTACTGCATGATTAGGTCGGGGGACAGGGGGATACCACTCCCGAGAAAAGCCCGGGAGGCCGGGATGTCAAATAAAATGTAACGGCTACCTTGCAGAGATGTAGCCAAGAAAACTATTGTAACTCGATTCAAATCGACATCATTCAATCAATTTTCAACACAGATTCAAAATGTTTACTGCTACATTATCTGAACAACATCTACTGCATGATTAGGTCGGGGGACAGGGGGATACCACTCCCGACAAAAACCTGGGCGGCCGGCATGGCAAATACAAAGTAACGGCTACCTGGTCAGTCTTAGCCAAGAAAACAATTATAACTCTATTTAAATCAACATCATTCAGTCCATTTTCAACACAGATTCAAAATGTTTGCTGCTACGTTATCTAAACAACATCTACTACATGATAAGGTAGGTGGACAGGGGGATACCACTCCCGATAAAAACATGGACAGCCAGGTTGGCAAATACAATGTAGCGTCTACCTTACAGGACTGTAGCCAACAAAACTATTATACCTCTATTCAAATCAACATAATTCAGTCCATATTCAACACAGATTCATAATTGTTCCTGCTACGTTATCTGAACAACATCAACTACATGATTAGGTAGGGGGACAGGGGATACCATCCCCGATAAATGCTCAGGCGGCCGGGGTGATTCAAATCGACATCATTCAATCAATTTTCAACACAGATTCAAAATGTTTACTGCTACATTATCTGAACAACATCTACTACATGATTAGCTAAGGGGACAGGGGATACCACTCCCGATAAAAACCTGGGTGGCCGGGGTTGCAAATATAAAGTAACGGCTACCAGGTCAGGCTGTAGCCAAGAAAACTATTATAACTCGATTCAAATCGACATCATTCAATCAATTTTCAACACAGATTCGAAATGTTTACTGCTACATTATCTGAACAACATCTACTGCATGATTAGGTAGGGGGACAGGGGGATACCACTCCCGATAAAAACCTGGGCGGCCGGCATGGCAAATACAAAGTAACGGCTACCTGGTCAGTCTTAGCCAAGAAAACAATTATAACTCTATTCAAATCAACATCATTCAGTCCATTTTCAACACAGATTCATAATTGTTCCTGCTACGTTATCTGAACAACATCAACTACATGATTAGGTAGGGGGACAGGGGATACCATCCCCGATAAATGCTCAGGCGGCCGGGGTGTCAAATACAAAGTAACGGCTACCGGGCGAGGCTGTAACCAAGAAAACAATTATACTAGTAATTCGATTTCAATCGACATAATGCAATCAATTTTCAATACAGATCCAAAATGTTTGCTGTTACATTATCCAACAACATTTACTACTTGATTAGGTGGGGGGACTGGGGATAACATCCCTGGTAAAAGCCTAGGCGGCCAGGGTGTCAAATGCAAAGTAACGGCTACCAGGTCAGGCTGTAGCCAAGAAAACTATTATAACTCGATTCAAATCGACATCATTCAATCAATTTTCAACACAGATTCAAAATGTTTACTGCTACATTATCTGAACAACATCTACTGCATGATTAGGTCGGGGGACAGGGGGATACCACTCCCGACAAAAACCTGGGTGGCCGGCATGGCAAATACAAAGTAACGGCTACCTGGTCAGTCTTAGCCAAGAAAACAATTATAACTCTATTCAAATCAACATCATTCAGTCCATTTTCAACACAGATTCAAAATGTTTGCTGCTACGTTATCTAAACAACATCTACTACATGATTAGGTAGGTGGACAGGGGGATACCACTCCCGATAAAAACCTGGACGGCCAGGTTGGCAAATACAATGTAGCGTCTACCTTACAGGACTGTAGCCAACAAAACTATTATACCTCTATTCAAATCAACATAATTCAGTCCATATTCAACACAGATTCATAATTGTTCCTGCTACGTTATCTGAACAACATCAACTACATGATTAGGTAGGGGGACAGGGGATACCATCCCCGATAAATGCTCAGGCGGCCGGGGTGTCAAATGCAAAGTAACGGCTACCGGGCCAGGCTGTAGCCAAAATAAACAATTATAACTCTATTCAAATGGACACAATTCAGTCCATTTTCAACCCAGATTCATAATTGATGCTGCTACGTTATCTGAACAACATCAACTACATTATCCAACAACATTTACTACTTGATTAGGTGGGGGACTGGGGATAACATCCCTGGTAAAAGCCTAGGCGGCCGGGGTGTCAAATGCAAAGTAACGTCTACCGGGCAAGGCTGTAGCCAAAATAAAAAATTATAACTCTATTCAAATGGACACAATTCAGTCCATTTTCAACACAGATTCATAATTGTTGCTGCTACGTTATCTGAACAACATCTACTACATGATTAGCTAAGGGGACAGGGGATACCACTCCCGATAAAAACCTGGGTAGCCGGGGTTGCAAATATAAAGTAACGGCTACCAGGTCAGGCTGTAGCCAAGAAAACTATTATAACTCGATTCAAATCGACATTATTCAATCAATTTTCAACACAGATTCAAAATGTTTACTGCTACATTATCTGAACAACATCTACTGCATGATTAGGTCGGGGGACAGGGGGATACCACTCCCGAGAAAAGCCCGGGAGGCCGGGGTGTCAAATAAAATGTAACGGCTACCTTGCAGAGATGTAGCCAAGAAAACTATTGTAACTCGATTCAAATCGACATCATTCAATCAATTTTCAACACAGATTCAAAATGTTTACTGCTACATTATCTGAACAACATCTACTGCATGATTAGGTCGGGGGACAGGGGGATACCACTCCCGACAAAAACCTGGGCGGCCGGCATGGCAAATACAAAGTAACGGCTACCTGGTCAGTCTTAGCCAAGAAAACAATTATAACTCTATTTAAATCAACATCATTCAGTCCATTTTCAACACAGATTCAAAATGTTTGCTGCTACGTTATCTAAACAACATCTACTACATGATAAGGTAGGTGGACAGGGGGATACCACTCCCGATAAAAACATGGACAGCCAGGTTGGCAAATACAATGTAGCGTCTACCTTACAGGACTGTAGCCAACAAAACTATTATACCTCTATTCAAATCAACATAATTCAGTCCATATTCAACACAGATTCATAATTGTTCCTGCTACGTTATCTGAACAACATCAACTACATGATTAGGTAGGGGGACAGGGGATACCATCCCCGATAAATGCTCAGGCGGCCGGGGTGTCAAATGCAAAGTAACGGCTACCGGGCCAGGCTGTAGCCAAAATAAACAATTATAACTCTATTCAAATGGACACAATTCAGTCCATTTTCAACCCAGATTCATAATTGATGCTGCTACGTTATCTGAACAACATCTACTACATTATCCAACAACATTTACTACTTGATTAGGTGGGGGACTGGGGATAACATCCCTGGTAAAAGCCTAGGCGGCCGGGGTGTCAAATGCAAAGTAACGTCTACCGGGCAAGGCTGTAGCCAAAATAAAAAATTATAACTCTATTCAAATGGACACAATTCAGTCCATTTTCAACACAGATTCATAATTGTTGCTGCTACGTTATCTGAACAACATCTACTACATGATTAGCTAAGGGGACAAGGGATACCTCTCCCGATAAAAACCTGGGTAGCCGGGGTTGCAAATATAAAGTAACGGCTACCAGGTCAGGCTGTAGCCAAGAAAACTATTATAACTCGATTCAAATCGACATCATTCAATCAATTTTCAACACAGATTCAAAATGTTTACTGCTACATTATCTGAACAACATCTACTGCATGATTAGGTCGGGGGACAGGGGGATACCACTCCCGAGAAAAGCCCGGGAGGCCGGGGTGTCAAATAAAATGTAACGGCTACCTTGCAGAGATGTAGCCAAGAAAACTATTGTAACTCGATTCAAATCGACATCATTCAATCAATTTTCAACACAGATTCAAAATGTTTACTGCTACATTATCTGAACAACATCTACTACATGATTAGCTAAGGGGACAGGGGATACCACTCCCGATAAAAACCTGGGTGGCCGGGGTTGCAAATATAAAGTAACGGCTACCAGGTCAGGCTGTAGCCAAGAAAACTATTATAACTCGATTCAAATCGACATCATTCAATCAATTTTCAACACAGATTCGAAATGTTTACTGCTACATTATCTGAACAACATCTACTGCATGATTAGGTCGGGGGACAGGGGGATACCACTCCCGATAAAAACCTGGGCGGCCGGCATGGCAAATACAAAGTAACGGCTACCTGGTCAGTCTTAGCCAAGAAAACAATTATAACTCTATTCAAATCAACATCATTCAGTCCATTTTCAACACAGATTCATAATTGTTGCTGCTACGTTATCTGAACAACATCTACTACATGATTAGCTAAGGGGACAAGGGATACCACTCCCGATAAAAACCTGGGTAGCCGGGGTTGCAAATATAAAGTAACGGCTACCAGGTCAGGCTGTAGCCAAGAAAACTATTATAACTCGATTCAAATCGACATCATTCAATCAATTTTCAACACAGATTCAAAATGTTTACTGCTACATTATCTGAACAACATCTACTGCACGATTAGGTAGGGGGACAGGGGGATACCACTCCCGAGAAAAGCACGGGAGGCCGGGGTGTCAAATAAAATGTAACGGCTACCTTGCAGAGCTGTAGCCAAGAAAACTATTGTAACTCGATTCAAATCGACATCATTCAATCAATTTTCAACACAGATTCAAAATGTTTACTGCTACATTATCTGAACAACATCTACTACATGATTAGCTAAGGGGACAGGGGATACCACTCCCGATAAAAACCTGGGTGGCCGGGGTTGCAAATATAAAGTAACGGCTACCAGGTCAGGCTGTAGCCAAGAAAACTATTATAACTCGATTCAAATCGACATCATTCAATCAATTTTCAACACAGATTCGAAATGTTTACTGCTACATTATCTGAACAACATCTACTGCATGATTAGGTCGGGGGACAGGGGGATACCACTCCCGATAAAAACCTGGGCGGCCGGCATGGCAAATACAAAGTAACGGCTACCTGGTCAGTCTTAGCCAAGAAAACAATTATAACTCTATTCAAATCAACATCATTCAGTCCATTTTCAACACAGATTCATAATTGTTGCTGCTACGTTATCTGAACAACATCTACTACATGATTAGCTAAGGGGACAAGGGATACCACTCCCGATAAAAACCTGGGTAGCCGGGGTTGCAAATACAAAGTAACGGCTACCAGGTCAGGCTGTAGCCAAGAAAACCATTATAACTCGATTCAAATCGACATCATTCAATCAATTTTCAACACAGATTCAAAATGTTTACTGCTACATTATCTGAACAACATCTACTGCATGATTAGGTCGGGGGACAGGGGGATACCACTCCCGAGAAAAGCCCGGGAGGCCGGGGTGTCAAATAAAATGTAACGGCTACCTTGCAGAGCTGTAGCCAAGAAAACTATTGTAACTCGATTCAAATCGACATCATTCAATCAATTTTCAACACAGATTCAAAATGTTTACTGCTACATTATCTGAACAACATCTACTACATGATTAGCTAAGGGGACAGGGGATACCACTCCCGATAAAAACCTGGGTGGCCGGGGTTGCAAATATAAAGTAACGGCTACCAGGTCAGGCTGTAGCCAAGAAAACTATTATAACTCGATTCAAATCGACATCATTCAATCAATTTTCAACACAGATTCGAAATGTTTACTGCTACATTATCTGAACAACATCTACTGCATGATTAGGTCGGGGGACAGGGGGATACCACTCCCGATAAAAACCTGGGCGGCCGGCATGGCAAATACAAAGTAACGGCTACCTGGTCAGTCTTAGCCAAGAAAACAATTATAACTCTATTCAAATCAACATCATTCAGTCCATTTTCAACACAGATTCAAAATGTTTACTGCTACATTATCTGAACAACATCTACTGCATGATTAGGTCGGGGGACAGGGGGATACCACTCCCGAGAAAAGCCCGGGAGGCCGGGGTGTCAAATAAAATGTAACGGCTACCTTGCAGAGCTGTAGCCAAGAAAACTATTGTAACTCGATTCAAATCGACATCATTCAATCAATTTTCAACACAGATTCAAAATGTTTACTGCTACATTATCTGAACAACATCTACTACATGATTAGCTAAGGGGACAGGGGATACCACTCCCGATAAAAACCTGGGAGGCCGGGGTTGCAAATATAAAGTAACGGCTACCAGGTCAGGCTGTAGCCAAGAAAACTATTATAACTCGATTCAAATCGACATCATTCAATCAATTTTCAACACAGATTCGAAATGTTTACTGCTACATTATCTGAACAACATCTACTGCATGATTAGGTCGGGGGACAGGGGGATACCACTCCCGATAAAAACCTGGGCGGCCGGCATGGCAAATACAAAGTAACGGCTACCTGGTCAGTCTTAGCCAAGAAAACAATTATAACTCTATTCAAATCAACATCATTCAGTCCATTTTCAACACAGATTCATAATTGTTCCTGCTACGTTATCTGAACAACATCAACTACATGATTAGGTAGGGGGACAGGGGATACCATCCCCGATTAATGCTCAGGCGGCCGGGGTGTCAAATACAAAGTAACGGCTACCGGGCCAGGCTGTAACCAAGAAAACAATTATACTAGTAATTCGATTTCAATCGACATAATGCAATCAATTTTCAATACAGATCCAAAATGTTTGCTGCTACATTATCCAACAACATTTACTACTTGATTAGGTCGGGGGACTGGGGATAACATCCCTGGTAAAAGCCTAGGCGGCCAGGGTGTCAAATGCAAAGTAACGGCTACCAGGTCAGGCTGTAGCCAAGAAAACTATTATAACTCGATTCAAATCGACATCATTCAATCAATTTTCAACACAGATTCGAAATGTTTACTGCTACATTATCTGAACAACATCTACTGCATGATTAGGTCGGGGGACAGGGGGATACCACTCCCGATAAAAACCTGGGCGGCCGGCATGGCAAATACAAAGTAACGGCTACCTGGTCAGTCTTAGCCAAGAAAACAATTATAACTCTATTCAAATCAACATCATTCAGTCCATTTTCAACACAGATTCATAATTGTTGCTGCTACGTTATCTGAACAACATCTACTACATGATTAGCTAAGGGGACAAGGGATACCACTCCCGATAAAAACCTGGGTAGCCGGGGTTGCAAATATAAAGTAACGGCTACCAGGTCAGGCTGTAGCCAAGAAAACCATTATAACTCGATTCAAATCGACATCATTCAATCAATTTTCAACACAGATTCAAAATGTTTACTGCTACATTATCTGAACAACATCTACTGCATGATTAGGTCGGGGGACAGGGGGATACCACTCCCGAGAAAAGCCCGGGAGGCCGGGGTGTCAAATAAAAAGTAACGGCTACCTTGCAGAGCTGTAGCCAAGAAAACTATTGTAACTCGATTCAAATCGACATCATTCAATCAATTTTCAACACAGATTCAAAATGTTTACTGCTACATTATCTGAACAACATCTACTACATGATTAGCTAAGGGGACAGGGGATACCACTCCCGATAAAAACCTGGGTGGCCGGGGTTGCAAATATAAAGTAACGGCTACCAGGTCAGGCTGTAGCCAAGAAAACTATTATAACTCGATTCAAATCGACATCATTCAATCAATTTTCAACACAGATTCGAAATGTTTACTGCTACATTATCTGAACAACATCTACTGCATGATTAGGTCGGGGGACAGGGGGATACCACTCCCGATAAAAACCTGGGAGGCCGGGGTGTCAAATAAAATGTAACGGCTACCTTGCAGAGATGTAGCCAAGAAAACTATTGTAACTCGATTCAAATAGACATCATTCAATCAATTTTCAACACAGATTCAAAATGTTTACTGCTACATTATCTGAACAACATCTACTGCATGATTAGGTCGGGGGACAGGGGGATACCACTCCCGACAAAAACCTGGGCGGCCGGCATGGCAAATACAAAGTAACGGCTACCTGGTCAGTCTTAGCCAAGAAAACAATTATAACTCTATTCAAATCAACATCATTCAGTCCATTTTCAACACAGATTCAAAATGTTTGCTGCTACGTTATCTAAACAACATCTACTACATGATTAGGTAGGTGGACAGGGGGATACCACTCCCGATAAAAACATGGACAGCCAGGTTGGCAAATACAATGTAACGTCTACCTTACAGGACTGTAGCCAACAAAACTATTATACCTCTATTCAAATCAACATAATTCAGTCCATATTCAACACAGATTCATAATTGTTCCTGCTACGTTATCTGAACAACATCAACTACATGATTAGGTAGGGGGACAGGGGATACCATCCCCGATAAATGCTCAGGCGGCCGGGGTGTCAAATGCAAAGTAACGGCTACCGGGCCAGGCTGTAGCCAAAATAAACAATTATAACTCTATTCAAATGGACACAATTCAGTCCATTTTCAACCCAGATTCATAATTGATGCTGCTACGTTATCTGAACAACATCTACTACATGATTAGCTAAGGGGACAGGGGATACCACTCCCGATAAAAACCTGGGTGGCCGGGGTTGCAAATATAAAGTAACGGCTACCAGGTCAGGCTGTAGCCAACAAAACTAGTATAACTCGATTCAAATCGACATCATTCAATCAATTTTCAACACAGATTCATAATTGTTGCTGCTACGTTATCTGAACAACATTTACTACACGATTAGGTAGGGGGACAGGGGGATACCACTCCCGAGAAAAGCACGGGAGGCCGGGTTGTCAAATAAAACGTAACGGCTACCTTGCAGAGCTGTAGCCAAGAAAACTATTGTAACTCGATTCAAATCGACATCATTCAATCAATTTTCAACACAGATTCAAAATGTTTACTGCTACATTATCTGAACAACATCTACTGCATGATTAGGTCGGGGGTCAGGGGGATACCACTCCCGATAAAAACCTGGGCGGCCGGCATGGCAAATACAAATTAACGGCTACCTGGTCAGTCTTAGCCAAGAAAACAATTATAACTCAGGCGGCCGGGGTGTCAAATACAAAGTAACGGCTACCGGGCCAGGCTGTAACCAAGAAACCAATTATACTAGTAATTCGATTTCAATCGACATAATGCAATCAATTTTCAATACAAATTCAAAATGTTTGCTGCTACATTATCCAACAACATTTACTACTTGATTAGGTGGGGGACTGGGGATAACATCCCTGGTAAAAGCCTAAGCGGCCGGGGTGTCAAATGCAAAGTAACGTCTACCGGGCAAGGCTGTAGCCAAAATAAAAAATTATAACTCTATTCAAATGGACACAATTCAGTCCATTTTCAACACAGATTCATAATTGTTGCTGCTACGTTATCTGAACAACATCTACTACATGATTAGCTAAGGGGACAGGGGATACCACTCCCGATAAAAACCTGGGTAGCCGGGGTTGCAAATATAAAGTAACGGCTACCAGGTCAGGCTGTAGCCAAGAAAACTATTATAACTCGATTCAAATCGACATCATTCAATCAATTTTCAACACAGATTCAAAATGTTTACTGCTACATTATCTGAACAACATCTACTGCATGATTAGGTCGGGGGACAGGGGGATACCACTCCCGAGAAAAGCCCGGGAGGCCGGGGTGTCAAATAAAATGTAACGGCTACCTTGCAGAGATGTAGCCAAGAAAACTATTGTAACTCGATTCAAATCGACATCATTCAATCAATTTTCAACACAGATTCAAAATGTTTACTGCTACATTATCTGAACAACATCTTTTACATGATTAGCTAAGGGGACAGGGGATACCACTCCCGATAAAAACCTGGGTGGCCGGGGTTGCAAATATAAAGTAACGGCTACCAGGTCAGGCTGTAGCCAAGAAAACTATTATAACTCGATTCAAATCGACATCATTCAATCAATTTTCAACACAGATTCGATCGAAATGTTTACTGCTACATTATCTGAACAACATCTACTGCATGATTAGGTCGGGGGACAGGGGGATACCACTCCCGATAAAAACCTGGGCGGCCGGCATGGCAAATACAAAGTAACGGCTACCTGGTCAGTCTTAGCCAAGAAAACAATTATAACTCTATTCAAATCAACATCATTCAGTCCATTTTCAACACAGATTCATAATTGTTCCTGCTACGTTATCTGAACAACATCAACTACATGATTATGTAGGGGGACAGGGGATACCATCCCCGATAAATGCTCAGGCGGCCGGGGTGTCAAATACAAAGTAACGGCTACCGGGCCAGGCTGTAACCAAGAAAACAATTATACTAGTAATTCGATTTCAATCGACATAATACAATCAATTTTCAATACAGATCCAAAATGTTTGCTGCTACATTATCCAACAACATTAACTACTTGATTAGGTGGGGGGGACTGGGGATAACATCCCTGGTAAAAGCCTAGGCGGCCAGGGTGTCAAATGCAAAGTAACGGCTACCAGGTCAGGCTGTAGCCAAGAAAACTATTATAACTCGATTCAAATCGACATCATTCAATCAATTTTCAACACAGATTCAAAATGTTTACTGCTACATTATCTGAACAACATCTACTGCATGATTAGGTCGGGGGCAGGGGGATACCACTCCCGATAAAAACCTGGGCGGCCGGCATGGCAAATACAAAGTAACGGCTACCTGGTCAGTCTTAGCCAAGAAAACAATTATAACTCTATTCAAATCAACATCATTCAGTCCATTTTCAACACAGATTCAAAATGTTTACTGCTACATTATCTGAACAACATCTACTGCATGATTAGGTCGGGGGCAGGGGGATACCACTCCCGATAAAAACCTGGGCGGCCGGCATGGCAAATACAAAGTAACGGCTACCTGGTCAGTCTTAGCCAACAAAACAATTATAACTCTATTCAAATCAACATCATTCAGTCCATTTTCAACACAGATTTAAAATGTTTGCTGCTACGTTATCTAAACAACATCTACTACATGATTAGGTAGGTGGACAGGGGGATACCACTCCCGATAAAAACATGGACAGCCAGGTTGGCAAATACAATGTAGCGTCTACCTTACAGGACTGTAGCCAACAAAACTATTATACCTCTATTCAAATCAACATAATTCAGTCCATATTCAACACAGATTCATAATTGTTCCTGCTACGTTATCTGAACAACATCAACTACATGATTAGGTAGGGGGACAGGGGATACCATCCCCGATAAATGCTCAGGCGGCCGGGGTGTCAAATGCAAAGTAACGGCTACCGGGCCAGGCTGTAGCCAAAATAAACAATTATAACTCTATTCAAATGGACACAATTCAGTCCATTTTCAACCCAGATTCATAATTGATGCTGCTACGTTATCTGAACAACATCTACTACATGATTAGCTAAGGGGACAGGGGATACCACTCCCGATAAAAACCTGGGTGGCCGGGGTTGCAAATATAAAGTAACGGCTACCAGGTCAGGCTGTAGCCAACAAAACTAGTATAACTCGATTCAAATCGACATCATTCAATCAATTTTCAACACAGATTCATAATTGTTGCTGCTACGTTATCTGAACAACATTTACTACACGATTAGGTAGGGGGACAGGGGGATACCACTCCCGAGAAAAGCACGGGAGGCCGGGTTGTCAAATAAAACGTAACGGCTACCTTGCAGAGCTGTAGCCAAGAAAACTATTGTAACTCGATTCAAATCGACATCATTCAATCAATTTTCAACACAGATTCAAAATGTTTACTGCTACATTATCTGAACAACATCTACTGCATGATTAGGTCGGGGGACAGGGGGATACCACTCCCGATAAAAACCTGGGCGGCCGGCATGGCAAATACAAATTAACGGCTACCTGGTCAGTCTTAGCCAAGAAAACAATTATAACTCTATTCAAATCAACATCATTCAGTCCATTTTCAACACAGATTCAAAATGTTTGCTGCTACGTTATCTGAACAACATCAACTACATGATTAGGAAGGGGGACAGGGGATACCATCCCCGATAAATGCTCAGGCGGCCGGGGTGTCAAATACAAAGTAACGGCTACTGGGCCAGGCTGTAACCAAGAAACCAATTATACTAGTAATTCGATTTCAATCGATATAATGCAATCAATTTTCAATACAGATTCAAAATGTTTGCTGCTACATTATCCAACAACATTTACTACTTGATTAGGTGGGGGACTGGGGATAACATCCCTGGTAAAAGCCTAGGCGGCCGGGGTGTCAAATGCAAAGTAACGTCTACCGGGCAAGGCTGTAGCCAAAATAAAAAATTATAACTCTATTCAAATGGACACAATTCAGTCCATTTTCAACACAGATTCATAATGTTTACTGCTACATTATCTGAACAACATCTACTACATGATTAGCTAAGGGGGCAGGGGATACCACTCCCGATAAAAACCTGGGTAGCCGGGGTTGCAAATATAAAGTAACGGCTACCAGGTCAGGCTGTAGCCAACAAAACTATTATAACTCGATTCAAATCGACATCATTCAATCAATTTTCAACACAGATTCAAAATGTTTACTGCTACATTATCTGAACAACATCTACTGCATGATTAGGTCGGGGGACAGGGGGATACCACTCCCGAGAAAAGCCCGGGAGGCCGGGGTGTCAAATAAAATGTAACGGCTACCTTGCAGAGCTGTAGCCAAGAAAACTATTGTAACTCGATTCAAATCGACATCATTCATAAATTTTCAACACAGATTCAAAATGTTTACTGCTACATTATCTGAACAACATCTACTACATGATTAGCTAAGGGGACAGGGGATACCACTCCCGATAAAAACCTGGGTGGCCGGGGTTGCAAATATAAAGTAACGGCTACCAGGTCAGGCTGTAGCCAAGAAAACTATTATAACTCGATTCAAATCGACATCATTCAATCAATTTTCAACACAGATTCGAAATGTTTACTGCTACATTATCTGAACAACATCTACTGCATGATTAGGTCGGGGGACAGGGGGATACTACTCCCGATAAAAACCTGGGCGGCTGGCATGGCAAATATAAAGTAACGGCTACCTGGTCAGTCTTAGCCAAGAAAACAATTATAACTCTATTCAAATCAACATCATTCAGTCCATTTTCAACACAGATTCATAATTGTTCCTGCTACGTTATCTGAACAACATCAACTACATGATTAGGAAGGGGGACAGGGGATACCATCCCCGATAAATGCTCAGGCGCCCGGGGTGTCAAATACAAAGTAACGGCTACCGGGCCAGGCTGTAACCAAGAAAACAATTATACTAGTAATTCGATTTCAATCGACATAATACAATCAATTTTCAATACAGATCCAAATTGTTTGCTGCTACATTATCCAACAACATTTACTACTTGATTAGGTGGGGGGACTGGGGATAACATCCCTGGTAAAAGCCTAGGCGGCCAGGGTGTCAAATGCAAAGTAACGGCTACCAGGTCAGGCTGTAGCCAAGAAAACTATTATAACTCGATTCAAATCGACATCATTCAATCAATTTTCAACACAGATTCAAAATGTTTACTGCTACATTATCTGAACAACATCTACTGCATGATTAGGTCGGGGGACAGGGGGATACCACTCCCGACAAAAACCTGGGCGGCCGGCATGGCAAATACAAAGTAACGGCTACCTGGTCAGTCTTAGCCAAGAAAACAATTATAACTCTATTCAAATCAATACATTCAGTCCATTTTCAACACAGATTCAAAATGTTTGCTGCTACGTTATCTAAACAACATCTACTACATGATTAGGTAGGTGGACAAGGGGATACCACTCCCGATAAAAACATGGACAGCCAGGTTGGCAAATACAATGTAACGTCTACCTTACAGGACTGTAGCTAACAAAACTATTATACCTCTATTCAAATCAACATAATTCAGTCCATATTCAACACAGATTCATAATTGTTCCTGCTACGTTATCTGAACAACATCAACTACATGATTAGGTAGGGGGACAGGGGATACCATCCCCGATAAATGCTCAGGCGGCCGGGGTGTCAAATACAAAGTAACGGCTACCGGGCCAGGCTGTAACCAAGAAAACAATTATACTAGTAATTCGATTTCAATCGACATAATACAATCAATTTTCAATACAGATCCAAAATGTTTGCTGCTACATTATCCAACAACATTTACTACTTGATTAGGTGGGGGGACTGGGGATAACATCCCTGGTAAAAGCCTAGGCGGCCAGGGTGTCAAATGCAAAGTAACGGCTACCAGGTCAGGCTGTAGCCAAGAAAACTATTATAACTCGATTCAAATCGACATCATTCAATCAATTTTCAACACAGATTCAAAATGTTTACTGCTACATTATCTGAACAACATCTACTGCATGATTAGGTCGGGGGACAGGGGGATACCACTCCCGACAAAAACCTGGGCGGCCGGCATGGCAAATACAAAGTAACGGCTACCTGGTCAGTCTTAGCCAAGAAAACAATTATAACTCTATTCAAATCAACATCATTCAGTCCATTTTCAACACAGATTCATAATTGTTCCTGCTTCGTTATCTGAACAACATCTACTACATGATTAGCTAAGGGGACAAGGGATACCACTCCCGATAAAAACCTGGGTAGCCGGGGTTGCAAATATAAAGTAACGGCTACCAGGTCAGGCTGTAGCCAAGAAAACCATTATAACTCGATTCAAATCGACATCATTCAATCAATTTTCAACACAGATTCAAAATGTTTACTGCTACATTATCTGAACAACATCTACTGCATGATTAGGTCGGGGGACAGGGGGATACCACTCCCGAGAAAAGCCCGGGAAGCCGGGGTGTCAAATAAAATGTAACGGCTACCTTGCAGAGCTGTAGCCAAGAAAACTATTGTAACTCGATTCAAATCGACATCATTCAATCAATTTTCAACACAGATTCAAAATGTTTACTGCTACATTATCTGAACAACATCTACTACATGATTAGCTAAGGGGACAGGGGATACCACTCCCGATAAAAACCTGGGTGGCCGGGGTTGCAAATATAAAGTAACGGCTACCAGGTCAGGCTGTAGCCAAGAAAACTATTATAACTCGATTCAAATCGACATCATTCAATCAACTTTCAACACAGATTCGAAATGTTTACTGCTACATTATCTGAACAACATCTACTGCATGATTAGGTCGGGGGACAGGGGGATACCACTCCCGATAAAAACCTGGGCGGCCGGCATGGCAAATACAAAGTAACGGCTACCTGGTCAGTCTTAGCCAAGAAAACAATTATAACTCTATTCAAATCAACATCATTCAGTCCATTTTCAACACAGATTCATAATTGTTCCTGCTACGTTATCTGAACAACATCAACTACATGATTAGGTAGGGGGACAGGGGATACCATCCCCGATAAATGCTCAGGCGGCCGGGGTGTCAAATACAAAGTAACGGCTACCGGGCCAGGCTGTAACCAAGAAAACAATTATACTAGTAATTCGATTTCAATCGACATAATGCAATCAATTTTCAATACAGATCCAAAATGTTTGCTGCTACATTATCCAACAACATTTACTACTTGATTAGGTCGGGGGACTGGGGATAACATCCCTGGTAAAAGCCTAGGCGGCCAGGGTGTCAAATGCAAAGTAACGGCTACCAGGTCAGGCTGTAGCCAAGAAAACTATTATAACTCGATTCAAATCGACATCATTCAATCAATTTTCAACACAGATTCGAAATGTTTACTGCTACATTTTCTGAACAACATCTACTGCATGATTAGGTCGGGGGACAGGGGGATACCACTCCCGATAAAAACCTGGGCGGCCGGCATGGCAAATACAAAGTAACGGCTACCTGGTCAGTCTTAGCCAAGAAAACAATTATAACTATATTCAAATCAACATCATTCAGTCCATTTTCAACACAGATTCATAATTGTTGCTGCTACGTTATCTGAACAACATCTACTACATGATTAGCTAAGGGGACAAGGGATACCACTCCCGATAAAAACCTGGGTAGCCGGGGTTGCAAATATAAAGTAACGGCTACCAGGTCAGGCTGTAGCCAAGAAAACCATTATAACTCGATTCAAATCGACATCATTCAATCAATTTTCAACACAGATTCAAAATGTTTACTGCTACATTATCTGAACAACATCTACTGCATGATTAGGTCGGGGGACAGGGGGATACCACTCCCGAGAAAAGCCCGGGAGGCCGGGGTGTCAAATAAAATGTAACGGCTACCTTGCAGAGCTGTAGCCAAGAAAACTATTGTAACTCGATTCAAATCGACATCATTCAATCAATTTTCAACACAGATTCAAAATGTTTACTGCTACATTATCTGAACAACATCTACTACATGATTAGCTAAGGGGACAGGGGATACCACTCCCGATAAAAACCTGGGTGGCCGGGGTTGCAAATATAAAGTAACGGCTACCAGGTCAGGCTGTAGCCAAGAAAACTATTATAACTCGATTCAAATCGACATCATTCAATCAATTTTCAACACAGATTCGAAATGTTTACTGCTACATTATCTGAACAACATCTACTGCATGATTAGGTCGGGGGACAGGGGGATACCACTCCCGATAAAAACCTGGGAGGCCGGGGTGTCAAATAAAATGTAACGGCTACCTTGCAGAGATGTAGCCAAGAAAACTATTGTAACTCGATTCAAATCGACATCATTCAATCAATTTTCAACACAGATTCGAAATGTTTACTGCTACATTATCTGAACAACATCTACTGCATGATTAGGTCGGGGGACAGGGGGATACCACTCCCGATAAAAACCTGGGAGGCCGGGGTGTCAAATAAAATGTAACGGCTACCTTGCAGAGATGTAGCCAAGAAAACTATTGTAACTCGATTCAAATCGACATCATTCAATCAATTTTCAACACAGATTCAAAATGTTTACTGCTACATTATCTGAACAACATCTACTGCATGATTAGGTCGGGGGACAGGGGGATACCACTCCCGACAAAAACCTGGGCGGCCGGCATGGCAAATACAAAGTAACGGCTACCTGGTCAGTCTTAGCCAAGAAAACAATTATAACTCTATTCAAATCAACATCATTCAGTCCATTTTCAACACAGATTCAAAATGTTTGCTGCTACGTTATCTAAACAACATCTTCTACATGATTAGGTAGGTGGACAGGGGGATACCACTCCCGATAAAAACATGGACAGCCAGGTTGGCAAATACAATGTAACGTCTACCTTACAGGACTGTAGCCAACAAAACTATTATACCTCTATTCAAATCAACATAATTCAGTCCATATTCAACACAGATTCATAATTGTTCCTGCTACGTTATCTGAACAACATCAACTACATGATTAGGTAGGGGGACAGGGGATACCATCCCCGATAAATGCTCAGGCGGCCGGGGTGTCAAATGCAAAGTAACGGCTACCGGGCCAGGCTGTAGCCAAAATAAACAATTATAACTCTATTCAAATGGACACAATTCAGTCCATTTTCAACCCAGATTCATAATTGATGCTGCTACGTTATCTGAACAACATCTACTACATGATTAGCTAAGGGGACAGGGGATACCACTCCCGATAAAAACCTGGGTGGCCGGGGTTGCAAATATAAAGTAACGGCTACCAGGTCAGGCTGTAGCCAAGAAAACTAGTATAACTCGATTCAAATCGACATCATTCAATCAATTTTCAACACAGATTCATAATTGTTGCTGCTACGTTATCTGAACAACATTTACTACACGATTAGGTAGGGGGACAGGGGGATACCACTCCCGAGAAAAGCACGGGAGGCCGGGTTGTCAAATAAAACGTAACGGCTACCTTGCAGAGCTGTAGCCAAGAAAACTATTGTAACTCGATTCAAATCGACATCATTCAATCAATTTTCAACACAGATTCAAAATGTTTACTGCTACATTATCTGAACAACATCTACTGCATGATTAGGTCGGGGGACAGGGGGATACCACTCCCGATAAAAACCTGGGCGGCCGGCATGGCAAATACAAATTAACGGCTACCTGGTCAGTCTTAGCCAAGAAAACAATTATAACTCTATTCAAATCAACATCATTCAGTCCATTTTCAACACAGATTCAAAATGTTTGCTGCTACGTTATCTGAACAACATCAACTACATGATTAGGAAGGGGGACAGGGGATACCATCCCCGATAAATGCTCAGGCGGCCGGGGTGTCAAATACAAAGTAACGGCTACCGGGCCAGGCTGTAACCAAGAAACCAATTATACTAGTAATTCGATTTCAATCGACATAATGCAATCAATTTTCAATACAAATTCAAAATGTTTGCTGCTACATTATCCAACAACATTTACTACTTGATTAGGTGGGGGACTGGGGATAACATCCCTGGTAAAAGCCTAGGCGGCCGGGGTGTCAAATGCAAAGTAACGTCTACCGGGCCAGGCTGTAGCCAAAATAAAAAATTATAACTCTATTCAAATGGACACAATTCAGTCCATTTTCAACACAGATTCATAATTGTTGCTGCTACGTTATCTGAACAACATCTACTACATGATTAGCTAAGGGGACAGGGGATACCACTCCCGATAAAAACCTGGGTAGCCGGGGTTGCAAATATAAAGTAACGGCTACCAGGTCAGGCTGTAGCCAAGAAAACTATTATAACTCGATTCAAATCGACATCATTCAATCAATTTTCAACACAGATTCAAAATGTTTACTGCTACATTATCTGAACAACATCTACTGCATGATTAGGTCGGGGGACAGGGGGATACCACTCCCGAGAAAAGCCCGGGAGGCCGGGGTGTCAAATAAAATGTAACGGCTACCTTGCAGAGATGTAGCCAAGAAAACTATTGTAACTCGATTCAAATCGACATCATTCAATCCATTTTCAACACAGATTCAAAATGTTTACTGCTACATTATCTGAACAACATCTTTTACATGATTAGCTAAGGGGACAGGGGATACCACTCCCGATAAAAACCTGGGTGGCCGGGGTTGCAAATATAAAGTAACGGCTACCAGGTCAGGCTGTAGCCAAGAAAACGATTATAACTCGATTCAAATCGACATCATTCAATCAATTTTCAACACAGATTCGATCGAAATGTTTACTGCTACATTATCTGAACAACATCTACTGCATGATTAGGTCGGGGGACAGGGGGATACCACTCCCGATAAAAACCTGGGCGGCCGGCATGGCAAATACAAAGTAACGGCTACCTGGTCAGTCTTAGCCAAGAAAACAATTATAACTCTATTCAAATCAACATCATTCAGTCCATTTTCAACACAGATTCATAATTGTTCCTGCTACGTTATCTGAACAACATCAACTACATGATTAGGTAGGGGGACAGGGGATACCATCCCCGATAAATGCTCAGGCGGCCGGGGTGTCAAATACAAAGTAACGGCTACCGGGCCAGGCTGTAACCAAGAAAACAATTATACTAGTAATTCGATTTCAATCGACATAATACAATCAATTTTCAATACAGATCCAAAATGTTTGCTGCTACATTATCCAACAACATTAACTACTTGATTAGGTGGGGGGGACTGGGGATAACATCCCTGGTAAAAGCCTAGGCGGCCAGGGTGTCAAATGCAAAGTAACGGCTACCAGGTCAGGCTGTAGCCAAGAAAACTATTATAACTCGATTCAAATCGACATCATTCAATCAATTTTCAACACAGATTCAAAATGTTTACTGCTACATTATCTGAACAACATCTACTGCATGATTAGGTCGGGGGCAGGGGGATACCACTCCCGATAAAAACCTGGGCGGCCGGCATGGCAAATACAAAGTAACGGCTACCTGGTCAGTCTTAGCCAAGAAAACAATTATAACTCTATTCAAATCAACATCATTCAGTCCATTTTCAACACAGATTCAAAATGTTTGCTGCTACGTTATCTAAACAACATCTACTACATGATTAGGTAGGTGGACAGGGGGATACCACTCCCGATAAAAACATGGACAGCCAGGTTGGCAAATACAATGTAACGTCTACCTTACAGGACTGTAGCCAACAAAACTATTATACCTCTATTCAAATCAACATAATTCAGTCCATATTCAACACAGATTCATAATTGTTCCTGCTACGTTATCTGAACAACATCAACTACATGATTAGGTAGGGGGACAGGGGATACCATCCCCGATAAATGCTCAGGCGGCCGGGGTGTCAAATGCAAAGTAACGGCTACCGGGCCAGGCTGTAGCCAAAATAAACAATTATAACTCTATTCAAATGGACACAATTCAGTCCATTTTCAACCCAGATTCATAATTGATGCTGCTACGTTATCTGAACAACATCTACTACATGATTAGCTAAGGGGACAGGGGATACCACTCCCGATAAAAACCTGGGTGGCCGGGGTTGCAAATATAAAGTAACGGCTACCAGGTCAGGCTGTAGCCAAGAAAACTAGTATAACTCGATTCAAATCGACATCATTCAATCAATTTTCAACACAGATTCATAATTGTTGCTGCTACGTTATCTGAACAACATTTACTACACGATTAGGTAGGGGACAGGGGGATACCACTCCCGAGAAAAGCACGGGAGGCCGGGTTGTCAAATAAAACGTAACGGCTACCTTGCAGAGCTGTAGCCAAGAAAACTATTGTAACTCGATTCAAATCGACATCATTCAATCAATTTTCAACACAGATTCAAAATGTTTACTGCTACATTATCTGAACAACATCTACTGCATGATTAGGTCGGGGGACAGGGGGATACCACTCCCGATAAAAACCTGGGCGGCCGGCATGGCAAATACAAATTAACGGCTACCTGGTCAGTCTTAGCCAAGAAAACAATTATAACTCTATTCAAATCAACATCATTCAGTCCATTTTCAACACAGATTCAAAATGTTTGCTGCTACGTTATCTGAACAACATCAACTACATGATTAGGAAGGGGGACAGGGGATACCATCCCCGATAAATGCTCAGGCGGCCGGGGTGTCAAATACAAAGTAACGGCTACTGGGCCAGGCTGTAACCAAGAAACCAATTATACTAGTAATTCGATTTCAATCGACATAATGCAATCAATTTTCAATACAGATTCAAAATGTTTGCTGCTACATTATCCAACAACATTTACTACTTGATTAGGTGGGGGACTGGGGATAACATCCCTGGTAAAAGCCTAGGCGGCCGGGGTGTCAAATGCAAAGTAACGTCTACCGGGCAAGGCTGTAGCCAAAATAAAAAATTATAACTCTATTCAAATGGACACAATTCAGTCCATTTTCAACACAGATTCATAATTGTTGCTGCTACGTTATCTGAACAACATCTACTACATGATTAGCTAAGGGGACAGGGGATACCACTCCCGATAAAAACCTGGGTAGCCGGGGTTGCAAATATAAAGTAACGGCTACCAGGTCAGGCTGTAGCCAAGAAAACTATTATAACTCGATTCAAATCGACATCATTCAATCAATTTTCAACACAGATTCAAAATGTTTACTGCTACATTATCTGAACAACATCTACTGCATGATTAGGTCGGGGGACAGGGGGATACCACTCCCGAGAAAAGCCCGGGAGGCCGGGGTGTCAAATAAAATGTAACGGCTACCTTGCGGAGCTGTAGCCAAGAAAACTATTGTAACTCGATTCAAATCGACATCATTCATAAATTTTCAACACAGATTCAAAATGTTTACTGCTACATTATCTGAACAACATCTACTACATGATTAGCTAAGGGGACAGGGGATACCACTCCCGATAAAAACCTGGGTGGCCGGGGTTGCAAATATAAAGTAACGGCTACCAGGTCAGGCTGTAGCCAAGAAAACTATTATAACTCGATTCAAATCGACATCATTCAATCAATTTTCAACACAGATTCGAAATGTTTACTGCTACATTATCTGAACAACATCTACTGCATGATTAGGTCGGGGGACAGGGGGATACTACTCCCGATAAAAACCTGGGCGGCTGGCATGGCAAATACAAAGTAACGGCTACCTGGTCAGTCTTAGCCAAGAAAACAATTATAACTCTATTCAAATCAACATCATTCAGTCCATTTTAAACACAGATTCATAATTGTTCCTGCTACGTTATCTGAACAACATCAACTACATGATTAGGTAGGGGGACAGGGGATACCATCCCCGATAAATGCTCAGGCGCCCGGGGTGTCAAATACAAAGTAACGGCTACCGGGCCAGGCTGTAACCAAGAAAACAATTATACTAGTAATTCGATTTCAATCGACATAATACAATCAATTTTCAATACAGATCCAAAATGTTTGCTGCTACATTATCCAACAACATTTACTACTTGATTAGGTGGGGGGACTGGGGATAACATCCCTGGTAAAAGCCTAGGCGGCCAGGGTGTCAAATGCAAAGTAACGGCTACCAGGTCAGGCTGTAGCCAAGAAAACTATTATAACTCGATTCAAATCGACATCATTCAATCAATTTTCAACACAGATTCAAAATGTTTACTGCTACATTATCTGAACAACATCTACTGCATGATTAGGTCGGGGGACAGGGGGATACCACTCCCGACAAAAACCTGGGCGGCCGGCATGGCAAATACAAAGTAACGGCTACCTGGTCAGTCTTAGCCAAGAAAACAATTATAACTCTATTCAAATCAACATCATTCAGTCCATTTTCAACACAGATTCAAAATGTTTGCTGCTACGTTATCTAAACAGCATCTACTACATGATTAGGTAGGTGGACAAGGGGATACCACTCCCGATAAAAACATGGACAGCCAGGTTGGCAAATACAATGTAACGTCTACCTTACAGGACTGTAGCCAACAAAACTATTATACCTCTATTCAAATCAACATAATTCAGTCCATATTCAACACAGATTCATAATAGTTCCTGCTACGTTATCTGAACAACATCAACTACATGATTAGGTAGGGGGACAGGGGATACCATCCCCGATAAATGCTCAGGCGGCCGGGGTGTCAAATACAAAGTAACGGCTACCGGGCCAGGCTGTAACCAAGAAAACAATTATACTAGTAATTCGATTTCAATCGACATAATACAATCAATTTTCAATACAGATCCAAAATGTTTGCTGCTACATTATCCAACAACATTTACTACTTGATTAGGTGGGGGGACTGGGGATAACATCCCTGGTAAAAGCCTAGGCGGCCAGGGTGTCAAATGCAAAGTAACGGCTACCAGGTCAGGCTGTAGCCAAGAAAACTATTATAACTCGATTCAAATCGACATCATTCAATCAATTTTCAACACAGATTCAAAATGTTTACTGCTACATTATCTGAACAACATCTACTGCATGATTAGGTCGGGGGACAGGGGGATACCACTCCCGACAAAAACCTGGGCGGCCGGCATGGCAAATACAAAGTAACGGCTACCTGGTCAGTCTTAGCCAAGAAAACAATTATAACTCTATTCAAATCAACATCATTCAGTCCATTTTCAACACAGATTCAAAATGTTTGCTGCTACGTTATCTAAACAACATCTACTACATGATTAGGTAGTTGGACAGGGGGATACCACTCCCGATAAAAACATGGACAGCCATGTTGGCAAATACAACGTAACGTCTACCTTACAGGACTGTAGCCAACAAAACTATTATACCTCTATTCAAATCAACATAATTCAGTCCATATTCAACACAGATTCATAATTGTTCCTGCTACGTTATCTGAACAACATCAACTACATGATTAGGTAGGGGGACAGGGGATACCATCCCCGATAAATGCTCAGGCGGCCGGGGTGTCAAATGCAAAGTAACGGCTACCGGGCCAGGCTGTAGCCAAAATAAACAATTATAACTCTATTCAAATGGACACAATTCAGTCCATTTTCAACCCAGATTCATAATTGATGCTGCTACGTTATCTGAACAACATCTACTACATGATTAGCTAAGGGGACAGGGGATACCACTCCCGATAAAAACCTGGGTTGCCGGGGTTGCAAATATAAAGTAACGGCTACCAGGTCAGGCTGTAGCCAACAAAACTAGTATAACTCGATTCAAATCGACATCATTCAATCAATTTTCAACACAGATTCATAATTGTTGCTGCTACGTTATCTGAACAACATTTACTACACGATTAGGTAGGGGGACAGGGGGATACCACTCCCGAGAAAAGCACGGGAGGCCGGGTTGTCAAATAAAACGTAACGGCTACCTTGCAGAGCTGTAGCCAAGAAAACTATTGTAACTCGATTCAAATCGACATCATTCAATCAATTTTCAACACAGATTCAAAATGTTTACTGCTACATTATCTGAACAAAATCTACTGCATGATTAGGTCGGGGGACAGGGGGATACCACTCCCGATAAAAACCTGCGCGGCCGGCATGGCAAATACAAATTAACGGCTACCTGGTCAGTCTTAGCCAAGAAAACAATTATAACTCTATTCAAATCGACATCATTCAGTCCATTTTCAACACAGATTCAAAATGTTTGCTGCTACGTTATCTAAACAACATCTACTACATGATTAGGTAGGTGGACAGGGGGATACCACTCCCGATAAAAACCTGGGTGGCCGGGGTTGCAAATATAAAGTAACGGCTACCAGGTCAGTCTTAGCCAAGAAAACTATTATAACTCGATTCAAATCGACATCATTCAATCAATTTTCAACACAGATTCAAAATGTTTGCTGCTACGTTATCTAAACAACATCTACTACATGATTAGGTAGGTGGACAGGGGGATACCACTCCCGATAAAAACCTGGACAGCCAGGTTGGCAAATACAAATTAACGGCTACCTGGTCAGTCTTAGCCAAGAAAACAATTATAACTCTATTCAAATCAACATCATTCAGTCCATTTTCAACACAGATTCAAAATGTTTGCTGCTACGTTATCTAAACAACATCAACTACATGATTAAATAGGTGGACAGGGGGATACCACTCCCGATAAAAACCTGTACAGCCAGGTTGGCAAATACAATGTAACGTCTACCTTACAGGACTGTAGCCAACAAAACTATTATACCTCTATTCAAATCAACATAATTCAGTCCATATTCAACACAGATTCATAATAGTTCCTGCTACGTTATCTGAACAACATCAACTACATGATTAGGTAGGGGGACAGGGGATACCATCCCCGATAAATGCTCAGGCGGCCGGGGTGTCAAATACAAAGTAACGGCTACCGGGCCAGGCTGTAACCAAGAAACCAATTATACTAGTAATTCGATTTCAATCGACATAATACAATCAATTTTCAATACAGATCCAAAATGTTTGCTGCTACATTATCCAACAACATTTACTACTTGATTAGGTGGGGGGACTGGGGATAACATCCCTGGTAAAAGCCTAGGCGGCCAGGGTGTCAAATGCAAAGTAACGGCTACCGGGCCAGGCTGTAGCCAAAATAAACAATTATAACTCTATTCAAATGGACACAATTCAGTCCATTTTCAACACAGATTCATAATTGTTGCTGCTACGTTATCTGAACAACATCTACTACATGATTAGGTAGGGGGACAGGGGATACCACACCCGAGAAAAGCCCGGGAGGCCGGGTTGTCAAATAAAACGTAACGGCTACCTTGCAGAGCTGTAGCCAAGAAAACTATTGTAACTCGATTCAAATCGACATCATTCAATCAATTTTCAACACAGATTCAAAATGTTTACTGCTACATTATCTGAACAACATCTACTGCATGATTAGGTCGGGGGACAGGGGGATACCACTCCCGATAAAAACCTGGGTGGCCGGGGTTGCAAATATAAAGTAACGGCTACCTGGTCAGGCTGTAGCGAAGAAAACAATTATAACTCTATTCAAATCAACATCATTCAGTCCATTTTCAACACAGATTCAAAATGTTTGCTGCTACGTTATTTGAACAACATCTTCTACATGATTAGGTAGGTGGACAGGGGGATACCACTCCCGATAAAAACCTGGACGGCCAGGTTGGCAAATACAATGTAACGTCTACCTTGCAGGACTGTAGCCAACAAAACTATTATACCTCTATTCAAATCAACATAATTCAGTCCATATTCAACACAGATTCATAATTGTTCCTGCTACGTTATCTGAACAACATCAACTACATGATTAGGTAGGGGGACAGGGGATACCATCCCCGATAAATGCTCAGGCGGTCGGGGTGTCAAATACAAAGTAACGGCTACCGGGCCAGGCTGTAGCCAAAATAAACAATTATAACTCTATTCAAATGGACACAATTAAGTCCATTTTCAACCCAGATTCATAATTGATGCTGCTACGTTATCTGAACAACATTTACTACATGATTAGCTAAGGGGACAGGGGATACCACTCCCGATAAAAACCTGGGTGGCCGGGGTTGCAAATATAAAGTAACGGCTACCAGGTCAGGCTGTAGCCAAGAAAACTAGTATAACTCGATTCAAATCGACATCATTCAATCAATTTTCAACACAGATTCATAATTGTTGCTGCTACGTTATCTGAACAACATTTACTACACGATTAGGTAGGGGGACAGGGGGATACCACTCCCGAGAAAAGCCCGGGAGGCCGGGTTGTCAAATAAAACGTAACGGCTACCTTGCAGAGCTGTAGCCAAGAAAACTATTGTAACTCGATTCAAATCGACATCATTCAATCAATTTTCAACACAGATTCAAAATGTTTACTGCTACATTATCTGAACAACATCTACTGCATGATTAGGTCGGGGGACAGGGGGATACCACTCCCGATAAAAACCTGGGCGGCCGGGGTTGCAAATATAAAGTAACGGCTACCTGGTCAGTCTTAGCCAAGAAAACAATTATAACTCTATTCAAATCAACATCATTCAGTCCATTTTCAACACAGATTCATAATTGTTGCTGCTACGTTATCTGAACAACATCTACTACATGATTAGCTAAGGGGACAAGGGATACCACTCCCGATAAAAACCTGGGTAGCCGGGGTTGCAAATATAAAGTAACGGCTACCAGGTCAGGCTGTAGCCAAGAAAACTATTATAACTCGATTCAAATCGACATCATTCAATCAATTTTCAACACAGATTCAAAATGTTTACTGCTACATTATCTGAACAACATCTACTGCATGATTAGGTCGGGGGACAGGGGGATACCACTCCCGAGAAAAGCCCGGGAGGCCGGGGTGTCAAATAAAATGTAACGGCTACCTTGCAGAGCTGTAGCCAAGAAAACTATTGTAACTCGATTCAAATCGACATCATTCAATCAATTTTCAACACAGATTCAAAATGTTTACTGCTACATTATCTGAACAACATCTACTGCATGATTAGGTCGGGGGACAGGGGGATACCACTCCCGATAAAAACCTGGGCGGCCGGCATGGCAAATACAAAGTAACGGCTACCTGGTCAGTCTTAGCCAAGAAAACAATTATAACTCTATTCAAATCAACTTCATTCAGTCCATTTTCAACACAGATTCATAATTGTTGCTGCTACGTTATCTGAACAACATCTACTACATGATTAGCTAAGGGGACAAGGGATACCACTCCCGATAAAAACCTGGGTAGCCGGGGTTGCAAATAAAATGTAACGGCTACCTTGCAGAGCTGTAGCCAAGAAAACTATTATAACTCGATTCAAATCGACATCATTCAATCAATTTTCAACACAGATTCGAAATGTTTACTGCTACATTATCTGAACAACATCTACTGCATGATTAGGTCGGGGGACAGGGGGATACCACTCCCGATAAAAACCTGGGCGGCCGGCATGGCAAATACAAAGTAACGGCTACCTGGTCAGTCTTAGCCAAGAAAACAATTATAACTCTATTCAAATCAACATCATTCAGTCCATTTTCAACACAGATTCATAATTGTTGCTGCTACGTTATCTGAACAACATCTACTACATGATTAGCTAAGGGGACAAGGGATACCACTCCCGATAAAAACCTGGGTAGCCGGGGTTGCAAATATAAAGTAACGGCTACCAGGTCAGGCTGTAGCCAAGAAAACTATTATAACTCGATTCAAATCGACATCATTCAATCAATTTTCAACACAGATTCAAAATGTTTACTGCTACATTATCTGAACAACATCTACTGCATGATTAGGTCGGGGGACAGGGGGATACCACTCCCGAGAAAAGCCCGGGAGGCCGGGGTGTCAAATAAAATGTAACGGCTACCTTGCAGAGCTGTAGCCAAGAAAACTATTGTAACTCGATTCAAATCGACATCATTCAATCAATTTTCAACACAGATTCAAAATGTTTACTGCTACATTATCTGAACAACATCTACTACATGATTAGCTAAGGGGACAGGGGATACCACTCCCGATAAAAACCTGGGTGGCCGGGGTTGCAAATATAAAGTAACGGCTACCAGGTCAGGCTGTAGCCAAGAAAACTATTATAACTCGATTCAAATCGACATCATTCAATCAATTTTCAACACAGATTCGAAATGTTTACTGCTACATTATCTGAACAACATCTACTGCATGATTAGGTCGGGGGACAGGGGGATACCACTCCCGATAAAAACCTGGGCGGCCGGCATGGCAAATACAAAGTAACGGCTACCTGGTCAGTCTTAGCCAAGAAAACAATTATAACTCTATTCAAATCAACATCATTCAGTCCATTTTCAACACAGATTCATAATTGTTGCTGCTACGTTATCTGAACAACATCTACTACATGATTAGCTAAGGGGACAAGGGATACCACTCCCGATAAAAACCTGGGTAGCCGGGGTTGCAAATATAAAGTAACGGCTACCAGGTCAGGCTGTAGCCAAGAAAACTATTATAACTCGATTCAAATCGACATCATTCAATCAATTTTCAACACAGATTCAAAATGTTTACTGCTACATTATCTGAACAACATCTACTGCATGATTAGGTCGGGGGACAGGGGGATACCACTCCCGAGAAAAGCCCGGGAGGCCGGGGTGTCAAATAAAATGTAACGGCTACCTTGCAGAGCTGTAGCCAAGAAAACTATTATAACTCGATTCAAATCGACATCATTCAATCAATTTTCAACACAGATTCGAAATGTTTACTGCTACATTTTCTGAACAACATCTACTGCATGATTAGGTCGGGGGACAGGGGGATACCACTCCCGATAAAAACCTGGGCGGCCGGCATGGCAAATACAAAGTAACGGCTACCTGGTCAGTCTTAGCCAAGAAAACAATTATAACTCTATTCAAATCAACTTCATTCAGTCCATTTTCAACACAGATTCATAATTGTTGCTGCTACGTTATCTGAACAACATCTACTACATGATTAGCTAAGGGGACAAGGGATACCACTCCCGATAAAAACCTGGGTAGCCGGGGTTGCAAATATAAAGTAACGGCTACCAGGTCAGGCTGTAGCCAAGAAAACTATTATAACTCGATTCAAATCGACATCATTCAATCAATTTCAACACAAATTCGAAATGTTTACTGCTACATTATCTGAACAACATCTACTGCATGATTAGGTCGGGGGACAGGGGGATACCACTCCCGATAAAAACCTGGGCGGCCGGCATGGCAAATACAAAGTAACGGCTACCTGGTCAGTCTTAGCCAAGAAAACAATTATAACTCTATTCAAATCAACATAATTCAGTCCATTTTCAACACAGATTCATAATTGTTCCTGCTACGTTATCTGAACAACATCAACTACATGATTAGGTAGGGGGACAGGGGATACCATCCCCGATAAATGCTCAGGCGGCCGGGGTGTCAAATACAAAGTAACGGCTACCGGGCCAGGCTGTAACCAAGAAAACAATTATACTAGTAATTCGATTTCAATCGACATAATACAATCAATTTTCAATACAGATCCAAAATGTTTGCTGCTACATTATCCAACAACATTTACTACTTGATTAGGTGGGGGGACTGGGGATAACATCCCTGGTAAAAGCCTAGGCGGCCAGGGTGTCAAATGCAAAGTAACGGCTATCAGGTCAGGCTGTAGCCAAGAAAACTATTATAACTCGATTCAAATCGACATCATTCAATCAATTTTCAACACAGATTCAAAATGTTTACTGCTACATTATCTGAACAACATCTACTGCATGATTAGGTCGGGGGACAGGGGGATACCACTCCCGACAAAAACCTGGGCGGCCGGCATGGCAAATACAAAGTAACGGCTACCTGGTCAGTCTTAGCCAAGAAAACAATTATAACTCTATTCAAATCAACATCATTCAGTCCATTTTCAACACAGATTCAAAATGTTTGCTGCTACGTTATCTAAACAACATCTACTACATGATTAGGTAGGTGGACAGGGGGATACCACTCCCGATAAAAACCTGTACAGCCAGGTTGGCAAATACAATGTAACGTCTACCTTACAGGACTGTAGCCAACAAAACTATTATACCTCTATTCAAATCAACATAATTCAGTCCATATTCAACACAGATTCATAATTGTTCCTGCTACGTTATCTGAACAACATCAACTACATGATTAGGTAGGGGGACAGGGGATACCATCCCCGATAAATGCTCAGGCGGCCGGGGTGTCAAATGCAAAGTAACGGCTACCGGGCCAGGCTGTAGCCAAAATAAACAATTATAACTCTATTCAAATGGACACAATTCAGTCCATTTTCAACCCAGATTCATAATTGATGCTGCTACGTTATCTGAACAACATCTACTACATGATTAGCTAAGGGGACAGGGGATACCACTCCCGATAAAAACCTGGGTGGCCGGGGTTGCAAATATAAAGTAACGGCTACCAGGTCAGGCTGTAGCCAACAAAACTAGTATAACTCGATTCAAATCGACATCATTCAATCAATTTTCAACACAGATTCATAATTGTTGCTGCTACGTTATCTGAACAACATTTACTACACGATTAGGTAGGGGGACAGGGGGATACCACTCCCGAGAAAAGCACGGGAGGCCGGGTTGTCAAATAAAACGTAACGGCTACCTTGCAGAGCTGTAGCCAAGAAAACTATTGTAAGTCGATTCAAATCGACATCATTCAATCAATTTTCAACACAGATTCAAAATGTTTACTGCTACATTATCTGAACAACATCTACTGCATGATTAGGTCGGGGGACAGGGGATACCACTCCCGATAAAAACCTGGGCGGCCGGCATGGCAAATACAAATTAACGGCTACCTGGTCAGTCTTAGCCAAGAAAACAATTATAACTCTATTCAAATCAACATCATTCAGTCCATTTTCAACACAGATTCAAAATGTTTGCTGCTACGTTATCTGAACAATATCAACTACATGATTAGGAAGGGGGACAGGGGATACCATCCCCGATAAATGTTCAGGCGGCCGGGGTGTCAAATACAAAGTAACGGCTACCGGGCCAGGCTGTAACCAAGAAACCAATTATACTAGTAATTCGATTTCAATCGACATAATGCAATCAATTTTCAATACAGATTCAAAATGTTTGCTGCTACATTATCCAACAACATTTACTACTTGATTAGGTGGGGGACTGGGGATAACATCCCTGGTAAAAGCCTAGGCGGCCGGGGTGTCAAATGCAAAGTAACGTCTACCGGGCAAGGCTGTAGCCAAAATAAAAAATTATAACCCTATTCAAATGGACACAATTCAGTCCATTTTCAACACAGATTCATAATTGTTGCTGCTACGTTATCTGAACAACTTCTACTACATGATTAGCTAAGGGGACAGGGGATACCACTCCCGATAAAACCTGGGTGGCCGGGGTTGCAAATATAAAGTAACGGCTACCAGGTCAGGCTGTAGCCAACAAAACTATTATAACTCGATTCTAATCGACATCATTCAATCAATTTTCAACACAAATTCATAATGTTTACTGCTACATTATCTGAACAACATCTACTGCATGATTAGGTCGGGGGACAGGGGATACCACTCCCGATAAAAACCTGGGCGGCCGGCATGGCAAATACAAATTAACGGCTACCTGGTCAGTCTTAGCCAAGAAAACAATTATAACTCTATTCAAATCAACATCATTCAGTCCATTTTCAACACAGATTCAAAATGTTTGCTGCTACGTTATCTGAACAACATCAACTACATGATTAGGAAGGGGGACAGGGGATACCATCCCCGATAAATGCTCAGGCGGCCGGGGTGTCAAATACAAAGTAACGGTCACCGGGCCAGGCTGTAACCAAGAAAACAATTATACTAGTAATTCGATTTCAATCGACATAATGCAATCAATTTTCAATACAGATTCAAAATGTTTGCTGCTACATTATCCAACAACATTTACTACTTGATTAGGTGGGGGACTGGGGATAACATCCCTTGTAAAAGCCTAGGCGGCCGGGGTGTCAAATGCAAAGTAACGTCTACCGGGCAAGGCTGTAGCCAAAATAAAAAATTATAACTCTATTCAAATGGACACAATTCAGTCCATTTTCAACACAGATTCATAATTGTTGCTGCTACGTTATCTGAACAACTTCTACTACATGATTAGCTAAGGGGACAGGGGATACCACTCCCGATAAAAACCTGGGTTGCCGGGGTTGCAAATATAAAGTAACGGCTACCAGGTCAGGCTGTAGCCAAGAAAACTATTATAACTCGATTCAAATCGACATCATTCAATCAATTTTCAACACAGATTCAAAATGTTTACTGCTACATTATCTGAACAACATCTACTGCATGATTAGGTCGGGGGACAGGGGGATACCACTCCCGAGAAAAGCCCGGGAGGCCGGGGTGTCAAATAAAATGTAACGGCTACCTTGCAGAGATGTAGCCAAGAAAACAATTGTAACTCGATTCAAATCGACATCATTCAATCAATTTTCAACACAGATTCAAAATGTTTACTGCTACATTATCTGAACAACATCTACTACATGATTAGCTAAGGGGACAGGGGATACCACTCCCGATAAAAACCTGATTGGCCGGGGTTGCAAATATAAAGTAACGGCTACCAGGTCAGGCTGTAGCCAAGAAAACTATTATAACTCGATTCAAATCGACATCATTCAATCAATTTTCAACACAGATTCGAAATGTTTACTGCTACATTATCTGAACAACATCTACTGCATGATTAGGTCGGGGGACAGGGGGATACCACTCCCGATAAAAACCTGGGCGGCCGGCATGGCAAATACAAAGTAACGGCTACCTGGTCAGTCTTAGCCAAGAAAACAATTATAACTCTATTCAAATCAACATCATTCAGTCCATTTTCAACACAGATTCATAATTGTTCCTGCTACGTTATCTGAACAACATCAACTACATGATTAGGTAGGGGGACAGGGGATACCATCCCCGATAAATGCTCAGGCGGCCGGGGTGTCAAATACAAAGTAACGGCTACCGGGCCAGGCTGTAACCAAGAAAACAATTATACTAGTAATTCGATTTCAATCGACATAATACAATCAATTTTCAATACAGATCCAAAATGTTTGCTGCTACATTATCCAACAACATTAACTACTTGATTAGGTGGGGGGGGGGGGGGGGGGATTGGGGATAACATCCCTGGTAAAAGCCTAGGCGGCCAGGGTGTCAAATGCAAAGTAACGGCTACCAGGTCAGGCTGTAGCCAAGAAAACTATTATAACTCGATTCAAATCGACATCATTCAATCAATTTTCAACACAGATTCAAAATGTTTACTGCTACATTATCTGAACAACATCTACTGCATGATTAGGTCGGGGGCAGGGGGATACCACTCCCGATAAAAACCTGGGCGGCCGGCATGGCAAATACAAAGTAACGGCTACCTGGTCAGTCTTAGCCAAGAAAACAATTATAACTCTATTCAAATCAACATCATTCAGTCCATTTTCAACACAGATTCAAAATGTTTGCTGCTACGTTATCTAAACAACATCTACTACATGATTAGGTAGGTGGACAGGGGGATACCACTCCCGATAAAAACATGGACAGCCAGGTTGGCAAATACAATGTAGCGTCAACCTTACAGGACTGTAGCCAACAAAACTATTATACCTCTATTCAAATCAACATAATTCAGTCCATATTCAACACAGATTCATAATTGTTCCTGCTACGTTATCTGAACAAAATCAACTACATGATTAGGTAGGGGGACAGGGGATACCATCCCCGATAAATGCTCAGGCGGCCGGGGTGTCAAATGCAAAGTAACGGCTACCGGGCCAGGCTGTAGCCAAAATAAACAATTATAACTCTATTCAAATGGACACAATTCAGTCCATTTTCAACCCAGATTCATAATTGATGCTGCTACGTTATCTGAACAACATCTACTACATGATTAGCTAAGGGGACAGGGGATACCACTCCCGATAAAAACCTGGGTGGCCGGGGTTGCAAATATAAAGTAACGGCTACCAGGTCAGGCTGTAGCCAACAAAACTAGTATAACTCGATTCAAATCGACATCATTCAATCAATTTTCAACACAGATTCATAATTGTTGCTGCTACGTTATCTGAACAACATTTACTACACGATTATGTAGGGGGACAGGGGGATACCACTCCCGAGAAAAGCACGGGAGGCCGGGTTGTCAAATAAAACGTAACGGCTACCTTGCAGAGCTGTAGCCAAGAAAACTATTGTAACTCGATTCAAATCGACATCATTCAATCAATTTTCAACACAGATTCAAAATGTTTACTGCTACATTATCTGAACAACATCTACTGCATGATTAGGTCGGGGGACAGGGGGATACCACTCCCGATAAAAACCTGGGCGGCCGGCATGGCAAATACAAATTAACGGCTACCTGGTCAGTCTTAGCCAAGAAAACAATTATAACTCTATTCAAATCAACATCATTCAGTCCATTTTCAACACAGATTCAAAATGTTTGCTGCTACGTTATCTGAACAACATCAACTACATGATTAGGAAGGAGGACAGGGGATACCATCCCCGATAAATGCTCAGGCGGCCGGGGTGTCAAATACAAAGTAACGGCTACTGGGCCAGGCTGTAACCAAGAAACCAATTATACTAGTAATTCGATTTCAATCGACATAATGCAATCAATTTTCAATACAGATTCAAAATGTTTGCTGCTACATTATCCAACAACATTTACTACTTGATTAGGTGGGGGACTGGGGATAACATCCCTGGTAAAAGCCTAGGCGGCCGGGGTGTCAAATGCAAAGTAACGTCTACCGGGCAAGGCTGTAGCCAAAATAAAAAATTATAACTCTATTCAAATGGACACAATTCAGTCCATTTTCAACACAGATTCATAATTGTTGCTGCTACGTTATCTGAACAACATCTACTACATGATTAGCTAAGGGGACAGGGGATACCACTCCCGATAAAAACCTGGGTAGCCGGGGTTGCAAATATAAAGTAACGGCTACCAGGTCAGGCTGTAGCCAAGAAAACTATTATAACTCGATTCAAATCGACATCATTCAATCAATTTTCAACACAGATTCAAAATGTTTACTGCTACATTATCTGAACAACATCTACTGCATGATTAGGTCGGGGGACAGGGGGATACCACTCCCGAGAAAAGCCCGGGAGGCCGGGGTGTCAAATAAAATGTAACGGCTACCTTGCAGAGCTGTAGCCAAGAAAACTATTGTAACTCGATTCAAATCGACATCATTCATAAATTTTCAACACAGATTCAAAATGTTTACTGCTACATTATCTGAACAACATCTACTACATGATTAGCTAAGGGGACAGGGGATACCACTCCCGATAAAAAGCTGGGTGGCCGGGGTTGCAAATATAAAGTAACAGCTACCGGGCCAGGCTGTAACCATGAAAACAATTATACTAGTAATTCGATTTCAATCGACATAATACAATCAATTTTCAATACAGATCCAAAATGTTTGCTGCTACATTATCCAACAACATTTACTACTTGATTAGGTGGGGGGACTGGGGATAACATCCCTGGTAAAAGCCTAGGCGGCCAGGGTATCAAATGCAAAGTAACGGCTACCAGGTCAGGCTGTAGCCAAGAAAACTATTATAACTCGATTCAAATCGACATCATTCAATCAATTTTCAACACAGATTCAAAATGTTTACTGCTACATTATCTGAACAACATCTACTGCATGATTAGGTCGGGGGACAGGGGGATACCACTCCCGACAAAAACCTGGGCGGCCGGCATGGCAAATACAAAGTAACGGCTACCTGGTCAGTCTTAGCCAAGAAAACAATTATAACTCTATTCAAATCGACATCATTCAGTCCATTTTCAACACAGATTCAAAATGTTTGCTGCTACGTTATCTAAACAACATCTACTACATGATTAGGTAGTTGGACAGGGGGATACCACTCCCGATAAAAACATGGACAGCCATGTTGGCAAATACAACGTAACGTCTACCTTACAGGACTGTAGCCAACAAAACTATTATACCTCTATTCAAATCAACATAATTCAGTCCATATTCAACACAGATTCATAATTGTTCCTGCTACGTTATCTGAACAACATCAACTACATGATTAGGTAGGGGGACAGGGGATACCATCCCCGATAAATGCTCAGGCGGCCGGGGTGTCAAATGCAAAGTAACGGCTACCGGGCCAGGCTGTAGCCAAAATAAACAATTATAACTCTATTCAAATGGACACAATTCAGTCCATTTTCAACCCAGATTCATAATTGATGCTGCTACGTTATCTGAACAACATCTACTACATGATTAGCTAAGGGGACAGGGGATACCACTCCCGATAAAAACCTGGGTGGCAGGGGTTGCAAATATAAAGTAACGGCTACCAGGTCAGGCTGTAGCCAACAAAACTAGTATAACTCGATTCAAATCGACATCATTCAATCAATTTTCAACACAGATTCATAATTGTTCCTGCTACGTTATCTGAACAACATTTACTACACGATTATGTAGGGGGACAGGGGGATACCACTCCCGAGAAAAGCACGGGAGGCCGGGTTGTCAAATAAAACGTAACGGCTACCTTGCAGAGCTGTAGCCAAGAAAACTATTGTAACTCGATTCAAATCGACATCATTCAATCAATTTTCAACACAGATTCAAAATGTTTACTGCTACATTATCTGAACAACATCTACTGCATGATTAGGTCGGGGGACAGGGGGATACCACTCCCGATAAAAACCTGGGCGGCCGGCATGGCAAATACAAATTAACGGCTACCTGGTCAGTCTTAGCCAAGAAAACAATTATAACTCTATTCAAATCGACATCATTCAGTCCATTTTCAACACAGATTCAAAATGTTTGCTGCTACGTTATCTAAACAACATCTACTACATGATTAGGTAGGTGGACAGGGGGATACCACTCCCGATAAAAACCTGGGTGGCCGGGGTTGCAAATATAAAGTAACGGCTACCAGGTCAGTCTTAGCCAAGAAAACTATTATAACTCGATTCAAATCGACATCATTCAGTCAATTTTCAACACAGATTCAAAATGTTTGCTGCTACGTTATCTAAACAACATCTACTACATGATTAGGTAGGTGGACAGGGGGATACCACTCCCGATAAAAACCTGGACAGCCAGGTTGGCAAATACAAATTAACGGCTACCTGGTCAGTCTTAGCCAAGAAAACAATTATAACTCTATTCAAATCAACATCATTCAGTCCATTTTCAACACAGATTCATAATTGTTCCTGCTACGTTATCTGAACAACATCAACTACATGATTAGGTAGGGGGACAGGGGATACCATCCCCGATAAATGCTCAGGCGGCCGGGGTGTCAAATACAAAGTAACGGCTACCGGGCCAGGCTGTAACCAAGAAAACAATTATACTAGTAATTCGATTTCAATCGACATAATACAATCAATTTTCAATACAGATCCAAAATGTTTGCTTCTACATTATCCAACAACATTTACTACTTGATTAGGTGGGGGACTGGGGATAACATCCCTGGTAAAAGCCTAGGCGGCCAGGGTGTCAAATGCAAAGTAACGGCTACCTGGTCAGGCTGTAGCCAAGAAAACTATTATAACTCGATTCAAATCGACATCATTCAATCAATTTTCAACACAGATTCAAAATGTTTACTGCTACATTATCTGAACAACATCTACTGCATGATTAGGTCGGGGGACAGGGGGATACCACTCCCGACAAAAACCTGGGCGGCCGGCATGGCAAATACAAAGTAACGGCTACCTGGTCAGTCTTAGCCAAGAAAACAATTATAACTCTATTCAAATCAACATCATTCAGTCCATTTTCAACACAGATTCAAAATGTTTGCTGCTACGTTATCTAAACAACATCTACTACATGATTAGGTAGGTGGACAAGGGGATACCACTCCCGATAAAAACATGGACAGCCAGGTTGGCAAATACAACGTAACGTCTACCTTACAGGACTGTAGCCAACAAAACTATTATACCTCTATTCAAATCAACATCATTCAGTCCATATTCAACACAGATTCATAATTGTTCCTGCTACGTTATCTGAACAACATCAACTACATGATTAGGTAGGGGGACAGGGGATACCATCCCCGATAAATGCTCAGGCGGCCGGGGTGTCAAATACAAAGTAACGGCTACCGGGCCAGGCTGTAACCATGAAAACAATTATACTAGTAATTCGATTTCAATCGACATAATACAATCAATTTTCAATACAGATCCAAAATGTTAGCTGCTACATTATCCAACAACATTTACTACTTGATTAGGTGGGGGGACTGGGGATAACATCCCTGGTAAAAGCCTAGGCGGCCAGGGTGTCAAATGCAAAGTAACGGCTACCAGGTCAGGCTGTAGCCAAGAAAACTATTATAACTCGATTCAAATCGACATCATTCAATCAATTTTCAACACAGATTCAAAATGTTTACTGCTACATTATCTGAACAACATCTACTGCATGATTAGGTCGGGGGACAGGGGGATACCACTCCCGACAAAAACCTGGGCGACCGGCATGGCAAATACAAAGTAACGGCTACCTGGTCAGTCTTAGCCAAGAAAACAATTATAACTCTATTCAAATCAACATCATTCAGTCCATTTTCAACACAGATTCAAAATGTTTGCTGCTACGTTATCTAAACAACATCTACTACATGATTAGGTAGTTGGACAGGGGGATACCACTCCCGATAAAAACATGGACAGCCATGTTGGCAAATACAAAGTAACGTCTACCTTACAGGACTGTAGCCAACAAAACTATTATACCTCTATTCAAATCAACATAATTCAGTCCATATTCAACACAGATTCATAATTGTTCCTGCTACGTTATCTGAACAACATCTACTACATGATTAGGTAGGGGGACAGGGGATACCATCCCCGATAAATGCTCAGGCGGCCGGGGTGTCAAATGCAAAGTAACGGCTACCGGGCCAGGCTGTAGCCAAAATAAACAATTATAACTCTATTCAAATGGACACAATTCAGTCCATTTTCAACCCAGATTCATAATTGATGCTGCTACGTTATCTGAACAACATTTACTACACGATTAGGTAGGGGGACAGGGGGATACCACTCCCGATAAAAACCTGGGTGGCAGGGGTTGCAAATATAAAGTAACGGCTACCAGGTCAGGCTGTAGCCAACAAAACTAGTATAACTCGATTCAAATCGACATCATTCAATCAATTTTCAACACAGATTCATAATTGTTGCTGCTACGTTATCTGAACAACATTTACTACACGATTAGGTAGGGGGACAGGGGGATACCACTCCCGAGAAAAGCACGGGAGGCCGAGTTGTCAAATAAAACGTAACGGCTACCTTGCAGAGCTGTAGCCAAGAAAACTATTGTAACTCGATTCAAATCGACATCATTCAATCAATTTTCAACACAGATTCAAAATGTTTACTGCTACATTATCTGAACAACATCTACTGCATGATTAGGTCGGGGGACAGGGGGATACCACTCCCGATAAAAGCCTGGGCGGCCGGCATGGCAAATACAAATTAACGGCTACCTGGTCAGTCTTAGCCAAGAAAACAATTATAACTCTATTCAAATCGACATCATTCAGTCCATTTTCAACACAGATTCAAAATGTTTGCTGCTACGTTATCTAAACAACATCTACTACATGATTAGGTAGGTGGACAGGGGGATACCACTCCCGATAAAAACCTGGGTGGCCGGGGTTGCAAATATAAAGTAACGGCTACCAGGTCAGTCTTAGCCAAGAAAACTATTATAACTCGATTCAAATCGACATCATTCAATCAATTTTCAACACAGATTCAAAATGTTTGCTGCTACGTTATCTAAACAACATCTACTACATGATTAGGTAGGTGGACAGGGGGATACCACTCCCGATAAAAACCTGGACAGCCAGGTTGGCAAATACAAATTAACGGCTACCTGGTCAGTCTTAGCCAAGAAAACAATTATAACTCTATTCAAATCAACATCATTCAGTCCATTTTCAACACAGATTCAAAATGTTTGCTGCTACGTTATCTAAACAACATCTACTACATGATTAGGTAGGTGGACAGGGGGATACCACTCCCGATAAAAACCTGTACAGCCAGGTTGGCAAATACAATGTAAAGTCTACCTTACAGGACTGTAGCCAACAAAACTATTATACCTCTATTCAAATCAACATAATTCAGTCCATATTCAACACAGATTCATAATAGTTCCTGCTACGTTATCTGAACAACATCAACTACATGATTAGGTAGGGGGACAGGGGATACCATCCCCGATAAATGCTCAGGCGGCCGGGGTGTCAAATACAAAGTAACGGCTACCGGGCCAGGCTGTAACCAAGAAACCAATTATACTAGTAATTCGATTTCAATCGACATAATACAATCAATTTTCAATACAGATCCAAAATGTTTGCTGCTACATTATCCAACAACATTTACTACTTGATTAGGTGGGGGGACTGGGGATAACATCCCTGGTAAAAGCCTAGGCGGCCAGGGTGTCAAATGCAAAGTAACGGCTACCGGGCCAGGCTGTAGCCAAAATAAACAATTATAACTCTATTCAAATGGACACAATTCAGTCCATTTTCAACACAGATTCATAATTGTTGCTGCTACGTTATCTGAACAACATCTACTACATGATTAGGTAGGGGGACAGGGGATACCACACCCGAGAAAAGCCCGGGAGGCCGGGTTGTCAAATAAAACGTAACGGCTACCTTGCAGAGCTGTAGCCAAGAAAACTATTGTAACTCGATTCAAATCGACATCATTCAATCAATTTTCAACACAGATTCAAAATGTTTACTGCTACATTATCTGAACAACATCTACTGCATGATTAGGTCGGGGGACAGGGGGATACCACTCCCGATAAAAACCTGGGTGGCCGGGGTTGCAAATATAAAGTAACGGCTACCTGGTCAGGATGTAGCGAAGAAAACAATTATAACTCTATTCAAATCAACATCATTCAGTCCATTTTCAACACAGATTCAAAATGTTTGCTGCTACGTTATCTGAACAACATCTTCTACATGATTAGGTAGGTGGACAGGGGGATACCACTCCCGATAAAAACCTGGACGGCCAGGTTGGCAAATACAATGTAACGTCTACCTTGCAGGACTGTAGCCAACAAAACTATTATACCTCTATTCAAATCAACATAATTCAGTCCATATTCAACACAGATTCATAATTGTTCCTGCTACGTTATCTGAACAACATCAACTACATGATTAGGTAGGGGGACAGGGGGATACCACTCCCGAGAAAAGCCCGGGAGGCCGGGGTGTCAAATAAAATGTAACGGCTACCTTGCAGAGATGTAGCCAAGAAAACTATTGTAACTCGATTCAAATCGACATCATACAATCAATTTTCAACACAGATTCAAAATGTTTACTGCTACATTATCTGAACAACATCTACTACATGATTAGCTAAGGGGACAGGGGATACCACTCCCGATAAAAACCTGGGTGGCAGGGGTTGCAAATATAAAGTAACGGCTACCAGGTCAGGCTGTAGCCAAGAAAACTATTATAACTCGATTCAAATCGACATCATTCAATCAATTTTCAACACAGATTCGAAATGTTTAGTGCTACATTATCTGAACAACATCTACTGCATGATTAGGTCGGGGGACAGGGGGATACCACTCCCGATAAAAACCTGGGCGGCCGGCATGGCAAATACAAATTAACGGCTACCTGGTCAGTCTTAGCCAAGAAAACAATTATAACTCTATTCAAATCAACATCATTCAGTCCATTTTCAACACAGATTCATAATTGTTGCTGCTACGTTATCTGAACAACATCTACTACATGATTAGCTAAGGGGACAAGGGAAACCACTCCCGATAAAAACCTGGGTAGCCGGGGTTGCAAATATAAAGTAACGGCTACCAGGTCAGGCTGTAGCCAAGAAAACTATTATAACTCGATTCAAATCGACATCATTCAATCAATTTTCAACACAGATTCAAAATGTTTACTGCTACATTATCTGAACAACATCTACTGCATGATTAGGTCGGGGGACAGGGGGATACCACTCCCGAGAAAAGCCCGGGAGGCCGGGGTGTCAAATAAAATGTAACGGCTACCTTGCAGAGATGTAGCCAAGAAAGCTATTGTAACTCGATTCAAATCGACATCATTCAATCAATTTTCAACACAGATTCAAAATGTTTACTGCTACATTATCTGAACAACATCTACTACATGATTAGCTAAGGGGACAGGGGATACCACTCCCGATAAAAACCTGGGTGGCCGGGGTTGCAAATATAAAGTAACGGCTACCAGGTCAGGCTGTAGCCAAGAAAACTATTATAACTCGATTCAAATCGACATCATTCAATCAATTTTCAACACAGATTCGAAATGTTTACTGCTACATTATCTGAACAACATCTACTGCATGATTAGGTCGGGGGACAGGGGGATACCACTCCCGATAAAAACCTGGGCGGCCGGCATGGCAAATACAAAGTAACGGCTACCTGGTCAGTCTTAGCCAAGAAAACAATTATAACTCTATTCAAATTAACATCATTCAGTCCATTTTCAACACAGATTCATAATTGTTCCTGCTACGTTATCTGAACAACATCAACTACATGATTAGGTAGGGAGACAGGGGATACCATCCCCGATAAATGCTCAGGCGGCCGGGGTGTCAAATACAAAGTAACGGCTACCGGGCCAGGCTGTAACCAAGAAAACAATTATACTAGTAATTCGATTTCAATCGACATAATGCAATCAATTTTCAATACAGATCCAAAATGTTTGCTGCTACATTATCCAACAACATTTACTACTTGATTAGGTCGGGGGACTGGGGATACCACTCCCGACAAAAACCTGGGCGGCCGGCATGGCAAATGCAAAGTAACGGCTACCAGGTCAGGCTGTAGCCAAGAAAACTATTATAACTCGATTCAAATCGACATCATTCAATCAATTTTCAACACAGATTCAAAATGTTTACTGCTACATTATCTGAACAACATCTACTGCATGATTAGGTCGGGGGACAGGGGGATACCACTCCCGACAAAAACCTGGGCGGCCGGCATGGCAAATACAAAGTAACGGCTACCTGGTCAGTCTTAGCCAAGAAAACAATTATAACTCTATTCAAATCAACATCATTCAGTCCATTTTCAACACAGATTCAAAATGTTTGCTGCTACGTTATCTGAACAACATCTACTACATGATTAGGTAGGTGGACAGGGGGATACCACTCCCGATAAAAACATGGACAGCCAGGTTGGCAAATACAATGTAACGTCTACCTTACAGGACTGTAGCCAACAAAACTATTATACCTCTATTCAAATCAACATAATTCAGTCCATATTCAACACAGATTCATAATTGTTCCTGCTACGTTATCTGAACAACATCAACTACATGATTAGGTAGGGGGACAGGGGATACCATCCCCGATAAATGCTCAGGCGGCCGGGGTGTCAAATGCAAAGAAACGGCTACCGGGCCAGGATGTAGCCAAAATAAACAATTATAACTCTATTCAAATGGACACAATTCAGTCCATTTTCAACCCAGATTCATAATTGATGCTGCTACGTTATCTGAACAACATCTACTACATGATTAGCTAAGGGGACAGGGGATACCACTCCCGATAAAAACCTGGGTGGCCGGGGTTGCAAATATAAAGTAACGGCTACCAGGTCAGGCTGTAGCCAACAAAACTAGTATAACTCGATTCAAATCGACATCATTCAATCAATTTTCAACACAGATTCATAATTGTTGCTGCTACGTTATCTGAACAACATTTACTACACGATTAGGTAGGGGGACAGGGGGATACCACTCCCGAGAAAAGCACGGGAGGCCGGGTTGTCAAATAAAACGTAACGGCTACCTTGCAGAGCTGTAGCCAAGAAAACTATTGTAACTCGATTCAAATCGACATCATTCAATCAATTTTCAACACAGATTCAAAATGTTTACTGCTACATTATCTGAACAACATCTACTGCATGATTAGGTCGGGGGACAGGGGGATACCACTCCCGATAAAAACCTGGGCGGCCGGCATGGCAAATACAAAGTAACGGCTACCTGGTCAGTCTTAGCCAAGAAAACAATTATAACTCTATTCAAATCAACATCATTCAGTCCATTTTCAACACAGATTCAAAATGTTTGCTGCTACGTTATCTGAACAACATCAACTACATGATTAGGAAGGGGGACAAGGGATACCATCCCCGATAAATGCTCAGGCGGCCGGGGTGTCAAATACAAAGTAACGGCTACCGGGCCAGGCTGTAACCAAGAAACCAATTATACTAGTAATTCGATTTCAATCGACATAATGCAATCAATTTTCAATACAGATTCAAAATGTTTGCTGCTACATTATCCAACAACATTTACTACTTGATTAGGTGGGGGACTGGGGATAACATCCCTGGTAAAAGCCTAGGCGGCCGGGGTGTCAAATGCAAAGTAACGTCTACCGGGCAAGGCTGTAGCCAAAATAAAAAATTATAACTCTATTCAAATGGACACAATTCAGTCCATTTTCAACACAGATTCATAATTGTTGCTGCTACGTTATCTGAACAACATCTACTACATGATTAGCTAAGGGGACAGGGGATACCACTCCCGATAAAAACCTGGGTAGCCGGGGTTGCAAATATAAAGTAACGGCTACCAGGTCAGGCTGTAGCCAAGAAAACTATTATAACTCGATTCAAATCGACATCATTCAATCAATTTTCAACACAGATTCAAAATGTTTACTGCTACATTATCTGAACAACATCTACTGCATGATTAGGTCGGGGGACAGGGGGATACCACTCCCGAGAAAAGCCCGGGAGGCCGGGGTGTCAAATAAAATGTAACGGCTACCTTGCAGAGATGTAGCCAAGAAAACTATTGTAACTCGATTCAAATCGACATCATTCAATCAATTTTCAACACAGATTCAAAATGTTTACTGCTACATTATCTGAACAACATCTACTACATGATTAGCTAAGGGGACAGGGGATACCACTGCCGATAAAAACCTGGGTGGCCGGGGTTGCAAATATAAAGTAACGGCTACCAGGTCAGGCTGTAGCCAAGAAAACTATTATAACTCGATTCAAATCGACATCATTCAATCAATTTTCAACACAGATTCGAAATGTTTACTGCTACATTATCTGAACAACATCTACTGCATGATTAGGTCGGGGGACAGGGGGATACCACTCCCGATAAAAACCTGGGCGGCCGGCATGGCAAATACAAAGTAACGGCTACCTGGTCAGTCTTAGCCAAGAAAACAATTATAACTCTATTCAAATCAACATCATTCAGTCCATTTTCAACACAGATTCATAATTGTTCCTGCTACGTTATCTAAACAACATCAACTACATGATTAGGTAGGGGGACAGGGGATACCATCCCCGATAAATGCTCAGGCGGCCGGGGTGTCAAATACAAAGTAACGGCTACCGGGCCAGGCTGTAACCAAGAAAACAATTATACTAGTAATTCGATTTCAATCGACATAATACAATCAATTTTCAATACAGATCCAAAATGTTTGCTGCTACATTATCCAACAACATTTACTACTTGATTAGGTGGGGGGACTGGGGATAACATCCCTGGTAAAAGCCTAGGCGGCCAGGGTGTCAAATGCAAAGTAACGGCTACCAGGTCAGGCTGTAGCCAAGAAAACTATTATAACTCGATTCAAATCGACATCATTCAATCAATTTTCAACACAGATTCAAAATGTTTACTGCTACATTATCTGAACAACATCTACTGCATGATTAGGTCGGGGGACAGGGGGATACCACTCCCGACAAAAACCTGGGCGGCCGGCATGGCAAATACAAAGTAACGGCTACCTGGTCAGTCTTAGCCAAGAAAACAATTATAACTCTATTCAAATCAACATCATTCAGTCCATTTTCAACACAGATTCAAAATGTTTGCTGCTACGTTATCTAAACAACATCTACTACATGATTAGGTAGGTGGACAGGGGGATACCACTCCCGATAAAAACCTGTACAGCCAGGTTGGCAAATACAATGTAACGTCTACCTTACAGGACTGTAGCCAACAAAACTATTATACCTCTATTCAAATCAACATAATTCAGTCCATATTCAACACAGATTCATAATTGTTCCTGCTACGTTATCTGAACAACATCAACTACATGATTAGGTAGGGGGACAGGGGATACCATCCCCGATAAATGCTCAGGCGGCCGGGGTGTAAAATGCAAAGTAACGGCTACCGGGCCAGGCTGTAGCCAAAATAAACAATTATAACTCTATTCAAATGGACACAATTCAGTCCATTTTCAACCCAGATTCATAATTGATGCTGCTACGTTATCTGAACAACATCTACTACATGATTAGCTAAGGGGACAGGGGATACCACTCCCGATAAAAACCTGGGTGGCCGGGGTTGCAAATATAAAGTAACGGCTACCAGGTCAGGCTGTAGCCAACAAAACTAGTATAACTCGATTCAAATCGACATCATTCAATCAATTTTCAACACAGATTCATAATTGTTGCTGCTACGTTATCTGAACAACATTAACTACACGATTAGGTAGGGGGACAGGGGGATACCACTCCCGAGAAAAGCACGGGAGGCCGGGTTGTCAAATAAAACGTAACGGCTACCTGGTCAGTCTTAGCCAAGAAAACAATTATAACTCTATTCAAATCAACATCATTCAGTCCATTTTCAACACAGATTCAAAATGTTTGCTGCTACGTTATCTGAACAACATCAACTACATGATTAGGAAGGGGGACAGGGGATACCATCCCCGATAAATGCTCAGGCGGCCGGGGTGTCAAATACAAAGTAACGGCTACCGGGCCAGGCTGTAACCAAGAAACCAATTATACTAGTAATTCGATTTCAATCGACATAATGCAATCAATTTTCAATACAGATTCAAAATGTTTGCTGCTACATTATCCAACAACATTTACTACTTGATTAGGTGGGGGACTGGGGATAACATCCCTGGTAAAAGCCTAGGCGGCCGGGGTGTCAAATGCAAAGTAACGTCTACCGGGCAAGGCTGTAGCCAAAATAAAAAATTATAACCCTATTCAAATGGACACAATTCAGTCCATTTTCAACACAGATTCATAATTGTTGCTGCTACGTTATCTGAACAACTTCTACTACATGATTAGCTAAGGGGACAGGGGATACCACTGCCGATAAAAACCTGGGTAGCCGGGGTTGCAAATATAAAGTAACGGCTACCAGGTCAGGCTGTAGCCAAGAAAACTATTATAACTCGATTCAAATCGACATCATTCAATCAATTTTCAACACAGATTCAAAATGTTTACTGCTACATTATCTGAACAACATCTACTGCATGATTAGGTCGGGGGACAGGGGGATACCACTCCCGATAAAAACCTGGGCGGCCGGCATGGCAAATACAAATTAACGGCTACCTGGTCAGTCTTAGCCAAGAAAACAATTATAACTCGATTCAAATCGACATCATTCAGTCCATTTTCAACACAGATTCAAAATGTTTGCTGCTACGTTATCTAAACAACATCTACTACATGATTAGGTAGGTGGACAGGGGGATACCACTCCCGATAAAAACATGGACAGCCAAGTTGGCAAATACAATGTAACGTCTACCTTACAGGACTGTAGCCAACAAAACTATTATAACTCTATTCAAATGGACACAATTCAGTCCATTTTCAACCCAGATTCATAATTGATGCTGCTACGTTATCTGAACAACACCTACTACATGATTAGCTAAGGGGACAGGGGATACCACTCCCGATAAAAACCTGGGTGGCCGGGGTTGCAAATATAAAGTAACGGCTACCAGGTCAGGCTGTAGCCAACAAAACTAGTATAACTCGATTCAAATCGACATCATTCAATCAATTTTCAACACAGATTCATAATTGTTGCTGCTACGTTATCTGAACAACATTTACTACACGATTAGGTAGGGGGACAGGGGGATACCACTCCCGAGAAAAGCACGGGAGGCCGGGTTGTCAAATAAAACGTAACGGCTACCTTGCAGAGCTGTAGCCAAGAAAACTATTGTAACTCGATTCAAATCGACATCATTCAATCAATTTTCAACACAGATTCAAAATGTTTACTGCTACATTATCTGAACAACATCTACTGCATGATTAGGTCGGGGGACAGGGGGATACCACTCCCGATAAAAACCTGGGCGGCCGGCATGGCAAATACAAATTAACGGCTACCTGGTCAGTCTTAGCCAAGAAAACAATTATAACTCTATTCAAATCAACATCATTCAGTCCATTTTCAACACAGATTCAAAATGTTTGCTGCTACGTTATCTAAACAACATCTACTACATGATTAGGTAGGTGGACAGGGGGATACCACTCCCGATAAAAACATGGACAGCCAGGTTGGCAAATACAATGTAACGTCTACCTTACAGGACTGTAGCCAACAAAACTATTATACCTCTATTCAAATCAACATAATTCAGTCCATATTCAACACAGATTCATAATTGTTCCTGCTACGTTATCTGAACAACATCAACTACATGATTAGGTAGGGGGACAGGGGATACCATCCCCGATAAATGCTCAGGCGGCCGGGGTGTCAAATGCAAAGTAACGGCTACCGGGCCAGGCTGTAGCCAAAATAAACAATTATAACTCTATTCAAATGGACACAATTCAGTCCATTTTCAACCCAGATTCATAATTGATGCTGCTACGTTATCTGAACAACATCTACTACATGATTAGCTAAGGGGACAGGGGATACCACTCCCGATAAAAACCTGGGTGGCCGGGGTTGCAAATATAAAGTAACGGCTACCAGGTCAGGCTGTAGCCAACAAAACTAGTATAACTCGATTCAAATCGACATCATTCAATCAATTTTCAACACAGATTCATAATTGTTGCTGCTACGTTATCTGAACAACATTTACTACACGATTAGGTAGGGGGACAGGGGGATACCACTCCCGAGAAAAGCACGGGAGGCCGGGTTGTCAAATAAAACGTAACGGCTACCTTGCAGAGCTGTAGCCAAGAAAACTATTGTAACTCGATTCAAATCGACATCATTCAATCAATTTTCAACACAGATTCAAAATGTTTACTGCTACATTATCTGAACAACATCTACTGCATGATTAGGTCGGGGGACAGGGGATACCACTCCCGATAAAAACCTGGGCGGCCGGCATGGCAAATACAAATTAACGGCTACCTGGTCAGTCTTAGCCAAGAAAACAATTATAACTCTATTCAAATCAACATCATTCAGTCCATTTTCAACACAGATTCAAAATGTTTGCTGCTACGTTATCTGAACAACATCAACTACATGATTAGGAAGGGGGACAAGGGATACCATCCCCGATAAATGCTCAGGCGGCCGGGGTGTCAAATACAAAGTAACGGCTACCGGGCCAGGCTGTAACCAAGAAACCAATTATACTAGTAATTCGATTTCAATCGACATAATGCAATCAATTTTCAATACAGATTCAAAATGTTTGCTGCTACATTATCCAACAACATTTACTACTTGATTAGGTGGGGGACTGGGGATAACATCCCTGGTAAAAGCCTAGGCGGCCGGGGTGTCAAATGCAAAGTAACGTCTACCGGGCAAGGCTGTAGCCAAAATAAAAAATTATAACTCTATTCAAATGGACACAATTCAGTCCATTTTCAACACAGATTCATAATTGTTGCTGCTACGTTATCTGAACAACATCTACTACATGATTAGCTAAGGGGACAGGGGATACCACTCCCGATAAAAACCTGGGTAGCCGGGGTTGCAAATATAAAGTAACGGCTACCAGGTCAGGCTGTAGCCAAGAAAACTATTATAACTCGATTCAAATCGACATCATTCAATCAATTTTCAACACAGATTCAAAATGTTTACTGCTACATTATCTGAACAACATCTACTGCATGATTAGGTCGGGGGACAGGGGGATACCACTCCCGAGAAAAGCCCGGGAGGCCGGGGTGTCAAATAAAATGTAACGGCTACCTTGCAGAGATGTAGCCAAGAAAACTATTGTAACTCGATTCAAATCGACATCATTCAATCAATTTTCAACACAGATTCAAAATGTTTACTGCTACATTATCTGAACAACATCTACTACATGATTAGCTAAGGGGACAGGGGATACCACTGCCGATAAAAACCTGGGTGGCCGGGGTTGCAAATATAAAGTAACGGCTACCAGGTCAGGCTGTAGCCAAGAAAACTATTATAACTCGATTCAAATCGACATCATTCAATCAATTTTCAACACAGATTCGAAATGTTTACTGCTACATTATCTGAACAACATCTACTGCATGATTAGGTCGGGGGACAGGGGGATACCACTCCCGATAAAAACCTGGGCGGCCGTCATGGCAAATACAAAGTAACGGCTACCTGGTCAGTCTTAGCCAAGAAAACAATTATAACTCTATTCAAATCAACATCATTCAGTCCATTTTCAACACAGATTCATAATTGTTCCTGCTACGTTATCTCAACAACATCAACTACATGATTAGGTAGGGGGACAGGGGATACCATCCCCGATAAATGCTCAGGCGGCCGGGGTGTCAAATACAAAGTAACGGCTACCGGGCCAGGCTGTAACCAAGAAAACAATTATACTAGTAATTCGATTTCAATCGACATAATACAATCAATTTTCAATACAGATCCAAAATGTTTGCTGCTACATTATCCAACAACATTTACTACTTGATTAGGTGGGGGGACTGGGGATAACATCCCTGGTAAAAGCCTAGGCGGCCAGGGTGTCAAATGCAAAGTAACGGCTACCAGGTCAGGCTGTAGCCAAGAAAACTATTATAACTCGATTCAAATCGACATCATTCAATCAATTTTCAACACAGATTCAAAATGTTTACTGCTACATTATCTGAACAACATCTACTGCATGATTAGGTCGGGGGACAGGGGGATACCACTCCCGACAAAAACCTGGGCGGCCGGCATGGCAAATACAAAGTAACGGCTACCTGGTCAGTCTTAGCCAAGAAAACAATTATAACTCTATTCAAATCAACATCATTCAGTCCATTTTCAACACAGATTCAAAATGTTTGCTGCTACGTTATCTAAACAACATCTACTACATGATTAGGTAGGTGGACAGGGGGATACCACTCCCGATAAAAACCTGTACAGCCAGGTTGGCAAATACAATGTAACGTCTACCTTACAGGACTGTAGCCAACAAAACTATTATACCTCTATTCAAATCAACATAATTCAGTCCATATTCAACACAGATTCATAATTGTTCCTGCTACGTTATCTGAACAACATCAACTACATGATTAGGTAGGGGGACAGGGGATACCATCCCCGATAAATGCTCAGGCGGCCGGGGTGTCAAATGCAAAGTAACGGCTACCGGGCCAGGCTGTAGCCAAAATAAACAATTATAACTCTATTCAAATGGACACAATTCAGTCCATTTTCAACCCAGATTCATAATTGATGCTGCTACGTTATCTGAACAACATCTACTACATGATTAGCTAAGGGGACAGGGGATACCACTCCCGATAAAAACCTGGGTGGCCGGGGTTGCAAATATAAAGTAACGGCTACCAGGTCAGGCTGTAGCCAACAAAACTAGCATAACTCGATTCAAATCGACATCATTCAATCAATTTTCAACACAGATTCATAATTGTTGCTGCTACGTTATCTGAACAACATTTACTACACGATTAGGTAGGGGGACAGGGGGATACCACTCCCGAGAAAAGCACGGGAGGCCGGGTTGTCAAATAAAACGTAACGGCTACCTTGCAGAGCTGTAGCCAAGAAAACTATTGTAACTCGATTCAAATCGACATCATTCAATCAATTTTCAACACAGATTCAAAATGTTTACTGCTACATTATCTGAACAACATCTACTGCATGATTAGGTCGGGGGACAGGGGGATACCACTCCCGATAAAAACCTGGGCGGCCGGCATGGCAAATACAAATTAACGGCTACCTGGTCAGTCTTAGCCAAGAAAACAATTATAACTCTATTCAAATCAACATCATTCAGTCCATTTTCAACACAGATTCAAAATGTTTGCTGCTACGTTATCTGAACAACATCAACTACATGATTAGGAAGGGGGACAGGGGATACCATCCCCGATAAATGCTCAGGCGGCCGGGGTGTCAAATACAAAGTAACGGCTACCGGGCCAGGCTGTAACCAAGAAACCAATTATACTAGTAATTCGATTTCAATCGACATAATGCAATCAATTTTCAATACAGATTCAAAATGTTTGCTGCTACATTATCCAACAACATTTACTACTTGATTAGGTGGGGGACTGGGGATAACATCCCTGGTAAAAGCCTAGGCGGCCGGGGTGTCAAATGCAAAGTAACGTCTACCGGGCAAGGCTGTAGCCAAAATAAAAAATTATAACCCTATTCAAATGGACACAATTCAGTCCATTTTCAACACAGATTCATAATTGTTGCTGCTACGTTATCTGAACAACTTCTACTACATGATTAGCTAAGGGGACAGGGGATACCACTCCCGATAAAAACCTGGGTAGCCGGGGTTGCAAATATAAAGTAACGGCTACCAGGTCAGGCTGTAGCCAAGAAAACTATTATAACTCGATTCAAATCGACATTATTCAATCAATTTTCAACACAGATTCAAAATGTTTACTGCTACATTATCTGAACAACATCTACTGCATGATTAGGTCGGGGGACAGGGGGATACCACTCCCGAGAAAAGCCCGGGAGGCCGGGGTGTCAAATAAAATGTAACGGCTACCTTGCAGAGATGTAGCCAAGAAAACTATTGTAACTCGATTCAAATCGACATCATTCAATCAATTTTCAACACAGATTCAAAATGTTTACTGCTACATTATCTGAACAACATCTTTTACATGATTAGCTAAGGGGACAGGGGATACCACTCCCGATAAAAACCTGATTGGCCGGGGTTGCAAATATAAAGTAACGGCTACCAGGTCAGGCTGTAGCCAAGAAAACTATTATAACTCGATTCAAATCGACATCATTCAATCAATTTTCAACACAGATTCGAAATGTTTACTGCTACATTATCTGAACAACATCTACTGCATGATTAGGTCGGGGGACAGGGGGATACCACTCCCGATAAAAACCTGGGCGGCCGGCATGGCAAATACAAATTAACGGCTACCTGGTCAGTCTTAGCCAAGAAAACAATTATAACTCTATTCAAATCAACATCATTCAGTCCATTTTCAACACAGATTCAAAATGTTTGCTGCTACGTTATCTGAACAACATCAACTACATGATTAGGAAGGGGGACAAGGGATACCATCCCCGATAAATGCTCAGGCGGCCGGGGTGTCAAATACAAAGTAACGGCTACCGGGCCAGGCTGTAACCAAGAAACCAATTATACTAGTAATTCGATTTCAATCGACATAATGCAATCAATTTTCAATACAGATTCAAAATGTTTGCTGCTACATTATCCAACAACATTTACTACTTGATTAGGTGGGGGACTGGGGATAACATCCCTGGTAAAAGCCTAGGCGGCCGGGGTGTCAAATGCAAAGTAACGTCTACCGGGCAAGGCTGTAGCCAAAATAAAAAATTATAACTCTATTCAAATGGACACAATTCAGTCCATTTTCAACACAGATTCATAATTGTTGCTGCTACGTTATCTGAACAACATCTACTACATGATTAGCTAAGGGGACAGGGGATACCACTCCCGATAAAAACCTGGGTAGCCGGGGTTGCAAATATAAAGTAACGGCTACCAGGTCAGGCTGTAGCCAAGAAAACTATTATAACTCGATTCAAATCGACATCATTCAATCAATTTTCAACACAGATTCAAAATGTTTACTGCTACATTATCTGAACAACATCTACTGCATGATTAGGTCGGGGGACAGGGGGATACCACTCCCGAGAAAAGCCCGGGAGGCCGGGGTGTCAAATAAAATGTAACGGCTACCTTGCAGAGATGTAGCCAAGAAAACTATTGTAACTCGATTCAAATCGACATCATTCAATCAATTTTCAACACAGATTCAAAATGTTTACTGCTACATTATCTGAACAACATCTACTACATGATTAGCTAAGGGGACAGGGGATACCACTGCCGATAAAAACCTGGGTGGCCGGGGTTGCAAATATAAAGTAACGGCTACCAGGTCAGGCTGTAGCCAAGAAAACTATTATAACTCGATTCAAATCGACATCATTCAATCAATTTTCAACACAGATTCGAAATGTTTACTGCTACATTATCTGAACAACATCTACTGCATGATTAGGTCGGGGGACAGGGGGATACCACTCCCGATAAAAACCTGGGCGGCCGTCATGGCAAATACAAAGTAACGGCTACCTGGTCAGTCTTAGCCAAGAAAACAATTATAACTCTATTCAAATCAACATCATTCAGTCCATTTTCAACACAGATTCATAATTGTTCCTGCTACGTTATCTCAACAACATCAACTACATGATTAGGTAGGGGGACAGGGGATACCATCCCCGATAAATGCTCAGGCGGCCGGGGTGTCAAATACAAAGTAACGGCTACCGGGCCAGGCTTTAACCAAGAAAACAATTATACTAGTAATTCGATTTCAATCGACATAATACAATCAATTTTCAATACAGATCCAAAATGTTTGCTGCTACATTATCCAACAACATTTACTACTTGATTAGGTGGGGGGACTGGGGATAACATCCCTGGTAAAAGCCTAGGCGGCCAGGGTGTCAAATGCAAAGTAACGGCTACCAGGTCAGGCTGTAGCCAAGAAAACTATTATAACTCGATTCAAATCGACATCATTCAATCAATTTTCAACACAGATTCAAAATGTTTACTGCTACATTATCTGAACAACATCTACTGCATGATTAGGTCGGGGGACAGGGGGATACCACTCCCGACAAAAACCTGGGCGGCCGGCATGGCAAATACAAAGTAACGGCTACCTGGTCAGTCTTAGCCAAGAAAACAATTATAACTCTATTCAAATCAACATCATTCAGTCCATTTTCAACACAGATTCAAAATGTTTGCTGCTACGTTATCTAAACAACATCTACTACATGATTAGGTAGGTGGACAGGGGGATACCACTCCCGATAAAAACCTGTACAGCCAGGTTGGCAAATACAATGTAACGTCTACCTTACAGGACTGTAGCCAACAAAACTATTATACCTCTATTCAAATCAACATAATTCAGTCCATATTCAACACAGATTCATAATTGTTCCTGCTACGTTATCTGAACAACATCAACTACATGATTAGGTAGGGGGACAGGGGATACCATCCCCGATAAATGCTCAGGCGGCCGGGGTGTCAAATGCAAAGTAACGGCTACCGGGCCAGGCTGTAGCCAAAATAAACAATTATAACTCTATTCAAATGGACACAATTCAGTCCATTTTCAACCCAGATTCATAATTGATGCTGCTACGTTATCTGAACAACATCTACTACATGATTAGCTAAGGGGACAGGGGATACCACTCCCGATAAAAACCTGGGTGGCCGGGGTTGCAAATATAAAGTAACGGCTACCAGGTCAGGCTGTAGCCAACAAAACTAGCATAACTCGATTCAAATCGACATCATTCAATCAATTTTCAACACAGATTCATAATTGTTGCTGCTACGTTATCTGAACAACATTTACTACACGATTAGGTAGGGGGACAGGGGGATACCACTCCCGAGAAAAGCACGGGAGGCCGGGTTGTCAAATAAAACGTAACGGCTACCTTGCAGAGCTGTAGCCAAGAAAACTATTGTAACTCGATTCAAATCGACATCATTCAATCAATTTTCAACACAGATTCAAAATGTTTACTGCTACATTATCTGAACAACATCTACTGCATGATTAGGTCGGGGGACAGGGGGATACCACTCCCGATAAAAACCTGGGCGGCCGGCATGGCAAATACAAATTAACGGCTACCTGGTCAGTCTTAGCCAAGAAAACAATTATAACTCTATTCAAATCAACATCATTCAGTCCATTTTCAACACAGATTCAAAATGTTTGCTGCTACGTTATCTGAACAACATCAACTACATGATTAGGAAGGGTGACAGGGGATACCATCCCCGATAAATGCTCAGGCGGCCGGGGTGTCAAATACAAAGTAACGGCTACCGGGCCAGGCTGTAACCAAGAAACCAATTATACTAGTAATTCGATTTCAATCGACATAATGCAATCAATTTTCAATACAGATTCAAAATGTTTGCTGCTACATTATCCAACAACATTTACTACTTGATTAGGTGGGGGACTGGGGATAACATCCCTGGTAAAAGCCTAGGCGGCCGGGGTGTCAAATGCAAAGTAACGTCTACCGGGCAAGGCTGTAGCCAAAATAAAAAATTATAACCCTATTCAAATGGACACAATTCAGTCCATTTTCAACACAGATTCATAATTGTTGCTGCTACGTTATCTGAACAACTTCTACTACATGATTAGCTAAGGGGACAGGGGATACCACTCCCGATAAAAACCTGGGTAGCCGGGGTTGCAAATATAAAGTAACGGCTACCAGGTCAGGCTGTAGCCAAGAAAACTATTATAACTCGATTCAAATCGACATCATTCAATCAATTTTCAACACAGATTCAAAATGTTTACTGCTACATTATCTGAACAACATCTACTGCATGATTAGGTCGGGGGACAGGGGGATACCACTCCCGAGAAAAGCCCGGGAGGCCGGGGTGTCAAATAAAATGTAACGGCTACCTTGCAGAGATGTAGCCAAGAAAACTATTGTAACTCGATTCAAATCGACATCATTCAATCAATTTTCAACACAGATTCAAAATGTTTACTGCTACATTATCTGAACAACATCTTTTACATGATTAGCTAAGGGGACAGGGGATACCACTCCCGATAAAAACCTGATTGGCCGGGGTTGCAAATATAAAGTAACGGCTACCAGGTCAGGCTGTAGCCAAGAAAACTATTATAACTCGATTCAAATCGACATCATTCAATCAATTTTCAACACAGATTCGAAATGTTTACTGCTACATTATCTGAACAACATCTACTGCATGATTAGGTCGGGGGACAGGGGGATACCACTCCCGATAAAAACCTGGGCGGCCGTCATGGCAAATACAAAGTAACGGCTACCTGGTCAGTCTTAGCCAAGAAAACAATTATAACTCTATTCAAATCAACATCATTCAGTCCATTTTCAACACAGATTCATAATTGTTCCTGCTACGTTATCTGAACAACATCAACTACATGATTAGGTAGGGGGACAGGGGATACCATCCCCGATAAATGCTCAGGCGGCCGGGGTGTCAAATACAAAGTAACGGCTACCGGGCCAGGCTGTAACCAAGAAAACAATTATACTAGTAATTCGATTTCAATCGACATAATGCAATCAATTTTCAATACAGATTCAAAATGTTTGCTGCTACATTATCCAACAACATTTACTACTTGATTAGGTGGGGGACTGGGGATAACATCCCTGGTAAAAGCCTAGGCGGCCGGGGTGTCAAATGCAAAGTAACGTCTACCGGGCAAGGCTGTAGCCAAAATAAAAAAATATAACTCTATTCAAATGGACACAATTCAGTCCATTTTCAACACAGATTCATAATTGTTGCTGCTACGTTATCTGAACAACATCTACTACATGATTAGCTAAGGGGACAGGGGATACCACTCCCGATAAAAACCTGGGTAGCCGGGGTTGCAAATATAAAGTAACGGCTACCAGGTCAGGCTGTAGCCAAGAAAACTATTATAACTCGATTCAAATCGACATCATTCAATCAATTTTCAACACAGATTCAAAATGTTTACTGCTACATTATCTGAACAACATCTACTGCATGATTAGGTCGGGGGACAGGGGGATACCACTCCCGAGAAAAGCCCGGGAGGCCGGGGTGTCAAATAAAATGTAACGGCTACCTTGCAGAGATGTAGCCAAGAAAACTATTGTAACTCGATTCAAATCGACATCATTCAATCAATTTTCAACACAGATTCAAAATGTTTACTGCTACATTATCTGAACAACATCTACTACATGATTAGCTAAGGGGACAGGGGATACCACTGCCGATAAAAACCTGGGTGGCCGGGGTTGCAAATATAAAGTAACGGCTACCAGGTCAGGCTGTAGCCAAGAAAACTATTATAACTCGATTCAAATCGACATCATTCAATCAATTTTCAACACAGATTCGAAATGTTTACTGCTACATTATCTGAACAACATCTACTGCATGATTAGGTCGGGGGACAGGGGGATACCACTCCCGATAAAAACCTGGGCGGCCGGCATGGCAAATACAAGGTAACGGCTACCTGGTCAGTCTTAGCCAAGAAAACAATTATAACTCTATTCAAATCAACATCATTCAGTCCATTTTCAACACAGATTCATAATTGTTCCTGCTACGTTATCTCAACAACATCAACTACATGATTAGGTAGGGGGACAGGGGATACCATCCCCGATAAATGCTCAGGCGGCCGGGGTGTCAAATACAAAGTAACGGCTACCGGGCCAGGCTGTAACCAAGAAAACAATTATACTAGTAATTCGATTTCAATCGACATAATACAATCAATTTTCAATACAGATCCAAAATGTTTGCTGCTACATTATCCAACAACATTTACTACTTGATTAGGTGGGGGGACTGGGGATAACATCCCTGGTAAAAGCCTAGGCGGCCAGGGTGTCAAATGCAAAGTAACGGCTACCAGGTCAGGCTGTAGCCAAGAAAACTATTATAACTCGATTCAAATCGACATCATTCAATCAATTTTCAACACAGATTCAAAATGTTTACTGCTACATTATCTGAACAACATCTACTGCATGATTAGGTCGGGGGACAGGGGGATACCACTCCCGATAAAAACCTGGGCGGCCGGCATGGCAAATACAAATTAACGGCTACCTGGTCAGTCTTAGCCAAGAAAACAATTATAACTCTATTCAAATCAACATCATTCAGTCCATTTTCAACACAGATTCAAAATGTTTGCTGCTACGTTATCTGAACAACATCAACTACATGATTAGGAAGGGGGACAGGGGATACCATCCCCGATAAATGCTCAGGCGGCCGGGGTGTCAAATACAAAGTAACGGCTACCGGGCCAGGCTGTAACCAAGAAACCAATTATACTAGTAATTCGATTTCAATCGACATAATGCAATCAATTTTCAATACAGATTCAAAATGTTTGCTGCTACATTATCCAACAACATTTACTACTTGATTAGGTGGGGGACTGGGGATAACATCCCTGGTAAAAGCCTAGGCGGCCGGGGTGTCAAATGCAAAGTAACGTCTACCGGGCAAGGCTGTAGCCAAAATAAAAAATTATAACCCTATTCAAATGGACACAATTCAGTCCATTTTCAACACAGATTCATAATTGTTGCTGCTACGTTATCTGAACAACTTCTACTACATGATTAGCTAAGGGGACAGGGGATACCACTCCCGATAAAAACCTGGGTAGCCGGGGTTGCAAATATAAAGTAACGGCTACCAGGTCAGGCTGTAGCCAAGAAAACTATTATAACTCGATTCAAATCGACATCATTCAATCAATTTTCAACACAGATTCAAAATGTTTACTGCTACATTATCTGAACAACATCTACTGCATGATTAGGTCGGGGGACAGGGGGATACCACTCCCGAGAAAAGCCCGGGAGGCCGGGGTGTCAAATAAAATGTAACGGCTACCTTGCAGAGATGTAGCCAAGAAAACTATTGTAACTCGATTCAAATCGACATCATTCAATCAATTTTCAACACAGATTCAAAATGTTTACTGCTACATTATCTGAACAACATCTTTTACATGATTAGCTAAGGGGACAGGGGATACCACTCCCGATAAAAACCTGATTGGCCGGGGTTGCAAATATAAAGTAACGGCTACCAGGTCAGGCTGTAGCCAAGAAAACTATTATAACTCGATTCAAATCGACATCATTCAATCAATTTTCAACACAGATTCGAAATGTTTACTGCTACATTATCTGAACAACATCTACTGCATGATTAGGTCGGGGGACAGGGGGATACCACTCCCGATAAAAACCTGGGCGGCCGTCATGGCAAATACAAAGTAACGGCTACCTGGTCAGTCTTAGCCAAGAAAACAATTATAACTCTATTCAAATCAACATCATTCAGTCCATTTTCAACACAGATTCATAATTGTTCCTGCTACGTTATCTGAACAACATCAACTACATGATTAGGTAGGGGGACAGGGGATACCATCCCCGATAAATGCTCAGGCGGCCGGGGTGTCAAATACAAAGTAACGGCTACCGGGCCAGGCTGTAACCAAGAAAACAATTATACTAGTAATTCGATTTCAATCGACATAATGCAATCAATTTTCAATACAGATTCAAAATGTTTGCTGCTACATTATCCAACAACATTTACTACTTGATTAGGTGGGGGACTGGGGATAACATCCCTGGTAAAAGCCTAGGCGGCCGGGGTGTCAAATGCAAAGTAACGTCTACCGGGCAAGGCTGTAGCCAAAATAAAAAAATATAACTCTATTCAAATGGACACAATTCAGTCCATTTTCAACACAGATTCATAATTGTTGCTGCTACGTTATCTGAACAACATCTACTACATGATTAGCTAAGGGGACAGGGGATACCACTCCCGATAAAAACCTGGGTAGCCGGGGTTGCAAATATAAAGTAACGGCTACCAGGTCAGGCTGTAGCCAAGAAAACTATTATAACTCGATTCAAATCGACATCATTCAATCAATTTTCAACACAGATTCAAAATGTTTACTGCTACATTATCTGAACAACATCTACTGCATGATTAGGTCGGGGGACAGGGGGATACCACTCCCGAGAAAAGCCCGGGAGGCCGGGGTGTCAAATAAAATGTAACGGCTACCTTGCAGAGATGTAGCCAAGAAAACTATTGTAACTCGATTCAAATCGACATCATTCAATCAATTTTCAACACAGATTCAAAATGTTTACTGCTACATTATCTGAACAACATCTACTACATGATTAGCTAAGGGGACAGGGGATACCACTGCCGATAAAAACCTGGGTGGCCGGGGTTGCAAATATAAAGTAACGGCTACCAGGTCAGGCTGTAGCCAAGAAAACTATTATAACTCGATTCAAATCGACATCATTCAATCAATTTTCAACACAGATTCGAAATGTTTACTGCTACATTATCTGAACAACATCTACTGCATGATTAGGTCGGGGGACAGGGGGATACCACTCCCGATAAAAACCTGGGCGGCCGGCATGGCAAATACAAGGTAACGGCTACCTGGTCAGTCTTAGCCAAGAAAACAATTATAACTCTATTCAAATCAACATCATTCAGTCCATTTTCAACACAGATTCATAATTGTTCCTGCTACGTTATCTCAACAACATCAACTACATGATTAGGTAGGGGGACAGGGGATACCATCCCCGATAAATGCTCAGGCGGCCGGGGTGTCAAATACAAAGTAACGGCTACCGGGCCAGGCTGTAACCAAGAAAACAATTATACTAGTAATTCGATTTCAATCGACATAATACAATCAATTTTCAATACAGATCCAAAATGTTTGCTGCTACATTATCCAACAACATTTACTACTTGATTAGGTGGGGGGACTGGGGATAACATCCCTGGTAAAAGCCTAGGCGGCCAGGGTGTCAAATGCAAAGTAACGGCTACCAGGTCAGGCTGTAGCCAAGAAAACTATTATAACTCGATTCAAATCGACATCATTCAATCAATTTTCAACACAGATTCAAAATGTTTACTGCTACATTATCTGAACAACATCTACTGCATGATTAGGTCGGGGGACAGGGGGATACCACTCCCGACAAAAACCTGGGCGGCCGGCATGGCAAATACAAAGTAACGGCTACCTGGTCAGTCTTAGCCAAGAAAACAATTATAACTCTATTCAAATCAACATCATTCAGTCCATTTTCAACACAGATTCAAAATGTTTGCTGCTACGTTATCTAAACAACATCTACTACATGATTAGGTAGGTGGACAGGGGGATACCACTCCCGATAAAAACCTGTACAGCCAGGTTGGCAAATACAATGTAACGTCTACCTTACAGGACTGTAGCCAACAAAACTATTATACCTCTATTCAAATCAACATAATTCAGTCCATATTCAACACAGATTCATAATTGTTCCTGCTACGTTATCTGAACAACATCAACTACATGATTAGGTAGGGGGACAGGGGATACCATCCCCGATAAATGCTCAGGCGGCCGGGGTGTCAAATGCAAAGTAACGGCTACCGGGCCAGGCTGTAGCCAAAATAAACAATTATAACTCTATTCAAATGGACACAATTCAGTCCATTTTCAACCCAGATTCATAATTGATGCTGCTACGTTATCTGAACAACATCTACTACATGATTAGCTAAGGGGACAGGGGATACCACTCCCGATAAAAACCTGGGTGGCCGGGGTTGCAAATATAAAGTAACGGCTACCAGGTCAGGCTGTAGCCAACAAAACTAGCATAACTCGATTCAAATCGACATCATTCAATCAATTTTCAACACAGATTCATAATTGTTGCTGCTACGTTATCTGAACAACATTTACTACACGATTAGGTAGGGGGACAGGGGGATACCACTCCCGAGAAAAGCACGGGAGGCCGGGTTGTCAAATAAAACGTAACGGCTACCTTGCAGAGCTGTAGCCAAGAAAACTATTGTAACTCGATTCAAATCGACATCATTCAATCAATTTTCAACACAGATTCAAAATGTTTACTGCTACATTATCTGAACAACATCTACTGCATGATTAGGTCGGGGGACAGGGGGATACCACTCCCGATAAAAACCTGGGCGGCCGGCATGGCAAATACAAATTAATGGCTACCTGGTCAGTCTTAGCCAAGAAAACAATTATAACTCTATTCAAATCAACATCATTCAGTCCATTTTCAACACAGATTCAAAATGTTTGCTGCTACGTTATCTGAACAACATCAACTACATGATTAGGAAGGGGGACAGGGGATACCATCCCCGATAAATGCTCAGGCGGCCGGGGTGTCAAATACAAAGTAACGGCTACCGGGCCAGGCTGTAACCAAGAAACCAATTATACTAGTAATTCGATTTCAATCGACATAATGCAATCAATTTTCAATACAGATTCAAAATGTTTGCTGCTACATTATCCAACAACATTTACTACTTGATTAGGTGGGGGACTGGGGATAACATCCCTGGTAAAAGCCTAGGCGGCCGGGGTGTCAAATGCAAAGTAACGTCTACCGGGCAAGGCTGTAGCCAAAATAAAAAATTATAACCCTATTCAAATGGACACAATTCAGTCCATTTTCAACACAGATTCATAATTGTTGCTGCTACGTTATCTGAACAACTTCTACTACATGATTAGCTAAGGGGACAGGGGATACCACTCCCGATAAAAACCTGGGTAGCCGGGGTTGCAAATATAAAGTAACGGCTACCAGGTCAGGCTGTAGCCAACAAAACTATTATAACTCGATTCAAATCGACATCATTCAATCAATTTTCAACACAGATTCAAAATGTTTACTGCTACATTATCTGAACAACATCTACTGCATGATTAGGTCGGGGGACAGGGGGATACCACTCCCGAGAAAAGCCCGGGAGGCCGGGGTGTCAAATAAAATGTAACGGCTACCTTGCAGAGATGTAGCCAAGAAAACTATTGTAACTCGATTCAAATCGACATCATTCAATCAATTTTCAACACAGATTCAAAATGTTTACTGCTACATTATCTGAACAACATCTTTTACATGATTAGCTAAGGGGACAGGGGATACCACTCCCGATAAAAACCTGATTGGCCGGGGTTGCAAATATAAAGTAACGGCTACCAGGTCAGGCTGTAGCCAAGAAAACTATTATAACTCGATTCAAATCGACATCATTCAATCAATTTTCAACACAGATTCGAAATGTTTACTGCTACATTATCTGAACAACATCTACTGCATGATTAGGTCGGGGGACAGGGGGATACCACTCCCGATAAAAACCTGGGCGGCCGTCATGGCAAATACAAAGTAACGGCTACCTGGTCAGTCTTAGCCAAGAAAACAATTATAACTCTATTCAAATCAACATCATTCAGTCCATTTTCAACACAGATTCATAATTGTTCCTGCTACGTTATCTGAACAACATCAACTACATGATTAGGTAGGGGGACAGGGGATACCATCCCCGATAAATGCTCAGGCGGCCGGGGTGTCAAATACAAAGTAACGGCTACCGGGCCAGGCTGTAACCAAGAAAACAATTATACTAGTAATTCGATTTCAATCGACATAATACAATCAATTTTCAATACAGATCCAAAATGTTTGCTGCTACATTATCCAACAACATTTACTACTTGATTAGGTGGGGGGACTGGGGATAACATCCCTGGTAAAAGCCTAGGCGGCCAGGGTGTCAAATGCAAAGTAACGGCTACCAGGTCAGGCTGTAGCCAAGAAAACTATTATAACTCGATTCAAATCGACATCATTCAATCAATTTTCAACACAGATTCAAAATGTTTACTGCTACATTATCTGAACAACATCTACTGCATGATTAGGTCGGGGGCAGGGGGATACCACTCCCGATAAAAACCTGGGCGGCCGGCATGGCAAATACAAAGTAACGGCTACCTGGTCAGTCTTAGCCAAGAAAACAATTATAACTCTATTCAAATCAACATCATTCAGTCCATTTTCAACACAGATTCAAAATGTTTGCTGCTACGTTATCTAAACAACATCTACTACATGATTAGGTAGGTGGACAGGGGGATACCACTCCCGATAAAAACATGGACAGCCAGGTTGGCAAATACAATGTAGCGTCTACCTTACAGGACTGTAGCCAACAAAACTATTATACCTCTATTCAAATCAACATAACTCTGTCCATATTCAACACAGATTCATAATTGTTCCTGCTACGTTATCTGAACAACATCTACTACATGATTAGCTAAGGGGACAGGGGATACCACTCCCGATAAAAACCTGGGTGGCCGGGGTTGCAAATATAAAGTAACGGCTACCAGGTCAGGCTGTAGCCAACAAAACTAGTATAACTCGATTCAAATCGACATCATTCAATCAATTTTCAACACAGATTCATAATTGTTGCTGCTACGTTATCTGAACAACATTTACTACACGATTAGGTAGGGGGACAGGGGGATACCACTCCCGAGAAAAGCACGGGAGGCCGGGTTGTCAAATAAAACGTAACGGCTACCTTGCAGAGCTGTAGCCAAGAAAACTATTGTAACTCGATTCAAATCGACATCATTCAATCAATTTTCAACACAGATTCAAAATGTTTACTGCTACATTATCTGAACAACATCTACTGCATGATTAGGTCGGGGGACAGGGGGATACCACTCCCGATAAAAACCTGGGCGGCCGGCATGGCAAATACAAATTAACGGCTACCTGGTCAGTCTTAGCCAAGAAAACAATTATAACTCTATTCAAATCAACATCATTCAGTCCATTTTCAACACAGATTCAAAATGTTTGCTGCTACGTTATCTAAACAACATCTACTACATGATTAGGTAGGTGGACAGGGGGATACCACTCCCGATAAAAACATGGACAGCCAGGTTGGCAAATACAATGTAACGTCTACCTTACAGGACTGTAGCCAACAAAACTATTATACCTCTATTCAAATCAACATAATTCAGTCCATATTCAACACAGATTCATAATTGTTCCTGCTACGTTATCTGAACAACATCAACTACATGATTAGGTAGGGGGACAGGGGATACCATCCCCGATAAATGCTCAGGCGGCCGGGGTGTCAAATGCAAAGTAACGGCTACCGGGCCAGGCTGTAGCCAAAATAAACAATTATAACTCTATTCAAATGGACACAATTCAGTCCATTTTCAACCCAGATTCATAATTGATGCTGCTACGTTATCTGAACAACATCTACTACATGATTAGCTAAGGGGACAGGGGATACCACTCCCGATAAAAACCTGGGTGGCCGGGGTTGCAAATATAAAGTAACGGCTACCAGGTCAGGCTGTAGCCAACAAAACTAGTATAACTCGATTCAAATCGACATCATTCAATCAATTTTCAACACAGATTCATAATTGTTGCTGCTACGTTATCTGAACAACATTTACTACACGATTAGGTAGGGGGACAGGGGGATACCACTCCCGAGAAAAGCACGGGAGGCCGGGTTGTCAAATAAAACGTAACGGCTACCTTGCAGAGCTGTAGCCAAGAAAACTATTGTAACTCGATTCAAATCGACATCATTCAATCAATTTTCAACACAGATTCAAAATGTTTACTGCTACATTATCTGAACAACATCTACTGCATGATTAGGTCGGGGGACAGGGGGATACCACTCCCGATAAAAACCTGGGCGGCCGGCATGGCAAATACAAATTAACGGCTACCTGGTCAGTCTTAGCCAAGAAAACAATTATAACTCTATTCAAATCAACATCATTCAGTCCATTTTCAACACAGATTCAAAATGTTTGCTGCTACGTTATCTGAACAACATCAACTACATGATTAGGAAGGGGGACAAGGGATACCATCCCCGATAAATGCTCAGGCGGCCGGGGTGTCAAATACAAAGTAACGGCTACCGGGCCAGGCTGTAACCAAGAAACCAATTATACTAGTAATTCGATTTCAATCGACATAATGCAATCAATTTTCAATACAGATTCAAAATGTTTGCTGCTACATTATCCAACAACATTTACTACTTGATTAGGTGGGGGACTGGGGATAACATCCCTGGTAAAAGCCTAGGCGGCCGGGGTGTCAAATGCAAAGTAACGTCTACCGGGCAAGGCTGTAGCCAAAATAAAAAATTATAACTCTATTCAAATGGACACAATTCAGTCCATTTTCAACACAGATTCATAATTGTTGCTGCTACGTTATCTGAACAACATCTACTACATGATTAGCTAAGGGGACAGGGGATACCACTCCCGATAAAAACCTGGGTAGCCGGGGTTGCAAATATAAAGTAACGGCTACCAGGTCCGGCTGTAGCCAAGAAAACTATTATAACTCGATTCAAATCGACATCATTCAATCAATTTTCAACACAGATTCAAAATGTTTACTGCTACATTATCTGAACAACATCTACTGCATGATTAGGTCGGGGGACAGGGGGATACCACTCCCGAGAAAAGCCCGGGAGGCCGGGGTGTCAAATAAAATGTAACGGCTACCTTGCAGAGATGTAGCCAAGAAAACTATTGTAACTCGATTCAAATCGACATCATTCAATCAATTTTCAACACAGATTCAAAATGTTTACTGCTACATTATCTGAACAACATCTACTACATGATTAGCTAAGGGGACAGGGGATACCACTGCCGATAAAAACCTGGGTTGCCGGGGTTGCAAATATAAAGTAACGGCTACCAGGTCAGGCTGTAGCCAAGAAAACTATTAAAACTCGATTCAAATCGACATCATTCAATCAATTTTCAACACAGATTCGAAATGTTTACTGCTACATTATCTGAACAACATCTACTGCATGATTAGGTCGGGGGACAGGGGGATACCACTCCCGATAAAAACCTGGGCGGCCGGCATGGCAAATACAAAGTAACGGCTACCTGGTCAGTCTTAGCCAAGAAAACAATTATAACTCTATTCAAATCAACATCATTCAGTCCATTTTCAACACAGATTCATAATTGTTCCGGCTACGTTATCTCAACAACATCAACTACATGATTAGGTAGGGGGACAGGGGATACCATCCCCGATAAATGCTCAGGCGGCCGGGGTGTCAAATACAAAGTAACGGCTACCGGGCCAGGCTGTAACCAAGAAAACAATTATACTAGTAATTCGATTTCAATCGACATAATACAATCAATTTTCAATACAGATCCAAAATGTTTGCTGCTACATTATCCAACAACATTTACTACTTGATTAGGTGGGGGGACTGGGGATAACATCCCTGGTAAAAGCCTAGGCGGCCAGGGTGTCAAATGCAAAGTAACGGCTACCAGGTCAGGCTGTAGCCAAGAAAACTATTATAACTCGATTCAAATCGACATCATTCAATCAATTTTCAACACAGATTCAAAATGTTTACTGCTACATTATCTGAACAACATCTACTGCATGATTAGGTCGGGGGACAGGGGGATACCACTCCCGACAAAAACCTGGGCGGCCGGCATGGCAAATACAAAGTAACGGCTACCTGGTCAGTCTTAGCCAAGAAAACAATTATAACTCTATTCAAATCAACATCATTCAGTCCATTTTCAACACAGATTCAAAATGTTTGCTGCTACGTTATCTAAACAACATCTACTACATGATTAGGTAGGTGGACAGGGGGATACCACTCCCGATAAAAACCTGTACAGCCAGGTTGGCAAATACAATGTAACGTCTACCTTACAGGACTGTAGCCAACAAAACTATTATACCTCTATTCAAATCAACATAATTCAGTCCATATTCAACACAGATTCATAATTGTTCCTGCTACGTTATCTGAACAACATCAACTACATGATTAGGTAGGGGGACAGGGGATACCATCCCCGATAAATGCTCAGGCGGCCGGGGTGTCAAATGCAAAGTAACGGCTACCGGGCCAGGCTGTAGCCAAAATAAACAATTATAACTCTATTCAAATGGACACAATTCAGTCCATTTTCAACCCAGATTCATAATTGATGCTGCTACATTATCTGAACAACATCTACTACATGATTAGCTAAGGGGACAGGGGATACCACTCCCGATAAAAACCTGGGTGGCCGGGGTTGCAAATATAAAGTAACGGCTACCAGGTCAGGCTGTAGCCAACAAAACTAGCATAACTCGATTCAAATCGACATCATTCAATCAATTTTCAACACAGATTCATAATTGTTGCTGCTACGTTATCTGAACAACATTTACTACACGATTAGGTAGGGGGACAGGGGGATACCACTCCCGAGAAAAGCACGGGAGGCCGGGTTGTCAAATAAAACGTAACGGCTACCTTGCAGAGCTGTAGCCAAGAAAACTATTGTAACTCGATTCAAATCGACATCATTCAATCAATTTTCAACACAGATTCAAAATGTTTACTGCTACATTATCTGAACAACATCTACTGCATGATTAGGTCGGGGGACAGGGGGATACCACTCCCGATAAAAACCTGGGCGGCCGGCATGGCAAATACAAATTAACGGCTACCTGGTCAGTCTTAGCCAAGAAAACAATTATAACTCTATTCAAATCAACATCATTCAGTCCATTTTCAACAAAGATTCAAAATGTTTGCTGCTACGTTATCTGAACAACATCAACTACATGATTAGGAAGGGGGACAGGGGATACCATCCCCGATAAATGCTCAGGCGGCCGGGGTGTCAAATACAAAGTAACGGCTACCGGGCCAGGCTGTAACCAAGAAACCAATTATACTAGTAATTCGATTTCAATCGACATAATGCAATCAATTTTCAATACAGATTCAAAATGTTTGCTGCTACATTATCCAACAACATTTACTACTTGATTAGGTGGGGGACTGGGGATAACATCCCTGGTAAAAGCCTAGGCGGCCGGGGTGTCAAATGCAAAGTAACGTCTACCGGGCAAGGCTGTAGCCAAAATAAAAAATTATAACCCTATTCAAATGGACACAATTCAGTCCATTTTCAACACAGATTCATAATTGTTGCTGCTACGTTATCTGAACAACTTCTACTACATGATTAGCTAAGGGGACAGGGGATACCACTCCCGATAAAAACCTGGGTAGCCGGGGTTGCAAATATAAAGTAACGGCTACCAGGTCAGGCTGTAGCCAAGAAAACTATTATAACTCGATTCAAATCGACATCATTCAATCAATTTTCAACACAGATTCAAAATGTTTACTGCTACATTATCTGAACAACATCTACTGCATGATTAGGTCGGGGGACAGGGGGATACCACTCCCGATAAAAACCTGGGCGGCCGGCATGGCAAATACAAATTAACGGCTACCTGGTCAGTCTTAGCCAAGAAAACAATTATAACTCTATTCAAATCAACATCATTCAGTCCATTTTCAACACAGATTCAAAATGTTTGCTGCTACGTTATCTAAACAACATCTACTACATGATTAGGTAGGTGGACAGGGGGATACCACTCCCGATAAAAACATGGACAGCCAGGTTGGCAAATACAATGTAACGTCTACCTTACAGGACTGTAGCCAACAAAACTATTATACCTCTATTCAAATCAACATAATTCAGTCCATATTCAACACAGATTCATAATTGTTCCTGCTACGTTATCTGAACAACATCAACTACATGATTAGGTAGGGGGACAGGGGATACCATCCCCGATAAATGCTCAGGCGGCCGGGGTGTCAAATGCAAAGTAACGGCTACCGGGCCAGGCTGTAGCCAAAATAAACAATTATAACTCTATTCAAATGGACACAATTCAGTCCATTTTCAACCCAGATTCATAATTGATGCTGCTACGTTATCTGAACAACATCTACTACATGATTAGCTAAGGGGACAGGGGATACCACTCCCGATAAAAACCTGGGTGGCCGGGGTTGCAAATATAAAGTAACGGCTACCAGGTCAGGCTGTAGCCAACAAAACTAGTATAACTCGATTCAAATCGACATCATTCAATCAATTTTCAACACAGATTCATAATTGTTGCTGCTACGTTATCTGAACAACATTTACTACACGATTAGGTAGGGGGACAGGGGGATACCACTCCCGAGAAAAGCACGGGAGGCCGGGTTGTCAAATAAAACGTAACGGCTACCTTGCAGAGCTGTAGCCAAGAAAACTATTGTAACTCGATTCAAATCGACATCATTCAATCAATTTTCAACACAGATTCAAAATGTTTACTGCTACATTATCTGAACAACATCTACTGCATGATTAGGTCGGGGGACAGGGGGATACCACTCCCGATAAAAACCTGGGCGGCCGGCATGGCAAATACAAATTAACGGCTACCTGGTCAGTCTTAGCCAAGAAAACAATTATAACTCTATTCAAATCAACATCATTCAGTCCATTTTCAACACAGATTCAAAATGTTTGCTGCTACGTTATCTGAACAACATCAACTACATGATTAGGAAGGGGGACAAGGGATACCATCCCCGATAAATGCTCAGGCGGCCGGGGTGTCAAATACAAAGTAACGGCTACCGGGCCAGGCTGTAACCAAGAAACCAATTATACTAGTAATTCGATTTCAATCGACATAATGCAATCAATTTTCAATACAGATTCAAAATGTTTGCTGCTACATTATCCAACAACATTTACTACTTGATTAGGTGGGGGACTGGGGATAACATCCCTGGTAAAAGCCTAGGCGGCCGGGGTGTCAAATGCAAAGTAACGTCTACCGGGCAAGGCTGTAGCCAAAATAAAAAATTATAACTCTATTCAAATGGACACAATTCAGTCCATTTTCAACACAGATTCATAATTGTTGCTGCTACGTTATCTGAACAACATCTACTACATGATTAGCTAAGGGGACAGGGGATACCACTCCCGATAAAAACCTGGGTAGCCGGGGTTGCAAATATAAAGTAACGGCTACCAGGTCAGGCTGTAGCCAAGAAAACTATTATAACTCGATTCAAATCGACATCATTCAATCAATTTTCAACACAGATTCAAAATGTTTACTGCTACATTATCTGAACAACATCTACTGCATGATTAGGTCGGGGGACAGGGGGATACCACTCCCGAGAAAAGCCCGGGAGGCCGGGGTGTCAAATAAAATGTAACGGCTACCTTGCAGAGATGTAGCCAAGAAAACTATTGTAACTCGATTCAAATCGACATCATTCAATCAATTTTCAACACAGATTCAAAATGTTTACTGCTACATTATCTGAACAACATCTACTACATGATTAGCTAAGGGGACAGGGGATACCACTGCCGATAAAAACCTGGGTTGCCGGGGTTGCAAATATAAAGTAACGGCTACCAGGTCAGGCTGTAGCCAAGAAAACTATTAAAACTCGATTCAAATCGACATCATTCAATCAATTTTCAACACAGATTCGAAATGTTTACTGCTACATTATCTGAACAACATCTACTGCATGATTAGGTCGGGGGACAGGGGGATACCACTCCCGATAAAAACCTGGGCGGCCGGCATGGCAAATACAAAGTAACGGCTACCTGGTCAGTCTTAGCCAAGAAAACAATTATAACTCTATTCAAATCAACATCATTCAGTCCATTTTCAACACAGATTCATAATTGTTCCGGCTACGTTATCTCAACAACATCAACTACATGATTAGGTAGGGGGACAGGGGATACCATCCCCGATAAATGCTCAGGCGGCCGGGGTGTCAAATACAAAGTAACGGCTACCGGGCCAGGCTGTAACCAAGAAAACAATTATACTAGTAATTCGATTTCAATCGACATAATACAATCAATTTTCAATACAGATCCAAAATGTTTGCTGCTACATTATCCAACAACATTTACTACTTGATTAGGTGGGGGGACTGGGGATAACATCCCTGGTAAAAGCCTAGGCGGCCAGGGTGTCAAATGCAAAGTAACGGCTACCAGGTCAGGCTGTAGCCAAGAAAACTATTATAACTCGATTCAAATCGACATCATTCAATCAATTTTCAACACAGATTCAAAATGTTTACTGCTACATTATCTGAACAACATCTACTGCATGATTAGGTCGGGGGACAGGGGGATACCACTCCCGACAAAAACCTGGGCGGCCGGCATGGCAAATACAAAGTAACGGCTACCTGGTCAGTCTTAGCCAAGAAAACAATTATAACTCTATTCAAATCAACATCATTCAGTCCATTTTCAACACAGATTCAAAATGTTTGCTGCTACGTTATCTAAACAACATCTACTACATGATTAGGTAGGTGGACAGGGGGATACCACTCCCGATAAAAACCTGTACAGCCAGGTTGGCAAATACAATGTAACGTCTACCTTACAGGACTGTAGCCAACAAAACTATTATACCTCTATTCAAATCAACATAATTCAGTCCATATTCAACACAGATTCATAATTGTTCCTGCTACGTTATCTGAACAACATCAACTACATGATTAGGTAGGGGGACAGGGGATACCATCCCCGATAAATGCTCAGGCGGCCGGGGTGTCAAATGCAAAGTAACGGCTACCGGGCCAGGCTGTAGCCAAAATAAACAATTATAACTCTATTCAAATGGACACAATTCAGTCCATTTTCAACCCAGATTCATAATTGATGCTGCTACATTATCTGAACAACATCTACTACATGATTAGCTAAGGGGACAGGGGATACCACTCCCGATAAAAACCTGGGTGGCCGGGGTTGCAAATATAAAGTAACGGCTACCAGGTCAGGCTGTAGCCAACAAAACTAGCATAACTCGATTCAAATCGACATCATTCAATCAATTTTCAACACAGATTCATAATTGTTGCTGCTACGTTATCTGAACAACATTTACTACACGATTAGGTAGGGGGACAGGGGGATACCACTCCCGAGAAAAGCACGGGAGGCCGGGTTGTCAAATAAAACGTAACGGCTACCTTGCAGAGCTGTAGCCAAGAAAACTATTGTAACTCGATTCAAATCGACATCATTCAATCAATTTTCAACACAGATTCAAAATGTTTACTGCTACATTATCTGAACAACATCTACTGCATGATTAGGTCGGGGGACAGGGGGATACCACTCCCGATAAAAACCTGGGCGGCCGGCATGGCAAATACAAATTAACGGCTACCTGGTCAGTCTTAGCCAAGAAAACAATTATAACTCTATTCAAATCAACATCATTCAGTCCATTTTCAACAAAGATTCAAAATGTTTGCTGCTACGTTATCTGAACAACATCAACTACATGATTAGGAAGGGGGACAGGGGATACCATCCCCGATAAATGCTCAGGCGGCCGGGGTGTCAAATACAAAGTAACGGCTACCGGGCCAGGCTGTAACCAAGAAACCAATTATACTAGTAATTCGATTTCAATCGACATAATGCAATCAATTTTCAATACAGATTCAAAATGTTTGCTGCTACATTATCCAACAACATTTACTACTTGATTAGGTGGGGGACTGGGGATAACATCCCTGGTAAAAGCCTAGGCGGCCGGGGTGTCAAATGCAAAGTAACGTCTACCGGGCAAGGCTGTAGCCAAAATAAAAAATTATAACCCTATTCAAATGGACACAATTCAGTCCATTTTCAACACAGATTCATAATTGTTGCTGCTACGTTATCTGAACAACTTCTACTACATGATTAGCTAAGGGGACAGGGGATACCACTCCCGATAAAAACCTGGGTAGCCGGGGTTGCAAATATAAAGTAACGGCTACCAGGTCAGGCTGTAGCCAAGAAAACTATTATAACTCGATTCAAATCGACATCATTCAATCAATTTTCAACACAGATTCAAAATGTTTACTGCTACATTATCTGAACAACATCTACTGCATGATTAGGTCGGGGGACAGGGGGATACCACTCCCGATAAAAACCTGGGCGGCCGGCATGGCAAATACAAATTAACGGCTACCTGGTCAGTCTTAGCCAAGAAAACAATTATAACTCTATTCAAATCAACATCATTCAGTCCATTTTCAACACAGATTCAAAATGTTTGCTGCTACGTTATCTAAACAACATCTACTACATGATTAGGTAGGTGGACAGGGGGATACCACTCCCGATAAAAACATGGACAGCCAGGTTGGCAAATACAATGTAACGTCTACCTTACAGGACTGTAGCCAACAAAACTATTATACCTCTATTCAAATCAACATAATTCAGTCCATATTCAACACAGATTCATAATTGTTCCTGCTACGTTATCTGAACAACATCAACTACATGATTAGGTAGGGGGACAGGGGATACCATCCCCGATAAATGCTCAGGCGGCCGGGGTGTCAAATGCAAAGTAACGGCTACCGGGCCAGGCTGTAGCCAAAATAAACAATTATAACTCTATTCAAATGGACACAATTCAGTCCATTTTCAACCCAGATTCATAATTGATGCTGCTACGTTATCTGAACAACATCTACTACATGATTAGCTAAGGGGACAGGGGATACCACTCCCGATAAAAACCTGGGTGGCCGGGGTTGCAAATATAAAGTAACGGCTACCAGGTCAGGCTGTAGCCAACAAAACTAGTATAACTCGATTCAAATCGACATCATTCAATCAATTTTCAACACAGATTCATAATTGTTGCTGCTACGTTATCTGAACAACATTTACTACACGATTAGGTAGGGGGACAGGGGGATACCACTCCCGAGAAAAGCACGGGAGGCCGGGTTGTCAAATAAAACGTAACGGCTACCTTGCAGAGCTGTAGCCAAGAAAACTATTGTAACTCGATTCAAATCGACATCATTCAATCAATTTTCAACACAGATTCAAAATGTTTACTGCTACATTATCTGAACAACATCTACTGCATGATTAGGTCGGGGGACAGGGGGATACCACTCCCGATAAAAACCTGGGCGGCCGGCATGGCAAATACAAATTAACGGCTACCTGGTCAGTCTTAGCCAAGAAAACAATTATAACTCTATTCAAATCAACATCATTCAGTCCATTTTCAACACAGATTCAAAATGTTTGCTGCTACGTTATCTAAACAACATCTACTACATGATTAGGTAGGTGGACAGGGGGATACCACTCCCGATAAAAACATGGACAGCCAGGTTGGCAAATACAATGTAACGTCTACCTTACAGGACTGTAGCCAACAAAACTATTATACCTCTATTCAAATCAACATAATTCAGTCCATATTCAACACAGATTCATAATTGTTCCTGCTACGTTATCTGAACAACATCAACTACATGATTAGGTAGGGGGACAGGGGATACCATCCCCGATAAATGCTCAGGCGGCCGGGGTGTCAAATGCAAAGTAACGGCTACCGGGCCAGGCTGTAGCCAAAATAAACAATTATAACTCTATTCAAATGGACACAATTCAGTCCATTTTCAACCCAGATTCATAATTGATGCTGCTACGTTATCTGAACAACATCTACTACATGATTAGCTAAGGGGACAGGGGATACCACTCCCGATAAAAACCTGGGTGGCCGGGGTTGCAAATATAAAGTAACGGCTACCAGGTCAGGCTGTAGCCAACAAAACTAGTATAACTCGATTCAAATCGACATCATTCAATCAATTTTCAACACAGATTCATAATTGTTGCTGCTACGTTATCTGAACAACATTTACTACACGATTAGGTAGGGGGACAGGGGGATACCACTCCCGAGAAAAGCACGGGAGGCCGGGTTGTCAAATAAAACGTAACGGCTACCTTGCAGAGCTGTAGCCAAGAAAACTATTGTAACTCGATTCAAATCGACATCATTCAATCAATTTTCAACACAGATTCAAAATGTTTACTGCTACATTATCTGAACAACATCTACTGCATGATTAGGTCGGGGGACAGGGGGATACCACTCCCGATAAAAACCTGGGCGGCCGGCATGGCAAATACAAATTAACGGCTACCTGGTCAGTCTTAGCCAAGAAAACAATTATAACTCTATTCAAATCAACATCATTCAGTCCATTTTCAACACAGATTCAAAATGTTTGCTGCTACGTTATCTGAACAACATCAACTACATGATTAGGAAGGGGGACAAGGGATACCATCCCCGATAAATGCTCAGGCGGCCGGGGTGTCAAATACAAAGTAACGGCTACCGGGCCAGGCTGTAACCAAGAAACCAATTATACTAGTAATTCGATTTCAATCGACATAATGCAATCAATTTTCAATACAGATTCAAAATGTTTGCTGCTACATTATCCAACAACATTTACTACTTGATTAGGTGGGGGACTGGGGATAACATCCCTGGTAAAAGCCTAGGCGGCCGGGGTGTCAAATGCAAAGTAACGTCTACCGGGCAAGGCTGTAGCCAAAATAAAAAATTATAACTCTATTCAAATGGACACAATTCAGTCCATTTTCAACACAGATTCATAATTGTTGCTGCTACGTTATCTGAACAACATCTACTACATGATTAGCTAAGGGGACAGGGGATACCACTCCCGATAAAAACCTGGGTAGCCGGGGTTGCAAATATAAAGTAACGGCTACCAGGTCAGGCTGTAGCCAAGAAAACTATTATAACTCGATTCAAATCGACATCATTCAATCAATTTTCAACACAGATTCAAAATGTTTACTGCTACATTATCTGAACAACATCTACTGCATGATTAGGTCGGGGGACAGGGGGATACCACTCCCGAGAAAAGCCCGGGAGGCCGGGGTGTCAAATAAAATGTAACGGCTACCTTGCAGAGATGTAGCCAAGAAAACTATTGTAACTCGATTCAAATCGACATCATTCAATCAATTTTCAACACAGATTCAAAATGTTTACTGCTACATTATCTGAACAACATCTACTACATGATTAGCTAAGGGGACAGGGGATACCACTGCCGATAAAAACCTGGGTGGCCGGGGTTGCAAATATAAAGTAACGGCTACCAGGTCAGGCTGTAGCCAAGAAAACTATTATAACTCGATTCAAATCGACATCATTCAATCAATTTTCAACACAGATTCGAAATGTTTACTGCTACATTATCTGAACAACATCTACTGCATGATTAGGTCGGGGGACAGGGGGATACCACTCCCGATAAAAACCTGGGCGGCCGGCATGGCAAATACAAAGTAACGGCTACCTGGTCAGTCTTAGCCAAGAAAACAATTATAACTCTATTCAAATCAACATCATTCAGTCCATTTTCAACACAGATTCAAAATGTTTGCTGCTACGTTATCTGAACAACATCAACTACATGATTAGGAAGGGGGACAAGGGATACCATCCCCGATAAATGCTCAGGCGGCCGGGGTGTCAAATACAAAGTAACGGCTACCGGGCCAGGCTGTAACCAAGAAACCAATTATACTAGTAATTCGATTTCAATCGACATAATGCAATCAATTTTCAATACAGATTCAAAATGTTTGCTGCTACATTATCCAACAACATTTACTACTTGATTAGGTGGGGGACTGGGGATAACATCCCTGGTAAAAGCCTAGGCGGCCGGGGTGTCAAATGCAAAGTAACGTCTACCGGGCAAGGCTGTAGCCAAAATAAAAAATTATAACTCTATTCAAATGGACACAATTCAGTCCATTTTCAACACAGATTCATAATTGTTGCTGCTACGTTATCTGAACAACATCTACTACATGATTAGCTAAGGGGACAGGGGATACCACTCCCGATAAAAACCTGGGTAGCCGGGGTTGCAAATATAAAGTAACGGCTACCAGGTCAGGCTGTAGCCAAGAAAACTATTATAACTCGATTCAAATCGACATCATTCAATCAATTTTCAACACAGATTCAAAATGTTTACTGCTACATTATCTGAACAACATCTACTGCATGATTAGGTCGGGGGACAGGGGGATACCACTCCCGAGAAAAGCCCGGGAGGCCGGGGTGTCAAATAAAATGTAACGGCTACCTTGCAGAGATGTAGCCAAGAAAACTATTGTAACTCGATTCAAATCGACATCATTCAATCAATTTTCAACACAGATTCAAAATGTTTACTGCTACATTATCTGAACAACATCTACTACATGATTAGCTAAGGGGACAGGGGATACCACTGCCGATAAAAACCTGGGTGGCCGGGGTTGCAAATATAAAGTAACGGCTACCAGGTCAGGCTGTAGCCAAGAAAACTATTATAACTCGATTCAAATCGACATCATTCAATCAATTTTCAACACAGATTCGAAATGTTTACTGCTACATTATCTGAACAACATCTACTGCATGATTAGGTCGGGGGACAGGGGGATACCACTCCCGATAAAAACCTGGGCGGCCGGCATGGCAAATACAAAGTAACGGCTACCTGGTCAGTCTTAGCCAAGAAAACAATTATAACTCTATTCAAATCAACATCATTCAGTCCATTTTCAACACAGATTCATAATTGTTCCTGCTACGTTATCTCAACAACATCAACTACATGATTAGGTAGGGGGACAGGGGATACCATCCCCGATAAATGCTCAGGCGGCCGGGGTGTCAAATACAAAGTAACGGCTACCGGGCCAGGCTGTAACCAAGAAAACAATTATACTAGTAATTCGATTTCAATCGACATAATACAATCAATTTTCAATACAGATCCAAAATGTTTGCTGCTACATTATCCAACAACATTTACTACTTGATTAGGTGGGGGGACTGGGGATAACATCCCTGGTAAAAGCCTAGGCGGCCAGGGTGTCAAATGCAAAGTAACGGCTACCAGGTCAGGCTGTAGCCAAGAAAACTATTATAACTCGATTCAAATCGACATCATTCAATCAATTTTCAACACAGATTCAAAATGTTTACTGCTACATTATCTGAACAACATCTACTGCATGATTAGGTCGGGGGACAGGGGGATACCACTCCCGACAAAAACCTGAGCGGCCGGCATGGCAAATACAAAGTAACGGCTACCTGGTCAGTCTTAGCCAAGAAAACAATTATAACTCTATTCAAATCAACATCATTCAGTCCATTTTCAACACAGATTCAAAATGTTTGCTGCTACGTTATCTAAACAACATCTACTACATGATTAGGTAGGTGGACAGGGGGATACCACTCCCGATAAAAACCTGTACAGCCAGGTTGGCAAATACAATGTAACGTCTACCTTACAGGACTGTAGCCAACAAAACTATTATACCTCTATTCAAATCAACATAATTCAGTCCATATTCAACACAGATTCATAATTGTTCCTGCTACGTTATCTGAACAACATCAACTACATGATTAGGTAGGGGGACAGGGGATACCATCCCCGATAAATGCTCAGGCGGCCGGGGTGTCAAATGCAAAGTAACGGCTACCGGGCCAGGCTGTAGCCAAAATAAACAATTATAACTCTATTCAAATGGACACAATTCAGTCCATTTTCAACCCAGATTCATAATTGATGCTGCTACGTTATCTGAACAACATCTACTACATGATTAGCTAAGGGGACAGGGGATACCACTCCCGATAAAAACCTGGGTGGCCGGGGTTGCAAATATAAAGTAACGGCTACCAGGTCAGGCTGTAGCCAACAAAACTAGCATAACTCGATTCAAATCGACATCATTCAATCAATTTTCAACACAGATTCATAATTGTTGCTGCTACGTTATCTGAACAACATTTACTACACGATTAGGTAGGGGGACAGGGGGATACCACTCCCGAGAAAAGCACGGGAGGCCGGGTTGTCAAATAAAACGTAACGGCTACCTTGCAGAGCTGTAGCCAAGAAAACTATTGTAACTCGATTCAAATCGACATCATTCAATCAATTTTCAACACAGATTCAAAATGTTTACTGCTACATTATCTGAACAACATCTACTGCATGATTAGGTCGGGGGACAGGGGGATACCACTCCCGATAAAAACCTGGGCGGCCGGCATGGCAAATACAAATTAACGGCTACCTGGTCAGTCTTAGCCAAGAAAACAATTATAACTCTATTCAAATCAACATCATTCAGTCCATTTTCAACACAGATTCAAAATGTTTGCTGCTACGTTATCTGAACAACATCAACTACATGATTAGGAAGGGGGACAGGGGATACCATCCCCGATAAATGCTCAGGCGGCCGGGGTGTCAAATACAAAGTAACGGCTACCGGGCCAGGCTGTAACCAAGAAACCAATTATACTAGTAATTCGATTTCAATCGACATAATGCAATCAATTTTCAATACAGATTCAAAATGTTTGCTGCTACATTATCCAACAACATTTACTACTTGATTAGGTGGGGGACTGGGGATAACATCCCTGGTAAAAGCCTAGGCGGCCGGGGTGTCAAATGCAAAGTAACGTCTACCGGGCAAGGCTGTAGCCAAAATAAAAAATTATAACCCTATTCAAATGGACACAATTCAGTCCATTTTCAACACAGATTCATAATTGTTGCTGCTACGTTATCTGAACAACTTCTACTACATGATTAGCTAAGGGGACAGGGGATACCACTCCCGATAAAAACCTGGGTAGCCGGGGTTGCAAATATAAAGTAACGGCTACCAGGTCAGGCTGTAGCCAAGAAAACTATTATAACTCGATTCAAATCGACATCATTCAATCAATTTTCAACACAGATTCAAAATGTTTACTGCTACATTATCTGAACAACATCTACTGCATGATTAGGTCGGGGGACAGGGGGATACCACTCCCGATTAAAACCTGGGCGGCCGGCATGGCAAATACAAATTAACGGCTACCTGGTCAGTCTTAGCCAAGAAAACAATTATAACTCTATTCAAATCAACATCATTCAGTCCATTTTCAACACAGATTCAAAATGTTTGCTGCTACGTTATCTAAACAACATCTACTACATGATTAGGTAGGTGGACAGGGGGATACCACTCCCGATAAAAACATGGACAGCCAGGTTGGCAAATACAATGTAACGTCTACCTTACAGGACTGTAGCCAACAAAACTATTATACCTCTATTCAAATCAACATAATTCAGTCCATATTCAACACAGATTCATAATTGTTCCTGCTACGTTATCTGAACAACATCAACTACATGATTAGGTAGGGGGACAGGGGATACCATCCCCGATAAATGCTCAGGCGGCCGGGGTGTCAAATGCAAAGTAACGGCTACCGGGCCAGGCTGTAGCCAAAATAAACAATTATAACTCTATTCAAATGGACACAATTCAGTCCATTTTCAACCCAGATTCATAATTGATGCTGCTACGTTATCTGAACAACATCTACTACATGATTAGCTAAGGGGACAGGGGATACCACTCCCGATAAAAACCTGGGTGGCCGGGGTTGCAAATATAAAGTAACGGCTACCAGGTCAGGCTGTAGCCAACAAAACTAGTATAACTCGATTCAAATCGACATCATTCAATCAATTTTCAACACAGATTCATAATTGTTGCTGCTACGTTATCTGAACAACATTTACTACACGATTAGGTAGGGGGACAGGGGGATACCACTCCCGAGAAAAGCACGGGAGGCCGGGTTGTCAAATAAAACGTAACGGCTACCTTGCAGAGCTGTAGCCAAGAAAACTATTGTAACTCGATTCAAATCGACATCATTCAATCAATTTTCAACACAGATTCAAAATGTTTACTGCTACATTATCTGAACAACATCTACTGCATGATTAGGTCGGGGGACAGGGGGATACCACTCCCGATAAAAACCTGGGCGGCCGGCATGGCAAATACAAATTAACGGCTACCTGGTCAGTCTTAGCCAAGAAAACAATTATAACTCTATTCAAATCAACATCATTCAGTCCATTTTCAACACAGATTCAAAATGTTTGCTGCTACGTTATCTAAACAACATCTACTACATGATTAGGTAGGTGGACAGGGGGATACCACTCCCGATAAAAACATGGACAGCCAGGTTGGCAAATACAATGTAACGTCTACCTTACAGGACTGTAGCCAACAAAACTATTATACCTCTATTCAAATCAACATAATTCAGTCCATATTCAACACAGATTCATAATTGTTCCTGCTACGTTATCTGAACAACATCAACTACATGATTAGGTAGGGGGACAGGGGATACCATCCCCGATAAATGCTCAGGCGGCCGGGGTGTCAAATGCAAAGTAACGGCTACCGGGCCAGGCTGTAGCCAAAATAAACAATTATAACTCTATTCAAATGGACACAATTCAGTCCATTTTCAACCCAGATTCATAATTGATGCTGCTACGTTATCTGAACAACATCTACTACATGATTAGCTAAGGGGACAGGGGATACCACTCCCGATAAAAACCTGGGTGGCCGGGGTTGCAAATATAAAGTAACGGCTACCAGGTCAGGCTGTAGCCAACAAAACTAGTATAACTCGATTCAAATCGACATCATTCAATCAATTTTCAACACAGATTCATAATTGTTGCTGCTACGTTATCTGAACAACATTTACTACACGATTAGGTAGGGGGACAGGGGGATACCACTCCCGAGAAAAGCACGGGAGGCCGGGTTGTCAAATAAAACGTAACGGCTACCTTGCAGAGCTGTAGCCAAGAAAACTATTGTAACTCGATTCAAATCGACATCATTCAATCAATTTTCAACACAGATTCAAAATGTTTACTGCTACATTATCTGAACAACATCTACTGCATGATTAGGTCGGGGGACAGGGGGATACCACTCCCGATAAAAACCTGGGCGGCCGGCATGGCAAATACAAATTAACGGCTACCTGGTCAGTCTTAGCCAAGAAAACAATTATAACTCTATTCAAATCAACATCATTCAGTCCATTTTCAACACAGATTCAAAATGTTTGCTGCTACGTTATCTGAACAACATCAACTACATGATTAGGAAGGGGGACAAGGGATACCATCCCCGATAAATGCTCAGGCGGCCGGGGTGTCAAATACAAAGTAACGGCTACCGGGCCAGGCTGTAACCAAGAAACCAATTATACTAGTAATTCGATTTCAATCGACATAATGCAATCAATTTTCAATACAGATTCAAAATGTTTGCTGCTACATTATCCAACAACATTTACTACTTGATTAGGTGGGGGACTGGGGATAACATCCCTGGTAAAAGCCTAGGCGGCCGGGGTGTCAAATGCAAAGTAACGTCTACCGGGCAAGGCTGTAGCCAAAATAAAAAATTATAACTCTATTCAAATGGACACAATTCAGTCCATTTTCAACACAGATTCATAATTGTTGCTGCTACGTTATCTGAACAACATCTACTACATGATTAGCTAAGGGGACAGGGGATACCACTCCCGATAAAAACCTGGGTAGCCGGGGTTGCAAATATAAAGTAACGGCTACCAGGTCAGGCTGTAGCCAAGAAAACTATTATAACTCGATTCAAATCGACATCATTCAATCAATTTTCAACACAGATTCAAAATGTTTACTGCTACATTATCTGAACAACATCTACTGCATGATTAGGTCGGGGGACAGGGGGATACCACTCCCGAGAAAAGCCCGGGAGGCCGGGGTGTCAAATAAAATGTAACGGCTACCTTGCAGAGATGTAGCCAAGAAAACTATTGTAACTCGATTCAAATCGACATCATTCAATCAATTTTCAACACAGATTCAAAATGTTTACTGCTACATTATCTGAACAACATCTACTACATGATTAGCTAAGGGGACAGGGGATACCACTGCCGATAAAAACCTGGGTGGCCGGGGTTGCAAATATAAAGTAACGGCTACCAGGTCAGGCTGTAGCCAAGAAAACTATTATAACTCGATTCAAATCGACATCATTCAATCAATTTTCAACACAGATTCGAAATGTTTACTGCTACATTATCTGAACAACATCTACTGCATGATTAGGTCGGGGGACAGGGGGATACCACTCCCGATAAAAACCTGGGCGGCCGGCATGGCAAATACAAAGTAACGGCTACCTGGTCAGTCTTAGCCAAGAAAACAATTATAACTCTATTCAAATCAACATCATTCAGTCCATTTTCAACACAGATTCATAATTGTTACTGCTACGTTATCTCAACAACATCAACTACATGATTAGGTAGGGGGACAGGGGATACCATCCCCGATAAATGCTCAGGCGGCCGGGGTGTCAAATACAAAGTAACGGCTACCGGGCCAGGCTGTAACCAAGAAAACAATTATACTAGTAATTCGATTTCAATCGACATAATACAATCAATTTTCAATACAGATCCAAAATGTTTGCTGCTACATTATCCAACAACATTTACTACTTGATTAGGTGGGGGGACTGGGGATAACATCCCTGGTAAAAGCCTAGGCGGCCAGGGTGTCAAATGCAAAGTAACGGCTACCAGGTCAGGCTGTAGCCAAGAAAACTATTATAACTCGATTCAAATCGACATCATTCAATCAATTTTCAACACAGATTCAAAATGTTTACTGCTACATTATCTGAACAACATCTACTGCATGATTAGGTCGGGGGACAGGGGGATACCACTCCCGACAAAAACCTGGGCGGCCGGCATGGCAAATACAAAGTAACGGCTACCTGGTCAGTCTTAGCCAAGAAAACAATTATAACTCTATTCAAATCAACATCATTCAGTCCATTTTCAACACAGATTCAAAATGTTTGCTGCTACGTTATCTAAACAACATCTACTACATGATTAGGTAGGTGGACAGGGGGATACCACTCCCGATAAAAACCTGTACAGCCAGGTTGGCAAATACAATGTAACGTCTACCTTACAGGACTGTAGCCAACAAAACTATTATACCTCTATTCAAATCAACATAATTCAGTCCATATTCAACACAGATTCATAATTGTTCCTGCTACGTTATCTGAACAACATCAACTACATGATTAGGTAGGGGGACAGGGGATACCATCCCCGATAAATGCTCAGGCGGCCGGGGTGTCAAATGCAAAGTAACGGCTACCGGGCCAGGCTGTAGCCAAAATAAACAATTATAACTCTATTCAAATGGACACAATTCAGTCCATTTTCAACCCAGATTCATAATTGATGCTGCTACGTTATCTGAACAACATCTACTACATGATTAGCTAAGGGGACAGGGGATACCACTCCCGATAAAAACCTGGGTGGCCGGGGTTGCAAATATAAAGTAACGGCTACCAGGTCAGGCTGTAGCCAACAAAACTAGCATAACTCGATTCAAATCGACATCATTCAATCAATTTTCAACACAGATTCATAATTGTTGCTGCTACGTTATCTGAACAACATTTACTACACGATTAGGTAGGGGGACAGGGGGATACCACTCCCGAGAAAAGCACGGGAGGCCGGGTTGTCAAATAAAACGTAACGGCTACCTTGCAGAGCTGTAGCCAAGAAAACTATTGTAACTCGATTCAAATCGACATCATTCAATCAATTTTCAACACAGATTCAAAATGTTTACTGCTACATTATCTGAACAACATCTACTGCATGATTAGGTCGGGGGACAGGGGGATACCACTCCCGATAAAAACCTGGGCGGCCGGCATGGCAAATACAAATTAACGGCTACCTGGTCAGTCTTAGCCAAGAAAACAATTATAACTCTATTCAAATCAACATCATTCAGTCCATTTTCAACACAGATTCAAAATGTTTGCTGCTACGTTATCTGAACAACATCAACTACATGATTAGGAAGGGGGACAGGGGATACCATCCCCGATAAATGCTCAGGCGGCCGGGGTGTCAAATACAAAGTAACGGCTACCGGGCCAGGCTGTAACCAAGAAAACAATTATACTAGTAATTCGATTTCAATCGACATAATGCAATCAATTTTCAATACAGATTCAAAATGTTTGCTGCTACATTATCCAACAACATTTACTACTTGATTAGGTGGGGGACTGGGGATAACATCCCTGGTAAAAGCCTAGGCGGCCGGGGTGTCAAATGCAAAGTAACGTCTACCGGGCAAGGCTGTAGCCAAAATAAAAAATTATAACCCTATTCAAATGGACACAATTCAGTCCATTTTCAACACAGATTCATAATTGTTGCTGCTACGTTATCTGAACAACTTCTACTACATGATTAGCTATGGGGACAGGGGATACCACTCCCGATAAAAACCTGGGTAGCCGGGGTTGCAAATATAAAGTAACGGCTACCAGGTCAGGCTGTAGCCAACAAAACTATTATAACTCGATTCAAATCGACATCATTCAATCAATTTTCAACACAGATTCAAAATGTTTACTGCTACATTATCTGAACAACATCTACTGCATGATTAGGTCGGGGGACAGGGGGATACCACTCCCGAGAAAAGCCCGGGAGGCCGGGGTGTCAAATAAAATGTAACGGCTACCTTGCAGAGATGTAGCCAAGAAAACTATTGTAACTCGATTCAAATCGACATCATTCAATCAATTTTCAACACAGATTCAAAATGTTTACTGCTACATTATCTGAACAACATCTTTTACATGATTAGCTAAGGGGACAGGGGATACCACTCCCGATAAAAACCTGATTGGCCGGGGTTGCAAATATAAAGTAACGGCTACCAGGTCAGGCTGTAGCCAAGAAAACTATTATAACTCGATTCAAATCGACATCATTCAATCAATTTTCAACACAGATTCGAAATGTTTACTGCTACATTATCTGAACAACATCTACTGCATGATTAGGTCGGGGGACAGGGGGATACCACTCCCGATAAAAACCTGGGCGGCCGTCATGGCAAATACAAAGTAACGGCTACCTGGTCAGTCTTAGCCAAGAAAACAATTATAACTCTATTCAAATCAACATCATTCAGTCCATTTTCAACACAGATTCATAATTGTTCCTGCTACGTTATCTCAACAACATCAACTACATGATTAGGTAGGGGGACAGGGGATACCATCCCCGATAAATGCTCAGGCGGCCGGGGTGTCAAATACAAAGTAACGGCTACCGGGCCAGGCTGTAACCAAGAAAACAATTATACTAGTAATTCGATTTCAATCGACATAATACAATCAATTTTCAATACAGATCCAAAATGTTTGCTGCTACATTATCCAACAACATTTACTACTTGATTAGGTGGGGGGACTGGGGATAACATCCCTGGTAAAAGCCTAGGCGGCCAGGGTGTCAAATGCAAAGTAACGGCTACCAGGTCAGGCTGTAGCCAAGAAAACTATTATAACTCGATTCAAATCGACATCATTCAATCAATTTTCAACACAGATTCAAAATGTTTACTGCTACATTATCTGAACAACATCTACTGCATGATTAGGTCGGGGGCAGGGGGATACCACTCCCGATAAAAACCTGGGCGGCCGTCATGGCAAATACAAAGTAACGGCTACCTGGTCAGTCTTAGCCAAGAAAACAATTATAACTCTATTCAAATCAACATCATTCAGTCCATTTTCAACACAGATTCATAATTGTTCCTGCTACGTTATCTCAACAACATCAACTACATGATTAGGTAGGGGGACAGGGGATACCATCCCCGATAAATGCTCAGGCGGCCGGGGTGTCAAATACAAAGTAACGGCTACCGGGCCAGGCTGTAACCAAGAAAACAATTATACTAGTAATTCGATTTCAATCGACATAATACAATCAATTTTCAATACAGATCCAAAATGTTTGCTGCTACATTATCCAACAACATTTACTACTTGATTAGGTGGGGGGACTGGGGATAACATCCCTGGTAAAAGCCTAGGCGGCCAGGGTGTCAAATGCAAAGTAACGGCTACCAGGTCAGGCTGTAGCCAAGAAAACTATTATAACTCGATTCAAATCGACATCATTCAATCAATTTTCAACACAGATTCAAAATGTTTACTGCTACATTATCTGAACAACATCTACTGCATGATTAGGTCGGGGGCAGGGGGATACCACTCCCGATAAAAACCTGGGCGGCCGGCATGGCAAATACAAAGTAACGGCTACCTGGTCAGTCTTAGCCAAGAAAACAATTATAACTCTATTCAAATCAACATCATTCAGTCCATTTTCAACACAGATTCAAAATGTTTGCTGCTACGTTATCTAAACAACATCTACTACATGATTAGGTAGGTGGACAGGGGGATACCACTCCCGATAAAAACATGGACAGCCAGGTTGGCAAATACAATGTAGCGTCTACCTTACAGGACTGTAGCCAACAAAACTATTATACCTCTATTCAAATCAACATAATTCAGTCCATATTCAACACAGATTCATAATTGTTCCTGCTACGTTATCTGAACAACATCAACTACATGATTAGGTAGGGGGACAGGGGATACCATCCCCGATAAATGCTCAGGCGGCCGGGGTGTCAAATGCAAAGTAACGGCTACCGGGCCAGGCTGTAGCCAAAATAAACAATTATAACTCTATTCAAATGGACACAATTCAGTCCATTTTCAACCCAGATTCATACTTGATGCTGCTACGTTATCTGAACAACATCTACTACATGATTAGCTAAGGGGACAGGGGATACCACTCCCGATAAAAACCTGGGTGGCCGGGGTTGCAAATATAAAGTAACGGCTACCAGGTCAGGCTGTAGCCAACAAAACTAGTATAACTCGATTCAAATCGACATCATTCAATCAATTTTCAACACAGATTCATAACTGTTGCTGCTACGTTATCTGAACAACATTTACTACACGATTAGGTAGGGGGACAGGGGGATACCACTCCCGAGAAAAGCACGGGAGGCCGGGTTGTCAAATAAAACGTAACGGCTACCTTGCAGAGCTGTAGCCAAGAAAACTATTGTAACTCGATTCAAATCGACATCATTCAATCAATTTTCAACACAGATTCAAAATGTTTACTGCTACATTATCTGAACAACCTCTACTGCATGATTAGGTCGGGGGACAGGGGGATACCACTCCCGATAAAAACCTGGGCGGCCGGCATGGCAAATACAAATTAACGGCTACCTGGTCAGTCTTAGCCAAGAAAACAATTATAACTCTATTCAAATCAACATCATTCAGTCCATTTTCAACACAGATTCAAAATGTTTGCTGCTACGTTATCTGAACAACATCAACTACATGATTAGGAAGGGGGACAGGGGATACCATCCCCGATAAATGCTCAGGCGGCCGGGGTGTCAAATACAAAGTAACGGCTACTGGGCCAGGCTGTAACCAAGAAAACAATTATACTAGTAATTCGATTTCAATCGACATAATGCAATCAATTTTCAATACAGATTCAAAATGTTTGCTGCTACATTATCCAACAACATTTACTACTTGATTAGGTGGGGGACTGGGGATAACATCCCTGGTAAAAGCCTAGGCGGCCGGGGTGTCAAATGCAAAGTAACGTCTACCGGGCAAGGCTGTAGCCAAAATAAAAAATTATAACTCTATTCAAATGGACACAATTCAGTCCATTTTCAACACAGATTCATAATTGTTGCTGCTACGTTATCTGAACAACATCTACTACATGATTAGCTAGGGGGACAGGGGATACCACTCCCGATAAAAACCTGGGTAGCCGGGGTTGCAAATATAAAGTAACGGCTACCAGGTCAGGCTGTAGCCAAGAAAACTATTATAACTCGATTCAAATCGACATCATTCAATCAATTTTCAACACAGATTCGAAATGTTTACTGCTACATTATCTGAACAACATCTACTGCATGATTAGGTCGGGGGACAGGGGGATACTACTCCCGATAAAAACCTGGGCGGCTGGCATGGCAAATACAAATTAACGGCTACCTGGTCAGTCTTAGCCAAGAAAACAATTATAACTCTATTCAAATCAACATCATTCAGTCCATTTTCAACACAGATTCATAATTGTTCCTGCTACGTTATCTCAACAACATCAACTACATGATTAGGTAGGGGGACAGGGGATACCATCCCCGATAAATGCTCAGGCGGCCGGGGTGTCAAATACAAAGTAACGGCTACCGGGCCAGGCTGTAACCAAGAAAACAATTATACTAGTAATTCGATTTCAATCGACATAATACAATCAATTTTCAATACAGATCCAAAATGTTTGCTGCTACATTATCCAACAACATTTACTACTTGATTAGGTGGGGGGACTGGGGATAACATCCCTGGTAAAAGCCTAGGCGGCCAGGGTGTCAAATGCAAAGTAACGGCTACCAGGTCAGGCTGTAGCCAAGAAAACTATTATAACTCGATTCAAATCGACATCATTCAATCAATTTTCAACACAGATTCAAAATGTTTACTGCTACATTATCTGAACAACATCTACTGCATGATTAGGTCGGGGGCAGGGGGATACCACTCCCGATAAAAACCTGGGCGGCCGGCATGGCAAATACAAAGTAACGGCTACCTGGTCAGTCTTAGCCAAGAAAACAATTATAACTCTATTCAAATCAACATCATTCAGTCCATTTTCAACACAGATTCAAAATGTTTGCTGCTACGTTATCTAAACAACATCTACTACATGATTAGGTAGGTGGACAGGGGGATACCACTCCCGATAAAAACATGGACAGCCAGGTTGGCAAATACAATGTAGCGTCTACCTTACAGGACTGTAGCCAACAAAACTATTATACCTCTATTCAAATCAACATAATTCAGTCCATATTCAACACAGATTCATAATTGTTCCTGCTACGTTATCTGAACAACATCAACTACATGATTAGGTAGGGGGACAGGGGATACCATCCCCGATAAATGCTCAGGCGGCCGGGGTGTCAAATGCAAAGTAACGGCTACCGGGCCAGGCTGTAGCCAAAATAAACAATTATAACTCTATTCAAATGGACACAATTCAGTCCATTTTCAACCCAGATTCATAATTGATGCTGCTACGTTATCTGAACAACATCTACTACATGATTAGCTAAGGGGACAGGGGATACCACTCCCGATAAAAACCTGGGTGGCCGGGGTTGCAAATATAAAGTAACGGCTACCAGGTCAGGCTGTAGCCAACAAAACTAGTATAACTCGATTCAAATCGACATAATTCAATCAATTTTCAACACAGATTCATAATTGTTGCTGCTACGTTATCTGAACAACATTTACTACACGATTAGGTAGGGGGACAGGGGATACCACTCCCGAGAAAAGCACGGGAGGCCGGGTGGTCAAATAAAATGTAACGGCTACCTTGCAGAGCTGTAGCCAAGAAAACTATTGTAACTCGATTCAAATCGACATCATTCAATCAATTTTCAACACAGATTCAAAATGTTTACTGCTACATTATCTGAACAACATCTACTGCATGATTAGGTCAGGGGACAGGGGGATACTACTCCCGATAAAAACCTGGGCGGCCGGCATGGCAAATACAAATTAACGGCTACCTGGTCAGTCTTAGCCAAGAAAACAATTATAACTCTATTCAAATCAACATCATTCAGTCCATTTTCAACACAGATTCAAAATGTTTGCTGCTACGTTATCTGAACAACATCAACTACATGATTAGGAAGGGGGACAGGGGATACCATCCCCGATAAATGCTCAGGCGGCCGGGGTGTCAAATACAAAGTAACGGCTACTGGGCCAGGCTGTAACCAAGAAACCAATTATACTAGTAATTCGATTTCAATCGACATAATGCAATCAATTTTCAATACAGATTCACAATGTTTGCTGCTACATTATCCAACAACATTTACTACTTGATTAGGTGGGGGACTGGGGATAACATCCCTGGTAAAAGCCTAGGCGGCCGGGGTGTCAAATGCAAAGTAACGTCTACCGGGCAAGGCTGTAGCCAAAATAAAAAATTATAACTCTATTCAAATGGACACAATTCAGTCCATTTTCAACACAGATTCATAATTGTTGCTGCTACGTTATCTGAACAACATCTACTACATGATTAGCTAAGGGGACAGGGGATACCACTCCCGATAAAAACCTGGGTAGCCGGGGTTGCAAATATAAAGTAACGGCTACCAGGTCAGGCTGTAGCCAAGAAAACTATTATAACTCGATTCAAATCGACATCATTCAATCAATTTTCAACACAGATTCAAAATGTTTACTGCTACATTATCTGAACAACATCTACTGCATGATTAGGTCGGGGGACAGGGGGATACCACTCCCGAGAAAAGCCCGGGAGGCCGGGGTGTCAAATAAAATGTAACGGCTACCTTGCAGAGCTGTAGCCAAGAAAACTATTGTAACTCGATTCAAATCGACATCATTCAATCAATTTTCAACACAGATTCAAAATGATTACTGCTACATTATCTGAACAACATCTACTGCATGATTAGGTCGGGAGACAGGGGGATACCACTCCCGATAAAAACCTGGGCGGCTGGCATGGCAAATACAAATTAACGGCTACCTGGTCAGTCTTAGCCAAGAAAACAATTATAACTCTATTCAAATCAACATCATTCAGTCCATTTTCAACACAGATTCAAAATGTTTGCTGCTACGTTATCTGAACAACATCAACTACATGATTAGGAAGGGGGACAGGGGATACCATCCCCGATAAATGCTCAGGCGGCCGGGGTGTCAAATACAAAGTAACGGCTACTGGGCCAGGCTGTAACCAAGAAACCAATTATACTAGTAATTCGATTTCAATCGACATAATGCAATCAATTTTCAATACAGATTCAAAATGTTTGCTGCTACATTATCCAACAACATTTACTACTTGATTAGGTGGGGGACTGGGGATAACATCCCTGGTAAAAGCCTAGGCGGCCGGGGTGTCAAATGCAAAGTAACGGCTACCAGGTCAGGCTGTAGCCAAGAAAACTATTATAACTCGATTCAAATCGACATCATTCAATCAATTTTCAACACAGATTCAAAATGTTTACTGCTACATTATCTGAACAACATCTAATGCATGATTAGGTCGGGGGCAGGGGGATACCACTCCCGATAAAAACCTGGGCGGCCGGCATGGCAAATACAAAGTAACGGCTACCTGGTCAGTCTTAGCCAAGAAAACAATTATAACTCTATTCAAATCAACATCATTCAGTCCATTTTCAACACAGATTCAAAATGTTTGCTGCTACGTTATCTAAACAACATCTACTACATGATTAGGTAGGTGGACAAGGGGATACCACTCCCGATAAAAACATGGACAGCCAGGTTGGCAAATACAATGTAACGTCTACCTTACAGGACTGTAGCCAACAAAACTATTATACCTCTATTCAAATCAACATAATTCAGTCCATATTCAACACAGATTCATAATTGTTCCTGCTACATTATCTGAACAACATCAACTGCATGATTAGGTCGGGGGACAGGGGGATACCACTCCCGAGAAAAGCCCAGGAGGCCGGGGTGTCAAATAAAATGTAACGGCTACCTTGCAGAGCTGTAGCCAAGAAAACTATTGTAACTCGATTCAAATCGACATCATTCAATCAATTTTCAACACAGATTCAAAATGATTACTGCTACATTATCTGAACAACATCTACTGCATGATTAGGTCGGGGGACAGGGGGATACCACTCCCGATAAAAACCTGGGCGGCTGGCATGGCAAATACAAATTAACGGCTACCTGGTCAGTCTTAGCCAAGAAAACAATTATAACTCTATTCAAATCAACATCATTCAGTCCATTTTCAACACAGATTCAAAATGTTTGCTGCTACGTTATCTGAACAACATCAACTACATGATTAGGAAGGGGGACAGGGGATACCATCCCCGATAAATGCTCAGGCGGCCGGGGTGTCAAATACAAAGTAACGGCTACTGGGCCAGGCTGTAACCAAGAAACCAATTATACTAGTAATTCGATTTCAATCGACATAATGCAATCAATTTTCAATACAGATTCAAAATGTTTGCTGCTACATTATCCAACAACATTTACTACTTGATTAGGTGGGGGACTGGGGATAACATCCCTGGTAAAAGCCTAGGCGGCCGGGGTGTCAAATGCAAAGTAACGGCTACCAGGTCAGGCTGTAGCCAAGAAAACTATTATAACTCGATTCAAATCGACATCATTCAATCAATTTTCAACACAGATTCAAAATGTTTACTGCTACATTATCTGAACAACATCTACTGCATGATTAGGTCGGGGGCAGGGGGATACCACTCCCGATAAAAACCTGGGCGGCCGGCATGGCAAATACAAAGTAACGGCTACCTGGTCAGTCTTAGCCAAGAAAACTATTATAACTCTATTCAAATCAACATCATTCAGTCCATTTTCAACACAGATTCAAAATGTTTGCTGCTACGTTATCTAAACAACATCTACTACATGATTAGGTAGGTGGACAAGGGGATACCACTCCCGATAAAAACATGGACAGCCAGGTTGGCAAATACAATGTAACGTCTACCTTACAGGACTGTAGCCAACAAAACTATTATACCTCTATTCAAATCAACATAATTCAGTCCATATTCAACACAGATTCATAATTGTTCCTGCTACGTTATCTGAACAACATCAACTACATGATTAGGTAGGGGGACAGGGGATACCATCCCCGATAAATGCTCAGGCGGCCGGGGTGTCAAATACAAAGTAACGGCTACCGGGCCAGGCTGTAACCAATAAAACAATTATACTAGTAATTCGATTTCAATCGACATAATACAATCAATTTTCAATACAGATCCAAAATGTTTGCTGCTACATTATCCAACAACATTTACTACTTGATTAGGTGGGGGGACTGGGGATAACATCCCTGGTAAAAGCCTAGGCGGCCAGGGTGTCAAATGCAAAGTAACGGCTACCAGGTCAGGCTGTAGCCAAGAAAACTATTATAACTCGATTCAAATCGACATCATTCAATCAATTTTCAACACAGATTCAAAATGTTTACTGCTACATTATCTGAACAACATCTACTGCATGATTAGGTCGGGGGACAGGGGGATACCACTCCCGACAAAAACCTGGGCGGCCGGCATGGCAAATACAAAGTAACGGCTACCTGGTCAGTCTTAGCCAAGAAAACAATTATAACTCTATTCAAATCAACATCATTCAGTCCATTTTCAACACAGATTCAAAATGTTTGCTGCTACGTTATCTAAACAACATCTACTACATGATTAGGTAGTTGGACAGGGGGATACCACTCCCGATAAAAACATGGACAGCCATGTTGGCAAATACAACGTAACGTCTACCTTACAGGACTGTAGCCAACAAAACTATTATACCTCTATTCAAATCAACATAATTCAGTCCATATTCAACACAGATTCATAATTGTTCCTGCTACGTTATCTGAACAACATCAACTACATGATTAGGTAGGGGACTGGGGATACCATCCCCGATAAATGCTCAGGCGGCCGGGGTGTCAAATGCAAAGTAACGGCTACCGGGCAAGGCTGTAGCCAAAATAAACAATTATAACTCTATTCAAATGGACACAATTCAGTCCATTTTCAACCCAGATTCATAATTGATGCTGCTACGTTATCTGAACAACATCTACTACATGATTAGCTAAGGGGACAGGGGATACCACTCCCGATAAAAACCTGGGTGGCCGGGGTTGCAAATATAAAGTAACGGCTACCAGGTCAGGCTGTAGCCAACAAAACTAGTATAACTCGATTCAAATCGACATCATTCAATCAATTTTCAACACAGATTCATAATTGTTGCTGCTACGTTATCTGAACAACATTTACTACACGATTAGGTAGGGGGACAGGGGGATACCACTCCCGAGAAAAGCACGGGAGGCCGGGTTGTCAAATAAAACGTAACGGCTACCTTGCAGAGCTGTAGCCAAGAAAACTATTGTAACTCGATTCAAATCGACATCATTCAATCAATTTTCAACACAGATTCAAAATGTTTACTGCTACATTATCTGAACAACATCTACTGCATGATTAGGTCGGGGGACAGGGGGATACCACTCCCGATAAAAACCTGGGCGGCCGGCATGGCAAATACAAATTAACGGCTACCTGGTCAGTCTTAGCCAAGAAAACAATTATAACTCTATTCAAATCGACATCATTCAGTCCATTTTCAATACAGATTCAAAATGTTTGCTGCTACGTTATCTAAACAACATCTACTACATGATTAGGTAGGTGGACAGGGGGATACCACTCCCGATAAAAACCTGGGTGGCCGGGGTTGCAAATATAAAGTAACGGCTACCAGGTCAGTCTTAGCCAAGAAAACTATTATAACTCGATTCAAATCGACATCATTCAATCAATTTTCAACACAGATTCAAAATGTTTGCTGCTACGTTATCTAAACAACATCTACTACATGATTAGGTAGGTGGACAGGGGGATACCACTCCCGATAAAAACCTGGACAGCCAGGTTGGCAAATACAATGTAACGTCTACCTTACAGGACTGTAGCCAACAAAACTATTATACCTCTATTCAAATCAACATAATTCAGTCCATATTCAACACAGATTCATAATAGTTCCTGCTACGTTATCTGAACAACATCAACTACATGATTAGGTAGGGGGACAGGGGATACCATCCCCGATAAATGCTCAGGCGGCCGGGGTGTCAAATACAAAGTAACGGCTACCGGGCCAGGCTGTAACCAAGGAACCAATTATACTAGTAATTCGATTTCAATCGACATAATACAATCAATTTTCAATACAGATCCAAAATGTTTGCTGCTACATTATCCAACAACATTTACTACTTGATTAGGTGGGGGGACTGGGGATAACATCCCTGGTAAAAGCCTAGGCGGCCAGGGTGTCAAATGCAAAGTAACGGCTACCGGGCCAGGCTGTAGCCAAAATAAACAATTATAACTCTATTCAAATGGACACAATTCAGTCCATTTTCAACACAGATTCATAATTGTTCCTGCTACGTTATCTGAACAACATCTACTACATGATTAGGTAGGGGGACAGGGGGATACCACACCCGAGAAAAGCCAGGGAGGCCGGGGTGTCAAATAAAACGTAACGGCTACCTTGCAGAGCTGTAGCCAAGAAAACTATTGTAACTCGATTCAAATCGACATCATTCAATCAATTTTCAACATAGATTCAAAATGTTTACTGCTACATTATCTGAACAACATCTACTGCATGATTAGGTCGGGGGACAGGGGGATACCACTCCCGATAAAAACCTGGGTGGCCGGGGTTGCAAATATAAAGTAACGGCTACCTGGTCAGGCTGTAGCGAAGAAAACAATTATAACTCTATTCAAATCAACATCATTCAGTCCATTTTCAACACAGATTCAAAATGTTTGCTGCTACGTTATCTGAACAACATCTTCTACATGATTAGGTAGGTGGACAGGGGGATACCACTCCCGATAAAAACCTGGACGGCCAGGTTGGCAAATACAATGTAACGTCTACCTTGCAGGACTGTAGCCAACAAAACTATTATACCTCTATTCAAATCAACATAATTCAGTCCATATTCAACACAGATTCATAATTGTTCCTGCTACGTTATCTGAACAACATCAACTACATGATTAGGTAGGGGGACAGGGGATACCATCCCCGATAAATGCTCAGGCGGTCGGGGTGTCAAATACAAAGTAACGGCTACCGGGCCAGGCTGTAGCCAAAATAAACAATTATAACTCTATTCAAATGGACACAATTAAGTCCATTTTCAACCCAGATTCATAATTGATGCTGCTACGTTATCTGAACAACATCTACTACATGATTAGCTAAGGGGACAGGGGATACCACTCCCGATAAAAACCTGGGTGGCCGGGGTTGCAAATATAAAGTAACGGCTACCAGGTCAGGCTGTAGCCAACAAAACTAGTATAACTCGATTCAAATCGACATCATTCAATCAATTTTCAACACAGATTCATAATTGTTGCTGCTACGTTATCTGAACAACATTTACTACACGATTAGGTAGGGGGACAGGGGGATACCACTCCCGAGAAAAGCACGGGAGGCCGGGTTGTCAAATAAAACGTAACGGCTACCTTGCAGAGCTGTAGCCAAGAAAACTATTGTAACTCGATTCAAATCGACATCATTCAATCAATTTTCAACACAGATTCAAAATGTTTACTGCTACATTATCTGAACAACATCTACTGCATGATTAGGTCGGGGGACAGGGGGATACCACTCCCGATAAAAACCTGGGCGGCCGGCATGGCAAATACAAAGTAACGGCTACCTGGTCAGTCTTAGCCAAGAAAACAATTATAACTCTATTCAAATCAACATCATTCAGTCCATTTTCAACACAGATTCAAAATGTTTGCTGCCTACGTTATCTGAACAACATCAACTACATGATTAGGTAGGGGGACAGGGGATACCATCCCCGATAAATGCTCAGGCGGCCGGGGTGTCAAATACAAAGTAACGGCTACCGGGCCAGGCTGTAACCAAGAAAACAATTATACTAGTAATTCGATTTCAATCGACATAATACAATCAATTTTCAATACAGATCCAAAATGTTTGCTGCTACATTATCCAACAACATTTACTACTTGATTAGGTGGGGGGACTGGGAATAACATCTCTGGTAAAAGCCTAGGCGGCCGGGGTGTCAAATGCAAAGTAACGGCTACTGGGCCAGGCTGTAGCCAAAATAAACAATTATAACTCTATTCAAATGTACACAATTCAGTCCATTTTCAACCCAGATTCATAATTGTTGCTATTACGTTATCTGAACAACATCTACTGCATGATTAGCTAAGGGGACAGGGGATACCACTCCCGATAAAAACCTGGGTTGCCGGGTAAATACAAAGTAACGGCTACCAGGTCAGGCTGTAGCCAAGAAAACTATTATAATTCGATTCAAATCGACATAATTCAATTAGTTATCAACACGGATTCATAACGTTTGCTGCTACGTTATCTGAAAAACAAATACTACATAATTCGCTAGGGGGACAGGGGATACCATCCCCGATAAATGCCCGGGCGGCCGGGGTGTCAAATACAAAGTAAAGGCTATCATGCCAGGCTGTAGCCAAAAAAGAAATTATAACTCTATTCAAATCGACATAATTCAATCAATTTTCAACACAGATTCATAACGTTTGCTGCTACGTTATCTGAACAACATATACTACATGATTAGCAAGTGGGACATGGAATAACATCCCTGGTAAAAGCCTGGAGGGCCGGGGTGGCAAATACAAGGTAACAGCTACAGTGCAGGGCTGTAGCCAAGAAAATAATTATACCTCTATTCAAATCAACATAATTCAGTCCATTTTCAACACAGATTCATAATGTTTGCTGCTACGTTATCTGAACAACATCAACTACATGATTAGGTAGGGGGACAGGGGATACCATCCCCGATAAATGCTCAGGCGGCCGGGGTGTCAAATACAAAGTAACGGCTACCGGGCAAGGCTGTAACCAAGAAACCAATTATACTAGTAATTCGATTTCAATCGACATAATGCAATCAATTTTCAATACAGATTCAAAATGTTTGCTGCTACATTATCCAACAACATTTACTACTTGATTAGGTGGGGGACTGGGGATAACATCCCTGGTAAAAGCCTAGGCGGCCGAGGTGTCAAATGCAAAGTAACGTCTACCGGGCAAGGCTGTAGCCAAAATAAAAAATTATAACTCTATTCAAATGGACACAATTCAGTCCATTTTCAACACAGATTCATAATTGTTGCTGCTACGTTATCTGAACAACATCTACTACATGATTAGCTAAGGGGACAGGGGATACCACTCCCGATAAAAACCTGGGTAGCCGGGGTTGCAAATATAAAGTAACGGCTACCAGGTCAGGCTGTAGCCAAGAAAACTATTATAACTCGATTCAAATCGACATCATTCAATCAATTTTCAACACAGATTCAAAATGTTTACTGCTACATTATCTGAACAACATCTACTGCATGATTAGGTCGGGGGACAGGGGGATACCACTCCCGAGAAAAGCCCGGGAGGCCGGGGTGTCAAATAAAATGTAACGGCTACCTTGCAGAGCTGTAGCCAAGAAAACTATTGTAACTCGATTCAAATCGACATCATTCAATCAATTTTCAACACAGATTCAAAATGTTTACTGCTACATTATCTGAACAACATCTACTGCATGATTAGGTCGGGGGACAGGGGGATACCACTCCCGATAAAAACCTGGGCGGCCGGCATGGCAAATACAAATTAACGGCTACCTGGTCAGTCTTAGCCAAGAAAACAATTATAACTCTATTCAAATCAACATCATTCAGTCCATTTTCAACACAGATTCAAAATGTTTGCTGCTACGTTATCTGAACAACATCAACTACATGATTAGGAAGGGGGACAGGGGATACCATCCCCGATAAATGCTCAGGCGGCCGGGGTGTCAAATACAAAGTAACGGCTACTGGGCCAGGCTGTAACCAAGAAACCAATTATACTAGTAATTCGATTTCAATCGACATAATGCAATCAATTTTCAATACAGATTCAAAATGTTTGCTGCTACATTATCCAACAACATTTACTACTTGATTAGGTGGGGGACTGGGGATAACATCCCTGGTAAAAGCCTAGGCGGCCGGGGTGTCAAATGCAAAGTAACGTCTACCGGGCAAGGCTGTAGCCAAAATAAAAAATTATAACTCTATTCAAATGGACACAATTCAGTCCATTTTCAACACAGATTCAAAATGTTTACTGCTACATTATCTGAACAACATCTACTACATGATTAGCTAAGGGGACAGGGGATACCACTCCCGATAAAAACCTGGGTGGCCGGGGTTGCAAATATAAAGTAACGGCTACCAGGTCAGGCTGTAGCCAAGAAAACTATTATAACTCGATTCAAATCGACATCATTCAATCAATTTTCAACACAGATTCGAAATGTTTACTGCTACATTATCTGAACAACATCTACTGCATGATTAGGTCGGGGGACAGGGGGATACTACTCCCGATAAAAACCTGGGCGGCTGGCATGGCAAATACAAATTAACGGCTACCTGGTCAGTCTTAGCCAAGAAAACAATTATAACTCTATTCAAATCAACATCATTCAGTCCATTTTCAACACAGATTCATAATTGTTCCTGCTACGTTATCTGAACAACATCTACTACATGATTAGGTAGGGGGACAGGGGATACCATCCCCGATAAATGCTCAGGCGGCCGGGGTGTCAAATACAAAGTAACGGCTACCGGGCCAGGCTGTAACCAAGAAAACAATTATACTAGTAATTCGATTTCAATCGACATAATACAATCAATTTTCAATACAGATCCAAAATGTTTGCTGCTACATTATCCAACAACATTTACTACTTGATTAGGTGGGGGGACTGGGGATAACATCCCTGGTAAAAGCCTAGGCGGCCAGGGTGTCAAATGCAAAGTAACGGCTACCAGGTCAGGCTGTAGCCAAGAAAACTATTATAACTCGATTCAAATCGACATCATTCAATCAATTTTCAACACAGATTCAAAATGTTTACTGCTACATTATCTGAACAACATCTACTGCATGATTAGGTCGGGGGACAGGGGGATACCACTCCCGACAAAAACCTGGGCCGCCGGCATGGCAAATACAAAGTAACGGCTACCTGGTCAGTCTTAGCCAAGAAAACAATTATAACTCTATTCAAATCAACATCATTCAGTCCATTTTCAACACAGATTCAAAATGTTTGCTGCTACGTTATCTAAACAACATCTACTACATGATTAGGTATGTGGACAAGGGGATACCACTCCCGATAAAAACATGGACAGCCAGGTTGGCAAATACAATGTAACGTCTACCTTACAGGACTGTAGCCAACAAAACTATTATACCTCTATTCAAATCAACATAATTCAGTCCATATTCAACACAGATTCATAATTGTTCCTGCTACGTTATCTGAACAACATCAACTACATGATTAGGTAGGGGGACAGGGGATACCATCCCCGATAAATGCTCAGGCGGCCGGGGTGTCAAATACAAAGTAACGGCTACCGGGCCAGGCTGTAACCAAGAAAACAATTATACTAGTAATTCGATTTCAATCGACATAATACAATCAATTTTCAATACAGATCCAAAATGTTTGCTGCTACATTATCCAACAACATTTACTACTTGATTAGGTGGGGGGACTGGGGATAACATCCCTGGTAAAAGCCTAGGCGGCCAGGGTGTCAAATGCAAAGTAACGGCTACCAGGTCAGGCTGTAGCCAAGAAAACTATTATAACTCGATTCAAATCGACATCATTCAATCAATTTTCAACACAGATTCAAAATGTTTACTGCTACATTATCTGAACAACATCTACTGCATGATTAGGTCGGGGGACAGGGGGATAACACTCCCGACAAAAACCTGGGCGGCCGGCATGGCAAATACAAATTAACGGCTACCTGGTCAGTCTTAGCCAAGAAAACAATTATAACTCTATTCAAATCAACATCATTCAGTCCATTTTCAACACAGATTCAAAATGTTTGCTGCTACGTTATCTAAACAACATCTACTACATGATTAGGTAATTGGACAGGGTGATACCACTCCCGATAAAAACATGGACAGCCATGTTGGCAAATACAATGTAACGTCTACCTTACAGGACTGTAGCCAACAAAACTATTATACCTCTATTCAAATCAACATAATTCAGTCCATATTCAACACAGATTCATAATTGTTCCTGCTACGTTATCTGAACAACATCAACTACATGATTAGGTAGGGGGACAGGGGATACCATCCCCGATAAATGCTCAGGCGGCCGGGGTGTCAAATGCAAAGTAACGGCTACCGGGCCAGGCTGTAGCCAAAATAAACAATTATAACTCTATTCAAATGGACACAATTCAGTCCATTTTCAACCCAGATTCATAATTGATGCTGCTACGTTATCTGAACAACATCTACTACATGATTAGCTAAGGGGACAGGGGATACCACTCCCGATAAAAACCTGGGTGGCCGGGGTTGCAAATATAAAGTAACGGCTACCAGGTCAGGCTGTAGCCAACAAAACTAGTATAACTCGATTCAAATCGACATCATTCAATCAATTTTCAACACAGATTCATAATTGTTGCTGCTACGTTATCTGAACAACATTTACTACACGATTAGGTAGGGGGACAGGGGGGATACCACTCCCGAGAAAAGCACGGGAGGCCGGGTTGTCAAATAAAACGTAACGGCTACCTTGCAGAGCTGTAGCCAAGAAAACTATTGTAACTCGATTCAAATCGACATCATTCAATCAATTTTCAACACAGATTCAAAATGTTTACTGCTACATTATCTGAACAACATCTACTGCATGATTAGGTCGGGGGACAGGGGGATACCACTCCCGATAAAAACCTGGGCGGCCGGCATGGCAAATACAAATTAACGGCTACCTGGTCAGTCTTAGCCAAGAAAACAATTATAACTCTATTCAAATCGACATCATTCAGTCCATTTTCAACACAGATTCAAAATGTTTGCTGCTACGTTATCTAAACAACATCTACTACATGATTAGGTAGGTGGACAGGGGGATACCACTCCCGATAAAAACCTGTACAGCCAGGTTGGCAAATACAATGTAACGTCTACCTTACAGGACTGTAGCCAACAAAACTATTATACCTCTATTCAAATCAACATAATTCAGTCCAAATTCAACACAGATTCATAATAGTTTCTGCTACGTTATCTGAACAACATCAACTACATGATTAGGTAGGGGGACAGGGGATACCATCCCCGATAAATGCTCAGGCGGCCGGGGTGTCAAATACAAAGTAACGGCTACCAGGCCAGGCTGTAACCAAGAAACCAATTATACTAGTAATTCGATTTCAATCGACATAATACAATCAATTTTCAATACAGATCCAAAATGTTTGCTGCTACATTATCCAACAACATTTACTACTTGATTAGGTGGGGGGACTGGGGATAACATCCCTGGTAAAAGCCTAGGCGGCCAGGGTGTCAAATGCAAAGTAACGGCTACCGGGCAAGGCTGTAGCCAAAATAAACAATTATAACTCTATTCAAATGGACACAATTCAGTCCATTTTCAACACAGATTCATAATTGTTGCTGCTACGTTATCTGAACAACATCTACTACATGATTAGGTAGGGGGACAGGGGATACCACACCCGAGAAAAGCCCGGGAGGCCGGGTTGTCAAATAAAACGTAACGGCTACCTTGCAGAGCTGTAGCCAAGAAAACTATTATAACTCGATTCAAATCGACATCATTCAATCAATTTTCAACACAGATTCAAAATGTTTACTGCTACATTATCTGAACAACATCTACTGCATGATTAGGTCGGGGGACAGGGGGATACCACTCCCGATAAAAACCTGGGTGGCCGGGGTTGCAAATATAAAGTAACGGCTACCTGGTCAGGCTGTAGCGAAGAAAACAATTATAACTCTATTCAAATCAACATCATTCAGTCCATTTTCAACACAGATTCAAAATGTTTGCTGCTACGTTATCTGAACAACATCTTCTACATGATAAGGTAGGTGGACAGGGGGATACCACTCCCGATAAAAACCTGGACGGCCAGGTTGGCAAATACAATGTAACGTCTACCTTGCAGGACTGTAGCCATCAAAACTATTATACCTCTATTCAAATCAACATAATTCAGTCCATATTCAACACAGATTCATAATTGTTCCTGCTACGTTATCTGAACAACATCAACTACATGATTAGGTAGGGGGACAGGGGGATACCACTCCCGAGAAAAGCCCGGGAGGCCGGGGTGTCAAATAAAATGTAACGGCTACCTTGCAGAGCTGTAGCCAAGAAAACTATTGTAACTCGATTCAAATCGACATCATTCAATCAATTTTCAACACAGATTCAAAATGTTTACTGCTACATTATCTGAACAACATCTACTACATGATTAGCTAAGGGGACAGGGGATACCACTCCCGATAAAAACCTGGGTGGCCGGGGTTGCAAATATAAAGTAACGGCTACCAGGTCAGGCTGTAGCCAAGAAAACTATTATAACTCGATTCAAATCGACATCATTCAATCAATTTTCAACACAGATTCGAAATGTTTACTGCTACATTATCTGAACAACATCTACTGCATGATTAGGTCGGGGGACAGGGGGATACCACTCCCGATAAAAACCTGGGCGGCCGTCATGGCAAATACAAAGTAACGGCTACCTGGTCAGTCTTAGCCAAGAAAACAATTATAACTCTATTCAAATCAACATCATTCAGTCCATTTTCAACACAGATTCATAATTGTTGCTGCTACGTTATCTGAACAACATCTACTACATGATTAGCTAAGGGGACAAGGGATACCACTCCCGATAAAAACCTGGGTAGCCGGGGTTGCAAATATAAATTAACGGCTACCAGGTCAGGCTGTAGCCAAGAAAACTATTATAACTCGATTCAAATCGACATCATTCAATCAATTTTCAACACAGATTCAAAATGTTTACTGCTACATTATCTGAACAACATCTACTGCATGATTAGGTCGGGGGACAGGGGGATACCACTCCCGATAAAAACCTGGGCGGCCGGCATGGCAAATACAAATTAACGGCTACCTGGTCAGTCTTAGCCAAGAAAACAATTATAACTCTATTCAAATCAACATCATTCAGTCCATTTTCAACACAGATTCAAAATGTTTGCTGCTACGTTATCTGAACAACATCAACTACATGATTAGGAAGGGGGACAAGGGATACCATCCCCGATAAATGCTCAGGCGGCCGGGGTGTCAAATACAAAGTAACGGCTACCGGGCCAGGCTGTAACCAAGAAACCAATTATACTAGTAATTCGATTTCAATCGACATAATGCAATCAATTTTCAATACAGATTCAAAATGTTTGCTGCTACATTATCCAACAACATTTACTACTTGATTAGGTGGGGGACTGGGGATAACATCCCTGGTAAAAGCCTAGGCGGCCGGGGTGTCAAATGCAAAGTAACGTCTACCGGGCAAGGCTGTAGCCAAAATAAAAAATTATAACTCTATTCAAATGGACACAATTCAGTCCATATTCAACACAGATTCATAATTGTTGCTGCTACGTTATCTGAACAACATCTACTACATGATTAGCTAAGGGGACAGGGGATACCACTCCCGATAAAAACCTGGGTAGCCGGGGTTGCAAATATAAAGTAACGGCTACCAGGTCAGGCTGTAGCCAAGAAAACTATTATAACTCGATTCAAATCGACATCATTCAATCAATTTTCAACACAGATTCAAAATGTTTACTGCTACATTATCTGAACAACATCTACTACATGATTAGCTAAGGGGACAGGGGATACCACTCCCGATAAAAACCTGGGTGGCCGGGGTTGCAAATATAAAGTAACGGCTACCAGGTCAGGCTGTAGCCAAGAAAACTATTATAACTCGATTCAAATCGACATCATTCAATCAATTTTCAACACAGATTCAAAAGTTTACTGCTACATTATCTGAACAACATCTACTGCATGATTAGGTCGGGGGACAGGGGGATACCACTCCCGACAAAAACCTTGGCGGCCGGCATGGCAAATACAAAGTAACGGCTACCTGGTCAGTCTTAGCCAAGAAAACAATTATAACTCTATTCAAATCAACATCATTCAGTCCATTTTCAACACAGATTCAAAATGTTTGCTGCTACGTTATCTAAACAACATCTACTACATGATTAGGTAGGTGGACAGGGGGATACCACTCCCGATAAAAACCTGTACAGCCAGGTTGGCAAATACAATGTAACGTCTACCTTACAGGACTGTAGCCAACAAAACTATTATACCTCTATTCAAATCAACATAATTCAGTCCATATTCAACACAGATTCATAATTGTTCCTGCTACGTTATCTGAACAACATCAACTACATGATTAGGAAGGGGGACAGGGGATACCATCCCCGATAAATGCTCAGGCGGCCGGGGTGTCAAATACAAAGTAACGGCTACCGGGCCAAGCTGTAACCAAGAAACCAATTATACTAGTAATTCGATTTCAATCGACATAATGCAATCAATTTTCAATACAGATTCAAAATGTTTGCTGCTACATTATCCAACAACATTTACTACTTGATTAGGTGGGGGACTGGGGATAACATCCCTGGTAAAAGCCTAGGCGGCCGGGGTGTCAAATGCAAAGTAACGTCTACCGGGCAAGGCTGTAGCCATCAAAACTATTATACCTCTATTCAAATCAACATAATTCAGTCCATATTCAACACAGATTCATAATTGTTCCTGCTACGTTATCTGAACAACATCAACTACATGATTAGGTAGGGGGACAGGGGGATACCACTCCCGAGAAAAGCCCGGGAGGCCGGGGTGTCAAATAAAATGTAACGGCTACCTTGCAGAGCTGTAGCCAAGAAAACTATTGTAACTCGATTCAAATCGACATCATTCAATCAATTTTCAACACAGATTCAAAATGTTTACTGCTACATTATCTGAACAACATCTACTACATGATTAGCTAAGGGGACAGGGGATACCACTCCCGATAAAAACCTGGGTGGCCGGGGTTGCAAATATAAAGTAACGGCTACCAGGTCAGGCTGTAGCCAAGAAAACTATTATAACTCGATTCAAATCGACATCATTCAATCAATTTTCAACACAGATTCGAAATGTTTACTGCTACATTATCTGAACAACATCTACTGCATGATTAGGTCGGGGGACAGGGGGATACCACTCCCGATAAAAACCTGGGCGGCCGTCATGGCAAATACAAAGTAACGGCTACCTGGTCAGTCTTAGCCAAGAAAACAATTATAACTCTATTCAAATCAACATCATTCAGTCCATTTTCAACACAGATTCATAATTGTTGCTGCTACGTTATCTGAACAACATCTACTACATGATTAGCTAAGGGGACAAGGGATACCACTCCCGATAAAAACCTGGGTAGCCGGGTTTGCAAATATAAATTAACGGCTACCAGGTCAGGCTGTAGCCAAGAAAACTATTATAACTCGATTCAAATCGACATCATTCAATCAATTTTCAACACAGATTCAAAATGTTTACTGCTACATTATCTGAACAACATCTACTGCATGATTAGGTCGGGGGACAGGGGGATACCACTCCCGATAAAAACCTGGGCGGCCGGCATGGCAAATACAAATTAACGGCTACCTGGTCAGTCTTAGCCAAGAAAACAATTATAACTCTATTCAAATCAACATCATTCAGTCCATTTTCAACACAGATTCAAAATATTTGCTGCTACGTTATCTGAACAACATCAACTACATGATTAGGAAGGGGGACAAGGGATACCATCCCCGATAAATGCTCAGGCGGCCGGGTTGTCAAATACAAAGTAACGGCTACCGGGCCAGGCTGTAACCAAGAAACCAATTATACTAGTAATTCGATTTCAATCGACATAATGCAATCAATTTTCAATACAGATTCAAAATGTTTGCTGCTACATTATCCAACAACATTTACTACTTGATTAGGTGGGGGACTGGGGATAACATCCCTGGTAAAAGCCTAGGCGGCCGGGGTGTCAAATGCAAAGTAACGTCTACCGGGCAAGGCTGTAGCCAAAATAAAAAATTATAACTCTATTCAAATGGACACAATTCAGTCCATTTTCAACACAGATTCATAATTGTTGCTGCTACGTTATCTGAACAACATCTACTACATGATTAGCTAAGGGGACAGGGGATACCACTCCCGATAAAAACCTGGGTAGCCGGGGTTGCAAATATAAAGTAACGGCTACCAGGTCAGGCTGTAGCCAAGAAAACTATTATAACTCGATTCAAATCGACATCATTCAATCAATTTTCAACACAGATTCAAAATGTTTACTGCTACATTATCTGAACAACATCTACTGCATGATTAGGTCGGGGGACAGGGGGATACCACTCCCGAGAAAAGCCCGGGAGGCCGGGGTGTCAAATAAAATGTAACGGCTACCTTGCAGAGATGTAGCCAAGAAAACTATTGTAACTCGATTCAAATCGACATCATTCAATCAATTTTCAACACAGATTCAAAATGTTTACTGCTACATTATCTGAACAACATCTACTACATGATTAGCTAAGGGGACAGGGGATACCACTCCCGATAAAAACCTGGGTGGCCGGGGTTGCAAATATAAAGTAACGGCTACCAGGTCAGGCTGTAGCCAAGAAAACTATTATAACTCGATTCAAATCGACATCATTCAATCAATTTTCAACACAGATTCGAAATGTTTACTGCTACATTATCTGAACAACATCTACTGCATGATTAGGTCGGGGGACAGGGGGATACCACTCCCGATAAAAACCTGGACGGCCGGCATGGCAAATACAAAGTAACGGCTACCTGGTCAGTCTTAGCCAAGAAAACAATTATAACTCTATTCAAATCAACATCATTCAGTCCATTTTCAACACAGATTCATAATTGTTCCTGCTACGTTATCTGAACAACATCAACTACATGATTAGGTAGGGGGACAGGGGATACCATCCCCGATAAATGCTCAGGCGGCCGGGGTGTCAAATACAAAGTAACGTCTACCGGGCCAGGCTGTAACCAAGAAAACAATTATACTAGTAATTCGATTTCAATCGACATAATACAATCAATTTTCAATACAGATCCAAAATGTTTGCTGCTACATTATCCAACAACATTTACTACTTGATTAGGTGGGGGGACTGGGGATAACATCCCTGGTAAAAGCCTAGGCGGCCAGGGTGTCAAATGCAAAGTAACGGCTACCAGGTCAGGCTGTAGCCAAGAAAACTATTATAACTCGATTCAAATCGACATCATTCAATCAATTTTCAACACAGATTCAAAATGTTTACTGCTACATTATCTGAACAACATCTACTGCATGATTAGGTCGGGGGACAGGGGGATACCACTCCCGACAAAAACCTGGGCGGCCGGCATGGCAAATACAAAGTAACGGCTACCTGGTCAGTCTTAGCCAAGAAAACAATTATAACTCTATTCAAATCAACATCATTCAGTCCATTTTCAACACAGATTCAAAATGTTTGCTGCTACGTTATCTAAACAACATCTACTACATGATTAGGTAGGTGGACAAGGGGATACCACTCCCGATAAAAACATGGACAGCCAGGTTGGCAAATACAATGTAACGTCTACCTTACAGGACTGTAGCCAACAAAACTATTATACCTCTATTCAAATCAACATAATTCAGTCCATATTCAACACAGATTCATAATTGTTCCTGCTACGTTATCTGAACAACATCAACTACATGATTAGGTAGGGGGACAGGGGATACCATCCCCGATAAATGCTCAGGCGGCCGGGGTGTCAAATACAAAGTAACGGCTACCGGGCCAGGCTGTAACCAAGAAAACAATTATACTAGTAATTCGATTTCAATCGACATAATACAATCAATTTTCAATACAGATCCAACATGTTTGCTGCTACATTATCCAACAACATTTACTACTTGATTAGGTGGGGGGACTGGGGATAACATCCCTGGTAAAAGCCTAGGCGGCCAGGGTGTCAAATGCAAAGTAACGGCTACCAGGTCAGGCTGTAGCCAAGAAAACTATTATAACTCGATTCAAATCGACATCATTCAATCAATTTTCAACACAGATTCAAAATGTTTACTGCTACATTATCTGAACAACATCTACTGCATGATTAGGTCGGGGGACAGGGGGATACCACTCCCGACAAAAACCTGGGCGGCCGGCATGGCAAATACAAAGTAACGGCTACCTGGTCAGTCTTAGCCAAGAAAACAATTATAACTCTATTCAAATCAACATCATTCAGTCCATTTTCGACACAGATTCAAAATGTTTGCTGCTACGTTATCTAAACAACATCTACTACATGATTAGGTAGTTGGACAGGGGGATACCACTCCCGATAAAAACATGGACAGCCATGTTGGCAAATACAACGTAACGTCTACCTTACAGGACTGTAGCCAACAAAACTATTATACCTCTATTCAAATCAACATAATTCAGTCCATATTCAACACAGATTCATAATTGTTCCTGCTACGTTATCTGAACAACATCAACTACATGATTAGGTAGGGGGACAGGGGATACCATCCCCGATAAATGCTCAGGCGGCCGGGGTGTCAAATACAAAGTAACGGCTACCGGGCCAGGCTGTAACCAAGAAAACAATTATACTAGTAATTCGATTTCAATCGACATAATACAATCAATTTTCAATACAGATCCAAAATGTTTGCTGCTACATTATCCAACAACATTTACTACTTGATTAGGTGGGGGGACTGGGGATAACATCCCTGGTAAAAGCCTAGGCGGCCAGGGTGTCAAATGCAAAGTAACGGCTACCAGGTCAGGCTGTAGCCAAGAAAACTATTATAACTCGATTCAAATCGACATCATTCAATCAATTTTCAACACAGATTCAAAATGTTTACTGCTACATTATCTGAACAACATCTACTGCATGATTAGGTCGGGGGACAGGGGGATACCACTCCCGACAAAAACCTGGGCGGCCGGCATGGCAAATACAAAGTAACGGCTACCTGGTCAGTCTTAGCCAAGAAAACAATTATAACTCTATTCAAATCAACATCATTCAGTCCATTTTCAACACAGATTCAAAATGTTTGCTGCTACGTTATCTAAACAACATCTACTACATGATTAGGTAGGTGGACAGGGGGATACCACTCCCGATAAAAACCTGTACAGCCAGGTTGGCAAATACAATGTAACGTCTACCTTACAGGACTGTAGCCAACAAAACTATTATACCTCTATTCAAATCAACATAATTCAGTCCATATTCAACACAGATTCATAATTGTTCCTGCTACGTTATCTGAACAACATCAACTACATGATTAGGAAGGGGGACAGGGGATACCATCCCCGATAAATGCTCAGGCGGCCGGGGTGTCAAATACAAAGTAACGGCTACCGGGCCAAGCTGTAACCAAGAAACCAATTATACTAGTAATTCGATTTCAATCGACATAATGCAATCAATTTTCAATACAGATTCAAAATGTTTGCTGCTACATTATCCAACAACATTTACTACTTGATTAGGTGGGGGACTGGGGATAACATCCCTGGTAAAAGCCTAGGCGGCCGGGGTGTCAAATGCAAAGTAACGTCTACCGGGCAAGGCTGTAGCCATCAAAACTATTATACCTCTATTCAAATCAACATAATTCAGTCCATATTCAACACAGATTCATAATTGTTCCTGCTACGTTATCTGAACAACATCAACTACATGATTAGGTAGGGGGACAGGGGGATACCACTCCCGAGAAAAGCCCGGGAGGCCGGGGTGTCAAATAAAATGTAACGGCTACCTTGCAGAGCTGTAGCCAAGAAAACTATTGTAACTCGATTCAAATCGACATCATTCAATCAATTTTCAACACAGATTCAAAATGTTTACTGCTACATTATCTGAACAACATCTACTACATGATTAGCTAAGGGGACAGGGGATACCACTCCCGATAAAAACCTGGGTGGCCGGGGTTGCAAATATAAAGTAACGGCTACCAGGTCAGGCTGTAGCCAAGAAAACTATTATAACTCGATTCAAATCGACATCATTCAATCAATTTTCAACACAGATTCGAAATGTTTACTGCTACATTATCTGAACAACATCTACTGCATGATTAGGTCGGGGGACAGGGGGATACCACTCCCGATAAAAACCTGGGCGGCCGTCATGGCAAATACAAAGTAACGGCTACCTGGTCAGTCTTAGCCAAGAAAACAATTATAACTCTATTCAAATCAACATCATTCAGTCCATTTTCAACACAGATTCATAATTGTTGCTGCTACGTTATCTGAACAACATCTACTACATGATTAGCTAAGGGGACAAGGGATACCACTCCCGATAAAAACCTGGGTAGCCGGGTTTGCAAATATAAATTAACGGCTACCAGGTCAGGCTGTAGCCAAGAAAACTATTATAACTCGATTCAAATCGACATCATTCAATCAATTTTCAACACAGATTCAAAATGTTTACTGCTACATTATCTGAACAACATCTACTGCATGATTAGGTCGGGGGACAGGGGGATACCACTCCCGATAAAAACCTGGGCGGCCGGCATGGCAAATACAAATTAACGGCTACCTGGTCAGTCTTAGCCAAGAAAACAATTATAACTCTATTCAAATCAACATCATTCAGTCCATTTTCAACACAGATTCAAAATATTTGCTGCTACGTTATCTGAACAACATCAACTACATGATTAGGAAGGGGGACAAGGGATACCATCCCCGATAAATGCTCAGGCGGCCGGGGTGTCAAATACAAAGTAACGGCTACCGGGCCAGGCTGTAACCAAGAAACCAATTATACTAGTAATTCGATTTCAATCGACATAATGCAATCAATTTTCAATACAGATTCAAAATGTTTGCTGCTACATTATCCAACAACATTTACTACTTGATTAGGTGGGGGACTGGGGATAACATCCCTGGTAAAAGCCTAGGCGGCCGGGGTGTCAAATGCAAAGTAACGTCTACCGGGCAAGGCTGTAGCCAAAATAAAAAATTATAACTCTATTCAAATGGACACAATTCAGTCCATTTTCAACACAGATTCATAATTGTTGCTGCTACGTTATCTGAACAACATCTACTACATGATTAGCTAAGGGGACAGGGGATACCACTCCCGATAAAAACCTGGGTAGCCGGGGTTGCAAATATAAAGTAACGGCTACCAGGTCAGGCTGTAGCCAAGAAAACTATTATAACTCGATTCAAATCGACATCATTCAATCAATTTTCAACACAGATTCAAAATGTTTACTGCTACATTATCTGAACAACATCTACTGCATGATTAGGTCGGGGGACAGGGGGATACCACTCCCGAGAAAAGCCCGGGAGGCCGGGGTGTCAAATAAAATGTAACGGCTACCTTGCAGAGATGTAGCCAAGAAAACTATTGTAACTCGATTCAAATCGACATCATTCAATCAATTTTCAACACAGATTCAAAATGTTTACTGCTACATTATCTGAACAACATCTACTACATGATTAGCTAAGGGGACAGGGGATACCACTCCCGATAAAAACCTGGGTGGCCGGGGTTGCAAATATAAAGTAACGGCTACCAGGTCAGGCTGTAGCCAAGAAAACTATTATAACTCGATTCAAATCGACATCATTCAATCAATTTTCAACACAGATTCGAAATGTTTACTGCTACATTATCTGAACAACATCTACTGCATGATTAGGTCGGGGGACAGGGGGATACCACTCCCGATAAAAACCTGGACGGCCGCCATGGCAAATACAAAGTAACGGCTACCTGGTCAGTCTTAGCCAAGAAAACAATTATAACTCTATTCAAATCAACATCATTCAGTCCATTTTCAACACAGATTCATAATTGTTCCTGCTACGTTATCTGAACAACATCAACTACATGATTAGGTAGGGGGACAGGGGATACCATCCCCGATAAATGCTCAGGCGGCCGGGGTGTCAAATACAAAGTAACGTCTACCGGGCCAGGCTGTAACCAAGAAAACAATTATACTAGTAATTCGATTTCAATCGACATAATACAATCAATTTTCAATACAGATCCAAAATGTTTGCTGCTACATTATCCAACAACATTTACTACTTGATTAGGTGGGGGGACTGGGGATAACATCCCTGGTAAAAGCCTAGGCGGCCAGGGTGTCAAATGCAAAGTAACGGCTACCAGGTCAGGCTGTAGCCAAGAAAACTATTATAACTCGATTCAAATCGACATCATTCAATCAATTTTCAACACAGATTCAAAATGTTTACTGCTACATTATCTGAACAACATCTACTGCATGATTAGGTCGGGGGACAGGGGGATACCACTCCCGACAAAAACCTGGGCGGCCGGCATGGCAAATACAAAGTAACGGCTACCTGGTCAGTCTTAGCCAAGAAAACAATTATAACTCTATTCAAATCAACATCATTCAGTCCATTTTCAACACAGATTCAAAATGTTTGCTGCTACGTTATCTAAACAACATCTACTACATGATTAGGTAGGTGGACAAGGGGATACCACTCCCGATAAAAACATGGACAGCCAGGTTGGCAAATACAATGTAACGTCTACCTTACAGGACTGTAGCCAACAAAACTATTATACCTCTATTCAAATCAACATAATTCAGTCCATATTCAACACAGATTCATAATTGTTCCTGCTACGTTATCTGAACAACATCAACTACATGATTAGGTAGGGGGACAGGGGATACCATCCCCGATAAATGCTCAGGCGGCCGGGGTGTCAAATACAAAGTAACGGCTACCGGGCCAGGCTGTAACCAAGAAAACAATTATACTAGTAATTCGATTTCAATCGACATAATACAATCAATTTTCAATACAGATCCAACATGTTTGCTGCTACATTATCCAACAACATTTACTACTTGATTAGGTGGGGGGACTGGGGATAACATCCCTGGTAAAAGCCTAGGCGGCCAGGGTGTCAAATGCAAAGTAACGGCTACCAGGTCAGGCTGTAGCCAAGAAAACTATTATAACTCGATTCAAATCGACATCATTCAATCAATTTTCAACACAGATTCAAAATGTTTACTGCTACATTATCTGAACAACATCTACTGCATGATTAGGTCGGGGGACAGGGGGATACCACTCCCGACAAAAACCTGGGCGGCCGTCATGGCAAATACAAAGTAACGGCTACCTGGTCAGTCTTAGCCAAGAAAACAATTATAACTCTATTCAAATCAACATCATTCAGTCCATTTTCAACACAGATTCAAAATGTTTGCTGCTACGTTATCTAAACAACATCTACTACATGATTAGGTAGGTGGACAAGGGGATACCACTCCCGATAAAAACATGGACAGCCAGGTTGGCAAATACAATGTAACGTCTACCTTACAGGACTGTAGCCAACAAAACTATTATACCTCTATTCAAATCAACATAATTCAGTCCATATTCAACACAGATTCATAATTGTTCCTGCTACGTTATCTGAACAACATCAACTACATGATTAGGTAGGGGGACAGGGGATACCATCCCCGATAAATGCTCAGGCGGCCGGGGTGACAAATACAAAGTAACGGCTACCGGGCCAGGCTGTAACCAAGAAAACAATTATACTAGTAATTCGATTTCAATCGACATAATACAATCAATTTTCAATACAGATCCAAAATGTTTGCTGCTACATTATCCAACAACATTTACTACTTGATTAGGTGGGGGGACTGGGGATAACATCCCTGGTAAAAGCCTAGGCGGCCAGGGTGTCAAATGCAAAGTAACGGCTACCAGGTCAGGCTGTAGCCAAGAAAACTATTATAACTCGATTCAAATCGACATCATTCAATCAATTTTCAACACAGATTCAAAATGTTTACTGCTACATTATCTGAACAACATCTACTGCATGATTAGGTCGGGGGACAGGGGGATACCACTCCCGACAAAAACCTGGGCGGCCGGCATGGCAAATACAAAGTAACGGCTACCTGGTCAGTCTTAGCCAAGAAAACAATTATAACTCTATTCAAATCAACATCATTCAGTCCATTTTCGACACAGATTCAAAATGTTTGCTGCTACGTTATCTAAACAACATCTACTACATGATTAGGTAGTTGGACAGGGGGATACCACTCCCGATAAAAACATGGACAGCCATGTTGGCAAATACAACGTAACGTCTACCTTACAGGACTGTAGCCAACAAAACTATTATACCTCTATTCAAATCAACATAATTCAGTCCATATTCAACACAGATTCATAATTGTTCCTGCTACGTTATCTGAACAACATCAACTACATGATTAGGTAGGGGGACAGGGGATACCATCCCCGATAAATGCTCAGGCGGCCGGGGTGTCAAATACAAAGTAACGGCTACCGGGCCAGGCTGTAACCAAGAAAACAATTATACTAGTAATTCGATTTCAATCGACATAATACAATCAATTTTCAATACAGATCCAAAATGTTTGCTGCTACATTATCCAACAACATTTACTACTTGATTAGGTGGGGGGACTGGGGATAACATCCCTGGTAAAAGCCTAGGCGGCCAGGGTGTCAAATGCAAAGTAACGGCTACCAGGTCAGGCTGTAGCCAAGAAAACTATTATAACTCGATTCAAATCGACATCATTCAATCAATTTTCAACACAGATTCAAAATGTTTACTGCTACATTATCTGAACAACATCTACTGCATGATTAGGTCGGGGGACAGGGGGATACCACTCCCGACAAAAACCTGGGCGGCCGGCATGGCAAATACAAAGTAACGGCTACCTGGTCAGTCTTAGCCAAGAAAACAATTATAACTCTATTCAAATCAACATCATTCAGTCCATTTTCAACACAGATTCAAAATGTTTGCTGCTACGTTATCTAAACAACATCTACTACATGATTAGGTAGGTGGACAGGGGGATACCACTCCCGATAAAAACCTGTACAGCCAGGTTGGCAAATACAATGTAACGTCTACCTTACAGGACTGTAGCCAACAAAACTATTATACCTCTATTCAAATCAACATAATTCAGTCCATATTCAACACAGATTCATAATTGTTCCTGCTACGTTATCTGAACAACATCAACTACATGATTAGGAAGGGGGACAGGGGATACCATCCCCGATAAATGCTCAGGCGGCCGGGGTGTCAAATACAAAGTAACGGCTACCGGGCCAAGCTGTAACCAAGAAACCAATTATACTAGTAATTCGATTTCAATCGACATAATGCAATCAATTTTCAATACAGATTCAAAATGTTTGCTGCTACATTATCCAACAACATTTACTACTTGATTAGGTGGGGGACTGGGGATAACATCCCTGGTAAAAGCCTAGGCGGCCGGGGTGTCAAATGCAAAGTAACGTCTACCGGGCAAGGCTGTAGCCATCAAAACTATTATACCTCTATTCAAATCAACATAATTCAGTCCATATTCAACACAGATTCATAATTGTTCCTGCTACGTTATCTGAACAACATCAACTACATGATTAGGTAGGGGGACAGGGGGATACCACTCCCGAGAAAAGCCCGGGAGGCCGGGGTGTCAAATAAAATGTAACGGCTACCTTGCAGAGCTGTAGCCAAGAAAACTATTGTAACTCGATTCAAATCGACATCATTCAATCAATTTTCAACACAGATTCAAAATGTTTACTGCTACATTATCTGAACAACATCTACTACATGATTAGCTAAGGGGACAGGGGATACCACTCCCGATAAAAACCTGGGTGGCCGGGGTTGCAAATATAAAGTAACGGCTACCAGGTCAGGCTGTAGCCAAGAAAACTATTATAACTCGATTCAAATCGACATCATTCAATCAATTTTCAACACAGATTCGAAATGTTTACTGCTACATTATCTGAACAACATCTACTGCATGATTAGGTCGGGGGACAGGGGGATACCACTCCCGATAAAAACCTGGGCGGCCGTCATGGCAAATACAAAGTAACGGCTACCTGGTCAGTCTTAGCCAAGAAAACAATTATAACTCTATTCAAATCAACATCATTCAGTCCATTTTCAACACAGATTCATAATTGTTGCTGCTACGTTATCTGAACAACATCTACTACATGATTAGCTAAGGGGACAAGGGATACCACTCCCGATAAAAACCTGGGTAGCCGGGTTTGCAAATATAAATTAACGGCTACCAGGTCAGGCTGTAGCCAAGAAAACTATTATAACTCGATTCAAATCGACATCATTCAATCAATTTTCAACACAGATTCAAAATGTTTACTGCTACATTATCTGAACAACATCTACTGCATGATTAGGTCGGGGGACAGGGGGATACCACTCCCGATAAAAACCTGGGCGGCCGGCATGGCAAATACAAATTAACGGCTACCTGGTCAGTCTTAGCCAAGAAAACAATTATAACTCTATTCAAATCAACATCATTCAGTCCATTTTCAACACAGATTCAAAATGTTTGCTGCTACGTTATCTGAACAACATCAACTACATGATTAGGAAGGGGGACAGGGGATACCATCCCCGATAAATGCTCAGGCGGCCGGGGTGTCAAATACAAAGTAACGGCTACCGGGCCAGGCTGTAACCAAGAAACCAATTATACTAGTAATTCGATTTCAATCGACATAATGCAATCAATTTTCAATACAGATTCAAAATGTTTGCTGCTACATTATCCAACAACGTTAACTACTTGATTAGGTGGGGGACTGGGGATAACATCCCTGGTAAAAGCCTAGGCGGCCGGGGTGTCAAATGCAAAGTAACGTCTACCGGGCAAGGCTGTAGCCAAAATAAAAAATTATAACTCTATTCAAATGGACACAATTCAGTCCATTTTCAACACAGATTCATAATTGTTGCTGCTACGTTATCTGAACAACATCTACTACATGATTAGCTAAGGGGACAGGGGATACCACTCCCGATAAAAACCTGGGTAGCCGGGGTTGCAAATATAAAGTAACGGCTACCAGGTCAGGCTGTAGCCAAGAAAACTATTATAACTCGATTCAAATCGACATCATTCAATCAATTTTCAACACAGATTCAAAATGTTTACTGCTACATTATCTGAACAACATCTACTGCATGATTAGGTCGGGGGACAGGGGGATACCACTCCCGAGAAAAGCCCGGGAGGCCGGGGTGTCAAATAAAATGTAACGGCTACCTTGCAGAGATGTAGCCAAGAAAACTATTGTAACTCGATTCAAATCGACATCATTCAATCAATTTTCAACACAGATTCAAAATGTTTACTGCTACATTATCTGAACAACATCTACTACATGATTAGCTAAGGGGACAGGGGATACCACTCCCGATAAAAACCTGGGTGGCCGGGGTTGCAAATATAAAGTAACGGCTACCAGGTCAGGCTGTAGCCAAGAAAACTATTATAACTCGATTCAAATCGACATCATTCAATCAATTTTCAACACAGATTCGAAATGTTTACTGCTACATTATCTGAACAACATCTACTGCATGATTAGGTCGGGGGACAGGGGGATACCACTCCCGATAAAAACCTGGACGGCCGCCATGGCAAATACAAAGTAACGGCTACCTGGTCAGTCTTAGCCAAGAAAACAATTATAACTCTATTCAAATCAACATCATTCAGTCCATTTTCAACACAGATTCATAATTGTTCCTGCTACGTTATCTGAACAACATCAACTACATGATTAGGTAGGGGGACAGGGGATACCATCCCCGATAAATGCTCAGGCGGCCGGGGTGTCAAATACAAAGTAACGTCTACCGGGCCAGGCTGTAACCAAGAAAACAATTATACTAGTAATTCGATTTCAATCGACATAATACAATCAATTTTCAATACAGATCCAAAATGTTTGCTGCTACATTATCCAACAACATTTACTACTTGATTAGGTGGGGGGACTGGGGATAACATCCCTGGTAAAAGCCTAGGCGGCCAGGGTGTCAAATGCAAAGTAACGGCTACCAGGTCAGGCTGTAGCCAAGAAAACTATTATAACTCGATTCAAATCGACATCATTCAATCAATTTTCAACACAGATTCAAAATGTTTACTGCTACATTATCTGAACAACATCTACTGCATGATTAGGTCGGGGGACAGGGGGATACCACTCCCGACAAAAACCTGGGCGGCCGGCATGGCAAATACAAAGTAACGGCTACCTGGTCAGTCTTAGCCAAGAAAACAATTATAACTCTATTCAAATCAACATCATTCAGTCCATTTTCAACACAGATTCAAAATGTTTGCTGCTACGTTATCTAAACAACATCTACTACATGATTAGGTAGGTGGACAAGGGGATACCACTCCCGATAAAAACATGGACAGCCAGGTTGGCAAATACAATGTAACGTCTACCTTACAGGACTGTAGCCAACAAAACTATTATACCTCTATTCAAATCAACATAATTCAGTCCATATTCAACACAGATTCATAATTGTTCCTGCTACGTTATCTGAACAACATCAACTACATGATTAGGTAGGGGGACAGGGGATACCATCCCCGATAAATGCTCAGGCGGCCGGGGTGTCAAATACAAAGTAACGGCTACCGGGCCAGGCTGTAACCAAGAAAACAATTATACTAGTAATTCGATTTCAATCGACATAATACAATCAATTTTCAATACAGATCCAACATGTTTGCTGCTACATTATCCAACAACATTTACTACTTGATTAGGTGGGGGGACTGGGGATAACATCCCTGGTAAAAGCCTAGGCGGCCAGGGTGTCAAATGCAAAGTAACGGCTACCAGGTCAGGCTGTAGCCAAGAAAACTATTATAACTCGATTCAAATCGACATCATTCAATCAATTTTCAACACAGATTCAAAATGTTTACTGCTACATTATCTGAACAACATCTACTGCATGATTAGGTCGGGGGACAGGGGGATACCACTCCCGACAAAAACCTGGGCGGCCGGCATGGCAAATACAAAGTAACGGCTACCTGGTCAGTCTTAGCCAAGAAAACAATTATAACTCTATTCAAATCAACATCATTCAGTCCATTTTCAACACAGATTCAAAATGTTTGCTGCTACGTTATCTAAACAACATCTACTACATGATTAGGTAGGTGGACAAGGGGATACCACTCCCGATAAAAACATGGACAGCCAGGTTGGCAAATACAATGTAACGTCTACCTTACAGGACTGTAGCCAACAAAACTATTATACCTCTATTCAAATCAACATAATTCAGTCCATATTCAACACAGATTCATAATTGTTCCTGCTACGTTATCTGAACAACATCAACTACATGATTAGGTAGGGGGACAGGGGATACCATCCCCGATAAATGCTCAGGCGGCCGGGGTGACAAATACAAAGTAACGGCTACCGGGCCAGGCTGTAACCAAGAAAACAATTATACTAGTAATTCGATTTCAATCGACATAATACAATCAATTTTCAATACAGATCCAAAATGTTTGCTGCTACATTATCCAACAACATTTACTACTTGATTAGGTGGGGGGACTGGGGATAACATCCCTGGTAAAAGCCTAGGCGGCCAGGGTGTCAAATGCAAAGTAACGGCTACCAGGTCAGGCTGTAGCCAAGAAAACTATTATAACTCGATTCAAATCGACATCATTCAATCAATTTTCAACACAGATTCAAAATGTTTACTGCTACATTATCTGAACAACATCTACTGCATGATTAGGTCGGGGGACAGGGGGATACCACTCCCGACAAAAACCTGGGCGGCCGGCATGGCAAATACAAAGTAACGGCTACCTGGTCAGTCTTAGCCAAGAAAACAATTATAACTCTATTCAAATCAACATCATTCAGTCCATTTTCGACACAGATTCAAAATGTTTGCTGCTACGTTATCTAAACAACATCTACTACATGATTAGGTAGTTGGACAGGGGGATACCACTCCCGATAAAAACCTGGACAGCCAGGTTGGCAAATACAACGTAACGTCTACCTTACAGGACTGTAGCCAACAAAACTATTATACCTCTATTCAAATCAACATAATTCAGTCCATATTCAACACAGATTCATAATTGTTCCTGCTACGTTATCTGAACAACATCAACTACATGATTAGGTAGGGGGACAGGGGATACCATCCCCGATAAATGCTCAGGCGGCCGGGGTGTCAAATACAAAGTAACGGCTACCGGGCCAGGCTGTAACCAAGAAAACAATTATACTAGTAATTCGATTTCAATCGACATAATACAATCAATTTTCAATACAGATCCAAAATGTTTGCTGCTACATTATCCAACAACATTTACTACTTGATTAGGTGGGGGGACTGGGGATAACATCCCTGGTAAAAGCCTAGGCGGCCAGGGTGTCAAATGCAAAGTAACGGCTACCAGGTCAGGCTGTAGCCAAGAAAACTATTATAACTCGATTCAAATCGACATCATTCAATCAATTTTCAACACAGATTCAAAATGTTTACTGCTACATTATCTGAACAACATCTACTGCATGATTAGGTCGGGGGACAGGGGGATACCACTCCCGACAAAAACCTGGGCGGCCGGCATGGCAAATACAAAGTAACGGCTACCTGGTCAGTCTTAGCCAAGAAAACAATTATAACTCTATTCAAATCAACATCATTCAGTCCATTTTCAACACAGATTCAAAATGTTTGCTGCTACGTTATCTAAACAACATCTACTACATGATTAGGTAGTTGGACAGGGGGATACCACTCCCGATAAAAACATGGACAGCCATGTTGGCAAATACAACGTAACGTCTACCTTACAGGACTGTAGCCAACAAAACTATTATACCTCTATTCAAATCAACATAATTCAGTCCATATTCAACACAGATTCATAATTGTTCCTGCTACGTTATCTGAACAACATCAACTACATGATTAGGTAGGGGGACAGGGGATACCATCCCCGATAAATGCTCAGGCGGCCGGGGTGTCAAATGCAAAGTAACGGCTACCGGGCCAGGCTGTAGTCAAAATAAACAATTATAACTCTATTCAAATGGACACAATTCAGTCCATTTTCAACCCAGATTCATAATTGATGCTGCTACGTTATCTGAACAACATCTACTACATGATTAGCTAAGGGGACAGGGGATACCACTCCCGATAAAAACCTGGGTGGCCGGGGTTGCAAATATAAAGTAACGGCTACCAGGTCAGGCTGTAGCCAACAAAACTAGTATAACTCGATTCAAATCGACATCATTCAATCAATTTTCAACACAGATTCATAATTGTTGCTGCTACGTTATCTGAACAACATTTACTACACGATTAGGTAGGGGGACAGGGGGATACCACTCCCGAGAAAAGCACGGGAGGCCGGGTTGTCAAATAAAACGTAACGGCTACCTTGCAGAGCTGTAGCCAAGAAAACTATTGTAACTCGATTCAAATCGACATCATTCAATCAATTTTCAACACAGATTCAAAATGTTTACTGCTACATTATCTGAACAACATCTACTGCATGATTAGGTCAGGGGACAGGGGGATACCACTCCCGATAAAAACCTGGGCGGCCGGCATGGCAAATACAAATTAACGGCTACCTGGTCAGTCTTAGCCAAGAAAACAATTATAACTCTATTCAAATCGACATCATTCAGTCCATTTTCAACACAGATTCAAAATGTTTGCTGCTACGTTATCTAAACAAACATCTACTACATGATTAGGTAGGTGGACAGGGGGATACCACTCCCGATAAAAACCTGGGTGGCCGGGGTTGCAAATATAAAGTAACGGCTACCAGGTCAGTCTTAGCCAAGAAAACTATTATCAAATCGACATCATTCAATCAATTTTCAACACAGATTCAAAATGTTTGCTGCTACGTTATCTAAACAACATCTACTACATGATTAGGTAGGTGGACAGGGGGATACCACTCCCGATAAAAACATGGACAGCCAGGTTGGCAAATACAATGTAACGTCTACCTTACAGGACTGTAGCCAACAAAACTATTATACCTCTATTCAAATCAACATAATTCAGTCCATATTCAACACAGATTCATAATAGTTCCTGCTACGTTATCTGAACAACATCAACTACATGATTAGGTAGGGGGACAGGGGATACCATCCCCGATAAATGCTCAGGCGGCCGGGGTGTCAAATACAAAGTAACGGCTATCGGGCCAGGCTGTAACCAAGGAACCAATTATACTAGTAATTCGATTTCAATCGACATAATACAATCAATTTTCAATACAGATCCAAAATGTTTGCTGCTACATTATCCAACAACATTTACTACTTGATTAGGTGGGGGGACTGGGGATAACATCCCTGGTAAAAGCCTAGGCGGCCAGGGTGTCAAATGCAAAGTAACGGCTACCGGGCCAGGCTGTAGCCAAAATAAACAATTATAACTCTATTCAAATGGACACAATTCAGTCCATTTTCAACACAGATTCATAATTGTTGCTGCTACGTTATCTGAACAACATCTACTACATGATTAGGTAGGGGGACAGGGGATACCACACCCGAGAAAAGCCCGGGAGGCCGGGTTGTCAAATAAAACGTAACGGCTACCTTGCAGAGCTGTAGCCAAGAAAACTATTGTAACTCGATTCAAATCGACATCATTCAATCAATTTTCAACATAGATTCAAAATGTTTACTGTTACATTATCTGAACAACTTCTACTGCATGATTAGGTCGGGGGACAGGGGGATACCACTCCCGATAAAAACCTGGGTGGCCGGGGTTGCAAATATAAAGTAACGGCTACCTGGTCAGGCTGTAGCGAAGAAAACAATTATAACTCTATTCAAATCAACATCATTCAGTCCATTTTCAACACAGATTCAAAATGTTTGCTGCTACGTTATCTGAACAACATCTTCTACATGATTAGGTAGGTGGACAGGGGGATACCACTCCCGATAAAAACCTGGACGGCCAGGTTGGCAAATACAATGTAACGTCTACCTTGCAGGACTGTAGCCAACAAAACTATTATACCTCTATTCAAATCAACATAATTCAGTCCATATTCAACACAGATTCATAATTGTTCCTGCTACGTTATCTGAACAACATCAACTACATGATTAGGTAGGGGGACAGGGGATACCATCCCCGATAAATGCTCAGGCGGTCGGGGTGTCAAATACAAAGTAACGGCTACCGGGCCAGGCTGTAGCCAAAATAAACAATTATAACTCTATTCAAATGGACACAATTAAGTCCATTTTCAACCCAGATTCATAATTGATGCTGCTACGTTATCTGAACAACATCTACTACATGATTAGGTAGGTGGACAGGGGGATACCACTCCCGATAAAAACCTGGACAGCCAGGTTGGCAAATACAATGTTACGTCTACCTTACAGGACTGTAGCCAACAAAACTATTATACCTCTATTCAAATCAACATAATTCAGTCCATATTCAACACAGATTCATAATAGTTCCTGCTACGTTATCTGAACAACATCAACTACATGATTAGGTAGGGGGACAGGGGATACCATCCCCGATAAATGCTCAGGCGGCCGGGGTGTCAAATACAAAGTAACGGCTACCGGGCCAGGCTGTAACCAAGGAACCAATTATACTAGTAATTCGATTTCAATCGACATAATACAATCAATTTTCAATACAGATCCAAAATGTTTGCTGCTACATTATCCAACAACATTTACTACTTGATTAGGTGGGGGGACTGGGGATAACATCCCTGGTAAAAGCCTAGGCGGCCAGGGTGTCAAATGCAAAGTAACGGCTACCGGGCCAGGCTGTAGCCAAAATAAACAACTATAACTCTATTCAAATGGACACAATTCAGTCCATTTTCAACACAGATTCATAATTGTTGCTGCTACGTTATCTGAACAACATCTACTACATGATTAGGTAGGGGGACAGGGGATACCACACCCGAGAAAAGCCCGGGAGGCCGGGTTGTCAAATAAAACGTAACGGCTACCTTGCAGAGCTGTAGCCAAGAAAACTATTGTAACTCGATTCAAATCGACATCATTCAATCAATTTTCAACATAGATTCAAAATGTTTACTGTTACATTATCTGAACAACATCTACTGCATGATTAGGTCGGGGGACAGGGGGATACCACTCCCGATAAAAACCTGGACGGCCAGGTTGGCAAATACAATGTAACGTCTACCTTGCAGGACTGTAGCCAACAAAACTATTATACCTCTATTCAAATCAACATAATTCAGTCCATATTCAACACAGATTCATAATTGTTCCTGCTACGTTATCTGAACAACATCAACTACATGATTAGGTAGGGGGACAGGGGATACCATCCCCGATAAATGCTCAGGCGGTCGGGGTGTCAAATACAAAGTAACGGCTACCGGGCCAGGCTGTAGCCAAAATAAACAATTATAACTCTATTCAAATGGACACAATTAAGTCCATTTTCAACCCAGATTCATAATTGATGCTGCTACGTTATCTGAACAACATCTACTACATGATTAGGTAGGTGGACAGGGGGATACCACTCCCGATAAAAACCTGGACAGCCAGGTTGGCAAATACAATGTAACGTCTACCTTACAGGACTGTAGCCAACAAAACTATTATACCTCTATTCAAATCAACATAATTCAGTCCATATTCAACACAGATTCATAATAGTTCCTGCTACGTTATCTGAACAACATCAACTACATGATTAGGTAGGGGGACAGGGGATACCATCCCCGATAAATGCTCAGGCGGCCGGGGTGTCAAATACAAAGTAACGGCTACCGGGCCAGGCTGTAACCAAGGAACCAATTATACTAGTAATTCGATTTCAATCGACATAATACAATCAATTTTCAATACAGATCCAAAATGTTTGCTGCTACATTATCCAACAACATTTACTACTTGATTAGGTGGGGGGACTGGGGATAACATCCCTGGTAAAAGCCTAGGCGGCCAGGGTGTCAAATGCAAAGTAACGGCTACCGGGCCAGGCTGTAGCCAAAATAAACAATTATAACTCTATTCAAATGGACACAATTCAGTCCATTTTCAACACAGATTCATAATTGTTGCTGCTACGTTATCTGAACAACATCTACTACATGATTAGGTAGGGGGACAGGGGATACCACACCCGAGAAAAGCCCGGGAGGCCGGGTTGTCAAATAAAACGTAACGGCTACCTTGCAGAGCTGTAGCCAAGAAAACTATTGTAACTCGATTCAAATCGACATCATTCAATCAATTTTCAACATAGATTCAAAATGTTTACTGCTACATTATCTGAACAACATCTACTGCATGATTAGGTCGGGAGACAGGGGGATACCACTCCCGATAAAAACCTGGACGGCCAGGTTGGCAAATACAATGTAACGTCTACCTTGCAGGACTGTAGCCAACAAAACTATTATACCTCTATTCAAATCAACATAATTCAGTCCATATTCAACACAGATTCATAATTGTTCCTGCTACGTTATCTGAACAACATCAACTACATGATTAGGTAGGGGGACAGGGGATACCATCCCCGATAAATGCTCAGGCGGTCGGGGTGTCAAATACAAAGTAACGGCTACCGGGCCAGGCTGTAGCCAAAATAAACAATTATAACTCTATTCAAATGGACACAATTAAGTCCATTTTCAACCCAGATTCATAATTGATGCTGCTACGTTATCTGAACAACATCTACTACATGATTAGCTAAGGGGACAGGGGATACCACTCCCGATAAAAACCTGGGTGGCCGGGGTTGCAAATATAAAGTAACGGCTACCAGGTCAGGCTGTAGCCAACAAAACTAGTATAACTCGATTCAAATCGACATCATTCAATCAATTTTCAACACAGATTCATAATTGTTGCTGCTACGTTATCTGAACAACATTTACTACACGATTAGGTAGGGGGACAGGGGGATACCACTCCCGAGAAAAGCACGGGAGGCCGGGTTGTCAAATAAAACGTAACGGCTACCTTGCAGAGCTGTAGCCAAGAAAACTATTGTAACTCGATTCAAATCGACATCATTCAATCAATTTTCAACACAGATTCAAAATGTTTACTGCTACATTATCTGAACAACATCTACTGCATGATTAGGTCGGGGGACAGGGGGATACCACTCCCGATAAAAACCTGGGCGGCCGGCATGGCAAATACAAATTAACGGCTACCTGGTCAGTCTTAGCCAAGAAAACAATTATAACTCTATTCAAATCAACATCATTCAGTCCATTTTCAACACAGATTCAAAATGTTTGCTGCTACGTTATCTGAACAACATCAACTACATGATTAGGTAGGGGGACAGGGGATACCATCCCCGATAAATGCTCAGGCGGCCGGGGTGTCAAATACAAAGTAACGGCTACCGGGCCAGGCTGTAACCAAGAAAACAATTATACTAGTAATTCGATTTCAATCGACATAATACAATCAATTTTCAATACAGATCCAAAATGTTTGCTGCTACATTATCCAACAACATTTACTACTTGATTAGGTGGGGGGACTGGGAATAACATCCCTTGTAAAAGCCTAGGCGGCCAGGGTGTCAAATGCAAAGTAACGGCTACTGGGCCAGGCTGTAGCCAAAATAAAAAATTATAACTCTATTCAAATGTACACAATTCAGTCCATTTTCAACCCAGATTCATAATTGTTGCTATTACGTTATCTGAACAACATCTACTACATGATTAGCTAAGGGGACAGGGGATACCACTCCCGATAAAAACCTGGGTGGCCGGGTAAATACAAAGTAACGGCTACCAGGTCAGGCTGTATCCAAGAAAACTATTATAATTCGATTCAAATCGACATAATTCAATTAGTTATCAACACGGATTCATAACGTTTGCTGCTACGTTATCTGAAAAACAAATACTACATAATTCGCTAGGGGGACAGAGGATACCATCCCCGATAAATGCCCGGGCGGCCGGGGTGTCAAATACAAAGTAAAGGCTATCATGCCAGGCTGTAGCCAAAAAAGAAATTATAACTCTATTCAAATCGACATAATTCAATCAATTTTCCACCCAGATTCATAACGTTTGCTGCTACGTTATCTGAACAACATATACTACATGATTAGCAAGTGGGACATGGAATAACATCCCTGGTAAAAGCCTGGAGGGCCGGGGTGGCAAATACAAGGTAACAGCTACAGTGCAGGGCTGTAGCCAAGAAAATAATTATACCTCTATTCAAATCAACATAATTCAGTCCATTTTCAACACAGATTCATAATGTTTGCTGCTACGTTATCTGAACAACATCAACTACATGATTAGGTAGGGGGACAGGGGATACCATCCCCGATAAATGCTCAGGCGGCCGGGGTGTCAAATACAAAGTAACGGCTACCGGGCAAGGCTGTAACCAAGAAACCAATTATACTAGTAATTCGATTTCAATCGACATAATGCAATCAATTTTCAATACAGATTCAAAATGTTTGCTGCTACATTATCCAACAACATTTACTACTTGATTAGGTGGGGGACTGGGGATAACATCCCTGGTAAAAGCCTAGGCGGCCGGGGTGTCAAATGCAAAGTAACGTCTACCGGGCAAGGCTGTAGCCAAAATAAAAAATTATAACTCTATTCAAATGGACACAATTAAGTCCATTTTCAACACAGATTCATAATTGTTGCTGCTACGTTATCTGAACAACATCTACTACATGATTAGCTAAGGGGACAGGGGATACCACTCCCGATAAAAACCTGGGTAGCCGGGGTTGCAAATATAAAGTAACGGCTACCAGGTCAGGCTGTAGCCAAGAAAACTATTATAACTCGATTCAAATCGACATCATTCAATCAATTTTCAACACAGATTCAAAATGTTTACTGCTACATTATCTGAACAACATCTACTGCATGATTAGGTCGGGGGACAGGGGGATACCACTCCCGAGAAAAGCCCGGGAGGCCGGGGTGTCAAATAAAATGTAACGGCTACCTTGCAGAGCTGTAGCCAAGAAAACTATTATAACTCGATTCAAATCGACATCATTCAATCAATTTTCAACACAGATTCAAAATGTTTACTGCTACATTATCTGAACAACATCTACTGCATGATTAGGTCGGGGGACAGGGGGATACCACTCCCGATAAAAACCTGGGCGGCCGGCATGGCAAATACAAATTAACGGCTACCTGGTCAGTCTTAGCCAAGAAAACAATTATAACTCTATTCAAATCAACATCATTCAGTCCATTTTCAACACAGATTCAAAATGTTTGCTGCTACGTTATCTGAACAACATCAACTACATGATTAGGAAGGGGGACAGGGGATACCATCCCCGATAAATGCTCAGGCGGCCGGGGTGTCAAATACAAAGTAACGGCTACTGGGCCAGGCTGTAACCAAGAAACCAATTATACTAGTAATTCGATTTCAATCGACATAATGCAATCAATTTTCAATACAGATTCAAAATGTTTGCTGCTACATTATCCAACAACGTTAACTACTTGATTAGGTGGGGGACTGGGGATAACATCCCTGGTAAAAGCCTAGGCGGCCGGGGTGTCAAATGCAAAGTAACGTCTACCGGGCAAGGCTGTAGCCAAAATAAAAAATTATAACTCTATTCAAATGGACACAATTCAGTCCATTTTCAACACAGATTCATAATTGTTGCTGCTACGTTATCTGAACAACATCTACTACATGATTAGCTAAGGGGACAGGGGATACCACTCCCGATAAAAACCTGGGTAGCCGGGGTTGCAAATATAAAGTAACGGCTACCAGGTCAGGCTGTAGCCAAGAAAACTATTATAACTCGATTCAAATCGACATCATTCAATCAATTTTCAACACAGATTCAAAATGTTTACTGCTACATTATCTGAACAACATCTACTGCATGATTAGGTCGGGGGACAGGGGGATACCACTCCCGAGAAAAGCCCGGGAGGCCGGGTTGTCAAATAAAATGTAACGGCTACCTTGCAGAGCTGTAGCCAAGAAAACTATTGTAACTCGATTCAAATCGACATCATTCATAAATTTTCAACACAGATTCAAAATGTTTACTGCTACATTATCTGAACAACATCTACTACATGATTAGCTAAGGGGACAGGGGATACCACTCCCGATAAAAACCTGGGTGGCCGGGGTTGCAAATATAAAGTAACGGCTACCAGGTCAGGCTGTAGCTAAGAAAACTATTATAACTCGATTCAAATCGACATCATTCAATCAATTTTCAACACAGATTCGAAATGTTTACTGCTACATTATCTGAACAACATCTACTGCATGATTAGGTCGGGGGACAGGGGGATACCACTCCCGACAAAAACCTGGGCGGCTGGCATGGCAAATACAAAGTAACGGCTACCTGGTCAGTCTTAGCCAAGAAAACAATTATAACTCTATTCAAATCAACATCATTCAGTCCATTTTCAACACAGATTCATAATTGTTCCTGCTACGTTATCTGAACAACATCAACTACATGATTAGGTAGGGGGACAGGGGATACCATCCCCGATAAATGCTCAGGCGGCCGGGGTGTCAAATACAAAGTAACGGCTACCGGGCCAGGCTGTAACCAAGAAAACAATTATACTAGTAATTCGATTTCAATCGACATAATGCAATCAATTTTCAATACAGATCCAAAATGTTTGCTGCTACATTATCCAACAACATTTACTACTTGATTAGGTGGGGGGACTGGGGATAACATCCCTGGTAAAAGCCTAGGCGGCCAGGGTGTCAAATGCAAAGTAACGGCTACCAGGTCAGGCTGTAGCCAAGAAAACTATTATAACTCGATTCAAATCGACATCATTCAATCAATTTTCAACACAGATTCAAAATGTTTACTGCTACATTATCTGAACAACATCTACTGCATGATTAGGTCGGGGGACAGGGGGATACCACTCCCGACAAAAATCTGGGCGGCCGGCATGGCAAATACAAATTAACGGCTACCTGGTCAGTCTTAGCCAAGAAAACAATTATAACTCTATTCAAATCAACATCATTCAGTCCATTTTCAACACAGATTCAAAATGTTTGCTGCTACGTTATCTGAACAACATCTACTACATGATTAGGTAGGTGGACAAGGGGATACCACTCCCGATAAAAACATGGACAGCCAGGTTGGCAAATACAATGTAACGTCTACCTTACAGGACTGTAGCCAACAAAACTATTATACCTCTATTCAAATCAACATAATTCAGTCCATATTCAACACAGATTCATAATTGTTCCTGCTACGTTATCTGAACAACATCAACTACATGATTAGGTAGGGGGACAGGGGATACCATCCCCGATAAATGCTCAGGCGGCCGGGGTGTCAAATACAAAGTAACGGCTACTGGGCAAGGCTGTAACCAAGAAACCAATTATACTAGTAATTCGATTTCAATCGACATAATGCAATCAATTTTCAATACAGATTCAAAATGTTTGCTGCTACATTATCCAACAACATTTACTACTTGATTAGGTGGGGGACTGGGGATAACATCCCTGGTAAAAGCCTAGGCGGCCGGGGTGTCAAATGCAAAGTAACGTCTACCGGGCAAGGCTGTAGCCAAAATAAAAAATTATAACTCTATTCAAATGGACACAATTCAGTCCATTTTCAACACAGATTCATAATTGTTGCTGCTACGTTATCTGAACAACATTTACTACACGATTAGGTAGGGGGACAGGGGGATACCACTCCCGAGAAAAGCACGGGAGGCCGGGTTGTCAAATAAAACGTAACGGCTACCTTGCAGAGCTGTAGCCAAGAAAACTATTGTAACTCGATTCAAATCGACATCATTCAATCAATTTTCAACACAGATTCAAAATGTTTACTGCTACATTATCTGAACAACATCTACTGCATGATTAGGTCGGGGGACAGGGGGATACTACTCCCGATAAAAACCTGGGCGGCTGGCATGGCAAATACAAAGTAACGGCTACCTGGTCAGTCTTAGCCAAGAAAACAATTATAACTCTATTCAAATCAACATAATTCAGTCCATATTCAACACAGATTCATAATTGTTCCTGCTACGTTATCTGAACAACATCAACTACATGATTAGGTAGGGGGACAGGGGATACCATCCCCGATAAATGCTCAGGCGGCCGGGGTGTCAAATACAAAGTAACGGCTACCGGGCCAGGCTGTAACCAAGAAAACAATTATACTAGTAATTCGATTTCAATCGACATAATACAATCAATTTTCAATACAGATCCAAAATGTTTGCTGCTACATTATCCAACAACATTTACTACTTGATTAGGTGGGGGGACTGGGGATAACATCCCTGGTAAAAGCCTAGGCGGCCAGGGTGTCAAATGCAAAGTAACGGCTACCAGGTCAGGCTGTAGCCAAGAAAACTATTATAACTCGATTCAAATCGACATCATTCAATCAATTTTCAACACAGATTCAAAATGTTTACTGCTACATTATCTGAACAACATCTACTGCATGATTAGGTCGGGGGACAGGGGGATACCACTCCCGACAAAAACCTGGGCGGCCGGCATGGCAAATACAAAGTAACGGCTACCTGGTCAGTCTTAGCCAAGAAAACAATTATAACTCTATTCAAATCAACATCATTCAGTCCATTTTCAACACAGATTCAAAATGTTTGCTGCTACGTTATCTAAACAACATCTACTACATGATTAGGTAGTTGGACAGGGGGATACCACTCCCGATAAAAACATGGACAGCCATGTTGGCAAATACAACGTAACGTCTACCTTACAGGACTGTAGCCAACAAAACTATTATACCTCTATTCAAATCAACATAATTCAGTCCATATTCAACACAGATTCATAATTGTTCCTGCTACGTTATCTGAACAACATCAACTATATGATTAGGTAGGGGGACAGGGGATACCATCCCCGATAAATGCTCAGGCGGCCGGGGTGTCAAATGCAAAGTAACGGCTACCGGGCCAGGCTGTAACCAAGAAAACAATTATACTAGTAAATCGATTTCAATCGACATAATACAATCAATTTTCAATACAGATCCAAAATGTTTGCTGCTACATTATCCAACAACATTTACTACTTGATTAGGTGGGGGGACTGGGGATAACATCCCTGGTAAAAGCCTAGGCGGCCAGGGTGTCAAATGCAAAGTAACGGCTACCAGGTCAGGCTGTAGCCAAGAAAACTATTATAACTCGATTCAAATCGACATCATTCAATCAATTTTCAACACAGATTCAAAATGTTTACTGCTACATTATCTGAACAACATCTACTGCATGATTAGGTCGGGGGACAGGGGGATACCACTCCCGATAAAACATGGACAGCCATGTTGGCAAATACAACGTAACGTCTACCTTACAGGACTGTAGCCAACAAAACTATTATACCTCTATTCAAATCAACATAATTCAGTCCATATTCAACACAGATTCATAATTGTTCCTGCTACGTTATCTGAACAACATCAACTATATGATTAGGTAGGGGGACAGGGGATACCATCCCCGATAAATGCTCAGGCGGCCGGGGTGTCAAATGCAAAGTAACGGCTACCGGGCCAGGCTGTAGCCAACAAAACTAGTATAACTCGATTCAAATCGACATCATTCAATCAATTTTCAACACAGATTCATAATTGTTGCTGCTACGTTATCTGAACAACATTTACTACACGATTAGGTAGGGGGACAGGGGGATACCACTCCCGAGAAAAGCACGGGAGGCCGGGTTGTCAAATAAAACGTAACGGCTACCTTGCAGAGCTGTAGCCAAGAAAACTATTGTAACTCGATTCAAATCGACATCATTCAATCAATTTTCAACACAGATTCAAAATGTTTACTGCTACATTATCTGAACAACATCTACTGCATGATTAGGTCGGGGGACAGGGGGATACTACTCCCGACAAAAACCTGGGCGGCCGGCATGGCAAATACAAAGTAACGGCTACCTGGTCAGTCTTAGCCAAGAAAACAATTATAACTCTATTCAAATCAACATCATTCAGTCCATTTTCAACACAGATTCAAAATGTTTGCTGCTACGTTATCTAAACAACATCTACTACATGATTAGGTAGTTGGACAGGGGGATACCACTCCCGATAAAAACATGGACAGCCATGTTGGCAAATACAACGTAACGTCTACCTTACAGGACTGTAGCCAACAAAACTATTATACCTCTATTCAAATCAACATAATTCAGTCCATATTCAACACAGATTCATAATTGTTCCTGCTACGTTATCTGAACAACATCAACTATATGATTAGGTAGGGGGACAGGGGATACCATCCCCGATAAATGCTCAGGCGGCCGGGGTGTCAAATGCAAAGTAACGGCTACCGGGCCAGGCTGTAACCAAGAAAACAATTATACTAGTAAATCGATTTCAATCGACATAATACAATCAATTTTCAATACAGATCCAAAATGTTTGCTGCTACATTATCCAACAACATTTACTACTTGATTAGGTGGGGGGACTGGGAATAACATCCCTGGTAAAAGCCTAGGCGGCCGGGGTGTCAAATGCAAAGTAACGGCTACCGGGCAAGGCTGTAGCCAAAATAAACAATTATAACTCTATTCAAATGGACACAATTCAGTCCATTTTCAACACAGATTCATAATTGTTGCTGCTACGTTATCTGAACAACATCTACTACATGATTAGCTAAGGGGACAGGGGATACCACTCCCGATAAAAACCTGGGTGGCCGGGTAAATACAAAGTAACGGCTACCAGGTCAGGCTGTAGCCAAGAAAACTATTATAATTCGATTCAAATCGACATAATTCAATTAGTTATCAACACGGATTCATAACGTTTGCTGCTACGTTATCTGAAAAACAAATACTACATAATTCGCTAGGGGGACAGGGGATACCATCCCCGATAAATGCCCGGGCGGCCGGGGTGTCAAATACAAAGTAAAGGCTATCATGCCAGGCTGTAGCCAAAAAAGAAATTATAACTCTATTCAAATCGACATAATTCAATCAATTTTCAACCCAGATTCATAACGTTTGCTGCTACGTTATCTGAACAACATATACTACATGATTAGCAAGTGGGACATGGAATAACATCCCTGGTAAAAGCCTGGAGGGCCGGGGTGGCAAATACAAGGTAACAGCTACAGTGCAGGGCTGTAGCCAAGAAAATAATTATACCTCTATTCAAATCAACATAATTCAGTCAATTTTCAACACAGATTCATAATGTTTGCTGCTACGTTATCTGAACAACATATACTACATGATTAGCAAGTGGGACATGGAATAACATCCCTGGTAAAAGCCTGGAGGGCCGGGGTGGCAAATACAAGGTAACAGCTACAGTGCAGGGCTGTAGCCAAGAAAATAATTATACCTCTATTCAAATCAACATAATTCAGTCCATTTTCAACACAGATTCATAATGTTTGCTGCTACGTTATCTGAACAACATCAACTACATGATTAGGTAGGGGGACAGGGGATACCATCCCCGATAAATGCTCAGGCGGCCGGGATGTCAAATACAAAGTAACGGCTACCGGGCAAGGCTGTAACCAAGAAACCAATTATACTAGTAATTCGATTTCAATCGACATAATGCAATCAATTTTCAATACAGATTCAAAATGTTTGCTGCTACATTATCCAACAACATTTACTACTTGATTAGGTGGGGGACTGGGGATAACATCCCTGGTAAAAGCCTAGGCGGCCGGGGTGTCAAATGCAAAGTAACGTCTACCGGGCAAGGCTGTAGCCAAAATAAAAAATTATAACTCTATTCAAATGGACACAATTCAGTCCATTTTCAACACAGATTCATAATTGTTGCTGCTACGTTATCTGAACAACATCTACTACATGATTAGCTAAGGGGACAGGGGATACCACTCCCGATAAAAACCTGGGTAGCCGGGGTTGCAAATATAAAGTAACGGCTACCAGGTCAGGCTGTAGCCAAGAAAACTATTATAACTCGATTCAAATCGACATCATTCAATCAATTTTCAACACAGATTCAAAATGTTTACTGCTACATTATCTGAACAACATCTACTGCATGATTAGGTCGGGGGACAGGGGGATACCACTCCCGAGAAAAGCCCGGGAGGCCGGGTTGTCAAATAAAATGTAACGGCTACCTTGCAGAGCTGTAGCCAAGAAAACTATTGTAACTCGATTCAAATCGACATCATTCATAAATTTTCAACACAGATTCAAAATGTTTACTGCTACATTATCTGAACAACATCTACTACATGATTAGCTAAGGGGACAGGGGATACCACTCCCGATAAAAACCTGGGTGGCCGGGGTTGCAAATATAAAGTAACGGCTACCAGGTCAGGCTGTAGCCAAGAAAACTATTATAACTCGATTCAAATCGACATCATTCAATCAATTTTCAACACAGATTCGAAATGTTTACTGCTACATTATCTGAACAACATCTACTGCATGATTAGGTCGGGGGACAGGGGGATACTACTCCCGATAAAAACCTGGGCGGCTGGCATGGCAAATACAAAGTAACGGCTACCTGGTCAGTCTTAGCCAAGAAAACAATTATAACTCTATTCAAATCAACATCATTCAGTCCATTTTCAACACAGATTCATAATTTTTTCCTGCTACGTTATCTGAACAACATCAACTACATGATTAGGTAGGGGGACAGGGGATACCATCCCCGATAAATGCTCAGGCGGCCGGGGTGTCAAATACAAAGTAACGGCTACCGGGCCAGGCTGTAACCAAGAAAACAATTATACTAGTAATTCGATTTCAATCGACATAATACAATCAATTTTCAATACAGATCCAAAATGTTTGCTGCTACATTATCCAACAACATTTACTACTTGATTAGGTGGGGGGACTGGGGATAACATCCCTGGTAAAAGCCTAGGCGGCCAGGGTGTCAAATGCAAAGTAACGGCTACCAGGTCAGGCTGTAGCCAAGAAAACTATTATAACTCGATTCAAATCGACATCATTCAATCAATTTTCAACACAGATTCAAAATGTTTACTGCTACATTATCTGAACAACATCTACTGCATGATTAGGTCGGGGGACAGGGGGATACCACTCCCGACAAAAACCTGGGCGGCCGGCATGACAAATACAAAGTAACGGCTACCTGGTCAGTCTTAGCCAAGAAAACAATTATAACTCTATTCAAATCAACATCATTCAGTCCATTTTCAACACAGATTCAAAATGTTTGCTGCTACGTTATCTAAACAACATCTACTACATGATTAGGTAGGTGGACAAGGGGATACCACTCCCGATAAAAACATGGACAGCCAGGTTGGCAAATACAATGTAACGTCTACCTTACAGGACTGTAGCCAACAAAACTATTATACCTCTATTCAAATCAACATAATTCAGTCCATATTCAACACAGATTCATAATTGTTCCTGCTACGTTATCTGAACAACATCAACTACATGATTAGGTAGGGGGACAGGGGATACCATCCCCGATAAATGCTCAGGCGGCCGGGGTGTCAAATACAAAGTAACGGCTACCGGGCCAGGCTGTAACCAAGAAAACAATTATACTAGTAATTCGATTTCAATCGACATAATACAATCAATTTTCAATACAGATCCAAAATGTTTGCTGCTACATTATCCAACAACATTTACTACTTGATTAGGTGGGGGGACTGGGGATAACATCCCTGGTAAAAGCCTAGGCGGCCAGGGTGTCAAATGCAAAGTAACGGCTACCAGGTCAGGCTGTAGCCAAGAAAACTATTATAACTCGATTCAAATCGACATCATTCAATCAATTTTCAACACAGATTCAAAATGTTTACTGCTACATTATCTGAACAACATCTACTGCATGATTAGGTCGGGGGACAGGGGGATACCACTCCCGACAAAAACCTGGGCGGCCGGCATGGCAAATACAAAGTAACGGCTACCTGGTCAGTCTTAGCCAAGAAAACAATTATAACTCTATTCAAATCAACATCATTCAGTCCATTTTCAACACAGATTCAAAATGTTTGCTGCTACGTTATCTAAACAACATCTACTACATGATTAGGTAGTTGGACAGGGTGATACCACTCCCGATAAAAACATGGACAGCCATGTTGGCAAATACAATGTAACGTCTACCTTACAGGACTGTAGCCAACAAAACTATTATACCTCTATTCAAATCAACATAATTCAGTCCATATTCAACACAGATTCATAATTGTTCCTGCTACGTTATCTGAACAACATCAACTACATGATTAGGTAGGGGGACAGGGGATACCATCCCCGATAAATGCTCAGGCGGCCGGGGTGTCAAATGCAAAGTAACGGCTACCGGGCCAGGCTGTAGCCAAAATAAACAATTATAACTCTATTCAAATGGACACAATTCAGTCCATTTTCAACCCAGATTCATAATTGATGCTGCTACGTTATCTGAACAACATCTACTACATGATTAGCTAAGGGGACAGGGGATACCACTCCCGATAAAAACCTGGGTGGCCGGGGTTGCAAATATAAAGTAACGGCTACCAGGTCAGGCTGTAGCCAAGAAAACTATTATAACTCGATTCAAATCGACATCATTCAATCAATTTTCAACACAGATTCAAAATGTTTACTGCTACATTATCTGAACAACATCTACTGCATGATTAGGTCGGGGGACAGGGAGATACCACTCCCGAGAAAAGCACGGGAGGCCGGGGTGTCAAATAAAATGTAACGGCTACCTTGCAGAGCTGTAGCCAAGAAAACTATTGTAACTCGATTCAAATCGACATCATTCAATCAATTTTCAACACAGATTCAAAATGTTTACTGCTACATTATCTGAACAACATCTACTGCATGATTAGGTCGGGGGACAGGGGGATACCACTCCCGATAAAAACCTGGGCGGCCGGCATGGCAAATACAAATTAACGGCTACCTGGTCAGTCTTAGCCAAGAAAACAATTATAACTCTATTCAAATCAACATCATTCAGTCCATTTTCAACACAGATTCAAAATGTTTGCTGCTACGTTATCTGAACAACATCAACTACATGATTAGGAAGGGGGACAGGGGATACCATCCCCGATAAATGCTCAGGCGGCCGGGGTGTCAAATACAAAGTAACGGCTACTGGGCCAGGCTGTAACCAAGAAACCAATTATACTAGTAATTCGATTTCAATCGACATAATGCAATCAATTTTCAATACAGATTCAAAATGTTTGCTGCTACATTATCCAACAACATTTACTACTTGATTAGGTGGGGGACTGGGGATAACATCCCTGGTAAAAGCCTAGGCGGCCGGGGTGTCAAATGCAAAGTAACGTCTACCGGGCAAGGCTGTAGCCAAAATAAACAATTATAACTCTATTCAAATGGACACAATTCAGTCCATTTTCAACACAGATTCATAATTGTTGCTGCTACGTTATCTGAACAACATCTACTACATGATTAGCTAAGGGGACAGGGGATACCACTCCCGATAAAAACCTGGGTAGCCGGGGTTGCAAATATAAAATAACGGCTACCAGGTCAGGCTGTAGCCAAGAAAACTATTATAACTCGATTCAAATCGACATCATTCAATCAATTTTCAACACAGATTCAAAATGTTTACTGCTACATTATCTGAACAACATCTACTGCATGATTAGGTCGGGGGACAGGGGGATACCACTCCCGAGAAAAGCCCGGGAGGCCGGGGTGTCAAATAAAATGTAACGGCTACCTTGCAGAGCTATAGCCAAGAAAACTATTGTAACTCGATTCAAATCGACATCATTCAATCAATTTTCAACACAGATTCAAAATGATTACTGCTACATTATCTGAACAACATCTACTGCATGATTAGGTCGGGGGACAGGGGGATACCACTCCCGATAAAAACCTGGGCGGCTGGCATGGCAAATACAAATTAACGGCTACCTGGTCAGTCTTAGCCAAGAAAACAATTATAACTCTATTCAAATCAACATCATTCAGTCCATTTTCAACAGAGATTCAAAATGTTTGCTGCTACGTTATCTGAACAACATCAACTACATGATTAGGTAGGGGGACAGGGGATACCATCCCCGATAAATGCTCAGGCGGCCGGGGTGTCAAATACAAAGTAACGGCTACCGGGCCAGGCTGTAACCAAGAAAACAATTATACTAGTAATTCGATTTCAATCGACATAATACAATCAATTTTCAATACAGATCCAAAATGTTTGCTGCTACATTATCCAACAACATTTACTACTTGATTAGATGGGGGGACTGGGGATAACATCCCTGGTAAAAGCCTAGGCGGCCAGGGTGTCAAATGCAAAGTAACGGCTACCAGGTCAGGCTGTAGCCAAGAAAACTATTATAACTCGATTCAAATCGACATCATTCAATCAATTTTCAACACAGATTCAAAATGTTTACTGCTACATTATCTGAACAACATCTACTGCATGATTAGGTCGGGGGACAGGGGATACCACTCCCGATAAAATCCTGGGTGGCCGGGGTTGCAAATATAAAGTAACGGCTACCAGGTCAGGCTGTAGCCAACAAAACTAGTATAACTCGATTCAAATCGACATCATTCAATCAATTTTCAACACAGATTCATAATTGTTGCTGCTACGTTATCTGAACAACATTTACTACACGATTAGGTAGGGGGACAGGGGGATACCACTCCCGAGAAAAGCACGGGAGGCCGGGTTGTCAAATAAAACGTAACGGCTACCTTGCAGAGCTGTAGCCAAGAAAACTATTGTAACTCGATTCAAATCGACATCATTCAATCAATTTTCAACACAGATTCAAAATGTTTACTGCTACATTATCTGAACAACATCTACTGCATGATTAGGTCGGGGGACAGGGGGATACTACTCCCGATAAAAACCTGGGCGGCTGGCATGGCAAATACAAAGTAACGGCTACCTGGTCAGTCTTAGCCAAGAAAACAATTATAACTCTATTCAAATCAACATAATTCAGTCCATATTCAACACAGATTCATAATTGTTCCTGCTTCGTTATCTGAACAACATCAACTACATGATTAGGTAGGGGGACAGGGGATACCATCCCCGATAAATGCTCAGGCGGCCGGGGTGTCAAATACAAAGTAACGGCTACCGGGCCAGGCTGTAACCAAGAAAACAATTATACTAGTAATTCGATTTCAATCGACATAATACAATCAATTTTCAATACAGATTCAAAATGTTTGCTGCTACATTATCCAACAACATTTACTACTTGATTAGGTGGGGGGACTGGGGATAACATCCCTGGTAAAAGCCTAGGCGGCCGGGGTGTCAAATGCAAAGTAACGTCTACCGGGCCAGGCTGTAGCCAAAATAAAAAATTATAACTCTATTCAAATGGACACAATTCAGTCCATTTTCAACACAGATTCATAATTGTTGCTGCTACGTTATCTGAACAACATCTACTACATGATTAGCTAAGGGGACAGGGGATACCACTCCCGATAAAAACCTGGGTGGCCGGTGTTGCAAATATAAAGTAACGGCTACCAGGTCCGGCTGTAGCCAAGAAAACTATTATCACTCGATTCAAATCGACATCATTCAATCAATTTTCAACACAGATTCGAAATGTTTACTGCTACATTATCTGAACAACATCTACTGCATGATTAGGTCGGGGGACAGGGGGATACCACTCCCGATAAAAACCTGGGCGGCCGGCATGGCAAATACAAAGTAACGGCTACCAGGCCAGGCTGTAGCCAAGAAAGAAATTATAACTCGATTCAAATCGACATCATTCAATCTATTTTCAATACAGATTCAAAATGTTTACTGCTACATTATCTGAACAACATTATTACACGATTTTGTAGGGGGACAGGGTAAACCATCCCCGATAAAAGCCCGGGAGGCCGGGGTGTCAAATGCAAAGTAACGGCTACCGGGCCAGGCTGTAGCCAAAATAAACAATTATAACTCTATTCAAATGGACACAATTCAGTCCATTTTCAACACAGATTCATAATTATTGCTGCTACGTTATCTGAACAACATCTACTACATGATTAGCTAAGGGGACAGGGGATACCACTCCCGATAAAAACCTGGGTGGCCGGGGTTGCAAATATAAAGTAACGGCTACCGGGTCAGGCTGTAGCCAAGAAAACTATTATAACTCGATTCAAATCGACATCATTCAATCAATTTTCAACACAGATTCAGAATGTTTACTGCTACATTATCTGAACAACATCTACTGCATGATTAGGTCGGGGGACAGGGGGATACCACTCCCGATAAAAACCTGGGCGGCCGGAATGGCAAATACAAAGTAACGGCTACCTGGTCAGTCTTAGCCAAGAAAACAATTATAACTCTATTCAAATCAACATCATTCAGTCCATTTTCAACACAGATTCAAAATGTTTGCTGCTACGTTATCTGAACAACATCTACTACATGATTAGGTAGGTGGACAGGGGGATACCACTCCCGATAAAAACCTGGACAGCCAGGTTGGCAAATACAATGTAACGGCTACCAGGTCAGGCTGTAGCCAACAAAACTATTATACCTCTATTCAAATCAACATAATTCAGTCCATATTCAACACAAATTCATAATCGTTCCTGCTTCGTTATCTGAACAACATCAACTACATGATTAGGTAGGGGGACAGGGGATACCATCCCCGATAAATGCTCAGGCGGCCGGGGTGTCAAATACAAAGTAACGGCTACCGGGCCAGGCTGTAACCAAGAAAACAATTATACTAGTAATTCGATTTCAGTCGACATAATACAATCAATTTTCAATACAGATTCAAAATGTTTGCTGCTACATTATCCAACAAACATTTACTACTTGATTAGGTGGGGGGACTGGGGATAACATCCCTGGTAAAAGCCTTGGTGGCCGGGGTGTCAAATGCAAAATAACGGCTACCGGGCAAGGCTGTAGCCAAAATAAACAATTATAACTCTATTCAAATGGACACAATTCAGTCTATTTTCAACCCAGATTCATAATTGTTGCTGCTACGTTATCTGAACAACATCTACTACATGATTAGCTAAGGGGACAGGGGATACCACTCCCGATAAAAACCTGGGTGGCCGGGGTTGCAAATATAAAGTAACGGCTGTAACCAAAAAAACAATTATAAACCTATTCAAATCATAATTGTTGCTTCTACGTTAACTGCACATCATCACAATTATTAATCTGTGTTGAAAATGGACTGAATTATGTTGATTTGAATAGAGTTATAATTGTTTTCTTGGCTACAGCACTGTAGCTGTTACCTTGTATTTGCCACCCCGGCCGTCCAGGCTTATCAAGGGTGTTATGTCCTGTCCCACTTGCTAATCATGTAGTATATGTTGTTGAGATAATGGAGCAGGGAACATTATGAATGTGGGTTGAAAATTGACTGAATTATGTCGATTTGAATAGAGTTATAAATGTTTTCTTGGCAACAGCCCTGCAAGGTAGCAGTTACTTTGTTTTTACCACCCCGGCCGCCCAGGCTTTTACCGGGGATGTTATCCCTTTTTCACTTGCTGGTAATGTAGTATATGTTTGTAAGATAACATAGCAGCAAACGTTAAGAATCTGTGTCGATAATTGATTCAATTATGTCGATTTGAATAGAGTTATGATTGCTTTTCTGGCTACAGTCTGGCCGGATAGCCGTTGCTTTTCATTTGACCCCTCGGCCTCCCGGGCTTTGACCAAGGATTTACTCCCCTGTCCCCCTACTTAATCATGTAGTAGATATAGTTCAGATAGCGTAGGAGCAAAAAGTATGAATCTGTGTTGAAAATGAACTGAGTTATGTCGATTTTAATAGAGTTATAATTGTTTTCTTGGCTACAGCCCGGCACTGTAGCTGTTACCTTGTCTTTGCCAACCCGGGCGTCTAGGTTTTTAACAGGGGTGTCCAACTAGCTAATCATGTAGTATATGTTGTGCAGATAACGTAGCAGCAAAAGTAATGAATCTGTGTTGACAATTGACTAAATAATGTCGATTTGAATAAAGTTATTATTGTTTTTCTGGCTCCAGTATGGCATGATAGCATTTACTTTGTATTTGACACCTCGGCCGCCATGGCTTTTATCGAGGTTGGTATTCCCTGTCCCCTTAGCTACTCATCTAGTAGATGTTGTTCAGATAACATAGCAGCAAACATTATGAATCTGTATTGAAAATGGACTGAATTATGTCGATATGAATAGAGTTATAACTGTTTTTTTGGCTACAGTATGGCATGGTAGCCTTTACTTAGTATTTGCCATCCCGGCCGCCTAGGATTTTAACGGGGGTGATATCCCTTGCCCCGCTAGCTAATCATGTAGTAGATGTTGTTCAGAGAACGTAGTAGCGAAGTAATGAATCTGTGTTGACAATGGACTGAATCATGTCATTTTGAATAGCGTTATAATTGTTTTCTTGGCTACAGTCTGTCCCGTTAGCCGTTTCTTTATATTTGCCACCCCGGCCGCCCAGGCTTTTACCGGGGATGTTATCCCCTGTCCCACTTGCTAATCATGTAGAAGATGTTGTTCAGATAACCTAGCAGGAAAACTATGAATCTGTGTTTAAAAATTGACTGAATTAAGTTGATTTGAATAGAGTTATAATTGTCTTTTTGGCTACAGCCCTGCAAGGTAGTCGTTACTTTGTATTTGACATCCCGGCCGCCCAGGCTTTTACCGGGGATGTTATCCCCTGTCCCAATTGCTAATCATGTAGCATATGTTTTGCAGATAACGTAGCAGCAAAAATTAAGAATCTGTGTTGAAAATGGACTGAATTATGTCGATTTGAATAGAGTTATAATTGTTTTCTTGGCTAAAGTCTGGCTCGGTAGCCGTTACTTTGTATTTGCGATCCCGGCCGCCAAGGCTTTTAGCGGGGATGATATCCCTTGTCCCACTAGCTAATCATGTAGTAGATGTTGTTCAGATAACGTAGCAGCAAAAATTAAGAATCTGTGTTGAAAATGGACTGAATTATGTCGATTTGAATAGAGTTATAATTGTTTCTTTGGCTACAGCCTGGCCCGGTAGCCGTTGCTTTGTATTTGCCGTCCTGGCCTCTCAGGCTTTTACCGGGGATGTTATTCCCTGTCCCCCTAGCTAATCATGTAGTATTTGTTGTACAGATAACGTAGCAGCAAACGTTATGAATCTGTGTTTAAAATGGACTGAATTATGTCGATTTGAATAGAGTTATAATTGTTTCTTTGGCTACAGCCTGGCCCGGTAGCCATTGCTTTGTATTTGCCACCCCGGCCGCCCAGGCTTTTACCGGGGATGTTATCCCCTGTCCCACTTGCTAATCATGTAGAAGATGTTGTTCAGATAATCTAACAGGAAAACTATCAATCTGTGTTTAAAATTGACTGAATTATGTCGATTTGAATCGAGTTATAATTGTTTTCTTTGCTAAATCCTGGCTCGGTAGCCGTTACTTTGTATTTGCGATCCCGGCCGCCAAGGCTTTTAGCGGGGATGATATCCCTTGTCCCACTAGCTAATCATGTAGTAGATGTTGTTCAGATAACGTAGCAGCAAACGTTATGAATCTGGGTGGAAAAGTTATTGAATGATGTCGATTTGAATGAAGTTATGATTGTTTTCTTGGCTACATCCTTGCCCGGTAGACTTTTACTTTGCACTTGTCTCCCCGGCCGCCCGGGTAGTTATCGGGGGTGGAATCCCCTGTCCCACTAGCTAATCATGTAGAAAATGTGGTTCAGATAACGTAGCTGCAAAAATTATGAATCTGTGTTAAAAATAGATTGAATTATGTCGATTTGAATAGAGTTATAACTGTTTTTTTGGCTACAGTATGGCATGGTAGCCTTTACTTAGTATTTACCATCCCGGCCGCCTAGGATTTTAATGGGGGTCATATCCCTTGCCCAGCTAGCTAATCATGTAGTAGATGTTGTTCAGAGAAGTAAAAAATCTGTGTTGACAATGGACTGAATCATGTCATTTTGAATCGAGTTATAATTGTTTTCTTGGCTACAGTCTGTCCCGTTAGCCGTTTCTTTGTATTTGCCACCCCGGCCGCCCAGGCTTTTACCGGGGATGTTATCCCCTGTCCCACTTGCTAATCATGTAGTATTTGTTGTTCAGATAACGTTGCAGCAAACGTTATGAATCTGTGTTTAAAATGGACTGAATTATGTCGATTTGAATAGAGTTTTAATTGTTTTCTGAACAACAGCCATGCACTGTAGTTGTTACCTTGTATTTGTCACCCCGACCGCCCAGGCTTTTTTCCAGGGATGTTATTCCCTTTCCCTCTTGCTAATCATGTAGTATATGTCGTTCAGATAACATAGTAGCAAGCATTATGAATCTGTGTTGAAAATGGATTGAATTATGTCCATTTGAATAGAGTTATATTTGTTTCTTGGCTACAGCCTGGCCCGGTAGACATTACTGACACCCCAGCGTCCCTGGCTTTTATCGGGGGTAATATCCCCTGCCCCCTAGCTAATCATGTAGTAGATGTTGTTCAGATAACGTAGTAGCAAAAATTAAGAATCTGTGTTGAAAATTGTTTGAATGATGTCGATTTCAATCGAGTTATAATTGTTTTCTTGGCTACAGCCTGGCACGGTAACCGTTACTTTGTATTTGACACCCCAGCGTCCCTGGCTTTTATCGGGGGTGGTATGCCCTGTCCCCCTTGCTATTCATGTAGTATAATTATGTTGTTCAGGTAACGTAGCATCAAAAAGTATGAATCTGTGTTTAAAATGGACTGAATTATATCGAATTGAATAGAGTTTTAATTGTTTTCTGAACAAAAGTCATGCACTGTAGTTGTTACCTTGTATTTGTCAGCCCGACCGCCCAGGCTTTTTTACCAGGGATGTTATTCCCTGTACCACTTGCTAATCATGTAGTATATGTTTTTCAGACAACGTAGCAGCAAAAATTAAGAATCTGTGTTGAAAAATGGATTGAATTATGTCGATTTGAATAGAGTTTTAATTGTTTTCTGAACAACAGCCATGCACTGTAGTTGTTACCTTGTATTTGTCACCCCGACCGCCCAGGCTTTTTTCCAGGGATGTTATTCCCTTTCCCTCTTGCTAATCATGTAGTATATGTCGTTCAGATAACATAGTAGCAAGCATTATGAATCTGTGTTGAAAATGGATTGAATTATGTCCATTTGAATAGAGTTATATTTGTTTCTTGGCTACAGCCTGGCCCGGTAGACATTACTGACACCCCAGCGTCCCTGGCTTTTATCGGGGGTAATATCCCCTGCCCCCTAGCTAATCATGTAGTAGATGTTGTTCAGATAACGTAGTAGCAAAAATTAAGAATCTGTGTTGAAAATTGTTTGAATGATGTCGATTTCAATCGAGTTATAATTGTTTTCTTGGCTACAGCCTGGCACGGTAACCGTTACTTTGTATTTGACACCCCAGCGTCCCTGGCTTTTATCGGGGGTGGTATGCCCTGTCCCCCTTGCTATTCATGTAGTATAATTATGTTGTTCAGGTAACGTAGCATCAAAAAGTATGAATCTGTGTTTAAAATGGACTGAATTATATCGAATTGAATAGAGTTTTAATTGTTTTCTGAACAAAAGTCATGCACTGTAGTTGTTACCTTGTATTTGTCAGCCCGACCGCCCAGGCTTTTTTACCAGGGATGTTATTCCCTGTACCACTTGCTAATCATGTAGTATATGTTTTTCAGACAACGTAGCAGCAAAAATTAAGAATCTGTGTTGAAAAATGGATTGAATTATGTCGATTTGAATAGAGTTTTAATTGTTTTCTGAACAACAGCCTGGCCCGGTAGCCGTTACTTTGTGTTTGCCACCACGGCCTCCAGGGCTTTTACCGGGCAGGTTATAGCCTGTCAAACTTGCTAATCATGTAGTATATGTTGTTCAGATAACGTAGCAGCAAACGTTATGAATCTGTGTTTAAAATAGACTGAATTATGTCGATTTGAATAGAGTTATAATTGTTTCTTTGGCTACAGCCTGGCCCGGTAGCCGTTGCTTTGTATTTGCCGTCCTGGCCTCTCAGGCTTTTACCGGGGATGTTATCCCCTGTCCCCCTAGCTAATCATGTAGTAGATGTTGTTCAGATAACGTAGCAGCAAATGTTATGAATCTGTGTTGAAAATTGTTTGAATGATGTCGATTTCAATCGAGTTATAATTGTTTTCTTGGCTACAGCCTGGCACGGTAACCGTTACTTTGTATTTGCTACCCCGGCCTCCAGGGCTTTTACAGGGCAGGTTATCCCCTGTCCAACTTGCTAATCATGTAGTATTTGTTGTACAGATAACGTAGCAGCAAACGTTATGAATCTGTGTTTAAAATGGACTGAATTATGTCGATTTGAATAGAGTTATAATTGTTTTCTTGGGTACAGCCTGGCCCGGTAGCTGTTACTTTCTATTTGACACCCCAGCGTCCCTGGCTTTTATCGGGGGTGGTATGCCCTGTCCCCCTTGCTATTCATGTAGTATAATTATGTTGTTCAGGTAACGTTGCAGCAAACATTATGAATTTGTGTTGAAAATAGATTGAATTATGTCGATTTGAATCAAGTTATAATTGTTTTCTTGGCTACAGCCTGGCTCATTAGCCGTTACTTTGTATTTCCCATCCCGGCCGCCAAGGCTTTTAGCGGGGATGATATCCCTTGTCCCACTAGCTAATCATGTTGTAAATGTTGTTCAGATAACCTAGCAGGAAAACTATGAATCTGTGTTTAAAATTGACTGAATTATGTCGATTTGAATCGAGTTATAATTGTTTTCTTGGCTAAAGCCTGGCTCGGTAGCCGTTACTTTGTATTTGCGATCCCGGCCGCCAAGGCTTTTAGCGGGGATGATATCCCTTGTCCCACTAGCTAATCATGTAGTAGATGTTGTTCAGATAACGTAGTAGCGAAGTAATGAATCTGTGTTGACAATGGACTGAATCATGTCATTTTGAATCGAGTTATAATTTTTTTCTTGGCTTCAGTCTGTCCCGTTAGCCGTTTCTTTGTATTTGCCACCCGGCCGCCCAGGCTTTTACCGGGGATGTTATCCCCTGTCCCACTTGCTAATCATGTAGTATTTGTTGTTCAGATAACGTAGCAGCAAACGTTATGAATCTGTGTTTAAAATGGACTGAATGATGTCGATTTGAATAGAGTTTTAATTGTTTTCTGAACAACAGCCATGCACTGTAGTTGTTACCTTGTATTTGTCACCCCGACCGCCCAGGCTTTTTTCCAGGGATGTTATTCCCTTTCCCTCTTGCTAATCATGTAGTATATGTTGTTCAGATAACGTAGCAGCAAACGTTATGAATCTGTGTTTAAAATGGACTGAATTATGTCGATTTGAATAGAGTTATAATTGTTTTTTTTGCTACAGCCTGGCCCGGTAGCCGTTACTTTGTATTTCCCATCCCGGCCGCCAAGGCTTTTAGCGGGGATGATATCCCCTGCCCCCTAGCTAATCATGTAGTAGATGCTGTTCAGACAACGTAGCAGCAAAAATTAAGAAACTGTGTTGAATATGGACTGAATTATGTCGATTTGAATAGAGTTATAATTGTTTCTTTGGCTACAGCCTGGCCCGGTAGCCGTTGCTTTGTATTTGCCGTCCTGGCCTCTCAGGCTTTTACCGGGGATGTTATTCCCTGTCCCCCTAGCTAATCATGTAGTAGATGTTGTTCAGATAACGTAGAAGTAAATGTTATGAATCTGTGTTGAAAATTGTTTGAATGATGTCGATTTCAATCGAGTTATAATTGTTTTCTTTGCTACAGCCTGGCACGGTAACCGTTACTTTGTATTTGCCAACCCGGCCTCCAGGGCTTTTACCGGGCAGGTTATATCCTGTCCCACTTGCTAATCATGTAGTATTTGTTGTACAGATAACGTAGCAGCAAACGTTATGAATCTGTGTTTAAAATGGACTGAATTATGTCGATTTGAATAGAGTTTTAATTGTTTTCTGAACAACAGCCTGACCCGGTAGCCGTTACTTTGTATTTGCCATCCCGGCCGCCCAGGCTTTTACCGGGGATGTTATCCCCTGTCCCAATTGCTAATCATGTAGTATATCTTGTTCAGATAACGTAGCAGCAAACGTTATGAATCTGTGTTTAAAATGGACTGAATTATGTCGATTTGAATAGAGTTATAATTGTTTTTTTTGCTACAGCCTGGCCCGGTAGCAGTTACTTTGTATTTGACACCCCAGCCTCCCGGGCTTTTATCGGGATTGGTATGCCCTGTCTCCCTTGCTATTCATGTAGTATATGTTGTTCTGTTCAAGTAACGAAGCAGCAAACATTATGAATCTGTGTTTAAAATGGACTGAATTATGTCGATTTGAATAGAGTTTTAATTGTTTTCTGAACAACAGCCTGACCCGGTAGCCGTTACTTTGTATTTGCCATCCCGGCCGCCCAGGCTTTTACCGGGGATGTTATCCCCTGTCCCAATTGCTAATCATGTAGTATATGTTGTTCAGATAACGTAGTAGCAAGCATTATGAATCTGTGTTGAAAATTGATTGAATTATGTCGATTTGAATTGAGTTATATTTGTTTCTTGGCTACAGCCTGGCCCGGTAGCCGTTACTGACACCCCAGCGTCCCTGGCTTTTATCGGGGGTGATATCCCCTGCCCCCTAGCTAATCATGTAGTAGATGCTGTTCAGACAACGTAGCAGCAAAAATTAAGAAACTGTGTTGAATATGGACTGAATTATGTCGATTTGAATAGAGTTATAATTGTTTCTTTGGCTACAGCCTGGCCCGGTAGCCGTTGCTTTGTATTTGCCGTCCTGGCCTCTCAGGCTTTTACCGGGGATGTTATTCCCTGTCCCCCTAGCTAATCATGTAGTAGATGTTGTTCAGATAACGTAGAAGCAAATGTTATGAATCTGTGTTGAAAATTGTTTGAATGATGTCGAGTTCAATCGAGTTATAATTGTTTTCTTGGCTACAGCCTGGCACAGTAACCGTTACTTTGTATTTGCCACCACGGCCTCCAGGGCTTTGACCGGGCAGGTTATACCCTGTCCCACTTGCTAATCATGTAGTATTTGTTGTACAGATAACGTAGCAGCAAACGTTATGAATCTGTGTTTAAAATGGACTGAATTATGTTGATTTGAATTGAGTTATAATTGTTTTCTCGGCTACAGCCTGGCACGGTAACCGTTACTTTTGTTTTTTGCCACCCCGGCCACCAGGGCTTTTACCGGGCAGGTTATACCCTGTCCCACTTGCTAATCATGTAGAAGATGTTGTTCAGATAACCTAGCAGGAAAACTATCAATCTGTGTTTAAAATTGACTGAATTATGTCGATTTGAATCGAGTTATAATTGTTTTCTTGGCTAAAGCCTGGCTCGGTAGCCGTTACTTTGTATTTGCGATCCCGGCCGCCCAGGCTTTTACCGGGCAGGTTATACCCTGTCCCACTTGCTAATCATGTAGAAGATGTTGTTCAGATAACCTAGCAGGAAAACTATCAATCTGTGTTTAAATTGGATTGAATTATGTTGATTTGAATAGAGTTATAATTGTTTTCTTGGTTACAGCCTGGCCCGGTAGCCGTTACTTTGTATTTGACACCCCAGCGTCCCTGGCTTTTATCGGGGGTGGTATGCCCTGTCCCCCTTGCTATTCATTTAGTATAATTATGTTGTTCAGGTAACGTAGCATCAAAAAGTATGAATCTGTGTTTAAAATGGACTGAATTATATCGATTTGAATAGAGTTTTAATTGTTTTCTGAACAACAGCCATGCACTGTAGTTGTTACCTTGTATTTGTCAGCCCGACCGCCCAGGCTTTTTTACCAGGGATGTTATTCCATGTCCCACTTGCTAATCATGTAGTATATGTTGTTCAGATAACGTAGCAGCAAACGTTATGAATCTGTGTTTAAAATGGACTGAATTATGTCGATTTGAATAGAGTTATAATTGTTTTTTTTGCTACAGCCTGGCCCGGTAGCCGTTACTTTGTATTTGACACCCCAGCCTCCCGGGCTTTTATCGGGATTGGTATGCCCTGTCTCCCTTGCTATTCATGTAGTATATGTTGTTCAAGTAACGAAGCAGCAAACATTATGAATCTGTGTTTAAAATTGACTGAATTATGTCGATTTGAATCGAGTTATAATTGTTTTCTTGGCTAAAGCCTGGCTCGGTAGCCGTTACTTTGTATTTGCGATCCCGGCCGCCAAGGCTTTAAGCGGGGATGTTATCCCCTGTCCCACTTGCTAATCATGTAGTATTTGTTGTTCAGATAACGTTGCAGCAAACGTTATGAATCTGTGTTTAAAATGGACTGAATTATGTCGATTTGAATAGAGTTTTAATTGTTTTCTGAACAACAGCCATGCACTGTAGTTGTTACCTTGTATTTGTCACCCCGACCGCCCAGGCTTTTTTCCAGGGATGTTATTCCCTTTCCCTCTTGCTAATCATGTAGTATATGTCGTTCAGATAACATAGTAGCAAGCATTATGAATCTGTGTTGAAAATGGATTGAATTATGTCCATTTGAATAGAGTTATATTTGTTTCTTGGCTACAGCCTGGCCCGGTAGACATTACTGACACCCCAGCGTCCCTGGCTTTTATCGGGGGTAATATCCCCTGCCCCCTAGCTAATCATGTAGTAGATGTTGTTCAGATAACGTAGTAGCAAAAATTAAGAATCTGTGTTGAAAATTGTTTGAATGATGTCGATTTCAATCGAGTTATAATTGTTTTCTTGGCTACAGCCTGGCACGGTAACCGTTACTTTGTATTTGACACCCCAGCGTCCCTGGCTTTTATCGGGGGTGGTATGCCCTGTCCCCCTTGCTATTCATGTAGTATAATTATGTTGTTCAGGTAACGTAGCATCAAAAAGTATGAATCTGTGTTTAAAATGGACTGAATTATATCGAATTGAATAGAGTTTTAATTGTTTTCTGAACAAAAGTCATGCACTGTAGTTGTTACCTTGTATTTGTCAGCCCGACCGCCCAGGCTTTTTTACCAGGGATGTTATTCCCTGTACCACTTGCTAATCATGTAGTATATGTTTTTCAGACAACGTAGCAGCAAAAATTAGGAATCTGTGTTGAAAAATGGATTGAATTATGTCGATTTGAATAGAGTTTTAATTGTTTTCTGAACAACAGCCTGGCCCGGTAGCCGTTACTTTGTGTTTGCCACCACGGACTCCAGGGCTTTTACCGGGCAGGTTATAGCCTGTCCCACTTGCTAATCATGTAGTATATGTTGTTCAGATAACGTAGCAGCAAACGTTATGAATCTGTGTTTAAAATAGACTGAATTATGTCGATTTGAATAGAGTTATAATTGTTTCTTTGGCTACAGCCTGGCCCGGTAGCCGTTGCTTTGTATTTGCCGTCCTGGCCTCTCAGGCTTTTACCGGGGATGTTATCCCCTGTCCCCCTAGCTAATCATGTAGTAGATGTTGTTCAGATAACGTAGCAGCAAATGTTATGAATCTGTGTTGAAAATTGTTTGAATGATGTCGATTTCAATCGAGTTATAATTGTTTTCTTGGCTCTGTTACAGCCTGGCACGGTAACCGTTACTTTGTATTTGCTACCCCGGCCTCCAGGGCTTTTACAGGGCAGGTTATCCCCTGTCCCACTTGCTAATCATGTAGTATTTGTTGTACAGATAACGTAGCAGCAAACGTTATGAATCTGTGTTTAAAATGGACTGAATTATGTCGATTTGAATAGAGTTATAATTGTTTTCTTGGGTACAGCCTGGCCCGGTAGCTGTTACTTTGTATTTGACACCCCAGCGTCCCTGGCTTTTATCGGGGGTGGTATGCCCTGTCCCCCTTGCTATTCATGTAGTATAATTATGTTGTTCAGGTAACGTTGCAGCAAACATTATGAATTTGTGTTGAAAATAGATTGAATTATGTCGATTTGAATCAAGTTATAATTGTTTTCTTGGCTACAGCCTGGCTCATTAGCCGTTACTTTGTATTTCCCATCCCGGCCGCCAAGGCTTTTAGCGGGGATGATATCCCTTGTCCCACTAGCTAATCATGTTGTAAATGTTGTTCAGATAACCTAGCAGGAAAACTATGAATCTGTGTTTAAAATTGACTGAATTATGTCGATTTGAATCGAGTTATAATTGTTTTCTTGGCTAAAGCCTGGCTCGGTAGCCGTTACTTTGTATTTGCGATCCCGGCCGCCAAGGCTTTTAGCGGGGATGATATCCCTTGTCCCACTAGCTAATCATGTAGTAGATGTTGTTCAGATAACGTAGTAGCGAAGTAATGAATCTGTGTTGACAATGGACTGAATCATGTCATTTTGAATCGAGTTATAATTTTTTTCTTGGCTTCAGTCTGTCCCGTTAGCCGTTTCTTTGTATTTGCCACCCGGCCGCCCAGGCTTTTACCGGGGATGTTATCCCCTGTCCCACTTGCTAATCATGTAGTATTTGTTGTTCAGATAACGTAGCAGCAAACGTTATGAATCTGTGTTTAAAATGGACTGAATGATGTCGATTTGAATAGAGTTTTAATTGTTTTCTGAACAACAGCCATGCACTGTAGTTGTTACCTTGTATTTGTCACCCCGACCGCCCAGGCTTTTTTCCAGGGATGTTATTCCCTTTCCCTCTTGCTAATCATGTAGTATATGTTGTTCAGATAACGTAGCAGCAAACGTTATGAATCTGTGTTTAAAATGGACTGAATTATGTCGATTTGAATAGAGTTATAATTGTTTTTTTTGCTACAGCCTGGCCCGGTAGCCGTTACTTTGTATTTCCCATCCCGGCCGCCAAGGCTTTTAGCGGGGATGATATCCCCTGCCCCCTAGCTAATCATGTAGTAGATGTTGTTCAGATAACGTAGCAGCAAAAATTAAGAATCTGTGTTGAAAATGGACTGAATTATGTGGATTTGAATAGAGTTATAATTGTTTCTTTGGCTACAGCCTGGCCCGGTAGCCGTTGCTTTGTATTTGCCGTCCTGGCCTCTCAGGCTTTTACCGGGGATGTTATTCCCTGTCCCCCTAGCTAATCATGTAGTAGATGTTGTTCAGATAACGTAGAAGTAAATGTTATGAATCTGTGTTGAAAATTGTTTGAATGATGTCGATTTCAATCGAGTTATAATTGTTTTCTTTGCTACAGCCTGGCACGGTAACCGTTACTTTGTATTTGCCAACCCGGCCTCCAGGGCTTTTACCGGGCAGGTTATATCCTGTCCCACTTGCTAATCATGTAGTATTTGTTGTACAGATAACGTAGCAGCAAACGTTATGAATCTGTGTTTAAAATGGACTGAATTATGTCGATTTGAATAGAGTTTTAATTGTTTTCTGAACAACAGCCTGACCCGGTAGCCGTTACTTTGTATTTGCCATCCCGGCCGCCCAGGCTTTTACCGGGGATGTTATCCCCTGTCCCAATTGCTAATCATGTAGTATATCTTGTTCAGATAACGTAGCAGCAAACGTTATGAATCTGTGTTTAAAATGGACTGAATTATGTCGATTTGAATAGAGTTATAATTGTTTTTTTTGCTACAGCCTGGCCCGGTAGCAGTTACTTTGTATTTGACACCCCAGCCTCCCGGGCTTTTATCGGGATTGGTATGCCCTGTCTCCCTTGCTATTCATGTAGTATATGTTGTTCTGTTCAAGTAACGAAGCAGCAAACATTATGAATCTGTGTTTAAAATGGACTGAATTATGTCGATTTGAATAGAGTTTTAATTGTTTTCTGAACAACAGCCTGACCCGGTAGCCGTTACTTTGTATTTGCCATCCCGGCCGCCCAGGCTTTTACCGGGGATGTTATCCCCTGTCCCAATTGCTAATCATGTAGTATATGTTGTTCAGATAACGTAGTAGCAAGCATTATGAATCTGTGTTGAAAATTGATTGAATTATGTCGATTTGAATTGAGTTATATTTGTTTCTTGGCTACAGCCTGGCCCGGTAGCCGTTACTGACACCCCAGCGTCCCTGGCTTTTATCGGGGGTGATATCCCCTGCCCCCTAGCTAATCATGTAGTAGATGCTGTTCAGACAACGTAGCAGCAAAAATTAAGAAACTGTGTTGAATATGGACTGAATTATGTCGATTTGAATAGAGTTATAATTGTTTCTTTGGCTACAGCCTGGCCCGGTAGCCGTTGCTTTGTATTTGCCGTCCTGGCCTCTCAGGCTTTTACCGGGGATGTTATTCCCTGTCCCCCTAGCTAATCATGTAGTAGATGTTGTTCAGATAACGTAGAAGCAAATGTTATGAATCTGTGTTGAAAATTGTTTGAATGATGTCGAGTTCAATCGAGTTATAATTGTTTTCTTGGCTACAGCCTGGCACAGTAACCGTTACTTTGTATTTGCCACCACGGCCTCCAGGGCTTTGACCGGGCAGGTTATACCCTGTCCCACTTGCTAATCATGTAGTATTTGTTGTACAGATAACGTAGCAGCAAACGTTATGAATCTGTGTTTAAAATGGACTGAATTATGTTGATTTGAATTGAGTTATAATTGTTTTCTCGGCTACAGCCTGGCACGGTAACCGTTACTTTTGTTTTTTGCCACCCCGGCCACCAGGGCTTTTACCGGGCAGGTTATACCCTGTCCCACTTGCTAATCATGTAGAAGATGTTGTTCAGATAACCTAGCAGGAAAACTATCAATCTGTGTTTAAAATTGACTGAATTATGTCGATTTGAATCGAGTTATAATTGTTTTCTTGGCTAAAGCCTGGCTCGGTAGCCGTTACTTTGTATTTGCGATCCCGGCCGCCCAGGCTTTTACCGGGCAGGTTATACCCTGTCCCACTTGCTAATCATGTAGAAGATGTTGTTCAGATAACCTAGCAGGAAAACTATCAATCTGTGTTTAAATTGGATTGAATTATGTTGATTTGAATAGAGTTATAATTGTTTTCTTGGTTACAGCCTGGCCCGGTAGCCGTTACTTTGTATTTGACACCCCAGCGTCCCTGGCTTTTATCGGGGGTGGTATGCCCTGTCCCCCTTGCTATTCATTTAGTATAATTATGTTGTTCAGGTAACGTAGCATCAAAAAGTATGAATCTGTGTTTAAAATGGACTGAATTATATCGATTTGAATAGAGTTTTAATTGTTTTCTGAACAACAGCCATGCACTGTAGTTGTTACCTTGTATTTGTCAGCCCGACCGCCCAGGCTTTTTTACCAGGGATGTTATTCCATGTCCCACTTGCTAATCATGTAGTATATGTTGTTCAGATAACGTAGCAGCAAACGTTATGAATCTGTGTTTAAAATGGACTGAATTATGTCGATTTGAATAGAGTTATAATTGTTTTTTTTGCTACAGCCTGGCCCGGTAGCCGTTACTTTGTATTTGACACCCCAGCCTCCCGGGCTTTTATCGGGATTGGTATGCCCTGTCTCCCTTGCTATTCATGTAGTATATGTTGTTCAAGTAACGAAGCAGCAAACATTATGAATCTGTGTTTAAAATTGACTGAATTATGTCGATTTGAATCGAGTTATAATTGTTTTCTTGGCTAAAGCCTGGCTCGGTAGCCGTTACTTTGTATTTGCGATCCCGGCCGCCAAGGCTTTAAGCGGGGATGTTATCCCCTGTCCCACTTGCTAATCATGTAGTATTTGTTGTTCAGATAACGTTGCAGCAAACGTTATGAATCTGTGTTTAAAATGGACTGAATTATGTCGATTTGAATAGAGTTTTAATTGTTTTCTGAACAACAGCCATGCACTGTAGTTGTTACCTTGTATTTGTCACCCCGACCGCCCAGGCTTTTTTCCAGGGATGTTATTCCCTTTCCCTCTTGCTAATCATGTAGTATATGTCGTTCAGATAACATAGTAGCAAGCATTATGAATCTGTGTTGAAAATGGATTGAATTATGTCCATTTGAATAGAGTTATATTTGTTTCTTGGCTACAGCCTGGCCCGGTAGACATTACTGACACCCCAGCGTCCCTGGCTTTTATCGGGGGTAATATCCCCTGCCCCCTAGCTAATCATGTAGTAGATGTTGTTCAGATAACGTAGTAGCAAAAATTAAGAATCTGTGTTGAAAATTGTTTGAATGATGTCGATTTCAATCGAGTTATAATTGTTTTCTTGGCTACAGCCTGGCACGGTAACCGTTACTTTGTATTTGACACCCCAGCGTCCCTGGCTTTTATCGGGGGTGGTATGCCCTGTCCCCCTTGCTATTCATGTAGTATAATTATGTTGTTCAGGTAACGTAGCATCAAAAAGTATGAATCTGTGTTTAAAATGGACTGAATTATATCGAATTGAATAGAGTTTTAATTGTTTTCTGAACAAAAGTCATGCACTGTAGTTGTTACCTTGTATTTGTCAGCCCGACCGCCCAGGCTTTTTTACCAGGGATGTTATTCCCTGTACCACTTGCTAATCATGTAGTATATGTTTTTCAGACAACGTAGCAGCAAAAATTAGGAATCTGTGTTGAAAAATGGATTGAATTATGTCGATTTGAATAGAGTTTTAATTGTTTTCTGAACAACAGCCTGGCCCGGTAGCCGTTACTTTGTGTTTGCCACCACGGACTCCAGGGCTTTTACCGGGCAGGTTATAGCCTGTCCCACTTGCTAATCATGTAGTATATGTTGTTCAGATAACGTAGCAGCAAACGTTATGAATCTGTGTTTAAAATAGACTGAATTATGTCGATTTGAATAGAGTTATAATTGTTTCTTTGGCTACAGCCTGGCCCGGTAGCCGTTGCTTTGTATTTGCCGTCCTGGCCTCTCAGGCTTTTACCGGGGATGTTATCCCCTGTCCCCCTAGCTAATCATGTAGTAGATGTTGTTCAGATAACGTAGCAGCAAATGTTATGAATCTGTGTTGAAAATTGTTTGAATGATGTCGATTTCAATCGAGTTATAATTGTTTTCTTGGCTCTGTTACAGCCTGGCACGGTAACCGTTACTTTGTATTTGCTACCCCGGCCTCCAGGGCTTTTACAGGGCAGGTTATCCCCTGTCCCACTTGCTAATCATGTAGTATTTGTTGTACAGATAACGTAGCAGCAAACGTTATGAATCTGTGTTTAAAATGGACTGAATTATGTCGATTTGAATAGAGTTATAATTGTTTTCTTGGGTACAGCCTGGCCCGGTAGCTGTTACTTTGTATTTGACACCCCAGCGTCCCTGGCTTTTATCGGGGGTGGTATGCCCTGTCCCCCTTGCTATTCATGTAGTATAATTATGTTGTTCAGGTAACGTTGCAGCAAACATTATGAATTTGTGTTGAAAATAGATTGAATTATGTCGATTTGAATCAAGTTATAATTGTTTTCTTGGCTACAGCCTGGCTCATTAGCCGTTACTTTGTATTTCCCATCCCGGCCGCCAAGGCTTTTAGCGGGGATGATATCCCTTGTCCCACTAGCTAATCATGTTGTAAATGTTGTTCAGATAACCTAGCAGGAAAACTATGAATCTGTGTTTAAAATTGACTGAATTATGTCGATTTGAATCGAGTTATAATTGTTTTCTTGGCTAAAGCCTGGCTCGGTAGCCGTTACTTTGTATTTGCGATCCCGGCCGCCAAGGCTTTTAGCGGGGATGATATCCCTTGTCCCACTAGCTAATCATGTAGTAGATGTTGTTCAGATAACGTAGTAGCGAAGTAATGAATCTGTGTTGACAATGGACTGAATCATGTCATTTTGAATCGAGTTATAATTTTTTTCTTGGCTTCAGTCTGTCCCGTTAGCCGTTTCTTTGTATTTGCCACCCGGCCGCCCAGGCTTTTACCGGGGATGTTATCCCCTGTCCCACTTGCTAATCATGTAGTATTTGTTGTTCAGATAACGTAGCAGCAAACGTTATGAATCTGTGTTTAAAATGGACTGAATTATGTCGATTTGAATAGAGTTATAATTGTTTTCTTGGTTACAGCCTGGCCCGGTAGCCGTTACTTTGTATTTGACACCCCAGCGTCCCTGGCTTTTATCGGGGGTGGTATGCCCTGTCCCCCTTGCTATTCATGTAGTATAATTATGTTGTTCAGGTAACGTTGCAGCAAACATTATGAATTTGTGTTGAAAATAGATTGAATTATGTCGATTTGAATCAAGTTATAATTGTTTTCTTGGCTACAGCCTGGCTCATTAGCCGTTACTTTGTATTTCCCATCCCGGCCGCCAAGGCTTTTAGCGGGGATGATATCCCTTGTCCCACTAGCTAATCATGTTGTAAATGTTGTTCAGATAACCTAGCAGGAAAACTATGAATCTGTGTTTAAAATTGACTGAATTATGTCGATTTGAATCGAGTTATAATTGTTTTCTTGGCTAAAGCCTGGCTCGGTAGCCGTTACTTTGTATTTGCGATCCCGGCCGCCAAGGCTTTTAGCGGGGATGATATCCCTTGTCCCACTAGCTAATCATGTAGTAGATGTTGTTCAGATAACGTAGTAGCGAAGTAATGAATCTGTGTTGACAATGGACTGAATCATGTCATTTTGAATCGAGTTATAATTTTTTTCTTGGCTTCAGTCTGTCCCGTTAGCCGTTTCTTTGTATTTGCCACCCGGCCGCCCAGGCTTTTACCGGGGATGTTATCCCCTGTCCCACTTGCTAATCATGTAGTATTTGTTGTTCAGATAACGTAGCAGCAAACGTTATGAATCTGTGTTTAAAATGGACTGAATTATGTCGATTTGAATAGAGTTTTAATTGTTTTCTGAACAACAGCCATGCACTGTAGTTGTTACCTTGTATTTGTCACCCCGACCGCCCAGGCTTTTTTCCAGGGATGTTATTCCCTTTCCCTCTTGCTAATCATGTAGTATATGTTGTTCAGATAACGTAGCAGCAAACGTTATGAATCTGTGTTTAAAATGGACTGAATTATGTCGATTTGAATAGAGTTATAATTGTTTTTTTTGCTACAGCCTGACCCGGTAGCCGTTACTTTGTATTTCCCATCCCGGCCGCCAAGGCTTTTAGCGGGGATGATATCCCCTGCCCCCTAGCTAATCATGTAGTAGATGTTGTTCAGATAACGTAGCAGCAAAAATTAAGAATCTGTGTTGAAAATGGACTGAATTATGTGGATTTGAATAGAGTTATAATTGTTTCTTTGGCTACAGCCTGGCCCGGTAGCCGTTGCTTTGTATTTGCCGTCCTGGCCTCTCAGGCTTTTACCGGGGATGTTATTCCCTGTCCCCCTAGCTAATCATGTAGTAGATGTTGTTCAGATAACGTAGAAGTAAATGTTATGAATCTGTGTTGAAAATTGTTTGAATGATGTCGATTTCAATCGAGTTATAATTGTTTTCTTGGCTACAGCCTGGCACGGTAACCGTTACTTTGTATTTGCCAACCCGGCCTCCAGGGCTTTTACCGGGCAGGTTATATCCTGTCCCACTTGCTAATCATGTAGTATTTGTTGTACAGATAACGTAGCAGCAAACGTTATGAATCTGTGTTTAAAATGGACTGAATTATGTTGATTTGAATAGAGTTATAATTGTTTTCTTGGTTACAGCCTGGCCCGGTAGCCGTTACTTTGTATTTGACACCCCAGCGTCCCTGGCTTTTATCGGGGGTGGTATGCCCTGTCCCCCTTGCTATTCATTTAGTATAATTATGTTGTTCAGGTAACGTAGCATCAAAAAGTATGAATCTGTGTTTAAAATGGACTGAATTATATCGATTTGAATAGAGTTTTAATTGTTTTCTGAACAACAGCCATGCACTGTAGTTGTTACCTTGTATTTGTCAGCCCGACCGCCCAGGCTTTTTTACCAGGGATGTTATTCCATGTCCCACTTGCTAATCATGTAGTATATGTTGTTCAGATAACGTAGCAGCAAACGTTATGAATCTGTGTTTAAAATGGACTGAATTATGTCGATTTGAATAGAGTTATAATTGTTTTTTTTGCTACAGCCTGGCCCGGTAGCCGTTACTTTGTATTTGACACCCCAGCCTCCCGGGCTTTTATCGGGATTGGTATGCCCTGTCTCCCTTGCTATTCATGTAGTATATGTTGTTCAAGTAACGAAGCAGCAAACATTATGAATCTGTGTTTAAAATTGACTGAATTATGTCGATTTGAATGAAGTTATGATTGTTTTCTTGGCTACATCCTTGCCCGGTAGACTTTTACTTTGCACTTGTCTCCCCGGCCGCCCGGGTAGTTATCGGGGGTGGAATCCCCTGTCCCACTAGCTAATCATGTAGAAAATGTGGTTCAGATAACGTAGCTGCAAAAATTATGAATCTGTGTTAAAAATAGATTGAATTATGTCGATTTGAATAGAGTTATAACTGTTTTTTTGGCTACAGTATGGCATTGTAGCCTTTACTTAGTATTTACCATCCCGGACGCCTAGGATTTTAACGGGGGTGATATCCCTTGCCCCGCTAGCTAATCATGTAGTAGATGTTGTTCAGATAACGTAGCAGGAAAACTATGAATCTGTGTTGACAATGGACTGAATCATGTCATTTTGAATCGAGTTATAATTGTTTTCTTGGCTTCAGTCTGTCCCGTTAGCCGTTTCTTTGTATTTGCCACCCGGCCGCCCAGGCTTTTACCGGGGATGTTATCCCCTGTCCCACTTGCTAATCATGTAGTATTTGTTGTTCAGACAACGTAGCAGCAAACGTTATGAATCTGTGTTTAAAATGGACTGAATTATGTCGATTTGAATAGAGTTATAATTGTTTTCTTGGTTACAGCCTGGCCCGGTAGCCGTTACTTTGTATTTGACACCCCAGCGTCCCTGGCTTTTATCGGGGGTGGTATGCCCTGTCCCCCTTGCTATTCATGTAGTATAATTATGTTGTTCAGGTAACGTTGCAGCAAACATTATGAATTTGTGTTGAAAATAGATTGAATTATGTCGATTTGAATCAAGTTATAATTGTTTTCTTGGCTACAGCCTGGCTCATTAGCCGTTACTTTGTATTTCCCATCCCGGCCGCCAAGGCTTTTAGCGGGGATGATATCCCTTGTCCCACTAGCTAATCATGTTGTAAATGTTGTTCAGATAACCTAGCAGGAAAACTATGAATCTGTGTTTAAAATTGACTGAATTATGTCGATTTGAATCGAGTTATAATTGTTTTCTTGGCTAAAGCCTGGCTCGGTAGCCGTTACTTTGTATTTGCGATCCCGGCCGCCAAGGCTTTTAGCGGGGATGATATCCCTTGTCCCACTAGCTAATCATGTAGTAGATGTTGTTCAGATAACGTAGTAGCGAAGTAATGAATCTGTGTTGACAATGGACTGAATCATGTCATTTTGAATCGAGTTATAATTTTTTTCTTGGCTTCAGTCTGTCCCGTTAGCCGTTTCTTTGTATTTGCCACCCGGCCGCCCAGGCTTTTACCGGGGATGTTATCCCCTGTCCCACTTGCTAATCATGTAGTATTTGTTGTTCAGATAACGTAGCAGCAAACGTTATGAATCTGTGTTTAAAATGGACTGAATTATGTCGATTTGAATAGAGTTTTAATTGTTTTCTGAACAACAGCCATGCACTGTAGTTGTTACCTTGTATTTGTCACCCCGACCGCCCAGGCTTTTTTCCAGGGATGTTATTCCCTTTCCCTCTTGCTAATCATGTAGTATATGTTGTTCAGATAACGTAGCAGCAAACGTTATGAATCTGTGTTTAAAATGGACTGAATTATGTCGATTTGAATAGAGTTATAATTGTTTTTTTTGCTACAGCCTGACCCGGTAGCCGTTACTTTGTATTTCCCATCCCGGCCGCCAAGGCTTTTAGCGGGGATGATATCCCCTGCCCCCTAGCTAATCATGTAGTAGATGTTGTTCAGATAACGTAGCAGCAAAAATTAAGAATCTGTGTTGAAAATGGACTGAATTATGTGGATTTGAATAGAGTTATAATTGTTTCTTTGGCTACAGCCTGGCCCGGTAGCCGTTGCTTTGTATTTGCCGTCCTGGCCTCTCAGGCTTTTACCGGGGATGTTATTCCCTGTCCCCCTAGCTAATCATGTAGTAGATGTTGTTCAGATAACGTAGAAGTAAATGTTATGAATCTGTGTTGAAAATTGTTTGAATGATGTCGATTTCAATCGAGTTATAATTGTTTTCTTGGCTACAGCCTGGCACGGTAACCGTTACTTTGTATTTGCCAACCCGGCCTCCAGGGCTTTTACCGGGCAGGTTATATCCTGTCCCACTTGCTAATCATGTAGTATTTGTTGTACAGATAACGTAGCAGCAAACGTTATGAATCTGTGTTTAAAATGGACTGAATTATGTTGATTTGAATAGAGTTATAATTGTTTTCTTGGTTACAGCCTGGCCCGGTAGCCGTTACTTTGTATTTGACACCCCAGCGTCCCTGGCTTTTATCGGGGGTGGTATGCCCTGTCCCCCTTGCTATTCATTTAGTATAATTATGTTGTTCAGGTAACGTAGCATCAAGAAGTATGAATCTGTGTTTAAAATGGACTGAATTATATCGATTTGAATAGAGTTTTAATTGTTTTCTGAACAACAGCCATGCACTGTAGTTGTTACCTTGTATTTGTCAGCCCGACCGCCCAGGCTTTTTTACCAGGGATGTTATTCCATGTCCCACTTGCTAATCATGTAGTATATGTTGTTCAGATAACGTAGCAGCAAACGTTATGAATCTGTGTTTAAAATGGACTGAATTATGTCGATTTGAATAGAGTTATAATTGTTTTTTTTGCTACAGCCTGGCCCGGTAGCCGTTACTTTGTATTTGACACCCCAGCCTCCCGGGCTTTTATCGGGATTGGTATGCCCTGTCTCCTTTGCTATTCATGTAGTATATGTTGTTCAAGTAACGAAGCAGCAAACATTATGAATCTGTGTTTAAAATTGACTGAATTATGTCGATTTGAATCGAGTTATAATTGTTTTCTTGGCTAAAGCCTGGCTCGGTAGCCGTTACTTTGTATTTGCGATCCCGGCCGCCAAGGCTTTAAGCGGGGATGATATCCCTTGTCCCACTAGCTAATCATGTAGTAGATGTTGTTCAGATAACCTAGCAGGAAAACTATGAATCTGTGTTTAAAATTGACTGAATTATGTCGATTTGAATGAAGTTATGATTGTTTTCTTGGCTACATCCTTGCCCGGTAGACTTTTACTTTGCACTTGTCTCCCCGGCCGCCCGGGTAGTTATCGGGGGTGGAATCCCCTGTCCCACTAGCTAATCATGTAGAAAATGTGGTTCAGATAACGTAGCTGCAAAAATTATGAATCTGTGTTAAAAATAGATTGAATTATGTCGATTTGAATAGAGTTATAACTGTTTTTTTGGCTACAGTATGGCATTGTAGCCTTTACTTAGTATTTACCATCCCGGACGCCTAGGATTTTAACGGGGGTGATATCCCTTGCCCCGCTAGCTAATCATGTAGTAGATGTTGTTCAGATAACGTAGCAGGAAAACTATGAATCTGTGTTGACAATGGACTGAATCATGTCATTTTGAATCGAGTTATAATTGTTTTCTTGGCTTCAGTCTGTCCCGTTAGCCGTTTCTTTGTATTTGCCACCCGGCCGCCCAGGCTTTTACCGGGGATGTTATCCCCTGTCCCACTTGCTAATCATGTAGTATTTGTTGTTCAGACAACGTAGCAGCAAACGTTATGAATCTGTGTTTAAAATGGACTGAATTATGTCGATTTGAATAGAGTTATAATTGTTTTCTTGGTTACAGCCTGGCCCGGTAGCCGTTACTTTGTATTTGACACCCCAGCGTCCCTGGCTTTTATCGGGGGTGGTATGCCCTGTCCCCCTTGCTATTCATGTAGTATAATTATGTTGTTCAGGTAACGTTGCAGCAAACATTATGAATTTGTGTTGAAAATAGATTGAATTATGTCGATTTGAATCAAGTTATAATTGTTTTCTTGGCTACAGCCTGGCTCATTAGCCGTTACTTTGTATTTCCCATCCCGGCCGCCAAGGCTTTTAGCGGGGATGATATCCCTTGTCCCACTAGCTAATCATGTTGTAAATGTTGTTCAGATAACCTAGCAGGAAAACTATGAATCTGTGTTTAAAATTGACTGAATTATGTCGATTTGAATCGAGTTATAATTGTTTTCTTGGCTAAAGCCTGGCTCGGTAGCCGTTACTTTGTATTTGCGATCCCGGCCGCCAAGGCTTTTAGCGGGGATGATATCCCTTGTCCCACTAGCTAATCATGTAGTAGATGTTGTTCAGATAACGTAGTAGCGAAGTAATGAATCTGTGTTGACAATGGACTGAATCATGTCATTTTGAATCGAGTTATAATTTTTTTCTTGGCTTCAGTCTGTCCTGTTAGCCGTTTCTTTGTATTTGCCACCCGGCCGCCCAGGCTTTTACCGGGGATGTTATCCCCTGTCCCACTTGCTAATCATGTAGTATTTGTTGTTCAGATAACGTAGCAGCAAACGTTATGAATCTGTGTTTAAAATGGACTGAATTATGTCGATTTGAATAGAGTTATAATTGTTTTCTTGGTTACAGCCTGGCCCGGTAGCCGTTACTTTGTATTTGCCACCACGGCCTCCAGGGCTTTGACCGGGCAGGTTATACCCTGTCCCACTTGCTAATCATGTAGTATTTGTTGTACAGATAACGTAGCAGCAAACGTTATGAATCTGTGTTTAAAATGGACTGAATTATGTTGATTTGAATTGAGTTATAATTGTTTTCTCGGCTACAGCCTGGCACGGTAACCGTTACTTTTGTTTTTTGCCACCCCGGCCACCAGGGCTTTTACCGGGCAGGTTATACCCTGTCCCACTTGCTAATCATGTAGAAGATGTTGTTCAGATAACCTAGCAGGAAAACTATCAATCTGTGTTTAAAATTGACTGAATTATGTCGATTTGAATCGAGTTATAATTGTTTTCTTGGCTAAAGCCTGGCTCGGTAGCCGTTACTTTGTATTTGCGATCCCGGCCGCCCAGGCTTTTACCGGGCAGGTTATACCCTGTCCCACTTGCTAATCATGTAGAAGATGTTGTTCAGATAACCTAGCAGGAAAACTATCAATCTGTGTTTAAATTGGATTGAATTATGTTGATTTGAATAGAGTTATAATTGTTTTCTTGGTTACAGCCTGGCCCGGTAGCCGTTACTTTGTATTTGACACCCCAGCGTCCCTGGCTTTTATCGGGGGTGGTATGCCCTGTCCCCCTTGCTATTCATTTAGTATAATTATGTTGTTCAGGTAACGTAGCATCAAAAAGTATGAATCTGTGTTTAAAATGGACTGAATTATATCGATTTGAATAGAGTTTTAATTGTTTTCTGAACAACAGCCATGCACTGTAGTTGTTACCTTGTATTTGTCAGCCCGACCGCCCAGGCTTTTTTACCAGGGATGTTATTCCATGTCCCACTTGCTAATCATGTAGTATATGTTGTTCAGATAACGTAGCAGCAAACGTTATGAATCTGTGTTTAAAATGGACTGAATTATGTCGATTTGAATAGAGTTATAATTGTTTTTTTTGCTACAGCCTGGCCCGGTAGCCGTTACTTTGTATTTGACACCCCAGCCTCCCGGGCTTTTATCGGGATTGGTATGCCCTGTCTCCCTTGCTATTCATGTAGTATATGTTGTTCAAGTAACGAAGCAGCAAACATTATGAATCTGTGTTTAAAATTGACTGAATTATGTCGATTTGAATCGAGTTATAATTGTTTTCTTGGCTAAAGCCTGGCTCGGTAGCCGTTACTTTGTATTTGCGATCCCGGCCGCCAAGGCTTTAAGCGGGGATGATATCCCTTGTCCCACTAGCTAATCATGTAGTAGATGTTGTTCAGATAACCTAGCAGGAAAACTATGAATCTGTGTTTAAAATTGACTGAATTATGTCGATTTGAATGAAGTTATGATTGTTTTCTTGGCTACATCCTTGCCCGGTAGACTTTTACTTTGCACTTGTCTCCCCGGCCGCCCGGGTAGTTATCGGGGGTGGAATCCCCTGTCCCACTAGCTAATCATGTAGAAAATGTGGTTCAGATAACGTAGCTGCAAAAATTATGAATCTGTGTTAAAAATAGATTGAATTATGTCGATTTGAATAGAGTTATAACTGTTTTTTTGGCTACAGTATGGCATTGTAGCCTTTACTTAGTATTTACCATCCAGGACGCCTAGGATTTTAACGGGGGTGATATCCCTTGCCCCGCTAGCTAATCATGTAGTATTTGTTGTTCAGACAACGTAGCAGCAAACGTTATGAATCTGTGTTTAAAATGGACTGAATTATGTCGATTTGAATAGAGTTATAATTGTTTTCTTGGTTACAGCCTGGCCCGGTAGCCGTTACTTTGTATTTGACACCCCAGCGTCCCTGGCTTTTATCGGGGGTGGTATGCCCTGTCCCCCTTGCTATTCATGTAGTATAATTATGTTGTTCAGGTAACGTTGCAGCAAACATTATGAATTTGTGTTGAAAATAGATTGAATTATGTCGATTTGAATCAAGTTATAATTGTTTTCTTGGCTACAGCCTGGCTCATTAGCCGTTACTTTGTATTTCCCATCCCGGCCGCCAAGGCTTTTAGCGGGGATGATATCCCTTGTCCCACTAGCTAATCATGTTGTAAATGTTGTTCAGATAACCTAGCAGGAAAACTATGAATCTGTGTTTAAAATTGACTGAATTATGTCGATTTGAATTGAGTTATAATTGTTTTCTTGGCTAAAGCCTGGCTCGGTAGCCGTTACTTTGTATTTGCGATCCCGGCCGCCAAGGCTTTTAGCGGGGATGATATCCCTTGTCCCACTAGCTAATCATGTAGTAGATGTTGTTCAGATAACGTAGTAGCGAAGTAATGAATCTGTGTTGACAATGGACTGAATCATGTCATTTTGAATCGAGTTATAATTTTTTTCTTGGCTTCAGTCTGTCCCGTTAGCCGTTTCTTTGTATTTGCCACCCGGCCGCCCAGGCTTTTACCGGGGATGTTATCCCCTGTCCCACTTGCTAATCATGTAGTATTTGTTGTTCAGATAACGTAGCAGCAAACGTTATGAATCTGTGTTTAAAATGGACTGAATTATGTCGATTTGAATAGAGTTTTAATTGTTTTCTGAACAACAGCCATGCACTGTAGTTGTTACCTTGTATTTGTCACCCCGACCGCCCAGGCTTTTTTCCAGGGATGTTATTCCCTTTCCCTCTTGCTAATCATGTAGTATATGTTGTTCAGATAACGTAGCAGCAAACGTTATGAATCTGTGTTTAAAATGGACTGAATTATGTCGATTTGAATAGAGTTATAATTGTTTTTTTTGCTACAGCCTGACCCGGTAGCCGTTACTTTGTATTTCCCATCCCGGCCGCCAAGGCTTTTAGCGGGGATGATATCCCCTGCCCCCTAGCTAATCATGTAGTAGATGTTGTTCAGATAACGTAGCAGCAAAAATTAAGAATCTGTGTTGAAAATGGACTGAATTATGTGGATTTGAATAGAGTTATAATTGTTTCTTTGGCTACAGCCTGGCCCGGTAGCCGTTGCTTTGTATTTGCCGTCCTGGCCTCTCAGGCTTTTACCGGGGATGTTATTCCCTGTCCCCCTAGCTAATCATGTAGTAGATGTTGTTCAGATAACGTAGAAGTAAATGTTATGAATCTGTGTTGAAAATTGTTTGAATGATGTCGATTTCAATCGAGTTATAATTGTTTTCTTGGCTACAGCCTGGCACGGTAACCGTTACTTTGTATTTGCCAACCCGGCCTCCAGGGCTTTTACCGGGCAGGTTATATCCTGTCCCACTTGCTAATCATGTAGTATTTGTTGTACAGATAACGTAGCAGCAAACGTTATGAATCTGTGTTTAAAATGGACTGAATTATGTTGATTTGAATAGAGTTATAATTGTTTTCTTGGTTACAGCCTGGCCCGGTAGCCGTTACTTTGTATTTGACACCCCAGCGTCCCTGGCTTTTATCGGGGGTGGTATGCCCTGTCCCCCTTGCTATTCATTTAGTATAATTATGTTGTTCAGGTAACGTAGCATCAAAAAGTATGAATCTGTGTTTAAAATGGACTGAATTATATCGATTTGAATAGAGTTTTAATTGTTTTCTGAACAACAGCCATGCACTGTAGTTGTTACCTTGTATTTGTCAGCCCGACCGCCCAGGCTTTTTTACCAGGGATGTTATTCCATGTCCCACTTGCTAATCATGTAGTATATGTTGTTCAGATAACGTAGCAGCAAACGTTATGAATCTGTGTTTAAAATGGACTGAATTATGTCGATTTGAATAGAGTTATAATTGTTTTTTTTGCTACAGCCTGACCCGGTAGCCGTTACTTTGTATTTCCCATCCCGGCCGCCAAGGCTTTTAGCGGGGATGATATCCCCTGCCCCCTAGCTAATCATGTAGTAGATGTTGTTCAGATAACGTAGCAGCAAAAATTAAGAATCTGTGTTGAAAATGGACTGAATTATGTGGATTTGAATAGAGTTATAATTGTTTCTTTGGCTACAGCCTGGCCCGGTAGCCGTTGCTTTGTATTTGCCGTCCTGGCCTCTCAGGCTTTTACCGGGGATGTTATTCCCTGTCCCCCTAGCTAATCATGTAGTAGATGTTGTTCAGATAACGTAGAAGTAAATGTTATGAATCTGTGTTGAAAATTGTTTGAATGATGTCGATTTCAATCGAGTTATAATTGTTTTCTTGGCTACAGCCTGGCACGGTAACCGTTACTTTGTATTTGCCAACCCGGCCTCCAGGGCTTTTACCGGGCAGGTTATATCCTGTCCCACTTGCTAATCATGTAGTATTTGTTGTACAGATAACGTAGCAGCAAACGTTATGAATCTGTGTTTAAAATGGACTGAATTATGTTGATTTGAATAGAGTTATAATTGTTTTCTTGGTTACAGCCTGGCCCGGTAGCCGTTACTTTGTATTTGACACCCCAGCGTCCCTGGCTTTTATCGGGGGTGGTATGCCCTGTCCCCCTTGCTATTCATTTAGTATAATTATGTTGTTCAGGTAACGTAGCATCAAAAAGTATGAATCTGTGTTTAAAATGGACTGAATTATATCGATTTGAATAGAGTTTTAATTGTTTTCTGAACAACAGCCATGCACTGTAGTTGTTACCTTGTATTTGTCAGCCCGACCGCCCAGGCTTTTTTACCAGGGATGTTATTCCATGTCCCACTTGCTAATCATGTAGTATATGTTGTTCAGATAACGTAGCAGCAAACGTTATGAATCTGTGTTTAAAATGGACTGAATTATGTCGATTTGAATAGAGTTATAATTGTTTTTTTTGCTACAGCCTGGCCCGGTAGCCGTTACTTTGTATTTGACACCCCAGCCTCCCGGGCTTTTATCGGGATTGGTATGCCCTGTCTCCTTTGCTATTCATGTAGTATATGTTGTTCAAGTAACGAAGCAGCAAACATTATGAATCTGTGTTTAAAATTGACTGAATTATGTCGATTTGAATCGAGTTATAATTGTTTTCTTGGCTAAAGCCTGGCTCGGTAGCCGTTACTTTGTATTTGCGATCCCGGCCGCCAAGGCTTTAAGCGGGGATGATATCCCTTGTCCCACTAGCTAATCATGTAGTAGATGTTGTTCAGATAACCTAGCAGGAAAACTATGAATCTGTGTTTAAAATTGACTGAATTATGTCGATTTGAATGAAGTTATGATTGTTTTCTTGGCTACATCCTTGCCCGGTAGACTTTTACTTTGCACTTGTCTCCCCGGCCGCCCGGGTAGTTATCGGGGGTGGAATCCCCTGTCCCACTAGCTAATCATGTAGAAAATGTGGTTCAGATAACGTAGCTGCAAAAATTATGAATCTGTGTTAAAAATAGATTGAATTATGTCGATTTGAATAGAGTTATAACTGTTTTTTTGGCTACAGTATGGCATTGTAGCCTTTACTTAGTATTTACCATCCCGGACGCCTAGGATTTTAACGGGGGTGATATCCCTTGCCCCGCTAGCTAATCATGTAGTAGATGTTGTTCAGATAACGTAGCAGGAAAACTATGAATCTGTGTTGACAATGGACTGAATCATGTCATTTTGAATCGAGTTATAATTGTTTTCTTGGCTTCAGTCTGTCCCGTTAGCCGTTTCTTTGTATTTGCCACCCGGCCGCCCAGGCTTTTACCGGGGATGTTATCCCCTGTCCCACTTGCTAATCATGTAGTATTTGTTGTTCAGACAACGTAGCAGCAAACGTTATGAATCTGTGTTTAAAATGGACTGAATTATGTCGATTTGAATAGAGTTATAATTGTTTTCTTGGTTACAGCCTGGCCCGGTAGCCGTTACTTTGTATTTGACACCCCAGCGTCCCTGGCTTTTATCGGGGGTGGTATGCCCTGTCCCCCTTGCTATTCATGTAGTATAATTATGTTGTTCAGGTAACGTTGCAGCAAACATTATGAATTTGTGTTGAAAATAGATTGAATTATGTCGATTTGAATCAAGTTATAATTGTTTTCTTGGCTACAGCCTGGCTCATTAGCCGTTACTTTGTATTTCCCATCCCGGCCGCCAAGGCTTTTAGCGGGGATGATATCCCTTGTCCCACTAGCTAATCATGTTGTAAATGTTGTTCAGATAACCTAGCAGGAAAACTATGAATCTGTGTTTAAAATTGACTGAATTATGTCGATTTGAATCGAGTTATAATTGTTTTCTTGGCTAAAGCCTGGCTCGGTAGCCGTTACTTTGTATTTGCGATCCCGGCCGCCAAGGCTTTTAGCGGGGATGATATCCCTTGTCCCACTAGCTAATCATGTAGTAGATGTTGTTCAGATAACGTAGTAGCGAAGTAATGAATCTGTGTTGACAATGGACTGAATCATGTCATTTTGAATCGAGTTATAATTTTTTTCTTGGCTTCAGTCTGTCCTGTTAGCCGTTTCTTTGTATTTGCCACCCGGCCGCCCAGGCTTTTACCGGGGATGTTATCCCCTGTCCCACTTGCTAATCATGTAGTATTTGTTGTTCAGATAACGTAGCAGCAAACGTTATGAATCTGTGTTTAAAATGGACTGAATTATGTCGATTTGAATAGAGTTATAATTGTTTTCTTGGTTACAGCCTGGCCCGGTAGCCGTTACTTTGTATTTGCCACCACGGCCTCCAGGGCTTTGACCGGGCAGGTTATACCCTGTCCCACTTGCTAATCATGTAGTATTTGTTGTACAGATAACGTAGCAGCAAACGTTATGAATCTGTGTTTAAAATGGACTGAATTATGTTGATTTGAATTGAGTTATAATTGTTTTCTCGGCTACAGCCTGGCACGGTAACCGTTACTTTTGTTTTTTGCCACCCCGGCCACCAGGGCTTTTACCGGGCAGGTTATACCCTGTCCCACTTGCTAATCATGTAGAAGATGTTGTTCAGATAACCTAGCAGGAAAACTATCAATCTGTGTTTAAAATTGACTGAATTATGTCGATTTGAATCGAGTTATAATTGTTTTCTTGGCTAAAGCCTGGCTCGGTAGCCGTTACTTTGTATTTGCGATCCCGGCCGCCCAGGCTTTTACCGGGCAGGTTATACCCTGTCCCACTTGCTAATCATGTAGAAGATGTTGTTCAGATAACCTAGCAGGAAAACTATCAATCTGTGTTTAAATTGGATTGAATTATGTTGATTTGAATAGAGTTATAATTGTTTTCTTGGTTACAGCCTGGCCCGGTAGCCGTTACTTTGTATTTGACACCCCAGCGTCCCTGGCTTTTATCGGGGGTGGTATGCCCTGTCCCCCTTGCTATTCATTTAGTATAATTATGTTGTTCAGGTAACGTAGCATCAAAAAGTATGAATCTGTGTTTAAAATGGACTGAATTATATCGATTTGAATAGAGTTTTAATTGTTTTCTGAACAACAGCCATGCACTGTAGTTGTTACCTTGTATTTGTCAGCCCGACCGCCCAGGCTTTTTTACCAGGGATGTTATTCCATGTCCCACTTGCTAATCATGTAGTATATGTTGTTCAGATAACGTAGCAGCAAACGTTATGAATCTGTGTTTAAAATGGACTGAATTATGTCGATTTGAATAGAGTTATAATTGTTTTTTTTGCTACAGCCTGGCCCGGTAGCCGTTACTTTGTATTTGACACCCCAGCCTCCCGGGCTTTTATCGGGATTGGTATGCCCTGTCTCCCTTGCTATTCATGTAGTATATGTTGTTCAAGTAACGAAGCAGCAAACATTATGAATCTGTGTTTAAAATTGACTGAATTATGTCGATTTGAATCGAGTTATAATTGTTTTCTTGGCTAAAGCCTGGCTCGGTAGCCGTTACTTTGTATTTGCGATCCCGGCCGCCAAGGCTTTAAGCGGGGATGATATCCCTTGTCCCACTAGCTAATCATGTAGTAGATGTTGTTCAGACAACGTAGCAGGAAAACTATGAATCTGTGTTTAAAATTGACTGAATTATGTCGATTTGAATGAAGTTATGATTGTTTTCTTGGCTACATCCTTGCCCGGTAGACTTTTACTTTGCACTTGTCTCCCCGGCCGCCCGGGTAGTTATCGGGGGTGGTATGCCCTGTCCCCCTTGCTATTCATGTAGTATAATTATGTTGTTCAGGTAACGTTGCAGCAAACATTATGAATTTGTGTTGAAAATAGATTGAATTATGTCGATTTGAATCAAGTTATAATTGTTTTCTTGGCTACAGCCTGGCTCATTAGCCGTTACTTTGTATTTCCCCTCCCGGCCGCCAAGGCTTTTAGCGGGGATGATATCCCTTGTCCCACTAGCTAATCATGTTGTAAATGTTGTTCAGATAACCTAGCAGGAAAACTATGAATCTGTGTTTAAAATTGACTGAATTATGTCGATTTGAATTGAGTTATAATTGTTTTCTTGGCTAAAGCCTGGCTCGGTAGCCGTTACTTTGTATTTGCGATCCCGGCCGCCAAGGCTTTTAGCGGGGATGATATCCCTTGTCCCACTAGCTAATCATGTAGTAGATGTTGTTCAGATAACGTAGTAGCGAAGTAATGAATCTGTGTTGACAATGGACTGAATCATGTCATTTTGAATCGAGTTATAATTTTTTTCTTGGCTTCAGTCTGTCCCGTTAGCCGTTTCTTTGTATTTGCCACCCGGCCGCCCAGGCTTTTACCGGGGATGTTATCCCCTGTCCCACTTGCTAATCATGTAGTATTTGTTGTTCAGATAACGTAGCAGCAAACGTTATGAATCTGTGTTTAAAATGGACTGAATTATGTCGATTTGAATAGAGTTTTAATTGTTTTCTGAACAACAGCCATGCACTGTAGTTGTTACCTTGTATTTGTCACCCCGACCGCCCAGGCTTTTTTCCAGGGATGTTATTCCCTTTCCCTCTTGCTAATCATGTAGTATATGTTGTTCAGATAACGTAGCAGCAAACGTTATGAATCTGTGTTTAAAATGGACTGAATTATGTCGATTTGAATAGAGTTATAATTGTTTTTTTTGCTACAGCCTGACCCGGTAGCCGTTACTTTGTATTTCCCATCCCGGCCGCCAAGGCTTTTAGCGGGGATGATATCCCCTGCCCCCTAGCTAATCATGTAGTAGATGTTGTTCAGATAACGTAGCAGCAAAAATTAAGAATCTGTGTTGAAAATGGACTGAATTATGTGGATTTGAATAGAGTTATAATTGTTTCTTTGGCTACAGCCTGGCCCGGTAGCCGTTGCTTTGTATTTGCCGTCCTGGCCTCTCAGGCTTTTACCGGGGATGTTATTCCCTGTCCCCCTAGCTAATCATGTAGTAGATGTTGTTCAGATAACGTAGAAGTAAATGTTATGAATCTGTGTTGAAAATTGTTTGAATGATGTCGATTTCAATCGAGTTATAATTGTTTTCTTGGCTACAGCCTGGCACGGTAACCGTTACTTTGTATTTGCCAACCCGGCCTCCAGGGCTTTTACCGGGCAGGTTATATCCTGTCCCACTTGCTAATCATGTAGTATTTGTTGTACAGATAACGTAGCAGCAAACGTTATGAATCTGTGTTTAAAATGGACTGAATTATGTTGATTTGAATAGAGTTATAATTGTTTTCTTGGTTACAGCCTGGCCCGGTAGCCGTTACTTTGTATTTGACACCCCAGCGTCCCTGGCTTTTATCGGGGGTGGTATGCCCTGTCCCCCTTGCTATTCATTTAGTATAATTATGTTGTTCAGGTAACGTAGCATCAAAAAGTATGAATCTGTGTTTAAAATGGACTGAATTATATCGATTTGAATAGAGTTTTAATTGTTTTCTGAACAACAGCCATGCACTGTAGTTGTTACCTTGTATTTGTCAGCCCGACCGCCCAGGCTTTTTTACCAGGGATGTTATTCCATGTCCCACTTGCTAATCATGTAGTATATGTTGTTCAGATAACGTAGCAGCAAACGTTATGAATCTGTGTTTAAAATGGACTGAATTATGTCGATTTGAATAGAGTTATAATTGTTTTTTTTGCTACAGCCTGGCCCGGTAGCCGTTACTTTGTATTTGACACCCCAGCCTCCCGGGCTTTTATCGGGATTGGTATGCCCTGTCTCCCTTGCTATTCATGTAGTATATGTTGTTCAAGTAACGAAGCAGCAAACATTATGAATCTGTGTTTAAAATTGACTGAATTATGTCGATTTGAATCGAGTTATAATTGTTTTCTTGGCTAAAGCCTGGCTCGGTAGCCGTTACTTTGTATTTGCGATCCCGGCCGCCAAGGCTTTAAGCGGGGATGATATCCCTTGTCCCACTAGCTAATCATGTAGTAGATGTTGTTCAGATAACCTAGCAGGAAAACTATGAATCTGTGTTTAAAATTGACTGAATTATGTCGATTTGAATGAAGTTATGATTGTTTTCTTGGCTACATCCTTGCCCGGTAGACTTTTACTTTGCACTTGTCTCCCCGGCCGCCCGGGTAGTTATCGGGGGTGGAATCCCCTGTCCCACTAGCTAATCATGTAGAAAATGTGGTTCAGATAACGTAGCTGCAAAAATTATGAATCTGTGTTAAAAATAGATTGAATTATGTCGATTTGAATAGAGTTATAACTGTTTTTTTGGCTACAGTATGGCATGGTAGCCTTTACTTAGTATTAACCATCCCGGCCGCCTAGGATTTTAACGGGGGTGATATCCCTTGCCCCGCTAGCTAATCATGTAGTAGATGTTGTTCAGAGAACGTAGCAGCAAACGCTATGAATCTGTGTTGACAATGGACTGAATTATGTCGATTTGAATAGAGTTATAATTGTTTTTTTTTTGCTACAGCCTGACCCGGTAGCCGTTAATTTGTATTTGCCATCCCGGCCGCCCAGGCTTTTACCGGGGATGTTATCCCCTGTCCCAATTGCTAATCATGTAGTATATGTTGTTCAGATAACGTAGTAGCAAGCATTATGAATCTGTGTTGAAAATTGATTGAATTATGTCCATTTGAATAGAGTTATATTTGTTTCTTGGCTACAGCCTGGCCCGGTAGACGTTACTGACACCCCAGCGTCCCTGGCTTTTATCGGGGGTGATATCCCCTGCCCCCTAGCTAATCATGTAGTAGATGTTGTTCAGACACGTAGCAGCAAAAATTAAGAAACTGTGTTGAATATGGACTGAATTATGTCGATTTGAATAGAGTTATAATTGTTTTTTTGGCTACAGCCTGGCCCGGTAGGCGTTGCTTTGTATTTGCCGTCCTGGCCTCTCAGGCTTTTACCGGGGATGTTATTCCCTGTCCCCCTAGCTAATCATGTAGTAGATGTTGTTCAGATAACGTAGAAGCAAATGTTATGAATCTGTGTTGAAAATTGTTTGAATGATGTCGATTTCAATCGAGTTATAATTGTTTTCTTGGCTACAGCCTGGCACGGTAACCGTTACTTTGTATTTGCCACGACGGCCTCCAGGGCTTTTACCGGGCAGGTTATACCCTGTCCCACTTGCTAATCATGTCGTATCTGTTGTACAGATAACGTAGCAGCAAACGTTATGAATCTGTGTTTAAAATGGACTGAATTATGTTGATTTGAATAGAGTTATAATTGTTTTCTCGGCTACAGCCTGGCCCGGTAGCCGTTACTTTCTATTTGACACCCCAGCGTCCCTGGCTTTTATCGGGGGTGGTATGCCCTGTCCCCCTTGCTATTCATGTAGTATAATTATGTTGTTCAGGTAACGTTGCAGCAAACATTATGAATTTGTGTTGAAAATAGATTGAATTATGTCGATTTGAATCAAGTTATAATTGTTTTCTTGGCTACAGCCTGGCTCATTAGCCGTTACTTTGTATTTCCCATCCCGGCCGCCAAGGCTTTTAGCGGGGATGATATCCCTTGTCCCACTAGCTAATCATGTAGTAAATGTTGTTCAGATAACGTAGCAGGAAAACTATGAATCTGTGTTTAAAATTGACTGAATTATGTCGATTTGAATCGAGTTATAATTGTTTTCTTGGCTAAAGCCTGGCTCGGTAGCCGTTACTTTGTATTTGCGATCCCGGCCGCCAAGGCTTTTAGCGGGGATGATATCCCTTGTCCCACTAGCTAATCATGTAGTAGATGTTGTTCAGATAACGTAGCAGCAAACGTTATGAATCTGGGTGGAAAAGTTATTGAATGATGTCGATTTGAATGAAGTTATGATTGTTTTCTTGGCTACATCCTTGCCCGGTAGACTTTTACTTTGCACTTGTCTCCCCGGCCGCCCGGGTAGTTATCGCGGGTGGAATCCCCTGTCCCACTAGCTAATCATGTAGAAAATGTGGTTCAGATAACGTAGCTGCAAAAATTATGAATCTGTGTTAAAAATAGATTGAATTATGTCGATTTGAATAGAGTTATAACTGTTTTCTTGGTTACAGCCTGGCCCGGTAGCCGTTACTTTGTATTTGACACCCCAGCGTCCCTGGCTTTTATCGGGGGTGGTATGCCCTGTCCCCCTTGCTATTCATGTAGTATAATTATGTTGTTCAGGTAACGTTGCAGCAAACATTATGAATTTGTGTTGAAAATAGATTGAATTATGTCGATTTGAATCAAGTTATAATTGTTTTCTTGGCTACAGCCTGGCTCATTAGCCGTTACTTTGTATTTCCCATCCCGGCCGCCAAGGCTTTTAGCGGGGATGATATCCCTTGTCCCACTAGCTAATCATGTTGTAAATGTTGTTCAGATAACCTAGCAGGAAAACTATGAATCTGTGTTTAAAATTGACTGAATTATGTCGATTTGAATTGAGTTATAATTGTTTTCTTGGCTAAAGCCTGGCTCGGTAGCCGTTACTTTGTATTTGCGATCCCGGCCGCCAAGGCTTTTAGCGGGGATGATATCCCTTGTCCCACTAGCTAATCATGTAGTAGATGTTGTTCAGATAACGTAGTAGCGAAGTAATGAATCTGTGTTGACAATGGACTGAATCATGTCATTTTGAATCGAGTTATAATTTTTTTCTTGGCTTCAGTCTGTCCCGTTAGCCGTTTCTTTGTATTTGCCACCCGGCCGCCCAGGCTTTTACCGGGGATGTTATCCCCTGTCCCACTTGCTAATCATGTAGTATTTGTTGTTCAGATAACGTAGCAGCAAACGTTATGAATCTGTGTTTAAAATGGACTGAATTATGTCGATTTGAATAGAGTTTTAATTGTTTTCTGAACAACAGCCATGCACTGTAGTTGTTACCTTGTATTTGTCACCCCGACCGCCCAGGCTTTTTTCCAGGGATGTTATTCCCTTTCCCTCTTGCTAATCATGTAGTATATGTTGTTCAGATAACGTAGCAGCAAACGTTATGAATCTGTGTTTAAAATGGACTGAATTATGTCGATTTGAATAGAGTTATAATTGTTTTTTTTGCTACAGCCTGACCCGGTAGCCGTTACTTTGTATTTCCCATCCCGGCCGCCAAGGCTTTTAGCGGGGATGATATCCCCTGCCCCCTAGCTAATCATGTAGTAGATGTTGTTCAGATAACGTAGCAGCAAAAATTAAGAATCTGTGTTGAAAATGGACTGAATTATGTGGATTTGAATAGAGTTATAATTGTTTCTTTGGCTACAGCCTGGCCCGGTAGCCGTTGCTTTGTATTTGCCGTCCTGGCCTCTCAGGCTTTTACCGGGGATGTTATTCCCTGTCCCCCTAGCTAATCATGTAGTAGATGTTGTTCAGATAACGTAGAAGTAAATGTTATGAATCTGTGTTGAAAATTGTTTGAATGATGTCGATTTCAATCGAGTTATAATTGTTTTCTTGGCTACAGCCTGGCACGGTAACCGTTACTTTGTATTTGCCAACCCGGCCTCCAGGGCTTTTACCGGGCAGGTTATATCCTGTCCCACTTGCTAATCATGTAGTATTTGTTGTACAGATAACGTAGCAGCAAACGTTATGAATCTGTGTTTAAAATGGACTGAATTATGTTGATTTGAATAGAGTTATAATTGTTTTCTTGGTTACAGCCTGGCCCGGTAGCCGTTACTTTGTATTTGACACCCCAGCGTCCCTGGCTTTTATCGGGGGTGGTATGCCCTGTCCCCCTTGCTATTCATTTAGTATAATTATGTTGTTCAGGTAACGTAGCATCAAAAAGTATGAATCTGTGTTTAAAATGGACTGAATTATATCGATTTGAATAGAGTTTTAATTGTTTTCTGAACAACAGCCATGCACTGTAGTTGTTACCTTGTATTTGTCAGCCCGACCGCCCAGGCTTTTTTACCAGGGATGTTATTCCATGTCCCACTTGCTAATCATGTAGTATATGTTGTTCAGATAACGTAGCAGCAAACGTTATGAATCTGTGTTTAAAATGGACTGAATTATGTCGATTTGAATAGAGTTATAATTGTTTTTTTTGCTACAGCCTGACCCGGTAGCCGTTACTTTGTATTTCCCATCCCGGCCGCCAAGGCTTTTAGCGGGGATGATATCCCCTGCCCCCTAGCTAATCATGTAGTAGATGTTGTTCAGATAACGTAGCAGCAAAAATTAAGAATCTGTGTTGAAAATGGACTGAATTATGTGGATTTGAATAGAGTTATAATTGTTTCTTTGGCTACAGCCTGGCCCGGTAGCCGTTGCTTTGTATTTGCCGTCCTGGCCTCTCAGGCTTTTACCGGGGATGTTATTCCCTGTCCCCCTAGCTAATCATGTAGTAGATGTTGTTCAGATAACGTAGAAGTAAATGTTATGAATCTGTGTTGAAAATTGTTTGAATGATGTCGATTTCAATCGAGTTATAATTGTTTTCTTGGCTACAGCCTGGCACGGTAACCGTTACTTTGTATTTGCCAACCCGGCCTCCAGGGCTTTTACCGGGCAGGTTATATCCTGTCCCACTTGCTAATCATGTAGTATTTGTTGTACAGATAACGTAGCAGCAAACGTTATGAATCTGTGTTTAAAATGGACTGAATTATGTTGATTTGAATAGAGTTATAATTGTTTTCTTGGTTACAGCCTGGCCCGGTAGCCGTTACTTTGTATTTGACACCCCAGCGTCCCTGGCTTTTATCGGGGGTGGTATGCCCTGTCCCCCTTGCTATTCATTTAGTATAATTATGTTGTTCAGGTAACGTAGCATCAAAAAGTATGAATCTGTGTTTAAAATGGACTGAATTATATCGATTTGAATAGAGTTTTAATTGTTTTCTGAACAACAGCCATGCACTGTAGTTGTTACCTTGTATTTGTCAGCCCGACCGCCCAGGCTTTTTTACCAGGGATGTTATTCCATGTCCCACTTGCTAATCATGTAGTATATGTTGTTCAGATAACGTAGCAGCAAACGTTATGAATCTGTGTTTAAAATGGACTGAATTATGTCGATTTGAATAGAGTTATAATTGTTTTTTTTGCTACAGCCTGGCCCGGTAGCCGTTACTTTGTATTTGACACCCCAGCCTCCCGGGCTTTTATCGGGATTGGTATGCCCTGTCTCCTTTGCTATTCATGTAGTATATGTTGTTCAAGTAACGAAGCAGCAAACATTATGAATCTGTGTTTAAAATTGACTGAATTATGTCGATTTGAATCGAGTTATAATTGTTTTCTTGGCTAAAGCCTGGCTCGGTAGCCGTTACTTTGTATTTGCGATCCCGGCCGCCAAGGCTTTAAGCGGGGATGATATCCCTTGTCCCACTAGCTAATCATGTAGTAGATGTTGTTCAGATAACCTAGCAGGAAAACTATGAATCTGTGTTTAAAATTGACTGAATTATGTCGATTTGAATGAAGTTATGATTGTTTTCTTGGCTACATCCTTGCCCGGTAGACTTTTACTTTGCACTTGTCTCCCCGGCCGCCCGGGTAGTTATCGGGGGTGGAATCCCCTGTCCCACTAGCTAATCATGTAGAAAATGTGGTTCAGATAACGTAGCTGCAAAAATTATGAATCTGTGTTAAAAATAGATTGAATTATGTCGATTTGAATAGAGTTATAACTGTTTTTTTGGCTACAGTATGGCATTGTAGCCTTTACTTAGTATTTACCATCCCGGACGCCTAGGATTTTAACGGGGGTGATATCCCTTGCCCCGCTAGCTAATCATGTAGTAGATGTTGTTCAGATAACGTAGCAGGAAAACTATGAATCTGTGTTGACAATGGACTGAATCATGTCATTTTGAATCGAGTTATAATTGTTTTCTTGGCTTCAGTCTGTCCCGTTAGCCGTTTCTTTGTATTTGCCACCCGGCCGCCCAGGCTTTTACCGGGGATGTTATCCCCTGTCCCACTTGCTAATCATGTAGTATTTGTTGTTCAGACAACGTAGCAGCAAACGTTATGAATCTGTGTTTAAAATGGACTGAATTATGTCGATTTGAATAGAGTTATAATTGTTTTCTTGGTTACAGCCTGGCCCGGTAGCCGTTACTTTGTATTTGACACCCCAGCGTCCCTGGCTTTTATCGGGGGTGGTATGCCCTGTCCCCCTTGCTATTCATGTAGTATAATTATGTTGTTCAGGTAACGTTGCAGCAAACATTATGAATTTGTGTTGAAAATAGATTGAATTATGTCGATTTGAATCAAGTTATAATTGTTTTCTTGGCTACAGCCTGGCTCATTAGCCGTTACTTTGTATTTCCCATCCCGGCCGCCAAGGCTTTTAGCGGGGATGATATCCCTTGTCCCACTAGCTAATCATGTTGTAAATGTTGTTCAGATAACCTAGCAGGAAAACTATGAATCTGTGTTTAAAATTGACTGAATTATGTCGATTTGAATCGAGTTATAATTGTTTTCTTGGCTAAAGCCTGGCTCGGTAGCCGTTACTTTGTATTTGCGATCCCGGCCGCCAAGGCTTTTAGCGGGGATGATATCCCTTGTCCCACTAGCTAATCATGTAGTAGATGTTGTTCAGATAACGTAGTAGCGAAGTAATGAATCTGTGTTGACAATGGACTGAATCATGTCATTTTGAATCGAGTTATAATTTTTTTCTTGGCTTCAGTCTGTCCTGTTAGCCGTTTCTTTGTATTTGCCACCCGGCCGCCCAGGCTTTTACCGGGGATGTTATCCCCTGTCCCACTTGCTAATCATGTAGTATTTGTTGTTCAGATAACGTAGCAGCAAACGTTATGAATCTGTGTTTAAAATGGACTGAATTATGTCGATTTGAATAGAGTTATAATTGTTTTCTTGGTTACAGCCTGGCCCGGTAGCCGTTACTTTGTATTTGCCACCACGGCCTCCAGGGCTTTGACCGGGCAGGTTATACCCTGTCCCACTTGCTAATCATGTAGTATTTGTTGTACAGATAACGTAGCAGCAAACGTTATGAATCTGTGTTTAAAATGGACTGAATTATGTTGATTTGAATTGAGTTATAATTGTTTTCTCGGCTACAGCCTGGCACGGTAACCGTTACTTTTGTTTTTTGCCACCCCGGCCACCAGGGCTTTTACCGGGCAGGTTATACCCTGTCCCACTTGCTAATCATGTAGAAGATGTTGTTCAGATAACCTAGCAGGAAAACTATCAATCTGTGTTTAAAATTGACTGAATTATGTCGATTTGAATCGAGTTATAATTGTTTTCTTGGCTAAAGCCTGGCTCGGTAGCCGTTACTTTGTATTTGCGATCCCGGCCGCCCAGGCTTTTACCGGGCAGGTTATACCCTGTCCCACTTGCTAATCATGTAGAAGATGTTGTTCAGATAACCTAGCAGGAAAACTATCAATCTGTGTTTAAATTGGATTGAATTATGTTGATTTGAATAGAGTTATAATTGTTTTCTTGGTTACAGCCTGGCCCGGTAGCCGTTACTTTGTATTTGACACCCCAGCGTCCCTGGCTTTTATCGGGGGTGGTATGCCCTGTCCCCCTTGCTATTCATTTAGTATAATTATGTTGTTCAGGTAACGTAGCATCAAAAAGTATGAATCTGTGTTTAAAATGGACTGAATTATATCGATTTGAATAGAGTTTTAATTGTTTTCTGAACAACAGCCATGCACTGTAGTTGTTACCTTGTATTTGTCAGCCCGACCGCCCAGGCTTTTTTACCAGGGATGTTATTCCATGTCCCACTTGCTAATCATGTAGTATATGTTGTTCAGATAACGTAGCAGCAAACGTTATGAATCTGTGTTTAAAATGGACTGAATTATGTCGATTTGAATAGAGTTATAATTGTTTTTTTTGCTACAGCCTGGCCCGGTAGCCGTTACTTTGTATTTGACACCCCAGCCTCCCGGGCTTTTATCGGGATTGGTATGCCCTGTCTCCCTTGCTATTCATGTAGTATATGTTGTTCAAGTAACGAAGCAGCAAACATTATGAATCTGTGTTTAAAATTGACTGAATTATGTCGATTTGAATCGAGTTATAATTGTTTTCTTGGCTAAAGCCTGGCTCGGTAGCCGTTACTTTGTATTTGCGATCCCGGCCGCCAAGGCTTTAAGCGGGGATGATATCCCTTGTCCCACTAGCTAATCATGTAGTAGATGTTGTTCAGACAACGTAGCAGGAAAACTATGAATCTGTGTTTAAAATTGACTGAATTATGTCGATTTGAATGAAGTTATGATTGTTTTCTTGGCTACATCCTTGCCCGGTAGACTTTTACTTTGCACTTGTCTCCCCGGCCGCCCGGGTAGTTATCGGGGGTGGTATGCCCTGTCCCCCTTGCTATTCATGTAGTATAATTATGTTGTTCAGGTAACGTTGCAGCAAACATTATGAATTTGTGTTGAAAATAGATTGAATTATGTCGATTTGAATCAAGTTATAATTGTTTTCTTGGCTACAGCCTGGCTCATTAGCCGTTACTTTGTATTTCCCCTCCCGGCCGCCAAGGCTTTTAGCGGGGATGATATCCCTTGTCCCACTAGCTAATCATGTTGTAAATGTTGTTCAGATAACCTAGCAGGAAAACTATGAATCTGTGTTTAAAATTGACTGAATTATGTCGATTTGAATTGAGTTATAATTGTTTTCTTGGCTAAAGCCTGGCTCGGTAGCCGTTACTTTGTATTTGCGATCCCGGCCGCCAAGGCTTTTAGCGGGGATGATATCCCTTGTCCCACTAGCTAATCATGTAGTAGATGTTGTTCAGATAACGTAGTAGCGAAGTAATGAATCTGTGTTGACAATGGACTGAATCATGTCATTTTGAATCGAGTTATAATTTTTTTCTTGGCTTCAGTCTGTCCCGTTAGCCGTTTCTTTGTATTTGCCACCCGGCCGCCCAGGCTTTTACCGGGGATGTTATCCCCTGTCCCACTTGCTAATCATGTAGTATTTGTTGTTCAGATAACGTAGCAGCAAACGTTATGAATCTGTGTTTAAAATGGACTGAATTATGTCGATTTGAATAGAGTTTTAATTGTTTTCTGAACAACAGCCATGCACTGTAGTTGTTACCTTGTATTTGTCACCCCGACCGCCCAGGCTTTTTTCCAGGGATGTTATTCCCTTTCCCTCTTGCTAATCATGTAGTATATGTTGTTCAGATAACGTAGCAGCAAACGTTATGAATCTGTGTTTAAAATGGACTGAATTATGTCGATTTGAATAGAGTTATAATTGTTTTTTTTGCTACAGCCTGACCCGGTAGCCGTTACTTTGTATTTCCCATCCCGGCCGCCAAGGCTTTTAGCGGGGATGATATCCCCTGCCCCCTAGCTAATCATGTAGTAGATGTTGTTCAGATAACGTAGCAGCAAAAATTAAGAATCTGTGTTGAAAATGGACTGAATTATGTGGATTTGAATAGAGTTATAATTGTTTCTTTGGCTACAGCCTGGCCCGGTAGCCGTTGCTTTGTATTTGCCGTCCTGGCCTCTCAGGCTTTTACCGGGGATGTTATTCCCTGTCCCCCTAGCTAATCATGTAGTAGATGTTGTTCAGATAACGTAGAAGTAAATGTTATGAATCTGTGTTGAAAATTGTTTGAATGATGTCGATTTCAATCGAGTTATAATTGTTTTCTTGGCTACAGCCTGGCACGGTAACCGTTACTTTGTATTTGCCAACCCGGCCTCCAGGGCTTTTACCGGGCAGGTTATATCCTGTCCCACTTGCTAATCATGTAGTATTTGTTGTACAGATAACGTAGCAGCAAACGTTATGAATCTGTGTTTAAAATGGACTGAATTATGTTGATTTGAATAGAGTTATAATTGTTTTCTTGGTTACAGCCTGGCCCGGTAGCCGTTACTTTGTATTTGACACCCCAGCGTCCCTGGCTTTTATCGGGGGTGGTATGCCCTGTCCCCCTTGCTATTCATTTAGTATAATTATGTTGTTCAGGTAACGTAGCATCAAAAAGTATGAATCTGTGTTTAAAATGGACTGAATTATATCGATTTGAATAGAGTTTTAATTGTTTTCTGAACAACAGCCATGCACTGTAGTTGTTACCTTGTATTTGTCAGCCCGACCGCCCAGGCTTTTTTACCAGGGATGTTATTCCATGTCCCACTTGCTAATCATGTAGTATATGTTGTTCAGATAACGTAGCAGCAAACGTTATGAATCTGTGTTTAAAATGGACTGAATTATGTCGATTTGAATAGAGTTATAATTGTTTTTTTTGCTACAGCCTGGCCCGGTAGCCGTTACTTTGTATTTGACACCCCAGCCTCCCGGGCTTTTATCGGGATTGGTATGCCCTGTCTCCCTTGCTATTCATGTAGTATATGTTGTTCAAGTAACGAAGCAGCAAACATTATGAATCTGTGTTTAAAATTGACTGAATTATGTCGATTTGAATCGAGTTATAATTGTTTTCTTGGCTAAAGCCTGGCTCGGTAGCCGTTACTTTGTATTTGCGATCCCGGCCGCCAAGGCTTTAAGCGGGGATGATATCCCTTGTCCCACTAGCTAATCATGTAGTAGATGTTGTTCAGATAACCTAGCAGGAAAACTATGAATCTGTGTTTAAAATTGACTGAATTATGTCGATTTGAATGAAGTTATGATTGTTTTCTTGGCTACATCCTTGCCCGGTAGACTTTTACTTTGCACTTGTCTCCCCGGCCGCCCGGGTAGTTATCGGGGGTGGAATCCCCTGTCCCACTAGCTAATCATGTAGAAAATGTGGTTCAGATAACGTAGCTGCAAAAATTATGAATCTGTGTTAAAAATAGATTGAATTATGTCGATTTGAATAGAGTTATAACTGTTTTTTTGGCTACAGTATGGCATGGTAGCCTTTACTTAGTATTAACCATCCCGGCCGCCTAGGATTTTAACGGGGGTGATATCCCTTGCCCCGCTAGCTAATCATGTAGTAGATGTTGTTCAGAGAACGTAGCAGCAAACGCTATGAATCTGTGTTGACAATGGACTGAATTATGTCGATTTGAATAGAGTTATAATTGTTTTTTTTTTGCTACAGCCTGACCCGGTAGCCGTTAATTTGTATTTGCCATCCCGGCCGCCCAGGCTTTTACCGGGGATGTTATCCCCTGTCCCAATTGCTAATCATGTAGTATATGTTGTTCAGATAACGTAGTAGCAAGCATTATGAATCTGTGTTGAAAATTGATTGAATTATGTCCATTTGAATAGAGTTATATTTGTTTCTTGGCTACAGCCTGGCCCGGTAGACGTTACTGACACCCCAGCGTCCCTGGCTTTTATCGGGGGTGATATCCCCTGCCCCCTAGCTAATCATGTAGTAGATGTTGTTCAGACACGTAGCAGCAAAAATTAAGAAACTGTGTTGAATATGGACTGAATTATGTCGATTTGAATAGAGTTATAATTGTTTTTTTGGCTACAGCCTGGCCCGGTAGGCGTTGCTTTGTATTTGCCGTCCTGGCCTCTCAGGCTTTTACCGGGGATGTTATTCCCTGTCCCCCTAGCTAATCATGTAGTAGATGTTGTTCAGATAACGTAGAAGCAAATGTTATGAATCTGTGTTGAAAATTGTTTGAATGATGTCGATTTCAATCGAGTTATAATTGTTTTCTTGGCTACAGCCTGGCACGGTAACCGTTACTTTGTATTTGCCACGACGGCCTCCAGGGCTTTTACCGGGCAGGTTATACCCTGTCCCACTTGCTAATCATGTCGTATCTGTTGTACAGATAACGTAGCAGCAAACGTTATGAATCTGTGTTTAAAATGGACTGAATTATGTTGATTTGAATAGAGTTATAATTGTTTTCTCGGCTACAGCCTGGCCCGGTAGCCGTTACTTTCTATTTGACACCCCAGCGTCCCTGGCTTTTATCGGGGGTGGTATGCCCTGTCCCCCTTGCTATTCATGTAGTATAATTATGTTGTTCAGGTAACGTTGCAGCAAACATTATGAATTTGTGTTGAAAATAGATTGAATTATGTCGATTTGAATCAAGTTATAATTGTTTTCTTGGCTACAGCCTGGCTCATTAGCCGTTACTTTGTATTTCCCATCCCGGCCGCCAAGGCTTTTAGCGGGGATGATATCCCTTGTCCCACTAGCTAATCATGTAGTAAATGTTGTTCAGATAACGTAGCAGGAAAACTATGAATCTGTGTTTAAAATTGACTGAATTATGTCGATTTGAATCGAGTTATAATTGTTTTCTTGGCTAAAGCCTGGCTCGGTAGCCGTTACTTTGTATTTGCGATCCCGGCCGCCAAGGCTTTTAGCGGGGATGATATCCCTTGTCCCACTAGCTAATCATGTAGTAGATGTTGTTCAGATAACGTAGCAGCAAACGTTATGAATCTGGGTGGAAAAGTTATTGAATGATGTCGATTTGAATGAAGTTATGATTGTTTTCTTGGCTACATCCTTGCCCGGTAGACTTTTACTTTGCACTTGTCTCCCCGGCCGCCCGGGTAGTTATCGCGGGTGGAATCCCCTGTCCCACTAGCTAATCATGTAGAAAATGTGGTTCAGATAACGTAGCTGCAAAAATTATGAATCTGTGTTAAAAATAGATTGAATTATGTCGATTTGAATAGAGTTATAACTGTTTTTTTGGCTACAGTATGGCATGGTAGCCTTTACTTAGTATTAACCATCCCGGCCTCCTAGGATTTTAACGGGGGTGATATCCCTTGCCCCGCTAGCTAATCATGTAGTAGATGTTGTTCAGAGAACGTAGCAGCAAACGCTATGAATCTGTGTTGACAATGGACTGAATTATGTCGATTTGAATAGAGTTATAATTGTTTTTTTTTTGCTACAGCCTGACCCGGTAGCCGTTAATTTGTATTTGCCATCCCGGCCGCCCAGGCTTTTACCGGGGATGTTATCCCCTGTCCCAATTGCTAATCATGTAGTATATGTTGTTCAGATAACGTAGTAGCAAGCATTATGAATCTGTGTTGAAAATTGATTGAATTATGTCCATTTGAATAGAGTTATATTTGTTTCTTGGCTACAGCCTGGCCCGGTAGCCGTTACTGACACCCCAGCGTCCCTGGCTTTTATCGGGGGTGATATCCCCTGCCCCCTAGCTAATCATGTAGTAGATGTTGTTCAGATAACGTAGCAGCAAAAATTAAGAATCTGTGTTGAAAATGGACTGAATTATGTCGATTTGAATAGAGTTATAATTGTTTTTTTGGCTACAGCCTGGCCCGGTAGCCGTTGCTTTGTATTTGCCGTCCTGGCCTCTCAGGCTTTTACCGGGGATGTTATTCCCTGTCCCCCTAGCTAATCATGTAGTAGATGTTGTTCAGATAACGTAGAAGTAAATGTTATGAATCTGTGTTGAAAATTGTTTGAATGATGTCGATTTCAATCGAGTTATAATTGTTTTCTTGGCTACAGCCTGGCACGGTAACCGTTACTTTGTATTTGCCAACCCGGCCTCCAGGGCTTTTACCGGGCAGGTTATACCCTGTCCCACTTGCTTATCATGTAGTATTTGTTGTACAGATAACGTAGCAGCAAACGTTATGAATCTGTGTTTAAAATGGACTGAATTATGTTGATTTGAATAGAGTTATAATTGTTTTCTTGGTTACAGCCTGGCCCGGTAGCCGTTACTTTCTAATTGACACCCCAGCGTCCCTGGCTTTTATCGGGGGTGGTATGCCCTGTCCCCCTTTCTATTCATGTAGTATGATTATGTTGTTCAGGTAACGTTGCAGCAAACATTATGAATTTGTGTTGAAAATAGATTGAATTATGTCGATTTGAATCAAGTTATGATTGTTTTCTTGGCTAAAGCCTGGCTCATTAGCCGTTACTTTGTATTTCCCATCCCGGCCGCCAAGGCTTTTAGCGGGGATGATATCCCTTGTCCCACTAGCTAATCATGTAGTAAATGTTGTTCAGATAACCTAGCAGGAAAACTATGAATCTGTGTTTAAAATTGACTGAATTATGTCGATTTGAATCGAGTTATAATTGTTTTCTTGGCTAAAGCCTGGCTCGGTAGCCGTTACTTTGTATTTGCGATCCCGGCCGCCAAGGCTTTTAGCGGGGATGATATCCCTTGTCCCACTAGCTAATCATGTAGTAGATGTTGTTCAGATAACGTAGCAGCAAACGTTATGAATCTGGATGGAAAAGTTATTGAATGATGTCGATTTGAATGAAGTTATGATTGTTTTCTTGGAAAAACATCCTTGCCCGGTAGACTTTTACTTTGCACTTGTCTCCCCGGCCGCCCGGGTAGTTATCGGGGGTGGAATCCCATGTCCCACTTGCTTATCATGTAGTATTTGTTGTTCAGATAACGTAGCAGCAAACGTTATGAATCTGTGTTTAAAATGGCCTGAATTATGTCGATTTGAATAGAGTTTTAATTGTTTTCTTGGCTAAAGCCTGGCACGGTAACCGTTACTTTGTTTTTGGCACCCCGGCCTCCAGGGCTTTTTTCCAGGGATGTTATTCCCTGTCCCTCTTGCTAATCATGTAGTATATGTTGTTCAGATAACGTAGCAGCAAACGTTATGAATCTGTGTTTAAAATTGACTGAATTATGTCGATTTGAATCAAGTTATAATTGTTTTCTTGGCTAAAGCCTGGCTCGGTAGCCGTTACTTTGTATTTGCGATCCCGGCCGCCAAGGCTTTTAGCGGGGATGATATTCCTTGTCCCACTAGCTAATCATGTAGTAGATGTTGTTCAGATAACGTAGCAGCAAACGTTATGAATCTGGGTGGAAAAGTTATTGAATGATGTCGATTTGAATGAAGTTATGATTGTTTTCTTGGCTACATCCTTGCCCGGTAGACTTTTACTTTGCACTTGTCTCCCCGGCCGCCCGGGTAGTTATCGGAGGTGGAATCCCCTGTCCCACTAGCTAATCATGTAGAAAATGTGGTTCAGATAACGTAGCTGCAAAAATTATGAATCTGTGTTAAAAATAGATTGAATTATGTCGATTTGAATAGAGTTATAACTGTTTTTTTGGCTGCAGTATGGCATGGTAGCCTTTACTTAGTATTTACCATCCCGGCCGCCTAGGATTTTAACGGGGGTGATATCCCTTGCCCCGCTAGCTAATCATGTAGTAGATGTTGTTCAGAGAACGTAGTAGCGAAGTAATGAATCTGTGTTGACAATGGAATGAATCATGTCATTTTGAATCGAGTTATAATTGTTTTCTTGGCTACAGTCTGTCCCGTTAGCCGTTTCTTTGTATTTGCCACCCCGGCCGCCCAGGCTTTTACCGGGGATGTTATCCCCTGTCCCACTTGCTAATCATGTAGTATTTGTTGTTCAGATAACGTAGCAGCAAACGTTATGAATCTGTGTTTAAAATGGACTGAATTATGTCGATTTGAATAGAGTTTTAATTGTTTTCTGAACAACAGCCATGCACTGTAGTTGTTACCTTGTATTTGTCACCCCGACCGCCCAGGCTTTTTTCCAGGAATGTTATTCCCTGTCCCTCTTGCTAATCATGTAGTATATGTTGTTCAGATAACGTAGCAGCAAACGTTATGAATCTGTGTTTAAAATGGACTGAATTATGTCGATTTGAATAGAGTAATAATTGTTTTTTTTTGCTACAGCCTGACCCGGTAGCCGTTACTTTGTATTTGCCATCCCGGCCGCCCATGCTTTTACCGGGGATGTTATCCCCTGTCCCAATTGCTAATCATGTAGTATATGTTGTTCAGATAACGTAGTAGCAAGCATTATGAATCTGTGTTGAAAATTGATTGAATTATGTCGATTTGAATAGAGTTATATTTGTTTCTTGGCTACAGCCTGGCCCGGTAGCCGTTACTGACACCCCAGCGTCCCTGGCTTTTATCGGGGGTGATATCCCCTGCCCCCTAGCTAATCATGTAGTAAATGTTGTTCAGATAACGTAGCAGCAAAAATTAAGAATCTGTGTTGAAAATGGACTGAATTATGTGGATTTGAATAGAGTTATAATTGTTTCTTTGGCTACAGCCTGGCCCGGTAGCCGTTGCTTTGTATTTGCCGTCCTGGCCTCTCAGGCTTTTACCGGGGATGTTATTCCCTGTCCCCCTAGCTAATCATGTAGTAGATGTTGTTCAGATAACGTAGAAGCAAATGTTATGAATCTGTGTTGAAAATGTTTGAATGATGTCGATTTCAATCGAGTTATAATTGTTTTCTGAACAACAGCCATGCACTGTAGTTGTTACCTTGTATTTGTTAGCCCGACCGCCCAGGCTTTTTTACCAGGGATGTTATTCCATGTCCCACTTGCTAATCATGTAGTATATGTTGTTCAGATAACGTAGAAGCAAACGTTATGAATCTGTGTTTAAAATGGACTGAATTATGTCGATTTGAATAGAGTTATAATTGTTTTTTTTGCTACAGCCTGGCCCGGTAGCCGTTGCTTTGTATTTGCCGTCCTGGCCTCTCAGGCTTTTACCGGGGATGTTATTCCCTGTCCCCCTAGCTAATCATGTAGTATATGTTGTTCAGATAACGTAGAAGCAAATGTTATGAATCTGTGTTGAAAATTGTTTGAATTATGTCGATTTGAATAGAGTTATAATTGTTTTTTTTGCTACAGCCTGGCCCGGTAGCCGTTACTTTGTATTTGACACCCCAGCCTCCCGGGCTTTTATCGGGATTGGTATGCCCTGTCTCCCTTGCTATTCATGTAGTATATGTTGTTCAAGTAACGTAGCAGCAAACATTATGAATCTGTGTTTAAAATTGACTGAATTATGTCGATTTGAATCGAGTTATAATTGTTTTCTTGGCTAAAGCCTGGCTCGGTAGCCGTTACTTTGTATTTGCGATCCCGGCCGCCAAGGCTTTAAGCGGGGATGATATCCCTTGTCCCACTAGCTAATCATGTAGTAGATGTTGTTCAGATAACGTAGCAGCAAACGTTATGAATCTGGGTGGAAAAGTTATTGAATAATGTCGATTTGAATGAAGTTATGATTGTTTTCTTGGCTACATCCTTGCCCGGTAGACTTTTACTTTGCACTTGTCTCCCCGGCCGCCCGGGTAGTTATCGGGAGTGGAATCCCCTGTCCCACTAGCTAATCATGTAGAAAATGTGGTTCAGATAACGTAGCTGCAAAAATTATGAATCTGTGTTAAAAATAGATTGAATTATGTCGATTTGAATAGAGTTATAACTGTTTTTTTGGCTACAGTATGGCATGGTAGCCTTTACTTAGTATTTACCATCCCGGACGCCTAGGATTTTAACGGGGGTGATATCCCTTGCCCCGCTAGCTAATCATGTAGTAGATGTTGTTCAGAGAACGTGGTAGCGAAGTAATGAGTCTGTGTTGACAATGGACTGAATCATGTCATTTTGAATCGAGTTATAATTGTTTTCTTGGCTACAGTCTGTCCCGTTAGCCGTTTCTTTGTATTTGCCACCCGGCCGCCCAGGCTTTTACCGGGGATGTTATCCCCTGTCCCACTTGCTAATCATGTAGTATTTGTTGTTTAGACAACGTAGCAGCAAACGTTATGAATCTGTGTTTAAAATGGACTGAATTATGTCGATTTGAACAGAGTTTTAATTGTTTTCTGAACAACAGCCATGCACTGTAGTTGTTACCTTGTATTTGTCACACCGACCGCCCAGGCTTTTTTCCAGGGATGTTATTCCCTGTCCCTCTTGCTAATCATGTAGTATATGTTGTTCAGATAACGTAGCAGCAAACGTTATGAATCTGTGTTTAAAATGGACTGAATTATGTCGATTTGAATAGAGTTATAATTGTTTCTTTGGCAACAGCCTGACCCGGTAGCCGTTACTTTGTATTTGCCATCCCGGCCGCCCAGGCTTTTACCGGGGATGTTATCCCCTGTCCCAATTGCTAATCATGTAGTATATGTTGTTCAGATAACGTAGTAGCAAGCATTATGAATCTGTGTTGAAAATTGATTGAATTATGTCGATTTGAATAGAGTTATATTTGTTTCTTGGCTACAGCCTGGCCCGGTAGCCGTTACTGACACCCCAGCGTCCCTGGCTTTTATCGGGGGTGATATCCCCTGCCCCCTAGCTAATCATGTAGTAGATGTTGTTCAGACAACGTAGCAGCAAAAATTAAGAATCTGTGTTGAAAATGGACTGAATTATGTCGATTTGAATAGAGTTATAATTGTTTCTTTGGCTACAGCCTGGCCCGGTAGCCGTTGCTTTGTATTTGCCGTCCTGGCCTCTCAGGCGTTTACCGGGGATGTTATTCCCTGTCCCCCTAGCTAATCATGTAGTAGATGTTGTTCAGATAACGTAGAAGCAAATGTTATGAATCTGTGTTGAAAATTGTTTGAATGATGTCGATTTCAATCGAGTTATAATTGTTTTCTTGGCTACAGCCTGGCACGGTAACCGTTACTTTGTATTTGCCACGACGGCCTCCAGGGCTTTTACCGGGCAGGTTATACCCTGTCCCACTTGCTAATCATGTCGTATTTGTTGTTCAGATAACGTAGCAGCAAACGTTATGAATCTGTGTTTAAAATTGACTGAATTATGTCGATTTGAATCGAGTTATAATTGTTTTCTTGGCTAAAGCCTGGCTCGGTAGCCGTTACTTTGTATTTGCGATCCCGGCCGCCAAGGCTTTTAGCGGGGATGATATTCCTTGTCCCACTAGCTAATCATGTAGTAGATGTTGTTCAGATAACGTAGCAGCAAATAATGAATCTGGGTGGAAAATTTATTGAATGATGTCGATTTGAATGAAGTTATGATTGTTTTCTTGGCTACATCCTTGCCCGGTAGACTTTTACTTTGCACTTGTCTCCCCGGCCGCCCGGGTAGTTATCGGAGGTGGAATCCCCTGTCCCACTAGCTAATCATGTAGAAAATGTGGTTCAGATAACGTAGCTGCAAAAATTATGAATCTGTGTTAAAAATAGATTGAATTATGTCGATTTGAATAGAGTTATAACTGTTTTTTTGGCTGCAGTATGGCATGGTAGCCTTTACTTAGTATTTACCATCCCGGCCGCCTAGGATTTTAACGGGGGTGATATCCCTTGCCCCGCTAGCTAATCATGTAGTAGATGTTGTTCAGAGAACGTAGTAGCGAAGTAATGAATCTGTGTTGACAATGGAATGAATCATGTCATTTTGAATCGAGTTATAATTGTTTTCTTGGCTACAGTCTGTCCCGTTAGCCGTTTCTTTGTATTTGCCACCCCGGCCGCCCAGGCTTTTACCGGGGATGTTATCCCCTGTCCCACTTGCTAATCATGTAGTATTTGTTGTTCAGATAACGTAGCAGCAAACGTTATGAATCTGTGTTTAAAATGGACTGAATTATGTCGATTTGAATAGAGTTTTAATTGTTTTCTGAACAACAGCCATGCACTGTAGTTGTTACCTTGTATTTGTCACCCCGACCGCCCAGGCTTTTTTCCAGGGATGTTATTCCCTGTCCCTCTTGCTAATCATGTAGTATATGTTGTTCAGATAACGTAGCAGCAAACGTTATGAATCTGTGTTTAAAATGGACTGAATTATGTCGATTTGAATAGAGTTATAATTGTTTTTTTTTGCTACAGCCTGACCCGGTAGCCGTTACTTTGTATTTGCCATCCCGGCCGCCCATGCTTTTACCGGGGATGTTATCCCCTGTCCCAATTGCTAATCATGTAGTATATGTTGTTCAGATAACGTAGTAGCAAGCATTATGAATCTGTGTTGAAAATTGATTGAATTATGTCGATTTGAATAGAGTTATATTTGTTTCTTGGCTACAGCCTGGCCTGGTAGCCGTTACTGACACCCCAGCGTCCCTGGCTTTTATCGGGGGTGATATCCCCTGCCCCCTAGCTAATCATGTAGTAAATGTTGTTCAGATAACGTAGCAGCAAAAATTAAGAATCTGTGTTGAAAATGGACTGAATTATGTGGATTTGAATAGAGTTATAATTGTTTCTTTGGCTACAGCCTGGCCCGGTAGCCGTTGCTTTGTATTTGCCGTCCTGGCCTCTCAGGCTTTTACCGGGGATGTTATTCCCTGTCCCCCTAGCTAATCATGTAGTAGATGTTGTTCAGATAACGTAGAAGCAAATGTTATGAATCTGTGTTGAAAATGTTTGAATGATGTCGATTTCAATCGAGTTATAATTGTTTTCTGAACAACAGCCATGCACTGTAGTTGTTACCTTGTATTTGTTAGCCCGACCGCCCAGGCTTTTTTACCAGGGATGTTATTCCATGTCCCACTTGCTAATCATGTAGTATATGTTGTTCAGATAACGTAGAAGCAAACGTTATGAATCTGTGTTTAAAATGGACTGAATTATGTCGATTTGAATAGAGTTATAATTGTTTTTTTTGCTACAGCCTGGCCCGGTAGCCGTTGCTTTGTATTTGCCGTCCTGGCCTCTCAGGCTTTTACCGGGGATGTTATTCCCTGTCCCCCTAGCTAATCATGTAGTATATGTTGTTCAGATAACGTAGAAGCAAATGTTATGAATCTGTGTTGAAAATTGTTTGAATTATGTCGATTTGAATAGAGTTATAATTGTTTTTTTTGCTACAGCCTGGCCCGGTAGCCGTTACTTTGTATTTGACACCCCAGCCTCCCGGGCTTTTATCGGGATTGGTATGCCCTGTCTCCCTTGCTATTCATGTAGTATATGTTGTTCAAGTAACGTAGCAGCAAACATTATGAATCTGTGTTTAAAATTGACTGAATTATGTCGATTTGAATCGAGTTATAATTGTTTTCTTGGCTAAAGCCTGGCTCGGTAGCCGTTACTTTGTATTTGCGATCCCGGCCGCCAAGGCTTTAAGCGGGGATGATATCCCTTATCCCACTAGCTAATCATGTAATAGATGTTGTTCAGATAACGTAGCAGCAAACGTTATGAATCTGGGTGGAAAAGTTATTGAATAATGTCGATTTGAATGAAGTTATGATTGTTTTCTTGGCTACATCCTTGCCCGGTAGACTTTTACTTTGCACTTGTCTCCCCGGCCGCCCGGGTAGTTATCGGGAGTGGAATCCCCTGTCCCACTAGCTAATCATGTAGAAAATGTGGTTCAGATAACGTAGCTGCAAAAATTATGAATCTGTGTTAAAAATAGATTGAATTATGTCGATTTGAATAGAGTTATAACTGTTTTTTTGGCTACAGTATGGCATGGTAGCCTTTACTTAGTATTTACCATCCCGGACGCCTAGGATTTTAACGGGGGTGATATCCCTTGCCCCGCTAGCTAATCATGTAGTAGATGTTGTTCAGAGAACGTGGTAGCGAAGTAATGAGTCTGTGTTGACAATGGACTGAATCATGTCATTTTGAATCGAGTTATAATTGTTTTCTTGGCTTCAGTCTGTCCCGTTAGCCGTTTCTTTGTATTTGCCACCCGGCCGCCCAGGCTTTTACCGGGGATGTTATCCCCTGTCCCACTTGCTAATCATGTAGTATTTGTTGTTTAGACAACGTAGCAGCAAACGTTATGAATCTGTGTTTAAAATGGACTGAATTATGTCGATTTGAACAGAGTTTTAATTGTTTTCTGAACAACAGCCATGCACTGTAGTTGTTACCTTGTATTTGTCACCCCGACCGCCCAGGCTTTTTTCCAGGGATGTTATTCCCTGTCCCTCTTGCTAATCATGTAGTATATGTTGTTCAGATAACGTAGCAGCAAACGTTATGAATCTGTGTTTAAAATGGACTGAATTATGTCGATTTGAATAGAGTTATAATTGTTTCTTCGGCAACAGCCTGACCCGGTAGCCGTTACTTTGTATTTGCCATCCCGGCCGCCCAGGCTTTTACCGGGGATGTTATCCCCTGTCCCAATTGCTAATCATGTAGTATATGTTGTTCAGATAACGTAGTAGCAAGCATTATGAATCTGTGTTGAAAATTGATTGAATTATGTCGATTTGAATAGAGTTATATTTGTTTCTTGGCTACAGCCTGGCCCGGTAGCCGTTACTGACACCCCAGCGTCCCTGGCTTTTATCGGGGGTGATATCCCCTGCCCCCTAGCTAATCATGTAGTAGATGTTGTTCAGACAACGAAGCAGCAAAAATTAAGAATCTGTGTTGAAAATGGACTGAATTATGTCGATTTGAATAGAGTTATAATTGTTTCTTTGGCTACAGCCTGGCCCGGTAGCCGTTGCTTTGTATTTGCCGTCCTGGCCTCTCAGGCGTTTACCGGGGATGTTATTCCCTGTCCCCCTAGCTAATCATGTAGTATTTGTTGTTCAGATAACGTAGCAGCAAACGTTATGAATCTGTGTTTAAAATGGACTGAATTATGTCGATTTGAATAGAGTTTTAATTGTTTTCTGAACAACAGCCATGCACTGTAGTTGTTACCTTGTATTTGTCACCCCGACCGCCCAGGCTTTTTTCCAGGGATGTTATTCCCTGTCCCTCTTGCTAATCATGTAGTATATGTTGTTCAGATAACGTAGCAGCAAACGTTATGAATCTGTGTTTAAAATGGACTGAATTATGTCGATTTGAATAGAGTAATAATTGTTTTTTTTTGCTACAGCCTGACCCGGTAGCCGTTACTTTGTATTTGCCATCCCGGCCGCCCATGCTTTTACCGGGGATGTTATCCCCTGTCCCAATTGCTAATCATGTAGTATATGTTGTTCAGATAACGTAGTAGCAAGCATTATGAATCTGTGTTGAAAATTGATTGAATTATGTCGATTTGAATAGAGTTATATTTGTTTCTTGGCTACAGCCTGGCCCGGTAGCCGTTACTGACACCCCAGCGTCCCTGGCTTTTATCGGGGGTGATATCCCCTGCCCCCTAGCTAATCATGTAGTAAATGTTGTTCAGATAACGTAGCAGCAAAAATTAAGAATCTGTGTTGAAAATGGACTGAATTATGTGGATTTGAATAGAGTTATAATTGTTTCTTTGGCTACAGCCTGGCCCGGTAGCCGTTGCTTTGTATTTGCCGTCCTGGCCTCTCAGGCTTTTACCGGGGATGTTATTCCCTGTCCCCCTAGCTAATCATGTAGTAGATGTTGTTCAGATAACGTAGAAGCAAATGTTATGAATCTGTGTTGAAAATGTTTGAATGATGTCGATTTCAATCGAGTTATAATTGTTTTCTGAACAACAGCCATGCACTGTAGTTGTTACCTTGTATTTGTTAGCCCGACCGCCCAGGCTTTTTTACCAGGGATGTTATTCCATGTCCCACTTGCTAATCATGTAGTATATGTTGTTCAGATAACGTAGAAGCAAACGTTATGAATCTGTGTTTAAAATGGACTGAATTATGTCGATTTGAATAGAGTTATAATTGTTTTTTTTGCTACAGCCTGGCCCGGTAGCCGTTGCTTTGTATTTGCCGTCCTGGCCTCTCAGGCTTTTACCGGGGATGTTATTCCCTGTCCCCCTAGCTAATCATGTAGTATATGTTGTTCAGATAACGTAGAAGCAAATGTTATGAATCTGTGTTGAAAATTGTTTGAATTATGTCGATTTGAATAGAGTTATAATTGTTTTTTTTGCTACAGCCTGGCCCGGTAGCCGTTACTTTGTATTTGACACCCCAGCCTCCCGGGCTTTTATCGGGATTGGTATGCCCTGTCTCCCTTGCTATTCATGTAGTATATGTTGTTCAAGTAACGTAGCAGCAAACATTATGAATCTGTGTTTAAAATTGACTGAATTATGTCGATTTGAATCGAGTTATAATTGTTTTCTTGGCTAAAGCCTGGCTCGGTAGCCGTTACTTTGTATTTGCGATCCCGGCCGCCAAGGCTTTAAGCGGGGATGATATCCCTTGTCCCACTAGCTAATCATGTAGTAGATGTTGTTCAGATAACGTAGCAGCAAACGTTATGAATCTGGGTGGAAAAGTTATTGAATAATGTCGATTTGAATGAAGTTATGATTGTTTTCTTGGCTACATCCTTGCCCGGTAGACTTTTACTTTGCACTTGTCTCCCCGGCCGCCCGGGTAGTTATCGGGAGTGGAATCCCCTGTCCCACTAGCTAATCATGTAGAAAATGTGGTTCAGATAACGTAGCTGCAAAAATTATGAATCTGTGTTAAAAATAGATTGAATTATGTCGATTTGAATAGAGTTATAACTGTTTTTTTTGGCTACAGTATGGCATGGTAGCCTTTACTTAGTATTTACCATCCCGGACGCCTAGGATTTTAACGGGGGTGATATCCCTTGCCCCGCTAGCTAATCATGTAGTAAATGTTGTTCAGATAACGTAGCAGCAAAAATTAAGAATCTGTGTTGAAAATGGACTGAATTATGTGGATTTGAATAGAGTTATAATTGTTTCTTTGGCTACAGCCTGGCCCGGTAGCCGTTGCTTTGTATTTGCCGTCCTGGCCTCTCAGGCTTTTACCGGGGATGTTATTCCCTGTCCCCCTAGCTAATCATGTAGTAGATGTTGTTCAGATAACGTAGAAGCAAATGTTATGAATCTGTGTTGAAAATGTTTGAATGATGTCGATTTCAATCGAGTTATAATTGTTTTCTGAACAACAGCCATGCACTGTAGTTGTTACCTTGTATTTGTTAGCCCGACCGCCCAGGCTTTTTTACCAGGGATGTTATTCCATGTCCCACTTGCTAATCATGTAGTATATGTTGTTCAGATAACGTAGAAGCAAACGTTATGAATCTGTGTTTAAAATGGACTGAATTATGTCGATTTGAATAGAGTTATAATTGTTTTTTTTTGCTACAGCCTGGCCCGGTAGCCGTTGCTTTGTATTTGCCGTCCTGGCCTCTCAGGCTTTTACCGGGGATGTTATTCCCTGTCCCCCTAGCTAATCATGTAGTATATGTTGTTCAGATAACGTAGAAGCAAATGTTATGAATCTGTGTTGAAAATTGTTTGAATTATGTCGATTTGAATAGAGTTATAATTGTTTTTTTTGCTACAGCCTGGCCCGGTAGCCGTTACTTTGTATTTGACACCCCAGCCTCCCGGGCTTTTATCGGGATTGGTATGCCCTGTCTCCCTTGCTATTCATGTAGTATATGTTGTTCAAGTAACGTAGCAGCAAACATTATGAATCTGTGTTTAAAATTGACTGAATTATGTCGATTTGAATCGAGTTATAATTGTTTTCTTGGCTAAAGCCTGGCTCGGTAGCCGTTACTTTGTATTTGCGATCCCGGCCGCCAAGGCTTTAAGCGGGGATGATATCCCTTGTCCCACTAGCTAATCATGTAGTAGATGTTGTTCAGATAACGTAGCAGCAAACGTTATGAATCTGGGTGGAAAAGTTATTGAATAATGTCGATTTGAATGAAGTTATGATTGTTTTCTTGGCTACATCCTTGCCCGGTAGACTTTTACTTTGCACTTGTCTCCCCGGCCGCCCGGGTAGTTATCGGGAGTGGAATCCCCTGTCCCACTAGCTAATCATGTAGAAAATGTGGTTCAGATAACGTAGCTGCAAAAATTATGAATCTGTGTTAAAAATAGATTGAATTATGTCGATTTGAATAGAGTTATAACTGTTTTTTTTGGCTACAGTATGGCATGGTAGCCTTTACTTAGTATTTACCATCCCGGACGCCTAGGATTTTAACGGGGGTGATATCCCTTGCCCCGCTAGCTAATCATGTAGTAAATGTTGTTCAGATAACGTAGCAGCAAAAATTAAGAATCTGTGTTGAAAATGGACTGAATTATGTGGATTTGAATAGAGTTATAATTGTTTCTTTGGCTACAGCCTGGCCCGGTAGCCGTTGCTTTGTATTTGCCGTCCTGGCCTCTCAGGCTTTTACCGGGGATGTTATTCCCTGTCCCCCTAGCTAATCATGTAGTAGATGTTGTTCAGATAACGTAGAAGCAAATGTTATGAATCTGTGTTGAAAATGTTTGAATGATGTCGATTTCAATCGAGTTATAATTGTTTTCTGAACAACAGCCATGCACTGTAGTTGTTACCTTGTATTTGTTAGCCCGACCGCCCAGGCTTTTTTACCAGGGATGTTATTCCATGTCCCACTTGCTAATCATGTAGTATATGTTGTTCAGATAACGTAGAAGCAAACGTTATGAATCTGTGTTTAAAATGGACTGAATTATGTCGATTTGAATAGAGTTATAATTGTTTTTTTTGCTACAGCCTGGCCCGGTAGCCGTTGCTTTGTATTTGCCGTCCTGGCCTCTCAGGCTTTTACCGGGGATGTTATTCCCTGTCCCCCTAGCTAATCATGTAGTATATGTTGTTCAGATAACGTAGAAGCAAATGTTATGAATCTGTGTTGAAAATTGTTTGAATTATGTCGATTTGAATAGAGTTATAATTGTTTTTTTTGCTACAGCCTGGCCCGGTAGCCGTTACTTTGTATTTGACACCCCAGCCTCCCGGGCTTTTATCGGGATTGGTATGCCCTGTCTCCCTTGCTATTCATGTAGTATATGTTGTTCAAGTAACGTAGCAGCAAACATTATGAATCTGTGTTTAAAATTGACTGAATTATGTCGATTTGAATCGAGTTATAATTGTTTTCTTGGCTAAAGCCTGGCTCGGTAGCCGTTACTTTGTATTTGCGATCCCGGCCGCCAAGGCTTTTAGCGGGGATGATATCCCTTGTCCCACTAGCTAATCATGTAGTAGATGTTGTTCAGATAACGTAGTAGCGAAGTAATGAATCTGTGTTGACAATGGACTGAATCATGTCATTTTGAATCGAGTTATAATTTTTTTCTTGGCTTCAGTCTGTCCCGTTAGCCGTTTCTTTGTATTTGCCACCCGGCCGCCCAGGCTTTTACCGGGGATGTTATCCCCTGTCCCACTTGCTAATCATGTAGTATTTGTTGTTCAGATAACGTAGCAGCAAACGTTATGAATCTGTGTTTAAAATGGACTGAATTATGTCGATTTGAATAGAGTTTTAATTGTTTTCTGAACAACAGCCATGCACTGTAGTTGTTACCTTGTATTTGTCACCCCGACCACCCAGGCTTTTTTCCAGGGATGTTATTCCCTTTCCCTCTTGCTAATCATGTAGTATATGTTGTTCAGATAACGTAGCTGCAAACGTTATGAATCTGTGTTTAAAATGGACTGAATTATGTCGATTTGAATAGAGTTATAATTGTTTTTTTTGCTACAGCCTGACCCGGTAGCCGTTACTTTGTATTTCCCATCCCGGCCGCCAAGGCTTTTAGCGGGGATGATATCCCCTGCCCCCTAGCTAATCATGTAGTAGATGTTGTTCAGATAACGTAGCAGCAAAAATTAAGAATCTGTGTTGAAAATGGACTGAATTATGTGGATTTGAATAGAGTTATAATTGTTTCTTTGGCTACAGCCTGGCCCGGTAGCCGTTGCTTTGTATTTGCCGTCCTGGCCTCTCAGGCTTTTACCGGGGATGTTATTCCCTGTCCCCCTAGCTAATCATGTAGTAGATGTTGTTCAGATAACGTAGAAGTAAATGTTATGAATCTGTGTTGAAAATTGTTTGAATGATGTCGATTTCAATCGAGTTATAATTGTTTTCTTGGCTACAGCCTGGCACGGTAACCGTTACTTTGTATTTGCCAACCCGGCCTCCAGGGCTTTTACCGGGCAGGTTATATCCTGTCCCACTTGCTAATCATGTAGTATTTGTTGTACAGATAACGTAGCAGCAAACGTTATGAATCTGTGTTTAAAATGGACTGAATTATGTTGATTTGAATAGAGTTATAATTGTTTTCTTGGTTACAGCCTGGCCCGGTAGCCGTTACTTTGTATTTGACACCCCAGCGTCCCTGGCTTTTATCGGGGGTGGTATGCCCTGTCCCCCTTGCTATTCATTTAGTATAATTATGTTGTTCAGGTAACGTAGCATCAAAAAGTATGAATCTGTGTTTAAAATGGACTGAATTATATCGATTTGAATAGAGTTTTAATTGTTTTCTGAACAACAGCCATGCACTGTAGTTGTTACCTTGTATTTGTCAGCCCGACCGCCCAGGCTTTTTTACCAGGGATGTTATTCCATGTCCCACTTGCTAATCATGTAGTATATGTTGTTCAGATAACGTAGCAGCAAACGTTATGAATCTGTGTTTAAAATGGACTGAATTATGTCGATTTGAATAGAGTTATAATTGTTTTTTTTGCTACAGCCTGGCCCGGTAGCCGTTACTTTGTATTTGACACCCCAGCCTCCCGGGCTTTTATCGGGATTGGTATGCCCTGTCTCCCTTGCTATTCATGTAGTATATGTTGTTCAAGTAACGAAGCAGCAAACATTATGAATCTGTGTTTAAAATTGACTGAATTATGTCGATTTGAATGAAGTTATGATTGTTTTCTTGGCTACATCCTTGCCCGGTAGACTTTTACTTTGCACTTGTCTCCCCGGCCGCCCGGGTAGTTATCGGGGGTGGAATCCCCTGTCCCACTAGCTAATCATGTAGAAAATGTGGTTCAGATAACGTAGCTGCAAAAATTATGAATCTGTGTTAAAAATAGATTGAATTATGTCGATTTGAATAGAGTTATAACTGTTTTTTTGGCTACAGTATGGCATTGTAGCCTTTACTTAGTATTTACCATCCCGGACGCCTAGGATTTTAACGGGGGTGATATCCCTTGCCCCGCTAGCTAATCATGTAGTAGATGTTGTTCAGATAACGTAGCAGGAAAACTATGAATCTGTGTTGACAATGGACTGAATCATGTCATTTTGAATCGAGTTATAATTGTTTTCTTGGCTTCAGTCTGTCCCGTTAGCCGTTTCTTTGTATTTGCCACCCGGCCGCCCAGGCTTTTACCGGGGATGTTATCCCCTGTCCCACTTGCTAATCATGTAGTATTTGTTGTTCAGACAACGTAGCAGCAAACGTTATGAATCTGTGTTTAAAATGGACTGAATTATGTCGATTTGAATAGAGTTATAATTGTTTTCTTGGTTACAGCCTGGCCCGGTAGCCGTTACTTTGTATTTGACACCCCAGCGTCCCTGGCTTTTATCGGGGGTGGTATGCCCTGTCCCCCTTGCTATTCATGTAGTATAATTATGTTGTTCAGGTAACGTTGCAGCAAACATTATGAATTTGTGTTGAAAATAGATTGAATTATGTCGATTTGAATCAAGTTATAATTGTTTTCTTGGCTACAGCCTGGCTCATTAGCCGTTACTTTGTATTTCCCATCCCGGCCGCCAAGGCTTTTAGCGGGGATGATATCCCTTGTCCCACTAGCTAATCATGTTGTAAATGTTGTTCAGATAACCTAGCAGGAAAACTATGAATCTGTGTTTAAAATTGACTGAATTATGTCGATTTGAATCGAGTTATAATTGTTTTCTTGGCTAAAGCCTGGCTCGGTAGCCGTTACTTTGTATTTGCGATCCCGGCCGCCAAGGCTTTTAGCGGGGATGATATCCCTTGTCCCACTAGCTAATCATGTAGTAGATGTTGTTCAGATAACGTAGTAGCGAAGTAATGAATCTGTGTTGACAATGGACTGAATCATGTCATTTTGAATCGAGTTATAATTTTTTTCTTGGCTTCAGTCTGTCCCGTTAGCCGTTTCTTTGTATTTGCCACCCGGCCGCCCAGGCTTTTACCGGGGATGTTATCCCCTGTCCCACTTGCTAATCATGTAGTATTTGTTGTTCAGATAACGTAGCAGCAAACGTTATGAATCTGTGTTTAAAATGGACTGAATTATGTCGATTTGAATAGAGTTTTAATTGTTTTCTGAACAACAGCCATGCACTGTAGTTGTTACCTTGTATTTGTCACCCCGACCGCCCAGGCTTTTTTCCAGGGATGTTATTCCCTTTCCCTCTTGCTAATCATGTAGTATATGTTGTTCAGATAACGTAGCAGCAAACGTTATGAATCTGTGTTTAAAATGGACTGAATTATGTCGATTTGAATAGAGTTATAATTGTTTTTTTTGCTACAGCCTGACCCGGTAGCCGTTACTTTGTATTTCCCATCCCGGCCGCCAAGGCTTTTAGCGGGGATGATATCCCCTGCCCCCTAGCTAATCATGTAGTAGATGTTGTTCAGATAACGTAGCAGCAAAAATTAAGAATCTGTGTTGAAAATGGACTGAATTATGTGGATTTGAATAGAGTTATAATTGTTTCTTTGGCTACAGCCTGGCCCGGTAGCCGTTGCTTTGTATTTGCCGTCCTGGCCTCTCAGGCTTTTACCGGGGATGTTATTCCCTGTCCCCCTAGCTAATCATGTAGTAGATGTTGTTCAGATAACGTAGAAGTAAATGTTATGAATCTGTGTTGAAAATTGTTTGAATGATGTCGATTTCAATCGAGTTATAATTGTTTTCTTGGCTACAGCCTGGCACGGTAACCGTTACTTTGTATTTGCCAACCCGGCCTCCAGGGCTTTTACCGGGCAGGTTATATCCTGTCCCACTTGCTAATCATGTAGTATTTGTTGTACAGATAACGTAGCAGCAAACGTTATGAATCTGTGTTTAAAATGGACTGAATTATGTTGATTTGAATAGAGTTATAATTGTTTTCTTGGTTACAGCCTGGCCCGGTAGCCGTTACTTTGTATTTGACACCCCAGCGTCCCTGGCTTTTATCGGGGGTGGTATGCCCTGTCCCCCTTGCTATTCATTTAGTATAATTATGTTGTTCAGGTAACGTAGCATCAAAAAGTATGAATCTGTGTTTAAAATGGACTGAATTATATCGATTTGAATAGAGTTTTAATTGTTTTCTGAACAACAGCCATGCACTGTAGTTGTTACCTTGTATTTGTCAGCCCGACCGCCCAGGCTTTTTTACCAGGGATGTTATTCCATGTCCCACTTGCTAATCATGTAGTATATGTTGTTCAGATAACGTAGCAGCAAACGTTATGAATCTGTGTTTAAAATGGACTGAATTATGTCGATTTGAATAGAGTTATAATTGTTTTTTTTGCTACAGCCTGGCCCGGTAGCCGTTACTTTGTATTTGACACCCCAGCCTCCCGGGCTTTTATCGGGATTGGTATGCCCTGTCTCCTTTGCTATTCATGTAGTATATGTTGTTCAAGTAACGAAGCAGCAAACATTATGAATCTGTGTTTAAAATTGACTGAATTATGTCGATTTGAATCGAGTTATAATTGTTTTCTTGGCTAAAGCCTGGCTCGGTAGCCGTTACTTTGTATTTGCGATCCCGGCCGCCAAGGCTTTAAGCGGGGATGATATCCCTTGTCCCACTAGCTAATCATGTAGTAGATGTTGTTCAGATAACCTAGCAGGAAAACTATGAATCTGTGTTTAAAATTGACTGAATTATGTCGATTTGAATGAAGTTATGATTGTTTTCTTGGCTACATCCTTGCCCGGTAGACTTTTACTTTGCACTTGTCTCCCCGGCCGCCCGGGTAGTTATCGGGGGTGGAATCCCCTGTCCCACTAGCTAATCATGTAGAAAATGTGGTTCAGATAACGTAGCTGCAAAAATTATGAATCTGTGTTAAAAATAGATTGAATTATGTCGATTTGAATAGAGTTATAACTGTTTTTTTGGCTACAGTATGGCATTGTAGCCTTTACTTAGTATTTACCATCCCGGACGCCTAGGATTTTAACGGGGGTGATATCCCTTGCCCCGCTAGCTAATCATGTAGTAGATGTTGTTCAGATAACGTAGCAGGAAAACTATGAATCTGTGTTGACAATGGACTGAATCATGTCATTTTGAATCGAGTTATAATTGTTTTCTTGGCTTCAGTCTGTCCCGTTAGCCGTTTCTTTGTATTTGCCACCCGGCCGCCCAGGCTTTTACCGGGGATGTTATCCCCTGTCCCACTTGCTAATCATGTAGTATTTGTTGTTCAGACAACGTAGCAGCAAACGTTATGAATCTGTGTTTAAAATGGACTGAATTATGTCGATTTGAATAGAGTTATAATTGTTTTCTTGGTTACAGCCTGGCCCGGTAGCCGTTACTTTGTATTTGACACCCCAGCGTCCCTGGCTTTTATCGGGGGTGGTATGCCCTGTCCCCCTTGCTATTCATGTAGTATAATTATGTTGTTCAGGTAACGTTGCAGCAAACATTATGAATTTGTGTTGAAAATAGATTGAATTATGTCGATTTGAATCAAGTTATAATTGTTTTCTTGGCTACAGCCTGGCTCATTAGCCGTTACTTTGTATTTCCCATCCCGGCCGCCAAGGCTTTTAGCGGGGATGATATCCCTTGTCCCACTAGCTAATCATGTTGTAAATGTTGTTCAGATAACCTAGCAGGAAAACTATGAATCTGTGTTTAAAATTGACTGAATTATGTCGATTTGAATCGAGTTATAATTGTTTTCTTGGCTAAAGCCTGGCTCGGTAGCCGTTACTTTGTATTTGCGATCCCGGCCGCCAAGGCTTTTAGCGGGGATGATATCCCTTGTCCCACTAGCTAATCATGTAGTAGATGTTGTTCAGATAACGTAGTAGCGAAGTAATGAATCTGTGTTGGCAATGGACTGAATCATGTCATTTTGAATCGAGTTATAATTTTTTTCTTGGCTTCAGTCTGTCCTGTTAGCCGTTTCTTTGTATTTGCCACCCGGCCGCCCAGGCTTTTACCGGGGATGTTATCCCCTGTCCCACTTGCTAATCATGTAGTATTTGTTGTTCAGATAACGTAGCAGCAAACGTTATGAATCTGTGTTTAAAATGGACTGAATTATGTCGATTTGAATAGAGTTTTAATTGTTTTCTAAACAACAGCCATGCACTGTAGTTGTTACCTTGTATTTGTCACCCCGACCGCCCAGGCTTTTTTCCAGGGATGTTATTCCCTTTCCCTCTTGCTAATCATGTAGTATATGTTGTTCAGATAACGTAGCAGCAAACGTTATGAATCTGTGTTTAAAATGGACTGAATTATGTCGATTTGAATAGAGTTATAATTGTTTTTTTTGCTACAGCCTGACCCGGTAGCCGTTACTTTGTATTTCCCATCCCGGCCGCCAAGGCTTTTAGCGGGGATGATATCCCCTGCCCCCTAGCTAATCATGTAGTAGATGTTGTTCAGATAACGTAGCAGCAAAAATTAAGAATCTGTGTTGAAAATGGACTGAATGATGTCGATTTCAATCGAGTTATAATTGTTTTCTTGGCTACAGCCTGGCACGGTAACCGTTACTTTGTATTTGCCAACCCGGCCGCCCAGGCTTTTACCGGGGATGTTATCCCCTGTCCCACTTGCTAATCATGTAGTATTTGTTGTTCAGATAACGTAGCAGCAAACGTTATGAATCTGTGTTTAAAATGGACTGAATTATGTCGATTTGAATAGAGTTTTAATTGTTTTCTGAACAACAGCCATGCACTGTAGTTGTTACCTTGTATTTGTCACCCCGACCGCCCAGGCTTTTTTCCAGGGATGTTATTCCCTTTCCCTCTTGCTAATCATGTAGTATATGTTGTTCAGATAACGTAGCAGCAAAAAGTAAGAATCTGTGTTGAAAATGGACTGAATGATGTCGATTTCAATCGAGTTATAATTGTTTTCTTGGCTACAGCCTGGCACGGTAACCGTTACTTTGTATTTGCCAACCCGGCCTCCAGGGCTTTTACCGGGCAGGTTATATCCTGTCCCACTTGCTAATCATGTAGTATTTGTTGTACAGATAACGTAGCAGCAAACGTTATGAATCTGTGTTTAAAATGGACTGAATTATGTTGATTTGAATAGAGTTATAATTGTTTTCTAAGTTACAGCCAGGCCCGGTAGCCGTTACTTTGTATTTGACACCCCAGCGTCCCTGGCTTTTATCGGGGGTGGTATGCCCTGTCCCCCTTGCTATTCATTTAGTATAATTATGTTGTTCAGGTAACGTAGCATCAAAAAGTATGAATTTGTGTTTAAAATGGACTGAATTATATCGATTTGAATAGAGTTTTAATTGTTTTCTGAACAACAGCCATGCACTGTAGTTGTTACCTTGTATTTGTCAGCCCGACCGCCCAGGCTTTTTTACCAGGGATGTTATTCCATGTCCCACTTGCTAATCATGTAGTATATGTTGTTCAGATAACGTAGCAGCAAACGTTATGAATCTGTGTTTAAAATGGACTGAATTATGTCGATTTGAATAGAGTTATAATTGTTTTTTTTGCTACAGCCTGGCCCGGTAGCCGTTACTTTGTATTTGACACCCCAGCCTCCCGGGCTTTTATCGGGATTGGTATGCCCTGTCTCCTTTGCTATTCATGTAGTATATGTTGTTCAAGTAACGAAGCAGCAAACATTATGAATCTGTGTTTAAAATTGACTGAATTATGTCGATTTGAATCGAGTTATAATTGTTTTCTTGGCTAAAGCCTGGCTCGGTAGCCGTTACTTTGTATTTGCGATCCCGGCCGCCAAGGCTTTAAGCGGGGATGATATCCCTTGTCCCACTTGCTAATCATGTAGTATTTGTTGTTCAGATAACGTAGCAGCAAACGTTATGAATCTGTGTTTAAAATGGACTGAATTATGTCGATTTGAATAGAGTTTTAATTGTTTTCTGAACAACAGCCATGCACTGTAGTTGTTACCTTGTATTTGTCACCCCGACCGCCCAGGCTTTTTTCCAGGGATGTTATTCCCTTTCCCTCTTGCTAATCATGTAGTATATGTTGTTCAGATAACGTAGCAGCAAAAAGTAAGAATCTGTGTTGAAAATGGACTGAATGATGTCGATTTCAATCGAGTTATAATTGTTTTCTTGGCTACAGCCTGGCACGGTAACCGTTACTTTGTATTTGCCAACCCGGCCTCCAGGGCTTTTACCGGGCAGGTTATATCCTGTCCCACTTGCTAATCATGTAGTATTTGTTGTACAGATAACGTAGCAGCAAACGTTATGAATCTGTGTTTAAAATGGACTGAATTATGTTGATTTGAATAGAGTTATAATTGTTTTCTAAGTTACAGCCAGGCCCGGTAGCCGTTACTTTGTATTTGACACCCCAGCGTCCCTGGCTTTTATCGGGGGTGGTATGCCCTGTCCCCCTTGCTATTCATTTAGTATAATTATGTTGTTCAGGTAACGTAGCATCAAAAAGTATGAATCTGTGTTTAAAATGGACTGAATTATATCGATTTGAATAGAGTTTTAATTGTTTTCTGAACAACAGCCATGCACTGTAGTTGTTACCTTGTATTTGTCAGCCCGACCGCCCAGGCTTTTTTACCAGGGATGTTATTCCATGTCCCACTTGCTAATCATGTAGTATATGTTGTTCAGATAACGTAGCAGCAAACGTTATGAATCTGTGTTTAAAATGGACTGAATTATGTCGATTTGAATAGAGTTATAATTGTTTTTTTTGCTACAGCCTGGCCCGGTAGCCGTTACTTTGTATTTGACACCCCAGCCTCCCGGGCTTTTATCGGGATTGGTATGCCCTGTCTCCTTTGCTATTCATGTAGTATATGTTGTTCAAGTAACGAAGCAGCAAACATTATGAATCTGTGTTTAAAATTGACTGAATTATGTCGATTTGAATCGAGTTATAATTGTTTTCTTGGCTAAAGCCTGGCTCGGTAGCCGTTACTTTGTATTTGCGATCCCGGCCGCCAAGGCTTTAAGCGGGGATGATATCCCTTGTCCCACTAGCTAATCATGTAGTAGATGTTGTTCAGATAACCTAGCAGGAAAACTATGAATCTGTGTTTAAAATTGACTGAATTATGTCGATTTGAATGAAGTTATGATTGTTTTCTTGGCTACATCCTTGCCCGGTAGACTTTTACTTTGCACTTGTCTCCCCGGCCGCCCGGGTAGTTATCGGGGGTGGAATCCCCTGTCCCACTAGCTAATCATGTAGAAAATGTGGTTCAGATAACGTAGCTGCAAAAATTATGAATCTGTGTTAAAAATAGATTGAATTATGTCGATTTGAATAGAGTTATAACTGTTTTTTTGGCTACAGTATGGCATTGTAGCCTTTACTTAGTATTTACCATCCCGGACGCCTAGGATTTTAACGGGGGTGATATCCCTTGCCCCGCTAGCTAATCATGTAGTAGATGTTGTTCAGATAACGTAGCAGGAAAACTATGAATCTGTGTTGACAATGGACTGAATCATGTCATTTTGAATCGAGTTATAATTGTTTTCTTGGCTTCAGTCTGTCCCGTTAGCCGTTTCTTTGTATTTGCCACCCGGCCGCCCAGGCTTTTACCGGGGATGTTATCCCCTGTCCCACTTGCTAATCATGTAGTATTTGTTGTTCAGACAACGTAGCAGCAAACGTTATGAATCTGTGTTTAAAATGGACTGAATTATGTCGATTTGAATAGAGTTATAATTGTTTTCTTGGTTACAGCCTGGCCCGGTAGCCGTTACTTTGTATTTGACACCCCAGCGTCCCTGGCTTTTATCGGGGGTGGTATGCCCTGTCCCCCTTGCTATTCATGTAGTATAATTATGTTGTTCAGGTAACGTTGCAGCAAACATTATGAATTTGTGTTGAAAATAGATTGAATTATGTCGATTTGAATCAAGTTATAATTGTTTTCTTGGCTACAGCCTGGCTCATTAGCCGTTACTTTGTATTTCCCATCCCGGCCGCCAAGGCTTTTAGCGGGGATGATATCCCTTGTCCCACTAGCTAATCATGTTGTAAATGTTGTTCAGATAACCTAGCAGGAAAACTATGAATCTGTGTTTAAAATTGACTGAATTATGTCGATTTGAATCGAGTTATAATTGTTTTCTTGGCTAAAGCCTGGCTCGGTAGCCGTTACTTTGTATTTGCGATCCCGGCCGCCAAGGCTTTTAGCGGGGATGATATCCCTTGTCCCACTAGCTAATCATGTAGTAGATGTTGTTCAGATAACGTAGTAGCGAAGTAATGAATCTGTGTTGACAATGGACTGAATCATGTCATTTTGAATCGAGTTATAATTTTTTTCTTGGCTTCAGTCTGTCCTGTTAGCCGTTTCTTTGTATTTGCCACCCGGCCGCCCAGGCTTTTACCGGGGATGTTATCCCCTGTCCCACTTGCTAATCATGTAGTATTTGTTGTTCAGATAACGTAGCAGCAAACGTTATGAATCTGTGTTTAAAATGGACTGAATTATGTCGATTTGAATAGAGTTATAATTGTTTTCTTGGTTACAGCCTGGCCCGGTAGCCGTTACTTTGTATTTGCCACCACGGCCTCCAGGGCTTTGACCGGGCAGGTTATACCCTGTCCCACTTGCTAATCATGTAGTATTTGTTGTACAGATAACGTAGCAGCAAACGTTATGAATCTGTGTTTAAAATGGACTGAATTATGTTGATTTGAATTGAGTTATAATTGTTTTCTCGGCTACAGCCTGGCACGGTAACCGTTACTTTTGTTTTTTGCCACCCCGGCCACCAGGGCTTTTACCGGGCAGGTTATACCCTGTCCCACTTGCTAATCATGTAGAAGATGTTGTTCAGATAACCTAGCAGGAAAACTATGAATCTGTGTTTAAAATTGACTGAATTATGTCGATTTGAATCGAGTTATAATTGTTTTCTTGGCTAAAGCCTGGCTCGGTAGCCGTTACTTTGTATTTGCGATCCCGGCCGCCCAGGCTTTTACCGGGCAGGTTATACCCTGTCCCACTTGCTAATCATGTAGAAGATGTTGTTCAGATAACCTAGCAGGAAAACTATCAATCTGTGTTTAAATTGGATTGAATTATGTTGATTTGAATAGAGTTATAATTGTTTTCTTGGTTACAGCCTGGCCCGGTAGCCGTTACTTTGTATTTGACACCCCAGCGTCCCTGGCTTTTATCGGGGGTGGTATGCCCTGTCCCCCTTGCTATTCATTTAGTATAATTATGTTGTTCAGGTAACGTAGCATCAAAAAGTATGAATCTGTGTTTAAAATGGACTGAATTATATCGATTTGAATAGAGTTTTAATTGTTTTCTGAACAACAGCCATGCACTGTAGTTGTTACCTTGTATTTGTCAGCCCGACCGCCCAGGCTTTTTTTACCAGGGATGTTATTCCATGTCCCACTTGCTAATCATGTAGTATATGTTGTTCAGATAACGTAGCAGCAAACGTTATGAATCTGTGTTTAAAATGGACTGAATTATGTCGATTTGAATAGAGTTATAATTGTTTTTTTTGCTACAGCCTGGCCCGGTAGCCGTTACTTTGTATTTGACACCCCAGCCTCCCGGGCTTTTATCGGGATTGGTATGCCCTGTCTCCCTTGCTATTCATGTAGTATATGTTGTTCAAGTAACGAAGCAGCAAACATTATGAATCTGTGTTTAAAATTGACTGAATTATGTCGATTTGAATCGAGTTATAATTGTTTTCTTGGCTAAAGCCTGGCTCGGTAGCCGTTACTTTGTATTTGCGATCCCGGCCGCCAAGGCTTTAAGCGGGGATGATATCCCTTGTCCCACTAGCTAATCATGTAGTAGATGTTGTTCAGATAACCTAGCAGGAAAACTATGAATCTGTGTTTAAAATTGACTGAATTATGTCGATTTGAATGAAGTTATGATTGTTTTCTTGGCTACATCCTTGCCCGGTAGACTTTTACTTTGCACTTGTCTCCCCGGCCGCCCGGGTAGTTATCGGGGGTGGAATCCCCTGTCCCACTAGCTAATCATGTAGAAAATGTGGTTCAGATAACGTAGCTGCAAAAATTATGAATCTGTGTTAAAAATAGATTGAATTATGTCGATTTGAATAGAGTTATAACTGTTTTTTTGGCTACAGTATGGCATTGTAGCCTTTACTTAGTATTTACCATCCAGGACGCCTAGGATTTTAACGGGGGTGATATCCCTTGCCCCGCTAGCTAATCATGTAGTATTTGTTGTTCAGACAACGTAGCAGCAAACGTTATGAATCTGTGTTTAAAATGGACTGAATTATGTCGATTTGAATAGAGTTATAATTGTTTTCTTGGTTACAGCCTGGCCCGGTAGCCGTTACTTTGTATTTGACACCCCAGCGTCCCTGGCTTTTATCGGGGGTGGTATGCCCTGTCCCCCTTGCTATTCATGTAGTATAATTATGTTGTTCAGGTAACGTTGCAGCAAACATTATGAATTTGTGTTGAAAATAGATTGAATTATGTCGATTTGAATCAAGTTATAATTGTTTTCTTGGCTACAGCCTGGCTCATTAGCCGTTACTTTGTATTTCCCATCCCGGCCGCCAAGGCTTTTAGCGGGGATGATATCCCTTGTCCCACTAGCTAATCATGTTGTAAATGTTGTTCAGATAACCTAGCAGGAAAACTATGAATCTGTGTTTAAAATTGACTGAATTATGTCGATTTGAATTGAGTTATAATTGTTTTCTTGGCTAAAGCCTGGCTCGGTAGCCGTTACTTTGTATTTGCGATCCCGGCCGCCAAGGCTTTTAGCGGGGATGATATCCCTTGTCCCACTAGCTAATCATGTAGTAGATGTTGTTCAGATAACGTAGTAGCGAAGTAATGAATCTGTGTTGACAATGGACTGAATCATGTCATTTTGAATCGAGTTATAATTTTTTTCTTGGCTTCAGTCTGTCCCGTTAGCCGTTTCTTTGTATTTGCCACCCGGCCGCCCAGGCTTTTACCGGGGATGTTATCCCCTGTCCCACTTGCTAATCATGTAGTATTTGTTGTTCAGATAACGTAGCAGCAAACGTTATGAATCTGTGTTTAAAATGGACTGAATTATGTCGATTTGAATAGAGTTTTAATTGTTTTCTGAACAACAGCCATGCACTGTAGTTGTTACCTTGTATTTGTCACCCCGACCGCCCAGGCTTTTTTCCAGGGATGTTATTCCCTTTCCCTCTTGCTAATCATGTAGTATATGTTGTTCAGATAACGTAGCAGCAAACGTTATGAATCTGTTTAAAATGGACTGAATTATGTCGATTTGAATAGAGTTATAATTGTTTTTTTTGCTACAGCCTGACCCGGTAGCCGTTACTTTGTATTTCCCATCCCGGCCGCCAAGGCTTTTAGCGGGGATGATATCCCCTGCCCCCTAGCTAATCATGTAGTAGATGTTGTTCAGATAACGTAGCAGCAAAAATTAAGAATCTGTGTTGAAAATGGACTGAATTATGTGGATTTGAATAGAGTTATAATTGTTTCTTTGGCTACAGCCTGGCCCGGTAGCCGTTGCTTTGTATTTGCCGTCCTGGCCTCTCAGGCTTTTACCGGGGATGTTATTCCCTGTCCCCCTAGCTAATCATGTAGTAGATGTTGTTCAGATAACGTAGAAGTAAATGTTATGAATCTGTGTTGAAAATTGTTTGAATGATGTCGATTTCAATCGAGTTATAATTGTTTTCTTGGCTACAGCCTGGCACGGTAACCGTTACTTTGTATTTGCCAACCCGGCCTCCAGGGCTTTTACCGGGCAGGTTATATCCTGTCCCACTTGCTAATCATGTAGTATTTGTTGTACAGATAACGTAGCAGCAAACGTTATGAATCTGTGTTTAAAATGGACTGAATTATGTTGATTTGAATAGAGTTATAATTGTTTTCTTGGTTACAGCCTGGCCCGGTAGCCGTTACTTTGTATTTGACACCCCAGCGTCCCTGGCTTTTATCGGGGGTGGTATGCCCTGTCCCCCTTGCTATTCATTTAGTATAATTATGTTGTTCAGGTAACGTAGCATCAAAAAGTATGAATCTGTGTTTAAAATGGACTGAATTATATCGATTTGAATAGAGTTTTAATTGTTTTCTGAACAACAGCCATGCACTGTAGTTGTTACCTTGTATTTGTCAGCCCGACCGCCCAGGCTTTTTTTACCAGGGATGTTATTCCATGTCCCACTTGCTAATCATGTAGTATATGTTGTTCAGATAACGTAGCAGCAAACGTTATGAATCTGTGTTTAAAATGGACTGAATTATGTCGATTTGAATAGAGTTATAATTGTTTTTTTTGCTACAGCCTGGCCCGGTAGCCGTTACTTTGTATTTGACACCCCAGCCTCCCGGGCTTTTATCGGGATTGGTATGCCCTGTCTCCCTTGCTATTCATGTAGTATATGTTGTTCAAGTAACGAAGCAGCAAACATTATGAATCTGTGTTTAAAATTGACTGAATTATGTCGATTTGAATCGAGTTATAATTGTTTTCTTGGCTAAAGCCTGGCTCGGTAGCCGTTACTTTGTATTTGCGATCCCGGCCGCCAAGGCTTTAAGCGGGGATGATATCCCTTGTCCCACTAGCTAATCATGTAGTAGATGTTGTTCAGATAACCTAGCAGGAAAACTATGAATCTGTGTTTAAAATTGACTGAATTATGTCGATTTGAATGAAGTTATGATTGTTTTCTTGGCTACATCCTTGCCCGGTAGACTTTTACTTTGCACTTGTCTCCCCGGCCGCCCGGGTAGTTATCGGGGGTGGAATCCCCTGTCCCACTAGCTAATCATGTAGAAAATGTGGTTCAGATAACGTAGCTGCAAAAATTATGAATCTGTGTTAAAAATAGATTGAATTATGTCGATTTGAATAGAGTTATAACTGTTTTTTTGGCTACAGTATGGCATTGTAGCCTTTACTTAGTATTTACCATCCAGGACGCCTAGGATTTTAACGGGGGTGATATCCCTTGCCCCGCTAGCTAATCATGTAGTATTTGTTGTTCAGACAACGTAGCAGCAAACGTTATGAATCTGTGTTTAAAATGGACTGAATTATGTCGATTTGAATAGAGTTATAATTGTTTTCTTGGTTACAGCCTGGCCCGGTAGCCGTTACTTTGTATTTGACACCCCAGCGTCCCTGGCTTTTATCGGGGGTGGTATGCCCTGTCCCCCTTGCTATTCATGTAGTATAATTATGTTGTTCAGGTAACGTTGCAGCAAACATTATGAATTTGTGTTGAAAATAGATTGAATTATGTCGATTTGAATCAAGTTATAATTGTTTTCTTGGCTACAGCCTGGCTCATTAGCCGTTACTTTGTATTTCCCATCCCGGCCGCCAAGGCTTTTAGCGGGGATGATATCCCTTGTCCCACTAGCTAATCATGTTGTAAATGTTGTTCAGATAACCTAGCAGGAAAACTATGAATCTGTGTTTAAAATTGACTGAATTATGTCGATTTGAATTGAGTTATAATTGTTTTCTTGGCTAAAGCCTGGCTCGGTAGCCGTTACTTTGTATTTGCGATCCCGGCCGCCAAGGCTTTTAGCGGGGATGATATCCCTTGTCCCACTAGCTAATCATGTAGTAGATGTTGTTCAGATAACGTAGTAGCGAAGTAATGAATCTGTGTTGACAATGGACTGAATCATGTCATTTTGAATCGAGTTATAATTTTTTTCTTGGCTTCAGTCTGTCCCGTTAGCCGTTTCTTTGTATTTGCCACCCGGCCGCCCAGGCTTTTACCGGGGATGTTATCCCCTGTCCCACTTGCTAATCATGTAGTATTTGTTGTTCAGATAACGTAGCAGCAAACGTTATGAATCTGTGTTTAAAATGGACTGAATTATGTCGATTTGAATAGAGTTTTAATTGTTTTCTGAACAACAGCCATGCACTGTAGTTGTTACCTTGTATTTGTCACCCCGACCGCCCAGGCTTTTTTCCAGGGATGTTATTCCCTTTCCCTCTTGCTAATCATGTAGTATATGTTGTTCAGATAACGTAGCAGCAAACGTTATGAATCTGTTTAAAATGGACTGAATTATGTCGATTTGAATAGAGTTATAATTGTTTTTTTTGCTACAGCCTGACCCGGTAGCCGTTACTTTGTATTTCCCATCCCGGCCGCCAAGGCTTTTAGCGGGGATGATATCCCCTGCCCCCTAGCTAATCATGTAGTAGATGTTGTTCAGATAACGTAGCAGCAAAAATTAAGAATCTGTGTTGAAAATGGACTGAATTATGTGGATTTGAATAGAGTTATAATTGTTTCTTTGGCTACAGCCTGGCCCGGTAGCCGTTGCTTTGTATTTGCCGTCCTGGCCTCTCAGGCTTTTACCGGGGATGTTATTCCCTGTCCCCCTAGCTAATCATGTAGTAGATGTTGTTCAGATAACGTAGAAGTAAATGTTATGAATCTGTGTTGAAAATTGTTTGAATGATGTCGATTTCAATCGAGTTATAATTGTTTTCTTGGCTACAGCCTGGCACGGTAACCGTTACTTTGTATTTGCCAACCCGGCCTCCAGGGCTTTTACCGGGCAGGTTATATCCTGTCCCACTTGCTAATCATGTAGTATTTGTTGTACAGATAACGTAGCAGCAAACGTTATGAATCTGTGTTTAAAATGGACTGAATTATGTTGATTTGAATAGAGTTATAATTGTTTTCTTGGTTACAGCCTGGCCCGGTAGCCGTTACTTTGTATTTGACACCCCAGCGTCCCTGGCTTTTATCGGGGGTGGTATGCCCTGTCCCCCTTGCTATTCATTTAGTATAATTATGTTGTTCAGGTAACGTAGCATCAAAAAGTATGAATCTGTGTTTAAAATGGACTGAATTATATCGATTTGAATAGAGTTTTAATTGTTTTCTGAACAACAGCCATGCACTGTAGTTGTTACCTTGTATTTGTCAGCCCGACCGCCCAGGCTTTTTTACCAGGGATGTTATTCCATGTCCCACTTGCTAATCATGTAGTATATGTTGTTCAGATAACGTAGCAGCAAACGTTATGAATCTGTGTTTAAAATGGACTGAATTATGTCGATTTGAATAGAGTTATAATTGTTTTTTTTGCTACAGCCTGGCCCGGTAGCCGTTACTTTGTATTTGACACCCCAGCCTCCCGGGCTTTTATCGGGATTGGTATGCCCTGTCTCCTTTGCTATTCATGTAGTATATGTTGTTCAAGTAACGAAGCAGCAAACATTATGAATCTGTGTTTAAAATTGACTGAATTATGTCGATTTGAATCGAGTTATAATTGTTTTCTTGGCTAAAGCCTGGCTCGGTAGCCGTTACTTTGTATTTGCGATCCCGGCCGCCAAGGCTTTAAGCGGGGATGATATCCCTTGTCCCACTAGCTAATCATGTAGTAGATGTTGTTCAGATAACCTAGCAGGAAAACTATGAATCTGTGTTTAAAATTGACTGAATTATGTCGATTTGAATGAAGTTATGATTGTTTTCTTGGCTACATCCTTGCCCGGTAGACTTTTACTTTGCACTTGTCTCCCCGGCCGCCCGGGTAGTTATCGGGGGTGGAATCCCCTGTCCCACTAGCTAATCATGTAGAAAATGTGGTTCAGATAACGTAGCTGCAAAAATTATGAATCTGTGTTAAAAATAGATTGAATTATGTCGATTTGAATAGAGTTATAACTGTTTTTTTGGCTACAGTATGGCATTGTAGCCTTTACTTAGTATTTACCATCCCGGCCGCCTAGGATTTTAACGGGGGTGATATCCCTTGCCCCGCTAGCTAATCATGTAGTATTTGTTGTTCAGACAACGTAGCAGCAAACGTTATGAATCTGTGTTTAAAATGGACTGAATTATGTCGATTTGAATAGAGTTATAATTGTTTTCTTGGTTACAGCCTGGCCCGGTAGCCGTTACTTTGTATTTGACACCCCAGCGTCCCTGGCTTTTATCGGGGGTGGTATGCCCTGTCCCCCTTGCTATTCATGTAGTATAATTATGTTGTTCAGGTAACGTTGCAGCAAACATTATGAATTTGTGTTGAAAATAGATTGAATTATGTCGATTTGAATCAAGTTATAATTGTTTTCTTGGCTACAGCCTGGCTCATTAGCCGTTACTTTGTATTTCCCATCCCGGCCGCCAAGGCTTTTAGCGGGGATGATATCCCTTGTCCCACTAGCTAATCATGTTGTAAATGTTGTTCAGATAACCTAGCAGGAAAACTATGAATCTGTGTTTAAAATTGACTGAATTATGTCGATTTGAATTGAGTTATAATTGTTTTCTTGGCTAAAGCCTGGCTCGGTAGCCGTTACTTTGTATTTGCGATCCCGGCCGCCAAGGCTTTTAGCGGGGATGATATCCCTTGTCCCACTAGCTAATCATGTAGTAGATGTTGTTCAGATAACGTAGTAGCGAAGTAATGAATCTGTGTTGACAATGGACTGAATCATGTCATTTTGAATCGAGTTATAATTTTTTTCTTGGCTTCAGTCTGTCCCGTTAGCCGTTTCTTTGTATTTGCCACCCGGCCGCCCAGGCTTTTACCGGGGATGTTATCCCCTGTCCCACTTGCTAATCATGTAGTATTTGTTGTTCAGATAACGTAGCAGCAAACGTTATGAATCTGTGTTTAAAATGGACTGAATTATGTCGATTTGAATAGAGTTTTAATTGTTTTCTGAACAACAGCCATGCACTGTAGTTGTTACCTTGTATTTGTCACCCCGACCGCCCAGGCTTTTTTCCAGGGATGTTATTCCCTTTCCCTCTTGCTAATCATGTAGTATATGTTGTTCAGATAACGTAGCAGCAAACGTTATGAATCTGTGTTTAAAATGGACTGAATTATGTCGATTTGAATAGAGTTATAATTGTTTTTTTTGCTACAGCCTGACCCGGTAGCCGTTACTTTGTATTTCCCATCCCGGCCGCCAAGGCTTTTAGCGGGGATGATATCCCCTGCCCCCTAGCTAATCATGTAGTAGATGTTGTTCAGATAACGTAGCAGCAAAAATTAAGAATCTGTGTTGAAAATGGACTGAATTATGTGGATTTGAATAGAGTTATAATTGTTTCTTTGGCTACAGCCTGGCCCGGTAGCCGTTGCTTTGTATTTGCCGTCCTGGCCTCTCAGGCTTTTACCGGGGATGTTATTCCCTGTCCCCCTAGCTAATCATGTAGTAGATGTTGTTCAGATAACGTAGAAGTAAATGTTATGAATCTGTGTTGAAAATTGTTTGAATGATGTCGATTTCAATCGAGTTATAATTGTTTTCTTGGCTACAGCCTGGCACGGTAACCGTTACTTTGTATTTGCCAACCCGGCCTCCAGGGCTTTTACCGGGCAGGTTATATCCTGTCCCACTTGCTAATCATGTAGTATTTGTTGTACAGATAACGTAGCAGCAAACGTTATGAATCTGTGTTTAAAATGGACTGAATTATGTTGATTTGAATAGAGTTATAATTGTTTTCTTGGTTACAGCCTGGCCCGGTAGCCGTTACTTTGTATTTGACACCCCAGCGTCCCTGGCTTTTATCGGGGGTGGTATGCCCTGTCCCCCTTGCTATTCATTTAGTATAATTATGTTGTTCAGGTAACGTAGCATCAAAAAGTATGAATCTGTGTTTAAAATGGACTGAATTATATCGATTTGAATAGAGTTTTAATTGTTTTCTGAACAACAGCCATGCACTGTAGTTGTTACCTTGTATTTGTCAGCCCGACCGCCCAGGCTTTTTTACCAGGGATGTTATTCCATGTCCCACTTGCTAATCATGTAGTATATGTTGTTCAGATAACGTAGCAGCAAACGTTATGAATCTGTGTTTAAAATGGACTGAATTATGTCGATTTGAATAGAGTTATAATTGTTTTTTTTGCTACAGCCTGGCCCGGTAGCCGTTACTTTGTATTTGACACCCCAGCCTCCCGGGCTTTTATCGGGATTGGTATGCCCTGTCTCCCTTGCTATTCATGTAGTATATGTTGTTCAAGTAACGAAGCAGCAAACATTATGAATCTGTGTTTAAAATTGACTGAATTATGTCGATTTGAATCGAGTTATAATTGTTTTCTTGGCTAAAGCCTGGCTCGGTAGCCGTTACTTTGTATTTGCGATCCCGGCCGCCAAGGCTTTAAGCGGGGATGATAACCCTTGTCCCACTAGCTAATCATGTAGTAGATGTTGTTCAGATAACCTAGCAGGAAAACTATGAATCTGTGTTTAAAATTGACTGAATTATGTCGATTTGAATGAAGTTATGATTGTTTTCTTGGCTACATCCTTGCCCGGTAGACTTTTACTTTGCACTTGTCTCCCCGGCCGCCCGGGTAGTTATCGGGGGTGGAATCCCCTGTCCCACTAGCTAATCATGTAGAAAATGTGGTTCAGATAACGTAGCTGCAAAAATTATGAATCTGTGTTAAAAATAGATTGAATTATGTCGATTTGAATAGAGTTATAACTGTTTTTTTGGCTACAGTATGGCATGGTAGCCTTTACTTAGTATTAACCATCCCGGCCGCCTAGGATTTTAACGGGGGTGATATCCCTTGCCCCGCTAGCTAATCATGTAGTAGATGTTGTTCAGAGAACGTAGCAGCAAACGCTATGAATCTGTGTTGACAATGGACTGAATTATGTCGATTTGAATAGAGTTATAATTGTTTTTTTTTTGCTACAGCCTGACCCGGTAGCCGTTAATTTGTATTTGCCATCCCGGCCGCCCAGGCTTTTACCGGGGATGTTATCCCCTGTCCCAATTGCTAATCATGTAGTATATGTTGTTCAGATAACGTAGTAGCAAGCATTATGAATCTGTGTTGAAAATTGATTGAATTATGTCCATTTGAATAGAGTTATATTTGTTTCTTGGCTACAGCCTGGCCCGGTAGACGTTACTGACACCCCAGCGTCCCTGGCTTTTATCGGGGGTGATATCCCCTGCCCCCTAGCTAATCATGTAGTAGATGTTGTTCAGACACGTAGCAGCAAAAATTAAGAAACTGTGTTGAATATGGACTGAATTATGTCGATTTGAATAGAGTTATAATTGTTTCTTTGGCTACAGCCTGGCCCGGTAGGCGTTGCTTTGTATTTGCCGTCCTGGCCTCTCAGGCTTTTACCGGGGATGTTATTCCCTGTCCCCCTAGCTAATCATGTAGTAGATGTTGTTCAGATAACGTAGAAGCAAATGTTATGAATCTGTGTTGAAAATTGTTTGAATGATGTCGATTTCAATCGAGTTATAATTGTTTTCTTGGCTACAGCCTGGCACGGTAACCGTTACTTTGTATTTGCCACGACGGCCTCCAGGGCTTTTACCGGGCAGGTTATACCCTGTCCCACTTGCTAATCATGTCGTATCTGTTGTACAGATAACGTAGCAGCAAACGTTATGAATCTGTGTTTAAAATGGACTGAATTATGTTGATTTGAATAGAGTTATAATTGTTTTCTCGGCTACAGCCTGGCCCGGTAGCCGTTACTTTCTATTTGACACCCCAGCGTCCCTGGCTTTTATCGGGGGTGGTATGCCCTGTCCCCCTTGCTATTCATGTAGTATAATTATGTTGTTCAGGTAACGTTGCAGCAAACATTATGAATTTGTGTTGAAAATAGATTGAATTATGTCGATTTGAATCAAGTTATAATTGTTTTCTTGGCTACAGCCTGGCTCATTAGCCGTTACTTTGTATTTCCCATCCCGGCCGCCAAGGCTTTTAGCGGGGATGATATCCCTTGTCCCACTAGCTAATCATGTAGTAAATGTTGTTCAGATAACGTAGCAGGAAAACTATGAATCTGTGTTTAAAATTGACTGAATTATGTCGATTTGAATCGAGTTATAATTGTTTTCTTGGCTAAAGCCTGGCTCGGTAGCCGTTACTTTGTATTTGCGATCCCGGCCGCCAAGGCTTTTAGCGGGGATGATATCCCTTGTCCCACTAGCTAATCATGTAGTAGATGTTGTTCAGATAACGTAGCAGCAAACGTTATGAATCTGGGTGGAAAAGTTATTGAATGATGTCGATTTGAATGAAGTTATGATTGTTTTCTTGGCTACATCCTTGCCCGGTAGACTTTTACTTTGCACTTGTCTCCCCGGCCGCCCGGGTAGTTATCGGGGGTGGAATCCCATGTCCCACTTGCTTATCATGTAGTATTTGTTGTTCAGATAACGTAGCAGCAAACGTTATGAATCTGTGTTTAAAATGGCCTGAATTATGTCGATTTGAATAGAGTTTTAATTGTTTTCTTGGCTAAAGCCTGGCACGGTAACCGTTACTTTGTTTTTGGCACCCCGGCCTCCAGGGCTTTTTTCCAGGGATGTTATTCCCTGTCCCTCTTGCTAATCATGTAGTATATGTTGTTCAGATAACGTAGCAGCAAACGTTATGAATCTGTGTTTAAAATTGACTGAATTATGTCGATTTGAATCAAGTTATAATTGTTTTCTTGGCTAAAGCCTGGCTCGGTAGCCGTTACTTTGTATTTGCGATCCCGGCCGCCAAGGCTTTTAGCGGGGATGATATTCCTTGTCCCACTAGCTAATCATGTAGTAGATGTTGTTCAGATAACGTAGCAGCAAACGTTATGAATCTGGGTGGAAAAGTTATTGAATGATGTCGATTTGAATGAAGTTATGATTGTTTTCTTGGCTACATCCTTGCCCGGTAGACTTTTACTTTGCACTTGTCTCCCCGGCCGCCCGGGTAGTTATCGGAGGTGGAATCCCCTGTCCCACTAGCTAATCATGTAGAAAATGTGGTTCAGATAACGTAGCTGCAAAAATTATGAATCTGTGTTAAAAATAGATTGAATTATGTCGATTTGAATAGAGTTATAACTGTTTTTTTGGCTGCAGTATGGCATGGTAGCCTTTACTTAGTATTTACCATCCCGGCCGCCTAGGATTTTAACGGGGGTGATATCCCTTGCCCCGCTAGCTAATCATGTAGTAGATGTTGTTCAGAGAACGTAGTAGCGAAGTAATGAATCTGTGTTGACAATGGAATGAATCATGTCATTTTGAATCGAGTTATAATTGTTTTCTTGGCTACAGTCTGTCCCGTTAGCCGTTTCTTTGTATTTGCCACCCCGGCCGCCCAGGCTTTTACCGGGGATGTTATCCCCTGTCCCACTTGCTAATCATGTAGTATTTGTTGTTCAGATAACGTAGCAGCAAACGTTATGAATCTGTGTTTAAAATGGACTGAATTATGTCGATTTGAATAGAGTTTTAATTGTTTTCTGAACAACAGCCATGCACTGTAGTTGTTACCTTGTATTTGTCACCCCGACCGCCCAGGCTTTTTTCCAGGGATGTTATTCCCTGTCCCTCTTGCTAATCATGTAGTATATGTTGTTCAGATAACGTAGCAGCAAACGTTATGAATCTGTGTTTAAAATGGACTGAATTATGTCGATTTGAATAGAGTAATAATTGTTTTTTTTTGCTACAGCCTGACCCGGTAGCCGTTACTTTGTATTTGCCATCCCGGCCGCCCATGCTTTTACCGGGGATGTTATCCCCTGTCCCAATTGCTAATCATGTAGTATATGTTGTTCAGATAACGTAGTAGCAAGCATTATGAATCTGTGTTGAAAATTGATTGAATTATGTCGATTTGAATAGAGTTATATTTGTTTCTTGGCTACAGCCTGGCCCGGTAGCCGTTACTGACACCCCAGCGTCCCTGGCTTTTATCGGGGGTGATATCCCCTGCCCCCTAGCTAATCATGTAGTAAATGTTGTTCAGATAACGTAGCAGCAAAAATTAAGAATCTGTGTTGAAAATGGACTGAATTATGTGGATTTGAATAGAGTTATAATTGTTTCTTTGGCTACAGCCTGGCCCGGTAGCCGTTGCTTTGTATTTGCCGTCCTGGCCTCTCAGGCTTTTACCGGGGATGTTATTCCCTGTCCCCCTAGCTAATCATGTAGTAGATGTTGTTCAGATAACGTAGAAGCAAATGTTATGAATCTGTGTTGAAAATGTTTGAATGATGTCGATTTCAATCGAGTTATAATTGTTTTCTGAACAACAGCCATGCACTGTAGTTGTTACCTTGTATTTGTTAGCCCGACCGCCCAGGCTTTTTTACCAGGGATGTTATTCCATGTCCCACTTGCTAATCATGTAGTATATGTTGTTCAGATAACGTAGAAGCAAACGTTATGAATCTGTGTTTAAAATGGACTGAATTATGTCGATTTGAATAGAGTTATAATTGTTTTTTTTGCTACAGCCTGGCCCGGTAGCCGTTGCTTTGTATTTGCCGTCCTGGCCTCTCAGGCTTTTACCGGGGATGTTATTCCCTGTCCCCCTAGCTAATCATGTAGTATATGTTGTTCAGATAACGTAGAAGCAAATGTTATGAATCTGTGTTGAAAATTGTTTGAATTATGTCGATTTGAATAGAGTTATAATTGTTTTTTTTGCTACAGCCTGGCCCGGTAGCCGTTACTTTGTATTTGACACCCCAGCCTCCCGGGCTTTTATCGGGATTGGTATGCCCTGTCTCCCTTGCTATTCATGTAGTATATGTTGTTCAAGTAACGTAGCAGCAAACATTATGAATCTGTGTTTAAAATTGACTGAATTATGTCGATTTGAATCGAGTTATAATTGTTTTCTTGGCTAAAGCCTGGCTCGGTAGCCGTTACTTTGTATTTGCGATCCCGGCCGCCAAGGCTTTAAGCGGGGATGATATCCCTTGTCCCACTAGCTAATCATGTAGTAGATGTTGTTCAGATAACGTAGCAGCAAACGTTATGAATCTGGGTGGAAAAGTTATTGAATAATGTCGATTTGAATGAAGTTATGATTGTTTTCTTGGCTACATCCTTGCCCGGTAGACTTTTACTTTGCACTTGTCTCCCCGGCCGCCCGGGTAGTTATCGGGAGTGGAATCCCCTGTCCCACTAGCTAATCATGTAGAAAATGTGGTTCAGATAACGTAGCTGCAAAAATTATGAATCTGTGTTAAAAATAGATTGAATTATGTCGATTTGAATAGAGTTATAACTGTTTTTTTGGCTACAGTATGGCATGGTAGCCTTTACTTAGTATTTACCATCCCGGACGCCTAGGATTTTAACGGGGGTGATATCCCTTGCCCCGCTAGCTAATCATGTAGTAGATGTTGTTCAGAGAACGTGGTAGCGAAGTAATGAGTCTGTGTTGACAATGGACTGAATCATGTCATTTTGAATCGAGTTATAATTGTTTTCTTGGCTACAGTCTGTCCCGTTAGCCGTTTCTTTGTATTTGCCACCCGGCCGCCCAGGCTTTTACCGGGGATGTTATCCCCTGTCCCACTTGCTAATCATGTAGTATTTGTTGTTTAGACAACGTAGCAGCAAACGTTATGAATCTGTGTTTAAAATGGACTGAATTATGTCGATTTGAACAGAGTTTTAATTGTTTTCTGAACAACAGCCATGCACTGTAGTTGTTACCTTGTATTTGTCACCCCGACCGCCCAGGCTTTTTTCCAGGGATGTTATTCCCTGTCCCTCTTGCTAATCATGTAGTATATGTTGTTCAGATAACGTAGCAGCAAACGTTATGAATCTGTGTTTAAAATGGACTGAATTATGTCGATTTGAATAGAGTTATAATTGTTTCTTCGGCAACAGCCTGACCCGGTAGCCGTTACTTTGTATTTGCCATCCCGGCCGCCCAGGCTTTTACCGGGGATGTTATCCCCTGTCCCAATTGCTAATCATGTAGTATATGTTGTTCAGATAACGTAGTAGCAAGCATTATGAATCTGTGTTGAAAATTGATTGAATTATGTCGATTTGAATAGAGTTATATTTGTTTCTTGGCTACAGCCTGGCCCGGTAGCCGTTACTGACACCCCAGCGTCCCTGGCTTTTATCGGGGGTGATATCCCCTGCCCCCTAGCTAATCATGTAGTAGATGTTGTTCAGACAACGTAGCAGCAAAAATTAAGAATCTGTGTTGAAAATGGACTGAATTATGTCGATTTGAATAGAGTTATAATTGTTTCTTTGGCTACAGCCTGGCCCGGTAGCCGTTGCTTTGTATTTGCCGTCCTGGCCTCTCAGGCGTTTACCGGGGATGTTATTCCCTGTCCCCCTAGCTAATCATGTAGTAGATGTTGTTCAGATAACGTAGAAGCAAATGTTATGAATCTGTGTTGAAAATTGTTTGAATGATGTCGATTTCAATCGAGTTATAATTGTTTTCTTGGCTACAGCCTGGCACGGTAACCGTTACTTTGTATTTGCCACGACGGCCTCCAGGGCTTTTACCGGGCAGGTTATACCCTGTCCCACTTGCTAATCATGTCGTATTTGTTGTTCAGATAACGTAGCAGCAAACGTTATGAATCTGTGTTTAAAATTGACTGAATTATGTCGATTTGAATCGAGTTATAATTGTTTTCTTGGCTAAAGCCTGGCTCGGTAGCCGTTACTTTGTATTTGCGATCCCGGCCGCCAAGGCTTTTAGCGGGGATGATATTCCTTGTCCCACTAGCTAATCATGTAGTAGATGTTGTTCAGATAACGTAGCAGCAAACGTTATGAATCTGGGTGGAAAAGTTATTGAATGATGTCGATTTGAATGAAGTTATGATTGTTTTCTTGGCTACATCCTTGCCCGGTAGACTTTTACTTTGCACTTGTCTCCCCGGCCGCCCGGGTAGTTATCGGAGGTGGAATCCCCTGTCCCACTAGCTAATCATGTAGAAAATGTGGTTCAGATAACGTAGCTGCAAAAATTATGAATCTGTGTTAAAAATAGATTGAATTATGTCGATTTGAATAGAGTTATAACTGTTTTTTTGGCTGCAGTATGGCATGGTAGCCTTTACTTAGTATTTACCATCCCGGCCGCCTAGGATTTTAACGGGGGTGATATCCCTTGCCCCGCTAGCTAATCATGTAGTAGATGTTGTTCAGAGAACGTAGTAGCGAAGTAATGAATCTGTGTTGACAATGGAATGAATCATGTCATTTTGAATCGAGTTATAATTGTTTTCTTGGCTACAGTCTGTCCCGTTAGCCGTTTCTTTGTATTTGCCACCCCGGCCGCCCAGGCTTTTACCGGGGATGTTATCCCCTGTCCCACTTGCTAATCATGTAGTATTTGTTGTTCAGATAACGTAGCAGCAAACGTTATGAATCTGTGTTTAAAATGGACTGAATTATGTCGATTTGAATAGAGTTTTAATTGTTTTCTGAACAACAGCCATGCACTGTAGTTGTTACCTTGTATTTGTCACCCCGACCGCCCAGGCTTTTTTCCAGGGATGTTATTCCCTGTCCCTCTTGCTAATCATGTAGTATATGTTGTTCAGATAACGTAGCAGCAAACGTTATGAATCTGTGTTTAAAATGGACTGAATTATGTCGATTTGAATAGAGTTATAATTGTTTTTTTTTGCTACAGCCTGACCCGGTAGCCGTTACTTTGTATTTGCCATCCCGGCCGCCCATGCTTTTACCGGGGATGTTATCCCCTGTCCCAATTGCTAATCATGTAGTATATGTTGTTCAGATAACGTAGTAGCAAGCATTATGAATCTGTGTTGAAAATTGATTGAATTATGTCGATTTGAATAGAGTTATATTTGTTTCTTGGCTACAGCCTGGCCCGGTAGCCGTTACTGACACCCCAGCGTCCCTGGCTTTTATCGGGGGTGATATCCCCTGCCCCCTAGCTAATCATGTAGTAAATGTTGTTCAGATAACGTAGCAGCAAAAATTAAGAATCTGTGTTGAAAATGGACTGAATTATGTGGATTTGAATAGAGTTATAATTGTTTCTTTGGCTACAGCCTGGCCCGGTAGCCGTTGCTTTGTATTTGCCGTCCTGGCCTCTCAGGCTTTTACCGGGGATGTTATTCCCTGTCCCCCTAGCTAATCATGTAGTAGATGTTGTTCAGATAACGTAGAAGCAAATGTTATGAATCTGTGTTGAAAATGTTTGAATGATGTCGATTTCAATCGAGTTATAATTGTTTTCTGAACAACAGCCATGCACTGTAGTTGTTACCTTGTATTTGTTAGCCCGACCGCCCAGGCTTTTTTACCAGGGATGTTATTCCATGTCCCACTTGCTAATCATGTAGTATATGTTGTTCAGATAACGTAGAAGCAAACGTTATGAATCTGTGTTTAAAATGGACTGAATTATGTCGATTTGAATAGAGTTATAATTGTTTTTTTTGCTACAGCCTGGCCCGGTAGCCGTTGCTTTGTATTTGCCGTCCTGGCCTCTCAGGCTTTTACCGGGGATGTTATTCCCTGTCCCCCTAGCTAATCATGTAGTATATGTTGTTCAGATAACGTAGAAGCAAATGTTATGAATCTGTGTTGAAAATTGTTTGAATTATGTCGATTTGAATAGAGTTATAATTGTTTTTTTTGCTACAGCCTGGCCCGGTAGCCGTTACTTTGTATTTGACACCCCAGCCTCCCGGGCTTTTATCGGGATTGGTATGCCCTGTCTCCCTTGCTATTCATGTAGTATATGTTGTTCAAGTAACGTAGCAGCAAACATTATGAATCTGTGTTTAAAATTGACTGAATTATGTCGATTTGAATCGAGTTATAATTGTTTTCTTGGCTAAAGCCTGGCTCGGTAGCCGTTACTTTGTATTTGCGATCCCGGCCGCCAAGGCTTTAAGCGGGGATGATATCCCTTATCCCACTAGCTAATCATGTAATAGATGTTGTTCAGATAACGTAGCAGCAAACGTTATGAATCTGGGTGGAAAAGTTATTGAATAATGTCGATTTGAATGAAGTTATGATTGTTTTCTTGGCTACATCCTTGCCCGGTAGACTTTTACTTTGCACTTGTCTCCCCGGCCGCCCGGGTAGTTATCGGGAGTGGAATCCCCTGTCCCACTAGCTAATCATGTAGAAAATGTGGTTCAGATAACGTAGCTGCAAAAATTATGAATCTGTGTTAAAAATAGATTGAATTATGTCGATTTGAATAGAGTTATAACTGTTTTTTTGGCTACAGTATGGCATGGTAGCCTTTACTTAGTATTTACCATCCCGGACGCCTAGGATTTTAACGGGGGTGATATCCCTTGCCCCGCTAGCTAATCATGTAGTAGATGTTGTTCAGAGAACGTGGTAGCGAAGTAATGAGTCTGTGTTGACAATGGACTGAATCATGTCATTTTGAATCGAGTTATAATTGTTTTCTTGGCTACAGTCTGTCCCGTTAGCCGTTTCTTTGTATTTGCCACCCGGCCGCCCAGGCTTTTACCGGGGATGTTATCCCCTGTCCCACTTGCTAATCATGTAGTATTTGTTGTTTAGACAACGTAGCAGCAAACGTTATGAATCTGTGTTTAAAATGGACTGAATTATGTCGATTTGAACAGAGTTTTAATTGTTTTCTGAACAACAGCCATGCACTGTAGTTGTTACCTTGTATTTGTCACCCCGACCGCCCAGGCTTTTTTCCAGGGATGTTATTCCCTGTCCCTCTTGCTAATCATGTAGTATATGTTGTTCAGATAACGTAGCAGCAAACGTTATGAATCTGTGTTTAAAATGGACTGAATTATGTCGATTTGAATAGAGTTATAATTGTTTCTTCGGCAACAGCCTGACCCGGTAGCCGTTACTTTGTATTTGCCATCCCGGCCGCCCAGGCTTTTACCGGGGATGTTATCCCCTGTCCCAATTGCTAATCATGTAGTATATGTTGTTCAGATAACGTAGTAGCAAGCATTATGAATCTGTGTTGAAAATTGATTGAATTATGTCGATTTGAATAGAGTTATATTTGTTTCTTGGCTACAGCCTGGCCCGGTAGCCGTTACTGACACCCCAGCGTCCCTGGCTTTTATCGGGGGTGATATCCCCTGCCCCCTAGCTAATCATGTAGTAGATGTTGTTCAGACAACGAAGCAGCAAAAATTAAGAATCTGTGTTGAAAATGGACTGAATTATGTCGATTTGAATAGAGTTATAATTGTTTCTTTGGCTACAGCCTGGCCCGGTAGCCGTTGCTTTGTATTTGCCGTCCTGGCCTCTCAGGCGTTTACCGGGGATGTTATTCCCTGTCCCCCTAGCTAATCATGTAGTATTTGTTGTTCAGATAACGTAGCAGCAAACGTTATGAATCTGTGTTTAAAATGGACTGAATTATGTCGATTTGAATAGAGTTTTAATTGTTTTCTGAACAACAGCCATGCACTGTAGTTGTTACCTTGTATTTGTCACCCCGACCGCCCAGGCTTTTTTCCAGGGATGTTATTCCCTGTCCCTCTTGCTAATCATGTAGTATGTGTTGTTCAGATAACGTAGCAGCAAACGTTATGAATCTGTGTTTAAAATGGACTGAATTATGTCGATTTGAATAGAGTAATAATTGTTTTTTTTTGCTACAGCCTGACCCGGTAGCCGTTACTTTGTATTTGCCATCCCGGCCGCCCATGCTTTTACCGGGGATGTTATCCCCTGTCCCAATTGCTAATCATGTAGTATATGTTGTTCAGATAACGTAGTAGCAAGCATTATGAATCTGTGTTGAAAATTGATTGAATTATGTCGATTTGAATAGAGTTATATTTGTTTCTTGGCTACAGCCTGGCCCGGTAGCCGTTACTGACACCCCAGCGTCCCTGGCTTTTATCGGGGGTGATATCCCCTGCCCCCTAGCTAATCATGTAGTAAATGTTGTTCAGATAACGTAGCAGCAAAAATTAAGAATCTGTGTTGAAAATGGACTGAATTATGTGGATTTGAATAGAGTTATAATTGTTTCTTTGGCTACAGCCTGGCCCGGTAGCCGTTGCTTTGTATTTGCCGTCCTGGCCTCTCAGGCTTTTACCGGGGATGTTATTCCCTGTCCCCCTAGCTAATCATGTAGTAGATGTTGTTCAGATAACGTAGAAGCAAATGTTATGAATCTGTGTTGAAAATGTTTGAATGATGTCGATTTCAATCGAGTTATAATTGTTTTCTGAACAACAGCCATGCACTGTAGTTGTTACCTTGTATTTGTTAGCCCGACCGCCCAGGCTTTTTTACCAGGGATGTTATTCCATGTCCCACTTGCTAATCATGTAGTATATGTTGTTCAGATAACGTAGAAGCAAACGTTATGAATCTGTGTTTAAAATGGACTGAATTATGTCGATTTGAATAGAGTTATAATTGTTTTTTTTGCTACAGCCTGGCCCGGTAGCCGTTGCTTTGTATTTGCCGTCCTGGCCTCTCAGGCTTTTACCGGGGATGTTATTCCCTGTCCCCCTAGCTAATCATGTAGTATATGTTGTTCAGATAACGTAGAAGCAAATGTTATGAATCTGTGTTGAAAATTGTTTGAATTATGTCGATTTGAATAGAGTTATAATTGTTTTTTTTGCTACAGCCTGGCCCGGTAGCCGTTACTTTGTATTTGACACCCCAGCCTCCCGGGCTTTTATCGGGATTGGTATGCCCTGTCTCCCTTGCTATTCATGTAGTATATGTTGTTCAAGTAACGTAGCAGCAAACATTATGAATCTGTGTTTAAAATTGACTGAATTATGTCGATTTGAATCGAGTTATAATTGTTTTCTTGGCTAAAGCCTGGCTCGGTAGCCGTTACTTTGTATTTGCGATCCCGGCCGCCAAGGCTTTAAGCGGGGATGATATCCCTTGTCCCACTAGCTAATCATGTAGTAGATGTTGTTCAGATAACGTAGCAGCAAACGTTATGAATCTGGGTGGAAAAGTTATTGAATAATGTCGATTTGAATGAAGTTATGATTGTTTTCTTGGCTACATCCTTGCCCGGTAGACTTTTACTTTGCACTTGTCTCCCCGGCCGCCCGGGTAGTTATCGGGAGTGGAATCCCCTGTCCCACTAGCTAATCATGTAGAAAATGTGGTTCAGATAACGTAGCTGCAAAAATTATGAATCTGTGTTAAAAATAGATTGAATTATGTCGATTTGAATAGAGTTATAACTGTTTTTTTTGGCTACAGTATGGCATGGTAGCCTTTACTTAGTATTTACCATCCCGGACGCCTAGGATTTTAACGGGGGTGATATCCCTTGCCCCGCTAGCTAATCATGTAGTAAATGTTGTTCAGATAACGTAGCAGCAAAAATTAAGAATCTGTGTTGAAAATGGACTGAATTATGTGGATTTGAATAGAGTTATAATTGTTTCTTTGGCTACAGCCTGGCCCGGTAGCCGTTGCTTTGTATTTGCCGTCCTGGCCTCTCAGGCTTTTACCGGGGATGTTATTCCCTGTCCCCCTAGCTAATCATGTAGTAGATGTTGTTCAGATAACGTAGAAGCAAATGTTATGAATCTGTGTTGAAAATGTTTGAATGATGTCGATTTCAATCGAGTTATAATTGTTTTCTGAACAACAGCCATGCACTGTAGTTGTTACCTTGTATTTGTTAGCCCGACCGCCCAGGCTTTTTTACCAGGGATGTTATTCCATGTCCCACTTGCTAATCATGTAGTATATGTTGTTCAGATAACGTAGAAGCAAACGTTATGAATCTGTGTTTAAAATGGACTGAATTATGTCGATTTGAATAGAGTTATAATTGTTTTTTTTGCTACAGCCTGGCCCGGTAGCCGTTGCTTTGTATTTGCCGTCCTGGCCTCTCAGGCTTTTACCGGGGATGTTATTCCCTGTCCCCCTAGCTAATCATGTAGTATATGTTGTTCAGATAACGTAGAAGCAAATGTTATGAATCTGTGTTGAAAATTGTTTGAATTATGTCGATTTGAATAGAGTTATAATTGTTTTTTTTGCTACAGCCTGGCCCGGTAGCCGTTACTTTGTATTTGACACCCCAGCCTCCCGGGCTTTTATCGGGATTGGTATGCCCTGTCTCCCTTGCTATTCATGTAGTATATGTTGTTCAAGTAACGTAGCAGCAAACATTATGAATCTGTGTTTAAAATTGACTGAATTATGTCGATTTGAATCGAGTTATAATTGTTTTCTTGGCTAAAGCCTGGCTCGGTAGCCGTTACTTTGTATTTGCGATCCCGGCCGCCTAGGCTTTAAGCGGGGATGATATCCCTTGTCCCACTAGCTAATCATGTAGTAGATGTTGTTCAGATAACGTAGCAGCAAACGTTATGAATCTGGGTGGAAAAGTTATTGAATAATGTCGATTTGAATGAAGTTATGATTGTTTTCTTGGCTACATCCTTGCCCGGTAGACTTTTACTTTGCACTTGTCTCCCCGGCCGCCCGGGTAGTTATCGGGAGTGGAATCCCCTGTCCCACTAGCTAATCATGTAGAAAATGTGGTTCAGATAACGTAGCTGCAAAAATTATGAATCTGTGTTAAAAATAGATTGAATTATGTCGATTTGAATAGAGTTATAACTGTTTTTTTGGCTACAGTATGGCATGGTAGCCTTTACTTAGTATTTACCATCCCGGACGCCTAGGATTTTAACGGGGGTGATATCCCTTGCCCCGCTAGCTAATCATGTAGTAGATGTTGTTCAGAGAACGTGGTAGCGAAGTAATGAGTCTGTGTTGACAATGGACTGAATCATGTCATTTTGAATCGAGTTATAATTGTTTTCTTGGCTACAGTCTGTCCCGTTAGCCGTTTCTTTGTATTTGCCACCCGGCCGCCCAGGCTTTTACCGGGGATGTTATCCCCTGTCCCACTTGCTAATCATGTAGTATTTGTTGTTTAGACAACGTAGCAGCAAACGTTATGAATCTGTGTTTAAAATGGACTGAATTATGTCGATTTGAACAGAGTTTTAATTGTTTTCTGAACAACAGCCATGCACTGTAGTTGTTACCTTGTATTTGTCACCCCGACCGCCCAGGCTTTTTTCCAGGGATGTTATTCCCTGTCCCTCTTGCTAATCATGTAGTATATGTTGTTCAGATAACGTAGCAGCAAACGTTATGAATCTGTGTTTAAAATGGACTGAATTATGTCGATTTGAATAGAGTTATAATTGTTTCTTTGGCAACAGCCTGACCCGGTAGCCGTTACTTTGTATTTGCCATCCCGGCCGCCCAGGCTTTTACCGGGGATGTTATCCCCTGTCCCAATTGCTAATCATGTAGTATATGTTGTTCAGATAACGTAGTAGAAAGCATTATGAATCTGTGTTGAAAATTGATTGAATTATGTCCATTTGAATAGAGTTATATTTGTTTCTTGGCTACAGCCTGGCCCGGTAGCCGTTACTGACACCCCAGCGTCCCTGGCTTTTATCGGGGGTGATATCCCCTGCCCCCTAGCTAATCATGTAGTAGATGTTGTTCAGACAACGTAGCAGCAAAAATTAAGAATCTGTGTTGAAAATGGACTGAATTATGTGGATTTGAATAGAGTTATAATTGTTTCTTTGGCTACAGCCTGGCCCGGTAGCCGTTGCTTTGTATTTGCCGTCCTGGCCTCTCAGGCGTTTACCGGGGATGTTATTCCCTGTCCCCCTAGCTAATCATGAAGTAGATGTTGTTCAGATAACGTAGAAGCAAATGTTATGAATCTGTGTTGAAAATTGTTTGAATGATGTCGATTTCAATCGAGTTATAATTGTTTTCTTGGCTACAGCCTGGCACGGTAACCGTTACTTTGTATTTGCCACGACGGCCTCCAGGGCTTTTACCGGGCAGGTTATACCCTGTCCCACTTGCTAATCATGTCGTATTTGTTGGACAGATAACGTAGCAGCAAACGTTATGAATCTGTGTTTAAAATGGACTGAATTATGTTGATTTGAATAGAGTTATAATTGTTTTTTCGGCTACAGCCTGGCACGGTAACCGTTACTTTGTTTTTTGCCACCCCGGCCACCAGGGCTTTTACCGGGCAGGTTATACCCTGTCCCACTTGCTAATCATGTAGTATTTGTTGTTCAGATAACGTAGCAGCAAACGTTATGAATCTGTGTTTAAAATGGACTGAATTATGTCGATTTGAATAGAGTTATAATTGTTTCTTTGGCTACAGCCTGGCCCGGTAGCCGTTGCTTTGTTTTTGCCACCCCGGCCGCCCAGGCTTTTACCGGGGATGTTATCCCCTGTCCCACTTGCTAATCATGTAGTATTTGTTGTTCAGACAACGTAGCAGCAAACGTTATGAATCTGTGTTTAAAATGGACTGAATTATGTCGATTTGAATCAAGTTATAATTGGTTTTTTTTGCTACAGCCTGGCCCGGTAGCCGTTACTTTGTATTTGACACCCCAGCCTCCCGGGCTTTTATCGGGATTGGTATGCCCTGTCCCCCTTGCTATTCATGTAGTATATGTTGTTCAGGTAACGTTGCAGCAAACATTATGAATTTGTGTTGAAAATAGATTGAATTATGTCGATTTGAATCAAGTTATAATTGTTTTCTTGGCTACAGCCTGGCTCATTAGCCGTTACTTTGTATTTCCCATCCCGGCCGGCAAGGCTTTTAGCGGGGATGATATCCCTTGTCCCACTAGCTAATCATGTAGTAGATGTTGTTCAGATAACCTAGCAGGAAAACTATGAATCTGTGTTTAAAATTGACTGAATTATGTCGATTTGAATGAAGTTATGATTGTTTTCTTGGCTACATCCTTGCCCGGTAGACTTTTACTTTGCACTTGTCTCCCCGGCCGCCCGGGTAGTTATCGGGGGTGGAATCCCCTGTCCCACTAGCTAATCATGTAGAAAATGTGGTTCAGATAACGTAGCTGCAAAAATTATGAATCTGTGTTAAAAATAGATTGAATTATGTCGATTTGAATAGAGTTATAACTGTTTTTTTGGCTACAGTATGGCATGGTAGCCTTTACTTAGTATTTACCATCCCGGCCGCCTAGGATTTTAACGGGGGTGATATCCCTTGCCCCGCTAGCTAATCATGTAGTAGATGTTGTTCAGAGAACGTAGTAGCGAAGTAATGAATCTGTGTTGACAATGGACTGAATCATGTACTTTTGAATCGAGTTATAATTGTTTTCTTGGCTACAGTCTGTCCCGTTAGCCGTTTCTTTGTATTTGCCACCCCGACCGCCCAGGCTTTTTTCCAGGGATGTTATTCCCTGTCCCTCTTGCTAATCATGTAGTATATGTTGCTCAGATAACGTAGCAGCAAACGTTATGAATCTGTGTTTAAAATGGACTGAATTATGTCGATTTGAATAGAGTTAAAATTGTTTCTTTGGCTACAGCCTGACCCGGTAGCCGTTACTTAGTATTTGCCATCCCGGCCGCCCAGGCTTTTACCGGGGATGTTATCCCCTGTCCCACTTGCTAATCATGTAGTATTTGTTGTTCAGACAACGTAGCAGCAAACGTTATGAATCTGTGTTTAAAATGGACTGAATTATGTCGATTTGAATAGAGTTTTAATTGTTTTCTGAACAACAGCCATGCACTGTAGTTGTTACCTTGTATTTGTCACCCCGACCACCCAGGCTTTTTTCCAGGGATGTTATTCCCTGTCCCTCTTGCTAATCATGTAGTATATGTTGTTCAGATAACGTAGCAGCAAACGTTATGAATCTGTGTTTAAAATGGACTGAATTATGTCGATTTGAATAGAGTTATAATTGTTTCTTTGGCAACAGCCTGACCCGGTAGCCGTTACTTTGTATTTGCCATCCCGGCCGCCCAGGCTTTTACCGGGGATGTTATCCCCTGTCCCAATTGCTAATCATGTAGTATATGTTGTTCAGATAACGTAGTAGAAAGCATTATGAATCTGTGTTGAAAATTGATTGAATTATGTCCATTTGAATAGAGTTATATTTGTTTCTTGGCTACAGCCTGGCCCGGTAGCCGTTACTGACACCCCAGCGTCCCTGGCTTTTATCGGGGGTGATATCCCCTGCCCCCTAGCTAATCATGTAGTAGATGTTGTTCAGACAACGTAGCAGCAAAAATTAAGAATCTGTGTTGAAAATGGACTGAATTATGTGGATTTGAATAGAGTTATAATTGTTTCTTTGGCTACAGCCTGGCCCGGTAGCCGTTGCTTTGTATTTGCCGTCCTGGACTCTCAGGCTTTTACCGGGGATGTTATTCCCTGTCCCCCTAGCTAATCATGTAGTAGATGTTGTTCAGATAACGTAGAAGCAAATGTTATGAATCTGTGTTGAAAATTGTTTGAATGATGTCGATTTCAATCGAGTTATAATTGTTTTCTTGGCTACAGCCTGGCACGGTAACCGTCACTTTGTATTTGCCACCACGGCCTCCAGGGCTTTTACCGGGCAGGTTATACCCTGTCCCACTTGCTAATCATGTAGTATTTGTTGTTCAGATAACGTAGCAGCAAACGTTATGAATCTGTGTTTAAAATGGACTGAATTATGTCGATTTGAATAGAGTTATAATTGTTTCTTTGGGTACAGCCTGGCCCGGTAGCCGTTGCATTTGTATTTGCCGTCCTGGCCTCTCAGGCTTTTACCGGGGATGTTATTCCCTGTCCCCCTAGCTAATCATGTAGTAGATGTTGTTCAGATAACGTAGCAGCAAACGTTATGAATCTGTGTTTAAAATGGACTGAATTATGTTGATTTGAATAGAGTTATAATTGTTTTCTCGGCTACAGCCTGGCACGGTAACCGTTACTTTGTTTTTTGCCACCCCGGCCACCAGGGCTTTTACCGGGCAGGTTATACCCTGTCCCACTTGCTAATCATGTAGTATTTGTTGTTCAGATAACGTAGCAGCAAACGTTATGAATCTGTGTTTAAAATGGACTGAATTATGTCGATTTGAATAGAGTTATAATTGTTTCTTTGGCTACAGCCTGGCCCGGTAGCCGTTGCTTTGTATTTGCCACCTCGGCCGCCCAGGCTTTTACCGGGGATGTTATCCCCTGTCCCACTTGCTAATCATGTAGTATTTGTTGTTCAGACAACGTAGCAGCAAACGTTATGAATCTGTGTTTAAAATGGACTGAATTATGTCGATGTGAATAGAGTTTTAATTGTTTTCTGAACAACAGCCTGGCCCGGTAGCCGTTACTTTGTATTTGCCACCCCGGCCACCAGGGCTTTTACCGGGCAGGTTATACCCTGTCCCACTTGCTAATCATGTAGTATTTGTTGTTCAGATAACGTAGCAGCAAACGTTATGAATCTGTGTTTAAAATGGACTGAATTATGTCGATTTGAATAGAGTTATAATTGTTTCTTTGGCTACAGCCTGGCCCGGTAGCCGTTGCTTTGTTTTTGCCACCCCGGCCGCCCAGGCTTTTACCGGGGATGTTATCCCCTGTCCCACTTGCTAATCATGTAGTATTTGTTGTTCAGACAACGTAGCAGCAAACGTTATGAATCTGTGTTTAAAATGGACTGAATTATGTCGATTTGAATCAAGTTATAATTGTTTTTTTTTGCTACAGCCTGGCCCGGTAGCCGTTACTTTGTATTTGACACCCCAGCCTCCCGGGCTTTTATCGGGATTGGTATGCCCTGTCCCCCTTGCTATTCATGTAGTATATGTTGTTCAGGTAACGTTGCAGCAAACATTATGAATTTGTGTTGAAAATAGATTGAATTATGTCGATTTGAATCAAGTTATAATTGTTTTCTTGGCTACAGCCTGGCTCATTAGCCGTTACTTTGTATTTCCCATCCCGGCCGGCAAGGCTTTTAGCGGGGATGATATCCCTTGTCCCACTAGCTAATCATGTAGTAGATGTTGTTCAGATAACCTAGCAGGAAAACTATGAATCTGTGTTTAAAATTGACTGAATTATGTCGATTTGAATGAAGTTATGATTGTTTTCTTGGCTACATCCTTGCCCGGTAGACTTTTACTTTGCACTTGTCTCCCCGGCCGCCCGGGTAGTTATCGGGGGTGGAATCCCCTGTCCCACTAGCTAATCATGTAGAAAATGTGGTTCAGATAACGTAGCTGCAAAAATTATGAATCTGTGTTAAAAATAGATTGAATTATGTCGATTTGAATAGAGTTATAACTGTTTTTTTGGCTACAGTATGGCATGGTAGCCTTTACTTAGTATTTACCATCCCGGCCGACTAGGATTTTAACGGGGGTGATATCCCTTGCCCCGCTAGCTAATCATGTAGTAGATGTTGTTCAGAGAACGTAGTAGCGAAGTAATGAATCTGTGTTGACAATGGACTGAATCATGTCATTTTGAATCGAGTTATAATTGTTTTCTTGGCTACAGTCTGTCCCGTTAGCCGTTTCTTTGTATTTGCCACCCCGACCGCCCAGGCTTTTTTCCAGGGATGTTATTCCCTGTCCCTCTTGCTAATCATGTAGTATATGTTGTTCAGATAACGTAGCAGCAAACGTTATGAATCTGTGTTTAAAATGGACTGAATTATGTCGATTTGAATAGAGTTATAATTGTTTCTTTGGCTACAGCCTGACCCGGTAGCCGTTACTTTGTATTTGCCATCCCGGCCGCCCAGGCTTTTACCGGGGATGTTATCCCCTGTCCCACTTGCTAATTCTGTAGTATTTGTTGTTCAGACAACGTAGCAGCAAACGTTATGAATCTGTGTTTAAAATGGACTGAATTATGTCGATTTGAATAGAGTTTTAATTGTTTTCTGAACAACAGCCATGCACTGTAGTTGTTACCTTGTATTTGTCACCCCGACCGCCAAGGCTTTTTTCCAGGGATGTTATTCCCTGTCCCTCTTGCTAATCATGTAGTATATGTTGTTCAGATAACGTAGCAGCAAACGTTATGAATCTGTGTTTAAAATGGACTGAATTATGTCGATTTGAATAGAGTTATAATTGTTTCTTTGGCAACAGCCTGACCCGGTAGCCGTTACTTTGTATTTGCCATCCCGGCCGCCCAGGCTTTTACCGGGGATGTTATCCCCTGTCCCAATTGCTAATCATGTAGTATATGTTGTTCAGATAACGTAGTAGCAAGCATTATGAATCTGTGTTGAAAATTGATTGAATTATGTCCATTTGAATAGAGTTATATTTGTTTCTTGGCTACAGCCTGGCCCGGTAGCCGTTACTGACACCCCAGCGTCCCTGGCTTTTATCGGGGGTGATATCCTTTGCCCCCTAGCTAATCATGTAGTAGATGTTGTTCAGACAACGTAGCAGCAAAAATTAAGAATCTGTGTTGAAAATGGACTGAATTATGTGGATTTGAATAGAGTTATAATTGTTTCTTTGGCTACAGCCTGGCCCGGTAGCCGTTGCTTTGTATTTGCCGTCCTGGCCTCTCAGGCTCTCAGCAGCAAACGTTATGAATCTGTGTTTAAAATGGACTGAATTATGTCGATTTGAATCAAGTTATAATTGTTTTTTTTTGCTACAGCCTGGCCCGGTAGCCGTTACTTTGTATTTGACACCCCAGCCTCCCGGGCTTTTATCGGGATTGGTATGCCCTGTCCCCCTTGCTATTCATGTAGTATATGTTGTTCAGGTAACGTTGCAGCAAACATTATGAATTTGTGTTGAAAATAGATTGAATTATGTCGATTTGAATCAAGTTATAATTGTTTTCTTGCCTACAGCCTGGCTCATTAGCCGTTACTTTGTATTTCCCATCCCGGCCGGCAAGGCTTTTAGCGGGGATGATATCCCTTGTCCCACTAGCTAATCATGTAGTAGATGTTGTTCAGATAACCTAGCAGGAAAACTATGAATCTGTGTTTAAAATTGACTGAATTTTGTCGATTTGAATGAAGTTATGATTGTTTTCTTGGCTACATCCTTGCCCGGTAGACTTTTACTTTGCACTTGTCTCCCCGGCCGCCCGGGTAGTTATCGGGGGTGGAATCCCCTGTCCCACTAGCTAATCATGTAGAAAATGTGGTTCAGATAACGTAGCTGCAAAAATTATGAATCTGTGTTAAAAATAGATTGAATTATGTCGATTTGAATAGAGTTATAACTGTTTTTTTGGCTACAGTATGGCATGGTTGCCGTTACTTAGTATTTACCATCCCGGCCGCCTAGGATTTTAACGGGGGTGATATCCCTTGCCCCGCTAGCTAATCATGTAGTAGATGTTGTTCAGAGAACGTAGTAGCGAAGTAATGAATCTGTGTTGACAATGGACTGTATCATGTCATTTTGAATCGAGTTATAATTGTTTTCTTGGCTACAGTCTGTCCCGTTAGCCGTTTCTTTGTATTTGCCATCCCCGACCGCCCAGGCTTTTTTCCAGGGATGTTATTCCCTGTCCCTCTTGCTAATCATGTAGTATATGTTGTTCAGATAACGTAGCAGCAAACGTTATGAATCTGTGTTTAAAATGGACTGTATCATGTCATTTTGAATCGAGTTATAATTGTTTCTTTGGCTACAGTCTGTCCCGTTAGCCGTTTCTTTGTATTTGCCATCCCGGCCGCCCAGGCTTTTACCGGGGATGTTATCCCCTGTCCCACTTGCTAATCAGGTAGTATTTGTTGTTCAGACAACGTAGCAGCAAACGTTATGAATCTGTGTTTAAAATGGACTGAATTATGTCGATTTGAATAGAGTTTTAATTGTTTTCTGAACAACAGCCATGCACTGTAGTTGTTACCTTGTATTTGTCACCCCGACCGCCAAGGCTTTTTTCCAGGGATGTTATTCCCTGTCCCTCTTGCTAATCATGTAGTATATGTTGTTCAGATAACGTAGCAGCAAACGTTATGAATCTGTGTTTAAAATGGACTGAATTATGTCGATTTGAATAGAGTTATAATTGTTTCTTTGGCAACAGCCTGACCCGGTAGCCGTTACTTTGTATTTGCCATCCCGGCCGCCCAGGCTTTTACCGGGGATGTTATCCCCTGTCCCAATTGCTAATCATGTAGTATATGTTGTTCAGATAACGTAGTAGCAAGCATTATGAATCTGTGTTGAAAATTGATTGAATTATGTCCATTTGAATAGAGTTATATTTGTTTCTTGGCTACAGCCTGGCCCGGTAGCCGTTACTGACACCCCAGCGTCCCTGGCTTTTATCGGGGGTGATATCCTTTGCCCCCTAGCTAATCTTGTAGTAGATGTTGTTCAGACAACGTAGCAGCAAAAATTAAGAATCTGTGTTGAAAATGGACTGAATTATGTGGATTTGAATAGAGTTATAATTGTTTCTTTGGCTACAGCCTGGCCCGGTAGCCGTTGCTTTGTATTTGCCGTCCTGGCCTCTCAGGCTCTCAGCAGCAAACGTTATGAATCTGTGTTTAAAATGGACTGAATTATGTCGATTTGAATCAAGTTATAATTGTTTTTTTTTGCTACAGCCTGGCCCGGTAGCCGTTACTTTGTATTTGACACCCCAGCCTCCCGGGCTTTTATCGGGATTGGTATGCCCTGTCCCCCTTGCTATTCATGTAGTATATGTTGTTCAGGTAACGTTGCAGCAAACATTATGAATTTGTGTTGAAAATAGATTGAATTATGTCGATTTGAATCAAGTTATAATTGTTTTCTTGGCTACAGCCTGGCTCATTAGCCGTTACTTTGTATTTCCCATCCCGGCCGCCAAGGCTTTTAGCGGGGATGATATCCCTTGTCCCACTAGCTAATCATGTAGTAGATGTTGTTCAGATAACCTAGCAGGAAAACTATGAATCTGTGTTTAAAATTGACTGAATTTTGTCGATTTGAATGAAGTTATGATTGTTTTCTTGGCTACATCCTTGCCCGGTAGACTTTTACTTTGCACTTGTCTCCCCGGCCGCCCGGGTAGTTATCGGGGGTGGAATCCCCTGTCCCACTAGCTAATCATGTAGAAAATGTGGTTCAGATAACGTAGCTGCAAAAATTATGAATCTGTGTTAAAAATAGATTGAATTATGTCGATTTGAATAGAGTTATAACTGTTTTTTTGGCTACAGTATGGCATGGTAGCCGTTACTTAGTATTTACCATCCCGGCCGCCTAGGATTTTAACGGGGGTGATATCCCTTGCCCCGCTAGCTAATCATGTAGTAGATGTTGTTCAGAGAACGTAGTAGCGAAGTAATGAATCTGTGTTGACAATGGACTGTATCATGTCATTTTGAATCGAGTTATAATTGTTTTCTTGGCTACAGTCTGTCCCGTTAGCCGTTTCTTTGTATTTGCCATCCCCGACCGCCCAGGCTTTTTTCCAGGGATGTTATTCCCTGTCCCTCTTGCTAATCATGTAGTATATGTTGTTCAGATAACGTAGCAGCAAACGTTATGAATCTGTGTTTAAAATGGACTGAATTATGTCGATTTGAATAGAGTTATAATTGTTTCTTTGGCTACAGCCTGACCCGGTAGCCGTTACTTTGTATTTGCCATCCCGGCCGCCCAGGCTTTTACCGGGGATGTTATCCCCTGTCCCACTTGCTAATCAGGTAGTATTTGTTGTTCAGACAACGTAGCAGCAAACGTTATGAATCTGTGTTTAAAATGGACTGAATTATGTCGATTTGAATAGAGTTTTAATTGTTTTCTGAACAACAGCCATGCACTGTAGTTGTTACCTTGTATTTGTCACCCCGACCGCCAAGGCTTTTTTCCAGGGATGTTATTCCCTGTCTCTCTTGCTAATCATGTAGTATATGTTGTTCAGATAACGTAGCAGCAAACGTTATGAATCTGTGTTTAAAATGGACTGAATTATGTCGATTTGAATAGAGTTATAATTGTTTCTTTGGCAACAGCCTGACCCGGTAGCCGTTACTTTGTATTTGACACCCCAGCCTCCCGGGCTTTTATCGGGATTGGTATGCCCTGTCCCCCTTGCTATTCATGTAGTATATGTGGTTCAGGTAACGTTGCAGCAAACATTATGAATTTGTGTTGAAAATAGATTGAATTATGTCGATTTGAATCAAGTTATAATTGTTTTCTTGGCTACAGCCTGGCTCATTAGCCGTTACTTTGTATTTCCCATCCCGGCCGGCAAGGCTTTTAGCGGGGATGATATCCCTTGTCCCACTAGCTAATCATGTAGTAGATGTTGTTCAGATAACCTAGCAGGAAAACTATGAATCTGTGTTTAAAATTGACTGAATTATGTCGATTTGAATGAAGTTATGATTGTTTTCTTGGCTACATCCTTGCCCGGTAGACTTTTACTTTGCACTTGTCTCCCCGGCCGCCCGGGTAGTTATCGGGGGTGGAATCCCCTGTCCCACTAGCTAATCATGTAGAAAATGTGGTTCAGATAACGTAGCTGCAAAAATTATGAATCTGTGTTAAAAATAGATTGAATTATGTCGATTTGAATAGAGTTATAACTGTTTTTTTGGCTACAGTATGGCATGGTAGCCTTTACTTAGTATTTACCATCCCGGCCGCCTAGGATTTTAACGGGGGTGATATCCCTTGCCCCGCTAGCTAATCATGTAGTAGATGTTGTTCAGAGAACGTAGTAGCGAAGTAATGAATCTGTGTTGACAATGGACTGAATCATGTCATTTTGAATCGAGTTATAATTGTTTTCTTGGCTACAGTCTGTCCCGTTAGCCGTTTCTTTGTATTTGCCACCCCGACCGCCCAGGCTTTTTTCCAGTGATGTTATTCCCTGTCCCTCTTGCTAATCATGTAGTATATGTTGTTCAGATAACGTAGCAGCAAATGTTATGAATCTGTGTTTAAAATGGACTGAATTATGTCGATTTGAATAGAGTTATAATTGTTTCTTTGGCTACAGCCTGACCCGGTAGCCGTTACTTTGTATTTGCCATCCCGGCCGCCCAGGCTTTTACCGGGGATGTTATCCCCTGTCCCACTTGCTAATCATGTAGTATTTGTTGTTCAGACAACGTAGCAGCAAACGTTATGAATCTGTGTTTAAAATGGACTGAATTATGTCGATGTGAATAGAGTTTTAATTGTTTTCTGAACAACAGCCTGGCCCGGTAGCCGTTACTTTGTATTTGTCACCACGGCCTCCAGGGCTTTTACCGGGCAGATTATATCCTGTCCCACTTGCTAATCATGTAGTATATGTTGTTCAGATAACGTAGCAGCAAACGTTATGAATCTGTGTTTAAAATGGACTGAATTATGTCGATGTGAATAGAGTTTTAATTGTTTTCTGAACAACAGCCTGGCCCGGTAGCCGTTACTTTGTATTTGTCACCACGGCCTCCAGGGCTTTTACCGGGCAGATTATATCCTGTCCCACTTGCTAATCATGTAGTATATGTTGTTCAGATAACGTAGCAGCAAACATTATGAATCTGTGTTTAAAATGGACTGAATTATGTCGATTTGAATCAAGTTATAATTGTTTTTTTTTGCTACAGCCTGGCCCGGTAGCCGTTACTTTGTATTTGACACCCCAGCCTCCCGGGCTTTTATCGGGATTGGTATGCCCTGTCCCACTAGCTAATCATGTAGTAGATGTTGTTCAGATAACCTAGCAGGAAAACTATGAATCTGTGTTTAAAATTGACTGAATTATGTCGATTTGAATGAAGTTATGATTGTTTTCTTGGCTACATCCTTGCCCGGTAGACTTTTACTTTGCACTTGTCTCCCCGGCCGCCCGGGTAGTTATCGGGGGTGGAATCCCCTGTCCCACTAGCTAATCATGTAGAAAATGTGGTTCAGATAACGTAGCTGCAAAAATTATGAATCTGTGTTAAAAATAGATTGAATTATGTCGATTTGAATAGAGTTATAACTGTTTTTTTGGCTACAGTATGGCATGGTAGCCTTTACTTAGTATTTACCATCCCGGCCGACTAGGATTTTAACGGGGGTGATATCCCTTGCCCCGCTAGCTAATCATGTAGTAGATGTTGTTCAGAGAACGTAGTAGCGAAGTAATGAATCTGTGTTGACAATGGACTGAATCATGTCATTTTGAATCGAGTTATAATTGTTTTCTTGGCTACAGTCTGTCCCGTTAGCCGTTTCTTTGTATTTGCCACCCCGACCGCCCAGGCTTTTTTCCAGTGATGTTATTCCCTGTCCCTCTTGCTAATCATGTAGTATATGTTGTTCAGATAACGTAGCAGCAAATGTTATGAATCTGTGTTTAAAATGGACTGAATTATGTCGATTTGAATAGAGTTATAATTGTTTCTTTGGCTACAGCCTGACCCGGTAGCCGTTACTTTGTATTTGCCATCCCGGCCGCCCAGGCTTTTACCGGGGATGTTATCCCCTGTCCCACTTGCTAATCATGTAGTATTTGTTGTTCAGACAACGTAGCAGCAAACGTTATGAATCTGTGTTTAAAATGGACTGAATTATGTCGATGTGAATAGAGTTTTAATTGTTTTCTGAACAACAGCCTGGCCCGGTAGCCGTTACTTTGTATTTGTCACCACGGCCTCCAGGGCTTTTACCGGGCAGATTATATCCTGTCCCACTTGCTAATCATGTAGTATATGTTGTTCAGATAACGTAGCAGCAAACGTTATGAATCTGTGTTTAAAATGGACTGAATTATGTCGATGTGAATAGAGTTTTAATTGTTTTCTGAACAACAGCCTGGCCCGGTAGCCGTTACTTTGTATTTGTCACCACGGCCTCCAGGGCTTTTACCGGGCAGATTATATCCTGTCCCACTTGCTAATCATGTAGTATATGTTGTTCAGATAACGTAGCAGCAAACATTATGAATCTGTGTTTAAAATGGACTGAATTATGTCGATTTGAATCAAGTTATAATTGTTTTTTTTTTGCTACAGCCTGGCCCGGTAGCCGTTACTTTGTATTTGACACCCCAGCCTCCCGGGCTTTTATCGGGATTGGTATGCCCTGTCCCACTAGCTAATCATGTAGTAGATGTTGTTCAGATAACCTAGCAGGAAAACTATGAATCTGTGTTTAAAATTGACTGAATTATGTCGATTTGAATGAAGTTATGATTGTTTTCTTGGCTACATCCTTGCCCGGTAGACTTTTACTTTGCACTTGTCTCCCCGGCCGCCCGGGTAGTTATCGGGGGTGGAATCCCCTGTCCCACTAGCTAATCATGTAGAAAATGTGGTTCAGATAACGTAGCTGCAAAAATTATGAATCTGTGTTAAAAATAGATTGAATTATGTCGATTTGAATAGAGTTATAACTGTTTTTTTGGCTACAGTATGGCATGGTAGCCTTTACTTAGTATTTACCATCCCGGCCGACTAGGATTTTAACGGGGGTGATATCCCTTGCCCCGCTAGCTAATCATGTAGTAGATGTTGTTCAGAGAACGTAGTAGCGAAGTAATGAATCTGTGTTGACAATGGACTGAATCATGTCATTTTGAATCGAGTTATAATTGTTTTCTTGGCTACAGTCTGTCCCGTTAGCCGTTTCTTTGTATTTGCCACCCCGACCGCCCAGGCTTTTTTCCAGGGATGTTATTCCCTGTCCCTCTTGCTAATCATGTAGTATATGTTGTTCAGATAACGTAGCAGCAAATGTTATGAATCTGTGTTTAAAATGGACTGAATTATGTCGATTTGAATAGAGTTATAATTGTTTCTTTGGCTACAGCCTGACCCGGTAGCCGTTACTTTGTATTTGCCATCCCGGCCGCCCAGGCTTTTACCGGGGATGTTATCCCCTGTCCCACTTGCTAATCATGTAGTATTTGTTGTTCAGACAACGTAGCAGCAAACGTTATGAATCTGTGTTTAAAATGGACTGAATTATGTCGATGTGAATAGAGTTTTAATTGTTTTCTGAACAACAGCCTGGCCCGGTAGCCGTTACTTTGTATTTGTCACCACGGCCTCCAGGGCTTTTACCGGGCAGATTATATCCTGTCCCACTTGCTAATCATGTAGTATATGTTGTTCAGATAACGTAGCAGCAAACGTTATGAATCTGTGTTTAAAATGGACTGAATTATGTCGATGTGAATAGAGTTTTAATTGTTTTCTGAACAACAGCCTGGCCCGGTAGCCGTTACTTTGTATTTGTCACCACGGCCTCCAGGGCTTTTACCGGGCAGATTATATCCTGTCCCACTTGCTAATCATGTAGTATATGTTGTTCAGATAACGTAGCAGCAAACATTATGAATCTGTGTTTAAAATGGACTGAATTATGTCGATTTGAATCAAGTTATAATTGTTTTTTTTTTGCTACAGCCTGGCCCGGTAGCCGTTACTTTGTATTTGACACCCCAGCCTCCCGGGCTTTTATCGGGATTGGTATGCCCTGTCCCACTAGCTAATCATGTAGTAGATGTTGTTCAGATAACCTAGCAGGAAAACTATGAATCTGTGTTTAAAATTGACTGAATTATGTCGATTTGAATGAAGTTATGATTGTTTTCTTGGCTACATCCTTGCCCGGTAGACTTTTACTTTGCACTTGTCTCCCCGGCCGCCCGGGTAGTTATCGGGGGTGGAATCCCCTGTCCCACTAGCTAATCATGTAGAAAATGTGGTTCAGATAACGTAGCTGCAAAAATTATGAATCTGTGTTAAAAATAGATTGAATTATGTCGATTTGAATAGAGTTATAACTGTTTTTTTGGCTACAGTATGGCATGGTAGCCTTTACTTAGTATTTACCATCCCGGCCGACTAGGATTTTAACGGGGGTGATATCCCTTGCCCCGCTAGCTAATCATGTAGTAGATGTTGTTCAGAGAACGTAGTAGCGAAGTAATGAATCTGTGTTGACAATGGACTGAATCATGTCATTTTGAATCGAGTTATAATTGTTTTCTTGGCTACAGTCTGTCCCGTTAGCCGTTTCTTTGTATTTGCCACCCCGACCGCCCAGGCTTTTTTCCAGGGATGTTATTCCCTGTCCCTCTTGCTAATCATGTAGTATATGTTGTTCAGATAACGTAGCAGCAAACGTTATGAATCTGTGTTTAAAATGGACTGAATTATGTCGATTTGAATAGAGTTATAATTGTTTCTTTGGCTACAGCCTGACCCGGTAGCCGTTACTTTGTATTTGCCATCCCGGCCGCCCAGGCTTTTACCGGGGATGTTATCCCCTGTCCCACTTGCTAATCATGTAGTATTTGTTGTTCAGACAACGTAGCAGCAAACGTTATGAATCTGTGTTTAAAATGGACTGAATTATGTCGATTTGAATAGAGTTATAATTGTTTTCTGAACAACATCCATGCACTGTAGTTGTTACCTTGTATTTGTCACCCCGACCGCCAAGGCTTTTTTCCAGGGATGTTATTCCCTGTCCCTCTTGCTAATCATGTAGTATATGTTGTTCAGATAACGTAGCAGCAAACGTTATGAATCTGTGTTGAAAATTGATTGAATTATGTCCATTTGAATAGAGTTATATTTGTTTCTTGGCTACAGCCTGGCCCGGTAGCCGTTACTGACACCCCAGCGTCCCTGGCTTTTATCGGGGGTGATATCCTTTGCCCCCTAGCTAATCATGTAGTAGATGTTGTTCAGACAACGTAGCAGCAAAAATTAAGAATCTGTGTTGAAAATGGACTGAATTATGTCGATTTGAATAGAGTTATAATTGTTTCTTTGGCTACAGCCTGGCCCGGTAGCCGTTGCTTTGTATTTGCCGTCCTGGCCTCTCAGGCTCTCAGCAGCAAACGTTATGAATCTGTGTTTAAAATGGACTGAATTATGTCGATTTGAATCAAGTTATAATTGTTTTTTTTTGCTACAGCCTGGCCCGGTAGCCGTTACTTTGTATTTGACACCCCAGCCTCCCGGGCTTTTATCGGGATTGGTATGCCCTGTCCCCCTTGCTATTCATGTAGTATATGTTGTTCAGGTAACGTTGCAGCAAACATTATGAATTTGTGTTGAAAATAGATTGAATTATGTCGATTTGAATCAAGTTATAATTGTTTTCTTGGCTACAGCCTGGCTCATTAGCCGTTACTTTGTATTTCCCATCCCGGCCGGCAAGGCTTTTAGCGGGGATGATATCCCTTGTCCCACTAGCTAATCATGTAGTAGATGTTGTTCAGATAACCTAGCAGGAAAACTATGAATCTGTGTTTAAAATTGACTGAATTATGTCGATTTGAATGAAGTTATGATTGTTTTCTTGGCTACATCCTTGCCCGGTAGACTTTTACTTTGCACTTGTCTCCCCGGCCGCCCGGGTAGTTATCGGGGGTGGAATCCCCTGTCCCACTAGCTAATCATGTAGAAAATGTGGTTCAGATAACGTAGCTGCAAAAATTATGAATCTGTGTTAAAAATAGATTGAATTATGTCGATTTGAATAGAGTTATAACTGTTTTTTTGGCTACAGTATGGCATGGTAGCCTTTACTTAGTATTTACCATCCCGGCCGACTAGGATTTTAACGGGGGTGATATCCCTTGCCCCGCTAGCTAATCATGTAGTAGATGTTGTTCAGAGAACGTAGTAGCGAAGTAATGAATCTGTGTTGACAATGGACTGAATCATGTCATTTTGAATCGAGTTATAATTGTTTTCTTGGCTACAGTCTGTCCCGTTAGCCGTTTCTTTGTATTTGCCACCCCGACCGCCCAGGCTTTTTTCCAGGGATGTTATTCCCTGTCCCTCTTGCTAATCATGTAGTATATGTTGTTCAGATAACGTAGCAGCAAACGTTATGAATCTGTGTTTAAAATGGACTGAATTATGTCGATTTGAATAGAGTTATAATTGTTTCTTTGGCTACAGTCTGACCCGGTAGCCGTTACTTTGTATTTGCCATCCCGGCCGCCCAGGCTTTTACCGGGGATGTTATCCCCTGTCCCACTTGCTAATTCTGTAGTATTTGTTGTTCAGACAACGTAGCAGCAAACGTTATGAATCTGTGTTTAAAATGGACTGAATTATGTCGATTTGAATAGAGTTTTAATTGTTTTCTGAACAACAGCCATGCACTGTAGTTGTTACCTTGTATTTGTCACCCCGACCGCCAAGGCTTTTTTCCAGGGATGTTATTCCCTGTCCCTCTTGCTAATCATGTAGTATATGTTGTTCAGATAACGTAGCAGCAAACGTTATGAATCTGTGTTTAAAATGGACTGAATTATGTCGATTTGAATAGAGTTATAATTGTTTCTTTGGCAACAGCCTGACCCGGTAGCCGTTACTTTGTATTTGCCATCCCGGCCGCCCAGGCTTTTACCGGGGATGTTATCCCCTGTCCCAATTGCTAATCATGTAGTATATGTTGTTCAGATAACGTAGTAGCAAGCATTATGAATCTGTGTTGAAAATTGATTGAATTATGTCCATTTGAATAGAGTTATATTTGTTTCTTGGCTACAGCCTGGCCCGGTAGCCGTTACTGACACCCCAGCGTCCCTGGCTTTTATCGGGGGTGATATCCTTTGCCCCCTAGCTAATCATGTAGTAGATGTTGTTCAGACAACGTAGCAGCAAAAATTAAGAATCTGTGTTGAAAATGGACTGAATTATGTCGATTTGAATAGAGTTATAATTGTTTCTTTGGCTACAGCCTGGCCCGGTAGCCGTTGCTTTGTATTTGCCGTCCTGGCCTCTCAGGCTCTCAGCAGCAAACGTTATGAATCTGTGTTTAAAATGGACTGAATTATGTCGATTTGAATCAAGTTATAATTGTTTTTTTTTGCTACAGCCTGGCCCGGTAGCCGTTACTTTGTATTTGACACCCCAGCCTCCCGGGCTTTTATCGGGATTGGTATGCCCTGTCCCCCTTGCTATTCATGTAGTATATGTTGTTCAGGTAACGTTGCAGCAAACATTATGAATTTGTGTTGAAAATAGATTGAATTATGTCGATTTGAATCAAGTTATAATTGTTTTCTTGGCTACAGCCTGGCTCATTAGCCGTTACTTTGTATTTCCCATCCCGGCCGGCAAGGCTTTTAGCGGGGATGATATCCCTTGTCCCACTAGCTAATCATGTAGTAGATGTTGTTCAGATAACCTAGCAGGAAAACTATGAATCTGTGTTTAAAATTGACTGAATTTTGTCGATTTGAATGAAGTTATGATTGTTTTCTTGGCTACATCCTTGCCCGGTAGACTTTTACTTTGCACTTGTCTCCCCGGCCGCCCGGGTAGTTATCGGGGGTGGAATCCCCTGTCCCACTAGCTAATCATGTAGAAAATGTGGTTCAGATAACGTAGCTGCAAAAATTATGAATCTGTGTTAAAAATAGATTGAATTATGTCGATTTGAATAGAGTTATAACTGTTTTTTTGGCTACAGTATGGCATGGTAGCCGTTACTTAGTATTTACCATCCCGGCCGCCTAGGATTTTAACGGGGGTGATATCCCTTGCCCCGCTAGCTAATCATGTAGTAGATGTTGTTCAGAGAACGTAGTAGCGAAGTAATGAATCTGTGTTGACAATGGACTGTATCATGTCATTTTGAATCGAGTTATAATTGTTTTCTTGGCTACAGTCTGTCCCGTTAGCCGTTTCTTTGTATTTGCCATCCCCGACCGCCCAGGCTTTTTTCCAGGGATGTTATTCCCTGTCCCTCTTGCTAATCATGTAGTATATGTTGTTCAGATAACGTAGCAGCAAACGTTATGAATCTGTGTTTAAAATGGACTGAATTATGTCGATTTGAATAGAGTTATAATTGTTTCTTTGGCTACAGCCTGACCCGGTAGCCGTTACTTTGTATTTGCCATCCCGGCCGCCCAGGCTTTTACCGGGGATGTTATCCCCTGTCCCACTTGCTAATCAGGTAGTATTTGTTGTTCAGACAACGTAGCAGCAAACGTTATGAATCTGTGTTTAAAATGGACTGAATTATGTCGATTTGAATAGAGTTTTAATTGTTTTCTGAACAACAGCCATGCACTGTAGTTGTTACCTTGTATTTGTCACCCCGACCGCCAAGGCTTTTTTCCAGGGATGTTATTCCCTGTCCCTCTTGCTAATCATGTAGTATATGTTGTTCAGATAACGTAGCAGCAAACGTTATGAATCTGTGTTTAAAATGGACTGAATTATGTCGATTTGAATAGAGTTATAATTGTTTCTTTGGCAACAGCCTGACCCGGTAGCCGTTACTTTGTATTTGCCATCCCGGCCGCCCAGGCTTTTACCGGGGATGTTATCCCCTGTCCCACTTGCTAATCATGTAGTATTTGTTGTTCAGACAACGTAGCAGCAAACGTTATGAATCTGTGTTTACAATGGACTGAATTATGTCGATTTGAATAGAGTTTTAATTGTTTTCTGAACAACAGCCTGACCCGGTAGCCGTTACTTTGTATTTGCCACCACGGCCTCCAGGTCTTTTACCGGGCAGATTATATCCTGTCCCACTTGCTAATCATGTAGTATATGTTGTTCAGATAACGTAGCAGCAAACGTTATGAATCTGTGTTTAAAATGGACTGAATTATGTCGATTTGAATCAAGTTATAATTGTTTTTTTTTGCTACAGCCTGACCCGGTAGCCGTTACTTTGTATTTGCCATCCCGGCCGCCCAGGCTTTTACCGGGGATGTTATCCCCTGTCCCACTTGCTAATCAGGTAGTATTTGTTGTTCAGACAACGTAGCAGCAAACGTTATGAATCTGTGTTTAAAATGGACTGAATTATGTCGATTTGAATAGAGTTTTAATTGTTTTCTGAACAACAGCCATGCACTGTAGTTGTTACCTTGTATTTGTCACCCCGACCGCCAAGGCTTTTTTCCAGGGATGTTATTCCCTGTCCCTCTTGCTAATCATGTAGTATATGTTGTTCAGATAACGTAGCAGCAAACGTTATGAATCTGTGTTTAAAATGGACTGAATTATGTCGATTTGAATAGAGTTATAATTGTTTCTTTGGCAACAGCCTGACCCGGTAGCCGTTACTTTGTATTTGCCATCCCGGCCGCCCAGGCTTTTACCGGGGATGTTATCCCCTGTCCCAATTGCTAATCATGTAGTATATGTTGTTCAGATAACGTAGTAGCAAGCATTATGAATCTGTGTTGAAAATTGATTGAATTATGTCCATTTGAATAGAGTTATATTTGTTTCTTGGCTACAGCCTGGCCCGGTAGCCGTTACTGACACCCCAGCGTCCCTGGCTTTTATCGGGGGTGATATCCTTTGCCCCCTAGCTAATCATGTAGTAGATGTTGTTCAGACAACGTAGCAGCAAAAATTAAGAATCTGTGTTGAAAATGGACTGAATTATGTCGATTTGAATAGAGTTATAATTGTTTCTTTGGCTACAGCCTGGCCCGGTAGCCGTTGCTTTGTATTTGCCGTCCTGGCCTCTCAGGCTCTCAGCAGCAAACGTTATGAATCTGTGTTTAAAATGGACTGAATTATGTCGATTTGAATCAAGTTATAATTGTTTTTTTTTGCTACAGCCTGGCCCGGTAGCCGTTACTTTGTATTTGACACCCCAGCCTCCCGGGCTTTTATCGGGATTGGTATGCCCTGTCCCCCTTGCTATTCATGTAGTATATGTTGTTCAGGTAACGTTGCAGCAAACATTATGAATTTGTGTTGAAAATAGATTGAATTATGTCGATTTGAATCAAGTTATAATTGTTTTCTTGGCTACAGCCTGGCTCATTAGCGGTTACTTTGTATTTCCCATCCCGGCCGGCAAGGCTTTTAGCGGGGATGATATCCCTTGTCCCACTAGCTAATCATGTAGTAGATGTTGTTCAGATAACCTAGCAGGAAAACTATGAATCTGTGTTTAAAATTGACTGAATTTTGTCGATTTGAATGAAGTTATGATTGTTTTCTTGGCTACATCCTTGCCCGGTAGACTTTTACTTTGCACTTGTCTCCCCGGCCGCCCGGGTAGTTATCGGGGGTGGAATCCCCTGTCCCACTAGCTAATCATGTAGAAAATGTGGTTCAGATAACGTAGCTGCAAAAATTATGAATCTGTGTTAAAAATAGATTGAATTATGTCGATTTGAATAGAGTTATAACTGTTTTTTTGGCTACAGTATGGCATGGTAGCCGTTACTTAGTATTTACCATCCCGGCCGCCTAGGATTTTAACGGGGGTGATATCCCTTGCCCCGCTAGCTAATCATGTAGTAGATGTTGTTCAGAGAACGTAGTAGCGAAGTAATGAATCTGTGTTGACAATGGACTGTATCATGTCATTTTGAATCGAGTTATAATTGTTTTCTTGGCTACAGTCTGTCCCGTTAGCCGTTTCTTTGTATTTGCCATCCCCGACCGCCCAGGCTTTTTTCCAGGGATGTTATTCCCTGTCCCTGTTGCTAATCATGTAGTATATGTTGTTCAGATAACGTAGCAGCAAACGTTATGAATCTGTGTTTAAAATGGACTGAATTATGTCGATTTGAATAGAGTTATAATTGTTTCTTTGGCTACAGCCTGACCCGGTAGCCGTTACTTTGTATTTGCCATCCCGGCCGCCCAGGCTTTTACCGGGGATGTTATCCCCTGTCCCACTTGCTAATCAGGTAGTATTTGTTGTTCAGACAACGTAGCAGCAAACGTTATGAATCTGTGTTTAAAATGGACTGAATTATGTCGATTTGAATAGAGTTTTAATTGTTTTCTGAACAACAGCCATGCACTGTAGTTGTTACCTTGTATTTGTCACCCCGACCGCCAAGGCTTTTTTCCAGGGATGTTATTCCCTGTCCCTCTTGCTAATCATGTAGTATATGTTGTTCAGATAACGTAGCAGCAAACGTTATGAATCTGTGTTTAAAATGGACTGAATTATGTCGATTTGAATAGAGTTATAATTGTTTCTTTGGCAACAGCCTGACCCGGTAGCCGTTACTTTGTATTTGCCATCCCGGCCGCCCAGGCTTTTACCGGGGATGTTATCCCCTGTCCCACTTGCTAATCATGTAGTATTTGTTGTTCAGACAACGTAGCAGCAAACGTTATGAATCTGTGTTTACAATGGACTGAATTATGTCGATTTGAATAGAGTTTTAATTGTTTTCTGAACAACAGCCTGACCCGGTAGCCGTTACTTTGTATTTGCCACCACGGCCTCCAGGTCTTTTACCGGGCAGATTATATCCTGTCCCACTTGCTAATCATGTAGTATATGTTGTTCAGATAACGTAGCAGCAAACGTTATGAATCTGTGTTTAAAATGGACTGAATTATGTCGATTTGAATCAAGTTATAATTGTTTTTTTTTGCTACAGCCTGACCCGGTAGCCGTTACTTTGTATTTGCCATCCCGGCCGCCCAGGCTTTTACCGGGGATGTTATCCCCTGTCCCACTTGCTAATCAGGTAGTATTTGTTGTTCAGACAACGTAGCAGCAAACGTTATGAATCTGTGTTTAAAATGGACTGAATTATGTCGATTTGAATAGAGTTTTAATTGTTTTCTGAACAACAGCCATGCACTGTAGTTGTTACCTTGTATTTGTCACCCCGACCGCCAAGGCTTTTTTCCAGGGATGTTATTCCCTGTCCCTCTTGCTAATCATGTAGTATATGTTGTTCAGATAACGTAGCAGCAAACGTTATGAATCTGTGTTTAAAATGGACTGAATTATGTCGATTTGAATAGAGTTATAATTGTTTCTTTGGCAACAGCCTGACCCGGTAGCCGTTACTTTGTATTTGCCATCCCGGCCGCCCAGGCTTTTACCGGGGATGTTATCCCCTGTCCCACTTGCTAATCATGTAGTATTTGTTGTTCAGACAACGTAGCAGCAAACGTTATGAATCTGTGTTTACAATGGACTGAATTATGTCGATTTGAATAGAGTTTTAATTGTTTTCTGAACAACAGCCTGACCCGGTAGCCGTTACTTTGTATTTGCCACCACGGCCTCCAGGTCTTTTACCGGGCAGATTATATCCTGTCCCACTTGCTAATCATGTAGTATATGTTGTTCAGATAACGTAGCAGCAAACGTTATGAATCTGTGTTTAAAATGGACTGAATTATGTCGATTTGAATCAAGTTATAATTGTTTTTTTTTGCTACAGCCTGACCCGGTAGCCGTTACTTTGTATTTGACACCCCAGCCTCCCGGGCTTTTATCGGGATTGGTATGCCCTGTCCCCCTTGCTATTCATGTAGTATATGTGGTTCAGGTAACGTTGCAGCAAACATTATGAATTTGTGTTGAAAATAGATTGAATTATGTCGATTTGAATCAAGTTATAATTGTTTTCTTGGCTACAGCCTGGCTCATTAGCCGTTACTTTGTATTTCCCATCCCGGCCGGCAAGGCTTTTAGCGGGGATGATATCCCTTGTCCCACTAGCTAATCATGTAGTAGATGTTGTTCAGATAACCTAGCAGGAAAACTATGAATCTGTGTTTAAAATTGACTGAATTATGTCGATTTGAATGAAGTTATGATTGTTTTCTTGGCTACATCCTTGCCCGGTAGACTTTTACTTTGCACTTGTCTCCCCGGCCGCCCGGGTAGTTATCGGGGGTGGAATCCCCTGTCCCACTAGCTAATCATGTAGAAAATGTGGTTCAGATAACGTAGCTGCAAAAATTATGAATCTGTGTTAAAAATAGATTGAATTATGTCGATTTGAATAGAGTTATAACTGTTTTTTTGGCTACAGTATGGCATGGTAGCCGTTACTTAGTGTTTACCATCCCGGCCGCCTAGGATTTTAACGGGGTAGATATCCCTTGTCCCGCTAGCTAATCATGTAGTAGATGTTGTTCAGAGAACGTAGTAGCGAAGTAATGAATCTGTGTTGACAATGGACTGAATCATGTCATTTTGAATCGAGTTATAATTGTTTTCTTGGCTACAGTCTGTCCCGTTAGCCGTTTCTTTGTATTTGCCACCCCGACCGCCCAGGCTTTTTTCCAGAGATGTTATTCCCTGTCCCTCTTGCTAATCATGTAGTATATGTTGTTCAGATAACGTAGCAGCAAACGTTATGAATCTGTGTTTAAAATGGACTGAATTATGTCGATTTGAATAGAGTTATAATTGTTTCTTTGGCTACAGCCTGACCCGGTAGCCGTTACTTTGTATTTGCCATCCCGGCCGCCCAGGCTTTTACCGGGGATGTTATCCCCTGTCCCAATTGCTAATCATGTAGTATATGTTGTTCAGATAACGTAGTAGCAAGCATTATGAATCTGTGTTGAAAATTGATTGAATTATGTCCATTTGAATAGAGTTATATTTGTTTCTTGGCTACAGCCTGACCCGGTAGCCGTTACTGACACCCCAGCGTCCCTGGCTTTTATCGGGGGTGATATTCCCTGCCCCCTAGCTAATCATGTAGTAGATGTTGTTCAGACAACGTAGCAGCAAAATTAAGAATCTGTGTTGAAAATGGACTGAATTATGTCGATTTGAATAGAGTTATAATTGTTTCTTTGGCTACAGCCTGGCCCGGTAGCCGTTGCTTTGTATTTGCCGTCCTGGCCTCTCAGGCTTTTACCGGGGATGTCATTCCCTGTCCCCCTAGCTAATCATGTAGTAGATGTTGTTCAGATAACGTAGAAGCAAATGTTATGAATCTGTGTTGAAAATTGTTTGAATGATGTCGATTTCAATCGAGTTATAACTGTTTTTTTGGCTACAGTATGGCATGGTAACCGTTACTTTGTATTTGACACCACGGCCTCCAGGGCTTTTACCGGGCAGGTTATACCCTGTCCCACTTGCTAATCATGTAGTATTTGTTGTACAGATAACGTAGCAGCAAACGTTTTGAATCTGTGTTTAAAATGGACTGAATTATGTTGATTTGAATAGAGTTTTAATTGTTTTCTTGGCTACAGCCTGGCACGGTAACCGTTACTTTGTTTTTGCCACCCCGGCCTCCAGGGCTTTTACCGGGCAGGTTATACCATGTCCCACTTGCTAATCATGTAGTATTTGTTGTTCAGATAACGTAGCAGCAAACGTTATGAATCTGTGTTTAAAATGGACTGAATTATGTCGATTTGAATAGAGTTTTAATTGTTTTCTGAACAACAGCCATGCACTGTAGTTGTTACCTTGTATTTGTCACCCCGACCGCCAAGGCTTTTTTCCAGGGATGTTATTCCCTGTCCCACTTGCTAATCATGTAGTATATGTTGTTCAGATAACGTAGCAGCAAACGTTATGAATCTGTGTTTAAAATGGACTGAATTATGTCGATTTGAATCAAGTTATAATTGTTTTTTTTTGCTACAGCCTGACCCGGTAGCCGTTACTTTGTATTTGCCATCCCGGCCGCCCAGGCTTTTACCGGGGATGTTATCCCCTGTCCCACTTGCTAATCAGGTAGTATTTGTTGTTCAGACAACGTAGCAGCAAACGTTATGAATCTGTGTTTAAAATGGACTGAATTATGTCGATTTGAATAGAGTTTTAATTGTTTTCTGAACAACAGCCATGCACTGTAGTTGTTACCTTGTATTTGTCACCCCGACCGCCAAGGCTTTTTTCCAGGGATGTTATTCCCTGTCCCTCTTGCTAATCATGTAGTATATGTTGTTCAGATAACGTAGCAGCAAACGTTATGAATCTGTGTTTAAAATGGACTGAATTATGTCGATTTGAATAGAGTTATAATTGTTTCTTTGGCAACAGCCTGACCCGGTAGCCGTTACTTTGTATTTGCCATCCCGGCCGCCCAGGCTTTTACCGGGGATGTTATCCCCTGTCCCACTTGCTAATCATGTAGTATTTGTTGTTCAGACAACGTAGCAGCAAACGTTATGAATCTGTGTTTACAATGGACTGAATTATGTCGATTTGAATAGAGTTTTAATTGTTTTCTGAACAACAGCCTGACCCGGTAGCCGTTACTTTGTATTTGCCACCACGGCCTCCAGGTCTTTTACCGGGCAGATTATATCCTGTCCCACTTGCTAATCATGTAGTATATGTTGTTCAGATAACGTAGCAGCAAACGTTATGAATCTGTGTTTAAAATGGACTGAATTATGTCGATTTGAATCAAGTTATAATTGTTTTTTTTTGCTACAGCCTGACCCGGTAGCCGTTACTTTGTATTTGACACCCCAGCCTCCCGGGCTTTTATCGGGATTGGTATGCCCTGTCCCCCTTGCTATTCATGTAGTATATGTGGTTCAGGTAACGTTGCAGCAAACATTATGAATTTGTGTTGAAAATAGATTGAATTATGTCGATTTGAATCAAGTTATAATTGTTTTCTTGGCTACAGCCTGGCTCATTAGCCGTTACTTTGTATTTCCCATCCCGGCCGGCAAGGCTTTTAGCGGGGATGATATCCCTTGTCCCACTAGCTAATCATGTAGTAGATGTTGTTCAGATAACCTAGCAGGAAAACTATGAATCTGTGTTTAAAATTGACTGAATTATGTCGATTTGAATGAAGTTATGATTGTTTTCTTGGCTACATCCTTGCCCGGTAGACTTTTACTTTGCACTTGTCTCCCCGGCCGCCCGGGTAGTTATCGGGGGTGGAATCCCCTGTCCCACTAGCTAATCATGTAGAAAATGTGGTTCAGATAACGTAGCTGCAAAAATTATGAATCTGTGTTAAAAATAGATTGAATTATGTCGATTTGAATAGAGTTATAACTGTTTTTTTGGCTACAGTATGGCATGGTAGCCGTTACTTAGTGTTTACCATCCCGGCCGCCTAGGATTTTAACGGGGTAGATATCCCTTGTCCCGCTAGCTAATCATGTAGTAGATGTTGTTCAGAGAACGTAGTAGCGAAGTAATGAATCTGTGTTGACAATGGACTGAATCATGTCATTTTGAATCGAGTTATAATTGTTTTCTTGGCTACAGTCTGTCCCGTTAGCCGTTTCTTTGTATTTGCCACCCCGACCGCCCAGGCTTTTTTCCAGAGATGTTATTCCCTGTCCCTCTTGCTAATCATGTAGTATATGTTGTTCAGATAACGTAGCAGCAAACGTTATGAATCTGTGTTTAAAATGGACTGAATTATGTCGATTTGAATAGAGTTATAATTGTTTCTTTGGCTACAGCCTGACCCGGTAGCCGTTACTTTGTATTTGCCATCCCGGCCGCCCAGGCTTTTACCGGGGATGTTATCCCCTGTCCCAATTGCTAATCATGTAGTATATGTTGTTCAGATAACGTAGTAGCAAGCATTATGAATCTGTGTTGAAAATTGATTGAATTATGTCCATTTGAATAGAGTTATATTTGTTTCTTGGCTACAGCCTGACCCGGTAGCCGTTACTGACACCCCAGCGTCCCTGGCTTTTATCGGGGGTGATATTCCCTGCCCCCTAGCTAATCATGTAGTAGATGTTGTTCAGACAACGTAGCAGCAAAATTAAGAATCTGTGTTGAAAATGGACTGAATTATGTCGATTTGAATAGAGTTATAATTGTTTCTTTGGCTACAGCCTGGCCCGGTAGCCGTTGCTTTGTATTTGCCGTCCTGGCCTCTCAGGCTTTTACCGGGGATGTCATTCCCTGTCCCCCTAGCTAATCATGTAGTAGATGTTGTTCAGATAACGTAGAAGCAAATGTTATGAATCTGTGTTGAAAATTGTTTGAATGATGTCGATTTCAATCGAGTTATAACTGTTTTTTTGGCTACAGTATGGCATGGTAACCGTTACTTTGTATTTGACACCACGGCCTCCAGGGCTTTTACCGGGCAGGTTATACCCTGTCCCACTTGCTAATCATGTAGTATTTGTTGTACAGATAACGTAGCAGCAAACGTTTTGAATCTGTGTTTAAAATGGACTGAATTATGTTGATTTGAATAGAGTTTTAATTGTTTTCTTGGCTACAGCCTGGCACGGTAACCGTTACTTTGTTTTTGCCACCCCGGCCTCCAGGGCTTTTACCGGGCAGGTTATACCATGTCCCACTTGCTAATCATGTAGTATTTGTTGTTCAGATAACGTAGCAGCAAACGTTATGAATCTGTGTTTAAAATGGACTGAATTATGTCGATTTGAATAGAGTTTTAATTGTTTTCTGAACAACAGCCATGCACTGTAGTTGTTACCTTGTATTTGTCATCCCGACCGCCAAGGCTTTTTTCCAGGGATGTTATTCCCTGTCCCTCTTGCTAATCATGTAGTATATGTTGTTCAGATAACGTAGCAGCAAACGTTATGAATCTGTGTTTAAAATGGACTGAATTATGTCGATTTGAATAGAGTTATAATTGTTTCTTTGGCTACAGTCTGACCCGGTAGCCGTTACTTTGTATTTGCCATCCCGGCCGCCCAGGCTTTTACCGGGGATGTTATCCCCTGTCCCACTTGCTAATTCTGTAGTATTTGTTGTTCAGACAACGTAGCAGCAAACGTTATGAATCTGTGTTTAAAATGGACTGAATTATGTCGATTTGAATAGAGTTTTAATTGTTTTCTGAACAACAGCCATGCACTGTAGTTGTTACCTTGTATTTGTCACCCCGACCGCCAAGGCTTTTTTCCAGGGATGTTATTCCCTGTCCCTCTTGCTAATCATGTAGTATATGTTGTTCAGATAACGTAGCAGCAAACGTTATGAATCTGTGTTTAAAATGGACTGAATTATGTCGATTTGAATAGAGTTATAATTGTTTCTTTGGCAACAGCCTGACCCGGTAGCCGTTACTTTGTATTTGCCATCCCGGCCGCCCAGGCTTTTACCGGGGATGTTATCCCCTGTCCCAATTGCTAATCATGTAGTATATGTTGTTCAGATAACGTAGTAGCAAGCATTATGAATCTGTGTTGAAAATTGATTGAATTATGTCCATTTGAATAGAGTTATATTTGTTTCTTGGCTACAGCCTGGCCCGGTAGCCGTTACTGACACCCCAGCGTCCCTGGCTTTTATCGGGGGTGATATCCTTTGCCCCCTAGCTAATCATGTAGTAGATGTTGTTCAGACAACGTAGCAGCAAAAATTAAGAATCTGTGTTGAAAATGGACTGAATTATGTCGATTTGAATAGAGTTATAATTGTTTCTTTGGCTACAGCCTGGCCCGGTAGCCGTTGCTTTGTATTTGCCGTCCTGGCCTCTCAGGCTCTCAGCAGCAAACGTTATGAATCTGTGTTTAAAATGGACTGAATTATGTCGATTTGAATCAAGTTATAATTGTTTTTTTTTGCTACAGCCTGGCCCGGTAGCCGTTACTTTGTATTTGACACCCCAGCCTCCCGGGCTTTTATCGGGATTGGTATGCCCTGTCCCCCTTGCTATTCATGTAGTATATGTTGTTCAGGTAACGTTGCAGCAAACATTATGAATTTGTGTTGAAAATAGATTGAATTATGTCGATTTGAATCAAGTTATAATTGTTTTCTTGGCTACAGCCTGGCTCATTAGCCGTTACTTTGTATTTCCCATCCCGGCCGGCAAGGCTTTTAGCGGGGATGATATCCCTTGTCCCACTAGCTAATCATGTAGTAGATGTTGTTCAGATAACCTAGCAGGAAAACTATGAATCTGTGTTTAAAATTGACTGAATTTTGTCGATTTGAATGAAGTTATGATTGTTTTCTTGGCTACATCCTTGCCCGGTAGACTTTTACTTTGCACTTGTCTCCCCGGCCGCCCGGGTAGTTATCGGGGGTGGAATCCCCTGTCCCACTAGCTAATCATGTAGAAAATGTGGTTCAGATAACGTAGCTGCAAAAATTATGAATCTGTGTTAAAAATAGATTGAATTATGTCGATTTGAATAGAGTTATAACTGTTTTTTTGGCTACAGTATGGCATGGTAGCCGTTACTTAGTATTTACCATCCCGGCCGCCTAGGATTTTAACGGGGGTGATATCCCTTGCCCCGCTAGCTAATCATGTAGTAGATGTTGTTTAGAGAACGTAGTAGCGAAGTAATGAATCTGTGTTGACAATGGACTGTATCATGTCATTTTGAATCGAGTTATAATTGTTTTCTTGGCTACAGTCTGTCCCGTTAGCCGTTTCTTTGTATTTGCCATCCCCGACCGCCCAGGCTTTTTTCCAGGGATGTTATTCCCTGTCCCTCTTGCTAATCATGTAGTATATGTTGTTCAGATAACGTAGCAGCAAACGTTATGAATCTGTGTTTAAAATGGACTGAATTATGTCGATTTGAATAGAGTTATAATTGTTTCTTTGGCTACAGCCTGACCCGGTAGCCGTTACTTTGTATTTGCCATCCCGGCCGCCCAGGCTTTTACCGGGGATGTTATCCCCTGTCCCACTTGCTAATCAGGTAGTATTTGTTGTTCAGACAACGTAGCAGCAAACGTTATGAATCTGTGTTTAAAATGGACTGAATTATGTCGATTTGAATAGAGTTTTAATTGTTTTCTGAACAACAGCCATGCACTGTAGTTGTTACCTTGTATTTGTCACCCCGACCGCCAAGGCTTTTTTCCAGGGATGTTATTCCCTGTCCCTCTTGCTAATCATGTAGTATATGTTGTTCAGATAACGTAGCAGCAAACGTTATGAATCTGTGTTTAAAATGGACTGAATTATGTCGATTTGAATAGAGTTATAATTGTTTCTTTGGCAACAGCCTGACCCGGTAGCCGTTACTTTGTATTTGCCATCCCGGCCGCCCAGGCTTTTACCGGGGATGTTATCCCCTGTCCCACTTGCTAATCATGTAGTATTTGTTGTTCAGACAACGTAGCAGCAAACGTTATGAATCTGTGTTTACAATGGACTGAATTATGTCGATTTGAATAGAGTTTTAATTGTTTTCTGAACAACAGCCTGACCCGGTAGCCGTTACTTTGTATTTGCCACCACGGCCTCCAGGTCTTTTACCGGGCAGATTATATCCTGTCCCACTTGCTAATCATGTAGTATATGTTGTTCAGATAACGTAGCAGCAAACGTTATGAATCTGTGTTTAAAATGGACTGAATTATGTCGATTTGAATCAAGTTATAATTGTTTTTTTTTGCTACAGCCTGACCCGGTAGCCGTTACTTTGTATTTGACACCCCAGCCTCCCGGGCTTTTATCGGGATTGGTATGCCCTGTCCCCCTTGCTATTCATGTAGTATATGTGGTTCAGGTAACGTTGCAGCAAACATTATGAATTTGTGTTGAAAATAGATTGAATTATGTCGATTTGAATCAAGTTATAATTGTTTTCTTGGCTACAGCCTGGCTCATTAGCCGTTACTTTGTATTTCCCATCCCGGCCGGCAAGGCTTTTAGCGGGGATGATATCCCTTGTCCCACTAGCTAATCATGTAGTAGATGTTGTTCAGATAACCTAGCAGGAAAACTATGAATCTGTGTTTAAAATTGACTGAATTATGTCGATTTGAATGAAGTTATGATTGTTTTCTTGGCTACATCCTTGCCCGGTAGACTTTTACTTTGCACTTGTCTCCCCGGCCGCCCGGGTAGTTATCGGGGGTGGAATCCCCTGTCCCACTAGCTAATCATGTAGAAAATGTGGTTCAGATAACGTAGCTGCAAAAATTATGAATCTGTGTTAAAAATAGATTGAATTATGTCGATTTGAATAGAGTTATAACTGTTTTTTTGGCTACAGTATGGCATGGTAGCCTTTACTTAGTGTTTACCATCCCGGCCGCCTAGGATTTTAACGGGGTAGATATCCCTTGTCCCGCTAGCTAATCATGTAGTAGATGTTGTTCAGAGAACGTAGTAGCGAAGTAATGAATCTGTGTTGACAATGGACTGAATCATGTCATTTTGAATCGAGTTATAATTGTTTTCTTGGCTACAGTCTGTCCCGTTAGCCGTTTCTTTGTATTTGCCACCCCGACCGCCCAGGCTTTTTTCCAGAGATGTTATTCCCTGTCCCTCTTGCTAATCATGTAGTATATGTTGTTCAGATAACGTAGCAGCAAACGTTATGAATCTGTGTTTAAAATGGACTGAATTATGTCGATTTGAATAGAGTTATAATTGTTTCTTTGGCTACAGCCTGACCCGGTAGCCGTTACTTTGTATTTGCCATCCCGGCCGCCCAGGCTTTTACCGGGGATGTTATCCCCTGTCCCAATTGCTAATCATGTAGTATATGTTGTTCAGATAACGTAGTAGCAAGCATTATGAATCTGTGTTGAAAATTGATTGAATTATGTCCATTTGAATAGAGTTATATTTGTTTCTTGGCTACAGCCTGACCCGGTAGCCGTTACTGACACCCCAGCGTCCCTGGCTTTTATCGGGGGTGATATTCCCTGCCCCCTAGCTAATCATGTAGTAGATGTTGTTCAGACAACGTAGCAGCAAAATTAAGAATCTGTGTTGAAAATGGACTGAATTATGTCGATTTGAATAGAGTTATAATTGTTTCTTTGGCTACAGCCTGGCCCGGTAGCCGTTGCTTTGTATTTGCCGTCCTGGCCTCTCAGGCTTTTACCGGGGATGTTATTCCCTGTCCCCCTAGCTAATCATGTAGTAGATGTTGTTCAGATAACGTAGAAGCAAATGTTATGAATCTGTGTTGAAAATTGTTTGAATGATGTCGATTTCAATCGAGTTATAACTGTTTTTTTGGCTACAGTATGGCATGGTAACCGTTACTTTGTATTTGACACCACGGCCTCCAGGGCTTTTACCGGGCAGGTTATACCCTGTCCCACTTGCTAATCATGTAGAATTTGTTGTACAGATAACGTAGCAGCAAACGTTTTGAATCTGTGTTTAAAATGGACTGAATTATGTTGATTTGAATAGAGTTTTAATTGTTTTCTTGGCTACAGCCTGGCACGGTAACCGTTACTTTGTTTTTGCCACCCCGGCCTCCAGGGCTTTTACCGGGCAGGTTATACCATGTCCCACTTGCTAATCATGTAGTATTTGTTGTTCAGATAACGTAGCAGCAAACGTTATGAATCTGTGTTTAAAATGGACTGAATTATGTCGATTTGAATAGAGTTTTAATTGTTTTCTGAACAACAGCCATGCACTGTAGTTGTTACCTTGTATTTGTCACCCCGACCGCCAAGGCTTTTTTCCAGGGATGTTATTCCCTGTCCCTCTTGCTAATCATGTAGTATATGTTGTTCAGATAACGTAGCAGCAAACGTTATGAATCTGTGTTTAAAATGGACTGAATTATGTCGATTTGAATAGAGTTATAATTGTTTTTTTTTGCTACAGCCTGACCCGGTAGCCGTTACTTTGTATTTGCCATCCCGGCCGCCCAGGCTTTTACCGGGGATGTTATCCCCTGTCCCAATTGCTAATCATGTAGTATATGTTGTTCAGATAACGTAGTAGCAAGCATTATGAATCTGTGTTGAAAATTGATTGAATTATGTCCATTTGAATAGAGTTATATTTGTTTCTTGGCTACAGCCTGGCCCGGTAGCCGTTACTGACACCCCAGCGTCCCTGGCTTTTATCGGGGGTGATATCCCCTGCCCCCTAGCTAATCATGTAGTAGATGTTGTTCAGACAACGTAGCAGCAAAAATTAAGAATCTGTGTTGAAAATGGACTGAATTATGTCGATTTGAATAGAGTTTTAATTGTTTCTTTGGCTACAGCCTGGCCCGGTAGCCGTTGCTTTGTATTTGCCGTCCTGGCCTCTCAGGCTTTTACCGGGGATGTTATTCCCTGTCCCCCTAGCTAATCATGTAGTAGATGTTGTTCAGATAACGTAGAAGCAAATGTTATGAATCTGTGTTGAAAATTGTTTGAATGATGTCGATTTCAATCGAGTTATAATTGTTTTCTTGGCTACAGCCTGGCACGGTAACCGTTACTTTGTATTTGCCACCACGGCCTCCAGGGCTTTTACCGGGCAGGTTATACCCTGTCCCACTTGCTAATCATGTAGTATTTGTTGTACAGATAACGTAGCAGCAAACGTTATGAATCTGTGTTTAAAATGGACTGAATTATGTTGATTTGAATAGAGTTATAATTGTTTTCTTGGCTACATCCTGGCACGGTAACCGTTACTTTGTTTTTGCCACCCCGGCCTCCAGGGCTTTTACCGTGCAGGTTATACCATGTCCCACTTGCTAATCATGTAGTATTTGTTGTTCAGATAACGTAGCAGCAAACGTTATGAATCTGTGTTTAAAATGGACTGAATTATGTCGATTTGAATAGAGTTATAATTGTTTTTTTTTTGCTACAGCCTGACCCGGTAGCCGTTACTTTGTATTTGCCATCCCGGCCGCCCAGGCTTTTACCGGGGATGTTATCCCCTGTCCCAATTGCTAATCATGTAGTATATGTTGTTCAGATAACGTAGTAGCAAGCATTATGAATCTGTGTTGAAAATTGATTGAATTATGTCCTTTTGAATAGAGTTATATTTGTTTCTTGGCTACAGCCTAGCCCGGTAGCCGTTACTGACACCCCAGCGTCCCTGGCTTTTATCGGGGGTGATATCCCCTGCCCCCTAGCTAATCATGTAGTAGATGTTGTTCAGACAACGTAGCAGCAAAAATTAAGAATCTTTGTTGAAAATGGACTGAATTATGTCGATTTGAATAGAGTTTTAATTGTTTCTTTGGCTACAGCCTGGCCCGGTAGCCGTTGCTTTGTATTTGCCGTCCTGGCCTCTCAGGCTTTTACCGGGGATGTTATTCCCTGTCCCCCTAGCTAATCATGTAGTAGATGTTGTTCAAATAACGTAGAAGCAAATGTTATGAATCTGTGTTGAAAATTGTTTGAATGATGTCGATTTCAACCGTGTTATAATTGTTTTCTTGGCTACAGCCTGGCACGGTAACCGTTACTTTGTATTTGCCACCACGGCCTCCAGGGCTTTTACCGGGCAGGTTATACCCTGTCCCACTTGCTAATCATGTCGTATTTGTTGTACAGATAACGTAGCAGCAAACGTTATGAATCTGTGTTTACAATGGACTGAATTATGTTGATTTGAATAGAGTTATAATTGTTTTCTTGGCTACAGCCTGGCACGGTAACCGTTACTTTGTTTTTGCCACCCCGGCCTCCAGGGCTTTTACCGGGCAGGTTATACCATGTCCCTCTTGCTAATCATGTAGTATTTGTTGTTCAGATAACGTAGCAGCAAACGTTATGAATCTGTGTTTAAAATGGACTGAATTATGTCGATTTGAATAGAGTTTTAATTGTTTTCTGAACAACAGCCATGCACTGTAGTTGTTACCTTGTATTTGTCAGCCCGACCTCCCAGGCTTTTTTCCATGGGTGTTATTCCCTGTCCCTCTTGCTAATCATGTAGTATATGTTGTTCAGATAACGTAGCAGCAAACGTTATGAATCTGTGTTTAAAATGGACTGAATTATGTCGATTTGAATAGAGTTATAATTGTTTTTTTTTGCTACAGCCTGACCCGGTAGCCGTTACTTTGTATTTGCCATCCCGGCCGCCCAGGCTTTTACCGGGGATGTTATCCCCTGTCCCACTTGCTAATCATGTAGTATTTGTTGTTCAGACAACGTAGCAGCAAACGTTATGAATCTGTGTTTAAAATGGACTGAATTATGTCGATTTGAATAGAGTTTTAATTGTTTTCTGAACAACAGCCATGCACTGTAGTTGTTACCTTGTATTTGTCACCCCGACCGCCAAGGCTTTTTTCCAGGGATGTTATTCCCTGTCCCTCTTGCTAATCATGTAGTATATGTTGTTCAGATAACGTAGCAGCAAACGTTATGAATCTGTGTTTAAAATGGACTGAATTATGTCGATTTGAATAGAGTTATAATTGTTTCTTTGGCAACAGCCTGACCCGGTAGCCGTTACTTTGTATTTGCCATCCCGGCCGCCCAGGCTTTTACCGGGGATGTTATCCCCTGTCCCACTTGCTAATCATGTAGTATTTGTTGTTCAGACAACGTAGCAGCAAACGTTATGAATCTGTGTTTAAAATGGACTGAATTATGTCGATTTGAATAGAGTTTTAATTGTTTTCTGAACAACAGCCTGGCCCGGTAGCCGTTACTTTGTATTTGCCACCACGGCCTCCAGGTCTTTTACCGGGCAGATTATATCCTGTCCCACTTGCTAATCATGTAGTATATGTTGTTCAGATAACGTAGCAGCAAACGTTATGAATCTGTGTTTAAAATGGACTGAATTATGTCGATTTGAATCAAGTTATAATTGTTTTTTTTTGCTACAGCCTGACCCGGTAGCCGTTACTTTGTATTTGACACCCCAGCCTCCCGGGCTTTTATCGGGATTGGTATGCCCTGTCCCCCTTGCTATTCATGTAGTATATGTGGTTCAGGTAACGTTGCAGCAAACATTATGAATTTGTGTTGAAAATAGATTGAATTATGTCGATTTGAATCAAGTTATAATTGTTTTCTTGGCTACAGCCTGGCTCATTAGCCGTTACTTTGTATTTCCCATCCCGGCCGGCAAGGCTTTTAGCGGGGATGATATCCCTTGTCCCACTAGCTAATCATGTAGTAGATGTTGTTCAGATAACCTAGCAGGAAAACTATGAATCTGTGTTTAAAATTGACTGAATTATGTCGATTTGAATGAAGTTATGATTGTTTTCTTGGCTACATCCTTGCCCGGTAGACTTTTACTTTGCACTTGTCTCCCCGGCCGCCCGGGTAGTTATCGGGGGTGGAATCCCCTGTCCCACTAGCTAATCATGTAGAAAATGTGGTTCAGATAACGTAGCTGCAAAAATTATGAATCTGTGTTAAAAATAGATTGAATTATGTCGATTTGAATAGAGTTATAACTGTTTTTTTGGCTACAGTATGGCATGGTAGCCTTTACTTAGTGTTTACCATCCCGGCCGTCTAGGATTTTAACGGGGGTGATATCCCTTGTCCCGCTAGCTAATCATGTAGTAGATGTTGTTCAGAGAACGTAGTAGCGAAGTAATGAATCTGTGTTGACAATGGACTGAATCATGTCATTTTGAATCGAGTTATAATTGTTTTCTTGGCTACAGTCTGTCCCGTTAGCCGTTTCTTTGTATTTGCCACCCCGACCGCCCAGGCTTTTTTCCAGAGATGTTATTCCCTGTCCCTCTTGCTAATCATGTAGTATATGTTGTTCAGATAACGTAGCAGCAAACGTTATGAATCTGTGTTTAAAATGGACTGAATTATGTCGATTTGAATAGAATTATAATTGTTTCTTTGGCTACAGCCTGACCCGGTAGCCGTTACTTTGTATTTGCCATCCCGGCCGCCCAGGCTTTTACCGGGGATGTTATCCCCTGTCCCAATTGCTAATCATGTAGTATATGTTGTTCAGATAACGTAGTAGCAAGCATTATGAATCTGTGTTGAAAATTGATTGAATTATGTCCATTTGAATAGAGTTATATTTGTTTCTTGGCTACAGCCTGACCCGGTAGCCGTTACTGACACCCCAGCGTCCCTGGCTTTTATCGGGGGTGATATTCCCTGCCCCCTAGCTAATCATGTAGTAGATGTTGTTCAGACAACGTAGCAGCAAAATTAAGAATCTGTGTTGAAAATGGACTGAATTATGTCGATTTGAATAGAGTTATAATTGTTTCTTTGGCTACAGCCTGGCCCGGTAGCCGTTGCTTTGTATTTGCCGTCCTGGCCTCTCAGGCTTTACCGGGGATGTTATTCCCTGTCCCCCTAGCTAATCATGTAGTAGATGTTGTTCAGATAACGTAGAAGCAAATGTTATGAATCTGTGTTGAAAATTGTTTGAATGATGTCGATTTCAATCGAGTTATAACTGTTTTTTTGGCTACAGTATGGCATGGTAACCGTTACTTTGTATTTGCCACCACGGCCTCCAGGGCTTTTACCGGGCAGGTTATACCCTGTCCCACTTGCTAATCATGTAGTATTTGTTGTACAGATAACGTAGCAGCAAACGTTTTGAATCTGTGTTTAAAATGGACTGAATTATGTTGATTTGAATAGAGTTTTAATTGTTTTCTTGGCTACAGCCTGGCACGGTAACCGTTACTTTGTTTTTGCCACCCCGGCCTCCAGGGCTTTTACCGGGCAGGTTATACCATGTCCCACTTGCTAATCATGTAGTATTTGTTGTTCAGATAACGTAGCAGCAAACGTTATGAATCTGTGTTTAAAATGGACTGAATTATGTCGATTTGAATAGAGTTTTAATTGTTTTCTGAACAACAGCCATGCACTGTAGTTGTTACCTTGTATTTGTCACCCCGACCGCCAAGGCTTTTTTTCCAGGGATGTTATTCCCTGTCCCTCTTGCTAATCATGTAGTATATGTTGTTCAGATAACGTAGCAGCAAACGTTATGAATCTGTGTTTAAAATGGACTGAATTATGTCGATTTGAATAGAGTTATAATTGTTTTTTTTTGCTACAGCCTGACCCGGTAGCCGTTACTTTGTATTTGCCATCCCGGCCGCCCAGGCTTTTACCGGGGATGTTATCCCCTGTCCCAATTGCTAATCATGTAGTATATGTTGTTCAGATAACGTAGTAGCAAGCATTATGAATCTGTGTTGAAAATTGATTGAATTATGTCCATTTGAATAGAGTTATATTTGTTTCTTGGCTACAGCCTGGCCCGGTAGCCGTTACTGACACCCCAGCGTCCCTGGCTTTTATCGGGGGTGATATCCCCTGCCCCCTAGCTAATCATGTAGTAGATGTTGTTCAGACAACGTAGCAGCAAAAATTAAGAATCTGTGTTGAAAATGGACTGAATTATGTCGATTTGAATAGAGTTTTAATTGTTTCTTTGGCTACAGCCTGGCCCGGTAGCCGTTGCTTTGTATTTGCCGTCCTGGCCTCTCAGGCTTTTACCGGGGATGTTATTCCCTGTCCCCCTAGCTAATCATGTAGTAGATGTTGTTCAGATAACGTAGAAGCAAATGTTATGAATCTGTGTTGAAAATTGTTTGAATGATGTCGATTTCAATCGAGTTATAATTGTTTTCTTGGCTACAGCCTGGCACGGTAACCGTTACTTTGTATTTGCCACCACGGCCTCCAGGGCTTTTACCGGGCAGGTTATACCCTGTCCCACTTGCTAATCATGTAGTATTTGTTGTACAGATAACGTAGCAGCAAACGTTATGAATCTGTGTTTAAAATGGACTGAATTATGTCGATTTGAATAGAGTTATAATTGTTTTTTTTTTGCTACAGCCTGACCCGGTAGCCGTTACTTTGTATTTGCCATCCCGGCCGCCCAGGCTTTTACCGGGGATGTTATCCCCTGTCCCAATTGCTAATCATGTAGTATATGTTGTTCAGATAACGTAGTAGCAAGCATTATGAATCTGTGTTGAAAATTGATTGAATTATGTCCATTTGAATAGAGTTATATTTGTTTCTTGGCTACAGCCTAGCCCGGTAGCCGTTACTGACACCCCAGCGTCCCTGGCTTTTATCGGGGGTGATATCCCCTGCCCCCTAGCTAATCATGTAGTAGATGTTGTTCAGACAACGTAGCAGCAAAAATTAAGAATCTGTGTTGAAAATGGACTGAATTATGTCGATTTGAATAGAGTTTTAATTGTTTCTTTGGCTACAGCCTGGCCCGGTAGCCGTTGCTTTGTATTTGCCGTCCTGGCCTCTCAGGCTTTTACCGGGGATGTTATTCCCTGTCCCCCTAGCTAATCATGTAGTAGATGTTGTTCAGATAACGTAGAAGCAAATGTTATGAATCTGTGTTGAAAATTGTTTGAATGATGTCGATTTCAACCGAGTTATAATTGTTTTCTTGGCTACAGCCTGGCACGGTAACCGTTACTTTGTATTTGCCACCACGGCCTCCAGGGCTTTTACCGGGCAGGTTATACCCTGTCCCACTTGCTAATCATGTCGTATTTGTTGTACAGATAACGTAGCAGCAAACGTTATGAATCTGTGTTTACAATGGACTGAATTATGTTGATTTGAATAGAGTTATAATTGTTTTCTTGGCTACAGCCTGGCACGGTAACCGTTACTTTGTTTTTGCCACCCCGGCCTCCAGGGCTTTGAACGGGCAGGTTATACCATGTCCCTCTTGCTAATCATGTAGTATTTGTTGTTCAGATAACGTAGCAGCAAACGTTATGAATCTGTGTTTAAAATGGACTGAATTATGTCGATTTGAATAGAGTTTTAATTGTTTTCTGAACAACAGCCATGCACTGTAGTTGTTACCTTGTATTTGTCAGCCCGACCTCCCAGGCTTTTTTCCATGGGTGTTATTCCCTGTCCCTCTTGCTAATCATGTAGTATATGTTGTTCAGATACCGTAGCAGCAAACGTTATGAATCTGTGTTTAAAATGGACTGAATTATGTCGATTTGAATAGAGTTATAATTGTTTTTTTTTGCTACAGCCTGACCCGGTAGCCGTTACTTTGTATTTGACATCCCGGCCGCCCAGGCTTTTACCGGGGATGTTATCCCCTGTCCCAATTGCTAATCATGTAGTATATGTTGTTCAGATAACGTAGTAGCAAGCATTATGAATCTGTGTTGAAAATTGATTGAATTATGTCCATTTGAATAGAGTTATATTTGTTTCTTGGCTACAGCCTGGCCCGGTAGCCGTTACTGACACCCCAGCGTCCCTGGCTTTTATCGGGGGTGATATCCTTTGCCCCCCTAGCTAATCATGTAGTAGATGTTGTTCAGATAACGTAGAAGCAAAAATTAAGAATCTGTGTTGAAAATGGACTGAATTATGGGGATTTGAATAGAGTTATAATTGTTTCTTTGGCTACAGCCTGGCCCGGTAGCCGTTGCTTTGTATTTGCCGTCCTGGCCTCTCAGGCTTTTACCGGGGATGTTATTCCCTGTCCCCCTAGCTAATCATGTAGTAGATGTTGTTCAGATAACGTAGAAGCAAATGTTATGAATCTGTGTTGAAAATTGTTTGAATGATGTCGATTTCAATCGAGTTATAATTGTTTTCTTGGCTACAGCCTGGCACGGTAACCGTTACTTTGTATTTGCCACCACGGCCTCCAGGGCTTTTACCGGGCAGGTTATACCCTGTCCCACTTGCTAATCATGTAGTATTTGTTGTACAGATAACGTAGCAGCAAACGTTATGAATCTGTGTTTAAAATGGACTGAATTATGTTGATTTGAATAGAGTTATAATTGTTTTCTTGGTTACAGCCTGGCCCGGTAGCCGTTACTTTGTATTTGACACCCCAGCGTCCCTGGCTTTTATCGGGGGTGGTTTGCCCTATCCCCCTTGCTATTCATGTAGTATAATTATGTTGTTCAGGTAACGTAGCATCAAAAAGTATGAATCTGTGTTTAAAATGGACTGAATTATATCGATTTGAATAGAGTTTTAATTGTTTTCTGAACAACAGCCATGCACTGTAGTTGTTACCTTGTATTTGTCAGCCCGACCGCCCAGGCTTTTTTACCAGGGATGTTATTCCATGTCCCACTTGCTAATCATGTAGTATATGTTGTTCAGATAACGTAGAAGCAAACGTTATGAATCTGTGTTTAAAATGGACTGAATTATGTCGATTTGAATAGAGTTATAATTGTTTTTTTTGCTACAGCCTGGCCGGTAGCCGTTGCTTTGTATTTGCCGTCCTGGCCTCTCAGGCTTTTACCGGGGATGTTATTCCCTGTCCCCCTAGCTAATCATGTAGTAGATGTTGTTCAGATAACGTAGAAGCAAATGTTATGAATCTGTGTTGAAAATTGTTTGAATGATGTCGATTTCAATCGAGTTATAATTGTTTTCTTGGCTACAGCCTGGCCCGGTAGCCGTTGCTTTGTATTTGCCGTCCTGGCCTGTCAGGCTTTTACCGGGGATGTTATTCCCTGTCCCCCTAGCTAATCATGTAGTAGATGTTGTTCAGATAACGTAGAAGCAAATGTTATGAATCTGTGTTGAAAATTGTTTGAATGATGTCGATTTCAATCGAGTTATAATTGTTTTCTTGGCTACAGCCTGGCCCGGTAGCCGTTGCTTTGTATTTGCCGTCTTGGCCTCTCAGGCTTTTACCGGGGATGTTATTCCCTGTCCCCCTAGCTAATCATGTAGTAGATGTTGTTCAGATAACGTAGAAGCAAATGTTATGAATCTGTGTTGAAAATTGTTTGAATGATGTCGATTTCAATCGAGTTATAATTGTTTTCTTGGCTACAGCCTGGCACAGTAACCGTTACTTTGTATTTGCCACCACGGCCTCCAGGGCTTTTACCGGGCAGGTTATACCCTGTCCCACTTGCTAATCATGTCGTATTTGTTGTACAGATAACGTAGCAGCAAACGTTATGAATCTGTGTTTACAATGGACTGAATTATGTTGATTTGAATAGAGTTATAATTGTTTTCTTGGCTACAGCCTGGCACGGTAACCGTTACTTTGTTTTTGCCACCCCGGCCTCCAGGGCTTTTAACGGACAGGTTATACCATGTCCCTCTTGCTAATCATGTAGTATTTGTTGTTCAGATAACGTAGCAGCAAACGTTATGAATCTGTGTTTAAAATGGACTGAATTTTGTCGATTTGAATAGAGTTTTAATTGTTTTCTGAACAACAGCCATGCACTGTAGTTGTTACCTTGTATTTGTCAGCCCGACCGCCCAGGCTTTTTTCCATGGGTGTTATTCCCTGTCCCTCTTGCTAATCATGTAGTATATGTTGTTCAGATACCGTAGCAGCAAACGTTATGAATCTGTGTTTAAAATGGACTGAATTATGTCGATTTGAATAGAGTTATAATTGTTTTTTTTTGCTACAGCCTGACCCGGTAGCCGTTACTTTGTATTTGCCATCCCGGCCGCCCAGGCTTTTACCGGGGATGTTATCCCCTGTCCCAATTGCTAATCATGTAGTATATGTTGTTCAGATAACGTAGTAGCAAGCATTATGAATCTGTGTTGAAAATTGATTGAATTATGTCCATTTGAATAGAGTTATATTTGTTTCTTGGCTACAGCCTGGCCCGGTAGCCGTTACTGACACCCCAGCGTCCCTGGCTTTTATCGGGGGGTGATATCCTTTGCCCCCTAGCTAATCATGTAGTAGATGTTGTTCAGATAACGTAGCAGCAAAAATTAAGAATCTGTGTTGAAAATGGACTGAATTATGTGGATTTGAATAGAGTTATAATTGTTTCTTTGGCTACAGCCTGTTCCGGTAGCCGTTGCTTTGTATTTGCCGTCCTGGCCTCTCAGGCTTTTACCGGGGATGTTGTTCCCTGTCCCCCTAGCTAATCATGTAGTAGATGTTGTTCAGATAACGTAGAAGCAAATGTTATGAATCTGTGTTGAAAATTGTTTGAATGATGTCGATTTCAATCGAGTTATAATTGTTTTCTTGGCTACAGCCTGGCACGGTAACCGTTACTTTGTATTTGCCACCACGGCCTCCAGGGCTTTTACCGGGCAGGTTATACCCTGTCCCACTTGCTAATCATGTAGTATTTGTTGTACAGATAACGTAGCAGCAAACGTTATGAATCTGTGTTTACAATGGACTGAATTATGTTGATTTGAATAGAGTTATAATTGTTTTCTTGGTTACAGCCTGGCCCGGTAGCCGTTACTTTGTATTTGACACCCCAGCGTCCCTGGCTTTTATCCGGGGTGGTTTGCCCTATCCCCCTTGCTATTCATGTAGTATAATTATGTTGTTCAGGTAACGTAGCATCAAAAAGTATGAATCTGTGTTTAAAATGGACTGAATTATATCGATTTGAATAGAGTTTTAATTGTTTTCTGAACAACAGCCATGCACTGTAGTTGTTACCTTGTATTTGTCAGCCCGACCGCCCAGGCTTTTTTACCAGGGATGTTATTCCATGTCCCACTTGCTAATCATGTAGTATATGTTGTTCAGATAACGTAGAAGCAAACGTTATGAAACTGTGTTTAAAATGGACTGAATTATGTCGATTTGAATAGAGTTATAATTGTTTTTTTTTTGCTACAGCCTGGCCCGGTAGCCGTTGCTTTGTTTTTGCCGTCCTGGCCTCTCAGGCTTTTACCGGGGATGTTATTCCCTGTCCCCCTAGCTAATCATGTAGTAGATGTTGTTCAGATAACGTAGAAGCAAATGTTATGAATCTGTGTTGAAAATTGTTTGAATGATGTCGATTTCAATCGAGTTATAATTGTTTTCTTGGCTACAGCCTGTCCCGGTAGCCGTTGCTTTGTATTTGCCGTCCTGGCCTCTCAGGCTTTTACCGGGGATGTTATTCCCTGTCCCCCTAGCTAATCATGTAGTAGATGTTGTTCAGATAACGTAGAAGCAAATGTTATGAATCTGTGTTGAAAATTGTTTGAATGATGTCGATTTCAATCGAGTTATAATTGTTTTCTTGGCTACAGCCTGGCCCGGTAGCCGTTGCTTTGTATTTGCCGTCCTGGCCTCTCAGGCTTTTACCGGGGATGTTATTCCCTGTCCCCCTAGCTAATCATGTAGTAGATGTTGTTCAGATAACGTAGAAGCAAATGTTATGAATCTGTGTTGAAAATTGTTTGAATGATGTCGATTTCAATCGAGTTATAATTGTTTTCTTGGCTACAGCCTGGCACGGTAACCGTTACTTTGTATTTGCCACCACGGCCTCCAGGGCTTTTACCGGGCAGGTTATACCCTGTCCCACTTGCTAATCATGTAGTATTTGTTGTACAGATAACGTAGCAGCAAACGTTATGAATCTGTGTTTACAATGGACTGAATTATGTTGATTTGAATAGAGTTATAATTGTTTTCTTGGCTACAGCCTGGCACGGTAACCGTTACTTTGTTTTTGCCACCCCGGCCTCCAGGGCTTTTACCGGGCAGGTTATACCATGTCCCACTTGCTAATCATGTAGTATTTGTTGTTCAGATAACGTAGCAGCAAACGTTATGAATCTGTGTTTAAAATGGACTGAATTATGTCGATTTGAATAGAGTTTTAATTGTTTCTGAACAACAGCCATGCACTGTAGTTGTTACCTTGTATTTGTCAGCCCGACCGCCCAGGCTTTTTTCCATGGGTGTTATTCCCTGTCCCTCTTGCTAATCATGTAGTATATGTTGTTCAGATAACGTAGCAGCAAACGTTATGAATCTGTGTTTAAAATGGACTGAATTATGTCGATTTGAATAGAGTTATAATTGTTTTTTTTTTGCTACAGCCTGACCCGGTAGCCGTTACTTTGTATTTGCCATCCCGGCCGCCCAGGCTTTTACCGGGGATGTTATCCCCTGTCCCAATTGCTAATCATGTAGTATATGTTCTTCAGATAACGTAGTAGCAAGCATTATGAATCTGTGTTGAAAATTGATTGAATTATGTCCATTTGAATAGAGTTATATTTGTTTCTTGGCTACAGCCTGGCCCGGTAGCCGTTACTGACACCCCAGCGTCCCTGGCTTTTATCGGGGGTGATATCCTTTGCCCCCTAGCTAATCATGTAGTAGATGTTGTTCAGATAACGTAGCAGCAAAAATTAAGAATCTGTGTTGAAAATGGACTGAATTATGTGGATTTGAATAGAGTTATAATTGTTTCTTTGGCTACAGCCTGGCCCGGTAGCCGTTGCTTTGTATTTGCCGTCCTGGCCTCTCAGGCTTTTACCGGGGATGTTGTTCCCTGTCCCCCTAGCTAATCATGTAGTAGATGTTGTTCAGATAACGTAGAAGCAAATGTTATGAATCTGTGTTGAAAATTGTTTGAATGATGTCGATTTCAATCGAGTTATAATTGTTTTCTTGGCTACAGCCTGGCACGGTAACCGTTACTTTGTATTTGCCACCACGGCCTCCAGGGCTTTTACCGGGCAGGTTATACCCTGTCCCACTTGCTAATCATGTAGTATTTGTTGTACAGATAACGTAGCAGCAAACGTTATGAATCTGTGTTTAAAATGGACTGAATTATGTTGATTTGAATAGAGTTATAATTGTTTTCTTGGCTACAGCCTGGCACGGTAACCGTTACTTTGTTTTTGCCACCCCGGCCTCCAGGGCTTTTTTCCAGGGATGTTATTCCCTGTCCCTCTTGCTAATCATGTAGTTTATGTTGTTCAGATAACGTAGCAGCAAACGTTATGAATCTGTGTTTAAAATGGACTGAATTATATCGATTTGAATAGAGTTATAATTGTTTTTTTTTGCTACAGCCTGACCCGGTAGCCGTTACTTTGTATTTGCCATCCCGGCCGCCCAGGCTTTTACCGGGGATGTTATCCCCTGTCCCAATTGCTAATCATGTAGTATATGTTGTTCAGATAACGTAGTAGCAAGCATTATGAATCTGTGTTGAAAATTGATTGAATTATGTCCATTTGAATAGAGTTATATTTGTTTCTTGGCTACAGCCTGGCCCGGTAGCCGTTACTGACACCCCAGCGTCCCTGGCTTTTATCGGGGGTGATATCCTTTGCCCCCTAGCTAATCATGTAGTAGATGTTGTTCAGATAACGTAGCAGCAAAAATTAAGAATCTGTGTTGAAAATGGACTGAATTATGTGGATTTGAATAGAGTTATAATTGTTTCTTTGGCTTCAGCCTGGCCCGGTAGCCGTTGCTTTGTATTTGCCGTCCTGGCCTCTCAGGCTTTTACCGGGGATGTTATTCCCTGTCCCCCTAGCTAATCATGTAGTAGATGTTGTTCAGATAACGTAGAAGCAAATGTTATGAATCTGTGTTGAAAATTGGTTTGAATGATGTCGATTTCAATCGAGTTATAATTGTTTTCTTGGCTACAGCCTGGCACGGTAACCGTTACTTTGTATTTGCCACCACGGCCTCCAGGGCTTTTACCGGGCAGGTTATACCCTGTCCCACTTGCTAATCATGTAGTATTTGTTGTACAGATAACGTAGCAGCAAACGTTATGAATCTGTGTTTACAATGGACTGAATTATGTTGATTTGAATAGAGTTATAATTGTTTTCTTGGTTACAGCCTGGCCCGGTAGCCGTTACTTTGTATTTGACACCCCAGCGTCCCTGGCTTTTATCCGGGGTGGTTTGCCCTATCCCCCTTGCTATTCATGTAGTATAATTATGTTGTTCAGGTAACGTAGCATCAAAAAGTATGAATCTGTGTTTAAAATGGACTGAATTATATCGATTTGAATAGAGTTTTAATTGTTTTCTGAACAACAGCCATGCACTGTAGTTGTTACCTTGTATTTGTCAGCCCGACCGCCCAGGCTTTTTTACCAGGGATGTTATTCCATGTCCCACTTGCTAATCATGTAGTATATGTTGTTCAGATAACGTAGAAGCAAACGTTATGAAACTGTGTTTAAAATGGACTGAATTATGTCGATTTGAATAGAGTTATAATTGGTTTTTTTTGCTACAGCCTGGCCCGGTAGCCGTTGCTTTGTTTTTGCCGTCCTGGCCTCTCAGGCTTTTACCGGGGATGTTATTCCCTGTCCCCCTAGCTAATCATGTAGTAGATGTTGTTCAGATAACGTAGAAGCAAATGTTATGAATCTGTGTTGAAAATTGTTTGAATGATGTCGATTTCAATCGAGTTATAATTGTTTTCTTGGCTACAGCCTGTCCCGGTAGCCGTTGCTTTGTATTTGCCGTCCTGGCCTCTCAGGCTTTTACCGGGGATGTTATTCCCTGTCCCCCTAGCTAATCATGTAGTAGATGTTGTTCAGATAACGTAGAAGCAAATGTTATGAATCTGTGTTGAAAATTGTTTGAATGATGTCGATTTCAATCGAGTTATAATTGTTTTCTTGGCTACAGCCTGGCCCGGTAGCCGTTGCTTTGTATTTGCCGTCCTGGCCTCTCAGGCTTTTACCGGGGATGTTATTCCCTGTCCCCCTAGCTAATCATGTAGTAGATGTTGTTCAGATAACGTAGAAGCAAATGTTATGAATCTGTGTTGAAAATTGTTTGAATGATGTCGATTTCAATCGAGTTATAATTGTTTTCTTGGCTACAGCCTGGCACGGTAACCGTTACTTTGTATTTGCCACCACGGCCTCCAGGGCTTTTACCGGGCAGGTTATACCCTGTCCCACTTGCTAATCATGTAGTATTTGTTGTACAGATAACGTAGCAGCAAACGTTATGAATCTGTGTTTACAATGGACTGAATTATGTTGATTTGAATAGAGTTATAATTGTTTTCTTGGCTACAGCCTGGCACGGTAACCGTTACTTTGTTTTTGCCACCCCGGCCTCCAGGGCTTTTACCGGGCAGGTTATACCATGTCCCACTTGCTAATCATGTAGTATTTGTTGTTCAGATAACGTAGCAGCAAACGTTATGAATCTGTGTTTAAAATGGACTGAATTATGTCGATTTGAATAGAGTTTTAATTGTTTCTGAACAACAGCCATGCACTGTAGTTGTTACCTTGTATTTGTCAGCCCGACCGCCCAGGCTTTTTTCCATGGGTGTTATTCCCTGTCCCTCTTGCTAATCATGTAGTATATGTTGTTCAGATAACGTAGCAGCAAACGTTATGAATCTGTGTTTAAAATGGACTGAATTATGTCGATTTGAATAGAGTTATAATTGTTTTTTTTTTGCTACAGCCTGACCCGGTAGCCGTTACTTTGTATTTGCCATCCCGGCCGCCCAGGCTTTTACCGGGGATGTTATCCCCTGTCCCAATTGCTAATCATGTAGTATATGTTCTTCAGATAACGTAGTAGCAAGCATTATGAATCTGTGTTGAAAATTGATTGAATTATGTCCATTTGAATAGAGTTATATTTGTTTCTTGGCAACAGCCTGGCCCGGTAGCCGTTACTGACACCCCAGCGTCACTGGCTTTTATCGGGGGTGATATCCCCTGCCCCCTAGCTAATCATGTAGTAGATGTTGTTCAGACAACGTAGCAGCAAAAATTAAGAATCTGTGTTGAAAATGGACTGAATTATGTCGATTTGAATAGAGTTATAATTGTTTCTTTGGCTACAGCCTGGCCCGGTAGCCGTTGCTTTTATTTGCCGTCCTGGCCTCTCAGGCTTTTACCGGGGATGTTATTCCCTGTCCCCCTAGCTAATCATGTAGTAGATGTTGTTCAGATAACGTAGAAGCAAATGTTATGAATCTGTGTTGAAAATTGTTTGAATGATGTCGATTTCAATCGAGTTATAATTGTTTTCTTGGCTACAGCCTGGCACGGTAACCGTTACTTTGTATTTGCCACCACGGCCTCCAGGGCTTTTACCGGGCAGGTTATACCCTGTCCCACTTGCTAATCATGTAGTATTTGTTGTTCAGATAACGTAGCAGCAAACGTTATGAATCTGTGTTTAAAATGGACTGAATTATGTCGATTTGAATAGAGTTATAATTGTTTTCTTGGCTACATCCTGGAACGGTAACCGTTACTTTGTTTTTGCCACCCCGGCCTCCAGGGCTTTTTTCCAGGGATGTTATTCCCTGTCCCAATTGCTAATCATGTAGTATATGTTGTTCAGATAACGTAGTAGCAAGCATTATGAATCTGTGTTGAAAATTGATTGAATTATGTCCATTTGAATAGAGTTTTATTTGTTTCTTGGCTACAGCCTGGCCTGGTAGCCGTTACTGACACCCCAGCGTCCCTGGCTTTTATCGGGGGTGATATCCTTTGCCCCCTAGCTAATCATGTAGTAGATGTTGTTCAGATAACGTAGCAGCAAAAATTAAGAATCTGTGTTAAAAATGGACTGAATTATGTGGATTTGAATAGAGTTATAATTGTTTCTTTGGCTACAGCCTGGCCCGGTAGCCGTTGCTTTGTATTTGCCTTCCTGGCCTCTCAGGCTTTTACCGGGGATGTTATTCCCTGTCCCCCTAGCTAATCATGTAGTAGATGTTGTTCAGATAACGTAGAAGCAAATGTTATGAATCTGTGTTGAAAATTGTTTGAATGATGTCGATTTCAATCGAGTTATAATTGTTTTCTTGGCTACAGCCTGGCACGGTAACCGTTACTTTGTATTTGCCACCACGGCCTCCAGGGCTTTTACCGGGCAGGTTATACCCTGTCCCACTTGCTAATCATGTAGTATTTGTTGTACAGATAACGTAGCAGCAAACGTTATGAATCTGTGTTTAAAATGGACTGAATTATGTTGATTTGAATAGAGTTATAATTGTTTTCTTGGTTACAGCCTGGCACGGTAGCCGTTACTTTGTATTTGACACCCCAGCGTCCCTGGCTTTTATCCGGGGTGGTTTGCCCTGTCCCCCTTGCTATTCATGTAGTATAATTATGTTGTTCAGGTAACGTAGCATCAAAAAGTATAAATCTGTGTTTAAAATGGACTGAATTATATCGATTTGAATAGAGTTTTAATTGTTTTCTGAACAACAGCCATGCACTGTAGTTGTTACCTTGTATTTGTCAGCCCGACCGCCCAGGCTTTTTTACCAGGGATGTTATTCCATGTCCCACTTGCTAATCATGTAGTATATGTTGTTCAGATAACGTAGAAGCAAACGTTATGAAACTGTGTTTAAAATGGACTGAATTATGTCGATTTGAATAGAGTTATAATTGTTTTTTTTTGCTACAGCCTGGCCCGGTAGCCGTTGCTTTGTTTTTGCCGTCCTGGCCTCTCAGGCTTTTACCGGGGATGTTATTCCCTGTCCCCCTAGCTAATCATGTAGTAGATGTTGTTCAGATAACGTAGAAGCAAATGTTATGAATCTGTGTTGAAAATTGTTTGAATGATGTCGATTTCAATCGAGTTATAATTGTTTTCTTGGCTACAGCCTGTCCCGGTAGCCGTTGCTTTGTATTTGCCGTCCTGGCCTCTCAGGCTTTTACCGGGGATGTTATTCCCTGTCCCCCTAGCTAATCATGTAGTAGATGTTGTTCAGATAACGTAGAAGCAAATGTTATGAATCTGTGTTGAAAATTGTTTGAATGATGTCGATTTCAATCGAGTTATAATTGTTTTCTTGGCTACAGCCTGGCCCGGTAGCCGTTGCTTTGTATTTGCCGTCCTGGCCTCTCAGGCTTTTACCGGGGATGTTATTCCCTGTCCCCCTAGCTAATCATGTAGTAGATGTTGTTCAGATAACGTAGAAGCAAATGTTATGAATCTGTGTTGAAAATTGTTTGAATGATGTCGATTTCAATCGAGTTATAATTGTTTTCTTGGCTACAGCCTGGCACGGTAACCGTTACTTTGTATTTGCCACCACGGCCTCCAGGGCTTTTACCGGGCAGGTTATACCCTGTCCCACTTGCTAATCATGTAGTATTTGTTGTACAGATAACGTAGCAGCAAACGTTATGAATCTGTGTTTACAATGGACTGAATTATGTTGATTTGAATAGAGTTATAATTGTTTTCTTGGCTACAGCCTGGCACGGTAACCGTTACTTTGTTTTTGCCACCCCGGCCTCCAGGGCTTTTACCGGGCAGGTTATACCATGTCCCACTTGCTAATCATGTAGTATTTGTTGTTCAGATAACGTAGCAGCAAACGTTATGAATCTGTGTTTAAAATGGACTGAATTATGTCGATTTGAATAGAGTTTTAATTGTTTCTGAACAACAGCCATGCACTGTAGTTGTTACCTTGTATTTGTCAGCCCGACCGCCCAGGCTTTTTTCCATGGGTGTTATTCCCTGTCCCTCTTGCTAATCATGTAGTATATGTTGTTCAGATAACGTAGCAGCAAACGTTATGAATCTGTGTTTAAAATGGACTGAATTATGTCGATTTGAATAGAGTTATAATTGTTTTTTTTTTGCTACAGCCTGACCCGGTAGCCGTTACTTTGTATTTGCCATCCCGGCCGCCCAGGCTTTTACCGGGGATGTTATCCCCTGTCCCAATTGCTAATCATGTAGTATATGTTCTTCAGATAACGTAGTAGCAAGCATTATGAATCTGTGTTGAAAATTGATTGAATTATGTCCATTTGAATAGAGTTATATTTGTTTCTTGGCTACAGCCTGGCCCGGTAGCCGTTACTGACACCCCAGCGTCACTGGCTTTTATCGGGGGTGATATCCCCTGCCCCCTAGCTAATCATGCAGTAGATGTTGTTCAGACAACGTAGCAGCAAAAATTAAGAATCTGTGTTGAAAATGGACTGAATTATGTCGATTTGAATAGAGTTATAATTGTTTCTTTGGCTACAGCCTGGCCCGGTAGCCGTTGCTTTTATTTGCCGTCCTGGCCTCTCAGGCTTTTACCGGGGATGTTATTCCCTGTCCCCCTAGCTAATCATGTAGTAGATGTTGTTCAGATAACGTAGAAGCAAATGTTATGAATCTGTGTTGAAAATTGTTTGAATGATGTCGATTTCAATCGAGTTATAATTGTTTTCTTGGCTACAGCCTGGCACGGTAACCGTTACTTTGTATTTGCCACCACGGCCTCCAGGGCTTTTACCGGGCAGGTTATACCCTGTCCCACTTGCTAATCATGTAGTATTTGTTGTACAGATAACGTAGCAGCAAACGTTATGAATCTGTGTTTAAAATGGACTGAATTATGTTGATTTGAATAGAGTTATAATTGTTTTCTTGGCTACATCCTGGAACGGTAACCGTTACTTTGTTTTTGCCACCCCGGCCTCCAGGGCTTTTTTCCAGGGATGTTATTCCCTGTCCCTCTTGCTAATCATGTAGTATATGTTGTTCAGATACCGTAGCAGCAAACGTTATGAATCTGTGTTTAAAATGGACTGAATTATGTCGATTTGAATAGAGTTATAGTTGTTTTTTTTTGCTACAGCCTGACCCGGTAGCCGTTACTTTGTATTTGCCATCCCGGCCGCCCAGGCTTTTACCGGGGATGTTATCCCCTGTCCCAATTGCTAATCATGTAGTATATGTTGTTCAGATAACGTAGTAGCAAGCATTATGAATCTGTGTTGAAAATTGATTGAATTATGTCCATTTGAATAGAGTTTTATTTGTTTCTTGGCTACAGCCTGGCCTGGTAGCCGTTACTGACACCCCAGCGTCCCTGGCTTTTATCGGGGGTGATATCCTTTGCCCCCTAGCTAATCATGTAGTAGATGTTGTTCAGATAACGTAGCAGCAAAAATTAAGAATCTGTGTTAAAAATGGACTGAATTATGTGGATTTGAATAGAGTTATAATTGTTTCTTTGGCTACAGCCTGGCCCGGTAGCCGTTGCTTTGTATTTGCCTTCCTGGCCTCTCAGGCTTTTACCGGGGATGTTATTCCCTGTCCCCCTAGCTAATCATGTAGTAGATGTTGTTCAGATAACGTAGAAGCAAATGTTATGAATCTGTGTTGAAAATTGTTTGAATGATGTCGATTTCAATCGAGTTATAATTGTTTTCTTGGCTACAGCCTGGCACGGTAACCGTTACTTTGTATTTGCCACCACGGCCTCCAGGGCTTTTACCGGGCAGGTTATACCCTGTCCCACTTGCTAATCATGTAGTATTTGTTGTACAGATAACGTAGCAGCAAACGTTATGAATCTGTGTTTAAAATGGACTGAATTATGTTGATTTGAATAGAGTTATAATTGTTTTCTTGGTTACAGCCTGGCACGGTAGCCGTTACTTTGTATTTGACACCCCAGCGTCCCTGGCTTTTATCCGGGGTGGTTTGCCCTGTCCCCCTTGCTATTCATGTAGTATAATTATGTTGTTCAGGTAACGTAGCATCAAAAAGTATAAATCTGTGTTTAAAATGGACTGAATTATATCGATTTGAATAGAGTTTTAATTGTTTTCTGAACAACAGCCATGCACTGTAGTTGTTACCTTGTATTTGTCAGCCCGACCGCCCAGGCTTTTTTCCATGGGTGTTATTCCCTGTCCCTCTTGCTTATCATGTAGTATATGTTTTTCAGATAACGTAGCAGCAAACGTTATGAATCTGTGTTTAAAATGGACTGAATTATGTCGATTTGAATAGAGTTATAATTGTTTTTTTTTTGCTACAGCCTGACCCGGTAGCCGTTACTTTGTATTTGCCATCCCGGCCGCCCAGGCTTTTACCGGGGATGTTATCCCCTGTCCCAATTGCTAATCATGTAGTATATGTTGTTCAGATAACGTAGTAGCAAGCATTATGAATCTGTGTTGAAAATTGATTGAATTATGTCGATTTGAATAGAGTTATATTTGTTTCTTGGCTACAGCCTGGCCCGGTAGCCGTTACTGACACCCCAGCGTCCCTGGCTTTTATCGGGGGTGATATCCTTTGCCCCCTAGCTAATCATGTAGTAGATGTTGTTCAGACAACGTAGCAGCAAAAATTAAGAATCTGTGTTGAAAATGGACTGAATTATGTCGATTTGAATAGAGTTATAATTGTTTCTTTGGCTACAGCCTGGACCGGTAGCCGTTGCTTTGTATTTGCCGTCCTGGCCTCTCAGGCTTTTACCGGGGATGTTATTCCCTGTCCCCCTAGCTAATCATGTAGTAGATGTTGTTCAGATAACGTAGAAGCAAATGTTATGAATCTGTGTTGAAAATTGTTTAAATGATGTCGATTTCAATCGAGTTATAATTGTTTTCTTGGCTACAGCCTGGCACGGTAAACGTTACTTTGTATTTGCCACCACGGCCTCCAGGGCTTTTACCGGGCAGGTTATACCCTGTCCCACTTGCTAATCATGTAGTATTTGTTGTACAGATAACGTAGCAGCAAACGTTATGAATCTGTGTTTAAAATGGACTGAATTATGTTGATTTGAATAGAGTTATAATTGTTTTCTTGGCTACAGCCTGGCACGGTAACCGTTACTTTGTATTTGCCACCCCGGCCTCCAGGGCTTTTTTCCAGGGATTTTATTCCCTGTCCCTCTTGCTAATCATGTAGTATATGTTGTTCAGATAACGTAGCAGCAAACGTTATGAATCTGTGTTTAAAATGGACTGAATTATGTCGATTTGAATAGAGTTATAATTGTTTTTTTTTGCTACAGCCTGACCCGGTAGCCGTTAATTTGTATTTGCCATCCCGGCCGCCCAGGCTTTTACCGGGGATGTTATCCCCTGTCCCAATTGCTAATCATGTAGTATATGTTGTTCAGATAACGTAGTAGCAAGCATTATGAATCTGTGTTGAAAATTGATTGAATTATGTCCATTTGAATAGAGTTATATTTGTTTCTTGGCTACAGCCTGGCCCGGTAGCCGTTACTGACACCCCAGCGTCCCTGGCTTTTATCGGGGGTGATATCTCCTGCCCCCTAGCTAATCATGTAGTAGATGTTGTTCAGATAACGTAGCAGCAAAAATTAAGAATCTGTGTTGAAAATGGACTGAATTATGTGGATTTGAATAGAGTTATAATTGTTTTCTTGGTTACAGCCTGGCCCGGTAGCCGTTACTTTGTATTTGACACCCCAGCGGCCCTGGCTTTTATCCGGGGTGGTTTGCCCTGTCCCCCTTGCTATTTATGTAGTATAATTATGTTGTTCAGGTAACGTAGCATCAAAAAGTATGAATCTGTGTTTAAAATGGACTGAATTATGTTGATTTGAATAGAGTTATAATTGTTTTCTTGGTTACAGCCTGGCCCGGTAGCCGTTACTTTGTATTTGACACCCCAGCGTCCCTGGCTTTTATCCGGGGTGGTTTGCCCTGTCCCCCTTGCTATTTATGTAGTATAATTATGTTGTTCAGGTAACGTAGCATCAAAAAGTATGAATCTGTGTTTAAAATGGACTGAATTATATCGATTTGAATAGAGTTTTAATTGTTTTCTGAACAACAGCCATGCACTGTAGTTGTTACCTTGTATTTGTCAGCCCGACCGCCCAGGCTTTTTTACCAGGGATGTTATTCCATGTCCCACTTGCTAATCATGTAGTATATGTTGTTCAGATAACGTAGAAGCAAACGTTATGAATCTGTGTTTAAAATGGACTGAATTATGTCGATTTGAATAGAGTTATAATTGTTTTTTTTGCTACAGCCTGGCCCGGTAGCCGTTGCTTTGTATTTGCCGTCCTGGCCTCTCAGGCTTTTACCGGGGATGTTATTCCCTGTCCCCCTAGCTAATCATGTAGTAGATGTTGTTCAGATAACGTAGAAGCAAATGTTATGAATCTGTGTTGAAAATTGTTTGAATGATGTCGATTTCAATCGAGTTATAATTGTTTTCTTGGCTACAGCCTGCAAGGTAACAGTTACTTTGTATTTGCCACCACGGCCTCCAGGGCTTTTACCGGGCAGGTTATACCCTGTCCCACTTGCTAATCATGTAGTATTTGTTGTACAGATAACGTAGCAGCAAACGTTATGAATCTGTGTTTAAAATGGACTGAATTATGTTGATTTGAATAGAGATATAATTGTTTTCTTGGTTACAGCCTGGCCCGGTAGCCGTTACTTTGTATTTGACACCCCAGCGTCCCTGGCTTTTATCGGGGGTGGTATGCCCTGTCCCCCTTGCTATTCATTTACTATAATTATGTTGTTCAGGTAACGTAGCATCAAAAAGTATGAATCTGTGTTTAAAATGGACTGAATTATATCGATTTGAATAGAGTTTTAATTGTTTTCTGAACAACAGCCATGCACTGTAGTTGTTACCTTGTATTTGTCAGCCCGACCGCCCATGCTTTTTTACCAGGGATGTTATTCCATGTCCCACTTGCTAATCATGTAGTATATGTTGTTCAGATAACGTAGCAGCAAACGTTATGAATCTGTGTTTAAAATGGACTGAATTATGTCGATTTGAATAGAGTTATAATTGTTTTTTTTTGCTACAGCCTGGCCCGGTAGCCGTTACTTTGTATTTGACACCCCAGCCTCCCGGGCTTTTATCGGGATTGGTATGCCCTGTCTCCCTTGCTATTCATGTAGTATATGTTGTTCAAGTAACGTAGCAGCAAACATTATGAATTTGTGTTTAAAATTGACTGAATTATGTCGATTTGAATCGAGTTATAATTGTTTTCTTGGCTAAAGCCTGGCTCGGTAGCCGTTACTTTGTATTTGCGATCCCTGCCGCCAAGGCTTTAAGCGGGGATGATATCCCTTGTCCCACTAGCTAATCATGTAGTAGATGTTGTTCAGATAACGTAGCAGCAAACGTTATGAATCTGGGTGGAAAAGTTATTGAATGATGTCGATTTGAATAGAGTTATAATTGTTTTTTGGCTACAGTATGGCATGGTAGCCTTTACTTAGTATTTACCATCCCGGCCGCCTAGGATTTTAACGGGGGTGATATCCCTTGCCCCGCTAGCTAATCATGTAGTAGATGTTGTTCAGAGAACGTAGTAGCGAAGTAATGAATCTGTGTTGACAATGGACTGAATCATGTCATTTTGAATCGAGTTATAATTGTTTTCTTGGCTAAAGTCTGTCCCGTTAGCCGTTTCTTTGTATTTGCCACCCGGCCGCCCAGGCTATTACCGGGGATGTTATCCCCTGTCCCACTTGCTAATCATGTTGTATTTGTTGTTCAGACAACGTAGCAGCAAACGTTATGAATCTGTGTTTAAAATGGACTGAATTATGTCGATTTGAATAGAGTTTTAATTGTTTTCTGAACAACAGCCATGCACTGTAGTTGTTACCTTGTATTTGTCAGCCCGACCGCCCAGGCTTTTTTCCAGGGATGTTATTCCCTGTCCCACTTGCTAATCATGTAGTATAAGTTGTTCAGATAACGTAGCAGCAAACGTTATGAATCTGTGTTTAAAATGGACTGAATTATGTCGATTTGAATAGAGTTATAATTGTTTCTTTGGCTACAGCCTGACCCGGTAGCCGTTACTTTGTATTTGCCATCCCGGCCGCCCAGGCTTTTACCGGGGATGTTATCCCCTGTCCTAATTGCTAATCATGTAGTATATGTTGTTCAGATAACGTAGTAGCAAGCATTATGAATCTGTGTTGAAAATTGATTGAATTATGTCCATTTGAATAGAGTTATATTTGTTTCTTGGCTACAGCCTGGCCCGGTAGCCGTTACTGACACCCCAGCGTCCCTGGCTTTTATCGGGGGTGATATCCCCTGCCCCCTAGCTAATCATGTAGTAGATGTTGTTCAGACAACGTAGCAGCAAAAATTAAGAATCTGTGTTGAAAATGGACTGAATTATGTCGATTTGAATAGAGTTATAATTGTTTCTTTGGCTACAGCCTGGCCCGTTAGCCGTTGCTTTGTATTTGCCGTCCTGGCCTCTCAGGCTTTTACCGGGGATGTTATTCCCTGTCCCCCTAGCTAATCATGTAGTAGATGTTGTTCAGATAACGTAGAAGCAAATGTTATGAATCTGTGTTGAAAATTGTTTGAATGATGTCGATTTCAATCGAGTTATAATTGTTTTCTTGGCTACAGCCTGGCACGGTAACCGTTACTTTGTATTTGCCACCACGGCCTCCAGGGCTTTTACCGGGCAGGTTATACCCTGTCCCACTTGCTAATAATGTCGTATTTGTTGTACAGATAACATAGCAGCAAACGTTATGAATCTGTGTTTAAAATGGACTGAATTATGTTGATTTGAATAGAGTTATAATTGTTTTCTTGGCTACAGCCTGGCACGGTAACCGTTACTTTGTTTTTTGCCACCCCGGCCACCAGGGCTTTTACCGGGCAGGTTATACCCTGTCCCACTTGCTAATCATGTAGTATTTGTTGTTCAGATAACGTAGCAGCAAACGTTATGAATCTGTGTTTAAAATGGACTGAATTATGTCGATTTGAATAGAGTTATAATTGTTTCTTTGGCTACAGCCTGGCCCGGTAGCCTTTGCTTTGTATTTGCCACCCCGGCCGCCCAGGCTTTTACCGGGGATGTTATCCCCTGTCCCACTTGCTAATCATGTAGAAGATGTTGTTCAGATAACCTAGCAGGAAAACTATGAATCTGTGTTGAAAATTGTTTAAATGATGTCGATTTCAATCGAGTTATAATTGTTTTCTTGGCTACAGCCTGGCACGGTAACCGTTACTTTGTATTTGCCACCACGGCCTCCAGGGCTTTTACCGGGCAGGTTATACCCTGTCCCACTTGCTAATCATGTAGTATTTGTTGTACAGATAACGTAGCAGCAAACGTTATGAATCTGTGTTTACAATGGACTGAATTATGTTGATTTGAATAGAGTTATAATTGTTTTCTTGGTTACAGCCTGGCCCGGTAGCCGTTACTTTGTATTTGACACCCCAGCGTCCCTGGCTTTTATCGGGGGTGGTTTGCCCTGTCCCCCTTGCTATTCATGTAGTATAATTATGTTGTTCAGGTAACGTAGCATCAAAAAGTATGAATCTGTGTTTAAAATGGACTGAATTATATCGATTTGAATAGAGTTTTAATTGTTTTCTGAACAACAGCCATGCACTGTAGTTGTTACCTTGTATTTGTCAGCCCGACCGCCCAGGCTTTTTTACCAGGGATGTTATTCCATGTCCCACTTGCTAATCATGTAGTATATGTTGTTCAGATAACGTAGAAGCAAACGTTATGAATCTGTGTTTAAAATGGACTGAATTATGTCGATTTGAATAGAGTTATAATTGTTTTTTTTGCTACAGCCTGGCACGTTAGCCGTTGCTTTGTATTTGCCGTCCTGGCCTCTCAGGTTTTTACCGGGGATGTTATTCCCTGTCCCCCTAGCTAATCATGTAGTAGATGTTGTTCAGATAACGTAGCAGCAAACGTTATGAATCTGTGTTGAAAATGGACTGAATTATGTCGATTTGAATAGAGTTATATTTGTTTCTTGGCTACAGCCTGGCCCGGTAGCCGTTACTGACAGCCCAGCGTCCCTGGCTTTTATCGGGGATGATATCCCCCGCCCCCTTGCTAATCATGTTGTAGATGTTGTTCAGAAAACGTAGAAGCAAGTGTTATGAATCTGTGTTGAAAATTGTTTGAATGATGTCGATTTCAATCGAGTTATAATTGTTTTCTTGGCTACAGCCTGGCACGGTAACCGTTACTTTGTTTTGCCATCCCGGCCTCCAGGGCTTTTACCGGGCAGGTTATACCCTGTCCCACTTGCTAATCATGTAGTATTTGTTGTTCAGATAACGTAGCAGCAAACGTTATGAATCTGTGTTTAAAAGGGACTGAATTATATCGATTTGAATAGAGTTTTAATTGTTTTCTGAACAACAGCCATGCACTGTAGTTGTTACCTTGTATTTGTCACCCCGACCGCCGAGTCTTTTTTACCAGGGATGTTATTCCCCGTCCCTCTTGCTAATCATATAGTATATGTTTTTCAGATAACGTAGCAGCAAAAATTAAGAATCTGTGTTGAAAATGGACTGAATTATGTCGATTTGAATAGAGTTATAATTTTTTCTTTGGCTACAGCCTGGCCCGATAGCCGTTACTTTGTATTTGCCGTCCCGGCATCTCAGGCTTTTACCGGGGATGTTATCCCCTGTCCCCCTAGCTATTCATGTAGTAGATGTTGTTCAGATAACGTAGCAGCAAACATTATTAATCTGTGTTGAAATTGGATTGAATCATGTAGATATGAATAGAGTTTTAATTGTTTTCTGAACAACAGCCTGGCCCGGCAGCCGTTACTTTGTATTTGCCACCCCGGCCTCCAGGGCTTTTCCCGGGCAGGTTATACCCTGTCCCACTTGCTAATCATTTAGTATATGTTGTTCAGATAACGTAGCAGCAAACGTTATGAATCTGTGTTTAAAATGGACTGAATTATGTCGATTTGAATAGAGTTATAATTGTTTTTTTTTTTGCTACAGCCTGGCCCGGTAGCCGTTACTTTGTATTTGCCATCCCGGCCGCCCAGGCTTTTACCGGGGATGTTATCCCCTGTCCCAATTGCTAATCATGTAGTATATGTTGTTCAGATAACGTAGTAGCAAGCATTATGAATCTGTGTTGAAAATTGATTGAATTATGTCGATTTGAATAGAGTTATATTTGTTTCTTGGCTACAGCCTGACCCGGTAGCCGTTACTGACACCCCAGCGTCCCTGGCTTTTATCAGGGGTGATATCCCCTGCCCCCTAGCTGATCATGTAGTAGATGTTGTTTAGATAACGTAGCAGAAAAACTTAAGAATCTGTGTTGAAAATGGACTGAATTATGTCGATTTGAATAGAGTTATAATTGTTTCTTTGGCTACAGCCTGGCCCGGTAGCCGTTGCTTTGTATTTGCCGTCCTGGCCTCTCAGGCTTTTACCGGCGTTGTTATCCCCTGTCCCCCTAGCTAATCATGTTGTAGATGTTGTTCAGATAACGTAGAAGCAAATGTTTTGAATCTGTGTTGAAAATTGTTTGAATGATGTCGATTTCAATCGAGTTATAATTGTTTTCTTGGCTACAGCCTGGCACGGTAACCGTTACTTTGTATTTGCTACCCCGGCCTCCAGGGCTTTTACCGGGCAGGTTATACCCTGTCCCACTTGCTAATCATGTAGTATTTGTTGTACAGATAACGTAGCAGCAAACGTTATGAATCTGTGTTTAAAATTGACTGAATTATGTCGATTTGAATAGAGTTATAATTGTTTTCTTGGTTACAGCCTGGCCCGGTAGCCGTTACTTTGTATTTGACACACCAGCGTCCCTGGCTTTTATCGGGAGTGGTATGCCCTGTCCCCCTTGCTATTCATGTAGCATAATTATGTTGTTCAGGTAACGTAGCATCAAAAAGTATGAATCTGTGTTGAAATTGGATTGAATTATGTCGATTTGAATAGAGTTTTAATTGTTTTCTTGGCTACAGCCATGCACTGTAGTTGTTACCTTGTATTTGTCACCCCGACCGCCCAGTCTTTTTTCCAGGGATGTTATTCCCTGTCCCACTTGCTAATCATGTAGTATATGTTGTTCAGATAACGTAGCAGCAAACATTATTAATCTGTGTTGAAATTGGATTGAATTATGTTGATTTGAATAGAGTTATAATTGTTTCTTTGGCTACAGCCTGGATCGGTAGCCGTTACTTTGTATTTGCCGTCCCGGCCTCTCAGGCTTTTACCGGGAATGTTATCCCCTGTCCCCCTAGCTAATCATGTAGTAGATGTTGTTCAGATAACGTAGCAGCAAACATTATTAATCTGTGCTGAAATTGGATTGAATTATTTAGATTTGAATAGAGTTTTAATTGTTTTCTGAAAAACAGCCTGGCCCGGTAGCCGTTACTTTGTATTTGCCACCACGGCCTCCAGGGCTTTTACCGGGCAGGTTATATCCTGTCCCACTTGCTAATCATGTGGTATATGTTGTTCAGATAACGTAGCAGCAAACGTTATGAATCTGTGTTTAAAATGGACTGAATTATGTCGATTTGAATAGAGTTATATTTGTTTCTTGGCTACAGCCTGGCCCGGTAGCCGTTACTGACACCCCAGCGTCCCTGGCTTTTATCGGGGGTGATATCCCTGCCCCCTTGCTAATCATGTTGTAGATGTTGTTCAGATAACGTAGAAGCAAATGTTATGAATCTGTGTTGAAAATTGTTTGAATGATGTCGATTTCAATCGAGTTATAATTGTTTTCTTGGCTACAGCCTGGCACGGTAACCGTTACTTTGTATTTGCCACCCCGGCCTCCAGGGCTTTTACCGGGCAGGTTATACCCTGTCCCACTTGCTAATCATGTAGTATTTGTTGTACAGATAACGTAGCAGCAAACGTTATGAATCTGTGTTTAAAATGGACTGAATTATGTTGATTTGAATAGAGTTATAATTGTTTTCTTGGTTACAGCCTGGCCCGGTAGCCGTTACTTTGTATTTGACACCCCAGCGTCCCTGGCTTTTATTGGGGGTGGTATGCCCTGTCCCCCTTGCTATTCATGTAGTATAATTATGTTGTTCAGGTAACGTAGCATCAAAAAGTATGAATCTGTGTTTAAAATGGACTGAATTATATCGATTTGAATAGAGTTTTAATTGTTTTCTGAACAACAGCCATGCACTGTAGTTGTTACCTTGTATTTGTCACCCCGACCGCCCAGGCTTTTTTACCAGGGATGTTATTCCCTGTCCCTCTTGCTAATCATATAGTATATGTTTTTCAGGTAACGTAGCAGCAAAAAATTAAGAATCTGTGTTGAAAATGGACTGAATTATGTCGATTTGAATAGAGTTATAATTGTTTCTTTGGCTACAGCCTGACCCGGTAGCCGTTACTTTGTATTTGCCGTCCCGGCATCTCAGGCTTTTACCGGGGATGTTATCCCCTGTCCCCCTAGCTATTCATGTAGTATATGTTGTTCAGATAACGTAGCAGCAAACATTATTAATCTGTGTTGAAATTGGATTGAATTATGTAGATTTGAATAGAGTTTTAATTGTTTTCTGAACAACAGCCTGGCCCGGCAGCCGTTACTTTGTATTTGACACCCCAGCCTCCCGGGCTTTTATCGGGATTGGTATGCCCTGTCCTCCTTGCTATTCATGTAGTATATGTTGTTCAGGTAACGTAGCAGCAAACATTATGTATTTGTGTTGAAAATGGACAGAATTATGTCGATTTGAATCGAGTTATAATTGTTTTCTTGGCTACAGCCTTGCTCAGAAGCCGTTACTTTGTATTTCACATCCCGGCCGCCAAGGCTTTTAGCGGGGATGATATCCCTTGTCCCACTAGCTAATCATGTAGTAGATTTTGTTCAGATAACGTAGCAGCAAACATTAGGAATCTTTGTTGAAAATGGACTGAATGATGTCGATTTGAATAGAGTTATAATTGTTTTTTGGCTACAGCCTGGCACGGTAGCCGGTACTTTGTATTTGTCATTCCAGCCGCCGAGGCTTTAAACGGGGGTGATATCCCCTGCCCCCTAGCTAATCATGTAGTAGATTTTGTTCAGATAACGTAGCAGCAAACGTTATGAATATGTGTGGAAAAGTTATTGAATTATGTCGATTTGAATGAGGTTATGATTGTTTTCTTGGCTACAATCTGGCCCGGTAGACTGTTACTTTGCACTTGACTTCCTGGCCGCCCGGGCAGTTATGGGGGGTGGAATCCCCTGTTCCACTAGCTAATCATGTAGAAGATGTTGTTCAGATAACGTAGCGGCAACAATTATGAATCTGTGTTAAAAATAGATTGAATTATGTCGATTTGAATAGAGTTATATTTGTTTCTTGGCTACAGCCTGGCCCGGTAGCCGTTGCTTTGCATTTGCCATCCCGGCCGCCCAGGCTTTTACCGGGGATGTTATCCCCTGTCCCAATTGTTAATCATGTAGTATATGTTGTTCAGATAACGTAGTAGCAAGCATTATGAATCTGTGTTGAAAATTGATTGAATTATGTCGATTTGAATAGAGTTATATTTGTTTCTTGGCTACAGCCTGGCCCGGTAGCCGTTACTGACACCCCAGCGTCCCTGGCTTTTATCGCGGGTGATATCCCCTGCCCCCTTGCTAATCATGTTGTAGATGTTGTTCAGATAACGTAGAAGCAAGTGTTATGAATCTGTGTTGAAAATTGTTTGAATGATGTCGATTTCAATCGAGTTATAATTGTTTTCTCTGCTACAGCCTGGCACGGTAACCGTTACTTTGTTTTTGCCACCCCGGCCTCCAGGGCTTTTACCGGGCAGGTTATACCCTGTCCCACTTGCTAATCATGTAATATTTGTTGTTCAGATAACGTAGCAGCAAATGTTATGAATCTGTGTTTAAAATGGACTGAATTATGTCGATTTGAATAGAGTTTTAATTGCTTTCTGAACAACAGCCATGCACTGTAGTTGTTACCTTGTATTTGTCACCCCGACCGCCCAGGCTTTTTTCCAGGGATGTTATTCCCTGTCCCACTTGCTAATCATGTAGTATACGTGTTCAGATAACGTAGCAGCAAACGTTATGAATCTGTGTTTAAAATGGACTGAATTATGTCGATTTGAATAGAGTTATAATTGTTTTTTTTGCTACAGCCTGCCCCGGTAGCCGTTGCTTTGCATTTGCCATCCCGGCCGCCCAGGCTTTTACCGGGGATGTTATCCCCTGTCCCAATTGCTAATCATGTAGTATATGTTGTTCAGATAACGTAGTAGCAAGCATTATGAATCTGTGTTGAAAATGGACTGAACTATGTCGATTTCAATAGAGTTATAATTGTTTCTTTGGCTACAGCCTGACCCCAGAGTCCCTGGCTTTTATCGGGGGTGATATCCCCTGCCCCCTAGCTAATCATGTAGTAGATGTTGTTCAGATAACTTAGAAGCAAATGTTATGAATCTGTGTTGAAAATTGTTTGAATGATGTCGATTTCAATCGAGTTATAATTGTTTTCCTGGCTACAGCCTGGCCCGGTAGCCGTTACTTTGTATTTGACACCCCAGCGTCCCTGGCTTTTATCGGGGGTGGTATGCCCTGTCCCCCTTGCTATTCATGTAGTATACTTATGTTGTTCAGGTAACGTAGCATCAAAAAGTATGAATCTGTGTTTAAAATGGACTGAATTATATCGATTTGAATAGAGTCTTAATTGTTTTCTGAACAACAGCCATGCACTGTAGTTGTTACCTTGTATTTGTCACCCCGACCGCCCAGGCTTTTTTACCAGGGATGTTATTCCCTGTCCCACTTGCTAATCATGTAGTATATGTTTTTCAGACAACGTAGCAGCAAAAATTAAGAATCTGTGTTGAAAATGGACTGAATTATGTCGATTTGAATAGAGTTATAATTGTTTCTTTGGCTACAGCCTGGCCCGGTAGCCGTTGCTTTGTATTTGCCGTCCTGGCCTCTCAGGCTTTTACCGGGGATGTTATTCCCTGTCCCCCTAGCTAATCATGTAGTAGATGTTGTTCAGATAACGTAGAAGCAAATGTTATGAATCTGTGTTGAAAATTGTTTGAATGATGTCGATTTCAATCGAGTTATAATTGTTTTCTTGGCTACAGCCTGGCACGGTAGCCGTTACTTTGTATTTGCCGTCCCGGCATCTCAGGCTTTTACCGGGGATGTTATCCCCTGTCCTTCTAGCTAATCAAGTAGTATATGTTGTTCAGATAACGTAGCAGCAAACATTATTAATCTGTGTTGAAATTGGATTGAATTATGTAGATTTGAATAGAGTTTTAATTGTTTTATGAACAACAGCCATGCACTGCAGCCGTTGCTTTGTATTTGCCACCACAGCCTCCAGGGCTTTTACCGGGCAGGTTATACCCTGTCCCACTTACTAATCATGTGGTATATGTTGTTCAGATAACGTAGCAGCAAACGTTATGAATCTGTGTTTAAAATGGACTGAATTATGTCGATTTGAATAGAGTTATAATTGTTTTTTTTTGCTACAGCCTGGCCCGGTAGCCGTTACTTTGTATTTGCCATCCCGGTCGCCCAGGCTTTTACCGGGGATGTTATTCCCTGTCCCACTTGCTAATCATGTAGTATATGTTGTTCAGATAACGTAGTAGCAAGCATTATGAATCTGTGTTGAAAATTGATTGAATTATGTCGATTTGAATAGAGTTATATTTGTTTCTTGGCTACAGCCTGACCCGGTAGCCGTTTCTAACACCCCAGCGTCTCTGGCTTTTATCGGGGGTGATATCCCCTGCCCCCTAGCTAATCATGTAGTAGATGTTGTTCAGATAACGTAGCAGCAAACATTATTAATCTGTGTTGAAATTGCATTGAATTATGTAGATTTGAATAGAGTTTTAATTGTTTTCTGAACAACAGCCTGGCCCGGTAACCGTTACTTTGTATTTGCCACCCCGGCCTCCAGGGCTTTTACCGGGTAGGTTATACCCTGTCCCACTTGCTAATCATGTAATTTCTGTTGTTCAGATAACGTAGCAGCAAACGTTATGAATCTGTGTTTAAAATGGACTGAATTATGTCGATTTGAATAGAGTTATAATTGTTTTCTTGGTTACAGCCTGGCCCGGTAGCCGTTACTTTGTATTTGACACCCCAGCGTCCCTGGCTTTTATCGGGGGTGGTATGCCCTGTCCCCCTTGCTATTCATGTAGTATAATTATGTTGTTCAGGTAACGTAGCATCAAAAAGTATGAATCTGTGTTTAAAATGGACTGAATTATATCGATTTGAATAGAGTTTTAATTGTTTTCTGAACAACAGCCATGCACTGTAGTTGTTACTTTGTATTTGTCACCCCGACCGCCCAGGCTTTTTTACCAGGGATGATATTCCCTGTCCCACTTGCTAATCATGTAGTATATGTTTTTCAGATAACGTAGCAGCAAAAATTAAGAATCTGTGTTGAAAATGGACTGAATTATGTCGATTTGAATAGAGTTATATTGTTTCTTTGGCTACAGCCTGGCCCGGTAGCCGTTACTTTGTATTTGCCGTCCCGGCCTCTCAGGCTTTTACCGGGGATGTTATTCCCTGTCCCCCTAGCTAATCATGTAGTAGATGTTGTTCAGATAACGTAGAAGCAAATGTTATGAATCTGTGTTGAAAATTGTTTGAATGATGTCGATTTCAATCGAGTTATAATTGTTTTCTTGGCTACAGCCTGCAAGGTAACAGTTACTTTGTATTTGCCACCACGGCCTCCAGGGCTTTTACCGGGCAGGTTATACCCTGTCCCACTTGCTAATCATGTAGTATTTGTTGTACAGATAACGTAGCAGCAAACGTTATGAATCTGTGTTTAAAATGGACTGAATTATGTTGATTTGAATAGAGATATAATTGTTTTCTTGGTTACAGCCTGGCCCGGTAGCCGTTACTTTGTATTTGACACCCCAGCGTCCCTGGCTTTTATCGGGGGTGGTATGCCCTGTCCCCCTTGCTATTCATTTACTATAATTATGTTGTTCAGGTAACGTAGCATCAAAAAGTATGAATCTGTGTTTAAAATGGACTGAATTATATCGATTTGAATAGAGTTTTAATTGTTTTCTGAACAACAGCCATGCACTGTAGTTGTTACCTTGTATTTGTCAGCCCGACCGCCCAGGCTTTTTTACCAGGGATGTTATTCCATGTCCCACTTGCTAATCATGTAGTATATGTTGTTCAGATAACGTAGCAGCAAACGTTATGAATCTGTGTTTAAAATGGACTGAATTATGTCGATTTGAATAGAATTATAATTGTTTTTTTTTGCTACAGCCTGGCCCGGTAGCCGTTACTTTGTATTTGACACCCCAGCCTCCCGGGCTTTTATCGGGATTGGTATGCCCTGTCTCCCTTGCTATTCATGTAGTATATGTTGTTCAAGTAACGTAGCAGCAAACATTATGAATTTGTGTTTAAAATTGACTGAATTATGTCGATTTCAATCGAGTTATAATTGTTTTCTTGGCTAAAGCCTGGCTCGGTAGCCGTTACTTTGTATTTGCGATCCCTGCCGCCAAGGCTTTAAGCGGGGATGATATCCCTTGTCCCACTAGCTAATCATGTAGTAGATGTTGTTCAGATAACGTAGCAGCAAACGTTATGAATCTGGGTGGAAAAGTTATTGAATGATGTCGATTTGAATAGAGTTATAATTGTTTTTTGGCTACAGTATGGCATGGTAGCCTTCACTTAGTATTTACCATCCCGGCCGCCTAGGATTTTAACGGGGGTGATATCCCTTGCCCCGCTAGCTAATCATGTAGTAGATGTTGTTCAGATAACGTAGAAGCAAATGTTATGAATCTGTGTTGACAATGGACTGAATCATGTCATTTTGAATCGAGTTATAATTGTTTTCTTGGCTACAGTCTGTCCCGTTAGCCGTTTCTTTGTATTTGCCACCCGGCCGCCCAGGCTTTTACCGGGGATGTTATCCCCTGTCCCACTTGCTAATCATGTTGTATTTGTTGTTCAGACAACGTAGCAGCAAACGTTATGAATCTGTGTTTAAAATGGACTGAATTATGTCGATTTGAATAGAGTTTTAATTGTTTTCTGAACAACAGCCATGCACTGTAGTTGTTACCTTGTATTTGTCAGCCCGACCGCCAAGGCTTTTTTCCAGGGATGTTATTCCCTGTCCCTCTTGCTAATCATGTAGTATATGTTGTTCAGATAACGTAGCAGCAAACGTTATGAATCTGTGTTTAAAATGGACTGAATTATGTCGATTTGAATAGAGTTATAATTGTTTCTTTGGCTACAGCCTGACCCGGTAGCCGTTACTTTGTATTTGCCATCCCGGCCGCCCAGGCTTTTACCGGGGATGTTATCCCCTGTCCCAATTGCTAATCATGTAGTATATGTTGTTCAGATAACGTAGTAGCAAGCATTATGAATCTGTGTTGAAAATTGATTGAATTATGTCCATTTGAATAGAGTTATATTTGTTTCTTGGCTACAGCCTGGCCCGGTAGCCGTTACTGACACCCCAGCGTCCCTGGCTTTTATCGGGGGTGATATCCCCTGCCCCCTAGCTAATCATGTAGTTGATGTTGTTCAGATAACGTAGCAGGAACAATTATGAATCTGTGTTGAAAATGGACTGAATTATGTCGATTTGAATAGAGTTATAATTGTTTCTTTGGCTACAGCCTGGCCCGTTAGCCGTTGCTTTGTATTTGCCGTCCTGGCCTCTCAGGCTTTTACCGGGGATGTTATTCCCTGTCCCCCTAGCTAATCATGTAGTAGATGTTGTTCAGATAACGTAGAAGCAAATGTTATGAATCTGTGTTGAAAATTGTTTGAATGATGTCGATTTCAATCGAGTTATAATTGTTTTCTTGGCTACAGCCTGGCACGGTAACCGTTACTTTGTATTTGCCACCACGGCCTCCAGGGCTTTTACCGGGCAGGTTATACCCTGTCCCACTTGCTAATAATGTCGTATTTGTTGTACAGATAACATAGCAGCAAACGTTATGAATCTGTGTTTAAAATGGACTGAATGATGTTGATTTGAATAGAGTTATAATTGTTTTCTTGGCTACAGCCTGGCACGGTAACCGTTACTTTGTTTTTTGCCACCCCGGCCACCAGGGCTTTTACCGGGCAGGTTATACCCTGTCCCACTTGCTAATCATGTAGTATTTGTTGTTCAGATAACGTAGCAGCAAACGTTATGAATCTGTGTTTAAAATGGACTGAATTATGTCGATTTGAATAGAGTTATAATTGTTTCTTTGGCTACAGCCTGGCCCGGTAGCCTTTGCTTTGTATTTGCCACCCCGGCCGCCCAGGCTTTTACCGGGGATGTTATCCCCTGTCCCACTTGCTAATCATGTAGAAGATGTTGTTCAGATAACCTAGCAGGAAAACTATGAATCTGTGTTGAAAATTGTTTAAATGATGTCGATTTCAATCGAGTTATAATTGTTTTCTTGGCTACAGCCTGGCACGGTAACCGTTACTTTGTATTTGCCACCACGGCCTCCAGGGCTTTTACCGGGCAGGTTATACCCTGTCCCACTTGCTAATCATGTAGTATTTGTTGTACAGATAACGTAGCAGCAAACGTTATGAATCTGTGTTTACAATGGACTGAATTATGTTGATTTGAATAGAGTTATAATTGTTTTCTTGGTTACAGCCTGGCCCGGTAGCCGTTACTTTGTATTTGACACCCCAGCGTCCCTGGCTTTTATCGGGGGTGGTTTGCCCTGTCCCCCTTGCTATTCATGTAGTATAATTATGTTGTTCAGGTAACGTAGCATCAAAAAGTATGAATCTGTGTTTAAAATGGACTGAATTATATCGATTTGAATAGAGTTTTAATTGTTTTCTGAACAACAGCCATGCACTGTAGTTGTTACCTTGTATTTGTCAGCCCGACCGCCCAGGCTTTTTTACCAGGGATGTTATTCCATGTCCCACTTGCTAATCATGTAGTATATGTTGTTCAGATAACGTAGAAGCAAACGTTATGAATCTGTGTTTAAAATGGACTGAATTATGTCGATTTGAATAGAGTTATAATTGTTTTTTTTGCTACAGCCTGGCACGTTAGCCGTTGCTTTGTATTTGCCGTCCTGGCCTCTCAGGTTTTTACCGGGGATGTTATTCCCTGTCCCCCTAGCTAATCATGTAGTAGATGTTGTTCAGATAACGTAGCAGCAAACGTTATGAATCTGTGTTGAAAATGGACTGAATTATGTCGATTTGAATAGAGTTATATTTGTTTCTTGGCTACAGCCTGGCCCGGTAGACGTTACTGACAGCCCAGCGTCCCTGGCTTTTATCGGGGATGATATCCCCCGCCCCCTTGCTAATCATGTTGTAGATGTTGTTCAGAAAACGTAGAAGCAAGTGTTATGAATCTGTGTTGAAAATTGTTTGAATGATGTCGATTTCAATCGAGTTATAATTGTTTTCTTGGCTACAGCCTGGCACGGTAACCGTTACTTTGTTTTGCCATCCCGGCCTCCAGGGCTTTTACCGGGCAGGTTATACCCTGTCCCACTTGCTAATCATGTAGTATATGTTTTTCAGATAACGTAGCAGCAAAAATTAAGAATCTGTGTTGAAAATGGACTGAATTATGTCGATTTGAATAGAGTTATAATTTTTTCTTTGGCTACAGCCTGGCCCGATAGCCGTTACTTTGTATTTGCCGTCCCGGCATCTCAGGCTTTTACCGGGGATGTTATCCCCTGTCCCCCTAGCTATTCATGTAGTAGATGTTGTTCAGATAACGTAGCAGCAAACATTATTAATCTGTGTTGAAATTGGATTGAATCATGTAGATATGAATAGAGTTTTAATTGTTTTCTGAACAACAGCCTGGCCCGGCAGCCGTTACTTTGTATTTGCCACCCCGGCCTCCAGGGCTTTTCCCGGGCAGGTTATACCCTGTCCCACTTGCTAATCATTTAGTATATGTTGTTCAGATAACGTAGCAGCAAACGTTATGAATCTGTGTTTAAAATGGACTGAATTATGTCGATTTGAATAGAGTTATAATTGTTTTTTTTTGCTACAGCCTGGCCCGGTAGCCGTTACTTTGTATTTGCCATCCCGGCCGCCCAGGCTTTTACCGGGGATGTTATCCCCTGTCCCAATTGCTAATCATGTAGTATATGTTGTTCAGATAACGTAGTAGCAAGCATTATGAATCTGTGTTGAAAATTGATTGAATTATGTCGATTTGAATAGAGTTATATTTGTTTCTTGGCTACAGCCTGACCCGGTAGCCGTTACTGACACCCCAGCGTCCCTGGCTTTTATCAGGGGTGATATCCCCTGCCCCCTAGCTGATCATGTAGTAGATGTTGTTTAGATAACGTAGCAGAAAAACTTAAGAATCTGTGTTGAAAATGGACTGAATTATGTCGATTTGAATAGAGTTATAATTGTTTCTTTGGCTACAGCCTGGCCCGGTAGCCGTTGCTTTGTATTTGCCGTCCTGGCCTCTCAGGCTTTTACCGGCGTTGTTATCCCCTGTCCCACTTGCTAATCATGTAGTATTTGTTGTACAGATAACGTAGCAGCAAACGTTATGAATCTGTGTTTAAAATTGACTGAATTATGTCGATTTGAATAGAGTTATAATTGTTTTCTTGGTTACAGCCTGGCCCGGTAGCCGTTACTTTGTATTTGACACACCAGCGTCCCTGGCTTTTATTGGGGGTGGTATGCCCTGTCCCCCTTGCTATTCATGTAGCATAATTATGTTGTTCAGGTAACGTAGCATCAAAAAGTATGAATCTGTGTTGAAATTGGATTGAATTATGTCGATTTGAATAGAGTTTTAATTGTTTTCTTGGCTACAGCCATGCACTGTAGTTGTTACCTTGTATTTGTCACCCCGACCGCCCAGTCTTTTTTCCAGGGATGTTATTCCCTGTCCCACTTGCTAATCATGTAGTATATGTTGTTCAGATAACGTAGCAGCAAACATTATTAATCTGTGTTGAAATTGGATTGAATTATGTTGATTTGAATAGAGTTATAATTGTTTCTTTGGCTACAGCCTGGTCCGGTAGCCGTTACTTTGTATTTGCCGTCCCGGCCTCTCAGGCTTTTACCGGGAATGTTATCCCCTGTCCCCCTAGCTAATCATGTAGTAGATGTTGTTCAGATAACGTAGCAGCAAACATTATTAATCTGTGTTGAAATTGGATTGAATTATTTAGATTTGAATAGAGTTTTAATTGTTTTCTGAACAACAGCCTGGCCCGGTAGCCGTTACTTTGTATTTGCCACCACGGCCTCCAGGGCTTTTACCGGGCAGGTTATATCCTGTCCCACTTGCTAATCATGTGGTATATGTTGTTCAGATAACGTAGCAGCAAACGTTATGAATCTGTGTTTAAAATGGACTGAATTATGTCGATTTGAATAGAGTTATATTTGTTTCTTGGCTACAGCCTGGCCCGGTAGCCGTTACTGACACCCCAGCGTCCCTGGCTTTTATCGGGGGTGATATCCCTGCCCCCTTGCTAATCATTTAGTATATGTTGTTCAGATAACGTAGCAGCAAACGTTATGAATCTGTGTTTAAAATGGACTGAATTATGTCGATTTGAATAGAGTTATAATTGTTTTTTTTTGCTACAGCCTGGCCCGGTAGCCGTTACTTTGTATTTGCCATCCCGGCCGCCCAGGCTTTTACCGGGGATGTTATCCCCTGTCCCAATTGCTAATCATGTAGTATATGTTGTTCAGATAACGTAGTAGCAAGCATTATGAATCTGTGTTGAAAATTGATTGAATTATGTCGATTTGAATAGAGTTATATTTGTTTCTTGGCTACAGCCTGACCCGGTAGCCGTTACTGACACCCCAGCGTCCCTGGCTTTTATCAGGGGTGATATCCCCTGCCCCCTAGCTGATCATGTAGTAGATGTTGTTTAGATAACGTAGCAGAAAAACTTAAGAATCTGTGTTGAAAATGGACTGAATTATGTCGATTTGAATAGAGTTATAATTGTTTCTTTGGCTACAGCCTGGCCCGGTAGCCGTTGCTTTGTATTTGCCGTCCTGGCCTCTCAGGCTTTTACCGGCGTTGTTATCCCCTGTCCCACTTGCTAATCATGTAGTATTTGTTGTACAGATAACGTAGCAGCAAACGTTATGAATCTGTGTTTAAAATTGACTGAATTATGTCGATTTGAATAGAGTTATAATTGTTTTCTTGGTTACAGCCTGGCCCGGTAGCCGTTACTTTGTATTTGACACACCAGCGTCCCTGGCTTTTATTGGGGGTGGTATGCCCTGTCCCCCTTGCTATTCATGTAGCATAATTATGTTGTTCAGGTAACGTAGCATCAAAAAGTATGAATCTGTGTTGAAATTGGATTGAATTATGTCGATTTGAATAGAGTTTTAATTGTTTTCTTGGCTACAGCCATGCACTGTAGTTGTTACCTTGTATTTGTCACCCCGACCGCCCAGTCTTTTTTCCAGGGATGTTATTCCCTGTCCCACTTGCTAATCATGTAGTATATGTTGTTCAGATAACGTAGCAGCAAACATTATTAATCTGTGTTGAAATTGGATTGAATTATGTTGATTTGAATAGAGTTATAATTGTTTCTTTGGCTACAGCCTGGTCCGGTAGCCGTTACTTTGTATTTGCCGTCCCGGCCTCTCAGGCTTTTACCGGGAATGTTATCCCCTGTCCCCCTAGCTAATCATGTAGTAGATGTTGTTCAGATAACGTAGCAGCAAACATTATTAATCTGTGTTGAAATTGGATTGAATTATTTAGATTTGAATAGAGTTTTAATTGTTTTCTGAACAACAGCCTGGCCCGGTAGCCGTTACTTTGTATTTGCCACCACGGCCTCCAGGGCTTTTACCGGGCAGGTTATATCCTGTCCCACTTGCTAATCATGTGGTATATGTTGTTCAGATAACGTAGCAGCAAACGTTATGAATCTGTGTTTAAAATGGACTGAATTATGTCGATTTGAATAGAGTTATATTTGTTTCTTGGCTACAGCCTGGCCCGGTAGCCGTTACTGACACCCCAGCGTCCCTGGCTTTTATCGGGGGTGATATCCCTGCCCCCTTGCTAATCATGTTGTAGATGTTGTTCAGATAACGTAGAAGCAAATGTTATGAATCTGTGTTGAAAATTGTTTGAATGATGTCGATTTCAATCGAGTTATAATTGTTTTCTTGGCTACAGCCTGGCACGGTAACCGTTACTTTGTATTTGCCACCCCGGCCTCCAGGGCTTTTACCGGGCAGGTTATACCCTGTCCCACTTGCTAATCATGTAGTATTTGTTGTACAGATAACGTAGCAGCAAACGTTATGAATCTGTGTTTAAAATGGACTGAATTATGTTGATTTGAATAGAGTTATAATTGTTTTCTTGGTTACAGCCTGGCCCGGTAGCCGTTACTTTGTATTTGACACCCCAGCGTCCCTGGCTTTTATTGGGGGTGGTATGCCCTGTCCCCCTTGCTATTCATGTAGTATAATTATGTTGTTCAGGTAACGTAGCATCAAAAAGTATGAATCTGTGTTTAAAATGGACTGAATTATATCGATTTGAATAGAGTTTTAATTGTTTTCTGAACAACAGCCATGCACTGTAGTTGTTACCTTGTATTTGTCACCCCGACCGCCCAGGCTTTTTTACCAGGGATGTTATTCCCTGTCCCTCTTGCTAATCATATAGTATATGTTTTTCAGGTAACGTAGCAGCAAAAAATTAAGAATCTGTGTTGAAAATGGACTGAATTATGTCGATTTGAATAGAGTTATAATTGTTTCTTTGGCTACAGCCTGACCCGGTAGCCGTTACTTTGTATTTGCCGTCCCGGCATCTCAGGCTTTTACCGGGGATGTTATCCCCTGTCCCCCTAGCTATTCATGTAGTATATGTTGTTCAGATAACGTAGCAGCAAACATTATTAATCTGTGTTGAAATTGGATTGAATTATGTAGATTTGAATAGAGTTTTAATTGTTTTCTGAACAACAGCCTGGCCCGGCAGCCGTTACTTTGTATTTGACACCCCAGCCTCCCGGGCTTTTATCGGGATTGGTATGCCCTGTCCTCCTTGCTATTCATGTAGTATATGTTGTTCAAGTAACGTAGCAGCAAACATTATGTATTTGTGTTGAAAATGGACAGAATTATGTCGATTTGAATCGAGTTATAATTGTTTTCTTGGCTACAGCCTGGCTCAGTAGCCGTTACTTTGTATTTCACATCCCGGCCGCCAAGGCTTTTAGCGGGGATGATATCCCTTGTCCCACTAGCTAATCATGTAGTAGATTTTGTTCAGATAACGTAGCAGCAAACATTAGGAATCTTTGTTGAAAATGGACTGAATGATGTCGATTTGAATAGAGTTATAATTGTTTTTTGGCTACAGCCTGGCACGGTAGCCGGTACTTTGTATTTGTCATTCCAGCCGCCGAGGCTTTAAACGGGGGTGATATCCCCTGCCCCCTAGCTAATCATGTAGTAGATTTTGTTCAGATAACGTAGCAGCAAACGTTATGAATATGTGTGGAAAAGTTATTGAATTATGTCGATTTGAATGAGGTTATGATTGTTTTCTTGGCTACAATCTGGCCCGGTAGACTGTTACTTTGCACTTGACTTCCTGGCCGCCCGGGCAGTTATGGGGGGTGGAATCCCCTGTTCCACTAGCTAATCATGTAGATGTTGTTCAGATAACGTAGCGGCAACAATTATGAATCTGTGTTAAAAATAGATTGAATTATGTCGATTTGAATAGAGTTATATTTGTTTCTTGGCTACAGCCTGGCCCGGTAGCCGTTGCTTTGCATTTGCCATCCCGGCCGCCCAGGCTTTTACCGGGGATGTTATCCCCTGTCCCAATTGTTAATCATGTAGTATATGTTGTTCAGATAACGTAGTAGCAAGCATTATGAATCTGTGTTGAAAATTGATTGAATTATGTCGATTTGAATAGAGTTATATTTGTTTCTTGGCTACAGCCTGGCCCGGTAGCCGTTACTGACACCCCAGCGTCCCTGGCTTTTATCGCGGGTGATATCCCCTGCCCCCTTGCTAATCATGTTGTAGATGTTGTTCAGATAACGTAAAAGCAAGTGTTATGAATCTGTGTTGAAAATTGTTTGAATGATGTCGATTTCAATCGAGTTATAATTGTTTTCTTGGCTACAGCCTGGCACGGTAACCGTTACTTTGTTTTTGCCACCCCGGCCTCCAGGGCTTTTACCGGGCAGGTTATACCCTGTCCCACTTGCTAATCATGTAATATTTGTTGTTCAGATAACGTAGCAGCAAATGTTATGAATCTGTGTTTAAAATGGACTGAATTATGTCGATTTGAATAGAGTTTTAATTGTTTTCTGAACAACAGCCATGCACTGTAGTTGTTACCTTGTATTTGTCACCCCGACCGCCCAGGCTTTTTTCCAGGGATGTTATTCCCTGTCCCACTTGCTAATCATGTAGTATATGTTGTTCAGATAACGTAGCAGCAAACATTATTAATCTGTGTTGAAATTGGATTGAATTATGTTGATTTGAATAGAGTTATAATTGTTTCTTTGGCTACAGCCTGGTCCGGTAGCCGTTACTTTGTATTTGCCGTCCCGGCCTCTCAGGCTTTTACCGGGAATGTTATCCCCTGTCCCCCTAGCTAATCATGTAGTAGATGTTGTTCAGATAACGTAGCAGCAAACATTATTAATCTGTGTTGAAATTGGATTGAATTATTTAGATTTGAATAGAGTTTTAATTGTTTTCTGAACAACAGCCTGGCCCGGTAGCCGTTACTTTGTATTTGCCACCACGGCCTCCAGGGCTTTTACCGGGCAGGTTATATCCTGTCCCACTTGCTAATCATGTGGTATATGTTGTTCAGATAACGTAGCAGCAAACGTTATGAATCTGTGTTTAAAATGGACTGAATTATGTCGATTTGAATAGAGTTATATTTGTTTCTTGGCTACAGCCTGGCCCGGTAGCCGTTACTGACACCCCAGCGTCCCTGGCTTTTATCGGGGGTGATATCCCTGCCCCCTTGCTAATCATGTTGTAGATGTTGTTCAGATAACGTAGAAGCAAATGTTATGAATCTGTGTTGAAAATTGTTTGAATGATGTCGATTTCAATCGAGTTATAATTGTTTTCTTGGCTACAGCCTGGCACGGTAACCGTTACTTTGTATTTGCCACCCCGGCCTCCAGGGCTTTTACCGGGCAGGTTATACCCTGTCCCACTTGCTAATCATGTAGTATTTGTTGTACAGATAACGTAGCAGCAAACGTTATGAATCTGTGTTTAAAATGGACTGAATTATGTTGATTTGAATAGAGTTATAATTGTTTTCTTGGTTACAGCCTGGCCCGGTAGCCGTTACTTTGTATTTGACACCCCAGCGTCCCTGGCTTTTATTGGGGGTGGTATGCCCTGTCCCCCTTGCTATTCATGTAGTATAATTATGTTGTTCAGGTAACGTAGCATCAAAAAGTATGAATCTGTGTTTAAAATGGACTGAATTATATCGATTTGAATAGAGTTTTAATTGTTTTCTGAACAACAGCCATGCACTGTAGTTGTTACCTTGTATTTGTCACCCCGACCGCCCAGGCTTTTTTACCAGGGATGTTATTCCCTGTCCCTCTTGCTAATCATATAGTATATGTTTTTCAGGTAACGTAGCAGCAAAAAATTAAGAATCTGTGTTGAAAATGGACTGAATTATGTCGATTTGAATAGAGTTATAATTGTTTCTTTGGCTACAGCCTGACCCGGTAGCCGTTACTTTGTATTTGCCGTCCCGGCATCTCAGGCTTTTACCGGGGATGTTATCCCCTGTCCCCCTAGCTATTCATGTAGTATATGTTGTTCAGATAACGTAGCAGCAAACATTATTAATCTGTGTTGAAATTGGATTGAATTATGTAGATTTGAATAGAGTTTTAATTGTTTTCTGAACAACAGCCTGGCCCGGCAGCCGTTACTTTGTATTTGACACCCCAGCCTCCCGGGCTTTTATCGGGATTGGTATGCCCTGTCCTCCTTGCTATTCATGTAGTATATGTTGTTCAAGTAACGTAGCAGCAAACATTATGTATTTGTGTTGAAAATGGACAGAATTATGTCGATTTGAATCGAGTTATAATTGTTTTCTTGGCTACAGCCTGGCTCAGTAGCCGTTACTTTGTATTTCACATCCCGGCCGCCAAGGCTTTTAGCGGGGATGATATCCCTTGTCCCACTAGCTAATCATGTAGTAGATTTTGTTCAGATAACGTAGCAGCAAACATTAGGAATCTTTGTTGAAAATGGACTGAATGATGTCGATTTGAATAGAGTTATAATTGTTTTTTGGCTACAGCCTGGCACGGTAGCCGGTACTTTGTATTTGTCATTCCAGCCGCCGAGGCTTTAAACGGGGGTGATATCCCCTGCCCCCTAGCTAATCATGTAGTAGATTTTGTTCAGATAACGTAGCAGCAAACGTTATGAATATGTGTGGAAAAGTTATTGAATTATGTCGATTTGAATGAGGTTATGATTGTTTTCTTGGCTACAATCTGGCCCGGTAGACTGTTACTTTGCACTTGACTTCCTGGCCGCCCGGGCAGTTATGGGGGGTGGAATCCCCTGTTCCACTAGCTAATCATGTAGATGTTGTTCAGATAACGTAGCGGCAACAATTATGAATCTGTGTTAAAAATAGATTGAATTATGTCGATTTGAATAGAGTTATATTTGTTTCTTGGCTACAGCCTGGCCCGGTAGCCGTTGCTTTGCATTTGCCATCCCGGCCGCCCAGGCTTTTACCGGGGATGTTATCCCCTGTCCCAATTGTTAATCATGTAGTATATGTTGTTCAGATAACGTAGTAGCAAGCATTATGAATCTGTGTTGAAAATTGATTGAATTATGTCGATTTGAATAGAGTTATATTTGTTTCTTGGCTACAGCCTGGCCCGGTAGCCGTTACTGACACCCCAGCGTCCCTGGCTTTTATCGCGGGTGATATCCCCTGCCCCCTTGCTAATCATGTTGTAGATGTTGTTCAGATAACGTAAAAGCAAGTGTTATGAATCTGTGTTGAAAATTGTTTGAATGATGTCGATTTCAATCGAGTTATAATTGTTTTCTTGGCTACAGCCTGGCACGGTAACCGTTACTTTGTTTTTGCCACCCCGGCCTCCAGGGCTTTTACCGGGCAGGTTATACCCTGTCCCACTTGCTAATCATGTAATATTTGTTGTTCAGATAACGTAGCAGCAAATGTTATGAATCTGTGTTTAAAATGGACTGAATTATGTCGATTTGAATAGAGTTTTAATTGTTTTCTGAACAACAGCCATGCACTGTAGTTTTTACCTTGTATTTGTCACCCCGACCGCCCAGGCTTTTTTCCAGGGATGTTATTCCCTGTCCCACTTGCTAATCATGTAGTATATGTTGTTCAGATAACGTAGCAGCAAACGTTATGAATCTGTGTTTAAAATGGACTGAATTATGTCGATTTGAATAGAGTTATAATTGTTTTTTTTGCTACAGCCTGGCCCGGTAGCCGTTGCTTTGCATTTGCCATCCCGGCCGCCCAGGCTTTTACCGGGGATGTTATCCCCTGTCCCAATTGCTAATCATGTAGTATATGTTGTTCAGATAACGTAGTAGCAAGCATTATGAATCTGTGTTGAAAATGGACTGAACTATGTCGATTTCAATAGAGTTATAATTGTTTCTTTGGCTACAGCCTGACCCCAGAGTCCCTGGCTTTTATCGGGGGTGATATCCCCTGCCCCCTAGCTAATCATGTAGTAGATGTTGTTCAGATAACGTAGCAGCAAAAATTAAGAATCTGTGTTGAAAATGGACTGAATTATGTCGATTTGAATAGAGTTATAATTGTTTCTTTGGCTACAGCCTGGCCCGGTAGCCGTTGCTTTGTATTTGCCGTCCTGGCCTCTCAGGCTTTTACCGGGGATGTTATTCCCTGTCCCCCTAGCTAATCATGTAGTAGATGTTGTTCAGATAACTTAGAAGCAAATGTTATGAATCTGTGTTGAAAATTGTTTGAATGATGTCGATTTCAATCGAGTTATAATTGTTTTCCTGGCTACAGCCTGGCCCGGTAGCCGTTACTTTGTATTTGACACCCCAGCGTCCCTGGCTTTTATCGGGGGTGGTATGCCCTGTCCCCCTTGCTATTCATGTAGTATACTTATGTTGTTCAGGTAACGTAGCATCAAAAAGTATGAATCTGTGTTTAAAATGGACTGAATTATATCGATTTGAATAGAGTTTTAATTGTTTTCTGAACAACAGCCATGCACTGTAGTTGTTACCTTGTATTTGTCACCCCGACCGCCCAGGCTTTTTTACCAGGGATGTTATTCCCTGTCCCACTTGCTAATCATGTAGTATATGTTTTTCAGACAACGTAGCAGCAAAAATTAAGAATCTGTGTTGAAAATGGACTGAATTATGTCGATTTGAATAGAGTTATAATTGTTTCTTTGGCTACAGCCTGGCCCGGTAGCCGTTGCTTTGTATTTGCCGTCCTGGCCTCTCAGGCTTTTACCGGGGATGTTATTCCCTGTCCCCCTAGCTAATCATGTAGTAGATGTTGTTCAGATAACGTAGAAGCAAATGTTATGAATCTGTGTTGAAAATTGTTTGAATGATGTCGATTTCAATCGAGTTATAATTGTTTTCTTGGCTACAGCCTGGCACGGTAGCCGTTACTTTGTATTTGCCGTCCCGGCATCTCAGGCTTTTACCGGGGATGTTATCCCCTGTCCTTCTAGCTAATCAAGTAGTATATGTTGTTCAGATAACGTAGCAGCAAACATTATTAATCTGTGTTGAAATTGGATTGAATTATGTAGATTTGAATAGAGTTTTAATTGTTTTATGAACAACAGCCATGCACTGCAGCCGTTACTTTGTATTTGCCACCACAGCCTCCAGGGCTTTTACCGGGCAGGTTATACCCTGTCCCACTTGCTAATCATGTAGTATATGTTGTTCAGATAACGTAGCAGCAAACGTTATGAATCTGTGTTTAAAATGGACTGAATTATGTCGATTTGAATAGAGTTATAATTGTTTTTTTTTGCTACAGCCTGGCCCGGTAGCCGTTACTTTGTATTTGCCATCCCGGTCGCCCAGGCTTTTACCGGGGATGTTATTCCCTGTCCCACTTGCTAATCATGTAGTATATGTTGTTCAGATAACGTAGTAGCAAGCATTATGAATCTGTGTTGAAAATTGATTGAATTATGTCGATTTGAATATAGTTATATTTGTTTCTTGGCTACAGCCTGACCCGGTAGCCGTTTCTAACACCCCAGCGTCCCTGGCTTTTATCGGGGGTGATATCCCCTGCCCCCTAGCTAATCATGTAGTAGATGTTGTTCAGATAACGTAGCAGCAAACATTATTAATCTGTGTTGAAATTGCATTGAATTATGTCGATTTGAATCGAGTTATAATTGTTTTTTTTTTGCTACAGCCTGGCCCGGTAGCCGTTACTTTGTATTTGCCATCCCGGCCGCCCAGGCTTTTACCGGGGATGTTATTCCCTGTCCCACTTGCTAATCATGTAGTATATGTTGTTCAGATAACGTAGTAGCAAGCATTATGAATCTGTGTTGAAAATTGATTGAATTATGTCGATTTGAATAGAGTTATATTTGTTTCTTGGCTACAGCCTGACCCGGTAGCCGTTTCTGACACCCCAGCGTCCCTGGCTTTTATCGCGGGTGATATCCCCTGCCCCCTAGCTAATCATGTAGTAGATGTTGTTCAGATAACGTAGCAGCAAATATTATTAATCTGTGTTGAAATTGGATTGAATTATGTAGATTTGAATAGAGTTTTAATTGTTTTCTGAACAACAGCCTGGCCCGGTAACCGTTACTTTGTATTTGCCACCCCGGCCTCCAGGGCTTTTACCGGGCAGGTTATACCCTGTCCCACTTGCTAATCATGTAATTTCTGTTGTTCAGATAACGTAGCAGCAAACGTTATGAATCTGGGTTTAAAATGGACTGAATTATGTCGATTTGAATAGAGTTATAATTGTTTTCTTGGTTACAGCCTGGCCCGGTAGCCGTTACTTTGTATTTGACACCCCAGCGTCCCTGGCTTTTATCGGGGGTGGTATGCCCTGTCCCCCTTGCTATTCATGTAGTATAATTATGTTGTTCAGGTAACGTAGCATCAAAAAGTATGAATCTGTGTTTAAAATGGACTGAATTATATCGATTTGAATAGAGTTTTAATTGTTTTCTGAACAACAGCCATGCACTGTAGTTGTTACTTTGTATTTGTCACCCCGACCGCCCAGGCTTTTTTACCAGGGATGATATTCCCTGTCCCACTTGCTAATCATGTAGTATATGTTTTTCAGATAACGTAGCAGCAAAAATTAAGAATCTGTGTTGAAAATGGACTGAATTATGTCGGTTTGAATAGAGTTATATTGTTTCTTTGGCTACAGCCTGGCCCGGTAGCCGTTACTTTGTATTTGCCGTCCCGGCCTCTCAGGCTTTTACCGGGGATGTTATTCCCTGTCCTTTTAGCTAATCATGTAGTAGATGTTGTTCAGATAACGTAGCAGCAAACATTATTAATCTGTGTTGAAATTGGATTGAATTATGTAGATTTGAATAGAGTTTTAATTGTTTTCTGAACAACAGCCTGGCCCGGTAGCCGTTACTTTGTATTTGCCACCACGGCCTCCAGGGCTTTTACCGGGCAGGTTATATCCTGTCCCACTTGCTAATCATGTAGTATATGTTGTTCAGATAACGTAGTAGCAAGCATTATGAATCTGTGTTGAAAATTGATTGAATTATGTCGATTTGAATAGAGTTATATTTGTTTCTTGGCTACAGCCTGACCCGGTAGCCGTTTCTGACACCCCGGCGTCCCTGGCTTTTATCGCGGGTGATATCCCCTGCCCCTAGCTAATCATGTAGTAGATGTTGTTCAGATAACGTAGCAGCAAACATTATTAATCTGTGTTGAAATTGGATTGAATTATGTAGATTTGAATAGAGTTTTAATTGCTTTCTGAACAACAGCCTGGCCCGGCAGCTGTTACTTTGTTTTTGCCACCACGGCCTCCACGGCTTTTACCGGGCAGGTTATAGCCTGTCCCACTTGCTAATCATGTATTATATGTTGTTCAGATAACGTAGCAGCAAACGTTATGAATCTGTGTTTAAAATGGACTGAATTATGTCGATTTGAATAGAGTTATATTTGTTTCTTGGCTACAGCCTGGCCTGGTAGCCGTTACTGACACCCCAGCGTCCCTAGCTTTTATCGGGGGTGATATCCCCTGCCCCCTAGCTAATCATGTAGTAGATGTTGTTCAGATAACGTAGTAGCAAGTGTTATGAATCTGTGTTGAAAATTGTTTGAATGATGTCGATTTCAATCGAGTTATAATTGTTTTCTTGGCTACAGCCTGGCACGGTAACCGTTACTTTGTTTTTGCCACCCCGGCCTCCAGGGCTTTTACCGGGCAGGTTATACCCTGTCCCACTTGCTAATCATGTAATATTTGTTGTTCAGATAACGTAGCAGCAAATGTTATGAATCTGTGTTTAAAATGGACTGAATTATGTCGATTTGAATAGAGTTTTAATTGTTTTCTGAACAACAGCCATGCACTGTAGTTGTTACCTTGTATTTGTCACCCCGACCGCCCAGGCTTTTTTCCAGGGATGTTATTCCCTGTCCCACTTGCTAATCATGTAGTATATGTTGTTCAGATAACGTAGCAGCAAACGTTATGAATCTGTGTTTAAAATGGACTGAATTATGTCGATTTGAATAGAGTTATAATTGTTTTTTTTGCTACAGCCTGGCCCGGTAGCCGTTGCTTTGCATTTGCCATCCCGGCCGCCCAGGCTTTTACCGGGGATGTTATCCCCTGTCCCAATTGCTAATCATGTAGTATATGTTGTTCAGATAACGTAGTAGCAAGCATTATGAATCTGTGTTGAAAATGGACTGAACTATGTCGATTTCAATAGAGTTATAATTGTTTCTTTGGCTACAGCCTGACCCCAGAGTCCCTGGCTTTTATCGGGGGTGATATCCCCTGCCCCCTAGCTAATCATGTAGTAGATGTTGTTCAGATAACGTAGCAGCAAAAATTAAGAATCTGTGTTGAAAATGGACTGAATTATGTCGATTTGAATAGAGTTATAATTGTTTCTTTGGCTACAGCCTGGCCCGGTAGCCGTTGCTTTGTATTTGCCGTCCTGGCCTCTCAGGCTTTTACCGGGGATGTTATTCCCTGTCCCCCTAGCTAATCATGTAGTAGATGTTGTTCAGATAACTTAGAAGCAAATGTTATGAATCTGTGTTGAAAATTGTTTGAATGATGTCGATTTCAATCGAGTTATAATTGTTTTCCTGGCTACAGCCTGGCCCGGTAGCCGTTACTTTGTATTTGACACCCCAGCGTCCCTGGCTTTTATCGGGGGTGGTATGCCCTGTCCCCCTTGCTATTCATGTAGTATACTTATGTTGTTCAGGTAACGTAGCATCAAAAAGTATGAATCTGTGTTTAAAATGGACTGAATTATATCGATTTGAATAGAGTTTTAATTGTTTTCTGAACAACAGCCATGCACTGTAGTTGTTACCTTGTATTTGTCACCCCGACCGCCCAGGCTTTTTTACCAGGGATGTTATTCCCTGTCCCACTTGCTAATCATGTAGTATATGTTTTTCAGACAACGTAGCAGCAAAAATTAAGAATCTGTGTTGAAAATGGACTGAATTATGTCGATTTGAATAGAGTTATAATTGTTTCTTTGGCTACAGCCTGGCCCGGTAGCCGTTGCTTTGTATTTGCCGTCCTGGCCTCTCAGGCTTTTACCGGGGATGTTATTCCCTGTCCCCCTAGCTAATCATGTAGTAGATGTTGTTCAGATAACGTAGAAGCAAATGTTATGAATCTGTGTTGAAAATTGTTTGAATGATGTCGATTTCAATCGAGTTATAATTGTTTTCTTGGCTACAGCCTGGCACGGTAGCCGTTACTTTGTATTTGCCGTCCCGGCATCTCAGGCTTTTACCGGGGATGTTATCCCCTGTCCTTCTAGCTAATCAAGTAGTATATGTTGTTCAGATAACGTAGCAGCAACATTATTAATCTGTGTTGAAATTGGGTTGAATTATGTAGATTTGAATAGAGTTTTAATTGTTTTATGAACAACAGCCATGCACTGCAGCCGTTACTTTGTATTTGCCACCACAGCCTCCAGGGCTTTTACCGGGCAGGTTATACCCTGTCCCACTTGCTAATCATGTAGTATATGTTGTTCAGATAACGTAGCAGCAAACGTTATGAATCTGTGTTTAAAATGGACTGAATTATGTCGATTTGAATAGAGTTATAATTGTTTTTTTTTGCTACAGCCTGGCCCGGTAGCCGTTACTTTGTATTTGCCATCCCGGTCGCCCAGGCTTTTACCGGGGATGTTATTCCCTGTCCCACTTGCTAATCATGTAGTATATATTGTTCAGATAACGTAGTAGCAAGCATTATGAATCTGTGTTGAAAATTGATTGAATTATGTCGATTTGAATATAGTTATATTTGTTTCTTGGCTACAGCCTGACCCGGTAGCCGTTTCTAACACCCCAGCGTCCCTGGCTTTTATCGGGGGGTGATATCCCCTGCCCCCTAGCTAATCATGTAGTAGATGTTGTTCAGATAACGTAGCAGCAAACATTATTAATCTGTGTTGAAATTGCATTGAATTATGTCGATTTGAATCGAGTTTTAATTGTTTTCTGAACAACAGCCTGGCCCGGTAGCCGTTACTTTGTATTTGCCACCCCGGCCTCCAGGGCGTTTACCGGGCAGGTTATAGTCTGTCCCACTTGCTAATCATGTAGTATATGTTGTTCAGATAACGTAGTAGCAAGCATTATGAATCTGTGTTGAAAATTGATTGAATTATGTCGATTTGAATAGAGTTATATTTGTTTCTTGGCTACAGCCTGACCCGGTAGCCGTTTCTGACACCCCAGCGTCCCTGGCTTTTATCGCGGGTGATATCCCCTGCCCCCTAGCTAATCATGTAGTAGATGTTGTTCAGATAACGTAGCAGCAAATATTATTAATCTGTGTTGAAATTGGATTGAATTATGTAGATTTGAATAGAGTTTTAATTGTTTTCTGAACAACAGCCTGGCCCGGTAACCGTTACTTTGTATTTGCCACCCCGGCCTCCAGGGCTTTTACCGGGCAGGTTATACCCTGTCCCACTTGCTAATCATGTAATTTCTGTTGTTCAGATAACGTAGCAGCAAACGTTATGAATCTGTGTTTAAAATGGACTGAATTATGTCGATTTGAATAGAGTTATAATTGTTTTCTTGGTTACAGCCTGGCCCGGTAGCCGTTACTTTGTATTTGACACCCCAGCGTCCCTGGCTTTTATCGGGGGTGGTATGCCCTGTCCCCCTTGCTATTCATGTAGTATAATTATGTTGTTCAGGTAACGTAGCATCAAAAAGTATGAATCTGTGTTTAAAATGGACTGAATTATATCGATTTGAATAGAGTTTTAATTGTTTTCTGAACAACAGCCATGCACTGTAGTTGTTACTTTGTATTTGTCACCCCGACCGCCCAGGCTTTTTTACCAGGGATGATATTCCCTGTCCCACTTGCTAATCATGTAGTATATGTTTTTCAGATAACGTAGCAGCAAAAATTAAGAATCTGTGTTGAAAATGGACTGAATTATGTCGATTTGAATAGAGTTATATTGTTTCTTTGGCTACAGCCTGGCCCGGTAGCCGTTACTTTGTATTTGCCGTCCCGGCCTCTCAGGCTTTTACCGGGGATGTTATTCCCTGTCCTTTTAGCTAATCATGTAGTAGATGTTGTTCAGATAACGTAGCAGCAAACATTATTAATCTGTGTTGAAATTGGATTGAATTATGTAGATTTGAATAGAGTTTTAATTGTTTTCTGAACAACAGCCTGGCCCGGTAGCCGTTACTTTGTATTTGCCACCACGGCCTCCAGGGCTTTTACCGGGCAGGTTATATCCTGTCCCACTTGCTAATCATGTAGTATATGTTGTTCAGATAACGTAGTAGCAAGCATTATGAATCTGTGTTGAAAATTGATTGAATTATGTCGATTTGAATAGAGTTATATTTGTTTCTTGGCTACAGCCTGACCCGGTAGCCGTTTCTGACACCCCGGCGTCCCTGGCTTTTATCGCGGGTGATATCCCCTGCCCCTAGCTAATCATGTAGTAGATGTTGTTCAGATAACGTAGCAGCAAACATTATTAATCTGTGTTGAAATTGGATTGAATTATGTAGATTTGAATAGAGTTTTAATTGCTTTCTGAACAACAGCCTGGCCCGGCAGCTGTTACTTTGTTTTTGCCACCACGGCCTCCACGGCTTTTACCGGGCAGGTTATAGCCTGTCCCACTTGCTAATCATGTATTATATGTTGTTCAGATAACGTAGCAGCAAACGTTATGAATCTGTGTTTAAAATGGACTGAATTATGTCGATTTGAATAGAGTTATATTTGTTTCTTGGCTACAGCCTGGCCTGGTAGCCGTTACTGACACCCCAGCGTCCCTAGCTTTTATCGGGGGTGATATCCCCTGCCCCCTAGCTAATCATGTAGTAGATGTTGTTCAGATAACGTAGCAGCAAAAATTAAGAATCTGTGTTGAAAATGGACTGAATTATGTCGATTTGAATAGAGTTATAATTGTTTCTTTGGCTACAGCCTCGCCCGGTAGCCGTTGCTTTGTATTTGCCGTCCTGGCCTCTCAGGTTTTACCGGGCAGGTTATCCCCTGTCCACCTAGCTAATCATGTAGTAGATGTTGTTCAGATAACGTAGAAGCCATTGTTATGAATCTGTGTTGAAAATTGTTTGAATGATGTCGATTTCAATAGAGTTATAATTGTTTTCTTGGCTACAGCCTGGCACGGTAACCGTTACTTTGTATTTGCCACGACGGCCTCCAGGGCTTTTACCGGGCAGGTTATACCCTGTCCCACTTGCTAATCATGTAATTTCTGTTGTTCAGATAACGTAGCAGCAAACGTTATGAATCTGTGTTTAAAATGGACTGAATTATGTCGATTTGAATAGAGTTATAATTGTTTTCTTGGTTACAGCCTGGCCCGGTAGCCGTTACTTTGTATTTGACACCCCAGCGTCCCTGGCTTTTATCGGGGGTGGTATGCCCTGTCCCCCTTGCTATTCATGTAGTATAATTATGTTGTTCAGGTAACGTAGCATCAAAAAGTATGAATCTGTGTTTAAAATGGACTGAATTATATCGATTTGAATAGAGTTTTAATTGTTTTCTGAACAACAGCCATGCACTGTAGTTGTTACTTTGTATTTGTCACCCCGACCGCCCAGGCTTTTTTACCAGGGATGATATTCCCTGTCCCACTTGCTAATCATGTAGTATATGTTTTTCAGATAACGTAGCAGCAAAAATTAAGAATCTGTGTTGAAAATGGACTGAATTATGTCGATTTGAATAGAGTTATAATTGTTTCTTTGGCTACAGCCTGGCCCGGTAGCCGTTACTTTGTATTTGCCGTCCCGGCCTCTCAGGCTTTTACCGGGGATGTTATCCCCTGTCCTTTTAGCTAATCATGTAGTAGATGTTGTTCAGATAACGTAGCAGCAAACATTATTAATCTGTGTTGAAATTGGATTGAATTATGTAGATTTGAATAGAGTTTTAATTGTTTTCTGAACAACAGCCTGGCCCGGTAGCCGTTACTTTGTATTTGCCACCACGGCCTCCAGGGCTTTTACCGGGCAGGTTATATCCTGTCCCACTTGCTAATCATGTAGTATATGTTGTTCAGATAACGTAGCAGCAAACGTTATGAATCTGTGTTTAAAATGGACTGAATTATGTCGATTTGAATAGAGTTATAATTGTTTTTTTTTGCTACAGCCTGGCCCGGTAGCCGTTGCTTTGTATTTGCCATCCCGGCCGCCCAGGCTTTTACCGGGCATGTTATCCCCTGTCCCAATTGTTAATCGTGTAGTATATGTTGTTCAGATAACGTAGCAGCAAGCATTATGAATCTGTGTTTAAAATGGACTGAATTATGTCGATTTGAATAGAGTTATATTTGTTTCTTGGCTACAGCATGACCCGGTAGCCGTTACTGACACCCCAGCGTCCCTGGCTTTTATCGGGGGTGATATCCCCTGCCCCTTGCTAATCATGTTGTAGATGTTGTTCAGATAACGTATAAGCAAGTGTTATGAATCTGTGTTGAAAATTGTTTGAATGATGTCGATTTCAATCGAGTTATAATTGTTTTCTTGGCTACAGCCTGGCACGGTAACCGTTACTTTGTTTTTTCCACCCCGGCCTCCAGGGCTTTTTCCGGGCAGGTTATACCCTGTCCCACTTGCTAATCATGTAGTATTTGTTGTTCAGATAACATAGCAGCAAACGTTATGAATCTGTGTTTAAAATGGACTGAATTATATCGATTTGAATAGAGTTTTAATTGTTTTCTGAACAACAGCCATGCACTGTAGTTGTTACCTTGTATTTGTCACCCCGACCGCCAAGGCTTTTTTACCAGGGATGTTATTCCCTGTCCCACTTGCTAATCATGTAGTATATGTTTTTCAGATAACGTAGCAGCAAAAATTAAGAATCTGTGTTGAAAATGGACTGAATTATGTCGATTTGAATAGAGTTATAATTGTTTCTTTGGCTACAGCCTGGTCCGGTAGCCGTTACTTAGTATTTGCCGTCCCGGCCTCTCAGGCTTTTACCGGGGATGTTATCCCCTGTCCTTCTAGCTAATCATGTAGTAGATGTTGTTCAGATAACGTAGCAGCAAACATTATTAATCTGTGTTGAAATTGGATTGAATTATGTCGATTTGAATAGAGTTTTAATTGTTTTCTGAACAACAGCCTGGTCCGGCAGCCGTTACTTTGTATTTGCCACCACGGCCTCGAGGGCTTTTACCGGGCAGGTTATAGCCTGTCCCACTTGCTAATCATGTATTATATGTTGTTCAGATAACGTAGCAGCAAACGTTATGAATCTGTGTTTAAAATGGACTGAATTATGTCGATTTGAATAGAGTTTTAATTGTTTTCTGAACAACAGCCTGGTCCGGCAGCCGTTACTTTGTATTTGCCACCACGGCCTCGAGGGCTTTTACCGGGCAGGTTATAGCCTGTCCCACTTGCTAATCATGTAGTATATGTTGTTCAGATAACGTAGCAGCAAACGTTATGAATCTGTGTTTAAAATGGACTGAATTATGTCGATTTGAATAGAGTTATAATTGTTTTTTTTTTTGCTACAGCCTAGCCCGGTAGCCGTTACTTTGTATTTGCCACCACGGCCTCGAGGGCTTTTACCGGGCAGGTTATAGCCTGTCCCACTTGCTAATCATGTAGTATATGTTGTTCAGATAACGTAGTAGCAAGCATTATGAATCTGTGTTGAAAATTGATTGAATTATGTCGATTTGAATAGAGGTATATTTGTTTCTTGGCTACAGCCTGACCCGGTAGCCGTTTCTGACACCCCAGCGTCCCTTGGCTTTTATCGGGGGTGATATCCCCTGCCCCCTAGCTAATCATGTGGTAGATGTTGTTCAGATAACGTAGCAGCAAACATTATTAATCTGTGTTGAAATTAGATTGAATTATGTAGATTTGAATAGAGTTTTAATTGTTTTCTGAACAACAGCCTGGCCCGGCAGCCGTTACTTTGTATTTGCCACCACGGCCTCCAGGGCTTTTACCGGGCAGGTTATAGTCTGTCCCACTTGCTAATCATGTAGTATATGTTGTTCAGATAACCTAGCAGCAAACGTTATGAATCTGTGTTTAAAATGGACTGAATTATGTCGATTTGAATAGAGTTATATTTGTTTCTTGGCTACAGCCTGGCCCGGTAGCCGTTACTGACACCCCAGCGTCCCTAGCTTTTATCGAGGGTGATATCCCCTGCCCTCTAGCTAATCATGTAGTAGATGTTGTTCAGATAACGTAGCAGCAAAAATTAAGAATCTGTGTTGAAAATGGACTGAATTATGTCGATTTGAATAGAGTTATAATTTTTCTTTGGCTACAGCCTGGCCCGGTAGCCGTTGCTTTGTATTTGCCGTCCTGGCCTCTCAGGTTTTACCGGGGATGTTATCCCCTGTCCACCTTGCTAATCATGTAGTAGATGTTGTTCAGATTACGTAGAAGCCATTGTTATGAATCTGTGTTGAAAATGGACAGAATTATGTCGATTTGAATCGAGTTTTAATTGTTTTCTGAACAACAGCCTGGCCCGGTAGCCGTTACTTTGTATTTGCCACCCCGGCCACCAGGGCTTTTACCGGGCAGGTTATAGCCTGTCCCACTTGTTAATCATGTAGTATATGTTGTTCAGATTACGTAGCAGCAAACGTTATGAATCTGTGTTTAAAATTGATTGAATTATGTCGATTTGAATAGAGTTATAATTGTTTTTTTTTTGCTACAGCCTGGCCCGGTAGCCGTTACTGACACCCCAGCGTCCCTGGCTTTTATCGGGGGTGATATCCCCTGCCCCTTGCTAATCATGTAGTAGATGTTGTTCAGATAACGTAGAAGCAAGTGTTATGAATCTGTGTTGAAAATTGTTTGAATGATGTCGATTTCAATCGAGTTATAATTGTTTTCTTGGCTACAGCCTGGCACGGTAACCGTTACTTTGTTTTTGCCACCCCGGCCTCCAGGGCTTTTACCGGGCAGGTTATACCCTGTCCCACTTGCTAATCATGTAGTATTTGTTGTTCAGATAACGTAGCATCAAAAAGTATGAATCTATGTTTAAAATGGACTGAATTATGTTGATTTGAATAGAGTTATAATTGTTTTCTTGTCTACAGCCATGCACTGTAGTTGTTACCTTGTATTTGTCACCCCGACCGCCCAGGCTTTTTTCCAGGGATGTTATTCCCTTTCCCGTTTGCTAATCATGTAGTATATGTTGTTCAGATAACGTAGCAGCAAACATTATTAATCTGTGTTGAAATTGGATTGAATTATGTTGATTTGAATAGAGTTATAATTGTTTCTTTGGCTACAGCCTGGACCGGTAGCCGTTACTTTGTATTTGCCGTCCCGGCCTCTCAGGCTTTTACCGGGGATGTTATCCCCTGTCCCCCTAGCTAATCATGTAGTATTTGTTGTTCAGATAACGTATCAGCAAACATTATTAATCTGTGTTGAAATTGGATTGAATTATGTCGATTTGAATAGAGTTTTAATTGTTTTCTGAACAACAGCCTGGGCCGGTAGTCGTTACTTTGTATTTGCCACCACGGCCTCCTGGGCTTTTACCGGGCAGGTTATATCCTGTCCCACTTGCTAATCATGTAGTATATGTTGTTCAGATAACGTAGCAGCAAACGTTATGAATCTGTGTTTAAAATGGACTGAATTATGGCGATTTGAATAGAGTTATATATTTTTTTTTTGCTACAGCCTGGCCCGGTAGCCGTTACTTTCTATTTGCCACCCCAGCCTCCCAGGCTTTTATCGGGATTGGTATGCCCTGTCCCCCTAGCTAATCATGTAGTAGATGTTGTTCAGGTAACGTAGCAGCAAACATTATGAATTTGTGTTGAAAATGGACAGAATTATGTCGATTTGAATATAGTTATAATTGTTTTTTGGCTACAGCCTGGCACGGTAGCCGGTACTTTGTATTTGTCATTCCAGCCGCCGAGGCTTTAAACGGGGGTGATATCTCCTGCCCCCTAGCTAATCATGTAGTAGATTTTGTTCAGATAACGTAGCAGCAAACGTTATGAATCTGTGTGTAAAAGTTATTGAATTATGTCGATTTGAATGAAGTTATGATTGTTTTCTTGGCTACAATCTGGCCCGGTAGACTGTTACTTTGCACTTGACTTCCTTGCCGCCCGGGCAGTTATCGGGGGTGGAATCCCCTGTTCCACTAGCTAATCATGGAGAAGATGTTGTTCAGATAACGTAGCGGCAACAATTATGAATCTGTGTTAAAAATAGATTGAATTATGTCGATTTGAATAGAGTTATAATTGTTTTTTTTTGCTACAGCCTGGCCCGGTAGTAGTTACTTTGTATTTGCCGTCCCGGCCTCTCAGGCTTTTACCGGGGATGTTATCCCCTGTCCCCCTAGCTAATCATGTAGTAGATGTTGTTCAGATAACGTAGCAGCAAACATTATTAATCTGTGTTGAAATTGGATTGAATGATGTCGATTTCAATCGAGTTTTAATTGTTTTCTGAACAACAGCCTGGCCCGGTAGCCGTTACTTTGTATTTGCCACCCCGGCCTCCAGGGCTTTTACCGGGCAGGTTATAGCCTGTCCCACTTGCTAATCATGTAGTATATGTTGTTCAGATAACGTAACAGCAAACGTTATGAATCTGTGTTTAAAATGGACTGAATTATGGCGATTTGAATAGAGTTATAATTGTTTTTTTTTGCTACAGCCTGGCCCGGTAGCCGTTAATTTGTATTTGCCAGCCCGGCCGCCCAGGCTTTTATCGGGGATGTTATCCCCTGTCCCAATTGCTAATCATGTAGTATATGTTGTTCAGATAACGTAGTAGCAAGCATTATGAATCTGTGTTGAAAATTGATTGAATTATGTCGATTTGAATAGAGTTATATTTGTTTCTTGGGTACAGCCTGACACGGTAGCCGTTACTGACACCCCAGCGTCCCTGGCTTTTATCGGGGGTGATATCCCCTGCCCCCTAGCTAATCATGTAGTAGATGTTGTTCAGATAACGTAGCAGCAAAAATTAAGAATCTGTGTTGAAAATGGACTGAATTATGTCGATTTGAATAGAGTTATAATTTTTTCTTTGGCTACAGCCTCGCCCGGTAGCCGTTGCTTTGTATTTGCCGTCCCGGCCTCTCAGGCTTTTACCGGGGATGTTACCCCCTGTCCCCCTAGCTAATCATGTAGTAGATGTTGTTCAGATAACGTAGAAGCAAATGTTATGAATCTGTGTTGAAGATTGTTTGAATGATGTCGATTTCAATCGAGTTATAATTGTTTTCTTGGCTACAGCCTGGCACGGTAACCGTTACTTTGTATTTGCCACTCCGGCCTCCAGGGCTTTTACCGGGCAGGTTATAGCCTGTCCCACTTGCTAATCGTGTAGTATATGTTGTTCAGATAACGTAGCAACAAACGTTATGAATCTGTGTTTAAAATGGACTGAATTATGTCGATTTGAATAGAGTTATAATTGTTTTCTTGGTTACAGCCTGGCCCGGTAGCCGTTACTTTGTATTTGACACCCCAGCGTCCCTGGCTTTTATCGGGGGTGGTATGCCCTGTCCCCCTTGCTATTCATGTAGTATAATTATGTTGTTCAGGTAACGTAGCATCAAAAAGTATGAATCTGTGTTTAAAATGGACTGAATTATGTTGATTTGAATAGAGTTATAATGGTTTTCTTGGCTACAGCTATGCACTGTAGTTGTTACCTTGTATTTGTCAGCCCGACAGACCAGGCTTTTTTCCAGCGATGTTATTCCCTGTCCCACTTGCTAATCATGTAGTATATGTTCTTCAGATAACGTAGCAGCAAAAATTAAGAATTTGTGTTGAAAATGGACTGAATTATGTCGATTTGAATAAAGTTATAATTTTTTCTTTGGCTACAGCCTGGACCGGTAGCCGTTACTTTGTATTTGACATCCCGGCCTCCAGGGCTTTTACCGGGCAGGTTATAGCCTGTCCCACTTGCTAATCGTGTAGTATATGTTGTTCAGATAACGTAGCAACAAACGTTATGAATCTGTGTTGAAAATTGTTTGAATGATGTCGATTTCAATCGAGTTATAATTGTTTTCTTGGCTACAGCCTGGCACAGTAACCGTTACTTTGTATTTGCCACCCCGGCCTCCAGGGCTTTTACCGGGCAGGTTATACCCTGTCCCACTTGCTAATCATGTAGTATCTGTTGTACAGATAACGTAGCAGCAAACGTTATGAATCTGTGTTTAAAATGGACTGAATTATGTCGATTTGAATAGAGTTATAATTGTTTTCTTGGTTACAGCCTGGCCCGGTAGCCGTTACTTTGTATTTGACACCCCAGCGTCCCTGGCTTTTATCGGGGGTGGTATGCCCTGTCCCCCTCGCTATTCATGTAGTATAATTATGTTGTTCAGGTAACGTAGCATCAAAAAGTATGAATCTGTGTTTAAAATGGACTGAATTATGTTGATTTGAATAGAGTTATAATGGTTTTCTTGGCTACAGCTATGCAATGTAGTTGTTACCTTGTATTTGTCAGCCCGACAGACCAGGCTTTTTTCCAGCGATGTTATTCCCTGTCCCACTTGCTAATCATGTAGTATATGTTGTTCAGATAACGTAGCAGCAAAAATTAAGAATCTGTGTTGAAAATGGACTGAATTATGTCGATTTGAATAGAGTTATAATTGTTTCTTTGGCTACAGCCTGGCCCGATAGCCGTTACTTTGTATTTGCCGTCCCGGCCTCTCAGGCTTTTACCGGGGATGTTATCCCCTGTCCCCCTAGCTAATCATGTAGTAGATGTTGTGCAGATAACGTAGAAGCAAATGTTATGAATCTGTATTGAAATTTGATTGAATGATGTTGATTTCAATCGAGTTATAATTATTTTCTTGGCTACAGCCTGGCACGGTAACCGTTACTTTGTATTTGCCACCCCGGCCTCCAGGGCTTTTACCGGGCAGGTTATAGCCTGTCCCACTTGCTAATCATATAGTATATGTTGTTCAGATAACGTAGCAGCAAACGTTATGAATCTGTGTTTAAAATGGACTGAATTATGTCGATTTGAATAGAGTTATATTTGTTTCTTGGCTACAGCCTGGCCCGTTAGCCGTTACTGACACCCCAGCGTCCCTAGCTTTTATCGGGGGTGATATCCCCTGCCCCCTAGCTAATCATGTAGTAGATGTTGTTCAGATAACGTAGCAGCAAAAATTAAGAATCTGTGTTGAAAATGGACAGAATTATGTCGATTTGAATAGAGTTATAATTGTTTCTTTGGCTACAGCCTGGCCCGGTAGCCGTTGCTTTGTATTTGCCGTCATGGCCTCTCAGGCTTTTACCGGGGATGTTATCCCCTGTCCCCCTAGCTAATCATGTAGTAGATGTTGTTCAGATAACGTAGCAGCAAACATTATTAATCTGTGTTGAAAATGGATTGAATGATATCGATTTCAATAGAGTTATAATTGTTTTCTTGGCTACAGCCTGGCACGGTAACCGTTACTTTGTATTTGCCACCCCGGCCTCCAGGGTTTTTACCGGGCAGGTTGTACCCTGTCCCACTTGCTAATCATGTAGTATCTGTTGTTCGGATAACGTAGCAGCAAACGTTATGAACCTGTGTTTAAAATGGACTGAATTATGTCGATTTGAATAGAGTTATAATTGTTTTCTTGGTTACAGCCTGGCCCGGTAGCCGTTACTTTCTATTTGACACCACAGGGTCCCTGGCTTTTATCGGGGGTGGTATGCCCTGTCCCCCTTGCTATTCATGTAGTATAATTATGTTGTTCAGGTAACGTAGCATCAAAAAGTATGAATCTGTGTTGAAAATGGACTGAATCATGTTGATTTGAATAGAGTTATAATTGTTTCTTTGGCTACAGCCTGGACCGGTAGCCGTTACTTTGTATTTGCCGTCCCGGCCTCTCAGGCTTTTACCGGGGATGTTATCCCCTGTCCCCCTAGCTAATCATGTAGTAGATGTTGTTCAGATAACGTAGCAGCAAACATTATTAATCTGTGTTGAAATTGGATTGAATTATGTCGATTTGAATAGAGTTTTAATTGTTTTCTGAACAACAGCCTGGCCCGGTAGCCGTTACTTTGTATTTGACACCCCGGCCTCCAGGGCTTTTACCGGGCAGGTTATAGCCTGTCCCACTTGCTAATCATGTAGTGTATGTTGTTCAGATAACGCAGCAACAAATGTTATGAATCTGTGTTTAAAATGGACTGAATTATGTCGATTTGAATAGAGTTATATTTGTTTCTTGGCTACAGCCTGTCCCGGTACTCGTTACTGACACCCCAGCGTCCCTGGCTTTTATCGTGGGTGATATCCCCTGCCCCCTAGCTAATCATGTAGTAGATGTTGTTCAGATCACGTAGCAGCAAAACTATAAATTTGTGTTGAAAATGGACAGAATTATGTCGATTTGAATCCTGTTATAACTGTTTTCTTGGCTACAGCCTGGATCGGTAACCGTAACTTTGTATTTGCCATCCCGGCCGCCAAGGCTTTTAGCGGGGATGATATCCCTTTTCCCTCCAGCTAATCATGTAGAAGATGTTGTTCAGATAACGTAGCAACTAAAATTATGAATCTGTGTTAAAAATAGATTGAATTATGTCGATTTGAATAGAGTTATAACTGTTTTTTGGCTACAGTATGGCATGGTAGCCTTTACTTTGTATTTGACACCCCGGCCTCCCGGGCTTTTATCGGATTTGGTTTTCCCTGTCCCCCTAGCTTATCATGTAGAAGATGTTGTTCAGATAACGTAGCAGCAAACATTATGAATCTGTGTTGAAAATTGATTGAAATATGTCGATTTGAATCGAGTTATAATTGTTTTCTTTGCTACAGCCTAGCCCGGTAGCCGTTGCTTTGTATTTGACAACCCGGCGGCCCGGGCTTTTATAGGGGGTGGTATCCCCTGTCCCACTAGCAAATCATGTAGTAGATGTTTTTCAGATAACGTAGCAGCAAACATTATGAATCTCTGTTGAAAATGGACTGAATTATGTCGATTTGAATCGAGTTATAATTGTTTTTTGGCTACAGCCTGGTCCGGTAGCCGGTACTTTGTATTTGTCATTCCAGCCGCCGAGGCTTTAAACGGGGGTGATATCCCTTGTCCCTCTAGCTAATCATGTAGTATATGTTGTTCAGATAACGTAGTAGCAAGCATTATGAATCTGTGTTGAAAATTGATTGAATTATGTCGATTTGAATAGAGTTATATTTGTTTCTTGGCTACAGCCTGGCCCGGTAGCCGTTACTAACACCCCAGCGTCCCTGGCTTTTATCGGGGGTGATATCCCCTGCCCCCTAGCTAATCATGTAGTAGATGTTGTTCAGATAACGTAGCAGCAGAAATTAAGAATCTGTGTTGAAAATGGACTGAATTATGTCGATTTGAATAGAGTTTTAATTGTTTTCTGAACAACAGCCTGGCCCGGTAGCCGTTACTTTGTATTTGACACCCCGGCCTCCACGGGCTTTTACCGGGCAGGTTATAGCCTGTCCCACTTGCTAATCATGTATTATATGTTGTTCAGATAACGCAGCAACAAACGTTATGAATCTGTGTTTAAAATGGACTGAATTATGTCGATTTGAATAGAGTTATATTTGTTTCTTGGCTACAGCCTTTCCCGGTACTCGTTACTGACACCCCAGCGTCCTTGGCTTTTATCGGGGGTGATATCTGCTGCCCCCTAGCTAATCATATAGTAGATGTTGTTCAGATTACGTAGCAGGAAAACTATAAATTTGTGTTGCAAAAGGAAAGAATTATGTCGATTTGAATCCTGTTATAACTGTTTTCTTGGCTACAGCCTGGCTCGGTAGCCGTAACTTTGTATTTGCCATCCCGGCCGCCAAGGCTTTTAGCGGGGATGATATCCCTTTTCCATCTAGCTAATCATGTAGTAGATGTTGTTCAGATAACGTATCAATTAAAATTATCAATCTGTGTTAAATATAAATTGAATTATGTCGATTTGAATAGAGATATAACTGTTTTCTGGCTACAGTATGGCATGGTAGCCTTTACTTTGTATTTGACACCCCGGGCTTCCGGGCTTTTATGGGGGGGGGGGGGGGGGGGGGAGGTATTCCTTGTCCCTCTAGCTTATCATGTAGAAGATGTTGTTCAGATAACGTAGGAGCAAACATTATGAATCTGTGTTTAAAATGGACTGAATTGTGTCGATTTGAATCGAGTTATAACTGTTTTGTTTGGCTACAGTATGGCCCGGTAGCCGTTACTTTGTATTTGACACCCCAGCGTCCCTGGCTTTTATCGGGGGTGATATCCCCTGCCCCTAGCTAATCACGTAGTAGATGTTGTTCAGATAACGTAGCAGCAAAACTATAAATTTGTGTTGAAAATGGACAGAATTATGTCGATTTGAATCGAGTTATAACTGTTTTCTTGGCTACAGCCTGGATCGGTAACCGTAACTTTGTATTTGCCATTCCGGCCGCCAAGGCTTTTAGCGGGGATGATATCCCTTTTCCCTCCAGCTAATCATGTAGAAGATGTTGTTCAGATAACGTAGCAACTAAAATTATGAATCTGTGTTAAAAATAGATTGAATTATGTCGATTTGAATAGAGTTATAACTGTTTTTTGGCTACAGTATGGCATGGTAGCCTTTACTTTGTATTTGACACCCCGGCCTCCCGGGCTTTTATCGGATTTGGTTTTCCCTGTCCCCCTAGTTTATCATGTAGAAGATGTTGTTCAGAAAACGTAGCAGCAAACATTATGAATCTGTGTTGAAAATTGATTGAAATATGTCGATTTGAATCGAGTTATAATTGTTTTCTTTGCTACAGCCTGGCCCGGTAGCCGTTGCTTTGTATTTGACAACCCGGCGGCCCGGGCTTTTATCGGGGGTGGTATCCCCTGTCCCACTAGCTAATCATGTAGTAGATGTTTTTCAGATAACGTAACAGCAAACATTATGAATCTCTGTTGAAAATGGACTGAATTATGTCGATTTGAATCTAGTTATAATTGTTTTTTGGCTACAGCCTGGCCCGGTAGCCGGTACTTTGTATTTGTCATTCCAGCGGCCGAGGCTTTAAACGGGGGTGATATCCCTTGTCCCTCTAGCTAATCATGTAGTATATGTTGTTCAGATAACGTAGTAGCAAGCATTATGAATCTGTGTTGAAAATTGATTGAATTATGTCGATTTGAATAGAGTTATATTTGTTTCTTGGCTACAGCCTGGCCCGGTAGCCGTTACTGACACCCCAGCGTCCCTGGCTTTTATCGGGGGTGATATCCCTTGTCCCTCTAGCTAATCATGTAGTATATGTTGTTCAGATAACGTAGCAGCAGAAATTAAGAATCTGTGTTGAAAATGGACTGAATTATGTCGATTTGAATAGAGTTATAATTGTTTCTTTGGCTACAGCCTTGCCCGGTAGCCGTTGCTTTGTATTTGCCGTCCTGGCCTCTCAGGCTTTTACCGGGGATGTTATCCCCTGTCCCCCTAGCTAATCATGTAGTAGATGTTGTTCAGATAACGTAGAAGCAAATGTTATGAATCTCTGTTGAAAATTGTTTGAATGATGTCGATTTCAATCGAGTTATAATTGTTTTCTTGGCTACAGCCTGGCACGGTAACCGTTACTTTGTATTTGCCACCCCGGCCTCCAGGGCTTTTACCGGGCAGGTTATACCCTGTCCCACTTGCTAATCATGTATTATTTGTTGTACAGATAACGTAGCAGCAAACGTTATGAATCTGTGTTTAAAATGGACTGAATTATGTCGATTTGAATAGAGTTATAATTGATTTCTTGGTTACAGCCTGGCCCGGTAGCCGTTACTTTGTATTTGACACCCCAGCGTCCCTGGCTTTTATCGGGGGTGGTATGCCCTGTCCCCCTTGCTATTCATGTAGTATAATTATGTTGTTCAGGTAACGTAGCATCAAAAATTATGAATCTGTGTTGAAAATGGACTGAATTATGTCGATTTGAATAGAGTTATAATTGTTTTCTTTGGCTACAGCCTGGCCTGGTAGCCATTACTTTGTATTTGCCGTCCCGGCCTCTCAGGCTTTTACCGGGGATGCTATCCCCTGTCCCCCTAGCTAATCATGTAGTAGATGTTTTTCAGATAACGTAGCAGCAAACATTATTAATCTGTGTTGAAATTGGATTGAATTATGTCGATTTGAATAGAGTTTTAATTGTTTTCTGAACAACAGCCTGGCCCGGTAGCCGTTACTTTGTATTTGCCACCCCGGTCTCCAGGGCTTTTACCGGGCAGGTTATAGCCTGTCCCACTTGCTAATCATGTAGTATACGTTGTTCAGATAACGTAGCAGCAAACGTTATGAATCTGTGTTTAAAATGGACTGAATTATGTCGATTTGAATAGAGTTATATTTGTTTCTTGGCTACAGCCTGGCCCGGTAGCCGTTACTGACACCCCAGCGTCCCTGGCTTTTATCGGGGGTGATATCCCCTGCCCCCTAGCTAATCATGTAGTAGATGTTGTTCAGATAACGTAGCAGGAAAACTATAAATTTGTGTTGCAAAAGGAAAGAATTATGTCGATTTGAATAGAGTTATAATTGTTTCTTTGGCTACAGCCTGGCTCGGTAGCCGTAACTTTGTATTTGCCATCCCGGCCGCCAAGGCTTTTAGCGGGGATGATATCCCCTGTCCCCCTAGCTAATCATGTAGTAGATGTTGTGCAGATAACGTAGAAGCAAATGTTATGAATCTGTGTTTAAAATGGACTGAATGATGTCGATTTCAATCGAGTTATAATTGTTTTCTTGGCTACAGCCTGGCACGGTAACCGTTACTTTGTATTTGCCACCCCGGCCTCCAGGGCTTTTACCGGGCAGGTTATACCCTGTCCCACTTGCTAATCATGTAGTATATGTTGTTCAGATAACGTAGCAGCAAACGTTATGAATCTCTGTTGGAAATGGACTAAATTATGTCGATTTGAATCGAGTTATAATTGTTTTTTGGCTACAGCCTGGCACGGTAGCCGGTACTTTGTATTTGTCATTCCAGCGTCCCTGGCTTTTATCGGGGGTGGTATGCCCTGTCCCCCTTGCTATTCATGTAGTATAATTATGTTGTTCAGGTAACGTAGCATCAAAAATTATGAATCTGTGTTGAAAATGGACTGAATTATGTCGATTTGAATAGAGTTATATTTGTTTCTTTGGCTACAGCCTGGACCGGTAGCCGTTACTTTGTATTTGCCGTCCCGGCCTCTCAGGCTTTTACCGGGGATGTTATCCCCTGTCCCCCTAGCTAATCATGTAGTAGATGTTGTTCAGATAACGTAGGAGCAAACATTATGAATCTGTGTTTAAAATGGACTGAATTATGTCGATTTGAATCGAGTTATAACTGGTTTTTTTGGCTACAGTATGGCCCGGTAGCCGTTACTTTGTATTTGACACCCCAGCGTCCCTGGCTTTTATCGGGGGTGATATCCCCTGCCCCTAGCTAATCACGTAGTAGATGTTGTTCAGATAACGTAGCAGCAAAACTATAAATTTGTGTTGAAAATGGACAGAATTATGTCGATTTGAATCGAGTTATAACTGTTTTCTTGGCTACAGCCTGGATCGGTAACCGTAACTTTGTATTTGCCATCCCGGCCGCCAAGGCTTTTAGCGGGGATGATATCCCTTTTCCCTCCAGCTAATCATGTAGAAGATGTTGTTCAGATAACGTAGCAACTAAAATTAAGAATCTGTGTTAAAAATAGATTGAATTATGTCGATTTGAATAGAGTTATAACTGTTTTTTGGCTACAGTATGGCATGGTAGCCTTTACTTTGTATTTGACACCCCGGCCTCCCGGGCTTTTATCGGATTTGGTTTTCCCTGTCCCCCTAGTTTATCATGTAGAAGATGTTGTTCAGAAAACGTAGCAGCAAACATTATGAATCTGTGTTGAAAATTGATTGAAATATGTCGATTTGAATCGAGTTATAATTGTTTTCTTTGCTACAGCCTGGCCCGGTAGCCGTTGCTTTGTATTTGACAACCCGGCGGCCCGGACTTTTATCGGGGGTGGTATCCCCTGTCCCACTAGCTAATCATGTAGTAGATGTTTTTCAGATAACGTAACAGCAAACATTATGAATCTCTGTTGAAAATGGACTGAATTATGTCGATTTGAATCTAGTTATAATTGTTTTTTGGCTACAGCCTGGCCCGGTAGCCGGTACTTTGTATTTGTCATTCCAGCGGCCGAGGCTTTAAACGGGGGTGATATCCCTTGTCCCTCTAGCTAATCATGTAGTATATGTTGTTCAGATAACGTAGCAGCAGAAATTAAGAATCTGTGTTGAAAATGGACTGAATTATGTCGATTTGAATAGAGTTATAATTGTTTCTTTGGCTACAGCCTTGCCCGGTAGCCGTTGCTTTGTATTTGCCGTCCTGGCCTCTCAGGCTTTTACCGGGGATGTTATCCCCTGTCCCCCTAGCTAATCATGTAGTAGATGTTGTTCAGATAACGTAGAAGCAAATGTTATGAATCTCTGTTGAAAATTGTTTGAATGATGTCGATTTCAATCGAGTTATAATTGTTTTCTTGGCTACAGCCTGGCACGGTAACCGTTACTTTGTATTTGCCACCCCGGCCTCCAGGGCTTTTACCGGGCAGGTTATACCCTGTCCCACTTGCTAATCATGTATTATTTGTTGTACAGATAACGTAGCAGCAAACGTTATGAATCTGTGTTTAAAATGGACTGAATTATGTCGATTTGAATAGAGTTATAATTGATTTCTTGGTTACAGCCTGGCCCGGTAGCCGTTACTTTGTATTTGACACCCCAGCGTCCCTGGCTTTTATCGGGGGTGGTATGCCCTGTCCCCCTTGCTATTCATGTAGTATAATTATGTTGTTCAGGTAACGTAGCATCAAAAATTATGAATCTGTGTTGAAAATGGACTGAATTATGTCGATTTGAATAGAGTTATAATTGTTTTCTTTGGCTACAGCCTGGCCTGGTAGCCATTACTTTGTATTTGCCGTCCCGGCCTCTCAGGCTTTTACCGGGGATGCTATCCCCTGTCCCCCTAGCTAATCATGTAGTAGATGTTGTTCAGATAACGTAGCAGCAAACATTATTAATCTGTGTTGAAATTGGATTGAATTATGTCGATTTGAATAGAGTTTTAATTGTTTTCTGAACAACAGCCTGGCCCGGTAGCCGTTACTTTGTATTTGCCACCCCGGTCTCCAGGGCTTTTACCGGGCAGGTTATAGCCTGTCCCACTTGCTAATCATGTAGTATACGTTGTTCAGATAACGTAGCAGCAAACGTTATGAATCTGTGTTTAAAATGGACTGAATTATGTCGATTTGAATAGAGTTATATTTGTTTCTTGGCTACAGCCTGGCCCGGTAGCCGTTACTGACACCCCAGCGTCCCTGGCTTTTATCGGGGGTGATATCCCCTGCCCCCTAGCTAATCATGTAGTAGATGTTGTTCAGATAACGTAGCAGGAAAACTATAAATTTGTGTTGCAAAAGGAAAGAATTATGTCGATTTGAATAGAGTTATAATTGTTTCTTTGGCTACAGCCTGGCTCGGTAGCCGTAACTTTGTATTTGCCATCCCGGCCGCCAAGGCTTTTAGCGGGGATGATATCCCCTGTCCCCCTAGCTAATCATGTAGTAGATGTTGTGCAGATAACGTAGAAGCAAATGTTATGAATCTGTGTTTAAAATGGACTGAATGATGTCGATTTCAATCGAGTTATAATTGTTTTCTTGGCTACAGCCTGGCACGGTAACCGTTACTTTGTATTTGCCACCCCGGCCTCCAGGGCTTTTACCGGGCAGGTTATACCCTGTCCCACTTGCTAATCATGTAGTATATGTTGTTCAGATAACGTAGCAGCAAACGTTATGAATCTCTGTTGGAAATGGACTAAATTATGTCGATTTGAATCGAGTTATAATTGTTTTTTGGCTACAGCCTGGCACGGTAGCCGGTACTTTGTATTTGTCATTCCAGCGTCCCTGGCTTTTATCGGGGGTGGTATGCCCTGTCCCCCTTGCTATTCATGTAGTATAATTATGTTGTTCAGGTAACGTAGCATCAAAAATTATGAATCTGTGTTGAAAATGGACTGAATTATGTCGATTTGAATAGAGTTATAATTGTTTTCTTTGGCTACAGCCTGGCCTGGTAGCCATTACTTTGTATTTGCCGTCCCGGCCTCTCAGGCTTTTACCGGGGATGTTATCCCCTGTCCTTTTAGCTAATCATGTAGTAGATGTTGTTCAGATAACGTAGCAGCAAACATTATTAATCTGTGTTGAAATTGGATTGAATTATGTCGATTTGAATAGAGTTTTAATTGTTTTCTGAACAACAGCCTGGCCCGGTAGCCGTTACTTTGTATTTGCCACCCCGGCCTCCAGGGCTTTTACCGGGCAAGTTATAGCCTGTCCCACTTGCTAATCATGTAGTATACGTTGTTCAGATAACGTAGCAGCAAACGTTATGAATCTGTGTTTAAAATGGACTGAATTATGTCGATTTGAATAGAGTTATATTTGTTTCTTGGCTACAGCCTGGCACGGTAGCCGTTACTGACACCCCAGCGTCCCTGGCTTTTATCGGGGGTGATATCCCCTGCCCCCTAGCTAATCATGTAGTAGATGTTGTTCAGATAACGTAGCAGGAAAACTATAAATTTGTGTTGCAAAAGGAAAGAATTATGTCGATTTGAATAGAGTTATAATTGTTTCTTTGGCTACAGCCTGGCTCGGTAGCCGTAACTTTGTATTTGCCATCCCGGCCGCCAAGGCTTTTAGCGAGGATGATATCCCCTGTCCCCCTAGCTAATCATGTAGTAGATGTTGTGCAGATAACGTAAAAGCAAATGTTATGAATCTGTGTTGAAAATGGACTGAATGATGTCGATTTCAATCGAGTTATAATTGTTTTCTTGGCTACAGCCTGGCACGGTAACCGTTACTTTGTATTTGCCACCCCGGCCTCCAGGGCTTTTACCGGGCAGGTTATACCCTGTCCCACTTGCTAATCATGTAGTATATGTTGTTCAGATAACGTAACAGCAAACGTTATGAATCTCTGTTGGAAATGGACTGAATTATGTCGATTTGAATCGAGTTATAATTGTTTTTTGGCTACAGCCTGGCACGGTAGCCGTTACTTTGTATTTGTCATTCCAGCCGCCGAGGCTTTAAACGGGGGTGATATCCCTTGTCCCTCTAGCTAATCATGTAGTAGATGTTGTTCAGATAACGGAGCAGCAAATGTTATGAATCTGTGTTAAAGATGGACTAAATTATGTCAATTTGAATAAGTAGAACTATAATTGTTTTTTGGCTAGAGCCTGGCCCGGTAGCCTGTTACTTTGCACTAGACTCCCCGACCGGCCTGGCAGTTATCGGAGGTGGTATCCCCTGTCCCACTAGCTTATCATGTAGTAGATGTTGTTCAGATAACGTAGAAGGAAATGTTATGAATCTGTGTTGAAAATTGTTTGAATGATGTCGATTTCAATAGAGTTATAATTGTTTTCTTGGCTACAGCCTGGCACGGTAACCGTTACTTTGTATTTGCCACCCCGGCCTCCAGGGCTTTTACCGGGCAGGTTATACCCTGTCCCACTTGCTAATCATGTAGTATCTGTTGTTCAGATAACGTAGCAGCAAACGTTATGAATCTGTGTTTAAAATGGACTGAATTATGTCGATTTGAATAGAGTTATAATTGTTTTCTTGGTTACAGCCTGGCCCGGTAGCCGTTACTTTGTATTTGACACTCCAGCGTCCCTGGCTTTTATCGGGGGTGGTATACCCTGTCCCCCTTGCTATTCATGTAGTATAATTATGTTGTTCAGGTAACGTAGCATCAAAAAGTATGAATCTGTGTTTAAAATGGACTGAATCATGTTGATTTGAATAGAGTTATAATTGTTTTTTTGCTACAGCCTGCCACGGTAGCCATTACTTTGTATTTGCCATCCCGGCCGCCCAGGCTTTTACCGGGGATGTTATCCCCTGTCCCAATTGCTAATCATGTAGTTTATGTTGTTCAGGTAACGTAGCATCAAAAATTATGAATCTGTGTTGAAAATGGACTGAATTATGTCGATTTGAATAGAGTTATAATTGTTTTCTTTGGCTACAGCCTGGCCTGGTAGCCATTACTTTGTATTTGCCGTCCCGGCCTCTCAGGCTTTTACCGGGGATGTTATCCCCTGTCCTTTTAGCTAATCATGTAGTAGATGTTGTTCAGATAACGTAGCAGCAAACATTATTAATCTGTGTTGAAATTGGATTGAATTATGTCGATTTGAATAGAGTTTTAATTGTTTTCTGAACAACAGCCTGGCCCGGTAGCCGTTACTTTGTATTTGCCACCCCGGCCTCCAGGGCTTTTACCGGGCAGGTTATAGCCTGTCCCACTTGCTAATCATGTAGTATACGTTGTTCAGATAACGTAGCAGCAAACGTTATGAATCTGTGTTTAAAATGGACTGAATTATGTCGATTTGAATAGAGTTATATTTGTTTCTTGGCTACAGCCTGGCACGGTAGCCGTTAGTGACACCCCAGCGTCCCTGGCTTTTATCGGGGGTGATATCCCCTGCCCCCTAGCTAATCATGTAGTAGATGTTGTTCAGATAACGTAGCAGGAAAACTATAAATTTGTGTTGCAAAAGGAAAGAATTATGTCGATTTGAATAGAGTTATAATTGTTTCTTTGGCTACAGCCTGGCTCGGTAGCCATTACTTTGTATTTGCCATCCCGGCCGCCCAGGCTTTTACCGGGGATGTTATCCCCTGTCCCAATTGCTAATCATGTAGTTTATGTTGTTCAGATAACGTAGTAGCAAGCATTATGAATCTGTGTTGAAAATTGATTGAATTATGTCGATTTGAATAGAGTTATATTTGTTTCTTGGCTACAGCCTGGCCCGGTAGCCGTTACTTTGTATTTGACACCCCAGCGTCCCTGGCTTTTATCGGGGGTGATATCCCCTGCCCCTAGCTAATCACGTAGTAGATGTTGTTCAGATAACGTAGCAGCAAAACTATAAATTTGTGTTGAAAATGGACAGAATTATGTCGATTTGAATCGAGTTATAACTGTTTTCTTGGCTACAGCCTGGATCGGTAACCGTAACTTTGTATTTGCCATCCCGGCCGCCAAGGCTTTTAGCGGGGATGATATCCCTTTTCCCTCCAGCTAATCATGTAGAAGATGTTGTTCAGATAACGTAGCAACTAAAATTATGAATCTGTGTTAAAAATAGATTGAATTATGTCGATTTGAATAGAGTTATAACTGTTTTTTTGGCTACAGTATGGCATGGTAGCCTTTACTTTGTATTTGACACCCCGGCCTCCCGGGCTTTTATCGGAGGTGGTATTCCCTGTCCCTCTAGCTTATCATGTAGAAGATGTTGTTCAGATAACGTAGCAGCAAACATTATGAATCTGTGTTGAAAATTGATTGAAATATGTCGATTTGAATCGAGTTATAAATGTTTTCTTTGCTACAGCCTGGCCCGGTAGCCGTTGCTTTGTATTTGAGAACCCGGCGGCCCGGGCTTTTATCGGAGGTGGTATTCCCTGTCCCTCTAGCTTATCATGTAGAAGATGTTGTTCAGATAACGTAGCAGCAAACATTATGAATCTCTGTTGAAAATGGACTGAATTATGTCGATTTGAATCGAGTTATAATTGTTTTTTGGCTACAGCCTGGCACGGTATCCGGTACTTTGTATTTGTCATTCCAGCCGCCGAGGCTTTAAAAGGGGGTGATATCCCTTGTCCCTCTAGCTAATCATGTAGTATATGTTGTTCAGATAACGTAGTAGCAAGCATTATGAATCTGTGTTGATAATTGATTGAATTATGTCGATTTGAATAGAGTTATATTTGTTTCTTGGCTACAGCCTGGCCCGGTAGCCGTTACTGACACCCCAGCGTCCCTGGCTTTTATCAAGGGTGATATCCCCTGCCCCCTAGCTAATCATGTAGTAGATGTTGTTCAGATAACGTAGCAGGAAAACTATAAATTTGTGTTGCTAATCATGTAGTAGATGTTGTTCAGATAACGTAGCAGGAAAACTATAAATTTGTGTTGCAAAAGGAAAGAATTATGTCGATTTGAATGAGTTATAACTGTTTTCTTGGCTACAGCCTGGCTCGGTAGCCGTAACTTTGTATTTGCAATCCCGGCCGCCAAGGCTTTTAGCGGGGATGATATCCATTTTCCATCTAGCTAATCATGTAGTAGATGTTGTTCAGATAACGTAGGAGCAAACATTATGAATCTGTGTTTAAAATGGACTGAATTATGTCGATTTGAATAGAGTTATATTTGTTTCTTGGCTACAGCCTGGCTCGGTAGCCGTTACTTTGTATTTGACATCCCGGCCGTCCAGGCTTTTACCGGGGATGTTATCCCCTGTCCCAATTGCTAATCATGTAGTTTATGTTGTTCAGATAACGTAGTAGCAAGCATTATGAATCTGTGTTGAAAATTGATTGAATTATGTCGATTTGAATAGAGTTATATTTGTTTCTTGGCTACAGCCTGGCACGGTAGCCGTTACTGACACCCCAGCGTCCCTGGCTTTTATCGGGGGTGATATCCCCCGCCCCCTAGCTTATCATGTAGTAGATGTTATTCAGATAACGTAGCAGCAAAACTATAAATTTGTGTTGAAAATGGACAGAATTATGTCGATTTGAATGAGTTATAACTGTTTTCTTGGCTACAGCCTGGATCGGTAACCGTAACTTTGTATTTGCCATCCCGGCCGCCAAGGCTTTTAGCGGGGATGATATCCCTTTTCCCTCTAGCTAATCATGTAGTAGATGTTGTTCAGATAACGTAGCAACTAAAATTATGAATCTGTGTTAAAACTAGATTGAATTATGTCTATTTGAATAGAGTTATAATTGTTTTCTACAGTATGGCATGGTAGCCTTTACTTTGTATTTGACACCCCGGCCTCCCGGGCTTTTATCGGAGGTGGTATTCGCTGTCCCTCTAGCTTATCATGTAGAAGATGTTGTTCAGATAACGTAGCAGCAAACATTATGAATCTCTGTTGAAAATGGACTGAATTATGTCGATTTGAATCGAGTTATAATTGTTTTTTGGCTACAGCCTGGCACGGTATCCGGTACTTTGTATTTGTCATTCCAGCCGCCGAGGCTTTAAACGGGGGTGATATCCCTTGTCCCTCTAGCTAATCATGTAGTATATGTTGTTCAGATAACGTAGTAGCAAGCATTATGAATCTGTGTTGATAATTGATTGAATTATGTCGATTTGAATAGAGTTATATTTGTTTCTTGGCTACAGCCTGGCCCGGTAGCCGTTACTGACACCCCAGCGTCCCTGGCTTTTATCAAGGGTGATATCCCCTGCCCCCTAGCTAATCATGTAGTAGATGTTGTTCAGATAACGTAGCAGGAAAACTATAAATTTGTGTTGCTAATCATGTAGTAGATGTTGTTCAGATAACGTAGCAGGAAAACTATAAATTTGTGTTGCAAAAGGAAAGAATTATGTCGATTTGAATGAGTTATAACTGTTTTCTTGGCTACAGCCTGGCTCGGTAGCCGTAACTTTGTATTTGCAATCCCGGCCGCCAAGGCTTTTAGCGGGGATGATATCCATTTTCCATCTAGCTAATCATGTAGTAGATGTTGTTCAGATAACGTAGGAGCAAACATTATGAATCTGTGTTTAAAATGGACTGAATTATGTCGATTTGAATAGAGTTATATTTGTTTCTTGGCTACAGCCTGGCTCGGTAGCCGTTACTTTGTATTTGACATCCCGGCCGTCCAGGCTTTTACCGGGGATGTTATCCCCTGTCCCAATTGCTAATCATGTAGTTTATGTTGTTCAGATAACGTAGTAGCAAGCATTATGAATCTGTGTTGAAAATTGATTGAATTATGTCGATTTGAATAGAGTTATATTTGTTTCTTGGCTACAGCCTGGCACGGTAGCCGTTACTGACACCCCAGCGTCCCTGGCTTTTATCGGGGGTGATATCCCCTGCCCCCTAGCTTATCATGTAGTAGATGTTATTCAGATAACGTAGCAGCAAAACTATAAATTTGTGTTGAAAATGGACAGAATTATGTCGATTTGAATGAGTTATAACTGTTTTCTTGGCTACAGCCTGGATCGGTAACCGTAACTTTGTATTTGCCATCCCGGCCGCCAAGGCTTTTAGCGGGGATGATATCCCTTTTCCCTCTAGCTAATCATGTAGTAGATGTTGTTCAGATAACGTAGCAACTAAAATTATGAATCTGTGTTAAAACTAGATTGAATTATGTCTATTTGAATAGAGTTATAATTGTTTTCTACAGTATGGCATGGTAGCCTTTACTTTGTATTTGACACCCCGGCCTCCCGGGCTTTTATCGGAGGTGGTATTCGCTGTCCCTCTAGCTTATCATGTAGAAGATGTTGTTCAGATAACGTAGCAGCAAACATTATGAATCTGTGTTGAAAATTGATTGAAAAATGTCGATTTGAATCGAGTTATAATTGTTTTCTTTGCAACAGCCTGGCCCGGTAGCCGTTGCTTTGTATTTAACAACCCGGCCCCCCGGGCTTTTATCGGGGGTGGTATCCCCTGTCCCACTAGCTAATCATGTAGTAGATGTTTTTCAGATAACGTAGCAGCAAACATTATGAATCTCTGTTAAAAATGGACTGAATTATGTCGATTTGAATCGAGTTATAATTGTTTTTTGACTACAGCCTGGCACGGAAGCCGGTACTTTGTATTTGTCATTCCAGCCGCCGAGGCTTTAAACGGGGGTGATATCCCTTGTCCCTCTAGCTAATCATGTAGTTGATATTGTTCAGATAACGGAGCAGCAAATGTTATGAATCTGTGTTTAAAATGGACTAAATTATGTCAATTTGAATAAGTAGAGCTATAATTGTTTTTTGGCTAGAGCCTGGCCCGGTAGCCTGTTACTTTGCACTAGACTCCCCGACCGGCCTGGCAGTTATCGGAGGTGGTATCCCCTGTCCCACTAGCTTATCATGTAGTAGATGTTGTTCAGATAACGTAGAAGCCATTGTTATGAACCTGTGTTGAAAATTGTTTGAATGATGTCGATTTCAATAGAGTTATAATTGTTTTCTTGGCTACAGCCTGGCACGGTAACCGTTACTTTGTATTTGCCACCCCGGCATCCAGGGCTTTTACCGGGCAGGTTATACCCTGTCCCACTTGCTAATCATGTAGTATATGTTGTTCAGATAACGTAGCAACAAACGTTATGAATCTGTGTTTAAAATGGACTGAATTATGTCGATTTGAATAGAGTTATAATTGGTTTTTTTGCTACAGCCTGGCTCGGTAGCCGTTACTTTGTATTTGACACCCCAGCCTCCCGGGCTTTTATTCGGATTGGTATGCCCTGTCCCCCTTGCTATTCATGTAGTATATGTTGTTCAGGTAACGTAGCAGCAAAACTATAAATTTGTGTTGAACATGGACAGAATTATGTCGATTTGAATAGAGTTATAATTGTTTTCTTGGCTACAGACTGGCTCGGTAGCCGTAACTTTGTATTTGTCATCCCGGCCGCCCCGGCTTTTACCGGGGATGTTATCCCCTGTCCCAATTGCTAATCATGTAGTTTATGTTGTTCAGATAACGTAGTAGCAAGCATTATGAATCTGTGTTAAAAATAGATTGAATTATGTCGATTTGAATAGAGTTATAACTGTTTTTTTGGCTACAGTATGGCATGGTAGCCTTTACTTTGTATTTGACATCCCGGCCTCCCGGGCTTTTATCGGAGGTGGTATTCCCTGTCCCTCTAGCTTATCATGTAGAAGATGTTGTGCAGATAACGTAGCAGCAAACATTATGAATCTGTGTTGAAAATTGATTGAAATATGTCGATTTGAATCGAGTTATAATTGTTTTCTTTGCTACAGCCTGGCCCGGTAGCCGTTGCTTTGTATTTGACAACCCGGCCGCCCGGGGTTTTATCGGGGATGGTATCTCCTGTCCCACTAGCTAATCATGTAGTAGATGTTTTTCAGATAACGTAGCAGCAAACATTATGAATCTGTGTTGAAAATGGACTGAATTATGTCGATTTGAATAGAGTTATAACTGTTTTTTGGCTACAGTATGGCATGGTAGCCTTTACTTTGTATTTGACACCCCGGCCTCCCGGGCTTTTGTCGGAGGTGGTATTCCCTGTCCCTCTAGCTTATCATGTAGAAGATGTTGTTCAGATAACGTAGCAGCAAACATTATGAATCTGTGTTGAAAATGGACTGAATCATGTTGATTTGAATAGAGTTATAATTGTTTCTTTGGCTACAGCCTGGCCCGGTAGCCGTTACTTTGTATTTGCCGTCCCGGCATCTCAGGCTTTTTCCGGGCAGGTTATAGCCTGTCCCACTTGCTAATCATGTAGTATATGTTGTTCAGATAACGTAGCAACAAACGTTATGAATCTGTGTTTAAAATGGACTGAATCATGTTGATTTGAATAGAGTGATAATTGTTTTTTTGCTACAGCCTGGCCCGGTAGCCGTTACTTTGTATTTGACACCCCAGCGTCCCTGGCTTTTATCGGGGGTGGTATGCCCTGTCCCCCTTGCTATTCATGTAGTATAATTATGTTGTTCAGGTAACGTAGCATCAGAAAGTATGAATCTGTGTTTAAAATGGACTGAATCATGTTGATTTGAATAGAGTTATAATTGTTTTTTTGCTACAGCCTGGCCCGGTAGCCATTACTTTGTATTTGCCATTCCGGCCGCCCAGGCTTTTACCGGGGATGTTATCCCCTGTCCCAATTGCTAATCATGTAGTATATGTTGTTCAGATAACGTAGTAGCAAGCATTATGAATCTGTGTTGAAAATTGATTGAATTATGTCGATTTGAATAGAGTTATATTTGTTTCTTGGCTACAGCCTGGCCCGGTAGCCGTTACTGACACCCCAGCGTCCCTGGCTTTTATCGGGGGTGATATCACCCGCCCCCTAGCTAATCATGTAGTAGATGTTGTTCAGATAACGTAGCAGCAAACCTATAACTTTGTGTTGAAAATGGACAGAATTATGTCGATTTGAATCGAGTTATAACTGTTTTCTTGGCTACAGCCTGGATCGGTAACCGTAACTTTGTATTTGCCATCCCGGCCGCCAAGGCTTTTAGCGGGGATGATATCCCTTTTCCATCTAGCTAATCATGTAGTAGATGTTGTTCAAATAACGTAGCAACTAAAATTATGAATCTGTGTTAAAACTAGATTGAATTATGTCGATTTGAATAGAGTTAAAACTGTTTTTTTGGCTACAGTATGGCATGGTAGCCTTTACTTTGTATTTGACACCCCGGCCTCCCGGGCTTTTATCGGAGGTGGTATTCCCTGTCCCTCTAGCTTATCATGTAGAAGATGTTGTTCAGATAACGTAGCAGCAAACATTATGAATCTGTGTTGAAAATTGATTGAAATATGTCGATTTGAATCGAGTTATAATTGTTTTCTTTGCTACAGCCTGGCCCGGTAGCCGTTGCTTTGTATTTGACAACCCGGCCGCCCGGGCTTTTATCGGGGATGGTATCCCCTGTCCCACTAGCTAATCATGTAGTAGATGTTTTTCAGATAACGTAGCAGCAAACATTATGAATCTCTGTTGAAAATGGACTGAATTATGTCGATTTAAATCGAGTTATAATTGTTTTTTGGCTACAGCCTGGCACGGTATCCGGTACTTTGTATTTGTCATTCCAGCCGCCGAGGCTTTAAACGGGGGTGATATCCCTTGTCCCTCTAGCTAATCATGTAGTTGATGTTGTTCAGATAACGGAGCAGCAAACGTTATGAATCTGTGTTTAAAATGGACTAAATTATGTCAATTTGAATAAGTAGAGCTATAATTGATTTTTTGGCTAGAGCCTGGCCCGATAGCCTGTTACTTTGCACTAGACTCCCCGACCGGCCTGGCAGTTATCGGAGGTGGTATCCCCTGTCCCCCTAGCTAATCATGTAGTAGATGTTGTTCAGATAACGTAGAAGCCATTGTTATGAATCTGTGTTGAAAATTGTTTAAATGATGTCGATTTCAATCGAGTTATAATTGTTTTCTTGGCTACAGCCTGGCACGGTAACCGTTACTTTGTATTTGCCACCCCGGCCTCCAGGGCTTTTACCGGGCAGGTTATACCCTATCCCACTTGCTAATCATGTAGTATCTGTTGTTCAGATAACGTAGCAGCAAACGTTATGAATCTGTGTTTAAAATGGACTGAATTATGTTGATTTGAATAGAGTTATAATTGTTTTCTTTGCTACAGCCATGCACTGTAGTTGTTACTTTGTATTTGTCACCCCGATCGCCCAGGCTTTATTCCAGGGATGTTATTCCCTGTCCCACTTGCTAATCATGTAGTATATGTTGTTCAGATAACGTAGCAGCAAACATTATTAATCTGTGTTGAAATTGGATTGAATTATGTTGATTTGAATAGAGTTATAATTGTTTCTTTGGCTACAGCCTGGCCCGGTAGCCGTTACTTTGTATTTGCCGTCCCGGCCTCTCTGGCTTTTACCGGGGATGTTATCCCCTGTCCCCCTAGCTAATCATGTAGTAGATGTTGTTCAGATAACGTAGCAGCAAACATTATTAATCTGTGTTGAAATTGGATTGAATTATGTCGATTTGAATAGAGTTATAATTGTTTCTTTGGCTACAGCCTGGCCCGGTAGCCGTTACTTTGTATTTGCCACCCCGGCCTCCAGGGCTTTTACCGGGCAGGTTATAGCCTGTCCCACTTGCTAATCATGTAGTATATGTTGTTCAGATAACGTAGCAGCAAACGTTATGAATCTGTGTTTAAAATTGTTTGAATGATGTTGATTTCAATCGAGTTGTAATTGTTTTCTTGGCTACAGCCTGGCACGGTAATCGTTACTTTGTTTTTGCCACCCCGGCCTCCAGGGCTTTTACCGGGCAGGTTATACCCTGTCCCACTTGCTAATCATGTAGTATTGGTTGTTCAGATAACGTAGCAGCAAACGTTATGAATCTGTGTTTAAAATGGACTGAATTATGTCGATTTGAATAGAGTTTTAGATGTTTTCTGAACAACAGCCATGCACTGTAGTTGTTACCTTGTATTTGTCACCCCGACCGCCCAGGCTTTTTTCCAGGGATGTTATTCCCTGTCCCACTTGCTAATCAAGAAGTATATGTTTTTCAGATAACGTAGCAGCAAAAATTAAGAATCTGTGTTGAAAATGGTCTGAATTATGTCGATTTGAATAGAGTTATAATTGTTTCTTTGGCTACAGCCTGGCCCGATAGCCGTTACTTTGTATTTGCCGTCCCGGCCTCCAGGGCTTTTACCGGGCAGGTTATAGCCTGTCCCACTTTCTAATCATGTAGTATATGTTGTTCAGATAACGTAGCAGCAAATGTTATGAATCTGTGTTTAAAATGGACTGAATTATGTCGATTTGAATAGAGTTATAATTGTTTTTTTTTTGCTTCAGCCTGGCCCGGTAGCCGTTACTTTGTATTTGCCATCCCGGCCGCCCAGGCTTTTACCGGGGATGTTATCCCCTGTCCCAATTGCTAATTATGTAGTATATGTTGTTCAGATAACGTAGTAGCAAGCATTATGAATCTGTGTTGAAAATTGATTCAATTATGTCGATTTGAATAGAGTTATATTTGTTTCTTGGCTACAGCCTGGCCCGGTAGCCGTTACTGACACCCCAGCGTCCCTGGCTTTTATCGGGGGTGATATCCCCTGCCCCCTAGCTAATCATGTAGTATATGTTGTTCAGATAACGTAGCAGCAAACATTATTAATCTGTGTTGAAAATGGACTGAATTATGTGGATTTGAATAGAGTTATAATTGTTTCTTTGGCTACAGCCTGGCCCGGTAGCCGTTGCTTTGTATTTGCCGTCCTGGCCTCTCAGGCTTTCACCGGGGATGTTATCCCCTGTCCCCCTAGCTAATCATGTAGTAGATGTTGTTCAGATAACGTAGCAGCAAATGTTATGAATCTGTGTTTAAAATGGACTGAATTATGTCGATTTGAATAGAGTTATAATTGTTTTTTTTTTGCTTCAGCCTGGCCCGGTAGCCGTTACTTTGTATTTGCCATCCCGGCCGCCCAGGCTTTTACCGGGGATGTTATCCCCTGTCCCAATTGCTAATTATGTAGTATATGTTGTTCAGATAACGTAGTAGCAAGCATTATGAATCTGTGTTGAAAATTGATTCAATTATGTCGATTTGAATAGAGTTATATTTGTTTCTTGGCTACAGCCTGGCCCGGTAGCCGTTACTGACACCCCAGCGTCCCTGGCTTTTATCGGGGGTGATATCCCCTGCCCTCTAGCTAATCATGTAGTATATGTTGTTCAGATAACGTAGCAGCAAACATTATTAATCTGTGTTGAAAATGGACTGAATTATGTGGATTTGAATAGAGTTATAATTGTTTCTTTGGCTACAGCCTGGCCCGGTAGCCGTTGCTTTGTATTTGCCGTCCTGGCCTCTCAGGCTTTCACCGGGGATGTTATCCCCTGTCCCCCTAGCTAATCATGTAGTAGATGTTGTTCAGATAACGTAGAAGCAAATGATATGAATCTGTGTTGAAAATTGTTTGAATGATGTCGATTTCAATCGAGTTATAATTGTTTTCTTTGCTACAGCCTGGCACGGTAACCGTTACTTTGTATTTGCCACCCCGGCCTCCAGGGCTTTAACCGGGCAGGTTATACCCTGTTCAACTTGCTTATCATGTAGTATTTGTTGTACAGATAACGTAGCACCAAAAAGTATGAATCTGTGTTTAAAATGGACTGAATTATGTCGATTTGAATAGAGTTATAATTGTTTTCTTGGTTACAGCCTGGCCCGGTAGCCGTTACTTTGTATTTGACACCCCAGCGTCCCTGGCGTTTATCGGGGGTGGTATGCCCTGTTCCCCTTGCTATTCATGTAGTATAATTATGTTGTTCAGGTAACGTAGCATCAAAAAGTATGAATCTGTGTTTAAAATGGACTGAATTATGTTGATTTGAATAGAGTTATAATTGTTTTCTTGGCTACAGCCATGCACTGTAGTTGTTACCTTGTATTTGTCAGCCCGACCGCCCAGGCTTTTTTCCAGGGATGTTATTCCCTGTCCCACTTGCTAATCATGTAGTATATGTTGTTCAGATAACGTAGGAGCAAACATTATGAATCTGTGTTTAAAATGGACTGAATTATGTCGATTTGAATCGAGTTATAACTGTTTTCTTGGCTACAGCCTGGATCGGTAACCGTAACTTTGTAGTTGCCATCCCGGCCGCCAAGGCTTTTAGCGGGGATGATATCCCTTTTCCCTCTAGCTAATCATGTAGTAGATGTTGTTCAGATAACGGAGCAACTAAAATTATGAATCTGTGTTAAAAATAGATTGAATTATGTCGATTTGAATAGAGTTATTACTTTTTTTTTGGCTACAGTATGGCATGGTAACCTTTACTTTGTATTTGACACCCCGGCCTCCCGGGCTTTTATCGGAGGTGGTATTCCCTGTCCCTCTATCTTATCATGTAGAAGATGTTGTTCAGATAACATAGCAGCAAACATTATGAATCTGTTTGGAAAATTGATTGAAATATGTCGATTTGAATCGAGTTATAATTGTTTTCTTTGCTACAGCCTGGCCCGGTAGCCGTTGCTTTGTATTTGACAACCCGGCCGCCCGGGCTTTTATCGGGAATGGTATCCCATGTCCCACTAGCTAATCATGTAGTAGATGTTTTTCAGATAACGTAGCAGCAAACATTATGAATCTCTGTTGAAAATGGACTGAATTATGTCGATTTGAATCGAGTTATTATTGTTTTTTGGCTACAGCCTGGCACGGTAACCGGTACTTTGTATTTGCCATCCCGACCGCCCAGGCTTTTACCGGGGGTGATATCCCTTGTCCCAATTGTTAATCATGTAGTATATGTTGTTCAGATAACGTAGTAGCAAGCATTGTGAATCTGTGTTGAAAATTGATTGAATTATGTCGATTTAAATAGAGTAATAATTGTTTTGTTTGGCTTCAGTATGGCCCGGTAGCCGTTACTTTGTATTTGCCACACCGGCCGCCCAGGCTTTTATCGGGGATGTTATACCCTGTCCCCCTAGCATGTAGAAGATGTTGTTCAGATAACGTAGGAGCAAAAATTATGAATCTGTGTTTAAAATGGACTGAATTATGTCGATTTGAATAGAGTTATATTTGTTTCTAGGCAACAGCCTGGCCCGGTAGCCGTTACTTTGTATTTGACACCCCAGCGTCCCTGGATTTTATCGGGGGTGATATCCCCTGCCCCCCATAGCTAATCATGTAGTAGATGTTGTTCAGATAACGCAGCAGCAAAACTATAAATTTGTGTTGAAAATGGAGAGAATTATGTCGAATTGAATTGAGTTATAATTGTTTTCTTGGCTACAGACTGGCTCGGTAGCCTTTACTTTGTATTTGTCATCCCGGCCGCCTAGGATTTTAACGGGAGAGATGTCCCTGGCCCCACTAGCTAATCATGTAATAGATGTTGTTCAGATAATGTAGCAGGATGCATTATTAATCTGTGTGGAAATTGGATTGATTTATGTCGATTTGAATAGAGTTTTAATTGTTTTCTGAATAACAGCCTGGCCTGGTAGCCGTTACTTTGTATTTGCCGTCCCGGCCTCTCAGGCTTTCACCGGGGATGTTATCCCCTGTCCCACATAGCTAATCAAGTAGTAGATGTTGTTCAGATAATGTAGCAGGAAACATTATGATTCTGTGTTTAAATTGGATTGAATTATGTCGATTTGAATAGAGGTTTAATTGTTTTCTGAACAACAGCCTGGCCCGGTAGCCGTTACTTTGTATTTGCCACCCCGGCCTCCAGGGCTTTTACCGGGCAGGTTATAGCCTGTCCCCCTTGCTATTCATGTAGTATATGTTGTTCAGGTAACGTAGCAGCAAACATTATGAATCTGTGTTGAAAATGGTCTGAATTATGTCGATTTTAATCGAGTTATAATTGTTTTCTTGGCTACAGACTGGCTCGGTAGCCGTTACTTTGTATTTGTCATCCCGGCCGCCTAGGATTTTAACGGGAGAGATGGCCCTGGCTTCACTAGCTAATCATGTAATAGATGTTGTTCAGAGAACGTAGTAGCAAAAGTAATGAATCTGTGTTGACAATGGACTGAATCATGTCAATTTGAATAACGTTATAATTGTTTTCTTGGCTACAGTCTGTCCCGTTAGCCGTTTCTTTGTATTTGCCACCCCGACCGCCCAGGCTTTTACCGGGGATGTTATCCCCTGTTCCACTTGCTAATCATGTAGTAGATGTTGTTCATATAACGTAGCAGCAAACGTTATGAATCTGTGTGGAAAAGTTATTGAATTATGTCGATTTGAATGAAGTTATGATTGTTTTCTTGGCTACATCCTTGCCCGGTAGACTGTTACTTTGCACTTGACTCCCCGGCCGCCCGGGCAGTTATCGGGGGTGAAATCCCCTGTCCCACTAGCTAATCATGTAGAAAATGTTGTTCAAATAACGTAGCGGCAAAATTATGAATCTGTGTTAAAAATAGATTGAATTATGTCGATTTGAATAGAGTTATAACTGTTTTTGTGGCTACAGTATGGCACGGTAGCCGTTACTTTGTATTTTCCACACCGGCTGCCCAGGCTTTTATCGGGGCTGTTATTCACTGTACCCAGAGCTAGTCATGAAGAAGTTGTCGTTCAGATAACGAGGAGCAACAATTATGAATCTGTTTGGAAAATTGATTGAATTATGTCGATTTGAATAGAGTTATAATTGTTTTCTTGGCTACAGTCTGGCCCGGTAGCCGTTACTTTGTATTTGACATTCCGGCCGCCTAGGATTTTAACGGGGGTGATATCCCTTGCCCCGCTAGATAATCATGTAGTAGATGTTGTTCAGAGAACGTAGTAGTAAAAGTAATGAATCTATGTTGACAATAGACTGAATCATGTCAATTTGAATAGCGTTATAATTGTTTTCTTGGCTACATTCTGTCCCGTTAGCCGTTTCTTTGTATTTGCCACCCCGACTGCCCAGGCTTTTACATGGGATGTTATCCCCTGTCCCACTTGTTAATCATGTAGTAGATGTTATTCAGATAACGTAGCAGGAAAAACTATGAATGTGTTTAAAATGGACTGAATTATGTTGATTTGAATAGAGTTATAATTGTCTTTTTGGCTACAACCCTGCAAGGTAGCCGTTACTTTGTATTTGACATCCCTGGCCGTCCAGGCTTTTACCGGGGATGTTATCCCCTGTCCCAATTGCTAATCATGTAGTATATCTTGTTCAGATAACGTAGTAGCAAGCATTATGAATCTGTGTCGAAAATTGATTGAATTATGTCGATTTAAATAGAGTTATAATTGTTTTTTGGCTACAGTATGGCCCGGTGGCCGTTACTTTGTATTTGCCACACCGGCCGCCCAGGCTTTTATCGGGGGTGATATCCCCTGCCCCCCTAGCTAATCATGTAGTATATGTTGTTCAGATAACGTAGCAGCAAAACTATAAATTTGTGTTGACAATGGACAGAATTATGTCGATTTGAATAGAGTTATATTTGTTTTCTTGGCTACAGCCTGGCTCGGTAGCCGTTACTTTGTATTTGCCATCCCGGCCGCCAAGGCTTTTAGCAGGGATGATATCCCTTTTCTTTCTAGCTAATCATGTAGTAGATGTTGTTCAGATAACGTAGCAGCAAACATTATGAATCTGTGTTTAAAATGGACTGAATTATGTCGATTTGAATAGAGTTATAATTGTTTTTTTGCTACAGCCTGGCCTGGTAGCCGTTACTTTGTATTTGCCATCCCGACCGCCCAGGCTTTTACCGGGGATGTTATCCCCTGTCCCAATTGTTAATCATGTAGTATATGTTGTTCAGATAACGTAGTAGCAAGCATTGTGAATCTGTGTCGAAAATTGATTGAATTATGTCGATTTAAATAGAGTAATAATTGTTTTTTTTGGCTTCAGTATGGCCCGGTGGCCGTTACTTTTGTATTTGCCACACCGGCCGCCCAGGCTTTTATCGGGGATGTTATACCCTGTCCCCCTAGCATGTAGAAGATGTTGTTCAGATAACGTAGGAGCAAAAATTATGAATCTGTGTTTAAAATGGACTGAATTATGTCGATTTGAATCGAGTTATAATTGTTTTTTTGGCTACAGTATGGCCCGGTATCCGTTACTTTGTATTTGACACCCCAGCTGCCCAGGCTTTTATCGGGGGTGTTATTCTCTGTCCCCCTAGCATGTAGAAGATGATGCTCAGATAACGTAGGAACAAAAATTATGAATCTGTGTTGAAAATTGATTGAATTATGTCGATTTGAATAGAGTTATATTTGTTTCTTGGCAACAGCCTGGCCCGGTAGCCGTTACTTTGTATTTGACACCCCAGCGTCCCTGGCTTTTATCGGGGGTGATATCCCCTGCCCCCCATAGCTAATCATGTAGTAGATGTTGTTCAGATAACGCAGCAGCAAAACTATAAATTTGTGTTGAAAATGGAGAGAATTATGTCGAATTGAATTGAGTTATAATTGTTTTCTTGGCTACAGACTGGCTCGCTAGCCTTTACTTTGTATTTGTCATCCCGGCCGCCTAGGATTTTAACGGGAGAGATGTCCCTGGCCCCACTAGCTAATCATGTAATAGATGTTGTTCAGATAATGTAGCAGGAAACATTATTAATCTGTGTGGAAATTGGATTGATTTATGTCGATTTGAATAGAGTTTATGTTTTCTGAATAACAGCCTGGCGTGGTAGCCGTTACTTTGTATTTGCCGTCCCGGCCTCTCAGGCTTTCACCGGGGATGTTATCCCCTGTCCCACATAGCTAATCAAGTAGTAGATGTTGTTCAGATAATGTAGCAGGAAACATTATTAATCTGTGTGGAAATTGGATTGATTTATGTCGATTTGAATAGAGTTTTAATTGTTCTCTGAATAACAGCCTCACCCAGGAGCCGTTACTTTGTATTTGCCACCCCGGCCTCCAGGGCTTTTACCGGGTAGGTTATACCCTGTCCCACTTGCTAATCATGTAGTTTATGTTGTTCATAAAACGTAGCAGCAAACGTTATGAATCTGTGTTTAAAATGGACTGAATTATGTCGATTTCAATAGAGATATAATTGTTTTCTTGGCTACAGACTGGCTCGGTAGCCTTTACTTTGTATTTGTCATCCCGGCCGCCTAGGATTTTAACGGGAGAGATGTCCCTGGCCCCACTAGCTAATCATGTAATAGATGTTGTTCAAAGAACGTAAAAGCAAAAGTAATGAATCTGTGTTGACAATGGACTGAATCATGTCAATTTGAATAGCGTTATAATTGTTTTCTTGGCTACAGTCTGTCCCGTTAGCCGTTTCTTTGTATTTGCCACCCCGACCGCCCAGGCTTTTACATGGGATGTTATCCCCTGTCCCACTTGCTAATCATGTAGTAGATGTTGTTCATATAACGTAGCAGCAAACGTTATGAATCTGTGTGGAAAAGTTATTGAATTAGGTCGATTTGAATGAAGTTATGATTGTTTTCTTGGCTACATCCTTCCCCGGTAGACTGTTACTTTGCACTTGACTCCCCGGCCGTCCGGGCAGTTATCGGGGGTGAAATCTCCTGTCCCACTAGCTAATCATGTAGAAAATGTTGTTCAAATAACGTAGCGGCAAAAATTATGAATCTGTGTTCTACATAGATTGAATTATGTCGATTTGAATCGAGTTATAACTGTTTTTTTGGCTACAGTATGGCACGGTAGCCGTTACTTTGTATTTTCCACACCGGCTGCCCAGGCTTTTATCGGGGCTGTTATTCACTGTACCCAGAGCTAGTCATGAAGAAGTTGTCGTTCAGATAACGAGGAGCAACAATTATGAATCTGTTTGGAAAATTGATTGAATTATGTCGATTTGAATAGAGTTATAATTGTTTTCTTGGCTACAGCCTGGCCCGGTAGCCGTTACTTTGTATTTGCCATCCCGGTCGCCTAGGATTTTAACGAGGCTGATATCCCTTGCCCCGCTAGATAATCATGTAGTAGATGTTGTTTAGAGAACGTAGTAGCAAAAGTAATGAATCTATGTTGACAATGGACTGAATCATGTCAATTTGAATAGCGTTATAATTGTTTTCTTGGCTACAGTCTGTCCCGTTAGCCGTTTTTTTTGTATTTGACATCCCGGCCGCCCAGGCTTTTACCGGGGATGTTATCCTCTGTCCCAATTGCTAATCATGTAGTAGATGTTGTGCAGATAAGGTAGCAGCAAACATTATGAATCTGTGTTGAAAATTGATTGAATTATGTCGATTTGAATCGAGTTATAATTGTTGTTTTAGCTATAGACTGCCCCCCCCCCCCCTCTAGCTAATCATGTAGTAGATGTTGTTCAGATAACGTAGCAGCAAAACTAATAATTTGTGTTGAAAATGGACAGAATTATGTCGATTTGAATAGAGTTATAATTGTTTTCTTGGCAACAGCCTGGCTCGGTAGCCGTTACTTTGTATTTGCCATTCCGGCCACCAAGGCTTTTAGCGGGGATGATATCCCTTTTCCCTCTAGCTAATCATGTAGTAGATGTTGTTCAGATAACGTAGCAGCAAACGCTATGAATCTGTGTGGAAAAGTTATTGAATTATGTCGATTTGAATGAAGTTATGATTGTTTTCTTGGCTACATACTGGACCGGTAGTCTGTTTCTTTGCACTTGACTCCCCGGCCGCCCGGGCAGTTATCGGGGATGGAATCCCCTGTCCCACTAGCTAATCATGTAGAAGATGTTGTTCAGATAACGTAGCAACTAAAATGATGAATCTGTGTTAAAAATAGATTGAATTATGTCGATTTGAATCGAGTTATAACTGTTTTTTTTGGCTACAGTATGGCCCGGTATCCGTTACTTTGTATTTGACACCCCAGCTGCCCAGGCTTTTATCGGGGGTGTTATTTCCTGTCTACCTAGCATGTAGAAGATGTTGCTCAGATAACGTAGGAACAAAAATTATGAATCTGTGTTGAAAATTGATTGAATTATGTCGATTTGAATAGAGTTATATTTGTTTCTTGGCTACAGCCTGGCCCGGTATCCGTTACTTTGTATTTGACACCCCAGCGTCCCTGGCTTTTATCGGGGGTGATATCCCCTGCCCCCCATAGCTAATCATGTAGTAGATGTTGTTCAGATAACGTAGCAGCAAAACTATAAATTTGTGTTGAAAAAGGAGAGAATTATGTCGATTTGAATTAAGTTATAATTGTTTTCTTGGCTACAGACTGGCTCGCTAGCCTTTACTTTGTATTTGTCCCCCGGCCGCCTAGGATTTTAACGAGAGAGATGTCCCTGGCCCCACTAGCTAATCATGTAATAGATGTTGTTCAGAGAACGTAGTAGCAAAAGTAATGAATCTGTGTTGACAATGGACTGAATCATGTCAATTTGAATAGCGTTATAATTGTTTTCTTGGCTACAACCCTGCAAGGTAGTCGTTACTTTGTATTTGACATCCCGGCCGCCCAGGCTTTTACCGGGGTTGGTAACACCTGTGCCCTTAGCTAATCATGTAGTAGATGTTGTTCATATAACGTAGCAGCAAACGTTATGAATCTGTGTGGAAAAGTTATTGAATTATGTCGATTTGAATGAAGTTATGATTGTTTTCTTGGCTACATCCTTGCCCGGTAGACTGTTACTTTGCACTTGACTCCCAGGCCGTCCGGGCAGTTATCGGGGGTGAAATCTCCTGTCCCACTAGCTAATCATGTAGAAAATGTTGTTCAAATAACGTAGCGGCAAAAATTATGAATCGGTGTTAAACATAGATTGAATTATGTCGATTTGAATAGAGTTATAACTGCTTTTTTGGCTACAGTATGGCACGGTAGCCGTTACTTTGTATTTTCCACACCGGCTGCCCAGGCTTTTATCGGGGCTGTTATTCACTGTACCCAGAGCTAGTCATGAAGAAGTTGTCGTTCAAATAACGAGGAGCAACAATTATGAATCTGTTTGGAAAATTGATTGAATTATGTCGATTTGAATAGAGTTATAATTGTTTTCTTGGCTACAGTCTGGCCCGGTAGCCGTTACTTTGTATTTGCCATCCCGGTCGCCTAGGATTTTAACGAGGCTGATATCCCTTGCCCCGCTAGATAATCATGTAGTAGATGTTGTTCAGAGAACGTAGTAGCAAAAGTAATGAATCTATGTTGACAATGGACTGAATCATGTCAATTTGAATAGCGTTATAATTGTTTTCTTGGCTACAGTCTGTCCCGTTAGCCGTTTTTTTGTATTTGACATCCCGGCCGCCCAGGCTTTTACCGGGGATGTTATCCCCTGTCCCAATTGCTAATCATGTAGTAGATGTTGTGCAGATAAGGTAGCAGCAAACATTATGAATCTGTGTTGAAAATTGATTGAATTATGTCGATTTGAATCGAGTTATAATTGTTGTTTTAGCTATAGACTGCCCCCCCCCTCTAGCTAATCATGTAGTAGATGTTGTTCAGATAACGTAGCAGCAAAACTAATAATTTGTGTTGAAAATGGACAGAATTATGTCGATTTGAATAGAGTTATAATTGTTTTCTTGGCAACAGCCTGGCTCGGTAGCCGTTACTTTGTATTTGCCATTCCGGCCACCAAGGCTTTTAGCGGGGATGATATCCCTTTTCCCTCTAGCTAATCATGTAGTAGATGTTGTTCAGATAACGTAGCAGCAAACGCTATGAATCTGTGTGGAAAAGTTATTGAATTATGTCGATTTGAATGAAGTTATGATTGTTTTCTTGGCTACATACTGGACCGGTAGTCTGTTTCTTTGCACTTGACTCCCCGGCCGCCCGGGCAGTTATCGGGGGTGGAATCCCCTGTCCCACTAGCTAATCATGTAGAAGATGTTGTTCAGATAACGTAGCAACTAAAATTATGAATCTGTGTTAAAAATATATTGAATTATGTCGATTTGAATCGAGTTATAACTGTTTTTTTTGGCTACAGTATGGCCCGGTATCCGTTACTTTGTATTTGACACCCCAGCTGCCCAGGCTTTAATCGGGGGTGTTATTCCCTGTCTACCTAGCATGTAGAAGATGTTGCTCAGATAACGTAGGAACAAAAATTATGAATCTGTGTTGAAAATTGATTGAATTATGTCGATTTGAATAGAGTTATATTTGTTTCTTGGCTACAGCCTGGCCCGGTATCCGTTACTTTGTATTTGACACCCCAGCGTCCCTGGCTTTTATCGGGGGTGATATCCCCTGCCCCCCATAGCTAATCATGTAGTAGATGTTGTTCAGATAACGTAGCAGCAAAACTATAAATTTGTGTTGAAAAAGGAGAGAATTATGTCGATTTGAATTAAGTTATAATTGTTTTCTAGGCTACAGACTGGCTCGGTAGCCTTTACTTTGTATTTGTCATCCCGGCCGCCTAGGATTTTAACGAGAGAGATGTCCCTGGCCCCACTAGCTAATCATGTAATAGATGTTGTTCAGAGAACGTAGTAGCAAAAGTAATGAATCTGTGTTGACAATGGACTGAATCATGTCAATTTGAATAGCGTTATAATTGTTTTCTTGGCTACAACCCTGCAAGGTAGTCGTTACTTTGTATTTGACATCCCGGCCGCCCAGGCTTTACCGGGGTTGGTAACACCTGTGCCCTTAGCTAATCATGTAGTAGATGTTGTTCATATAACGTAGCAGCAAACGTTATGAATCTGTGTGGAAAAGTTATTGAATTATGTCGATTTGAATGAAGTTATGATTGTTTTCTTGGCTACATCCTTGCCCGGTAGACTGTTACTTTGCACTTGACTCCCAGGCCGTCCGGGCAGTTATCGGGGGTGAAATCTCCTGTCCCACTAGCTAATCATGTAGAAAATGTTGTTCAAATAACGTAGCGGCAAAAATTATGAATCTGTGTTCAACATAGATTGAATTATGTCGATTTGAATCGAGTTATAACTGTTTTTTTGGCTACAGTATGGCACGGTAGCCGTTACTTTGTATTTTCCACACCGGCTGCCCAGGCTTTTATCGGGGCTGTTATTCACTGTACCCAGAGCTAGTCATGAAGAAGTTGTCGTTCAGATAACGAGGAGCAACAATTATGAATCTGTTTGGAAAATTGATTGAATTATGTCGATTTGAATAGAGTTATAATTGTTTTCTTGGCTACAGCCTGGCCCGGTAGCCGTTACTTTGTATTTGCCATCCCGGTCGCCTAGGATTTTAACGAGGCTGATATCCCTTGCCCCGCTAGATAATCATGTAGTAGATGTTGTTTAGAGAACGTAGTAGCAAAAGTAATGAATCTATGTTGACAATGGACTGAATCATGTCAATTTGAATAGCGTTATAATTGTTTTCTTGGCTACAGTCTGTCCCGTTAGCCGTTTTTTTTGTATTTGACATCCCGGCCGCCCAGGCTTTTACCGGGGATGTTATCCTCTGTCCCAATTGCTAATCATGTAGTAGATGTTGTGCAGATAAGGTAGCAGCAAACATTATGAATCTGTGTTGAAAATTGATTGAATTATGTCGATTTGAATCGAGTTATAATTGTTGTTTTAGCTATAGACTGCCCCCCCCCTCTAGCTAATCATGTAGTAGATGTTGTTCAGATAACGTAGCAGCAAAACTAATAATTTGTGTTGAAAATGGACAGAATTATGTCGATTTGAATAGAGTTATAATTGTTTTCTTGGCAACAGCCTGGCTCGGTAGCCGTTACTTTGTATTTGCCATTCCGGCCACCAAGGCTTTTAGCGGGGATGATATCCCTTTTCCCTCTAGCTAATCATGTAGTAGATGTTGTTCAGATAACGTAGCAGCAAACGCTATGAATCTGTGTGGAAAAGTTATTGAATTATGTCGATTTGAATGAAGTTATGATTGTTTTCTTGGCTACATACTTGCCCGGTAGTCTGTTTCTTTGCACTTGACTCCCCGGCCGCCCGGGCAGTTATCGGGGATGGAATCCCCTGTCCCACTAGCTAATCATGTAGAAGATGTTGTTCAGATAACGTAGCAACTAAAATTATGAATCTGTGTTAAAAATAGATTGAATTATGTCGATTTGAATCGAGTTATAACTGTTTTTTTTGGCTACAGTATGGCCCGGTATCCGTTACTTTGTATTTGACACCCCAGCTGCCCAGGCTTTTATCGGGGGTGTTATTCCCTGTCTACCTAGCATGTAGAAGATGTTGCTCAGATAACGTAGGAACAAAAATTATGAATCTGTGTTGAAAATTGATTGAATTATGTCGATTTGAATAGAGTTATATTTGTTTCTTGGCTACAGCCTGGCCCGGTATCCGTTACTTTGTATTTGACACCCCAGCGTCCCTGGCTTTTATCGGGGGTGATATCCCCTGCCCCCCATAGCTAATCATGTAGTAGATTTTGTTCAGATAACGTAGCAGCAAAACTATAAATTTGTGTTGAAAAAGGAGAGAATTATGTCGATTTGAATAGAGTTATTACTGTTTTTTTGGCTACAGTATGGCACGGTAGCCGTTACTTTGTATTTGCCACACCGGCTGCCCAGGCTTTTATCGGGGCTGTTATTCACTGTACCCAGAGCTAGTCATGAAGAAGTTGTCGTTCACATAACGAGGAGCAACAATTATGAATCTGTTTGGAAAATTGATTGAATTATGTCGATTTGAATCGAGTTATAACTGTTTTCTTGGCTACAGCCTGGCTTGGTAGCCGTTACTTTGTATTTGCCATCCCGGCCGCCAAGGCTTTTAGCGGGGATGATATCCCTTTTCCCTCTAGCTAATCATGTAGTAGATGTTGTTCAGATAACGTAGCAGCAAACGTTATGAATCTGTTTGGAAAATTGATTGAATTATGTCGATTTGAATAGAGTTATAATTGTTTTCTTGGCTACAGCCTGGCCCGGTAGCCGTTACTTTGTATTTGCCATCCCGGCCGCCTAGGATTTTAACGGGGGTGATATCCCTTGCCCCGCTAGATAATCATGTAGTAGAAGTTGTTCAGAGAATGTAGTAGCAAAAGTAATGAATCTATGTTGACAATAGACTGAATCATGTCAATTTGAATAGCGTTATAATTGTTTTCTTGGCTACATTCTGTCCCGTTAGCCGTTTCTTTGTATTTGCCACCCCGACTGCCCAGGCTTTTACATGGGATGTTATCCCCTGTCCCACTTGTTAATCATGTAGTAGATGTTATTCAGATAACCTAGCAAGAAAAACTATGAATGTGTTTAAAATGGACTGAATTATGTTGATTTGAATAGAGTTATAATTGTCTTTTTGGCTACAACCCTGCAAGGTAGCCGTTACTTTGTATTTGACATCCCGGCCGTCCAGGCTTTTACCGGGGATGTTATCCCCTGTCCCAATTGCTAATCATGTAGTATATCTTGTTCAGATAACGTAGTAGCAAGCATTATGAATCTGTGTCGAAAATTGATTGAATTATGTCGATTTAAATAGAGTTATAATTGTTTTTTGGCTATAGTATGGCCCGGTGGCCGTTACTTTGTATTTGCCACACCGGCCGCCCAGGCTTTTATCGGGGGTGATATCCCCTGCCCCCCTAGCTAATCATGTAGTAGATGTTGTTCAGATAACCTAGCAGCAAAACTATAAATTTGTGTTGAAAATGGACAGAATTTTGTCGATTTGAATCGAGTTATAACTGTTTTCTTGGCTACAGCCTGGCTTGGTAGCCGTTACTTTGTATTTGCCATCCCGGCCGCCAAGGCTTTTAGCGGGGATGATATCCCTTTTCCCTCTAGCTAATCATGTAGTAGATGTTGTTCAGATAACGTAGCAGCAAACGTTATGAATCTGTGTGGAAAAGTTATTGAATTATGTCGATTTGAATGAAGTGATGATTGTTTTCTTGGCTACATCCTTGCCCGGTAGACTGTTACTTTGCACTTGACTCCCCGGCCGCCCGGGCAGTTATCGGGGGTGGAATCCCCTGTCCCACTAGCTAATCATGTAGAAAATGTTGTTCAGATAACGTAGCAACTAAAATTATGAATCTGTGTTAAAAATAGATTGAATTATGTCGATTTGAATAGAGTTATAACTGTTTTTTTGGCTACAGTATGGCAAGGTAGCCTTTACTTTGTATTTGACACCCCGGCCTTCCGGGCTTTAATCGGGGGTGGTATTCCCTGTCCCTCTAGCTTATCATGTAGAAGATGTTGTTCAGATAACGTAGGAGCAAAACTTATAAATCTGTGTTTAAAATGGACTGAATTATGTCGATTTGAATCGAGTTATAACTGTTTTTTTGGCTACAGTATGGCCCTGTATCCGTTACTTTGTATTTGACACCCCAGCTGCCCAGGCTTTTATCGGGTGTGTTATTCCCTGTCCCCCTAGCATGTAGAAGATGTTGCTCAGATAACGTAGGAACAAAAATTATGAATCTGTGTTGAAAATTGATTGAATTATGTCGATTTGAATAGACTTATAATTGTTTCTTTGGGTACAGCCTGGCCCAGTAGCCGTTGCTTTGTATTTGCCACCCCGACCGCCCAGGCTTTTACCGGGGATGTTATCCCCTGTCCCACTTGCTAATCATGTAGTAGATGTTTTTCATATAACCTAGCAGCAAACGTTATGAATCTGTGTGGAAAAGTTATTGAATTATGTCGATTTGAATGAAGTTATGATTGTTTTCTTGGCTACATCCTTGCCCGGTAGACTGTTACTTTGCACTTGACTCCCCGGCCGCCCGGGCAGTTATCGGGGGCGAAATCCCCTGTCCCACTAGCTAATCATGTAGAAAATGTTGTTCAAATAACGTAGCGGCAAAAATTACGAATCTGTGTTAAAAATAGATTGAATTATGTCGATTTGAATAGAGTTATTACTGTTTTTTTGGCTACAGTATGGCACGGTAGCCGTTACTTTGTATTTGCCACACCGGCTGCCCAGGCTTTTATCGGGGCTGTTATTCACTGTACCCAGAGCTAGTCATGAAGAAGTTGTCGTTCACATAACGAGGAGCAACAATTATGAATCTGTTTGGAAAATTGATTGAATTATGTCGATTTGAATCGAGTTATAACTGTTTTCTTGGCTACAGCCTGGCTTGGTAGCCGTTACTTTGTATTTGCCATCCCGGCCGCCAAGGCTTTTAGCGGGGATGATATCCCTTTTCCCTCTAGCTAATCATGTAGTAGATGTTGTTCAGATAACGTAGCAGCAAACGTTATGAATCTGTTTGGAAAATTGATTGAATTATGTCGATTTGAATAGAGTTATAATTGTTTTCTTGGCTACAGCCTGGCCCGGTAGCCGTTACTTTGTATTTGCCATCCCGGCCGCCTAGGATTTTAACGGGGGTGATATCCCTTGCCCCGCTAGATAATCATGTAGTAGATGTTGTTCAGAGAATGTAGTAGCAAAAGTAATGAATCTATGTTGACAATAGACTGAATCATGTCAATTTGAATAGCGTTATAATTGTTTTCTTGGCTACATTCTGTCCCGTTAGCCGTTTCTTTGTATTTGCCACCCCGACTGCCCAGGCTTTTACATGGGATGTTATCCCCTGTCCCACTTGTTAATCATGTAGTAGATGTTATTCAGATAACCTAGCAAGAAAAACTATGAATGTGTTTAAAATGGACTGAATTATGTTGATTTGAATAGAGTTATAATTGTCTTTTTGGCTACAACCCTGCAAGGTAGCCGTTACTTTGTATTTGACATCCCGGCCGTCCAGGCTTTTACCGGGGATGTTATCCCCTGTCCCAATTGCTAATCATGTAGTATATCTTGTTCAGATAACGTAGTAGCAAGCATTATGAATCTGTGTCGAAAATTGATTGAATTATGTCGATTTAAATAGAGTTATAATTGTTTTTTGGCTATAGTATGGCCCGATGGCCGTTACTTTGTATTTGCCACACCGGCCGCCCAGGCTTTTATCGGGGGTGATATCCCCTGCCCCCCTAGCTAATCATGTAGTAGATGTTGTTCAGATAACCTAGCAGCAAAACTATAAATTTGTGTTGAAAATGGACAGAATTTTGTCGATTTGAATCGAGTTATAACTGTTTTCTTGGCTACAGCCTGGCTTGGTAGCCGTTACTTTGTATTTGCCATCCCGGCCGCCAAGGCTTTTAGCGGGGATGATATCCCTTTTCCCTCTAGCTAATCATGTAGTAGATGTTGTTCAGATAACGTAGCAGCAAACGTTATGAATCTGTGTGGAAAAGTTATTGAATTATGTCGATTTGAATGAAGTGATGATTGTTTTCTTGGCTACATCCTTGCCCGGTAGACTGTTACTTTGCACTTGACTCCCCGGCCGCCCGGGCAGTTATCGGGGGTGGAATCCCCTGTCCCACTAGCTAATCATGTAGAAAATGTTGTTCAGATAACGTAGCAACTAAAATTATGAATCTGTGTTAAAAATAGATTGAATTATGTCGATTTGAATAGAGTTATAACTGTTTTTTTGGCTACAGTATGGCAAGGTAGCCTTTACTTTGTATTTGACACCCCGGCCTTCCGGGCTTTAATCGGGGGTGGTATTCCCTGTCCCTCTAGCTTATCATGTAGAAGATGTTGTTCAGATAACGTAGGAGCAAAACTTATGAATCTGTGTTTAAAATGGACTGAATTATGTCGATTTGAATCGAGTTATAACTGTTTTTTTTGGCTACAGTATGGCCCTGTATCCGTTACTTTGTATTTGACACCCCAGCTGCCCAGGCTTTTATCGGGTGTGTTATTCCCTGTCCCCCTAGCATGTAGAAGATGTTGCTCAGATAACGTAGGAACAAAAATTATGAATCTGTGTTGAAAATTGATTGAATTATGTCGATTTGAATAGAGTTATATTTGTTTCTTGGCTACAGCCTGGCCCGGTAGCCGTTACTTTGTATTTGACACCCCAGCGTCCCTGGCTTTTATCGGGGGTGATATCCCCTGCCCCCCATAGCTAATCATGTAGTAGATGTTGTTCAGATAACGTCGCAGCAAAACTATAAAATGTGTTGAAAATGGAGAGAATTATGTCGATTTGAATTGAGTTATAATTGTTTTCATGGCTACAGACTGGCTCGGTAGCCTTTACTTTGTATTTGTCATCCCGGCCGCCTAGGATTTTAACGGGGATGATATCCCTGACCCCACTAGCTAATCATGTAATAGATGTTGTTCAGAGAACGTAGTAGCAAAAGTAATGAATCTGTGTTGACAATGGACTGAATCATGTCAATTTGAATAGCGTTATAATTGTTTTCTTGGCTACAACCCTGCAAGGTAGTCGTTACTTTGTATTTGACATCCCGGCCGCCAGGGCTTTTACCGGGGATGTTATCCCCTGTCCCAATTGCTAATCATGTAGTAGATGTTGTGCAGATAATGTAGCAGCAAACATTATGAATCTGTGTTGAAAATTGATTGAATTATGTCGATTTGAATCGAGTTATAATTGTTGTTTTAGCTATAGACTGGCCCGCTTTGCCATCCCGGCCGCCCGGTCTTCAATCGGGGGTGGTATCCCCTGTCCCCCTAGCTCATCATGTAGTATATGTTGTTCAGATAACGTAGCAGCAAAAAGTAAGAATCTGTGTTGAAAATGGACTGAATTATGTCGATTTAAATAGAGTTATAATTGTTTCTTTGGGTACAGCCTGGCCCAGTAGCCGTTGCTTTGTATTTGCCACCCCGACCGCCCAGGCTTTTACCGGGGATGTTATCCCCTGTCCCACTTGCTAATCATGTAGTAGATGTTTTTCATATAACCTAGCAGCAAACGTTATGAATCTGTGTGGAAAAGTTATTGAATTATGTCGATTTGAATGAAGTTATGATTGTTTTCTTGGCTACATCCTTGCCCGGTAGACTGTTACTTTGCACTTGACTCCCCGGCCGCCCGGGCAGTTATCGGGGGCGAAATCCCCTGTCCCACTAGCTAATCATGTAGAAAATGTTGTTCAAATAACGTAGCGGCAAAAATTACGAATCTGTGTTAAAAATAGATTGAATTATGTCGATTTGAATAGAGTTATTACTGTTTTTTTGGCTACAGTATGGCACGGTAGCCGTTACTTTGTATTTGCCACACCGGCTGCCCAGGCTTTTATCGGGGCTGTTATTCACTGTACCCAGAGCTAGTCATGAAGAAGTTGTCGTTCACATAACGAGGAGCAACAATTATGAATCTGTTTGGAAAATTGATTGAATTATGTCGATTTGAATAGAGTTATAATTGTTTTCTTGGCTACAGCCTGGCCCGGTAGCCGTTACTTTGTATTTGCCATCCCGGCCGCCTAGGATTTTAACGGGGGTGATATCCCTTGCCCCGCTAGATAATCATGTAGTAGATGTTGTTCAGAGAATGTAGTAGCAAAAGTAATGAATCTATGTTGACAATAGACTGAATCATGTCAATTTGAATAGCGTTATAATTGTTTTCTTGGCTACATTCTGTCCCGTTAGCCGTTTCTTTGTATTTGCCACCCCGACTGCCCAGGCTTTTACATGGGATGTTATCCCCTGTCCCACTTGTTAATCATGTAGTAGATGTTATTCAGATAACCTAGCAAGAAAAACTATGAATGTGTTTAAAATGGACTGAATTATGTTGATTTGAATAGAGTTATAATTGTCTTTTTGGCTACAACCCTGCAAGGTAGCCGTTACTTTGTATTTGACATCCCGGCCGTCCAGGCTTTTACCGGGGATGTTATCCCCTGTCCCAATTGCTAATCATGTAGTATATCTTGTTCAGATAACGTAGTAGCAAGCATTATGAATCTGTGTCGAAAATTGATTGAATTATGTCGATTTAAATAGAGTTATAATTGTTTTTTGGCTATAGTATGGCCCGGTGGCCGTTACTTTGTATTTGCCACACCGGCCGCCCAGGCTTTTATCGGGGGTGATATCCCCTGCCCCCCTAGCTAATCATGTAGTAGATGTTGTTCAGATAACCTAGCAGCAAAACTATAAATTTGTGTTGAAAATGGACAGAATTTTGTCGATTTGAATCGAGTTATAACTGTTTTCTTGGCTACAGCCTGGCTTGGTAGCCGTTACTTTGTATTTGACATCCCGGCCGCAAGGGCTTTTACCGGGGATGTTATCCCCTGTCCCAATTGCTAATCATGTAGTAGATGTTGTGCAGATAATGTAGCAGCAAACATTATGAATCTGTGTTGAAAATTGATTGAATTATGTCGATTTGAATCGAGTTATAATTGTTGTTTTAGCTATAGACTGGCCCGCTTTGCCATCCCGGCCGCCCGGTCTTCAATCGGGGGTGGTATCCCCTGTCCCCCTAGCTCATCATGTAGTATATGTTGTTCAGATAACGTAGCAGCAAAAAGTAAGAATCTGTGTTGAAAATGGACTGAATTATGTCGATTTAAATAGAGTTATAATTGTTTCTTTGGGTACAGCCTGGCCCAGTAGCCGTTGCTTTGTATTTGCCACCCCGACCGCCCAGGCTTTTACCGGGGATGTTATCCCCTGTCCCACTTGCTAATCATGTAGTAGATGTTTTTCATATAACCTAGCAGCAAACGTTATGAATCTGTGTGGAAAAGTTATTGAATTATGTCGATTTGAATGAAGTTATGATTGTTTTCTTGGCTACATCCTTGCCCGGTAGACTGTTACTTTGCACTTGACTCCCCGGCCGCCCGGGCAGTTATCGGGGGTGAAATCCCCTGTCCCACTAGCTAATCATGTAGAAAATGTTGTTCAAATAACGTAGCGGCAAAAATTACGAATCTGTGTTAAAAATAGATTGAATTATGTCGATTTGAATAGAGTTATTACTGTTTTTTTGGCTACAGTATGGCACGGTAGCCGTTACTTTGTATTTGCCACACCGGCTGCCCAGGCTTTTATCGGGGCTGTTATTCACTGTACCCAGAGCTAGTCATGAAGAAGTTGTCGTTCACATAACGAGGAGCAACAATTATGAATCTGTTTGGAAAATTGATTGAATTATGTCGATTTGAATAGAGTTATAATTGTTTTCTTGGCTACAGCCTGGCCCGGTAGCCGTTACTTTGTATTTGCCATCCCGGCCGCCTAGGATTTTAACGGGGGTGATATCCCTTGCCCCGCTAGATAATCATGTAGTAGATGTTGTTCAGAGAATGTAGTAGCAAAAGTAATGAATCTATGTTGACAATAGACTGAATCATGTCAATTTGAATAGCGTTATAATTGTTTTCTTGGCTACATTCTGTCCCGTTAGCCGTTTCTTTGTATTTGCCACCCCGACTGCCCAGGCTTTTACATGGGATGTTATCCCCTGTCCCACTTGTTAATCATGTAGTAGATGTTATTCAGATAACCTAGCAAGAAAAACTATGAATGTGTTTAAAATGGACTGAATTATGTTGATTTGAATAGAGTTATAATTGTCTTTTTGGCTACAACCCTGCAAGGTAGCCGTTACTTTGTATTTGACATCCCGGCCGTCCAGGCTTTTACCGGGGATGTTATCCCCTGTCCCAATTGCTAATCATGTAGTATATCTTGTTCAGATAACGTAGTAGCAAGCATTATGAATCTGTGTCGAAAATTGATTGAATTATGTCGATTTAAATAGAGTTATAATTGTTTTTTGGCTATAGTATGGCCCGGTGGCCGTTACTTTGTATTTGCCACACCGGCCGCCCAGGCTTTTATCGGGGGTGATATCCCCTGCCCCCCTAGCTAATCATGTAGTAGATGTTGTTCAGATAACCTAGCAGCAAAACTATAAATTTGTGTTGAAAATGGACAGAATTTTGTCGATTTGAATCGAGTTATAACTGTTTTCTTGGCTACAGCCTGGCTTGGTAGCCGTTACTTTGTATTTGCCATCCCGGCCGCCAAGGCTTTTAGCGGGGATGATATCCCTTTTCCCTCTAGCTAATCATGTAGTAGATGTTGTTCAGATAACGTAGCAGCAAACGTTATGAATCTGTGTGGAAAAGTTATTGAATTATGTCGATTTGAATGAAGTGATGATTGTTTTCTTGGCTACAATCTGGCCCGGTAGACTGTTACTTTGCACTTGACTCCCCGCCCGCCCGGGCAGTTATCGGGGGTGGAATCCCCTGTCCCACTAGCTAATCATGTAGAAGATGTTGTTCAGATAACGTAGCAACTAAAATTATGAATCTGTGTTAAAAATAGATTGAATTATGTCGATTTGAATAGAGTTATAACTGTTTTTTTGGCTACAGTATGGCAAGGTAGCCTTTACTTTGTATTTGACACCCCGGCCTTCCGGGCTTTAATCGGGGGTGGTATTCCCTGTCCCTCTAGCTTATCATGTAGAAGATGTTGTTCAGATAACGTAGGAGCAAAACTTATGAATCTGTGTTTAAAATGGACTGAATTATGTCGATTTGAATCGAGTTATAACTGTTTTTTTTGGCTACAGTATGGCCCTGTATCCGTTACTTTGTATTTGACACCCCAGCTGCCCAGGCTTTTATCGGGTGTGTTATTCCCTGTCCCCCTAGCATGTAGAAGATGTTGCTCAGATAACGTAGGAACAAAAATTATGAATCTGTGTTGAAAATTGATTGAATTATGTCGATTTGAATAGAGTTATATTTGTTTCTTGGCTACAGCCTGGCCCGGTAGCCGTTACTTTGTATTTGACACCCCAGCGTCCCTGGCTTTTATCGGGGGTGATATCCCCTGCCCCCCATAGCTAATCATGTAGTAGATGTTGTTCAGATAACGTCGCAGCAAAACTATAAAATGTGTTGAAAATGGAGAGAATTATGTCGATTTGAATTGAGTTATAATTGTTTTCATGGCTACAGACTGGCTCGGTAGCCTTTACTTTGTATTTGTCATCCCGGCCGCCTAGGATTTTAACGGGGATGATATCCCTGACCCCACTAGCTAATCATGTAATAGATGTTGTTCAGAGAACGTAGTAGCAAAAGTAATGAATCTGTGTTGACAATGGACTGAATCATGTCAATTTGAATAGCGTTATAATTGTTTTCTTGGCTACAACCCTGCAAGGTAGTCGTTACTTTGTATTTGACATCCCGGCCGCCAGGGCTTTTACCGGGGATGTTATCCCCTGTCCCAATTGCTAATCATGTAGTAGATGTTGTGCAGATAATGTAGCAGCAAACATTATGAATCTGTGTTGAAAATTGATTGAATTATGTCGATTTGAATCGAGTTATAATTGTTGTTTTAGCTATAGACTGGCCCGCTTTGCCATCCCGGCCGCCCGGTCTTCAATCGGGGGTGGTATCCCCTGTCCCCCTAGCTCATCATGTAGTATATGTTGTTCAGATAACGTAGCAGCAAAAAGTAAGAATCTGTGTTGAAAATGGACTGAATTATGTCGATTTAAATAGAGTTATAATTGTTTCTTTGGGTACAGCCTGGCCCAGTAGCCGTTGCTTTGTATTTGCCACCCCGACCGCCCAGGCTTTTACCGGGGATGTTATCCCCTGTCCCACTTGCTAATCATGTAGTAGATGTTTTTCATATAACCTAGCAGCAAACGTTATGAATCTGTGTGGAAAAGTTATTGAATTATGTCGATTTGAATGAAGTTATGATTGTTTTCTTGGCTACATCCTTGCCCGGTAGACTGTTACTTTGCACTTGACTCCCCGGCCGCCCGGGCAGTTATCGGGGGCGAAATCCCCTGTCCCACTAGCTAATCATGTAGAAAATGTTGTTCAAATAACGTAGCGGCAAAAATTACGAATCTGTGTTAAAAATAGATTGAATTATGTCGATTTGAATAGAGTTATTACTGTTTTTTTGGCTACAGTATGGCACGGTAGCCGTTACTTTGTATTTGCCACACCGGCTGCCCAGGCTTTTATCGGGGCTGTTATTCACTGTACCCAGAGCTAGTCATGAAGAAGTTGTCGTTCACATAACGAGGAGCAACAATTATGAATCTGTTTGGAAAATTGATTGAATTATGTCGATTTGAATAGAGTTATAATTGTTTTCTTGGCTACAGCCTGGCCCGGTAGCCGTTACTTTGTATTTGCCATCCCGGCCGCCTAGGATTTTAATGGGGGTGATATCCCTTGCCCCGCTAGATAATCATGTAGTAGATGTTGTTCAGAGAATGTAGTAGCAAAAGTAATGAATCTATGTTGACAATAGACTGAATCATGTCAATTTGAATAGCGTTATAATTGTTTTCTTGGCTACATTCTGTCCCGTTAGCCGTTTCTTTGTATTTGCCACCCCGACTGCCCAGGCTTTTACATGGGATGTTATCCCCTGTCCCACTTGTTAATCATGTAGTAGATGTTATTCAGATAACCTAGCAAGAAAAACTATGAATGTGTTTAAAATGGACTGAATTATGTTGATTTGAATAGAGTTATAATTGTCTTTTTGGCTACAACCCTGCAAGGTAGCCGTTACTTTGTATTTGACATCCCGGCCGTCCAGGCTTTTACCGGGGATGTTATCCCCTGTCCCAATTGCTAATCATGTAGTATATCTTGTTCAGATAACGTAGTAGCAAGCATTATGAATCTGTGTCGAAAATTGATTGAATTATGTCGATTTAAATAGAGTTATAATTGTTTTTTGGCTATAGTATGGCCCGGTGGCCGTTACTTTGTATTTGCCACACCGGCCGCCCAGGCTTTTATCGGGGGTGATATCCCCTGCCCCCCTAGCTAATCATGTAGTAGATGTTGTTCAGATAACCTAGCAGCAAAACTATAAATTTGTGTTGAAAATGGACAGAATTTTGTCGATTTGAATCGAGTTATAACTGTTTTCTTGGCTACAGCCTGGCTTGGTAGCCGTTACTTTGTATTTGCCATCCCGGCCGCCAAGGCTTTTAGCGGGGATGATATCCCTTTTCCCTCTAGCTAATCATGTAGTAGATGTTGTTCAGATAACGTAGCAGCAAACGTTATGAATCTGTGTGGAAAAGTTATTGAATTATGTCGATTTGAATGAAGTGATGATTGTTTTCTTGGCTACAATCTGGCCCGGTAGACTGTTACTTTGCACTTGACTCCCCGCCCGCCCGGGCAGTTATCGGGGGTGGAATCCCCTGTCCCACTAGCTAATCATGTAGAAGATGTTGTTCAGATAACGTAGCAACTAAAATTATGAATCTGTGTTAAAAATAGATTGAATTATGTCGATTTGAATAGAGTTATAACTGTTTTTTTGGCTACAGTATGGCAAGGTAGCCTTTACTTTGTATTTGACACCCCGGCCTTCCGGGCTTTAATCGGGGGTGGTATTCCCTGTCCCTCTAGCTTATCATGTAGAAGATGTTGTTCAGATAACGTAGGAGCAAAACTTATGAATCTGTGTTTAAAATGGACTGAATTATGTCGATTTGAATAGAGTTATAATTGTTTTCTTGGCTACAGCCTGGCCCGGTAGCCGTTACTTTGTATTTGTCATCCCGGCCGCCTAGGATTTTAACGGGGGTGATATCCCTTGCCCCGCTAGATAATCATGTAGTAGATGTTGTGCAGAGAATGTAGTAGTAAAAGTAATGAATCTATGTTGACAATAGACTGAATCATGTCAATTTGAATAGCGTTATAATTGTTTTCTTGGCTACATTCTGTCCCGTTAGCCGTTTCTTTGTATTTGTCACCCCGACTGCCCAGGCTTTTACATGGGATGTTATCCCCTGTCCCACTTGTTAATCATGTAGTAGATGTTATTCAGATAACCTAGCAGGAAAAACTATGAATGTGTTTAAAATGGACTGAATTATGTTGATTTGAATAGAGTTATAATTGTCTTTTTGGCTACAACCCTGCAAGGTAGCCGTTACTTTGTATTTGACATCCCGGCCGTCCAGGCTTTTACCGGGGATGTTATCCCCTGTCCCAATTGCTAATCATGTAGTATATCTTGTTCAGATAACGTAGTAGCAAGCATTATGAATCTGTGTCGAAAATTGATTGAATTATGTCGATTTAAATAGAGTTATAATTGTTTTTTGGCTATAGTATGGCCCGGTGGCCGTTACTTTGTATTTGCCACACCGGCCGCCCAGGCTTTTATCGGGGGTGATATCCCCTGCCCCCCTAGCTAATCATGTAGTAGATGTTGTTCAGATAACCTAGCAGCAAAACTATAAATTTGTGTTGAAAATGGACAGAATTTTGTCGATTTGAATCGAGTTATAACTGTTTTCTTGGCTACAGCCTGGCTTGGTAGCCGTTACTTTGTATTTGCCATCCCGGCCGCCAAGGCTTTTAGCGGGGATGATATCCCTTTTCCCTCTAGCTTATCATGTAGTAGATGTTGTTCAGATAACGTAGCAGCAAACGTTTTAGCTATAGACTGGCCCGCTTTGCCATCCCGGCCGCCCGGTCTTCAATCGGGGGTGGTATCCCCTGTCCCCCTAGCTCATCATGTAGTATATGTTGTTCAGATAACGTAGCAGCAAAAAGTAAGAATCTGTGTTGAAAATGGACTGAATTATGTCGATTTAAATAGAGTTATAATTGTTTCTTTGGGTACAGCCTGGCCCAGTAGCCGTTGCTTTGTATTTGCCACCCCGACCGCCCAGGCTTTTACCGGGGATGTTATCCCCTGTCCCACTTGCTAATCATGTAGTAGATGTTTTTCATATAACCTAGCAGCAAACGTTATGAATCTGTGTGGAAAAGTTATTGAATTATGTCGATTTGAATGAAGTGATGATTGTTTTCTTGGCTACAATCTGGCCCGGTAGACTGTTACTTTGCACTTGACTCCCCGCCCGCCCGGGCAGTTATCGGGGGTGGAATCCCCTGTCCCACTAGCTAATCATGTAGAAGATGTTGTTCAGATAACGTAGCAACTAAAATTATGAATCTGTGTTAAAAATAGATTGAATTATGTCGATTTGAATAGAGTTATAACTGTTTTTTTGGCTACAGTATGGCAAGGTAGCCTTTACTTTGTATTTGACACCCCGGCCTTCCGGGCTTTAATCGGGGGTGGTATTCCCTGTCCCTCTAGCTTATCATGTAGAAGATGTTGTTCAGATAACGTAGGAGCAAAACTTATGAATCTGTGTTTAAAATGGACTGAATTATGTCGATTTGAATCGAGTTATAACTGGTTTTTTTGGCTACAGTATGGCCCTGTATCCGTTACTTTGTATTTGACACCCCAGCTGCCCAGGCTTTTATCGGGTGTGTTATTCCCTGTCCCCCTAGCATGTAGAAGATGTTGCTCAGATAACGTAGGAACAAAAATTATGAATCTGTGTTGAAAATTGATTGAATTATGTCGATTTGAATAGAGTTATATTTGTTTCTTGGCTACAGCCTGGCCCGGTATCCGTTACTTTGTATTTGACACCCCAGCGTCCCTGGCTTTTATCGGGGGTGATATCCCCTGCCCCCCATAGCTAATCATGTAGTAGATGTTGTTCAGATAACGTCGCAGGAAAACTATAAAAATGTGTTGAAAATGGAGAGAATTATGTCGATTTGAATTGAGTTATAATTGTTTTCATGGCTACAGACTGGCTCGGTAGCCTTTACTTTGTATTTGTCATCCCGGCCGCCTAGGATTTTAACGGGGATGATATCCCTGACCCCACTAGCTAATCATGTAATAGATGTTGTTCAGAGAACGTAGTAGCAAAAGTAATGAATCTGTGTTGACAATGGACTGAATCATGTCAATTTGAATAGCGTTATAATTGTTTTCTTGGCTACAACCCTGCAAGGTAGTCGTTACTTTGTATTTGACATCCCGGCCGCCAGGGCTTTTACCGGGGATGTTATCCCCTGTCCCAATTGCTAATCATGTAGTAGATGTTGTGCAGATAATGTAGCAGCAAACATTATGAATCTGTGTTGAAAATTGATTGAATTATGTCGATTTGAATCGAGTTATAATTGTTGTTTTAGCTATAGACTGGCCCGCTTTGCCATCCCGGCCGCCCGGTCTTCAATCGGGGGTGGTATCCCCTGTCCCCCTAGCTCATCATGTAGTATATGTTGTTCAGATAACGTAGCAGCAAAAAGTAAGAATCTGTGTTGAAAATGGACTGAATTATGTCGATTTAAATAGAGTTATAATTGTTTCTTTGGCTACAGCCTGGCCCAGTAGCCGTTGCTTTGTATTTGCCACCCCGACCGCCCAGGCTTTTACCGGGGATGTTATCCCCTGTCCCACTTGCTAATCATGTAGTAGATGTTTTTCATATAACCTAGCAGCAAACGTTATGAATCTGTGTGGAAAAGTTATTGAATTATGTCGATTTGAATGAAGTTATGATTGTTTTCTTGGCTACATCCTTGCCCGGTAGACTGTTACTTTGCACTTGACTCCCCGGCCGCCCGGGCAGTTATCGGGGGTGAAATCCCCTGTCCCACTAGCTAATCATGTAGAAAATGTTGTTCAAATAACGTAGCGGCAAAAATTACGAATCTGTGTTAAAAATACATTGAATTATGTCGATTTGAATAGAGTTATTACTGTTTTTTTGGCTACAGTATGGCACGGTAGCCGTTACTTTGTATTTGCCACACCGGCTGCCCAGGCTTTTATCGGGGCTGTTATTCACTGTACCCAGAGCTAGTCATGAAGAAGTTGTCGTTCACATAACGAGGAGCAACAATTATGAATCTGTTTGGAAAATTGATTGAATTATGTCGATTTGAATAGAGTTATAATTGTTTTCTTGGCTACAGCCTGGCCCGGTAGCCGTTACTTTGTATTTGCCATCCCGGCCGCCTAGGATTTTAACGGGGGTGATATCCCTTGCCCCGCTAGATAATCATGTAGTAGATGTTGTTCAGAGAATGTAGTAGCAAAAGTAATGAATCTATGTTGACAATAGACTGAATCATGTCAATTTGAATAGCGTTATAATTGTTTTCTTGGCTACATTCTGTCCCGTTAGCCGTTTCTTTGTATTTGCCACCCCGACTGCCCAGGCTTTTACATGGGATGTTATCCCCTGTCCCACTTGTTAATCATGTAGTAGATGTTATTCAGATAACCTAGCAGGAAAAACTATGAATGTGTTTAAAATGGACTGAATTATGTTGATTTGAATAGAGTTATAATTGTCTTTTTGGCTACAACCCTGCAAGGTAGCCGTTACTTTGTATTTGACATCCCGGCCGTCCAGGCTTTTACCGGGGATGTTATCCCCTGTCCAAATTGCTAATCATGTAGTATATCTTGTTCAGATAACGTAGTAGCAAGCATTATGAATCTGTGTCGAAAATTGATTGAATTATGTCGATTTAAATAGAGTTATAATTGTTTTTTGGCTATAGTATGGCCCGGTGGCCGTTACTTTGTATTTGCCACACCGGCCGCCCAGGCTTTTATCGGGGGTGATATCCCCTGCCCCCCTAGCTAATCATGTAGTAGATGTTGTTCAGATAACCTAGCAGCAAAACTATAAATTTGTGTTGAAAATGGACAGAATTTTGTCGATTTGAATCGAGTTATAACTGTTTTCTTGGCTACAGCCTGGCTTGGTAGCCGTTACTTTGTATTTGCCATCCCGGCCGCCAAGGCTTTTAGCGGGGATGATATCCCTTTTCCCTCTAGCTAATCATGTAGTAGATGTTGTTCAGATAACGTAGCAGCAAACGTTATGAATCTGTGTGGAAAAGTTATTGAATTATGTCGATTTGAATGAAGTGATGATTGTTTTCTTGGCTACAATCTGGCCCGGTAGACTGTTACTTTGCACTTGACTCCCCGCCCGCCCGGGCAGTTATCGGGGGTGGAATCCCCTGTCCCACTAGCCAATCATGTAGAAGATGTTGTTCAGATAACGTAGCAACTAAAATTATGAATCTGTGTTAAAAATAGATTGAATTATGTCGATTTGAATAGAGTTATAACTGTTTTTTTGGCTACAGTATGGCAAGGTAGCCTTTACTTTGTATTTGACACCCCGGCCTTCCGGGCTTTAATCGGGGGTGGTATTCCCTGTCCCTCTAGCTTATCATGTAGAAGATGTTGTTCAGATAACGTAGGAGCAAAACTTATGAATCTGTGTTTAAAATGGACTGAATTATGTCGATTTGAATCGAGTTATAACTGGTTTTTTTGGCTACAGTATGGCCCTGTATCCGTTACTTTGTATTTGACACCCCAGCTGCCCAGGCTTTTATCGGGTGTGTTATTCCCTGTCCCCCTAGCATGTAGAAGATGTTGCTCAGATAACGTAGGAACAAAAATTATGAATCTGTGTTGAAAATTGATTGAATTATGTCGATTTGAATAGACTTATATTTGTTTCTTGGCTACAGCCTGGCCCGGTAGCCGTTACTTTGTATTTGACACCCCAGCGTCCCTGGCTTTTATCGGGGGTGATATCCCCTGCCCCCCATAGCTAATCATGTAGTAGATGTTGTTCAGATAACGTAGCAGCAAAACTATAAAAATGTGTTGAAAATGGAGAGAATTATGTCGATTTGAATTGAGTTATAATTGTTTTCATGGCTACAGACTGGCTCGGTAGCCTTTACTTTGTATTTGTCATCCCGGCCGCCTAGGATTTTAACGGGGATGATATCCCTGGCCCCACTAGCTAATCATGTAATAGATGTTGTTCAGAGAACGTAGTAGCAAAAGTAATGAATCTGTGTTGACAATGGACTGAATCATGTCAATTTGAATAGCGTTATAATTGTTTTCTTGGCTACAACCCTGCAAGGTAGTCGTTACTTTGTATTTGACATCCCGGCCGCCAGGGCTTTTACCGGGGATGTTATCCCCTGTCCCAATTGCTAATCATGTAGTAGATGTTGTGCAGATAATGTAGCAGCAAACATTATGAATCTGTGTTGAAAATTGATTGAATTATGTCGATTTGAATCGAGTTATAATTGTTGTTTTAGCTATAGACTGGCCCGCTTTGCCATCCCGGCCGCCCGGTCTTCAATCGGGGGTGGTATCCCCTGTCCCCCTAGCTCATCATGTAGTATATGTTGTTCAGATAACGTAGCAGCAAAAAGTAAGAATCTGTGTTGAAAATGGACTGAATTATGTCGATTTAAATAGAGTTATAATTGTTTCTTTGGCTACAGCCTGGCCCAGTAGCCGTTGCTTTGTATTTGCCACCCCGACCGCCCAGGCTTTTACCGGGGATGTTATCCCCTGTCCCACTTGCTAATCATGTAGTAGATGTTTTTCATATAACCTAGCAGCAAACGTTATGAATCTGTGTGGAAAAGTTATTGAATTATGTCGATTTGAATGAAGTTATGATTGTTTTCTTGGCTACATCCTTGCCCGGTAGACTGTTACTTTGCACTTGACTCCCCGGCCGCCCGGGCAGTTATCGGGGGTGAAATCCCCTGTCCCACTAGCTAATCATGTAGAAAATGTTGTTCAAATAACGTAGCGGCAAAAATTACGAATCTGTGTTAAAAATAGATTGAATTATGTCGATTTGAATAGAGTTATTACTGTTTTTTTGGCTACAGTATGGCACGGTAGCCGTTACTTTGTATTTGCCACACCGGCTGCCCAGGCTTTTATCGGGGCTGTTATTCACTGTACCCAGAGCTAGTCATGAAGAAGTTGTCGTTCACATAACGAGGAGCAACAATTATGAATCTGTTTGGAAAATTGATTGAATTATGTCGATTTGAATAGAGTTATAATTGTTTTCTTGGCTACATTCTGTCCCGTTAGCCGTTTCTTTGTATTTGCCACCCCGACTGCCCAGGCTTTTACATGGGATGTTATCCCCTGTCCCACTTGTTAATCATGTAGTAGATGTTATTCAGATAACCTAGCAGGAAAAACTATGAATGTGTTTAAAATGGACTGAATTATGTTGATTTGAATAGAGTTATAATTGTCTTTTTGGCTACAACCCTGCAAGGTAGCCGTTACTTTGTATTTGACATCCCGGCCGTCCAGGCTTTTACCGGGGATGTTATCCCCTGTCCAAATTGCTAATCATGTAGTATATCTTGTTCAGATAACGTAGTAGCAAGCATTATGAATCTGTGTCGAAAATTGATTGAATTATGTCGATTTAAATAGAGTTATAATTGTTTTTTGGCTATAGTATGGCCCGGTGGCCGTTACTTTGTATTTGCCACACCGGCCGCCCAGGCTTTTATCGGGGGTGATATCCCCTGCCCCCCTAGCTAATCATGTAGTAGATGTTGTTCAGATAACCTAGCAGCAAAACTATAAATTTGTGTTGAAAATGGACAGAATTTTGTCGATTTGAATCGAGTTATAACTGTTTTCTTGGCTACAGCCTGGCTTGGTAGCCGTTACTTTGTATTTGCCATCCCGGCCGCCAAGGCTTTTAGCGGGGATGATATCCCTTTTCCCTCTAGCTAATCATGTAGTAGATGTTGTTCAGATAACGTAGCAGCAAACGTTATGAATCTGTGTGGAAAAGTTATTGAATTATGTCGATTTGAATGAAGTGATGATTGTTTTCTTGGCTACAATCTGGCCCGGTAGACTGTTACTTTGCACTTGACTCCCCGCCCGCCCGGGCAGTTATCGGGGGTGGAATCCCCTGTCCCACTAGCCAATCATGTAGAAGATGTTGTTCAGATAACGTAGCAACTAAAATTATGAATCTGTGTTAAAAATAGATTGAATTATGTCGATTTGAATAGAGTTATAACTGTTTTTTTGGCTACAGTATGGCAAGGTAGCCTTTACTTTGTATTTGACACCCCGGCCTTCCGGGCTTTAATCGGGGGTGGTATTCCCTGTCCCTCTAGCTTATCATGTAGAAGATGTTGTTCAGATAACGTAGGAGCAAAACTTATGAATCTGTGTTTAAAATGGACTGAATTATGTCGATTTGAATCGAGTTATAACTGGTTTTTTTGGCTACAGTATGGCCCTGTATCCGTTACTTTGTATTTGACACCCCAGCTGCCCAGGCTTTTATCGGGTGTGTTATTCCCTGTCCCCCTAGCATGTAGAAGATGTTGCTCAGATAACGTAGGAACAAAAATTATGAATCTGTGTTGAAAATTGATTGAATTATGTCGATTTGAATAGACTTATATTTGTTTCTTGGCTACAGCCTGGCCCGGTAGCCGTTACTTTGTATTTGACACCCCAGCGTCCCTGGCTTTTATCGGGGGTGATATCCCCTGCCCCCCATAGCTAATCATGTAGTAGATGTTGTTCAGATAACGTAGCAGCAAAACTATAAAAATGTGTTGAAAATGGAGAGAATTATGTCGATTTGAATTGAGTTATAATTGTTTTCATGGCTACAGACTGGCTCGGTAGCCTTTACTTTGTATTTGTCATCCCGGCCGCCTAGGATTTTAACGGGGATGATATCCCTGGCCCCACTAGCTAATCATGTAATAGATGTTGTTCAGAGAACGTAGTAGCAAAAGTAATGAATCTGTGTTGACAATGGACTGAATCATGTCAATTTGAATAGCGTTATAATTGTTTTCTTGGCTACAACCCTGCAAGGTAGTCGTTACTTTGTATTTGACATCCCGGCCGCCAGGGCTTTTACCAGGGATGTTATCCCCTGTCCCAATTGCTAATCATGTAGTAGATGTTGTGCAGATAATGTAGCAGCAAACATTATGAATCTGTGTTGAAAATTGATTGAATTATGTCGATTTGAATCGAGTTATAATTGTTGTTTTAGCTATAGACTGGCCCGCTTTGCCATCCCGGCCGCCCGGTCTTCAATCGGGGGTGGTATCCCCTGTCCCCCTAGCTCATCATGTAGTATATGTTGTTCAGATAACGTAGCAGCAAAAAGTAAGAATCTGTGTTGAAAATGGACTGAATTATGTCGATTTAAATAGAGTTATAATTGTTTCTTTGGCTACAGCCTGGCCCAGTAGCCGTTGCTTTGTATTTGCCACCCCGACCGCCCAGGCTTTTACCGGGGATGTTATCCCCTGTCCCACTTGCTAATCATGTAGTAGATGTTTTTCATATAACCTAGCAGCAAACGTTATGAATCTGTGTGGAAAAGTTATTGAATTATGTCGATTTGAATGAAGTTATGATTGTTTTCTTGGCTACATCCTTGCCCGGTAGACTGTTACTTTGCACTTGACTCCCCGGCCGCCCGGGCAGTTATCGGGGGTGAAATCCCCTGTCCCACTAGCTAATCATGTAGAAAATGTTGTTCAAATAACGTAGCGGCAAAAATTACGAATCTGTGTTAAAAATAGATTGAATTATGTCGATTTGAATAGAGTTATTACTGTTTTTTTGGCTACAGTATGGCACGGTAGCCGTTACTTTGTATTTGCCACACCGGCTGCCCAGGCTTTTATCGGGGCTGTTATTCACTGTACCCAGAGCTAGTCATGAAGAAGTTGTCGTTCACATAACGAGGAGCAACAATTATGAATCTGTTTGGAAAATTGATTGAATTATGTCGATTTGAATAGAGTTATAATTGTTTTCTTGGCTACAGCCTGGCCCGGTAGCCGTTACTTTGTATTTGCCATCCCGGCCGCCTAGGATTTTAACGGGGGTGATATCCCTTGCCCCGCTAGATAATCATGTAGTAGATGTTGTTCAGAGAATGTAGTAGCAAAAGTAATGAATCTATGTTGACAATAGACTGAATCATGTCAATTTGAATAGCGTTATAATTGTTTTCTTGGCTACATTCTGTCCCGTTAGCCGTTTCTTTGTATTTGCCACCCCGACTGCCCAGGCTTTTACATGGGATGTTATCCCCTGTCCCACTTGTTAATCATGTAGTAGATGTTATTCAGATAACCTAGCAGGAAAAACTATGAATGTGTTTAAAATGGACTGAATTATGTTGATTTGAATAGAGTTATAATTGTCTTTTTGGCTACAACCCTGCAAGGTAGCCGTTACTTTGTATTTGACATCCCGGCCGTCCAGGCTTTTACCGGGGATGTTATCCCCTGTCCAAATTGCTAATCATGTAGTATATCTTGTTCAGATAACGTAGTAGCAAGCATTATGAATCTGTGTCGAAAATTGATTGAATTATGTCGATTTAAATAGAGTTATAATTGTTTTTTGGCTATAGTATGGCCCGGTGGCCGTTACTTTGTATTTGCCACACCGGCCGCCCAGGCTTTTATCGGGGGTGATATCCCCTGCCCCCCTAGCTAATCATGTAGTAGATGTTGTTCAGATAACCTAGCAGCAAAACTATAAATTTGTGTTGAAAATGGACAGAATTTTGTCGATTTGAATCGAGTTATAACTGTTTTCTTGGCTACAGCCTGGCTTGGTAGCCGTTACTTTGTATTTGCCATCCCGGCCGCCAAGGCTTTTAGCGGGGATGATATCCCTTTTCCCTCTAGCTAATCATGTAGTAGATGTTGTTCAGATAACGTAGCAGCAAACGTTATGAATCTGTGTGGAAAAGTTATTGAATTATGTCGATTTGAATGAAGTGATGATTGTTTTCTTGGCTACATCCTTGCCCGGTAGACTGTTACTTTGCACTTGACTCCCCGCCCGCCCGGGCAGTTATCGGGGGTGGAATCCCCTGTCCCACTAGCCAATCATGTAGAAGATGTTGTTCAGATAACGTAGCAACTAAAATTATGAATCTGTGTTAAAAATAGATTGAATTATGTCGATTTGAATAGAGTTATAACTGTTTTTTTGGCTACAGTATGGCAAGGTAGCCTTTACTTTGTATTTGACACCCCGGCCTTCCGGGCTTTAATCGGGGGTGGTATTCCCTGTCCCTCTAGCTTATCATGTAGAAGATGTTGTTCAGATAACGTAGGAGCAAAACTTATGAATCTGTGTTTAAAATGGACTGAATTATGTCGATTTGAATCGAGTTATAACTGGTTTTTTTGGCTACAGTATGGCCCTGTATCCGTTACTTTGTATTTGACACCCCAGCTGCCCAGGCTTTTATCGGGTGTGTTATTCCCTGTCCCCCTAGCATGTAGAAGATGTTGCTCAGATAACGTAGGAACAAAAATTATGAATCTGTGTTGAAAATTGATTGAATTATGTCGATTTGAATAGACTTATATTTGTTTCTTGGCTACAGCCTGGCCCGGTAGCCGTTACTTTGTATTTGACACCCCAGCGTCCCTGGCTTTTATCGGGGGTGATATCCCCTGCCCCCCATAGCTAATCATGTAGTAGATGTTGTTCAGATAACGTAGCAGCAAAACTATAAAAATGTGTTGAAAATGGAGAGAATTATGTCGATTTGAATTGAGTTATAATTGTTTTCATGGCTACAGACTGGCTCGGTAGCCTTTACTTTGTATTTGTCATCCCGGCCGCCTAGGATTTTAACGGGGATGATATCCCTGGCCCCACTAGCTAATCATGTAATAGATGTTGTTCAGAGAACGTAGTAGCAAAAGTAATGAATCTGTGTTGACAATGGACTGAATCATGTCAATTTGAATAGCGTTATAATTGTTTTCTTGGCTACAACCCTGCAAGGTAGTCGTTACTTTGTATTTGACATCCCGGCCGCCAGGGCTTTTACCGGGGATGTTATCCCCTGTCCCAATTGCTAATCATGTAGTAGATGTTGTGCAGATAATGTAGCAGCAAACATTATGAATCTGTGTTGAAAATTGATTGAATTATGTCGATTTGAATCGAGTTATAATTGTTGTTTTAGCTATAGACTGGCCCGCTTTGCCATCCCGGCCTCCCGGTCTTCAATCGGGGGTGGTATCCCCTGTCCCCCTAGCTCATCATGTAGTATATGTTGTTCAGATAACGTAGCAGCAAAAAGTAAGAATCTGTGTTGAAAATGGACTGAATTATGTCGATTTAAATAGAGTTATAATTGTTTCTTTGGCTACAGCCTGGCCCAGTAGCCGTTGCTTTGTATTTGCCGTCCCGGCCTCTCAGGCTTTCACCGGGGATGTTATCCCCTGTCCCCCATAGCTAATCAAGTAGTAGATGTTGTTCAGATAATGTAGCAGGAAACGTTAGGAATCTGTGTTTAAAATGGACTGAATTATGTCGATTTGAATAGAGTTATAATTGGCTTTTTTTGGCAAGAGTATGGCACGGTAGCCGTTACTTTGTATTTGACACCCCGGCCTCCCGGGCTTTTATCGGGGGTGGTATGCCCTGTTCCAATAGCTAATCATTTAGTAGACGTTGTTCAGATAACGTAGCAGCAACAGTTATGAATATGTGTTGAAAATGGACTGAATTATGTTGATTTGATAGAGTTATTATTGTTTTTTGGCTTACAGCCTGGCACGGTAGCCATTACTTTGTATTTGCCACCCCGGCCGCTCAGGTTTTACCGGGGATGCTATTCCCTGTCCCACTCGCTAATTATGTACAAGTGTAGTATAATTATGTTGTTCAGTTAACGTAGCACGTTATAATTGTTTTCTTGGCTACAGCCTGGCCCGGTAGCCGTTATTTTGTATTTGACAGCCCGGCCTCCCGGGCTTTTATCGGGGATGGTATCCCCTGTCCCCCTAGCTAATCATGTAGTAAATGATGTTCAGATAACGTAGCACCAAAAAATATTAATCTGTGTAGAAACTAAACTGAATTATGTAGATTTGAATCGAGTTATAATTGTTTGTTTTTTTTGCTACAGCCTGGCACGGTAGCCGTTACTTTGTATTTGACACCCCGCGGGTCTCCCGGGCTTTTATCGGAGGTGGTATCCCCTGTCCCACTACCTAATCATGTAGTAGATGTTGTTCAGATAACGTAGCAGCAAACATTATCAATCTGTGTTGAAAATGGACAGAATTAGGTCGATTTGAATCGAGTTATAATTGATTTCTTGGCTACAGCCTGGCCCGGTAGCCGTTACTTTGTGTTTGACACCCCGGTCTCCCGGGCTTTTATCAGGGGTGGTATCCCCTGTCCCAATAGCTAATCATGACATCGTGATAAACGTTGTTCAGATAACGTAGCAGTAAAAATATTATGATTAGCTAGGGGGACAGGAGATACCACCCCCGATAAAAGCCTGGGCGGCCGGGGTGGCAAATACAAAGTATCGGCTACCGTGCAGTGCTGTAGCCAAGAAAACAATAATAACTCTATTCAAATCGATGTAATTCAATCTATTTTCGACACAGATTAATAATGTTTGCTGCTACGCAATCTGAAAAACATCTACTACATGATTAGCTAGAGGTATATGGGATATCTCCCCCGATAAAAGTCCGGGCGACCGGGATGGTAAATATAAAGTAACGGCTAACGTGCAGGGCTGTAGCCAAGAAAACAATAATAACTCTATTCAAATCGATGTAATTCAATCTATTTTCGACACAGATTAATACTTTTTGCTGCTACGCAATCTGAAAAACATCTACTACATGATTAGCTAGAGTTACAGGGGATATCTCCCCCGATTAAAGTCCGGGCGACCGGGATGGTAAATACAAAGTAACGGCTAACGTGCAGGGCTGTAGCCAAAAAAACAATTATAACTCTATTCAAATCGACATAATTCAATCATTTTTCGACACGGATTCATACTTTTGCTGCTAGGTTATCTAAACATTTTCTACTACATGATTAGCTAGGGGGACAGGGGACATCACCCCCGATAAAAGCCCGGGTTGCCGGGATAGCAAATACAAAGTAACGGCTACCGTGCCATGCTGTAGACAAAAAAACCAATTATAACTCTATTCAAATCGACATAATTCAATCAATTTTCAACACAGATTCATAATTTTTGCTGCTAGATTATCTCAGTTCAGTTCAGTTTTTATTACTTTAAACCGTTTGGTTCATCAGTACAGTGCATATATATACAGTACAAACAAGTAAAACAATATAAATTATATACAGCCACACTACTCACAGGATATGTAGTGTAGAGAGACATCTCACATTACATTTATATTATAACATATTCTCACATTTCATTTATCAATTATTCTCACAATACATTTACATAATATGATCACATTCGCACATTACATGTATCTATTACTCTCCCAATATATTTATATTATAACATATTCTCACATTACATTTATCAATTATTCTCACAATACATTTACATAATATGATCACATTCTCACATAACATTTATCTATTATTCTCAAAATATATTGGCACAATAGTATCCTGTCACATTACATTTAGGCCTATTTATCATTCTCACGATATATTCATATAACATCCTCACATAATATGTATCTTTTGTTTTTACAATTACATTCGAATATTACTCTCAGATAACAGTGGTTCTCACAGTACATATATGCACGTGAGTATCATTCCCACATCTAAAACAATTTTCTAATATTCTCTCAGAACATTTATCTATCATTTCCATATACCTTTTTATAATATTTTCAAATTACACAGTTGCAATATTCTCACATTTCACTTAACATTAATCTTATACATTATATATTATCTCACATATCACTCATATCACATACATCTCAGGCATGGAGTTAAAAACAACTACAGTGCATTATATTAACCATTTCTTTTTTTGTTACTTAATCTTATAAACTTTGCTAAATTTGACAGTTCTTTTTTGCTATTCGTTCTCATTAGTTGAATGAATTTGAACATACTAGGCTTTTTATAATAATATTTCTTTATAAACTTGTTTCTTATATCTTTAAAACATTCACACTTCAATATAAAATGATACTCGTCTTCAATATCCCCGCTATTACATGATGTACAAATTCTACGGCATCGTTCAGTATTGTTATAACGACCTACCTCAATATTCAGCTGATGTGACAACATACGAATCTTCGATATTTCTTTCAAATTTTGATAGCCTTTAGGTTTCATTAAATATTTTTGTAAACCAAAACCTTCGTTAATATGTTCGTACAAAGAACACTTCGTATATGAATTTATCTTTTCCGTACATTCTTGTCGAAATATATCATACATTCTGCATTTAATAATATCAAAAGCATTGCCAACAATATATTCACTATCCCATATATACCCTAACCCCATTCTATATAACTCATTTCTTATATTTTCTGACCACTCACTTCCTTTCTCAAGCATTTCTTGATAACAAGCATTTAGAATACAGTTACTTGAATTTCTTAATTTTAACCAATATCTAAATATCCTCAATTTCCTCATATTAGTCATGGGAAATCGCCCTGGTTCTTGATATATCATAAAACTTGCCGTGGACTTTTTAACTCCTAGTAATCTCTTACAAAAACTTAAATATAATTTATCTATAACCTGGTGCTTTATGAAATCCCCAGACTTCGCTTCCGTAATTTAAAATGCTTGCAACGTAAGTATCAAACACATGTAGCTGTGTTTCTATATTAAAAAAAGTTTTTCTTACAAACGTTTGTTACTGCAAATAGTGTTTTTTTACCCTGTTCATAAATTTTATCCTGTGCTTTTCTGAATTTACCGTTATAATTTAATAAAATGCCCAGATAATTAAAATCGTTAACAGTTTCAAGCTCACAACCATTATAAAACCAAACATCGTCATCTCGTAGTTTACCACCATTTCTGAAAACTAACACTTTAGTTTTATCAGTATTAATAGTTAAGTTCCATTTTTTAGTATACGTAAATAATGCATCTAAGATTTTTTGAAGACCGTCTGCAGTTTCTGCTAAAAGTACCATATCATCAGCGTACATCAATAAGAATAGGTTAATAGTTTGTAATTCAATTGTAGGACAATCATCTGTTAAAAAAACTCATCTCGCAATCATTTACGTACATAGAAAACATCAAAGGTAACAAAATTTCACCCTGAAAGAAACCGTTCTTACAATCGAAGAAATCAGACATTTTATTATTATACTTTACACAACATTTAACACCATTATACAGTGCACGGATGATAGTCAGCATCCTACCTTCTACTCCCTCTTTGATAAGTTTAAAGGCCCAATATACGTAACTTTCGGCAAAACTTGAAGCGAAAATCAAGCCTAATAACTTGTTATATTTATAGATTAAGTTAAGACTAGCTGATATCAGCAATATTCAAGATGAATTCTTACGCTGTTACCGGTACAGCAGTAATTGAAACTCGGTATTTGTAAACACGCGTCCATTTTGAACCGTCTTCTACCTTCGGTTTGTTGTTGAAGTGGGCCCCACCTGAACATTTTTCAGTTCTTTGGATTTTTATGTCAAGAGTTTCTTGTTAGTTACCGCTCAGGTTTGCTTCGTTTTAGGCTTATTTTTGCATGCTTATTAACTGAATTTTTTTTCAGAATTATTCTGAATCACGAAAAAATTCCTGAAATTACGTATATTGGGCCTTTAAACCACAAATTTTGCCTTTTTACAAAGTCAAAAGCTTTTCTATAATCAATAAAGCAACAGTATAATCTCTTTTTATTTTTAAGTGTTTGCTTATTAACGACTGTAACACGAATATGGCATCCACTGTTGACATATGTTTCTTGAATCCAAATTGAGCGTCACTTATTTTTGAATATGTACCATCGAAATCAACGAGTCTATTATTCAAAATTGAAGTAAAAAGTTTCCCTAAGCACCTGATTAAAGTAATACCACGTAATTATTAGTATCATTCCTATCTCCCTTCTTAAAAACAGGGACAATTGTAGCGATTTGGTAAGGCTACTTTGGGTTGTAAATTTACAAGGGGTGGCTAATCACTATGGAGAATTGGTTTGTAGTACAGCCAGCACTGACCAGCTGGGGAGTTAGGGGCTAGGCTAGACAGATAGATAAGGGATGTAGAGGCTGCTGTGGACAGCACATATGTGTAAAAATAGATGAGTTAATTGGTCAGTTTGGGAGATATGTTTAGAGTACTGGGTTCTATCTTTAGAAGGGATCAGTGTTTATATTTAGTTGAGTTCATAGGTCAATTGGAAGATATATATAGAGTAGACGGGTTCTATCTTTAGTAGGGGCCAGTGTATATAAAAAGATTAGCTTGGGAGTTATATATAGAGTAGAGGGATGCTATTTTAAGGGAGCTCTCTGTGTTATATTTCGATGCAGTCGTGGTGCTCCTTGGATTCTATAATTAGGATGGTCAGTTACTATAATTAGTCAAGGGGACATCCAGGATTTATCTTTGGATATAGGCATCCAGAGTTTTATCTTTAGATTTGAGTATTAATAGCGAGCGCAGCGAGCGCTTTTAGATATCGTATGGGCGGGTATATATAAATAGTTCTATATATAGTAACACAAAACGAAACTACAATACATGGAGAGAGACTTTTTGCCGAATCTGACAAACGGCAGCTGTGAAAAAGTTGTGGACAACACGCCGCAGTTTCGTATCTTACTTTTGCAAGCATTAGTACTACCTATATAAAGCATTATCAATAGTTAAGGTGACATATTAAAGTAATTATAATTATATTAACGAATAATTTTTAAATGTTTTGCATGATAAAGCACATATTACCTTATACTAAAAACGACTGGAATAATCCCGAGTTAAAAACATTTCCGAAAGACACTCGAGTGTTCCGAAAATCCATTTGGACTTAGATTATTTCCGTGAAGTTGCTGGCTTAAATTATTCGAACGACAGCTGGTTTCGTTAGTTTAAAATATATCATTCTTATTTGTGAAGATCACTATCGTTTATAAGTTTGTTGCACGTATGTTTTCAGTCAGAATGAGACAAATGAAATGTAGAATTAAATCGTTTGCTTAAGTTGTTTACATGTGTGGATCCAGAGGTAATGTTAGTTTAAATTTCAGATTGAATATTTCACAGCAGTTTTGCTGTACAATTTACAGATACTTGATGTCATAATTGATATACAGTTGAGTAAGATGATTACAACATTTATATAATATTATGCACATCAATAATATTATCTTGCTGGATGTAAGCAAATGTTTTTCTAACTGTTATGCCTATCAACTGTTTAAAGCAGTCTACCTTAGCAAATTAAATAATAAAAATCGTTAAAAAAAAACAAAAAATTGAAAATGAGGTACATGTACAATTTCTTAAACTCATCTCATTATCCTTATTTATGTTAAATGACAAACCCCAGGCCACTATAGATAACAAACTTAAACTATAATACATTTTAAATTGGAAGTCAGGAAGATTATCTGATTTTTAAGCCCATTTTAATATTGAATTTGATCACACAGGGGTATATATTTTTTTTGATTATGGTTATTGTAGATGTTTCATCTCAGCATTTGAAAGACTCCAAGAGAAATGTTCAGTTGACGAGGATATTTTGATCATATTTAAGTCTGAAGAAGATAATGGCATAAATCTACCTTTCCTTCTTTTGGCTTCACTAGGTACTCCGGTCCTTGGGTGCAAATGATGCAACGTTCAACCAAATCTTAAATTCTTTTCTACTGAAATAGCTAAATCAATCATCAAGTTATACCCAAATGCCCCCCCCCCCCCTCTCAATGTAAAAGGATGACAAATGAATGATAAACACTTATACATCAGGTATACCTTACATACATCATGTGTTCAAATGAATACTATCTGTACACCTCAGGCTCATTTCCTATAGATGTATACACCTATAGTTGTAATATACATCAGGTATACACCTCCTATATATCAGGTACACTGACCTTTCTATCCAATTTATGTCTATTGTAAAATGTATACAGTAACTAGTAAATCTTAAGTCATGTACAGCTTGTTCAAGATATGACATGCATACATATAAATATATATGTTCACTGTTTACCATGCTTAAATATTCTGTATCCTTGCATAACTTGTATCACTTGTAAAATACACTGTAGATATATCCTTCCCCAACAAATAGTATGATTCTTTTATATTCTGCAGTATACTGGTAATCCACAATTATATGGTATATATTTGATAACAGTCTCAATATTTCATATAAAAATATGTAAAGATCATGCAATTAAATGTAGTAAAAGCAATAAAACTAAATGCAGAATATATTTACCAGGTAAGTGGTAGTCTTTGATGCACTTCCTTGTCACTCTTGATAGGATACCAATTACATAATCTGCACAATGTATGTATATCACAGACACTGTTAATATTCTGTATAGCATTCTTTAAGACCAACTTCCTTTCTTTGTATTGTCTGCATACCACTCTCTATATACCTTGTATACCACTTTCTATATCTACCTTGTATTTATCCTGTCTATCATTTTCTATATACCATGTACATGTATACAAACCTAAACATATATTCTGTAAATAATGTTCTTTACACCCTGCATACCAAACTATATACCATGTATGACCATCCTCTATATACCCCTCTTTAAACTGTATACCCCTATGTCACCATCTATATACTATGTATACCACTGTATACAATGTATATATAAGTACTCTATATAAACAGTATACCACCCTCCATATACCATTATATACCACCTATATAATTATACCCTGTATACCACCCCCTGAATACACTGAATAACAACTCTATATACACCATATCACTGTAATTATGCTATGTATATATGCCACTATATACCCTGTACACCACTATCATATACCATGTATACCACCCGCTATCTATCCTGTATACCTACCTTTTGCTATATACATTATGTATCACTCACTATATATTCAGTGTATACCACTTTATATATCTCCTCTATACCAATAGATATGCCCTCTACCACTCTATAAAGCATGTATAAAGCATGTATAATGCTTTATATTCTGTTTATCTCTCTTTGTATACCAGTACATGTACTACATTTACAAGCTATATGGTATATTACTATCTATATTCTACATACCACTTGTTCTCTCTAAATCTTAGGTATACCACTTTATATATACTCTCTACCTCTCAGTATTATATGTTTATCATTCTCTTTATATTACTCCTTAAATACTCGGGTAAATCCTGACATCTCAATAATATCAAATAAACATGGTTTATTCAGTATTGTGGACAGATGTTTATATATTTACTATCAGTGTATCACATACAGGTATTACATAAATAACATCTGTAATATTGCTGCCACAGACTTGTATAAGACATGACATATGAATCATATATACCATCAAGGACAGGTGACAATTGCAGACCATATTACAGCAGAAAAAGAAAACACATCCTATTGCATACAGGAAATACACAATTGTATATTATGACAAGTATGTATACATTAACATTCTGTAATAGCTATTACACATGTAAGGGCCATGTATTTTACATATATACATACAATTACAGACATGTATAACACATGTGCATACTATAATAGACATGTTTTACATATGTGCATACTATTACAGACATTTAGTATAAATGTGCATACTATAACAGACATGCATTACATATGTACATACTATAACAAATATGTATTACACATGTACATACTATAACAGACAGGTACTACACATGTACATACTATAACAGACAGGTACTACACATGTACATACTATAATAATAATAATAATAACATACAACATTTATATAGCGCTCTATATAATTTGTAAAATTACTCTAAAGCGCTTCACAACATGTAGATAATAATTTGATACTTACACTGCATAAATAAAGAAGTTATTACAATCTAAGCTAATGTGATAATATAAAAAATTGCATATAAATACGAACTACATCTACTGTAGATAAACAAATGTCTGTATATACATGACGTCTAAGTTGTCCCTAATATGCAGACGTGAAAAGGTACGTCTTCAGAAGTTTCTTGAATAACAGACAGGTACTACACATGTACATACTATAACAGACAGGTACTACACATGAATACTTATATATTACAAACAGGTAGAAGACAAGTATACACATACACTCCTACACATGACATGGAAGTATAATTGTGTCCCCATCTTTTTTACAGCAGCCATTGTTATAAAGCTATTTGAATCTTCATAATTTCCAAGGTTAAGTTTTAGCCGCCACCCCTTCACAGGTATGAGAGAACTGCCTATTAGATAAATGTTAGTGTGTCTTAAAAAAAACTATTTTTATGTTGGTGAAAAAAAAAATGTCCAGAGATACCATATATTACACACATGTATCACTTTTGATTGACAGCTAGTGCTTAAGGCAAGTAATTCTATATGATTGGGTATCACTAAATATTAATCATCCATACTACATTATCAACAGAAAATGTTACAATATAAGTCTTATTTCAATAAGATCACGCCCAGTGAATTTATTTCTCAGGCAATGAACTTTTCCTAATAGTGTTTTAGCCCGAATTACTGTTAATTAATAATCAATCTTAATTGCAAAAGTAACATGGATTATGTTAAGCAAACAGGTATAATTCATAGTATTACAGACTCTATAATATTACAAAAAGTGTGTATCAAACAAGTAATATGCTTGGGATGCTGGTTCATGATGTGAAAAAACCTGAAGAGTTCCAGTTACATGCATATGTAGCCTAAATGTTATTTTCAATCACTATTGTTTTTGTTACAACCTGAAATGTACATGTAGGTACATGTATATAGACTTCTATGTAGAATAATGTGTCATTTATCTGATCAGAAAAACATATGTTTTACCATGAATCATATATTTAAAAAAAAAAAAAATAATACATGTACATGATGCTTCCATTATATCTTGCATAAATAATTGTGTCTACAACTCTACTAAGTTGTATAAATCAGTTGATCAGTAAGTTCAAGATATGAAAGAATATGATAAACGACCTAAATGTACAGTTACAGGTAATTTTACCAGCCCTGGTGTAGACCTGTGTTGTGTTCTGGCAACCCACTATCATTTTTGTATGTGAAGTAATGGAAGGAAATCGCGGAAAACAAACTATAAGACAACAAAGATACGAACATTTTGATAAATGAATGAAGAGTATGTTGTACATACATTAATCATTTGCCTTCCATTGTGAAATATATAAGAATAACCCTCTTCTCCGCCACTTACGTATACATGTACACTCGTAATGAAAATCCAGCCAGTCGTACATTTGGTAGCATTGAACTTTCACTTTCATTTAATTATTTCCGGTAAAAAAATACGAATCTGCGGCGTGCTGTCCACAACTTTTTCACGGCTGCCGTTTTGTTAGATTCCTTTTTGCCTTAAGCTTCTCGGTGTGGAACGGACGATACATTCCCAGCGTTCTGATTGGTTATAAATACATCGGACGCTAAAACAATCGCCGTTTTCAACATAGCTGTTTGAATAGATATTTTGTTTCATATCGTAATTTATTTATGTAACTGTTGCAAATTTATTCCTTGTGGTTTGAAGTGATTCCTTCTAAAAACATAATTAGAAAAAAATTATCGACGATTATGACGAATCAGGTTCAGCGTACGAAATATTTGCGGTTTGAAAATCGCGGGCTTAAAAATTTGCTACATTCGGATTGGTTGAAATAGACCGGATTAGAAAACTTCGCCAGGAAGCCTGCAAACGGTGTGGAGCGATTTCAACCAGTTTCATCTTATCACTGCCCTCAAAGACGGATTGTATGTTTGAGTCAAAAGGTGATTGCAATATGGATGGCATTCTTTCACGTATAAAACCATCGCCGGCTTCCCAAACGTTTCATAGGCCCGGTGCAAGTCTACGATACCGCTTGTGAAGCCTTTTCTTCGGCCTGGCCTGTGCTACTCCAACAATGTTAGAGGTTTAACACGGCGAGATATTTTTTTACAGGCGCCGTGTAACCTCTAACTGCCCATAGCTGATTTTCCCGATGCTGACGATCAATTTTTCAAAGTCAGGATTTTGGAAAAAATATAGCGTGTCACTTACATTTAAATGATCAACAAAGTCCAAATAGCATTCCTTTCCATATATCCATCATGAAATTAGGAGAATTTTGTGTCAAACACTCAATTTTATACAAATAATGTTTTTCTTATGTCGAAGTGAAGCAGACAACATTGTCGGAAGTAAATTTAAATATCACGTGTTTTTTTAGGTTAATACAAAAATAGAAATACATACAATGTTCTACAAGCGGAATACAACCAAGTTCTGTCTCATTTCGTTCCGTTTAAAAAACCCTGTACTAATTTGTATCAACCGAGGAAGCCATTTTGAAAAATAAGCCGGAGAGGTGCTTCAGCCGCTTGGTCTTGTATTTCGCGTTTGACGGTCCGTAATACTTTATATAATTGTATCTTTGACATACATATGGGATCTTTATTACATAAAACGTGAGTAGACATTGTTTTTATGAACTGTCAATCACTGAAGTAGTTTTTTTCAAGCCGATTTCATTCCCCTTCAATCGAGGTCGCAGTCGGCAAAATCATATCCGATAATAAAAAGGCCGACTAGCGGCCTCTTATCCCAGCAGGCATTGGACGTCGGATTGACGTCATGTTTACGTCAGATTCAGGTCAGGACGTCACTGACCAGTATTTGACGTAAATAAAACGTAAATATACTGACGTCATATTGATGTCAGGTTTTGACGTCAAATCTACGTCAAACTTAACCAAAGTTCCGACGAAAAACTAGAAAAGGTTCGTTTGCCTAAGATACTCTAAACTAATTCTATAAAGCAGAAACGTAAATGTGTAAATTCTACATAAACGTTCAAAACAAAGGTATATTTGAACTATTTATTTTCTTGTTGTTATACATTAATGTATTCTCTGTTGTGTGTATTATAATTATAGAATGGATATTATTTATTTACTTATTCTCAACAAGTAAAGATTATTTAAATTTGTATTTGTAATAAAAACACACACGTGCAGCCCCACTAAACTGTAGATACCATGAACGTACATGAACTCCCTGATAAGACTGATATGGTCAGTTTCCCGCTCAAACTAGGGATTCCTTTGTTTGACCAGTATCAGCTAGTGTTGCTGCAGAGGTCAACATACACACACGTGTTGCTGTATCTACGAGAGATCTTGGAGAAAATGTAAGTACAATTCTATATTCACGCATATATAATACTGTTTTCATATGTCAAATATGTTATTTCAGTTTCCTGTAAGAATATATTTACTTTAAAATTAGCAAATGCAGTAATAAAACCAGTAAATGTAACGATGTGTGTTGTCTGTACATGTGTATGTAAGTATGATGAATTCATGTGTGACGTTTACATTATTATTACACTGAATGTTTGTTAAAATAACAATCTACTACTAACATTCTTACATTCAAGTTTTTTCTGATCACATGTGTCTGTTTAACTGTTGAATATTAATTATTTTAATTGCGTTTATTCTATGTATTTACCATAGAAACTTAATTTGAACTAAATTTTTTGCTATATTGTTTTTAATTGACAACACTATTTGTAAATTTCTGTATATAAAATGTTGTTTGTAAATCATACTTTCGTGTTGAAAACAATCTTGCAATGATAATAAATCGCACATGTATGATGTATTACCGAAAACACAAACATACATAAAAAACATCTAAGATATTTTGCAAATATGTAACAATGTTTTATTTGACTTTCAGAGAAAATTCAAACTACCGGTAATGTGCCAAGGCAGTAGATGTGGAAAAAGAAAATCCAGTGCAGTTTGAGAAGAATGACAAAATGAAAATACAATAAAATATTAATAAAGAAAAAAAAATGACCAAAACCTGACGTAAATTACGTCAATTTCTAACCAGAATTTGACGTCCGAGTATGGACGTAATTCTGACGTCAAAAATGACGTCAATGTGACTTTCACTTTTGACTACTATTTGACGAAAAACTGACGTCAGAATTTGACGTAAATCTGACGTAAATATGACGTCCAATGCCTGCTGGGATGTTATAGGAGTAGGCCTGTGCCTGCTGCCCGTTGAGCTGAACAGCTGACTTCGTCATCAAAATGACGGCATGAATGCTCATGAAACTCAAACGTATTAGCACCATATTGAATAACACCATACACATGGCGTCAAAACATAGTGCTGTATCACCATTGTGGCACTATAATCTCATAGAGCATAAACAGATATAAGAAATGAAATTACGATTACTAAGTCAAATGATTAACGCTTTGCTTTCTTCGTCAGATCGTGTCTGTGTTGCAGCATGTCTCATATAATAGTCAATAGAATATTGAATAGTCTCGCCCCCCCCCCGCACCGAATTTCGAAGCTTTAATTGACGATTGATTATGATATCGATGCTTACAGTGAGTAGGCATAATTATATTCTGAATACCAGACCCCGGGCACTAATTTTGCTAACTGAATAGCCCTGGCCCCGCTGTATCCCCTTCAATTTTTCCATCCACCGATTTGCTGATAAAGGAATATACTGTACAGTAATGGTTTTTGGCAATTTTTGGTGATTTGGAATAGAAATATTCCAGGTTTCATCTCATAAAATTTATTCAATTTCCCGTTGTTTATCTATGGAGCTATACAGAATTGTCTACTCAGCTAATTTCATGTGACCACGGACTTAGATGCTATCTAAGTCCGTGATGTGACGTAGTCACGCCATACAAAAATAGGATGTTGTAAATGAATTATTTGTCACACCCAATGGAAAACTGTTAAACAACTGTTAAATATTATGAGATGAAAAAGGAAACAATTCAAGAAAATTCATTGAAAAAAAGTTTGAAATACAGATATATATAAACTGTAGATCATAATAGCAAAATAAAAAAAAAATGAAAGACTTGGAAGGCTCGTCACAGTATATATCCCTTAAATCCCTGTATTAAAAATGAATGTATTTTAAAATCACACCACTTTTTTTCAAATAGATTATTTATGGTACATGGATGAAATGATAAATGTACACTTGCCAACCTTTTTTTGTCATGGGAGAAAATATTTGGATCAAAATACCAAAAATGATTTCAAATTAAGGGTTAGCAATCTAGATAGTCTAAGGAATCTTGAAAAAGGAAACAATTGCAGGGATAAATTGATTCTGATATGCCAGTTCCTATTTTCAGAGGAAAGAGGATGAGTATAATTTTAAGGTTACATTTAAATTTCAAATCCAAAATGTATCAAGAATTCAGTTGTGCTATGAAATATTTCTATAGTGTAGTGGTCATCACACTTGCCACTTTTTGGTGGGAGACCCAGGTTCAATTCCTGGTGGAAATGATAGCACAAATTGAAATTAATGAAACATAGAATATAGAAGTAACATGTAAACATAAAAAGATAACTACGAGTAACTAGATAATAAAACTCTTCAATAGATGATTTGCATTTCTCAATGACATAAGCGGCTTTTTTGCAATGATGTGGGGAACACCCGACAAAAACAGTACTTTCGGTTATGCCCGACATAGGACATCAACATGGTGAAGCACTGCTGTTGGGGTTGTTGCCGGAATGACGACCGCTACAAGGATGAAGAACATATGCAGGGCGTGTTTTTTATACCTTTCCCTAAACCTAAAACACAATCTGACAAATGTAGGTTATGGGTTTCATTGTGTGGGCGTAAAGACTGGGGGGTAACTAATGTCAACAAACACACATATATCTGCAGCAAGTATTTCGTTGGAGGAAACGGTCCAACTACAGACTTCCCAAATCCTTTTCCTGCATCTGGCACGGCCATTGATTTGAAAAGATCAAAGAAAAAACCTAGGCCTTACCCCAGACCCAGAGCCTTGCCAGTGTCCGTTATAAAGAAAGGTAAGGTTAACGTTGTAACTGTTGTATCAGAGTTAACATATTTAAGATTTATGTCGGTGGGGGCGGGGCTCAGTTTCAGGATTTTCAGTTGCAACAGTTAATAATCACAATACTGAAAACCACTATTGATGCACATTCTAAACTTCATAAAAAATCGGGGTACCAATGAACAGGTATGAGGTTTTACTTTTCGTATAAATATTGGATTTGTCATACTTTTTTTTTGTATATTTCTGAAAATCCTAAAATCGGACACTTGTGATTCATATACGGTATGGATGTACATCCATCTAAGCTGATGTTACAATATATTGTCCATTTTGTATCATTACATAATTTCAGTTAGAAGTGTGAATATGTTTCAGATTTTTTATAGCAATCTGATCATACTGATTAAAATGAGCTATTATTTTTATAGCAACCCTTCAAGAAAAAAAATATCATATAATTCCTGAACAATTTGAGGCACTATACAATTGTATTCACAAATTACAACAAATATCAAATAAGAGGTATATGGATAATTTTAATGCATTTTTAGAAAATAAATTCTATATCTCTTCATACCTTTTATAAAACGTATTCATAAACAAACTCAATAATGTAACATTTTTCATGAATCAATAATGTGGAAGGTCAAAAAATATACAAAATTCAATGTTACAGGTCACAATGACAACAGCACCCAACCGGTTCAGCAGCAGGACCACAATGAATTATCCAGTATCTTCAGTAAGTGTTTAGAATATTTATGAAAAACCTAGATGATTATTCAGTAGATTCTTAGCAGTTTCATTCTTATATCAGCCAGGCCATCAGATCTGCATGAAACATACCTCTTATAATAGCAATGCTAAATCAATAGCTGTCAGTTATAAAATTACTTGATAAAATATAAAAAAAACTGATTAGTGTCTTAAACATAATTCCCATTCTCTATGTTACAGATGACCATGACTACACAACTCCTCCTAGTGTTCAAGGAGACAGAGGAACACAGACAGTGTTTGTTTCCACAAGAGAATTTGGAACACAGACTGAACTTACTCTTGATAATTTGAGGAATTATGATGACCATCAACTACAGAATGAAAATCAAATGCGGCGTCATCTTACAGTTTCTGATATTACAAAGGATGATGATTCTTGTAAATTTTACACAGGTACAAAGTGAAACATCATGTAGTATGTAAATGCATGGTACATGTTTAAGTGTTTAAGTGTACTTTTTTCTATACTCCTGATGCGAACAAGAGCTATTTAACCTACTCTTTATCTGTGGTTCAACTGATATTACCTAAATTAAGAGAAGCTGCATTCACATTAACAAAGTTAAAAAAAAAAAAGATAATATATCCAATCCATTTTTCCATGTGAGTTTCTTAACTGGAAGAGTCTTAAAATTATTTAAATCGATATCATCTGAGCTATTGACTCAAAGCCATTTTTCATGTTATCTGAGGCTGAGTGCAAAGCGTTGACGTAACATAGTCCAACATGGCGTCAGAAATGACGTCACAATAGCCTGATTTAAATAAGTGTCATCTAAGCGATTGATTCAAAGCCATCATACATGTTAAGAGACGGAGTGCAAAGCTTTAATATAACATAGTCCAACATGGCGTCAGAAATAACGTCATGTGATTTGAATTGCAAATTGTAGTATACAGTGTGAAATACTTTAATTTGGTTTAGTAATGATATATAGGCAAAGGTAACACAGAATGTAAATAATATGTTGTGACTCATAATTGTTACATTAGTCATTGTCAATATTGATATGGATAAGCTATATAAACCATTCATTGAGTTATCCATCCAGTAGTAGGGGTAAGAAATTTGAATAGATTGAAGTATGCATATATATTAAATGAAGAAATTTAACTAGTAACTGTTGAGAGAAATTTATCTTGAAAAAATAGAAATCGCCTTATAATATTTGATGTCTAAATATAGCTACATATGTATTCAGAAGTGCATGTGTCTAAGTACATGTCCTTATATTTATTTAGTTAAGTGTTTACCTTTAGTTTCCAAACAGACAGGATTTACATTGAGTTTTAATATGCTCTTTTTAGGGTTGTCAATTGCATTGCTGTCATTGGTGTTTGGATGGCTGAGGAGAAAGGCTGAAAACATGTCCTATTGGTGTGGAGCAGATACTAACAAGGACAAAGTTGAGGTAAACTGGTGAAAACAGTGTGTATATATATATACAACTATTAACAGTAGTACTGGTACTTAAGTATTTAATTTTACAAAGGAAATAAATTGTTTTCAGCAGAATCGCATGTATTATTTCAGTGACATTTTAACTTTTTTAAATTTCAATTACTCAATACAAGAAAAATAATGAATACTTCTTCGTAAGTCAAACTGTGTATGGAAGGAAATGATTACAAAATATTAGTTTCAGAACCAAATGAATGATAGGAAACTTTTTTCAATTTCAGGTATCCAATTATGGGAGACCAAGATCTCTGTCATTATGGCAAGAATTCCTTATGTCTCTGCTTCGTCTGAGGAGAGGCTACGATAATACCACACTAGGAAAACAGTTCGGCATTTCACCAAGTTCTGTGAGTCGTATATTCTTCACATGGATGTGTCTCATGTCCCATGAGCTAAGGTTTTTAGTAATTTGGCCATCCAGGGAACAATGTAGAAGGTAGTTACCAATGTGTTTTAAATGGTTTCCCAAGACAAGGTGTGTTATTGACTGTACAGAGTTTTTCATACAGAAGCCTAGCATGCCTTCCTCTCAAAGGATTACCTGGTCATCATACAAGCATCATAATACATTTAAAGTGTTAATGGGAATAACCCCCAGAGGATCGTTTAGTTTTGTGTCTGGGGCATTTACTGGTAGCATTTCAGATAAAAAAATAGTCCGGCAGAGTGGAATTTTGGAGAAGGTGGAGTATGGGGATGACATTATGGCTGATCGGGGTTTCCTTATCCGAGGAGAACTTGCGTTAAGAGGTGCCACTCTGAATATGCCACCATTTGCCATGGGTAGACAGCTTTGCAGCAAAGCCACAACCAAGACTAGAAGAATTGCCCATGTAAGAATTCATGTTGAGAGGGCTATAGGACGTTTAAAAAACTTTTCTCTGCTCCAAGGAGTCATAAGTTTGAAACTTAAGAATGTGATTGATGATGTTGTGATGGTTTGTGCAGCACTGTGTAATTTGGACAACCAACTTGTGAAATAATGATTATTATTTGAATCTATACTGAAAAGATTGCTCTCTTGAATGGGTAGGTAATGCTAACTGAGATAAATATCTATATATATATATAGAGATTTTTGAAGTATGTGTCACTCTCTGGATTTTTCCTAGGATTTTTTAGGATTATTAGCAATATTTTAATATAAAGGTCTTGCAGTGGAAGAGATTTAGGTAAGTCTAAGATACATAAATACATAGTCTTAAACAATAAGTTAAAATAAACACATGTAGGCTTTAATAATGAGTTAAAATAGATACATGTGGTTTTTTTTCTGTGATTCAACTATTGAATTTGTATTCACAGTGTATCATCTCGTATTTCAGAGATCAGACTATTTAACAAATGTTGCTCAAAGCAATACTACACCTTGTAAATCATGTTGTCAAAGAAGCCTTGATTGAACTCACACTGAGCAACATGGATGCCTTTGCGAGTGTATATCACTAAATCAGTGGAAGAAATCTCTAGAATACCCATTTGTGCCTGAACCTGATGGTAATACTCGCTTTTCTCTGCTACCACCCATTTCCCTTCAACAAGTTCACATCCTTTATGTATAGCTGCCATCTTTGGATTTTCATTTCTTAATGAATAAGGACATTTGATTTCAATATTTTTATCTTCATGAGATGGATTCTTACACTTACAGGAGAAAACACCATCACTGCTACAGCCTATATAGCATTTACAAGAATAGACAGTTAACCCCTTTTGTGTGATTTTGCATCCTAAATGTTTCCTTCTGTTTGCATGCAAGTACAGATCACGACCCTTTTCTTCATTTTTCTTACCCCATTCTAGAGGTGCTGGATCATTATTACTATCGCTATTGATGGCATATTTACCAAGCAAAGATTTGACTAAGGAGGGTGGGTTTCTCTTGTTGTCAATGGTATCACAAACTTTCCTAAAACTTGATGCAGTAATCATGCCTAAACGTAAAGCATTCCAGGTTTTGTTTTGAGCTTGACCAACAGTTGTCTGTTCAATATATGCTATCTGGTCAGGTGACAATGTTAGTGAATCATGTTTTTTTTCCAAGAAGTCTCTACTAAGGTCTGAAGAATTTTCTTGGTCTTTTTTGACTTCTTGTTCCAGATAACTTACTACATTTTGTCTAATGGAAAGTTGCATACATTTTTTATCAACCTTTCTATCAATCTTTTCTTCTGGCTCATCCATAAGAAGCAAGTCCAATGCTTGAGCATTTGGAGAAATCTGTGAATCAACAGGATTTATAATCAGGTAAGAATTATATATATCGATAGTACAATGTATTTCATCACTTGGAGGCTTTAAAAGCCAGTCATTGTCTGAGACTCGGGTAGTTATGGTGAGTTTTGTTTATCTAACATTTTCTTTGGAACAATACACCAGACATGACTTCAAAATTACTGATTGATTGATGGAAATTAAATGTTTGAACTTTTTATTTGTGGTTTTGATATTGACACAGAAAAAACTTGATCTTTATTTTTTTTAAAATATATTATGTATTTATGTACCTCCTTCAAGGATAGTGCGAAAGATTTTATCTGATCCTGAGTAATCGTGTTCCTATGACTGCGGATTCGTGGGTCATATGAAGTAGTTGACGGGCCGTCATCACTATGTTTCAGACTGCTGTATCTATCATATAAGAAAATATTTCATACTAGTTTTGTATACATTTTATACTATGCAATACAGTTACATTTTTTTTTTGTAAAATTGTGCCTACTGTAATCTCAGAGAAAGAAATAATAAAACAAAACTCTTTCCATATTGTATCCTGAAATACTGGAGTTAAGTATTGCACCACAAAGTCTGTCCGAATGGATGCGGCATGTACACTGTACATAAAAGAATGAAACTTTCAAAATTTATTGAAATTATTTTCATCAGTTTTCCAGACATCCAATGAAGGTGGTTCTTTTTACACTAGTTATAAATATCTGTGGAGTTGTATATTTCCTGTGTATAGCCTAGGAATTGGCAGACCACCACATGTATATATAAAAGTTCTCTCCATCAGTTACAGATTTCTGCTCAAAGTTTTCTAACTCATACAATGCAGCAGAAACATGGCGACATGCACCATCTGCCCTGTAAACATGTAACATTGGAGGAATTTTAAATGGATCTTTGTATTTGCATCAAATGTATATATGTATATGCAAGTAAACACTTTTGGAATTATATAGATGAGTCAGGTATATTTAACTTCAGCATAAAATTTAGATATCAGTTTCGGTAAATTATACTTGTTCTTAGAGCTGAAATGTTTCTAATGGCATTTAAATTTTCATTCAGTATTTTATGAACTTATTTGTAATAAATATACATGTACATGTAGATTCTGCTGTATGAAAGGTGTTTACGTTGCGATAAATGTTCATTGATGATTAGTTAATGTATTGTATTTTGACCACATAGGATACTAAAGGGAAAAGTATGAAAGAAAAAATGGTTGTTTTTTGTTTAAAACATATGATAAACTTTGAAAAATAAGAGAGCAAACCTAAGACATTTTTTTTTTAAATTTCTGAATTGAATATAGTCTAGTAGATTCTTTTTTTGAATTCCAAAAAAGGGATAAGGAGAAATTTGAAATAAGATGAGAGCAGGCCTGATATCAGACTTAAGCCTACAGTAGGCCTAGTTATTTTATTTTCTAAAGCTGAAAGAAGTTGTCATAAGCTTACCCTCCTGTGCATGTACAGTATGCTGTCTTGACCTCACTATGTGCCTTGTCAATCAAAATCCAAAGATCATAATACTTTTTGTTTAGGTATGTGGTTTCTCTCTGTGTTGGTTTACATTTAGCTTTAAATAAACAAACAGGGTGTGATTTCAGTTCATTGAACAACAGCTCCTCTATGTGACCGTCAATAAAAAGTCGGTAATCTTCACACGATTTGTATGCCTTGAGTTTCTTTTTGTCATAATCTGCTTTACTGTTGACGAGGTAGTTGAATATATCGTACAGAGACAAAGCAGGTATATCTGAAAAATCTGTAGAATAGCCAGGTGCAGTAAATGGATCGTCGAAAGGACAACCAGCAGATCGGATTTTATCTAGTAAAAGACTTGTGTCACCTTTACACGATACACAGTCTGGGTCGACCGGTAGATTGAGTGTTTGTACGTATACTGCTTCACAAAGGTTTACAAGATTCTTTCTTAAAATCGCAGTAACAGATATACCTCTCCTTGTAAGATAACTCTTTAACTCTGGTACTTTCAGTGAAGTAAATTGTGATATTGACATTTTAACATGATTAAATTTGCCGGCAAGATCTGTTTACCTTGGATACGCGAAGGAATGTCGGGTGTCACGTGACTTCCGCGATTAGGATTACCGCCCCTGAATTACAATGGCGGCTTATGCAAATGGTCTATTTATTTCCCATTATTTGATACACTCTATATAATATTTTCAATGTTTTTGTTTATTTGTTCTGTATTTGGGTTTATATTTTCTTTGCCGTACTGTGTTCATACAACTTGGGCATTTGCGAATTGTGATATGATCTTAAACTAGCACATCAATTTTGTTTTCATTTAACTACATTGTATCAAAGCCTTTAGTGTTCAGACATCCAGTGATCGGGCCACCATGCGTCCATGATAAAATATATATTTCAAGACATACCAATTTTTTTTGGATCAACCTATTTCTTTTTATAAGTCAAATCTTATTCCGGCACATAATATGTAAATGATTTGAAGGTATTAAGTTGCGTTTCAAACTACGTTCCATAAAGAAAATATTACATAGGTGATCAGTCACCAGACTATTTTTTTTCCTCAATATATATATTATACATATATATATATATATATATATATATACAATGTATAAACAAGTACTAATGTTCTTATGTGATCATTTTGCTATCACAAATTTGGTAAGAATCCCATAATCAGGAAGATTGTTACTTTAAGCTTTGCCAGATTTTCATGGATATCAATAGGTGATAAAATGTACTCTTAGTTTCCCAGGAAATTTCATGTTAGTCATGATTTGTATGTAAAGAACATTTTTGGGTATACTTATTATTTAAACTGCACTTGAATGATTATCATTTCAATTCATTTGACTGCATTCTGATGGTATATGTATGAAAATTAACAACCTGGCCCATCTCGAAGGGCTCCAAAGAGGGCAAATTGAATTAATTTTCAATAATCATTTTCTTTAGATCCAGACATGCTAGAATTAAATATTCTTCATTGTTTTATATATTTCACTATCCTTGTGTCATTCATTAACTCCTCAGAGTAAATTGTATAAATTATACACATACATATATATATGAATAATATGTTATATTTACATTTGCTCTGCATCCTTCCACTGTAATGCATGTGAAGGCAAATGCTGTACAGATTGTAACAACACTGACATCATTAATATCTTGTGACTTGATAAGTTGATTTGCTGCTCAAAACTGTTCTAAATAACTAAATAATAAATCACAGTATTTCTATAAAAATGTAAATATAAGTAATGAATGTTTTAGCAAATGTTGTTACAGTCCTATAACATACATTGCTATTGATGACAAAGGTAATAAAGCCTGGTTAAGTATTGCCACCCTTAAGCTTCTTTGTGAAAATTATCAGCATCATATATGTTGGACAATTATTTTGACTGGAGATCTTTCAAACTTGAGATAGTTTTTCACTATGACATAAGTTGTGTTTTCCTCAAAGTCAGTTTGATTCGACTATATTTGAAAGAGTAACTTCCCCCTTTTTATATTTCACTATCTAAATCTTGTCCCATAGTTTTAACTGATCACTTTCAAACTTTGTGCATTTATTCACCATTACATGAAGTTGGGTTTTCCTGAAAATCTATATGGTTCTACTATATTTGAAAGTTTTTACTAAATCTTGTAGTTTGTTCTAAATATTGCATCAATAGATCATCATAAACAAGAGGCCCAGAGGGCCTGTATCACTCACCTGGCTTTCAGTAAATGCAACAAAAAGTTATGTGTACATGTGTTAAATGTTAAATAACATAAGATTTTCCAGTGTTGGATTTGCCGCAAAATTGCCTTTAATGAACTCTTAGCTTTCTGATTCAAAAGAGCATTTAGAGGAAATTTATTTGAAATTGGTTCATATTAAATATTATGCCCAGCAATTGTAGTGTTTTGTGTTGGGAAGTCTGCAAGGGGTGTGGCAGTCGCTAGGATAAAATCTGAAATCATGTTTGTGATCGTCTCTTTACGCCAAGCAATGGTATATATAAGTTTTGGGATGGGGATCTCAACCGTTTAAGTGTTATGAATCAGGAGTCTATATGCAAGGGCGTGGCAGACCCTGGAGTCAAATCTAAAATCATATTTATGATCGTCTCTCTATGCTCAGTAATTGCATATATAGTTATGGGGTGGGGATCTCAACCGTTTAAAAATTATGACTCAAGAGTTAAGTCTGCAAGGGAGTGTCAGACTCTTGGGTCAAATCTAAAATCATTTTTGTGATTGCTTCTTTATGCTCAACAATTGTATATATATAGTTACGGGATGGGGATCTCAACCGTTTGAAAGATGACGTAACACACAAATGTGCTGCACCCTTTAAATTTAGTAATAGATACAGCATGCCGAAAAAATTAATTGAACGGCACCATACAACTGTTTCGTCCTCCTAGGACTATTCAGTGATGCTAGGGGCCAAAAGGTGGGAATCCAAAATTTTTAAACTAATGTAGAAGCAGAAGGGTCAGGTGCCTAAAACCCATTTAATTTATGAATTTAGAAGTAAGTTATGACTCAAGAATTAAGTCTGCAAGGGAGTGGCAGACCCTGGAGTCAAATTTACAATCATATTTGTGATCGTTTTTTTATGCTCAACAATTGTATATATATATAGTTATGGGGTGGAGATGTCAACAGTTTGAATGTTATGACTCAAGAGGTAAGCCTTCAAGGGCGTGGCAGACCCCGGAGTCAAAGCTAAAATAATATTTTTGATCGTCTCTTTATGCTCAGCCATTGTATATATTGTTTTGGGGTGGGGATCTCAATCATTTAATAGTTATTACTCAGGAGGTAAGCCTGCAAGGACGTGGCAGACCCTGGAGTCAAATCTACAATAATATTTGTGATTGTTTTTTTTATGCTCAGTAATTGTATATACAGTGACGTGCCAAAAGTCTTTTTTTTTATTTTGCTATATATATTCTTTGTATTTCCAACTTTTTTTTCAATGAATTTTCCTGACTTCGTTTATGGATCATTTTAAATGGAATTTTGTGTACTTAAAGAGAATTGTTTCCTGTTTAATCTCATAATATTTTCACTGTTTTCCGTTATGTATAACTAGAGAAATCAAACTTTATTGACAGCATCAAATTTTCGGGACGTCATTTTGACGTTATTTTGGTAACGTTATATAGAGAAATGGCGTCACACGGAAATTAGCAGTGTAGACAATTCTGTATAGCTCCATAAATACACAATGGAAAATTAAATAAATATTATGAGAGGAAACTTTGTATATTTCTGTACCAAATGCCAAAAAATTGTCAAAATCCTTCCATAAACGAAGTCAGGAAAATTCATTGAAAACAGTTGGAAATACAAAGAATATAAAGCAAAAAAAAAAAAAATGAAAGACTTTTGGCACGTAACTGTATATAGTTTTGAGGTGGGGATATCAACCGTTTGAAAGTTACGGGGACATTTGCGCTTAATTGATTGACGGTAAGAGTAAGTAAGTGAAGACTTAAACGAGATATCTTGTAGACTTTCTTAAATAAGTTTCTAAAACCATCAACAACACAACGCGTGTCCATATGAAGTATTCTGTTCGTTTTGTCACCTAAAACCCTTACTTTGGCGCCCGAGATGTACACAATGTATCATATAATGGTTACTGAACTACGTGCGCTCGCTTTTAGGCAGTGCCTATTTCATATTAGAAAGTATATATATGTGTAGTGTGTCTAAAATTAGTTAGCAGAGTGGGTATAAAAAGGGCTGCAGTTAGCTGTTAGGGTATCACATTTGGATTACTTTTGGGGAAACTTTGAGAGGACTTTGAGAGACTTAGGAGACGCGGGGAGACATGCTTAATTAGATGATAGGAGAGTGACATTGGGATATCTGGAATAGGGAGAGATGTTTAGAATTCGGAGAGTCGTGTTTAGATTTTGGGAACTAGTTGATACTTGATTAGGTAGTTAGATATAGTCATAGTTCAGATTTAGTGTATCCGTAGGAAGTATTTCATAAATATTGTGTTCATCTTTTGTGTGATTCTTGTCTTGTAAATTTTGCTGATATTTTAATAAATCTTGTGTTGATTTGAAAAGTACTAGTCAGTTCTAATTTGGTGTCAGAAGTTATACTATAAAAACGCTACAAATGGTGTCAGAAGTGGGATAATCAAAAACGCTACAAATGGTGTCAGAAGTGGGATAATCAAAAACGCTACAAAATGTTACCTATTGACCATGTAGTTGGATAATTTCCAGACTTAAAAACATTATTAAATAATTCAACAAGGCAAGGCAAAAATATATCTTTACCCTTAATAAAATATTCATTGATTAGTAGATCCTGACCACATGCTTTTGATGTGCTTAACTTATTAATAGCAGTAAGGATTTCGTTTCCACTTATATTCCTGAAAAGCAGAATTCTGAACAACTTCTACTACATGATTAGCTAGGGGGAGAGGGGACATCACCCCCGATAAAAGCCCGGGTTGCCGGGGTGGCAAATACAAAGCAATAGCTACCTGGCCAGGCTGTAGCCAAGAAAACAATTATAACTCTATTCAAATCGACATTATTCGATCAATTTTCGACACGGATTCATAATTGTTGCTGCTACGTTATCTGAACAACATATACTACATGATTAGCTGGGGGGACAGGGTACAACATCCCCGGAAAAAGCCTGAGAGGCCGGGGTGGCAAATACAAAGAAACGGTTACCTTGCAGGGCTGTAGCCAAGAAAACAATTAAAACTCTATTCAAATCGACATAATTCTGTCCAATTTCCACACAGATTAATAATGTTTGCTGCTACGTTATCTGAACAACATATACTACATGATTAGCTAGTAGGACAGGAGATAACATCCCCGGTAAAAGCCTGGGCGGTCGGATGGCAAATACAAAGTAACGGCTACAGTGCCATGCTGTTATCAAATAAATAATAATAACTCTATTCAAATCGACGTAATGCAATCTATTTTCACCACAGATTCAAAATTTTTGCTGTTACGTTATCTGAACATAAATTTCACCCCCTCCTCAGGGAGGGAATATTAAGTCCGGGGGCATGAAGTTCACAATTTGATAAAACACCTTAAGACATTTCCTTTTATGAAGAGTAGTTTATTACAGCATATTTAAGTCTGAAGAAGAAGATTTTTGAAGTTTGAACTAATTTCACCCCCTTTTGGCCTCTCCCTCCTGCCCCTAGGGGGCTAGAACCATATAATTCAAAAGTTTGGCGCATCTTCGGCTAGAGTTTTAAGAAGAAATTGAAAATGTAATTTGTTTATGGACGACAGATAGAAGATGATTAGAATAGGTCATTTGAGACTTAGTCTCATGTGACCTAAACATATACTGCACTCATTGTAACATCTACATATATTTGATTGTCAATATCTCACTTCTTGCTTTAATCAAGGCGGCTGGGTTCTGTCTCCAGGTCGGGATATACCAAAGTTCTTAGCAGCCGTACTTGTTAACGACTGGTTCACCCATTGTCAGTAAAATTTGACCTAGAGGGGTGCTGTGCTTGGTGACTTCATCAAAGTATTTCAATGAGACAACCCTCCAATGTTCGTATCAGCAATTGCAAGATTATTACAATTACGTAAGTACATACATAAAACACATACTCTTATACAGCACTCATTGGGAGTCTTATAATGACCTCAGTTAATTTTAATAGGACTCGTCATATACTTTGAAATGTTGATATATCAAGGTTGAAATACTCTAAACAAGCCTTTCATAATGTTGAAATAATTAAGACAATCTCTTCACAGGGTTGAAATAATCTAAACAAGCTCTTCACAATGTTGAAATACTCCAAACAAGCTCTTCACAAAGGAAAATCTACATACTCCAAACAAGCTCTTTACAATGTTAAAATATTCTAGTCAAGCTCTTTGCAATGCTAAAATACTCTTAACAAGCTTTTCAAAAGGTTAAACTATTCTTAAAAGCTCTTCACAATGTTGAAATACTTTAAAAAGCTCTTCACACTCTTGAAATACTCTTCAAAATATTGAAATATTCTAAACAAGCCCTTCAAAATGATGAACTATTTCAAAAAAACTCTTCATAGTGTTGAAATACTCTTAACAAGCTCTTCACAAGGTTAAAATACTCTAATCACGCCCTTAAAAAGGCTGCAATACTACAAGCAAACCCTTCACTATGTTGAAATATTCTAAACAAGCTCAACACAATGATGAAATATTCTAAACAGGCTTTTCACAAGGTTTAAGTACTCTAAACAAGACATTCACAATGTTGTAATACTATAAACAAGCTCTTAACAATGCTTAAAAATTCTGAACAAGCTCTTCATTATTTTGAGATACACTAAAAAGCTCTTCACAATCTTGATTTGCTTTTAAAAATCTCTGCAAAATGTTGAACTATTTCAAACAAGCTCTTTACAATGTTGAAATACTCTAAACAAGCTCTTCATAAGGTTACAATACTATAAACAAGCACTTTACAAGGATGAAATATTCTTAACAAGCTCTTCAAAATGTTGAAATATTCTAAACAAGCTCTTCACAAAGTTGAAATACTCTAAACAAGTCCTTCAAAATGCTGAAATATTCTTAACAAACTCTTCAAAATGTTTAAATACTCTAACAAGCTCTTCACAAGGTTGAAATATTCTTAACAACCTTTTCACAAGGTTGAAATACTCTAATCACGCCCTTAAAAAGGCTGCAATACTACAAGCAAGCCCTTCACAATGTTGAAATATTCTAAACAACATCTTCACAGGGTTAATATATTCTAAACAAGCTCTTCACAAGGTTGAAATACTCTAAACAAGCTTTTCACAATGGGAACGAAATCCAAACAAGCTCTTCACAAGGGAAACGTACTCTAAACAAGCTCTTCACAAGGTTGAAACATTTTAATCAAGCTCTTCGCAATGCTGAAACAATCTAAATAAGCTTTTCACAAGGTAAAACTATTCTAAACAAGCTATTCACAAGGGGAACATACTCAATAAAAGACCTTCACAATTTTTAAATATTCTTAACAAGCTCCTCATAAAGGGAACATACTCTTAACAAGCTCTTCACAAGGTTGAAATACTTTTTAACAAGCTCTTTACAAGGTTGAACTATTCTAAACAAGCTCTTCATAAGGTAAAACTATACTTAACAATCTCTTCACAAGAGGAACGTACTCGGAACAAGCTATTCACAAGGGGAACATACTCTTAACAAGCTCTTCACAAGATTCAAATATAAACAAGCTCTTCACAAGATTCAAATATTCTAAACAAGCTCTTCACAAGATTCAAATATTCTAAATAAGCTCTTCACAATGTTGAAATACTCCAAACAAGCTTTTCACAAGGGGAACGTCCTCTTACCAAGCTCTTCATAGGGGGACGTTATCTAAACAAGCTTTTAACAAGGTTGAATTATTCTAAACAAGCTCTTAATACTGTTAAAATACTCTAACAAAGCCCTTCACAGGGAGAACGTACTCTAAACAAGCTCTTCGCAAGGGCAACGTACTCCAAAGAAGCTCTTCACAAGGGGGACGTACTCTTAATAAGCTCTTTACTTGGTCGACACAAGTTAATAGAACAAGGACAATTCAAATGCATACTTTTTGAATAAAACGTTTTATTTTCACATAGAATTGTTTTGATGTATTTTGACTTTTTAACATTAGTGTTACCTATTAATTTAATATCTTTATTGAGCTTTAGAAAATGATTTTTTCTTTTTAAATGCTGTTTATTGCCTTCAATGTATGTAAAAGATATTTTAACTTCAGAGTTTGTGTTGGGTGTTTTGCTGTTATCCCGTCCACTCATTCCCGTGCCGCCTGTAAAATAAAAACAAGTACTTCAATTACAGCATAAATTATTTTACCGCTACTTGTATGGTATAACTGTTTTTATACTGATGTTATACTGATATTGTATTGGTATGATACTGGTATGGGTTAACAATACGGAAATTAAAGCAGAACGATTGCTTTTAAAATGGGAAAGAACACCAAGAATCCTGTTGATTTAAGCACATCTGCAATTAAATAAATTTCATTGATAAACTCTTAGGACTGAAGGTTTTTAATTTAGTTGAACTTTGACCGGAAATCACGATTGTTGATGTCGTCATCGTTTGTTGACGACGTCACAACTTGGCGGGAATATATGCGAGATGATGCGTTTTCGCGCAAATAGTGCCCGGTTCACTCCAAAAATCAACACTGACACTGCTGATTTAATATTGTAGTAGAAACAGGTCACACGACTCGTGGTTATTGGATATGGAATGTATTTCACTCTCATTAATTATTTTTTAAAAGTTACAAAAGACACTCGCAAAAGCTTGTGTATTTTGTAACTTTAAAAAAAAAATTAACTCGAGTGAAATAAATTCCATATCCAACAACCACTCATTGTGTAACCCCTATGATTACTTCCAACAGCTTTACACCATATTATTTAACGTTTTCAAATATAAAGATGATGGTACCCCCCCCCCCCCTCTCTCTCTCTCCCTATAGGATAGATCACTCAATTGGTAGAGAATAGGTTTAGAGCTTGAGGGTCCAAGATAAATTCTTGTATGATCCTGCAGTGACGGGTTTCTATGCATATTTCCCCAAACCTGTGCTCCGCAAGTGTGCGTCAAAACGTGCACTATATGACGCTTCTTTGGGTATTTAATACAGATAAATCTATCGGAATTGAGTATCTATTATTAAGTAAGCGCTAAAAAGAAAGTCACAAACGGTTTCCTTGACCTTTGAATCAGTAACCTTGACTTCTTTAACCTTGACGTTTGGTCAGTTGACTCCTTGTTTTAACGGGGCATCCCGCGAAAGCCTAAATGCCAGTTCTTGATTGTAATGTACATGGTGTCTGCACTACTAACTATATTTTGCTGTTATACCAATATTTAAAGTCCGCTCAAAATATTTATATTGACCACTTGCAAAATCGCATTCCTCGGGAAAGCCCCGATAAAAATAGCGGTAATGACGTATCGTGACAGGTTTATCGCAAGTCACCTGGCCGGTTTGACGAAAGAGGCCGTAAGGGAGGGGACGCGTAATGTATACGGCTGATAAAACAGTGACAAAGTCCGTGTATAAACTTATTGAATCCCATTCACATTATAATCAGACATTCATTGCACACTTGCCGATATTCAAATGAAGAAATAGTTGTCGGCATCTCGGCATCATTTATCGACACCACAGGCACGTGTGGCCAGGAGAATAACCATCTATATATATAAAATATAGAATATAGCGAAATTTGAAAAAATAAAATAAAAAATATTAACTAAATTTTCCAATTCTCTTTCAAATTTAGTTTATATATTTTATTTTAATTTTTCAAATTTCGCTATATTCTATATAGATGGTTATTCTACTGGCCACAAATACCTGTGATCAACACCAGGAATTATCTATATTACATGTATGTATACCTGAGCGAGACCGGTACACATGAGTACAGAATATGTAAAACCACGGACTAAGTTAGCACCCTCTAATCTAATTCCATAGTAAAACAGAGATTCTATGTTAAAGGTAATATTCACGAATCCTCCTTTTCAGATGATTTCTCAAAAAGTATGAATGCTTGGAAAAGTACAAAAATAAAATGACATGGAATTTTTGCGTTTGAGGATTTATTTTTTTCAGACTATCCATCTATATATGCATTTCCATACGTTAACACTTATCACGGAATGTGAATATTTAAGTCCATGCACTCATATTATTCACCACACACTAAAAATGATTACATGATACGTTGTATCTTGTAAGTGAAAAGGTCTTTATATTCAGCAAATTAACTATATCATACCGTTTTATTGGACCATGAAATAATCAAAGTACTGAAAGTACTGTCAGCTAAGGCAAAAGTGTGGAATGCTGAACGAAACATAAAAAATAAGTCTGTTATCATGAAAGAATTGTTATGATCTTCAAAAATCAAACTCTTGTTAAGGTATTAACGGCTTGTGAAGAGATTATGAACTGAATTGTTAATTATTTTGTACTACTTTTATTATGAAGCATAACTCAATGTAAAAGGGTACCATTTTGAAGTTATTCTTGTATTAATATATATAAACTGTATATACTTATTGTATGCCTTTATAGGGTCTTTCGGTTATTGAGAAGTTGCTTGAAGATACTAAGACTTTTGACCCATGTGACATTGAAAGTAGGTCAAGGTCATTATAAAAAAACTTGGTCTACCTTCATCTCAGCATGCTATTGATTAAGTGAATCTGGTCTTGTCTAACAAAGTAACAAAGCAAAGACCATTGATGTTTCAAAGCGCCTTTGCTCAATATTTGACTACAGTATCTATGTTTTTAACTCAATTTTGAATTTGCATCAAATTATATATTGCTTAATAATATTCAGAGTTTCGTTAAGATTTAACAATACATGTATAGGTAAAGGAAGTTATCTTTCAGAAAGTTCTGATATCAAAAGCTGAACACACTAAAAAAAGCATAATAAATAACAGATATGTAACTCTTTTTATTGATAGTGAGCATTTAAAACTTCTTTCGAAATATTAATGTATACCAGGGATCTTATATTTATTCTAATGCTAAACATTTGGCATTAATTTTGAATCCACTGGACAACAATAAGTAGGCGACCATGGCCACAGTTTCTTTATTTTAAAAATATTTTTTTTTATGTTTTTTATTCTCATTTGCTCCCTGGTCACAGTATTACTAAAGTCATTAAATTGATCAAATTGAACACACAACAAGAGGCCAAAGGGCCTTAACGGCCATCTGACTATCAATTGAAAGTACATCACACTAATGTGTAAAACAGTGCACAATAAAGTTACCGAATTGCCGCATAGGTTGCCATGTCAAAGTTTTCTCCAACCATGAAAATAACATCACTTTAATGGACTTCTCTTCCTTAACACCCATCAATTTTCTACTCAACTGCACCAGTGGAGCTTGAGAAAAAGCTTAAAATGTGTTCTTCAAGATGGTGGCTGTGGCAGCCATATTTGATTTCGGACCGACTCGAAAAATAACAACACTTTTTCGAGACCATCTCAGGATCATTTCAGGTAAGTTTCAGCTTAATTGCATTAGTTGAACTTGAGATGAAGTTTGAAATATGTTTTTCAAGATGGTGGCTGTGGCGGCCATCTTGGATTTTGGATTGACCCAAAAAATACCAACACTTTGTCGGAACCATGTCAGGATCATTTCAGGCAAGTTTCAGCTCAATCCCACTGGTGGAATTTAAGAACAAGTTTAAAATGTGAAAAGTTTACGGATGGCGCACGGCGGACAACAACACACGAAGCACGACAACTATAGGTCATCCTGACCCTTTTGGTCAGATGACCTAAAATGTAGTTTACAACATTACACCCTTTTATGAGTTGGTAAATCTGATCAGTCACATTCATCAGGTTTTCAGCATCAATATTTAATGATTCAGTCAATCTTATATAATGAACAGAGTTCTCCACTCAGCAAACATTTTTTAAAGGCCCAATATATGTAACTTACGGGAAATTTTCGTGATTCTGAAAAATTCTGAAAAAAATCCAGTTGATTACCATGCAAAAATAAGCCTAAAACGAAATAAACCTGAGCGGTAACTAACAAGAAACTCTTGACAAAAAAAATCCAAAGAATTGAAAATAATCCAGGTGGGGCCCACTTCAACAACAAACCGAAGGTAGAAGACAGTTCGAAATGGACGCGTGTTTACAAATAGCGTGTTTCAACTGCTGCTGTACCTGTAACCGCGAAAGAATTCATCTTGAATATTGCTAATATCAGCTAATCTGAACTAAATCTATAAATATAATAAGTAATTAGGTTTGATTTTCGCTTCAAGTTTTGCCGAAAGTTACGTATATTGGGCCTTTAAAGAAAGAAAAATGTTTCCTGTTGGAAGTAGACTTATCTGTCATGTCTCATGAGTGAGATAAAATGGTTTATTCTTGATAACTGAAGCTGAATATTCCTTCTTTTTACTATACTATAAATACAGCCACTGACAGCTAGTTCAGTAGCAGATTCGACGCTGTCAATAGAATTCTTTTGAAAAAGTTCATAATGTCCTCAAATGTATGAGAGAGAGAGAGGGGTTCAGATCCTTAATTTCTCATCACCATTCTCTGATCAGTTACTGCTTTCCATGCTCAACAGTTTCCCTAAAACAGAAAATAGGCATTATTCAACGTCTTAATCAGATATATAGATAATATATATATATATATATGGAGACAATATGTGAAAAAGAAGCAAACCAAAGTGAGATTTTATACTAACTTAAGACATTTAAAAGAGTTCACAAACATTTCAATCTTTTGTAGAAATAACTAATGAAACCAATTTGAAAATACATTTCATCAAATTTAATTTATCAAACCACATGAGGACAGAAATGCCCCAAATTATTTTCTAAGATGGTGAACATTGTACATAAAAACGTACCAGGTAAAAATTCTTTCCCATTTGCATTGATATATACTATTCAGATTGAACATACAGTATATCAACAATCTGATACATTTGTAAATTTAAATCAGTACTCTTTAGGGGAAAAAAGGAGAAGCCTTTCATCTTCTATTGATATATTCTGATGAAAAGAAAAACAAGAAATATTGTGTTCAAAATATTTATTAACACTGTAGAATGACTATATACACATGCAAGACCATATGTCATATGTTTACGTCTGGGTGAAACAGGGGGTACGTTCAATGTTTTACCTACATTCGATGTATATCGAAACAAATTACAAATGTTTTGTGGCCTCCATGAAAAACAAAAATGATTTCTTTGTTACAGCGAAATCTTCAGATGCGCAAGATGGATCATGTGTGACATTGCGATATATACAAATGTATAGCAGGAACACAAGTCATTTTTGGTATAATAAAAGTATCCCTAATCCAATTAAGCAACAAGTTACATGTACATACATGTATACTATTTTAAACAAAGTTCATCAACAATTTTCAGTATGAATAAAAGTAACCTCATATATGCCTGTACTATTATAATTTTAAGTTCATAATATATTTCACATACATTCACACATGTTTTGATTAGCATGTGTCATTTCATAAATTTAGTTTTGAACTGCTAGACCCGATATCGATGACGTCTATAAAATTTCGAAAATAAAACGAAAACTGTCCAATCAAAGCTTCAATGAAAGCTAACATCACAATGAATCTATGATAAAATGTGTATAATATGTCTTTTTTCGGGTCCGTTTTTTTTCCAACGCTGCGCAATCAGTTTCCAACTTACTGATCATGAACTTAGCCTGGTCTACATTTATACATGTAGTTCGTCTGTAGCAAGACGTAAAAGATGTGCATTGATTAGGTTGCCTTACAAGCGTGAGCTGTAGGGAATTTCCCTTTAGCTCAGTCGGTAGAGCATCGGGCTGGAGAGCTAATGGTCGCGGGTCCGAGCCCCAGCGACGGCACTATCTTTATCACTTTTCCTCGTCCTATTACAATGTACAAACTGGTGCCGATGACCCTCCCCGTTTCAAGGAGGAGAAGCCTTGGCGGGGAGTCAAAGAACCTGGGTTGGGGATTTAGAAAAAGGGGGGAATAGTGTAAAAGATGTGCATTGATTAGGTTGTCTTACAAGCGTGAGCTGCAGGGAATTTCCCTTTAGCTCAGTCGGTAGAGCATCGGGCTGGAGAGCCAATGGTCGCGGGTTCGAGCCCCAGCGACGGCACTATCTTTATCACTTTTCCTCGTCCTATTACAAAGACATTGATTGTGAAACTGACACACATCGGGCCAAAGTGTGAAAAGTCGACTCCTAACAACTATCCAATCACTGTAATGTTATATTAATATGAACATACCGTTTGTTTGAGTGTCGGTTTTACGATCGATGCATTCCTTCAGCATCGCCGTTTCCTCTGTGGGTTTGGTCATAAATCCAGACACCTCATGTTGATGTAAACGTTGTCGAAATATTTCACAGTGTCCTCTATCAATGCGGTTTAAATAGCTTGCCATAGCATGGTTTAGTCCATCTGCATACAACGTGTTTAATAATAATTCGTCGTCGATCGTATTTTCTGCAGAAAAACGAAAGTACGTGTGCGCATATCTACGCTTCTGTAGGAAGGGAGATTACTCGCCTTCTTCTAGATGGTTTTCAAATCACTCCGACGGTGAAACAGATTATATTGAAGTGTTGAATTATTACTTTGTTTGCTTGTTTTTCGTGTATATATAATGAACAGATCGACCAAATATGTGGTAATACTCATGTTCGACGAATCATAACACCACGGACTTCCGTGATAACACCAAGGAAGGGCCCAAGCGCAATTTTTTTTAGTTTAAATCAATTTTATTGTAACATAAGACAAATGGATTGGACAAAAGTTATTACAACTTGCTGACGTCCTTTCCATGACAAATACATTAATATTTACAGAGTTGATATGTCACGAAATAGCCTAAATGTATTGATATATAATTTCTATAGCAAAACAGAACTAGATTTACAGAGAGGGGAATAGCAAAAGAAGTAAAGAAGGCACTAAGGACACCAACGTATATTTTGATCTGTTTTGTATAAAAAAAATAATTAGAACGTGTGTGTGGCTTTCCCAATCGAGTCGGCGTAAGTACAAACCTTAACAACACACACATAGCCTTCTACTTTTCTAATGTTCAGTCCCGTGCCGCGTTTGTCTTTCTCCATAGTCACTCCATGTCCCTCCGAATTCCTGTCTTGCATACTTAACCGACTCGATTAGGTCAACCAGACACACGTTCTTTATTATATAGTAACTGAATGTAATTTATTATTAGATTAAGTATGCATTTAATTCGTAATCTGGAAACTCGTGATAAAAGTTAGAAAACGTTGGAAGAAGAGATTTAAGATATGAATGAGCATTGTTATGATAAATATTATAAAACATTGATAATTTTCTATTCTTACGCCTATCTGTCAATGATTTCCAACCAAGCTCTCTGTATATAAATTCTTTTTTCGCAAAGATAGGTAAACCTGTTATTATTCGACCTGCTTCGTACTGCATGTTTTCTAATTTATTCGAAAGTGTAATATTACAATTGTCCCATACTTCGCAGGCGTATTCAAAAAGTGGCCTAATAAAGACAAGGTATATTTTTTCTAGATTTTTTCTATTTAGGATGTATTTTAGTTTCCTTAAAGTTGCAATGTACTTGGTAATGTTGGTAAGTATTTATTCACTATGAGTGTTCCATCTGCCGTTGTTGCTGATAGTGACCCCTATAGCCGTGCGATTTTGCGAAGCCAGATACATGTTGTGCTAATCCACACCTACGCTTGCCTGCTGACTTAATTGTACTGAAACAAATACTTACCTAATTAACCATATACCGTGCCCTGGCGTGTGACCTTCTGTGAACGTCCACCAAATACTTGACCAGGTCCCCGTCGGGAACGTTTCACTTTGGCGTCGACTTTTCCAACCTTCTTTATCCATCTTATCGCCACCAAGTTCAGAAGGCCGTAGAGGATGAACAGCGCCCCCAACACGTACCACATTTGTCTGGGGTATAACCACCTGGAGACCGGTCGGGCAACCTTACACAGAGTAGCCCGGGCCTGCTGCGCGCTCAGATGTAAATATCCGCCCGCCATCGCACACTTCCCGCTAAATTTGCCAACGGAAGTGGCACAGGAGGATACGCATTTGACTGCAGATTCGATCATTTCGCTATAGATATGTCGCTACACCGACTGTCTGGTTGCCGCGTTTCTATGTGAAACACGTGATTACCATACAACAGCAGGTATTCATGACGTCATAGATACTAAAAACTTATTGTGACGTCACAAATGAAATTCCTCAATGTGGTAGGTTTAGTTATCACCCACATCACCTCGCTCCCCGCCGCGTCGCTAAGGTCCTCAATTGCTGTTGATAAAACATTGTTGACCCTTTTCCCCCTCCTCCTCAAGCAGAGACGTCTCTGCCTCAAGGTACACTTTCATGTAAGAAAGCCCTGATGAAATACTGAAACGTTCTACATTGTATATCGTTCACAGTTGCTTGAGTTTCTGTCAGTAAATAATAAATACTGAAAAATGAAATGATAATAAATAAATTATTTACTTCGAAAAAAAAAAATAAATAATAATAGAAAATAATATAATAATAATTAAAACATAATCTTACATAATAATAATAAGCTCGTGTTAGGACCAATTTCTAGATGAAATACATTTTCTGAAGGCAAATTTTATTCTAAGAAGGAAAATCAAGGTTTCAGTTGTGTCAATTAACCGGAAAGTACCTTAAAACGGCATTGTTCGCTAAATTTGGTACTCGTCTGCTCAATTTCGCCGCCGCCATTCGACTAATTATAGGAATCTCAACATGGTACGACATGAAACATTTTCTATAATGTTTTTAACCTTAACAGTTTAGATGATCAAATAATACTATATCTATTTAATATCAAGATTTATTATTTAGCACATCTGTGCCATAGTTATATTTTCATTATCATTTCTATGTTAAAAAAAACATTTCTGATGTTTTCTTGCGAATCGGCACGGAACCGGGAGCAGGACAGTGGTCACATGATTCGGAAAAAATCACGTGATTGTTCATACAAAAATAGAACCGGAATCGCAAATGTCACAATAGCCGCGGTAGACAAATATTGGCTGACGAAAACAGAGTTGACAGTTGCTTTCGGAAAAGAAAAACGTACAGCTGAAACGTCTACGTTCTTCATTCTCGTACACTGTAAGATTATGTTCGGTAAAGCTTGTTAAAACATAATCTTACATAATAATAATAATTAGCTCGTGTTTGGACCAATTTCCAAATGAAATACATTTTCTGAAGGCAAATGTTATTCTAAGAACAAAAATCAAGGTCTCGGTTGTGTTAAATAACCAGAAAGTACCTTAAAATGGCATTTTCCGCTAAATTTGGCCCATTTCTGCTCAATTTCACGGCCGCCATTCGACTAATTATAGGAGTATCAACATGGTACGAAATCAAACATTTTCTACATTTTTTAAAACCTTAATTGTTTGGACTATTGAGGAACAACCTATTTTATTCATATCAGGATTTATTCTTTAACATACTGATGCTTAAGTTATATCAAGTCAATAAATAAATGATATTTCTGTGGTAAAATTAGGCAGCGTTATAGGCTCGAGCCTAATGTTCAGACTTTTGTCTCAATGGTTAGAACGTTTGCCTTCCAAGCGAGAGTCCTGGGTTCAATTCCCGGCCCGGCCACAACATTTCTTAATTTAAAGATGAAAATAACTGAATTCAAATAATTAGCTGAAAAGAATTATGTCCGTCTCTATTCCATTTAAGCAGACCTACTTGAGGTTTTCCTTTTCAAACAATATAATTGAACAAGAGAGGAAAAATGCACGGCCAGACTGGGGTTTGAACCCAGGATCTTCTGAACTCTAGACGGATGGCATGCTCAACCAATTGAGCTATCTGATCGATCCTTTCTAGATCCGCTACACAACATAATTTATGAAGCATTTATAGGTTTATTGAATATAGAGTCTGAATATGATTCTACACTGTATGTTGTGGCTTTGTCTGCCTAGGCTGGTGTAGTGCGAAGGGTTCTGACTCTCTGACCCGCTAAATATTTGACGACAGGCGGGTGCGAGAGTCAGAATTCCCCCTTAGTTAAAAAGTGGAAATTTTACCGACCGTGCACAGGTCACTGTTTAAGCTGTGTTTTACAATATAAAACATTTTCGATCACATGTAAACTAGGTATCAATGGAAAGAACAGATATTTTTCTACTAACCTACACATTTAATCAAGTCACATGAGGTCGTAAACTAGCTGTTCAATGCCTCCCATTTCTAAAAAAAAATAAGTTTCCTGACATCTGTTTGAAAATGGCCGCGCGTCACGAGATCCCGCGAGAATTACTTTCTGCCTAACTATTATTGTTCACATGACGTTAGGCGGCGGCCATTTTCAAACAGATGTCAGGAAACTGGTTATTTTGTAGAAATGGATGACGACAGTTGGTTTACTATCTCCTGTGACTTGATTAAATGTGTAGGTTAGGCCATACCAATTTGATTTATTGTTCTTCGGAAAATGAAATTTCAAAATTGGAGCGAGCGGGCGGGCGAATTTTTTTTGTTTTAACAAAATTTTGAACTCCTTAAAATTTCGAGCGAGCGGTAGTTTTCAAAAGGCTTAATGTTAGAATACGTGTTTGACTATTAATATAATGTATCACCAAATAGTACACGTATTTAAACTGTTGTAGCGTTTTATTTTATTATTTCCATGGTATAAACTACTTAATTACCTTCTTAATAGAAGACCCAAGGTCAGCCATTCAAGTTTAGTGATTGAACCAAAGCTACAGGAAACACCTTTTAGCAACCATATTTTTTGCGGGTACTTAGATGCTTCTTTTCATGCAGAATGCATATTTTATCGGATTGATATAAATTAATTATGACAAAATAAATGTATGATGTACCGCTATAAAACAAACCCTGAAGTCTAGATATATGGCACTAGGTGTTTTCCTGACGAACTTTGATTTACAATAATAGTTATAGTAATATTAATGGACACAAGCATTATTTGTGTACTAAATATCCAGATCATAAAAATTAAAATAAGTTTATAAGCTGAGGTCCAGTATGTATATGAATAAGTTCATTATTGTCTATATCATCGTTGAAAAAGCATCATGAACCCAGTGTTAATCCATTCGGGATTTAAATGTCCTGATTACTGGTAACTAGGTAACTACGGAATCTGGATGAGAGTTCGAATGGTAATACCTACATCAATACAAAATCTTAATAACAAACACGTTTTTTTAACTTTTGAACTTTTCTGTCGCTTTTTAGTGAGACTGCTTGAGTTCCGTATTCTGTTTATTTGATCAAGAGATCTTGGAACGATGAACCATTCTATTGCGGTATTTTGCAATACATTATGGCGACCGGATTATGTAGCAACAAACACGATAGGAAATCCATTTTGACACATTCCCAATTTTCTTCAAAAGCGAAAAAGCCTCGTCGCGCATTTCCTTCGTGTTTCTGCCAAAACAAAAACCGCTTGAAATACCATTTTTACCTTCGTTTCAAACATTCAAATGATCCGGAAATAAATGACGTTTTCTCAATTTTGAACCATTGTAAAATATGTCTGGATTCGTCATTTTTCATTGACGCTAAAATTGGAGCGGTGATATTTTACTTTTACTTTTATTTTATTTTTCCAAAACAGGAGCGGTTAATCCGACGACCAACAAATTAAATTGGTATGGCCTTAGAAGAAAAATATATGTTCTTTCCATTGATACTTAATTTACATGTGATGGAAAATGTTTCATATTATAAAACACGGCTTAAAAGGCGACCCGTGCACGTGTCGGTAAAATTTCCACTTTTTAACTAAGGAGGAATTTTGACCCTCACACCCGCCAGCTGTCGTCCAAATATTAAGCGGGTCAGAGAGTCAGAACCCTTCGGACTAAGGCTGGTGCTGTTCTATTAAATGAATATATACATTTTGTTTTGTATATTAGAACAACCTTAGTCTGACCCAACTCAGGTCTGCAGTTTTAAGTCTGAAGTGTTCTAATTAATATTTCTACCGCAATACCCTGTGTTATTCCACTCCCAGACCATTGTATAAACGGGCTGACTGTTGGATAAATATATGTTATATACCACTAAAGGAATATGACCTTCCGGTCTTTTGATTGGTTGAGAAGTTGAACTTTGACCGGAAATCATGTGGTTCAATGCAACGTGCTGATTGTTGACGTCGTCATCGATTGTTGACGTTTTCACAATTTCGCGGGAATATATACGAGATGATGTGTTTTCGGGCAAATATTACGCGGTTCACAAAAAAACAACACTGCTCTTGCGACTTAATATTATTGTGGTAGAAACAATTCACACGACTCGTGGTTATTGGATATGAAATTTATTTCACTCTCGTTAATTATTTTTTAAAAGTTACAAAAGACACTCGCTAAAGCTCATGTCTTTTGTAACATTTAAAAAATAATTAACTCGAGTGAAATAAATTCCATATCCAACAACCAATCGTTGTGTAACCTCTATATATCTGATCTGCAATATAATGTACAAGCAGAGGGATGAGTTACAATAAAAGTTTATTCTAAAAAATATGTGAGATATTCAATTATTGGCTTCAATACAATTATTTTCTTAAAGTTGAATTTTATTGCAGATATGCATAAAATGTTTACAAGTTTAAAATGGCGGGGAGTCTGTGTTTATATATACTCCTTAACATTTTATAAATACATTTTAATTGTAGCATGTCCCTGTGACTGATAATTATAAGGGGTAGTTTTGTTGTAGTCCTGGGCCCGTATTCATGAAACCGTTCTCATGCTCAAGCATGGATTTCGTGCTCAAGCCTTATTTCTTGTTTTGGCCATAGATTATTTAAAAAATCTAACTTTGTCAAAGTTATGGGAAAAAGTTGAAGAGAGATAAAGCCAAAAACTTTTTTTAACATTTACATTGACTTTTTGACTCTTCAACATGATTAAGGAGAGTTTCAAGAAAGCTGGCTTGAGCACAGAATCCATGCTTGAGCATGAAAACGGTTTCATGAATACTGGCCCTTGAGTTAACAAAGTAAAGGGAGATAACTTATATTGTTTAAATTTCAGGTCTTATTGGTGTCAACACTGGAAAGATTGTGGACTTTGACTTTAAAACAAGAAGCTGTAGTGTGTGCCAGTATCATCTGGGAAGGTCCGAGACAGTTTCAAAACATAGATGCAATGTTAATTGGACAGGTTTGTAGAGTTAGTCAAAATTGTATATAGATTATATCTATAAAACTGACTTGTACCTGTACATTCACTCTTAGTTTACTCTTATTACCATGAGACTGTGTGAAAAACATTTTATTTTAATTCAACTATATACAGTTAAACCAGCTGTCTAAACCCAAAGTCACTGGGACCAAAACTAATAGTCTGTTGTTTAAACAATTGTCGGTTTGTAGAGGTATAAAGTACTGTATAAGTTCTTGGAGTACTTGGCCATATTAGACAGGAATTTTTATTACACAGCGGCCGGTTTAGTCAATGTGAAGTGGTAGGGTAAGGGTATTTGATTATTTTGCCTACTTTTGATCAATACCACATATATTTTCATATTTTATTGTGTATCAAAGTAGAGAAAATGGAAATTCATAAATTATTTGCAATTCTATATAACATTATCACTTTCTACAGGTTTTATGATTGGACCAAGGCTTTGGAAGCAAGAGCATCTTCTGCTTTGATGCAAAAGAATGAAGGACACAGTTGGCTGAACAAGGTAAGTGTTGACTTCATAGATACCCTCAGTTTAGTGCAATTTCTCAAAAAAGTTGTCTCTGTATAATGTATATTTATTTTTATACTGACTGATCATGACCTGAGCCAAATTTCATTTATAATTTTCTGATAAAATTTGTCTGAATTTTACACGATAAACACTTCATATTTTGTAAAGAGAAATGTCAAGGTCAATACTTCTCTTTAGGTAAGGGTCAAGATCTATATGAAGATTAAAGTTTAGTATTTACAAACATATCTTGGGTCAATATACATTTCTTAAGTACTCGTATAGTTGTCTATTGTCAATTTTGGATATGTATATATGTGGAAATTGGAAAGTATATGTTGATAATATTTTTTTTCTCAGGTGAATAAAAATGCCCTGCTTTTTCCTGGAAGTGTAACTAAATCACATGGGGTACAGAGGGACTGGATTAGGAATAACACCAGTGCTATGAAGTCTACATTTTCTTAAAAACAAAAATGCATCTCAATAAAGGTAAACAATATGCAATTCAGATAAACTTGATCCAGGGATATTCTCCATGATATCCAAAGCAAAGCAACCTTAAAAGACTCTCATAGAAAAATGTTAATGCAATGATGTCATCAATAGCATAGGAGTTACGTCAGAAAAGATTTTGCTTTCACACTCAAATGAAAAGTATTTCTGCTGTTATTGTTCATATACCGGGTATTGAGTTTCAGTGCAAATATTACATAATTTTGAGAAAAAGAATACACTATATAGGTTCGTGCCATTCGGTATTTCAATGTTAAGGTTATACTAAAATTAATCATTTTTATATGAAAGGAAGTCTTCTTGTATTATTTGCAGATTCCGAAAAATAAATACTTTACAACTGATAATTGGATTTTTTCTTTGTGAATATTGCATTTTGTGTGGAAAGGAAGATAATGAGATTAATTACCTCCCTTGTATACAAAGAAATGGGTCACAATATGATATTATGTGACAGAGGACACTTAAATGTATGTATATGTGCAAACTTTGGAAAAAAAAACATTGATAAGAATTGTTTTGCTTTAAACACCCAGCTTCTCCTTTGAAGGTAATTTTCTTTCAATGTTCTGCTTAAGACTCATAAATCAGGGGAAACATTGACATATTTCTGACAAATTCAGTGTTTACATGAGTATATCCATGTCCGTCCCGTCCTGTCCCATGGTAATGTAACCAGCTTATTGAAATAACCACTGATCCGATTGTCATCAAACTTACATAATAATTAAGCATGTAGAACTAATTTCATATGAGGTAAGGGGGCATTTATGTCTAGCAGTCATTTCTAGTTATGAGGTTTGGTTTATTTTGTTTGAAGTCCTATTAACAGCCAGGTAGTTTAAGGAGGTTTTGGAGGTGGAGGAAAGCCAGAGTACCCCGAGTAAAAACCACCGACCTATGGTCAGTACCTGGCAACTGCCTCTCGTTGGTTTCGAACTCGCAAGTTCCCAGGGTTGGTGGGCTAGTGGTAGAATGTCGGAACACCTTAACCACTCGACCACTGCGAGGACTAGTTTAACCCATCGGTACACATATATAGCACCACTGTGTCATGATAAACCGGGAAGATTCGAGTGACGTCAAACTAGCAAAATTATATCGAATGAAATCATCTATCAAAAAATAAATTTCATCCTTAATGTTTCAGGTTGGGGGGGGGGGGGGGGGGGGTCGTGTAGAAACACTTTCCATAGCCATCTGTCTGCCCACTGAAATTTGTCAGCACTTCTTTCTTTCATTAATTTTCATCAAACTTGCGTGTGGAATTTTTCGCTTAGTCAGCCTCCAAACTGTTGGCAGTGTGGAAATGTTTGTGCTGTCAGTCTTCTGTTTAGTAATGTGACATATACTATCCACTATAGAAATTGAATGGTATCAAAAAAAAAGTGCATACAATGTACATCTGCGAAAAATTATTGGCAGTGAAATAAGCAAAAGCTTTCACACCACGAAGTATTTCACTTTTACACTACTTGCACAAAATCAAATATCTTAAGGGCCAAGTGAGCTTATGTGATGGTGCAGCGTCCGTCGTCCGTCCATCCTGCGTCCGTCAAATTTTTCCTTTAAAAGACTTCTTCTAAAATACTGACAGGCCTAGTGACATGAAATGTGGCTGGTAGCTTTTTTGGAAGGAGCTGAACAAAGTTTGCGAAAAAAAAATCACTTTGACCTAATTTCAAAGTCACAGGGGTCAAAAATGTGGAAACCTTCAAACAACTTCTTCTAAAATACCGTCAGGCATAGAGACCTCATATTTGACTGGTAGCTTCCTCGGATGAAGCTGAATAAAGTTTGCGTAAAGAAACGACCTTGACCCATATTCAATGCCACAGGGGTCAAATCTATTATAACCTTTAAACGACTTCTTCTAATAAATCAAATTTCCTAGAAATATGATATTTAGCTGAAAGATTCTTTGGATGAAGCCCGACAAAGTTTGCGAAAAGAAATGACCTTGACCTATATTCAAGGTCACAAGGGTCAAATCTGTTAAAACATTTAAATGACTTCTTCTGATTAACCAGTAGACCTAGAGACATTATATATGGCTTGTAGCTTCCTTAGATGAAGCATGACAAAGTTTGCGAAAAGAAATGACCGTGACCTTTATTCAAGGTCACAGGGGTCAAATCTGTTAAAACATTTAAACAACTTGATTAACCAAAAGCCCAAGAAGCATGATATTTGGCTGACAGGTTCCTTGTATGAAGCTCGACAAAGTTTGGGAAAAGTGACCTTGACTCATATTCGAGGACACAGGGGTCAAATCTGTTAAAACCTTCAAACGACTTCTTCTGAAATACCAAAATCCCTAGAAGCATGATATTTGGCTGACAGGTTCCTTGGATGAAGCCCAACAAAGTTTGCGAAAAGACATGACCTTGGCCTATATTCAAGATCACAAGGGTCAAATCTGTTAAAACTTTCAAACGAGTTCTTCTGAAATACCAAAAGCCCTAGAAGCATGATATTTGGCTGACAGGTTCCTTGGATGAAGCTTTACAAAGTTTGTGAAAGAAAATGACCTTGACCAATATTGAAGGTCACAGGAGTCAAATCTGTTCAAAGCTTTGAGAAACTTGTTCTGGTAAACCTAAATGCCTAGAGACATGATATTTGGCTGGTAGCGTCCTGGGATGAAGCCAAACAAAATTTGAAAATAAACGATGTTGTCTTACAAGGTCACAGGGGTAAAATATGTTTAAATTTTAACATGTTCTTCTAAATGTCTCACAGTAAAAGATTTTAGGGATTTTTAGGGTTACACTATAATATAAGCCAGAGATTGATACCAGTTGAGCGATGTAGGCCCATTTGGCCTCTTGTTAGAAATTCATTGTCAGCACTCTAGTGGCTTCGTTTCTTCATGGATTTTATCAAACTACACATAAGCATGTATAAATACAAAATCAAAATATCATTGATGAGTTTGAGTTTAGGGTTATCAGGTCAAGGTCAAGTTCACTGTGGCTATTTTTAGAAAATCATTGTCAGCACTCTAATAGTTTACTTTCCTAATGGATTTTCATCAAACTTGTTCTGGTAAACCTAAATGCAAACTTATACCTACAGAGTTGAAATATCTTTGACAAGTTGCAAGTTCAAGTTTCGGGAGTGTCGGCTCAAGGTCACTGTTGCTATTGTTAGACAATAATTGTCAGCACAGTAGTGGCTTTGTTTCTTTATGGATTTTCACCAATTTCACACACATGTTAAGGATAAGATGTCTTGGACAAGTTCGAGTTTCAATGTTGTTTGATCACGGTAAATCAAAATTGCCATACATATATTGTGTACATCGGCTTATTGTATATGTGGAATGTAGGAATGTAGGTAATGTGAGGAACAAAAAGAGTCCAGTGACTCTGCGATTATGTTGGCTCATTTTAATGCCAACTCATGAACTTGTCTTTCAAGTTTAAACTGATTCACCTAGATGTCTACTTACTACACACAAACTTCGAAGCTGTTTTGTGCAATTGTATTTTAAGGCGATACTAATTTATGAAGCTGATTGAACTGAAATGAAAATTTGTAAATTTCAGAATATTCAAAAAGTGTATGAAACAGATCTAGAGGGTTAAAATTGTTAACATTCCATTAACTGTTATGTTTTCTCAACAGAGGAGATAACCGGACAAAAACATAACATGCTATCCCATCATTCCACTCCCAGTTTGAACTTGCGGATAAGCGTTTCTTGTATTAGTATTTAGTTTAGCTACCTTCAGATGATACGTTCATCATTCCAGTACACTGTAAGATTATGTTCGGTAAAGCTTGTAATAATAATAATAATAATAATATAATAATAGTATAATAGTAATAGAAGTAAATAATGTGAAATGAGCCTCCCATTACAGTACATTCTGTAATGGGCCGCGGCTCAATATATATAAACATTTTTTTATATACTGACAGAAACGCAAGCAACTGTGATCGTTATATTTTGTCCACTGCCTGTTCTTGCTGGATTTTGAACCAGATCTGACATGGCCGCCAACGGCCAGCCATCCTCTGTTGTATTTCATATAAGTCAGTGCGACAGTTCTTCAGTAAAGTTTCGATTATCTGTATTGCTTATTATACACTTATATTATATTTTTATGCAATTTGATTTGGATCTTGAGGTGACTGCCAGCGGCCATCTTGAATTTCTACAGATATGATTCTAGAGTATATCTTATAAATGAAATTATCTGATGTTGATGAACCATACAATAATCAATCAAAATTTATATGCGATATGAAAGTCCAGATAAGGGTCATTGTCGAAATAGCTGTGTTATGATTTTTTTCCCCATAATCTGTGAAGTCTACACCAATGCTAAAGTAAGGAGACAGTGATAATTTCAGCTGGGCATTTACATTGATGTGTCGACAGTCTAGATCTGGGCAACTTCTGTGGTACAAACATGTGTCGTTCAGACTTGCACGATCCGAAGATAAGGCTGGTTGAGTCATGCCTGATAAACCAGTGGAGGATATATCTTTGCATAATTTGATTTAAGGCTGTGGGAATGTCAGTCTGTTTATTGTAGGATTACCATGTTGTGACTTACAACAACAATATGGAGAGTATGGTATATTGCAATCTGATTAAAGCCTGCTCTTAATATTTATTAAGAGCAGGTTTTAATCAGATTGCAATATCAGCAATTTATTAACCATTTCAACAAGTCCGGACCTTTTTTGCCTCGTGGTAACGATCTAGTTCAAGGTGTACCGGAGTACTATACCCAATATGTGTTTTTGGCATTGCTTAATTTATTGTCAGCCCATCCTAGATATCCTACGATCACCTACGCTCTCTGCGTCACTATGCCATGGCAACGCTGAAGGCACAGATGAAATCAAAGAACAGTAACGCTAAAACTTCTAACAATAGTATGTATTTTTCGACTGCTATTGAAGTTATTTTGTTGTATGGGTTGCTAAGTTTTGATATCAGAAGGTTTCAGAATAGGGACTAAGTAAGTATTTAAAGTAAACCCAATAACACGCAAGATTGACGAGTTGTATTTCAAGGTACATGTACAATTCAGTGCAGTGCTTAATAATTTAACTAAAATATTAATTTGTATTACAAATGAATATCGATCCATTCACAGGGAAGAGAATGTGTTTAATTTAATATATGCATTGAAATAAACGGTATTAGTGTGTTAGACACAAAATGAAACAAAGCAAAAAGTCACACCCGAGATGCAGTTGGAAATGCACGAGAGCAATGACAGATCAAAGTTGAAACGACATAATACTGCTCTGTTTCAATAATAAAATGTATGCTATTGTAAGGTAAGGCCCAATATACGTAACTTCAGGGAAATTTTCGTGATTCAGAAAAATTCTGAAAAAAAATCCAGTTGATACGAAGTAAACCTGAGCGGTAACTAACAAGAATATCTGGACAAAAAAATCCAAAGAATTGAAAATAATTCAGGTGGGGCCCACTTCAACAACAAACCGAAGGTAGAAGACGGTTCGAAATGAACGCGTGTTTACAAATAGCGTGTTTCAACTGCTGCTGTACCTGTAACCGCGAAAGAATTCATATTGAATATTGCTGATATCAGTTAATCTTAGCTAAATTTATAAATATAATAAGTTATAAGGCTTAATTTTCGCTTCAAGTTCTGCCGAAAGTTACGTATATTGGGCCTTTAATAAAAGTTTTCATTGTGACGTAGACATATATCATACGAGCCTAAAAGTATGATTAATGTGTGGCAGGTTTTAATTGTACATAGGATTTCGGTCACCTTCTAGCTTCGAACTAGGGGGAATTCCCTTTTAGCTCAGTGGTAAAGCTTCAAACTAGGAACCTGGAGATCGTAAGTTCAATCCCCGATGGAAACACACTATTCTGTTTCATGTTACACTGGGGCGGATCCAGGATTTTAGGTTAGGGGGGGGGGGGCGTGAGACAAATCATTTAGGCGAGGGGTCTGGGGGCCGCCCAGGCCCCCAGAAGCTCTCGACGAAATTGTGTAAAATCCTGCATTCTGTGGTTTTTGAGACCACTTTTTTAGTTTCAGAAAACTGTTGTGATATTGTCATATTGTTTTAAAAGTTTTTTCCTCCATGCAATTTTCTTGGTTACTCTCCGCGGGATATTGACAAAGAAAACTAGGCCGGGTAGAAGCGGACCTAGAATTTACATTATTAGCCCCTGAAGGGGTATAGACGTATGACACAAAGTTTTTGTCATAAGCCAGGGGCATAAAGAGTAGATCGAGGAGAGACCATAAAATTAACATCGAGATTTTTAGCAAATTTATTCTAAGACTTTTACAAGAATTCATAAATCAATGTTTGTAATTTTTGAGTTTGCTTGTTAGAGTGTTTACTTGTTTTGATGACAATGGTGACTTGGTTCTCATTTTAAGGATTGATGCTTACTTGGATGTGACCAAGATTTACATGGCGGGTGTCGTCGATGAAGCAGAAGACGCTTACTCTTCCGGAACACCTGGTCTTATTCTCTTGTGCTTTTAAGAGAGTCTCCATGTAAATCTTTCCTTTGTTCCTATTTTGCCCCTAGTTAAATCGATTTTGAGTTCGGATTATGGTTTTGTTGACGCTTCGGTATTTTCTGATTTTTTGTTTGTTATCTTTCCATTATGATTGTCATGAATGGGACAGAGCCCATAGAAACAACACGTTTTAAACTTGAGATTAAAGACACAACAGACTTTCCTACATCAGCTTACCTCGATCATTACTTAAACTATGACCAACACGGGTAACTTACTACTAAGCTGTATGATAAACGTGACGATTTCGATTTTCCGATTGTGAACTTTCCCCTTCTTGATAGTAACATCCCTGCTTCTCCATCCTATGGTGTCTGCATGTATCAGTTGATTCGTTATTCTAGGGCTTGCTCTGAATATCGCGATTTTCGTGATAGATGTCGACTGCTGACGAACAAACTTACGGCACAGGGATTCGAGAAATGCAGGTTGATGAAGACTATGGGCAAGTTTTATGGTCGCCATCTTGATATCATCGAGAAATATTCTGTATCTTTGTGTGATATGGAGATGGACGTTTTTGAGTTTGCTCATTAGTGTGTTTACTTGTTGACAATGATGACTCGGTTCTCATTTTGAGGATTGATGCTTACTTGGATGTGACCAAGATTTTCATGGCGGGTGTCGTCGATGAAGCAGAAGACGCTTACTCTTCCGGAACACCTGGTCTTATTCTCTTGTGCTATTACGAGAGTCTCCATGTAAATCTTTCCTTTGTTCCTATTTTGCCACTAGTTAAATCGATTTTGAGTTCGGATTATGGTTTTGTTGACGCTTTGGTATTTTCTGATTTTTTGTTTGTTATATTTCTTTTCATAGATGACATCTTGCCATGACCACAACGCAATAATGACAAAATGGAGTATTTTAACTGATTTCAGTATACTTTTAACCCATAGAAATGACAAAGTACTTATTGATACATGAAAATTCCGATAGCACTATCGTACAAATGTATTTTCGAAAATTTGTCAGTGATATACCCTAAAGAGTCTTAGGTTCCTTGGCAGATAAAACATAGTTACAATTGCTGTGTTGAGAATGTATAACTAAAAAATTGAAGAATTGTCATCTGGGGGTATAATTGTTCATTTTTTGTTCTGTTAATTTTCTTAGTCACTGGACAAAGGATTAAGCAGTGTCATTCTCCGCGGGTGTCTTTGGGCATACATGTCAATAATTTTGTCATAGTGCAGATTAATATCTCTGTGGATAAACAGTAAGACAAGGGCATTAAAACGGTCTTCTCCCATCGTACTGAGATATGGAGTTTTTACAAATTTCAGACTGGAGTTGGCCCTTTCCACACTTGAGCCAGTCACAGAAGTGAGCAATAGGAGACATAGGATTTTTCTAATGTTAGGAAACATCATATGGCACGTCCTGCTGTCCGTCATTTCTATATGTATTCGGTTTAAATACCAACAAACGAAATCAGAACCCCATAAATATACATTACATCATGTATATATTAAACACACGGTACAATTATGACAGGGAATTTACAACATGTATAATAATATGTATCATGTTTTTTTTACGGAATTAAATTACAAAGACCCGGTAGATTATTGTTGATACGAATGTACTTATTTTCATTTATTTCACGTCATCTTAGAAATGCAAACAATTTTAAGATGTGATTATTTTAGTTGTGGTACGGAACATTCCCATCGTAGATTTGTCGCAGAAAAAACGGACTTTCGATAGTATTCCCGTGTCGATCTCTGCATGGGATCGTTCGGGAATTTGAAGAAGGAAGGAAATATCGCTTCTTTATTAAGTTTGATATCGGTGACAATTTTTACCTTTCTATCGCAACGAATGCACTAGCGACGGTTTTTTCTAATTCATTTTTTTCAAGCGAATACAAAATATATACATAAAGTGGGCGTAATAATGTACATCGCAACGGCTCTGCAAGATACAGTATATATGGTGTTAACTTTTAATTATGATCTGGAAGAATTTGACAGGGTGTCAATCTATTATATACCTTCTTTAAAATGTGTTAACTGGCGAGATGTATAAGATTACAATTGCATGTACCGATCGTCTTTTACCTCTACTCATCGCGCATCCCTTTGATATCCTAGGTAAGTCAGGGGTTATTTGTATTGGGTAACTACCAAATATGAAGTATTTCTGAAATGTCTAAAGCTCACATTAATGATTATATTAAAAGACTTCTTATTGTAACTAGGAAATAGACACCCTGGACTCCCCCCCCCCCCCCAACAAAAAAAAAGAAATTTCTTAAAAGTTCTTATTCGGTTATTTCCTTTGTATAACCCATACATGAGCATACAAACACGGACTAAGATTAACTTAGACAGCAAAATCTAATCTAATTCCGTGATACAATTGAAACCTAAATAAAATATAAAGACTGATTTAACACACAAATACAAATGTATACAACAAGCGTGGAAAGCATATTCAAGAGAGTTGGTTAGAAGGGCGTGTTGAAGCATGTTTGCATCATTATAATGCTTTTAAAAGTTCACGAGATGTCACGAGAGCTCCGTTAGCTTGAAAATTATTTACTCCCCGTGTTATGTCTATGTGAACCGACCGAACCTTTTCTTAATCATTTCGATACCTGTTTCACTACGATTGAAAGCATAGAGCACTTTGTTGTATTACTGATTTTTAAAAAAAAATTCTCCTTCCTTGTCGTTTTTTTTTTTGTCTGCTTGCCTTTTGCATTGGTCGTACCTTTAGAAAGCTATATGTATGAGGTGAAATGCGCGAGGTGAATTTTCTATTTTAATTATTAATTTTCTTTTAAATGTACCAAGTCTGATGTGGCGTAATTAACGAAACGTTCCTAACTTCTGCTAGTGTAGTTCCCATTTGTTTTGTTAATACCAAGAAATCTCTCTCGTTTTAGAGTATACTTGAGATCTTTCGTTTCCGTGAGCCTTCACCCACATATGTGCCTTTTTCCTGACCGATTCCACCGTTTCGATATCTAATGAAAATTGATATTTCTTCTGTCCAACATTTATTGTGATTTATCAGATTGTGTTTCTCTATCAGATTCACATTAGTTAGATAATCCGAAAATGAAAATCGAATATATATAACATAATTGATAATCAATTAAATGAAATTATATAGGAAACAACAAAATTTCAACATACACAAATGCTGGAGCCATGGACACGATATAGAATTTAGTCAAAGTTCAAGCATTTTAGGTTAAAGAGTTAAATGAACACGTTTGTCTTTAAAAGTCTTTGATGAAGTTTTTGGGGTGCTGTTTTGGTATTTATTCGCTATTTTTATTAAAAAAATCGATTAGTTAGTTGAGTTTATTTTACAACTTATGTGATCACCCTTTCCTCAATAATCGATTTTCTGATATCAAAAGTCTAGGCCTAATATAAAAAGAAATCTCAATTTCTGATATCAGTAATTCAAATTTCTGATATCAGTAATTCAAATTTCTGATATCAGAAAATTGATTTCTTGATATCAGAAAGTACCAAATTATATAAAAATATTTATCGAATAAATATTAAAACAGCGCCCCATAAAAGGGCCTTGTGGTGTCGGGAGTTTTGTCAGTATATTGTGTAATCTAACTCCATCAAATTATTTTTCATTTGTTTATGTTGTTGATCATTTTGATTTTCAAAGACAGTAAGCATATATGAAAACAAAATCTTATTCGCTGTTAGGACTATTCTTTACAAAAACATTATTTATGACCTTGCAAAAGAATTTTAAGATGAGAACTGACGACTCATCGCTGCGTGCAAGGCCAACATTTAAGATTATCATCATTACCGTTTAAGTTTGTCATCCACTCTAAAGAAAGTCTCCAAACGTTGTTGCACCGTTGTCTTTGGGCATTGTCTCCGCTTCTTGGTCAAAGACATGGGTGCCTCCGCCATCTTTTGAAGTTTCCCGGTCTTAAAGTTTTTCTTTCGAGGGAGATAACTCGTAAAGTTGAAATTATACAAGTAGCCTCCCTTTAAAAAAAAAAACTCTGATCGGAATCAACACTATTTTAAAACGAGACTCAGAGTCTATACTAATGGATTTTTTAAGGATTGCACTAAATAACAAACTGGACTAAGTGTACTACTAAAAGCCTCGAATCATTTAATAAAAAATTATGGCAATTTTATTTTTCTCTCTCTCATTTTAGGGGGGGCGTACGCCGGGTCCGCCCCCCCATGGATCCGCGCCTGTAAAGTGTTGTCCGTGGCCCTTCCTATGGTGACAGAGGAGTTAGAACGTTGGTTTTGGTGTTCGGGGGCGAACACATTTTAAAAGGGGAGAGTAGTTTAATTGTACATAGGATTTAATTCGCCTTCTAGCTTCGAGCTACAGGGAATTTCCCTTTAGCTGTGTGGTAGACCGTCCGACTAGGAACTTGGAGATCGAGGGTTCGATCCCCGGTGGAAGCACATTATTCTCTTTCCTGTTATAAATGAAAACGGATGTAATGTAACAATTCAAACATTTCGTTTCATTTCATTCTATATCATATCTCATAAAAGATAGTATGTCGTATGTAGAAAAACCAAATGCGACATCTTTCATTAACATTAGAACATATCTTATATAAATTATATGTCATATAAACATTAAAGACATCTGATAAATAATCTCCCATGCATCAGAGCACATTAATAGTAAGCACAACATTTTTGCATGAACATTAAACAATATATCCCAGAAAGATCTTGGTGCTAACCATATACAATCTTCATTTGTTCTTAAAAAGTGGGATCTTTTTCCCTTTTCTTCTTAAGAAAATGCATTATTAATTAAAAGATGGTTACCTATGAGCTAAATTTCCTAGATGGCCGTCGGTCGGCCATTTTGTTTTTTATGATTGGCCCGAAAAACAAAATCGTACAACTATAAGGACCAAGAGGAACATACAGATGAAATTTGAGAAAGATCCCTCTAGTAGATGTCAATTAGTAAACAATCTTTTAATGTCTAAATTAAAGATGGCCGCCTTTCCATCATTTTGTTTTTACTGATCAGTATTAAATCAAACAGACTGACATAATTAAGCACACTGGGAAACCTACATATCCAATTTGAAAAACTGACTGAAGAAGTTTTTAACACAATCAAAAAAACTTCAGGTTAACATTATCTTTCGGAATCATTGAAATCTAAGTTGCTGGTAGTTAGCACAATGGATATTATATAAAAAATAAAAAATAAAAGAATTCGCAAACATCTCTCCTTTAATTTCAAGTTACAAATAATAGTTCGAACTATCCAATTTAACATAAACAAATCACAGTAAATCTAGGCCTAATTATCAATTATAAAGTTTATACTCAAAGTAGAGAAAATTGGCCGTAACCCAGGTAGGTCCACACAGAGTTACGGGAATTTACGCCATAAAGGTTTTTGCACACCAGAGAAATAATATATAATATAAGTGTTATTTTTACTAAATAACTTATATTGTGTCAATTGCTATGATAAAGTTTCATTGAAACAAAAATGTGTACTTAGTGTTTAGTGAGAATCCGTATATAATATAGGTATATAGCATGACACCATCCCACACATCTCGGACCACGACATGATAGATTCCAACCTCAAACCGACACTCAAGGAAAGTGTGAAGCACAGAGAATGTATAAAACCACGAGCTTTTGCTTGCCATAGAAAAGTAAAACCTTAAGTGTTATTTTCAATAAATCAAGTGTGTTGTCAATTGATATGTACATTATGCAGGTTCTGGTAATTTCTAGTTACAAATTATATACACAGTACAATATTAAGTAAGAAAATCGATCAAGTTTGTGCATTCAGTTTATCATAACGTTAGTGACGATCAGGGGAAGTAACTCGTAAATAGCAACAGCATCTCCGGAGGGCGAATTTACACTTATTAGTGAATAATACTTCCGTCCGACAAATAAGTCAAGTATTTTGGTTTACGCACATGTATTAGGTAATACATCATTAAAATCAAAATCAGGATCGTTGGCTATGGCGTGATTATATAATCAAAGGCATGACAGTACACCAAGACAGTACACACTCGGCGACATTCCGCGATCTGTAAAGCACAGAGAGGTACATGTGTATACACGAATGTATGTATACACCGAGAGGTCCACCAGGAGCAGAGACGATTTAAATGAGCCATGGAAAAGACAAATTGATTTCTTTGTTACAAATTGCATATAGATTATTAAAGTCATCATAATTATTAACAATACCATGCGAACATCATTTCTTGTTATGTTTAGGCTTTCAAATAGTTCAGATATCTTGCGATTGGTAGCATTCAAGCTTTTCCGGAGCGGGAGGGGAAAATGACATAGATCAAAGGTCACAGAATAGTGGCAGCAATAGACGCAAAAACTTCTCGTTGTTTTAGCGCTAAAAACTGATCAATCGCTAGGCTGTTTGCCTGTCCTTTGAAGATTACAAAGAAGCAGCAACCGACTCTCACGCATGTCAATTGTTACCATTGTGTGACCAGAAGATTGTTGTGATGTACATCGAAGGGTCGGAGCAGTCTTCTTGTCTCATCAACAATGTGGCGCACACGAAGCCTTTAGTTTTTCTATGACATATTCCAGGGATGAAGAGAGCGTAGGTGATCGTAACCACTGCATTGATTTCGAGGATGTAGTCAGTCTAGTACAATGTATTACGAGAGTTACCAACTGCAAAACGAGACTACAGCAGTCACAATTGTTGAGGGAGATGGAACATGTTGAGTGCCTATCACGCTGAGTAGAAGAGTGTATCGTCGGAAACCCACCTGACTCAACTCTAACGTCAATACTCAATAGTAGACGAAAATACTGTCCAGATATTATTATGTAATACCAAACACATATAAAATTCATACATAATTCAGTTATGTAACATACATATGTACACTATGTAGCATGAAATATATAGCATGAGCTAAATGTATTAGCGATATTAGTGAGGTAATTCACATCAGTATTGTGTCTCCATCTGTTCCACTCGGTACTGTTATGTTCACTGTATGTATTTTCCACACTATTGTTTATGAAAACAAATACGTAAATATCGGTAATCATTGGAAAATGACTTTGAAGATCTTTATGAAATAGAACACAAACGAATTTTGATGGCTTTGGTTTGGATTTTATTAAAGAATTTGTTGTTATATTTTTGACATCCATTCGTGTACCTATTACATTTGTTGTTATATTTTTGACATTCATTCGTGTACCTATTACATTTGTTGTTATATTTTTGACATCCATTCGTGTACCTATTACATTTGTTGTTATATTTTTGACATCCATTCGTGTACCTTTTACATTTGTGTACCTATTACATTCGTGTACCTTTTACATTTGTGTACCTATTACATTTGTGTACCTATTACATTTGTGTACCTATTACATTTGCTCTGCATCCTTCCATAGTTATACATCGTGAAGACAAATATTGTTACAAGACTGCAACAACATTTGCTATTGTGACGTCATAAATCTCTTTCGTGACATCATCGATTTCATTGTTATCTTCACTTGATTTACTGTTAAAAAAACAGTTAGAAATAACTAAATAAATCACAACAGTTCAGTCAAAGTTATGACCGTTTTGCAAATGTTGTTAGTCCTACAATGTATAACACTTTATTCAAGTTTGTCAGCAATAGCAATGTGTCTTATAGGGCTGTTACAACATTGTAACTTACATCGACTTACAAATGTACCTACATAAACAATTGTTGCGCTAGCGCACCATGCTAAATAACAATGAATGTGAAAAATATGATAACCAATAATACGGTTTAACGTTAGAGAAGCGTAACGTTGGTTTCCAACGATGAATGTCTCAGTGTATGGTCTTGGGATTCATTTACAGAGCATTCATTTTGTTGGAAAATTCCAGTTGTGCTAACTTACAACTGGTCAACCAAATGGAAAAAAAACGTTCCGAATTCCGTTCCTTAAAAATTTGGGTGAAAATCTGATAATCGAAAAGGCAAAACAAACGACATTTCCAGAAATAACCTAAACGGTTCAGTCTTAAATCTGCAATACAATGCGAGTTATCGCTTTCAGTAAATTTTGACCAATTTAGTTCAAATGGTAAAATTGCATGGTAACCTATAGTAAATTTGGCCAATAACAAAGTCACCAGTCTTAGGGGATGTTGTCAGATCCTGATGTAACGGAGTCAGAATAAAAATATACATTTTAATCATATTGGTCCTTATTTAGATTCAATGATAATTTGGTACCTTAATGCAGTCTTTATATATTGACTTTATGTCGCAACGTGGGGGGCCTTAGGTTTAGGTTCTATTTCTATACCATCTAGTTTTTATTAGTTTCTGTACACGGATATTGTTGAGACTTGATCAAAGACGACATCCGCTCGTGATCGAGAACTAACAACTTTAATCACTAGCTACAAAAACATAGGTACTGTTCATGTATGAAAAGCTACATGTATATCAAGTCAATCAAGGACTTCGTGTACACAATAGATACATGCATGAGTTTTAGTCAACTGATAAATACACAGACATTAAAACCAAAGAGGACACTACGGGTTCTTTGATTAAGGGACAATGACACAGTTAATTAAATCTTCGCGTGTGCAACATGTAACATATATACTTAGAGTGATGTCGGGCATTAATAAACCTCTACTTTATTTACTCTATATAAGGTTTGTACCTCATTTTGACTGTGCATACGGTAGTACTCCCGCAGTTGGCAGCGAACATATTCTATGGTGCGCGTTAGCGCTCCTTATTGAATAAGGGAAACCTACATATGAAATTTGAGAACGATCCATCAAGTACTTCTCAAGATATAGCGATAACAAACTGTCAAGGTCAAAATCCAAGATGGCCGCCTGTCAGCCATTTTGTTTTTCCGATCAGTCCCAAAATCAAAAAGGGCAAAACAAGCCACAAATTGGAACCTGCATACGAAATTTGAGAAAGATCCATTCAGAACTTCTCAAGAAATAGCAATAACAATCTTTTAATGTCAAAATCCAAGATGGCCGCCATTCAGCCATTTTTTTTCTCAGACCCAAAATCAAAAGGGCACAACTAGGCACCAAGGGGAACCTACATGTGAAATTTGAGAAAGATCCATTTAGGACTTCTCAAGGAAAACAACAACAAGCTTTCAATGTCAAAATCCAAGATGGCCATCTTTTAGGCATTTTGTTTTTCCGATCAGACCCAAAATCAAAAGGGCACAACACGGCACTTAATTTTCATCATTTCACAGACCAAGGTTCATTATTTGTTTCAATAATTACATACCCCACTATTCCTTTAAACTTACTAGAATTAAGATAATCTAAAGGTTCCAAACACTGTTATAGCATTCTTATAAACAACCGACAAAATACGATCTGGACAGAAAAAATGGAGTGAAATGTTTTTGATTTAAGTAATTCCACTTGGCACCAGATATTAAAACATCCGTTTGTTATAACTAAAAAAACCCAACCATATTCTGACTACAAATTCCTTCTTATCTAAAGCTCGAATAGTGACATCTCTTCTGTGTTTACTTTGTAATTCTGAGGCTAAAACATTTATTCATATTTTATGAGAATGCCAAATGGTTCAGAATCTACTAATTCATTTTGAAGTCTTGTTAGATGGCACTCATCGTTATTAAACATTATATTTACAAAATGAAATGTTTCAATAGTACCCTGAATATAAATACATTAGTTAACACGATAAAAGACTTTGATAATGTACAGAAATATATAGCGGTTAGTAGTGGTGACGTTGCTAAAGAAAGGTTTGATATTGAATGGAAGAAGTGGGGAAAACTTGTCATTCTATACAGTCTATCTTTTTATTTTCTGTTTTCCCCCTCTGTTTGATTCTCTAACCCCCTCCCCTCTCACTCTCTCTCAGAGCCCCTTCTCCTCTCACCCCCCCCCCCCCCCCCAACACACAATCTCACAATAAAAACCGCAAACATTTTTATACCAATACATATATAGTATTATAAAGTGCTTGGCAGTGACGACTGTGTGATGATGACTGTCAATAGATGATAATAATGTTTTTTATAGATGATATGATGATATGATGATGATGATGATGATGATGATGATATGATGATGATGATGATGATGATCGTCTATGGATGATGATTGAAAAAAAATATATATACAATAAGATATTTTTTTTCTATGTGAAAATACGTTACTTTAGATACAAATGTACGTAGCCGACATATCGGTGATCTAGAAAGATATAACAAACGCACATGTGACTGATACACATAACAGAAGGTATATATGATCAAACGGGTACGGTTAAAATATGTATTGTGAACTGTTTTAATTTTATCATTTCGCCTTTTTTCATTTTCTTATTTCGCGACGTCACGTCTTTGTTGGGTCAGTGTGATGTCAAATCGCTTGATATTGTATGTAAGATTATAAGACTCATTCATGACCAGTGGTGTAAGACAGTGAAATACTAACCGAGGGGTTTTCAAATTTGGTAAAACCAGAGGCATTGTCGAGGGTTTTGCCAATTTGAAAATCCTGAGGGTGGAATTTCCTTATCATACATATGTACACCTTTAGTCATGGAAGATTTTTCTCTCTCATTTCAACCACCTGATTAAGCTAAAAAAACATGAAAATGTCCGTTTTGACTGGCTTCATGTACCATTTTGAAAATACAAACTTTTGTTTTATTTACGAAAATGTGTCAGTCAGATTAAGCAAACCCCATATGAGCAAAAGAGCGTTTGCACAGAAAAATTACATTTTGTATTATCAACGTTCTCTCCCTTTTTTCTTTTTTTGGCATCGGGGTTTTCCAAATTTGTGACGTCACGTCTTTGTTGTTCCATTGTGACGTCACATCGCTTGATACTTGTATGCTATATAAGATAGAATTTTAAATACATACATTGTACAGAAGTGCAGTATTATAAGATTCTTTCATGGCCAGGGGTGTAAGATAGGGAAATTCCACCCGAGGGGTTTTCAAATTTGATAAAACCCGAGGCTTTGCCGAGGGTTTTGCCAAATTTGAAAATCCCGATCCCGATCTTACACCTTTGGCCATGAAAGGGTATTTTTCTCTCATTTCAACTACCCGAATAAGTTCAAAAACCATGAAAATACTTTTGACTGGCCACCATTTTGAAAATATCAACTTTTTCCTTGAGCTTTTTTGACGAAAACAAATTATACAGCAAGATTAATATATTTATTAACCCCATATTTGCAAACTTAGTTTGCACAGAAAAAACAATCTCAGCTTTCTTATGTACACGGTTAAAATATCGTGGAAGGTTTTAATTTCATCACGTCGCCATTTTTCCTTGTTGGCATCAGATTTTACCGAACTCGTGACGTCACGTCATTGTTGCACCATTGTGACGTCACGCCGTGGCTGTATTGCATGGGTAGGTGTGTAATACAACCACAGCGATCACAGGTGTATTGCCCTGGACAGGCCAGTACTACACACTTAGAAATGAGAGAAATATAACTCGTGCATTTTAACAAATTTTCAATAAATTTTCATGACTTTGTTTTTCACTGGAATTAAATGAAATTACATACATGTAGAGAATCATTTGCTCATTCCTCCGATAATATTTTTTTCGAAGCAAAAGAGATATCGCGTGTATTTCAGCTATGGTATCATATGAAATAAGAATAAAGAACAAAACGACGTTACTGTGCATATTTTCGTCTATTTTGGGAAAACTAAGCACTTGAGAAATATTAAAAACAAAATCATATGAAAGACTTAATGACTAGGTACACGACAATTCAATATGGTGGAGGTGTTTTACCAAAACTTGCTATTTTACTAAATACTGCAAAATACATGACCAAAATAGGCCTCAAAGTACATTTTGTGATGGAGAATCGATAATTTTAACCATATTTTGGTACGTTTGGCAGTTTTTCTGATATTTTTTGTGATATGCCTCGTGTTTGGCAACTTAAGAATCTTACCCCTCGGGTTGAGATTCCCCTGTCTCGCCCCCAAGGGGGTGAACGATTCTTTTAATCTCACCCTAGGTTGAGACAAGCTCTCAACAATTGTTTGGCGTCGTAGTAACAATACGATGACGTAACGGCAACAATACGATAACGACATGTCGACACCTCAATCACATCACATCAACATTGTCTTGCATTGATGTAACGTCAATATTAGATATACATGAGGTTTAACAGGGTAAGAGAAAAATGATCATTCACTTCCTTGGTAGCGAGACAGGAGATATCATCCGTCGGGATAAGATTCTTAAGCTGCCAAACACTCGGCAAGCCTCGTGTTTGGCAACTTAAGAATCTAATCCCGACGGTTGAGATTCCCTTGTCTCAACCCCAAGGGGGTGAACTATCTTTTATTCTTACATACAATGTAGCTTTCTTACATCCAATATGGCGAATTATGAGAGAAAGTTGGATCTTATTTGAGTTTTCATATCATATGAGATTTACAAAACGAGTCTATAAGAATTGTTTTAAGTTTTGCGAGCCTCTGGTGGGCTGCAAGCTCTCGTAATCAAGATTTCTGGTATTTATTCGTTTACAACGAAAATTTCAAAATTAAAAAAATTAAAGACGTCATTTTAACACCAATTGGTAGAGTGTAAGTCTGTGACGTCATGTGTTTGTCCTGAAATATGACCTACATCACTGGATAACACAGCATATCATGACTTGTGATAAGTATATAAATATCATATACATAAGCGAATACACATTGCTCTTTAAACTGATGATGAACGGGCAGGGGCGTAGCTGCCATGTAAGCACATCGTTTTCCAAAGTATGTGTATTAAAGTCGAGAAATTTCATAATTCAACTTATATTCTTAAAAGTCCACTGATATTGTTACTCTTTTTTTCGACTCGTTAGATTAACATATTAGGCTGCAGACAATTTGTTAGCTATAAATACTTCAAATTCAATTTTATTTCATTCCAAATGCAATAGCATATAGGATCACAATACACATACATATTAAATCATATATAATTGTGCTAGATGTCGGAGACCGCAGCCAACACAATTCAAATAATATTTATAATACAGCTCACTACGACAATATAGGTAATGACTTTATCGTGAGAAAATTCGTATACAAATGAAAAATGAATACCAAACAACATCCAAACATAAGCATCAGTTTGAAACTACCTTCACTTAGGCCGACTTTTTTTTATAAAATCATGTCATATTAGGTTTTAATGATAGATATCAGCTGTTGACGAACAAACTTATGGCGCAGGGAAAGGAGAGGTGTAGGTTTATGAAGACTATGGGCAAATTTATGGTCGCCATCTTGGTTTCATGGGACATGTTCTGTATCTTTAAGTGATATGAAGATGGACGTTTTTGAGTATGCTGATGTTTACTTGGATGTGACCAATATTTACATGGCAGTTGTCGTCGATGAAGTAAAAGACGCTTACTCTTCCGCAACATCTGGTTTAATTATCTTGTACGTTTACAGAGGTCTCCATGTACATCTTTTCTTTTTTCATATTTTGCCTCAAGTTTAATCGATTTTGAGTTCGGATTATGGTTTTGTTGACGCTTGGTACTCTCTGTTTTTTTTTAGTAAATCTGCATTAGATTTAATATGAAAAATAACCCTTTTATCATTCTAAGAGTAATAAAAGAAGGGCCAATTTTTACTACATTTCGGTTCAAACAAAATTTCAGCAAATACAATTATTAATGAGCCCGGCCAAAATTCCTTACGTTACATGTAAATATCTCCATAGGAAAGCATTACAGAAATTAAGGAAAATTCCTTTAACTTATAGTCCAGTCATTTTATGATTTTACCTCAAACTAATTGCAAAAGAATTTATTTTTGGTTTTTCATACAGGTTTTAGTATACATTGTAACAGAAAAAAAGTCTACATTAATCAAAATTGGGGCAAATAATTTTTTCTTTCCCTAAAAAATCGGAAAAATATAAAAAATTACTTTATGGACCATTTTTTAACCCAAATATCAACATCAGGTGTAATACAGGATAACTAAAAACCATTGTATGACAAGCCTGTTTGTTGTACAACACAAAATCAATAACAAAACAGTTTGAATGGTTTTACGAAAAAAATCATGACACCTTGAAAATCACTAAAATGTTGTTAATTTATCAATATTTCAGCTTGTGTTGGATTTTTAAGAAAGATTACTCAATCAATCAACGTCACTATTGATTATTGTTTTATGAGAATATATTCACATATAGTTTTCTTATTTAAATTTCAGAAAATGATATATTTAATGATATGATAAATTATTTTCTATGCAAGTTATTGTTAACAAAAAATAAAACATTTGACAAGATACCTCCATTATATTACTTGAAATTAGGTAGATGAAAACCACATTTGGTGCAAATTTGACTTGACCACTAAAATTGGCGAAGTCCACGTTTTTCAACAACAAAATTGTGAATATATTTCTTGTTTTTTGCTGGATTTTGAAATAAGTTGGCAGTAATTACCACCATGACATAGCCTTCTGGAAAAAAGGAAATTTAAATTTATGATTGATGTCAACTTTAAATAAATTGATTTTTCATATTCTGATAATGGAAATGAATGGTGGGATACTTAATTTTTAATGAAAATACTAAAGTAAAGGAATCTTTAACTTCAAATTAATCTCATGGACTTATAAGTTTTATGGTGCTTCAATTGGCAAAATTATATTCAAATCGGACAAGACATATTCAAAAAAATATGATTTATGTTGTTTATATGGATGGACTTTGCCATTTTTGTAGTGTTCAGGCAAAAATGCACGAATTGAATTTTTTACCCTCAGTTATTGAATATACTTTTTGAGAGAACTTGCCAAATTTATTGTTTCTTAACAATATAAACAATACACAAAAGGATATGAACTGATTGGGAGCATTTGCTTTTCTTTTTATCAAAATATTTGTTAGAGAAATACGGATATTGTTCATGTAGGCATGAAATAACACCAAATTGGTTCAACTGGTCAAGTAAGAAGTGTCATATTATTTGTTTACATAAAAATTTACCAATTCTTATTAATTAAATTTAGTTAATATGTTTTGGTTTCAGCAACTAAGTGTAGATTAAGTTTGTTTAGAGTCAGATATTTTTATCTTTTCCATTCAAAATGAGCAAAAACGTCAATATTGTTATATTAAACAAAAAAAATAGCCATTTTGATAGTTGATTTAATCGTTGATAGATTGCTTTTGGTGACAAATTTTGGTTATTCTGAGCTCTACTCAATTTGGTCTTCCTATACAATTAATTTCATATGTTAATTATTGTAAAATAGCTAAATATTTCACTTCAAAAACTGTCATATATGTAATTTTTTTTTGTTTCTAGACCATAAAAATGACTAAAAAATTAATTTCACAAATTTTGATCGATGTAGACTTTTTTCCTGTTTTTGTACAAATGATAACCATTCCAAAAACCAAAAAAACAAATTCTTTTGCAATTAGTTTGAGGTAAGGCTTGTTTTTTTGCTAAAATGACTGGACTATTAAGATTTTCCCGTTAATTCTCTAATGCTTTTCTGTGGAGATTTTTAAGTTAAGAAACTTTCGTGCAACTTTAGGCCTGTTCGAATTATACAAAATTATGCTTCAGAACACAAGCATAAGTTCTTACTTCCTGAGTCCTGCACAGAATATATATACTTAAAAACAGAGACGTATGTATATCAAAGATGGTTTTACATGTAAATGTCTCTGGTTTTACTTACTGACGAGTTAATGACATAAGAAAGGTATGTATACTGATTTTGTTTCCATACATCATGGAAATAAAACATATCGTATTCCATTTTCGGATTAATAATTTGTATAATGATAGGCCAGACAATGACGATTTAAACAAGTCCAAAACAATGGCACCATTTGAAGTCCAAATGTACCCCCCCACCCCCACTCGAAGTACCCCCTCCCCAAAATTGAAAACGTCGCGGGGCTTGCACATCAAAATACCTCCAGCTACGCCCCTGAACGGGATCAAAATGTTTTGGCTGATAATTAACAAGGACTATATTGATTATCTGTCATTTTATAGCATCACATCTATTTCGGTAAGTCATATAGAAGTTGAACATCATTTTAGAAATATATAGATAGAACCATTAATTGTTAAACGTAATCCTAAAATCACAATGAAACGTCTTGCGAAAAATAGCATACAATTCAAACATCTCTGCGAATTTCTTTATCGAGGGAATTCGAAGAAATGTGGAAAGTGATCATAATGAGAGGGCATGATATTCCCATGGACGTATATTAATATATACAAACCATACCATTCTTAACGTAGCTATACACATATTTTATTGATTATTACTAGGCTCTCTCCCAGCAATATATACATATACCACGGAATTAGTTTAAGTCCGTGCTTATACCATACGTTTGATAAGCTATAAATATATATATTCTGTATAGTGACACCACGGAATTAGATTATATCTAAGTCCTTGGTGACACGAAATGGGGTGGGTGAATTTCCAGGATGATCAATTGCAAAATATTTCAAAGACACCGTGCTTAATTTGTTCTAGTTTATCACCTTGTGCTTTCATATGTTAATTATGCAAATTAATCACCACATCACGGACTCCTTGTCCTTACGTAATATATTCTGAATGGGCCTCGGCGGTTTGGGGGTGTCGACCTCAGGAAAGGAGGCGTGTACTTTAGCGAGCCAATCGGTAGCCACAAACCGACATATCACACAAGTAGCTAACTCGAAATAGATTTATAAACACATACCAGCAAGGTTCAACAAGTGATTGTACGTGTTGCTCCGCAGCCTGTTAACAAGGTAAGTCGAATGCTTATCTGAAAATTGGCTTGATAGCAATTTACAAAATACAACGCACGCCAATAAACATTATTACTCGCACTAAATAGAATAGAAGCTTATACTTATGTCACACACGCACAAGTAGCAGTATACACACACACGCACATATATATTTTTTACATAAAATAATAAAATAGAAATGTCCATGTGGAAGAAAATATATGTAAATTGTCAAAATTAACACACAGAATGTGTCCGTGTTATTTTTGACAATATATACCAGCGCGATCACAGATGGAGAGGGGCACATATAATGTGTAAGTTTTCTCCACTGTGTTATAAACATCAAACATTTCTCGGGTATCTGTAAATCTGAAACAGTGATAATGCTATCTCGATTATCGGTAGTAAAAACATGGCGGATCATTAAAATTATCATGGATCCGGGCTGACCATGGCCAACAGGTCACGTGAATTGACAACTGCTAATGGAAGGTTATGTAAGTTGTAACGTAAATATCGGACAAGGGCACAATCTCTCTGTGTGTAACAGAACAGGACTGTCATCCTTACTTGTGTACTCACAAGGCAGTACTAAAAGCTTGACCACTCGACTCCGTCTAGGTCGTCACGCAGTCTGTACAGTGTTAGTTAGCTATAGGCTTGTCGGTATTAATTGTACTTGTGCAAAGACCTGCATGGTTATGCAGGTCATTTGGAGAGGAAAATATACAGGTAGGTACTTAAATACCTTTGGTACCTACCTATATACAGGTATTGTAATCATAATAATTAATTAATACTATCTTGTCATTTGTGGAGTCCTTGCATAATTATATATCAACAATATTTTACCATGGAAACACAATGCAATCCTAAGTATTCCTTTGAATTCTAAATTTGAATAACAATTGCATAGGCATTTAATTAAAAGCGTGTTCCATTTATAGGAATGTTCCAGATGTGGCAACTTGGAACCACAGGGGCTCAGTTTCGGGATTTTGAGCGATATATGGCGTAAATCCTTCCAATTTCACTATATAATAAAGGCATGTACACAAGTAAATAATACAAACACTTTTTATCCGCTGTTTATACACATCTTAAACCTTATAAAAATTGGGGGTATCGAGGTTATCTTTAATCGCTCAAAATCCCGAAACCGAGCCCCTGTGCTTGGAACTGGTCTGCTAAATGGAACAGAACGTGCCGAATTCTGTTCATGCGGGTTAAAATCTAGAAAAGGAAAAAGAAACAACTTTTCTGGAAATAACCAAAACGGTCCAGTCATAAAATCAGCAAAACAATGCGGGTAATCGCTTTTATTTACAATTTTTTCAAACTATGATGACACAAGAAGTCGGTAATGATATATTTTACTAATGAAGTGCAGTCAAACTTGTTATAGTTACATCTATTCACAATTTATTGAACATTTGAAATGAAAACCTTTCACTGGCCGCCATATTTGATCCAACTTGGTACCCTCATATGACACGTTCCAGACGAACCGGTTCGTTCCAATGGAACGTCGTGTTCAATTATGCGGAATGTCCGGCTCGTTCTGAAACAACCAGGACGTTCCGCTAAATGGAACATGCTTAAACAATTAAAATTGCATGAAAATGAAAGATTATAGATGGAGCTAGTTCATCCACGGACTTGGGACTAATCTAATTCCGTGGTTCTTCATACAAATCTGTAAAATTACGATATTTTTTGTAATATATGAAAGGGGCATCCTGTGAAAGCCTAAATGCCAGTTCTTGAATGTACATGGTGTCTGCATGCACTACCAATTAAATTTTCCTGCTAATCCAATATTCAAAGTCTGCTCAAATTGTCTAAATTAATAAAAGGTATGCATTCCTCGATCGTGAAAGCCCCAATAGAAATAACGATGATCACGTGTCATGTAACAGTTTAGTGGCATTAGTTGCCTGGCCGATTGATGAAGAGGACTTGGAGGGGATGCATAATGTATACGTCTGATGAAACAAAGGCAAAGTCTGGGTATAAACTTCTTGAATCACATTTACATCAATAATCAGACGTTAATTGCACACATTACGATATTCAAATGAAGTAATATTTGTCGGTATCTTAGCATCATTGATTGACACCAGGAAGTATCTACAGTACCTGACGGAGACCGGTACAAATGGGTACAGGATACAACCTTGCATCCTCGGAAACCCACATGACACTGCACTTAAACGTAAGTTAAAATGGCCGCCATTTCCTTGCCACTGATTGGTCGAAATTTAGATATTGTCCGATTTCACTCAAAGTTGTAATGTAGGTGTGTTAGGACTCTACAAACACTATCACAACTTTGGTTGCAAGATTCTGCAAATTGGCCGCCATTTCCTTGCCACTGATTGGTCGAAATTTAGATATTGTCCAATTTCACTCAAAATTGGTATGTAGGTGTATTATGACTCTACAACACTATCGGAACTTCCGTTTCATGATTCTGTTGTAGAGGTGCCGAGCTGACCTCTCTGTATTCTCGTGGAGCAGGACAACTCGCCCCGAAGGTGTTGAGCTGCCGTGCGTGACGGTATTGGGTGTAGTCTACACCTGGTCAAGCCGCTATAAGGACGTGTTTACGTATTGTTGGTCTGACTGTAGATTACGCTGCCGTTGTAGGCAAACTCCATATATACATATATAGTATATCTTGTAGCGTCTCACTACAATTGGTGTCAGAAGAAATACAAATTATAGCTATAATTTCTAAATACGAGTTTACCTGTACACAGAACGGGTCCTATTTATAACCACGCCACGCGACGGTGTTATAGCCCGGGGCAATTGTTCTGTGATTACACGCTCACTCCAGATTATTATAGCTTTGCGCCGGTTTTGAACGGGGTATATATTGTTTTCAAACATGTCGCTAAATATTAATGCAGCGTCTTATGATGAACTTGTCGGCATTTCCGGTATAGGTCCTAGCAGGGCTAAGGCCATTATTCAGAGACGGGACGAGTGCAATAGCACTTTAACATGGGAAGATTTGAAGGGAATCCCTAGCGTACCCAGTACTATGTGGGACCCGTTGATAACTAAGGGGCTAGTGTGCCTTGAACCCGTGGTTTCTGGGGGCCAGGATAGGGCGGAAGGCGGTGTTGATAGTGGGGCTTTACAGCATGCTCGCATTATGGCTGGAAAAATTGCTTTTGAGAGGGAGGCTCAGGAAAAACAATTTAGAATTAGAGAGGAGGAAATAGAGCGAATGGAAATCGAGATGAATAGGCAAATAGATGAAATGCGGGAGGATTTTTCTCGTCAGCTTAGGGAAAAGGACGAACAACTTCGACTAGCTTTATTAAAACCGGAAACAAAACCAGGAATTGGACATTTATTGGGCACGGTGGAGGGATTAGCTCCAATGTCAATATATAGCCAAAAGTCCAAATCCTTACAAGGGGCTAGTGATAAAATTCCTTTTAAGGGCCAAAGTTCAGGAGGTGGGGACAGAAGCGCTAGTGTAAGGGAGGAAATGGACAGAAAGGTTAAGCTCCCGACATATGATGGAAGGACAGAGTGGAAACCTTTTTATGTTCAGATTTCTCACATTTGTGACCGATATGGATGGTCTAATAGACAGAAGCTTGATAAGCTAATTGAGAGTCTCCAGGACAAGGCTTTGGAATTCTTCAGTTCCCGGCCGATGAATGTACGTGATGATTTCAACGTCCTTTGTTCTAAACTGAATCAACGGTTTGGGAAGCAGGATCCTCCTCATATGGTTAGACGTGAATTAGCAGAGCTGCGGCAGAGCGCGGAGGAAACAGTTGAGGAATATGCCGAGAGAGCACAGGAATTGGCTTCAGACGGTTATCCCGGGGCGCAAGAAGACTTTGTTCAGATCATGGCCGTTGATAGCTTCTTGAAAGGTCTGATGGATAAGCGAGTGGCCCTGGCAGTTCTAGACAAGGCCCCCAGCACCCTTGATAAAACGCTAGCGCTAGTGAAAGGGGCTATAACAAACCAAAAACTCATTTATGGGTCGACTAAGCAGTTGAAACAGGATGTCAAACGTGTTTCTTTTCAAACGGGGGATGACTCTGACGGGGCGTTGGTTAGGCAGGTAGGGGGTCTCTCACTGAAAAGTAAGAGTTCGTTGGAGGAAAGAGTTCTGTCCATCCCATTGGACCACATTCCGTGGGCTTCGGACATGTCTGCAGAGGACCTACGACAGTGTCAGCTTGCTGACAAGGAGCTCGGGCCACTTCTACGTTGGCGAGAAGCCAACTACCAGCCTGCAGAGCATGAACTGAGGCTATCTAGTCCAGCTACTCGTCACTGGTACCTCTGTAGCTCACAGCTTGTTCGTCTGAATGGCGTCTGGTTTTATCATTGGGAAGATCCATTGCAACCGAGACTGTTGTTTCTAACTCCGGAAAAAATGCGTGACCATGTCCTTCATAGTGCGCATGACCTTAGGTTGTCCGGTCACTTTGGACAGACGAAGACTCTTGACCGAGTGAGGAGAAGTGCTATATGGTACGGTATGACTGCTGATTGCAAGCTTTATGTTGACGGGTGTAAGGTCTGCAGTGTCCAAAAGGGTCCCAGTACAAAAGCCAGAGCTCACCTGGAGAAGTTCCATGCGGGAATACCGATGGAGAGAGTTCACGTGGACATACTTGGCCCGCTACCATTAACGAAGCAAGGTAACAAGTATGTGTTGATGGTAGTAGACCAGTTTACCAAGTGGCTCGAGTGCTTCCCTTTAGCGGATCAGACGGCAGAAACCATTTCACGGACGTTGGTCAATGAGTTCATATCTCATTTTGGAGTTCCGTTGGAGATCCACACAGATCATGGAAAGAATATGGATGGCAAGGTTGTGAGAGGCGTTTGTGACCTTCTTGAGATCAAGAAAACGAGGACGACTCCCTACCACCCATCTTCGAATGGCCAGGTCGAGAGATACAATCGGGCAATCCTCCAGGCTATCAGATGTCACTCTGAAAACAAACAGAACACATGGGATGTCAACTTACAGCAACTTGCCGGTGCTATACGGGCAACACATCATCGCCAAACAGGTTTCACGCCCAACCGCTTGATGCGTGGAAGGGAAGTTATGCAACCCTTAGACTTGATGCTCGGCACAGCGAAAGTGAACGCCTCAAAAGCAGCTCATGTGGACTTTGTGGAGAATATGGAACAAAATATGAAGGAGGTGCATGCACTTGCCCCCAGCAATCTTAAGTCCTCGCAGACCAGACAAAAAAGGGACTACGATCTTCGCGTTCGGCAAGGGTCACATGGCGTTGGAGACATCGTGCTGAAGGTTGACACCGCAACGAAAGTAGGGCAAAGTCCGAAACTTCGAGCCCCTTGGAAGGGGCCATATATGGTATCAAAGGTATTGTCCCCAGTGTTGTATGGGATCAAGGATCGAAAGGGTGAGTACCTCATTCACCATGATCGACTGAAGAGCTACGGGTCTGCAGATATTCCACTCTGGCTTCGTCGCATGAGGGATACAGTCTTGAGGGATGAAGCAGCTGGTGTAACAGAACCCGAGGTTACTTCTAGTGGCAACAACATCCTTGTGGAGGATTCGTGTCGATCAGTGAGAGACATCCGCTACAGCCGTACAGGCTTGATGAGAAGGACAATATACGTCCTGATAGGATAGCAGGTGCATGTCTGTCTGCTCCGAGCAAAGAGCCGGCTGCACGGAAGAGATCTCCACCTCGGAGGCTGGGATATTATGCTCTTGGTGGCTCACAGTCAGGGGTTCTGACGACACAGGTGATTGAATCTGCATGTTGTTAGCTGTTCTTGAGCAGAATTGTCTCTTTTTAGAACGGGGGTGAGTGTTGTAGAGGTGCCGAGCTGACCTCTCTGTATTCTCGTGGAGCAGGACAACTCGCCCCGAAGGTGTTGAGCTGCCGTGCGTGACGGTATTGGGTGTAGTCTACACCTGGTCAAGCCGCTATAAGGACGTGTTTACGTATTGTTGGTCTGACTGTAGATTACGCTGCCGTTGTAGGCAAACTCCATATATACATATATAGTATATCTTGTAGCGTCTCACTACAATTGGTGTCAGAAGAAATACAAATTTCACAACTTTGGTTGCATGATTCTGCAAATTGGTCGCCATTTCCTTACCACTGATTGGTCGAAATTTTGATATTGTCTGATTTCACTCAAACTTGGTATGTAGGTATATTAGGACTCTACGAAAACTATCGCAAGCAATTTCCTTTTCATGATTCAACAAAATGGATGCCATTTCTTTGCCACTGACTGGTCAAAATTTCAATATTGTCCGATTTCAATCAAATTTTGGTATATAGGTGTATTATGACTCTACGAACACTATCGCAATTTTTGTTTCATGATGCAGCAAAATGGCGGCTATTTATTGTCCTCTGATTGGTCAAAATTCAGATATTGTCCGATTTCACTCAAATTTGGTATATTGTGTTGCCTCCGACAAAGCGGGAAAGGTATATTTTCGTATCAAATTCCAATACGGGGTCGCAACCCGATAATATTTGTACCTTCACTAATTTATAGATTGGGTATGAATAGCATTTTTTTCTCACGTATGATGACATAAATTTATTTCTTTTGTCCGAATTGAAGCTGTATACCTTGGTCGCATGTTCCATTTTACAACGTAAACAAATGACTTTTTCTGATACGTTATATCTTGTCTTGTAAGCCTTTCTCTTCAGTAATATAATTAAATCACACCGTTTTACTGGAACATGAAATATTGTAAAGGGCTTAAAACAGGCTTTTAAATTTAATAACACACGCATTTCATGTAACAGAGAACATGACCATTGGTGTTGTTATTTTTCGAGTCCGTCCAAAATCCAAGATGGACGCCACAGCCACAATTTTGAAAAAGCATTTTAAACTTCTTTTTGTTCCATCAGTGCTATTGAGCTGAAACTTGCCTGAAATGATCCTGAGATGGTCCTGACCAAGTGTTGTGATTTTTTGGGTCCAACCAAAATCCAAGATGGACGCCACAGCCACCAATTCGAAAACTCATTTTATGCTTCTTCTCAAGTTCCACCAGTGCTATTGAGCTGAAATTTGCCTGAAATGATCCTGAGATGCTCCCGACAAAGTGTTGTTATTTTCAAAGGTTCCGTTAACTGTATATTTATGCTTCATATTGATAGTCAGATGACCGTTAAGGCCCCTGGGCCTCTTGTCTTGGTTAAAGGTAGTTGTTGTGCTGTGTCCCAGTAACATGTTCTATTTTGGTGACAGATAGTTTTTGTGCTGTGTCCCAGTTACTTGTTTTATTTTGGTTACAGGTAGTTTTTGTGCTGTGTCCAAGTAACATGTTTCAATGTCATGACAGGTAGTTTTTAGTTCACCTGATCCCTAAGTGGCTGGGATCAAATTATATACAAATGATGGGGCTGACCCTGAGGGGTCCATTTGGCTATATTCATATTAATGACTTCTTCTCTAGATCTAAGCAATGTGAAACATTCATATTTTAGTGGTAGCATCCCTAGGTTGCTGGGATTAAAATTTATACAAATGATGGGGCTGACCCCCAGGGTTCTGAGGGGCGGGGCCAAATGGGTCCATTTGGCTATATTCATATTAATGACGTCTTCTCTGGATTTAAGCATTGTGAAACATTCATATTTTAGTGGTAACATCCCTAAGTGGCTCGGATTCAAATTTATACAAATAATGGGGCTGACCCCCAGGGGCCTGATGAGCGGGGCCAAAAGTGGTCCATTAAGCAATATTGATATAACTTTTAAACAGTTGAGATCCCTACCCCAAAACTACATATACAATTACTTAGCATAAAGAGAACATCACAAATATGAATTTAGATTTGACCCAAGGGTCTGCCATGCCCTTAAAGGCATCCCACCCCAAAACTATACAGAAACAAACACAATCATGATATTATCATTGATGTAAGGGTCTAGCCCAGCCCTAGGGACCTCTCATTTGAGCTTGAAAACAGTGAGTTGAGATACCCACCCATTAACCTATCTTTAATTTATACAGATATACTTCAAGGATAATTCTTTGGGTCTCTCCCTGCCCATAGCATCTTTTTTAGAAATATTTTACCATGATTACCTTGATACCAATTTATCCAGGTGAGTGATAACATGCCCTTTGGGCCTCCTTTGTGCTTTATCCCAGTAACATGTTCTATTTTGGTTACAGATAGTTTTTGTGCTGTGTCCTATTCACATGTTTCATATTGGTTACAGGTAATTTTTGTGTTGTGTCCAAGTAACATATTTCAATTTGGTGATAGGTATAGTTTATGTGCTGTGTCCCAGTAACATGTTCTATTTTGGTTACAGGTAGTGTTTTTGCTGTGTTCCTGCTGTAACATGTTCTATTTTGGTTACAGGTAATTTTTGTGCTGTGTCCAAGTGACATGTTTTATCTTGGTTACAGGTAGTGTTTTTGCTGTGTTCCTGCTGTAACATGTTCTATTTGGGTTACAGGTAATTTTTGTGCTGTGTCCAAGTGACATGTTTTATCTTGGTTTCAGGTAGTGTTTTTGCTGTGTTCCTGCTGTAACATGTTTTATTTGGGTGACAGGTAGTTTTTGTGCTGTGTCCCAGTAACATGTTCTATTACGGTGACAGGTAAATTTTGTGCTGTGCTCCTGCTGTAACATGTTTTATCTTGGTTACAGGTAGTTTTTGTGCTATATCCAAGTGACATGTTTTATTTTGGTTACAGGTAGTTTTTGTGCTATATCCAAGTGACATGTTTTATTTTGGTTACAGGTAATTTTTGTGCTGTGTCCAAGTGACATGTTTTATCTTGGTTACAGGTAGTGTTTTTGCTGTGTTCCTGCTGTAACATGTTCTATTTTGGTTACAGGTAATTTTTGTGCTGTGTCCAAGTGACATGTTTTATCTTGGTTACAGGTAGTGTTTTTGCTGTGTTCCTGCTGTAACATGTTCTATTTTGGTTACAGGTAATTTTTGTGCTGTGTCCAAGTGACATGTTTTATCTTGGTTTCAGGTAGTGTTTTTGCTGTGTTCCTGCTGTAACATGTTTTATTTGGGTGACAGGTAGATTTTGTGCTGTGTCCCAGTAACATGTTCTATTACGGTGACAGGTAAATTTTGTGCTGTGTCAAAGTAACATGTTTTATCTTGGTTACAGGTAGTTTTTGTGCTATATCCAAGTGACATGTTTTATTTTGGTTACAGGTAGTTTTTGTGCTATATCCAAGTGACATGTTTTATTTTGGTTACAGGTAGTTTTTATGCTATATCCAAGTGACATGTTTTATTTTGGTTACAGGTAGTTTTTGTGCTGTGTCTCTGATCACCTTACCATAGATTTTGAAAACCTGGGCTCCAGTCATGATGCCAAATATCCTGACCGGAAACCTGACGTTTGATTCCCTGCGTCCCCCTGACCTAACATCCTGTACAAAAAAGTAAGTATTAAAGAGGCAATTTAGTGAACCCACATTTTTTAAAAATCAACTCAAATGAAAAATACCTATACTCAGACGAAGGAATCCGTATTTGATAAGGCGATACCAATTTGATTTATTGTTCTTCGGAAAATGAGATTTCAAAATAGGAGCGAGCGGGCGCAATGTTTTTGTTTTTACAAAAATTTTGAATTCCTTAAATTTCAAGCGAGCGTTAATTTTGAAAGACTAAATGTTAAAATACATTGTTTGACTATTAATATAATGTATCATCAAATAGTTAACAAATTTAAACTGTTGTAGCGTTTTTTAAAAATCATTTCCATGATACAAACTACTTGTATAAAGCTGTGCAATAAAACTGCATTTGAGAGAAAAGCTTTCTTAAATTACCTTCTTAATAGAAGACTCAAGGTCATTCGTTCAAGTTTAGTGATTGAACCAAAGCCACAGGAAACACCTTTAAGGAAACACATTTTTTCTTGTAGGTATTAAGATGCTTCCATTCATGCAGAATGCATAATGTTATTGAATTGATATACATTCGTATATTAAAGAAGACAAAATATATGTATGATGTACCGCTATCAACACAACCCTGAAGGCTAGATGTATGGCACTAGTTGTTTTGCTGACATAACCTTTGAGTTACAATAATAATAATAGTAATATTAATGGACACAAGCATTATTTGTGTAGTAAATATCCAGATAAGAAAGATTGATATCAGTTTATAAGCTGAGGTCCCATATAATATCATGAATAAGTTCATTATTGTTTATCTCGTGGTTGAATAAGCATCATGAACCCATGCCAGTGTTAATCCATTCCGGATTTAAATATTCAGACAACTGGTGACTAGGTAACTACATCATCTGGAAGAGAGTTCGAATGGTAATACCTACATACATTTGTAAATATTTCAAAGTATTAATAACAAACACGTTTTAAACTATCAACAGTAGGCCTATCCTATTAAAAAAAGACTGATGAAATGATAATGATGTCTGCCAAATTGGGTCGATTGCTTGAGAAAATATCGATTTGAAATTAAATATAGGTGTTATTATAGTCGTACATTTGTATTAACAACATATCTTTTGATGTCGCTTACTTAATTCAGGATTTTTAAAGATATTTGCTGGTGACGCTTGAAGTCGCTTTTTAGTGAGACCGCTTGAGTTCCATATTTTGTTTATTTAATCAAGAGATTTTGGAACTCAGTTTTCTTCCAGAGTGAAAAAGCCTTGTCGCGCATTTCCCTCGTTTTGCTGTCGAAAAAATGCTTGAAATACTATTTCTACCTTCATTTCAAACATCCAAATGATCCGGAATGGCGCTTTCTAAATTTTGAACCATTGTAAAATATATCCGGATTCGTCATTTTTCATTGACGCTAAACTTGGAGCGGTAATGTTTTACTTTTACTTTTATTTTATTTTTCCAAATCAGGAGAGGTAAATCCGACGAACAATAAATCAAATTGGTATGGCCTAAGTAGATACTGTGTAGCTGATGTCTGATGTGGTCAGTTTAATTTTTGGGAAAGATCGTGCCAAATATATAGCCACATCAAAATAAAGCACGAAATAACCGCGCCACCTGGCGCAACCACATGTATGTGTGTTGTAAACAATTGGCACAAGGACACGAGGAGTTTGATTTCACACATTCTTCTTTCAAGGTATATTAGATTATTGAAATACGTCAACAATTATGATATTTATGATTATCATTAGATCCCACAAGAAATTGTGTTGAAATACTTCAAACTAACCAAAAGCAGAAATTTTGGAAGCTTGCACACACAGGGGCCCTCTGTAGATAAAAGAAATTTGTTAACCTGAAAACATGCATGCTCCATGGGTCGAAGTGCTCAGAGAGGTTTGTAAACATATGTCTCATTTGCATGGGTTGGACGATTAAGGATTTCCTTATCATTAATTTAAAAATGCATGGCAAACATCAAGTTTTGTCAAAATATTGGTATGAATAGTTCACCAGGATTACCCAACTACAATTTTATAAATATGCAAACATACTTCGCTTAAAGTTTTGGATTTTGGAACTAATATCAGAAAAACAAAACTCCCGATTAGACACCTTATTTCAACTGTTATTAATTTTCACAAGCCCACAAAGTTCACTTGGATAAAATACATAAATGAAAAAAAAAATTGAATTAAGATTAAATACATAAATAAAAGTTAAAACAGGAAGAGAAAAGATCCATCTTTCTAAGAATTAATGAAAAATCATCAATGGTGGGCGCCAAGATCCCTCTGGGATCTCTTGTTGTTCAGGAAACGGGTCTGGGATCTCTTGTTGTTCAGGAAATGAGAAAGAAGTAGGATATATATATGGAAAGCATTATTGAGAAAGACTGTGTGAAATTGTGATTAACTATTTTGAACCCTTTGGGTTCATTCTGTCCCTAAACCTTGATATATAATTTACAGACAACTGCTGGATTACTTTGAAAACAGCTACGACTTGAACGAGTCTCTCTTCACATCCTTGCGAGGTAATACTCCGTGAAGGCTGGTATATTGCTGTTCATACATTTCTTAGTTGTTTACCGTGGCCGTGATTAGCCAAATTTTCCTTCCAACTGTTAAAAATTGTAAATTCTAAAATTCAATATTTTTGTTTTTCAATTAAGTACTTTTCAGTTATTTCAAATATATATTTGATACAAAAATAATCTCTTGCTGATAATTTAAAAAAAAAAAAATAGAAATTAAAAAAAGATATGAATGTGAGATGTTTCTGGCTATATTGATAAGCCAAGTGATATGTTATCGTGTTGTAGACGAGTCTGTGTTCTACACATGTCCCGACAGGCTGAGACTCCCCCTGATATTTTACTTCGCCCACACAGCATCCGTGTACATCAACAAACTCATGCTGGCAGGTCTCATCAAGGTAAGAACCCCTCTATACTGACAACTCTCCATAATGGCTGGTCTCTGAAGGTTAGAACCCCTCTATACTGGCAATTCTCCATTATGGCTGGTTTCATCAACGTAAATAAAGAACCTCTCTATATTGACAACTCTCCACTATGGCTGATTATCAAAGCAAGAACCCCTCTATTAACTGACATTACTCTCCATACAAACTGAACACAACACATCAAGGTAAAAAATCCTCTATACTGACAACTCTTCATAATGGCTGATTATCAAAGCAAGAACCCCTCTATTAACTGACATTACTCTCCATACAAACTGAACACAACACATCAAGGTAAAAAACCCTCTATACTGACAACTCTTCATAATGGCTGGTCTCATCAAAGTACAAACCCTCAATACTGACAACTCTCCATACAAACTGAACACATCAGGATACAAACCTCACTATACTTACAACTCTCCATACAAACTGAACACATCAGGATACAAACCCCACTATACTGACAACTCTTCATACAAACTGAACACATCAGGATACAAACCTCACTATACTGACAACTCTCCATACAAACTGAACACATCAGGATACAAACCCCACTATACTTACAACTCTCCATACAAACTGAACACATCAGGATACAAACCTCACTATACTGACAACTCTCCATACAAAGTGAACACATCAAGGTACAAACCCCACTATACTGACAACTCTTCATACAAACTGAACACATCAAGGTACAAACCCCACTATACTGCCAACTCTCCATACAAACTGAACACATCAGGATACAAACCTCACTATACTTACAACTCTCCATACAAACTGAACACATCAGGATACAAACCCCACTATACTGACAACTCTTCATACAAACTGAACACATCATGGTACAAACCTCACTATACTGACAACTCTCCATACAAACTGAACACATCAAGGTACAAACCTCACTATACCGACAACTCTCCATACAAACTGAAAAAAACAAGGTACAAACCCCAATATACTGACAACTCTTCATACAAACTGAACACATCAGGATACAAACCCCACTATACTGACAACTCTCCATACAAACTGAACACATCAAGATACAAACCCCACTATACTTACAACTCTCAATACAAACTGAACACATCAGGATACAAACCTCACTATACTGACAACTCTTCATACAAACTGAACACATCAAGGTACAAACCTCACTATACTGACAACTCTTCATACAAACTGAACACAACAAGGTACAAACCCCACTATACTGACAACTCTCCATACAAACTGAACACATCAAGATACAAACCCCACTATACTTACAACTCTCCATACAAACTGAACACATCAGGATACAAACCCCACTATACTGACAACTCTTCATACAAACTGAACACATCAAGGTACAAACCTCACTATACTGACAACTCTCTATAATGGCTGGTCTCATCAAAGTACAAACCCTCAATACTGACAACTCTCCATACAAACTGAACACATCAGGATACAAACCTCACTATACTTACAACTCTCCATACAAACTGAACACATCAGGATACAAACCCCACTATACTGACAACTCTTCATACAAACTGAACACATCACAGTACAAACCTCGCTATACTGACAACTCTCCATACAAACTGAACACATCAAGGTACAAACCCCACTATACTGACAACTCTTCATACAAACTGAACACATCAAGGTACAAACCTCACTATACTGACAACTCTCCATACAAACTGAACACATCAGGATACAAACCCCACTATACTGACAACTTTCCATACAAACTGAACACATCAAGGTACAAACCCCACTATACTGACAACTCTCCATACAAACTGAACACATCAAAGTACAAACCCCACTATACTGACAAATCTCCATACAAACTGAACACATCAGGATACAAACCCCACTATACTGACAACTCTCCATACAAACTGAACACATCAGGATACAAACCCCACTATACTGACAACTCTCCATTCAAACTGAACACATCAAGGTAAAAAACCCCACTTTACTGACAACTCTCCATTCAAACTGAACACATCAAGGTACAAACCCCACTATACTGACAACTCACCATACAAACTGAACACATCAGGATACAAACCTCACTATACTGACAACTCTCCATACAAACTGAACACACCAAGGTACAAACCCCACTATACTGACAACTCTCCATACAAACTGAACACATCAAAGTACAAACCCCACTATACTGACAACTCTCCATACAAACTGAACACATAAGGATACAAACCCCACTATACTGACAACTCTCCATACAAACTGAACACATCAGGATACAAACCCCACTATACTGACAACTCTCCATTCAAACTGAACACATCAAGGTAAAAAACCCCACTTTACTGACAACTCTCCATTCAAACTGAACACATCAAGGTACAAACCCCACTATACTGACAACTCACCATACAAACTGAACACATCAGGATACAAACCTCACTATACTGACAACTCTCCATACAAACTGAACACACCAAGGTACAAACCCAACTATACTGACAACTCTCCATTCAAACTGAACACATCAGGATACAAACCTCACTATACTGACAACTCTCCATACAAACTGAACACATCAAGGTACAAACCCCACTATACTGACAACTCTCCATACAAACTGAACACATCAAGGTACAAACCTCACTATACTGACAACTCTCCATACAAACTGAACACATCAGGATACAAACCCCACTATACTGACAACTCTCCATTCAAACTGAACCCATCAAGGTATAAAAACCCACTTTACTGACAACTCTCCATTCAAACTGAACACATCAAGGTACAAACCCCACTATACTGACAACTCACCATACAAACTGAACACATCAGGATACAAACCTCACTATACTGACAACTCTCCATACAAACTGAACACACCAAGGTACAAACCCAACTATACTGACAACTCTCCATTCAAACTGAACACATCAGGATACAAACCTCACTATACTGACAACTCTCCATACAAACTGAACACATCAAGGTACAAACCTCACTATACTGACAACTCTCCATACAAACTGAACACATCAGGGTACAAACCTCACTATACTGACAACTCTCCATACAAACTGAACACATCAAGGTACAAACCCCACTATACTGACAACTCTTCATACAAACTGAACACATCAGGATACAAACCCCACTATACTGACAACTCTCCATTCAAACTGAACATATCAAGGTACAAACCTCACTATACTGACAACTCTTCATACAAACTGAACACATCAGGATACAAACCCCACTATACTGACAACTCTTCATACAAACTGAACACATCAAGGTACAAACCTCACTTTACTGACAACTCTTCATACAAACTGAACACATCAGGATACAAACCCCACTATACTGACAACTCTCCATTCAAACTGAACATATCAAGGTACAAACCTCACTATACTGACAACTCTTCATACAAACTGAACACATCAGGATACAAACCCCACTATACTGACAACTCTTCATACAAACTGAACACATCAAGGTACAAACCTCACTTTACCGACAACTCTCCATACAAACTGAACACATCAAGGTACAAACCCCACTATACTGACAACTCTCCATACAAACTGAACACATCAGGATACAAACCTCACTATACTTACAACTCTCCATACAAACTGAACACATCAGGATACAAACCCCACTATACTGACAACTCTTCATACAAACTGAACACATCATGGTACAAACCTCACTATACTGACAACTCTCCATACAAACTGAACACATCAAGGTACAAACCTCACTATACCGACAACTCTCCATACAAACTGAAAAAAACAAGGTACAAACCCCAATATACTGACAACTCTTCATACAAACTGAACACATCAGGATACAAACCCCACTATACTGACAACTCTCCATACAAACTGAACACATCAAGATACAAACCCCACTATACTTACAACTCTCAATACAAACTGAACACATCAGGATACAAACCTCACTATACTGACAACTCTTCATACAAACTGAACACATCAAGGTACAAACCTCACTATACTGACAACTCTTCATACAAACTGAACACAACAAGGTACAAACCCCACTATACTGACAACTCTCCATACAAACTGAACACATCAAGATACAAACCCCACTATACTTACAACTCTCCATACAAACTGAACACATCAGGATACAAACCCCACTATACTGACAACTCTTCATACAAACTGAACACATCAAGGTACAAACCTCACTATACTGACAACTCTCTATAATGGCTGGTCTCATCAAAGTACAAACCCTCAATACTGACAACTCTCCATACAAACTGAACACATCAGGATACAAACCTCACTATACTTACAACTCTCCATACAAACTGAACACATTAGGATACAAACCCCACTATACTGACAACTCTTCATACAAACTGAACACATCACAGTACAAACCTCGCTATACTGACAACTCTCCATACAAACTGAACACATCAAGGTACAAACCCCACTATACTGACAACTCTTCATACAAACTGAACACATCAAGGTACAAACCTCACTATACTGACAACTCTCCATACAAACTGAACACATCAGGATACAAACCCCACTATACTGACAACTTTCCATACAAACTGAACACATCAAGGTACAAACCCCACTATACTGACAACTCTCCATACAAACTGAACACATCAGGATACAAACCCCACTATACTGACAACTCTTCGTACAAACTGAACACATCAAGGTACAAACCTCACTATACTGACAACTCTCCATACAAACTGAACACATCAAGGTACAAACCTCACTATACCGACAACTCTCCATACACACTGAAAAAAACAAGGTACAAACCCCACTATACTGACAACTCTTCATACAAACTGAACACATCAGGATACGAACCCCACTATACTGACAACTCTCCATACAAACTGAACACATCAAGATACAAACCCCACTATACTTACAACTCTCAATACAAACTGAACACATCAGGATACAAACCTCACTATACTGACAACTCTTCATACAAACTGAACACATCAAGGTACAAACCTCACTATACTGACAACTCTTCATACAAACTGAACACAACAAGGTACAAACCCCACTATACTGACAACTCTCCATACAAACTGAACACATCAATATACAAACCCCACTATACTTACAACTCTCCATACAAACTGAACACATCAGGATACAAACCCCACTATACTGACAACTCTTCATACAAACTGAACACATCAAGGTACAAACCTCACTATACTGACAACTCTCTATAATGGCTGGTCTCATCAAAGTACAAACCCTCAATACTGACAACTCTCCATACAAACTGAACACATCAGGATACAAACCTAACTATACTTACAACTCTCCATACAAACTGAACACATCAGGATACAAACCCCACTATACTGACAACGTTTCATACAAACTGAACACATCAGGATACAAACCTCACTATACTGACAACTCTCCATACAAAGTGAACACATCAAGGTACAAACCCCACTATACTGACAACTCTCCATACAAACTGAACACATCAAGGTACAAACCTCACTATACTGACAACTCTCCATACAAACTGAACACATCAGGGTACAAACCTCACTATACTGACAACTCTCCATACAAAGTGAACACATCAAGGTACAAACCCCACTATACTGACAACTCTCCATACAAACTGAGCACATCAAGGTGCAAACCCCACTATACTGACAACTCTTCATACAAACTGAACACATCAGGATACAAACCTAACTATACTTACAACTCTCCATACAAACTGAACACATCAAGATACAAACCCCACTATACTGACAACTCTTCATACAAACTGAACACATCAAGGTACAAACCTCACTATACTGACAACTCTTCATACAAACTGAACACATCAAGGTACAAACCTCACTATACTGACAACTCTCCATACAAACTGAACACATCAGGATACAAACCCCACTATACTGACAACTTTCCATACAAACTGAACACATCAAGGTACAAACCCCACTATACTGACAACTCTCCATACAAACTGAACACATCAAAGTACAAACCCCACTATACTGACAAATCTCCATACAAACTGAACACATCAGGATACAAACCCCACTATACTGACAACTCTCCATTCAAATTGAACACATCAAGGTACAAACCCCACTTTACTGACAACTCTCCATTCAAACTGAACACATCAAGGTACAAACCCCACTATACTGACAACTCACCATACAAACTGAACACATCAGGATACAAACCTCACTATACTGACAACTCTCCATACAAACTGAACACACCAAGGTACAAACCCAACTATACTGACAACTCTCCATTCAAACTGAACACATCATGATACAAACCTCACTATACTGACAACTCTCAATACAAACTGAACACATCAAGGTACAAACCCCACTATACTGACAACTCTCCATACAAACTGAACACATCAAGGTACAAACCTCACTATACTGACAACTCTCCATACAAACTGAACACATCAGGGTACAAACCTCACTATACTGACAACTCTCCATACAAAGTGAACACATCAAGGTACAAACCCCACTATACTAACAACTCTCCATACAAACTGAACACATCAAGGTACAAACCCCACTATACTGACAACTCTTCATACAAACTGAACACATCAGGATACAAACCCCACTATACTGACAACTCTCCATTCAAACTGAACATATCAAGGTACAAACCTCACTATACTGACAACTCTTCATACAAACTGAACACATCAGGATACAAACCCCACTATACTGACAACTCTTCATACAAACTGAACACATCAAGGTACAAACCTCACTATACTGACAACTCTTCATACAAACTGAACACATCAGGATACAAACCCCACTATACTGGCAACTCTCCATTCAAACTGAACACATCAAGGTACAAACCCCACTTTACTGACAACTCTCCATTCAAACTGAACACATCAAGGTACAAACCCCACTATACTGACAACTCACCATACAAACTGAACACATCAGGATACAAACCCCACTATACTGACAACTCTCCATACAAACTGAACACACCAAGGTACAAACCCAACTATACTGACAACTCTTCATACAAACTGAACACATCAGGATACAAACCCCACTATACTGACAACTCTTCATACAAACTGAACACATCAAGGTACAAACCTCACTTTACTGACAACTCTTCATACAAACTGAACACATCAGGATACAAACCCCACTATACTGACAACTCTCCATTCAAACTGAACACATCAAGGTACAAACCTCACTATACTGACAACTCTTCATACAAACTGAACACATCAGGATACAAACCCCACTATACTGACAACTCTTCATACAAACTGAACACATCAAGGTACAAGCCTGACTTTACCGACAACTCTCCATACAAACTGAACACATCAAGGTACAAACCCCACTATACTGACAAATCTCCATACAAACTGAACACATCACAGTACAAACCTCACTATACTTACAACTCTCCATACAAACTGAACACATCAGGATACAAACCCCACTATACTGACAACTCTTCGTACAAACTGAACACATCATGGTACAAACCTCACTATACTGACAACTCTCCATACAAACTGAACACATCAAGGTACAAACCTCACTATACCGACAACTCTCCATACACACTGAAAAAAACAAGGTACAAACCCCACTATACTGACAACTCTTCATACAAACTGAACACATCAGGATACGAACCCCACTATACTGACAACTCTCCATACAAACTGAACACATCAAGATACAAACCCCACTATACTTACAACTCTCAATACAAACTGAACACATCAGGATACAAACCTCACTATACTGACAACTCTTCATACAAACTGAACACATCAAGGTACAAACCTCACTATACTGACAACTCTTCATACAAACTGAACACAACAAGGTACAAACCCCACTATACTGACAACTCTCCATACAAACTGAACACATCAAGATACAAACCCCACTATACTTACAACTCTCCATACAAACTGAACACATCAGGATACAAACCCCACTATACTGACAACTCTTCATACAAACTGAACACATCAAGGTACAAGCCTGACTTTACCGACAACTCTCCATACAAACTGAACACATCAAGGTACAAACCCCACTATACTGACAAATCTCCATACAAACTGAACACATCACAGTACAAACCTCACTATACTTACAACTCTCCATACAAACTGAACACATCAGGATACAAACCCCACTATACTGACAACTCTCCATTCAAACTGAACACATCAAGGTACAAACCCCACTATACTGACAACTCACCATACAAACTGAACACATCAGGATACAAACCTCACTATACTGACAACTCTCCATACAAACTGAACACACCAAGGTACAAACCCAACTATACTGACAACTCTCCATTCAAACTGAACACATCATGATACAAACATCACTATACTGACAACTCTCAATACAAACTGAACACATCAAGGTACAAACCCCACTATACTGACAACTCTCCATACAAACTGAACACATCAAGGTACAAACCTCACTATACTGACAACTCTCCATACAAACTGAACACATCAGGGTACAAACCTCACTATACTGACAACTCTCCATACAAAGTGAACACATCAAGGTACAAACCCCACTATACTAACAACTCTCCATACAAACTGAACACATCAAGGTACAAACCCCACTATACTGACAACTCTTCATACAAACTGAACACATCAGGATACAAACCCCACTATACTGACAACTCTCCATTCAAACTGAACATATCAAGGTACAAACCTCACTATACTGACAACTCTTCATACAAACTGAACACATCAGGATACAAACCCCACTATACTGACAACTCTTCATACAAACTGAACACATCAAGGTACAAACCTCACTATACTGACAACTCTTCATACAAACTGAACACATCAGGATACAAACCCCACTATACTGGCAACTCCATTCAAACTGAACACATCAAGGTACAAACCCCACTTTACTGACAACTCTCCATTCAAACTGAACTCATCAAGGTACAAACCCCACTATACTGACAACTCACCATACAAACTGAACACATCAGGATACAAACCCCACTATACTGACAACTCTCCATACAAACTGAACACACCAAGGTACAAACCCAACTATACTGACAACTCTTCATACAAACTGAACACATCAGGATACAAACCCCACTATACTGACAGCTCTTCATACAAACTGAACACATCAAGGTACAAACCTCACTTTACTGACAACTCTTCATACAAACTGAACACATCAGGATACAAACCCCACTATACTGACAACTCTCCATTCAAACTGAACACATCAAGGTACAAACCTCACTATACTGACAACTCTTCATACAAACTGAACACATCAGGATACAAACCCCACTATACTGACAACTCTTCGTACAAACTGAACACATCAAGGTACAAGCCTGACTTTACCGACAACTCTCCATACAAACTGAACACATCAAGGTACAAACCCCACTATACTGACAAATCTCCATACAAACTGAACACATCACAGTACAAACCTCACTATACTTACAACTCTCCATACAAACTGAACACATCAGGATACAAACCCCACTATACTGACAACTCTTCGTACAAACTGAAAACATCATGGTACAAACCTCACTATACTGACAACTCTCCATACAAACTGAACACATCAAGGTACAAACCTCACTATACCGACAACTCTCCATACACACTGAAAAAAACAAGGTACAAACCCCACTATACTGACAACTCTTCATACAAACTGAACACATCAGGATACGAACCCCACTATACTGACAACTCTCCATACAAACTGAACACATCAAGATACAAACCCCACTATACTTACAACTCTCAATACAAACTGAACACATCAGGATACAAACCTCACTATACTGACAACTCTTCATACAAACTGAACACATCAAGGTACAAACCTCACTATACTGACAACTCTTCATACAAACTGAACACAACAAGGTACAAACCCCACTATACTGACAACTCTCCATACAAACTGAACACATCAAGATACAAACCCCACTATACTTACAACTCTCCATACAAACTGAACACATCAGGATACAAACCCCACTATACTGACAACTCTTCATACAAACTGAACACATCAAGGTACAAACCTCACTGTACTGACAACTCTCTATAATGGCTGGTCTCATCAAAGTACAAACCCTCAATACTGACAACTCTCCATACAAACTGAACACATCAGGATACAAACCTAACTATACTTACAACTCTCCATACAAACTGAACACATCAGGATACAAACCCCACTATACTGACAACGTTTCATACAAACTGAACACATCAGGATACAAACCTCACTATACTGACAACTCTCCATACAAAGTGAACACATCAAGGTACAAACCCCACTATACTGACAACTCTCCATACAAACTGAACACATCAAGGTACAAACTTCACTATACTGACAACTCTCCATACAAACTGAACACATCAGGGTACAAACCTCACTATACTGACAACTCTCCATACAAAGTGAACACATCAAGGTACAAACCCCACTATACTGACAACTCTCCATACAAACTGAGCACATCAAGGTGCAAACCCCACTATACTGACAACTCTTCATACAAACTGAACACATCAGGATACAAACCTAACTATACTTACAACTCTCCATACAAACTGAACACATCAGGATACAAACCCCACTATACTGACAACTCTTCATACAAACTGAACACATCAAGGTACAAACCTCACTATACTGACAACTCTTCATACAAACTGAACACATCAAGGTACAAACCTCACTATACTGACAACTCTCCATACAAACTGAACACATCAGGATACAAACCCCACTATACTGACAACTTTCCATACAAACTGAACACATCAAGGTACAAACCCCACTATACTGACAACTCTCCATACAAACTGAACACATCAAAGTACAAACCCCACTATACTGACAAATCTCCATACAAACTGAACACATCAAGGTACAAACCCCACTATACTGATAACTCTTCATACAAACTGAACACATCAGGATACAAACCCCACTATACTGACAACTCTCCATTCAAACTGAACATATCAAGGTACAAACCTCACTATACTGACAACTCTTCATACAAACTGAACACATCAAGATACAAACCCCACTATACTGACAACTCTTCATACAAACTGAACACATCAAGGTACAAACCTCACTATACTGACAACTCTTCATACAAACTGAACACATCAGGATACAAACCCCACTATACTGGCAACTCTCCATTCAAACTGAACACATCAAGGTACAAACCCCACTTTACTGACAACTCTCCATTCAAACTGAACACATCAAGGTACAAACCCCACTATACTGACAACTCACCATACAAACTGAACACATCAGGATACAAACCCCACTATACTGACAACTCTCCATACAAACTGAACACACCAAGGTACAAACCCAACTATACTGACAACTCTCCATTCAAACTGAACACATCAGGATACAAACCTCACTATACTGACAACTCTCCATACAAAGTGAACACATCAAGGTACAAACCCCACTATACTGACAACTCTCCATACAAACTGAACACATCAAGGTACAAACCTCACTATACTGACAACTCTCCATACAAACTGAACACATCAGGGTACAAACCTCACTATACTGACAACTCTCCATACAAAGTGAACACATCAAGGTACAAACCCCACTATACTGACAACTCTCCATACAAACTGAACACAACAAGGTACAAACCCCACTATACTGACAACTCTCCATACAAACTGAACACATCAAGATACAAACCCCACTATACTTACAACTCTCCATACAAACTGAACACATCAGGATACAAACCCCACTATACTGACAACTCTTCATACAAACTGAACACATCAAGGTACAAACCTCACTGTACTGACAACTCTCTATAATGGCTGGTCTCATCAAAGTACAAACCCTCAATACTGACAACTCTCCATACAAACTGAACACATCAGGATACAAACCTAACTATACTTACAACTCTCCATACAAACTGAACACATCAGGATACAAACCCCACTATACTGACAACGTTTCATACAAACTGAACACATCAGGATACAAACCTCACTATACTGACAACTCTCCATACAAAGTGAACACATCAAGGTACAAACCCCACTATACTGACAACTCTCCATACAAACTGAACACATCAAGGTACAAACCTCACTATACTGACAACTCTCCATACAAACTGAACACATCAGGGTACAAACCTCACTATACTGACAACTCTCCATACAAAGTGAACACATCAAGGTACAAACCCCACTATACTGACAACTCTCCATACAAACTGAGCACATCAAGGTGCAAACCCCACTATACTGACAACTCTTCATACAAACTGAACACATCAGGATACAAACCTAACTATACTTACAACTCTCCATACAAACTGAACACATCAGGATACAAACCCCACTATACTGACAACTCTTCATACAAACTGAACACATCAAGGTACAAACCTCACTATACTGACAACTCTTCATACAAACTGAACACATCAAGGTACAAACCTCACTATACTGACAACTCTCCATACAAACTGAACACATCAGGATACAAACCCCACTATACTGACAACTTTCCATACAAACTGAACACATCAAGGTACAAACCCCACTATACTGACAACTCTCCATACAAACTGAACACATCAAAGTACAAACCCCACTATACTGACAAATCTCCATACAAACTGAACACATCAGGATACAAACCCCACTATACTGACAACTCTCCATACAAACTGAACACATCAGGATACAAACCCCACTATACTGACAACTCTCCATTCAAATTGAACACATCAAGGTACAAACCCCACTTTACTGACAACTCTCCATTCAAACTGAACACATCAAGGTACAAACCCCACTATACTGACAACTCACCATACAAACTGAACACATCAGGATACAAACCTCACTATACTGACAACTCTCCATACAAACTGAACACACCAAGGTACAAACCCAACTATACTGACAACTCTCCATTCAAACTGAACACATCAGGATACAAACCTCACTATACTGACAACTCTCAATACAAACTGAACACATCAAGGTACAAACCCCACTATACTGACAACTCTCCATACAAACTGAACACATCAAGGTACAAACCTCACTATACTGACAACTCTCCATACAAAGTGAACACATCAATGACAAACCCCACTATACTAACAACTCTCCATACAAACTGAACACATCAAGGTACAAACCCCACTATACTGATAACTCTTCATACAAACTGAACACATCAGGATACAAACCCCACTATACTGACAACTCTCCATTCAAACTGAACATATCAAGGTACAAACCTCACTATACTGACAACTCTTCATACAAACTGAACACATCAGGATACAAACCCCACTATACTGACAACTCTCCATTCAAACTGAACACATCAAGGTACAAACCTCACTATACTGACAACTCTTCATACAAACTGAACACATCAGGATACAAACCCCACTATACTGGCAACTCTCCATTCAAACTGAACACATCAAGGTACAAACCCCACTTTACTGACAACTCTCCATTCAAACTGAACACATCAAGGTACAAACCCCACAATACTGACAACTCACCATACAAACTGAACACATCAGGATACAAACCCCACTATACTGACAACTCTCCATACAAACTGAACACACCAAGGTACAAACCCAACTATACTGACAACTCTCCATTCAAACTGAACACATCAGGATACAAACCTCACTATACTGACAACTCTCCATACAAAGTGAACACATCAAGGTACAAACCCCACTATACTGACAACTCTCCATACAAACTGAACACATCAAGGTACAAACCTCACTATACTGACAACTCTCCATACAAACTGAACACATCAGGGTACAAACCTCACTATACTGACAACTCTCCATACAAAGTGAACACATCAAGGTACAAACCCCACTATACTGACAACTCTCCATACAAACTGAACACATCAAGGTGCAAACCCCACTATACTGACAACTCTTCATACAAACTGAACACATCAGGATACAAACCCCACTATACTGACAACTCTCCATTCAAACTAAACATATCAAGGTACAAACCTCACTATACTGACAACTCTTCATACAAACTGAACACATCAGGATACAAACCCCACTATACTGACAACTCTTCATACGAACTGAACACATCAAGGTACAAACCTCACTATACTGACAACTCTTCATACAAACTGAACACATCAGGATACAAACCCCACTATACTGACAACTCTCCATTCAAACTGAACACATCAAGGTACAAACCCCACTTTACTGACAACTCTCCATTCAAACTGAACACATCAAGGTACAAACCCCACTATACTGACAACTCACCATACAAACTGAACACATCAGGATACAAACCTCACTATACTGACAACTCTCCATACAAACTGAACACACCAAGGTACAAACCCAACTATACTGACAACTCTCCATTCAAACTGAACACATCAGGATACAAACCTCACTATACTGACAACTCTCCATACAAAGTGAACACTTCAAGGTACAAACCCCACTATACTGACAACTCTCCATACAAACTGAACACATCAAGGTACAAACCTCACTTTACTGACAACTCTCCATACAAGCTGAACACATCAAGGTACAAACCTCACTATACTGACAACTCTCCATACAAAGTGAACACATCAAGTTACAAACCCCACTATACTGACAACTCTCCATACAAACTGAACACATCAGGATACAAACCCCACTATACTGACAACTCTTCATACAAACTGAACACATCAGGATACAAACCTCACTATACTGACAACTCTCCATACAAAGTGAACACATCAAGGTACAAACCCCACTATACTGACAACTCTCCATACAAACTGAACACATCAAGGTACAAACCCCACTATACTGACAACTCTCCATACAAACTGAACACATCAAGGTACAAACCTCACTATACTGACAACTCTCCATACAAACTGAACACATCAGGATACAAACCCCACTATACTGACAACTTTCCATACAAACTGAACACATCAAGGTACAAACCCCACTATACTGTCAACTCTCCATACAAACTGAACACATCAAAGTACAAACCCCACTATACTGACAAATCTCCATACAAACTGAACACATCAGGATACAAACCCCACTATACTGACAACTCTCCATACAAACTGAACACATCAGGATACAAACCCCACTATACTGACAACTCTCCATTCAAACTGAACACATCAAGGTAAAAAACCCCACTTTACTGACAACTCTCCATTCAAACTGAACACATCAAGGTACAAACCCCACTATACTGACAACTCACCATACAAACTGAACACATCAGGATACAAACCTCACTATACTGACAACTCTCCATACAAACTGAACACACCAAGGTACAAACCCAACTATACTGACAACTCTCCATTCAAACTGAACACATCAGGATACAAACCTCACTATACTGACAACTCTCCATACAAAGTGAACACATCAAGGTACAAACCCCACTATACTGACAACTCTCCATACAAACTGAACACATCAAGGTACAAACCTCACTATACTGACAACTCTCCATACAAACTGAACACATCAGGATACAAACCCCACTATACTGACAACTCTCCATTCAAACTGAACACATCAAGGTAAAAAACCCCACTTTACTGACAACTCTCCATTCAAACTGAACACATCAAGGTACAAACCCCACTATACTGACAACTCACCATACAAACTGAACACATCAGGATACAAACCTCACTATACTGACAACTCTCCATACAAACTGAACACACCAAGGTACAAACCCAACTATACTGACAACTCTCCATTCAAACTGAACACATCAGGATACAAACCTCACTATACTGACAACTCTCCATACAAAGTGAACACATCAAGGTACAAACCCCACTATACTGACAACTCTTCATACAAACTGAACACATCAAGGTACAAACCTCACTATACTGACAACTCTCCATACAAACTGAACACATCAGGGTACAAACCTCACTATACTGACAACTCTCCATACAAACTGAACACATCAAGGTGCAAACCCCACTATACTGACAACTCTTCATACAAACTGAACACATCAGGATACAAACCCCACTATACTGACAACTCTCCATTCAAACTGAACATATCAAGGTACAAACCTCACTATACTGACAACTCTTCATACAAACTGAACACATCAGGATACAAACCCCACTATACTGACAACTCTTCATACAAACTGAACACATCAAGGTACAAACCTCACTTTACTGACAACTCTTCATACAAACTGAACACATCAGGATACAAACCCCACTATACTGACAACTCTCCATTCAAACTGAACATATCAAGGTACAAACCTCACTATACTGACAACTCTTCATACAAACTGAACACATCAGGATACAAACCTCACTACACTGACAACTCTCCATACAAACTGAACACATCACAGTACAAACCTCACTATACTTACAACTCTCCATACAAACTGAACACATCAGGATACAAACCCCACTATACTGACAACTCTTCATACAAACTGAACACATCATGGTACAAACCTCACTATACTGACAACTCTCCATACAAACTGAACACATCAAGGTACAAACCTCACTATACCGACAACTCTTCATACAAACTGAAAAAAACAAGGTACAAACCCCACTTTACTGACAACTCTTCATACAAACTGAACACATCAGGATACAAACCCCACTATACTGACAACTCTCCATACAAACTGAACACATCAAGATACAAACCCCACTATACTTACAACTCTCAATACAAACTGAACACATCAGGATACAAACCTCACTATACTGACAACTCTTCATACAAACTGAACACATCAAGGTACAAACCTCACTATACTGACAACTCTTCATACAAACTGAACACAACAAGGTACAAACCCCACTATACTGACAACTCTCCATACAAACTGAACACATCAAGATACAAACCCCACTATACTTACAACTCTCCATACAAACTGAACACATCAGGATACAAACCCCACTATACTGACAACTCTTCATACAAACTGAACACATCAAGGTACAAACCTCACTATACTGATAACTCTCTATAATGGCTGGTCTCATCAAAGTACAAACCCCACTATACTGACAACTCTCCATACAAACTGAACACATCAAGGTACAAACCCCACTTTACTGACAACTCTCCATACAAACTGAACACATCAGGATACAAACCCCACTATGCTGACAACTCTTCATACAAACTGAACACATCAAGGTATAAACCTCACTATACTGACAACTCTCCATACAAACTGAACACATCAAGGTACAAACCCCACTATACTGACAACTCACCATACAAACTGAACACATCAGGATACAAACCCCACTATGCTGACAACTCTTCATACAAACTGAACACATCAAGGTACAAACCCCACTATACTGACAACTCTCCATACAAACTGAACACATTAAGGTACAAACCCCACTTTACTGACAACTCTCCATACAAACTGAACACATCAAAGTACAAACCCCACTATACTGACAACTCTCCATACAAACTGAACACATCAAGGTACAAACCCCACTTTACTGACAACTCTCCATACAAACTGAACACACCAAGGTACAAACCCCACTATACTGACAACTCTCCATACAAACTGAACACATCAAGGTACAAACCCCACTATACTGACAACTCTTCATACAAACTGAACATATCATGGTACAAACCCCACTATACTGACAACTCTCTATATTGATAAGATTATATAGGTATACTGTAAGACCCCTTTATATGAGAAGTGTTCGGAAACTTTTGCAAACAGACTGTATATTCAAGTATCATGTGATTTACAATGAATAAAACCAGTACGAACTGGTTCACAGCTCATTGCTTTATTGGGTGTATAAGTTTGATTAAAATCCACTAGTCTGAGGAGGAGGTCAAGGTCACCAGGACCTGGTCAGTAGGGTTGTGTTGGGCTTTGTAGATTTTGTTGATTTTCACCATCTTTTTAAAAAATCACAGACTTGTAGTTTGGCATGTGTCATCTTGGAGAAGGCCAGTAAGACATTCTTATAGAGTTTTCAAGAAAAGATTTGTTGGAAATTAACTATTATAAGAAACAACGATTTGGACAATGGCCTGACCACATACGTGAATACGACCCATGCACCAATTACTAGTGAATACATACATTTATATATGTACGTACGCTTTACCTGTACAGGTGTAATCTGTTTTATTTGGAACTTATACTACTATATACCCTATTTTAATTATGTCGTTGAGAAACAGTGTTGGAATAACGGCTGGGGCGAAAGCCAAATCACCCGAATCTCTCTCAGATTATAATGATGAGAAGGACAGTATTGATAAACTCTTTAACATGATATCCACTCTTTTAACTAAGACAGATATGGACACAAAGCTATACAGAGATTGAGAGAAGGTGTCAGAGAGGAGAATATAATGTTAGTAGAACAGCTAGAAAGATGGGTTTTTGAAAATGTAAACGACATTCTGAAGAAAAAAGTATGTCAGCTATCAAGCCATTACAGTGAGACAAAGACTATAGTAACACCATAGTAGAGAAGAAGCTGAATGACATAGAGCAACAAGGAAGAACAAGGCGTATAGTAGGTTTAGAGGATAGCAACGAAAGAGAAGCAGTCGAGGAATGTGTAGGGAAAATTGTGTCATTTGTGAACATGGAGATTAGTCCTAATGATATTGATATAGCACACAGACTCTGATGCTTACCCACAGGAGGAAGAAGGCAGCGATTCTGAACAACAGAAGAAAGTTAAGAGGAAAACAGCAAGAAGTATTCGAGGACTTGACACAAAGGAACCAGGAAATTCTCAGAGAAGCCTATAAACTGAAAAGGCCCAGAAACGTAGAATCAGGACTGACACTATTTTAACAGATGATTTTTTGTCTGACGACAACAACTTTAGAACTGGAAATTATAGATGATAGACTCATTAACTGGATTTTTATTGTGCGAGTCAGATCGGTAGTAGACTTACTGTACATCAAAGTGCCTCCAGAGATGGACCTTCTCTGGTTTTACCAATCAGACCAGTGACTGTAAATACATGTATATTATTTGCATGAGTTCATGTTTACTTCTTTCCAAAAGCGTTGTTGTGTGTCCATGAGTTTTCGTTTAAAATGGCATACAGAGGACAGTTTTTGTCTATAGAAATTCTATAGTTCGTTCGCCCTTAAACATTTTTTGTTATCGCTATTTCTTGAGAAGTACTGAATGGATCTTTCTCAAATTGCATATGTAGGTTCCCCTTGGTCCCTAGTTATGCCCTTAAGATTTTGGGACTGATCGGACCTATCTGATAGACAGCCATCTTGGATTTTGTCATGAAAGTTTGTTATTGCTATTTCTTGAGAAGTACCTTGATGGTTATTACTCAAATTCCGTATGTAGGTTCCCCTTGGTACCTAGTTTTGAGGTTTTTGAAGTAAAACCAATGTTTATGATATAAAACTCACCACCATATAGACAATAGCGTTATCCCTCCGGCAGCCCATAATTTTACATAACAAAAAATGAAAATAAATATCCCGTAAGAGGCCCCTTAATGCTTGGTACGAACGCACCGCGCAAGCCCAATAACCTCACTTCCGCACCCAAATAAATTGGATGAGGAGACAAGGGTAGGAGGGTGGGAACTCAAATATATGGTGGTGAGTATTATATCATAAACATTGGTTTTACTTCAAAAACCTCAGGTATATTTCAGTAATAGCTCACCACCATATAGACAATAGCAAATTTGTCTTACCGTAGAGGAGTCACCGAAGACAATTACTAAAAACCAGCAGCAACAACGTAGTTTAAAAACCCCTAAGGGGCAAGGATATTTGCAATAAATCTCCCTCAACATTGAAGCAGCTCCAAGCCTTCCTACAGATTGACTGGGGGACAGGTGACTGACTGAGCAGTGACAAGAGGACCCAGAGAATACAACCCATCAGAATGGGAGGAAAGCGATCAAAGATAAAAATCAGCAAAAGTATTCTTGCCTCTCCAAAAGGCAGATGCCATAACCTCATTAAATGAGGTGCCATTGAAAAGGGCCCAAGATGCGCCCTTACCCGAACACTGTCACATGTCTCAGAACTGGACCCCTCATAGGCTTTCCTGATGATGTCACAGATCCACCTAGAAATGGTCTGAGAAGATATGTCGGACTGCCTTGACTTAATGGGCAAGAACAGATGGGATCTGGTACCCCGCCGCCCCTCCTTAGTTTTATAAAGATAAAACTTCAAAGCCCTACAAGGACAGAGCAACAAATCTTGATCATCTGAACCAGAGACACCCTTTAAGGAAGGAATCTTAATAGGATCTGGTGAGAAACTTGGGACCTGATTCTTAGCCAGGAAAGAAGGATCAGTGATAAAGGGTAACCAAAGAATAATCTCGGGACCACCTGAGACAAGAAAGAGAAGACGAAAGTGCATGGATTTCACTTCTCCGTCTACCAGAAGCAAGTGCAATGAGAAACACTGTTTTCCAGGTAAGGAACTTGACTGAAGCTGAAGCCATAGGTTCATAAGTAATCTTAGTTAGAGTCTCCAACACCAAAGCCAAATCCCACTGGGGTGTCAATAGTCTAACTCTAGGCTTCTCTTAGGAGAAAGACCTCAGAAGATTAGCAATGGTGGGACATGTTCCAACCTCAGAATGACCCCTGTAAGATAAGACGTTGGCTATGACTGAACGATAGCCTCGAATTGTACTCGGAGCTAATTCCTTAACTTTAAAAAGGTAAAGGAAAAACTCGGCTATCGATTGAAGAGAGGCACAGAGTGGATCAATCTGCCTGCTGTTACACCAACTGCAGAAAGCTGACCATCTGGACTCATAGATGGCAGATGAGGAAGATCGAATTGACCTTGTGATGCCATTGGTAACCACTGCAGAAAAGCCTGCCTGCAAGGAATCTCACAAACGGCAGCTGTGAAAAAGTTGTGGATAGCATGCCGCAGATTCGTATTTTTTTACCGGAAATAAGTAAATGAAAGTGAAAGTTCAGTGCTACCAAATGTACGACTGGCTGGATTTTCATTACGAGTGTAAGCGGCGGAGAAAATGGTTATTCTTGTATATTTCACAATGGAAGGCGAATGATTAATGTATGGACAACTTACTCTTCATCCATTTATCAAAATGTTCGTATCTTTGTTGTCTTATAGTTTGTTTTCCGCGATTTCCTTCCATTACATCACATACAAAAATGATAGTGGGTTGCCAGAACACAACACAGGTCTACACCAGGGCTTGTAAAATTACCTGTAACTGTACATTTAGGTTGCATGTTTATATGTTTATTACTGCAGGTGAGTAATTCGCAAAAATTCAATATAACAGTTAATGTCACATAGATGTTGCAGAGATATATTTGTTTTCAATTTGTAATGCACAAGTTTCAGAAATGAACATTGCAATGTTCTTGTCATACATCTGTATTTATTATAAAAGATAGGTTATTCTGTTTTTTAAATTGTAGCTTTAGACAACAAACAAATTACAACTTATTTACTTAAACGTGTTACTAGTACAAACTTTTATTACTATCAAAGGAAGCTATCATTTCAAAAAGTTTGTTTCAGACTCATCATAAACTTGACAATGTGTAACTTACAGCCATGCAAGGATTATTTATCAATTGAATCAGACTGGTTATTAACTTAAAATTCCTGTCACAGACAGGTTATACACATTTTTTGCTTTATTTCATACTAATTTAATATCAGTTGCCACTGCATATTAACTATCACATACATGATAATTAAAGGAACTTATATTTAAGGTTGCATCAGCCATAAAGCTATGGGTCACATTTATTGTAGAGAGATGCTATATATATTTTTCTATATCATATTCTTTCATATCTTGAACTTACTGATCAACTGATTTATACAACTTAGTAGAGTTGTAGACACAATTATTTATGCAAGATATAATGGAAGCATCATGTGCTATTTAAGTTTTTTTTTTAAATATATGATTCATGGTAAAACATATATTTTTCTGATCAGATAAATGACACATTATTCTACATAGAAGTCTATATACATGTACCTACATGTACATTTCAGTTTGTAACAAAAACAATAGTGATTGAAAATAACATTGAGACATGTACAGACCCTGGACCGTTTTTCTTGTCTGTTTTAACGGAAACGCAACGGAAACGGAACGCAAACGCAACGGAAATGTAACGGAAACGTAACGTAAACTGAACAGAAACGTAACGGAAACTGAATGTGAACGGAACGAAAACGCAACGGAAACGCAACGGAAACGCAACGGAAATGTAACGGAAACGCAACGGAAATGTAACGCAAACGCACACAACTTGTTTGGTTATAGCGCAGATAATGCGCCCGATAACGGACTTAAATAAATGTACTTGCTCACAGAAGCGTGTCGGTCTCTGAACCTAACTCTGACCCGTGTTTACCTATACATCGGTCGCGTGTTATTTGCACAGCGGGGATGTACTTATAGGCAACACTGTCCCCGCCAGCAATAAAATGAAATTTTAAACAATGTTTTTCATACAGAATTAAATTTCTAATTACGTATATTTACAACAGTACAATACATGTACATTGTAACACCTAATTAGTAAATATATACGAAATACATTCCTTTATACGAATTAATAAGCTTAAAATTATATTCGATGTTCTTCCTTAGGCTTCATTCCTAATTCCATCTTTTCCCAAATATCATTTCATTATAATGGTCTTGAACAAACGTTCGTTAACATGAGCAGTTTTATTGTTTTTAGTCTTAAATTCAAATCTGAACTTGGTGTTGAAAAAAATATATACAGCGTATAAACCAAATATTGTACGTTTATGGTTTTCAAAATAAACAATAGAAAACGTCCAAAAGAAAATCTGAAACTTGTGTTGGGGGAAAAATGTAACTACATATCAATACTTTAAGGGGGGAAATGTTGGTCAAGAATGTTATTCCTTTATTATCTGGCCTTTTTCTTTTATCTGGCTTTCTATATAATTACCTATTGTGTGGGCAACCTATTACCTGCGACGATTGTTAGTTTGAAGGTAAAGTCTACGAAATTGATACCTGTAGTTTCAGTCACAGGGACCCACACTTGCCAGTAGTAAACATTGTCTCTTCAAAGAGATTAGATGCAATTTTGAAAACTCTTATATGGGTATGCTATATTTAGTTTAGTTTAAAAATAATTTTATTCAAGAATAATACAGTATAATATATCAGAGCCGTATACCAGTGTTCCTCAGTTAACTCAGGGACGTATATACGTCCCTGGTTAACTGAATTAAAATGTTTCAAATTGAATAATGTATATTTAAATTACATATACTGTGTTCAATATAAATGTCATCAACTTCGTTAATGAGTGTATTGTTTATATGTAATCAGCACGGATATTGTTTTGATTGTGTTCTCCGACATCTTGCATACAGGAATTGTATGAATCATGTTAATCCTGCATGCCGTACATACTGCATTGAAATGTAAATAGCCCCCACCCACCCATCCACCCACATACAAACACTTTTTGTCACGAAATCGGCGAATTCAAGAATATATATATCAGATGTTGGGGAGAATGATACTTTCGTTAATATTTGCGAGTCCGTAAATTTTATATATAACATGTTTTTTGTGTCTTGATAAAGGGACGGATAGTCTTAAAAATCGACAATTCATTTATGCATACTGTTAATACCCAGGTTTTCACATCATCTATAACAGATGATTTGCCACAAAGATCATGTCAAAAATACCGGACCGTCTATCACTGCGACGTCGAAACGTCTTTTTATTGGTGGTGAAAATTATGAAATTTCTCGACTTTAATACACATACTTTGGAAAACGATGTGCAAGCACGGGCTTATGTGCTTACATGGCAGCTACGCCCCTGTATGTACATGTGTAATACATGTTTGTTATAGATTGTACATTTATACTAAATGTCTGTAATAGTATGCACATGTGTAATACATGTCTATTATAGTATGCACATGTGTTACACATGTCTGTAATAGTATGTATATGTAAAATACATGGCCCTTACATGTGTAATAGCTATTACAGAATGTTAATGTATACATACTTGTCATACTATACAATTGTGTATTTCCTGTATGCAATATAGGATGTGTTTTCTTTTTCTGCTGTAATATGGTCTGCAATTGTCACCTGTCTTTGATGGTATATATGATTCATATGTCATGTCTTATACAAGTCTGTGGCAGCAATATTACAGATGTTATTTATGTAATACCTGTATGTGATACACTGATAGTAAATATATAAACATCTGTCCACAATACTGAATAAACCATGTTTATTTTGATATTATTGAGATGTCAGGATTTACCCTGTCATAGAAATATTGAGATTATACAGAGTATTTAAGGAGTAATATAAAGAGAATGATAAACATATAATACTGAGAGGTAGAGTATATATAAAGTGGTATACCTAAGATTTAGAGAGAACAAGTGGTATGTAGAATAAAGATAGTAATTTATACCATATAGCTTGTAAATGTAGTACATTTACTGGTATACAAAGAGAGTTAAACAGAATATAAATCATTATACATGCTTTATAGAGTGGTAGAGGGCATATCTATTGGTTTAGAGGAGATATATAAAGTGGTATACACTGAATATATAGTGAGTGATACACAGTGTATATAGCAAAAGGTATATAGGATGGATAGCGGGTGGTATACATGGTATATGATAGTGGTGTACAGGGTATATAGTGGCATATACATAGCATAATTACAGTGATATGGTGTATATAGAGTTGTTATTCAGTGTATTCAGGGGGTGGTATACAGGGTATAATTATACAGGTGGTATATAATGGTATATGGAGAGTGGTATACTGTTTATGTAGAGTATTTATATATACATAGTATACAGTGGTATACATGGTATGTAGATGGTGATATAGGGGTATACAGTTTAAAGAGGGGTATATAGAGGATAGTCATACAGGGTATATAGTTTGGTATACAGTGTATAAAGAACATTATTTACAGAATATATGATTAGGTTTGTATACATGTACATGGTATATAGAAAATGATAGACAGGATAAATACAAGGTAGATATAGAAAGTTGTATACAAGGTATATAGAGAGTGGTATGCAGACAATACAAAGAAAGGAAGTTGGTCTTAAAAGAATGCTATACAGAATATTAACAGTGTCTGTGATATGCATACATTGTGCAGATTATGTAATTGGTATCCTATCAAGAGTGACAAGGAAGTTCATCAAAGACTACCACTTACCTGGTAAATATATTCTGCATTTAGTTTTATTACTTTTACTACATTTAACTGCATGATCTTTACATATTTTTATATGAAATATTGAGACTGTTATCAAATATATACCATATACTTGTGGATTACCAGTATATTGCAGAATATAAAAAAATCATAATATTTGTTGGGGAAGGATATATCTACAGTGTATTTTACAAGTGATACAATTTATGCAAGGATACAGAATATGTAAGCTTGGTAAATAGTGAACATATATATTTATATGTATGCATGTCATATCTTGAACAAGCTGTACATGACTTAAGATTTAGTAGTTACTGTATACATAAAATAAATAAGATCCACCTTGGCCGTGTTCGGTTCAATGGAGGGATCATGAACAGCATAATGAGCAGGACTGAACCCCTCGATATCGCTCACCCCCAACAATAAGCCAGAAAGGTCCTGCTTTCTATTAGCAGAACCCTTGGCCTGCAGAACCTTTTGAATCTGGGCCAATGCTGAGGAGACCATGATCCCCTCAGCCAGTGACCAACCTGATGCCCTAGACAAAACTCCACTCCCAAGAGGGAAGCAACCTCCAAACGAAGGCTGCGAAAGGAATCCAGATTCCTCTCAGCCTGGGAAGCGGCAAGACATGACTCTGTGTCAGGAGGGTCAGCTTCAGAGTCTGAAGACTCTTGAAAAGAACCCTCAGGTGGAAGTGATGGGAGCCAAGAGCGAGTTTCTGCTTCAACATCAGAACCAGCATCCAAAGACAGAGTGTCACAATCAGGAAAAGTCTGTTGACCCACACCCTCACGAGTTTCAGCCAAAACCTTAGAGGGACGGTGAACCCTTTTTAAAGATGTGAGCGAGAAGGGGGGGGGGGGGGGGGGGGGAGGGGGGGACTCAACTCAACACCAGGCTGATGACAGAGGGTTGAGGGATCCCAAGGTTGACCTGAGTAACCTAACGGGGTCTGACCATATGCAGAATATGGATATCCCAAAGGCTGGGACGGGCCCCAGTATTGGCCATAGCCAGAATACTGGGGAGGAGGCAACATTCCAGAACCCGCAGGACCATGAAATGAATTGCCTCCTACTGGAGACCTGCCTGGCAATTTGATAATGGCCGAAATTGCCAGAAGACTGCAAATTACCACCAAACCCAGGTGCAGACTGAGGGTAGGGGTAAGGTGGGGGATGCCCTGGAGGACCAGATAGCGGCGAGGTGAACCTAGGAACCGAAGGGTATAATACCCTGGTACCTGCACCCGACACAGGGCAAGGAAGACTGGCGCCTGAGAACGGGAATGAGCCACTCTCATCTCCTACTGCAGCCTCTCCAGTGTAACCGTAAAAGCTGGCAGTACCAGCCGGCCGACTGTCAGTGGGTACGCCGGCACCCCTCAATGGGGCCCGGGTCGCCCTGTATTAAAACTCGTGCAGGAGACTGTGGTCATGTCATCCTTGAGGGGGATGATCATGACTCCTGTTCCTCCTGCCGAGACTGCTCCCGGGACAGTACGTGTTCCGTGTGTTTGACATGGTCCAACACTATGTGGGACAAGGTGCTGTCCCATATGTCTTGCACCTGTAGAAGGGTTGTTAAGTCTGGGGCAGACAGTAAACGTCACCCTAAAGCCCAGAGTGGAGCTGTTGTCAGCCCTCCACTTTGGCGACCCGGGCCCCATTGAGGGGTACCGAGCTCTAGTAAAATATCATCATATCTTGAAGGATCTTACTCAAATTCCATATAATTTCCCCTTGGTGCCTAGTTTTTTCTCTTTTCATTTTGAGACTGATTGAAACAAAAAACGGCTGGAAGGCGGCCATCTTGGATTTTGCCATTGAAATTTTGTTATCTCTATTACTTGAGAAGTACTGAATAGATCCTGCTAGAAAATTTCATATGTATAAGGTCCCCCTTGATGCCTTGCTATGCCCTTCTGATTTTGGGACTGATCGGGGAAAAAATGGCTGAAACATCTTGGATTTTGCCATCGAAAGTTTGTTATCATTATTTTTTGAGAAGTACTTGATGGTACTCAAAATTCATATGTAGGTTCCCCTTGGTACCTAGTTGTGCCCTTTTGATTTTGGCACTGATCGGAAAAACAAAATTGCTAAAAGGTGGCCATCATGGATTTTGCCATTGAAAGTTTGTTATCACTATTTTTTGAGAAGTACTTGATGGTACTTAAAATTCATATGTAGGTTCCCCTTGGTACCTATAGATGTGCCCTTTTGATTTTGGCACTGATCGGAAAAACAAAATTGCTGAAAGGTGGTCGTCTTGGATTTGCCATTGAATGTTTATTATACCCCCCACAACGAAGTTAGGGGGGTATACTGGAATCAGGTTGTCCGTCTGTCCGTCTGTAGACACAATTTTGTCAGGCTATGCATTTTTTCAGTTTTCAACAGATTTTTTTTAAATTTTGCTTGAATAGACAGTACAATATGTAAATGTGCTCCCTGAAATAAATTGCATTTTGACCCTAAGGGTCAGGATGACCTATTGTCCGTCATTCGCCGTGCGCCGTCCGTAAACTTTTCCACTAACAACCTTCTTAATAACCAAAAGGCCCAGGATGCTGATATTTGGCCTGTAGGTACCTGGGATAGAGTGCTACAAAGTTTCCTTATATCAATGACCTTAACCCACATTCAAGGTCTCAGGGTCAAATATGTAAAAAAATTAAGAAACCCTCTTCTCAATAACCAAAAGGCCCAGGAATTGGTGATATTTGGCCAGGTACCTGGGATAGAGTGCTACAAACATTCCTCATATCAATGACCTTAACCTACTTTCAAGGTCACAGGTGTCAAATATGTAAAAATCTTTAAGAAATTTCTTCTCAATAACTGAAAAGCCCAGGGTACTGATATTTGGCCTGTAGCATGCTGAGATGAAGGGCTACCAAGTTTGTTCAAGTGAATAACCTTGACTTACTTTCAAGGTCACAGGGTTAAAATGTAGTAAAATTCTTTCAAACAACTTCTCCTCAGGAACTAAAAGGCCTAGGGTGATGATATTATGCCTGTAGCATGCTGGGATGGAGGGCTACCAAGTTTGTCAAAGTTAATGACCTTGGCCTACTTTCAAGGTCACATGGGTCAAATGTGTTAAAAATCTTTAATAAACTTCTTCTCAATAACCTAAAGTGTACTGATATTTGGCCTGTAACATGCTTAAAAGAAGGGCTACCAACTTTGGTTGAGCTAGCTAAGGACTTGTCATGGAACGCTTACATAAACAAGACCATCAAAAAGGCAAACCACTCCCTGGGCTTTTTGAAGATAAACCTCAGAGTCAACAACGAGAAGACCAAAGCAGGTGCCTTATTTCTCCATATAAGTAAGACCATCCTTGGAGTATTGTGCTTCAGTATGGAGTCCACATACCAGCGACCTCACATATAAGTTGGAAATGGTACAAAGGAGAGCAGCTAGATACGGCACAAACAGGTACCGAAACACCAGTAGTGTCACTGACATGTTAGAACATCTCAAATGGGAGTCCCTCAACTCGAGGGATCAATGCCCGCATTACTATACAAGATAACAAAGGGTCTTGTTGACATTGATGCCTCACTGTATCTAGATGCAGCAGACAAAAGGACTCGAACATCACATGACACCAGGTACCGCCTACTTCCATCTACACACACCTACTACAGACACAGCTTCTTTCTGGATACTGTTATGCTGTGGAACAAGCTCCCAGCTTCAGTAGCTGAGGCTCCCAGCCTGGTACCAGAGGCTCCCAGCTTCAGTAGCTGAGGCTCCCAGCCTGGTACCAGAGACTCCCAGCTTCAGTAGCTGAGGCTCCCAGCCTGGTACCAGATCTTTCAAGCGGGATCTGTCAACTCTCTCCTTCTAATGTCATCTATCATGTAAGTCTTAATGAAGTCCAGAAGCTCTGCCGGTTGAGAACTCCTTGGATGTTTCTTTTGGCAGCCACGGTAGCCAGATTGGTTCTGGAAGGAAAGACTGAAGTATTAAGACATGCAAACTTCTTTATCTCTATATATCTTAAACTTTATATCCTACTATTTTTACTATCCTTCTTTTCCCCTTTATTACTTCAACTAATGTATATTCCTTTCTTTTCCAAGGCATCACCCAACCATGCGCTGTCACATAATTGTCAATTGACAGAGTGACGTACAAAGTACAAGTAGAAGTTACTTAAGTACCTACCCTACTGTTGGTATTAAATTTTGTACTTGCCATAATTTTTAAAATATATACAAAGATTTGCACTCAACAGCACTGTTAAAAGTCAGAACTTGATAAAGGGAATTTTCGGACTTAAAGACAATCATAGCGTGACAATAATTCAAATAATGATGTAAATTCAAGAATGGTTTCTGATTGATGACTGCTTCCTGATAGAACTGGTTACCATAGAAAAGAAGATCCACAAATTTCACCGTCCATAACGTGAAACAGTTTCTTTGAATTATACATGGAACTGCATATATAAGATACCTACTCCATGTCACATCATGTAACTTGTTTTAAAGAAACATTTTTGAATACAATCACAAATGTTAAAAAAGTATATTTTAAATACTAACTAAATATAACTATAGAATTTGTAACCAGAGGATATTTTTGTCAAGGATATGGGCCCTTGCTAGATCTATATGGTCATAAACAGACAGGAAACTATAAGGGATCTAAATAAAGAAAAGTATAAAGGAGAAAAAGTTTGAAGTGTATTGCAAAGGACCATTAGAGTAAGCTTAGTCTTTTTAGTGTTCCTGGGCCAAGGTGACTGAGTGGTTCTGGTGTCCTTGCTTCCACCTCTGGGTTGCGAGTTCGAAATCCATGTTGGACAGTTGCCAGGTACTGACTGTAGGTCAGTGGTTTTTCTCTGGGTACTTTGGCTTTCCCCCACCTTCAAAACCTGGCATGTCCTTTAATGATCCTGGCTGTTAACTGGATGTAAAGCAAATTAAACCAACCCAAATTTTCAGTGTTCCTAAGTCAAGTCAGCGAATCAATAAGGAACAACACATGAGTGGCCTACTTTGATAATTTTAAAGTACAATGGGGTAACTGTTATTTACAAATAAAAAAACATTGTAAGTTGCAAATAAACAGACAATTAACTATTCAAATGAAAACCCTTGTAACATAAAGAAATATGGACAGGTGTTCCATATAGGTACCCAGCTTCTTGTATGCACAGAAAGATGTTTGGTTTGTCAAAATGTGTAACTCAGGCTAATGCTAGATGGCCACAATTATTTCTAATCAGTACATGTAGTGAAAAAATTCATAATATACACAGTTTACTTTAAAATTTTAACCCTACCCTTTTTTAGGTCATCTGACCCGAAGGGTCAAGATGACCTATTGCCATCATGCTTCGTCCGTCGTCGTGCGCCGTGCGCCGTCCGCCGTCCGCCGTCCGTAAACTTTTCCTTTAACAATCTTCTTCTTAGTAACCAAAAGGCTCTAGGTGCTGATATTTGGCCAGTAGGCACCTGGGATTGAGTGCTACAAAGTTTCCTCATTTCAATGACCTTGACCTGTTTTCAAGGTCACAGGGGTCAAATATGTAAAAACCTTTAACAATCTTCTTCTCAGTAACCAAAAGGTCTAGGGTAATGATATTTGGCCAGTAGGCACCTGGGATAGAGTGCTACAAAGTTTCCTCATATCGATGACCTTGACCTACTTTCAAGGTCACAGGGGTCAAATATGTAAAAAAGCGTTTGACAATCTTTTCCTCACTAACCAATAGGCCATGGGTGATCATATTTGGCCAGTAGGAACCTGGGATAGAGTGTTCTAAAGTTTCCTCATATAAATGACCTTGACCTACTTTCAAGGTCACAGGGGTCAAATATGTTAAAAAATCTACACAACATTATCTAAAGAACTAAATGATCTAGAGCAATGATATTTTTGTATGATATGTAGACCAGCAATGCGAATCTTTTTCTAATATATTGTGTTTAGGTCAAAGGTCAACTTTGAGTGCTGGACGGGGTCAAAGGTTAACATGGGTTATAATAGGTAAAAAGCTTTAAGAATCTTCTTCTCAAGTTCCATAAGGCCCAGGGTTCTGATATTTGGCCAGTAGGAACCTGGGATAGAGTGTTCTAAAGTTTCCTCATATAAATGACCTTGACCTACTTTCAAGGTCACAGGGGTCAAATATGTTAAAAAATCTACACAACATTATCTAAAGAACTAAATGATCTAGAGCAATGATATTTTTGTATGATATGTAGACCAGCAATGCGAATCTTTTTCTAATATATTGTGTTTAGGTCAAAGGTTAACTTTGAGTGCTGGACGGGGTCAAAGGTTAACATGGGTTATAATAGGTAAAAAGCTTTAAGAATCTTCTTCTCAAGTTCCATAAGGCCCAGGGTTCTGATATTTGGCCAGTAGGTACCAGGGATGGAGTACTCTAAAGTTTTCTCATATAAATGACCTTGACCTACTTTCAAGGTCACATTGGTCAAATATGTTAAAATATCTACACAACATTATCTAATGAACCGAATGATCTAGACCGATGATACTTGCATATATTATACGTAGACTGGCAATGCAAATCTTTTTCTGATATATTGTGTTTAGGTCAAAGTTCAACTTTAAGCGCTGGACGGGGTCAAAGGTTCACTGGGGCTATAATGGGTAAAAAGTTTTAAGAATCTTCTTCTCAAGTTCCATAAGCCCCAGGGTCCTGATATTTGGCCAGTAGGTACCTGGCATGGAGTGCTACAAAGTTTCCGCATATGAATGACCTTGACCTACTTTCAAGGTCACAGGGGTCAAATATGTAAAAATCTTTAACAATCTTCTTCTCAATAACCAAAAGGCCCTGGGTGCTGATATTTGGCTGGTAGGTACTTGGCATAGTGTGCTATCAAGTTTCCTCATATGAATGATCTTGACCCACTTTCAAGGTCACAGGGGTCAAATATGTAAAAATCTTTAACAATCTTCTTCTCAATAACCAAAAGGCCCTGGGTGCTGATATTTGGCTGGTAGGTACCTGGCATAGTGTGCTATCAAGTTTCCTCATATGAATGATCTTGACCCACTTTCAAGGTCACAGAGGTCAAATATGTAAAATCTTTTAACAATCTTCTTCTCGCTAACCAAATCCCCCAGAGTAATATGGTATTTGGCTAGTAGGTACCTGGGATAGAGTGCTACAAACTTTCCTCATACAATGGACCTCAACCTACTTTCAAGGTCATAGGGGTCAAACATGTAAAAATACCTTTAACAATCTTCTCCTCAACAACTTAAAGGCCCTGGGTGTTGATATTTAGCCAGTAGGTACCTCTAATGGAGTGCTACAAAGTTTCCTTGTATGAATGACCTTGACCTACTTTCAAGGTCGCAAGGGTAAAACATGTAAAAATCTTTTAACAAACGTCTTCTCGCTTACCAAAAGGCCCTAGGTGCTGATATTTGGCCAATGGGTACCTGGGACAGATTGGTGCAAAGATTCCTCATATAGACCTTCACTTATACTTTCAAGGTCACAGGGGTTATAAACATGTATGTAGATATCTTTGAACAACTTGGCAAAAACAAACACAAATGATATAGATCTTTATAGTCAGATGACCGTTGAGGCCCCTGGGCCTCTTGTTGCATTTTAAAATCCTTTCGGAGCCTGATAAAATAGAATATTGATACTTTTTGAAATTGAATTTTTGGGTAAAATTGAAAAATTCTGGCTTAAAGGCCCAATATTTGTAACTTTCGGCAAAACTTGAAGCGAAAATCAAGCCTAATAACTTTCTATATTTATAGATTTAGTTAAGATTAGCTGATATCAGCAATATTCAAGATGAATTCTTACGCGGTTACCGGTAAAGCAGTAGTTGAAACTCGGTATTTGTAAACACGCGTCTATTTTGAACCGTCTTCTACCTTCGGTTTGTTGTTGAATTGGGCCCCACCTGAATTATTTTCAATTCTTCGGATTTTTTTGTCAAGAGTTTCTTATTAGTTACCGCTCAGGTTTACTTCGTTTTAGGCTTATTTTTGCATGGTTATCAACTGGATTTTTTTTCAGAATTTTTCAGAATCAAGGAAATTTCCCTGAAGTTACGTATATTGGGCCTTTAAATTCATGACAGTTGACCTTAGCATGTTCTAAAGTCATGCATGCAAGGAACCAGAAAACTATCAAAGTAGCTTAAAAAGAAGAAATCTGAATTTTTTTTCAAATTTGGAAAAATTTCATTTTAAAGAAAAACATGATACTCGAGTAAAACAGATCATTATAATAGTGACATTCATTACATGTTCATAATGGCTCCATTTTACAATTTAATGATTAATCATACTGGTCAACATATACCATATTTTGCAAATCAAATTACACATTATTTAACAGGAATATATTATTGCTGAATGCATCCAATAATATACTATAATTATGCTACATATTTAAACAGTTATCCACTCATGTATAGTGCAGTCTATGTTATATAGTGACCTAGTCTAAAATCCATTTCAGTTATAATTATGAATTTTGTGCTTTAGAAAACAATTTACATCAGAGGACAAAGCATGCAATAATACTCTACATTACCTTATTAAACCTAGGATACAATCCCAAGATAAACTACAGTCTCCAATACTACACAATTCCATTGAATTATCTATCACACTCTGCATGCTTTCCATCATGTCAGTCATCTTTGTCAGTTGGGGAAAATGGAGGGAATTTACATCAACAGGAAATTCATCCAAAAGCCCAAAATTCCTTCTCAACTTAAAATGACGCCTCAGTTTCCGCCTCACTCTTTAAAATGACTCCTGTAAAAATTTCATAGTGGAGTTGTAATGTGGCAGGAATTTTTCTTAAACTATGTGTCCTGCTACTGTGATTACAACCGTAATTTTGATTTTCCAGGCGGAATCCATCTACTTTCCGCCTGTTTTACGGACGTAATACGCCTTAACTTTTCATACAGGCGTGACACATTCAGCATTTTGATATTGCCATAGTCTATATGTGGTGCATATTTATTTTCTTTCAGACAGACTTTGTTTTATTTATTTCATTTTGAAAACATATGTCAACAAATTTGACCCCAAAATCTACCTCATCAATAATAAAATTCCAGTGCATTCATGATCACCATCAAAGAGAATTTGATACCCTTTTCTCACTCCAGTAATTATGCAACAGGAAATCCTTGACCAGCTGGTGCCCACTGGTCACACTGGGATTCCTGGGGTTTTGGAGGGAAGATTCCCCCTCCCATTTTACTGATAAGCTGTTGAAGGATAAACATCATATATCAAGTTAGAGGAAATATTGTTTAGTTGTAAACCAAAAACAATGATACTAGAGAAAAATAGTAACACAAAATATGGAACTAAAACTGACAAAGATGGAGAAGTCTCTGTGATATCATCAGGATTAATATAATTATAGAATGTCAACTGTGAGGTCAACATTGTTTCTTGTGATTTACAAAATCTCAGCTGGTGGATGATTTCTATGTATGTGTTATGGCATCAATTTATGACTGTGGTAATTATAATTGGATTAACATGTGCCTAAAGGATATGGTAATTGGTCTTTGTTGCCAAATTTGTTGATAAGGTAGGGGTTTTTGTTTCCTGAGCATGCGTGGCCAGGGCCTTGGCAACAACAGTTGTAAACTTCCAAAGGCAAATTCAAATTTCAAATGATTGACAGCCTCCAAAATTTGTAGACAAATTGTACTTTACTTTAGAAATACTTCTAAATGAATTTTTTTCAAAGAAAATGATAACCATATTCAGATTCTTTACACAAAAACCTGTAGCATTGACAAAATCTATATAATAAATGTTTTTTTGAAAAACATGATTTTGAGGAAAATCTTTTTCTGAAGTGAAGGTAGCCAAAGATTTGTATATTCATCCATTTTTTGAAGTTGTCTCCCTTTTATACCCATAATCCTCGGCCTTTAAGAAAGAGGAAAAAGACTTGTCAGATAATTTTTGGCCATGGTCCGTCATCTGTCCTTAAACAATTCTTGTTATCGCTATTTCTGGAGAAGTACTAGATGGATCATTCTCAAATTTCATTTGTAGGTATCCAGGCTTGATGTTAAGATTTGCATTGACCATTTTTGGATAAATCCGATAAACAATATGGCTGATAGGCGGCCATCTTGGATTTGTGAGTAATAAGTAGTTTGTACCATGGACATTATTAAAAAAATGCTACAGCAGTTTCAAAAACATGTACTATTTGTTGATATATTAAGATTCACACACATATTCTGACATTTCAGTCTTATGAAAACACTCGCTCGCTTGAAATGTTAAGGAATGCAATTTCTTTTTTAAACAAAAACAATTCGCTCGCTGTCTGGCTCGCTCCAATTTTGAAATCACATTTTCTGAAGAAAAATAAATCAAATTGGAATGCCCTAGCTACAGTTGTGGGATCGCACAACGTTACACGATGTGCGGTGGGCGCACGATGGGCAAACGGTGTATGCACGATGTGCGAACGATGCGATCCTGGGCGATTATTTCTAACGCACATGTGGGCGCACGATAGACTAACATTGTGCGATGACAATCGTGGTTGATATAAATTTAGAAATGGTTTAACAATATATACGGTTTCGCGCTAGTTGTTTTAAACATATTTCTATATTTTAACTATTTACATTAGCTGATAGTTCTATCTATATATTTCTTAAAATTAGTAATAGTCTTTCTGTAGTTTTAGAAACAAACCAAATGGACACATGTATGTAAACTTTCAACTCATATTGACAAGTTCTCATTCAAGTAAATATTGCCAGTTTTACCAAGTTATAAACTGTACCTGTACATGGCCAATATATGTAGATATCTCTGGCCCGGGGCACTTACAACACTCGCCTAGGTGTAAAAGCACAGGTAAAGTGTTGGGGAGGGGAGGGTTTTTCAAATAACTGATTATAAGAGTCCAGTTTGTTTTCATAACGGTCGCTCGGTAATGGCTGTCGTAGCGTATCTCCGCACAAGGGACAGGTAAAACTCCGGCATGTTATTTACATATTCTGATACCTGGTAGCTTGACCCGCACTTGACTGTCTTATGATAACTGTAATACTGTTTACTGTATATTGTTAAATTGACATAATCCCAATAAATATGATGCACATTTAAATAGTTTTTGGACAAGAGGGTTCCATATGTTTTTCATTCCCTAATATGTATCGACCAATTGTACCAAATCGTGCGTGTTTGGATTTAATCACACACATAAACGCATGATCTTTAGATCGCCCGGCTGTGCACACCATGGGCGAACGATGTGTGCACGATGTATGCACGATGCACGCACGCAGTTTTTGGTGCGTTGTGCGATACCACAACTGTAACTAGACAAATGCTTTCAAATTTTGATAATTGTTTCTGAGAAAACAGGTCATACATGTATTTGCGACAATTCTCCATAATGGTTTAACTCATTATGCAGGGTACAAATTTAATCCCCACTATACTGATAACTCTCCATACAAACTGAACACATCAGGATACAAACCCCACTATACTGACAACTCTCCATACAAACTGAACACATCAAGGTACAAACCCCACTATACTGACAACTCTCCATACAAACTGAACACATCAGGATACAAACCCCACTATACTGACAACTCTCCATACAAACTGAACACATCAAGGTACAAACCTCACTATACTGACAACTCTCCATACAAACTGAACACATCAGGATACAAACCCCACTTTACTGACAACTCTCCATACAAACTGAACACATCAAGGTACAAACCCCACTATACTGACAACTCTCCATACAAACTGAACACATCAAGGTACAAACCCCACTATACTGACAACTCTCCATACAAACTGAACACATCACAGTACAAACCTCACTATACTGACAACTCTCCATACAAACTGAACACATCACAGTACAAACCCCACTATACTGACAACTCTCCATACAAACTGAACATACCAGGATACAAACCCCACTATACTGACAACTCTCAATACAAACTGAACACATCATGATACAAACCCCACTATACTGACAACTCTCCATACATACTGAACACATCAGGATACAAACCCCACTATACTGACAACTCTTCATACAAACTGAACACATCAAAGTACAAACCCCACTATACTGACAACTTTCCATACAAACTGAACACATCAGGATACAAACCCCACTATACTGACAACTCTTCATACAAACTGAACACATCAAGGTACAAACCCCACTATACTTACAACTCTCAATACAAACTGAACACATCAGGATACAAACCCCACTATACTGACAACTCTCCATACAAACTGAACACATCAGGATACAAACCTCACTATACTGACAACTCTCCATACAAACTGAACACATCAGGATACAAACCTCACTATACTGACAACTCTCCATACAAACTGAACACATCACAGTACAAACCCCACTATACTGACAATTTTCTCCATACAAACTGAACACATCAAGGTACAAACCTCACTATACTGACAACTCTCCATACAAACTGAACACATCAGGATACAAACCTCACTATACTGACAACTCTCCATACAAACTGAACACATCACAGTACAAACCCCACTATACTGACAATTTTCTCCATACAAACTGAACACATCCGGATACAAACCTCACTATACTGACAACTCTCCATACAAACTGAACACATCACAGTACAAACCCCACTATACTGACAATTTTCTCCATACAAACTGAACACATCAGGATACAAACCTCACTATACTGACAACTTTCCATACAAACTGAACACTTCAAGGTACAAACCTCACTATACTGACAACTCTCCATACAAACTGAACACATCAAGGTACAAACCTCACTATACTGACAACTCTTCATACAAACTGAACACATCAAGGTACAAACCCCACTATACTGACAACTCTTCATACAAACTGAACACATCAAGGTACAAACCTCACTATACTGACAACTCTTCATACAAACTGAACACATCAGGATACAAACCCCACTATACTGACAACTCTTCATACAAACTGAACACATCACAGTACAAACCCCACTATACTGACAATTTTCTCCATACAAACTGTACACACCAAGGTACAAACCCCATTATACTGACAACTTTCCATACAAACTGAACACATCAGGATACAAACCCCACTATACTGACAACTCTCCATACAAACTGAACATATCAAGGTACAAACCCCACTATACTGACAACTCTCCATACAAACTGAACACATCAGGATACAAACCCCACTATACTGACAACTCTCCATACAAACTGAACACATCAGGATACAAACCCCATTATACTGACAACTCTCCATACAAACTGAACATATCAAGGTACAAACCCCACTATACTGACAACTCTCCATACAAACTGAACACATCAGGATACAAACCCCACTATACTGACAACTCTCCATACAAACTGAACACATCAGGATACAAACCCCACTATACTGACAACTCTTCATACAAACTGAACACATCAAAGTACAAACCCCACTATACTGACAACTCTTCATACAAACTGAACACATCAAGGTACAAACCCCACTATACTGACAACTCTTCATACAAACTGAACACATCAAGGTACAAACCCCACTATACTTACAACTCTCAATACAAACTGAACACATCAGGATACAAACCCCACTATACTGACAACTCTCCATGCAAACTGAACACATCAGGATACAAACCTCACTATACTGACAACTCTCCATACAAACTGAACACATCAAGGTACAAACCCCACTATACTGACAATTTTCTCCATACAAACTGAACACATCAGGATACAAACCTCACTATACTGACAACTCTCCATACAAACTGAACACATCACAGTACAAACCCCACTATACTGACAATTTTCTCCATACAAACTGAACACATCAGGATACAAACCTCACTATACTGACAACTCTCCATACAAACTGAACACATCAAAGTACAAACCTCACTATACTGACAACTCTCCATACAAACTGAACACATCAAGGTACAAACCCCACTATACTGACAACTCTTCATACAAACTGAACACATCAGGATACAAACCCCACTATACTGACAACTCTTCATACAAACTGAACACATCACAGTACAAACCCCACTATACTGACAATTTTCTCCATACAAACTGAACACATCAAGGTACAAACCCCATTATACTGACAACTTTCCATACAAACTGAACATATCAGGATACAAACCTCACTATACTGACAACTCTCCATACAAACTGAACACATCAGGATACAAACCTCACTATAACGACAACTCTCCATACAAACTGAACACATCAAAGTACAAACCTCACTATACTGACAACTCTCCATGCAAACTGAACACATCAAAGTACAAACCCCACTATACTGACAACTCTCCATGCAAACTGAACACATCAAAGTACAAACCTCACTATACTGACAACTCTTCATACAAACTGAACACATCAAAGTACAAACCCCACTATACTGACAACTCTCCATACAAAATGAACACATCAAGGTACTGACAATAATTCTCAATGTAAATTTAACGAATTATTCAAGGAAGTATAAACCCTCTATACTTTCATGTGTGAAAATATTCATGCTGTTACATATAATGTACCATTTTACTTATTATTGCCTAAATATTTAAGTTTGCAATATTCAACTTTCTATATTTTTTTTTAATGTTGTGTCATCACAGGAACGAGTGGACCTTGAGTTTGAGACAATGTTTGAGACTGGTGTAGATGAAATGTCCTGGGATGATACGGTATGTAGCCTAAGTATTGACTATGTCACTTTGAATGAACTAATGTTTGTTGTCTGAAGTTACAGTGGTAAGAGCTAATTTGGCCATTGCAGGAGAACTATCGTATGGGAGGGAGCTACCAGTGGCCATCCCTGGACAAAGTCGTGGAGTACAGACGGGCAGTGAGAAGTGTCATCCATAAGATGATCCAGGACTCACCACTAGAACTACCTATCACCAAGGACAGCCCTTGGGTATGTACCATTAGATACTCTAAGTATCACCAAGGACAGCCCTTGGGTACGTACCGTTAGATACTCTAAGTATCACCAAGGACAGCCCTTGGGTATGTACCATTAGATACTCTAAGTATCACCAAGGACAGCCCTTGGGTACGTACCGTTAGATACTCTAAGTATCACCAAGGACAGCCCTTGGGTATGTACCATTAGATACTCTAAGTATCACCAAGGACAGCCCTTGGGTACGTACCGTTAGATACTCTAAGTATCACCAAGGACAGCCCTTGGGTATGTACCATTAGATACTCTAAGTATCACCAAGGACAGCCCTTGGGTATGTACCGTTAGATACTCTAAGTTTCACCAAGGACAACCCTAGCCTTGGGTACGTAACTTTAGATAATCTAAGTATCACCAAGGACAGCCCTTGGGTATGTACTGTTAGATGCTCTAAGTTTCACTAAGGACAACCCTAGCCTTGGGTACGTAACTTAAGATAATCTAAGTATCACCAAGGACAGCCTTAAGTTAGATAATCTAAGTATCACCAAGGACAGCCCTTGTGTATGTACTGTTAGATACTCTAAGTTTCACCAAGGACAACCCTTGGGTATGTACCGTTAGATACTCTAAGTTTCACCAAGGACAACCCTAGCCTTGGGTACGTAACTTAAGATAATCTAAGTATCACCAAGGACAGCCTTAAGTTAGATACTCTAAGTATCACCAAGGACAACCCTTGGGTATGTACCATTAGATACTCTAAGTATCACCAAGGACAACCCTTGGGTATGTACTGTTAGATGCTCTAAGTTTCACCAAGGACAACCCTAGCCTTGGGTACGTAACTTTAGATAATCACCAAGGACAACTCTTGGGTATATAACTTTAGATAATGAAAGATGATGTAACACACACATATGCTGCACCTTTTGAATTTACTAATAGATACAATATGCTGAAAAAATGAATTACACTGCAACATACAGCTGTTTTAATCAAAGTATCACCGAGGACAACCCATGGGTCCATAACTTTAGATAATCCTTATAAAAAAGTATCTTCAAAGACAACCCTATGAGTAATTATAAGTAGCTGTCTTAGATAATCAATGTGAATCTTTAAAGGGGCATCCCACGAAAATAATTTTTTTTCATAATTTTTTTCAAAATATTACATACATATATCGAGTGGGTATTCTTATGGACTACGATGATCGGATTTTGCTGATATGTATTCATAAAATGAATGATTTCAAAATAACTAGTGGAATTCCTAAGCGTCTAGCCAGATGCTCTGGCTTGGGATTTCCACCTACCAACGCATGCGCAGCGAGCGCCGTTTCCATTGTGAACACTCTATCTGGTATTACCATTACACAGCGATAAAGCCTAACTTAAAGCGAAAAGCTGCCGAATGGTCAAAATATGATGCAAGACTGTGTTACGGAACCATATTGAGAGATGGGAAGTATTCAAAAGAGAAACTAACTGCTGTATTGTATGTTACATATTTCTTCTGTGTTCTGTGAAGCGGTACAAATAAAGCTTTGATTTGGTTTTGGGGCGTATACCCAAGAGGAAACTAATTCCTGGTGTTGATAAATGGTGCCAATATGCCGACAATTATTCTTCATTTGAATATCGGTATGTGTGCAATTGATGTCTGATTTTAATGTGAATGTGATTCAATAAGTTTATACACAGACTTTGTCTCTGTTTCATAAGCTGTATACATTACGCGTCCCCTCCCTTACGGCCCCTTCCGTCAAAATGTTCTGGTGACTTGCGGCAAACTTGTCACGTTGCGTCATCACCACTATTTTCATTGCGGCTCCAGAGGAATGCGATTTTGCAAGTGGTAAAAACAGACATTTTTAGCGGACTTCGAATATTGGAATAGCAGGAAAATATAATTAGCAGTGCAGACGCCATGTACACTCAAGACAGGCATTTAGGCTTTCGAGGGATGCCCCTTTAAACTTTCATATATGAAAATTTATCACATGGGCAATCTTTTTTAAATCAAAACATATAGAATGAATATTTTTTGCACTTTTTTCAGTACATTCTTTATGTGCATATAAGTGTCAATATGAAATTGAAGAAGTGGTGATCAGATATGTTACAGACCCGTACACATTCACTGTTCCATCTCGGACACAAACGGTACGTAAGTGCTACGGAAATATTACGCAAATGGTACGGAAGTGCTAAGCAATTGCTACGGAAATGCTACGCAAACGGTAAGGAAGTGCTATAGAAATGCTACGCAAGTGCTACGGATGACGGCTACAAACGGTCGATTCGTTTGTGGTGATATGAGCGGTTTATATAAAAAGCATAAGCATATAACACATCTGAAACTAAATGAATATATCCACGGTACATAGGAAGAATTTTATCGTCTCATTATAGCTCACCTGCCTGAAGGGCAAGGCAAGTGAGCTTATGCCACTGTGCAGCATCCGTCGTCTGTCGTCCACCAACTTTTCCTATTAATCCCTACTAGTCCTGAACCACACAACAGAATTTGACTGGCCTTGGGTGAAGGGGATTCAATTTTGTTTAAACAGTGGGTCTGACCTCCCTGGGGCCTGAGGAGCAGGGCCCAATAGGGAAATATAGTAAATTCTTTAAAATCCTTGTTCTTTTGTAGGAATGACAGGATGTTGTCCACAATTGCTCTGGAGTATACTGGAGTAAAAGGGATTCAATTTTGTATAAACCATTGGTCTTACCCCCTGGGGCCTGAGGGGAGGGGTCATAAAGGGAAAATTTTGTTAATACTTTGAAATCCTTCTTCTTCTTTAGGAATGACAGGTATTGTCCAAATTTGCTCTGAAGTATTCTTGAGTAAAGGTGATTCAATTTTGTATAAACCATTGGTCTGGTCCCCCCTGGGACCTGAGGGGCGGGGTCCAGTAGGAAACATATAGTAATTATTTTTTAAAATCCGTCTTCTTCTTTAGGACTGACAGGATATTTTCCAAATTTAATCTGTCAGTATCCTTCGATGAGTGGGAATCATTTTTGTATAAACTCCATGTGGGTAGGAAACCCCTTGGGACTGTGGGGTAGAGTCCAATAGGGGAAGGGAAATTTAGTAAATTCTATAATTCTTTAAAATCCTTCTTGTGTATGAATAACAGAATATTGTCCGAATTTGTTGTGAACCGTCCTGTGGTGAATGGGGTTCAATTTCCTATCACTGGGACTAAACGGTCATCTACCACCCCACATAATTCCCCTCCCCCCCAGTAGGGGCCCAATAGGGGTTATTTAGTAAATACCTTATAATCCTAGGATATTGTCCATTTTCTCCATATGATTGCTTTGAAACAACATTATGCAGGTGAGCAATACAGGACCTCTGGGACTCTTGTTTGGACAATGAATGTCGTGAATTATAATTCTTAGATAACGGCCGATCAAACGAGTCCATCACATAGACACTATCATATATAGGTATGCTCACAGATAAAAGATAACACTAAACAAAAGGCCTGATGATTTAAAGGTGATACATTAAGGTACCTGCGCTACAGGTGAAGTATACAATGTACCTATTACAAATATCTAGATTGTTCGTAAACAAATGGAGACCAATAACTTTATTATTTAATTACAAGCCAATGATAGTATAGGCATTAATTAGAGGTTTGAAAAATACAACACAGTCCTATTCATTAAATTTTCATTCTTAGAAAACATTTAGTTTTTAGGTCACCTGAGACAAATTCTCAAGTGACCTATTCCAATCACTCTCCGTGGGTCGTGCGTAAACTTTTTACATTTTCAACTTCTCCTCCAGAACCATTGGATGGAATCTTTTCAAACATAGCTAAAATGATCCTTATATATAGTCAATGAGGATACAGATTTGTAAAATTGGGATTCCTGCCCCTACCCCAGGGGCTAGGGCGGGGCCCCAAAGGGAAAATTATCCTAAATTTCAAAAATCTTTTTCTCCAGACTCAGAGGTACTACAGCCTATTTCTCTATATGATTAGAAAGATCATCAGGGGCTATGTTTAATTTGTAAATTTCAGTAACCCAGCTCTCCGTCCCCCCTCGGGGAGGGGGTAAAGTTTACTATAGTTTATATACGGAATTACACTTTTGGGTACATTTTGTCCATTTTAAGAAGGAAATTATTCCTATTTGTCAAAATCATCCATGGAAAAATATGGATTAAACCGGAAAACTTGGAATCGTGACCCTTTCCCAGGGGCCAGGGCGGGGCCTGAAAGGGAAAGTTATCTTGAATTTAAAAAATGTTCTTCTCCAGACTCAGAGGTATACTACAGCCTAGTTCTCTAGTTTACTATAGTTTATATAGGGAAATAACACTTTTGGGTATATTTTGTCCATTTTAAGTAGGAAATTATTCCTACTTCGTCACAATCATCCTTGGAGAAAGATGGAATCAAACTGTAAAATTCGGATTCCTGCCCCTACCCCAGGGGCAAGGGCCGGTGCCCCAAGAAGAAATTATACAAAATTTCAAAAATTGTCTTCTTAAAGGCAGACTCATACTCATACTACAGTCTATTTCTCTGAATCCTATGACTTGTTTCATTTTTGTTAAAAAACACCAAAAAAATGATTTTTCTCAAAATTTAATGTTTTTTCAATGTTTTTTTCTTGTGAATGTTGTTGAAAATCTCATACATACAATAAAATAAAAAAAGAAATCAATAGCTACCTCAAAGATATTTTATTTGTGGAAAAATGGACAAATTGATTTTTACAAAGTGTGTTATTTTTATATCTAGCAGACAAATTTCAGTATTCACAGTCAAATTATTTACATACCATATAGTTACATAAAGCACAAGCAAAAACTTGAATCAAAGTATTATATCACAGACAAGCTTTTTATGCTACTTATTGAAAACTAAATGTAACAATGTGTCTAGGGTAGGTTGTCTCCCTTGATGCTATTAGGAAGTTTTTTATAGTGGGTAGTATTTTTACATAACACACATACTGTGAATGCGTACAAGCCTAAAACATTTTTGAACATAACAACTACCGGCGTTCTGTGTTATATTTCAACAACATAATAGTGCATATAATAATGACACCAGGCACAGCCCTTGTGCAAACGTTCTGCCAACACGGATAATTCTACCACTCGCCGACTCTCTCTCCAGTTTGAGAAAACATGGCCAGTTGTACCGGTACTATAAGCCCACCTTCCGATTCTGTTTCTATACTGTTGCTGTCGCTGTCAGTGTCCGACCATGTGTCGATATAGTGTACATCTATTTTTGTTGTTGTTTTGCAAAAGGAGTGGTCGTGACAACTACTTTATTTGCTCGTAATCTTGAGTTGAAGACTTGAACCGTTCCCTCTCATCTCGCTATTGTTTACATCGCGACATATCACTGTGTCGAACGAATTTGATACCCCATTTTCAAATACCAGGTACACAAATTGGAAGCTACGTCACCACAAAACGAGAATCAAAACTTGTGTATTACGTAGGGTCGAGCATCCTTAAGGGCAATATTGTGGCAGATCCCACACTGGAAAAGTGTTATTTAACTTACACATGACTTTTTGTTGCATTTGCTGAAAGCCAGGTGAGTGATACATGCCCTCTGGGCCTCCTGTTGTTTAATGTTTTAGACAATTATTGTGTAACATCATATTCTTTTGTGCAAGTTTGAATCCTAATGTGAACATGCGCAAGTTCTACATTAGATTATATAATGAATTTGTTGACAACTGACCGGTGGGTTACCTTGGCTGGGGGCTTCTGAATATTTCTGAAATTGTTATGTAAATATTCTTAGTTTAACGTATTTACGTTATGTGTCCTTATAAACATATTTTTAGCTTGCCTGTCGTGATTTCTTCAAATATGCCGAGAGGCCTTATGTCCCTTTATCATTAACGACATTATATTCGGATCAACAATGGTCAACATATCTCATATTTCTTTATGACAAAGAGTGTTAAATGTTATTACAATAGTAATCAATATATGAATGTTGAAATTCATTTTTGTGAGAAATGTTTGGTAGGAGAAGGTTTTGGGCTGAGAAAAATCAATATTGCTGTTCATATGCATAATCTCAGGAAATATGTTATTTTGTCAAGAAGCACTTAAATATTGTCACCAAATTGACACTTTGCCAATTAGTGGCTCTAGCTTTTCTATGCTTCGGAATGGCAATATTCAAATATTTGGAAGAATGTACAGCACTTTTCTTTAGTTTCTAGATACCCTGAAGAAGTGCATCAAGTTTATTTACACGATAGAATACGATTATCGGGTACACTTGCAAGTTTATTAACTGACCAAGTGTTAATGTAGTCTCTCTTGCCGGTCACGTATCTACATAAGCAAGTAAGAACTTACGTAAGGTTCAGAATAGTGTCTTTGGACATCGGACAATGGAATCCAGTTGTGAATACATAGGAAAACGTTGAATTTTGCTTTTAATTAAAAAGATATTGATTTTGGTAATTTTTAAAGTGAAGTGCAACATTAACTCACATGTGTAAGTACTAGATAAATTATATAATATGTTATATGAACACACGTCTGAACGTATAAAATGTGTAGGTATGGAATCGTCCTATGTCATCTTGCAAATTACATGTAAATCTTAAATGCTTACCGTAATTATGTATATAAAACCTATATTTTTCATATTATTCATACTTTTTTAGTCTGTCTGAGGTGACTTTATGTGACACAGATGAAGCTCTCCTGTGTATCGAGATACACATATTACTTATCAACAGTGTCTTGAATTAATTTATCCTGATTCCTTTCACTAGAAAAATGTGATGACTTGACATCAACTTCTTAAACATCATTTATATAAATGTTTTCGACAATAAACTGTGAACAGCCTTATTTGGGTATTCCCATATAAAATAGTGATAATATGTCTCTGGTAATAATTATATAAGTGAATTAAGCTCAAACAAACAGTCTCTGGTAAAACACAACACCACACAATTAAATTTAGTGGCAAAACTACATGAAATTTTGTTCTTTTGTGCTTACATGTAAATGTCACCATTGCTACAACTTTATATTAAATTTTGAAGTTATACGTGCACACAGACACATGCAATTATAAATATGTTTTTTGGTGCACATATGATTCAATGAAAATATAATTGACTAATTCACTGATGATGGTATCGGGGGCAGGGATTTATATGTTTACCTGGTGGTGAGATTACTTGTTCTCACGACCAGAAACGCTTGACTGATTTTAAACACCTCATACTAATACGGCAGTGTATGAAATTGTGCCCGGGGCGGTTATTTCCCTGACCAAGGGAAGGCAAAAGTATCTTATATTACCTGTGGGGTTTACCTGTAATCAGCTATACCCGATGAACAGAAAATGCACATTTATAACTGACATAATAAAATCACATCTTTAAGTGCTAGCAAACACACTTATTGTTATTGGTCGGCTCTGTGTCCTCTTTCCGGTATATGTGCAAAAACCCACTGCGCATATAATATCGGAAATTAAGGTAACTGTTGCCTAGCTAACGTTTCAAGCAAAATTTACTTTTGTGCACTCATGCCATCAGAAATAGAATATCGTATATATATAAATACTCATTACCAAATACCTACTTATTGTGAATGTGCAAAATTAAACATTATATCTAAAAGTCTGGTCGAACATGCTACGTCATCATACACATTTTGAAGGTCAGCACAAGCTGAAGCGGTATATTTTATCAGTGTTTGTATGGGTTACGATTGTTAAGCGCCTCGGTGACAGACAGCTAGGGGCAATAACTCTTAATTTTCGGAATCTTAGAAGCATGAATTTGACGTCTGAATTTTGTACTCTGTTTTGTTGGATGAAACGCTTGGTATATACTTGAATGACAACTTCTCGGTTCGTCTGGGGACTCTTTTTATTGTTATAAGGTATGACTAAAACAAATGCTGGCAAATAAACACTTTTTAAATAATGAAAAAATAACATAATTTTCATACCAGTCATGAGGACGACGGTCAAAACGGAACAACGAAACCAAATTTCTATTAGATACATTTCTGGCTATTTTGGACATCGCCAATATGATAAAAATTGATAGAAATTACGATGTTTTGGGGGAAATTGGTAGCATTATGTAAACAAAAACATATTGTCAAAAAGATCAATAAACAAAGATATTCATTGAAACTTGATTTCAAGTGTTTACAGATGATACATACAACAGGAATATTGATAGGAAGTTATTCATTTCTTGCATTCCACAAGCAAGAATTTCAGTGTTCAATTGCAGCTGCAAAGCCATTATAATGTAAAATTACGTGTAAAGTGTTTTTTTTTGTATTATTATTTACAGACAATGTAAATGAATTTATTGAATCAGTTGAAATATCATCATTATTATTAAAAGGTCACATTCTAGACAAAAATGAATTACTTAAGAATCAAATGCTCAAAAAAGATGTTAAAATGCTTGTGCTACAATCACTATGATGTAAATAAATTCAATCTAACGTCATGTCAGTGCTGATTATAATTATTTCGCAGGAATCAGACTTTTTTTATCTGTGAAATAATAATTCACACGACATTTAGATATATTTACAATGAAACATTTTACACTGGCTACATTCAGGGGCTTGAGGTTTTATATTTGAAAAAAAAAATTAAATTTAAAACAAAATCTACTACTATATTCACCGTTCTTAAACACCCTTTCCCCATAAGCGTCCCTATCCCTTATTTATTGATTTTATTGAAATTGTGTTGGTGCCCCTACTAATCATGACAAAGCTTAATTTGTTCATATTACAGTTCAGTATACCTACTCTGCACATGTTTACTGAACAAAACCACAAATATCGGTAATACACCATATTGTCCGAAACTGATGACAATAATATCGCACATCATACTACCCATTCTCAGGCAAAAACATTGTATTAACGACTTTATAGAAACAACTTTTTTTTTCATACTTGTATCTTCTTCTTGTTATCCTATTAAGTACCCCCTTTGAAATCAATTTTTAGGTACTCTGTGCGCTATTTACTGCGAATACTGTAAGTGAAATCTTCAGGAGGTGCGAGCACTTCATGTTTTCCTGACATATTTCTAGTTTAAAATCTTAATTAGGGGACCTTGATCAAGTAAAATTCATTTAGCCATTCCAACCAGTAATCGCATTTGGAACCCAGTCTAACCTGCTGCTTCCTGCTGGTCAAGTAGCTGGGTATCAGCTCCACATGTACAGCACCTGAGCCACCAGCTTCTAGATCAGAAGGTCGTGAGGAAGGCAGTCTGCAAAAGCCTTCAAGAGAGGTCCATCAGAATGGCGGCAACATACCTGGTACTCTTGGTTGTCTAAGGCCTTGCGCCAGCTAGTCCTCAACCAGTCCCAGCAGGGTTGGCTGACATTCAAATCCTGGCCAGAATTAAGGCTTCTAAAAAAGAATGAAAAAAATATTTTGCCAGTTGGTCACTCAAAGCTCTCTCAAACATTTTTGATATACATGGTAAAATACCAACTGGCCTATAGTTCTTTTTGTCTAAAATATCTTTTTTTTTTAAAACAGGTACACACGTACAACCTGAGCCTCCTTAAGACTGTTTGGAAAAGTAGTTTTCTTGATACAGTGATTCACTAAGTCATTCAGGGGCTGTATCACTTCTTTACAACAGGCCCTTTAAGTAACCTAGATGAAATTCCATCAACTCCAGTTGCCTTTTTCAAATTTATACTTCTGATAGTTTTCTCTATGAAAACAGGAGAGACAGATTCAAAACTAAAATTCATACTTGAGGGTGTGTGCGGCATGACGAATTACCCAAATCTACCCAAATCTTACCCAAATCTACCCAAATCTTACCCAAATCTACCCAAATCTACCCAAATCTTACCCAAAACTACCCAAATCTACCCAAATCTTACCCAAATCTACCCAAATCTTACCCAAATCTACCCAAATATTACCCAAATCGTACAAGTACACCACAATTATAAGAAAACCAATAGCATTATTAATTAATTATACGCAAATTTTTGATGGTCGACACGTTTTCTCCAGGTTTTAGTAAACCAAACATGAGTAAGGTTTATCTCCCCTGTATCACGCATTGCAAGTGTTTTAGGCCTATTATAATATCAATTTGTTAAATAATATAGATAAGAAACAATAGAAATGCAACAATCAATAGACGTTATATAAACATCACATCACCCAAATCTATACTTAAACCTTACCTAATTCTTACCCAAATCACGGACTTAGATAGCAATCTAATCTAAGTCCGTGCCCAAATCTACCCAAATCTTGCCCAATATTCAGTTTAATTACGTGACATGCATAAAATAATCGTTCTATATAATAATTCCTTTGATAAGTATAACGGGACATGTATAAAACGATCGTTTTTATTCATTTGATAATAGAAACGGGACATGTATAAAGCGATCGTTTTTATTCATTTGATAATAGAAACGGGACATGTATAAAGCGATCGTTTTTATTCATTTGATAATAGAAACGGGACATGTATCAAACGATCGTTTTTATTCATTTTATAAATATAACGGGGCATATATAAAACGATCGTTTTTATTCATTTGATACTAGAAACGGGACATGTATAAAATGATCGTTTTAATTCAATTTGATAATAGAAACAGGACATGTATAAAGCGAACGTTTTTATTCATTTTATAAATATAACGGGTCATGTATAAAACGATTGTTTTATTCATTTGATAAGTATAACAGGACATGTATAAAACGATCGCTTTTATTCATTTGATGATAGAAACGGGACATGTATAAAACGATCGTTTTAATTCAATTTGATAATAGAAACAGGACATGTATAAAAGCGATCGTTTTTATTCATTTTATAAATATAACGGGGCATATATATAACGATCATTTTATTCATTTGATAAGTATAACGGGACATGTATCAAACGATCGTTTTTATTTATTTGATAAGTATAACGGGGCATGAATAAAACGATCGTTTTTATTCATTTGATAATAGAAACGGGACATGTATGAAGCGATCTTTTTATTCATTTGAAAAGTATAACGGGACATGCATATAATGATCGTTTTAGTTCAATTTATTTCAAACATGCTTGTTAAAATCTATGACGGACAAGTATATATTTTTCGAAATTACGTATATATTTTCAAAGTTTCTGCAGTTTGTATTATATTTTTATGATATCTTCATCTCTTTCATATAACCCAATTGATGTTGTGACACTAATTAGGAAATAACACAAGTCTGTTATCTGGAGTCCAGCTTCATTGTGGACTGGGGCCAATATACTTGGTCGTGTCCTGGGGGCTACTACAATACGCCACTACAATATACAAGGAACTCAGATACTGATAACGAACATGAACAAAAGAGACCTATGTCAATCAATTAGTCCATGTTAAGTGTCAATAAACATCTAACAACATATATATATAATAAATAATTCGCTAAGTACGAAGGGACGTATATCGATCCATTCTTACGAAATATAAAATGGGACTTGCAATTTGAATAAATCGCTAGATACAGGGACGTATTTATGTGAGATATACGTCCCTGCGTATATTTATAATTATATCATTAGTTTAAATAACTCACGGGGTAATTAGATGAATAATACGCCAGTTACACAAGAAGGACGTATAGATATCAAAATTGATAAAATAATTTTCTGGTTTACGGATTATTTGGAATATTTCGCTTAGGATAACGGGATGTATATAAACAGAGACGTATAAAGCCTTTATACGTCTCTGATATAAATCACAATTGATGGAATCCATTCCAATTCACAATAATTTCTATTTAGTCCCATTTTTATTTTGACGTTATATTATAGGGATTTGGGAGGGTGATATTAAAAGGTATTGTATAAGAGAAGAAAAAAAAAAAAAATATCATACCGTGACATTTTGTGTACGTTTTTATAAGAACTTCACATGTTTAATTTGATAAAATGTCAAATTACATATTCGTACGTTAACACAAAGTCAAACACACTCACTCACATACCATTCCTATTAATTAAAGGCCCAATATACGTATCTTTCCGCAAAACTTGAAGCGAAAATCAAGCCAAATAACTTATTATATTTATAGATTTAGTTAAGATTAGCTGATATCAGCATTATTCAAGGTGAATTATTACGCGGTTACTGGTACAGCAGTAGTTGAAACTCGGTATTTGTAAACACGCGTCCATTTTGAACCGTCTTCTACCTTCGGTTTTTAGTGCTAATTTTTGCATAGTTTTTGCGTCTATTGCTGCCACTATTCTGTGACCTTTGACCCATGTCATTTTTACCCCTCCCGCTCCGGAAAATCTTGAATTGCTACCAATCTCATGATATCTGAACTATTTGAAAGCCTAAACCTAACAGGAAATGATATTCCCATGGTATTGTTAATAATTATGATGACTTAAATAATCTATATGTGATTTGTAACAAAGAAATCAGTTTTTCACTCCCACGGCTCATTTAAATATTACGTCTCTGTTGCAGGCTGACCTCTCGCGTGTATACACACATTCGTGGTATACCTCTCTGTGCCTGACACTGGTATACTGGTCGCGGGATTCCTGGCATGGTGTACTTTGCTTATATAATCGCACATAGCCAAATACACTGATTTTGATTATCTTATACATGTGCGTAAACCAAAATACAGTACATAATACTTATATTATTTCTCTGGTGTGCAAAAGCCTTTATGGTGTATACTCCCGTAATTATGTGTAGCCCTTTATACATAGGTCATGACCAACATACATGTAATTTTCTCTGCTTTGTAAACAAATAAAGGATAAAGGATAATTAGGCCTAGAGATGTAAGTGAATATGACATATTTGCACACCATTATTTTTCTCAACCTTGGTAAAGATATCGTAATAGGCCGTTGTTCTTTTGGAACAACAATTTGACTGTTTACTGTGACATTTTATGACAAATTAGATAGTTCGAACTATCATTTGTAACGAGATACATGTTTGCGAATCCTTTTATTTTTTATCTTATATCCATTGTGCTAACGACCAGCAGCGTATATTTCAATAATTCATTCACCTTCCTCTGTTTACCTAAAGAGTTTATTTTTATTGTGTTAAAAACTTCTTCTGTCAGTTTCTCACATTGCATATGTAGGTTTCTCTTTGTGCTTAGTTATGCCCATTTTATTTCATACTGATGAGTAAAAGCAAAATGGCGGAAAGGCAACCATCTTTGATTTAGGCATTGAAAATTGTGAACTAATTGACAACTACTAGAGGGATCTTTCTCATATTTCACATGTATGTTCCTTGGTCCCTACTGTCGTGTCCTTTTGATTTTGTAACTGATCAGAAAAACAAAATGGCTGAAAAACAGCCATTTAGGATTTTGACATGGAAAGATTGAAATCACTATAGAATGAAATGAAACGAAAAGTTTAAATTGCTACATGATATATCCGTTTTCATTTGTAACAGGAAAGGAAATAGTGTGCTTCCACCGGGAATCGAACCCTCGATCTCCAAGTTCCTAGTCGGACGCTGTACCACACAGCTAAAGGGAAATTCCCTTTAGCTCGAAGCCAGAAGGCGACCTAATCCTAATTTCTATGTATAATTAAAATCTTCCACACTAATCCTCCTCCATTTTTAAATGTATTCACCCCCGAACACCACAACCCAGATTCTAACTCCACTGTCACCACAGGGAGGGCCACGGGTACCATTTATAACAGGAAAGAGAATCGTGTGCTACCACCGGGGATCAACCCCAGACCACTAGGTTATATATATAAACAATATGCTTTTATTTCCTAATTATAATATTGTTATGGGAGTTACCCCCACCCCCTCACCCCAACCCCTTCCCCTACCCTGTTCATACCCTATGATATTCCATTATTTGTACATATAATTTGTTAATATATCTATATTTTATTACCTTACAATAAACTACATTTTATTATTGTAACAAACCAGTATATGTCTCTGCCAATGCTCCCGTAATTAATCGTCATCTTGCATTTCCATCTGGATATCGGGTGTGATTTTTTGCTTTGTTTTATTTTGTGTCCAACACACCAATACCGATTATTTAAGTGCATATATTAAAACAAACACATTCGCTTCCCTATAAATGGATCAATATTCATTTGTAATAAAAATTGATATTTTATTTAAATTGTTAAAGCACTGTACTAAATTGTACATGTAGCTTGAAATACAACTCGTCAATGTAGCCAACTGGCGTGTTATTGTGTTTACTCTAAATACTTAATCCCTATTCTGAAACTTTCTGATATCGAAACTTAGTAACACATACAACAAAACACTTCAATAGCTGTCGAAATATACATGCTTTTGTTTGAAGTTTTAGCGTTTCAGTACTTTCAGTACTTTGATTTGTTGAAGTGGGCCACACCTGAATCATTTTCAGTTGTTTGGATTTTTCTGTCAACAGTTTCTTGTTAGTTACAGCTCTGGCTTACTTCGTTTTAGGCTTATTTTTGCATGGTTATTAACTGGATTTTTTGTCAGAATTTTTTTAGACTCACGAAAAAATTCCTGAAGTTACGTATATCGGGCCTTTAAGTAAAATCACGGACTTAGATAGTCTAAGTCCGTGGCAAAAATTTACTGTTTAGAACTGCAATATATAAACTATTGATATATTGAGAATCTTTTTGTGTGTTTTTTTTTTTATCTTGTATGTTTAAGTATCGTTAAATTGATTTCATCAGACATACCAACTACTCCATTCGATATAACATCTAAATTAACATAACCTAAAAGATCATATATAGAAATAATATTACGTCTTTCATTTCTATAGTAACTTACTAAGGACAATGAATGAAAAAATGAATTGAATTTTCTATAAAATTACCACATGCACAGGAACGAACCATCATTGCGTCCACCGAAGGTCGTTAGGCGATGTGAGGTCGTTAAACTCTCAAAAAATATAAATAAGGAACCATCATCAACCAAATGTTCTATCAATCAATCATAATTTAAATCACTGGCATTGTTTCTCAATTGACACAAAATGATATTTAGATTTCTAGGATTACAGTTATTAAACATTTCAGAAATACTAAAGTTATAGGGAATACTTTTTTAAGTTTCGATTTAAAGCTAGAGATTGAAACAGAATTTCTTATTGAGTCTTCCAGAGAGTTCCAGTTATGCATAGCAGAAGGAAAAAACTATTTTTATAATTATTAGTTCTAGCAGTAGGTACATTAAATATTCTTTCATTTCTAAACGAATAAGATGTATTTGTATTAAGAAATGGTTGTATGATGTTATAGAGATATGTAAGAGAATAGTCACTGATAATTTTAAACTCAAGTGTCCTTATCCAGTTATTATTTTCATAGTTTCAATTTGGATAGATTCAAATAAATCATATTCATTTTTAGTGCAATTATCCAAAACTATGATGGAATATTTTAATATTGGTCTAATGTATGATATATTTATTGTTTAAAATGTATTTGTGTCAACTATATATTTCAGAATTCTCAGTATATTCAATCTCGATGAAGCTTGATCGTAAATGTTATCAATATGATTGGACCAGGTACCTTTTTTATTAATGTTAGTCCTAAATTTTTGTGGCAGTCATGCTGCGTTATAGTATGGTTATTAAAGTAAAGAGTGGGATGAAAGCTTACGAGTAAATATCAGTGCAACTACATATACAATACATATTGATGACTGATAATGCCAGAGTCCTATAGATAATTGTCGCCTATAGGAGTTTGTGGCCATTACGATGTTATTTACATACTAACCCGTAACCTGGATTGTAACGGCACATGTCTAGCTAATAGTAATTAGCACACTTTGGATATGGTTTACAGTTAATAATACCAGAAACTTGTGTTTTAACAAAAAGGATAATATACATTTAAACTCACACATACACAGATACACATATACTAAAAAAAGCTTTGACGTCAAGTAGGTATATACATTATTACGGAATGTATTATATCATATGATAACTGGATAATTTCCCAGTTATTGGTTATTCAGTTTGGTCGTGCTTTACCTGTAAATTAACATGTATGTTCATAATTACGTAGATTTTAACCTGTTTCCACTCTTTGTAAAATGTATAATTGTCTGTCAGTGTAATCATTCGTTGTTGAAATGTTGATTGTATAATGTTTAGAAACGTATATATATACTCTCTGGTAAAAGGTTATTTTTGAGATTTGGGTAAAATTTAGGTAGATTTGGGTAGATTTGGGTAAGATTTAGGTAGATTTGGGTAAGATTCGGGTAGATTTGTGTAAGATTTGGGTAGATTTGGGTAAGTTTTAGGTAGATTTGGGTAAGATTTTGATAAGATTTAGGTAGATTTGAGTAAGATTTAGGTAGATTTGGGTAGATTTAGGTAGATTTGGGTAAGATTTGGGTAAGATTTAGGTAGATTTGGGTAAGATTTGGGTAGATTTGGGTAAGATTTAGGTAGATTTGTGTAGATTTGGGTAAGATTTGGGTAGATTTGGGTAAGATTTTAGTAGATTTGGGTAATGTGATTTTTAGCTCACCTGGCCTGAAGGGCCAAGTGAGCTTATGTGATGGTGCAGCGTCGTCCGTCCGTCCGTCCGTCCGTCCGTCCGCCCTGCGTCCGTCAACTTTTTCCTTTAAACGACTTCTTCTAAAATACTGAAAGGCCCAGTGACATGAAATTTGGCTGGTAGATTTCTTGGAAGGAGCTGAACAAAGTTTGCGAAAAAAAATCACTTTGGCCTAATTTGAAGGTCACAGGGGTCAAAAATGTCGAAACCTTCAAACAACTTCTTCTAAAATACCGTCAGGAATAGAGACTTCATATTTGACCAGTAGCTTCCTTGGATGAAGCCAAATAAAGTTTGCGAAAAGAAACGACCTTGACCAATATTCAAGGTTACAGTGAGGTTAAATCTATTTTAACCTTTAAACGACTTCTTCTAAAATACAAAAAGCCCTGGAAGCATGATATTTAGCTGAAATGTTCCTTGGATGAAGCCCGACAAAGTTTGCGAAAAGAAATGACCTTTACCTATTTTCAAGGTCACAGGGGTTGAATCTGTTAAAACATTCAAATGACTTCTTCTGAAATACCAAAAGCCCTAGAAGCATGATATTAGGCTGAAATGTTCCTTGAAGGAAGCCTGACAAAGTTTGCGAAAAGAAATGACCTTGACCTATATTCAAGGTCACAGGGGTCAAGTCTGTTAAAACCTTTAAACGACTTCTTCTGAAATACCAAAAGCCCCAGAAGGATGATATTTGACTGAAAGGTTCCTTGGATGAAGCCCGACAAAGTTTGCGAAAAGAAATGACCTTGACCTATATTCAAGGTCACAGGGGTCAAATCTGTTAAAACCTTTAAACGACTTCTTCTGAAATACCAAAAGCCCTAGAAGCATGACATTTGGCTGAAATGTTTCTTGGATGAAGCCCGACAAAGTTTGTGAAAAAAAATGACCTTGACTTATATTCAAGGTCACAGGAGTCAAATCTGTTAAAACCTTCAAATGACTTCTTCTGCAATACCAAAAGCCCTAGAAGCATTATATTTGGCTGAAATGTTTCTTGGATGAAGCCAGACAAAGTTTGCAAAAAGAAATGACCTTGACTTGTATTCAAGGTCACAGGGAGTCAAATCTGTTAAAACCTTTAAACGACTTCTTCTGAAATACCAAAAGCCCCAGAAGGATGATATTTGACTGAAAGGTTCCTTGGATGAAGCCCGACAAAGTTTGCAAAAAGAAATGACCTTGACTTATATTCAAGGTCACAGGAGTCAAATCTGTTAAAACCTTCAAATGACTTCTTCTGCAATACCAAAAGCCCTAGAAGCATTATATTTGGCTGAAATGTTTCTTGGATGAAGCCCGACAAAGTTTGCGAAAAAAAATGACCTTGACTTATATTCAAGGTCACAGGAGTCAAATCTGTTAAAACCTTTGAACGACTTCTTCTGAAATACCAAAAGCCCTAGAAGCATGATATTTGGCTGAAATGTTTCTTGGATGAAGCCCGACAAAGTTTGCTAAAAGAAATGACTTTGACTTGTATTCAAGGTCACAGGAGTCAAATCTGTTAAAACCTTCAAATGACTTCTTCTGCAATACAAAAAGCCCTAGAAACATAATATTTGGCTGAAAGGTTCCATGGATGAAGCCCGACAAAGTTTGCGAAAAGAAATGACCTTGACTTATATTCAAGGTCACAGGAGTCAAATCTGTTAAAACCTTCAAATGACTTCTTCTGCAATACCAAAAGCCCTAGAAGCATTATATTTGGCTGAAATGTTTCTTGGATGAAGCCCGACAAAGTTTGCTAAAAGAAATGACTTTGACTTGTATTCAAGGTCACAGGAGTCAAATCTGTTAAAACCTTCAAATGACTTCTTCTGCAATACAAAAAGCCCTAGAAACATAATATTTGGCTGAAAGGTTCCATGGATGAAGCCCGACAAAGTTTGCGAAAAGAAATGACCTTGACTTATATTCAAGGTCACAGGAGTCAAATCTGTTAAAACCTTCAAATGACTTCTTCTGCAATACCAAAAGCCCTAGAAGCATTATATTTGGCTGAAATGTTTCTTGGATGAAGCCAGACAAAGTTTGCAAAAAGAAATGACCTTGACTTGTATTCAAGGTCACAGGGAGTCAAATCTGTTAAAACCTTTAAACGACTTCTTCTGAAATACCAAAAGCCCCAGAAGGATGATATTTGACTGAAAGGTTCCTTGGATGAAGCCCGACAAAGTTTGCAAAAAGAAATGACCTTGACTTATATTCAAGGTCACAGGAGTCAAATCTGTTAAAACCTTCAAATGACTTCTTCTGCAATACCAAAAGCCCTAGAAGCATTATATTTGGCTGAAATGTTTCTTGGATGAAGCCCGACAAAGTTTGCGAAAAAAAATGACCTTGACTTATATTCAAGGTCACAGGAGTCAAATCTGTTAAAACCTTTGAACGACTTCTTCTGAAATACCAAAAGCCCTAGAAGCATGATATTTGGCTGAAATGTTTCTTGGATGAAGCCCGACAAAGTTTGCTAAAAGAAATGACTTTGACTTGTATTCAAGGTCACAGGAGTCAAATCTGTTAAAACCTTCAAATGACTTCTTCTGCAATACAAAAAGCCCTAGAAACATAATATTTGGCTGAAAGGTTCCATGGATGAAGCCCGACAAAGTTTGCGAAAAGAAATGACCTTGACCTATATTCAAGGTCACAAGGGTCAAATCTATTAAAATCTTTCAACAACTTCTTCTGAAGTACCAAAAGCCCTAGAAGCATGATATTTGGCTGAAATGTTCCTTGGATGAAGCCAGACAAAGTTTGCGAAAAGAAATGACCTTGACTTATATTCAAGGTCACAGGGGTCAAATCTTTTAAAACCTTTAAACGATTTCTTCTGAAATACCAAAAGCCCTGGAAGCATGATATTTATCTGAAAGGTTCATTGTATGAAGCTTGACAAACTTTGGGAAGGAAAATGAGCTTGACCCATATTAAAGGTCACAGTGGTCAAATCAGTGGTTAAAAGCTTTGAGCGACTTCTTCTGATAAAGCGAAATGCCTAAAGACATGATATTTGGCTGGTAGCATCCTGGGATGAAGCCAAACAAAATTTGAAAATGAAAATGATGTTGTCTTATAAGGTCACAGGGGTAAAATATGATTAAATCTTAAGATGTTCTTCTAAATGTCTTTCATTAAAAGATATTAGGGGACTTTAGGGTTACACTATAATATAAGTCAGAGATTGATACCAGGTGAGCGATGCAGGCCCATTGGGCCTCTTGTTATATTATGAAATATAAGTTTTTCGAGGACGCCAATTTTCTATTGATTATTGCATTTATATTGTTTCTGTAGTTATATTATTTAACATGATTGATATTATGATTAAGTACAATACAGATATAGAGTAACGTTTTTGCTGATAATATTCTTTGTCATGCGTGATACAGGGGAGATAACCCTTACTGAAGTTTGGATGGCTAAAACCAGGAGAAAACGACATCCATCATCAACGCGAATAATTAATTAATAAAGCTATTGGTTTTCTTATAATTGTGGTGTATTTGTGACAAGATTTCGCTGTTTTCTATACAATTCCCAGGTATCTGGAGTTCTGAACCTTTTGAATTTGTTGAACAGCATTCTTTTTCTATAAATCGCCTTGCGAAGGGAAGAATTAAAAAATGAGCATTTCTTCTGCTTTACTACCTTTTTTGATACAAACGTAAGTTTGAGTCCTTGGTTTTACCCTGGGATGTAGGCGACAAAATCTACGAATTGCCCTCTGGCGGACACTTCGTTTTGACCACTCACAACATTGCTTTACAGTAACTCCGTAATTTTATGCAGTAAATATATGTTAAAACTTGTTAAACTTCATGATAGAAAAAAAAGTTCAGTAAATTTGTTCTATAAAAAAAAATATCACCTTTTAGTTCATAGTATTTTTGAAGCGAACAGGACAACAATTGTCTTTTTTGCATTTTCTCGTCTTGGCTCAAGCTGCCATTGCCACTTCACAAACATATTTAATCGCAAAAGAAAATAGTTCCTTTTCTTGCTGACTGAAAAGTCGAGCTTTCGTTTCGTAAAATATATGACAAAGCAATAGAACATCATTTACAAATCGCATGTTCATAGTTATGTAATTTGGGATTATTCTATCGAGGTTGCGTAACACATGTGCGCGTTGCATTTCCCGCGGAATGATATCCCCCTATCCGCTTTTCTCTGGCGCCATATTGTTGTTTACCTGTGACCCGGAAAAAAAATCTACCATCCTCAAGCTCTTTTGCATCATTGACATTTAGAAACGTACATACATCATCAGAAAACAACTTAGCATCAAAGTTCTTAAAACTACTAAACTTTCTTTTTTCATTTGGTACCTACTTAGTTTTACCTTTAAACACTGTGCAGATCATATTATGCCAGTGACTTAGGCCACAGTTAAAAGAGAAAGTATTGAACAGAAAGGTGTGACTGTTACTGATGATCACATCTACTAAAGACGGATTTCAGTTTTTCATGAAGTATGTAGGTGAACTAACTAGGTTTTTCATAACGAAGACATCACACAGGCTACCTAGAATGTTATCATTATTTCCATCATTCATATGTCAACATTCAAGTCACCTATCATGACATGGTCGTAGTGGATACTGATACGGTCTAAGTTCTTACACAGATCTTCGTAAACAGCATTCTTGTTATTGGATGGTGGGTTGTATGTCCCTACCACCGCCCACTTACGATCATTTATTATCACTTCAACAACGATACTTTCAATCAAATCAAATTCTAGTTCGGATCTCCGCCTGATTGTGATGTTGGAGGTTATAAGGCACATAAGACCCCCTCCGTTACCTGTTCTGTCCTTTCTGTAGGAGCGATAACCATGAGTGTCAAATAAGGATTGATTGAATGTATCGTTCAACTTAATCTTCCCGATGAACAGAATATCTACAAGGGATTTATGAAGAATCCCAGATAAGTCTTTGAATTTGTACCTGACACTGTTTATATTGAGGTATGATAGAATCACATTTCTGGGGTATTTCACATTGGAAAGTTCCTGGAAGGAATCCCCATCAACATCATCAGTGTCGGTGCTGTTTACTTCTGTAGTAGAAGTAGAGTTAGGGCAAGAGAGATCACTCGTGTTTGATATCCGGTCCTGGGGGATGTGTATTAAATCTCTGTCAAAGAATGAATCAGAGAATTGGGGTAATATACACCCAAAGCAGTACCAATCGGTGAGGGATGTATTTCCAAGCTGATTATACTCAATAACTGACTACCAATACATTTCGATGAGACCAATAAAGGCAGTCATTGGATACGGTGTTGGTTTGATTTGACCGGCTTCTCCCACACTCCACATGGGTACCGAACAGGGCCTCGGTTTAGCAAAATATTTCCGGCTAAAATGCAATGACATGACTAAGGGTAGATTGGCGAGCAGCCTCATCATAAGTAGTGTTCACGTAAAATTTATAAAGTAAAATCTTTATGTATGCAGTCTGTCCTACCTGACCCCCGATTTTCACTCAGAATGTATTAATTGAGTAAAAAACACAAAGCACAGTAGCACATCCATAAGTGCATCTACTCTAGGTGCATCTTGCTCCTCTAACTGTAAGGGATGAAATGATTTTTCAGTAACATAACCTTTTTAATTGGTCAGTGACATGTTTAATTATGTATTCCTTTGTCATTACAATATGACCAGCTGTATGTCTGTTGATGTGAGGAACACACCGTAGACACATGGGAGGAGGGTTGTTTTTGTCTATGTATGTGTAAATTTACAATATTACATTTTAAAACTGACATTTTCGTTTCCTTGATAAGGCTTCAATGATAATTAAAATAATTTTGTACTTATTGCTGTTTATTAAGATTTTTAATCAACAATTCGTTTCGACAAATATGTATTCCATAAAATGTTCAACCGTTCACACACAATTTTTTAACAAAAGATGTATAGACGCAAGTGCTACAGTAATGCTACGGAAACGCTACACAAGTGCTATGGTAATGCTTCGATAACGCTACACAAGTGCTACGGTAATGCTACGGAAACGCTACACAAGTGCTACGGAAATAGTACGGAAGTGCTAAGGAAATACAACGCAAATGCTACGCAAACAATATGCATGAAATGGAACAGCGAACGTGTACGCCCAGCTGTATAATGTGTGTTTATCATGTATGTTAAAGTATTTTGTTTAAGGTTTAGAAAAGTAATAATAAGATACATGTACATATATACATCAAGCATGAATAACTTTATTCTGTATATATCGTCTAATCGACAGTGGGCACTGCTAATGGGCATGGAGCACGAGAGGATCCACATAGAGACGTCCTCTGTTCTCATTCGCCAGCTCCCTACCACCATGGTAACCAAACCAAATGGCTGGGTTTACGGTCCACTAAAGCATGGTAAGCCATTATATGGTTGTCAAGAGGGAAAGATGAGAGCTGGATTTCAGTTTATCTCCAACAGTTATAAGTTCAGAGAAAGCCTGGTTAAGAAATATTCCCTAAATATGAATGTTTTAATAATGTATTTCTATAAAAGTATTTTTGAATTTAACTTTTTCCTGAATTTGTTCAGCAAGCTATAAAAGTTGATGATTCAAGCACAAAAAATTGCTCAAGAACATTGGCTCAACTGTAATATTTTAAACAAATGTGGTAGGGGAGCGAGTGAAGAAAAACCCTTTGATTACTGTGGATGCAAAGACAGTGACGGTTGGGAAACCAGACAATTTCCCGTCCTTTGGCTGGGATAACGAGTATGGGGCAACAACATATAGGTGAGTTATTAGTCTTTAAGAGTGGATGTTTTATAACTGGAATCACCCTGTCTATTGGTGATATGCAAAGTCTTATCCAAGTAACTGTATATTAATTTATTCACCCACTGATTTCATCAAAACTCTACAAAGCAAACACCATAGCATAATGTACGAAATGCTTAGGTAAAATTCTAGAGGATTCCATCGGGAAATGAAGGTATTCCAGGAGGAATTCGCCTAAGGTGGCAGGTTCATAAGGTAGACTTAAGGTAGACCTAGAATCCGTCTAAATTCTACCCAAGCCTGAAGCAAAACTCTACCTAAAACTCTACCCAAAGTCTGCCTAAAATCTATCTAACAACATCTTAGAACTCATCTGGAAAACCAAACTCAAAATTTCTATTAAGGTGAAATTTTGTTGAAAAATTAAACTTAGAATTTCTAGTTAGGTGGAATTTTGTACTTAGATAAACATATGGGTCTGCAGTCCCTAATCCTCATCTCTTCTTGGTCATTTTTAGCTCACCTGGCCCAAAGGGCCAATGTGAGCTTATGCGATGGTGCAGCGTCCGTCATCCTTCCTTTCCTTTATATGACTTCTTCTGAAATACCAAAAGGCCTACAGACATGAAATTTGGCTGTTAGCTTCCTTGGAAGAAAGTTTGCGAAAAAAAAAGGACCTTGATCCATATTCAAGGTCACAGGGGTCAAATTTGTTAAAACTTACCAACGACTTCTTCTGATAAACCAAAAAACCTAGAACCTTGATGTTTTGCTGAAATATTCCTTGGATGAGGCCTGAGAATGTTTGCGAAAAAATGACCTTGACCTATATTCAAGGTCACTGGGGTCTAATCTGTTAAAAACTTCTAAGGACTTCTTCTGATAAACCAAAAAACCTAGAACCTTGATGTTTTTCTGAAATGTTCCTTTGATGACGCCCGACAAAGTTTAAGAAGAAATGACCTTGACCCATATTCAAGGTCACAGGGGTCAGATCTGTTGAAAATGTTTAAACAATTTCTGAATAACAAAAAGGCTTTGAGACATGATATTTAGCTGGTAGCTTTGTAAGAAGAAGCCCAACGTAGTTTGCCAAAAGAAATGACTTTCAAGTCCTTGACTCGATCATATTGAAGGTCAAATGGGTCAAATCTGTTTGAACATTTGAACCTCTTCTTCTGATAAGCCAAAAGGCCTAGAAGCATAATATATGGTTCGAATGTTTCTTGATGAAGCTCTACAAATATGTTGAATTTACCTTCAAATGAAATACCTTCAGACAACTCCAAGAGACCTTATATTTGACTGGTAGCTTCCTTTGATGAATACAAACAAAGTTTGTGAAGAGAAATGACCTTGACCCATATTTAAGGTCACAAAGGTCAAATCTATTAAAAGCTTTAAACAACTTCTTCTAAAATACCAAAAGGCCTAGAGACATGATATTTGGCTGGTAGTTTCCTTGGAAGACACAGAGCAAAGTTTGCGAATGAAATTGACCTTGTCAGGTGAGTGATGCAGGACCATTGGGCCTCTTGTTTAATATTAAGCACAATTACACACTCAGGAAATTGTGATATACTTAGCTCACTTCCTAGTCTGGGATGGTTGCATTGTGTGACAGATTATGTAAACATTTGATCTTGTGACAAAATCATGGACACAAACAAGTAAAATAAACAAGAGAATTCCGAAGCGTTAACAAAATCATAATCCAAACTCAAAATTGATTAAACCAGGGGCAAAATATATATATGAACAAAGGAAAGATTTACATGGAGACTCTTGTCAAATTACAAGAGAATAAGACCAGGTGTTCCGGAAGAGTAAGCGTCTTCTGCTTCATCGACGACACCTGCCATGTAAATCTTTGACACATCCATGTAAAGATCAAGTTCTCAAAATGAGAACCAAGTATCATTGTCAGTCCCAACAAGTAATACCAGTACACTTAATACCAGTACACTTCCATAGCGCAGCTGCAGGTTATTATGAATAACCAGTACTGTTTTTAGCCCACCTGATCTGTCCGTCCTGCGTCCGTCACCTTTTTCCTTTAAAAGACTTCTTCTAAAATAACGGAAAGCTTAGTGACATGAAATTTGGCTGGTAGCTTTCTTGGAAGGAGCTGAACAAAGTTTATGAAAAAAAATCATTTTGACTTACTTTCAAGGTCACAGAGGTAGGTCAAAAATGTTGAAACCTTCTTCTGAAATACTGTCAGCCATAGAGACCTTATATTTGATTGGTAGCTTTCTTGGATCGTGAAAAGAAATGACCTTGACCCATATTCAAGGTCACAGGGGTCAAATCTATTATAACCTTCAAATGACTTCTTCTGAAATACCAAAAGTCCTAGAAGCAGGATATTTGGCCTACAGGTTTCTTGAATGAAGCTTGACAAAAATCTGTGAAAATAAATGACCATGACCTATATTCAAGGTCACAGGGGTCAAATCTGTAAAAACATTAAAAGAACTTCTTCTGATGAACCAAAATGCCAAATACCTTGATGTTTTGCTGAAAAGTTCCTTGGATGAAGCATAACAAAGTTCACGAAAAGAAATACCTTTGACCTATATTCAAGGTCACAAAGGGTAAAATCTGTTAAAACCTTTAAACGACTTAAAATTCTTCTGAAATTCCAAAAGGCCTTGGAGCATAGGACATTCGACTGAAAGGTCCTTTGGATGAAGATTCCCAAAGTTTGCAAAAAGAAATGACCTTGACCCATATTCAAGGTCACAGAGGTCAAATCTGTTTAATCCTTTAAACAACCTCTTCTAATTAACCAAAAGGCCTAGAGACATGATACGTGGCAGGTAGTTTCCTTGGAATAAGCCAAGCAAAATTGCAGATGAAAATGAACTTGACCCATATTCCAGGTCGTAGGGTCACAAACGACTTCTTCTGAAATACCAAAAGGCATAGCAGCATGATATTTTACTGAAAGGTTCCTTGGATGAAGCCCGACAAAGTTTGCTGAAAGAAATGACCTTAAGCTATATTCAAGGTCAAAAGGGTAAAATCTGTAAAAACCTATAAACGACTTCTTCTGGAATACCAAAAGGCCTAGAAGCATGATTTTTGGCTGAGAGGTTCCCTGGATGAAGCCAAACAATTTGCAAATAAAAATGACCTTGTCTTTCAAGATCACGGGGTAAACTATGTTTAATTCTTAACATGTTGTTCTGAATGTCTTACAGTAATAGATTTTTTTAGCTGACATAAGGGTAACACAAGTCAGAGATTGATACCAGGTGAGCAATGCAGGCCCATTGGACCTCTTGTTTAAACAACTTTTTATCCATAACCATGCACTGATAGGAAATCAGCCTAATTTGGCAGTAAGCATCTTTAGGTGCTGGATTCAAACTTAATTGTTCTTATGGTTTGACTGACCCCCAAGGGGCCGTATTTTACCGGGAATGAGCCCCCACCCCTTGAGAAAAATAATTGATCAAAAGTAGGGAGGGGTCTTATTCACGAATACACCCCTGTTCACAAAAGCCTGCCATCTTGGATATTCTACTGTTTTTATCTAGGAACTCAGTCCATACTATATACCTAAGTAATGTAATTCTAGTTGTTTGTTTTGTTAAAATATCAATTTACATTTGGAATGTTTAAAACAGTCACTACAAGTTGATGCCATTGATGGTGTTGTTGTTTCTTTTAACAGATTTTCTATCAGCAATTGGTCTAGATAATTCAATTTATCAAGCATCATCTTGTATGAATTTTCATTAATAAGTATATAAGTATTCATTTAGAAACCATAATAACATTCAAATGTGTAAAAGAAATTAATAGCATGACAATCAGACTACTTGTCGTTTAGCTATACCGCCATTACGAGATTTAAGATAGCGACCTACAAGGCAGTAATTACACTGTAGCTTAAGAAATTTGAGTAAACAAGGTAAAATTAACACAAAACCAATGCCTGAATCATACAAAAACAACAAACCAACTTATCTGCATTAAATCTTGAAGCATTAAGAGCAGTATTAAGAAACATGTATTTAAGGATAAAAGTCTTCCAAAAAATGCTAAGGCCATCTGAAGACATCCATCTTGTTTTCTCAGAGAGCCGGTTGATACAAATTTCAGAATGACAATTTTAACGAACTGATATTGACAGAAAGGTTAAATTTGAAACAAACTACCTGGCATCAACCTACTTCAAAATGAATTTACTTTTCATTTATCACTTTAAAAAAAAAAAAAAATTCTTCTTCAATACAGATTTACAAAATTATAATGGATCAAGTACAGGAATAATATTTCGTTTTTTCTTCAAAGTTTGCAAAATGCACAACCAGTTCAAATATGAAAGTATGGTGCTCTTAATACCAGCTAAACAATGTTTCATTTCAAGTTTAGCCTTATAGATATTTTTTTTGCACATGGTTAGATATATTTTAAGTTCAGACACAAAATTAAAAAGAAATCAGCATGCTTTTTATTGAGAGAAGGACAAAATGTTGGTTAAGGCTCCCACCCTGTTCTAGGAACCTTTGCCAAAGTGGGGAGGGGGCTTATTCGTGAGAAGGGGCTTATTCCTGGTAAAATATGGTATATTGGTTTAAGCGACTTCTCCTCCATAACCACTGATTGTAAATCAGCCTTACTTGGCAGGAAGCATCCCTATGTGCTCAGGATTCAAACTTGTATTAATGGTGGGACTGACCCCCCAGGGAGCTTTGAGGTGGGGCAGGGTGGAGAGGAGCTTGGATTACCAACATAAAAAACCATTGCTGAGCATAAAGAGACAGACACATTCTTGATATTATAATTGTTTCAGTGGTGTGCCCCACCCTTGCAGAATCAACACCTGAGACATAGCATTTAGACGATTGAGATCCCCACCCCAAAACGATATTTCAATTGCTTGGCATGAAGAGATGATCAAAATCATGATTTTTGATTTGATCCCAGGTTCTGCCACATTTTTGCAGACTTAACGTTTGAGTTATGACTTTTAAGCGATTGAGATCCCCATCCCAAAACTACATAATTTTATACAATTGCTGGGCATGAAGAGACAATCACAGTCAGAATTTTAGATTTGATCCCAGGGTCTGCCACACAATTGCAGACTTAAACCCTGTGTCACAACTTTGAAATGGTTGAGATCCCTACCCCAAAGCTATATAAATACAGTTACTGGGCATAAAGAGACAAACACAATCGTAATATTAACATTGATGTCAGGGTCTGGCCACACTCCTAGGGACCTAATTTCTTGGTTAAACTTGAAAACAGTTGAGATACTCGCCCATTTACCAAACTTTTAATTTCTGCAGATATATATGCTTCAAGGATTGGTCTTTCAGTCTATCCTGTCCTTGGGATCTTTTTGGATAATATTTTACTACAATAACCTAGATACCAATGTATCCTGGTGAGCGATACAGGCCCTCTCGGTCACTTGTTTGTGTTTCTATGGTTACTTGTCTCATTTCAGAGTGCCCAAGTTTGAGGTGAGCATGTACCCAGTAACCAATGGTCAGTTCATGGAGTTTGTTTTGGATGGAGGCTACAACAACAAGACATACTGGACTCAAGAGGGATGGGAATGGCGGGCATTTCGCCAGGCGCAACACCCCGTCTTTTGGACATGTGACAAAGGTATACACTCCGAACTGTACTGTGTCCTTATTGGCTGACATTGGTCTGTCCATGGTATGCAGCTGGCTCATTCATAACATTTACTTTATGTTCTTACTAAACTTTTATAAGATATTCAAGAATCCTTGGAGAATAAGTCATTCTCCAAGGTTTCTCCGAGGATTCGACCACAGTATTCATAATTTATTCACAACATCCTTTCTTTGGGGTGCAATTTTGACATTTTGGTTTCGTTATCTAGAAAAGTGGTGTCACACAGAAATGATCAGTGTTGATGATACATGATGGTGTTATTGCTCCATAAATACATGACAAAACTATGAGAAGAAAGTATGGATATTTCTGTACAAAATGTCTAAATATTATCAAAATCCACCCATGCACAAAATTAGGAAAATTCATTAAAAATGTTAGAAATACAAAAACCATTTGGATCATTTAATTTATGTTCACCATGCATTGTCCATCATGGTAGATACATCATGTGGATACATTAACCATGGTAGATAAACATCATGTGGATACATTAACCATGGTTCACCATGTTAGGTAGATACATCATGTGGATACATTAACGATGGTTCACCGTTGTAGATACATCATGTGGATACATTAACCATGGTTCACCGTTGTAGATACATCATGTGGATACATTAACCATGGTTCACCGTTGTAGATACATCATGTGGATACATTAACCATGGTCCACCATGGTAGATACATCATGTGGATACATTAACCATGGTTCACCGTTGTAGATACATCATGTGGATACATTAACCATGGTTCACCGTTGTAGATACATCATGTGGATACATTAACCATGGTCCACCATGGTAAATGCATCATGTGGATACATTAACCATGGTTCACCGTTATAGATACACCATGTGGATACATTAACCATGGTTCACCGTTGTAGATACACCATGTGGATACATTAACCATGGTCCACCATGGTAGATACATCATGTGGATACATTAACCATGGTTCACCGTTGTAGATACACCATGTGGATACATTAACCATGGTTCACCGTTGTAGATACACCATGTGGATACATTAACCATGGTCCACCATGGTAGATACATCATGTGGATACATTAACAATGGTTCACCGTTGTAGATACACCATGTGGATACATTAACCATGGTTCACCGTTGTAGATACACCATGTGGATACATTAACCATGGTCCACCATGGTAGATACATCATGTGGATACATTAACCATGGTTCACCGTTGTAGATACACCATGTGGATACATTAACCATGGTCCACCGTTGTAGATACACCATGTGGATACATTAACCATGGTCCACCATGGTAGATACATCATGTGGATACATTAACCATGGGTTACCGTTGTAGATACATCATGTGGATACATTAACCATGGTTCACCATTGAAGATACATCATGTGGATACATTAACCATGGTCCACCATGGTAGATACACCATGTGGATACATTAACCATGGTTCACCGTTGTAGATACATCATGTGGATACATTAACCATGGTTCACCGTTGTAGATACACCATGTGGATACATTAACCATGGTTCACCGTTGTAGATACACCATGTGGATACATTAACCATGGTCCACCATGGTAGATACATCATGTGGATACATTAACCATGGTTCACTGTTGTAGATACATCATGTGGATACATTAACCATGGTTCACCGTTGTAGATACATCATGTGGATACATTAACCATGGTCCACCATGGTAGATACATCATGTGGATACATTAACCATGGTCCACCATGGTAGATACATCATGTGGATACATTAACCATGGTTCACCATGGTAGATACACCATGTGGATACATTAACAATGGTTCACCGTTGTAGATACATCATGTGGATACATTAACCATGGTCCACCATGGTAGATACATCATGTGGATACATTAACCATGGTTCACCGTTGTAGATACATCATGTGGATACATTAACCATGGTCCACCATGGTAGATACATCATGTGGATACATTAACCATGGTTCACCATGGTAGATACACCATGTGGATACATTAACCATGGTTCACTGTTGTAGATACATCATGTGGATACATTAACCATGGTTCACCATGGTAGATACACCATGTGGATACATTAACCATGGTTCACCGTTGTAGATACATCATGTGGATACATTAACCATGGTTGACCGTTGTAGATACACCATGTGGATACATTAACCATGGTTCACCGTTGTAGATACATCATGTGGATACATTAACCATGGTTCACCGTTGTAGATACATCATGTGGATACATTAACCATGGTTGACCGTTGTAGATACACCATGTGGATACATTAACCATGGTTCACCATTGTAGATACATCATGTGGATACATTAACCATGGTTCACCGTTGTAGATACATCATGTGGATACATTAACCATGGTTGACCGTTGTAGATACACCATGTGGATACATTAACCATGGTTCACCATGGTAGATACACCATGTGGATACATTAACCATGGTTCACCGTTGTAGATACATCATGTGGATACATTAACCATGGTTCACCATTGTAGATACATCATGTGGATACATTAAGAATGGTTCACCGTTGTAGATACACCATGTGGATACATTAACCATGGTTGACCGTTGTAGATACATCATGTGGATACATTAACCATGGTCCACCATGGTAGATACATCATGTGGATACATTAACCATGGTTCACCGTTGTAGATACACCATGTGGATACATTAACCATGGTTCACCGTTGTAGATACACCATGTGGATACATTAACCATGGTTCACCGTTGTAGATACACCATGTGGATACATTAACCATGGTTCACCGTTGTAGATACATCATGTGGATACATTACCCATGGTTCACCGTTGTAGATACACCATGTGGATACATTAACCATGGTTCACCATGTTAGGTAGATACATCATGTGGATACATTAACCATGGTTCACCGTTGTAGATACACCATGTGGATACATTAACCATGGTCCACCATGGTAGATACACCATGTGAATACATTAACCATGGTTCACCGTTGTAGATACACCATGTGGATACATTAACCATGGTCCACCGTTGTAGATACATCATGTGGATACATTAACCATGGTTCACTGTTGTAGATACATCATGTTGATACATTAACCATGGTCCACCATGGTAGATACATCATGTGGATACATTAACCATGGTCCACCATGGTAGATACATCATGTGGATACATTAACCATGGTTCACTGTTGTAGATACATCATGTGGATACATTAACCATGGTCCACCATGGTAGATACATCATGTGGATACATTAACAATGGTTCACCGTTGTAGATACACCATGTGGATACATTAACCATGGTTCACCGTTGTAGATACATTATGTGGATACATTAACCATGGTTCACCATTGTAGATACACCATGTGGATACATTAACCATGGTCCACCATGGTAGATACATCATGTGGATACATTAACCATGGTTCACCGTTGTAGATACATCATGTGGATACATTAACCATGGTTCACCATGGTAGATACATCATGTGGATACATTAACCATGGTTCACCGTTGTAGATACATCATGTGGATACATTAACCATGGTTCACCGTTGTAGATACATTATGTGGATACATTAACCATGGTTCACCATTGTAGATACACCATGTGGATACATTAACCATGGTTGACCATTGAAGATACATCATGTGGATACATTAACCATGGTTGACCATTGAAGATACATCATGTGGATACATTAACCATGGTTCACCGTTGTAGATACACCATGTGGATACATTAACCATGGTTCACCGTTGTAGATACACCATGTGGATACATTAACCATGGTTCACCATTGTAGATACATCATGTGGATACATTAACCATGGTTCACCGTTGTAGATACACCATGTGGATACATTAACCATGGTTCACCATTGTAGATACATCATGTGGATACATTAACCATGGTCCACCGTTGTAGATACATCATGTGGATACATTAACCATGGTCCACCGTTGTAGATACATCATGTGGATACATTAACCATGGTTCACCATTGTAGATACACCATGTGGATACATTAACCATGGTTCACTGTTGTAGATACATCATGTGGATACATTAACCATGGTTCACCGTTGTAGATACATCATGTGGATACATTAACCATGGTTCACCGTTGTAGATACATCATGTGGATACATTAACCATGGTTCACTGTTGTAGATACATCATGTGGATACATTAACCATGGTTCACTGTTGTAGATACATCATGTGGATACATTAACCATGGTTCACCATTGTAGATACATCATGTGGATACATTAACCATGGTTCACCGTTGTAGATACATCATGTGGATACATTAACCATGGTTCACCGTTGTAGATACATCATGTGGATACATTAACCATGGTACACCATGGTAGATACATCATGTGGATACATTAACCATGGTTCACCATGTTAGGTAGAATCATCATGTGGATACATTAACCATGGTCCACCATGGTAGATACATCATGTGGATACATTAACCATGGTCCACCATGGTAGATACATCATGTGGATACATTAACCATGGTTCACCGTTTTAGATACATCATGTGGATACATTAACCATGGTTCACCGTTGTAGATACATCATGTGGATACATTAACCATGGTCCACCATGGTAGATACACCATGTGAATACATTAACCATGGTTCACCGTTGTAGATACACCATGTGGATACATTAACCATGGTCCACCATGGTAGATACATCATGTGGATACATTAACCATGGTTCACCATTGTAGATACATCATGTGGATACATTAACCATGGTCCACCATGGTAGATACATCATGTGGATACATTAACCATGGTTCACCATGTTAGGTAGAATCATCATGTGGATACATTAACCATGGTCCACCATGGTAGATACATCATGTGGATACATTAACCATGGTTCACCGTTGTAGATACACCATGTGGATACATTAACCATGGTTGACCGTTGTAGATACACCATGTGGATACATTAACCATGGTCCACCATGGTAGATACACCATGTGAATACATTAACCATGGTTCACCGTTGTAGATACACCATGTGGATACATTAACCATGGTCCACCATGGTAGATACATCATGTGGATACATTACCCATGGTTCACCATTGTAGATACACCATGTGGATACATTAACCATGGTTCACCATGTTAGGTAGATACATCATGTGGATACATTAACCATGGTTCACCATGGTAGATACACCATGTGGATACATTAACAATGGTTCACCGTTGTAGATACATCATGTGGATACATTAACCATGGTTCACCGTTGTAGATACATCATGTGGATACATTAACCATGGTTCACCGTTGTAGATACACCATGTGGATACATTAACCATGGTTCACCGTTGTAGATACATCATGTGGATACATTAACCATGGTTCACCGTTGTAGATACATCATGTGGATACATTAACAATGGTTCACCGTTGTAGATACACCATGTGGATACATTAACCATGGTCCACCATGGTAGATACATCATGTGGATACATTAACAATGGTTCACTGTTATAGATACATCATGTGGATACATTAACCATGGTTCACCGTTGTAGATACATCATGTGGATACATTAACCATGGTCCACCATGGTAGATACAACATGTGGATACATTAACAATGGTTCACCATTGTAGATACACCATGTGGATACATTAACCATGGTCCACCATGGTAGATACATCATGTGGATACATTAAGAATGGTTCACCGTTGTAGATACACCATGTGGATACATTAACCATGGTTCACCGTTGTAGATACACCATGTGGATACATTAACCATGGTCCACCATGGTAGATACATCATGTGGATACATTAACCATGGTCCACCATGGTAGATACATCATGTGGATACATTAACAATGGTTCACCGTTGTAGATACACCATAGGTCCGGTGAGCTGATAATGTACAATGGCGCAGCGTCCGTCGTCCGTCTGCACGTCCGTCCTGTGTCCTGCGTTCTGCGTCCATCAACTTTTCTTTAAAACTAATTCTTCTGAAATACCAAAAGGCCTAGTAACATGAATTTTGGCTTGAAGCTTCCTTGGAAGAAACCAAGCAAAATTTGCAAATGAAAATTACTTTGACCCATATTCAAGGCTGTAAGGGGTCAAAGGGCCTGTTTCCAATAATGTTAATTCTCCATAGGAGCCTGCCCCGTATAATTTCTTATCTTGCTCAACTACAGTTTTTTTCTTTTCCGAAGAATAATTTTACACCTTTCCGACACCCAGATTTCATAATTTCAGTGAAAATGTATTTTTATAAAGTTGTCATTTTGAGCATTAAAGACACAAGGTCGTAAATAAAAGAAGGTTATCTCGAAATTGTAATTCGCAACAAAATATAATTTTCTTTTGATAAATATTTGCAAAACATCGTGTTTATTCATAAAACATAAAAAAAAAATTTTTTCAGATGAAAATGCACTTGCAGAGACACAATTATGAAGAAAAATGCCATAAAATTGCAATTTTCTCCCGTTTTCTAGTTTTGGATGCAAATTTTCATCAGAAAATCGGATAGAGCTTTACTTGTTTCCTATTTATATGTGTACCAAAAATCAGCTAATTCCATGTGGTGGAACTTTCTCATATCGCCGCCTGAATGTGGTTGTAAATTGAAAGAGAAGGGGAAATGAGTAACAACCTTGTCTGAAACCCTATTATATAGCTTATTATATACAAAATTTTATATTGAATATCAGAGCGGATATTTTCATGACAGTTTCATGATATCTAACGACTAAATAAACAGTATCGATATAAAGATTTACAATGAGGACGCCCTGATATATGAATACTGTTCTATGTCAAGTTGTCCTCTTCTGAATTTTCTGATCGTGTGGCCTTGTACATTTTTTGGTATCTTCTTGTCTTTGTCTATACGTTTACGGAATCATTGACTCGACGCTAGCTATTCTTGTCTCACTTTCCTTGTTTTATTGTCCCATCTCCAAAGAGTTGTGGCCGACCACGCCACATCGAATAGATAGATTATCCAAATGAAATACTTTATTTTATTCTAAGTAATCAATCAATTCTGCGCTTCTTGGAGGTATTGAATGTGATTTATTATATTGTCTTGTTATTTTGTGTAATTAGTTGTTCGTTATTTATCACACATTTTCGCATAATTGTACCAAACTACTAAGTATTAGCTGTTTACAGCAATCATCGGTGGCTTGCTATTTTGTTACTTTATCGACGCTTCATAAACCAATCGTTATTGTTTCAAGATGGAGGGTAAATGTGTTGGAGAAGGCTGTTAACTATACTTCAAGAAACTTAGTGGCAATTAGAACAGAAGTGCACGCAATGTAAATAGTCCACAATATAAATGGCTCCTAGATACGCTGGTGCAACAAGGATTGATGTCAGCAAAGGAACAAGCACTCATTTGCCAGAAGTGCTACATGAAGTATCTTCGGAACAAAAATCAGCCTGAACCTGAACCCGAGCAGAACCAGGAAATAGAGGAAGAAGACGACTCCCTGTCCCATATCCTGCCGTTGCTGACCCTTCATGATCTTTTGAATGGATCATCTTCACACAAAAAAATGCTGTCTCTGTCTTGTTACCTTTGCAATAAATGGAACAAAATCATCAGTCTTACCAAAATGTGCAAGACATCACCTGATCTATTCACACAATCTGCGGTGTCCCACATCATCACGCGTCTGCCCCATTCACCTTATTGGTAACGACTTAAATCCGTCTACAGAGGTTGTCTTTGATGGTAGAGGTTCCTTGGAATCTCAGTTACCATCAAAATCGTCCAAAATCATTAATGACCTCCTAGAAGTGTCGCACCTCCTTTCACAGAACCAGTCTGCGTTTGCAATAAGCTTTTCTTCTCTTGATGACTCGGCATGCATGGCCTGGACAGGTTGGTCCAAAGATCAGTTCCTCGAAATCCACTCGCACTGTTCCCCATATCTTTCATCTGGTATATATACCAAGACTACACACGATGCTCTACTACTGTTCTGGGTAAAACTGAAAACGGAAATTTCCTGGAGTCCGTGTTCTTCTCTTTTTGGAATTTCCAAGTCAAGTGAGTCCAAAACTTTCCACTCCATAGTACAGGCATTAGACACATCGATAGTCCCACAATTTCTAGGTCCGGATCACTTGACAAGAGAACAGTTGCTCGGGCACAATACTGTCTTTTCAGAAGCATTTTTTGGAGATAAAGCCACTGCCATATTAGATGGCACCTATATTTATATCCAGAAAAGCTCCAACCACAAGCTCCAGAGAATGTCCTACTGTAGCCAGAAGAAGAGAAACTATCTCAAATTCATGAGCATCGCCTTACCAGATGGCTGCATTCTGGACACAGTAAGGACCATTCACTGGCAGCGAAAATGATGCTGCAATTACAAAAAAAGTCATGGACAAGCTAGTTACTTGGCTACAACCAGATGAAAATGTTGTCGTTTACCGAGGTTTTAGAGATGTCCTACCAGTTCTCGAAGCCTCTGGCCTCAATGCTTGCATGCCGTCATACCTGAAACATGGTCAAAGTCAACATTCTGACGTCCAAGCAAAGCTTGACAGAACTATCACCAAATCGAGGTGGATTGTGGAATCCTATCATGGTCGTCTGAAACACTGGACGTTCTTCCGAACGCAATTGGTGTCTAACAGCTTTATCAATGTCATTGAGGCTTTGCCTCGAACCGTCACAGCCTGTCTGAATGGTATTAGAGGACCGATCTACCAGAGATCTCCAGAGAGAGATGCCAAAAATAGGCTAATGGCTGAACGTATGAAGGACCGTTTGACAACACCGAATGGTTTAGCTCAGAGAGTCAAGGCCGATCCGGATATATCTAGACGGGCAAGGTCCGAGTTTGTCAAGATGGATGCATCTTCCGTACTGTTTCCCCGTCTCTATCTCGATTACTTGAGAACCATTACGTGTGGAACGTATCAAATATCTCTTGGTCCTGGTTACATCGCCGAACATTTAAGTGATTATGGAGACTATGAAGTGTGGCTTTACCAGCACTCCCAAGACCTTCTCCGATGTCAAATACATTCTCGATACAAAAGCCAAACGAAATATAACGTTTGGATACTGTTCACCGTTTCACCCGATGATGAGGCCTCAATAAAAGACTACTACTGCCAGTGCCCAGTTGGAGAGAGAACGATGGGAATGTGTGCGCATATCTCCAGTATCTTGTACTACCTTGGGTATTACAGGGCACTGGAAAACCCTCGACCATTACAACCACAGGTAAAGAAATTCCGACAAAACTTGAAATAGTTTTCCATGCGGCAACATAGTGCATATGTCGAAAGTATGTTTGGGGCTCGATATGAAAGATCCCCGTTACCATGTGACTAACCAAACTTATAAATATAGGTATTATACAATCGCCCGTAGCTATGAACACTCCCGTAAATGCAAAAACCAACCAAAATCATAAGGAACACGTTTTGTTTGTTGTTCTGTCTATTTGTCAGCCAATGTCTTCAACCACGGGGACTTGTGAAGTAGCCATCTTGGATTTTTTTCATGAAAAAGTGTTTCTCTCACTTTTTTCACATCTGTGTACATATTCTCAACATACCGAGCAAATACTCTCGTGTTTTTGTTAATTATCTAAAGAAAGTCGAAAATCAGCAATTCAACCATAGGCTAATTCAACCCAAGATTTGAAAATGTTCCACCACTTACATTTTGATGATTTTTCCTCTCATCAATAGCATATTACGTACTGTTTGATAGGATAAAAATTGGTTTGCATCCAATGCCCATAAAAGGGTGTATTCTCTAAAAAACACAGTTTTTGTGTCTAAAATGTTATCATCGAAAATGGCATTTTTGAAATTGTTTCTTCCATAAAACGGCGCGATGGAAACATGATTTTTTGTCACAATCATGCCATGAATGTATTCTTTACGGTGACTATCATTTGATTAGATTTTCATTAATATTTTACATAACATGCACATTTTATCAACACTTAGACAGCTTCTGAAAGGTACAACTTTGAGGAGCCATAAAAAACAAACCAAGTGACCTAAATCTTTATACTTTATAGATTTGTGACCACAACGGCATGGGCAATGCACCACAACAGGAAATTTAAAGCAGAGAAGGGGCCATTTTGGAAACAGGCCCTTTGTTAAAACCTTTTAATGACTTCTGAAATACCAAAAGCCCCAGAAGCATGATATTTGGCTGAAAGAATCCTCTGATGAAGCCTGACAAAGTTTTCGAAAAGAAATGACCTTGACCTATATTTAAGGTCACAGGGGTCAAATCTGTTACAACCTTCAAACAACTTCTTCTGAAATACCCAAAGTCCTAGAAGCATGATATTTAGCTGGTAGCTTCCTTTGATGAAGCCAAACAAAATTTGCAAATGAAAATGACATTGTCTTACAAGGTCACAAGGGTAAAATATTTTTAAATCTTAACATGTTGTTCTATAAATCTTAACATGTTGTTCTGAATGTCTTACAGTAATAGATTTTAGGCCAATTTATGTAAACACAAGTCACTCAGAGATTGAATCTAGGTGAGCGATGCAGGCCCATTGGGCCTCTTGTTAAACATGGTATTTCACGGTTGACCATGAACTTTCATGGTTGACCATCATAAACCATGGTGACCATGGTGGTATTTTGCAGGGGATGCTTTAATGCATTCACTCTTGAAATTGTATAATGAGCTATTCCAACATCTGAATTGGAAGGGTTCAAATGTGTTTCAGTGGTGAATGAGTTAATATCTAAAGTTCAAGACTATTGACAACTGTCTAGATTTCATACATCTGACATAAAGGCTCGTGACATATTAAATTATTGAACTCGTTTGACACACATAAAAAGACATTTTTTTTTGTCGAATATATGGCATATAGGAGTGCTACAGGGATCAGCTTTTGACAAACGGAGGTTAACAAGCAAAACTATTTGATTGGGACGGAAACATTCCCTAACATTTGATTTCAGTCTGCTGACGGTCAATATCACATAATATTTTCTACCAAAAGTGAGTGATGGTAATAATGATGATGTCATGTTAATTTGTAATTTTACGTTGACGATGGTTACATGATGATTCCATGTCAATGCTTTGGTAATATTAGGATGATGTCATTGTGGTGATAAAAAGACTGTGGTGGGGATGATGTTAATTATGATGATTATGATGATGATTTAAGTCTTGATATTGTTCAGGGTAATAATGAAGATGATGATATATTGCATTTAATGCATTAATGTAATGAAGTGTTGATGAAGTTATGATTCTGTTGTATTGCATTTGATGATGATGATTATTGTATTTGATGACAATTAAAGATGATGGTTTGTAGATGTCATGATGCTCTCGATGAGAATGTGTGTGAGTGGAATTATGCATGTGTTGTGCCTAATGCAAATGTATTATCTATGCAAAATATAAAAAAAAATCTACCAAAAGTATACTTTTTCCTAAAGTTAAATATATCTATAGATTTCATTCAGTGTAAAATATGTCAAAATTTGCCCTCTGAAAGTATGCAGGGTGCACAAATTTATTGGAACAGTTTGACCCTGAATTAAGGTGTCATTTGGTCTTGGTGAGAATTTTTCTCGGGGAATTTTTATTTCTGGAATGATTCTTATGAAGAACCCAATCCTTGATATCCAGAGGTAATACTCACCTAAATAACACGGTTAACACTCCAGGAATATGTCATGGCAAAACTGAAGACACAAAGATAGCAGTTTGGTTGGTCTCAAGTAATTAAAAACACCCTGACCAATCACTTACGGCTGATACCTATATTTTGAATTTACAAAGGAACTGCAACTCTCACTTCACAGCCAATACAATTTTAGCTCACCTGGCCCGGGGGGCTCTAAGGATCTACACAAAATTTACAAAAAGAAAATCACTTTGCTGTTAGATTTCTTGGAATAAGCCATACAATTTGCTAATGAAAATGACCTTTAAGGTCACAGGGGTGAAATTTGTTCAAATCTGTACACATTCTTCTGAATGTCTTGCACTAATATTTCGATTTTAGGCGACTTTTGGGTTATATGTAAGAGACTGCTACCAGGTAAGCGATGCAGGCCCATTGTGCCTCTTGTTACTGTTATGTGCCCATGAGATTTTTTTAATGTACATTAGTCTGTCAAACTAGTCTTTTTACATCATCAACAAGGCCTCGTGCACTTAAAGAGCCTTCATGTTTGCTATGGAATATACTCTAGGGATGTAGAGGGTGTAGCCGTGAGTGTAACCCGAGGACTGAAGATCCCCAGTGCTGAGAGATTTATTACCGATACTGTCATGTTTATATTACTGTACGGTCAAATATTATATTCCCGATACTGTCATGTATTACTAATACTGTTAAATTTGATTCCAGGTTGTAAGTCCAATTGTGGATCTGCCCTGTCTTCTCACACCCATTGCTCGCCAAAAATAACCAATGTTACCAACAGCAACGGCTACACCAATGGCGATGTGATGCCCTACAGGTAGGACAGTGAGCAGTAAACTTTACAGAACCTGTATGAATTTAGCAGTAATGGAGATGATATCAACAATGTGATGTTAAAATAATGGTGATTAAAATGTAAAAACAGAACTGCAGCTAAGCTATATACTTTAAACCAACTTATTTTCGCGGGGACTTAATTTCTGGTTTTCATATGAAACGACTATTTCACGGCGATTTCATTTCACGATAAATATGGTTGTAAATCCTATACAGTATAATACAGTACTAAGTAACAAGAATGGTAAGATATACAAGGAGAGCTAAAGCAACATAGTGAATTGGCTGTAAGTTTCATTGAATCTGATTGATTACAGATATCGGGCCATGTTTGACGAAATAAACATGCCTCTGGACTGGCCTGTGGATGTGAACTACCACGAAGCCCGTGCTTACTGTGCCTGGAAGGGGCCCGATTTCCGCGTCCCAACAGAGGCCGAATACGTCGCAATGAGAGGATCAGAGGTAGGTAGTGACAGGTCACTAGTCATAGAAACAAGAGCAACAGTCACTACCTGAATGAAAATGTCAGGGTGGATTCCTTGTAAATTCCAGGTAGATTTTTTAGCAGGATTTTAGGTGGATTCCATCATAATATTTCTGCATAAAGATATAGTGATGCTTTAGACAGAAAACACTTGGAAAACTTGCAGAAAACCGTCCTTTTCTGTAAATTAGTTTAGCAGGAATCCACCTTAAATTCTTCCTAAAATCAACCTAAAATTCTACCTAAGATCCATCTAAAATTCTACCTAAAATCCACCTAAAATTCTACCTGATATCCACCTATTATCTACCTAAAATTCTACCTAAAATCTACAAATAAAAGTCTACCTAAAATCCATCTAAAATTCTACCTAAAATCTACTTAATCTCCATCTAAAATTCTACCTAATATCAACTCAAATTTCATTCAAAGTAAAACAAAAACATAAACTTCCTGTTCCTGATAGTAAGCTGATGGAGCTGTTAGTAAAATATCCCCCTTTTAATACAGAATATGACCAGAAGGAATCAATAATATAAACATGTATATCTATGCAGTTAAATATCTATGAGTATTATCTCTCAATTATTTTGAATTTATGCCAGCCTTTATCTGGATCATTTAAACTGATAAGTGATGTAGTCATTTCTCAGTATGATTTCAGTAATTAAAATTGCCTCATAATAAATTCAAAATAGCAGTTTGTTAACAACTTGATCCTGGACTGATAATTGCCACATTTCAATTCCCAGCTGTTTGTACATTTATCTATATCACATTTGCTAAAACCAAACTTAACTTTCCAAACAAATCAGTTGACCTAAAAGAACTGAAGAAACACTGCTGATATACAGTTCATGTATCACATTACATATGTAGATGAACATAAAAACAGTATTGGTTGTTTATACTAACCTGCAGTGGTGCTAGTGTACTGATATTGCTGCTCTTGTTTGTGTCCAAGATTTTGTCACAAGTTCAAATGTTTTCATACTCTAGCTATCACACAATGCAACCATCCTAGACTAGGAAATGAGCTGAATATATCACAACTTCCTGTGTAACTGTGTTATTCAAATATGACCAATCAGAAATAAGGATTCTGGACTACAGGCCCATATGTTTATAAAGTACAAAATTCCACCTCCTACACATTGTAGAAATTTTAAGTTTAATTTTCTCACAAAATTCCACCTAAGTAGAAATTTTGAGTTTGGTTTTCCTACTAAGATGTTGTTAGATAGATTTAGGTAGACCGTAGAATTTGCTTCAGGCTTGGGTAGAATTTAGACGGATTCTAGGTCTACCTAAAGTCTACCTATGAACCTCCCACCTTAGGCGGATTCCTCCTGGAATACCTTCATTTCCAGGCGTAATCCATACCTGTCAAGTCTCCCGCTTTGGACGGGAGACTCCCGATTATTTATGACAGAAATCAAAATCTCCAGTTCGAAATTAATGACCCGCGCGGGTCCCGCATTTTATTAAATTCTCCCGTTTTCTCCCGCTTTGTCTCACAAAAATAATCAAACTTGGTCATTTTAACGAATAAACAATAACGACATGGATTCACACTGACCTTTGTCACAGACAAGCCACTTTTATCACAGACCAGACCAATTAGCAGCGTGGAGACTGGTGTGAAAGTCGTAAATGGTCAGATGCATGGTCATGCATCACTGTCCGTACACAACAGCTGTGTGGGCCTCGATCGCGGCACATGGCTTCGTGTCATTCTTACTGATGTGTATACTATAGAGCAATTAAATCATCCAGTTGGGGCTAGTTGCTAATTAATATGTGATTACAGGATGTATAAACATTAAATAGTCACATCGTAAGCATGGTGAGTCTCGCATTGTTTACTGAATGGAAGTGAAGTAGAGACTATAAAATAGAAACCGGACAATAACATTCGATTCGGAATTTGTCCGGTCGTAGCGATGGGATGAATGTTGATAAGAAACCAACATACAAATAAGCAAATTTCTTCAATTGGACAAAATTAAAATTATCGGAAGTTATTTTTTTCACAAAGATTAATTATTCCCAATGATTTGAGATATGTTTTCTTTATAATTAATCTAGGTTAAAAAGACATGCATTTCAAAAATTATATTTTTTGTCTTTGAAGGAAGTTTTATGATATAATCTACTTTAAATATGGTAGTTCCTCAGTATGTAATAAAGAAGAATAAAATTTAATTTGTTTTTCAACCTTTTTTTTATTGAACCTGTATTAAGAGACCACCTGTCATATGTGACCTTTTTTGTTGCCTCCCTTCGAAGGTCACATATATGACAGGTTTGACTGTATATTAATCATAATATGTACATGGGTTGATGTTTTTTTTTGTTGACGAATGCACCGTGTTCAGAAAAATGTCGTCACGCGTAATCTCCAGTTTGAGAATAGTCAGCAAACTGGAGATCTCCAGTTTGTTAGCATTTGACCCTTGACAGGTATGGTAATCCTCTAGAATTCTACCTTAGCATTTCGTACAGGTGTAAACAATAGAAACTAAAAGTTAATAAAGAAAAAGAAAAATACATGGATTTTAATAAATGACGCATAAGCAATAAAACTACTTCTTTATTTAATAATGAGGTGATAGAATATCTGGATAATTTATCTATTTGGGCATGATATTTAGTGCGTACAGGTTCTTTTAAAGGCCAAATATACGTAACTTTCGGCAAAACTTGAAGCAAAAATCAAGCCTAATAACTTATTATATTTATAGATTTAGCTAAGATTAACTGATATCAGCAATATTCAAGAAGAATTCTTTCGCGGTTACCGGTACAGCAGCAGTGGAAACACGCTATTTGTAAACATGCGTCCATTTCGAACCGTCTTCTACCTTCGGTTTGTTGTTGAAGTGGGCCCCACCTGAATTATTTTCAATTCTTTGGATTTTTTTGTCCAGAGTTTCTTGTTAGTTACCGCTCAGGTTTACTTCGTTTTAGGCTTATTTTTGCATGGTTATCAACTGGATTTTTTTTCAGAATTTTTCAGAATCACGAAAAATTCCCTGAAGTTACGTATATTGGGCCTTTAATGAAACGAAGAAGTACAATATCAAAAAGGTACAATAGCAATGTATGATGTCATTAAAAAAGGCAGACAACATAACTTATTGGTTCAATGTATGTATGATTTATTTGAAAAGATTGTTAGACCAATTTTACTGTATGGTTGTGAAGTTTGGGGTTTTACCAACCTGAAAGCAATCGAACGTGTACACTTAAAGTTTTGTAAACTATTAATTGGATTAAAAAACAGCACTCCTAATTATATGGTATATGGAGAACTTGGTGCAACTCCACTGGAAATATCAATTACATAATATATAATACTGCCCAAGAATGCGAGATATTGGGAAAAAGTGGTTGGGCCGATCCCTACCGACGAATCACCCATCCCTCATTCTCTTGGATATTAACAGGTATATACACTACTGTATATAAAGTAGTCAGTTATGTGGTTACATGTAATTACTTATAAGACAAACATTTACTGCCATGTACTCTTGTACACACTAATTTATAAACAATTAATGTCGGAGAAACGTAGTTCTGCTCCTCCACATAAGAGAAAGTTGAGTAGCCAATGCTTTTTAATAATGTTCATCAAATATTTGAATTGTTCAGGTTTGTTCATCTCATTAAAAATTCATACACATGATTTGCTTTGTTTAAGAGTTCATATCTAAGATCATCATAAAATGTACATTCCGTTAAAAGATGATACTCAGTTTCTATGTACTTCATTATGACATAATTTACATAGTCAATTATTTACAGGAATCACAGGTCGGGCGTGCCTACCTTTTGCAATTTCAAGGGCAAAGAATCACATCTAAAGTTAAATAAAATTTTCTTTTACTTTTGAGCTGAATTGATTTTACATAATCACTGGTAACAGGCTCATATTTGTATGATCTGTATGTACGTAGTTTGTTACCGTTTACATTATTTGTATCATCCCACAGAGACAACTGCCACTTATGATCATCCTCAAAACTCAAAATATTCTTAATTTTTTTTATACATGTAAATTTCGAGGTACTTCCATTTAAAACATCACTTAAATTTTTCTCCTCTATCATACCTATAACTCGAGATATGACATGACCATTTATGGATTGTCTGCAGTAGTCTGCTATCATCACTATATTCTTCAAACGTAAATATAATCTAAGAATATCAGTGTACTGGTTAACTTCGCATGAGTTCCAACCCATATCACTTCGAAGGGCCACGTACATTACTGGCATTTCTAGCAGCTCCCAGAAATACCTACATACTTTATTTTGGACCAAATCCTACTTCTTTAAATCTATTTAACCCCAGATTCCAGCACCATAGAATAGTACTGGTTCCAAGACGGATACATACAGCTTATTATAAACTTCATTACACATTTCTCCAGCATGCACATACTTGGAATAAAGGGCAATCAGCTCTACTTGCAGATTTACACAGTTCCTATACACAGTAAAATGTAGACTTTAATGTTTATTAAACCATAAACCAAGGTATTTGTATTTCTGGCTTTTATCAATAGGTGTAGCATGTACCACATATACAATTATAATTTGTCAGAGACCCAGACGGATTACGAAAAGGAACATTTGTTTTTTGTGTCGCCTCCGACGGATGTCGGAAAGGCGGCACATAGGGGTTACTTTTCCGACGGCGGCGGCGGCGGCGGCGGCGGCGGCGTGTACACTTAAAGTTTTGTAAACTATTAATTGGATTAAAAAACAGCACTCCTAATTATATGGTATATGGAGAACTTGGTGCAACTCCACTGGAAATATCAATTACATAATATATAATACTGCCCAAGAATGCGAGATATTGGGAAAAAGTGGTTGGGCCAATCCCTACCGACGAATCACCCATCCCTCATTCTCCTGGATATTAACAGGTATATACACTACTGTATATAAGGTTATCAGTTATGTGGTTACATGTAATTACTTATAAGACAAACATTTACTGCCATGTACTCTTGTACACACTAATTTATAAACAATTAATGTCGGAGAAACGTAGTTCTGCTCCTCCACATAAGAGAAAGTTGAGTAGCCAATGCTTTTTAATAATGTTCATGCAATCGAACGTGTACACGTATTTGTAGGTGTAGCATGTACCACATATAAAATTATAATTTGTCAGAGACAGATTACGAAAAGGAACATTTGTTTTTTGTGTCGCCTCCGATAGGGGTTACTTTTACGACGGCGGCGTCAACAATGTTAAAGTTTTGCGTTTAGCTCTGTTTCTGACAAAGTTACATCAACCAAACTTCAATCATAGATGAAGCATGGGTAGTAGAGCCTACTGGGCTAAAAAAAAAATTCCTGGATTTCTGCTTTTTTGGGGTAAAAATCTCAAATTTCTGGAATTACAACGCTAAAGTTTTGCGTTTAGCTCTTGCATATTAGGCTGTTTCTGACTAAGTATAAAAGCTACATCAACCAAACCTTAATCATAGATGAAGCATGGAAAGTAGAGCCTACTGGGCTAAAAAAAATTCCAGGATTTCTGCTTTTTTGGGGTAAAAATCTCAAATTTCTGGAATTACAACGTTAAAGTTTTGAGTTTAGCTCTTCCATATTAGGCTGTTTCTGACTAAGTATAAAAGCTACATCAACCAAATCTCAATCATAGATGAAGCATGGGAAGTAGAGCCTACTGGGCTAAAAAAAATTCCAGGATTTCTGCTTTTTTGGGGTAAAAATCTCAAATTTCTGGAATTACAACGTTAAAGTTTTGAGTTTAGCTCTTCCATATTAGGCTGTTTCTGACTAAGTATAAAAGCTACATCAACCAAATCTCAATCATAGATGAAGCATGGGAAGTAGAGCCTACTGGGCTAAAAAAAATTCCTGGATTTCTGTTTTTTTGGGGTAAAAATCTCAAATTTCTGGAATTACAACATTAAAGTTTAAAGTATAAAAGCTACAGCAACCAAACTTGGTATGTAGGTGTATTATGACTCAACGAACACTATCGCACCTTCCGTTTTATGATTCAACAAAATGGCCACCATTTCCTTGCCACTGATTGGTCAAAATTTAGATATTGTCCAATTTCACTTAAAATTGGTATGTAGGTGTATTATGACTCTACAAACACTATCGCAATTTCTGTTTCATGATTCAGCAAATTGGCCGCCATTTCCTTGCCACTGATTGGTCAAAATTTAGATATTGTCCGATTTCACTCAAATTTGGTATATAGGTGTATTATGACTCTACGAACACAATTGCAACTTTGGTTGCATGATTCTGCAAATTGGCCATTATTTCCTGGCCTCTGATTGGTCAAAATTTTGATATTGTCCGATTTCACTGAAACTTTGTATGCAGGTGTATTAATTAGGATTCTACAAAAACTATCGCAATTTCCGTTTCATGATTCAACAAATTGGACGCCATTTCTTTGCCACTGACTGGTCAAAATTTCAATATTGTCCGATATGGCTAAAGGTGAATTATGACTCTACGAACACTATCACTATTGACAAAGCGGGAAAGGCTACACATATAATTACGCGTAATTCTTGTTCTTGTTTTATGTTTAACTTCCACTGTTTACACCAACTATCAAGCTTATCTAACATAAGTTGCATTGAGTCCTCATCTGGTGCAATTAAGTGCTATATCATCTGCATACAACAGTACATCCTCGATATCCAGGGGTTACGATCACCTATGTAATCTACACCCCTGGAATATATCACCGACTGTTTCATATGTGAACTCACCTTGCATGAGAATTAACTGTGGACAGTCAGTACTACAAATGCATTAAATTTTACATTTTTTTTTCAAAAATACAAGGATACAGATATAAAGATGAAAAAAAGAAAATTATCAAATGAGTAATCAGCACATAATTGTATATAAAATACAATTCAGTGATAACCATATATTGAAGAAATAAATAGAAATATAGAAAATTATTCAATAAAGTAATTAGTCTTAAATTGTTCGAAATCTGTTTTAGATATCTAGGAATTCTGTTGATATATAAAAGAAAATTCTTGACAAAACAAGAGAAAATAGCTGAACAAGGTTGAAAAGCTTTATTTGGAATTATGAATGTTTTTAAAAGTAAATATTTCAATTTCGAAACCCAACTTAGTTTTTTTTACACTTTTGTAAGCAGCATTTTAAATTATAGATCTGAAGTGCGGTGGTTTCATTAAGCGCATATTATTGAAAAAAAACTGCATCTGAACTTTTGTAAGATAATTTAGGGGTTAAGAAAAGTACGCAAAATATCATGATCAATCATGAATTAGGAAGATTTCATTTATTATTATTCGAAAGTTTATAAGTTTCAAATATTTGCTTAAAGTTAAAAACTCCGACAATTGCATGTTACAATGAAATGGTTGAAAAGGGCACTGAGTGGACAGATAGTATAAGAAACAATCTGTTAAGAATAGGTTTGGGATATGTGTAGCAAATAAAAAATACACAGAATGAAGGTAAAGCATTAATCACTATTTAATATAGAATGACAGATATTTTTCAACAACAATGTATTGACTATATAAATGTGTCATCAAAATGCATGTCCACTTCGAAAATTCATTATTGGTAATTTTGTCTTTAAACCGTATTTAACAAAACCTATTTGTTTAAAGAAATAGCAAAAATCAGATTGTCGTCTCATAAACTGAACATTGAAATGGGACAATTTAATGTAATAGGCCTAGATCAAATTAATAGGATTTGTACGTATTCCGAAAGTGGATTGTACCGTTTTGTAATAAAACGCAGTCATTATGATAACCGTTTCATCAAACTGTATTACCATAGAAAACCTAATACGGAAAAAAATGTACAAATTTTTAAAACCAGAATCTTTTCGAATTCAGGTAAATTTATTGTCCTCTGTAACAAAAGACAATTGAACACATTTTAATTTAGTGAAATACCTCTCTACACTATCGCTACGGTTGTGTCTTGTGGTCTGTGCATGTGTGTCTGAACTATATTTGGTTGTACATGTATCTATTTGTATTTTGCATTGTATATATGCACTTGTATGTATATATCTTGTACTGATAACCGTAAGGTTTAAGGTAATACATGAATTGCATGGTTAATGAGCTTACTTAATGAAAACAATCCCTTTGATTAAATAAACCTCACTTTCTATGGGTATTGAATTATTGAGTAAGTTGGAACTTAATAAATCATACATATCCAAGCAAAAATGTACAAATTGAAATTAAGTAATTAAATTTTGATATTAATTGGCATCAAGACCTTATAAAAATCAATCATCAAAACCTATTAAATCATTCACCTATTATATACAAAAATATTTTTACAACAGTATCTTTTAAAAGTAGGAATTAGTCATAAAATAATTCAATGGTGAAATAGAAAGTTTTATTTTTTCGAAAAAGTTATTAAGCTTTGAATTTTAATTAATAATCACGAATCTTATAATAGTTACATTATTTATTACTTACACAGTTTAATATTCCTGATTAAAAAAAGTATCATGAAGATGATTTCATGATATTTTTTTTGTAATACATGTGCCTGAGTACCAAGAGGTACCTTTTACAGGTAAATTTACCTGTTGGAACTGAGACTACTTTAAGGAAAAAGACTATAACCCCTATCACAACAAACTACCCTAAAGGCAAATTAAAAATGTTGGCGTTCAGAGATACACCCCCCTCTAACATGTATGACCAACAGGTTATTAATTTGTGTAAACAACTGTAAGACTTCAAAACAAACACTTGATAAGGCTATTATGTATTAATTTACTCACATTTTATTGCATTAGACACCGTTAAAATGTATGTATTCACTGATGGTCGCCGTCTTTGATTACGTAAGGTACAAAACGGAAAACGGAATTAAAATCCAGATTTATTAATTTACTGACAAATGTGTATTTTTTAGTTTTATAAGAAACATTTACACTGTTAATCGATTAAAATATTTTATTTTACATTTAAAGTACATGTGATATTTTGTTTTTCATATTTGTTTCCTCCAATTTGTAAATATATAATGCTAAATATTTAAAATATTTTTTTTTCTTCAAAAAATAATTTCAAATCAGGATATGTTGAGATACAAGTGCAAATAAATAAATTAATGAAAATTAGTTATATTCCATGTACAAAATACATACACCTGTCTATTTTTTTCCTTTTTTATTCTTTTATTGATATGATTATAAATTGATAAAAAATCAAAACAAAAGGAATATATTCTAATTCTTTCCCCTTTTCTGGTAGTAAATTAAATAGAACAATGAAAACTTATTTATGCTTTGGTATGTCAAAGGAACCTTAAAATTAGCATCAGATATTTGCTATTAGGCTATTATGAGTTTGCAAATAGATTATTCTCTTGAAAATACTACATTTTGATATATAGCTACCGGTTCCGCGACATATAGGTAGATTCCAGTCGAAAATTTCAAACACGCACTTTTCTCCCCCATGGAGATTTTGAAAAGTTGGCAAGTATGCACACTCTCACCTCATATGCATCCTGCCATGGACGAAAAAACAAACTCTTCCACCAATCCAGATGAACGACGAGATCTTGGACATGGGACCCTTTGCAAAAATATAGGAAGGTCCCCCAACAAAGAGCAACCTAGATATGACAAAGACGATATGTCTTATATATGTCAACGTGAAATATTCAAATAAAGACAAGTTCCTATCCGACCGACAATATACTCTGGAACTTTAGGCTGTTCTTGGTACTCGCCCAAATACGTAGACCTAGGTCTAGTCATGCCAAGGATATTTTGTGGATATTTCATTTAGATATGTTTTTTTGCTAGTCAATATTTTTTTATTTTAACAGTTCATTCTGATTCAGCCTTATACAATAAATAAAACAATAAGAATTGACACAAATAGCAGGCATAAGCTTATATTTGTGTGTGTACCAAATGTATTAGAGATATCAATACCAAGAAAATAAATAACATTAAATAAACATGTGTAAAAATCATGAGTAAAATGTCATTATGAAGCTTAATATAAAAGAAAATATGATGTACTTGGTAAATCAATGGACCAAAATCTCTGATGTAGCATCTGAATAGAAATTTTAGGAATAGAATTTCATTTTTGCTGAGCGCGACAATAATAACCGATTATAATCGATAATAAGTAACTCATTGTCAACCAATAATCGATTATAAAAATGGCAATCGATTCCCAACCCTATACAACAGTATGGATACCTGGGCATCATCGACCATGACCCTTTAAACGTTATGATTTTATTAGCTCACCTCCCAGTTGAAAATTCTCCATGGATTCCGCGGAATCTTCATGGAAATGGTTACAGAGATTCCGCGGAATTTTTCTCCACAGAGTATTGGTAATGATTTCCATGAAGAATACGCAGAGAAAAAAAATGAAGATATGTAAGTTATCATAGTAATGTGCTGCTCTTTCCGCGGATTTTCCGTGTAGGTTTTGGAATCGCCGCGGAGACTGCAAAGAGAATTTTAAAAAATTTCTCCGTGGAGATTCCATGGAGCTTCAGAAAATTTCTCCATGGAGATCGCACGGAGAATTTCAGAATTTTTTCCACATAGAATGTAAGGAGAATGTATAATAATTTTTCCGTGGAGATTCCGCGGAGAACATATTAAGGCAATTTTCTGCGGAGAACGATTAATCCTACAGAAATATTTCATATACAGCACACCGAGCTGTCCATATTCCAAGGTTTCCTATGGTTCTCCAGGGTTTAAAATCTTGGTAGTCCTTGGAAAATTTCCGGGAAATAGGGAAGCTAGCTCAGAGTATTGAAACAATTTTTCCCAAGGTTGAAATCAACCGATTTTCATGAAAGCTGGGAGATTTCAGTTCAGCTCAAAAAATCTTGGTAAAGCTCGGAAATCCTGCATGATTCCCGGAAAGCCTCTGTAAAGTTCTAAAAGCTCAGATTTCAAGTGAAGCTCGAAAATCCACAGTTAAGCTCAGGAATCCTTGTAAAAGCTCTGAAATCCTGATCGAAGCTCAAAAATCTTTGATGAAGCACGAAATAAGAGAGTATCGCCTATCTCACAAATATATTTTTTTCTAAATCCATAAGTTCAAAGATGCGGTTTTTCTTCTTAACCCCATTAAAGTTTACTCTATAAACAAAATTAAATTGGATAAGTAGCGAAAAATAACAACTATGAAGAAGAATATCATCTAAACTGCTAAAGGAGGGGGGAGAGTTAAATGAATTACAATTTCATTTTTGCAACAAAAACAGGTTTCCAATTAATATTATACTTACTAATTGTTCAATTTTTGTGTCGCCTCCGACGGATGTCGGAAAGGCGACACATAGGGGTTACTTTTCTGACGGCGACGATGATAAAAGCTAACTGTATTATCTGGCTATTAATTGCAATATATTCTGGTACAGCTATAACTATAATAGGTTCAGCCACATGCATATAATTATTCTGTTTTATTTCCCATACATGTTGTACCTCAAATACTTTTTAAAACAAAACCCTCATTATTCATATGTGCAATGCTATTACTGCATAAATATCATGAACATCATAATCATATATCAAAAAATCTTATACATACCTTCAGAGAACAATTAATAGTGTATTGGTGTTTCTGCCTCATGCAATTATATCCATTTTTTGTCATGAACTTCCTCACAGATCAGAGTCCTTGAGCAATGGCTACTCCATACACTTTGAGTTAAAAACTTTGAATGAAAAAACCAATGGTCCACAAGACTAGCTTTAAATAGATTTGCTGCTGTGGTGAGATTGTAACCATATGTTCTACTTACCAGTGGTGAGCTGTAGTTTAAATATAGTGCTCTGCTAGCTTAAATGTAGTTCACTCCTAGTTTAAATGTATTGCACTGCTAGTTTAAATGTAGTGCACTGCTAGTTTAAATGTAGTGCTCTGCTAGTTTAAATGTAGTGCTCTGCTAGTTTAAATGTATTGCACTCCTAGTTTAAATGTAAGTGCACTCCTAGTTTAAATGTAGTGCTCTGCTAGTTTAAATGTAAGTGCACTGCTAGTTTAAATGTAGTGCACTGCTAGTTTAAATGTATTGCACTGCTAGTTTAAATGTAGTGCACTGCTAGTTTAAATGTAGTGCTCTGCTAGTTTAAATGTAGTGCACTGCTAGTTTAAATGTATTGCACTCCTAGTTTAAATGTATTGCACTGCTAGTTTAAATGTAGTGCTCTGCTAGTTTAAATGTTTTGCACTGCTAGTTTAAATGTAGTGCACTGCTAGTTTAAATGTAGTGCTCTGCTAGTTTAAATGTAGTGCACTCCTAGTTTAAATGTATTGCACTGCTAGTTTAAATGTATTGAACTCCTAGTTTAAATGTATTGCACTCCTAGTTTAAATGTATTGCACTGCTAGTTTAAATGTAGTGCACTGCTAGTTTAAATGTAGTGCACTCCTAGTTTAAATGTAGTGCTCTGCTAGTTTAAATGTAGTGCACTGCTAGTTTAAATGTATTGCACTCCTAGTTTAAATGTAGTACACTCCTAGTTTAAATGTAGTGCTCTGCTAGTTTAAATGTTTTGCACTGCTAGTTTAAATGTAGTGCACTGCTAGTTTAAATGTAGTGCTCTGCTAGTTTAAATGTAGTGCACTCCTAGTTTAAATGTAGTACACTCCTAGTTTAAATGTAGTACACTCCTAGTTTAAATGTAGTGCTCTGCTAGTTTAAATGTTTTGCACTGCTAGTTTAAATGTAGTGCACTGCTAGTTTAAATGTAGTGCTCTGCTAGTTTAAATGTAGTGCACTCCTAGTTTAAATGTATTGCACTGCTAGTTTAAATGTATTGCACTCCTAGTTTAAATGTAGTGCTCTGCTAGTTTAAATGTAGTTCACTGCTAGTTTAAATGTAGTTCACTGCTAGTTTAAATGTAATGCACTGCTAGTTTAAATGTAGTGCTCTGCTAGTTTAAATGTAGTTCACTGCTAGTTTAAATGTAATGCACTGCTAGTTTAAATGTAGTGCACTGCTAGTTTAAATGTATTGCACTCCTAGTTTAAATGTAGTACACTCCTAGTTTAAATGTATTGCACTGCTAGTTTAAATGTATTGCACTCCTAGTTTAAATGTATTGCACTCCTAGTTTAAATGTAGTGCACTGCTAGTTTAAATGTATTGCACTCCTAGTTTAAATGTAGTACACTCCTAGTTTAAATGTATTGCACTCCTAGTTTAAATGTAGTGCTCTGCTAGTTTAAAAATAGTTCACTGCTAGTTTAAATGTAGTGCACTGCTAGTTTAAATGTAGTGCACTGCTAGTTTAAATGTAGTGCACTGCTTGTTTAAATGTAGTACACTGCTAGTTTAAATGTAGTGCACTGCTAGTTTAAATGTAGTGCTCTGCTAGTTTAAATGTAGTGCTCTGCTAGTTTAAATGTAGTGCTCTGCTAGTTTAAATGTAGTTCACTCCTAGTTTAAATGTATTGCACTGCTAGTTTAAATGTAGTGTACTGCTAGTTTAAATGTAGTGCACTCCTAGTTTAAATGTAGTGTTCTGCTAGTTTAAATGTATTGCACTGCTAGTTTAAATGTAGTGCACTGCTAGTTTAAATGTATTGCACTCCTAGTTTAAATGTATTGCACTCCTAGTTTAAATGTAGTACACTCCTAGTTTAAATGTATTGCACTGCTAGTTTAAATGTAGTGCACTCCTAGTTTAAATGTAGTGCACTCCTAGTTTAAATGTAGTGCACTCCTAGTTTAAATGTATTGCACTCCTAGTTTAAATGTATTGCACTCCTAGTTTAAATGTATTGCACTCCTAGTTTAAATGTATTGCACTCCTAGTTTAAATGTAGTGCACTCCTAGTTTAAATGTAGTGCACTGCTAGTTTAAATGTAGTGCTCTGCTAGTTTAAATGTAGTGCACTGCTAGTTTAAATGTAGTGCACTCCTAGTTTAAATGTAGTGCACTGCTAGTTTAAATGTAGTGCACTGCTAGTTTAAATGTAGTGCACTCCTAGTTTAAATGTATTGCACTCCTAGTTTAAATGTAATGCACTCCTAGTTTAAATGTAGTGCACTCCTAGTTTAAATGTAGTGCACTAGGGTGTAAAGGTTACAGCTTACGACTCAACTGTATCTACTATTTCTAATTTATACCAGTATCTTTATCTTTTGTGTATCAGTAAAATTGATGTACCTTTTTTTCAGTATGATTTCAGTAATGAAAATTGTAGCAAATTAGGTACACATAATAAATTCAATCTAGCAGTTTGTTAACATTAACTTGATCCTGGACTGATAATTGCCACATTTCAATTCTCAGCTGTTTGTACATTTATCTATTTCACATTTGCTAAAACTAAACTAAATTTAACTTTCCAAACAAATCAGTTGACCTGAAGTAATACTGTTGTTACATATATATATATATATATATATACTGCTGGTCATGTGTCAAATTAAATGAACGAAAAACAGTACTGGTTGTTCATACTAACCTGCAGTTGTGCTTGTTTTTGTCCATGATTTTGTTCAAATGTTTTCATAATCTGTCACACAATGCAACCATCTCAGACCATCTCAACTTCCTGTGTAACTGTGTTATTTTAAAATGACCAAACAGAGATGAGGATTCTGAACTGCATGCAGACCTTAATGTTGACCTAAGTACAAAATTCCACCTAACTAGAAATTCTATATAAGTTAAATATTCCCACAAAATTCCACATGAATAGAAATTTTGAGTTTCATGTTTTCTTACTAAGTTGCTGTTAGGATAGATTTTAGATAGACTTTTGGAAGAGTTTTGCTTCAGGCTTGGGTAGAATTTAGATGAATTCCAGGTCTACCAAAAGTCTACCTATACGTCCAAATTCAACCTGCCACCTTAGGTGGATTCCTCCTGAAATACCTCCATTTCCAGGTGGAATCCTGTAGAAATCCACCTATAAGTATTTCATACAGGAATACCTCCATTTCCAGGTGGAATCCTCTAGAAATATTCCACATGTAAGCATTTCGTACAGGTACACAACAGTTTCGACTCGCTTAATAATTGTGGGGATGAGAAATTTAGGGGTGGTCTAATTAGTTGACTATCAAAATTAGGTTACTACAGGTCATGACCTTGATCAAAGATAAGGCTGTTTTGTGAGCATGAGTTCTCAATTAGTGTAATTTGGAGTTCAATAAAGGTCAACAAAAAGGGTTGGGAATCAAACTTAAGATTACACTATTACCAATTACCATAAGCAACACAATTTTTCCAATGATGTAAGCTGATTTAAAGTTGAGTGATCTCCTATTTCAAATATCATTGAACTTTTTCAGTCCCAACTTATATACCTTTTCAGCAAGGCATCCATGATGTACGTCATCAAAGCTATTTCTTCAAGTTCTGTCCATACTTGAAGTGACAAGTCATTCATCTCTGAAATGTTATAAGGAACTGTATATAATAACCAAGATTTGAACGGGAATAGATTAAATGCGTCTCGGGGGTGAACTAAAACTGTTTTGCTTAACCAGTATAAAAGACTTAATTATTAAATTTTCACTGTAACTGTATGACTATGGTTATGTTTCAAGCTGCCGTTCAGCCACGGTGTGAAATCTGATGTCATCTTCCAAAAGAATTCGGGAGCCAACATCAACCTGTTGTACGGGTCATCCACGGTATGTATGTACCCTGTTGTCTTCCTGTTGAATAAGGTCAAAGGTCAAATATCTGTTGACCCATGACTGCCATTTATGATCAATTAACAAAGATATCAAAACAAAGAAGTTGCAAAAAATTACTTGATAATGTATTTTGTGGCCTAACGTACCATATACCACCTATATCAGAAGAAGAATGATTTCGATGTTTGCTTTTTACAGCCAGTAAACATGAATGCAGGGTCAGACCTCGGATTTCATGACTTATATGGAAATATAACGGAGTGGACAGAGGACCATTTCAATGGGTTGGATGGTTTTGAGTCTCACTACCTGTACGACGATTATTCCACCCCATGTTTTGATGGACGACACAATATCATGTTGGTTCGTATAACATACCGTGTATTGGGTAATTTTTGCGATGTGTCAATTTTGCGAAAAAAAACTTCAAAGTAGACCATTTTCAAATTTTGCAATTTCTATGTTTAAAGAATGAAACGATAAACACAAAATCTTCAAAAAAACTCTCAGATCTTTTTGCAAACAACAGAAGGAACTCACGACTTCATTGTTTAGGGCTTCATTATAATATGAATTTTGTGTCATTGACATATATGTTAAGTCAGCAGATTGATCAGGTCGCAAAATATTGGTGTTAATCATTGAGACAAAGTCTCAAGTGACCTATTTTAATTGTCTTTTGTCCATCGTCATGATCATCCGTCATCCATCCGTAAACACTTTACATTTTCAACTTCTTCTCAAAAACTCCTGAACCAATTTGAATGAAATGGCAGGAACCTTCCCTGGCCAAAGATGCACCATTTTGAATTATATTATTTGTATTCTGCTAAGTTGAATGAAATGCTTGATAATACTTGAATGACAGCTATTGGTAATACTTGAATGACAGCTATTCTGTTTGTATTGGGACTCATTTTATTAGCTCTAAAATACTGAAACGCCTAGTGACCTAGAATTTGGCTGGTAGCTTTTTTGAAAAGGGGCTGAACGAAGTTTGCGAAAAAAAATCGATTTGACCTAATTTCAAGGTCACAGGGGTCAAAAATGTCAAAACCTTCAAACAACTTCTTCTAAAATACCGTCAGGCATAGAGACCTCATATTTGACTGGTAGCTTCCTTGGATGAAGCCGAATGAACTTTGCGAAAAGAAACAACCTTGACCCATATTCAAGGTCACAGGGGTTAAATCTATCATAACCTTTAAACGACTTCTTCTAATAAACCAAATTCGCTAGAAGTATGATATTTGGCTGAAAGGTTCCTTGGATGAAGCCGGACAAATTTTGCAAAAAGAAATGACCTTGACTTGAAATGAAATGAAATGACAGATGACAGATGCAGCCCAACATAATGTGCGAAAAGAAATGACCTTGGCCTATATTAAAGGTCACAGGTGTCAAATCTGTTAAAACATTTAAACGACTTCTTCTGATTAACCAAAAGCCCTAGAAGCATGATATTTGACTGAAAGGTTCCTTGGATGAAGCCATGCAGACACAGTTTGCGAAAAGAAATGACCTTGACCTTTATTCAAAGTCACAAGGGTCAAATCTGTTTAATCATTTAAACGATCTATTCTCAAATACCAAAATCCCTAGAAGCATGATATTAGGCTAGAAGGTTCCTTGGATGATGGTGAGCAAAGTTCGCGAAAAGAAATGACCATGAACTATATTAAAGTCACAGGGGTCAAATTTGTTCAAACATTCAAAAGACTTCTTCTAATTAACCAAAAGGCCTAGATACATTATGTTTGGCTTGTAGCTTCCTTAGATGAAGAATAACAAAGTTTGCGAAAAAAATGTATATTCAAGGTCACAGGGGTCAAATCTGTTAAAACATTTAAAATGACTTCTTCTGATTAACCAAAAAGCCTAGAGACATGATATTTGGCTGGTAGCTTCCTTGGATGCATTTGATGACAATTCACATATCATACTACCCATTCTGGTCCCAAAACATGGTACTAAATGACTTTAAAGTAGCAGCAGTTTTTGTTCATAAGTTCTTTTTGTTATCCTATTAAGCACCCTCTTTGAAAGTTTAGGTGCCCTGTCTGCTGTGTGCTAATTACGGCGAATACTTAAGTGAAATCTTCAGGAGGTGCGATCACACTTCATGTCTTCCAGAGATATTTCATGTGCACATTGTGTATATATAAAAGTATCACTGCTATTGATGTTGTACTTTCTTACTGTTGTTTTAATATATAATTCAAACAAACTACAGTGACTGAAACCTCAGAAGAATACATCCTTAAAGATAAATGTGGAATACATTTGCAGCCTTCATGTAGCTAGATTGTTGCTTAAATACTGTTACAGTATTGCAAAAGTCGCGAAAATGATCAATTTTTATTCTCGCTATTAATGATTACAATTTGCAAAATGCAATCGAGCATGAGCACAGGCCCACCAGGAAATAGTTTTGGGGAACTTCCTCGCAAAACGGGTAGGAACTTCCTTATTTTTGTGGATACTTCCCAAAGACAATTTAATTTCTCGTTTCCGATGAGATTTCTACTTTTCTGTGAAACTTCCCCTGACCCGGTGATCTACTTCACATTCCTCCCTGTGGAGGGGGTGAAGTTTACTTTAGTTTATATAGAAAAGATACATTTTTGGATATATTTTGTTCATTTTCACTTGGATATAATTAAAACTTGTTTGAAATTATAACCAGGAGATTACTGTTTGACATTAGAAGAATTTTGACTCTGGGCAAACCCCAGGGCTGTGGGAGGGGCTCAAAAGGGTCAAATTGGCTAAAATTTCAACAATCTTCTCCTTTAAGACCTAGATATACTGGAATGAAATAACCTTCACAGATAGAAAGGTCTGCAGGTGCTTTATCGAATTTGTGAATTTTTTATACCCCTGGATTTCACATTCCCCCCTGGGGAGAGGGTGAAGTTTACTATAGTTTATATAGGAAAAAGACACTTTTGGATATATTTTGTTCATTATACCTGAGTGGTATACAGAATCAGGTTCTGTCTGTCCATCCGTCTGTAGACACAACGATGTACCGTCTACTCCACCTAAACTACTGAGGGGATTTCAAGGAAACTTTGTGGCAATAATCCTTATATACATTGAAGATGTGTGTATTCTTTATCACGTTAAAACAATTTGGTTGCCATGGTCACTATACTTTGTGTTTTTGGGGAAAATTTGTTCAATTATTTTTTATAGGATGAACTTGTGTAGAAAATCTATCTCAACTACAAGCTTTCACTGAAGCTACACACAGATGATCAGTATGTTATGTTAAATTGTGCATTGGCATTTTAATTCCAGATTTCGACCCCTTTTTAAGTATTTATTTTTAATAACTTTTGGGAGATCTTCGTAACTAATGAGCAGGATATTATGAGTACAAGTGAACAAATATCACTTTCAATTCAATTTAAATGATAAACTCATACAGTCAATGTACCTGTGTGCAAATTTTACAGTTTTTAGCCACCATCATCAGATGGTGGGTTATTCAAATCCCTCTGTGTCCGTGTTCAGTCCGTCGGTCTTAAACAATTCTTGTCATCGCTATTTCTTGGGAAGTACTAAATGGATCTTTCTAAAATTGCATTTGTAGGTTCCCTTTGTTCCCTAATTGTGCCATTTTGATTGGAAAAACAAAATGGCTGAAAGGCGACCATCTTGGATTTTGAAATGAAAGTTTGTAATCGCTATTTCTTGAGAAGTACTTGATGGATCTTACTCAAATTTCTTATATAGGTTCCCCTCGGTCCTTAGTTGTGCATTATGGATATTTGGACTGATCGGAAAAACAAAATGGCTGACAGATGGCTATCTTGGATTTTGAAAATGAAAATTTGTTATCATTATATCTTGCGAAGTATTCGATGGATCTTTCCCAACTTTCATATGCAGGTTCCAATGGTCCTTAGTTCAACGGTGCTGTATTGATTTTGGGACTGGTCGGAAAAACAAAATGGCTTACAGACGGCCATCTTGGATTTTGACAATGAAAATTTGTTATTGTTATATCTTGAGAAGCATATGCAGGTTCCCCTTGTTAATGAATACAAGATGGATCTCTCTTAAATTTTTAGATTTTGGAACTTATCAGAAAAACAAAACTCCTGATTAGACACCTTCTTTCAACTATTATTAATTTTCATAAGAAATTTCAAAGTTCCTAGCACTAAGATAAAATAAATAAATGAAAGTTAAAATAAGAAGTGAAAATATCCATCTTTCTAAGAATGAATGAAAAATCATCAATGGTGGGCGCCAAGATCCCACTGGAATCTTTTGTTTAAGAAATACAAGGTGTAGTTGGAATTGTTTAACTGATCAGAAAAACAAAACTCCTGACAAGAGACCTTCTTTCAACTATTTTCAATTTTCAAGATAAATTCATAGAACGTAGATTGAATACATAAATGAAAGTTGAAATAATCGCTTCATAGACTTAATTAAAAATAAAATTTGTTTCAAACAAAATTAAATTATATCGCTATATTAACAATTGCTCTGTATCCTTCTATTGTAATGCATTGTGAAAAAAAATCTTGTTGAAAGACTGTAACAACATTTGCTATTGTGACATCATCGATCTTGATTGTGAAGTCATCAATTTCATTTTTGTCTACACTTGATTCTGCTGTTCAAAAACTGTTCAAAATAACTCTTTGATAAAGCACATTAATTCTATCAAAATGTAAATATAAGTAATGAATGTTCCGGCTTTATTAAGTTTTTTTTTTTTTTTACAGTAATTTTAATGTCCAGAACAAATATAGGTTATGCCAGGGTTGGAGCCCTGGATTCATAAACTTTACAAATATTCCTCACGCAGGAGGTATCCATGCTCACTGTACAAATTTTAATAATTTCCACATTTTTCCCCATTTACATATTTATATTCATACGCATACATGTACAAACACACACACACACACGTGTACTTGTATTTACCCACGTTGACGTGGTGTAAATATATTTCTGTTATTGATAATCAAATTTAAATAATTTATAACATACACTCAACATAATAAATTCTTAATAGGATACCTCTTACACTCACATTACAAATATTACAAATAACAAATATGTTTAAAACATTCAATAATTAAAAATCTCCATATCCGGATATATTTTCCATATTAGTTTCCGTTCTCTACAAGTTATATAACTATTGCTAACTTCCGGTGTATGTACTTCGCATCGTGTTTCGTAAGTAAAATTTACAATTTGTGTAAAAGTGTTCGGTATTTTAATATCAACGCCTTTTGTTTTTCTTTTTGTGTGATTTTAATGTATAAGGATATGTTTTCTTTCAGTATCGAGCTAATAATTCGAAAGGCAGATGCAGGAGTTGTTGTTTTATTCTGAAATTTCTTTATGTTTCTGACCTTCCAAATGACCCATTTTGTTGTAGTTATTAAAGTATTTGTAACAGCTGACATGATATTACTCGAAGTGTCTCCCAAAATCATCATCCCTTCATTTATTCTATCAAATGGGTTTGATATATCAAATACAGTGTTGTTGCAGTACAAGCCATTTTGAATTAAATTCAATATTTGAGTTGAAAATGAACAGTGGAAAAATAGGTGTGGTAGTGTTTCAGTTTCGTTACTACACAGATGGCATACTCCATTTGACCTGTTCATTATTTGGAGTTTTTGCTCAGTATATAATATTCTGTGAATGCATTTCCATTGGAATTCCTTCATTTTGTTTGTCATTACAATGTCAAAATTGTCTAAATTCCCCCATACTTTCCCCCATGCTATTTTTTTCTGAAAATAAGCTTCCCATTTCATTTCTGCCTTCGGTCTGGTTACTTTTGTATTTCTTAAAGTTGATTGTTTGATTTCTTGTTGTTTTAAAATCTTAAAATGATTTATTTTAAAAATACATATCTCTGACTTGTTGTTGATGTATATGTTCTGTTGTTCAATTTCTTCATCTTCTTGTTGTTTCATAGCTATCATATATTTTTTTGGAATAGCTTTCTTTGTTTTAGATATCTCTGCTATCCAGTTCTGTTTGAAGATAAGTTTTTCTAATAACTGGTGGTTATTTATGAAGGTTTTACTGTTCACATCCCATATATCAGCTATTTTAGTTATCCCACTTTTGGAGAATGATGGAATAAATAATGGATGCTTATTTAATTGCAAGTTATTATTCCCAAAAAGAGGTTGTGATCAAATTTGTGACAATCCATTGGGCTTTATTAAGTTAGTCATCCATAGCAATGTGTGTTATAGGACTGTAACAACATTTGCTAAAACATTAATTGCTTAAATATTCACTGTACATGTACAGTACATCCCCCATACTTAAGCATTTACTTATTATTTTGTAGAGTGGATCATGGATTTCCACTGGTGTCTACGGCTCCAAATTTACAAGGCTAGGGTTTCGTCGACATTTTATACAGCATTGTGGCTTTCGCATAGCTCGACCTATTACTGGAACTAAACAGAAAATTGACATTCCAGTGGCTCACTTGGACATGGAAGTGTTCGTGCTGGGAGTCGGAGTACAAGGTGAGGTCACAAGTTTGTGTGTACATGGAAGTGTTCGTGCTGGGAGTTGAAGAACAAGGTGAGGTCACAAGTTTGTGTGTACATGGAAGTGTTCGTGCTGGGAGTCATAGAACAAGGTGAGGTCACAAGTTTGTGTGTACATGGAAGTGTTCATGCTGGGAGTTGAAGAACAAGGTGAGGTCACAAGTTTGTGTGTACATGGAAGTGTTCGTGCTGGGAGTCATAGAACAAGGTGAGGTCACAAGTTTGTGTGTACATGGAAGTGTTCATGCTGGGAGTTGAAGAACAAGGTGAGGTCACAAGTTTGTGTGTGCATGGACGTGTTCGTGCTGGGAGTCATAGAACAAGGTGAGGTCACAAGTTTGGGTGTACATGGAAGTGTTCGTGCTGGGAGTCGGAGTACAAGGTGAGGTCACAAAATTGTGTGTACATGAAAGTTTTCGTGCTGGGAGTTGAAGAACAAGGTGAGGTCACAAAATTGTGTGTACATGAAAGTTTTCGTGCTGGGAGTTGAAGAACAAGGTGAGGTCACAAGTTTGTGTGTACATGGAAGTGTTCGTGCTGGGAGTCGGAGTACAAGGTGAGGTCACAAATTTGTGTGTACATGAAAGTTTTCGTGCTGGGAGTCATAGAACAAGGTGAGGTCACAAGTTTGTGTGTACATGGAAGTGTTTGTGCTGGGAGTCGGAAAACAAGGTGAGGTCACAAGTTTGTGTGTGCATGGACGTGTTCGTGCTGAGAGTCATAGAACAAGGTGAGGTCACAAGTTTGTGTGTGCATGGAAGTGTTCGTGCTGGGAGTCGGAAAACAAGGTGAGGTCACAAGTTTGTGTGGGCATGGACTTGTTCGTGCTGAGAGTCATAGAACAAGGTGAGGTCACAAGTTTTTGTGTACATGGAAGTGTTCGTGCTGGGAGTCGGAGTACAAGGTGAGGTCACAAGTTTGTGTGTGCATGGACGTGTTCGTGCTGGGAGTCGGAGTACAAGGTGAGGTCACAAGTTTGTGTGTGAATGGACGTGTTCGTGCTGAGAGTCATAGAACAAGGTGAGGTCACAAGTTTGGGTGTACATGGAAGTGTTCGTGCTGGGAGTCGGAGTACAAGGTGAGGTCACAAGTTTGTGTGTGCATGGACGTGTTCGTGCTGGGAGTCATAGAACAAGGTGAGGTCACAAGTTTGTGTGTGCATAGACGTGTTCGTGCTGAGAGTCATAGAACAAGGTGAGGTCACAAGTTTGGGTGTACATGGAAGTGTTCGTGCTGGGAGTCGGAGTACAAGGTGAGGTCACAAGTTTGTGTGTGCATGTAAGTGTTTGTGCTGGGAGTCATAGAACAAGGTGAGGTCACAAGTTTGTGTGTATATGAAAGTTTTCGTGCTGGGAGTTGAAGAACAAGGTGAGGTCACAAGTTTGTGTGTACATGGAAGTGTTTGTGTTGGGAGTCATAGAACAAAGGTGAGGTCACAAGTTTGTGTGTATATGTAAGTGTTCGTGCTGGGAGTCGGAGTACAAGGTGAGGTCGCAAGTTTGTGTGTACATGGAAGTGTTCGTGCTGGGAGTTGAAGAACAAGGTGAGGTCACAAATTTGTGTGTGAATGGACGTGTTCGTGCTGAGAGTCATAGAACAAGGTGAGGTCACAAGTTTGCGTGTACATGGAAGTGTTCGTGCTGGGAGTCGGAGTACAAGGTGAGGTCACAAGTTTGTGTTTGCAAGGACGTGTTCGTGCTGAGAGTCATAGAACAAGGTGAGGTCACAAGTTTGTGTGTACATGGAAGTGTTCGTGCTGGGAGTCGGAATACAAGATGAGGTCACAAGTTTGTGTGTGCATGGAGGTGTTCGTGCTGGGAGTCGGAGTACAAGGTGAGGTTGCAAGTTTGTGTGTGCATGGAAGTGTTCGTGCTGGGAGTCTGTATGTAAGTGTTTGTGCTGGGAGTCGGAGTACAAGGTGAGGTTGCAAGTTTGTGTGTACATGAAAGTTTTCGTGCTGGGAGTTGAAGAACAAGGTGAGGTCACAAGTTTGGGTGTACATGGACGTGTTCGTGCTGGGAGTCGGAGTACAAGGTGAGGTCACAAGTTTGTGTGTGCATGGACATGTTTGTGCTTGGACTCGAAGTACAAGGTGAGTTCACAAGTTTGTGTGTGCATGAACGTGATTGTGCTGAGAGTCATAGAACAAGGTGAGGTCACAAGTTTGTGTGTGAATGGAGGTGTTCGTGCTGAGAGTCATAGAACAAGGTGAGGTCACAAGTTTGTGTGTGCATGGAAGTGTTCGTGCTGAGAGTCATAGAACAAGGTGAGGTCACAAGTTTGTGTGTACATGGAGGTGTTCGTGCTGGGAGTCTAGTACAAGGTGAGGTCACAAGTTTGTGTGTACATGTAAGTGTTCTTGCTGGGAGTCATAGAACAAGGTGATGTCACAAGTTTGTGTGTATATGTAAGTGTTTGTGTTGGGAGTCGGAGTATAAGGTGAGGTCACAAGTTTGTGTGTGCATGGACGTGTTCGTGCTGAGAGTCATAGAACAAGGTGAGGTCACAAGTTTGTGTGTACATGAAAGTGTTTGTGCTGAGAGTCATAGAACAAGGTGAGGTCACAAGTTTGGGTGTATATGGAAGTGTTTGTGCTGGGAGTCATAGAACAAGGTGAGGTCACATGTTTGTGTGTGCATGGAAGTGTTCGTGTTGGGAGTCGGAGTACAAGGTGAGGTCACTAGTTTGTGTGTACATGGAAGTGTTCGTGCTGGGAGTCGGAGTACAAGGTGAGGTCACAAGTTTGTGTGTACATGGAAGTGTTCATTCTGAGAGTCTGAAAACAAGTTGAGATGCCCCTGGTTTAATCCATTTTGAGTTTGGATTATGATTTTGTTAAATCTTCGATGTTCTCTATTTTATTTTCACAAGTTTGTACAGTCCTATGGATTAGATTAACTGATCATTGTCAGAAGTGTGGACAAAAATCCATGGATTTTTTTGGACATATAAAAGATGTCCATGGATATCATGGAAATCCATGGATTCTGATCAATTTCTCGCCAAAATCATGTCCCGAGACATATCAAGCATGCTGGAGAACATTCAAGACCATGCTTTTTGCATGTACACTTTCTAGGGTCACAGTTTTATGGAGGCATTAGTAACGCCGTGCATATACCGACTAGCTAAAATCCGGATGCACAGAGTTTGAGACGCCTAGCAGTAATTTCCGTAATTACTTTAAATAAAGGAGACAACTTTTACAGCATATGGTGCTTCGTTCAGAATACTGTAGGACATCTGAGTAAATACGGACAAGCGAAACACTTCTTATATTGATTGATTGTTTTTACGTCCTATAAACAGCCAGGGTCATTTAAGGACGGACTCCCGGTGTATGCGATGTGGGTATGTGTGTTGAGAGCGTGTGTATTTAAGAGGCCGCAGTATGATCGTGTAAGCCTTTCTGCGATAGTCTAGATCTTTTGCCGATTTAAAGTGCTACCACACTGAAGTATACTGCCGAATGCCCCCATGCAGCAGAACACCCTACCCCATCACATTATACTGACAACAGACGAACCAGTCATACCACTCCCATAATGCTGAGCGTCAAGCAGGGATATACATACCATTGTATAGAGACTCTGGTATGTCTCGGCCTGGGGACAAAACCCATATCCTTCCTCATTGGCCATGATATCGTTTTAATATACTGTATCTCTGTTAGGAGGACTTTGGCCCAGGTCTTTTTCGTGTACTGGTACCGTCTGCCATGTTCGGTTCACACTTGCTCGGATCCATCGTCGGAAGCCCACTGTACACTTCTCTGACACTTGAATACTGTGGGCTAGAATAGATGGAAGCACTTGTTTTCGTACTAAAATAGTAGCCAACCATATAGATACTGCCCGGCTGTAGTATGGAATTTCCGTGGAATGCCAGAGAAATTGATCAGAATCCATGGATTTCCATGATATTCATGTACATCTTTTATATGTCCGAAAAAAATCCATGGATTTTTGTCCACACTTCTGACAATGTCCGCGGATTTTGTCCATAGATGTGGCTTTTTCTTCAGATATTGTCCACACTTATGGAAATTGTCAGACGAAATGCATTCTTGTCCACACTTTTGAACAAAGTTTGCAAACGTTTTCCACAGCTGTGGTATTTTATGTCCACACTTTATAGAAAATGTCCGCACATTTTTGCATATTATAACAGTGTTCAATTTGTACTTTAAAATTTTATAACAAACAATGAAAAATGACAAAGTCAAACATTTTGAAAATTTTGTCATGGTTTTATTACCCAAATAATTGCTATATCAAATAATGACTGAATATGTCATCCAAATAATGCATTCCAATATGTTTTTTACAACTATTTCATGATACTAAAGATACAAACACGAAATATTTCCGACATTTAAATGCCCAATATACGTAACTTTCGACAAAACTTGAAGCGAAAATTAAGCCTAATCACTTATTTTATTTATAGATTTAGTTTAGTTAAAATTAATATATACATCAATTGAAGGATAAGACAGATGGTACTAAAGATAGTTGAAAATTACACTTTTATCATCACATCTTCACGCCTCAGTTTTCCCGGGGAATTTAATCTCAGAGTGTACTCGTTGGACGATGACACGGACATTCTAAATTTTGCCTTCAGCTAACACTAGCCGAGGGGCTTATTGATTGACAATTTTTAGCTCACCTGGCCCGAAGGGCCAAGTGAGCTTATGTGATGGTGCAGCGTCCGTCGTCCGTCCGTCCTGCGTCCGTCAACTTTTTCCTTTAAACGACTTCTTCTAAGATAATGAAAGGCCCAGTGACATGAAATTTGGCTGGTAGATTTCTTGGATGAAGCCCGACAAAGTTTGCGAAAAGAAATGACCTTGACCTATATTCAAGGTCACAGGGGTCAAATCTGTTAAAACCTTTAAACGACTTTTTCTGAAATATCGAAAGCCCTAGAAGCATGATATTTGGCTGAAAGGTTCCTTGGATGAAGCCCGACAAAGTTTGTGAAAAAGAAATGACCTTGACCTATATTCAAGATCACATGGGTCAAATCTGTTAAAACATTCAAACGACTTTTTCTGAAATATCGAAAGCCCTAGAAGCATGATATTTGGCTGAAAGGTTCCTTGTATGAAGCCTGACAAACTTTGGGAAGGAAAATGAGCTTGATTCATATTAAAGGTCACAGTGGTCAAATCGGTTAAAAGCTTTGAGCGACTTCTTCTGATAAACCCAAATGCCTAGAGACATGATATTTGGCTGGTAGCATCCTGGGATGAAGCCAAACAAAATGTAAAATGAAAATGATGTTGTCTTATAAGGTCACAGGGGTAAAATATGTTTAAATCTTAACATGTTCTTCTAAATGTCTTACAGTAAAAGATTTTAGGGGACTTTAGGGTTACACTATAATATAAGTCAGAGATTGATATCAGGTGAGCGATGCAGGCCCATAGGACCTCTTGTTATCCATTTAGTCCCTTACATATTCGTCGCTGTATTGCGTTACCTTACGGCAGTAATGGACATTTGATTTCCGGTAACGATGTCCGACAACTAAGCCACAGTTATACTTTACCTCTTTTCAAAAATACCAAATACATGTACTGTATTAAGTGCACTTAATGTTATTACAGTTATTTTGTTTAAGATTTAGGTAGTTCATGGTTAAGAATTTGAGGAAAGACAGTTGTGTCGTACTCGTAGTCGTCGGGTTCTTTCCTCCACTTTTTCAGATGGGTATAGTGTAAATACGGGCGGCTGGCCGATCAGAATGATGGCGCAAAGCCTGACACCGTGAACACAGGGACCTAATTTGTTACAGCCAGTTTACATGTTTAAAAATGCACCTTTTATATTTCATTGTTTTACCATGTCCAAACATCCGAGTAAAGTTTCCTTCATTCAGTACTTCCAGTCCTTTTTTTTAATTCCTGGCAGAAATGTTTTACAATGTATTTTCTTTACAAACCTAAGCTAAGCACTTTCAAATGAATCAAAACACAAAAGAAAATTGTTTAAATGCATACACTTTAAAGTGGTATATCCAAGATGGTGGACTTTTGTGAACAGGAGTGTATTCGTGAATAAGCCCTCTCAATCCTACTTTTGATCAATTATTTTTTTCAGGGGATGGGGGCTTATTCCCGGTAAAATACGGTAAGCAGACTCCGACAAAAGTTAATGGCCTCAGACAAAGTTAAGCAGGCTTCGACACAAGTTAATGGCCTCAGACAAAGTTAAGCAGGCTTCGACACAAGGTAATGGCCTCAGACAAAGTTAAGCAGGCTTCGACACAAGTCAATGGCCTCAGACAAAGTTAAGCAGGCTTCGACACAAGTTAATGGCCTCTGACAAAGTTAAGCAGGCTTCGACACAAGTCAATGGCCTCGGACAAAGTTAAGCAGGCTTCGACACAAGTCAATGGCCTCGGACAAAGTTAAGCAGGCTTCGACACAAGTCAATGGCCTCGGACAAAGTTAAGCAGGCTTCGACACAAGTCAATGGCCTCGGACAAAGTTAAGCAGGCTTCGACACAAGTCAATGGCCTCGGACAAAGTTAAGCAGGCTTCGACACAAGTCAATGGCCTCCGACAAAGTTTAGCAGGCTTCGACACAAGTCAATGACCTCGGACAAAGTTAAGCAGGCTTCGACACAAGTTAATGGCCTCCGACAAAGTTAAGCAGGCTTCGACACAAGTTAATGGCCTCGGACAAAGTTAAGCAGGCTTCGACACAAGTTAATGGCCTCCGACAAAGTTAAGCAGGCTTCGACACAAGTCAATGGCCTCGGACAAAGTTAAGCAGGCTTCGACACAAGTCAATGGCCTCGGACAAAGTTAAGCAGGCTTCGACACAAGTCAATGGCCTCGGACAAAGTTAAGCAGGCTTCGACACAAGTCAATGGCCTCGGACAAAGTTAAGCAGGCTTCGACACAAGTCAATGGCCTCGGACAAAGTTAAGCAGGCTTCGACACAAGTCAATGGCCTCGGACAAAGTTAAGCAGGCTTCGACACAAGTTAATGGCCTCCGACAAAGTTAAGCAGGCTTCGACACAAGTCAATGGCCTCGAACAAAGTTTAGCAGGCTTCGACACAAGTTAATGGCCTCAGACAAAGTTAAGCAGGCTTCGACACAAGTTAATGGCCTCAGACAAAGTTAAGCAGGCTTCGACACAAGTTAATGGCCTCAGACAAAGTTAAGATATTTAAGAATTTTTGGACACAAGTTAATTGCTTCTGATACAGGGTGTAAGGCACTAACACAGGAACTGTGTCAAGTGAGACAACGATCATCAGGCTAAAACACATGCTATTCGGAGATTACCGCTTTATTGGGGGAATGCTGCTCTCTTTTTAATTTTGTTTATCATTGATATCATTACAATCTTTACTGAGCAACTTGAATGCTGGTTGTGATTTCAAACAAAATGAACAATTTAGGGTCTTCAATGTGTAAATAGAACTATGTTTGTATTCAGGTCATTGTTAAGTTAGGTTAAATATGTTCTGTACATAATGGCAGACCCAAATATTGTGCTGATTATTTGCAGACATTCCAGAGACCATTGACCCTAGCAAGTACTCACTGACCCGCAAAAACACCTCAAATCTGCAGTATAATTTTGATAGAAAGGAGGCATTGGCCGGGATTCTGGAACAGGAGTTTGGTTACAGAGATTCACTGCCATGTGTGGTGGCTGAACTGTGTGGCAGCTTCATACGCACCTACAAATGTGGCACCAAGTCCGCAGCCTGGTTTGGCTCTGGGAGTGGCCGTGGACCTCTCCTTCTTGCTTCCAAGTTCAACAGTGTAAGTACATGGTGCACGGTTAAGTTGACAAGTGTTATTATAAGTGCTCACGATTTGGCAAGTTATCCTTCATCGATAGTACAAGTGTTAAGGACTAGTTGAAGTCACTACTGTATGTATCGTCATTTAAGATGTCGTTAAAAGGCAATGAACTCAGCTCAATAAAATATGGATTAATTTCCATTCAAAATTTAATTGCAAAATCCTTACTTTAAAAACGTTAAAGCAAGGATTTTGCAATTAAAAACCAATCAAAGTCGACAATATCAATTAAAAAGCAATAAAACATTAAAAATAATAGGTATTTAATGTTTATTGTCATTGGTGTTGAAAATATATTAAATTTATATCAAAATTTATAATGCTATAAATTTTGAAAACTTATTGCATATTTACAATGTAATTGCAATTACCACAAGTAAGATAAGCCAAAATAATAACAATGATATATTTTAATAGTCGAAACTCAATATCAATAGCAATCGCAGCCATTTTATCTACTTTTTTAAATGCAATTAAATTTTTAGTGCTACTTTTTAAAGTCAGGTTTAAGTTTGAATTTAAACAACAAACTTGTTTATGAATCTTTAAATAAATGTCGAAATAAATAAGAGAATACCGAAGCGTTAACATAATCATTATCCAAACTCAAAATCGATTAAACCAGGGGCAAATTATGAACAAAGGAAAGATTCACATGGAGACCCTTGCAAAAGTACAAGAGAATAATACCAGGTGTTCCGGAAGAGTAAGCGTCTTCTGCTTCATCGACGACACCCGCCATGTAAATCTTTGTCACATCCAAGTAAACATCAAGTTCTCAAAATGGGAACCGAGTATCATTGTCAATCACTACAAGTAAACACACTAATGAGCTTACTCAAAAATGTCCATCTTCATATCACTTAAAGATACAGAATATTTCTCAATGAGACAAAGATGGCGACCATAAAACTTGCCCATAGTTCTAATCAACTTGCATCTCTCGAATCCTTGTGTTGTTAGTTTGTTTGTCAGCAGTCAACTTCGATCACAAAAATCCTCATATTTAGAGCAAGACCTGGAATACCAAATCAACTGCAACATGTAAACACCTTAGGTTGGAGAAGCAGGGATGTTACTATTAAGAAATTGCAAGTTAACGATCGGAAAATTGAAATCATCACGTTTATTGTATAGCTTAGTATAGTAAGCTGTCCATGTTGGTCATAGTTTAAGTAGAGATCGAGGTAAGCAGCTGATGTAGAAGAGTCTGTTGTGTCCTTTATGTCAAGTTCAGAAGGGTATATACAACCGATGTGGTCAGCAAACTTCTTGTTGTTTATAGACTACACATCGTCGATATATCTGAAAGTGAAATTAAAAGATTTGGCAAAGTCTTTGATTAGCTCCTCCACAAATTCAACCTCATATAAAAACAAAAACAAGTCAGCTAAAAGTGGGGCACAGTTTGTTCCCATGGGAATGCCAACAGTCTGCTGGAAATACATCTAGCCATATATTTTTTTACAACTAGGCTTACTGAAACAAAACAATATTTTAGGATTCAAATACAAACTCATGCTATTATTTAAATAAATATTATGATATCATATTCAGTAAATGTGTTTTTCATCACTGTTGTATGATTTAATTATTAGCTCACCTGGTCCGAAGGACCGAGGTGAGCTTATGCCATACCGTGGCGTCCGTCGTCCGTCAACAATTTCTTTAAACGACTTCTCCTCCATAACAACTGATAGGAAATCAACCTAATTTGGCAGGAAGCATCCTTGGGTGCCCAGGATTCAAAATTGTACTAATGGTGGGACTGACCCCGTAGGGGGCTGAGGGGCGGCGCCAAAAATGGTTATTTAGCTATATTGGTTTAAGCGACTTCTTCTCCATAACCACTGATTTGAAATCAGCCTTATTTGGCAGAAAGTATCCCTAGGTGCCCAGGATTCAAAATTGTACTCATGGTGGGACTGACCCCCTAGGGGGCTGAGGGGCGGGGCCAAACGTGGTTATTTAGCTATATTGGTTTAAGCGACTTCTTCTCCATAACCACTGATTGGAAATCAGCCTTATTTGGCAGAAAGTATCCCTAGGTGCTCAGGATTCAAAATTGTACTCCTGGTGGGACTGATCAGTGGGACTGAGGGGTTGGGCCATAAAAAATTATTTAGCTATATTGATATTAGCGTCTTCTTCTTCATAACTGCTGATTGGTAATCAACCTTATTTGGGCTGAGGGGCAGGGCCAAAAAGGGTTATTTAGCTCTATTGGTTTAATCGACTTCTTCTCCATAACCATTGATTGGAAATCAGCCTTATTTGGCAGAAAGTATCCCTAGGTGCTCAGGATTCAAAATTGTACTCCTGGTGGGACTGATCAGTGGGACTGAGGGGTTGGGCCATAAAAAATTATTTAGCTATATTGATATTAGCGTCTTCTTCTTCATAACTGCTGATTGGTAATCAACCTTATTTGGGCTGAGGGGCGGGGCCAAAAAGGGTTATTTAGCTCTATTGGTTTAATCGACTTCTTCTCCATAACCATTGATTGGAAATCAGCCTTATTTGGCAGGAAGCATCCCTAGGTGCTCAGGATTCAAAATTGTACTGGTGGTGGGACTGACCCCCTAGGGGCTTAGGGGCGGGGCCAAAAAGGGTTATTTAGCTATATTGGTTTAAGGAACTTCTTCTCCATAACCACTGATTGAAAATGAGCCTTATTTGGCAGGAAGCATCCCTAAGTGCTCAATTGTACTAATGGTGGGACTGACCCCCTAGGGGGCTGAGGGGCGAGCCAAAAAGAAAATATTTTATCATGATTACCTAGATACCAATGTATCCAGATGAGCGTTATAGTCCCTCTGGGCCTCTTGTTATCAATAGTATATTTACATTTCTCTGCATTGCCACTATATAACACTACCAAGACCAGTTCCAATTCTTATCAATATTATATTTACATTGCTCTGCATTGCCACTATACAACACTACCAAGACCAGTTCCAATTCTTATCAATATTATATTTACCATACTCTGCATTGCCGACTATATAACACTACCAAGACCAGTTCCATGTTATGAGACCATAACACTGGAGTGGTTATTATGACGTCACTACGATTGTGACATCATAATCATACCATTGAAGATTACGAGTTGTCCGATACTAGGATGTTGGCTGTTCAATTTATAAAAAAATCAACCTTAAATTTTCAGAACATATTTAGAATATAAATATGAATTTCATAAATTCATTATCAAGATCAATGAACAAATGTAAATATAAGAATAACACAGCATTCTTTTCCATGTTATGGAACATGGAACAGGATTGTAGACAAGTAATTATAACGCGCTCACCCGCGTTATTTATTAGCTCACCTGGCCCGAAGGGCAGCGTCCGTCGTCCGTCCGTCCTGCATCCGTCAACTTTTTCCTTTAAACGACTTCTAAAATACTGAAAGGCCTAGTGGGATGAAATTTGGCTGGTAGCTTTCTTGGAAGGAACTGAACGCAGTTTGCGAAAAAAAAATCACTTTGACCTAATTTCAAGGTCACAGGGGTCAAAAATGTCAAAACCTTCAAACAACTTCTTCTTAAATACCGTCAGGCATAGAGACCTTATATTTGACCAGTAGCTTCCTTGGATGAAGCCAGACAAAGTTTGCGAAAAGAAATGACCTTGACCCATATTCAAGGTCACAGTGAGGCTAAATCTATTTTATTCTTTAAACAACTTCTTCTGATAAACCAAAATCCTTAGAAGTATGATATTTGGCTGAAATGTTCCTTGGATGAAGTCCAACAAAGTTTGCGAAAAGAAATGGCCTTGACCTTTATTCAAGGTCACAATGATCAATTCTGTTAAAACCTTTAAATGATTTCTTCTGAAATACCAAAAGCCCTAGAAACATGGTATATGGATGAAAGGTTCCTTGGAAGAAACCCAACAAAGTTTGCGAAAGGAAATGACCTTGACCTATATTGAAGGTCACAGGGGTCAAATCTTTTAAAATATTTAAACAACTTCTTTTGAAATACCAAAAGCCCTAGAAGCATGATATTTGGCTGAAAGCTTCCTTGGATGAAGCCCAACAAAGTTTGCGAAAAGAAATGACCTTGACCCATATTCAAGGTCACAGTGGTCAATCTGTTAAAACCTTATAACGACTTCTTCTGAAGTACCAAAAGCCCTAGAAGCATGATATTTTGCTGAAAGGTTTCTTGGATGAAGCCTGACAAAGTTTGAGAAAAGAAACAACCTTGATCTTTATTCAAGGTCATAGGGGTCAAATCTGTTAAAACATTTAAGCGACTTCTTCTGAAATACGAAAAGCCCTAGAAGCATGATATTTAACCGACAGGTTTCTTAGATGAAGCCCAACAAACTGTGTGAAAAGAAATGACCTTGACCTATATTCAAGGTCACAGGGGTCATATTTGTTGAAACCTTCAAATGACTTCTTCTGAAATACCAAAAGCCCTAGAAGCATGATGTTTGGCTGAAAGGTTCCTTGGATGAAGCCCAACAAAGTGTGCGAAAAGAAATGACCTCGACCCATATTCAAGGCCACAGGGGTCAAATCTGTTAAAACATTTAAATGGCTTCTTCTGATTAACCAACAGGCTTAGAGAGATAATATTTGGCTGAAAGGTTCCTTGGATGAAGCCAAACAAAGTTTGCAAAAAGAAATGACCTTGACGTACATTCAAGGTTACAAGGGTCAAATCTGTAAAAACCTTAAAAATTTCTTCTTCTGAAATACCAAACCCCTAGAAGCATGATATTTTGCTGAAAGGTTGCTTGGATGAAGCCTGACAAAGTTTGAGAAAAGAAACAGGGGTCAAATCTGTTTAAACCTTGAAACAACTTCTTCTGATAAACCAACAGACCTGTAGATATGATATTTGGCTGGTAGATTCCTTTAAAGAAGCCGAGCAAAATTTGCAAATGAAAATGACCTTGACCCATATTAAAGGTCACAGGGGTCAAATCTGTTATAACTTTTAAGGGTCTTCTTCTGATAAAACCAAAGGCCTAGAGAGACATGATATTTGGCTGGTAGCTTCCTTTGATGAAGCCAAACAAAATTTGCAAATGACAATGACATTGTCTGAAAAAGTCACAGGGGTAGAATATGTTTAAGCCTTAACTTGTTTTACCGAATGTCTTACAGTAAAAGATTTAAGGCGAATTAAGGGGTTATAATATAATATCTGTCAGAGATTGATACCAGGTGAGCGATGCAGGCCCATTGGGCCTCTTGTTCTAATAACTTTTGTCCAGGCCATTCTTAATTGTTGAAGATATCTTGATTAAACTTGCAGTAATACATGCATCACCTACAGCAGAGTTGCAGTGCACTGTAATTATGTCACTGTGACCTTGACCTCAAGGTCGGAGGTCAAATAAGTGTGAATATTTCAATAATTCTTCTCCGGGCAATAACATTTATACCGTTAAAGATATATTGATAATACATTTAGTATACCTGCATCACCCATAGACGATGTGCAGTGCACTGTCAATAGGCCAGTGTGACTTTCACCCAAAGGTCAGGGATATAAAATGTATGACCCTTTAGGTCATCTGAGCCATTGTGCTTCGTGCGTCTTCCGCCACCCGTAAACTTTTATCTTAACAATCTTCTCCTCAATGACCAAAATGCCAAGGATGCTGCGCTTTGGCCAGAAGGTACCTGGGAGTAAGTACTACAAATTTTGCTCTTATCAATAACCTTGGCTCACTTTCAAGGTCACAGGGATCTTATATGTAAAACAAACCCTCAATTTAACAATCTTCTCCTAACTAACCGAAAAGCCCAGGTTTAAGATATTTTGCTAGTAGGTAGCTGGGATGGAGTGCTAAAAACCTTCCTCATATCATACCTTGGCCTACTTTCAAGATAAATGGGGTCAAATATGTAAAACATCTTTAAGCAACTTCTTCTCAATAACCAAAAAGCCCAGGGTTCTGATATTTGGTCTGTAGCAATATGCTGGGATGAAGGGCTGCCAAGTCTGTTCAAATGAATTACCTTGACATACAAATGTACTTTCAAGATCACAGGGGTCAAATGTGTTAAAAATCTTTGAAGCAACTTCTTCTTAGTAACTTAAAGGCCTATGGTGAAGATATTGTGCATGTAGCATGCTTGGAGGAATGATCTTGACCTACTTTCAAGTTACCAAATATTTTTCACCTTTCTGACGTTACCTTTCCTTTTAACGACTTCTTATGAAATACCAAAAGGCCAAATATGATATTTGACTGTTATCTTTCTTGGAAGGAGCTCAACAAATTTTGCGAAAACAAATGACATTGACCCATATTCAAGGTCACAGGGGTCAAATCTGTTAAAACTTTCTAACAACTTCTTCTGAAATATCAAAAAACCTAGACGCATGATATTTGGCTGAAAGGTCCTTTGGATAAAGCTTGATAAAATGTGCAAATGAAAATGACCTTGACCTATATTCAAGGTCCCAGGAATCAAATCTGTTAAAACGTTTGTACGACCATTTCTGATAAACCAAAAGCCATAGAGACATGATATTAGGCTGGTAGCTTCCTTGGATGAAGCCAAACAAAATTTGCATATGAAAAGACATTGTCAGTTACAAGGTCACAGGGGTAAAATATGTTTAAATCTTAACATGTTGTTCTGAATGTCTAACAGTAATAGATTTTAGGTGACTTTAGGGTTACAAGTCAGAGATCGATACCAGGTGAACGATGCAGGCCGGGCATTAGCTCTTGAGGGTCTATTGAGGGTGGTCGGGTGGTGCAGTGGATATAGCGCACTTGCCTATCACCAAAGCGGCCGGGGTTTGATTTCCCGATCGGACGTGAAAAGGTATGGGGTTACCAGCCCGACCAAGTGGGTTTACTCGGGTTTCCTCCCACAATTAGACCCCTTGCGCACTAACATCCGGGCCAACAAGAGTGATTAAAATAAGTTGTATAGCTTGTTTCATAATTGTTGTAAAATAAATAAAGTTTATATATATTAGGCCTCTTGTTGTTTTTGCAAGCCCAACCAGCTACTACGAAAGCAGCAAATATACACAAAGGGAGAATCATGTTTTTGTTCACCAAACAAGTTTCTAGTTTGAAAATATGTTTTTAAGTGCAATTAAAATACAACAAATATTACAAATTATGATTTAATTAGTAAAAGTGTACAAAAATCAAAAGCTATTTATTTGATAATGCACCAAAATTATTTTCATTGCAATTATTTATGGTTATTTTCATTATAATGAATCTGTAACCATTAAATTTCTTTGAAACAAAATTAAAGTGCATTTAATTTTTAGCTCACCTGGCCTCAAGGGCCTGTGAGCTTATGCCATGGCACGGCATCCGTTGTCCGTCAGTCCGTCCATCAAATCGCTACTAGTCAAAACATCCTTATTGGATTTTGACCGATTTGGTCAGAAACATCTTTGGGAGAAGGGGAACAGATTTTGTATAAATGGCGACTCTGACCCCTAAGGGGCCAGAGAGGTGGGGCCCAATAGGGGAAAAAGGTCATTCTTTTAAATCACTACTAGTCATAAAGTTATGAATGCATTTGGACCAAATTTGATCCGAAACAACCTTGGAGGAAGGGGAACATATTTTGCATTAATGGTGACTTACCCTGTAAGAGGACCGAGGTGGGGCACAGTAGGGAAAATAGAGGTGATTCCTTTAAATCACTACCAGTCATAAGGAAATAAATGAATTTTGACAAAATTTGATCAGAAACATTCTTTGGGAAAGAGAAACAGATTTTGCATAAATGGCGACTCTGACCCCGAAGGACCCAGAGGGTTGCGGCCAAATAGGGGAAAAAGGGGTAATTCCTTTAAATCGCTACTATTCATAAAGTTATGAATGCATTTGAACCAAATTTGGTCAGAAACATCCATGAGGAAAGGGGAACATATTTTGCATGAATGGTTAATGAACCCTAAAGGGCCAGAGGCATTGCACAATAGGGGAAATAGAAGTAATTCCTTTAAATCACTACAAGTCATAAAGTTATGAATGCATTTGAACCAAATTTGATCAGAAAGATCCTTGGAGGAAGGGAACAGATTTGGATAAATTGTGACTCTGACCCTCTGATCATGACTCTGCAGTTTAAATTACTACTAGTCCTAAAGTACGTAATTGATTTGAATCATATTTGGTTATAAATAATCCCTTAGCTAGGGACAATAAATCGATTTTGCATAAATTGTGACTCTGACCACCCCCCCCCCCCCCCCCCCCCCCCCCAGGAACAGGGGGTGGGGCCTGAGTGATAGCTTTCAACGGTTGATATTCCCACCCCAAAAACTTTATATATTATTTATGCTGGGCATAAAGAGACGATCACCAATATGTTGAACTCTTTACCATTCATAAGTGCATGGGTCTGGACCGATGCATCGTATTTACTCATGTTTTCCTCGGGAGCGTGTTTCCCCGTGTTCCTATTTATAGACTTAATATCTTGGCCACTGTGCATGACTGGGCTGAATGACACATACCTGCGTGTAGCTCTATGATTGGTCAATATAATTAGATACTTTTTATAGATCATCACCTTGACCTTGTGACGTAATTCAGTCGGGAAATCGCAAAATGTCAACTTGTGAAAGGGTGGCTAGAAACGTAATGGCGGCCGAGCCGGGAACGAATTCCAATGAGGAAATTTTCAACTCTGACGCTTCAGATTCAGATGGATTTTATGGTTTTTCAAACAATGAGGATTCAGACATAGAAAGTGATGTAGTTTTTAGTAGTGACAATGACTCAGGTTGGCGGTGAGAGCGACGAAGGCAGATATGGTACACTACATCACAGAAAACGAAATGTCTGCCTGCCCGGCTGAATGCTTACCTTTATGGGAGTATTTCAATTACCATCTTACAAAGACTTATAATAGGCCTCAATACATATTTTTAGAAAAGGAAGGGATCAAATCTGTAATGACAGTAAAAGGTGCAGGTTCCACTGAAACAAAAAATGAAAATATTCATAATACCGTATTTTGTTCAATATCATCTTAAAAATAAGTTTTAAAAACACGCATCAATTTTTAATAAAAATTGAAAAAATGCCTGAGGAAATGGATGCACAAATTATACACTGTTGCAGAGGTTGGAACAGAGCCAACTTTGACACTCCACCAAGTAAAATGGATACAATGTAATATGTTGCAACAATGTTCGAGTGGTAAAAGGTTAAAGATTTGATCCCAAGGTCTTCCACACCCTTGCAGACTTACCGGTACCTCCTGAGTCATAAATTTTAAACGATTGAAATCCCCACCCCAAAACTATGTATACAATTGCTGGGCTATAAAGAGCCACAATCATGATAGTAAGCATTGGTGTTAGGGTATAACACACCCATAGTTTATCAGTTGAACTCGAAAACAGATGAGATACCAACCAATTAACCACATTTTTAATTTATACTGATATGCTTCATCAATTGGTCTTTGGGTCTGTCCCTGTCCATGGAATCTTTTTGAAAAATATTTTACCATGGTTTCCTAGATATTAATGTATCCAGGTGAGCGATACAGGCCCTCTGGGCCTCTTGTTAAAACTGGCATTTAGGTAACACTTTTCATATTTAATTGCAATTAAACTTCAGGCTTAAGTGCATTTTGATATTTTTTTCGCAATGTATTTAAAAATTACAGAACAAAATTTAATAGCTATTATTAATTGATTTCTGGGTTAATGCAAAATTAAAATTGTTTTGATAGACAAAGCATACAGTAGTGGGTTATTTTTCATCAGGGCAGGTGTTTAGGACAAGGTAAAATTATCCATCGGACAGGTGTTTATGGATATGGTGAAAGTATCCATCAGGGCAGATGTTTAGGACTACGTAGGTGAAGCTATCCTTCATCAGAGCAGGTGTTTATGACTTGGTGAAGCTATCCTTAAGGGCAGGTGTTGAGGACAAGGTGAAGTTATCCTTCATCAGGGCAGGTGTTTATGAAAGTATCCATCAGGGCAGGTGTTTATGAAAGTATCCATCAGGGCAGGTGTTTAGGACTTGATGAAGTTCTCTTTCATCAGGGCAGGTGTTTAGGACTTGATAAAGTTCTCTTTCATCAGGACAGGTGTTTAGAACTTGGTAACGTTATCCTTAATATCTATTGAGGGCAGGTGTTTAGAACTTGGTAACGTTATCCTTAATATCTATTGAGGGCAGGTGTTTAGGATGAGACGGAGTTATCCTTCATCAGGGCAGGTGTTTAGGACTAGGGAAATTTATCCTTCATCAGGGCAAGTATTTAGGACTTCCAGTAGGTAAGAAGGGTGTAAAAACATTGAGCATTATAAGAGACGTAACTCTTGTGTGGACGTAACTAAAATGTAGTTGTGGTTTCACATTCACAGATACTGGCTGTAGACTACAGTGGAAGGTTTATAGACACAGCTCTCCGTCTACAACATGGAGAAGAAGTGCCCTTCACAGGACCAGGTGGTCGGGTGACCTCTGCCGTAATCAATGCACCATCCCAAAATGTCACGTTCAAACAGGTAAGCAGGCAAATGTTACTGTGGTGTGTACACCAGACAGTCAGACAATATCAGTGTAACAAGGAGAGAATACTCCACAGTGTTATCACATTTCTGCTTACAGAGATACTTTGAAGAAATGTAATTGAAAATTAAGGTCAAAGTTGAAACACATTATTATGCATGTGATGCCTAAAGCTAGTGACAGAATTTATTAAATTGATTTCATGATTAAGTGTCAACAGTAAGGTTTAAACCTCATTCCGTGTATATATATATATATATATTATATAGTTTTAAATTCTTTTCCTTAACTGATAACTCTACTGAAAATTTCACAGATTGCCACAAAACAAAAAATACTTTAAATAACATGAAGTCAGACTCTGTAGACTAGCTCTTAGGTGCATGTGGTTCAGGTGTTAATGTTACAGGTGAACTTTTAGCTTTAAGGCAAAAAGGTATATAAATAACAGATAAATTTCAACTGTATGTTTTCTTTTTATATTTTGTTGATTTATGCTTCTGTTAAATACACTGCAGTTTACCTGGGTCCCTAATGAGACTGGCAAACATAACCTGGTTGTGATGACTTTCCTTGGACGAACTCTCACACCGAAAGGTATGTAACCATAAATCCCATACAAAAATGTAAGCAAATTTCGCAAAAGGCAGGCAAATCCCAAAGCAAAAGGAAGGCGAATATCATACAAAAATGCATGTAAATGTTACTCAAAAGGAAGGCAAATCCCACCCTAAAGGAAGGCAAATCCCACACCAAAAGGTAGACAAATCCCACACCAAAAGATAGGCAAATCCCACACCAAAAGGATAGGCAAATCCTACACCAAAAGGTAGGCAAATCCTACACCAAAAGGAAGGCAAATCCCACCCTAAAGGATAGGCAAATCCTACACCAAAAGGTTGGCAAATCCTACACCAAAAGGAAGGCAAATCCCACCCTAAAGGATAGGCAAATCCCACACCAAAAGGTTGGCAAATCCTACACCAAAAGGAAGGCAAATCCCACCCTAAAGGATAGGCAAATCCCACACCAAAAGGTAGGCAAATCCTACACCAAAAGGAAGGCAAATCCCACCCTAAAGGATAGGCAAATCCCACACCAAAAGGTTGGCAAATCCCACACCAAAAGGAAGGCAAATCCAACACCAAAAGGTTGGCAAATCCAACACCAAAAGGTAGGCAAATCCTACACCAAAAGGTTGGCAAATCCCACCCTAACGGATAGGCAAATCCTACACCAAAAGGAAGGCAAATCCCACCCTAAAGGATAGGCAAATCCTACACCAAAAGGTTGGCAAATCCCACCCTAAAGGATAGGCAAATCCTACACCAAAAGGTTGGCAAATCCCACCCTAAAGGATAGGCAAATCCTACACCAAAAGGTTGGCAAATCCTACACCAAAAGGTAGGCAAATCCAACACCAAAAGGTTGGCAAATCCAACTCCAAAAGGTTGGCAAATCTTACACCAAAAGGTAGGCAAATCCTACACCAAAAGGTTGGCAAATCCTACACCAAAAGGTAGGCAAATTCTACACCAAAAGGTTGGCAAATCCTACACCAAAAGGTTGGCAAATCCTACACCAAAAGGTAGGCAAATCCTACACCAAAAGGTAGGCAAATCCAACACCAAAAGGTAGGCAAATCCATCACCAAAAGGTTGGCAAATCCAACACCAAAAGGTAGGCAAATCCAACACCAAAAGGTTGGCAAATCCAACACCAAAAGGTAGGCAAATCCTACACCAAAATGTAGGCAAATCCTACACCAAAAGGTTGGCAAATCCTACACCAAAAGGTAGGCAAATCCAACACCAAAAGGTTGGCGAATCCAACACCAAAAGGTAGGCAAATCCAACACCAAAAGGTAGGCAAATCCTACACCAAAAGGTAGGCAAATCCTACACCAAAAGGTTGGCAAATCCTACACCAAAAGGTCGGCAAATCCTACACCAAAAGGTTGGCAAATCCTACACCAAAAGGTAGGCAAATCCAACACCAAAAGGTTGGCAAATCCTACACCAAAAGGTAGGCAAATCCTACACCAAAAGGTTGGCAAATCCCATACCGAAAGGTTGGCAAATCCTACACCAAAAGGTAGACAAATCCAACACCAAAAGGTTGGCTAATCCAACACCAAAAGGTTGGCAAATCCAACACCAAAAGGTTGGCAAATCCCATACCGAAAGGTTGGCAAATCCTACACCAAAAGGTTGGCAAATCCTACACCAAAAGTTAGGCAAATCCAACACCAAAAGGTTGGCAAATCCTACACCAAAAGGTTGGCAAATCCTACACCAAAAGGTAGGCAAATCCAACACCAAAAGGTAGGCAAATCCAACACCAAAAGGTTGGCAAATCCCATACCGAAAGGTTGGCAAATCCAACACCAAAAGGTAGGCAAATCCCATACCGAAAGGTTGGCAAATCCTACACCAAAAGGTAGGCAAATCCAACACCAAAAGGTTGGCAAATCCAACACCAAAAGGATGGCAAATCCAACACCAAAAGGTTGGCAAATCCTACACCAAAAGGTAGGCAAATCCCATACCGAAAGGTTGGCAAATCCCACTCTAAAAGGTAGTCAAATCCCACACCAAAATAAAAGGCAAGCAAATCTCACACAAAAAGGAAGGCAAATCCCGCTCTAAAAGGTAAGCAAATCTCACACTAAAAACAAAGCTAATCCAACTCTTAACGGAAGGCAAATCCAACACCAAAAGGTAGACAAATCCCACACAAAAACGTAGTCAAATACCACATCAAAAGGTAGGCGAATCCCACTCTCAAAACAAGGCAAATCCCACACCAAAAGGAATTAAGGCAAATCCCAAACCTAAAGGTAGGCAAATCCCAACCTAAACCAAAGCAAATCTCACTTTAAAAGGTAGGCGTATCCCAATCTAAAAGGTACGTAGGCAAATCCCTAACCAAAAGGTAGACACATCCCAACCTAAAAACAAGGCAAATCCCACAACAAACGGAAGGCAAATCCCACAGTAAAACAAGACCAATTCCACCATATAAACAAGGCAAATCCCGCACCCAAAGGAAGGCAAATCTCACCCTGGTACTTTGATTATGACATCAATACTAATGTTGATATTGCTATCACCTAGATCTGTTATCCAAGATGGCTACCATTTGTTGCTTCTGATTGAATTGGCTGAGACATATATAATATATGATACTGTATTTGGGTTATATTTCAAAAGGTTTTAATTTCATTTTATTCTAAACACCTGTGAAATAAAAAGAAAAGTTGGTCACTTTTACACACTTATCACATGTTGAAACTTCTAATAACCAACAATGGTGTTCAAGCTAGTTTTGTCGCAAGTTTTAGATTACTGAATGATTTTGTGTTTTTCTAGCATGGCTGGTGAGAATGTGGGAAATCATTGAAGAAAACGGGATAGTTGTAATCGTGTCAGAGGATGAAACCTGGGGAAGAGATGCACTTGCTCCTCACCTGGAGAACAGGTAAGCTTTAAGTATCTTCATAAATATATTGATTCTGTTGGATGAGGACCATCTGACATAAACTAATTTATAGGTACCTGAGACGAAGTCTCAAGTGACCTTTTCCAATCGTGTTTTGTCTGTCGTGCATCTTTAAACAATTACATTTTCGATTTCTTCTCAAAAACACCTGAACCATATTGAAATTGTGAATTATATGGTCCTAACGGCCTACGGGCCTGAGGGAGGGGACCAAAAGGGGTCAAAATAGTAAAAAGATATGCTGGAACTAATAGTCTTCATAAATGGAAAGGTCTTAAGGTGCTTTATCAAAACTGTGAATTTCCTGCCCCCAAGACTTCACATCCCCCACCCCTCTGGAGAGGGGGTGACATTTACTCTAATATATATATAAAAATGACACTTTTTGATATTTTGTTCAGTATACCTCCCCCCACACTTCGCAGTTAGTGGGGGGGATACTGTAATCAGAAATCAGCCCGTCCTTCCGTCTCTCTGTCCAAAGAAATTTGTTGTCTGGACAGCTCCTCAATTTCAACGAAACTTCACACAGATATCAAGGACCATGTGCAGATGAACATGTAACATTTCTTTTCTCAAAACTATGGTTGCTATGGTAACTGGCCACTATAAACATGTTTTCTGTAGAAAAAGTTTGTCCGGACAACTCCTCTTAAACTGTTTGGCCAATTTCAATGAAACTTTACACAGATTTAAATTAAAGGACCATGTGTAGATGTGCATGTATAAGTCAGCCATTGGCTTACTGTTCTAAGCGCACCTACAGCCCACGTTCACCTTTGTTCAAGAAAAGAGCATGAATGCAGTATAATCAAAATCTATCAAACAGTTCTAACCACAAGGATTTGCCAATACAAACTCAAGTCTTTTAACAAAACACTCAAAAGGGAAATTTTCTCTGAATATGATTTTATTTAGGCCACCATTATCGGATGGTGGGCTAATAAATTCATCCTGCGTCCGTGGTCTGTCGTCTTTCGTCAGTCAAACAATTTTTGTCTCGCCTCGAAGATAGTCGAGAAAGCAAGACTTATATGTTACTTTTCCAGCGGCGGCGGCGACATCAACATTTGCGTTAAAGTCCAATTTTCTCAGTGTTAAAGCTATCCGATTGCATTGAAAGTTGCTCACATTACTCAAACCATCATACGAAATACCTTACCTCAACTTAAAAGAAATTGTGTTACAAGTTTTGGTGTTTCGGGGCAAAAACATGGGAATTTTGAGAATTTGCGTTAAAGTCCACTTTTTATAGTGTAACTGATATCCGATCAAATTGAAACTTAAATTTGTTACTAATATCATCATACTGAACATCTTATTGAAATTTGGGGGAAATTAATTTGCAGGTTCTGTTGTTTTGGGGCAAAAACATGGGAATTTTGAATATTTGCATTAAAGTCAACTTTTTATAGTGTTACTGATATCCGATCAAATTGAAACTTTAAGTGTTTACTAATATCATCATACTGAACATCTTACTGAAATTTGAAGGAAATAAATTTGCAGATTTTGCTATTTTGGGGTAAAAACATGGGAATTTTGAGAATTTGTGTGAAAGTCCTATTTTTATAGTGTAACTGATATCCGATCAAATTGAAACTTAAAGTATTTACTAATATTATCATTCTGAACAGTTTACTGAAATTTGGAGGAAATTAATTCGCAGGTTTTGCTGTTTTGGGGCAAAAACATGGGAATTTTGAGCGTTTGCGTTGAAGTCCAATTTTTATAGTGTTATTGATATGTAATTAAATAGAAACTTGGCCAAGTTTCTGATAGCATCTTGCTGTTTTTATTTTCTCATACTAATTTTACGTAACATTATCGGCAAAGTGGAAAAGGCGAGACATGTAATTACACGTAATTCTTGTTGTTACCGTTATAACTTGAGAAGTACTAGATAGATTTTTCTCAAATTTCAAATGCAATTTTCTCTTGGTCCTTAGTTGTTCTGTATTGATTTTAGGACTGATCGGGAAAACACAATGGCTTGGAGATGATCATCTTGGATTTTGACAATGAAGTTTTGTTACCCTTATATCTTAAGAAGACTCAAGTACTGGCTGGATCTTTCCCAAATCTCATATGCAGGTTCCCTGTAGTTGTGCTGTATTGATTTAGGAAATTCTAAAAACCACAATGGGTGCAAGACGATCATCTTGGATTTTGACAATGAAGTTTTGTTACCCTTATATCTTGTGAAGTACTGGATGGATCTTTCCAAAATTTCATATGCAGGTTCTCCTTTGTGTGTAGTTGTGCTGTATTGATTTTGGGACTGATTAGAAAAACAAAATAGCTGCCAGGTGGCGATCTTGGATTTAGACAATGAAAATGTGTAACATGTTTAACTTGAGAAGTACTGGATTGATCTTTCCCCCATTTCTTATACAGGTTCCCCTTGGTGCCTAGTTGTGTTGTATTGATTTTGGGACTGATTGGAAAAACAAAAAAAGGCTGCTAGTCGGCCATCTTTGATTTCAACAATGAAATGTTGTTACCGTTATATCTTGATAAGTACTGGATGAATCTTTCCCAATTTCACATACAGGTTCCCCTTGGTGCCTAGTTGCGTTCTACATGTATTGATTTTGGGACTGATCGAAAAAACAAAATGGCTGCCAGGCGACCATGTTTGATTTTTTACAGTGAAAATTTATTTAGAAGTACTGGATGGAACTTTCATATGCAGGTCCCTCTTGGTCCTTAGTTGTGCTGTATGAAATTTTGGTGCCATTATATCTTGAGCAGTACTGGAGGGATACTTTCCAAATTTCATAGGCATTGTCTGTTTGGTCCTTAGTTTTACATGGTCTAATTTTTGGACTGCTACAGGGGAAAAATATGGCCGCCAAATGGCCATCTTGTTTGTTCACTATGAAAGTATATTATGGTTATTTTTTAAGAAATACTAGATGGATTTGGAATTTGGAACTTATCTTAAAAACAAAATTTCTGACACAAGAGACCTTCTTTAAACAATTATTATTTTCAAGGGAAATTCATTGAACTAAGATTAAGTAAATAAATGAAAGTTAAAACAAGAAGGAAAAGATCCATCTTTGCAAGAATGAATGAAAAATCATCAATGGTGGGTGCCAATGTCAATGTTAGACTTACCCTTTGTATTTTGCTAGGGCACTGTGTTTGTTAGGTTGAATATATGTTATAAATGTTAAATAGGGGTTAATTGGAAGTCAAATTGTACTTCAACTTCTGGGTAAAAACAATGCACTGGGAACTGGAAGGAATCTATTTCTTATTGGAATATGTATTTATCATTTCCATTATTCAGACAAATTTCATGTTGTAACATAATTCTGACACATTTAAACAAGCAAACATTAATAATTACATCTGTCATTCCCCAAGTTTATGCTTCAATGTTTCATTTCTTTCCTGTTTCAGGCTGAAATGCGTTTGTATCCAGGAAGTGCCTTATGAGAAATGTGGAGGTAATACTGTTGCCATGGTAACTGTGTGGTCCCTGAAGGGTTAGGCTGAACCTTTGCCATGGTAACTGTGTGGTCCCTGAAGGGTTAAGGCTGAACCTTTGCCATGGTAACTGTGTGGTCCCTGAAGGGTTAAGGCTGAACCTGTAGCCATGGTAACTGTGGTCCCTGAAGGGTTAAGGCTGAACCTTTGCCATGATGGTAACTGTGTGGTCCCTGAAGGGTTAAGGCTGAACCTGTAGCCATGGTAACTGTGTGGTCCCTGAAGGGTTAAGGCAGATTGATCTGTTGACTATCATCCAAGTGTCAAGTTATTGAGGTTGTTATTTGAGAAATATTCAAATAATTTTAGTGTCTATAAAAAATGTAATAATTTTCTGTGATCATGTATCATTTTGTGTTGTAGTTTGTTTGTTGTGGAACTATAACCCTATGTTTCCATGGCAATATCACCTTACTTTAGCCTGACATTTTCATGGAGATAGCATGCCTCTTTTGTGCTGTAGTATACAAGGATGATAGGTATTACCCTATTTTGTAAATCTTGATGATGCCTGCTTATACAATTGTTGACTTTTAAACATGTTACTATATTCTGTACTATATCAATATGTCCATTCATATTAGACTCTATGGTTGTTATATACTCTCAGTTGTATGGGAACAGGGAAGTGATTTTGTTTAAACTGTGCATCATATTAATATTTGTTTTCCATTTACATTACCGGTACATTGTTTTTGACATTTGATGAAAAAATATTGTTGATGTGACTAACTATCATGTGCTTTTCTTCATCTCTTTACTGATATTGCTTCTATACACATAGATTTATCAAGATGTTTTAACTGACCGGATTTAGTGTATATTTATTACATAAAATGTTCTTTATAACATTATTTTTATCTTTGTTTTGTGTTTTATCTTATATACGGGAGCGTTCCTACTCTATTAATATCAGTGTGTGCTTGAATTGTTTAAACAGAGGATAAAATATGTAAAACTTTTAACCCATCATCATCAGATGTTGGGCTATTCAAATTGCCTTGCGTCTGTGGTCCATCCTTAAACAATGTTTGTGATCACTGTTTCTGGAGAAGTACTTCTTTTGATCATGAGCTGATTAAAAAAACAGCATGGTGCGACAGGTGGCCATCTTGGATTTTGACATTAATAGTTTGTGATTGCTTTTTCTTGAGAAGTACCTGATTGATCTTTCTCAAATTGCATATTATCCTATTGGTTCCTAGTTGTTTATTTTCCAGTTTTTTAATTGATCTGAAAAACAATATGGCTGACAGATGGCCATCTTGTATTTGACTATGAAAATATACAAGAGACCTTCTTTCAACTATGAATAATTTTAGGTCACTTGAGACTTCGTCTTTTGTCCGTTGTCGTTCATCGTGCGTCGTCCATCCATGACCAATTTACATTTTCGATGTTTTCTTAAAACCCCCTGAACCAATTTGAGTGAAATTTGGCAGGAACCTTCCCTAGCCAAAGATGCACCAAACTTGTAAATTATATAGCCCTAAGCTTTATTAAAATTGTGAATTTCAACCCCCTCCCCATTTAAGGTTCCTCCATAAGAAAGGGTTGAAGTTTACTATAGTTTATATAGGAAAATGGTACTTTTGGATATATTTTGTTCATTTTCATTTGGAAATAATTGAAACTTGGTAGTGTGGACGGGCTCAAAAGATTGAAATTGGCTAATATTTCAACAATCCTCTTCTCCAGACCAAGATAGGCTGGATTCATTGAATACCATTCACCAATGGAAAGGTCTTAAGGTGCTTGGTTGCCACCTGGGGAAGGGGTGAAGTTTACTATAGTTTATATATTTAAATGACACTTGACATTTTGATATTGGAAGAATGTCGACCAAGGCCTACCCCTGGGCCCGGGGCTGTGGAGAGGGGCTCAAAAGGGGTCAAATTGGCTAAAATTTCAACAATTTTCTTCTCTAGACCCAGCAGATATGCTTGCATTAAATATTATTTAAATGATATGCATCATACAGTTGTTTCGTCCTTCTGGGACTCGTCAGTGATGTTAGGGGGAAAAGATGGGAATCCAAAAATATGGCGTTCAAAATGGCGAGATTCGTCAACTTGGATTCAGACACGATTTCAGAGTTTATATTGTAACGAATGTGCATGGTAGGCCCATGGCGAGTGTGAGCATTGAGCGATCAGCTGTTGTTTGTTTACATCTTACCCCTGGTATGTTTGAGATGTTATAAATACAGAACGTTTATAATTAGAAAATTAAACGAGACTTGCCTGTAAGTTGAAGTTTGCATTCCTAGAATTCAGGTTTCAAAGTTGCAGTGTATCGAATAATTAATAAGTATACATGTACATCATAAACAAAATAAGATGTATATGTATGTACTGAATGTTTAATATCAGGGTGGGTAAGTGAACCCAGTCACCACAGGGTGGGCATGTGATCCCCACTTGTTCCCTTGTCAAATATGAAAAGATCGTCTTGATTGTTTAACTGATGAATCTACAACAAAAACTATACTATTATCTGTCACTGACATGCTATTTACATTTTAACATCTGTAAAGTCAGTACTCTTTGTCCTGATACCAGAGCTATCAACATTTTAAGCTTATGTGTTAATTGCTCTAAAGAAATATCGGCAAATTTCACATTTCTAAGATATTCTATTACACTATGGAAACTTCCCAAATATCCGAGTATCTTGGGATAGAAGGTTAATATTGAATTAAACACACCTCGCATAAATCTCTGTAATAAAGGATGCTGCCCTAAAGGGATATTGTCAATAGGAAGAATTAAAGATGCTAAACTACTACGAGCAGTGGTAACTGCACTATGTCTTAAATGTTCTACAAAATACAAGGAAGCTAAAAAATCTAAAACTTGACTTATAGTTGGAGTCAATACACTGCATCGTTTCTCTACTGTATAGCTATTAAGGTAAGTATTGTATTGTTTCTTAGTGGAATCCCTCCAGGAGTCCACATGCACTGAAACTGTTCTGGCTGATAAATTGTGTCCCTCATAAAGCCTCCTGACACCAAACATACCAGCAGCTAAAGTTTCTTGTGGAGGGGGTGAACAATCTCTGGTTTGTGTGCCAGGGTCAGAAGTTGTCCTGTTGTCCCGAAGTAGGACTGTTGGGGCTAAACTCATCCGGAGGACCAATGGGTACCAACTCTGAGTTGGCCGTTTCTCAACAGTAATGAATGGATTTGGCATAAATTTGGTAAGAAACGTCCATAGGGGAAGGGGAACAGATTTGCATAATTTTGGTGACTCTGACCCCTAAGGGCCCCGAGGGGTGGGGCGCAATAGAGTAAATAGAGGTCATTCCTTTTAATCTCTTCTCGTAAAGTAATGAATGAATTTGGTCAGAAACATCCTTTGGGTAAGGGGAACAGATTTTGCATAAATGGTGACTCTGACCCCCAAGGGGCCTGAGGGGCGGGGCCCCATAGCGAAAACAGAGGTAATTCGTTTCAATCGCTACTACACTTTAAGTTTTGATTCTATCATTACCAAATTTTGTCAGAAATACCTGGGGGGGGGGGGCAGGGGAAGGGAATATATTTTGCATCAATGAAGACTCTGGCACCTAAGGGCCTAGAGAGGCGGGGCCCAATAGGGGAAATAGAGATAATTCCCTAAATCTCTTCTTGTCGTAAATTAATGAATGGATTAGGCCTAAATTTGGTCAGAAACATCCTTGGGGGAGGGGGAACAGATTTTGCATAAATGGTGACTCTGACCCCCAAGGGGCCAGAGGGTCGGGGCCCAGTAGGGGTAATTTCTTTCAATCGCTACAGACCCATACATGTTCGCTGTTCCACTTTAAGTGTACCGTTTTCGTAGCATTTCCGTAGCACTTCCGTAGCACTTCTGTACCATTACTGAAGTATTTCCGTATCGTTTGTGTAGCATTTCCGTACCATTATCATAGCATTACCGTACCGTAGCACTAGCGTCATTTACAAAACGTTTGCGAAACGTTCGGTTAAATAATTTTACGGAATAAATCTGACGAAACGAATAGTTCATGTTTTTATAAGCTGCATAAACTCAGAATTTTGTAATAATCTCAGTCTTAAAAATTAACAAAACAAAAAACAAGGCTTTTATCAATATGTATGAATTTGACAAAATTTAACATGAAATTTAATTAAATTAAATGAAAATATCAAGGTCATATGCCCCAGCCAATCGGACAACATTGGGCCTTTCCAGCAAGCTCGGAAGAAAATACCCGAGGTGTTCCGACTGATGCCCATGGCTACCTGTCAGAGTACGTCAGGTCTTTTTGACGGAAAAAATTAATACATGTTCCAATATAACCGATATTTGATATTGTTCTCAATTACTTTTAAGGCATGTCTGTTTGTTTCACTCTCGTACCATTATCTTGATGGCAAAGCAAACATTAAACACAATCGTAAGCATGTGTACACGCTGGATCTCCACTTTCGGTTTCAGCACATGTTTTCCTATGCATTATGGGTATTTTGTTTCGTTTATATGTGTGATTGTGTTGATCAGTTTTTATAAAACTCCGTTAATGTGATTGACCATTTGCAAGCGTCATCCGTAGCATTTCCGTACCGTTTGTGTAGCATTTCTGTACTGTTCGTGTAGCATTTACGTACCGTTTGCGTAGCATTTCCGTAACATTTGAGTAGCATTTCCGAAGCACTTCGGTACCCTTTGCTTCTAAGATGGAGAACAGTGAACGTGTACGGGTCTGTACTAGTCATAATGGTATGAATTAATTATGACCAACTTTGGTTAGAAATGTACCTTGGGGGAACAGTATAAATGGTGACTCTGACCCCTAAGGGGCCCAATAGGGGAAATAGAGGTAATTCCTTTAAATCTCTTATTATCACAAAGTTATAAATGAATTTGAACCAAATTCAATCAGTCACATCCTTGGGGAAAGGGGAACAGATTTTACATAAACAGTAACAGAGGGGCAGGGCCCAATATGGGTAAATTATTTCAATCGCTACTAGTCATCAAGTTATAAATGGATTTGAACCAAATTACGTCAGAAACATCCTTGGGGTAAGGGGAACAGATTTTGCATAAATGGTGACTCTGACCCCTAAGGGGCCAGATGGTTGGGGCCCAATAAGGGAAATAGAGGTAATTCCTTTCAATCGCCATTCGTCATAAAGTTATGAATGGATTTGTCCCAAATCTGGTCAGAAACATCCTTGGGGAAAGGGGAAAAGATTTTGCATAAATGGTGACTCTGACCCCCAAGGGGCCTGAGAAGCGGGGCCCAATAGGGGAAATAGAGTAATTCCTTTTAATCGCTACTAGCTACCTGGTCAGAACCATCCTTGGGGGAAGGAGAACAGATTTTGAAGTAATGGTAACTCTGACCCCCAAGGGGCTAGAGGGTCGGTCCCGATAGGGGAAATTGGTGTTATTCCATTCAATCGCTACTAGTCATAAAGTTATGAATCAATTATGAGCGAATTTGGTTAGAAACATCCTTGGGGGAAGGAAAACAGATTTTGGATAAATGGTAACTTTGTCCCCCAAAGGGCCAGAGGGTTGGGCCCAATAAGGGAAAAAGATTTCTTCTGAACTACCGTCGGGCTTAGATACCTTATATTTGACTGGTAGCTTCCTTGATGAAGCCAAATAAAGTTTGCGAAAAGAAACGAGTCAAATCTGTAATAACCATTAAACGACATCTTCTAATAAACCAAAAGCCCTAGAAGCATGATATTTAACTGAAAGATTCCATGGATGAAGCCCAACAAAGTTTGTGAAAAATAATGACCTTGACCTTTATTCAAGGTCACAAGGGTCAAAACTGTTAAACTTTCAAACGGCTTCTTCTGAATTACCAAAAACCATAAAAGCATGATATTTGGCTGAAAGGTTCCTTGGATGAAGCCCGACAAACTTTGCAAAAAGAAATGACCGTGACCCATATTAAAGGTCACAAAGGTTTAATCTGTTAAAACCTTTAAACAACTTCTGTTGATTAACCATAAGCCCTAGAGACATGCTATTTTGCTGAAAGGTTCCTCTGATGAAGTCCGACAAAATGTGCAAAAAACAATTACCTTGACCCATATTCAAGGTCGTAGGCGTCAAATCTGTTGACATTTAAATGACTTCTTCTGGAATACCAAAAGCCCTAGAAGTATGATATTTGGCTGAAAGTTTCTTTGGATAAAGCTTGACAAGGCTTGCGAAAAGAAATGACCTTGACCCATATTCCAATAACCAATAGGCCTAGATACATGATATTTGGCTGGTAGCTTCCTTGGAAGAAGGCAAACAAAATTTGCAAATGAAAATGACACTGTAATACAAGGTCACGGGCTAAAATATTTTTAGCTCACCTGGCCCGAAGGGCCAAGTCAGCTTATGTGATGGTGCAGCGTCCGTCGTCCGTCCGTCCGTCCTGCGTCCGTCAACTTTTTCCTTTAAACGACTTCTTCTATATACTGAAGGGCCTTGTGACATGAAATTTGGCTGGTAGCTTTCTTGGAAGGAGCTTAACAAAGTTTGCGAAAAAAAATCACTTTGACCTAATTTCAAGGTCACAGAGGTCAAAAATGTCGAAACCTTCGAACAACTTCTTCTAAAATGCCGTCAGCCATTGAGACCTCATATTTGTCGGGTAGCTTCCTTGGATGAAGCCGAATAAAGTTTGCTAAAAGAAACGACCTTGACCCATATTCAAGGTCACAGTGAGGTTTAATTTATTAGCTCACCTGGCCCGAAGGGCCAAGTGAGCTTATGTGATGGTGCGTCGTCCGTCCGTCCGTCCTGCGTCTGTCAACTTTTTCCTTTAAACGACTTCTTCTGAAATACTGAAAGGCCCAGTGACATGAAATTTGGCTGGTAGATTTCTTGGAAAGAGCTGAACAAAGTTTGCGAAAAAAAATCACTTCGACCTAATTTCAAGGTCACTGGGGTCAAAAATGTCGAAACATTCAAACAACTTCTTCTAAAATGCCGTCAGGCATAGAGACTTCATATTTGACCAGTAGCTTCCTTGGATGAAGCCAAATAAAGTTTGCGAAAAAAAAATGACCTTGACCAATATTCAAGGTCACAGTCAGGTTTAATTTAACCTTTAAACGACTTCTTCTGAAATACCAAAAGCCCTAGAAACATGGCATTTGGCTGAAAGTTTCCTTGGATGAAGCCCAATAAAGTTTGCGAAAAGAAATGACCTTGACTTATATTCAAGGTCACAGGGGTCAAATATGTTAAAACTTTTGAACGACTTCTTCTGAAATACCAAAAGCCCTGGAAGCATGATATTTGGCTGAAAGGTTCCTTGGATGAAGCCCGACAAATTTTGCAAAAAAAAAATGACCTTGACCTATATTCAAGGTCACAGGGGTCAAATCTGCTAAAACCTTTAAACGACTTTTTTTGAAATACCAAAAGCCCAAGAAGCTTGATATTTGGCTGAAATGTTTCTTGGATGAAGCCCGACAAAGTTTGCGAAAAGAAATGACCTTGACTTATATTCAAGGTCACAGGGGTCAAATCTGTTAAAACATTCAAAAGACTTCTTCTGAAGTACCAAAAGCCCTGGAAGCATGACATTTGGTTGAAAGGTTTCTTGGATGAAGCCCGACAAAGTTTGCGAAAAAAAATGACCTTGATCTTTATTTGCCTAGAGACATGATATTTAGCTGGTAGCGTCCTGGGATGAAGCCAAACAAAATTTGAAAATGAAAATGATGTTGTCTTATAAGGTCACAGGGGTAAAATATGTTTAAATCTTAAGATGTCCTTCTAAATGTCTTGCATTAAAAGATTTTAGGGGACTTTAGGGTTACACTATAATATAAGTCAGAGATTAATACCAGGTGAGTGATGCTGGCCCATTGGGCCTCTTGTTTTAACCTTTAAACGACTTCTTCTAATAAACCAAAATCCCTAGAAGCATGATATTTGGCTGAAAGGTTCCTTGGATGAAGCCCGACAAAGTTTGGGAAAGGACATGACCTTGACCTATATTCAAGGTCACAGGGGTCAAATCTGTTAAAACCTTTAAATGACTTCTTCTGAAATACCAAAAGCCCTAGAAGCATGATATTTGGCTGACAGGTTCCTTGGATGAAGCCCAACAAAGTTTGCGAAAAGAAATGACCTTGATCTTTATTCAAGGTCACAGGGGTGAAATCTGTTAAAACATTTAAACGACTTCTTCTGAAGTACCAAAAGCCCTAGAAGCATGATATTTGGCTGAAAGGTTCCTTGGATGAACCCCGACAAAGTTTGCGAAACGAAATGACCTTGACCTATATTCAAGGTCACAGGGGTCAAATCTGTTAAAACCTTTTAATGACTTCTTCTGAAATACCCAAAACCCTAGAAGCATGATATTTGGCTGAAAGGTTCCTTGGATGAAGCCCGACAAATTTTGCAAAAAAAAAATGACCTTGACCTATATTCAAGGTCACAGGGGTCAAATCTGCTAAAACCTTTAAACGACTTTTTTTGAAATACCAAAAGCCCAAGAAGCTTGATATTTGGCTGAAATGTTTCTTGGATGAAGCCCGACAAAGTTTGCGAAAAGAAATGACCTTGACTTATATTCAAGGTCACAGGGGTCAAATCTGTTAAAACATTCAAAAGACTTCTTCTGAAGTACCAAAAGCCCTGGAAGCATGACATTTGGTTGAAAGGTTTCTTGGATGAAGCCCGACAAAGTTTGCGAAAAAAAATGACCTTGATCTTTATTTGCCTAGAGACATGATATTTAGCTGGTAGCGTCCTGGGATGAAGCCAAACAAAATTTGAAAATGAAAATGATGTTGTCTTATAAGGTCACAGGGGTAAAATATGTTTAAATCTTAAGATGTCCTTCTAAATGTCTTGCATTAAAAGATTTTAGGGGACTTTAGGGTTACACTATAATATAAGTCAGAGATTAATACCAGGTGAGTGATGCTGGCCCATTGGGCCTCTTGTTTTAACCTTTAAACGACTTCTTCTAATAAACCAAAATCCCTAGAAGCATGATATTTGGCTGAAAGGTTCCTTGGATGAAGCCCGACAAAGTTTGGGAAAGGACATGACCTTGACCTATATTCAAGGTCACAGGGGTTAAATCTGTTAAAACCTTTAAATGACTTCTTCTGAAATACCAAAAACCCTAGAAGCATGATATTTGGCTGACAGGTTCCTTGGATGAAGCCCAACAAAGTTTGCGAAAAGAAATGACCTTGATCTTTATTCAAGGTCACAGGGGTGAAATCTGTTAAAACATTTAAACGACTTCTTCTGAAGTACCAAAAGCCCTAGAAGCATGATATTTGGCTGAAAGGTTCCTTGGATGAACCCCGACAAAGTTTGCGAAACGAAATGACCTTGACCTATATTCAAGGTCACAGGGGTCAAATCTGTTAAAACCTTTTAATGACTTCTTCTGAAATACCCAAAACCCTAGAAGCATGATATTTGGCTGAAAGGTTCCTTGGAAGAAGCCCAACAAAGTTTGTGAAAAGAAATGACCTTGACCTATATTCAAGGTTACAGGGGTCAAATCTGTTAAAAGATTTAAACGACTTCTTCTGAAGTAACAAAAGCCCTAGAAGCATGATTTTTGGCTGAAAGGTTTCTTGGATGAATCCCAACAAGGTGTGCGAAAGGAAATGACCTTGATCTTTATTCAAGGTCACAGGGGTCAAATCTGTTAAAACATTTAAATGACTTCCTTTGAAATACTAAAAATCCTAGAAACATGGTATTTGGCTGGAAGGTTCTTTGGATGAAGCCCAACAAAGTGTGCGAAAGAAAATGACCTTGACCTATATTCAAGGTCACAGGGGTCAAATCTGTTAAAACCTTTAAATGACTTCTTCTGAAATACCAAAAACCCTAGAAGCATGATATTTGGCTGACAGGTTCCTTGGATGAAGCCCAACAAAGTTTGCGAAAAGAAATGACCTTGATCTTTATTCAAGGTCACAGGGGTGAAATCTGTTAAAACATTTAAACGACTTCTTCTGAAGTACCAAAAGCCCTAGAAGCATGATATTTGGCTGAAAGGTTCCTTGGATGAACCCCGACAAAGTTTGCGAAAAGAAATGACCTTGACCTATATTCAAGGTCACCGGGGTCAAATCTGTTAAAACCTTTTAATGACTTCTTCTGAAATACCCAAAACCCTAGAAGCATGATATTTGGCTGAAAGGTTCCTTGGAAGAAGCCCAACAAAGTTTGTGAAAAGAAATGACCTTGACCTATATTCAAGGTTACAGGGGTCAAATCTGTTAAAAGATTTAAACGACTTCTTCTGAAGTAACAAAAGCCCTAGAAGCATGATTTTTGGCTGAAAGGTTTCTTGGATGAATCCCAACAAAGTGTGCGAAAGGAAATGACCTTGATCTTTATTCAAGGTCACAGGGGTCAAATCTGTTAAAACATTTAAATGACTTCCTTTGAAATACTAAAAATCCTAGAAACATGGTATTTGGCTGGAAGGTTCTTTGGATGAAGCCCAACAAAGTGTGCGAAAGAAAATGACCTTGACCTATATTCAAGGTCACAGAGGTCAAATCTGTTGAAAGATTTAAACGACTTCTTCTGAAGTACCAAAAGCCCTAGAAGCAGGGTTTTTGGCTGAAAGGTTCCTTGGATGAATCCCAACAAAGTGTGCGAAAGGAAATGACCTTGACTTATATTCAAGGTCACAGGGGTCAAATCTGTTAAAACATTTAAATGTCTTCTTCTGAAATACTAAAAGCCCTAGAAACATGATATTTGGCTGAAAGGTTCCTTGGATGAAGCCCAACAAAGTGTGAGAAAGGAAATGACCTTGACCTATATTCAAGGTCACAGGGGTCAAATCTGTTAAAAGATTTAAACGACTTCTTCTGAAGTACCAAAAGCCCTAGAAGCAGGGTTTTTGGCTGAAAGGTTCCTTGGATGAATCCCAACAAAGTGTGCGAAAGGAAATGACCTTGACTTATATTCAAGGTCACAGGGGTCAAATCTGTTAAAACATTTAAATGTCTTCTTCTGAAATACTAAAAGCCCTAGAAACATGATATTTGGCTGAAAGGTTCCTTGGATGAAGCCCAACAAAGTGTGAGAAAGGAAATGACCTTGACCTATATTCAAGGTCACAGGGGTCAAATCTGTTAAAAGATTTAAACGACTTCTTCTGAAGTACCAAAAGCCCTAGAAGCAGGGTTTTTGGCTGAAAGGTTCCTTGGATGAATCCCAACAAAGTGTGCGAAAGGAAATGACCTTGACCTATATTCAAGGTCACAGGGGTCAAATCTGTTAAAAGATTTCAACGACTTCTCCTGAAATACCAAAAGCCCTAGAAGCATGATTTTTGGCTGAAAGGTTTCTTGGATGAATCCCAACAAAGTGTGCAAAAGGAAATGACCTTGATCTTTATTCAAGGTCACAGGGGTCAAATCTGTTAAAACATTTAAATGACTTCCTTTGAAATACTATAAATCCTAGAAACATGGTATTTGGCTGAAAGGTTCCTTGGATGAAGCCCGACAAAGTTTGGGAAAGGACATGACCTTGACCTATATTCAAGGTCACAGGGGTCAAATCTGTTAAAACCTTTAAATGACTTCTTCTGAAATACCAAAAGCCCTAGAAGCATGATATTTGGCTGACAGGTTCCTTGGATGAAGCCCAACAAAGTTTGCGAAAAGAAATGACCTTGATCTTTATTCAAGGTCACAGGGGTGAAATCTGTTAAAACATTTAAACGACTTCTTCTGAAGTACCAAAAGCCCTAGAAGCATGATATTTGGCTGAAAGGTTCCTTGGATGAACCCCGACAAAGTTTGCGAAACGAAATGACCTTGACCTATATTCAAGGTCACAGGGGTCAAATCTGTTAAAACCTTTTAATGACTTCTTCTGAAATACCCAAAACCCTAGAAGCATGATATTTGGCTGAAAGGTTCCTTGGATGAAGCCCGACAAATTTTGCAAAAAAAAAATGACCTTGACCTATATTCAAGGTCACAGGGGTCAAATCTGCTAAAACCTTTAAACGACTTTTTTTGAAATACCAAAAGCCCAAGAAGCTTGATATTTGGCTGAAATGTTTCTTGGATGAAGCCCGACAAAGTTTGCGAAAAGAAATGACCTTGACTTATATTCAAGGTCACAGGGGTCAAATCTGTTAAAACATTCAAAAGACTTCTTCTGAAGTACCAAAAGCCCTGGAAGCATGACATTTGGTTGAAAGGTTTCTTGGATGAAGCCCGACAAAGTTTGCGAAAAAAAATGACCTTGATCTTTATTTGCCTAGAGACATGATATTTAGCTGGTAGCGTCCTGGGATGAAGCCAAACAAAATTTGAAAATGAAAATGATGTTGTCTTATAAGGTCACAGGGGTAAAATATGTTTAAATCTTAAGATGTCCTTCTAAATGTCTTGCATTAAAAGATTTTAGGGGACTTTAGGGTTACACTATAATATAAGTCAGAGATTAATACCAGGTGAGTGATGCTGGCCCATTGGGCCTCTTGTTTTAACCTTTAAACGACTTCTTCTAATAAACCAAAATCCCTAGAAGCATGATATTTGGCTGAAAGGTTCCTTGGATGAAGCCCGACAAAGTTTGGGAAAGGACATGACCTTGACCTATATTCAAGGTCACAGGGGTTAAATCTGTTAAAACCTTTAAATGACTTCTTCTGAAATACCAAAAACCCTAGAAGCATGATATTTGGCTGACAGGTTCCTTGGATGAAGCCCAACAAAGTTTGCGAAAAGAAATGACCTTGATCTTTATTCAAGGTCACAGGGGTGAAATCTGTTAAAACATTTAAACGACTTCTTCTGAAGTACCAAAAGCCCTAGAAGCATGATATTTGGCTGAAAGGTTCCTTGGATGAACCCCGACAAAGTTTGCGAAACGAAATGACCTTGACCTATATTCAAGGTCACAGGGGTCAAATCTGTTAAAACCTTTTAATGACTTCTTCTGAAATACCCAAAACCCTAGAAGCATGATATTTGGCTGAAAGGTTCCTTGGAAGAAGCCCAACAAAGTTTGTGAAAAGAAATGACCTTGACCTATATTCAAGGTTACAGGGGTCAAATCTGTTAAAAGATTTAAACGACTTCTTCTGAAGTAACAAAAGCCCTAGAAGCATGATTTTTGGCTGAAAGGTTTCTTGGATGAATCCCAACAAGGTGTGCGAAAGGAAATGACCTTGATCTTTATTCAAGGTCACAGGGGTCAAATCTGTTAAAACATTTAAATGACTTCCTTTGAAATACTAAAAATCCTAGAAACATGGTATTTGGCTGGAAGGTTCTTTGGATGAAGCCCAACAAAGTGTGCGAAAGAAAATGACCTTGACCTATATTCAAGGTCACAGGGGTCAAATCTGTTAAAACCTTTAAATGACTTCTTCTGAAATACCAAAAACCCTAGAAGCATGATATTTGGCTGACAGGTTCCTTGGATGAAGCCCAACAAAGTTTGCGAAAAGAAATGACCTTGATCTTTATTCAAGGTCACAGGGGTGAAATCTGTTAAAACATTTAAACGACTTCTTCTGAAGTACCAAAAGCCCTAGAAGCATGATATTTGGCTGAAAGGTTCCTTGGATGAACCCCGACAAAGTTTGCGAAAAGAAATGACCTTGACCTATATTCAAGGTCACCGGGGTCAAATCTGTTAAAACCTTTTAATGACTTCTTCTGAAATACCCAAAACCCTAGAAGCATGATATTTGGCTGAAAGGTTCCTTGGAAGAAGCCCAACAAAGTTTGTGAAAAGAAATGACCTTGACCTATATTCAAGGTTACAGGGGTCAAATCTGTTAAAAGATTTAAACGACTTCTTCTGAAGTAACAAAAGCCCTAGAAGCATGATTTTTGGCTGAAAGGTTTCTTGGATGAATCCCAACAAAGTGTGCGAAAGGAAATGACCTTGATCTTTATTCAAGGTCACAGGGGTCAAATCTGTTAAAACATTTAAATGACTTCCTTTGAAATACTAAAAATCCTAGAAACATGGTATTTGGCTGGAAGGTTCTTTGGATGAAGCCCAACAAAGTGTGCGAAAGAAAATGACCTTGACCTATATTCAAGGTCACAGAGGTCAAATCTGTTGAAAGATTTAAACGACTTCTTCTGAAGTACCAAAAGCCCTAGAAGCAGGGTTTTTGGCTGAAAGGTTCCTTGGATGAATCCCAACAAAGTGTGCGAAAGGAAATGACCTTGACTTATATTCAAGGTCACAGGGGTCAAATCTGTTAAAACATTTAAATGTCTTCTTCTGAAATACTAAAAGCCCTAGAAACATGATATTTGGCTGAAAGGTTCCTTGGATGAAGCCCAACAAAGTGTGAGAAAGGAAATGACCTTGACCTATATTCAAGGTCACAGGGGTCAAATCTGTTAAAAGATTTAAACGACTTCTTCTGAAGTACCAAAAGCCCTAGAAGCAGGGTTTTTGGCTGAAAGGTTCCTTGGATGAATCCCAACAAAGTGTGCGAAAGGAAATGACCTTGACTTATATTCAAGGTCACAGGGGTCAAATCTGTTAAAACATTTAAATGTCTTCTTCTGAAATACTAAAAGCCCTAGAAACATGATATTTGGCTGAAAGGTTCCTTGGATGAAGCCCAACAAAGTGTGAGAAAGGAAATGACCTTGACCTATATTCAAGGTCACAGGGGTCAAATCTGTTAAAAGATTTAAACGACTTCTTCTGAAGTACCAAAAGCCCTAGAAGCAGGGTTTTTGGCTGAAAGGTTCCTTGGATGAATCCCAACAAAGTGTGCGAAAGGAAATGACCTTGACCTATATTCAAGGTCACAGGGGTCAAATCTGTTAAAAGATTTCAACGACTTCTCCTGAAATACCAAAAGCCCTAGAAGCATGATTTTTGGCTGAAAGGTTTCTTGGATGAATCCCAACAAAGTGTGCGAAAGGAAATGACCTTGATCTTTATTCAAGGTCACAGGGGTCAAATCTGTTAAAACATTTAAATGACTTCCTTTGAAATACTATAAATCCTAGAAACATGGTATTTGGCTGGAAGGTTCTTTGGATGAAGCCCAACAAAGTGTGCGAAAGAAAATGACCTTGACCTATATTCAAGGTCACGGAGGTCAAATCTGTTGAAAGATTTAAACGACTTCTTCTGAAGTACCAAAAGCCCTAGAAGCATGATTTTTGGCTGAAAGGTTCCTTGGATGAATCCCAACAAAGTGTGCGAAAGGAAATGACCTTGACTTATATTCAAGGTCACAGGGGTCAAATCTGTTAAAACATTTAAATGTCTTCTTCTGAAATACTAAAAGCCCTAGAAACATGATATTTGGCTGAAAGGTTCCTTGGATGAAGCCCAACAAAGTGTGCGAAAGGAAATGACCTTGACCTATATTCAAGGTCACAGGGGTCAAATCTGTTAAAAGATTTCAACGACTTCTCCTGAAATACCAAAAGCCCTAGAAGCATAATATTTGGCTGAAAGGTGCCTTGGATGAATCCCAACAAAGTTTGCGAAATGAAATGACCTTGACCTATATTCAAGGTCACAGGAGTCAAATCTGTTAAAACATTGAAACGACTTCTTCTGAGGTACCAAATGCCTAGAGACATGATATTTGGCTGGTAGCGTCCTGGGATGAAGCCAAACAAAATTTGAAAATGCAAATGATGTTGTCTTATAAGGTCACAGGGGTAAAATATGTTTAAATCTTAACATGTTCTTCTAAATGTCTTACAGCAAAAGATTAGGGGACTTTAGGGTAACACAATAATATAAGTTCCATGTGTGTTTCTTTACTGGAAGAGTCTGATTTCAATCAATATCATCTGAGCTATTAACTCAAAGCCATTATTCATGTTATCTGAGGCAGAGTGCAAAGCGTTGACGTAACGTAGTCCAACATGGCGTCAGAAATGACGTCACAATAACCTGATTTAAATCAGTGTCATCTGAGCGATTGATTCAAAGCCATCATACATGTTATCTGAGGCGGAGTGCAAAGCTATGATATAACATAGCCCAACATGGCGTCAGAAATAACGTCATGTGATGTGGATTGCAAATTGTAGTATACAGTGTCATATCTTACAATTTGGTTTAGTAATGATATATAGGCAAAGGCAACACAGAATGTAAATATAGGGTAATTAACATTACCGATGGTGGGAAATTTCTATCAATCAATATGATGGACGATACAGGTAGGCTATATTACTAGTGTTTCTAAGTTCTTAATAAGAATATCATGTATTGATTTTTGAGTTTGTTTATGAAGATTAACTTCTGTTGAAAGAGTGAACAAAAAAATTGACCAAAAAATTGGATTTCGTTTGAATACATGCATGTTGTAACTTGATTTTATCATTTGAGTCTGATACTTGAAAACATTTCTAAAAGGAGTTTTCTATTTCTTTAATGTGTATGTACAGTATTTGAGTTTATATTATGGGATATACTTTATTTATTCACACATAAATAGCAGCTGTTGAGATGCATGAAAGACTTGTATTATCATCTGCATTTGTTCAATATGCTCTTCACGCATACAGTTGCCATTTCATTGGTAGAAGATACACTATTAAAGAAATGGAAAAAGAAACAACAGCAAAATTTGAAAAAAAAAACATTTTCAAGTTACATCTCTAAAATTCAATTTGGAGCAGGTTAATTCTTCATTTATTTACTTCTGATCATGCTTATTTGCTTTGGTTTTAGCTCACCTGGCCCGAAGGGCCAAGTGAGCTTATGTGATGGTGCAGCGTCCGTCCTGCGTCCGTCAACTTTTTCCTTTAAACGACTTCTTCTAAAATACTGAAAGGCCCAGTGACATGAAATTTGGCTGGTAGATTTCTTGGAAGGAGCTGAACAAAGTTTGCGAAAAAAAATCACTTTGACCAAATTTCAAGGTCACAGGGGTCAAAAATGTCGAAACGTTCAAACAACTTCTTCTAAAATACCGTCAGGCATAGAGACTTCATATTTGACCAGTAGCTTCCTTGGATGAAGCCAAATAAAGTTTGCGAAAAGGAACGACTTCTACTGAAATACCAAAAGACCTGGAAGCATGATATTTGGCTGAAAGGTTCCTTGGATGAATCCCAACAAAGTGTGCGAAAGGAAATGACCTTGATCTTTATTTGCCTAGAGACATGATATTTAGCTGGTAGCGTCCCGGGATGAAGCCAAACAAAATTTGAAAATGAAAATGATGTTGTCTTATAAGGTCACAGGGGTAAAATATGTTTAAATCTTAAGATGTTCTTCTAAATGTCTTACATTAAAAGATTTTAGGGGACTTTAGGGTTACACTATAATATAAGTCGAAGATTGATACCAGGTGAGCGATGCAGGCCCATTGGGCCTCTTGTTATAGTTAGTAAGTAACCTATCACAGGCTACGACGGCCATCATCTATGTTTGTACTTGGCTGAGCGGGCAGACACGAAATACAATTTATTGTCATTGCAAGTTTCACAGCAAGTTATAAGACTTTATTTAGTGTTGGAATGCACAATGGTGCTCTTATATAAATGTAAATCACACATCTGTGTAATGTGTGACGTCATTGAGGCACAACGTACCCGATACCTGTACCTATTCTGACACGCCCATTACATATTTATGTATTATCTGTGAGTGTAAGCATTGACTTTTTATCTAATTTCTTGGTGCAAGTAATGACAACAATCAGTACATGTTATGTGATTAAAATTATCAATCGTCATTAATGATCTTGTCAGAAAAATAAAACTGATCTAAATCGAAATTTTGCACACTCTGCATGCAATTCGAATCTAGTCCGTGACGTCTCAGCAACTCCAAGCTTAGAGACAGTGATACAATTTACACAATCTGATTTTACAGCTATCTAAATTACCTGTAGCCTTACCTGTCATACATATACTAGCCAAATGGCATTTGTGGTACCTGTAACGTTATGGCCAGTGAATTCGAAGGGCATTCATGATAATATAATTACCGATCCTCTAAATAGCAATATACACCGGCACAATTATTTTTATCCCTAGTCGTCCCCAGTGTTGGAAAAAAACTATTTTTTTTAAAAAAGGATTAAAGGAGATTTCAACAGAATCTAACTATATTTTATCAGTTTTTAACATTGGGCTAATAACCTAGGCAAAACCTGACACTGTTCATTAGGTTAAACTATATTTGTATCACATATATACGATGTTCTGAAATTTCAATTTTTCTAAGTTTTATTATTTTTGTAAAAATAGTGATGCTGATACTATGACGTTTTTTTTAAATATATATAATTGCAAATTTAAAAATATCAACATAAACATTTGGTTATTGGATTTATCAGGAACGTATAGGTGTCCCTGGATTTATGATATATCTTCAGGGCGGATCCAATGTTTATGAAAACTGTATGAAAAACTCGTTCAGTTGTTTGAGTCTTAGTTGAAATGAATATCACCAACTAGAGTGAGCCTAACAAAATTCATTTATTGATCGCGTTTGAATTTCACGTATATCTAGAATCCTGCTTCTGTTCTTGTGTAATTCAAAGAATATGTCGCAGTATTTTTCTGCGCTAGGATTTAGAGTGATTGTTTCAAACTGCAACTACTTCAACCCAAAACTGGGTGACTAAGAAATGTTGTAAAAACGTATGCAGTAATCGTACACGTAGGAGAAAATTTTCAAAATATATTTCAATAATCATTAGCGTATGTTATTTGTTTTAATCATGGCCACAGACTTTAATTTTGGAAAATATCTAATTATTCCACACAAATAGACTGGGGTGTTACTGAATTAGTGAAATAAAAAGAGCCGGGAAGAGCCTTTTATTTTTGCAAACCAATTTCACTCCAAATTTTAAACAATATTTAAATTTAACACAAATAATTCAGACTGTCATGTTTTCACATTTATTTGTGACAGTTTCTGCTTTATTGATATCAGGCAGACATTGTTTGTTTACGTGCACAGTTCAAACAAGTTTTTGCATTCCATATGTACGTGCTGTACTACTACCATATATACTTGTACAGTACATGTATATGTTATAGAGTTGTGGGGTTTGCCGGATACTTAACATAAAATCGTCGTGGCTTTATTTACTTCAAATCATACTGTACTGTTGACGTCATACAAGATAATACTTCTGAAAAACTGTAACGGTTGCAACACTTGCAACAGGTGCAGAATCCTGAATAACGTTGGGCCTCTTTGGTGTATATACCGGATTCGGACGACATGGCTTTCTCACAGTAACCATTTCTGCCACCTTAGCGGTCTTTGCTTATGGTTCTGGTTCGTCCTCTGATATGTCCCCAAGGATATCTAACACATTCCCTGGATCGAGTCTATCTAACGAGTCTTCTCGCACTGGATGCTTTTTTTCCTTGTGTCTCTTTAGGCAAACATTCTTCTCTGTGACAAAGTTACAGTCTTCACACTCAAACTTCTTCTTTTCCCTTGCATTGGTGCCACAGATCACCAAGTGTACTTTCCACTCCTCATGTGAAGGTAGTTTGTCGCAACACAGCGGGCACACCAAACCTGGTTTTCTCGGGGTTGTTTTCAATAGTGGCATCTTCCTAAAACACACAAAGAAAGGCATATGTCATTTCCTGTACGCTACAATACATATTCAGTCATCCAGACTGGTCTTCTTCTGACACGACCTTTACGGGCTGTCTGGAAGCTCTATTACTTCCACTGCATCGTGCTCTGTTGACTCAATGTCTATCTGGTCAACATCATCATCTGTACTAGTCTCAATTTCACCTTTGAGAACCTGAGAATGGCACAGGTTCATTCTGTCAACATGAATGACATGTTCTTCCCTGTTTTCATCACTAACAACCTTGTAAATGACCTCTGAAACCTTTTCAACTACCCGAAAGGGACCTTGCCAAAATCAGCTTTGATGACCTGCCAACCTTCTTCTGAGGGAAAAACACATAGACCAAATCCCCCTAGTCCATTTCAATTTCAGATCATGATAGTGTTTTTGCCTTAACATTGCCCCCTCCAAGTTATCTCTAGCCAACCTATAAGCTGACACCAACCTCTCCCTAAGTTCCCATGCCCACTGACTTTGAAAAACTGGTTTAGACTCACTAGGGAGATCATAGAACAGATCAACTGGGGTTGAAACCTCTCGACCTAACATAAGCATGTTTGGAGTGAACCCTGTACTTTCCTGTTCTGTTGACCGGTATGCCATCATGACGTAAGGTATATGAACATCCCAGTCATCCTGACACTCATCAACGTAGGCACAGAGCATGCTTGCAAGAGTCCGATTGAATCTCTCCACCATACCATCCGATTTCGGGTGATATGGCGTAGTCTTTGTTTTCTTGATGCCCAGCAATAGACACATTTCCTGAAAGAGTTTGCTTTCATATTATCGCCCCTGATCTGAGTGTATGGCAATTGGTACTCCAAATCGAACTACAACCTCCTCCACAATGAGTGCAGCAACTGTACTGGCCTCCATGTTCCGCATTGCGAATGCCTCCGTCCATTTGGAAAAATAGTCACTTACTACTAAAATATACCTGTTTCCGTCTTTTGTTTCCGGTAATGGTCCGAGTATGTCACTTGCCAACCTTTCCATGGGATATCCTGTAGGCTCTATTTGCATAGGTGCTCGTCGCTTGGCACATTCCTTCCTACACACACTATGCTTACAACCAGCAATATACTGTCGCACATCCCTTTGCAATCCAGGCCAATAGAACTTCTGTCTCACCCGACTGAGAGTTTTATGTACTCCTAGATGGCCACTAGTTCTTGTGTCATGGCACATTTTCAGGATGGTTCGTCTTTCCTCATACGGTACAACTATTTGATTCTTTTTCTGCTTTGAAGGGTTTGTCCAACGCCTGCACAATAAACCATTGTCAATAGTCAATTGATCCCATTGTGAAACAAGAGATTTGACCACATTGCTCTTAGGCTTTACTGAACCTGGGTTTGGCTTCTCTCCACTGTTTAGCCAACCAGTAACTAATTTCAGATCACTATCTGCATCCTGCTTTTCTTTCAGTTCCTTTGTTTCTTCATCTTGTGGATCATTGTACCCGTTTGGTTTGTCATCTTTCTTGATTGCTCGGACGGGAAGTTGGCTCTCCTCCTGGTCACGTTCCCAATCTTCAATTCACTGGTGACAAGGAATCCTGCTCATGGCATCTGCGTTTCGGTGCAACTTCCCAGCTCTGTGCTGGATTTCTCTATCATAAGTTGAGATGACCTCAAGCCAACGAGCAAGCTGTCCTTCTGGCTCTTTGAATCTCATCAGCCACTTGAGTGCACTGTGGTCCGTTCTCGCAATACATTTATGTTTGTATAGGTAGGGTCGATACTGCTTGATGCAATAAACCGTTGCCAGTAGCTCCTTTCGGGTCACGCAGTATTTCCTTTCTGACTTGGTCAGTGCCCTGCTGCTGTAAGATATCACGTTTTCCCTGCCATCAATACACTGGGACAATACTCCTCCAATAGCAAACTGACTCGCATCAGTGTCCAAGATAAAGAGTTTTGTAAAATCTGGGTATGCCAAAATTGGTGCTGTAGTCAAACATTTCTTGAGCTTATCAAATGCAATTTGGCGCTCGTCCGTCCTTGTGAAAGATGTTCCCTTCTCCGTCAACTGATGAAGTGGTTTTGCTATCTCTGCAAACTTGTGCATGAACCGTCTATAATAGCTACAAAGGCCAAGAAATGACCTCACATCTGTCTGCGTCACAGGCAGCGGCCATTCTTTCACTGCTTTCACCTTTTCTGGGTCTGTTGATATGCCCTCTCCTGAAACAATGTACCCTAGGAATAACACTTGTTTCCTAAACAAATGGCATTTCTTTGCCTTGAGTTTCAATCCTGCCCGACGTAACCTGTCAAATACCTTCTCCAAGTTGACTATTGCCTCATGAAACGTTTTCCCAAGAACAATGATATCGTCAATATACACAAGGCATGTTTCCAAATTGAGTTTTGCCAGCACTGTTTCCATCAGGCGTTCAAAAGTCGCTGGGCTGTTGCAAAGTCCAAACGGCATCACGTTGAAATGGTAAAATCCACTTCTGGTTACGAATGCAGTCTTTTGCTTATCTGCCTGGTCCATTTCAACTTGCCAGTATCCGGAAAACAAGTCCAGTGTTGAGAACCACTTTGATCCTGACAAGACTACGCCAGATGCCCACGGCCTAGATGATGGTTATATAATTCCTCTGTCTAACATGCTTTGGACTTGCTGATCAACTTCTTCTGCTGCATGGTGTGGAAATCGCCTTGGGGGTTGTTTAATAGGCCTCGCATTCTGAGTGTCTATCGTATGTTTAACCATACTCGTCCTTCCCAGATCATCGTCTGACTTAGCAAACAAATCCTGTGACCTCAATAGGAGCTGCTTGACCTGTTCTGCCTGTTCTGGAGTCAAGTCCTCTCTAACTTCATTGTAGAGTTGCACAAGATGTTCCGATAACTCTCGATGTTCAGAGTAACATGTATCGTCGCCCATGCCCTGGTCAAGTACTTTATCAACTAGGCTGATTTGTCCAACGTGGGTGGCACGATACACTTTCACAGCATGATCCGATGGATTGAGTAAGCGTATAGGAACGGTTTTCTGTGCCTTGACAACGGTCTGTGCTACAAGAGCATTTCCTGTTTTCACAAACTTTTCACAAGACTCTATGATACAAGCATCACTACAAAGTCGTTCATTGTCAGGAACTTGCACTATGCCCTCACACAGTATCTCTGATCTTGGCGCTATACTGAGTGTCTCCTTCATACTGACTCGGTAGCATCCCAAATTACCCTGCCAGGTCAACGGACTGTCATTCTGACCGATCCTCATCTTTCCTTCAGCACAGTCAATCAAGCTTTTGCTTTCTTTCAGGAAGTCTAATCCTATGATTCCATCCAGCTGCATGTCAACCACAACCGCTGTACACTCACAACTGTAATAGTCTATAGTTATACGAAACCTTCCTTTCCCTACTACTGCCAAGTGCAAGTCATTCACTCCAAGTATATCCCGTGTCATGGGTTGAAGCTCTAGCCGGTTCCTATCATTGATGGCTTGGTATGTTTGCTTTGACACTAATAACACAGTAGCCTCTGTGTCTATCAGAAACTTAGCCTGGACTCCATTGATATCCGAGTGTACAAAAAGTCCTGCCTCTGCACCTTTACACTCTTGTATACATTTCAGGTGACTGGCATTTGGCGTTTTATCGGTTGTGTCCTTTGCTAAAGTTGCCAAATATTTGGGACATTTCCTCTTCATGTGACCCTGTTCCTTACAGAAGTAACACTGGATATTGTAACGTCCTTTATGTGCATCAGATGTTTGCTTGCTTTGGTCCTTTTTACTATTACCCTGTGTATCTTTCCTCGCTGATTTTAAATCATGCATTTCTTCTTCAAGTTTCTTGATAGACTTCTGTAGAGATCCAAGCATTGTTGTCAAATTCTCCATAGCCTCATTCCCTGGAATGGTATCGTGATGAAAGTTCTCACCAGAGGCAGATCTAACATACTTCCTTTCATCCCTTCTGTCCCTTTCCACCTTACAGAACGATTCTATCTCGACCGCTAATCCAACAGCCTCATTCAACGACTTGGGTCTAGACTGCTTAATCCTCAGTCTCATATCAAAATCTGGTAAAGCGTCAATAAAATGATCCTTTGCCATCATCTCTGCAACATCTCTCGTTACTGTAGGAAAGGCCAGATATGTCAATCGTTTGATTCCTTCACCTAACTCAGGAATTGTCTCTGACGGCCCCAATCTCTTTTCCTTCAGCATAGAGCGATATAACTCCGTTTGATTTGTCGGAGCAAACCGTGCCTCTAGTGCTGATGTCAACAATGCGTATTGACATGGCTTGTCCTTTGACATATTCCCTAGCACTGTCTGTGCATGTCCCCTCAATGACGCAGCAAGATATAATCCTTTTTGTGCCTCAGTCCAACGATTTATATTGCTACAGGCCTCAAAATGTGCCTGATAATCAAGCCAGGATCCCGTGCCATCATATGTTGCTGGTTTCATATAATTTGTAATGGGCTTCTGTACCAAAGTTAACGCTTCATCATATATCCCTTGATCCTGGTAACTCGATTTCTTTCTCCGTACGGTAACACGTTCATCGTGGAGATCGTTTCCTTCTGTTAGGGGTATACCTTGTGTTAGATTCCGCGGACTATAGTAAGTCTCGTCGTATTTCTGATCCCTTTCATGTACACAATCCCTGTCTCCTGCACTCTGTCTTTGAGACATTGATCTAATTCCATTACCGGGACGGATGTGTATGGGAGTATCATCAAACCTTACCGATGGACGCCGGTCTGTAATATCTACCCTAGTGTCTCTAGGACTAACACCATCACCAGAACGCCGTGTGACTCCCAAACCAGAGTCCCTAGGTCTATCACTTTCTACCTGCTCAGCGTTACCGGATACAGGAGTTGATTGCAATTTGAGTCTGATACTATTTTCCTTTAAAAACGCTTTTTTTCCTCCAACTCGCTTATCTCATAATCTAACTTATCCATTGTGAACAACTGACCAGATCACTGCAAAGAATACGAAAATAAAATGACCCAAACACTATAATGTCTTTATATATAATGCCTTGTTTACAAAATTTAATAAAAAAAAATGAAACTTATCAACGGTGATTGGATCCCACAACGCTGCTACCAAAATATGTAACGGTTGCGTGCCTGCAGTTCGTTACCAAGTTCTATCTTGGACCCAGTCAATGTTGAAACAAATAAATGCCGACAATATATACAAAGTAATGGCCGTCTAACTGACTAGAATTATCATTGCCTAATGATTCAAACAACTATTAACAAAACTACACCCGGTAGATATTTCACATTTAACACAATTTTCCTCTAACACTAATATAGTCAAAAGCCAAATAAAACACTGTATCATAATATATCCGTCACCCTGTATCAACAGTAAATAGCTCCTTACTGCGACACCCGTGACTGTGTACACCTTGACCACGGCACACGTTGACCAAGTCACCCCTTACCGTGACAGTGACTGTGTACACCTTAATCGCGACACACCTTGACCAAGTCAACCTTTACCGCGACAGTGACTGTACAACTCTGACCGCGACACACTTTGACCACGTCACCCTTTACCGCGACTACCTTTTGACCAAGTCACCCTACACGCTATGAAACTTATGCCTTGGTAAACCCTGATCATGAAGTCTTGGTAAAACTAGTGTCTTGGTATACCTGTCACTCTCTATCAATAGTACGTCGCCCTGTACTCTGACACCCTGTGACTGTACACTTAACCGAGTATTACAATTTATTTTGGCATCGATCTATAAAGGAGAACGGTGGAACCCTAGCTTATGCAGCTAGGCCCAAACTTATGCAGCTTGGTCGCTAATTACCTTTTTCCCTTAGTGATCTTTCCACTTCGACTGCCAGAACATCGAACCAGCTTTCCAGCTGATGGAGCCTGTATTTATATACCTGGCCAGCCAATGAGAGGCCTTCTTTTATTAACAAATCAGAAATATTCTTACTCCTGAACTATACAGAAATTACTCAAAACAAGTACATACCAATTATCATTTATTGAGCCATAGAATTAACAAAGAATCAACCACTTCAAAACTAACGAAAAAATTTGATTGTACAGCGTAAACAGTTTGTATTATCATACTCAAATGTTAACTAGTGTATGAAGAACAAGTATTTGTGTTTTAATAAGCCGAAAAACTGCAGAAATCGTTTTTGGGTAAAAAAACTTATATTTTCAGGAAAAACACCAGAAAGAACGAAATCAACAACTTACACATTTCTTTTTGATGTATTGCAATGCTAACGTTATATATACATATAAAACAGAAAAGAAAGCAAACATTTAACAGTAATATAACTTTTATTCAACAAAACAAAAACATATATGCATGTTTTTCATCACCATTTTCAAATATCCACAAATTGTGTGGACGAAAACTGATTTTATAAAATCATGTTATGAAGAAATAATCCTTATTTAACAATTCATGAAAAAATGAACCAAAAAACATTATTTAATTTTAAATTTGGGGAAAATAATCAGAATCATTGTTTTTTTTTCATTTCAGTTGCCTCCCCTTTTACTGCAACTGGAATTAATTGTAGGAGGTATAGGTTTTCCCATATAACATAAAACTCACTTCTAAAGTATCTAAATAGATTAATAAAACCACGTGTGTCGAAAATGCATTATAGGAACATTTCAGCTAACTTTAATTTAAACAACCTCGGTTCTTACAATTATGTATATAAAATAGATTATCAAGCCCATGCCGATTAAAAGTCTAAACGACAGACCTTCCTTGAACAGCTGACACAACACTTCTATCCGACACTGAGTGTGGCACTTTCGGTTTGTCCGCTTCTCCTCCGTTGTGCATAACATTACCTTTCGAATAAGGTGCGGTGTAATTAAAGTGTGGTCAAGAGCAACACTTGAATCACTCATTAAGTCACAATATACTTGTTTCGCCAGAAAGTGTCCGCCTGCCGACAATATTGTTGCCGCTCAATGTTTACATTGGATTGTTATCCGGTAAAATCCTTCCAGTTTTTCCAAGGGTTGTCCATTTAACGAATTAAAAATAGTGTGATATTAGGTTTATCGGTTGCTTTCGCCTGATTTGTATGTATAAACTCGCCTGGTATCAGATTACACAGAAAGTAGTTTATAACTAGTATTTATGGCATTTATTGAATAGTGATATCATCAGAACATGTTTCATTAAATATCGAATCAATAAAACGCAGTTGCAAAGAATTGAAGCGGACATATAGGTTGTTTTTGTGTCTGCGTTTGTAATGGATGAGTGAGGGGAATCTGACAAACGGCAGCTGTGAAAAAGTTGTGGACAACACGCCGCAGTTTCGTATCTTACTTTTGCAAGCATTAGTTCTACCTATATAAAGCATTATCAATAGTTAAGGTGACATATTAAAGTAATTATTATTATATTAACGCATAAGTTTTAAATGTTTTGCATGATAAAGCACATATTACCTTATACTATAAACGACTGGAATAATCCCGAGTTAAAAACATTTCCGAAAGACACTCGAGTGTTCCGAAAATCCATTTGGACTTACATTGTTGATTATTTCCGTGAAGTTGCTGGCTTAAATTATTCGAACGACAGCTGGTTTCGTTGGTTTAGAATATATCATTCTTATTTGTGAAGATCACTATCGTTTATAAGTTTGTTGCACGTATGTTTTCAGTCGGAATGAGACAAATGAAATGTAGAATTAAATCGTTTGCTTAAGTTGTTTACATGTGTGGATCCAGAGGTAATGTTAGTTCAAATTTCAGATTGAATAGGCCTATTTCACAGCAGTTTTTCTGTACAATTTACAGATACTTGATGTCATAATTGATATACAGTTGAGTGAGATGATTACAACATTTATATAATATTATAATGCACATTAAATAATATTATCTTGCTGGATGTAAGCAAATGTTTTTCTAACTGTTATGCCTATCAACTGTTTAAAGCAGTCTACCAGATATAACCTTAGCAAATTAAATAATAAAAATCATTAAAAAAAAACAAAAAAATTGAAAATGAGGTACATGTACAATTTCTTAAACTCATTTCATTATCCTTATTTATGATAAATGACAAACCCCAGGCCACTATAGATAATAAACTTAAACTATAATACATTTTAAATTCAAGTCAGGAAGATTATCTGATTTTTAAGCCCCTTTTAATATTGAATTTGATCACACAGGGGTATATATTTTTTGTATTATGGTTATTGTAGATGTTTCCCCTCAGCATTTGAAAGACTCCAAGAGAAATGTTCAGTTGACGAGGATATTTTGATCATATTTAAGTCTGAAGAAGATACTGGCATAAATCTACCTTTCCTTCTTTTGGCTTCACTAGGTACTCCGGTCCTTGGGTGCAAATGCAGTGTTTTTCCTGGGTATTTTGGGAAAAATTCAATTTGCCAAATTGGGAAAAAAAGTAGCGTGAACAGGTAATAAGTTGGGAAAAAATTGAATCCAACCACACTCATTAAATGTTCCATCCTAACCGATTTTACAGTGCACAGTGTATCATTTAGCTTTATGATATGGTAAACAATGAAAACAAAGAGCTGTGAGTTACATGGTGAGTCTGAGTGACAGACTCACTGATATTTCTTTTAATGATTTTTTATTCATTATAACATCATGTGCCTGTCCTTTTTTCCCGGATTTTGAAAAGTCATAACAATTGGGAATGTTTTAGTTGACTTTGGGAAAAAATAACACTAAAACGCATTGGGAATGGGGTCGTTTGGCGTACCCAGTTATATAGGCAGGAAAAACACTGAAATGATGCAACGTTCAACCAAATTTTAAATTCTTTTCTACTTAAATAGCTAAATCAATCATCAAGTTATACCCAAATGTCCCCCCCCCCCCCCAATGTAAAAGGATGACAAATGAATGATAAACACTTATACATCAGGTATACCTTACATACATCATGTGTTCAAATGAATACTATCTGTACACCTCAGGCTCATTTCCTATAGATGTATACACCTATAGTTGTAATATACATCAGGTATACCTCTCCTATATATCAGGTATACTGACCTTTCTATCCAATTTATGTCTATTGTAAAATGTATACAGTAACTAGTAAATCTTAAGTCATGTACAGCTTGTTCAAGATATGACATGCATACATATAAATATAATTATATGTTCACTGTTTACCATGCTTAAATATTCTATATCCTTGCATAACTTGTATCTCTTGTAAAATATACTGTAGATATATCCTTCCCAACAAATAGTATGATTCTTTTATATTCTGCAATATACTGGTAATCCACAAGTATATGGTATATACTTGATAACAGTCTCAATATTTCATATAAAAATATGTAAAGATCATGCAGTTAAATGTAGTAAAAGTAATAAAACTAAATGCAGAATATATTTACCAGGTAAGTGGTAGTCTTTGATGCACTTCCTTGTCACTCTTGATAGGATACCAATTACATAATCTGCACAATGTATGTATATCACAGACACTGTTAATATTCTGTATAGCATTCTTTTAAGACCAACTTCCTTTCTTTGTATTGTCTGCATACCACTCTCTATATACCTTGTATACCACTTTCTATATCTACCTTGTATTTATCCTGTCTATCATTTTCTATATACCATGTACATGTATACAAACCTACACATATATTCTGTAAATAATGTTCTTTATACCCTGCATACCAAACTATATACCCTGTATGACCATCCTCTATATACCCCTCTTTAAACTGTATACCCGTATATCACCATCTATATACCATGTATACCACTGTATACTATGTATATATAAGTACTCTACATAAACAGTATACCACCCTCCATATACCATTATATACCACCTATATAATTATACCCTGTATACCACCCCCTGTATACACTGAATAACAACTCTATATACACCATATCACCGTAATTATGCTATGTATATGCCACTATATATACCCTGTACACCACTATCATATACCATGTATACCACCCGCTATCTATCCTGTATACCTTTTGCTATATACACTGTGTATCACTCACTATATATTCAGTGTATACCACTTTATATATCTCCTCTACACCAATAGATAATTAGATATGCCCTCTACCACTCTATAAAGCATGTATAATGCTTTATATTCTGTTTATCTCTCTTTGTATACCAGTACATGTACTACATTTACAAGCTATATGGTATATTACTATCTATATTCTACATACCACTTGTTCTCTCTAAATCTTAGGTATACCACTTTATATACTCTCTACCTCTCAGTATTATATGTTTATTATTCTCTTTATATTACTCCTTAAATACTCTGTTTAATCTCAATATTTCTATGATAGGGTAAATCCTGACATCTCAATAATATCAAAATAAACATGGTTTATTCAGTATTGTGGACAGATGTTAAACATATATTTACTATCAGTGTATCACATACAGGTATTACATAAATAACATCTGTAATATTGCTGCCACAGACTTGTATAAGACATGACATATGAATCATATATACCATCAAAGACAGGTGACAATTGCAGACAATATTACAGCAGAAAAAGAAAACACATCCTATTGCATACAGGAAATACACAATTGTATATTATGACAAGTATGTATACATTAACATTCTGTAATAGCTATTACACATGTAAGAGCCATGTATTTTACATATACATACTATTACAGACATGTATAACACATGTGCATACTAAAACAGACAGGTACTACACATGTACATACTACAACAGACAGGTACTACACATGGACATACTATAACAGACAGGTACTACACATGTACACACTATAACAGACAGGTACTACACATGTACATACTATAAAAGACAGGTACTACACATGTACACACTATAACAGACAGATATTACACATGTACACCCTATAACAGACAGGTACTACACATGTACACCCTATAGTAACAGACAAAGACAGATATTACACATGTACACACTATAACAGACAGACATTACACATGTACACCCTATAACAGACAGATATTACACATGTACACACTATAAGTTTATTAACAGACATGTACTACACAATGTACATAATATAGCACACGGGTATTATACATGTACATTCTATATAACAAACAGATACAGCGGATTCCCCTTAATATCACTCCTGTTAATATCACATTCCTCTTAATTTAATGTTTTCCCAAAACACCATTTTCCCCTCTATATAATGTTTGTAATTATATTTGGATAGTATCGTGTAGTTTGAGATGAATGACTTTTAATATCATGTTTTTTAATCAGTCGCATAAAATATATAGAAAATGATGTAATATCCACTGATTTGATATACAACTTGTACAAAATATTGCAAAGAAAATAAGAAATATGCAACAACAACAAAATTATTTTTTAATGAAATAATGTTATCTATATAAATAATAATAATAATAATAATATACAACATTTATATAGCGCTCTATATAATTTGTAAAATTACTCTAAAGCGCTTCACAACATGTAGATAATAATTTGATACTTACACTGCATAAATAAAGAAGTTATTACAATCTAAGCTAATGTGATAATATAAAAAATTGCATATAAATACGAACTACATCTACTGTAGATAAACAAATGTCAGTATATACATGACGTCTAAGTTGTCCCTAATATGCAAACGTGAAAAGGTACGTCTTCAGAAGTTTCTTGAATTTGGCCAGAGTGTTTGTTTTTCGGATAGCGGATGGTAATCTATTCCACAACGTGGCCGAAACTTTCCCAAAACACCGGTTTCCATAGGTCACAGTACGAGATTTTGGGACACACAACAATGATTCTGTCTTCGACCTCAGTGATCGTGACGGCTGATACAGGGTAACTAGCTCCCTTATGTACTGGGGAGCTGTTCCATCAAGTGCCTTGTATGTGTATACCAAGATTTTGTATTGTGACCTGTATTGCACAGGCAGCCAGTGCAATGAATACAGAACAGGAGTGATGTGTTCTCTCTTTCTAACCCGAGAAACGAGACGTGCTGCCGTGTTCTGGACCTTCTGTAGGCGACTTGTCAATTTGTCAGATATACCACAGAGTAGGGCATTTCCATAGTCCAGCCGTGAGGTAACAAGTGAGTGAACCAAAATCTTGCATGCATCGGCAGTTATAAACTGCCGTATACAGCCGATGTTCCTGATCTGGTAGTAACAGGATTTGGCGATAGCATTCACTTGTTTCTCCATGTTCAGTGAACTATCAAAGTACACCCCTAGATTTTTAACAGTTGGGACAGCATCTACAGTACTTGTTCCGACCTTGAGCTGGAGAGCCGTTGATTGCTTACACTTTGGAGAAAAGACGATCAGTTCCGTCTTTTCCTGATTTAGTTTTAGCATGTTGGCATTCATCCAGCTTCTGATGTCTGTCAGACAAGCTTCCAGATTTTCTGATACGGTGTCCCAGCTGTCCTGTGGTCTGATGACCATGTAAATCTGTGTGTCATCAGCATAACAATGATAGCAAAGGTTATGTCTATGACAAATCTCACCGATTGGTTTTGAATACATGCAGTATTTACGGGGTCCTAACACCGACCCTTGAGGAACCCCATAATCCAGCATGCTGTCACGTGAAACAGAAGATCCGATAGCAATACACTGCCGTCGATCACCTAGATAGGACTGTATCCAGCATAATGCGTCGTCAGTCACTCCATACGAATACTCCAGGCGTTTATGGAGTATGCTATGGTCAATGACGTCGAATGCAGCTGACAAGTCTAGCATGACGAGCACCGCTCTGCACTTGTTATCCAATGCAGAAGCTATGTCGTTATGCACACGTAGGAGGGCCGTCTCTGTTGAGTGTCCCATGCGATAGGCCGATTGCAGGTTGTCATGGAGACTGTTTGCATGGAGATGGGCCTCTAAACGCCGGGACACAACCTTCTCCAAGATCTTAGACAGAAAAGGCAAATTTGACACTGGACGGTAGTTCTTCAACTCCTCCTTATCCAATCCAGGCTTCTTCAGCAATGGTCTTACATGTGCTTTCTTGAAACACAATGGAACCTTTGACTCAACCAATGATTTGTTCATGATTGAGGTAATCAAAGGAAGCAGTGCTTCAAGACATTTTTTCAGAAGGTCTGTTGGAAGCGGGTCAAGCTCACAGGATTTTGATTGCGATGTCTGAATGATTCTGCGTAGTTCATCCGGAGTTGTTGGAGTGAGCTTTGACAATGGTTCCCCGTCAAATTGAATGTCAGCACTCATGACAGATACATCGTTGTCAGTTGTCGAATTCACTTCGTCAATATTTCTCCTGATCGTGTTGATCTTATTCAGAAAGAAATCGCTGAACTTGTTTGACAAGTCTTTGTCAGTTGTACAGCTTGGCAGGATGATTTCACCTTTTTGACCCATTAGTGCTTTTGTGAGTCTAAAAAGCTGCCTGGTGTCCTTACCACATTCTTCGATCTTTTCTGAATAATAAGTCTTCTTCGATTGAAAGATAAGTGAACCAACTAACCGACATTGGTCCCTATAAATCTGATGGTGAACGGCCAATTAGGTCCTTCGCCAACGTCTTTCTGCTTTTCTGCGATTCTGTTTTTCCTCGCGTAGATTTTCATTGTACCACGGGGATTTAGGTCTCATGGTGATCACCTTTGTTTGTAGAGGATCATGCTTTTCAATAAGGGCTTCTAAACCAGACGTGTATGCTTCAACAAGTTCATCAACGCCACCTTCGGTAGATTGAAGGGCAGAAGAAGACTGGATATCGTTGTTGAAATCTGGTGTCGAAATTTCGCGGAATTTCCGGAAGCTCACCTTTTTCCTGATACGAGCTGGCCTTCTACAATTCAGTGGTGCTCGGATAGCAAAATGATCACCAGAGGGGTTTCCCTTTACATCACTTAGACATGGATCAATAACTGAAATCGCTCCATGAATGACAAAGTTTTCTTCCCTTGTTATGAATACATCAAGTGTGTGGCCGCGGGTGTGTGTAGCTTCTGTCACATGCTGAATCAGACCTCTGGACTCAAGTAGCCCTGAGAACTGACGAGCATCAGCATTAGAAAGATTGTCCAAGTGAAAATTAAGTTTCCCCCGTGATAATTATCTCTTGTGGCACAACAACCTGGTGGTCTATAAAGGTAGACCACTCGTCAAAAAACACAGTATTTCTGAGTCCGTTCTGTTTAGATGGAGGAGGCCTGTAAATGATGCACAACCTGAATTGTTTATCCTCGGCAATGACAGAGCAAGTCAAGTGCTCAAAGTGTGTGAATACCTCATCATGGCTAGGAGAGAGATTTGTCACACTCAGGCCTTTCTTAAACAGAACAGCCACACCACCACCACGTCTGCCGTCTCGAGCATTGTGGATGAATCCATAACCAGTTGGTATCAGCTCAGCAAGAACTTGGTCATCGATATCTGAACCTAACCAGGTTTCTGTCAGGGCAAGAATGTCAATGTCCTGAGATATTATAAAATCTCTGATGGACGATGACTTATTCTTCACCGAGCGGCAGTTTAATGATACTAAATACAGTGGATTGATCGACTTCGGGTAACCGGTTGTTGTTGGCTTTACGACGTGTAAATTCTCGTACGATACTGATGGTATTGGAATCCGTGTGGAATTATCGTATCGAGAATGAACAATAGTGTCGATGCACGATACCTCTGTAGGTGCAATGTATCCCTGCAAGAAAGTGTGCGAGGCGGATAGACCATTTGATGTGACTACATTGACGAGATTGTCAGTGTTTATGCACGAGTTGGTACAAACACTGGTTCCACGTGATGTAGCACCTATAATCACTGGTATTTGCCTAGCAACACCCTTTCCTGCCCGTGTTCCACGCCTAGTACGCAAGTTTTTCCCCAAAATCGATTTCTGACAATCTATAGCTACCAAACACGGTTTAGTGATATCATGACTCACTGGTCTAAGTGCCAGGAGAACAGATCTGCTGTACCTAAACATGACTGGATATTAGCTTGCCATGACGGGGGGGAAACTACTTGGGACGTTTTCACGTATCTACTGCTGGTGTCCACTTTTATATTGGTCGCCTCTTTGGTGACACTTACTAAGACGACATGCATGAACTCAAAATGTCTATTTACGAATAACTGATACTGCAATTGGACTTTTACTGTATTTACAACCTAATCAGCAGAGCAGCTGAACCAAAAAACGCTCAAAGTTCTGGTGGTTAACACAATATCGCAAATATGTGACGAAATATTTGGCAAAATTGGGACGAGATATTAAGACAAAATTTGGGACGAGATGTCTAGTTACGTACATACAGATCGAAAATTTGACATAGCTCAAAAAATTGGGACGAGATATTAAGACAAAATTTGGGACGAGATGTCTAGTTACGTACATACAGATCGAAAATTTGACATAGCTCAAAAAATTGGGACGAGATATTAAGACAAAATTTGGGACGAGATGTCTAGTTACGTACATACAGATCGAAAATTTGACATAGCTCAAAAATTGCTAAAAAATAATTAGCGCTGATACTGAAATAATAAGAAATACTGTTTTACAACCGTTGGACGCGCTCTGATATAATCAATTACAAATAAACACCGGGACAAGACTACAATGTAAGTTAAACCGAAATGGCGTATACCCAAGCCAGATGAAAAAGAGTTAGGCCTACTGCGTATACATGTACGTATGAAACTGCAAACTTATATCACTATAAATGTGAATATTATACGCCAGATTTTAAAGAAGGTTTTAATTTAAAATCGGTGAAAAAATTAAGCAGGCAATCAAAGATTAATTTAACTAATTACAATGGGGACGGGTTTGCTCGAGACGGTATTAGACAACTCGCCCAATAGTCAAAGTCTGTTTTTCCAAATATACAGAATTAAAACAAGAATAACGACAATTAACAGTGGCTATTAAGAAGCAAATGCCATAAACAAAATTGATACAATACAATTACTAGTGAGAAAAATTGAAACATCTTCATACGTACATTGGATAGCTTACTTATGGAGATTGGAAATGCTCTACATTTAGTGGAAAACATGTTTCTTTTAATGTCACATACCTGTTAATGTCTGACAAGTGCAATATGATGAAAGAGGAATGCACTGTATTACACATTTGCATACTATAACAGGTATTATACACTTGTAACAGACAGTTAATACACATGAATACTTATATATTACAAACAGGTAGAAGACAAGTATACACATACACTCCTACACATGACATGGAAGTATAATTGTGTCCCCATCTTTTTTACAGCAGCCATTGTTACAAAGCTATTTGAATCTTCATAATTCCCAAGGTTAAGGTTTAGGCGCCATCCCATCACAGGTATGAGAGAACTGCCTATTGGATAAATGTTAGTGTGTCTTAAAAAAAACTATTTTTATGTTAGTGAAAAAAGAAAATGTCCAGAGATACCATATATTACACACATGTATCACTTTTGATTGACAGCTAGTGCTTAAGGCAAGTAATTCTATATGATTGTGTATCACTAAATATTAATCATCCATACTACATTATCAACAGAAAATGTTACAATATAAGTCTTATTTCAATAAGATCACGCCCAGTGAATTTATTTCTCAGGCAATGAAGTTTTCCTAATAGTGTTTTAGCCCGAATTACTGTTAATTAATAATAAATGTTAATTGCAAAAATAACATGGATAATGTTAAGCAAACAGGTATAATTCATAGTATTACAGACTCTATAATATTACCAAAAGTGTGTATCAAACAAGTGATATGCTTGGGATGCTCGATCATGATGTGAAAAAACCTGAAGAGTTCCAGTTACATGTAGCCTCAATGTTATTTTAAATCACTATTGTTTTTGTTACAACCTGAAATGTACATGTAGGTACATGTAAATAGACTTCTATGTAGAATAATGTGTCATTTATCTGATCAGAAAAATATATGTTTTACCATGAATCATATATTTAAAAAAAAAACTTAAATAGCACATGATGCTTCCATTATATCTTGCATAAATAATTGTGTCTACAACTCTACTAAGTTGTATAAATCAGTTGATCAGTAAGTTCAAGATATGAAAGAATATGATATAGAAAAATATATATAGCATCTCTCTACAATAAATGTGATCCATAGCTTTATGGCTGATGTAACATTAAATAGAAGTTCCTTTAATTATCATGTCTAAAGCTACAATTTAAAAAACAGAATAACCTATCTTTTATAATAAATACAGATGTATGACAAGAACATTGCAATGTTCATTTCTGAAACTTGTGCATTACAAATTGAAAACAAAATATATCTCTGCAACATCAATGTTACATTAACTGTTATATTGATTTTTTGCAAATTACTCACCTGCAGTAATAAACATCTAAACGACCTAAATGTACAATTACAGGTAATTTTACAAGCCCTGGTGTAGACCTGTGTTGTGTTCTGGCAACCCACTATCATTTTTGTATGTGAAGTAATGGAAGGAAATCGCGGAAAACAAACACAAGACAACAAAGACACGAACATTTTGATAAATGAATGAAGAGTATGTTGTACATACATTAATCATGTCCCTTCCATTGTGAAATATATAAGAATAACCTTTTTCTCCGCCACTTACACTCGTAATGAAAATCCAGCTAGTCGTACATTTGGTAGCATTGAACTTTCAATTTCATTTACTTATTTCCGGTAAAAAAATACGAATCTGCGGCGTGCTGTCCACAACTTTTTCACAGCTGCCGTTTGTCAGATTCGAGTGAGGGTGACGATAGCGGGCATGTTTTTGCCAAGAACGATAATCAACGGACCGAGAGACCTTAAGTTTACAATTACACGACTATATTGTTTTCCAAGATATTTTATTCGTAAATCAAAAGAATTAGACAACAATCAAGATCGACATGCAAGTCGAATTCAATAGGCGTTTTTCTACTGATCAGTTTAAAATTTACCTGAGTCAGTCAGTTGTGCTTCAATGACGTCACAAGTACCACGTGACCGGTCAGCTCATTAAAATTCTCGCCAGTCGGGAGGGGTTTACTTTGACTGTCAATATCTAGATCCCGGGACACAATCGAATGCTCGTTGATGGGCTTATCAGTTTTATTAAAATGTGCTGCAAGTTTTCATCACTTTTTTTAAAAGATTTTCAAAATCGTGGCCAAAATCCTTTAAAGAAAGATCACAAATTATTCCATTAACAAATTGTGTTAAAACCAGTATTTTGCTATTGCAAAGTGTTATTGTTACAGTAATATAATTAGAGTGTCAAATATCGCGGGAAATTACAAGCTATTTCATTATAACAAAACAGTAGTTTTGACTCGGCTACCAGTCTTTTGTATAATAGTTCTTCTACGCTACTATTGAGATCTATATTTGTAAATTACCTCGAGTCTACTAAACTGGAATATCCTCTTATGATGAAATAATTATAGAGATAGTGTGTAAAAACATTGTACCTCTGTATCTGACAATATTGACCAGAATACATATATGGCACTTAAACTGTGGCATTGAGTTTTCTGTCATATTGGCTAGAGACGACAGACGTTTCTATATTTTACCTTTATATGTAAATACAGTACGCCTAGATCGTTCGGAGCTTCATAAAGCGATGTGTAATAGTTTTGTACATTTTAAACTCTCGGAAACATGTTAATTCCGCGAAATTACAGTAGAGAATTTCGCATTTGTTTTCACTTCAAAAGTGACGTCATTGCTCAATCCTGATTGGATGATGCAACCCCGGCGGTGAGTATAAAAGCCAGCGATTTCGGGCGACAGCGACGCCGGTCTTTACACCGATGTAATTCGGTGTTTGTATCGGCGTAAAACTCGTAACTAACTAACGAATTAACTTACTAACAGGGCGAAAGTCCCCAAACCTCGTACAGAGTTAATTTAATGAAAAAATCGTTTAGTTACTCAGCAGTTGTCATATGGAATTCTACATATAATGTACACCAAGCGAAATTAAAGACTGCATACCATTAGTAATTTTTTAAGAACAGTATTAAAACGTACCTATTACAGTCGTACTTTCATTCTTTTTAATTCTTATACTATACTGTCGGATTAATACGCAATGGTTAATGCTGTTTAAATTGTATTATTAAATTGACCTTTGTAAGTTCAAGATTCTGTCCCGAGGAATGTTATATGCGCATATATATAATGATTATTTTGTTTATTAGAATTATATGGATTTAACGTGTAAAAGTATCCTGTAAAATGTAGGACTAGTAGTAGTCATGATTCTTGATTTCATAGAATTAATTTTAGTATAGTTATCTCAATATTGTTTGTCATATGTTTGTACAATGTGATGCATGTCTTATGTCGACCTCATGGGAGATGAGCCTCTGGCTCAATGGGTCATTGACGTTTAAATAAAGTTATTATTATTATTATTATATTACAAGTTTTACCGAACATAATCTTACAGTGTACGTGAATGAAGAATGTATTTTCGTACAAGTATCAGTTGTACGTTTTTGTTTTCCGAAAGCACTGTCAACTCAACCACACTTCGTCCCACCATGCTCTTCGTCTTCTTTGATAGTGTCGCATTTCTTTTTGTTTGTCAGATGCATCTGTTCCGATCTTTCAATAGTCTCTTTCAGCTTCTTTCTTGTCTAGTCTTAGCTTGTGACTCTGTTTTCGTCAGCCAATATTTGTTTATCGCGGCTACCTGACATTTGCGCTTCCCGTTCTATTTTTATTCGAGAAATCACGTGATTTTTTTTTCGAATCATGTGACCACTATCCTGCTTCCGGTTCCGTGCCGATTCGCAAGAAAACATAAGAAATGTTTTTTAACATAGAAAACGAGAATAAAAATATAATTATGGTACTGATGTGCTTAGTAAAAAATCTTGATATTACATAAATGTGTTATTGTTTGATAATCTAAACTGTTAAAGTTAAAAAAATTATAGAAAATTTTTCATGTCGTACCATGTTAAGATTCCTATAATTCGCGGCGGCGAAATTGAGCAGACGAGCACCAAATTTAGCAAATAATGCCGTTTTAAGGTACTTTCCGGTTAATTGATACAAGTGAGACCTTGATTTTCCTTCTTAAAATAACATTTGCCTTAAGAAAATGTATTTCATTTAGAAATTGGTCCAAACACGAGCTAATTATTATTATTATGTAAGATTATGTTTTAATTACAGTGACATAGGAGGGTTACGTGGTCACCTGAACGGACTACATTCGCCCAGGAAGACTCCCATATCCGTTGGCACAGACGTAGCGACAGCCTATCCGTACCCAGGTGGCTGACCGGACCTGGGGCGTGATCTGTACATGAGGACAAGATCATCACAGAACCACAGAGGGCGGTGGGCGGCAATCCACCCCCTCACGACGGTCGAAACACGAGTTACTCACTGTGTAGTACCGGCGTTAAACACCTAAACCAACCAACCAACCGTCGACAGCGACTCATTCTTCGACTGACACTCGAGCAGGTCGAACCAGCGTCCATGTGCAGTGCAGACTGCTAAATACTGTTAATAGAATGTCTTCAGTACCTCATAAATGATGGGTAGGCATTTTAGACTAATGTTATAACTCGATTATTATTGATGTTTTGGGTACTTGAGGTAGGTCCCACTATATAGGCATATGATGACTGTTTACCATCGCTACCAATAGGTACGATGCATTATGGGATGCTCCCAAATTAGCAAATAAATCACCGAGAAGTGAATAATGGGATGCTCCCAAATCAGACACAGTCGCGGAAATGGGAGAGAACGTCATATAGAAACGATCTTATGTTGAAGCTGGTACAGATCACGATCTAAGGGAAGCAACTCCAGCTAAGGATAAATTCTTTTATTATAATTACCATAGGCGGATCCAGGATTTTGAGTTAAGAGGGGGCGAACATTTTTTTTTTTTCTGAAATGAACTTTTAGTATAAACAGTATTTTATATTCCAAAATTTTGACACAGTTGTTCAAAATAATAAAGTACTTTTTTGTATATTGGAGAATTTAAAACAAGCTGAAAGCTTATATAAATTTCTCTCCCCGGAAATATTACAAGCAATGCTATGATATGCCGAACACACTTTTGTGTGTTGGGTGTTCGGCGTTCCTTTCATATTGAGTTCACAACAACATTATAAGATGCATTTTTGTTGTTCACACGAAAAATGTTTGAAATGTTTTGCACGCACCGTATACAAGAGTATCACTTACGCGCATTAAACCAGTACGAACCATAGGGACCTGAGACTTTGTTACAGCTAGTTTTGAACATAAACTAGGGTGTTTAGAGTAATTTTACACTTTTTGGGGGTTAAGATCAATTTTCGATAAAAATGCCCCCCCCCCTCAATGGTCATAAAGTGAAAGGATGGAAAGCTTCAAAAACCTCCTTAATGCACGTCAAATGTATTTTCCTTCCGTAAAAATAATCTCGATTTCCTCAAAAAACACGCTAAATTTCATTGGATGCCTTTGTTAAGAGGAAGAACGCCATCCATTGACAGCGAAAGGCTAGCGCGTGCAATGACGTCAAAACTCATTGCTATGCAGAGAGTTGCACGATAGCTAACGAAAAACAAGTGAGACCTTGATTTTTCTTCTTAAAATAACATTTGCCTTAAGAAAATGTATTTCATTTAGAAATTGGTCCAAACACGAGCTAATTATTATTATTATGTAAGATTATGTTTTAATTACAGTGACATAGGAGGGTTACGTGGTCACCTGAACGGACTACATTCGCCCAGGAAGACTCCCATATCCGTTGGCACAGACGTAGCGACAGCCTATCCGTACCCAGGTGGCTGACCTGACCTGGGGCGTGATCTGTGAGGAGGACAAGATCATCACAGAACCACAGAGGGCGGTGGGCGGCAATCCACCCCCTCACGACGGTCGAAACACGAGTTACTCACTGTGAAGTACCGGCGTTAAACACCTAAACCAACCAACCAACCGTCGACAGCGACTCATTCTTCGACTGACACTCGAGCAGGTCGAACCAGCGTCCATTTGTAGTGCAGACTGCTAAATACTGTTAATAGAATGTCTTCAGTACCTCATAAATGATGGGTAGGCATTTTAGACTAATGTTATAACTCGATTATTATTGATGTTTTGGGTACTTGAGGTAGGTCCCACTATATAGGCATATGATGACTGTTTACCATCGCTACCAATAGGTACGATGCATTATGGGATGCTCCCAAATTAGCAAATAAATCACCGAGAAGTGAATAATGGGATGCTCCCAAATCAGACACAGTCGCGGAAATGGGAGAGAACGTCTTATAGAAACGATCTTATGTTGAAGCTGGTACAGATCACGATCTAAGGGAAGCAACTCCAGCTAAGGATAAATTCTTTTATTATAATTACCATAGGCGGATCCAGGATTTTGAGTTAAGAGGGGGCGAACATTTTTTTTTTCTGAAATGAACTTTTAGTATAAACAGTATTTTATATTCCAAAATTTTGACACAGTTGTTCAAAATAATAAAGTACTTTTTTGTATATTGGAAAATTTAAAACAAGCTGAAAGCTTATATAAATTCCTCTCCCCGGAAATATTACAAGCAATGCTATGATATGCCGAACACACTTTTGTGTGTTGGGTGTTCGGCGTTCCTTTCATATTGAGTTCACAACAACATTATAAGATGCATTTTTGTTGTTCACACGAAAAATGTTTGAAATGTTTTGCACGCACCGTATACAAGAGTATCACTTACGCGCATTAAACCAGTACGAACCATAGGGACCGGAGACTTTGTTACAGCTAGTTTTGAACATAAACTAGGGTGTTTAGAGTAATTTTACACTTTTTGGGGGTTAAGATCAATTTTCGATAAAAATGCCCCCCCCCCTCAATGGTCATAAAGTGAAAGGATGGAAAGCTTCAAAAACCTCCTTAATGCACGTCAAATGTATTTTCCTTCCGTAAAAATAATCTCGATTTCCTCAAAAAACACGCTAAATTTCATTGGATGCCTTTGTTAAGAGGAAGAACGCCATCCATTGACAGCGAAAGGCTAGCGCGTGCAATGACGTCAAAACTCATTGCTATGCAGAGAGTTGCACGATAGCTAACGAAAAACAAGTGAGACCTTGATTTTCCTTCTTAAAATAACATTTGCCTTAAGAAAATGTATTTCATTTAGAAATTGGTCCAAACACGAGCTAATTATTATTATTATGTAAGATTATGTTTTAATTACAGTGACATAGGAGGGTTACGTGGTCACCTGAACGGACTACATTCGCCCAGGAAGACTCCCATATCCGTTGGCACAGACGTAGCGACAGCCTATCCGTACCCAGGTGGCTGACCGGACCTGGGGCGTGATCTGTACATGAGGACAAGATCATCACAGAACCACAGAGGGCGGTGGGCGGCAATCCACCCCCTCACGACGGTCGAAACACGAGTTACTCACTGTGTAGTACCGGCGTTAAACACCTAAACCAACCAACCAACCGTCGACAGCGACTCATTCTTCGACTGACACTCGAGCAGGTCGAACCAGCGTCCATGTGTAGTGCAGACTGCTAAATACTGTTAATAGAATGTCTTCAGTTCCTCATAAATGATGGGTAGGCATTTTAGACTAATGTTATAACTCGATTATTATTGATGTTTTGGGTACTTGAGGTAGGTCCCACTATATAGGCATATGATGACTGTTTACCATCGCTACCAATAGGTACGATGCATTATGGGATGCTCCCAAATTAGCAAATAAATCACCGAGAAGTGAATAATGGGATGCTCCCAAATCAGACACAGTCGCGGAAATGGGAGAGAACGTCTTATAGAAACAATCTTATGTTGAAGCTGGTACAGATCACGATCTAAGGGAAGCAACTCCAGCTAAGGATAAATTCTTTTATTATAATTACCATAGGCGGATCCAGGATTTTGAGTTAAGAGGGGGCGAACATTCTTTTTTTTTCTGAAATGAACTTTTAGTATAAACAGTATTTTATATTCCAAAATTTTGACACAGTTGTTCAAAATAATAAAGTACTTTTTTTGTATATTGGAGAATTTAAAACAAGCTGAAAGCTTATATAAATTCCTCTCCCCAGAAATATTACAAGCAATGCTATGATATGCCGAACACACTTTTGTGTGTTGGGTGTTCGGCGTTCCTTTCATATTTAGTTCACAACAACATTATAAGATGCATTTTTGTTGTTCACACGAAAAATGTTTGAAATGTTTTGCACGCACCGTATGCAAGAGTATCACTTACGCGCATTAAACCAGTACGAACCATAGGGACCTGAGACTTTGTTACAGCTAGTTTTGAACATAAACTAGGGTGTTTAGAGTAATTTTACACTTTTTGGGGGTTAAGATCAATTTTCGATAAAAATGCCCCCCCCTCAATGGTCATAAAGTGAAAGGATGGAAAGCTTAAAAAACCTCCTTAATGCACGTCAAATGTATTTTCCTTCCGTAAAAATAATCTCGATTTCCTCAAAAAACACGCTAAATTTCATTGGATGCCTTTGTTAAGAGGAAGAACGCCATCCATTGACAGCGAAAGGCTAGCGCGTGCAATGACGTCAAAACTCATTGCTATGCAGAGAGTTGCACGATAGCTAACGAAAAACAAGTGAGACCTTGATTTTCCTTCTTAAAATAACATTTGCCTTAAGAAAATGTATTTCATTTAGAAATTGGTCCAAACACGAGCTAATTATTATTATTATGTAAGATTATGTTTTAATTACAGTGACATAGGAGGGTTACGTGGTCACCTGAACGGACTACATTCGCCCAGGAAGACTCCCATATCCGTTGGCACAGACGTAGCGACAGCCTATCCGTACCCAGGTGGCTGACCGGACCTGGGGCGTGATCTGTACATGAGGACAAGATCATCACAGAACCACAGAGGGCGGTGGGCGGCAATCCACCCCCTCACGACGGTCGAAACACGAGTTACTCACTGTGTAGTACCGGCGTTAAACACCTAAACCAACCAACCAACCGTCGACAGCGACTCATTCTTCGACTGACACTCGAGCAGGTCGAACCAGCGTCCATGTGTAGTGCAGACTGCTAAATACTGTTAATAGAATGTCTTCAGTACCTCATAAATGATGGGTAGGCATTTTAGACTAATGTTATAACTCGATTATTAGGTCATCTGACCCGAAGGGTCAAGATGACCTATTGCCATCATGCTTCGTCCGTCGTCGTGCGCCGTCCGCCGTCCGCCGTCCGTAAACTTTTCCTTTAACAATCTTCTTCTTAGTAACCAAAAGGCTCTAGGTGCTGATATTTGGCCAGTAGGCACCTGGGATTGAGTGCTACAAAGTTTCCTCATTTCAATGACCTTGACCTGTTTTCAAGGTCACAGGGGTCAAATATGTAAAAACCTTTAACAATCTTCTTCTCAGTAACCAAAAGGTCTAGGGTATTTGGCCAGTAGGCACCTGGGATAGAGTGCTACAAAGTTTCCTCATATCGATGACCTTGACTAACTTTCAAGGTCACAGGGGCCAAAAAGGTCAAAATCTTTGAACGACTTCTTCTGAATAACCAAAAGGCCCAGAGACCTAATATTGGGCCTGTGGCATGCTGGGATGAAGGGCTACCATGTTTGTTCAAACAAATGACCTTGACCTTCATTCAAGGTCACAGGGGCCAAAAAGGTCAAAATCTTTGAACGACTTCTTTTGAATAACCAAAAGGCCCAGAGACCTGATATTGGGCCTGTGGCATGCTGGGATAAAGGGTTATTAAGTTTGTTAAAACAAATGACCCTGACATTCATTCAAGGTCACAGGGGCCAAAAAGGTCAAACTCTTTGAACGACTTCTTTTGAATAACCAAAAGGCCCAGAGACCTGATATTGGGCCTGTGGCATGCTGGGATAAAGGGTTACCAAGTTTGTTCAAACAAATGACCTTGATCTTCATTCAAGGTCACAGGGGCCGAAAAGGTCAAAATCTTTTTAAACAACTTCTTCTGAATAACCAAAAGGCCCAGAGACCTGATATTGGTCCTGTGTTATGCTGAGATAAAGGGCTACCAAGTTTGTTCAAAGAAATGACCTTGACCTTCATTCAAGGTCACAGGGGACAAAACGGTCATAATTTTTAAACGACTTCTTCTGAATAACCAAAATGCCCAGAGACCTAATATTGGGCCTGTGGCATGCTGGGATAAAGGGCTACCAAGTTTGTTCAAACAAATGACCTTGACCTTCATTCAAGGTCACAGGGGCCAAAAAGGTCAAATCTTTGAACGACTTCTTCTGAATAACCAAAAGGCCCAGAGACCTGATATTGGGCCTGTGTTATGCTGGGATAAAGGGGTACCAAGTTTGTTCAAACAAATCACCTTGACCTTCATTCAAGGTCACAGGGGCCGAAAAGGTCAAAATCTTTTTAAACAACTTCTTCTGAATAACCAAAAGGCCCAGAGACCTGATATTGGTCCTGTGTTATGCTGAGATAAAGGGCTACCAAGTTTGTTCAAAGAAATGACCTTGACCTTCGTTCAAGGTCACAGGGGATAAAACGGTCATAATTTTTAAACGACCTCTTCTGAATAACCAAAAGGCACAGAGACCTAATATTGGGCCTGTGGCATGCTGGGATAAAGGGCTACCAAGTTTGTTCAAAGAAATGACCTTGACTTTCATTCAAGGTCACTGGGGCCAAAACGGTCATAATCTTTAAACATTTTTTTCTGAATAACCAAAAGGCCCAGAGATCTAATATTGGGCCTGTGGCATGCTGGGATAAAGGGCTACCAAGTTTGTTCAAAGAAATGACCTTGACTTTCATTCAAGGTCACTGGGGCCAAAACGGTCATAATCTTTAAACATTTTCTTCTGAATAACCAAAAGGCCCAGATACCTAATATTGGGCCTGTGGCATGCTGGGATAAAGGGCTACCAAGTTTGTTCAAAGAAATGACCTTGACTTTCATTCAAGGTCACAGGGGCCAAAACGGTCATAATCTTTAAACGACTTCTTCTGAATAACCAAAAGGCCCAGAGACCTGATATTGGGCCTGTGGCATGCTGAGATAAAGGTCTACCAAGTTTGTTCAAACAAATGACCTTGACTTTCATTCAAGGTCACAGGGACCAAAACGGTCATAATCTTTAAACAACTTCTTCTGAATAACCAAAAGGCCCAGAGACCTGATATTGGGCCTGTGGCATGCTGGGATAAAGGGCTACCAAGTTTGTTCAAACAAATGACCTTGACTTTCATTCAAGGTCACAGGGACCAAAACGGTCATAATCTTTAAACAACTTCTTCTGAATAACCAAAAGGCCCAGAGACCTGATATTGGGCCTGTGGCATGCTGGGATAAAGGGCTACCAAGTTTGTTCAAACAAATGACCTTGACCTTCATTCAAGGTCACAGGGGCCAAAAAGGTCAAAATCTTTTTAAACAACTTCTTCTGAATAACCAAAAGGCCCAGAGACCTGATATTGGTCCTGTGTTATGCTGGGATAAAGGGCTACCAAGTTTGTTCAAAGAAATGACCTTGACCTTCATTCAAGGTCACAGAGGCCAAAACGGTCATAATCTTTAAACAACTTCTTCTGAATAACTAAAAGGCTCAGAGACCTGATATTAGGCCTGTGGCATGCTGGGATAAAGGTCTACCAAGTTTGTTCAAATAAATGACCTTGAACTTCATTCAAGGTCACAGGGGCCAAAAGGGTCAAAATCTTTAAAACAACTTTTTCTGAATAACCAAAAGGCACAGAGATGTGATATTGGGCTTGTGGCATGCTGGGATAAAGGTGTGTCAAGTTTGTTTAAAGAAATGACCCTGACATTCATTCAAGGTCACAGGGGCCAAAAGGGTTTGTTGTCAAGTTTACTCACTAGGAATAAGCTGAAACTTGCCAGAAATGATTCTGAGATGATGCTGATTAAGTGTTGTTATTTTTAGGTTTGTTCAAAATTCAAGATGGCCACCACAGCCGCCATTTTGAATACACATTTTAAACTTCTCAAGTTCTACCAGTGGAATTGAGCTGAAACTTGCCAGAAATGATTTCCTGAGATGGTCCCAACAAAGTGTTGTTATTTTTCAAGCCCATCAGAAATCCAAGAAGGCCACTATCTTGAACTTGGCAATCTATACAGGCATATTATAACTTGATTTAATGACTACACGTATTTTCATAGTGATTTTACAATTGGTAGTCAGATGACCGTTAAGGCCCGTTGGGCCTCTTGTTATTGATGTTTTGGGTACTTGAGGTAGGTCCCACTATATAGGCATATGATGACTGTTTACCATCGCTACCAATAGGTACGATGCATTATGGGATGCTCCCAAATTAGCAAATAAATCACCGAGAAGTGAATAATGGGATGCTCCCAAATCAGACACAGTCGCGGAAATGGGAGAGAACGTCTTATAGAAACGATCTTATGTTGAAGCTGGTACAGATCACGATCTAAGGGAAGCAACTCCAGCTAAGGATAAATTCTTTTATTATAATTACCATAGGCGGATCCAGGATTTTGAGTTAAGAGGGGGCGAACATTTTTTTTTCTGAAATGAACTTTTAGTATAAACAGTATTTTATATTCCAAAATTTTGACACAGTTGTTCAAAATAATAAAGTACTTTTTTGTATATTGGAGAATTTAAAACAAGCTGAAAGCTTATATAAATTCCTCTCCCCGGAAATATTACAAGCAATGCTATGATATGCCGAACACACTTTTGTGTGTTGGGTGTTCGGCGTTCCTTTCATATTGAGTTCACAACAACATTATAAGATGCATTTTTGTTGTTCACACGAAAAATGTTTGAAATGTTTTGCACGCACCGTATACAAGAGTATCACTTACGCGCATTAAACCAGTACGAACCATAGGGACCTGAGACTTTGTTACAGCTAGTTTTGAACATAAACTAGGGTGTTTAGAGTAATTTTACACTTTTTGGGGGTTAAGATCAATTTTCGATAAAAATGCCCCCCCCTCAATGGTCATAAAGTGAAAGGATGGAAAGCTTCAAAAACCTCCTTAATGCACGTCAAATGTATTTTCCTTCCGTAAAAATAATCTCGATTTCCTCAAAAAACACGCTAAATTTCATTGGATGCCTTTGTTAAGAGGAAGAACGCCATCCATTGACAGCGAAAGGCTAGCGCGTGCAATGACGTCAAAACTCATTGCTATGCAGAGAGTTGCACGATAGCTAACGAAAAACAAGTGAGACCTTGATTTTCCTTCTTAAAATAACATTTGCCTTAAGAAAATGTATTTCATTTAGAAATTGGTCCAAACACGAGCTAATTATTATTATTATGTAAGATTATGTTTTAATTACAGTGACATAGGAGGGTTACGTGGTCACCTGAACGGACTACATTCGCCCAGGAAGACTCCCATATCCGTTGGCACAGACGTAGCGACAGCCTATCCGTACCCAGGTGGCTGACCGGACCTGGGGCGTGATCTGTACATGAGGACAAGATCATCACAGAACCAAAGAGGGCGGTGGGCGGCAATCCACCCCCTCACGACGGTCGAAACACGAGTTACTCACTGTGTAGTACCGGCGTTAAACACCTAAACCAACCAACCAACCGTCGACAGCGACTCATTCTTCGACTGACACTCGAGCAGGTCGAACCAGCGTCCATGTGTAGTGCAGACTGCTAAATACTGTTAATATAATGTCTTCAGTACCTCATAAATGATGGGTAGGCATTTTAGTCTAATGTTATAACTCGATTATTATTGATGTTTTGGGTACTTGAGGTAGGTCCCACTATATAGGCATATGATGACTGTTTACCATCGCTACCAATAGGTACGATGCATTATGGGATGCTCCCAAATTAGCAAATAAATCACCGAGAAGTGAATAATGGGATGCTCCCAAATCAGACACAGTCGCGGAAATGGGAGAGAACGTCTTATAGAAACGATCTTATGTTGAAGCTGGTACAGATCACGATCTAAGGGAAGCAACTCCAGCTAAGGATAAATTCTTTTATTATAATTACCATAGGCGGATCCAGGATTTTGAGTTAAGAGGGGGCGAACATTTTTTTTTTTCTGAAATGAACTTTTAGTATAAGCAGTATTTTATATTCCAAAATTTTGACACAGTTGTTCAAAATAATAAAGTACTTTTTTGTATATTGGAGAATTTAAAACAAGCTGAAAGCTTATATAAATTCCTCTCCCCGGAAATATTACAAGCAATGCTATGATATGCCGAACACACTTTTGTGTGTTGGGTGTTCGGCGTTCCTTTCATATTGAGTTCACAACAACATTATAAGATGCATTTTTGTTGTTCACACGAAAAATGTTTGAAATGTTTTGCACGCACCGTATACAAGAGTATCACTTACGCGCATTAAACCAGTACGAACCATAGGGACCTGAGACTTTGTTATAGCTAGTTTTGAACATAAACTAGGGTGTTTAGAGTAATTTTACACTTTTTGGGGGTTAAGATCAATTTTCGATAAAAATGCCCCCCCCTCAATGGTCATAAAGTGAAAGGATGGAAAGCTTCAAAAACCTCCTTAATGCACGTCAAATGTATTTTCCTTCCGTAAAAATAATCTCGATTTCCTCAAAAAACACGCTAAATTTCATTGGATGCCTTTGTTAAGAGGAAGAACGCCATCCATTGACAGCGAAAGGCTAGCGCGTGCAATGACGTCAAAACTCATTGCTATGCAGAGAGTTGCACGATAGCTAACGAAAAACAAGTGAGACCTTGATTTTCCTTCTTAAAATAACATTTGCCTTAAGAAAATGTATTTCATTTAGAAATTGGTCCAAACACGAGCTAATTATTATTATTATGTAAGATTATGTTTTAATTACAGTGACATAGGAGGGTTACGTGGTCACCTGAACGGACTACATTCGCCCAGGAAGACTCCCATATCCGTTGGCACAGACGTAGCGACAGCCTATCCGTACCCAGGTGGCTGACCGGACCTGGGGCGTGATCTGTACATGAGGACAAGATCATCACAGAACCACAGAGGGCGGTGGGCGGCAATCCACCCCCTCACGACGGTCGAAACACGAGTTACTCACTGTGTAGTACCGGCGTTAAACACCTAAACCAACCAACCAACCGTCGACAGCGACTCATTCTTCGACTGACACTCGAGCAGGTCGAACCAGCGTCCATGTGTAGTGCAGACTGCTAAATACTGTTAATATAATGTCTTCAGTACCTCATAAATGATGGGTAGGCATTTTAGTCTAATGTTATAACTCGATTATTATTGATGTTTTGGGTACTTGAGGTAGGTCCCACTATATAGGCATATGATGACTGTTTACCATCGCTACCAATAGGTACGATGCATTATGGGATGCTCCCAAATTAGCAAATAAATCACCGAGAAGTGAATAATGGGATGCTCCCAAATCAGACACAGTCGCGGAAATGGGAGAGAACGTCTTATAGAAACGATCTTATGTTGAAGCTGGTACAGATCACGATCTAAGGGAAGCAACTCCAGCTAAGGATAAATTCTTTTATTATAATTACCATAGGCGGATCCAGGATTTTGAGTTAAGAGGGGGCGAACATTTTTTTTTTCTGAAATGAACTTTTAGTATAAACAGTATTTTATATTCCAAAATTTTGACACAGTTGTTCAAAATAATAAAGTACTTTTTTGTATATTGGAGAATTTAAAACAAGCTGAAAGCTTATATAAATTCCTCTCCCCGGAAATATTACAAGCAATGCTATGATATGCCGAACACACTTTTGTGTGTTGGGTGTTCGGCGTTCCTTTCATATTGAGTTCACAACAACATTATAAGATGCATTTTTGTTGTTCACACGAAAAATGTTTGAAATGTTTTGCACGCACCGTATACAAGAGTATCACTTACGCGCATTAAACCAGTACGAACCATAGGGACCTGAGACTTTGTTACAGCTAGTTTTGAACATAAACTAGGGTGTTTAGAGTAATTTTACACTTTTTGGGGGTTAAGATCAATTTTCGATAAAAATGCCCCCCCTCAATGGTCATAAAGTGAAAGGATGGAAAGCTTCAAAAACCTCCTTAATGCACGTCAAATGTATTTTCCTTCCGTAAAAATAATCTCGATTTCCTCAAAAAACACGCTAAATTTCATTGGATGCCTTTGTTAAGAGGAAGAACGCCATCCATAGACAGCGAAAGGCTAGCGCGTGCAATGACGTCAAAACTCATTGCTATGCAGAGAGTTGCACGATAGCTAACGAAAAACAAGTGAGACCTTGATTTTTCTTCTTAAAATAACATTTGCCTTAAAGAGTAACTGTAGTGCAAATAGAAACTGAAATGATCAGACTCGTTGTGTCGGCATTAATACATTGTCGAAAACCGCATCGAAATCGGCCGACCGGTTACAAAGTTACGACAGGTTGAAGTTTGGTTTTTTACCTGTTTTGCCACACGCTAATTAAGCGCACCGCGAACCGCTAAAAGTTGTGCACACGTATTGGTGACGTCACAACGGGAACACAAGAAATTGGGCCCTATGTCTCTCTATATATAATAGTAATATGTACGTCTGGTTGATTAATGATTCAAAATGTATTATACAATGAAATTAAGGGACGTACCATAATATGAGGGTCGGGAGAATAATCTGAAATCATCATTGAAATAACATTATTTTGATTCTTTCATAAATATAGTGTTTATTGATTGTTAAAATTAATTTAATGGACCCATATATATATATGCGCAGGGACGTATATGTCACATATACGTCCCTGATATGCGCTATCATATTGTAATACTCTGTGTCATTTATAATGTCAGTTATACATATCATTTATCCAATGATTCAAGAGTGACTCTTATAATAATACCTTTGAATATTGTACATCTCATGTTAGTGTCCATTATATTATATTTCGTAATCAGATTAGCGGGATAATCTACCTGGTCAGTTTGATAACTACACACGTAACTTGTTACTCAAATAGGAAGTAATTAACATTGGAGAGGGGTGGGGGGGGGGGGGGGGCTATCAAAGTTAACTAAATTGTAATAGTTGAGTATGTTGCGGTTATTATCCCCTCTTTATAACTTCAAAATGTGTACTCTAAATATGTAGTTAGTTCTCGACTGGAACATAGACTATCGAGTGCACATGTATCTTTTGAAATCTCCGTAACCCACCGTCAACTCATACCACGTCCCTGGTATGTCTGTATCACAGTTTTTTCATATTTTATTTTTAACATAAATGAATAAAATGCGGATTAAAACCACAGGCACTTGTGGCCAAGAGAATAGCCATCTAAATATATAGATAACATAGAGAAATATGATAATTAAAATAAAAAATAAAAACTGAATTTTCAAATTTTCTTTTTATGTTATGAATCATCTAAAACCGTATTGAAAATAATTGCCAAATTTCAGCTTGATACGTCAAGCGGTTTAATTTAACAAAAAATCGACTATCAGACACTCTTTTTTTGTGTGAAATTTAACCGCTTGACGTATCAAGCTGAAAATTTGCAATTACATTCATTATGGTTTTAGATGATTAATAACATAAAAAGAAAATTGTTTAAGTCAGTTTTTATATTTTATTTTAATTATTCATATTTTGCAAATTATCTATATATTTAGATGACTATTCTCCTGGCCACAAATGCCTGTGATTAAAACCAATTAAGGAATCTTCTCATCTTATTTTCAAAAGATGTTCCATGTTCATTTCTTGTCAGTAAAACAGGGGTTTTCAAAGATATAATATTATTTTTTCTCAAACAGAATTCGAAATACATTGTTCTTGATTTCTATTTCGATGTACATGTATGTGCCTGAAGACAGGTAACATCAGGATTTCGCTCATATTCTATTTATTTTACAATATTCACGATTTGAAATGTTTTTTTTTATACTGCATAGACATAAATAAATTATCAATGGATAGAAAGCTGTTAACTTTAATACACACCTATAATTTCTCAAACATATTTAAGGATATAAAAGAAGTCGAAATGTGATACCCATCAAAACAGTTTATACAGGTCGAAAGCATTGATAAAAGTTATATACATTGTATTTTCATTTTCCAATATACGTACATCGTATTGTACGTATAAAAAGGCTGGTCTTGTCGTTCTATATGACGTTACTTACTGTTCTTCTTTGAATCTTTGAGTCTATACACGGAATTAGATTGGGCTAAGTCCGTAGTCTAAAGCAACACAAATATCCTTTTCCTTATCTGTTTGTTTGAGGTTGTTTCTAAGTAGTTTTGTATTTATACAGCCGACCGACATGCATTAAAATTTTTCAGCGTGCATTTTAAAAGGTGTTAAGATCAGTTCCTGCTGACATGTGCATGCAATCAACGTGACCATCAGTGAATACACACGCCGTTTTAGCGGTGTTATATGAAATAAAATATGAGAAAATTAATACCTAATCATATCAAGTGCATGTTAATAACCTGTTAATCATGTTAGCGAGTCCGGCGGTAATTGATTTATGGTCGAGTGATCATGACCACGTGTGCCGCACACCCAACTCCCGACCCCCCTCACCACTAATCACGGCCCCCTGGGGCATACAACACCTTGGAATTATCAGTAGGGTCATTAATGAACTCCATACAACCTTGATATATAATAAGTGTCATATTCTTGAATAGAAGACTCTATACAAATAACAAGTCGTGATACGATTCATATAATTTAATATAATGACTACACAAGTCTATCAGTGCGGTCACCGTTGTGACGTCACTTCCGGTCGTATGGCAAAATCGGGGATTTTCTGATTTGCGTTCAGGTGTGAAATTTAGAAAAATGGTCAAAACTTCGTAATTTTTACAAAAAAAAATTTTTCGTGTGAATTATCTCACTTACTATTTAGCAATCTTTCCATACACAAAAGATGGTTTTGCACTACAGTTACTCTTTAAGAAAATGTATTTCATTTAGAAATTGGTCCAAACACGAGCTAATTATTATTATTATGTAAGATTATGTTTTAATTACAGTGACATAGGAGGGTTACGTGGTCACCTGAACGGACTACATTCGCCCAGGAAGACTCCCATATCCGTTGGCACAGACGTAGCGACAGCCTATCCGTACCCAGGTGGCTGACCGGACCTGGGGCGTGATCTGTACATGAGGACAAGATCATCACAGAACCACAGAGGGCGGTGGGCGGCAATCCACCCCCTTACGACGGTCGAAACACGAGTTACTCACTGTGTAGTACCGGCGTTAAACACCTAAACCAACCAACCAACCGTCGACAGCGACTCATTCTTCGACTGACACTCGAGCAGGTCGAACCAGCGTCCATGTGTAGTGCAGACTGCTAAATACTGTTAATAGAATGTCTTCAGTACCTCATAAATGATGGGTAGGCATTTTAGACTAATGTTATAACTCGATTATTATTGATGTTTTGGGTACTTGAGGTAGGTCCCACTATATAGGCATATGATGACTGTTTACCATCGCTACCAATAGGTACGATGCATTATGGGATGCTCCCAAATTAGCAAATAAATCACCGAGAAGTGAATAATGGGATGCTCCCAAATCAGACACAGTCGCGGAAATGGGAGAGAACGTCTTATAGAAACGATCTTATGTTGAAGCTGGTACAGATCACGATCTAAGGGAAGCAACTCCAGCTAAGGATAAATTCTTTTATTATAATTACCATAGGCGGATCCAGGATTTTGAGTTAAGAGGGGGCGAACATTTTTTTTTTCTGAAATGAACTTTTAGTATAAACAGTATTTTATATTCCAAAATTTTGACACAGTTGTTCAAAATAATAAAGTACTTTTTTGTATATTGGAGAATTTAAAACAAGCTGAAAGCTTATATAAATTCCTCTCCCCGGAAATATTACAAGCAATGCTATGATATGCCGAACACACTTTTGTGTGTTGGGTGTTCGGCGTTCCTTTCATATTGAGTTCACAACAACATTATAAGATGCATTTTTGTTGTTCACACGAAAAATGTTTGAAATGTTTTGCACGCACCGTATGCAAGAGTATCACTTACGCGCATTAAACCAGTACGAACCATAGGGACCTGAGACTTTGTTACAGCTAGTTTTGAACATAAACTAGGGTGTTTAGAGTAATTTTACACTTTTTGGGGGTTAAGATCAATTTTCGATAAAAATGCCCCCCCCCTCAATGGTCATAAAGTGAAAGGATGGAAAGCTTCAAAAACCTCCTTAATGCACGTCAAATGTATTTTCCTTCCGTAAAAATAATCTCGATTTCCTCAAAAAACACGCTAAATTTCATTGGACGCCTTTGTTAAGAGGAAGAACGCCATCCATTGACAGCGAAAGGCTAGCGCGTGCAATGACGTCAAAACTCATTGCTATGCAGAGAGTTGCACGATAGCTAACGAAAAACATGGACATTTTGCATGGGTTTTTTGGGGGGAAATCAAGATTATTTCTGCGGATGGAAGGTACATTTGGCGTGTATTTAGAATTTTTTTAAATAAAATTATCCACCTTTCCAACGGTACCAAGCAATTTTTCGTACCTTTTCTAGAGATGTGATTTTTGATGAAAGAAATGTAGATGGGGTCGTTTTTTCGAACTGGAAAGCGTTCAACCCTTTAGCCGTTATGACCAATAAGGGGGCATTTTTATCCCAAATTGATCTAAAACCCCAAAATGTGTGATATTACTCTAAACACCTTAGGTTAGGTTCAAAACTAGCTGTAACAAATTCACAGGTCCCTGTGGTTCACTGCTCATCCCTGTATTGTGTGTATACATTTTCATTAAAATCCACTAACCGGTTCCCTTACAGATGTTTTTCTAAATTTCATTCTGGTCATGAATCGGTTAAAAATGCCCTTTACTCTGAAAGACTTGGGTCTGGGGTTCCCAACAAATTGAACGTCAATAAAATCAAGTAAATCATTGAGAAAGACCTGCGTTATACGGTCAGACAACTAGCACAAATGACAATCTTGGGTTTAGCATATGTTCATTTCTTCCAGAAGAAAAATCTCAATGTTAGGAAAATAAGTGCTCGTTGTATCCCACATTTACTCACTGACGAGACGAGAAAAACGTACACGGGTACAAATGGCTAAGAGACTGCTGAAAAAACTCTAAAATATTAGAAAAGGGGCATTTGATAGTGTCATACTGGGTGATGAGACATTGGTGCATTTTTATGAGCCTCAGAGGAAAGTTGACTATAGGATTTAGGCTTTTAAAGGCCCAATATACGTAACTTTCGGTAAAACTTGAAGCGAAAATCAAGCCTAATAACTTTCTATATTTATAGATTTAGTTAAGATTAGCTGATATCAGCAATATTCAAGATGAATTCTTACGCGGTTACCGGTAAAGCAGTAGTTGAAACTCGGTATTTGTAAACACGCGTCTATTTTGAACCGTCTTCTACCTTCGGTTTGTTGTTGAATTGGGCCCCACCTGAATTATTTTCAATTCTTTGTATTGTTCTGTCAAGAGTTTCTTGTTAGTTACCGCTCAGGTTTACTTCGTTTTAAGCTTATTTTTGCATGGTTATCAACTGGATTTTTTTTTCAGAATTTTTCAGAATCACAAAAAATTTCCCAAAGTTACGTATATTGGGCCTTTAAACATGCTAAAATGCCCACTATTGCTAAACGAACACTAACAGCAAAGAAGGTGTAATACGCAATATTCTTTAGAAATAGTGGACAAATCATGCAAATTGCTGTTTGAAACGGTAGGTTGTATCTGGAAGCTTCAATAAGAATGAAGTTCTGTCCAGTTGTTACATGGCAATGCCAAAGCCCACAAATCGGCAACTACGGTTTTTCTAAGTCGGGAAAGGTCAATGGCTTATACCACATCCTCCAATCAGCCGAGCCCTTGCCCGTGTGATTGTTTTCCTCCTTCCGAAGCTTAAAAAACCCACATATCTGATAGGAGATATAGTTCAAGAAGTGAGCTGGAATCTGCAGTTCACCCGTTTCTGATTAGTGTACCCAAAGAATAGTATGAACATTGTTTCAAAAATTGGATTCTAACGGTGTCTCAAGTTAAAGGTGAAAATTTTTTAAGGCAACTAGAAAAATGCATTCGAATTTTGATAAGCGTTTTTGAGAAACTGTCATTTGCAAAAGTTTTCGAACACCCCTCGTATATCATCGCGTGATCGATATCAGCCAAATTGTGAGGAGAAAGAAACAGGGAAGAGGTGGGGGAGGGGGTAGTTAGTTGTTAGACGTACATTTAAAGTGACATTCAACTACACTGTAATCATAAACTGTATAAGTCTGATTTGGGGCGTAGCCCTGATTTTTTTATAAATATTTTTACCAAATAAATGGTTCGCAATGCTATCTGATGATGAAATTCTTACTTTCAATTCTTGGAAAAATTGGTCACTTGAAAAATTTTAGGGGGGGGGGGCGCCGGCTGCGCCCCCCTCTGGATCCGCCTATGATTACTGTTGATTATTTAGAACTATTCAGATTTAGAATAAACGGAGTTCTCCCAAAATAGTCAAAATACCGTCAGTATTGTCAACTGACCGTCACATTATTGTAAATTACAAACATCCATATCTCAATATTAAATGATAAATGATAATAAATAAAAAAGTATTAGTTTTCAAGTGTTTGTCAACTTCTTTTAAATTCCAAGATACTGGACAGGAGCGAACCTGAATTTATGTAACCCACTCTGTTGCTGTATTTCTCCAATAAGTGATTTATCACAGCATATATTGGACAGAAATACGGTGACGGGGTGGAAAACATTACATTGGCGTTGTCGGCAGGATTTTTTGGAAATTTATTCATTGGTATCTCCTGTATCTAGGCGGAAAGAAAGAAAGTAGAAACAAATTTTCAAATTGCTCATTTTTATTGAAAAAGAATGGATACTCAGGTGAAATCATTATCCAAAGGCAAATGTATTGCTCTCCCACTTTTCGTGTTCTATATCAGTTCGATTCATCCCAAAAATCCAAAACCTCCAAACATTGGTAATGGATTCTACATCACAAAAAATGATGAACTGTTAAGGGCAATCAATCAAATAAGTGAATAGTTACATGTTCTTTCTAAAGAAACAAATGCTATGACAAATCATATTCACCATATTGAAGGTAGAATAGATAATCAAAGACCTTGTATAGATATTGAAGGTAGATCTGGTTTGAGAGGTCAAGTGAACCCACAGCTCCCCTTTTCATAGTTCAGACAGAAATGAAAATCATACAGCATCAAGGCTCACACACAGTCATGAACACCAAAATGATCACAGAAATAGGGGAAATTCTCACACAAAATTAAAACCACAAACATATGATGGGAATGAAGAATTTGAAGAGTATCTCTCCCAATTTGAAATCATTGCTGATATTAACAATTGGGACTTCAGGGAGAAATCTCTGTATTTAGTAGGTTGTCTGAGTGGAACTACTAGAGCCATTCTTACAGAGTTAGGTCCTCTTGAACGAAAAGATTTTGATTCTCTTGTGAATGTCTTAAACATCAGATATGGGTTTATTGAACGCTCTGAAATGTTTCGGGCAAGACTCCAAACTAGAAAAAGAGGTAAAGATGAAACTCTGTCAGAATTAGCACAATCCATTCGTAAATTGACTAGACAAGCCTACCCAACTGCAGATTCTTCATAAACAGAAATTTTAGCGGTAGATCATTTCATTGATTCTATCCGAGAATCAGATATTAGGCTGAAAATAAGGGAACTAAGACCTACAAATATCAATGAAGCAGAAACCCATGCTGTAAGGCTTGACGCGCACAGATTAGCTGACTAGCAAAGAGTAAAATCTGTTCATGGTAACCAAAGGTCAGTTCTTCAAACACAATCTCAGCTTCCACGATTCATGGAATTGAGGGAGAACAAATAACTGTTGGTTCATTAACAGGAAGTATTCACAATCTTGAAAGAGTGGTTCTTTAATTAATACACTGGGGCAAAATGATAGACCTCAACAAAACCCTTATTGACAGAGAAATGTCTGGGATGGAAATGGTAACCGAATCAACCAAAACCAATTCCAACATCAGTCAAGGGGAGATAATCATTTGCAGGGTAAAACCCAAACACCACATTATCCAAACAAACAAGATGGTCAGACTCAAAAGTTCAGAAACCAACCTTCTAGTCAGTCTCAAGGACAACCGTTTCAGAGACTTTCAAATGATTCCCTAATACAAAGACAAATGGGATCAGATCCTAAATACTCCAGCACTAATCAGTTCACTGGTCAAACTGGTACCAAGTAAAGATTACCTTAAATAGTAGCAGTACAACCTATATCATTAAACATGGTAACTGCGACAGGGGAAAAGAAACCATTTCTTGAATAATGTTGCTTAGGTATTGATCTTAGTGGTCAAATGTTGAGACACTCATTGCTGACATAAAACTGAATGGAATATTAGGTCTAGATTTCATGACCATAACATTCAGTAGATATTCTCTTGAAGAAAAACTGTTTATCAGTTAAGGGAAGGAATGTTCAATGTTTACGAATACCTTTATCTCAAGAAGAACAATTTGAGAAGGAAATTGAGTCTATGGGTGACAAAAATGTGATAGAAAAATCTGTAAGTAGTTCACCAATTGTTTTAGTAAAAACAGAAAGACAATACTATACGCTTTTGTATAGATGAAGTTACTGTCAAAGATAGTCACCCTATTCCCAGAAAAGATGCAACTCTTGACGCCCTTATTTGTTCTAAATGATTTTCAACCTTAGACCTGAAAAGTGGGTAGTGGCAGGTTAAAATAAAAATTGAAGATAAAGTTCAAACAGCATTCAGTGTTCCTGGGTTAGGACGTTGGCAGTTCATTACAATGCCTTTTGGGTTATGTAATGCCCCTGCTACTTTTGAAAGACTAATGGAAAAATGTACTTTCAAAACTTCCTCGAAAATATGTATTGTTTACCTTGATGACGTTATCATCTTCTCAAAATCCTTTTCTGATCACTTGGACAATCGCAGGCAAGTCTTCAAAAGGCTTCATGATGCAAACCAGAAAATGAGTGCAGAGAAATGTACATTATTACAAAAGCAAGTCAGTTTCCTAGGTCATGTTGTGAGTGAGGAAGGAATAGGGACTGATCCTGCTAAGATAGAAGCAGTTCAAAATTGGCCTATACCCTCTAATGTTAAGGAAGTAAAAAGCTTCCTTGGATTGTGTTCATATTTTAGATTTTTTTTTCACAAATTTGCTGACATTGTTAAACCATTGCACAAACTCACAGGAAAGAGTTCCAAGTATCTTTGGATTGCTGATTGTCAGGATGCTTTTGACAAGTTGAAGAGAGCTTTAACTAGTTGTTTTGTATTACCTTCCAATGAAAGATGTTTTAAAGATGACATAACACACACATATGTAGCACTTTTAAAATTTAGTAAAAAATACAGTATGCCTTGAAAATGAATTATACTGCATCATACAGCTGCTTCGTCCTCCTAGGAATCCATAGTGATGGTAGGGGCCAAAACGTGAAAATCTTATTTCTAAAATAATGTAAAAGCAGAAGGGTCGATAACGATTTGAAGTTATCCAGAACTAGTTAATTTACTTCTAAGTTCATAGATTATAGGGGTTTTACGCACCGTAAAACCCCTATAATCTATGAACTTAGAAGTAAATTAACTAGTTCTGGATAACTTCAAATCGTGTACTACGAAAATGTGTATATCATATACCGTGCCACTACGCAAATGCGATAACTGCGGCTATTAAGGCTCCAGCAATCTTCGGGGACTAAAAATCAACCAGCAGCCACCTCCTATCATGAAAGATGAAATTACACACATAAATGCTGTACCTTTCAAATTTAGTTATAGATACAGTATACCGAAAAAATGAATTAAACTGCATCATACGGCTGTTTTGTCCCCCAAGGACCACACTTTTTGTTGATACTCATTTACGTATGAAGTACATTTATGTTTCTTAAAAAAAAAGTTATCCTACTCGGTGTAAAAGTCGTTTTTTATGGTACTCTGTTAAGAGGAGGAGGCTAACTAATACCTTATGGTCGACCTCTCAATCCTCATCTCCCAACTTCAGGACAACCACAAGTAAATCCGCAGCCGGAGTATAGCGGATGACACAAATCTGAAGAAAGACCTACCTGTCATCTGATCATGCTTCAATGATACCGGGACAGAAGAGGTCTATTAATCCCAATTGCTATTAATGTTTGATTTTAGCAATAGCCATATCAATACATTATATATTCAGAAAACTATAATAAATCATGATTATCATCCATGTAATGTACATAATATGATACAAAATTCACTGACATCTAACAAAACGTAGTTTGCATCTGTCGCAAGTTAAAATATAATTCTATGAGAAATCAAGATTTTGACTGAAAAGAAATTATCTCACCTCCCTTTGGACAGGAAATGTAATCGAGTGTTTACTGATGTGAATCATATCGGAACGTGTGTGTATCCAGGACACTTCCGGCCGTCGTCCATTCAGCGTTTCACGCTTCGGGCGTCCCCTTGTTTTAACACCCAATTCTCTGTAATTCGATCGTTCGTTTCTGATGCCATTCAATGAACTACTCGGAGCTTATCTGTTTATATAAGTTGTCTATGGTGAAACAAATAACTGAAGTGTTTGTGACGTAAACAACACTACAGTCCGTTATACGGACAGAGGTCTAATGTGTTGGTAACGAGAACAAGTTTAAAGTCCGCTATACGGGCAGAATTCTGACGTGTTGGCGACGTGAACAATACTTAAGTCCGTTATAAGGATAGAAGCCCGAGGTGATGTTGACTTGAACAACATTAAAGTCCGCTATACGGACAGAAGTCTGAGATGTTGATGACGTAAACTACACTAGTCCATTGTACGGACAGATGTCTGTGTTGTTGGGGACGTACACATCACTAATTTCCTTTATAAGGACCGAATCTGAGATGTTGATGAGGTAAACAACACTGAAGTCGATTATACCTACATAATTCAGAAGTGTTGGTGACGTGAACATCACTAAAGTCCGTTGTACAGAAAGAAGTCCGAGGTGTTGGCGACGTGAACAACACCAATTCCCCGTATAGGGACAGAAGTCTGATGTGTTGGTGACGTGAACTCCACTAAAGACCGTTATAAGAACAAAGGTCTGAAGTGGTGTTGACGTTCAAATTCAGCACAAACTGTGTCTCTCTATGCACCGGCATATCATGCGCCTTCCTTCGACATGGAGCTGTGCTACGATGTCGCGTATTCCATATCTGCCCGCGAGGCCGCGACAGTTCTCCGGGGTCTGCCAGTTTCCCATCAGAGCCTGGCGGTGAGTTTGAGGGAAAAGCTGTCTCATCACTTGTTGGTTCAAAGTTCATGAAGAAGGCCTGATGGTGGGATATTGGTATTCAAATGACTTACATAAAAGCAGGGTGATCATACTGTCCACACAACTGGCACATGACATTGGGTTGTGACTGTCCCTGCCCAGTCCACAAACATTCATAACGTCGATGACCCTCACCATGTCAATTGAAACAGTTTTGTTGGGGTTGTTGGTGAGGCTGTACACAGCCTCACCAACAACCCTTTTCACAATATCAGTTAATTATGCAACCTAGGCAGTAAGTTCCTCAATCTGGGTAGTAAATGAAGGATTTGTGGAGGTTTATCAATACTAAAAAGTTCTTTGCTGACTAGCAATGGTGGGGGCTGCCTGTCCTAGGAGGGAATATCTATATCCTGCAGCCTCCCCTGATTGAGCTGATAATAATGCATCATTTAAGTCCACACACTTCCCAGCTCTGACGAAAAAGGCTAAAGAGAGGGCGAGCCATCTATAAACTTTGCCATCATATCACGTTCACTCTTCCCTAATCTTCCACCTTTTACCAATATAACACTGTTGAAATCCTCTGCTGGTCGTCATGCAGTTTGATTTTCAGAAAAGCACCCGCGAGAAGTGTCAGTGATGGGTCTCTATCACAGCGCCAATATTTCGCATCAAATACACGTGAAATTGTCGACAAGTCAGACTTAACTTTTGGATCAAGACTGTAATACCATGTCAAGTCATGACCCGCGAGATGCATGTGAAATGCGACGTACTGGGGTTGGATCGGTTTTTCACTGTGATACATATACTGGCGAGAGCTTGGTCAGGATGTTGACGAGGCGGAATATTTATATTAAAATTCTTCTTGAACGTAGGCCTATGTATAAACGACTTACTTGGATTAACATTGACAAAATGTCTACAATTCGATGTCAGTATGAATGCCAATATGTTCGTATCGACAAAATTTTGTGTTTAAATCTGTCAATAGTTTTGTGCAAATTCACACGACACAGTCAGAGTGATTCCGGATCAAGATGCCGACACATGGATGGAATTAACATTTCATAAATAAATGGAGGTAAGAACAGGAAATTATCACATTTTGTTCTTAATTAATTCAACAAATATATTCAATAAGTCATCTCTGGTCTGTTTCTTGCTTGACGTACGCCTATAATGCAGTGGAATGCTCATCGATAGACGATCCCAACCACAACGCCATTTTATTTTGGGTAGAAACGGGGCGTGGCTTACGCTCGATGGGCGGAGCTTGATACGATTGATCATGATTCTATCGCACATTACAACATGTCCATATCCAATCAAAACGGGCTTTAATTTAAACATATTTTATTGTAAAAAATAGAAATTGATCGGACAACAAGTTATAACAACTAAAAATAGTCCTCTCCGCAATACATGATAATGATTGAATACAATAAGTCTCTTTCATGATCAGGGTAGTAAGATAGGGAAATTCCACCCGAAATGTCTCGGGTTTTACCAAATTCGAAAACCTCTCGGGTGGAATTTGCCCATCTTACTCCCCTAAGAATGAAAGAGTATTTCTCTCTCATTCCAACTACTTGAATAAGCCCAAAAACCATGAAATTATTTTTGACTGGCAAGCATTTTGAAAACATCAACTTTTCCCTTGAGCTTTTTTGACAGAAGAAGGGAAGAAGAGCATGTGCAGGGGTTGGAAGGAGATTGGATGGAAAAGGAATTTACCTAGAGAAGACATCTGAATAGTCAATACTAGTAAATTACAAAAAACAGTTCAGTGACAAGACAGTATAATTTCAGATTGATCAAAACAGAATCATTGTCATATAAAATCAGAAGGTAACTTAATGAAATGCGATTTCATAATCGCCATATACCAATGTACACACTTAATTACTATATAATAATCAAAACGTCTTGCTGGATTTGATGTAATGATGCACGTGTCGAAAGATGTTTGTATTGATTACTAATGACAACTGATTATTGCCACACAAAAGTAGTTCTAAAGTTAAATCGACATGGAATATATTTATTTTTTTAGTAGAATGCGTCTTTCATGGTTATACAATAGGCACTCAAAAACAAGTGACCGGCTTTTTCAGTGGGATGGCCACAATAATATACTGGACTATCAACAAGATTTACTCTAAAAAGTCATATTTAAGTGGACTGCACTGTTGTCTAAATTTTGTATGTAAAATATGAAATTTACGATCACCAAAACCGAAGTAGAATGGTGGAAAGGATGGTACATTTGATGTTAACGAGGTTTTGAAAGAATGTAGTGAAGGCAATGATCGTACAGCGGGGTCCAAAACATTCCAACTGCGAAGAGTTGAGGGTATAAACGATGAATTTGTTAGAGAAAGCCCGAAAGGAAGAGTTCTATCATTATTTCTAAGAGTGTAGCGGTTTTTTCAGCTACAGTTGATGGCAATGGATTATTAAAAAATCTAGGGTTAGATTGTTGTGCATTTTATACAAAAGTTGTAGTTTTCGGCGTTCCATTCGATTAAAGAGAGTTTCTAGGCCAGTTTCAAAAAGTAAATCTTCAATTCGAGCATATGATGGAAGCCCAGTTATGATACGAGCAACTTATCTTTGGGCTTTCTCTAATATTTGAGTTTCATAAACAGTACAACCATTCCACAATTCACAAGCATATTCTAATACTGGTAAAATAAATGATTTGTAAATGTTCGAAAGAGTATCACTATTCAATAAGTATTCTAGTCTGCGCAAAACGCTGACTTTTTTCATAACTGAAGTATATATTGCACAAATATCCCCCCCCCCCCCCATTTTGCCCTTGAATTAAAAATTACACCTAAGTGCTTATGATTATCAGTAAAATAAAAAACTTCGCCATTAAATTCTAATTCTAAAACTTCATCAATTTCAACCGAGTTTGAAACAAAAATTAACTCAGTTTTATCTGGGTTTAACATAACTAACCATGTTTGGGACCATGCATTAAGAAACTCAAGATCTCTATTCAGAATTTTTTGAATTTCTAAACATGAAGAGAAAGATTTTAATAGAGAAGTACCGTCTGCAAATAGACGAGCAGTTGATTCAAAAACATCGGCAATACAAGTGTGAATCATTTATGAATATTTGGAATAAAAGAGGTCCAAGAATCGAACTCCGAGGAACACCTGCTTCAATGAATCCTTCATGGGAGTAGGAGTTTTTCAAAATACTCTCTCGCGCCTCTGAACCAGGTAATTTTCAAACCATTTATAAAATTCTCCTGAAATACCATAGGAACTTAGCTTAACCATTAACCCCTTATGCCAAACCCGATCACAAGCTTTTGAAATATCGCAGAATACCATGTATACATGTTTTCCCTCAAGAGCAATACATATGTTATGATAGATTTCAATGAGTTGATAAACAGTAGAAAGACCAGGTACAAAAACAGATTGGTAGTTTTCATACAAATGATTATACAGGTGCTTGAAAATTACTCTCTCAAACACTTTCCCAAATGTAGATAATGAGGAGATTGGCCTGTAGTTAGAGGGATAATGCCTGTCACCTTTTTTAGATAGTGGCATAAGTTTGACTGTCTTCCATAGGCTTGGAAAAACACCAGCCGATAAAGACAGATCAAAAAGTATTTCGTAACAAATGATGGCTTATTCCATCATCACCCGAGGCCCTTCCAAGCTTCAGTATTTGTAAAATATCTCATATTTCAATATCGTTGATTCTTATAAACCTAACACTCTTGTCAGTTCTTGGTTCGATGAGAGGAACTTCGGTATTTCTATAATCTACACGAGTTATATTGCAAAAACAGTCATTTTAAATTTTAGCTATGTCTACATAATGTACGTCGCTAGTATCACATTGTCCGAGACAGGATCAACAAGAGAAGGTATAGACTGTGTGTAGAACCAGACGATTGCATTCACTTTTTGATTAGTCGCCAATAAGCTTTTGGGTCGGAAGATGAGTACTCTTCAATAATATTGTAAAAGGAGAAAGAGAAAATGTATCGTCCAGACCGGGGTTCGAACCCGGGACCTTCCGAACTCCAGACGAACACTCTACCAACAACTGAGCTACCTGGTCGGTCCAGTCCAGTTTCGCTACAATATCTTGAACGTTTTCATAAAATAATGTACGGGCATATTTTTTCATATGGTTGACCTTATTGCGTTGATATTTGAATTTGGTTGACCTCGCAATTTTAAACAACTTATCTCTAATTTGCATTGTTTTCCTTAATTCAGAGATCATCCAATGTTTATCGTTAGGTCTAATGATTACATCTTAAGATGAAATACATATATTTGCAAAGTTTAGGAACTGATCGGTAAAACGATTACAGGCAATATCTAAAATAAGTTTATTCCAATTATAATGAGCAATAAGGTCATAAAATCTGTTAAAGTCCCCTCGCTTATACAGCCAGGCTTTACGCTTAAAAACGGATTTGCTAATACAGGGAATATCAATACATGCAATGCAACCGTCATGGTCACTAATGATTTGTCTATAGATATATAAGTGAAGTCGATATATGAAAGTGAGTCAGATAAAAGTATAGGATCAAGTAGACGTGGTCGAGTCGGTCCTATACGAGTTTGTTCATTTATAACATTTGACAAACAAAAGTAATTAATCATATAAAGAAGAACATGGTTCTGAAATGCAGTTAATAAATCGGCATTTAAGTCCACAGTCAGTATAACATTTGGTGAAACGCGCATTACAAACGAATCGTGTTAGAATGACCTTTATACGGACAGAAGTCACTGAAATCTCGATATACGGACAAGAGTCTGAGTTGTTGGTGACGTTAACAAAACTAAAGTCAATTATACGGACATAAGTCCAGGGTGTTGGTGACGTGAACGACACTAAAGTCCGTTTTACGGATATAAGTCTTATGCATTGGTGACGTAAACAACACTAAAATTCGTTCTATGGACAGAGGTCTGAGGTGTTGGTGACGTGACCAACACTTAAAAAAACCGTTATACAGACAGAAATCTTGGGTGTTGGTGACGTCAGCAAAACTAATGACCGTTATACAGTCAGACGTCTGAGGTGTTGGTGACGTCAGCAACACTGGTGACTGTTATACAGCAAGAAGTCTTGTGTGTTGGTAACGTCAGCAATACTGATGACCATTATACAGACAGAAGTCTTGGGTGTTGGTGACGTGAACAATACTGTTGACCGTTATACAGACAAAAGTCTTGGGTGTTGGTGACGTCAGCAATACTGATGACCGTTATACAGACAGAAGTCTTGGGTGTTGGTGACGTCACCAATACTGATGACCGTTATACAGGCAGAAGCCTTGGGTGTTGGTGACGTCACCAATACTGATGACCGTTATACAGACAGAAGTCTTGGGTGTTGGTGACGTCAGCAATACTGATGACCGTTATACAGACAGAAGTCTTGGGTGTTGGTGACGTCAGCAATACTGATGACCGTTATACAGACAGAAGTCTTGGGTGTTGGTGACGTCAGCAATACTAATGACCGTTATACAGACAGAAGTCTTGGGTGTTGGTGACGTCAGCAATACTGATGACCGTTATACAGACAGAAGTCTTGGGTGTTATTGAACAACAGCAATTCTGATGACCGTTATACAGACAGAAGTCTTGGGTGTTGGTGAACAACAGCAATTCTGATGACCGTTATACAGACAGAAGTCTTGGGTGTTGGTGACGTCAGCAATACTGATGACCATTATACAGACAAAAGTCTTGGGTGTTGGTGACGTCACCAATACTGATGACCGTTATACAGACAGAAGTCTTGGGTGTTGGTGAACAACAGCAATTCTGATGACCGTTATACAGACAGAAGTCTTGGGTGTTGGTGAACAACAGCAATACTGATGACCGTTATACAGACAGAAGTCTTGGGTGTTGGTGAACAACAGCAATTCTGATGACCGTTATACAGACAGAAGTCTTGGGTGTTGGTGAACAACAGCAGTACTGATGACCATTATACAGACAAAAGTCTTGGGTGTTGGTGACGTCAGCAATACTGATGACCGTTATACAGACAGAAGTCTTGGGTGTTGGTGACGTCAGCAATACTGATGACCGTCATACAGACAAAAGTCTTGGGTGTTGGTGACGTCAGCAATACTAATGACCGTTATACAGACAGATGTCTTGGGTGTTGGTGACGTCAGCAGTACTGATGACCGTTATACAGAGAAAAGTCTTGAGTGTTGGTGACGTCAGTAATACTGATGACCGTTATACAGACAGAAGTCTTGGGTGTTATTGAACAACAGCAATTCTGATGACCGTTATACAGACACATGTCTTGGGTGTTGGTGACATCAGTAATACTGATGACTGTTATACAGACAGAAGTCTTGGGTGTTGGTGACGTCAGCAATACTGATGACCATTATACAGACAAAAGTCTTGGGTGTTGGTGACGTCACCAATACTGATGACCGTTATACAGACAGAAGTCTTGGGTGTTGGTGAACAACAGCAATTCTGATGACCGTTATACAGACAGAAGTCTTGGGTGTTGGTGAACAACAGCAATACTGATGACCGTTATACAGACAGAAGTCTTGGGTGTTGGTGAACAACAGCAATTCTGATGACCGTTATACAGACAGAAGTCTTGGGTGTTGGTGAACAACAGCAGTACTGATGACCATTATACAGACAAAAGTCTTGGGTGTTGGTGACGTCAGCAATACTGATGACCGTTATACAGACAGAAGTCTTGGGTGTTGGTGACGTCAGCAATACTGATGACCGTCATACAGACAAAAGTCTTGGGTGTTGGTGACGTCAGCAATACTAATGACCGTTATACAGACAGATGTTTTGGGTGTTGGTGACGTCAGCAGTACTGATGACCGTTATACAGAGAAAAGTCTTGAGTGTTGGTGACGTAAGCAATACTGATGACCGTTATACAGACAGAAGTCTTGGGTGTTGTTGAACAACAGCAATTCTGATGACCGTTATACAGGCAAAAGTCTTGGGTGTTGGTGACGTCAGCAATACTGATGACCGTTATACAGACAGAAGTCTTGGGTGTTGGTGACGTCAGTAATACTGATGACCGTTATACAGACAGAAGTCTTGGGTGTTATTGAACAACAGCAATTCTGATGACCGTTATACAGACAGATGTCTTGGGTGTTGGTGACATCAGTAATACTGATGACTGTTATACAGACAGAAGTCTTGGGTGTTATTGAACAACAGCAATTCTGATGACCGTTATACAGACAGAAGTCTTGGGTGTTTGTGACGTCAGCAATACTAATGACCATTATACAGACAAAAGTCTTGGGTTCTGATGACGTCAGCAATACTAATGACCGTTATACAGACAGAAGTCTTGGGTGTTGGTGACGTCAGCAATAATGATGACCGTTATACAGACAGAAGTCTTGGGTGTTGGTGACATCAGCAATACTAATGACCGTTATACAGACAAAAGTCTTGGGTGTTATTGAACAACAGCAATTTTGATGACCGTTATACAGACAGAAGTCTTGAATGTTATTGAAAAACAGCAATACTGATGACCGTTATACAGACAGAAGTCTTGGGTGTTGTTGACATCAGCAATACTGATGACCGTTATACAGACAGAAGTCTTGGGTGTTGGTGACGTCAGTAATACTGATGACCGTTATACAGACAGAAGTCTTGGGTGTTGGTGAACAACAGCAATACTGATGACCGTTATACAGACAGAAGTCTTGGGTGTTGGTGAACAACAGCAATACTGATGACCGTTATACAGACAGAAGTCTTGGGTGTTGTTGACGTCAGTAATACTGATGACCGTTATACAGACAGAAGTCTTGGGTGTTGGTGACGTCAGCAATACTAATGACCGTTATACAGACAGAAGTCTTGGGTGTTGGTGACGTCAGCAATACTGTTGACCGTTATACAGACAGAAGTCTTGGGTGTTGTTGACGTCAGCAATACTAATGACCGTTATACAGACAGAAGTCTTGGGTTTATTGAACAACAGCAATACTGATGACCGTTATACAGACAGAAGTCTTGGGTTTATTGAACAACAGCAATTCTTATGACCGTTATACAGACAGAAGTCTTGAATGTTATTGAACAACAGCAATACTGATGACAGTTATACAGACAGAAGTCTTGGGTGTTGTTGACATCAGCAATACTGATGACCGTTATACAGACAGAAGTCTTGGGTGTTGGTGACGTCAGTAATACTGATGACCGTGATACAGACAGAAGTCTTGAATGTTATTGAACAACAGCAATACTGATGACAGTTATACAGACAGAAGTCTTGGGTGTTGTTGACATCAGCAATACTGATGACCGTTATACAGACAGAAGTTATGGGTGTTGGTGACGTCAGTAATACTGATGACCGTTATACAGACAGAAGTCTTGAATGTTATTGAACAACAGCAAAACTGATGACCGTTATACAGACAGAAGTCTTTGGTGTTTGTGACGTCAGCAATACTGATGACCGTTATACAGACAGAAGTCTTTGGTGTTTGTGACGTCAGCAATACTGATGACCGTTATACAGACAGAATGTCTTGGGTATTGTTGACGTCAGCAATACTGATGGCCGTTATACAGACAGAAGTCTTGGGTGTTATTGAACAACAGCAATTCTTATGACCGTTATACAGACAGAAGTCTTGGGTGTTATTGAACAACAGCAATTCTGATGACCGTTATACAGACAGAAGTCTTGAATGTTATTGAACAACAGCAATTCTGATGACCGTTATGCGGACAGAAGTCTTGGGTGTTGTTGACGTCAGCAATACTGATGACCGTTATACAGACAGAAGTCTTGGGTGTTGGTGACGTCAGCAATACTTATGACCGTTACACAGACAGAAGTCTTGGGTGTTGGTGAACAACAGCAATACTGATGACCGTTATACAGACAGAAGTCTTGGGTGTTGTTGACGTCAGCAATACTGATGACCGTTATACAGACAGTAGTCTTGGGTGTTGTTGACATCAGTGATACTGATGACCGTTATACAGACAGAAGTCTTGGGTGTTTGTGACGTCAGCAATACTGATGACCATTATACAGACAAAAGTCTTGGGTTCTGATGACGTCAGCAATACTAATGACCGTTATACAGACAGAAGTCTTGGGTGTTGGTGACGTCAGCAATAATGATGACCGTTATACAGACAGAAGTCTTGGGTGTTGGTGACATCAGCAATACTAATGACCGTTATACAGACAAAAGTCTTGGGTGTTATTGAACAACAGCAATTTTGATGACCGTTATACAGACAGAAGTCTTGAATGTTATTGAACAACAGCAATACTGATGACCGTTATACAGACAGAAGTCTTGGGTGTTGTTGACGTCAGCAATACTGATGACCGTTATACAGACAGAAGTCTTGGGTGTTGTTGACGTCAGTAATACTGATGACCGTTATACAGACAGAAGTCTTGGGTGTTGGTGAACAACAGCAATACTGATGACCGTTATACAGACAGAAGTCTTGGGTGTTGTTGACATCAGTAATACTGATGACCGTTATACAGACAGAAGTCTTGGGTGTTGGTGACATCAGTAATACTGATGACCGTTATACAGACAGAAGTCTTGGGTGTTATTGAACAACAGCAATTTTGATGACCGTTATACAGACAGAAGTCTTGGGTGTTTGTGACGTCAGCAATACTGATGACCATTATACAGACAAAAGTCTTGGGTTTTGATGACGTCAGCAATACTAATGACCGTTATACAGACAGAAGTCTTGGGTGTTGGTGACGTCAGCAATAATGATGACCGTTATACAGACAGAAGTCTTGGGTGTTGGTGACATCAGCAATACTAATGACCGTTATACAGACAAAAGTCTTGGGTGTTATTGAACAACAGCAATTTTGATGACCGTTATACAGACAGAAGTCTTGAATGTTATTGAACAACAGCAATACTGATGACCGTTATACAGACAGAAGTCTTGGGTGTTGTTGACGTCAGCAATACTGATGACCGTTATACAGACAGAAGTCTTGGGTGTTGGTGACGTCAGTAATACTGATGACCGTTATACAGACAGAAGTCTTGGGTGTTGGTGAACAACAGCAATACTGATGACCGTTATACAGACAGAAGTCTTGGGTGTTGGTGAACAACAGCAATACTGATGACCGTTATACAGACAGAAGTCTTGGGTGCTGTTGACGTCAGTAATACTGATGACCGTTATACAGACAGAAGTCTTGGGTGTTGGTGACGTCAGCAATACTAATGACCGTTATACAGACAGAAGTCTTGGGTGTTGGTGACGTCAGCAATACTGTTGACCGTTATACAGACAGAAGTCTTGGGTGTTGTTGACGTCAGCAATACTAATGACCGTTATACAGACAGAAGTCTTGGGTTTATTGAACAACAGCAATACTGATGACCGTTATACAGACAGAAGTCTTGGGTTTATTGAACAACAGCAATTCTTATGACCGTTATACAGACAGAAGTCTTGAATGTTATTGAACAACAGCAATACGGATGACAGTTATACAGACAGAAGTCTTGGGTGTTGTTGACATCAGCAATACTGATGACCGTTATACAGACAGAAGTCTTGGGTGTTGGTGACGTCAGTAATACTGATGACCGTGATACAGACAGAAGTCTTGAATGTTATTGAACAACAGCAATACTGATGACAGTTATACAGACAGAAGTCTTGGGTGTTGTTGACATCAGCAATACTGATGACCGTTATACAGACAGAAGTCTTGGGTGTTGGTGACGTCGGTAATACTGATGACCGTTATACAGACAGAAGTCTTGAATGTTATTGAACAACAGCAATACTGATGACCGTTATACAGACAGAAGTCTTTGGTGTTTGTGACGTCAGCAATACTGATGACCGTTATACAGACAGAAGTCTTTGGTGTTTGTGACGTCAGCAATACTGATGACCGTTATACAGACAGAATGTCTTGGGTATTGTTGACGTCAGCAATACTGATGGCCGTTATACAGACAGAAGTCTTGAATGTTATTGAACAACAGCAATTCTGATGACCTTTATACAGACAGAAGTCTTGGGTGTTATTGAACAACAGCAATTCTGATGACCGTTATACAGACAGAAGTCTTGAATGTTATTGAACAACAGCAATTCTGATGACCGTTATACAGACAGAAGTCTTGGGTGTTATTGAACAACAGCAATTCTGATGACCGTTATACAGACAGAAGTCTTGAATGTTATTGAACAACAGCAATTCTGATGACCGTTATGCGGACAGAAGTCTTGGGTGTTGTTGACGTCAGCAATACTGATGACCGTTATACAGACAGAAGTCTTGGGTGTTGGTGATGTCAGCAATACTTATGACCGTTACACAGACAGAAGTCTTGGGTGTTGTTGACATCAGTAATTTTGATGACCGTTATACAGACAGAAGTCTTGAATGTTATTGAACAACAGCAATACTGATGACCGTTATACAGACAGAAGTCTTGGGTGTTGTTGACGTCAGCAATACTGATGACCGTTATACAGACAGAAGTCTTGGGTGTTGGTGACGTCAGTAATACTGATGACCGTTATACAGACAGAAGTCTTGGGTGTTGGTGAACAACAGCAATACTGATGACCGTTATACAGACAGAAGTCTTGGGTGTTGGTGAACAACAGCAATACTGATGACCGTTATACAGACAGAAGTCTTGGGTGTTGTTGACGTCAGTAATACTGATGACCGTTATACAGACAGAAGTCTTGGGTGTTGGTGACGTCAGCAATACTAATGACCGTTATACAGACAGAAGTCTTGGGTGTTGGTGACGTCAGCAATACTGTTGACCGTTATACAGACAGAAGTCTTGGGTGTTGTTGACGTCAGCAATACTAATGACCGTTATACAGACAGAAGTCTAGGGTTTATTGAACAACAGCAATACTGATGACCGTTATACAGACAGAAGTCTTGGGTTTATTGAACAACAGCAATTCTTATGACCGTTATACAGACAGAAGTCTTGAATGTTATTGAACAACAGCAATACGGATGACAGTTATACAGACAGAAGTCTTGGGTGTTGTTGACATCAGCAATACTGATGACCGTTATACAGACAGAAGTCTTGGGTGTTGGTGACGTCGGTAATACTGATGACCGTTATACAGACAGAAGTCTTGAATGTTATTGAACAACAGCAATACTGATGACCGTTATACAGACAGAAGTCTTTGGTGTTTGTGACGTCAGCAATACTGATGACCGTTATACAGACAGAAGTCTTTGGTGTTTGTGACGTCAGCAATACTGATGACCGTTATACAGACAGAATGTCTTGGGTATTGTTGACGTCAGCAATACTGATGGCCGTTATACAGACAGAAGTCTTGGGTGTTATTGAACAACAGCAATTCTTATGACCGTTATACAGACAGAAGTCTTGGGTGTTATTGAACAACAGCAATTCTGATGACCGTTATACAGACAGAAGTCCTGAATGTTATTGAACAACAGCAATTCTGATGACCGTTATGCGGACAGAAGTCTTGGGTGTTGTTGACGTCAGCAATACTGATGACCGTTATACAGACAGAAGTCTTGGGTGTTGGTGATGTCAGCAATACTTATGACCGTTACACAGACAGAAGTCTTGGGTGTTGGTGAACAACAGCAATACTGATGACCGTTATACAGACAGAAGTCTTGGGTGTTGTTGACGTCAGCAATACTGATGACCGTTATACAGACAGAAGTCTTGGGTGTTGTTGACATCAGTAATACTGATGACCGTTATACAGACAGAAGTCTTGGGTGTTGTTGACATCAGCAATACTGATGACCGTTATACAGACAGAAGTCTTGGGTGTTGTTGACATCAGCAATACTTATGACCGTTATACAGACAGAAGTCTTGGGTGTTGGTGACGTCAGTAATACTAATGACCGTTATACAGACAGAAGTCTTGGGTGTTGTTGACGTCAGTAATACTGATGACCGTTATACAGACAGAAGTCTTGGGTGTTGTTGACGTCAGTAATACTGATGACCGTTATACAGACAGAAGTGTTGGGTGTTGTTGACGTCAGTAATACTGATGACCGTTATACAGACAAAAGTCTTGGGTTTTGGTGACGTCAGCAATACTAATGACCGTTATATAGACTAAAGTCTTGAATGTTATTGAACAACAGCAATTCTGATGACCGTTATACAGACAGAAGTCTTGGGTGTTATTGAACAACAGCAATTCTGATGACCGTTATACAGACAGAAGTCTTGAATGTTATTGAACAACAGCAATTCTGATGACCGTTATACAGACAGAAGTCTTGGGTGTTATTGAACAACAGCAATTCTGATGACCGTTATACAGACAGAAGTCTTGAATGTTATTGAACAACAGCAATTCTGATGACCGTTATACAGACAGAAGTCTTGGGTTTATTGAACAACAGCAATACTAATGACCGTTATACAGACAGAAGTCTTGGGTGTTATTGAACAACAGCAATTCTGATGACCGTTATACAGACAGAAGTCTTGAATGTTATTGAACAACAGCAATTCTGATGACCGTTATGCGGACAGAAGTCTTGGGTGTTGTTGACGTCAGCAATACTGATGACCGTTATACAGACAGAAGTCTTGGGTGTTGGTGATGTCAGCAATACTTATGACCGTTACACAGACAGAAGTCTTGGGTGTTGTTGACATCAGTAATTTTGATGACCGTTATACAGACAGAAGTCTTGAATGTTATTGAACAACAGCAATACTGATGACCGTTATACAGACAGAAGTCTTGGGTGTTGTTGACGTCAGCAATACTGATGACCGTTATACAGACAGAAGTCTTGGGTGTTGGTGACGTCAGTAATACTGATGACCGTTATACAGACAGAAGTCTTGGGTGTTGGTGAACAACAGCAATACTGATGACCGTTATACAGACAGAAGTCTTGGGTGTTGGTGAACAACAGCAATACTGATGACCGTTATACAGACAGAAGTCTTGGGTGTTGTTGACGTCAGTAATACTGATGACCGTTATACAGACAGAAGTCTTGGGTGTTGGTGACGTCAGCAATACTAATGACCGTTATACAGACAGAAGTCTTGGGTGTTGGTGACGTCAGCAATACTGTTGACCGTTATACAGACAGAAGTCTTGGGTGTTGTTGACGTCAGCAATACTAATGACCGTTATACAGACAGAAGTCTAGGGTTTATTGAACAACAGCAATACTGATGACCGTTATACAGACAGAAGTCTTGGGTTTATTGAACAACAGCAATTCTTATGACCGTTATACAGACAGAAGTCTTGAATGTTATTGAACAACAGCAATACGGATGACAGTTATACAGACAGAAGTCTTGGGTGTTGTTGACATCAGCAATACTGATGACCGTTATACAGACAGAAGTCTTGGGTGTTGGTGACGTCGGTAATACTGATGACCGTTATACAGACAGAAGTCTTGAATGTTATTGAACAACAGCAATACTGATGACCGTTATACAGACAGAAGTCTTTGGTGTTTGTGACGTCAGCAATACTGATGACCGTTATACAGACAGAAGTCTTTGGTGTTTGTGACGTCAGCAATACTGATGACCGTTATACAGACAGAATGTCTTGGGTATTGTTGACGTCAGCAATACTGATGGCCGTTATACAGACAGAAGTCTTGGGTGTTATTGAACAACAGCAATTCTTATGACCGTTATACAGACAGAAGTCTTGGGTGTTATTGAACAACAGCAATTCTGATGACCGTTATACAGACAGAAGTCCTGAATGTTATTGAACAACAGCAATTCTGATGACCGTTATGCGGACAGAAGTCTTGGGTGTTGTTGACGTCAGCAATACTGATGACCGTTATACAGACAGAAGTCTTGGGTGTTGGTGATGTCAGCAATACTTATGACCGTTACACAGACAGAAGTCTTGGGTGTTGGTGAACAACAGCAATACTGATGACCGTTATACAGACAGAAGTCTTGGGTGTTGTTGACGTCAGCAATACTGATGACCGTTATACAGACAGAAGTCTTGGGTGTTGTTGACATCAGTAATACTGATGACCGTTATACAGACAGAAGTCTTGGGTGTTGTTGACATCAGCAATACTGATGACCGTTATACAGACAGAAGTCTTGGGTGTTGTTGACATCAGCAATACTTATGACCGTTATACAGACAGAAGTCTTGGGTGTTGGTGACGTCAGTAATACTAATGACCGTTATACAGACAGAAGTCTTGGGTGTTGTTGACGTCAGTAATACTGATGACCGTTATACAGACAGAAGTCTTGGGTGTTGTTGACGTCAGTAATACTGATGACCGTTATACAGACAGAAGTGTTGGGTGTTGTTGACGTCAGTAATACTGATGACCGTTATACAGACAAAAGTCTTGGGTTTTGGTGACGTCAGCAATACTAATGACCGTTATACAGACAGACTCTTGGGTGTTGGTGACGTCAGCAATAATGATGACCGTTATACAGACAGAAGTCTTGGGTGTTTGTGACGTCAGCAATACTGATGACCATTATACAGACACAAGTCTTAGGTTTTGGTGACGTCAGCAATACTAATGACCGTTATACAGACAGAAGTCTTGGGTGTTGGTGACGTCAGATATAATGATGACCGTTTTACAGACAGAAGTCTTGGGTGTTGGTGACATCAGCAATACTAATGACCGTTATACAGACAAAAGTCTTGGGTGTTATTGAACAACAGCAATTCTGATGACCGTTATACAGACAGAAGTCTTGAATGTTATTGAACAACAGCAATACTGATGACCGTTATACAGACAGAAGTCTTGAATGTTATTGAACAACAGCAATACTGATGACCGTTATACAGACAGAAGTCTTGGGTGTTGTTGACATCAGCAATACTGATGACCGTTATACAGACAGAAGTCTTGGGTGTTGGTGACGTCAGTAATACTGATGACCGTTATACAGACAGAAGTCTTGGGTGTTGTTGACGTCAGCAATACTGATGACCGTTATACAGACAGAAGTCTTGGGTGTTGTTGACGTCAGTAATACTGATGACCGTTATACAGACAGAAGTCTTGGGTGTTGGTGACGTCAGTAATACTGATGACCGTTATACAGACAGAAGTCTTGGGTGCTGGTGAACAACAGCAATACTGATGACCGTTATACAGACAGAAGTCTTGGGTGTTGTTGACGTCAGTAATACTGATGACCGTTATACAGACAGAAGTCTTGGGTGTTGGTGACGTCAGCAATACTACTGACCGTTATACAGACAGAAGTCTTGGGTGTTGGTGACGTCAGCAATACTGTTGACCGTTATACAGACAGAAGTCTTGGGTGTTGTTGACGTCAGCAATACTAATGACAGTTATACAGACAGAAGTCTTGGGTGTTATTGAACAACAGCAATACTGATGACCGTTATACAGACAGAAGTCTTGGGTTTATTGAACAACAGCAATTCTTATGACCGTTATACAGACAGAAGTCTTGAATGTTATTGAACAACAGCAATACTGATGACAGTTATACAGACAGAAGTCTTGGGTGTTGTTGACGTCAGCAATACTGATGACCGTTATACAGACAGAAGTCTTGGGTGTTGGTGACGTCAGCAATACTTATGACCGTTACACCGACAGAAGTCTTGGGTGTTGGTGAACAACAGCAATACTGATGACCGTTATACAGACAGAAGTCTTGGGTGTTGTTGACATCAGCAATACTTATGACCGTTATACAGAGAGAAGTCTTGGGTGTTGGTGAACAACAGCAATACTGATGACCGTTATACAGACAGAAGTCTTGGGTGTTGGTGACGTCAGTAATACTGATGACCGTTATACAGACAGAAGTCTTGGGTGTTGTTGACGTCAGTAATACTGATGACCGTTATACAGACAGAAGTCTTGGGTGTTGTTGACGTCAGTAATACTGATGACCGTTATACAGACAGAAGTCTTGGGTGTTGTTGACGTCAGTAATACTGATGACCGTTATACAGACAAACGTCTTGGGTTTTGGTGACCTCAGCAATACTAATGACCGTTATACAGACAGACTCTTGGGTGTTGGTGACGTAAGCAATAATGATGACCGTTATACAGACAGAAGTCTTGGGTGTTTGTGACGTCAGCAATACTGATGACCATTATACATACACAAGTCTTAGGTTTTGGTGACGTCAGCAATACTAATGACCGTTATACAGACAGAAGTCTTGGGTGTTGGTGACGTCAGATAAAATGATGACCGTTATACAGACAGAAGTCTTGGGTGTTGGTGACATCAGCAATACTAATGACCGTTATACAGACAAAAGTCTTGGGTGTTATTGAACAACAGCAATTCTGATGACCGTTATACAGACAGAAGTCTTGAATGTTATTGAACAACAGCAATACTGATGACCGTTATACAGACAGAAGTCTTGGGTGTTGTTAACGTCAGCAATACTGATGACCGTTATACAGACAGATGTCTTGGGTGTTGGTGACGTCAGTAATACTGATGACCGTTATACAGACAGAAGTCTTGGGTGTTGTTGACGTCAGCAATACTGATGACCGTTATACAGACAGAAGTCTTGTGTGTTGTTGACGTCAGCAATACTGATGACCGTTATACAGACAGAAGTCTTGGGTGTTGGTGACGTCAGTAATACTGATGACCGTTATACAGACAGAAGTCTTGGGTGTTGTTGACGTCAGCAATACTGATGACCGTTATACAGACAGAAGTCTTGGGTGTTGTTGACGTCAGCAATACTGATGACCGTTATACAGACAGAAGTCTTGGGTGTTGGTGATGTCAGCAATACTTATGACCGTTACACAGACAGAAGTCTTGGGTGTTGGTGAACAACAGCAATACTGATGACCGTTATACAGACAGAAGTCTTGGGTGTTGTTGACGTCAGCAATACTGATGACCGTTATACAGACAGAAGTCTTGGGTGTTGTTGACATCAGTAATACTGATGACCGTTATACAGACAGAAGTCTTGGGTGTTGTTGACATCAGCAATACTGATGACCGTTATACAGACAGAAGTCTTGGGTGTTGTTGACATCAGCAATACTTATGACCGTTATACAGACAGAAGTCTTGGGTGTTGGTGACGTCAGTAATACTAATGACCGTTATACAGACAGAAGTCTTGGGTGTTGTTGACGTCAGTAATACTGATGACCGTTATACAGACAGAAGTCTTGGGTGTTGTTGACGACAGTAATACTGATGACCGTTATACAGACAGAAGTCTTGGGTGTTGTTGACGTCAGTAATACTGATGACCGTTATACAGACAAAAGTTTTGGGTTTTGGTGACGTCAGCAATACTAATGACCGTTATACAGACAGACTCTTGGGTGTTGGTGACGTCAGCAATAATGATGACCGTTATACAGACAGAAGTCTTGGGTGTTTGTGACGTCAGTAATACTGATGACCGTTATACAGACAGAAGTCTTAGGTTTTGGTGACGTCAGCAATACTAATGACCGTTATACAGACAGAAGTCTTGGGTGTTGGTGACGTCAGATATAATGATGACCGTTATACAGACAGAAGTCTTGGGTGTTGGTGACATCAGCAATACTAATGACCGTTATACAGACAAAAGTCTTGGGTGTTATTGAACAACAGCAATTCTGATGACCGTTATACAGACAGAAGTCTTGAATGTTATTGAACAACAGCAATACTGATGACCGTTATACAGACAGAAGTCTTGGGTGTTGTTGACGTCAGCAATACTGATGACCGTTATACAGACAGAAGTCTTGTGTGTTGTTGACGTCAGCAATACTGATGACCGTTATACAGACAGAAGTCTTGGGTGTTGGTGACGTCAGTAATACTGATGACCGTTATACAGACAGAAGTCTTGGGTGTTGTTGACGTCAGCAATACTGATGACCGTTATACAGACAGAAGTCTTGGGTGTTGTTGACGTCAGTAATACTGATGACCGTTATACAGACAGAAGTCTTGGGTGTTGGTGACGTCAGTAATACTGATGACCGTTATACAGACAGAAGTCTTGGGTGCTGGTGAACAACAGCAATACTGATGACCGTTATACAGACAGAAGTCTTGGGTGTTGTTGACGTCAGTAATACTGATGACCGTTATACAGACAGAAGTCTTGGGTGTTGGTGACGTCAGCAATACTACTGACCGTTATACAGACAGAAGTCTTGGGTGTTGGTGACGTCAGCAATACTGTTGACCGTTATACAGACAGAAGTCTTGGGTGTTGTTGACGTCAGCAATACTAATGACAGTTATACAGACAGAAGTCTTGGGTGTTATTGAACAACAGCAATACTGATGACCGTTATACAGACAGAAGTCTTGGGTTTATTGAACAACAGCAATTCTTATGACCGTTATACAGACAGAAGTCTTGAATGTTATTGAACAACAGCAATACTGATGACAGTTATACAGACAGAAGTCTTGGGTGTTGTTGACGTCAGCAATACTGATGACCGTTATACAGACAGAAGTCTTGGGTGTTGTTGACATCAGCAATACTGATGACCGTTATACAGACAGAAGTCTTGGGTGTTGTTGACATCAGCAATACTTATGACCGTTATACAGACAGAAGTCTTGGGTGTTGGTGACGTCAGTAATACTAATGACCGTTATACAGACAGAAGTCTTGGGTGTTGTTGACGTCAGTAATACTGATGACCGTTATACAGACAGAAGTCTTGGGTGTTGTTGACGACAGTAATACTGATGACCGTTATACAGACAGAAGTCTTGGGTGTTGTTGACGTCAGTAATACTGATGACCGTTATACAGACAAAAGTTTTGGGTTTTGGTGACGTCAGCAATACTAATGACCGTTATACAGACAGACTCTTGGGTGTTGGTGACGTCAGCAATAATGATGACCGTTATACAGACAGAAGTCTTGGGTGTTTGTGACGTCAGCAATACTGATGACCATTATACAGACACAAGTCTTAGGTTTTGGTGACGTCAGCAATACTAATGACCGTTATACAGACAGAAGTCATGGGTGTTGGTGACGTCAGATATAATGATGACCGTTATACAGACAGAAGTCTTGGGTTTTGGTGACATCAGCAATACTAATGACCGTTATACAGACAAAAGTCTTGGGTGTTATTGAACAACAGCAATTCTGATGACCGTTATACAGACAGAAGTCTTGAATGTTATTGAACAACAGCAATACTGATGACCGTTATACAGACAGAAGTCTTGGGTGTTGTTGACGTCAGCAATACTGATGACCGTTATACAGACAGAAGTCTTGTGTGTTGTTGACGTCAGCAATACTGATGACCGTTATACAGACAGAAGTCTTGGGTGTTGGTGACGTCAGTAATACTGATGACCGTTATACAGACAGAAGTCTTGGGTGTTGTTGACGTCAGCAATACTGATGACCGTTATACAGACAGAAGTCTTGGGTGTTGTTGACGTCAGTAATACTGATGACCGTTATACAGACAGAAGTCTTGGGTGTTGGTGACGTCAGTAATACTGATGACCGTTATACAGACAGAAGTCTTGGGTGCTGGTGAACAACAGCAATACTGATGACCGTTATACAGACAGAAGTCTTGGGTGTTGTTGACGTCAGTAATACTGATGACCGTTATACAGACAGAAGTCTTGGGTGTTGGTGACGTCAGCAATACTACTGACCGTTATACAGACAGAAGTCTTGGGTGTTGGTGACGTCAGCAATACTGTTGACCGTTATACAGACAGAAGTCTTGGGTGTTGTTGACGTCAGCAATACTAATGACAGTTATACAGACAGAAGTCTTGGGTGTTATTGAACAACAGCAATACTGATGACCGTTATACAGACAGAAGTCTTGGGTTTATTGAACAACAGCAATTCTTATGACCGTTATACAGACAGAAGTCTTGAATGTTATTGAACAACAGCAATACTGATGACAGTTATACAGACAGAAGTCTTGGGTGTTGTTGACGTCAGCAATACTGATGACCGTTATACAGACAGAAGTCTTGGGTGTTGGTAACGTCAGCAATACTTATGACCGTTACACCGACAGAAGTCTTGGGTGTTGGTGAACAACAGCAATACTGATGACCGTTATACAGACAGAAGTCTTGGGTGTTGTTGACATCAGCAATACTTATGACCGTTATACAGAGAGAAGTCTTGGGTGTTGGTGAACAACAGCAATACTGATGACCGTTATACAGACAGAAGTCTTGGGTGTTGTTGACTTGAGTAATACTGATGACCGTTATACAGACAGAAGTCTTGGGTGTTGTTGACGTCAGTAATACTGATGACCGTTATACAGACAGAAGTCTTGGGTGTTGTTGACGTCAGTAATACTGATGACCGTTATACAGACAGAAGTCTTGGGTGTTGTTGACGTCAGTAATACTGATGACCGTTATACAGACAAACGTCTTAGGTTTTGGTGACGTCAGCAATACTAATGACCGTTATACAGACAGAAGTCTTGGGTGTTGGTGACGTCAGATATAATGATGACCGTTATACAGACAGAAGTCTTGGGTGTTGGTGACATCAGCAATACTAATGACCGTTATACAGACAAAAGTCTTGGGTGTTATTGAACAACAGCAATTCTGATGACCGTTATACAGACAGAAGTCTTGAATGTTATTGAACAACAGCAATACTGATGACCGTTATACAGACAGAAGTCTTGGGTGTTGTTAACGTCAGCAATACTGATGACCGTTATACAGACAGATGTCTTGGGTGTTGGTGACGTCAGTAATACTGATGACCGTTATACAGACAGAAGTCTTGGGTGTTGTTGACGTCAGCAATACTGATGACCGTTATACAGACAGAAGTCTTGTGTGTTGTTGACGTCAGCAATACTGATGACCGTTATACAGACAGAAGTCTTGGGTGTTGGTGACGTCAGTAATACTGATGACCGTTATACAGACAGAAGTCTTGGGTGTTGTTGACGTCAGCAATACTGATGACCGTTATACAGACAGAAGTCTTGGGTGTTGTTGACGTCAGTAATACTGATGACCGTTATACAGACAGAAGTCTTGGGTGTTGTTGACGTCAGTAATACTGATGACCATTATACAGACAGAAGTCTTGGGTGTTGGTGAACAACAGCAATACTGATGACCGTTATACAGACAGAAGTCTTGGGTGTTGTTGACGTCAGTAATACTGATGACCGTTATACAGACAGAAGTCTTGGGTGCTGGTGACGTCAGCAATACTAATGACCGTTATACAGACAGAAGTCTTGGGTGTTGTTGACGTCAGCAATACTGTTGACCGTTATACAGACAGAAGTCTTGGGTGTTGTTGACGTCAGCAATACTAATGACCGTTATACAGACAGAAGTCTTGGGTGTTGGTGAACAACAGCAATTCTTATGACCGTTATACAGACAGAAGTCTTGAATGTTATTGAACGACAGCAATACTGATGACAGTTATACAGACAGAAGTCTTGGGTGTTGTTGACGTCAGCAATACTGATGACCGTTATACAGACAGAAGTCTTGGGTGTTGGTGACGTCAGCAATAATGATGACCGTTACACCGACAGAAGTCTTGGGTGTTCGTGAACAACAGCAATACTGATGACCGTTATACAGACAGAAGTCTTGGGTGTTGTTGACATCAGCAATACTGATGACCGTTATACAGACAGAAGTCTTGGGTGTTGGTGAACAACAGTAATACTGATGACCGTTATACAGACAGAAGTCTTGGGTGTTGTTGACGTCAGTAATACTGATGACCGTTATACAGACAGAAGTCTTGGGTGTTGTTGACGTCAGTAATACTGATGACCGTTATACAGACAAAAGTCTTGGATTTTGGTGACGTCAGCAATACTAATGACCGTTATACAGACAGAAGTCTTGGGTGTTGGTGACGTCAGCAATAATGATGACCGTTATACAGACAGAAGTCTTGGGTGTTGGTGACGTCAGCAATACTAATGACCGTTATACAGACTAAAGTCTTGGGTGTTATTGAACAACAGCAATTCTGATGACCGTTATACAGACAGAAGTCTTGAATGTTATTGAACAACAGCAATACTGATGACCGTTATACAGACAGAAGTCTTGGGTGTTGTTGAGGTCAGTAATACTGATGACCGTTATACAGACAGAAGTCTTGGGTGTTGTTGACGTCAGCAATACTGATGACCGTTATACAGACAGAAGTCTTGGGTGTTGGTGACGTCAGTAATACTGATGACCGTTATACAGACAGAAGTCTTGGGTGTTGGTGAACAACAGCAATACTGATGACCGTTATACAGACAGAAGTCTTGGGTGTTGGTGAACAACAGCAATACTGATGACCGTTATACAGACAGAAGTCTTGGGTGTTGGTGACGTCAGCAATACTTATGACCGTTACACCGACAGAAGTCTTGGGTGTTGGTGAACAACAGCAATACTGATGACCGTTATACAGACAGAAGTCTTGGGTGTTGTTGACATCAGCAATACTTATGACCGTTATACAGAGAGAAGTCTTGGGTGTTGGTGAACAACAGCAATACTGATGACCGTTATACAGACAGAAGTCTTGGGTGTTGTTGACGTGAGTAATACTGATGACCGTTATACAGACAGAAGTCTTGGGTGTTGTTGACGTCAGTAATACTGATGACCGTTATACAGACAGAAGTCTTGGGTGTTGTTGACGTCAGTAATACTGATGACCGTTATACAGACAGAAGTCTTGGGTGTTGTTGACGTCAGTAATACTGATGACCGTTATACAGACAAACGTCTTAGGTTTTGGTGACGTCAGCAATACTAATGACCGTTATACAGACAGAAGTCTTGAGTGTTGGTGACGTCAGATATAATGATGACCGTTATACAGACAGAAGTCTTGGGTGTTGGTGACATCAGCAATACTTATGACCGTTATACAGACAAAAGTCTTGGGTGTTATTGAACAACAGCAATTCTGATGACCGTTATACAGACAGAAGTCTTGAATGTTATTGAACAACAGCAATACTGATGACCGTTATACAGACAGAACTCTTGGGTGTTGTTAACGTCAGCAATACTGATGACCGTTATACAGACAGATGTCTTGGGTGTTGGTGACGTCAGTAATACTGATGACCGTTATACAGACAGAAGTCTTGGGTGTTGTTGACGTCAGCAATACTGATGACCGTTATACAGACAGAAGTCTTGTGTGTTGTTGACATCAGCAATACTGATGACCGTTATACAGACAGAAGTCTTGGGTGTTGGTGACGTCAGTAATACTGATGACCGTTATACAGACAGAAGTCTTGGGTGTTGTTGACGTCAGCAATACTGATGACCGTTATACAGACAGAAGTCTTGGGTGTTGTTGACGTCAGTAATACTGATGACCGTTATACAGACAGAAGTCTTGGGTGTTGGTAACGTCAGTAATACTGATGACCATTATACAGACAGAAGTCTTGGGTGTTGGTGAACAACAGCAATACTGATGACCGTTATACAGACAGAAGTCTTGGGTGTTGTTGACGTCAGTAATAATGATGACCGTTATACAGACAGAAGTCTTGGGTGCTGGTGACGTCAGCAATACTAATGACCGTTATACAGACAGAAGTCTTGGGTGTTGGTGACGTCAGCAATACTAATGACCGTTATACAGACAGAAGTCTTGGGTTTATTGAACAACAGCAATTCTTATGACCGTTATACAGACAGAAGTCTTGAATGTTATTGAACAACAGCAATACTGATGACCGTTATACAGACAGAAGTCTTGGGTGTTGGTGACGTCAGCAATACTAATGACCGTTATACAGACAGAAGTCTTGGGTGTTGGTGACGTCAGCAATACTTATGACCGTTACACCGACAGAAGTCTTGGGTGTTCGTGAACAACAGCAATACTGATGACCGTTATACAGACAGAAGTCTTGGGTGTTGTTGACATCAGCAATACTGATGACCGTTATACAGACAGAAGTCTTGGGTGTTGGTGAACAACAGTAATACTGATGACCGTTATACAGACAGAAGTCTTGGTGTTGTTGACGTCAGTAATACTGATGACCGTTATACAGACAGAAGTCTTGGGTGTTGTTGACGTCAGTAATACTGATGACCGTTATACAGACAAAAGTCTTGGATTTTGGTGACGTCAGCAATACTAATGACCGTTATACAGACAGAAGTCTTGGGTGTTGGTGACGTCAGCAATAATGATGACCGTTATACAGACAGAAGTCTTGGGTGTTGGTGACGTCAGCAATACTAATGACCGTTATACAGACTAAAGTCTTGGGTGTTATTGAACAACAGCAATTCTGATGACCGTTATACAGACAGAAGTCTTGAATGTTATTGAACAACAGCAATACTGATGACCGTTATACAGACAGAAGTCTTGGGTGTTGTTGAGGTCAGTAATACTGATGACCGTTATACAGACAGAAGTCTTGGGTGTTGTTGACGTCAGCAATACTGATGACCGTTATACAGACAGAAGTCTTGGGTGTTGGTGACGTCAGTAATACTGATGACCGTTATACAGACAGAAGTCTTGGGTGTTGGTGAACAACAGCAATACTGATGACCGTTATACAGACAGAAGTCTTGGGTGTTGGTGAACAACAGCAATACTGATGACCGTTATACAGACAGAAGTCTTGGGTGTTGTTGACGTCAGTAATACTGATGACCGTTATACAGACAGAAGTCTTGGGTGTTGGTGACGTCAGCAATACTAATGACCGTTATACAGACAGAAGTCTTGGGTGTTGGTGACGTCAGCAATACTGTTGACCGTTATACAGACAGAAGTCTTGGGTGTTGTTGACGTCAGCAATACTAATGACCGTTATACAGACAGAAGTCTTGGGTTTATTGAACAACAGCAATACTGATGACCGTTATACAGACAGAAGTCTTGGGTTTATTGAACAACAGCAATTCTTATGACCGTTATACAGACAGAAGTCTTGAATGTTATTGAACAACAGCAATACTGATGACAGTTATACAGACAGAAGTCTTGGGTGTTGTTGACATCAGCAATACTGATGACCGTTATACAGACAGAAGTCTTGGGTGTTGGTGACGTCAGTAATACTGATGACCGTTATACAGACAGAAGTCTTGAATGTTATTGAACAACAGCAATACTGATGACAGTTATACAGACAGAAGTCTTGGGTGTTGTTGACATCAGCAATACTGATGACCGTTATACAGACAGAAGTCTTGGGTGTTGGTGACGTCAGTAATACTGATGACCGTTATACAGACAGAAGTCTTGAATGTTATTGAACAACAGCAATACTGATGACCGTTATACAGACAGAAGTCTTGGGTGTTTGTGACGTCAGCAATACTGATGACCGTTATACAGACAGAAGTCTTGGGTATTGTTGACGTCAGCAATACTGATGACCATTATACAGACAGAAGTCTTGGGTGTTATTGAACAACAGCAATTCTGATGACCTTTATACAGACAGAAGTCTTGGGTGTCATTGAACAACAGCAATTCTGATGACCGTTATACAGACAGAAGTCTTAAATGTTATTGAACAACAGCAATTCTGATGACCGTTATGCGGACAGAAGTCTTGGGTGTTGTTGACGTCAGCAATACTGATGACCTTTATACAGACAGAAGTCTTGGGTGTTGGTGACGTCAGCAATACTTATGACCGTTACACAGACAGAAGTCTTGGCTGTTGATGAACAACAGCAATACTGATGACCGTTATACAGACAGAAGTCTTGGGTGTTGTTGACGTCAGCAATACTGATGACCGTTATACAGACAGAAGTCTTGGGTGTTGTTGACATCAGTAATACTGATGACCGTTATACAGACAGAAGTCTTGGGTGTTGTTGACATCAGCAATACTGATGACCGTTATACAGACAGAAGTATTGGGTGTTGTTGACATCAGCAATACTTATGACCGTTATACAGACAGAAGTCTTGGGTGTTGGTGACGTCAGTAATACTAATGACCGTTATACAGACAGAAGTCTTGGGTGTTGTTGACGTCAGTAATACTGATGACCGTTATACAGACAGAAGTCTTGGGTGTTGTTGACGTCAGTAATACTGATGACCGTTATACAGACAGAAGTCTTGGGTGTTGTTGACGTCAGTAATACTGATGACCGTTATACAGACAAAAGTCTTGGGTTTTGGTGACGTCAGCAATACTAATGACCGTTATACAGACAGAAGTCTTGGGTGTTGGTGACGTCAGCAATAATGATGACCGTTATACAGACAGAAGTCTTGGGTGTTTGTGACGTCAGCAATACTGATGACCATTATACAGACAAAAGTCTTGGGTTTTGGTGACGTCAGCAATACTGATGACCGTTATACACACAGAAGTCTTGGGTGTTGTTGACATCAGCAATACTTATGACCGTTATACAGAGAGAAGTCTTGGGTGTTGGTGAACAACAGCAATACTGATGACCGTTATACAGACAGAAGTCTTGGGTGTTGTTAACGTGAGTAATACTGATGACCGTTATACAGACAGAAGTCTTGGGTGTTGTTGACGTCAGTAATACTGATGACCGTTATACAGACAGAAGTCTTGGGTGTTGTTGACGTCAGTAATACTGATGACCGTTATACAGACAGAAGTCTTGGGTGTTGTTGACTTCAGTAATACTGATGACCGTTATACAGACAAACGTCTTGGGTTTTGGTGACCTCAGCAATACTAATGACCGTTATACAGACAGACTCTTGGGTGTTGGTGACGTAAGCAATAATGATGACCGTTATACAGACAGAAGTCTTGGGTGTTTGTGACGTCAGCAATACTGATGACCATTATACATGCACAAGTCTTAGGTTTTGGTGACGTCAGCAATACTAATGACCGTTATACAGACAGAAGTCTTGGGTGTTGGTGACGTCAGACATAATGATGACCGTTATACAGACAGAAGTCTTGGGTGTTGGTGACATCAGCAATACTAATGACCGTTATACAGACAAAAGTCTTGGGTGTTATTGAACAACAGCAATTCTGATGACCGTTATACAGACAGAAGTCTTGAATGTTATTGAACAACAGCAATACTGATGACCGTTATACAGACAGAAGTCTTGGGTGTTGTTAACGTCAGCAATACTGATGACCGTTATACAGACAGATGTCTTGGGTGTTGGTGACGTCAGTAATACTGATGACCGTTATACAGACAGAAGTCTTGGGTGTTGTTGACGTCAGCAATACTGATGACCGTTATACAGACAGAAGTCTTGTGTGTTGTTGACGTCAGCAATACTGATGACCGTTATACAGACAGAAGTCTTGGGTGTTGGTGACGTCAGCAATACTGATGACCGTTATACAGACAGAAGTCTTGGGTGTTGTTGACGTCAGCAATACTGATGACCGTTATACAGACAGAAGTCTTGGGTGTTGTTGACGTCAGTAATACTGATGACCGTTATACAGACAGAAGTCTTGGGTGTTGGTGACGTCAGTAATACTGATGACCATTATACAGACAGAAGTCTTGGGTGTTGGTGAACAACAGCAATACTGATGACCGTTATACAGACAGAAGTCTTGGGTGTTGTTGACGTCAGTAATACTGATGACCGTTATACAGACAGAAGTCTTGGGTGCTGGTGACGTCAGCAATACTAATGACCGTTATACAGACAGAAGTCTTGGGTGTTGGTGACGTCAGCAATACTGTTGACCGTTATACAGACAGAAGTCTTGGGTGTTGTTGACGTCAGCAATACTAATGACCGTTATACAGACAGAAGTCTTGGGTTTATTGAACAACAGCAATACTGATGACCGTTATACAGACAGAAGTCTTGGGTTTATTGAACAACAGCAATTCTTATGACCGTTATACAGACAGAAGTCTTGAATGTTATTGAACAACAGCAATACTGATGACAGTTATACAGACAGAAGTCTTGGGTGTTGTTGACGTCAGCAATACTGATGACCGTTATACAGACAGAAGTCTTGGGTGTTGTTGACGTCAGCAATACTTATGACCGTTACACCGACAGAAGTCTTGGGTGTTCGTGAACAACAGCAATACTGATGACCGTTATACAGACAGAAGTCTTGGGTGTTGTTGACATCAGCAATACTGATGACCGTTATACAGACAGAAGTCTTGGGTGTTGGTGAACAACAGTAATACTGATGACCGTTATACAGACAGAAGTCTTGGGTGTTGTTGACGTGAGTAATACTGATGACCGTTATACAGACAGAAGTCTTGGGTGTTGTTGACGTCAGTAATACTGATGACTGTTATACAGACAAAAGTCTTGGATTTTGGTGACGTCAGCAATACTAATGACCGTTATACAGACAGAAGTCTTGGGTGTTGGTGACGTCAGCAATAATGATGACCGTTATACAGACAGAAGTCTTGGGTGTTGGTGACGTCAGCAATACTAATGACCGTTATACAGACTAAAGTCTTGGGTGTTATTGAACAACAGCAATTCTGATGACCGTTATACAGACCGAAGTCTTGAATGTTATTGAACAACAGCAATACTGATGACCGTTATACAGACAGAAGTCTTGGGTGTTGTTGAGGTCAGTAATACTGATGACCGTTATACAGACAGAAGTCTTGGGTGTTGTTGACGTCAGCAATACTGATGACCGTTATACAGACAGAAGTCTTGGGTGTTGGTGACGTCAGTAATACTGATGACCGTTATACAGACAGAAGTCTTGGGTGTTGGTGAACAACAGCAATACTGATGACCGTTATACAGACAGAAGTCTTGGGTGTTGGTGAACAACAGCAATACTGATGACCGTTATACAGACAGAAGTCTTGGGTGTTGTTGACGTCAGTAATACTGATGACCGTTATACAGACAGAAGTCTTGGGTGTTGGTGACGTCAGCAATACTAATGACCGTTATACAGACAGAACTCTTGGGTGTTGGTGAGGTCAGCAATACTGTTGACCGTTATACAGACAGAAGTCTTGGGTGTTGGTGACGTCAGCAATACTAATGACCGTTATACAGACAGAAGTCTTGGGTTTATTGAACAACAGCAATACTGATGACCGTTATACAGACAGAAGTCTTGGGTGTTGTTGACGTCAGCAATACTGATGACCGTTATACAGACAGAAGTCTTGGGTGTTGGTGACGTCAGCAATACTTATGACCGTTACACCGACAGAAGTCTTGGGTGTTCGTGAACAACAGCAATACTAATGACCGTTATACAGACAGAAGTCTTGGGTGTTGTTGACATCAGCAATACTGATGACCGTTATACAGACAGAAGTCTTGGGTGTTGGTGAACAACAGCAATACTGATGACCGTTATACAGACAGAAGTCTTGGGTGTTGTTGACGTCAGCAATACTGATGACCGTTATACAGACAGAAGTCTTGGGTGTTGGTGACGTCAGCAATACTTATGACCGTTACACCGACAGAAGTCTTGGGTGTTCGTGAACAACAGCAATACTGATGACCGTTATACAGACAGAAGTCTTGGGTGTTGTTGACATCAGCAATACTGATGACCGTTATACAGACAGAAGTCTTGGGTGTTGGTGAACAACAGTAATACTGATGACCGTTATACAGACAGAAGTCTTGGGTGTTGTTGACGTCAGTAATACTGATGACCGTTATACAGACAGAAGTCTTGGGTGTTGTTGACGTCAGTAATACTGATGACAGTTATACAGACAAAAGTCTTGGATTTTGGTGACGTCAGCAATACTAATGACCGTTATACAGACAGAAGTCTTGGGTGTTGGTGACGTCAGCAATAATGATGACCGTTATACAGACAGAAGTCTTGGGTGTTGGTGACGTCAGCAATACTAATGACCGTTATACAGACTAAAGTCTTGGGTGTTATTGAACAACAGCAATTCTGATGACCGTTATACAGACAGAAGTCTTGAATGTTATTGAACAACAGCAATACTGATGACCGTTATACAGACAGAAGTCTTGGGTGTTGTTGAGGTCAGTAATACTGATGACCGTTATACAGACAGAAGTCTTGGGTGTTGTTGACGTCAGCAATACTGATGACCGTTATACAGACAGCAGTCTTGGGTGTTGGTGACGTCAGTAATACTGATGACCGTTATACAGACAGAAGTCTTGGGTGTTGGTGAACAACAGCAATACTGATGACCGTTATACAGACAGAAGTCTTGGGTGTTGTTGACATCAGCAATACTGATGACCGTTATACAGACAGAAGTCATGGGTGTTGTTGACGTCAGTAATTCTGATGACCGTTATACAGACAGAAGTCATGGGTGTTGTTGACGTCAGTAATACTAATGACCGTTATACAGACAGAAGTATTGGGTGTTGTTGACGTCGGTAATACTGATGACCGTTATACAGACAGAAGTCATGGGTGTTGTTGACGTCAGCAATACTGATGACCGTTATACAGACAGAAGTCTTGGGTGTTGGTGACGTCAGCAATACTTATGACCGTTACACAGACAGAAGTCTTGGGTGTTGATGAACAACAGCAATACTGATGACCGTTATACAGACAGAAGTCTTGGGTGTTGTTGACGTCAGCAATACTGATGACCGTTATACAGACAGAAGTCTTGGGTGTTGTTGACATCAGTAATACTGATGACCGTTATACAGACAGAAGTCTTGGGTGTTGTTGACATCAGCAATACTGATGACCGTTATACAGACAGAAGTCTTGGGTGTTGTTGACATCAGCAATACTTATGACCGTTATACAGACAGAAGTCTTGGGTGTTGGTGACGTCAGTAATACTAATGACCGTTATACAGACAGAAGTCTTGGGTGTTGTTGACGTCAGTAATACTGATGACCGTTATACAGACAGAAGTCTTGGGTGTTGTTGACGTCAGTAATACTGATGACCGTTATACAGACAAAAGTCTTGGGTTTTGGTGACGTCAGCAATACTAATGACCGTTATACAGACAGAAGTCTTGGGTGTTGGTGACGTCAGCAATAATGATGACCGTTATACAGACAGAAGTCTTGGGTGTTTGTGACGTCAGCAATACTGATGACCATTATACAGAAAAAAGTCTTGGGTTTTGGTGACGTCAGCAATACTAATGACCGTTATACAGACAGAAGTCTTGGGAGTTGGTGACGTCAGCAATAATGATGACCGTTATACAGACAGAAGTCTTGGGTGTTGGTGACATCAGCAATACTAATGACCGTTATACAGACAAAAGTCTTGGGTGTTATTGAACAACAGCAATTCTGATGACCGTTATACAGACAGAAGTCTTGAATGTTATTGAACAACAGCAATACTGATGACCGTTATACAGACAGAAGTCTTGGGTGTTGTTGACGTCAGCAATACTGATGACCGTTATACAGACAGAAGTCTTGGGTGTTGGTGACGTCAGTAATACTGATGACCGTTATACAGACAGAAGTCTTGGGTGTTGTTGACGTCAGCAATACTGATGACCGTTATACAGACAGAAGTCTTGTGTGTTGTTGACGTCAGCAATACTGATGACCGTTATACAGACAGAAGTCTTGGGTGTTGGTGACGTCAGTAATACTGATGACCGTTATACAGACAGAAGTCTTGGGTGTTGTTGACGTCAGCAATACTGATGACCGTTATACAGACAGAAGTCTTGGGTGTTGTTGACGTCAGCAATACTGATGACCGTTATACAGACAGAAGTCTTGGGTGTTGTTGACATCAGCAATACTGATGACCGTTATACAGACAGAAGTCTTGGGTGTTGGTGAACAACAGTAATACTGATGACCGTTATACAGACAGAAGTCTTGGGTGTTGTTGACGTGAGTAATACTGATGACCGTTATACAGACAGAAGTCTTGGGTGTTGTTGACGTCAGTAATACTGATGACTGTTATACAGACAAAAGTCTTGGATTTTGGTGACGTCAGCAATACTAATGACCGTTATACAGACAGAAGTCTTGGGTGTTGGTGACGTCAGCAATAATGATGACCGTTATACAGACAGAAGTCTTGGGTGTTAGTGACGTCAGCAATACTAATGACCGTTATACAGACTAAAGTCTTGGGTGTTATTGAACAACAGCAATTCTGATGACCGTTATACAGACCGAAGTCTTGAATGTTATTGAACAACAGCAATACTGATGACCGTTATACAGACAGAAGTCTTGGGTGTTGTTGAGGTCAGTAATACTGATGACCGTTATACAGACAGAAGTCTTGGGTGTTGTTGACGTCAGCAATACTGATGACCGTTATACAGACAGAAGTCTTGGGTGTTGGTGACGTCAGTAATACTGATGACCGTTATACAGACAGAAGTCTTGGGTGTTGGTGAACAACAGCAATACTGATGACCGTTATACAGACAGAAGTCTTGGGTGTTGGTGAACAACAGCAATACTGATGACCGTTATACAGACAGAAGTCTTGGGTGTTGTTGACGTCAGTAATACTGATGACCGTTATACAGACAGAAGTCTTGGGTGTTGGTGACGTCAGCAATACTAATGACCGTTATACAGACAGAACTCTTGGGTGTTGGTGACGTCAGCAATACTGATGACCGTTATACAGACAGAAGTCTTTGGTGTTGGTGACGTCAGCAATACTGTTGACCGTTATACAGACAGAAGTCTTGGGTGTTGTTGACGTCAGCAATACTAATGACCGTTATACAGACAGAAGTCTTGGGTTTATTGAACAACAGCAATACTGATGACCGTTATACAGACAGAAGTCTTGGGTTTATTGAACAACAGCAATTCTTATGACCGTTATACAGACAGAAGTCTTGAATGTTATTGAACAACAGCAATACTGATGACAGTTATACAGACAGAAGTCTTGGGTGTTGTTGACATCAGCAATACTGATGACCGTTATACAGACAGAAGTCTTGGGTGTTGGTGACGTCAGTAATACTGATGACTGTTATACAGACAGAAGTCTTGAATGTTATTGAACAACAGCAATACTGATGACAGTTATACAGACAGAAGTCTTGGGTGTTGTTGACATCAGCAATACTGATGACCGTTATACAGACAGAAGTCTTGGGTGTTGGTGACGTCAGTAATACTGATGACCGTTATACAGACAGAAGTCTTGAATGTTATTGAACAACAGCAATACTGATGACCGTTATACAGACAGAAGTCTTAGGTGTTTGTGACGTCAGCAATACTGATGACCGTTATACAGACAGAAGTCTTGGGTATTGTTGACGTCAGCAATACTGATGACCGTTATACAGACAGAAGTCTTGGGTGTTATTGAACAACAGCAATTCTGATGACCTTTATACAGACAGAAGTCTTGGGTTTATTGAACAACAGCAATTCTGATGACCGTTATACAGACAGAAGTCTTGAATGTTATTGAACAACAGCAATTCTGATGACCGTTATACAGACAGAAGTCTTGGGTGTTGTTGACGTCAGCAATACTGATGACCGTTATACAGACAGAAGTCTTGGGTGTTGGTGAACAACAGCAATACTGATGACCGTTATACAGACAGAAGTCTTGGGTGTTGTTGACGTCAGTAATACTGATGACCGTTATACAGACAGAAGTCTTGGGTGTTGGTGACGTCAGCAATACTGATGACCGTTATACAGACAGAAGTCTTTGGTGTTGGTGACGTCAGCAATACTGTTGACCGTTATACAGACAGAAGTCTTGGGTGTTGTTGACGTCAGCAATACTAATGACCGTTATACAGACAGAAGTCTTGGGTTTATTGAACAACAGCAATACTGATGACCGTTATACAGACAGAAGTCTTGGGTTTATTGAACAACAGCAATTCTTATGACCGTTATACAGACAGAAGTCTTGAATGTTATTGAACAACAGCAATACTGATGACAGTTATACAGACAGAAGTCTTGGGTGTTGTTGACATCAGCAATACTGATGACCGTTATACAGACAGAAGTCTTGGGTGTTGGTGACGTCAGTAATACTGATGACCGTTATACAGACAGAAGTCTTGAATGTTATTGAACAACAGCAATACTGATGACAGTTATACAGACAGAAGTCTTGGGTGTTGTTAACATCAGCAATACTGATGACCGTTATACAGACAGAAGTCTTGGGTGTTGGTGACGTCAGTAATACTGATGACCGTTATACAGACAGAAGTCTTGAATGTTATTGAACAACAGCAATACTGATGACCGTTATACAGACAGAAGTCTTAGGTGTTTGTGACGTCAGCAATACTGATGACCGTTATACAGACAGAAGTCTTGGGTATTGTTAACGTCAGCAATACTGATGACCGTTATACAGACAGAAGTCTTGGGTGTTATTGAACAACAGCAATTCTGATGACCGTTATACAGACAGAAGTCTTGAATGTTATTGAACAACAGCAATTCTGATGACCGTTATGCGGAAAGAAGTCTTGGGTGTTGTTGACGTCAGCAATACTGATGACCGTTATACAGACAGAAGTCTTGGGTGTTGGTGACGTCAGCAATACTTATGACCGTTACACAGACAGAAGTCTTGGGTGTTGATGAACAACAGCAATACTGATGACCGTTATACAGACAGAAGTCTTGGGTGTTGTTGACGTCAGCAATACTGATGACCGTTATACAGACAGAAGTCTTGGGTGTTGTTGACATCAGTAATACTGATGACCGTTATACAGACAGAAGTCTTGGGTGTTGTTGACATCAGCAATACTGATGACCGTTATACAGACAGAAGTCTTGTGTGTTGTTGACATCAGCAATACTTATGACCGTTATACAGACAGAAGTCTTGGGTGTTGGTGACGTCAGTAATACTAATGACCGTTATACAGACAGAAGTCTTGGGTGTTGTTGACGTCAGTAATACTGATGACCGTTATACAGACAGAAGTCTTGGGTGTTGTTGACGTCAGTAATACTGATGACCGTTATACAGACAGAAGTCTTGGGTGTTGTTGACGTCAGTAATACTGATGACCGTTATACAGAAAAAAGTCTTGGGTTTTGGTGACGTCAGCAATACTAATGACCGTTATACAGACAGAAGTCTTGGGTGTTGGTGACGTCAGCAATAATGATGACCGTTATACAGACAGAAGTCTTGGGTGTTTGTGACGTCAGCAATACTGATGACCATTATACAGAAAAAAGTCTTGGGTTTTGGTGACGTCAGCAATACTAATGACCGTTATACAGACAGAAGTCTTGGGAGTTGGTGACGTCAGCAATAATGATGACCGTTATACAGACAGAAGTCTTGGGTGTTGGTGACATCAGCAATACTAATGACCGTTATACAGACAAAAGTCTTGGGTGTTATTGAACAACAGCAATTCTGATGACCGTTATACAGACAGAAGTCTTGAATGTTATTGAACAACAGCAATACTGATGACCGTTATACAGACAGAAGTCTTGGGTGTTGTTGACGTCAGCAATACTGATGACCGTTATACAGACAGAAGTCTTGGGTGTTGGTGACGTCAGTAATACTGATGACCGTTATACAGACAGAAGTCTTGGGTGTTGTTGACGTCAGCAATACTGATGACCGTTATACAGACAGAAGTCTTGTGTGTTGTTGACGTCAGCAATACTGATGACCGTTATACAGACAGAAGTCTTGGGTGTTGGTGACGTCAGTAATACTGATGACCGTTATACAGACAGAAGTCTTGGGTGTTGATGAACAACAGCAATACTGATGACTGTTATACAGACAGAAGTCTTGGGTGTTGGTGACGTCAGTAATACTGATGACCGTTATACAGACAGAAGTCTTGGGTGTTGGTGAACAACAGCAATATTGATGACCGTTATACAGACAGAAGTCTTGGGTGTTGTTGACGTCAGTAACACTGATGACCGTTATACAGACAGAAGTCTTGGGTGTTGGTGACTTCAGCAATACTAATGACCGTTATACAGACAGAAGTCTTGCGTGTTGGTGACGTCAGCAATACGGTTGACCGTTATACAGACAGAAGTCTTGGGTGTTGTTGACGTCAGCAATACTAATGACCGTTATACAGACAGAAGTCTTGGGTTTATTGAACAACAGCAATACTGATGACCGTTATACAGACAGAAGTCTTGGGTTTATTGAACAACAGCGATTCTTATGACCGTTATACAGACAGAAGTCTTGAATGTTATTGAACAACAGCAATACTGATCACAGTTATACAGACAGAAGTCTTGGGTGTTGTTGACGTCAGCAATACTGATGACCGTTATACAGACAGAAGTCTTGGGTGTTGGTGACGTCAGCAATACTTATGACCGTTACACCGACAGAAGTCTTGGGTGTTGGTGACGTCAGCAATACTAATGACCGTTATACAGACAGAAGTCTTGGGTGTTGGTGACGTCAGCAATAATGATGACCGTTATACAGACAGAAGTCTTGGGTGTTGGTGACGTCAGCAATACTAATGACCGTTATACAGACTAAAGTCTTGGGTGTTATTGAACAACAGCAATTCTGATGACCGTTATACAGACAGAAGTCTTGAATGTTATTGAACAACAGCAATACTGATGACCGTTATACAGACAGAAGTCTTGGGTGTTGTTGAGGTCAGTAATACTGATGACCGTTATACAGACAGAAGTCTTGGGTGTTGTTGACGTCAGCAATACTAATGACCGTTATACAGACAGAAGTCTTGGGTTTATTGAACAACAGCAATACTGATGACCGTTATACAGACAGAAGTCTTGGGTTTATTTAACAACAGCAATTCTTATAACCGTTATACAGACAGAAGTCTTGAATGTTATTGAACAACAGCAATTCTGATGACCGTTATACAGACAGAAGTCTTGGGTGTTGTTGACATCAGCAATACTGATGACCGTTATACAGACAGAAGTCATGGGTGTTGTTGACGTCAGTAATTCTGATGACCGTTATACAGACAGAAGTCATGGGTGTTGTTGACGTCAGTAATACTAATGACCGTTATACAGACAGAAGTATTGGGTGTTGTTGACGTCGGTAATACTGATGACCGTTATACAGACAGAAGTCTTGGGTGTTGTTGACGTCAGCAATACTGATGACCGTTATACAGACAGAAGTCTTGGGTTTATTTAACAACAGCAATTCTTATAACCGTTATACAGACAGAAGTCTTGAATGTTATTGAACAACAGCAATTCTGATGACCGTTATACAGACAGAAGTCTTGGGTGTTGTTGACATCAGCAATACTGATGACCGTTATACAGACAGAATTCATGGGTGTTGTTGACGTCAGTAATTCTGATGACCGTTATACAGACAGAAGTCATGGGTGTTGTTGACGTCAGTAATACTAATGACCGTTATACAGACAGAAGTATTGGGTGTTGTTGACGTCGGTAATACTGATGACCGTTATACAGACAGAAGTCTTGGGTGTTGTTGACGTCAGCAATACTGATGACCGTTATACAGACAGAAGTCTTGGGTGTTGGTGACGTCAGCAATACTTATGACCGTTACACAGACAGAAGTCTTGGGTGTTGATGAACAACAGCAATACTGATGACCGTTATACAGACAGAAGTCTTGGGTGTTGTTGACGTCAGCAATACTGATGACCGTTATACAGACAGAAGTCTTGGGTGTTGTTGACATCAGTAATACTGATGACCGTTATACAGACAGAAGTCTTGGGTGTTGTTGACATCAGCAATACTGATGACCGTTATACAGACAGAAGTCTTGGGTGTTGTTGACATCAGCAATACTTATGACCGTTATACAGACAGAAGTCTTGGGTGTTGGTGACGTCAGTAATACTAATGACCGTTATACAGACAGAAGTCTTGGGTGTTGTTGACGTCAGTAATACTGATGACCGTTATACAGACAGAAGTCTTGGGTGTTGTTGACGTCAGTAATACTGATGACCGTTATACAGACAAAAGTCTTGGGTTTTGGTGACGTCAGCAATACTAATGACCGTTATACAGACAGAAGTCTTGTGTGTTGTTGACGTCAGCAATACTGATGACCGTTATACAGACAGAAGTCTTGGGTGTTGGTGACGTCAGTAATACTGATGACCGTTATACAGACAGAAGTCTTGGGTGTTGTTGACGTCAGCAATACTGATGACCGTTATACAGACAGAAGTCTTGGGTGTTGTTGACGTCAGCAATACTGATGACCGTTATACAGACAGAAGTCTTGGGTGTTGTTGACATCAGCAATACTGATGACCGTTATACAGACAGAAGTCTTGGGTGTTGGTGAACAACAGTAATACTGATGACCGTTATACAGACAGAAGTCTTGGGTGTTGTTGACATCAGCAATACTTATGACCGTTATACAGACAGAAGTCTTGGGTGTTGTTGACGTCAGTAATACTGATGACTGTTATACAGACAAAAGTCTTGGATTTTGGTGACGTCAGCAATACTAATGACCGTTATACAGACAGAAGTCTTGGGTGTTGGTGACGTCAGCAATAATGATGACCGTTATACAGACAGAAGTCTTGGGTGTTGGTGACGTCAGCAATACTAATGACCGTTATACAGACTAAAGTCTTGGGTGTTATTGAACAACAGCAATTCTGATGACCGTTATACAGACCGAAGTCTTGAATGTTATTGAACAACAGCAATACTGATGACCGTTATACAGACAGAAGTCTTGGGTGTTGTTGAGGTCAGTAATACTGATGACCGTTATACAGACAGAAGTCTTGGGTGTTGTTGACGTCAGCAATACTGATGACCGTTATACAGACAGAAGTCTTGGGTGTTGGTGACGTCAGTAATACTGATGACCGTTATACAGACAGAAGTCTTGGGTGTTGGTGAACAACAGCAATACTGATGACCGTTATACAGACAGAAGTCTTGGGTGTTGGTGAACAACAGCAATACTGATGACCGTTATACAGACAGAAGTCTTGGGTGTTGTTGACGTCAGTAATACTGATGACTGTTATACAGATAGAAGTCTTGGGTGTTGGTGACGTCAGCAATACTAATGACCGTTATACAGACAGAACTCTTGGGTGTTGGTGAGGTCAGCAATACTGTTGACCGTTATACAGACAGAAGTCTTGGGTGTTGGTGACGTCAGCAATACTAATGACCGTTATACAGACAGAAGTCTTGGGTTTATTGAACAACAGCAATACTGATGACCGTTATACAGACAGAAGTCTTGGGTGTTGTTGACGTCAGCAATACTGATGACCGTTATACAGACAGAAGTCTTGGGTGTTGGTGACGTCAGCAATACTTATGACCGTTACACCGACAGAAGTCTTGGGTGTTCGTGAACAACAGCAATACTAATGACCGTTATACAGACAGAAGTCTTGGGTGTTGTTGACATCAGCAATACTGATGACCGTTATACAGACAGAAGTCTTGGGTGTTGGTGACGTCAGCAATACTTATGACCGTTACACCGACAGAAGTCTTGGGTGTTCGTGAACAACAGCAATACTGATGACCGTTATACAGACAGAAGTCTTGGGTGTTGTTGACATCAGCAATACTGATGACCGTTATACAGACAGAAGTCTTGGGTGTTGGTGAACAACAGTAATACTGATGACCGTTATACAGACAGAAGTCTTGGGTGTTGTTGACGTCAGTAATACTGATGACCGTTATACAGACAGAAGTCTTGGGTGTTGTTGACGTCAGTAATACTGATGACCGTTATACAGACAAAAGTCTTGGATTTTGGTGACGTCAGCAATACTAATGACCGTTATACAGACAGAAGTCTTGGGTGTTGGTGACGTCAGCAATAATGATGACCGTTATACAGACAGAAGTCTTGGGTGTTGGTGACGTCAGCAATACTAATGACCGTTATACAGACTAAAGTCTTGGGTGTTATTGAACAACAGCAATTCTGATGACCGTTATACAGACAGAAGTCTTGAATGTTATTGAACAACAGCAATACTGATGACCGTTATACAGACAGAAGTCTTGGGTGTTGTTGAGGTCAGTAATACTGATGACCGTTATACAGACAGAAGTCTTGGGTGTTGTTGACATCAGCAATACTGATGACCGTTATACAGACAGAAGTCTTGGGTGTTGGTGAACAACAGTAATACTGATGACCGTTATACAGACAGAAGTCTTGGGTGTTGTTGACGTCAGTAATACTGATGACCGTTATACAGACAGAAGTCTTGGGTGTTGTTGACGTCAGTAATACTGATGACCGTTATACAGACAAAAGTCTTGGATTTTGGTGACGTCAGCAATACTAATGACCGTTATACAGACAGAAGTCTTGGGTGTTGGTGACGTCAGCAATAATGATGACCGTTATACAGACAGAAGTCTTGGGTGTTGGTGACGTCAGCAATACTAATGACCGTTATACAGACTAAAGTCTTGGGTGTTATTGAACAACAGCAATTCTGATGACCGTTATACAGACAGAAGTCTTGAATGTTATTGAACAACAGCAATACTGATGACCGTTATACAGACAGAAGTCTTGGGTGTTGTTGAGGTCAGTAATACTGATGACCGTTATACAGACAGAAGTCTTGGGTTTTGGTGACGTCAGCAATACTAATGACCGTTATACAGACAGAAGTCTTGGGTGTTGGTGACGTCAGCAATAATGATGACCGTTATACAGACAGAAGTCTTGGGTGTTTGTGACGTCAGCAATACTGATGACCATTATACAGAAAAAAGTCTTGGGTTTTGGTGACGTCAGCAATACTAATGACCGTTATACAGACAGAAGTCTTGGGAGTTGGTGACGTCAGCAATAATGATGACCGTTATACAGACAGAAGTCTTGGGTGTTGGTGACATCAGCAATACTAATGACCGTTATACAGACAAAAGTCTTGGGTGTTATTGAACAACAGCAATTCTGATGACCGTTATACAGACAGAAGTCTTGAATGTTATTGAACAACAGCAATACTGATGACCGTTATACAGACAGAAGTCTTGGGTGTTGTTGACGTCAGCAATACTGATGACCGTTATACAGACAGAAGTCTTGGGTGTTGGTGACGTCAGTAATACTGATGACCGTTATACAGACAGAAGTCTTGGGTGTTGTTGACGTCAGCAATACTGATGACCGTTATACAGACAGAAGTCTTGTGTGTTGTTGACGTCAGCAATACTGATGACCGTTATACAGACAGAAGTCTTGGGTGTTGGTGACGTCAGTAATACTGATGACCGTTATACAGACAGAAGTCTTGGGTGTTGTTGACGTCAGCAATACTGATGACCGTTATACAGACAGAAGTCTTGGGTGTTGTTGACGTCAGCAATACTGATGACCGTTATACAGACAGAAGTCTTGGGTGTTGTTGACATCAGCAATACTGATGACCGTTATACAGACAGAAGTCTTGGGTGTTGGTGAACAACAGTAATACTGATGACCGTTATACAGACAGAAGTCTTGGGTGTTGTTGACGTCAGTAATACTGATGACCGTTATACAGACAGAAGTCTTGGGTGTTGTTGACGTCAGTAATACTGATGACTGTTATACAGACAAAAGTCTTGGATTTTGGTGACGTCAGCAATACTAATGACCGTTATACAGACAGAAGTCTTGGGTGTTGGTGACGTCAGCAATAATGATGACCGTTATACAGACAGAAGTCTTGGGTGTTGGTGACGTCAGCAATACTAATGACCGTTATACAGACTAAAGTCTTGGGTGTTATTGAACAACAGCAATTCTGATGACCGTTATACAGACCGAAGTCTTGAATGTTATTGAACAACAGCAATACTGATGACCGTTATACAGACAGAAGTCTTGGGTGTTGTTGAGGTCAGTAATACTGATGACCGTTATACAGACAGAAGTCTTGGGTGTTGTTGACGTCAGCAATACTGATGACCGTTATACAGACAGAAGTCTTGGGTGTTGGTGACGTCAGTAATACTGATGACCGTTATACAGACAGAAGTCTTGGGTGTTGGTGAACAACAGCAATACTGATGACCGTTATACAGACAGAAGTCTTGGGTGTTGGTGAACAACAGCAATACTGATGACCGTTATACAGACAGAAGTCTTGGGTGTTGTTGACGTCAGTAATACTGATGACCGTTATACAGACAGAAGTCTTGGGTGTTGGTGACGTCAGCAATACTAATGACCGTTATACAGACAGAACTCTTGGGTGTTGGTGAGGTCAGCAATACTGTTGACCGTTATACAGACAGAAGTCTTGGGTGTTGGTGACGTCAGCAATACTGATGACCGTTATACAGACAGAAGTCTTGGGTTTATTGAACAACAGCAATACTGATGACCGTTATACAGACAGAAGTCTTGGGTGTTGTTGACGTCAGCAATACTGATGACCGTTATACAGACAGAAGTCTTGGGTGTTGGTGACGTCAGCAATACTTATGACCGTTACACCGACAGAAGTCTTGGGTGTTCGTGAACAACAGCAATACTAATGACCGTTATACAGACATAAGTCTTGGGTGTTGTTGACATCAGCAATACTGATGACCGTTATACAGACAGAAGTCTTGGGTGTTGGTGAACAACAGCAATACTGATGACAGTTATACAGACAGAAGTCTTGGGTGTTGTTGACGTCAGCAATACTGATGACCGTTATACAGACAGAAGTCTTGGGTGTTGGTGACGTCAGCAATACTTATGACCGTTACACCGACAGAAGTCTTGGGTGTTCGTGAACAACAGCAATACTGATGACCGTTATACAGACAGAAGTCTTGGGTGTTGTTGACATCAGCAATACTGATGACCGTTATACAGACAGAAGTCTTGGGTGTTGGTGAACAACAGTAATACTGATGACCGTTATACAGACAGAAGTCTTGGGTGTTGTTGACGTCAGTAATACTGATGACCGTTATACAGACAGAAGTCTTGGGTGTTGTTGACGTCAGTAATACTGATGACCGTTATACAGACAAAAGTCTTGGATTTTGGTGACGTCAGCAATACTAATGACCGTTATACAGACAGAAGTCTTGGGTGTTGGTGACGTCAGCAATAATGATGACCGTTATACAGACAGAAGTCTTGGGTGTTGGTGACGTCAGCAATACTAATGACCGTTATACAGACTAAAGTCTTGGGTGTTATTGAACAACAGCAATTCTGATGACCGTTATACAGACAGAAGTCTTGAATGTTATTGAACAACAGCAATACTGATGACCGTTATACAGACAGAAGTCTTGGGTGTTGTTGAGGTCAGTAATACTGATGACCGTTATACAGACAGAAGTCTTGGGTGTTGTTGACGTCAGCAATACTGATGACCGTTATACAGACAGCAGTCTTGGGTGTTGGTGACGTCAGTAATACTGATGACCGTTATACAGACAGAAGTCTTGGGTGTTGGTGAACAACAGCAATACTGATGACCGTTATACAGACAGAAGTCTTGGGTGTTGGTGAACAACAGCAATACTGATGACCGTTATACAGACAGAAGTCTTGGGTGTTGTTGACGTCAGTAATACTGATGACCGTTATACAGACAGAAGTCTTGGGTGTTGGTGACGTCAGCAATACTGATGACCGTTATACAGACAGAAGTCTTTGGTGTTGGTGACGTCAGCAATACTGTTGACCGTTATACAGACAGAAGTCTTGGGTGTTGTTGACGTCAGCAATACTAATGACCGTTATACAGACAGAAGTCTTGGGTTTATTGAACAACAGCAATACTGATGACCGTTATACAGACAGAAGTCTTGGGTTTATTGAACAACAGCAATTCTTATGACCGTTATACAGACAGAAGTCTTGAATGTTATTGAACAACAGCAATACTGATGACAGTTATACAGACAGAAGTCTTGGGTGTTGTTGACATCAGCAATACTGATGACCGTTATACAGACAGAAGTCTTGGGTGTTGGTGACGTCAGTAATACTGATGACTGTTATACAGACAGAAGTCTTGAATGTTATTGAACAACAGCAATACTGATGACAGTTATACAGACAGAAGTCTTGGGTGTTGTTGACATCAGCAATACTGATGACCGTTATACAGACAGAAGTCTTGGGTGTTGGTGACGTCAGTAATACTGATGACCGTTATACAGACAGAAGTCTTGAATGTTATTGAACAACAGCAATACTGATGACCGTTATACAGACAGAAGTCTTGGGTGTTTGTGACGTCAGCAATACTGATGACCGTTATACAGACAGAAGTCTTGGGTATTGTTGACGTCAGCAATACTGATGACCGTTATACAGACAGAAGTCTTGGGTGTTATTGAACAACAGCAATTCTGATGACCTTTATACAGACAGAAGTCTTGGGTTTATTGAACAACAGCAATTCTGATGACCGTTATACAGACAGAAGTCTTGAATGTTATTGAACAACAGCAATTCTGATGACCGTTATACAGACAGAAGTCTTGGGTGTTGTTGACGTCAGCAATACTGATGACCGTTATACAGACAGAAGTCTTGGGTGTTGGTGAACAACAGCAATACTGATGACCGTTATACAGACAGAAGTCTTGGGTGTTGTTGACGTCAGTAATACTGATGACCGTTATACAGACAGAAGTCTTGGGTGTTGGTGACGTCAGCAATACTGATGACCGTTATACAGACAGAAGTCTTTGGTGTTGGTGACGTCAGCAATACTGTTGACCGTTATACAGACAGAAGTCTTGGGTGTTGTTGACGTCAGCAATACTAATGACCGTTATACAGACAGAAGTCTTGGGTTTATTGAACAACAGCAATACTGATGACCGTTATACAGACAGAAGTCTTGGGTTTATTGAACAACAGCAATTCTTATGACCGTTATACAGACAGAAGTCTTGAATGTTATTGAACAACAGCAATACTGATGACAGTTATACAGACAGAAGTCTTGGGTGTTGTTGACATCAGCAATACTGATGACCGTTATACAGACAGAAGTCTTGGGTGTTGGTGACGTCAGTAATACTGATGACCGTTATACAGACAGAAGTCTTGAATGTTATTGAACAACAGCAATACTGATGACAGTTATACAGACAGAAGTCTTGGGTGTTGTTAACATCAGCAATACTGATGACCGTTATACAGACAGAAGTCTTGGGTGTTGGTGACGTCAGTAATACTGATGACCGTTATACAGACAGAAGTCTTGAATGTTATTGAACAACAGCAATACTGATGACCGTTATACAGACAGAAGTCTTAGGTGTTTGTGACGTCAGCAATACTGATGACCGTTATACAGACAGAAGTCTTGGGTATTGTTAACGTCAGCAATACTGATGACCGTTATACAGACAGAAGTCTTGGGTGTTATTGAACAACAGCAATTCTGATGACCGTTATACAGACAGAAGTCTTGAATGTTATTGAACAACAGCAATTCTGATGACCGTTATGCGGAAAGAAGTCTTGGGTGTTGTTGACGTCAGCAATACTGATGACCGTTATACAGACAGAAGTCTTGGGTGTTGGTGACGTCAGCAATACTTATGACCGTTACACAGACAGAAGTCTTGGGTGTTGATGAACAACAGCAATACTGATGACCGTTATACAGACAGAAGTCTTGGGTGTTGTTGACGTCAGCAATACTGATGACCGTTATACAGACAGAAGTCTTGGGTGTTGTTGACATCAGTAATACTGATGACCGTTATACAGACAGAAGTCTTGGGTGTTGTTGACATCAGCAATACTGATGACCGTTATACAGACAGAAGTCTTGTGTGTTGTTGACATCAGCAATACTTATGACCGTTATACAGACAGAAGTCTTGGGTGTTGGTGACGTCAGTAATACTAATGACCGTTATACAGACAGAAGTCTTGGGTGTTGTTGACGTCAGTAATACTGATGACCGTTATACAGACAGAAGTCTTGGGTGTTGTTGACGTCAGTAATACTGATGACCGTTATACAGACAGAAGTCTTGGGTGTTGTTGACGTCAGTAATACTGATGACCGTTATACAGACAAAAGTCTTGGGTTTTGGTGACGTCAGCAATACTAATGACCGTTATACAGACAGAAGTCTTGGGTGTTGGTGACGTCAGCAATAATGATGACCGTTATACAGACAGAAGTCTTGGGTGTTGTTGACGTCAGCAATACTGATGACCATTATACAGAAAAAAGTCTTGGGTTTTGGTGACGTCAGCAATACTAATGACCGTTATACAGACAGAAGTCTTGGGAGTTGGTGACGTCAGCAATAATGATGACCGTTATACAGACAGAAGTCTTGGGTGTTGGTGACATCAGCAATACTAATGACCGTTATACAGACAAAAGTCTTGGGTGTTATTGAACAACAGCAATTCTGATGACCGTTATACAGACAGAAGTCTTGAATGTTATTGAACAACAGCAATACTGATGACCGTTATACAGACAGAAGTCTTGGGTGTTGTTGACGTCAGCAATACTGATGACCGTTATACAGACAGAAGTCTTGGGTGTTGGTGACGTCAGTAATACTGATGACCGTTATACAGACAGAAGTCTTGGGTGTTGTTGACGTCAGCAATACTGATGACCGTTATACAGACAGAAGTCTTGTGTGTTGTTGACGTCAGCAATACTGATGACCGTTATACAGACAGAAGTCTTGGGTGTTGGTGACGTCAGTAATACTGATGACCGTTATACAGACAGAAGTCTTGGGTGTTGATGAACAACAGCAATACTGATGACCGTTATACAGACAGAAGTCTTGGGTGTTGGTGACGTCAGTAATACTGATGACCGTTATACAGACAGAAGTCTTGGGTGTTGGTGAACAACAGCAATATTGATGACCGTTATACAGACAGAAGTCTTGGGTGTTGTTGACGTCAGTAACACTGATGACCGTTATACAGACAGAAGTCTTGGGTGTTGGTGACTTCAGCAATACTAATGACCGTTATACAGACAGAAGTTTTGCGTGTTGGTGACGTCAGCAATACGGTTGACCGTTATACAGACAGAAGTCTTGGGTGTTGTTGACGTCAGCAATACTAATGACCGTTATACAGACAGAAGTCTTGGGTTTATTGAACAACAGCAATACTGATGACCGTTATACAGACAGAAGTCTTGGGTGTTGTTGACATCAGCAATACTGATGACCGTTATACAGACAGAAGTCATGGGTGTTGTTGACGTCAGTAATTCTGATGACCGTTATACAGACAGAAGTCATGGGTGTTGTTGACGTCAGTAATACTAATGACCGTTATACAGACAGAAGTATTGGGTGTTGTTGACGTCGGTAATACTGATGACCGTTATACAGAAAGAAGTCTTGGGTGTTGTTGACGTCAGCAATACTGATGACCGTTATACAGACAGAAGTCTTGGGTGTTGGTGACGTCAGCAATACTTATGACCGTTACACAGACAGAAGTCTTGGGTGTTGATGAACAACAGCAATACTGATGACCGTTATACAGACAGAAGTCTTGGGTGTTGTTGACGTCAGCAATACTGATGACCGTTATACAGACAGAAGTCTTGGGTGTTGTTGACATCAGTAATACTGATGACCGTTATACAGACAGAAGTCTTGGGTGTTGTTGACATCAGCAATACTGATGACCGTTATACAGACAGAAGTCTTGGGTGTTGTTGACATCAGCAATACTTATGACCGTTATACAGACAGAAGTCTTGGGTGTTGGTGACGTCAGTAATACTAATGACCGTTATACAGACAGAAGTCTTGGGTGTTGTTGACGTCAGTAATACTGATGACCGTTATACAGACAGAAGTCTTGGGTGTTGTTGACGTCAGTAATACTGATGACCGTTATACAGACAAAAGTCTTGGGTTTTGGTGACGTCAGCAATACTAATGACCGTTATACAGACAGAAGTCTTGGGTGTTGGTGACGTCAGCAATAATGATGACCGTTATACAGACAGAAGTCTTGGGTGTTTGTGACGTCAGCAATACTGATGACCATTATACAGAAAAAAGTCTTGGGTTTTGGTGACGTCAGCAATACTAATGACCGTTATACAGACAGAAGTCTTGGGAGTTGGTGACGTCAGCAATAATGATGACCGTTATACAGACAGAAGTCTTGGGTGTTGGTGACATCAGCAATACTAATGACCGTTATACAGACAAAAGTCTTGGGTGTTATTGAACAACAGCAATTCTGATGACCGTTATACAGACAGAAGTCTTGAATGTTATTGAACAACAGCAATACTGATGACCGTTATACAGACAGAAGTCTTGGGTGTTGTTGACGTCAGCAATACTGATGACCGTTATACAGACAGAAGTCTTGGGTGTTGGTGACGTCAGTAATACTGATGACCGTTATACAGACAGAAGTCTTGGGTGTTGTTGACGTCAGCAATACTGATGACCGTTATACAGACAGAAGTCTTGTGTGTTGTTGACGTCAGCAATACTGATGACCGTTATACAGACAGAAGTCTTGGGTGTTGGTGACGTCAGTAATACTGATGACCGTTATACAGACAGAAGTCTTGGGTGTTGTTGACGTCAGCAATACTGATGACCGTTATACAGACAGAAGTCTTGGGTGTTGTTGACGTCAGTAATACTGATGACCGTTATACAGACAGAAGTCTTGGGTGTTGGTGACGTCAGTAATACTGATGACCGTTATACAGACAGAAGTCTTGGGTGTTGGTGAACAACAGCAATATTGATGACCGTTATACAGACAGAAGTCTTGGGTGTTGTTGACGTCAGTAACACTGATGACCGTTATACAGACAGAAGTCTTGGGTGTTGGTGACTTCAGCAATACTAATGACCGTTATACAGACAGAAGTCTTGCGTGTTGGTGACGTCAGCAATACGGTTGACCGTTATACAGACAGAAGTCTTGGGTGTTGTTGACGTCAGCAATACTAATGACCGTTATACAGACAGAAGTCTTGGGTTTATTGAACAACAGCAATACTGATGACCGTTATACAGACAGAAGTCTTGGGTTTATTGAACAACAGCAATTCTTATGACCGTTATACAGACAGAAGTCTTGGGTGTTGTTGACGTCAGCAATACTGATGACCGTTATACAGACAGAAGTCTTGGGTGTTGGTGACGTCAGCAATACTGATGACCGTTATACAGACAGAAGTCTTGGGTGTTGGTGACGTCAGCAATACTGATGACAGTTATACAGACAGAAGTCTTGGGTGTTGGTGAACAACAGCAATACTGATGACCGTTATACAGACAGAAGTCTTGGGTGTTGTTGACGTCAGCAATACTGATGACCGTTATACAGACAGAAGTCTTGAATGTTATTGAACAACAGCAATACTGATCACAGTTATACAGACAGAAGTCTTGGGTGTTGTTGACGTCAGCAATACTGATGACCGTTATACAGACAGAAGTCTTGGGTGTTGGTGACGTCAGCAATACTTATGACCGTTACACCGACAGAAGTCTTGGGTGTTGGTGAACAACAGCAATACTGATGACCGTTATACAGACAGAAGTCTTGGGTGTTGTTGACATCAGCAATACTTATGACCGTTATACAGACAGAAGTCTTGGGTGCTGTTGACGTCAGTAATACTGATGACCGTTATACAGACAAAAGTCTTGGGTTTTGGTGACGTCAGCAATACTAATGACCGTTATACAGACAGAAGTCTTGGGTGTTGGTGACGTCAGCAATAATGATGACCGTTATACAGACAGAAGTCTTGGGTGTTGGTGACGTCAGCAATACTAATGACCGTTATACAGACTAAAGTCTTGGGTGTTATTGAACAACAGCAATTCTGATGACCGTGATACAGACAGAAGTCTTGAATGTTATTGAACAACAGCAATACTGATGACCGTTATACAGACAGAAGTCTTGGGTGTTGTTGAGGTCAGTAATACTGATGACCGTTATATAGACAGAAGTCTTGGGTGTTGTTGACGTCAGCAATACTAATGACCGTTATACAGACAGAAGTCTTGGGTTTATTGAACAACAGCAATACTGATGACCGTTATACAGACAGAAGTCTTGGGTTTATTGAACAACAGCAATTCTTATGACCGTTATACAGACAGAAGTCTTGAATGTTATTGAACAACAGCAATTCTGATGACCGTTATACAGACAGAAGTCTTGGGTGTTGTTGACATCAGCAATACTGATGACCGTTATACAGACAGAAGTCATGGGTGTTGTTGACGTCAGTAATTCTGATGACCGTTATACAGACAGAAGTCATGGGTGTTGTTGACGTCAGTAATACTGATGACCGTTATACAGACAGAAGTATTGGGTGTTGTTGACGTCGGTAATACTGATGACCGTTATACAGACAGAAGTCTTGGGTGTTGTTGACGTCAGCAATACTGATGACCGTTATACAGACAGAAGTCTTGGGTGTTGGTGACGTCAGCAATACTTATGACCGTTACACAGACAGAAGTCTTGGGTGTTGATGAACAACAGCAATACTGATGACCGTTATACAGACAGAAGTCTTGGGTGTTGTTGACATCAGCAATACTGATGACCGTTATACAGACAGAAGTCTTGGGTGTTGTTGACATCAGCAATACTTATGACCGTTATACAGACAGAAGTCTTGGGTGTTGGTGACGTCAGTAATACTAATGACCGTTATACAGACAGAAGTCTTGGGTGTTGTTGACGTCAGTAATATTGATGACCGTTATACAGACAGAAGTCTTGGGTGTTGTTGACGTCAGTAATACTGATGACCGTTATACAGACAGAAGTCTTGGGTGTTGTTGACGTCAGCAATACTGATGACCGTTATACAGACAAAAGTCTTGGGTTTTGGTGACGTCAGCAATATTAATGACCGTTATACAGACAGAAGTCTTGGGTGTTGGTGACGTCAGCAATAATGATGACCGTTATACAGACAGAAGTCTTGGGTGTTTGTGACGTCAGCAATACTGATGACCATTATACAGACAAAAGTCTTGGGTTTTGGTGACGTCAGCAATACTAATGACCGTTATACAGACAGAAGTCTTGGGAGTTGGTGACGTCAGCAATAATGATGACCGTTATACAGACAGAAGTCTTGGGTATTGGTGACATCAGCAATACTAATGACCGTTATACAGACAAAAGTTTTGGGTGTTATTGAACAACAGCAATTCTGATGACCGTTATACAGACAGAAGTCTTGAATGTTATTGAACAACAGCAATACTGATGACCGTTATACAGACAGAAGTCTTGGGTGTTGTTGACGTCAGCAATACTGATGACCGTTATACAGACAGAAGTCTTGGGTGTTGGTGACGTCAGTAATACTGATGACCGTTATACAGACAGAAGTCTTGGGTGTTGTTGACGTCAGCAATACTGATGACCGTTATACAGACAGAAGTCTTGTGTGTTGTTGACGTCAGCAATACTGATGACAGTTATACAGACAGAAGTCTTGGGTGTTGGTGACGTCAGTAATACTGATGACCGTTATACAGACAGAAGTCTTGGGTGTTGTTGACGTCAGCAATACTGATGACCGTTATACAGACAGAAGTCTTGGGTATTGTTGACGTCAGTAATACTGATGACCGTTATACAGACAGAAGTCTTGGGTGTTGGTGACGTCAGTAATACTGATGACCGTTATACAGACAGAAGTCTTGGGTGTTGGTGAACAACAGCAATATTGATGACCGTTATACAGACAGAAGTCTTGGGTGTTGTTGACGTCAGTAATACTGATGACCGTTATACAGACAGAAGTCTTGGGTGTTGATGAACAACAGCAATACTGATGACCGTTATACAGACAGAAGTCTTGGGTGTTGTTGACGTCAGCAATACTGATGACCGTTATACAGACAGAAGTCTTGGGTGTTGTTGACATCAGTAATACTGATGACCGTTATACAGACAGAAGTCTTGGGTGTTGTTGACATCAGCAATACTGATGACCGTTATACAGACAGAAGTCTTGGGTGTTGTTGACATCAGCAATACTTATGACCGTTATACAGACAGAAGTCTTGGGTGTTGGTGACGTCAGTAATACTAATGACCGTTATACAGACAGAAGTCTTGGGTGTTGTTGACGTCAGTAATATTGATGACCGTTATACAGACAGAAGTCTTGGGTGTTGTTGACGTCAGTAATACTGATGACCGTTATACAGACAGAAGTCTTGGGTGTTGTTGACGTCAGTAATACTGATGACCGTTATACAGACAAAAGTCTTGGGTTTTGGTGACGTCAGCAATATTAATGACCGTTATACAGACAGAAGTCTTGGGTGTTGGTGACGTCAGCAATAATGATGACCGTTATACAGACAGAAGTCTTGGGTGTTTGTGACGTCAGCAATACTGATGACCATTATACAGACAAAAGTCTTGGGTTTTGGTGACGTCAGCAATACTAATGACCGTTATACAGACAGAAGTCTTGGGAGTTGGTGACGTCAGCAATAATGATGACCGTTATACAGACAGAAGTCTTGGGTGTTGGTGACATCAGCAATACTAATGACCGTTATACAGACAAAAGTTTTGGGTGTTATTGAACAACAGCAATTCTGATGACCGTTATACAGACAGAAGTCTTGAATGTTATTGAACAACAGCAATACTGATGACCGTTATACAGACAGAAGTCTTGGGTGTTGTTGACGTCAGCAATACTGATGACCGTTATACAGACAGAAGTCTTGGGTGTTGGTGACGTCAGTAATACTGATGACCGTTATACAGACAGAAGTCTTGGGTGTTGTTGACGTCAGCAATACTGATGACCGTTATAGAGACAGAAGTCTTGTGTGTTGTTGACGTCAGCAATACTGATGACCGTTATACAGACAGAAGTCTTGGGTGTTGGTGACGTCAGTAATACTGATGACCGTTATACAGACAGAAGTCTTGGGTGTTGTTGACGTCAGCAATACTGATGACCGTTATACAGACAGAAGTCTTGGGTATTGTTGACGTCAGTAATACTGATGACCGTTATACAGACAGAAGTCTTGGGTGTTGGTGACGTCAGTAATACTGATGACCGTTATACAGACAGAAGTCTTGGGTGTTGGTGAACAACAGCAATATTGATGACCGTTATACAGACAGAAGTCTTGGGTGTTGTTGACGTCAGTAATACTGATGACCGTTATACAGACAGAAGTCTTGGGTGTTGGTGACGTCAGCAATACTAATGACCGTTATACAGACAGAAGTCTTGCGTGTTGGTGACGTCAGCAATACGGTTGACCGTTATACAGACAGAAGTCTTGGGTGTTGTTGACGTCAGCAATACTAATGACCGTTATACAGACAGAAGTCTTGGGTTTATTGAACAACAGCAATACTGATGACCGTTATACAGACAGAAGTCTTGGGTTTATTGAACAACAGCAATTCTTATGACCGTTATACAGACAGAAGTCTTGAATGTTATTGAACAACAGCAATACTGATCACAGTTATACAGACAGAAGTCTTGGGTGTTGTTGACGTCAGCAATACTGATGACCGTTATACAGACAGAAGTCTTGGGTGTTGGTGACGTCAGCAATACTTATGACCGTTACACCGACAGAAGTCTTGGGTGTTGGTGAACAACAGCAATACTGATGACCGTTATACAGACAGAAGTCTTGGGTGTTGTTGACATCAGCAATACTTATGACCGTTATACAGACAGAAGTCTTGGGTGTTGTTGACGTCAGTAATACTGATGACCGTTATACAGACAAAAGTCTTGGGTTTTGGTGACGTCAGCAATACTAATGACCGTTATACAGACAGAAGTCTTGGGTGTTGGTGACGTCAGCAATAATGATGACCGTTATACAGACAGAAGTCTTGGGTGTTGGTGACGTCAGCAATACTAATGACCGTTATACAGACTAAAGTCTTGGGTGTTATTGAACAACAGCAATTCTGATGACCGTTATACAGACAGAAGTCTTGAATGTTATTGAACAACAGCAATACTGATGACCGTTATACAGACAGAAGTCTTGGGTGTTGTTGAGGTCAGTAATACTGATGACCGTTATACAGACAGAAGTCTTGGGTGTTGTTGACGTCAGCAATACTAATGACCGTTATACAGACAGAAGTCTTGGGTTTATTGAACAACAGCAATACTGATGACCGTTATACAGACAGAAGTCTTGGGTTTATTGAACAACAGCAATTCTTATGACCGTTATACAGACAGAAGTCTTGGGTGTTATTGAACAACAGCAATACTAATGACCGTTATACAGACAGAAGTCTTGGGTTTATTTAACAACAGCAATTCTTATGACCGTTATACAGACAGAAGTCTTGAATGTTATTGAACAACAGCAATTCTGATGACCGTTATACAGACAGAAGTCTTGAATGTTATTGAACAACAGCAATTCTGATGACCGTTATACAGACAGAAGTCTTGGGTGTTGTTGACATCAGCAATACTGATGACCGTTATACAGACAGAAGTCTTGGGTGTTGTTGACGTCAGTAATTCTGATGACCGTTATACAGACAGAAGTCATGGGTGTTGTTGACGTCAGTAATACTGATGACCGTTATACAGACAGAAGTATTGGGTGTTGTTGACGTCGGTAATACTGATGACCGTTATACAGACAGAAGTCTTGGGTGTTGTTGACGTCAGCAATACTGATGACCGTTATACAGACAGAAGTCTTGGGTGTTGATGACGTCAGCAATACTTATGACCGTTACACAGACAGAAGTCTTGGGTGTTGATGAACAACAGCAATACTGATGACCGTTATACAGACAGAAGTCTTGGGTGTTGTTGACGTCAGCAATACTGATGACCGTTATACAGACAGAAGTCTTGGGTGTTGTTGACATCAGTAATACTGATGACCGTTATACAGACAGAAGTCTTGGGTGTTGTTGACATCAGCAATACTGATGACCGTTATACAGACAGAAGTCTTGGGTGTTGTTGACATCAGCAATACTTATGACCGTTATACAGACAGAAGTCTTGGGTGTTGGTGACGTCAGTAATACTAATGACCGTTATACAGACAGAAGTCTTGGGTGTTGTTGACGTCAGTAATATTGATGACCGTTATACAGACAGAAGTCTTGGGTGTTGTTGACGTCAGTAATACTGATGACCGTTATACAGACAGAAGTCTTGGGTGTTGTTGACGTCAGTAATACTGATGACCGTTATACAGACAAAAGTCTTGGGTTTTGGTGCCGTCAGCAATATTAATGACCGTTATACAGACAGAAGTCTTGGGTGTTGGTGACGTCAGCAATAATGATGACCGTTATACAGACAGAAGTCTTGGGTGTTTGTGACGTCAGCAATACTGATGACCATTATACAGACAAAAGTCTTGGGTTTTGGTGACGTCAGCAATACTAATGACCGTTATACAGACAGAAGTCTTGGGAGTTGGTGACGTCAGCAATAATGATGACCGTTATACAGACAGAAGTCTTGGGTGTTGGTGACATCAGCAATACTAATGACCGTTATACAGACAAAAGTTTTGGGTGTTATTGAACAACAGCAATTCTGATGACCGTTATACAGACAGAAGTCTTGAATGTTATTGGACAACAGCAATACTGATGACCGTTATACAGACAGAAGTCTTGGGTGTTGTTGACGTCAGCAATACTGATGACCGTTATACAGACAGAAGTCTTGGGTGTTGGTGACGTCAGTAATACTGATGACCGTTATACAGACAGAAGTCTTGGGTGTTGTTGACGTCAGCAATACTGATGACCGTTATACAGACAGAAGTCTTGTGTGTTGTTGACGTCAGCAATACTGATGACCGTTATACAGACAGAAGTCTTGGGTGTTGGTGACGTCAGTAATACTGATGACCGTTATACAGACAGAAGTCTTGGGTGTTGTTGACGTCAGCAATACTGATGACCGTTATACAGACAGAAGTCTTGGGTATTGTTGACGTCAGTAATACTGATGACCGTTATACAGACAGAAGTCTTGGGTGTTGGTGACGTCAGTAATACTGATGACCGTTATACAGACAGAAGTCTTGGGTGTTGGTGAACAACAGCAATATTGATGACCGTTATACAGACAGAAGTCTTGGGTGTTGTTGACGTCAGTAATACTGATGACCATTATACAGACAGAAGTCTTGGGTGTTGGTGACGTCAGCAATACTAATGACCGTTATACAGACAGAAGTCTTGCGTGTTGGTGACGTCAGCAATACGGTTGACCGTTATACAGACAGAAGTCTTGGGTGTTGTTGACGTCAGCAATACTAATGACCGTTATACAGACAGAAGTCTTGGGTTTATTGAACAACAGCAATACTGATGACCGTTATACAGACAGAAGTCTTGGGTTTATTGAACAACAGCAATTCTTATGACCGTTATACAGACAGAAGTCTTGAATGTTATTGAACAACAGCAATACTGATCACAGTTATACAGACAGAAGTCTTGGGTGTTGTTGACGTCAGCAATACTGATGACCGTTATACAGACAGAAGTCTTGGGTGTTGGTGACGTCAGCAATACTTATGACCGTTACAACGACAGAAGTCTTGGGTGTTGGTGAACAACAGCAATACTGATGACCGTTATACAGACAGAAGTCTTGGGTGTTGTTGACATCAGCAATACTTATGACCGTTATACAGACAGAAGTCTTGGGTGTTGTTGACGTCAGTAATACTGATGACCGTTATACAGACAAAAGTCTTGGGTTTTGGTGACGTCAGCAATACTAATGACCGTTATACAGACAGAAGTCTTGGGTGTTGGTGACGTCAGCAATAATGATGACCGTTATACAGACAGAAGTCTTGGGTGTTGGTGACGTCAGCAATACTAATGACCGTTATACAGACTAAAGTCTTGGTTGTTATTGAACAACAGCAATTCTGATGACCGTTATACAGACAGAAGTCTTGAATGTTATTGAACAACAGCAATACTGATGACCGTTATACAGACAGAAGTCTTGGGTGTTGTTGAGGTCAGTAATACTGATGACCGTTATACAGACAGAAGTCTTGGGTGTTGTTGACGTCAGCAATACTAATGACCGTTATACAGACAGAAGTCTTGGGTTTATTGAACAACAGCAATACTGATGACCGTTATACAGACAGAAGTCTTGGGTTTATTGAACAACAGCAATTCTTATGACCGTTATACAGACAGAAGTCTTGGGTGTTATTGAACAACAGCAATACTGATGACCGTTATACAGACAGAAGTCTTGGGTTTATTTAACAACAGCAATTCTTATGACCGTTATACAGACAGAAGTCTTGAATGTTATTGAACAACAGCAATTCTGATGACCGTTATACAGACAGAAGTCTTGGGTGTTGTTGACATCAGCAATACTGATGACCGTTATACAGACAGAAGTCATGGGTGTTGTTGACGTCAGTAATTCTGATGACCGTTATACAGACAGAAGTCATGGGTGTTGTTGACGTCAGTAATACTGATGACCGTTATACAGACAGAAGTATTGGGTGTTGTTGACGTCGGTAATACTGATGACCGTTATACAGACAGAAGTCTTGGGTGTTGTTGACGTCAGCAATACTGATGACCGTTAAACAGACAGAAGTATTGGGTGTTGTTGACGTCAGTAATACTGATGACCGTTATACAGACAGAAGTCTTGGGTGTTGGTGAACAACAGCAATACTGATGACCGTTATACAGACAGAAGTCATGGGTGTTGTTGACGTCAGTAATACTGATGACCGTTATACAGACAGAAGTCATGGGTGTTGTTGACGTCAGTAATAATGATGACCGTTATACAGACAGAAGTCTTGGGTGTTGTTGACGTCAGCAATACTGATGACCGTTATACAGACAGAAGTCTTGGGTGTTGTTGACGTCAGTAATACTAATGACCGTTATACAGACAGAAGTCTTGGGTGTTGTTGACGTCAGCAATACTGATGACCGTTATACAGACAGAAGTCTTGGGTGTTGGTGACGTCAGCAATACTGATGACCGTTATACAGACAGAAGTCTTGGGTGTTGTTGACGTCAGCAATACTGATGACCGTTATACAGACAGAAGTCTTGGGTGTTGTTGACATCAGTAATACTGATGACCGTTATACAGACAGAAGTCTTGGGTGTTGTTGACATCAGCAATACTGATGACCGTTATACAGACAGAAGTCTTGGGTGTTGTTGACATCAGCAATACTTATGACCGTTATACAGACAGAAGTCTTGGGTGTTGGTGACGTCAGTAATACTAATGACCGTTATACAGACAGAAGTCTTGGGTGTTGTTGACGTCAGTAATATTGATGACCGTTATACAGACAGAAGTCTTGGGTGTTGTTGACGTCAGTAATACTGATGACCGTTATACAGACAGAAGTCTTGGGTGTTGTTGACGTCAGTAATACTGATGACCGTTATACAGACAGAAGTCTTGGGTTTTGGTGACGTCAGCAATATTAATGACCGTTATACAGACAGAAGTCTTGGGTGTTGGTGACGTCAGCAATAATGATGACCGTTATACAGACAGAAGTCTTGGGTGTTTGTGACGTCAGCAATACTGATGACCATTATACAGACAAAAGTCTTGGGTTTTGGTGACGTCAGCAATACTAATGACCGTTATACAGACAGAAGTCTTGGGAGTTGGTGACGTCAGCAATAATGATGACCGTTATACAGACAGAAGTCTTGGGTGTTGGTGACATCAGCAATACTAATGACCGTTATACAGACAAAAGTCTTGGGTGTTATTGAACAACAGCAATTCTGATGACCGTTATACAGACAGAAGTCTTGAATGTTATTGAACAACAGCAATACTGATGACCGTTATACAGACAGAAGTCTTGGGTGTTGTTGACGTCAGCAATACTGATGACCGTTATACAGACAGAAGTCTTGGGTGTTGGTGACGTCAGTAATACTGATGACCGTTATACAGACAGAAGTCTTGGGTGTTGTTGACGTCAGCAATACTGATGACCGTTATACAGACAGAAGTCTTGTGTGTTGTTGACGTCAGCAATACTGATGACCGTTATACAGACAGAAGTCTTGGGTGTTGGTGACGTCAGTAATACTGATGACCGTTATACAGACAGAAGTCTTGGGTGTTGTTGACGTCAGTAATACTGATGACCGTTATACAGACAGAAGTCTTGGGTGTTGTTGACGTCAGTAATACTGATGACCGTTATACAGACAGAAGTCTTGGGTGTTGGTGACGTCAGTAATACTGATGACCGTTATACAGACAGAAGTCTTGGGTGTTGGTGAACAACAGCAATATTGATGACCGTTATACAGACAGAAGTCTTGGGTGTTGTTGACGTCAGTAATACTGATGACCGTTATACAGACAGAAGTCTTGGGTGTTGGTGACGTCAGCAATACTAATGACCGTTATACAGACAGAAGTCTTGCGTGTTGGTGACGTCAGCAATACGGTTGACCGTTATACAGACAGAAGTCTTGGGTGTTGTTGACGTCAGCAATACTAATGACCGTTATACAGACAGAAGTCTTGGGTTTATTGAACAACAGCAATACTGATGACCGTTATACAGACAGAAGTCTTGGGTTTATTGAACAACAGCAATTCTTATGACCGTTATACAGACAGAAGTCTTGAATGTTATTGAACAACAGCAATACTGATCACAGTTATACAGACAGAAGTCTTGGGTGTTGTTGACGTCAGCAATACTGATGACCGTTATACAGACAGAAGTCTTGGGTGTTGGTGACGTCAGCAATACTTATGACCGTTACACCGACAGAAGTCTTGGGTGTTGGTGAACAACAGCAATACTGATGACCGTTATACAGACAGAAGTCTTGGGTGTTGTTGACATCAGCAATACTTATGACCGTTATACAGACAGAAGTCTTGGGTGTTGTTGACGTCAGTAATACTGATGACCGTTATACAGACAAAAGTCTTGGGTTTTGGTGACGTCAGCAATACTAATGACCGTTATACAGACAGAAGTCTTGGGTGTTGGTGACGTCAGCAATAATGATGACCGTTATACAGACAGAAGTCTTGGGTGTTGGTGACGTCAGCAATACTAATGACCGTTATACAGACTAAAGTCTTGGTTGTTATTGAACAACAGCAATTCTGATGACCGTTATACAGACAGAAGTCTTGAATGTTATTGAACAACAGCAATACTGATGACCGTTATACAGACAGAAGTCTTGGGTGTTGTTGACGTCAGCAATACTAATGACCGTTATACAGACAGAAGTCTTGGGTTTATTGAACAACAGCAATACTGATTACCGTTATACAGACAGAAGTCTTGGGTTTATTGAACAACAGCAATTCTTATGACCGTTATACAGACAGAAGTCTTGGGTGTTATTGAACAACAGCAATACTGATGACCGTTATACAGACAGAAGTCTTGGGTGTTATTGAACAACAGCAATACTGATGACCGTTATACAGACAGAAGTCTTGGGTTTATTTAACAACAGCAATTCTTATGACCGTTATACAGACAGAAGTCTTGAATGTTATTGAACAACAGCAATTCTGATGACCGTTATACAGACAGAAGTCTTGGGTGTTGTTGACATCAGCAATACTGATGACCGTTATACAGACAGAAGTCATGGGTGTTGTTGACGTCAGTAATTCTGATGACCGTTATACAGACAGAAGTCATGGGTGTTGTTGACGTCAGTAATACTGATGACCGTTATACAGACAGAAGTATTGGGTGTTGTTGACGTCGGTAATACTGATGACCGTTATACAGACAGAAGTCTTGGGTGTTGTTGACGTCAGCAATACTGATGACCGTTATACAGACAGAAGTCTTGGGTGTTGTTGACGTCAGTAATACTGATGACCGTTATACAGACAGAAGTCTTGGGTGTTGGTGAACAACAGCAATTATGATGACCGTTATACAGACAGAAGTCATGGGTGTTGTTGACGTCAGTAATACTGATGACCGTTATACAGACAGAAGTCTTGGGTGTTGTTGACGTCAGTAATACTGATGACCGTTATACAGACAGAAGTCTTGGGTGTTGTTGACGTCAGCAATACTGATGACCGTTATACAGACAGAAGTCTTGGGTGTTGTTGACGTCAGTAATACTAATGACCGTTATACAGACAGAAGTCTTGGGTGTTGTTGACGTCAGCAATACTGATGACCGTTATACAGACAGAAGTCTTGGGTGTTGGTGACGTCAGCAATACTGATGACCGTTATACAGACAGAAGTCTTGGGTGTTGGTGACGTCAGCAATACTGATGACCGTTATACAGACAGAAGTCTTGGGTGTTGGTGACGTCAGCAATACTGATGACCGTTATACAGACAGAAGTCTTGGGTGTTGGTGAACAACAGCAATACTGATGACCGTTATACAGACAGAAGTCTTGGGTGTTGTTGACATCAGCAATACGTATGACCGTTATACAGACAGAAGTCTTGGGTGTTGTTGACGTCAGTAATACTGATGACCGTTATACAGACAGAAGTCTTGGGTGTTGTTGACGTCACCAATACTGATGACCGTTATACAGACAGAAGTCTTGAATGTTATTGAACAACAGCAATACTGATGACCGTTATACAGACAGAAGTCTTGGGTGTTGTTGAGGTCAGTAATACTGATGACCGTTATACAGACAGAAGTCTTGGGTGTTGTTGACGTCAGCAATACTAATGACCGTTATACAGACAGAAGTCTTGGGTTTATTGAACAACAGCAATACTGATTACCGTTATACAGACAGAAGTCTTGGGTTTATTGAACAACAGCAATTCTTATGACCGTTATACAGACAGAAGTCTTGGGTGTTATTGAACAACAGCAATACTGATGACCGTTATACAGACAGAAGTCTTGGGTTTATTTAACAACAGCAATTCTTATGACCGTTATACAGACAGAAGTCTTGAATGTTATTGAACAACAGCAATTCTGATGACCGTTATACAGACAGAAGTCTTGGGTTTATTTAACAACAGCAATTCTTATGACCGTTATACAGACAGAAGTCTTGAATGTTATTGAACAACAGCAATACTAATGACCGTTATACAGACAGAAGTCTTGGGTGTTATTGAACAACAGCAATTCTTATAACCGTTATACAGACAGAAGTCTTGAATGTTATTGAACAACAGCAATTCTGATGACCGTTATACAGACAGAAGTCTTGGGTGCTGTTGACATCAGCAATACTGATGACCGTTATACAGACAGAAGTCATGGGTGTTGTTGACGTCAGTAATTCTGATGACCGTTATACAGACAGAAGTCATGGGTGTTGTTGACGTCAGTAATACTGATGACCGTTATACAGACAGAAGTATTGGGTGTTGTTGACGTCGGTAATACTGATGACCGTTATACAGACAGAAGTCTTGGGTGTTGTTGACGTCAGCAATACTGATGACCGTTATACAGACAGAAGTCTTGGGTGTTGTTGACGTCAGTAATACTGATGACCGTTATACAGACAGAAGTCTTGGGTGTTGGTGAACAACAGCAATTATGATGACCGTTATACAGACAGAAGTCATGGGTGTTGTTGACGTCAGTAATACTGATGACCGTTATACAGACAGAAGTCTTGGGTGTTGTTGACGTCAGTAATACTGATGACCGTTATACAGACAGAAGTCTTGGGTGTTGTTGACGTCAGCAATACTGATGACCGTTATACAGACAGAAGTCTTGGGTGTTGTTGACGTCAGTAATACTAATGACCGTTATACAGACAGAAGTCTTGGGTGTTGTTGACGTCAGCAATACTGATGACCGTTATACAGACAGAAGTCTTGGGTGTTGGTGACGTCAGCAATACTGATGACCGTTATACAGACAGAAGTCTTGGGTGTTGGTGACGTCAGCAATACTGATGACCGTTATACAGACAGAAGTCTTGGGTGTTGGTGACGTCAGCAATACTTATGACCGTTATACAGACAGAAGTCTTGGGTGTTGGTGAACAACAGCAATACTGATGACCGTTATACAGACAGAAGTCTTGGGTGTTCTTGACATCAGCAATACGTATGACCGTTATACAGACAGAAGTCTTGGGTGTTGTTGACGTCAGTAATACTGATGACCGTTATACAGACAGAAGTCTTGGGTGTTGTTGACGTCACCAATACTGATGACCGTTATACAGACAGAAGTCTTGGGTGTTGATGACGTCAGCAATACAAATGACCATTATACAGACAGAAGTCTTGGGTGTTGGTGAACAACAGCAATACTGATGACCGTTATACAGACAGAAGTCTTGGGTGTTGGTGACCAACAGCAATACTGATGACCGTTATACAGACAGAAGTCTTGGGTGTTGGTGACGTCAGTAACACTGATGACCGTTATACAGACAGAAGTCTTGGGTGTTGGTGACGTAAGCAATACTAATGACCGTTATACAGTCAGAAGTCTTGGGTGTTGTTGACGTCAGCAATACTGTTGACCGTTATACAGACAGAAGTCTTGGGTGTTGTTGACGTCAGCAATACTATTGACCGTTATACAGACAGAAGTCTTGGGTTTATTGAACAACAGCAATACTGATGACCGTTATACAGACAGAAGTCTTGGGTTTATTGAACAACAGCAATTCTTATGACCGTTATACAGACAGAAGTCTTGAATGTTATTGAACAACAGCAATACTGATGACAGTTATACAGACAGAAGTCTTGGGTGTTGTTGACGTCAGCAATACTGATGACCGTTATACAGACAGAAGTCTTGGGTGTTGGTGACGTCAGCAATACTTATGACCGTTACACCGATAGAAGTCTTGGGTGTTGGTGAACAACAGCAATACTGATGACCGTTATACAGACAGAAGTCTTGGGTGTTGTTGACATCAGCAATATTTATGACCGTTATACAGACAGAAGTCTTGGGTGTTGGTGAACAACAGCAATACTGATGACCGTTATACAGACAGAAGTCTTGGGTGTTGTTGACGTCAGTAATACTGATGACCGTTATACAGACAGAAGTCTTGGGTGTTGTTGACGTCAGTAATACTGATGACCGTTATACAGACAAAAGTCTTGGGTTTTGGTGACGTCAGCAATACTAATGACCGTTATACAGACAGAAGTCTTGGGTGTTGGTGACGTCAGCAATAATGATGACCGTTATACAGACAGAAGTCTTGGGTGTTGGTGACGTCAGCAATACTAATGACCGTTATACAGACTAAAGTCTTGGGTGTTATTGAACAACAGCAATTCTGATGACCGTTATACAGACAGAAGTCTTGAATGTTATTGAACAACAGCAATACTGATGACCGTTATACAGACAGAAGTCTTGGGTGTTGTTGAGGTCAGTAATACTGATGACCGTTATACAGACAGAAGTCTTGGGTGTTGTTGACGTCAGCAATACTAATGACCGTTATACAGACAGAAGTCTTGGGTTTATTGAACAACAGCAATACTGATGACCGTTATACAGACAGAAGTCTTGAATGTTATTGAACAACAGCAATTCTGATGACCGTTATACAGACAGAAGTCTTGGGTGTTGTTGACATCAGCAATACTGATGACCGTTATACAGACAGAAGTCATGGGTGTTGTTGACGTCAGTAATTCTGATGACCGTTATACAGACAGAAGTCATGGGTGTTGTTGACGTCAGTAATACTGATGACCGTTATACAGACAGAAGTATTGGGTGTTGTTGACGTCGGTAATACTGATGACCGTTATACAGACAGAAGTCTTGGGTGTTGTTGACGTCAGCAATACTGATGACCGTTATACAGACAGAAGTCTTGGGTGTTGTTGACGTCAGTAATACTGATGACCGTTATACAGACAAAAGTCTTGGGTATTGTTGACGTCAGCAATACTTATGACCGTTATACAGACAGAAGTCATGGATGTTGGTGAACAACAGCAATACTGATGACCGTTATACAGACAGAAGTCATGGGTGTTGTTGACGTCAGTAATACTGATGACCGTTATACAGACAGAAGTCTTGGGTGTTGGTGAAAAACAGCAATACTGATGACCGTTATACAGACAGAAGTCTTGGGTGTTGTTGACATCAGCAATACTTATGACCGTTATACAGACAGAAGTCTTGGGTGTTGTTGACGTCAGTAATACTGATGACCGTTATACAGACAGAAGTCTTGGGTGTTGTTGACGTCACCAATACTGATGACCGTTATACAGACAGAAGTCTTGGGTGTTGTTGACGTCAGCAATACTGATGACCGTTATACAGACAGAAGTCTTGGGTGTTGGTGAACAACGGCAATACTGATGACCGTTATACAGACAGAAGTCTTGGTTGTTGGTTAACAACAGCAATACTGATGACCGTTATACAGACAGAAGTCTTGGGTGTTGGTGACGTCAGTAACACTGATGACCGTTATACAGACAGAAGTCATGGGTGTTGTTGACGTCAGTAATACTGATGACCGTTATACAGACAGAAGTCTTGGGTGTTGGTGAACAACAGCAATACTGATGACCGTTATACAGACAGAAGTCTTGGGTGTTGTTGACTTCAGCAATACTTATGACCGTTATACAGACAGAAGTCTTGGGTGTTGTTGACGTCAGTAATACTGATGACCGTTATACAGACAGAAGTCTTGGGTGTTGTTGACGTCACCAATACTGATGACCGTTATACAGACAGAAGTCTTGGGTGTTGTTGACGTCAGCAATACTGATGACCGTTATACAGACAGAAGTCTTGGGTGTTGGTGAACAACAGCAATACTGATGACCGTTATACAGACAGAAGTCTTGGGTGTTGGTTAACAACAGCAATACTGATGACCGTTATACAGACAGAAGTCTTGGGTGTTGGTGACGTCAGTAACACTGATGACCGTTATACAGACAGAAGTCTTGGGTGTTGGTGACGTCAGCAATACTAATGACCGTTATACAGTCAGAAGTCTTGGGTGTTGGTGACGTCAGCAATACTAATGACGGTTATACAGACAGAAGTCATGGGTGTTGTTGACGTCAGTAATTCTGATGACCGTTATACAGACAGAAGTCATGGGTGTTGTTGACGTCAGTAATACTGATGACCGTTATACAGACAGAAGTATTGGGTGTTGTTGACGTCGGTAATACTGATGACCGTTATACAGACAGAAGTCTTGGGTGTTGTTGACGTCAGCAATACTGATGACCGTTATACAGACAGAAGTCTTGGGTGTTGTTGACGTCAGTAATACTGATGACCGTTATACAGACAAAAGTCTTGGGTGTTGTTGACGTCAGCAATACTTATGACCGTTATACAGACAGAAGTCTTGGGTGTTGGTGAACAACAGCAATACTGATGACCGTTATACAGACAGAAGTCATGGGTGTTGTTGACGTCAGTAATACTGATGACCGTTATACAGACAGAAGTCTTGGGTGTTGGTGAACAACAGCAATACTGATGACCGTTATACAGACAGAAGTCTTGGGTGTTGTTGACATCAGCAATACTTATGACCGTTATACAGACAGAAGTCTTGGGTGTTGTTGACGTCAGTAATACTGATGACCGTTATACAGACAGAAGTCTTGGGTGTTGTTGACGTCACCAATACTGATGACCGTTATACAGACAGAAGTCTTGGGTGTTGTTGACGTCAGCAATACTGATGACCGTTATACAGACAGAAGTCTTGGGTGTTGGTGAACAACAGCAATACTGATGACCGTTATACAGACAGAAGTCTTGGGTGTTGGTTAACAACAGCAATACTGATGACCGTTATACAGACAGAAGTCTTGGGTGTTGGTGACGTCAGTAACACTGATGACCGTTATACAGACAGAAGTCTTGGGTGTTGGTGACGTCAGCAATACTAATGACCGTTATACAGTCAGAAGTCTTGGGTGTTGGTGACGTCAGCAATACTAATGACGGTTATACAGACAGAAGTCTTGGGTGTTGTTGACGTCAGTAATACTGATGACCGTTATACAGACAGAAGTCTTGGGTGTTGTTGACGTCAGTAATACTGATGACCGTTATACAGACAGAAGTCTTGGGTGTTGGTGACGTCAGTAATACTGATGACCGTTATACAGACAGAAGTCTTGGGTGTTGTTGACGTCAGCAATACTGATGACCGTTATACAGACAGAAGTCATGGATGTTGGTGACGTCAGCAATACTGAAATTAACTTTTGTGTATAGGTTGTTTTGCCTCCAATCCATCTTGAGTTCACAACAATATTGTTAATTGCATCTTTGTTGTTATACGAGGAGTGTTTCAAAATTGTTGCAAACGCACTGCTTAAGCCCCACTTCACGGTTTACACGCCGGATGTGATCCGTGTTGATCCGACACCTATATGGGACTGGGACCTTAATCGAGTATCACGTGATTTACGTGCATTAAGGATCATCTAAATAGACAAATTATGTTGAATTTTAAAACAACAGAAAAGCAACCAAGTATGACATAAAAAATAGTCATGTAATATACCTAATTATATGAAACCAGAAAAACAACAATGCCATCGTTCTCTGAATTGTCTATAGCACACGAAAGGGATGTTTGTTTGACTGGATATCGCTCTTTCAAAGCATACACATTGATTTTGTTTTGACATTGAAATGCAAATGGCGGTTGTGAATAACATCACACAAAAAAAATAGCATATGGGGAGGTATTTCAAAAATGCTCTTGCTAGAGACTAATAAGACTTCTGAACAAAACAATACGACTGCTTTTAAGGGAAATAGTTTAACCGCTGTGTTTAAGGTAAACATGCAAATTTCATAAAAAGCCTCAAACCCAACATTTTTAATATTTGTCTTAAAAACAGTCTTTCACTTTGTTCAGAAGTCTTAATAGTATCCAATAGAAACTTTGTTAATAATCAAAATACCTCCAAGCATGCATATTTAATTAAAACATTTTATAGTCGCTATTTGCAATTTATGGTCAAAAGAGAATACTATGTGAATGCTTTGGTATAGCCATATCCAGTCAAACAAATGTCCCTATCGTGTGATATAGACACTTGAGAGTACAACGACATTGTTCTTATGTTCAACATGTTTGATCTACATGAGCTAATTGTTCCGCCCTATAATATACATTCTTCGCATGTTTTGCTACATGTTAAAACTACCTTGGCAAATTACATGTCTAAAGCAAGGTCCATGGTTTGCCATGCTCTATGCCAACAATAGATCAAATTAATTCTGTTAAATTTGCCCGTGATCGTTATTAATACGCCTGTAAAATATCTATAGATATGCCATATACATGTACATGGCCCCTTAAACCAGTACGAACTGGTTCACTGCTCATCGCTGTATTGTTTATGCATTTCATTTGCATTTCATTGAAATCCACTAACCGGATCCCTTGCAACTTAAACGGTGTTGAAAATGGTTGAAAAATGGTGCTATAAAAAGTCCGCTGAAAGTTTGGATTGAGCGTCAAAATATACATGATGGGGTATGTGCTGTTTGTGGGAATAAACGAATGTCAATTTCCTCAGTTTACAGATGGTTTACCAAATTTTATTCTAGTCACGAATCAGTCAAAAATGTCCTTAACTCAGGAATACCTAGGCCAGCGGTTATGAAATTAAACGCCAACAAAATCAAGTAAATCGTTGAGAAAGACGCGCGCTATACGGCCAGACAGTCAGCACGAACGACAAACATGGGATAACCATCTGTTCACTTCTTTCTGAAGAAAATGTTCAAGGTTTTTACTCACTGGCGACCAGAAACGTGCAAATGGCTAAGAAACTGCTGAAGTACCAAAAACTATCACCAAATGGCATCTGATAATCTCATAATGGGTGGTGAGACATGGGTGCATTTTTATGAGCCTAAGAGGAAAGTTGACAATAGGATATGGGCTTTGAAACATGCCAAAAGGCCCAATATTACTAAACGAACATACACATTTTCGTAGTACACGATTTGAAATTATACAAAACTAGTTCAAATTTACTTTTTACTTTTATTTTCATAAATTAAAGGGGGGTTACGCACTTGACCCTTCTGCTTCTACATTAGTTTAGAAATTTTGGATTCCCTTCTTTTGGCCCCTAGCATCACCGACGAGTTCCCGAAGGAAGAAACAGCTGTATGACGCACTTTAATTCATTTTGTCGGCATACTGTATCTATTACTAAATTTAAAAGGTGCAGCATGTGTGTGTTACGTCATCACTAAGTGGTATACGCAATATTCTTTAGAAACACAGTGTTCAATCTAGGGACAATTACAATGTATGATTGGACGCATAGAAATTCTGAAAAGATTTTATTTTAACATTGTGGGACCCATATATAGTTTTTAGTCATATGAACTAAAGGACCCATGAAAATAAACCATAAACTGATCACTGGAATTAGTGGACCAATCAGGCAAATTGCTGTTCCGAAAGGTATGGGTATGTCTGGAAGCTTCTACAAGACTATAGTTCTAGCAAGTCCAGTTGTAACATGACAATGCTTTAGCCCACAAATCAACAACTGTAGTCCAAATTTTTCAAAGTAGGAAAAGACCAATGTATTTCAATGTACCACACCTTACACACAACCCAGACCTTGTCCCGTGTGATTTTTTCCTCTTTCCGAAATCATGATAAAGCCACAAATCTCGTATGAGATATATTTGTCAAGAAGCGATCTGGAATATGCAGTTCATCAGTTTCTGATAATTGTACCCAACGAGGAGTATGAAAATTGTTTCAAAAAGTTGATTTAAAAATTGAAAAGGGGAATATTTAGAATGTAACTAGACAAAATGCATTTATATCTTGATAAGCGTTTATGAGGAAACAGGTAATTTGTTAAAGTTTTCGAACACCCCTCGTATGTCATCGTGTGATCGATATCAGCCAAATTGTGAGAAAAAAGAAACATGGAAGAGGTAGGGGAGTGGGTAGGTACTTGTCAGATGTATATTATATATTACACTAAATAGATAAATATTGTCTTATTTTGGGCGTAGCCCCGATTTGTTTTATAAATATTTCCACCGAATATATCCTTTTCAATGCTATCTGATGATGAAATGTTTAGTTTTAATTCTTGAAAAAAATGGGTGTTGGTGACGTAAACAACTCTGAAGTCCATAATATGGACAACATTCTGGGGTGTTGTTGACGTAACTAACATTAGGTCCGTTATATGGATAGAAGATTGAGGTACTGTTGACGTGAACATTACTTAATTCCGGTTGCCAGTCAGACGTCTGAGGTGTTGGTGACGTTAACAATACTAATGACCGCTATACCAACCATGACTGGGGTGTTGGTTATGTTGACAACACTAAAGTCTCGTTATATGGACAGTGTGGGGACGTAAACAACAACAATGTCCGTTATACGGACAGAATTCAGAGGTGGTGGTGACATAAACAACACTTATGTTTGTTATACGGACAGAAGTCCGAGGTGGTGGAGAGGTAAACAATACCAAAAGGGCTCCAAATTGGCGGTATTCCGTAGTCACTCGGATACCAAATTGGCGGTATTCCGTAGTCACTCGGATACCAAATTGGCGGTATTCCGTAGTCACTCGGATACCAAATTGGCGGTATTCCGTAGTCACTCTGATACCAAATTTCTCCCCGGGATACCAACCTTCGTTTCCCCGGTATTCCGCCCGGGGTACCGATATTTCGCGTACATGTACCTGAGTCAGTTATTGTAAAAGTAAGACCCTACTTATTACATGTATATTTTTTTCTGTCGTGACTGAGTTTTATTAAGTTATACTTGAGGTAAGATGTCTGTGTGAGACACCTGGCTAATTATAACGCCCTGTCCACTCTAGGGATTTTTTTCACACCTCCCTTTCCCCAGTCAGTTCATAACAATAGACCCAAAGGGTCGATCACTAGTCTTTAACCATTGCTCTATTGTTTGTTACGTACATTATTTCAAATAATGTCCGTGTATTTCCATGCCGTGGTCGAAGTGTGTATTATGTTACAAAGAACTGGGCTTTATTATCCCAATGGGCCTTTGTTCGACGCTAAAAACTGGGCATTATTAACACATTGGGCCTTTCACATCACTGAGTGTAAGTGGGCATTATTAATACAAAGGCCTGAATAAGCAGATGTCGTAACAGACTGCACACTTCACCATTGCATTGAATCTGAAAACAAGGTTTTAAAAAAATACAAAACAACAGAAAAAAAAAATTTTGTTATATTTAATGATAAAAGTTTTTTTTCTTCTTTTGTTTAATGTGACTATCACGTGATGTAAAACATTACTTTACTCATATGTCGTTGTAAAAAGGTCACTGGAGCTAACATCCTATGCTGCTTCAGTCTTAACATACCTGTTGCTGTCACTTCATGCCCTCCTTATTTACCTGCGAACGAAACAAAAATGTCATCAATAAAAGAAATCAGAATAACTCTCTATCCGACCCCCCCCCCCTTCCATGTTTGAAGACATATTGATACTGATAAATTGCAATAAAATCTATGATTGAACACTACAAGAAAACGAATGTATATGTTGAATATAGTTGTACTATGTTTACTATAGGGTAGAAAGTAACATCGTTTCTGATTAAAAATATAACGTGTTTATACGTATAAACAGGGACGTATATGTCCCTGGTATAAATCATATCAATAACAAAAGTCTAGTAAGTAATATCGACGGTATGGTCCACTATGTTTGTTAGATGCGTATTACTAGAACATATAGAAGATCGTTGGAGTAATAGCGACTGTACGGACAAATAAACTGTCAAATTTTAGTGACAATCGCCCCATTATCAAAAATCACGTTACATCATATACTCAGAATGTACACAAAACAATAAACATAGTCAACGTTATGAATACCAGTGTTAAATGTTGCCGATAATCCCTTCGGCTAATCGGACGCTGAAGGTCTTTTTAAATCAACAAAAAATGAAAACCATGGTAAGGTGATGTTACATAGATTGTTGATTCACTCAAAATATTTTAAACATTATTTTTATTAGTTCAGCGTTTACGATAGATCATTTGCGTATCACTATCATATCATTAAAATATATGCATAAACCGTTCCGTTTACTTATAACAACAGTTTTTGGGGCAACAGTTAATTGGGCAGATCCAGAAAATATAATATAAATGGATAACAGTTTTGGATATGCCAAAATGATAAAAAAGGTTCACTTCGCAAGAATTATTATACAATACAATACGAAACAAAAACACAGGGAATGACAGTTGTATGGATCGAACTTGAGACCTAAACGATACCAGGCAGTAGCCCATCTCGGCTGTTTCCGGGAAGGAGCCTTTCCTCGTTTACGGAAAGTGCCGACAGCATTTTTCATAACCTTGCGAAGCGTGCGTGACTAGAAAACCATGAAAACTGGTATTTATTTCATAAGTGGCGTTTGTCACGTGATCCTTATACTTTGATACAACGCGGAAAAATACTTTGCGCCTACGGAACAAAATGTTATTTATTTTTTTGTAAAATAAGTTGATTTACATCTCAATTTATGTCATTTTTGACTTTAATATTACAGAATCGTTAGCTAGGATGTAGCATGATGATAGTTCAAAGTTGTTTGAAAGTGAAAGTAGAATCCTAGAGCGGAGCATTAAGATGTAATTTTTTTTCTTTAATTTTGCCAATACATTGACGGGATACGAGATATTCAAGAGGATGTAACAAAGCAAGAGTGACAAACTGTTGTTGGTAAAGTTCTGTAGTGGTCTGTAGACGACTGTAAATTCATTTCTACTCCTCCATAACTCTGATTGACATATGGAAGCTGTTCGATAGATCTTAATCTGCTGTTAGATCATTGCCCCGTAGACTACCTATGAACCCTGCGCGAACTAATTACCGCTAACTAATTACTATCGGTACGGTTATACTAATTACAAGCACCTGGTGTCCGGGGTTTTATTTTAAGCCCGATTTGGAACACCTCAGCAGTAGATCTAAGTCCCATTTTGTTACTTTCGTCCCCCTTTTTTCTGTTATTTAAGTAACTATTTTCAATCCATTCCAACCTCACATAAATCTATATTGACTAACTACCTATATATAGGCCCCTCCTTGACATCGATTAACATATAGTACTGCCTCCTGAATGACTATAGGATGTTAAGTCATTTGTTAAGTATATAAGGTTACCTATATTGACTTCAGTCGGAAAGGTCGGTAAGTTGGTATATATAATTATCAACATATTTACAATTACATATCAATACACAATATCTTCTTAAAATTCGCCTGTAATATATGTACAAGATACAAGATACAAGACAGAATACAAGAAATTGTATTTAATGTCGTATACATGGTAACAGGAACATTAACTCTGAAGAGCTATTATTACGACAAACATAAGAAAATATCATAGCACGGTAATAATAACATAGATATAAACAAGAAAAATAACTTGGTAGTGTATACTAAGAATCATGCCAATAAGAAAATACATATTAAGATAGGCGAGTTTAAGAGCAAACACAAGTTTTCATGCAGTTTGATTTGTTATTAAAAGCACATGGCTGTATATGTATATAATATATATGCTAACATAGCAAAGTGTAAAAATTGACAGAATAAGCACTAATGTAGTACAATCTAAAATACATACCGAATGTATGGAGCATGATAAATGAGATAAGAAAAAAGCAATTAAAAGGGATATGTTAAGAAGTTTTGCAGATGTATTGAATGGATACATAATAAGCATGCGTCACATAACTAATTACACTGCTGCAATGAATAATATACAACAAACGAGCAGGTTGTACATTAAAAGCAAGGACATCAGCAGATAATTAAAACATGAAATAATTGCTACAGTATCAACACGGCAAACATGTTAATCTAACAAAATAAGACAGGAAACTAAGCAATATAACTAACAAGTTAGGCATCACAAGATGAATAAAAGAGAATGCTAGCGTGAACATATGGAACAGTTGCAGAGAGAGTCACCCAGAGTGCGGAGCAGTCTGGAGAAAACCGGATAAGAACGGGCTGTTCTGAGCTCGTTAGGCAGACTGTTCCACACCCTGGCTGCCTCAGAGCGGAAAGACTTCAGTCCATACCTGGTGCTGTTCACTCTCGGGATCTCAGCTGTGTTTTCCATCCTAAGATTATAATTTACATTTTTAATTTTAATAAGATCTTGTATATAGGAAGGTGATAAAAAATTACAATCTTAAAAACCTCTTTGGCCATTAATTTTATACGCCTTACATGTAAAATCCATTTTACAGTTAGTTAAATGCTTAAAGTTTACCTTGCTTGCTCAACATGCTAGTTTAAATGTACATATCAAGGTTGTTATTTTGTCCCTATCAAAGATAATTATACTAAATCCAGTAGTCCTGTGAATTATATTTAAATAATATCCATAGTATCCATTAAGATAACACTTATGTCGCTTCCGACATGAAGCGTCCTCACAATATTGTTCATTTAATCAATTTGTCACACAAGTTATATTCCAGAAATCAAATCTAAATGCTAAAATTAGTTTTAGCAGTAAGTGGTGCTCATGCATGAATAGATATCAGATGCATTAATTCATTTGCTTGCCCTTATCAAAAGTATATGCTTCAAAAATCGTTCGATTTGGACATAAAATACCATCAATTTAGCACGATTTGCATGATTTGATGATTGATATTTTTTTGTGGTATGAGAATGTACAATTTGTCATTGAATAAATTAAATTGGAAGTCATAAAATTAAATAAAGCCTGACATTGATACTGATGTTGATTAATTTTATTCTTATTTGAAAAGAAGAAAAGACAAACAGTCTCGTGAAAACTGCTTTTCGTCTGTATTGACAGTTCTTTTTTTTCTTCAATACAATATTTTGGGTAGAAAATGTTGACGTATCTGTTTTCTATATTAATTGTTTTTTACATACTGTTAAATCCATATGTCCAGTGTTACAAATAAGGTAGATATTATACCTCAAATATGGTTATACATGTGATTTTCTTAATTTTCCTGATCCTTTAGAAGGCCAAAAAACCACTTTCCCCCATTTGGATTTTCTGGGACTTTTTTCCCCTTATAAGTATGATGCTCATCAACCAAAAAATGAAAGAATCAATCTGTTGCAATTAGTTCGAGGTTAAATAATAAATTGACTGGACTATTGATATCTTTAAGTTTTTCAGAAAGTTCAATTTTTGTAAAGTAAAGTAACGCGTCATGGAATGGTTCCCATAATTGTATCTTAGACACATTAGTTATTCGAATGAGGTTTTCCCAGTCCCCTTTAGTTTTAAATGCACTCTCGTTTTCATACAAAGGTAATAAACTTAGTCTATAATGAGTTGCTGAACACGTTGGTCCTAGTTTCAAAATTCCAATTGGCGGTTGAATGGTTTTACTTAACATTTTGTTATCACCTATTTGAACGCCAATAGAGAACCGTGTTGGTTCGTTAGTAGTTACGACCCACATCCCCTGGCCGAAATATTGGGAAATAGGTACCGAAGAAGGAGGTTAAATGCAACAAAAAATGTAACAATTTCGAAAAATGTAACAATTGTTACTTTTTTCGTGCGTGATGCACGAAAATTGTAACAATGTTACATTTTTCGTGCATTGTGTACGAAAAATGTAACATTTGTTACATTTTTTGTGCATCACGCACGAAAATTGTAATAATTGTTACATTTTTCGTGGCAACTGTTTTTTAAAGCTTTGACAAAATGGGGAAACTATACATATACAGGTAGTATACCTATAGGGCAATAAAATCGCAGTAAGCGCCATCATCACTTTAACTCAGTTTCTGCGATTTTCAGTTCGATAGCATAGTATCGCTACTATTACAAGTCATGTAGCCGTACACGTTGTATTATGGTGGCGGATTCGAGTCATTCGACTTTCGTTTTTTAATGCATTTCGAGAAAGTACAGTTTCGCATTACGATGACCTGAATCAGCCACCACAGCGTATGTGTTTTTGCCATGTCAAATATGACATGATTCAGGATCTGTCGTCCGAAATATCTTTTATTTAATTCCGCTGCATGTACATGTATGCGCCTTTATATCGGTTTGAGGTAGATAGGGAAAGTCTACCCGGGGTATTAAGACATTATAATGAGAATGAGGGCAATTTATCGACTTTTAAAAGGTAAAATAACGACTTCAAAAAGCAATTGCGAATAATGCGAACAAATTCATACGGTGCCTTAATTACAGACAAAAGGCGTAACGAGAATAAATGCTCTTTTATGCCGACATTGAAAAACAGAAAGAACAGGGTAGATTTTTAACGATAAAGCTACATTTCTGTATGTAAACACCTGATATATTCATAACCTCTACAATATTGAACGCGACCGAGGTGATTATTTCTGGCGTGTAGCACGGGCTTGATTATCCAAGCATTTGTAAATGAAATATTCGGATCTTCCTTATGTTTTAGGTTGGGTAGGTGGCGCCAAAATAAACTATTTGAAAAATTAAATCCCACGGAGAGTATTTTCACCGCCGCACAGAAGAGTTCCACCGGGCAATACTAACTTTTCTGTTTTGCAACAAGGCATACGTCTGGCACCTGAAAGAATATATCGAGTATTGATACATGATTAGCGGAAAAAAACAAATACCTGTATCTGTTTAATGTGAAACAGTTTTATAGCACTCCTTCGCTGTTTGTCGCTTAAGAAATTATGCAAATGCCGCGTGAACCATTCAAACATTGAAAATGGTCTATTTTAGTCCACCATTATCAGATGGTTGGCTAGTCAGTTCACATTTCCTCCGTCCTCCGTCCGTTAATCCATTTGTTATCGCTATTTCTCATGGTAGGTTCCCTTTGATGCCTTGTTGTACATGCGTCATTTACAAACTGATCGGACATTCCAAAACGACCCCCAGTGGGACTGTCAGAATTGATTTCAAGACACATGATTGGGGTCTACACGAACTAAATTTGACAAGAAATTTGAGTTGTTAAATGTTTTCATTTTCGAGTAATCGTCAATTTACGATGTCATTTTGGACACACTCGGTGTCACACGGACATGCCGAACGTTATTCTGAGGAGTTAGGAGGCAAAGTTACTATATCAACCCACTGTAATGTGTATATAGTAATGTGCTGCAACACACGTATCCCTGAGCCGCTGCAAAAATTTGCCCTGGCAAACACTGATATGAAACCTTTCTATGTATTCTTAGTATTTCCAATTGTTTATGAATGGATTTTGACAAAATATGTTCATTTGTTATAAAATATCCATAGTGTCTTCTCATAATATTAACTTTATTTCTTGAAAGCAAGGACTTTCCTGCATTGTTAATTTCCGTGTGACGCCCTTTTTTTGGAATTATGTAACGAAATAAAATCAAATTAAAATAATATATTATTGATTATGATTATACACAACGGAAAATAGTGAAAATATTATGAGATTATGCAGAAGACAATTCTCTACAAGTACACAAAAAATCAACAAAAATGACCCAAATGATTTTCTCAAATCAACATGCTTAGGGATTCCTTGAGAGGGCGACCTCTGGTTGAGGGGAGTGAGACGTTTAAAAGTTCAATTCGCCTAGCCATTATAATGTATCCTTTACGATTAATTCTTTTTATAAACTATATTCTGACAAAAATTGGCACGTAACTGTATATACAAACCAGCTGGATTTCAAATCAACGTCCAGAGAGCTACGAGGCCCTTGGCCTCTTGTTATACAATGAAGTGAAACTCAATCCAGGACCTAGTGACCAGGACATTATTCGCCAGCGGGCAAATGTGAGTACGAACTATACTCAGTGCAATTTACCTATACTAGCAGCAGACATTGAGGTCTATTGTGCAATCTGTTCCAACACTTGGGCTTATAACTTGCCTCCAAGAACAGATCATAGAAATGGGTATAGATATACTTATATGTAGTATTGTGCTAATTGTATCACAAATATATGTCAAAGTGAAAATAACCTTGAAACGAGGCGTTTCCAGAAACACTAATATCTACAAATGCTCCAGAAGGTATGCTCATTGTTAGGAACACGCAGTACAAAATCAACAAATCAACACAACACAATCAAATATAGAAGTTTTAAAAACTTTATCAATGACATTGACAGTGTTCCATGGCAGTCAGTCTCTTGAGGCATTTGATGCCATAGATGACATGGTTACCGGGTTTCAGGGCTTGTTTTTAGATATTGTAAACAAACATGCTCCATTTAAAGAAAAGCGTGTAAGATTCCCGAATGGTGCGGCAATGAGATGAATGTTACCATTCAAATTAGAAATAAACATAAGCAAGAATGTAAAGTGAAATTGTACAGAAAATGGAGAAACACAATCACTTATATGATCAGAAATACCCGAAATGCAAAATAGAAATATTTTTCTTCATGGACCAATGTAAAAATTCTTGTCAAACGTATTGGAAACATTTTTAAAATTTTTAAAATTGTGTCCTAAATCATAATAGTTTACTCCATAAATTAAGTTTATACACCGTATGGCTATTCTTCAGATCCTCAACCCCTCACAGGTGGTACCCCCTCCCCCATGGATCGATTCTGGGGCTTTCATTCATCTCATTTGTCGATGGTTTACCCCTTGTCACACAAAATGTGTCGATGAATATATACGTCGATGTCACGGCTGTTCATACAGATGATACGTCTGTTGAAGACGCCACACACATTCAGAAATGGTGTGACGACAAAAAACAATTGTATAAACACGGAGAAGACAAAGTCAATGTTAATTTGGACATCTCAAAAAAAACGTAGACAAAATGAGCATCTGTCAGTTTGTATTAATAATGAAAAAATACAAAACGTAAATAGTGAAAACCTTCTTGGAAAACAAATTTTATATATATACAAAATGATAGCTTTCGAATTTTACCCAATTTTTCCCATTTTTAACCAAGTTATCTTGTCTCCCATTCTACAAGTGCTTTATTAATCCTCACTTGTCCAAAAAGGCTCACAAAAACTTGTGCAAAACTTCAAAAACTTCAAAAACGTGCAGCCAGGCTTATAGTGAGATGCGACTTTTGTACCTTCCAGGGAAATGTTCAACAAACTCAGGTGGTTGCTATTCAAGAAAAGAATTTCCTACAACCAAGCCATTCTTTTGTTTGAAATTCTTAACAACATGGCTCCAGAGCTACCAGATCTTCTACTCAAAATTGTTTTGCCGACTTGTAAAACCAAGATGTTTAAAAGATCATTTACCGATATACCAAGGTCCTTATATTTGGAATAATTCACCTTTAAGAAATGTGTTGAACAATTTTCATTGGCTAAAAAGGAACAATTTTACATTATATCTTCAAATTTAGTCTTGTTTTCGAGTATTGATACATGATTAGCGAAAAAAAAAACAAATACCTGTATCTGTTTAATGTGAAACAGTGTTATAGCACTCCCTCGCTGTTTGTCGCTTATGAAATTATGCAAATGCCGCGTGAACCATTCAAACATTAAAAACGGTCTATTTTAGTCTGCCATCATCAGATGGTTGGTAAGTCAGTTCACATTTCATCCGCCCTCCGTCCGTTAATTCATTTGTTATCGCTATTTTTCACAGTAGGTTCCCTTCATGCCTTGTTGTGCATGCGTCATTTACGAACTGATCGGACAATCCAAAACGACCCCCTGTGGCCATCTTGAATTTTGGAATTTGTTATCGCTTTTCCTCAGGAACTAATGAGAAAATATTAATCAAGTACTTTTTCGTGCGTTGTGTACGAACAAAGTAACATTGTTACATTTTTCGTCAACCATTCAAGAACAATGTAACAAAATTGCTACATTTTTCGTGCGTTGTGCACGAACAATGTAACATTGTTACATTTTTCGTCAACCATTCACGAATAATGTAACAAAATTGTTACATTTTCGTGCGTTGTGCACGAACAATACAACACTGAAAGATGGCCGTTTGGACAGGTGGTGTTGTTTGTGTGTTCTAGGGTATTGCACTGTTTTATCATCTAAACAACAAGTAATATCAACAAAAACCTACTGAACTGCAGGATACCATCCATGAAAACAAATGGCCAGTTTTACATGTACAATATTGTGCTATGGAAGAGAAATTTAAGCAGAAACGGTTTTTATTGGTCACAATAGTAACAACTCTAAGAACAGATAAGGTGAACATTTTTTATAATTGATCACAATAGTAACAACTCAAGAACAGATAAGGTGAACACTTTTAACCTTACATTTTACCTGTGTATTTTACTATCCAATGAAGTGAAACTCAATCCAGGACCTAGTGACCAGGGAATTATTCGCCAGCAGGCAAATGTGAGTTCGAAATATACTCAGTGCAATTTACCTATACTAGCAGCAGACATTGAGATATATTGTACAGGCTGTTCTAACACTTGGCTTATAACTTGCCTCCAAGAACAGATCATAGAAGTGGGTATAGATATACTTATATGTGGTATTGTGCTAATTGTATCACAAATATATGTAAAAGTAAAAATAACCTTAGAAACGAAGCGTTTCCAAAAACACTGATATCTACAAATGCCCCAGAAGGTAAGCTCTTTTCTTCTTGGAACATCAGAAGTTTGAACAAGTTTCATGAAGTACATTCTTTGGTTTTTAGTTCCAAATTGGACATACTTTGTTTCTGTGGAACATGGCTCACCGATAACCACATGGACAAAGGTTCCCATATCCATGGATACGATCTCATTCGAAGAGATCGAAAACATAAATCAGGTGGTGGAGTAGCCTTGTAAATTAAAACTGATATAACGTATATACAACAAAACAACTTACAAGGTGACAATATGGAATCATTGTGGATAGACGTTAAGCAGCCTCGCATCATACCAGTGATTTTAGAAACCCGAAAAATCGGATACAAGTGAGTTTGATAACTTTGAAACTCCATTAGATAAACGTTTTACTGAAAACAGAGAGTAATCATCACATGGGATTTCAATATAAATACTTTAACAGAAAATGTGTTGCATACGATGCATAGACCATATATGGACAACACATTCAGGGTTGATTTCTTACATTGAGGTATCGGGCTTATGCTCAGTAACCACTACCCAATCAGCTTTGTAAGAACACGCAGTACAAAATCAACAAATCAACAAAACACAATCAAATATAGAAGTTTTAAAAACTTTATCAATGACATGGAAAGTATTCCATGGTCATCTCTTGAGGCATCTGATTCCATAGATGACATTGTTACCGGGTTAAGGGCTTGTTTTGATATATTGTAAACAAAAATGCTCCATTTAAAGGAAAACATGTGAGATTCCAGAATGGTGGGGCAATGAGATTAATGTTACCATTCAAATTAGAAATAAACATAAGCAAGAAGGTAAGGTGGAATTGTACAGAAAATGGAGAAACAATATTACTTATATGATCAGAAATGTAAAAAAAAAAAAAAAAAAAAAACATGGCTTCAAATTATTAACATTATATTACTTTAATCACTGATATCCAATCCAGAGCTACCAGATCTTCTACTCAAAATGATTTTTTTTATTTGCCAACTTGTAAAACCAATATGTCATTCACATACCAAGGTACTTATAGCTGGAATAATTAACCTCCACATGTTCAAAAAGGTAAAAGTGTCTTGTCTTTTAAAAAATGTGCTGAAACGGAACAATTTTACATTATATCTTAAAAAAAGATTTCTTAATTCTTAATATAGGTATGTTAAGCCTAAGACTCAGACCAACAATTTGGTAGGGGGACCCCCAACCAATTGAATGTTATTGAGTGCTTTACAGCTATTTACCTTTAAATATCTTGATATGATTTTATGAAAAATATCTAAAATACACACTATACAAGTGTTTATTCTGTCATTTTTACGCTAAGGCGTATACGCCTACAGCGTATTGTCGCCAGTCAGAAACCGGAAACACTTTTTTCCTTTCCGCCTACGATGACCTCTGGCGGACGTTATTGGCTTTAATCTGACATGAAATCTATTATAATATCGTAATCCATACAAACCTGAAAACAACTAGTTGCACACATTAATCCGTTGTGTGAGCTAAACCTATCTATCATAAACCTTCCTTTCCATGTTAGTTTATTTTAATGTGTACCGTTTATCTACAAAACCATAAAAAATCGTTGTATCCATGCTAACTTGCATACCAGTCGCGCAACTTCCGGTTGAGGTGCCAATATAAAATTCACGTATTGGATAATGAGAAATGAAAGACCCTTACGTAATTTTTGTCGAATTATAAAATTAATTTTGCGAAGTAGCTTTTTAATGTCTTTTTATAAAATAGGCAATTGAAAACTTTTATTCAAACATTCGGTGAATTTCGTGAATCTTCTAAAAATACCCATGATGCAACCGGATGTTTACATTTATCGCCATTACTGATCGATTGCTGTTTCCTCGAAAGCCTCCAACATATCCATTATCATCTTGTCTAGTTAATACCATCGGCAATAACAAGTGTAAGTATCCGTTTCTAGAATGTTTCATCTATCATTGTTTGTCCATTGTTATGATTCTTTGCCTTGCATTTTGACAAAACAGTGGTTTTCATTATTTGTTTTGATGTTGAATCAACATCCCGTAACGTCAATATACAGATCGAGTAAATTAAATAATTGCCATAATTGATTGTTTAAGTATTCGTTTATATGATGAAGATGCGAGAACGTGTGCATGAAATTTCAATAAAGATTGGGAAGAACGAGGGTGTCAATTAACACCAAGTACGGGAATGAATTTAATAAAGATTGGGATTAAGCCCGGTTGGGGTTAGTACTAATATTAATACCCGGCCTCCTATGGCTCTGCCCCGGCGAATATATAAAAATCGTCTCGTCGTGAAGAGCTACGTTATCGCAGCTAGGTTGGGGTATTTACCGGAATGGACTTCAATAATTGAATTACCGAAAAGTAGGAGAATTGGCTTGAAATTTGAAAAGGGTTTTATTTTAAGAGAATGGACCTAAATATGCATTCTTTATCATTACATTGGGGTATATGCAAAAGGTCGAGGGTGTATTTTATCCAGAAATGTTTTAAATTCATTTTTCAAAATTACGCCACGACTTTCGTCACCGAAATGGAGTGCAAACACATCTTTATTGACATTTTTCCCAGAGAATGGACCCAAATATGCCTTCATTATCACCAAGCCTGACAGATCATGAAAGCCAGGTTGTAGCTACATATGTTGCTCTGTGCATATTCTCATTGAGATTGATGGCTTTAGGTTTGCAAGGAATATTGAAATGTGGTCTCGCTAGCTCAATTAAATTAAATATGAATCCTATATCAAGATACTCAAATGCTTTCTAACAAAGATACATCACATGATATCAGACAATTGTGGAATTTGGGTATAATTTGATTATCAATGGTATATGTTTAAGGGTGGGGATTGGAACTAAATTCTGTAAGCATTATTTTGTCCCCACCCCTTAGACTGAGGGGGAGGGGGTGTGAACCTGTCAATTTGTAAAATAATGATTTTTGCATGACCAAATTATCCCATTATATCCTTACCTCTTTGTGTTAAAAGCTTTGTACTGATCACATAAACAATTATTGCCATGTAAATTAGACTCTTTCTTATGATGTTTCCTTTCACATCAATTTGATTTTACTATATTTGTAAGAAGTACGGTCTCTTTCATTTCAATTACATCAAGATGGAAATATACTGTTTTTTCATGTGTATTTTGGCACCAAGCACAATATAAAAAAGTTATTCACAAAATATGTCAATTTAAAAATTACGTGTTTCTTGCACTTTAGGATAGGACAAATCCCACTGTTTTTATGTAAGATTGCTCACTCACATTGTTTGTGAAACGTGTGGGGACTATAATTTCCTCGTTGTCTGTCCACTGAAGTCTGTCAACACTATCACAAGCTAGAGCTAGAGAGTTATTAAGTTTGTAACCAAATCATGTAGCCTAATACTGAAGAAGTTTTTAGTTTTTGAAATGTTTAATTTCTTGTTTTAAAGTCAATAAGGAAATTACATCAACCAAGATTGTGTGACAGTTATGTCGCATGATGTAAACCATCGTTATATTACTAACCAGTAAATCTACATGATATTAAATCAAAATCATTTAATTTACAGGTGACAACAGCCATCGAACTACATTGAGAAGGAGCGACAACAAAATGTATACAGAAATGCTAAATGGGCAGTTTAAAAAATCCACAACCAGCCATGGAACTACATTAAGAAAGAGAGCTGCAAAAAATGTAATAAAGAAATGCTAAATGAGATGATCTTGAGAAATTGACAGATTTTTACCTGGAAAGAAAGTTCTAATTTTTACGGTTAGTATAATTGTTGTATTGATGGTATTTATTGCTGAATTTGAAAATAAAGTGTATTGTTCATCATGTATTGATACATGTTGTTTGTTTCTTGAAAGTAACAGCCATTCATCTGAAAATATCAATTCTAAAACTTGGTCAATATACGTCTTAATTAAAAATAATGATTATGAAAAAATATAACTATTTGCTGTTGAATGTTGCAATTCAGACTTGATAGCATTTGGAGGAATGACGAGCCGGGGTTGACTGGTGGCTGTGAAAAGAACACTACTGATAAAAATAAGTGGCTACTGAAAATCACACTTGGCTTTTTTTAGCCCACTATCATCAGATGGTGGGCTTATCAAATCATGCTGCGTCCGTCGTCCGTCTTCAAACAATTCTTGTTATCGCTATTTTTGGGAAAGTACTGGATGGATCATTCTCAAATTTCATTTGTTGGTTCCCCTTGCTGCCTTGTTTTGTATATTCCATTTTTGGACAAATACGATAAACAATATGGCCGCCAGGTGACCATCTTGTATTTGTGAGTAAAAGTTTGTATCACTATTTCTTGAGAAGTACTGGATGGATCATTCTCAAATTTCATTTGTTGGTTCCCATTGATGCTTAGTTTTGCATATTTCATTTACGAACAAATCTGATAAACAATATGGTCGCCAGGTGGTCATTTTCGATTTGTCGAGAGTAATAGTTTGTTATTTCTGACTACTGGATGGATCTTTCTCTAATTTCATTTGTAGGTTCCCCTTGATGCCTTGTTATGTATACAATTGCTGAGCATTAAGAGAAGGTCTCAAATATGATTTTCGATTTGAGCCCATGGTCTGCAACACCCTTGCAGACTTGACTCTTTAGTCATAACTTTTAAACGGCTAAGATTCACACCCCAAAACTATATATATATGTAAAAATAAAAAAAAAAAAAAACGACACGGACACATTACTTAGCGCTTTCACTCCATCGGTGGGAGCTCTTCGATATATACGATCGTTGAGCATAAAGAGACAATCACAAATATGATTTTAGATTCATCTTTCTAAAAAATGAATAAAAAATCATTGATGACGGGCACCAAGATCCCGCTGGGATCTCTTGGTTTTTTTTAAGGTTCAATATTATCAGGGTGAGCCCTGTATCACCAACATGAAGATTCATACAAACCTTACATTGACTAGCTGCACAAATGAATTTGTTATGTGAACTATCATATTCTCTTTTGGTAATTTCTGATTGTTTGATTTATAATGCCGTGAAACTGGCAACTATAAAACTCTTTTAATTTCTTTGGGAGTGCTGACTTTTCAATGAACACTGAGTTTTGACCGAGCATGCTGACTTTTATCGACAACTCTCTACTTTTCCATTGTGGTCGATGAAAAGTCCACTTTTGCTAATCTTGAATACCATTTAATTTCTATTACATATGTATACTGTGTACTCCATCCAAAACATAATATTAATACTGTTTTTTCGCCTTAGCTTCCAGTACTTTCAGTACTTTGATTTATCCTTTTGCTAAATTAGCCATGTGTGTACATTTGACTATGATGCTTTAACCGTATCCTTAAATAATACTTGAAAGACTTACAAGCATCCATTAGCAATGTTTGAAAATCACCAAGAAAACGTTTTAAATTACCAAAACAGTGATGGTCCTTACTTTTTCCTGCATATCCTATCATTGACAGTTAAACCAGTTGTCTGATCAGTACATAAACTATCATGCACAGTTGTACCAGTTGTCTGATCAGTACATAAACTATCATTCACGGTTGTACCAGTTGTCTGATCAGTACATAAACTATCATTCACGGTTGTACCAGTTTTCTGATCAGTACATAAACTATCATTCACGGTTGTACCAGTTGTCTGATCAGTAAAAAAACTATCATTCACGGTTGTACCAGTTGTCTGATCAGTACATAAACTATCATTCACGGTTGTACCAGTTGTCTGATCAGTACATAAACTATCATTCATGGTTGTACCAGTTGTCTGATCAGTACATAAACTATCATTCACGGTTGTACCAGTTGTCTGATCAGTAAAAAAACTATCTATCACGGTTGTACCAGTTGTCTGATCAGTACTATTTGGTGAGTGGTAGAGTAAAACTGACACTTTTCTCGCACAAGTGCCACTAACACCATGCGTCCTGATGTTTGTACTAACAAGCCACATGCCTTATGGTTTCACTTGAAACAGTTATCAGTTTCTAATTTCTCCGTCTATACCAGATTCGCCTGATTTCAAAGTTTCTGAAAAAATCCTGATACAAGAATAACCAAGCATTCCACCATCTTGGGTTGTTGTTTATCTTTCACTATATACCTCAAACCGATATCAATTTACATGCATAGGGATTGGATAAAAAATATTTGATAAAGGATTAGCCTTTTATCTTGTTTAGTTTATGAGATTATAAATCCATTGTAGCACGAGGTAAATTGCTCCAACACGAAGCGTTTACGTTAAATTTACCAACTGTTCCATTGGATTTATAATCTCATAAACTAAAAAAAGGAAAGATTAATTCTTATATTTACAGTATTTTTCTGTAAATTAATCATACTACTCTGTTCAATATAGCCCCATTTGTGGACAAAGATTTTATTTCAAACATAAAAAAAAAAAAATGATAGTAGAATTGCTCGAATCAGCCAACATAATAAAATGTACATATAAACGGCTGCATGACTTGTAATAGTAGCGATACAATGCTTTTGAACCGATGATGGCGCATACTGCGATTTTATTCCCCTTAAGGTATACTACCGATATGTGTATAGTTTCCCAATTTTGTCTTAGCTTTAAAAAACATTTGCCACGAAAAATGTAACAATTGTTACATTTTTCGTAATTGTTACCTTTTTCGTTGCATCATACGCCTTTTGTCTGTAATTAAGGCACCGTATGAATTTGTTCGCATTATTCGCAATTGCTTTTTGAAGTCGTTATTTTACCTTTTAAAAGTCGATAAATTGTCCTCATTCTCATTATAATGTCTTAATACCTCGGGTAGACTTTCCCTATCTACCTCAAACCGATATAAAGGCTCATACATGTACATGTAGAGGAATTAAATAAAAGATATTTTGGACGACAGATCCAGAATCATGTCATATTTGACATGGCAAAAACACATACGCTGTGGTGGCTGATTCAGGTCATCGTAATGCGAAACTGTACTTTCTCGAAATGCATTAAAAAACGAAAGTCGAATGACTCGAATCCGCCACCATAATACAACGTGTATGGCTACATGACTTGTAATAGTAGCGATACTATGCTAGCGAACTGAAAATCGCAGTAACTAAGTTAAAGTGATGATGGCGCATACTGCGATTTTATTCCCCTAAAGGTATACTACCTCTATGTGTATAGTTTCCCCATTTTGTCAAAGCTTTAAAAAACAGTTGCCACGAAAAATGTAACAATTATTACAATTTTCGTGCGTGATGCACAAAAAATGTAACAATTGTTACATTTTTCGAAATTGTTACATTTTTTGTTGCATTTAACCTTTTTCTTCGGTACTTACTTCCCAATATCTTGACCAGGGGATGTGGATCGTGACTACTAACGAACCAACACGGTTCTCTATTGGCGTTCAAATAGGTGATACAGTTGTGGTATCGCACAACGCACCAAAAACTGCGTGCGTGCATCGTGCATACATCGTGCACACATCGTTCGCCCATGGTGCGCACAACCGGGCGAGCTAAAGATCGTGCGTTTATGTGTGCGTTAGAATCGCACACACGCACGATTTGGTATAACTGGTCGATACATATTACGGAATGAAAATCACATGGAACCCTCCTGTCCAAAATCTATTTAAATTCGCATCATATTTATTGGGATTATGTCAATTTAACAATATACATTAAACAGTATTACAGTGACCATGAGACAGCCAAGGGCGGGTTTAGCTACCAGGTAACAGAATAGAAATAACAGTCATTACCGAGCGACCGTTATGAAAACAAACTAATTTGTTATTTGAAAACCCCCTCCCCTCCACCATTTTACCCGTGTTTTCACACCTAGGCAAGTGCCCCGGGCCAGAGACATCTACATATATTGCCTATGTACAGGTGCAGTGTATAACTTGGTAAAAACTGGCAATATTTACTCGAATGAGAACTTGTCAATATGTGTTGAAAGTTTACATGTGTCTATTTGGTTTGTTTAAAAAAAACTACAGAAAAACTAATACTAATTTTAAGAAATATATAGATATAAATATCAGCTAATGTAAATAGTTAAAATATAGAAATATGTTTAAAACAACTAGCGCGAAACCGTATTTATTGTTAAACCATTTCTAAATTTACATCAACCATGATTGTCATCGCACAATGTTAGTTTATCGTGCGCCCACATGTGCGTTAGAAATAATCGCCCAGGATCGCATCGTTCGCACATCGTGCATACACCGTTCGCCCATCGTGCGGCCACCGCACATCGTGTAACGTTGTGCGATCCCACAACTGTAACAAAATGTTAAGTAAAACCATTCAACCGCCAATTGGAATTTTGAAACTAGGACCAACGTGTTCAGCAACTCATTTAAGACTAAGTTTATTACCTTTGTATGAAAACGAGAGTGCATTAAAAACTAAAGGGGACTGGGAAAACCTCATTCGAATAACTAATGTGTCTAAGATACAATTATGGGAACCATTCCATGACGCGTTACTTTACTTTACAAAAAATTGAACTTCCTGAAAAACTTAAAGATATCAATAGTCCAGTCAATTTATTATTTAACCTCGAACTAATTGCAACAGACTGATTCTTTCATTTTTTGGTTGATGAGCATCATACTTATAAGGGGAAAAAGTCCCAGAAAATCTAAATGGGGGAAAGTGTTTTTTTTGGCCTTCTAAAGGATCAGGAAAATTAAGAAAATCACATGTATAACCATATTTGAGGTATAATATCTACCTCATTTGTAACACTGGACATATGGATTTAACAGTATGTAAAAAACAATTAATATAGAAAACAGATACGTCAACATTTTCTACCCAAAATATTGTATTGAAGAAAAAAAGAAATGTCAATATAGCCGAAAAGCATTTTTCACAAGACTGTTTGGCTTTTCTTTTTTTCAAATAAGAAAAAAATTAATTAACATCAGTATCAATGTCAGGCTTTATTTAATTTTATGACTTCCAATTTAATTTATTCAATGACAAATTGTACATTCTCATACCAAAAAAAAATAACAATCATCAAATCTTGCAAATCGTGCTAAATTGATGGTATTTTATGTCCAAATCGAACGATTTTTGAAGCATATACTTTTGATAAGGGCAAGCAAATGAATTAATGCATCTGATATCTATTCATGCATGAGCACCACTTACTGCTAAAACTAATTTTAGCATTTAGATTTAATTTCTGGAATATAATTTGTTTGACTAATTGATAAAATGAACAATATTGTGAGGACGCTTCATGTAGGAAGCGACATAAGTGTTATCTTAATGGATACTATGGATATTATTTAAATATAATTCACAGGACTACTGGATTTAGTATAATTATCTTGTTTTGATAGGGACAAAATAACAACCTTGATATGTACATTTAAACTAGCAGGTTGAGCAAGCAAGGTAAACTTTAAGCATTTAACTAACTGTAAAATGGATTTTACATGTAAGGCGTATAAAATTAATGGCCAAAGAGGTTTTTAAGATTGTAATTTTTTATCACCTTCCTATATACAAGATCTTATTAAAATTAAAAATGTAAATTATAATCTTAGTATGGAAAACACAGCTGAGATCCCGAGAGTGAACAGCACCAGGTCTGGACTGAAGTCTTTTTGCTCTGACGCAGCCAGGGTGTGGAACAGTCTGCCTAACGAGCTCAGAACAGCCCGTTCTTATCCGGTTTTCTCCGGACTGCTCCGCACCCTGGGTGACTCTCTCTGCAACTGTTCCATATGTTCACGCTAGCCTTCTCTTTCATTCATCTTGTGATGCCTAACTTGCTAGTTATATTGCTTAGTTTCCTGTCTTATTTTGCTAGATTTACATGTTTGCCGTGTTGATAATGTAGCAATTATTTCATGTTTTAATCATCTGCTGATGTCCTTGCTTTTAATGTACAACCTGCTCGTTTGTTGTATATTATTCTTTGTTATAAGCTTTTGCAGCAGTGTAATTAGTAATGTGACGCATGCTTATTATGTATCCATTCAATACATCTGCAAAACTTCTTAACATATCCCTTTTAATTGCTTTTTTCTTATCTCATTTATCATGCTCCATACATTCGGTATGTATTTTAGATTGTACTACATTAGTGCTTATTCTGTCAATTTTTACACTTTGCTATGTTAGCATATATATATATATACATGTAAAAATAAAAAAAACGACACGGACACATTACTTAGCGCTTTCGCTCCATCGGTGGGAGCTCTTCAGATACAGATATGTGTTTATATACATATACAGCCATGTGCTTTTAATAACAAATCAAACTGCATGAAAACTTGTGTTTGCTCTTAAACTCGCCTATCTTAATATGTATTTTCTTATTGGCATGATTCTTAGTATACACTACCAAGTTATTTTTCTTGTTTATATCTATGTTATTATTACCGTGCTGTGATATTTTCTTATGTTTGTCGTAATAATAGCTCTTCAGAGTTAATGTTCCTGTTACCATGTATATGACATTAAATACAATTTCTTGTATCTTGTCTTGTATCTTGTACATATATTACAGGTGAATTTTAAGAAGATATTGTGTATTGATTTGTAATTGTAAATATGTTGATAATTATATGTACCAACTTACCGACCTTTCCGACTGAAGTCAATATAGGTAACCTTATATACTTAACAAATGACTTAACATCCTATAGTCATTCAGGAGGCAGTACTATATGTTAATCGATGTCAAGGAGGGGCCTATATATAGGTAGTTAGTCAAAATAGATTTATGTGAGGTTGGAATGGATTGAAAATAGTTACTTAAATAACAGAAAAAAGGGGGACGAAAGTAACAAAATGTGACTTAGATCTACTGCTGAGGTGTTCCAAATCGGGCTTAAAATAAAACCCCGGACACCAGGTGCTTGTAATTAGTATAACCGTACCGATAGTAATTAGTTAGCGGTAATTAGTTCGCGCAGGGTTCATAGGTAGTCTACGGGGCAATGATCTAACAGCAGATTAAGATCTATCGAACAACTTCCATATGTCAATCAGAGTGTTGGAGGAGTAGAAATGAAATTACAGTCGTCTACAGACCACGGGAATGGACGGACCGACAATAACTAACACCAGGAAGAACCGATGAATAACACTACAGAACTTTACCAACAACAGTTTGTCACTCTTGCTTTGTTACATCCTCTTGAATATCTCGTATCCCGTCAATGTATTGGCAAAATTAAAGAAACAAATTACTTTGACTTCTGAATGCTCCGCTCTAGGATTCTACTTTCACTTTCAAACAACTTTGAACTATCATCATGCTACATCCTAGCTAACGATTCTGTTATATAAAAGTCAAAAATGACATAAATTGAGATATAAATCAACTTATTTTACAAAAAAATAAATAATAACATTTTGTTCCGTAGGCGCAAAGTATTTTTCCGCGTTGTATCAAAGTATAACGACCACGTGACAAACGCCACTTATGAAATAAATACCAGTTTTCACGGTTTTCTAGTCACGCACGCTTTGCAAGGTTATGAAAAATACTGTCGGCACTTTCCGTAAACGAGGAAAGGCTCCTTCCCGGAAACAGCCGAGATTGGCTACTGCCTGGTATCGTTTAGGTCTCAAGTTCGATCCATACAACTGTCATTCCCTGTGTTTTTGTTTCGTATTGTATTGTATGATAATTCTTGCGAAGTGAACCTTTTTTATCCTTTTGGCATATCCAAAACTGTTATCCAGTTTTTGATTTGTAGCAATTTATCAGTCAAAACATACATAAAATTTCATCTTGCCGATCAGATTAAATTGTTTAATTAAAAAAAAGATATGTTATGAAATGCATGATATAGGTGTTAATTTGAAAGAATAACTATATGAAATGACAGGCTCAATTGAAATTTTGAAAATCCAAAAATTTTCCCGATATAAAAACCACCCAACCAAACCCTACCCGATTCACATGGTTTTGGAGCACATTACTTAAATTGATAACTAAATTGTGAAAATATTCAGAGTTAAATTGATGTTTTAAAACGATAATTGAATTACGGATTGAATTAAATTGGTTATAAAGTTGTAAAAATATTGACCTGATTAGAATATTAAAATGAAATGAAAAAAAAAAATTCGTCTTCGACGGGATTCGAACTCTGTTCAGATGAATTGTGACGAGCCATGCCGCCACGTGGTCACGCTAACAAAACGTTCCCCAGAGCAATACATATGTTGAACAGAAAGTCCACGTGTTGAAAATGGATTACAGATCTGGCTGTACAATAGCTACTTATTTTTACCACCGGAACAATGAGAGTGTTATTAACACAAAAGAAATTCGTGTACACCGAAAAGGCGACAGAAGATGGAGTTAACATCAATATCAGATACATGGGCGCCAGTATTGCTGACATTGACAAGTAAGTGTCGCAAGAGTTTTTTTATGTTCCTTTGTTTTTCTTAAATTTCTTACATTAATATTATATTTTCTGGATCTGCCCAATTAACTGCGGCCCAAAAAACTGTTTTTATAAGTAAACGGAACGGTTTATGCATATATTTTAATGATATGATAGTGATACGCAAAGGATCTATCGTAAACGCTGAACTAATAAAAAAAATGTTTAAAATATTTTGAGTGAATCAACAATCTATGTAACTTCACCTTACCATGGTTTTCATTTTTTGTTGATTTAAAAGACCTTCAGCGTCCGATTAGCCGAAGGGATTATCGGCAACATTTAACACTGGTATTCATAACGTTGACTATGTTTATTGTTTTGTGTACATTCTGAGTATATGATGTAACATGATTTTTGTGTTTGATAATGGGGCGATTGTCACGAAAATTTGACAGTTTATTTGTCCGTACAGTCGCTATTACTCCAACGATCTTCTATATATTCTAGTAATACGCATCCAACAAACATAGTGGACCATACCGTCGATATAACTTACTAGACTTTTGTTATTGATATGATTTATACCAGGGACATATACGTCCCTGTTTATACGTATAAACACGTTATATTTTTAATCAGAAACGATGTTACTTTCTACCCTACAGTAAACATAGTACAACTATATTCAACATATACATTCGTTTTCTTGTAGTGTTCAATCATAGATTTTATTGCAATTTATCAGTATCAATATGTCTTCAAACATGGAAGGGGGGGGGGGGGGGGGGGGGTCGGATAGAGAGTTATTCTGATTTCTTTTATTGATGATATTTTTGTTTCGTTCGCAGGTAAGTAAGGAGGGCATGAAGTGACAGCAACAGGTATGTTAAGACTGAAGCAGCATAGGATGTTAGCTCCAGTGACCTTTTTACAACGACATATGAGTAAAGTAATGTTTTACATCACGTGATAGTGACATTAAACAAAAGAAAAAAAACTTTTATTATTAGATATAACAAAAATGTTTTTTCTGTTGTTTTGTATTTTTTTAAAACCTTGTTTTCAGATTCCATGCAATGGTGAAGTGTGCAGTATGTTACGACATCTGCTTATTCAGGCCTTTGTATTAATAATGCCCACTTACACTCAGTGATGTGAAAGGCCCAATGGGTTAATAATGCCCAGTTTTTAGCGTCGAACAAAGGCCCATTGGGATAATAAAGCCCAGTTCTTTGTAACATAATACACACTACGACCACGGCATGGAAATACACGGACATTATTTGAAATAATGTAGGTAACAAACAATAGAGAAATGGTTAAAGACGAGTGATCGACCCTTTGGGTCTATTGTTATGAACTGACTGGGGGAAAGGGAGGTGTGAAAAAAATCCCTAGAGTGGACAGGGCGTTATAATTAGCCAGGTGTCTCACACAGACATCTTACCTCAAGTATAACTTAATAAAGTTCGTATAACGGTCATTAGTATTGTTAACGTCACCAACACCTCAGACGTCTGACTGGCAACCGGAATTAAGTAATGTTCACGTCAACAGTACCTCAATCTTCTATCCATATAACGGACCTAATGTTATTTACGTCAATAACACCCCAGAATGTTGTCCATATTATGGACTTTAGAGTTGTTTACGTCACCAACACCCATTTTTTTCAAGAATTAAAACTAAACATTTCATCATCAGATAGCATTGAAAAGGATATATTCGGTGGAAATATTTATAAAACAAATCGGGGCTACGCCCAAAATAAGACAATATTTATCTATTTAGTGTAATATATAATATACATCTGACAAGTACCTACCCACTCCCCTACCTCTTCCATGTTTCTTTTTTCTCATAATTTGGCTGATATCGATCACACGATGACATACGAGGGTTGTTCGAAAACTTTAACAGATTACCTGTTTCCTCAGAAACGCTCATCAAAATACAAATGCATTTTGTCTAGTTACATTCTAAATATTCCCCTTTTCAATTTTTAAATCAACTTTTTGAAACAATTTTCATACTCCTCGTTGGGTACAATTATCAGAAACTGATGAACTGCATATTCCAGATCGCTTCTTGACAAATATATCTCATACGAGATATGTGGCTTTATCTTGATTTCGGAAAGAGGAAAAAATCACACGGGACAAGGTCTGGGTTGTGTGTAAGGTGTGGTACATAGAAATACATTGGTCTTTTCCTACTTTGAAAAATTTGGATTACAGTTGTTGATTTGTGGGCTAAGGCATTGTCATGTTACAACTGGACTTGCTAGAACTATATTCTTGTAGAAGCTTCCAGACATACCCATACCTTTCGGAACAGCAATTTGCCTGATTGGTCCACTAATTTCAGTGATCAGTTTATGGTTTATTTTCATGGGTCCTTTAGGAATCACACAACTAAATCAGCCTATCACGAAGTGTTTCATACGTTTGTAGTCCCTACCAAAAATTTGTTCCGGCTAAGAACAGTGATTCTGAATAATCTAAATAGGTAATTGTTGACATATTCTGCATTGAATGAAATCTATAGATATTTAACTTTACAAAAATGTATACTTTTGGTGGATTTTGATATGTGATGGCGGATTGATATGGGGTCAAAAGTCAGAGGGTGTTCCCGTCCCATTTCACTGGTTTGATATGTAAATTTCCAATTGTCCGAAGCAGACGCCCGTAGCGAGCTAAAATGCCACGAAACTTCTGATAAAATGTCATTTGAAGTCTTTGCCATGTATGTATCTGTGAATCCAGGCAGTTGTCACTAGTGTTGAACTTCAAATATTAAAGTTATTAGCTCTAAAGCTTAGTAATAACATATAGTATATTATTTAATTGTGTGAGTCCTTTAGTTCATATGACTAAAAACTACATATGGGTCCCACAACGTTAAAATAAAATCTTTTCAGAATTGCTATGCGTCCAATCATACATTGTAATTGTCCCTAGATTGATCACTGTGTTTCTAAAGAATATTGCGTATACTACTTAGTGATGACGTAACACACATATGCTGCACCTTTTAAATTTAGTAATAGATTCAGTATGCCGACAAAATGAATTAAACTGCGTCATACAGCTGTTTCTTCCTTCGGGAACTCGTCGGTGATGCTAGGGGCCAAAAGAAGGGAATCCAAAATTTCTAAACTAATGTAGAAACAGAAGGGTCAAGTGCGTAACCCCCCTTTAATTTATGAAAATAAAAGTAAAAAGTAAATTTGAACTAGTTTTGTATAATTTCAAATCGTGTACTACGAAAATGTGTATGTTCGTTTAGTAATATTGGGCCTTTTGGCATGTTTCAAAGCCCATATCCTATTGTCAACTTTCCTCTTAGACTCATAAAAATGCACCCATGTCTCACCACCCATTATGAGATTATCAGATGCCATTTGGTGATAGTTTTTGGTACTTCAGCAGTTTCTTAGCCATTTGTACGTTTCTGGTCGCCAGTGAGTAAAATCCTTGAACATTTTCTTCACAAAGAAGTGAACAGATGGTTATCCCATGTTTGTCGTTCGTGCTGACTGTCTGGCCGTATAGCGCGCGTCTTTCTCAACGATTTACTTGATTTTGTTGGCGTTTAATTTCATAACCGCTGGCCTAGGTATTCCTGAGTTAAGGACATTTTTGACTGATTCGTGAGTAGAATAAAATTTGGTAAACCATCTGTAAACTGAGGAAATTGACATTCGTTTATTCCCACAAACAGCACATACCCCATCATGTATATTTTGACGCTCAATCCAAACTTTCAGCGGACTTTTTATAGCACCATTTTTCAACCATTTTCAACACCGTTTAAGTTGCAAGGGATCCGGTTAGTGGATTTCAATGAAATGCAAATGAAATGCATAAACAATACAGCGATGAGCAGTGAACCAGTTCGTACTGGTTTAAGGGGCCATGTACATGTATATGGCATATCTATAGATATTTTACAGGCGTATTAATAACAATCACGGGCAAATTTAACAGAATTAATTTGATCTATTGTTGGTATAGATCATGGCAAACCATGGACCTTGCTTTAGACATGTAATTTGCCAAGGTAGTTTTAACATGTAGCAAAACATGCGAAGAATGTATATTCCAGGGCGGAACAATTAGCTCATGTAGATCAAACATGTTGAACATAAGAACAATGTCGTTGTACTCTCAAGTGTCTATATCACACGATAGGGACATTTGTTTGACTGGATATGGCTATACCAAAGCATTCACATAGTATTCTCTTTTGACCTTGAATTGCAAATAGCGACTATAAAATGTTTTAATTAAATATGCATGCTTGGAGGTATTTTGATTATTAACAAAGTTTCTATTGGATACTATTAAGACTTCTGAACAAAGTGAAAGACTGTTTTTAAGACAAATGTTAAAAATGTTGGGTTTGAGGCTTTTTATGATTTTTGCATTTTTACCTTAAACTCAGCGGTTAAACTATTTCCCTTAAAAGCAGTCGTATTGTTTTGTTCAGAAGTCTTATTAGTCTCTAGCAAGAGCATTTTTGAAATACCTCCCTATATGCTATTATTTGTGTGATGTTATTCACAACCGCCATTTGCATTTCAATGTCAAAACAAAATCAATGTGTACGATTTGAAAGAGCGATATCCAGTCAAACAAACATCCCTTTCGTGTGCTATAGACAATTCAGAGAACGATGGCATTGTTGTTTATCTTGATTTGAACATATTTTATTGCTTTGAAACAATAGGATTGGGCACAAGTTATACCAACTTAAGAAAGCCCGCTTCTCAACAATTATATAACAAAGTATAGCAATAGCGACATTATATATTAGAAAGTTTATGCAATGACAAATATTTAAGTATATTACATGACTATTTTTTGTGTCATACTTGGTTGGTTTTCTGTTGTTTTAAAATTTAACATAATTTGTCTATTTAGATAATCTTTAATGCACGTAAATCACGTGATACTCGATTAAGCTCCCAGTCCCATATAGGTGTCGGATCAACACGGAGCACATCCGGCGTGTAAACCGTGTAGTGGTGCTTAAGCAGTGCGTTTGCAACAATTTTGAAACACTCCTCGTATAACAACAAAGATGCAATTAACAATATTGTTGTGAACTCAAGATGGATTGGAGGCAAAACAACCTATACACAAAAGTTAATTTCAGAAAAAAATTTTTGCAGCCCCCGCCCCTCCCGAACCAAAATCCTTGATCAGCCTATGGATTTTACTGTTGTTCACGTCACCAACACCCAAGACTTTTGTCTGAATAACGGTCATCAGTATTGCTGACGTCACCAACACCCAAGACTTTTGCCTGTATAACGGTCATCAGTATTGCTGTTGTTCACCAACACCCAAGACTTCTGTCTGTATAACGGTCATCAGTATTACTGACGTCACCAACACCCAAGACTTCTGTCTGTATAACGGTCATCAGTATTACTGACGTCAACAACACCCAAGACTTCTGTCTGTATAACGGTCATCAGTATTACTGACGTCACCAACACCCAAGACTTCTGTCTGTATAACGGTCATCAGTATTACTGACGTCAACAACACCCAAGACTTCTGTCTGTATAACGGTCATCAGTATTACTGACGTCAACAACACCCAAGACTTCTGTCTGTATAACGGTCATCAGTATTACTGACGTCACCAACACCCAAGACTTCTGTCTGTATAACGGTCATTAGTATTGCTGTTGTTCACAAACACCGAAGACTTCTGTCTGTATAACGGTCATCAGTATTACTGACGTCAACAACACCCAACACTTCTGTCTGTATAACGGTCATCAGTATTGCTGAGGTCACCAACACCCAAGACTTCTGTCTGTATAACGGTCATCAGTATTACTGACGTCAACAACACCCAAGACTTCTGTCTGTATAACGGTCATCAGTATTACTGACGTCAACAACACCCAAGACTTCTGTCTGTATAACGGTCATCAGTATTACTGACGTTACCAACACCCAAGACTTCTGTCTGTATAACGGTCATCAGTATTACTGACGTCAACAACACCCAAGACTTCTGTCTGTATAACGGTCATTAGTATTGCTGTTGTTCACCAACACCCAAGACTTCTGTCTGTATAACGGTCATCAGTATTGCTGACGTCACCAACACCCAAGACTTCTGTCTGTATAACGGTCATTAGTACTGCTGTTGTTCACAAACACCCAAGACTTCTGTCTGTATAACGGTCATCAGTATTGCTGACGTCACCAACACCCAAGACTTCTGTCTGTATAACGGTCATCAGTATTGCTGACGTCACCAACACCCAAGACTTCTGTCTGTATAACGGTCATCAGTACTGCTGACGTCACCAACACCCAAGACTTCTGTCTGTATAACGGTCAACAGTATTACTGATGTCACCAACACCCAAGACTTCTGTCTGTATAACGGTCATCAGTATTGCTGACGTCAACAACACCCAAGACTTCTGTCTGTATAACGGTCATCAGTATTGCTGACGTCACAAACACCCAAGACTTCTGTCTGTATAACGGTCATCAGTATTACTGACGACAACAACACACAAGACTTCTGTCTGTATAACGGTCATCAGTATTACTGACGTCAACAACACCCAAGACTTCTGTCTGTATAACGGTCATCAGTATTACTGACGTCAACAACACCCAAGACTTCTGTCTGTATAACGGTCATTAGTATTGCTGTTGTTCACAAACACCCAAGACTTCTGTCTGTATAACGGTCATCAGTATTACTGACGTCAACAACACCCAAGACTTCTGTCTGTATAACGGTCATCAGTATTACTGACGTCACCAACACCCAAGACTTCTGTCTGTATAACGGTCATCAGTATTACTGACGTCAACAACACCCAAGACTTCTGTCTGTATAACGGTCATCAGTATTACTGACGTCAACAATACCCAAGACTTCTGTCTGTATAACGGTCATCAGTATTACTGACGTCAACAACACCCAAGACTTCTGTCTGTATAACGGTCATCAGTATTACTGACGTCACCAACACCCAAGACTTCTGTCTGTATAACGGTCATTAGTATTGCTGTTGTTCACAAACACCCAAGACTTCTGTCTGTATAACGGTCATCAGTATTACTGACGTCAAAAACACCCAAGACTTCTGTCTGTATAACGGTCATCAGTATTACTGACGTCACCAACACCCAAGACTTCTGTCTGTATAACGGTCATCAGTATTAGTGACGTCAACAACACCCAAGACTTCTGTCTGTATTACGGTCATCAGTATTACTGACGTCAACAACACCCAAGACTTCTGTCTGTATAACGGTCATCAGTATTACTGACGTCAACAACACCCAAGACTTCTGTCTGTATAACGGTCATCAGTATTACTGACGTCAACAACACCCAAGACTTCTGTCTGTATAACGGTCATCAGTATTACTGACGTCACCAACACCCAAGACTTCTGTCTGTATAACGGTCATCAGTATTACTGACGTCACCAACACCCAAGACTTCTGTCTGTATAACGGTCATCAGTATTACTGACGTCAACAACACCCAAGACTTCTGTCTGTATAACGGTCATCAGTATTACTGACGTCAACAACACCCAAGACTTCTGTCTGTATAACGGTCATCAGTATTACTGACGTCACCAACACCCAAGACTTCTGTCTGTATAACGGTCATTAGTATTGCTGTTGTTCACAAACACCGAAGACTTCTGTCTGTATAACGGTCATCAGTATTACTGACGTCAACAACACCCAAGACTTCTGTCTGTATAACGGTCATCAGTATTACTGACGTCACCAACACCCAAGACTTCTGTCTGTATAACGGTCATCAGTATTACTGACGTCAACAACACCCAAGACTTCTGTCTGTATAACGGTCATCAGTATTACTGACGTCAACAACACCCAAGACTTCTGTCTGTATAACCGTCATCAGTATTGCTGACGTCACCAACACCCAAGACTTCTGTCTGTATAACGGTCATTAGTATTGCTGACGTCACCAACACCTAAGACTTCTGTCTGTATAACGGTCATCAGTATTGCTGTTGTTCACCAACACCCAAGACTTCTGTCTGTATAACGGTCATCAGTATTGCTGACGTCACAAACACCCAAGACTTCTGTCTGTATAACGGTCATCAGTATTGCTGACGTCACCAACACCCAAGACTTCTGTCTGTATAACGGTCATCAGTATTGCTGACGTCACCAACACCCAAGACTTCTGTCTGTATAACGGTCATCAGTATTGCTGACGTCACCTACACCCAAGACTTCTGTCTGTATAACGGTCAAAAGTATTGCTGACGTCACCAACACCCAAGACTTCTGTCTGTATAACGGTCATCAGTATTGCTGACGTCAACAACACCCAAGACTTCTGTCTGTATAACGGTCATCAGTATTGCTGACGTCACCAACACCCAAGACTTCTGTCTGTATAACGGTCATCAGTATTGCTGACGTCACCAACACCCAAGACTTCTGTCTGTATAACGGTCATCAGTATTGCTGACGTCACAAACACCCATGACTTCTGTCTGTATAACGGTCATCAGTATTACTGACGACAACAACACACAAGACTTCTGTCTGTATAACGGTCATCAGTATTACTGACGTCAACAACACCCAAGACTTCTGTCTGTATAACGGTCATCAGTATTACTGACGTCAACAACACCCAAGACTTCTGTCTGTATAACGGTCATTAGTATTGCTGTTGTTCACAAACACCCAAGACTTCTGTCTGTATAACGGTCATCAGTATTACTGACGTCAACAACACCCAAGACTTCTGTCTGTATAACGGTCATCAGTATTACTGACGTCACCAACACCCAAGACTTCTGTCTGTATAACGGTCATCAGTATTACTGACGTCAACAACACCCAAGACTTCTGTCTGTATAACGGTCATTAGTATTGCTGTTGTTCACCAACACCCAAGACTTCTGTCTGTATAACGGTCATCAGTATTGCTGACGTCACCAACACCCAACACTTCTGTCTGTATAACGGTCATTAGTACTGTTGTTGTTCACAAACACCCAAGACTTCTGTCTGTATAACGGTCATCAGTATTGCTGACGTCACCAACACCCAAGACTTCTGTCTGTATAACGGTCATCAGTATTGCTGACGTCACCAACACCCAAGACTTCTGTCTGTATAACGGTCATCAGTATTGCTGACGTCACCAACACCCAAGACTTCTGTCTGTATAACGGTCATCAGTACTGCTGACGTCACCAACACCCAAGACTTCTGTCTGTATAACGGTCAACAGTATTACTGACGTCACCAACACCCAAGACTTCTGTCTGTATAACGGTCATCAGTATTGCTGACGTCACCAACACCCAAGACTTCTGTCTGTATAACGGTCATCAGTATTACTGACGTCAACAACACCCAAGACTTCTGTTTGTATAACGGTCATCAGTATTACTGACGTCAACCACACCCAAGACTTCTGTCTGTATAACGGTCATTAGTATTGCTGTTGTTCACAAACACCCAAGACTTCTGTCTGTATAACGGTCATCAGTATTACTGACGTCAACAACACCCAAGACTTCTGTTTGTATAACGGTCATCAGTATTACTGACGTCACCAACACCCAAGACTTCTGTCTGTATAACGGTCATCAGTATTACTGACGTCAACAACACCCAAGACTTCTGTCTGTATAACGGTCATCAGTATTACTGACGTCAACAACACCCAAGACTTCTGTCTGTATAACGGTCATCAGTATTACTGACGTCAACAACACCCAAGACTTCTGTCTGTATAACGGTCATCAGTATTACTGACGTCACCAACACCAAAGACTTCTGTCTGTATAACGGTCATTAGTATTGCTGTTGTTCACAAACACCCAAGACTTCTGTCTGTATAACGGTCATCAGTATTACTGACGTCAACAACACCCAAGACTTCTGTCTGTATAACGTTCATCAGTATTACTGACGTCACCAACACCCAAGACTTCTGTCTGTATAACGGTCATCAGTATTACTGACGTCAACAACACCCAAGACTTCTGTCTGTATAACGGTCATCAGTATTACTGACGTCAACAACACCCAAGACTTCTGTCTGTATAACGGTCATCAGTATTACTGACGTCAACAACACCCAAGACTTCTGTCTGTATAACGGTCATCAGTATTACTGACGTCAACAACACCCAAGACTTCTGTCTGTATAACGGTCATCAGTATTACTGACGTCACCAACACCCAAGACTTCTGTCTGTATAACGGTCATCAGTATTACTGACGTCAACAACACCCAAGACTTCTGTCTGTATAACGGTCATCAGTATTACTGACGTCAACAACACCCAAGACTTCTGTCTGTATAACTGTCATCAGTATTACTGACGTCAACAACACCCAAGACTTCTGTCTGTATAACGGTCATCAGTATTACTGACGTCACCAACACCCAAGACTTCTGTCTGTATAACGGTCATTAGTATTGCTGTTGTTCGCAAACACCCAAGACTTCTGTCTGTATAACGGTCATCAGTATTACTGACGTCAACAACACCCAAGACTTCTGTCTGTATAACGGTCATCAGTATTACTGACGTCACCAACACCCAAGACTTCTGTCTGTATAACGGTCATCAGTATTACTGACGTCAACAACACCCAAGACTTCTGTCTGTATAACGGTCATCAGTATTACTGACGTCAACAACACCCAAGACTTCTGTCTGTATAACCGTCATCAGTATTGCTGACGTCACCAACACCCAAGACTTCTGTCTGTATAACGGTCATTAGTATTGCTGACGTCACCAACACCCAAGACTTCTGTCTGTATAACGGTCATTAGTATTGCTGTTGTTCACCAACACCCAAGACTTCTGTCTGTATAACGGTCATCAGTATTGCTGACGTCAAAAACACCCAAGACTTCTGTCTGTATAACGGTCATCAGTATTGCTGACGTCACCAACACCCAAGACTTCTGTCTGTATAACGGTCATCAGTATTGCTGACGTCACCAACACCCAAGACTTCTGTCTGTATAACGGTCATCAGTATTGCTGACGTCACCTACACCCAAGACTTCTGTCTGTATAACGGTCAAAAGTATTGCTGACGGCAACAACACCCAAGACTTCTGTCTGTATAACGGTCATCAGTATTGCTGACGTCACCAACACCCAAGACTTCTGTCTGTATAACGGTCATCAGTATTGCTGACGTCACCAACACCCAAGACTTCTGTCTGTATAACGGTCATCAGTATTGCTGACGTCACAAACACCCAAGACTTCTGTCTGTATAACGGTCATCAGTATTACTGACGACAACAACACACAAGACTTCTGTCTGTATAACGGTCATCGGTATTACTGACGTCAACAACACCCAAGACTTCTGTCTGTATAACGGTCATCAGTATTACTGACGTCAACAACACCCAAGACTTCTGTCTGTATAACGGTCATTAGTATTGCTGTTGTTCACAAACACCCAAGACTTCTGTCTGTATAACGGTCATCAGTATTACTGACGTCAACAACACCCAAGACTTCTGTCTGTATAACGGTCATCAGTATTACTGACGTCACCAACACCCAAGACTTCTGTCTGTATAACGGTCATCAGTATTACTGACGTCAACAACACCCAAGACTTCTGTCTGTATAACGGTCATCAGTATTACTGACGTCAACAACACCCAAGACTTCTGTCTGTATAACGGTCATCAGTATTACTGACGTCAACAACACCCAAGACTTCTGTCTGTATAACGGTCATCAGTATTACTGACGTCACCAACACCCAAGACTTCTGTCTGTATAACGGTCATTAGTATTGCTGTTGTTCACAAACACCCAAGACTTCTGTCTGTATAACGGTCATCAGTATTACTGACGTCAACAACACCCAAGACTTCTGTCTGTATAACGGTCATCAGTATTACTGACGTCACCAACACCCAAGACTTCTGTCTGTATAACGGTCATCAGTATTACTGACGTCAACAACACCCAAGACTTCTGTCTGTATAACGGTCATCAGTATTACTGACGTCAACAACACCCAAGACTTCTGTCTGTATAACCGTCATCAGTATTGCTGACGTCACCAACACCCAAGACTTCTGTCTGTATAACGGTCATTAGTATTGCTGACGTCACCAACACCCAAGACTTCTGTCTGTATAACGGTCATTAGTATTGCTGTTGTTCACCAACACCCAAGACTTCTGTCTGTATAACGGTCATCAGTATTGCTGACGTCACAAACACCCAAGACTTCTGTCTGTATAACGGTCATCAGTATTGCTGACGTCACCAACACCCAAGACTTCTGTCTGTATAACGGTCATCAGTATTGCTGACGTCACCAACACCCAAGACTTCTGTCTGTATAACGGTCATCAGTATTGCTGACGTCACCTACACCCAAGACTTCTGTCTGTATAACGGTCAAAAGTATTGCTGACGTCACCAACACCCAAGACTTCTGTCTGTATAACGGTCATCAGTATTGCTGACGTCAACAACACCCAAGACTTCCCTCTGTATAACGGTCATCAGTATTGCTGACGTCACCAACACCCAAGACTTCTGTCTGTATAACGGTCATCAGTATTGCTGACGTCACCAACACCCAAGACTTCTGTCTGTATAACGGTCATCAGTATTGCTGACGTCACAAACACCCATGACTTCTGTCTGTATAACGGTCATCAGTATTACTGACGAAAACAACACACAAGACTTCTGTCTGTATAACGGTCATCAGTATTACTGACGTCAACAACACCCAAGACTTCTGTCTGTATAACGGTCATCAGTATTACTGACGTCAACAACACCCAAGACTTCTGTCTGTATAACGGTCATTAGTATTGCTGTTGTTCACAAACACCCAAGACTTCTGTCTGTATAACGGTCATCAGTATTACTGACGTCAACAACACCCAAGACTTCTGTCTGTATAACGGTCATCAGTATTACTGACGTCACCAACACCCAAGACTTCTGTCTGTATAACGGTCATCAGTATTACTGACGTCAACAACACCCAAGACTTCTGTCTGTATAACGGTCATCAGTATTACTGACGTCAACAACACCCAAGACTTCTGTCTGTATAACGGTCATCAGTATTACTGACGTCACCAACACCCAAGACTTCTGTCTGTATAACGGTCATCAGTATTACTGACGTCACCAACACCCAAGACTTCTGTCTGTATAACGGTCATTAGTATTGCTGTTGTTCACAAACACCCAAGACTTCTGTCTGTATAACGGTCATCAGTATTACTGACGTCAACAACACCCAAGACTTCTGTCTGTATAACGGTCATCAGTATTACTGACGTCACCAACACCCAAGACTTCTGTCTGTATAACGGTCATCAGTATTACTGACGTCAACAACACCCAAGACTTCTGTCTGTATAACGGTCATCAGTATTACTGACGTCAACAACACCCAAGACTTCTGTCTGTATAACCGTCATCAGTATTGCTGACGTCACCAACACCCAAGACCTCTGTCTGTATAACGGTCATTAGTATTGCTGACGTCACCAACACCCAAGACTTCTGTCTGTATAACGGTCATTAGTATTGCTGTTGTTCACCAACACCCAAGACTTCTGTCTGTATAACGGTCATCAGTATTGCTGACGTCACAAACACCCAAGACTTCTGTCTGTATAACGGTCATCAGTATTGCTGACGTCACCAACACCCAAGACTTCTGTCTGTATAACGGTCATTAGTATTGCTGACGTCACCAACACCCAAGACTTCTGTCTGTATAACGGTCATCAGTATTGCTGACGTCACCTACACCCAAGACTTCTGTCTGTATAACGGTCAACAGTATTGCTGACGTCACCAACACCCAAGACTTCTGTCTGTATAACGGTCATCAGTATTGCTGACGTCAACAACACCCAAGACTTCTGTCTGTATAACGGTCATCAGTATTGCTGACGTCACAAACACCCAAGACTTCTGTCTGTATAACGGTCATCAGTATTACTGACGTCAACAACACCCAAGACTTCTGTCTGTATAACAGTCCACAGTATTGCTGACGTCAACAACACCCAAGACTTCTGTCTGTATAACGGTCATCAGTATTGCTGTTGTTCACCAACACCTAAGACTTCTGTCTGTATAACGGTCATCAGTATTGCTGTTGTTCACCAACACCCAAGACTTCTGTCTGTATAACGGTCAACAGTATTGCTGACGTCACCAACACCCAAGACTTCTGTCTGTATAACGGTCAACAGTATTGCTGACGTCACAAACACCCAAGACTTCTGTCTGTATAACGGTCAACAGTATTGCTGACGTCACCAACACCCAAGACTTCTGTCTGTATAACGGTCAACAGTATTGCTGACGTCACCAACACCTCAGACGTCTGACTGTATAACAGTCATCAGTATTGCTTACGTCATTAACACCCAAGACTTTTGTCTGTATAACGGTCATCAGTACTGCTGTTGTTCATCAACACCCAAGACATCAGCCTGTATAACGGTCATCAGTATTGCTGACGTCACAAACACCCAAGACTTCTGTCTGTATAACGGTCATCAGTATTACTGACGACAACAACACACAAGACTTCTGTCTGTATAACGGTCATCAGTATTACTGACGTCAACAACACCCAAGACTTCTGTCTGTATAACGGTCATCAGTATTACTGACGTCAACAACACCCAAGACTTCTGTCTGTATAACGGTCATTAGTATTGCTGTTGTTCACAAACACCCAAGACTTCTGTCTGTATAACGGTCATCAGTATTACTGACGTCAACAACACCCAAGACTTCTGTCTGTATAACGGTCATCAGTATTACTGACGTCACCAACACCCAAGACTTCTGTCTGTATAACGGTCATCAGTATTACTGACGTCAACAACACCCAAGACTTCTGTCTGTATAACGGTCATCAGTATTACTGACGTCAACAACACCCAAGACTTCTGTCTGTATAACGGTCATCAGTATTACTGACGTCAACAACACCCAAGACTTCTGTCTGTATAACGGTCATCAGTATTACTGACGTCACCAACACCCAAGACTTCTATCTGTATAACGGTCATTAGTATTGCTGTTGTTCACAAACACCCAAGACTTCTGTCTGTATAACGGTCATCAGTATTACTGACGTCAACAACACCCAAGACTTCTGTCTGTATAACGGTCATCAGTATTACTGACGTCACCAACACCCAAGACTTCTGTCTGTATAACGGTCATCAGTATTACTGACGTCAACAACACCCAAGAATTCTGTCTGTATAACGGTCATCAGTATTGCTGACGTCACCAACACCCAAGACTTCTGTCTGTATAACGGTCATTAGTATTGCTGACGTCACCAACACCCAAGACTTCTGTCTGTATAACGGTCATTAGTATTGCTGTTGTTCACCAACACCCAAGACTTCTGTCTGTATAACGGTCATCAGTATTGCTGACGTCACAAACACCCAAGACTTCTGTCTGTATAACGGTCATCAGTATTGCTGACGTCACCAACACCCAAGACTTCTGTCTGTATAACGGTCATCAGTATTGCTGACGTCACCAACACCCAAGACTTCTGTCTGTATAACGGTCATCAGTATTACTGACGTCACCTACACCCAAGACTTCTGTCTGTATAACGGTCAAAAGTATTGCTGACGTCACCAACACCCAAGACTTCTGTCTGTATAACGGTCATCAGTATTGCTGACGTCAACAACACCCAAGACTTCCCTCTGTATAACGGTCATCAGTATTGCTGACGTCACCAACACCCAAGACTTCTGTCTGTATAACCGTCATCAGTATTGCTGTTGTTCACCAACACCCAAGACTTCTGTCTGTATAACGGTCATCAGTATTGCTGACGTCACAAACACCCATGACTTCTGTCTGTATAACGGTCATCAGTAATACTGACGAAAACAACACACAAGACTTCTGTCTGTATAACGGTCATCAGTATTACTGACGTCAACAACACCCAAGACTTCTGTCTGTATAACGGTCATCAGTATTACTGACGTCAACAACACCCAAGACTTCTGTCTGTATAACGGTCATTAGTATTGCTGTTGTTCACAAACACCCAAGACTTCTGTCTGTATAACGGTCATCAGTATTACTGACGTCAACAACACCCAAGACTTCTGTCTGTATAACGGTCATCAGTATTACTGACGTCACCAACACCCAAGACTTCTGTCTGTATAACGGTCATCAGTATTACTGACGTCAACAACACCCAAGACTTCTGTCTGTATAACGGTCATCAGTATTACTGACGTCAACAACACCCAAGACTTCTGTCTGTATAACGGTCATCAGTATTACTGACGTCACCAACACCCAAGACTTCTGTCTGTATAACGGTCATCAGTATTACTGACGTCACCAACACCCAAGACTTCTGTCTGTATAACGGTCATTAGTATTGCTGTTGTTCACAAACACCCAAGACTTCTGTCTGTATAACGGTCATCAGTATTACTGACGTCAACAACACCCAAGACTTCTGTCTGTATAACGGTCATAAGTATTACTGACGTCACCAACACCCAAGACTTCTGTCTGTATAACGGTCATCAGTATTACTGACGTCAACAACACCCAAGACTTCTGTCTGTATAACGGTCATCAGTATTACTGACGTCAACAACACCCAAGACTTCTGTCTGTATAACCGTCATCAGTATTGCTGACGTCACCAACACCCAAGACCTCTGTCTGTATAACGGTCATTAGTATTGCTGACGTCACCAACACCCAAGACTTCTGTCTGTATAACGGTCATTAGTATTGCTGTTGTTCACCAACACCCAAGACTTCTGTCTGTATAACGGTCATCAGTATTGCTGACGTCACAAACACCCAAGACTTCTGTCTGTATAACGGTCATCAGTATTGCTGACGTCACCAACACCCAAGACTTCTGTCTGTATAACGGTCATTAGTATTGCTGACGTCACCAACACCCAAGACTTCTGTCTGTATAACGGTCATCAGTATTGCTGACGTCACCTACACCCAAGACTTCTGTCTGTATAACGGTCAACAGTATTGCTGACGTCACCAACACCCAAGACTTCTGTCTGTATAACGGTCATCAGTATTGCTGACGTCAACAACACCCAAGACTTCTGTCTGTATAACGGTCATCAGTATTGCTGACGTCACAAACACCCAAGACTTCTGTCTGTATAACGGTCATCAGTATTGCTGACGTCACCAACACCCAAGACTTCTGTCTGTATAACGGTCAACAGTATTGCTGACGTCAACAACACCCAAGACTTCTGTCTGTATAACGGTCATCAGTATTGCTGTTGTTCACCAACACCCAAGACTTCTGTCTGTATAACGGTCATCAGTATTGCTGTTGTTCACCAACACCCAAGACTTCTGTCTGTATAACGGTCAACAGTATTGCTGACGTCACCAACACCCAAGACTTCTGTCTGTATAACGGTCAACAGTATTGCTGACGTCACCAACACCCAAGACTTCTGTCTGTATAACGGTCAACAGTATTGCTGACGTCACCAACACCTCAGACGTCTGACTGTATAACAGTCATCAGTATTGCTTACGTCATTAACACCCAAGACTTTTGTCTGTATAACGGTCATCAGTACTGCTGTTGTTCATCAACACCCAAGACATCAGCCTGTATAACGGTCATCAGTATTGCTGACGTCACCAACACCCAAGACTTCTGTCTGTATAACGGTCATCAGTATTACTGACGTCAACAACACCCAAGACTTCTGTCTGTATAACGGTAATCAGTATTTCTGGCGTCACCAACACCCAAGACTTCTGTCTGTATAACGGTCATTAGTATTGCTGACGTCACCAACACCCAAGACTTCTGTCTGTATAACGGTCATTAGTTTTGCTGACGTCACCAACACCCAAGACTTCTGTCTGTATAACGGTTTTTTTTTGCTGATTATAATTGGAATAAACTTATTTTAGATATTGCCTGTAATCGTTTTACCGATCAGTTCCTAAACTTTGCAAATATATGTATTTCATCTTAAGATGTAATCATTAGACCTAACGATAAACATTGGATGATCTCTTAATTAGGGAAAACAATGCAAATTAGAGATAAGTTGTTTAAAATTGCGAGGTCAACCAAATTCAAATATCAACTCAATAAGGTCAACCATAGTAAAAAATATGCCCGTACATTATTTTATGAAAACGTTCAAGATATTGTAGCGAAACTGGACTGGACCGACCAGGTAGCTCAGTTGTTGGTAGAGTGTTCGTCTGGAGTTCGGAAGGTCCCGGGTTCGAACCCCGGTCTGGACGATACATTTTCTCTTTCTCCTTTTACAATATTATTGAAGAGTACTCATCTTCCGACCCAAAAGCTTATTGGCGACTAATCAAAAAGTGAATGCAATCGTCTGGTTCTACACACAGTCTATACCTTCTCTTGTTGATCCTGTCTCGGACAATGTGATACTAGCGACGTACATTATGTAGACATAGCTAAAATTTAAAATGACTGTTTTTGCAATATAAATCGTGTAGATTATAGAAATACCGAAGTTCCTCTCATCGAACCAAGAACTGACAAGAGTGTTAGGTTTATAAGAATCAACAATATTGAAATATGAGATATTTTACAAATACTGAAGCTTGGAAAGGCCTCGGGTGAGCATGGAATAAGCCATCTGATGACCATCGAAATACATCAGAAACCGTTTGTGTTCCCCTTGAAATACTTTTTGATCTGTCTTTATCGGCTGGTGTTTTTCCACACCTATGGAAGACAGTCAAACTTATGCCACTATTTAAAAAAGGTGACAGGCATTATCCCTCTAACTACAGGCCAATCTCCTCATTATCTACAGTTGGGAAAGTGTTTGAGAGAGTAATTTTCAAGCACCTGTATAATCATTTGTATGAAAACTACCAATCTCTGTCTTTAACGAACGTCTTATTGTAAATGTTTGTAGATTTCTATATAACGTTAAACATTAAATGATCTATCAATATTGATTTATTGTACTTCAAATCCTGAATTACTCCATGTAATGTTTCTGAAAGTAATTTGTATTGCATGCTATATAGCTTACATCCAGTTGTATTATAATGTATTATGTACATTTTGTATAGTCTATGTCAGCCATGTATAAGGACTGCTTTGTGACAATGACCTCTTGTGACACGCAACTAGCGTGTCTGAGTGATCAATAAAATCTAAAAATCTGAAATCTGGTAACATTTTCACTGATTCGATGCCGGATTAGCGCGGATACGATCCGGAAACATTCGTGGCAATCTGTATTGGTCCATAGCTTTACGTATTGTAGCCGTAGTCATACGTAGCAGTAATTGTATTTCATTGACTATTTTTGAACATGTTCAAAATTTGACCACGGATCAAACAACCGAAGTATAGCCTTACTTAACCGAATTAGAACGTACTGGTCCATTTAGTCCCTATCAATCCGTACTTAATATTAACACTAGGTACACTACATATTTGCTAAGGATACACTACGGTTCGTTACGAATTTTTCACGGAACAGCATGATCTCATTAGTTTAAACTATATTTTATTAATGACAAATGATATGTACAAATTACATGTACAAAATACTTCCCTAATGATCAGGAAACAGGTACTATGCATGATCCTGTACACAGTGAGCTGTGTTGAAAGATGACGTAACACACACATATTCTGCACCTCTTAAATTTAGTAATAGATACAGTATGCCGAAAAAATGAATTAAACTGCATCATACAGCTGTTTCGTCCTCCTACGATTCTTCGGTGATGCTAGGGGCCAAAAGGTAGGAATCCAAAATTTCTAAACTAATGTAGAAACAGAAGGGTCAGGTGCGTAAAACCCCTTTATTTTATTAAGTTAGAAGTAAAATTAAACTAGTTCTGTATAATTTCAAATCATGTACTACGAAAATGTGTATATTAAGTACCGTGCCACTACTCAAATAAGATTAACTGTGGCTATGGAGGCTCCAGCAAACCTCGGGGACTAAAAAATCCACCAGCAGAGTCTGCCACCCCCTATCATAAAGATGACGTAACACGCACATATGCTGCACCCCTTAAATTTAGTAATAGATACAGTATGCCGAAAAAATGAATTAAACTGCATCATACAGCTGTTCCATTCTCCTAGGACTCTTCAGTGATGCTAGGGGCCAAAAGGTAGGAATCCAAAATTTCTAAACTAATATAGAAACAGAAGGGTCAGGTGCGAAAAAAACCCTTTAAGTTATTAATTTAGAAGTAAAATTAAACTAGTTCTGTATAATTTCAAATCGTGTACTACGAAAATGTGTATATTAAGTACCGAAAAGAAAGATATAACATGATATCAGGTTAAGAGAGACACTGGCGGAGTTTTACCCGGTTGGGTGGGTAATTTTGTTTACGTGATGTCTGAATGTAGCTTGTTTCAATTGCTTGTAAATATTCTTGATGATCTGATATTACATGTATTTTGCGTAGCATTAAAAACGTTTTTGTATTGGTCATACGTTCAAGACACATCACCATATAGTAATAAGTTACATTTGAAACATTTAATTTTCAAGGCAAAGGGTCAAATACCTATGTGCATTCCAAATAAACAAGGGGGATTATCTAAAATATTTCTTTCAAAAAGATGGCATTTACAATGTAAGAGAACTGTATTAGAGACGTAATCAGGTATGATATACATTGTATTTGCCATTGTCGCGATACTACTTAATGATATTGATAGGGGTCGGGGCGTCCTCAAGTGTTTTGCTGGAGATTAAGCAATGCAGATTTAAAACGGGTCTCTTAAGGAATATCATTCCAAAGAGAATCAGCTGAATGTAAAAAAAAGATTTACGATAAAACTCAATGGTGCATTTTATACCCTATAGATCGTTTCACTCTGGTAATATTATAATGTATTTCAGCCATGATCTCTGACGCTGTACTACGGATCGCTCCGTGGTGGTTCGTGGTTTTCCGTAGTAAACCGTTCTTATTCGTACACTAACCCTTTCTTATACAGTAGCAAAGCGCTGTTAATCCGCTTTGCAAACGCCCTGACACCTGGCGTTCCGTATAAAACAGTATGAATTCCGTATTAAACCGTGTCGTACCGTAACAATCCGTTTCACTCATGTCGCCAAATTCAACCTTTCCTACATTATCCTTGGTAGATACAGTTTATGTCAAAACCTGTAGTCACATCGTTATGTATCCGTATCGGAATACGGAAATTGCATTGTGGATTGTTACGAGTATATTACGGGCTTTTACTATCCATGGAAGCTTTACATGTTAGTCACGACCTGTTTACGTTTTGTTACGAATAGTTACAAGTTAGTTACGAGTATTTATGAGTCCTTACGTGTTTTTTGGCAAAAAGTATGTAGCTCATAATATAATTAATGTATATACATACTGTAGTACCAGTGAGTACCTACTCAGGGTATTTACCAGGGGGGGGGGGGGGGGGGTGTTCCCCCGTTCCCCACTTTTTATATAACAAAGGAAAGGAAAGTGTTCATACAGGAGAACAATGGCAAACCAATTAAAGTCTGTTACATACTAGGTAACTTACCTGTGTGAAAGTTACTTGTGTCTATAGACAATAGTATATATATAAGACTAAACACATGATTGATTTTTTTTTTATAAAAAGAGCTGATCTGATTTGAAGATGTAGTGAGTATGTATGTGTGCGCACCTGAACACCATGTACATGGTCTTATTGGTGAGTATTTTAGTTCAGATCCCAAAGCGTATTGGAGACTTGTTAAAAACCTAATGAAATCGAGTTTATCAATACAACAAATTCCATCACTTGTAGATCCAAGTTCAGACACTGTAGCCACTTCCGATACAGAGAAAGCAAATCTTTTAAATGAATATTTTTGTAGCATAACTCGTCTTGACGATACTGGAATATCCTTACCAAGTTAATGCAGTATATATTTCAGTTATGAAAAAGGTTAATATGTTAAGAAAATTGAAATTTATATTGAAAAGGGATGCATTACTTAGGATAAACAAAACGTTTATTCTGCCTATTTTAGAGTATGCATGTGAACTTTGAGATGGATGTTCAGAATTGGACTCATTGAAATTAGAAAAAGCACAACGTGAGGTAGCGAGAATAATCATCGGTCTATATTGTCATTGGCACGGGCAATCCTAAATCAATCCTACATCTTCCTCGTCCATTAACCCATCCCGACCCCTCCCCATCACTCACTCATACCCAACCTCATCCCAATCTCTTATTCCATTCATACTCAATATAACCTCCCAATTTGCAGTGTAATGTCTTCAAAAATTATGCCATCATGTCCAATTGATGTTTAGTTAATCATTTACTAATGGAAACGGATTAATACAAGTTTTTTAAAACTTGTTTCCGGATCCTATTCCTTCATATTCTCTGTCTATAACGTTGTATATATACTGTTGGGATGGAATAAAGTTTATATCAATCACTGGTCTATCGTCATATGTAAATGTTTTAGCTTTATATGCAGAAACGAGCTTTGAGACACGTTCTGAGAGGAGGAGGAGAAGAAAATTGAGCCTTATTTATAAGATGGAAATTAACTTAACGCCATATTACCTCCATTCACTTCTACCTCCAAAAGTCGGCGATACTAACAACTATGCGCTAAGAAATAACAATTATTATAGAACTCCATATTATAGACTTTCTCTAACTAACTCGTCGTTAATACTTTCCTCTCTAAAAATGTGTAATGACCTGAGTGAACAGACTAGGTTTTCGCCTATTCTTGCAATCTTTAAAAGAAACCTTACACGTGATTTCCCCAGTAAATACCCAGTATATTTTAGTTTTGGAGATATGAAAATAAATATAATACACACAAAACTAAGAAATCGAGGTAGTCAATTAAATTATGATTTATTTAGAGTTCATTTCACGAATAGTCCGAATTGCAGTTGTGGAAATCGTTTTGAAAATGCTTATCATTTTTTCTTTGAATGCGACAATTATGTTAACAGCAGAATTATATTATTTGATCAGATTATTTGATCACTTAAATATAGATATCAATATAAAAGTACTATTATATTGTAATGAATTGTATGCCGATAATATAAATTTCAGAATGTTCAGACACGTGCAAAAGTACATCAAGTCCAGTAAAAGGTTATAAGTATAAAACATGCCACTGTGTAGGTTTATTGTATGTTGTATTTATCATGATGTGTGGAGAGGGCGTTTCATAAGTTGACATAACTTTGTCCAATCTTCTTGTTGTTTTCGTGACAATAAAATATGTTTAAACTAAACCTGATAATACCCTGCACATCCATTCCCCAATATCATTCTGGACAGGATTTGAGACAGACAACCAGCTAACCATACTTACCTATCATGTTAAATCAACATCCCTGGTAACACTATTTCAAATGTAAATCGTCTACGTCGATCTGTATTTGTACAATTGTATGCATATGCATGCATCGCGTCAATATATGTCTAGTAATATTGTCGCATGTTCATGTGGAATTATTGTACTTGTAGGCCTCTATTAGAACAAACCCTTGACAGGAACCTGAGCACGGAGTGGTCTTTATTTCCAACCCGGCTACAAGTATTTTCTATGAAACATCATTCAACAACTGACCTCCAACATAGAATATGAGAGAAACAGATGGCAAAGTATACGTAAATCCGCGTAAAAAACGTAAATCGTAAAGGTATACGTTATATATTCTTAATGTACTCGAAACAGCACGTAAAGTGCTCGTAATAATTCGTAATTATCCGTAAAGCCATCGTTTCACAACATGAATGAAATCATAAAGCACTCGTAATAATCCGTAAACGGATTCTTGCGAGCAGGTTACGGATCGTTATGTGTTATTGCGACTATTTTACGATACTTAAGGATTGTTACGACTTATTTACGAGTTATTAACGGAAAAATCAATCCGTGGACAATCGTTAGACATTTTTTTGACATGTCAAAAATTGTACCTCTCCTGTCCCAGATCCTCACGAGTGTGTGCGAGTTATGGCGAGCTATTTACAGATACCAGCGAGTTATTTACGGATGCTTGCGATTGACTACGGTTTGGCGATGCAAGGGCTTGTACGAAACATCAGTATATGTGAAGCCAGCATTAAGGGGGTATTAGCGGTAACCAATCATATACAAGTACATGCTTTAGTGAAGTGAATATATCAAACTGCAGTTTAGCCCACAACTTGAATCATTCAAGGATCATTGCCAACGTGCTTCGTACATCGTCGTATACCGTCCACTGTCTATGATGCTCTCTAGTTTGGAGCTAAACCATGCATGTTATATTTTCCAGTTATTTAGCGTCATAATAACTTGAATTTGAATGAGGTTTGAATTCCGATTGAACATAATACCATTCCACATTTAACGAGGGGTTTAAAATATACATTTTCCATATACAGTTGCTACGCGTGCGCCAAAATATTTTGAGATAAATACCCTGGTATATTAGTTTTATAAAGAGCAATAAGATTGCTTCTCACAACATATCGACAATACCATATACCAGAAAAAGGTAGGGAACACGTGATATTGGTTGGAGATACTTGTGCATGATTTTTTCCAGTGTTGCAAACATTTCAGACCTATCACCGTTCAAACAAGCTAAATGCAATCACATTACTAGTATAGCAGCAAGTCTTTCCGAATGATCTAGAAGTATGTTGGACTTTTGAAATTATCATTTGACATGAAATCACAACGACAATCTCTTCCAACCCATGTAAGTTGTTCCCCTCTACAAGACCAATACTTTCGACGTTTTCTATTTAAATTTTGTATTTGTATTCTATACGCATGTTTTGTTTTTGTTTTTGACTTTTAACATTTGGATACAAATGTTCATTATTAAATCTACAGATGGTTCCCTGGTGTTGAGACCATTGACATCTCTGCATGTTGTGATTTTTTATATCGTTGAAAGGGCTTTAGAGGTGTTAAGGACTAGGTACAGGACGATTCAATATGGCGGAGGTGTTTTTACCCAAAGACGCGTGCACGTTTGCAGAATACTGCGAAAGATAATAAAAACAATGAATATCATGTTTTGTTTGTTTAATATACACAGAATGATAGATGAGCCTTCGATGTTTGAATAAATCTCTCATTCAATTGAAAACCACAGAATAAGAGCACGTACTCATCACAACTTACGCACATTGAACAACGATCACATCTGGATCAAATTTCAAATTTCCATCGCCGATCGACAAATTTATGTGGCATATCATAGCCAAAACAAATATCTTACCGTCTGCGGTATGACGAGTTATGCCATTATGTCAGATCTTTTTAATCAAACGTCTGCCCGTTGAAGAAGAGTTACTCCCCTGAAGAGGTAACAGGCCTTTTACATTATGTATATGGTGAATTAGTTCAATATCAGGAACTTTTTTTCAGTAGCAAATTGGCACATGTGCTTATGTTACTTCTATAACCATTTTGGACTTAGAAACAGAGAATCATGTCCACTACAAGCAGAGAAAAGACTATGCATTTCTACACAAAATTCTTTCCAAGGATACACACTCTGTAAGTGCTCTCTGGTTTGGAAGAGGTCCTCAAGAGGGAGAGTATAGTTGGTATTCAGCTGACAGAAAGGGAATGTCTAGTCACGCTGGCCACCACAGAGGAAAAGAATAAACTGACAGTAAGTGGAATTAAATTGAGAGAAAGACATATAATTTTTGTGAATGTTGACCACACAATTACAAATGTGACCATAACAGATGTCCCAGTAGAACTCGGTGACCAGTTTATAACCTCCTGTCTAATTCAGTATGGAAAAGTAGTCTCAGGGAGTCTAAAGAGGGGTAAAATACCAGACACCAAAATAGAAACGGGAACACGCTATGTTCAGCTGATAGATGCAGTTGCGATAATACCCAATGAAACAAACTTTGGAAAGTACAAAATCCGAATGTTTGCTGACAACTCTAGAGCCAAATGTTAACACTGTGGGGAAACTGAACATAAATCCTTTCGGTGCCCCTCAAAGGTCAAGAGGTGCTATCAGTGTGGTGACACCAACCACCTGGCCAGAGGGTACTCAGGTACACAAACAAACATCACTGTATGGGATACTCCAAGTCACTCCCAAGGTACAGGTAACCGATGGAACACAAACAGCCAACTTATGCAATCTACTCCCAGTGGAAGCACTCAGTCAAAACAGACTGACAGTGTACCGGTACCATACAGTGACAACCAGGTGGGCCAAGCACATCCATTACCCAAACATGCACTGGTATTGGGGGCATACAGCTGTAACCGTATTGTAAACACTGACCCAGGTGTACAAATACTATCAAAATCAGGAGCCACAGCAGAGAGGGTCGACGAAATACTTGAAATGGCACAGAGGAATACTGACATCAAACTAAGTAACATTGATGATGTAGTGATTCAGCTAGGAACCAACGATGTGATAAGATACAAGAAGGACCCTGACACTGTCAATATCAATGTGACTACCGCGGTCAATAAAGCACAGGAATCCATCCCAAATGCAAGGATAACTGTATCCAGCATTCTACCGCGAGTTGGCACTAGTCAAAGTGCAAGTAATGCAAATCGTACTGCCAAAACCGTCAATAACTTTGTCAAAAAGTTTTGTGAACGACATGATATGCAATTCATAGACAATGACAAACTTTTTCTAGAAGGTGATAGACCCACTGGACACCTATTTGATCCAAAAGATGGCTTACATGTTAACAATAAAGGTGCACAGGCACTGTTTGCAGGTTTCCTGGACTCTATATATGACACTAACAAAGCCAAAACAGTGACTGTGAAATCCAAGAAACGTTCTAGAAGTGAGACATCAGATGTTAGCTTCACAACTGAGAGTAAGTGTCAAAGGACAGAACATACATACTGAAAAAAAATACCGGAAAAAAGACATGAAAAACAAATGAAAAAAAAAGTATATGTATATAAATTTAATCTTTTGGGTGTCAATATTGATGCTGATTAATAGATCAATTTGAGTTCTCTTAAACATGAATAGAAAACTCTCAAGATTCATCAATGTATATGTGTATGATATTTTACATATTACTGCATCTGATGTTGTATAGAATTACCCTCAGCACAAAAACCTTACACTTTTTCATATGGTAGCAAAGTTAAATTTATAACAATCAATGTAAATGGCTTCAATACCAACGAAAAAAGATCAAATCTTTTTTACTGGTTCAGAAAAGTAAAAGATGATATCATCTTTTGTCAAGAAACTCATTGGAGATAAAGACTTTCTATATAAATGGAAGGGTGAATGGGATAGTGAAAGCTACTGGTCGAATGGTACATTAGCATCAAAAAGTGTGGCCATTCTATTTAGGAGAGGATTACAAATAAAGCCAACTGAAGTAACAAAAGATAAAGATGGACGTTACATAATACTCACATTTCAACAGGATGAACATAAAATAACATTAGTAAATACATATGCACCTAATGATGCTAAGGAAAAGAAACTTTTTTATGATATTATGAAACAGGAATTATCAAAAAACAAATATGATGGAAATAAGCTTATAATTGGGGGAGATTTCAATTGTGTAATTAATAAGGATTTAGATAGAAATAGCACAAGGGATCAAAATGACTCGGGGGGAAAGAAGAACTAGAAGATATGGTAGATAAATTAGAAATTAAAGATGTATGAAGGAGAAGAAATCCAAGTAAAGTGACCTTTACCTTTAGAAGGGGCAATAAACGATCACGAATTGATAGATTCTATATTTCTAAAGATCTTAATGCAAATGTGATTGCTACATCTATAGAATTCTGTCCATTTACAAAAATAGATCACTATGGTGTCCCCTGTCTGAATATTACACTTGTAAATAGCATACAAGGACCGGGGTATTGGAAAATGAGTGAAAAGGTAATAGAAAGTACTCAATTCAAAAATGCTCTTACACATCTTTGGAACACTTGTAAAAAAAGTAAACACAAATTTAATTTTGTCAAAGAATGGTGGGATATAGCGAAAATTAAAATAAAAGATATATGCATATCTACAAGTAAAATATCAAACATTAGAGAAAAACAAATAAAGAAATTAGAAACAGAACTTCAAACAAAACCCTTCAAAACAATGAGTATGATAACATCCAACAACAAAATAGTAGCATACTACTAACAAAAGGCAACGGCAGCTAAAATTAGATCAAGAGTTAAGTGGTATGAAGAAGGGGAAAAATCAACAAATGATTTTTTCGGACTTGAAAAATCCAAAGGTTAAATAAAAAATGGACATCCATTAAAAGTAAAGATGGAACATTTAAACATAATATTGAAGACATATTAAAGGAACAATTTATTCTCAACAGAGGGGATAAATGAAATAGAGTCTAATAAATTATTAGAAAACGTTGATAAAAAAATAAGTGAGGTTGATAAAGAAAATGGTGATATCCTTCCAACAGGAGACGAAATAAAAATTGCTTTTGATAATCTTAAATGTAATAAATCACCAGGCTCTGATGGCATAATTTCTGAATTTTAACAAAAAGTATTGGTACCTGATAAAAGAGTTTCAGACAAATAAATTAACAGAGAGTCAGAACAAAGGTATACTCACTTTGCTTTATAAACAAGGTGAACGTGAGGAAATAAAAAATGGCGCCCAATTACCCTCTTAAATAATGACTATATGATTATTACAAAAATATTAGCAGAAAGAATAAAAACTTTTTTATCATTCATAGTACACCCAGACCAAAAAGGATTTGTGAAAGGCAGAAATATTGAAGAAAATATACGCTTAGTTCAAGATTTGGTTGAGTACTCGAACTCAAAATGTTGAGGGTGGGATTATTTGTTTAGATCAGGAAAAGGCTTTCGACCGAGTGGAATGGAGATGGATTCAAACATGCTTTAATAAATTTGGCTTTGGTGATAAACTTTCTCGATGGATTGAAATGACATACATTAACTCTTACAGTCAAATATCAACAAATGGTTTTCTTTCCAAATTCTTCAAAATTAACCGTTCTGTAAAACAAGACTGCCCGCTCGCGCTTCTGATCTACATTATACAGGTTGAGCCCTTAGCTTGTACTATACGTAAAACAAAAATATAACAGGTATACATATTCCAAGTTTAAACAATAAAAACATTGAAGCAAAAATTAGTATGTTTGCAGATGACTCCCAATTATTTGTAGGATCAGAAAACAGCATAACAGAAATTTAACTGAACAAATATGAAAAAGCCTCTGGAGCAAAGGTAAATTATCAGAAAACAAAAGGAATGTACATAGGTATTCGGAAACAAAGACCACCAAGATATACTCAAATGAAATGGGTTCAAAATATTAAAGCCTTAGGGATAACTCATGGGTATAAAATTGACCAAGAAATACTTTGGGAAGCAAAAATACAAAAAAATTAAAACATCGATTGGTAGATGGGAAAAACGAAATCTTACTCTGCAAGGGAAAATGATAATAATTAAATCACTCCTATTGTCGACCATTACATATGAGGTAGCTCAGACACTAATAATAATAGCAAGAACAAACAGACAGGCAATAAACTCATCCAAAGAAACTTGCTACAGAGATAAATCAAGGGGTGGGCTTAATATGACAGACGTTAATATGATCTGTAGACAAAGAAGTATAACAAATATATATAAAATTGTAAACTCAGAGCTACAAACCTGGAATGCCTTGGGCAATTATTGGCTTCAAAAATACGATAACAAATTTGACATTATATTTTTTAATTGCCAATGCAGTAGCACAAACTCTTTAGACTTGAGTAAAATACCAGAACTCTACAGATCACAGCTACTGTGGCAGTATTTACTAAAAAACTTACCAAAGACTTTGATGGAAGAAAATATTAAAAAACAAATGCTTTTTGGAAATAATAAGATAATTTTTAACAGGAATCCCAATTTTTTTAGGAATTGGACTAAACCATGTATAATCAGAATTGAGGATGTATGGGATAAATCAAACATTGACTTTATTTCATCCGAAATGCAAAAGCTAGAGCAAAAAGAAAATTGGATATCGGAGTTCTCTAGAATAAATAAATCCATACCTAAGAACTGGGTAACAGAACTACAGACAAATGGCCTTTCTTCAACTGATTACAATAATTTTACAATAACAGAAAACTTAACTTTAAAATATATGAATAAAATTATAGAACCAACAGATCTAAAAAATAAACTATTGACAGATATCTTATTAAATGACGATTATCAACCAAGAGCACATCAAAAATGGGAATTAATATACGAAAATGAACTTGGAAAAGAATATGGAAAATAACGAAAACATCTATTGCAGACAGAAAAAGCAAAGAATTTCATTGGAAATGTCTACATAATATAGTATCAACAAACTATAAATTAATGAAAATGGGACTCTCAGATGGAAAATGTAGCCCCTGTAACATGCATTTCGAAACTCAACAACATTTATTTTATAGATGCATTCTCCCCAAAGAAAATGGAATTATATAGAACCAGTAATTGATAAAGCAATAAATGGTATTTCCCAACAACACCAAGTGTATAAGATTTCTGAAAGAGACGTTATGCTTGGATGTCATCACTTAAATTTTAACTCTTGTTTAGTTATTAATCTAATAATTCTTTCTACAAAATGGCATATTTGGACATCTAGAAATCAAATTAAATTTGAAAACAAAACTGAAAGCAAGCAACAGATATGAAATAGTATCATACAGTCTTTAAAAACGAATATTGCAATACTAAAGTATTCAAATAAGTTTTCTTATGTCTGGGATTCATTGAAGAACATTTTTGACAAATAATCATTGCGAAACTATGTATACATGTTTGTAATAAATCATAAAATAGTGTGGTTGAAATATTACACTGTGTGCGAATGAGAAAGTATATATAAATGAAAGTGTGAACACATGGTTGGTTAAGATAATTAGAGTTTGAGAAAAATGCATGCTAATACCATATAATATGACCAAGTTATGTAAAGTTGTGGAACAAAATTGTAAATGAGTCCCCTCCTGTGTGAGGGCAAGCAGTGTAAACTATTAACATGTTGATTGTGAATAAAAATATAAAAAAAAATCTGCCCGTTGCATGTAGCGAAATATACTCCTCTACCTTCCATTTTGAACTATTTACTTTTTTTTAGATTTGCATACGCCTGACTTAGAGGCATGGTGAAACATCGACAAAATTAACAATTAAATTGGATTCAAGAAAACAGTAAAGTTAAATGTTACTTGGTATATCGTCACAAAGCAAAAACTAGCCTTTCCTATCACGATAGATTGCTTTTAGCGATTGTCGGTTATACTTTTTTGGGCGAATGTACAGCACGTGGAAAGATGTTATTTGGCACTTCCGGCAGTGTTTTTTCAGGTAATTAAATTATTTTGAAAGAATTGTCAACAAAGTTTAATTTGTGTTGTAGAAATTCTGATGGAATTCGTATATATTATACACTTCCGCGTGGATCGGACAGTATTAACTCGCTGATTATACCGATTCGTCCTCGGCTTCGCACCTGTCAAACATCGCTAGCGTAAACTGTTGCCATTGTAAACATGTGTGGCAGTTGAGGCACATGGGTATCAAAATACATTTCTCAAACTTAATTAGTAATTAGGTAACCGCATCGTAAATGTAAATTACGTTATGCCGGTGTTATTATTTTCATTTTATGCATTTATTTGACCCGAAACGTACATTTACATGACAAATGACCCATTTTAATATAAAATAATCCCCCCATATTGCCTCCACGAGATACAGGTAACTACTTTACCTGAACTGAAAACAGCATCAGTGGACGACATTTTTTAGAGGGGGTACCTGTGTATTTACAGACCAATATCGAAATTTTAACACTCGGCTATCATTCTATGAACATTTCAGTAACTTTGTATTATTTTTTTGAAATGTTTCAAATAACTATATGAAAAATATTTGCGCACTCCCATTTTGATTTTATTTACTGAATATTTTTTTAGTAAGTATAGATTTTTTAAATTTCGGAGGCTGAACTGCATTTTAAATCAATATTAAGCATACAATGTAATGGGATAAAGCTTATGCCATATATTGGAAGGAAACATTAAAATTCCATTATTACCATTTTCAACCAGGTTTACAACCAATATGGCTGTACCTAGTTCTTAACCCCTGCATCCTTTTGATGAAGTGTGATTTGCAATATGGTTGGTTTGTGCTACATTTCAAGAGAGTTTTCGAGTGAAAAGTCAAATTTAGTTTTTTTCGCCACGGGAAAACCGACCAGTTTTCCTTTGTCTCTTTCTATTCTTCCATCTTCCTCTCTTTAGGGTCAAATTTGATTTTGACCTCATGATTAATCTGCAAATAACCGAAAACTTTAAAACCAACACGATTTTTTGTGAATCTTATCTTAAAAGAAACAACTGACAAACCGTTGGGAACCTTACCAAAACTGTTTTTGGTAGCGAATTGGAGCAAATAACACATATTTACAAATATTTGTTTGTCAAGAACATTTTTTAAACGAAAATATTATCATTGTGCAAGCACAATATTATTACACGTTGTTAAAACGCATTTTGGCTCGTGTTTTGCATTGTTGACGAGGGTTTTGTGAACGTTATTTCGTCGAGTGAAAACAGTTGCTCGGAATGTTTGGAGAAATGGCGTAATTTACATACAAATCATCAACTGCAGGTGATTATTGGCACCTTTGCGGGGTATCTGCGCTTTATCCGATAGAAATCGGTAAATCATTAATGGAGATATCAAAGAAAAACCTACCTGAAGCGAACAAGATGGCGGCCAATTTCGAGACGCCTTATCCTTTGATTCCCCGCCGTGACAAGGATAGCCCATGGAAGATATAACAGCAGGTCTGCAGGCAAAAGTAAGTTAATGTTGTATATACAATCATCTTCGAGTAAGATGAACACATGCAAATGATAAAGTTGAACACAATATAAGAGAAACGTTCTATTTTCAATGACAAATCTGTTTTAAATCCCTACAATTTGAGTTATTGCTTTGGCCCCGTGTCCCATATAAATCACTTCTGCCCGCGTACTACTTATTATCATTTCTCAAAATTAAAATAAATATACCTGGTCAGAAGTAATGCCGCATGTGACAATTGCCCATAGACTTTAGTGCATTTCCACTAATTTTGAAAATATAATTTTACAATAACCGTGTGACCGATTATAATCAACTTTATGTTAGATTAATAAGAAATTCGTAGAGATTTCAAAGCATAATTCGTGGTTCAGTTGCATTCGATCCCCGTTGCAGGGCTGTTTGAAGTTGGAGCTTATTTGCGACGTCTAATTTTCTATGAAATTAATATTTATGTCAGGGGAGGCGTTCCGTTCGCAGATTTCATTTCGGCTTTAAACACATCAACAGCATGTAGCCTACGGGCGATATCTTCACTGAAATATGTTTTGGAAACTCCAATACGGTATAAAATTTACGAAAAAAAATAATGAAATCGGTCAACCTGTAATTGACTGTATGCAGCCATTTTCAAAATTGTTGGAACTACACTAAGGTCAATGGGAAAATGTCAGGTGCGACATTACTTATGGACAGGTACTATAGTCCAGAGAAGCACTACAGATAGTCCTGTACTTTGTCATTTTTTTAATGTGTTAAGTGTAACAAAACATCCTCTGCATAAACACTGTCTTAAAGGATTTGTGCAACGAAGAATTAAAATGTTATATTTGGTAAAAGTCACGTTTTAAAACCATATTCGAACACCCAATCTTGCAAGCGTGGTCTGGTTACTTTGTGGTGACACGATTATTAGGTCATTTTCACCGATTATGCATATTTTCTGACCCAGAACGAGAGCACTCCCCCTGTGACGTCATCTTAGTCCGGGAAAATCAAGCTATCGCCATATTACACTGTTTGCTTACATACACCTTGTATATGTATAACGTGTATAACAGCAAATATTGTATTGACCAAAATGGTGTTTTGTGGGACATTGGAATGCTAATTTCGTTCGTCATCCCGAAGAATATAGAAGTCAAGAGATCGACACCCTGTCGAAACATTACAAATCACGGGCGTGCCATTCACAGGGGATTAGTGATCTTACACAAGCGTGACACTAATTAGTTGATTGGTCAGTGATTCACCTTGATAAGACAGGTAGATGGTAACATTTTACCTTTATACTGCTATATATACTGACATCAGTCAGGACGACGAAACCCGTACCAGAGTTATAAAAACGATACACACGTACACCAGGCAACCAACGATCGGAACGTCCAGGGTGTCTATATTCGAGTTACAATAATAAACATTTTCTTAATATTAGATATTACATAAACTCTTCAGCTTCATCTTTGCTAGTTACCTAATGCAAAACCCCTGAGGTCATCACAGGTGTGAAATGACTTACCTGAGATATCAAAGGGACGCGCGGCGACCGGTAGATGTAAAAAAAGACGATATGTACATGCAATTATAATCTTATACATCTGGTCAATTAGCACATTAGGAAAGGTATACAATAGATTGACACCCTGTCAAATTATCTCAGATAATAATTAAATATACATTGCGATGTACATTATTTCGCCCACTATACATATATTTTGTATTCACTGGAAAAATATGAATTAGAAAAAAAAACGTCGCTAGTGCAATCGTTGCGATGGATAGGTAAAAACTGTCACCGACATGGAACTTAACAGAGAAGCGATATTTCCTTCTTCAAATTCCCGAATTATCCCACGCAGAGATCGATACGGGAATTCTATTGAAAGTCCGTTTTTTCTGAGGCAAATCTAAGATGGGAATGTTCCATACCACAAATAAAATAATCACATCTTAAAATCGTTTGCATTTCTGAGCTGACGTAAACTAAATGAAAATAAGTACTTTCGTATTAACATTTATCTACGGTGATCCCAACCTTGTAATTTAATTCCGTAAAAAGACATGATACATATTATTATACATGTTGTGAATTCCCTGTCATAATTGTACCGTGTTTATATAAACATGATGTAATATATAATGTATATTTATGGGGTTCTGATTTCGTTTGTTGGTATTTAAACCGAATACATGTATAATTTACAATAGAATTTTTAGATAGTTAGATTGTATTTCCCGTTTTCGAGTCGAAGTAACATATGCGTTGTGACAATGTTTTCTGTGCTGATGTCGCTTTCTCTGGTATGTCTACTTGTCCGTCTCTGAAAGCGACAAATAATTCTGTAGCTCTTTAAACATGTTTTTTTTTTTTATGTGGATAAAAAATCAAGGCAAACTCTAATGTTACCAACTATATCACTATATGTATCTGGCATGCTGAATGTTGCCAAAATTACAGTATTTTAGGTCGGTAATCAGCGGACCTAATACAAGAATGTAAGCCGGTAAGGTAGGAGTCGTTGTACTAAGATGACGTCACGCGATCACGTGACCAACGAACTCATTATCTTTAGTTTCGCTTGAGAGGTCCAAGGCGTATGACCCGAATTTCGTGTCAATGCAAGAAAACCAGACCCCGCGCGATCGTCAGGGCATGTTATTATGGTTTTACAATACTACTTTTACCAAATATAAAATTTTCATTTTTCGTTGCACAAATCCTTAAAACACGATTCTCTTGGACTCTCAGTCTGAAAAACGGAATGACTGGATATTCGCTATTAGTTTAAACATTGTCACATTCAATTCATGTGTATTACTGTACTCTAGACATGTACTATGCCTCTATTGAAGATTTTGATCAATATTTTTTAATACTTGGGGAATTATATATATGTACAATCAATCATACATCTATACATGTTGCGTATATATATATGTAAACACTAAGTATTATATTGTTAACAAATTATGTCAAAAATAAAAATTTTTATCAAAATGGAAAATTTTGTGAACTTAATGTGTTTCTATCGACTTGATTTCATTTTTTTCTCAAATGTTAATAATATCTGTCAACTTCATATCCAGGTAGGCCTAAGTCATTTTCTTATTTGTTATTTGATCGGTGTACTTCGAGTAGGCCTACATTGTTTTAGTCTTCTAGTAGATTTTTTTAATTTATAAAGTGTTGATAATAAACATAATTTATAATATCAAAGGTCAAGAGTGAGCATCAGTGATATTTGAATCAGTCCGAATCACTGTCAATGATCATCTTCGCTCTTTTCCTAGTACTGGTACCTGTTTTCTGAGAATCACATTGCTTAGAGTTAGAACAGAAATTGAATATAACATTTCCCGTTATAGTTCCCCCGCTCAAAATTTATCTTTAACAGCTAGGTCAAACCCCGAGTTTAAAAAGTTAAGTCTCGGTAGGGGTGGGAGAGGGTGAGGGATGGGAGCAATGGCCTGCATTATACGTATACATACCAAACCACGAATGAAATAGTCGGTCAATGTGAAGAATAAAGTCAATATATACTGAGACAAAGCCGGTACCGGAATGGCTCGAAGATTAGAAATCGAAGTGGAAAACGTTTGATGCATTCAGACTTAACAGACTTAGTCCTTACCCCTTCTGCCTGCGATCTGATACGTAAGTTGATGAAAGATCACCGTTAAAATGTTTCAATGTCTCTATCTCAATAAATCATATTTTGTTTTAGTACGAAGAAATGTTTAAATTGATTGTAATCCTGAAAATGTTCCCCTTTTCTGAAACTTGCATAGGTGTCAACATCTGCGATCTCTAATCAGGGGGATCCCACTGATTCCTCAACTCAAATCAGTGGAAAAGTGCGTGAAAATTTTCGCGGCATTTTTTCCCTTGGCCGTCCTATTGTTTAATTTGAAAATAAATACAAACAATGATAATACTTGTTCCTATATAATTTATTTATAGTTATCAACTCTGGTTACAATAGACTAGTTGTATTCTGCATTGTATAAAGATGCAATTATATACCATAATACCTGTAATACAATGTTTGTTTTCATTTTTTCATCAATATTTAAATTATTTTGTATTCAAGACACAATATTCCAAGATCCATTCTGTTAAACCGTGACTGTCACGATCGATGATCGATAGAGTAAATGTGTCTGAATACCTGTGACATAACAGCGCCCCATTTTTCGTAATAACAATATAAAATGGTCAATATTCAGATTACTTATCGGACCTCAAACATCCGAATTTGGGTTTGAGCCGACTGAAGTAGGCTATATATTGCCTCCATGCATGCATGCACAGCGTTTTTTGTTTGTATACTATTCTCGGTCGTTGAGACGCTTAATCAGGTAACTACACATATTTAAGCGTTTTCATGAAAAAGACTACCAACCAGGAAAATCGGAAAACCCCTGCACTTTCGTTTTTGACTCCGACTTGTTTCTCAACTTTTCAACGATGTGTCGGATTTATTACCAAGTGTTGATGTCTTTAACATATGATAAATACTTATATGTGTGAATGAATAGCTCTGTTTCGGGTTAAGAGAAACTCCTGTGTGGAGGTAAAAAAAGGTACCCTTGGAAACGAAACTCTAGGCATGTATACTTCCGGTTTACGCTGACATTTCCCGCGACATTCATTGACTTTCTAATAGCGATACGATAATTCCTATAAAGATGGATTTGAAAGGTTTCAGTGCTTTTTTTAAATATTACCTGCAAGAGAGGTGTATAGCATGCAGTTTGTATCGTAAGAACGAGCTGGTGAAACTTTGCACGCTATATATAAGACCAATGAGGTTGGGGCTTGTGATGACCATCACTGAAGCATTTTTGCGACGTGCTGTAAATTCTACTGACGTCAGCAAGATACAGGTTAGGACATCAGATCTGGTATCTGCCCCAACTGTGGAGAATTGTGATAATTTGTCATTTTTTATGAACTTATGCAGTTGGTCCTAATCGAGAATAATTATAAGACTGACAATGGATACAAATTATAGATATGGATCCCTCTCCCAATCATATCAGTGATGCGCGTCTTTGAAGTATTTTAGGTAAATGTCCATATCATATGTTATTGTACACTGTCATCAGATATACAAAATATTGTACTTTTGTGGTAATTTTGGTCTTGCATACATGTAACTGCCATGTGTGATTTATACATCAAATTCAATAATTTAAGTTGAATAATGAAGTTTTCATTTTTCATCTTGAACTTGAACTGAATTATTACAGAAGAATAATGTTTTGTTGACATATTAGAAATTTCACAAGTAAATATTGAAGGGCTAATTTTAGGGCATGTTTCTTGTATGCATTTATACAATATAGCTAAATGAAACAAAAGGAAGACAAAAGACATTTCAATAATTATCATTTTTATTGTAGATAAAAATAGTTTCTGAAGTCATACAAAACACATAAACACAAGTCTAGATTTCCTTAAATTTAAATTTCATAACAAAAAAATGGAAGAAAAGAATGCTGATAACTATAAGGTGAATCACTTCAATTTTATAAATATTAAACATAATTTTCTTTCAATTTGTATCTTAATTGTTTGATTTTGCTATAAGCAATATTAACAGTATCTGAGTAAGAATAAGATGATGGATAATATATTAAGAAAAATATTCATAGTAAGTTCAAAATATAAAGTACATGAAGGAATACATTTAAACTAACATGCCAAGCATCATCAATTAATTTCTATATCAATTAATGATGGATTCCTGAAAAAGTATATGTATATATAATATATACATGTATGTATGATGCACTGATTGATAACAAAAATAACTTTTTCACTAATGGCTGCTGAAGATTACATCAGGTTTTCAACTAGCTTGCAGCTTAAAGGCATTGTGTCGGACAAACTGTGAACATTTTACAGTTGCTCAATAGCTCTCAACATATACATATATTCTAAGTTTGGAATTGGTTCGTGTTTTCCTTATTTTCACTAGCATGAAGACGCATCAAAACTTTGAAAGTGTTTCTTTGTTTATATGAACTCAACTGTGAATGTCAAACTTTTTGCTGATGGTGATCTTGGCTTTTCAATAAAGAATTCTATACAATCAATGATACATGCTGTCTTTCATTTTGACAAAGCATCTGAAAACATCTTTTTCTGGATGCATGAAGACCACTTCAGTAAAAGAGTGGAAATCACAAACATGAGTTAATCTACATAATATGAATTGGAGACATTTTGATTTTTGCGATTCCAAAGATTTGCTAGACAAATGTCAACAATGCCAGATAAAGCCTCACTTAAGTGTGAATAAACTCCTCAAACGGTGATAGCTTTCTTTTCAGGACACTATTTTGCTTCTGTAAATCCTGTTGATAGCTAGGCATACTTTAGTTTTCTGTCCAGACCAGTATTTCGGTGTTGGTGAAGCTCTATTCAGTATTCCTATTAAAAATTGAAGAAACAAATCATTTAAACTAAACAAAATTGAAAACAGCAGCAAAATTTAGATTTAAAGAATATTGAAAGCATTTTAACAAATTCACAATAAATGTGCATATTGATCTGTAAGCTCTATGTAACAATTTGTGATATAAATTTAATGAGTATAAAACTACAAATGTTAGGTAAGCAAAATCAAAACTTATGATTATGCATTAATGGAGACAAGCCCCTGTGATAGAGGTCTGTGTCATAATTCCTCTACAATAATTATAAATACAATTTATTGCAAGTACTTTGTAATCTGATTTATTCGCTGTATAGAATGTACATGTATGCTATACTTTTAAATTTAAAGATTCTTAAAGGGTTCACCAGGAGACTATGATACATTTTTATTTTAATACCAAATCAAACTTTTTGCTTGTGGCCCAATGTAACTAAAAAGGTCTTCAAATTTCTTAACTGCTACAGTGTTTGTAAATATATGGACATATGTAAACATATCTATACAAACCAAATAATCCTAAGAGCAAATCCCTGGATGGTATCCCTGTGTACTGCCTCACACTCTCATCTGTTCTGGTAACTTTGTCCACAAACAAGTGGTGAAGTAGGGTATCCTTGTCACCAAGCTTCTGTTCAAGGTTCAAGAATCTGTGACATCTTCAGCCGTGTCTGATGAACAATATCTCGTAGAGTAGCTTTGGTCTTTTGATCAGTCCATAACTGGAATGTTATAAAATAACAAATGTTCACACATTCAATATGTGATTTTTTCAAATTGATGAAGTGTAATGTGCACATTTGCTAGTTGCATAATAACATAATCATATAAAGTTACTGTTTGCATCATGCATATTAAACTAAATGTCTTTGGTGATATTGTGCATATCTTGGTAATGCAATGCTAGCATCCAGAGCCCACCCCTCTGCAGTTAATTCATTCACCCCAAAGACACATTTGGACCCTTCCAATTCAATGGTTGGAATAGTTCGTTATGAAAGTTCAGGGGCTACTAACTGTGCTAATAAATGGGATACATGTAAAGGTTCAAACTATATATTACTCATTAACTTCACCACAAATGTTTGAAAGGTCTGAGTAGAATTCTGTGGAATTAACAGCTGTTTCAACTTCCACAGTAGAGCAAAATGGAGACGAACACTTCATGTCACCTTCAGATGCTGATGGTACAGATTCTGGAATTTCTACATGTAGCCCTGCAGGTGTTCCTTTTGAAATTAATAAATGAGGTATTTTTTTGAGAGGAGAAACAAACCACATATTTTGGTATGAAATGAATAAGTTATAGATGATTGTACCCCTTAGTCCTTTGTATACCTGTTTTCTGCCAAAACACACATTTACATGTAATTTACTGTTCTGATTGAAAAGGGTGTTAATGTGTCTTAATTGATTTATTAATTTTAAGTCTCAAAATATTGTTTACACTGAGAATATATAAAAAGTTCTTATTAGGAAATAGCCTGAGATTTCTCTGGCCCCGACACCATATCTGGTTTATAAAATTGGGCCCCCACACCAGACATCTATCTGTCAAAATGTCTAAGTCTGGTGCTAGGGCCAGAGGAACCTCGGGCCAATTAGGAGGTTCAAACATCATTTAAATATATTTAATTTTGATAAAAAATATTCCGTTCTTTCTATTTACAATATTTTATATAACTTATAAAAACTGTAATAATTGCATTTCAACTATACAACAGTTCAATGGGAGATATTGAGCCTACCCGGCTGTCGTTTTGTTGACGTACATCTGTTTTTTCCTCGTGATCTGTCGAACGTTTTGGCTTCCTTCTAATGCGACGAAACAGAAAAAAACGGACATTTTGAATAAAATGATATCTGTCGGCTTTTCTTCCGTCCGAATTACATCATGGGACAACATATCAATACTTGGTAGGCGGCACAATGTAAAATGCAGATGATTTTTCGCAAGGGTGGGCAGTGTTGCTACCGACGCCGGAAGTATGCATGCCTAGACTTTTCATGAAATCACGTGACTTCCGTCGCGCCTAAAACCAGAAACGACTTGATCCGGACGCAACCCGAAACAGAGCTATTGCCCGAGGCCCACTCGATCAAGCGCGACAATCAGAATCCGGAACAATAGACTCGTTACTTGTTATTCGTGTTATCATGTTGATATTAACCTTTAGACTGTCGAAAACTCAGATCTGCCGATTTGAACTACCGTTTCAATACGTGACGTCTTTCATATTGTGACGTCATAATGCATTGTGCCTTTCCCGACACCTCGTTATCGTCAGCCGTCATAGGTGGTACATGTAGAACGTGTCAAACGAATCAAGTACGAATCGTGTGTTAAGCTGAAACCAACCACCCAAGAAATTCTTTTAGGGTTAATTGAATAAAGAATTAAGAAAGCAACGTTTTTTTATGTTACATTTTAATTAGTTTGATTTGTAGAACTTTCCGTGTAGTTATACGCGAACTACATAATGCGATTTTCATCGGTTATACAACGAAGTTTTACATAAATTGTAGTATTTAAACTGTATTGTTTATATTGAATATTTTTAATGCGTGCATAATTAGCAAGCTGTATTAATTAAACGTCTGTATTACTCATTCCCTTTATTGTAAGTACATGTATATAGTCACCGATTTTTTTCCCCAAATCGGAAGATAAGAATATGGAAAGATAAAATATATCAATATTTACATTATACAAACGTTACACATCAGAGATAATTAGATTCCGTTAGTCCTGTGTACCAAAAAACAAATCAGGAAAGAGTAAGAGATAAATTAAATTATACTAATGTGAAACATAAGAGGTTAAAGTTCTTTTATTCCTTGTGACAAGATATATCGGGGATTCGACATTTTATACAATAGTGCAGATTGTGCATGACAATTACACAATTTATTGTTCAATGCAGTTTAAATGTCTTCTAAGACATTGGCGATGAAGTCCACGCCCACATAACGAACAAATGGTTCTTCTCCGACGACGAATTCGATGGCCATGGCGCATACGTGAAGAACAGACACAGCAGTCTTTCTCCTTCTTTTGTGGCAAAGTGATCACTGACACTGATTTCACTGCTCGGCGGCGAGGGTTGTCAGCTTTCTTCGTTCTAGCCAGTGCTTCAATAACCGTTTGAATGTACTGCAGACGACTTTTCACCTTTTGGGTTGTATTTTCCTTATACAGTATATATGAATTCATAAGGATTCTGAAAAATAAATGCACGAGCATTTTCTTCCAGACTTTTTGGCATTTCCTCTATTTTCGATATGAATGAAGAAGACCATCATTCATGTCTACTGCTCCCATGTTCGTATTGTACGAGGCAATGGCACGTGGTTTACCTGACCTCAGATCTTGTGCTGGTAGAAGTGTCGATAATAACCGTACATGTTTCTTTTCTTCTGCACCGAAGTGAGACAAGCACAAGAAATCGCCACGTCGCAAGTAGATGGTGTTTCCTGGCTGGTCCGCGCGTTTGACGAGGTTTGGCATTGGTCGATTCTTTCGTAAAGTTCTTGTAAAATATGTTTTATTTGAAAAGAAAGAAACCAACAAGAAACGAATATCTTCATTTTGAATGCAAATCAAGGTTTAGAAAAATATTACAGATCACATTCACACCATTTCACTTTAATTTTGAACACACGTTCTAAATTTGTTCTTCACCGACATCCAATCGCAAATATTTGGCTTCAGATAAGTTTTTATAAAATCATCCATGCTTTGAAACGTTTGTTTGGCAATTTCCGTACTCGAGTATGAAGTTCCGGAGAATGGGTACATACACAAGACAAATTAACAAAATGAGGCTGTATACATACCAGTCAAGTATGTGTTTAGTTGGAGAAGTCTGTATCCAAGATTCAGTGATGTAAAGAAACTATCACTGAAGACGTGATAGCCTTTATTAAGGAGTCCAGATCTTTGTAGGATCTCTATTACTACGTTCGTTCCTTGAAGTTGCCCTGTTGGAACTTGGTCGAATTCACGTCCCCTGTAAACTTGCAACTGGAGCACGTAACCTGTAGACGACTCACAAAGCACCCAGAACTTGACACCATACTTCGCGACCTTTGATGGGATGTACTGTCGAAGAACGCTGTGTCCTTTTGTTGGTACAAGAGATTCGTCCACTCATAACTCCCTATTTTGAACTTTGAAGCGCAGGAATTGTCGATTGACGAAGTGCAATAATGATCGAAATCTGACAGATGGATCGTACCCAGGGTGCTGCAAGGAATGTAAACGTTTATGAAGGTTTTCGCAATTCTTTTGCGTTAAGTGCATTTCACTCCATAATTTGGATGTATATTATAACCATCGATCAAAGATAGGGATATGTCATGCACGTGCACACGTGCAAATGTATTTATCCTTTTAAACATACATATATACCAGAAAATAATCATTTACTATCCCGGATTTAGAAAGTTTGTGTTTATCTGGGATAGGGTTTAGTATTTGCCTAAATCAGTGTTTATTATATTGTTCATATAATTCATCATACATGTACATTTGTACATGTAACACGGTGTTGTCCGGTACTCTGCTGTGTTTAACAAACATGTATAAGAAGTCATATACATCAAAATAAACAATGTGTCTCATTTTACTACAGAAACAGAGAAATGACGAACTTTTCTTAAAACCGACGTCTATGATGTCTTTTTGCACACCTACGATTGTTATTTACAATATTAATATCAACAGAATGTACAAATGAATCTCTTACAATTGTACATAACACTTTATGGAAACTCAAGCCCGTATGATTTTTTATCAACTAATTATAATGAACTCACATTTCTCTCGGCAACATGTCTGCATTCGTTGATGTGGAGGAACTTCAAAATATTCTGAAAATGGTTTCTACCCATTGTGTGTTGAAACCAGTTTGATCGTTGGCTGACCATCGTAGTATTCCAGTATTCCTCCATGGAAGGTTTCTTTATTATGCTCATGTTGAATATAATTGCTAGAAAGTTGTGAAAATCTGATATTCCTATCTTTTTCCATTCCCTGGTTCTCGATCTTGGTCGAAGATTTTCATCGCGGAATTGACTCTTGGCGTATCTACATTATAATGAAAACTTTTAATATATGCTACTCAATTTTCACAAATGTATTTACATGTATTTAGTTTATTGATACAACTCTAAAAGTACATGTACACTTGTACAGTGCTGTACGTTTCCCGATGGTACATTGTGCATGTATTTAGTCTTTATACAACTCTAAAAGATACATGTACATTATGTAGTTTATTGATACAATCCCAAACGATTACACGTAAATATACAATCTCTGAGGCTATATATAAATGTAAAATTATCAAGAAACGTATACTAGTACTGTATATCTATGTAGACGATCGATTTGATCGATCTGTTTGCAGATGTAAGAAAAGAAATGTGTGTTATTTTAATTTTTTTTTAACTTTTTATCATTTCAACTTCCGTGTTAGTGTGTCTGATGATTTCTTTTGTCAGAATATCAGGGAAAAGCAACTTGAAGTATGCTAACGGCTCAGCGTCTGTAGGAGGCTATATATACGCATTAAACACGGAACGGGAACAAACGCCTTTCTTCTGTTTGGCTCCGGTGAAAACGTCCTTATCCACGGACCCGCCATGGTGCTCTTCGGCTATGATGTCATAATGACGTCACCTTTTTTATTTTAGCGTCTCATCGTGGGGATGTGACGTTGTTTATCATGATATTGCTAACACCTATTGATTATCGGAACTAATTATGACAAACAGTGTAAATCATTTACAAATTGCCCGTTCATACCACATCATATCGGCCCCATCGGCCCCCCGGCAGTTAACGGGACGTCATATCGGCCCCATCGCCCCCCCCGGCAGTTAACGGGACGTAATATCGGCCCCATCGGCCCCCCGGCAGTTAACGGGACGTCATATCGGCCCCATCGGCCCCCCCGGCAGTTAACGGGACGTCATATCGGCCCCCATCGGCCCCCGGCAGTGAAAAGGTTAACTAGCCAATAGAGTCCTGTGTCAATCAATCCAATGTTTGAAGAACTAGTGACTGGTAGTGTTGCTTACTTTTTAAATACACTGTGTCAAATCTACATCTATACATATATATAGACAAAGTAAGTTAATATAAGTGTGACCATAAATCAGGTAGTTTCATATTCATGGCCCATACATTATATGGGTAGGCCTAATGTTATATAAGCTATAAGCAACAATACCACATTAAAGATGGGTATGCTGGAAGTTTTCATGTCACAGTATATACATGTGTATATATGTAAAAATAAAAAACGACACGGACACATTACTTAGCGCTTTCGCTCCATCGGTGGGAGCTCTTCAGACTGTTTATTTAAACATTTTTAATAACGTCATGATGATTATGACGTCATAAGAACTATGACGCCACAAAACAAAGAATAATAACTCTGAGAGTTAGACTATAGCAACAATTTCCAAAATTACACAAATGAATAAAACTATTATACGCTATTCAGACTTGGTTTCAATAGACAAATTAATTCAGATTCTTTTGTCTCTCTTTTGATTAGATCAGAAGTGTCCATTTTATATAAAGGAAAAATTTTAAATTCACCATTACTACAATTATGAATATGTTTACTAACATTTAAAAATCTAAGACTATCTGAACGTATTTGCTGGCGATGGACCGTCATTCTGGTTCGTAATTCATTACCAGTTTGTCCAATATAAAAATCATTACAATTAGAACAAATCATTGCATAGATAACATTTTTGGTTTTACAATCCATGTTTCGTTTAACATTGAAATTGAAACTATTTTTAAAGTTGAAAGCACAACCTTCTACAATCAGTTTGCATGTACCGCAGCGTGGCGTGTTGCATTTAGACACCTTTGCGCATTTAGTATTACTAATGAATTTAGAACATGTCAAAATACGCCTTAGACTTTTATACATGTGTATTTATATAGGCAAGCCGAAAGTATATCCTGCATACCCCCCCCCCCCCCATAAGCGAAAGTATACAGGTGTAGGGTTTTGTACGTACAACACTAGTAGTACACTGTTAACAGGTATAGGGTTTTGTACACACACTGTAAACAGGTGAAGGCTTTGTACACAACACTGTAAACAGGTGAAGGCTTTGTACACAACACTGTCAACAGGTGAAGGCTTTGTAGCCAACACTGTAAACAGGTGAAGGCTTTGTACACAACACTGTAAACAGTTGAAGGCTTTGTACACAACACTGTAAACCGGTGAAGACTTTGTACACAACACTGTAAACAGGTGAAGGCTTTGTACACAACACTGTTAACAGGTGAAGGCTTTGTACACAACACTGTAAACAGGTGAAGGCTTTGTACACAACACTGTAAACAGGTGAAGGCTTTGTACACGACACTGTAAACAGGTATAGGGTTTTGTACACAACACTGTAAACTACACTGTAAACTGGTGAAGGCTTTGTACACAACACTGTAAACAGGTGTAGGCTTTGTACACAACACTGTAAACAGGTGAAGGCTTTGTACACAACACTGTAAACAGTTGAAGGCTTTGTACACAACACTGTAAACAGTTGAAGGCTTTGTACACAACACTGTAAACAGTTGAAGGCTTTGTACACAACACTGTAAACAGTTGAAGGCTTTGTACACAACACTGTAAACAGGTGAAGGCTTTGCACACAACACTGTAAACAGGTATAGGGTTTTGTACACAACACTGTAAACAGGTGAAGGCTTTGTACACAACACTGTAAACTGGTGAAGGCTTTGTACACAACACTGTTAACAAGTGAAGGCTTTGTACACAACACTGTAAACTGGTGAAGGCTTTGTACACAACACTGTAAACAGGTGAAGGCTTTGTACACATAACTGTAAACAGGTGAAGGCTTTGTACACAACACTGTTAACAGGTGAAGGCTTTGTACACAACACGGTTAACAGGTGAAGGCTTTGTACACAACACTGTAAACAGGTGAAGGCTTTGTACACAACACTGTAAACAGGTGAAGGCTTTGTACACAACACTGTAAACAGTTGAAGGCTTTGTACACAACACTGTAAACAGGTGAAGACTATGTACACAACACTGTAAACAGGTGAAGGATGTGTACACAACAATGTAAACAGGTGAAGGCTTTGTACACAACACTGTAAACAGTTGAAGGCTTTGTACACAACACTGTAAACAGGTATAGGGTTTTGTACACAACACTGTAAACTGGTGAAGGCTTTGTACACAACACTGTAAACAGGTATAGGGTTTTGTACACAACACTGTAAACAGGTGAAGGCTTTGTACACAACACTGTAAACAGGTGAAGGCTTTGTACAAAACACTGTAAACAGGTGAAGGCTTTGTACACAACACTGTTAACAGGTGAAGGCTTTGTACACAACACTGTAAACAGTTGAAGGCTTTGTTCACAACACTGTAAACAGGTGAATGCTTTGTCCACAACACTGTAAACAGGTATAGGGTTTTGTACACAACACTGTAAACTGGTGAATCATTTGTACACAACACTGAAAACAGTTGAAGGCTTTGTACACAACACTGTAAACAGGTATAGGGTTTTGTACACAACACTGTAAACTGGTGAAGGCTTTGTACACAACACTGTAAACAGGTGAAGGCTTTGTACACAACACTGTAAACAGGTGAAGGCTTTGTACACAACACTGTAAACAGGTGAAGACTTTGTACACAACATTGTAAACAGTTGAAGGCTTTGTACACAACAATGTAAACAGGTGAAGACTTTGTACACAACAATGTAAACAGTTGAAGGCTTTGTACATAACACTGTAAACTGGTGAATGCTTTGTACACAACACTGTAAACAGGTGTAGGCTTTGTACACAACACTGTAAACAGGTGAAGGCTTTGTACACAACACTGTAAACAGGTGAAGGCTTTGTACACAACACTGTAAACAGTTGAAGGCTTTGTACACAACACTGTAAACAGTTGAAGGCTTTGTACACAACACTGTAAACAGTTGAAGGCTTTGTGCACAACACTGTAAACAGGTATAGGGTTTTGTACACAACACTGTAAACTGGTGAATCTTTTGTACACAACACTGTAAACAGTTGAAGGCTTTGTACACAACACTGTAACCAGATATAGGGTTTTGTACACAACACTGTAAACTGGTGAAGGCTTTGTACACAACACTGTAAACAGGTGTAGGCTTTGTACACAACAATGTAAACAGGTGAAGGCTTTGTACATAACATTGTAAACAGTTGAAGGCTTTGTACACAACACTGTAAACAGGTGAAGACTTTGTACACAACACTGTAAATAGTTGAAGGCTTTGTACACAACAATGTAAACTGGTGAAGACTTTGTACACAACAATGTAAACAGGTGAAGGCTTTGTACACAACACTGTAAACAGTTGAAGGCTTTGTAAACAACACTGTAAACAGGTATAGGGTTTTGTACACAACACTGTAAACAGGTGAAGGCTTTGTACACAACACTGTAAACAGGTATAGGGTTTTGTACACAACACTGTAAACAGGTGAAGGCTTTGTATACAACACTGTAAACAGGTGAAGACTATGTACACAACACTGTAAACAGTTGAAGGCTTTGTACACAACAATGTAAACAGGTGAAGACTTTGTACACAACAATGTAAACAGTTGAAGGCTCTGTACATAACACTGTAAACTGGTGAATGCTTTGTACACAACACTGTAAACAGGTGTAGGCTTTGTACACAACACTGTAAACAGGTGAAGGCTTTGTACACAACACTGTAAACTGGTGAATCCTTTGTACACAACACTGAAAACAGTTGAAGGCTTTGTACACAACACTGTAAACAGGTATAGGGTTTTGTACAAAACACTGTAAACTGGTGAAGGCTTTGTACACAACACTGTAAACAGGTGAAGGCTTTGTACACAACACTGTAAACAGGTGAAGGCTTTGTACACAACACTGTAAACAGGTGAAGACTATGTACACAACACTGTAAACAGTTGAAGGCTTTGTACACAACAATGTAAACAGGTGAAGACTTTGTACACAACAATGTAAACAGTTGAAGGCTTTGTACATAACACTGTAAACTGGTGAATGCTTTGTACACAACACTGTAAACAGGTGTAGGCTTTGTACACAACACTGTAAACTGGTGAAGGCTTTGTACACAACACTGTAAACAGGTGAAGGCTTTGTACACAACACTGTAAACAGTTGAAGGCTTTGTACACAACACTGTAAACAGTTGAAGGCTTTGTACACAACACTGTAAACAGTTGAAGGCTTTGTGCACAACACTGTAAACAGGTATAGGGTTTTGTACACAACACTGTAAACTGGTGAATCTTTTGTACACAACACTGTAAACAGTTGAAGGCTTTGTACACAACACTGTAACCAGATATAGGGTTTTGTACACAACACTGTAAACTGGTGAAGGCTTTGTACACAACACTGTAAACAGGTGTAGGCTTTGTACACAACAATGTAAACAGGTGAAGGCTTTGTACACAACACTGTAAACAGGTGAAGGCTTTGTACACAACACTGTAAACAGGTGAAGACTTTGTACACAACACTGTAAATAGTTGAAGGCTTTGTACACAACAATGTAAACTGGTGAAGACTTTGTACACAACAATGTAAACAGGTGAAGGCTTTGTACACAACACTGTAAACAGTTGAAGGCTTTGTAAACAACACTGTAAACAGGTATAGGGTTTTGTACACAACACTGTAAACTGGTGAAGGCTTTGTACACAACACTGTAAACAGGTATAGGGTTTTGTACACAACACTGTAAACAGGTGAAGGCTTTGTATACAACACTGTAAACAGGTGAAGGCTTTGTACACAACACTGTAAACTGGTGAAGGCTTTGTACACAACACTGTAAACAGGTGAAGGCTTTGTACACAACACTGTAAACAGGTGAAGGCTTTGTACAAAACACTGTAAACAGGTGAAGGCTTTGTACACAACACTGTAAACAGGTGAAGGCTTTGTACACAACACTGTAAACAGGTGAAGGCTTTGTACACAACACTGTAAACAGGTGAAGGCTTTGTACACGTACACAACACTGTAAACAGGTAAAGGCTTTGTACACAACACTGTAAACAGGTGAAGGCTTTGTACACAACACTGTAAACTGGTGAAGGCTTTGTACACAACACTGTAAACAGGTATAGGGTTTTGTACACAACACTGTAAACAGGTGAAGGCTTTGTACACAACCCTGTTAACAAGTGAAGGCTTTGTACACAACAATGTAAACAGGTGAAGGCTTTGTACACAACACTGTAAACAGGTGAAGGCTTTGTACACAACACTGTAAACAGTTGAAGGCTTTGTACACAACAATGTAAACAGGTGAAGACTTTGTACACAACAATGTAAACAGTTGAAGGCTTTGTACATAACACTGTAAACTGGTGAATGCTTTGTACACAACACTGTAAACAGGTGTAGGCTTTGTACACAACACTGTAAACTGGTGAAGGCTTTGTACACAACACTGTAAACAGGTGAAGGCTTTGTACACAACACTGTAAACAGTTGAAGGCTTTGTACACAACACTGTAAACAGTTGAAGGCTTTGTACACAACACTGTAAACAGTTGAAGGCTTTGTGCACAACACTGTAAACAGGTATAGGGTTTTGTACACAACACTGTAAACTGGTGAATCTTTTGTACACAACACTGTAAACAGTTAAAGGCTTTGTACACAACACTGTAACCAGATATAGGGTTTTGTACACAACACTGTAAACTGGTGAAGGCTTTGTACACAACACTGTAAACAGGTGTAGGCTTTGTACACAACAATGTAAACAGGTGAAGGCTTTGTACACAACACTGTAAACAGGTGAAGGCTTTGTACACAACACTGTAAACAGGTGAAGACTTTGTACACAACACTGTAAATAGTTGAAGGCTTTGTACACAACAATGTAAACTGGTGAAGACTTTGTACACAACAATGTAAACAGGTGAAGGCTTTGTACACAACACTGTAAACAGTTGAAGGCTTTGTAAACAACACTGTAAACAGGTATAGGGTTTTGTACACAACACTGTAAACTGGTGAAGGCTTTGTACACAACACTGTAAACAGGTATAGGGTTTTGTACACAACACTGTAAACAGGTGAAGGCTTTGTATACAACACTGTAAACAGGTGAAGGCTTTGTACACAACACTGTAAACTGGTGAAGGCTTTGTACAAAACACTGTAAACAGGTGAAGGCTTTGTACACAACACTGTAAACAGGTGAAGGCTTTGTACAAAACACTGTAAACAGGTGAAGGCTTTGTACACAACACTGTAAACAGGTGAAGGCTTTGTACACAACACTGTAAACAGGTGAAGGCTTAGTACACAACACTGTAAACTGGTGAAGGCTTTGTACACAACACTGTAAACAGGTATAGGGTTTTGTACACAACACTGTAAACAGGTGAAGGCTTTGTACACAACCCTGTTAACAAGTGAAGGCTTTGTACACAACAATGTAAACAGGTGAAGGCTTTGTACACAACACTGTAAACAGGTGAAGGCTTTGTACAAAACACTGTAAACAGGTGAAGGCTTTGTACACAACACAGTTAACAGGTGAATCCTTTGTACACAACACTGTAAACAGGTATAGGGTTTTGTACACAACACTGTAAACAGGTGAAGGCTTTGTACACAACACTGTTAACAGTTGAAGGCTTTGTTCACAACACTGTAAACAGGTGAATGCTTTGTCCACAACACTGTAAACAGGTATAGGGTTTTGTACACAACACTGTAAACTGGTGAAGGCTTTGTACACAACACTGTAAACAGTTGAAGGCTTTGTACACAACACTGTAAACAGGTATAGGGTTTTGTACACAACACTGTAAACTTGTGAAGGCTTTGTACACAACACTGTAAACAGGTGTAGGCTTTGTACACAACACTGTAAACAGGTGAAGGCTTTGTACACAACACTGTAAACAGGCGAAGGCTTTGTACACAACACTGTAAACAGGTGTAGGCTTTGTACACAACAATGTAAACAGTTGAAGGCTTTGTACACAACAATGTAAACAGGTGAAGACTTTGTACACAACAATGTAAACAGGTGAAGGCTTTGTACACAACACTGTAAACAGGTGAAGGCTTTGTACACAACACTGTAAACAGGTATAGGGTTTTGTACACAACACTGTAAACTGGTGAAGGCTTTGTACACAACACTGTAAACAGGTATAGTGTTGTGTACACAACACTGTAAACAGGTGAAGGCTTTGTACACAACACTGTAAACAGGTGAAGGCTTTGTACAAAACACTGTAAACAGGTGAAGGCTTTGTACACAACACTGTTAACAGGTGAAGGCTTTGTACACAACACTGTAAACAGGTATAGGGTTTTGTACACAACACTGTAAACTGGTGAATCCTTTGTACACAACACTGTAAACAGTTGAAGGCTTTGTACACAACACTGTAAACAGGTATAGGGTTTTGTACACAACACTGTAAACTGGTGAAGGCTTTGTACACAACACTGAAAACAGGTGTAGGCTTTGTACACAACACTGTAAACAGTTGAAGCCTTTGTTCACAACACTGTAAACAGGTGAAGGCTTTGTACACAACACTGTAAACAGGTATAGGGTTTTGTACACAACACTGTAAACTGATGAATCCTTTGTACACAACACTGTAAACAGTTGAAGGCTTTGTACACAACACTGTAAACAGGTATAGGGTTTTGTACACAACACTGTAAACAGGTGAAGGCTTTGTATACAACACAGTAAACAGGTGAAGGCTTTGTACACAACACTGTAAACTGGTGAAGGCTTTGTACACAACACTGTAAACAGGTGAAGGCTTTGTACACAACACTGTAAACAGTTGAAGGCTTTGTAAACAACACTGTAAACAGGTATAGGGTTTTGTACACAACACTGTAAACAGGTGAAGGCTTTGTACACAACACTGTAAACAGGTGAAGGCTTTGTACACAACACTGTAAACAGGTGAAGGCTTTGTACACGTACACAACACTGTAAACAGGTAAAGGCTTTGTACACAACACTGTAAACAGGTGAAGGCTTTGTACACAACACTGTAAACTGGTGAAGGCTTTGTACACAACAATGTAAACAGGTATAGGGTTTTGTACACAACACTGTAAACTGGTGAAGGCCTTATACACAACACTGTAAACAGGTGTAGGCTTTGTACACAACACTGTAAACAGGTGAAGGCTTTGTACACAACACTGAAAACAGTTGAAGCCTTTGTACACAACACTGTAAACAGTTGAAGGCTTTGTTCACAACACTGTAAACAGGTGAATGCTTTGTCCACAACACTGTAAACAGGTATAGGGTTTTGTACACATCACTGTTAACAGGTGAAGGCTTTGTACACAACACTGTAAACAGGTGAAGGCTTTGTACACAACACTGTAAACAGGTATAGGGTTTTGTACACAACACTGTAAACAGGTGAAGGCTTTGTATACAACACTGTAAACAGGTGACGGCTTTGTACACAACACTGTAAACTGGTGAAGGCTTTGTACACAACACTGTAAAAAAGTGAAGGCTTTGTACACAACACTGTAAACAGGTGAAGGCTTTGTACAAAACACTGTAAACAGGTGAAGGCTTTGTACACAACACTGTTAACAGGTGATGGCTTTGTACACAACACTGTAAACTGGTGAATGCTTTGTACACAACACTGTAAACAGGTGAAGGCTTTGTACACAACACAACACTGTAAACAGGTAAAGGCTTTGTACACAACACTGTAAACAGGTGAAGGCTTTGTACACAACACTGTAAACTGGTGAAGGCTTTGTACACAACACTGTAAACAGGTATAGGGTTTTGTACACAACACTGTAAACAGGTGAAGGCTTTGTACACAACACTGTAAACTGGTGAAGGCTTTGTACACAACACTGTTAACAAGTGAAGGCTTTGTACACAACACTGTAAACAGGTGAATGCTTTGTACACAACACTGTAAACAGGTGAAGGCTTTGTACACAACACAACACTGTAAACAGGTGAAGGCTTTGTACACAACACTGTAAACTGGTGAAGGCTTTGTACACAACACTGTTAACAAGTGAAGGCTTTGTACACAACACTGTAAACAGGTGAATGCTTTGTACACAACAATGTAAACAGGTGAAGGCTTTGTACACAACACTGTAAACAGGTGAAGGCTTTGTACAAAACACTGTAAACAGGTGAAGGCTTTGTACACAACACAGTTAACAGGTGAATCCTTTGTACACAACACTGTAAACAGGTATAGGGTTTTGTACACAACACTGTAAACAGGTGAAGGCTTTGTACACAACACTGTAAACAGGTGAAGGCTTTGTACACAACACTGTAAACTGGTGAAGGCTTTGTACACAACACTGTTAACAAGTGAAGGCTTTGTACACAACACTGTAAACAGGTATAGGGTTTTGTACACAACACTGTAAATTGGTGAAGGCTTTGTACAAAACACTGTAAACAGGTGTAGGCTTTGTACACAACACTGTAAACAGGTGAAGGCTTTGTACACTACACTGTAAACAGTTGAAGGCTTTGTACACAACACTGTAAACAGTTGAAGGCTTTGTTCACAACACTATAAACAGGTGAATGCTTTGTCCACAACACTGTAAACAGGTAAAGGGTTTTGTACACAACATTGTAAACTGGTGAAGGCTTTGTACACAACACTGTAAACAGTTGAAGGCTTTGTACACAACACTGTAAACAGGTATAGGGTTTTGTACACAACACTGTAAACAGTTGAAGGCTTTGTACACAACACTGTTAACAACTGAAGGCTTTGTACACGACACTGTAAACAGGTATAGGGTTTTGTACACAACACTGTAAACTGGTGAAGGCTTTGTACACAACACTGTAAAGAGGTGTAGGCTTTGTACACAACACTGTAAACAGGTGAAGGCTTTGTACACAACACTGTAAACAGATGAAGCCTTTGTACACAACACTGTAAACAGTTGAAGGCTTTGTTCACAACACTGTAAACAGGTGAATGCTTTGTCCACAACACTGTAAACAGGTATAGGGTTTTGTACACAACACTGTTAACTGATGAATCCTTTGTACACAACACTGTTAACAGTTGAAGGCTTTGTACACAACACTGTTAACAGGTATAGGGTTTTGTACACAACACTTTAAACTGGTGAAGGCTTTGTACACAACACTGTAAACAGGTGTAGGCTTTGTACACAACACTGTAAACAGGTGAAGGCTTTGTACACAACACTGTAAACAGTTGAAGGCTTTGTACACAACACTGTAAACAGGTGAAGACTTTGTACACAACACTGTAAACAGTTGAAGGCTTTGTACACAACAATGTAAACAGGTGAAGACTTTGTACACAACAATGTAAACAAGTGAAGGCTTTGTACACAACACTGTAAACAGGTGAAGGCTTTGTTCACAACACTGTAAACAGTTGAAGGCTTTGTACACAACACTGTAAACAGGTGAAGGCTTTGTACACAACACTGTAAACAGGTGAAGGCTTTGTACACAACACTGTTAACAACTGAAGGCTTTGTACACGACACTGTAAACAGGTATAGGGTTTTGTACACAACACTGTAAACTGGTGAAGGCTTTGTACACAACACTGTAAACAGGTGTAGGCTTTGTACACAACACTGTAAACAGGTGAAGGCTTTGTACACAACACTGAAAACAGTTGAAGCCTTTGTACACAACACTGTAAACAGTTGAAGGCTTTGTTCACAACACTGTAAACAGGTGAATGCTTTGTCCACAACACTGTAAACAGGTATAGGGTTTTGTACACAACACTGTAAACTGGTGAATCCTTTGTACACAACACTGTAAACAGTTGAAGGCTTTGTACACAACACTGTAAACAGGTATAGGGTTTTGTACACAACACTGTAAACTGGTGAAGGCTTTGTACACAACACTGTAAACAGGTGTAGGCTTTGTACACAACACTGTAAACAGTTGAAGGCTTTGTACACAACACTGTAAACAGTTGAAGGCTTTGTACACAACACTGTAAACAGGTGAAGACTTTGTACACAACACTGTAAACAGTTGAAGGCTTTGTACACAACAATGTAAACAGGTGAAGACTTTGTACAAAACAATGTAAACAAGTGAAGGCTTTGTACACAGCACTGTAAACAGTTGAAGGCTTTGTACACAACACTGTAAACAGGTATAGGGTTTTGTACACAACACTGTAAACTGGTGAAGGCTTTGTACACAACACTGTAAACAGGTATAGGGTTTTGTACACAACACTGTAAACAGGTGAAGGCTTTGTATACAAGACTGTTAACAGGTGAAGGCTTTGTACACAACACTGTAAACTGGTGAAGGCTTTGTACACAACACTGTAAACAGGTGAAGGGTTTGTACACAACACTGTAAACAGGTGAAGGCTTTGTATACATTACTGTAAACAGGTGAAGGCTTTGTACACAACACTGTAAACTGGTGAAGGCTTTGTACACAACACTGTAAACAGGTGAAGGTTTTGTACACAACACTGTAAACAGGTGAAGGCTTTGTACAAAACACTGTAAACAGGTGAAGGCTTTGTACACAACACTGTTAACAGGTGAAGGCTTTGTACACAACACTGTAAACAGGTGAAGGCTTTGTACACGTACAAAACACTGTAAACAGGTAAAGGCTTTGTACACAACACTGTAAACAGGTGTAGGCTTTGTACACAACACTGTAAACAGGTGAAGGCTTTGTACACAACACTGTAAACAGTTGAAGGCTTTGTACACAACACTGTAAACAGGTGAAGACTTTGTACACAACACTGTAAACAGTTGAAGGCTTTGTACACAACAATGTAAACAGGTGAAGACTTTGTACAAAACAATGTAAACAAGTGAAGGCTTTGTACACAGCACTGTAAACAGTTGAAGGCTTTGTAAACAACACTGTAAACAGGTATAGGGTTTTGTACACAACACTGTAAACTGGTGAAGGCTTTGTACACAACACTGTAAACAGGTATAGGGTTTTGTACACAACACTGTAAACAGGTGAAGGCTTTGTATACAAGACTGTTAACAGGTGAAGGCTTTGTACACAACACTGTAAACTGGTGAAGGCTTTGTACACAACACTGTAAACAGGTGAAGGTTTTGTACACAACACTGTAAACAGGTGAAGGCTTTGTATACATTACTGTAAACAGGTGAAGGCTTTGTACACAACACTGTAAACTGGTGAAGGCTTTGTACACAACACTGTAAACAGGTGAAGGTTTTGTACACAACACTGTAAACAGGTGAAGGCTTTGTACAAAACACTGTAAACAGGTGAAGGCTTTGTACACAACACTGTTAACAGGTGAAGGCTTTGTACACAACACTGTAAACAGGTGAAGGCTTTGTACACGTACAAAACACTGTAAACAGGTAAAGGCTTTGTACACAACACTGTAAACAGGTGAAGGCTTTGTACACAACACTGTAAACTGGTGAAGGCTTTGTACACAACACTGTAAACAGGTATAGGGTTTTGTACACAACACTGTAAACAGGTGAAGGCTTTGTACACAACCCTGTTAACAGGTGAAGGCTTTGTACACAACAATATAAACAGGTGAAGGCTTTGTACACAACACTGTAAACAGGTAAAGGCTTTGTACAAAACACTGTAAACAGGTGAAGGCTTTGTACACAACACAGTTAACAGGTGAATCCTTTGTACACAACACTGTAAACAGATATGGGGTTTTGTACACAACACTGTAAACAGGTGAAGGCTTTGTACACAACACTGTAAACAGGTGAAGGCTTTGTACACAACACTGAAAACTGGTGAAGGTTTTGTACACAACACTGTTAACAAGTGAAGGCTTTGTACACAACACTGTAAACAGGTATAGGGTTTTGTACACAACACTGTAAACAGGTGAAGGCTTTGTACACAACACTGTAAACAGGTGTAGGCTTTGTACACAACATTGTAAACAGGTGAAGGCGTTGTACACAACACTGTAAACAGTTGAAGCATTTGTACACAACACTGTAAACAGTTGAAGGCTTTGTTCACAACACTGTAAACAGGTGAATGCTTTATCCACAACACTGTAAACAGGTATAGGGTTTTGTACACAACACTGTTAACTGGTGAATCCTTTGTACACAACACTGTAAACAGTTGAAGGCTTTGTACACAACACTGTAAACAGGTATAGGGTTTTGTACACAACACTGTAAACTGGTGAAGGCTTTGTACACAACACTGTAAACTGGTGTAGGCTTTGTACACAACACTGTAAACAGGTGAAGGCTTTGTACAAAACACTGTAAACAGGTGAAGGCTTTGTACACAACACTGTAAACAGGTGAAGGCTTTGTACACAACACTGTAAACAGGTGAAGGCTTTGTACACAACACTGTAAACTGGTGAAGGCTTTGTACACAACACTGTTAACAGGTGAAGGCTTCGTACACAACACTGTAAACAGTTGAAGGCTTTGTACACAACACTGTGAACAGGTGGAGGTTTTGTACACAACACTGTAAACAGTTGAAGGCTTTGTACACAACACTGTAAACAGGTATAGGGTTTTGTACACAACATTGTAAACTGGTGAAGGCTTTGTACACAACACTGTAAACAGGTGTAGGCTTTGTACACAACACTGTAAACAGGTGAATCCTTTGTACACAACACTGTAAACAGTTGAAGGCTTTGTACACAACACTGTAAACAGTTGAAGGCTTTGTTCACAACACTGTAAACAGGTAAATGCTTTGTACACAACACTGTAAACAGTTGAAGGCTTTGTACACAACACTGTAAACAGGTATAGGGTTTTGTACACAACACTGTAAACTGGTGAAGGCTTTGTACACAACACTGTAAACAGGTGTAGGCTTTGTACACAACACTGTAAACAGGTGAAGGCTTTGTACACAACACTGTAAACAGTTGAAGGCTTTGTACACAACACTGTAAACAGGTGAAGACTTTGTACACAACACTGTAAACAGTTGAAGGCTTTGTAAACAACACTGTAAACAGGTATAGGGTTTTGTACACAACACTGTAAACTGGTGAAGGCTTTGTACACAACACTGTAAACAGGTATAGGGTTTTGTACACAACACTGTAAACAGGTGAAGGCTTTGTATACAAGACTGTTAACAGGTGAAGGCTTTGTACACAACACTGTAAACTGGTGAAGGCTTTGTACACAACACTGTAAACAGGTGAAGGTTTTGTACACAACACTGTAAACAGGTGAAGGCTTTGTATACATTACTGTAAACAGGTGAAGGCTTTGTACACAACACTGTAAACTGGTGAAGGCTTTGTACACAACAATGTAAACAGGTGAAGGTTTTGTACACAACACTGTAAACAGGTGAAGGCTTTGTACAAAACACTGTAAACAGGTGAAGGCTTTGTACACAACACTGTTAACAGGTGAAGGCTTTGTACACAACACTGTAAACAGGTGAAGGCTTTGTACACGTACAAAACACTCTAAACAGGTAAAGGCTTTGTACACAACACTGTAAACAGGTGAAGGCTTTGTACACAACACTGTAAACTGGTGAAGGCTTTGTACACAACAATATAAACAGGTGAAGGCTTTGTACACAACACTGTAAACAGGTAAAGGCTTTGTACAAAACACTGTAAACAGGTGAAGGCTTTGTACACAACACAGTTAACAGGTGAATCCTTTGTACACAACACTGTAAACAGATATAGGGTTTTGTACACAACACTGTAAACAGGTGAAGGCTTTGTACACAACACTGTAAACAGGTGAAGGCTTTATACACAACACTGAAAACTGGTGAAGGTTTTGTACACAACACTGTTAACAAGTGAAGGCTTTGTACACAACACTGTAAACAGGTATAGGGTTTTGTACAGAACACTGTAAACAGGTGAAGGCTTTGTACACAACACTGTAAACAGGTGTAGGCTTTGTACACAACATTGTAAACAGGTGAAGGCGTTGTACACAACACTGTAAACAGTTGAAGCCTTTGTACACAACACTGTAAACAGTTGAAGGCTTTGTTCACAACACTGTAAACAGGTGAATGCTTTATCCACAACACTGTAAACAGGTATAGGGTTTTGTACACAACACTGTTAACTGGTGAATCCTTTGTACACAACACGGTAAACAGTTGAAGGCTTTGTACACAACACTGTAAACAGGTATAGGGTTTTGTACACAACACTGTAAACTGGTGAAGGCTTTGTACACAACACTGTAAACTGGTGTAGGCTTTGTACACAACACTGTAAACAGGTGAAGGCTTTGTACAAAACACTGTAAACAGGTGAAGGCTTTGTACACAACACTGTAAACAGGTGAAGGCTTTGTACACAACACTGTAAACAGGTGAAGGCTTTGTACACAACACTGTAAACTGGTGAAGGCTTTGTACACAACACTGTTAACAGGTGAAGGCTTCGTACACAACACTGTAAACAGTTGAAGGCTTTGTACACAACACTGTAAACAGGTGAAGGTTTTGTACACAACACTGTAAACAGTTGAAGGCTTTGTACACAACACTGTAAACAGGTATAGGGTTTTGTACACAACATTGTAAACTGGTGAAGGCTTTGTACACAACACTGTAAACAGGTGTAGGCTTTGTACACAACACTGTAAACAGGTGAAGGCTTTGTACACAACACTGTTAACAGTTGAAGGCTTTGTACACAACACTGTAAACAGGTATAGGGTTTTGTACACAACACTGTAAACTGGTGAAGGCTTTGTACACAACACTGTAAACTGGTGTAGGCTTTGTACACAACACTGTAAACAGGTGAAGGCTTTGTACAAAACACTGTAAACAGGTGAAGGCTTTGTACACAACACTGTAAACAGGTGAAGGCTTTGTACACAACACTGTAAACAGGTGAAGGCTTTGTACACAACAATGTAAACAGGTGAAGACTTTGTACAAAACAATGTAAACAAGTGAAGGCTTTGTACAAAACACTGTAAACAGGTGTAGGCTTTGTACACAACACTGTAAACAGGTGAATCCTTTGTACACAACACTGTTAACAGTTGAAGGCTTTGTACACAACACTGTAAACAGTTGAAGGCTTTGTTCACAACACTGTAAACAGGTGAATGCTTTGTACACAACACTGTAAACAGGTATAGGGTTTTGTACACAACACTGTGAACTGGTGAATCCTTTGTACACAACACTGTAAACATTTGAAGGCTTTGTACACAACACTGTAAACAGTTGAAGGCTTTGTACACAACACTGTAAACAGTTGAAGGCTTTGTTCACAACACTGTAAACAGGTGAATGCTTTGTACACAACACTGTAAACAGGTATAGGGTTTTGTACACAACACTGTGAACTGGTGAATCCTTTGTACACAACACTGTAAACAGTTGAAGGCTTTGTACACAACATTGTAAACTGGTGAAGGCTTTGTACAAAACACAGTAAACAGGTGTAGGCTTTGTACACAACACTGTAAACAGGTGAAGGCTTTGTACACTACACTGTAAACAGTTGAAGGCTTTGTACACAACACTGTAAACAGTTGAAGGCTTTGTTCACAACACTGTAAACAGGTGAATGCTTTGTCCACAACACTGTAAACAGGTATAGGGTTTTGTACACTACACTGTAAACTGGTGAAGGCTGTGTACACAACACTGTAAACAGGTGAAGGCTTTGTACACAACACTGTAAACAGGTGAAGGCTTTGTACACAACACTGTAAACAGGTGAAGACTTTGTACAAAACAATGTAAACAGGTGAAGGCTTTGTACACAACAATGTAAACAGGTGAAGGCTTTGTACACAACACTGTAAACAGGTGAAGGTTTTGTACACAACACTGTAAACTGGTGAAGGCTTTGTACACAACACTGTAAACAGTTGAAGGCTTTGTACACAACACTGTAAACAGGTATAGGGTTTTGTACACGACACTGTAAACTGGTGAATCTTTTGTACACAACACTGTAAACAGTTGAAGGCTTTGTACACAACACTGTAACCAGGTATAGGGTTTTGTACACAACACTGTAAACTGGTGAAGGCTTTGTACACAACACTGTAAACAGGTGTAGGCTTTGTACACAACACTGTAAACAGGTGAAGGCTTTGTACACAACACTGTAAACAGTTGAAGGCTTTGTACACAACACTGTAAACAGGTGAAGACTTTGTACACAACACTGTAAACAGTTGAAGGCTTTGTACACAACAATGTAAACAGGTGAAGACTTTGTACACAACAATGTAAACAGGTGAAGGCTTTGTACACAACACTGTAAACAGTTGAAGGCTTTGTAAACAACACTGTAAACAGGTATAGGGTTTTGTACACAACACTGTAAACTGGTGAAGGCTTTGTACACAACACTATAAACAGGTATAGGGTTTTGTACACAACACTGTATACAGGTGAAGGCTTTGTATACAACACGGTAAACAGGTGTAGGCTTTGTACACAACAATGTAAACTGGTGAAGGCTTTGTACACAACACTGTAAAAAAGTGAAGGCTTTGTACACAACACTGTAAACAGGTGAAGGCTTTGTACAAAACACTGTAAACAGGTGAAGGCTTTGTACACAACACTGTTAACAGGTGAAGGCTTTGTACACAACACTGTAAACAGGTGAATTCTTTGTACACAACACTGTAAACAGGTGAAGGCTTTGTACACAACACAACACTGTAAACAGGTAAAGGCTTTGTACACAACACTGTAAACAGGTGAAGGCTTTGTACACAACACTGTAAACTGGTGAAAGCTTTGTACACAACACTGTAAACAGGTATAGGGTTTTGTACACAACACTGTAAACAGGTGAAGGCTTTGTACACAACCCTGTTAACAAGTGAAGGCTTTGTACACAACACTGTAAACAGGTGAAGGCTTTGTACACAACACTGTAAACAGGTGAAGGCTTTGTACAAAACACTGTAAACAGGTGAAGGCTTTGTACACAACAAAGTTAACAGGTGAATCCTTTGTACACAACACTGTTAACAGGTATAGGGTTTTGTACACAACACTGTAAACAGGTGAAGGCTTTGTACACAACACTGTAAACAGGTGAAAGCTTTGTACACAACACTGTAAACTGGTGAAGGCTTTGTACACAACACTGTTAACAAGTGAATCCTTTGTACACAACACTGTAAACAGGTATAGGATTTTGTACACAACACTGTAAATTGGTGAAGGCTTTGTACAAATCACTGTAAACAGGTGAAGGCTTTGTACACAACACTGTAAACAGGTGAAGGCTTTGTACACTACACTGTAAACAGTTGAAGGCTTTGTACACAACACTGTAAACAGTTGAAGGCTTTGTTCACAACACTGTAAACAGGTGAATGCTTTGTCCACAACACTGTAAACAGGTATAGGGTTTTGTACACAACACTGTAAAATGGTGAAGGCTTTGTACACAACACTGTAAACAGTTGAAGGCTTTGTACACAACACTGTAAACAGGTATAGGGTTTTGTACACAACACTGTAAACAGTTGAAGGCTTTGTACACAACACTGTAAACAGGTGTAGGCTTTGTACACAACACTGTAAACAGGTGAAGGCTTTGTACACAACACTGTAAACAGGTGAAGGCTTTGTACACAACACTGTAAACAGGTGTAGGCTTTGTACACAACAATGTAAACAGTTGAAGGCTTTGTACACAACACTGTAAACAGGTGAAGGCTTTGTACACAACACTGTAAACAGGTATAGGGTTTTGTACACAACACTGTAAACAGGTGAAGGCTTTGTACACAACACTGTAAACAGGTGAAGACTTTGTACACAACACTGTAAACAGTTGAAGGCTTTGTACACAACAATGTAAACAGGTGAAGACTTTGTACACAACACTGTAAACAGGTGAAGGCTTTGTACACAACACTGTAAACAGTTGAAGGCTTTGTAAACAACACTGTAAACAGGTATAGGGTTTTGTACACAACACTGTAAACTGGTGAAGGCTTTGTACACAACACTGTAAACAGGTATAGGGTTTTGTACACAACACTGTATACAGGTTAAGGCTTTGTATACAACACTGTAAACAGGTGTAGGCTTTGTACACAACAATGTAAACTGGTGAAGGCTTTGTACACAACACTGTAAAAAAGTGAAGGCTTTGTACACAACACTGTAAACAGGTGAAGGCTTTGTACAAAACACTGTAAACAGGTGAAGGCTTTGTACACAACACTGTAAACTGGTGAAAGCTTTGTACACAACACTGTAAACAGGTGAATGCTTTGTACACAACACTGTAAACAGGTGAAGGCTTTGTACACAACACAACACTGTAAACAGGTAAAGGCTTTGTACACAACACTGTAAACAGGTGAAGGCTTTGTACACAACACTGTAAACTGGTGAAGGCTTTGTACACAACACTGTAAACAGGTATAGGGTTTTGTACACAACACTGTAAACAGGTGAAGGCTTTGTACACAACCCTGTTAACAAGTGAAGGCTTTGTACACAACAATGTAAACAGGTGAAGGCTTTGTACACAACACTGTAAACAGGTGAAGGCTTTGTACAAAACACTGTAAACAGGTGAAGGCTTTGTACACAACACAGTTAACAGGTGAATCCTTTGTACACAACACTGTTAACAAGTATAGGGTTTTGTACACAACACTGTAAACAGGTGAAGGCTTTGTACACAACACTGTAAACAGGTGAAAGCTTTGTACACAACACTGTAAACTGGTGAAGGCTTTGTACACAACACTGTTAACAAGTGAAGGCTTTGTACACAACACTGTAAACAGGTATAGGATTTTGTACACAACACTGTAAATTGGTGAAGGCTTTGTACAAATCACTGTAAACAGGTGAAGGCTATGTACACAACACTGTAAACAGGTGAAGGCTTTGTACACAACACTGTTAACAGTTGAAGGCTTTGTACACAACACTGTAAACAGTTGAAGGCTTTGTTCACAACACTGTAAACAGGTGAATGCTTAGTACACAACACTGTAAACAGTTGAAGGCTTTGTTCACAACACTGTAAACAGGTGAATGCTTTGTCCACAACACTGTAAACAGGTATAGGGTTTTGTACACAACACTGTAAAATGGTGAAGGCTTTGTACACAACACTGTAAACAGTTGAAGGCTTTGTACACAACACTGTAAACAGGTATAGGGTTTTGTACACAACACTGTAAACAGTTGAAGGCTTTGTACACAACACTGTAAACTGGTGAAGGCTTTGTACACAACACTGTAAACAGTTGAAGGCTTTGTACACAACACTGTAAACAGTTGAAGGCTTTGTACACAACACTGTAAACAGTTGAAGGCTTTGTACACAACACTGTAAACAGTTGAAGGCTTTGCACACAACACTGTAAACAGGTATAGGGTTTTGTACACAACACTGTAAACAGGTGAAGGCTTTGTACACAACACTGTAAACTGGTGAAGGCTTTGTACACAACACTGTTAACAAGTGAAGGCTTTGTACACAACACTGTAAACTGGTGAAGGCTTTGTACACAACACTGTAAACAGGTATAGGGTTTTGTACACAACACTGTAAACAGGTGAAGGCTTTGTATACAACACTGTAAACAGGTGACGGCTTTGTACACAACACTGTAAACTGGTGAAGGCTTTGTACACAACACTGTAAACAGGTGAAGGCTTTGTACACAACACAACACTGTAAACAGGTAAAGGCTTTGTACACAACACTGTAAACAGTTGAAGGCTTTGTACACAACACTATAAACTGGTGAAGTCTTTGTACACAACACTGTAAACAGGTATAGGGTTTTGTACACAACACTGTAAACAGGTGAAGGCTTTGTACACAACCCTGTTAACAAGTGAAGGCTTTGTACAAAACAATGTAAACAGGTGAAGGCTTTGTACACAACACTGTAAACAGGTGAAGGCTTTGTACAAAACACTGTAAACAGGTGAAGGCTTTGTACACAACACAGTTAACAGGTGAATCCTTTGTACACAACACTGTTAACAGGTATAGGGTTTTGTACACAACACTGTAAACAGGTGAAGGCTTTGTACACAACACTGTAAACAGGTGAAGGCTTTGTACACAACACTGTAAACTGGTGAAGGCTTTGTACACAACACTGTTAACAAGTGAAGGCTTTGTACACAACACTGTAAACAGGTATAGGGTTTTGTACACAACACTGTAAATTGGTGAAGGCTTTGTACAAAACACTGTAAACAGGTGTAGGCTTTGTACACAACACTGTAAACAGGTAAAGGCTTTGTACACTACACTGTAAACAGTTGAAGGATTTGTAAACAACACTGTAAACAGTTGAAGGCTTTGTTCACAACACTGTAAACAGGTGAATGCTTTGTCCACAACACTGTAAACAGGTAAAGGGTTTTGTACACAACACTGTAAACTGATGAAGGCTTTGTACACAACACTGTAAACAGTTGAAGGCTTTGTACACAACACTGTAAACAGGTATAGGGTTTTGTACACAACACTGTAAACAGTTGAAGGCTTTGTACACAACACTGTAAACAGGTGTAGGCTTTGTACACAACACTGTAAACAGGTGAAGGCTTTGTACACAACACTGTAAACAGGTGAAGGCTTTGTACACAACACTGTAAACAGGTGTAGGCTTTGTACACAACAATGTAAACAGTTGAAGGCTTTGTACACAACACTTTAAACAGGTGAAGGCTTTGTACACAACACTGTAAACAGGTGAAGGCTTTGTACACAACACTGTTAACAACTGAAGGCTTTGTACACGACACTGTAAACAGGTATAGGGTTTTGTACACAACACTGTAAACTGGTGAAGGCTTTGTACACAACACTGTAAACAGGTGTAGGCTTTGTACACAACACTGTAAACAGGTGAAGGCTTTGTACACAACACTGTAAACAGTTGAAGCCTTTGTACACAACACTGTAAACAGTTGAAGGCTTTGTTCACAACACTGTAAACAGGTGAATGCTTTGTCCACAACACTGTAAACAGGTATAGGGTTTTGTACACAACACTGTAAACTGGTGAATCCTTTGTACACAACACTGTAAACAGTTGAAGGCTTTGTACACAACACTGTAATCAGGTATAGGGTTTTGTACACAACACTGTAAACTGGTGAAGGCTTTGTACATAACACTGTAAACAGGTGTAGGCTTTGTACACAACACTGTAAACAGGTGAAGGCTTTGTACACAACACTGTAAACAGTCGAAGGCTTTGTACACAACACTGTAAACAGGTGAAGACTTTGTACACAACACTGTAAACAGTTGAAGGCTTTGTACACAACAATGTAAACAGGTGAAGACTTTGTACACAACAATGTAACCAAGTGAAGGCTTTGTACACAACACTGTAAACAGTTGAAGGCTTTGTAAACAACACTGTAAACAGGTATAGGGTTTTGTACACAACACTGTAAACTGGTGAAGGCTTTGTACACAACACTGTAAACAGGTATAGGGTTTTGTACACAACACTGTAAATTGGTGAAGGCTTTGTACAAAACACTGTAAACAGGTGTAGGCTTTGTACACAACACTGTAAACAGGTGAAGACTTTGTACACTACACTGTAAACAGTTGAAGGCTTTGTAAACAACACTGTAAACAGGTATAGGGTTTTGTACACAACACTGTAAACTGGTGAAGGCTTTGTACACAACACTGTAAACAGGTATAGGGTTTTGTACACAACGCTGTAAACTGGTGAAGGCTTTGTATACAAGACTGTAAACAGGTGAAGGCTTTGTACACAACACTGTAAACTGGTGAAGGCTTTGTACACAACACTGTAAACAGGTGAAGGTTTTGTACACAACACTGTAAACAGGTGAAGGCTTTGTACAAAACACTGTAAACAGGTGAAGGCTTTGTACACAACACTGTTAACAGGTGAAGGCTTTGTACACAACACTGTAAACAGGTGAAGGCTTTGTACACGTACACAACACTGTAAACAGGTAAAGGCTTTGTACACAACACTGTAAACAGGTGAAGGCTTTGTACACAACACTGTAAACAGGTGAAGGCTTTGTACACAACACTGTAAACAGGTATAGGGTTTTGTACACAACACTGTAAACAGGTGAAGGCTTTGTACACAACCCTGTTAACAGGTGAAGGCTTTGTACACAACAATATAAACAGGTGAAGGCTTTGTACACAACACTGTAAACAGGTAAAGGCTTTGTACAAAACACTGTAAAGAGGTGAAGGCTTTGTACACAACACAGTTAACAGGTGAATCCTTTGTACACAACACTGTAAACAGATATAGGGTTTTGTACACAACACTGTAAACAGGTGAAGGCTTTGTACACAACACTGTAAACAGGTGAAGGCTTTGTACACAACACTGTAAACTGGTGAAGGTTTTGTACACAACACTGTTAACAAGTGAAGGCTTTGTACACAACACTGTAAACAGGTATAGGGTTTTGTACAGAACACTGTAAACAGGTGAAGGCTTTGTACACAACACTGTAAACAGGTGTAGGCTTTGTACACAACATTGTAAACAGGTGAAGGCGTTGTACACATTACTGTAAACAGTTGAAGCCTTTGTACACAACACTGTAAACAGTTGAAGGCTTTGTTCACAACACTGTAAACAGGTGAATGCTTTGTCCACAACACTGTAAACAGGTATAGGGTTTTGTACACAACACTGTTAACTGGTGAATCCTTTGTACACAACACTGTAAACAGTTGAAGGCTTTGTACACAACACTGTAAACAGGTATAGGGTTTTGTACACAACACTGTGAACTGGTGAATCCTTTGTACACAACACTGTAAACAGTTGAAGGCTTTGTACACAACACTGTAAACAGTTGAAGGCTTTGTACACAACACTGTAAACAGTTGAAGCCTTTGTACACAACACTGTAAACAGGTGAATGCTTTGTACACAACACTGTAAACAGGTGAATGCTTTGTCCACAACACTGTAAACAGGTATAGGGTTTTGTACACAACACTGTAAACTGGTGAATCCTTTGTACACAACACTGTAAACAGTTGAAGGCTTTGTACACAACACTGTAAACAGGTATAGGGTTTTGTACACAACACTGTAAACTGGTGAAGTCTTTGTACATAACACTGTAAACAGGTGTAGGCTTTGTACACAACACTGTAAACAGGTGAAGGCTTTGTACACAACACTGTAAACAGTTGAAGGCTTTGTACACAACACTGTAAACAGGTGAAGACTTTGTACACAACACTGTAAACAGTTGAAGGCTTTGTACACAACAATGTAAACAGGTGAAGACTTTGTACACAACAATGTAAACAAGTGAAGGCTTTGTACACAACACTGTAAACAGGTGAAGGCTTTGTACACAACACTGTAAATAGTTGAAGCCTTTGTACACAACACTGTAAACAGTTGAAGGCTTTGTACACAACAATGTAAACAGGTGAAGACTTTGAACACAACAATGTAAACAAGTGAAGGCTTTGTACACAACACTGTAAACAGTTGAAGGCTTTGTCCACAACACTGTAAACAGGTATAGGGTTTTGTACACAACACTGTAAACTGGTGAAGGCTTTGTACACAACACTGTAAACAGGTATAGGGTTTTGTACACAACACTGTAAACAGGTGAAGGCTTTGTATACAAGACTGTAAACAGGTGAAGGCTTTGTACACAACACTGTAAACTGGTGAAGGCTTTGTACACAACACTGTAAACAGGTGAAGGTTTTGTACACAACACTGTAAACAGGTGAAGGCTTTGTACAAAACACTGTAAACAGGTGAAGGCTTTGTTCACAACACTGTTAACAGGTGAAGGCTTTGTACACAACACTGTAAACAGGTGAAGGCTTTGTACACGTACACAACACTGTAAACAGGTAAAGGCTTTGTACACAACACTGTAAACAGGTGAAGGCTTTGTACACAACACTGTAAACTGGTGAAGGCTTTGTACACAACACTGTAAACAGGTGAAGGCTTTGTACACAACACTGTAAACAGGTGAAGGCTTTGTACACAACCCTGTTAACAGGTGAAGGCTTTGTACACAACAGTATAAACAGGTGAAGGCTTTGTACACAACACTGTAAACAGGTAAAGGCTTTGTACAAGACACTGTAAAGAGGTGAAGGCTTTGTACACAACACAGTTAACAGGTGAATCCTTTGTACACAACACTGTAAACAGATATAGGGTTTTGTACACAACACTGTAAACAGGTGAAGGCTTTGTACACAACACTGTAAACAGGTGAAGGCTTTGTACACAACACTGTAAACAGGTGTAGGCTTTGTACACAACATTGTAAACAGGTGAAGGCGTTGTACACAACACTGTAAACAGTTGAAGCCTTTGTACACAACACTGTAAACAGTTGAAGGCTTTGTTCACAACACTGTAAACAGGTGGATGCTTTGTCCACAACACTGTAAACAGGTATAGGGTTTTGTACACAACACTGTTAACTGGTGAATCCTTTGTACACAACACTGTAAACAGTTGAAGGCTTTGTACACAACACTGTAAACAGGTATAGGGTTTTGTACACAACACTGTGAACTGGTGAATCCTTTGTACACAACACTGTAAACAGTTGAAGGCTTTGTACACAACACTGTAAACAGTTGAAGGCTTTGTACACAACACTGTAAACAGTTGAAGGCTTTGTTCACAACACTGTAACCAGGTATAGGGTTTTGTACACAACACTGTGAACTGGTGAATCCTTTGTACACAACACTGTAAACAGTTGAAGGCTTTGTACACAACACTGTTACCAGGTATAGGGTTTTGTACACAACACTGTAAACAGGTGAAGGCTTTGTACACAACACTGTAAACAGGTGTAGGCTTTGTACACAACACTGTAAACAGGTGAAGGCTTTGTACACAACACTGTTAACAGGTGAAGGCTTTGTACACAACACTGTAAACAGGTGAAGACTATGTACACAACACTGTAAACAGTTGAAGGCTTTGTACACAACAATGTAAACAGGTGAAGACTTGTACACAACAATGTAAACAGGTGAAGGTTTTGTACACAACACTGTAAACTGGTGAATGCTTTGTACACAACACTGTAAACAGGTGTAGGCTTTGTACACAACACTGTAAACAGGTGAAGGCTTTGTACACAACACTGTAAACAGGTGAAGGCTTTGTACACAACACTGTAAACAGTTGAAGGCTTTGTACACAACACTGTAAACAGGTATAGGGTTTTGTACACAACACTGTAAACTGGTGAAGGCTTTGTACACAACACTGTAAACAGGTATAGGGTTTTGTACACAACACTGTAGACAGGTGAAGACTTTGTACACAACACTGTAAACAGTTGAAGGCTTTGTACACAACAATGTAAACTGGTGAATGCTTTGTACACAACACTGTAAACAGGTGTAGGCTTTGTACACAACACTGTAAACAGGTGTAGGCTTTGTACACAACACTGTAAACAGTTGAAGGCTTTGTACACAACACTGTAAACAGGTGAAGGCTTTGTACACAACACTGTAAACAGTTGAAGGCTTTGTACACAACACTGTAAACAGGTATAGGGTTTTGTACACAACACTGTAGACAGGTGAAGGTTTTGTACACAACACTGTAAACAGGTGAAGGCTTTGTACACAACACTGTAAACAGGTGAAGGCTTTGTACACAACACTGTAAACAAGTGAAGGCTTTGTACACAACACTGTAAACAGTTGAAGGCTTTGTACCTACACTGTAAACTGGTGAAGGTTTTGTACACAACACTGTAAACAGGTGTAGGCTTTGTACACAACACTGTAAACAGGTGAAGGCTTTGTACACAACACTGTTAACAGTTGAAGGCTTTGTACACAACACTGTAAACAATTGAAGGCTTTGTACACAACACTTTAAACAGTTGAAGGTTTTGTACACAACACTGTAAACAGTTGAAGGCTTTGTACACAACACTGTAAACAGGTGAAGGCTTTGTACACAACACTGTAAACAGGTGAAGGCTTTGTAGACAACACTGTAAACAGTTGAAGGCTTTGTACACAACACTGTAAACAGTTAAAGGCTTTGTACACAACACTATAAACAGTTGAAGGCTTTGTACACAACACTGTAAACAGGTGAAGGCTTTGTACACAACACTGTAAACAGTTGAAGGCTTTGTACACAACACTGTAAACAGTTGAATGCTTTGTACACAACACTGTAAACAGGTGAATGCTTTGTACACAACACTGTAAACAGGTATAGGGTTTTGTACACAACACTGTAAACAGGTGAAGGCTTTGTACACAACACTGTAAACAGGTATAGGGTTTTGTACACAACACTGTAAACTGGTGAATCCTTTAAACACAACACTGTAAACAAGTGTAGGCTTTGTACACAACACTGTAAACAGGTGAAGGCTTTGTACACAACACTGTAAACAGGTGAAGGCTTTGTACACAACACTGTAAACTGGTGAAGGCTTTGTACACAACACTGTAAACAGGTGTAGGCTTTGTACACAACACTGTAAACAGGTGAAGGCTTTGTACACAACACTGTTAACATGTGAAGGCTTTGTACACAACACTGTAAATAGGTGAATACTTTGTACACAACACTGTAAACAGGTATATGGTTTTGTACACAACACTGTAAACAAGTGAAGGCTTTGTACACAACACTGTAAACAGATATAGGGTTTTGTACACAACACTGTAAACTGGTGAATGCTTTGTACACAACACTGTAAACAGGTGAAGGCTTTGTACACAACACTGTAAACAGGTGAAGGCTTTGTATACAACACTGTAAACAGTTGAATGCTTTGTACACAACACTGTAAACAGTTGAAGGCTTTGTACACAACACTGTAACCAGGTGTGAATGCTTTGTACACAACACTGTAAACAGGTGAAGGCTTTGTACACAACACTGTTCTTATCTTTGGGGTGTTTTTGTTTACCGTACTAAAACTGCTGATCAGAAATAAAACACTGTTACAATTATTACAGATGCGGCAAAAATGTCTGATATAAGGGAGGCAGAGTCGGAGGCGGCCATTCGTGATTGGTTGAAGTATGCTGCCGACCGCCAAGGTGGTCGGCAAGTGAGGGAGGATAGGAGAAAGAGTAAGTTAATGTTAATTTCTACTAAAAATAATTCAGTTGAAGCTATTCTGTAATGATAATTAAGGCAATATTTATAATGAATATGCACATTCATTCAGTTTACAATTCGGTTTTACTTTCATACCTGTTTGAAACTAAAGCATATTCCTATCAAAGCTTAAATATTTGGGTTCATACGATGATTTAAAAATAAAGATAACTTTATTGATTTTTCACTTTTGGTTTTTTCAGAGAGGCAAAAAGAAGATGAGAGATGCATGCGGAGAAGGGGGGAGAGCCTGGGCGTGGACTCCAGTGATCATGAGTCCACATAATGGATTAATTTGTCATAATAAACATTTTGTTCATTCTAATTTTCCTCTTTTTTTCTAATTGTCTTCACTGCACATTGTATGCAACATCTGTGGAATGAATACAATTTGCTAGTGTTAGTGAGTCACTTTTGCAGATACCTTACCACTAAGATATCAAAAGTAATGTTAATATTAGAAATACTAGGCAAAGCAGTGTGGTTCTTACCACAGATGGAAGATTAGTGCAAGGGCCTCTTGCTCCTCCTATATTATTGATATTGGTAATTCTGGAACAGCCCTGGGTATTACTTTTTGCAGTGGGCCAACAATATTTTAAGGCAATTTTCCAACGTTGGGCCAAAAGAACTCTTTGCCACTAATGACCCAACGTTGGGCCAATGGACAAAAAGCTGTTGTGCCAACGTTGTATGCCGACGTTGGGCCAATAACATGTTTAGACGTCTGACGATGGCCTATCGTTGGGCCAACAATATTTTTAGACGATTACCCAACGTTTGACCAACGTTGGGCCAACGAAACTTTTTACCACTAGTGACCCAACGTTGGGCCAATGGACAAAAAGCTGTTGTGCCAACGTTGTATGCCGACGTTGGGCCAACGGTACAGTTTTGTTGGGACAACGTTGGCCCGTTGGCGGTGTGCTACCTGGGTACAATTCTATATATGTGGATAAGTGTTCTGGGTGGGGGTGGTTTTCACTACCATACGTTTATACCTATAGGCCTGTTTTACCACGTGGAGCCAAGTGATATAGGTTATCCAGCTTAAGCCTTGTATATGTATCAGTCCGTATATCTTGTTCTGTTTGATATTGTGTATTGTTAAGCAAGTGTTAAACGGCTAGTTCCGCGTTTTTTTTTTTTTTTATCTCGTATTGAATAAACGTTCAGTTGATCTTTATTTTTCGATTGCATATACATGTATAGTAGCTATAGGTAGACCCAGGGTTTGGTATCCTCCGTAACTAGAAAGGTAGTAGGACTGTGTTTTGTAGACCTCCTTGCGACCTGTACCAGGTTGACAACGGGAAGTCAAATAATATAGCCATTAATGGTACATAGGTATAGTTGATTTTTGTAACTACTTACTGGGGAACTCTACTTAAAATCAGTATGAAGTATATATGGTAACTATATGGTAGGTTAGGGAAATACGTTACATGGGTGGGAGCACTTAGCAATGTTGACTGTGACCAGTCAAATCCAATTTCAACTATTGGATCAATCAACTAGATAATGCTGATTAATCAGTACTTCAATATCATGGTGGTAACCTCTTAGGGGGGACTTCCCCGAACACCAACTCTGCTTATAAAAACATGTTTACTTAGGTGGTCAGTTGTGATGATAGTGAGTTATAGTCTATAGCAGAAATGTTGTACAGGTAAATTACACAGGTAAATCAACTTCTGATGACTAATCAGATACTCAATAACAAATGATATTTGCAAATAAATGATAAATAAAGGTACTGCATAAAAACAGCTGCAGATTTAGGAAACTTATCATATACATATTACAACCAGGGACGTATATGTGACATATACGTCCCTGGTGTAAATTATCATATTTATTGATATAATATATAAATTTCTGTCATATATTGATTAAACGTATACCTTCTTTCAGATTGGTGTTAATTGTTGTCATATATTAATTTCAAAATGTTTCAATATTTAAACAAGACATATAACAAGTACTGCAAACAAATAGTATACATATTTATCAATAAAATGATTAGAAAGCAGGCTGAGCCTATTTAAGTCTTTACCTTTATTGTGATTTATATAAATTACATTTTGAGAACTCCTTTAGTTATTAAATATGAATTCATTACTTATACATCTAGAATCTGTTAGTACTTAATATAAAATATATATGTATATATGAGTTAATATAATTAGTATAGTTGAATTTATTTCATCTGACATACCAACTACACCACTCAAAAAACATCTACATTAACATAGCCTAAAAGATCATATATAGAAACAATATGTTCATGGCGGTCATGCTGCATTATAGTATGGTCATTAAAGAAAAGAAGGAGATGATGATTAGAAGGCTTAGAGAAAAAGTTAATGCTACTGTTTTTTGGATTAAAATAATTTGCCATTCATTGATTAGCCCATGCAGGGATTGATGAAAGATCATCATTTAGTATATCAGCAGGTGTATTAAGGTCATCATCACTATCTGCAATAACATATAGAGAAGTATAAACTGCAAACAGGTTTATATAAAAAGTTACATCAGCTGTTTTATATCAATAAAGGATAGAAATAAAAAGGGCAAAGAACAGAGCCTTGAGGAACTCCCTGCAGCTATGGATTGGATTAAGTATTTGATTGGTATCCATAAATAATTTCCCTTTGGTTTTCTGTCAGATAAATAAGCTTTAAACCAACCAAATAATTGTTCTTTTTATACCATTTTTGTAAAGTTTATACAAAATACTTACATGCCGAACCCTGTCAAATGCCTTTTTTATATCACAGAATATATAAGTTAAACTTGTACTGATTTAATTGTGTTTCATTTGTGTAACATCAGTTTAGTATTATTTGTCTTTATTTAATGTTTTTCAATTAAGATACTGATGTCTAATAAGTATCGTTTGGTGCTGTATTAAATATGTATTACTATAACATCTATGAATAGAAACTTAGTTTTATTATCAATATGCTTTAAATAATTCGATTCAGGAGATTTATTTTTCCAATATGGTATTTCAATAATATTTTAAATTTATTGAATCTAAAAAAGTAATATTTAATGATCATTTTCTATTACTTAAAGCTGCATTATATGAAAATATTTTATTAATTTCATTTCTGTGTTTAATATACTGTCTACAAATCAAATGAGTTGACATTCTTAGTTGAAATAGACTATAACTTAAACTTCAAAGGATTTCCTATATAAACATCTTTCTGTCAAGTTACCAGAGGTGGTGTTCGGGGAATGAACCCTCTTAGGGCTATTAGCACAGTTATATGATAGTCAATCGGGGGTAACCTACTTCTGAATTATAAAGAAATTTGTTGAAATTAGGCAGGTAAAGAGTGTTAAGGTATGCTGCCTTAACTGGTATCCTGTACAACAGTTATGCTGTAGCCTGCTGTGAACACGGATAAGGTTCTCCGGAAACTGTACCAGTTCTACTGAGTTCAATGTCCCACAAACTCTTCACCAGAAGAGTACCGTGTTGATGGTCCATCCAGGGACAGTGAGCCGACGGAACGGGAGCTCCACACGCTCCATACCTAGGAACCATACCAGGAGGAAGATGGAGCCATACCACTCACTAGAAGGACAGCTAATGATGTTGAGAAAATCGCGGGATATTAAATTTAAGCTTTACGCCAACAGGTTGCTAGCCTAAGTGTTTATTTTACTGTTCTCCATGTGTATCCCTTTACTGCCATCCTAGTGTAACTAGATATACGGTGCGGATAGTCTATCGGCGTATGTAGCGGCTAACTCTGGTGCAGTCTGTTTGTTTACATAATAGGACTAAGACCACAATTAAATGCTTCCGGGTTCAGTACCCTCCGGGTTCAGTACCACGAATGAAGTCCCTTAGAAATCTAGGTGTTTTAGTTAAAACTATACTATGTCTGTTACAACTTGGTATTTGTGTACAAGTTTGGTGTTAAAATATTCTAGAGATGTCATTCTAACATTTACTGTGTAAATTTTTCATACTGTGCATGTTATTTTGGCGTAGGGTTCTGTATGAAAAGTCCTGTTTTTACCCCTACCCCCTGACCCGGAAGTTTATATTTGACGTTGATGACACATGCAGACGATTATCTCAAGAAAAAGGCCAACATGCTTTGCTGAAATTTTGATATTTTACTCGCAAGATGTTGCTCTTGACAGGTTAGAAAGGAAAGCTGGCTATCGGATTTAGGGAATTTGTTATAAAATTAAATGTTACAATGAAACATATAGTAAAATTAATTGTGGTCTTAGTCCACATGGGTGTTTACTTTCGAGACGACCGGATTTTGGTGAGTCGCCTGAAGAGGTTCCGAGCTTACAGCATGGACATGCGTTACAGATTAAGCCAATGGAAATGGGTGTCCGAACTATGTTACATAGGGTCATGAGCCTGGGTTATAAAAAGGGATGCACGAGCTGAATTCAGGGACTTGCGTGGCCGGAGCCCCGGCCATACCAGGAGGGGAAAACCTCTCCACCCAGGCGCTGAAACCAGTGCCCCCATGTACTGAAAACAGTACACCTACGTTAGGGTGCGTTAGCTATAGGTTAGCTTATATGTGGATAAGTGATCATGAGTCCACATAATGGATTAATTTGTCATAATAAACATTTTGTTCATTGTAATTTTCCTCTTTTTTTTTCTAATTGTCCTTCACTGCACATTGTATGCAACATCTGTGGAATGAATACAATTTGCTAGTGTTACTTAGTCACTTTTGCAGATACCTTACACTAAGATATCAAAAGTAATGTTAATATTAGAAATACTAGGCAGAGCAGTGTGGTTCTTACCACAGATGGAAGATTAGTGCAAGGGCCTCTTGCTCCTCCTATATTATTGATATTGGTAATTCTGGAACAGCCCTGGGTATTACTTTTTGCAGTGGGCCAACAATATTTTAAGGCAATTTTCCAACGTTGGGCCAAAAGAACTTTTTGCCACTAATGACCCAACGTTGGGCCAATGGACAAAAAGCTGTTGTGCCAACGTTGTATGCCGACGTTGGGCCAATAACATGTTTAGACGTCTGACGATGGCCTATCGTTGGGCCAACAATATTTTTAGACGATTACCCAACGTTTGACCAACGTTGGGCCAACGAAACTTTTTACCACAAGTGACCCAACGTTGGGCCAATGGACAAAAAGCTGTTGTGCCAACGTTGTATGCCGACGTTGGGCCAATAACATGTTTAGACGTCTGACGATGGCCTATCGTTGGGCCAACAATATTTTTAGACGATTACCCAACGTTTGACCAACGTTGGGCCAACGAAACTTTTTACCACAAGTGACCCAACGTTGGGCCAATGGACAAAAAGCTGTTGTGCCAACGTTGTATGCCGACGTTGGGCCAACGGTACAGTTTTGTTGGGACAACGTTGGCCCGTTGGCGGTGTGCTACCTGGGTACAATTCTATATATGTGGATAAGTGTTCTGGGTGGGGTGGTTTTCACTACCATACCTTTATACCTATAGGCCTGATTTTACCACGTGGAGCCAAGTGATATAGGTTATCTAGCTCAACCCTTGTATATATATCAGTCCATATATCTTGTTCTGTTTGGTATTATGTATTGTTAAGCATGTTTTTTTTTTATCTCGTATTGAATAAACGTTCAGTTGATCTTTATACAAGTAGTTGATTGATTTATGACTCGGAATACTCCTCTAAATCTATCGGACCTGTGGTCTGACTGTACAGACGGACGCATAGGGGACATTCTTGGGGATTGCCGCGGGCCGGTGTCGGTAGTTTTTACCAAACTCTAAAAGACGATCACTTTTTATCTGCCGACACTGGACAGGCTCTCTCCACGGACGTCCTATTACAGGTAAATTGTAATGAGCGGGTTTCTTATGCAATTCTGTCAATCTTATGGTACATAATGTAAGTTTAAATCTGTAGTGAACTAGGAAAAGGATAGAATGTTGGAGGTAGTTTAATAATTAACAATGGTTAAAAAGACTATATATTATAGCATTATGATATTATAGTATGTGTTACAGTCAGTATGTTGTGCGTACATTAGTCATTCTGTTACTTACTAGTTACTTCCCTTTGGTTTACTAAATTTAAAAACAGGGTTAGATTTACGACTCTAGTGCAAGGTTACTAACTTTAGAGTTTTCTAAATGAACACTACCGATCACTTATGCCGTAAGTACAGTCGTTATCCTCAGCGCCCGCGCTGACTCGTGTGTATATAATTTACCTATGATCAAGCATTGTGCTATATATAGATTGTCACAGTGGTTAGTAATTTGTCAGATAATTAGAGCCTATGGTATCATCGTGGATACTAATTTATAAAGGTATAAAAAGAGGTGCGTGATCTGGAAAGGCAGTTTTTAATTTAAGTACTTAGAAGTCTTAAGACGATTTTATAGGTTTAAAGTGTTAAGAGATTTTAGAGTTAGCAGTTTTAGAGTATGGAGGATTACCGCATAGGATGTAAGTAGAAACCAGATGGAACTTGTGTGTGAATGTCTGTAGTGTGGATGCGCCTGGCGATAGTGTGAAACATGGTAGCCTGTACCTGTTGTAATACATGTAACTTAACTAATTTACCATACTGTGGATAATAGATATGCGAACTTAATTGAATTCGTGTTTTGTTTATCGCACCACGTCCATCTCAACGTCAGAACGTCAAACCTATCAGTTTTCGATAATAATCGATCACCCCACCACTAATTATCACGATGGAAATTGTTTTGGCCAGTGGCTTTTTCAGGGTAACTGCCGGGGTAGAAACACCAAATATCTTCTTTATTCCAAACGCCAAGGTCCCGAAACGACGTCAGCATTCAAACCACGCTTTGTTTGGTTCAAAATATATTCAAACTTTTGAAAAAATTAAAAAACAAATTCCAAATAACTCTACTTTTAAATTTTAACTTCAAAACTGGAAGACTAAGAGTTAACATAACAGTTGACTAAGTACGTGTATATCGTTATAATGATCATATCCATATTTCACATTGATGTAAGGTTAAATCTCATACTAGACAAGACAATGAAGGACAAATGGAACCCAAGGCTGACACGTATGTACCATATTTCATATATTTGTAAATAATCAGCAAAGTGTCCTTGTTATCATTATTGCACTTTGGTAGCTAAATATATAGAGGATAACTAACAGTGTCTTCAGTAATACCAAATATCTTCACGAGTGGGGCTAATATTTTAATATTTTTCACAAGTGCGCAGCTATTGAAAAGAGTCACTTTTATAGAATGAATATTTTTTCGATATCTCACCGGTAAACATGTAATTACTATCCGTACATTTAATGCCTATATTTTTTGACACACGTTTGGTAATCGATTTGATCATCGGATAAAATACATCCAAGTCCCTTTTATTCATAGATCGAGTCAGTTGAGATTCGCTGATCGCGTTCTCGTTTGCTGCTCAAGTTTCTCGCACGTTCAGAGCCTTTTCACATATCTTGTGTCCCTTGGTTTGTATCACATAGTTTTACATTTCGAGCTTCATCCTATACTTGCTGTGCATATTTTCACGATTAGTGTAAATTCATGTAGATTTTCACATTTCGTCGGATCCTTTTGTATTCCTCACATTTGAGTGTTTATTGGGATCCTTGTTCTATATAATTTTCACATTCAGTGAAATCGTCTTTGTGTTTTCATTGTTTCTTGTAATCCTTGCTGCGCAAATTTTCACATTTCGTAATATAATTGACGTGTTTACTTTCGCCTTTCATATAATCCAATTTCGTGTGATCTTTGTTTAGTTTCACATTGCATGCAATTCTCATTGACTATATTTTCACGTTTCCTGCGACCCTTGGTCCTTGAGTATATTTTCTCATTTCACTGATCCTTGGTGTATATATTTTAAATTGTATTTCTACATTACACATAATCCTTGGTTTTCACATCTAGCTACGTCATTTGTGTAATAGTTTCACCTAACTCTTGGTGTGTACATTTTGTCTCTTAGTTAAAATGTGCATTTCGTTTTCTTTTCACTTTCTTTTTTAGTACAGTTGTCAATTGTAATGTACTGCAGCCAGCAGCAGACTTACAAACTCCAACCATCATTTCCAGCTGATAGATTTTCTAGGCCTAGGTGTTGAAGTGATGTCACAGTTTTTTCTCGATGGCTCCGGTCTTTTCACCTGTTTTACCACCGAACTTTTTATCCTGCTCTCATTTTCACGCGAGACGCAGTCCTTTTTCACAAGTCCCTGTGTCTGGTTCCGTCGTTTACGAGAACGTGTGTACTGTGTTATGAAAATTTTCACCGGCCCAAGACACTTAGTGTATGCACAATAACAGCAATCGTTTGTGTGACATGGGAACGACATTCTATACAACTCCTCCGGCTGCTGTTGGCGAGGTTTTTTGTCGACAACCTTTGTTGAAGATGCGTTTCCCGGGCGTGACGTCACGTTGGTGGTTTTAGACGTTGCCGAGGCGACGGGCAGTCTGGTACTTTGCCTTGTTGACACACGAGCCAGGGGAGTTCCATCCTTTCTCGTGGCTAGCACGGGCACACTCGCGTGTTTCATGTAGTTATACGCCATTTTCTGTCGGAGTGGGTAGACTCCTCGCGGTTTATGTGGTATCCTTGAGAATCGTTCTACAAGTGTATTATACACTCACTGTACTGCTGGAGACAAATGTCCTCGAGCGTTGACGGTAAACACCGATAGGGTTTACACAGTAATCCTGTTCGGTATCCAGGGACAGTAAAGTGGTCGCATAGAGTTATCTCCCTTCACGATATGAGCACGGAAGTTTCTTGTTCAGGTAGCACATTATTATAGATAACCCATCTCCTTAGGACATATCCAACTCTGATAAATTGCCAGTTTTAATAGCTTAATTAAAGTACTAGCATATTTTACCCGATGTTCTAGTAAGACTTCTTCTGTCCTAGTGTCACAGATATCAGATCCCCATTTGTACAGCTGGCAAGTCTCACATAAAACACCGGGTACTATACGCAAGCTTTTAATAACGAAATCAGTTACGTCATAGGTCTGAACTATTAACTTTTCACCCGTATATTATTCGAAGATTGGAGTGGAATTCTTTGAAGACTCCGATCACAGACGTGAACTTAGTCCGAAACACTGGAGCTATACTGAAGTGTAGCGGAAATATAGCAGATCTTCTAACCAAACTATGACAAGTGATATCGATCTACGGTGTTTGATTAGCGGGCATTATCTCGTTAGCAGTGCTCCACCATATCGATTTACTGCGACATAAGTCAGTGTCAGCAGCCGGCAGCATCCGTCAGATAAATAAGTCCGGGCAATCACAAATAACGCTCAGAGGAAATTAAAAAAAATCTATCAAGTCTCATTCCGCATTAACAATGAGCACATGATCACAAACCCTTCAATTATGGATTCCAACATTATATTTATCTATTCTAAGGCATATTCAGGTCAGCGTACGATTGAGTGTACATTGAATCAGAACGACATCCAAGCTGACCTTCCTAAAAAGTCTTAAATCACATGTTTGTTATTCCGTGTAACTGGAATAATGTCTGGGGAAAATGAAAGGCCACTGTCCAGATCCACTTCTCTATCCGAATAGACAACTTTATCTTGTTCAGGCAGAAGGAGATTCTTAGCCCACAGTCGTGTCGTTATGGGTAGTAGACACCTATCTCCCGTCCTTGTGACAGACAGGCAGATACATGATACCCTGTTTTCTCATGTTAAATACATTTTCAAATATTTGTTCTCTCATTGGCCGTATTTCCTCGTCTCTGTTTCACTGATAGCCTGGCTGTTCAAATTACTTCATCCTTCACCAGCGCGACCCTGAGTAAACACTATACCTATCAACAAACAAACCCTTTCTGTTGACACATTTTTTTACAGGCGAACAAACAACAGTGATATCCCCACTGACAGGGTGTATATGATAAACCAGATTAGTGTTCCTCATAATCATGAAACATACATAAAATTTACAGTTAACTGTATGCAAGTTCTAAATAACAACCTTTCATTCGTTCAAACGTTTTGATAAATCGCGAACAGGAAATTGCTGCTTTGGAATCTTTCTGCGCTTTCAGTCACGCACTGACTTCAATTTATCATCATTAATTAACAGGAGTATTTGATTGGAAGTGTATCAGAGGGGTATTTATCAATATATACTATATATATAAGGTCTAGTCCCTGTGGGGCGACGATGTCATGGCAACCTCAACTTCTTCTTTATAAGGCATTTCTACTAAATAGTCTCGTTCCACTATATAGGCTGCGCAAACTACGTCTAACGAATAACGCAGTGATCAAACGTCTGGTTGACCGAGATTTCGTGTTTAATAGGTGGAACATACGACATACGATGTGTTCTTGTTTCTCCCACTTTTAAAAATAATATAGGGGCAGGTATGTTGTGATAGTCATTATAGTCTGCTTCATATATACCTTACCTGTGTTCTTCCACATTACCTGGACTTTTACCTGTATTTACACAAACTTTGAATTTATCTCATTTCATCAATATTTCACCAATTTTACATACCATATACCATTTTTATCAGCTGGATTTGCATAGGACAGCTATTTGGTACAAAAATAAATACTAATTAGAGATATTTCACTATTTTAAATGAATACATAATGTGAAACACAATAATATAAGACTATTGGTTTTGAAGAATTTAGTAGATAATTGATGACTGCTAAATTTTCATAAATATGTTTATATGTATACATTAATTAACAAATGTCATAACAGTTAACCCTCATCAACATGGCTTGAATGGTCATTGAATGATCATATCTTTACTTATTCCCAATCAACCACCACCATGGCAAATGCACAGATTCAAGTGAAATTTCTTCGTAAAAAGTTTGGTAGACAGAACATCGCCTATAACGGATACATCTACTGTGTGAAGAATAACAGAGGAGAGCGCACCTATTGGAGATGTACCAGCTACACTGAGTATCCGGAACAACACCCCAACTGGAAATGTCCGTCATCCCCACAACCACCCACAGGACCATGCCAAGATTGTCGCCCAGGAAATCATGGATACCATTCGTACCCGCTACATGGAGGAGGTAAAGCCAATACCCAGGATCTATGATGAGGAGGTGATCAAGCTACGCAGCAACGATTGGAACGACGATACACTGTCCACGGTCCAGCATCTACCAACATTCCAGTCCAGCAAGCAGTTACTGTACAGCGCCAGACGTACCCAGACTCCACAAATACCAAAGACCATCCAGGACATCAACCTCGAGGGAAAGTGGACACAGGCAACTTTCCTTGACTTTGAGACTGCTGCCCAGAACGCCATCCGTACCGTCTCCCCAGCTGTGACACTGAAGGGCTGTTTTTTTCCATTTCACCCAGTGTATTTGGTGGAAAGCCCAGCAGACCGGAATCCAACAACTTTATGCCGACAACGACGACATCAGACTACTGGTACGACGAGCCGCTGTACTGCCCCTTGTTCCATTGGACCGCGTGGAAGATGTCTGGTTCAATCATTATTATTTTTTTTTGAGAGTTTTACGTCCTCACATTGCCTTGCGACCTTCGTTGGACGAGAAAAGATAGGAAAGAGAGTAGAAGGGATAAAGTATGCAGGAGGAAAGGCAAGGGGAATGGGTTGATAGGGTGGATATAGGAGTCGTCTGGCCTACCAACCTACATAGGGGCGCTATAATTTTGAAGACGACCCCTTTGCCTAAAATTGTCCTACCTAAAATTCGGTGGAGGAAGTTTGCCGGTCGTACAAAGATGACTGAGCGCGAATGGAAGATGACCGAGAGTGAGACGAGTCTGTTCCCAGATTAAAAAAAACCCGAAAAAAACCGTCGATCCACACCGACCTGGCCGCCCAGGATTTACTATCGAATTTGGTATTTTTGATGAGGATCTTTTTCGTGCAATATTGGACAATTCTCACACGGGCCACCATTTATAGTCCCATCCGACGGACTGTATATTAGTTCAAGAAGGCATGCAGGTGAAAAAAAATATTTTTGTAGTCCGTTCCGTTTTCAGTTCTTCATTCGTTACAATATATACCTTTATCACTTTACAATTGTCCACTTTCGTATAAGTCTCATCATAGCTTTCACCTTGTACATAATGTACCTATCCTCGTTCGGGCTTCTTTTGTTGTTTTTGTAAAGCGTGACAGTTAGTAGGGTAAAAAGGAGGGAAGGGATGGAGGTGCATAGGGTAGTATGTATTGTTACATTTGTTACGAGGGGAGGTGGGGGGGGGGGGGGGTGAAAAAAGTGATGAGTATCAAGAGCTGTGCTTATGGTTTGAGTTGTGTTGGACCAGGGAGGGACGGGTGATGGGTGAGGTTTAATTTGTAGGCCGTATATTACCCTATATAGATGTGTTCTGACCAGTAGAGCCCTACCGGTCCTCCGGGATCCGGCGCCCTAGGTATGAGCCCGAGTCTCAACTAAACATCTTTGGTGTATCGGTATGAATAAACAGTATCCATGTTTACCACTCCTAGCATAATAGTAGGACTAGCCATATATATGTGAAGAGGTGAACTAGCCCCAAGGGTGTGTCTAAAGGTACGCAGTATTGCAGTCCCCAAAATTGCACTCTTGCAGTCTAGCCCATATTACCTATATTAATGGTAAGCATTGAAACTGGATATATAGTGTTTAGATACTAATTGTATTTGTGTATATTTTTAGACATTGTAGAAAAACAATATAAATGTGGTTTTATGAGTTTTAGTTTGATTACGCGGGTGTTTTATTCCCACAACTACACAGATCATTCCCTCCGTAGAGGTCACCTGACGAGATGAGAAGCTGTGACTGTTGTAGGTCCTATGGAATTCGTTTTATATTATTTAGTTTGATTACGCGGGTGTTTTATTCCCACAACTACACAGATCATTCCCTCCGTAGAGGTCACCTGACAAGGTGAGAAGCTGTGACTGTTGCAGGTCCTATGAAATTCGTTTATGTTTTAGTTTTATTTCATTTTTGTTTTATTCCCACAACTACACAGATCATTCACTTTAACAAGTACACCTGACGAGGTGAGAAGCTGTGACTGTAGCGGGTCTTATCAATTTAATTTTATGATTTATCTGAATTTAATATTCTCGTGCGTTATCTGGTTGCAAAGGGATGGGGCACAGAGGAGAAGGCCCCAAACCTCTTGGGACCTCAGTATACACCTATTAATGGATGAGTCAGTAGTAACCCACCCTGGTGTAGTCTCCCTTGGTATCCGGGGGAACCTATGGTACAGAGTTGAATGTGTTATGTTATATGTTAGTTTGGTTGTTATAAGCATCTGAGACAAGGCGGGCAGCAGATGAATCATAACTGTACTCCGTTTTTTACTGTGTGTAAATCTTAAGACCTAATAGTTGGTTTATTAAGTTTTACCAATAATATCAATTAAAAATTTTCAATTAGATATGACGCTGGATAACTGTGGGATAGGAGACAGATCTATTGATCGGTAACTCCCCGCCTGAGGTCGGAACAAAGACGTTGCAGAAACCTATTGTCTATCTGAGGATTCTATATCTATATAATTACACATGTGTGTTATCTAGATCTTATATAACCGTTATTGTATGTCTCTTGTTTAAGATTTATACGAGATATATTCTAAATCATAACGTTTGATCCTGCATCCAACCCTTGTTTTTAAAAAGTGACTTTCCCGCCAGCAGGGTGTGTGGTATCTTTATTAAGTCACAGTATCAATAATGGTTTAATAACTTTGAGTAGTTCTATACATTGCTGGAGCCCGTATGGTGTTATTTTAAAAGTCTATGAATGTAGGTTATTGATTTAAGATATTTTAGAACCAGTTGTTGTACTATTTTCTGTTTATCCAGTGATTCTAATAATTGACTAAATGAAGTTATAGATAATTTATTGGTGTTAAGGTCCTGGAAAAGTTCAGTACGTGCTATTGTGTGTTCGGGGCACGAGAAGAGAACATGTTCAATTGTCTCTTCGTTATTACAATATGAACAGTTTGGGGGATGATCTTTTACCATGATATGAATGTTAGAGTTTAGTTTAGTTTTTCCTAGCCTTAGTCTAGTAATGATGACGTCTTCTTTTCTACTATAACCGTATAAGTTTTGGTTTTGGTTTGGTATGTCTATTACTTGTCGAAGGTTATTATGGTTATTTTGTCTTTTCCAGATGTTTTTCCAATTTTTGGTCTATTGATTTGTTAATTAGTGAATAGACTTCCGTTTTAGATAGTTTGACGTCTATATCTATTTCGTCGCGGGTTAGTGATTGTTTGGCTAGCTTATCTGCTTTTTCATTACCAGGTATATCTACATGCGATGGTACATATGCTAATGTTATTGATAAGCCCTGATCTTCGAGCAGTTGTAGACAGCATGATATTGAATTAAGAGTGACGGGCCTGTTACTGTTTCTATTTTCTATAGATTGTATGGACGAAAGGCTGTCCGATAGGATAACTGCCCCGCCTGGCTTAATTTGATCTATCACACGTAGTGCTAGCCATATAGCTGTTAGTTCACTGGAGTAAACAAAGCAGTGGTCAGATATTCTTAGTGATATATTTATGTTATCGTCAGGAGAATAGACTCCTAAACCTACTCTATTATTTGTTGGATTTTTAGAGCCATCGGTATAGTATTTAGAGCAATTTTGGAATTTGTCTTCAATTGTTGCTAGTGCTATTGTTTTGGCTCCTATTGGATTCGACTTTTTGTCTGTGATTTTAAGAATTTCGTAATTTATCTCGGGTTCGCATAGGAGCCATGGAGTCAATGTATTTTGACAGTTTTCGTCTATATGTATTTCTTCTAATTTATGTTTCCTAATCAAATCATTAACCTGGTGATCGTATGCAGGTTTTTGGTGCTGTTTTAGCTTCTTTCTGTAAGTAGTTGTACTAGCTTTGGTTACTAATTTATTAGGAGGGAAGTCTGGACCCAATGTTTGTGTTCTAGCCCAATATTTTAGAATTAGTTTTTCTCGTCTTAGTTTAAATGTCATTTCGCCCGATTCAGCTAGAAGACTTATTGATGGTGTATTTTTGATTGCTCCTAACGCTATCCTGAGTGCTTTATGTTGTATGATATCAAGCGAGTTGAGTATATTGTCTGAGGCCGAATTATAAATTTGACACCCGTTATCGAGTTTTGATCGAATTAGTGCTTTATATATGTTTAGTAGGGTGTGTTTATTTGACCCTAGATTATTACCTGAAACGTAGACCATTGTATTAAAGGGTTTTTGCACCTTTCTTGGATGTATTGAATATGTGGTTTCCATGACAGTTTAGGGTCTAAAATCATTCCTAGATATTTTACTTTTTTGGCATACTCGATACGCTTATCGCCTAGATATAAGTCTGGAGTTCTGGTTCGTCTAGAGAAGGGCATTGCTACGGTTTTTTCTTGTGAGATCTTAAAACCCCATTGGTCTGCCCAATCTTGTATAACGTCTAATGTTTTTTGAACATTGTTGCCATTGTGGCCAATTATCTTATTAGTGCTCCATATGCTGGTGTCGTCTGCAAATTGGGCAACATAGGGAAACGTTTAAGGTGCTCATTTAATTTATTCATAAATATATTAAATATAGTAGGGGTTATAACGCTGCCCTGTGGCACTCCATTGTCTAGTGTTTTGATGTCGGAGTTAATGTTATTTATCCTTACTTGGATCTTTCGATCTTTTAAAAAGTGAGTGATGAACCGAAGCATGTTTCCGGTAATTCCTACATCTTTTAGTGACGTTAATAGTCCTTCGTGCCAGACTAAATCGTAGGCTTTTTCTGAATCTAAAAATACCGCTATAGCATGAAAATTTTTACTGAGAGAGTTTTTTTTATTTCCGATGTTAACCTGTTAGTGAGTCTAATGCAGACCTATTATTCCTAAATCCGCTTTTGTTTTCGCTAATTGTTTTATTGTGTTCAAGATGATATTTTAATCTATTGTTTATCATTGTTTCTAATGTTTTACATAGGTGGGATGTTAAGGCTATTGGTCTATATGATGCTGGATTTTCTTTATCTTTACCTGGTTTGTATATAGGTATAAATACTGCGTTATTCCAGGAAGATGGGTAGTTACCTGTTCGCCAGATGGTGTTTATAAGGTCTAAAATGATGTCGTTAATACCTTCTGTGCATTCTTTAAGAATGGTATATGATAGATAATCGATGCCCGGTGATGTACTTTTCTTTGAATTTAGCGCCCTAAGATATTCCGCATTTGAAAACGGGCTATTTAAAGGTGTTATTTCGGCGCCAGCATCTTAAAGATTGGTCTTAATTTGATCGATTTTCTTACTTTTATTTGTCAAAAATTCTTCAGTACAATTGGAGAAGCTACTCGCTTTTTGAAATTGTTCTGCCAAAATATTAGCTTTTTCTAAGTTGGTTTTGCCTTCAGCGTTTTTACCTAAAATTGGCATATCTCTGGGTGGAACGTCCTGAATGGCCCTGATCTTATTCCATACAGTTTTTGTGTCGGTTTTATCATTTAGAGAGTTACAGAACTCTATCCAATGGTTTTCTCTTGTTTTCTTAATTGTTTTACTGTATTTGTTCTTAGCTATTTTGTAACATTTAAGATTACTTTCTGAAGGGTCTTTTTTACATTTAGACTCCCACCTACGTTGTATACGTTTATTAATAGTGCAATCCTCATTCCATCAGGGGTTATGTTTTCGTTCTTTCGTTTTACCTGAGGATTTTGGAATGCACTTATTAGCGATATCTATTAGTGTTTCTGTTAGGTTATTTGTGTATGTATTTACGTCGTTGTGTTTGACATTGTTTATTAAAATGAGGGAGCAGAGTGATTTGAACTTTTCCCAGTTTGCTTTCGCGAATAGCCATTTTAGAGAAAATTCAATTTTATTTCTTATAGGCTCGAGTCCGAATTTACATATGATTGGATAATGATCAGAGCCTAATGTGCTGGAATTTGTCGTCCAGTAATCTAATGAGTTTGCTATGGAGGGGGTAGTGACCGTTAAAACGATATGTGAGGAGCTACCGGTATGTATATCTATGCGCGTAGCAAGATGTGGGTCGTTAATAACTGTCAAATTATTTTCAGTTAAAAAATCCTCAACAATGGTACCCCTATTAGATGTTGAATTACTTCCCCATAGTGTGTTAGCCGCGTTAAAATCTCCGGATATGATACAGTGTACCTAATTTTTAAAGACATTGATCATAGAGTTTAAGTCGTCTTTATTTATAGTTACACTGGGACTAATTTATATATTAAATATTGCCGTAATTTTATTGTTGCTATGTATGTCCGGTTCAACGCACTGGAGGACCTAGAAGATGCTGACGTACCACAAGGCACTACTTCATTCACAGATTACGTCGTCACACAATGGATAGAGCGCAACCAACAACTCTGGAGCCATTACGAGATCGAGAGCCCCCGGACAACCAACCACATCGAAGGATGGCACAGGAAACTGAAGAAGAAAGTGGAACACTCGCACCCGAACATCTTCAGCATCATACGCGTATTCCAGGAGATCCAGGCCACCAACGAGATAACGCGCATCCAACACGCCTCCGGAGGACAATCCAGACCCAGAGCCAAGCGATACAGAAGCATCGACAGCCGCCTTACCCAACTGAAGGAACGCTTGGAGACCGGTATCATTGATGTCATTGAGTACGCTGAGACAGCATCCCATCTTCTCCATTTAGAGTAATAACTTTGTAGACCATTCAATACAAATGTGTGTCAATATGTACCAGAACATTTCATACAAATTTATCATCTATTATCTAGTGCTATGTATTACTTGTTGTGCATGTATGTTTAAATATTATGAATAATTTATCATCAATTCTCTAGTGCTATGTATTACTTGATGTGCATGTATGTTTAAATATTATGAACAATTTATCATCAATTCTCTAGTGCTATGTATTACTTGTTGGGCATGTATGTTTAAATATTATGAATAATTTGTCATCAATTATCTAGTGTTATGTATTACTTGTTGTGCATGTATGTTTAAATTTTATGATTAATTCATCATCAATTATCTGTGTTTAAGTTTTATGAATTTATGATTAATTCATCATCAGTTATCTAGTGTGTTTATGCTAAGTTTTCTACTTATTAATATTAAATATTTGTGATTTTCATTTGTTTTTTAAACTGCAATTATCTAATGATAAATAACGTAAATATACTTTTTTACTTAATGATATTTCTTGAACTGGGATATATTATTAAAAAATTATCTATAATATTGAGATCTACTTCTATATAGCTCATGTAGTTTGACTTAGTGTGAAAATACAGGTAAATATCTACCTGTACATGTGTATTTTGCTAGAACAGACTATAATTGGTGTGTCATTGTTCTCAAGTGTTTATATAAATCATTTGATATCCAAACAGTTGGAGAAACAAGAACAAACCCGACATACAACCGAGGTAAATACAGATAAACAACCGACGGAAATACAGATATAAAACAGTTGTAAATACAGATATACAACAGACGTAAATACAGATATAAAACAGACGTACATACAGTTATACAACAGGCTCAAATACAGACACACAACAGACGTTAATACAGATATACAACAGACGTTAATACAGATATACAAAAGACGTAAATACAGATATACAACAAACGTTAATACACATATAGAACAGACGTTTATACAGATATACAACAGACTCGAATACAGATATACAACAGATGTTAATACAGATATACAACAGATATAAATACAGATATGCAAGAAACGTAAATACAGAAATACAACAGACGTTAAAACAGATATACAACAGACGTCAATACAGAGAAAACACAGACGTACATACAGATATACAACAGACGTAAATACAGACATACAACATATATACAACAGATATAAATACAGATATACAACAGACATCAATACAGATATACAACAGATTCAAATACAGATATACAACATATGTTAATACAGATATACAACAGACGTAAATACAGATATACAACAGATATAAATACAGATATACAACAGACATCAATACAGATATACAACATATTCAAATACAGATATACAACATATGTTAATACAGATATACAACAGACGTAAATACAGATATACAACAGACGTCAATACAGATATACAACAGACGTAAATACAGTTATACAACAGGCTCAAATACAGACACACAACAGACGTTAATACAGATATACAACAGACGTTAATACAGATATACAAAAGACGTAAATACAGATATACAACAAACGTTAATACACATATAGAACAGACGTTTATACAGATATACAAGAGGCTCAAATACAGACACACAACAGACGTTAATACAGATATACAACAGACGTTAATACAGATATACAAAAGACGTAAATACAGATATACAACAAACGTTAATACACATATAGAACAGACGTTTATACAGATATACAACAGACTCGAACACAGATATACAACAGATGTTAATACAGATATACAACAGATATAAATACAAATATACAAGAAACGTAAATACAGAAATACAACAGACGTTAAAACAGATATACAACAGACGTAAATACAGAGAAAACACAGACGTAAATACAGATATATAACAGACGTATATACAGACATACAACAGATGTAAATACCGCTATACAACAGACGCAAATACAGATAAAAAACAGACTTTAATACAGATTTACAACAGATGTTTACACAGATATAAAACAGACGTCAATACAGATACACAGCAGACGTAAATAAAAATATACAACAAATGAAAATACCGCTATACAACAGACTTAAATAAAGATATACAACAGACTTAAATACAGATATACAACAGACGTTTATACAGATATACAACAGACTCGAATACAGATATACAACAGATGTTAATACAGATATACAACAGATGTAAATACAGATATACAAGAAACGTAAATACAGAAATACAACAGACATTAATACAGATATACAACAGACGTCAATACAGAGAAAACACAGAAGTTAATTAAAATATACAAGAGACGTAAATACAGATATATGACCGACTCAAATACAGATACATAACAGACGTAAATACAGAAATGCAGCAGACGTCAATACAGATATACAACAGACATTAATACAGACGTAAATACAGATATACAACAGACGTAAAATACAGATAGACAAAACATGTTAATACAGATATACAACAGACGTTAATACAGAAACAAAACAGACCTTAATACAGATACACAACAGAAGTAAATATAGATATACAACATACGTAAATACAGATACACAACAGACGTAAATACAAAAATACAGCAGACGTCAATACAAATATATAACAGACGTAAATACAGATATACAGTATTATAAAACAAGCGTAAATATTCAGAAATACAACTGGTGCAAATACAGATATACAACAGATGTAAAAACAGATATACAACAGATGTAAATACAGATATACAAGAAACGTAAATACAGATATACAACAGATGTAAATACAGATACACAACATCGTAAATACAGAAATACAACAGACGTTAATACATATATACAACAGACGTCAATAGAAGTATACAACAGACGTTAATACTGATATACAACAGACGTCAATACAGTTATACAACAGACGTCAATACAGATATACAGCAGACGTTGATACAGATATACAACAGACGTACATACAGATATACAACAGACGTCAATACAGATATACAACAGACGTCAATACAGATATACAACAGACATTAATACAGACATACAGCAGACGTCAATACAGATATACAGCAGACGTCAATACCGACATACAACAGACGTCAATACAGATATACAACAGACATTAATACCGACATACAACAGTCGTCAATACCGATATACAACAGACGTCAATACCGATATACAACAGACGTCAATACCGACATACAACAGTCGTCAATACAGATATGCAACAGACTTCAATACAGATATACAACAGACATTAATACAGACATACAACAGACTTCAATACAGATATACAACAGACGTCAATACAGATATACAACAGACATTAATACCGATATACAACAGACGTCAATACAGATATACAACAGACGTCAATACAGATATACAACAGACGTCAATACAGATATACAACAGACGTCAATACCGATATACAACAGACATTAATACCGATATACAACAGACGTCAATACAGATATACAACAGTCGTCAATACCGATATACAGCAGACGTCAATACCGACATACAACAGACTTCAATACAGATATACAACAGACGTCAATACAGATATACAACAGACATTAATACCGATATACAACAGACGTCAATACAGATATACAACAGTCGTCAATACCGATATACAGCAGACGTCAATACCGATATACAGCAGACGTCAATACAGATATACAACAGACGTCAATACAGATATACAACAGACGTCAATACAGATATACAGCAGACGTCAATACCGATATACAACAGACGTCAATACAGATGTACAACAGACGTCAATACAGATATACAACAGACGTCAATACAGATATACAACAGACGTCAATACAGATATACAGCAGACGTCAATACCGATATACAGCAGACGTCAATACAGATATACAACAGACGTCAATACAGATATACAACAGACGTCAATACAGATATACAACAGACGTCAATACAGATATACAACAGACTTCAATACAGATATACAACAGACGTCAATACAGATATACAACAGACGTCAATACAGATATACAACAGGAGTAAATACAAATATGAAACAGACGTCAATACAGATATATAACAGACTCGAATACAGATATACAACAGACGTTACAACAGATACAACAACTGTTTTCAAGTTCAACTGAGAAACTGGGTCCCCAAGGGCTGTGACCAGACCCTGACATCAATGCTAATATCATGATACCATTTGTCTCTTTATGCCAAGCAATTGGTTAGGAAGTCTACAAGGGCATGGCAGATCCTGGAATCAAATCAAATTAAAGTCTTTTCCTTTTTCCCCTATTGGGCCTCGCCCAGCCTGTCTCTGGGGGACAGAGTCACCATTTATACAAAATCTGTTTTCCTTCTCCAAATGATGTTTCTGACCAAATTTGGTTCAAAACCATTCAGTACTTTATGACTAGTAGGCATTTAAAATGCTTTTCCTCAAATTACTTATTTTCCAAACCCCTCCGGCCCAAGGGGGAGGGGGGGGGGGGGTCAGTAGCACCATTTATACAAAATCTGTTTACTCCCTTAAAGGATGTTTCTGACCAAATTTGGTCTGCCTCCCTTCAGCCCCAGGGAGGCAGAGTCAACATTTATACAATATCTGTTCCCCTCCTCCAAAGGATGTTTCTGACAAAATTTGGTTCAAATCTATTCAGTACTTTATGACGAGTAGGCATTTGAAATGCGTTTCTTCTATTTCTCCTATTGGGCCCCGTCCCTTTGGAACCCAAGGGGGTCAGAGTCCCCATTTATACAAAATCTATTCCCTTCCCCCACAGGATGTTTCTGACCAAATTTAGTTCAAAACCTTTCAGTACTTTATGACAAGTAGGGATTTAAAAGTCGTCCTCTATTTCCTCTATTGGGCCCCGCCCCTCAGGCCTCAGTGGGGTCAGACCTACCGTTGAAACAAAATTGAATCCCCTTTACTCAAGGTTCCTTCAGACCAAATTTGGACAATATCCTGTCATTCCTACAGAAGAAGAAGGATTTTAAAGAATTTACTATATTTTCCCTATTGGGCCCCGCCCCTGAGGCCCTAGGGGGTCAGACCAACCATTTATACAAGATTTAATCCCATTCACCCAAGTATGTTTGTGGCCAAATTTAATCAAATTACGTTGTGTAGTTCAGGACTAGTAGGGATGTATAGGAAAAGTTGACAGACGGACGACGGACGACGGACCATGGCATAAGCTCACCAGCCATTCGGGCCAGGTGTGCTAAAAACCGAACGAATGCATAGCCGGAGAAAATTATTGTCATTTATTTACATAAATAGGAGAATAACTTTCTGAACAAGGGTCGAAAGTCAAATTTACTTCAGGAGCATCTTCATACTGTACCCTCTAGCTATTCCCACACAATTTTAAAAAGATCCGTTGAAAACTGAGTAAATGCACAGCCGGAAAAAAATTGTGTTCATTTATATTAAAGAGGAATAACTCTTTGAAAAGGTTTAAAGAATAAAAAAGGTCGAAAATGCAAATTTACTTCAGCGGGCACATTTACATATTGTACTGTCTTTTCTCACAAGCTTTTAAAAAAAGATCAGTTGAAAACTGAGCGAATGGATAGCGGGACAAAATTGTGGTCATCATTTACATAAAAACGCTTAAATACAGATATACAACAGACGTAAATACAGATATACAACAGACGTAAATACAGATATACAACAGACGTTAATACAAACACCCAATAGACGTTAAGACAGATATACAACAGAGGTTAATACAAGGGGCCAACTCATACCCTCCGCCCCCTTAAATTTAATTGTACAACAAATGCACATATTCATACTGTACTGTCTATTCCCACAAAACTTTAAAAATCCATTGAAAACTGAGCAAATGCATAGCCGGACAAAATTGTGGTCATTTTTTTTACATTAAAAGGAGAATAACTTTCTGAAAAGGGGTCGAAAATCAGATTTTCTTCAGAGGACACATCCTTCACACTGCACTGTCTATTCCTACAAAATTAAAAAAAAAGATCCGTTGAAAACTAAGCGAATGCATAGCCGGATAAAATTGTGGTCATTTTTTAAACAAAAAGGGGAATAACTTTCTGAAAAAGGGACGAAAATCAGATTATTTTCAGGGGGCAGAACTTCATACTGTACTGTCTTTTCTCAAAATTTTTAAAAAGATCCGTTGAAAACTGAGCGAACGCATAGCCGGACAAAATTTTGGTCATTCCTTACATCGAAATGGAAATAACTTTCTGAAAAAGGCTCGAAAATCAAATCTACTTCAGAGAGCACAACTTCATACTTTATTGTCTAATCCTACAAAAGTTTTAAATAGATCCGTTGAAAACTGAGCGAATGCAAAGCCGGACAAAATTGTGGTAATTTTTCACATAAAAAGGGGAATAACAATAACATTTTGAAAAAGGGGTTGAAAATCAGATTTACTTCAGGGGGCACATCTTCATACTGTGCTGTCTACTCTCACATTTTTTTTAAAAGATCCGTTGAAAGCTGCGCAAATGCATAGGTGGACAAAATTGTGTTCATTTAGGGGAATAACTCTCTGAAAAGGGTAAAAAATACAAAGGGTCGAAAAAGCAAATTCACTATATTGACAATTTTAACATATTGAACTATCTATTCCCTCAAAACTTGAAAAAAAGATCTGTTTAAAACTGAACGAATGCATAGCCGGAACAAATTGTGGTCAATTTTCAAACAAAAAGGAGAGTAACTCTCTGGAAAAGAGTCGGAAATCAGATTTTCTTCAGGGGGCAGATATTGAGTGAGTTGTCATATATTCGTTAATGATATAATCGTGAACAGCAGAACTAATGAAATAGCAAATACTTACACTAGCAGTGGTTTAAGAATAAAGAAACAGGCATAGGGTGGTTTAATTCTAGAAACTTAAATCCACAATGGAGCAACAATGTCATAATCAAATGTTTCAAGAAGCAGTGGTATGATCAAACGATTCCTCTTTGTTTAACCACCACTGCTAAATTAAACAGTCCAAAAATGATACATTTTTTACAATCACACACTGATAGGCACACATCTAAATATATATTAGAACTGTTTGGTCATTATATGATTTACCCTCATTTCATCGTAAATTATTCTGTAGCTTGCAGCATAATTAGGTATGTGTTACTGTTTTATTTGTCCATATTGTCCTGATAGAGAAATGTGCTTTGCTGCAACCCTTATTGGGATTAATTGCTTATTGTTATCATCATAACATTAAGGTAAACCTTATTTTATTTTAATTAGAAAATAGCATTCACTAAGAGTCGGTGCCATCATAAATCATAATAAGACGAAATTTATTTTGACACCTTGTTCCTGCGATACCAATGAATCTAAATTTAATAATACACTGTAGCCTGTCTGATACACACATTTACCATGAAAACCTGTATTGTCCTGCAGGGTAAAGAATACCTGGTATGAATACTCATGTTGCATCAATGTTGTACTACCTAGGTTGTTCTATTCATCCAGCAAATCCTAAAACTCCTGTGTCAGCAAGTTGTACTCTCATAGTTACTGGGTTGTACAACAAACATCTAGTTTTCAAGTTAACTTGAGTCTATGTATTAACAAAGCACCATCTCTATTGAAAACTGGGCAGACGTCTATGAATATGTAAGAATATTGAAATACTTTTGTTTTATGGGTTAGCTTAGAGCATTGCTTTAAAAGAACGGATACAGCCCCTCATGTCCTCTTTGTGTAAAAAGATGGTATACTATATCATGTTTAAACTTTCGTCATTTCTACATAATAATTTTAAAAAAAATAGTACGAAATTCATTAAAACGCCATTAAATTTAAAACGCGAATTTCAAAGATCCTGACTCATCGCAAATATCCTTTTCATTGACAAATTTACCGGCTACGAATTCCTTTTAAATTTTCACTGATTTGAGCAAAGACATTCGGCCAAATTATAGTAAAAGGATTTGGGTGCATCGGAACCGGAAATGTATGATACACTGCTCCAAAAATTGTACTCTGCTAAACAATTATACATAGTATGGTTGGTCGGGTGGTGCAGTAGATAGCGCATTTGCCTTTCACCAAGGCGGCCGGGGTTCGATTCCCCGACTGGACGTGAAAAGGTATGGGGTCACCTGCCCAACCACGTGGGTTTTCTCCGGGTTCTCCGGTTTCCTCCCACAATAAGACCCTCGCGCGCTAACATCCGGGCCAACAAGAGTGATTGATATAAGTTGGATAACTTGTTTCATAATTGTTGTAAAATAAATAAAGTTTATATTAAACAATTATACAAAAAAACACCATTTTCCCGTATTTCACTGTGCGTAATATTTCGTATGTGTTACATTTATCCATGTATGGTATTTTAAAATGTCAAGCAGGTTCTTATAAACAAAATAAGGGATAACATGTTTCTGTGTGATAATTCCTTGTCTTCGTTATGGAGCCATTTCTGAACCTTGCCATACACTCTTACAAAACGTCACAAAAAAGTTCATAGTCCAGGCCTCATGGACCTTTTAAATGTTTCAACACTGTTTCAGGAGAGTATGATGGGATGCTATACATGACATCTACTTTGGATTAAATCAGGTCGGGGACAAAATCCCATTGTTCGTGAAAGAGGTCTTTATCCAAGCCTTCAGTATTAGGACTAAAACTGACATGGCTTACTCTTTAATTGGTTGGTCTTCAATCGAAGCGTACATAGATTTTAGGAAGCTTTTGTTCCTTGGTCGACTTTGCAGAATGCATAGAAAAGATTGAATCCATACAATATTTCTAAAACGTCTTCTAATGTATCGTTTGTATAATTTTTGTCAAAGTAATTTCATTCCTGACATTGTTAGAATACTTGGTAAGTATGATTTGTTCGAGTATATACTAAAGTATATTTCTGACGCTCTTTTTCCAAGTAAAATATTGTGGAAATTATTGGTGTACCAGATAGTATATAATAGAGAAGAATCCATGATGCATGAGCGAATGAACAGTGACTCTGACTTCAAAAGATAAAGTTGTGCATAGACATAAGATCTACCAATGTTAATGAACTGTGTCATTTTTGTGGTATTTACACAATGATATTACCACGCATATCGTTTTCCGTTGTACAAAATCTGAGAAACTTAGAGACGATCTTTGGTGCCTTATCAGTACTAAGTTTGATATAGAGTTAAAAGCTTATTTGCACTCTTTGTCAGATTATAATTTAATTCACATACTACAAGGTGGAATTCTTCTTTATCAGAGTGATCTCGATTATGAAAATTTCATTTTGATTTGTGCTATTTCTGTTGATAAAATGATGAAAATGTATAATTAATGAAATTGTACAAGGCAATTCTGTAAACGGATCACTCTTGCTACATGACATTGTTTTGATTGTGTATATATTTATCTGTTTATGAATTTACTATTAATTAATTTATATATATGTTCTGCCTATAGATGAAAACGATATTTAATGTTTTGAGTGTACATAATTATATTTGATTATGAATTGACTATTAATTAACTTGTATATATGTTCTTGTAGCTGTTCAAATTGAAGGAAATAAAGAAATAATAATAAAGTATCATAGCGACATGTCACATATTTGTCCTTCATATGTCTGTGTACCGGAAAAGGAGTTCGACCCCCATCCCTCGCGGAGAGCTCCAGGACACAAACGTGTTGTTATTGTTACTGAGGGAGGCTTTACTCCTTGGAAATGATGTACACATGCTTTGCAACAGTTTCTTTGCGTACCTCTACATAGGCAGACTTAAGCATTATTATTTCTACTATGGTGGAACCTGTTTGTTAAAGCAGCTAGTGCAGACTATAACATTTACATTTTTTTGACGTTTTGTACTGTTTATAAGTTAAAATTAACATGGTTATGTTTTATAACAGCAGCGTCCAAAGATTATAAGACTCTTTCATATGCGTGTATGTAGGATAGGGATATTCCACCCTCGGGGTCACAAAATGTGGTGAAACCCGAGGCTTGCCGAGGGTTTTAACACATTTTGTGATCCCGATGGTGGAATATCCCTATCCTACATACACACATAATGAAAGAGTCTTTTTCTCTCATATCAACTGCCCAAATAAGCTCAAAAACCATGAAATATGTTTAAACAGGCTACCATTTTGAAATTTCAACTTTTTCCTTGAGCTTTTTTGACGAAAACGAATTAGACAGCGAGTTTAAGCATACCCTATATTTGCAAACAATGTTTGAGCAGAAAAATTAATCTCCTCTTCCTGGTGTTTATGGTTAAAATTTTGTGAAAGGTTTTAATTTTATCACGCCGTCGTTTTCTCTTTCCGGCATCAGAGTTTACCGTATTCGTGACGTCACGTCATTGTTGAGCCATTGTGACGTCACGTCGCGTGAAATGCTATGTAAGATAGATTTTTCTTACATAGCTTTCTTACATGGGCAAACTCTATCCAACATGGCGAGATATGAGAGAATTATGTATCCAAGATGTGTCTTGTATCAAAAGATAAACGTGTGAAAGTTAAAGCAATATTTGTAATTTTTTTATTAACTGTTCTGTCTGAAATTATTTTTGGTGCATCAATTTGAAATTTGAAGAACGCACATTACAAAATAAGCAAAACGCTCATTACAAAATAAGCTACATGTATGTATTCGATGATTTCTAAGACATTGACCGTGCGGAATAGGGACCCTTGAGCAAGAAAACCTATATACAGCGCATGAGGAAAGATCGTTTATTGTGTCGCTACAAAAGAAAAAAAATGAAAAGGAACCGGTCTGAATGCGCTAAACCATTCTTCCAGTTGAAACTTTAGCATCTATCCGCCCGAAATTGTCCATATATCTGTAATCTGGGGCCAGAAGATCTTGGTGACGCATTACTCTATTATAATCAAAGAGAGCATACGGAGAGAGTGTGGGAAATGCTGTTTCTACACCTTTTCTACAGGATTCAAATGTTTTTAGTATGTTATGCGGTCCTCGCAAGACTTAATCGTATTCTATTGTTTGTGAATTCGTCCTCGGATAAACCTGATGGACTTCTACCCCCTAGACGTGTCCATGAAGGTAAAGGCTCCCTTCGGAATTTCGGAGAAGCAGGACTGTATTTGTGGATTGTGTATCAAAGGGGTACATGCCCATCAAAAATGTAAATTTTATTTTGTAAATGGATCTTTCGTGTTACCTTTATACAGTTTCGATAGAAGATGAAATACTAATGACGCTGAGAGTATTGTGACGTCACAATTGGCGACGCGTCACAAAGCTGGTCGTCCGTTCTCTTGTTTGAATGCAGGAGATTCGAAATTTTGGCGGTCTAAGGGTTAAATCATATTTTCAAAGATAGCCCGAGGTTCATTTTCCCCTGACACCAAACTTTAACAATTTGACAGAAAAATGTACATAGATGTTTTCTAAATGTCTTAATTTGATGTCGATCAATGCATATTGCTATTGATTGGGACGTTTTTCCCGAAAATATTTTATCTAAACTCTTCAAAAGTGTATATTTACATTTGCGCTGCAACTCGCTATATGAAGATTACCAGCAAAAATGCCTTTCATAAAAGTATGAAAGCAGTGGTTTTCGAGACGTAGCACGTGGTTTAATTATGACGTCATAGATCAAACTTGTTCAATGAGAGTCTTGTCGCGTCGCTTCGAATAACATGAAGAATGACCTTGCGTCAAACGCTCCAATGACTAATTATTATCATTGGCGCCAATTTTATTCAAGCTGGGCTGTTCCGCCAATGTCGTTAAAATGACGACACATATACAAACGCAGGTAATAAACTATTAATTGGAAAAAATATAAATGAAATTAAGCAATTGTTCTATAGTAAAAAGCCTAGCGGGCTTCATTCAATATGGATGTAAGATCATGTAACGGCTGACCTTTCACAGCACTATGAAAGTTAAAAAAATGACTTTCAATCCCTTTAAAATCAACTGTAAAAAACTCTGTTAAATTCCTACGCTAGCTGTTGCAATGTCTCAGGCCCCTTTGGAAACTCGGACTTTGATAGGTTTTGAACTTTTCATACGGAATTAAGCAGTGCTTAATAAAGAGATTTTTAGAACATCTTTTCAAAATGAGCAACAGTGAAATAGGATGTTTTTCTAGAATCCAGAACTATGAATCATTTTGTAAATCCTTTTCAATGCAAAATTAAACCGGCATGTGTCAGTAATACGTCTCTCGTGTAACCAACTGAAGTACAGAAGTGGCCAGATTGATTAGTGCCGGTTATTAAAACTTGTCGTAGTGTAATTGTCCTCTACCGCGTCATCTAGAAAAATATATTTATTACAATGTACATTTTGCGAAAATATGGTTCAATTAAAACAGTGCATCATCTCGTTTCTAGTTATATGAGTACGAATAAACACGTCTTGCATATCTTTTAAAATATTCAGAATACATATTTTACAATTTCAATGAAACATTAGTAGCAGTGATCAACATTTAAGCAATAATATTTTTAATGATGTTATATTATTTGCGACTCAGTTTTATTAGAGTAGAGACAACATTTATTTGTGTTAAGTCCCATAGTAAAAACATGTTGGTCACATTGCCCTGTAATTAGGTAGTTGGCGACCCTAGTCAAGTATGTAGCAATGTAATCCAAAGTCCAACCACTTCACACACAAAATCCTGTATATATGGAAATGCTGGTGTTAGTAAATAGGACACTTCTATTAATACCATTTAAAATGACGAGGTTGGTCATTGCTAATGATAGTACCGGTTGTGCTGTCACATTGATAACAAGCACGTGGCGCGCATTACGTCACACATTAACATCAGTTGATTGACACGTGTGACGTCGGTATAGACATAAAGCACCACAATAAGTGACGTCAGCATTCATACTGGTACCAAAGGTAGAAAATATGCAAATATTCACACTTCTACTGAAAATGAAACTTTGCTTATTTCGACTTTCTTTTTCATAGGTGTACACAAAAAGAAAATTAGTCTCCCGCCAAAAATGTTGAAAAAAACCCAACAAATTCAGTGCCTTGGTAATCTGTTCTCTACTGCTCTCTGATTAGCGCGAATATAGTTAACATGATATTTAAACAGAATAAGCAATACGTATATCTAGTATAGCTATTAAATGGTTCTGTGATCGGTGTCAGGACGTTATTAACAGTTACGTGGGATGTGACGTCAGCATTAATAACTAATGCAGTGGCATACATGTATAAAGTCCAATATAACATTGATGGGTTTGTAAGATGAATGATGCATATAAATCCCGGCTCTATTCATAATCATCATTCATCTTACAAATACATGTGCCGTGAATGTTTTAAGCCTACCTCAAATGATGAGTTTGTCATTATAAAATGACTCTTGAAATCTACCAACGAATATAGTGAGATAAATTCTTCAAAGTAACTGAGGATCCGTGTTGGGTCCTTAATATCATGTAATTGTTTTAGTACCAATTATAAAGCAATATTGGTTGATCTTAAAACTGCTGCTGACACATTTGTAAACGAATCTACAGTGTCGTCTGCCACTCTGATTATGTCCTCCATATTGGCGGCCATATTGAAATTGTTTTACGCGAGCGCAGCGTTCAGTGAGCACAAAACGTTCCCCAACAAAACGCTCGCGAACGTTCTCGCTACCGAACGCACCTCTGTACCGTACACATATTACGTCATCACTGATAACGGTACCGTGGCATATGGCATCATCACTGATAACAGTACCGAGACACAATGTCATGACGTCATAACTGAAAACGGTACCGTGACATATGACGTCATCACTAATAACGGAACCTTGACATATGACGTCATCACTGATAACGGTACCGCGACATATGACGTCGTTACTGATAACGGTAGCGTGACATATAATGTCCACAGTAATAACTAGATGACGCTGCTGTGCCCAATGTATGTTTTTCTTCAATAACGTACATTGGGGCATCGGGACGTCATCAGGCTTATGGCGTCATAATTGCAGCGTTAGAGACTGCACTGCTCCACTGTCCACGGGTGGCTGTTCTCTGTCTGAATTTACCCTGATGCTGAAACATGCTTTTACTAATACTATATGTATATGTCTGCATCAACCGGATGTTGGTTATCAAAAAATGTGAATACATATAAGTATTGGTTATCATATTTTGGCATTCATTGGTGTGTAAAAAAAATCAAAGCGTCAACAAAGCCATAATCCGAACTCTAAATAAATTAAACTAGGGGAAAAATAGTAACAAAGGAAAGATCTATATGGAGACTCTCGTAAAAGCACAAGATAATAAGACCAGGTGTTCCGGAAGAGTAAGCGTCTTCTGCTTCATCGACGTCACCCTCCATGTAAATCTTGGTCACATCCAAGTAAGCAACAATCCTCAAAATAACATACTTTTGCATACCTACATATTCAATATGTTACGCGCACCATTCAATATGTATATTGAATGGTGCGAAATGAATGTAAAAAGTATGACAACCAATCCTTTATTAAAGGATGACGGATAGAGAAACGCAATTAATCAAGAAATAATTATTTAAACAAATGTTCAATAGTAAAAATGTAAATATATGGATTGAACGGCATTTTTTTTTAAATTTTCATGCCGGTATGAATGCAAATCGGTTACACCCACATCGATCACGAAGCCCTGACCTAACATGTGGTATTTATGACGCTATATATTAACGTGGCTCAATGAACGTTTTGTTGCTTCGCTTCGGGTAACATGGAGAACGCCCTCCCGTCAAACGTTCAAATGATACGATCTACTAATACCCTCGTGTCCTGGCTTCATGAAACCACGAAACCTGTATGGGCTAATACCAATACGATTACTAATAAGCGCCTCATTTGTTCAAATGAGGTTGTTCCAAATGTTGTTTAAAAGACGACACAAATACCATTAACTATTCAAGAACAAAATGAATACAACTACACAAGTTTTCTAGAGGAACTGTATTTACATTATATGTATTGAACGGAATTTTCCGAACATTCCTGCCAGTACCTATATGAACGCAATTCGGTTACATTTAAACATTGAACTGTTACCAGATGTAGTATACAGTCGATATGAATACAATTTGGGTGACAGATAAATTGAGGGCGACATGATTAGTTATCTGTCACCCAAATTGTATTCATATCGACTGTATACTACATCTGGTACAGTTCAATGCTTTAAGGATAATTTCGATATATCCCCGTGTCTATTTCTTCGGGATATAGTCGTTAAACATTCTCCCTTTTCCGTGTTTGTTTCTTTACTTTTCTTTACGTCATCTAAGCTATTGACTCAAAGCCATTGTACATGTTATCTGAGGCGGAGTGCAAAGCGTTTATGTAACGTAGTCCAATATGGTGCCCAAAATGACGTCATAAAAGCCTGATTTAAATCAGTGTCATCTAAGCGATTGATTCAAAGCCATTATACATTTTATCTGAGGCGGAGTGCAAAGCTTTGCTATTACGTAGTTCAACATGTTGTCAGAAACAACGTCATGTGATGCGGATTACACATTTTAGTATATTTAAGCATTGAATTGTTACCAGATGTAGTATACAGTCGATATGAATACAATTTGGGTGACAGATAAATAGAACGACATGATTATTTATCTGTCACCCAAATTGTATTCATATCGACTGTATACTACATCCGGTAACAGTTCAATTCTTATATTTACATTACCGATAATTAAAAACTATTCCTGATTCTTTTTCTTTGGATATTGTTGGTAAACGTTCTCCATTTTTACATGTGTGTTACTTTACTGGAAGAGTCTGATTTCAATCAATATCATCTGAGCTATTGACTCAAAGCCATTATACAGGTTATCTGAGGCGGTCCAACATGGCCTCAGAAATGACGTCACAGTGAACTGATTTAAATCAATGTCATCCCAGCGATTGATTTAAAGCCATCATACATGTTATCTGGGGCGGAGTGCAAAGCTTTGATAGAACAAAGTCCAAAATGGCGTCAGAAACAACGTCATGTGATGCGGATTGCAAATTGTAGTATACTTAAGCATTGAACTGTTACTAGATGTAGTATACAGTCCATATGAATACAATTTGGGTGACAGATAAATAGAATGTCGCCCGTTAGTTTTGAAATTTGCCTGTATCTATATTTTTGGCATAAAGTCGGTAATCGTTCTCCATTTTTCCATGTGTGTTTCTGTACTGGAAGAGTCTGATTTAAATCAATATCATCTGAGCTACTGACTCAAAGCCATTATTCATGTTATCTGAGGCGCAGTGCAAAGCGTTGACGTAACGTGGTCCAACATGGCGTCAGAAATGACGTCACAATAACCTGATTTAAATCAGTGTCATCTGAGCGATTGATTCAAAGCCATCATACATGCTATCTGAGGCGGAGAGCAAAGCTTTGATATGACATAGTCCAACATGGCGTCAGAAATAACGTCATGTGATGTGGATTGTTAAATTGTAGTATACAGTGTCATATATTACAATTTGGTTTAGTAATGATATACAGGCATAGGCAACACAGAATATAAATATAGTGTGATATACTACAATTTGGTTTAGTGATGATATATAGGAAAAGACGATGTTCATAAGTTTACCACTGCTAGTGACGCAGGAAGATGTAACAAATAGCTTTAGGTAACTCAGAATATACACCGACATATTAAACTGCTGTTCTATTGTAATGGTAGTGCTACGAGCTGTCATCTAACACGTATACAGGTCAATGCCGTTCGCGCCATACAACACGTGTAAAGTCGAAGGGTCAACTAGACTTCGCCCATCCATAAAACCCAACTCTTAAAACCACTTCACAGCTTCAAATCGAGAACTGCGAAACCAGCATTTCCTTATCTGCTGTTTCATTGGCCATTAACCGCTTTTCGTACCGGCTGATGTTGTTTATAAGTATAGTTGTCATTGTGCAAGGTCACCTATATATACTGGCGCTGAGACATCCACGAGGACTCGGCCTCCATCAATCATGGCGGACACGTCCATGGTTCTCGCTGTCTGTCTTCTGTGTCTTGTAACAGGTGAGTTTTACATATTATCCAATATGGAAACACTTTTTTTTACGATATATCAAATATCATAAAACTTCAGTTTGGTCTTTAAACGATGTATCCTATCTTATTTGTTACGATATTTCTACATTCATGTATTTATTTGTCAAAAATATCAAATCATGCCAGGCCTTTTGGAGTGAAGCAATTGTGCGACTATTATAAGACAGGAGATACTTTGTTTGTAAGGAAGCGAATAACAAACATAGACGAAATTCATCGACAACATCTTACAGTTTTGAAAATTCTGTGAATGAGTAATTTAATGCGAGACAAATACAAATTTACTATTACTTAGGTAGTTATTCACATATCACATGTAGGTGCTCATCAATTCAGGTTAAAATTTTCACAAGATTATAATTCACAAGGCTTTTGTGTCTCTTGGGAAATCCCTAGGAGTCATTTGAAATTCTATAACAACTTTGCTCCGATCATAATAATACCCGTCTACATAAGTGTTAACCTTTGAAACCTACAATGAGGGAGATCTCCCTCATTCCACATTTCCATTACATGTACGTAGTTCTGCTCGGACTATTTCCTGCTAAGTGTTGTAACGTGTTTCAGTAACACAGTGGACAGAAGTCAACAACAAATCATTCAGATGTTGCTGTCTTTATTTCTATATGACGTCACGCAATTATCCGCCAGAATATGACGGATAGAACCGAACAGGTTTTCACTGAAAAAAAACCCTATTCGTCTTGGTTTGGATTGTATTTGTTCTAATAATGACGTTAAATTAATGTTATCAAAAATAACATAGCAAACACGCTGAGAGAAATGTGTACTAGTGGTCGTACATGTATAAATTGCTATTAGTTTAAACTTTGTGTTTATTCACATTTTTTTACATGTAAAACATGATACAAGCATACTTGAGCATAAATGATCGAAAGAAATTAAAAGGTGTGCATATTCTTACATAAATCTGTAACCTTTTATTTTAATTAACAATAACAACTATAACTTAGGGATGATGATGTGAATAGGGATACTTATAGGGGAATTTAGAAAAGAGTTCGGGGAAATACAGTGTAAAAAGAGTATGGTACATGCACAAAATGTTGTGTATTAGACATTATGGTCCAGATAGATTACTATTGTAACAAGTTATAATGCTATAGGTACATGTCACCAAATGTAGAAAAGAAACCAAATGTGGTTAGGGACATGTCACGAAAGAAATGTCAGGACATGATACGGTTTTCTCAATATTTAACCATTAACACATTAATACGTGTATCGCTTAACCAACAACATTTAGACTGGACAATGGAGTTTTGAACTCTCACGAATATTTCTATACTCCTTCAAGCAAACATTAAAAGAAAGATGATAAGAGAGATGATCGAGATATTCACGCCTTCGTGTGTCATACTGGTGACAATGTTTTAGGGAATGCTCGTTTGTTTCGAAAGCAGCAAGGTAACATATTTTTTGGAAGAGATACTAATTCAAACAACTACATTCAATAGGTAGTCTGGCATGGTTGATACGGCCAATACCGTTATTGTAATAGGCAGGAGCAGCAACAGTATTTTTATTTTGATGAATCTTAAAGTCTAGAAAAAGACATCGATTTTAATGTTTCTGGCTATTGGTACGTAATTCAATGCTAGCAGGGAGACACGAATTTTCTATGTAAAATTGTTTGCGAATAGATCGAATACTGTTTTGTTCTGTAATCATGTGTGATGTTTATTTGAGGTAAATGTGCATTAAGATATGTTTTTGTTATGAACAATTGCTCGTACATTTTGTCACATCGGTAACTATACGTCTTACTTATGGGGGGATTGGTCGAGTGGCTAACACTCCGGCCTTCCATGCAGGCGGCCGGGGTTCGATCCACGTAATCGTCATACGCATGGAACTTTCAGAGAAAGTGTTTTTCTCCTGCCCACACAACTCCAACAACCCAGGTGGAGTATAAATGGTCTGGGGTGGATGTTGCAGTATCTGTGATGTAGCATTCAAGTGTGGTGGCACTATAAAAGATGCCGTTGGAAACACGGTCCCACTACAAACAGAACACAATTCATCTCATATGGAGATATTAGCCAGGTGGTATAGGACAAGTAGTTAGCGCCCGATAAGGCAGCTCCTGCGAACTCCTCAGAATTGTATATGATAGAACTGTATGTGTTAATTGAATTGATTGTATAAGAATTGTATATCTATGTACTGTAAAGCACTTTAGAGTGGCTTATGTTAGCTAGATAGGGCGCTATATCAAATATTGTATAATAATAATACATACTTTAAGCATTTTGGTTACTGCATTTGGGACTGAGCAATTGTTATGTAGATCCAAACTTAATCCCTATATTCCAAAATTGTTCTAATGAAGGGAATATACTTTCTTTGAGCGATAGTGCAGGCTATTTAGCTTTTCTGATACTTTATTTGTTACACGATATAGGTGCTCAGCCCAGCCCCATCCCATGGGAAATTAATACTTAAGTGTTTGTTAATGTCCATTTCCTTTAAAATGAAATGATTCATAAGTAAGGAAGGGTGAGTTTTACTTAATGTCAAAATCTCGGGTCTGAAGGGTTCAACTTAACAAGCCATTTTTCGGACTTCTTTAGGATTTTTTCAGAGTCTGGGGATTTAAATTTCTGTATTGCTACACCAACAAATCAACATAACAACGTGGCATCAGCAAATAGTTTGATCAATTGAATGTTAGTTTGTTTTCCCGTCCTATTAACAGTTGTGGTTATTTAAGGACGTACTAGAGTTTAGTGGTTGAGTAAACCAGAGTTGCTTAAGAAACTTCATCGGTCAACGGTCAATACCTTGAACCCGCTACAGTGTACCAGGTGGTAGATAGCTAGGCTTAGTGGTTAGTCAGACGCGTTACCACTTGGCCAATACGGTCCCCTTATCATTAATGAATTAGGAAAAGTACAGGCCCAAGGATTGAGCTTAGTGGCATACCTGTAGTAAAAGTAAAGGCCCAAGGATAGAATCTTGTGGCACACCTGTAGTAAAAGTAAAGGTCCAAGGATAGAATCTTGTGGCACACCTGTAGTAAAAGTAAAGGTCCAAGGATAGAATCTTGTGGCACACCTGTAGTAAAAGTAAAGGTCCAAGGATAGAATCTTGTGGCACACCTGTAGTAAAAATAAAGGCCCAAGGATTGAGCTTAGTGGCTACCTGTAGTAAAAGTAAAGGCCCAAGGATAGAATCTTGTGGCACACCTGTAGTAAAAATAAAGGCCCAAGGAAAGAACCTTGTGCAACTTCTGTAGTAAAACAAGTCTTGTCTGAAATTTCGCCATCGATCACAAGTACATTTAGTAAGCCAATATAATCCGAAAATGAAAATGTTTGCTCGTAAACCACGATGTTTTACCAATTCAACCTTTTTGCTGACAAAATACCATCCTAAACGTTGGTTATAGCCATGTTAATATACTGTAATTGGATTTATCTAAAAAACTGATTTATAGTCGAACTCCCGTTGGAAAACCTGATTACGTAACAGATAGTAATAGGTTATCTTGAAGAAATGTATGCATTGCTTTTACTGATATAGTTCATAATGACATTTTAATTGATAAGTTAAGTTCAAGACGTTTAAAATGAATTATTCTAAATATTGTACAATGATTGGGCGATATTTTAGAGTAATTGTACTTACAATTGGTGAAGTTGCTTGTCTTTACGCCCTATTAACTGCTATGGTCATTTAGGGACGGCCTCCTGGTGTAAGCTATGTGAGTGTGTAATGAGTACCTGTGTAATTGCGAGGCTGCTGTATGTTTGTGTTAGTCTCCTTGCGATAGTCAGGACCTTTTTGTCGATTTGAATTGCTACCACATTGAAGTATACTGCCAAAAGCCCTAAGGAGAACACCCCACCCGAGTACTCATTTCACCATGACGTCGTTTTATTTACAGATATTGTAGCCTTTGAGGCACGGATCACAAAACCTATTGACTGTGACAGAAATGGTGAGATTATCATTTTATTTAGTATTCTCTTACAAGAAAGCTTAACGTCTTGTGATATTGATGATTGTATAAGGAAATAAACATAGGTTGTTTGAGTGGCAGGCTGTTTTTGTAAACATAGTTTACAAATGTATATAGCTTAACTTAAAGGTTTTGTGCAACGAAAAATGAAAATTTTATATTTGGTAGAAGTAGTATTATAAAACCATAATAACATGCCCTGACTATCGCGCGGGGCCTGGTGTTCGTGCATTGACACGAAATTCGGGCCATACGCCTTGACCTCTCAAGCGAAACTAAAGATAATGAGCTCGTTGGTCACGTGATTGCTGCGTGACGTCATCTTAGTACAAGGACTCCTCAATCTTACCTTACCTGCTTACATTCTTATATTAAGTCCACTGATTACCGACCTTAAAGTACTGTTATTTCGGCAACATTCAGCATCTCAGATACAGATAGGGATGTACTTGGTATTGGAGTTGGCCATGCTATTTATCCACATAAAAAAAGTTTATTGAGCTACAAATTATGTACATAATTATTTGTCGCTTTCAGAGTCGGACTAGTAGATATACCAGGGAAAGCTACATCACCACAGAAAACATTGTTAACACGCATATATATTACGTCGACTCGAAAAAACGGTAAATTTAATCTAACTATCTAAAAATGCTCTTGTAAATTAGAACCCCATACATATACAGTACATTATATATTACATCACGTATATATAAAACACGGTACAGTTATGACAGGGAATTCACATCATGTATAATAATATGTATCATGTCTTTTTACGGAATTAAATTACAAGGTCGGGATCACGGTAGATAAATGTTAATACGAAAGTACTTATTTTCATTTATTTTACGCCAGCTCAGAAATGCAAACAATTTTAAAATGTGATTATTTTAGTTGTGGTACGGCGTGGGATAATTCGGGAATTGGAACAAGGAAATATCGCTTCTTTATTAAGCTCCATGTCGGTGACAATTTTTACCTTTCAATCGCAACGATTGCACTACCGACGGTTTTTTTTTCTAATTCATATTTTTCCAGTGAATACAAAATATATGTATAGTGGGCGTAATAATGTACAATAATGTATTATCTGAGATAATTTGACAGGGTGTCGATCTATTGTATACCTTTCCTAATGTGTTAATTGACCAGATGTTAAAGATTATAATTGCATGTACCGATCGTCTTTTTACCTCTACCCACCACGCATCCCTTTGATATCGATGACTGTTTTCATTTCACTATCTTTTGCTTTAATTAATCTTTATTGTATTTGCTCACTGTACAAACCCACCAAAGGAGAGAATTAATATAGGCAATGCCTGATATTCGATCCTTTTGACAACATTTCCCACCTTTTTTGTCATTAAAATTTGTTGAAATGAAATGAATCCCTTTGATATCAACGGTAAGTCATTTCACACCTGTGATGACCTCAGGGGTTGTTTGCATTTTGTAACTTACAAAGATGAGTTGAAGATTTTATGAAATATCTAAAGCTGACATTAATGATAATATCAAAAAAAGGTTTATTATTGTAACTCGGATATAGACACACTGGACGTTCGGATCGACCCCTCACCACAAAAAAAAAATAAAGAAAGAAAGAAAGAATTTCCTTAAAAGTGATTATTCGGCTATTTGTTTTCTATAACCCACATATAAACATACAATTTGATACATTTGAACACTAAATAAAAATAAATAAAATAATATTGGATTTACATTTCATCCTATTTTCGGAATGTTGTACGTGGAATGTTTCAATACACAGTACAAGTACAAATTAGGCCCCGATTACATACGTATTTTACACGTAGCATAAAAAGCGAAAATAATTTGGAGATAAACATTAATTCTGGTTATTTTCGTCAAATTGGTATAAATATAAAGGGGGTTGACTGGTGTACGTATGTATCGTTTTAATGACTCTGGTACGGGTTTCGTCGTCCTGACTGATGTCAGTATATATAGCAGTGCAAAGGTAACATGTTACCATCTACATGTCTTATCCAGGTGAATTCACTGACCAATCAACTAATTAGTGTCAGGCTTGTATTAGATCACTAATCCCTCGTGAATGGCACGCCCGTGATTTGTAATGTTTCGACAAAGTGTCGATCTCTTGACTACTATATTTTCTCCGGGATAACGAACGAAATTAGCATTCAAATGCCCCACAAAACACCATTTTGGCCAATACAAGTTAAAAGTATGCATGGACTTTCGTTTTTAAAAGTATATTATACGTATTGTATGTATCAGTATAGGTCCGCTCGATTCAGTAGTTCTGGGATTGTATAGAACAATTCTATGGAATTGGCAAATCGAGTAAAAACGGAATTGAACGAATTATCAATATGGCGGCCTACAAAGCTGAAAAGGGGGACGATTCTGACGATACCGATAGAGATGACACTATTTTATTTATTTCTGCTCTTGCTGCATCCTTGTACGTATATTTTTCGTTACAGAGGAGTATATATATCCGTATTTATAACTTGCTTTGGTTTTATATATAAAACAACTGAATATGTTCAATGAATTTCTCAAGCATGTTAACCCGATCTCTCTCTTATATTCTGTAAAAGCGTATGCAAGAAAAAAGTACGTACTAAAAATTTAGGTTTTTGTTTTAATCGGTAAAAACGTGGAGTCGCTATTGTCGGCCATGTTGATTACGTCACGATTCTGCTCACACTACCTGACTAAGCGGGACTGGCGGAACGATTCCGGAATTTCATTCTGGTGCACTCCATTTCGATTCCATTGATTCGGGACATTCCGGACTGTGAATCGAGTACTCAACATGTAACTATCACAACAATATTTGCTGTAATACACGTTATACATATACAATGTTTATGTAAGCAAGCAGTGTAATATGGCGATAGCTTGATTTTCCCCTACTAAGATGACGTCACAGGGGGAGTGGCCTCGTTCTGGGTCACAATTATGCATAATTTAGAGGTCGGCGAAAATGACCTTATAATCGTGTCAACACAAAGTAACCAGGCCACGCTTGCAAGATTGGGTGCTTGAATATGGTTTTAAAACATGACTTATACCAAATATAAAATTTTCATCTTTCGTTACACAAATCCTTTAAGATTATATCAGTTTGATTATTTTGAAAACGTGATTGTAGATAATTGTAATGTGAGATGTCTCTCTACACTACATACATGTATCTTGTGAGTAGTGTGTCAGAGTATAGGTTGTATTTGTATTACTTGTTTGCACGGTATATATGTTTTCTGTACTTAAAAACAAAACGGTTTATAGTAATACAAACTGAAACTGAAACAATAGGAACAAATAATACACAAGGAGTCGTGTAGCCATTTGTAGCCGGATATGTATGTATACTTAGATATGTATAAAAAAACTTGTAGCCGGATATGTATGTATACTTAGATATGTATAAAAAAAACTTGTAGCCGGATATGTATGTATACTTAGATATGTATAAAAAAAACTTGTAGCCGGATATGTATGTATACTTAGATATGTATAAAAAAACTTGTAGCCGGATATGTATGTATACTTAGATATGTATAAAAAAAACTTGTAGCCGGATATGTATGTATACTTAGATATGTATAAAAAAAAACTTGTAGCCGGATATGTATGCATACGTGGATATGTATATAATATTTGTAGCCGGATATGTATGTATATGTGGATATGTATATAATACTTTTAGCCGGATATGTATGTATACATGGATATGTATATAATACTTGTAACCGGATATGTATGTATACATGAGTATGTATATAATTCTGTAGCCGGATATGTATGTATACGTGGATATGTATATAATACTTGCAGACTGATATGTTTGTATTAGGTAGGGATATATATACTATTGGTAGACAAATATGTATGTATACTTGATATGCATGCATTGACAATACTTGTAGACGGATATGTTTATATAAAGTAGGGATATATATAATACTTGTAGACGGATAAGTATAAATTGATGGATATATATATCCATCAAAACTTGTAGACGGATATGTTTATATTACGTAGGATATATTTAATATTTTGGACGGATATAATTATATGTGGGTATATATAATACTTGTAGAGGTTAGGTTCCATCGTGGCCATCAGTATCTGTATCACTACAGTACTACGGTGGAGACTACCTTTGTGGGCACTACGACCTCTAAATCAGCTTTCAAACTAGAATGTGAAGTAGTAGTGGAAGCGAGGAGAAAATGTGAAGCCTACATGAATGTGAGTATCAGCATATCTGAATTTTATCAAAGTTATTTCTCAAGATTTCTGTTTTCGATTGACTTTAACCCTGTCGTTCCGCAAATGACCTTGACAAGTCTGTTTAAAGATGACCTAATCATGTCTGTATACAATTGACCTTTACTTGTGTTTTAAAGTTAATTTCAGATATGTCTGTCAACAGTTATAATTGAAAGGTCTGTTTCTATTTGACCTTAAAATGTCTGTCAACAGCTGACATTTGTTTTTATTTTGTCTTGGCCTGAAACTTTTATTTCTTTCTTCGCATATTACATTGCCCTTCTGTTTTCAGGTGACATCGTGTTCACTATATCATAGACAGCCAGGGGAAAATGACGTCTATATAAAAGATACAGCTTTATCAGCTGACATAAGCAATCTCCTAAGCAGGTAAGTAGTATGCCATTTTAGGAGACATATATATGGAGAAAACTTAAGCTTTGTCCGGGCATCGAACTCCCCAATTGTCTTGCTCAAAATCATGATAGATTTGTGTCTGATATTGATTTATTGACATTTGAGGTACAAATAGGGATCATGTCCGTTTACTTCGTAGATTGGGATATTGTCTGTTTACTTCGTAGATTGGGAAATTGTTTGTTTACATCAAGAATTTGGATATTTCTCTGTTTACATGGTAGATTGGGCTATTATCGGTTTACGTCGTAGATTAGGATATTGTCTGTACATCATACATTGGAATATTGTCTGTACATCATATCTTGGGATATTGTCTGTACTTCATATATTGGGATATTGTCTGTACTTCATATATTGGGATATTGTCTGTACATCATACATTGGAATATTGTCTGTACATCATATCTTGGGATATTGTCTGTACTTCATATATTGGGATATTGTCTGTACATCATATATTGGGATATTGTCTGTACATCATATATTGGGGTATTGTCTGTACATCATATATTGGGATATTGTCTGTACATCATATATTGGGGTATTGTCTGTACATCATATATTGGGATATTGTCTGTACATCATATATTGGGATATTGTCTGTACTTCATATATTGGGGTATTGTCTGTACATCATATATTGGGATATTGTCTGTACATCATATATTGGGATATTGTCTGTACATCATATATTGGGATATTGTCTGTACATGATATATTGGGATATTGTCTGTACATCATATATTGGGGTATTGTCTGTACATCATATATTGGGATATTGTCTGTACATCATATATTGGGATATTGTCTGTACATCATATATTGGGATATTGTCTGTACATCATATATTGGGATATTGTCTGTACATCATATATTGGGATATTGTCTGTACATCATATATTGGGGTATTGTCTGTACATCATATATTGGGATATTGTCTGTACATCATATATTGGGATATTGTCTGTACATCATATATTGGGGTATTGTCTGTACATCATATATTGGGATATTGTCTGTACTTCATATACATGTATTGGGATATTGTCTGTACATCATATATTGGGGTATTGTCTGTACATCATATATTGGGATATTGTCTGTACATCATATATTGGGATATTGTCTGTACATCATATATTGGGATATTGTCTGTACATCATATATTGGGATATTGTCTGTACATCATATATTGGGGTATTGTCTGTACATCATATATTGGGATATTGTCTGTACTTCATATATTGGGATATTGTCTGTACATCAATCATATATTGGGATATTGTCTGTACATCATATCTTGGGATATTGTCTGTACATCATATATTGGGATATTGTCTGTACATCATATATTGGGATATTGTCTGTACATCATATATTGGGATATTGTCTGTACTTCATATATTGGGATATTGTCTGTACATCAATCATATATTGGGATATTGTCTGTACATCATATATTGGGATATTGTCTGTACATCATATATTGGGATATTGTCTGTACATCATATATTGGGATATTGTCGGTTTACATCGTAGATTGGCATGGCAATCTGTGGACACGCTATGTATGTGATATTCGTCTTTCAATATTGGAAATTGTAATATTAAGCTGTTATAACATTGAAAATTGAAAAAGTATCTGTTACCGTTAATAAATGTGATATATTCTTCTGTCAATATTGAGCACTGCAATATTTATCGGTCCCAATTGTATATTCTAATAATAATCTGTTACTTACAACTAGTCTTATTCTTTTGTCCTTTTTTCACATTTTGCCCCTAGTTTTATCGACTTTGAGTTCGGTTTATGGTTTTTTCGACACTTCGGTATTCTCTATTTTTTGGTTTTTTGTTTGCAAACTCTTTTTGAAATAATACTGATGCTATAACAAACCATTAACATTTTAGGGAGCTGTACTTCCAGTTCGACCGCGGGACTATTCGCCCTCACACCATCGTGGTGGACAGTCAGGAGACTAACGACGCCCTCAACATAAAACGTGGGATCATGTCAGCACTTCAGATACAAATCGTTTCAGACGCACCAGGGGATCAGAAGCATACCATGGAAACTGTAAGACATTCATCTAAGATGTAGTCATTTGATTAAAAAAAGACATATGAATACAAGCTCCACCACCGATTATCTCATTTATAAAAGTTGTATAAATGATTCCTTTAATTATGATTTCTTATGATAAAGGAATGAGAAAGGACGTTCAACACCCTTCTGTATTGTCTGTTTATTACATATTCTGAAAGACAGCAGACTAGCCGTGACCCGACCAAGTTACATTTGTGTCGACACATTTGATTGGACTTTAAATGCGTCATAACATGATGGCATAATGAACTCATTTCATCATTAGTGAAGATATCACTTTGATATCATATCATCAATACATTGCGTTAAATTGTAATATATTTATAATCAATGTTTTTTTCCAATGGTCTTCTATTACTGATATCAAATTCATTTAAGTTTCACAATATTTTTCTTAAATAAATCAATGTTATTACCTGAACTTCTACCCAGGTAATACAAAACGATAGCGCTATACTAATGTTAAACTTCTAACCCTAAAACCTTTTAGATGCACAGTAATCTACATAATGCTGATGCAGATATATAGAAAACAAACCTGTTTTCGTCATCCGAATCTACCCTAGTTTTAACTTCGACACAAGTCCGATCCATGGATGGTTTACTAAATTTCATTCTGGTCATGAATCCGTTAAAGGTGCCCCTAACTCAGAGAAACCTAGGTCTGAAGTTACCAAATTGAACGTCAATAAAATCAAGTCAACCATTGAGAAAGATGCGCATTATACGGTAAGACAGCTTGCAAGAATAACAAACTTTTGTGTAGCATCTGTTAACTTCATTTTGAAGAAAATTCTCAAGATTAGGAAAGTAAGTGTTCGTTAGATCCCACATTTACTCACTGACGAGCAAAAACGTACACTGGTACAAAAGGCTAAGAAACTGCTGAAAAAGTACCCACAATATCAGAAAAAAGCATTCGATAGTCTTATCGTGATGATACATTAGGGCATTAATATGAGCCTAAGAGGAAAGTTGACAAAAGGGTATGGACTTTGAAACATGCCAAAAGGCCTAGTATTGCGTATTGCTATACAAACACTGACAGCAGAGAAGGTGTTATACGCAATATTCTTACAAATAGCGGATTAATCATGCAAATTGCTATTCCTAAAGGTAGAGTGGTGTGTGTATGTGTGTGTGTATGTGTGTGTGTGTATGTGTGTGTGTATGTGTGTGTGTGTGTGTAGGTGTGTATGTGTGTATGTGTGTATGTGTGTGTGTGTATGTGGGGGGGGGGAGCATCTATAAGAATGAAGTTATGATCAAAATGCGAACAAAATGTGAAATAGCGGCCTAAAACAGGTTTCCAGCATGTCCAAATGTTACATGACCTGGCCCCGTGTTATTTCTCCTCTTTTCGAAATAAAAAAAACCCCACCTATCTGGTAAGATATAGGTCCTGAATGAGCTTGGATTTGCAGTTGACCAGTTTCTGATTAGTGCGCACATTGAAAAATATGTAAATTATTTCAAAAGTGGATTAAAAGATTGAAACGTTATGTTCAAATTAAAGGGGAATACTTTGAAGATAATTAGACGAAATTCTTTAAATTTTGATAATTGTTTCTGAGACAACAGGTCATTTCCAACATCCCTCGTATAAAAGTTTGGATCATTATAGCTTTTAAGAAAGCGAAATATATAGGGAATGGATGAAAGCTATTTGTTTCTCTTTTTTTGACCGTTTTGTTAGCTCCTACTCACTGAATGCTATATCTGTATTGTGTTTTTGACTGATCCCTGCTGTTATAGGAGGACTTGTTAGGTACCTGTTCTACCGTGTACGTCGTGGAGAGTCAAGATACGGTCCTCACATCCAGAGACATTACCAAGTGTCAAGTCCCACACTATAGTTACCGTCAACACAACATGTTCTCAATGGTCAAAAGGATGTATGGTGGCTATGTGGACAGTCCTATTGACGAAGTAAGCTTTATGGTCGACATCTTGGTATTGAAATATTCTATATCTTTATGATTTTTGGGTATGCTCGTTTTTGAGTATGCTCGTTTGTATGCTTGCTTGTTGTGATTGGCAATGATGACTTGGTTCTCATTTTGAGGACTCTCGGATGTGACCAAGCTTTACAGGTCGGGTGTCGTCGATGAATCAGCGGATACTTACCGTTCACGAACACCTGATCTTAATCTCTTGTGCTTTTACAAGAGTCTCCAAGTAAATATTTCCTTTGTTCATATTTTGTCTTTATTTTAATCGATTTTGAATTCGGATTATGGTTTTGTTGACGCTTTGGTATTCTCTTGATTTTTTTAATGATACATAGAGAATATTTATTTACATATTCTAAGTTTCAAAGTTAGGATAAATGCATATTTATTGTTTCACTGTTATAGCTAATTTATCCGTTCAACACAACAATAAGATGTGAGCACACTTTAGGTGATAAGCACAGACTTGAAGGAACAAAATGTCTTCAGCAACAGGTGTTTCGTCCTTTTGCACGTGAGGGACCTGTAGTTGCTACAGGCATGACCAATATCAGGTAAATGGGATGTTTCCATGAGTGCATAACTTGTTTAATAGATATAAAATCAACCAAATATTAGTAAAAATAAACTTGCTCCTATGTATTTTTTATGCCCCCGTCATGAAATTGGGGGGGGGGGGGGGGCGGGGGGCATATAGTGTTTCCAATGTCCGCCCCCGCCCGTCGCGTCCCGTCTCGTTCCATTGTAATGTGATCAGCTTAATTAATAAATTACCGTGTATCTTGCTCTTTTTTTCCCGATCAAACATCAAAGATGGCCGCCACGGCCTCTGATTGGCTAAAAACATATCCTGTTATAAAGTTCTTCTACTTTACGGATTATGATGAAACTTGGTGGGAAGGATGGTAAGGTGACGTCACTCATTATAAAGACAAAAATATGGCATTATGATTCAAGATGGCCGCCAAATAAAGGCTTCTGTATGTTCGAAATTTTAATATTGGCCGATTTAAATGAAATTTGGTATGTGTATGTAATCTGGCAATACGAAAGCAATACAATGCCATTTTGTATTTTGTGGATTCTAAAATAGGAAATATGTCATGGCTTCTGATTGGTCGAAATCAAAATATTGTCCAAGTTGCATGAAATTTTGCAGAACTGCTTTCATATGGGGGTGGGGGCATTAATGTCACACAGACATTTCTAGTTCTGATAAACAGATATAGAAGACTATAGGATGGCATGCGTCATGTTTGAGAACATGCTTATACAAATCGCCTTACAAAAAGTTAAACGAAATTCACCTGGTTTGAAATCTGTTAATTCTTATTTTTTCGTCTATTTTTGACTTTATTCAGTTTATTATCCATTTCATTGTGAAAATGCATCTAATGAGCGTGTCAATTCTTAATATTCCAGCCAACATTTAATCCTACAAGAAACAAGAGATCTTCTCGAAAGTAATATTAACCGTAAAATGAAAGGAAAGAAATCAAGCAGCCTCCGGTACGAGTTTGGTGATCGAGGAGAGAATATTTTGGTGACTAAAGACGATATCGGTCGCTGGCTGCATAGACTCACAATAATCGACGGCAACCTGGAAACAACTCCTAAAATATTCCATGAGTTTCTTTGGTTCCTCCGTCAAGCTCAGACCAACGACCTTTTGGACGTTTTGGCAGATGTATGGAATTGTCATGGAAACCAAGGGAATTACTGCAACAAAAAGTTACAGGTGAGTAGGTACATAACAGGGATAATCTATAAGCGTGTTACGTTAAGTAGTTTTGCGAATGGCCAAATGTTACTATTACTTTGTATTTCAAGTTAGGTTGTATTACATTGAATTATACAAATTAAAATCTGCGTCTAGCAACATCTCAGATGCTTCACGTACACAAGGGTAAAGTGAGATCGAGTCGAGTCGATTCAAGGAATAGAGTACAGATTGAAGCAGAAATTAAGATTCATTACAAATGTATTGGAATCGATCTTGGTTGATTACTAGCGACTAAGAAGCTCATTTCTGAAGACATTTGAGGAGCCTGAGCCAGAATCTCTGTCTGACAGTATGTCCCCATAATACTGTGGTGACAGTAAATATAACTTATTTCAAGTACTGGGTGTACTCTTTGCAAGGGGATACACAAACCTGTATTTGTGTTCTAAATAGTGTTGTCTTTGAGGATGACTTACGAAAAGAGGTTGATAATAAAATTGATAGATGAAACGTATTTAATACGCTCCGTTTCAAGGCACGGGAGCAGGACTACCTTCACGATGGTCTACTAGCCTGCGGGACAAATGCATGCATCAGTGCGTTCACAAAGACCATGAGAGCGGGACATGTCAGTAGGTGGATGGAGTACATGTTTGTATTCGATGTCGCCCTGTACCATGAGTCGTCATCAGAGGTAGCCAGCAACATGTTGGTGAGTACACTTTTGTATACGATGTCGCCCTGTACCACGGATCGTCATCACCATGTTGGTGAGAACATGTTTGTATACGATGTCGCCCTGTACCACGGATCGGCATCACCATGTGGGTGAGTACACTTTTGTATACGATGTCGCCCTGTACCACGGATCGGCATCACCATGTGGGTGAGTACATATTTGTATACGATGTCGCCCTGTACCACGAATCGTCATCACCATGTTGGTGAGTACATATTTGTATACGATGTCGCCCTGTACCACGGATCGTCATCACCATGTTGGTGAGTACATGTTTGTATACGATGTCGCCCTGTACTACGAATCATCATAACCATGTTGGTGATTGCATGTTTGTATACGATGTCGCCCTGTACCACGGATAGCCATCACCATATTGGTGAGTACAAGTTTGTATACGATGTTGCCCTGTACCACGGATCGTCATCACCATGTTGGTGAGAACATGTTTGTATACGATGTCGCCCTGTACCACGGATCGGCATCACCATGTGGGTGAGTATACTTTTGTATACGATGTCGCCCTGTACCACGAATCGTCATCACCATGTTGGTGAGTACATGTTTGTATACGATGTCGCCCTGTACCAGACGTATATCCAGAAGTATGACTCTGGTCAGGGAGTCTTAGGGAAAATAATCCTCACCAGGTACATAATTCTTGAAAATCCCGACACAGAGGGCCATACATGTTTTACCATACCGAAACAAACAATTATTCAATAACAGAAAAAATGTTTTAATTGATGTTTAACAGAAAAATACAAGTGAAATATTACGTTTGGGTCAGTGGAGTTACTTCTGAATATTAACAATTAAATTTACAACATATCCAGTGTTTTCATGCATGTATATATTGAAACGTCTCAACAGATGGTCATAATTGTTTAATACCGAGGGTTTAAAGGAGTACGGGCGTATCTCGGTTTTTCATTATTTTGAAATACAATTAAAGGTTTGAACTTCCACTGCTAGTGTCCAAATAATTTGTTATTACTGTTTTTTGGTATAGTAATGTCAAAATATACTGTGTACATACATGCAAAAAACAAAACATTTCTTGGTAATAATAAATATAACGAATATAAGGAGATACGACATTGCTCTTTTCGAAATTTTGACAGTATATTGGCAAGGTTCTTCCGAGATACGACCTTGCTCTTCTTTTCACACAAACTTGTAATAATACGTTTATCTGATGGCATGCAGTACATTATTTGCTTACATTTGTAGCTTATCATCCTTCTGATGCAATATATATTAGCAAAATAGTTGAAGGTTGCTTTCCTTATCGAAGAGTTGTAATCAAAAAATAAATTCACACTGTTTTTGCTGTTTGGCTTAACATCGTATATTAAAAACCAGTTCAATTTAGGAGTTTAAGTGTTTTTGTATATACCTGATGATATTTGTTATTTGTTTTTAGTAATAGCATTAGATATTTGGCCATAACGTTACATTAGGTACATGGCATTGTGTTTGTGCTGTGAATACCGCTTTCTTTCTATGTCTGTATCATGTCAATGCCTAGTGTTGTAACAACGAAAGTACTGAGCAATAATTTCAGAGCTACAGAGAAAAACTAAATCGGGTTTCTTGACCGAAGATAACATCATTTGCAAAACTTCCTATGCGTCAAAGCCTAAATTAATTAAAATGTTTTCTAGACTTTCCTGTTTCTGACTCTTGAATCCATTGAAATACATAGCCAATTTAAACTTTGCCCAGACAATAACTTTTTTATTAGGGAAGGTTTCTGTCAGCCACTTTAGGTTTCTTATGTTTTCAAACTTGACAGGAACAACAGGGTCAAAAAGTGTCCTGTCTAGGCTGACACAAAGACTTTTGTCCTCTCCTTTGCTGTTTCTGTTACAGACGTTATTGTATCAGATTCCATTTGAGAGTTCAAACATATAGGATTAGGTTTTTGTAGCTGTGGTACCCTGTGCATAGAGTGAAGCAAAGTACACGCCACAAATCCATTTCTTTTTTGTCCACCACAGGTGTGAGTAGATTGTCATTCCTTAAGAGTTTAGACGTCATCCAAATAGTGGATGTTTGTCATCAAGCTTGTTGCTGAGTTTTTTTTTCTTTAACCACGATTCTACCGTAATATGCATAGAGAGAATGGTTTGCAGGTTACAACTAAAAGTGTCAACAAAAATAAACAGATTTGTGATAGATGCATCGTTGAACTATCAGAGCATAGTGTGAAACTCAATTTTGCTGTCATGCCGTCAAAAGTCCCCTTTAATGTCTTTTCTTGTATATTTCGAGTCAATCTTGGAAAGTATTCTTGGTGTTTCTTTATAAATCTCACTTTCATCTCAGTTTTCCAGTAGCCTAGATCTTGAAACATCCCCCACTGCTTTTCAGTGTCCTTCTGTAATGTTTTAGTATTCTGCTGTAGCTTTTAGTGTCCTTTTATAACTTTCCATTTCTTGATTCTTGATAGTAACATCCCTGCTTCTCCAACCTATGGTGTTTACATGTCGCAGTTGATTCGGTATTCAAAAGCTTGCTCTAAATATCGGGATTTTCGTGATCGATGTCGACTGCTGACAAACAAACTAACAACACAAGGATTCGAGAGATGCAGGTTAATCAAATCTATGGGCAAGTTTATGGTCGCCATCTTTGTCTCACTGAGAAATATTCTGTATCTTTAAGTGATATGAATATTGACGTTTTTGAGTATGCTCATTAGTGTGTTTACTTGTTGTGATTGACAATGATACTCGGTTCTCATGTTGAGAACTTAATGTTTACTTGGATGTGACAAAGATTTACAAGGCGGGTGTCGTCGATGAAGCAGAATACCCTTACTCTTCCGGAACACCTGGCCTTATTCTCTTGTACATTTGCAAGGGTCTCCATGTTAATCTTTCCTTTGTTCATATTTTGCCCCTGGTTTAATCGATTTTGAGTTTGGATTATGATTATGTTAACGCTTCGGTATTCTCTTATTTATTTTTAGTGTCCTTCTGTAGCTTTTCGGTGTCCTTCTGTAGATATTTAGTGTTCTGCTTTAGCTTTTTAGTGTCCTTCTGAGTTTGTATTGCCCTTCTGTAGTGTTTTAGTTTCCTTCTGGGGCTTTTTAGTCTTCTTTCGTCGTTCTTTTTGGTGTCCCTTTATAGTTTTTAGTGTTCTGCTGTAGCCTTTTAGTGTCCTCTTGTAATTTTTAGTGTCCTTCTGTAGCTTTTTATGTCGTTCTGTTGTAGCTTTTTATGTCGTTCTGTTGTTTTAGTGTCCTGTAGATTTTATTATTTTGCTGTAGCGTTTAAGTGTCCTTCTGTGGCTTTTATTATCGTTCTGTTGATTTAGTGTCCTTTTGTAGTTTTTAGTGCTCTTCTGTAGCTTTTTATGTCGTTCTGTTGTTTTAGTGCTCTTCTGTAGCTTTCTATGTCGTTCTGTTGTTTTAGTGCTCTTCTTGAGCTTTTTATGTCGTTCTGTTGTTTTAGTGCTCTTCTGTAGCTTTTTTATGTCGTTCTGTTGTTTTAGTGCCTTTCTGTAGCTTTTTATGTCGTTCTGTTGTTTGTTTGTCCTTCTTTCCTTATGTTGCTTTTTAGGTTTCTTCTGTAAGTGGTTGCTTGTCATAAAGCATGTTGCTGGGTTCGTTGAACTTGTACAAAAATCTTATTCTATTATCCGAGCAAAGTGTGAAACTCAATTTTTCTGTCATGCTGTCAAAAGTCCCCTTTAATGTCTTTTCTCGTATATCTCAAGTCAATTCTAGAAAGGATTCATGGTGTTTCTTTATTAATTTCACTTTCATCTCAGTTTTCCAGTAGCCTAGATCTAAGCATGTCCTTGAAACACCCCCATTGCTTTTTTAGTGCCCTTCTGTAGCTTTTAATGTCCTTCTGTAGCTTTTTGGTTTAGAGTTTTTTCCGTAGCTTTTTAGGCTTATTTAGATGGTTATTCTCCTGGCCACAAGTTCCTGTGGTATTGCACTTAAATATTATTGCGCTTATTGGAGATTGTATATGTGGCGTATATCGTACAAATCATACATGCACGAGTTCACCATAGCGTTAATATTCCAAAAACTGACATTGCACAAACATTTGATTGCGCCAAATTAAGTATGTTTCAGTATTTAAGGCTGTCAAATTCAAAGGGATTATGATAGTTCCTGGGTACCCCCTTTAAGTAATTAATGTGGCGTCAGCGAGATCCCATATTCAACTGTGTAATGAACACCCAGCGTCCCAATATTAAAGACATTCTGAAGATTTGTCCTAGTTTCATTATAGTATGCTGTATACTACATGAAGAATATCAGAGAATACCGAAGCGTTAACCAAACCATAATCCGAAATTAGAATATATTAAACTAGGACTTAATATTAACAACGGAAAGATTTACATGAAGACCCTTGTAAACATACAAGAGAATAAGACTATGTGTTCCGGAAGAGTAAGTGTCTTCTGCTTCATCGACATCACTCGCTATGTAAATTTTGATCACATCCAAGTAAACATGAAGTCCTCAAAATGAGAACTGACACAGCAATGTCAACCTCGATAAGTAAACACATACGAAAAAAAGTCCGTCTTCATATCATTTAAGATTCAAAGTAATTCTCAATGAGACAATGATGGCGACCATAAAACTTGCCGATAGCTCTGATCAACCTATGTGGAAAAGGTTGTCAATCAGATATTTGTCCTTACTACAGCACAGGTCATAGTAATACCGATATCCGACCTTATTCCAGCCTTCATTCATAGTAATAACTATATCCGACCTCACTCCAGCATTCATTCATAGTAATAACTATACCCGACCTCACTCCAGCCTTCATTTATAGTAATAACTATACCCGACCTCACTCCAGCCTTCATTCATAGTAATAACTATACCCGACCTCACTCCAGCCTTCATTCTTAGTAATAACTATACCCGACTTCACTCTAGCCTTCATTCTTAGTAATAACTATACCCGACCTCACTCCAGCCTTCATTCATAGTAATAACTATACCCGACCTCACTCCAGCCTTCATTCACAGTAATAACTATACCCGACCTCACTCCAGCCTTCATTCTTAGTAATAACTATACCCGACTTCACTCTAGCCTTCATTCTTGGAAATAACTATACCCGACCTCACTCCAGCCTTCATTTATAGTAATAACTATATCCGACCTCACTCCAGCCTTCATTCTTAGTAATAACTATACCCGACCTCACTCCAGCCTTCATTCATACTAATAACTATACCCGACCTCACTCCAGCCTTCATTCATAGTAATAACTATACCCGACCTCACTCCAGCCTTCATTCTTAGTAATAACTATACCCGACTTCACTCTAGCCTTCATTCTTAGTAATACCTATACCCGACCTCACTCCAGCCTTCATTCATAGTAATAAATATACCCGACCTCACTCCAGCCTTCATTTATAGTAATAACTATACCCGACCTCACTCCAGCCTTCATTTATAGTAATAACTGTATCCGACCTCACTCCAGCCTTCATTCTTAGTAATAACTAAATCCGACCTCAATCCAGCCTTCATTCTTGGTAATAACTATACCCGACCTCACTCCAGCCTTCATTCTTAGTAATAACTATACCCGACCTCACTCCAGCCTTCATTTATAGTAATAACTATACCCGACCTCACTCCAGCCTCTATTCATAGTAATAACTATACCCGACCTCACTCCAGCCTTCATTCATAGTAATAACTATATCCGACCTCAATCTAGCCTTTTTTCTTAGTAATAACTATATCCGACCTCACTCTAGCCTTCATTCTTACTAATAACTATACCCGACCTCACTCCAGCCTTCATTCATAGTAATAACTATATCCGACCTCACTCCAGCCTCTATTCATAGTAATAACTATACCCGACCTCACTCCAGCCTTCATGCATAGTAATAACTATACCCGACCTCACTCCAGCCTTCATTCATAGTAATAACTATATCCGACCTCACTCCAGCCTCTATTCATAGTAATAACTATACCCGACCTCACTCCAGCCTTCATGCATAGTAATAACTATACCCGACCTCACTCCAGCCTTCATTCATAGTAATAACTATACCCGACTTCACTCCAGCCTCCATTCATAGTAATAACTATACCCGACCTCACTCCAGCCTTCATGTATAGTAATAACTATACCCGACCTCACTCCAGCCTTCATTCATACTAATAACTATATCCGACCTCACTCCTGCCTTCATTCTTAGTAATAACTATACCCGACCTCACTCCAGCCTTAAAGTATAGTAATAACTATACCCGACCTCACTCCAGCCTTCATTCTTACTAATAACTATATCCGACCTCACTCCAGCCTTCATTCTTAGTAATAACTATATCCGACCTCACTCCAGCCTTCTTTCGTATAATAACTATATCCGACCTCACTCCAGCCTTCATGTATAGTAATAACTATACTTGACCTCACTCCAGCCTTCATTCATAGTAATAACTATACCCGACCTCACTCCAGCCTTCATTCTTAGTAATAACTATACCCGACCTCACTCCAGCCTTAATGTATAGTAATAACTATACCCGACCTCACTCCAGCCTTCATTCTTAGTAATAACTATATCCGACCTCACTCCAGCCTTCATTCTTAGTAATAACTATATCCGACCTCACTCCAGCCTTCTTTCGTATACTAACTATATCCGACCTCACTCCAGCCTTCATTCTTAGTAATAACTATATCCGACCTCAATCCAGACTTCATTCATAGTAATAACTATACTTGACCTCACTCCAGCCTTCATGTATAGTAATAACTATACCCGACCTCACTCCAGCCTTCATTCTTAGTAATAACTATATCCGACCTCAATCTAGCCTTTTTTCTTAGTAATAACTATATCCGACCTCACTCTTGCCTTCATTCTTACTAATAACTATATCCGACCTCACTCCAGCCTTCATTCTTAGTAATAACTATATCCGACCTCACTCCAGCCTTCATTCTTAGTAATAACTAAACCCGACATCACTCCAGCCTTCATTTATAGTAATAACTGTATCCGACCTCACTCCAGCCTTCATTCTTAGTAATAACTATACCCGACCTCACTCCAGCCTTCATTCTTACTAATAACTATATCCGACCTCACTCCAGCCTTCATTTATAGTAATAACTATACCCGACCTCACTCCAGCCTTCATTCATAGTAATAACTATACCCGACCTCACTCCAGCCTTCATTCATAGTAATAACTATATCCGACCTCACTCCAGCCTTCATACTTAGTAATAACTATATCCGACCTCACTCCAGCCTTCATGTATAGTAATAACTATACCCGACCTCACTCCAGCCTTCATTCATAGTAATAACTACATCCGACCTCACTCCAGCCTCTATTCATAATAATAACTATACCCGACCTCACTCCAGCCTTCATGCATAGTAATAACTATACCCGACCTCACTCCAGCCTTCATTCATAGTAATAACTATATCCGACCTCACTCCAGCCTTCATGTATAGTAATAACTATACCCGACCTCACTCCAGCCTTCATTCATAGTAATAACTATATCCGACCTCACTCCAGCCTCTATTCATAGTAATAACTATACCCGACCTCACTCCAGCCTTCATGCATAGTAATAACTATACCCGACCTCACTCCAGCCTTCATTCATAGTAATAACTATATCCGACCTCACTCCAGCCTCTATTCATAGTAATAACTATACCCGACCTCACTCCAGCCTTCATGCATAGTAATAACTATACCCGACCTCACTCCAGCCTTCATTCATAGTAATAACTATACCCGACCTCACTCCAGCCTCCATTCATAGTAATAACTATACCCGACCTCACTCCAGCCTTCATGTATAGTAATAACTATACCCGACCTCACTCCAGCCTTCATTCATACTAATAACTATATCCGACCTCACTCCTGCCTTCATTCTTAGTAATAACTATATCCGACCTCACTCCAGCCTTAATGTATAGTAATAACTATACCCGACCTCACTCCAGCCTTCATTCTTAGTAATAACTATATCCGACCTCACTCCAGCCTTCATTCTTAGTAATAACTATATCCGACCTCACTCCAGCCTTCTTTCGTATAATAACTATATCCGACCTCACTCCAGCCTTCATTCTTAGTAATAACTATATCCGACCTCAATCCAGCCTTCATTCATAGTAATAACTATACTTGACCTCACTCCAGCCTTCATGTATAGTAATAACTATACCCGACCTCACTCCAGCCTTCATTCTTAGTAATAACTATATCCGACCTCAATCTAGCCTTTTTTCTTAGTAATAACTATATCCGACCTCACTCTAGCCTTCATTCTTACTAATAACTATATCCGACCTCACTCCAGCCTTCATTCTTAGTAATAACTATATCCGACCTCACTCCAGCCTTCATTCTTAGTAATAACTAAACCCGACATCACTCCAGCCTTCATTTATAGTAATAACTGTATCCGACCTCACTCCAGCCTTCATTCTTAGTAATAACTAAATCCGACCTCAATCCAGCCTTCATTCTTGGTAATAACTATACCCGACCTCACTCCAGCCTCCATTCATAGTAATGACTATATCCGACCTCACTCCAGCCTCCATTCATAGTAATGACTATACCCGACCTCACTCCAGCCTTCATTCATAGTAATAACTATATCCGACCTCACTCCAGCCTCCATTCATAGTAATAACTATATCCGACCTCACTCCAGCCTCCATTCATAGTAATAACTATATCCGACCTCACTCCAGCCTTCATTCATAGTAATAACTATACCCGACCTCACTCCAGCCTTCATTCATAGTAATAACTATACCCGACCTCACTCCAGCCTTCATGTATAGTAATAACTATATCCGACTTCACTCCAGCCTTCATTCATAATAATAACTATACCCGACCTCAGTCCAGCCTTCATTCATAGTAATAACTATATCCGACCTCACTCCAGCCTTCATTTATAGTAATAACTGTACCCGACCTCACTCCAGCCTTCATTCATAGTAATAACTATACCCGACCTCACTCCAGCCTTCATTCATAGTAATAACTATACCCGACCTCACTCCAGCCTTCATTCATAGTAATAACTATATTCGACCTCACTCCAGCCTTCATTCATAGTAATAACTATATCCGACCTCACTCCAGCCTTCATTCATAGTAATAACTATACCCGACCTCACTCCAGCCTTCATTCATAGTAATAACTTTACTCGACCTCACTCCAGCCTTCATTCATAGTAATAACTATACCCGACCTCACTCCAGCCTTCATTCTTAGTAATAACTATATCCGACTTCACTCCAGCCTTCATTCATAGTAATAACTATACCCGACCTCACTCCAGCCTTCATTCATACTAATAACTATATCCGACCTCACTCCTGCCTTCATTCTTAGTAATAACTATATCCGACCTCACTCCAGCCTTAATGTATAGTAATAACTATACCCGACCTCACTCCAGCCTTCATTCTTAGTAATAACTATATCCGACCTCACTCCAGCCTTCATTCTTAGTAATAACTATATCCGACCTCACTCCAGCCTTCTTTCGTATAATAACTATATCCGACCTCACTCCAGCCTTCATTCTTAGTAATAACTATATCCGACCTCAATCCAGCCTTCATTCATAGTAATAACTATACTTGACCTCACTCCAGCCTTCATGTATAGTAATAACTATACCCGACCTCACTCCAGCCTTCATTCTTAGTAATAACTATATCCGACCTCAATCTAGCCTTTTTTCTTAGTAATAACTATATCCGACCTCACTCTAGCCTTCATTCTTACTAATAACTATATCCGACCTCACTCCAGCCTTCATTTATAGTAATAACTATATCCGACCTCACTCCAGCCTTCATTCTTAGTAATAACTAAACCCGACATCACTCCAGCCTTCATTTATAGTAATAACTGTATCCGACCTCACTCCAGCCTTCATTCTTAGTAATAACTAAATCCGACCTCAATCCAGCCTTCATTCTTGGTAATAACTATACCCGACCTCACTCCAGCCTTCATTCTTAGTAATAACTATACCCGACCTCACTCCAGCCTTCATTCATAGTAATAACTATACCCGACCTCACTCCAGCCTTCATTCATAGTAATGACTATATCCGACCTCATTCCAGCCTCCATTCATAGTAATGACTATATCCGACCTCACTCCAGCCTCCATTCATAGTAATGACTATACCCGACCTCACTCCAGCCTTCATTCATAGTAATAACTATATCCGACCTCACTCCAGCCTCCATTCATAGTAATAACTATATCCGACCTCACTCCAGCCTCCATTCATAGTAATAACTATATCCGACCTCACTCCAGCCTTCATTCATAGTAATAACTATACCCGACCTCACTCCAGCCTTCATTCATAGTAATAACTATACCCGACCTCACTCCAGCCTTCATTCTTAGTAATAACTATATCCGACCTCACTCCAGCCTTCATTCATAATAATAACTGTACCCGACCTCACTCCAGCCTTCATTCATAGTAATAACTATATCCGACCTCACTCCAGCCTTCATTTATAGTAATAACTGTACCCGACCTCACTCCAGCCTTCATTCATAGTAATAACTATACCCGACCTCACTCCAGCCTTCATTCATAGTAATAACTATACCCGACCTCACTCCAGCCTTCATTCATAGTAATAACTATACCCGACCTCACTCCAGCCTTCATTCATAGTAATAACTATATTCGACCTCACTCCAGCCTTCATTCATAGTAATAACTATATCCGACCTCACTGCAGCCTTCATTCATAGTAATAACTATACCCGACCTCACTCCAGCCTTCATTCATAGTAATAACTTTACTCGACCTCACTCCAGCCTTCATTCATAGTAATAACTATACCCGACCTCACTCCAGCCTTCATTCTTAGTAAAAACTATATCCGACTTCACTCCAGCCTTCATTCATAGTAATAACTATACCCGACCTCACTCCAGCCTTCATTCTTAGTAATAACTATATCCGACCTCACTCTAGCCTTCATTCTTAGTAATAACTATATCCGAACTCACTCCAGCCTTCATTTATAGTAATAACTATACCCGACTTCACTCCAGCCTTCATGTATAGTAATAACTATATCCGACCTCACTCTAGCCTTCATTCTTAGTAATAACTATACCTTACCTCACTCCAGCTATCATTTATAGTAATAACTATATCCGACTTCACTCCAGCCTTCATGTATAGTAATAACTATATCCGACCTCACTCTAGCCTTCATTCTTAGTAATAACTATACCCGACCTCACTCCAGCCTTCATTTATAGGAATAACTATATCCGACTTCACTCCAGCCTTCATGTATAGTAATAACTATACCCGACCTCACTCCAGCCTTCATTCTTAGTAATAACTATATCCGACCTCACTCCAGCCTTTATTCTTAGTAATAACTATATCCGACCTCACTCTAGCCTTCATTCTTACTAATAACTATATCCGACCTCACTCCAGCCACATTCTTAGTAATAACTATATCCGACCTCACTCCAGCCTTCATTCTTAGTAATAACTAAAGCCGACATCACTCCAGCCTTCATTTATAGTAATAACTGTATCCGACCTCACTCCAGCCTTCATTCTTAGTAATAACTAAATCCGACCTCACTCCAGCCTTCATTCTTAGTAATAACTATACCCGACCTCACTCCAGCCTTCATTTATAGGAATAACTATATCCGACTTCACTCCAGCCTTCATGTATAGTAATAACTATACCCGACCTCACTCCAGCCTTCATTCTAAGTAATAACTATATCCGACCTCACTCCAGCCTTTATTCTTAGTAATAACTATATCCGACCTCACTCTAGCCTTCATTCTTACTAATAACTATATCCGACCTCACTCCAGCCTTCATTCTTAGTAATAACTATATCCGACCTCACTCCAGCCTTCATTCTTAGTAATAACTAAAGCCGACATCACTCCAGCCTTCATTTATAGTAATAACTGTATCCGACCTCACTCCAGCCTTCATTCTTAGTAATAACTATACCCGACCTCACTCCAGCCTTCATTCATAGTAATAACTATACCCGACCTCACTCCAGCCTTCATTTATAGGAATAACTATATCCGACTTCACTCCAGCCTTCATGTATAGTAATAACTATACCCGACCTCACTCCAGCCTTCATTCTAAGTAATAACTATATCCGACCTCACTCCAGCCTTCATTCTTAGTAATAACTATACCCGACCTCACTCCAGCCTTCATTTATAGGAATAACTATATCCGACTTCACTCCAGCCTTCATGTATAGTAATAACTATACCCGACCTCACTCCAGCCTTCATTCTAAGTAATAACTATATCCGACCTCACTCCAGCCTTTATTCTTAGTAATAACTATATCCGACCTCACTCTAGCCTTCATTCTTACTAATAACTAAACCCGACATCACTCCAGCCTTCATTTATAGTAATAACTATACCCGACCTCACTCCAGCCTTCATGCATAGTAATAACTATACCCGACCTCACTCCAGCCTTCATTCATAGTAATAACTATACCCGACCTCACTCCAGCCTTCATTTATAGGAATAACTATATCCGACTTCACTCCAGCCTTCATGTATAGTAATAACTATACCCGACCTCACTCCAGCCTTCATTCTAAGTAATAACTATATCCGACCTCACTCCAGCCTTTATTCTTAGTAATAACTATATCCGACCTCACTCTAGCCTTCATTCTTACTAATAACTATATCCGACCTCACTCCAGCCACATTCTTAGTAATAACTATATCCGACCTCACTCCAGCCTTCATTCTTAGTAATAACTAAAGCCGACATCACTCCAGCCTTCATTTATAGTAATAACTGTATCCGACCTCACTCCAGCCTTCATTCTTAGTAATAACTAAATCCGACCTCACTCCAGCCTTCATTCTTAGTAATAACTATACCCGACCTCACTCCAGCCTTCATTTATAGGAATAACTATATCCGACTTCACTCCAGCCTTCATGTATAGTAATAACTATACCCGACCTCACTCCAGCCTTCATTCTAAGTAATAACTATATCCGACCTCACTCCAGCCTTTATTCTTAGTAATAACTATATCCGACCTCACTCCAGCCTTTATTCTTAGTAATAACTATACCCGACATCACTCCAGCCTTCATTTATAGTAATAACTATACCCGACCTCACTCCAGCCTTCATGCATAGTAATAACTATACCCGACCTCACTCCAGCCTTCATTCATAGTAATAACTATAACCGACCTCACTCCAGCCTCCATTCATAGTAATAACTATACCCGACCTCACTCCAGCCTTCATGTATAGTAATAACTATACCCGACCTCACTCCAGCCTTCATTCTTAGTAATAACTATATCCGACCTCACTCTAGCCTTCATTCAAAGTAGTAACTATACCCGACCTCACTCCAGCATTCATTTATAGTAATAACTATATCCGACCTCACTCCAGCCTTCATTTATAGTAATAACTATATTCGACCTCACTCCAGCCTTCATTTCGTTCATATAACAATACGCCCTTATAATATTTTCAAATATACTGATCAATTATGATCCGATTCCTTAGATTTTTTTGACATGTTGTAGAAACCGAAAAATAAATAAACCCCAAATCCTCGTAAAAATGAGATACGTCCTTACTTCACTCAACGCTCGATATGTGTTGTTTATACTTCTGTGTTTACTACTGACCCCCTTCCAGTCACATTTGAACCGAAATTAGTCATTTACAGGGCAAGTATATTTTAGATATGTAGAAGTGAATATTTTTAATGGATTTCAGGAAATGTGCATAGAAAGGAGTAGAGAAAGCTGTTGGTTTCCCTTGAGTATCATGATCAACAAAATTGCAACTGCTGGGAAAATAGCAATAGATATGGTACGTACTCACCGTCTATCAGTTCATAACAAATATGGTACGTACTCACCGTCTATCAGGTCATAACAAATATGGTACGTACTCATCGTCTATCACTTCATAACAAATAGCAATAGATGTGGTACGTACTCACCGTCTATCAGTTCATAACAAATATGGTACGTACTCACCGTCTATCAGTTCATAACAAATATGGTACGTACTCATCGTCTATCAGTTCATAACAAATATGGTACGTACTCACCGTCTATCAGTTCATAACAAATAGCAATAGATATGGTACGTACTCACCGTCTATCAGTTCATGACAAATAACAATCGATATGGAACGTACTCACCGTCTATCAGGTCATAACAAATATGGTACGTACTCAGCGTCTATCAGTTCATAACAAATAGCAATAGATGTGGTACGTACTCACCGTCTATCACTTCATAACAAATATGGTACGTACTCACCGTCTATCAGTTCATAACAAATATATGGTACGTACTCACCGTCTATCAGGTAATAACAAATATGGTACGTACTCACCGTCTATCAGGTCTTAACAAATATGGAAAGTACTCATCGTCTATCACTTCATAACAAATATATGGTACGTACTCACCGTCTATCACTTCATAAGAAATATATGGAAAGTACTCATCGTCTATCAGTTCATAACAAATATGGTACGTACTCACCGTCTATCAGGTCATAACAAATATGGTACGTACTCATCGTCTATCACTTCATAACAAATATGGAAAGTACTCATCGTCTATCAGTTCATAACAAATATGGTACGTACTCACCGTCTATCAGTTCAGAACAAATAGCAATAGATATGGTACGTACTCATCGTCTATCAGTTCATAACAAATATGGTACGTACTCACCGTCTATCAGGTCATAACAAATATGGTACGTACTCACCGTCTATCAGTTCATAACAAATATGGTACGTACTCACCGTCTATCAGGTCATAACAAATGTGGTACGTACTCAACGTCTATGAGGTCATAACAAATATGGTACGTACTCACCGTCTATCACTTCATAACAAATATCAATAGATATGGAACGTACTCATCGTCTATCAGGTCATAACAAATATGGTACGTACTCACCGTCTATCAGGTCATAACAAATATGGTACGTACTCACCGTCTATCAGGTCATAACAAATATGGACGTACTCATCGTCTATCACTTCATAACAAATATGGAAAGTACTCATCGTCTATCAGTTCATAACAAATATGGTACGTACTCACCGTCTATCAGTTCAGAACAAATAGCAATAGATATGGTACGTACTCATCGTCTATCAGTTCATAACAAATATGGTACGTACTCACCGTCTATCAGTTCATAACAAATATGGTACGTACTCACCGTCTATCAGGTCATAACAAATATGGTACGTACTCACCGTCTATCAGTTCATAACAAATATGGTACGTACTCACCGTCTATCAGGTCATAACAAATATGGTACGTACTCACCGTCTATCAGTTCATAACAAACATGGTACGTACTCACCGTCTATCAGTTCATAACAAATATGGTACATACTCACCGTCTATCAGGTCATAACAAATATGGTACGTACTCACCGTCTATCAGTTCATAACATATAACAATATATATGGTACGTACTCAACGTCTATCAGGTCATAACAAATATGGTACGTACTCACCGTCTATCAGTTCATAACAAATATGGTACGTACTCACCGTCTATCACTTCATAACAAATATCAATAGATATGGAACGTACTCATCGTCTATCAGTTCATAACAAATATGGTACGTACTCACCGTCTATCAGGTCATAACAAATATGGTACGTACTCACCGTCTATCAGTTCATAACATATAACAATATATATGGTACGTACTCAACGTCTATCAGGTAATAACAAATATGGTACGTACTCACCGTCTATCAGTTCATAACAAATATGGTACGTACTCACCGTCTATCACTTCATAACAAATATCAATAGATATGGAACGTACTCATCGTCTATCAGTTCATAACAAATATGGTACGTACTCACCGTCTATCAGGTCATAACAAATATGGTACGTACTCCCGTCTATCAAGTCATAACAAATATCAATAGATATGGTACGTACTCACCGTCTATCAGTTCATAACAAATATGTTACGTACTCACCGTCTATCAGGTAATAACAAATGTGGTACGTACTCACCGTCAATCAGTTCATAACAAATATGGTACGTACTCACCGTCTATCAGTTCATAACAAATGTGGTACGTACTCATCGTCTATCAGGTCATAACAAATATGGTACGTACTCACCGTCTATCAGTTCATAACAAATGTGGTACGTACTCATCGTCTATCAGTTCATAACAAATGTGGTACGTACTCACCGTCTATCAGGTCATAACAAATATGGTACGTACTCACCGTCTATCACTTCATAACAAATATGGTTCGTACTCACCGTCTATCAGGTCATAACAAATATGGTACGTACTCACCGTCTATCACTTCATAACAAATATGGTTCGTACTCACCGTCTATCAGGTCATAACAAATATGGTACGTACTCACCGTCTATCACTTCATAACAAATATGGTTCGTACTCACCGTCTATGAGGTCATAACAAATAGCAATAGATATGGTACGTACTCACCGTCTATCAGTTCATAACAAATATGGTACGTACGCAACGTCTATCAGTTCATAACAAATATGGTACGTACGCACCGTCTATCAGTTCATAACAAATGTTTTTGGTTTAAGTAACTTTAGTAGATTTGGTTATATCTGCAGATTTGTACTGCAAACCAACTGGTTTCCATAACTATCCTGGTTTTTCTAAATGATCAACCATTTTCAGTTTTTAATGTAAGTTAGAGAAGCGATTAATAGGTTGGTATATGCTATTGGAAATCAATGCTTTCCATACAAAATTTTATTTATCGGTCTTTAAACAGCTGAGGAGAAGGTTATGATTAGATCAACGAATTAAAAAGAGGGCCAATGCAAGTAAAAAGGATATGATACCTTTGTTAATACATTCAACCAAAACAATCTATATCCAGTTTGACGACAAATTTAATGTGAATTACAGCGTGGTAAATTTTATGAATCCTAGATGTGAATGATGTAGCATTTATAGACAAATACATGTTTTCACAAAGGTTGTTGTTTGTTATAGGTATCAGGGCCTGTGTATCGGACTCTGCATCACCTCCGCGAGACAATAGGGGATACGTGTCATAATGGGATTTCATCGACCTTATCTTCAACCGAACGACAGAATGCTATTGATGAAATTCTTAAGATGATCAAAGTAAGACACAAAAACAGATTTACAGAATCACTGGAAATTTCTGATTATCAATATCTTAACTGTATAACTGTCAATACATTACCTGTATGACTGTCAATATCTGACCGGTATGACTTTCAGTTTCTGGCCTATATGACTATCAGTATCACACAAGTATGACTGCCAATAGTGTACATGTACCTGTATGATTGTCAATACTTTACATGTATGACTGTCAGTATCTAACCTGAATGACTGTAAATACCTTACCTGTATGACTGTCAGCATCTTATCTGATATGTCAGACTGTCAGTATCTTACCTGAATGACTGTCAGTATATCATCTGTATAACTGTCAATACCTAACATGTTTAAATGTCAATTCTTCACCTGCATAACTGTCAATACTTTACCTGCATAACTGCCAATACTTTACCTGTATGACTGTCAATACTTTACCTGTATGACTGTCAATACTTTACCTGTATGACTGTCAGCATCTATGTATCAGCGTTGATATAATTGACCTCATGTTTGAGTTTCTATCATCATGAAATTATGTTATTTACTCAGGGCCCTATTGTTTCTCTAACAATAAGAATACCCTCTTGTTTCTCTAACAATGATGACTCTCTTGTTTCTCTAACAATGATGAACATCTTGTTTCTCTAACAATGATGACCCTATGTTTCTCTAACAATGATGACCCTCGTATTTCTCTAACATAAAGACCCTCGTGTTTTTCTAACAATGATGACCCTCTTGTTTCTCTAATAAATGATGACCCTCTTTTTCTAACTATGATGTTCCTCTTGTTTCTCTAGCAAATGATGATCCTATTGTTTCTCTAACAATGATGATCATCGTGTTTCTCTAACAATGATGACCCTCATTTTTCTCTAACAATGCTTACTCTCATTTTTCTCTAACAATGATAACCCTCGTGTTTCTCTAACAATGATGACCCTCTTGCTTCTCTAACAATGAGGACCCTCTTGTTTCTCTAACAATGATGAAGCTCTTGTTTCTTTCACTTGCAATGATAACCCTCGTGTTTCACTTGCAATGATTTCCCTCGTGTTTCACTTAAAAGGATGTCATTCGTGTTTCACTTACAAGGATGTCCCTCGTGCTTCACTTACAATGCTGTCCCTTGTGTTTCACTTACAATGATGTCCCTAGTGTTTCACCTACAATGATGTCTCTCGTGTTTCACTTACAATGATGTCCCTCGTGTTTCACTTACTATGATGGCCCTCTTGTTTATTTCTCTAACAACGATAGCCCTCGAGTTTCACTTACAATGATGTCCCTTGTGTTTCACATATAAAGATGTCCCTCATGTTTCACTTACAAGTACGTCCCTCGTGTTTCACTTACAATGATGTCTCTCGTGTTTCACTTACAATGATGTCCCTCGTGTTTCACTTACAATGATGACCCTAGTGTTTCACCTACAATGATGTCTCTCGTGTTTCACTTACAATGATGTCCCTCGTGTTTCACTTACTATGATGGCCCTCTTGTTTATTTCTCTAACAACGATAGCCCTCGAGTTTCACTTACAATGATGCCCCTTGTGTTTCACATATAAAGATGTCCCTCATGTTTCACTTACACGTACGTCCCTCGTATTTCACTTACAATGATGTCTCTCGTGTTTCACTTACAATGATGTCCCTCGTGTTTCACTTACAATGATGACCCTCTTGTTTCTTTCTCTAACAATGATAGCCCTCGAGTTTCTCTTGTAATGGTGGCCCTCGTGCTTTACTTTCAAGGATGTCCTTCGTGCGTCACTTACACGGATGTCCCTCGTGTTTCATTTACAAGGATGATCCTCGTGTTTCACTTAGAAGGATGTTCCTCGTGTTTCACTTACACTAATGACCCTCGTGCTTCACTTCTAAGGATGTCCCTCGTGTTTCACTTACTATGATGTCCCTCGTGCGTCACTTACAAGGATGCCCCTCGTTTTCACTTACAATGAATTCCCTCGTGTTGCCCTAAACAAATGCAATTAATGTACAATTTACTCTCCATAGGTTCTGGGTAATATAGGTGCGCCGGTCCAGTACGTATATGACACCAAGTATGAGGGGATGGATGGACAACCGGATGACCGGAGGCTAGTCAAGGCCTTGCTACAATGTGCTCAAAATATCGACCTTCCACACAAGGTCTCAAAGGCAGCCATATTGGTGTGTTGCTTTCTTAGTTTATACAAATAATTAGAATGGTGAAGTTATTACACTCTAGACAATATCATAATTTGTAATACGTTAGTTGCTAATGAACAAATATTTGGAAATGAAATATGATGCCTGGTATACATTTTTAAAATCTAGTGCAAGAAAACCCTGGATGATCCAGTGAGCTAGCGTTTCGCTAATTATATGTTATTTTTATCTTTTACCCAGGCATTACATAAAATGGACTTCACGTCTGAAATAAAAAACGTCCTCGTGGGTATTTTTCCTGATGTTAATCGTCAGCCTTCACTTCGCTCTGCAATATTTGCACGACTTGTTATGCAGCCCGATCGTGACTTGGCCGCGGAACTCAATGATCTCATACATGCTGAAACTATGAAATCCATGAAGCACTATATGGTGACTTACATAAAGAGTCTCCAACAGAATGACCAACCGGATCTAAAAACGTGGGTTCCATGATCTAGTGTTATATGCCAACCGTAGACTGATAACTGTATTCATATATTTATCCATATATATTTACATCTCTCCCTTGTTGAAATAAGTAAACTCTGACTGCGTATAAATTAGCGTATACGCAATGAAAAAAGGCTCGGCGGGTTGATATTTGTTTAATTATGGCACCGTTCGCTTAAGAACAATAACTATTCGCTGACGGCCATTATTTGGTTCCTTTAAGATTTTGAAATATGGAACATACTAGAGATCCATTCCGTCTGATTATACAATAAATGATTTCTGGCAAACTTTCGCTTCATATCAAGATCACTGTGAAAATGCGTGTACATAAGGGCCGTCATGAATACAGAAGTAAATTCGAAGTGCTAGTAATATTATGTAATGCTAAATTCACAAATGATATAATGAAAAAAGTATATTATCTTAGCAGCCACGGCTATCGTGGCTACCATCGTAGCAACCCGCTTCGAACATTTTATTCTTGTTATAACACTTGAACACTATTTATGATGTAAATGTAAGGATTGTAACTCATTTTGAATGCGTATATGCTGGTATGTCCGCTGTTGGCATCGAACATATTCACTATGAACGCTAATGCACATCGTAGAATGTTCGTTGCCGACTGCGGGCATACTGCCGTATATGCAGTCAAAATGAGGTCCTATTCATGCATAGCCCGACATTAACTAAGCCTGCACTTAGTCTCATCAATTGTCCATAGCTTCATATTGCCAGAATACAGGGGCTATCAACTCAAGCTTGTCAATGTTTAGGGCTTTGTGTTGGTTCTGGTACATTGACTGATGATTTTATTATTCGCTGTTGGTGCGTTGTATATAACTCCTACTTTAATTTTCAGTTTACGAGATATTTGGGAGGAGCTGATAAATGCAGACTCGAGGAAACTTCCTTATGTCAGTCACAGATTCGGAAAGTCCAAATACGTCGAGATGTCCCGTTATATTAAGTAAGTTCAGCAAGTGTATTTCAACATATGTCATGTGTCCTTCAACCAGTGTTGTGGTATATACTTTTTGCTTCGCCTGGTAGCGGTTTCAATAGCATATTTCACGATATTGCACGACTTCTTTGTATTTACGGGAAGTATGGAATCCGCAAAGCTAAGTATTCATGCTAAATATAGCTTTCGCAAATGTTTAATAGTCTTACGCATCTTCAGGGAATATTTTGTGTAAACAAGAGCTGTACCAAGAAACTTTTGACAGAAAATCACCCAAAAAATCAAAATATTTTAGGTATGGACCCTTAAAACAACAATGCGAAGTTAGAATACTGTTCAAAATGGATGCATGTTTACAAATACCGAGCTTCAACTGATTCTGTTCCGATACCAACATAATAATTCATCTTGAATATTGCTGATATCAGTTACTCGTAACTAAATCTTTATTTATAATAAGTTATAAGACTTGATTTTCGCTTAAAGGAGGGGTGCCAATTTGGGCTTTCTCGTGGCTATCACCGATACGTTTTATTTTTTGTATATCAACACCATGGGTAAGGTGGTCGTGACATGGCATGAAAGTAAGGTCAGGTTGGAGCGCTTTACGAGTTATGTGGGGGTCAAAGTAACGGGTCAAATTCATAATAGGCTCCATTTTGATAAAATTACCTAATATTTGTTTAATCTTTCTTCATATTGATGATGCATTGTGCAATTGCAGAACAGTGCAACTTAAAACGATTATAAAAAACACCCATGGTTGATAAAAAGGTTACAGTGACCTAGGTTTTGAATTTGCTTAATATTTTAGCGCCGAAAATTGTTCCTTTGGTACAGCAACAGTAAACTGACATTACGGCAGGACAAAATGGATAATCAATAATTAATACTAATAGTTGCGGGTTGTATATGTTCCCCATGATCTAAGGCCAAATGTGCGTAGTCGATTACAGGTTGTTTTTGGATCAATAGGAGCACGATGAAGACGTATTGTGTTCCTTGTCGTGGTTGTGAGAAAGCGGTTGCGTGCATATGAAATTCGCATTGCCTAGAGACGCATCGTTACACGGGTTCCAGGGCGGTATGCAACCTTCCCTATGGCATGGAGTCTCAGAAAGAGACGACAGATAGTCGATGGATGAACTCCAAATTGATTTGCTACATGATCTTGCGTAGTACCTTGCATAAGAAATGCGATTGCACGACCCTTCTCAACCTTCGAAAGTCGTAGCATGTTTTACGGTTAATAAGTTGTGTTTATCAAAGACATAAATAACCCATTTAGCTACTAATGGTGTTTTTTTTTTACAATTAAGGATTGGCGATTATATGGCCACGGCTTCATCCATATGTGGTTACCGACTCTAACTAAGAGTCATAGGGTAAACCAAACTGAGATCAACTTGATTAAAAAATTGCGCAAAATTGCAAACCTTGGGACAATTGAAATATGAAGGACAAATTCAGTAAACATTGGGAACAGCTATACACCCAAATATTCTTCCCTTTTACAAATAACTAATTCGGCAAAAAAATGGTCCCATTAGAAATATTTGAAATTCAAGTGTACACTGGGAAGAGCTGTACACATAAAATTAAATATGCGTTAAAATTGCAAATAAAATTTGTAACTTCATAACTTGATTCAAATGAAACTGTTCAATGAATGACAACTGGTCAATATGTTAAACATTTGCACTAGAGCGGTACTGGTGTTGCCTCAAAAGTTCACCACATAGCAATGCCAGCCAAACAATAGGCATTGCCACCATACCGCCAAATTAAAGTAAACACATAAGACACCAGCTACTACTGGGATACAAGCAACTCAATAGTTAGACCTATGCAGCTGCGCCAAGACCAAATAATCGCTTTCAGTATCTGCAACATGAATTAAATCCCTGACTGACAAATTACTTACTTGTACTAGAATTTTTCAAAAGTATATAACCCAGATCCTGCTGCAGGTTGAACAACTCGGACAGATTGACCTTTACCATAAATAAGATCAGGTTGATCTTTCCAACTCCCTCAATCGCAGGCCACCTTTTCCTTGCCACAACATACTGGCATGGTAGCGGCTCATTCCCAGATGGGTCCAATTCACATACTTCCTTGCATGAAGAAAAACCCTCTTAACCAATGAGGACCCAACAATCCAAATAGGATTTCTGACATCTGAAGGTCTTAAACTGACAGTCAATTGTAACCTTACAGTTAAACAACCAAAATTGGCATGTGATCCAATGTCACTAAGCTTTACACATTAAACATTAGAGTTAGTTGCAAAGATTCGAAATACTCTTTACCGCCTCAGCAAAATTCCATGGTTGGTACTCGGATATATGACATGAAAACCTGAGATTCCCATCTACCAAGTTCTTAACTTTAGCATCAGACATACCAACAGCAGAGGCCCTAGTAACAGCACATATTCTAAATGAGTGTGATGCTCTGTAGGTACCCAAACAAGAAATCACCCATGTGATGAACTACAGCATCTAGCTCTGACCGATACTTAATCAGTCATTCAAAATATGTGGCAAATTTCCCAAACAATGCACAAGAATAAGAACAGCCCATTGGCAAACATTTATTAACAAAATATGAGCCTTGCAATCGAACCCCTAAAAGCTCAAAATCATCTGGTTTGATTGGCAACAGTCTAAATGCAGATTTTGCCAGATAAGCACCTTTTCCTAGCTTACTGATCGTATCAATGCCATCATCTAAAGAAGAACCATCTGTTTTAGGCACTAAACCTTTAGGTGACACCCGGATGGTATACTTCCGAATAAACCAGCAATTCTGCCTAATTTGATATCATTTAACACTCTAATCAGAGTCGCATTTTCATATTCCTTAATTGAAACTACATTTTTACAGTCATGAACAAATCCCTCAACTAGTTCATGTGCAATATCTTGCTTTGATAGAGCTGAATACTTCTCTCAATAACTCCTACAACAATTGTGCCGCGTGCAAATCGTACACCAACGGCTGACCGGACCAGGAAACGTCCGCCATTACGGAAACCGCCTGATCTAAAATAAGAGTCGATAGTATACATAAAACGATAGCAATTCGTCGAAGTGTGCTTACCATTGCAACGTAAACATGTATGCAAGTACTGACATGGGCTTTTACTGCAGTTATTACTGAAATTAAAATCATAACAATTAAGCTGTGAACTACTTCTGGTATTTGAAGATGAGGCTGCAACTTGATGCTCTTGTATAGAGATAACGAAGCCGGAACTCCTGGTCGACTACACCTCATGGGGCGGACGGGTTTCTAGCCTTCCTCAACCTAAACTACTCATCATAGAGCTTCCAACAAAAACCAAAGGTCCGACGAGCAACCAGCTTAACAATGTGCACATATTTGAACAACCCTGCCATTCGATCAGGGTGAACAGACCCATACTTGCCAACAAACACCTAAAAGGCATCTGTCCATTTATTAATATCTGAAAGTTCAACTGACTATGGTTTTGTAGACATGTGCAATTCACCCAAGTAATATAAGCTTAGCTGACTGCTCAAAGGTGACAGGCTTGGCCAATAACTGCCTTAAATCTACTTATTCGCCATTGACAATTTGTTAGCGAAGAGTTTCTGGCACATTAACCCTCAACTCTTCTTGTATGCCAACAATTGCATTTGGAGAGTGATAATTATCGAACCCCTCCTCTATAGTAATGGGTCGACCAATGTTCTCATCTGCTGCTGGAGAATTCAGTATTGGAGTTATTAACTCCCCCAAGCGTGGACCATCTTATCAAAAACGGTCTCTTCAGCCAAAGACAGCTGCTCCTCAGTTAAATCGGCATTGACCCAGGCACCAGCGATCCCATCATTCTTCTAATTCTGATTGGTTATATTTTCCATCCCTCCAGCACCCGTCTGTCTCGACTTTTCACTTTTGACATACTGGCATTTAACGCGAGCCAGAAAAAAAATAATTAAAGAAATAACTAGTATTTTAATATTCAATCAGTACTATAATTTACGAGCAATCTGCATGGGCATGATCATTAAACTCAAGTCAATTATGATTATTTAACACTGTGAACACTTTTCATTCAAACATTAAATACTGAGCAAACTCTCCTCAATTAATGAATCCGAGACAACTTCTAGACTTATCAACTTACGTAAATGCAGCCCCATGCTTGTATTACCAAAAACACATAAAATTCATTGTGAAAATAACCAGTTATGCATAATATGACTGCATATTAAATTTAAATTTGAACATTCCAGTTGAAATATAGTGTTATAAAGTTATCTTCAGCCATTCTGACAACTATTCGTGATTCTGTCTTAATTGCAAAGAGTTGTGTTAATTAAGATCATAATTTGGCAAATCAGTATAAATGGAGATCAAAGGTGCTGTTGCAGAACCGCCCACAGAGATTTCTCGACTATATTTTCAAGTAAAACTATGAAAAATACCATTTTTAACATCAAGCGGAACATTCGGCACGATAATATGCGAGTAATATCGATGTTAGTGTTTTAAAAACATATTTGACCATCCCTCAGTATACCAGCAAATGAAAGTCGTGCCGAACCACTGGATAAGGGCAGTGATTCAATGTTGAAAAATGTATGCGGAATAAACGCACGGGCGATATAAGTGCTCCTTGTCGTACACAATAATACAACGTATTTATTTATTATGAAAATGATTTGATACAATGTCCATGGCAATGCATTATGTTTTACTATGTTTAACATACTTATAGTAGTTCCATATTACGTATGATTCATCATTTTTCTCACTTGACCATCTTCGTTTTCAGTACTTCTTCAATGCTTCTCCTCCGTTGGGGTGTGCCACACAAAAGTTCCCTTTGCCACTTGGTCTTTTAACTTCTAACCGCGAATGGTGCTCGGCGTGTTGTTATAATTGCTGTTACGTTTTACAATTCTATTTAGTTCAGTTATTCTGTAGTAAAATTGTCTTTGTCTCAAATAGGAAAATGGAGAACTCCTGTGTTGGGTTGGAATGTAAAGTTAAGTTCAAGTACAACAAGGTTGGCGATGGTAAAACTCCGCGAAAAATTCAGGACTGGATGAAAGACGGTCTCCTTGCTGAAGGTGTCATACTTTCTGAATCAACAGAAGCAAATACCTCAAGAAACGTCCTGCATCCGAGAAAGCTTCCGTAGACAATGAGATTCTGTTGACGAATCTGACACTCTGGACGGGTATCTTTCTGTAGATGATTTATACTATGCCCCCTTTTTGAACAGAAAATGTAGCATTTGTCGAACTTACAACATGAAGAGTTCTAGCTGCATCAGTGAGAAAGCAAGACACCAGCTGCTTATCAAACATAAACTGTACATGCCTGAGAATTCCAGGGTGTGTTCAAGTCATCTTCTTGGTAAGGATATCAGTCATGACATTGAGCCGGTTTTGACAGGGAGGGTTAAACTTGTTAATCACTTAGCCACCAAGTCACCAGCTGTTATCAACGATTTACTCAAAATCATACAGAACATGTCCAATAACTTGTCACCGCTTGTATTAAACTTCGACAACATGGATGATGAAGATTACCAAGCTTGGACAGGCTGGGATTGTAATCAATTCAATCAAATACAAGATGCATGTCCGAACAAATTATTTGTACAAAAGTATTGCCATCTAAGAAAGCCCTTCTGCCGTTTTTTAGGTTAAACTCAAAACAGACATATCTTTCAATCGGTTGGCTTCTCTTTTCCGCATTAACAAATCGAGCGTCAGCAGAATTTTCCAGATCGTTACACATGCTCTAAATCAAGCCGTAGTTCCCACACATCTTGGTCCGGATCACGAGTCTAGGGCTCAAGCGTTGGATCACAATACAGGTTTCACAAAAAACATTCTTCGGCAGCAAAATCACTGTAATATTGGATGGTACATATATATATATATCGGCAAAAGTGAAGAACATGAGTTTCACCGGAAAGGTTACTGCGGTCAAAAAAAAAAACGCAACTACGTGAAGTTTATGAGTATTGTGTTCCCTAACGGTTACGTTCTAGACACTGTCGGTCCATTTCGTGGTAGTGTTAATAACGCCAAAATCACTGACAAGATACTTACCTCATTACAAAGTCTGCCAGCTATCCTAGAGGAAGATGATCAGGTAATGGTAGACAGGGGTTTCCGAGACATTTTGAGCAAACTATCAGACGAGGGATACGAGACTCACATGCCTACATTTCTCAAACCATGACAGAGTCAACATGATGGTATAGAGGCAAACAGACAGGTGTATCACTAAAACAAGATGGTTGGTCGAAAGTTATCACTCTCGTTTTAAGCAATTCAGATTTTTTAAAAGTGAACTCACATCGAACTAATTCATCAAAAATCACGAAAGTTTTCTGAAAAGTGTCACGGCATGTCTGAATTGGCTACGTGGACCCATATATCAGCCTCCATCAACAAAAGCAGCCGAAGATGAAAAGTTGCTCTGGAGATGAGGTCACTTCTAAACAAGTTCAATATCCTAGCAGGGCGTGTTGAGAAAGAGTCAGACCTATCACGGAGAGCCAAATCCCAATGACAGAAGCTAGAGGCAGCCCAGCTCGAGTTCCCATGTCTTGACCAAGAATATCTAGAAACTCTGGCATGTGGGACGTACCAGGTGAAGTTGGCCCCCGGATACATATCGGAACATTTGACAGCAGATGGAGATTATGAAGTCATGATATACCAACACGCTTCTGACCTGATTCGATGTCAAATCCGATCTCGTCATAAATCGCAAACGAAATACAACATATGGATCCAGTACTCAGTTACCGAACAACCACCAATACAGAATTACTACTGTACGTGTCCAACCGGTCAGAGGACTGTTGGTATGTGTGCTCATATCGCAGTGTTCTCTTCTACATTGGGGTCTATGTCCATAGTTAGTCCCGAAATCCACTTCGACCATCCAAGTGTATGTCACTGATGAAGTAAATAGCCCGCTAACACATATATTCCAGAATGTAGGGAAAATACTACATTGAATGTTTCTGATATATACAACGTAGCGTCATTGTCACTCTTCAAAAATGATCGACAGTGTCTAGAATGTAAATTTGAAGGAATATAATACTCATGTATATATGATATTAAGTTCTAAATACACAAATAATACATGATGAGCTGCATGAGCAAAAACAAAGCACATTAGTTGTACAACAAAGTCATGGAGATAGGAAAATTGGTGAAGGGACTAACATTATCCTGACAAAAATCTTGAAACAAATAGTTTCCTAGAAAGCGAATTCGTCCAATCGTGTTTCCTATAATATTTCAACGTATTTCTGGTCTGGACGAGATGTCTTCCCTAGCATGCAGTGCTTTCATCTATATGAAGATGAAGAAGATTTATGGGGGGTTGACTTATAGAAGTTGCAAAAACGAGGCATATCCAGTAATTCTGAAGCGCATTTTTTTCATGGATTACACAAATGAATGGAGATATTTTCTATCGACAAAATTCGATAATACTCGGGGTTTGAATTAAACAAAATGCCGTTTAAACGTGCATTAAACTTTATGAGAAATATCATTTTTTTATGCTTGATGTCCAATTTCACAGAAACTAACGAAAAGATTCATCCAATCGTTATCCGATTACGTTGCCCGATATATAAATATAATTTTAGTACAATTTTCCTAACAAACAAATAACATTTTGACCTTATAAGTACTTGATCAATTGTGTTTGTGAGTATTTACGACTTTGGTACAAAAAGGCCTCGTTCTGGCATGTCCGGAACGGAACAAGGTTTTCTTATGTACTATCAGATGCCCCATGGATATGTGTATCCGGGCATTAGGTAAAGGATTGATTTCCTTCGTGGGCGGTTTTAGAGCATTCCTGCAACAGCACCTTTGATTAGATGTCCTATTTTAACACAGAATATCCAAAACATAAAACATTTACTACTAACTAAGCCCCTATTGTATATTAATTCAATATACCTACCGTCATTGGACGAAAACGAAATGCACACAATGTGTCATGTGTACATGTGTATATGCCAGCATTATGTTTTTATAAACAAAAATCCAATTTCTATTCAATCAAACACATTTAAAACCCAACATAAATACATTTGTATCTACGTGTGACTGATCCGATTAAACGCTGTAGTTCGTAAAATCAAAATACCAATGCACTGTTTATGCACTTGCCCAACACGAGTACATACAAACACGGACAAAAATGCTCGAATTTATATATCGTATCTTGCGAGAAGAGTTCATGGTGATAAAATTTAAAACTGTTTACCGTATTTGTAGATACTCGGCTAGTCAATCCTTCAGATCAAGTTCGTACTTAGGTTTTAGCCTTTAATCACACGTGTGGACACTTGCGATCGCTGCACACATGGATCACACGTGGCAGCGAGACTACAACACTCATAATACTCGGTACCTCATACTTTATATAACTATTTTGAATATATGAATCAAGAGAAAATTGAAAACCATAGCGGTGGTATTTTAGGAATTCCAATAAAACAGCACATCGATAACCAACAACAATTTGTAATAAAGCGCCGACAAACCGGCATGGCGGTCACCCTTATCCCCGCGAATACCGCTTCGGAAATATGACAACATCTAACGCTATCTAAGCAAAACATAACCCAATTATTGGCAATTTCGCAAAAAGAAGTACTGTTGATATGGGGAGACAACTCTAACGATCATATCCTCACTTAAGCTAAGGTACCATCCCACAATTAATTATAGCACGGCTCTGTGCTTTGATAAATCAATTTAACTTTTAGCATTAAAGTTTATTAAATTAATGCAAATAAAGACGGACATGTCTGAATAGTTGCTCACAAAACTTGTAAACTGATCTTTCAGACTGGGCTTCGAATCCTTTGAATAGTCGGTATAGGTCGGTTGTTTCACGAATCAGGGTATACTGGATTAAGGATGTCCGTCTGTAGACACAACGATGTACCGGCTACATCTCCTAAACAACTGAGGGGATTTCAACGTTGGCAATAATCCTTATACATTGTAGGCAATGCGTAGTCTATATCACGTTCAAAATTTTTGGTTGCCATGGCAATCGGGTCACTATACTTTTTTTTTGTTGGGGGGGGGGTGTGTATGTTGTAAGACAATTACTAATATACCTGTGTATCGATTCAAGTGAAACCACACAGTAATGTTAGGGACCATGTGTTAATGTGCATACAGGGTTTCTTTCTGCAAAACGTTTGGAGACCGGAGGGGGGAATAAGTTAGTCGTTGGCTTGGAGTTCTAGTTTTGTCCATGTTCCCGCTCTAGAAAGATTACTACAGCTTAGAGATAAACATTCTTTTCTCTTGTTTCCCGCACTATATGCAAATGTAGATTGCTACAAATTAGATATAAACATTATTTTCTCTGTGTTCAAGCTCTAGATAGAATCCTACATCTTACAGAGAGACATTCTTTTCTCTAGGTTCCCGCTATATATAGATAAATATTGTTTACAGATAAATAATATTTTCTCTTGGTTACCACTCAGATAGATAACTTTGGCTCACAGATAAAGATCAGTTTCTCTTGATTACCGCTCTAGATAGATAACTATGGCTTACAGATAAAGATTATTTTCTCTTAATTACCGCTGTAGATAGATAACTTGGGCTCATAGATTTTTAAATATTATTTTCTCTTGCTTCCCGCTCTAGATAAATTACTGTGACTCATATATAAACATTGTTTTCTCTAGGTTTCCGGTCCACATTGATCACTATGGATTACAGATAAACATTGTTTTCCCTAGGTTTCCGGTCTACATTGATCACTATGGCTTACAGATAAACATTGGTTTCTCTAGGTTTCCGGTCCACATTGATCACTATGGCTTACAGATAAACATTGCTTTCTCTAGGTTTCCGCTTCACATTGATCACTATGGCTTACAGATAAACATTGCTTTCTGTAGGTTTCCGCTCCACATTGATTACTATGGCTTGCAAATAGAACTTGACACAGTTTACAACCTCCGTAGCTTTGTTGTAAACGCTGTCGTTGTCCGGGTTAACTATTACGCTGGCCGAAAGATCAATCTCCTCGAATTCGCAATGGATATAGAAGGTAAGTTTTTTTCTACATGGCAGCTCTTTCAGAATAAGCACCCCTTTGTTTTGCAATATTTTATTAAAGTATAATGGAGTCTGATTACGTCATGTATTAAGCAACCAAGAAAACTTCATGGTTTCGCTCCCATATGATTTGTTTATATGACACTAAACAGTTGTAGCCAGAATTTTGGTCAAAGTAGCCCTGTACCTCTATTTATTTCTATGTCTGCCAATTGGTATGGCAGATTTTTTTAAGAATGTATATGATCTTTAAAAATCTTATTTGACAGAATTGTTCATTCTCTTTCTTATATTTACGATTGCATGGCATTGTCACTATATGACCCTACCAAATTCAGTTGGCATTCATTATGCCATGAATGCCATTGACCGATTGTTGATATCATCATTATTATGACGTCATAATTGTTACGTTGGATACAATTTACCGTCCCCGGGCGATGGCTGTTCATTTCATTAAACAAACATACACGATATATACACTATTTGAGCTTAATGCTTATTTAGACATTGAACTACTTTCAGTTGACATACATAGGCGAAATGAATTCCAATTCGACAAACGGAAATTCAAACGCTAGCTCGCTTCATTGCCTTTGTCCAGTTGGCATTCATGTAGCCAATGAATGCCAACTGAAAGCAGTTCAAAGCTTAAATTAATGCCCCTTTTAAATAAATGAGTCTTTTAATGAAATATTTCGTTTGTAATATATACTGCTTCATTTAATTTAAGTTGTCAAAACTGTTACAAAGCAAGATAACTTTTCGCAATCAGAATTATTTTTTGTTTTCGTTTAGATTTTCAAGTCCTTTGGGACAACCTTAAGCATTTTCCTTTACCAAGAACGCCGAACATATTCGGTTCCCGACGAGGCGATACAGTGTTTGCTACATTACAGAAAGATATGGTTGCAGCCATTTTGGAACTGTTTGATACGATAAATCTTTCACAAGAGAACGTTCCTGATGGCACCATTTACGTGAAAGTGTTAGGTAAGTTGAATTACTTGATGCAAAAAAGTATTTTTCTGGTTTTATTTTCTCTCCTATTTTTTTTTATATTTTCTACAGTACTTTAGACTGACTCGATACTTGGTCCACGTTGCATAGATAATATTTGTGGTAGAAATACTTCAATGGTAGAGAAAATGTTTATCTGTAATACATCAAAATGTAAAATGTGAAGTATTTTTGTTGAATTTGGCGACATTATATGGGAGATAATTTAATGATTGTTAAATAAGTGTCAGACATATTCAGTAATATATCGAAGCGTTGATATATGTTAACACTCTTCGATACATTAATGAGTTTGAAATCAATACAAATATACCTAATGCATTAATGTATACGTAGGGAATGTGTTTGAGTCAGGTAGTTGAGAATATCTTTGGTTGTAAAATGAGTTGTATCGGATCATTAGCTAAGCACATATTTATTAGAGGGTCTCGTACATCTCCCAATACATACATAATGTATATACTAATCAGTGTATACTTATCAAAAGGTAATACAAACCTTAACTGTAACACAGATAGTTAGTATTTTGTCTTTTTATAATCTCTTTTGCATGATATTTCTAGAAAATAGTTGTTTAGTACGAAAAAACTATTGCAAAAATTGTTTTCTCCTAGGTCAAGAACTATTTTATCTTGAGGTTCGGGATTTGAAGACTATGTTCCTAAACAATCCACAGCAGTACATCTATAACTTGGATATGGGGAGACTGCAGTTATTACTGGAACAGCTGCCCATGTATCGTACCAGGTATTACATAGCCTGTATACACCAGTAAACAATTGCCTTTGTCGCTTTCATGATGTCTATGAATAATACTTCTACCACAATTTCCGTCGTGACATATATGTTAAAATAATATCATGATGTACATACAGGTAAATCTTTTTTGAATACATCTATAACTATAATAATCTATATTATATAAAGTAAGTTGTTGTTTTTTTAAATCTGTCAAGATCTGTCTCATGTAAATCAATACGGTATCTCGTAAAGATAAAGCATTGCTTGTACAGCTATTGCGCCAAGGACTCGCTGAATTGAAAACAAATGTTTCAAAATTTCTTTTGTAAGATCATTTATGAGTGTACAGCTATTAAGATGTAAAGCACTAAAACTGTGCCTTTACAAATTTTGGTATTGATTTTTCTTCCGGTACGTCATTATTTGCACGGATATGACATGGACTCTACTGGTGGAGTGTTTAGACCCGAGGTTTGCTGGAGCCTCATAGCCACAGTTATCTCATTTGAGTAGTGGCACGGTACATATACACATTTCGTAGTACACGATTTGTGAGATTTTACAGTTCTTATTTAATTATTCTAAATTCATATTTAAGTGATTTTACGCCCCTGCCCTTCTGCTTCTACATTAGTTTAGACAATTGCGATTCCCACCGTTTTGTCCCCAGCATAATCAAAGAGTCTGAGGAGGATGAAGCAGCTGTATTATGCTGTTAAATTCATTTTTTCGACATACTGTATCTATTACTAAAATTAAAATGTGCAATATATATGTGTGTTACGTCATCGTGCAATTATATGAACTTCTATTTTAGTTCTACGTCACTAATGGACATTATGATGATACAGCCCACTGTTGGAGGATTTCCAATGAACATGACTGTTTCTGTAGCGATGAGCTGTGGACTGGAGTTTGATGCCAAACTGACTATGCCAGACATCATTAACCTGAACACAGATGTCCAGTTTGACGCCTCTTTTAAAACTCAGTGTGTATTTACAAATTTTTGAGACATTATTTTCATTGTTTTATGGGTAATACACAGATGTATAACTTATTTTTCAAAGTTTGAAGAGCTGTATCTTTGATGATGCAACAGTGTGTGTGTTAGGGTCATCTTTCAAGATACAAGGTGATAGACTCTTTTTGTAGATTGTTTAGTACCTGAGGTTTGTTGAAACCTTGATTACTACACTTGTACCATTTGAGTAGTGTCATGATTTATATTATACTTTCACAGAACACGATTTAAATTATACAGTACTCATTTTGTTTTATTTATTAATCAAAGGGATGTTTCGCTCCCGACCTTTCTGCTTCTACGGTAGTTTAGAAAAGGTTTGTTTCCATTTTTGGCCCCTAGCATCACTGACGAGACCTAGAAGGACCAAACAGCTTTAAGATGCAGTATAATATTCTCGGCATACTCTATCTATTACTAAATTTTAAAGGTACGGCACATTTGTATGCGTTATCTCGTCATCTAAGCTTCTCATCTTATCTTGTAATAGTACATATGTTTTTTGTAGGCATTGCTGAGCTTTAGATGTGGTCTTGTTTATCATGTTCATGTACACAAATATCAAGATGATGATGATGATGATGATGATGATCAAAGTATTTACAATGTTTTGATAGTAACATGGATTGTCAGTAATAAGCTGGAGAACTGAATAACATGATACAATATTGGTTGTATTTATCCTCCATAGTACTGGTGTATATTTCAATGGAGAACTTACGACAAGATTTGGGCGACACAGCCTTTCTGGTGCTAGAAGCAGTTTGGCGGGAATAGTACAGTTGTCAGTCTCTCCATCTTCACGCATTAACACTCAGCCCGAACAACCTAAGATGGTTGACTTCTCTTTGAGTCAAACCAACACAGACGCGCAGTACACTATAGGACACCTGAGGTATGACTTGGGGCAATAGAACACGCATGATATCAAATGGGAAACAAAGGTAATTAGGTTAAAAAACAGTAATTTGTTGCAAGATTTCGGAAAGAAGTTTCACATTCTTTGATAATGCAAAGGAAAAGACGTTTTCCAATGCTCACAAACTAAGTTCTGAATCCATAATGTTGTGTTCAAAACAAACTGAGCATTATAATTCATGAATGCTATAGGGGATACGTTTTGTTTATGGTATGTCCAATTTCAATTTAACAAGGCACTGGCATATTTTAAAAGATATAACGGATTGGAGATTTTGTTGGAGATAAAAGATATGTCATGATATCTGAGGTTTCTCAACTTATTTTTCTGATAGAGATAGTCATATTTCTGTATCACCTAGTCGACGTACGGATGTCAAACACAAATGTAGCAAATTATATCAGGTATGTCATAGAGAAAACAGAGTCGGTCTGAAGTTGTCTGATGACAGAAGAAACTTAATCAAAATTTGTCTCAAAATATCAGCGGTTACATCTGCTTAAATTGACAGTGGACATATGTACCTGACACATTCATCAGGGGAGGAGGAGATCGAAGGAGACCCGGAGTTTGAGACTTCAGTACAAGATTGTGAGAGAGGGCTGGTTTCCCTGATCACTGGTAACCAAGTGTGCTTCACTAGTGTGTACCCCAACACGACATCGTCTACCAGACACGCTTATTTCCCCTTATCCGGACCTTTTCAATACAGCCTGGACATACGTAAAGTTGAAACGTACTATATTGTTTTTTCTTAGAACTTGTTTTGAAATAATATTTTTTCTATGCCGTCATCGTATTATGTAATTGCCGCAATACAAATATATTCAATTCATTTGTTAGATAAGGATGTATTGCTTTATTAAGAATTGTAAAATCTGCCGTCTATATAAAACCATGTCTGATATTTGAACAGGGAAGCTCTCCGTCTGTCCGTGGTAAGCATCCGTGCGAAAGATGAACACATTTGGGTCAACCTGACAAGGGAAGGTAGGTGTATGTTCTGGTCAGAGTAAGAATAGAACGTCGTTCGTAGTAATAATCAGATCCTGGCCTGGTTACGTAGGTTTTGTGTGATCAGATATCATTTTACCTAGGTTTTGTAAAGAAACATCTTTTTTGCATGGTAAAGTATTCAATGATTTATTTACGGGTTGAGATCATGCGATAACATTTCCGTTCAAACATTGCATCATTACCTCCCTCCCTATTGTAATTTTGCTAAAACAAAAAACAATTTCCCAAGCGTGTAAATAATCAAGATTAAATTATTTTTGCACAAACGTTATTCTTATTACTAAATTAACTCAATCCAAATTGTATATCTTTTAATTAGCGAAATTAACGAAAGCATAACGTAATCATTAATGCATTACCTCACGGGTGTTGTCGACATACTTACAAGGAAAAAGAATCGAGACATACAGTAGAAGAACTACTTGGGCGAGTTTTTTGGTCTCCATGCCAACATTGTCTCATTTGGGAATATTCTGCTTTTGTATGCCGACGTTATCGAATTATCTGTCGGGAGTTTCTTGGTGGTTACCACTCAGTATTACTTCGTTTAGCCTTATTTTTTCATGGTTATCAACTAGATCACGAAAAATTTCCTGTAGATGTGCACATGTACATTTGGTCTTTATATGTATATGTTGAATGTCTGGGTTATAAATAAGGAGGTTTGATTAATACTAAGATAACTTAAAAAATACCCATATAATTAAAAACATTAATATTAATAGGGTGGTCGGGTGGTGCAGTATGGAGCTCATGTGGCTTTCACCACGTCTGCTGGAGTTCGTTCCCGTGCTCCGACGTCAGAAGGTTTTGGCGTGGCGATTACAAAATCTTTGTGACCACGTGCGTTTTCTCTAGGTACTCGTGTTTCCTCCCCACTTCCGACCCCATCCCCGCACTCGCTTGACAGGCTGACAGATGCGATGAATATACGATGCATATACATACGTACCTTTACGACTTCTTATGGCCGCCATTAATAATGTTAAATACATTTTATGAGATATTTTATGGATTACGTTATCTATACTAATTTTAACGATATGTCTGTGTTTGTTGTTTAAGGGCAGGGCAGCATTACTGGCCTAAGCCTACACGCCCAAAGGAAGAAGTATTTGCGTCTTATAGAAATTATGATTCCTGAAGCCCAGATACACTTTTATTCTCATTATGGCTATGAATGGTCTTACGGCGTAAATGGTACAGGATTAGACATTCTCGACGTACATCTGAGAGTAGCTGGAACAACTCTGAACAGATTCCTTGCAAAGGTTTGTCATTATATCCTAATAAAAAGCTTAAACTTTTTTTATCCAAAATAGTGGAAATAACTATTTTTAACGGTTTATAAAAAATGCTATCCTAGGTAAATAATTTTATTTTTAAGGAGCGAACCGAAAATCGATTAACTGATCAGAGGACATCTATAACAACAAGGCGAAAAATATGGGACGTGATGCTGGCTATTCCCGGCGTCAGTCTGGCTGTTACAGTAAATAGCTTCAGAAACAGGTCCAGGGGACACTACAACACAGTCGTTAATGTCACATATCATTGGTGAGTATAATGTCGCACTGCCTTCTTTGTCATCTTTATACTGCTTTATACCACCTACCGGTAACATGATCAATTCAATATCATGGTCTGACAATATGAGATACGGCACACGTGTCACACGTCGATAAAATGTCAAGTCCACTTGCGGTGGCCTCCCGATTTTACCCACGTGCTCGCGATGAGAAAATTGTTCTCAGACAAACCCTGAAAATACTATGTGATAATCAATAAATGCAATTATATCACATACAGTTGTGGTAACGCACAACGCACCAAAAATGCGTGCGTGTATAATGCATAAATCGAGTACACATCGTTCGCCCGTGGTGCGCACAACGGGGCGATGTAAAGATCCTCATCGCACACACGCACGATTTGGTATAATTGGTCGGTAAATATTACCGAATGAAAAAATATGGAACCCTCTTGTCGAAAACTATATAAATTCGCATCACATTTATTAGCATTATGTTATTTTTACAATATATATTAAACAGTATTACGTTGACTAGGGGACAGCTAAGTGCGGGTTCAGCTCCAAGGTAACAGAACAGGTAAATAACATGTCAAAATCTTCCCTGTCCCGTGTCCGGCGATCCGCTACGACAGCCATTACCGAGAGACCGTTATGAAAACAAACTGGACTCTTATAATAAGTTATTTGAACACCCTGTTCCCTCCCCTCCCACCACTGTACCTGTGTTTTCACACCTAGGCGAGTGTTTTAAGTGCCCCGGGCAAGAGACATCTACATATATGGTATATGTACAAGTAAAACTTGGTAAAAACTGTCAATATTTACCTGAATGAGAACTTGTCAAAATGTGTTTACAGTTTACATGTGTCTATTTTGTTAGTTTCAAAAACTACAAAGAGACTATTTCTAATTTTAAGAAGTATACAGATAGAAATATCAGATAATGTATGTACATGTAGTTAAAATAAAGAAATTTGCTTAAATCGTTTTAACCGGCGCGAAGCCTTATATTAGTGTTAATTAAGCCATTTCTCATTTTATATCAACCACGATTGTCATCGCACAATGTTACTTTACCGTTCGCCAACATGTGCATTAGAAATAATCGCCCAGGATCGCATCGTTCGCATATCGTGCATACACCGTTCTCCCTTCGTGCGCACATCGCACATCGTGTAACGTTGTGCGATTCCACAACTGTATCATTGGTGAGTATAAAGTCGCACTGCCTTATATAAAATATCATTGGTGAGGATAATGTCACACTGTCTTATATCACATATCATTGGTGAGGGTAATGACACACTGTCTTATATCACATATCATTGGTGGTGATAATGTCATACTGCCTTATATAAAATATCATTGGTGAGGATATTGTCACACTGCCTTATATAAAATATCATTGGTGAGGATAATGTCACACTGCCTTATATAAAATATCATTGGTGGTGATAATTTCACACTGCCTTATATAAAATATCATTGGTGGGGATAATGTCACACTGCCTTATATAAAATATCCATTATCCATGGTGAGGATGTCACACTGTCTTATATAAAATATCCATGGTGATAATGTCACTCTGCCTTATATAAAATATCATTGGTGGTGATAATGTCACACTGCCTTATATAAAATATCATTGGCGAGGATAATGTCACACTGCCTGATATAAAATATCATTAGTGAGGATATTGTCACACTACCTTATATTAAATATCATTGGTGAGGATATTGTCACACTGCCTTATATAAAATATCATTGGTGAGTATATTGTCACACTGCCTTATATTAAATATCATTGGTGAGGAAAATGTCACACTGCCTTATATAAAATATCATTGGTGGTGATAATGTCACACTTCCTTATATAAAATATCATTGGTGAGGATAATGTCACACTGTCTTAAATAAAATGTCATTGGTGACGATAATGTAACAATGCCTTATATAAAATATCATTGGTGAGGATAATGTCACACTGCATGATATAAAATGTCATTGGTGAGTATCATGTCACACTGTCTTATAACAAAATCATAGACGAGGATAATGTCACAATGCCTTAAATCACATGTCATTGGTGAGGATAATGTCACAATGCCTTAAATCACATATCATTGGTGAGTATAATGTCACATTGCCTTATATAAAATATCATTTTTGACGATAATGTCACAATCCCTTAAATCACATATCATTGGTGAGGATAATGTCACACTGCCCTATATAAAATATCATTGGTGAGGATAATGTCACACTGTCTTATATCATATACCATTGGTGAGTATCATGTCACACTGACTTATACAAAATATCATTGTTGAGGATAATGTCACACTGCCTTATATAAAATATCATTGGTGAGGATATTGTCACACTGCCTTATATTAAATATCATTGGTGAGGAAAATGTCACACTGCCTTATATAAAATATCATTGGTGAGGATAATGTCACACTGCCTTATATAAAATATCATTGGTGACGATAATATCACTCTGCCTTATATAAAATATCATTGGTGAGATAATGTCACACTACATTATATAAAATGTTATTGGTGAGTATCATGTCACACTGTCTTATAACACATATCTTTTGTGAGTATAATGTCACACTGCCTTATATTAAATATCATTGGTTAGGGTAATGTCACACTGTCTTATATAAAATATCATTAGCGAGGATAATGTCACACTGTCTTATATAAAATATCATTGGTGACGATAATGTCACAATGCCTTATATAAAATATCATTGATGACGATAATATCACTCTAACTTATATAAAATATCATTGGCGAGGATAATGTCACAATGCCTTAAATCACATGTCATTGGTGAGTATAATGTCACACTGCCTTATATAAAATATCATTGGTGAGGAAAAATGTCATACTGCCTTATAAAAAATATCATTGGTGAGGATAATATCACACTGCCTTATATAAAATATCATTGGTGAGGATAATGTCACACTGTCTTAAATAAAATGTCATTGGTGACGATAATGTAACAATGCCTTATATAAAATATCATTGGTGAGGATAATGTCACACTGTCTTATATAAAATGTCATTGGTGACGATAATGTAACAATGCCTTATATAAAATATCATTGGTGAGGACAATGTCACACTGCATGATATAAAATGTCATTGGTGAGTATCATGTCACACTGTCTTATAACAAAATCATAGACGAGGATAATGTCACAATGCCTTAAATCACATGTCATTGGTGAGGATAATGTCACAATGCCTTAAATCACATATCATTGGTGAGTATAATGTCACATTGCCTTATATAAAATATCATTTTTGACGATAATGTCACAATGCCTTAAATCACATATCATTGGTGAGGATAATGTCACACTGCCCTATATAAAACATCATTGTTGAGGATAATGTCATACTGCCTTATATAAAATATCATTGGTGACGATATTGTCACACTGCCTTATATAAAATATCATTGGTGATGATAATGTCACACTGCCTTATATAAAACATCATTGGTGGTGATAATGTCACACTGCCTTATATAAAATATCATTGGTGGTGATAATGTCACACTGTATTATATAAAATATCATTGGTGAGGATAATGTCACACTGTCTTATATAAAATATCATTGGTGAGGATAATGTCATACTGCTATATATAAAATATCATTGGTGAGGATAATGTCACACTGTCTTATATAAAATATCATTGGTGAGGATAATGTCATACTGCCTTATATAAAATATCATTTGTGAGGATAATGTCACACTGTCTTATATAAAATATCATTGGCGAGGATAATGTCACACTGTCTTATATCACATATCATTGGTGAGGATAATGTCACACTGCCTTATATAAAATATCATTGGTGAGGATAATGTCATACTGCCTTATATAAAATATCATTGGTGAGGATAATATCACACTGCCTTATATAAAGATCATTAGGGGTGGTAATGTCACACTGCCTTATATAAAATATCATTGGTGAGGAAAAATGTCACATTGCCTTATATAAAATATCATTGGTGAGGATAATGTCACACTGCCCTATATAAAATATCATTGGTGAGGATAATGTCATACTGCCTTATATAAAATATCATTGGTGAGGATAATGTCACACTGCATTATATAAAATATCATTTGTGAATATCATGTCACACTGTCTTATAACAAATATCATTGGTGAGGATAATGTCACACTGTCTTATATCACATATCATTGGTGAGTATCATATCACACTCTCTTATAAAAAATATCATTGGTGAGGATAATGTTACACTGTCTTATATCACATATCATTGGTGAGGATAATGTCACACTGTCTTATATAAAATATCATTGGTGAGTATAATGTCACACTGCCTTATATAAAATATCATTGGTGAGGATAATGTCACACTGTCGTATATCACATATCATTGGTGAGTATAATATCACATTGCCTTATATGAAATATCATTGGTGAGGATATTGTCACGCTGCCGTATATAAAATATTATTGGTGAGGATAATGTCACACTGCCTTATATAAAATATCTTTGGTGGTGATAATGTCACACTGCCTTGAATAAAATATCTTTGGTGGTGATAATGTCTCACTGCCTTATATAAAATATCATTGGTGAGGATATTGTCACACTGCCTTATATAAAATATCATTGGTGAGGATATTGTCACACTGCCTTATATAGAATATCATTGGTGAGGATAATGTCACACTGCCTTATATAAAATATCATTGGTGAGGATAATGTCACACTGCCTTATATAAAATATCATTGGTGGTGATAATGTCACACTGCCTTATATAAAATATCATTGGTGGTGATAATGTCATACTGCCTTATATAAAATATCATTGGCGAGGAAAATGTCACACTGCCTTATATAAAATATCATTGGTGAGGATATTGTCACACTGCCTTTTATAAGATATCATTGGTGAGGATAATGTCACACTGTCTTATATAAAATATCATTGGTGGTGATATTGTCACACTGCCTTATATAAAATATCATTGGTGATGATATTGTCACACTGCCTTAAATGAAATATCCATGGTGAGGATGTCACACTGCCTTATATAAAATAGCATTGGTAAGAATTATGTCACACTGTCGTATATAAAATATCATTGGGGAGGATATTGTCACACTGCCTTATATTAAATATCATTGGTGAGGATATTGTCACACTGCCTGATATAAAATATCATTGGTGGGGATAATGTCACACTGACTTATATAAAATATCATTTGTGAGGATAATGTCACACTGTCTTATATCACATATCATTGGTGAGGATAATGTCACACTGTCTTATATAAAGTATCATTGGTGGTGATAGTGTCACACTGTCTTATATAAAGTATCATAAGGGGTGATAATGTCACACTGTCTTATATAAAATATCATTGGTGTGGATAATGTCACAATGCTTGATATAAAATATCATTGGTGGGGATAATGTCACATTGCCTTATATAAAAAATTATTGGTGAGGATAATGTCACACTGCCTTATATAAAATATCATTGGTGAGGATAATGTCGCACTGTCTTATATAAAGTATCATAAGGGGTGATAATGTCACACTGTCTTATATAAAATATCATTGGTGAGGATAATGTCACACTGCCTTATATAAAATATCATTGGTGGTGATAATGTCACACTGTCTTATATAAAATATCATTGGTGTGGATATTGTCACACTGCCTTATATAAAATATCATTGGCGAGGATAATGTCATACTGCCTTATATAAAATATCATTGGTGAGGATAATATCACACTGTCTTATATAAAATATCATTGGTGGTGATAATGTCATACTGCTATATATAAAATATCACTGGTGAGGATAATGTCACACTGTCTTATATCACATATCATTGGTGACGATTATGTCATACTGCCTTATATAACATATTATTGGTGAGGATAATGTCATACTACCTTATATAAAATATCATTGGTGAGGATAATGCCACACTGTCTTATATCACATATCATTGATGAGGATAACGTCACACTGCCTTACATCACATATCATTGGTGAGGATAATGTCATACTGCCTTATATAAAATATCATTGGTGAGGATAATGTCACACTGCCTTATATAAAATATCACTGGTGAGGATAATGTCACACTGCCTTATATAAAATATCATTGGTGAGGATAATGTCACACTGCCTTATATAAAATATCATTGGTGAGGATAATGTCACACTGCCTTATATAAAATATCATTGGTGAGGATAATGTCACACTGTCTTAAATAAAATATCATTTGTTACGATAATGTCACAATGCCTTATACAAAATATCATTTGTGACGATAATATCACTCTGCCTTATATAAATTATCATTGGTGAGTATAATGTCACACTGCCTTATGTAAAATATCATTGGTGAGTATAATATCACACTGCCTTATATAAAATATCATTGGTGAGGATATTGTCACACTGCCTTATATTAAATATCATTGGTGAGGAAAATGTCACACTGCCTTATATGAAATATCATTGGTGAGGAAAATGTCACACTGCCTTATATTAAATATCATTGGTGAGGAAAATGTCACACTGCCTTATATAAAATATCATTGGTGAGGATAATGTCACACTGCCTTATATAAAATATCATTGGTGAGGATAATGTCACACTGCCTTATGTAAAGTATCATTGGTGGTGATAATGTCACACGGTCTTATATAAAATATCATTGGTGGTGATAATGTCACACTGTCTTATATAAAATATCATTGGTGGTGATAGTGTCACACTGCCTTATATAAAATATCATTGGTGTGGATAATGTCACAATGCTTATATAAAATATCATTGGTGGGGATAATGTCACACTGCCTTATATAAAAAATCATCGGTGAGGATAATGTCATACTGCCTTATATAAAATATCATTGGTGAGGATAATGTCACACTGTCTAATATAAAGTATCATTAGGGGTGATAATGTCACACTGTATTATATAAAATATCATTGGTGAGGATAATGTCACACTGCCTTATATAAAATATCATTGGTGGTGATAATGTCATACTGTCTTATAAAAAATATCTTTGGTGGTGATAAGGTCATACTGCTATATATAAAATATCACTGGTGAGGATAATGTCACACTGTCTTATAAAAAATATCTTTGGTGGTGATAAGGTCATACTGCTATATATAAAATATCACTGGTGAGGATAATGTCACACTGTCTTATATCACATATCATTGGTGACGATAATGTCATACTGCCTTATATAACATATCATTGGTGAGGATAATGTCATACTACCTTATATAAAATATCATTGATGAGGATAACGTCACACTGCCTTACATCACATATCATTGGTGAGGATAATGTCATACTGCCTTATATAAAATATCATTGGTGAGGATAATGTCACACTGTCTTAAATAAAATATCATTTGTTACGATAATGTCACAATGCCTTATATAAAATATCATTTGTGACGATAATATCACTCTGCCTTATATAAATTATCATTGGTGAGTATAATGTCACACTGCCTTATATAAAATATCATTGGTGAGTATAATATCACACTGCCTTATATAAAATATCATTGGTGAGGATATTGTCACACTGCCTTATATTAAATATCATTGGTGAGGAAAATGTCACACTGCCTTATATAAAATATCATTGTTGAGGATAATGTCACACTGCCTTATATGAAATATCATTGGTGGTGATAATGTCACACGGTCTTATATAAAATATCATTGGTGGTGATGATGTCATACTGCCTTATATAAAATATCATTGGGGAGGAAAATGTCACACTGTCTTATATAAAATATCATTGGTGGTGATAGTGTCACACTGCCTTATATAAAATATCATTGGTGTGGATAATGTCACAATGCCTATATAAAATATCATTGGTGGGGATAATGTCACACTGCCTTATATAAAATATCATTGGTGAGGATAATGTCACACTGTCTTATATAAAATATCATTGGTGAGGATAATGTCACACTGCCTTATATAAAATATCATTGGTGAGGATAATGTCACACTGTCTTATATAAAATATCATTGGTGAGGATAATGTCACACTGCCTTATATAAAATATCATTGGTGAGGATAATGTCACACTGTCTTATATAAAATATCATTGGTGAGGATAATGTCACACTGCCTTATATAAAATATCATTGGTGGGGATAATGTCACACTGCCTTATATAAAATATCATTGGTGAAGATAATGTCACACTGCCTTATATAAAATATCATTGGTGGTGAAAATGTCAAGCTGTCTTATAAAAAATATCTTTGGTGGTGATAAGGTCATACTGCTATATATAAAATATCACTGGTGAGGATAATGTCACACTGTCTTATATCACATATCATTGGTGACGATAATGTCATACTGCCTTATATAACATATCATTGGTGAGGATAATGTCACACTGTCTTATATCACATATCATTGGTGAGGATAATGTCATACTACCTTATATAAAATATCATTGATGAGGATAACGTCACACTGCCTTACATCACATATCATTGGTGAGGATAATGTCATACTGCCTTATATAAAATATCATTGGTGAGGATAATGTCACACTGCCTTATATAAAATATCATTGGTGAGGATAATGTCACACTGTCTTAAATAAAATATCATTTGTTACGATAATGTCACAATGCCTTATATAAAATATCATTTGTGACGATAATATCACTCTGCCTTATATAAAATATCATTGGTGAGTATAATGTCACACTGCCTTATGTAAAATATCATTGGTGAGTATAATGTCACACTGCCTTATATAAAATAGCATTGGTGAGTATAATATCACATTGTCTTATAAAACTATCGTTGGTGGTGATAATGTCATACTGCCTTATATAAAGTAATATTCGTGAGTATATTGTCATACTGCCTTATATAAAATATCATTGGTGAGGATAATGTCACACTGCCTTATATAAAATATCATTGGTGAGGATAATGTCACACTGTCTTAAATAAAATATCATTTGTTACGATAATGTCACAATGCCTTATATAAAATATCATTTGTGACGATAATATCACTCTGCCTTATATAAAATATCATTGGTGAGTATAATGTCACACTGCCTTATATAAAATATCATTGGTGAGTATAATATCACACTGCCTTATATAAAATATCATTGGTGAGGATAATGTCACAATGCTTGATATAAAATATCATTGGTGGGGATAATGTCACACTACCTTATATAAAATATCATTGGTGAGGATAATGTCACACTGCCTTATATAAAATATCATTGGTGGTGATAATGTCACACTGTCTTATATAAAGTATCATTAGGGGTGATAATGTCACACTTTCTTATATAAAATATCATTGGTGGTGATAGTGTCACACTGCCTTATATAAAATATCATTGGTGTGGATAATGTCACAATGCTTGATATAAAATATCATTGGTGGGGATAATGTCACACTGCCTTATATAAAATATCATTGATGAGGATAATGTCACACTGCCTTATATAAAATATCATTGGTGAGGATAATGTCACACTGTCTTATATAAAATATCATTGGTGAGGATAATGTCATACTGTCTTATAAAAAATATCATTGGTGGTGATAATGTCATACTGCTATATATAAAATATCATTGGTGAGGATAATGTCACACTGCTTTATATAAAATATCATTGGCGAGGATCATGTCATACTGCCTTATATGAAATATCATTGGTGGTGATAATGTCATACTGTCTTATAAAAAATATCATTGGTGAGGATAATGTCATACTGCTATATATAAAATATCACTGGTGAGGATAATGTCACACTGTCTTATATCACATATCATTGGTGAGGATAATGTCACACTGTCTTAAATAAAATATCATTTGTTACGATAATATCACTCTGCCTTATATAAAATATCATTGGTGAGTATAATATCACACTGCCTTATGTAAAATATCATTGGTGAGTTTAATGTCACACTGCCTTATATAAAATAGCATTGGTGAGGATAATGTCACACTGTCGTATATCACATATCATTGGTGAGTATAATATCACATTGTCTTATAAAACTATCATTGGTGGTGATAATGTGATACTGCCTTATATAAAGTAATATTCGTGAGTATATTGTCACACTGCCTTATATAAAATATCATTGGTGAGGATAATGTCACAATGCCTTATATAAAATATCATTGGTGGTGATAATGTCACACTGCCTTATATAAAATATCATTGGTGGTGATAATGTCACACTGCCTTATATAAAATATCATTGGTGAGGATAATGTCACACTGCCTTATATAAAATATCATTGGTGGTGATAATGTCACACTGCCTTATATAAAATATCATTGGTGGTTATAATGTCACACTGCCTTATATAAAATATCATTGGCGAGGATAATGTCACACTGCCTGACATAAAATATCATTGGTGAGGATATTGTCACACAGCCTTATATTAAATATCATTGGTGAGGATATTGTCACACTGCCTTATATAAAATATCATTGGTGAGGATAATGTCACACTGACTTATATAAAATATCATTGGCGAGGATAATGTCACACTGCCTTATATAAAATATCATTGGTTGTGATAATGTCACACTGTCTTATATAAAATATCATTGGTGAGGATAATGTCACACTGACTTATATAAAATATCATTGGTGAGGATAATGTCACACTGCCTTATATAAAATATCACTGATGAGGATAATGTCACACTGTCTTATATCACATATCATTGGTGAGGATAATGTCACACTGTCTTATATCACATATCATTGGTGAGGATAATGTCATACTGCCTTATATAAAATATCATTGGTGAGGATAACGTCACACTGCCTTACATCACATATCATTGGTGAGGATAACGTCACACTGCCTTACATCACATATCATTGGTGAGGATAATGTCACACTGCCTTATATAAAATATCATTGGTGAGGATAATGTCACACTGTCTTAAATAAAATATCATTTGTTACGATAATGTCACAATGCCTTATATAAAATATCATTTGTGACGATAATATCACTCTGCCTTATATAAAATATCATTGGTGAGTATAATGTCACACTGCCTTATATAAAATATCATTGGTGAGTATAATATCACACTGCCTTATATAAAATAGCATTGGTGAGGATAATGTCACAATGCTTGATATCACATATCATTGGTGGGGATAATGTCACACTGTTTAATATAAAATATCATTGGTGAGGATAATGTCACACTGCCTTATATAGAATATCATTGGTGAGGATAATGTAACACTGTCTTATATAAAGTATCATTAGGGGTGATAATGTCACACTGTCTTATATAAAATATCATTGGTGGTGATAGTGTCACACTGCCTTATATAAAATTGCATTGGTGTGGATAATGTCACAATGCTTGATATAAAATATCATTGGTGGGGATAATGTCATACTGCTATATATAAAATATCACTGGTGAGGATAATGTCACACTGTCTTATATCACATATCATTGGTGACGATTATGTCATACTGCCTTATATAAAATATCATTGGTGAGGATAATGTCATACTACCTTATATAAAATATCATTGGTGAGGATAATGTCACACTGTCTTATATCACATATCATTGATGAGGATAACGTCACGCTTTACATCACATATCATTGGTGGTGATAATGTCACACTGTCTTATATAAAATATCATTGGTGAGGATAATGTCACACTGACTTATATAAAATATCATTGGTGAGGATAATGTCACACTGCCTTATATAAAATATCATTGGTGAGGATAATGTCACACTGCCTTATATAAAATATCATTGGTGAGGATAATGTCACACTGACTTATATAAAATATCATTGGTGAGGATAATGTCACACTGCCTTATATAAAATATCATTGGTGTGGAAAATGTCACACTGCCTTATATAAAATATCATTGGTGAGGATAATGTCACACTGCCTTATATAAAATATCATTGGTGGTGATAATGTCACACTGCCTTATATAAAATATCATTGGTGAGGATAATGTCAAACTGCCTTATATAAAATATCATTGGTGAGGATAATGTCACACTGCCTTATATAAAATATCATTGGTGGTGATAATGTCACACTGCCTTATATAAAATATCATTGGTGAGGATAATGTCACACTGCCTTATATAAAATATCATTGGTGGTGATAATGTCACACTGCCTTATATAAAATATCATTGGTGGGGATAATGTCATACTGCCTTATATAAAATGTCATTGACGAGGAAAATGTAACACTGCCTTATATAAAATATCATTGGTGAGGATATTGTCACACTGCCTTATATAAAATATCATTGGTGAGGATAATGTCACACTGCCATATATAAAATATCATTGGTGGTGATAATGTCACACTGTCTTATATAAAATATCATTGGTGAGGATATTGTCACACTGCCTTATATAAGATATCATTGGTGAGGATAATGTCACACTGCCTTATATAAAATAGCATTGGTGTGGATAATGTCACACTGCCTTATATAAAATATCATTGGTGAGGATAATGTCACACTGCCTTATATAAAATATCATTGGTGAGGATAATGTCACACTGCCTTATATAAAATATCATTGGCGAGGATAATGTCATACTGCCTTATATAAAATATCATTGGTGAGGATAATGTCACACTGTCTTATAAAAAATATCTTTGGTGGTGATAATGTCATACTGCTATATATAAAATATCACTGATGAGGATAATGTCATACTGTCTTATATCACATATCATTGGTGAGGATAATGTCACACTGTCTTATATCACATATCATTGGTGAGGATAATGTCATACTGCCTTATATAAAATATCATTGGTGAGGATAACGTCACACTGCCTTACATCACATATCATTGGTGAGGATAATGTCATACTGACTTATATAAAATATCATTGGTGAGGATAACGTCACACTGCCTTACATCACATATCATTGGTGAGGATAATGTCACACTGCCTTATATAAAATATCATTGGTGAGGATAATGTCACACTGTCTTAAATAAAATATAATTTGTTACGATAATGTCACAATGCCTTATATAAAATATCATTTGTGACGATAATATCACTCTGCCTTATATAAAATATCATTGGTGAGTATAATGTCACACTGCCTTATATAAAATATCATTGGTGAGTATAATATCACACTGCCTTATATAAAATAGCATTGGTGAGGATAATGTCACAATGCTTGATATCACATATCATTGGTGGGGATAATGTCACACTGTTTAATATAAAATATCATTGGTGAGGATAATGTCACACTGCCTTATATAGAATATCATTGGTGAGGATAATGTAACGCTGTCTTATATAAAGTATCATTAGGGGTGATAATGTCACACTGTCTTATATAAAATATCATTGGTGGTGATAGTGTCACACTGCCTTATATAAAATTGCATTGGTGTGGATAATGTCACAATGCTTGATATAAAATATCATTGGTGGGGATAATGTCATACTGCTATATATAAAATATCACTGGTGAGGATAATGTCACACTGTCTTATATCACATATCATTGGTGACGATTATGTCATACTGCCTTATATAAAATATCATTGGTGAGGATAATGTCATACTACCTTATATAAAATATCATTGGTGAGGATAATGTCACACTGTCTTATATCACATATCATTGATGAGGATAACGTCACGCTTTACATCACATATCATTGGTGAGGATAATGTCACACTGTCTTAAATAAAATATCATTTGTTACGATAATATCACTCTGCCTTATATAAAATATCGTTGGTGAGTATAATATCACACTGCCTTATGTAAAATATCATTGGTGAGTTTAATGTCACACTGCCTTATATAAAATAGCATTGGTGATGATAATGTCACACTGTCGTATATCACATATCATTGGTGAGTATAATATCACATTGTCTTATAAAACTATCATTGGTGGTGATAATGTGATACTGCCTTATATAAAGTAATATTCGTGAGTATATTGTCACACTGCCTTATATAAAATATCATTGGTGAGGATAATGTCACAATGCCTTATATAAAATATCATTGGTGGTGATAATGTCACACTGCCTTATATAAAATATCATTGGTGGTGATAATGTCACACTGCCTTATATAAAATATCATTGGTGAGGATAATGTCACACTGCCTTATATAAAATATCATTGGTGGTGATAATGTCACACTGCCTTATATTAAATATCATTGGTGGTTATAATGTCACACTGCCTTATATAAAATATCATTGGCGAGGATAATGTCACACTGCCTGACATAAAATATCATTGGTGAGGATATTGTCACACAGCCTTATATTAAATATCATTGGTGAGGATATTGTCACACTGCCTTATATAAAATATCATTGGTGAGGATAATGTCACACTGACTTATATAAAATATCATTGGCGAGGATAATGTCACACTGCCTTATATAAAATATCATTGGTGGTGATAATGTCACACTGTCTTATATAAAATATCATTGGTGAGGATAATGTCACACTGACTTATATAAAATATCATTGGTGAGGATAATGTCACACTGCCTTATATAAAATATCATTGGTGAGGATAATGTCACACTGACTTATATAAAATATCATTGGTGAGGATAATGTCACACTGCCTTATATAAAATATCATTGGTGTGGATAATGTCACACTGCCTTATATAAAATATCATTGGTGAGGATAATGTCACACTGCCTTATATAAAATATCATTGGTGGTGATAATGTCACACTGCCTTATATAAAATATCATTGGTGAGGATAATGTCAAACTGCCTTATATAAAATATCATTGGTGAGGATAATGTCACACTGCCTTATATAAAATATCATTGGTGGTGATAATGTCACACTGCCTTATATAAAATATCATTGGTGAGGATAATGTCACACTGCCTTATATAAAATATCATTGGTGGTGATAATGTCACACTGCCTTATATAAAATATCATTGGTGGGGATAATGTCATACTGCCTTATATAAAATGTCATTGACGAGGAAAATGTAACACTGCCTTATATAAAATATCATTGGTGAGGATATTGTCACACTGCCTTACATAAAATATCATTGGTGAGGATAATGTCACACTGTCTGATATAAAATATCATTGGCGGTGATATTGTCACACTGCCTTATATAAAATATCATTGGTGGTGATAATGTCATACTGCCTTATATAAAATATCATTGGCGAGGAAAATGTCGCACTGCCTAATATAAAACATCATTGGTGAGGATATTGTCACACTGCCTTATATAAGATATCATTGGTGAGGATAATGTCAGACTGTCTTATATAAAATATCATTGGTGGTGATATTGTCACACTGCCTTATATAAAATATCATTGGTGATGATATTGTCACACTGCCTTATATGAAATATCCATGGTGAGGATGTCACACTGCCTTATAGAAAATAGCATTGGTAAGGATAATGTCACACTGTCGTATATAAAATATCATTGGGGAGGATATTGTCACACTGCCTTATATTAAATATCATTGGTGAGGATATTGTCACACTGCCTGATATAAAATATCATTCGTGAGGATATTGTCACACTGCCTTATATAAAATATCATTGGTGGTGATAGTGTCACACTGTCTTATATAAAATATCCATGGTGAGGATGTCACACTGCCTTATATAAAATATCATTGGTGAGGATAATGTCACACTGTCTTATATCACATATCATTGGTGAGGATAATGTCACACTGCCTTATATAAAATATCATTGGTGAGGATAATGTCACACTGCCTTATATAAAATATCATTGGTGAGGATAATGTCACACTGACTTATATAAAATATCATTGGTGAGGATAATGTCATACTGCCTTATATAAAATATCATTGGTGTGGAAAATGTCACATTGCCTTATATAAAATATCATTGGTGAGGATAATGTCACACTGCCTTATATAAAATATCATTGATGGTGATAATGTCACACTGCCTTATATAAAATATCATTGGTGAGGATAATGTCAAACTGCCTTATATAAAATATCATTGGTGAGGATAATGTCACACTGCCTTATATAAAATATCATTGGTGGTGATAATGTCACACTGCCTTATATAAAATATCATTGGTGAGGATAATGTCACACTGCCTTATATAAAATATCATTGGTGGTGATAATGTCACACTGCCTTATATAAAATATCATTGGTGGGGATAATGTCATACTGCCTTATATAAAATGTCATTGACGAGGAAAATGTAACACTGCCTTATATAAAATATCATTGGTGAGGATATTGTCACACTGCCTTATATAAAATATCATTGGTGAGGATAATGTCACACTGCCTTATATAAAATATCATTGGTGGTGATAATGTCACACTGTCTTATATAAAATATCATTGGTGAGGATATTGTCACACTGCCTTATATAAGATATCATTGGTGAGGATAATGTCACACTGCCTTATATAAAATAGCATTGGTGTGGATAATGTCACACTGCCTTATATAAAATATCATTGGTGAGGATAATGTCACACTGCCTTATATAAAATATCATTGGTGAGGATAATGTCACACTGCCTTATATAAAATATCATTGGCGAGGATAATGTCATACTGCCTTATATAAAATATCATTGGTGAGGATAATGTCACACTGTCTTATAAAAAATATCTTTGGTGGTGATAAGGTCATACTGCTATATATAAAATATCACTGATGAGGATAATGTCACACTGTCTTATATCACATATCATTGGTGAGGATAATGTCACACTGTCTTATATCACATATCATTGGTGAGGATAATGTCATACTGCCTTATATAAAATATCATTGGTGAGGATAACGTCACACTGCCTTACATCACATATCATTGGTGAGGATAATGTCATACTGACTTATATAAAATATCATTGGTGAGGATAACGTCACACTGCCTTACATCACATATCATTGGTGAGGATAATGTCACACTGCCTTATATAAAATATCATTGGTGAGGATAATGTCACACTGTCTTAAATAAAATATCATTTGTTACGATAATGTCACAATGCCTTATATAAAATATCATTTGTGACGATAATATCACTCTGCCTTATATAAAATATCATTGGTGAGTATAATGTCACACTGCCTTATATAAAATATCATTGGTGAGTATAATATCACACTGCCTTATATAAAATAGCATTGGTGAGGATAATGTCACAATGCTTGATATCACATATCATTGGTGGGGATAATGTCACACTGTTTAATATAAAATATCATTGGTGAGGATAATGTCACACTGCCTTATATAGAATATCATTGGTGAGGATAATGTAACACTGTCTTATATAAAGTATCATTAGGGGTGATAATGTCACACTGTCTTATATAAAATATCATTGGTGGTGATAGTGTCACACTGCCTTATATAAAATTGCATTGGTGTGGATAATGTCACAATGCTTGATATAAAATATCATTGGTGGGGATAATGTCATACTGCTATATATAAAATATCACTGGTGAGGATAATGTCACACTGTCTTATATCACATATCATTGGTGACGATTATGTCATACTGCCTTATATAAAATATCATTGGTGAGGATAATGTCATACTACCTTATATAAAATATCATTGGTGAGGATAATGTCACACTGTCTTATATCACATATCATTGATGAGGATAACGTCACGCTTTACATCACATATCATTGGTGAGGATAATGTCACACTGTCTCAAATAAAATATCATTTGTTACGATAATATCACTCTGCCTTATATAAAATATCATTGGTGAGTATAATATCACACTGCCTTATGTAAAATATCATTGGTGAGTTTAATGTCACACTGCCTTATATAAAATAGCATTGGTGAGGATAATGTCACACTGTCGTATATCACATATCATTGGTGAGTATAATATCACATTGTCTTATAAAACTATCATTGGTGGTGATAATGTGATACTGCCTTATATAAAGTAATATTCGTGAGTATATTGTCAAACTGCCTTATATAAAATATCATTGGTGAGGATAATGTCACAATGCCTTATATAAAATATCATTGGTGGTGATAATGTCACACTGCCTTATATAAAATATCATTGGTGGTGATAATGTCACACTGCCTTATGTAAAATATCATTGGTGAGGATAATGTCACACTGCCTTATATAAAATATCATTGGTGGTGATAATGTCACACTGCCTTATATAAAATATCATTGGTGGTTATAATGTCACACTGCCTTATATAAAATATCATTGGCGAGGATAATGTCACACTGCCTGACATAAAATATCATTGGTGAGGATATTGTCACACAGCCTTATATTAAATATCATTGGTGAGGATATTGTCACACTGCCTTATATAAAATATCATTGGTGAGGATAATGTCACACTGACTTATATAAAATATCATTGGCGAGGATAATGTCACACTGCCTTATATAAAATATCATTGGTGGTGATAATGTCACACTGTCTTATATAAAATATCATTGGTGAGGATAATGTCACACTGACTTATATAAAATATCATTGGTGAGGATAATGTCACACTGCCTTATATAAAATATCATTGGTGAGGATAATGTCACACTGACTTATATAAAATATCATTGGTGAGGATAATGTCACACTGCCTTATATAAAATATCATTGGTGTGGATAATGTCACACTGCCTTATATAAAATATCATTGGTGAGGATAATGTCACACTGCCTTATATAAAATATCATTGGTGGTGATAATGTCACACTGCCTTATATAAAATATCATTGGTGAGGATAATGTCACACTGCCTTATATAGAATATCATTGGTGAGGATAATGTAACACTGTCTTATATAAAGTATCATTAGGGGTGATAATGTCACACTGTCTTATATAAAATATCATTGGTGGTGATAGTGTCACACTGCCTTATATAAAATTGCATTGGTGTGGATAATGTCACAATGCTTGATATAAAATATCATTGGTGGGGATAATGTCATACTGCTATATATAAAATATCACTGGTGAGGATAATGTCACACTGTCTTATATCACATATCATTGGTGACGATTATGTCATACTGCCTTATATAAAATATCATTGGTGAGGATAATGTCATACTACCTTATATAAAATATCATTGGTGAGGATAATGTCACACTGTCTTATATCACATATCATTGATGAGGATAACGTCACGCTTTACATCACATATCATTGGTGAGGATAATGTCACACTGTCTTAAATAAAATATCATTTGTTACGATAATATCACTCTGCCTTATATAAAATATCATTGGTGAGTATAATATCACACTGCCTTATGTAAAATATCATTGGTGAGTTTAATGTCACACTGCCTTATATAAAATAGCATTGGTGAGGATAATGTCACACTGTCGTATATCACATATCATTGGTGAGTATAATATCACATTGTCTTATAAAACTATCATTGGTGGTGATAATGTGATACTGCCTTATATAAAGTAATATTCGTGAGTATATTGTCACACTGCCTTATATAAAATATCATTGGTGAGGATAATGTCACAATGCCTTATATAAAATATCATTGGTGGTGATAATGTCACACTGCCTTATATAAAATATCATTGGTGGTGATAATGTCACACTGCCTTATATAAAATATCATTGGTGAGGATAATGTCACACTGCCTTATATAAAATATCATTGGTGGTGATAATGTCACACTGCCTTATATAAAATATCATTGGTGGTTATAATGTCACACTGCCTTATATAAAATATCATTGGCGAGGATAATGTCACACTGCCTGACATAAAATATCATTGGTGAGGATATTGTCACACAGCCTTATATTAAATATCATTGGTGAGGATATTGTCACACTGCCTTATATAAAATATCATTGGTGAGGATAATGTCACACTGACTTATATAAAATATCATTGGCGAGGATAATGTCACACTGCCTTATATAAAATATCATTGGTGGTGATAATGTCACACTGTCTTATATAAAATATCATTGGTGAGGATAATGTCACACTGACTTATATAAAATATCATTGGTGAGGATAATGTCACACTGCCTTATATAAAATATCATTGGTGAGGATAATGTCACACTGACTTATATAAAATATCATTGGTGAGGATAATGTCACACTGCCTTATATAAAATATCATTGGTGTGGATAATGTCACACTGCCTTATATAAAATATCATTGGTGAGGATAATGTCACACTGCCTTATATAAAATATCATTGGTGGTGATAATGTCACACTGCCTTATATAAAATATCATTGGTGAGGATAATGTCAAACTGCCTTATATAAAATATCATTGGTGAGGATAATGTCACACTGCCTTATATAAAATATCATTGGTGGTGATAATGTCACACTGCCTTATATAAAATATCATTGGTGAGGATAATGTCACACTGCCTTATATAAAATATCATTGGTGGTGATAATGTCACACTGCCTTATATAAAATATCATTGGTGGGGATAATGTCATACTGCCTTATATAAAATGTCATTGACGAGGAAAATGTAACATTGCCTTATATAAAATATCATTGGTGAGGATATTGTCACACTGCCTTACATAAAATATCATTGGTGAGGATAATGTCACACTGTCTGATATAAAATATCATTGGCGGTGATATTGTCACACTGCCTTATATAAAATATCATTGGTGGTGATAATGTCATACTGCCTTATATAAAATATCATTGGCGAGGAAAATGTCGCACTGCCTAATATAAAACATCATTGGTGAGGATATTGTCACACTGCCTTATATAAGATATCATTGGTGAGGATAATGTCAGACTGTCTTATATAAAATATCATTGGTGGTGATATTGTCACACTGCCTTATATAAAATATCATTGGTGATGATATTGTCACACTGCCTTATATGAAATATCCATGGTGAGGATGTCACACTGCCTTATAGAAAATAGCATTGGTAAGGATAATGTCACACTGTCGTATATAAAATATCATTGGGGAGGATATTGTCACACTGCCTTATATTAAATATCATTGGTGAGGATATTGTCACACTGCCTGATATAAAATATCATTCGTGAGGATATTGTCACACTGCCTTATATAAAATATCATTGGTGGTGATAGTGTCACACTGTCTTATATAAAATATCCATGGTGAGGATGTCACACTGCCTTATATAAAATATCATTGGTGAGGATAATGTCACACTGTCTTATATCACATATCATTGGTGAGGATAATGTCACACTGCCTTATATAAAATATCATTGGTGAGGATAATGTCACACTGTCTTATATAAAGTATCATTAGGGGTGATAATGTCACACTGTCTTATATAAAATATCATTGGTGAGGATATTGTCACACTGCCTTATATAAGATATCATTGGTGAGGATAATGTCACACTGCCTTATATAAAATAGCATTGGTGTGGATAATGTCACACTGCCTTATATAAAATATCATTGGTGAGGATAATGTCACACTGCCTTATATAAAATATCATTGGTGAGGATAATGTCACACTGCCTTATATAAAATATCATTGGCGAGGATAATGTCATACTGCCTTATATAAAATATCATTGGTGAGGATAATGTCACACTGTCTTATAAAAAATATTTTTGGTGGTGATAAGGTCATACTGCTATATATAAAATATCACTGATGAGGATAATGTCACACTGTCTTATATCACATATCATTGGTGAGGATAATGTCACACTGTCTTATATCACATATCATTGGTGAGGATAATGTCATACTGCCTTATATAAAATATCATTGGTGAGGATAACGTCACACTGCCTTACATCACATATCATTGGTGAGGATAATGTCATACTGACTTATATAAAATATCATTGGTGAGGATAACGTCACACTGCCTTACATCACATATCATTGGTGAGGATAATGTCACACTGCCTTATATAAAAGATCATTGGTGAGGATAATGTCACACTGTCTTAAATAAAATATCATTTGTTACGATAATGTCACAATGCCTTATATAAAATATCATTTGTGACGATAATATCACTCTGCCTTATATAAAATATCATTGGTGAGTATAATGTCACACTGCCTTATATAAAATATCATTGGTGAGTATAATATCACACTGCCTTATATAAAATAGCATTGGTGAGGATAATGTCACAATGCTTGATATCACATATCATTGGTGGGGATAATGTCACACTGTTTAATATAAAATATCATTGGTGAGGATAATGTCACACTGCCTTATATAGAATATCATTGGTGAGGATAATGTAACACTGTCTTATATAAAATATCATTAGGGGTGATAATGTCACACTGTCTTATATAAAATATCATTGGTGGTGATAGTGTCACACTGCCTTATATAAAATTGCATTGGTGTGGATAATGTCACAATGCTTGATATAAAATATCATTGGTGGGGATAATGTCACACTGCCTTATATAAAAAATCATCGGTGAGGATAATGTCACACTGCCTTTTATAAAATATCATCGGTGAGGATAATGTCACACTGTCTTATATAAAATATCATTGGTGAGGATAATGTCACACTGCCTTATATAAAATATCATCGGTGAGGATAATGTCACACTGCCTTATATAAAATATCATTGGTGAGGATAATGTCACACTGCCTTATATAAATTATCATCGGTGAGGATAATGTCACACTGCCTTATATAAAATATCATCGGTGAGGATAATGTCACACTGCCGCATATAAAATATCATTGGTGAGGATAATGTCACACTGTCTGATATAAAGTATCATTAGGGGTGATAATGTCACACTGTCTTATATAAAATATCATTGGTGGTGATAATGTCATACTGCTATATATAAAATATCATTATTAAGGATAATGTCACACTGCCTTATATAAAATATCATTGGCGAGGATAATGTCATACTGCCTTATATAAAATATCATTGGTGAGGATATTGTCACACTGTCTTATAAAAAATATCTTTGGTGGTGATAAGGTCATACTGCTATATATAAAATATCATTATTAAGGATAATGTCACACTGCCTTATATAAAATATCATTGGTGAGGATAATGTCACAATGCCTTATATAAAATATCATTGGTGGTGATAATGTCACACTGCCTTATATAAAATATCATTGGTGGTGATAATGTCACACTGCCTTATATAAAATATCATTGGTGAGGATAATGTCACACTGCCTTATATAAAATATCATTGGTGGTGATAATGTCACACTGCCTTATATAAAATATCATTGGTGGTTATAATGTCACACTGCCTTATATAAAATATCATTGGCGAGGATAATGTCACACTGCCTGACATAAAATATCATTGGTGAGGATATTGTCACACAGCCTTATATTAAATATCATTGGTGAGGATATTGTCACACTGCCTTATATAAAATATCATTGGTGAGGATAATGTCACACTGACTTATATAAAATATCATTGGCGAGGATAATGTCACACTGCCTTATATAAAATATCATTGGTGAGGATAATGTCACACTGTCTTATATAAAATATCATTGGTGAGGATAATGTCACACTGACTTATATAAAATATCATTGGTGAGGATAATGTCACACTGCCTTATATAAAATATCATTGGTGAGGATAATGTCACACTGACTTATATAAATATCATTGGTGAAGATAATGTCACACTGCCTTATATAAAATATCATTGGTGTGGATAATGTCACACTGCCTTATATAAACTATCATTGGTGAGGATAATGTCACACTGCCTTATATAAAATATCATTGGTGGTGATAATGTCACACTGCCTTATATAAAATATCATTGGTGAGGATAATGTCAAACTGCCTTATATAAAATATCATTGGTGAGGATAATGTCACACTGCCTTATATAAAATATCATTGGTGGTGATAATGTCACACTGCCTTATATAAAATATCATTGGTGAGGATAATGTCACACTGCCTTATATAAAATATCATTGGTGGTGATAATGTCACACTGCCTTATATAAAATATCATTGGTGGGGATAATGTCATACTGCCTTATATAAAATGTCATTGACGAGGAAAATGTAACACTGCCTTATATAAAATATCATTGGTGAGGATATTGTCACACTGCCTTACATGTAATATCATTGGTGAGGATAATGTCACACTGTCTGATATAAAATATCATTGGCGGTGATATTGTCACACTGCCTTATATAAAATATCATTGGTGGTGATAATGTCATACTGCCTTATATAAAATATCATTGGCGAGGAAAATGTCGCACTGCCTAATATAAAACATCATTGGTGAGGATATTGTCACACTGCCTTATATAAGATATCATTGGTGAGGATAATGTCAGACTGTCTTATATAAAATATCATTGGTGGTGATATTGTCACACTGCCTTATATAAAATATCATTGGTGATGATATTGTCACACTGCCTTATATGAAATATCCATGGTGAGGATGTCACACTGCCTTATAGAAAATAGCATTGGTAAGGATAATGTCACACTGTCGTATATAAAATATCATTGGGGAGGATATTGTCACACTGCCTTATATTAAATATCATTGGTGAGGATATTGTCACACTGCCTGATATAAAATATCATTCGTGAGGATATTGTCACACTGCCTTATATAAAATATCATTGGTGGTGATAGTGTCACACTGTCTTATATAAAATATCCATGGTGAGGATGTCACACTGCCTTATATAAAATATCATTGGTGAGGATAATGTCACACTGTCTTATATCACATATCATTGGTGAGGATAATGTCACACTGCCTTATATAAAATATCATTGGTGAGGATAATGTCAAACTGTCTTATATAAAGTATCATTAGGGGTGATAATGTCACACTGTCTTATATAAAATATCGTTGGTGAGGATATTGTCACACTGCCTTATATAAGATATCATTGGTGAGGATAATGTCACACTGCCTTATATAAAATAGCATTGGTGTGGATAATGTCACACTGTCTTATATAAAATATCATTGGTGAGGATAATGTCACACTGCCTTATATAAAATATCATTGGTGAGGATAATGTCACACTGCCTTATATAAAATATCATTGGCGAGGATAATGTCATACTGCCTTATATAAAATATCATTGGTGAGGATAATGTCACACTGTCTTATAAAAAATATCTTTGGTGGTGATAAGGTCATACTGCTATATATAAAATATCACTGATGAGGATAATGTCACACTGTCTTATATCACATATCATTGGTGACGATAATGTCATACTGCCTTATATCACATATCATTGGTGACGATAATGTCATACTGCCTTATATCACATATCATTGGTGAGGATAATGTCACACTGTCTTATATCACATATCATTGGTGAGGATAATGTCATACTGCCTTATATAAAATATCATTGGTGAGGATAACGTCACACTGCCTTACATCACATATCATTGGTGAGGATAATGTCATACTGACTTATATAAAATATCATTGGTGAGGATAACGTCAAACTGCCTTACATCACATATCATTGGTGAGGATAATGTCATACTGACTTATATAAAATATCATTGGTGAGGATATTGTCACACTGCCTTATATAAAATATCATTGGTGAGGATAATGTCACACTGACTTATATAAAATATCATTGGCGAGGATAATGTCACACTGCCTTATATAAAATATCATTGGTGGTGATAATGTCACACTGTCTTATATAAAATATCATTGGTGAGGATAATGTCACACTGACTTATATAAAATATCATTGGTGAGGATAATGTCACACTGCCTTATATAAAATATCATTGGTGAGGATAATGTCACACTGACTTATATAAAATATCATTGGTGAGGATAATGTCACACTGCCTTATATAAAATATCATTGGTGTGGATAATGTCACACTGCCTTATATAAAATATCATTGGTGAGGATAATGTCACACTGCCTTATATAAAATATCATTGGTGGTGATAATGTCACACTGCCTTATATAAAATATCATTGGTGAGGATAATGTCAAACTGCCTTATATAAAATATCATTGGTGAAGATAATGTCACACTGCCTTATATAAAATATCATTGGTGGTGATAATGTCACACTGCCTTATATAAAATATCATTGGTGAGGATAATGTCACACTGCCTTATATAAAATATCATTGGTGGTGATAATGTCACACTGCCTTATATAAAATATCATTGGTGGGGATAATGTCATACTGCCTTATATAAAATGTCATTGACGAGGAAAATGTAACATTGCCTTATATAAAATATCATTGGTGAGGATATTGTCACACTGCCTTACATAAAATATCATTGGTGAGGATAATGTCACACTGTCTGATATAAAATATCATTGGCGGTGATATTGTCACACTGCCTTATATAAAATAGCATTGGTGGTGATAATGTCATACTGCCTTATATAAAATATCATTGGCGAGGAAAATGTCGCACTGCCTAATATAAAACATCATTGGTGAGGATATTGTCACACTGCCTTATATAAGATATCATTGGTGAGGATAATGTCAGACTGTCTTATATAAAATATCATTGGTGGTGATATTGTCACACTGCCTTATATAAAATATCATTGGTGATGATATTGTCACACTGCCTTATATGAAATATCCATGGTGAGGATGTCACACTGCCTTATAGAAAATAGCATTGGTAAGGATAATGTCACACTGTCGTATATAAAATATCATTGGGGAGGATATTGTCACACTGCCTTATATTAAATATCATTGGTGAGGATATTGTCACACTGCCTGATATAAAATATCATTCGTGAGGATATTGTCACACTGCCTTATATAAAATATCATTGGTGGTGATAGTGTCACACTGTCTTATATAAAATATCCATGGTGAGGATGTCACACTGCCTTATATAAAATATCATTGGTGAGGATAATGTCACACTGTCTTATATCACATATCATTGGTGAGGATAATGTCACACTGCCTTATATAAAATATCATTGGTGAGGATAATGTCACACTGTCTTATATAAAGTATCATTAGGGGTGATAATGTCACACTGTCTTATATAAAATATCATTGGTGAGGATATTGTCACACTGCCTTATATAAGATATCATTGGTGAGGATAATGTCACACTGCCTTATATAAAATAGCATTGGTGTGGATAATGTCACACTGCCTTATATAAAATATCATTGGTGAGGATAATGTCACACTGCCTTATATAAAATATCATTGGTGAGGATAATGTCACACTGCCTTATATAAAATATCATTGGCGAGGATAATGTCATACTGCCTTATATAAAATATCATTGGTGAGGATAATGTCACACTGTCTTATAAAAAATATCTTTGGTGGTGATAAGGTCATACTGCTATATATAAAATATCACTGATGAGGATAATGTCACACTGTCTTATATCACATATCATTGGTGAGGATAATGTCACACTGTCTTATATCACATATCATTGGTGAGGATAATGTCATACTGCCTTATATAAAATATCATTGGTGAGGATAACGTCACACTGCCTTACATCACATATCATTGGTGAGGATAATGTCATACTGACTTATATAAAATATCATTGGTGAGGATAACGTCACACTGCCTTACATCACATATCATTGGTGAGGATAATGTCACACTGCCTTATATAAAAGATCATTGGTGAGGATAATGTCACACTGTCTTAAATAAAATATCATTTGTTACGATAATGTCACAATGCCTTATATAAAATATCATTTGTGACGATAATATCACTCTGCCTTATATAAAATATCATTGGTGAGTATAATGTCACACTGCCTTATATAAAATATCATTGGTGAGTATAATATCACACTGCCTTATATAAAATAGCATTGGTGAGGATAATGTCACAATGCTTGATATCACATATCATTGGTGGGGATAATGTCACACTGTTTAATATAAAATATCATTGGTGAGGATAATGTCACACTGCCTTATATAGAATATCATTGGTGAGGATAATGTAACACTGTCTTATATAAAATATCATTAGGGGTGATAATGTCACACTGTCTTATATAAAATATCATTGGTGGTGATAGTGTCACACTGCCTTATATAAAATTGCATTGGTGTGGATAATGTCACAATGCTTGATATAAAATATCATTGGTGGGGATAATGTCACACTGCCTTATATAAAAAATCATCGGTGAGGATAATGTCACACTGCCTTTTATAAAATATCATCGGTGAGGATAATGTCACACTGTCTTATATAAAATATCATTGGTGAGGATAATGTCACACTGCCTTATATAAAATATCATCGGTGAGGATAATGTCACACTGCCTTATATAAAATATCATTGGTGAGGATAATGTCACACTGCCTTATATAAATTATCATCGGTGAGGATAATGTCACACTGCCTTATATAAAATATCATCGGTGAGGATAATGTCACACTGCCGCATATAAAATATCATTGGTGAGGATAATGTCACACTGTCTGATATAAAGTATCATTAGGGGTGATAATGTCACACTGTCTTATATAAAATATCATTGGTGGTGATAATGTCATACTGCTATATATAAAATATCATTATTAAGGATAATGTCACACTGCCTTATATAAAATATCATTGGCGAGGATAATGTCATACTGCCTTATATAAAATATCATTGGTGAGGATATTGTCACACTGTCTTATAAAAAATATCTTTGGTGGTGATAAGGTCATACTGCTATATATAAAATATCATTATTAAGGATAATGTCACACTGCCTTATATAAAATATCATTGGTGAGGATAATGTCACAATGCCTTATATAAAATATCATTGGTGGTGATAATGTCACACTGCCTTATATAAAATATCATTGGTGGTGATAATGTCACACTGCCTTATATAAAATATCATTGGTGAGGATAATGTCACACTGCCTTATATAAAATATCATTGGTGGTGATAATGTCACACTGCCTTATATAAAATATCATTGGTGGTTATAATGTCACACTGCCTTATATAAAATATCATTGGCGAGGATAATGTCACACTGCCTTATATAAAATATCATTGGTGAGGATAATGTCACACTGTCTTATATAAAATATCATTGGTGAGGATAATGTCACACTGACTTATATAAAATATCATTGGTGAGGATAATGTCACACTGCCTTATATAAAATATCATTGGTGAGGATAATGTCACACTGACTTATATAAAATATCATTGGTGAAGATAATGTCACACTGCCTTATATAAATTATCATTGGTGTGGATAATGTCACACTGCCTTATATAAACTATCATTGGTGAGGATAATGTCACACTGCCTTATATAAAATATCATTGGTGGTGATAATGTCACACTGCCTTATATAAAATATCATTGGTGAGGATAATGTCAAACTGCCTTATATAAAATATCATTGGTGAGGATAATGTCACACTGCCTTATATAAAATATCATTGGTGGTGATAATGTCACACTGCCTTATATAAAATATCATTGGTGAGGATAATGTCACACTGCCTTATATAAAATATCATTGGTGGTGATAATGTCACACTGCCTTATATAAAATATCATTGGTGGGGATAATGTCATACTGCCTTATATAAAATGTCATTGACGAGGAAAATGTAACACTGCCTTATATAAAATATCATTGGTGAGGATATTGTCACACTGCCTTACATGTAATATCATTGGTGAGGATAATTTCACACTGTCTGATATAAAATATCATTGGCGGTGATATTGTCACACTGCCTTATATAAAATATCATTGGTGGTGATAATGTCATACTGCCTTATATAAAATATCATTGGCGAGGAAAATGTCGCACTGCCTAATATAAAACATCATTGGTGAGGATATTGTCACACTGCCTTATATAAGATATCATTGGTGAGGATAATGTCAGACTGTCTTATATAAAATATCATTGGTGGTGATATTGTCACACTGCCTTATATAAAATATCATTGGTGATGATATTGTCACACTGCCTTATATGAAATATCCATGGTGAGGATGTCACACTGCCTTATAGAAAATAGCATTGGTAAGGATAATGTCACACTGTCGTATATAAAATATCATTGGGGAGGATATTGTCACACTGCCTTATATTAAATATCATTGGTGAGGATATTGTCACACTGCCTGATATAAAATATCATTCGTGAGGATATTGTCACACTGCCTTATATAAAATATCATTGGTGGTGATAGTGTCACACTGTCTTATATAAAATATCCATGGTGAGGATGTCACACTGCCTTATATAAAATATCATTGGTGAGGATAATGTCACACTGTCTTATATCACATATCATTGGTGAGGATAATGTCACACTGCCTTATATAAAATATCATTGGTGAGGATAATGTCAAACTGTCTTATATAAAGTATCATTAGGGGTGATAATGTCACACTGTCTTATATAAAATATCGTTGGTGAGGATATTGTCACACTGCCTTATATAAGATATCATTGGTGAGGATAATGTCACACTGCCTTATATAAAATAGCATTGGTGTGGATAATGTCACACTGTCTTATATAAAATATCATTGGTGAGGATAATGTCACACTGCCTTATATAAAATATCATTGGTGAGGATAATGTCACACTGCCTTATATAAAATATCATTGGCGAGGATAATGTCATACTGCCTTATATAAAATATCATTGGTGAGGATAATGTCACACTGTCTTATAAAAAATATCTTTGGTGGTGATAAGGTCATACTGCTATATATAAAATATCACTGATGAAGATAATGTCACACTGTCTTATATCACATATCATTGGTGACGATAATGTCATACTGCCTTATATCACATATCATTGGTGACGATAATGTCATACTGCCTTATATCACATATCATTGGTGAGGATAATGTCACACTGTCTTATATCACATATCATTGGTGAGGATAATGTCATACTGCCTTATATAAAATATCATTGGTGAGGATAACGTCACACTGCCTTACATCACATATCATTGGTGAGGATAATGTCATACTGACTTATATAAAATATCATTGGTGAGGATAACGTCAAACTGCCTTACATCACATATCATTGGTGAGGATAATGTCACACTGCCTTATATAAAATATCATTGGTGAGGATAATGTCACACTGTCTTAAATAAAATATCATTTGTTACGATAATGTCACAATGCCTTATATAAAATATCATTTGTGACGATAATATCACTCTGCCTTATATAAAATATGATTGGTGAGTATAATGTCACACTGCCTTATATAAAATATCATTGGTGAGTATAATATCACACTGCCTTATATAAAATAGCATTGGTGAGGATAATGTCACAATGCTTGATATCACATATCATTGGTGGGGATAATGTCACACTGTTTAATATAAAATATCATTGGTGAGGATAATGTCACACTGCCTTATATAGAATATCATTGGTGAGGATAATGTAACACTGTCTTATATAAAGTATCATAAGGGGTGATAATGTCACACTGTCTTATATAAAATATCATTGGTGGTGATATTGTCACACTGCCTTATATAAAATTGCATTGGTGTGGATAATGTCATAATGCTTGATATAAAATATCATTGGTGGGGATAATGTCACACTGCCTTATATAAAAAATCATCGGTGAGGATAATGTCACACTGCCTTATATAAAATATCATCGGTGAGGATAATGTCACACTGTCTTATATAAAATATCATTGGTGAGGATAATGTCACACTGCCTTATATAAAATATCATCGGTGAGGATAATGTCACACTGCCTTATATAAAATATCATTGGTGAGGATAATGTCACACTGCCTTATATAAATTATCATCGGTGAGGATAATGTCACACTGCCTTATATAAAATATCATCGGTGAGGATAATGTCACACTGCCTTATATAAAGTATCATTAGGGGTGATAATGTCACACTGTCTTATATAAAATATCATTGGTGGTGATAATGTCATACTGCTATATATAAAATATCATTATTAAGGATAATGTCACACTGCCTTATATAAAATATCATTGGCGAGGATAATGTCATACTGCCTTATATAAAATATCATTGGTGAGGATATTGTCACACTGTCTTATAAAAAATATCTTTGGTGGTGATAAGGTCATACTGCTATATATAAAATATCACTGGTGACGATAATGTCACACTGTCTTATATCACATATCATTGGTGAGGATAATGTCATACTGCCTTATATAAAATATCATTGGTGAGGATAATGTCACACTGTCTTATACAAAGTATCATAAGGGGTGATAATGTCACACTGTCTTATATAAAATATCATTGGTGAGGATAATGTCACACTGCCTTATATAAAATATCATTGGTGGTGATAATGTCATACTGCTATATATAAAATATCATTGGTGAGGATAATGTCACACTGCCTTATATAAAATATCATTGGTGGTGATAATGTCATACTGCTATATATAAAATATCATTGGTGAGGATAATGTCACACTGTCTTATATCACATATCATTGGTGAGGATAATGTCACACTGTCTTATATAAAGTATCATTGGTGGTGATAGTGTCACACTGTCTTATATAAAATAACATTGGTGTGGATAATGTCACAATGCTTGATATAAAATATCATTGGTGGGGATAATGTCACACTGCCTTATATAAAAAATCATTGGTGAGGATAATGTCACACTGCCTTATATAAAATATCATTGGTGAGTATAATGTCACACTGCCTTATATAAAATATCATTGGTGAGGATAATGTCACACTGTCTTATATAAAGTATCATTGGTGAGGATAATGTCACACTGTCTTATATAAAGTATCATTGGTGACGATAATGTCACACTGTCTTATATAAAGTATCATTAGGGGTGATAATGTCACACTGTCTTATATAAAATATCATTGGTGAGGATATTGTCACACTGCCTTATATAAGATATTCATTGGTGAGGATAATGTCACACTGCCTTATATAAAATAGCATTGGTGTTGATAATGTCACACTGCCTTATATAAAATATCATTGGTGGTGATAATGTCATACTGCTATATATAAAATATCATTGGTGAGGATAATGTCACACTGCCTTATATAAAATATCATTGGCGAGGATAATGTCACACTGCCTTATATAAAATATCATTGGTGAGGATAATGTCACACTGTCTTATAAAAAATATCTTTGGTGGTGATAAGGTCATACTGCTATATATAAAATATCACTGGTGAGGATAATGTCACACTGTCTTATATCACATATCATTGGTGACGATAATGTCATACTGCCTTATATAAAATATCATTGGTGAGGATAATGTCATACTGCCTTATATAACATATCATTGGTGAGGATAATGTCACACTGTCTTATATCACATATCATTGGTGAGGATAATGTCATACTGCCTTATATAAAATATCATTGGTGAGGATAACGTCACACTGCCTTACATTACATATCATTGGTGAGGATAATGTCATACTGCCTTATATAAAATATCATTGGTGAGGATAACGTCACACTGCCTTACATCACATATCATTGGTGAGGATAATGTCACACTGCCTTATATAAAATATCATTGGTGAGGATAATGTCACACTGTCTTAAATAAAATATCATTTGTTACGATAATGTCACAATGCCTTATATAAAATATCATTTGTGACGATAATATCACTCTGCCTTATATAAAATATCATTGGTGAGTATAATGTCACACTGCCTTATATAAAATATCATTGGTGAGTATAATATCACACTGCCTTATATAAAATGGCATTGGTGAGGATAATGTCACAATGCTTGATATCACATATCATTGGTGGGGATAATGTCACACTGTTTAATATAAAATATCATTGGTGAGGATAATGTCACACTGCCTTATATAGAATATCATTGGTGAGGATAATGTCACACTGTCTTATATAAAGTATCATTAGGGGTGATAATGTCACACTGTCTTATATAAAATATCATTGGTGGTGATAGTGTCACACTGCCTTATATAAAATTGCATTGGTGTGGATAATGTCACAATGCTTGATATAAAATATCATTGGTGGGGATAATGTCACACTGCCTTATATAAAAAATCATCGGTGAGGATAATGTCACACTGCCTTATATAAAATATCATTGGTGAGGATAATGTCACACTGCCTTATATAAAATATCATTGGTGAGGATAATGTCATACTGCCTTATATAAAATATCATTGGTGAGGATAATGTCACACTGTCTTATATAAAGTATCATAAGGGGTGATAATGTCACACTGTCTTATATAAAATATCATTGGTGAGGATAATGTCACACTGCCTTATATAAAATATCATTGGTGGTGATAATGTCATACTGCTATATATAAAATATCATTGGTGAGGATAATGTCACACTGCCTTATATAAAATATCATTGGTGAGGATAATGTCACACTGCCTTATATAAAATATCACTGGTGAGGATAATGTCACACTGTCTTATATCACATATCATTGGTGACGATAATGTCACACTGTCTTATATAAAATATCATTTGTGACGATAATATCACTCTGCCTTATATAAAATATCATTGGTGAGTATAATGTCACACTGCCTTATATAAAATATCATTGGTGAGTATAATATCACACTGCCTTATATAAAATAGCATTGGTGAGGATAATGTCACAATGCTTGATATCACATATCATTGGTGGGGATAATGTCACACTGTTTAATATAAAATATCATTGGTGAGGATAATGTCACACTGCCTTATATAGAATATCATTGGTGAGGATAATGTCACACTGTCTTATATAAAGTATCGTTAGGGGTGATAATGTCACACTGTCTTATATAAAATATCATTGGTGGTGATAGTGTCACACTGCCTTATATAAAATAGCATTGGTGTGGATAATGTCACAATGCTTGATATAAAATATCATTGGTGGGGATAATGTCACACTGCCTTATATAAAAAATCATCGGTGAGGATAATGTCACACTGCCTTATATAAAATATCATTGGTGAGGATAATGTCACACTGCCTTATATAAAATATCATTGGTGAGGATAATGTCATACTGTCTGATATAAGTATCATTAGGGGTGATAATGTCACACTGTCTTATATAAAATTTCATTGGTGAGGATAATGTCACACTGCCTTATATAAAATATCATTGGTGGTGATAATGTCATACTGCTATATATAAAATATCATTGTTAAGGATAATGTCACACTGCCTTATATAAAATATCATTGGCGAGGATAATGTCATACTGCCTTATATAAAATATCATTGGTGAGTATAATATCACATTGCCTTATATAAAATAGCATTGGTGAGGATAATGTCACAATGCTTGATATCACATATCATTGGTGGGGATAATGTCACACTGTTTAATATAAAATATCATTGGTGAGGATAATGTCACACTGCCTTATATAGAATATCATTGGTGAGGATAATGTCACACTGTCTTATATAAAGTATCATTAGGGGTGATAATGTCACACTGTCTTATATAAAATATCATTGGTGGTGATAGTGTCACACTGCCTTATATAAAATTGCATTGGTGTGGATAATGTCACAATGCTTGATATAAAATATCATTGGTGGGGATAATGTCACACTGCCTTATATAAAAAATCATCGGTGAGGATAATGTCACACTGCCTTATATAAAATATCATTGGTGAGGATAATGTCACACTGCCTTATATAAAATATCATTGGTGAGGATAATGTCATACTGCCTTATAAAAAATATCATTGGTGAGGATAATGTCACACTGTCTGATATAAAGTATCATTAGGGGTGATAATGTCACACTGTCTTATATAAAATTTCATTGGTGAGGATAATGTCACACTGCCTTATATAAAATATCATTGATGGTGATAATGTCATACTGCTATATATAAAATATCATTGTTAAGGATAATGTCACACTGCCTTATATAAAATATCATTGGCGAGGATAATGTCATACTGCCTTATATAAAATATCATTGGTGAGGATATTGTCACACTGTCTTATAAAAAATATCTTTGATGGTGATAAGGTCATACTGCTATATATAAAATATCACTGGTGAGGATAATGTCACACTGTCTTATATCACATATCATTGGTGAGGATAATGTCACACTGCCTTATATAAAATATCATTGGTGAGGATAATGTCACACTGTCTTATATAAAGTATCATAAGGGGTGATAATGTCACACTGTCTTATATAAAATATCATTGGTGAGGATAATGTCACACTGCCTTATATAAAATATCATTGGTGGTGATAATGTCACACTGCTATATATAAAATATCATTGGTGAGGATAATGTCACACTGCCTTATATAAAATATCATTGGCGAGGATAATGTCACACTGTCTTATAAAAAATATCTTTGGTGGTGATAAGGTCATACTGCTATATATAAAATATCACTGGTGAGGATAATGTCACACTGTCTTATATCACATATCATTGGTGACGATAATGTCACACTATCTTATATCACATATCATTGGCGAGGATAATGTCACACTGTCTTATATCACATATCATTGGTGACGATAATGTCACACTGCCTTATATAAAATATCATTGGCGAGGATAATGTCACACTGTCTTATAAAAAATATCTTTGGTGAGGATAATGTCATAATACTATATATAAAATATCACTGGTGTGGATAATGTCACACTGTCTTATAAAAAATATCTTTGGTGGTGATAAGGTCATACTGCTATATATAAAATATCATTGGTGAGGATAATGTCACACTGTCTTATATCACATATCATTGGTGAGGATAATGTCATAATACCTGATATAAAATGCCATTGATGAGGATATTGTCACACTGCCTTATATTAAATATCATTGGTGAGGAAAATGTCACACTGCTTTATATAAAATATCATTGGTGAGTATAATATCACACTGCCTTATATAAAATATCATTGGTGAGGATATTGTCACACTGCCTTATATTAAATATCATTGGTGAGGAAAATGTCACACTGCTTTATATAAAATATCATTGGTGAGGATAATGTCACACTGCCTTATATGAAATATCATTGGTGGTGATAATGTCACACGGTCTTATATAAAATATCATTGGTGGTGATAGTGTCATACTGCCTTATATAAAATATCATTGGCGAGGAAAATCCCACACTGTCTTATATAAAATATCATTGGTGGTGATAGTGTCACACTGCCTTATATAAAATATCATTGGTGTGGATAATGTCACAATGCTTATATAAAATATCATTGGTGGGGATAATGTCACACTGCCTTATATAAAAAATCATCGGTGAGGATAATGTCACACTGCCTTATATAAAATATCATTGGTGAGGATAATGTCACACTGTCTTATATAAAGTATCATTAGGGGTGATAATGTCACACTGTCTTATATAAAATATCATTGGTGAAAATAATGTCACACTACCTTATATAAAATATCATTGGTGGTGATAATGTCATACTGTCTTATAAAAAATATCTTTGTTGGTGATTAGGTCATAATACTATATATAAAATATCACTGGTGAGGATAATGTCACACTGTCTTATAAAAAATATCTTTGGTGGTGATAAGGTCATACTTCTATATATAAAATATCACTGGTGAGGATAATGTCACACTGTCTTATATCACATATCATTGGTGACGATAATGTCATACTGCCTTATATCACATATCATTGGTGACGATAATGTCATACTGCCTTATATAACATATCATTGGTGAGGATAATGTCACACTGTCTTATATCACATATCATTGGTGAGGATAATGTCATACTACCTTATGTAAAATATCATTGATGAGGATAACGTCACACTGCCTTACATCACATATCATTGGTGAGGATAATGTCATACTGCCTTATATAAAATATCATTGGTGAGGATAATGTCACACTGCCTTATATAAAATATCATTGGTGAGGATAATGTCACACTGTCTTAAATAAAATATCATTTGTTACGATAATGTCACAATGCCTTACATAAAATATCATTTGTGACGATAATATCACTCTGCCTTATATAAAATATCATTGGTGAGTATAATGTCACACTGCCTTATGTAAAATATGATTGGTGAGTATAATGTCACACTGCCTTATATAAAATATCATTGGTGAGGATAATGTCACACTGTCGTATATCACATATCATTGGTAAGTATAATATCACATTGTCTTATAAAACTATCACTGGTGGTGATAATGTCATACTGCCTTATATAAAGTAATATTCGTGAGTATATTGTCATACTGCCTTATATAAAATATCATTGGTGAGGATAATGTCACACTGCCTTATATAAAATATCATTGGTGAGGATAATGTCACACTGTCTTAAATAAAATATCATTTGTTACGATAATGTCACAATGCCTTATATAAAATATCATTTGTGACGATAATATCACTCTGCCTTATATAAAATATCATTGGTGAGTATAATGTCACACTGCCTTATATAAAATATCATTGGTGAGTATAATATCACACTGCCTTATATAAAATATCATTGGTGAGGATAATGTCACAATGCTTGATATAAAATATCATTGGTGGGGATAATGTCACACTGCCTTATATAAAAAATCATTGGTGAGGATAATGTCACACTGCCTTATATAAAATATCATTGGTGAGGATAATGTCACACTGCCTTATATCACATATCATTGGTGAGGATAATGTCACACTGTCTTATATAAAGTATCATTGGTGAGGATAATGTCACACTGCCTTATATCACATATCATTGGTGAGGATAATGTCACACTGTCTTATATAAAGTATCATTAGGGGTGATAATGTCACACTGTCTTATATAAAATATCATTGGTGGTGATAGTGTCACACTGCCTTATATAAAATATCATTGGTGTGGATAATGTCACAATGCTTGATATAAAATATCATTGGTGGGGATAATGTCACACAGCCTTATATAAAAAAATCATCGGTGAGGATAATGTCACACTGTCTTATATAAAATATCATTGGTGAGGATAATGTCACACTGCCTTATATAAAATATCATTGTTGAGGATAATGTCACACTGTCTTATATAAAATATCATTGGTGAGGATAATGTCACACTGCCTTATATAAAATATCATTGGTGAGGATAATGTCACACTGTCTTATATGAAGTATCATTGGTGGTGATAATGTCATACTGCTATATATAAAATATCATTGGTAAGGATAATGTCACACTGCCTTATATAAAATATCATTGGCGAGGATAATGTCATACTGCCTTATATGAAATATCATTGGTGAGGATAATGTCACACTGTCTTATAAAAAATATCTTTGGTGGTGATAAGGTCATACTGCTATATATAAAATATCACTGGTGAGGATAATGTCACACTGTCTTATATCACATATCATTGGTGACGATAATGTCATACTGCCTTATATAACATATCATTGGTGAGGATAATGTCACACTGTCTTATATCACATATCATTGGTGAGGATAATGTCATACTGCCTTATATAAAATATCATTGGTGAGGATAAGGTCACACTGCCTTATATAAAATATCATTGGTGAGGATAATGTCACACTGTCTTAAATAAAATATCATTTGTTACGATAATGTCACAATGCCTTATATAAAATATCATTTGTGACGATAATATCACTCTGCCTTATATAAAATATCATTGGTGAGTATAATATCACACTGCCTTATGTAAAATATCATTGGTGAGTTTAATGTCACACTGCCTTATATAAAATAGCATTGGTGAGGATAATGTCACACTGTCGTATAACACATATCATTGGTGAGTATAATATCACATTGTCTTATAAAACTATCATTGGTGGTGATAATGTGATACTGCCTTATATAAAGTAATGTTCGTGAGTATATTGTCACACTGCCTTATATAAAATATCATTGGCGAGGATAATGTCACACTGCCTTATATTAAATATCATTGGTGAGGATAATGTCACACTGACTTATATAAAATATCATTGGTGAGGATAATGTCACACTGTCATATATAAAATATCATTGGTGAGTACAATGTCACACTGCCTTATATAAAATATCATTGGTGAGGATAATGTCATACTGCCTTATATTAAATATCATTGGCGAGGATAATGTCACACTGTCTTATATTAAATATCATTGGTGAGGATAATGTCACACTGACTTCTATAAAATATCATTGGTGAGGATAATGTCACACTGCCTTATATAAAATATCATTGGTGAGGATAATGTCACACTGCCTTATATTAAATATCATTGGTGAGGATAATGTCACACTGCCTTATATAAAATGTCATTGGTGGTGATAATGTCACACTGTCTTATATCACATATCATTGGTGACGATAATGTCATACTGCCTTATATCACATATCATTGGTGACGATAATGTCATACTGCCTTATATAACATATCATTGGTGAGGATAATGTCACACTGTCTTATATCACATATCATTTGTGAGGATAATGTCATACTACCTTATGTAAAATATCATTGATGAGGATAACGTCACACTGCCTTACATCACATATCATTGGTGAGGATAATGTCATACTGCCTTATATAAAATATCATTGGTGAGGATAATGTCACACTGCCTTATATAAAATATCATTGGTGAGGATAATGTCACACTGTCTTAAATAAAATATCATTTGTTACGATAATGTCACAATGCCTTATATAAAATATCATTTGTGACGATAATATCACTCTGCCTTATATAAAATATCATTGGTGAGTATAATGTCACACTGCCTTATGTAAAATAGCATTGGTGAGGATAATGTCACACTGTCGTATAACACATATCATTGGTGAGTATAATATCACATTGTCTTATAAAACTATCATTGGTGGTGATAATGTGATACTGCCTTATATAAAGTAATGTTCGTGAGTATATTGTCACACTGCCTTATATAAAATATCATTGGCGAGGATAATGTCACACTGCCTTATATTAAATATCATTGGTGAGGATAATGTCACACTGACTTATATAAAATATCATTGGTGAGGATAATGTCACACTGTCATATATAAAATATCATTGGTGAGTACAATGTCACACTGCCTTATATAAAATATCATTGGTGAGGATAATGTCATACTGCCTTATATTAAATATCATTGGCGAGGATAATGTCACACTGTCTTATATTAAATATCATTGGTGAGGATAATGTCACACTGACTTCTATAAAATATCATTGGTGAGGATAATGTCACACTGCCTTATATAAAATATCATTGGTGAGGATAATGTCACACTGCCTTATATTAAATATCATTGGTGAGGATAATGTCACACTGCCTTATATAAAATGTCATTGGTGGTGATAATGTCACACTGTCTTATATCACATATCATTGGTGACGATAATGTCATACTGCCTTATATCACATATCATTGGTGACGATAATGTCATACTGCCTTATATAACATATCATTGGTGAGGATAATGTCACACTGTCTTATATCACATATCATTTGTGAGGATAATGTCATACTACCTTATGTAAAATATCATTGATGAGGATAACGTCACACTGCCTTACATCACATATCATTGGTGAGGATAATGTCATACTGCCTTATATAAAATATCATTGGTGAGGATAATGTCACACTGCCTTATATAAAATATCATTGGTGAGGATAATGTCACACTGTCTTAAATAAAATATCATTTGTTACGATAATGTCACAATGCCTTATATAAAATATCATTTGTGACGATAATATCACTCTGCCTTATATAAAATATCATTGGTGAGTATAATGTCACACTGCCTTATGTAAAATATGATTGGTGAGTATAATGTCACACTGCCTTATATAAAATAGCATTGGTGAGGATAATGTCACACTGTCGTATATCACATATCATTGGTGAGTATAATATCACATTGTCTTATAAAACTATCATTGGTGGTGATAATGTCATACTGCCTTATATAAAGTAATATTCGTGAATATATTGTCATACTGCCTTATATAAAATATCATTGGTGAGGATAATGTCACACTGCCTTATATAAAATATCATTGGTGAGGATAATGTCACACTGTCTTAAATAAAATATCATTTGTTACGATAATGTCACAATGCCTTATATAAAATATCATTTGTGACGATAATATCACTCTGCCTTATATAAAATATCATTGGTGAGAATAATGTCACACTGCCTTATATAAAATATCATTGGTGAGTATAATATCACACTGCCTTATATAAAATATCATTGGTGAGGATAATGTCACAATGCTTGATATAAAATATCATTGGTGGGGATAATGTCACACTGCCTTATATAAAAAATCATTGGTGAGGATAATGTCACACTGCCTTATATAAAATATCATTGGTGAGGATAATGTCACACTGCCTTATATCACATATCATTGGTGAGGATAATGTCACACTGTCTTATATAAAGTATCATTGGTGAGGATAATGTCACACTGCCTTATATCACATATCATTGGTGAGGATAATGTCACACTGTCTTATATAAAGTATCATTAGGGGTGATAATGTCACACTGTCTTATATAAAATATCATTGGTGGTGATAGTGTCACACTGCCTTATATAAAATATCATTGGTGAGGATAATGTCACAATGCTTGATATAAAATATCATTGGTGGGGATAATGTCACACTGCCTTATATAAAAAATCATCGGTGAGGATAATGTCACACTGCCTTATATAAAATATCATTGGTGAGGATAGTGTCACACTGCCTTATATAAAATATCATTGGTGAGGATAATGTCACACTGTCTTATATAAAATATCATTGGTGAGGATAATGTCACACTGCCTTATATAAAATATCATTGGTGAGGATAATGTCACACTGTCTTATATGAAGTATCATTGGTGGTGATAATGTCATACTGCTATATATAAAATATCATTGGTAAGGATAATGTCACACTGCCTTATATAAAATATCATTGGCGAGGATAATGTCATACTGCCTTATATGAAATATCATTGGTGAGGATAATGTCACACTGTCTTATAAAAAATATCTTTGGTGGTGATAAGGTCATACTGCTATATATAAAATATCACTGGTGAGGATAATGTCACACTGTCTTATATCACATATCATTGGTGACGATAATGTCATACTGCCTTATATAACATATCATTGGTGAGGATAATGTCACACTGTCTTATATCACATATCATTGGTGAGGATAATGTCATACTGCCTTATATAAAATATCATTGGTGAGGATAAGGTCACACTGCCTTATATAAAATATCATTGGTGAGGATAATGTCACACTGTCTTAAATAAAATATCATTTGTTACGATAATGTCACAATGCCTTATATAAAATATCATTTGTGACGATAATATCACTCTGCCTTATATAAAATATCATTGGTGAGTATAATGTCACACTGCCTTATATAAAATATCATTGGTGAGTATAATATCACACTGCCTTATATAAAATAGCATTGGTGAGGATAATGTCACAATGCTTGATATCACATATCATTGGTGGGGATAATGTCACACTGTTTAATATAAAATATCATTGGTGAGGATAATGTCACACTGCCTTATATAGAATATCATTGGTGAGGATAATGTCACACTGCCTTATATAAAGTATCATTAGGGGTGATAATGTCACACTGTCTTATATAAAATATCATTGGTGGTGATAGTGTCACACTGCCTTATATAAAATAGCATTGGTGTGGATAATGTCACAATGCTTGATATAAAATATCATTGGTGGGGATAATGTCACACAGCCTTATATAAAAAATCATCGGTGAGGATAATGTCACACTGCCTTATATAAAATATCATTGGTGAGGATAATGTCACACTGTCTTATATAAAATATCATTGGTGAGGATAATGTCATACTACCTTATATAAAATATCATTGATGAGGATAACGTCACACTGCCTTACATCACATATCATTGGTGAAGATAATGTCACATTGTCTTATATAAAGTATCATAAGGGGTGATAATGTCACACTGTCTTATACAAAATATCATTTGTTACGATAATGTCACAATGCCTTATATAAAATATCATTTGTGACGATAATATCACTCTGCCTTATATAAAATATCATTAGTGAGTATAATGTCACACTGCCTTATGTAAAATATGATTGGTGAGTATAATGTCACACTGCCTTATATAAAATAGCATTGGTCAGGATAATGTCACACTGTCGTATATCACATATCATTGGTGAGTATAATATCACATTGTCTTATAAAACTATCATTGGTGGTGATAATGTCATACTGCCTTATATAAAGTAATATTCGTGAGTATATTGTCACACTGCCTTATATAAAATATCATTGGTGAGGATAATGTCACAATGCCTTATATAAAATATCATTGGTGGTGATAATGTCACACTGCCTTATATAAAATATCATTGGTGAGGATAATGTCACACTGCCTTATATAAAATATCATTGGTGAGGATAATGTCACACTGCCTTATATAAAATATCATTGGTGGTGATAATGTCACACTGCCTTATATAAAATATCATTGGTGAGGATAATGTCACTGCCTGACATAAAATATCATTGGTGAGGATATTGTCACACAGCCTTATATTAAATATCATTGGTGAGGAAATTGTCACACGGCCTTATATAAAATATCATTGGTGAGGATAATGTCACACTGCCTGATATAAAATGTCATTGGTGGTGATAATGTCACACTGCCTTATATAAAATATCATTGGTGATTATAATGTCACACTGCCTTATATAAAATATCATTGGTGAGGATAATGTCACACTGCCTTATATAAAATATCATTGGTGGGGATAATGTCATACTGCCTTATATAAAATATCATTGGTGGGGATAATGTCACACTGCCTTATATAAAATATCATTGGTGAGGATAATGTCACACTGACTTATATAAAATATCATTGGTGACGATAATGTCATACTGTCTTATATAAAATATCATTGGTGAGGATAATGTCATACTGACTTATATAAAATATCATTGGTGAGGATAATGTCACACTGACTTATATAAAATATCATTGGTGAGGATAATGTCACACTGCCTTATATAAAATATCATTGGTGGGGATAATGTCACACTGACTTATATAAAATATCATTGGTGAGGATAATGTCACACTGTCTGATATAAAATATCATTGGCGGTGATATTGTCACACTGCCTTATATAAAATATCATTGGTGAGGATAATTTCACAATGCCTTATATAAAATGTCATTGGTGGTGATAATGTCACACTGCCTTATATAAAATATCATTCGTGAGGATGATGTCATACTGCCTTATATAAAATATCATTGGTGAGGATAATGTCACACTGACTTATATAAAATATCATTGGTGGTGATAATGTCACACTGCCTTATATAAAATATCATTCGTGAGGATGATGTCATACTGCCTTATATAAAATATCATTGGTGAGGATAATGTCACACTGCCTTATATAAAATGTCATTGGTGGTGATAATGTCACACTGCCTTATATAAAATATCATTCGTGAGGATGATGTCATACTGCCTTATATAAAATATCATTGGTGAGGATAATGTCACACTGCCTTATAGAAAATATCCATGGTGAGGATGTCACACTGCCTAATATAAAATATCATTGGTGAGGATAATGTCACACTGTCTTATATAAAATATCATTGGCGGTGATATTGTCACACTGCCTTATATAAAATATCTTTGGTGAGGATAATGTCACAATGCTTGATATAACATATCATTGGTGGGGATAATGTCACACTGTCTTATATAAAGTATCATTGGTGGTGATAGTGTCACACTGTCTGATATAAAATATCATTGGTGGGGATAATGTCACAATGCTTGATATAACATATCATTGGTGGGGATAATGTCACACTGCCTTATATAAAATATCATTGGTGAGGATATTGTCACACTGCCTTATATAAAATATCATTGGTGAAGATAATGTCACACTGTCTTATATAAAATATTATTGGTGAGGATATTGTCACACTGCCTTATATAAAATATCATTGGTGAGGATAATGTCACACTGTCTGATATAAAATATCATTGGCGGTAATATTGTCACACTGCCTTATATAAAATATCTTTGGTGAGGATATTGTCACACTGCCTTATAGAAAATATCCATGGTGAGGATGTCACACTGCCTAATATAAAATATCATTGGTGAGGATAATGTCACACTGTCTTATATAAAATATCATTGGCGGTGATATTGTCACACTGCCTTATATAAAATAGCATTGGTGAAGATAATGTCACACTGTCTTATATAACATATTATTGGTGAGGATATTGTCACACTGCCTTATATAAAATATCATTGGTGAGGATAATGTCACACTGCTTTATATAAAATATCATTGGTGAGGATAATGTCACACTGTCTTATATCACATATCATTGGTGAGGATAATGTCACACTGCTTTATATAAAATATCATTGGTGGGGATAATGTCACAATGCTTGATATAACATATCATTGGTGGGGATAATGTCACACTGCCTTATATAAAATATCATTGGTGGGGATAATGTCACACTGCCTTATATAAAATATCATTGGTGAGGATAATGTCACACTGTCTTATATTAAATATCATTAGGGGTGATAATGTCACACTGTCTGATATAAAATATCATTGGTGAGGATAATGTCACAGTGCCTTATTTAAAATATCATTGGCCCGGATAATGTCATACTGCCTTATATAAAATATCATTGGTGGTGATAATGTCACACTGTCTTATGAAAAATATCATTGGTTGTGATAAGGTCATACTGCTATATATAAAATATCATTGGTGAGGATAATGTCACACTGCCTTATATAAAATATCATTGGCGAGGATAATGTCATACTGCCTTATATAAAATATCATTGGCGAGGATAATGTCATACTGCCTTATACAAAATATCATTGGTGAGGATAATGTCATACTGTCTTATATAAAATATCATTGGCGAGGAAAATGTCACACTGCCTTATATAAAATATCATTGGTGAGTATAATGTCACACTGTCTTATATCACATATCATTGGTGACGATAATGTCATACTGCCTTATATAAAATATCATTGATGAGGATAATGTCACACTGCCTTATATAAAATATCATTGGTGAGGGTAATGTCATACTACCTTATATAAAATATCATTGATGAGGATAATGTCACACTGCCTTACATCACATATCATTGGTGAAGATAATGTCATACTGCCTTATATAAAATGTCATTGGTGAGGATAATGTCACACTGCCTTATATAAAATATCATTGGTGAGTATAATGTCACACTGTCTTATATAAAATATCATTGGTGAGGATAATGTCACACTGTCTTAAATAAAATATCATTTGTTACGATAATGTCACAATGCCTTATATAAAATATCATTGGTGACGATAATATCACACTGCCTTATATCACATATCATTGGTGAGGATAATGTCATACTGCCTTATATAAAATATCATTGGTGAGGATAATGTCACACTGTCTTATATCACATATCATTGGTGAGTATAATATCACATTGCCTTATATGAAATATCATTGGTGAAGATAATGTCACACTGTCTTATATCATATACCATTGGTGAGTATCATGTCATACTGCCTTATATAAAATATCATTGGTGATGATATTGTCACACTGTCTTATATGAAATATCATTGGTGAGTATAATGTCACACTGCCTTATATGAAATATCATTGGTGAGTATAATGTCACAATGCCATATATAAAATATTATTGGTGAGTATAATGTCACACTGCCTTATATGAAATATCATTGGTGAGTATAATGTCACACTGCCTTATATGAAATATCATTGGTGAGTATAATGTCACAATGCCTTATATGAAATGTCATTGGTGAGTATAATGTCACACTGCCTTATATGAAATATCATTGGTGAGTATAATGTCACAATGCCATATATAAAATATTATTGGTGAGTATAATGTCACACTGCCTTATATGAAATATCATTGGTGAGTATAATGTCACAATGCCATATATAAAATATCATTGGTGAGTATAATGTCACACTGCCTTATATGAAATATCATTGGTGAGTATAATGTCACACTGCCTTATATGAAATATCATTGGTGAGTATAATGTCACACTGCCTTATATAAAATATTATTGGTAAGGATATTGTCACTATCTTATATAAGATATCATTGGCGAGGATGATGTTATACTGCTATATATAAAATATCATTGGTGAGGGTAATGTCACACTGTCTTATATAAAATATCATTGGTGACGATAATGTCACAATGCCATATATAAAATATCATTGGTGACGATAATTTCACTCTGCCTTATATAAAATATCATTGGTGAGGATAATGTCACATTGTCTTATATCAGATATCATTTGTTAGTATAATGTCACTCTGCCTTATAACAAAAATCATTGGTGAGGATGATTTCATACTGCCTTATATAAAATATCATTGGTGAGGATGATCTCACGCTGCCTTATATAAAATATCCATGGTGAGGATGTCACACTGCCTTATATCACATATCATTGGTGAGGATATTGTCACCCTGCCTTATATAAAATATCATTGGTGAGGATAATGTCACACTGCCTTATATAAAATATCATTGGTGAGTATAATGTCACACTGCCTTATATAAAATATTATTCATGAGGATGATGTCACACTGCCTTATATAAAATAGCATTGGTGAGGATGTTGTCACACTGTGTTATATAAAATATCATTGGTGGTAAATATTATCACACTGCCTTATATAAAATATCATTGGTAAGTATAATGTCAAACTACCTTATATAAAATATCATTGGTGAGTATAATGTCACACTGCCTTATATAAAATATCATTGGTGAATATAATGTCACACTGCCTTATATAAAATATCATTGGTGGTGATAATGTCACACTGCCTCATATAAAATATCATTGGTGAGTATAATGTCACACTACCTGATACAAAATATCATTGGTGAGTATAATGTCACACTACCTTATATAAAATATCATTGGTGAGTATAATGTGACACTGCCTTATATAAAATATTATTCGTGAGGATGATGTCACACTGCCTTAAATAAAATATCATTGGTGAGTATATTGTCACACTGCCTTATATAAAATATCATTGGTGAGGATAATGTTACACTGACTTATATAAAATATCATTGATGAGTACAATGTCACACTGTCTTATATCACATATCATTGGTAAGGATAATGTCACACTGCCTTATATAAAATATCATTGGTGATTATAATGTCACACTGCCTTACATAAAATATCATTGGCGAGGATAATGTCACACTGTCTTATATCACATATCATTGGTGAGGATAATGTCACACCGCCTTATATAAAATATCATTGGTGATTATAATGTCACACTACCTTACATAAAATATCATTGGTGAGTATAATATCACACTGTCTTATATAAAATATCATTAGTGAGGATAATGTCATACTGTCTTATATCACGTTTCAATGGTGAGTATAATGTCACACTGCCTTATATAAAATATCATTGGTGAGGATAATGTCACACTGTCTTATATCACATATCATTGGTGGGGATATTGCCACACTGTGTTATATCAAATTTCATTGGTGAGTATAATGTCACACTGCTTTATATAAAATATAATTGGTGGTGATAATGTCACACTGCCTTATATAAAATATCATTCATGAGGATGATGTCATATAGGGATTGAACGGCGTTTTTTAATTTTCATGCCGGTATGAATGTAAAGCGGTTACATCCATATTGCATGAAGCCCGCTAGGGCTTGATGGTCAATATGGATGTAACCGATTTGCATTCATACCGGCATGAAAATTAAAACAACGCCGTTCAATCCATATATTTACATTTTTACTATTGAACAATTGTTTAATTCAATTTCTTATTCATTGAACAACTGGTTAATCAACTGCGTTTTTTATTACACCGTCCTTTAAACGAAAAAGGCGGAACAGCCATAATTTGGCTAAAATTGGCGCCAATTATTTACCGTAGTCATTTGAACGTTTGACGCGGGGGCGTTCTCCATGTTATCCGAAGCGGAGCCGTAAAACTCCCATTGAACAAGACTAATATATTACGTCATAAGTAATTCACGTGAATGGATGTATTCATACTGTATTCATGATGTATTCATAGTCTAGTGTTTGTTGTTTTCAGTTGGAATGTTCATATAGAGAAGAAACAATCAGGATGTAAAGATACTACTTATACAAAATATCATTGGTGGTGATAATGTCACACTGCCTTATATAAAATATCATTGGTGAGGATGATATCACATTGCCTTATATAAAATATCATTCGTGAGGATGATGTCACACTGCCTTATATAAAATATCATTGGTGACGATAATGTCACACTGCCTTATATAAAATATCATTGGTGAGGATATTGTCACACTGCCTTATATAAAATATCATTCGTGAGGATGATGTCACACTGCCTTATATAAAATATCATTGGTGACGATAATGTCACACTGCCTTATATAAAATATCATTGGTGAGGATAATGTCATACTGCCTTATATAAAATATCATTGGTGTGGATAATGTCACAATGCCTTATATAAAATATCATTGGTGATTATAATGTCACACTGCCTTACATAAAATATCATTGGCGAGGATAATGTCACACTGTCTTATATAAAATATCATTGATGAGTACAATGTCACACTGTCTTATATCACATATCATTGGTAAGGATAATGTCACACTGTCTTATATAAAATATCATTGGTGATTATAATGTCACACTACCTTACATAAAATATCATTGGCGAGGATAATGTCACACTGTCTTATATCACATATCATTGGTGAGGATAATGTCACACCGCCTTATATAAAATATCATTGGTGATTATAATGTCACACTGCCTTATATAAAATATCATTGGTGAGGATATTGTCACACTGCCTTATATAAAATATCATTGGTGGTGATAATGTCACACTGTCTTATAAAAAGTATCATTGGCGAGGATAATGACACACTGTCTTATATAAAATATCATTGGTGAGTACAATGTCACACTGCCTTATATAAAATATCATTGGTGATTATAATGTCAGAATGCCTTACATAAAATAGCATTGGCGAGGATAATGTCACACTGTCTTATATAAAATATCATTGATGAGTAAAATGTCACACTGTCTTATATCACATATCATTGGTAAGGATAATGTCAAACTGCCTTATATAAAATATCATTGGTGATTATAATGTCACACTGCCTTACATAAAATATCATTAGTGAGGATATTGTCACACTGCCTTATATAAAATATCATTGGTGAGGATAATGTCATACTGTCTTATATCACGTATCATTGGTGAGTATAATGTCACACTGTCTTATATAAAATATCATTGGTGAGTATAATGTCACACTGCCTTATATAAAATATCATTGGTGATTATAATGTCACACTGCCTTACATAAAATATCATTAGTGAGGATAATGTCATACTGTTTTACATCACATATCATTGGTGAGTTCAATGTCACACTGTCTTATATAAAATATCATTAGTGAGGATAATGTCATACTGTCTTATATCACATATCATTTGTAAGTATAATGTCACACTGCCTTATATCATTGGTGAGGATATTGTCACACTGCCTTATATAAAATATCATTGGTGAGGATATTGTCACACTGCCTTATATAAAATATCATTGGTGAGGATATTGTCACACTGCCTTATATAAAATATCATTGGTGAGGATAATGTCACACTGTCTTATATCACATATCATTGTCGAGGATAATGTCACACTGTTTTACATCACATATCATTGGTGAGTTCAATGTCACACTGTCTTATATAAAATATCATTAGTGAGGATAATGTCACACTGCCTTATATTAAATATCATTGGTTAGGGTAATGTCACACTGTCTTATATAAAATATCATTAGTGAGGATAATGTCATACTGCCTTATATCACGTATCATTGGTGAGGATAATGTCACACTGTCTTATATCACGTATCATTGGTTAGGGTAATGTCACACTGTCTTATATAAAATATCATTAGTGAGGATAACGTCACACTGTCTTATATCACATATCATTTGTAAGTATAATGTCACACTGCCTTATATCATTGGTGAGGATATTGTCACACTGCCTTATATAAAATATCATTGGTGAGGATATTGTCACACTGCCTTATATAAAATATCATTGGTGAGGATATTGTCACACTGCCTTATATTAAATATCATTGGTGAGGATAATGTCACACTGTCTTGTATAAAATATCATTGGTGAGGATAATGTCATACTGCCTTATATAAAATATCATTGGTGGTGATAGTGTCACACTGTCTTATATAAAGTATCATTAGGGGTGATAATGTCACACTGTCTTATATCACATATCATTGGTGAGGATAATGTCACACTGCCTTATATAAAATATCATTGGCGAGGATAATGTCATACTGCCTTATATAAAATATCATTGGTGAGGATATTGTCACACTGTCTTATATAAAATATCATTGGTGAGGATAATGTCACACTGTCTTATATCACATATCATTGGTGAGGATAATGTCACACTGTCTTATATAAAATATCATTGGTGAGGATATTGTCACACTGCCTTATATAAAATATCATTGGTGAGGATGATGTCACACTGCCTTATATAGAATATCATTGGTGAGTATAATGTCACACTGTCTTATATCACATATCATTGGTGAGGATAATGTCACACTGTCTTATATAAAATATCATTGGTGAGGATATTGTCACACTGCCTTATATAAAATATCATTGGTGAGGATGATGTCACACTGACTTATATAGAATATCATTGGTGAGGATGATGTCACACTGCCTTATATAAAATATCATTGGTGGTGATAGTGTCACACTGTCTTATATAAAGTATCATTAGGGGTGATAATGTCACACTGTCTTATATAAAATATCATTGGTGGTGATAGTGTCACACTGCCTTATATAAAATATCATTGGTGTGGATAATGTCACAATGCTTGATATAAAATATCATTGGTGAGTATAATGTCACACTGCCTTATATAAAATATCATTGGTGGTGATAATGTCACACTGCCTTATATAAAATATCATTGTTGAGTATAATGTCACACTGCCTTATATAAAATATCATTGGTGGTGATAATATCACACTGTCTTATATAAAATATCATTGGTGGTGATAATGTCACACTGCCTTATATAAAATATCATTGGTGAGGATAATGTCACACTGTCTTATATAAAATATCATTGGTGAGGATATTGTCACACTGCCTTATATAAAATATCATTGGTGAGGATGATGTCACACTGCCTTATATAGAATATCATTGGTGAGGATGATGTCACACTGCCTTATATAAAATATCATTGGTGGTGATAATATCACACTGTCTTATATAAAATATCATTGATGAGTACAATGTCACACTGTCTTATATCACATATCATTGGTAAGGATAATGTCACACTGTCTTATATAAAATATCATTGGTGATTATAATGTCACACTACCTTACATAAAATATCATTGGCGAGGATAATGTCACACTGTCTTATATCACATATCATTGGTGAGGATAATGTCACACCGCCTTATATAAAATATCATTGGTGATTATAATGTCACACTGCCTTATATAAAATATCATTGGTGAGGATATTGTCACACTGCCTTATATAAAATATCATTGGTGGTGATAATGTCACACTGTCTTATAAAAAGTATCATTGGCGAGGATAATGACACACTGTCTTATATAAAATATCATTGGTGAGTACAATGTCACACTGCCTTATATAAAATATCATTGGTGATTATAATGTCAGAATGCCTTACATAAAATAGCATTGGCGAGGATAATGTCACACTGTCTTATATAAAATATCATTGATGAGTAAAATGTCACACTGTCTTATATCACATATCATTGGTAAGGATAATGTCAAACTGCCTTATATAAAATATCATTGGTGATTATAATGTCACACTGCCTTACATAAAATATCATTAGTGAGGATATTGTCACACTGCCTTATATAAAATATCATTGGTGAGGATAATGTCATACTGTCTTATATCACGTATCATTGGTGAGTATAATGTCACACTGTCTTATATAAAATATCATTGGTGAGTATAATGTCACACTGCCTTATATAAAATATCATTGGTGATTATAATGTCACACTGCCTTACATAAAATATCATTAGTGAGGATAATGTCATACTGTTTTACATCACATATCATTGGTGAGTTCAATGTCACACTGTCTTATATAAAATATCATTAGTGAGGATAATGTCATACTGTCTTATATCACATATCATTTGTAAGTATAATGTCACACTGCCTTATATCATTGGTGAGGATATTGTCACACTGCCTTATATAAAATATCATTGGTGAGGATATTGTCACACTGCCTTATATAAAATATCATTGGTGAGGATATTGTCACACTGCCTTATATAAAATATCATTGGTGAGGATAATGTCACACTGTCTTATATCACATATCATTGTCGAGGATAATGTCACACTGTTTTACATCACATATCATTGGTGAGTTCAATGTCACACTGTCTTATATAAAATATCATTAGTGAGGATAATGTCACACTGCCTTATATTAAATATCATTGGTTAGGGTAATGTCACACTGTCTTATATAAAATATCATTAGTGAGGATAATGTCATACTGCCTTATATCACGTATCATTGGTGAGGATAATGTCACACTGTCTTATATCACGTATCATTGGTTAGGGTAATGTCACACTGTCTTATATAAAATATCATTAGTGAGGATAACGTCACACTGTCTTATATCACATATCATTTGTAAGTATAATGTCACACTGCCTTATATCATTGGTGAGGATATTGTCACACTGCCTTATATAAAATATCATTGGTGAGGATATTGTCACACTGCCTTATATAAAATATCATTGGTGAGGATATTGTCACACTGCCTTATATTAAATATCATTGGTGAGGATAATGTCACACTGTCTTGTATAAAATATCATTGGTGAGGATAATGTCATACTGCCTTATATAAAATATCATTGGTGGTGATAGTGTCACACTGTCTTATATAAAGTATCATTAGGGGTGATAATGTCACACTGTCTTATATCACATATCATTGGTGAGGATAATGTCACACTGCCTTATATAAAATATCATTGGCGAGGATAATGTCATACTGCCTTATATAAAATATCATTGGTGAGGATATTGTCACACTGTCTTATATAAAATATCATTGGTGAGGATAATGTCACACTGTCTTATATCACATATCATTGGTGAGGATAATGTCACACTGTCTTATATAAAATATCATTGGTGAGGATATTGTCACACTGCCTTATATAAAATATCATTGGTGAGGATGATGTCACACTGCCTTATATAGAATATCATTGGTGAGTATAATGTCACACTGTCTTATATCACATATCATTGGTGAGGATAATGTCACACTGTCTTATATAAAATATCATTGGTGAGGATATTGTCACACTGCCTTATATAAAATATCATTGGTGAGGATGATGTCACACTGACTTATATAGAATATCATTGGTGAGGATGATGTCACACTGCCTTATATAAAATATCATTGGTGGTGATAGTGTCACACTGTCTTATATAAAGTATCATTAGGGGTGATAATGTCACACTGTCTTATATAAAATATCATTGGTGGTGATAGTGTCACACTGCCTTATATAAAATATCATTGGTGTGGATAATGTCACAATGCTTGATATAAAATATCATTGGTGAGTATAATGTCACACTGCCTTATATAAAATATCATTGGTGGTGATAATGTCACACTGCCTTATATAAAATATCATTGTTGAGTATAATGTCACACTGCCTTATATAAAATATCATTGGTGGTGATAATATCACACTGTCTTATATAAAATATCATTGGTGGTGATAATGTCACACTGCCTTATATAAAATATCATTGGTGAGGATAATGTCACACTGTCTTATATAAAATATCATTGGTGAGGATATTGTCACACTGCCTTATATAAAATATCATTGGTGAGGATGATGTCACACTGCCTTATATAGAATATCATTGGTGAGGATGATGTCACACTGCCTTATATAAAATATCATTGGTGGTGATAGTGTCACACTGTCTTATATAAAGTATCATTAGGGGTGATAATGTCACACTGTCTTATATCACATATCATTGGTGAGGATAATGTCACACTGCCTTATATAAAATATCATTGGCGAGGATAATGTCATACTGCCTTATATAAAATATCATTGGTGAGGATAATGTCACACTGTCTTATATAAAGTATCATTAGGGGTGATAATGTCACACTGTCTTATATAAAATATCATTGGTGGTGATAGTGTCACACTGCCTTATATAAAATATCATTGGTGTGGATAATGTCACAATGCTTGATATAAAATATCATTGGTGAGTATAATGTCACACTGCCTTATATAAAATATCATTGGTGGTGATAATGTCACACTGCCTTATATAAAATATCATTGTTGAGTATAATGTCACACTGCCTTATATAAAATATCATTGGTGGTGATAATATCACACTGTCTTATATAAAATATCATTGGTGGTGATAATGTCACACTGCCTTATATAAAATATCATTGGTGGTGATAATGTCACACTGCTGTATATAAAATATCCTTGGTGAGGATGTCACACTGCCTTATATAAAATATCATTGGTGGTGATAATGTCACACTGCCTTATATAAAATATCATTGGTGGTGATAATGTCACACTGCCGTATATAAAATATCATTGGTGGTGATAATGTCACACTGCCGTATATAAAATATCCTTGGTGAGGATGTCACACTGCCGTATATAAAATATCATTGGTGGTGATAATGTCACACTGTCTTATATAGAATATCATTGGTGAGGATGTCACAGTGCCTTATATAAAATATCATTGGTGGTGATGTTACTATACAGCATAATTAGTGCGATGTAAACATGTTGATAATATGATATAATTTGTGTGTTGTAAATATTGTTTACTATATTGCATAACTTGTGTAGTGTAAACAATGTTGAGAATATTCTAGAAACCGAACGTGTTTGCTTATTGATATGTAGAATAAATCTGAATGTTCTCTGTGTGTGGACATGTATGTTCTAAACTTGGAATAGTCTAGAATAAACTAGAAACTATATAAGCTCAGCTCTGCTTTGGTGGGTCAGCACTACCAAACACTGGGGATTATAATACGTACACTTGCATTCATTAATCGGACACGGATTGATTCCATCATTTCACCTTGGATTAACGGATTAATTCATCAATTATTCTTGGACTTGGATACTGTGAACAGTGTTAAAAGGATTCATTGGACATTCTAATTCTTATTACACAGAGAACATTGTGAGTACAAGTTATTGTTGTATTATTTAGGATATTATTGTATTTACTTGTAAATGTCATTTTGTCCTTGTTAAAATAAATTGTTAAATTTTAGACAGGATTCATTGTTTTATTTTGTTGGCTTTACCACTGTTAATTCTGACCGTAACAGAAATTTGGGGGCTTGTCCGGGATCGATCTAATTGCATTAATTTTGTAAAGAGTAAATTAATAGCATATTTGCTTTTATTTTGAAAAGTAAAGCCAGCAAAATTCATCATGACATCTATTGTAGAAGAATTTTTACAATTTACAGTTGATTGAATTAGGACAAAAATTTGGGCTGTCAGTAAAAACGTCTATGAGAAAGCTTGAAATTAAAACCATTGTAGCAAAACATTTAGTTGATAAGAAAATTTTAGAGCCTTATCAGTTTCCATCAGAAGAGGCTGGGGTTTTTGGCTATCAGCTTGAACTAAGAAAGTTGGAAATTCAGGAAAGAAAGGAAGAAAGAGAAATGCAGGAAAGGAAAGAAAGGGAAGAAAGAGAAATTCAGGAAAAAAAGGAAGAAAGAGAAATGCAGGAAAGAGAAAGAGATATGCAGTTTCAATTAGAAAAACTAAAGTTAGAACATGAAGCTAATATCAAACTGGCAGCTCAAGGTTCAGAAACTTCACTTGGTCAAAAAAGGACAGAATTTGATGCCGCGAAAAATATTAGGCTTGTACCAAAATTCATGGAAAAATCTGTTGATAAATATTTTCCACAATTTGAGAAAGTTGCTGAAAATTTGAAATGGCCTCGTGCTGTTTGGCCTACAATGTTACAAAGTGTGCTTATTGGTAAGGCTGCTGAAGTTTACTCAGTACTCAGCATTGATAAAAGTTCTGACTATGACCAGGTGAAGGCCGCTATTTTAAAGGCATATGAATTAGTTCCTGAGGCTAACAGGCAGAAATTTAGAAATTACAAAAAATTTGACTCTCAGACTTATGTGGAATTTGCTAGAGAAAAAGAATATTTGTTCGATCAGTGGTTAAGATCCAAAAAGATTGAGAAAAATTTTGACAATTTAAGACAGCTACTGTTGTTAGAGGAATTTAGGCAGTGTGTACCACAAGATTTGAGAACTCATTTAGATGATAGAGGTGTGAAAACTTTGAATAAGGCAGCAGTCATGTCAGATTCTTATGCTCTTACTCATAAGAAGAGTTTTTTGACAAAACAAGGTGGTAGTAGTTTTGTGAAAAATCAAAGTACTGCAAGTACTGAAAACAAAAGTAGTGCTCAGTCAACTCCCCAGTCAACCTCTCATGTAGGTTCTACTTCTGGTCAAAAATTTAATCGAAATTCCAGTTCAGTCGGTCCAGACTCACTTCCTACTTGTGTTTATTGTAAGAAAAGGGGTCATCTTATAGGTGATTGTTTTAAACTTCAAAGGAAGCGTGAGTTCGATAAAAATCCACAACCCCATGCTTGTGCCGTTATGAAAAGTGACAGGAAGCCCTTTGTTAAGACTAGTTTTGAAAAACCTGATGTACAGGGTCACAAGTCCAGTTCTTTTGATTCTATGGAGGATTATAAGCCGTTTTTGTCTCAGGGATTTGTTTCACTTAATGAGTCTAGTGAACTCCAGCCTGTTAAGATTTTGCGAGACACTGGTGCTGCTCAAACTTTGTTGTTAGAAGGTGTGTTGCCTCTGTCTGAGCAGACTTCTGTTTGTGGATCGGTTTTGCTACAGGGTGTGGAGTTAGGCGTCATTAATGTTCCCCTCCATCGTATTAACTTGAAGTCAGATTTAATCACTGGACCTGTTATCGTAGGTGTGCGGCCTACTCTTCCAGTTCAGGGCGTTTCCTTATTGTTAGGCAATGATTTAGCTGGGGGCAAAATTGTGGCTGATCCCGTGGTTTGTGATAAAGTTATGCCAGTTGATCAGACCATTGATGAAGACCAGGATTTATACCCATCATGTGCTGTAACCAGGGCTATGGCGAAGAAACAGCAGACAGATGCTGAAGGTCAAGTGTCTGCCCCTGACAGTACTAATTGTGTTCCTGACATTGACCTTAGTGACACATTTTTATCAAAAATGTACAACAACCATGTACCGGTGGATAACATGTCTGACACCACCGTACAGGTCAGAAGCCAGAAGGATGGTTCCCTCTATAAGCCTCTGCCATTTGATAAAAACAAAGATGCCTTAAGCAAGGATCAGTTGCTTACTGAGCAGCTCAGAGATCCAGACATTATCCAGCTCAGTAAGAAGGCTCTCCCTCCAGATGAGGCGGCAAAGGTTCCAGAGTGCTTTTACATCGAAGAGGGTATTCTGATGAGGAAGTGGCGACCACCAGATGCATCTCCAGAGGAGGAGTAGCGAGTTGAACACCAGATAGTTGTTCCTGTGTTGTATCGAGGGGACATTATGACTCTAGCTCACGACACACCCTTAGCTGGTCATTTGGGCATAAATAAGACTTGTAGCAGGATTCTTAGTCATTTTTATTGGCCTAAGCTTAGGAGTGATGTTTCAAAGTTTTGTAGATCATGTCATGTTTGTCAAATGGTTGGTAAACCAAATCAGAAAATACCGCCTGCTCCCCTGCAGCCTATCCCAGCTTTTGAAGAGCCATTTAGTAGAGTGTTGGTTGATTGTGTAGGGCCTCTTCCTAAGACTAAGGCAGGAAACATGTATCTTCTTACCATCATGTGTGCATCTACACGTTTTCCTGAAGCAATTCCCCTTAGGAATATTAAGGCAAAGACTATAGTGAAGGATCTTACTAAGTTTTTCTGTTTAGTAGGCACTCCTAAGGCTATTCAGTCTGATCAAGGTTCAAATTTCATGTCTGGGTTATTTCAGCAGGTTATGCATGAGTTAGTTATTAGGCAGTACAAGTCTAGTGCTTACCACCCTGAATCCCAAGGGGCACTTGAACGTTTTCACCAGACCCTCAAGACTATGATTCGAAAATTCTGTTTTCAGTATGAAAAAGATTGGGATGAGGGGGTTCATCTTTTGTTGTTTGCTGCTAGAGTAGCAGTTCAGGAATCCCTTGGATTCAGTCCCTTTGAGTTAGTGTTTGGCCACACAGTTAGGGGACCTTTGAGATTATTGAAAGAAAAATGGTTGACTGAGCCTACTAATGTGAATCTTTTAGACTATGTGTCTAGCTTTAAAGAGAGATTGCATAATGCATGTAAAATTGCCCAAGAAAACTTGAAAAGTTCACAAAGCAAAATGAAAATTTGGTATGATAAGAATGCCAGGAACAGGCTGTTTAAGCCTGGTGATAAAGTTCTTGTATTTCTGCCAGTTCCTGGTCATCCTTTGCAAGCTAGATACTTTGGTCCATATGAGGTAGAAAGCAAACTTAGTGATTTGAATTATGTTGTTAGAACTCCAGATCGGCGTAAAGAAAAGAGAGTATGTCATTTGAATATGTTGAAAGAGTATGTTGAGAGAGGTGAACAAATTTTTGTAAAACCTGTTTCCATCTTAGCACATGCTAGTAATTCCTCATTGAGTTGTGACCATGAAATCGATAACAATGTACATGTGGATGTTACCGAGAAAGACTTTATGCCAAGTGTACGTTTGAAGAATTCGGAAATACTGTCAAATCTGGATGTGAAACTGGGTCACCTAAACAAAAACCTGAAAAATGAAGTGGAAAATTTGATTCGAGATTATCCAAAAATATTTCCGGATGTACCAGCCAAAACAAAGGCAGCTTGCCATGACGTGGAAATTGGAGATGCTTCACCCATAAAACAACACCCATATCGGATGAATCCAATCAAATTACAATTTCTAAGGAAAGAGGTTCAGTACATGCTCGAGAATGACATTATTGAACGTAGCAATAGTGACTGGAGCTCTCCATGTGTTCTCGTTGGAAAGCAGGATGGTTCTTACCGGTTGTGTACAGACTTTAGAAAATTGAATGCTGTTAAGAAAACTGACTCTTATCCAATCCCAAGAATCGATGACTGTATCGATAAAATTGGCAGTGCTAAGTTTGTTAGTAAGTTTGACCTATTGAAAGGTTATTGGCAGGTGCCTTTGACAGAAAGAGCCAAAGAAATCTCTGCTTTTGTCACTCCAGATGGATTATTCCAGTATAAGGTCATGCCATTTGGGATGAAAAACGCTCCAGCAACGTTTCAAAGGATGATTCATTCCCTAACCCAGGATCTGGATGGATGTGAAGCATACATTGATGACGTAATCATCTACAGTTCAACATGGGAGGAACACATAAGGATTATGCGTGCTTTCTTCAAACGCCTCTCAAATGCCAACTTGACAGTCAATCTTGGAAAAAGTGAATTTTGTCGAGCAACCGTAGAATACTTGGGACATCAAGTAGGTCAAGGACAGGTTAAAACCTATCATGGCTAAGGTGGGAGCTATTGTTAAGTTCCCAATTCCTACGAACAAAAAAGAATAAATGAGATTTTTGGGCATGGTTGGATTTTATCGAAAATTTTGTGCAAATTTTCCCACCGTTGTTGGCCCATTGACAGATCTTCTTCGTAAAGATGTAAAATTTAACTGGACAGTAAGTTGTGACAAGTCATTCAGTAAAGTTAAATCACCTTTGATCAGTGGTCCAGTTCTTTCTGCTCCAAACTATTCAAAACAGTTCAAACTTGCTGTCGATGCTAGTGATGTAGGAATTGGGGCTGTTTTGTTTCAAGATGATGATGAACATGTAGATAGACCTATTTGTTACTTTTCAAAGAAACTTAACAAATATCAGCAAAACTATTCTACCATTGAAAAAGAGTGTTTGGCATTGTTGTCAGCTTTACAACATTTTGATGTTTATCTCAGTATTACTTTACATCCAATTCTTGTTTTTACTGATCACAACCCTCTTACCTTTCTACATAAGATGTCAAACAAAAATCAGAGACTGACAAGGTGGAGTTTGTTGTTACAAGAATACAACATGATTGTTACTCATATCAAGGGTAGAGACAATGTTATTGCTGATGCTTTGTCTAGAGGAGGTTAAATGTTTATTCAATAAGACAGAACAATTGCACATTTCATTTGCATATGTTTACAGCTATTATGTTTTATAATTACTGTATTAATTACTAAAATTTTCATTAACATTCAAATTTTTTAAGGGGGGAGGTGTTACTATACAGCATAATTAGTGCGATGTAAACATAATATGATAATATGATATAATTTGTGTGTTGTAAACATGTTTACTATATTGCATAACTTGTGTAGTGTAAACAATGTTGAGAATATTCTAGAAACCGAACGTGTTTACTTATTGATATGTAGAATAAATCTGAATGTTCTCTGTGTGTGGACATGTATGTTCTAGACTTGGAATAGTCTAGAATAAACTAGAAACTTAGAAGTATATATAAGCTCAGCTCTGCTTTGGTGGGTCAGCACTACCAAACACTGGGGATTATAATACGTACACTTGCATTCATTAATCGGACACGGATTGATTCCATCATTTCACCTTGGATTAACGGATTAATTCATCAATTATTCTTGGACTTGGATACTGTGAACAGTGTTAAAAGGATTCATTGGACATTCTAATACTTATTACACAGAGAACATTGTGAGTACAATTTATTGTTATATTACTTAGGATATTATTGTATTTACCTGTAAATGTCATTTTGTCCTTGTTAAAATAAATTGTTAAATTTTAGACAGGATTCATTGTTTTATTTTGTTGGCTTTACCACTGTTTATTTCTGACCGTAACAGTGATAATGTCACACTGTCTTATATCACATATCATTGGTGAGTATAATGTCATACTGTCTTATATCACATATCATTGGTGAGTATAATGTCACACTGCCTTGTATAAAATATCATTGGTGAGTATAATGTCACACTGCCTTATATAAAATATCATTGGTGAGGATAATGTCACACTGCCTTATATAAAATATCATTGATTAGTATAATGTCACACTGCCTTATATCACATATCATTGGTGAGTATAATGTCACACTGTCTTATATCACATATCATTGGTGAGTATAATGTCACACTGCCTTATATAAAATATCATTGGTGAGTATAATGTCACACTACCTTATATAAAATATCATTGGTGAGTATAATGTCACACACACTGCCTTATATAAAATATCATTGGTGGTGATAATGTCACACTGCCTTATATAAAATATCATTCGTGAGGATGATGTCACACTGCCTTATATAAAATATCATTGGTGAGGATAATGTCACACTGCCTGATATAAAATATCATTGGTGAGTATAATGTCACATTGCCTTATATAAAATATCATTGGTGGTGATAATGTCACACTGCCTTATATAAAATATCATTGGTGAGTATAATGTCACACTGCCTTATATAAAATATCATTGGTGGTGATAATGTCACAGTGCCTTATAATACATCATATGTGATAATCATGTTACACACCATCCCAATCAATAACTGTGCGTGTCGCTTATATCACCTGCCATGATTGACAATACATGTTATGTTCCAGTCCGTAATAGTATTGTCGACCTCGCGCTAGCAGTCTGATGTCGATCAAATACATCTCTCTTCCATTATCAGCTTATTATTTGGATATATTGTTGACATGTTCAAGCTATAAAGACGTATACATATATTATATATACGATAATTATCACGAATAATGCCAAGTCGTGTTTATACGTGTGTGACAACTTGTTGCGATAACTTATCACGGCAAAAGACAAATATATGGCAGTTACAAGCCACCATAGTTTTATTTAATTATGATCCAGTTATTAAATGCCTCAAGTATTTCGAGTTACAAGCATACAATTATTGTTACAGTGTTAAATCTCGTCCCCTGCTGTACCTCCTTCATTGGAATCCTGCTCTAGCCGAACAGAATGGTCACGTGACCGTCGGGGAGGTCGTTAATGATGCCATTATCGTATACAGCACAGATAATAGCATTTGGACAGCCAACGACTACATGCAGCTGAAACTCCCAGGTAAGCTTTCCTTACAGCTTCAAGTAACCTATGAAAGACTTCAAATATGTTTGAAGGAGCTACCGAAATTTTAGTGAAAAAGAAACTATTATCTACACTCTGTAGTCAATACACAATTATTTATCGAACACTTGTGTTAACAGGCCTGAAGATCAGTCTGGATAACAAAATGGAAGCAAACGTGACCCACGCAAATCGCCAAACAGTCATTGTGTACACAGGAATCAACGGTCAGGAGGTATAGCTTCCCAAAGAAAACGTATGGGTTAACAACGGACCACGATATATTTTACAGTTTCATACATAGAACGATATGCAGGTTATATGCGTTTCCCTGTAGGGAGGATCAGGGTTGTAAGGCACCACAACGCTGTGTTGTTTAATACATGGAATGAGATTCCAAGGGGAAGTACAAAGGCGTTTAATCTTTAACAAGGAATTGATATAGCTAAAAGGCAAATGGGAATTTTTCTTATACCCTCTGGTAAAAACAAATACTGTAAAAGCCAATATTTTCGCGGGTGGAATTTTTCGCTTAGTCAGGCTCCAAATTGATCGCGATTGGGGAAACTTTCGCGCTGTAAGCCATGGTGTGTGTACCTATCATACTAGTATTCACTGTAAAGTTTGAGTGGTATTAAATATTTTAGCGTGTGGATATATATTTGCGGATATTTAATGCCAGTGAAATTAGCGGAAATTTCCACACCGCGAAAATTTCCACTTTTACAGTAGTCACGATTGACTCAGACGACGGATCGTAAAATATTATTTAGTTTTATTTCAGTGCTTGAATGGGAGGGAGATGCATACCCCTGATAATCAAATATAATTCAGTATGGTCTCCTGCCGCCTGCCCGTCTATCTGTCCGTCTGTCTGTCACCTTTTTGGGGTTTCCGTGCATTATCTCTTCAACGTGTGCACATACTGAACTAAAATTTGGTATACAGATACATCATGGGGATATCTACGTCAAGTCCCTATAATTTGTGTAATAAGTCATTGCATCTTTATAGCTTGCAAGGGCCGGTAGAGGACATGTATTGCTTCAGCAATACTCAGTATGCTTATTTCTTTTATTTTTCTTCTCTCTCTTTTATTCGCAGGAAACAGTAACAATGAATGCCCACGTGATAAACGGCACTAACGCCACCTACAGTACCTATGACTACTTCATGATGCTGTCACACAGTAGAATGCCCTATGACCTAGCTCTTCGAGGTCATATGAAAGGTGTCACCGATAACCTTAACCTAGTCACAGAAATAGAACCAGTTTCAAAGTCTGTGCAGGTAATTTACAAATTACTTCTCAACTGGGAACTAATTCTAAACAAATCAATAAGAATATTAGATTTGTATAATGATGTATAAATTACATTTGACATACATATTTTTGTTGTATGCAACAAAGAATATCAGATTTGTATCATTATTAAAAATTACATTTGCCCTAATTTTTTTGTTCTTATGCGCCAATATATTTTCCTTTGCTTTGTTACCCATGTCGAATCATTGCACTCTCTGTTGCCTTTACATTGTTTTCGATTGTTGTTCAAAAAAACTAAATATAAAATGGAAAAAATGATACCGTTTTCGATTGCTTACGAAGGTCATGCAATTTACATGACATGGTTAATCAATTGACAAAAGCCCTTTGGAAGATTTGTGAATGTGAATGTTTATATCCCATAAAACGTTTTCGATGAGCTGTGTTTCTTTAAGGATTTAAAATTAATATTTTTAATCATAAGAAACATTTATACATTATAGGAATCAAAGATGAAAATTCATCTGTAAATGAAAAAAGAAGTATAGTGCCAGCTTGTGTTCGATTTGATGACATTATCATCTTTCCTATATCTGGTTTTGTTAATAATTTTGTGTGCCGTTTTTGAATTCCGATGTCATCATTTAGACAATAAAGGTCTAATGTCATTGCAATATGCTCACAGAGAACCGATTCGTTGGATATATATTACCTTGGTTGGTTTCGAAGCAATAAAGAAGCACTAGCATGAAACAGTTGAATTGCATCAAATAAAAAACAAATCAAATTTAATTAATTAATGGATACATTTGTGCACGTACATTTGTGCATGAAGTTGTACGATCTACGATTAGAGTGTGAAAAGAGAGTTTGTTTATTTCACTTCACTCATAGTTCTACACGACTAGTATGTGTTCGTGTCTACAGACAAGGAATCTAATAACTTGTTCCTTGCGTGTAAACACTACATTTATTGTGTTTACGAAAGATACATGTTTCTGGAAACTATGGACAAGTTTTATAGTTGCCTTTTGGATTCGCTGAGAAAATATTCTGCATCCTTGTGTAATATAATGATGGACTCTGTAACATGCTCCTAATTATGCAATGCTGTTGTGTTTGAAAAACTACTTCAGTTCTAAGTTATCGCTGATGGAACAGAAAACACGTACCTTTCAGTGCGAATCATGGTTTTAATGACGCTTTCGTATTCTCTAGTATTCTCTGACATTTTTCTCGTGCTTGCATCACCATGGTGAAGCAAATTGTTGATGACATTTTTACTCTGGATAACTCTTAAAGAAAAATATATCATATGAATGTCCGTATTCCGTTTATCTTAATTATTACAAATTAAAAGATGATGTTTCACACAAACATGCTGCACCTTTTGAATTTACTGTAGTAATAGTTGCTGACAAAATAAAACAAACTGCATCATACAGCTGTTTCGTCTATCAAGGACACGTCAGTGATACTAGGGGCGGAAAGGTGGGAGTCGAATATTTTCTAAACTAATGTAGAAGCAGAAGGGTCAGGTGCGATAAACATTTTTATTTTATGAATTTAGAACAACATGAAATAAATCAGTACTGGTTAATTTCATATCATGTACAACGAAAGTGGGTATATAATGAACCATGTCACTACTCAAAAGAGGTAACTGTGGCTATGGAGGCTTCAATAAAACTCGGAGACTAAAAGAACCCAGTAGAGTCTATCACCTCCTGTCCTAAAATATGACGTAACACACACACATGCTGCTGCACCTGATAGATTTAGCAATATATACAGTATGCCAAAAAATGAATTAAACTGTGACAATGGGCTAAACGTGAACATGCTGAATTGAATTCACTTTCAGAGTGGGTTAAATCTATCAGGTCCTCTATTCAGAAAAGAATAAGCACAATTTTGCGATACAAAATGAAAACTAAACATAAGTCGATCTTTCTTAACCCCGATGTTCGAACAACACTCAACGACCTACATGACAAGTATATTATTGTGTCTGCAGACAAGGCATCTAATAACCTAGTTTGAAAAAAAACACTATTATATTCATTGTTTACAAAAAGAACTGGGCCTGCTTGATAACCAAGGTAACCCTACTTACGCATTGACCGGTTTTTCGAAAGATGAAATACTTTCCAATCAGGCACCAGTATAACAATTATTCAAAATACCCGTTAATGATAAAGACGCTGACTTACATCGGCTATTTTGGATACCTTAACTACACATATATGCAACGTTTTATCGCTGGCTAGTTTCATTGCTTAACCAAGCCATTATCAAAACTTCTTACTACCATTTATTGTGGCAGTGTATACTCCAGAAGTGGCATTAATGGGATGTGGATTTGAAAAACTCAAAAGATCTTCTGATCAGTCTTAAGCACCCCTTCTCAGAAATGTTTCGTCCATCAAAACATATGATTTTTCCACCCTGTACATTACCATGCCACATGCCAAACTGAAAGAACGTCTTCGGTGTCTCATTATGAGAGCTTTCTTTTCCAGGAAAGGTGAACGACGATACAAATACATGGCCGTGAGCTATCTTGGAGCATACTTTGTGAAAAACACAACAAAAGCTAGGTTGAAATATACTGGGGAAGATATGGTGCGAATGATTGAATTCCTGGTTGACAATATCTTTGTTGAGTTCGGAGGAAAGATTTTCCAACAAACTGTTGGCATTCCAATGGGCACTAACTGTGAACCACTTTTGGCTTACTTGTTTTTGTTTTCATACGAGGCTGAATTTGTCGAGGAGCTTATCAGGACGGGTAACAAAAACCTTGCCAAATCTTTCAATTCCACTTTCAGGTATATCGACGATGTGTTGTCTATAAACAACAAGAAGTTTACTGACCTAGTCGATCGTATATACCCTCCTGAACTTGAGATTAAAGACACAACATACTCTCCTACATCAGCTTCTTACCTCAATCTTTACTTAATCTTATGGTGTTTACATGTCGCAGTTGATTCGTTATTCTAGGTCTTGCTCTGAATATCGAGATTTTCGTGATAGATGTCAACTGCTGACGAACAAACTTACGGCATAGGGATTCGAGAGATGCAGGTTGATGAAGATTATGGGCAAGTTTTATTGTCGCCATCTTGATCTCATCGAGAAATATTCTGTATCTTTGTGTTATATGAAGATGGACCATTTTGAGTTTGCCTGTTCGTGTATTTACTTGTTGTAATGTCAATGATGACTCGGTTCTCATTTTGAGGATTTATGCTTACTTGGCTGTGACCGAGATTTACATGGTGGTGTCGTCGATGAGGCAGAATACGCTTACTCTTCAGGAACACCTGGTTTTATTCTCTTGTGCTTTTACGAGAGTCTCCATGTAAACCATGTTTCCTATTTTGCCCCTAGTTCGGATTATGGTTTTGGTATTCTCTGATTATTTTTTGTTTTGCTGTATCATACAGCGTTTTCGTCCTTCAAGATCTGGTCCTTAATTAGATTAAGTTAGTTTACTATTCGTCTATTTCTTCATGACAGGAACCTTCTTCGATAAGGAACGGGGATGTTGGGCTTCCAGAACCTTGTGTGGATGCACTTGGGGGGACATTGGTCACGTTGCATGTTGAGAGAACAGCAGTGCCGGATGGGATTGAGATGAGATGGGATTACAACTACAGCAAACAATTGTGCGGAGGACAAGACCAATACCGTACATATGGACTATACGGACAGCAGGCAGTTAACTCTCGCTGGAATTTTCAGTAAGTGTAGACGACAAAACCAATGTGCTTTAAATGTGTCAGCAATCGACTCCGTAGAAACTTCAGCTAGTATAAAACGTATTGTTATGAGGACGTTGACACAAGCAGATTCGTCCAATTTACCGACACTCACAAAACTTTCAGTTAAGTGTTAATTTATGAGCATTTTCAGGCAAAGTAAGCGAAATTTTTACAGTTGTGGTATCGCACAACGCACCAAAAACTTCGTGCGTGCATCGTGCATACATCATGCACACATCGTTCGCCCATGGTGCGCATAACTGGGCGATCTAAAGATCGTGCGTTTATGTGTGCGATTAGAATCGCAAACACGCACGATTTGGTACAACTTGTCCATACATATTGCGGAATAAAAAATATATGGAACCCTCTTGTCCAAAAAATATTTAAATTCGCATTATATTTATTGGGATTATGTCAATTTAACAATATACAGTAAACAGTATTACAGTGAACATGAGACAGACAAGGGCGGGTTTAGCTACCAGGTAAAAGAATAGGTAAATAACATGCCAGAGTTTTACCTGTCCCGTGTGTGGCGATACGCTACGACAGCCGTTGCCGAGCGACCGTTATGAAAACAATGACTCTTATAATTAGTTTTTTGAAAACCCCCTCCCCTCTCCACCACTTTACCTGTGTTTTCACACCTAGGCGAGTGTTGCAAGTGCCCCGGGCCAGAGACAACTATCAGCTAATGTAAATAGTTAAAATATAGAAATGTGTTTAAAACAACTAGCGCGAAACCATATATATTGTTAGACCATTTCTAAATTTACATCAACCACGATTGTCATCGCACAGTATTAGTTTATCGTGCGCCCACATGTGCGTTAGAAATAATCGCCCAGGATCGCATCGTTCGCACATCGTGCATACACCGTTCGCCCATCGTGCGCCCACCGCACATCGTGTAACGTTGTGCAATCCCACAACTGTACCTTCACTGATATTAGCAACTATTCAGTGTAAAGTCATAAGCTCGGCGCGAAAATGTTTAATTTGATACCATATCTGCTGATACAGATATGATAAATATTGTGATTGAATATGAATCTTATTTCTCATTGTAGCTACTGGGCAACTATATACATGATTATCACCAAGTCACGTGATGCTGTTGGTCAGCAAGAGGCAGTGGTCAGATCAAAGTCATACCAAGCCAACTTCCGTGTCAAACAAGACGATTTCCCAGTAATTTTTTTGCTGGACTACAGCAGTCAGTTGGTGAACACTTCGTATGTCCTACGTGTCATTCAAAATCCTTATTTGAACATAACAGTCCTTCTTCATTATTGGTTGAAGACCCCATGGCCAGTGACCAACTTCAACATTAAACGTGAGTTATTGAGGGCAAGTTTTATGGTCGCCATCTTTGTCTCATTGAGAAATATTCTGTATCTTTAAGTGATATGAAGATTGACGTTTTTAAGTTTGCTCATTAGTGTGTTTACTTGTTGTGATTGACAATGGTACTCGGTTCTCATTTTGAGAACTTGATGTTTACTTGGATGTGATAAAGATTTACATGGCGGGTGTCGTCGATGAAGCAGAAGACGCTTACTCTTCCAGAACACCTGGTCTTATTCTCTTGCACTTTTGCAAGGGTCTCCATGTAAATCTTTCCTTTGTTCAAATTGTGCCCCTGGTTTAATGATTATGTTGACGCTTTGGTATTCTCTTATTTTATTTCAAATACATCAGACATTAAACAATGGTCCTTTGCGGAAATGTGTACAAATAATAAAATCACATCAAATTATTTAGTTTGACTCTAATGTATCATTAACCTTGGAAAAACCTATAATGACATGATCATAAATAAGGGAATACTGAAGCGTTAACAAAATCGTAATCCAAACTCAAAATCGATAAAACCAAAATGGCAAAATCATGAAAATACCACATGCTATGAGAACATATGTTTTCTCCAGATATATGGGTATGGTCGCCATCGGACCATCTGATGCACTCAACGGAAATGACTTCTGCATGGCTGGATGTCGACACAGAAATCCACTATAACATTTCGTGGTTCGACGTTTTCAGTGCAGAGTTGCACAGCAGCTTGGATTTGAGGGTGAGTGTCTATTGAATTTATTTTCCGCATCATTCCTTATGCCATCGTTTTTCATTTCGGTAAAGCTATGCACACGTATATAAATGCTTTTATTTCGCTCTATTTGCTTGAATATTGCAAAAATTAAACGAGTGGAAAAATTTTCGCGAATGAAAGAGTTTCATTTTAACTAGCTTAAAAGGATCACGTAAATCCACTACGTAAGTAGTGCCATCGCTATAACTTTGTTATGCAATTTCAAAATATAAACAAAACTAGTTTAATGTTACTTTTAAATTCAGAACTTAAAGTGGTTTAACGCACCTGACCCTTCTGAACAGTTGTATGATGCAGTTTAATTCATTTTTTCGGCATATTATATTATATTACGTAATTCAAATGGTACAGAATATGTGTGTGTTATGTCATCTTTAGAGAACAAAAAGAACTGTCTTTTAAGAGTATTTAATTTTTAAAAAACCTGCAATTTTATTTCAACAATCTAATCTTTCATGTTATCATTTGGTGTTCTTTTTTTATAGCTGCCATGGTTACAGGGAAGAACAAATGTAACCGGTCGATATGAAATGTCAGATGACGTTTTACCTCAACTATCATTGGCTCTAGAAAGATTGAACGGCACAATCGAGCTGCAGGCTAACATGATAAATACAACATTCAACATTATCAATGGTACTTTCCGAAAGGTAGAGATCCATTAATTTTGATGACATATGCCTGTACCGTACCACTAACATCAAATTTCGTTGTTTGTTCTCGCACGTATTTGTAATAATGGCATATTAATGAAAAAGACCGAGAATGTTGTATACTTTTTTCATACGAGCTAAAATTGATCGGGTCGGAGTGCTAAGGTTTACAGAGTATTATCACGCCACAAATAATAGTTATGATTATGGTTTAAAATTTCACTGGTAAACATGTAATAAATATATGATATCTAACAGTGTTCTCAGTAATACGAAATATATTTCCCGAGTATAGCTAATATTTTGATTCACGAGTGCGTAGCACGAATGAAATATATGAAAATATCAACCACAGGAGTGAGATATATTTCGTAATACTGAAAATACTGTTAGATATGATATTATGTTTGTTACATACAACACATCAAGTTGACAATACTTGGTGTAGAAACGTTGGACGCTAGTAAGTCTAGACAACTCGATATGACAAAATATACTTTTCTCAATAAAATGTGTAAGCTGGTCACTAACTTCGTTTGATCACTCTATTTGATGAATACATTATTTTACGTCATAACTTATAAGTATGTCTTATAACTGTAATAATGTAACATACTTTTAAAAACGTTTTAACACCATTGTTGATAACCGCCGAATCTAAAATGGTAGGGCGCGAGGGAACTGCGGAGTTGTTGTGTTACACGTTATCCAGATGATGAAATACCAATAGGCCTACTACCACCTATGTGAGTTATACTGTATCATTATCACTGTCAGAGAAGACCCAAGTTATCTTAGAAATACTTTTTGTAAATCGCCTAAACTAACACTCTGTGAATGAAAACGTTTTTTTTCAGCCAGGTGAGGAGGCCGTGCATTTAGTGACTTGGCAAATGCATCTGAGCAGCACGCGTGGCAGTACGCACACGCTTTATTGGAATCCGGATCTGGTACAAGCTGCCTGGGAGGACAGCGCCGTTCGGTTTGGTCAGTTGCGGTTGACTCTGATAGAGGTGGGGGAGGTAGCTTTGCATAACGCCAATAAACCTGCCTTGCATATGGTGATTCCCTTCACGGACATGGTATGTGACTGGAAACTGAACTTCAGCTTTATTTTTACACATCAATGTTCAAATGTGCAAATGTTTATTGATTTCCTTGTATCAAACTATTGTTCCTGAGTACGGGAAGCCTAGTCACAAACTTTTGTGTCTGAGTACGGGTAGCCTAATCACAAACTATTGTGTCTGAGTACGGGTAGTTCAATCACAAACTATTGTGTCTGAGTACGGGTAGTCCAATCATCAACTATTGTTCCTGAGTACGGGTAGCCCAATCACAAACTATTGTGCCTGAGTACGGGTAGCCCAATCATCAACTATTGTTCCTGAGTACGGGTAGCCCAATAACAAACTATTGTGCCTGAGTACGGGTAGTCCAATCACAAACTATTGTTCCTGAGTACGGGAAGCCTAATCACAAACTATTGTGTCTGAGTACGGGTAGCCTAATCACAAACTATTGTGTCTGAGTACGGGTAGCCCAATCACAAACTATTGTGTCTGAGTACGGGTGGAACAATCACAAACTATTGTGTCTGAGTACGGGTGGACTAATCACAAACTATTGTGTCTGAGTACGGGTATCCCACTCACAAACTATTGTGTCTAAGTACGGGTAGCCTATTCACAAACTATTGTGTCTGAGTGCGGGTAGTCCAATCACAAACTATTGTGTCTGAGTACGGGTAGTCCATTCACAAACTATTGTGTCTGAGTACGGGTAGACTAATCATAAACTATTGTGTCTGAGTACGGGTAGCCTAATCACAAACTATTGTGCATGAGAACGGGTAGCCCAATCAACAACTATTGTTCCTGAGTACGGGTAGACTAATCACAAACTATTGTTACTGAGTACAGGTAGTCCAATCACAAACTATTATGTCTCAGGACGGGTAGTCCAATCACCAACTATTGTTCCTGAGTACGGGTAGCCTAATCACAAACTATTGTTCCTGAGTACGGGTAGTTCAATCACAAACTATTGTGCCTGAGTACGGGTAGCCTAATCACAAACTATTGTGCCTGAGTACGGGTAGCCTAATCACAAGCTATTGTGTCTGAGTCCGGGAAGCCTAATCACAAACTATTGTGCCTGAGTACGGGTAGCCCAATCACAAACTATTGTGTCTGAGTACGGGTGGTCCAATCACCAACTATTGTGTCTGAGTACGGGTAGCCTAATCACAAACTATTGTGCCTGAGTACGGGTAGCCCAATCACAAACTATTGTGCCTGAGTACGGGTAGCCTAATCACAAACTACTGTTCCTGATAACGGGTAGCCCAATCACAAACTATTGTTCTTGAGTACGGGTAGTCCAATCACAAACTATTGTGTCTGAGTACGGGTGGTCCAATCACCAACTATTGTTCCTGAGTACGGGTAGCCTAATCACAAACGATTGTTCCTGAGTACGGGTAGTCCAATCACAAACTATTGTGTCTGAGTACTGGTAGACTAATCACAAACTATTGTTACTGAGTACAGGTAGTCCAATCACAAACTATTATGTCTGAGTACGGGTAGTCCAATCACCAACTGTTGTTCCTGAGTACGGGTAGCCTAATCACAAACTATTGTTCCTGAGTACGGGTAGTTCAATCACAAACTATTGTGCCTGAGTACGGGTAGCCTAATCACTAACTATTGTGCCTGAGTACGGGTAGTCCAATCACAAACTATTGTGTCTGAGTACGGTAGCCTAATCACTAATTATTGTGCCTGAGTACTGGTAGCCTAATCACAAACTATTGTTCCTGAGTACGGTAGCCCAATCACCAACTATTGTTCCTGAGTACGGGTAGCCTAATCACAAACTATTGTGCGTGAGTACGGGTAGACTAATCACAAACTATTGTCCCTGAGTACGGGTAGTCCAATCACAAACTATTGTGTCTGAGTACGGGAAGCCTAATCAAAAACTATTGTGCCTGAGTACGGGTAGCCCAATCACAAACTAATGTGTCTGAGTACGGGTGGTCCAATCACAAACTATTGTGTCTGAGTACGGGTAGCCTAATCACAAACTATTGTGCCTGAGTACGGGTAGCCCAATCACAAACTATTGTGCCTGAGTACGGGTAGCCTAATCACAAACTATTGTTCCTGATTACGGGTAGCCCAATCACAAACTATTGTTCCTGAGTACGGGTAGTCCAGTCACAAACTATTGTGTCTGAGTACGGGTGGTCCAATCACCAACTATTGTTCCTGAGTACGGGTAGCCTAATCACAAACTATTGTTCCTGAGTACGGGTAGTTCAATCACAAACTATTGTGCCTGAGTACTGGTAGCCTAATCACAAACTATTGTGCCTGAGTACGGGTAGCCTAATCACTAACTATTGTGCCTGAGTACTGGTAGCCTAATCACAAACTATTGTGTCTGAGTACGGGTAGCCTAATCACAAACTATTGTGCCTGAGTACGGGTAGCCTAATCACCAACTATTGTGTCTGAGTACGGGTAGCCTAATCACAAACTATTGTGCCTGAGTACGGGTAGACTAATCACAAACTATTGTCCCTGAGTACGGGTAGTCAAATCACAAACTATTGTGTCTGAGTACGGGAAGCCTAATCACAAACTATTGTGCCTGAGTACGGGTAGCCCAATCACAAACTATTGTGTCTGAGTACGGGTGGTCCAATCACAAACTATTGTGTCTGAGTACGGGTAGCCTAATCACAAACTATTGTGCCTGAGTACGGGTAGCCCAATCACAAACTATTGTGCCTGAGTACGGGTAGCCTAATCACAAACTATTGTTCCTGATTACGGGTAGCCCAATCACAAACTATTGTTCCTGAGTACGGGTAGTCCAATCACAAACTATTGTGTCCTAGTACGGGTGGTCCAATCACCAACTATTGTTCCTGAGTACGGGTAGCCTAATCACAAACGATTGTTCCTGAGTACGGGTAGTCCAATCACAAACTATTGTGCCTGAGTACGGGTAGCCTAATCACTAACTATTGTGTCTGAGTACGGGAAGCCTAATCACAAACTATTGTGTCTGAGTACGGGTAGACTAATCAAAAACTATTGTGCCTGAGTACGGGTAGACTAATCACAAACTATTGTCCCTGAGTACGGGTAGTCAAATCACAAACTATTGTGTCTGAGTACGGGAAGCCTAATCACAAACTATTGTGCCTGAGTACGGGTAGCCCAATCACAAACTATTGTGTCTGAGTACGGGTGGTCCAATCACAAACTATTGTGTCTGAGTACGGGTAGCCTAATCACAAACTATTGTGCCTGAGTACGGGTAGTTCAATCACAAACTATTGTGCCTGAGTACGGGTAGCCTAATCACAAACTATTGTTCCTGATTACGAGTAGCCCAATCACAAACTATTGTTCCTGAGTACGGGTAGTCCAATCACAAACTATTGTGTCTGAGTACGGGTGGTCCAATCACCAACTATTGTTCCTGAGTACGGGTAGCCTAATCACAAACGATTGTTCCTGAGTACGGGTAGTCCAATCACAAACTATTGTGTCTGAGTACGGTTAGACTAATCACAAACTATTGTTACTGAGTACAGGTAGTCCAACCACAAACTATTATGTCTGAGTACGGGTAGTCCAATCACCAACTATTGTTCCTGAGTACGGGTAGCCTAATCACCAACTATTGTTCCTGAGTACGGGTAGTTCAATCACAAACTATTGTGCCTGAGTACGGGTAGCCTAATCACTAACTATTGTGCCTGAGTACTGGTAGCCTAATCACAATTTATTGTGTCTGAGTACGGGAAGCCTAATCACAAACTATTGTTACTGAGTACAGGTAGTCCAATCACAAACTATTGTGTCTGAGTACGGGTGGTCCAATCATCAACTATTGTTCCTGAGTACGGTAGCCTAATCACCAACTATTGTTCCTGAGTACGGGTAGTTCAATCACAAACTATTGTGTCTGAGCACGGGTAGACTAATCACCAACTATTGTGCCTGAGTACGGGTAGACTAATCACAATCTATTGTGTCTGAGTACGGGAAGCCTAATCACAAACTATTGTTCCTGAGTACGGGTAGTCCAATCACAAACGATTGTTCCTGAGTACGGGTAGTCCAATCACAAACTATTGTGTCTGAGTTCGGGTAGCCTAATCACAAAATATTGTGCCTGAGTACGGGTAGCCTAATCACAATCTATTGTGTCTGAGTACGGGAAGCCTAATCGCAAACTATTGTTCCTAAGTACGGGTAGTCCAATCACAAACTATTGTGTCTGAGTACGGGTAGTCCAATCACAAACTATTGTTCCTGAGTACGGGTTGCCTAATCACAAACTGTTGTTCCTAAGTACGGGTAGCCCAATCACAAACTATTGTGCCTGAGTACGGGTAGCCCAATCACCAACTATTGTTCCTGAGTACGGGTACATGTAACCTAATCACAAACTATTGTGCCTGAGTACGAGTAGCCTAATCACGAACTATTGTTCCTGAATACGGGTAGTCCAATCACAAACTATTGTGTCTGAGTACGAGTAGCCTAATCACAAACTATTATTCCAGGGTACGGGTAGCCTAATCACCAACTATTGTTCCTGAGTACGGGTAGCCTAATCACAAACTATTGTTCCTGAGTACGGGTAGACTAATCACAAACTATTGTGTCTGAGTACGGGTAGCCCAATCACCAACTATGGTGTCTGAGTACGGTTAGTCCAATCACCAACTATTGTTCCTGAGTACGGGTAGACTAATCACAAACTATTGTGTCTGAGTACGGGTAGCCTAATCATAAACTATTGTGTCTGAGTACGGGTAACCTAATCACAAACTATTGTTCCTGAGTACAGGTAGCCTAATCACAAACTATTGTGTCTGATTACGGGTAGCCCAATCACCAACTATTGTTCCTGAGTACGGGTAGCCTAATCACCAACTATTGTTCCTGAGTACGGGTAGTCCAATCACAAACTATTGTTCCTGAGTACGGGTAGACTAATCACAAACTATTCTGTCTGAGTACGGGTAGCCCAATCACCAGCTATTGTGTCTGAGTACGGGTAGTCCAATCACCAACTATTGTTCCTGAATACGGGTAGACTAATCACAAACTATTGTGTCTGAGTACGGGTAGACTAATCATAAACTATTGTGTCTGAGTACGGGTAGCCTAATCACAAACTATTGTTCCTGAGTACAGGTAGCCTAATCACAAACTATTGTGTCTGATTACGGGTAGCCCAATCACCAACTAATGTTCCTGAGTACGGGTAGCCTAATCACCAACTATTGTTCCTGAGTACGGGTAGTCCAATCACAAACTATTGTTCCTGAGTACGGGTAGACTAATCACAAACTATTCTGTCTGAGTACGGGTAGCCCAATCACCAACTATTGTGTCTGAGTACGAGTAGTTCAATCACCAACTATTGTTACTGAGTACGGGTAGTTCAATCACAAACTATTGTGCCTGAGTACGGGTAGCCTAATCACTAATTATTGTGCCTGAGTACGTGTAGCCTAATCACTAATTATTGTGCCTGAGTACTGGTAGCCTAATCACAAACTATTGTTCCTGAGTTCGGGTAGCCTAATCACAAACTTTTGTGTCTGAGTACGGGTAGCCCAATCACCAACTATTGTTCCTGAGTACGAGAAGCCTAATCACAAACTATTTTCCCTGAGTACGGGTAGTCCAATCACAAACTATTGTGTCTGAGTTCGGGTAGCCTAATCACAAACTATTGTGCCTGAGTACGGGTAGCCTAATCACAATCTATTGTGTCTCAGTACGGGAAGCCTAATCACAAACTAATGTTCCTGAGTACGGGTAGTCCAATCACAAACTATTGTTTCTGAGTACGGGTAGTCCAATCACAAACTATTGTGCCTGAGTACGAGTAGCCTAATCACGAACTATTGTTCCTGGGTACGGGTAACCTAATCACAAACTATTGTGTGTGAGTACGGGTAGCCTAATCACCAACTATTGTTCCTGAGTACGGGTAGCCTAATCACCAACTATTGTTCCTGAGTACGGGTAGCCCAATCACCAACTATTGTTCCTGAGTACGGGTAGCCTAATCACAAACTATTGTGTCTGAGTACGAGTAGTCCAATCACCAACTATTGTGTCTGAGTACGAGTAGCCTAATCACAAACTATTGTGTCTGAGTACGAGTAGTCCAATCACAAACTATTGTGTCTGAGTACGAGTAGTCCAATCACAAACTATTGTGTCTGAGTACGAGTAGCCTAATCACGAACTATTGTTCCTGGGTACGGGTAGCCTAATTACCAACTATTGTTCCTGAGTACGGGTAGTTCAATCACCAACTATTGTGTGTGAGTACGAGTAGCCTAATCACCAACTATTGTTCCTGAGTACGGGTAGCCTAATCACCAACTATTGTTCCTGAGTACGGGTAGTTCAATCACCAACTATTGTTCCTGAGTACGGGTAGCCTAATAACCAACTATTGTTCCTGAGTACGGGTAGTTCAATCACCAACTATTGTTCCTGAGTACGGGTAGCCTAATTACCAGCTATTGTGTCTGAGTATGGGTAGTCCAATCACAAACTATTGTTCCTGAGTACGGGTAGCCTAATCACCAACTATTGTTCCTGAGTACGGGTAGCCTAATCACCAACTATTGTTCCTGAGTACGGGTAGTCCAATCACAAACAAATTTTCCTGAGTACGGGTAGACTAATCACAAACTATTCTGTCTGAGTACGGGTAGCCCAATCACCAACTATTGTGTCTGAGTACGGGTAGTCCAATCACCAACTATTGTTCCTGAGTACGGGTAGACTAATCACAAACTATTGTGTCTGAGTACGGGTAGACTAATCATAAACTATTGTGTCTGAGTACGGGTAGTCGGTAGCCTAATCACAAACTATTGTTCCTGAGTACAGGTAGCCTAATCACAAACTATTGTGTCTGATTACGGGTAGCCCAATCACCAACTATTGTTTCTGAGTACGGGTAGCCTAATCACCAACTATTGTTCCTGAGTACGGGTAGTCCAATCACAAACTATTGTTCCTGAGTACGGGTAGACTAATCACAAACTATTCTGTCTGAGTACGGGTAGCCCAATCACCAACTATTGTGTCTGAGTACGGGTAGTCCAATCACCAACTATTGTTCCTGAGTACGGGTAGACTAATCACAAACGATTGTGTCTGAGTACGGGTAGACTAATCATAAACTATTGTGTCTCAGTACGGGTAGCCTAATCACAAACTATTGTTCCTGAGTACAGGTAGCCTAATCACAAACTATTGTGTCTGATTACGGGTAGCCCAATCACCAACTATTGTTCCTGAGTACGGGTAGCCTAATCACCAACTATTGTTCCTGAGTACGGGTAGTCCAATCACAAACTATTGTTCCTGAGTACGGGTAGACTAATCACAAACTATTCTGTCTGAGTACGGGTAGCCTAATCACCAACTATTGTGTCTGAGTACGGGTAGTCCAATCACCAACTATTGTTCCTGAGTACGGGTAGCCTAATCACAAACTATTGTTACTGAGTACGGGTAGTCCAATCACAAACTACTGTGTCTCAGTACGGGTAGTCCAATCACCAACTATTGTTCCTGAGTACGGGTAGCCCAATCACAAACTATTGTTCCTGAGCACGGGTAGTTCAATCACAAACTATTATGCCTGAGTACGTGTAGCCTAATCACTAATTATTGTGCCTGAGTACGTGTAGCCTAATCACTAATTATTGTGCCTGAGTTCGTGTAGCCTAATCACTAATTATTGTGCCTGAGTACTGGTAGCCTAATCACAAACTATTGTTCCTGAGTTCGGGTAGCCTAATCACCAACTATTGTGTCTGAGTACTGGTAGCCCAATCCCCAACTATTGTTCCTGAGTACGAGAAGCCTAATCACAAACTATTGTCCCTGAGTACGGGTAGACTAATCACAAACTATTGTCCCTGAGTACTGGTAGTCCAATCACAAGCTATTGTGTCTGAGTACGGGTAGCCTAATCACAAACTATTGTTCCTGAGTACGGGTAGACTAATCACAAACTATTGTGTCTGAGTACGGGTAGCCCAATCACCAACTATGGTGTCTGAGTACGGTTAGTCCAATCACCAACTATTGTTCCTGAGTACGGGTAGACTAATCACAAACTATTGTGTCTGAGTACGGGTAGCCTAATCATAAACTATTGTGTCTGAGTACGGGTAACCTAATCACAAACTATTGTTCCTGAGTACAGGTAGCCTAATCACAAACTATTGTGTCTGATTACGGGTAGCCCAATCACCAACTATTGTTTCTGAGTACGGGTAGCCTAATCACCAACTATTGTTCCTGAGTACGGGTAGTCCAATCACAAACTATTGTTCCTGAGTACGGGTAGACTAATCACAAACTATTCTGTCTGAGTACGGGTAGCCCAATCACCAGCTATTGTGTCTGAGTACGGGTAGTCCAATCACCAACTATTGTTCCTGAATACGGGTAGACTAATCACAAACTATTGTGTCTGAGTACGGGTAGACTAATCATAAACTATTGTGTCTGAGTACGGGTAGCCTAATCACAAACTATTGTTCCTGAGTACAGGTAGCCTAATCACAAACTATTGTGTCTGATTACGGGTAGCCCAATCACCAACTAATGTTCCTGAGTACGGGTAGCCTAATCACCAACTATTGTTCCTGAGTACGGGTAGTCCAATCACAAACTATTGTTCCTGAGTACGGGTAGACTAATCACAAACTATTCTGTCTGAGTACGGGTAGCCCAATCACCAACTATTGTGTCTGAGTACGAGTAGTTCAATCACCAACTATTGTTACTGAGTACGGGTAGTTCAATCACAAACTATTGTGCCTGAGTACGGGTAGCCTAATCACTAATTATTGTGCCTAAGTACGTGTAGCCTAATCACTAATTATTGTGCCTGAGTACTGGTAGCCTAATCACAAACTATTGTTCCTGAGTTCGGGTAGCCTAATCACAAACTTTTGTGTCTGAGTACGGGTAGCCCAATCACCAACTATTGTTCCTGAGTACGAGAAGCCTAATCACAAACTATTTTCCCTGAGTACGGGTAGTCCAATCACAAACTATTGTGTCTGAGTTCGGGTAGCCTAATCACAAACTATTGTGCCTGAGTACGGGTAGCCTAATCACAATCTATTGTGTCTCAGTACGGGAAGCCTAATCACAAACTAATGTTCCTGAGTACGGGTAGTCCAATCACAAACTATTGTTTCTGAGTACGGGTAGTCCAATCACAAACTATTGTTCCTGAGTACGGGTTGCCTAATCACAAACTGTTGTTCCTGAGTACGGGTAGCCCAATCACGAACTATTGTTCCTGGGTACGGGTAACCTAATCACAAACTATTGTGTGTGAGTACGGGTAGCCTAATCACCAACTATTGTTCCTGAGTACGGGTAGCCTAATCACCAACTATTGTTCCTGAGTACGGGTAGCCCAATCACCAACTATTGTTCCTGAGTACGGGTAGCCTAATCACAAACTATTGTGTCTGAGTACGAGTAGTCCAATCACCAACTATTGTGTCTGAGTACGAGTAGCCTAATCACAAACTATTGTGTCTGAGTACGAGTAGTCCAATCACAAACTATTGTGTCTGAGTACGAGTAGTCCAATCACAAACTATTGTGTCTGAGTACGAGTAGCCTAATCACGAACTATTGTTCCTGGGTACGGGTAGCCTAATTACCAACTATTGTTCCTGAGTACGGGTAGTTCAATCACCAACTATTGTGTGTGAGTACGAGTAGCCTAATCACCAACTATTGTTCCTGAGTACGGGTAGCCTAATCACCAACTATTGTTCCTGAGTACGGGTAGTTCAATCACCAACTATTGTTCCTGAGTACGGGTAGCCTAATAACCAACTATTGTTCCTGAGTACGGGTAGTTCAATCACCAACTATTGTTCCTGAGTACGGGTAGCCTAATTACCAGCTATTGTGTCTGAGTATGGGTAGTCCAATCACAAACTATTGTTCCTGAGTACGGGTAGCCTAATCACCAACTATTGTTCCTGAGTACGGGTAGCCTAATCACCAACTATTGTTCCTGAGTACGGGTAGTCCAATCACAAACAAATTTTCCTGAGTACGGGTAGACTAATCACAAACTATTCTGTCTGAGTACGGGTAGCCCAATCACCAACTATTGTGTCTGAGTACGGGTAGTCCAATCACCAACTATTGTTCCTGAGTACGGGTAGACTAATCACAAACTATTGTGTCTGAGTACGGGTAGACTAATCATAAACTATTGTGTCTGAGTACGGGTAGTCGGTAGCCTAATCACAAACTATTGTTCCTGAGTACAGGTAGCCTAATCACAAACTATTGTGTCTGATTACGGGTAGCCCAATCACCAACTATTGTTTCTGAGTACGGGTAGCCTAATCACCAACTATTGTTCCTGAGTACGGATAGTCCAATCACAAACTATTGTTCCTGAGTACGGGTAGACTAATCACAAACTATTCTGTCTGAGTACGGGTAGCCCAATCACCAACTATTGTGTCTGAGTACGGGTAGTCCAATCACCAACTATTGTTCCTGAGTACGGGTAGACTAATCACAAACGATTGTGTCTGAGTACGGGTAGACTAATCATAAACTATTGTGTCTCAGTACGGGTAGCCTAATCACAAACTATTGTTCCTGAGTACAGGTAGCCTAATCACAAACTATTGTGTCTGATTACGGGTAGCCCAATCACCAACTATTGTTCCTGAGTACGGGTAGCCTAATCACCAACTATTGTTCCTGAGTACGGGTAGTCCAATCACAAACTATTGTTCCTGAGTACGGGTAGACTAATCACAAACTATTCTGTCTGAGTACGGGTAGCCTAATCACCAACTATTGTGTCTGAGTACGGGTAGTCCAATCACCAACTATTGTTCCTGAGTACGGGTAGCCTAATCACAAACTATTGTTACTGAGTACGGGTAGTCCAATCACAAACTACTGTGTCTCAGTACGGGTAGTCCAATCACCAACTATTGTTCCTGAGTACGGGTAGCCCAATCACAAACTATTGTTCCTGAGCACGGGTAGTTCAATCACAAACTATTATGCCTGAGTACGTGTAGCCTAATCACTAATTATTGTGCCTGAGTACGTGTAGCCTAATCACTAATTATTGTGCCTGAGTTCGTGTAGCCTAATCACTAATTATTGTGCCTGAGTACTGGTAGCCTAATCACAAACTATTGTTCCTGAGTTCGGGTAGCCTAATCACCAACTATTGTGTCTGAGTACTGGTAGCCCAATCCCCAACTATTGTTCCTGAGTACGAGAAGCCTAATCACAAACTATTGTCCCTGAGTACGGGTAGACTAATCACAAACTATTGTCCCTGAGTACTGGTAGTCCAATCACAAGCTATTGTGTCTGAGTACGGGTAGCCTAATCACAAACTATTGTGCCTGAGTACGGGTAGCCCAATCACAAACTATTGTTCCTGAGTACGGGTAGCTCAATCACAAACAATTGTGTCTGAGTACGTGTAGCCTAATCACTTACTATTGTGCCTGAGTACTGGTAGCCTAATCACCAACTATTGTTCCTGAGCACGGGTAGTTCAATCACAAACTATTGTGCCTGAGTACGTGTAGCCTAAACACTAATTATTGTGCCTGAGTACGTGAAGCCTAAACACTTATTATTGTGCCTGAGTACGTGTAGCCTAATCACTAATTATTGTGCCTGAGTACTGGTAGCCTAATCACAAACTATTGTTCCTGAGTACGGTAGTCCAATCACCAACTATTGTTCCTGAGTACGGGAAGCCTAATCACAAGCTATTGGTCCTGAGTACGGTAGTCCAATCACCAACTATTGTTCCTGAGTACGGGAAGCCTAATCACAAACTATTGTGTCTGAGTACGGGTAGTCCAATCACAAACTATTGTTCCTGAGTACGGGTAGACTAATCACAAACTATTGTCCCTGAGTACGGGTAGTCCAATCACAAGCTATTGTTCCTGAGTACGGGTAGCCTAATCACAAACGATTGTTCCTGAGTACGGGTATACCAATCACAAACTATTGTGTCTGAGTACGGGTAGCTTAATCACAAACTATTGTGCCTGAGTACTGGTAGCCTAATCACAAGCTATTGTGTCTGAGTCCGGGAAGCCTAATCACAAACTATTGTTCCTGAGTACGGGTAGTTCAATCACAAACTATTGTGCCTGAGTACGGGTAGCCCAATCACAAACTATTGTTCCTGAGTACGGGTAGCTCAATCACAAACAATTGTGTCTGAGTACGTGTAGCCTAATCACTAACTATTGTGCCTGAGTACTGGTAGCCTAATCACCAACTATTGTTCCTGAGCACGGGTAGTTCAATCACAAACTATTGTGCCTGAGTACGTGTAGCCTAAACACTAATTATTGTGCCTGAGTACGGGTAGACTAATTACAAACTATTGTCCCTGAGTACGTGTAGCCTAATCACTAACTATTGTGCCTGAGTACTGGTAGCCTAATCACAAACTATTGTTCCTGAGTACGGTAGTCCAATCACCAACGATTGTTCCTGAGTACGAGTAGCCTAATCACAAGCTATTGGTCCTGAGTACGGTAGTCCAATCACAAACTATTGTTTCTGAGTACGGGTAGCCTAATCACAAACTATTGTGTCTGAGTACGGGTAGTCCAATCACAAACTATTGTTCCTGAGTACGGGTAGACTAATCACAAACTATTGTCCCTGAGTACGGGTAGTCCAATCACAAGCTATTGTTCCTGAGTACGGGTAGCCTAATCACAAACGATTGTTCCTGAGTACGGGTATACCAATCACAAACTATTGTGTCTGAGTACGGGTAGCTTAATCACAAACTATTGTGCCTGAGTACTGGTAGCCTAATCACAAGCTATTGTGTCTGAGTCCGGGAAGCCTAATCACAAACTATTGTTCCTGAGTACGGGTAGTTCAATCGCAAACTATTGTGTCTGAGTACGGGTAGCCAAATCACAAACTATTGTGTCTGAGAACGGGTAGTCCAATCACAAACTATTGTTCCTGAGTACGGGTAGACTAATCACAAACTATTGTCCCTGCGTACGGGTAGTCCAATCACAAGCTATTGTTCCTGAGTACGGGAAGCCTAATCACAAACTACTGTGTCTGAGTACGGGTAGTCCAATCACAAACTATTGTTCCTGAGTACGGGTAGACTAATTACAAACTATTGTCCCTGAGTACGGGTAGTCCAATCACAAACTATTGTGCCTGAGTACGGGAAGCCTAATCACAAACTATTGTTCCTGAGTACGGGTAGCCTAATCACCAACGATTGTTCCTGAGTACGAGTAGCCCAATCACAAACTATTGTGCCTGAGTACGGGTAGTCCAATCACAAACTATTGTTTCTGAGTACGGGTAGCCTAATCACAAACTGTTGTTCCTGAGTACGGGTAGCCTAATCACAAACTATGTTTCCTGAGTACGGGAAGTTCAATCACAAACTATTGTGCCTGAGTACGTGTAGCCTAATCACTAACTATTGTGCCTGAGTACTGGTAGCCTAATCACAAACTATTGTTCCTGAGTACGGGTAGCCTAATCACCAACCATTGTGTCTGAGTACGGGTAGCCCAATCACCAACTATTGTTCCTGAGTACGGAAAGCCTAATCACAAATTATTGTTCCTGAGTACGGGTAGTCCAATCACAAACTATTGTTTCTGAGTACGGGTAGTCCAATCACAAACTATTGTCCCTGAGTACGGGAAGCCTAATCACAAACTATTGTTCCTGAGTACTGGTAGTCCAATCACAAACGATTGTGTCTGAGTACGGTTAGTCCAATCACAAACTATTGTGTCTGAGTACGGGTAGTCCAATCACAAACTATTGTGCCTGAGTACGGGTAGTCCAATCACAAACTATTGTGTCTGAGTACGGGAAGCCAAATCACAAATGATTGTTCCTGAGTACGGGTAGCCTAATCACAAACTATTGTGCCTGAGTATGGGAAGTCCAATCGCAAACTATTGTGTCTGAGTACGGGTAGTCCAATCACAAACTATTGTTTCTGAGTACGGGTAGCCTAATCACAAACTATTGTTCCTGAGTACGGGTAGCCTAATCACAAACTATGTTTCCTGAGTACGGGTAGTTCAATCACAAACTATTGTGCCTGAGTACGTGTAGCCTAATCACTAACTATTGTGCCTGAGTACTGGTAGCCTAATCACAAACTATTGTTCCTGAGTTCGGGTAGCCCAATCACAAACTATTGTGCCTGAGTACGGGTAGCCTAATCACAATCTATTGTGTCTGAGTACGGGAAGCCTAATCACAAACTATTGTTCCTGAGTACGGGTAGTTCAATCACAAACTATTGTGTCTGAGTACGGGTAGTCCAATCACAAACTATTGTTCCTGAGTACGGGTTGCCTAATCACAAACTGTTGTTCCTGAGTACGGGTAGCCCAATCACGAACTATTGTTCCTGGGTACGGGTAGCCCAATCACCAACTATTGTTCCTGAGTACGGGTAGCCCAATCACAAACTATTGTTCCTGAGCACGGGTAGTTCAATCACAAACTATTATGCCTGAGTACGTGTAGCCTAATCACTAATTATTGTGCCTGAGTACGTGTAGCCTAATCACTAATTATTGTGCCTGAGTTCGTGTAGCCTAATCACTAATTATTGTGCCTGAGTACTGGTAGCCTAATCACAAACTATTGTTCCTGAGTTCGGGTAGCCTAATCACCAACTATTGTGTCTGAGTACTGGTAGCCAAATCCCCAACTATTGTTCCTGAGTACGAGAAGCCTAATCACAAACTATTGTCCCTGAGTACGGGTAGACTAATCACAAACTATTGTCCCTGAGTACTGGTAGTCCAATCACAAGCTATTGTGTCTGAGTACGGGTAGCCTAATCACAAACTATTGTGCCTGAGTACGGGTAGCCCAATCACAAACTATTGTTCCTGAGTACGGGTAGCTCAATCACAAACAATTGTGTCTGAGTACGTGTAGCCTAATCACTAACTATTGTGCCTGAGTACTGGTAGCCTAATCACCAACTATTGTTCCTGAGCACGGGTAGTTCAATCACAAACTATTGTGCCTGAGTACGTGTAGCCTAAACACTAATTATTGTACCTGAGTACGTGTAGCCTAAACACTTATTATTGTGCCTGAGTACGTGTAGCCTAATCACTAATTATTGTGCCTGAGTACTGGTAGCCTAATCACAAACTATTGTTCCTGAGTACGGTAGTCCAATCACCAACTATTGTTCCTGAGTACGGGAAGCCTAATCACAAGCTATTGGTCCTGAGTACGGTAGTCCAATCACCAACTATTGTTCCTGAGTACGGGAAGCCTAATCACAAACTATTGTGTCTGAGCACGGGTAGTCCAATCACAAACTATTGTGTCTGAGTACGGGTAGCTTAATCACAAACGATTGTTCCTGAGTACGGGTAGTCCAATCACAAACTATTGTGTCTGAGTACGGGTAGCTTAATCACAAACTATTGTGCCTGAGTACTGGTAGCCTAATCACAAGCTATTGTGTCTGAGTCCGGGAAGCCTAATCACAAACTATTGTTCCTGAGTACGGGTAGTTCAATCGCAAACTATTGTGTCTGAGTACGGGTAGCCAAATCACAAACTATTGTGTCTGAGAACGGGTAGTCCAATAACAAACTATTGTTCCTGAGTACGGGTAGACTAATCACAAACTATTGTCCCTGCGTACGGGTAGTCCAATCACAAGATATTGTTCCTGAGTACGGGAAGCCTAATCACAAACTACTGTGTCTGAGTACGGGTAGTCCAATCACAAACTATTGTGCCTGAGTACGGGAAGCCTAATCACAAACTATTGTTCCTGAGTACGGGTAGCCTAATCACCAACGATTGTTCCTGAGTACGAGTAGCCCAATCACAAACTATTGTGCCTGAGTACGGGTAGTCCAATCACAAACTATTGTTTCTGAGTACGGGTAGCCTAATCACAAACTATTGTGCCTGAGTACTGGTACCCTAATCACAAACTATTGTTCCTGAGTACGGGTAGCCTAATCACCAACCATTGTGTCTGAGTACGGGTAGCCCAATCACCAACTATTGTTCCTGAGTACGGAAAGCCTAATCACAAACTATTGTTCCTGAGTACGGGTAGTCCAATCACAAACTATTGTTTCTGAGTACGGGTAGTCCAATCACAAACTATTGTCCCTGAGTACGGGAAGCCTAATCACAAACTATTGTTCCTGAGTACTGGTAGTCCAATCACAAACGATTGTGTCTGAGTACGGTTAGTCCAATCACAAACTATTGTGTCTGAGTACGGGTAGTCCAATCACAAACTATTGTGTCTGAGTACGGGAAGCCAAATCACAAACGATTGTTCCTGAGTACGGGTAGCCTAATCACAAACTATTGTGCCTGAGTATGGGAAGTCCAATCGCAAACTATTGTGTCTGAGTACGGGTAGTCCAATCACAAACTATTGTTTCTGAGTACGGGTAGCCTAATCACAAACTATTGTTCCTGAGTACGGGTAGCCTAATCACAAACTATGTTTCCTGAGTACGGGTAGTTCAATCACAAACTATTGTGCCTGAGTACGTGTAGCCTAATCACTAACTATTGTGCCTGAGTACTGGTAGCCTAATCACAAACTATTGTTCCTGAGTTCGGGTAGCCCAATCACAAACTATTGTGCCTGAGTACGGGTAGCCTAATCACAATCTATTGTGTCTGAGTACGGGAAGCCTAATCACAAACTATTGTTCCTGAGTACGGGTAGTCCAATCACAAACTATTGTGTCTGAGTACGGGTAGTCCAATCACAAACTATTGTTCCTGAGTACGGGTTGCCTTATCACAAACTGTTGTTCCTGAGTACGGGTAGCCCAATCACGAACTATTGTTCCTGGGTACGGGTAGCCCAATCACCAACTATTGTTCCAGAGTACGGGTAACCTAATCACAAACTATTGTGTCTGAGTACGAGTAGCCTAATCACAAACTATTGTGTCTGAGTACGAGTAGTCCAATCACCAACTATTGTGTCTGAGTACGGGTAGTTCAATCACCAACTATTGTTCCTGAGTACGGGTAGCCTAATTACCAACTATTGTGTCTGAGTATCGGTAGTCCAATCACAAACTATTGTTCCTGAGTACGGGTAGCCTAATCACCAACTATTGTTCCTGAGTACGGGTAGCCTAATCACCAACTATTGTTTCTGAGTACGGGTATTCCAATCACAAACTATTGTTCCTGAGTACGGGTAGACTAATCACAAACTATTCTGTCTGAGTACGGGTAGCCCAATCACCAACTATTGTGTCTAAGTACGGGTAGTCCAATCACCAACTATTGTTCCTGAGTACGGGTAGACTAATCACAAACTATTGTGTCTGAGTACGGGTAGACTAATCATAAACTGTTGTGTCTGAGTACGGGTAGCCTAATCACAAACTATTGTTCCTGAGTACAGGTATCCTAATCACAAACTATTGTGTCTGATTACGGGTAGCCCAATCACCAAACATTGTTCCTGAGTACGGGTAGCCTAATCACCAACTATTGTTCCTGAGTACGGGTAGTCCAATCACAAACTATTGTTCCTGAGTACGGGTAGACTAATCACAAACTATTGTGTCTGAGTACGGGTAGCCCAATCACCAACTATTGTTTCTGAGTACGGGTAGCCTTATCACAAACTATTGTGCCTGAGTACGGGTAGCCCAATCACAAACTATTGTTTCTGAGTACGGGTAGTCCAATCACAAACTATTGTGTCTGAGTACGGTTAGTCCAATAACAAACTATTGTGCCTGAGTACGGGTAGCCCAATCATAAACTATTGTGCCTGAGTACGGGTAGCCCAATCACAAGCTATTGTTCCTGAGTACGGGTAGTCCAATCACAAACTATTCTGTCTGAGTACGGGTAGCCCAATCACAAACTATTGTGTCTGAGTACGGGAAGCCTAATCACAAACGATTGTGTCTGAGTACGGGTAGCCTTATCACAAACTATTGTGCCAGAGTAGGGGTAGTCCAATCACCAACTATTGTGTCTGAGTACGGGTAATCTAATCACAAACTATTGTGTCTGAGTACGGTTGCCTAATCACAAACTATTGTTCCTGAGTACGGGTAGCCCAATCACAAACTATTGTTTCTGAGTACGGGTAGTCCAATCACAAACTATTGTGTCTGGGTACGGGTGGTCCAATCACCAGCTATTGTTCCTGAGTACGGGTAGCCTAATCACAAACGATTGTTCCTGAGTACGGGTAGTCCAATCACAAACTATTGTGTCTGAGAACGGGTAGCCTAATCACAAACTATTGTGTCTGAGTACGGGTAGCCTAATCACAAACTATTCTGTCTGAGTACGGGTAGCCCAATCACAAACTATTGTGTCTGAGTACGGGAAGCCTAATCACAAACTATTGTGTCTGAGTACGGGTAGCCTTATCACAAACTATTATGCCTGAGTAGGGGTAGTCCAATCACCAACTATAGTGTCTGAGTCAGGGTAGTCCAATCACAAACTATTGTTCCTGAGTACGGGTAGTCCAATCACAAACTATTGTGTCTGAGTACGGGTAGCCCAATAACAAACTATTGTGCCTGAGTACGGGTAGCCTTATCACAAACTATTGTGCCTGAGTACGGGTAGCCCAATCACAAACTATTGTTTCTGAGTACGGGTAGTCCAATCACAAACTATTGTGTTTGAGTGCGGTTAGTCCAATAACAAACTATTGTGCCTGAGTACGGGTAGCCCAATCATAAACTATTGTGCCTGAGTACGGGTAGCCCAATCACAAGCTATTGTTCCTGAGTACGGGTAGTCCAATCACAAACTATTGTGTCTGAGTACGGGAAGTCCAATCACAAACTATTGTGCCTGAGTACGGGTAGTCCAATCAGAAACTATTCTGTCTGAGTACGGGTAGCCCAATCACAAACTATTGTGTCTGAGTACGGGAAGCCTAATCACAAACGATTGTGTCTGAGTACGGGTAGCCTTATCACAAACTATTGTGCCAGAGTAGGGGTAGTCCAATCACCAACTATTGTGTCTGAGTACGGGAAGCCTAATCACAAACTATTGTGTCTGAGTACGGTTGCCTAATCACAAACTATTGTTCCTGAGTACGGGTAGCCCAATCACAAACTATTGTTTCTGAGTACGGGTAGTCCAATCACAAACTATTGTGTCTGGGTACGGGTGGTCCAATCACCAGCTATTGTTCCTGAGTACGGGTACCCTAATCACAAACGATTGTTCCTGAGTACGGGTAGTCCAATCACAAACTATTGTGTCTGAGTACGGGTAGCCTAATCACAAACTATTGTGCCTGAGTACGGGTAGCCTAACCACAAACTATTGTGCCTGAGGACGGGTAGCCCAATCACAAGCTATTGTGCCTGAGTACGGGTAGCCCAATTACAAGCTATTGTTCTTGAGTACGGGTAGTCCAATCACAAACTATTGTGTCTGAGTACGGGTAGCTCAATCACAAACTATTGTGCCTGAGTACGGGTAGTCCAATCACAAACTATTGTGTCTGAGTACGGGTAGCCCAATCACAAACTATTGTGTCTGAGTACGGGAAGCCTAATCATAAACTATTGTGTCTGAGTACGGGTAGCCTTATCACAAACTATTATGCCTGAGTAGGGGTAGTCCAATCACCAACTATAGTGTCTGAGTTAGGGTAATCAAATCACAAACTATTGTGTCTGAGTACGGGTAGTCCAATCACAAACTTTTGTGCCTGAGTACGGGTAGTCCAATCACAAACTATTGTTCCTGAGTACGGGTAGTCCAATCACAAACTATTGTGTCTGAGTACGGGTAGCCCAATCACAAACTATTGTTTCTGAGTACGGGTAGTCCAATCACAAACTATTGTGTCTGAGTACGGTTAGTCCAATAACAAACTATTGTGCCTGAGTACGGGTAGCCCAATCATAAACTATTGTGCCTGAGTACGGGTAGCCCAATCACAAGCTATTGTTCCTGAGTACGGGTAGTCCAAACACAAACTATTGTGTCTGAGTACGGATAGCCCAATCACAAACTATTGTGCCTGAGTACGGGTAGTCCAATCAGAAACTATTGTGTCTGAGTACGGGAAGCCTAATCACAAACGATTGTGCCAGAGTAGGGGTAGTCCAATCACCAACTATTGTGTCTGAGTACGGGTAATCTAATCACCAACTATTGTGTCTGAGTACGGGTAGTCCAATCACAAACTATTGTTCCTGAGTACGGGTAGTCCAATCACAAACAATTGTGTCTGAGTACGGGTAGCCCAATCACAAACTATTGTTTCTGAGTACGGGTAGCCTAATCACAAACTATTGTGCCTGAGTACGGGTAGCCCAATCACAAACTATTGTTCCTGAGCACGGGTAGTCCAATCACAAACTATTGTTCCTGAGTACGAGTAGCCAAATCACAAACTATTGTGCCTGAGTACGGGTAGTCCAATCACCAACTATTGTTCTTGAGTAAGGGTACACTAATCACAAACTATTGTTCCTGAGTACGGGTAGTCCAATCAGAAACTATTCTGTCTGAGTACGGGTAGCCCAATCACAAACTATTGTGTCTGAGTACGGGAAGCCTAATCACAAACGATTGTGCCAGAGTAGGGGTAGTCCAATCACCAACTATTTTGTCTGAGTACGGGTAATCTAATCACAAACTATTGTGTCTGAGTACGGGTAGTCCAATCACCAACTTTTGTGCCTGAGTACGGGTAGTCCAATCACAAACTATTGTTCCTGAGTACGGGTAGTCCAATCACAAACAATTGTGTCTGAGTACGGGTAGCCCAATCACAATCTATTGTTTCTGAGTACGGGTAGCCTAATCACAAACTATTGTGCCTGAGTACGGGTAGCCCAATCACAAACTATTGTTCCTGAGTACGGGTAGTCCAATCACAAACTATTGTTCCTGAGTACGAGTAGCCCAATCACAAACTATTGTGCCTGAGTACGGGTAGCCTAATCACAAACTATTGTGCCTGAGTACGGGAAGCCTTATCACAAACTATTGTGCCTGAGTACGGGTAGCCCAATCACAAACTATTGTGCCTGAGTACGGGTAGCCAAATCACAAACTATTGTGCCTGATTACGTGTAGTCCAATCACAAACTATTGTGCCTGAGTACGGGTAGTCCAATCACCAACTATTGTTCTTGAGTAAGGGTACACTAATCACAAACTATTGTTCCTGAGTACGGGTAGCCCAATCACCAACTATTGTTCCTGAGTACGGGTAGCCCAATCACAAACCATTGTTCCTGAGTACGGGGGACTAATCACAAACTATTGTGTCTGAGTACGGGTAGTCCAATAACAAACTATTGTGCCTGAGTACAGGTGGCCCAATCACAAACTATTGTTCCTGAGTACGGTAGCCCAATCACAAACTATTGTTCCTGAGTACGGGTAGTCCAATCACAAACTATTGTGTCTGAGTACGGGTAGCCCAATCACCAACTATTGTTCCTGAGTACGGGTAGCCTAATCACAAACTATTGTGCCTGAGTACGGGTAGCCTACTCACTAACTATTGTGCCTGAGTACGGGTAGCCCAATTACAAACTATTGTGCTTGAGCACGGGTAGCCCAATCACCAACTTTTGTGCCTGAGTACGGGTAGTCCAATCGCAAACTATTGCGGCTGAGTACGGGTAGTCCAATCACAAACTATTGTGTCTGAGTACGGGTTGCCCAATCACAAACTATTGTGTCTGAGTACGGGTAGCCTAATCACAAACTATTGTTCCTGAGTACGTGTAGCCCAATCACAAACTATTGTTCCTGAGTACGGGTAGTTCAATCACAAACTATTGTGCCTGAGTACGGGTAGCCCAATCACAAACTATTGTGTCTGAGTACTGGTAGTCCAATCACAAACTATTGTTCCTGAGTACGGGTAGCCTAATCACAAACTATTGTGCCTGACTACGGGAAGCCTAACCACAAGCTATTGTGCCTGAGTACGGGTAGCAAAATCACAAACTATTGTTCCTGAGTTCGGTTAGCCTAATCACAAACTATTGTGCCTGAGTACGGGTAGCCTAATCACAATCTATTGTGCCTGAGTACGGGTAGTCCAATCACAAACTATTGTGCCTGAGTACGGGTAGCCAAATCACAAACTATTGTGCCTGATTACGGGTAGCCCAATCACAAACTATTGTGCCTGAGTACGAGTAGCCAAATCACAAACTATTGTTCCTGAGTACGGGAAGCCTAATCACAAACTATTGTTTCTGAGTACGTGTAGTCCAATCACAAACTATTGTTCCTGAGTACGGGTAGTTCAATCACAAACTATTGTGCCTGAGTACGGGTCGCCCAATCACAAACTATTGTGTCTGAGTACTGGTAGTCCAATCACAAACTATTGTTCCTGCGTACGGGTAGCCTAATCACAAACTATTGTGCCTGACTACGGGAAGCCTAACCACAAGCTATTGTGCCTGAGTACGGGTAGCCAAATCACAAACTATTGTTCCTGAGTTCGGTTAGCCTAATCACAAACTATTGTGTCTGAGTACGGGTAGCCAAATCACAAATTATTGTGCCTGATTACGTGTAGTCCAATCACAAACTATTGTGCCTGAGTACGGGTAGTCCAATCACCAACTATTGTTCTTGAGTAAGGGTACACTAATCACAAACTATTGTTCCTGAGTACGGGTAGCCCAATCACCAACTATTGTTCCTGAGTACGGGTAGCCCAATCACAAACCATTGTTCCTGAGTACGGGGGACTAATCACAAACTATTGTGTCTGAGTACGGGTAGTCCAATAACAAACTATTGTGCCTGAGTACAGGTGGCCCAATCAAAAACTATTGTTCCTGAGTACGGGTAGTCCAATCACAAACTATTGTGTCTGAGTACGGGTAGCCCAATCACCAACTATTGTTCCTGAGTACGGGTAGCCTAATCACAAACGATTGTGCCTGAGTACGGGTAGCCTACTCACTAACTATTGTGCCTGAGTACGGGTAGCCCAATTACAAACTATTGTGCCTGAGCACGGGTAGCCCAATCACCAACTTTTGTGCCTGAGTACGGGTAGTCCAATCGCAAACTATTGCGGCTGAGTACGGGTAGTCCAATCACAAACTATTGTGTCTGAGTACGGGTAGCCCAATCACAAACTATTGTGTCTGAGTACGGGTAGCCTAATCACAAACTATTGTTCCTGAGTACGTGTAGCCCAATCACAAACTATTGTTCCTGAGTACGGGTAGTTCAATCACAAACTATTGTGCCTGAGTACGGGTAGCCCAATCACAAACTATTGTGTCTGAGTACTGGTAGTCCAATCACAAACTATTGTTCCTGAGTACGGGTAGCCTAATCACAAACTATTGTGCCTGACTACGGGGAGCCTAACCACAAGCTATTGTGCCTGAGTACGGGTAGCCAAATCACAAACTATTGTTCCTGAGTTCGGTTAGCCTAATCACAAACTATTGTGCCTGAGTACGGGTAGCCTAATCACAATCTATTGTGCCTGAGTACGGGTAGTCCAATCACAAACTATTGTGCCTGAGTACGGGTAGCCAAATCACAAACTATTGTGCCTGATTACGGGTAGCCCAATCACAAACTATTGTGCCTGAGTACGAGTAGCCAAATCACAAACTATTGTTCCTGAGTACGGGAAGCCTAATCACAAACTATTGTTTCTGAGTACGTGTAGTCCAATCACAAACTATTGTTCCTGAGTACGGGTAGTTCAATCACAAACTATTGTGCCTGAGTACGGGTAGCCCAATCACAAACTATTGTGTCTGAGTACTGGTAGTCCAATCACAAACTATTGTTCCTGAGTACGGGTAGCCTAATCACAAACTATTGTGCCTGACTACGGGAAGCCTAACCACAAGCTATTGTGCCTGAGTACGGGTAGCCAAATCACAAACTATTGTTCCTGAGTTCGGTTAGCCTAATCACAAACTATTGTGCCTGAGTACGGGTAGCCTAATCACAATCTATTGTGCCTGAGTACGGGTAGTCCAATCACAAACTATTGTGCCTGAGTACGGGTAGCCAAATCACAAACTATTGTGCCTGATTACGGGTAGCCCAATCACAAACTATTGTGCCTGAGTACGGGTAGCCAAATCACAAACTATTGTTCCTGAGTACGGGAAGCCTAATCACAAACTATTGTTTCTGAGTACGTGTAGTCCAATCACAAACTATTGTGCCTGAGTACGGGTAGTCCAATCACCAACTATTGTTCTTGAGTACGGGTAGACTAATCACTAACTATTGTCCTGAGTACGGGTAGCCCAATCACCAACTATTGTTCCTGAGTACGGGTAGCCCAATCACAAACTATTGTTCCTGAGTACGGGTGGACTAATCACAAACTATTGTGTCTGAGTACGGGTAGTCCAATAACAAACTATTGTGCGTGAGTACGGGTAGCCTAATCACAAACTATTGTTCCTGAGTACGGGTAGTCCAATCACAAACTATTGTGTTTGAGTACGGGTTGCCCAATCACAAACTATTGTGCCTGAGTACGGGTAGTCCAATCGCAAACTATTGTGTTTGAGTACGGGTTGCCCAATCACAAACTATTGTGCCTGAGTACGGGTAGCCTAATCACAAACTATTGTTCCTGAGAACGGGTAGTCCAATCACAAACTATTGTGTCTGAGTACGGGTAGCATTATATTTTGTCACCTAGTCACAATCTATTTATCTTTTATGGCCCCGTTGAGATGGCACGATTTCCTCATAGTATTGTCGAGGGATGGAATAGTGCCTGAGCCGAAGGCGAGGGCACTATCTCATTACGCGACAATACTATGTGGCAACAGTGCCCTCTCAATGGGGCCATTATGGATTTAATACATCACCCTTCCATTTAATACATATATGTATAAACCAAAACTCGTTTTATTGTGATATACAATGTCCAGCTTTGGGTCGTTTCCAAATTAAGCCATTTTTAAGCAGAACATTATCACGACGTGATAGTGACGTAACTCAACAGTGACGTCATAATAGATGCACGTTAAACATCGCGCCAAATTTGATAGTGCCCGGGTGAGCGGGCACTATTGCTTCATATATAGTACCCATGTGTGTAGTCAATGGGAAAGCAGTATTCAGTCACGTAATGTACTAATGTGCCTGATTACTGAGAGCCTAATCACAAACTAATCACCATGGGAACTGGTTTTGATTTTACTTTTGATTGTCATTCACTCATTTACTCATGTGGAGTGAGGGGGTATTAGTTAGCCATCCTGTTGACAGCTCTTGTTTCTTTTATTGCTTCTTTCAATTTGGTTTGTCGTACATTTTCTTGGAGAATTATTTGAAGGATGTTGATGAACAATCGTGATTGTAAATAAAACTTGTCGTATATAATGGCTACTCTATGGCCCCGATAGGAACGTACGTATAGTAAGGGAGGGACGTTCGTATATATCCTAGCTATCATTACTGTAGTTCTTTGCAAATGGGAAAAGTGCAAATTGATACTAATACATTTGTCTTCACTTTTTTTCAGACACTAGGTTGTTTCCTAGAAACCTATTTATATCCGTATTTGCTATTCCCCGTGACCAATAGCGGTCCTGGATATCCAAATATCGGGGACAACTCTCAAAGCACACAAGAACAGTCGGAAATAGAAGAAGCTGATGATTCAGAAACACCTCCTCCCCATAAAATTAAATTTGGTATTTTTGTTTATTTATAATGTTTACCATTACCTTCATTTATGCATTGCTTATTTATCTATTCACATACTGTGCAAAGCATTTTTATTAATGTATGGGGACAGGTCTTCCCTAGAACTTTCAGTATTACGATATTGAAAATCAAATAATTTGTTCAGGGCTGGACTGTAATTCCTTCAGAATGGTTAAAAGTCGAGATCAACGTTTTCTTTAATTATAATTGTTGTGTAAAGTAATCGATTTGTTTCCTGTAATATTCATAATTCAATGTGTGGAAGTTGTCCAGTGTAGAAATAGTTAACATAATCACATACCTCCTGTGTAGATGAATGTTCAGTGTTATAATATATGGTTTTAATTGATGTCAGTATTCTGACATACCGAAACTTAATCCGTCGCCCATTTACCTTGTGTTGTTGCAGGAGACTTGGTTGCGAAATCAGTCTCTTCAACCGTGGGGTCGACCCTTACAGCCGTTGGTGAGTTCAGTGCTCGGCCACCGTGGATTTTGAAGCGTCTTGTTGACATCATCGTACGCCCTTCGTTGGAAAAGATATTAGCTGCATCTCGTATCTCCTTCACAGCACCTCTCATTGGCCGATGGTACTCATTATTAGTAAGTACAAGGAAGTAATCCTAGATTAAGAATGTGATAGGAAGTAATATTAACGTGTATATATATAAAAGGAAACTTTTTTTGATAAGTATGCATTTGAACAGTTTGTAACACTCAATGGGTATATACCAATTTGAAGAATTAATTCAAAATAAGGTATGGAGGGAATTGTTTCTGAGATGGTAATGTAGATTACTTGGATGTGACCAAGATTTACATGGCAGGTAATGTCGATGAAGTGTCGATGTGATCCTACATGCGTGTCAACGCAATATGGTATTTATTAAGTAAGTTCAACAATTTGATATGTCAGGAGCCTTTAGGCGAATGACTTGTTAAATTGTTTAACGAGTTTGATAAATTCTATATAACATGCACACAAGTGTAAGTCATATTTATCACAAAACTTATATTCATCAGAAAATGTTCATAAGAAAAGGCATATTTCTACTTTGACGGTACGATTTTCACTACCATATTACGTTACAAGTTACCTTTTCATTTTATGACGTCACAGTAATGTTATTAGACATGATGATATCATATTTATGATATGGCCGTATGACATGACAGAACTGGTCAATTATGTGATGTGTAATTTTAGTTATTTCTACTCCCCAAGTATACTTAATACTCAGTTTTACAAAATGTATCACCAATAACCAAATTCAGTGAAAGGATAAATAAATAAACGCAGGTTAAAACAGTTGACGTGTTAATACTTTATATGTTTTAACCGACATATATATACAATATTTTTATGTACAGTTGTGGCATCGCAAAACGCACTACAAACTGCGTGCGTGCATCGTGCATACATCGTGAACACATCGTTCGCCTATGGTGCGCACAACTGGGCGATCTAAAGATCGTGCGTTTATGTGTTCGATTAGAATCGCACACACGCACGATTTGGTACAATTGGTCGATATATATTACGGAATGAAAAACATATGGAACCCTATTGTCCAAAAACTATTTAATTCCCATCATATTTATTGGGATTTAACAATATACAGTAAACAGTATTACAGTAACCTTGAGACAGCCAAGTGCGGTTTTAGCTACCAGGTAACAGAATAGGTAAATTTTTACCTGTCCCGTGTGCGGCGATACGCTACGACAGCCATAACCGAGCGACCGTTATAAAAACAAACTGGACTCTAGGTCTTATAATTAGTTATTTGAAAACCCCCTCCCCTCCCCACCACTTTACCTGTGTTTTCACACCCAGGCGAGTGTTGTAAGTGCCCCGGGCCAGAGACATCTACATATATTGTCCATGTACGGGTGCAGTGTAGAACTTGGTAAAAACTGGTAATATTTACTTGAATGAGAACTTGTCAATATGTGTTGAAAGTTTACATGGTTTGTTTTAAAAACTACAGAGAACCTATTACTAATTTTAAGAAATATATAAATAGAACTATCAGCTAATGTAAATAGTTAAAATATGGAAATTTGTTTGAAACAACTAGCGCGAAACCGTATATATTGTTCTAAATTACATCAATCACGATTGTCATCGTGCATACACCGTTCGCCCATCGTGCACTCACCGCACATCGTGTAACGTTGTGCGATCCCACAACTGGAAGTAAACAAATCGATATAATCACATTTTTATTAAGATTTTGACCATTTGTCATGAATATTTGAAGTAAATTTGCCATAAAATATAGCAAAGCTTGTTTTTGGTTTATTTAGATTATCCTCCTTGTTATATAGTGTATATGATGCCGAATTTTGAGTGCAATTTCATTGAAATATCATGCCGAAGGCACCCAACAAAGCAGCTAACCCGGTCACATTACACTGACAACGGGTGAACCACCGAACAAAGCGTCCCATCCGGTCACATTACACTGACAACGGGCGAACCACCCAACAAAGCGTCCCACCCGGTCACATTACACTGACAACGGGTGAACCACCCAACAAAGCGTCCCGCCCGGTCACATTCCACTGACAACGGGTGAACCGTCCAGCACAGCATCCCGCCCGGTCACATAACACTGTCAACGGGTGAACCACCCAACACAGCACTCCGCCCGGTAACAATATGCTGCCGACGGGTGAACCGCCCAACAAAGCACCCCGTCCGGTCATATTACACCTACAACGGGTGAACCGCCCAAAAAGTACCCCACCCGGTCACATTACACTGACAACAAGTTAACCACCCAACAAAGCACCACCGTTCGGTAACAATTCACTAACAACGGATGAGCAATAAAACAAAGCGTCCCGCCCGATCATATTACACTGACAACTGGTGAAACACCCAACAAAGCACCCAGCCCGGTCACATAACAATGACAACGGGTGGACCAGTTTTTGTCGTTTCCATTTAAATGCTAAAAGCAGAAAGTTATTATAGAAAGCAGGGAACCATAACTACTTTATTCATAGACTTCGGTGTGTCTCAACCAAGGGACTGAGCACTTTAGCTCACAGTGGCGAACGCTTACCAAAAGGTCAAAAGTGTCAATTAGATATTTGGAAAAAGGTTTGAGGAAAAAGAGAAACTATAAGACCCGAAATTTAGTCAATTTTACTAATTGAGCGATGGGGGCAGCAGGTACAGTTCTTAACCCTACCTGGCCATTGGTGGCCAAATAAAAATGAAGAGTCAGTACATTTTTCTCCTGTCCATACCCGCAAATCTGATTTTGATCTGTTTCTCCTGTCCATCGAGTTATCAAGGCATTATCCTTATAGGAAGACTATTCCGCTCTTCCACCAATGCAGTCCCTTATCCCCTTGTCTAGTTGTCCGGTCCCTCCATTACGTGTAGACGTTCCGATCGCTACCGATCAGCAACCTTTCCTGTGTCTCACCGACCACGGATAAGTCGTTCTTATTCGCATTCAGACCAAACTTTGTCATCTTAGTATTATTCTGGACTTGTTTTGCATTCTATCCGCTTGAGTAACTTTTAGACACTCAGTTCAAGGTAGAGAGACCAAGAAACCCGCTTGACAGTTTTCATCTTTATAGACCAACAGTTAAATAATTTTAGCAAATACATTTTCTATCAATTCAGGACTTTGGACAGGCCTTTGTAACGCATTTACAATATTATCTGCTTTCGATGTTCCCCAGTCGCAGTTTATGACAAGGGGCATTGACCTATGGGACATGGTGATTTGCGTATTTGTATTTAAAAAAAAGTAGGAAAACAAAATCACTGAAATACATCAAGATAAGTTTACAAGAAAAAAAGACAAGAGAATATCAAAGCGTCTTTTAAACAAAGATCACGTAACACACACATATGCTGCACCTCTTAAATTTAGTAATAGATATAGTATGACGAAAAAATTGAATTAAACTGCATCATACAGCTGGTTCGTCCTCCTAGGACTCCTCAGTGATGCTAGGGGCCAAAAGATAGGAATCCAAAATATCTAAACAAAGCCATAATCCGAACTCGAAATCGATTAAACTAGAGACAAGAGAATAAGTTCCAGAGTAAAGCGTCTTCTGCCTTATCGACGACACACGCCATGTACATTTTGGTCACATCCGCGTAAACATCAAATCCTCAAAATGAGAACCGAGTCATCTTTGCAAATTGAACTGGTTAAACTAGATACTTTCTCAAAAGCACATGTACATGTATTCAATAATGTCGTACATTATAATATCGTCCAAATGTGAGCCTAGTATGTTTGACATAACACTAAAGTTGTCTGCTTGTCACTATCTGTCAGAATTCCTATCCTCCCTACATGGTACGGGAGTTAATGCCTCTGACATTCTGCTACAACTTGCCGTTCAACAATCTGGTGGTGTGCTGTAAATCTACGTGCGACAGTCCCATGGTACTAGCTGTAGGTCGCTGTCTTTACCTGGGTACACCGACTTTCCTCCACCGCCACAACCGTATACGTCATATCTGTGTAACGTCCGCTCCGTATAAACGAGACGTGATTAACCGTTGGAATGGATGTGGTGCGATAAACAACACACGAATTCAATTAAGTTCACATATTTATTACCCACAGCATGGTAAATCCACAAAGTTACATATATTCCAAAAGGTACAGGCATTCCATTTTTCTAACTATCGCCGGCGCATTCACACTATAAACATCCACACATAAGTTCCATCTGGTTAATATTGACATCCTATACGGTAATCCTCCGTACTCTAACACTTCTCTGTAAGAACTGTCAAAACTCAGTAAAATCCGTGTAAAGTCTTCTTAAAATCTGTGTTAAATCTCTCTAAAATCTGCCTTTCCAAATCGCGCACCTCTTTTTATACCCCCTATAATTAGTATGCACGATGATATCATAGGATTTAATTATCTGACCAATTACTGACCACTGAGACGATCTATATATAGCACAAGGCTGACCACAGGTAAAATTATTTGCACATGAGTCAGCGCGGGCGCTGAAGGATAACGACTACAGTTACAACATAATTGTGTGGTAGTGTTCATATAGAAAACTCTGCAGTTAGTAACCTTAAGCTTCTACTAGAGGCGTAATCTAACCCTGTTGTTAAATTAGCAAGCCCAAGGGAAGTAACTCGTAAATAACAGAATCACACTACATATACTGACTGTAACCCGTGCTATATTATAAACTATAATATACAGTATTTTTAACCCTTGTTAATTATGAAATCACCTTCCACATTCTACCATTTCCCTAGTTCACTACATCTGTTAATAAAACATACATTAAAAAGCAAAACACTTGACTAATATTTCTTCTCTCTCTTTCTGAAAACTGTTCATACTGTCGATTGGTTCCCCGTTCAATGTATTTACTTATTCCTTGTATTTTTAATTAGCTTTGCTTGAAATTGTTATACTTTTCTTGTTGCCCGATAGCAAGTGTGTGCTTTTCCAACTCATAGTTACAGAGGTGGCCGAGTGGTTAAAGGATTTGTGCAACGAAAATAAAAAAAAATATATTTAGTAAAAGTAGTGTTGTAAAACCCTAAAAGCATGTCCTGACTATCGCGCGGGGCCTGATTTTCATGCATTGACACGAAATTCGGGTCATAAGCCTTGACCTCTCAAGCGAAACTAGAGATAATTAGCTGGTTGGTCATGTGATCGCGTGACGTCAGTTTAGTACAAGGACTCGTCAATCTAACCTCACCTGCGTACATTCTTGTATTAGGTCCGCTGATTACCGATCGAAAGAACTGTAATTTCGGCAATATTCAGCATGCCAGACACAGATAGTGATGTACTTTGTATTGGAGTTGGTCTTGATATCTTATCCACATAAAAAAAATGTTTATCGAGCTACAGAATTGTTTGTCGCTTTCAGAGACCTTGAAGTAGACATACCAGGGAAAGCGACAACAGCACAGAAGATATTGTCAACACTGATACATGTATGTTACAACGGGAAATACAATCTAACTATCTCAAAAATACTCTTGTAAATTATATATATATTCGATTAAAATACCGAAAAAAGAAATGAGAACCCCATAAATATACATTACATTATGTATGGTATCGTATATGTATTAAACACGGTACAATTATGACAGGAAATTACAGTTGTGGGAATGCACAACTCACCAAAAAATGCGTGCGTGTATCGTACATACATCGTGTACATCGTTCGCCCATGGTGCGCACAACAGGGCGATGTAAAGATCGCACGATTTAGTACAATTGGTCGATTAATTTTACGGAATGAAATAAATATGGAACACTTTTGTCGAAGAACTATATCAATTCGCATCATTATAATTTGTATTATGTTAATTTTACAATATACATTAAACAGTACTATAGTGACTGGGAGACAGTTAAGTGCGGGTTCGGATCCAAGGTAACAAAACAGGTAAATAACATGTCAGAGTCTTCCCTGTCCCGTGTCCGGCGATCCGCTACGACAGCCATTACCGAGCGACCGATATGAAAACAAACTGGACTCTTATAATTAGTTATTTGAACATCCCCTTCCCTCCCCAGCCGTGTACCTGTGTTTTCACACCTAGACGAGTGTTGTACAGTTGAGTGTAAGCTAACCTTTACACCTAGTGCACTAGTAGTGCACTACGTTTAAACTAGTAGTGCACTACATTTAAACTACAGGTAAACTAGTAGTGCACTACACCCTGAACCCCATATCGGTCAAATACCCCTACAGGTAAATGGGCAGTCCCATCCATCTACCTGTGATTTTTACCTGTACCTCACCTTTGTCGTCTGCTGGTACTTTGAAGCTGGCCTTATCATTAGTTAATATTTATAACTTTAATATATATATATATGCATCTTATGTAGTTATTTTTCTCAAACAACCTTTTTTCTTTCATTTCAAAACTAGAAATTGTGAAATCATGATAATTACTCTTACAATTTTCCCAAAATATTTCTTGCATACATCATATAAATAAAATAGAAAATTAATATTTATCTAGCAGTTTTGATGTCTTATATTTCATTTAATATACACTTTTAATTTTTAAATATTGTAAAAAACTAATTGCGAAAACAACAAATAAATATTCTTTTATTACTTAATTAAAATAGATATATATTTTTATAAAATACATTCATGCCTCAGATCTATATATTTATGAACGCTCTATAGAGCTTTAATAATCTTTATTTCTAAATGTTTTCTACATGTATATTAAGATCTGTATGTATATATATCACCACATACAACAGTGTTAATATAGATATAAGAATTTGAAGCTTAAAAAAAAGTAATACAACAATAAATCAAAATTTAGTCAGATTGTTCAGTATGGGACAGATGTTTTGATTTGACCCTCAGGCCTCAGGCAATTACCTGACCTGTCTCAACCTTGTCTAGGAACAACTGCTGACATAAGCCTGTCAGTGACATAATTGAGGTGTGAATTTCTCATCTGACTATCACTGGTCAAATTTGAAACTAATTTGATTAATAAAGGGCTAAGCTGGATATGACCAGGATCATGGATATGATAATACATATTTAACTTTTACTCGGGTTGATCAAGTTTAAATGAAATTAAAAATCTTTGAGAATATATCTAGATATTTACACATTTCCCTTTAAATAGTGGATATTTTGAGGACTTTAATCCATTTTTTTTGTTTCATTCAAAACATTTAATTATACAACAATAAATTGAAAGTACATAAAATAACATTGAAATTAATAATAATTAATTGGACAACAATGTAAGTCTATATAAGTCCTTTACCAGATTCTGGTTTTCTTAAAAATTAACTTAAAATACCAAGTATCTTATGACACTTGATTGAATACAATCCAATGACGCATTTCGATTTCTAAATATTTACATATATATACTTGTCAAATGTTGAAAAATTATCTAGTTTATATTGGGTGTAATCAGGGACGTATATGTGAGAGAATATATACTCTCTGGCTCAGTCGCTTCATATATATAGTTTGATAATAAAATACTAACATTCATTATACTTAATTTTTTTCTAATTATCAGTATAAAAGTATTTTAAAATGAAGCATTTCCAATATTACAGGTTGTATTAAATATGACTTGAACGTTTATGCATATATGTAATAATGATTTTAAAAAAAGCAAGGTCAGTTTAATGGAATCATTTTAATTAATTCTATATTGTAAGACTAAGTATACAACAAATAAATAATATGCAGTTATATTAACCTAACTTAGAACAAAGTTAAGCCTATGCCAGTCGCATTTATTGTACTTTTAAATCAACCTAATGACTTATATAAAATCTAATATAACTAAAAGGGACAAATATAGATCTTCAGGTAGAATCCTTTACCCTCCAGGCATAATTATATTTAGGTACATGTACCTGACCTGCCTGGGCCACATCCTCACGTACAGAGGTCAAGATAGGGGACACCCGCAGGCTGTCTGTAGTAAGCCAGGTGTGAATTTCTCACCTCCCTCTCCCCCACAGCCATCACTGGCCAAGTCTGATTAAAGGCCTGAGGGCCCTGTTAATTGATTAATGTTTATGTAAGCAAACAGTGTAATATGGCGATGGCTTGATTATCACGGCCTACGATGACATCACAAGCGAGTGGCCTCGTTCTGGGTCACGAAATATGCATAATTTAGAGGTCAGCTCAAATGACCCAATTATACTATCAACACAAATTAACCAGACCACGCGTGCAAGATTAGGTGTTTGAATACGGTTTTAAAACACGTTTTTTACCTCGTATAAAAGTTTCATTTTTCGTTGCACAAATCCTTTAAGGTGTTCCGACATTCCACCACTATAATATATAATTTGTAAAATTACACTAAAGCGCTTCACAACATTTAGATAATAATTTGATACCCACACTGCATAAATAATGAAGTTATTACAATCTAAGCTAATGTGATAATATAAAAAAAATGCATATGAATACGAACTACATCTACTGTAGATAAACAAATATCAGTATATTCATGTCGTCTAAGTTGGTACCCTAATATACAGACGTGAAAAAGTACGTCTTCAGATGAACTAACCGACCTTGATCCCTATAAATCTGATGGTGAATGGCCAATTTGGTCCTTCGCCAACGTTTTCCTGCTATTCTGCGATTCTGTTTTTCCTCGCGCACATTTTCTTTGTACCACGTGGATTTAGGTCTCATGGTGATCACCTTAGTTTGTAGAGGTGCATGCTTTTCAATAAGGGCTTCTATGCCAGACGTGTATGCTTCAACAAGTTCATCAACCCCACCTTCGGTAGATTGAAGAGCAGAAGAAGACTGGATATCGTTGTTGAAATCTGGTATCGACATTTCGCGGAATTTCCGGTAGCTAACCTTTTTCCTGATACGAGCTGGCCTTCTACAATTCAGTGGTGCTCGGATAGCAAAATGATCAAGAGAGGGGTTTCCCTTTACATCACTTAGACATCGATCAATAACTGAAATCGCTCCATGAATGACAGCGTTTTCTTCCCTTGTTATGACCACATCAAGTGTGTGGCCGCGGGTGTGTGTAGCTTCTGTCACATGCATCAGCATTAGAAAGATTGTCCAAGTGAAACTTAAGGTCCCCTGTGATAATTATCTCTTGTGGCACAACAACCTGGTGGTCTGAAATGATAGACCACTCGTCAAATAACACAGTATTTCTGAGACCGTTCTGTTTAGATGGAGAGGCCTGTAAATGATGCACAACCTGGATTGTTTATCACCGGCAATGACAGAGCCAGTCATGTGCTCAAAGTGTGTGAATACCTCATCATGGCTAGGAGAGAGATTTTTCACACTTAGGCCTTTCTTCAACAGAACAGCCACACCCCCACCACGTCTGCCGTCTCTAGCATTGTGGATGAATCCATTACCAGTTGGTATCAGCTCAGCAAGAACTTGGTCATCGATATCTTAACCTAACCAGGTTTCAGTCAGGGCCAGAATGTCAGTGTCCTGAGATGTTATAAAATCTCTGATGGACAATGACTTATTCTTCACCGAGCGGCAGCTTTAAAGATACTAAATTCAGAGGATTGATCAACTTTGAGTAACCGGTTGTTGTTGGCTTTATGACGTGTAAATGTTCGTACGATACTGATGGTATTGGAATCCGTGTGGAATTATCGTATCGAGAATGCACAATAATGTCGATGCACGATACCTCTGTAGGTGCAATGTATCCCTGCAAGAAAGTGTGCGAGGCGGATAGACCATTTCATGTGACTACATTGACGAGATTGTCAGTATTTGTGGGTACAAACACTTGTTCCACGTGATGAAGCACCTAAAATTACTGGCATTTGCCCAGCAACACCCTTTCCTTTGCCCGTGCTCCACGCCTAGTACGCAAATTTTCCCCCAAATTCGATTTCTGACAATCTGCCAAACACGGTTTAGTGATAGCATGACTCACTGGTCTAAGTGCCAGGAGAACAGATCTGCTATACCTAAACATGACTGGGATATTAGCTTGCCATGACGGGGAAAAAAACTACTTGGGACTTTTTCACGTATCTGCTGCTGGTGTCCACTTGTACATTGGTCGCCTCTTTGGTGACACTTACAAAGACGGCATGTATAAATTATTTCTGTGCTGCGAGTTTGAAACCCACCCGAGGCAATTGTCAGGTACTTATCGTAGGTCGGTGTTTTTTCTCCGAGTACTCCGGCTTTCCTTCACCTCCAAAACCAGACACGTCCTTAAATGACCCTGGCTGTTAATAGGAGGTGAAACAAAATAAACCAAAATAGACCAAGTATATTAAACCAGTATGGTCCTTTGTGGAGGGATACCTCCAGCAGTGTTTGAATGTGTCCCGACACAGAGGACCATAAATTTATATTAAACCGAACAAAACTAAAAACATTTGCAAATTTACTTGATAGTTTAATCTACATATAACAATATTATTTTTGTGTCTGTGATCAATTGTTCACATTAATATTGAAATTGACCACACACCCGTTGATATAAGGTGTATATCCCTTCAATGGCAAACTTGTAATATCAGCAGCACAAGGACGCGTATTTTCTTTATCCTCGAGCTTGTTCACACACGTGTCTTCTTTCGCAATAACTCCGGTGGAATTAAGGTTGACATCAATAGGTTCCCCAGCAAGTAGACTGTTCCACTGTTCGTCAGTGAGAACTATTTCTTCCATATTATCAGTGTCAAATGGCTGATATTCAGCATCTTTAACTACTGATATGTCTTCTTGTACTCGACCTGGAACGTCCTGTACCACAACATTTGTTAATGTCAGTGTCAAATGGCTGATATTCAGCATCTTTAACTACTGATATGTCTTCTTGTACTCGAACTGGAACGTCCTGTACCACAACATTTGTTAATGCCATTCTCATTTCCATTTTGTTTTTGCTGATGTTACATTGGTAGGATTTTGGTGAAGTTTCTGATTTATGTCCAGAAACTGCCGTTATATCCCTTGCCCAAAATTTCTTCGATCAAAAACTGTGATAAATGTAGCCCTGATAGAGAGCTTGACCTGTGTTGAAATTGTTTACATCATTTTTGATAAATTGTTCTTTCCAACAGAAACTTTACAGTACTAAACTTGGTCATCGTCGTTGAATGAATCTTTTGGACGTTGCCACAGGTCGGGACATTCAGGATGTAATTTCTCAAGATTCGTTGTGTATGTCAAAACTGGACACAAGGAATGACCTGTTAATATAATGTAACGTGTGTTTAATAGGTTTCAAGTTAGCGACTTTGTAAGAGAAAACGGCGGGATTTACTATTTAGGTCTACATTGCATAGCTAGTTTTTTTTAATTCAAACTCAAATTTATGAATCAAATTAATTTGTTAGTTTTTAGGTTAACAACACATCTGGAAATATCTGGATTTGAGCCTGGATTTGTGTACATTCTGCCTTCTGTTACACTTCGGGATGTGTCATTCCCTCTGTGATTTTTGTCCAATTCATCTGTCACTTGGTACACATATTCCCGCTCCTCAGAATCCACCCGGAGAGCGAGAGTGTTTCTGTTCATCCCTCTTAAATTTTCTCTCCCACGTCTAACAAGGCAAAACATCAAGTCAAACCAGACTTTCTGCTGTAGACCAGTAGGTCTGCTTGGATCGAGAGCCATGATGGTGTAAAGCTTTTTCAATTCTTTATCGTCAATGGCTGGTGTGTGGTCAATTTTACCCAGACCTTTTCTTTTTAAATCTAGACATACTGTCTGGAAAATTTCATTAGCATTTCGAAATTTTGCGTGTTTAATAATAACAATGTCAAGATCTGATTAGAAATACCTCGAAAGGCCAAATCGTATCCTTTTTAACGCTGATAGTTTGTAGGGCGAGCTATCCTTCCTCCTTGCATCCATGTAAAAATTGACAACAGCGCAGCTAGATCCTCCGGACACTACGGCCACTGGTATCAATATCGCGTTCCGATTCAATGATGTAAGCCATTAACGATTGCATGGCACATTTTGTTGCTTTCTTTGTATTGAAAGCATCTTTATCTTTGAGAATTTTAGCAACATAGTTGTCTGTTGACCTACCAAACCTTGCCATGTTTGTTGTTGTCGTTGCAGACAACAATCCACTACCGGTTGCGTTCGACTAAGGAATTATGGGGCTCACGACGGGTTATTCCCCTGGGGTTATTTCCCCCAAAGGTCATTTCTCTGGGGTTATTTCCCAAATGCTCCAATTTCGTTGAAATGTCTCATTTATACAATGTTATGTGATCACGTTTAATCCAATCAGGAAATTGTAAATAAAAGTGAGTTATAATAATATTGTTGTTCGAGGCGCGTTGATTCGGGAGGGAAATGTGACATCATGAATGAGACAGGCAAGTTTAATCGAAATTAACTATAGTGTGACCATCCTATGTGGGAACATTGTTTTTGCGCGATGCTGTATACATAGAGGTTACACAACCAGTGGCTGTTAGATATGGTATTTATTTAACTTGAATTAATTAATTTTCAAAAGTTTTAAAGGACGCTTTTTTCAAATGTTTTTAAGGACTGGCTTTAGCGAGTGTCTTTCGTAACTTTTGAAAATTAACTAACGAAAGTGAAATGAATACCATATCCAACAACCACGAGTCGTGTGACCTGTTTCTACCTCATTTTCAGCCAAAATGTCAGTATGTCATTGAAGTGCATATAAATGAACGGCGGACAATATTGGCGTAAACATATCGGATCGTATTTTCCCGCTAAATGATGAAGACGTCAACAATCACCAAGTGACGTCGTTCCAGTCCAAGTTCACAATTGGCAGCCAAATGAAATGCGTTAAGAGTTTATTCCACGTGTGGAATAGAGAAATGTTATTCAAAAGTTGTTTTGATTATTTGATACCCTGAAAGTTAAACAACACCTACCTAATGTTTTAAATATGTATTTCTACGACGAAACAATAACAGAAAGTCAGACACACGCCTCACAACAGCCGAGCATGTATATTCAGTATAATACTGCTCCAAATGGATTAGTGCAATACTCTATATACCTGTTTTGTAAGTAATGTCATTTTTATATGTTGTAGTCCCTCCCAAGACGGACCTATGGGTTTCGCTACATTGAGGGAGTATATGGTCACCTTACCAATAACATTCACACTCACATCGGAACTGCCAGAGGCTTCGTGGTCAACAAACAGTACTTGGTCACATACAATTACCGAGTATACCACATATCAGGTGTTTAAAGAAAATTTGATGATTTTGGGGGTTACACGGTTTATACTGAAAAAAATGTACACGTATGCAAAGTGCACATATTTCTTTCGGTATATACCGTTTTAACCCAAACAATAATTTTGGTTATATTGTTATTAATTTCTACAGCAAGATATCATTTATTTTTCAATTGCATAATTAAGAAAAAATAGATTTTCTTCTGATATCATGACATATGACATCATATTTGCTTACTGTGGTCACCTTTTTCATCTGACCGTAAAAATATTATATCCTATAAATTATTCGATTTTGAAGTTTACAAATAATTTCAACGCAAAAGGATGACATACTGTTTGTCTGAATTAATATAGTCTTTACTGGCTGTAAAAAGTAGCGAAGTGTATGTTTAAAAACATCAAAAGAATATTCGTAACATAGATGACCAAGCCTCCGACTGTGTCCATTTGCTGGCCGGAGACTTTAAGCGCGAGACGTTTGCGGTACTCTTATCACGCCAGGGTATCACCGTGGTCACAAGCGAAATGTCGGTCACATTGGAGTTTGGTGGAAACGTCTTCCGAGACAACTGTCCTCGTCCGATGTAAGTGAACATGTTAGTTCCAAAAATACAAATGTGCTAATGTGACCTCAATCTATTCCCTGCATAAAAGACATGTTAAATATCAGTGTAATTAATAATAGAAAAGACACATTGTGCAAAATGAGTTGTTGCGTATACGGTATAATCGAGAAACATATCTACTTTAATTCAACCTGTCTAAGAACAAAATGCCTATACTATATGAACTATGCAAATTTGTGTTTAGACGTTTGCCGTTTGGACGTGAAGGGAGTCGCATCCGCGTGTTTAAGCAACATGAAGATGTGATTGTGACTACTAAGTACGGCGTGCAGATTTCGTGCTTTCACCGACGCGACGTGTGCCGCATCGATCTGATGAAAGAACATTTTTCTAACTCTTGGGGATTATTGGGTACCAATGACGCAGAACCAGGATCGGACTTTCAGCTTCCTAATAAATATATCACCCCTGTTGTCAACACATTCGTTCAAGAATACGCCGTAGGAGGTCCGCCTCGGTGCATTTCCCCAGTGTCCCCACATCAAGTAAGAATGGGCGAAGCACTATATCCTCACCCTCCATCCAATACAATGACACAATGCAGTACAGAAATGGCTGATGCATGCCATAAACAGTTTGGGAGGGCGGAACGTTCTGTATGTCATTCTTACAGACCACATCAGCTTCAGCAGTTTTTGGTAAGTTAAAATCTTCTTCAATGTAGCATTTGTTATCGGAGACATTTCCCCTGTGTATCTGAAATGAAAAAACACCAGCGAATCACAGAGAAAATATGCAGATAAAAGTAACTAATACAAAAAGAAAAACGTCTTCGTTGTTGATATACTTGCTTTGATTTTCTTTATCAGGATAACTGTCTCTCCGAAGCCAGAAGCTGCCATAGGGTTACATTTGACGCTTGTAAACACATCCGTGCATACGAATTTCTGTGCCATAGGCTTGTCAATTATGACTCCATAGCCGGTAACATTTTTGTCTTAAATTTGAAAAACAATTACACTAATGTAAAATATAAAAAAAAACTATATATTAGCAATTATTTCAGTGTTTAAAATATATAAATCGTATTTCAAGAAAGTTCATTGTGAGCTTCCGTTTGCATGTTTTGACTAACTTTTATTCTTCAACGGCTAACAGCTTATTTGTCATTTGTTATCTGGTATATTTTACAAATCAAACCTTCGGCTTGATAGGCTTTGGATGACTACAGACAATGTTCTGCTATACAAAGATAGAACGAAGAACACCTTTTATATTTCAGTTAACTGTAGCAAAGACACTGCATCAGAAAGAGATAAGGGCAGTCGGCGGCCGGTAGATGTCGTGATGATTGTATCTGATGCTTTGGAGCCATTACGATCCGATATTGAGGCCCATATCGAGACTTTACTGCACGTTGTTAAAAATAATATCCGTAACGTACAGCTTGGAATTATCGGATACGGAGGAGATACACAAATAATAGATGCATTAGATCCCATGGTCTCCACAAGGTAGGTCTATTTTGTCAATCAGATGACCTGTATAATTGTAAATGTTTTTTTTTTCAATTAATATATTTGTCAATACCTATCCCCAACAAGTAGGTTTATCAATGTCTATCCTTCATTGTTTGATGATTTGTTGGAATGTCCCAAACAACGAAAAGTTCATAAGAATTCAATCGCCATGTTGGCCTGTCAATATGTCCCCTATCTCCCGTGCAACATGGTAGGTGTTCTCCTTTTAGCAAACGAGGATTATTTGTTGTTATTTTTCATTACATGTTAACCCCCCCCCCCCCCCCCTAAAAAAAAAATAAAAAGTATCTGTTTTTATGTAATACCTTAAAACTTTCTCCAATGTCGTAAAAAACTGTTTCGAAGCACATTGTTATGCCAAGGATTTGTGGTGTCTTTGATTAGTTAATCATTCTTTTTGGGTTTTTCGTCATCTTCGTTTGGAATTATCTCTGTCCTGTTATTCAGTATTTATATTGCCATGTGTAACACAAAGTCTTGTTTGCGTTGGTAAGGTAGAAAAAATACGCCTGCTTCCTCTTTATTCAATTTTTCTTCATTTTTGATTCAACCCAGCAGCCAAAGACCAAGTTACGATTGATAAAAACGATTTTGTCTAAATTTTACACAAATGTTTACAGCTATTTAATGGAATTTTTACAGCTGAATGTTTGCGTATGTTTAAGACACATGGTGAGCTTGGATACGTTGGATGTTGGTTCGTCTTATTCTCCATGGAGAAGTGCGTGGAAGAAATTTCCAAATGTTGTTACAATGAATGATGCATTGGATATGGCTGCAAGTTATCCTTACCGAATGAACACCCAGAGAGTAGTCATCGTATTATCTAGGGAGGTAAGTAAGCACGGTACACAATTTGTACAAATTATAATCCAGGGAGGTAAATAAGCATTGTGCACACTTTGTACACATTATATAGGTGTATTATCCAGGGAAGTAAGTAAGCACGGTACACACATGTGTACACATAATATAGGTGTATTATACAGGGAGGTTAGTAAGCACGGTACACACATGTGTACACATTATATAGGTGTATTATACAGGGAGGTAAGTAAGCACAGTACACATATGTGTAAACATTATATAGGTGTATTATACAGGGAGATAAGTAAGCACAGTACCCACATGTGTACACATTATATAGGTGTATTATATAGGGAGGTAAGTAAGCACGGTACACACATATGTACACATAATATATGTGCATTATCAAGGGAGGTAAGTAGGCACAGTACACACATGTGTAAACATTATATAGGTGTATTATACAGGGAGGTAAGTAGGCACGGTACACACATGTGTACACATTATATAGGTGTATTATACAGGGAGGTAAGTAAGCACAGTACACGCATATGTACACATTATATAGGTGCAGTCACGTGCGAGTTTCTTATGTTTATAATTTAAGGTCTCACATAGTAAACAAGTAAGAGGATTTGAACTGTTTATCTGACTGCCTTGCTACGTCATATATTGAATTGATATTACTAAAACGGAACCTTTATGTTACTCGGCATTATGAAAACATTTGTAATGAAAAAAAAAAAAAACGTGATAAAGTAAAAAGCTCGCTGCGCCAGACATTGCGCACAACTTGCCGAATGATTTTTAGTTGCACAGTCAATGAATTAATACATTTATTTATTTCAGATTCAAACATCTAACAATAGTATATATATATGAAATTACTAATAAAACAATCCTCATTAAAGTAAGATATAATCAGTCTCTTAAGGCTTATTGAGAGAGACACAATAATATGATTAAAATGTATTTTAAAACGCTGTACACAAAAAGATAATAAGATGGGACTATTCCATGCTATTTAAATAGTACGAGGCGTGTTCCATAAATAATGTCATCTGTGCTTTATTTCGTTTGTTTACCCCACTATTTGTAGGTGGGTAGGTAAATTTAGTGCTTTGCAGCAGCAACTGAAAGTGCTGCTCACCCAGGTCGTCCTGCAACAACTACGACCAAAGGTAACATAGAAAAAATCCGAAATATCCTCCAAACTGATGCTCGATTCACCGTAAGACAATTGGCTCAAATGACAAACTTGTCGTTATTAAGAATTCATGCAATTTTGAAGAAACATCTAAAACTTAGAAAGATAAATGCAAGATGGATACCCCATTTGTTAACGGATGAGCAAAAGAAGACGCGTGTAAAATTGGCAAAAAAACTTCTCAAAATGTACCCAAAATATAGTAAAAAGGCTTTTGATAATATAGTCACTGGTAATGAGACCTGGGTGTATTGTATTGAACCAAAGCGGAAGGTTGCCAACCGAATATGGGCAACTAAAAATGCCAGACGCCCAAGTATTGCCAAACGAATACGAACGGTAAAGAAGGTTTTGTATGCTATTTTTTCACTAATAAGGGTCCAGCTATTCAAATCCCGCTGCCAAAAGGCAGAACTGTCACAGGCAAGTTCTATAAAAACGTTGTTCTGAGAAAGTTGAAGAACTACTACAAAAGTCGCCGCCTCAAAACATGACTTAAGTATGTCCGACTTTTGCATGATAATGCACCCGCTCACAAGGCACGTATTGTGACTGACTTTTTGGAGTCATAGAAGGTTACCGTCCTTCCGCACCCTCCGTATTCGCCAGACTTGGCCCCCTGCGACTATTTTCTCTTTCCAAAACTTAAATATCATTTCTCTGGAAGGAGATACAATTCGAGAAATGCCCTTGGATCTGCTGTTTATCAGTGTCTGATGGGTGTACCCATTGAAGAGTATGAAAAATGCTTCCAAAAATGGATTGACCGGCTAAAAAGGTGTGTTCTGGCTGGAGGAGAGTATTTTGAAGGGCAGAGCAAATTAAAATGAACAAAAGCACTTCCACTTCCGCTATATGAGCACCGATGCAAGTGACATTATTTTTGGAACACCCCTCGTAAGTAGCAACGTTATGTTACATCTAAATAGCTAAAGCAGTTTTCTTCTTCTCCTCTACATTGCAAATATAGTAAACCCCCACTTACTCAAATACGCGGGAACCTGATCAATATTTCGATGAATAATGGTATTCAAGTAATCCGAAGTTGGTTTAACATTTATAAGCTATGTCGGGATCAAACGAACTATACGATGAACGAGGAGTATTCGAGTAAACCTGGTTCGAGAACTTGGGATCGAACTGTTTAGTATAAATAAGGTTTGGTGGAGAGTTTTCTGAAATATGTTTGAATTGATAACAAATACCAATGCAACTAAGATGAATGTACCTATTTTCATTGTCAAAAAGAGGCGAGCGTAAAATATCATACAAATCCAATTCTAATAAAAATGAACCTCGTTTGCAATTTCACGGTTTGTACGCACCAGATTAGGGCGTTGTGCGCACGCAACTTTTATACATGCCTTGTGCGGTCAAGTGACAAGTTCGTCATTCATCCATATGTGTAATAACGATTAAAGATCATTTCTCATGTATATTTCTTTCAACAGAAGTCTTCGCATAATTTACTTGTCATCTTAATTTTCGTTCCAGAATCCAAATATCACAGTTGATGTAAAAACAAAATATGAGAATTCGAATATGATAGTGAATTCGTTTGGGGACTACGAGGCTGTGAATCCCGCTGACAAAGTAAATGGCATAAACTGGGACAGTACCGTTATATACAGGGATTGGTTGTCGACATACCGAATATTGCCCCTGCCAGAGGTAAGATCCAAACGAGCGCAGCATTTTTGTGCAACATCAAATATTTAAAATTCCCATTTTTACGTCAAGCTACTCTTTATTACAGATGGCTTTGCTGAAAAACCATCGTCGGATACCCATGGTTGATCTCACTTCGCTAACTCACTCATCACCCGTGGGCAAACTCGCCGAGAAATCCTCGTAAAATATGGTAATTCGTATATTAGAACGGACCAATCAGAAAATCCGATATGTAATTCGGAACTCCCCAGTTTGAAGACCCGTTTCCTGGTACACCATACACAACAATGGCTGCGTCCATAGGCAAACGGCGTGCAAACGGCGAGTAGAAGACGTGTTCACAACGATGGCAGCGTCAATTAAGTCTTGTGAATTTTGTTTAAAAATCATACGAGACAAGTCTTACAGGTCGTTGACTTCAAAAACAAGTCAATACCAATACAGTGCTACTTATCTAAGTTATGCTTCCGTATAGATTATATAACGCTATTGCTGTTTGGTTTAAAATCCCATCGCGAAACTGCACTGGAACCAATCAAATGCTTCGTACATATTAATTACCTACGAGGATTTTCGGCGAGTTTGCCCACGGGTGATGAGTGAGTTAGCGAAACGAAATCAACCGTGGGTATCCGACGATGCTGAAAAACTAGTTCAAACAATTCATTTATCTAAAAAAATGAATATTTTTTAAGTCATATATTAATCAAAAGGAATGTGGGCAAAGAAATAAGAGAATACCGAAGCGTTAACAAAATCATAATCTAAAATCAAAATCGATTAGACCAGGGGCAAAATATGAACAAAAGTTCACATGGACATTTATATGGAGACTCTTGTAAAAGTACAAGATAATAAGACCAGTTGTTCCGCAAGAGTAAGCGTTTTCTGCTTCATCGACGACACCCGCCATTTAAATCTATGTCGCATCCAATTAAACATCCAGTTCTAAAAATCAAAACCGAGTATCATTGTCAATCACATCAAGACACACTAAGGAGCATACTCAAAAACGTCCATCTTCATATCACTTAAAGATACAGAATATTTCTCAATGAGACAAAGATGGCGACCATAAAACTTGCCCGTAGTTCTGATCAACCTGCATCTCCCGAATCCTTGTGTTGTTAGTTTTTTTGTCAACAGTCGACATCGATCACGAAAATCCCAATATTTAGAGCAACCCCTAGAGTATCGAAGCAACTGCGACATTTAAACACCATATGTTGGAGAAGCAGGGATGTTACTAGCAAGAAATGGAAAGTTCAGGATAGGAAAATTGAAATCATTACGTTTATCGTATAGCTTAGAAGTAAGCTGTCCTTGTTGGTTGTAGTTTAAATAGAGATCGAGGTAAGCAGCTTATGTAGAAGAGTCTGTTGTGTCCTTTATGTAACAAATGTCGCGGTAAAACTTAAGAGATTTATACGAAAAAGAGAGATTGTAAATATTATATTTGAGCTATACATGTAACTTTGAATGTTACAAAACACACAAATATATCAGGTCTATATATTTGATGCACGTGGTCTAGTGGTAGGACGCCGGGCTCGTGATTTTGAATATCCTCCCTATATATCAAATAGATTTTGCTGACAAAAACAGTCTCATATTTTAAACTTCTTCTCGAATTCTGCCAAAGGGATTCAGTTCAAAATTGCCTAAGGTAATCTTGAGGTACATGTAGTCATGACTTAAGGGTGTTAATATGAAGTTGGTCTGAAATCCAATATTGCCGCCATAACGTCATACCTTAAAATGTATAAATAGCCATAACTCAAAAACCATTAAACGTACAGCTTTTCAAAGGTATATTATTGTATGGGGAAAACATTTTGCTTCTTCGAGTTAATACAAAATATGTCTAGTGAAAAAGTTCGTTAGTGGTCAAAGGTAAATCTATTTTTAGAATTTTTTTTAATTTTCAATATTTTCGAAAAAATCCAATATGGTCGCCATGAGGATGTATATTAAAATGTATAAATGATTAAAACTTAAAACTGTTACACTTACAGATTTTCTAAAGCTATATTATGATAATATGCATCTCGGAAAATTTTCTTTTCTTCAAGTTATTACAAAATATGTCTTGTAAAAAAGGTCACCATAGGTCAAAATTAATATAATTTTTTAAAATTTTCATATTTTATTATTTTCGAAAAAACTTTTCACATGTCAATTCAAAATGTCATTTTGATGAATTTGATGTTTTCAGTGTTCCTGTAACACATGCTGTTTCCGGTGTACGCCATTTTGATTTGTTTTCCTATATATTCTATTTTAAAAATCGTTTCACATTTAAAATTTCTTCTCCAATTCCACAAGTGGCATTCAGCTTGTAATTCCACAAAATGACTATGAGATGGTACTGACCCAGCTTTGTTATTTTTGGGTAGGTCCGAAATCCAATATGGCCAACGACGCATATCTTAAAATGTATAAATGGTTATAAATCAGAAACTGTTTTTTACTTTTTGAATCTATATTACTAAAGAATAAATCCGGGGAATTTTTTTCTTCCACAAATTAATACAAAATATGTCAAGTTAAAAAGTCACCAGAGGTCAAAGTTAATCTACTTTTAGAATTTTTTCATTTTTTATCATTTTTGAAAAAATCTTTTACAGATGAAAACAACAAGTCATGCCGATGATACTGATACCTTCAGTTTTACAGTAGCACTGCCCATTAAGGAAATACGCCATCTTGAAAAAAATCCCTACATATTCTATATTGGCCGACATTTTGATAATGTTCATAATACTTGTTCTACGCGTAAACCTAAAGCATCCACTTGATATTGAAATGCTATCTTGGGGTTAAAGTTGAAAATCGCTGTTTTGGGTAGCAAACTTACAAAAACTTCTTCTCAAGTTCTGCAAGGCCTAGAACCTTGATATCACAAATGTGAAATGTCAAGGTCATGGTTTTCAGGTTTGAAAATATGAATGACCCTGATCCACTTTCAAGGTCATAGAGCTCATTTATTTTTAAACCTTTAAATGACAATTTATTCATTACCAGAAGATATAAAGTGATGATATTTCGTCAGCATCATACTGTGACCATTTGCCATTAAATTTAATGAGGAAAAGTTGTCCGAAAAATCAACTTCCGGTTTTGGGTAGGGGTCAAATTTTAAGTTTTTCGTTTGGTAACAAACTTCGAAAATATGTTAAGGTTATTGCCAATTCATGGTCTTGGGGAATAATTAGTAAATTATGTTAAAGTTACCTCCCTCTTACCAAAGGACTAAATCGATCAAAGGGTGGCAAAAGCCCGTCAAATTGTTTGCCAACAATTTCTAGTTATTATTATTATTATCTACATATTACGGTTCTGTTAGTTATAGAAGAAACATTGGCAAAGAAATACTGTAGGTCTATGTAACATAATATGTGCTATTGGATAAATAAATGTAGGTTACAATTCGTAGTTCTCCTTTTATTATTGAAATCAATGGAGCAGGATAATATGTATCTTTGAATCTTTGATATCTTCATGGATTCAGAATATTAGCATTGAGTCTATTTGCGAATTTCTATATATTTCCAATCCGACTATCATGCTTAATTACAGTGCCATTAAATTACAACTATGTTATTCAAAACTCTTTTTAAATTTCAGTTGAACGAAAGCATTAGATACGTTTTTTGACTTCGGTTTCAGAATGTACATATACATTATAATTTAATATCACATGAAATTCAACATAATGTTAAAGACAGTAAATGTGTTCAGTCAGTAGTTATGTCGATATATTCCGTTATTGACTACAACGATATCCTATATTTACACATTCTTTTGTAATGAAAGACATAGAGAATCATTTCTAAATTCTAGTTCATATGATGTAGTATTAACGTAAACAGTGCTTTATGCAGCTTTAGAATAATCAAGTGGATTTTGATGATGTGAACACTGTTAAATTATAATAATATATGAAACTACTTGAAATAATAATTTCAAAAGACTGGTTAACGACACCACGAATACTTCAATGACTAAAATGTATATGTGGTGACTTTGTTTACAGGGACGCCTTGTGGAGCTAGTAGTAGCCACTAAGGGAGCCGTCTTCAATGCCGACGCGGTCATCGAACGTCGCGAAAAGAGGCTGCGGTTTATTGTCAAGCACATCAAAGAACAAATCAAGCTCAATAACTTTTGCTAGCATTTTTGTGTAACTCTTTTATTTAGGTCTCAAATAAGTTTTGTGTCTGCAAGTTAATCGCTATTTATGTTTTCTGTTTCCACTTTTGAAAATGACTATTCTGATTAACCCAAACAGGCCATTAACAATAGATATGAATATAATACACGCTCTCGTGGTGACATGCTATCTTGTCAACCTAGTTAAATGACCTTCTTTCCAAATTGAAACACAATTTAGCCTTGTATACACGTAGTAACATTTCGTTTTCACATGAATCATCTTTTATAATTGTAAAATTTTATAAAGTTTATAAAATTTCATACAAATCGACATGGGGATGCCAAAGTTAAGTGACGCAATGCACTATTGTTTTTGTTTCCATGTGGTCGTAATTATTGTTAGAGTTGTTTGTCTCTTTCTATTCCAGCTATACTAATCAATGAGGGTGAAATCAAACTTAAGGAAAAGATTAAATAAAATAATAAGTATTGCGACAGTCGGGCTACTTTCGTTTTTGAGTTTAGTTTGAAGCAGAAACGTGCATGTAAAATACTATTCAACGAAAACTCAGTTTGGTATTAAATTAGCTTGACAGCTACAATTTTCATCAGAACTTTTGAACCAATGTGAATATAGTCAATTATACACTGGAGTCTTTAAGTTATAATAATTGCTGAATATCGTTTCGATAATTTTTACTTGATCATGTTATATTTATCGATGAATAGTTGTCGACATGTTTTTGTCCATTGTATCATAAAACTACACATCAATGCAAATATCATTGTAACCGTTACCTCGATTTCAACATCCATCAGTTATTATATCTTTTAATAGGTAGGGTATTACATTTTGATGGAAACATATAAAAACATATGTAGCGTCAATTTGTATAAGTAGTGAAGAAATTGCAACTTATTTGTGAATTTCATATTTCATTTTAATTTTCACCAATATAATTGTACATTGATTCGTTTGTTATTAAAAACTATGTTGATACCAGGAAATTTAATTTTGAAATAGCTGTACACATATTATAATGTTAAGAAGCGAATTACATCTTTGTGAAGTAAAGATGAACTAACTCTATAAAACATTGACACAGATGCCAGTTTACCCGTAGCTTATTCCTGAATAGTTATATCAAGTCAACGGCGAAATTGATACGGCGCACAAATGTATTTTACCTGTTCAGGGTGAAAATGTGTTTCATATACTCATTATTAGTGTATATCAGCAATAGCTAATGCTTTACACTATGTTATCCTCACTTTCATTATGTATTATATATTGATGATGATTTTTCTGTATGTTTGATTAAATATGATTACTTTAAATAATCAAATAACTCTGACTGTGATTTGGGTGAAAGGCCAATGCATGAAAGTGATTTGGGTGTTTTGGAACTTGCAGAAAAGTGACTGATTACAAATATCGACAAACACATGCGAAATATATCGATGTAAGTAAGACATCATACCATAAGCATTAATAAAATTGAAACAATATCAGCTTTGTTGTATATATTGATAATAGTGTTCAGTATTCATGGTGCTGTATAAGCAAATGTTTGATTTTGAGGATTTGCTACAATCACCGCAATCTAATAATCCTCCAAATCGAAGGTTTGTTTGCGATGCATCCTAATTGCAGCTATGGTCAAGCGACTTTGACTGACACTGACACATAAAATTACCTATTCCTGATTATAATTATAATTATTTTATATTATAACCAATAATTCCTATAATTTCCGAGTATATTACATTTCAGGGTCTTTAATGTTTTTTTTCTTAATGACATATTAACTGTAAAAGTCATTTAAAGACATGGGCCAGTACTCATTAACCCGTTGTCGTGCCCAAGTATTGATTTTGTTTCTCATGCATAGATTCCGTGCTTGAGCACGATAATAATTTCATGAATACGGTCCAGGTAATTAAAGAACAAATTTGATTATTTTGAGAGTTATATGGTAGATAGGGAAAAAAACCTGATTGCGCAAAAAAAGTAAATACAGTCAAACCTGTCTTAAACGACACCTCTATATAAAGAACACCTGTCTATCAAGGACAGACTCGACAGACTCATCATTCCCACACAGTGCAATTGACTATATTGTTAACATCTGTATTAAGGACGCCTGTCTAAAAAGGACACTTTTGCTCCCCCCCCCTTGGGTGTCCTTGTAGACAGGTTTGGTAATATAAAACATGGAAAGACATACTGTTCTTATTTCCTATCTATCTATAACAAGCGATTTTCATATAAATGTTTCGATTAAGAAATTAACAAATAATCGAAACGGATTACATTCCATTTTTTATTAACAGTTTTTACTGACTAAAACAACTGACAAAGTTCATGTTAAAAAAAATATCCCTGCAATTATAAAAAAAAAACAATCGTGTCATAGATGACCACGCCACCGACTGCGTCCATTTGCTGGCCGGAGATTATAAGAGCGAGACGTTTGCGGTACTCTTATCACGCCAGGGTATCACCGTGGTCACAAGCGAAATGTCGGTCACATTGGAGTTTGGTGGAAACGTCTTCCGAGACAACTGTCCTCGTCCGATGTAAGTGAACATGTTAGTTCCAAAAATACAAATGTGTTAATGTGACCTCAATCTATTCCCTTAATAAAACAAAATATACAATGCGACCTCAATCTATTGCCTTAATAAAACAAAATATACAATGTAACCTCAATCTATTGCCTTAATAAAACAAAACATACAATCTGTCCTTCAGAACCTTTAATATATGTATCAAATTCACTAAAATGAAATATACACCTTGTGAGATGACTATGCACGATGTACATTTGTGTTTAGACGTTTGCCATTTGGATCTGAAGGGAGTCACATCCGCGTGTTTATGGAACGTGATGATATGATTCTGACTACAATATATGGCGTGCAGATTTCGTGCTTACACCGACGCGACGTGTGCCGCATCGATCTGATGAAAGAACATTTTTCTAACTCTTGGGGATTATTGGGTACCAATGACGCAGAACCAGGATCGGACTTTCAGCTTCCTAATAAATATATCACCCATGTTGTCAACACATTCGTCCGAGAATACGCCGTAGGTGGTCCGCCTAGGTGTATTTCTCCAGTGTCCCAACATCTAGTAAGAATGGATGATGCACTACATCATCACCCTCCAGCCTATACACAGGCACCATGTAGTACAGAAATGGCTGATGAATGCAATAGACAGTTTGCGAGGGCAGTAAATTCTTCATGTCATTCCAAAATACCACATGAGCAGTTCTTGGTAAGTAAAAAAGATATTTCTATGTAGCATTTGTAATAGTATATATTTTATTGTTTATTGATGAATTGGAACATATCTGAAACCATAATGAAAATGAAAATTAAATTGAAAAGCTGACTTACAGTGAAATAATGTTTTCGGCATACTTTATTTATTACTAAATTAAAAATGGGCAACAATGTGTGTGTGTGGGGGGGGGGGGTTGAGGTTGTGTGTGTTATGTTCAGTTGTTACTATATATAAAAAGGATACATTGGTATGACAAATTTGCATCGATGCAAAAAGAATAACCCTGGTTTCTGACATTGTACTTTATCAGGATAACTGTCTTTTGGAAGCCAGAAGCTGCGGTCGGGTTGCATCTGATGCTTGCAAACACATCCTTTCATACGAATATGTCTGCCATTTGAAAGTCAGTTATTACTCAATTACGGGTACGTTCCTTTGTGAAATCAATATATAATTCCAAAATAAGCTATTTGATATGTATTACTTATGTGACAAAGAAATTCAGATGATGTAAATTATTTCATTTTGACTTATTTTTACGAAACTTTATAATGAGGTACATTGTTGAGATTCCTTTCTTATTCTTCAATATATTAACGTCATGCTTAACGGTGTGTTTGTTGTATTCTGAGGAAGATTACAGATTAAACACTTGTTTTGACAAGCTGCTAATGAATCTTGGACCGAGAGACAACTTTTCTTTTTCAGTTAACTGTAATAAAGACACTGCATCAGTGAACGGTCAGGGCAGTCGGCGGCCGGTAGATGTCGTGATGATTGTATCTGATGCTTTGGAGCCATTACGATCCGATATTGAGGCCCATATCGAGACTTTACTGCAAGTTGTTAAAAATAATATCCGTAACGTACAGCTTGGAATTATCGGATACGGAGGAGATACACAAATAATAGATGCATTAGATCCCATTGTCTCCACAAGGTAAGTCTGTAATGTCTATCAGGACAAGCAATTTGTCAATGAGTCCTACCAAATGATTTAATCAATATCTATCCATTATAAAGAAGTTTTATCAATGTTTATCTCGACAATTTGTTGTTTTATCAGTTACGGCTTACATGGAAGATATGAGCAATTAAGTTATCCATACGCCATCTAACGTCGGATATACAGCTTAAAAAGATGACTTACTCGGGTACTATATGTCTTGATAAAATCCCTCACAGCTGTACCCTTGTTATGAAAATAACGGCAACAATTGTGGTATCTTTGATGAGTTTATAACTCCATTTGGTTCTTATGTACTGTCTTTATCGCATTAAATGTTGCCATACGTAACACACACTCTGGGTTGTAGTAGAGCACCCCTGTTTCCTCTTTGTTAATCTTTTGCCCTGTCGAGAAAGATACATGGAATTGCATATGTTTAGCAGTCCAAGACGAAACAAAGGTACAAAGTTACGATAAATACTTGATAGTTTTGCTTTAAACATTTACATTAAATGTTTACAGATATTTTTTTTTAAATGAATGTTTACATAATTATGTTTAAGATACATGGTGAGCTTAGATACGTTGGATGTTGGTTCGTCTTATTCTCCATGGAGAAGTGCGTGGAAGAAATTTCCAAATGTTGTTACAATGAATGATGCATTGGATATGGCTGCAAGTTATCCTTACCGAATGAACACCCAGAGAGTAGTCATCGTATTATCTAGGGAGGTAAGTAAGCACGGTACACAATTTGTACAAATTATAATCCAGGGAGGTAAATAAGCACGGTACATACTATATAGTCATCGTATTATCTAGGGAGGTAAGTAAGCACGGTACATACTATATAGGCACAGTCACAGGTGTTTGTCGTATGTCCATCTTTAATGTCTCATTTTATACAGATACGGGAATTTGAACAGTATTCTGACTGCCTTGATATGTAAAACGTTGATTTAGTGGTCTTTATCCGGGCTCCTAACGTAACTTATCGAAGTTGGAAACGAATGTAATTTTGAATTATGTAAGGTCCAATTATGTTTCCATTACGTCAAATAGTATAAGATATCCCCTCTATGTACCAGACACAGGTTAGGTAAACCTCCAGTCACTCATAAAACTGTTATATACCTGTTATATAACAATGTTGAACCCGAACTCATGCTGGCCACTAGCGGTCGCTATATAACTGTGTACCAGAGCTGAATAATTATAATCTGAAATACTGTAATGAGAGATATTTATACGCAGTGCACACCTGGTCTTATTCTCTTTTACTTCCATGAGGGTCTCCATGTAAATCTTTTCTTTGTTCATAGTCTGCCCCCATTTTAATCGATTTTGAGTTCGGATTATGGTTTGGTTAACGCTTTGGTATTCTCTGCTTCACCTTTTGTACCAATTTGCTGTTTTGTGTTTTGCTGTTTTGTGTGGAACCAAGTGCCAAATGTTCGCACGATTGTTAATGCGCAGTTGTGCGCATTATATGTGGACGGTGTGTATACACAACTTAAATGTCCTATGCTGTAAAGAAAGGCTAGTTTCTGGTGATTCTGATGACAAATTAGTCTTTCCATCCATCTTTGTATTATGTTACAAAACTAACCATATGTCTTTCTGTCATCGGTATTTATTGTACATTTGCTATTTAATTCTTGTTTCAGAATCCAAATATTACGGATGATGTAAAAACAAAATATGACAATTTAAATATAATAGTGAATTCGTTTGGGGACTACGAGGCTGTGAATCCCGCTGACAAAGTAAATGGCATAAACTGGGACAGTACCGTTATATACAGGGATTGGTTGTCGACATACCGAATATTGCCCCTGCCAGAGGTAAGATCCGAACAATCTGAAACATCGAATATTTGAAATATTTCCTATTCAATTTCAATGGAACGAAATAGAAATAATTTTAATCGATTTCATTTTACAAACAGAGTTCATATACAGTACAATTATTATAAAATGAAGTATCTATTAATATATTTGAAAGGTGCAGCACATGTGTGTGTCACGTCATCTTTAATGTTAGGGGGTTGCAAACTCTGCCGAGGTTTGCTGGAGCCTTCATAGCCACACTTAATCTCATTTAAGTAGTGGCACGGTACATAATATACACATGTTCGTAGTACACGATTTGAAATTATACAAAACTAGTTTAATTTTACTTCAAAATGGTGCAGTTTAATTCCTTTTTTCGGCATATATTATCTGTTAATAAATTTAAAAGGTGCAGCACATTTGTGTGTTACGTCATCCTCAACGTCTAGATTTAAGATTATGAATGTATTGTAAAAGAAAACAGTGAGTTTTATAATCATGGGGACAGTGCCAGAATATTAAGATATGGAAATGCTTGCGTTTAAAATTTTCTAGCATTAGTAGCGCTCATATCTTTTAGTGAAAATTATAATTTTGCAAGACAGATTAACTTAACCACACCAAGGATACTTCAATAAATGAAATATTGATGTTGTGACTTTGTTTACAGGGACACCTTGTGGAGCTAGTGCTGGCCACAAAGGGAGCCGTCTTCAATACTGACGCGGTCACCGAACGTCGCGAAAAGAGACTGCGGTTCATTGTCAAACACATCAAGGAACAAATCAAGCTGAATAACTTTTGCTAGGATTTACAGTGTAACTCTTGTTGTGTGTATGCTACTTAATCGTTTTTATGTTTTCTGTTAAACGTTTTAATACTTCAATAAGAACAATTACTCGCAGTCTGCGGCTTCATACGCCAAAAGCCATCCCCTACCCCTCCAATTATGATGATAGGCTAACATAATGAGCTACCATCAATACTACACTTTATGCTTAACTATTTCGCTTTCATGTGAATCGAAATAATCTTTCAGGTGATATTGTTTGGTATTAATGCCTACCAAACGCTTCATGTAAAGATCAAACTTTTTTCCCGAGAGTACTTCTCTATATTTCGAAATTGCTCCCTGATGCAATATGCTGTGTGACAGTTCCCGTCATTTTTTTCAGTCTTGCTGTATATTTTGTAAGCTGGAAGATGAGCGTCTCAAGTTCCGAATAACAACATTATGCCTTTGTCTACATGCAAGTGATTCCTAATTAAAATTTTGGATTATTTCTTGACAGGTAATGTGGTATGTTATTAATAATGATTTGTCGCAAGTTTTTTGCGATTTTAAATTTGATTTCTCGCTAACAATACTGATAAATACGGTTACCGAAACTCTTTAGAAACCTACTCGAAACACTTAACTAGAATTTGTTCAAATCAACGTTTATTGTTTATATATATTGCTATTTTATATTCATCATTGACTACATATAAAGCTTTATAACTTCTTTGGAAAAGTTTTGATGCACTAATATTCTCTAAATTTGAAACAACGTCGAGTAATATCCCGTTAACTGATGGTTTCTTTAAATACGAATGCTTTATAGGCGTTTTTTCTAAGGGTTTTACTATTCGCCCTAACGTTGCATGTATTTAAATATGTATTAGCTGGGCATATTGACAGAATAAGCTTGTAGAAGTGAGCGAATACATATATCGATATCCTATTCAAACTAGAGAGTAACTGAGGGAAGTGTCGTATAGGTGAAGATCGTCTCGCAAACAGATTCTTATTAACAATTTAAGCTCTTGTAATATTCGTTGATTGACCGCCTGGTGTTTTCATTAATAAAGGAGTTGCGTTATATGCATTATAACCGCAGTATTTTTATCGGATGCAAGGAACAGAAGAGTAGAACAGCATCATTTAGTAGAAGGACGAACTGTAATTGCGTACTTTTCATTTGAATGCAAACTAATGAAGTATGCATTTCTTTTTCGATTCATCAAATTTGGTTTTTAGTTCGAGATTTATAAATTTTAGTTATCTCTTTCACTGATTAATATTAGTTGAAATAATTTTGTAAATGTCATCATTAAATAAAAAAGCAATTCAAATATCTGTGTAACCGTTGGTGCGATTGCAACGTCAAACAGTTTTAAATTTGTTGAACAGTGTAGCTATCATATTATGATGGTAAACTGTACTAGCGTTAATTTGTATTAACAGTAAACAAACCATAACTAGTTAGTGTAATTCATATTTTCTTTTAATTTGACCAATCAAACCCGTTGTAGATTGTTACATAATGCCCATATACAACAAAATACAAATGACCTTTGTGATAAGCGATCATATTTAACTATATTTTTAAAATTATCATTTTTTACATAAAAACAATGTACATTGAATAAGGAAATGTTTACATATTTTGATAAATACTAGTACATTTTCTGTATATAGTGGATACAAAACATGTATACTTCATGCATTTTGATAAACAGCGTTTTCTTTGTATACGACATTTATGTGAGATAGACAATTGATTGTTTCCATATTTTGATATAATGATATCAATTGAAGTGAATCAATCATTTTCTGAATGAAGAGTAACAACATCAAATGTGTTCACAAGTGTAGTTAACAATTTTTGTTTTGTTTTAATAGATGTCCGAAAGCATAAATACTATCCTTTACAACTGTATCCAACTATTGTGTCGATCGAAATAATGAAAAGTTTGTTTCTTTTGTAAAATGTATTACCCAATACCGAGTGGCTTTATGTCAGCTGAATGCATTATGTGGTGGAAAAACCTATTGCTCATGTAAACGAACTATATATGTACATGTATATCATCATTTTAATCATTTTTATAGTAAACAAATGAGATGTATAGATGTTTTGTTTATTCGAAAAATAGTTGAGTTTCATCATTTCTAACTAATAAATTCTGGTGTTTTTAATCATAAACACCTGATGATAATGGTTTACATCAATTTTCCTCTGGTAATTTTGCATTTAATTTTATACCAGAAAAGTTATTTTTATAACATAAAATGTAAACAGTAGGTTATTTACTCAGTCAGTCCTACTGAACAATAAGCTTTAAGTACACACAATAAGATGTTTATACATCGGCGTGCAAAGTAGTGCATACTGAAACTTTATACTGGGATGTTTTCTCGTGGTGAAACTTTCTGTTTCACTCTTTGTAGCGTGACTGAGTTATCTGCGAGACTTAAAATGGATTCACTTAATACAGTATATTGCAATATCAAGTCAATGATAGTATAAACGGCGTGCCAGATTCTACACCAGTTTTATCAAATATCAGTTGTTGTATAGGGTGAAAATATGATGCGAGGGAGGATTCATAATTAACACTAGTTGCTGTGTAATGAAATAGTGATATACACATGTCAACATAATAGCAATATTCAAATTAAAAATTAAATGTTATTATTATATTCATCAGCATTTGCATTTGACTTCAGGTAGAGTTTACAACATTACAAAGCCACGTTCCGTGTACGTACTCTACCTATTTATAGGTGTCATTGATTTCTCAATGTGTCTTACTAGTTTTAAAAGTTTCATAAACCTCACGTTCATAATGTTTAATATGTAGATAATTAGTTTTGTATGAATGTGATTAATTATGGCAGTTTAGCTTCTGCACGAGTCAATACACTATGATTGTGCTTGGATAAAAGACCACTGTATGAAATTAGTGTGGATGTAGGGGGACTTGCAGAAAAGTGACTGATATTAAATATCGACAGAGCCAAGCGAAATATATCGATGTACTGAAACTGTAATTGTATTTATTAATAAAGTTGAAACAATATCAGCCGACATCTTTGTTATATATATATTTATTGATAATATTGTTCAGTTATCATCTATCCACGATGTTGTATAAACGAATGCTTGATATTGAAGAGTTGCTACAATAGCCGCAATCAAATGATCTTAAAATCGAAGGTTTTGTTTGTGTTCCATCCTATTTACAGCTACGGCCAAGTGGTTCCGACCGACCCTGACACATTACGGAATTGATTCTTTATGCATTCAACTTAACACCGATTACATATATCGCTGAACGTCATCAGACCACAGCAGAAGTACCCAGAATTAATGGAAAACACCTAAAGTATCGTGCGTTAGTGGATTAAGTTTGTATGAAAAAGAAAAGACAAAACCCTAAAATACGTTAACGTTTCCGGTGGTATATTTTGTATTTTCGGTCGCAAAGAACTGATTTCCTTGCTATGCTTTGCAGTAAAACTCAATTTAATGAAAAATTCAAAACAAAGTCCTGTTTTGCCCTACTCGCTTTGAACCCCTGCATATTGAGGATGGACCCGATGGTGTTATTACAATCGCCATAGCAACTACCAGACTCCCCAAGCTTTTATAGATATGACTTTCTGATAGATGTACTTTTGTACGATTTCATTATTGATTGTAGTAAATGATCTTGAGCAGTAACTAATTACCAGTTAGCGAAAATATAGAACTAAGAGGACTGAAAGTTTCTCATGGAGTCGGATATGGCTGTCCGGATGACTGGTTGCTTGTCGATGAGCTTTAAAGCCTCTGCTATGGAACACTTGGTAATGGCGGCCAGCAGTGCACACGGGACAACCTAGGAAACAGAACAAAGCTACATTAATGGTAACATGACCAGCAACCAATACCTCTTACATCGCCTGGTAGAAAAAAAAATCAAAAACTAAATGCAACATGGGTTACAGGTCAAATTGAAGTATGTTCGCGGTTAGATACCGTATTTCATACTATAAAGTTCTTATTTCGGCGAACTGATCTTCAAGCGCACATCCAAATTTAAACAGATAAGCGATTTGGCCTAACAGCAATACCTGCCACAGAAAATATTTAAAAGAAATAACATTTAGCTCAATACTAACTTTGTGGAAAGTGTTCAGCGCGAAGAGCACTAAAATAAGATTATCGTTAAAATATATACATTTTTAGTACGTTCTTTCTGCTTGAACAATGTTAGTCGGTTTTTAAATTGTTTTATAACAATTTTATAATATCAAATTTTCTATGAACCAAGAAAAATAATAACTACTACAGTCACAGACCTTTTTCATGGCGGTGGCGCGCTCTATATGAGATGAGATAGATGATGCTAGCTGGGCCTGTGTAAGGACATCTATCTGATACACAGACTTCAGCAATACAGTTGTAGCCGCTTCCCCACACAGCGAGGTGAACTTCTGTTGATAAAGAATATATATACACTTATATGTTCTTTACTTGACTTGACTAAACTTGACTAAAAACATATATGTTACACTGGTTTTAATACGCTTCAGGAATACCTGGGCCATGAAACCGTTTCCATGTTTAAGCACGGATTTTTTGCTCCAACCAGTTATTTCATGAATCTCGGCCTTGACCTTATTTTCTTGTACTTTTTTCAAGAGTGTCCGTTTCCTTTGTTTGCATAGCCTGCCTAGTTAATACGATTTTGAGCTCGGTTAATTGGTTAGTTTGATTACGTTAGAGTTGTTTAAATTAAAGAGGCAATTTAGTCAATGGACGATTTTTCAATTCAACTAGAATCGAAAATAAATATATCAAGATTCCGTATGTGAAAATTTAGTACCACTTATGTAATGTCTGCTTTGGTCAGTTAAATAATTGGGGAAGCCCGTACCAAATATAGCGACGTCCAATATAGCACGAGATAACCGCGACCCCTGGTGTAAGCATATATGCAGTGTGTTGTAAACAAATTGGCCACAGAGCAATCGCAGTAGACACGGAAAGTTTGTTGTCACATGCACTTCTTTCCGGGTATGTTTAATTTAGGAAATACATTGCAAACCTAATGACATATAATATGATTATTAGACCCATAAGAAATTGTGTTGGTTTATCTCAAACAAACCAATTTATGATATTATTGAAAGCTCGCACAAAAAGGGGTCCCCGAAGGGATATTTCTCAATCCGAGCACGTACAGTTGAGTGTAAGCTAACCTTTACACCTAGTGCACTAGTAGTGCACTACGTTTTAACTAGTAGTGCACTACATTTAAACTACAGGTAAACTAGTGGTGCACTACACCCTGAACCCCATATAGGTCAAATACCCCTACAGGTAAATGGGCAGTCCCATCCATCTACCTGTGATTTTTACCTGTACTTCACCTTTGTCGTCTGGTACTTTGAAGCTGGCCTTATCATTAGTTAATATTTATAACTTTAATGTATATATATATGCATCTTATATAGTTATTTTTCTCAAACAACGTTTTTTCTTTCATTTCAAAACTAGAAATTGTGAAATCATGATAATTACTCTTACAATTTTCCCCAAAAAAATCTTGCATACATCATATAAATAAAATAGAAAATTAATATTTATCTAGCAGTTTTGATGTCTTATATTTCATTTAATATACACTATTAACGTTTTTTTATTTTAATTTACCAATTTACAATCAAGTAAATTGAAAAATTGAAGGAATATCTATTGATTATCATTTGTTTAGAAGTATATTTTTAAATATTGTAAAAACTAATTGCGATAATAACAAATAAATATTCTTTTATTACTTAATTAAACTAGATATATATTTTTATAAAATACATTCATGTCTCAGATCTATATATTTATGAACGCTCTATAGAGTTTTGATAATCTTTATTTTTAAATGTTTTCTATATTAAGATCTGTATGTATATATATCACCACATACAACAGTGTTAATATAAATATAAGAATTTGAAGTTAAAAAAAGTAATACAACAATAAATTAAAATTTAGTCAGATTGTTCAGTACGGGACAGATGTTTTGATTTGACCCTCAGGCCTCAGCTGGCAATTACCTGACCTGTCTCAGCCTTGTCTAGAAACACCTGCTGACATAAGCCTGTCAGTGACATAATTGAGGTGTGAATTTCTCATCTGACTATCACTGGTCAAACTTGAAACCAATTTGATTAATAAAGGGCTAAGCTGGATATGACCAGGATCATAAATATGATAATACATATTTAACTTTTACTCGTGTCTATCAATTTTATAAAAAAATAAAATCTTTAAGATTATATCTAGATATTTACACATTTCCCTTTAAATAGTGGATATTTTGAGGACTTTTATCCATTTTTTTGTTTCATTCAAAACATTTAATTATACAATAATAAATTGATAGTACATACAATAACATTGAAATTAATAATAATTAGTTGGACAACAATGTAAGTTTATATCAGTCCTTTACCAGATTCTGGTTTTCTTAAAAATTAACTTAAAATACCATGTATCTTATGACACTTGATTGAATACAATCCAATGACACATTTCGATTTCTAAATATTTACATATATATACTTGTTAAATGTTGAAAAATTATCTACTTTATATTGGGTGTAGTCAGGGACGTATATGTGAGAGAATATATACTCTCTGGCTCAGTCGCTTCATATATATAGTTTGATAATAAAATAGACTTAATTTTATTCTAATTATCAGTATAAAAGTATTTTAAAATGATGCATTTCCAATATTTAGGCCTAAATATTGAAGGCAATTACAAGTTGTATTAAATATGACTTGAAGGTTTATGCATATATGTAATAATGATTTTAAAAAAGCAAGGTCAGTTTAATGGAATCATTTTAATTAAGTCTATATTGTAAGACTAAGTATACAACAAATAAATAATATGCAGTTATATTAACCTAACTTAGAACAAAATTAAGCCTATGCCAGTCACATTTATTGTACTTTTAAATCAACCTAATGACTTATATAAAATCTAACAAAAAGGGACAAATATAGATCTTCATGTAGAATCCTTTACCCTCCAGGCATAATTACATACATGTACCTGACCTGCCTGGGCCACATCCTCACATACAGAGGTCAAGATAGGGGACACCCCTAGGCTGTCTGTAGTTAGCCAGGTGTGAATTTCTCACCTCCCTCTCCCCCACAGCCATCACTGGCCAAGTCTGATTAAAGGCCTGAGGGCCCTAGCTATAACCTGTTAATTGATTAATGATGATAACATTGATTACAGTCAATTGGATTACATGTAGATGTATGTTGGTATTTGATATGAAGAAGGAAATGGCTTTAAATGTTCTGGTGAAAGTAATCTTTTCTTATATTAGTACTTGATGTTTATATAACCTTTCACTTGTATGCATTGTACCTGAGTGTATAGTGAAACAGAATACTAATACTGGTACATGTAGGTAGTATTGCCAGAGACATATAAAACCTTGTATGTCTCTGATATTGCACAGCTAGCTTCTTAATGTCAAATATTAAAAGTAATTTGTGATTGAAACAACTAGATACTAAGTACAAAATATGTTCTTCCAGGTACGTATCTAACATATACGTCCCTTGTTCTTCTAATATCTATTTTCTTTTATATTACAATCTGTTTTAGTAGGATTAACTTAATAATTGGAACATAAAACATGTGTTATACCATTTTTTATTTGAACACAAACCTTTCAATTTAATTGTAGAATACAAATATTTAAATAGAAAAGAATCATTGTTACTTCTTTAAAAGGAATTATAAGTTAATATATCTAAATTATTATTTTATTTAAAATGTTGACATGCAGTGAATTAATTCATTAAAAGTATTATGATAAATATCTTCTGGCATAAACTCAGAATTGTTCATTCTTGTACTTATATGAGGAAGTACTGACCAGGGACATATACGTCTCTGTACTGACAAACTAATGACTTCAATAGTATAACATAAGTACAGGTAAATCATATTACATCTGTACAGGTAAGGACACAGGTAGGTATGGACCTTCCCATTACCTGTAGGGGTTTTTGTGGTCACACCTGGCTGGACGTAGTGCACTACTAGTTTACCTGTAGTTTAAATGTAGTGCACTACTAGTTTAAACGTAGTGCACTACTAGTGCACTAGGGTGTAAAGGTTAGCTTACACTCAACTGTATGCACCTAAACAATGTACGTAACAATAAAGTGAAGAAAGTGCGATAAATCCAGGAATTCATCATGTACATAAAATGTAATGAGATAAGAACTATATGCATACTTTTATCCAGAGACATTATATTTGACAGGCTGTACTTCGGTTTCGAAGCCATTTTCATTAGCATCTAAGAGGCAAGTCTGCGCATGCTCGTGAGGTGATATTGCTCAGAGATGTTTGTCAACATATCGCCCATTTGCAAGGATTGCACGATTAAGGATTTCCTTATTGTTAATTTAAAAAAAACCATGGTCAACATCGGGTTTTGTCAAAATATCCGCATGAATAGATCACAATGATTACAGAACTACAACATTAAAAAGAAGTATAATATTATGATATGATTATGATGTTATAAAAAAATAAACAAACTTCATTAAATTCCCCATTTAAAAAAAGAAAATATTATGAAAGCTTACAAATACCTGTATAATTCCAACAGCCCGATGGAACAATTTGTTATTGCTGAAATATAAACAAAGACATTTTAAAATACAGTTAATGATTAATAAGAAGCATTATCAGAGTCACGCAATAATTCTATGAATATTTAACGAGAACAGTCTGATTCATGCAATGCGGTAGTTAAAAATACTTGCTAATCATTTTAACTTATTTGGGTTTTTTTTTCGAAATAAATATAAGCACAATCTAGATCACTGGTGAAAAATAAAGTATCATTTAAGGTGCCAAAACATATTTAAGTTTTATCAGAAGCCTTACGGATAAATAAATATTTGTGAATCTTAACAGATAAACACCTCCAATAGCGTGTTCCTAAAAGAAGACTAAAGCACCAGTAAAGATATGACCAACAGCACTCAAACAAAATACGGATTGTGTCACCGCAGTGTCCAACGAGAGAAAAGTTACAATTCATGGAGGTAGTACTAATTTCATTGTTTACTAATGTCTAATACCAAAAACGTGATACCTTGTGATAACAGTTTGTACCTGATACATTGTAATAACAGTTTTACCCGCGACATTGTAAAAACAGTTTCACCTGATACATTGTAATTGCAGTTTGTACCTGATACATTGTAACTGCAGTTTTACCAGATACATTGTAATATCAATTTGTACCTGATACATTGTAATTGCAGTTTGTACCTGATACATTGTAATAACAGTTTGTACCTGATACACTGTAATAACAGTTTTACCAGATACATTGTAATATCAATTTGTACCTGATACATTGTAATTGCAGTTTGTGCCTGATACATTATAATTGCAGTTTGTGCCTGATACATTGTAATAACAGTTTTACCTGATACATTGTTATAACAGTGTGTACCTGAAACATTGTAATAGCAGTTTGTTCCTGATACATTGTAATTGCAGTTTGTACCTGATACAGTGTAATAACAGTTTTACCTGATACATTGTAATAGCAGTTTGTACCTGATACATTGTAATTGCAGTTTGTTCCTGATACATTGTAATTGCAGTTTGTACCTGATACATTGTTATAGCAGTTTGTACCTGATACAGTGTAATAACAGTTTTACCTGATACATTGTAATAGCAGTTTGTACCTGATACATTGTAATAGCAGTTTGTACCTGATACATTGTAATTGCAGTTTGTACCTGATACATTGTAATTGCAGTTTTACCTGATACATTGTAATAGCAGTTTGTACCTGATACATTGTTATAGCAGTTTGTACCTGATACATTGTAATAACAGTTTGTATCCGATTCATTGTAATAACAGTTTGTTCCTGATACATTGTAATTGCAGTTTGTACCTGATACATTGTAATTGCAGTTTTACCAGATACATTGTAATTGTAGTTTGTACCTGATACATTGTAATAACAGTTTGTACCTGATACATTTTAATAAAAGTTTGTATCCGATTCATTGTAATAACAGTTTGTTCCTGAAACATTGTAAAAGCAGTTGTACCTCATACATTGTAATTCCAGTTTTACCTGATACACTGTTATAACAGTTTGTACTTGATACATTGTAATAACAGTTTGTACCTGAAACTTAAGTATTAAACTGCATTCTGTTTCGAGTTATTGGCGATATGAACGCCCCCTGCATTACAGGAAAATAGCATGAACCGCGCTAGCGGTTCATGTTTTATTTTCCTGTAATGCAGTGGGCGTTCATATCGCCTACAACTCGTAATAGAATGCAGTTTAATGCTTATATTTACATTTACACTTATAACCATACCCGAAAACAAAATTGACCATAAAATAATTCAAATTGTAGCTCCAAAAAACACTGGTATGTTGAATTGGCAGCACAGCCCGTAGCGCGTGGTCGTTTTCGAGAGACGGAAACGTTTCACGTGCTTTCTCCTGGAACGGTTATTTGGAAATATGGTCCCTGGAAACCGTACAAGGATTTCATTATGAAAATGTTGAAACTTTTTTCTTTCTATTGCACTGTTTCTGTCTAAGGGTGCTTTGAAATAACATTTATGACGTCATACTGCGGAGGCAAGCCTGAATTTAAAAAAAAATAGTAATGTGACGTGGTCCGCCATGAAAAAAGTTGTCAGCGTCGTGTTGTTTGTTATTTGTGATACGGCACGTATATGATAACATGATGCATAAGAACCCGAAAACATGCATGCTATATTTGGTCGACTTCACACTGATGGTAGGGATACGAATCGTCTTTCTACAAAATGTATGTTGTGTCAGAATGGCAATAATGCTGACAATATTTCGGACGATAGGCCTTCTGCACATTCCGAGAATCGGGGAGAGGGGCCCTCCTCATGGCGGAGAATGCTTATATTTGTGTTGACGACGCTTTGTTTTCGATGTTAAAATAAGTTTGATCTATTAAGCAATTTAAATGGACTAAATTAAGCCAAAAAGTTGTCTAATAATTATTTCTCGTCCAAACAAGAGTTCGGCTTGATATGCATTGTTTTTAACCTTCATCTCACGTTCGTATTCATACTCGTTTCGGGTTATAGTCCTATGAACCGAAACGGAAGTTGCTTGGTTTATATAGTGACACTGCAGCGCAAATGTAAATATATTCTTATAACAATTTGTACCTGATACATTGTAATAACAGTTTGTACATTTACCTGTTATATTGAAATGAAAGTTTGTACCTGTTACATTGTAATAACAGTTTGTACCTGACTTTGAGGTCCACCATGATGTTTTGATAGACCTTGCCTTTAAGCACGTGCGCCCCTGTAGTGATCGCATTACAGACCCACTTTGTTGCTATCTCTTGGTATAATGGTCGCCACTGGTCCCATACTCGGTCTTCTACTGATGACCTGATGTCATCCGCTGGTAATGTCATGGTCACGGACTGGTCGAATCGATCGTAAACATTCTAGTAATCACAAACACGATCAATAAATGATTACATGACTGAGTCTGTAGTTGGCACTTACACTATAAGTAATGTCTTAAATATTAAAAAAATAACCTGTTGATGATCGAAACCTGTTTATCTCAGTCAAAAGGTGACAGCTGTAACATACCATTCTATTGTTAATCGATAAGTGCTTTAACTGTATAGATTGCGATTGAGAAAAACGGAAAAACGTAGCTCATTCTTACCGATCTGAAATCAGCATCAAAACTAATAATGCCCTTTTTACATTTACTTTTCCATAGTTCGGGTGCGAGGCGTGCAGGTCCTTCTGAAAGTATCAATATCATATTGTGAGAAAGCTTTTGATGCCCTTTTTACATTGACGTTTCTATTATTCTGGTGCAGTGTTGTCTCTCCTACAAGTGTCAGTATCAGAGTAAAGAAATAATTCTTCTATTTTAGGAAATTTCATCACAATAGAAAATGATTTTGAGGATAAGTCCATGTGTACAGTAATTGAGGTGATATATGATAAATAAGAACTCGTGGGTTACTTACCGCTATGACACAAAATGACTAGATCAGATTCTGTTAAAGTTGGCAAGATGTCGGATTCAAATGTCTGTAAGGAAATTCTAAAATGCTTTCCCTGTAAAGGCAAGAGTAAAGTTATACCAGTTGTCACTGAAATAGAAAAAAATAAAGAATAATAATACGTTATAATAGCTTTTCTTCTCGTACGATTTGTCAAGAATTTGAGGTAAACACATTCACTATAATAGATTTATCATACAATTAAAGATATATGAAACAGATTTTTAGAGTACCGCTTTAAATAAGAAAAAACAAACAAACAAAAAACAGAATACCAAAGCGTCAACAAAACCGGAACAAACATTAAATAATCAAATTGCTGAAAGCTAAGACGAAAGGACTGACGGAACTGTAATTTGATCAAAGATTCAGTTCAGGTTTTAGTTTGTAAAGAGATATGAAAAGAAAATGACACGCACAACACCGAGGCGTTTTTAAGTTCCATTGGTTAGAAAACCTAGTCTATGCAAACGTGTACACTGTGAAGGTATTCTCTATGTGTCTGTTTGTATACAGTTAACGCATGTCTTGATAGGGTTGACATTAGTGCGATACGGTGTAAGAACTTGATAATTATATGATTTTAGATCATGGATTCACGTTGTAATTTCTTTCCTTTGGCCATGATCCTTTTTGTAAATATTTTCTTCAGGTTGGAAAGTATGATGTTTGTAAAGATTATCTTACACAACCAATTCATGTTTTAAGGTACGTTTCGATGACGAGTACGGTATGTACCTGTCACCTTTATCTGGCAAATGATGCACGTGGTTACACTTACCGGTGAACATCGTCGGTGAAAGTAGGCTTACATAATCTGATGTATTAGTTGCAGGCTAACGTTGCTGTCATCACTAAATATTAGTCGTTGTCAACACTGTTAAACAATCTATACTAGAATTGCGTAATATATACTGAGTTTGTTTTGTACACAAACAGGAATTGAACACTTAAATTGCGAACTTTCGAAAAAGTCTGTTTCCTTTGTCAAGCTAAAGATACAATAGCTGAGTGTCGGTGTTCTGACCGCTGAAATCAGCTCACTACCCAAAATAGGGCGAGTTAGAAAAGCCAGCTGTCAAAAACGTAGCGCGACCGTCCCTCCGTATACCTGTAGTATTCGAGTATATTTGGACGAAATGTCGCGCTACGTTTTTGACAGAATGACTCGACAAAAGTCATATGTCTCCTTCATTGTTTGACAGTAAGAATGACTCACCAAAAGGCACATTTCTCCTTCATTGTTTGACAGTAAGAATGACTCACCAAAAGTCATATGTCTCCTTCATTGTTTGACAGTAAGAATGACTCACCAAATGGCCTATGTCTCCTTCATTGTTTGACAGTAAGAATGACTCACCAAAAGTCATATGTCTCCTTCATTGTTTGACAGTAAGAATGACTCACCAAAAGTCATATGTCTCCTTCATTGTTTGACAGTAAGAATGACTCACCAAATGGCCTATGTCTCCTTCATTGTTTGACAGTAAGAATGACTCACCAAAAGTCATATGTCTCCTTCATTGTTTGACAGTAAGAATGACTCACCAAATGGCCTATGTCTCCTTCATTGTTTGACAGTAAGAATGACTCACCAAAAGTCATATGTCTCCTTCATTGTTTGACAGTAAGAATGACTCACCAAATGGCCTATGTCTCCTTCATTGTTTGACAGTAAGAATGACTCACCAAATGGCCTATGTCTCCTTCATTGTTTGACAGTAGCGAATACCCCCCTTCAATAAATCCCCGTATATCGTCAAGAGCTGTAAAAGAAAAAAAATGTGTAAACCTGTTTTCCCAATGGCTCATTAGCATTTGTTATACACTAACAGCGCCGTATTTGTATGGAATAATTTGAGTGTACTAACATTTTTCCTGTATTTACCACAGTTATGATCATAATAAATGCAGTTTTATGAATAATTGTCGTTGTCAACAACATCAATAACGCCATATGAGTTAGCTATACATATGACTATATACCGCTAGCGATATGTCATTTTGATGACAAGCAAAATAATAATTGTCAAAGTATTATGTAACGCGTTTTGACACTGACTGTAAATATATTAAAAGTAAGATGCTGGAGATGAATCGCCTGTAATGTTTATCCATTGTAATATAATCTATACCGCATAAATCACTTAGTGGTGCATGTATTTTGATTCTTCATGTAAATCAAATGGTCGACCAGAGACATTTTGGCTTGTTTTTTCTGATTGACTGTATGAATTTAGGAAATATATAACGATTTATACAATCTGCTTTTACAAGGAGAAGTCACTTCGCGTAGAACACCAGCATAAAATGACAAAACAAGCTTAGCATTAGTCATAACCGTATGTAAGAGGACACTGCCGAATCATAACTTACTAGCACAATATATAGGGAGACAATGATGTGATTGATCATAGCTTGATAACAATTTAGGGACACATTGACATAATGATAAAACCATATATAGAGTATATTGACACAATGATCATAACTTACTAGCACAATATATAGGGAATTGTAACGTAATGGTACATGTAATTCTTTACTAGTACAATTATTGGGCATATCAACGCAATGATCAAAACTTACTTGCACAATATATAGGGAATATTCACATATTGATAATACCTTTCTAGCACCATATACAGGGAATATTAAAGTTATGACACCGGTTATTCCATATATAGACCATATTGACTTATGATCAAAACTTACCTAGCACCATATGTAGAACATTTTGACACAAGGAAAAAACGTACTAAAGATGACGTAACACACACATGTGCTGCACCTTTTTAAAATTAGTAATAGATACAGTATGCCGGAAAAAATGAACACCATATGTAGAACATTTAGACACAATAATTATAACGTACTAGCACTATATGTAGAACATTTAGACACAATGATTATAACGTACTAGCACTATATGTAGAACATTTAGACACAATAATTATAACGTACTAGCACCATATGTAGAACATTTAGACACAATGATTATAACGTACTAGCACTATATGTAGAACATTTAGACACAATGATTATAACGTACTAGCACTATATGTAGAACATTTAGACACAATGATTATAACGTACTAGCACTATATGTAGAACATTTAGACACAATGATTATAACGTACTAGCACCATATGTAGAACATTTAGACACAATAATTATAACGTACTAGCACCATATGTAGAACATTTAGGCAAAATAATTATAACGTACTAGCACCATATGCAGAACACTTAGACACAATAATTATAACGTACTCGCACTATATGTAGAACATTTAGGCACAATAATTATAACGTACTCGCACTATATGTAGAACACTTAGACAAAATGATTATTACGTACTAGCACCATATGTAGAACACTTAGACACAATAATTATAACGTACTAGCACCATATGTAGAACATTTAGGCACAATAATTATAACGTACTAGCACCATATGTAGAACATTTAGACACAATGATTATAACGTACTAGCACCATATGTAGAACACTTAGACACAATAATTAAAACGTACTAGCGCCATATGTAGAACATTTAGGCACAATAATTATAACGTACTAGCACCATATGTAGAACATTGACACAATGATTATAACGTACTAGCACCATACGTAGAACATTTAGACACAATAATTATAACGTACTAGCACCATATGTAGAACATTTAGACACAATGATTATAACGTACTAGCACCAAAATTCTGTAAAGCATTTAGACACAATAAAAATAACGTACTCGCACTATATGCTGAACACTTAGACATAATAATAAAAACGTACTCGCACTATATGCTGAACACCTAGACACAATAATGAAAACGTACTTGCGCTATATGCTGAACATTTAGACACAATAATTATAACGTACTAGCACCATATGAAGAACATCTAGGCACAATAATTATAACGTACTTGCGCTATATGTTGAACATTTAGACACAATAATCATAACGTACTAGCACAATATGAAGAACATTTAGGCACAATAATTATAACGTACTAGCACCCTATGTAGAACATTTAGACACAATAATTATAACGTACTAGCACCATATGTAGAACACTTAGACATAATAATAAAAACGTACTCGCACTATATGCTGAACACTTAGACACAATAATGAAAACGTACTTGCGCTATATGCTGAACATTTAGACACAATAATTATAACGTACTAGCACCATATGAAGAACATCTAGGCACAATAATTATAACGTACTAGCACCCTATGTAGAACATTTAGACACAATAATTTTAACGTACTCGCACAATATGTTGAACACTTAGACACAATAATTATAACGTACTAGCACCATATGTAGAACACTTAGACACAATAATTATAACGTACTCGCACTATATGTAGAACATTTAGGCACAATAATTATAACGTACTCGCACTATATGTAGAACACTTAGACACAATAATTATAACGTACTAGCACTATATGTAGAACACTAAGCCACAATAATTATAACGTACTAGCACTATATGTAGAACATTTAGGCACAATAATAATAACGTACTAGCACCATATGTAGAACACTTAGACACAATAATTATAACGTACTCGCACTATATGTAGAACATTTAGGCACAATAATTATAACGTACTCGCACTATATGTAGAACATTTAGGCACAATAATTATAACGTACTCGCACTATATGTAGAACACTTAGACACAATAATTATAACGTACTAGCACTATATGTAGAACACTTAGACACAATAATTATAACGTACTAGCACTATATTTAGAACATTTAGGCACAATAATAATAAGGTACTAGCACCATATGTAGAACACTTAGACACAATAATTATAACGTACTAGCACTATATGTAGAACATTTAGACACAATAATTATAATAATTTACTAGCACCATATGTAGAACATTAAGGCACAATAATTATAACGTACTAGCACCATATGTAGAACATTTAGACACAACAATTATAACGTACTAGCACTATATGTAGAACATTTAGACACAATAATTATAATAATTTACTAGCACCATATGTAGAACATTTAGGCACAATAATTATAACGTACTAGCACCATATGTAGAACATTTAGACACAACAGTTATAACGTACTAGCACTATATGTAGAACATTTAGACACAATAATTATAACGTACTAGCACTATATGTTGAACATTGAGACACAATAATTATAACGTACTTGCGCTATATGTTGAACATTTAGACACAATAAAAATAACGTACTCGCACTATAAGCTGAACACTTTGACATAATAATAAAAACGTACTCGCACTATATGCTGAACACTTAGACACAATAATGAAAACGTACTTGCGCTATATGCTGAACATCTAGACACAATAATTATAACGTACTAGCACCATATGAAGAACATCTAGGCACAATAATTATAACGTACTTGCGCTATATGTTGAACATTTAGACACAATAATTATAACGTACTAGCACCATATGTAGAACATCTAGGCACAATAATTATAACGTACTTGCGCTATATGTTGAACACTTAGACACAATAATGAAAACGTACTTGCGCTATATGCTGAACATTTAGACACAATAATTATAACGTACTAGCACCATATGAAGAACATCTAGGCACAATAATTATAACGTACTAGCACAATATGTAGAACATTTAGACACAATAATTATAACGTACTAGCACCATGTGTAGAACATTTAGGCACAATACTTATAACCTACTAGCACCCTATGTAGAACATTTAGGCACAATAATTATAACGTACTAGCACCGTATGTAGAACATCTACGCACAATAATTATAACGTACTAGCACCATATGTAGGAGGACACTCTGAAGCGTCGATTAACGCCATCACACCAATACTGCCCCATCCGAGGTAGTGGACCCTGCCTCCTGCGTTCAGGCTGTAACACATCACACGGATTAATGTACATCACGTGACACTCTTTGTTTGTATCCTGGTAACAAAATTATCTTCAGAATCGTAATCATAATTACTAGTAATCATATTGTAAGAAAAAATTGTATATATACTCAGGTATATAAGTTTTCATCTAAAAAGATCATTCAACTTATTCGGTTAAATTCAATATATTTTTTGTCATATGACTACCGTTATATGCGGTGTAATAAAGCAATTACATGAATTTTCTATATTACACACGTGTAATAACACCTTCCGCTTTGCTGATTGGCTGGTTCCTTGTGAACTGTATCAATACGCACAGGAACGGTCTACGTCTTTTGACTACGAAGCGTACACATTGCGACTGCTAGTAGAATGATGAAGTTCGGAGTTGCCGATGAAGTTAAGGTTGACAACAAAGACAAGGGTCGATACATGTATAAAGAATAAATAATTACAGACATCTAAACAATACTAACCTAAACAAAATATATCGATCCGAGGATCCTTCCCAAACAACGTAGGATCAAGATAATCTGACGTCAACAAACATGCCTTACACAATCCAAAACACTGCTAACAAATCGACCTCAAACGGTGTCTTTGAACAAAATGTTCATTTGAAACATTTTCGATACACAATCATTTTTTATCAACATCACTGCTGACTCCCACAATGATGAGGATACTTCTCCAACTGTAGGGAAACGCCACACATCGGTTGTGTACGACAGTGCTAGCAAAGCGGCAACGAACAAGTCATTGTCGCGCCAAGTGACGTCACGATATCGTCACACCCGGCCGGATTCATAAATGGAATACCAGAGGACACTCGCCCGACACAGTCTAACTTCACGTTTTTATTCATTACTTCTAATCACTAGAGACAATTTATATGTCATAATATTAGTTGAAATTGTCTGAAATTTTGCAATAAGGTGTCTTTATTTTATAAAATTAATCAATTGCAAAAGTCAATTGTGTTGACTACTTCTTCGTTCGGCGGTACATTTGACCTACTTCGAAGGTTTGGGTTATTTGGTTCGACATATTGAAATCAGTTGGCGAGAACGGCGAAGACAAAATCTGTTTAGGATGGGGAAAGGCGATAAAACGTCATATGATAAAAAGAAACATATTATCATATGTTACTCTTTAAAAGTTTTCATTTTTACTCGCCAGAGGCTCGAAAAAATAAAAATTCAAAACTCGTATAATAAATTTAACATGACGAGAAACTCTATTTATGCCATGAATCTTATAACAAAATGGCAAAAATAGAGGTTGAATCCGCCAAGTCATCTCAGACATTAAAGAAAATTTCTTGTGTTAATCGTATTTTGCTAGACCACGTTAAGTACCATACCTATTGCCAGCGAGTTGTATCAGACCCGCCACATTCTCACTATGACTGTAAACATGAGTACATGTCATTCGATACGTCTCCAGGTGCGCATGTGTGTCCCTATAATAACAAAACGTTCATTTTATTCAGACGTTTTTACATTAACATAATGATACGTAGCACTGTTTTGAAAACACACATATCAGTAACATCAGCCAGAACGGAAAGTCTGTAAAATCGACTAATTGATTAATTGATAGTGTCTCCTACATAAATATTTACAAAACAACAGAAACCTTTCTTTGTTATCGCACTATAACTATATATGAACTGCAAAAGTTCCTTGTCGTTTCCCATATACTTTGTTGGACAAACAGTGATGTGATTTGTCACCTTCTAAATTCGGGGTCATGCATACTTCTAGTGTAAAGGTAAAGTTGTAGTTATTGAGGTAAAACATCGGCAAATTTGTACACAAATGGGCGTGATTTAGTATTCTTTAAAAATGACCAGTGCCATGTAGGCAGATGACGTCTGCAAACACGTAGCAAGATTGTTTGCATGCTGTTTTGTGCTACTCATACGCTTTTGCGTACACATACCCCATATTACGTGATACGCGTATTTAAAACCTTGTCATATCCGAAGAGAAGATACATGGGTAAATAAGAAACTACATACTGGATGATTGCACAGAGTGTAATCTAAATAAACCGCGAAGCGGTTTATGATGAGAGTTCATTCCGTTTTTTTTAACCCCATAATATAAAAAATATATTCAAGTAAATCCTTATGATTTAATCTATACCCTGCAAAATTTCACTTTATTGATGTACTCTTACATATTAATACGCTGCTGCATCAGCCAATCAAAAGCGACGTTGTAAACGTCGACGTCCTTTTTTAAGCTAATGGCTGATAATATCATGTTTTAACTAATGAAAAAAACTTGTTTCAAGCAAAACTAAATTATTATAGTATATTTTATAGTACATTTTTTTTGTAGATGACGATATATTTACTAATTCCAGTTTAGAACTCTTTGCTATCACCAAAACGTTCAGTAGATAACTGCCATCTAAAGGGGATAGGCTTAATACAAGTATTTCATTTGGCAAGTTTAAGTGACATCCTATGTTAGATATGGCGCGAATAAAGTAACGGATGGACGAAAGTTACAATACACTACTCGGACGGACCGGTATGGGAGCTGAATTAGTTTTAAGCGTTTACCAGGTATGAGTTGGGTTGGACAGTCTGTTGTAGGCAGCTACTAGTATAGCCTCTAGTAGAATCTTAGTGGTGGAGCCGGATTTCATACGACTTGATCCAGTGATTGGTTCTGGCTGTAACCATGATTATAAAGTATACAATACAGAAAATGTATCTTAAATAAACATATGTAATACACAAATACCTTTTTACAAAATGTATAAGTATTCAAAGAAATGAGGCCTGACGATTCGATACTCACACTAAACACTAGAATGTGAATACTCACCCCGATCACAGGATTAAGGATAAAACTTTTCCCAGTCTTTGCAACTTCCTGCAGTTGATGGGCGACTGCAAAAACAGTTCCTTACTCATTAAACAAAGAAAAATCATCAAACTACAATTCCTCTTTTAAACATTTGTTTTACAATTTCAAATCGGTAGCAAAGATAGTGACAGCAATAGGATTACACGGAGACATGGTAGTACCAATATGATCTCGTTGTATCAAAAAAGTTTAAAATTTAAAATCAAGATTTTGTTCATCTAGCATATAGTAATGTAATTAGGAAACTACTGTACCGTTAAAGAAGGTCCGATTCCAATTCTCAATCTCTATGTTCCTGGTAAAATATAGAGAAATAAAGGTATAATAGTTAATTGTCTTCCTATAACAACACTCTGATTCATTACAGAAGTCCCTCAAACCCCCGCAGTTCGGTTCGCATTACTAAAATTCAAGTACAAACAAAATTTCATGGAAATCGGACCATATTTAAATACAGCCATATCACACATACGTACCAAATTTGGGCGAAATCGGACAATATCTAAATTTCGACCAATCAGAAGACTCCTGTTGGCGGTTATTTGGTTTAATCTAAAATGGACTTCAAAATTGTGTTCCTGATATCAGACACCACCTATATACTAATTTTGATCAAAATCGGAGAATATCACGTTTTCTACCAATCAGAAGCGTTCTAGTTCCTGGGATCATTCACGGACACCAAACGGCGGAAGAAGAAGAAGAAGAATTAAAACATAATCTTACATAATAACAAGTACTTATTGTAATGGGGGACCATTGCAGAAGTCCCTCAAACCCCCGCAGTTCGGTCCGCAGTGCTGAAATACATGTACAAGCCCATGAAAATCGGACGATATTTATATTTCGACCAATCAGAGGGCAGGAAATGGCGGACAATTTGTTGAATCGCGAAACCAAGGTAACGGTTTTGATCGTAGATTCGTTACAAACGTACATATTAAATTTGAGCGAAAAAGAATAATATCTAAATTTCGACCAATCAGAAGCCAGTATTTGGTGGCCATTTTGTTATATCAAAAAAGCAAAGTTTCGGTATTGTTTGTGAAGTCATAACACACCTACATTTCAAATTTGAGCGAAATCGGACAATAACCATTTTCGACCAATCAGAAGCCAGTATATAGCAGCTAGTTTGGATGCGTAACAGCGCAAAAAAGATTTTTGGATCACCGACGCACCCACCTCAATACTTATGTGAAGTTTCATTGGAATCCAACGAACAGTTCAGGAGAAAATGGTCGGACAAAAAAAACGGCGGAAGAAGAAGAAGTATTATAGTAATAAGAAACGGTAAACCAATAAGTCCCCCAAACATTTGTTTACTTAATAACAAGTACTAATTGTAATGGGGTACCATTACAGAAAGCCCCCAAACCCCCGCAGTTCGGTCCGCAGTGTTGAAATACATTTACAACCAAATTTCACGAAATTAGGATGATATTTAAATCTCGACCAATCAGAGGCCAGGAAATCAAGGCCATTTCGTTAAATCATGAAATCGAGGTTGTGGTAATGAGGCCAGGAATTGGCGACCATTGTATTAAATCGTGAAATTGAGGTTGCGGTTGCATTCGGAGATTCAAGTTGAACGTTGATTCCGAATTTCATCCAATTGGCCCATAGCTAAATTTCGACCAATCAGAGGACAGGAAATGGCGGCCATTTTGTTGAATCATAAAACTGAGGTGGCGGTTGCATTTCTGAAGTCATATAACCCCTACATACCAAATTTCATCGAAATCGGCAAATATTTAACTTTCAACCAATCAGAAGCCTTTTTGTTTGCCGCCATTTTGTTTTTAATGATGACTGTTATTAAGGCTTATCATAGTGTATCATCTGAAAAATCGTTTAGTGAAGTTTAATTGAATTCCTACTTTTAGAAGGAAAGTTATAGGCGAACAAAGTTTCAACCAATCAGAGGCCAGGAAATAGTGGCCATTTTGAATTTTGTCACGAGACATGCCTATTGCACATCTAGAGTGACCAACCAACTTCGCTTAATTAACGGCCATCTTACAATCATCATATAACACAAGTTTAATCGTAACCAGCCAAACAGGAAAAAAGTTATAGCGTCACAAATATTTGTTGTTATTTTAAGAGGCTGTGGCGGCCATCTTGGATGCGCAATCGACCAAAAAAAAGTTATATGCACATCTACACGTACCCACCAATAATCCCTCGAAGTTTCATTGGAGTGTGATTAGTCGTTTTAGCGATATGTCCCTGACAAGAATGAGTGCAGGAATAATAATAATAAGAAGAAGAATAACAAAGAAACAGAACAATAACAATAAGTCAAATAATCATCTAAGAAAGAAAATCAAGGTCTCAGTTGTGTCAATTAACCGGAAAATACCTTAAAACGCAACTTTTCGCTAAATTTGGTGCTCGTCTGCTCAATTTCGCCGGCGCCATTCGAATAATTATAGGAATCTCAACATGGTACGATATGAAACATTTTCTATATTTTTTTTAACCTGAACAGTTTAGATTATCAAACAATAACATATTTATTTAATATCAAGATTTATTACTTAGGATATCGGTACCATAGTTATATTTTTATTATCGTTTTCTATGTTAAAAACATTTCTTATGTTTTCTTGCGAATCGGCACGGAACCGGGAGCAGGATAGCGGTCACATGATTCGAATAAAAAATCACGTGATTGCTCATATACAAATAGAACTGGAAGCGCAAATGTCAGGTAGCCGCGGTAAACAAATATTGGCTGACGAAAACAGAGTCACAAGACTAGACAAGAAAGAAGCTGAAAGAGACTAATGAAAGATCGGAGCAGATGCATCTGATCAACAAAAAGAAATACGACACAATCAAAGAGGACGAAGAGCATGGTTTGACGGACGAAGTGTGGTTGAGTTGACAGTGCTTTCGGAAAACAAAAACGTACAGCTGATACGTATACGTTCTTCATTCACATACACTGTAAGATTATGTTCGATTAAGCTTGTAATAAAAAAAAATAAAAATAAGAAACGGAGTAAAACCAATAAGTCCCCCACTTCGTTAATTTGGGGGACTTCATAACTAGTATTAATTGTAATGGGGAACATTACAGAAGTTCCCAAAACCCCCGCAGTTCGCTTCGCAGTGCTAAAATACACGTATATACCACATTTCATGAAAATCGAACGATATCTTATTTCGACCAATCAGAGGCCAGGAAATGGCGGCCATTTTGTTAAACCATTAAACCAAGGTTCCGGCTGTGTTCGCAGAGTCATGTTATACCTACATACCAATTTCCATTGAAATCGGACAAAATTTTAATTTTAACCAATCAGAGGCCAGGAAATGTCGGCTATTTTGAATTTCATCACGCGACATGCCTATTGCACATCTAGAGTGTCCAACCAATGCATATGTGGAGTTTCATAAGTATCGCTATAACACTTTCCGAGAAAAGCTCTAGAAACATTTTTGCTGATAAAAAAGAAAGAGGAAGAATAATAACTAGAATTGCAATTGCGAGCAATAGCGAAAGTCACCCCTCTCCCCACAAAGACAAGTAGATAAAAAGAAATTGTGGTCGTTTCTTCGGAATTCCAAGAAATTCAACAACACAGTGCAGTTTGGTAGGCAATGTGAATTTAATTGAGAAATTTGGCGATGTAAAATCTTCATCACACAGTCCATTCAAATTGTGTTTCACAGGCAGTTCAATTTTCACTAAAGATTACATTTTCTGGTGGAGTTGTCTGTCATTTGGAATAGTAATTCACACAATATATATAGGGGGAAAGGCACCCAACACCAACCACACTATATACATAAAATTGATACAAAAAACAGTTTGATCAGTTCATTCAGACGATATCATTGTAGTTGTAGCAAGTACATGTAGAATGATATCCATGGAAGGCTGGAGTTGTTCATCTTCACAACTGGCAAAGTTACCTTGCCGATTTGAAATAATAAGAAAAGTTAGGGGGTTAAACATGTACAGATACAATGTCATGGTAGCTGTAGTAGGCGGGATATCTGTCCATGAAGAACTGCATTGTTCCACAAACATACACATGATCAATCAGTGTTCCTCCATCAGTGGTTGGGTTGTCGATCACTTGTTGGAACACATATTGTTCCATACGCTGTTTTATTGAGGAATGAGACTTGAAGGTGTCTTCATTAAAATCACCGACAATGATATTATTTTTACTTTCATCTGGTAAAATCTGAATCAGCTGATGAACCTGTTTCAAAAATATGGATTTTGTATAGGATCCTGGTCTGTATATAACCACTAGATTCGCATCAATGTCCTGAACACAGACACCAATACATTACATATTGCACTGCTCCAGTACAAGTTGACGGAACTGCAGATCCTTCCGAATGTTCATACCAACACCTCCATGTTTCTGTTCTTTAAGATCCATAAAGAGAGGAAGTTCACGGGAGTAGGGCGAAAATCGTGTGTTGTGTATCATCTGATAATTTTCCATTGGTGTTGGAGCGGAGTTGGTCTCCATCAATGTCTCTGTAAAACAGATGGTATTGGCATCTTTGATGTCGGAGTTTCTATATCCTTGGATGTTGTGAAGAAGAATGTGAAGTTGATTCTGGCAGTCCCCTGGTTAAGGAAGGGGCAAGTACTGTGGAGGAGGCAAGTACTGGGGCATCGTTTGCAGAACATCTGATACTTGCTCTGTACAGTAGATCTTGTCTTGATCCAAGTCTTGAATGACCAAGCCTTCTATAGATGTGATTCTGCTGAGTGCAACATAGGCCATGCCAGCAGCAAATAAACGTTTGAATGACACAACTGCTATGTTTGTTGTCATGCCCTATACCTTATGAGTGGTACAATTCCAAGCCAGTTGCAATGGAAAATTATTAAAATGCTGGGGTTGCCTTTGGTGTGAGAGAGATGTCGCTTTCATTCCTACCTTTTCATTGTCAAATAACACCTGAACTGCCCGTGCTTGAGGTGGTACGTTCTTGCTAACTGTTCCCATCGCACCATTCATTAGATCCAAAGAAACATCAATATTCCAGACCAGCATCACTCAGGCTTTTGGTTCAATTGTCAATTGTGATGGAAGGAAATCATGGCTAGTGTCATACGGTGAATCTCTTGCTGTTAGCTTGCCTGAACGAGGATCTTTGTCATAATCCAGTGCAGATACGGTCTCAGTAACTTCACATACTTCTTCAATCATTTTCTTGTTGTGATCGTTCATTTCTCGATTGGTGGTATATATATGGGGTGAATCAGAAAGAACTGAATGATCTGCATATTTTTCTAAGCAGGCCAAATCATGAGGATGTAATCGCTACGTTTTCTTTTTCACTCGCAATCTGTTCAACAACCTTGCAAAATCAGCATCGTCCTTCTGCCTCAAGATCTCTTCCAATTCCACCAAAGAAAAGTTTAAGCTCCATAATGGGAATACATATTCAGGTCTCAGATCATACAGACACCTCTGTTTCAGTGGTGGCAGTTGGTAGAAATCTCCGACAGTTATCATGCAGACATTTCCAAAAAGAGCATTCCCAGTCTTGATCTGTCGTAATCTCTCACTGACATATGTAAGCACAAGTTGGCCAACCATAGATATCTCGTCAATTATCAAAATTACAAGACTCTGGAGCTAAACACGTAGAGTGTTCAATCGGCATCTCTTTTGTAAATGTAAGGAATTGGCACAGTTTTGTTGAGTGAAAAAGCCTGATGAAGGGTGGTCCCACCGATGTTGAATGCTGTAGTTGCTGTTGGTGCTGTGAGAAGCACAACTACATCATCTGGAGAAGGTGCATGAGGAGATAGGATCCTGTTAGCCTCGAAATACAGGCACTTAATCAAGTGGCTTTTCCCTGTGCCGGCACCACCAGTTATGAAGATCCTGAATGGTTCCAGGTGCTGACCATTCCCTTTTTGCAGACACCACTGTCGGACACTATAGAAAACTTGTTTCTGCTTCTTGTTCAGCATTCGTATGAGGGGCTACATTTTCTGACTTGTAAATCGGCTATCGCAGATTTCTACACCGGTTCCTTTACTCTTCCTCTAGTTTGGTATCTCCAGTTCAGGCATTTCTTCATCTCCTTCATTCACTATTTCTTCTTTCTCTAACTGAGATTCTAAACGCTCTGCCTCTGTCTCTGGTGAAATCAACGCCCAAGCATCCTCCAAAGATTCGAGTGGACGGAAGGGGACTGCAGCGAGTCGGAGGCACAGGAGTAGCTCGGTTGTTGACCAGAGGAGCATGAACCAGGGATCTATGGACAGATTCCTGGCCAAAACCCCTGGACGTGATAGGGATCGCAGCAGCTCAAAACACCGGACCCCGCCCTCAACAGAAAAAGAAAATTTAACAAAAAAGCAGAAAAAATGATTACTTGTTTTCTTTGATATATGTGTAGTCTACATGTTATTTCTCTTAACGTTCAGGGTTTAAGAGATAAAAGAAAACGATTTCGATTATATGAATGGATGAAGCAACAAAGATTTCAAATAGCATTTTTACAAGAAACGCACTTGACAGATGATATTAAAAATGATGTGGAATACGAGGTTGCTAGATTTGCAAGTACATTTTATAGCTTTGGAAAATCTAATAATAGAGGAGTGTGCATTTTTATAAATAATAATACAGATATTAAAGTTTTGTCGACTAAACAAGATACTGACGGACGCTTATTGATTGTTAATATTGAACTAGCTGACAACTTTTATACGCTGGTCAATATATATGCTCCGAATGATCAGAAATTGAGAAACATATTTTTCAAAAATGTAAAAAAAATGGTAGATGAGCACGCCCAAGGCACTATTATTGCTGGGGGTGATTGTAATGAAGTTCTTGAGCAAGCAGACAGAATTTCAAGAAATAATAAGCAAACATCTTTAAGGAAAACGTATGGTTTTAGTCAGTTTATAAAACGTAATAAAGTAATTGATGTCTCGAGAGTAAAAAATAAATATAAAAGACAATTTACATGGAGGCGGAAGGGGACAGGTGAGGCTAGTCGAATAGATATGTTTCTGATCTCACAGAATCTCGGAAATATTGTCTCGAGTGATATTCGTCCGGCGCAAATAAAATATACTGATCATTTAGCGATTTCAATTAAAATAAATTATGGCTCAAATACCAAGGGCAGAGGAATATGGAAAATGAATAACAGTTTATTGGAAGAAGTTGAATATCAATCCATGGTAAGAAATGTAATCCGGAAACTGAAAAAAGAGCAGACTGCTATGGAACTAGGAAAGTCTCAGTTTTGGGATTACTGCAAAGTAATTATTAAGAATAGGACGATAGATTACTGTAAAAACAGAAGTAGAAATAATTCAGGAAATATATTGAGGATGGAGGAAAGGTTAGTTGAATTAGAGACAGAAAACGATCGGAAGCCGCAGGAAACTTTAAAAGCAAAAATAACTGATTTAGAAAAAAAATTAGAATCTCTTTATGACGAAAAAGCCCGAGGCGCTCAGGTAAGATCAAGGGTAGAATGGGTTGAAAAGGGCGAAAGGAATACGAAATACTTTTTGGGTATTGAAAGACAGAGGCAAGCAAAAAAGACCATCACAAGTATTAAGAAAGACAACAATAATATCATCAACGATCCTGAAGAAATACTGAAAGAAATTGAATGTTTTTATTCAAAACTCTATAGCAGTAGATGCATTGATAAAAGGGAGATAACTCCGTATATCGATAACTGTGACGTTCAGTATACCTTATCAGCGGACGAAAAACTTTCATGTGAAGGTGAGTTGAAAATGGAGGAGTGTGAAGCAGCAGTTAAAAATTTTAAGTCGAACAAAAGTCCAGGTAGTGATGGTCTATCTGGTGAGTTTTATAAAACATTCTGGAATGATATATCGCATATTGTGCTAGGATCTCTAAATGAAGGGTACTTGAAAGGTGAGTTAAGTGATACACAGAAACTTGGAGTCGTAACCCTTATTTACAAGAAGAATGATCCGCTACTGTTACAGAATTGGAGACCAATTACCTTGCTAAACTTAGATTACAAAATTGCGGCATATGTTTTATCTACACGACTTAAACCACTGATGCAAAAACTGGTAAGTACAGATCAAAATGGATATATAAAAAATAGATTCATCGGGTATAATATAAGACAAATTCAGGACGTTATAAATTATTCTGAGAAGTTCAATATAGACTCTTGTTTACTCTTTTTAGATTTTACCAAAGCATTTGATACGATTGAGTGGGATTTCATGTTTGGTTGCTTGAATAAATTTGGTTTTGGTGTTTCGTTCATCAAATTGGTTAAGGTGTTATATACCAACATCAAAGGCTGTGTGAAAAACAATAACTGGTTGACCGGAAGTTACGTCGTGTCACGTGGTATCCGACAAGGATGCCCTCTATCATGTTTAATTTTCGTTTTAGCTACTGAACTACTTGCCCAAAGAATACGAACAGATGTCCATATAAGTGGTATAAGAGTTAGAAATAGGGATATGAAAATCGCCCAACTAGCGGACGACACCACTTTATTTATGAGGTATAAGGATATCAGAAGAGCGTTATTAATTGTTGAAGAGTTTGGGAAAGTGTCGGGTCTGCAATTAAATAAATCCAAGACCGAAGGTTTGTATTTATGTTGTAACAAAAACAAAAATAACATGTTTATGGGTATAACCTGGGTGAAGCAAGTAAAGTCGTTGGGAATATACTTCGGAACTAATTCAAAAGTAAGTTCCAATCGTAATTGGGCAGATAAAATAACAAGTATCGACGATCTAATAAAAAATTGGAAGAAAAGAAAACTGACCATTATAGGAAAATCTGTGGTTGTTCGGTCTGTAATAATACCCCAGATAACATACTTAGCAAGTGTCCAGTACGTAAGTAAAGAACAAATTAAGGAGCTTGAAAGGAAAATATATCGTTTTATATGGAATAATGGGCCAGAACGCGTTAAACGTAGTGTCATGATAAGTGAAAAATAGGAAGGCGGTCTTTTTATCCGGGATGTCGAATCTCATATAGATGTTCTAAACATTTCCTGGATACAAAGGTTAGTATCTCCTGAAGACGCCTGTTGGAAGGTGATCCCAAATTTTTACTTGGAAAAGCTCGGTGGCGCCAGTAAACTGTTTTTAATGTCTCCTGGACGTACACGTGATCTTCCAAAAAACGATGTACCTCAATTTTACATTAATGTCTTACAATCTTGGTTGAAACTAAGAAAAGATGATACACCGGTTGGTGAATATAACTATAAGAAAATTCGTCGGGAGATTATTTGGGGAAATAAATATATCAAAATTAATGGCAGTTCTTTAATTTTCAAGAACTGGATTGAATCTGGGTTAATCTTTGTCAACGATATAGTTGATAATGATGGTGTTTTAGATGAAATTAAAATTTACCAACAGTTGAAAGAAAAGAGAGACTGGATAAGTCAGGTAAGTCAGGTAAAGAAAGCAATACCAAAAGAATGGAAAGACAAGATCAAGAGAGAGAATGCATGGGCAAATGTACACACTTGCACGGATCTATTAGTGTTTGATAAAGGAGTAGGATTTAAAATTGATGATGTAAACAATAAGTTTCTTTACTCGGCATTAGTGCGGAAAAAGAAATCGATGTCTTACTGCAGAGAGCTATGGGAGAGTCTGCTTGAATTAGAAAGTAGTGGTTTGATTTATTGTGGATTATTTGAATTCAATAATAGTATTATAATTGAGAACGAGGAAAAAATGTTCAAATGGAAATTATTCCATAATATTCGTCCAAATGGAGTCCTACTTAAAAGATGGAATATTATTGATAATGATAAATGTTGTATATGTAAAGTAAAGGATGATTATACGCACTACTTTATTGAATGTCAATGCGTAGATCCATTGTGGAATTTAATCGATTTATTTTTACTGAAATATCATGTTAACATTCATTTAAGAAATATGCATAACATTGTGGTAGGATACAAGATTGTTGATATTAAGTACAAAGAATTAAACATTCTGATGTCTCTGATTGGTTTTACGATATACAAACATTACCACATTTCAAATAGAAGGGTTGAAAATTGTTCCATTGTGCATTTATTTAAGAAGTACCTGGAGAGAAAATTACTGCTACACAGATATACATATATAAGATTGTTAAAGAACATGGCAATGTATTTGAACAAGTAAAAAAAAAAAACAACAAAAAAACAAATGATTAAATGAGGAAATTGAAAATAGTGCAATGATGATCAAACTGATGGCTCATGGTTGTACGTATTAACTTAAATAATATGTACATGTTCCATGTAATAAGTTCAATATACATACAAGGAATGTCCACGTGATATATATATATATGTGGGTGGATGCGTATGTGAGAGCCAGAGAGAGCGCACGTGTAAATACGTATCATGTCTATTTGGTGCGCGAGTGTATGTATGTGGGTGTCGAGGGGGTGACAGTAAGGGTTTTGGTGTGTGTGGGGTGGGGTGGGGGTGATGGTAAGCGTTGTGGTGTGTGGGGGTGGGGGTGACTGTAAGCGCTGTGGTGTTTGGGGGTTGGGGTGACTGTAAGCGTTGTGGTGTGTGGGGGTGGGGGTGACTGTAAGGATTGTGGTGTGTGGGGTGGGGGTGACTGTAAGCATTGTGGTGTTTGGGGGTTGGGGTGACTGTAAGCGTTGTGGTGTGTGGGGGTGGGGGTGACTGTAAGGATTGTGGTGTGTGGGTGGTGGGGGTGACTGTAAACGAAGTGTGAGTGTTTGTGTGTGTGTAGAGGGGGGGACGGTAAGCGGTGGTGTGTATGCGGTTGGAGTGACGGTAAGCGTTGTGGAGTGTGTGGGGTGGGGTGGGGTTGGGGGGGGTGAATGTGTGATGAAGTGTGTGGGTGCATGTATGTGGTTCCATGTGATTAAGTGTGTTCAGTGTTCAACTTTCTTTTAATATAAAGTAACAAATATCAAAATGAAAAAGATAAATGTAAATATCAAGATATTTAATAGCCTATATCTGAGCACTAAAAAAAAAAAAAAAAAAAAAAGATTCGTGTCTGTCTATCAACTCTTGTGCTTCGTCTAAGGCTTCTGCATTCTGCTTAAAGCACTGTCTGTTGGTATCAACTCAACAAGAATCTTCACATTTTCATGTGATGGTGGTGCTGTAAGAGTACTGTCCCTGATAAATAAAATTCTCCGTACGTTTGGAAGTTTGTTGGTTTGAGTTGCTCATCGTTTCTATGAGACAAAAAAAGCTGCAAGATTGCTTTGTGATGCAACTCAGGATTCTTCTTTTCAGAAAATCTTGGATATCTCAAAACAGCTGCTTCTGTCATGGATCTCTTTTGTATGTGTCCAAGGTCATTTTGAAGCTTGTGGATATGAGGATTCGGTTTTTTGGGAACCTGTGATGCTGCCAGTACACGGAATGCCGAACAGAATGATCCATAGCACAGCTTGTTAAATTCGTCATTGAGAGGTCTTGCTTTGTACTTGTCATACAGTGATGACATTCATATGTCATCATCGTCCAGTGTGTTGGTTCTTTGCTTTATGACATAAAGTGGCAGACTCATCTTCACCTGGTTGTCGCCGACTGGGACAAACTGTACTTTCCGTGATGTTTCCTTTAAATGTAGACCACAGACACGGTATAAAGCCTCTTGTGTGCTAACCTCTCGCTGACGAAAATAGGCTCCACCAATCATCTGCTTGCTGGGCATAAGTATTGCCATATGCTGCCTCTTTACTTGCATTATCCAAGACAACTCCCATTTCCCTTTCAGCTTTGGAGATGTAGGAATAATGTACATGACACATGAGTATGTATCAGTCACATACTGAACGTCGATGTTTGCGTTCCAACAGCATAAGAGGTTTGGGTTATACTGATTAATCCATACATCTGTTGGTCCGCGCTGTAGAATTACATTTGTTGGCTTTGTGAGAATATTGCATGCTTCTTCAAAATCCTCCTGGGTAACTACTGCAGCAGCAAAAAGAGTATTTGTTGCTATTTCCTCCAAATAAACATTCTGTATAACCTCCCATACAAGCTGTAATGTTGCCTGTGCCCTTGTTTTCATTTATAGATGAGATCTTTGAATTGATGGACCAGTTAGACTTTGAGTGCGAGAAATAAACGTTCTTTCCGATGGAGGACGTGGAAAGTTGAACCTGAATGTTGTTCCTTTCTTCTTTCTTCAAGTTTTTGAGTGTTTCTTGCTGTGTTGCTGAACACTACTAGCAATTTCGTGCGGTTCTGAATCATCAGTTTCCTTTGATAGCTGACAAGTGATGTACTGATCAACAAAGTCACACACAGTCTGGTCATCATCTTCATCTAACAATGGTGCATCCACCACCCAAAACAAACAATGTGCATGGGGTGACCCGCGCTGCTGAAATTCGATCCGATAAAAATGATCCTTAATGGTGGAAATTGTCAGCGAAAATATATGTGTTTATAAATCATTTCCTATCAAGACCACACAAACACACAGCATGTAAGCTGTTCCATCAAGTGTCCACATATATGTTCCCCGTGTGTACTGCAAAAATAAAACATAAAAATGTTAGTTTTGGTTTAAGTAGTGTATCTTTTAGACTAATGAAGTCTCAGTATATAAAAAATGATTCATTCCATCATTTGTATATGCAAGAAAAATCACTGAAAGATGAATACACATACCATAGTGACAGTAGATTCCATTCTGTCATGAACCGTGTTGATCTTCTGAAACATTGATTCCACAATGTAATAATGAGCATGCATACGAAATTTGAGCGAAATCGGGCGATCTCTTAATATGGACCAATCAGAAACCAGAAATGGCGGTCATTTCCTCCAATGTCAAAAACGAAGTAACGATTGTTTTCGCCATGTTTCATAGACCAGAGGCCAAAAACTGGCGGCCATTGTGTAATATTGCAAAGTACACGCTGATACCAAGTTTAAGCGAAATCGGACAATATCTAAATTTCAACCAATCAGAAGCCAGTCAGATGCGGCCATTTTGTAAGAAATAATTTTACTTTGACTTCACAGAAATATTTTGCACAATGAAATCATCAATTATGTAATTGTTTTATGGTAGTGTAAAATGATAATTTAATGCGGAATTTAATGATATATAAATGTCGACCAATCAAAGGTCATAAAATGGCGGCCATTTTGTCGGATTTCAAAACTGAAGTTACGGTTGTGTTTGGTGTGTCCTGTTACCCGTTCATACTAAATTTGAGCAAAATCGAACAATATCTAAATTTCAACTAATCAGAAACAGGGCAGTGACGTCCATTTTGAAAAGATATTTTTTTAAATGAGGCTGTAGCGGCCATCTTGGATGCGCAATCGATAATGAAATTTATGCAAATCTACATCCGACCCCCAATAATTCTGTGAAGTTACATCGGAATTGGACTAGTGGTTTCGGAGATTAAGTGCGGACAAAAAATCACGGAAGAATAAGAATAATAAGAATAACAAAGAAACGGAACAACAACAATAATTCACCCAACTCCGTTGGGGTGACTTAACTAGTACTTATTGTAATGGGGAACATTACAAAAGTCCCCCAAACCCCGCAGTGCGATTCGCAGTGCTTAAATGCACTAATATATCAACGATTATGAAAATCGGACAATATCTAATTTCGATCAGACGCCAGGAAATGGCGGCCATTTCGTTGAATCATGCAACCGAGGTTGTGATGGTGTTCGTAGAGTAACGTTACACGTTCATACCAAATTTCATCAAAATCGGACAATATTTAAATTTCTACTAATCAAAAGCCTCTTGTTGGCGGCCATTTTGTTGAATCTTAAAATGGACCTCACCATTGTGTTCCTGATGTCAGACAACCCCCATATAGCAGTTTTCGTGTACTTTGCCATTAGACAGGAATTCCTATAACATGGCGGCCGGTTTAGCCAAAGTCAAGTTGTAGAGACAAGGGTATTCAGGGTTGGCGTTGAAGCTGTCCTTATATCGTTTCTCTAGCATAAAAACTGAAAAGGACCCCACTTATTTTCAGGATTCTCATTTAAACTATGCAGAAGGACCTCATTTATTAAGGAAAGGGCCCCACTTATAAAACACCCAGCGCAAATCCTGGTATTGATTTTTTTGCCTACTTTTGATCAATATCACATATTTTTTCATGATTTGTTATTGTATAAAAATAGAGAAAAATGAAAGTTCACAAATCATTCGCAACTCTGTATAATATTATGACTTCCTTCAGGTTTTATGGTGGGACATGAGTATCTTCTGCTGTGATACAAAAGAATGCAGGCTACGGTTGGATTAACAAGGCAAGTAATAGGCTTCTATTTATGTAATCCTCCACCTCTGGATTGCAAGTTCGAAACCCATGTGGGGCGGTTGCCAGGTACTGACCGTAGGTCGGTGGTTTTTCTCCGGGTACTCAAGCTTTGCCCCACCTCCAAAATCTGGCATGCTTTAAATAACCTTTTCTGTTTAAGGGACGTTAAATAAAATAAACTAAATACACATTTGCTACGTGCCTGCAGATGTATATTGTCAATTTTGGATATGTATATGCGAAAATTTGGAAACTACATTGACAACAAAGTTTTGTCTCAGGTGAATGAAAATGCTTTGCTTTCTCCTGTAAGTGTAGCCATATTTTACGGAGTACATAAAGACTGGATTAAGAAAAACACAAGGGCTATGAAGTCTACAGTTTCTTTAAAACAAAAACGTATCTCGATAAAGGTAAACAATAAGCAATTTTGATAAACTTGATACAGAGATATTCTCCATGTTATCCGAAGCAAAGCAACAAGACTCTAAATGAACGAGGTTAATTAAGCGAAAACGTATCTCGATACAGGTTAGCAATAAGCAATTTTGATGAACTTGATGCAAAGATATTCTACATGTTATCCGAAGCAAAGCAACAAGACTCTCAAATGTGAAATGTGAACTACATCTATTTATAACATACTATTCCGTTGTGACTGACGAAGCCAAATATTTTTTCTCTGCACTCTGACCAATATTCACTAAGAGGTTCATCAGCATTGAAATTTGGCATAGTTTGTTGACACTTTGTGAAGAAGAAAAGCTCTGTCGTCCCATTTTACGCTAAATCATAAACCGGTCTTTCAAATTTATTTTTCCAGATTTCTACTTATATGTACTACAAACTTCGAAACTTATAAAAAAACTTGTGTTTTGAGGCAATACTGCTAGCCAAACTGAAACGGAAAATTGTAAATCCGTAATAGATATGTATGGAATGGATGGTTAAATTGGTAACGTTCTATTAAATGCTGTTTCTTCAACTCGTGAGATAACCTGAATCACAGACAACATGCTATCCCCTCATGCAATTCCTCTCCAAATTGCAACTAAGTTTGCTGTCACGAAACAGTGTTATTTGCATTATAAGTATCTAGTTTATTAGTCACCTACAGCTGATACGTATACAATCCTCATTCAAGTACACGCTAAGATTATGTTCGGTAAAGCTTGTAATAATAATAATAAGAAACGAAGTAAAACCAATTAGTTCCCCAATCATTTGTTTGAGGGGCTTAAAAATAATAATTACAAGTACTGATTGCAATGTTTCTTAAGAAGTCCCCCAAGTGCCCCCGTAGTCATAAATGATTTTTGTAGTCGAATTTTGCCACATTAGTCGCCACACTAGGGCGACCATTTTGTCAAATTTGAAATTGTATGTCATCATCCTGTTCCTGGATGTCAGATAACATAATTATATATACCAATTTTCACCAAAATATGGCGATATTTAAATTTTGACCAATCAGAATGTAGGAAATGGCGGCCATTTGGTTGTGTCATGAAATTGGAGTTGCAGAATGTTGCGGCTGCTATGAGACAACTAAATGCCAAATTTCATTGGGTTTAAGTAATATTGGAAATATGAAGGGTGATAGTGCCTAACCCTACCGTACACCATAACATATCAAACTGTATGGCAAACTTTAAAAATTGTGGAGACCTTGTTTGTCGTCGTATCAAAAACCCGATAGCACCACAGTATTTCTGATTTCGAATAGTACCTACAAATAATTTTCATAAAAATCCAACAATATTAAAAAAACAAAACAGAAAGAAACAAATCAGAAACCGGCAGTTTGCGGTTGGCGGTCATTTTGATGTTGATGTCACAGTTAAGAAAACTATCTTGGATTGGAGTGTGTCCTACAGTTATTTAGTTCACCAATTTTTTATAGAACAAAAGTGAGCGGCGAAAAGGCATAAGCCAATCAGAAGCCAGAACAGACAGCCATTTAAAAATGAAGTCACGAGACATGCGCGTTGCACAACTAGAGTCCGTCATGATTACCCATGTGAGGTCTCATTAGGATCCAGGCAATAGATTCTGAGAAAACGCTTGGACACGCTTTATGAAAAGTAGAAGAAAAAGAACTAGATTGCAATTGCGAGCAATAGCGGAAGTCACCCCTCCCCGCAAGCCGATCCCCCACAAAGCCTTGTGGAACATGATAGTTGATCCCATAATGCTATTATGAGCATACATAGTAAATTTAAGCGAAAACGGACGAAATCTAAATTTTTACCAATCAGAAGTCATAAAGTGGCGACCATTTTATCAAATGTTAAAAACGAAAGTACGATTGTGTTCGCCATGTCATGTTACACATTGAAACGAAGTTTGAGCAAAACCAGACGATATCAAGATTTTGACAAATCAGAGGCCATTAAATGGCGGCCATTTTGTCGGATTTTAAAAGCGAAGTTACGGTTGTGTACGCTGTGTCCTTTTACACGTTTGCACCAAATTTGAGCAAATTCGGACGATATCTAAATTCCAACGAATCAGAGACCGGGCAGTGGCAGCAATTTTGAAAAAAATAATTAGACGTTAACTGAACTAAATTAACGGCTATCATAAAATCATCATAAAACACGAGTTTTATCGTAATCGGCCGAAGAGAGAAAAAGTTATAGCTTCATGAAAATGCGACTATTTTTTCGAAAAAGAGGCTGTGGCTATGCGCAATAAAAAAAAAAGTTATATGCACATCTACATGTACCCACCAATACTCCTGTGAAGTTTCGTTGGGGTGTGATCAGGGAGATTTGGCCCTGACAAAAAGTAGGAAGAATAGTAATAATGATAAGAAGAAGAAGATTAACAAAAAAACGGAACAATAACAATAAGTCACACGCAGTCGTACATGATTTTTGTAGTAGAATTTTGCCACATTTGTCGCCTCAATTTGGCGGCCATTTTGTCAAATTTGAAAATGGATGTCATGATCCTGTTCCTGATGTCGAACAACAACTACATGTAATATTCGACTTTCGCCGATGATTTCCGAGCATTATCGAAGATGTTCGACTTTAATAAATGATTTCCAAGCTTCAATGAAGATTTCTGAGCTCAACCGAGGATTTAGAAGTTTTAACAATGATTTTTAACAGAGCTTAAATTTAACAGCGGAAAAATGACACAATAATCGAGCTTTAAACCTTAGAGATCCTTAGAAAACCTTGGAAAATGGACCGTGTGCTATAACCATGGGTGTAAATATTAATATCAGATCAAGCAATGCAAAAGTTTGTTTCTATTTGTATGTACATTTTAGTGATTTGAATGTAAAATTGGTGGGAACAATGATAGAATTATTCCTTATTTTATTTGCATTTTTTATTAACCATATGGAAAAGGTACAGTGTAAGCACCTATATTTCGGTAATTTGTATGTATATAAATGTAAAAAATATGCGTTGTTATGGAAAATGTGAGTTGCTATGGCCAAAATTATCATAATACACTATTAATTTCTTAAAAAACACAACAATCAAATCAAAATCACTTATTGAAAGTTTAAATCTTATTGCATCAACCAAATATGTGTATCTTTTAGTGATTTGTATGCAAACCATGTGTTAATATTGCTATGCAAAAATGCTTGTTGCTATGGCTAAAATAGTCCTTATGTAATATTGGGTTTGTAAATACCACAATAATTAAATTAAAATCACACAGTAATTGTTTACTCCTTATTGTATGTATCAAATATGTGTATTTTGTAATGAATTGTATGTAAATAGGTGTGAATAATGTTAGTTGCTATGCAAAAAGGCTTAATGCTATGGTCAGAATCATAATTATTTTTCTTTCTTACTTTAATAAACAAACATAAACTGTTATACTGTAATGTAATAGTTATTAAAGAAAAATATAATGGAGAGTTCAGAATGTTGTGGTACATAATGTAATCATCAAATGTTTTCTCTTGAACCCTAAGATAATTATGGTACTATGACCCGTAACTATGGCCCGTTGCTATGGAATACCATCAATAAACATTTAAAATTTTACTGAAATTATTTGTTTGTGTTCTGCACTTTTAATTGTTAAAAGAATAAGGAGCAAATGTGTTGGGCCAAAAACACCCCTTTATGCATATAGTCCTTTCATCGAAAGCGAACAATATTCAAACTTCAACCAATCAGAGGCCAAGAAATGGCAGTCATTTTATTTTTGTAATAAGACATAGATTGTGCAAACAAGGAGTGCGAAACCAATAAGCATGTAAAGTTCAATTGGTGTCGGCTGAATACTTTCTGAGAAAAGGGGCGGAATCGATTTGGCTAAAGAAGAAAAAGGGAAGAATAATAATTATTACTAGTACAATTATTAGCTCACCGGGTCCGAAGGACCGAGGTGATCTTATGCCATACTGTGGCGTCCGTCGTCCGTCCGTCCGTTGTCCGTCAACAATTGTTTAAACGACTCTTTCTCCATAACCACTGATTGAAAATCAACCTTATTTAGCAGGAAGCATCCTTAGGCGCCCAGGATTCAAAATTGTACTAAGGTTGGGACTGACCCCTAGGAGCTGAGGGGTTGGGCCAAAAAGGGTTATTTAGCTATATTTGTTTAAGCAACTTCTTCTCCATAACCACTGATTAGAAATGAGCCTTATTTGGCAGAAAGTATCCCTAGGTGCTCAGGATTCAAAATTGTACTCATGGTGGGACTGACCCCCCAGGGGGCTGACGGGGGGGCATAAAGAATTATTTAGCTATATTGATATTAGCGACTTCTTCTCCATAACAACCGATTGGAAATCAACCTTATTTGGAAGGAAGCATCCTTAGGTGCCCAGGATTCAAAATGGTACTTATGGTGGGACTGACCCCCTAGGGGGCTGAGGGGTCGGGCCAAAAAGGGTTATTTAGCTATATTGGTTTAAGCGACTTCTTCTCCATAACCACTGATAGGAAATCAACCTTATTTGGAAGGAAGCATCCCTAGGTGCCCAGGATTCAGAATTGTACTCTTGGTGGGACTGACCCCCTAGGGGGCTAAGGGCGGGGCCAAAAGAGTTGTTAAGCTATATTGGTTTAAGCGACTTCTTCTCCATTACCACTGATTGAAAATTAAACTTATTTGGCAAGAAGCACCCTTAGGTGCTCAGGATTCAAAATTGTGATCATGGTGGGACTGACCCCCCAGGGGGCTGACGGGGGGGGGGGGGCCATAAAGAATTATTTAGCTATATTGATATTAGTAACTTTTCTCAATAACCACTGATTGGAAATCAACCTTATTTGGCAGGAAGCATCCTTAGGTGCCAAGGATTCAAAACTGCACTCATGGTGGGACTGACCCCATAGGGGGCTGAGGGCGGGGCCAAAAAGGGTTATTTAGCTATATCATGGTTTAAGCGACTTCTTCTCCATAACCACTGATTGGAAATCAGCCTTATTTGGTAGAAAGCATCCTTAGGTGCTCAGGATTCAAAATTGTACTCATGGTGGGACTGACCCCCTAGGGGGCTGAGGGCGGGACCAAAAAAGGTTATTTAGCTATATCATGGTTTAAGCGACTTCTTCTCCATAACCACCGATTGGAAATCAACCTTATTTGGAAGGAAGCATCCCTAGGTGCCCAGGATTCAAAATTGTACTTTTGGTGGGACTGACCCCCTAGGGGGCTAAGGGCGGGGCCAAAAAGGGTTATTTAGCTATATTGGTTTAAGCGACTTCTTCTCCATTACCACTGATGGGAAATTAAACTTATTTAGCAAGAAGCATCCCTAGGTGCTCAGGATTCAAAATTGTGATCATGGTTGGACTGACCCCATAGGGGGCTGACGGGGGAGGGGGGCATAAAGAATTATTTAGCTATATTGATATTAGTGACTTTTCTCCATAACCACTGATTGGAAATCAACCTTATTTGGCAGGAAGCATCCTTAGGTGCCAAGGATTCAAAATTGTACTCATGGTGGGACTGACCCCATAGGGGGCTGAGGGCGGGGCCAAAAAGGGTTATTTAGCTATATCATGGTTTAAGCGACTTCTTCTCCATAACCACTGATTGGAAATCAGCCTTATTTGGTAGGAAGCATCCTTAGGTGCTCAGGATTCAAAATTGTACTCATGGTGGGACTGACCCCCTAGGGGGCTGAGGGCGGGACCAAAAAAGGTTATTTAGCTATATCATGGTTTAAGCGACTTCTTCTCCATAACCACTGATTGGAAATCAGCCTTATTTGGTAGGAAGCATCCTTAGGTGCTCAGGAATCAAAATTGTACTAATGGTGGGACTGACCCCCTAGGGGACTGAGGGTGGGGCCAAAAAGGGTCATTTAGCTATATCATGGTTCAAGCGAATTCTTCTCCATAACCACTGATTGCAATTCAGTCTTATTTGGCAGGAAGCATTCCCAGGTGCTCAGGATTCAAAATTGTACTCATGGTGGGACTGACCCCCCAGGGGGCTGAGGGCGGGGCCAAAAGGGGTTATTTAGCTATATCATGGTTTAAGCGACTTCTTCTCCATAACCACTGATTGGAAATCAGCCTTATTTGGTAGGAAGCATCCTTAGGTGCTCAGGAATCAAAATTGTACTAATGGTGGGACTGACCCCCTAGGGGACTGAGGGTGGGGCCAAAAAGGGCCATTTAGCTATATCATGGTTCAAGCGACTTCTTCTCCATAACCACTGATTGCAATTCAGTCTTATTTGGCAGGAAGCATTCCCAGGTGCTCAGGATTCAAAATTGTACTAATGGTGGGACTGACCCCCCAGGGGGCTGAAGGGCAGGGCCAAAGAAAAGATTTATTTGAGCTATATTGATATTAGCGACTTTTTCTCCATAACCACTGATTGGAAATCAATCTTATTTGGCAGGAAGCATTCCTAGGTGCTCAGGATTCAAATTTTACTTATGGTGGGACTAGCTGACCCCTTAGGGGGCTGAGGGGTTGGGCCAAAAAGGGTTATTTAGCTATATCATGTTTTAAGCGACTCACTGATTGGAAATCAGCCTCATTTGGTAGGAAGCATCCCTAGGTGCTCAGGATTCAAAATTGTATTAATGGTGAGACTGACCCCGTAGGTGGCTGAGGTCTTCAGTCTTGCCAGATTCAGACAGCGCTGGAAATCGGCTCCGTCAAAATTCAGGCAATCGTGTCCATCCAAATAAATTTATGTTAACTATTATTGCACCCACCCACCACGCCCAAAATTTAATAAGAATTTTCAAACACTTTATTCTAAATTTATTTTGTACTATATGAATTGTGATAGATATGATCATATCTCAATCATTCCATCTAGACCTTTTTTGCTGCTGTTTTCTTTTGAATGTATTTTCAGTTTGTACAGTGGTCACAGTTCACAGTTTGCACAGCGGTCACAGTTCCATAAGAGGTTAACAAGGATGAATTTAAGGATTTAATTCTGTTCAAGTATCATCTAAGTGAATCTTGTAGATGGATGTTGCAGTTGGGCGGATGTCGTTACTGTTGAAGTTTTTTATGATTGATGATTGGAAACTTATTGAGATCAGATGATGACTGTTCCCAGGATCCTCTTGATTAAATTGAACTGTTGTTGAAGTTATTGTACTTCAGAGGGTCGCTATTCCCAGGATCCTCTTATTTGTATTCAACTGCTGTTGAATTTATTGTCCATACATCAGAGGGTGGCTGTTCCCAGGATCCTCTTGTTTGTATTCAACTGCTGTTGAATTTATTGTCCATACATCAGAGGGTGGCTGTTCCAAGGATCCTATTGATGTGTTTGTATTGTAATTTTTGGTACGTCATTTGCGGTGTACATTTGTATTGATTAATAGACTGTGGCCAAGATCATCCAATTAAGTCTTTGTTGAATTATTTTTGTTATATTGTCATTGTTCTACGTACACTGTAAGATAAAGTTCGGTTAAGCCGTTGGGGTGACTTAATTAAAACATAATCTTACATAATGATAATTAGCTCGTGTTTGGACCAATTTCTACATGAAATACATTTTCTGAAGACAAATGTTCTTCTAAGAACAAAAATCAAGGTCTCAGTTGTGTCAATTAACCCGAAAGTACCTTAAAACGCCATTTTTCGCTAAATGTGGTGCTCGTCTGCTCAATTTTGCCGCCGCCATTCGACTAATTATAGGAATCTCAACATGGTGCGACATGAAACATTTTCAATATTTGTTTTAATCTTAATAGTTTCGATTATGAAACAACAACAGATTTATTACTTAGGACATCAGTACCATAGTTATATTTTTATTATCGTTTGTTGTATACTTACCTGGCTAGATTGACATGGATGAACCCCATCAGGACGAGTGTGATGTAGACTTACCTGGCTAGACTGACATGGATGAACCCCATCTGGACGAGTGTAATGTAGACTGACTTACCTGGCTAGACTGACATGGATAAACCCATCAGGACGAGTGTAATGTAGACTTACTTACCTGGCTAGATTGACATGGTTGAACCCCATCAGGACGAGTGTGATGTAGACTTACCTGGCTAGACTGACATGGATGAACCCCATCTGGACGAGTGTAATGTATACTTACTTACCTGGCTAGACTGACATGGTTGAACCCTATCAGGACGAGTGTAATGTATACTTACCTGGCTAGACTGACATGGTTGAACCCATCAGGACGAGTGTAATGCAAACTGACTTACCTGGCTAGATTGACATGGTTTAACCCATTAGGACGAGTGTAATGTATACTTACATGTACCTGGCTAGACTGACATGGTTGAACCCCATCTGGACGAGTGTAATGTAGACTTACTTACCTGGCTAGATTGACATGGATGAACCCTATCAGGACGAGTGTAATGTAGACTTACCTGGCTAGACTGACATGGTTGAACCCCATCAGGACGAGTGTAATGTAGACTGACTTACCTGGCTAGACTGACATGGATAAACCCATCAGGACGAGTGTAATGTAGACTTACTTACCTGGCTAGATTGACATGGTTGAACCCCATCAGGACGAGTGTGATGTAGACTTATCTGGCTAGACTGACATGGATGAACCCCATCTGGACGAGTGTAATGTAGACTTACTTACCTGGCTAGACTGACATGGTTGAACCCTATCAGGACGAGTGTAATGTAGACTTACCAGGCTAGACTGACATGGTTGAACCCCATCAGGACGAGTGTAATGTAGACTGACTTACCTGGCTAGACTGACATGGATAAACCCATCAGGACGAGTGTAATGTAGACTTACTTACCTGGCTAGATTGACATGGTTGAACCCCATCAGGACGAGTGTGATGTAGACTTACCTGGCTAGACTGACATGGATGAACCCCATCTGGACGAGTGTAATGTAGACTTACTTACCTGGCTAGACTGACATGGTTGAACCCTATCAGGACGAGTGTAATGTATACTTACCTGGCTAGACTGACATGGTTGAACCCATCAGGACGAGTGTAATGTAGACTTACTTACCTGGCTAGATTGCCATGGTTTAACCCATCAGGACGAGTGTAATGTATACTTACCTGGCTAGACTGACATGGTTGAACCCATCAGGACGAGTGTAATGTAGACTTACCTGGCTAGACTGACATGGTTGAACCCATCAGGACGAGTGTAATGTAGACTTACTTACCTGGCTAGATTGACATGGATGAACCCTATCAGGACGAGTGTAATGTAGACTTACCTGGCTAGACTGACATGGTTGAACCCCATCAGGACGAGTGTAATGTAGACTTACTTACCTGGCTAGACTGACATGGATAAACCCATCAGGACGAGTGTAATGTAGACTTACTTACCTGGCTAGATTGACATGGTTGAACCCCATCAGGACGAGTGTGATGTAGACTTACCTGGCTAGACTGACATGGATGAACCCCATCTGGACGAGTGTAATGTAGACTTACTTACCTGGCTAGATTGACATGGTTGAACCCTATCAGGACGAGTGTAATGTAGACTTACCTAGCTAGACTGACATGGTTGAACCCCATCAGGACGAGTGTAATGTAGACTGACTTACCTGGCTAGACTGACATGGTTGAACCCTATGAGGACGAGTGTAATGTAGACTTACTTACCTGGCTAGACTGACATGGATGAACCCGATCTGGACGAGTGTAATGTAGACTTACTTACCTGGCTAGACTGACATGGTTGAACCCTATCAGGACGAGTGTAATGTATACTTACCTGGCTAGACTGACATGGTTGAACCAATCAGGACGAGTGTAATGTAGACTTACTTACCTGGCTAGATTGACATGGTTGAACCATCAGGACGAGTGTAATGTAGACTTACTTACCTGGCTAGATTGACATGGTTTAACCCATCAGGACGAGTGTAATGTATACTTACCTGGCTAGACTGACATGGTTGAACCCATCAGGACGAGTGTAATGTAGACTTACTTACCTGGCTAGATTGACATGGATGAACCCTATCAGGACGAGTGTAATGTAGACTTACCTGGCTAGATTGACATGGTTGAACCCATCAGGACGAGTGTAATGTAGACTTACCTGGCTAGACTGACATGGTTGAACCCATCAGGACGGGTGTAATGTAGACTTACTTACCTGGCTAGATTGACATGGATGAACCCTATCAGGACGAGTGTAATGTAGACTTACCTGGCTAGATTGACATGGATGAACCCATCAGGACGAGTGTAATGTAGACTTACCTGGCTAGATTGACATGGTTGAACCCATCAGGACGAGTGTAATGTAGACTTACCTGGCTAGACTGACATGGATGAACCCTATCAGGACGAGTGTAATGTATACTTACTTACCTGGCTAGATTGACATGGATGAACCCATCAGGACAAGTGTAATGTAGACTTACTTACCTGGCTAGACTGACATGGATGAACCCTATCAGGACGAGTGTAATGTAGACTTACCTGGCTAGACTGACATGGTTGAACCCATCAGGACGAGTGTAATGTAGACTTACCTGGCTAGACTGATATGGATAAACCCATCAGGACGAGTGTAATGTAGATTTGAACCCATCAGAACGTGTGTGATGTAGACTTACCTAGCTAGATTGACAGGGTTGAACCCTACCAGGACGGGCGTGATGTAGTCCAGATTCTGCATACAGTAATGTAGTTGTCCCGCCACGTAAGGAGCCGATAGACCGCACGTGATCCCAATATACAGCACCTTGTTTTTCCCAACACAGGCCTTGATGGAAACAGGCGATCAAGAATTAAAAATCACTCATCAACCCAACCTTTCAGATGACCTCAGCTTAATGATACATGCTAATGATGGTGAAATTACCTCCCTATCCTGGCTCGGGTGTTGAACAAAAGTTAATATAAATATGTGATATATATGAACACAAAACATGCATTCAAATGCATAAAAGATTTACTCACTAACCATGTCAATGTTTTAGTATTTGTGTTGTAAAATACACATTCTATAAACAGTCTATGACAAATCAAATTAAATTGGTGTTACTTGTTTTGCTGCATTATCAGAATATTTACAGGATCTCATATGCATATAGGCAACACCGTTGTCTAATGGTTAAGCTCTCCACATTTGTCTCGAAGATCAAATGTTCGAGACGCACAATGAGTATTTCTAGATATAATTAAAATAGTATACATATAGCATATATTTCGATATCTCTTTTGTTTTTATGCTTTGAATGCGTGGTATTTCTTCCCAGTTAATTTAGACACGGATGAATATGTACAGCATCATTACATGTAATAATTAATGGTTTGAACAGATGCTGTTAAAAGGATATCATTTTTAACATGAAAGACGACAGCTTTTACCGCTGCAGTAATGTCAGCATTTGGATTATATACAAGAAAGAATACTCATAGCAGAGACATAAGCATACACATATGCTACATGTCATACTACACGGGGGGGGGGGGGGGGGGGGGGGGGTCTCTCGGAATGAGACAGTGATTTTATTTAAAGGACGTAACTTACTTCTCGAAGCATCTGCATACCGACGGCCGGATCATCTTCTGGGGCCTCCTGTGATGTGAACAATGCCCTGTCAAACCAAATTCAAATTTTAAAAGGGGGGACAGAATGTGAAACAAGTATGACAACTCAATAGGGGCACATGATTATGTGTAAAACGAGTATGACAACTCAATAGGGGCACATGCTACAGGCCAAATATCGGTACCCTAGGCCTTTTTGTGATAGAGAAGAAGTTACTTGAAGAATTCAAATATACTTGACCCGTGTGACCTTGAAAGTAGGTAAAGGCTAATCATATGAACAAACGTGGTAGTCCTTCAGAAGATTCTTAAATATATTTTACATATTTGACCCCTGTGACCTTGAAAAAAGTTCAAAGTCATTGATATGAGGAAACTTTGTACACTTTTGTAGCTCTCTATCCCAGGTACCTACAGGCCAAACATTGGCAACCTGGGCCTTTTGGTTATTGAGAAGAAAATTGTTCAAGGAAAAGTTTACGGATGGCGCACGGGGCACGGCGAACGACGACGGACGAAGTGCGATTGCAATAAGTCATACTGACCCTTTTTAGTCAGATGACCTAAAAAATTGTATGAACATGCTATTATTGTGTAAAACATACCAGTGCTGGTATCTTTCATTAAGTCATTTATTACAAAAATGTTATTTTCATAATAATCTTTATAAAACACAGCTCTTTCTCCTTTCTTTATACCTTGACTGTACCAGATTGGTACTTTCAATATCTGCTCATGAAAAATGTTATCCTCATATTTAGTGTTTAACACATACCATGATTTGAATACATCCCTCCAAAATTCATTTTTACATTTATTTACACATACAGTTATATATTCACTTCCACAGTTTGCAATAAGTTATATATTCACTTCCACAGTTTGCAATAAGATCTATGTCAATATAAGTTTTTAATATAGACTGCCATTTTTCTTCTGTACTGTTAAAAAGTCTTCGAATCCAACTAAGTTTTAAAGAACTTATAAATGCTGTTAAATTAACCATTTTCAAGCCACCCTTGGCTTTATTCTGAATGATTATCTCCCTTTTAATTTTATCTGGCCTTCCATTCCACAAGTAATCAAACAGTATTGAATTGAGTTTCTTGAGAAATGTATTGTCTGGACTGGGTAGTGAAAGAAATAGGTGATTGAATTGAGATATTAATAATGACTTAATAATGTTTATTTTTCCAAAAGGAGTTAATGACCGTCTGTTCCATACTTTTAATAATGATTTTATTTTGATTAATTTTTTGTTAAAGTTTAACTTAGATATTTCATGGAGGTTCACACTGAACTCTATTCCTAATAATGTTAATCTTTCTTTGCCCCACTGGAGTTTAAGCTCTGGTAGAAAGTAATTCCCACTATACTTTTTACTACCAAACAATATTACCTGAGTCTTATCAACATTCATCTTTAGCCCTGATTTTTTTTTGGAAATTCATCTAGATCCTTTATTGCTGCTGTTAATGATTTTTCTGATTTTTTTTCAATTTCAATACCTTTTATATTTCTATTGTTTCTTAGTTTATAAGCTAACACCTCTGCACAGATAATAAATAAATATGGTGCGATCGGATCCCCCTGTCTGCAGCCTCTCTTAATATTGAAAACTGAAGATAAGTTTCCCCCCTGATTTACAGAATGAACATTATTGTGCAAAGTATTAAACCAATTAATGATACTATTACCAAAACCAAAGAGAATTAGGACTTTTTCAATGAATAGCCAAGATACCGAGTCGAACGCTTTCTCAAAATCAATCATAAGCAACATGCCATGTTTATCATTCTCCTCTGTATACTGCATAATATCATAAATCAACCTCGTATAAACCCCAATATAGCGACCAGAAAGAAAGCCAGTTTGATCATCATCAATTAATTTATCAAGAACAGCTTTTGTACACAACATTCAACAATTAAATGGGTCTCCATTTTTTAATTAAGTGTCTATGTTTATCAGCCTTTGGTATACAAGAAAGTATGCCCTGTCTTTGTGTTATAGAATGCTGACCTGTATATTAACCAAAATTAATAGATCTAACAACAAATTCCCCTAGTTTTCCCCAAAAGCATTTAAAAAATTTCAGTAGTGAATCCGTCAGACCCTGGGTTTTTATTATTTTTCATTAGTCTTAAAGTGTTTCCTGCCTCTTTATCGGTTATTTCCCCTTCCATGTTATCTGAATCATAACGAGAAAGTTTTGGAATTTCATTATTATTAAGATACTCAGTTGTAAAATGTGCACACTTCTTCTAATATTACTTCCTGTTTGGTTATTATTTCATTATTGTCTGTTTGTAATTTGGGTATTATATTTGAAATGTAGTTTCGATTTTCTTAACTGAAACAATATTTGGTAGGTTTTCCCCCTCTTCTGCCCTTTTAGTCTGTGATCTTATAATGCTTATAATGCTTTGTCTGTTTGTAATTTGGGTATTATTTTTGAAATGTAGTTTCGATTTTCTTAACTGAAACAATATTTGGTAGGTTTTCCCCCTCTTCTGCCCTTTTAGTCTGTGATCTTATAATGCTTATAATGCTTTGATCTTATGTAATCTTATCTTTTCTATTTCATCTATGTTAACATTTTCTAATGCTTCAAGCTCTTGTATATTCTTTCTAAGATCAACTTCCTGTGCATTTTGCTGTTTTTTATTTTATATCATGCATACCATATTGTTTTTCCTCGAATTTCCATGAGTAAGGTTTCTAAAAATAAATGAGCATTGATAGTACACTGTACCTCAGAATTAGACATATCTTCAATATTATTTAATTTATAAACTGGTACAAAATATTGTTTTTTAATAGTATTAATGCATTTGTTGACTATAGCAAGGTATTCTAAATCATGTAAAGGTGAATTATTTAGTTCACATGTCCCCTTACCTCGTTTAAACTCATTTAGTGTAATGGATATTCTGGGAAATGAATGGTCTGTTCTATAACCAGGTTCTATGTTAGAATTGTTGAAACTAGACAGCAGACTTTCAGAGACAAGAAAAAAATAATCCAAGCGTGCCTGGGTTTTTTCTCTTCCATGTATATCTTCTGCATTTTCATGTTGTTCTCAAAATATCACCTAGACAATAATTATCAATAACATCTAATAACTTGTCTCTAGCTTTCAGGTTATTTCATTTTAACATGTGTTATCATAGTCAACTTCTGGTTTTAAAACAAGGTCAAAATCACCACATATAATACCATGGGCAAAATCAAATTCATCTATTGTGTCAGAAATTTTTGTGTTATAGTCAGGACTATCTTTGTTGGGACCATAGATATTAATAAGTGTTATATGTTTACCTTCAATTTCTATATCAATCGCTTAAGGATGTACACTTGTGAGGTTTCAGTCACGTTCAAGTCTCGTTTCCATCTCATTTTAAGATTTTTTGTTATATTGAAGAAATTATTATCAATTTTTACAGCAAATATGCATCTGAAAATTGTGTCAAAAATATAAGAGTCGGTTGCTTGTAGAACTTTTTTTACATGAATTTTAAAAAAATTACCAATTTGGCGGCCATTTTGAATATGCATATTTCTGTCTATTTTATGCACTTCGCGAAAGGCCAAAATTTCACCTTTTTGATGCTATATCGCTCTCTTTAAAACATCAGTGTTTAGCCATTTTTGATTATGGCAAGCTCATTTTTGCTGTACAACTTTATAATGTTCAATTTTATAGAAATGTTATGCTATAAAGTGGATAGTTATACAATTTTTGTATTTTTTTCATATATTTAATGTAACTGGAGCAGTTTTTATTTTTGAACTCAAAACTGTGAAAAAAAACACAAATAATACAGGGACAAAAAATTAAGCACACTAACCCCCCATTTTTATGATTGTTTTAGAAAGAGAAACCCATTTTTTTTTTATACGCTAAATATTAAAAAAAGTTTGATATCAGAACTTTTTTTATTTAGCGGTTAATCTGCAAAAAATGGTGAAAAAATGATCATTTACTCATTAAAAAATAAGGGGTAGGGGTAACTCAAATTGCTTTCAAGAGTAAAAATATTAAGTTAGAGATATTTTACTTCCATAACTTAAAAGAAAACACTAATTTTGTCATTTCTGCAAACTTTCATACATTTCGGATTACAAATTTGGAAGATATTGTATGAAGATATCCCGCAATTGGTCAAAACTACAAAATTCACTTAAAATTGCTTATTATGTCATATTGGTATCTTTGACCGATCATAGCACAAAAACGAGCACACTGACATATCATTGTCTTTGCATTTTCTGTCATGCCTTGAACTCCCTTATCCAAAAATGTATATGAGAAAAAAAGTTTGATACAGGAAAATTTTGACTTCTCAGAGGTGTACATCCTTAAAAGTTTCCTGTAGAATCTTTCTTCTCTTTATGAATTTTACATTCAAAGTTATTAATTAAAATTGCTGCACCACGAGAGTTTCCTGAATATGATGCGCATTAGCAATTGTATCCCCATTAATTTGTTATGGGTTCTTCATTATCTAGAGTGAAGTACGTATCCTTGAGACAATCAATATTGTAATTAGAATCTCTAAGATAAGAAAACACATCTTTACGTTTTACTCTATTTGAAAACCCTTGCAAATTTGGCGAAATAATCTTTACATTTTCCACCATCCCAATATTATCGTATTTATAGTGTTACCGTTTAGTTCTACCATCTCAAACCCAAAGGAGAAAAAACTACAGACAGGATCTTTACGTTTTACTCTATTTGAAAACCCTTGCAAATTTGGCGAAATAATCTTTACACTTTCCACCATCCCAATATTATCGTATTTATAGTGTTACCGTTTAGTTCTACCATCTCAAACCCAAAGGAGAAAAAACTACAGACAGGATGAAAAAGGGGTGACAGTGAAGGAAAGAAAAGAAAGATTACAAAGATGTAATGTAAAACCATATAAATGAGGTGATGTTTCAGACTTCTACCTGCCTACATACTGTTTATTCTTCAACACGTGTCGGACCTCGCCTGTCGTGAAACGATATTTTTAAAATGCATAGGGTGTCTCATGCCAGCAAAAAACACTACTGCAACTCCAATTTCATGACACAGCAAAATGGCCGCCATTTCCTCACTTTCCCATTGCTCAAAAAGTAAATATTGCCAAATTTTGATGAAAAGTGGTATATAGGTGTTGTCTGACATCAGGAGCAAGATGGTGACATCCATTTTCAAATTTGACAAAATGGCTGTCCTATTGAGACAACTAATGTGGTATAATTAAGCATACAAACATTATGTACCCCCCCCCCCCCCCCCATTACAAACTGTACATTTTCTTCAGAAAACGGTGTCTAGCCGTTTTCTTGGAAAGCATTATTCCGACACTTATGAAACTTCACATGTGTAATGGTTGACCAAGCCCGGTGTGTCATTTGCATGTCTCGTGACGAAATTCAAAATGGTCGACATGTCCTGGCCTCTGATTTGTTGAAACTTTGTTCCCTTATAAATTTCCTTGTAAAAGTAGGAATTTAATGAAACTTCATTCTTCAGATGATACTTGATGACATGCCCTATTAAACCTCATCATTATTAACAGTAAAGCGGCCAACAAGTGGGCTTCTGATTGGTTGAAAATTAAATTTTGTCCGCTTAAATGAAATTTGTTATGTAGGGGTAATATGACTCTATGAATACAACCACAACATCTGTTTCATGATCCAACAAAATGGTTGCCATTTCCTGGCCTCTGATATGTCGAAATTGAGTTATGGTCCAATTTGGATGAAATCTAGGTGTAACATGACAACGGCAACCTCGATTTTACGATTCAACAAAATGGCCGCCATATACTGGCTCTGATTGGTCGAAAATAAGTTGTCGCCCGATTAGGCTGAAATTTGGTTTGTAGGTGTAAAATAACTCAACGAACACAACCGCAACCTCGGTTTCATGATTCAACAAAAAAGCTGCCATTTCATTGCCGCTGATTGGTCGAAATTAAGATTCGTTCGATTTCCATGAATTTCGGTATGTAAGTGTATTTTAGCACTGTGAATCGAACTGCATGGGTATGGGGGACTTCTGTAATGGTTCCCATTACATTTTGTACTAGTTAAGTCCCCTAAACAAATGTTTGGAGGGACCTTTTGGTTTTACTCCGTTTCTTATTAAGTAACCCCACCGGAGTTGTTATTGTTCCGTTTCTTTGTTATTCTTCTGATCACACTGCAATGAAACTTCACATGATTATTGGTGGGTACGTGTAGATGTGCATATAACTTTTTTTTCGATTGCGCATCCCAGATGGCCGCCACATCTTCTTATTAGTCGAAAAATAGATATCGTCCCATTTCCCTCAAATTTGCTATGTATGCTCATTATGGTACTGCGGAATCAACTATCATGTTTCACAAAGGTTTGTAGGGATCGGCTGGCGGGGGGGGGTGACTTCCGCTATTGCTCGCAATAGCAATCTAGTTTTTATTCTTCTTCTTCTTCTTCTCTTCCGCCTTTGTTGTCCGACCATTTTCTTCTCTTCACATGAGTATTGAGGTGGGTGCGTCGGTGATCCAAAAACGAACAAAACCGTAAACTTGGTTTCGCGAATCCACAAAATGGCTCTTATTTCACTTGTCTCTGATTGGTCGAAATTCAAATATCTCCGATTTTTATGAAATTTGGTTTGTACATGTATTGCAGCACTGCGGATTAAACTGCGGGGGTTAGGGGGATTTCTGTAATTGCCCCCATTACGATTTAGAACTTTTTATTCTTCTTCTTCTTTTTCTTCTTCCGCCGTTTTGGTTTCCATGAATGATCTCAGAAACTACATTTTATCAGACCGAATTCAATGAAACTTCTCATATGTATTCTTGAGGGATTTCCCGTTAAAAATAGGTATGTCTCATGACGTCATTTAAAATCTATGTCTGCCATTTTCTAGGAAGATATGTCGAAAAATCGATATTCTCCGATTTTGATGAAAATAGGTATATAGGTGGTGTCTGATAACAGGAACACAATGATGAAGTTCTTTTTTGATGAAACAAAATGGAGGCTTCTGATTGGTCGAAATTTAGATATTGTCCGATTTTGCTCAAATTCGGTATATAGATGTGTTATGATTCTACAAACAAACACGTAACTTCAATATTTGCGATTCAACAAAATGGCCGCCATTTCCGGGCTCTTATTGGTCGAAATTTAAAGATCGTCCGATTCTCATGAATTTTTTTTGTACATGAATTTCAGCAGTGGGAACCGAACTGCGGTGGTTTCGGTGGACTTCTGATATGGTCCACCATTACAATAAGTACCTGTTTTCATTTGGATGAGCTGACAGTTAAGTTGCATGTGAAGAAGGCGGTTGATTTACAATGGGTTTGTAGCGTTTGGTTCAATGCTGGTTGTCCCATACATTAGAACATGTAAGTTGATTTGAGTTCACCTATTTCAATTTATTGATCTCTTTGTACGCTCTGTTGCATTGGTGTTACCTATTTTAATTAATTTCGTTGTATGATCTGATTGCGTTTCGATGAAAATATAAGAAAATACCTTTCATAAGGTAGTCTTCTCCCAATTTGCTAGTTGCAACTGTTTTTGTTGCATTTTTGTTGGTTATTGATATATTGAGTATACTGTCACTTTTAAATAAGTATAGTGTGGTGCGTGCTCTGTATTCTAGAAACTCTATAATGAGCACACCGTTTGTAAAATGTTGTTTGGGTAGTGTTAACGCTCGGTTGGATAAGGACGTAACTGGTTTAACTATCAAAAAAGACATTCAAATAACAGATATACTCGGTTCGCAACATTTGGCACACTTTTTATCTTGACGTAGAAAATCCCATTGATGCGAAACATAGTTTCAACACAGTAGAACCAGTTAACTTTGACAAGTTAGAGCAAATGTAAAAAGAGACCGACCGAGGAGAAGTATGTTTAACTGAGGAACAGCAGCCAAGATTTACATGACATTGATTAGAATTTAGCCCGAAAATGATATCGAAACCTGTGATCAAGTGAGTGCCCAATGTCGTATAGCCTTCCTACAAAAATGCACCGATTTGCGATTTTGCTAACGTCATTTTAAAAGAAAGGTATCGATGATGTATAGTTTCATATATTTCCCTGATAAACACTTTTATAACGAATAACGACAAAAAAAATCATCATTCCAAAACATATACATCAGAAAACAATGTAAACATCATGAGACCATAAGAAAATATGTATTTGGTATTAATTGTCCCGAAATTATTTGGTCATTCTGGAATATGTTTTGTAAGATTTGGTATGAGAAACAAATGACCTACATTGTACGTAAGTGTAGAAGAATATATAGGTATGAACAAAATGTTAGACGTACTTGTCGTGTCCAGCTATCAGATACTTGAAGCAGGGAGGCCTTCCTTCCTTTTCCTGTCTTCGATTGAACGTTCTCTGCAATGGTAAGTAAACCATATGCTGAAAGTGAAGCGTCTCTTTACTTATCTTATTAATATATATTTAAGCACTTTAGGATAAGAACATTTTCCTTGAAAAAAGGGCAAAAGGACACCTTAATGAATACAAATTCAAATAACCTGTTTTGACCTACAAAATAGTCTTATTTCTTCAATCGCCCCAGTGACTGTGAAATTGGCTTCCTATCCTTTAACATCACTTAGTGTTTCGCGACGGAAATAATTGATATATTATACATAAATGTGCATCGCAAAACTATGTCCTGAACATTTTTTAAAGTTAATTTTGTAAAATACAATAAAATCCTTCATCCTAAAGACTGTTGTGAGAATGCATTTATTGGTATGTTCATTGATGATTCACATAAAGTCAACAGAGACCCTTTTTTCTATATCTCGACTTTATTGATATACTTATGCGCTCCGAAATACTTTGACACGAATATATCTTATCTAGCTGACAAAGTTAAAGTGAATAAGATTATCATGTGTCATGTTTTGAAAACAATGTAAACACACTTATAACCTAATATGAACGAAAATTTTGCTGTCCCATTGCATTATTTAGGATCTTTCAAATTAAACGCCTACTTAATTTTCGCCTTTTATGTTGAACGTTTGCAAGGCGTGGAAGGTAATGGATTCTGCACTCCTGCCAAGCAAGGGGAGGGGCAAAGAAAGTCCTTAAAATGGTAGTATTCCCTGCTTAACTTTCAGCATTTAGTGTCATGCTGACTTGTTTTCATCCGTTGTCAGTATATTTTGTCCGTGTGAAATACTGCGCTTAGCATTTCAGGGAGATAGCATTAAAGAGTCGGCATCAGATCCGGGCTATCGCAAGGAATCACGCACACCAACAACTCACAACTCTGTTATTGATGACAGAGAAACAACAGTATCACTATTTGGAATTACAAATTTAAAGTATTTTAAGATATTAAACACTATTGTGTTAGTAAGTACGACAAGCACCAAGTGGCAATGTGTAGTCTTGTTGAGATATATACATTTAAACCCCAGATATAACGAGACCAAGATATCGCTGACGCGACAATGACATTTACTTACGGCGGTAACGAAGGCCAGTCTGCCTGAGGTGCCACACCCACTTAAGATGACGAGTCCTGTGTCCGGGGCCTCATAAAACAGCACATATCAACGTTGTTTAACAAGTCACAAGTACAACAGGGGTATGATTATGATACGTGTGCATGATATAGAGTGTGCCCCCCCCCCCCCCACCTTTTTAAAAAAAAATATTGGATAACGTTTATTCGCAAAGTTAAAGTAAGCTAAGATTACAACTTAAAAGTCTGCACTCAACGTTAACCCTCTTACATGAAACAAAACATCTTCGATTAAATGTAAGCACATTCTCGGTTTGACGGTTTATCTAACCAAACATGAAGATAATTCCATATGGTGTATTAACAAGAGGCCCGTGGGCCTTAACGGTCACCTGAATTTTAATGTACTAGTACTGATAACTTTTGTTGTTGTATCCTTATACTGAAATTATCATTAACTTAAACAAAGTTTGAGGTAGAAAACTGATAGGTAAAAAAGAGTCCTGCTTATATAACTATATATCTCCCAAAATCATCGACACTTGAGCTTTGAACCCAATAATCAAACTCAGTGACTTTAATTTTTGTTCAACTGATTTCTCAAAAAAGTTACAAACAGTTTCCTGGACCTTTGATTCAGTGACCTTGACTTCTTGGACTCTGCGACCTTGCCTTTTGGTCAGTTGACTCCTTGTTTTAATTCTGATCAACTTTTTCACAATGTCACAATAAAATGTTCATCAGTAAAATTTGACCTTAAAATTTGAGCTGGTGACCTTGATTTTTGGTCAGTTGAATCCTTGTTTAATCCAAACAACTTTGCCTCATAATGTCACGATATAAAATTTGACCTTTGACCCGGTGACATTGACTTTTTGGTCAGCTATCTCCTTGTTTAATTCCAACCAACTTTGCTTCATAATGTCATCACAAAATATTAATAGTACAAGAGGCCAACAGGCACATCTGGGTCTAAAGAAGAATATGTTTAGCCAATTTGAGACTTTTGAGCCCCTCCTAACAGCCCCAAGCCCAGGGGTAGGCCAGAGTCAAAATTCTTCCAATATCAAACTGTCATCTCTCTCATGGTTGTAATTCCAATCAAGTTTGAATTATGTCCAACCGGAAATGAACAAAATAACCAAAATTGTCATTTTCCTATATAAAGTATAGTAAACTTCATCCCCTCTCGGGAACCTGAAGTCTGGGGGCCTGAAAATCACAATTTTGATAAAGCACCTTAAGACCATTCAATTGGTAAAAAATATTTAATTCCAGCATATCTGGGGCTTGAGAAGAAAATTGTTGAAATTGTAGCAAATTTGGCCCTTTTGAGCCCCTCCCAACTGTACCAGGGATAGGCCAGAGTCAAAATTTGCCAAATATCAAACGCAAATTGTAATGTCCTGGCTATTATTCTAACCAAGTTTCAATTATCGTCACCTGGAAATGAACAAAATATATCGAAAAGTGTTATTTTCCTATTTAAACTATAGTAAAATTCAACGCCTAATCCAATTTGACCCTTTTGAGCCCCTCCCAACTGCCCCGGGGTAGGGCAGAGTCAAAATTTGCCCAATATCAAACCGCACATTGTAATGTCCTAACTATTATTCTAATTAAGTTTCAATTATTCTCAAGTGAAAATGAACAAAATATATCGAAAAGTGTTATTTTCCTAATTAAACTATAGTAAAATCCACCCCCTTCCCAGGGGGGGAACCTAAAAGCAGGGGGCCTGAAATTCACAATTGTGATAAAGTACCCTAAAACCATTCCATTGGTGAAAAGTATTTAATTCCAGCATATCTGGGGTTGGAGAAGAAGATTGTTGAAATGTTATCCAATTTGACCCTTTTGAGCCCCTCCCGACTGCCCCAGGGTAGGAAGTTGAAAATGTAAATTGTTTACGGACGGACGACGAACGACGACGGACAAAAAACGATTAGAATAGGTCACTTGAAACTTTGACTAAGGTGACCTAAAACTATTTTAAAGGCCCAACATACGGAACTTTCGGCAAAAATTTAAGCGAAAATAAAGAATAATAACTTATTATATTGATTAATTAGTTAGGATTAACTGATATCAGCAGCAATATTCAAGATTAATTCTTACGTGGGCATCGGCACAGCAGCAGTTGATACTCGGTATTTGTAAACATGCACCCATTTTAAACTGGCGTCTAACTTCGGCTTGTTGTTTAAGTGGTCAACACTTAATTATTTTGAATTCTTTGGAATTTTCTGTCAAGAGTGTTTTAGTTGATACCGCTTAGGTTTACTTCGTCTTAGCCTTATTTTTGAATGATTATCAACAGGATTTGTTTTAAAATTTTTCAGAACCACGACAATCTCTGAAGATGCGTATATTGGGCCTTTTAGCATTACGCAATTTGAAAATGATGTAAGTTATACTTTTGACATCATCCCAATCGTGAACTATAGGATTTGTTTTGTAAAGGACAACAACGATCCGAGCTTACCTGCAGAATTGGCGTCACTTTCTGTGATATCTGTTCAATCGTATGCAAAGTGGATGTATGGTACAGACCCTAGTGATTTAAATATTTATAAAATTAATACATGACTTAAGTATGATGGCTTGAAATAATGTGTGTACACATCTTACAGCATCAAATTTAAGCATGATGAAAGAATTGTTCATGGTATATACTACAGTAATATAGTTTGTAATAATAATAATGATAATAAAAAAACATTCAAATTCACCATCAAATATTTTTTTCAGCATTATTAATCATATTTAAACATTTTCAATTCCCATTTCGATCACGATTTTGAATCAGGGATACTGTATATTTGATTAATGTTTTTGCATTTCATTTTTTTTTATTATAGATTGAATTAATATATGTGGATTTTATCCAATTCCGATTCATGTACAAATTACTTTAGTTGGTATGAATACGTGACCATTGTGATATCGATAAATGCGAAACACGTTTGGTAAACATATGAAAACAACTTACGTTTCACTATACATGTAGATTAATACAATTGCTTAAATTGCTGAAAAATATACAATACTTTCGTAAATAAAAAACAAAAACAATCACCTGGTAGTCTTGCCAGCCATTGAATATTTCAGAGTCACACTTCAGGAGTAGACCCATCATTTCTGCAACGAGACTCTTGCCTTAATTCTGTTTTGAGTTTGGATTGTTAGTGTTTTACGTTCTGTTAGCAGCTATTTCGTAGGTACAGTGGCATGATGAAGATATAGAAGTTACACAACGAATGGTTGTTGGATACGGAATATATTTTACTCGAATCAATTATCTTTCAAAAGTTACAAAAGACACGCGCTTTAGATTTTCTTATTCTCCTGATTGGTGTAATCGTTAGCATATTTTGTTATCACATCTTTATTTCCCTTTTGATAGATATTTATTTATGGCTTGCCAACAATGCTAAATTTTTAAAGTGGGAGGTGCAAATTATCAACTCATCGGACTATTTGATAAAATTTAGTAATTTTAGTTAAGTAAGAGAAAGGGCAATCGTTACCTTTATTCCTTCCCTCTCGTTTTCATGGTTACTGTATCTTAGCGGTGATATTGAAATGATTCAAGGCCCTTCAAATTCTGATCGGTCCAGCTCTATCAGTGACACATCTAGCTTTTCATCACTACTTTCTGACGAGTTACTTAACACTAATAATGTAACATTCGTGCATCTGAACGTCCACAACTTGCTACCTAAACTGGACCTCCTCTTCACTGAATTATATACTTTTAGTATCTTAGCATTTACCGAAACTTGGCTAAATGAGGCACAAATTGATAACGATGTAGAGAACCGGGATTTAAAAAACCTTTCTGTTATTGTAGATCTGATAGAATAGGTGAAGGCGTGACAGTTTATGTAATGAACGATTTAGTTGCTAAAAGACGACAGGACATTGAAGTAGTTGGTGTAGAATGCGTTTGGATAGAAATTTCACATAAAGGACACAAATAACTATTGGGGATGTTTTACAGACCTCCAAACTCTGATACAAATGATTGGAACAAAACTGAACATTCCATTGACTTGGACTATAATACTGGTATTGATGATATAGAGATAACGGGAGATTGTAACTCAAATTATCTTCGTTCAGGCCCTCACCTGACGGGGTTAAATTATATTACTCAGCTGTATGGTATAACACAGCTCATTAACGAATCTGCCTTTTATACTGAAACAAACTCTAGTCTGTTGGATATAGTGCTAGTAAGCAATGATTCTACTGTTTCTCGTACATATGTAGGAGAACGTTTTTAAAACAGAATACGCGCTATCATTGTCATGTTTACGGCCTACTTCGTCTCCAAAAACATCGCGCTAGTTGTAACAAACAAATATGATGATAATGACTCCTACCATAGGAAACTTGCCGAGGTTCATTGGAATAATCTTATTTTACTAGATGAACCTAATGAATCTTGTCAAAAAATTACTGGGGGTTAGAGTAATAATTTATGCAAAATCCATTTGTTGTCCCTGAGGGATATTTCTTGCCAAATTTGGTTCAAATCAATGTAGTACTTTAGGACTAGTAGTGACTAAAACGCTTTACCTCTATTGGGTCAAGCCCCTCTAGCTCCAGGGGAGTCAAGGGTCATAATCATCATTGATGCCAAATCTGTTCACCCTCCCTCAAGGATGTTTCTGAGCAAATTTGGTTCAAATGCATTCATAACTTTATGACTAGTAGCGATTTAAAGGTATTACCTCTATATCCCCGTTTTGGCCCCACTCCTCTGCCCCTTGAGGGCCAAGGGTCATCATTTATGAAAAATCTCTTTCTCTTCCCCCAAGGATGTGTTGACCAAATCTGGTTTAAAAACATTTATTACTTTATGACAAGAAGCGCTTTAAAGGAATTACCTCTATTTCCCTATTATGCCCAACCCCTCTGGCCCCTTGAGGGTCAGGGTCATCATTTATGCAAAAAATGTTCACATTTCCTCAAGGATGATCAAATTTGGTTCAAATGCATAAATAACTTGTTGACAAGTAGCGATTTAAAGGAAAGACCTATTTCACTTATTGGGCCCCATCCCTCTGGCTTATTAGGGGTCAGAGTCACCATTCATGCAAAATCTGTTCCCCTTCCTCCAAGGATGTTTCTGACCAAATTTGGTTCAAATGCATTTATAACTTTATGACAAGTAGCAATTTAAAGGAATTACCTCTATTTCCCCTATTGGGCCCCACCTCTCTTGCCACATAGGGGTCAGAGTCATCAATCATGCAAAATCTGTTCCCATTCCCCCAAGGATGTTTCTGACCAAATTTGGTTCAAACGCATTCATAACTTTATGACAAGTAGTGAGTTAAAGGAATTACCTCTATTTCCCTTATTTGGCCCCACCCCTCTGGCCCTTGAGTGTCAAGGGTCACCATTGATGCAAAATCTGTTCCCATTCCCCAGAGGATAAATCTGACAAAATCTGGTTCAAATACATTAATTACTTTATGACAAGTAGTGCTTTAAAGGAATTACCTCTATTTCCCCTAATATGCCCCATCCCTCTGACCGCTTGAGAATCAGGGTCATCATTTATGCAAAATATGCACATTTCCTCAAGGATGTTCCTGATCAAATTTGGTTCAATTGCATTCATAACTTTATGGCAAGTAGCGATTGAAAGGAATTACCTACTTCCCTTATAGGTCTCTTCTTCTCTGGTCACATAGGGTGCAGAGTACTCATTAATGCAAAATTTGTTTCCCTTGCTCCAAGGATGTTTCTGAGCAAATTTGGTTCAAATGTATTCATAACTTTATGACAAGTAGCGATTTAAAGGAATGACCTCTATATTCCCTATTGGGCCCCACCTCTCTCGTCCCATAGGGGTCAGAGTCATAATTTATGCAAAATCTGTTCTTTTTCCCCCAAGGATGTTTCTGACCAAACTTGGTTCAAATACATTCATTACTTAATGACTAGTAGTGATTTTAAAGAATTACCTCTATTTCCAATATCGGGCCCCAATCCCCATGGCCCCTTGATGGTTAAGGGTCACCATTGATGCAAAATCTGTTCCCCTTCCCCAAAGATATTTCTGACCAAATCTGGTTCAAATGCATTCATTACTTTATGACAAGTAGCGCTTTAAAGGAATTACCTCTATTTCCCCTATTATGCCCCACCCTCTGGCCCCTTGAGGGTCAGGGTCATCATTTATGCAAAATATGTTCACATTTCCTCAAGGATGTTCCTGATCAAATTTGGTTCACATGCATTCATAACTTTATGGCAAGTAGCAATTGAAAGGAATTACCTACTTCCCTTATTGGGCGACATCCCTCTTGCCAATAATGGGTCAGAGTCACCATTTCATAATTTTATGACTAGTATTGCTTTAAAGGAATTACCTCTATTTCCACTATCTGGCCCCATCCATCTGGCCCCTTTAATGGTCAGGGTCCTCATTAAAGCAAAATATGTTCACATTTCCTCAAGGATGTTCATGAAAAAATTTGGTTCAAATGCATTCATAACTTTATATCTAGTGGCGATTTAAAGGAATTATCCATTTCCCCTATTGTGTCCCTTGAGGGTCAGAGTCACCATTCATGCAAAATCTGTTCCTCTTCCCACAATGATGTTTCTGACAAAATTTGGTTCAAAATCCAATCCGGACTTTTTAATTAGTAGCGATTTTAAGCAAATGTTGACTGACGGACGGACGCCGCGCCATGACATAAGCTCAGCGGACCTTTGGTCAGGTGAGCTAACAAAACAGGATGTTTGTGATGCCTTATTATCCCTTGATTCCTCGAAAGATACTGGTCCAGAACTGATGCATCCACGCTTATAAAAAGAGGGTGCAAATGGATTATCTTTGCCGTTAAGTACTCTTGGAAATAGCTAGCGTCATTCCTGTACACAAAAAGAATCAAAAGAACGATGTGAATAATTATTGCCCTATTTCTCTATAATTAATGGAAAAGTAAAGGAGAGATGTATTTTCATGTATGTTCATTATTTTTTACACGATTATGATTTAATTACAAAATGCCAATCTGGATTCCGCCCAGGTGATTCCACAGTAAACCAATTATTGGCTATCACAAATGATCTGGCCCCGGTTTCATCAACGTTCCTTAACTAAAGGAAATTCCTTAACTTAAAAATCTCTATAGGCAAGCATTACAGAATTTCAGGAAAGTTCCTTAACTAAGGATTTTCTCCTTAAATTATGTAATGTTTTACTATGGAGACTTCTAAGTTAAGGAGTTTCCTTAAGGACTAGGTACAGGACAATTCAATATGGCGCAGGTGTTTTTACCAAAACTTGTTATTTTATTAAATACTGCAAAATACATGACCAAAATAGACTACAAAGTACATTTTGTGATGGAGAATCGATAATTTCAACCATATTTTGGTACGTTTGGTGGTTTTTCTGATATTTTGTGTTATATGTCAAAAAACGCGTGCACGTCGAAAGAAAATAAAAACAATGAATATCATTTTTTGTTACTTTAATATACACAGAATGATAGACGAGCCTTCGATTTTTGAATAAATCTCTCTTTCAATTGAAAACCGCAGAATAAGAGAATGTACTCGTCACATGAATGGCAATTTATGTACATTCTGAACACCGCTCACATCTGGATCAAATTTTTAAAATTTCCATCGCCGATCGACAAATTTATGTGGCAAGCCGCATAGCCAAAACAAAAATCTTACCGTCTGCGGTATGACGAGTTATGACATTGTGTCAGATCTCTTAAATCAAACATCTTCCCGTTGCATGTAGCGAAATATACTACCCTGTCCTCCATTTTGCACTATTTACTTTTTTAGATATTCATACGCCTGACTTAGAGGCATGGTGAAACATCGACAAAATTAACAATTTAATTGGATTCAAGCATGCAGTAAAGGTAAATGTTACTTGGTATATCGTCACAAACAAAAACTGCCCATTCCTATCACGATAAATTGTTTTTAGCGATTGCCAGTTTTACATTTTTGGGCGAATGTATAGCACGTGAAAAGATGTCCTTCGGCACTTCCGGCAGTGTTTTTTTAGGTAATTTAATGATTTTGAAAGAATTGTCAACAAAGTTTAATTTGTGTTGTAAAAAATTCTGATGGAATTCGTATATATAATACACTTCCGCGTGGATCGGACAGTATTAACTCACTGATTATACCGATTTGTTCTCGGCTTCGCACCTGTCAAACATCGCTAGCGTAAATTGTTGCCATCGTAAACATGTGTGGCAGTTGAGGCACATTGGTATCAAAATACATTTCTCAAACTTAATTAGTAATTAGGTAACCGTATCGTAAATGTAAATTACGTTATGTTGGTGTTATTATTTCTATTTTATACATTTATTTGACACGAAACTTACATTTACATGACAAATGACCTATTTAATATAAAATAATGCCCCTATATTGCCCCCACGAGATACAGGTAACTACTTTTACCTGAACTGAAAACAGCATGCAATGGACGATATTTTTTAGAGGGGGTACCTGTGTATTTCTCCCCGATACTCTGATTTACAGACTAATATCAAAATTTTAACACTGGGTTATCATTCTATGAACATTGCAGTAGCTTTGTTTCAAATAACTATATGAAAAATATTTGCGCACTCCCATCTGGATATTATTTACTGAATATTTTTTTCCTAAGTACAGATTTTTTTAATTTTGGGGGCTAAACTGCATTTTATATCAATATTTAACATAATGGGATAAAGCTTATGCCATGTATTGGAAGAAAACATTAAAATTTCAATATTACCATTTTCATCCAGGTAACAACCAATATGGCTGTACTTAGTCCTTAAGTTAAGGAATGTTGATGAAACCAGGGCCTGGGGAGGGCAATTGTCTCGGGAATGAAGTTAGAGCTGTGTTTTGTGACTTAAGCAAGGCATTTGACCGTGTATGGCACAAATGCCTTATAATTATATAAACTAAGTAACATCGGTTTTGGCGGTTTAGTGGTTCAAAAATCATTTATCAGAAAGTAATAATTTACGGATGGAATTGTACTTGGCATATATCCAGGCTGGCGTTCCCCAAGGTTCGATATTAGGTCCTCTAATGTTCTTAATATATATAAATGTTCTTAATATTATATAAATGATATTGTTATTAAACGGAGTAAAACCAATAAGTTCCCCAAACATTTTTGGGGGGGACTTATTGGTTTTACTCAAGTTCTTATTATTATTTAGTCCCCCAAACAAATGTTCGGGGGACTTATCGGGGGAAACTTCACATATGTATTCGTGAAAGACTTCCGGTGAAGAACTGATATGTCTCGCGACATAATTCAAAATGGCTGCTATTTCTGGGACGCGTCTGATTGGTTGAAAAATCAATATTTTCTGATTTCTATGAAAATTGTTATCTAGGTGTTGTCTGATAACAAGAACAAAATGGTGAGGTCCATTTTTAGATTCAACAAAATGGCCGCCAACAGAAGACTTCTGATTGTTGGAAATTTAGATATTGTCCGATTTCGCTCGAATTTGGTATATAAGTGGGATATGACACTACGAACACCATCATAACTTTGATTTTGTGATTCAACAAAATGGCCGCCATTTCCTGGCTTCTGATTGGTCGAAATTTAGATGTTGTCCGATTTCGTTTAAATTTGGAATGTAGGTGTGTCCCCCATAACAATTAGTACTTGTTTATATTGACTCTGTAATTAAGCTTTTTACAGACGACACCTCGATTTATATTATAGTTGATACGCCCTCCTTCGCAGCTGAATGTCTTATAGCATGGAAAAAAGTTTCTCAAAATCACCCTGACATATCTCTTAATAACGTTCCCAAAGCAAATGCTGATTGTCATAAACATTAAGTTATTACGCTTTTTAAGGATTGTAGTTCGTCTATGCATGTAGACGACATCATCAACAAGGTGACTAAACTAAATATTTTACGAAAAATACGATTAATCTTGGACAGTTTACGTTTATAAGGCCTGTCTTGGAATATGCTGATGTTGTCTGGGACAATCTAACCATTGAATATGTTAATAAGCTTGAGAAAATTAATCAGGAGGCAGCGAGAATAGTATTTTGTGCTGCAAAGTTATATGTGTAGTTGTAATTAAGCTTGTTATGTAAGATGAGAAGGACTATGTATAAGTACAATAGTACTTTTTTCCTAATCATCAAAATAGTAATACATTTTGTTATTTGTATATATCACTTGTCATGAGTAAGTATGTTTTAAACTAAATGCTATTCAACAGTTGTAATGTTTATTTGATTCCCTTAGACTTGAATATCACCCATCTTTTGTGGTAGAAATATGCTTTATTGTAATAATTTTTTATTATATTCATAAAACAAGTAAACACAATTTCTATCACAATATATGGGTGCTATTAAATTCTGATGTATCAAGTAAACATTACGACTGTTGAATAGCATTTAGTTTATACCACACGTGGAATAAACTCTATTTCTACCACAATAGGTGAGTGTTATTCAACTCTCAGGGTATCATATAATCATTTCAACTGTTGAATAACACTCGAGTGAAATAAATTCCATATCCAACAACCACTCGTTGTGTAACCTCTATATCTTCAATGTTATCTTCCTATATAAAATACCTTTGGGCGTGGCCACGTCTATGTTACGTGTGATATGATTGTCTGCTTCAGTTATAGGCGTGGCCATGCTGGATCACTGACAAAAGCTATTCTGAAAATACACACAAACACAATATAAGCACACATGACGTCTATCTGGCAAATACCTGTACAGTCACAAAGTGTCTATCTGAGATTAAATTGCATATTATCTTTATAACCTTTTATCACATGGCTACCGGGCTATGCCGTGAATAGTCGTGCCATTCGTGACACGAGTGTGTAATGCATACAATTGTACATTACGAATTTGAGATCATCAGTCACTCACGCTAAAAAAAACAGTTATAATTATATTATATTCTTCAGTAATGGAATAACAGTGCAGATATAAGTACGTACAGTTTACCTTGTTAGAGTGATGTTCATTTATAAAGAAACGTGTACATAATTATATACTGTTTGTTGGCATATTTACCTCCACGTGTCGCTCTTATCGTCAATAAACGTGCCTACCAACACGTACCAGCTGTAGTCACAATCTCATGGTCACGTGTTTTAAGGTGAAATTTCAGTATTCATACGTACATCAATCGTGTATACATATATACATGCACTAGGTACACATATTCTAGTATATTACAGAAATGGGTCGTAAATTACCTTTGCAAACAGTACGGTATATTAAGACAATATCCAACGGTCAACTAAACAAAAGTATAGACATCAGATATATACTTCTCTGTAGACATGCAGGAAATTTTAATCTCAAAAATCTTAGTAGTCCAATGTCGGTGTTAGATTCCATTCATCAACGGAAAGACTTAACAATGATGAAAACGTCCCCTGTTTCGGCAAATGGATATTTGCTGTTACAAAATCCCGCCGCTCCTAATATCAATCGTGATTACTAAGCAGACAGCTAGATTCCACAGCTCAGGGTACGACCTGAAGTAATACGCCGTGCCAGACACAAGACCCTATTACCAGTCTCTCCGCATCAATATCTGTGTTAGGCACTGAGGACCATCCTCGGTACACAAAGTAATACGCTACAGGATGTATATCAGTAGACCTTTGAGGAAGTAAGATACGCTCTGTAGTACACCTTGTCGGATAAGATAACGTTGGGGAGGGGGATATCAACAGTAGTTCATTCCTACTAGTAATTAAGGCCCCAACGTCACAAATATATAATGTTAAGGTTACCTCGTGTCTTTACGGGCTTGTAGTAAGCTGATAATGGTAATCGGGCATCTCTTTAAACAAAGAAATATGTAATGGGGAGCTTGCGACTATCCTTATCAATGAAAGAAGTACAAAGGGTCCGAGCGCAGCCAATCTCTTCTACGTTACGATATATCTTTCCCAATAATACTAGTAATCATATTCTTATAAATGTCAACCAAGCGAAATGGTACCACGAAATCACTGCCATGGCCATCATGAGAACAATAACCAACCAAATAAACGGACAAACTACTGAAGAATATGTCAATATTGTCGATACCTTGCTGCATATTCCACCAGATAATTACATTCAGACGCGTTTGTCTTCAATTCTGATGCCAGCGTAACAGACACAATCCAGTGACAATTGTATCAGTCAGATTAATAATTTGGTTTGGTTTAATTTCTTTAACTCTCTAATAACAGCTAGAGTAATTTAAGGACGGTCTCCCGGTGTATGCGTTGGATGAATGCATATGTATTTGGGAGGCTGCGTTTATGTTCGTGTAAGCCTCCTTGGGATACTCCGGACGTTTGCCGATTTAAAGAGCTACCACACTAAAATATATCCAAAAGTGTCTTTTCCGATATAAAGTATAAACTTCACCCACTTCTCAGGGCGGGGGGGGGGGGGGGGGGGTCGAGGGGGGACTGAAATCTGGAGGGGGGGCTTGTAATTTTAGCCAATTTGACCCTTTTGAGCCCCTCTCCACTGCCCCGGGGGTGGGCAAGAATCAACGTTCTTTCAACGTCAAACCGTCAGCTCCTGATTATTGTTCCAACCTAGTTTCAAATATCTCCAACTGAAAATGACCAAAATATATCCAAAAGTATAAATTTCTTATATAAACTATAATAAACTTCACCCACTCCCCATGGAGAAACCTGACGTCTGGGGGCTTAAAATAACCAATTTTGATAAAGCACCTTAAGACCTTTCCATTGGCGAATAGTATTTGAATCCAGCATATCTGGGTCTGGAGAAGAAGATTGTTAAAATTTTAGCCAATTTGACCCTATTTGAGCACCTCCTCATTGCCCCGGGGGTGGGCAAAATTCAAAATTCGTTCAATGTCAAACCGTCATCTTCTGGTTATTGTTCCTACCAATTTCAATTATCTCCAACAGAAAAGAAACAAAATATATCCAAAAGTGTTATTTTCCTATATTAACTATAGTAAATTCACCCCCTCCCCAGGGGCGAACCTGAAGTCGGGGGGGGGGGGGGGGGGGGCCTTAAAATTCACAATTTTGATAAAGCATCTTACTATAGGTGAAAAGTATTTGATTCTAGCATATCTTGGTCTGGAGAAGAAGATATTTGAAATTTTAACTAATTTGGCCCCTCCCTAAAGTCCCTAGCTGGTTAGGACCATATAATTCACAATTGTAGTGCATCTTCGGCTAAGAAAGGTTCCTGCAAAATCTCATTCAAAATGGTTCAGCGGTTTCTGGGAAGAAGCCGAAAATGTAAATTGTTTATGAACTGACGACGCACGACGCACAAGAACGACGAACGACGGACCAAAATGAGAACCGAGTATCATTGTCAATTATAACAAGTAAACACACTAATGAGCATACTCAAAAACGTCCATCTTCATATCATTTAAAGATACAGAATATTTCTCAATGAGACAAAGATGGCGACCATTAAACTTGGCCATAGTTCTAATCAACCTGCATCTCTCGAATCCTTGTGTTGTTAGTTTGTCAGCAGCCGACATCGATCACAAAATCCCGATATCCAGAGCAACCCCTAGAATATCGAATCAACTGCGACATGTACACACCATAGGTTGGAGAAGCAGGGATGTTACTATCAAGAAATGGAAAGTTCACGATCGGAAAATTGAAATCATCATGTTTATCGTATAGCTTAGCAGTAAGCTGTCCATGTTGGTCGTAGTTTAAGTAGAGATCGAAGTAAGAAGCTGATGTAAAAGAGTCTGTTGTGTCCTTTATTTCAAGTTCAGAAGGGTATATACGATCGACGTGGTCAGAAAACGTGGTCAGACAACACATCGTCGATATATCTGAAAGTGAAATTAAAAGATTTGGCAAGGTCAAGGTCAGTTAAGTGTGGGGCACAGTTTGTTCCCATGGGAATGCCAACAGTCTGCTGGAAAATCTTTCCTCAAACTCAACAAAAATATTGTCGACCAGGAATTCAATCATCCTTACTATATCTTCTATAGTATATTTCATCTTAGCTTTTGTCGTGTTTTTCACAAAGTATGCTCCAAGATAGCTCACTACCACATCCCATTAATTCCACTTTTTGAGTATACAGTGTCACAATAAGACTGAATCCCTGATGTTATGGTACTAAGAATGGTAACAAGAAGTTTTGATAATAGCTTGGTCGAGCAACAAGCAGAGCCGGCGATAAAACGTTGCCTATAAGAATCCTTGTGTAGTTTCGGTATCAAATAAAGACACGGTAGGTCAGCGTCTTGCTCATTAACCGGTAGTTGGAAAGATTGTTATACAGAAGCATGGTTCGACAGTATTTCATCTTTCGAAAAACCAGTCAATGTGTAAGTAGGGTTACCTAGGTTATCAAGCAGGCCTAGTTCTTTTTGCAAGCATTGAACGTAATAGAGTTTGCAAACAATGATCAAAGATGCTTTGTCTGCATACACAACTACATACTTATCATGTAGATCGTTGAGTGTTGCTCGAACATCGGGGTCAAGAAATATCGACTTGTGTTTAGTTTTCATTTTGTAAATTGCTGTTTTTCTTCTCTGAATAGAGGACCTGATAGACGTCACCCACTCTTAAAGTGAATCCAATTCAGCATGTTCACGTTTATTCCATTGTCAGGCGTAATCTTCCACCAAGTCCATAAGATTCTTGGAAGTCACATGCCAATTAATGGATGGAGTCTCTCGACACTTAGGACCTTTCGTGAAAAGCTCCCGGAGCTTTATATTTGGGATAATATTCAGATTACCATGTACAATGTGTCCAGCTGGATCATAGCAATATTGAGTTGAAGAACATGAACATGCTGAAGAATGAGTCATTCTAAGGTCATCTATATTCAATTGTTGCAATTTTTGCTTGTAATTGAAAAGCTTTGGTGAAATATGTATAGAATAACTGTATGAAGTAATCGGTGAACCATGCATATGGTTTCTTACCATCGTCCATGTAGTTGAGACCTCGAACCTAAACGCATAGTCTTGAACTTAAACAAGCTAGCTAGTAAATTAAAATAGATGTCAAAAATGCTTGTATCGTTGATTTCCATTAAACACCGGGAAAACCGACTTCCTTCAGAAAGATACGTGACAAACAACTAACGCGTTAACAGATCGACAGAATGAAGAGCATATGTACAGATATACCATCTGCGAAAACGGGTTAGTGAAAATAAAAAAAAGAATTGCAAATAAGAAAAATAAGAGACTTTTCGTAAAACAAATATTCATGTACAATATGAACATATTCGAAACAAAAACTGTAAACACATATTTTTTCTTATAATATGTCTTATTAATTTTTTACCAGTGAAATATCGAATAGATTCATTCTATAAAAGTGATGTTTTTCACCAGTGAAAAATATTACTTTTGCTGATTTGACCAATCAAAACACAACTTACAAACTAGCTTGGGAAAAACTTCAAGCTACCCTTCTGTTCAAATGCTGGCTAGCTTAACGACACGAAAGCCTCATCTTACTGCACAGAATTATCAGATCTGTCATCTCATTCGGGATATTTTCTCTGTAAAAACACAATGTTCAACTCTACAATTAACCATTCATTTTAAGGAACCTGTCATACTATGCAAATCAAATGAGCAGTTCTATCTGTTTGATCGGAGGAAACCTGTGTCAAACGAAACAAGGAGTATCCATAGCGTCTCCAAGTCACAAAATATAGCAAAAAGTACATTAATAGGACAACTAGGATCATCTCAGATAGTGATAGGGATTAAGTGTAACTCACACAAGCCTGGATGACACTGATATTTTATCATCTGGATAAATGGGGACAAAACAACTAATCATTTCTCTCGCTTCTCACCATCTTTCCCACTGTAGATTCGGCGGTTATCAACATTGTGTAATGATCTGAGGAACGTTTTCAAGATATTTCGAAGTATACGATTTGAAATTATACAGAACTAGTTTAATTTTAATTCTTAATTCATAAATTAAAGAGGTTTACGCACCTGACCCTTCTGCTTCTATATAAGTGTAGAAAATATGGATTCCCATCTTTTAGCCCCTAGCATCACTGAAAAGTCCTATGAGGACGAAACAGCTGTATGTTGTAGTTTAATTCATTTTTTTCGGCATACTGTATCTATTACTTAATTTAAAAGGTGCAGCACATGTGTGTGTGTTATGTAATCTTTATTGGTGGCAGACTGTGCTGATGGATTTTTTAGTCCCCGAGGTTTGCTAGAGCCTCCGTAGCCACAGTTAATCTCATTTGAGTAGTGGCACGGTACATAATATACACATTTTCGTAGTACATAATTTGAAATTATACAGAACTGGTTTAATTTTACTTCTAAATTCATAACTTAAATGGGTTTTACGCACCTGACCCTTCTGCATCTATATTAGTTAAGAAATTTTGGATTCCCACCTTTTGCGATGGCAACGATCGTGATTGTTGAAATCTCATATCTGATTAAAACCTGTTGGCTGCTAATCGCGACAAAAGTCGTGTTGATTAAAATGGCCCTCACTGTTGATCACGGCAAAATTGTAATTTTCAATCGGTAGTCCGGAAGTAAAACCTCCCGTCTGAGGCTATACTTGCGTCTAGAAACGAAAGAAGAATACTTCTGATTGGTTCTGACGTCATGACTTTCGATCTTCTCGGGAGTTTACCATAATACAAACGAATAAGCAGGAGGTAAGGTGAAACTTTCCTTCCCTAACGTCAGTTCTGCTAGAAATAAAGAGTTTGCATGTTGCAAATTAATTAATAATCGATTAGAAGTATCGTAGCATGAGTTTTTTTTTATATTTGCTAAAGCAGGAAATATCGGGCGAACACACACGTGACAAAGGTACATTGTAGGCTCGTTCATCGTACCAGACAATAAATTTACCGATGTTTCCCGTTCGATTCTCTGAAAGGATATTTCTTATTATATTTATCTGTGATGAAACGTTAATCAAATCCTGACTCAGACTTAATTTATATGCCGAAATTTGTGGTAAGATGAATGAAAGACTGAAAAAACAAAGTTTTGGAGTTACCTTTTCATGTTTTACCCATACGTATGTCTCTGGTTTTACCTGTGAATTTTAGAAAATAGAAATACACGAATAGAAAGTTTCTCCATTATGATGTACAATAAAAAATATGCCAACGGCAAAATTCTACGTTTAATCAAATTAGTTAACAAAATATGAAAGTTCACCTTAGATTGTCCAACCAAAACGTCTGTTATATCTTAGACTTTAATCTTTGAAAATTATGTGAACTTCACAAAAATGTATTTACATGGAACTCCACAGAAGTTTAGCGTTACCTTGCTCCGCCAATTATTTTACTACTTGAGATTGAACGACCAATCAAATCGGTTTGTTGTCAGATTCCTTCACGATGAAAACACAGGACGTGCTATTCAGTATTGTCCCTTTTATCTTAATCATGGAAACTGGCCGATCAGAGTGGTGGCACAAAGTCTGACACAGTGAATACAGGGACCTGAGAATTTGTCACAGCCAGTTTGCATTTTTATAAATTCACATTTCATTATTTTACAATGTTCAAACATCCGAGTAACGCCTCCTTTAGTACTTCGAGTACTTTTCTTTGTAATCAAATTAGATCAGAACCAATAGATATTATGATGTTTACTCGATACTTGAACTGACCGGAGCAGGTTTCCGCACACTAAGTGACACATGTTCATGCACACATACACACCTACGCATTCAATACATACTTGGAGACACTTTAAATTACCTAAGCCTTTAAATCGACGTGAAACTTAAACAAAATCAAACCATTTAACAATACTGGTAGTCTATAGATAGATAAGTGACGCATTTTCATTTTGGCATTGTTAGTCTACCAAGTTCTTTGTGAGATACTGTCCGGAGCGAGCCTCACATTGACAAAGGTAATAACCGCTAGACTCATAACGCCGACCGACAATACTAAGCCTTCAATCTGATAATGATCCGTAATCCATAAGTAGTACAACAACTATTCGATACACGTGTTCTTTAATTCAACTGAAATTCATGTCCATACAAGGGTTGGGAAAGACTTAACTGTAATGGACGTATGTAAATACGTATGTACAATTCGATGAACGTTTGAGTTCCGAGTGAAAGTCAGTTCAAAAACAGTTCTCAAAGTGAGAGGCGACAGTACAGCTTTATAAAAACCCGCCAAAAGCGTTATGGAGGGAGTGGATTTGGTTGACAAACGTGGTTCCGTGCGCTACACGACGCGACGTCATGAGTACGGAAAGACTGCTAAAGAAATGGTAAAGGGTCAAGAACAGCTCCTAGAGAAACTACAAGACATGAGGTTCGACCTTAGTAAGACAGAGCGCGAGATAACACGTGTTCTTAACCAAGTTAAAACGTCACGACAGTGCATGGCGTCATTCCTTGGGACGCGGGAGTCAAGGTCGGAGTCTGTTTTAGATGAGCAATACACGCCTGATCACACACACGTCACCACTCCAACATACAACTATGTGTTGGAAAATCTACAGTACCGGAATTTACGTCACATAGCCCGGAAGTACGGTTCCAATAATCCTTCTTGTGTGTATCAGTATAATATAGAAGACCAGTCGCTTTCCCAATCTCATTACGGCACCAAGACATCAACCCCGCGCTTGCAGTCTACACCACATCTCCCTAACGATGAGGATTTGTCACCTAGGTGCGACCATACTCCCAGTATGTACGGAAGTATCTCAGATTTCAGTGAGGAGGAGTTTCAGGGCCAGCCGATAAAACACGCTGGGGCTGACGAGGACGTTAAACAAAGACACTTGTCGGAACAGTCATCGATTTCTTCCGGAAGTGAACTGTCCGACTCAAGCAGTTGGGCAACCACATCGACGATATCACCATTACGTGACAGTTGTCATGGTTTCATTTTCACAGACGTTTAGATCGATTTCTTCATGTGTATCACGTGACTGTGTGAGCACGCATGGACACTATTGACATCATCATTACATACATTGTGATTGACTGACGTTAATTGTTAAATGTTAGTGCCAATGTTATCTGTTCTGATTGGTCAATGACGCAAAAGTGAGTTTTTGTGCGTTGTGATTGGTCACTGACTTATTTGTAAGTGAGAATTATGTGGGTTGTGACTGGACTACAATAACTATAATACTATAATACTGTAATACCTATAACTATATAACTATAACTATAATACTAGTAGTAAAGGTATCATAGCTAATATGTGTGTCATCTGCGTATTGATTGCTTGTTAAAACGAGAACCTCGTGTTGTCATTAGTTTTAGTTTAAACATATTGTGTTGACATAAAATTGCAAAGGGACAAGTCAGTAAGGTTTGCCAACTTACGGGTGACTTCCCCCGTTACAATGACAAATTATAAATGTACAGAAGTCACATGATGGTATGTACAGATATTCAACAGTGTAATTAAGAAAAGACAATGTTAGAATTGACTTAAGATTTTTTTTATGAGAGAGAGAGAGGGGGGAGAGGGAGAGAGAGAGAGAGAGAGGGAGGGAGAGAGAGAGAGAGAGAGGGGGGAGAGGGAGGGAGAGAGGGAGGGAGAGAGAGAGAGGGGGAGGGAGGGATAGAGAGAGACAAAGAGAGAGGGGGAGAGTTGTAAAGGGGTTTTGTTTTTATCTTACAACATGTAAAAAGAAGTGACGGAAATTGTGTTTCATATCATTCCCGACCACAGACGACACTTGTTATTCTGTTCGCTACACAATTCATCCAGCTGGTACAAAAGTTCGTCACGTCCCGTGCAAAGGTGCTTTCTCCTGGTTCATTCCGTTCTTTCTGTAAGGTACGTTTCTCAAGTGCCGTTTGGACCGGGAATGACCAGAAACACAACCTATAAATGTTTAAGATGATTCTTTATTGAGTTTAAAATATATACAAATTAGGGATGGATAGGACATTTTGGAGCAAATTCATTGAGCTAATATAATAAGACGGGGGGGAAAGGGGGGAATGGCTAGGAAATAATAGCTAATCGAATCTACCCGACCTTCTTAAGAAATGTTTTGCAGCTTTGGCAATTTTTATATTGTCGTTTGCAGAAATATGAAGATCATCGGAGAACATCGACATTGACAGCGATCAATTTACAATTTATTTTCATGGGTCCTTCTTTTAAATATTGCTGAAAAATATGGGTCCCACAATGTTAAATTGAAGTATTTCCAGAATTTCTAGGAGTCCTTTCATAATTTTATGAGTACTGGAATCGGGACTCGCACGTAGATTGATCACTGCATTGACAGGACGGACCATACACTGTAATTCTGCAAAGAGTTTTCTTCTTAGGTTGGCATACAAAGGACAGATAAGAAAAAAGTGATAGCAATATTCACAGGGATGCCACCCGGACACTCAGATGAATCTACGAGATTGTTTCTCGTAATTACGAGCTTCTTTCTTGTAATAACGAGTTTCTTTCTCGTTTTAACGAGATTATTTCTCGTTATTACGAGTTTCTTTCTCGTTATAACGAGTTTCTTTCTCGTAATAACGAGTTTCTTTCTGGTAATAACGAGTTTATTTATGTTCTCACTATTATTCTATTACTCATATTTCATGTATTGCCAGATACATGTACATTGTACAAATGTAGTTGTATCATTTGCGTCGATATGGCAGAAATTGCGGACATTCTGACATCCTGCTTTAGTATCGGATTCATTGACATTTATCTTGTTTGGCAATATCTTGTAGATGTGTGATTAGGAGATCAACATTGAAGAAGTGTGGGCATAGTAGAACACATGAACTTGGCGTTCTGTATAAAAATATGCCATTATCAGTTTTTTTCGTGAAATTATTTACTCTTAAACAGTTCGAAACAACATTTTGAATGGCATTGAGGTCAGACATAATGAGGAATAGCACCAGAGCACAGGGACCTGAGAATTAGTAACAGCTAGTTTTGGACCTAAACTAGGGTGTTTAGAGTAATGTTACACTTAGGGGGGGGGGGGGGGGTGTTAGATCAATTTCCGATAAAAATGCCCCCTTAATAATAGCCTTTATGACCATTGAGGGGGCATTTAAATCGGAAATTGATCTAAACTCCCAAAAGTGTTACATTACTCTTAAACACCCTTGCTTAGGTCCAAAACTAGCTGTAACAAATTATCAGGCCCCTGTGCCACAGAGAACAAATTGCCGTTAAAGGGGCATTCCGCAAAATTAAGCTTTAAAAAATCGAAACACTACAACGCATATCAAGTGGGTAATCTCATTGACTATGACGATCGGATTTTTCTGATATGTATTCAGTCTTCTCCATACAAACATCAGAAAACAACAAACACTTCTGTATGTTTGCCTGACTAGCCTGTCGCGTGCAGTAGTAGGAGTTTATTAAAAATGAAAAACACCAGGATATTACATGTAGATACTAAATTCAACTTTACACCATCACTTACAATCACCTGTACGTATGCGTACACACTTAACGTAACCATGTGCAATCAACCGTACACCTTTCAACAATCACATAAACTGCCATCCAAATTATCGTCATTTAATCCACCATATTCTCTTAACCCAATGCACTGGCATCTGTTCTCATATCTACTCAAACCATCCCATCCGTATTATCAGCAGTTATCGAAACAACAGTTCTCTGAAAGGAAACCTAGCGAGCCACCCAACCTGAAAACCCTATACGGGACTACAGGAGGTGCACCAGACCTGAATGCTTAGGCTTCATAAATTTCTGGGATTTTGCATCAAACTGTGTCCTATCAATACTGCCATACGGAACCACAAACAAAAAGCATATCTAATATAAACTAATCTATCAAATAGAAAAAATATTCCTCAACTAGTGCTTGAAAAACTATTCTGTAAAATAGATTAAAAATGTGTGAATTATAACATGTTACTGCGAGTCGACGCGCTAGAAAAGTGGCGTACCTACTCGCGTACCCTCACTATCCCACGCCAATGCACGTGCTAACATTCTGATTGGCTAACCCGATCTGACAGAAAACCACCCGTAATTCCACCCCTGATTAATACGTACCGACAAGACAAATAATTCCCGCTATTACTTCGAAACGCGGGAATATTTCAGTCTTCTCCATACAAACATCAGAAAACAACAAACACTTCTGTATGTTTGCCTGACTAGCCTGTCGCGTGCAGTAGAAAAAAAAAACAAAGAAAGCGAGGGGTCGTATAAACTTTAAATGACTTAAAGACCGAGCTTTTAACTTATTTCCTTGCGCTTCGATAGGGAATCCGCTATATATGGACGAAATTAGAAGTGCTATAAAATGTCTGAAACGTGAAAAGGCACATGGATTCGATGGCTTATTAAACGAATATTTCATCGAAGCTGGTGACATTTTATTACAAGCTCTGCATACTATTTTCAATAATGTATTTAATTCTGGATGTTTTCCTGAAGATTGGTCCACTGCAGTGATGGTTCCTGTTTATAAGAAAGGTGATAAAAGCGACCCTAACAACTACCGAGGTATCAGTCTCTTGAGTTGTATGGCGAAACTATTTACATCTATACTGAATAAAAGACTAATAGAGTGGTCAGAGTCGAATGATATTATCACTGATGCTCAATTTGGTTTTAGACCTGGGTCTAGTACAGTAGATGCAATTTTTGCGTTACATGCTATAATTACGAAGTCTTTAAATAGTAGTAAACGTTTATATTGTTGTTTTGTTGATTACAGGAGAGCGTTTGACTCTATTGATCGTTATAAATTATGGTACAAATTATCTAGACTAGGAATTCGAGGGAAGCTGTTATTAATCTTGAAAGCGATGTACAATAAAGTCAAGACATGCATTTCAACTAATGGAAAATGTTCCAATTTTTTTGTTAATAATCTGGGCCTCGCCCAAGGGGAAATTTTATCCCCAATAATGTTTTCAATGTACGTAAACGACTTTGAAAATGATTTTCTTATTAATGGTATTAAGCCATATGAATTTGGAGAACTTAGTCTCTTTCTATTAATGTATGCGGACGATTTGGTGCTTCTAGCTGATTCAGCAGAGGACCTACAGAATATGTTGAACAGACTATTTGTTTATGCAAATTCATGGAAACTGACTGTAAATACTGACAAAACAAAAATTGTTGTCTTTAGAAATAGAGGCCGGTTACAAAATGATGAGGTATGGTTTTTTGATGGAAAGAAATTAGAAGTTGTGGAACAGTTTACTTATCTTGGAATTTTATTTAAATCAAATAATAAATTCAATGTTGTACAAAAGCAACTATCAGGGCAAGGTCGAAAGGCTGTATTCGCATTATATACGAAATGTAGAAATATGAATTTAAATTGTTGTACTTTAGTCAAACTGTTTGACACATATGTTACAAGTATACTGTGCTATGCCTCTGAAGTATGGGGCTCGTGTAAAGGTATAGATATTGAAAAAGTTCATTTGGAATTTTGTAAAAAGATTTTACATGTCAAGAAATCCACATGTAATAATATGGTATATTTTGAATTGGGTAGATTTCCAATTATATATACCCAGCAATATAATGTAATTAAATATTGGTTCAAGCTATTAAATACTAAAAACTGTATCCTAAAAGCTGCTTATGAGGAGCTCATGAACATGCCGAAAAGGAATAGTGTCTTTAATTGGATAACATTTGTGAAAAATAAACTTTTTTCATATGGATTAGGTGAAATGTGGTTAAATCAAAGACATTTAAATATATCTGCAGCCCTACCAGTTATTAAGCAGAGAATTTTTGATAATGCACGACAAGAGATGTTCAAAATATTAGAGAACTCCTCGAAATGTCACTTGTATAGACATTTAGTTGATGATATAACATTGCAGCATTATTTATGTAAATATATCCCAAAGCGTAATAGAATTGCTTTGACTAAGATACGTTTATCAGCACATACGCTACATATTGAAACAGGTCGATATCGAAATATCAATAGAAATGAACGTACTTGCAGTGTCTGCAAATCTGGTGATATAGAGGATGAATACCATTTTTTGCTAATTTGTCCAACTTTTCAAGATTTAAGAATGAGTCGTATAAAAATGTACTACTGGAAAAAACCGTCGGTTTTCAAACTGATTAAACTTTTAAGTTAAAAAAATCTGAAGGAATTGACCATGTTAAGTAAATATATATATGATGCAACTCAATTGAGAAAAACCTAGATTTAATGATAAACTTTATGTAAAATAATTTTGTCCATTCTCTGTGAAAGCCTAACTTGTCCAATATCCACTGTTGTAGTGCAGTGCCTGCCAATGTAATTATATGTATTGTTTATTACATTCATGTACTGATAAGCTGTAAAAGCTTAAAGTGAATAAAATGAATTGAATTGAAATATATCCGTCCTTGCTGGAATCCGATTTCCACCGCCCATGCCTCTTCAAGCATCGTTCACTGAGGTCATTATTTGCCGCCGCTGAAGCCCCGCCGGAACGCAAGGAATGCAAACCGATATCTATCCCGCCCGATACGGTTCTTAAACGCCTCAAAATAGCCCCCCGTACTCCCGTATATCTTAACGATCGACGTTTGTATATGAGCTTACATGTTTTTCCTGACCTTACAACCTGTTTGAAAAAATAATCGTCAGAGGACAAATTTATCTGCGCCACCTCTACGTATCTTAGAACCATCTTATACGGACACGCAGAAGTATGCCCTTGGCTAATAACCATGCACCTGATCTCCATATCTATACTGATCTGTTTTACTTTTCTTGATCTTGATAATCAAATGGTCTGCCCTTAATACAACATATGTACAAAAAAGATAACAAAATTCACTAAATCTAAGAAAACCAGCAAAACTAACTAAAACCATGGCTAAATCTCTTAACACCAGCAAGTCACGAGAACCTAAAAAATTGTCACAAAGTTGGATAAGCATTTCTGTGGTTACAGGGTCCTTCTTATGCACCGGAGCCTTTGATGTACGCCTGGCCGATTCAACAATATTTTTCACGAAAACGTTCTTTGTTGGGTCTTCTTTACCAGTTATGTCGTGCGCCCATTTGATGGCATACATGGCCGACTCCACAATACCCGCCGATGCTCCATTATCAAGCAAATGAACCAGATATAATACCACATGAATTGACTGTGCTGGCAACGACTGGAAACCCTGGGCCTTTATAAACACACACCATCTGTTGAACGAACTGTAGTACTTCTTATTGGTATTATCACTCTTACACCGAGTTAGTCTGTCAGCTAATATAAACTGGCTGCTAAATGGTCCAGATAACCGTTCTCCCGACCATCGCCTGCCATTGTTACTGCTTCCTGCACATGTCGTTTAACTCCTAAACCTGTAGGAAATACAAAATGTCCGATATGACTAATTCAGTCTTAAAGCCAGCATTCTAAATTAAAGTACTTGGTGATGTTCCCCCTTCCTGCGATCGTCACATTCTCATTGCCCAAGACAAGCGAATCTACAACGATCTTATCCGGATCCCCCATTCCAAAACATATCTCCGGCCAGAAAGGGGCGGATTTCCATTCCGGAATTACTAAAGTACCCTTTGCTCTTTCCGCTCTTACTTTGTGAAAAACTTTCCCTACAAAACGGGGAAGTGGGACTATCCAGTTAGTCTCTCCCGCCCAAACTAGTGAGAAAGCATCCACTGCTTCCGTACCACTGCACCACCATCGCGAATTGAATGTACTACATTTCGCGTTGTAATCGCTGGCAAACCTGTCCACCGAATGTGGACCCCATCGCTTTTCACAAGCATCAAATATCTCTGGTCGGATACACCAGTCATCACTATATGTGCACCTGCTGAGAAAATCTGCGGATTTATTTATATCCCTGGGTACCCATTGAGTGTTTATTGACGCCCCTTGCTCTTGACAAAACTTGTTTATTTCTATTGCGATGTGTTGTCAGTCTGGTTTCCCACTACCCACCTTAACTATACTACAAGCATATTTGCTGTCCATCACCAAATTAACCGCCTCACACTTCACCTTACCTTCGGCGGATAGAAGCACTCGTCTAGCTACCTCTATCTCCCTCCATGTGGAGCTCTTTTGTGACTCCTCACTGTCCCATGTACCCAGTACACATTGACAATCTCCATCACTGAACGCACCCACGTTCAAAACGGGAATACCGCATCCATTGATGGGCTCTCCGTCTACATCACCCTCCCCGAGGATACCCCCACGCGGGGCGACACACCGGCTGTGTCCGAAGCATCTGTACAAACTATAACTGTACTTACTGGTGTAACGTTACTCTTGATACACATGCCCTTCAAGTTCATGCTTTCTGCATGCCCATACCAGTACTTCAGCTCTTCAATAGTCCCGTCATTTAACAATACCCGCGCATTCCAGCTTGCCCTTGTCAAAACACACCGGTTCAAACACCGAGTTCTCAATCTCACCTGTTCTCCCAACGCACCTTGCATAGAGAGTATCTGCCCAATGACAGCTGCCACCCATCTGGCCGAAAATAGAACCTTACCTTGATTTGTAAACCGTAAGGCGTTACCCAAGCTTGTGAGGAGCCTCCTCATTCTGTCTGTTGTGACTCTAACCACGCCTTCCTGCCTGTCCCACACGTACCCAAGCCACGTGCCTACCTGCGACGGTATCCAATCACATTTCTCCTCGGCTATAATAAAGCCGAAATCTGTCAGACTCTTGTGTACAAACCTGCTGACCGAGGCCGCTTTTTCTGGACTAGTATCGCCCCCGATACCATCGTCTAGATACATAACCACCCGTTAGCTCTCCGAACGCCAAAATCGAACAACTTCCCTCAACACTTTTGTGAAGATATAACCTGCCGTGGAAATGCCGAACGGCAACACATTAAAGACAAAATATCGTAGCTGACCATTGAACACCCACGAGAATCCCAAATATGTACGATGGTTAGGCCAAATCTCGATGTGGTGGTAGGCCGATTTCAGATCGAAAGTGAAGATATAATCTCCCTTTTCCAAAACATCCCTAGCCACCGAAGCATCCTCATATTTAAATTTAAACTTGTGAAGACATGGGTTAATATGTCGACAGTCTAACACCATCTTAGGCTTACCCGATCTGTTGTACGCCACCGTGAGAGGATTAACAACACTAGGCTGATCACTTACCTCCGTAATTGATCCTATACCGAGTAGTCTTTCAATTTCTCCCTCAACGAAAACAGGATTGTCTCTGGCTGACTTATTGTTGTCCAACTTACATTGTACCTAGAACTGGTTGTTCCCTAAAAGGAATTTTATAACCGTGCGCTATAATGTCAAGCACTGCGTCACACGCACCTGCCTGTTTCCATGTGTGGTATATATATTGACCTTTTAACCTACCGATAGGTGAACACGTGCTCTCGGTCGCCACGTGCGTTTGTTTACTTTGAATACACGTGTCAGGTAACACTGACTGTGCCAGCTTACCTCGACCTACAAAATCCTGCTTGACTGGGACCTTATTATCTTGTACCTCGACTAAAACATTCAAAGATTTACTTATCTTTTCACTGGCCCTCGCCATAGCCGTCTGCCTCCCCTGTAATCCGGGACATTCCCTCCTCCAGTGACCTGGAATCCCGCAAGCGAAACAGGTACCGGGCTTGACACTCTGCGGAGGTTCACTGTCCGTGTGTTGTCTCGGTGGTAAATGTTGAGGTTTCAAAGGGTTGACTGTAGAGACGCTGTATGGATGAAATCTCCTGCTGTAGAAACCCCTCTTAGATTTTCCTTTCATGACGGATTGTTTCATTCTCCGGTTTGCCCTAGACCTTGCCCTGTCCATTCGTGTTTCGTCGTCGGAATATGACGCAATGGGGTTGGCCACATATTCCTCTACGGCCTTCCAACCCGCCTCTGAAGAATCCGCGAGTTTTACTAACTTCTGACGGTGATGTAACAAGGCCATACCTTCTTCAATCTTTTGGTGAGTACGGTCGGAGTCCCGTGCCTGGTTACACTGTTGAGCTTCCCTCAGCTTGGAGACAACCTTGTTATTGAACTTGAACTGTTCCTCGCAGTGTTTCTTATTAAACTTATATGAGTCCGAACACAAAATGTCGTTTTGTATCTTTGAATACTGCGCCTCGGATATATCTTTCTGCGACTGTGAAATTTGGGTTTCAAAACGACTTAATTTTGAAGAAATTAAGGTGTCCAGATGAGACAATAAAACCTCTTGTGAGGCTTTAACCACCGTGTCCACTTGGCTAGATATAGTTGCCGATAGATCTTCCATTATAACATGTTCGTGCTAACATTCTGATTGGCTAACCCGATCTGACAGAAAACCACCCGTGATTCCACCCCTGATTAATACGTACCGACAAGACAAATAATTCCCGCTATTACTTTGAAACGCGGGAATATTTTATTAAATGAAAAACTTCAACATAGCTAGCGGAATTTCTTCCCGTATGACCAGACGTTTTTGCTCCACAAGAGCTTGGAGTTTCCTCCTACCAACGCATACTTAGCGAGCGCTATTGTTCCCAGAGTATTTGGTATTTAGAATTATGAGGGCATTATACGCACTACTAAAATTACAGTTTATGAAATCGTTTAAATATTTAGCATTTCAATTTTGAAACAAAGTAACACTTCTTAGAAATTCCATTAGAATCAAGGAATATTTGTCATGCGTCAAAGTTTTCCCTTGTATCATGCAACAAATGTTTATTAGGTCACATGAGATTGCTCAAGTGACCTATTCCGATCACTTTCCGTTCGTCGTCATTCGTTTTGTGTGAACTTTTTTACAATTTCGACTTCTCCACAAGAACAGTGGATGAAATATTTTCAGACTGAGCCAAAATAATCCTTGGTTAATAAGAATACAGATTTGCAAAATTTGAAACCCTGCCCCTACCCCAGGGACCAGGGTGGGGCCCGAAGGAAAAATTAAACCTCCTAAACTACTGAGGGAATTTGTTATCCAAACGTATGGTCAACGTTTCCGAGCGTCCAAATAACGCATACCGTGTCTCTAGTGCGTTTGTAACAAATGATATTGTCTATATATTTACAACGAAGTGAAACAAATACCTTATTGAACGAATAACCATTTTATTTGGCAAACGAACTTATCGAATGAATTAAAGTTTTCATTACACTAATACTACTAATGTGCTCTGATGCACGGGAGATTCTTAATCAGATGTCCCGAATGTTTATATGACATATAATTTCTATAAGATATGTTCTAACGTCAATGAAAGATTTCGCATTTGGTTTTCTACATATGACATATCTTTTATGAGATATGATATAGAATGAAATAAATCGAAATGTTTAAATTGCTTCATTACATCCGTTGGAATTTATAACAGGAAAGAGAATAGTGTGCTTCCAACGGGGATCGAACCCTCTATCCCCAAGTTCCAAGTCGGACGCTTTATCAATAAGCTAAAGGGAAATTTCCTCTAGGTTGAAGCTAGGAGGTGAACTTAATCCTATGTACATGTACAATTAAAACCTGCCACACTACTCCCAACTTTTTAAACGTGTTCGCCCCCGAACACCACAACCCAGGTTCTAACTCCTCTGTCACCACAGGGAGAGTCAAGGACACCATTTGTAACAGGAAAGAGAATAGTGTGCTTCCACCGGGGATCGAACCTACGATCTCCAGGTTCCTAGTTAGACGCTTTACCACTGAGCTAAAGGGAAATTCCCTCTAGTTCGAAGCTAGAAGGTTACCTAAATCCTATGTACAATTAAAACCTGCCACACATTATTCATACTTTTAGGTTGGTATGATACATATGTGTCTACGTCATAATGCAAACTTCAACTATGATCCGCCATTGCTCCCGTAATTAATCACCATCTTGCATTTCCAACTGGATCTCGGGTGTGATTTTTGGCTTTGTTTCATTTTGTGTCTTACACACTAATTCCGTTTATTTCAATACATATATTAAGATAAACACAGTTGCTCCATGTAAATGGATTAATATTCATTTGTAATAAAAATTCATATTTTAGTTAAATTGTTAAAGCACTGCACTGAATTTTACATGTACCTTGAAATACAACTCGTCAATCTTGCGTGTTATTGGGTTTACTTTAAATACTTACTTAGTCCCTATTCTGAAACCTTCTGATATCGAAACTTATAATTAGTAATCCATACAACAAAATCACTTCAATTGCTGTCGAAAAAATACATTACTAGGCCTATTGTTAGAAGTTTTAATTCAGCGTTTCAGTACTTTCAGTACTTTGATTATGTATCGCTTTAATTGTTGCCGAATTACTCTTAGCTTGTTGTTCAGCTAATGCTTATAACTTGCATGTACTTTTGACTTATTTTCATTTCATTTCCTTTTAAGTGTTGCATGTTATGTTCAACAGTGTTTTATGTAAATTTAATTTGCTTTGTGTGATGTTCTTACTTTATGTTATATATCTATTTGTTTTGTCGAAATACAAGCTCATACAAAACATGTAGGAGCTTAATTATGTTCCTGTTATCTACATGTATATATATTCGACGTAAAATAAAGGTTCTTGTATCTTGTAACACTTGATTCTCTTATCAGGTTTTGGCCCTGCTCGGAACCGCTATGTACAGCTTTACAGGCCTATTTATTATACTCTCTATACCTTTCTAATGCGTCGGGATTCCGTTTCCTCATTAGGCCTATATATACTTATATATTTAATTTATCCTTCCTAGATCTAAGCTTAAATACCATTTTTCAATCATTGAGCATTAGTGTAGGTACAATGTATATTTTGCTTATCTTTATATAATTATATATGAATACTTCGTACAATGTATGCTAGATAAATCTGCGTTTCTGATCCGGATGTGTCCCTGTATATATATGTATAGTTACGTCCCTGCCAGAACCGTTTATAGTCAGCTGTATATTTTGTCCGAAGTCAGGACGAGTTATCTTATCTTGACGGTCCTCTTGACGGTCCAACGTATAACCCCGCGGCCGGTTGACGACGCCCCACTCATGCAGCCCCGGTCCTGGTGAGAGACAGCGCAGCTGTCTGACGCCTCTCGTCGGTTTTCTGTTCTGTTTGAGGTTTTTTTTCGTTTCAAATGGTCACACAAACTTTCCAAATGTGTTCAATTTGCTTCAATAACCATTAACATTCCGATTCGGTCCATTTTGATCCTGATTCGATCCGTTTCGGTGATTCGTTGCACCCCCTTCCCTTGACCTGTGATCATGCTTGGAGACACGAACAACAACAACATGCATGTTCGCATCAGGTGATTGTTTCAAAGAAAGCTTCATATTGATTCCTGCTAGAGTTAAACATAAGTGTGGATGTTACATACCTTTAGTTATTAAATGACGCATCAGTCTTTTTTTTCAGTCGGCATATTCACTTTTCAGGACCCGGTAAGATAAAGTTATATGTGCACGGTGTTGTTGACGGATACAGTTAATCACAAACTGCGTTTTACATACCGGTTCTTCAAACATGAATGTAACACCATCCTCTGTATGTGTATGCTATACCGAAATGTGACTTAGGCCTATCACATCCTTGTTACAATTATTTGGGTCGAAGTTCAAAATATAGTTTTATTGCTTCTAACATAATGATATGGAATGCGGAACAAATATATCCGGATTGAGGAGTTTGTGTTTTAAAACCGTTCCTTGATCACAGAACATTTTTCATCTCTACAACTGAAAAGTTACTTATTGTTTACTCAAAAAGTTTAAAATACTTTAATAAGAAAATAATTATCAGGGTTTGCGTTGAAGCCGTTGATCCTTTTGTTTTTTCCAAGTATATAAACTGAAAAGGACCACACTAATTTTCAGGATTCCCATTTTAAACTATACAGAAGGACTCCTTTTATTTAGGAAAGGACCCCATTTATAAAATACCCAGCGCGAACCCTGATTATGGTATAGGTTCTACATATATATATATCATCAACCAGTTTTGATTATACAGGCCATGGAGAAATCCTCATGTCGAGGGTGTGGCCTATTATAAGATAAGTCTGTCGAGAGCGAAGTCTTCCTCTTCACGCCTGTCGATCCAGTGGGTTGGTCCATGCTCAAGGCTGCACGGTCACGCTTCACAAGTTCGTCCCAAGATAGCTTTGGTCTGCCTTGCCCCCGCTGTGCTGCAATGTTCATATATCTGACCTGTGAGATCCAGCTTGTGCCGCGCTCAACATGTCCAAGCCATTTCAGCCTGCCAAATTGGAGCACTAGTACTTCAGCAATGTCTCCTATTTTGAGCCTAGATAGATTAAGTCTCAAAGAGGATGTTGTCTTCAGGCTTGACCATGCAGGCATGAGGTCCATCTTATCATGGCTGTGTCATTACATTGAAGGCGTCTCTCGAGTATTTTCATAGTCTGGTCAAGCATCTTTAGACCTCGGTATGCCCCTATCTAGAACATCCCCTTTTCCTTTGTATATAGATGCTGATGATGTAGCTTTCTTCCCAGTCTGCTGGTATACGGCCCCTCGCAGACAATAGCTTCCACAAGGTCTCGTACAAGCTTAGAGCATATATGGTGGGCTTCAGCATCTCCTATTATTCCTGATGGTCAAGGAGCTTTGCCAATGTGCATCTTACTGACAGCTTTTTTGATCATCTCAGTGGTCATTGTGATACGTCACTTACATGTACCTCAACGGGGGGGGGGGGGGGGGGGGGGGGGTGCGCATTTGGTTAAGTTCTAGGGGAATTTCCACATTAAGAGGTTGCTCATAGTGTTGTTTCCGTGCAGTTTAATTCCACTACAAGTTACCGGTATGTAAAGTTGTAATAATTTAAGCCTGGGTTATTTTCATACAATAGTATCCTCTTTAGACCAAATTATATGCATGATTATTCATCATGGAAATTACAGGTCTTATTTTAGGATTTTTATACAAAGTATGTATATGTCTATGTGATTTATATTCAAAAACTTTTACTTTTATCAAAGTAGATTTTAGCAAATCCATGGATCAGGTCCAAATTTTATATTTAAATCTGCTAGAAATGGACATCTCAGGTGTACACAAAACCTTTCAACTTGTTGATTCCTTTCCACTTTTTAAGAACGTTTCCAGTCTAGATAGAAGTTTTCCACACAAACAAATGTTTTTCTTTCAGATCACATAAATATGTAAACTAATAGTCTGTTAGACAAGTTAAATAATAAATTATATACCCTCATAACGTCTCAATGGCATGGCCATCTTTTAAGTGCCTAAAGTTTGTGTATTGTCGCTACAGTAACCAAGGTATTATGATGTCACAGTTGGAAGGCGACGTCATCTTTTCCCGTACTCTTTCTCATTCTTTCCTGTTTAGTTGGTTTATTGTTCCATACATCTTAATGTAATACCCTTCCCTTTCTCTGCGGTAAATTACTCCTGGTCTATTCACGTTTTCTATTCCTACTACTTTAAGGTGTTGCTCCGTTACTGTTGAAATATACTGGTACTGAATTGTGAATGTCATTAGATCTTATCAAATGTAGGTGCCCCTGGATGTTTTCCTTCATCATTTTGGATGTTTCTCCAATATATACAAGATGTTCACAGTTTACACATTTCAATCCTTATATTATAATATTTGGTGTACGGCAGTTAATCTCTTCATCGGTTCTCACACTGTTTCCATCCACATCCCTTATACACGTTTTTGCAAAGAGTTTGCAGTTGTAACAACTCCTTCCACACCCCTGGTCATAATGTTAAACTTTTCCTATCAATTTCATCAACCTGCCATGGTTGTTTTCCGGTGCACAACTGTTGTCAGCGATGTTTTCATTCCCTTTTAAATGCACACATAGAAGGTCTGGGAAACACTTGTAATTTCTCCGACCGGTGTAGTAAATGATGGTGTTTTCGGAATATTGATTATAGTCTGGTAGTTAAATGTTACTATACGTGGTAACTAAGCGGAACCCGATTTTTGTTAACATTTTTCTTTACCACATGCTTTTGATGTCCCCTAATGTTTACGAGTATAGTAATAAATTACCAGACATTTCATCAATATCTTGCTTAGAGTAATTTTAACACTCGGAATACCGCTCCGAGGAAAAACATTAATTTTCATATAAAAATGTATTGGCGGAATATAGGACTTGTTGATCTAGAATTATCATTCAATGCTGTATTGAAATATACAGCATTATACAGGTATAATTTTGGATATATATCAATTTAAACTAACCAAATTTATGTAAAGATTATTTTACACAACCAATACATGTTTTATGTGACGTTTCGATGACTAGTACTATGTGTACCCTGTGACTTTCATCACTCCGACTAAAGCATATGTACACAACAGGTGTAAATTGTGTACAAGTTGGTAAATGATAAATCGGTCATTTCGTCTACGCTGTTAGCCATATGTACAATAGTAAAGTTATTGTACTGAAATGACTAGATTCAACTACAATGTATGCTATGTTTATGATATCTGATGATGAATCACATAGATAACTGTTTGGCCCCCAGTCAGACTTGTGTCCTGTATCCCCCCAATCCAGATGTGGATTTTATAATGTGTACTAATTAAGGAATTGGTCCCATCAAAACATCCTCACCGGCATAATCCACCACTAGACGAATATTCTAATCAAGATGAGTCCAGCGATGAAGAGTAAGTCTGATGTTTCTTTCTCAATAACGAATCTAGGGATGTATCTTTATATGACCTAGTTTTAGAACGTCTATTTTAGATGTTCACTTGATAATTGTTTTTCTTTGAATATAAACTGCAAGTCTACTACGTACCAGTACAACAATTACATAATGTAAGTAATCCTATTTTCATTAAACTGATTAATATTATCCTATTACAATGCTTCAAAGTAACATGTACATATGTGATATTTGAGTTTACATGAGTCAGAGCTGCCACATGATAGTATTGATAAAAATTAAGTATATTTTAAATTTCATGCAGTTTTTTAGACAAACTAGCTGCAGAATGTAATCATGCAATTTTCCAAAAATTAAATTGCCCTACCATGTTTCGGATATTAATGTCAATGTACATGTGTAAATTTCAGATATTTTAAAAGTTCAAATAAATGTTTCTGTTGATGTTTGGTACTGTATTTACAAAAATGAGTCTCTTACTAATATTTTTTTTCAGGTTATTTGATTGTGACGGATCAGCAAGATTATCAGAAGAAACTGATTCTTCAGTATCTGAATAGGAGAAAGAGCTCTCAATTTCCAATACAAAAAAGGCCATTATAGAGGAAGGAAACTGGAGCTGCCAATATGAAGAGAAACTACATGTATTCAACTGGGATAGCAGTTAAAACCATTGCAGACCAGATCTCACAATATAACAGTGGTTATTCTTGAATTTTCATTATTATACAGGACATCAATCTGTGAGCAAATCTGCCTTTACTGACAATTTAAAACTTCAAGCAGGGGTGTATGAAAAGGTTTGTTCCCTTCAAACGTCATACCATGAGGCAAAGCAGCTTTTAAAATTATACTGCAATAACCAAAAGTATTCCTATGCAAACTTTTAAAAAGTGTCATGTGTGCAAGTGCAATGAAGATCATTTCATACCACATAAATTAAACTGTGTGAAAAAATACAGACAAGTAACAAGAAGAACTTTCATATGTATGTTCCTGTTGGGCCAAGACTGGCAAGGATATATATGGTAATGAAAATTTATCAAACATTGTGTTTTCTCATCCTGGAAGCAGAAATGACTTATTATCTAAAAATAATTTCATGGAAGACATTCCTGATTCTCCTGCCAGGAAGAACCTTTATTCTGATACTGGATGTTTGTAGGGTGACAAAAAAGGGTTATCATTTGCACTAGAAATTGATAGGTGTGAATCCATTCCACAACATTGGTGTTATTTACTCAATGATTCCTATTATTTTAACTATCAGTATCTTGAACTTGCCACGTCACATCAGGAATTCTTTTGAAAATATTCTTCTTTTATTGGGATCATCAAAGGGAACAAGAAGAAAGGTGAAGGAAACATTGACCCATATGTTGAGATTTTAGTGGATGAATAGTCCAGTCAATTTATGATTTAACGTCTCGAACTAATTGCAACAGAATTTATTCTTTCATTTTTTGGTTGAAGTCTAGCATCATACTTATAACGGGAAAAAAGTCACAGAGAATCCAAATGGGGGAAAGTGTTTTTTTGGCCGTCAAATTGAAGGATAGGGAAAATTAAGAAAATCACATGTATAACCATATAATGCATATTTGAGGTCTTATTTATCTACCTCAATTGTAGCACTGGACATATATAGGATTTAACAGAATGTAAATACCAACTACTGTAATATAGAAAACAGACTTTTACTTCAGTGTGTATTCTGACTTCAGGATTTCTCAGGACTTAAATTTATTCTGTCATACATGTGTATCATGACTTAAGCGTGGAATCCATTCCACGGAGAAACCTTAGAGAATAACTTTTCTCGGAAGATTAAAGCTTGGAACAACCTCGGATACAATCCTCGGAGAAATGCAAAAAAAAATGAAAATAAGCTCAGAGAATATGGACTTTGAACAATTTACAGATATACATTATATTTAAACTTTTTAGTTTTATATTCTTCCTTATTAAAATAAATCCATACAGTTTAAAATGTTAAGTGTGAATTATAGAGTTAAAGATACAAATAAGAAGTCATTATATACATGAACAGTGTTTCTGTTGTTGGAGCTGATATATGTAGCAGAATGTTAAGCTTCCAGTTAAATGTACAGTAAATGACCTGCCAGCTAGTCTGTACACTACTAGGTCACAGTGTGGGGCCACTTGACCAGCTGAGGCTGACTTGTAGTATTAAAAACAGCTGCTGGCTTTAATTGTGAAGATGCTTACAGTCTAAATATTGATATGTGATGTTACAGTACACTTGATAGTAAGAAAATCACATAACAGAATACATGTAGGTTTGTTTTGAAACTGAACTCCTTCTGTAGTGTATATAAAACTATTTACTCATACTAATATTAACACTTGAAATACCAAAGTATCATCTACATAAAAATAAGATTAATAATAATTATAATAATAATAAAGATAAAAAAAATACTGGGGTTGCACGATTTACCCTTGAACATAGATCCCTAGTGGTTGCCAAAGTGTAGAGGTTTTTATTCAGTAGTGTTCTGCATTTCTCCTGTCCACAGTGTGTATTATCTACATTTTTTAATATCTTTAATTAATGTTAAACATTATATGAATTTAATATTATGTACTATCATATTTTCAATTTGAATTAGGGTGCAATCCAATTAAGTTTCAGAGAAGCTTGCACGAGAAAGCCAGCGGGAAAGCTGACAATAATTGCTAACTGTGGTAATTAAGTCAGTACAAGTTTGCATACTTTAAGTTACATTGTACAGAGTTATTCATGAATAGCCTCCATTCTTCTTTCAAGGTAATTTTATATGACATGAAAAACCAGTATTAAAGAAATGAATTTTAGCACATAAACAATTCATTATTTTATCATGTCTTGTAAAGCTGATCACAATTATTAAACTTTTAAAGAATTTTCATCACCAACAGATGTCATAGACATAATCAGAAGTGTTACTTTTTCTGTTGTAACTCGTTAACTTCCTTTTTCACCCTGGGGAGCATACAACTGGTGTTGCCATCTCGGCGCTCACCGTAACTAGCATTCTACAATTTCAAGCACTTTCCAACCACATACTCATGATCATTTACAGCTGAGTAGACTGGAACAAGCGGAGTATTGGTATCTTGCTCAAGGATACAACACAAGTGCCGTTACCGGGACTCGAACTCATAACCCTTCGATCACAAGCCCGGCATCCTTAGACCTGTACGAAATGTTCCAACCGTAATCCAGGCGTAACAGAGGCGTAATTTACAATGAATTCCAGGCGTGAATATGTTTACGCCTCCAATACAGAATAATGTTGTAGAGAGGCGGAAACCAAGCGGACTTGAGCAGGAAAAGGGGCGTAATCAGGCACTATATGTAAATGAGATGAGGCGGAAAATTTTCCAGGCATAATTTCATCAGAGCTTTTACAAAATTCCAGACGTAAATATCAGGCGTAAATTCTTAAAATTCCAGGCGTAATTCTGTAAATTCCAGGCGTCATTTTATAAATTCCAGGTATCATTTTCCTGTTTCTCAGTATCTAATTGTTTATATGGGTGTACTTAACCAGGAATTAATCTGAAAGAAATGTCCTAAAATGGCCAAAACTAAATCCAGTACCAATATTAACAAGGATTCCATTTTATCACCATTTACATGTGTATTAATGTTCTCAAAATCACTTCAGCAATTATCATTTCAAAGAAAAATATTACATGTTCGTAATGGCTCCATTTTACAATTTAAAGATTAATCATACTGGTAAATATATAGCACATTTTGCAAATCAAATTACACATTATTTAACAGGAATAAATTATTGTTGAATGCATCCAATATACTATATGCTACATATTTAAACAGTTATCCACTCATGTATAGTGCAGTCTATGTTATATAGTGACCTAGTCTAAAATCCATTGCCGTTATAATTATGAATTTTGTGCTTTAGAAAACAATTTACATCAGACAAAGCATGCAATAATACTCTACATTACCTTATTAAACCTATGCTACAATCCAAAGATAAACTACAGTCTCCAATTGTACACAATTCCATTGAATTATCTATCACACTCTGCATGCTTTCCATCATGTCAGCCATCTTTGTCAGTTGGGGAAAATGGAGGGAATTTACATCAACAGGAAATTCATCCAAAAGCCCCAAATTCCTTCTCAACTTAAAATGATGCCTCAGTTTCCGCCTCACCCTTTAAAATGACGCCCGTAAAAATTTCATAGTGGAGTTGTAATGTGGCAGGAATTTTTCTTAAATTACGTGTCCTGCTACATTACAACCGTAATTTTGATTTTCCAGACGAAATCCATCTACTTTCCACCTGTTTTACGGGCGTAATACGCCTGAACTTTTCATACAGGTACCACTAGACCACCGTGCCTCCATAATGCACCTCATATTTATATCCTGAAATATCTTGAAATCCTTGTTCCAATTAACCATGCCTGACAAATCCTGAGATTTGTCATGATGATAATCTTGGGATATCCTGGGATATCGTTGTGTATTTTTGCAAGGGTAACCATTTCATGGGTTTTTCTTTGGTATTATGTTACATATCACTACTTTCTCATGGCACCATGAAAAGTGTTAAAACAAAACATCATGGTATGTTTTCATGGTTTAATGGGGTTTTCTTTGGATTATCACATTTTTTTCATGGTTTCTATGTCCAGTAGTGCACATGTTTCTTAGGCAGCTTCGATATAATGTATTATATATTGTTTTCTTTTATGCTGAACAACTTTAGATGTAACGTTTTATGCACAGTTGTCTATTTACAAATTATCCTTGGCCGTAGGAGGCCATTCATTTCATTTAAAATTTACAAACATTGTCAGACTCGGATTCTAAAATACCATTTTTTTGTATAAGTGTGCCTTAATTACATTCACTAGGCTCACTGATAGTACCCGATTACTATTAGAACAATTATTGATATTTACACATGATTTAGAGCACTGCAGCCTAACATGTACATGTACTTGCCCCAGAACATACTTTTGAGATCATTGCCTGAGATATACACATGTGAGAATTATGCCTGAGACTTTCATGTTGGACAATTCTGAGATACATAATGCTTGAGAATAATACCTGAGATACATAATGATTGAGAATAATACCTGAGATACATAATGATTGAGAATAATACCTGAGATACATAATGATTGAGAATAATACCTGAGATACATAATGATTGAGAACAATACCTGAGATACATAATGATTGAGAATAATACCTGAGATACATAATGATTGAGAACAATACCTGAGATAAACAATGATTGAGAACAATACCTGAGATACATAATGATTGAGAATAATACCTGAGATACATAATGATTGAGAATAATACCTGAGATACACAATGATTGAGAACAATACCTGAGATACATAATGATTGAGAATAATACCTGAGATACATAATGATTTAGAATAATACCTGAGATACATAATGATTGAGAACAATACCTGAGATACATAATGATTGAGAACAATACCTGAGATACATAATGATTGAGAATAATACCTGAGATACATAATGATTTAGAATAATACCTGAGATACATAATGATTGAGAACAATACCTGAGATACATAATGATTGAGAACAATACCTGAGATACATAATGATTGAGAACAATACCTGAGATACATAATGATTGAGAATAATACCTGAGATACATAATGATTTAGAATAATACCTGAGATACACAATGATTGAGAACAATACCTGAGATACATAATGATTGAGAACAATACCTGAGATACACAATGATTGAGAACAATACCTGAGAGATTTACATGCAAGTTAGAACAAAGAGGTTTAAAAGCAACTGTTTTGAAAAATGACTTGAGATTTATACAGTATCATGATCGAGTATGTAATATAACAACATCTAGACTTGCTAGACTTGCTATAGAGAATTTCTCATCTTTATTTTACTACTAGTTTAATTATCTCCCCATTGTATCAAACTCTAGAATCAGACATCCAAGTGATCAAAATGATTTTACAATTTTTTTTTCAATATCTGTATACTATTCTAGAGACGGGAGCCAGTCTAAACAACACAATGCAAGCTTGTTTTCATAAATATGTTTCAGACTTAAATTTGAACATTGCTTGATAATATTTATCATTCTTCATAAAAATTGAATTGTGCTTGTGATTTCTTGACTGATCAATATATCTGTTACAATATGTTTAACAAACAACAACATAAAACGACAGTTGATTTCTGATTACATTCAGAGAACTATATACATGACATGGCCATAAGATTTGGATTAATCAGGTAATTTGATGATGGTGGGCTATTTAAATCGCCTTGCATCTGCGCATGGTCTGTTCTTAAACAATTTTTGTTACCGTTAAATCTTGGGATGTACTTGATGGATCTTTCCCAAATTCCATATGCAGGTTCCCCTTGGTCCCTAGTTGTGCGGTATTGATTTTGGGACTGATCAGAAAAACAAAATGGCTGACAGATGACCATCTTGGATTTTGAAATGAAAAGTTATCATTATATCTTGTGAAGTGTTGAATGGATCTTTCCCAAGTTTCATATGTAGGTTCCCATTGGTCCCTAGTTTTGCTGTAAACATTTTAGGACTGATTGGAAAAACAAAATGGCTGACAGACGGCCATCTTGAATTTTGACAAATGAAAGTTTGTTATCGTTATATCTTGTGATTCGTTTTGGATGGATCTTTCCCAAATTTCATATGCAGGTTCCCCTTGTTAATAAATATAAGATGGATCTTCCTTAAAGTTTTGGATTTCGGAACTGATTAGAAAAACAAAACTCCTGATTAGACAATGCAACTATTATTAATTTTTGCAAGAAATTTCAAAGTTCATAGCAGGAAGATAAAATACATAAATGAAAAAAAAAAAAGAACGAAGATTAAATACATAAATGAAAGTTAAAAAAGAAAGGAAAAGATCCATCTTTCTAAGAATGACTGAAAAATCATCAATGGTGGGCGCCAAGATCCCTCAAGGATCTCTTGTTAGCTAGCTAGGTCAGCTGACCCAAAGGATCAGGATGACTTAATACATACACTACCATCCAAAAGTTTTGTTACAAACGTTGTGTACATGCATATTAAGCCATTAATATAATTGGCCAACAAAAACACAACTGATGAAATTTCTGAAAGATAGTCCACTGATCAGTGACAAGAAGCATTTTATTTAAAAAATACCTAAGTCCTTGAAGTTGCAGGGAGGGTCAAGGGTCAATTTTTGATAATGTTCAATAAGGAATAAAAGTTGATTTTCTTTCATAAAAATTATGCATAATTAAATGGAATAAATACAATTATCCACTGTCAAAAATATAATAAAGAAATATATTGTTGAATTGTATGTATTAAAAATGTGACAAAAGTTATTGGTACTAGTACATCATATTTCAGGTGACTGTTAAGGCCCATAGACCTCTTGTTAGAATCAAATTAGAGTGCTGATTTTTTTTATTTCACAGGTTCCACACAAAATGAGTATAGATGACCTCTGAGCTCAAGCATGGCTTTATCCCAGGAATTTATAGACCACCACACACACCCTTTAAGCTTTACTCGGCCACAATGGCAGCTAGATCTGCAAGGAGCCCTCTACGAACTAGACCTGAAAATGTGTCAGTTAAAAACTCTCACATACGATTTCAATTGGTCTAAAGACAGGTAAAATTAATACAGATTGTATCCTACTGATGTCACACATCTGTTGTATCCTACTGATGTATTTGTTGTATCCTACTGATGTCACGTATCTGTTGTATGCTACTGATGTCACATATCTGTTGTATCCTACTGATGTCACATATCTGTTGTATCCTACTGATGTCACGTATCTGATGTATCCTACTGATGTCACATATCTGTTGTATCCTCGATGTCACGTATCTGATGTATCCTACTGATGTCACATATCTGTTGTATCCTACTGATGTATCTGTTGTGTCCTACTGATGTCACATATCTGTTGTATTCTACTGATGTCACATATCTGTTGTATCCTACTGATGTATCTGTTGTATCCTACTGATGTCACATATCTGTTGTATCCTACTGATGTATCTGATGTATCCTACTGATGTCACATAGCTGTTGTATCCTACTGATGTATTTGTTGTATCCTACTGATGTCACGTATCTGTTGTATCCTACTGATGTCACGTATCTGTTGTATCCTACTGATGTCACATATCTGTTGTATCCTACTGATGTCACGTATCTGTTGTATCCTACTGATATATTTGTTGTATCCTACTGATGTCGCATATCTGTTGTATGCTACTGATGTCACATATCTGTTGTATCCTACTGATGTCACATATCTGATGTATCCTACTGATGTATCTGTTGTATACTACTGATGTCGCATATCTGTTGTATCCTACTGATGTATTTGTTGTATCCTATTGATGTCACATATCTGCTGTATCCTACTGATGTCACATATCTGATGTATCCTACTGATGTCATGTATCTGTTGTATCCTACTGATGTCACATATCTGTTGTATCCTACTGATGTCACATATCTGATGTATGCTACTGATGTCACATATCTGATGTATCCTACTGATGTCACGTATCTGTTGTATCCTACTGTTTTCACATATCTGTTGTATCCTACTGATGTCACATATCTGTTGTATCCTACTGATGTCACACATCTGTTGTATCCTACTGATGTCACATATCTGATGTATCCTACTGATGTCACATATCTGTTGTATCCTACTGATGTCACACATCTGTTGTATCCTACTGATGTCACCCATCTGTTGTATCCTACTGATGTCACATACCTGTTGTATCCTACTGATGTCACATATCTGTTGTATCCTACTGATGTCACATATCTGTTGTATCCTACTGATGTCACATATCTGTTGTATCCTACTGATGTCACATATCTGTTGTATCCTACTGATGTCACATATCTGTTGTATCCTACTGATGTCACATATATGTTATATCCTACTGATGTCACATATCTGTTGTATCCTACTGATGTCACATATCTGTTGTATCCTACTGATGTCACATATTTGTTGTATCCTACTGATGTCACGTATCTGTTGTATCCTACTGATGTCACGTATCTGTTGTATCCTACTGATGTCACGTATCTGCTGTATCCTACTGATGTCATGTATCTGCTGTATCCTACTGATGTCACATATCTGTTGTATGCTACTGATGTCACATATCTGTTGTATCCTACTGATGTCACAAATCTGTTGTATCCTACTGATGTCACATATCTGTTGTATCCTACTGATGTCACATATCTGTTGTATCCTACTGATGTCACAAATCTGTTGTATCCTACTGATGTCACATATCTGTTGTATCCTACTGATGTCACATATCTGTTGTATCCTACTGATGTCAAATATCTGATGTATGCTACTGATGTCACATATCTGTTGTATCCTACTGATGTCCCATATCTGTTGTATCCTACTGATGTCACACATCTGTTGTATCCTACTAATATCACACATCTGTTGTATGCTACTGATGTCACATATCTGTTGTATTCTACTGATGTCATGTATCTGTTGTATCCTGCTAATATCACATATCTGTTGTATCCTACTGATGTCACGTATCTGTTGTATCCTACTGATGTTACATATCTGTTGTATCCTACTGATGTCACATATCTGTTGTATTCTACTGATGTCATGTATCTGTTGTATCCTGCTAATATCACATATCTGTTGTATCCTACTGATGTCACGTATCTGTTGTATCCTACTGATGTTACATATCTGTTGTATCCTACTGATGTCACATATCTGCTGTATCCTACTGATGTTACATATCTGTTGTATCCTACTGATGTCACATATCTGTTGTATCCTACTGATGTCACATATCTGTTGTATCCTACTGATGTCACATATATGTTTTATGCTACTGATGTCACATATCTGTTGTATCCTACTGATGTCACATATCTGTTGTATCGTACTGATGTCACATATCTGCTGTATCCTACTGATGTCACATATATGTTATATCCTACTGATGTCACATATCTGTTGTATCCTACTGATGTATCTGTTGTATCCTACTGATGTCACATATCTGTTGTATCCTACTGATGTATCTGTTGTATCCTACTGATGTCACATATATGTTATATCCTACTGATGTCACATATCTGTTGTATCCTACTGATGTCACATATCTGTTGTATCCTACTGATGTATCTGTTGTATCCTACTGATGTCACACATCTGCTGTATCCTACTGATGTATCTGCTGTATCCTACTGATGTCACATATCTGCTGTATCCTACTGATGTATCTGTTGTATCCTACTGATGTCACATATATGTTATATCCTACTGATGTATCTGCTGTATCCTACTGATGTCACATATCTGCTGTATCCTACTGATGTATCTGTTGTATCCTACTGATGTCACATATCTGTTGTATCCTACTGATGTCACATATATGTTATATCCTACTGATGTCACGTATCTGTTGTATCCTACTGATGTCACATATCTGTTGTATCCTACTGATGTATCTGTTGTATCCTACTGATGTCACATATCTGTTGTATGCTACTGATGTCACATATCTGTTGTATCCTACTGATGTCACATATCTGTTGTATCCTACTGATGTCACATATCTGTTATATCCTACTGATGTCGCATATCTGTTGTATCCTACTGATGTCACATATCTGTTGTATCCTACTGATGTCGCATATCTGTTGTATCCTACTGATGTCGCATATCTGTTGTATCCTACTGATGTCACATATCTGCTGTATCCTACTAATGTCACGTATCTGTTGTATCCTACTGATGTCACATATATGTTATATCCTACTGATGTCACATATCTGTTGTATCCTACTGATGTATCTGTTGTATCCTACTGATGTCACATATCTGTTGTATTCTACTGATGTCACATATCTGTTGTATCCTACTGATGTCACATATCTGTTGTATCCTACTGATGTCACATATATGTTATATCCTACTGATGTCACATATCTGTTGTATCCTACTGATGTCACATATCTGTTGTATCCTACTGATGTCACATATCTGTTGTATCCTACTGATGTCACATATCTGTTGTATCCTACTGATGTATCTGTTGTATCCTACTGATGTCACATATCTGTTGTATCCTACTGATGTCACATATCTGTTGTATCCTACTGATGTATCTGTTGTATCCTACTGATGTCACACATCTGCTGTATCCTACTGATGTATCTGTTGTATCCTACTGATGTCACATATCTGTTGTATTCTACTGATGTCACATATCTGTTGTATCCTACTGATGTCGCATATTTGTTGTATCCTACTGATGTCGCATATCTGTTGTATCCTACTGATGTCACATATCTGTTGTATCCTACTGATGTCACGTATCTGTTGTATCCTACTGATGTCACATATCTGTTGTATCCTACTGATGTCACATATCTGTTGTATCCTACTAATGTCACGTATCTGTTGTATCCTACTGATGTCACATATCTGTTGTATCCTACTGATGTCACATATCTGTTGTATCCTACTGATGTCACGTATCTGTTGTATCCTACTGATGTCACATATATGTTATATCCTACTGATGTCACATATCTGTTGTATCCTACTGATGTCACAAATCTGTTGTATCCTACTGATGTCACATATCTGTTGTATCCTACTGATGTCACATATCTGTTGTATCCTACTGATGTCACATATCTGTTGTATCCTACTGATGTCACATATATGTTATATCCTACTGATGTCACATGTCTGTTGTATCCTACTGATGTCATGTATCTGTTGTATCCTACTGATGTCACATATCTGTTGTATCCTACTGATGTCACATATTTGTTGTTTCCTACTGATGTCACATATCTGTTGTATCCTACTGATGTCACATATCTGTTGTATCCTACTGATGTCACGTATCTGTTGTATCCTACTGATGTCACGTATCTGTTGTATCCTACTGATGTCACGTATCTGTTGTATCCTACTGATGTATCTGTTGTATCCTACTGATGTCACACATCTGTTGTATCCTACTGATGTCACATATCTGTTGTATCCTACTGATGTCACATATCTGTTGTATCCTACTGATGTCACGTATCTGTTGTATCCTACTGATGTCTCTGTTGTATCCTACTGATGTCACGTATCTGTTGTATCCTACTGATGTATCTGTTGTATCCTACTGATGTCACACATCTGTTGTATCCTACTGATGTCACATATCTGTTGTATCCTACTGATGTCACATATCTGTTGTATCCTACTGATGTCACATATCTGTTGTATCCTACTGATGTCACATATCTGTTGTATCCTACTGATGTCACATATCTGTTGTATCCTACTGTTGTCACATATCTGTTGTATCCTACTGATGTCACAAATCTGTTGTTTCCTACTGATGTCACATATCTGTTGTATCCTACTGATGTCACAAATCTGTTGTTTCCTACTGATGTCACACATCTGTTGTATCCTACTGATGTCACATATCTGTTGTATCCTACTGATGTCACATATCTGTTTTATCCTACTGATGTCACATATATGTTTTATGCTACTGATGTCACATATCTGTTGTATACTACTGATGTCACATATCTGTTGTATCCTACTGATGTCACATATCTGTTGTATCGTACTGATGTCACATATCTGCTGTATCCTACTGATGTCACATATATGTTATATCCTACTGATGTATCTGTTGTATCCTACTGATGTCACATATCTGTTGTATCCTACTGATGTCACATATATGTTATATCCTACTGATGTCACATATCTGTTGTATCCTACTGATGTCACATATCTGTTGTATCCTACTGATGTCACATATCTGCTGTATCCTACTGATGTCACATATCTGTTGTATGCTACTGATGTCACATATCTGTTGTATCCTACTGATGTCACATATCTGTTGTATCCTACTGATGTCACATATCTGTTGTATCCTACTGATGTCACGTATCTGTTGTATTCTACTGATGTCACATATCTGTTGTATTCTACTGATGTCACGTATCTGATGTATCCTACTGATGTCACATATCTGATGTATCCTACTGATGTATCTGTTGTATCCTACTGATGTCACGTATCTGATGTATCCTACTGATGTCACATATCTGTTGTATGCTACTGATGTCACATATCTGTTGTATCCTACTGATGTCACATATCTGTTGTATCCTACTGATGTCACATATCTGTTGTATCCTACTGATGTCACATATCTGTTGTATCCTACTGATGTCACATATCTGTTGTATCCTACTGATGTATCTGTTGTATCCTACTGATGTCACATATCTGTTGTATTCTACTGATGTCACGTATCTGATGTATCCTACTGATGTCACATATCTGTTGTATCCTACTGATGTCACATATCTGTTGTATGCTACTGTTGTCACATATCTGTTATATCCTACTGATGTCAAATATCTGATGTATCCTACTGATGTATCTGTTGTATCCTACTGATGTCACATATCTGTTGTATGCTAGTGTTGTCACATATCTGTTGTATCCTGCTGATGTCACATATCTGTTGTATCCTACTGATGTCACATATCTGTTGTATCCTACTGATGTCACATATCTGTTGTATCCTACTGATGTCACATACCTGTTGTATCCTACTGTTGTCACATATTTGTTGTATCCTACTGATGTCACATATCTGATGTATCCTACTGATGTCACATATCTGTTGTATCCTACTGATATCACATATCTGTTGTATCCTACTGATGTCACATATTTGTTGTATCCTACTGATGTCACATATCTGTTGTATGCTACTGTTGTCACATATCTGTTGTATCCTACTGATGTCACATATCTGTTGTATCCTACTGATGTCACATATATGTTATATCCTACTGATGTCACATATCTGTTGTATCCTACTGATGTCACGTATCTGTTGTATCCTACTGATGTCACGTATCTGTTGTATCCTACTGAAGTCACATATCTGTTGTATCCTACTGTTCTCAAAACATGCTCTTTGATAGTGTCATATCGTTGGGACAGTAATCCTAATCAATGATTGATTGGCATGATAGGTTAGTTACAATTGTATTGGTTGCGTGCCTGCAGTTCGTCACCAAGTTCTATCTTGGACCCAGTCAATGTTGAAACAAATAAATGCCGACAATATCAAAAGTAATGGCCATCTATCTGACTAGAATTATCATTGCTTAATGATTCAAACACCTATTAACAAAACTACACCCGGTAGATATTTTACATTTATCACAATATTCCTCTAACACTAATATAATCAAAAACCAAATAAAACACTGTATCACAAAATATCCGTCACCCTGTATCAACAGTAAATAGCCCCTTACTGCGACAACGGTGACTGTGTACACCTTAACCACGACATACCTTGATCAAGTCACCCTTTACCGAGACAGTACGTGACTGTATACACCCAATGACCACGACACACCTTGATCAAGTCACCCTTTACCGAGACAGTACGTGACTGTATACACCCAATGACCACGACACACCTTGATCAAGTCACCCTTTACCGAGACAGTACGTGACTGTATACACCCAATGACCACGACACACCTTGATCAAGTCACCCTTTACCGAGACAGTACGTGACTGTATACACCCAATGACCACGACACACCTTGATCAAGTCACCCTTTACCGAGACAGTACGTGACTGTATACACCCAATGACCACGACACACCTTGATCAAGTCACCCTTTAACGAGACAGTACGTGACTGTATACACCCAATGACCACGACACACCTTGATCAAGTCACCCTTTAACGAGACAGTACGTGACTGTATACACCCAATGACCACGACACACCTTGATCAAGTCACCCTTTACCGAGACAGTACGTGACTGTATACACCCAATGACCACGACACACCTTGATCAAGTCACCCTTTAACGAGACAGTACGTGACTGTATACACCCAATGACCGCGACACTTTGACCAAGTCACCCTTTACCGGGACTACCTTTTGACCAAGTCAGCCTTATGCCTTGGTAAACCCTGAAGTCTTGGTAAAACCAGTGTCTTGGTAACTGTCACTTTCTATCAATAGTATGTCGCCCTGTACTTTGATACCCTGTTACTGTACCGTTAGTCTGACTTAATCAAGTAATACAATTTATTTTGGCATTGATCTATAAAGGAGTACAGTGGAACCCTAGCTTTATAATGCAGCTAGGCCCAAACTTATGCAGCTTGGTCACTGATTACCTTTCTTCCTTAGTGATCCTTCCACTTCGACTGCCAGAACCAGAGAGAGCTTTCCAGCTGATGGAGTCTGTATTTATAAACCTGGCCAGCCAATATTAATGAGAGGCCTTCTTTTATTAGCCAATCAGAAATATTCTTACTCCTGAACTATAAAGAAATTACTCAAAACAAGTACATACCCATTATCATTTATTGAACCATAGAATTAACAAAGAATCAACCACTTCACAATTAATTCTAATTCCCTGTTACTGATTGGCATATTGGGTTAGTTACAATCAATTGTGATTCCCTGTTACATGTAATTTTTCAATCTGGATAGAAATCGTAGTGCCATAGCACTTCTGTTCAGAACATCCTACTTTCAATTTGTAAATATTACGTAAGATTGGTACCATTGGAGTGTAGATGAACTGTGCACATTGTCATTTTCACTCTTGGAATCAACTAAAGATTGAAATAAAAATGCAACGAGAGAGAAAACCCAGGGCCTTCCTAACTTGATCTGGACAGAAGCTTAAAAGATTTAGCTACATCATGTACCTGAATGCCGATGATCAACCAAGTCCAGTTCTGCTAACATACCCCCTCCCCCCCCCCCCCCCCCCCCACACCTTTTATTTTAAGGTTTACTCCCTGGAGACACAATCATCCTGGTGGTGTGAAAAGTGTACCCGCCGACCATATCACCAGAATATTATTACATTAGTTAGCGACCATAATCAATGGCAATTAATTTCCTCTGGTAAACTGATATGTGGCCATCATAATTACTACATTTTTTCTATACTTCTGTAAGGGATCACATGTATTATGGAGTGTAACATATTTCCAAAAAGAAAACAATGATGGAAACAACAAACAAATAAAAATGATGATAAATTATAGTATATCTAAGTTAGCTTGCAGGTGTCTCAAAGATTAGAAGTAGCTGTTTTCTGTTTTATGTGACATTTTGATGACTAGTATGTGCTGTCATGATTGAGGTTTTATTCAGTAGGTAATATTTAGAGTTTTCTTTAAGATTATGTATCTATTTGGAGGCTCGATCAATATAAAGCTGTGTCTATTCAGCTTGAATGAGTGATTATGTGAATATGAGTGGGAATTGTTTAAGACCGTGTCTACATTTGTATTTCATTGATGGTTGCTCTGATCAATATCCTTTCGTTGCAAGTTGATATTGATGGTATCTATTTCTCGAAATAATTAGGGACAAATTTTTCTTCTTAATAAATAGATTGTGATGATTGTTTTTCTCATTCCTGATATCATGGAAGGAATATATCTTGCACCACATTTCTCATACACAAGTATGACATTATAATGGGACAAGAATAACATTATCATAATATCACACAATTTGGAACCTTTCAATGTTGTGATGTGGAAATGGTGGTAATTGGAATGAAAGAAAACAAAAATACTCTTTGCATGCCCATTGGTCCTTAGGTAAGACTGGGAAATTTCTTCCTCAAGATTTTCAGATAGTTGTAAATTTGTTGTAAACCTTTGGTTCTACTGATAAACAATAAGACCTGTAGAGTGGGATTTCCTGATCATGCACTCCAAGGCATGAAGCGTCTTAGAGAGACAGATGAGAGATGTGAGGTCTGTCTATTTCAGAGAGTGGCTCATGAGAGATATATGTATCTTATTTCAAAAGGAGGCTGATAATTAAGAGGTGTGTCTAATTCAGAGAGAGGCTCATGAGAGATGTATCTATAGTTCAAAAGGACGCTGATAAGAGGTGTGTCTAAGTCAGAGAGACTGATGATATTTAAGCATATCAGTTTCAGAGGATGTCGATGGTGTCTATTTCAGTGGTGTTGCCAGTGCTGCCACGGATGTACAAAGGAGGATAATCAAGTTGGACCTATCCCTTAATGAGCTGACAGCACTAGAGCATGAAAGTTTAGCACCCTTCAAAAATGTCAGGGAGCTCAATGCATCTCTCAATAGAGTCACCAAGTAAGTATATATATATAAACTGGTCGGGATCAACACCCATGTTGTAACCAAGCTTTTAAAAATAAAGTCGGGGGGTCAGCATTGAAACAAATGTGAATTTAATAATCGATGCAGGGCTATAATTACAGATCAAAATTCAAAGATCATATACAAGACTGCCAATTTTTTTTTTCTTAGATATGCTTTATTTTATATATGTAATTAATGTATTTTATTAATTTCTTGAACAGCTCTATATAAGGTAGTTTTTAGATACTTCAAAATTTAAATTGCCATGCATTTTCTCTGAAAAACAAAGCGAAATGTCTGGAATTATATGTAAATCTAGATACAGTCGAATCTGTTTATCTGGAAGACAACAGGACCAAAGGAAAACTTCATGTAAACCGGGTATTCAAAGGACGTCAGTTTGAATGCTATTGTGTAATTGAAAGCTTGGCAGGGACCGACAAATTACTTCGAATTATACAAGGTCAAGATAATGTATGTTATGTGTTCACCTAATTGTAGCTATAATGAAAATATACAGTAAATCTATAGTGTCACTTTTTACCAACTGAAATTTTAACCCATACATAAAGTTAGTTCTCGCATGATTTTTTCACATATATATATTTACATTTGCGCTGCAACCCACTATATGAAGATTACCAGCAAAAATGCCTTTCATAAAAGTATGAAAGCAATGGTTCTCGAGACGTAGCACTTGGTTTAATAGATCAAGCTTTTTCAATGAGAGTCTTGTCGCGCCGCTTCGAATAACATGGTGATTGCCCTTGCGTCAAACACTCAAATGACTAATTATTATCATTGGCGCCAATTTTATTCAAGCCAGACTGTTCCGCCAATGTCGTTAAAATGACGACACATATATACAAACACAGGTAATAAACTATTAATTGGAAAATATATAAATGAGGTTAAGCAATTTTTCTATAGTAAAAATGTAAATATATGGATTGAACATCATTTTTTTAACTTTCATAGTGCTATGAAAGGTCAGCCTTACATCCAAATTTAACATGAATCTCTCGCAGGCTTCATTCAATATGGGTGTAATGGCTGACCTTTCATAGCACTATGAAAGTTAAAAAAATGACTTTCAATCCCTATATATATATATATATAGTAAATTGATAAAAAAGATGATAATTTCCATCAAGAACAATTTCATTATTTCACTCTTCAGGTTCACAGGAGTGGAGGTGTTTAAGTATTTATATACCTTAAACCTGTCTCACAACTCCATCAAAAGAGTTGAGAATATTGTTGCTATGCCGTCGCTGGTGGAGCTCAACTTGAGCATGAACGAGCTCAGAGATATCTCCCTCATGCCCAGTCTCATCAACCTGGAGATTCTTAATGTCAGCAATAATAAAGTAAATACATGTACTTGACTTATGATTAAAATAAATATGATTGAATGACTAAATGAATATTATGAGTGATTGAAAACATGATCTGACTAAAGATCGAAGGAGGTATTTTGGTAATTACATCATCATGTATTGGTAATTACATCATCATGTATTTATATATATTAAGTTATTCTCTAAAGTAACTGATTATGAGCAAAGACCAGAATCACTTAGTATTCTTTTTTTAATGAAATTTATGGTAATTGTGAGTGTAAGTGGAAAATATGATTTCAGTCTCTAGAGTACGTGACTATAGACAAGTATTTGGAAATGTGCAGGGGGTTAGCGTCGCCCCCTGGGGAGCCCCCTGGAGACTAGGCCGGGTTAGCGTTGACCCCGGGGGACTAGGGTTTAAGTGTTTAATGACCCCTTGGGACTAGGGGTTAGGTTTTATCCCTAGAATCTAGACTAGGTACATTGCTAAACAGGTAGATGACTCGGGCATCTGTACACTAGCTACGTATAGGGTCTGAGAGTTTGACTCCTGCACTCCCCTGACAGGTTATCCCCTAAGTGCTAGTGATGGAGCCACCTTCAGTGTACTGTCATCCAATAGCGTGTATATTTTCATATTACACATTTTCCATTTGCTATGACCATTGTTGGTTCTTGGTTGTTTATTACACTGTATATAATTTACCTATTTAAAAAAAAAATCCTATTTGGTTTTCAGTTAGAATCTCTAGATGGCATCCAAGGTCTTCCAAAGCTAAAGGAGTTGTACGCCCAGCGCAATGAAATAGTAAGTTGTATATATTGTGTCCAGCGCAATGTAATAGTTAGTTGTATATACAGTATTATGTCCAGTGCAATGAAATAGTAAGTTGTATATATTGTGTCCAGCGCAATGTAATAGTTAGTTGTATATACAGTATTATGTCCAGTGCAATGAAATAGTAAGTTGTATATATTGTGTCCAGCGCAATGTAATAGTTAGTTGTATATACAGTATTATGTCCAGTGCAATGAAATAGTAAGTTGTATATATTGTGTCCAGCGCAATGTAATAGTTAGTTGTATATACAGTATTATGTCCAGTGCAATGAAATAGTAAGTTGTATATATTATGTCCAGTGCAATGAAATAGTAAGTTGTATAAATTATGTCCAGCGCAATGAAATTGTCAGTTGTATATATTATGTCCAGCGCAATGAAATACAGTTGATTCCACTTAATTAATATCAACCCTATATAATATCACGTTCCTCTTTATATCATGTTTTTCCCAAACACCATGCATTTTCCTTCTTTATATTTGAGTGAATATATGTAATTATGCCCCCTGCAACAAAGTTAGGGGAGTGGGGGTATACTGGAATCAGTTTGTCTGTCCGTCCGCCCGTCCGTCTGTAGACACAACGATATACCAGCTACTCCTAAACTACTGAGAGGATTTCTATGAAACTTGGTGGCAATAATCCTTATAGCCTACATAGTAGATGTCCGTAATCTATATCATGTTAAAGGACTCACACAACTAAATCAGCCTATCACGAAGTGTTTCATACGTTTGTAGTCCCTACTGAAAATTTGTTCCGGCTAAGTACAGTGATTCTGGGTAATTTAAATAGGTAATTGTTGACATATTCTGCATTGAATGAAATCTGTAGATATTTAACTTTACAAAAATATATACTTTTGGTAGATTTCGATATGTGATGGCGGATTGATATGGGGTCAAAAGTCAGAGGGTGTTCCCGTCCCATTTCACTGGTTTGACATGTAAATTTCCGGTTGTCCGAAGCAGACGCCTGTAGCAAGCTAATATGCCAGTAAACTCCTCATTAAATGCCCCTTGAAGCCTTTGTCATGTATGTATCTGTGAATTTAGGCAGTTTTCACAAGTGTTGTACTTCAAATATTAAAGTTATTAGCTCGAAAGCTTAGTAATAACATATAGTAAATTATTTAGTTGTGTGAGTCCTTTAATTGAACTAGCCATGTGCTTGACCTATATAACATTTTCTGTGCTTCCGGATATTTTTTTTTCAAAGACAACCACTGTCATTGAGTGTTTTCACATTTTTCAGTGTGTAAAAATATTTAATTTGACAAAAAAACTTCAAAATTATTTAAAATCTGGCAAAACATGGCCCTGTGTTGAAGCCTGTATTGTTGGACTGACCATCATACTCACGTTTTTAATTAAGTTTGGTTAAATTAACTGTGATAATTAATCTGCGTGCGTGTTAATAAAACTTAACTGATATGTGTACCAGGTTTTAGCATCCAAATTTTGATAGAACAAAGATCTAGTGTGCTGTCTTCATCCCCCCCCCCCCCCCCCCCAAACCCCGTTCCAACTCTGCCCAGTCATTCTCAGGCTTCTTCCTTCATGCAAATTATAAATGTATGCGTGTTTTATAATCCTAAGAAAGCAATAACTAGAACAATCACATAATAAGCCTGTATAAATATTGCACATGTGAGTTTATATATGTGTATGTGTCACGTACATGTTTTGGTGGCTAAATCCAACTTATATTCCATATTTTCAGTAAATTGTAGATATTACTTTATTCCTGTCACAATATATACCTTGTTCAACATCTTGTTTATTGATTTAATGCGTTTGTGTACTTTGTTTACTCATACAATAAGCCGTTTATAGCATTATATCTCCCCTACCCCCAATATTCTCCCTGTAAAATGGAGGCACCCCGGGGAGCTAGAAGTGCTAAATGTAAGCTGGTGTAATTGATAGATAAACAGTTAAGGTGGATATCTGATAACCGTTTATGACTCATGTTTTCTGTAGAAGTTTGAAGTTGTGTGTGAATTCTAGGTGTTTAATTGTTAAAATTAAATAAAAAAATACTTAAAATAAAAATTAATTACTGCAGAGACTTTAAAATTAACAGAAACTGAGGTAACACGATTTCTTTTCAAAAACAGTTGAGCGGTAAGCGTATTTGGTCTTTGTGCAAAATATGAAATTGCTAAGTGTGTGCTTAACTGAGGTGCTAGAGGTAAATGTTATGCAAAAGAAACGAGAAATTTCTGGTGCTAGCTCTGAATAGCAAGTGTACATTAGGTGCAATAACTTGGGTTTTCTTCATAATTTTTTATTCAATTTCAACCAAACTTCACCATTTTACTCGGAAATGTATATACTTTTAGTTAGTAAACTTTATTTCAACATCTGAAAGGTTTAGGGCCCTTTAAAGGACTCACACAACTAAATCAGCCTATCACGAAGTGTTTCATACATTTGTAGTCCCTACTGAAAATTTGTTCCGGCTAAGTACAGTGATTCTGAGTAATTTAAATAGGTAATTGTTGACATATTCTGCATTGAATGAAATCTGTAGATATTTAACTTTACAAAAATATATACTTTTGGTAGATTTCGATATGTGATGGCGGATTGATATGGGGTCAAAAGTCGGAGGGTGTTCCCGTCCCATTTCACTGGTTTGACATGTAAATTTCCGGTTGTCCGAAGCAGACGCCTGTAGCAAGCTAATATGCCAGTAAACTCCTCATTAAATGCCCCTTGAAGCCTTTGTCATGTATGTATCTGTGAATTTAGGCAGTTTTCACAAGTGTTGTACTTCAAATATTAAAGTTATTAGCTCGAAAGCTTAGTAATAACATATAGTAAATTATTTAGTTGTGTGAGTCCTTTAACACTTTTGGTTGCCATGGTAACCAGGGGCTATACAGGGAGAAAAAATTGTCAGACAACTATACTTATAAACATGAGTGTGAACCTATTGAAGTCAAACCATGCAGTAATGTTAGGGACCATGTGTTAATGTGTATGCAGGCTATTTTTCTGCAGAAATTTTGGTTGCCATGGTTACCAGATCAAAATGCCTAAATTCTTGTGGAACACTAATTTCGTCAGCACAACTGCATCTAAACTTATGAACCGATTTCAATGGAACTACACAAGAATTTAAGGGACTTATTAAGCTACTTTCTGTGGATATGCATGCGGATTTCTTTTTTTCTAACAGGAATTTAGGTTGCCATGGTAACCAGGCTATATACGCAGCTTTTTGTTGGAAACTTTTCACTAGACAACTCCTCCTAACCAGTGAACCAGTGAACCATATTCAATGAAGTTACACATGAATGTTGTGGACCAAGTGTACATATGCATGCAGATTCCTTTTTGGAGAATTTTCGTTGCCATGGTAACCACTATAAACAAGATTTTGTTGGAAAATTTTGCCTGGAAAAATGTTCCTAAACCTGTGAACCATTTTCAATGAAACAACAAAGGGATTTTAGGGACGATGTGTAGATGTTTCTGCAGATCAAAATTTGTTTGTCATCAACAGTTTTTATTGCAAAGGTGGGGGTTGGGGGGTATAAGTTAGCCATTGGCTTACAGTTCTAGTTTCATTTGGTAAATATGTATTTTCAGGTTAATTTCTCTTTATATCATGTTTTTTTAACAAATCACTTAAAATATCCAGAAAATGATGTAATTTCTATTGATTTTGGATACAACTTGTACAAAATTTTTGCATAGAAAATAAAAAATAACAAAAGAAAATAATTTTTTAATGATTCATATATGTATATTGAATAACTTACTTTTAGTTTTGGAGATTGGAAATGCACAAGATTTAGTGAGAAAACATGTTTCTCTTCATGTCACATACCTGTTAAGTATACCTGTCAAATCGCCCTGCGCCCGTGGTCGTACGTCTGTCCTTAAACAATTCTTGTTATCGCTATTTCTTGAGAAGTACTTGATGGATCCTAATCACAATTTATATGCAGGTTCTCCTTCAGTCCTTGTGCATTGTCCAGTTTTGAGGGGGGCTGAAAAACAATATGGCCAACAGGAAGCCGATTCTTGGATTTTGCATTTATAGTTTGTGATTGCTATTTCTTCAGAAGTACTGGATGGATCCTATACTCAAAATGCATATACAGGTTTACCCTGGTCCCTTGTTGTGCTTTGTACAGTTTTGAGCCAATTCGAAAAACAATATTGCTGCAAGACGGCCATCTTGGATTTTTTACCATGATATAGTTTGTGATCACTATTTCTTGAGAAATACTTGATGGATACTATTCAAATTCCATAATTATTTATGCAGAATCCCCGTGATCCCTAGTTGTGCATAGTCTAATTTAGTTATATTTTTGGACTGCTCCGGGGGAAAAATATTGGTGACAGGCATCCATCTTGTATTTTCACTATGAAAGTATATAATGGTTATTTTTTTTAATAAATACAAGATGGATCTTTTTTTTAAATTTATGATTTTGGAACTTATCAGAAAAACAAAAATCCTGATTAGAGACCTTCTTTCAACTATTATTGATTTTTAAGAGAAATGTTTAAAGTTCATAACACTAAGATTAAATACATAAATGAAAAAACAGAAGAAGGGAAAAGATCCAACTTTTTAAAAACGCCACAAGATCCCTCTGGGATCTCTTGTTGTTTGACAAATGCAACTTGCATTGATATCAAGAGGAATTCACTATAGTCAGTTGTATGTCCAGCCCAATGAAATAGTAAGTTGTACGCTCAGTGCAATACAGTCGTGGTAACGCACAACGCACCAAAAAATGCGTGTGTGCATCGTGCACACATCGTTTATCCATGGTGGGCACACCTGGGCGATCTAAATAGCATGCGTTCATATGTGCGATTCTCATCGCACACATGCACGATTAGGTATAATAGGTCGATACATATTATGGAATGAAAATAATACAGAACCCTCTTGTCGAAACACTAAGTAAATTCGCACCATATTAATTTGGATGATGGTTATCATACAATATACAGTAAACTGTATTACATTGACCATAAGACATGCAGTCAAGAACAGGTTTAGCTCCCAGGTAACGGAACAGGTAAATAAATATAACATCAGAGTTTTACTTGCCCTGCATGTGATAATTCTGATAATTGCAGTGGCTAACATATGTGACCGTTATTAAAACAGAAATTGTCGCTTGTAAATATCAATGTTATTTGTACCCCGGCCATCCCCTCCAATCACCTGTGTTTTCACACCTAGGCAAGTTATGTATTATTAGTGCCCCAGGCCAGAGATGTATAGATATATGGTCTATGTATAGGTTTAACTTTGTAAAAGCTGGCATTGTTTACCTGAATGAGAACATGTTAATTTGTGTCAAAAGTTCATAGTGTCTATCTATTTGGTTATTTCAAAAAACTACAAAAAGTCCATTTCTAATTTTAAGATAAATTTAAGTAGAAAGATCAGCTTATATATGTAGATAAACTATAGAAATAAGCTTAAAACAACTAGCACTAGACCGTATATATTGTTAAGCCATTTCTCAATTTACACCAACCACGATTGTCATCGATCGAACAATGTTAGTTAAATAATGTGCGCCCACATGTGCGATAGAAATTAATCGCCCAGGATCGCATCGTTCTCACATTGTACACACATCATTCACCCATCGTGCGCACACCACACATCGTGTATCATTGTGCGATACCACAACTGTAAAATAGTGATACAGTTGAGTGTAGACTAAAGGTTACACAAAGTGCACTCCGAGTGCACTCCGTTTGGACTTGGAGTGCACTCCGTTTGGACTCCAGGTAAACTTGGAGTGCACTCCGTTTGGACTCCATATGAACTTGGAGTGCACTCCAGGTCCACTCCGAGTCTAACTGAAGTTCTATCAGGCATATGCATATTAATACTGTGATGATGATCTACATATAAGGGCCACATTCGATGTTACATTTTGAATTGTAGATAGTACAACATATACATATATATAAATCAATCAATCAATATTTATTAATACATATTTTTGTTGCTGTAGATGCTTATATTAAACGTTCGTTATTTAGTTGTTTAACAAGCAATATAGACTATGTCTGCTGTTTTATCTTTGTATAATTTGTGTAATAGATTAGTTGAACTTGATATAAAAACCTTAAAATGTATATACTTACATTACTGTAATTGAAACTTTGAATGACAATAACAGATACAAAATAACTGAATAAATCTGGAGGATTTACAATGCAATGAAGGATTTCGGAACAAGCACAACATACACTTGTCCTTTGTGGTCTTACAATATGTGAAGTCTATATAGATCTGTGTGTGGATTTTTAAATGGCGTGTAGTGATAAATTCAATTATAATAAAATATAATGTTACAAGAAGGTTATATTTTAATTAAAAACATTAGACATTCAAGTATAATGTGAAGAAGATTTACTGTGTCATATTTGAAAGTTTTCAAGCAACAACAACAACTTCAAAACACAATAAATAATGAATGGCTTCTGATAATTGGATGTTGCCCGTCCCCTCCCTATTCAATGTTTTGTCTGTATTAGGTCAGATCAAATTTTAAGATTTGGACAGACTTATATACACTTGGCCATCTAATTAGATAATGCCCCCTAAATTACCTGTTCTTTTATTTGAAGTTAAATTTATTCTTCAATAGAAAATACTTTTTACTTTACAACATGAAAAATGTTTTAATAAACATTGTAAAGGGAATAAATTAGATACGATGAAGCATTCCACAAGTGAGTTGTTACCTGAGAATTATAGTGACTTTTCAAAAACAGGCTATATATAGCCTTATCTGTAATTAGTACCCATTGTTCTCACCCTGTACCTGCAGTGTCCTATTTACTAAAATACAAGGATATATATAGTATTGGATGAGTGGGACATTTTCCAAAACCTCTGACTATGGTGTTGCTGGTATCTGCATTTATGCAGCCATCAGCAAAACCATAATTTATTATAATTAAGCAGAACTCCGATAATTATATATAGACTCTGAACCCTAATATGGACTAAATTATATAATATGGGAAGACCTTGTATCTTCTATGAATTTGAAACTTAATACAAACACATACATATACATGTAATAGATAATATAATAGCCACGACAAAAGTAATATTCTAACATATACCACAAACGGTACATGGTTTAATTCTGATTGATTTAAATCTGGTCAACATACATTACATTATGCAATATATCAATACTCTGGAATATCAGGTATTATTTGACTTATATGGAACATATTTTATTAGCTTTGATTGCATAATAAAATATCATAAAAAATATAACTTAAAGCAGGGACGTATAAAGTCTATAACTTTATGGTCTTGATTACCATTGGAAATGTTTACTCATTACTTTTATTTGTAACATGTGATGTAATGTGTGACACTATCTTCAGTAAAAAAACTGTTGGTACTCAAATGCCATACAAGCAAATAAAAGATACATTGGTCTGAGACAAGGCTCTCCAGTGTCAGCCGTGTTATTTTAGTTTAAATTTACTACTAGCCAGAACCTGATTTGCGTCTTATATCCTCATACAACTACATATATTACCAAAGTTATGTTTCAATATCTCTATCCATGGAAGAATTAATTAACAGAAACGAAATTATGACAGAAAGATGGAACGTGGCAGCATAAAATTACTAAATCATGAGAGAATTATAAAGGTACATATACAGAATTAGATTAGAGCTCTGATATCTAAGTCTGTGATTGTACTTGGAGATTATTAATTAAAGTTACATTTTATATATATATATAAGTGAAGCTGATTTTATTCTGAATGCATATGATACATGTATATATAGCTATAAATAACATGAATGTCAAAGCACCGACAAAACTTGAGATCTATACAATGTAATTCTGTGGTCAAATTCATAATTTAAGATTTTTCATCATTACACGGACTGCAAACCGGTATACATGCAGTGCCTGGATCAGTACTTGGCTATCGGGTCACTCACCTGGAACAAATATCAGGTGTGACAGACCAGAGTCAGCCATGCATGCATGGCGGCTTTAATATTGGCCACTACAGATAATTGACACTTATATTGGGTAGTACGTATACAGGCACAACCTGCATACTGTAGTGTGGGTACAATCTACCATTAAAATGTATAGTTAGTGTAGGGGTTTTAAGCCTAATCATATAAGCTAAACTGATTTTAATAGAAGTTGAAGTTAAACCTTTCTTCATTACAATAAATTTTTCCTGTGGTGTAAAAAAAAAGCTAACATACATGAAATAACATACCTTTTCATTCATTGAAAATTGAATAAGTTTCATCAATACTTGTTTAATTATAATATTTAAATGGATAAATAATAGCATATACATGGACACATACACATAAAAAAATTTTGACATTCAGATGCACAATAAAAAAATGTTTAATTCATTTTTGTTTCTATACAAATATTATCAATATCATTTTAAATATTATGCAATTAACTTTCATAAAAACTTGAAATTATACTGTCTTTTATACATCTTTATATACATGTAGGTTACTTGGTTCCATGTGTTCACAACACAAGTGTATTATAAAGTTATGTAATAATGGTCCAGATATTTATTCCTTGTACACGAGCCAACAAAATTTAATAGAGATTCAAATATCTATCTTTTATCTATTATAAACAGAACTACATGTCTTCTATAGTGTTTTATGTAATTTGAATGTGCATGAACCCCAAGAAGAATTGAATTTCGTGTCTTTAAAAATAGGACTCCAGGTGGACTCAGAGTGGACCAGGAGTGCACTCCAAGTTCATATGGAGTCCAAACGGAGTGCACTCCAAGTTTACCCGGAGTCCAAATGGAGTGCACTCCAAGTCCAAACGGAGTGCACTCGGAGTGCACTTGGGTGTAACCTTTAGTCTACACTCAACTGTAGTTGCATGTCCGGTGCAATGAAATAGTAAGTTGAATTTCCAGTGCAATGAAATATTCAGTTGTATGCCCAGCGCAATTGAATAGTAAGTTGAACAACCAGCACAATCAATAATTCAGTTGTATGCCCAGTGCAATGAAATAGTAAGTTGTAGGCCAAGCGCAATGAAATAGTAAGTTGAATTTCCAGTGCAATGAAATAGCAAGTTGTAGGCCCAGCGCAATGAAATAGTAAGTTGTACGCCCAGCGCAATGAAATATTCAGTGGTATGCCCAGTGCAATTGAATAGTTGGTTGAACACCAAACACAATGAAATAGTAAGTTGAATTTCCAGCACAATGAAATATTAAGTTGTACGCCCAGTGCAATGAAATAGTAAATTGTATGACCAGTGCAATGAAATAGTAAGTTGTACACCCAGTGAAATGAAATAGTAAATTGTATGACCAGTGCAATGAAATAGTAAGTTGTACGCCCAGTCAAACTCAATATGTTGACCACCTAGTGCAATGAAATAGTAAGTTGTATGACCAGTGCAATGAAATAGTAAGTTGTATGCCTAGTGCAATGAAATAGTAAGTTGTATGCCCAGTGAAATGAAATAGTAAATTGTACGCCCAGTGAAATGAAATAGTAAATTGTACGCCCAGTGCAATGAAATAGTAAGTTGTATGCCTAGTGCAATGAAATAGTAAGTTGTATGCCCAGTGAAATGAAATAGTAAGTTGTACGCCCAGTCAAACTCACTTAGTTGACCACCTAGTGCAATGAAATAGTCAGTTGTATGACCAGTGCAATGAAATAGTAATTTGTACGCCCAGTCAAACTCACTTAGTTGACCACCTAGTGCAATGAAATAGTAAGTTGTATGCCTAGTGCAATGAAATAGTAAGTTGTATGCCCAGTGCAATGAAATAGTAAGTTGTATGCCCATGCAGTGCAATGAAATAGTAAGTTGTATGCCTAGTGCAATGAAATAGTAAGTTGTATGCCTAGTACAATGAAATAGTAAATTGTATGACCTGTGCAATGAAATAGTAAGTTGTACGCCCAGTCAAACTCACTAAGTTGACCACCTAGTGCAATGAAATATTCAGTTGTATGCCCAGCGCAATTGAATAGTAAGTTGAACAACCAGCACAATCAATAATTCAGTTGTATGCCCAGTGCAATGAAATAGTAAGTTGTAGGCCAAGCGCAATGAAATAGTAAGTTGAATTTCCAGTACAATGAAAAAGCAAGTTGTAGGCCCAGCGCAATGAAATAGTAAGTTGTACGCCCAGCGCAATGAAATATTCAGTGGTATGCCCAGTGCAATTGAATAGTTGGTTGAACACCAAACACAATGAAATAGTAAGTTGAATTTCCAGCACAATGAAATATTAAGTTGTACGCCCAGTGCAATGAAATAGTAAATTGTATGACCAGTGCAATGAAATAGTAAGTTGTACACCCAGTGAAATGAAATAGTAAATTGTATGACCAGTGCAATGAAATAGTAAGTTGTACGCCCAGTCAAACTCAATATGTTGACCACCTAGTGCAATGAAATAGTAAGTTGTATGACCAGCGCAATGAAATAGTAAGTTGTATGCCTAGTCAAACTCACTAAGTTGACCACCTAGTGCAATAGTAAGTTGTATGACCAGTGCAATGAAATAGTAAGTTGTATGCCTAGTGCAATGAAATAGTAAGTTGTATGCCTAGTGCAATGAAATAGTAAGTTGTATGCCCAGTGAAATGAAATAGTAAATTGTATGACCAGTGCAATGAAATAGTAAGTTGTACGCCCAGTCAAACTCACTTAGTTGACCACCTAGTGCAATGAAATAGTAAGTTGTATGCCCAGTGCAATGAAATAGTAAGTTGTACACCCAGTCAAACTCACTTAGTTGACCACCTAGTGCAATGAAATAGTAAGTTGTATGCCCAGTGCAATGAAATAGTAAGTTGTATGCCCAGTGCAATGAAATAGTAAGTTGTTTGTATGCCCAGTGCAATGAAATAGTAAGTTGTTTGTATGCCCAGTGCAATGAAATATTCAGTTGTATGCCCAGCGCAATTGAATAGTAAGTTGAACAACCAGCACAATCAATAATTCAGTTGTATGCCCAGTGCAATGAAATAGTAAGTTGTAGGCCAAGCGCAATGAAATAGTAAGTTGAATTTCCAGTGCAATGAAATAGCAAGTTGTAGGCCCAGCGCAATGAAATAGTAAGTTGTACGCCCAGCGCAATGAAATATTCAGTGGTATGCCCAGTGCAATTGAATAGTTGGTTGAACACCAAACACAATGAAATAGTAAGTTGAATTTCCAGCACAATGAAATAGTAAATTGTATGACCTGTGCAATGAAATAGTAAGTTGTATGCCCAGTGCAATGAAATAGTAAGTTGTTTGTATGCCCAGTGCAATGAAATAGTAAGTTGTACACCCAGTGAAATGAAATAGTAAATTGTATACACAACGCAATGAAATAGTAAGTTGTATACACAACGCAATGAAATAGTAAATTGTATACACAACGCAATGAAATAGTAAGTTGTATACACAACGCAATGAAATAGTAAGTTGTATGCCCATGCAGCAAAAAGAAATAGTTAGTTGTATGACCAGTGTAATGAAATAGTAAGTTGTATATCATATATCATGTCCAGCCCAATGAAAAAGTAAGTTTGTACTCCCAGCGCAATGAAATAGAAAGTTGTTTGCTCAGCGCAATGAATATTAGTAAGTTTGTATGCCCTGGTGCAGTGCAATGAAATAGTAAGTTGTTACTAGGCCCAGCACAATGAAATAATAAGTTGTTTGCTCAGTGCAATGAGATAGTATGTTGTACACCCAGGGCAATCAGGAGGCCCAATGCAATGAAATAGTAAGTTTGTATGCATGCATGTATATCATGTCCAGCCCAATGAAATAGAAAGTTGTATATATCGGGTCCAGCCCAATGAAAAAGAAAGTTGTATATATCATGTCAAGCCAAATGAAACAGTAAGTTGTATGTCCAGTGCAATGAAATACAAAAATGGTAAGTTGTATGCCCAGCAAAATAAAATGGTAAATTGTGTGAAAACATTGGGAAATAATAAGTTGTACACCCTGTGTGATGAAATCAAATGCACCACATGCCAAGCCTAAAGCAACAGTAGTGTGAATTATAACATTGAGATATGGAGGTTTGTTATCAAAAGATATTACTAATCTTATTAGTTATCAGCGAAGCTACATTATTTTAATATCATGTTGTGATTTATTTCCCTCAGAAACACATTCTGCCGCTGACGGGATGTTTCCGCCTTCAGGTGTTGAACGTGTCCAGCAACAGTATACACATGTTACACACTGTGGTGGGGGTTATCTCACAGCTCAAACAGCTCGAGGTGCTCAACATGCACGTAAGTATCTTACCGGTATTATCTGTCACCTATATCAGGTCATGTAAGTATCTCACCGGTATTATCTGTCACCTATATCAGGTCACGAAAGTATCTCACCGGTATTATCTGTCACCTATATCGTGTCACGTAAGTATCTCACCTGTCACTGGTCTTATCTGTCACCTATATCAGGTCACGTAAGTATCTCACCGGTATTTATATCTGTCACCTTTATCAGGTCACGTAAATATCTCACTTGTCACTGGTCTTATCTATCACCTATATCAGGTCACGTAAATATCTCACCTGTCACTACATGGTCTTATCTGTCACCTATATCAGGTCACGTAAGTATCTCACCAGTATTATCTGTCACCTATATCAGCTAGGTCACGTAAGTATCTCACCTGTCTCTGGTATTATCTGTCACCTATATCAGGTCACGTAAGTATCTCACCTGTCACTGGTCTTATCTATCACCTATATCAGGTCACGTAAATATCTCACCTGTCACTGGTCTTATCTATCACCTATATCGGGTCACGTAAGTATCTCACCTGTCACTGGTCTTATCTGTCACCTATATCAGGTCACGTAAGTATCTCACCTGTCACTGGTATTATCTATCACCTATATCGTGTCACGTAAGTATCTCACCTGTCACTGGTCTTATCTGTCACCTATATCAGGTCACGTAAGTATCTCACCTGTCACTGGTCTTATCTGTCACCTATATCAGGTCACGTAAGTATCTCACCTGTCACTGGTCTTATCTGTCACCTATATCAGGTCACGTAAGTATCTCACCTGTCACTGGTCTTATCTGTCACCTATATCAGGTCACGTAAGTATCTCACCTGTCACTGGTCTTATCTGTCACCTATATCAGGTCACGTAAGTATCTCACCTGTCACTGGTCTTATCTATCACCTATATCAGGTCACGTAAGTATCTCACCTGTCACTGGTCTTATCTGTCACCTATATCAGGTCACGTAAGTATCTCACCTGTCTCTGGTATTATCTATCCCCTATATCAGGTCACGTAAGTATCTCACCTGTCACTGGTCTTATCTGTCACCTATATCAGGTCACGTAAGTATCTCACCTGTCACTGGTCTTATCTGTCACCAATATCAGGTCACGTAAGTATCTCACCTGTCACTGGTCTTATCTGTCACCTATATCAGGTCACGTAAGTATCTCACCTGTCACAGGTATTATCTGTCACCTATATCAGGTCACGTAAGTATATATCTCACCTGTCACTGGTCTTATCTATCACCTATATCAGGTCACGTAAGTATCTCACCTGTCACTGGTCTTATCTATCACCTATATCAGGTCACGTAAGTATCTCACAGGTATTATCTGTCACCTATATCAGGTCACGAAAGTATCTCACCTGTCACTGGTCTTATCTATCACCTATATCAGGTCACGTAAGTATCTCACAGGTATTATCTGTCACCTATATCAGGTCACGAAAGTATCTCACCTGTCACTGGTCTTATCTATCACCAATATCAGGTCACGTAAGTATATATCTCACCTGTCACTGGTCTTATCTATCACCTATATCAGGTCACGTAAGTATCTCACCTGTCACTGGTCTTATCTGTCACCTATATCAGGTCACGTAAGTATATATCTCACCTGTCACTGGTCTTATCTATCACCTATATCAGGTCACGTAAGTATCTCACCTGTCACTGGTATTATCTATCCCCTATATCAGGTCACGTAAGTATCTCACAGGTATTATCTGTCACCTATATCAGCTAGGTCACGTAAGTATCTCACCTGTCTCTGGTATTATCTGTCACCTATATCAGGTCACGTAAGTATCTCACCTGTCACTGGTCTTATCTATCACCTATATCAGGTCACGTAAGTATCTCACAGGTATTATCTGTCACCTATATCAGGTCACGTAAGTATCTCACCTGTCACTGGTCTTATCTATCACCTATATCAGGTCACGTAAGTATCTCACCTGTCTCTGGTATTATCTATCCCCTATATCAGGTCACGTAAGTATCTCACCTGTCACTGGTCTTATCTGTCACCAATATCAGGTCACGTAAGTATCTCACCTGTCACTGGTCTTATCTGTCACCAATATCGGGTCATGTAAGTATCTCACCTGTCACTGGTCTTATCTATCACCTTTATACCTGCAGGTCACTCATTAATAAGTGTTGTCTGTAGAATTAGACCATAGAGGTCTACCAGCCTTCATATATACCCTTGAACATCTGGTTTTCCACGGGGTAATCAATCATCGCAGATAGCACATGAAACAACTGTGAATAAAATATCCCAATGTTATTTATACAATATCCCAATGTTATTTATACAATATCCCAATGTTATTTATACAATAGTCTATCTTTTACCTTTTCTGTACAATTGTTTCTCTGTCAATTCGTTATTTCCTCATTACAATGTCGACACTTTCCTACTGCTACTCGTCATGGCGGCCGCCATGACACTATATTGTGTTATCGACAGTAGTGCTCCCTAGCGTTTCAAAAGCATTGAAGACCACACCAGTCGAATTTTGTAACAGGGAAACATTTTCAAAAACCAACATTTGAGTTTTAAATAATCATCCTTCAGGAAATTCACATTTTGATGTTAATAATAAATTTTGATATTTTTTTCCAATGGAAATGACACAAGAAATTGCATAAGTCAACTTTTTTTTTTTATAATTCCCTGTTTAAAACACTGCGTTGCCTTCCATTACATTCTTTTTTATGGAAATTGTATACCATAGCACTTAATTCACAGTGTCTGATGTAAAAAAACCCATTGTTTTCCATTTTTTATGAGAAAATAAAATCTGAAATATTTCATAGCGTTTTCTTTATATATTATAACACAACAAAAATTTTGGGTTCCTTGAATTGCAAAATTAATTTTGCCTGGTTGTGATATGTCGCTAACAATTACAAAATCAGACTCGGGACATCTGGCACAATGTTTAGTTATAAGCTTTGCAAATTTGCCTGAGGCTCAGAATGGTGCAGGTAATGATTTAAATATGTATATAAAATGGGCTGAAGTAAATACTTGATTTTCCGGCAGTGTATATTCAATCTGTGATAAAGGAATACCCGTTTGAAATGCAAAGTCTACTTTCCTTGGTCAAAACGTTTCTTGTTGTGTGGGCATTTAAGGCAGACGACATCTGGTGAGAAATCACGCGATAGTTTACGAGATATTTACAAGATGACAAAGGTGTTGGAAACTCCATCTCGTCGATAATGTAATGCCCGACCATATATTTGTCATTGTCTATGCTTAAATTTTTTTTTTTTCACGGAAATATGTGGCTCATCGAGTTTATGTTTTAGCATAACTGTTTTACTTCGGTTGGAGCAACCTGTATGTTCCCAACTGTTGGATGTTAGGAATACATTTTTCTGTATGTGTATGGAAGTATGCTTAGGAAAGTCATGAACAATATAAGATTTGTTAATACTATTTAATATGTACAGTTAAGTTTCATTTTAGCATTGTGGTAAACGATAATGATAACAATTTATATTTCCGGATAGTTGTGATCCCTTCGTTTTAAGCAGTGAACATTTAGTTCTCACCATGTGTTTCTGGTCTTAAATTGACAGTTTCCTAGCATATGTGTGTATGTAAGTGATTGGCAGTATAGTCATGTTTTGCTCACGATCTAGAAATATGTTTTTATGTCTGTTCTTCTTTCTTTCTCTCTTTTCATTGTCTGATTGTTTCATGGGAGATATAAAATTAACTTCGGATGTTCTTTTCTTTCGATATAACATGAGTATCACTGTGCTATCGGCGAACTGTCAGGGCTTGGGTGATAAAAGGAAAGACGTTTTCTCCTATTTAAGAGATAAGCAGTGTGATATCTACTGTCTCCAGGACACCCATTTCACGCATGATCAGGAAAATATCATAAGAATGAATGGGGGTATCAATGTTATTTTAGTTCTTATAAATCAAATTCACGTGGTGTGGCAATCCTTTTAAACAATAATTTTGAGACCAAAGTACGTATATATAGAGAGAAGTGCGATTTACAGGGTAATTTTCTTGCTCTTGATATTGATATCGATGGGTCTAAGACAACTCTTATTATGTGATATGGTCCAAATCAGGACAACCCAGAGTTTTACAATCAAGTATCCAAAACATGTACAGTGGATAGGTTTGGGAATGAAAACATTATTATATGTGGGGATTTTAACTTAGTTTTAAAACCATCATCAGATTATGACAACATTTATAGATTTGAAAACAATTGGACTGCAAGGGAAAAGGTATTAGAAATTATTGAAAATAATAATCTCATTGACATTTATAGGGAACGTTCACCACCCTGATACTAGGCGTTATACTTGGAGACGTGCTAATCCATTAAAACAGGCCAGATTAGATTTTTTTCTTGTCTCTGAATCTTTCTTGTCTAGTGTAAATAAGGCATTAATAGAACCAGGTTATAGATCTGATCATTCTGTCCCACTCTTAACTTTAACTTTTAACAAGTTCAAGACAGGGAGAGGTATTTGGAAATTTAACAATTCTTTATAACATGATTCAGATTATCTTGATTTGGTAAAAGAATGTATTGTAAATACTAAATTACAATAGTGTCTACCTGTTTATAATCTTGACTCTCTTAATCTTATTCCTGATTGCGATATACAATTTCTCAATAATTATCAACTAATTTTAGAAACTCTACTAATGGAAATAAGGGGTAAATCTATTTCATATTCTTCTTACAGGAAAAAGCAGTTAAATTTCAGAGAGGAAAATATTAAGAAATTCATAGCAATTACAGAGGCTGAAACAAATCCTGACCAGGAACAATTAGAAGAGAAAAGAAAAGAATTAGAGTCTATTCGTTTGAAAAAGGTTGGAGGTAGTATCATTCGATCTAGGGCAAAATGGATAGAAGAGGGAGAAAAACCTACATCATACTTTTTTAATCTTGAAAGCAGATATTATACTTCAAAAATTTTCCCAAAAATTCAGACAGAAAATAATCATTTTATTAAACTAAACAAGAAGATATTTTAACAGAAGTACAGTCATTTTATAAAGACTTATATAGATATATAGAGAAGTTGAAAATATAGATTTAGAAACACATCTCCATAACTGTAACATGTCAAGTCAATTATGAATCTGACAGCTTATAGGGAGTTATAACATTTGACAAAGCAGGGATTTCAAAATTTAAAACACTAAAAGAAATAAAGAGTAACAAAAGCTCAGGATCTGATGGTTTTTTAAAGTATTTAGGTCACTCTGTTGTTCGATCCTTAAAATATTGGTTTTTAGTTGGTCAGTGTTCAGTAACACAAAGACAGGGTACAATTAATTATTACTTGTATTCCCAAGGGAGACAAGCCTCAACATTTAAAAAAAAAAAATTAAAGACCATCACACTTTTGAATTATAACTTATAAAATAGCTTCTGGGGTAATCTCGCATGGTATAAACAGTTTTGGGAAATATTATTAATGAAGATCAGACAGGGTTTTTATCAGGTAAATATATAGGTGAAAATATCCGTACAGTCTATGATGTAATGCATTATGCAGAGGAACACAACCTACCAGGAATGTTATTGATGGTAGACTTCGAAAAAGCTTTTGATTCGGTTTCATGGGTGGTCATAGATAAGGTGCTAGCTAGGTTATTTTAATTTTGGGAAAGATATAAGAAAATGGTAAATATACTCAGAGTCTCTTCATAATAATGCAAATGCATCTATATATCAATCAAGGTGGCAATATATCAAAACATATAAGGATTCAACGTGGTTGTCGAACAAGGTGATCCAATCGCACCATATTTTTTTATTCTATGTGTTGAAGTTTTTAGCAGCAAAAATTAAAAACAATAATCTCATAAAAGGAATTAATATTGAAAACTCACCTATTCTAAATGTGCAATATGCAGATGATACAGGTCTGATATTGGATGGATCAAAAGAGTCGCTGAGAGAATCTATTTTTGAACTAACTACTTATGCTAAGATATCAGGTCTAAGAATTAATTCTAATAAATCACAAGTGATATGGATAGGAAGTAGGAAATATAGTGATGAAATTTTGTTGCTTGAAATAAATGTGCAGTGGGTAAGCCACAAGTTCACTTTCTTAGGGATAGCTTTTACTGTTGACTGGGATCAAATTCCTAAAAGAATTTTGACCAAAAAAAAATGTAAAACTTAAAGCTCTTATTAACTCATGGAAAAGAAGAAGTTTAAATAATTGACACCATCAAACGCTATTTAAAAAAAAAGATTTCCTGATACATCTACCATACCAGCATTTTATACCTCTTCTACTGGATGTATTTTTTAAGAGTAAAAAGGGTTCAAAAGACTTTTACAAATGCATTATTGTTCCAATGTTCATACCTGCTGGGATAAGAAAATGGAACCAAGAGTTCAATATAGATTAAGATAAAAATAAATGGGCCAAAATATTCAAACTTCCTTTTAAAGTTACCAAAGGTACTAATTTAAAATTGCAATGGTTCCAAGTGAGAATTATATACATAATATTTTGGTAACAAACACTTTTCTTTTCAAAATAAACTTAACTCCTGGTATTTTATGTAACTTATGTTGTATGGAGCGTGAAACAATAGTACATAGCTTATGGGAATGCCAAAAAAAATTTGGTCAGAAATATTCCCTAGGGACAAGAAATGGATTTTGCATAAATTGTGACTGACCCCGGGCCCCTAGGGACAGGGATATGGTGGGGAAGTTCGGGGCCTGAGTAACATTGCTTTTAAATTGTTGAGACCCCCAACCCAAAACTATATAGTATATATACAATTTCTGGGTATTAAATAGACGATCACAATCATGATTTTAGATTTGACCCCAGGGTCCACCAAGCCCACACTTGACTCCCAAGTCATGACTTTTAAACTGTTGAGATCCCCACCCTGAAACTATTTACAATTGCTGGGCATAAAGAGGTGATCACAAACATGAATTAAGATTGGATCCCAAGGTCTGCCATGCCCTTGCAGGTCAACTTAACTCCTGAGTCATAACTATATATATTAAACGGTTGAGATCCCCACCCCAAAACTATATATGGGCATATAGAAACAAACACAATCATGATATTAGCATTGATATTAGAGTCTGGCCACAGACCTAGGGATCTAGTTTCTCAGCTGAACTTGAAAACAGTTGAGATATACCCACCCATTAACCAAACTTTGATTTATAAAGATATACTTCAGGGATTGGTCTTAGGGTCTGTCCCTGTCCATGGGATCTTTCTGGAAAATATTTTACCATGATTACCTAGATACCAATGTATCCAGGTTAGCAATGCAAGGCCCACAGGGCCTCTTGTTTGTTTTGGCAGTGTGTCGTCAGCTTTTGCAAGTCCCTCACACACCTGAAACAATATAATTGATGTTGTATGCTGTTTTAACTTAGTCTCTTATTTACCTGTACAGAACCATACATTGGGTGATTTTAATGTCAGTTAGTGATGAAATTCTTCGAATAGATATCAGATGAAAATTTAAAAAATTGTTTTACAGGGAAACATTGTTGAGAGGGACCCTATGTATCAGACAGATATCCTGAAGAACAGTAACGTTATGACACTTGATAACATTCCAATACGACCACTTCCACGCCAACCTGTTCCCAGCGTAAGTATAGCTTACACTATGTAACACCATGATTCCTTCCACGGCACCTGCAGATATATACATACAACACTGTACCCTCGTTATACCGCCACCTTTCGTCCACAGCAATTTAATGGCGGTATAACGAGGGTGGCGATAGTATTGAATTATGAAAATTATAGCCATGAATTAAATTGCATAAAAGAATGCATTTCCAACATTTCAATAAAAACAAGCTTAGTATTATATCGTCATATAGATCTACATTGGCACAAATTTATATCTGAAAATAGTTATTGATCCGCTTTTGCTGCATGCCATTCCAAATGGAACACTAAAGAGTTCCTCGTTTTCCAAAAACAGAACAATATGGCGTTATGGTTGAGGGAAATATATAGCGATTCGGGACATTTGTATTTTAAAGGGTGTGGCGGATGGCGATATGCGAGGGTGGCAAACTTAATAAGGGAATTATATAGGAGAGAAATCCGTTCTAGAGGTTTATTTGGCGGTATGCGAGGATGGCGGTAGATTCGGGTGGCGATATAAGTCGAGGGTACATTGTAGTTGTTAAATTTTGCGATTTTGTTGTGTGGGTTACAAAGTTTTAATATCAAAAGGTCTCAGAATAGGGATTAAGTATTAAGAGTAAACCTATTAATAAGCAAGTTGTTTAGATTGGCGAGCTGTAGTTGTCAATAAGTTAACAATCTTTGAATGTCTAAATGGCCGTATTCCGTCATTTTGTTTTTAATGATCCATATCAAATCAAACGGGCGGAACTAAGCTGCAAGTTTGACAAGGGAACCCTTCAGGTATATGCAATTTGAGAAACTGACTGAAGAAGTTTTCAACACAATAAAAAAACCTTCAGACTCATATCATATACACATATCTCTAGGCCTAATTATCAATTATTAAGTTCATACACACAGTAGAGAAAAGCACATGTATGTTGGCCGTGCAGTGACCTAATAGGGCCACACAGTATTACGAGAATTTATGCCATAAAAGTTTTTGCACACCAGAGAAATAATATAAGTGTTATTTCTATACTAAATAACATTTATTGTGTCAATTGCTATGTACATTATACAGGTTCTGATAAAGTTTCATTGAAACAAAAATATACACCTATAGTGAGAATCCGTGTGTCAGCAACATTCCGTGATCTGTATGTGTAAAGCAAGGAGAGGTTTACACAAATACACGATAGCTCTACTAGGAGATGTATGTAATACTTAAATGAGCCATGAGAGTGAAAAATTTATTACTTTGTTAAAAATTGCATGTAAATTATTAAAGTCATCATTATTAACAATACCATGCAAACATCATTTCCTGTTATGTTTAGGCTTTCAAATAGTTCAAATATCATGCGATTGGTAGCATTCAAGCTTTTCTCGAGCGGGAGGGGTCAAAGGTCACAATAATGGCAGCAATAGACGCATTCCATAGTTTTAGTGCTAAATATTGTATGTTGCATTGTCCTACCTGATTGATACAATATCTAGTAAAAGAAAGCTTTTGGTTCCGTCAATAAAAAAGTGTCTGGTCAAGCTCTGGAGACCCATCTCCACAAATCGTAACATGTCTTGAAAAACATGACAATTGATCTCTCATCGTTTCTTCCATTTATGATACTTTTCTCATCTGTTTCTATTTGTCACATTTAACTGGTTTAGTGAACGCTAATGAAAGCTAATTAGCCTTACGCTTCGACATGCTATCAAACGTTATTAGCTCACCTGCGGGCCAAGTGAGCTTATGTGAAGGTGCGGCGTCCGTCGTCCGTCCGTCCTTCAAAGTCACATGGGTCAAATATGTTAAAAACTTCAAACGACTTCTTCTGATTAACCAAAAGGCCTGGAGACATTATATTTGGCTGAAAGGTTCCTTGGATGAAGCCTGACAAGTTTGCAAAAAGGAAATGATCTTGACCTATATTCAAGGTCACAAGGGTCAAATCTATTAAAACCTTCAAACGGCTTCTTCTGAATTATCAAAGCTCTAGAAACATGATATTGTGATAAACGATTCCTTGGTTGAAGCTTAACAAAGTTTGCGAAGAGAAATGACCTTGACCTATATTCAAGGTCACAAGGGTCAAATATGTTAAAAACTTCAAACTACTTCTTTTGAAATACCAAAAGCCCTAGAAACATGATATTTGGCTGAAAGGTTCCTTGAATATAGCCAAACAAAGTTTGTGAAAATAAATGACGTTGATCTATAATCAAGGTCACAAGGGTCAAATCTGTTTAAACCTTCAAACAACTTCTTCTGAATTACCAAAAGCCCTAGAAGAATGATATTTGGCTGAAAGGCTCCTTGAATATAGCCAAACAAAGTTTGTGAAAATAAATGACCTTGACCTATATTCAAGGTCACAAGGGTCAAATCTATTTAAACCTTCAAACGACTTCTTCTGAATTACCAAAGATCTAGAAACATGATATTGTGATAAACGATTCCTTGGTTGAAGCTTAACAAAGTTTGCGAAAAGAAATTACCTTGACCTATATTCAAGGTCACAAGGGTCAAATATGTTAAAAACTTCAAACTACTTCTTTTGAAATACCAAAAGCCCTAGAAACATGATATTTGGCTGAAAGGTTCCTTGAATATAGCCAAACAAAGTTTGCGAAAATAAATGACCTTGATCTATATTCAAGGTCACAAGGGTCAAATCTGTTTAAACCTTCAAACAACTTTTTCTGAATTACCAATAGCTCTAGAAGAATGATATTTGGCTGAAAGGTTCTTTGGATGAAGCCCGATAAAGTTTGTGAAAATAAATGAACTTGACCTTTATCCAAGGTTACAAGGGTCTAATCTGTTAAAGTCTTCAAACGACTTCTGAAATACCAAAAGCCCTAGAAGCATGATATTTGGCTGAAAAGTTCCTTGGATGAAGCCTGACAAGTTTGCTGTGAAAAGAAATGACCTTGACATATATTCAAAGTCACAAGGGTCAAATCTGTTAAAACCTTCAGAAATACCAAAAGCCCTAGAAACATGATTTTGTGCTAAAAGATTCCTTGGTTGAAGCTTAACAAAGTTTGCGAAAAGAAATTACCTTGACCTATATTTGAGGTCACAAAGGACAAATCTGTAAAAACCTTTAAAAGACTACTGAAATACCAAAAGCCCTAGAAGCATGTTATTTAGCTGAAAGGTTCGGTTCCTTGGTAAAGCTTGATAAGTTTGGGAAACAAGAGGCCCATGGGCCTTAACGGTCACCTGATGGTTGACATGAAAGAGAAATATGGGAATGTTGAGATGAATATTTATAACAATACATTGCAACACAAGGCTTCATATTAAACTTAACCCCCTCCACAGTGGGAGATGCAAGACCCCAGAGTCATGAAATTCACAATTTTGGTAAAGAACCTTAATTAAAACCAATCCATCTATGAAGAGTATTTGATTCCAGCATATCTGGGAGAAGAGAAGAAGATTTTTGAAATTTTTGTCAATTTGACCATTTTTGGTCCCACCCTCCATCCCCTGGGGGTCAACTAGGGCCAACATGTACATACCATCAAAGTGTCATCCCATACTGATAATTTGATACAAGTTAGAATGAATTCCAACAAATAATAGTCAAAAATGTGATTTCCCTATATAAACTATAGTAAAGTTTACCCCCTCCCCAGGGGCAAACATGTGACCCCAGGGTCATGAAATTCACAATTTTGGTAAAGAACCTTAAGACCCTTCTATCTATAAAGAGTATTTGATTCTACCATATCTGAGAGTAGAGGAGAAGATTTTTGAAGTTTTAGTCAATTTTACCCTTTTTGGCCCTGCCCCGCATGCCCCTGGGGGGTGGGGACCATTTAATTCACAATTTTAAGTTGAACTTTAGCCATAGAAGCTCCCTGCCAAATTTCATTGAATTTGGTTCAGTGGTTTTGGAGAAGAAGCCGAAAATGTAAAAAGTTTACGGACGCACGACGCATGACGACGGACAAAAGGCGATTAGAATAGGTCACTTGAGACTTCGTCTCAGGTGACCTAAAAATGACTTTAAAGGTCACAGGGGTCAAATGTGTTAAAAAGCCTTGAGCGACTTCTTCTGATAAACCCAAAGGCCTAGAGACATGATATTTGGCTGGTAGCTTCCTTGGATGGTGCAAAACAAAATTTGCAAATGAAAATGACGTTGTCTTACAAGGTCACAGGGGTAAAATAATTATGTTTAATTCTTAACATGTTCTTGTGAATGTCTTACAGTAAAATATTTTAGGCGACTTTAGGGTTACACTATAATAATATAAGTCAGAGATTGATACCAGGTGAGCGATGCAGGCCCATTGTGCCTCTTGTTTTAAATTTAGATTGCTAAAGCGCTAAAATGACGAACTTTTAAATCATTCATTCAAACGCTGCAATGACTACGACAATGGGTTGTACTAAAGTTTGGATTGTCACTCACTTTGTCTCTGGCGTTCTCTGCGTTATAAAAGTCTGAGACAGGTCATTGAAACAAAACAAGATATGTTGAACTTAGATAGCAGGGATTGGACAGCTTCTTTTAATAGGAATCTACAGTATCATATTATAATTTACAGGTTTATACAAGGTATACAGAATTTTTCACTTGCGCTGTCGAGCAGGTTAGTGTGGACAAGCTGCCACCCGACATGGGATTGTACCTGTCCAGGGCAGTCGGGCAATCCTTAATGGGGAGCACTGACATTTGTAAAACACAGAACTATAGGTGAAAAGTTTGAATGCCATGGTGTAAATCCCAAAATATTGAAGAGGGTTTTATTTTAAGCTATTCAAATCACCCTGTGTCCGTCGTCTGTCCTGCGTCCGTCAACTTTTTCGTTTAAACAACTTCTTTTAAAATATCAAAAGGCCTAGTGACATGAAATTTGGTTGGTAGCTTTCTTAGAAGGAGTTAAACAAAGTTTGCGAAAAAAAATTACGTTGACCTACTTTCAAGGTCACAGGGGTCAAAAATGTCAAAACCTTCAAACAACTTCTTCTGAAATACTGTCAGACATAGAGACCTCATATTTGATTGGTAGCTTCCTTTGATAAAGCCCAATAAAGTTTGCGAAAAGAAACAACCTTGACACATATTCAAGGTCACAGGGGTCAAATCCATTATAACCTTTTAAAAACTTCTTCTAAAAAACCAAAACCCCTATAAGCATGATATTTGGCTGAAAGGTTCCTTGGATGAAGCCCGACAATTTCAAGAAAAGAAATGACCTCGACTTATATTCAAGGTCACAATGGTCAAATCTGTTAAAACATTTAAATGACTTCTTCTGATTAACCAAAAGGCCTAGAGACATTATATTTTGCAGGTAGCTTCGTTGGATGAAGCATGACAAAGTTTGTGAAAAGATATGACCTTGACCGATATTCAAGGTCACAAAGGTCCCAAATCTATTAAAACCTTCAAACGATTTCCTCTGAAACACCAAAAGCCCTAGAAGCATGATATTTGGCTGAATGGTTTCTTGGATGCAGCCTATCAAAGTTTTTGAAAAGAAATGACCTTGACCTATATTCAAGGTCACAAGGGGCAAATCTGTTAAAACATTTATATGACTTCTTCTGATTTACCAAAAAGCCTAGAGACATTATATTTGGTGGTTAGCTTCGTTGAATGAAGCATGACAAAGTTTGTGAAAAGATATGACCTTGACCTACATATTCAAGGTCACAAGGGTCAAATCTGTTAAAATTTTCAAACGACTTCTTCTGAAATACCAAAAGCCTTAGAAACATGATAATTGGCTGAAAGGTTCCTTGGATAAAGCCCAACAAAGTTTGAAAAAAAAATGACCTTGACCTATATTCAAGGTCACAAGGGGCAAATCTGTTAAAACATTTACATGACTTCTTCTGATTAACCAAAAAGCCTAGAGACATTATATTTGGTGGTTAGCTTGGTTGAATGAAGCATGACAAAGTTTGTGAAAAGATATGACCTTGACCTACATATTCAAGGTCACAAGGGTCAAATCTGTAAAAACCTTCAAACAATTTCCTCTGAAATACCAAAAGCCCTAGAAGCATGATATTTGGCTTAAAGTTTCCTTGGATGAAGCCCAACAAAGTTAGACCTTGATCTATATTCAAGGTCACGGAGGTCAAATCTGTTAAAACCTTTTAAAAACTTCTTCTGATAAACTGAAAGGCCTTGTATAGAACCTTGATATTTCAGCTGAAAGGTTCCTTGGATGAAGCCCGACAGAGATTGCGAAAAAAATGACCTTGACCCATATTCAAGGTCACAGAGGTTAAATCTGTTAAAACCTTTTAACGACTTCTTCTAAAAAATTAAAAGGCCTAGGTGAAGCCTGACAAAATGAAAGTTACCTTGTCTTTATTTCAAGGTCAGAAGGGTCAAATGCTTTTAAATTTTAACATGTTCTTTTGAATGTTTTACAGTTATAAGAGTTTAGACCATTTTAGGGTTGGCTACAAGTGAGACATATATATACTAGGTAATAATTATAATAATAATATACAACAAATATATATAGCGCTCTATATAATTTGTAAAATTACTCTAAAGCGCTGCACAACATGTAGATAATAATTTGATACTTACAATGCATAAATAAAGAAGATATTACAATCTAAGCTAATTTGATAATATAAAAAATGCATATAAATACGAACTAGATAAACAAATGCCAGTATATACATGTCGTCTAAGTTGATACTCTAATATGCAGACGTGAAAAGGTACATCTTCAGATGTTTCTTGAATTTCGCCCGAGTATTAGGTGAGCGATGCAGGCCCATTGGGCCTCTTGTTTTGCCTTAGCTTGCAGTACTTTGATATCTGGATTTTTAGCGCATTCACAAATTTAAAACCCTTGGGATTATATCAACAATTACACAGAAGAATGGGTCCAATGTTTAATTGTGTCAGTGGAGGGGAGTTCAAGGTCTGTTCATATCCCTGTGTATGAGAATCAATGTCAGTTTCTTTTCTGCTTCATTTTAGACAGGTTTTCTTCAAACTTTATACTAATGTCAAAGAGTATGCAAATACATTGTACATTAGAGGAGTTTGTGTTTTAGAATTCCAAGGTCAAGGCCAAGGTCACCATTGCTATTTATAGAAAATCAGGAACCAGTCAAGTTCAGTGTCCTTAGTTAACTTAACCAACTTGATCTCATGTTGGATTTGTTTCTATATTTTTACAAAGGTCAAGTATGAGAATACAGCTAGTGTACCCTCGACCTATCGTTACCCATTAATCTACCGCCTCCCTCGCATACCGTCACCTAAACCTCTAGAAAGAATTTCCCTCCTATATAATTCCCTCGTTAAGTTCGCCACCCTCGAATACCGCCATCCGCCACACCCTTTAAAATACAAACATCCCAAATCGCTATATATTTCCCTAAATAATATCGCCATATTGTTCTGTTTTGGGTGATTGAAGATCTCTGTAGTGTTCTATTGATAGACATAAGGTTATTTCCAGTTTTCACAGCTCACGCTTCTTGTACATGTAATTCAGCTTTACGTTAGAATGATTTTCTATCACTCAGGTAGATCGATATTAGGATATTTTCATAGTGTCACTACCACACATACTTATGGCTTGGTTTGTAATAAAAGCATGACTGATTTCTACTCATATTGTATGAACGTTTGGCTGAGTCATGATCAGTTAAGATGGAAATTTCAAGACGAAAGCGTGTCCGAATAATTTCGCATCAAGTTCGACAGGATTATTTAGGGATGCATGTGGCAATTATCAGTTAAAAAACTTTTTTCATATATAAGCTTTTGCCAATGTATATGACGATATAATACTCAGCTTGTATTAAATAAAACGTTAGAAATGCAATCTGTTTTACAATTTCATGGTAATAATTTTCATAATTTGATACTATCGCCACCCTCGTTATACCTCCATAATTGCTGTAGACGAAAGGTGGCGATATAACGAAGGTACACTGTACCTCTGTCATCTCTGTGTTTAAGGGTTCCAAGATCATTGCTAAATTTTACATGGCAGTGGGGGTATTCTTGTCTTCTGGACATCTTCAATCATTGTAAATCATTCATTCAGATAATAAACATTTTAATGAACTATGAAATGTTAAAAAATTTTGATGTACAATTAAATGAAATTTTGATATACATTTCGTAAATTGTAGTATGACTCTAGTGACGTTAAACACAAAAAGAACATTGATTCACTGAAGCAGGCGGCCCAGCAGGCGTTTGAAGAGAGGATGAGGGAGTCCAAACACAACATGCAGGAAAATGTCCGATTCCTCCAGAAAAGGATCATGTAAGTTGATGATGATAGACTCTCAGATTTTGAGTGTGTACAAATTTCGACTTGCATGAGGGAGATCTGTAACTTTTGGTCAAAAGAAGGTCCTGGGTGGGGTAATAACGGGTATGTACTCTCACAAGGCAATTACTTGCTTGCTTTAAATACAGTTTTTAGCTCTCCTTGCTCTATATGCTGTCATCTCTGTGTCGGGATCACACTGCAGGTTAAAGTTTTGGTGCAAGTTTCTATTTTGTTGCGAATATTTCAGCTTACAGCTTCTTTAAGAGCGTATTCTTCTCAGAAGACAAAATTTTCCTGCATTTAACTTTTTTAGCTGTTCAAATTGTATACGTTCGTCACAGTCCGTCTGTAAACAATTCTTGTTATCGCTATTTCTCAAAAAGATGGGTCCTTCTCAAACTTCATGTGTAGGTTCCCATTGTCGCCTAATAAACCAAAACCACTCCAAGTATGAAAGGCTGAAAGGTCCCTTGAATGAAGCCTGACAAAGTTTGCAAAAAGAAATGACCTTGACCTATATTCAAGGTCACAGGGGTCAAATCTGTTAAAACATTTGTAAGTGACTTCTTCTGATTAACCAAGAGGCCTAGAGACATTACTTTTGGCTGGTAGCTTCCTTGGATGAAGCTTGACAAAGTTGGTGAAAAGAAATGACCTTGACCTATATTCAGGGTCACAAGGGTCACAAGGGTCAAATCTGTTAAAACCTTCTGATAAACCAAAAGGCCTGGAGACATGATATTTGGCTGGTAGATTCCTTAGAAGAAGCCGAGCAACATTTGCAAATGAAAATGACATTGACCTATATTCAAGGTCACAGGGGTCAAATCTGTGAAAACCTTTAAATGACTTCTTCTGAAATACCAACAGCCCTAGAAACATGATATTTGGCTGAAAGGTTCCTTGAATATAGCCAAACAAAGTTTGCGAAAATAAATGACCTTGATCTATATTCAAGGTCACAAGGGTCAAATCTGTTTAAACCTTCAAACAACTTCTTCTGAATTATATGATATTTGGCTGAAAAGTTCTTTAGATGAAGCTTGACAAATGTTGCCAAAAAAATGACCTTGACCCATATTAAAGGTCAAATGTGTTAAAAAGCTTTGAGCGACTTCTTCTGATAAACCCAAAGGCCTAGAGACATGATATTTGGCTGGTAGCTTCCTTGGATGAAGCCCAACAAAATTTGAAAATGAAAATGACGTCTTACAAAGTCACCGGTGTAAAATATGTTTAAATCTTAACATGTTCTTCTGAATGTCTTTATGATGATTTTAGGTGACTATGGGTTACACTATAATATAAGTCAGAGATTGATACCAGGTGAGCGATGCAGCCTCTTTTTAAAATTTTGTGGGAATAGACAGTACATGTAAACGTACCCCCTGAAGTAAATTTGTTTTTCGACCCTTTTCAGAAAGTGATTCCATTTTTGTGTCGCCTCCGACGGATGTCGGAAAGGCAGCACATAGGGGTTACTTTTCCGACGGCGTCGATGACGGCGTCGTCAACAAAGTAAAAATTTTGCGTTTAGCTCTGTTTCTGACAAAATTACATCAACCAAACCTGAATCATAGATGAAGCATGGGTAGTAGAGCCTACTGGATTAAAAAAAAAATCATAGATTTCTGCTTTTTTTGGGTAAAATCTCAAATTTCTGGAATTACAACGTTAAAGTTTTGCGTTTAGCTCTTGCATATTAGGCTGTTTCTGACTAGGTATAAAAGCTACAGCAACCAAACCTCAATCATAGATGAAGCATGGCTAGTAGAGCCTACTGGGCTAAAAAAAAATCATGGATTTCTGCTTTTTTGGGGTAAAAATCTCAAATTTCTGGAATTACAACGTTTAAGTTTTGTGTTTAGCTCTTGCATATTAGGCTGTTTCTGACTAAGTATAAAAGCTACAGCAACCAAACTTGGTATGTAGGTGTATTATGACTCAACGAATACTATCGCACCTTCCGTTTCATGATTCAACAAAATGGTCGCCATTTCCTTGCCACTGATTGGTCGAAATTTAGATATTGTCCAATTTCACTCAAAATTGGTATGTAGGTGTACATGTATTATGACTCTATGAACACTATCGCAACTTCTGTTTCATGATTCAACAAAATGCCCGCCATTTCCTTGCCACTGATTGGTCGAAATTTAGACATTGTCCAATTTCACGCAAAATTGGTATGTAGGTGTGTTAGGACCCTACAGACACTATCGCAACTTCTGTTTCATAATTCAGCAAATTGCATGGCCGCCACTTCCTTGCCACTGATTGGTCAAAAGATATTGTCCGATTTCACTCAAATTTGGTATATAGCATTATAGGTGTATTATGACTCTACGAACACAATTGCAACTTTGGTTGCATGATGCTGCAAATTGGCCATTATTTCCTGGCCTCTGATTGGTCGAAATTTTGATATTGTCCGCTTTCACTCAAACTTGGTATGTAGGTGTATTAGGAATCTACGAAAACTATCGCAATTTCCGTTTCATGATTCAACAAAATGGGCGCCATTTCTTTGCTACTGACTGGTCAAAATTTCAATATTGTCCGTTTTTAATAAAATTTGGTATATAGGTGAATTATGACTCTACGAACACTATCACTATTGACAAAGCGGGAAAGGCTACACATATAATTACGCGTAATTCTTGTTTATGTGAAAAATGACGACAATTTTGTCTGGCTATGCGTTCGCTCAGTTTTCAACAGATCTTTTTAAATTTTGTGGGAATAGACAGTACATGTAAATGTGCCCCCTGAAGTAAATTTGTTTTTCGACCCTTTTCAGAAAGTTATTCCATTTTTTATGTGAAAAATGACGACAATTTTGTCCGGCTATGCATTCGCTCAGTTTTCAACAGATCTTTTTAAAATTTTGTGGGAATAGACAGTACAATGTGTAAATGTGCCCCTGAAGTAAATTTGATTTTCGACCCTTTTTCAGAAAGTTGTTACCCTTTTTATGTAAAAAAATGACCACAATTTTGTCCGGCAATGCATTCGCTCAGTTTTTTAATGTCGATCTTTTTAAAATTTTGTTGGAAACAAATACTCTGGCCAAATTCAAGAAACATTTGAAGACGCACCTTTTCACATCTGCATTTTAGGGTATCAACTTAGCTAGATGACATGTATATAATGACTTTTGATTATATATACATGTAGCTTGTATTTATATGCATTTTTATAGTATCACATGTGAACTTAGATTGTTATAACTTCTTTATTTATGCATCGTAATTAGTATCAAATTATTATCCACATGCTGTGAAGCGCTTTAGAGTAATTTTACAAATTATATAGAACGCTATATAAATGTTGTATATTATCATTATTATTAATAGACAGTACAGTATGAAGATGTGCCCCTCATTTGTTGTACAATTAACTTTAAGGGGGCGGGGGTAATGAGTTGGCCCCCGGATGACAGTTCTAGTTTTGTATTTGAGACTGCAATGCATGATCAGAAAAAAATGCTCATAACCTACCATCTTCCAATTAATGCCTTTTCTTGAGAGGAACTGTGCACAAAGTGCTAAAAATACATAGAAATAAGCGTTTTAGCTCACCTAGTGAGCTTATGCCAGGATGCAGCATCCGTTGTCGGTTGTTCTTTGTTCGGTCCGTCAACTTTTCCTATAAATCCCTACTAGTCCTGAACCAAAAAGCAGAATTTGACCAAATTTGGCCAGAAACATTCTTTGGTCATGGGGATTCAAATTGTATAAATGGTTGGTCTGACTCCACAGGAAGGGCCTGAGGTGCAGGCCCAATACGGAAAATAATAGTAAATTCTTTAAAATCCTTTTTCTTTAGGAATGACAGGATATTGCACAAATTTGGTCAGAAGTATCCTTGAGTGAAGGGGATTCAATTTTGTATAATAAACGGTGATCTGACTCCCCTGGGGCCTCAGGGACGGGGCCCAATAGGGGAAATATAGAACATTCTTTAAGATCCTTTTTCTTAATTCTTCAGGAATGACAGGATATCGCACAAATTTGGTCAGAAGTATCTTTGAATAAGGGGAATTCAATTTTGTATAACGGTTGTTCTACCCCCCTGGGGCCTCCGGGGGGCCTGGAAAAATATAGTAAATTATTTGAAATCTTCTCCTGACAGCCGCGGCCCGGGTGAAGATTGTCCGAAGTTTCCACACTTTTTCCACAGTATTTAGACTGCAACTTCCGCGGACATTGTCCAAAGAATTTCGCCGACATTGTCCGAAGATTTCCACAGATATCTTCCGAAGATTTCCACAGACATTGTCCGAAGATTTCCACAGACATTGTCCGAAGATTTCCGCAGACATTGTCCGAAGATTACCATGGACATCGTCAGAAGATTTCCGTGGACATCGTCCGAAGATTTCCAAGAAATGCAGCAGAAATCTTCAGACAATTTCCTTGGAATTCTTCTGAAAATGTCATTTAAAATATTTGTTTTTAGGTCATCTGACCCGAAGGGTCAGGATGACCTATAGTCATCGTGCTTCGTCCGTCGTCGTCCACCGTCAGCCGTGCGCCGTGCGCCGTTAGTAAACTTTTCATTTCAAAATGCTACTCCTCCTTCATTTCTTAATGGATCACCACCAAATTTGGTGTGAAGCATCATTGGGGGAGGGCGATCAGATTTTATATAAATGAGGCTGATCGAACCCCTGGGGCCAGAGGGGCGGGGCCCGAAAAGGGGAACTTTGCTGAATTTTTGCTTTAAATTCCTACTCCTCCTTAATACTTGAATGGATTACATCCAAATTTGGTGTGAAGCATCATTTGGGGAGGGCGATCAGATTTTATATATATGAGGCTGATCCGACTCCTGGGGCCAGAGGGGTAGGGCCCCAAAAGGGGAACTTTGCTGAATTTTTGCTTTAAATTCCTACTCCTCCTTAATACTTGAATGGATTGCATCCAAATTTGGTGTGAAACATCATTTGGGGAGGGCAATCAGATTTTATATAAATGAGGCTGATCCGACCCCTGAGGCCATAGGGGAGGGGCCTCAAAAAGGGGACTTTGCTGAATTTTTACTTTAAAATCCTACTCCTCCTTAATACTTGAATTGATTGCATCCAAATTTTATGTGAAGCATCATTTGGGGAGGGCCATCAGATTTTATATAAATGAGGCTGATCCAACCCTTGGGGCCAGAGGGGCGGGGCCTCCAAAAGGGGACTTTGCTGAATTTTTGCTTTAAAATCCTACTCCTCCTTAATGCTTGAATGGATTGCATCCAAATTTGATGTGAAGCATCATTTGGGGAGGGCGATCAGATTTTATATAAATGAGGCTGATCCAACCCTTGGGGCCAGAGGGGCGGGGCCTCAAAAAGGGGACTTTGCTGAATTTTTACTTTAAAATCCTACTCCTCCTTAATGCTTGAATTGATTGCATCCAAATTTTATGTGAAGCATCATTGGGGAGGGCCATCAGATTTTATATAAATGAGGCTGATCCAACCCTTGGGGCCAGAGGGGCGGGGCCTCCAAAAGGGGACTTTGCTGAATTTTTGCTTTAAAATCCTACTCCTCCTTAATGCTTGAATGGATTGCATCCAAATTTGATGTGAAGCATCATTTGGGGAGGGCGATCAGATTTTATATAAATGAGGCTGATCCAACCCTTGGGGCCAGAGGGGCGGGGCCCGAAAAGGGGAACTTTGCTGAATTTTTGCTTTAAATTCCTACTCCTCCTTAATGCTTGAATCGATCAGCACCAAATTTAATGTGAAGCATCATTGGGGGATGGCGATCAGATTTTATATAAATGAGGCTAATCAGACCCCTGGGACCAAAGGGGCGGGGCCCCAAAAGGGTAACTTTGCTGAGTTTTTGCTTTAAAATCCTCCTCCTCCTTAATGCTTGAATCGATCAGCACCAAATTTAATGTGAAGCATCATTGGGGGAAGGTGATAAGATTTTATATAAATGCGACTGATCTGGTCCCAGAGGCCAGAGGGGCGGGGCCCCAAATCCTTTCTCAGCTTTACTTCAAATGTAATTGAAGAAGAACAATCATATTTCACATACAGGAGACTGGTCTTCAGGGCACTGTGAAAGTGGAAAAGTATTAATGTTTAAATCCTAATTCCTATATGTGGAGAATTTAGCAGAATTTGATATAACACATCAATCCCATTTTGGGAAAGCAATCATCTTAAATAAAGAGACTGACCAACACTTTATGGGCCAGATGGGAGATAAAAGGGGTACTCTACATGTAGTTTGGCCAGTTTGCATGGAGCACTTGTAAGGCCATTATCAGTAATGTGCATTTTGATTTTTCTATACAATGATAAGGTGGTACACCTCTGTTAAATTGTAATATCATTAATAAAAAACAAAAGCATGCATTCATATAATTTTATACAGTACCAAAAGTATTTCAGTATTCAGTACTATTTCAAACAATCCTTTTTCCATTAGTTTCTGCTTTGTATATGATGATAATGGATGGAAATTATAAACTGCTGGACCAGATTCTTTAACAATAAAACAAGCATGGCCGATATGTTGTTCATTGCTTTGACAACACCATAAATAAATTTCGTAACCGACTCTAGATCTGAACAGATAGTTTATGACAATGATGCTGGTTTGAACACTTTTGAACTAAGGGTTGTGTCCCTGCTATAAGTGTTTGCAATTGTCAGATGACTGTTTAGGCCCATGGGCCTCTTGTTTTTATTTAGAAAAATACTCTGCAGTCAAAAATCAATACCAATAATTATAATGCATTTAGAAAAATATCTGATCAATGTACTTGCAGCTGATAGAAATCAAATAATAAATATAAGACAGTGATATTTATTGATTTTTTTTATAACATCTTCATAAAAATATTGAAAGATAGGCAATTGTTTATCTTTACATCTATGTACAAATATCTATTTATCCTGCAGCCTTTTAAAATACATACAGGTACTGTCCAGCCATTGTAATACATCCACATGGTATGACATAATACTGTCCTTTCTTAAAAAAAACATCCACGACACAGGCACTTGTTAATGTCTACCATATCCAACTAAATCCATGTTAGAAACAATTGGCGCAACATCTGTCTCTATTTCAGAAGGTTCCTGGGTTCAAACCCTGGTTTGACTGTGCCTTTCTTCTCTTATTATTATATAAAGTTACACATCTCCGTGAAGAAACATTTTCATTTTAGGTCTAGGAGTAATAAACAATTTCTAAAGGAAAATCCTGAAAGTCTATTTACAATTACAGATACACAACATTCACAAATACATATCTACACACTTCAAGGTCAGGTTCATCACTCAGGTGAATTTGAAGTTCTTCAGCGTCATCCTCCAATCATTTTCCGCTCTTTGTCAGCTCATCAAGATCTGATACTCAATGTTGTTTGTTCATGACAGCCTCTGTATGTATGACAAAAGAATTATTCAACAATATTACTGTTAGACGCTGACATTCCAATTTTTATTTTCAAATGATATCAATCATTTCCATTTTGCTGTAGATCTTCTTAAATCTTTTGAATAATTTACCTAAGTGATCCATTGATATCAATCAACACAGAGTTAGTTGTATCACTATCAGCATTAAGGACTAGGTACAGCTATATTGGTTGTTACCTGGTTGAAAATGGTAATATTAAAATTTCCTTCCAATAAATGGCATAAGCTTTATCCCATTATGTTTAATATTGATATAAAATGCAGTTCAGCCCCCAAAATTAAAACAAATATGTATTTACGAAAAAAATATTCAGTAAATAATATCCAAATGGGAGTGTGCAAATATTTTTCATATAGTTATTTGAAACATTTAAAAAAATAATACAAAGTTACTGCAATGTTCATAGAATGATAGCCCTGGGTGTTAAAATTTTGATATTTAGTCTGTAAATCGGAGTATCAGGGAGAAATACACAGGTACTCCCTCTAAAAAAATGTTGATCAGCTGTTTTAGTAAGCAAAAGTTGATGTTTCACCATGCCTCCAAGTCAGGCGTATGAATATCTAAAAAAGTAAATAGTTCAAAATGGAGGGCAGAGGAGTATTTATATTTCGCTACATGCAACGAGAAGATGTTTGATTTAAGAGATCTGATATAATGTCAACTCGTTATCCCGCAGACGGTAAGATTTTTGTTTTGGCTATGTGGCGTGCCACATAAATTTGTCGATCGGCGATGGAAATTTTCAAAATTTGATCCAGATGTGATTGGTGTTCAGAATGTGCTTAAGTTGCCATTCTTGTGACAAGTATGTTCTCTTATTCTGCTGTTTTCAATTGAAAGAGAGATTTATTCAAAAATCGAAAGCTCGTCTTTAATTCTGTGTATATTAAAGAAACAAAAAATTATTTTCATTGTTTTTATTATCATTTGCAGTATTCTGTGTGCCCACGTTTTTAGGCATATAACACAAAATATCAGAAAAACCATCAAACGTATAAAAATATGGTTGAAATTATTGATTCTCCATCACAAAATATACTTTGTGGTCTATTTTGGTCATGTATTTTGCAGTATTTAGTAAAATAACAAGTTTTGGTAAAAACACCTCCGCCATATTGAAATGTCCTGTACCAAGTCCTTAAATGTACTTTTTTTAAAAATAAGCACATGGACAATTACTGGCAACAATCAAGACAAGAACTTTTGTTTAACTACAATGTAAAAATTAAATCGTATACACCAATTTCCATGTATACATTGTAATTTGTTGACTGAACAAGAATTAAATTCAATCAGTCAATGTTTTTTCTCACATATGAATTGGACGATTTATCACTTGAAATAACTATAAAAAAACAACAACAGAAATTAAATGCATTTTCACAGAAATAGATTAGATATAAATAAACTGTCCCAAATAATGCGATGATACCGTGATGATAGTCTACTTTAAGCTAGTACATACCAAGGCAAACTCAAAAGGAGACGGCTATATGTCCTTGTAAAGGGCAAAAGTCATTGAAGTTCCATCTCATATTCAGGCACGACTCCGAGGGTCGATGTACACATGGATTATGTTTGTCTTAAGGATGTATTCCTCTGAGGTTTCAGTCACGTTCAAGTCTCGTTTTAATCTCATTTAAACATTTTATATTATATTGAAAAAATTTTGATCAATTTTGATAGCGTATATGCATCTGAAAATTGTGTAAAAAATATAGGTGTACGTCTGTTGCTTGTAGAACTTTTTTTACATGAATTTTTAAAAAATTACCTGAATTTGGCGGCCATTTTGAAAATGCGTATTTCTGTGTATATCACGAAAGGCCAAAATTTCACCTTTTGATGCTGAATCTATATATCTCTTAAAAACATCAGTGTTTCACCATTTTTAATCATAACAAGCTAATTTTTGCTGTACAACTTTATAATTTTCAATAATATAGAAATATTATACAATAAAGTGGATAATTATATACTTTTTGTATTTTTTCATATTTTTAGTGTAACTGGAGCAATTTTTTATTTTTGAACACGATATTGTGAAAAATAACACAAATAGTAACGGGACAAAAAATAAAGCACGCTCAAAACCCCCCTTTTTTATAACGGTTTTAGACAGAGAAACCCATTTTCTTTTCATATGCTGAATATTGAAAAAACGTTTAATTGGGTTAAATCTGCAAAAAATGGTGAAAAAATGAGGATTTTCTCATTAGAAAATAAGGAGTAGGGGTAACTAAAATTGCTTTCCTAAGTTAAAATATTTAGTTAGAGATATTTTACTTCCATAATTTAAAAGAAAATATTATTTTTGTTATTTCTGCAAACATTCATACATTTTGAATTTCAAATTCGGAAGATATTTTATGAAGATGTCTTGCAATTGGTCAAAACTGCAAAATTCACCTAAAATCACTTATGATTTTGTCATATTGGAATCGCTGACTGATCATAGCACAAAAACAAGCACGCTAACATATCATTCTGCCCATATGCCATGAACTCTGTTTTCCAAAAATGTATACAGTATTAGAAAAAAAAAAGTTTAATACAGAAAAAATTTGACTTCTCAGAAGAACATCCTTAAATGAAACATCTCGTGTAGAAGTCCTGGCGTACCTGCACATGTTTTATGAAGGCCTTTAGGTTTTAATTTAAAGGCTCGCCTGAAAGCAACATCACAATCGTTTCAACAAATATGTTCAAACGAAGTGCGTGATATATACCATACTTTGGGATATTTTGGCTTATTTGCTCAAAATAGAGTGGTTAAATATTGGTGCGCCAAATTTTGGCGTTAACCATCATGTGTGTTAAATTTTGGCGTTTACATGTAGCTATGTAATTGATATGTTTATTCATTACATTAGGCTACATATCAATACAGATGATCATGATGATCCTTATGAAAATAAAATGCCTCAGTAACTCTGATGCAGCTTATTTATAGTAGTTATGAAGTCGAACACAGCTAATATAACAATGAATATGAAAACAACGTTAATTTATGACAATTAAGATGAAAACATACCTTTAATGAAGCATATTTTATCGAGAACCAATATTCCAACACGAGGAGAGCTTGCGGATGTTAGTGATTGGTATAAAGTAAATGAACAGAATGATGGTTCCTAAAATCCAAATATTGTTCTGACAATTTTTTCGTGAAATTTTGGTGTGTTTAATTTTGGCTCACTCACCTCAGGTGCCACATAATCATAAAATATAAACATAGCCAAAATATCCCAAAGTATGGTACCGGAGGTACGGGGTGGTGTAGTCCGAAGGGTTCTGACTCTCGGACCCGCTTAATATTTGGTCGACATGCGGGTGCAAGAGTGAGTCAGAATAATACATCCTTAGTTAAAAAGTGGAAATTTTACAGACCAATGCACGGGTCACTGTTTAGGCTGTGTTTTATAATATGAAACATTTTCGATCACATGTAAATTTGGTAGTAATGGAAAGAACAGATATTTTTCCTACTAACCTCAATTATATTTAATCAAACCGGCAGGAGGTCCTAAAGTAACTGTTGCCATCAATTTCTAAAAAATAACCAGTTTCCTGACATGTTTGAAAATGGCAGCGCGTCGTGAGATCCTGTGAGAATTTCTTTCTGAACTATCTATTTTTGATCACATGACGTTATAGACTCACACAGCTAGGCAGTCTTAAACTCTCACAATCACGTAGACTCCCACAGGGCAGTCTTATACTCACAATCACGTAGACTCCCACAGGGCAGTCTTATACTCACAATCACATAGACTCGCACAGCTAGGCAGTCTTAAAACTCTCACAATCACATAGACTCGCACAGCTAGGCAGTCTTAAACTCTCACAATCACGTAGACTCCCACAGGGCAGTCTTATACTCACAATCACGTAGACTCCCACAGGGCAGTCTTATACTCACAATCACGTAGACTCCCACAGGGCAGTCTTATACTCACAATCACGTAGACTCCCACAGGGCAGTCTTATACTCACAATCACGTAGACTCCCACAGGGCAGTCTTATACTCACAATCACGTAGACTCCCACAGGGCAGTCTTATACTCACAATCACGTAGACTCCCACAGGGCAGTCTTATACTCACAATCACATAGACTCGCACAGCTAGGCAGTCTTAAAACTCTCACAATCACGTAGACTCCCACAGGGCAGTCTTATACTCACAATCACATAGAGTATTAGACTCACACAGCTAGGCAGTCTTAAACTCTCACAATCACATAGACTCGCACAGCTAGGCAGTCTTAAACTGTCACAATCACGTAGACTCCCACAGGGCAGTCTTAAATTAAAGGGGTTTTACGCACCTGACCCTTCTGCTTCTATATTAGCATAGAAAATTTGGATTCCCACCTTTTCGCCCCCTTAAGCATCACTGAAGAGTCCTAGGAGGACGAAACAGCTGTATGATGCAGTTTAATTCATTTTTTCAGCACAAGTACTCTATCTATTGCTAAATTTGAAAGGTGCAATACAATGCCATCCAAAAGTTTTGTTACAAACTTTGTGTAGATATGAAGCCATTAGCCAGCAAAAAATGACACAACTGATTCAATTTCCTAAAGACAGTCCACTTATCAGTGACAATTGGCATTTTTGGTTATTTAAAACATACCTACATTTGTAACTTTTGGCTGGCAGTGTATATGTGTTTGTTACATGATCTTAGCTGATATACCATATATATAGAGGTTACACAATGAGTGGTTGTTGGATATGGTATTCATTTCAAAAGTTACAAAAGACACTCAAGTATGTGTCTTTTGTAACTCCTGAAAAGTAACTAACGAAAGTGAAATAAATAGAAGTTAACACAACGAGTGGTTGTTGGATATGGAATTTATTTCACTTGAGTTAATTTTTTTTTTTTAGGTTACAAAAGACACGAGCTTTAGAGAGTGTCTTTTGTAACTTTTAAAAAATAATTAACTCAAGTGAAATAAATTCCATATCCAATAACCACGAGTCTTGTAACCTGTTTCTACCACAATACTATTAAGTTGCAGTGGCAGTGTTGTTTTCTGTGAACTGCAAATGATATTTGCGTGAAAAAAAATCATCTTGTATATATTCCCGCAAAATTGTGACAATCGATCAAGTGACGTTGTTCCTGTCAAAGTTCATCATTTCAGCCAATCAAAATGCGTTTAGAGTTTATTCCACGTGGTATAAACAAAATGTTATTCAACAGTTGTAATGATTATTTGATACCCTGGGAGTTGAATAATACCCACCTATTGTTGTAGCAACAGCATAAACAACCACAAGTCATGTGGTAGATATAATATACCAGCTCTGAGTCTCGCCAGACAATCGTAGAGCAGCTAGCTCTCAGAAGACAACTGTAACCTGACCATAATACAGTCCTGGGCCAGTGTTCATTCATGTTATATAATTATCATGCCTTAAATCAAATTCAGTGTCCAAGCCCAATATCCTGTTCTGTGCTGTGATTAGATATAAATATAATACATTTTGTCAACATTGTTTTGGAAGAGTTTTGGAGAAACTGTCAGCTACATTCAATTTTAAAGGATTAAATTGATTATCTGACTGTTTCATGATTTAATTGACTTAAAAGAAAGTTAGTTTGAGCACAGAAAGGCACATGATAACGGACCCTATGTACTCTCACAAGACGTGGGTTTCAGTGAGTAGAATATACTTTTTTATTGAAGTAAAACTCTTTTCATGATATTTATTCTGATGTCCTCCACTGCAATATTGACCTTTCAGGGACCTTCAGGATGAGTATACCGCCTATGATGCTAAACTTCGCAATGACCTGGATGCATGCTTAAGGTGAGATTTTACCATTTTTAGCTCACCTGGCCTGAAGGCCCATGGCGTGGCATCTGTCATCCGTCCGTCAACATTTTCTTTAAATTCCTACTAGTCATAAATTACTGCATTGATTTTGACCAAAATTGGTCAGAAACGTACTTGGGTGAAGGGGAACAAATTTTGCATAAATGGTGACTGTGACCTCCAAGGGGCCAGAGGGACGGACGGGGCCCAATGGGGGAAATATAGGTATTTCCTTTAAATCGCTACTTGTCCTAATGATTTGAATGGATTTTAACCAAATTTGGTCAGAAACATCCTTGAAGAAAAAGGAACATATTTTGCATTAAATGGTGACGCTGACCCTCAATTATTGGGACCAAGGGGTTGGGCCCAATAGGGAAATAGAGGTAATTCTTTTAAATCGCTCAAACTATAGTCATAAAGCCATCAATGGATTTTGACCAAATTTGATCAGAAACATCATTTGGGGATGGGAAGAGGAAACAGATTTTGCATAAATGATGACTCTGGGGCCAGAGGGGCTGGGCCCAATTGGGGAAATAGAGGTAATTCCTTTTTAAATCGCCACTTGTCATCAAGCTACATGTATGAATGGATTTTAACCAAATTTGGTCAGAAACAGGATTCCTTTGGGGAAGAGGAACAGGTTTTGCATACATGGTAACTGATCCCAAAGGGGCCAGATGGGTGGGGCCCAATAGGGTAAATAGAGGTAATTCCTTTAAATCGCTACTAGTCATAAAGTTATGAATGCATTAATCCAAATTTGGTCCGAAACATCCTTGGGTGAAGGGGAACAGATTTTGCAGAAATGGTGACTCTGACCCCCAAGGGGCCAGAGGGGTGGGGCCCAATAGAGGAAACAGAGCAAAATCCTTTTAAATTGCTACTTATCAATAAGTACTGAATGGATTTTAACCCTATTTGGTCAGAAACATCCTTTGGGGACAGATTTTGTATAATGGTGACTCAGACCCCCCTTACCCAGGTCTGGAGGGGTGGGGCCAAATATAGGGAAATAGAGGTTAAATCAATACTTGTTTCACTTGAATTGGGTTGTGATCCCCACCCTTTAACAATATAAACCATTGCTTGGCATAAAGAGACTAACACATTTCTAATATTATGATTGGTCCCGGTTGAGCCTTGCCCTTGCAGACTTACCTCCTGCGTCATAACTTTCAAACGGTTGAGATCTCCACACCAAAACTATATAAACAATCACCGAGCATTAAGAGATGATCACAAACATGATTTAAGATTTTACCCCAGAGTCCACCACGCCCTTGCAGACTTGACTCCTGAGTCATAACTTTTAAACAGTTGAGAGCCCCACCCCAAAACTATTTAAGCAATTGCTTGGTATAAAGATACAAATACAATCATGATATTATGATTGGTCTCAGGGTATGTCACGTCCTTGCTGGGCATAAAGTCAGACAAATACACTATAAGCATGCATTGATGTCAGGATCTGGCCCTAAGGACCTTGTTTCTCTGTTGAAATTGAAAAAAGTTGAGGTGCCCACCCATTAGCCAAACTTTAAATTTATAAAGGTTATCAGGTGAGCTCTGGGCCTCTTGTTAGGTCATCCCAGGGTTCTGATATATGGCCTGTAGGATGCTGGGATGAAAGGCTACCAAGTTTGTTAAAATGAATGACCTTGACATACTTTCAAGGTCACAGGTGTCAAATATGTTACAATCCTTCAGCAACTTCTTCTCAATAGCCAAAAGGTCCAGGGTACTGATATTTGTCCTCTGTAACATGCTGGGATGAAGGGCTACCAATTTTGTTCAAATGAATGACCTTGACCTACTTTCAAGGTCACAGTAGTCAAATGTAGTAAACATCTTTCATACAACTTATCCTCAGTCACAAAGTTATTTTTTTTTATTTCTTTTTCAAACAACTTCTCCGTAAAAGGCCTATGGTGATGATATTATGCATGTAGCATGCTGGTATGAAGGGCTAACATGTTTGGTTAAAATAAATGACCTTGACCTACTTTCATGGTCACAGGGGTCAAATGTGTTAAAACACTCTTTTAACAACTTCTCAATAACCAAAAGGCCAAGGGTACTTATATTTGTCCTGTAGCATGCTTGGATGAAGGGCTACCAAGTTCGTTCAAATGAATGACCTGGACCATATATTCAAAGTCACGGGGTTCAAATGTGGTAAAAATCTTCAAATAACTTCTTCTCAATAACCTAAAGGCCCAGTGAACTGTTATTTGGCCTGTGTCATGCTTGGATGAGGAGCTACCAAGTTTGTTCATATGATTGACCTTGACCTACTTTCAAGGTCACAGTGGACAAATACAGTTGTGGGATCGCACAACGTTACACGATGTGTGAACGGTGGGTGCACAATGTGAGAATGATGCGATCCTGGGCGATTAAATAATGTCATTTTTTACCATGTTATACACTGTACCTGTACATAAACAATATATATGTAGATGTCTCTGGCCCGGGGCACTTACAACACTCGCCTAGTTGTGAAAACACAGGTAAAGTGGTAGGGAGGGGAGGGTGCTTTCAAATAACTAATTATAAGAGTCCAGTTTGTTTTCATAACGGTCGCTCGGAAATGGCTGTCATGGCGGATCACTGCACACGGGACATGTAAAACTCAGGCATGTTATTTACCTTTTCTGTTTCCTGGGAGCTTAACCCACACTTGACTGTCTCATAGTCACTGTAATACTGTTTACTGTATATTAATTTAAAAGTGACATTATCCCAATAAATATGATGCGAATTTACATAGTTTTTGGACAAAAGGGTTCCATATGTTTTTCATTCCGTAATATGTATCGACCAATTGTACCAAATCGTGTGTGTGTGCGATTCTAATCGCACACATAAACGCACGATCTTTAGATCGCCCAGTTGTGCGCACCATGGGCAAACGATGTGTGCACTATGTATGAACGATGCACACACACAGTTTTTGGTGCACTGTGCGTTACCACAACTGTATGATTTAAAATCTTCAAATAACTTCTTCTCCATCATAGAAAGGTCTAGGGTACCGATATCAACGTAATTTCTCAACTGTTTTTAAACAATGCAAATAACTTACTTAGATTTTGCATACTGTAAACCAACTTTCTTTCGCTATCAAAACAAATTCACGAAAGTTAATCGCCGTGAATATTGATAGGAATGACTTACTATGTAATACCTAGAACACTATAACTTGGTATTCTCTTGCAGCGGTATCATGAAACGTCACAGTTATCTGCCGGCCAGTACTTATTAATGACAACAATCAGTATTAGAAATATTTCAAAACTAATTACTCAAATTATCACAAAATAAAATTTACTTGTTAGAAATATTTCATGAATTTATAAAATAAGCGACACATCCCCGATTAAATGTATGACAAAGAAGTATATGTACCTATCGACCATGCTGTTCCGAATTTCCTTCTATCATAATCTGTTGAAATAGAGGTAAAGCCTTTTAAAATCGCTACTTGTAATACAGTTTTCAAACTTCAGAATGAAATGGATATTTACCCCATTTGGTCTGAAACATCCCTTGGAGGAGGGGAATAGATTTTGCATAAATGGTGACTGAGACTGACACCCCCCACCCACCCCCCACCCCCTTGGGCCAGAGGCATGAGGTCCTATAGGGGAAATAGAGGTCAAGTCTTTTAAAACGGTACTTGTCATACAATACTAAATGGATTTTAACCCCATTTGGTAAGAAACATCCTTTGGGGAAGGGGAACAGATTTTGCATAAATGGTGACCGACCCAACTGGGGCCAGAGGATGGGGCCCAATAATTGAAATAGAGGAAAAGCTTTTTAAATCGCTACTTGTCATAAAGTATTAAATGGATCTTAACCGAATTTGGTCAGAAACATCCTTGGGGAAGGAGATCAGATTTTGCATAAATGATGACTATGACCCTCCTGGGGTGGTTTGGCCAGGCCCAAAATGGGAAATAGAGCCAGAGTCCTTTAAATCACTACTTGTCATAAAGTAATGAATAGATTTAAACCCCATTTGGTCAGAAACATCCTTTAGGGACAACAAACAGATATTGCATAAATGTTGAATCTGACCCCCTTGGGGCCAGAGGGTTGGTATCCAATAGGGGAAATTTGATAGAAGTAAAGCCTTTTAAATCAATACTTGTTCAACTTGGATTTGGTTGTGATCCCCACTTTAACAATATAAACCATTGCTTTGAATAATGAGACGAACACAATCCTAATATTATGCCCTATTACACCCTAAGCTTGCAGACTCCACTCCTGAGTCATAACTTTTAAATGGTTGAGATCCCCACCCCAAAACTATATAATTGCTTGGCATAAAGAGACGGTCACAAACAACATGATTTTAGATTTTACCCCAGGGTCCACCAAGCCCTTGCAGACTTACTCCTGAGTCATAACTTTTAAATGGTTGAGATCCCCACCCCAAATATATCTACAATTGCTGAGCATAAAGAAACAATCACAATCATTTTTAGCTCACCTGGCCCGAAGGGCCAAGTGAGCTTATGTGATGGTGCAGCGTCCGTCGTCCGTCGTCCGTCCTGCGTCCGTCAACTTTTTCCTTTAAACGACTTCTTCTAAAATACTGAAAGGCCCAGTGACATGAAATTTGGCTGGTAGATTTCTTGGAAGGAGCTGAACAAAGTTTGCGAAAAAAAATCACTTTGACCTAATTTCAAGGTCACAGGGGTCAAAAATGTCGAAACCTTCAAACAACTTCTTCTAAAATACCGTCAGGCATAGAGACTTCATATTTGACCAGTAGCTTCCTTAGATGAAGCCAAATAAAGTTTGCGAAAAGAAATGACCTTGACCAATATTCAAGGTCACCGTGAGGTTACATCTATTTTAACCTTTAAACGACTTCTTCTGAAATACCAAAAGCCCTAGAAGCATGATATTTGGCTGAAATGTCCCTTGGATGAAGCCGGACAAAGTTTGCGAAAAGAAATGACCTTGACATATATTCAAGGTCACAGGGGTCAAATCTTTTAAAACCTTTAAACGACTTCTTCTGAAATACCAAAAGCCCTAGAAGAATGATATTTGGCTGAAAGGTTCCTTGGATGAAGCCCAACAAAGTTTGCGAAAAGAAATGACCTTGACCTATATACAAGGTCACAGGGGTCAAATCTGTTAAAACCTTTAAACGACTTCTTCTGAAATACCAAAAGCCCTAGAAGCATGATATTTGGCTGAAAGGTTCCTTGGATGAAGCCGGACAAAGTTTGCGAAAAGAAATGACCTTGACTTATATTCAAGGTCACAGGGGTCAAATCTGTTAAAACCTTTAAACGACTTCTTCTGAAATACCAAAAGCCCTAGAAGCATGATATTTGGCTGAAAGGTTCCTTGGATGAAGCCCGACAAAGTTTGCGAAAAGAAATGACCTTGACTTATATTCAAGGTCACAGGGGTCAAATCTGTTAAAACCTTTAAACGACTTCTTCTGAAATACCAAAAGCCCTAGAAGCATGATATTTGACTGAAAGGTTCCTTGGATGAAGCCGGACAAAGTTTGCGAAAAGAAATGACCTTGACCTATATTCAAGGTCACAGGGTCAAATCTGTTAAAACCTTTAAACGACTTCTTCTGAAATACCAAAAGCCCTAGAAGCATGATATTTGGCTGAAAGGTTCCTTGGATGAAGCCCGACAAAGTTTGCGAAAAGAAATGACCTTGACTTATATTCAAGGTCACAGGGGTCAAATCTGTTAAAACCTTTAAACGACTTCTTCTGAAATACCAAAAGCCCTAGAAGCATGATATTTGGCTGAAAGGTTCCTTGGTTGAAGCCGGACAAAGTTTGCGAAAAGAAATGACCTTGACCTATATTCAAGGTCACAGGGGTCAAATCTGTTAAAACCTTTAAACGACTTCTTCTGAAATACCAAAAGCCCTAGAAACATGATATTTGGCTGAAAGGTTCCTTGGATGAAGCCGGACAAAGTTTGCGAAAAGAAATGACCTTGACCTATATTCAAGGTCACAGGAGTCAAATCTGTTAAAACCTTTAAACGACTTCTTCTGAAATACCAAACGCCCTAGAAGCATGATATTTGGCTGAAAGGTTCCTTGGATGAAGCCCGACAAAGTTTGCGAAAAAAATGACCTTGACCTATATTCAAGGTCACAGGGGTCAAATCTGTTAAAACCTTTAAACGACTTCTTCTGAAATACCAAAAGCCCTAGAAGCATGATATTTGGCTGAAAGGTTCCTTGGATGAAGCCCGACAAAGTTTGCGAAAAGAAATGACCTTGACTTATATTCAAGGTCACAGGGGTCAAATCTGTTAAAACCTTTAAACGACTTCTTCTGAAATACCAAAAGCCCTAGAAGCATGATATTTGGCTGAAAGGTTCCTTGGTTGAAGCCGGACAAAGTTTGCGAAAAGAAATGACCTTGACCTATATTCAAGGTCACAGGGGTCAAATCTGTTAAAACCTTTAAACGACTTCTTCTGAAATACCAAAAGCCCTAGAAGCATGATATTTAGCTGAAAGGTTCCTTGGATGAAGCCGGACAAAGTTTGCGAAAAGAAATGACCTTGACCTATATTCAAGGTCACAGGAGTCAAATCTGTTAAAACCTTTAAACGACTTCTTCTGAAATACCAAACGCCCTAGAAGCATGATATTTGGCTGAAAGGTTCCTTGGATGAAGCCCGACAAAGTTTGCATAAAGAAATGACCTTGACCTTTATTCAAGGTCACAGGGGTCAAATGTGTTAAAACCTTTAAACGACTTCTTCTGAAATACCAAAAGTCCTAGAAGCATGATATTTGGCTGAAATGTCCCTTGGATGAAGCCGGACAAAGTTTGCGAAAAGAAATGACCTTGACCTATATTCAAGGTCACAGGGGTCAAATCTGTTAAAACCTTTAAACGACTTCTTCTGAAATACCAAAAGCCCTAGAAGAATGATATTTGGCTGAAAGGTTCCTTGGATGAAGCCCAACAAAGTTTGCGAAAAGAAATGACCTTGACCTATATACAAGGTCACAGGGGTCAAATCTGTTAAAACCTTTAAACGACTTCTGTTGAAATACCAAAAGCCCTAGAAGCATGATATTTGGCTGAAAGGTTCCTTGGATGAAGCCGGACAAAGTTTGCGAAAAGAAATGACCTTGACCTATATTCAAGGTCACAGGGGTCAAATCTGTTAAAACCTTTAAACGACTTCTTCTGAAATACCAAAAGCCCTAGAAGCATGATATTTGGCTGAAAGGTTCCTTGGATGAAGCCGGACAAAGTTTGCGAAAAGAAATGACCTTGACTTATATTCAAGGTCACAGGGGTCAAATCTGTTAAAACCTTTAAACGACTTCTTCTGAAATACCAAAAGCCCTAGAAGCATGACATTTGACTAAAATGTTTCTTGGATGAAGCCTGACAAAGTTTGCGAAAAGAAATGACCTTGACCTATATTCAAGGTCACAGAGGTCAAATCTGTTAAAACCTTTAAACGACTTCTTCTGAAATACCAAAAGCCCTGGAAGCCTGATATTTGACTGAAATGTTTCTTGGATGAAGCCCGACAAAGTTTGCGAAAAAAAATGACCTTGACTTATATTCAAGGTCACAGAGGTCAAATCTATTAAAACCTTCGAACGACTTCTTCCGAAATACCAAAAGCCCTGGAAGCATGATATTTGGCTGAAAGTTGCCTTGGATGAAGCCCGACAAAGTTTGCGAAAAGAAATGACCTTGACCTATATTCAAGGTCACAGGGGTCAAATCTGTTAAAACCTTTAAATGACTTCTTCTGAAATACCAAAAGCCCTAGAAGCATGACATTGGACTGAAATGTTTCTTGGATGAAGCCCGACAAAGTTTGCGAAAAGAAATGACCTTGACCTATATTCAAGGTCACAGGGGTCAAATCTGTTAAAACCTTTAAACGACTTCTTCTGAAATACCAAAAGCCCTGGAAGCCTGATATTTGACTGAAATGTTTCTTGGATGAAGCCCGACAAAGTTTGCGAAAAAAAATGACCTTGACTTATATTCAAGGTCACAGGGGTCAAATCTATTAAAACCTTCGAACGACTTCTTCCGAAATACCAAAAGCCCTGGAAGCATGATATTTAGCTGAAATGTTCCTTGGTTGAAGTCGGACAAAGTTTGCGAAAAGAAATGACCTTGACCTATATTCAAGGTCACAGAGGTCAAATCTGTTAAAACCTTCAAACGACTTCTTCTGAAATACCAAAAGCCCTGGAAGCATGATATTTGACTGAAATGTTTCTTGGATGAAGCCCGACAAAGTTTACGAAAAGAAATGACCTTGACTTATATTCAAGGTCACAGGGGTCAAATCTGTTAAAACCTTTAAACGACTTCTTCTGAAATACCAAAAGCCCTAGAAGCATGACATTTGACTGAAATGTTTCTTGGATAAAGCCCGACAAAGATTGCGAAAAGAAATGACCTTGACCTATATTCAAGGTCACAGGGGTCAAATCTGTTAAAACCTTTAAATGACTTCTTCTGAAATACCAAAAGCCCTGGAAGCATGATATTTAGCTGAAATGTTCCTTGGATGAAGCCCAACAAAGATTGCGAAAAGAAATGACCTTGACCTACATTCAAAGTCACAGGGGTCAAATCTGTTAAAACCTTTAAACGACTTCTTCTGAAATACCAAAAGCCCTAGAAGCATGACATTGGACTGAAATGTTTCTTGGATGAAGCCGGACAAAGTTTGCGAAAAGAAATGACCTTGACTTATATTCAAGGTCACAGGGGTCAAATCTGTTAAAACCTTTAAACGACTTCTTCTGAAATACCAAAAGCCCTAGAAGCATGACATTTGACTGAAATGTTTCTTGGATAAAGCCCGACAAAGATTGCGAAAAGAAATGACCTTGACTTATATTCAAGGTCACATGGGTCAAATCTGTTAAAACATTCAAACGAGTTCTTCTGAAGTACCAAAAACCCTAGAAGCATGACATTTGGCTGAAAGTGGTTTTTTTGGATGAAGCCTGACAAAGTTTGCGAAAAGAAATGACCTTGATCTTTATTTGCCTAGAGACATGATATTTGGCTGGTAGCGTCCTGGCATGGAGCCAAACAAAATTTGAAAATGAAAATGATGTTGTCTTAAAAGGTCACAGAGGTAAAATATGTTTAAATCATAAGATGTTCTTCTAAATGTCTTGCATTAAAAGATTTTAGGGGACTTTAGGGTTACACTATAATATAAGTCAGAGATTGATACCAGGTGAGCGATGCAGGCCCATTGGGCCTCTTGTTTTTATTTTAGATTAGATCAAGGGTCCACCACAATAAATATGCAGACTCCACTCCTGAGTCATAACTTTTAAACAGTTGAGATCCCCATCCCAAAACTATATAATTGCATATAAATTTAGAGACGATCATAAACATAATTTGAGATTAGTCTCGGGGTCTGAGTTTGAGTTATAACTTTTAAATGATGGAGATCCCCACTCCAAAACTATGTATTCAACTATACAGTAGCTGGGCGTAAAGAGAGGAACACAATCATGACATTAGCATCGATGTCGGGGTCTGGCCTTTCTAAGCCCTTGGGACCTTGTTTCTAAGTTGAACTTGAAAACAGTTACCCACCCATTAACCAACCTTAACTTTATACAGACATTGCTTCAAGGATTGGTTTTTGGTTATGTCCCTGTCAATGGAATCTTTTTGGAAAATATTTTACAATGATTACCTAGAGAGCAATATATCCAGGTGAGCAGTACAGGCCCTCTGTGCATCTTCACGGTTGTGATGTAGAACTGAGAAAATTATCGATGCTAATTGCTATACATTGTAATAACTTGTGTTTTGACAGGTACCTCGACTCGCTAAGTATCCCGGATCTCAGTGATATGGATAAGGCCAAACTAAGAGATGAAATAGCTTCACCACATGATGGTAGATTCTGGCATGTAAGTGAAACTGTTATTAGCTCACCTGGTCCGAAGGACTAAGGTGAGCTTATGCCATACCGTGGCGTCTGTCGTCCGTCGTCTGTCGATATGATCTGTCCGTCGTCCATCAACAATCGACTTCTTCTTCATAACCACTCAACGGAATTTGAGCAAATTTGGTTTGAAGCAGCCCTATGGAATGGGGACTAGAAATTGTACAAATGGTGGGATGACCCCCTGGGGGCCTGAGGGGGGGGGGGGGTCAATTTGGGCTATATTGATATAAATAACTTCTTCTCTGAAACCAAACAATAGATATCGCTCATATTTGACTATTGGGTGGGGATTCAAAATAATTGTACAAATGGTGCAGCTGACCCCCAGGGGCCTGAGGGGTGGGGCCATAAGGGGTCCATTTGACATTATTGATATGAATAACTTCTGTGGATGTAAGCAATGTACGACATTTATATTTCAGTGGTAGCATACCTAGATGGCTACGATTCAAATTGATACAAACCATGGAGCTGAGCTCCAGGGGCCTGAAGGTCGGGGCCAAAAGACAACAAATATGATTTTAGATTTGACCCCAGGGTCTGCCACATCTTTGCAGACTTGACTCTTTGAGTCATTACTTTTTAAAAAGTCGAGATCGCCACCCCAAAACTATATATACAATTGCTGACCATAAAAAGACAATCACAGTCTGATTTCAGATTTTACCTCAGGCTCTGCCAGCCTTTGCAGACTTAGCTTCTGAGTCGTAACTTTTGAACGGTTGAGATCCCCACCCCAAAACTATATATGATTGCTGAGCTTAGAGAGACAATCATAAATATGATTTTAGATTTGACCCAATGGTCTGCCTCACCCTTGCAGACTTGACTCTTTAGTCATAACTTTTAAATGGTTGAGGTCCCCACCCCAAAACTATATATTCAATTGCTTGGCATTAAGAGACGATCATAAATATGAAATTAGATTTGACTCCAGGGTCTGCCACACTCTTGTAGACTTGACTTTTGAGTCATTACTTTTAAATAGGTTAGATCCCCACCCCAAAACCATATGTTCAGACTCTGGACTGTTTTTCTTTACCAAATGTGCCTGAATTGTGTTTGCATTCCGTTTCGTTGCGTTTCGTTTCGTTTCCGTTGCACTTTCATCCCGTTTCCGTTGCTTTTGCGTTCCGTTTTCATTGCGTTTCTGTTCACCGCTTTGTGTGCGTTGGACATGTGATTATGGTTTATATATATATGTAAGAATACCCAGAGGGTGACAAGTGAAGTATCGGTGACGGTTGGGCGCCCCGCGCAAAGCTAAGACGGTCATGGTCATCGTAACTAACATACCTATCGATTCTCGTTACATATATATCCAGGTAAATCGAATATCAGACTGTCTCGATACATTACGATTAGCATATGTTATAAACACGGAATATACCGGTATCTAAATCTGTGGTTAAGCAGGGACGTATATGCGAGATATAAGTCTCAGGTTTACGTTAGCATAAAAGAGTTGAAAAGTTTTGTCTACTAGATACAGAGAACTATGATTATAAGGTAAAAGGAGATCATGCTTAGAGAAATAAAAGAAGCTGAGTATATATGGTGCCATAGATCATGAGTTTGAGGCACGGACAGGGCAGGAGTCAAAAATAGGAATACAATTGTCGACTCGTACGCTATCTGGGCCCTGGCCTAGCCAGAAACACAGGGACCTGAGAACTTGTTACAGCTAGTTTTGGACCTAAACTAAGGTGTTTAGAATAATTTTACACTCGCCTTTATGACCATTTAGGGGGCGTTTTTATCGAAAATAGATCTAAACCCCCCAAAAGTGTAAAATTACTCTAAACACCCTAGTTTAGGTTCAAAACTAACTGTAACGAGTTCTCAGGTCCCTGAGTGCACATGTCCAGAAATACCTGCGGCCGCTACCACTGCCACTAAAAAGACATTTGATGTCGCAGTGATAGACGGTCCGGTATTTTTGACATGACCATTGTGGTAAATCTTCTGTTAAAGATAATGTGAACACCTATGGACAAATGAATTGTCAATTTTAAGACTGTCTGTCCCTTTATCAAGACAGAAAAACATGTTATATCACATACACGGAATGTACATAAAATATGAAAAAAAGTTACAATACGGGTACAAAGACAAGAGTAACAAACACAAAACAATTTGGATTTAAAGAAGAAATAATCTGAAGATATGAATGCGATTGATATGAAATATATATTATTAGCTTTGAAACTCGAATAGATTAAAGCTTGTGAAATAAAAAAAAAATCATAGGGGGGTACTTTTTATGCAGGTATAAAAAGTATCAAGATACTTTTTGGTAGGGGGTGCTTTTTATGCATGACACCGGTAACCAAGGACAATAGCATACATAATTTCACTGATAACTGCAATAATGTCAATATGCCATATGCCATAATGTATGCAAGTATTTTAAGACAACCGACACATCCCATGTAGAAGTGTACTTATAATTAGGCCCAGACAAATTAATTAATTGGTTCTCAGGCCAATTTTTAAAAAAAAAAATTGATGAGGCAGGTAGGCATTTTTTTTCATTTTACCAGGCAAAAATAAGACGAGGGAGGCATTTTTTTTTATTGATTTCAGCAAAAAATTGGCATTTTCGCAAAAGTATTGAGAAATTGGTTTAAAAAGAAGATAACTTCAATTTCCTAGGGCCAATCAAACTCAAACTTCATAGAGTACTTCCTTACATAAAATGCTCGCTTGGGATTGCTTTTCAGGGTCAAAAGTCAAGGTCACTGTTGCTATAAATAGAAAATCACTTTTCCTGGGCCAATCAAATTCAAAATTCATACAGTGCTTCCCTACCAAGAGTGCTTGCTTGTCATTGGTTTTCACGGTCAAAGGTCAAGGTCACTGTTGCTATAAATAGAAAATTGGTTTCCGTGCAAAAACTTGAGTTTCCCGATGGGCCAATCAAACTCAAACTTCATAGAGTACATCCTTACCAAAAGTGCTCGCTTGGGATTGCTTTTCAGGGTCGAAGGTCAAAGGTCAAGGTCACTGTTGCTATAAATAGAAAATCACTTTTCCTGGGCCAATCAAACTCAAACTTCATACAGTGCTTCCCTACCAAGAGTGCTTGCTTGCCATTGGTTTTCATAGGCAAAGGTCAAAGGTCAAGGTCACTGTTTCATTAAATAGAAAATATGTTTCCGTTCTATAACTTAGTTTTCTTGGGGCAATTAAACTCAAACTTCTCCTTACCAAAAGTGCTTGCTAGGGATTGCTTTTTAGGGTCAAAGGACAAGGTCACTGTACTATAAAATTTGGATAACCATAAAAATTCCACTTGGAACTTATACAATGCATATCCATAGCTAGCTCCTAAAAACTTATCTCCCAACTTGCTGCGCAGGCGACACATCCACTTCCGTGGAATTCTTGTTATTGTAGAGTAGATATCGGCCATGGTACAGGCCTCCGAAAAACCACCGACAACTGATACTCCCTTCCTTATTTGTACAGAAATGAGTGCCATATTCTCTTTGGCCTCTGTGAGAAATGCGTCGCGATAGATACGTCACGGTTGTTTCAACGCTTGCTTGCATTTGCCTTTATTCAAACGTTTTTAATGACTTCGGTGACTAACCATTAAAAACAACATGCGAACCAATTTTCCGGATTTTTTTTTAATGACTGCGGCTGGCGCATTCCCCATTTTTTTTTTATAACTATTACGATAAAATCGGCAATGCGGTGCCCTAAAATGAAATGCGCACGGGCCTGAGAACCAAGTAATTTTTTTTTTTGGCCTAAGGTAGCGCTGGCTTCTTAGTGTAGATACCTTTCATAAATCTAGTCACTAGTACATGAGCACCAAGGGTACGAAAAGAAGTCAGGCCCAGAAGAGAATCACATGATCATCGACGTCATCTCATTTGAATACTAAGTATGATATATTTGATGAGTGAAAATCAGTATTTTTTATCGGTTAATTGTGGAACTATATTAAGAGGCGGTTGTTCGGTCATAGTAAATGTAAGTGTTGACCCCAAACGTCAGGTCAACAGTTCCATATTTAGTCATTTTCCTCACCAGGTGAGGACGTCCTCACCTCAGGTGAGCCTCAAAGGGTATAAATGCGGGTACGCCCGTTTACCTCCGTCCTGGAACGCTGCGCAATCACTATTATAAATCAGACTTCTATTTAACGTTAGTAAATCAAGGGCAATAACTCGTACAGACTTATCCGACAGTGGCTTATTTTTACAGTCTATACATCTTACAGATAAATACTCTTATTAATTGACTAGTGGGTAAACCTATATACAGTTATACTCTATGTAGAGTCACTAGTATATATTCATTGAGATACTCTGTAAGTAAATCTTTCTATCTGTACCCAAACCTAGATGTTGATTGCCTACATGAGAGTGGAAAATGTAGAAGAGGTGTGGTACTTGTGTAATTATAACAGATTATATACTTTTTGTTAAATAATTATAATACTAATTTCCTGAATAGATTTTGTGCTTGTATTATAACATACATATTATGTACTAAGACGTTGAAGCCTACATTAGAGTGGATACTGTGTGAAGAAGAGGTGTTATACTGGTATAACTATCTATTTATTCTAATTATTTAGAGCTCATTGAGATATGTGACTGCATGGATTCGCTGTCAGGATTTAAGTCGTAATATTGTATTGACCTTTTAAGTAGGGATAACTAAATTAGTGCTCCATTTATTTCTTTAGCACTTAACAGTTGTTGAAAATCACTAGTACTATTTAAGAATTTGTCTTAATCATTAAATAATTATAACTTTTGAGTTGACAAGTTATGTATTAATTGACATTTATTGTGATAAGTTTTACTTATTCGGTTACAAGACAAACATTATTGACCAGAGTTTCTACGGGTAACTTAAGATTAATACAGTCTATATGTAGAGTCTAAGGGACTCACACAGTCGTTAGTGCTTATACGTGGCAAACTTATTTGTACATTGTAGTTAAAGAATTTATTGTCCATTCTAGCAAATCCACTCAGGTTAAATGTATACCTTGTAAATATAATTGTTATTGCTTACTATGAGTTACTATATAAAGTTGGGAATATAATTTATCTTTTATAGCAGTAATATTAAGTCTGATTTAGCAATTCAAGACGCAGATGGTTGAACGGGTTCTGGCAAAGTCAGAACTCCACCTTTAATTACCCACAATTGTGGTATTGGATCCAAGTTAAACACTTACATTGGTTGTTGGAGGTGGTCTGAGACCACGACAGTCCTGCCTGTACGAAATAATTCAGTCGGACCAGAGTCGGAATCCGTACGGATTTTTTAAAGCAAAATCTGTACGGATTTTTTTCGCCTTCTTTATTCTTTACCAAAAATCCAGTCGTACTTTTAAAATCCAGTCGGAAAACAGGGGCGTAATATTGAAATGAGTAGTGTCGGATTTTCCATATATGGAAAATCCGTACGTAAAAAAAAATCCAGGCGGGTTTACAAATTGAGGCGGAATAAAATCCGACTGACTTTTTTAGCCGGAATCCCAGTAAATTCCGATCGAATTTTTGAAGATATTCTGATCGGATTTTTGGAGAAATTCCGATCGGATTTCTGTTCCCTATCCAATCGGATTTCTGCCATTTTCCGATCGGATTTTTAGTGGATTTCTGCCAATTTCCGATCGGATTTTCAGGCATATTCTGATCGGATTTCTGACCAGACCTTAATTTGATTCAGCTACTTGCCCAGGTATATTTAATCATTGGGCAATTGCATAAACCGGGAACCTCTGTTGGTATAAATCTCCATTAATAATGTTTGAAATTATATAGAACAAAATGACCAAGAACAATTTGTTATTAATAATTTATTCTGTTTTCTCAATTGTTGGTATTGTGCAAATCTTATCAGACTCTTCAGCTCCTAGTTGACAACTCAGGGGTCACATCTGAGGTTTTTTGCTGGAATGTACCTGTAAACATTAAATGAAAAAAAGATCACACTAACAAACATTGGATGATTATTTAGCTAATTTCTTTATATAATATATATATAGGTAGTAAAATGTTAAGAACTGACCATATTTTCTGCCTGAAAAATATTTCATTGGAAACAGTATGCAGACCTCGATATAGTTAATAATGTTGAACCACATATATAACTCTATCTTATAAACCATTGTAGATATCACTGGTACAATGCTTTTCAGAGAATTTTGCATGCATGGATCACCGTTTTTCAAAATTTGAATTACCAGATAAATAAGTAGTAATTAATACAAAAATACCATGTCAATTATAATTTTACAAAGACTTCATTTCTGTGTTGTGTAAAATTGATATACATTTTTTGTTGAATGAGTTGATTTGGGTAATACTGTATATCCACATTCTTATGAAAGATAGACTTCCTGTTTTTGATATATATCTTCGGCTGCTGGTAACTAAATAATCCCCTTATGAAACCCCAGTGAGGCTGGCCACCTGGAGGCAGGATCCCCAAGCAAACCTTCATCAGTACACATGTATACATAAACATACAAAACTGAGCAGCTTTAATTCTTCTGAGGTTTTCTAAAATTTCTCAGTTGTGTTGCATACATATAAGTATCCAAAATCTTTTTGACTTGTTATAAAATTAACATTATAACATCTACAATAATAGTACATTTTTCATTTTGATTTCAACTGCTAAATTCTTGTCTGGCACATTCAAATTCCCTGGAATTTATATTGTACTTGCACACTTTTACATGTAGACTAAACACATTCTAAGTACTTGTATTTTTATTAACTGATTTGTTTACAATGCATTTATGTATGTATATGTACAATTAGCAGCATATTTTTCATTTTACAAACAAATATACCAGAACCAAACTGTTAGCAAACTGTACTTGACCTAATTATAGTACTACTGTTATTATACTGCATGTATCACACCAAATATACATTAAAACAGTATTAGTTTTTTCATACTAACCTGTAGTTGTGGTATTCAAGTGTTTTGGTATTTTCTCCTCTTGCTGATGTCCATCATTTTGTCAGAAATTCACATAATTCATAATCCATCACACAATGCAACCAACATTCATGACTTGAGGGATTGACCTCTACAGCTCACCACTTCCTGTACATGTGTATCAGTTTAAAACTGACCAATCAGAATGGTCAGAGTTGCTATATTTACACATTCTTGATCCTTATCTTAGAACAGCCTGGTAAGCTGTAGACATGCTACTTATATAGAAATTAAGTAAACATTTTTTTTGGTTACATATAGGCCTATTATTGATGTTATAAGTTTGTTAAGGAAAATAAAAAGCAATTTTAAACCATAAATATATTGCAACATTTTTCAAAATCCATTTGCATCTACAACATGACTTTTAGTTTTAGAACATATTGATTTAATTGTTCACATGCATGCATTTTATATGTATCCTGAATACAAATAATGAAGAAATAAAAAAAAAAAAGTTATCTCAAAACTCAATATATTCTAAGTATGAAAATCCCAAACTGTATAAATGCTCTAAGTGGGAAAATCCGTGTCAGGAGATTCTGAAGAAAAGTCTAAGTTCAGAAATCCGTGTCTTAACCAGATATTGATAAAAATTGTTTAAAAACTCCGACTGGAATCCAATAGGATTTTTCAAGACACAGATTTATTCCACAAAACCCGATCGGAATTTATCTTCAAAATCCGTGTCCGATCAGATTCTTACTGCATTTCAAAGAATCCGACAAGAATCTGATTGGAATTTCACTTTTTCCGATCAGAATCCGACTGAAAATTTCGTACAGGTGGTCAAACTTCGCTCACAAGAAACGGGGCTTTGTGCAGAGTGATGACATCAATGAAGATTGAAAACAATACCACATATACCTAAATGTAGCTACCGGAAACCTGTTTCGTTACAATATTCTGTTTGGAATATAATGTGTCAAGTGTACATAATAAAGTACTGAAGCAATATTTCTCAAAGTTGGCCTAGCTAGCTGCTACATCCTGTGTGTATGATAGATTGGTAACATAAAGAGTTGTTGTTGGATATGGTATTTAGATCACTCGAGTTAGTTAATTTTCAAAAGTTACAAAGGACACAAGCTTTAGCAAGTGTCTTTTGTAACTTGGGAAAATTAACTAACGAGAGTGAACAAATTAGAGTTGCTGTTTTGTAACCCATTTGATAACCATGATGCTTAAAATGGACTTGGTGTTCTCCCAAGCTCTCTTTCAGCAACATGGTTTTACACACCAACTTCTGACGATGCAGTTCCAGACAGTGAATTCAGCAACAGACACATTATTGAAGTATTCTGAATAATGGCAGAAGTCAAATCATGAATGTGTTAGTTTTATCAATGCAGGGGATAATAAGTCAGCCCTAAGGCAACACTTCTAGTGGAAATACAATTTTCCTGAATCTCATGGTGATTTGGTATTCAAATATTTGATATGCAGTTATCCAATCATGCTTGTAGTATATGTTCCAATGGGAATGACTCCAGGATTTTTCGTTTTACAGCGAGTCACAAAGTATTCCATTGAATTTTAGGTGATTTAACCATATTTGTTTTTGCAATTTATGTAATTAAATATTTATAGGATGGCAGAAGGAGCAGACGACCACCCCAAAAGACAGACTACAGCGACATCAGGAAGACGGAGGAGGTAAGATCTGATACGTCTTTATATATGGACTGTATCAGTAGAAATAATGAAGTGAATGGATACGTTTTTCCCTACAATTAAAATAATTTGTCTTTACTTTGAAACAAAATACCCGGCTGTCTTTTCTCCAAGGATTTTCAGTGTTTTCCAAAGTTTAAACCTTGGAAATCCTCGGAAAATGAGTATTAAATTGGGACAGTTCTTTACAAGGTTGAATTTTACAGAATTTTTTGAAAGCTCTGAGATTTAATCTAAGCCAAAAAAAACATCAGAAAAGCTTTGAAATCCTTGTTGAAGCTAGGTAAAGCTCGGAAATCTTTGGAGAAGTTTGGAGAAGCTCGGAAATCCTCGTAAAACCTCAGATATCAACTGTAAAGCTAGGGAATCCTTGTAAATGCTCGAAAATCCTTGTTAAAGCTCGGAAATCCTGAGTGAATTAAGTTAGAAAATGTTTGGTGAAGCATGAAATTAGAGGAAAGTTATCTTTTTTAGTTTTTTTTTTTTTAGATGTGAAAAAAACTGTAATAAAAAACAAAGAGATAAAAGTATTCATCAATTATATTTGTATACGCCCGTCAAAAATGACGGGACGTATTATGGTATGGCGTTGTCCGTCTGTCGTAAACTTTTCCAGAGATCTCCTCCTACCGTTTTCAACCGATTTCTTTCAAACTTGCTAGGCTTAACCACCATAACATGAAGTTGTGTTTTCCTGAATGAAAATTTGATTTGAGAATATTCACTAGAGTTATGGCCCTTTGGAATGCAATTTCGGGCATTATTAGCTCACCTGTGATGGTGCGGCGTCCATCGTCCGTCCGTCAACTTTTTCCTTTAAACAACTTCTTCTAAAATACTGAAAGGCCTAGTGACATCAAATATGGCTGGTAGCTTTTTTGGAAGGAGCTGAACAAAGTTTATGAAAAAAATCACTTTGACCTAATTTCAAGGTCACAGGGGTCAAATCTGTTAAAACCTTCAAACGACTTCTTCTGAAATACCAAAAGCCCTAGAAGATGCATATTTGGCTTAAAGGTTCCTTTGATAAAGCCCAACAAAGTTTGTGAAAAGAAATGACCTTGACTTATATTCATTGTCACAAGGGTCAAATCTGTTAAAACATTTTAAAGACTTCTTCTGAAATACCGAAAACTCTAGAGACATGATATTTGGCTGGTAGCTTCCTTGGATGAAGCCAAACAAAATTTGCAAATGAAAATGACATTTGTCTTACAAGGTCACCGGGGTAAAGTATGTTTAAATCCTAACATGTTTTTCTGAATGTCTTACAGTAAAAGATTGTAGGCGACTTTAGGGTTACACTACAATATATAAGTCAGAGATTGATACCAGGTGAGCGATGCAGGCCCAATGGGCCTCTTGTTGCTGTTTTAGAAGTCTTCAATGCAATTTTGTTGATTAGACTTCTATTAAAAATCTTTGTCCGTTCCAAATTTCTTTCCAGCTATTACGCTTTGCAAAGCATGAATTAGGGAAGGAAGAAGACTGATGAGAAAAAGAAGATGAAGGTTATAAACAATGAATCCAGTCATGGAAAGTTACAGTATTTCATCCGATGGTTGCATAGAAGACATTTTATTCCTTCCAATTATTGCCATATTTACATCTCCTGCTATGTTAATGTAATAATTACTGTTATTATCTATATACTGCTTTATACCATCTACTGGTATCATGATAAACTGTGAGAAGAGGTTGAGAGGAACTTGAGAACGTATTTTCTCAAAATAGAACATCTGCTTGCGATTACATGACGTCATTTCCAATTGTAGTATCCCAACAAAAGTGATCCACATAAGAAAATAGTCTGTCATAAAAATTTCGATAAAAACTAATGAAAAATTATTTTGAGAATAAAAACAATATTTGAAGCGTAAATATGCATATAAGAAAGCCAATGGCGACATCATGTTTTCAAATTATTAATTTTTTCACATAATTCTAGTGTTCATGTTATTCCTCCGCATAAATCTTCTGTTTGCTAACGTTTGCCAGAGACAGATCGTGATCGATGATCCTAAACTATGGTGTTTAATTGACAATTCTTATTTAAAGAAATTTATAAGATAATAGTACATGTATATAGATGATAAACAGTTTCACACACAGTATTTTCAGGGTTTGTCGTTCGAACAATTTTCTCATTGCTCACACTTGCTCCCAATGAGAAAATTGTTCCAACAACAAACCCTGAAAATGTGATAATCTATAATTGTTTGCAAGTGGTGTACATAGGTATGGTATGTGTGATAAAGATTACATGTACGTTTATCAATGAATCTGCTATTGAACATTAAGCAGACTTAGTAAAATGTAGTTTCTAAGGCAAATTGTTGGAAAGTGATTTGGTTTATAATATACTACTTCAACGTAGTACATTCCAGCAACAAAGTACTAGTACTTCTAATATTGGGAGAATATTGCTTTTTATTCCTGCCTCACCATCCGTCTCTTAATTTTTAAGCTGCTCTCTGCAGAGCCAAGCTGCTTATTGTTTTTGGTTGATGGCGTGGACGGAAATTTCTGGTGTATCTATATGTGCACGCATGCTCTGTCCTGACAGGTAGATATTATAAAATACCAAGAGAACAATGACTATATGTGCTAAATGTCATCAAGATGTTGAAGATGATCGAGTATCATTTTATCCTAATATGTTTTCATGTTTTAAGAAAAAAAAATATAAAACCGTTATACTGGCCAAACTGATTCAACTTCTATGTGTTAATAATATTAGCGAAATTGGTAAATTAGCAAGATATTTATATGTAGTATAAGCCAACAAAGCCAGAGTGTAGTTATAATTATTTTCATTATTTTATAAAGATGTTGCCTGTTTTTCATAATAACATAGGGTAGATAGATTGTACGTTGTACAAGTGTATGTTTCATGTTATCCAAATTATCATATGTTTTTACTTCTACTTATGGGCAAACAGGCCCACAGTAGTAAATGAACTTGACAGCAGGCCATCTTGGATTTTGACAATGAAAATTTGTAACCATTATATCTTGATATCTTATATCACTATATCTGGATAGATCTTTCTCAAATTCCATATGCAGGTTTCCCATGGTGCCTAGTTGTGCTGTATTATTTTGGAACTGATTGAAAAAAATGGCTGACAGGCAGCCATCTTGGATTTTGAAAATGAAAATTTGTTACCATTTTATCTTGAGAAGTACTGGATGGATCTTTCTCAAATTTAATATGTAGGTAATTCCCCATGGTGTCTAGGTGTGCTGTATCCTGAACATTTTTAGGTCACCTGTGACCTATTCCAAAGGGGAAATTATCCTAAATTTCAAAAATCTTCTTCTCCAGACTCAGAGGTACTACAACCTCTTTCTCTACAAAGATAGAAAGATCATCAGGGGCTTTGTTTAATTTGTAAATTTCAGTACCCCCGGCTATCCGTTCCCCTTCGGGGAAGGGGTAAAGTTTACTATAGTTTATATAGGGAAATAACACTTTTGGTAATATTTTTTCCATTTTTAGAAAGAAATTATTCCTACTTTGTCACAATCATCCTTGGAGAAAGATGGAATCAATTTGTAAAATTTTGATTCCTGTCCCTCCCCTGGGGCCAGGGCGGGGCACCAAAGGGGAAATTACCCTGAATTTCAAAAACCTTTCAAGACTCAGAGGTACTACAGCCTATTTCTCTACATGGATAGAAAGATAATCAGGGGCTTTGTTTAAGTTGTAAATTTCAGTACCCCCGGGCTCTAGATCTCCGTTCCCCCTCGGGGAGGGGATAAAGTTAACTATAGCTCATGTAGGGAAATAATACTTTGAGGTATATTTTGTCCTTGGGCCTCTTTTATGTTGATTTTATCATTGAAATTGAGCTACCATACCTACACTGTATAACATTACTCAGGTAACCGCTAAGGCCCTTGGGCCTCTTGTTTACCGTTATATCTTGACAAGTACTGGACGGATATTTCTCAAATTTGTTATGCAGGTTCCCCATATCTGTGCCCTTTAAATTTTGGGATTGATCAGAAAAATAAAATGGCTGACAGGCGGCCATACTGGATTTTGACAATGAAATTTTGTTTCAATTATATCTTAAGATTGACTACTGGAGGGATCCTTTCCAAATTTTATAAACATGTTTTGTTTGATCCCTGGTTTTTGCCAGGCGGCCATCTTGTATGTGACTATGAAAGTATGTTATGGTTATTTTTTTGGAATTTGGAACTAAAATATTAATTTTCAATGGAAATTCTAAGAACTAAGATTAAAACATAAATGAAAGTTAAAATAGTTAGAAGGAAAAAGATCTACCTTTCTAAGAATGAATGAAATATCATCGGTGGTGGTTATTTTGATTCAATTTCATGTTATGTAAACTGATCTAAGGTTTTTTGGAGTGGAAAATTTAAATGATTTATTAATCCTGCAGTTACAAGAACTTCTAATTAGACATACTCATTAAATATTTCAATATCCTGACTTTCTTTTAAACTTGCTCAAACAATTATCCTTATGTGGTGAGTGGCTTTGATGTCATACTGACATAATTCTAGTTTGATTTAAGACGTTTATTAATAAAAGAACGATTTATATTAGAAATATAATACTTTGTTATTTTTTAACACTTTCTGTTTCATGATTATCATCTTCTTTGTCAGACGGCTGTCATAAAGACCCCCCGAAATGAATGAATGTTAAACTTAAAACAAAGTAAATGTTTTATGTACAATCACTAAGATTCATGGACAATGCAAAATAACTTGTCGAAGATAGCAGTGAGAAAATTACCTCCAAACAGTTTCAACACAAACCTATTAAAAATACCGCTTGTTACTGTTTTATTTTTAAACATTTTACAAAAATGAAAAATATTGTTTTTGAGTGGCAGTCATCACTAACTGTCTGTCTTACGATTGTCATACAATTAAGAAACATTTGAATACATGGAGACCATTTACTGCTTTACAGATAATCAATATATTAATTTCTAACAAAACCATAGGGAAACAGGACCTGGTGAAAAAATAATGAAGAACAATGGAAAAGGAAAATTTAGTACCCAAAGTGTGATAAATATTTTACGCTGTCTGTTGTCTCTAGCAAACAGATGTAGCGTAAGGATAAGAAAGCAGGTTGTGCAGCTTGGGAAGAGGGTAAACAAGTTAAATAAGCATTTCCTTATGGCAAGCCAAAGTGGAAAAAAGTCCCCATTTATGGATATCAATAAATCGATTTATGGAATTCCATAATTATTTTTTAATTTCCATAATTCATTTATGGAAATCAATAAATCATTTTTGGATATCCAAAAATAGGTGATTTATTGATATTAGAAAATGAATTATGGATATCCATAAATGAATTGTGGAAATCCATAAATGAATTATGGATATCCATAAATGGGGACTTTTTTCCACTTTGGCTTGCCATATTTCCTGAACATGTTAGATCTAGTTTAAAATATTGTCCAGCAGCGCTTTGTCATAGAACTTGGGCTAGTAATGTTACATCTTCGCTAGCCAAGGGTTACGATCCGCACACTCATCTAGATCTTCACCCTTGGCATATAGAGACCACATTTCGTAAATCCCGCGACTAATGCTGTCTAATTTGATCAAGCTTGAATTTTTCACAGATCAACCGAATGAGATGTTCTTCCATGTTTACATTCATTGCTGAAGCTGTTTTGTTACACGCATTTTAATTGGTCGGTGATCATTACGTGTTTCAAAGGGGCATATATCGCACACCGACCGCTAGCTAGGTGGCAGACCTGCAGGGAGCTTTCAATTTTGCCATGATATTCCAGGGGTGTAGATTACATAGGTGATCGTAACCCCTGGATATCGAGGATGGTAAGGTTATATGATCACCTGGTTGAAAAGTAAGAATTTATAACGTGTATAAGGGAATCGTTACGTCATCCCTAATGCACAATAAATGAACAGAGTGTACTAGTACTGAAATATCAAAAAAAAAAGAACAGATCCAGCTCCGATTCGTGTTTTATAACCCACTGTTGCATTTGTAGTTGTTTATTCAATTTTTCCTCGTTGCTCCATTGCATTTTTTTCATGATCTAATTACTAAACAGAATAAACGTTAAATCCTTAAATGTAACAGGTAGTAAGTATACGATCTGTGCGTATGTATGTAGGATGTGATATCGCCTGTCTTTGTTACATGGACAAGTAGAAATGGAGAAACAAGTTAAGAGGCTCAAGGGCCTTAACAGTCATCTGACTACTGACTATCAATTAAAAGTACATCATACTAATGTGTGGTTGCACAATAATGTTACAAAAGGGCCGCATAGGTTGCCATGTCAAAGTTTTCTCGAACCATGAAAATAACAACACTTTAATGGACTCCTCTTCCTTACCACCCCACCAATTTTCTACTCAACTGATGGCGGCAATCTTGGATTTCGGACCAACCCGAAAAACAACAACACTTGGTCGGGGCCATCTCAGGATCGTTTCAGGTAAGTTTCAGCTCAATAGCACTCGTGGTCAGTGGAACTTGAGAAGAAATTTAAAATGTTAATTTTAATTAGCTCACCTGGTCTGAAGGCTTATGTCATAACGTGGCGTCAGTCGTCCGTCAACGATTTTTTAAACGACTTCTTCTCCATAACCACTGATAGGAAATCAACCTAATTTGGCAGGAAGCATCCTTAGGTGCTCAGGATTCAAAATTGTACGAATGGTAGGACTGACCGCCAGGGGGCTGAGGGATGGAGCCGAAAAGGGGTTATTTAGCTATATTGGTTTAATCGACTTCTCCATAAAAACCGATTAGAAATTAACTATATTTGGCAGGAAGCATCCCTAGGTGGTCAGGATTCAAAATTGTAATAATGGTGGGACTGACCCAATTATTAAGCTATATTGGTTTAAGCGACTTCTCTTTCAATACCACTGATTTGAAATCAAGCTTATTTGTCAGGAGGCATCCCTAGGTCCTCAGGATTCACTATTGAACCAATGGTAGGACTGACCCCCAAGGGGGCTGAGGAGCGGGGCCAAAATAAGGTTATTTAGCTATATTGGTTTTAGCGATTTCTTTTCCATAACAACTGATTGGAAATCAAGCTTATTTAGCAGGAAACATCCCTAGGTGCTCAGGATTCAAAATTGAACCAATGGTAGGACTGACCCCTCAAGGGACTAAGGAGCAGAGCCAAAACGAATTATTAAGCTATATTGTTATTAACCTGTTATTTGGCAGGAAGCATCTCGGTGCTCAGGATTCAAAATTGTAGTAATGGTTGGCCTGACCCCAAGGGGGCTGAGGGGCGGGGGCAAAATTAATTATTTAGCTTTATTGGTTTAAGCGACTTCTTCTCAACCAAGCAATGGTCATCAAATATATTATATCACTGGTAACATTCCTAGGTAGTATGGATTCAAGAATGTACTCATGGCTTGGCTGAGGGGCGGGGCCAAAAGGGGATACATTTGATCATATTGTGTTATTAACAACTTTTTCTTTAGAACTATGGACTGAATATCAATTAGTTCATTCATTCATTAGAGGTAGGGATTCAAAATTTCACAGATTGAGGGGATGAATCCCCCCTCCCTCCCCTCTTTGGGGCTGAGGGGTGGGGCCAAAAATATATTTCAATTTGATTAACAATGTAATATACCATTGCTGAGCATAAAGAGACGAACACAATCACGATATTATGATTGTTCCAGGGGCGTGCCCCGCACTTGCATAATCAACACCAGAGAAGTAACTTTTAATGGTTGAGATCCCTACCCCAAAACTATATATACATATGTACAATTGCTGGGCATGAAGAGACAATAACAAGGAGGATTTTAGATTTGGTCCTTGGGTCAGCCACGTCCTTGCAGACTTAAACCCTGTGTCACAACTTTAAAATTGTTGAGATCCCACCCTAAAACTATATAAAAAGTTGCTGGGCATAAGGAGACAAACCCCCTGGGGACCTAATTTCTTAATTGAACTTGAAAACAGTTGAGATACTCACCATAAAAAGATCCCAAGGACAGGGATATAAAGAAAGACCAATCCTTGAAGCATATCTGTATAAATCAAAAGTTAAGTAAATGGGTTTCAGCTCAATCCCTGTGGTGGAATTGAAGAAGAAGTTTAAGATGTAAAAAGTCTACAGACGGCGGAAGACGACAGACAAAGCACAGTGACTACTTCGGGTCAGATGACCTTAAAATACAGAAACTTGTACGTTGTAGTCCCTCATATAAATGACGACATGATAAGGAAGTTCATCGAGTTAAATGTCTGCAATTTGCATGTGCAAAGAATAGTTGACGTTCAAAAAACTGGCACTCTCTATGCATTTGTACGTAAAAAAAGTAGTTTGACCCCCCAACCTAAAACTAGAAAAGAAGTCGTTAATATGAATATCGCCAAATGGACTCCTTTTGGCCCCGCCCCTCCGGCCTCTTGGGGGTCAACCCCTTCATTTGTATAAATTTGAATCCCAGGGCTGCTAACGCTGAAATATGAATATTGTGCATTGCTTTAATCTAGAGAAGAAGTCGTTAATATGAATATTGCCAAATGGACCCCTTTTAGCTAAGCCCAATCATTCGCATCAATTTGAATCCCAGCAACCTAGGCACGCTTCCTACCAACTTTGATTAAATTCCGATCAGGGGTTATAAAGAAGAAGTCGATTGTTGACGGACGCTGGGTGACAAACGACGGACGCAACGGTATGGCATAAGCTCACCTTGGTCCTTTGCACCAGGTGAGCTAAAAAAGACAAAAGAAATTAAACATTTTATTAACATGCATTTTTCTTTTGAAAAAAAAATGTCAAGTAGCTGAAGATTAAGAACTAAACCCGTTACAGAAAACAAATATGAATAAAAAACACATTGAAGCAAATACATGTACAAATAGAATTGACAATCAATATATGTGGGAAAGGACACATGGGTTGTCCATGAATCACAGGGGCACCTTGCATTACAGAAGGAGCTTATGTCCACACATTCTTTTTGTAACACATCCATGTGACTGAAATAAATGACATGATGAGAACGTTGACTTGAGACCGTAGTGTTAAATACTGCCTGTCAGGTATTTGAAGTTTGACATATAGTTAGTTAGTAAGACGATCGACTGGGTTTACAAGAAACTCCACCACCAAGGGAAACGTCTCCTGTTTTCCAATCTGGTGGAGAATCCGTCGACGACCTGTATGACCCCGTTGGTGGCTGTCAGATCACACTCTGTCACGGTGGCGCGGCCGATGGTGGAAACACCATACATGGAATTCACTGATACTGTTTTCCCATTAAGAGGTCGTAGGTAAGAAATTCCCGAGATAAACCAATTTTGGATGGCCTTGCAACAAACAATTCCTACAAATAAACCAACACAAACGTACATTTCTGTATACATCCTTTTCTACATACAGTCGAACATCATTATCTCGAACTCGTTTAACTTGAAGACCTACTTAGCTGGAAATATTACTTTGTTTCCGGCCGATATTCTTCTTTATTTCAATAACTAAAACTCTAAATCTCGAAGTAAAATATCGATCCCAATGAAAATGTAGTAATGAAAATTCACATGCTAAACCAAACGATAACCACTTGATTGCTATTCGAAGCAAGCAAAATCGACGATCTGTAATGACTAGTGGTAAGTTTCATGCTTGAAATAACCACAATTCGTGAACTTTATGAATGTGTGACTTACGTTGAAATACATTTCCAAATATCAGTTTTTCAATCATCCGGGTGTTGTTCTCTCGTAAAACATCTATTACGTCCTGGGGTAATTGGGTGAACGCCTGTGGAAACCAATAGTAGCACGTCAATGAACGTATTGTGTAACAAAGTGGGACTTAGATTTGCTGCTGAGGTGTACAAAATCTGGCTTAAAATGAAACACCGGACACAAGGTGTTTGCAATTAGTATAACCGTACCAATAGTAATAAGTTAGCGGTAATTAGTTCGCGCGGGGTTCATAGGTGGTCTATGGGGCAGTGATCTAACGGTAAGATTAGGATCTATCAAACAGCTTCCACATGTCGATCAGAGTGTTAGAAGAGTAGAAATGTAATTGCAGTCATCTTCAGAGCGTTACATATATGGTAAACTCGGGAGGGGATTGCACTTTGCACACGACCCTCTAGATTCTGGGAGGGATAAAAAGGGGTTTGGTATAAGGGATGAGGCAGAGCGATACAGACCACGGGAATGGACGGACCGACAATAACTAACACCTGGAGGAACCGATGAATAAAACTACAGAACTTAACCAACAACAGTTTGTCAATCTTGCTTTGTTACAAGAGGTCGATTTTGTTTTTATGTATTGTTCAAGATTCTGATTTCATCCAGGAGAAGTGGCAAAACTTTAATATGTAGAAGAAATACTGATCATCCGTTAGGACTTCGTTATATATCGATTCATTAACAAAGTAATTCGCTATGAAAATATCGTACCTCGTTGGTTAGAGCTAAGACAGTCAATGGGTCGTCCTCCTGTAGTCTTTGTTCCAAATGCATCAGTCGTATTAACTCCACGAACCTCGAGAAACGGGGCTCCTGTCTGAGGATGTTCATGACACTGTCACTAGGGGGCGTCAGCACCTGTCGTAATAAACATCAGGTAAACAGTTCACGATAGTTCTTGCAGATCTCTATATACTTATACCGAAGAAAGTAAGGAGAACAAGACGTTCTAGAATGTTGAAACTGCGGGTCATTAAGTTGTCAAATATTTGTAAATGTTTGAGATTACTAGCAGAACGTTTAGGAAACTTGTAGAAGACTGCAGATGTATACCTTTTGAAGGTAAAAGTATAACATTCTGATATTATTTCAAATACACTAAAACTCCTTCATTACGTGCAAAACAATCATGACAAATGTATTACCTGGTCGACAAAATGGACGACACCGTTGCAAATTCTGGCGGAGCTGCTTACGATGGGGACACACTGAGCCAACCCAGGTGATTCATGTCGCTGAAAGTAGAGAGCAGATACGTCAATACTAGTTATGTTAATACCACCTTTATGCGATACGAGCCGCGACATAGACAAACAAAAATGTTCGGAAGGACTTTAAAACACCTACAGAATTAATTGGAGACTGCATCCACGATATTTACCGAAACCTGCTTCTATTGTGAAAATGCTGGTATTTGAAACGTATCTGAGTAGGGATTACATGTTACTCCACTGAAACGTATCAAAGTAGGGTATTACATGTTACTCCACTGAAACGTATCTAAGTTGGGTATTACATGTTACTTCACTGAAACGTATCTGAGTAGGGGATTACATGTTACTTCACTGAAACGTATCAAAGTAGGGGATTACATGTTACTTCACTGAAACGTATCAAAGTAGGGGATTACATGTTACTTCACTGAAACGTATCTAAGTAGGGTATTACATGTTACTTCACTGAAACGTATCAAAGTAGGGTATTACATGTTACTTCACTGAAACGTATCTAAGTAGGGTATTACATGTTACTCCACTGAAACGTATCTGAGTAGGGTATTACATGTTACTCCACTGAAACGTATCTGAGTAGGGTATTACATGTTACTCCACTGAAACGTATCTAAGTAGGGTATTACATGTTACTTCACTGAAACGTATCTAAGTAGGGGATTACATGTTACTTCACTGAAACGTATCTGAGTAGGGTATTACATGTTACCCCACTGAAACGTATCTGAGTAGGGGATTACATGTTACTCCACTGAAACGTATCGAAGTAGGGGATTACATGTTACTTCACTGAAACGTATCAAAGTAGGGTATTACATGTTACTCCACTGAAACGTATCTGAGTAGGGGATTACATGTTACTTCACTGAAACGTATCAAAGTAGGGGATTACATGTTACTTCACTGAAACGTATCTGAGTAGGGTATTTCATGTTACTCAACTGAAACGTATCTAAGTAGGGGATTACATGTTACTCCACTGAAACGTATCTGAGTAGGGTATTACATGTTACTCCACTGAAACGTATCTGAGTAGGGGATTACATGTTACTTCACTGAAACGTATCTGAGTAGGGTATTTCATGTTACTCAACTGAAACGTATCTAAGTAGGGGATTACATGTTACTCCACTGAAACGTATCAAAGTAGGGTATTACATGTTACTCCACTGAAACGTATCTAAGTAGGGGATTACATGTTACTCCACTGAAACGTATCTAAGTAGGGTATTACATGTTACTTCACTGAAACGTATCTAAGTAGGGAATTACATGTTACTTCACTGAAACGTATCTGAGTAGGGGATTACATGTTACTTCACTGAAACGTATCTAAGTAGGGTATTACATGTTACTCCACTGAAACGTATCTAAGTAGGGGATTACATGTTACTCCACTGAAACGTATCTGAGTAGGGTATTACATGTTACTCCACTGAAACGTATCTAAGTAGGGGATTACATGTTACTCCACTGAAACGTATCAAAGTAGGGTATTACATGTTACTCCACTGAAACGTATCTGAGTAGGGGATTACATGTTACTCCACTGAAACGTATCTAAGTAGGGGATTACATGTTACTTCACTGAAACGTATCTGAGTAGGGGATTACATGTTACTCCACTGAAACGTATCTAAGTAGGGGATTACATGTTACTTCACTGAAACGTATCTGAGTAGGGTATTACATGTTACTTCACTGAAACGTATCTGAGTAGGGTATTACATGTTACTCCACTGAAACGTATCTGAGTAGGGGATTACATGTTACTTCACTGAAACGTATCAAAGTAGGGTATTACATGTTACTCCACTGAAACGTATCTGAGTAGGGGATTACATGTAACTCCACTGAAACGTATCTGAGTAGGGTATTACATGTTACTTCAATGAAACGTATCTAAGTAGGGGATTACATGTTACTTCACTGAAACGTATCTGAGTAGGGGATTACATGTTACTCAACTGAAACGTATCTGAGTAGGGGATTACATGTTACTTCACTGAAACGTATCAAAGTAGGGGATTACATGTTACTTCACTGAAACGTATCTGAGTAGGGGATTACATGTTACTCCACTGAAACGTATCTGAGTAGGGTATTACATGTTACTTCACTGAAACGTATCTGAGTAGGGTATTACATGTTACTTCACTGAAACGTATCTGAGTAGGGTATTACATGTTACTCCACTGAAACGTATCTAAGTAGGGTATTACATGTTACTCCACTGAAACGTATCTAGTAGGGGATTACATGTTACTCCACTGAAACGTATCTAGTAGGGGATTACATGTTACTCCACTGAAACGTATCTGAGTAGGGTATTACATGTTACTTCACTGAAACGTATCTAGTAGGGGATTACATGTTACTCCACTGAAACGTATCTAGTAGGGGATTACATGTTACTCCACTGAAACGTATCTGAGTAGGGTATTACATGTTACTTCACTGAAACGTATCTGAGTAGGGTATTACATGTTACTTCACTGAAACGTATCAAAGTAGGGTATTACATGTTACTCCACTGAAACGTATCTAAGTAGGGGATTACATGTTACTCCACTGAAACGTATCTGAGTAGGGTATTACATGTTACTTCACTGAAACGTATCTGAGTAGGGTATTACATGTTACTTCACTGAAACGTATCAAAGTAGGGTATTACATGTTACTCCACTGAAACGTATCTAAGTAGGGGATTACATGTTACTTCACTGAAACGTATCTAAGTAGGGGATTACATGTTACTCCACTGAAACGTATCTAAGTAGGGGATTACATGTTACTCCACTGAAACGTATCTAAGTAGGGTATTACATGTTACTCCACTGAAACGTATCTAAGTAGGGGATTACATGTTACTTCACTGAAACGTATCAAAGTAGGGGATTACATGTTACTTCACTGAAACGTATCTGAGTAGGGGATTACATGTTACTCCACTGAAACGTATCTAAGTAGGGTATTACATGTTACTCCACTGAAACGTATCTAAGTAGGGGATTACATGTTACTTCACTGAAACGTATCAAAGTAGGGGATTACATGTTACTTCACTGAAACGTATCTGAGTAGGGGATTACATGTTACTCCACTGAAACGTATCTAAGTAGGGGATTACATGTTACTCCACTGAAACGTATCAAAGTAGGGTATTACATGTTACTTCACTGAAACGTATCAAAGTAGGGTATTACATGTTACTCCACTGAAACGTATCAAAGTAGGGTATTACATGTTACTCCACTGAAACGTATCAAAGTAGGGGATTACATGTTACTTCACTGAAACGTATCAAAGTAGGGGATTACATGTTACTTCACTGAAACGTATCAAAGTAGGGGATTACATGTTACTCCACTGAAACGTATCTGAGTAGGGTATTACATGTTACTTCACTGAAACGTATCTAAGTTGGGTATTACATGTTACTCCACTGAACGTATCTGAGTAGGGTATTACATGTTACTCCACTGAAACGTATCTAAGTAGGGGATTACATGTTACTTCACTGAAACGTATCAAAGTAGGGTATTACATGTTACTCCACTGAAACGTATCTAAGCAGGGTATTACATGTTACTCCACTGAAACGTATCTAAGTAGGGGATTACATGTTACTCCACTGAAACGTATCAAAGTAGGGTATTACATGTTACTCCACTGAAACGTATCTAAGTAGGGGATTACATGTTACTCCACTGAAACGTATCTAAGTAGGGTATTACATGTTACTTCACTGAAACGTATCTAAGTAGGGAATTACATGTTACTTCACTGAAACGTATCTGAGTAGGGGATTACATGTTACTTCACTGAAACGTATCTAAGTAGGGTATTACATGTTACTCCACTGAAACGTATCTAAGTAGGGGATTACATGTTACTCCACTGAAACGTATCTGAGTAGGGTATTACATGTTACTCCACTGAAACGTATCTAAGTAGGGGATTACATGTTACTCCACTGAAACGTATCAAAGTAGGGTATTACATGTTACTCCACTGAAACGTATCTGAGTAGGGGATTACATGTTACTCCACTGAAACGTATCTAAGTAGGGGATTACATGTTACTTCACTGAAACGTATCTGAGTAGGGGATTACATGTTACTCCACTGAAACGTATCTAAGTAGGGGATTACATGTTACTTCACTGAAACGTATCTGAGTAGGGTATTACATGTTACTTCACTGAAACGTATCTGAGTAGGGTATTACATGTTACTCCACTGAAACGTATCTGAGTAGGGGATTACATGTTACTTCACTGAAACGTATCAAAGTAGGGTATTACATGTTACTCCACTGAAACGTATCTGAGTAGGGGATTACATGTAACTCCACTGAAACGTATCTGAGTAGGGTATTACATGTTACTTCAATGAAACGTATCTAAGTAGGGGATTACATGTTACTTCACTGAAACGTATCTGAGTAGGGGATTACATGTTACTCAACTGAAACGTATCTGAGTAGGGGATTACATGTTACTTCACTGAAACGTATCAAAGTAGGGGATTACATGTTACTTCACTGAAACGTATCTGAGTAGGGGATTACATGTTACTCCACTGAAACGTATCTGAGTAGGGTATTACATGTTACTTCACTGAAACGTATCTGAGTAGGGTATTACATGTTACTTCACTGAAACGTATCTGAGTAGGGTATTACATGTTACTCCACTGAAACGTATCTAAGTAGGGTATTACATGTTACTCCACTGAAACGTATCTAGTAGGGGATTACATGTTACTCCACTGAAACGTATCTAGTAGGGGATTACATGTTACTCCACTGAAACGTATCTGAGTAGGGTATTACATGTTACTTCACTGAAACGTATCTAGTAGGGGATTACATGTTACTCCACTGAAACGTATCTAGTAGGGGATTACATGTTACTCCACTGAAACGTATCTGAGTAGGGTATTACATGTTACTTCACTGAAACGTATCTGAGTAGGGTATTACATGTTACTTCACTGAAACGTATCAAAGTAGGGTATTACATGTTACTCCACTGAAACGTATCTAAGTAGGGGATTACATGTTACTCCACTGAAACGTATCTGAGTAGGGTATTACATGTTACTTCACTGAAACGTATCTGAGTAGGGTATTACATGTTACTTCACTGAAACGTATCAAAGTAGGGTATTACATGTTACTCCACTGAAACGTATCTAAGTAGGGGATTACATGTTACTTCACTGAAACGTATCTAAGTAGGGGATTACATGTTACTCCACTGAAACGTATCTAAGTAGGGGATTACATGTTACTCCACTGAAACGTATCTAAGTAGGGTATTACATGTTACTCCACTGAAACGTATCTAAGTAGGGGATTACATGTTACTTCACTGAAACGTATCAAAGTAGGGGATTACATGTTACTTCACTGAAACGTATCTGAGTAGGGGATTACATGTTACTCCACTGAAACGTATCTAAGTAGGGTATTACATGTTACTCCACTGAAACGTATCTAAGTAGGGGATTACATGTTACTTCACTGAAACGTATCAAAGTAGGGGATTACATGTTACTTCACTGAAACGTATCTGAGTAGGGGATTACATGTTACTCCACTGAAACGTATCTAAGTAGGGGATTACATGTTACTCCACTGAAACGTATCAAAGTAGGGTATTACATGTTACTTCACTGAAACGTATCAAAGTAGGGTATTACATGTTACTCCACTGAAACGTATCAAAGTAGGGTATTACATGTTACTCCACTGAAACGTATCAAAGTAGGGGATTACATGTTACTTCACTGAAACGTATCAAAGTAGGGGATTACATGTTACTTCACTGAAACGTATCAAAGTAGGGGATTACATGTTACTCCACTGAAACGTATCTGAGTAGGGTATTACATGTTACTTCACTGAAACGTATCTAAGTTGGGTATTACATGTTACTCCACTGAACGTATCTGAGTAGGGTATTACATGTTACTCCACTGAAACGTATCTAAGTAGGGGATTACATGTTACTTCACTGAAACGTATCAAAGTAGGGTATTACATGTTACTCCACTGAAACGTATCTAAGCAGGGTATTACATGTTACTCCACTGAAACGTATCTAAGTAGGGGATTACATGTTACTCCACTGAAACGTATCAAAGTAGGGTATTACATGTTACTTCACTGAAACGTATCAAAGTAGGGGATTACATGTTACTTCACTGAAACGTATCTAAGTAGGGTATTACATGTTACTTCACTGAAACGAATCTAAGTAGGGGATTACACGTTACTCCACTGAAACGTATCTGAGTAGGGGATTACATGTTACTCCACTGAAACGTATCTGAGTAGGGTATTACATGTTACTTCACTGAAACGTATCTGAGTAGGGTATTACATGTTACTCCACTGAAACGTATCTGAGTAGGGGATTACATGTTACTCCACTGAAGTATGAGATGCCTACTACTTGTCAATTGACGTGAATTCATGAAGTATGTACGTGATTTTGTACTTATATTCCTGTCTTCGGAAAGCGACATTAAGAAAAAAATCAATTTCAACTTATAGAGTGTTAGTGAACTGATAATCATCTTTAGGCTAAAGATTAATACAATTATTAGACTTCTTTAATTTCAAGTTACCATTTCCAAATACTTGTTGATGCGGATTACTTTGCCTTCATTGAAGGTGCTCAGCCGTTGGTTGTTGTAGAAAAGTTTGGCTGGGTGGTCGCCGGAAGTGACGTGATAAGTAAGTAAATCCCTGAGAGTAGATGTGTCGTTCATCAGTGCGTGAAGTACGGTCGGATCTACTTTCTGTTGATACACAATGTGGATAATTATTAATATTTACTTGTTGCTTCAATGTATAAGTAACATGTGTTTACAAATTAGAAGTAATTCTCATCCGTTCAATGTATATTCCCTGTGCAATTTCAACCGAAGTATGACTTGAACATCTCTGTCTGTTCAGAGACGTTTGAGATTCTGAATACCAATAATATACACTGTATATTACTAACTAACGTATACATACTGCTAGTGCTTCAGTTGTCGGTGCGAACATTGTGACTTCCCGCGCGTTCCTTAAACCATCCTCCAGGCCGGCATGGCGAACCAGATCCACCAACTGTGGAACTTTATTATGAATAATGTCCAGCACACCCATAGCTTACAATAGAACAAAATAGGAATTGATCAAAGCATCTTTCCTGAGGAAGCCTATGTAATGTGCTTCGCCCCCTCCCTCTCCTTAATAACATGCTTCAAATGCCGAAGTTTCATGTTGTTTCTTTATTGTGTGACAAAGTCAATGTAACTGCGTTGACGAATCACTTTATTATGTCCTAAACATTTTTTTAAGTCGATTAAAAATATCAAAAAGTATCGGTATACCTTCACATGAATATTGCCACGGGTGATATTATTTATATAATGTTCAGCAAGAGGGCAACAGATAATGCACCCTTACGTAACGTTGGCTGCTAAAACATGCTAAATTTAGATTACAACCTACCGCGGTCCATGAAGAGGACCTGGTCGATGAGGTGGATGACGCCATTAGTAGCCATGATATCCGAAGCCACAATCTGATGGTTCTGTACAAAGAGCTTGTCGTCCTCGTCCCTTGTCAGGTACAAGTACGAGTCGAGCAAGTTGCGCGTTCTCGACGGACCCTGGACGGCGGCGGAACATATAACGTGCGGAAGCACGTGGTTCTGCAGCACCTCTTGAAACAAATCATTCACCCAAATTACATCAACTATATGTTAAAGAAACATTTATGCAAAATCCTAAAAGCCTATCCGTCCAAATATTGGTGCTTTTCTATGCGGATTCAGCGATATGATTATTTTCTGATCGGTAGGCTCTCAAAAATGTATGCACCAAACATTTAATCACTTTACTGAAACTATACATCAGTGCGTTTTTTGTTCTTCAAAGTGTAGTTAATCGGTCAGAACTTACGACGGTATAAACAAGATTCCAATGTCTCTGCTGTATCATATATCTAAACATAAGCATACCCTTGAGACATCTTGATTGGTTGAAAACCCTGTCTAGTAACCCTCTGTCTAACTGACGGAACGCCGCGTCGGTTGGGGCGTATATGGTGAAATGTCCATCCTCGCGCAGTGTCGAGCTTAATGCGGTACGTCCAAGAGCTACCAAATGATATCAAAGCATAATATATTGGTAAAGAGAATCCTGTATTATCTAATCAACTCCTCCAAGTAGCGTGCTACAACTAGTAAACAATGTCGCCTTTCCGATATGACATGTCATTATCGCAATGAATGACAAAAAGATGGGATCACAAACTGTTTGATATTTTAACAGAAATATAGATGACTTTGGACGAAATCTTTCGATATATTTGTTGTTTATAAGATTATCAGCTTAATAGTAATAAAGGTTTTAGAGGGTAATGAATCTGAGAATACGTTTCGGACAGCATTATATGTATATTAACAGGACTTTGATGACACGTTTACACTAAGTCCTACCGGTTTTGAGGTAGGTGAGATTAGGGTCCTCGGAGATAATGTCGGTGATTGACTTGGTGACAGGATTCAGAACTTGCTCTACCACGTGGATCACGCCGTTGGTCGCCATGTTGTCCGCGGACGTCACTCGCTGGCAGTTTGCCAACATCACCTGTTCAGAATAGTAAAAGTTGCTATATGACGTAAGTTAAAGTACCTAAACAGCAGATTTAAGGCCACCTCGATAATGTGACCAATCCTAACGCTTGTAAATAATATGATCATTCCTAACGCTTGTAATAATGTGACCATTCCTAACGCTTGTAATAATGTGACCATTCCAAACGCTTGTAAATAATATGATCATTCCTAACGCTTGTAATAGTGTGACCATTCCTAACGCTTGTAATAATGTGATCATTCCAAACGCTTGTAAATACTATGATAATTCCTAACGCTTGTAATAGTGTGACCATTCCTAACGCTTGTAATAATGTGATCATTCCTAACGCTTGTAATAATGTGATCATTCTTAACGCTTGTAATAATGTGACCAATCCTAACGCTTGTGATAATGTGATCATTCCTAACGCTTGTAATAATGTGACCAATCCTAACGCTTGTAATAATATGATAATTCCTAACGCTTGTAATAATGTGACCAATCCTAACGCTTGTAATAATGTGATCATTCCTAACGCTTGTAATAATGTGACCAATCCTAACGCTTGTAATAATGTGATCATTCCTAACGCTTGTAATAATGTGATCATTCTTAACGCTTGTAATAATGTGATCATTCTTAACGCTTGTAATAATGTGATCATTCCAAACGCTTGTAATAATGTTATCATTCTTAACGCTTGTAATAATGTGATCATTCCTAACGCTTGTAATAATGTAATCATTCCTAACGCTTGTAATAATGTGATCATTCCTAACGCTTGTAATAATGTGATCATTCCTAACGCTTGTAATAATGTGACCATTCCTAACGCTTGTAATAATGTGATCATTCCTAACGCTTGTAATAATGTGACCATTCTTAGCGCTAGTAATAATGTGACCATTATTAGCGCTAGTAATAATGTGACCATTCTTAGCTCCAGGAATAATGTGACCATTCTTAGCGCTAGTAATAATGTGACCATTCTTAGCGCTAGTTATAATGTGACCATTCTTAGCGCTAGGAATAATGTGACCATTCTTAGCGCTAGTTATAATGTGACCATTCTTAGCGCTAGTAATAATGTGACCATTCTTAGCGTTAGGAATAATGTGACCATTCTTAGCGCTAGTAATAATGTGACTATTCCTAATGCTTGTAATAATGTGACCATTCCTAACGCTTGTAATAATGTGATCATTCCTAACGCTTGTAATAATGTGATCATTCCTAACGCTTGTAATAATGTGACCATTCCTAACGCTTGTAATAATGTGACCATTTCTAACGCTTGTAATAATGTGATAATTCCTTACGCTTGTAATAATGTGATCATTCCTAACGCTTGTAATAATGCGATCATTCCTAACGCTTGTAATAATGTGATTATTCCTAACGCTTGTAATAGTGTGACCATTTCTAACGCTTGTTATAGTGCGACCATTCCTAACGCTTGTAATAATGTGATTATTCCTAACGCTTGTAATAGTGTGACCATTTCTAACGCTTGTAATAGTGTGACCATTCCTAACGCTTGTAATAATGTGATTATTCCTAACGCTTGTAATAGTGTGACCATTCCTAACGCTTGTAATAATGTGACCATTCCTAACGCTTGTAATAATGTGACCATTCCTAACGCTTGCAATAGTGTGACCATTTCTAACGCTTGTCATACTGTGACCATTCCTAACGCTTGTAATAATGTGATCATTCCTAACGCTTGTAATAATGTGATCATTCCTAACGCTTGTAATAATGTGACCATTTCTAACGCTTGTAATAGTGTGACCATTCCTAACGCTTGTAATAGTGTGACCATTTCTAACGCTTGTTATAGTGTGACCATTCCTAACGCTTGTAATAATGTGATTATTCCTAACGCTTGTAATAATGTGATCATGCCTAACGCTTGTAATAATGTGATTATTCCTAACGCTTGTGATAATGTGATTATTCCTAACGCTTGTAATAATGTGATCATGCCTAACGCTTGTAATAATGTGATTATTCCTAACGCTTGTAATAATGTGATCATTCCTAACGCTTGTAATAACGTGATTATTCCTAACGCTTGTAATAGTGTGACCATTCTTAACGCTTGTAATAATGTGATTATTCCTAACGCTTGTGATAATGTGATCATTCCTAACGCTTGTAATAATGTGATCATTCCTAACGCTTGTAATAATGTGACCAATCCTAACGCTTGTGATAATGTGACATTTCTAACGCTTGTAATAGTGTGACCATTCCTAACGCTTGTGATAATGTGACATTTCTAACGCTTGTAATAGTGTGACCATTCCTAACGCTTGTAATAATGTGACCATTCCTAACGCTTGTAATAATGTGACCAATCCTAACGCTTGTGATAATGTGACCATTCCTAACGCTTGTAATAATGTGATCATTCTTAACGCTTGTAATAATGTGACCATTCCTAACGCTTGTAATAATGTGACTATTCCTAACGCTTGTAATAATGTGATCATTCCTAACGCTTTTTATAGTGTGACCATTCTTAGCGCTAGTAATAATGTGACCATTCTTAGCGCTAGGAATAATGTGACATTTCTAACGCTTGTAATAGTGTGACCAATCCTAACGCTTGTAATAATGTGACCAATCCTAACGCTTGTAATAATGTGATCATTCCTAACGCTTATAATAATGTGACCAATCCTAACACTTGTAATAATGTTACCACTCCTAACGCTTGTAATAATATGATAATTCCTAACGCTTGTAATAATGTGATCATTCCTAACGCTTGTAATAATGTGATCATTCTTAACGCTTGTAATAATGTGATCATTCCTAACCCTTGTAATAATGTGATCATTCTTAACGCTTGTAATAATGTCATCATTCCTAATCCTTGTAATAATGTGATCATTCTTAACGCTTGTAATAATGTGATCATTCCTAACCCTTGTAATAATGTGATCATTCCTAACGCTTCTAAATTATGTGATTATTCCTAACGCTTGTAATAATGTGACCATTTCTAACGCTCGTAATAATGTGACCACTCCTAATGCTTGTAATAATGTGACCATTTCTAACGCTTGTAATAATGTGACCATTTCTAACGCTTGTGATAATGTGACCATTTCTAACGCTCGTAATAATGTGACCACTCCTAATGCTTGTAAATAATGTGACCATTCCTTGAAAATAATGTAAATAATATGACCACAAACGTTCGTAAAAGTTGGAATAAGTTATTTGAGTCACCTGTTCTAAAAATACTTTCACCGTTGCATAAGATCATCATATTGAATACAGTGATTATTATTAAAACAGACTAGATACTGCTCCACTAAGACCACGAACACACGGCAGTAGGTTTGTGACATTATCGAGATATCCACTACAACATAATCATCTATCTACCTTGGTGTCCGTATTGTCATAAAAGTTGATACGAATCTTTGAGTTGAATGGACTGAGCGTGTCTATCAGCTGTTCATCATACATTGATGACGTTGTGGAGACGTCAGTGGTCAGATGTCCTAACATAACGCCGGCTACCTTAGCGGTCAGTTTGTCTACCATCGCATTAGAAACCATGACGACGGATCCCATGTCCTGCATCAAATATAAAATATTATCAGACAAAACTTATAGAACAATATCAAACCCATGTTCTAAAACGAAAATCAATATACTGAACCAACCTTTTTATCTTACAACAGATAAACAATGTATAGCAACAAACAACCCGTATCTCATAAACAACCCATATAAAACAGAAAAAAACAATGTCAAACATAAGGGTATCCTTAAACCTGTTACTACAGTAGGGGCACTACCATAAACATGTAACTACAACAGGGGCATCACCATCAACATGTAACTACAACAGAGGCACCACCATCAACATGTAACTACAACAGAGGCACCACCATCAACATGTAACTACAATAGAGGCACCACCATCAACATGTAACTACAACAGAGGCACCACCATCAATATGTAACTACAACAGAGGCACCACCATCAACATGTAACTACAACAGAGGCATCACCATCAACATGTAACTACAACAGAGGCATCACCATCAATATGTAACTACAACAGAGGCACCACCATCAACATGTAACTACAACAGAGGCATCACCATCAATATGTAACTACAACAGAGGCACCACCATCAACATGTAACTACAACAGAGGCATCACCATCAATATGTAACTACAACAGAGGCACCACCATCAACATGTAACTACAACAGAGGCACCACCATACACATGTTACTACAATAGAGGCACCACCATAAAACATGTTACTACAACAGAGGCACCACCATAAAACATGTTACTACAACAGAGGCACCACCATAAACATGTTACTACAGTAGAGGCACCACCATAAAACATGTTACTACAACAGAGGCACCACCATCAACATGTTACTACAGTAGAGGCACCACTATAAACATGTTACTACAGTAGAGGCACCACCATCAAACACGTTACTACAAAAGAGGCACCACCATACACATGTAACTACAATAGAGGCACCACCATAAAACATGTTACTACAATAGAGTCACCACTATAAAACATGTTACTACAATAGAGGCACCACCATAAACATGTTACTACAATAGAGGCACCACCATAAAACATGTTACTACAGTAGAGGCACAACCATAAAACATGTTACTACAATAGAGGCACCACTATAAACATGTTACTACAATAGAGACACCACCATAAAACACGTTACTACAACAGAGGCACAACCATAAAACATGTAACTACAACAGAGGCACCACCATAAAACATGTAACTACAACAGAGGCACCACCATAAACATGTTACTACAATAGAGGCACTACCATAAAACATGTTACTACAGTAGAGGCACCACTATAAACATGTTACTACAGTAGAGGCACTACCATCAAACATGTTACTACAACAGAGGCACCACCATCAAACATGTTACTACAGTAGAGGCACCACTATAAACATGTTACTACAGTAGAGGCACCACCATCAAACATGTTACTACAATAGAGGCACCACCATCAAACACGTTACTACAGTAGAGGCACCACCAAAAACATGTTACTACAGTAGAGGCACCACTATAAACATGTTACTACAGTAGAGGCACCACCATCAAACACGTTACTACAGTAGAGGCACCACCAAAAACATGTTACTACAACAGAGGTAACACCATAAACATGTTACTACAATAGAGTCACCACCAAAAACATGTTACTACAACAGAGGCACCACCAACAACATGTTACTACAGTAGAGGCACCACCATCAACATGTTACTACAATAGAGGCACCACCATAAACATGTTACTACAACAGAGGCACCACCAAAAACATGGTACTACAACAGAGGCACCACCATAAACATGTTACTACAACAGAGGCACCACCAAAAACATGTTACTACAAGAGAGGCACCACCATAAACATGTTACTACAACAGAGGCACCACCAACAACATGTTACTACAATAGAGGCACCACCATCAACATGTTACTACAATAGAGGCACCACCATAAACATGTTACTACAACAGAGGCACCACCAAAAACATGGTACTACAACAGAGGCACCACCATAAACATGTTACTACAATAGAGGCACTACCATAAAACACGTTACTACAACAGAGGCACTACCATAAACATGTTACTACAATAGAGGCACTACCATAAAACATGTTACTACAACAGAGACACCACCATAAAACACGTTACTACAATAGAGGCACTACCATAAACACGTTACTACAATAGAGGCACTACCATAAACATGTTACTACAACAGAGACACCACCATAAAACACGTTACTACAACAGAGACACCACCATAAAACACGTTACTACAATAGAGGCACTACCATAAACACGTTACTACAATAGAGGCACTACCATAAACATGTTACTACAATAGAGGCACTACCATAAAACACGTTACTACAATAGAGGCACTACCATAAAACATGTTACTACAACAGAGGCACCACCATAAAACATGTTACTACAGTAGAGGCACCACCATAAACATGTTACTACAACAGAGACACCACCATAAAACATGTTACTACAACAAAAGCACCACCATAAAACATGTTACTACAATAGAGGCACCACTATAAAACATGTTACTACAACAAAAGCACCACCATAAAACATATTACTACAATAGAGGCACCACCATAAACACGTTACTACAATAGAGGCACTACCATAAAACACGTTACTAAAATAGAGGCACTACCATAAAACATGTTACTACAACAGAGGCACCACCATAAAACATGTTACTACAACAGAGGCACTACCATAAACACGTTACTACAATAGAGGCACTACCATAAAACAGGTAACTACAATAGAGGCACTACCATAAACATGTTACTACAATAGAGGCACTACCATAAACATGTTACTACAGTAGAGGCACCACCATAAACATGTTACTACAGTAGAGGAACCACCATAAACATGTTACTACAATAGAGGCACTACCATAAACATGTTACTACAGTAGAGGCACCACCATAAACATGTTACTACAATAGAGGCACCACCAAAAACATGTGACTACAATAGAGGCACCACCATAAAACATGTTACTACAACAGAGACACCACCATAAAACATGTTACTACAACAGAGACACTACTATAAAACATGTTACTACAACAGAGGCACCACCATAAAACATGTTACTACAGTGGAGGCACCACCATAAAACATGTTACTACAACAGAGGCACCACCATAAAACATGTTACTACAACAGAGGCACCACCATAAAACATGTTACTACAGTGGAGGCACCACCATAAAACATGTTACTACAACAGAGACACCACCATAAACATGTTACTACAACAGAGGCACCACCATAAAACATGTTACTACAACAGAGGCACCACCATAAAACATGTTACTACAACAGAGGCACCACCATAAAACATGTTACTACAACAGAGGCACCACCATAAAACATGTTACTACAGTGGAGGCACCACCATAAAACATGTTACTACAACAGAGGCAACACCATAAAACATGTTACTACAATAGAGGCACCACCATAAAACATGTTACTACAATAGAGGCACCACCATAAAACAGGTAACTACAATAGAGGCACCACCATAAAACATGTTACTACAGTGGAGGCACCACCATAAAACATGTTACTACAACAGAGGCACCACCATAAAACATGTTACTACAGTGGAGGCACCACCATAAAACATGTTACTACAACAGAGGCACCACCATAAAACATGTTACTACAACAGAGGCACCACCATAAACATGTTACTACAATAGAGGCACCACCATAAACATGTTACTACAACAGAGGCACCACCATAAAACATGTTACTACAATAGAGGCACTACTATAAAACATGTTACTACAATAGAGGCACCACCATAAAACATGTTACTACAACAGAGGCACCACCATAAACATGTTACTACAACAGAGGCACCACCATAAAACACGTTACTACAACAGAGGCACCACCATAAAACATGTTACTACAATAGAGGCACCACCATAAAACATGTAACTACAATAGAGGCACCACCATAAAACATGTTACTACAATAGAGGCACTACCATAAACATGTTACTACAGTAGAGGCACTACCATAAACATGTTACTACAATAGAGGCACCACCATAAACATGTTACTACAGTAGAGGCACCACTATAAAACACGTTACTACAGTAGAGGCACCACCATAAAACATGTTACTACAGTAGAGGCACCACTATAAACATGTTACTACAGTAGAGGCACCACCATAAACATGTTACTACAACAGAGGCACCACCATAAACATGTTACTACAATAGAGGCACTACCATAAAACAGGTAACTACAATAGAGGCACCACCATAAAACATGTTACTACAATAGAGGCACCACCATAAACACGTTACTACAACAGAGGCACTACTATAAAACATGTTACTACAACAGAGGCACCACCATAAAACATGTTACTACAGTGGAGGCACCACCATAAAACATGTTACTACAACAGAGGCACCACCATAAACATGTTACTACAATAGAGGCACCACCATAAAACATGTTACTACAGTAGAGGCACCACCATAAAACATGTTACTACAACAGAGGCACTACTATAAAACATGTTACTACAATAGAGGCACCACCATAAAACATGTTACTACAGTAGAGGCACCACTATAAACATGTTACTACAGTAGAGGCACCACCATAAACATGTTACTACAACAGAGGCACCACCATAAACATGTTACTACAACAGAGGCACCACCATAAACATGTTACTACAAGAGAGGCACTACCATAAAACAGGTAACTACAATAGAGGCACCACCATAAAACATGTTACTACAGTAGAGGCACCACCATAAAACATGTTACTACAACAGAGGCACTACCATAAACATGTTACTACAATAGAGGCACCACTATAAAACATGTTACTACAGTGGAGGCACCACCATAAAACATGTTACTACAGTGGAGGCACCACCATAAAACATGTTACTACAACAGAGGCACCACCATAAAACATGTTACTACAGTGGAGGCACCACCATAAAACATGTTACTACAACAGAGGCACCACCATAAAACACGTAACTACAATAGAGGCACCACCATAAAACATGTTACTACAGTGGAGGCACCACCATAAAACATGTTACTACAACAGAGGCACTACCATAAACATGTTACTACAACAGAGGCACCACCATAAAACACGTTACTACAACAGAGGCACCACCATAAAACATGTTACTACAATAGAGGCACCACCATAAACATGTTACTACAACAGAGGCACCACCATAAAACACGTTACTACAACAGAGGCACCACCATAAAACATGTTACTACAATAGAGGAACCACCATAAAACACGTTACTACAACAGAGGCACCACCATAAACACGTTACTACAGTAGAGGCACCACCATAAAACACGTTACTACAACAGAGGCACCACCATAAACATGTTACTACAGTAGAGACACCACCATAAACATGTTACTACAATAGAGGCACCACCATAAAACACGTTACTACAACAGAGGCACCACCATAAACATGTTACTACAACAGAGGCACCACCATAAAACATGTTACTACAACAGAGGTTCCACCACAAAACATATTACTACAACAGAGACACGACCATAAAACATGTTACTACAACAGAGACACCACCATAAACACGTTACTACAATAGAGGCACCACCATAAAACACGTTACTACAGTAGAGGCACCACCATCAACATGTTACTACAGTAGAGGCACTACCATCAAACACGTTACTACAGTAGAGGCACTACCATAAACATGTAACTACAACAGGGGCATCACCATCAATATGTAACTACAACAGAGGCACCACCATCAACATGTAACTACAATAGAGGCACCACCATCAACATGTAACTACAACAGAGGCACCACCATCAATATGTAACTACAACAGAGGCACCACCATCAACATGTAACTACAACAGAGGCATCACCATCAATATGTAACTACAACAGAGGCACCACCATCAACATGTAACTACAACAGAGGCATCACCATCAATATGTAACTACAACAGAGGCACCACCATCAACATGTAACTACAACAGAGGCACCACCATACACATGTTACTACAATAGAGGCACCACCATAAAACATGTTACTACAACAGAGGCACCACCATAAAACATGTTACTACAATAGAGGCACCACCATAAACATGTTACTACAGTGGAGGCACCACCATAAACATGTTACTACAGTAGAGGCACCACTATAAACATGTTACTACAGTAGAGGCACTACCATCAAACATGTTACTACAACAGAGGCACCACCATCAACATGTTACTACAGTAGAGGCACCACTATAAACATGTTACTACAGTAGAGGCACCACCATCAAACACGTTACTACAAAAGAGGCACCACCATACACATGTAACTACAATAGAGGCACCACCATAAAAATGCTACTACAGTAGAGGCACCACCATAAAACATGTTACTACAATAGAGGCACCACCATAAACATGTTACTACAATAGAGGCACCACCATAAAACATGTTACTAAAGTAGAGGCACCACCATAAAACATGTTACTACAATAGAGGCACCACCATAAAACATGTTACTACAGTGGAGGCACCACCATAAACATGTTACTACAGTAGAGGCACCACTATAAACATGTTACTACAGTAGAGGCACCACTATAAACATGTTACTACAGTAGAGGCACCACTATAAACATGTTACTACAGTAGAGGCACCACCAAAAATATGTTACTACAACAGAGGCACCACCATAAACATGTTACTACAGTAGAGGCACCACTATAAACATGTTACTACAGTAGAGGCACTACCATCAAACATGTTACTACAACAGAGGCACCACCATCAAACATGTTACTACAGTAGAGGCACCACTATAAACATGTTACTACAGTAGAGGCACCACCATAAAACATGTTACTACAAGAGAGGCACCACCATCAAACACGTTACTACAGTAGAGGCACCACCAAAAACATGTTACTACAGTAGAGGCACCACTATAAACATGTTACTACAGTAGAGGCACCACCATCAAACACGTTACTACAGTAGAGGCACCACCAAAAACATGTTACTACAACAGAGGTACCACCATAAACATGTTACTACAATAGAGGCACTACCATAAAACACGTTACTACAACAGAGGCACCACCATAAAACATGTTACTACAACAGAGGCACTACCATAAACATGTTACTACAATAGAGTCACCACCAAAAACATGTTACTACAAGAGAGGCACCACCATAAACATGTTACTACAACAGAGGCACCACCAAAAACATGTTACTACAACAGAGGCACCACCATAAACATGTTACTACAACAGAGGCACCACCATCAACATGTTACTACAGTAGAGGCACCACCATCAACATGTTACTACAATAGAGGCACCACCATAAAATATGTTACTACAACAGAGGCACCACCATAAAACATGTTACTACAATAGAGGCACTACCATAAAACATGTTACTACAACAGAGACACCACCATAAAACACGTTACTACAATAGAGGCACTACCATAAAACACGTTACTACAATAGAGGCACCACCATAAAACATGTTACTACAACAGAGACACCACCATAAAACACGTTACTACAATAGAGGCACTACCATAAACATGTTACTACAACAGAGACACCACCATAAACATGTTACTACAACAGAGACACCACCATAAAACACGTTACTACAATAGAGGCACTACCATAAAACATGTTACTACAACAGAGACACCACCATAAAACACGTTACTACAATAGAGGCACTACCATAAACATGTTACTACAATAGAGGCACTACCATAAAACACGTTACTACAATAGAGGCACCACCATAAAACACGTTACTACAATAGAGACACCACCATAAAACATGTTACTACAATAGAGGCACCACCATAAAACATGTTACTACAACAGAGACACCACCATAAAACATGTTACTACAACAGAGGCACCACCATAAAACATGTTACTACAATAGAGGCACCACCATAAAACATGTTACTACAATAGAGACACCACCATAAAACATGTTACTACAATAGAGACACCACCATAAACCAGGTTACTACAATAGAGGCACCACCATAAAACATGTTACTACAATAGAGACACCACCATAAAACACGTTACTACAATAGAGGCACCACCATAAAACATGTTACTACAATAGAGACACCACCATAAAACATGTTACTACAACAGAGACACCACCATAAAACACGTTACTACAATAGAGGCACTACCATAAACACGTTACTACAATAGAGGCACTACCATAAAACATGTTACTACAATAGAGGCACCACCATAAACATGTTACTACAGTAGAGGCACCACCATAAAACATGTTACTACAATAGAGGCACCACCGTAAAACATGTTACTACAACAGAGGCACCACCATAAAACATGTTACTACAATAGAGGCACCACCATAAACATGTTACTACAGTAGAGGCACCACCATAAACATGTTACTACAGTAGAGGCACCACCATAAACATGTTACTACAATAGAGGCACCACCATAAAACATGTTACTACAATAGAGGCACCACCATAAACATGTTACTACAATAGAGGCACCACCATAAACATGTTACTACAGTAGAGGCACCACCATCAAACATGTTACTACAATAGAGGCACTACCATAAACATGTTACTACAACAGAGGCACTACCATAAAACATGTTACTACAACAGAGGCACCACCATAAAACATGTTACTACAATAGAGGCACCACTATAAAACATGTTACTACAGTAGAGGCACCACTATAAAACATGTTACTACAGTAGAGGCACCACCATAAACATGTTACTACAACAGAGGCACCACCATAAAACATGTTACTACAACAGAGGCACCACCATAAAACATGTTACTACAACAGAGGCACTACCATAAACATGTTACTACAATAGAGTCACCACCAAAAACATGTTACTACAAGAGAGGCACCACCATAAACATGTTACTACAACAGAGGCACCACCAAAAACATGTTACTACAACAGAGGCACCACCATAAAACATGTTACTACAACAGAGGCACTACCATAAACATGTTACTACAATAGAGTCACCACCAAAAACATGTTACTACAACAGAGGCACTGCCATAAACATGTTACTACAATAGAGTCACCACCAAAAACATGTTACTACAACAGAGGCACTACCATAAACATGTTACTACAATAGAGTCACCACCAAAAACATGTTACTACAAGAGAGGCACCACCATAAACATGTTACTACAACAGAGGCACCACCAAAAACATGTTACTACAATAGAGGCACCACCATAAAACATGTTACTACAACAGAGGCACCACCATAAAACATGTTACTACAGTAGAGGCACCACCATAAACATGTTACTACAACAGAGGCACCACCATAAACAGGTAACTACAATAGAGGCACCACCATAAAAATGTTACTACAGTAGAGGCACCACCATAAACACGTTACTACAACAGAGGCACCACCATAAACATGTTACTACAATAGAGGCACCACCATAAACACGTTACTACAACAGAGGCACCACCATAAACATGTTACTACAACAGAGGCACCACCATAAACACGTTACTACAAAAGAGGCACCACCATAAACATGTTACTACAATAGAGGCACCACCATAAAACATGTTACTACAATAGAGGCACCACCATAAACATGTTACTACAATAGAGGCACCACCATAAACATGTTACTACAGTAGAGGCACCACTATAAAACATGTTACTACAATAGAGGCACCACTATAAAACATGTTACTACAGTAGAGGCACCACTATAAAACATGTTACTACAGTAGAGGCACTACCATAAACATGTTACTACAGTAGAGACACCACCATAAAACACGTTACTACAACAGAGGCACCACCGTAAACATGTTACTACAGTAGAGGCACTACCATAAACATGTTACTACAATAGAGGCACCACCATAAAACACGTTACTACAATAGAGGCACCACCATAAAACATGTTACTACAATAGAGGCACCACTATAAACATGTTACTACAATAGAGGCACTACCATAAACACGTTACTACAATAGAGGCACCACCATAAAACACGTTACTACAATAGAGGCACTACCATAAAACACGTTACTACAATAGAGGCACCACCATAAAACACGTTACTACAATAGAGGCACTACCATAAACACGTTACTACAATAGAGGCACTACCATAAAACACGTTACTACAATAGAGGCACTACCATAAACACGTTACTACAATAGAGGCACCACCATAAAACACGTTACTACAATAGAGGCACTACCATAAAACACGTTACTACAATAGAGGCACCACCATAAAACACGTTACTACAATAGAGGCACTACCATAAACACGTTACTACAATAGAGGCACCACCATACACATGTAACTACAATAGAGGCACCACCATAACATGTTACTACAGTAGAGGCACAACCATAAAACATGTTACTACAATAGAGGCACCACCATAAAACACGTTACTACAATAGAGGCACTACCATAAACACGTTACTACAATAGAGGCACCACCATACACATGTAACTACAATAGAGGCACTACCATAAACATGTTACTACAGTAGAGGCACCACCATAAAACATGTTACTACAATAGAGGCACCACCATAAACACGTTACTACAGTAGAGGCACCACCATAAAACACGTTACTACAACAGAGGCACTACCATAAACATGTTACTACAATAGAGGCACCACCATAAAACATGTTACTACAGTAGAGGCACAACCATAAAACACGTTACTACAACAGAGGCACTACCATAAACATGTTACTACAACAGAGGCACTACCATAAAACACGTTACTACAATAGAGGCACAACCATAAAACATGTTACTACAACAGAGGCACCACCATAAACATGTTACTACAATAGAGGCACCACCATAAAACATGTTACTACAGTAGAGGCACCACCATAAAACACGTTACTACAACAGAGGCACCACCATAAACATGTTACTACAGTAGAGGAACTACCATAAACATGTTACTACAACAGAAGCACTACCATAAAACACGTTACTACAATAGAGGCACCACCATAAAACACGTTACTACAGTAGAGGCACCACCATAAAACACGTTACTACAACAGAGGCACTACCATAAAACACGTTACTACAATAGAGGCACAACCATAAAACATGTTACTACAACAGAGGCACCACCATAAACATGTTACTACAGTAGAGGCACCACCATAAAACACGTTACTACAATAGAGGCACCACCATAAAACATGTTACTACAGTAGAGGCACAACCATAAAACATGTTACTACAATAGAGGCACTACCATAAAACACGTTACTACAATAGAGGCACAACCATAAAACACGTTACTACAGTAGAGGCACAACCATAAAACACGTTACTACAGTAGAGGCACAACCATAAAACACGTTACTACAACAGAGGCACCACCATAAAACACGTTACTACAATAGAGGCACTACCATAAACACGTTACTACAATAGAGGCACCACCATACACATGTAACTACAATAGAGGCACCACCATAACATGTTACTACAGTAGAGGCACAACCATAAAACATGTTACTACAACAGAGGCACCACCATAAACATGTTACTACAATAGAGGCACCACCATAAACATGTTACTACAATAGAGGCACCACCATAAACATGTTACTACAGTAGAGGCACCACTATAAACATGTTACTACAGTAGAGGCACCACCATAAAACATGTTACTACAATAGAGGCACTACCATAAAACATGTTACTACAATAGAGGCACCACTATAAACATGTTACTACAGTAGAGGCACCACCATAAAACATGTTACTACAATAGAGGCACTACCATAAACATGTTACTACAATAGAGGCACTACCATAAAACACGTTACTACAATAGAGACACCACCATAAAACATGTTACTACAACAGAGACACCACCATAAAACACGTTACTACAATAGAGGCACTACCATAAACACGTTACTACAATAGAGGCACTACCATAAACATGTTACTACAATAGAGGCACTACCATAAAACACGTTACTACAATAGAGGCACTACCATAAAACATGTTACTACAACAGGGGCACCACCATAAAACATGTTACTACAATAGAGGCACTACCATAAACATGTTACTACAATAGAGGCACCACCATAAACATGTTACTACAACAGAGGCACCACCATAAAACATGTTACTACAACAGAGGCACTACCATAAACACGTTACTACAATAGAGGCACTACCATAAAACACGTTACTACAACAGAGGCACTACCATAAACATGTTACTACAATAGAGGCACTACCATAAACATGTTACTACAGTAGAGGCACCACCATAAACATGTTACTACAGTAGAGGTACCACCATAAAACATGTTACTACAATAGAGGCACCACCAAAAACATGTTACTACAATAGAGGCACCACCATAAAACATGTTACTACAGTAGAGGCACCATCATAAAACATGTTACTACAGTAGAGGCACCACCATAAACATGTTACTACAATAGAGGCACTACTATAAAACATGTTACTACAACAGAGGCACCACCATAAACATGTTACTACAACAGAGGCACCACCATAAAACATGTTACTACAACAGAGGTTCCACCACAAAACATATTACTACAACAGAGACACGACCATAAACATGTTACTACAACAGAGGCACCACCATAAAACATGTTACTACAACAGAGGTTCCACCACAAAACATATTACTACAACAGAGAAACGACCATAAAACATGTTACTACAACAGAGACACCACCATAAACACGTTACTACAATAGAGGCACCACCATAAAACACGTTACTACAGTAGAGGCACCACTATAAAACATGTTACTACAGTAGAGGCACCACCATCAACATGTTACTACAGTAGAGGCACCACTATAAACATGTTACTACAGTAGAGGCACCACCATCAAACACGTTACTACAGTAGAGGCACCACCAAAAACATGTTACTACAGTAGAGGCACCACCATCAACATGTTACTACAGTAGAGGCACCACTATAAACATGTTACTACAGTAGAGGCACCACCATCAAACACGTTACTACAGTAGAGGCACCACCATAAACATGTTACTACAATAGAGGCACTATCATCAACATGTAACTACAATAGAGGCACCACCATAAACACGTTACTATAGTAGAGGCACCACCATAAACACGTTACTATAGTAGAGGCACCACCATAACATGTTACTACAACAGAGACACCACCATAAACATGTTACTACAACAGAGACACCACCATAAACACGTTACTACAATAGAGGCACCACCATAACATGTTACTTCAACAAAGGCACCATCATAAACATGTTACTACAACAGAGGCACTACCATAAACACGTTACTACAGTAGAGGCACTACCATCAAACATGTTACTACAGTAGAGGCACCACCATAAAACACGTTACTACAATAGAGGCACCACCATAAAACATGTTACTACAGTAGAGGAACCACCATAAAACATGTTACTACAATAGAGGCACTACCATAAAACATGTTACTACAGTAGAGGCACCACTATAAAACATGTTACTACAGTAGAGGCACTACCATAAAACACGTTACTACAATAGAGGCACCACCATAAACATGTTACTACAGTGGAGGCTCCACCATAAACATGTTACTACAGTAGAGGCACTACCATCAAACATGTTACTACAACAGAGGCACTACCATAAACACGTTACTACAGTAGAGGCACCACCATAAAACATGTTACTACAATAGAGGCACTACCATAAAACATGTTACTACAGTGGAGGCACCACCATAAAACACGTTACTACAATAGAGGCACCACCATAAACATGTTACTACAGTAGAGGCACTACCATCAAACATGTTACTACAGTGGAGGCACCACCATAAACATGTTACTACAGTGGAGGCACCACCATAAACATGTTACTACAATAGAGGCACCACCATAAACATGTTACTACAGTGGAGGCACCACCATAAAACATGTTACTACAGTGGAGGTACCACCATAAACATGTTACTACAACAGAGGCACCACCATAAAACATGTTACTACAGTGGAGGCACCACCATAAACATGTTACTACAGTGGAGGCACCACCATAAAACATGTTACTACAGTGGAGGCACCACCATAAACACGTTACTACAATAGAGGCACCACCATAAAACATGTTACTACAGTGGAGGCACCACCATAAACATGTTACTACAACAGAGGCACCACCATAAACATGTTACTACAGTAGAGGCACTACCATCAAACATGTTACTACAATAGAGGCACCACCATAAAACATGTTACTACAGTGGAGGCACCACCATAACCATGTTACTACAACAGAGGCACCACCATAAACATGTTACTACAACAGAGGCACCACCATAAACATGTTACTACAGTAGAGGCACCACCATAAAACATGTTACTACAATAGAGGCACCACCATAAAACATGTTACTACAATAGAGGCACCACCATAAACATGTTACTACAATAGAGGCACCACCATAAAACATGTTACTACAATAGAGGCACCACCATAAACATGTTACTACAGTAGAGGCACCACCATAAAACATGTTACTACAGTAGAGGCACCACCATAAAACAGGTAACTACAATAGAGGCACCACCATAAAACACGCTACTACAACAGAGGCACCACCATAAAACATGTTACTACAACAGAGACACCACCATAACATGTTACTACAGTAGAGGCACCACCATAAGCATGTTACTACAACAGAGACACGACCATAAAACATGTTACTACAACAGAGGCACCACCATCAAACACGTTACTACAGTAGAGGCACCACCATCAACATGTTACTACAGTAGAGGCACCACTATAAACATGTTACTACAGTAGAGGCACCACCATCAAACACGTTACTACAGTAGAGGCACCACCAAAAACATGTTACTACAATAGAGGCACTACCATAAACATGTTACTACAGTAGAGGCACTACCATAAACATGTTACTACAATAGAGGCACTACCATAAACATGTTACTACAATAGAGGCACCACCTTAAACACGTTACTACAGTAGAGGCACCACCATAAACACGTTACTACAGTAGAGGCACCACCATAACATGTTACTACAACAGAGACACCACCATAAACATGTTACTACAGTAGAGGCACCACCATAACATGTTACTACAACAGATACACCACCATAAACATGTTACTACAGTAGAGGCACCACCTTAAACACGTTACTACAGTAGAGGCACCACCATACACATGTTACTACAACAGAGACACCACCATAAACATGTTACTACAACAGAGACACCACCATTAACACGTTACTACAATAGAGGAACCACCATAACATGTTACTTCAACAAAGGCACCATCATAAACATGTTACTACAACAGAGGCACTACCATAAACACGTTACTACAGTAGAGGCACCACCATAAAACATGTTACTACAGTAGAGGCACCACCATAAAACACGTAACTACAATAGAGGCACCACCATAAAACATGTTACTACAATAGAGGCACCACCATAAACATGTTACTACAACAGAGGCACCACCATAAACATGTTACTACAGTAGAGGCACTACCATAAAACATGTTACTACAATAGAGGCACCACCATAAAACATGTTACTACAGTGGAGGCACCACCATAAACATGTTACTACAACAGAGGCACCACCATAAAACATGTTACTACAATAGAGGCACCACCATCAAACATGTTACTACAGTAGAGGCACTACCATAAAACATGTTACTACAATAGAGGCACCACCATAAAACATGTTACTACAATAGAGGCACCACCATAAAACATGTTACTACAATAGAGGCACCACCATAAAACATGTTACTACAACAGAGGCACCACCATAAACATGTTACTACAATAAAGGCACCACCATAAAACACGTTACTACAATAGAGGCACTACCATAAACATGTTACTACAATAGAGGCACTACCATAAACATGTTACTACAGTAGAGGCACCACCATCAAACACGTTACTACAATAGAGGAACCACCATACATATGTTACTACAACAGAGGTACCACCATAAACATGTTACTACAATAGAGGCACTACCATAAAACATGTTACTACAACAGAGGCACTACCATAAAACATGTTACTACAATAGAGGCACTACCATCAAACATGTTACTACAATAGAGGCACTACCATAAAACATGTTACTACAATAGAGGCACTACCATAAACATGTTACTACAGTAGAGGCACTACCATAAACATGTTACTACAATAGAGGCACTACCATAAAACATGTTACTACAATAGAGGCACTACCATAAACATGTTACTACAGTAGAGGCACTACCATAAACATGTTACTACAGTAGAGGCACCACCATAAAACATGTTACTACAATAGAGGCACCACCATAAAACATGTTACTACAGTAGAGGAACCACCATAAAACATGTTACTACAATAGAGGCACCACCATAAACATGTTACTACAGTAGAGGCACCACCATAAAACATGTTACTACAATAGAGGCACCACCATAAAACATGTTACTACAGTAGAGGAACCACCATAAACATGTTACTACAATAGAGGCACAACCATAAACCAGGTTACTACAATAGAGGCACCACCATAAAACATGTTACTACAATAGAGGCACTACCATAAAACATGTTACTACAATAGAGGCACCACCATAAACATGTTACTACAATAGAGGCACCACCATAAACATGTTACTACAATAGAGGCACCACCATAAACATGTTACTACAATAGAGGCACCACCATAAACATGTTACTACAGTAGAGGCACCACCATAAAACATGTAACTACAATAGAGGCACCATCATAAAACATGTAACTACAGTAGAGGCACCACCATAAACATGTAACTACAATAGAGGCACCATCATAAAACATGTTACTACAATAGAGGCACCACCATAAAACATGTAACTACAATAGAGGCACCACTATAAACATGTTACTACAATAGAGGCACCACCATAAAACATGTTACTACAATAGAGGCACCACCATAAAACATGTAACTACAGTAGAGGCACTACCATAAAACATGTTACTACAGTAGAGGCACCACCATAAACATGTTACTACAGTAGAGGCACCACCATAAACATGTTACTACAATAGAGGCACTACCATAAACATGTTACTACAATAGAGGCACTACCATAAAACATGTAACTACAGTAGAGGCACTACCATAAAACATGTTACTACAGTAGAGGCACCACCATAAACATGTTACTACAGTAGAGGCACCACCATAAACATGTTACTACAGTAGAGGCACTACCATAAAACATGTTACTACAGTAGAGGCACCACCATAAACATGTTACTACAATAGAGGCACTACCATAAACATGTTACTACAGTAGAGGCACCACCATAAAACATGTAACTACAATAGAGGCACCACCATAAAACATGTTACTACAATAGAGGCACCACCATAAACATGTTACTACAATAGAGGCACCACCATAAAACATGTTACTACAATAGAGGCACCACCATAAACATGTTACTACAGTAGAGGCACCACTATAAAACATGTTACTACAATAGAGGCACCACTATAAAACATGTTACTACAATAGAGGCACTACCATAAACACGTTACTACAACAGAGGCACCACCATAAACATGTTACTACAATAGAGGCACCACTATAAAACATGTTACTACAACAGAGGCACCATCATAAACATGTTACTACAGTAGAGGCACCACTATAAACATGTTACTACAATAGAGGCACCACCATAAAACATGTTACTACAATAGAGGCACCACTGTAAAACATGTTACTACAATAGAGGCACCACCATAAAACATGTTACTACAACAGAGACACCACCATAAAACAGGTTACTACAACAGAGGCACTACCATAAACACGTTACTACAACAGAGGCACCACCATAAACATGTTACTACAATAGAGGCACAACCATAAAACATGTTACTACAATAGAGGCACCACCATAAAACATGTTACTACAATAGAGGCACTACCATAAACATGTTACTACAATAGAGGCACTACCATAAACAGGTAACTACAATAGAGGCACTACCATCAACATGTTACTACAATAGAGGCACTACCATAAACATGTTACTACAGTAGAGGAACCACCATCAACATGTTACTACAATAGAGGCACTACCATAAACATGTTACTACAGTAGAGGCACCACCATCAACATGTTACTACAATAGAGGCACTACCATAAACATGTTACTACAACAGAGGCACTACCATAAACATGTTACTACAATATAGGCACTACCATAAACATGCTACTACAATAGAGGCACCACTATAAAACATGTTACTACAATAGAGGCACCACCATACACATGTAACTACAATAGAGGCACTACCATAAAACACGTTACTACAGTAGAGGCACCACCATAAACATGTTACTACAATAGAGGCACTACCATAAACATGTTACTACAATAGAGGCACCACCATACACATGTAACTACAATAGAGGCACTACCATAAAACACGTTACTACAACAGAGGCACCACCATAAACATGTTACTACAATAGAGGCACAACCATAAACCAGGTTACTACAATAGAGGCACAACCATAAACATGTTACTACAATAGAGGCACCACCATCAACATGTTACTACAACAGAGGCAACACCATAAAACATGTAACTACAATAGAGGCACTACCATAAACACGTTACTACAATAGAGGCACTACCATAAACACGTTACTACAATAGAGGCACTACCATAAAACATGTAACTACAACAGAGGCACCACCATAAACACGTTACTACAGTAGAGGCACCACCATAAACACGTTACTACAATAGAGGCACTACCATAAAACATGTAACTACAACAGAGGCACCACCATAAACACGTTACTACAATAGAGGCACTACCATAAAACATGTTACTACAATAGAGGCACTACCATAAAACATGTAACTACAACAGAGGCACCACCATAAACACGTTACTACAGTAGAGGCACCACCATAAACACGTTACTACAATAGAGGCACTACCATAAAACATGTAACTACAACAGAGGCACCACCATAAAACATGTAACTACAACAGAGGCACCACCATAAACACGTTACTACAGTAGAGGCACCACCATAAACACGTTACTACAGTAGAGGCACCACCATAAACACGTTACTACAATAGAGGCACTACCATAAAACATGTAACTACAACAGAGGCACCACCATAAAACATGTAACTACAACAGAGGCACCACCATAAACACGTTACTACAGTAGAGGCACCACCATAAACACGTTACTACAGTAGAGGCACCACCATAAACACGTTACTACAGTAGAGGCACCACCATAAACACGTTACTACAGTAGAGGCACCACCATAAAACATGTAACTACAACAGAGGCACCACCATAAAACATGTAACTACAACAGAGGCACCACCATAAACACGTTACTACAATAGAGGCACCACCATAAACATGTTACTACAGTAGAGGCACCACCATAAACATGTAACTACAACAGAGGCACCACCATAAACACGTTACTACAACAGAGGCACCACCATAAAACACGTTACTACAGTAGAGGCACCACCATAAACATGTTACTACAATAGAGGCACCACTATAAACATGTTACTGCAATAGAGGCACCACCATAAAACATGTTACTACAACAGAGGCACCACCATAAACATGTTACTACAACAGAGGCACCACTATAAAACATGTAACTACAACAGAGGCACCACCATAAAACATGTTACTACAACAGAGGCACTACCATAAACATGTTACTACAATAGAGGCACTACCATAAAACACGTTACTACAACAGAGGCACTACCATAAACATGTTACTACAATAGAGGCACCACCATAAAACACGTTACTACAACAGAGGCACCACCTTAAACATGTTACTACAGTAGAGGCACCACCATAAAACATGTTACTACAACAGAGGCACCACCATAAAACATGTTACTACAACAGAGGCACCACCATAAAACATGTTACTACAACAGAGGCACCACCATAACATGTTACTACAACAGAGGCACCACCATAAAACATGTTACTACAGTAGAGGCACCACCATAAACATGTTACTACAACAGAGGCACCACCATAAAACATGTTACTACAGTAGAGGCACCACCATAAACATGTTACTACAACAGAGGCACTACCATAAAACACGTTACTACAACAGAGGCACCACCATAAACATGTTACTACAGTAGAGGTACCACCATAAAACACGTTACTACAACAGAGACACCACCATAAACATGTTACTACAGTAGAGGTACCACCATAAAACACGTTACTACAATAGAGGCACCACCATAAACACGTTACTACAACAGAGGCACCACCATAAAACATGTTACTACAACAGAAGCACTACCATAAAACATGTTACTACAATAGAGGCACTACCATAAAACACGTTACTACAACAGAGGCACTACCATAAACATGTTACTACAACAGAAGCACTACCATAAAACATGTTACTACAATAGAGGCACTACCATAAAACACGTTACTACAATAGAGGCACCACCATAAACATGTTACTACAACAGAGGCACCACCATAAAACATGTTACTACAGTAGAGGCACCACCATAAACATGTTACTACAACAGAGGCACTACCATAAAACACGTTACTACAACAGAGGCACCACCATAAACATGTTACTACAGTAGAGGTACCACCATAAAACACGTTACTACAACAGAGACACCACCATAAACATGTTACTACAGTAGAGGTACCACCATAAAACACGTTACTACAATAGAGGCACCACCATAAACACGTTACTACAACAGAGGCACCACCATAAAACATGTTACTACAACAGAAGCACTACCATAAAACATGTTACTACAATAGAGGCACTACCATAAAACACGTTACTACAACAGAGGCACTACCATAAACATGTTACTACAATAGAGGCACTACCATAAAACACGTTACTACAACAGAGGCACTACCTTAAACATGTTACTACAGTAGAGGCACCACCATAAACATGTTACTACAACAGAGGCACCACCATAAACACGTTACTACAACAGAGGCACCACCATAAACATGTTACTACAACAGAGGCACCACCATAAACATGTTACTGCAACAGAGGCACCACCATAAAACATGTAACTACAACAGAGGCACAACCATAAAACATGTTACTACAATAGAGGCACCACCATAAACATGTTACTACAATAGAGGCACCACCATAAACAGGTAACTACAACAGAGGCACCACTATAAACATGTTACTACAGTAGAGGCACCACCATAAAATATGTTACTACAACAGAGGCACCACCATAAAACATGTTACTACAACAGAGACACCACTATAAAACATGTTACTTCAACAAAGGCACCACCATAAACATGTTACTACAACAGAGACACGACCATAAAACATGTTACTACAACAGAGACACGACCATAAACATGTTACTACAACAGAGACACCACCATAAAACACGTTACTACAATAGAGGCACCACCATAAAACATGTTACTACAGTGGAGGCACCACCATAAACATGTTACTACAGTAGAGGCACCACCATAAACATGTTACTACAGTAGAGGCACCACCATAAAACACGTAACTACAATAGAGGCACCACCATAAAACATGTTACTACAACAGAGGCACCACCATAAAACACGTAACTACAATAGAGGCACCACCATAAAACATGTTACTACAACAGAGGCACCACCATAAAACATGTTACTACAATAGAGGCACCACTATAAAACACGTAACTACAATAGAGGCACCACCATAAAACATGTTACTACAACAGAGACACGACCATAAAACATGTTACTACAACAGAGGCACCACCATAAAACACGTAACTACAATAGAGGCACCACCATAAAACATGTTACTACAATAGAGGCACCACCATAAACATGTTACTACAATAGAGGCACTACCATAAACATGTTACTACAACAGAGGCACCACCATAAACATGTTACTACAACAGAGACACCACCATAAACATGTTACTACAACAGAGGCACCACCATCAAACATGTTACTACAACAAAGACATCACCATAAAACATGTTTCTACAACAGAGGCACCACCTTAAAACATGTTACTACAACAGAGGCACCACCATCAAACATGTTACTACAACAAAGACATCACCATAAAACATGTTTCTACAACAGAGGCACCACCTTAAAACATGTTACTACAACAGAGGTTCCACCATAGAACATGTTACTACAGTAGGGGCACCACCATAAAACATGTTACTACAATAGAGGCACCACCATAAACATGTTACTACAATAGAGGCACCACTATAAAACATGTTACTACAATAGAGGCACCACCATAAACATGTTACTACAGTGGAGGCACCACCATAAAACAGGTTACTACAATAGAGGCACCACCATAAAACATGTTACTACAATAGAGGCACTACCATCAACATGTTACTACAATAGAGTCACCACTATAAAACATGTTACTACAATAGAGGCACCACCATAAACATGTTACTACAGTGGAGGCACCACCATAAACATGTTACTACAGTAGAGGCACCACCATAAACATGTTACTACAGTAGAGGCACCACCATAAACATGTTACTACAGTAGAGGCACCACCATCAAACACGTTACTACAACAGAGGCACCACCATAAAACATGTAACTACAATAGAGGCACCACCATAAAACATGTTACTACAATAGAGGCACCACCATAAAACATGTTACTACAATAGAGGCACTACCATAAACATGTTACTACAATAGAGGCACCACCATAAACATGTTACTACAATAGAGGCACCACCATCAAACATGTTACTACAGTAGAGGCACCACTATAAACATGTAACTACAATAGAGGCACAACCATAAAACATGTTACTACAATAGAGGCACCACTATAAACATGTAACTACAGTAGAGGCACCACCATAAAACATGTAACTACAACAGAGGCACCACCATAAAACATGTTACTACAATAGAGGCACCACCATAAAACATGTTACTACAATAGAGGCACTACCATAAAACACGTTACTACAATAGAGGCACCACTATAAACATGTAACTACAGTAGAGGCACCACCATCAAACAGGTAACTACAATAGAGGCACTACCATAAACATGTTACTACAATAGAGGCACCACTATAAACATGTAACTACAGTAGAGGCACCACCATCAAACATGTAACTACAATAGAGGCACAACCATAAAACATGTTACTACAATAGAGGCACAACCATAAAACATGTTACTACAATAGAGGCACAACCATAAAACATGTTACTACAATAGAGGCACAACCATAAAACATGTTACTACAATAGAGGCACCACTATAAACATGTAACTACAGTAGAGGCACCACCATCAAACATGTAACTACAATAGAGGCACAACCATAAAACATGTTACTACAATAGAGGCACCACTATAAACATGTAACTACAGTAGAGGCACCACCATAAAACATGTAACTACAACAGAGGCACCACCATAAAACATGTTACTACAATAGAGGCACCACCATAAAACATGTTACTACAATAGAGGCACCACTATAAACATGTTACTACAGTAGAGGCACCACTATAAAACATGTTACTACAATAGAGGCACCACCATAAACATGTAACTACAGTAGAGGCACCACCATAAACATGTTGCTACAGTAGAGGCACCACCATCAAACACGTTACTACAACAGAGGCACCACCATAAAACATGTAACTACAATAGAGGCACCACCATAAAACATGTTACTACAGCAGAGGCACCACCATAAACATGTTACTACAACAGAGGCACCACCATAAAACATGTTACTACAGTGGAGGCACCACCATAAAACATGTTACTACAGTGGAGGCACTACCATAAAACATGTAACTACAATAGAGGCACCACCATAACATGTTACTACAGTAGAGGCACCACCATAAACATGTTACTACAGTAGAGGCACCACCATAAAACATGTTACTACAATAGAGGCACTACCATAAACATGTTACTACAATAGAGGCACCACCATAAACATGTTACTACAATAGAGGCACCACCATCAAACAGGTAACTACAATAGAGGCACAACCATAAAACATGTTACTACAATAGAGGCACTACCATAAACATGTTACTACAATAGAGGCACCACCATAAACATGTTACTACAATAGAGGCACCACCATTAACATGTTACTACAGTAGAGGCACCACTATAAACACGTTACTACAATAGAGGCACTACCATAAACATGTTACTACAATAGAGGCACCACCATAAACATGTTACTACAGTAGAGGCACCACCATAAAACATGTTACTACAATAGAGGCACTACCATAAAACACGTTACTACAATAGAGGCACCACCATAAAACATGTTACTACAGCAGAGGCACCACCATACACATGTAACTACAATAGAGGCACCACCATAAAACACGTTACTACAATTGAGGCACCACCATAAAACACGTTACTACAAAAAAGGCACCACCATAAAACATGTTACTTCAGTAGATGCCCATACATAACATCAATCTGATTAAAATGCAGATACTTGGTTTCACACCATTTCATAAGGATCTTCCAACATCCCATAAGACGTCATGTTCAGGTGACCTTTGTCGCCGCTTTACTTCACAATCTAGTAGAATTGTCTAGTTGATGACAGTTGACGCCGTAAACGGTAATTTGATCGGCTGATGCAAAAGGTAACCAGAATATAACCCCTTATGGGATGATGTCAGAGCCTTTGTATGCAGAGAATAATGGAGCGACAATGGATCTGCATTTCAATCAGTTATGGATTAACTTGAATCTATTTTGTATGTTATTGAGGTACATGTATAACACAAGAAAACCGGAGTGTACTCTAAATAAACCGCGAAGAGGTTTATGATGAGAGTACACTTCTGTTTATTTGTGTTATAACCCCATAACATAAAAAAAGATATTCAAGTTAATCATTATAATTTAATCTATACCCTGCGAAAAAGTCACTTTATTGAGGGACTCTTTTCTCTTACAAATTAATACGTTGCTGCATCAGTCAATCAAAAGCGACGTTATAAACGCCGACGTAATTTTTTACGTTATGCACTGCTAACATGATTTTTTAAACCAATGAAAACGCTTTCTTTTTTAACCCTTACCCTTAACAATGGTGGTGCCTCTATTGTAGTAACATGTTTTATGATAAATTATATAGATATTACATCAAACAAGACATAGTCGTTAAGATACCCCACCCAATGCAAATATGTAAAATACGTGACATTAAAGTGGGTATAATGCTTAAAAACAGCAGCCTCAATATATATACGCAATATTAGCAGCAAGGGGTTTTGGTAAAAAAAGTCTACCAATTAAAAGCAAATCTATTCAAAAGCCAACCATCCCTTCAAAAGATATTGTGAGAAAACCATTCAGACAATCAGGTCAGAGCAGCCTCATTAAATATGCGTGGAATATGCCGATAATCGAACTTGAACGAGGGGTTATGGTAATAAGTTTACCAAGCAAGTTTGCGATCATTCTTTCAAATGATATTGTGCAGAGAGCAACCCGGATGGACGGACGGACGGACGGAACCCATTCGTATATCCCCAGTTTCGTGGGGCGGATATTAACGTATGTCATTCAATAGGTAAATCATATCAACATAAAATAACCCATATCCTACAATAGGTTGTCTATATAAACATCAAACCACAAATGTCCCACAATAGGTTGCCTATATAAACATTAAACAACAAATGTCCTACAATAGGTTGTCTTTATCAACATCAAACAACAAATGTCCTACAATAGGTTGCCTTTATCAACATCAAACAACAAATGTCCTACAATAGGTTGTCTATATCAACATCAAACAACAAATGTCCTACAATAGGTTGCCTTTATCAACATCAAACAACAAATGTCCCACAATAGGTTGTCTATATCAACGTCAAACAACATATGTCCTACAATAGGTTGTCTATATCAACATCAAACAACAAATGTCATACAATAGGTTGTCTATATCAACATCAAACAACAAATGTCCTACAACAGGTTGTCTATATCAACATCAAACAACAAATGTCCTACAATAGGTTGTCTATATCAACATCAAACAACAAATGTCCTACAATAGGTTGTCTATATCAACGTCAAACAACATATGTCCTACAATAGGTTGCCTATATCAACGTCAAACAACAAATGTCCTACAATAGGTTGTCTATATCAACATCAAACAACAAATGTCCTACAACAGGTTGCCTATATCAACGTCAAACAACATATGTCCTACAACAGGTTGTCTATATCAACGTCAAACAACAAATGTCCTACAATAGGTTGTCTATATCAACATCCAACAACAAATGTCCTACAATAGGTTGTCTATATCAACATCAAACAACAAATGTCCTACAATAGGTTGTCTATATCAACATCAAACAACAAATGTCCTACAATAGGTTGTCTATATCAACATCAAACAACAAATGTCCTACAATAGGTTGTCTATATCAACATCAAACAACAAATGTCCCACAATAGGTTGCCTATATCAACGTCAAACAACAAATGTCCTACAACAGGTTGTCTATATCAACATCAAACAACAAATGTCCTACAATAGGTTGTCTATATCATCGTCAAACAACAAATGTCCTACAATAGGTTGCCCATTTATAACATAAGTCAATCCATGGCCAGCAATAGGTTGCCTATATAAACATCAAACAAACAATCTTTGTCCCACAATAGAATATGCTTTACTAATCCTTGATTTACAGGAGATAAGCAGTATATATAAAACATCAAACAACACGTGTCTTACATCAGATAGTGATTTATAAAGCCTTAACCTCTGTTCTACACCCGTTAATATCAAACAACAGACGTCTTACCAAACTGATCCCACTAGAGGCAGGTATGGTCTGTCCGAATTCAGCAAATGCTTCATCGGTCGGGGCAAACACCGTGAGGTTTCCGGTGACCAGGTCATCTGCCAGGTCCACGCTGTGTGCAGTGTCCAGGAACTGTTGTAATCCCAGTCTGTTGGCAGTGATGTTCAGACTCTGTAGGTGGACCACTAACAACACAGTCATGATAGTGGTAGGATTTACAATGGAGGTACCCTTCAATCATACCAGTGTTTGTTCCCATAATTACCAACATGGGACATTTATAAATGAACACCCATTATTACCCTAACAATTAATAATTTGGTGTGAAGGCCTTATTTGTGATAGTTTACCTTGCTGATGTTAGAACTCTAAGATTAAACGCTGGGGTAACCTCTGGCGGTTATACGGTTTTTACCGATAGGCATTTAGTTTTGCATGAAGATGTCTTTGAATCTCGGCTTTGTTCTAATTCGAACTGTCGGAGAAAATATCATAATGATAACTTTATTACGAATTTGTTAACGATGTTGACTTGACTTGACCTGTACTCACCTTTCGGACATCCATAGTCAGTACTTTTTCTTGTGTAACCCTGACAACATTTCTTGGACATTGTTGTAGTGGTATCGATTCCGCCCATAGTTTTACTGAGAAGCAAAAATAACTACCCATTCAGAGGTTTGAAAATGTGTTCAGGCATTGTGTTTTTTACTCAATCATTCGATAGTTTTCACTTATTTCTCCTGAAATAACAGACTAATGGAGCGTTCTTATTTCATAAATTATATAGTATAGAGAGGTCCTGTGTCTACATGTACCGGATATGTATGGGTCATGTATGTATAGAGAGGTCCTGTGGTTACCGTATCGGATATGTATGGGTCATGTATGTAAAGAGAGGTCCTGTGGCTAACGTATCGGATATGTATGGGTCATGTCTGTATAGAGTGGTCCTGTGGCTACCGTATCGGATATGTATGGTTCATGTCTGTATAGAGAGGTCCTGTGGTTACCGTATCGGATATGTACGGGCCATGTCTGTATAGAGAGGTCCTGTGGCTACCGTATCGGATATGTATGGGTCATGTCTGTATAGAGAGGTCCTGTGGCTACCGTATCGGATATGTATGGGTCATGTCTGTATAGAGAGGTCCTGTGGCTACCGTATCGGATATGTAGGGGTCATGTATGTATAGAGAGGTCCTGTGGCTACCGTATCGGATATGTATGGGCCATGTATATATAGAGAGGTCCTGTGGCTACCGTATCGGATATGTATGGGTCATATCTGTATAGAGAGTTCCTGTGGTTACTGTATCGGATATGTATGGGCCATATCTGTATAGAGAGGTCCTGTGGCTACCGTATCGGATATGTATGGGTCATGTCTATATAGAGTGGTCCTATGGCTACCGTATCGGATATGTATGGGCCATGTCTGTATAGAGAGGTCCTGTGGCTACCGTATCGGATATGTATGGGTCATGTCTGTATAGAGAGGTCCTGTGGCTACCGTATCGGATATGTATGGGTCATGTATGTATAGAGAGGTCCTGTGGCTATCGTATCGGATATGTATGGGTCATGTCTGTATAGAGAGGTCCTGTTTCTACTGTGTCGGATATGTATGGGTCATATATGTATAGAGAGGTCCTGTGGTTACCGTATCGGATATGTATGGGTCATGTCTGTATAGAGAGGTCCTGTTTCTACCGTATCGGATATGTATGGGCCATGTCTGTATAGAGAGGTCCTGTTTCTACCGTATCGGATATGTATGGGTCATGTCTGTATAGAGAGGTCCTGTGGCTACCGTATCGGATATGTAGGGGTCATGTATGTATAGAGAGGTCCTGTGGCTACCGTATCGGATATGTATGGGTCATATCTGTATAGAGAGTTCCTGTGGTTACTGTATCGGATATGTATGGGCCATATCTGTATAGAGAGGTCCTGTGGCTACCGTATCGGATATGTATGGGTCATGTCTGTATAGAGTGGTCCTATGGCTACCGTATCGGATATGTATGGGCCATGTCTGTATAGAGAGGTCCTGTGGCTACCATATCGGATATGTATGGGCCATGTCTGTATAGAGAGGTCATGTGGTTACCGTATCGGATATGTATGTGTCATGTCTGTATAGAGAGGTCCTGTGGCTACCATATCGGATATGTATGGGCCATGTCTGTATAGAGAGTTCATGTGGTTACCGTATCGGATATGTATGGGTCATGTCTGTATAGAGAGGTCCTGTGGCTACCGTATCGGATATGTATGGGTCATGTCTGTATAGAGAGGTCCTGTGGCTACCGTATCGGATATGTATGGGTCATGTCTGTATAGAGAGGTCCTGTGGCTACCGTATCGGATATGTATGTGTCATGTCTGTATAGAGAGGTCCTGTGGCTACCGTATCGGATATGTATGGGTCATGTATGTATAGAGAGGTCCTGTGGCTACCATATCGGATATGTATGGGCCATGTCTGTATAGAGAGTTCATGTGGTTACCGTATCGGATATGTATGTGTCATGTCTGTATAGAGAGGTCCTGTGGCTACCGTATCGGATATGTATGGGTCATGTCTGTATAGAGAGGTCCTGTGGTTACCGTATCGGATATGTATGGGTCATGTCTGTATAGAGAGGTCCTGTTTCTACCGTATCGGATATGTATGGGTCATGTCTGTATAGAGAGGTCCTGTGGCTACCGTATCGGATATGTATGGGCCATGTCTGTATAGAGAGGTCCTGTGGCTACCGTATCGGATATGTATGGGCCATGTCTGTATAGAGAGGTCATGTGGCTACCGTATCGGATATGTATGGGTCATGTATGTATAGAGAGGTCCTGTGGCTACCGTATCGGATATGTATGGGTCATGTCTGTATAGAGAGGTCCTGTGGCTACCGTATCAGATATGTATGGGTCATGTCTGTATAGAGAGGTCCTGTGGCTACCGTATCGGATATGTATGGGCCATGTATGTATAGAGAGTTCCTGTGGCTACCGTATCGGATATGTATGGGTCATGTCTGTATAGAGAGTTCCTGTGGCTACCATATCGGATATGTATGGGCCATATCTGTATAGAGAGGTCCTGTGGCTACCGTATCGGATATGTATGGGTCATGTCTGTATAGAGTGGTCCTATGGCTACCGTATCGGATATGTATAGGCCATGTCTGTATAGAGAGGTCCTGTGGCTACCGTATCGGATATGTATGGGTCATGTCTGTATAGAGAGGTCCTGTGGCTACCGTATCGGATATGTATGGGTCATGTCTGTATAGAGAGTTCCTGTGGCTACCGTATCGGATATGTATGGGCCATGTCTGTATAGAGAGGTCCTGTGGCTACCGTATCGGATATGTATGGGTCATGTCTATATAGAGTGGTCCAATGGCTACCGTATCGGATATGTATGGGCCATGTCTGTATAGAGAGGTCCTGTGGCTACCGTATCGGATATGTATGGGTCATGTCTGTATAGAGAGGTCCTGTGGCTACCGTATTGGATATGTATGGGTCATGTATGTATAGAGAGGTCCTGTGGCTATCGTATCGGATATGTATGGGTCATGTATGTATAGAGAGGTCCTGTTTCTACTGTATCGGATATGTACGGGTCATGTATGTATAGAGAGGTCCTGTGGTTACCGTATCGGATATGTATGGGTCATGTATGTATAGAGAGGTCCTGTTTCTACCGTATCGGATATGTATGGGTCATGTCTGTATAGAGAGGTCCTGTGGCTACCGTATCGGATATGTATGGGCCATGTCTGTATCGAGAGGTCCTGTTTCTACCGTATCGGATATGTATGGGCCATGTCTGTATAGAGAGGTCATGTGGCTACCGTATCGGATATGTATGGGTCATGTATGTATAGAGAGGTCCTGTGGCTACCGTATCGGATATGTATGGGTCATGTCTGTATAGAGAGGTCCTGTGGCTACCGTATCAGATATGTATGGGTCATGTCTGTATAGAGAGGTCCTGTGGCTACCGTATCGGATATGTATGGGCCATGTATGTATAGAGAGGTCCTGTGGCTACCGTATCGGATATGTATGGGTCATGTCTGTATAGAGAGGTCCTGTGGCTACCATATCGGATATGTATGGGCCATATCTGTATAGAGAGGTCCTGTGGCTACCGTATCGGATATGTATGGGTCATGTCTGTATAGAGTGGTCCTATGGCTACCGTATCGGATATGTATAGGCCATATCTGTATAGAGAGGTCCTGTGGCTACCGTATCGGATATGTATGGGCCATGTCTGTATAGAGAGGTCCTGTGGCTACCGTATCGGATATGTATGGGTCATGTATGTATAGAGAGGTCCTGTGGCTACCGTATTGGATATGTATGCGTCATGTATGTATAGAGAGGTCCTGTGGCTATCGTATCGGATATGTATGGGTAATGTATGTATAGAGAGGTCCTGTTTCTACTGTATCGGATATGTACGGGTCATGTATGTATAGAGAGGTCCTGTGGTTACCGTATCGGATATGTATGGGTCATGTATGTATAGAGAGGTCCTGTGGCTACCGTATCGGATATGTATGGGTCATGTCTGTATAAAGAGGTCCTGTGGCTACCGTATCGGATATGTATGGGTCATGTCTGTATAGAGAGGTCCTGTGGCTACCGTATCGGATATGTATGGGTCATGTCTGTATAGAGAGGTCCTGTGTCTACATGTACCGGATATGTATGGGTCATGTATGTATAGAGAAGTCCTGTGGTTACTGTATCGGATATGTATGGGTCATGTATGTATAGAGGTCATGTGGCTACCGTATCGGATATGTATGGGTCATGTCTGTATAGAGTGGTCCTGTGGCTACCGTATCGGATATGTATGGTTCATGTCTGTATAGAGAGGTCCTGTGGTTACCGTATCGGATATGTATGGGCCATGTCTGTATAGAGAGGTCCTGTGGCTACCGTATCGGATATGTATGGGCCATGTCTGTATAGAGAGGTCCTGTTTCTACCGTATCGGATATGTATGGGTCATGTCTGTATAGAGAGGTCATGTGGCTACCGTATCGGATATGTAGGGGTCATGTATGTATAGAGAGGTCCTGTGGCTACCGTATCGGATATGTATGGGTCATGTCTGTATAGAGAGGTCCTGTGGCTACCGTATCAGATATGTATGGGTCATGTCTGTATAGAGAGGTCCTGTGGCTACCGTATCGGATATGTATGGGCCATGTATGTATAGAGAGGTCCTGAGGCTACCGTATCGGATATGTATGGGTCATGTCTGTATAGAGAGTTCCTGTGTCTACCATATCGGATATGTATGGGCCATATCTGTATAGAGAGGTCCTGTGGCTACCGTATCGGATATTTATGGGTCATGTCTGTATAGAGTGGTCCTATGGCTACCGTATCGGATATGTATAGGCCATGTCTGTATAGAGAGGTCCTGTGGCTACCGTATCGGATATGTATGGGTCATGTCTGTATAGAGAGGTCCTGTGGCTACCGTATCGGATATGTATGGTTCATGTCTGTATAGAGAGTTCCTGTGGCTACCGTATCGGATATGTATTGGCCATGTCTGTATAGAGAGGTCCTGTTTCTACCGTATCGGATATGTATGGGTCATGTCTGTATAGAGAGGTCATGTGGCTACCGTATCGGATATGTAGGGGTCATGTATGTATAGAGAGGTCCTGTGGCTACCGTATCGGATATGTATGGGTCATGTCTGTATAGAGAGGTCCTGTGGCTACCGTATCAGATATGTATGGGTCATGTCTGTATAGAGAGGTCCTGTGGCTACCGTATCGGATATGTATGGGCCATGTATGTATAGAGAGGTCCTGAGGCTACCGTATCGGATATGTATGGGTCATGTCTGTATAGAGAGTTCCTGTGTCTACCATATCGGATATGTATGGGCCATATCTGTATAGAGAGGTCCTGTGGCTACCGTATCGGATATTTATGGGTCATGTCTGTATAGAGTGGTCCTATGGCTACCGTATCGGATATGTATAGGCCATGTCTGTATAGAGAGGTCCTGTGGCTACCGTATCGGATATGTATGGGTCATGTCTGTATAGAGAGGTCCTGTGGCTACCGTATCGGATATGTATGGTTCATGTCTGTATAGAGAGTTCCTGTGGCTACCGTATCGGATATGTATGGGCCATGTCTGTATAGAGAGGTCCTGTGGCTACCGTATCGGATATGTATGGGTCATGTCTGTATAGAGTGGTCCAATGGCTACCGTATCGGATATGTATGGGCTATGTCTGTATAGAGAGGTCCTGTGGCTACCGTATCGGATATGTATGGGTCATGTCTGTATAGAGAGGTCCTGTGGCTACCGTATTGGATATGTATGGGTCATGTATGTATAGAGAGGTCCTGTGGCTATCGTATCGGATATGTATGGGTCATGTCTGTATAGAGAGGTCATGTGGCTACCGTATCGGATATGTACGGGTCATGTATGTATAGAGAGGTCCTGTGGTAACCGTATCGGATATGTATGGGTCATGTATGTATAGAGAGGTCCTGTGGCTACCGTATCGGATATGTATGGGTCATGTCTGTATAGAGAGGTCCTATGGCTACCGTATCGGATATGTATGGGCCATGTCTGTATAGAGAGGTCCTGTTTCTACCGTATCGGATATGTATGGGCCATGTCTGTATAGAGAGGTCATGTGGCTATCGTATCGGATATGTATGGGTCATGTATGTATAAAGAGGTCCTGTGGCTACCGTATCGGATATGTATGGGTCATGTCTGTATAGAGAGGTCCTGTGGCTACCGTATCAGATATGTATGGGTCATGTCTGTATAGAGAGGTCCTGTGGCTACCGTATCGGATATGTATGGGCCATGTATGTATAGAGAGGTCCTGTGGCTACCGTATCGGATATGTATGGGTCATGTCTGTATAGAGAGTTCATGTGGCTACCATATCGGATATGTATGGGCCATATCTGTATAGAGAGGTCCTGTGGCTACCGTATCGGATATGTATGGGTCATGTCTGTATAGAGTGGTCCTATGGCTACCGTATCGGATATGTATAGGCCATATCTGTATAGAGAGGTCCTGTGGCTACCGTATCGAATATGTATGGGTCATGTCTGTATAGAGAGGTCCTGTGGCTACCGTATCGGATATGTATGGGTCATGTCTGTATAGAGAGGTCATGTGGCTACCGTATCGGATATGTATGGGTCATGTCTGTATAGAGTGGTCCAATGGCTACCGTATCGGATATGTATGGGCCATGTCTGTATAGAGAGGTCCTGTGGCTACCGTATCGGATATGTATGGGTCATGTCTGTATAGAGAGGTCCTGTGGCTACCGTATTGGATATGTATGGGTCATGTATGTATAGAGAGGTCCTGTGGCTATCGTATCGGATATGTATGGGTCATGTATGTATAGAGAGGTCCTGTTTCTACTGTATCGGATATGTACGGGTCATGTATGTATAGAGAGGTCCTGTGGTTACCGTATCGGATATGTATGGGTCATGTATGTATAGAGAGGTCCTGTGGCTACCGTATCGGATATGTATGGGTCATGTCTGTATAAAGAGGTCCTGTGGCTACCGTATCGGATATGTATGGGTCATGTCTGTATAGAGAGGTCCTGTGGCTACCGTATCGGATATGTATGGGTCATGTCTGTATAGAGAGGTCCTGTGTCTACATGTACCGGATATGTATGGGTCATGTATGTATAGAGAGGTCCTGTGGTTACTGTATCGGATATGTATGGGTCATGTATGTATAGAGAGGTCATGTGGCTACCGTATCGGATATGTATGGGTCATGTCTGTATAGAGTGGTCCTGTGGCTACCGTATCGGATATGTATGGTTCATGTCTGTATAGAGAGGTCCTGTGGTTACCGTATCGGATATGTATGGGCCATGTCTGTATAGAGAGGTCCTGTGGCTACCGTATCGGATATGTATGGGCCATGTCTGTATAGAGAGGTCCTGTTTCTACTGTATCGGATATGTATGGGTCATGTCTGTATAGAGAGGTCATGTGGCTACCGTATCGGATATGTATGGGTCATGTCTGTATAGAGAGGTCCTGTGGCTACCGTATCGGATATGTATGGGTCATGTATGTATAGAGAGGTCCTGTGGCTACCGTATCGGATATGTATGGGTCATGTCTGTATAGAGTGGTCCTATGGCTACCGTATCGGATATGTATGGGCCATGTCTGTATAGAGAGGTCCTGTGGCTACCGTATCGGATATGTATGGGCCATGTCTGTATAGAGAGGTCCTGTGGCTACCGTATCGGATATGTATGGGTCATGTCTGTATAGAGTGGTCCTATGGCTACCGTATCGGATATGTATGGGTCATGTATGTATAGAGAGGACCTGTGGCTATCGTATCGGATATGTATGGGTCATGTCTGTATAGAGAGGTCCTGTTTCTACTGTGTCGGATATGTATGGGTCATGTATGTATAGAGAGGTCCTGTGGCTACCGTATCGGATATGTATGGGTCATGTCTGTATAGAGAGGTCCTGTTTCTACCGTATCGGATATGTATGGGTCATGTCTGTATAGAGAGTTCCTGTGGCTACCGTATCGGATATGTATGGGCCATATCTGTATAGAGAGGTCCTGTGGCTACCGTATCGGATATGTATGGGTCATGTCTGTATAGAGTGGTCCTATGGCTACCGTATCGGATATGTATGGGCCATGTCTGTATAGAGAGGTCCTGTGGCTACCGTATCGGATATGTATGGGTCATGTCTGTATAGAGAGGTCCTGTGGCTACCGTATCGGATATGTATGGGTCATGTATGTATAGAGAGGTCCTGTGGCTATCGTATCGGATATGTATGGGTCATGTCTGTATAGAGAGGTCCTGTTTCTACTGTATCAGATATGTATGGGTCATGTATGTATAGAGAGGTCCTGTGGTTACCGTATCGGATATGTATGGGTCATGTCTGTATAGAGAGGTCCTGTGGCTACCGTATCGGATATGTACGGGTCATGTATGTATAGAGAGGTCCTGTGGCTTCCGTATCGGATATGTATGGGTCATGTCTGTATAGAGAGGTCCTGCGGTTACCGTATCGGATATGTATGGGTCATGTCTGTATAGAGAGGTCCTGTGGCTACCGTATCGGATATGTATGGGTCATGTCTGTATAGAGAGGTCCTGTGTCTACATGTACCGGATATGTATGGGTCATGTATGTATAGAGAGGTCCTGTGGTTACTGTATCGGATATGTATGGGTCATGTATGTATAGAGAGGTCATGTGGCTACCGTATCGGATATGTATGGGTCATGTCTGTATAGAGTGGTCCTGTGGCTACCGTATCGGATATGTATGGGTCATGTCTGTATAGAGAGGTCATGTGGCTACCGTATCGGATATGTAGGGGTCATGTATGTATAGAGAGGTCCTGTGGCTACCGTATCGGATATGTATGGGTCATGTATGTATAGAGAGGTCCTGTGGCTACCGTATCGGATATGTATGGGTCATGTCTGTATAATGTGGTCCTATGGCTACCGTATCGGATATGTATGGGCCATGTCTGTATAGAGAGGTCCTGTGGCTACCGTATCGGATATGTATGGGTCATGTCTGTATAGAGTGGTCCTATGGCTACCGTATCGGATATGTATGGGTCATGTATGTATAGAGAGGACCTGTGGCTATCGTATCGGATATGTATGGGTCATGTCTGTATAGAGAGGTCCTGTTTCTACTGTGTCGGATATGTATGGGTCATGTATGTATAGAGAGGTCCTGTGGTTACCGTATCGGATATGTATAGGTCATGTCTGTATAGAGAGGTCCTGTTTCTACCGTATCGGATATGTATGGGTCATGTCTGTATAGAGAGGTCCTGTGGCTACCGTATCGGATATGTATGGGTCATGTCTGTATAGAGAGGTCCTGTTTCTACCGTATCGGATATGTATGGGTCATGTCTGTATAGAGAGTTCCTGTGGCTACCGTATCGGATATGTATGGGCCATATCTGTATAGAGAGGTCCTGTGGCTACCGTATCGGATATGTATGGGTCATGTCTGTATAGAGTGGTCCAATGGCTACCGTATCGGATATGTATGGGCCATGTCTGTATAGAGAGGTCCTGTGGCTACCGTATCGGATATGTATGGGTCATGTCTGTATAGAGAGGTCCTGTGGCTACCGTATCGGATATGTATGGGTCATGTATGTATAGAGAGGTCCTGTGGCTATCGTATCGGATATGTATGGGTCATGTCTGTATAGAGAGGTCCTGTTTCTACTGTATCAGATATGTATGGGTCATGTATGTATAGAGAGGTCCTGTGGTTACCGTATCGGATATGTATGGGTCATGTCTGTATAGAGAGGTCCTGTGGCTACCGTATCGGATATGTACGGGTCATGTCTGTATAGAGAGGTCCTGTGGCGTCCGTATCGGATATGTATGGGTCATGTCTGTATAGAGAGGTCCTGCGGTTACCGTATCGGATATGTATGGGTCATGTCTGTATAGAGAGGTCCTGTGGCTACCGTATCGGATATGTATGGGTCATGTCTGTATAGAGAGGTCCTGTTTCTACCGTATCGGATATGTATGGGTCATGTCTGTATAGAGAGGTCCTGTGGCTTCAAACAACGCTGCGCTATTATAATTAAGTGTCCTAGTTTATTATTATCGATGACCTAAGTCTTGATTACGTACTGCTCTTAATAAAAAATACTTACGTATGTACGCATTTGTAGACTGTCTCAGTTACGTCACACGATTCTGACACGCTAATAGTATGGTGTTCGGTCTCCCCATCCAAGGAAATTTCATGATCATCACTGCTCTCTCGGGGGTCATCGGTCGTGTTCGTCTCGCAAACGTTCGGGCTATATAAGTACCAAATAACAAATCAATCTGTTAATTAGGATGTTCCTCGGGTGCTATGCATGTACATGTAAGTAAAACCTGTCTAAAGCAGAAACGATTACAAAAGGATAAGAAACTATCAAAGGTGCAAGATAGAGAAATCCCACCGTTGAGTTGACTATGAACAGCTCTATCTTACAGGTAGGAAAATGAGAGATGGAAAATCTTAACTTACCCATTCCACCAGTTTTTATTATCTCCGCCAATGGTTAAACTGAATTGAAAGCCGGGTTTGTCTACACCTAGGTTGAATCTGAAACTGAAAACCATTTCGTGTTTAAAATAGGTTGAAAACTACCAAATCCTGAAAAGGTTGACCGGTTTACACAAAGAAGAGATACATCCGATCGTACACCGTATAAACATCATCAGTTACGCTTCTGGATACTAAGGATGCATAAACAAAGATATACTCATGTTCGCACAACTGATAATCACCTTTTGAATACATACCGAAAATACGAATAAATGCAGACTAATTATATTTGAAACAATCCCCCCGATGCATTCATTCAATGTTTATTTATATTAATAAGAATTCCTAAGAATTGGAGGTGTCGCCTGCTCAGCAAGCTGGAAGATGAGTTTTGAGGAACAAGCTATGGGTATTCATTGAATCAATTACAAGTTTAATATGTTTGATTTACCTAATGAATTCCCATGTAATGAATAAACTTACAGATCATGATGTTAAAGTGTCTCATGACAGACTTCCAATGTTCAATGTTTACCTATTTAATAAATGTTAAGTGTTTATTCAAGACTTTATAAAGTTTGGGTTGATTTCTCCAAGGAAACTGGAGACAGATTTTAACATTTTACCTGCAAACCTGAATGGAATCTCAAGCAAGTACTGGAAACTGCTGTGCGGACGACGACGTCGCCGACGCCGACGTCGCCGACGCCGACATAGTAATACCTACACGTATATGTCGCTTTTCAGGCGGCACGAAAACATGTTTACTGTTAGAAGGAGTAATATCTGTGAGATTCTGATAGTTTGTAAATTCAAGTAATGAAAATGAGGGATCTTGAATTCAAATACAGCATGAAAATAGAAAACAATGGTAAAACTTCAGTGATGGTCAACAACATACATTCATACTGTACATGCATGCACGCACGCACGCACGAACGTTGTGCGTGCACGCACGCACGCACACAAATACACATAAAAGTGTTGAATTTTTATCACTTTTACCTAACTTCAGTTGATCAACCATCACGAATTTCGAGTTTTCTTTCTTCCTTAATGTTTATTAAAAGATATTTAGAAACTTATTGCTTTCTTTTGAACTTTTCATTCCTGTATCGGATCGGGAAAACAATGTCCATGAAAGATGACGTCACTGGGCAAGATGGTTTCACGACGTGTTTTCATTCGACGTTTAATTAGAAGATATGAAAATGAAATCATGCCTAAGGGCCAAATAAAAGCTGAGACCATGAGTTACATCAACATTATCCGCAAAACGATAGCTGATCGGTTTCATCAATTAAAAAAAATAACACAAGTACATGTAATATAGATAAAAAAATCAATAATGATTTTGTTTCGAGGCATCTGTAAAGCAGCAAGGGAAATTCACTCAATCACAACAAACGTCCACAGGGACCCGAGAATGTGTTACAGCTGTATTTGGACAGATTGACGTCATTCAAGTACGTCGCTAGTATCACAAGTATCACAAGTATCACAACGAAATCGTTCGATACTTAAAAGAAAACCTTAAAGTACAACGAGAACGCGGTGGCCAAGTTGTTGCGGTGTCTGACATTCTGCTTATGTACACAGTCCTCAACCACTGGGTCGTTGGTTCGAGGCCTATGTGAGGCAGTTGTTACAAGTAAGTACTGGCCGCAGGTCGGTGTTTTCTCTGGGGACTCCGGCTTTCATTCACCACCAAAACATGACACTCCTTTGAAATGACTATAGCGTAAAGCACAAACTCAAACATTAATAGCGTGTTCCATTTAGCGGAACGTTCCAGTTGTGCCAACTTGGAACTGGTCTGCTAAATGGAACACGATACTAGACTTGTTTTTGAACAGTGTCACCGTCCAGTCACGAGCGAGTGTAAAATCAAGCTATAGGTATAGATACTACAATGTATATATCAGTCTTCAGTCGTCGTCTGCTTTCTTCCGCACATTAGCCGCCGCTTGCTAGAGCGGTGTAAAAACTATAAGCATGCTTCTGCCAACTGAATCAGAGGTTAAAATATCTAACAAAGAATTAATTGCACTTGCTGCAAATAGTAGATCAGAAGGACAGTGCACTAAATAAAATCCTATTCTTTGATTTAGCTTATTGGGTCACCTGAGACAAAGTCTCAAGTGACGTATTCCAATCGTCATTTACATTTTCAACTTCTTCTCAAAACCTCCTTCACCAATTTGAATGAAATTGGACAGGAACCTTCCCTGGCCTAAGATGCACCAAAATAGTAAATTGTATGGTCCTAAACCCCTATGAGCCTGAGGGAGGAGCAAAAAAGGGTCAAGATATACTCTACATAAATATAAAGGGCTTAAGGTGCTTTATTATAACTGTGAATTTCATGCCTCCCGAACTTAACATTCCCCACTGGGGAGCCGGTGAAGTTAACTACAGTTTATATAGGGAAATTTCACTTGACAGAATCAAGCAAAGAGTCAACTTATTGGATGTCAAGGTCATTTGATCAAAGGTCAGGCAGTAGAGGTGGTTTCGTTGCGTTTAATATTAAATCAACTCCTCTGGTTCTGGTTCACTGTCATCTTTATATTAGCTTGTTGTAAAACCATATAACCCTGCAACAAGTACAAAGTACAAGCTCCACTACAGATCCACACATAAAATAGTAGACATATAGAATTATAACATTAACATTTCAAATGCAAGGGAAATAGCTCTTACACGATAACATAACAATTATCATTAAAAATCTATTATCAACGATAGAGATGAAAAGTGTAACTCTCCAAATTATTCTAAAAGTTTAGATTTAACTGATATAATACTACACTGAACAATATACTTAATTTACTGATCAATAGCAATCTAGCGTTATATGTCTTTTTATATCAACTTATATACTTGCACATAAAATATTACATAGTACATACTGTTATTATTTGTAGTCGTGCGTCGTATTTTAGTCCACCATCATCAAATGGTTGGCTATTCAAATCGCACTGCGTCCGTGGTCCGTCATCCTCAAATTTCATATGCAGGTTCCCCTTGGTACCCAGTTGTGCTGTATTGATTTTGGGACTGATCGGAAAAACAAAAATGGCCGACAGGCGGCCATCTTTGATTTGTGAGTAATAATTAGTTATTGCTATTTCTTGAGAAGTACTGGATGGATCATTCTCAAATTTCATAATATGTAGGTTACCCTTGGTGCTTAGATGTGCTTGTGATCGCTATTTCTTGAATAGTATTTGAGGGGTCCTTTCCAAATTTCATAAGCATGTTCTGTTTGGTCCCTAGTTGTGCATGGTGTAATTTTTGGACTGCTCCAGGGGTAAAGGGATAGACGGCCATCTTTTATGTTGACTATGAAAGTATGTTATTTTTATTTTTGAAGAAATAGAAGATGGATGATTTGGAATTTGGAACTGATCATAAAAACAAAACTCCTGACAGGGAACCTTCTTTCAACTATTATTAATTTTCAAGGGAAATCCATAGAACCAAAATTAATTACCTAAAGGAAAGTTAAAATAAGAAGGGAAAAGATCCACCTTTCCAAGAATAAATGAAATAATCGATGGTGGGCGCAAAGGTCCCTCTGGGATCTCTTGTAATCATTAATAAATCCATAAAGATGGTTGATGTATAGGGCCTTTGAGTGTGAGATTTCGTCACTTCCGGGTACATTCTTCTCCAGCCTCAGATATGCTGGAATCAAATACTCTTCACGAATGGAAAGGTCTTAAGGTTCATTATCAAAATTGTTGATTGCATGCCCCCTGGAACTCAGGTTTCCCCTTGGGAAGGTGTTGAAGTTTACTATAGTTTATATATTGAAATAACACTTTTGGACATATTTCTTTTATTTTTATTTGGACATAATTCAAACTTGGTTGGAATTATAACCACGAGTCGACAATTTGATATTCGTAAAATTTTGACTCTTGTCTGAAGTTGCCTAATCCCACGGCTGTAGGGATGGGCTCAAATGGGTCAAATTGGCTGGAATAAAATACTCTTCACAGATAGAAATGTCTTTAAATGCTTTATCAAAATTGTAAATTGCATGCCCCAGACTTCAGAATTCCCCCTGGGGAGGGGGTAAATGTATTGTAATTTATATAGGAAAATAACATTTTGCATATATTTTGTTTATTTTCAGTTAGAAATACTTCAAACTTGGTTGGAATTATAATCAGGAGATGATGATTTGACTTTATGAAAGCAAAGTTGGTTGGAATTAATCAAGGAGTCAACTGACCAAAAGTCAAGGTCACCGAGTCAAAGTCACTAATTCAAAGGTCAAAGAAACCGTTTGTAACTTTCTTTGTTAAGTCAATTGATCAAAGTCACAGAGTTTGATTGTTGGGTTCAAAGCTGAAGGTGGATCATGATTTTGGGAGAAACTTGGTTAAGTTGGATTAGGTAAATGATTTCAGTGTAAGAGACGGTAGTTACTGGTACTTGTACATCAAAACGCGGGTGACCGTTAAGGCCCATGGGCCTCTTGTTGTTAATGTATCGCTGTTCGAAACTATAATTTTGTCGTCAAATTCTGCTGGATTTATTTTGGACTTCTTTTGTGTCTTTTTGATATAAAGCTTTTATTTTCAACACCGAGTCGTGGTGTTTTAAAAAAAACGTGTCATGTGCTACCTATAATAAACAAGCACAAATATTTAGTTAACTCAAGCCTGCTGTAGCTGATAGTACAAAAAAGCGAGTCGCTCCAGCAGCTACAGAAAATAGTGGCAGCTGATTGTACAGTTTTCCGTCATTAGAACATGCCTTCGATTGCTAATTATTCGCATTCTGATCAAAATCTTGTATATGATAGTGTGCAAAATAATTCTTAAAATAATTACGTACTTATATCTGGTGTTTGTACGTACTTACATCTAGTGTTTGCGCGTACTTATATCTGGTGTTTGTACGTACTTATATCTGGTGTTTGTACAATGTACGTACTTATATCTGGTGTTTGTACGTACTTATATCTGGTGTCTGTACGTACTTATATCTGGTGATTGTACGTACTTATATCTGGTGTTTGTACGTACTTATATCTGGTGTTTGTACGTACTTATATCTGGTGTTTGTACGTACTTATATCTGGTGTCTGTACGTACTTATATCTGGTGTTTGTACGTACTTATATCTAGTGTTTGTACGTACTTATATCTGGTGTTTGTACGTACTTATATCTGGTGTTTGTACGTACTTACACCTGGTGTTTGTGCGTACTTATATCTGGTGTTTGTACGTACTGACATCTGGTGTTTGTACGTACTTATATCTGGTGTTTGTACGTACTTATATCTGGTGTTTGTACGTACTTATATCTGGTGTTTGTACGTACTGATATCTGGTGTTTGTACATTTTATATCTGGTGTTTGTACATATTTATATCTGGTGTTTGTACGTACTTATATCTGGTGTTTGTACGTACTTATATCTGGTGTTTGTACGTACTTATATCTGGTGTTTGTACGTTCTTACATCTGGTGTTTGTACGTACTTATATCTGGTGTTTGTACGTACTTATATCTGGTGTTTGTACGTATTTACATCTGGTGTTTGTACGTACTTATATTTGGTGTTTGTACGTACTTATATCTGGTGTCTGTACGTACTTATATCTGGTGTTTGTACGTGCTTATATCTGGTGTTTGTACGTTCTTACATCTGGTGTTTGTACGTACTTATATCTGGTGTTTGTACGTACTTATATCTGGTGTTTGTACGTACTTACATCTGGTGTTTGTACGTACTTATATCTGGTGTTTGTACGTACTTATATCTGGTGTCTGTACGTACTTATATCTGGTGTTTGTACGTGCTTATATCTGGTGTTTGTACGTACTTTTATCTGGTGTTTGTACGTACTTACATCTGGTGTTTGTACGTACTTATATCTGGTGTTTGTACGTACTTATATCTGGTGTCTGTACGTACTTATATCTGGTGTTTGTACGTACTTATATCTGGTGTTTGTACGTACTTATATCTGGTGTTTGTACGTACTTATATCTGGTGTCTGTACGTACTTATATCTGGTGTTTGTACGTACTTATATCTGGTGTTTGTACGTACTTATATATGGTGTTTGTAAAGTTTAATTGTCACTCAGCTGTTTCTTAGCACGATTTGTTTGCTGGTGTCAAAACAGTTTTCAGCAGCGAGTTTTACGAATCAATATAGGGTTTTTATGCAAAATATACATTTGTCATGGTTTAGAACATTACAAGTAATGCCTACATCATCCATTTTGTAATATTAGATGCGTTTTCAAATTCTTTAACTGTAAGACATGACATTATGTGTTTAACTTGCCCGTATCCAACGTATGATGATCGCCATGCCGCCATTCCTTCGCTTCATTACTCACAGCTATCCGTATTAACTCAAATGTTGCAGCTGATAGTACAAATCGATTAAACACTGTGGTATATCATTGTAGTAATTAGTATGACCTACAAATATATATCATGTGTGTAGTTGTGCTACGTCATGGCTCTTGTGCGAGCCTCGCTTTGAATAAAACACAGTTTCACAGGCCGCCATATTTCGAGTGCTCATTACATGGTGTCAGAGTGAAACAAAAATGAAAATGGACTAGTTAAAGTCACCCGATGTACTTAAAATGGATGGGAACCTGTCAGAGAACTGGCGTAAGTGGTACCAACGTTTTCAACTTTACCTTACAGCGTCAGGGATCGGAACAAAGGTTTCTCCACGTGATCGGCTCAGACGCGCTGGGAGTTTTCAACACTTTCAAGTTTGAAGACGACGGGGACAGAGAAAAACTGGAAGCTATGAAAGATTAGTTTCAGCAATATTCCGCAATATTTCGAGTGCTCATTACAAGTGTTTTTGTATTCCATCCTTAGTGTTGAGTATGATTCACTACTTTAAATATTTTTGTTCTGTTGTCAAGTTACCAGTAATTATACATAATCTGTCAGGGTCATGGAAATAAGTATTTTGGTAGTTATATGTATAGAATTTCATGTATGGTATTCAGTATTATTAAACCACCAGTACAGAATGGCAATAGTAAAATGTTTTTGTAGTGAGTAAAGTTCTTCGAGACTATTTCCATGATGTCAGGCTTCTGATCCTAGAGCCAGCATCAGGGGCGTAGCTGGGGGTATTTTGATGTGCAAGCCCCGCGACTTTTACATTTTGGGGAGAGGGGCCTTCTGGGGGAAAATCACATTTGGACTTCAAAAGGTGTAAGTGTTGTGGACTTGTTTGAGTAACCATTGTCTGGCCTATCATTATACAAATCATAAATCCATGATATATGGAAACAAAATCAGTATCCATACCTTTCTTAGGTCATTTACTCGTCAGTAGGTAATAGCAGAGACATACAAGAGATCCCAGAGGGATCCTGGCGGCCACCAATGATGCTTTTTCATTAATTCTTAGAATGTTGGGTATTTTCCCTTTTTTTCCCTTTCATTTATGTATTTTATCTTAGTTCTTTGGATAATTCTTGAAAATTGATAATATATGTAAGAGGGTTTCTTGTCAGGAGTTTTTATGATCAAATCCAAATTCGCACTATTATTTAAGAAAGGTCCATCTTGTATTTCTTTAAAAAATAACCCTAATGTACTTCCATTGTCAACATAAAAGATGGCCGTCAGGCGGCTATTATTTTTCCCCTGAAGCAGTCTAAAAATTAGACCATGTACAACTACAGAAGCTGTAAGCACCAAACAGAACCTGTTCTCAAGACATGGCGATCACAAACTATCACTGTCAAAATCCAAGATTGTCGTCTGAAACCAGATTGTTTCATGAATCACCTCCACAAACTGGACAACGCACATCTTGGGACAACGGAGAACATGCGTATGAAATTTGAGAAGGATCCAACCAAAACTTTTAAGAAATATCAATCACAAACTATAAATCCAAGATGGCTGCCTGTCGGCCATATAACAGTGCAGAAAGAGGCACTTAGTGGAACCTACATATGGAATTTGAGTAAGATCAACAAAGTATACATCTGAAGAAATGGCGATGACAAAATGTCGTGTCAAAATCCAAAATGGCCGCCTGTCAGCTTTTGTCCGATCAGTCCCAAAATCAAAAGGGCAGAACTAAGCGCCAATGAAAACCTACATAATAAAATTATGCAATTTGAGAAAGATCCATGCAGTACTTATCAGGAAATAGTGATAACAAGAATTGTTTAAGGACGGGCGGACGACGGACCGACCACGGACGCAGGGCGATGTGAATAGCCCATAATCATAATGATTGTGGGTTAATAAAACCATCTTGATATACATACGTCTCTGTTAGTAAGTATATGTTAATAGGTCATTTATACAACTTAGGGTGTAATAACTAATGCTTGTTTTCTTAGCACAGTTTTGTATTATTCCAACAGACCTAGTTTCACGAACGTTCCTCAACGAAAGGAAATTCCTTATCTTAAAACTTTCCATAGAAAAGCATTGAAGAGGTAATGGGAAATGAACTTTCCTTTCATTTGCAATGCTTTCCTATGGAGATGTTTAACTTAAGGAATTTTGGCCTGGCTCATTATAATTGTACTGTTGGTGATATTTTGTTTGAACTGCCCGAAAATTAAGTAAAGAATGGCCCTTCTTTTATTACTTTTAGAATGATTAAAGGGCCATTTTTTTATATTTAATCTAATAAAGATTTACTAAAACCTAATATGACATGATTATACAAAAACAGTCGTTCTAAGTATCTATTGCTAAAAAACTAACTGCAGCCTGGTCTGTTAATCTCACGATTCGACAAAAAGAAAGAATTACAATATCAGTCGAGTTTTAAAAATGAAATTTCTAGACTTTAATACACATACTTTGGGAAATGATGTGCAAGCACGGGCTTATGTGCTTACATGGCAGCTACGCCCCTGAGCATGACGTAAGTTATAATGTCAAATATTAACTCATTAAGCTTATTGATCAGTGTCCTGATTATAATTAAATAAATGTCAATTGTGCATTATTGTGTCAGACCAATTACAGACTAGTTTATTTGGATTCAGTTTATTTTTTACCAAACTTCTGTAACCAGTCTGATGTTGTTCTTCTGTATAAAAATATTGTATATACTTAAATAAGTTGTCGTCACCTGCATTGCTACCTGGAGATTTTGTAGTCAGTTTATAATACCTGTATTAGTATACTTGTATGAGAGATTACCTGGGTTAAGTGGACAATGTAAATTAGTGCTGAAGTGTAAACCATGAAGTATCTCTTACTATTAACTCTAGTATATATCAGAGTTTATAAGGTAACGGTTTCTGCCAACTATAATTGACATCTGTATGTACATTGTGGTAAGATATTTTTGTATCTTTTTGTTGTAGTCTTTTACGTTGATGGATATTGTAATAAAGGCAAAGAACCAATATCTGTCTCTGTTATCGTCTGTGGGCTAAGGGCAGCACAGTAGAAGAGTGATGACGTATTACTGGATGAGGCAACAACCTTAAAGCAACAAGGTAAACCTATCAGGATCCTGACACCGAAGGCCATGGAGGTTTTCGATTACAAGGAGGAGGCTTTCCAGAAGAATTTAGTACAGACACGTGCCTTAGTGGAGAAAGAATTTAGTACAGACACGTGCCTTAGTGGAGAAAGAATTTAGTACAGACACGTGCCTTAGTAGAGAAAGAATTTAGTACAGACACGTGCCTTAGTGGAGAAAGAATTTAGTACAGACACGTGCCTTAGTGGAGAAAAAATATAGTACAGACACGTGCGTTAGTGGAGAAAGAATTTAGTACAGACACGTGCCTTAGTGGAGAAAGAGCTAGACTGCACCCTCATCTGTGGTAATAAGCTAAATGCACTACAAATGGCCGAGCGAAACATTTGTTTTAAACATGGGGAATTTCTTATGACTTGGAAAGAGTATATAACTTATCTAGAGAATATGCGAACTGATAAAAATTTGAGCTTGTTGGAAAAGGTCAAGGGGGAGGCTTATCGCTGTGACAGAATTGTTCAGAGCAGCCTCAGTCAGTTAGACATTAGGCGCAACTTGGTTGCGGTCGGAACGGACAATAAGTCGATTAATTCAGGGAAAAGCCAAAGTAGCAGAAGATCTGTCCAGTCGTTAGGTTCAATCGCAGCCAAGGCGAAAGCTAAGGCAGCCATGCGAGTATCGCTTTTGCTGAAAAGGAAGCTGAGTTGAAGAAAAGGCAGGCTATGATAGCTGCAACTGCACAACGTCAGAGGGAGGAGATGAGGGCAGAACTTGGATTCCTTCATAAGAAACTATATACTGAAGCGGCTGCAGAAAATGAGGTCTTTGAAACCATTGACCGCCGCCAAGCATCACGTGATCCAAAATAGATAGTTTAGAAAGAAGGTCTTGCGGGATCTCGCGACGCTCGGCCATTTTCAAACAGATGTCAGGAATCTGGCTATTTGTATAGAAACGAATGGCAACAATTAGTTTACGACCTCCTTTGACATGATTTAATGTATAGGTTAGTAGAAAAATATGTTCTTTCCATTGATACCTAATTTCCATTGTGATCGACATCGTTGCATATTATAAAACATAACTTATATTAAACAGCATCTGAAAAATACCACATTTATTTGAAAAGCATGAAGCAAAACAATACATTGACGTATACAAACAGGTGACTGATTACGAATTTGATCGTTGTCATTTAAGCCATTTATGATCAAGGATCGTTTGGTCCGTGTTCAGAACGATGAAATAATGAGGTAGACAATTAGTCCTAATTAATAATAAAATGTTTGGAGTTCTTTTTATAAAGAAGATTTGTTGTGAAAGTCCATAATGTAAACGTTATTCCTTAAGATTAAACCGGAAGTGTTGACATGATTTCACTGATCTACAGAACCACGGGCCCGGGGGTAGAGGGAGGAACCTCGTCACAGAAGCTGGACAGATCCTCGGGAAGTGTACAGCCGAACTCTTGTATCCTGTCACACCACCTCGACCTCCGTCGCTGTCTCCGTTCCTGTCTCCGCTGTTGCCTTTGCGGTCGTGTCATGCGTCGGCTGAATCTCGCGGGTCGTCCTCCGCGGCGTCCCTGGCGTCGCGCTAATCTACGATTTTGACGTTGTTGGCGGCGCTGGAGGCGCGCCAGTCTGCGAGGGTTGATATCTCCAGTGTTACCGCCGAGTTCCGTTGACTCAGGTTCAGGTTCAAGAGGAGTGAATCCGACAATCTCTTCATCCTCCTCATCATCAAAGTCTTCAAACTCATCATCTTCATCAATTTGGGCATCCCCCACACAACTGAAATTAAAAGAAAACGTTAAAACATTACAGTACGACATGAACATGGAAACAGCTACAGCTACATTATAATGTCGGGGAACTGGCAGGACACAAAACCAGTATAACAGCTACAGGTACATTATAATGTGGGGGAATTGGCACTACAGGTACATTATAATGTCAGGGTACTGGCAGTAAACAAAACCAGTATAGCAGCTACAGCTACATTATAATGTCGGGGAACTGGCAGTAAACAAAACCAGTATAACAGCTACAGCTACATTATAATGTCGGGGAACTGGCAGGACACAAAACCAGTATAACAGCACAGCTACATTATAATGTCGGGGAACTGACAGGACACAAAACCAGTATAACAGCTACAGCTACACTATAATGTCGGGGAACTGGCAGGACACAAAACCAGTATAACAGCACAGCTACATTATAATGTCAGGGAACTGGCAGGACACAAAACCAGTATAACAGCTACAGCTACATTATAATGTCAGGGAACTGGCAGGACACAAAACCAGTATAACAGCTACAAGTACATTATAATGTCGGGGTACTCGCAGGACACAAAACCAGTATAACAGCTACAGCTACATTATAATGTCGGGGAACTGGCAGGACACAAAACCAGTATAACAGCTACAGCTACATTATAATGTCAGGGAACTGGAAGGACACAAAACCAGTATAACAGCTACAGCTACATTATAATGTCGGGGAACTGGCAGGACACAAAACCAGTATAACAGCACAGCTACATTATAATGTCAGGGAACTGGCAGGACACAAAACCAGTATAACAGCTACAGCTACATTATAATGTCGGGGAACTGGCAGGACACAAAACCAGTATAACAGCACAGCTACATTATGATGTCAGGGAACTGGCAGGACACAAAACCAGTATAACAGCTACAGCTACATTATAATGTCAGGGAACTGGCAGGACACAAAACCAGTATAACAGCTACAGCTACATTATAATGTCGGGGAACTGGCAGGACACAAAACCAGTATAACAGCACAGGTACATTATAATGTCGGGGAATTGGCAGTAAACAAAACCAGTATAACAGCTACAGCTACATTATAATGTCGGGGAACTGGCAGGACACAAAACCAGTATAACAGCACAGGTACATTATAATGTCGGGGAACTGGCAGTAAACAAAACCAGTATAACAGCACAGCTACATTATAATGTCGGGGAACTGGCAGGACACAAAACCAGTATAACAGCACAGCTACATTATAATGTCGGGGAACTGGCAGGACACAAAACCAGTATAACAGCACAGGTACATTATAATGTCGGGGAACTGACAGTAAACAAAACCAGTATAACAGCTACAGCTACATTATAATGTCGGGGAACTGGCAGTAAACAAAACCAGTATAACAGCTACAGCTACATTATAATGTCGGGGAACTGGCAGGACACAAAACCAGTATAACAGCACAGGTACATTATAATGTCGGGGAACTGGCAGTAAACAAAACCAGTATAACAGCTACAGCTACATTATAATGTCAGGGAACTGGCAGGACACAAAACCAGTATAACAGCTACAGCTACATTATAATGTCGGGGAACTGGCAGTAAACAAAACCAGTATAACAGCTACAGCTACATTATAATGTCGGGGAACTGGCAGGACACAAAACCAGTATAACAGCACAGGTACATTATAATGTCGGGGAACTGGCAGTAAACAAAACCAGTATAACAGCTACAGCTACATTATAATGTCAGGGAACTGGCAGGACACAAAACCAGTATAACAGCTACAGCTACATTATAATGTCGGGGGAACTGGCAGGACACAAAACCAGTATAACAGCTACAGGTACATTATAATGTCGGGGAACTGGCAGTAAACAAAACCAGTATAACAGCTACAGCTACATTATAATGTCAGGGAACTGGCAGGACACAAAACCAGTATAACAGCTACAGCTACATTATAATGTCGGGGGAACTGGCAGGACACAAAACCAGTATAACAGCTACAGGTACATTATAATGTGGGGGAATTGGCAGTAAACAAAACCAGTATAACAGCTACAGGTACATTATAATGTCGGGGAACTGGCAGTAAACAAAACCAGTATAACAGCTACAGGTACATTATAATGTCGGGGAACTGGCAGTAAACAAAACCAGTATAACAGCACAGGTACATTATAATGTCGGGGAACTGGCAGGACACAAAACCAGTATAACAGCTACAGCTACATTATAATGTCGGGGAACTGGCAGGACACAAAACCAGTATAACAGAGGAACACTTTTATATAGACATAGAACACAGCACAGGAATACTTTCGGGATATAACGGGACAACAACATAATATAGGACATATCCGGTATATCACGGGACAACAACATAATATAGGACATATCCGGGATATAACGGGACAACAACATGATATAGGACATTTCCGGGATATAACGGGACAACAACATAATATAGGACATATCCGGGATATAACGGGACAACAACATAATATAGGACATATCCGGGATATAACGGGACAACAACATGATATAGGACATATCCGGGATATAACGGGACAACAACATAATATAGGACATATCCGGGATATAACGGGACAACAACATAATATAGGACATATCCGGGATATAACGGGACAACAACATGATATAGGACATATCCGGGATATAACGGGACAACATCATAATATAGGACATATCCGGTATATAACGGGAAAACAACATAATATAGGACATATCCGGGATATAACGGGACAACAACATGATATAGGACATATCCGGGATATAACGGGACAACAACATAATATAGGACATTTCCGGGATATAACGGGACAACAACATAATATAGGACATTTACGGGAGAATACAACGCTGTTACCTACAAAAATGGGAGCAATTTCGGAATAAGATAAAAAAAGTGTTACAATTACGTGTATACTGTTATACGGGGACATTATCAGGGTAATCTGGTATAGGTTTCGTGCGATTCTATTGATGACACAGATATCCGGGCTGTTTAGTCGAATACTCGTACATGCATTTTGTCTACACATGCACTACACGTTCCCCCCAATACCAGCGTTCTATGTTTATAGAGCCAAAACCCGACAGGCACTATCGAAAAAACGTCTTTTATATTTTATATATTTGGAGTGAAAGCGACCTACCTTACATATTAGACGCTCATTATTCGTAACAGCAAGCAAGTGTTGTTTCAATATAGGACATTTCCAGGAAATAACGGGACAACAACATAATATAGGACATGCCCGGGATATAACGGGACAACAACATAATATAGGACATTTCCGGGATATAACGGGACAACAACATAATATAGGACATATCCGGGAAATGACGGGACAACAACATAATATAGGACATAACCGGGATATAACGAGACAACAACATAATATAGGACATATCCGGGATATAACGGGACAACAACATAATATAGGACATATCCGGGATATAACGGGACAACAACATAATATAGGACATTTCCGGGAAATGACGGGACAACAACATAATATAGGACATTTCCGGGATATAACGGGACAACAACATAATATAGGACATTTACGGGAGAATACAACGCTGTTACCTACAAAAATGGGAGCAATTTCGGAATAAGATAAAAAAAAGTGTTACAATTACGTGTATACTGTTATACGGGGACATTTTCAGGGTAATCTGGTATAGGTTTCGTGCGATTCTATTGATGACACAGATATCCGGGCTGTTTAGTCGAATACTCGTACATGCATTTTGTCTACACATGCACTACACGTTCCCCCCAATACCAGCGTTCTATGTTTATAGAGCCAAAACCCGACAGGCACTATCGAAAAAACATCTTTTATGTTTTATATATTTGGAGTGAAAGCGACCTACCTTACATATTAGACGCTCATTATTCGTAACAGCAAGCAAGTGTTGTTTCAAAAAGTTCTACTCAAATTCATGGAAGACCTGTTGAAACTGCGAAGAATACACTCGTCACTGCTGCGCTATTCAGTTTAAACACTTCGCGAACACGTATCCTTAAGTGTATATACAAACATCACGATCATATTTACTATATTTTTATTACATATACAATGCGGTATTACTAGGTATTACTTGAAAGTAATTCATGAATATTTCTTTAAGACACTCTACACCTACGGCCATTTCATATTTAAACTAGAAAAAAAAACGAATTTTAAATAGTGAAGCAATGTAATGGTTCAGCATAAGATAATTCAAACCAGCCGCTGTAAAGTCAGGTCGAGGTGACAGATTATAATATATTGTCTTATCTTAAAGTTACTGCAGCGTCAGGTCGAGGTGACACAATATAATATAACGTCTTATCTTAAAGTTCCTGCAACGTCAGGTCGAGGTGACACAATATAATATATAGAGGATATTCAATGGTTTGCCGTTTAATATCAAATATATTTCACGAGTATGGCAGATTTTTTTTTTATATTTTCACGAGTGCGTAGCACGAGTGAAAATATAAAAAAAAATCTGCCATACAAGTGAAATATTTTTGATATTAAACGGCACACCGTTGAATTTTCTTTTTATTACATTTCGAAAGAGGACTTAAAGGGTTTTGGCCACGATTTTGAAAATCTTGTAAAAAGTTATGAAACTTGTACTACATTTCAATAAATACTGATTAGCGCATCAACGAGCATTCGATTGTGTCCCGGGATCTAGATATTGACAGTCAAAGTTGACCGCTCCCGACTGGCGAGAATTTTAATGAGCTGACCGGTCACGTGGTACCTGTGACGTCATTGAAGCAAAACTGATCGACTCAGGTAAACTGATCGGTGGTACATTGACGAAGAAAGTTTAGTAGAAAAACGCCTATTGATTTCGACATGTAAGTCGATCTTGATTGTTGTTTAATTCTATTGATTAACCAATAAAATACCTTGAAAAAAATATAGATATGTAATTGTAAACTTAAGAAAGGAAATAGGAAATGCCATTTAAAAACATCGTGTTGTGAGTGTGTATTACACATCCACCACATCCTTACAATAATGCTTCTACAAAGGACCACGGAATTAGTAAAGCCTTTGAAAGGACTTTATGATTTTTACAGACACGTTACAAATTGGTTTTATAGATAGTATATGAAAACAATAGCAACACACACCCATAGAGTGGTTGTGAGTATATTATTTTCTTGAAATAGCAGGGTTTTTTTCAAACGTTTGATTGTATAGACTGTATTAAGCTGGAATTAAATTAAAACAGCATACAGTGCTGAATCATAAATACGTGTTCCAAGTTATACCCACAACATGCAAAATTCGCAAACATCAAATCTTCCTTGATTACATATTATATAGTGTCTGGTAATATACTCCGTGTTAGATCTTGGTGATTTTAAAATCATGTGATTTGCAAATACAAACTGTTTACGCTGTGCAATCAAATGCTTTCGTTAAAGGGTTTTGGCCACGATTTTTCATAATTTCACATTTTCATCTCATTTGATGCAACAATACGTGTAGTGACCGATACCCCGCCTCCCTCGGTGTTGGGAAAATAGACAAGCTAGGTAACGTCCCATTTCTATGAGCCTCGTGAATATGCATATTTTGACCGGGATTCTAGGTCACGTTGTGTGTGACGTCATTGAGGCACAACGTATCCGATACCTGTATACGCCCATTACATATTTATGTATTATCTGTGAGTGTTAAGATTGACTTTTATCTATTTTTTTGGTGCAAGTAATGACAGCAACCAATACATGTTATGTAGTTAAAATTATCAATCGCCATTAATGATCTTGTCAGAAAAATAAAACAATCTAATCCCGATTTTTACATAAACTGCATTCAATTAGAATCTAGTCCGTGACGTCTCAGCAACTCCAAGCTTAGAGACAGTGATACAATTAACACAATCTGATTTTACAATTATGTAAATTACCTGTAGCCTTATCTGTCATACATATACTAGACAAAAGGCATTTGTTGTACCTACCTGTGAGTTGTGGCAGGTGTATTTAATTACCCTGTAATTACCAAGAGGTGTGAATGTTATGACCAGTGAATTCGAAGGGCATTCATGCTAATATAATATTACCGATCCTCTAAATAGCAATATACACCGGCACAATTATTTTTATCCCTAGCCGTCCCCGGTGTTGGAAGAAAAACTTTTTTTTAAAGGATTAAAGGAGTTTTCAACAGAATCTAACAATATTTTATCAGTATACATTACATTAGGCTAGTAATCTTGGCAAAATTTGACACTGTTAATTAGATTAAACTATATTTGTATCACATATATACGATGTTCTGAAATTTCTAAATTTTCAAAGTTTCATTATTTTTGTAAAAATGGTGATTCTGATACTATGACGTTTTTTTTTTCAAAGTTATTGCATATTTTAAAATATCAACATAAACGTTTGGTTATTGGATTTATCAGGAACGTATATATGTGTCCCTGGATTTATGATATATATTCAGGGCGGATCCAAGAATTTAGATGCGTTAATGTGACACCCTTTTACTTTCAGATATAAACCTAAATTTATCAAGATCTTGTTTATGAAAACTATATGAAAAACAAGATTTGAACTCGTCTAATGATTTGAGTCCTAGTTGAAATGAATATCACCAAATAGAGTGAGCCTTACAAAATTCATTTATGTATCGCGTTTGAATTTCACGTATATCTAGAATCCTGTGTCTGTTCTAGTACAATTAAAAGAATATGGCACAGTATTTTTCTGCGCTAGGATTTAGAGTAATTATTTCAAACTGCCACCACTAAAAGGTGTTGTAAAAACATATGCAGTAATCGTAGGAGAACAATTTTTCAAAATATGTTTCAATAATCATTAGCGTATCATGTATGTTATTTGTTTTAATCATGACCACAGACTTTATCCTTGGAAAATATTTATAATTATTCACACAAATAGACTGGTGTGTTACTAAATTAAGTAAAATAAAAAAAGTCGGGAAGAGCTTTTTATTTTTGCAAACCGATTTCAGTCCAAATTTTAAACAATATTCCAATTTAACAGAAATAATTCAGACTGTCATGTTTTCACACCTATTTGTGACAGTTTCTGCATTATTGAAATCAGACAGAAATTGTTTGTTTACGTGCACAGTTCAAAAATTTAAATGATTTGTTTTTGGCATTCCATATGTACGTGCTGACTACTACTACCATATACTTGTACAGTATATGTTATAGAGTGGTGGGGGTTTGCCGGACACTAAAACATAAACTCGCCGGTGCTTTATTTACTCGATCTCCACAAATCATACTGTACTGTTGACGTCATAAAAGATAATACTTCTGAGACTTTCATGATTTGTTTTCTTTACTTGCCTACTGGAAAGTAACCAGTCCTAGTAATCCGTCGAAATCACAACCGCTCGGGTCAAGTACACAGCTGATTGGGATAATCTGACCGGAAATGTTGAACCATTCTCATCTTCCAATTCATTAAATATTAAATCCTGCAGCAGTTTCAAATCAATATTTACTATTGGTGCCATTTCTTCAAGACCATCTTTCCACAATAGACAAGTTCTAGCAGACGACAACAATATGCCGTTCCTCCAATGTCATGTTCGATTCGATCAAGGGGAACAACTCATACAAAAGTTCCGGTGTAACGTGAAAAGTTTTACCCAATTTAAAACTACCCACCGTTGAAATCTACGGCGGGACATTTTCTCAAGGGGACGAATTACAGAAAAATCGAGCGGGGTTATTTTCTACCGAAGGCCGAGTAAGATTTTTACTGTAAAATAACGACCCCGGGTAACTTTTGCAACGTAGAATAATGACCCCGGGTAGTTTTTTATTGACGGGTCACTTTTTCACGTTACACTGAAAAAGCCTTATATTTTCACTGCCAATCTTATATTTTCACGACAAAATCTTATATTTTCACGGCAAAATCTTATATTTTCACGGCAAAATCTTATATTTTCACTGCTCATCACAGCAGTGAAAATATAAGTTTTATCAGTTTGATAATTTTCTATATTTCACAGGCAAAAATGTAATAAAACATCTTATCTTAAAGTTCCTGCAACGTCAGGTCGAGGTGACACAATATAATATAACGTCTTATCTTAAAGTTCCTGCAACGTCAGGTCGAGGTGACACAATATAATATATCGTCTTATCTTAAAGTTCCTGCAGCGTCAGGTCGAGGTGACACAATATAATATAACGTCTTATCTTAAAGTTCCTGCAACGTCAGGTCGAGGTGACACAATATAATATAACGTCTTATCTTAAAGTTCCTGCAACGTCAGGTCGAGGTGACACAATATAATATATCGTCTTATCTTAAAGTTCCTGCAGCGTCAGGTCGAGGTGACACAATATAATATATCGTCTTATCTTAAAGTTACTGCAACGTCAGGTCGAGGTGACACGATATAATATAACGTCTTATCTTAAAGTTCCTGCAACGTCAGGTCGAGGTGACACAATATAATATATCGTCTTATCTTAAAGTTCCTGCAGCGTCAGGTCGAGGTGACACAATATAATATAACGTCTTATCTTAAAGTTCCTGCAACGTCAGGTCGAGGTGACACAATATAATATAACGTCTTATCTTAAAGTTCCTGCAGCGTCAGGTCGAGGTGACACAATATAATATATCGTCTTATCTTAAAGTTCCTGCAGCGTCAGGTCGAGGTGACACATTATAATGTATCGTCTTATCTTAAAAGTTCCTGCAGCGTCAGGTCGAGGTGACACAATATAATATATCGTCTTATCTTAAAGTTCCTGCAGCGTCAGGTCGAGGTGACACAATATAATTTATCGTCTTATCTTAAAGTTCCTGCAGCGTCAGGTCGAGGTGACACAATATAATATATCGTCTTATCTTAAAGTTCCTGCAGCGTCAGGTCGAGGTGACACACTATAATATATTTACATTTGCTCTGTAATTTGTCATTGACGCAATGCTAAGAGGCAGTTGCTGTCATAGGCCTATAACACCCAGTGCCTCAGACTATAACAGCAGTTGGCATTGTGACGTCATCATTCTCTATTGTGACGTCATCGATTTCATTGTTGTCTTCACTTGATTTGCTGTTCAAAATCGGTCCGAAGAAACTAAATAAAGCACAATTATTCTATAAAAATGTAAATATAAGTAATGAACATTTTAGCAAATATTGTTACAGTCCTATAACACACATTGCTATTGCTGACAAACTTACTTAAAGCCCTACCGGGCTTTATTTAGTTTGTCATCAATAGTAATGTGTGTTATAGGACTGTAACAACATTTGCTAAAACATTCATTGCTTAAATAACGTCTTATCTTAAAGTTCCTGCAACGTCAGGTCGAGGTGACACAATATAATATAACGTCTTATCTTAAAGTTCCTGCAGCGTCAGGTCGAGGTGACACAATATAATATAACGTCTTATCTTAAAGTTCCTGCAACGTCAGGTCGAGGTGACACATTATAATGTATCGTCTTATCTTAAAGCTCCCACAGCCTTGACCATCTCGAATAAAATAAAATGTTGGCAATGTACATTTATATAACAATATCAAGCATTATTCTAAACAAATAAACGAGCAAAACATTGATATGGTAATGAAATATTACTGACATCGTTTATTTGAGCATACTAGCCCCAGCACTCCAGAAGTGTGTGGTAAATGTACATGCGAAAGGAATTCAATCGAAATAGGAAGTCCAACAGTCAAGAACCAAGTGACTCAATTAATGTCACGGAGTGTAAAGTGTTACACACAATACAAGACATTGATACCATAGACACCGGAAAGACAGGGAGAGGGAGACGATGACAAAGTGGTACTCTAAAATATAGCGTACATGATATAACAGAGCTGAGAACTATCTCGATAGTCTGGCTACGGTACGTGTTTTGGAAGGTCACGATAAACCCAGCGATATTTTCCGGATTTTGTCGTTTCTGAATGTGATCTATTCAGTTCGACATGCACGTCCAAGAACGTAAATTATGAGAAATTCAAAGTAATGCCCATTTTTGCTAATTTGGTAAGACCTTCGGCGTCCGATTAGCCGAAGGGATTATATGCAACATTTAGCATTTAAACCTAAAATTGAAAATTTGACAATTTATTTGTCCGTACTGTCGCTATCACAGGGACCTGCGAATTTGTTACAGCTAGTTTTGGACCTAAAATAGGGTGTTTAGAGTAATTTTACACATTTGGGGGGTTAAGATCAATTTTCGATAAAAATGCCCCCCTCAAAGGTCAGTAAACTAAAGGGTGGAAAGCTTTCCAGGTCGAAAAATCGACCCCACCTACCTTTCTTGCATCAAAAATCACATTTCTAGTTGAGGTACGAAAAAACGCTTGGTACCGTTGAAAAGATGGATATTTTTTATTTTACAAAACTCCTAAATCCAAGTCAAATGTATCCTTCTTCCGCCGTAATCAATCTCTATTTACTCCAAAAACACGCAAAATATCCGTGTCTCGAAGTTTTCGTCGGCTTGCCGGCCAGTTTTACATATTCATTGAGTTTTGACGTCAACGCACGCGGAGGCCTTACGCTGTCATTGGATGGCGGTCTTCCTTTAATTTAAGGATATAGATAGGGGGTACAGTCTCTTCAGATGTTTTGCTTAATTATTTTGATATACATTTAATCACATACATGTATCATATCATTGGAAAGGTTATTAAATTTTCTATAAAGTGAACATATAATTATAGTGTTAAAGTATTTCATAATTGCATAATAGTATATAATACAAAAAATGGCGGACACTTTTGAATTTGGATCTTCTTTCACATTTTCTTACAAAAACTGACAATACTTTTCCTATTGACGGACAGAAAGGTCATCTACAAAAACGTGCCTCAGATTTTTCCTATATGTTCTAGAATTGAAGTAATTTCGATTTTATGGTCTCTGGGTGGGATTTTCATGCCCAAATTCACTTAATTGGTTATAAATCTTGTTGTAGCTAAATTCTTCAGAAACTGAGGCACATTATTGTTGACAAGGTCATTCCTAACAATCCTGCAAAGTTTGGAAGAAATCGGTCCACAGATGTTATGGCTGTCTGAAGTTGACAACTTGTTGAATTTATGAAAGTGCTCTAAAGACCATTTCCACTCTTTGAAATCGGATATCTCAGGTTTTAACACTTATCTGACCGATTCTGCCTACCAAACCATTAATCATGACTAGACATGTATCCATCAAGCTGTCCTCCGAAAAAACGGAGCATGCATTGGTTCAAATTACTGAGAAATTAATGAATATTAAAATATTTCTCAGTGAAAATGCCCTTTTCCCGCGAAATATCAGACTGGACAAGGATAAGCTCCTCCCATGTAATGAAGGGGTCATTAGAAACGATCCGGCCCCTCTCTTATAGTAGGGACTATAGGGCTGTACATCAAAGACTGACCATGACTTAATGATTATTACCAATCACTTCACACCACCATAGCACAGGGCTAATGACTTTTTAACTGACCACGCCACTTTGTGATGTATCTGTTTAAGGTGTAAACAGTACCACGTGTTGATCTGTATGAGCGTGTTCAATGTTAAATCACGTTAATTGACACATTTAGGAACATAATTTTGAAAATTACTTTTTGTTATATGATGTAGTATGTTTATAAGTAATCAATTTTGCAAAAAACAAAAAATCAAAAAAAAAAATTTGTTACCCCCTATCTATATCCTTAAATTTAGGCATCCAATGACATCAAAAGACCAGCGCGGGGGTGATGTCAAAACTCAATGAATATGTAAAACTGGCCGGCAAGCCGACGAAAACTTTGAGACACGGATGCTATGGTTAACAATCGGCTAGTTTATTCCCTAGAACGGTCAGGTATAATAAACGAGGAACAAAGTGGGTTCCATGAAGGAAGATAAACCTTAGACCACAGTTGCTTGAGTTTCTGTCAGTAAATAATAAAGATATATGTGTGAAATGAGCCTCCCATTGCAGTAATGTAATGGGCCGCTGCTCCATATATATAAACATTTTTTTATATACTGACAGAAACTCAAGCAACTGTACTTAGACCAACTACTTAAACTCACTTCTGAGATTAATAAAGGTTTCCTCCAAAATTTCAATACATTGGCTGTATTTCTAGATCTTGAAAAAACTTACATATGTATGACCTCATATGGTATGACGGTCTCCTAGTTTCTCTCAAAAATCATGGTATAACAGGCAACATATTCAAATTCATTTCAAGTTTCCTCAAAAACCGCAAAATACAAGTTAAAATGTAGAATCCATGATTCCCTGTCAGACCAATATGAACTAGAGAACGGCGTAGCACAGGGAAGCGTGATCTCCCCAGCACTGTTCGACACATATATAAATACGCTCATCGACAAGCTAAATAATAAACCACCTAGCTCAATTCGCTGGCGACGGATGTATTTGGAGTACCCGAAAGGACATTAAGTTCGTAACCAAACAAGTCCAAAGTACTTCAACAGCAATTAACGAGTGGGCAAACAAATGGGATTTCAAACCATCCAAACAAAAGACAATAGCTATGTACTTCAAAAATTCCAGGAAAGTACCGGAATTGTATTTAGGCAAAACTAAATTCAAATTTGAAAAACAAGTAAAATATTTAGGCATGATAATATACCATAAATTAACAAGGAATAAACACATTAAATATGTTAAAGAATCGTGTCAGAAAGCGATAAATACAATGCGTTGCATTTCAGGCTGTAAATTTGGCGCCAATAAAACGACACAGCTTATGTTATACAAAGCCCTGTAGTTAGATCCAGAATAGACTATGGTTCCCAGGTTTATAACACCGCCAGTGACACTGTATTAAGACATCTAGACACAATACAGCACACTGCACTAAAAGTAGCCCTCCAAGCCATTAAGAATACTAATATAAACGGCCTACCAGCGGAGACAGGGGGACCCCCGTTAAATCTTCTGCGGGAAAATCTTATCCTAAAGTAATGGGCTATAGGACACAGAATCACGGCGAAAAATCCTTTTAAATCAGGCGATCAACGATAATCCAACTCCCCTTACTAAGACGAGGGCACCGTATCCTTCTGGAAATTCATAGACTAAAACAGAAATACGGTGTGGATAATATTAAAATCTCACGTAAAACTGAATTCCAGGTTCCATGGCTCAAGGCAGAAGCAAATGTATCACTCGACCTGCTCAACATAACAGATAAACAAAATGACCCAATCGCAGCAAAAATATAGCTCTTGAACTGATGGACAATAAATAGGCTAACTTTAGCCAGTTCTTCTATACCGACGGTTCCAAACACCTAGACAATGAACGTGTAGGGTTAGGTATTCATAATAACTCTTTCAAAAGTAACACGTCATTGCCAATCAGCGACAGAACATTAATTTATACAGCAGAACTTATGGCTATTCAAATGACATTCATTGGCATTATGAAATATCATAACAAATTAAACCGAGTCGTTATACTTTAAGACTCGCTCAGTTCACTACAATCATTAATATCGGGCGATAGCAGTAGACCAAAACTACTTAGCGCCATTCAACTAATGATCACAAAAATAAACAGCTAGAAATTATCCTAAATTTCGAATGGATACCATCGCAATTACACATACAAGGAAATGAAAGAGCTGACAAACTAGCAAAAGAAGCCTTTGGGTCTGATCTCGTAGTTGATCAAAGTATCACTGAAGTAGTCAGTATTACTTGTATTAACACAAAAACACAAATGTTATGGCAAGAAAGTTGGTCAAAACTTTCAAATAATTGATCAATGAAAAGGTTAAACTAAAACTCAGTTATATAGGAATAACCAGACTCAGATTAAGGTACACACAATTAGGGTATTACATCAACCGCATTAAAAAGGAGGTAAATCCAGACTGCCCCCACTCTGGTGAACCCGACACCACCAACCACATATTATCTCATCGTAATACCCATGATAATCATAGAGAAGTTTTGCAAAAACAAGTTGAACGACTTGATAATATCAATTTTGGTTTAAAATCACTGCTAAATCCATCAAAAAAAACATATGAAACTTGTACACGAGTATTTGACTAATTATCTCATTGCCATAGACTATATTAAAAAATTTAAACCGGTAACCTAAAGACAGTAAACAATTAAATTGATAAAATTTCATTTAAAAGTCCAGCGAACCTGTAACAACTGCAACTATACTTTGAAGTTTTTCAAAATCAATAGCTAGGTAATAGTATCAACTAATTAATGTCTTACTTGTCACCTGAGTGGGAACTTCACTGTAATTAGACTGTCTAAGGCGGCTCATAACTGTGTTGTGCTTGTATACACTTTGCTAAATCAGGTGCACTTTACGCTTGAGCTAAAGTGAGAACTGAAACTTAACTAGATACCTACCCCAAGAAAATATAAAACAAAATGAAATCAAACTACATCTATGTATGCCCACAACAACCATAGCTTCTCACCTCTTCAGGTGCACTTGAAAAAGTGAATGATCTGTAAAATCATATGATACACATACGCATACAAAAAAACTTCAACAATATCACGAAACCTGCATACAATGATCACACACCAATATCTCCCATTGGTCAATGGGTGGGTCCCCCTCCCCTCTGCCAATTTCTCTCATGGCACCCCACCCCCCTTGCCAATCTCTCTCATGCCCTCTCCCTCCCCTTGCCAATCTCTCTCATGCCCCCTCCCTCCCCTTGCCAATCTCTCTCATGCCCCCTCCCTCCCCTTGCGAATCTCACTCATGCCCCCCCCCCTTGTCAATCACACTCATGCCCCCCTTGTCAATCTCTCTCATGCCCCCCCCCCTTGTCAATCACTCTCATGCCCCCCTTGCCAATCTCTCTCATGCCCCCTCCCTCCCCTTGTCAATCACTCTCATGCCCCCCTTGCCAATCTCTCTCATGCCCCCTCCCTCCCCTTGCCAATCTCTCTCATGCCCCCTCCCTCCCCTTGCCAATCTCTCTCATGTCATCTCCCCCTTGCCAATCTCTCTCATGCCCTCTCACTCCCCTTGCCAATCACTCTCATGGCAACTCACCCTTGCCAATCTCTTTCATGCCCCTTCCCTCCCCTTGCCAATCTCTTTCATGCCCCCTCCCTCCCCTTGCCAATCTCTCTCATGCCCCCTCCCTCCCCTTGCCAATCTCTCTCATGCCCCCTCCCTCCCCTTGCCAATCTCTCTCATGCCCCTCCCTCCCCTTGTCAATCTCTCTCATGCTCCCTCCCTCCCCTTGCCAATCTCTCTCATGCCCCCTCCCTCCCCTTGTCAATCTTTCTCATGCCCCCTCCCTCCCTTTGCCAATCTCTCTCATGCCCCCTCCCCTTGCCAATCTCTCTCATGCCCCCTCCCTCCCCTTGTCAATCTCTCTCATGCTCCCTCCCTCCCCTTGCCAATCTCTCTCATGCCCCCTCCCTCCCCTTGTCAATCTTTCTCATGCCCCCTCCCTCCCTTTGCCAATCTCTCTAATGCCCCCGCCCCTTGCCAATCTCTCTCATGCCCCCTCCCTCCCCTTGCCAATCTCTCTCATGCCCCCTCCCTCCCCTTGCCAATCTCTCTCATGCCCCCTCCCTCCCCTTGCCAATCTCTCTCATGCCCCCTCCCTCCCCTTGTCAATCTCTCTCATGCTCCCTCCCTCCCCTTGCCAATCTCTCTCATGCCCCCTCCCTCCCCTTGTCAATCTTACTCATGCCCCCTCCCTCCCTTTGCCAATCTCTCTCATGCCCCCTCCCCTTGCCAATCTCTCTCATGCCCCCTCCCTCCCCTTGCCAATCTCTCTTATGCCCCCTCCCTCCCCTTGCCAATCTCTCTCATGCCCCCTCCCTCCCCTTGCCAATCTCTCTCATGCCCCCTCCCTCCCCTTGCCAATCTCTCTCATGCCCCCCCCCCCTTGTCAATCTCTCTCATGCCCCCTCCCTCCCCTTGTCAATCTCTCTCATGCCACTTCCCCCTTGCCAATCTCTCTCATGGCAGCCCCTCCCCCCTTGCCAATCTCTCTCATGGCACCCCCCCTTTCCAATATCTCTCATGCCCCCCTTTCCAATCTCTCTCATGCCCCCTCCCCCCCCCCTTGCAATATCTCTCATGCCCCCCCTTACCAATCTATCTCATGGCAGCTCCTCCCCCTTGCCAATCTCTCTCATGACACATTCTCTACTTCCTATACCTAAATATTTTCTCTGTCAAATGTGAAATACATACGCAATACATTGCTCTTGTAAGTTAGGGTAGTAGATAATCACACACAATAGCCACAACCTCCTGAAAGACAGTGTTTACATATCAAACAACATAGATAACTTAACTAAAACCGTTTAAATTACAATAAAAAACAGCAGTTACTTAATAGCACCCTTCTACTCCAAGGTAATTAATTCTTATGTACCCTCCTCTTTCCTATATATATATATATATATATATTTAAAAAAAAAATACAAGCTTTCTCCCCTCTCAAACTCCCTCACGCTATCCTCTAACCTTCTTGTCCTTCGGAAGGGACGTTAAATGGGGTACACGTCAGGTGTAGGGTGAGTCACGCCTTGTACGTTAAAAATCACTCCGCTGGTTTTCGTAAAAGAGCAGGCTAACTGCTAGCCGTTAAGTAGTATAGGTTATAGGTTTAGGCAAGAGTAAAGCTTTAAGTGACACTCAAAATTGTAACCCCCTAATGTATAGCTACTAGTACTCAGTGCCCAATAACCCCCTAATGTATAGCTACTAGTACGTCAGTGCCCAATAACCCCCTAATGTATAGCTACTCGTACGTCAGTACCCAATAACCCCCTAATGTATAGCTACTAGTACGTCAGTGCCCAATAACCCCCTAATGTATAGCTACTAGTACGTCAGTGCCCAATAACCCCCTAATGTATAGCTACTAGTACGTCAGTGCCCAATAACCCTAACTTCCCTTTTTCTGTCCTAGGCTCGGTTATAACCGGAACAGGGACGTAACGCACCAGCAACAAACAAACAGTGATGCCTCATTGTGGTACACACTTGTTACTTTTCCTTTCCCGGTTGCGCACGATAAATTGTTTTACTACCTTTACTGTTAAGCGATATATATTTACATGTATGATAAAAACTGAAGTCACTGGTAAAATATGAATAGTGCATGTCACTATATCGTCACAATGGACTATTAGGTTCACATATTTGCCTAGCTGGTTTATATCCACATTGCTTGTGGTTAATAATACCGTAAATATAAAGTGAGGTTTAAATTTCGAAATATCAAAGAAGATGAGGAATGAATGACGTGCCTCTGGTCTCTTCTTATATATATATAAAACACATGCGCAGATGCACTAAAAGTAAAGGCACGACCTTAGTCCATGCTATACCATAGGACTATTATTAACTCGGATTTTAACTGCTAACTATGTCAAACACATACAAACTATGTCAATCACATACAAACTATGTCAAACACATTAAAAATGAAACCAATTTTGGCTAGATCTGGAAAAAATTTTCATGCAGATCCCAATCCAAGTACGCAAAACGGATGCAAATTTCTCTGAAAAATAAAAACAAAATGTAAACTTTAAAAAAGTATATGAAATAAATTACATACTTTCTCATGAACTGCCTGACCCGCCAGGCCAGTCGGGGAGTACGGATCATGCCTTCATGGTTTTGTCTGTGTGGCCTCCGTCCACGATGGGCCTCAGCCAGTAGGGACAACGCCACCAGCACCAACAGAACGAGCAGGGGGTATTTCGACATGCCTATTTCCCTTGTGTACAGCAAGACGGCCGGGAAGCTGCTTTATAACGTGATGGGGGCCTTGAGATGACGAAGGGTCCATATCAATGAAAGGGGTCATAGGGTTCAAGATGACGTTCACACTCACGCACTGTGACACAATCAATCTATGTACGTGTCAGTTATGTAAATGTTATATCTTTGTGACGTCACTCAATTGTTGTTACTACCGTTAAAGTTAGCTGAGTTGCCCAGATTGTTTATAAAAGAAGGCTGTGACACCTCAACTATTAATGGACACGCTGTATGTACAAGAGTCCCGTGAAGTGAGTCAGCATCCTTCGCACTAGAGCTTCTGCGTCATCACCGTCCCTTTGGTCATCTTATATCAACGTTACCCCCTCCCCGGGAGCCTGGTCATTTGGTCATTATATCAAAACTTGACCCCCTCACCGGGAGTCTGGCCATTGGTCATTATATCAACTTGACCCCCTCCCCATGAGTCAGGCCACCGGTCAGTTAATAAATACAACCCACCCACCCCGGCTATCACACCACTTTCCATACAAGGCGGTACTTCCTTTGTAAAATAAGTTACTCTAGGATGAATTTATCAGAATTAATGAAGTTCCATAATAAAGGCGTGAATCAGAGCACACCGAGAAAATGAAGTATTCACTGAAAGTACTACATAATGTACCGGCCCAGTTCCGTGTAAGGCAGTGCATACACTAGTAACCATGCCATGATTTTAAGAGTAATTTCCCGTTTAATATTACAACTCACTCAGAAACTTTTGTACGACATAATTTAGATGGCACTCCATAACTGACGAGGCGTGTTACTAGGCGTGTTACTATGAGGCGTGTTACTAGGCGTGTTACTATGAGGCGTGTTACTCAGGAATTACACACTCTTGAGGAAGATATGTTGCCCTGCAGTGAAATCCAACCTTATTGCATTTGTTTGAAAACCTGTAAGAGCGTTTCAAATGTTTATAGACTTGAAAACCACTTCTGTTTAAAAAAGGGTTTACTGTAAATATATTTAATGTTTTAATAGATCAGAGACGTACATGTATAATGTCACCAGGTGATTAGCTGGATCAGTAATAAGCGTACATTTTAATTCTCCTGATACAATGTGTTACAACTTTCCAGATTTACATGGAATTGTACCGTGTTAATCGACAGAAAAAATGTCATGAAATAGGGCTTAAGCTAATCACCTTTTAAACAACTGGCCCAGGCTTTATATATCTCTGAATAGATGTGGTGGTAAGATAAAAAATATTTTCTGTCTTCATTAATTGAAATAATCGGAATCCATTTCATTGTAATAACTAGATTAAGAAAACAGAAACGACGTGATTATATAGTGACGTAGCAAGGAAGACCTTGATACATGTACTACGAAAACATGTTAACCTTTATTTATGTCTTTACTGTATATGCTACTTCCATTCACGCGAACTACGCACGAGGGTTGTGTGATGTACAAAGGGGGCGTGATGTTGTCTATTACTCACATGTCCTAGTTTTTGACCCAGGCTCCGTGTACATGTGTTACAGATGCTGACCTCTAGGGTGTATTACATACTTTACCGTTCTGCTTCTTTGATACAGTTGCTGAGGTCACATATACTGCATTTACAGTTCTCATTAATATGGTATCTGGTATATAGTGATATCGTGAACTAATTATTGCTTCATGTATATGTATATATTAATTGTATCTTGATGTAAGTACCACCAACTGCATAATTATCTGGGTCTGGAGTTTTGGTGGCCTGAAATTCACAATGTTGATAAAGCACCTTAAGACCTTTTCATTTATGAACAGTATTTGATTTCAGCATATCTGGGTTTGGAAAAGAAGATTGTTGAAATGTTAGCCAATTTGACCCTTTTGATGCCCTCCCCATTGTCCCGGGGATGGAGCAGTGTCAAAATTCTTTCAACGTCAAACTGTCATTTCCTGGTTATTATTCTTACCAAGTTTCAATTATCTCCAACTAAAAATGAACAAAATATATCCAAAAGAGTATCGTTTTCCTTTATAAACTATAGTAAACTTCACCCCTCCCCAGGGGGGAACCTGACGTTTTGGTGGCCTGAAATTCATATTTTGATAAAGCACCTTAAGACCTTTCCATTGGTGAATAGTATTTGATTCCAGCATATCTGGGTCTGGAGAAGAAGATTAAAGACAATTTTAGTCAATTTGACCCTTTTGAGCCCCTCCCCACTGTTACGTGGGGTGGGCCAGAGGCAAATATCTTTCAAAGCTTAACCATTATATTCTATTTATAATTCAGGTCACATCAGTATTCGCCATACAAGTTCAAACCTTCCAGACCTTGGGCACAGTATCTTCCGAAATATAGGCGATATCGCGATCACGCCAGAAGGTGTACAAATAACTCTTTCCAATTTAAAATACAGCAAAGCCAGTGGACTTAATGCGCTTCCAAACAGGATCCTGAAACAGTGCTCTACACAGCTAACTCCCAAACAGGATCCTGAAACAGTGCTCTGTATAGCTCACTCCAAACAGGTCCGGAAACAGTGCTCTGTACAGCTCACTCCAAACAGGATCCTGAAACAGTTCTCTACACAGCTAGCTCCCAAACAGGATCCTGAAACAGCGCTCTGTACAGCTAGCTCCCTAACAGGATCCTGAAACAGTGCTCTGTACAGCTAGCTCCCTAACAGGATCCTGAAACAGCGCTCTACACAGCTAGCTCCCAAACAGGATGCTGAAACAGTGCTCTGTACAGCTAGCTCCCTAACAGGATCCTGAAACAGTGCTCTGTACAGCTCACTCCAAACAGGATCCTGAAACAGTGCTCTGTACAGCTCACTCCAAACAGGATCCTGAAACAGTGCTCTGTACAGCTCACTCCAAACAGGATCCTGAAACAGTGCTCTGTACAGCTCACTCCAAACAGGATCCTGAAACAACGCTCTGTACAGCTCGCTCCCTAACAGGATCCCGAAACAGCGCTATGTACAGCTCACTCCAAACAGGATCCTGAAACAGTGCTCTGTACAGCTCGCTCCCTAACAGGATCCTGAAACAGCGCTATGTACAGCTCACTCCAAACAGGATCCTGAAACAGTGCTCTGTACAGCTCGCTCCCTAACAGGATCCTGAAACAGTGCTCTGTACAGCTCACTCCAAACAGGATTCTGAAACAGTGCTCTGTACAGCTCACTCCAAACAGGATCCTGAAACAGTGATCTGTACAGCTCGCTCCCTAACAGGATCCTGAAACAGTGCTCTGTACAGCTCACTCCAAACAGGATCCTGAAACAGTGATCTGTACAGCTCACTCCAAACAGGATTCTGAAACAGTGCTCTGTACAGCTCACTCCAAACAGGATCCTGAAACAGTGATCTGTACAGCTCGCTCCCAAACAGGATCCTGAAACAGTGCTCTGTACAGCTCACTCCAAACAGGATCCTGAAACAGTGCTCTGCACAGCTAGCTCCCAAACAGGATCCTGAAACAGTGCTCTGTACAGCTCGCTCCCTAACAGGATTCTGAAACAGTGCTCTGTACAGCTCGCTCCCTAACAGGATTCTGAAACAGTGCTCTGTACAGCTCACTCCAAATAGGATCCTGAAACAGTGCTCTGTACAGCTCACTCCAAACAGGATCCTGAAACAGCGCTCTACACAGCTCGCTCCCAAACAGGATCCTGAAACAGTGCTCTGTACAGCTCGCTCCCTAACAGGATCCTGAAACAGTGCTCTGTACAGCTAGCTCCCAAACAGGATCCTGAAACAGCGCTCTACACAGCTAGCTCCCAAACAGGATCCTGAAACAGCGCTCTACACAGCTAGCTCCCAAACAGGATCCTGAAACAGCGCTCTACACAGCTAGCTCCCAAACAGGATCCTGAAACAGTGCTCTGTACAGCTCACTCCAAACAGGATCCTGAAACAGTGCTCTGTACAGCTCGCTCCCTAACAGGATCCTGAAACAGTGCTCTGTACAGCTCACTCCAAACAGGATCCTGAAACAGCGCTCTACACAGCTCGCTCCCAAACAGGATCCTGAAACAGTGCTCTGTACAGCTCGCTCCCTAACAGGATCCTGAAACAGTGCTCTGTACAGCTAGCTCCCAAACAGGATCCTGAAACAGCGCTCTACACAGCTAGCTCCCAAACAGGATCCTGAAACAGCGCTCTACACAGCTCGCTCCCAAACAGGATCCTGAAACAGTGCTCTGTACAGCTCGCTCCCAAACAGGATCCTGAAACAGCGCTCTGTACAGCTCGCTCCCTAAAAGGATCCTGAAACAGTGCTCTGTACAGCTCACTCCAAACAGGATCCTGAAACAGTGCTCTGTACAGCTCGCTCCCAAACAGGATCCTGAAACAGTGCTCTGTACAGCTCACTCCAAACAGGATCCTGAAACAGTGCTCTGTACAGCTCACTCCAAACAGGATCCTGAAACATTGCTATGTACAGCTCACTCCAAACAGGATCCTGAAACAGTGCTCTGTACAGCTCACTCCAAACAGGATCCTGAAACATTGCTATGTACAGCTCACTCCAAACAGGTCCGGAAACAGTGCTCTGTACAGCTCATTTCCAAACATGATCCTGAAACAGCGCTCTGTACAGCTCACTCCTGCCATCAGCCATATACTCCGTCTTAGCTTGAAGACCGGCACATTACCACTGGATTGAAAGAGAGCTTACTTCTATACATATTTTCAGGAAAGGGAACAAGCAAGAAGCAGAGAATTATAGACCCGTGGCCCTTACTTGTGTGTGCTGTAGGGTGCTAGATCACATCACAGTGCGCCATATCATGTGTCATCTGGAACGCCGCCACATTCCCTCGTGCTTGCAGCATGGCATCCGCTCAAGGCACAGCTGCGAGACTCAACTACTTCCGACAACCCACGACATCTTGACAAATATGACAAAAAAAGTGCAAACTGATATTATTGTTTTGATTTCAGCAATGCATTCGACACAGTACCACATCGAAATATTTTACACCACCGACCAAGTTCAGAACTGGTTACACCCTTTCTTATCTGACAGGACACAACAAGTGGTGGTAGGGGGAGACTACTCCTCGGTTGCTTAGGTGACATCCGGGCCCCACAGGGGACAGTATTGGAACCACTTTTATTTTTATGCTTCATCAATTATCTACTTTCATCAGTATCCTTACCAGCCAGACTTTTTGCAGAGGATTGTCTACTGTATAGACAAATTCGGAGCCAGCAAGACCAGATATCATTCCAACATAACCTCTACGCACTACAGCAGTGGACCTCTATATGGGGTATGTGATTCAACGCAAAGAAGTGTCAAGTGAGAGTGTCCAGAAATAAAAGTGCACATGGACAATTCTATAAATTAGATAACCACATTTAACAGCAAAAGTTAGACAGTCCCTACTTGGGCCTCACCATCAGTGATAATCTGAAGTTTGATACTCACATCAACACGATAACCAGTCGAGCACTCTTTTTTTTTGTAACTTTTTATTTTTGTCCTTTTTTACATATTCATCAAATTTAATATACTGTACACTATATATTTCATTACAAGTTTGGCTTGCACTCCTAACTAAATGTTTAGTAAATACTCACAAAAAATACTTTCACACCTGAATCACTCACTCATTTACTCCTTCTTTTGATTTTATTTTTCAGAGAGCTGTAGTTTTGCATTGTCAAAAGAGAGGGAAGGAAGGAGGGAAGGGGATAGAGAGAGAGAGAAAAAAAAGGGAGATGGATCAAAATTTAATTACATATTTACATATATAGATTAGAGAGGATGGTGGGGGGGGGGGGGGGGGGCACATCACAGCATTGAGAGAGAGATGGGGGGATAACATAACTTAGCATAGTCAGGGATTACAAGATACATTTCATTAACCAAATGCAATTTATCCACTTAAAAGAGAAAATAAACTCATGTCAGTTCAATCAATCTAGCCCATTTTTTCCAATCATTATTTAATTTCTGTACAGATAAGACTCCTTTATTAGTAGCTGAATATTTTTGAGTATAATAAGCTTCTCTGATAAGGTTAGTCAGAGCATTTATAGAGAGGTCCTTTTTCAAACATCTAGATGAATTAATATATTGTTTCATAATTAAAAGTATCATATTGTTTACATTATTATTTATACGGTTTGGTTCAATGAAGCCAAAAATAAAACTTTCCTTGTTAAAAGCAAATGGAATGAGCATGTTATCAAGAAATGATTCAAAGTTTTGTAAAAAGTCTTGAATATCTGAACATTCCCACAGTGTATGAATTATTGTTTCTACCTCGGTCTTACATCTAAAGCAATAAGGGCTATCAACAAGTCCAATTTTAAAAAGATAAGAGTTAGTAGTTAAAATATGATGGTTTATCCTATATTGTAGCCACTGTAATTTTGTGTTTTTAATCTGACAGAATGGTGATACATATATTTTCTTCCAACTTTCTTCGTCTATATCAAACATTTCATTCCATTTGCTTCTTCCTGTTGAAATAGCATTGTTTTTACAAAAAACATTATAAAAATCTGTTACTCCTTTCTTATGCTTCAGGAATATTTCCATATTTAATGGAATATAAGGATAAATTATAGATGAATATGGAGCATCATGACTCTTGGAGATAAAATTCTTTATTACAGTACAAATTCCTCGATAAGTTAGGAAATCTGTATTAATACCATACTTTCGAGAAAATTCATGAAAATCATAAAGGATGGCAGAATTATGGTCTTTCACAAGATCATTTATGATAAGAACACCTTTATAAAACCATTCTCTATAAAAAATAGTTTTATTACCAATCTTGAAAAATGAATTATACCAAATAGGAATTTTAAATATATTATCTTTCTTCAGGTTTGTCATAAATCCTGCCAAGCCCGAAACACATCTTTCCAGAATATGTTTTTACAATCATGCACAATATTGTTTATGTAATCATTACCACAGTTAGTAAGATAGTCTTTGTTGATATAAGAATTCAGTATTCTCTGCCATTCACCTTGTGTTGTAAATAATCTTCGTATCCAAGTAAGTTTTAATGAACTAATAAATAATTTAATGTTAATCATTTTAAGACCTCCTTCGATGTAGCTTTTAATAATAGCATCTCTTTTAATGTTGTCCACTTTACTTTTCCAGAGAAAACTATACAATTCAGAATTCAATAATTTGATAAAATTCTCATCAGGATTAGGCAAAGATATGAAAATATGATTAAACTGTGATATCATCAAAGACTTAATCATTTGTATTCTACCTATTGGTGTTAGGATTCTTCTATTCCAAATTTTAAGTAGGGTCTTGAGTTTAACTAATTTTTTGTCATAATTTAATTTGGGAATTCGATGTAAATCTACATGAAACTCTAATCCCAGAAGTATAAATTTATTGCTACCCCACTGTATATTTAGTTCTGGATAATATAACTCATCACTGTATTTCTTGTCACCAATCAATATAACCTGAGTTTTGCTGTTATTTATCTTTAGACCTGAAATGCTTGCAAATGTATTCAATTCACTAATAGATTCTTTTAAAGACTTCTTTGTTCCATCCAAAATAAGAGAGGAATCATCAGCGTATTGTGACAGCAGAAGAGGACAGCTGTCTACATTTATTCTGTGGAGACAAAACCAAAATACTTGGTGAGAGCGCTATCAACTTCTTCATTCTATGCAAAGAGAGTAAAGCGTATTGTAAAGTAGATGACAGGAGATAGTTATTGTAGTGTAGCTGACAGGAGATAGTTATTGTAGTGTAGCTGACAGGAGATAGTTATTGTAATGTAGCTGACCGGAGATACAGTGTAGCTATTGTAGTGTAGCTGACAGGAGATAGCTATTGTAGTGTAGCTGACAGGAGATAGCTATTGTAGTGTAGCTGACAGGAGATAGCTATTGTAGTGTAGCTGACAGGAGATAACTGTTGTAGTGTAGCTGACAGGAGATAGCTATTGTAGTGTAGCTGAGAGGAGATAGCTATTGTAGTGTAGCTGACAGGAGATAGCTATTGTAGTGTAGCTGACAGGATATAGCTATTGTAGTGTAGCTGACAGGAGATAGTTATTGTAGTGTAGCTGACAGGAGATAGTTATTGTAGTGTAGCTGACAGGAGATAGCTATTGTAGTGTAGCTGACAGGAGAAAGTTATTGTAGTGTTGCTGACAGGAGATAGGTATTGTAGTGTAGCTGACAGGAGATAGGTATTGTAGTGTAGCTGACAGGAGATAGTTATTGTAGTGTAGCTGACAGGAGATAGTTATTGTAGTGTAGCTGACAGGAGATAGTTATTGTAGTGTAGCTGACAGGAGATAGTTATTGTAGTGTAGCTGACAGGAGATAGTTATTGTAGTGTAGCTGACAGGAGATAGTTATTGTAGTGTAGCTGACAGGAGATAGCTATTGTAGTGTAGCTGACAGGAGATAGTTATTGTAGTGTAGCTGAGAGGAGATAGCTATTGTAGTGTAGCTGACAGGAGATAGTTATTGTAGTGTAGCTGACAAGAGATAGTTATTGTAGTGTAGTTGACAGGAGATAGTTATTGTAGTGTAGCTGACAGGAGATAACTATTGTAGTGTAGATGACAGGAGATAGCTATTGTAGTGTAGCTGACAGGAGATAACTATTGTAGTGTAGCTGACAGGAGATAGTTATTGTAGTGTAGCTGACAGGAGATAGTTATTGTAGTGTAGCTGACAGGAGATAGTTATTGTAGTGTAGCTGACAGGAGATAGCTATTGTAGTGTAGTTGACAGGAGATAGTTATTGTAGTGTAGCTGACAGGAGATAGTTATTGTAGTGTAGTTGACAGGAGATAGTTATTGTAGTGTAGCTGACAGGAGATAACTATTGTAGTGTAGCTGACAGGAGATAGTTATTGTAGTGTAGCTGACAGGAGATAGTTATTGTAGTGTAGCTGACAGGAGATAACTATTGTAGTGTAGCTGACAGGAGATAGTTATTGTAGTGTAGCTGACAGGAGATAGTTATTGTAGTGTAGTTGACAGGAGATAGTTATTGTAGTGTAGCTGACAGGAGATAGTTATTGTAGTGTAGCTGACAGGAGATAGTTATTGTAGTGTAGCTGACAGGAGATAGTTATTGTAGTGTAGCTGACAGGAGATAGCTATGGTAGTGTAGCTGATAGGAGATAGCTATTGTAGTGTAGTTGACAGGAGATAGCTATTGTAGTGTAGCTGACAGGAGATAGCTATTGTAGTGTAGCTGACAGGAGATAGCTATTGTAGTGTAGCTGACAGGAGATAGTTATTGTAGTGTAGTTGACAGGAGATAGCTATTGTAGTGTAGCTGACAGGAGATAGCTATTGTAGTGTAGTTGACAGGAGATAGCTATTGTAGTGTAGCTGACAGGAGATAGGTATTGTAGTGTAGCTGACAGGAGATAACTATTGTAGTGTAGCTGACAGGAGATAGGTATTGTAGTGTAGCTGACAGGAGATAGTTATTGTAGTGTAGCTGACAGGAGATAGCTATTGTAGTGTAGCTGACAGGAGATAGTTATTGTAGTGTAGCTGACAGGAGATAGTTATTGTAGTGTAGCTGACAGGAGATAGTTATTGTAGTGTAGCTGACAGGAGATAGGTATTGTAGTGTAGCTGACAGGAGATAGTTATTGTAGTGTAGCTGACAGGAGATAGTTATTGTAGTGTAGCTGACAGAAAATAATTATTGTAGTGTAGCTGACAGGAGATAGTTATTGTAGTGTAGCTGACAGGAGATAGTTATTGTAGTGTAGCTGACAGGAGATAGCTATTGTAGTGTCGCTGACAGGAGATAGTTATTGTAGTGTAGCTGACAGAAGATAGTTATTGTAATGTAGTTGACAGGAGATAGTTATTGTAGTGTAGCTGACAGGAGATAACTATTGTAGTGTAGCTGACAGGAGATAGTTATTGTAGTGTAGCTGACAGGAGATAGTTATTGTAGTGTAGCTGACAGGAGATAACTATTGTAGTGTAGCTGACAGGAGATAGTTATTGTAGTGTAGCTGACAGGAGATAGTTATTGTAGTGTAGCTGACAGGAGATAGTTATTGTAGTGTAGTTGACAGGAGATAGTTATTGTAGTGTAGCTGACAGGAGATAGTTATTGTAGTGTAGCTGACAGGAGATAGTTATTGTAGTGTAGCTGACAGGAGATAGGTATTGTAGTGTAGCTGACAGGAGATAGTTATTGTAGTGTAGCTGACAGGAGATAGTTATTGTAGTGTAGATGACAGGAGATAGTTATTGTAGTGTAGCTGACAGGAGATAGGTATTGTAGTGTAGCTGACAGGAGATAGTTATTGTAGTGTAGCTGACAGGAGATAGCTATTGTAGTGTCGCTGACAGGAGATAGTTATTGTAGTGTAGCTGACAGGAGATAGCTATTGTAGTGTCGCTGACAGGAGATAGGTATTGTAGTGTAGCTGACAGGAGATAGTTATTGTAGTGTAGCTGACAGGAGATAGGTATTGTAGTGTAGCTGACAGGAGATAGTTATTGTAGTGTAGCTGACAGGAGATAGTTATTGTAGTGTAGCTGACAGGAGATAGTTATTGTAGTGTAGCTGACAGGAGATAACTATTGTAGTGTAGCTGACAGGAGATAGTTATTGTAGTGTAGCTGACAGGAGATAGTTATTGTAGTGTAGCTGACAGGAGATAGTTATTGTAGTGTAGTTGACAGGAGATAGTTATTGTAGTGTAGCTGACAGGAGATAGTTATTGTAGTGTAGCTGACAGGAGATAGTTATTGTAGTGTAGCTGACAGGAGATAGTTATTGCAGTGTAGCTGACAGGAGATAGCTATTGTAGTGTAGCTGACAGGAGATAGCTATTGTAGTGTAGTTGACAGGAGATAGCTATTGTAGTGTAGCTGACAGGAGATAGCTATTGTAGTGTAGCTGACAGGAGATAGCTAGTGTAGTGTAGCTGACAGGAGATAGTTATTGTAGTGTAGTTGACAGGAGATAGCTATTGTAGTGTAGCTGACAGGAGATAGCTATTGTAGTGTAGTTGACAGGAGATAGCTATTGTAGTGTAGCTGACAGGAGATAGGTATTGTAGTGTAGCTGACAGGAGATAACTATTGTAGTGTAGCTGACAGGAGATAGGTATTGTAGTGTAGCTGACAGGAGATAGTTATTGTAGTGTAGCTGACAGGAGATAACTATTGTAGTGTAGCTGACAGGAGATAGCTATTGTAGTGTAGCTGACAGGAGATAGTTATTGTAGTGTAGCTGACAGGAGATAGTTATTGTAGTGTAGCTGACAGGAGATAGTTATTGTAGTGTAGTTGACAGCAGATAGCTATTGTAGTGTAGCTGACAGGAGATAGTTATTGTAGTGTAGCTGACAGGAGATAGCTATTGTAGTGTAGCTGACAGGAGATAGTTATTGTAGTGTAGCTGACAGGAGATAGTTATTGTAGTGTAGTTGACAGGAGATAGTTATTGTAGTGTAGCTGACAGGAGATAACTATTGTAGTGTAGCTGACAGGAGATGGAATTGTAGTGTAGCTGACAGGAGATAGTTATTGTAGTGTAGCTGACAGGAGATAACTATTGTAGTGTAGCTGACAGGAGATAGTTATTGTAGTGTAGCTGACAGGAGATAGTTATTGTAGTGTAGCTGACAGGAGATAACTATTGTAGTGTAGCTGACAGGAGATAGTTATTGTAGTGTAGCTGACAGGAGATAGTTATTGTAGTGTAGCTGACAGGAGATAGTTATTGTAGTGTAGTTGACAGGAGATAGTTATTGTAGTGTAGCTGACAGGAGATAGTTATTGTAGTGTAGCTGACAGGAGATAGTTATTGTAGTGTAGCTGACAGGAGATAGGTATTGTAGTGTAGCTGACAGGAGATAGTTATTGTAGTGTAGCTGACAGGAGATAGTTATTGTAGTGTAGATGACAGGAGATAGTTATTGTAGTGTAGCTGACAGGAGATAGGTATTGTAGTGTAGCTGACAGGAGATAGTTATTGTAGTGTAGCTGACAGGAGATAGCTATTGTAGTGTCGCTGACAGGAGATAGTTATTGTAGTGTAGCTGACAGGAGATAACTATTGTAGTGTCGCTGACAGGAGATAGGTATTGTAGTGTAGCTGACAGGAGATAGTTATTGTAGTGTAGCTGACAGGAGATAGGTATTGTAGTGTAGCTGACAGGAGATAGTTATTGTAGTGTAGCTGACAGGAGATAGTTATTGTAGTGTAGCTGACAGGAGATAGTTATTGTAGTGTAGCTGACAGGAGATAACTATTGTAGTGTAGCTGACAGGAGATAGTTATTGTAGTGTAGCTGACAGGAGATAGTTATTGTAGTGTAGCTGACAGGAGATAGTTATTGTAGTGTAGTTGACAGGAGATAGTTATTGTAGTGTAGCTGACAGGAGATAGTTATTGTAGTGTAGCTGACAGGAGATAGTTATTGTAGTGTAGCTGACAGGAGATAGTTATTGCAGTGTAGCTGACAGGAGATAGCTATTGTAGTGTAGCTGACAGGAGATAGCTATTGTAGTGTAGTTGACAGGAGATAGCTATTGTAGTGTAGCTGACAGGAGATAGCTATTGTAGTGTAGCTGACAGGAGATAGCTAGTGTAGTGTAGCTGACAGGAGATAGTTATTGTAGTGTAGTTGACAGGAGATAGCTATTGTAGTGTAGCTGACAGGAGATAGCTATTGTAGTGTAGTTGACAGGAGATAGCTATTGTAGTGTAGCTGACAGGAGATAGGTATTGTAGTGTAGCTGACAGGAGATAACTATTGTAGTGTAGCTGACAGGAGATAGGTATTGTAGTGTAGCTGACAGGAGATAGTTATTGTAGTGTAGCTGACAGGAGATAACTATTGTAGTGTAGCTGACAGGAGATAGCTATTGTAGTGTAGCTGACAGGAGATAGTTATTGTAGTGTAGCTGACAGGAGATAGTTATTGTAGTGTAGCTGACAGGAGATAGTTATTGTAGTGTAGTTGACAGGAGATAGCTATTGTAGTGTAGCTGACAGGAGATAGTTATTGTAGTGTAGCTGACAGGAGATAGCTATTGTAGTGTAGCTGACAGGAGATAGTTATTGTAGTGTAGCTGACAGGAGATAGTTATTGTAGTGTAGTTGACAGGAGATAGTTATTGTAGTGTAGCTGACAGGAGATAACTATTGTAGTGTAGCTGACAGGAGATGGAATTGTAGTGTAGCTGACAGGAGATAGTTATTGTAGTGTAGCTGACAGGAGATAACTATTGTAGTGTAGCTGACAGGAGATAGTTATTGTAGTGTAGCTGACAGGAGATACTTATTGTAGTGTAGCTGACAGGAGATAGTTATTGTAGTGTAGCTGACAGGAGATAGCTATGGTAGTGTAGCTGACAGGAGATAGCTATTGTAGTGTAGTTGACAGGAGATAGCTATTGTAGTGTAGCTGACAGGAGATAGCTATTGTAGTGTAGCTGACAGGAGATAGCTATTGTAGTGTAGCTGACAGGAGATAGTTATTGTAGTGTAGTTGACAGGAGATAGCTATTGTAGTGTAGCTGACAGGAGATAGCTATTGTAGTGTAGTTGACAGGAGATAGCTATTGTAGTGTAGCTGACAGGAGATAGTTATTGTAGTGTAGCTGACAGGAGATAACTATTGTAGTGTAGCTGACAGGAGATAGTTATTGTAGTGTAGCTGACAGGAGATAGTTATTGTAGTGTAGCTGACAGGAGATAACTATTGTAGTGTAGCTGACAGGAGATAGTTATTGTAGTGTAGCTGACAGGAGATAGTTATTGTAGAGTAGTTGACAGGAGATAGTTATTGTAGTGTAGCTGACAGGAGATAGTTATTGTAGTGTAGCTGACAGGAGATAGTTATTGTAGTGTAGCTGACAGGAAATAGTTATTGTAGTGTAGCTGACAGGAGATAGCTATGGTAGTGTAGCTGACAGGAGATAGCTATTGTAGTGTAGTTGACAGGAGATAGCTATTGTAGTGTAGCTGACAGGAGATAGCTATTGTAGTGTAGCTGACAGGAGATAGCTATTGTAGTGTAGCTGACAGGAGATAGTTATTGTAGTGTAGCTGACAGGAGATAGTTATTGTAGTGTAGCTGACAGGAGATAGTTATTGTAGTGTAGCTGACAGGAGATAGCTATGGTAGTGTAGCTGACAGGAGATAGCTATTGTAGTGTAGTTGACAGGAGATAGCTATTGTAGTGTAGCTGACAGGAGATAGCTATTGTAGTGTAGCTGACAGGAGATAGCTATTGTAGTGTAGCTGACAGGAGATAGTTATTGTAGTGTAGTTGACAGGAGATAGCTATTGTAGTGTAGCTGACAGGAGATAGCTATTGTAGTGTAGTTGACAGGAGATAGCTATTGTAGTGTAGCTGACAGGAGATAGGTATTGTAGTGTAGCTGACAGGAGATAACTATTGTAGTGTAGCTGACAGGAGATAGTTATTGTAGTGTAGCTGACAGGAGATAACTATTGTAGTGTAGCTGACAGGAGATAGCTATTATAGTGTAGCTGACAGGAGATAGTTATTGTAGTGTAGCTGACAGGAGATAGTTATTGTAGTGTAGCTGACAGGAGATAGTTATTGTAGTGTAGCTGACAGGAGATAGCTATTGTAGTGTAGCTGACAGGAGATAGTTATTGTAGTGTAGCTGACAGGAGATAGCTATTGTAGTGTAGCTGACAGGAGATAGTTATTGTAGTGTAGCTGACAGGAGATAGTTATTGTAGTGTAGTTGACAGGAGATAGTTATTGTAGTGTAGCTGACAGGAGATAACTATTGTAGTGTAGCTGACAGGAGATAGTTATTGTAGTGTAGCTGACAGGAGATAGTTATTGTAGTGTAGCTGACAGGAGATAACTATTGTAGTGTAGCTGACAGGAGATAGTTATTGTAGTGTAGCTGACAGGAGATAGTTATTGTAGTGTAGCTGACAGGAGATAGTTATTGTAGTGTAGCTGACAGGAGATAGCTATTGTAGTGTAGCTGACAGGAGATAACTATTGTAGTGTAGCTGACAGGAGATAGCTATTGTAGTGTAGCTGACAGAAGATAGTTATTGTAGTGTAGCTGACAGGAGATAGCTATTGTAGTGTAGCTGACAGGAAATAGTTATTGTAGTGTAGCTGATAGGAGATAGTTATTGCAGTGTAGCTGACAGGATATAGTTTTTGCAGTGTAGCTGACAGGATATAGCTATTGTAGTGTAGAAGACAGGAGATAGCTATTGTAGTGTAGCTGACAGGAGATAGGTATTGTAGTGTAGCTGACAGGAGATAACTATTGTAGTGTAACTGACAGGAGATAACTATTGTAGTGTAGCTGACAGGAGATAGCTATTGTAGTGTAGCTGACAGGAGATAGCTATTGTAGTGTAGCTGACAGGAGATAGCTATTGCAGTGTAGCTGACAGAATATAACTATTGTAGTGTAGCTGACAGGAGATAGCTATTGTAGTGTAGCTGACAGGAGATAGCTATTGTAGTGTAGCTGACAGGAGATAACTATTGTAGTGTAGTTGACTGGAGATAACTATTGTAGTGTAGCTGACTGGAGATAGCTATTGTGGTGTAGCTGACAGGAGATAACTATTGTAGTGTAGTTGAAAGGAGATAGCTATTGTAGTGTAGTTGACAGGAGATAACTATTGTAGTGTAGCTGACAGGAGATAACTATTGTAGTGTAGCTGACTGGAGATAGCTATTGTAGTGTAGCTGACAGGAGATAGTTATTGTAGTGTAGCTGACAGGAGATAGCTATTGTAGTGTAGCTGACAGGAGATAGTTATTGCAGTGTAGCTGACAGGATATAGTTTTTGCAGTGTAGCTGACAGGAGATAGTTATTGTAGTGTAGCTGACAGGAGATAGCTATTTTAGTGTAGCTGACAGGAGGTATATATTGTAGTGTAGCTGACAGGAGATAACTATTGTAGTGTAGCTGACTGGAGATAGCTATTGCAGTGTAGCTGACAGGAGATAGTTATTGTAGTGTAGCTGACAGGAGATAACTATTGTAGTGTAGTTGACAGGATATAGCTATTGTAGTGTAGCTGACAGGAGATAGCTATTGTAGTGTAGCTGACAGGAAATAGTTATTGTAGTGTAGCTGACAGGAGATAGCTATTGTAGTGTAGCTGACAGGAGATAGTTATTGTAGTGTAGCTGACAGGAGATAGCTATTGTAGTGTAGCTGACAGGAAATAGTTATTGTAGTGTAGCTGACAGGAGATTGCTATAGTAGTGTAGTTGACAGGAGATAACTATTGTAGTGTAGCTGACAGGAGATAGCTATTGTAGTGTAGCTGACAGGAGATAGTTATTGTAGTGTAGCTGACAGGAGATAACTATTGTAGTGTAGTTGACTGGAGATAACTATTGAAGTGTAGCTGACAGGAGATAACTATTGTAGTGTAGTTGACAGGATATAGCTATTGTAGTGTAGCTGACAGGAGATAACTATTGTAGTGTAGCTGACAGGAGATAGTTATTGTAGTGTAGCTGACAGGATATAGCTATTGTAGTGAACCTGACAGGAGATAGCTATTATAGTGTATCTGACAGGAGATAGCTATTGTAGTGTAGCTGACAGGAGATAGTTATTGTAGTGTAGCTGACAAGAGATAACTATTGTAGTGTAGCTGACAGGAGATAACTATTGTAGTGTAGCTGACAGGAGTTAACTATTGTAGTGTAGCTGACAGGAGATAACTATTGTAGTGTAGCTGACAGGAGATAACTATTGTTGTGTAGCTGATAGGAGATAGCTATTGTAGTGTAGCTGACAGGAAATAGTTATTGTAGTGTAGCTGACAGGAGATAGCTATAGTAGTGTAGCTGACAGGAGATAGTTATTGTAGTGTAGCTGACAGGAGATAGCTATTGTAGTGTAGCTGACAGGAAATAGTTATTGTAGTGTAGCTGACAGGAGATAGTTATTGCAGTGTAGCTGACAGGATATAGTTTTTGCAGTGTAGCTGACAGGATATAGTTATTGTAGTGTAGCTGACAGGAGATAGTTATTGCAGTGTATCTGACAGGATATAGCTATTGTAGTGTAGCTGACAGGAGATAGCTATTGTAGTGTAGCTGACAGGAGATAGTTATTGTAGTGTAGCTGACAGGAGATAGTTATTGTAGTGTAGCTGACAGGAAATAGTTATTGTAGTGTAGCTGACAGGAGATAGCTATTGTAGTGTAGCTGACAGGAGATAGTTATTGTAGTGTAGCTGACAGGAGATAGCTATTGTAGTGTAGCTGACAGGAAATAGTTATTGTAGTGTAGCTGACAGGAGATAGTTATTGCAGTGTAGCTGACAGGATATAGTTTTTGCAGTGTAGCTGACAGGATATAGCTATTGTAGTGTAGCTGACAGGAGATAACTATTGTAGTGTAGCTGACAGGAAATAGTTATTGTAGTGTAGCTGACAGGAGATAGTTATTGCAGTGTAGCTGACAGGATATAGCTATTGTAGTGTAGCTGACAGGAGATAGGTATTGTAGTGTAGCTGACAGGAGATAGTTATTGTAGTGTAGCTGACAGGAGATAACTATTGTAGTGTAGCTGACAGGAGATAGCTATTGCAGTGTAGCTGACAGGAGATAACTATTGTAGTGTAGCTGACAGGAGATAACTATTGTAGTGTAGCTGACAGGAGATAGCTATTGTAGTGTAGCTGACAGGAGATAGTTATTGTTGTGTAGCTGACAGGAGATAACTATTGTAGTGTAGTTGACAGGAGATAGTTATTGTAGTGTAGCTGACAGGAGATAACTATTGTAGTGTAGCTGACAGGAGATAGCTATTGTAGTGTAGCTGACAGGAGATAACTATTGTAGTGTAGCTGAAAGGAGATAGCTATTGTAGTGTAGCTGACAGAAGATAGTTATTGTAGTGTAGCTGACAGGAGATAGCTATTGTAGTGTAGCTGACAGGAAATAGTTATTGTAGTGTAGCTGATAGGAGATAGTTATTGTAGTGTAGCTGACAGGATATAGTTTTTGCAGTGTAGCTGACAGGATATAGCTATTGTAGTGTAGATGACAGGAGATAGCTATTGTAGTGTAGCTGACAGGAGATAGGTATTGTAGTGTAGCTGACAGGAGATAACTATTGTAGTGTAACTGACAGGAGATAACTATTGTAGTGTAGCTGACAGGAGATAGCTATTGTAGTGTAGCTGACAGGAGATAGCTATTGAAGTGTAGCTGACAGGAGATAGCTATTGCAGTGTAGCTGACAGAATATAACTATTGTAGTGTAGCTGACAGGAGATAGCTATTGTAGTGTAGCTGACAGGAGATAGCTATTGTAGTGTAGCTGACAGGAGATAACTATTGTAGTGTAGTTGACTGGAGATAACTATTGTAGTGTAGTTGACTGGAGATAGCTATTGTGGTGTAGCTGAAAGGAGATTGCTATTGTAGTGTAGTTGACAGGAGATAGCTATTGTAGTGTAGTTGACAGGAGATAACTATTGTAGTGTAGCTGACAGGAGATAACTATTGTAGTGTAGCTGACTGGAGATAGCTATTGTAGTGTAGCTGACAGGAGATAGTTATTGTAGTGTAGCTGACAGGAGATAGCTATTGTAGTGTAGCTGACAGGAGATAGTTATTGCAGTGTAGCTGACAGGATATAGTTTTTGCAGTGTAGCTGACAGGAGATAGTTATTGTAGTGTAGCTGACAGGAGATAGCTATTTTAGTGTAGCTGACAGGAGAAATATATTGTAGTGTAGCTGACAGGAGATAACTATTGTAGTGTAGCTGACTGGAGATAGCTATTGCAGTGTAGCTGACAGGAGATAGTTATTGTAGTGTAGCTGACAGGAGATAACTATTGTAGTGTAGTTGACAGGATATAGCTATTGTAGTGTAGCTGACAGGAGATAGCTATTGTAGTGTAGCTGACAGGAGATAGTTATTGTAGTGTAGCTGACAGGAGATAGCTATTGTAGTGTAGCTGACAGGAGATAGTTATTGTAGTGTAGCTGACAGGAGATAGCTATTGTAGTGTAGCTGACAGGAAATAGTTATTGTAGTGTAGCTGACAGGAGATAGTTATTGCAGTGTAGCTGACAGGATATAGTTTTTGCAGTGTAGCTGACAGGATATAGCTATTGTAGTGTAGCTGACAGAAGATAACTATTGTAGTGTAGCTGACAGGAGATTGCTATTGTAGTGTAGTTGACAGGAGATAACTATTGTAGTGTAGCTGACAGGAGATAGCTATTGTAGTGTAGCTGACAGGAGATAACTATTGTAGTGTAGCTGACAGGAGATAGTTATTGTAGTGTAGCTGACAGGAGATAACTATTGTAGTGTAGCTGAAAGGAGATAACTATTGTAGTGTAGTTGACAGGAGATAGCTATTGTAGTGTAGCTGACAGGAGATAGCTATTGTAGTGTAGTTGACTGGAGATAGCTATTGTAGTGTAGCTGACAGGAGATAACTATTGTAGTGTAGTTGACTGGAGATAGCTATTGTAGTGTAGCTGACAGGAGATAACTATTGTAGTGTAGCTAACAGGAGATAGCTATTGTAGTGTAGCTGACAGGAGATTGCTATTGTAGTGTAGTTGACAGGAGATAACTATTGTAGTGTAGCTGACAGGAGATAGCTATTGTAGTGTAGCTGACAGGAGATAATTATTGTAGTGTAGCTGACAGCAGATAGCTATTGTAGTGTAGCTGACAGGAAATAGTTATTGTAGTGTAGCTGACAGGAGATAGTTATTGCAGTGTAGCTGACAGGATATAGTTTTTGCAGTGTAGCTGACAGGATATAGCTATTGTAGTGTAGCTGACAGGAGATAACTATTGTAGTGTAGTTGACTGGAGATAGCTATTGTAGTGTAGCTGACAGGAGATAACTATTGTAGTGTAGCTAACAGGAGATAGCTATTGTAGTGTAGCTGACAGGAGATTGCTATTGTAGTGTAGTTGACAGGAGATAACTATTGTAGTGTAGCTGACAGGAGATAACTATTGTAGTGTAGCTGACAGGAGATAACTATTGTAGTGTAGCTGACAGGAAATAGTTATTGTAGTGTAGCTGACAGGAGATAGTTATTGCAGTGTAGCTGACAGGATATAGCTATTGTAGTGTAGCTGACAGGAGATAGCTATTGTAGTGTAGCTGACAGGAGATAGGTATTGTAGTGTAGCTGACAGGAGATAGTTATTGTAGTGTAGCTGACAGGAGATAAGTATTGTAGTGTAGCTGACAGGAGATAGCTATTGCAGTGTAGCTGACAGGAGATAACTATTGTAGTGTAGCTGACAGGAGATAACTATTGTAGTGTAGCTGACAGGAGATAGCTATTGTAGTGTAGCTGACAGGAGATAACTATTGTAGTGTAGCTGACAGGAGATAACTATTGTAGTGTAGCTGACAGGAGATAGCTATTGTAGTGTAGCTGACAGGAGATAGTTATTGTTGTGTAGCTGACAGGAGATAACTATTGTAGTGTAGTTGACAGGAGATAGCTATTGTAGTGTAGCTGACAGGAGATAACTATTGTAGTGTAGCTGACAGGAGATAGCTATTGTAGTGTAGCTGACAGGAGATAGCTATTATAGTGTAGCTGACATGAGATAGCTATTGCAGTGTAGCTGACAGGATATAACTATTGTAGTGTAGCTGACAGGAGATAGCTATTGTAGTGTAGCTGACAGGAGATAGCTATTGTAGTGTAGCTGACAAGATATAGCTGTTGCAGTGTAGCTGACAGGAGATAACTATTGTAGTGTAGTTGACTGGAGATAGCTATTGTAGTGTAGCTGACAAGAGATAACTATTGTAGTGTAGCTAACAGGAGATAGCTATTGCAGTGTAGCTGACAGGAGATAGTTATTGTAGGGTAGCTGCCAGGAGATAACTATTGTAGTGTAACTGACAGGAGATAACTATTGTAGTGTAGTTGACAGGATATAGCTATTGTAGTGTAGCTGACAGGAGATAGCTATTATAGTGTAGCTGACATGAGATAGCTATTGCAGTGTAGCTGACAGGATATAACTATTGTAGTGTAGCTGACAGGAGATAGCTATTGTAGTGTAGCTGACAGGAGATAGCTATTGTAGTGTAGCTGACAAGATATAGCTGTTGTAGTGTAGCTGACAGGAGATAACTATTGTAGTGTAGTTGACTGGAGATAGCTATTGTAGTGTAGCTGACAGGAGATAACTATTGTAGTGTAGCTAACAGGAGATAGCTATTGCAGTGTAGCTGACAGGAGATAGTTATTGTAGGGTAGCTGCCAGGAGATAACTATTGTAGTGTAACTGACAGGAGATAACTATTGTAGTGTAGTTGACAGGAGATAGCTATTGTAGTGTAGCTGACAGGAGATAGCTATTGTATTGTAGCTGACAGGAGATAGCTATTGCAGTGTAGCTGACAGAATATAACTATTGTAGTGTAGCTGACAGGAGATAACTATTGTAGTGTAGCTGACAGGAGATTGCTATTGTAGTGTAGCTGACAGGAGATAGCTATTGTAGTGTAGCTGACAGGAGATAACTATTGTAGTGTAGCTGACAGGAGATAGCTATTGTAGTGTAGCTGACAGGAGATAACTATTGTAGTGTAGCTGACAGGAGATAGCTATTGTAGTGTAGCTGACAGGAAATAGTTAATGTAGTGTAGCTGATAGGAGATAGTTATTGCAGTGTAGCTGACAGGATATAGTTTTTGCAGTGTAGCTGACAGGATATAGCTATTGTAGTGTAGATGACAGGAGATAGCTATTGTAGTGTAGCTGACAGGAGATAGGTATTGTAGTGTAGCTGACAGGAGATAACTATTGTAGTGTAACTGACAGGAGATAACTATTGTAGTGTAGCTGACAGGAGATAGCTATTGTAGTGTAGCTGACAGGAGATAGCTATTGTAGTGTAGCTGACAGGAGATAGCTATTGCAGTGTAGCTGACATAATATAACTATTGTAGTGTAGCTGACAGGAGATAGCTATTGTAGTGTAGCTGACAGGAGATAGCTATTGTAGTGTAGCTGACAGGAGATAACTATTGTAGTGTAGTTGACTGGAGATAACTATTGTAGTGTAGCTGACTGGAGATAGCTATTGTGGTGTAGCTGACAGGAGATTGCTATTGTAGTGTAGTTGACAGGAGATAGCTATTGTAGTGTAGTTGACAGGAGATAACTATTGTAGTGTAGCTGACAGGAGATAACTATTGTAGTGTAGCTGACAGGAGATAGCTATTGTAGTGTAGCTGACAGGAATTAGTTATTGTAGTGTAGCTGACAGGAGATAGCTATTGTAGTGTAGCTGACAGGAGATAGTTATTGCAGTGTAGCTGACAGGATATAGTTTTTGCAGTGTAGCTGACAGGAGATAGTTATTGTAGTGTAGCTGACAGGAGATAGTTATTGCAGTGTAGCTGGCAGGATATAGCTATTGTAGTGTAGCTGACAGGAGATAGCTATTGTAGTGTAGCTGACAGGAGATAGTTATTGTTGTGTAGCTGACAGGAGATAGTTATTGTAGTGTAGCTGACAGGAGATAGCTATTGTAGTGTAGCTGCCAGGAGATAACTATTGTAGTGTAACTGACAGGAGATAACTATTGTAGTGTAGTTGACAGGATATAGCTATTGTAGTGTAGCTGACAGGAGATAGCTATTATAGTGTAGCTGACATGAGATAGCTATTGCAGTGTAGCTGACAGGATATAACTATTGTAGTGTAGCTGACAGGAGATAGCTATTGTAGTGTAGCTGACAGGAGATAGCTATTGTAGTGTAGCTGACAAGATATAGCTGTTGTAGTGTAGCTGACAGGAGATAACTATTGTAGTGTAGTTGACTGGAGATAGCTATTGTAGTGTAGCTGACAGGAGATAACTATTGTAGTGTAGCTAACAGGAGATAGCTATTGCAGTGTAGCTGACAGGAGATAGTTATTGTAGGGTAGCTGCCAGGAGATAACTATTGTAGTGTAACTGACAGGAGATAACTATTGTAGTGTAGTTGACAGGAGATAGCTATTGTAGTGTAGCTGACAGGAGATAGCTATTGTATTGTAGCTGACAGGAGATAGCTATTGCAGTGTAGCTGACAGAATATAACTATTGTAGTGTAGCTGACAGGAGATAACTATTGTAGTGTAGCTGACAGGAGATTGCTATTGTAGTGTAGCTGACAGGAGATAGCTATTGTAGTGTAGCTGACAGGAGATAACTATTGTAGTGTAGCTGACAGGAGATAGCTATTGTAGTGTAGCTGACAGGAGATAACTATTGTAGTGTAGCTGACAGGAGATAGCTATTGTAGTGTAGCTGACAGGAAATAGTTATTGTAGTGTAGCTGATAGGAGATAGTTATTGCAGTGTAGCTGACAGGATATAGTTTTTGCAGTGTAGCTGACAGGATATAGCTATTGTAGTGTAGATGACAGGAGATAGCTATTGTAGTGTAGCTGACAGGAGATAGGTATTGTAGTGTAGCTGACAGGAGATAACTATTGTAGTGTAACTGACAGGAGATAACTATTGTAGTGTAGCTGACAGGAGATAGCTATTGTAGTGTAGCTGACAGGAGATAGCTATTGTAGTGTAGCTGACAGGAGATAGCTATTGCAGTGTAGCTGACATAATATAACTATTGTAGTGTAGCTGACAGGAGATAGCTATTGTAGTGTAGCTGACAGGAGATAGCTATTGTAGTGTAGCTGACAGGAGATAACTATTGTAGTGTAGTTGACTGGAGATAACTATTGTAGTGTAGCTGACTGGAGATAGCTATTGTGGTGTAGCTGACAGGAGATTGCTATTGTAGTGTAGTTGACAGGAGATAGCTATTGTAGTGTAGTTGACAGGAGATAACTATTGTAGTGTAGCTGACAGGAGATAACTATTGTAGTGTAGCTGACAGGAGATAGCTATTGTAGTGTAGCTGACAGGAGTTAGTTATTGTAGTGTAGCTGACAGGAGATAGCTATTGTAGTGTAGCTGACAGGAGATAGTTATTGCAGTGTAGCTGACAGGATATAGTTTTTGCAGTGTAGCTGACAGGAGATAGTTATTGTAGTGTAGCTGACAGGAGATAGTTATTGCAGTGTAGCTGACAGGATATAGCTATTGTAGTGTAGCTGACAGGAGATAGCTATTGTAGTGTAGCTGACAGGAGATAGGTATTGTAGTGTAGCTGACAGGAGATAGTTATTGTAGTGTAGCTGACAGGAAATAGTTATTGTAGTGTAGCTGACAGGAGATAGCTATTGTAGTGTAGCTGACAGGAGATAACTATTGTAGTGTAGCTGACAGGAGATAGCTATTGCAGTGTAGCTGACAGGAGATAACTATTGTAGTGTAGCTGACAGGAGATAACTATTGTAGTGTAGCTGACAGGAGATAGCTATTGTAGTGTAGCTGACAGGAGATAACTATTGTAGTGTAGCTGACAGGAGATAACTATTGTAGTGTAGCTGACAGGAGATAGCTATTGTAGTGTAGCTGACAGGAGATAGTTATTGTTGTGTAGCTGACAGGAGATAACTATTGTAGTGTAGCTGACAGGAAATAGTTATTGTTGTGTAGCTGACAGGAGATAGTTATTGTAGGGTAGCTGACAGGAGATAGCTATTGTAGTGTAGCTGACAGGAGATAGTTATTGTAGTGTAGCTGACAGGAGATAGCTATTGTATTGTAGCTGACAGGAGATAGTTATTGTAGTGTAGCTGACAGGAGATAGTTATTGTAGTGTAGCTGACAGGAGATAAGTATTGTAGTGTAGCTGACAGGAGATAGCTATTGCAGTGTAGCTGACAGGAGATAACTATTGTAGTGTAGCTGACAGGAGATAACTATTGTAGTGTAGCTGACAGGAGATAGCTATTGTAGTGTAGCTGACAGGAGATAACTATTGTAGTGTAGCTGACAGGAGATAACTATTGTAGTGTAGCTGACAGGAGATAGCTATTGTAGTGTAGCTGACAGGAGATAGTTATTGTTGTGTAGCTGACAGGAGATAACTATTGTAGTGTAGTTGACAGGAGATAGCTATTGTAGTGTAGCTGACAGGAGATAACTATTGTAGTGTAGCTGACAGGAGATAGCTATTGTAGTGTAGCTGACAGGAGATAGCTATTATAGTGTAGCTGACAGGAGATAGCTATTGCAGTGTAGCTGACAGGATATAACTATTGTAGTGTAGCTGACAGGAGATAGCTATTGTAGTGTAGCTGACAGGAGATAGCTATTGTAGTGTAGCTGACAAGATATAGCTGTTGCAGTGTAGCTGACAGGAGATAACTATTGTAGTGTAGTTGACTGGAGATAGCTATTGTAGTGTAGCTGACAAGAGATAACTATTGTAGTGTAGCTAACAGGAGATAGCTATTGCAGTGTAGCTGACAGGAGATAACTATTGTAGTGTAGTTGACTGGAGATAACTATTGTAGTGTAGCTGACTGGAGATAGCTATTGTGGTGTAGCTGACAGGAGATTGCTATTGTAGTGTAGTTGACAGGAGATAGCTATTGTAGTGTAGTTGACAGGAGATAACTATTGTAGTGTAGCTGACAGGAGATAACTATTGTAGTGTAGCTGACAGGAGATAGCTATTGTAGTGTAGCTGACAGGAGTTAGTTATTGTAGTGTAGCTGACAGGAGATAGCTATTGTAGTGTAGCTGACAGGAGATAGTTATTGCAGTGTAGCTGACAGGATATAGTTTTTGCAGTGTAGCTGACAGGAGATAGTTATTGTAGTGTAGCTGACAGGAGATAGTTATTGCAGTGTAGCTGACAGGATATAGCTATTGTAGTGTAGCTGACAGGAGATAGCTATTGTAGTGTAGCTGACAGGAGATAGGTATTGTAGTGTAGCTGACAGGAGATAGTTATTGTAGTGTAGCTGACAGGAAATAGTTATTGTAGTGTAGCTGACAGGAGATAGCTATTGTAGTGTAGCTGACAGGAGATAACTATTGTAGTGTAGCTGACAGGAGATAGCTATTGCAGTGTAGCTGACAGGAGATAACTATTGTAGTGTAGCTGACAGGAGATAACTATTGTAGTGTAGCTGACAGGAGATAGCTATTGTAGTGTAGCTGACAGGAGATAACTATTGTAGTGTAGCTGACAGGAGATAACTATTGTAGTGTAGCTGACAGGAGATAGCTATTGTAGTGTAGCTGACAGGAGATAGTTATTGTTGTGTAGCTGACAGGAGATAACTATTGTAGTGTAGCTGACAGGAAATAGTTATTGTTGTGTAGCTGACAGGAGATAGTTATTGTAGGGTAGCTGACAGGAGATAGCTATTGTAGTGTAGCTGACAGGAGATAGTTATTGTAGTGTAGCTGACAGGAGATAGCTATTGTAGTGTAGCTGACAGGAGATAGCTATTGTAGTGTAGCTGACAAGATATAGCTGTTGTAGTGTAGCTGACAGGAGATAACTATTGTAGTGTAGTTGACTGGAGATAGCTATTGTAGTGTAGCTGACAGGAGATAACTATTGTAGTGTAGCTAACAGGAGATAGCTATTGCAGTGTAGCTGACAGGAGATAGTTATTGTAGGGTAGCTGCCAGGAGATAACTATTGTAGTGTAACTGACAGGAGATAACTATTGTAGTGTAGTTGACAGGAGATAGCTATTGTAGTGTAGCTGACAGGAGATAGCTATTGTATTGTAGCTGACAGGAGATAGCTATTGCAGTGTAGCTGACAGAATATAACTATTGTAGTGTAGCTGACAGGAGATAACTATTGTAGTGTAGCTGACAGGAGATTGCTATTGTAGTGTAGCTGACAGGAGATAGCTATTGTAGTGTAGCTGACAGGAGATAACTATTGTAGTGTAGCTGACAGGAGATAGCTATTGTAGTGTAGCTGACAGGAGATAACTATTGTAGTGTAGCTGACAGGAGATAGCTATTGTAGTGTAGCTGACAGGAAATAGTTAATGTAGTGTAGCTGATAGGAGATAGTTATTGCAGTGTAGCTGACAGGATATAGTTTTTGCAGTGTAGCTGACAGGATATAGCTATTGTAGTGTAGATGACAGGAGATAGCTATTGTAGTGTAGCTGACAGGAGATAGGTATTGTAGTGTAGCTGACAGGAGATAACTATTGTAGTGTAACTGACAGGAGATAACTATTGTAGTGTAGCTGACAGAAGATAGCTATTGTAGTGTAGCTGACAGGAGATAGCTATTGTAGTGTAGCTGACAGGAGATAGCTATTGCAGTGTAGCTGACATAATATAACTATTGTAGTGTAGCTGACAGGAGATAGCTATTGTAGTGTAGCTGACAGGAGATAGCTATTGTAGTGTAGCTGACAGGAGATAACTATTGTAGTGTAGTTGACTGGAGATAACTATTGTAGTGTAGCTGACTGGAGATAGCTATTGTGGTGTAGCTGACAGGAGATTGCTATTGTAGTGTAGTTGACAGGAGATAGCTATTGTAGTGTAGTTGACAGGAGATAACTATTGTAGTGTAGCTGACAGGAGATAACTATTGTAGTGTAGCTGACAGGAGATAGCTATTGTAGTGTAGCTGACAGGAGTTAGTTATTGTAGTGTAGCTGACAGGAGATAGCTATTGTAGTGTAGCTGACAGGAGATAGTTATTGCAGTGTAGCTGACAGGATATAGTTTTTGCAGTGTAGCTGACAGGAGATAGTTATTGTAGTGTAGCTGACAGGAGATAGTTATTGCAGTGTAGCTGGCAGGATATAGCTATTGTAGTGTAGCTGACAGGAGATAGCTATTGTAGTGTAGCTGACAGGAGATAGGTATTGTAGTGTAGCTGACAGGAGATAGTTATTGTAGTGTAGCTGACAGGAGATAGCTATTGTAGTGTAGCTGCCAGGAGATAACTATTGTAGTGTAGCTGACAGGAGATAGTTATTGTAGGGTAGCTGACCGGAGATAGTTATTGTAGTGTAGCTGACAGGAGATAGCTATTATAGTGTAGCTGACATGAGATAGCTATTGCAGTGTAGCTGACAGGATATAACTATTGTAGTGTAGCTGACAGGAGATAGCTATTGTAGTGTAGCTGACAGGAGATAGCTATTGTAGTGTAGCTGACAAGATATAGCTGTTGTAGTGTAGCTGACAGGAGATAACTATTGTAGTGTAGTTGACTGGAGATAGCTATTGTAGTGTAGCTGACAGGAGATAACTATTGTAGTGTAACTGACAGGAGATAGTTATTGTAGTGTAGCTGACAGGAGATAACTATTGTAGTGTAACTGACAGGATATAGTTATTGTAGGGTAGCTGACAGGAGATAGTTATTGTAGGGTAGCTGACAGGAGATAGTTATTGTAGTGTAGCTGACTGGAGATAGTTATTGTAGGGTAGCTGACAGGAGATAGTTATTGTAGTGTAGCTGACTGGAGATAGTTATTGTAGGGTAGCTGACTGGAGATAGTTATTGTAGGGTAGCTGACAGGAAATAGCTATTGTAGGGTAGCTGACAGGAGATAGCTATTGTAGGGTAGCTGACTGGAGATAGTTATTGTAGGGTAGCTGACAGGAAATAGCTATTGTAGGGTAGCTGACAGGAGATAGCTATTGTAGGGTAGCTGACAGGAAATAGCTATTGTAGGGTAGCTGACAGGAGATAACTATTGTAGGGTAGCTGACTGGAGATAGTTATTGTAGGGTAGCTGACAGGAGATAGTTATTGTAGGGTAGCTGACAGGAGATAGTTATTGTAGGGTAGCTGACAGGAGATAACTATTGTAGTGTAGCTGACAGGAGATAGCTATTGTAGGGTAGCTGACCGGAGATAGTTATTGTAGGGTAGCTGACCGGAGATAGTTATTGTAGTGTAGCTGACAGGAGATAGTTATTGTAGGGTAGCTGACAGGAGATAACTATTGTAGTGTAGCTGACAGGAGATAACTATTGTAGTGTAGCTGACAGGAGATAGTTATTGTAGTGTAGCTGACAGGAGATAACTATTGTAGTGTAGCTGACAGGAGATAACTATTGTAGTGTAGCTGACAGGAGATAACTATTGTAGTGTAGCTGACAGGAGATAGTTATTGTAGGGTAGCTGACAGGAGATAACTATTGTAGTGTAGCTGACAGGAGATAACTATTGTAGTGTAGCTGACAGGAAATAGTTATTGTAGTGTAGCTGACAGGAGATAACTATTGTAGTGTAGCTGACAGGAGATAACTATTGTAGTGTAGCTGACAGGAGATAACTATTGTAGTGTAGCTGACAGGAGATAGTTATTGTAGGGTAGCTGACAGGAGATAACTATTGTAGTGTAGCTGACAGGAGATAGTTATTGTAGGGTAGCTGACAGGATATAGCTATTGTAGTGTAGCTGCCAGGAGATAACTATTGTAGTGTAGCTGACAGGAGATAGCTATTGTAGTGTAGCTGACAGGAGATAACTATTGTAGTGTAGCTGACCGGAGATAGCTATTGTAGTGTAACTGACAGGAGATAGTTATTGTAGGGTAGCTGACCGGAGATAACTATTGTAGTGTAGCTGACAGGAGATAGTTATTGTAGGGTAGCTGACAGGAGATAGCTATTGTAGGGTAGCTGACAGGAGATAGCTATTGTAGTGTAGCTGACAGGAGATAGTTATTGTAGTGTAGCTGACAGGAGATAGCTATTGTAGTGTAGCTGACAGGAGATAACTATTGTAGTGTAGCTGACAGGAGATAGCTATTGTAGTGTAGCTGACAGGAGATAACTATTGTTGTGTAGCTGATAGGAGATAACTATTGTAGTGTAGCTGACAGGAGATAGCTATTGTAGTGTAGCTGACAGGATATAGTTATTGTAGTGTAGCTGACAGGATATAGTTATTGTAGTGTAGCTGACAGGAGATAGCTATTGAAGTGTAGTTGACAGGAGACAGCTATTATAGTGTAGCTGACAGGAGATAACTATTGTTGTGTAGCTGACAGGAGATAGTTATTGTAGTGTAGCTGACAGGAGATAACTATTGTAGTGTAGCTGACAGGAGATAACTATTGTAGTGTAGCTGACAGGAGATAACTATTGTAGTGTAGCTGACAGGAGATAGTTATTGTAGGGTAGCTGACAGGAGATAACTATTGTAGTGTAGCTGACAGGAGATAACTATTGTAGTGTAGCTGACAGGAGATAGTTATTGTAGTGTAGCTGACAGGAGATAGTTATTGTAGGGTAGCTGACAGGAGATAACTATTGTAGTGTAGCTGACAGGAGATAACTATTGTAGTGTAGCTGACAGGAGATAGTTATTGTAGGGTAGCTGACAGGAGATAGTTATTGTAGTGTAGCTGACCGGAGATAACTATTGTAGTGTAGCTGACAGGAGATAGTTATTGTAGGGTAGCTGACAGGAGATAGTTATTGTAGTGTAGTTGACAGGAGATAGTTATTGTAGGGTAGCTGACAGGATATAGTTATTGTAGTGTAGCTGACAGGAGATAGTTATTGTAGGGTAGCTGACAGGAGATAGTTATTGTAGTGTAGCTGACAGGAGATAGTTATTGTAGGGTAGCTGACAGGAGATAGTTATTGTAGTGTAGCTGACCGGAGATAACTATTGTAGTGTAGCTGACAGGAGATAGTTATTGTAGGGTAGCTGACAGGAGATAACTATTGTAGTGTAGTTGACAGGAGATAGTTATTGTAGTGTAGTTGACAGGAGATAGTTATTGTAGGGTAGCTGACAGGAGATAACTATTGTAGTGTAGCTGACAGGAGATAACTATTGTAGTGTAGCTGACAGGAGATAGTTATTGTAGGGTAGCTGACAGGAGATAGTTATTGTAGGGTAGCTGACAGGAGATAACTATTGTAGTGTAGCTGACAGGAGATAACTATTGTAGTGTAGCTGACAGGAGATAGTTATTGTAGGGTAGCTGACAGGAGATAGTTATTGTAGTGTAGCTGACAGGAGATAGTTATTGTAGGGTAGCTGACAGGAGATAGTTATTGTAGGGTAGCTGACAGGAGATAACTATTGTAGTGTAGCTGACAGGAGATAACTATTGTAGTGTAGCTGACAGGAGATAGTTATTGTAGGGTAGCTGACAGGAGATAGTTATTGTAGGGTAGCTGACAGGAGATAACTATTGTAGTGTAGCTGACAGGAGATAGTTATTGTAGTGTAGCTGACAGGAGATAACTATTGTAGTGTAGCTGACAGGAGATAACTATTGTAGTGTAGCTGACAGGAGATAACTATTGTAGTGTAGCTGACAGGAGATAGTTATTGTAGTGTAGTTGACAGGAGATAGTTATTGTAGGGTAGCTGACAGGAGATAGTTATTGTAGGGTAGCTGACAGGATATAGCTATTGTAGGGTAGCTGACAGGAGATAGTTATTGTAGGGTAGTTGACAGGATATAGTTATTGTAGGGTAGTTGACAGGAGATAGTTATTGTAGGGTAGTTGACAGGATATAGTTATTGTAGGGTAGCTGACCGGAGATAGTTATTGTAGGGTAGCTGACAGGAGATAGGTATTGTAGTGTAGCTGACAGGAGATAGTTATTGTAGGGTAGCTGACCGGAGATAACTATTGTAGTGTAGCTGACAGGAGATAGTTATTGTAGTGTAGCTGACAGGAGATAGTTATTGTAGTGTAGCTGACAGGAGATAGTTATTGTAGGGTAGCTGACAGGAGATAGTTATTGTAGGGTAGCTGACCGGAGATAACTATTGTAGTGTAGCTGACCGGAGATAACTATTGTAGTGTAGCTGACAGGAGATAGTTATTGTAGGGTAGCTGACCGGAGATAACTATTGTAGTGTAGCTGACAGGAGATAACTATTGTAGTGTAGCTGACAGGAGATAGTTATTGTAGTGTAGCTGACAGGAGATAGTTATTGTAGGGTAGCTGACCGGAGATAACTATTGTAGTGTAGCTGACAGGAGATAACTATTGTAGTGTAGCTGACAGGAGATAGTTATTGTAGGGTAGCTGACAGGAGATAGTTATTGTAGTGTAGCTGACAGGAGATAGTTATTGTAGGGTAGCTGACAGGAGATAGTTATTGTAGGGTAGCTGACAGGAGATAGTTATTGTAGTGTAGCTGACAGGAGATAGTTATTGTAGGGTAGCTGACAGGAGATAGTTATTGTAGGGTAGCTGACAGGAGATAGTTATTGTAGGGTAGCTGACAGGAGATAGTTATTGTAGGGTAGCTGACAGGAGATAGTTATTGTAGTGTAGCTGACAGGAGATAGTTATTGTAGGGTAGCTGACAGGAGATAACTATTGTAGTGTAGCTGACAGGAGATAACTATTGTAGTGTAGCTGACAGGAGATAGTTATTGTAGGGTAGCTGACCGGAGATAGTTATTGTAGGGTAGCTGACAGGAGATAACTATTGTAGTGTAGCTGACAGGAGATAACTATTGTAGTGTAGCTGACAGGAGATAACTATTGTAGTGTAGCTGACAGGAGATAGTTATTGTAGTGTAGCTGACAGGAGATAGTTATTGTAGGGTAGCTGACAGGAGATAACTATTGTAGTGTAGCTGACAGGAGATAACTATTGTAGTGTAGCTGACAGGAGATAGTTATTGTAGGGTAGCTGACAGGAGATAACTATTGTAGTGTAGCTGACAGGAGATAGTTATTGTAGGGTAGCTGACAGGAGATAGTTATTGTAGTGTAGCTGACAGGAGATAGTTATTGTAGGGTAGCTGACAGGAGATAGTTATTGTAGGGTAGCTGACAGGAGATAACTATTGTAGTGTAGCTGACAGGAGATAACTATTGTAGTGTAGCTGACAGGAGATAGTTATTGTAGGGTAGCTGACAGGAGATAGTTATTGTAGGGTAGCTGACAGGAGATAACTATTGTAGTGTAGCTGACAGGAGATAACTATTGTAGTGTAGCTGACAGGAGATAGTTATTGTAGGGTAGCTGACCGGAGATAACTATTGTAGTGTAGCTGACAGGAGATAGTTATTGTAGTGTAGCTGACAGGAGATAACTATTGTAGTGTAGCTGACAGGAGATAACTATTGTAGTGTAGCTGACAGGAGATAACTATTGTAGTGTAGCTGACAGGAGATAGTTATTGTAGTGTAGTTGACAGGAGATAGTTATTGTAGGGTAGCTGACAGGAGATAGTTATTGTAGTGTAGTTGACAGGAGATAGTTATTGTAGTGTAGCTGACAGGAGATAGCTATTGTAGTGTAGCTGACAGGAGATAGTTATTGTAGGGTAGCTGACAGGAGATAGTTATTGTAGGGTAGCTGACAGGAGATAACTATTGTAGTGTAGCTGACAGGAGATAACTATTGTAGTGTAGCTGACAGGAGATAGTTATTGTAGTGTAGCTGACAGGAGATAGTTATTGTAGGGTAGCTGACCGGAGATAACTATTGTAGTGTAGCTGACAGGAGATAACTATTGTAGTGTAGCTGACAGGAGATAGTTATTGTAGTGTAGCTGACAGGAGATAGGTATTGTAGTGTAGCTGACCGGAGATAACTATTGTAGTGTAGCTGACAGGAGATAGGTATTGTAGTGTAGCTGACAGGAGATAGTTATTGTAGTGTAGCTGACAGGAGATAACTATTGTAGTGTAGCTGACAGGAGATAGTTATTGTAGTGTAGCTGACAGGAGATAGTTATTGTAGTGTAGCTGACAGGAGATAGTTATTGTAGGGTAGCTGACAGGAGATAGTTATTGTAGGGTAGCTGACAGGAGATAGCTATTGTAGGGTAGCTGACAGGAGATAGTTATTGTAGGGTAGCTGACCGGAGATAACTATTGTAGTGTAGCTGACAGGAGATAACTATTGTAGTGTAGCTGACAGGAGATAACTATTGTAGTGTAGCTGACAGGAGATAACTATTGTAGTGTAGCTGACAGGAGATAACTATTGTAGTGTAGCTGACAGGAGATAGTTATTGTAGGGTAGCTGACAGGAGATAACTATTGTAGTGTAGCTGACAGGAGATAACTATTGTAGTGTAGCTGACAGGAGATAACTATTGTAGTGTAGCTGACAGGAGATAGTTATTGTAGTGTAGCTGACAGGAGATAACTATTGTAGTGTAGCTGACAGGAGATAGTTATTGTAGGGTAGCTGACAGGAGATAGTTATTGTAGGGTAGCTGACAGGAGATAACTATTGTAGTGTAGCTGACAGGAGATAACTATTGTAGTGTAGCTGACAGGAGATAGTTATTGTAGGGTAGCTGACAGGAGATAACTATTGTAGTGTAGCTGACAGGAGATAACTATTGTAGGGTAGCTGACAGGAGATAGTTATTGTAGTGTAGCTGACAGGAGATAGTTATTGTAGTGTAGCTGACAGGAGATAGTTATTGTAGTGTAGCTGACAGGAGATAGTTATTGTAGGGTAGCTGACAGGAGATAACTATTGTAGTGTAGCTGACAGGAGATAACTATTGTAGGGTAGCTGACAGGAGATAGCTATTGTAGTGTAGCTGACAGGAGATAGCTATTGTAGTGTAGCTGACAGGAGATAACTATTGTAGTGTAGCTGACAGGAGATAACTATTGTAGGGTAGCTGACAGGAGATAACTATTGTAGTGTAGCTGACAGGAGATAGTTATTGTAGTGTAGCTGACAGGAGATAACTATTGTAGGGTAGCTGACAGGAGATAACTATTGTAGTGTAGCTGACAGGAGATAGTTATTGTAGTGTAGCTGACAGGAGATAACTATTGTAGGGTAGCTGACAGGAGATAACTATTGTAGTGTAGCTGACAGGATATAACTATTGTAGGGTAGCTGACCGGAGATAACTATTGTAGTGTAACTGACAGGAGATAACTATTGTAGTGTAACTGACCGGAGATAACTATTGTAGTGTAACTGACAGGAGATAGTTATTGTAGTGTAGCTGACAGGAGATAGTTATTGTAGTGTAGCTGACAGGAGATAGCTATTGTAGTGTAGCTGACAGGAGATAGTTATTGTAGTGTAGCTGACAGGAGATAACTATTGTAGTGTAGCTGACAGGAGATAGCTATTGTAGGGTAGCTGACAGGAGATAGTTATTGTAGGGTAGCTGACAGGAGATAGTTATTGTAGTGTAGCTGACAGGAGATAGTTATTGTAGGGTAGCTGACAGGAGATAGTTATTGTAGTGTAGCTGACAGGAGATAGCTATTGTAGGGTAGCTGACAGGAGATAGCTATTGTAGGGTAGCTGACAGGAGATAGTTATTGTAGGGTAGCTGACAGGAGATAGTTATTGTAGTGTAGCTGACAGGAGATAACTATTGTAGTGTAGCTGACAGGAGATAGTTATTGTAGTGTAGCTGACAGGAGATAGTTATTGTAGGGTAGCTGACAGGAGATAGTTATTGTAGTGTAGCTGACAGGAGATAACTATTGTAGGGTAGCTGACAGGAGATAGTTATTGTAGTGTAGCTGACAGGAGATAACTATTGTAGTGTAGCTGACAGGAGATAGTTATTGTAGTGTAGCTGACAGGAGATAACTATTGTAGGGTAGCTGACAGGAGATAGTTATTGTAGTGTAGCTGACAGGAGATAGTTATTGTAGGGTAGCTGACAGGAGATAACTATTGTAGTGTAGCTGACAGGAGATAGTTATTGTAGGGTAGCTGACAGGAGATAGTTATTGTAGTGTAGCTGACCGGAGATAACTATTGTAGTGTAGCTGACAGGAGATAGTTATTGTAGTGTAGCTGACAGGAGATAGCTATTGTAGTGTAGCTGACAGGAGATAGCTATTGTAGTGTAGCTGGCAGGATATAACTATTGTAGTGTAGCTGACAGGAGATAACTATTGTAGTGTAGCTGACAGGAGATAGTTATTGTAGGGTAGCTGACCGGAGATAACTATTGTAGTGTAGCTGACAGGAGATAACTATTGTAGTGTAGCTGACAGGAGATAGTTATTGTAGTGTAGCTGACAGGAGATAAGTATTGTAGTGTAGCTGACAGGAGATAGCTATTGCAGTGTAGCTGACAGGAGATAACTATTGTAGTGTAGCTGACAGGAGATAGTTATTGTAGTGTAGCTGACAGGAGATAGTTATTGTAGGGTAGCTGACAGGAGATAGCTATTGTAGTGTAGCTGACAGGAGATAACTATTGTAGTGTAGCTGACAGGAGATAGCTATTGTAGTGTAGCTGACAGGAGATAACTATTGTAGTGTAGCTGACAGGAGATAACTATTGTAGTGTAGCTGACAGGAGATAGCTATTGTAGTGTAGCTGACAGGAGATAGTTATTGTTGTGTAGCTGACAGGAGATAACTATTGTAGTGTAGTTGACAGGAGATAGCTATTGTAGTGTAGCTGACAGGAGATAACTATTGTAGTGTAGCTGACAGGAGATAGCTATTGTAGTGTAGCTGACAGGAGATAGCTATTATAGTGTAGCTGACATGAGATAGCTATTGCAGTGTAGCTGACAGGATATAACTATTGTAGTGTAGCTGACAGGAGATAGCTATTGTAGTGTAGCTGACAGGAGATAGCTATTGTAGTGTAGCTGACAAGATATAGCTGTTGCAGTGTAGCTGACAGGAGATAACTATTGTAGTGTAGTTGACTGGAGATAGCTATTGTAGTGTAGCTGACAAGAGATAACTATTGTAGTGTAGCTAACAGGAGATAGCTATTGCAGTGTAGCTGACAGGAGATAGTTATTGTAGGGTAGCTGCCAGGAGATAACTATTGTAGTGTAACTGACAGGAGATAACTATTGTAGTGTAGCTGACAGGATATAGCTATTGTAGTGTAGCTGACAGGAGATAGCTATTATAGTGTAGCTGACATGAGATAGCTATTGCAGTGTAGCTGACAGGATATAACTATTGTAGTGTAGCTGACAGGAGATAGCTATTGTAGTGTAGCTGACAGGAGATAGCTATTGTAGTGTAGCTGACAAGATATAGCTGTTGTAGTGTAGCTGACAGGAGATAACTATTGTAGTGTAGTTGACTGGAGATAGCTATTGTAGTGTAGCTGACAGGAGATAACTATTGTAGTGTAGCTAACAGGAGATAGCTATTGCAGTGTAGCTGACAGGAGATAGTTATTGTAGGGTAGCTGCCAGGAGATAACTATTGTAGTGTAACTGACAGGAGATAACTATTGTAGTGTAGTTGACAGGAGATAGCTATTGTAGTGTAGCTGACAGGAGATAGTTATTGTAGGGTAGCTGACAGGAGATAGCTATTGCAGTGTAGCTGACAGAATATAACTATTGTAGTGTAGCTGACAGGAGATAACTATTGTAGTGTAGCTGACAGGAGATTGCTATTGTAGTGTAGCTGACAGGAGATAGCTATTGTAGTGTAGCTGACAGGAGATAACTATTGTAGTGTAGCTGACAGGAGATAGCTATTGTAGTGTAGCTGACAGGAGATAACTATTGTAGTGTAGCTGACAGGAGATAGCTATTGTAGTGTAGCTGACAGGAAATAGTTAATGTAGTGTAGCTGATAGGAGATAGTTATTGCAGTGTAGCTGACAGGATATAGTTTTTGCAGTGTAGCTGACAGGATATAGCTATTGTAGTGTAGATGACAGGAGATAGCTATTGTAGTGTAGCTGACAGGAGATAGGTATTGTAGTGTAGCTGACAGGAGATAACTATTGTAGTGTAACTGACAGGAGATAACTATTGTAGTGTAGCTGACAGGAGATAGCTATTGTAGTGTAGCTGACAGGAGATAGCTATTGTAGTGTAGCTGACAGGAGATAGCTATTGCAGTGTAGCTGACATAATATAACTATTGTAGTGTAGCTGACAGGAGATAGCTATTGTAGTGTAGCTGACAGGAGATAGCTATTGTAGTGTAGCTGACAGGAGATAACTATTGTAGTGTAGTTGACTGGAGATAACTATTGTAGTGTAGCTGACTGGAGATAGCTATTGTGGTGTAGCTGACAGGAGATTGCTATTGTAGTGTAGTTGACAGGAGATAGCTATTGTAGTGTAGTTGACAGGAGATAACTATTGTAGTGTAGCTGACAGGAGATAACTATTGTAGTGTAGCTGACAGGAGATAGCTATTGTAGTGTAGCTGACAGGAGTTAGTTATTGTAGTGTAGCTGACAGGAGATAGCTATTGTAGTGTAGCTGACAGGAGATAGTTATTGCAGTGTAGCTGACAGGATATAGTTTTTGCAGTGTAGCTGACAGGAGATAGTTATTGTAGTGTAGCTGACAGGAGATAGTTATTGCAGTGTAGCTGGCAGGATATAGCTATTGTAGTGTAGCTGACAGGAGATAGCTATTGTAGTGTAGCTGACAGGAGATAGGTATTGTAGTGTAGCTGACAGGAGATAGTTATTGTAGTGTAGCTGACAGGAGATAGCTATTGTAGTGTAGCTGCCAGGAGATAACTATTGTAGTGTAGCTGACAGGAGATAGTTATTGTAGGGTAGCTGACCGGAGATAGTTATTGTAGTGTAGCTGACAGGAGATAGCTATTATAGTGTAGCTGACATGAGATAGCTATTGCAGTGTAGCTGACAGGATATAACTATTGTAGTGTAGCTGACAGGAGATAGCTATTGTAGTGTAGCTGACAGGAGATAGCTATTGTAGTGTAGCTGACAAGATATAGCTGTTGTAGTGTAGCTGACAGGAGATAACTATTGTAGTGTAGTTGACTGGAGATAGCTATTGTAGTGTAGCTGACAGGAGATAACTATTGTAGTGTAACTGACAGGAGATAGTTATTGTAGTGTAGCTGACAGGAGATAACTATTGTAGTGTAACTGACAGGATATAGTTATTGTAGGGTAGCTGACAGGAGATAGTTATTGTAGGGTAGCTGACAGGAGATAGTTATTGTAGTGTAGCTGACTGGAGATAGTTATTGTAGGGTAGCTGACAGGAGATAGTTATTGTAGTGTAGCTGACTGGAGATAGTTATTGTAGGGTAGCTGACTGGAGATAGTTATTGTAGGGTAGCTGACAGGAGATAGTTATTGTAGGGTAGCTGACAGGAGATAGTTATTGTAGGGTAGCTGACAGGAGATAACTATTGTAGTGTAGCTGACAGGAGATAACTATTGTAGTGTAGCTGACAGGAGATAGTTATTGTAGGGTAGCTGACCGGAGATAGTTATTGTAGGGTAGCTGACAGGAGATAGTTATTGTAGGGTAGCTGACAGGAGATAGTTATTGTAGGGTAGCTGACCGGAGATAGTTATTGTAGGGTAGCTGACAGGAGATAGTTATTGTAGGGTAGCTGACAGGAGATAACTATTGTAGTGTAACTGACAGGAGATAGCTATTGTAGTGTAGCTGACAGGAGATAACTATTGTAGTGTAACTGACAGGAGATAGCTATTGTAGTGTAGCTGACAGGAGATAGTTATTGTAGGGTAGCTGACAGGAGATAGTTATTGTAGTGTAGCTGACAGGAGATAGTTATTGTAGGGTAGCTGCCAGGAGATAACTATTGTAGTGTAGCTGACAGGAGATAACTATTGTAGTGTAGCTGACAGGAGATAGCTATTGTAGGGTAGCTGACAGGAGATAGTTATTGTAGTGTAGCTGACAGGAGATAGTTATTGTAGGGTAGCTGACAGGAGATAGCTATTGTAGGGTAGCTGACAGGAGATAGCTATTGTAGTGTAGCTGACAGGAGATAGTTATTGTAGTGTAGCTGACAGGAGATAGCTATTGTAGTGTAGCTGACAGGAGATAGTTATTGTAGTGTAGCTGACAGGAGATAGCTATTGTAGTGTAGCTGACAGGAGATAGTTATTGTAGGGTAGTTGACCGGAGATAACTATTGTAGTGTAGCTGACAGGAGATAACTATTGTAGTGTAGCTGACAGGAGATAGTTATTGTAGGGTAGCTGACAGGAGATAGTTATTGTAGGGTAGCTGACAGGAGATAGTTATTGTAGGGTAGCTGACAGGAGATAGTTATTGTAGTGTAGCTGACAGGAGATAGTTATTGTAGTGTAGCTGACAGGAGATAGTTATTGTAGGGTAGCTGACAGGAGATAGTTATTGTAGGGTAGCTGACAGGAGATAGTTATTGTAGTGTAGCTGACAGGAGATAGTTATTGTAGGGTAGCTGACAGGAGATAGCTATTGTAGTGTAGCTGACAGGAGATAGTTATTGTAGTGTAGCTGACAGGAGATAGCTATTGTAGTGTAGCTGACAGGAGATAGTTATTGTAGTGTAGCTGACAGGAGATAGTTATTGTAGTGTAGCTGACAGGAGATAGTTATTGTAGTGTAGCTGACAGGAGATAACTATTGGAGGGTAGCTGACAGGAGATAGCTATTGTAGTGTAGCTGACAGGAGATAGTTATTGTAGTGTAGCTGACAGGAGATAGCTATTGTAGTGTAGCTGACAGGAGATAGCTATTGTAGTGTAACTGACCGGAGATAGCTATTGTAGTGTAGCTGACCGGAGATAGCTATTGTAGTGTAGCTGACAGGAGATAGCTATTGTAGGGTAGCTGACCGGAGATAACTATTGTAGTGTAGCTGACAGGAGATAGCTATTGTAGTGTAGCTGACAGGAGATAACTATTGTAGTGTAGTTGACAGGAGATAGTTATTGTAGGGTAGCTGACAGGAGATAGCTATTGTAGTGTAGCTGACAGGATATAACTATTGTAGTGTAGCTGACAGGAGATAGCTATTGTAGGGTAGCTGACAGGAGATAACTATTGTAGTGTAGCTGACAGGAGATAACTATTGTAGTGTAGTTGACAGGAGATAGTTATTGTAGGGTAGCTGACAGGAGATAGCTATTGTAGTGTAGCTGACAGGATATAACTATTGTAGTGTAGCTGACAGGAGATAGCTATTGTAGGGTAGCTGACAGGAGATAGTTATTGTAGTGTAGCTGACAGGAGATAGTTATTGTAGGGTAGCTGACCGGAGATAGTTATTGTAGTGTAGCTGACAGGAGATAGCTATTGTAGGGTAGCTGACAGGAGATAGCTATTGTAGGGTAGCTGACAGGAGATAGTTATTGTAGTGTAGCTGACAGGAGATAACTATTGTAGTGTAGCTGACAGGAGATAGTTATTGTAGGGTAGCTGACCGGAGATAACTATTGTAGTGTAGTTGACAGGAGATAGTTATTGTAGTGTAGCTGACAGGAGATAGTTATTGTAGTGTAGCTGACAGGAGATAGTTATTGTAGTGTAGCTGACAGGAGATAGTTATTGTAGGGTAGCTGACAGGAGATAACTATTGTAGTGTAGCTGACAGGAGATAACTATTGTAGTGTAGCTGACAGGAGATAGTTATTGTAGTGTAGCTGACAGGAGATAGTTATTGTAGGGTAGCTGGCAGGAGATAGTTATTGTAGTGTAGCTGACAGGAGATAGTTATTGTAGTGTAGCTGACAGGAGATAGTTATTGTAGGGTAGCTGACAGGAGATAACTATTGTAGTGTAGCTGACAGGAGATAACTATTGTAGTGTAGCTGACAGGAGATAGTTATTGTAGGGTAGCTGACAGGAGATAACTATTGTAGTGTAGCTGACAGGAGATAACTATTGTAGTGTAGCTGACAGGAGATAGTTATTGTAGTGTAGCTGACAGGAGATAGTTATTGTAGGGTAGCTGACAGGAGATAGCTATTGTAGTGTAGCTGGCAGGAGATAGTTATTGTAGTGTAGCTGACAGGAGATAGTTATTGTAGTGTAGCTGACAGGAGATAGTTATTGTAGTGTAGCTGACAGGAGATAACTATTGTAGTGTAGCTGACAGGAGATAACTATTGTAGGGTAGCTGACAGGAGATAACTATTGTAGTGTAGCTGACAGGAGATAACTATTGTAGTGTAGCTGACAGGAGATAGTTATTGTAGGGTAGCTGACAGGAGATAACTATTGTAGTGTAGCTGACAGGAGATAGTTATTGTAGGGTAGCTGACAGGAGATAGCTATTGTAGTGTAGCTGACAGGAGATAACTATTGTAGGGTAGCTGACAGGAGATAACTATTGTAGTGTAGCTGACAGGAGATAGCTATTGTAGTGTAGCTGACAGGAGATAGTTATTGTAGTGTAGCTGACAGGAGATAACTATTGTAGTGTAGCTGACAGGAGATAACTATTGTAGTGTAGCTGACAGGAGATAACTATTGTAGTGTAACTGACAGGAGATAGTTATTGTAGGGTAGCTGACAGGAGATAGTTATTGTAGTGTAGCTGACAGGAGATAGTTATTGTAGTGTAGCTGACAGGAGATAGCTATTGTAGTGTAGCTGACAGGAGATAGTTATTGTAGTGTAGCTGACAGGAGATAACTATTGTAGTGTAGCTGACAGGAGATAACTATTGTAGTGTAACTGACCGGAGATAACTATTGTAGTGTAACTGACAGGAGATAGCTATTGTAGTGTAGCTGACAGGAGATAGTTATTGTAGGGTAGCTGACAGGAGATAGTTATTGTAGTGTAGCTGACAGGAGATAGTTATTGTAGGGTAGCTGACCGGAGATAACTATTGTAGTGTAGCTGACAGGAGATAGTTATTGCAGTGTAGCTGACAGGAGATAGTTATTGTAGTGTAGCTGACAGGAGATAACTATTGTAGTGTAGCTGACAGGAGATAACTATTGTAGTGTAACTGACAGGAGATAACTATTGTAGTGTAACTGACAGGAGATAACTATTGTAGTGTAACTGACAGGAGATAGTTATTGTAGTGTAGCTGACAGGAGATAGTTATTGTAGTGTAGCTGACAGGAGATAGTTATTGTAGTGTAGCTGACAGGAGATAGTTATTGTAGGGTAGCTGACAGGAGATAGTTATTGTAGGGTAGCTGACAGGAGATAGTTATTGTAGTGTAGCTGACAGGAGATAGTTATTGTAGGGTAGCTGACAGGAGATAGTTATTGTAGTGTAGCTGACAGGAGATAGTTATTGTAGTGTAGCTGACAGGAGATAGTTATTGTAGTGTAGCTGACAGGAGATAGTTATTGTAGTGTAGCTGACAGGAGATAGTTATTGTAGGGTAGCTGACCGGAGATAGTTATTGTAGTGTAGCTGACAGGAGATAGTTATTGTAGGGTAGCTGACAGGAGATAGTTATTGTAGGGTAGCTGACAGGAGATAGTTATTGTAGTGTAGCTGACAGGAGATAGCTATTGTAGTGTAGCTGACAGGAGATAACTATTGTAGTGTAGCTGACAGGAGATAGTTATTGTAGGGTAGCTGACAGGAGATAGTTATTGTAGGGTAGCTGACAGGAGATAGTTATTGTAGGGTAGCTGACCGGAGATAGTTATTGTAGGGTAGCTGACAGGAGATAACTATTGTAGTGTAGCTGACAGGAGATAACTATTGTAGTGTAGCTGACAGGAGATAGTTATTGTAGGGTAGCTGACAGGAGATAGTTATTGTAGGGTAGCTGACAGGAGATAGTTATTGTAGTGTAGCTGACAGGAGATAACTATTGTAGTGTAGCTGACAGGAGATAGCTATTGTAGTGTAGCTGACAGGTGATAGCTATTGGAGTGTAGCTGACAGGAGATAGCTATTGTAGTGTAGCTGACAGGAGATAACTATTGTTGTGTAGCTGACAGGAGATAACTATTGTAGTGTAGCTGACAGGAGATAACTATTGTAGTGTAGCTGACAGGAGATAACTATTGTAGTGTAGCTGACAGGAGATAGTTATTGTAGGGTAGCTGACAGGAGATAACTATTGTAGGGTAGCTGACAGGAGATAACTATTGTAGTGTAGCTGACAGGAGATAACTATTGTAGTGTAGCTGACAGGAGATAGTTATTGTAGGGTAGCTGACAGGAGATAACTATTGTAGTGTAGTTGACAGGAGATAGTTATTGTAGTGTAGCTGACAGGAGATAACTATTGTAGGGTAGCTGACAGGAGATAGTTATTGTAGGGTAGCTGACCGGAGATAACTATTGTAGTGTAGCTGACAGGAGATAGTTATTGTAGTGTAGCTGACAGGAGATAGCTATTGTAGTGTAGCTGACAGGAGATAACTATTGTAGTGTAGCTGACAGGAGATAGTTATTGTAGTGTAGCTGACAGGAGATAGTTATTGTAGGGTAGCTGACCGGAGATAACTATTGTAGTGTAGCTGACAGGAGATAACTATTGTAGTGTAGCTGACAGGAGATAGTTATTGTAGTGTAGCTGACAGGAGATAGTTATTGTAGGGTAGCTGACAGGAGATAGTTATTGTAGTGTAGCTGACAGGAGATAACTATTGTAGTGTAGCTGACAGGAGATAGTTATTGTAGTGTAGCTGACAGGAGATAACTATTGTAGGGTAGCTGACAGGAGATAGCTATTGTAGTGTAGCTGACAGGAGATAGTTATTGTAGTGTAGCTGACAGGAGATAACTATTGTAGGGTAGCTGACAGGAGATAGTTATTGTAGTGTAGCTGACAGGAGATAACTATTGTAGGGTAGCTGACAGGAGATAGCTATTGTAGTGTAGCTGACAGGAGATAACTATTGTAGGGTAGCTGACCGGAGATAGTTATTGTAGTGTAGCTGACAGGAGATAACTATTGTAGGGTAGCTGACAGGAGATAGCTATTGTAGTGTAGCTGACAGGAGATAGTTATTGTAGTGTAGCTGACAGGAGATAGTTATTGTAGTGTAGCTGACAGGAGATAGCTATTGTAGTGTAGCTGACAGGAGATAACTATTGTAGTGTAGCTGACAGGAGATAGTTATTGTAGTGTAGCTGACAGGAGATAGTTATTGTAGTGTAGCTGACCGGAGATAACTATTGTAGTGTAGCTGACCGGAGATAACTATTGTAGTGTAGCTGACAGGAGATAGTTATTGTAGTGTAGCTGACAGGAGATAGTTATTGTAGTGTAGCTGACCGGAGATAACTATTGTAGTGTAGCTGACCGGAGATAACTATTGTAGTGTAGCTGACAGGAGATAACTATTGTAGTGTAGTTGACAGGAGATAACTATCAGCTACACTACAATAGTTATCTCCTGTCAGCTACACTACAATAGCTATCTCCTGTCAGCTACACAACAATAGTTATCTCCTGTCAGTTACACTACAATAGCTATCTCCTGTCAGCTACACTACAATAACTATCTCCTGTCAGCTACACTACAATAGTTATCTCCGGTCAGCTACCCTACAATAACTATCTCCTGTCAGCTACACTACAATAACTATCTCCTGTCAGCTACACTGACAGGAGATAACTATTGTAGGGTAGCTGACAGGAGATAGCTATTGTAGTGTAGCTGACAGGAGATAGTTATTGTAGTGTAGCTGACAGGAGATAACTATTGTAGGGTAGCTGACAGGAGATAGTTATTGTAGTGTAGCTGACAGGAGATAACTATTGTAGGGTAGCTGACAGGAGATAGCTATTGTAGTGTAGCTGACAGGAGATAACTATTGTAGGGTAGCTGACCGGAGATAGTTATTGTAGTGTAGCTGACAGGAGATAACTATTGTAGGGTAGCTGACAGGAGATAGCTATTGTAGTGTAGCTGACAGGAGATAGTTATTGTAGTGTAGCTGACAGGAGATAGTTATTGTAGTGTAGCTGACAGGAGATAGCTATTGTAGTGTAGCTGACAGGAGATAACTATTGTAGTGTAGCTGACAGGAGATAGTTATTGTAGTGTAGCTGACAGGAGATAGTTATTGTAGTGTAGCTGACCGGAGATAACTATTGTAGTGTAGCTGACCGGAGATAACTATTGTAGTGTAGCTGACAGGAGATAGTTATTGTAGTGTAGCTGACAGGAGATAGTTATTGTAGTGTAGCTGACCGGAGATAACTATTGTAGTGTAGCTGACCGGAGATAACTATTGTAGTGTAGCTGACAGGAGATAACTATTGTAGTGTAACTGACAGGAGATAGCTATTGTAGTGTAGCTGACAGGAAATAGCTATTGTAGTGTAGCTGACAGAATATAACTATTGTAGTGTAGCTGACAGGAGATAACTATTGTAGTGTAGCTGACAGGAGATAGTTATTGTAGTGTAGCTGACAGGATATAGCTATTGTAGGGTAGCTGACCGGAGATAACTATTGTAGTGTAGCTGACAGGATATAACTATTGTAGTGTAGCTGACAGGAGATAACTATTGTAGTGTAGCTGACAGGAGATAACTATTGTAGTGTAGCTGACAGGAGATAACTATTGTAGTGTAGCTGACAGGAGATAACTATTGTAGTGTAGCTGACAGGAGATAGCTATTGTAGTGTAGTTGACAGGAGATAACTATTGTAGTGTAGCTGACAGGAGATAGGTATTGTAGTGTAGCTGACCGGAGATAACTATTGTAGTGTAACTGACAGGAGATAGCTATTGTAGTGTAGCTGACAGGAGATAGGTATTGTAGTGTAGCTGACCGGAGATAACTATTGTAGTGTAACTGACAGGAGATAACTATTGTAGTGTAGCTGACAGGAGATAGCTATTGTAGTGTAGCTGACAGGAGATAACTATTGTAGTGTAGCTGACAGGAGATAGCTATTGTAGTGTAGTTGACAGGAGATAACTATTGTAGTGTAGCTGACAGGAGATAGGTATTGTAGTGTAGCTGACCGGAGATAACTATTGTAGTGTAACTGACAGGAGATAACTATTGTAGTGTAGCTGACAGGAGATAACTATTGTAGTGTAGCTGACCGGAGATAACTATTGTAGTGTAGCTGACAGGAGATAACTATTGTAGGGTAGCTGACCGGAGATAACTATTGTAGTGTAGCTGACAGGAGATAACTATTGTAGTGTAACTGACAGGAGATAGCTATTGTAGTGTAGCTGACAGGAGATAGCTATTGTAGTGTAGCTGACAGGAGATAGTTATTGTAGTGTAGCTGACAGGAGATAGCTATTGTAGTGTAGCTGACAGGAGATAGTTATTGTAGTGTAGCTGACAGGAAATAGCTATTGTAGGGTAACTGACAGGAAATAGCTATTGTAGGGTAACTGACAGGAAATAGCTATTGTAGTGTAACTGACAGGAGATAACTATTGTAGTGTAGCTGACAGGAGATAGCTATTGTAGTGTAGCTGACAGGAGATAACTATTGTAGTGTAGCTGACAGGAGATAGTTATTGTAGTGTAGCTGACAGGAAATAGCTATTGTAGGGTAGCTGACAGGAGATAGTTATTGTAGTGTAGCTGACAGGAAATAGCTATTGTAGTGTAGCTGACAGGAGATAACTATTGTAGTGTAGCTGACAGGAGATAGCTATTGTAGTGTAGCTGACAGGAGATAACTATTGTAGTGTAGCTGACAGGAGATAACTATTGTAGTGTAGCTGACAGGAGATAGCTATTGTAGGGTAGCTGACAGGAGATAGCTATTGTAGGGTAGCTGACAGGAGATAGCTATTGTAGGGTAGCTGACAGGAAATAGCTATTGTAGTGTAGCTGACAGGAGATAACTATTGTAGTGTAGCTGACAGGAGATAGCTATTGTAGGGTAGCTGACAGGAGATAGCTATTGTAGGGTAGCTGACAGGAGATAGCTATTGTAGGGTAGCTGACAGGAAATAGCTATTGTAGTGTAGCTGACAGGAGATAGCTATTGTAGGGTAGCTGACCGGAGATAGCTATTGTAGTGTAGCTGACAGGAGATAGTTATTGTAGTGTAGCTGACAGGAGATAGTTATTGTAGTGTAGCTGACAGGAGATAGTTATTGTAGTGTAGCTGACAGGAGATAACTATTGTAGTGTAGCTGACAGGAGATAACTATTGTAGTGTAGCTGACAGGAGATAGTTATTGTAGTGTAGCTGACAGGAGATAACTATTGTAGTGTAGCTGACAGGAGATAGTTATTGTAGTGTAGCTGACAGGAGATAACTATTGTAGTGTAGCTGACAGGAGATAGTTATTGTAGTGTAGCTGACAGGAGATAGCTATTGTAGTGTAGCTGACAGGAGATAGTTATTGTAGTGTAGCTGACAGGAGATAGCTATTGTAGTGTAGCTGACAGGAGATAGTTATTGTAGTGTAGCTGACAGGAGATAGCTATTGTAGTGTAGCTGACAGGAGATAACTATTGTAGTGTAGCTGACCGGAGATAACTATTGTAGTGTAGCTGACAGGAGATAGCTATTGTAGTGTAGCTGACAGGAGATAGCTATTGTAGTGTAGCTGACAGGAGATAACTATTGTAGTGTAGCTGACAGGAGATAACTATTGTAGTGTAGCTGACCGGAGATAACTATTGTAGGGTAGCTGACAGGAAATAGCTATTGTAGTGTAGCTGACAGGAGATAGTTATTGTAGTGTAGCTGACAGGAGATAACTATTGTAGTGTAGCTGACAGGAGATAGTTATTGTAGGGTAGCTGACCGGAGATAACTATTGTAGTGTAGTTGACAGGAGATAGTTATTGTAGTGTAGCTGACAGGAGATAACTATTGTAGTGTAGCTGACAGGAGATAGCTATTGTAGGGTAGCTGACCGGAGATAGCTATTGTAGTGTAGCTGACAGGAGATAGTTATTGTAGTGTAGCTGACAGGAGATAGTTATTGTAGTGTAGCTGACAGGAGATAGTTATTGTAGTGTAGCTGACAGGAGATAGCTATTGTAGTGTAGCTGACAGGAGATAACTATTGTAGTGTAGCTGACCGGAGATAACTATTGTAGGGTAGCTGACAGGAAATAGCTATTGTAGGGTAGCTGACCGGAGATAGCTATTGTAGTGTAGCTGACAGGAGATAGTTATTGTAGGGTAGCTGACAGGAGATAGTTATTGTAGGGTAGCTGACAGGAGATAGCTATTGTAGTGTAGCTGACAGGAGATAGCTATTGTAGTGTAGCTGACAGGAGATAACTATTGTAGTGTAACTGACAGGAGATAACTATTGTAGTGTAGTTGACAGGAGATAACTATTGTAGTGTAGCTGACAGGAGATAACTATTGTAGTGTAGCTGACAGGAGATAGCTATTGTAGTGTAGCTGACAGGAGATAACTATTGTAGTGTAGCTGACAGGAGATAGCTATTGCAGTGTAGCTGACAGGAAATAGCTATTGTAGGGTAGCTGACAGGAAATAACTATTGTAGTGTAGCTGACAGGAGATAGCTATTGCAGTGTAGCTGACAGGAGATAGCTATTGCAGTGTAGCTGACAGGAGATAGCTATTGTAGTGTAGCTGACAGGAGATAACTATTGTAGTGTAGCTGACAGGAAATAGCTATTGTAGGGTAGCTGACAGGAGATAGTTATTGTAGTGTAGCTGACAGGAAATAGCTATTGTAGTGTAGCTGACAGGAGATAACTATTGTAGTGTAGCTGACAGGAGATAGCTATTGTAGTGTAGCTGACAGGAGATAACTATTGTAGTGTAGCTGACAGGAGATAGCTATTGAAGTGTAGCTGACAGGATATAGCTATTGTAGTGTAGTTGACAGGAGATAACTATTGTAGTGTAGCTGACAGGAGATAGTTATTGTAGTGTAGCTGACAGGATATAGCTATTGTAGTGTAGTTGACAGGAGATAACTATTGTAGTGTAGCTGACAGGAGATAACTATTGTAGTGTAGCTGACAGGAGATAGCTATTGTAGTGTAGCTGACAGGAGATAGTTATTGTAGTGTAGTTGACAGGAGATAGCTATTGTAGGGTAGCTGACAGGAGATAGCTATTGTAGGGTAGCTGACAGGAGATAACTATTGTAGTGTAGCTGACAGGAGATAACTATTGTAGTGTAGCTGACAGGAGATAACTATTGTAGTGTAGCTGACAGGAGATAGCTATTGTAGTGTAGCTGACAGGAGATAGTTATTGTAGTGTAGTTGACAGGATATAACTATTGTAGTGTAGCTGACAGGATATAGCTATTGTAGTGTAGCTGACAGGAGATAGCTAGTGTAGTGTAGCTGACAGGAGATAGCTATTGCAGTGTAGCTGACAGAATATAACTATTGTAGTGTAGCTGACAGGAGATAGCTATTGCAGTGTAGCTGACAGAATATAACTATTGTAGTGTAGCTGACAAGAGATAGCTATTGTAGTGTAGCTGACAGGAGATAGTTATTGTAGTGTAGCTGACAGGAGATAGCTATTGTATTGTAGCTGACAGGAGATAGCTATTGCAGTGTAGCTGACAGAATATAACTATTGTAGTGTAGCTGACAGGAGATAACTATTGTAGTGTAGCTGACAGGAGATTGCTATTGTAGTGTAGCTGACAGGAGATAGCTATTGTAGTGTAGCTGACAGGAGATAACTATTGTAGTGTAGCTGACAGGAGATCGCTATTGTAGTGTAGCTGACAGAAGATAGTTATTGTAGTGTAGCTGACAGGAGATAGCTATTGTAGTGTAGCTGACAGGAAATAGTTATTGTAGTGTAGCTGATAGGAGATAGTTATTGCAGTGTAGCTGACAGGATATAGTTTTTGCAGTGTAGCTGACAGGATATAGCTATTGTAGTGTAGATGACAGGAGATAGCTATTGTAGTGTAGCTGACAGGAGATAGGTATTGTAGTGTAGCTGACAGGAGATAACTATTGTAGTGTAACTGACAGGAGATAACTATTGTAGTGTAGCTGACAGGAGATAGCTATTGTAGTGTAGCTGACAGGAGATAGCTATTGTAGTGTAGCTGACAGGAGATAGCTATTGCAGTGTAGCTGACAGAATATAACTATTGTAGTGTAGCTGACAGGAGATAGCTATTGTAGTGTAGCTGACAGGAGATAGCTATTGTAGTGTAGCTGACAGGAGATAACTATTGTAGTGTAGTTGACAGGAGATAACTATTGTAGTGTAGCTGACAGGAGATAACTATTGTAGTGTAGCTGACTGGAGATAGCTATTGTAGTGTAGCTGACAGGAGATAGTTATTGTAGTGTAGCTGACAGGAGATAGCTATTGTAGTGTAGCTGACAGGAGATAGTTATTGCAGTGTAGCTGACAGGATATAGTTTTTGCAGTGTAGCTGACAGGAGATAGTTATTGTAGTGTAGCTGACAGGAGATAGCTATTTTAGTGTAGCTGACAGGAGATATATATTGTAGTGTAGCTGACAGGAGATAACTATTGTAGTGTAGCTGACTGGAGATAGCTATTGCAGTGTAGCTGACAGGAGATAACTATTGTAGTGTAGTTGACAGGAGATAACTATTGTAGTGTAGTTGACAGGATATAGCTATTGTAGTGTAGCTGACAGGAGATAGCTATTGTAGTGTACCTGACAGGAAATAGTTATTGTAGTGTAGCTGACAGGAGATAGCTATTGTAGTGTAGCTGACAGGAGATAGTTATTGTAGTGTAGCTGACAGGAGATAGCTATTGTAGTGTAGCTGACAGGAAATAGTTATTGTAGTGTAGCTGACAGGAGATAGTTATTGCAGTGTAGCTGACAGGATATAGTTTTTGCAGTGTAGCTGACAGGATATAGCTATTGTAGTGTAGCTGACAGAAGATAACTATTGTAGTGTAGCTGACAGGAGATTGCTATTGTAGTGTAGTTGACAGGAGATAACTATTGTAGTGTAGCTGACAGGAGATAGCTATTGTAGTGTAGCTGACAGGAGATAGTTATTGTAGTGTAGCTGACAGGAGATAACTATTGTAGTGTAGTTGACAGGAGATTGCTATTGTAGTGTAGTTGACAGGAGATAACTATTGTAGTGTAGCTGACAGGAGATAGCTATTGTAGTGTAGCTGACAGGAGATAGTTATTGTAGTGTAGCTGACAGGAGATAACTATTGTAGTGTAGTTGACTGGAGATAACTATTGTAGTGTAGCTGACAGGAGATAACTATTGTAGTGTAGTTGACAGGATATAGCTATTGTAGTGTAGCTGACAGGAGATAACTATTGTAGTGTAGCTGACAGGAGATAGTTATTGTAGTGTAGCTGACAGGATATAGCTATTGTAGTGTACCTGACAGGAGATAGCTATTATAGTGTATCTGACAGGGGATAGCTATTGTAGTGTAGCTGACAGGAGATAGTTATTGTAGTGTAGCTGACAAGAGATAACTATTGTAGTGTAGCTGACAGGAGATAACTATTGTAGTGTAGCTGACAGGAGTTAACTATTGTAGTGTAGCTGACAGGAGATAACTATTGTAGTGTAGCTGACAGGAGATAACTATTGTTGTGTAGCTGATAGGAGATAGCTATTGTAGTGTAGCTGACAGGAAATAGTTATTGTAGTGTAGCTGACAGGAGATAGCTATAGTAGTGTAGCTGACAGGAGATAGTTATTGTAGTGTAGCTGACAGGAGATAGCTATTGTAGTGTAGCTGACAGGAAATAGTTATTGTAGTGTAGCTGACAGGAGATAGTTATTGCAGTGTAGCTGACAGGATATAGTTTTTGCAGTGTAGCTGACAGGAGATAGTTATTGTAGTGTAGCTGACAGGAGATAGTTATTGCAGTGTAGCTGACAGGATATAGCTATTGTAGTGTAGCTGACAGGAGATAGCTATTGTAGTGTAGCTGACAGGAGATAGTTATTGTAGTGTAGCTGACAGGAGATAGTTATTGTAGTGTAGCTGACAGGAGATAGTTATTGTAGTGTAGCTGACAGGAGATAGCTATTGTAGTGTAGCTGACAGGAAATAGTTATTGTAGTGTAGCTGACAGGAGATAGTTATTGCAGTGTAGCTGACAGGATATAGTTTTTGCAGTGTAGCTGACAGGATATAGCTATTGTAGTGTAGCTGACAGAAGATAACTATTGTAGTGTAGCTGACAGGAGATTGCTATTGTAGTGTAGTTGACAGGAGATAACTATTGTAGTGTAGCTGACAGGAGATAGCTATTGTAGTGTAGCTGACAGGAGATAGTTATTGTAGTGTAGCTGACAGGAGATAACTATTGTAGTGTAGTTGACAGGAGATTGCTATTGTAGTGTAGTTGACAGGAGATAACTATTGTAGTGTAGCTGACAGGAGATAGCTATTGTAGTGTAGCTGACAGGAGATAGTTATTGTAGTGTAGCTGACAGGAGATAACTATTGTAGTGTAGTTGACTGGAGATAACTATTGTAGTGTAGCTGACAGGAGATAACTATTGTAGTGTAGTTGACAGGATATAGCTATTGTAGTGTAGCTGACAGGAGATAACTATTGTAGTGTAGCTGACAGGAGATAGTTATTGTAGTGTAGCTGACAGGATATAGCTATTGTAGTGTACCTGACAGGAGATAGCTATTATAGTGTATCTGACAGGGGATAGCTATTGTAGTGTAGCTGACAGGAGATAGTTATTGTAGTGTAGCTGACAAGAGATAACTATTGTAGTGTAGCTGACAGGAGATAACTATTGTAGTGTAGCTGACAGGAGTTAACTATTGTAGTGTAGCTGACAGGAGATAACTATTGTAGTGTAGCTGACAGGAGATAACTATTGTTGTGTAGCTGATAGGAGATAGCTATTGTAGTGTAGCTGACAGGAAATAGTTATTGTAGTGTAGCTGACAGGAGATAGCTATAGTAGTGTAGCTGACAGGAGATAGTTATTGTAGTGTAGCTGACAGGAGATAGCTATTGTAGTGTAGCTGACAGGAAATAGTTATTGTAGTGTAGCTGACAGGAGATAGTTATTGCAGTGTAGCTGACAGGATATAGTTTTTGCAGTGTAGCTGACAGGAGATAGTTATTGTAGTGTAGCTGACAGGAGATAGTTATTGCAGTGTAGCTGACAGGATATAGCTATTGTAGTGTAGCTGACAGGAGATAGCTATTGTAGTGTAGCTGACAGGAGATAGTTATTGTAGTGTAGCTGACAGGAGATAGTTATTGTAGTGTAGCTGACAGGAAATAGTTATTGTAGTGTAGCTGACAGGAGATAGCTATTGTAGTGTAGCTGACAGGAGATAGTTATTGTAGTGTAGCTGACAGGAGATAGCTATTGTAGTGTAGCTGACAGGAAATAGTTATTGTAGTGTAGCTGACAGGAGATAGTTATTGCAGTGTAGCTGACAGGATATAGTTTTTGCAGTGTAGCTGACAGGATATAGCTATTGTAGTGTAGCTGACAGGAGATAACTATTGTAGTGTAGCTGACAGGAAATAGTTATTGTAGTGTAGCTGACAGGAGATAGTTATTGCAGTGTAGCTGACAGGATATAGCTATTGTAGTGTAGCTGACAGGAGATAGCTATTGTAGTGTAGCTGACAGGAGATAGGTATTGTAGTGTAGCTGACAGGAGATAGTTATTGTAGTGTAGCTGACAGGAGATAACTATTGTAGTGTAGCTGACAGGAGATAGCTATTGCAGTGTAGCTGACAGGAGATAACTATTGTAGTGTAGCTGACAGGAGATAACTATTGTAGTGTAGCTGACAGGAGATAGCTATTGTAGTGTAGCTGACAGGAGATAACTATTGTAGTGTAGCTGACAGGAGATAACTATTGTAGTGTAGCTGACAGGAGATAGCTATTGTAGTGTAGCTGACAGGAGATAGTTATTGTTGTGTAGCTGACAGGAGATAACTATTGTAGTGTAGTTGACAGGAGATAGCTATTGTAGTGTAGCTGACAGGAGATAACTATTGTAGTGTAGCTGACAGGAGATAGCTATTGTAGTGTAGCTGACAGGAGATAACTATTGTTGTGTAGCTGATAGGAGATAGCTATTGTAGTGTAGCTGACAGGAAATAGTTATTGTAGTGTAGCTGACAGGAGATAGCTATAGTAGTGTAGCTGACAGGAGATAGTTATTGTAGTGTAGCTGACAGGAGATAGCTATTGTAGTGTAGCTGACAGGAAATAGTTATTGTAGTGTAGCTGACAGGAGATAGTTATTGCAGTGTAGCTGACAGGATATAGTTTTTGCAGTGTAGCTGACAGGAGATAGTTATTGTAGTGTAGCTGACAGGAGATAGTTATTGCAGTGTAGCTGACAGGATATAGCTATTGTAGTGTAGCTGACAGGAGATAGCTATTGTAGTGTAGCTGACAGGAGATAGTTATTGTAGTGTAGCTGACAGGAGATAGTTATTGTAGTGTAGCTGACAGGAAATAGTTATTGTAGTGTAGCTGACAGGAGATAGGTATTGTAGTGTAGCTGACAGGAGATAGTTATTGTAGTGTAGCTGACAGGAGATAGCTATTGTAGTGTAGCTGACAGGAAATAGTTATTGCAGTGTAGCTGACAGGATATAGTTTTTGCAGTGTAGCTGACAGGATATAGCTATTGTAGTGTAGCTGACAGGAGATAACTATTGTAGTGTAGCTGACAGGAAATAGTTATTGTAGTGTAGCTGACAGGAGATAGTTATTGCAGTGTAGCTGACAGGATATAGCTATTGTAGTGTAGCTGACAGGAGATAGCTATTGTAGTGTAGCTGACAGGAGATAGGTATTGTAGTGTAGCTGACAGGAGATAGTTATTGTAGTGTAGCTGACAGGAGATAACTATTGTAGTGTAGCTGACAGGAGATAGCTATTGCAGTGTAGCTGACAGGAGATAACTATTGTAGTGTAGCTGACAGGAGATAACTATTGTAGTGTAGCTGACAGGAGATAGCTATTGTAGTGTAGCTGACAGGAGATAACTATTGTAGTGTAGCTGACAGGAGATAACTATTGTAGTGTAGCTGACAGGAGATAGCTATTGTAGTGTAGCTGACAGGAGATAGTTATTGTTGTGTAGCTGACAGGAGATAACTATTGTAGTGTAGTTGACAGGAGATAGCTATTGTAGTGTAGCTGACAGGAGATAACTATTGTAGTGTAGCTGACAGGAGATAGCTATTGTAGTGTAGCTGACAGGAGATAACTATTGTAGTGTAGCTGACAGGAGATAGCTATTGTAGTGTAGCTGACAGAAGATAGTTATTGTAGTGTAGCTGACAGGAGATAGCTATTGTAGTGTAGCTGACAGGAAATAGTTATTGTAGTGTAGCTGATAGGAGATAGTTATTGCAGTGTAGCTGACAGGATATAGTTTTTGCAGTGTAGCTGACAGGATATAGCTATTGTAGTGTAGATGACAGGAGATAGCTATTGTAGTGTAGCTGACAGGAGATAGGTATTGTAGTGTAGCTGACAGGAGATAACTATTGTAGTGTAACTGACAGGAGATAACTATTGTAGTGTAGCTGACAGGAGATAGCTATTGTAGTGTAGCTGACAGGAGATAGCTATTGTAGTGTAGCTGACAGGATATAGTTATTGTAGTGTAGCTGACAGGAAATAGTTATTGTAGTGTAGCTGACAGGAGATAGCTATTGTAGTGTAGCTGACAGGAGATAGTTATTGTAGTGTAGCTGACAGGAGATAGCTATTGTAGTGTAGCTGACAGGAAATAGTTATTGTAGTGTAGCTGACAGGAGATAGTTATTGCAGTGTAGCTGACAGGATATAGTTTTTGCAGTGTAGCTGACAGGATATAGCTATTGTAGTGTAGCTGACAGGAGATAACTATTGTAGTGTAGCTGACAGGAAATAGTTATTGTAGTGTAGCTGACAGGAGATAGTTATTGCAGTGTAGCTGACAGGATATAGCTATTGTAGTGTAGCTGACAGGAGATAGCTATTGTAGTGTAGCTGACAGGAGATAGGTATTGTAGTGTAGCTGACAGGAGATAGTTATTGTAGTGTAGCTGACAGGAGATAACTATTGTAGTGTAGCTGACAGGAGATAGCTATTGCAGTGTAGCTGACAGGAGATAACTATTGTAGTGTAGCTGACAGGAGATAACTATTGTAGTGTAGCTGAAAGGAGATAGCTATTGTAGTGTAGCTGACAGGAGATAACTATTGTAGTGTAGCTGACAGGAGATAACTATTGTAGTGTAGCTGACAGGAGATAGCTATTGTAGTGTAGCTGACAGGAGATAGTTATTGTTGTGTAGCTGACAGGAGATAACTATTGTAGTGTAGTTGACAGGAGATAGCTATTGTAGTGTAGCTGACAGGAGATAACTATTGTAGTGTAGCTGACAGGAGATAGCTATTGTAGTGTAGCTGACAGGAGATAACTATTGTAGTGTAGCTGACAGGAGATAGCTATTGTAGTGTAGCTGACAGAAGATAGTTATTGTAGTGTAGCTGACAGGAGATAGCTATTGTAGTGTAGCTGACAGGAAATAGTTATTGTAGTGTAGCTGATAGGAGATAGTTATTGCAGTGTAGCTGACAGGAGATAGCTATTGTAGTGTAGCTGACAGGATATAGTTTTTGCAGTGTAGCTGACAGGATATAGCTATTGTAGTGTAGATGACAGGAGATAGCTATTGTAGTGTAGCTGACAGGAGATAGGTATTGTAGTGTAGCTGACAGGAGATAACTATTGTAGTGTAACTGACAGGAGATAACTATTGTAGTGTAGCTGACAGGAGATAGCTATTGTAGTGTAGCTGACAGGAGATAGCTATTGTAGTGTAGCTGACAGGAGATAGCTATTGCAGTGTAGCTGACAGAATATAACTATTGTAGTGTAGCTGACAGGAGATAGCTATTGTAGTGTAGCTGACAGGAGATAGCTATTGTAGTGTAGCTGACAGGAGATAACTATTGTAGTGTAGTTGACTGGAGATAACTATTGTAGTGTAGCTGACTGGAGATAGCTATTGTGGTGTAGCTGACAGGAGATTGCTATTGTAGTGTAGTTGACAGGAGATAGCTATTGTAGTGTAGTTGACAGGAGATAACTATTGTAGTGTAGCTGACAGGAGATAACTATTGAAGTGTAGCTGACTGGAGATAGCTATTGTAGTGTAGTTGACAGGAGATAGCTATTGTAGTGTAGCTGACAGGAGATAACTATTGTAGTGTAGCTGACAGGAGATAGCTATTGTAGTGTAGCTGACAGGAGATAACTATTGTAGTGTAGCTGACAGGAGATAGCTATTGTAGTGTAGCTGACAGAAGATAGTTATTGTAGTGTAGCTGACAGGAGATAGCTATTGTAGTGTAGCTGACAGGAAATAGTTATTGTAGTGTAGCTGATAGGAGATAGTTATTGCAGTGTAGCTGACAGGATATAGTTTTTGCAGTGTAGCTGACAGGATATAGCTATTGTATTGTAGATGACAGGAGATAGCTATTGTAGTGTAGCTGACAGGAGATAGGTATTGTAGTGTAGCTGACAGGAGATAACTATTGTAGTGTAACTGACAGGAGATAACTATTGTAGTGTAGCTGACAGGAGATAGCTATTGTAGTGTAGCTGACAGGAGATAGCTATTGTAGTGTAGCTGACAGGAGAGAGCTATTGCAGTGTAGCTGACAGAATATAACTATTGTAGTGTAGCTGACAGGAGATAGCTATTGTAGTGTAGCTGACAGGAGATAGCTATTGTAGTGTAGCTGACAGGAGATAACTATTGTAGTGTAGTTGACTGGAGATAACTATTGTAGTGTAGCTGACTGGAGATAGCTATTGTGGTGTAGCTGACAGGAGATTGCTATTGTAGTGTAGTTGACAGGAGATAGCTATTGTAGTTTAGTTGACAGGAGATAACTATTGTAGTGTAGCTGACAGGAGATAACTATTGAAGTGTAGCTGACTGGAGATAGCTATTGTAGTGTAGCTGACAGGAGATAGTTATTGTAGTGTAGCTGACAGGAGATAACTATTGTAGTGTAGCTGACAGGAGATAACTATTGTAGTGTAGCTGACAGGAGATAGTTATTGTAGTGTAGCTGACAGGAGATAGTTATTGTAGTGTAGCTGACAGGAAATAGTTATTGTAGTGTAGCTGACAGGAGATAGCTATTGTAGTGTAGCTGACAGGAGATAGTTATTGTAGTGTAGCTGACAGGAGATAGCTATTGTAGTGTAGCTGACAGGAAATAGTTATTGCAGTGTAGCTGACAGGATATAGTTTTTGCAGTGTAGCTGACAGGATATAGCTATTGTAGTGTAGCTGACAGGAGATAACTATTGTAGTGTAGCTGACAGGAAATAGTTATTGTAGTGTAGCTGACAGGAGATAGTTATTGCAGTGTAGCTGACAGGATATAGCTATTGTAGTGTAGCTGACAGGAGATAGCTATTGTAGTGTAGCTGACAGGAGATAGGTATTGTAGTGTAGCTGACAGGAGATAGTTATTGTAGTGTAGCTGACAGGAGATAACTATTGTAGTGTAGCTGACAGGAGATAGCTATTGCAGTGTAGCTGACAGGAGATAACTATTGTAGTGTAGCTGACAGGAGATAACTATTGTAGTGTAGCTGACAGGAGATAGCTATTGTAGTGTAGCTGACAGGAGATAACTATTGTAGTGTAGCTGACAGGAGATAACTATTGTAGTGTAGCTGACAGGAGATAGCTATTGTAGTGTAGCTGACAGGAGATAGTTATTGTTGTGTAGCTGACAGGAGATAACTATTGTAGTGTAGTTGACAGGAGATAGCTATTGTAGTGTAGCTGACAGGAGATAACTATTGTAGTGTAGCTGACAGGAGATAGCTATTGTAGTGTAGCTGACAGGAGATAACTATTGTAGTGTAGCTGACAGGAGATAGCTATTGTAGTGTAGCTGACAGAAGATAGTTATTGTAGTGTAGCTGACAGGAGATAGCTATTGTAGTGTAGCTGACAGGAAATAGTTATTGTAGTGTAGCTGATAGGAGATAGTTATTGCAGTGTAGCTGACAGGATATAGTTTTTGCAGTGTAGCTGACAGGATATAGCTATTGTAGTGTAGATGACAGGAGATAGCTATTGTAGTGTAGCTGACAGGAGATAGGTATTGTAGTGTAGCTGACAGGAGATAACTATTGTAGTGTAACTGACAGGAGATAACTATTGTAGTGTAGCTGACAGGAGATAGCTATTGTAGTGTAGCTGACAGGAGATAGCTATTGTAGTGTAGCTGACAGGAGATAGTTATTGTAGTGTAGCTGACAGGAAATAGTTATTGTAGTGTAGCTGACAGGAGATAGCTATTGTAGTGTAGCTGACAGGAGATAGTTATTGTAGTGTAGCTGACAGGAGATAGCTATTGTAGTGTAGCTGACAGGAAATAGTTATTGTAGTGTAGCTGACAGGAGATAGTTATTGCAGTGTAGCTGACAGGATATAGTTTTTGCAGTGTAGCTGACAGGATATAGCTATTGTAGTGTAGCTGACAGGAGATAACTATTGTAGTGTAGCTGACAGGAAATAGTTATTGTAGTGTAGCTGACAGGAGATAGTTATTGCAGTGTAGCTGACAGGATATAGCTATTGTAGTGTAGCTGACAGGAGATAGCTATTGTAGTGTAGCTGACAGGAGATAGGTATTGTAGTGTAGCTGACAGGAGATAGTTATTGTAGTGTAGCTGACAGGAGATAACTATTGTAGTGTAGCTGACAGGAGATAGCTATTGCAGTGTAGCTGACAGGAGATAACTATTGTAGTGTAGCTGACAGGAGATAACTATTGTAGTGTAGCTGACAGGAGATAGCTATTGTAGTGTAGCTGACAGGAGATAACTATTGTAGTGTAGCTGACAGGAGATAACTATTGTAGTGTAGCTGACAGGAGATAGCTATTGTAGTGTAGCTGACAGGAGATAGTTATTGTTGTGTAGCTGACAGGAGATAACTATTGTAGTGTAGTTGACAGGAGATAGCTATTGTAGTGTAGCTGACAGGAGATAACTATTGTAGTGTAGCTGACAGGAGATAGCTATTGTAGTGTAGCTGACAGGAGATAACTATTGTAGTGTAGCTGACAGGAGATAGCTATTGTAGTGTAGCTGACAGAAGATAGTTATTGTAGTGTAGCTGACAGGAGATAGCTATTGTAGTGTAGCTGACAGGAAATAGTTATTGTAGTGTAGCTGATAGGAGATAGTTATTGCAGTGTAGCTGACAGGATATAGTTTTTGCAGTGTAGCTGACAGGATATAGCTATTGTAGTGTAGATGACAGGAGATAGCTATTGTAGTGTAGCTGACAGGAGATAGGTATTGTAGTGTAGCTGACAGGAGATAACTATTGTAGTGTAACTGACAGGAGATAACTATTGTAGTGTAGCTGACAGGAGATAGCTATTGTAGTGTAGCTGACAGGAGATAGCTATTGTAGTGTAGCTGACAGGAGATAGCTATTGCAGTGTAGCTGACAGAATATAACTATTGTAGTGTAGCTGACAGGAGATAGCTATTGTAGTGTAGCTGACAGGAGATAGCTATTGTAGTGTAGCTGACAGGAGATAACTATTGTAGTGTAGTTGACTGGAGATAACTATTGTAGTGTAGCTGACTGGAGATAGCTATTGTGGTGTAGCTGACAGGAGATTGCTATTGTAGTGTAGTTGACAGGAGATAGCTATTGTAGTGTAGTTGACAGGAGATAACTATTGTAGTGTAGCTGACAGGAGATAACTATTGAAGTGTAGCTGACTGGAGATAGCTATTGTAGTGTAGTTGACAGGAGATAGCTATTGTAGTGTAGCTGACAGGACATAACTATTGTAGTGTAGCTGACAGGAGATAGCTATTGTAGTGTAGCTGACAGGAGATAACTATTGTAGTGTAGCTGACAGGAGATAGCTATTGTAGTGTAGCTGACAGAAGATAGTTATTGTAGTGTAGCTGACAGGAGATAGCTATTGTAGTGTAGCTGACAGGAAATAGTTATTGTAGTGTAGCTGATAGGAGATAGTTATTGCAGTGTAGCTGACAGGATATAGTTTTTGCAGTGTAGCTGACAGGATATAGCTATTGTAGTGTAGATGACAGGAGATAGCTATTGTAGTGTAGCTGACAGGAGATAGCTATTGTAGTGTAGCTGACAGGAGATAACTATTGTAGTGTAACTGACAGGAGATAACTATTGTAGTGTAGCTGACAGGAGATAGCTATTGTAGTGTAGCTGACAGGAGATAGCTATTGTAGTGTAGCTGACAGGAGATAGCTATTGCAGTGTAGCTGACAGAATATAACTATTGTAGTGTAGCTGACAGGAGATAGCTATTGTAGTGTAGCTGACAGGAGATAGCTATTGTAGTGTAGCTGACAGGAGATAACTATTGTAGTGTAGTTGACTGGAGATAACTATTGTAGTGTAGCTGACTGGAGATAGCTATTGTGGTGTAGCTGACAGGAGATTGCTATTGTAGTGTAGTTGACAGGAGATAGCTATTGTAGTTTAGTTGACAGGAGATAACTATTGTAGTGTAGCTGACAGGAGATAACTATTGAAGTGTAGCTGACTGGAGATAGCTATTGTAGTGTAGCTGACAGGAGATAGTTATTGTAGTGTAGCTGACAGGAGATAACTATTGTAGTGTAGCTGACAGGAGATAACTATTGTAGTGTAGCTGACAGGAGATAGCTATTGTAGTGTAGCTGACAGGAGATAACTATTGTAGTGTAGCTGACAGGAGATAACTATTGTAGTGTAGCTGATAGGAGATAGCTATTGTAGTGTAGCTGACAGGAGATAGTTATTGTTGTGTAGCTGACAGGAGATAACTATTGTAGTGTAGTTGACAGGAGATAGCTATTGTAGTGTAGCTGACAGGAGATAACTATTGTAGTGTAGCTGACAGGAGATAGCTATTGTAGTGTAGCTGACAGGAGATAACTATTGTTGTGTAGCTGATAGGAGATAGCTATTGTAGTGTAGCTGACAGGAAATAGTTATTGTAGTGTAGCTGACAGGAGATAGCTATAGTAGTGTAGCTGACAGGAGATAGTTATTGTAGTGTAGCTGACAGGAGATAGCTATTGTAGTGTAGCTGACAGGAAATAGTTATTGTAGTGTAGCTGACAGGAGATAGTTATTGCAGTGTAGCTGACAGGATATAGTTTTTGCAGTGTAGCTGACAGGAGATAGTTATTGTAGTGTAGCTGACAGGAGATAGTTATTGCAGTGTAGCTGACAGGATATAGCTATTGTAGTGTAGCTGACAGGAGATAGCTATTGTAGTGTAGCTGACAGGAGATAGTTATTGTAGTGTAGCTGACAGGAGATAGTTATTGTAGTGTAGCTGACAGGAAATAGTTATTGTAGTGTAGCTGACAGGAGATAGCTATTGTAGTGTAGCTGACAGGAGATAGTTATTGTAGTGTAGCTGACAGGAGATAGCTATTGTAGTGTAGCTGACAGGAAATAGTTATTGTAGTGTAGCTGACAGGAGATAGTATTGCAGTGTAGCTGACAGGATATAGTTTTTGCAGTGTAGCTGACAGGATATAGCTATTGTAGTGTAGCTGACAGGAGATAACTATTGTAGTGTAGCTGACAGGAAATAGTTATTGTAGTGTAGCTGACAGGAGATAGTTATTGCAGTGTAGCTGACAGGATATAGCTATTGTAGTGTAGCTGACAGGAGATAGCTATTGTAGTGTAGCTGACAGGAGATAGGTATTGTAGTGTAGCTGACAGGAGATAGTTATTGTAGTGTAGCTGACAGGAGATAACTATTGTAGTGTAGCTGACAGTAGATAGCTATTGCAGTGTAGCTGACAGGAGATAACTATTGTAGTGTAGCTGACAGGAGATAGCTATTGTAGTGTAGCTGACAGGAGATAACTATTGTAGTGTAGCTGACAGGAGATAACTATTGTAGTGTAGCTGACAGGAGATAGCTATTGTAGTGTAGCTGACAGGAGATAGTTATTGTTGTGTAGCTGACAGGAGATAACTATTGTAGTGTAGTTGACAGGAGATAGCTATTGTAGTGTAGCTGACAGGAGATAACTATTGTAGTGTAGCTGACAGGAGATAGCTATTGTAGTGTAGCTGACAGGAGATAACTATTGTAGTGTAGCTGACAGGAGATAGCTATTGTAGTGTAGCTGACAGAAGATAGTTATTGTAGTGTAGCTGACAGGAGATAGCTATTGTAGTGTAGCTGACAGGAAATAGTTATTGTAGTGTAGCTGATAGGAGATAGTTATTGCAGTGTAGCTGACAGGATATAGTTTTTGCAGTGTAGCTGACAGGATATAGCTATTGTAGTGTAGATGACAGGAGATAGCTATTGTAGTGTAGCTGACAGGAGATAGGTATTGTAGTGTAGCTGACAGGAGATAACTATTGTAGTGTAACTGACAGGAGATAACTATTGTAGTGTAGCTGACAGGAGATAGCTATTGTAGTGTAGCTGACAGGAGATAGCTATTGTAGTGTAGCTGACAGGAGATAGCTATTGCAGTGTAGCTGACAGAATATAACTATTGTAGTGTAGCTGACAGGAGATAGCTATTGTAGTGTAGCTGACAGGAGATAGCTATTGTAGTGTAGCTGACAGGAGATAACTATTGTAGTGTAGTTGACTGGAGATAACTATTGTAGTGTAGCTGACAGGAGATAGCTATTGTGGTGTAGCTGACAGGAGATTGCTATTGTAGTGTAGTTGACAGGAGATAGCTATTGTAGTGTAGTTGACAGGAGATAACTATTGTAGTGTAGCTGACAGGAGATAACTATTGAAGTGTAGCTGACTGGAGATAGCTATTGTAGTGTAGCTGACAGGAGATAGCTATTGTAGTGTAGCTGACAGGAAATAGTTATTGTAGTGTAGCTGACAGGAGATAGTTATTGCAATGTAGCTGACAGGATATAGTTTTTGCAGTGTAGCTGACAGGAGATAGTTATTGTAGTGTAGCTGACAGGAGATAGCTATTGTAGTGTAGCTGACAGGAAATATTTATTGTAGTGTAGCTGACAGGAGATAACTATTGTAGTGTAGTTGACTGGAGATAACTATTGTAGTGTAGCTGACTGGAGATAGCTATTGTGGTGTAGCTGACAGGAGATTGCTATTGTAGTGTAGTTGACAGGAGATAGCTATTGTAGTGTAGTTGACAGGAGATAACTATTGTAGTGTAGCTGACAGGAGATAACTATTGAAGTGTAGCTGACTGGAGATAGCTATTGTAGTGTAGCTGACAGGAGATAGCTATTGTAGTGTAGCTGACAGGAAATAGTTATTGTAGTGTAGCTGACAGGAGATAGTTATTGCAATGTAGCTGACAGGATATAGTTTTTGCAGTGTAGCTGACAGGATATAGCTATTGTAGTGTAGCTGACAGAAGATAACTATTGTAGTGTAGCTGACAGGAGATTGCTATTGTAGTGTAGTTGACAGGAGATAACTATTGTGGTGTAGCTGACAGGAGATAGCTATTGTAGTGTAGCTGACAGGAGATAGTTATTGTAGTGTAGCTGACAGGAGATAACTATTGTAGTGTAGTTGACTGGAGATAACTATTGTAGTGTAGCTGACAGGAGATAACTATTGTAGTGTAGTTGACAGGATATAGCTATTGTAGTGTAGCTGACAGGAGATAACTATTGTAGTGTAGCTGACAGGAGATAGTTATTGTAGTGTAGCTGCCAGGATATAGCTATTGTAGTGTACCTGACAGGATATAGCTATTAAAGTGTATCTGACAGGAGATAGCTATTGTAGTGTAGCTGACAGGAGATAGCTATTGTAGTGTAGCTGACAAGAGATAACTATTGTAGTGTAGCTGACAGGAGATAACTATTGTAGTGTAGCTGACAGGAGTTAACTATTGTAGTGTAGCTGACAGGAGATAACTATTGTAGTGTAGCTGACAGGAGATAACTATTGTTGTGTAGCTGATAGGAGATAGCTATTGTAGTGTAGCTGACAGAAAATAGTTATTGTAGTGTAGCTGACAGGAGATAGCTATTGTAGTGTAGCTGACAGGAGATAGTTATTGTAGTGTAGCTGACAGGAGATAGCTATTGTAGTGTAGCTGACAGGAAATAGTTATTGTAGTGTAGCTGACAGGAGATAGTTATTGCAGTGTTGCTGACAGGATATAGTTTTTGCAGTGTAGCTGACAGGATATAGCTATTGTAGTGTAGCTGACAGAAGATAACTATTGTAGTGTAGCTGACAGGAGATTGCTATTGTAGTGTAGTTGACAGGAGATAACTATTGTAGTGTAGCTGACAGGAGATAGCTATTGTAGTGTAGCTGACAGGAGATAGTTATTGTAGTGTAGCTGACAGGAGATAACTATTGTAGTGTAGCTGACTGGAGATAACTATTGTAGTGTAGCTGACAGGAGATAACTATTGTAGTGTAGTTGACAGGATATAGCTATTGTAGTGTAGCTGACAGGAGATAACTATTGTAGTGTAGCTGACAGGAGATAGCTATTGTAGTGTAGCTGACAGAAGATAGTTATTGTAGTGTAGCTGACAGGAGATAGCTATTGTAGTGTAGCTGACAGGAAATAGTTATTGTAGTGTAGCTGATAGGAGATAGTTATTGCAGTGTAGCTGACAGGATATAGTTTTTGCAGTGTAGCTGACAGGATATAGCTATTGTAGTGTAGATGACAGGAGATAGCTATTGTAGTGTAGCTGACAGGAGATAGGTATTGTAGTGTAGCTGACAGGAGATAACTATTGTAGTGTAACTGACAGGAGATAACTATTGTAGTGTAGCTGACAGGAGATAGCTATTGTAGTGTAGCTGACAGGAGATAGCTATTGTAGTGTAGCTGACAGGAGATAGCTATTGCAGTGTAGCTGACAGAATATAACTATTGTAGTGTAGCTGACAGGAGATAGCTATTGTAGTGTAGCTGACAGGAGATAGCTATTGTAGTGTAGCTGACAGGAGATAACTATTGTAGTGTAGTTGACTGGAGATAACTATTGTAGTGTAGCTGACTGGAGATAGCTATTGTGGTGTAGCTGACAGGAGATTGCTATTGTAGTGTAGTTGACAGGATATAGCTATTGTAGTGTAGTTGACAGGAGATAACTATTGTAGTGTAGCTGACAGGAGATAACTATTGTAGTGTAGCTGACTGGAGATAGCTATTGTAGTGTAGCTGACAGGAGATAGTTATTGTAGTGTAGCTGACAGGAGATAGCTATTGTAGTGTAGCTGACAGGAGATAGTTATTGCAGTGTAGCTGACAGGATATAGTTTTTGCAGTGTAGCTGACAGGAGATAGTTATTGTAGTGTAGCTGACAGGAGATAGCTATTTTAGTGTAGCTGACAGGAGATATATATTGTAGTGTAGCTGACAGGAGATAACTATTGTAGTGTAGCTGACTGGAGATAGCTATTGCAGTGTAGCTGACAGGAGATAGTTATTGTAGTGTAGCTGACAGGAGATAACTATTGTAGTGTAGTTGACAGGATATAGCTATTGTAGTGTAGCTGACAGGAGATAGCTATTGTAGTGTAGCTGACAGGAAATAGTTATTGTAGTGTAGCTGACAGGAGATAGCTATTGTAGTGTAGCTGACAGGAGATAGTTATTGTAGTGTAGCTGACAGGAGATAGCTATTGTAGTGTAGCTGACAGCAAATAGTTATTGTAGTGTAGCTGACAGGAGATAGTTATTGCAGTGTAGCTGACAGGATATAGTTTTTGCAGTGTAGCTGACAGGATATAGCTATTGTAGTGTAGCTGACAGAAGATAACTATTGTAGTGTAGCTGACAGGAGATTGCTATTGTAGTGTAGTTGACAGGAGATAACTATTGTAGTGTAGCTGACAGGAGATAGCTATTGTAGTGTAGCTGACAGGAGATAGTTATTGTAGTGTAGCTGACAGGAGATAACTATTGTAGTGTAGTTGACTGGAGATAACTATTGTAGTGTAGCTGACAGGAGATAACTATTGTAGTGTAGTTGACAGGATATAGCTATTGTAGTGTAGCTGACAGGAGATAACTATTGTAGTGTAGCTGACAGGAGATAGTTATTGTAGTGTAGCTGACAGGATATAGCTATTGTAGTGTACCTGACAGGATATAGCTATTATAGTGTATCTGACAGGAGATAGCTATTGTAGTGTAGCTGACAGGAGATAGTTATTGTAGTGTAGCTGACAAGAGATAACTATTGTAGTGTAGCTGACAGGAGATAACTATTGTAGTGTAGCTGACAGGAGTTAACTATTGTAGTGTAGCTGACAGGAGATAACTATTGTAGTGTAGCTGACAGGAGATAACTATTGTTGTGTAGCTGATAGGAGATAGCTATTGTAGTGTAGCTGACAGGAAATAGTTATTGTAGTGTAGCTGACAGGAGATAGCTATTGTAGTGTAGCTGACAGGAGATAGTTATTGTAGTGTAGCTGACAGGAGATAGCTATTGTAGTGTAGCTGACAGGAAATAGTTATTGTAGTGTAGCTGACAGGAGATAGTTATTGCAGTGTAGCTGACAGGATATAGTTTTTGCAGTGTAGCTGACAGGATATAGCTATTGTAGTGTAGCTGACAGAAGATAACTATTGTAGTGTAGCTGACAGGAGATTGCTATTGTAGTGTAGTTGACAGGAGATAACTATTGTAGTGTAGCTGACAGGAGATAGCTATTGTAGTGTAGCTGACAGGAGATAGTTATTGTAGTGTAGCTGACAGGAGATAACTATTGTAGTGTAGCTGACTGGAGATAACTATTGTAGTGTAGCTGACAGGAGATAACTATTGTAGTGTAGTTGATAGGATATAGCTATTGTAGTGTAGCTGACAGGAGATAACCATTGTAGTGTAGCTGACAGGAGATAGTTATCTTAGTGTATCTGACAGGATATAGCTATTGTAGTGTACCTGACAGGAGATAGCTATTATAGTGTATCTGACAGGAGATAGCTATTGTAGTGTAGCTGACAGGAGATAGTTATTGTAGTGTAGCTGACAAGAGATAACTATTGTAGTGTAGCTGACAGGAGATTGCTATTGTAGTGTAGTTGACAGGAGATTGCTATTGTAGTGTAGTTGACAGGAGATAACTATTGTAGTGTAGCTGACAGGAGATAGCTATTGTAGTGTAGCTGACAGGAGATAGTTATTGTAGTGTAGCTGACAGGAGATAACTATTGAAGTGTAGTTGACTGGAGATAACTATTGTAGTGTAGCTGACAGGAGATAGCTATTGTAGTGTAGTTGACAGGATATAGCTATTGTAGTGTAGCTGACAGGAGATAACTATTGTAGTGTAGCTGACAGGAGATAGTTATTGTAGTGTAGCTGACAGGAGATAGTTATTGTAGTGTAGCTGACAGGAGATAACTATTGTAGTGTAGTTGACTGGAGATAACTATTGTAGTGTAGCTGACAGGAGATAACTATTGTAGTGTAGTTGACAGGATATAGCTATTGTAGTGTAGCTGACAGGAGATAACTATTGTAGTGTAGCTGACAGGAGATAGTTATTGTAGTGTAGCTGACAGGATATAGCTATTGTAGTGTACCTGACAGGATATAGCTATTATAGTGTATCTGACAGGAGATAGCTATTGTAGTGTAGCTGACAGGAGATAGTTATTGTAGTGTAGCTGACAAGAGATAACTATTGTAGTGTAGCTGACAGGAGATAACTATTGTAGTGTAGCTGACAGGAGTTAACTATTGTAGTGTAGTTGACAGGAGATAACTATTGTAGTGTAGCTGACAGGAGATAACTATTGTTGTGTAGCTGATAGGAGATAGCTATTGTAGTGTAGCTGACAGGAAATAGTTATTGTAGTGTAGCTGACAGGAGATAGCTATTGTAGTGTAGCTGACAGGAGATAGTTATTGTAGTGTAGCTGACAGGAGATAGCTATTGTAGTGTAGCTGACAGGAAATAGTTATTGTAGTGTAGCTGACAGGAGATAGTTATTGCAGTGTAGCTGACAGGATATAGTTTTTGCAGTGTAGCTGACAGGATATAGCTATTGTAGTGTAGCTGACAGAAGATAACTATTGTAGTGTAGCTGACAGGAGATTGCTATTGTAGTGTAGTTGACAGGAGATAACTATTGTAGTGTAGCTGACAGGAGATAGCTATTGTAGTGTAGCTGACAGGAGATAGTTATTGTAGTGTAGCTGACAGGAGATAACTATTGTAGTGTAGCTGACTGGAGATAACTATTGTAGTGTAGCTGACAGGAGATAACTATTGTAGTGTAGTTGACAGGATATAGCTATTGTAGTGTAGCTGACAGGAGATAACTATTGTAGTGTAGCTGACAGGAGATAGTTATTGTAGTGTATCTGACAGGATATAGCTATTGTAGTGTACCTGACAGGAGATAGCTATTATAGTGTATCTGACAGGAGATAGCTATTGTAGTGTAGCTGACAGGAGATAGTTATTGTAGTGTAGCTGACAAGAGATAACTATTGTAGTGTAGCTGACAGGAGATAACTATTGTAGTGTAGCTGACAGGAGTTAACTATTGTAGTGTAGCTGACAGGAGATAACTATTGTAGTGTAGCTGACAGGAGATAACTATTGTTGTGTAGCTGATAGGAGATAACTATTGTAGTTGAGCTGACAGGAGACAGCTATTGTAGTGTAGCTGACAAGAGATAACTATTGTAGTGTAGCTGACAGGAGATAGTTATTGTAGTGTAGCTGACAGGAGATAGCTATTGTAGTGTAGCTGACAGGAGATAACTATTGTTGTGTAGCTGATAGGAGATAACTATTGTAGTGTAGCTGACAAGAGATAGCTATTGTAGTGTAGCTGACAGGAGATAGCTATTGTAGTGTAGTTGACAGGAGACAGCTATTGTAGTGTAGCTGACAGGAGATAACTATTGTTGTGTAGCTGACAAGAGATAGCTATTGTAGTGTAGCTGACAGGAGATAACTATTGTAGTGTAGCTGACAGGATATAGCTATTGTAGTGTAGCTGACAGGAGATAGCTATTGTAGTGTAGCTGACAGAAGATAACTATTGTAGTGTAGCTGACAGGAGATAGCTATTGTAGTGTAGCTGACAGGAGATAGCTATTGAGGGTAGCTGACAGGAAATAACTATTGTAGTGTAGCTGACCAGAAATAACTATTGTAGTGTAGCTGACAGGAGATAGCTATTGTAGTGTAGCTGACAGGAGATAGCTATTGTAGTGTAGCTGACAGGAGATAACTATTGTAGTGTAGCTGACAGGAGATAGTTATTGTAGTGTAGCTGACAGGAGATAACTATTGTAGTGTAGTTGACTGGAGATAACTATTGTAGTGTAGCTGACAGGAGATAACTATTGTAGTGTAGTTGACAGGATATAGCTATTGTAGTGTAGCTGACAGGAGATAACTATTGTAGTGTAGCTGACAGGAGATAGTTATTGTAGTGTAGCTGACAGGATATAGCTATTGTAGTGTACCTGACAGGAGATAGCTATTATAGTGTATCTGACAGGAGATAGCTATTGTAGTGTAGCTGACAGGAGATATTTATTGTAGTGTAGCTGACAAGAGATAACTATTGTAGTGTAGCTGACAGGAGATAACTATTGTAGTGTAGCTGACAGGAGTTAACTATTGTAGTGTAGCTGACAGGAGATAACTATTGTAGTGTAGCTGACAGGAGATAACTATTGTTGTGTAGCTGATAGGAGATAGCTATTGTAGTGTAGCTGACAGGAAATAGTTATTGTAGTGTAGCTGACAGGAGATAGCTATTGTAGTGTAGCTGACAGGAGATAGTTATTGTAGTGTAGCTGACAGGAGATAGCTATTGTAGTGTAGCTGACAGGAAATAGTTATTGTAGTGTAGCTGACAGGAGATAGTTATTGCAGTGTAGCTGACAGGATATAGTTTTTGCAGTGTAGCTGACAGGATATAGCTATTGTAGTGTAGCTGACAGAAGATAACTATTGTAGTGTAGCTGACAGGAGATTGCTATTGTAGTGTAGTTGACAGGAGATAACTATTGTAGTGTAGCTGACAGGAGATAGCTATTGTAGTGTAGCTGACAGGAGATAGTTATTGTAGTGTAGCTGACAGGAGATAACTATTGAAGTGTAGTTGACTGGAGATAACTATTGTAGTGTAGCTGACAGGAGATAGCTATTGTAGTGTAGTTGACAGGATATAGCTATTGTAGTGTAGCTGACAGGAGATAACTATTGTAGTGTAGCTGACAGGAGATAGTTATTGTAGTGTAGCTGACAGGATATAGCTATTGTAGTGTACCTGACAGGAGATAGCTATTATAGTGTATCTGACAGGAGATAGCTATTGTAGTGTAGCTGACAGGAGATAGTTATTGTAGTGTAGCTGACAAGAGATAACTATTGTAGTGTAGCTGACAGGAGATAACTATTGTAGTGTAGCTGACAGGAGTTAACTATTGTAGTGTAGCTGATAGGAGATAACTATTGTAGTGTAGCTGACAGGAGATAACTATTGTTGTGTAGCTGATAGGAGATAACTATTGTAGTTGAGCTGACAGGAGACAGCTATTGTAGTGTAGCTGACAAGAGATAACTATTGTAGTGTAGCTGACAGGAGATAGTTATTGTAGTGTAGCTGACAGGAGATAGCTATTGTAGTGTAGCTGACAGGAGTTAACTATTGTAGTGTAGCTGACAGGAGATAACTATTGTAGTGTAGCTGACAGGAGATAACTATTGTTGTGTAGCTGATAGGAGATAACTATTGTAGTTGAGCTGACAGGAGACAGCTATTGTAGTGTAGCTGACAAGAGATAACTATTGTAGTGTAGCTGACAGGAGATAGTTATTGTAGTGTAGCTGACAGGAGATAGCTATTGTAGTGTAGCTGACAGGAGATAACTATTGTTGTGTAGCTGACAGGAGATAGCTATTGTAGTGTAGTTGACAGGAGACAGCTATTGTAGTGTAGCTGACAGGAGATAACTATTGTTGTTGAGCTGACAGGAGACAGCTATTGTAGTGTAGCTGACAGGAGATAGTTATTGTAGTGTAGCTGACAGGAGTTAACTATTGTAGTGTAGCTGACAGGAGATAACTATTGTAGTGTAGCTGACAGGAGATAACTATTGTTGTGTAGCTGATAGGAGATAACTATTGTAGTTGAGCTGACAGGAGACAGCTATTGTAGTGTAGCTGACAAGAGATAACTATTGTAGTGTAGCTGACAGGAGATAGTTATTGTAGTGTAGCTGACAGGAGATAGCTATTGTAGTGTAGCTGACAGGAGATAACTATTGTTGTGTAGCTGATAGGAGATAACTATTGTAGTGTAGCTGACAAGAGATAGCTATTGTAGTGTAGCTGACAGGAGATAGCTATTGTAGTGTAGTTGACAGGAGACAGCTATTGTAGTGTAGCTGACAGGAGATAACTATTGTTGTGTAGCTGACAAGAGATAGCTATTGTAGTGTAGCTGACAGGAGATAACTATTGTAGTGTAGCTGACAGGATATAGCTATTGTAGTGTAGCTGACAGGAGATAGCTATTGTAGTGTAGCTGACAGAAGATAACTATTGTAGTGTAGCTGACAGGAGATAGCTATTGTAGTGTAGCTGACAGGAGATAGCTATTGAGGGTAGCTGACAGGAAATAACTATTGTAGTGTAGCTGACCAGAAATAACTATTGTAGTGTAGCTGACAGGAGATAGCTATTGTAGTGTAGCTGACAGGAGATAGCTATTGTAGTGTAGCTGACAGGAGATAACTATTGTAGTGTAGCTGACAGGAGATAGTTATTGTAGTGTAGCTGACAGGAGATAACTATTGTAGTGTAGTTGACTGGAGATAACTATTGTAGTGTAGCTGACAGGAGATAACTATTGTAGTGTAGTTGACAGGATATAGCTATTGTAGTGTAGCTGACAGGAGATAACTATTGTAGTGTAGCTGACAGGAGATAGTTATTGTAGTGTAGCTGACAGGATATAGCTATTGTAGTGTACCTGACAGGAGATAGCTATTATAGTGTATCTGACAGGAGATAGCTATTGTAGTGTAGCTGACAGGAGATATTTATTGTAGTGTAGCTGACAAGAGATAACTATTGTAGTGTAGCTGACAGGAGATAACTATTGTAGTGTAGCTGACAGGAGTTAACTATTGTAGTGTAGCTGACAGGAGATAACTATTGTAGTGTAGCTGACAGGAGATAACTATTGTTGTGTAGCTGATAGGAGATAGCTATTGTAGTGTAGCTGACAGGAAATAGTTATTGTAGTGTAGCTGACAGGAGATAGCTATTGTAGTGTAGCTGACAGGAGATAGTTATTGTAGTGTAGCTGACAGGAGATAGCTATTGTAGTGTAGCTGACAGGAAATAGTTATTGTAGTGTAGCTGACAGGAGATAGTTATTGCAGTGTAGCTGACAGGATATAGTTTTTGCAGTGTAGCTGACAGGATATAGCTATTGTAGTGTAGCTGACAGAAGATAACTATTGTAGTGTAGCTGACAGGAGATTGCTATTGTAGTGTAGTTGACAGGAGATAACTATTGTAGTGTAGCTGACAGGAGATAGCTATTGTAGTGTAGCTGACAGGAGATAGTTATTGTAGTGTAGCTGACAGGAGATAACTATTGAAGTGTAGTTGACTGGAGATAACTATTGTAGTGTAGCTGACAGGAGATAGCTATTGTAGTGTAGCTGACAGGATATAGCTATTGTAGTGTAGCTGACAGGAGATAACTATTGTAGTGTAGCTGACAGGAGATAGTTATTGTAGTGTAGCTGACAGGATATAGCTATTGTAGTGTACCTGACAGGAGATAGCTATTATAGTGTATCTGACAGGAGATAGCTATTGTAGTGTAGCTGACAGGAGATAGTTATTGTAGTGTAGCTGACAAGAGATAACTATTGTAGTGTAGCTGACAGGAGATAACTATTGTAGTGTAGCTGACAGGAGTTAACTATTGTAGTGTAGCTGATAGGAGATAACTATTGTAGTGTAGCTGACAGGAGATAACTATTGTTGTGTAGCTGATAGGAGATAACTATTGTAGTTGAGCTGACAGGAGACAGCTATTGTAGTGTAGCTGACAAGAGATAACTATTGTAGTGTAGCTGACAGGAGATAGTTATTGTAGTGTAGCTGACAGGAGATAGCTATTGTAGTGTAGCTGACAGGAGATAACTATTGTTGTGTAGCTGATAGGAGATAACTATTGTAGTTTAGCTGACAAGAGATAGCTATTGTAGTGTAGCTGACAGGAGATAGCTATTGTAGTGTAGTTGACAGGAGACAGCTATTGTAGTGTAGCTGACAGGAGATAACTATTGTTGTGTAGCTGACAAGAGATAGCTATTGTAGTGTAGCTGACAAGAGATAACTATTGTAGTGTAGCTGACAGGAGATAGCTATTGTAGTGTAGCTGACAGGATATAGCTATTGTAGTGTAGCTGACAGGAGATAACTATTGTAGTGTAGCTGACAGGATATAGCTATTGTAGTGTAGCTGACAGGAGATAGCTATTGTAGTGTAGCTGACAGGAGATAACTATTGTAGTGTAGCTGACAGGAGATAGCTATTGTAGTGTAGCTGACAGGAGATAGCTATTGAGGGTAGCTGACAGGAAATAACTATTGTAGTGTAGCTGACCAGAAATAACTATTGTAGTGTAGCTGACAGGAGATAACTATTGTAGTGTAGCTGACAGGAGATAACTATTGTAGTGTAGCTGACAGGAGATAACTATTGTAGTGTAGTTGACAGGAGATAACTATTGTAGTGTAGCTGACAGGAGATAGCTATTGTAGTGTAGCTGACAGGAGATAACTATTGTAGTGTAGCTGACAGGAGATAACTATTGTAGTGTAGTTGACAGGAGATAACTATTGTAGTGTAGCTGACAGGAGATAGCTATTGTAGTGTAGCTGACAGGAGATAGTTATTGTAGTGTAGCTGACAGGATATAGCTATTGTAGTGTAGCTGACAGGAGATAAATATTGTAGTGTAGCTGACAGGATATAGCTATTGTAGTGTAGCTGACAGGAGATAGCTATTGTAGTGTAGTTGACAGGAGATAACTATTGTAGTGTAGCTGACAGGAGATAGCTATTGTAGTGTAGCTGACAGGAGATAGTTATTGTAGTGTAGCTGACAGGATATAGCTATTGTAGTGTAGCTGACAGGAGATAACTATTGTAGTGTAGCTGACAGGATATAGCTATTGTAGTGTAGCTGACAGGAGATAGCTATTGTAGTGTAGCTGACAGGAGATAACAATTGTAGTGTAGCTGACAGGAGATAACTATTGTAGTGTAGCTGACAGGAGATAGCTATTGTAGTGTAGCTGACAGGAAATAACTATTGTAGTGTAGCTGACAGGAGATAGTTATTGTAGTGTAGCTGACAGGAGATAGCTATTGTAGTGTAGCTGACAGGAGATAGCTATTTTAGTGTAGCTGACAGGAGATAGCTATTGTAGTGTAGCTGACAGGAGATAGCTATTGTAGTGTAGCTGACTGGATATAGCTAGTGTAGTGTAGCTGACAGGAGATAACTATTGTAGTGTAGCTGACAGGAGATAGCTATTGTAGTGTAGCTGACAGGAGATAGCTATTGTAGTGTAGCTGACAGGAGATAACTATTGTAGTGTAGCTGACAGGAGATAGCTATTGTAGTGTAGCTGACAGGAGATAGCTATTGTTGTGTAGCTGACAGGAGATAACTATTGTAGTGTAGCTGACAGGAGATAGCTATTGTAGTGTAGCTGACAGGAGATAACTATTGTAGTGTAGCTGACAGGAGATAGTTATTGTAGTGTAGCTGACAGGAGATAACTATTGTAGTGTAGCTGACAGGAGATAACTATTGTAGTGTAGTTGACAGGAGATAACTATTGTAGTGTAGCTGACAGGAGATAGCTATTGTAGTGTAGCTGACAGGAGATAACTATTGTAGTGTAGTTGACAGGAGATAACTATTGTAGTGTAGCTGACAGGAGATAGCTATTTTAGTCATATCTTGATCCCTTAACTATATCTTAATTTAACACCTGTCGGATTTTTCAGAGGTCTATCCCACAGTTTCTTGTGGACATGAAAATACGATTTGTGTTTCAATATAATAGTAAGAAACAGACGAATACAATATTTAATAACAATAGAAATGCTTATTTCCAAAAGTTTATAAATACAACTCCGTGTATTATAGCCTGATACAAATTTAAATGTAAGCAACTAACCGGTAGGAAAATCTAGGTTTCCGCCTACTCCCTCGTGGGAACCTTGTTTTTCTGTGGTTTACCCCGGCCCAACTAAATACAATTGTTTTTGTATAATTAAGTTATATGAAAACAATTCCTAGTGTTGTTCCTGGTGTGTTTGAAAGTCCCAGATACAACGTTATATCTTAATTACTTGTAAAGTGGCGGTCAAAGGTCAGCTCGGTATGGTTTAGACATGTGACGCCGGGTCACGCGGACTACCGGAAGAAACCGATTCAGTTCTCTCGATTTTAGGGATAACCATTGAGACATGTTTGCTACGTGTCTGTCTATGGTCAGAGGTCAGGTGGCTTTTGCAAGTACGTATGACTGATTTGTCAGCAAAGCTAATTGAAATAGTTCTGTGTAGCACGTGTATTTTATTAAGCCCAAATTATGTAACACACTTAGCTGACAACAAAAGAACAAGACAGGGACCTGTTTCATGAACGTTCGTTCCTTAGCTAATAGGAAATTCCTTACCTGTATCCCTATAGGAAAACATTGCAGAAGTTAAGAGTTCCTTTACTAAAGCCCGCCCCCCCCCCCCACCCCCGTCCCCCTTAAACGTCTTTTTTGCTTTCCTATGAAGATCTTTAAATTGAGGAATCCCCTTAAATAAATGGACATTCAGGTATCTTAAGTCATGAACGTTATATATATTCAAACATTTCATGTAAAAATAAGAAATTTGACATACATGTATGTATTGCCCGTTTGTATAAGAAAAGTTACTTATCAAAAAACTTGTTTGTATTTTCAGCATGTCCTTTGTTTGTATTTTTAGCCTGTCCTTTGTTTGTATGTTCAGCCGTTCCTTTGTTTGTATTTTCAGCCGTTGCTTTGTTTGTATTTTCAGCCGTTCCTTTGTTTGTATTTTCAGCCGTTCCTTTGTTTGTATTTTCAGCCGTTCCTTTGTTTGTATTTTCAGCCGTTCCTTTGTTTGTATTTTCAGCCGTTCCTTTGTTTGTATTTTCAGCCGTTCCTTTGTCAGTTTTAGCATGATGTTTCCAGATTGTTCTCATTTAGTGAAATTTTTCACCAGATTGCAGTAAGAAAGACAAAATACTGGCAGAAAGAAATAATAACTTTCAATAGCAGCAAAACCTGTACATAACGACCGGTATGGGACATATGAAACGAATATAATAGAGAGGTACCAGCTCAAAATGACATTCAATTCCAGCTTAATATCATTATAATATAATCAGTTTAATTTATAAGTCACTTGGAACGTAGATGACATAACAGAGTTATCTACCCTTGTCTTTCGTGAAGTAGATTATAAGTCCCGATGACGTCACCTTTCTGATAAATGAAGGATGTTTATTGCGAAGTTTGGCGTTTCTTCGAAGGGAGATAACCACAACGGAGGTTTATGTCAAATGCGTCTTGTTTAAAAGACATCAGCGATTTTGGCCAAAATATCTAGAATAGGGTCGTCAATTTTTAAAGAGGGTGCCGACTGTGTATTAAACGCACATTCTGTTAAAGTTGCCCGTGTACGCTTTTCTAACTGGATAGCCGTATCAACGACAACCTCCACATTAGAATGTGTGACGCCGTTTACGTTGAAGTTTATGTGGATTTGCTCTGCTAATTTCCGCCGATAGAAGTCGCCCCGGTCTCCTGACATGCCGACGTCATCATGACAACCACGAAGATAGGTCTGGACCTGCGCGATGCTGCTGATGCGTCGCTCTTTGATGAGGTTTGTGTTGTTCATCATTAAGATGATCCTCTCAATAGCAACCTGTAAAACACACGGTGGAAATATTCTCACTCATAGTCGACGCCATTCATGATCATAAAAACACAATATCAAAAATTCGATTTAGAACGAAACAGTTTAAACCAAACCACCACACTTAAGCCTAACCCCAAAAAAACCCAAGCAAACATAAGATTCTGTACCTGTGCAATCCTATTCATCGTCCTAATGGAAGCCATACTGTCCAGCGGGGGTCCCGTGTGAGTTCCGGTCGGAACCCTGGCTAGCTTGTAACCCACTCCGTACGACATGCTGGAGTCTGTAGAATATTTACATAAGGTAAATCATTGCTGATTTCATTTTTAGAATATCATGATAAACAACATAGGTTAATTTTTAGCGCTAAAACTCATTTAAATATTACGTTTCTGCTCCTGGTTGACCTCTCGGTGTATACATACATCCGTGTTATAGGTCTACCTCTCTGTGCTTTACACTCGTATACGGATCGCGGAATGTACTGTCATGGTGTACTTTGCTGTTTTAAACTTATTATATAATCGCGCCATAGCCAACGACCCTGATTTTGATTTCAATGATATATTACCTTGTACATGTGCGTAAACCAAAATACTTAACCAATTTGTCTGCCGGAAGTATTAATTCGTAATTACAGTGTAACTCCGCCCTCTGGATATGATATTGTTACATTTTGTATTTACGAGTTACTTCCCCTGATCGTCACAAACGTTGTGATATAATATATATTATACTGAATGAACAAACTTGATCGATTTTCTTACTTAATATTGTACTATTGCAGTATACAAGCGTTAGAGTTTGTGTAGGGTTGGAGTGGAGGTAGTGTTGTGATAACTGTTAGGGTTGTTGAAGGGTTGGAGTAGAGGTAGTGTTGTGATAAGCGTTAGGATTGTTGAAGGGTTGGAGTGGAGGTAGGGTTGTAATAACCGTTTGATTTGTGGTAGGGTCGTGAAAAGCGTTAGGATTGTTGAAGGGTTGTGATAAGCGTCAGGGTTGTTGTAGGGTTGTGTTGTGATAAGCGTTAGGATTGTTGAAGGGTTGGAGTGGGGGTAGTGTTGTGATAAGCGTTTGGTTTGTTGTAGGGTTGTGAAAAGCGTTAGGATTGTTGAAGGGTGGGAGTGGAGAAAGGGTTGTGATAAGCGTTGAGGATGTTGTAGAATTGGGATAAGCGTTAGAGTTTGTGTAGGGTTGGAGTTGAGGTAGGATTGTGATAAGCGTTAGAGTTTGTGTAGGGTTGGAGTTGAGGTAGGGTTGTGATAAGCGTTAGAGTTTGTGTAGGGTTTGAGTGGAGGTAGGGTTGTGATAAGCGTTAGAGTTTGTGTAGGGTTTGAGTGGAGGTAGGGTTGTGATAAGCGTTAGTGTTTGTGTAGGGTTGGAGTGGAGGTAGGGTTGTGATAAGCGTTAGAGTTTGTGTAGGGTTGGAGTGGAAGAAGGGTTGTGATAAGCGTTAGGATTGTTGTAGGGTTGGATTGGAGGTAGGGTTGGGAAAGCGTTAGGATTGTTGTAGGCTAGTGATTTGTGTGAGGATGTTGTAGAATTGTGATCAGCGTAAAATTTGTTGTAGGGTTGGAGTTGAGGTAGGGTTGTGATAAGCGTTAGGATTGTTGTAGGGTTGAGTGGAGGTAGGGGTGTGAAAGCGTTAGGATTGTTGTAGGGTTGGATTGGAGGTAGGGTTGTGAAAGCGTTAGGATTGTTGTAGGGTTGGAGTTGAGGTAGGGTTGTGATAAGCGTTAGGATTGTTGTAGGGTTGAGTGGAGGCAGTGTTGTGAAAGCGTTAGGATTGTTGTAGGGTTGAGTGGAGGCAGTGTTGTGAAAGCGTTAGGATTGTTGTAGGGTTGGAGTTGAGGTAGTGTTGTGAATGCGTTGAGATTGTTGTAGGGTTGAGTGGAGGAAGTGTTGTGAAAGCGTTAGGATTGTTGTAGGGATGAGTGGAGGTAGTGTTGTGAAAGCGTTAGGATTGTTGTAGGGTTGAGTGGAGGTAGTGTTGTGATAAGCTTTAGGATTGTTGTAGGGTTGAGTGGAGGTAGTGTTGTGAAAGCGTTAGGATTGTTGTAGGGTTGAGTGGAGGTAGTGTTGTGATAAGCTTTAGGATTGTTGTAGGGTTGAGTGGAGGTAGTGTTGTGAAAGCGTTAGGATTGTTGTAGGGTTGAATGAAGGTAGGGTTGGTAAAGCGTTAGGATTGTTGAATGGTCAGAGTGGAGGTAGTGTTGTGAAAGCGTTAGGATTGTTGTAGGGTTGAGTGTAGGTAGGGTTGGGAAAGCGTTAGGATTGTTGTAGGGTTGAGTGGAGGTAGTGTTGTGAAAGCGTTAGGATTATTGTAGGGTTGAGTGGAGGTAGGGTTGTGAAAGCGTTAGGATTGTTGTAGGGTTGAGTGGAGGTAGGGTTGGGAAAGCGTTAGGATTGTTTTAAGGTTGAGCGGATGTAGGGTTGTGAAAGCGTTAGGATTGTTGTAGGGTTGAGTGGAGGTAGGGTTGTGAAAGCGTTAGGATTGTTGTAGGGTTGAGTGGAGGTAGGGTTGGGAAAGCGTTAGGATTGTTGTAGGGTTGAGTGGAGGTAGGGTTGTGATAAGCGTTGAGGTTGTTGTAGGGTTGAGTGGAGGTAGTGTTGTGAAAGCGTTAGGATTGTTGTAGGGTTGAGTGGAGGTAGTGTTGTGAAAGCGTTAGGATTGTTGTAGGGTTGAGTGGAGGTAGTTTTGTGAAAGCGTTAGGATTATTGTAGGGTTGAGTGGAGGTAGGGTTGTGAAAGCGTTAGGATTGTTGTAGGGTTGAGTGGAGGTAGGGTTGGGAAAGCGTTAGGATTGTTTTAAGGTTGAGCGGATGTAGGGTTGTGAAAGCGTTAGGATTGTTGTAGGGTTGAGTGGAGGTAGGGTTGTGAAAGCGTTAGGATTGTTGTAGGGTTGAGTGGAGGTAGGGTTGGGAAAGCGTTAGGATTGTTGTAGGGTTGAGTGGAGGTAGGGTTGTGATAAGCGTTGAGGTTGTTGTAGGGTTGAGTGGAGGTAGTGTTGTGAAAGCGTTAGGATTGTTGTAGGGTTGAGTGGAGGTAGTGTTGTGAAAGCGTTAGGATTGTTGTAGGGTTGAGTGGAGGTAGTTTTGTGAAAGCGTTAGGATTGTTGTAGGGTTGAGTGGAGGTAGGGTTGGGAAAGCGTTAGGATTATTGTAGGGTTGAGTGGAGGTAGGGTTGTGAAAGTGTTAGGATTGTTGTAGGGTTCAGTGGAGTAAGTGTTGTGAAAGCGTTAGGATTGTTGTAGGGTTGAGTGGAGGTAGTGTTGTGAAAGCGTTAGGATTGTTGTAGGGTTGAGTGGAGGTAGTGTTGTGATAAGCGTTGAGGTTGTTGTAGGGTTGAGTGGAGGTAGGGTTGTGATAAGCGTTGAGGTTGTTGTAGGGTTGAGTGGAGGTAGTGTTGTGAAAGCATTAGGATTATTGTAGGGTTGAGTGGAGGTAGTGTTGTGAAAGCGTTAGGATTGTTGTAGGGTTGAGTGGAGGTAGGGTTGGGAAAGCGTTGAGGTTGTTGTAGGGTTGAGTGGAGGTAGTGTTGTGAAAGCGTTAGGATTGTTGTAGGGTTGGATTGGGGGTAGTGTTGTGAAAGCGTTAGGATTGTTGTAGGGTTGAGTGGAGGTAGTGTTGTGAAAGCGTTAGGATTGTTGTAGGGTTGAGTGGAGGTAGTGTTGTGAAAGCGTTAGGATTGTTGTAGGGTTGAGTGGAGGTAGTGTTGTGAAAGCGTTAGGATTGTTGTAGGGTTGGAGTTGAGGTAGTGTTGTGATAAGCGTTGAGGTTGTTGTAGGGTTGAGTAGAGGTAGGGTTGTGATAAGCGTTGAGGTTGTTGTAGGGTTGAGTGGAGGTAGTGTTGTGAAAGCGTTAGGATTGTTGTAGGGTTGAGTGGAGGTAGGGTTGTGATAAGCGTTGAGGTTGTTGTAGGGTTGAGTTGAGGTAGAGTTGTGAAAGCGTTAGGATTGTTGTAGGGTTGAGTGGAGGTAGGGTTGTGAAAGCGTTAGGATTGTTGTAGGGTTGAGTGGAGGTAGTGTTGTGAAAGCGTTGAGGATGTTGTAGGGTTGAGTGGAGGTAGTGTTGTGAAAGCGTTAGGATTGTTGTAGGGTTGAGTGGAGGTAGTGTTGTGAAAGCGTTAGGATTGTTGCAGGGTTGAAATTGAGGTAGTGTTGTGATAAGCGTTGAGGTTGTTGTAGGGTTGAGTGGAGGTAGGGTTGTGATAAGCGTTGAGGTTGTTGTAGGGTTGAGTGGAGGTAGTGTTGTGAAAGCGTTAGGATTGATGTAGGGTTGAGTGGAGTTAGGGTTGTGATAAGCGTTGAGGTTGTTGTAGGGTTGAGTTGAGGTAGAGTTGTGAAAGCGTTAGGAATGTTGTAGGGTTGAGTGGAGGTAGGGTTGTGAAAGCGTTAGGATTGTTGTAGGGTTGAGTGGAGGTAGTGTTGTGAAAACGTTGAGGTTGTTGTAGGGTTGAGTGGAGGTAGTGTTGTGAAAGCGTTAGGATTGTTGTAGGGTTGAATGGAGGTAGTGTTGTGAAAGCGTTAGGATTGTTGTAGGGTTGAGTGGAGGTAGGGTTGTGAAAGCGTTAGGATTGTTGAATGGTCAGAGTGAAGGTAGTGTTGTGAAAGCGTTAGGATTGTTGTAGGGTTGAGCGGAGGAATGGTTGTGAAAGCGTTAGGATTGTTGTAGGGTTGAGTGGAGGTAGGGTTGTGATAAGCGTTGAGGTTGTTGTAGGGTTGAGTGGAGGTAGTGTTGTGAAAGCGTTAGGATTGTTGTAGGGTTGAGTGGAGGTAGGGTTGTGAAAGCGTTAGGATTGTTGTAGGGTTGGATTGGAGGTAGGGTTGGGAAAGCGTTAGGATTGTTGTAGGGTTGAGTGGAGGTAGTGTTGTGAAAGCGTTAGGATTATTGTAGGGTTGAGTGGAGGTAGGGTTGTGAAAGCTAGGGTTGTTGTAGGGTTGTGATAAGCGGTAGGTATGTTGTAGAATTGTGATAAGGATGAGGGTTATTCAAAGGTCAACGTCGCGGTAGGAATGTGATAAGGGTGAGGGTTATTGAAGGGTTAATGTCGCGGTAGGATTGTGATAAGGGTGAGGGTTAAGGTAGCGGTAGGATTGTGGAAAGGGTGAGGGATATTGAAGGATAAAGGTCGCGGTAGGATTGTGGTAAGGGTGAGGGCTATTGAAGGGTTAAGGTTGCGGTAGGATTGTGGTAAGGGTGAGCGTTATTGAAAGATAAAGGTCGCGGTCATATTGTGGTAAGGTTGAGGGTTATTGAAGGGTTAAGGTTGCGGTAGGATTGTGGTAAGGGTGAGGGCTATTGAAGGGTTAAGGTTGCGGTAAGATTGTGGTAAGGGTGAGAGCTATTGAAGGGTTAAGGTTGCGCTAGGATTGTGGTAAGGGTGAGCGTTATTGAAAGATGAAGGTCGCGGTCATATTGTGGTAAGGTTGAGGGTTATTGAAGGGTTAAGGTTGCGGTAGGATTGTGGTAAGGGTTAGTGCTATTGAAAGATAAAGATCGCGGTCATATTGTGGTAAGGTTGAGGGTTATTGAAGGGTTAAGGTAGTGTTAGGGTTGTGGTAAGGGTAAGGGCTATTGAAGGGTTAAGGTTGCGGTAGGATTGTGGTAAGGTTGAGGGTTATTGTAGGATTAAGGTTGCCGTAAGGATTGTGATGAGGGTAAATGTAGAGATAGATTGGAGGTAGGATTGTGATAAGAGTGAGGGATATTGAAGGATGAAGGTTGAGGTAGGATTGTGGTAAGGGTGAGGGATATTGAAGGGTTAAGTTAGCGCTAGGATTGTGGTAAGGGTGAGGGATATTGAAGGGTTAAGGTTGTGGTCTGATTGTGATAAGGGTGAGGGCTATTGAAAGATAAAGGTCGCGGCAGGATTGTGATAAGAGTGAGCGCTATTGAAGGGTTAAGGTAGCGTTAGGATTGTGGTAAGGGTGAGGGCTATTTAAGGGTTAAGGTTGCGGTTGGATTGAGGTAAGGTTGAGGGCTATTTAAGGGTTAAGGTTGTGGTAGGGTTGTGGTAAGGACGATGGCTATTGAAGGGTTAAGGTTGTGGTCTGATTGTGGGAAGGGTGAGGGATATTGAATGATAAAGGTTGCTGTAGGATTGTGATAAGGTTGAGGGATATTGAAGGATAAAGGTTGTGGTCGGATTGTGGGAAGGGTAAGGGATATTGAAGTATTAAGGTTGCGGTAAGATTTTGATGAGAGTTTATGTAAAGATAGATTGGAGGTAGGATTGTGATAAGGGTGAGGTTTATTCAAGGGTAAAATCGTGGTAGGATTGTGATAAGGGTGAGGGCTATTGAAGGGTTAAGGTAGTGGTAGGATTGTGGTAAGGGTGAGGGATATTGATGGGTTAAGTTTGCGGTCGGATTGTGGTAAGGGTAAGGGTTATTGAAGGGTTAAGGTTGCCGTAAGGATTGTGATGAGGGTAAATGTAGAGATAGATTGGAGGTAGGATTGTGATAAGAGTGAGGGATGTTGAAGGATGAAGGTTGAGGTAGGATTGTGGTAAGGGTGAGGGATATTGAAAGATAAAGGTCGCGTTATGATTGTGGTAAGGTTGAGGGCTATGAAAGATAAAGGTTGCGTTAGGATTGTGGTAAGGGTGAGGATTATTGAAGGGTTAAGGTTGCGGTAGGATTGTGGTAAGGACGAGGGTTATTGACGGGTTAATGTTGTGGTAGGGTTGTTGTAAGGGTTAATAAAGAGATAGATTTGAGGTTGGATTGTGGTAAGGGTGAGGGCTATTGAAGGGTTAAGGTCGCGGTAGGATTGTGATAAGGGTGAGGGTTATTGAAGGGTTAAGGTTGTGGTAGGGTTGTTGTCAGGGTTAATAAAGAGATAGATTTGAGGTTGGATTGTGGTAAGGGTGGGGGCTATTGAAGGGTTAAGGTTACGGTCGGATTGTGGTAAGGGTGAGCGTTATTGAAAGATAAAGGTCGCGGTCATATTGTGGTAAGGTTGAGGGATATTGAAGGGTTAAGTTAGCGCTAGAATTGTGGTAAGGGTGAGGGATATTGAAGGGTTAAGGTTGTGGTCTGATTGTGATAAGGGTGAGGGCTATTGAAAGATAAAGGTCGCGGTAGGATTGTGATAAGAGTGAGGGCTATTGAAGGGTTAAGGTAGCGTTAGGATTGTGGTAAGGGTGAGGGCTATTTAAGGGTGAAGGTTGCGGTAGGATTGTGGTAAGGGTTAGCGCTATTGAAAGATAAAGGTCGCGGTCATATTGTGGTAAGGTTGAGGGTTATTGAAGGGTTAAGCTAGTGTTAGGGTTGTGGTAAGGGTAAGGGCTATTGAAGGGTAAAGGTTGCGGTAGGATTGTGGTAAGGGTGAGGGTTATTGTAGGATTAAGGTTGCCGTAAGGATTGTGATGAGGGTAAATGTAGAGATAGATTGGAGGTAGGATTGTGATAAGAGTGAGGGATATTGAAGGATGAAGGTTGAGGTAGGATTGTGGTAAGGGTGAGGGATATTGAAGGGTTTAGTTAGCGCTAGGATTGTGGTAAGGGTGAGGGATATTGAAGGGTTAAGGTTGTGGTCTGATTGTGATAAGGGTGAGGGCTATTGAAAGATAAAGGTCGCGGTAGGATTGTGATAAGAGTGAGCGCTATTGAAGGGTTAAGGTAGCGTTAGGATTGTGGTAAGGGTGAGGGCTATTTAAGGGTTAAGGTTGCGGTTGGATTGAGGTAAGGTTGAGGGCTATTTAAGGGTTAAGGTTGTAGTAGGGTTGTGGTAAGGACGATGGCTATTGAAGGGTTAAGGTTGTGGTCTGATTGTGGGAAGGGTGAGGGATATTGAATGATAAAGGTTGCTGTAGGATTGTGATAAGGTTGAGGGATATTGAAGGATAAAGGTTGTGGTCGGATTGTGGGAAGGGTAAGGGATATTGAAGTATTAAGGTTGCGGTAAGATTTTGATGAGAGTTTATGTAAAGATAGATTGGAGGTAGGATTGTTATAAGGGTGAGGTTTATTCAAGGGTAAAATCGTGGTAGGATTGTGATAAGAGTGAGCGCTATTGAAGGGTTAAGGTAGCGTTAGGATTGTGGTAAGGGTGAGGGCTATTTAAGGGTTAAGGTTGCGGTAGGATTGTGGTAAGGGTTAGCGCTATTGAAAGATAAAGGTCGCGGTCATATTGTGGTAAGGTTGAGGGTTATTGAAGGGTTAAGCTAGTGTTAGGGTTGTGGTAAGGGTAAGGGCTATTGAAGGGAAAAGGTTGAGGTAGGATTGTGGTAAGGGTGAGGGTTATTGTAGGATTAAGGTTACCGTAAGGATTGTGATGAGGGTAAATGTAGAGATAGATTGGAGGTAGGATTGTGATAAGAGTGAGGGATATTGAAGGATGAAGGTTGAGGTAGGATTGTGGTAAGGGTGAGGGATATTGAAGGGTTAAGGTTGTGGTCTTATTGTGATAAGGGTGAGGGCTATTGAAAGATAAAGGTCGCGGTAGGATTGTGATAAGAGTGAGCGCTATTGAAGGGTTAAGGTAGCGTTAGGATTGTGGTAAGGGTGAGGGCTATTTAAGGGTTAAGGTTGCGGTTGGATTGAGGTAAGGTTGAGGGCTATTTAAGGGTTAAGGTTGTGGTAGGGTTGTGGTAAGGACGATGGCTATTGAAGGGTTAAGGTTGTGGTCTGATTGTGGGAAGGGTGAGGGATATTGAATGATAAAGGTTGCTGTAGGATTGTGATAAGGTTGAGGGATATTGAAGGATAAAGGTTGTGGTCGGATTGTGGGAAGGGTAAGGGATATTGAAGTATTAAGGTTGCGGTAAGATTTTGATGAGAGTTTATGTAAAGATAGATTGGAGGTAGGATTGTGATAAGGGTGAGGTTTATTCAAGGGTAAAATCGTGGTAGGATTGTGATAAGGGTGAGGGCTATTGAAGGGTTAAGGTAGTGGTAGGATTGTGGTAAGGGTGAGGGATATTGAAGGGTTAAGTTTGCGGTCGGATTGTGGTAAGGGTAAGGGCTATTGAAGGGTTAAAGTTGCGGTAGGATTGTGGTAAGGGTGAGGGTTATTGAAGGGTTAAGGTTGCCGTAAGGATTGTGATGAGGGTAAATGTAGAGATAGATTGGAGGTAGGATTGTGATAAGAGTGAGGGATATTGAAGGATGAAGGTTGAGGTAGGATTGTGGTAAGGGTGAGGGATATTGAAAGATAAAGGTCGCGTTATGATTGTGGTAAGGTTGAGGGCTATTAAAGTGTTAAGGTTGCGTTAGGATTGTGGTAAGGGTGAGGATTATTGAAGGGTTAAGGTTGCGGTAGGATTGTGGTAAGGACGAGGGCTATTGGTGGGTTAATGTTGTGGTAGGGTTGTTGTAAGGGTTAATAAAGAGATAGATTTGAGGTTGGATTGTGGTAAGGGTGAGGGCTATTGAAGGGTTAAGGTCGCGGTAGGATTGTGATAAGGGTGAACGTTATTGAAAGATAAAGGTCGCGGTCATATTGTGGTAAGGTTGAGGGATATTGAAGGGTTAAGTTAGCGCTAGGATTGTGGTAAGGGTGAGGGATATTGAAGGGTTAAGGTTTTGGTCTGATTGTGATAAGGGTGAGGGCTATTGAAAGATAAAGGTCGCGGTAGGATTGTGATAAGAGTGAGCGCTATTGAAGGGTTAAGGTAGCGCTAGGATGGTGGTAAGGGTGACGGCTATTTAAGGGTTAAGGTTGCGGTAGGATTGTGGTAAGGGTTAGCGCTATTGAAAGATAAAGGTCGCGGTCATATTGTGGTAAGGTTGAGGGTTATTGAAGGGTTAAGCTAGTGTTAGGGTTGTGGTAAGGGTAAGGGCTATTGAAGGGTAAAGGTTGCGGTAGGATTGTGGTAAGGGTGAGGGTTATTGTAGGATTAAGGTTGCCGTAAGGATTGTGATGAGGGTAAATGTAGAGATAGATTGGAGGTAGGATTGTGATAAGAGTGAGGGATATTGAAGGATGAAGGTTGAGGTAGGATTGTGGTAAGGGTGAGGGATATTGAAGGGTTAAGTTAGCGCTAGGATTGTGGTAAGGGTGAGGGATATTGAAGGGTTAAGGTTGTGGTCTGATTGTGATAAGGGTGAGGGCTATTGAAAGATAAAGGTCCCGGTAGGATTGTGGTAAGGGTGAGCGCTATTGAAGGGTTAAGGTAGCGCTAGGATGGTGGTAAGGGTGACGGCTATTTAAGGGTTAAGGTTGCGGTAGGATTGTGGTAAGGGTTAGCGCTATTGAAAGATAAAGGTCGCGGTCATATTGTGGTAAGGTTGAGGGTTATTGAAGGGTTAAGCTAGTGTTAGGGTTGTGGTAAGGGTAAGGGCTATTGAAGGGTTAAGGTTGTGGTCTGATTGTGGGAAGGGTGAGGGATATTGAATGATAAAGGTTGCTGTAAGATTGTGATAAGGTTGAGGGATATTGAAGGATAAAGGTTGTGGTCGGATTGTGGGAAGGGTAAGGGATATTGAAGTATTAAGGTTGCGGTAAGATTTTGATGAGAGTTTATGTAAAGATAGATTGGAGGTAGGATTGTGATAAGGGTGAGGTTTATTCAAGGGTAAAATCGTGGTAGGATTGTGATAAGGGTGAGGGCTATTGAAGGGTTAAGGTAGTGGTAGGATTGTGGTAAGGGTGAGGGATATTGAAGGGTTAAGTTTGCGGTCGGATTGTGGTAAGGGTAAGGGCTATTGAAGGGTTAAAGTTGCGGTAGGATTGTGGTAAGGGTGAGGGTTATTGAAGGGTTAAGGTTGCCGTAAGGATTGTGATGAGGGTAAATGTAGAGATAGATTGGAGGTAGGATTGTGATAAGAGTGAGGGATATTGAAGGATGAAGGTTGAGGTAGGATTGTGGTAAGGGTGAGGGATATTGAAAGATAAAGGTCGCGTTATGATTGTGGTAAGGTTGAGGGCTATTAAAGTGTTAAGGTTGCGTTAGGATTGTGGTAAGGGTGAGGATTATTGAAGGGTTAAGGTTGCGGTAGGATTGTGGTAAGGACGAGGGCTATTGGTGGGTTAATTTTGTGGTAGGGTTGTTGTAAGGGTTAATAAAGAGATAGATTTGAGGTTGGATTGTGGTAAGGGTGAGGGCTATTGAAGGGTTAAGGTCGCGGTAGGATTGTGATAAGGGTGAGGGTTATTGAAGGGTTAAGGTTGTGGTAGGGTTGTTGTAAGGGTTAATAAAGAGATAGATTTGAGGTTGGATTGTGGTAAGGGTGGGGGCTATTGAAGGGTTAAGGTTACGGTCGGATTGTTGTGAGGACGATGGCTATTGAAGGGTTAAGGTTGTGGTCTGATTGTGGGAAGGGTGAGGGATATTGAAGGATAAAAGTTTCGGTAGGATTGTGTTAAGGATGAGGGCTATTGAAGGGTTAAGGTTGTGGTAGGGTTGTGGTAAGGGTGAGGGATATTGAAGGGTTAAGGTTGTGTTAGGGTTGTGGTAAGGGTGAGGGATATTGAAGGGTTAAGGTCGCGGTAGAATTGTGGTAAGGGTGAGGGATATTGAAGGGTTAAGGTTACGGTAGGATTGTGGTAAGGGTGAGGGCTATTGAAGGGTTAAGGTTGCGGTAGGATTTTGATGAGAGTTTATGTAAAGATAGATTGGAGCTAGGATTGTGATAAGGGTAAGGTTTATTCAGGGGTAATATCGTGGTAGGATTGTGGTAAGGTAAGGGCTATTGAAGGGTTAAGATTGCGGTAGGATTGCGGTAAGGGTGAGGGATATTGAAGGTTAAAGATCATGGTAGGATTGTGATAAGGGTGATGGCTATTGAAGGGTTAAGGTTACGGTAGGATTGCGGTAAGGGTGAGTGATATTGAAGGGTTAAGGTCGCGGTAGGATTGTGGTAAGGGTGAGGGATATTGAAGGGTTAAGGTTACGATAGGATTGTGGTAAGGGTGAGGGCTATTGAAGGGTTAAGGTCGCGGTAGGATTGTGGTAAGGGTGAGGGATATTGAAGGGTTAAGGTTACGGTCAGATTGTGGTTAGGGTGAGGGCTATTGAAGGGTTAAGGTCGCGGTAGGATTGTGGTAAGGGTGAGGGATATTGAAGGGTTAAGGTTACGGTCAGATTGTGGTAAGGGTGAGGGATATTGAAGGGTTAAGGTTACGGTAGGATTGTGGTAAGGGTGAGGGCTATTGAAGGGTTAAGGTTACGGTCGGATTTTGGTAAGGAGGAGGGCTATTGAAGGGTTAAGGTCGCGCTAGGATTGTGGTAAGGGTGAGGGATATTGAAGGGTTAAGGTTACGGTCGGATTGTGATGAGGGTTTATGTAGAGATAAATTGAAGGTTGGATTGTGGTAATGTTTCATTGTTTAGGTGCCAGATGATGAGTATTTTTTTCCTTCAAATGACTTCTTCACAATTATAAAAACACCCAGGGTGCTTATAACATGCTGAGATGAAGGCAGACCTAGTTTTTTTATAATGACCTCGACCAGCTTTCAAGGTCACATGGGTCAAACGTCTTAGTGTACTGATATTTGGCCTGTAACATGCTTAGATAAAGAGCTACTAAGTTTGATCAAATGGATGATATTGACTGACTTTCAAGGTCACATGGGTTAAATGTTTCAAACAGCTTTTTTTCAGTAACCTTAAAAGACCCAGGATGCTGATAATTGGCTACCAAGTTTGTTCGAATGAATGACTTTGACCTGTTTTCAAGGTTACACTGGTCAACTGTCTGAAAATCTGAAAGAGATTTTTTCTTGATAATCAAAATGCCTTCGGAACTGATATTTGACCTGTATCATGCTTGGATGAAGAGCTACCATTTATGTTCACATGAATGACATTTACCGACTCTCAAGGTCATAGGGATCAACTTCTTCTCAGTAACGTAAAGGTTCAGGGACTATTATTTTACTGGTATTCTGCTGGGATGAATTGATATTAAGTTAGTTTATTGACCTTCATGCAAGGTCCCATGGTTCAAAAATGTTAATAAATTTTAATTTATTTTATTCCGTATGCAACAGCATTTAAATAACTTTGCAATAACCAATGAAAAAATATATAGGTGACTGGTATTTATTTCAGATAACCGTTAAAGCCCTTGGGCCTCTTGTCTAATTTCAACATATGAAACATTGACGTCATAACAGTACATAACATACAGGTCAAACTTGGTACCTTGCTGCTGTCAATCCTATAGAGGCATACAATAAGTATAAACACAGGAATAGTTTCAAAATAGTACCCTTTGACATTAAGTTAGGCTTCATAATAAAAGTAGTGCAAAATAATTCACAATTCAGTTCATAATCTCTTCACAAGCTATTAACACCTTAACTAGAGTTTGATTTTTGAAGATCATTACAATTCTTTCATTATAACAGATTTATTCTTTATTTTTCGTTCTGCATTCCACACTTTTGCCTTAGCTGACAGTACTTTCAGTATTTTGATTTAATATGTTTTTTTTATTTTTACTATATTTTAAACAGTAAATAGAACTTCATCCTGTGGCGTATCAATATTCTATATAAGCCTTAGGCACTCTGTCCCGATCAGTATAACCGCAAATTTTAAAAATGAAATAAGACTTTTTGGAATTTCAAAAACGTAATAAAAAGAAAATTCAATGGTTTCCCATTCAATATCAAATATATTTCACTTGTATGGCAGATTTTAAAAATATTTTCACTCGTGCTACGCACTCGTGAAAATATTTAAAAGATTTGCCATACTCATGAAATATATTTGATATTTAACGGGTAACCATTGAATAGCCTCTGTTAATTTTGATTGATATATTATTTTTTAGATCGATGCACTTTATAATACCTGTAAATGGGTGTTATTCAGACCCTGGGTATGGTAATAATCACATTGTAGCTGGATGCTAATATTGACAGGGGTATGTCACATGCTATTTATAAACATTGTACGTAAATTGTTTAAGTAAGTAGGCATCCGTGTCTAGCAAAACGTTTACTTGCCCCTGCGACTTTTCTGCTAAAATTGTCAAGACTTTGGGTCCACTCTTTCTCTCATAGTTGATATCGATGAAAAAAATGATAAGCAAAACGTTATAATGAAATATTACCAAAAATATGATCCTGTAAAATATGATCCTGTAAAATGATCCTGTAAAATATGATCCTGTAGACCTTTAGCGTCTCCACACTTCAAACCTACATGTAACCACCAGGACAGGGCCCGCAATAGTTACTGAGCTTCGTGGCCTAGACTCCCGACTAGTCATTTAAAATAATCAGTTTAATTGTAATTATTACGTAAAGAGTAAGTTATAAGTTTCAACACATAACTTTAAGAAAGTGCAAGTTAAACGTCTTATTATCTCATATACATGTATATACATATACAGTTGAGATTTTAAATTACATTAATTATGTATTTCCGTGTGTAATGTTCCTGATAATCGTGACTATTGTCTACATATGTGTAAAGCACAATACTGTCTACCACCGCCGCTACAATACCTGTCTGATAGACTTGTTTAAAACCCAGCCGAGCAGGAGGTCGTTATGTTATCGCTAGCTGGCACACCTGTTCAATCCACCCGGTGGGGACACATCTTGAGCTCGTGCTCCTAGATACCCCCAGACATTTCATACCCCACACACTATTTAGAATGGTCTATATAGTGTAAATAAACATAACTTACGTGTCGAGCAAACTGGCTGGAGAAAGGTAAGATCTGATATCGAGTAGGTAAGACAGTAGCACCTGGGAAACAGCGATCTCTCGGGTTGCTATATATATGTAAACAAATCACACAGGGGAGATCACTCCCGGGTAACTGGGTGAAAGTGCATACTCGGTATGTTCGTTTGTAGACATTACAGCCAAGGCTTTGTATGTATATGCCCATATTACCATATTCGTTTATTACACTTTTCGATTTCCCTTAAATAAAATGTTTTAATTGGTCGGTATACAATAAACAGGACATATGAATATGTATTAAACGTTTTAAAAGGACAAATATAGATAATGTTAATGTAATTACATTGCCTGTTTGTAGTAAATATTTTGACAAACAGTGGTATGTATGCCGATGAAATGACTTATGTCGAAGAAAGCTACACACCAAAAAAAACTAGTCAGCAAGTATTTGTACACAGACACCTCAGAACATTATCACAAAATAAAGTTAAAAATAAATTATGAAATGCATAACAATATTACAATAAAGATAAGATAAATAGGATACTTATGTGGCTGTCACGTTGAAAAATGGGATACATGAGTATATTTTGTTATAAATTAAGAAATACGTTCGTCAGGAATGTGACTAAAGCAGATTTTGTTTCCTTGTCGAGATTACGTATGTATGTATATACTAGAGTTAAAATCGAGAACTACTTGTATCAATTCCTACACTGTTTTTCGTTGTAACACACATGACTTTGTATTGTTAAAACTTACGAACAACATTTAAATGATATAGCACTTTGTGATGCACACTAGTAAAGCACTCGCTGAACCTTCCCCGAGATACAACGCCGTAAAAACCGGCACTGAAAATATCTCCTATCTACTTCGTTTCAAGTTTAAGTTTTATTCAAACTTTGGGCCATTTGACCCATCACTATACAGTGTACAATGCATTTTACAAAATCATAGATAATAATCAAAGGAAATAATGGACAAAGTGAAAAGAGTGGAGACAGTGTTGATCAATTATGGTAATCTTAATGTGTTTGCCTCATAGATGAATTTACCCAGTAAACATAGTTCTTTAATATTGTGGACACTCAATAGCTGATAAACTTTGAATACAGATGTTTTTTTTCCAGTAATATTTTTTGATAAATTTAGTTCTGATATTTTGAAATTTAGAACAAACTAATGAAAAATGATACTCGTCCTCCACTTCAGATGTGGATATACATTCTTTACAATACCTACGTTCTCTAGGTGTGTTATTATACCTTCTGTATGGATTTAACAAAAGTTCACCAAGACCTAGATTGTTTAATTCATCTCTTACTGCTGTATTCCAGTAAAAATTATTTTTACTACAAAATTTCAATAAATATTTAAATGTAGTGGATAAAATACAATTTTCAGATTTCAAAATCTTAAAAAATAGTTTATCATTCTAATTTTTTTCATCCAAATTAAAGGTAAACGATCTAATTCAAGATATACCATATTGTTATTGGCCGATTTCTTAACTTTCATTAATATCTTATAAAAATCAAGATGAACTTGTTCAATATCTGAAGCTTTGTGAATACACCATTTTCACTCGCGAAGAAAAGGATACTTCCTACATATGTATCGAAAAGATGGAGCATACTTTTAATATTTATGTTTAATGTTGAACAATTCGAAAACAGTGCAAACATAGCCTTTCACCCTTGTACAGCTAGTTGCTTTTGGATAGAACTGAATTTGTTGTTGTAATTTAAAATAATACCAAGGTAAGGAAACTGATTAACACATTCAACTTTGCTTCCTTTGTAATACATTTTCTAAAAACTACGATTTTAGTTTTTCAATATTTACTTTTAAATTCCATTCAGTACAATACTTTTCTAAATTGACAATCATATCTTGGAGGCCTTCTACGGTCTCGGAGAATAAAACTAAGTCATCAGCATATAACATAAGATACAAACTGAGTTCCTCAAATTCATAACTACCCTTACATTGTTGTATAAAATAGGATTCAAAATAATTTATATACAGCGAAAAAAATATCGGTGACAAAATTTCACCTTGTAATAATCCAACTCTGTTCTAGAAGAAATCAGACAATTTTCCATTTACTTTAACACAAGATTTCACATGAGAATATATGAACATACAGGATTTTGGCCACGATTTTTCATAATTTCATATTTTAATCTCATTTGATGCAACAATACGTGTAGTGACCGATACCCCGTCTCCCTCGGTGTTGGGAAAATAGACAGGCTAGGTGACTTTAAGGAAAAAGACTATAACCCCTATCACAACAAACTACCCTGTAGGAAAATTTAACAAAATGTTGGCGTTCAAAATACACCCGTACTGATAAATCTAAAGAATTCCAGCTACATCGAAGAGAAAGCCCAAATAGCGAATCTCTATAATCACTGTTATTTCTAAGAGTGTATCTGTTATTTTCTGAAATAGTAGGTGATAGGAGATCGTTCATATAATCTGGTTTTGATTTGTTATGCATTTTATATAAAAGTTGAAGTTCTCTACGTTTTCGACGATTGGAAAGAGTTTCTAAACCAGTTTCAAAATGTAAGTCTTCAATACTGGCATATGAAGGAAGTCCTGATATAATTAGAGCAGCTTCTCTTTGGGCTTTCTCTAACTTTTCCGATTCAAACTTAGTACAACCATCCCATAGCTCACAAGCAAATTCTAAAACTGGTAAAATGAATGACTTGTAAATGTGTAAGAGCCTATTCCTAATTAACAAATATTTCAATCTTCGTAACACATTAATTTTCTTCATTACAGAACTATAAATCGCATTGATATGATCCCCCCACTTGGCATTTGAATTAAGAGTTACTCCTAAATGTTTATGGTGGTCTGTAAAATCTAAATCATTTCCATCAAATTTTAAATCTAAATCCTCATCTATGTCAGTTAAGATAGAAATAAATATTACCTCTGTTTTGTCTGGATTAAATGTTACCAACCACCTTTTGGACCAACAATTTAAAGACTCAAGATCCCTATTCAAAGTTGTTTGGTTTCTATACAGAATGAGGATGACTGTACATATGTAATAAAGAAGAATCATCTGCAAAAAGACGAGCAGCTGACTCTGTCACAACACCGGCGAACTCATCCCTACGAACGTGGAACTACACTACCTGCCACCCAACACCACTGCACACATTCAACCCATGGACGCTGGAATTACCGTACCTTCAATGCCTACTACAGGAAACAGCTTGTTCGTCACTACATTAACTGCGCCGAGAACGACGACCCACAGAGAGTTGACCTCCGTCAGGCACTACAGATGGTGAAGACAGCTTGGGACACTGTTGCGTCGACTACAATCAACAACTGTTACAAGCACGTGCAGATAGTACCACAGCTCACCTCAACTATGGACTTCGACGAGGAGGATGAACTACCCCTCAGCAGATTCTTAGATGATGAAGGCGACGACGATGACGACATTCCGATAAACCAACTTCGACAGCTGATGAGGAAACTTCCAACCAAACCAACTATGACTGCGCAGGAATATCTGAACATCGACTACACTGAGGCAACAGGAACCAGTCTTCATGATGACGACATCATCGACCTGGTGAGACGCGATGAAGTGACCACAACGTGCAGCGATGAGGAAGATGACGACATACCAGAACCACAACCCGTCACCGTAAAGCAAGCGAAAGCCAGCTTATCAGCTTTGATCACCTACTTCGAGCAGCCGACCTCTACAACTCAGCAGTCCGAGACCAACATTCGAGCCCTTGACAGTTTGATCCCGATGCAACAACTTCTGTTGGACCGAACCATGAAAGAAGGCAGACAAACGACGCTGATGGACTTTTTCAAGAAATAGTGTGGCATTAGAAAGTGAATTTGTGTTAATAATGACAATATTTAAAACTGATGATTTCGAAAATTTGTTTCCGTTTACAGGTTTTGTTTCAGAATGATAATGACATTGATATTATTCAGTACTGATAAGTTGTATTAATGTTTCAGGTTTTTATAGAATGACAACGATCTTTGATAGTTGTTGCAATGCTAATATTGTTTTAATGTTCAGTGCTCATATTGCGAATAATAGAGAAAAAGAACATTTTATTATTTAAGTATGATATCGGAATGGTATTTGATGCAGTGCTGATATTGTTTTGATAGTTAGTGCTTATGTTGAAAATAAAAAACACATTTCTTTGCAGGATAACAATGATATTGAATTTATGCAGTGCTTGTATTGTTTTATTGTTTAGTGCTTCCAGAAACAAAAATGGTCTAATACTGTATTGCAAATAAAAAATAAAATGAAAAAAAGACATACGCGTGAACAACCACGTGTTTGTTAATACGGTTTGTATGTTTCCCATTTTTATCCGTTTGAGTTTTTTATTTAAAATGTGTTTTATTTAAGTCGAAAAACCCATGCAACTTACATTACATATAAATAATGTTTTATTCGATTTGATGCCTGAATAAATACGTAACTCTAAACTCTAAACAAACTGGATGATTCGCAATCCGGACAAAATTGTGATGGAACCAAGGTGTCCGGATTAACGAGGTTCGACTGTAGTTGGAAATGAATGGTCAGATCGGTATCCAGATTCTATATTAGACTTATTTGTACTCGAAATCAAATTATCAGATATGAGAAAAAAATCTAAACGTGCTTGCCTTAAAGGGGCATCCCGGGGAAGTCTTCAATGAAGTTCTTGAATGTACATGCTGTCTGCACTACCAGATACATTTTCCTGTTATTTCAATATTCAAAGTCCACTCAAAATGTCTTTATTAGCCACTTGCAAAATTGCATTCCTCGGGAAAGCCCGATAAAAATAGCGCTGATCACGCGTCAATCAAGTGACTTTTTTTGTCGCAAGTCGACGAGGGGCCCAAAGGGAGGGGACGCGTAATGTATAGGTCCGATGATGAACCAGACACAAAGTCCGTGTATAAATTTATTGAATCACATTCACATTAATAATCTGACGTTAATTACACACAATATTCATATGAAGAAATTTATGTCGACATCTCTGCCTCATTTAGTACCTGACTGAAACCGATGCAAATGGGTACATTATACAACCATGCATCGCCAGAAACCCACACGACACTGCACTCTTACATTGTGTGTCATGTGGGTTTCCGACGATGACAACCATAGGGCAAACGTTAATTTCTGTAAAAAGTTATCTTCACAAATCCTCATTTAGAACCATTTCACAAAAGGTGTGCATGCATTGCAAAGTACAAAAATAAAATGAAATGATTCCGATTTTTTTTTTATACAACTCGATGTCTAAAAGATTTTTTTCAGACTATCTATATATTCATCTAAAATCTATCCAACTTTCAGCGTCAACATACTTTAACACTTACAATTATGCATCACAGAAGTCCGTGCACTCATATGACGCACCACGCACTAAACATGTAGAATACATGTATAATATATATATCAAATTTGGAACTTGTCGAGAAGATAATTGTCCAATACTTAATCCATTTATATATGTTATGATAGCTCCGTTTTCATTTACTTTTTTATGTACATTTAAAGGTTCGTTAACATTTTCAGCACAACTGCAGACATGGGACATACATGTATATGAGGCTTTTTTTAAATTAATGCCTTCACTTATATAATGCATATATTTTGATCAAATGCAATACCGGGGTCCAAACCCTATACTTTTTGCACAATCCGTATTTTATAGATTAGGTATGACAAGCATTTTTTATCCGCACACATGATGACATAAATTTTTTCATTTTGTCCAAATTGAATCTGTATACATTAAACTCAATCGCACCTGTACCGGCGTTTTACAACGTAACCCCCCCTCCCCCTCCCCCATACGGTTTTTCTTGTATGTGAAAAGGTCTTTCTCTTCAGCAATATAATTCAATAATGCCGTTTTACTGGAATATTATAAAGGGAATATTACAAAACACGCTTTCAAGTTTTACACACGCATTTCACGGAACAGAGGAATAAAGAGTTATCCCTTGGGAGGCCCATAAACCGAATCAAAACTGTGTCAGCGGCTATCCAGAAGAAAACTGTAACATGCAAACAATTGGGCTGTTCGTCTATCCCTTGAATACTTCCCATCCCTCATTATGCTTCCGTAATACAATCCTTACGCTAAAGTTTGACCATTCGGCCACTTTTCGCCTGGTAGTTACATGTAGGTCACGCGGACCGCCATTTTTTGTTTACCGATGTAGCTTGTTATGCGCATGCGTTATCATATGTGACGCAAAAAAAAATTCATGTCCAAATCGTTGATCAACGAATAGTGATTCCCTTTTTTAATTATTAATTAAAGTTTTTGAGAACATATTTCAGCGTTAATCACCAATTGATTTTCTACAAGATTATACATTTATTTCATATATACAATAATTCTAAATAAGCATAAAAATACAGTTTTACCGTGATGCCTCTTTAAAGATTACTTTTCTTCCAAGTATATCTTCTTACATCATCATGTTGCTATCTATATATATCTATTAATGCTATGTTGTCCGCTATTTCTAAAACCTTTTCTCTAGCTTCAGATGTATTAAGATTCTTGTAATTTTTATCATAATCAAACTTCGGATCCATTACTAGATTAAAATCCCCACAAATAATAGCATAAGTATTGCCAAACTCTTCAATAGTTTCTGATATAATATTATAAAATCCGGGTTTGTCTTTATTTGGACCATACACATTGATAAGAGTAATTCTGAAAGATTCTACCTCTATATATAAGGCTAAAAAAGACGACAATATACATTGTAGAAAAGTCGACAGTCGACCTTATACATAAGAAAAACGACCTTATACATTGTAGAAAAGTCGACCTTATACATTGTAGAAAAGTCGACCTTATACATTGTAGAAAAGTCGATCGTATACTGTAACATTAGAAAGACGACCATATACCTTGTAGAAAAGTCGACAGTCGACCTTATACATTAGAAAGACTACTTATAAAATGTAGAAAAGTCGGCCTGATACATTGTAGAACAGTCGACCTTATACAATGTAGAAAAGTCGACCTTATACATTGTAGAAAATTAGACCTTTGACAATGTAGTAAAGTCAACTTTATACATCGTAGGAAAGTCAACTTTAAACGTTGTAGAAAAGTTCATCTTTTACATTGTAGAAAAGTTCATCTTTTACATTGTAGAAAAGTCCATCTTATACATTGTAGAAAAGTCGACAGTCGACCTTATACATTGTAGAAAAGTCAAGCTTATACATTGTAGAAAAGTCGACTTTATACATTGTAGAAAAGTCCACCTTATATATTGTAGAAAAGTTCATCTTTTACATTGTAGAAAAGTCCATCTTATACATTGTAGAAAAGTCGACAGTCGACCTTATACATTGTAGAAAAGTCGACTTTATACATTGTAGAAAAGTCCACCTTATATATTGTAGAAAAGTCCACCTTATACATTGTAGAAAAGTCGACTTTATACATTGTAGAAAAATCCACCTCATATTTTGTAGAAAAGTCAACATTATACATTGTAGAAAAGTCGACTTTATACATTGTAGAAAAGTCCACCTTATATATTGTAGAAAAGTCCACCTTATACATTGTAGAAAAGTCGACTTTATACATTGTAGAAAAATCCACCTTATATATTGTAGAAAAGTCAACATTATACATTGTAGAAAAGTCGACTTTATACATTGTAGAAAAGTCCACCTTATACATTGTAGAAAAGTCCACCTAAGATATTGTAGAAAAGTCCACCTTATACATTGTAGAAAAGTCCACCTTATACATTGTAGAAAAGTCCACCGTTCACAATGAAGAAAACTCGACCTTATACATCGTATAAAAGTCGACCTTATACAAGGTTGAAAAAAACGACCATATACATCGTAGTAAAGTCGACCTTATACATTGTAGAAAGGTCCACCGCTTACAATGTAGAAAAGTCGACCTAAAACATCATAATTACATAAAAGTCGACCTTATCCATCGTAGAAAAGTCGACGCTATATATAGTAGAAAAGTCGACCTTATACATTGTAGAAAAGTCAACCTTATACATTAGAACATTAGAAAGACGACATTATACAATGTAGAAAAGTCCACCTTATACATTGTAGAAAAGTCGATTTTATACATTGTAGAAAAGTCCACCTTATACATTGTAGAAAAGTCCACCTTACACATTGTGGAAAAGTCCACCGTATACAATGAAGAAAAGTCGACTTTATACATCGTAGATAAGTCGAAAGGTACACCATACATATGTCTACACACTATGTGTCCTTAACTTACAGGTAGGTACACCATACGTATTTCTACATACTATATGTCCTTAACTTACAGGTAGGTACACCATACATATGTCTACACACTATGTGTCCTTAGCTTACAGGTAGGTACACCATACATATGTTTACACACTATGTGTCCTTAACTTACAGGTAGGTACACCATACGTATGTCTACACACTATATGTCCTTAACTTACAGGTAGGTACACCATACATATGTCTACACACTATATGTCCTTAACTTACAGGTAGATACACCATACATATGTCTACACAATATGTGTCCTTAACTTACAGGTAGGTTCATCATACATATGTCTACACACTATATGTCCTTGACTTACAGGTAGGTACACCATACGTATGTCTACATACTATGTGTCCTTAACTTACAGGTAGGTTCATCATACATATGTCTACACACTATATGTCCTTAACTTACAGGTAGATACACCATACATATTTCTACATACTATGTGTCCTTAACTTACAGGTAGATACACCATACATATGTCTACACACTATGTGTCCTTAACTTACAGGTAGGTACACCATACGTATGTCTACACACTACATGTCCTTGACGTACAGGTAGTCACACCATACATATGTCTACACACTATGTGTCCTTAACTTACAGGTACAGCATACATATGTCTACACATTATGTGTCCTTAACTTACAGGTACACCATACATATGTCTACACACTATATCTCCTTAACTTACAGGTACACCATACATATGTCTACACACTATATCTCCTTAACTTACAGGTATACCATACATATGTTTACATACTATGTGTCCTTAACTTACAGGTACACCATACATATGTTTACATACTGTATGTGTCCTTAACTTACAGGTACACCATAGATATGTTTACACACTGTATGTCCTTGACTTACAGGTAGGTACACCATACATATGTCTACACACTATATCTCCTTAACTTACAGGTACACCATACATATGTTTACATACTATGTGTCCTTGACTTACAGGTAGGTTCATCATACGTATGTCTACACACTATATGTCCTTAACTTACAGGTAGGTACACCATACATATGTCTACACACTATGTGTCCTTAACTTACAGGTAGGTACACCATACGTATGTCTACACACTATATGTCCTTAACTTACAGGTAGATACACCATACATATTTCTACATACTATGTGTCCTTAACTTACAGGTAGATACACCATACATATGTCTACACACTATATGTCCTTGACGTACAGGTAGTCACACCATACATATGTCTACACACTATGTGTCCTTAACATACAGGTACACCATACATATGTCTACACACTATATGACCTTAACTTACAGGTAGGTACACCATACATATGTCTACACACTATATGTCCTGAACTTAAGGTAGGTACACCATACATATGTCTACACACTATATGTCCTTAACATACAGATAGGTACACCATACATATGTCTATACACTATATGTCCTTGACTTACTGGTAGGTACACCATACCTATGTCTACACACTATGTGTTCTTAACATACAGATAGGTACACCATACATATATCTACACACTATATGTCCTTGACTTACTGGTAGGTACACCATACCTATGTCTACACACTATGTGTTCTTAACTTACAGTTAGGTACACCATACATATGTCTACACACTATGTGTCCTTGACTTACAGTTAGGTACACCATACATATGTCTACACACTATGTGTCCTTGACTTACAGGTACACCATACATATGTCTACACACTATATGTCCTTGACTTACAGTTAGGTACACCATACATATGTCTACACACTATATGTCCTTAACTTACAGGTACACCATACATATGTCTACACAATATGTGTCCTTAACTTACAGGTAGGTACACCATACATATGTCTACACACTATTTGTCCTTAACTTACAGGTAGGTACACCATACATATGTTAACACTATGTGTCCTTAACTTACAGGTAGGATCATCATACATATGTCTACACACTATATGTCCTTAACTTACAGGTAGATACACCATGCATATTTCTACACACTATGTGTCCTTAACTTACAGGTAGGTACACCATACATATGTTTACACACTATGTGTCCTTAACTTACAGGTAGGTACACCATACATATGTCTACACACTATATGACCTTAACTTACAGGTAGGTACACCATACATATGTCTACACAATATATGTCCTTAACTTACAGGTAGATACACCATACATATGTCTACACACTATGTGTCCTTGACTTACAGTTAGGTACACCATACATATGTCTACACACTATGTGTCCTTGACTTACAGTTAGGTACACCATACATATGACTACACACTATGTGTCCTTGACTTACAGTTAGGTACACCATACATATGTCTACACACTATGTGTCCTTGACTTAGAGGTACACCATACATATGACTACACACTATGTGTCCTTGACTTACAGTTAGGTACACCATACATATGTCTACACACTTTATGTCCTTGACTTACAGGTACACCATACATATGTCTACACAATATGTGTCCTTAACTTACAGGTAGGTACACCATACATATGTCTACACACTATATGTCCTTAACTTACAGGTAGATACACCATACATATGTCTACACACTATATGTCCTTGACTTACAGGTAGGTACACCATACATATGTCTACACACTATATGTCCTTGACTTACAGGTAGGTACACCATACATATGTCTACACACTATATGTCCTTAACTTACAGGTAGATACACCATACATATGTCTACACACTATATGTCCTTAACTTACAGGTAGGTACACCATACATATGTCTACACACTATATGTCCTTGACTTACAGGTACACCATACATATGTCTACACAATATGTGTCCTTAACTTACAGTTAGGTACACCATACATATGTCTACACACTATGTGTCCTTGACTTACAGGTACACCATACATATGTCTATACATTATGTGTCCTTGACTTACAGGTAGGTACACCATACATATGTCTACACAATTTGTGTCCTTAACTTACAGGTAGATACACCATACATATGCTAACACTATGTGTCCTTAACCTACAGGTAGGTTCATCATACATATGTCTACAGACTTTGTGTCCTTAACTTACAGGTAGGTACACCATACATATGTCTACACACTATATGTCCTTAACTTACAGGTAGATACACCATACATATTTCTACACACTATGTGTCCTTAATTTACTGGTAGGTACACCATACCTATGTTTACACACTATGTGTCCTTAACATACAGGTAGGTACACCATACATATATCTACACACTATGTGTCCTTAACTTACAGGTAGGTACACCATACGTATGTCTACACACTATATGTCCTTAACTTACAGGTAGATACACCATACATATTTCTACATACTATGTGTCCTTAACTTACAGGTAGATACACCATACATATGTCTACACACTATATGTCCTTGACGTACAGGTAGTCACACCATACATATGTCTACACACTATGTGTCCTTAACATACAGGTACACCATACATATGTCTCCACACTATATGTCCCTAACTTACAGGTACACCATACATATGTCTACATACTATATGTCTTGAACTTAAGGTAGGTACACCATACATATGTCTACACACTATATGTCCTTAACTTACAGGTAGATACACCATGCATATTTCTACACACTATGTGTCCTTAACTTACAGGTAGATACACCATGCATATTTCTACACACTATGTGTCCTTAACTTACAGGTAGGTACACCAAACATATGTTTACACACTATGTGTCCTTAACTTACAGGTAGATACATCTTGCATATTTCTACACACTATGTGTCCTTAACTTACAGGTAGGAACACCAAACATATGTCTACACACTATGTGTCCTTAACTTACATGTAGGTACACCATACGTATGTCTACACACTATATGTCCTTAACTTACAGGTAGATACACCATACATATGTTCACACACTATATGTCCTTAACTTACAAGTAGATACACCATACATATTTCTACATACTATGTGTCCTTAACTTACAGGTAGATATACCATACATATGTCTGCACACTATATGTCCTTGACGTACAGGTAGGTACACCATACATATGTCTACACACTGTATGTCCTTGAATTACAAGTAGGTACACCATAGATATGTCTTCACACTGTATATCCTTGAATTACAAGTAGGTACACCATACATATATCTACACACTATATGTCCTTGACTAACAGGTAGTCACACCATACATATGTCTACACACTATGTGTCCTTAACATACAGGTACACCATACATATGTCTACACACTCTATGTCCTTAACTTACAGGTAGGTACACCATACATATGTCTACACACTATATGTCCTTAACATAGAGGTAGGTACACCATACATATGTCTACACACTATATGTCCTTGACGTACAGGTAGGTACACCATACATATGTCTACACACTATATCTCCTTAACTTACAGGTACACCATACATATGTCTATACACTATATGTCCTTGACTTACTGGTAGGTACACCATACATATGTCTACACACTATGTGTCCTTGACGTACAGGTAGGTACACCATACATATGTCTACACACTATATCTCCTTAACTTACAGGTACAGCATACACATGTCTACACACTATATGTCCTTGACTTACAGGTACAGCATACATATGTCTACACACTATGTGTCCTTGACGTACAGGTAGGTACACCATACATATGTCTACACACTATATCTCCTTAACTTACAGGTACAGCATACATATGTCTACACACTATGTGTCCTTGACTTACAGGTACAGCATACATATGTCTACACACTATGTGTCCTTGACTTACAGGTAGGTACACCATACATATGTCTACACACTATGTGTCCTTAACTTACAGGTAGGTACACCATACATATGTCTACACACTATATGTCCTTAACTTACAGGTACACCATACATATGTCTACACACTATATCTCCTTAACTTACAGGTACACCATACATATGTCTACACATTATGTGTCCTTGACTTACAGGTAGGTACACCATACATATGTCTACACAATATGTGTCCTTAACTTACAGGTAGGTACACCATACATATGTCTACACACTATTTGTCCTTAACTTACAGGTAGGTACACCATACATATGTTAACACTATGTGTCCTTAACTTACAGGTAGGATCATCATACATATGTCTACACACTATATGTCCTTAACTTACAGGTAGATACACCATGCATATTTCTACACACTATGTGTCCTTAACTTACAGGTAGGTACACCATACATATGTCTACACACTATATGTCCTTAACTTACAGGTAGGCTCATCATACATATGTCTACACACTATGTGTCCTTAACTTACAGGTAGGTACACCATACATATGTCTACACACTATATGTCCTTAACTTACAGGTAGGTACACCAAACATATGTTTACACACTATATGTCCTTAACTTACAGGTAGATACACCATAGATATGTCTACACACTATGTGTCCTTAACTTACATGAAGGTACACCATACATATATCTACACACTATGTGTCCTTAACTTACAGGTAGGTACACCATACGTATGTCTACACACTATGTGTCCTTAACTTACAGGTAGGTACACCATACATATGTCTACACACTATGTGTCCTTAACTTACAGGTAGGTACACCATACATATATCTACACACTATGTGTCCTTAACTTACAGGTAGGTACACCATACGTATGTCTACACACTATGTGTCCTTAACTTACAGGTAGGTACACCATACATATGTCTACACACTATATGTCCTTGAATTACAAGTAGGTACACCATACATATGTCTACACACTATGTGTCCTTGACTTACAAGTAGGTACACCATACATATATCTACACACTATGTGTCCTTAACTTACAGGTAGGTACACCATACATATGTCTACACACTATATGTCCTTAACTTACAAGTAGGTACACCATACATATATCTACACACTATGTGTCCTTAACTTACAGGTAGGTACACCAAACATATGTCTACACACTATATGTCCTTAACTTACAGGTAGATACACCATACATATGTCTACACACTATGTGTCCTTAACTTACAGGTAGGTACACCAAACATATGTTTACACACTATGTGTCCTTAACTTACAGGTAGGTACACCATACATATGTCTACACACTATATGTCCTTGACGTACAGGTAGGTACACCATACATATGTCTACACACTGTATGTCCTTGACTTACAGGTAAGTACACCATATATATGTCTATACACTATATGTCCTTGACTTACAGGTAGTCACACCATACATATGTCTACACACTATGTGTCCTTAACATACAGGTACACCATACATATGTCTACACACTCTATGTCCTTAACTTACAGGTAGGTACACCATACATATGTCTACACACTATATGTCCTTAACATAGAGGTAGGTACACCATACATATGTCTACACACTATATGTCCTTGACTTACAGGTAGGTACACCATACCTATGTCTACACACTATGTGTCCTTAACTTACAGTTAGGTACACCATACATATGTCTACACACTATGTGTACTTAACTTACAGTTAGGTACACCATACATATGTCTACACACTATGTGTCCTTGACTTACAGGTACAGCATACATATGCCTACACACTATGTGTCCTTAACTTACAGTTAGGTACACCATACATATGTCTACACACTATATCTCCTTAACTTACAGGTACACCATACATATGTCTACACACTATATGTCCTTGACGTACAGGTAGGTACACCATACATATGTCTACACACTGTATGTCCTTGACTTACAGGTAAGTACACCATATATATGTCTATACACTATATGTCCTTGACTTACAGGTAGTCACACCATACATATGTCTACACACTATGTGTCCTTAACATACAGGTACACCATACATATGTCTACACACTCTATGTCCTTAACTTACAGGTAGGTACACAATACATATGTCTACACACTATATGCCCTTAACATAGAGGTAGGTACACCATACATATGTCTACACACTATATGTCCTTGACTTACAGGTAGGTACACCATACATATGTCTACACACTATGTGTCCTTAACTTACAGTTAGGTACACCATACATATGTCTACACACTATGTGTCCTTGACTTACAGGTACAGCATACATATGCCTACACACTATGTGTCCTTAACTTACAGTTAGGTACACCATACATATGTCTACACACTATATCTCCTTAACTTACAGGTACACCATACATATGTCTACACACTATATGTCCTTAACTTAAGGTAGTTACACCATACATATGTCTACACACTATATGTCCTTAACATACAGGTAGGTACACCGTACATATGTCTATACACTATATGTCCTTGACTTACAGGTAGGTACACCATACATATGTCTACACACTATGTGTCCTTGACTTACAGTTAGGTACACCATACATATGTCTACACACTATGTGTCCTTGACTTACAGGTACACCATACATATGTCTACACACTATGTGTCCTTGACTTACAGTTAGGTACACCATACATATGTCTACACACTATGTGTCCTTGACTTACAGGTACACCATACATATGTCTACACACTATGTGTCCTTGACTTACAGGTAGGTACACCATACATATGTCTACACACTATATCTCCTTAACTTACAGGTACACCATACATATGTCTACACAATATGTGTCCTTAACTTACAGGTAGGTACACCATACATATGTCTACACACTATATGTCCTTAACATACAGGTAGGTACACCATACATATGTCTACACACTATGTGTCCTTGACTTACAGGTAGGTACACCATACATATGTTAACACTATATGTCCTTAACTTACAGGTAGATACACCATACATATTTCTACACACTATGTGTCCTTAACTTACAGGTAGGTACACCAAACATATGTTTACACACTATGTGTCCTTAACTTACAGGTAGGTACACTATACGTATGTCTACACACTATATGTCCTTAACTTACAGGTAGATACACCATACATATTTCTACATACTATGTGTCCTTAACTTACAGGTAGATACACCATACATATGTCTACACACTATATGTCCTTGACGTACAGGTAGGTACACCGTACATATGTCTACACACTATATGTCCTTGACTTACAGGTAGGTACACCATACATATGTCTTCACACTGTATATCCTTGAATTACAAGTAGGTACACCATAGATATGTCTACACACTATATGTCCTTGACTTACAGGTAGGTACACCACACATATGTTTACACACTATATGTCCTTAACTTACAGGTAAATACACCATACATATGTCTACACACTATGTGTCCTTAACTTACAGGTAGGTACACCAAACATATGTTTACACACTATATGTCCTTAACTTACAGGTAGATACACCATAGATATGTCTACACACTATGTGTCCTTAACTTACATGTAGGTACACCATACATATATCTACACACTATGTGTCCTTAACTTACAGGTAGGTACACCATACGTATGTCTACACACTATGTGTCCTTAACTTACAGGTAGATACACCATACATATTTCTACATACTATGTGTCCTTAACTTACAGGTAGATATACCATACATATGTCTACACACTATATGTCCTTGACGTACAGGTAGGTACACCATATATATGTCTTCACACTGTATATCCTTGAATTACAAGTAGGTACACCATACATATGTCTACACACTGTATATCCTTGAATTACAAGTAGGTACACCATACATATGTCTACACACTGTATGTCCTTGACTTACAGGTAGGTACACCATATATATGTCTTCACACTGTATATCCTTGAATTACAAGTAGGTACACCATACATATGTCTACACACTGTATATCCTTGAATTACAAGTAGGTACACCATAGATATGTCTACACACTATATGTCCTTGACTTACAGGTAAGTACACCATACATATGTCTACACACTATATGTCCTTGACGTACAGGTAGGTACACCATACATATGTCTTCACACTGTATATCCTTGAATTACAAGTAGGTACACCATACATATGTCTACACACTGTATGTCCTTGACTTACAGGTAAGTACACCATATATATGTCTATACACTATATGTCCTTGACTTACAGGTAGTCACACCATACATATGTCTACACACTATGTGTCCTTAACATACAGGTACACCATACATATGTCTACACACTCTATGTCCTTAACTTACAGGTAGGTACACCATACATATGTCTACACATTATATGTCCTTAACATAGAGGTAGGTACACAATACATATGTCTACACACTATATGTCCTTGACTTACAGGTAGGTACACCATACCTATGTCTACACACTATGTGTCCTTAACTTACAGTTAGGTACACCATATATATGTCTACACACTATGTGTACTTAACTTACAGTTAGGTACACCATACATATGTCTACACACTATGTGTCCTTGACTTACAGGTACAGCATACATATGTCTACACACTATGTGTCCTTAACTTACAGTTAGGTACACCATACATATGTCTACACACTATATCTCCTTAACTTACAGGTACACCATACATATGTCTACACACTATATGTCCTTAACTTAAGGTAGTTACACCATACATATGTCTACACACTATATGTCCTTAACATACAGGTAGGTACACCGTACATATGTCTATACACTATATGTCCTTGACTTACAGGTAGGTACAACATACCTATGTCTACACACTATATGTCCTTAACTTAAGGTAGTTACACCATACATATGTCTACACACTATATGTCCTTAACTTACAGGTAGATACACCATACATATGTCTACACACTATGTGTCCTTAACTTACAGGTAGGTACACCAAACATATGTTTACACACTATGTGTCCTTAACTTACAGGTAGAGACACCATACATATGTCTACACACTATATGTCCTTGACGTACAGGTAGGTACACCATACATATGTCTACACACTGTATGTCCTTGACTTACAGGTAAGTACACCGTACATATGTCTATACACTATATGTCCTTGACTTACAGGTAGGTACAACATACCTATGTCTACACACTATATGTCCTTAACTTAAGGTAGTTACACCATACATATGTCTACACACTATATGTCCTTAACTTACAGGTAGATACACCATACATATGTCTACACACTATGTGTCCTTAACTTACAGGTAGGTACACCAAACATATGTTTACACACTATGTGTCCTTAACTTACAGTTAGGTACACCATACATATGTCTACACACTATGTGTCCTTAACATACAGGTACACCATACATATGTCTACACACTCTATGTCCTTAACTTACAGGTAGGTACACCATACATATGTCTACACACTATATGTCCTTAACATAGAGGTAGGTACACCATACATATGTCTACACACTATATGTCCTTGACTTACAGGTAGGTACACCATACCTATGTCTACACACTATGTGTCCTTAACTTACAGTTAGGTACACCATACATATGTCTACACACTATGTGTACTTAACTTACAGTTAGGTACACCATACATATGTCTACACACTATGTGTCCTTGACTTACAGGTACAGCATACATATGCCTACACACTATGTGTCCTTAACTTACAGTTAGGTACACCATACATATGTCTACACACTATATCTCCTTAACTTACAGGTACACCATACATATGTCTACACACTATATGTCCTTGACGTACAGGTAGGTACACCATACATATGTCTACACACTGTATGTCCTTGACTTACAGGTAAGTACACCATATATATGTCTATACACTATATGTCCTTGACTTACAGGTAGTCACACCATACATATGTCTACACACTATGTGTCCTTAACATACAGGTACACCATACATATGTCTACACACTCTATGTCCTTAACTTACAGGTAGGTACACAATACATATGTCTACACACTATATGTCCTTAACATAGAGGTAGGTACACCATACATATGTCTACACACTATATGTCCTTGACTTACAGGTAGGTACACCATACCTATGTCTACACACTATGTGTCCTTAACTTACAGTTAGGTACACCATACATATGTCTACACACTATGTGTACTTAACTTACAGTTAGGTACACCATACATATGTCTACACACTATGTGTCCTTGACTTACAGGTACAGCATACATATGCCTACACACTATGTGTCCTTAACTTACAGTTAGGTACACCATACATATGTCTACACACTATATCTCCTTAACTTACAGGTACACCATACATATGTCTACACACTATATGTCCTTAACTTAAGGTAGTTACACCATACATATGTCTACACACTATATGTCCTTAACATACAGGTAGGTACACCGTACATATCTCTATACACTATATGTCCTTGACTTACAGGTAGGTACACCATACATATGTCTACACACTATGTGTCCTTGACTTACAGTTAGGTACACCATACATATGTCTACACACTATGTGTCCTTGACTTACAGGTACACCATACATATGTCTACACACTATGTGTCCTTGACTTACAGTTAGGTACACCATACATATGTCTACACACTATGTGTCCTTGACTTACAGGTACACCATACATATGTCTACACACTATGTGTCCTTGACTTACAGGTAGGTACACCATACATATGTCTACACACTATATCTCCTTAACTTACAGGTACACCATACATATGTCTACACAATATGTGTCCTTAACTTACAGGTAGGTACACCATACATATGTCTACACACTATATGTCCTTAACATACAGGTAGGTACACCATACATATGTCTACACACTATGTGTCCTTGACTTACAGGTAGGTACACCATACATATGTTAACACTATATGTCCTTAACTTACAGGTAGATACACCATACATATTTCTACACACTATGTGTCCTTAACTTACAGGTAGGTACACCAAACATATGTTTACACACTATGTGTCCTTAACTTACAGGTAGGTTCATCATACATATGTCTACACACTATGTGTCCTTAACTTACAGGTAGGTACACTATACGTATGTCTACACACTATATGTCCTTAACTTACAGGTAGATACACCATACATATTTCTACATACTATGTGTCCTTAACTTACAGGTAGATACACCATACATATGTCTACACACTATATGTCCTTGACGTACAGGTAGGTACACCGTACATATGTCTACACACTATATGTCCTTGACTTACAGGTAGGTACACCATACATATGTCTTCACACTGTATATCCTTGAATTACAAGTAGGTACACCATAGATATGTCTACACACTATATGTCCTTGACTTACAGGTAGGTACACCACACATATGTTTACACACTATATGTCCTTAACTTACAGGTAGATACACCATAGATATGTCTACACACTATGTGTCCTTAACTTACATGTAGGTACACCATACATATATCTACACACTATGTGTCCTTAACTTACAGGTAGGTACACCATACGTATGTCTACACACTATGTGTCCTTAACTTACAGGTAGATACACCATACATATTTCTACATACTATGTGTCCTTAACTTACAGGTAGATATACCATACATATGTCTACACACTATATGTCCTTGACGTACAGGTAGGTACACCATATATATGTCTTCACACTGTATATCCTTGAATTACAAGTAGGTACACCATACATATGTCTACACACTGTATATCCTTGAATTACAAGTAGGTACACCATACATATGTCTACACACTGTATGTCCTTGACTTACAGGTAGGTACACCATATATATGTCTTCACACTGTATATCCTTGAATTACAAGTAGGTACACCATACATATGTCTACACACTGTATATCCTTGAATTACAAGTAGGTACACCATAGATATGTCTACACACTATATGTCCTTGACGTACAGGTAGGTACACCATACATATGTCTTCACACTGTATATCCTTGAATTACAAGTAGGTACACCATACATATGTCTACACACTGTATGTCCTTGACTTACAGGTAAGTACACCATATATATGTCTATACACTATATGTCCTTGACTTACAGGTAGTCACACCATACATATGTCTACACACTATGTGTCCTTAACATACAGGTACACCATACATATGTCTACACACTCTATGTCCTTAACTTACAGGTAGGTACACCATACATATGTCTACACATTATATGTCCTTAACATAGAGGTAGGTACACCATACATATGTCTACACACTATATGTCCTTGACTTACAGGTAGGTACACCATACCTATGTCTACACACTATGTGTCCTTAACTTACAGTTAGGTACACCATACATATGTCTACACACTATGTGTACTTAACTTACAGTTAGGTACACCATACATATGTCTACACACTATGTGTCCTTGACTTACAGGTACAGCATACATATGTCTACACACTATGTGTCCTTAACTTACAGTTAGGTACACCATACATATGTCTACACACTATATCTCCTTAACTTACAGGTACACCATACATATGTCTACACACTATATGTCCTTAACTTAAGGTAGTTACACCATACATATGTCTACACACTATATGTCCTTAACATACAGGTAGGTACACCGTACATATGTCTATACACTATATGTCCTTGACTTACAGGTAGGTACAACATACCTATGTCTACACACTATATGTCCTTAACTTAAGGTAGTTACACCATACATATGTCTACACACTATATGTCCTTAACATACAGGTAGGTACACCGTACATATGTCTACACACTATATGTCCTTAACATACAGGTAGGTACACCATACATATGTCTACACACTATGTGTCCTTGACTTACAGTTAGGTACACCATAGATATGTCTACACACTATGTGTCCTTGACTTACAGTTAGGTACACCATACATATGTCTACACACTATGTGTCCTTGACTTACAGGTAGGTACACAATACATATGTCTACACACTATATCTCCTTAACTTACAGGTACACCATACATATGTCTACACAATATGTGTCCTTAACTTACAGGTAGGTACACCATACATATGTCTACACACTATATGTCCTTATCTTACAGGTAGGTACACCATACATATGTCTACACACTATGTGTCCTTAACTTACAGGTAGGTACACCATACATATGTCTACACACTATATGTCCTTAACTTACAGGTAGGTACACCATACCTATGTTTACACACTATGTGTCCTTAACTTACAGGTAGGTACACCATACATATGTCTACACACTATATGTCCTTATCTTACAAGTAAGTACTCCATACATATGTCTACACACTATATGTCCTTAACTTACAGGTAGGTACACCATACATATGTCTACACACTATGTGTCCTTAACTTACAGGTACACCATACATATGTCTACACACTATGTGTCCTTATCTGACAGGTAGATACACCATACATATGTCTACACACTATATGTCCTTAACTTACAGGTAGGTACACCATACATATGTCTACACACTATGTGTCCTTATCTTACAGGTAGATACACCATACATATGTCTACACACTATATGTTCATAACTTACAGGTAGATACACCATATATATGTCTACACACTATGTGTCCTTATCTTAATGGTAGATACACCATACATATGTTTACACACTATATGTCCTTAACTTACAGGTAGGTACACCATACATATGTCTACACACTATATCTCCTTAACTTACAGGTAGGTACACCATACATATGTCTACACACTATGTGTCCTCGACTTACAGGTAGGTACACCATACATATGTCTACACATTATGTGTCCTCGACTTACAGGTACACCATACATATGTCTACACACTATGTGTCCTCGACTTACAGGTAGGTACACCATACATATGTCTACACATTATGTGTCCTCGACTTACAGGTACACCATACATATGTCTACACAATATATGTCCTTAACTTATAGGTAGGTACACCATACATATGTCTACACATTATGTGTCCTCGACTTACAGGTACACCATACATATGTCTACACACTATGTGTCCTTGACTTACAGGTAGGTACACCATACATATGTCTACACACTATGTGTCCTTGACTTACAGTTAGGTACACCATACATATGTCTACACACTATGTGTCCTTGACTTACAGGTAGGTACACCATACATATGTCTACACACTATATGTCCTTAACTTACAGTTAGGTACACCATACATATGTCTACACAATATGTGTCCTTGACTTACAGTTAGGTACACCATACATATGTCTACACACTATGTGTCCTTAACTTACAGGTAGGTACACCATACATATGTCTACACATTATGTGTCCTCGACTTACAGGTACACCATACATATGTCTACACACTATGTGTCCTTGACTTACAGGTAGGTACACCATACATATGTCTACACACTACATGTCCTTAACTTACAGTTAGGTACACCATACATATGTCTACACAATATGTGTCCTTGACTTACAGTTAGGTACACCATACATATGTCTACACACTATGTGTCCTCGACTTACAGGTACACCATACATATGTCTACACACTATGTGTCCTTAACTTACAAGTAGGTAAACCATACAGATATCTTTACTAACTTTGGGCATAACGAATTCTCAAATGTGATTAGTTTAAATCGATATGTCCTTCAACAATAATAATTATAATTTTAGCCTTGGAAGGTAATTTTATGTGACATATGAAATGTAGAATTGGCAAAAATTTATTTTCATATCGCCTTTTCGCAAAGCCAAAAATTACACTAGGTTGAATTAAAAGGCAAATAATTTAGAGACAAGACGGAGATTACTTCCGGTCATCCTTGTGTAAGAAGTCCCCAATGACTGGGGTTAGGTAAACAGACTATACGGATATGCATACTGCACCTTTTACCTTTATAGGTATATAGTCGAGTACCTGGTGCTTAGTACAATATGACTCTACAGACTATCCCCCGGGGATATAAGCTCGCTCCTGATTCGTCAGGTGGCGCACTGAGTAAGACTTTGACGCTAGGGGGCACTCATCAGTCAAAACACAAAGAATACGTCATTGATCTTCCTCAATCGCCATCGATCCTGTCACACTTCACTGATTTTACGTGGAACGTTTGAATCGGACCCCTCCGCTGCTTATATTACCTGCACTTGTAGTGCTACGCTTCTTGCCTTATTAGGACTCACCTGGCGGTATGTGAATACGGAGAGAACTTAAGGATTAATTCTGTGAACAAGGAATTACAAACTATCATCAAAAGCAGATTCATATAATCTTTATTTTATAAAAAGGTAACGTATTTTAAATATTATTGTTGGTTTGTCTGCGGTCTTCTGGATTTATCTTAGATAAGTGGATCTTTTAGTAATATATTTAACTACAGTATATACAACTTTCTCTTCAGTTGCTTCATTAGTAAATTGTTCTGAATGAAAATATGCTACCTTAATTATGTATTACATTATCATAATGATATTTTCCCTTCAGTTAAAATAAAAGAGATTGGCCCTTGATATAAAAACATCCCCTTGTATCTATGTTTAATGTTTACCGGTTACTTATATAGTAAGTATGTTGATATACCTGATTGCTACAAACATTCCAGGCAGTATAAATTACTGATAGAGCATAGCAATTACAAATCGGTATAAATTACGATGTAGTTCTGATTATTGTAGTAGTAACTTTACTTATACCGCAATGTTTTGTATGAACTATTGTTAAGAGTATAACTGTGTAAATATATATATATCCTTGTTTATTACCACATGAAAAGTATATATCCATAGATAAAATTGTTTTATAATGCAGTGAATTAGAATAAAACGCATTATTTTGTTTGTACTATATACAAATTTCTCTTCAGTTGCTTCATTAGTAAATTGTTCTGAATGAAAATATGCTACCTTAATTATGTATTACATTATCATAATGATATTTTCCCTTCAGTTAAAATAAAAGAGATTGGTCCTTGATATCTGTGTGTGAAGCATATTCCATTGTTTGTTGCCACTTGGAAAGTATTTCTAACCATATACATGTATTTTATGATGCAATGTCAAAAGTCAGTTCATTATGACCACAATGTACCTTTCTAACGTAAGTAAATGAGCACATTATCTGCTATAATAGTGCGCGAATCTTGTTCACACTTCCGTTTCCCCATTTATTGTCCCATAAAGCATATTCCTTTATTTCACCTGATACATGTATGTGTGTCTAAACTACCAGGTATTGGGTGATTAAACATGTTTATTTCAGTTATAACATTTCACGCAACACAAATCACTTCCGTTTTGTGTGAAGTCCAGCGGCTACATGTCCGGGTGACTCTAACCCCTACGGGCGTGTGGACCTATTGTTACAGAAAAACACATTTTGTAAGTTGACATGCTTTGAGGCAGACGTTAGATAAGTGATCGACAAATCAAAACAAATTTATTCTTTGTTTATTATACCGAGGCCCGTATTCGTGAAACCGTTCTCATGGTGAAGCAAAGATTATTTAAAAATATAAACTTTGAAAATAAAATAAAAAGACTACACGCCGAACACTGTTTTTGTGTACAATATTTAGAAATTACGAAAATATATTTAATCCTATGGCTAGTGTTCCTCCCTATTTGGTTTGGGACATTCTTACCTCGGGCGCCACCAATTAAGGCTTCACGTTTTAGGCCCTACCATCACTGAAGCGTCATATAAGGAAGAAACTGCTGTATGTTGCAGTTAAATTCATTATTAGGCTCGATTGTATTCTAAAAGATAAAGGTGCTATTTCTCGTGTGTCTTTGTTTTACAATCCATTGACATTTTGATCGTTGAAATGATTAAATTCAGTTACAAGAAAGTTTACTTGAGCAAGGATTGAGCATTAGAACGGTTTCATGAATACGGGGCCCGAAGTCTTGCTGCTCATCAAGGATCCGGTTCGTAAGCAGTTCAAAAACGTTTGGCAGGAATTGTTGCACTATCACAAAAAGAAGCGTAAACAAAATGTCTACTGAATGTTTTCAAAATGTCGTCATCATGATGATTGATAATCAGTCGGTCTGACAGTGTATACTTGACAAGGAGGTCGGTCAGATCACCAGCCAAACACATACGTTTCCTACGTTAATTCACAGAGAGAAATAATTTTGTGTTGTTTTTTTCTTATTTGAAATCGAATTCGGGTACCTGTGAATACGGATTGCAATAAATTTGCGTTTTCTTGCATATCGAATTATTTTCCAAGCATTCTTCTACAGTATCCCTATTTTGCTAAAAGGAAAGACGAATACCTACATAATTGTGAAGTCGTTTATGTACTGAGTATGTACGATGTACTTATGATGAGACTGTCACAGACGACTATTTTGCCGAGCGACAGTACGTCATGTACCTGTCAGCCGTCAGTGATAGGCGTCTGATGAGGCGAGATTGTTATAGTCCTTTAATGGTACTACACCAGTCGAGGATTAACAGGTAACAAGTCATATAATGCATTTATCGTGTACCTGACAAGTACCTACCTTACATCACCATAGCCTAGCCAGACATTAAATCTGGGATGATGGCCACGCCGTAGGTTGTGTGATCCAACTAAAAACTCATTAGCGATCAACTAGATTAGAGCAAATAACGATATACTGTGTTAAGTTATCTGTGATGAGGGGCACTTATTATAAACAGTATTGCGTGCACATATATGCCTCTGTAAAAAAAAATCGGAAAATACCAAAGTGTCAACAAAACCATAATCCGAACTCAAAATCGATCGATTAAACTCGAGGCAAAATATGAACAAAGGAAATATTTACATGGAGACACTTGTAAAGTACAAGATAAAAATATCAGATGTTCCGGAAGAGTAAGCGTCTTCTGCTTCATCGACGACACCCGCCATGTAAATCTTGGTCACATCCAAGTAAACATCAAGTCCTGAAAATGAGAACCGAGTATCATTGTCACTCACAACAAGGGAGCAAGTTTAAGTTAACATATTCTTGTGATAAAGAATGAAAACAGGTAGTATGAAATATTGGCTGTCAACATTTACCTCGAACAGGACCTTTGTTCTTGCCTTTTGTTGAGTAATAATCAGTCTCAATCATCATCATGTTTCTACATATTAACATTCATTGATGTATTATAGATATTGTTGAGCCAGTATTATTATGACAGTTTTATACATAAAATGCAAGATGTAGTGTTAAAAAAAAAATAGAACAAGCATAAAGTATTAAGACAAAAATCGTGCATGTGGTATGTAATAATGATAAGCGACCCGGTGCTCAGGTCTCTGTTTGCTATCCTGTATCGATGTCGTACGGTGTACATATAACTGGTGTTTGCTATCCTGTATTGATGACGTACAGTGTACATGTAACTGGTGTTTGCTATCCTGTATTGATGTCGTACGGTGTACATATAACTGGTGTTTGCTATCCTGTATCGATGTCGTACGGTGTACATATAACTGATGTTTGCTATCCTGTATCGCTGTCGTACGGTGTACATATAACTGGTGTTTGCTATCCTGTATTGATGACGTACAGTGTACATGTAACTGGTGTTTGCTATCCTGTATTGATGACGTACGGTGTACATATAACTGGTGTTTGCTATCCTGTATCGATGTCGTACGGTGTACATATAACTGGTGTTTGCTATCCTGTATCGCTGTCGTACGGTGTACATATAACTGGTGTTTGCTATCCTGTATCGCTGTCGTACGGTGTACATATAACTGGTGTTTGCTATCCTGTATCGCTGTCGTACGGTGTACATATAACTGGTGTTTGCTATCCTGTATCGCTGTCGTACGGTGTACATATAACTGGTGTTTGCTATCCTGTATCGCTGTCGTACGGTGTACATATAACTGGTGTTTGCTATCCTGTATCGATGTCGTACGGTGTACATATAACTGGTGTTTGCTATCCTGTATCGATGTCGTACGGTGTACATATAACTGGTGTTTGCTATCCTGTATCGCTGTCGTACGGTGTACATATAACTGGTGTTTGCTATCCTGTATCGCTGTCGTACGGTGTACATATAACTGGTGTTTGCTATCCTGTATCGCTGTCGTACGGTGTACATATAACTGGTGTTTGCTATCCTGTATCGATGTCGTACGGTGTACATATAACTGGTGTTTGCTATCCTGTATCGATGTCGTACGGTGTACATATAACTGGTGTTTGCTATCCTGTATCGCTGTCGTACGGTGTACATATAACTGGTGTTTGCTATCCTGTATCGCTGTCGTACGGTGTACATATAACTGGTGTTTGCTATCCTGTATCGCTGTCGTACGGTGTACATATAACTGGTGTTTGCTATCCTGTATCGATGTCGTACGGTGTACATATAACTGGTGTTTGCTATCCTGTATCGATGTCGTACGGTGTACATATAACTGGTGTTTGCTATCCTGTATCGATGTCGTACGGTGTACATATAACTGGTGTTTGCTATCCTGTATCGATGTCGTACGGTGTACATGTAACTGGTGTTTGCTATCCTGTATCGATGTCGTACGGTGTACATGTAACTGGTGTTTGCTATCCTGTATCGATGTCGTACGGTGTACATGTAACTGGTGTTTGCTATCCTGTATCGATGTCGTACGGTGTACATGTAACTGGTGTTTGCTATCCTGTATCGATGTCGTACGGTGTACATGTAACTGGTGTTTGCTATCCTGTATCGATGTCGTACGGTGTACATGTAACTGGTGTTTGCTATCCTGTATCGATGTCGTACGGTGTACATATAACTGGTGTTTGCTATCCTGTATCGATGACGTACGGTGTACATGTAACTGGTGTTTGCTATCCTGTATCGATGTCGTACGGTGTACATATAACTGGTGTTTGCTATCCTGTATCGATGTCGTACGGTGTACATATAACTGATGTTTGCTATCCTGTATCACTGTCGTACGGTGTACATGTAACTGGTGTTTGCTATCCTGTATTGATGACGTACGGTGTACATGTAACTGGTGTTTGCTATCCTGTATTGATGACGTACGGTGTACATATAACTGGTGTTTGCTATCCTGTATCGATGTCGTACGGTGTACATATAACTGGTGTTTGCTATCCTGTATCGCTGTCGTACAGTGTACATATAACTGGTGTTTGCTATCCTGTATCGCTGTCGTACGGTGTACATATAACTGGTGTTTGCTATCCTGTATCGATGTCGTACGGTGTACATATAACTGGTGTTTGCTATCCTGTATCGCTGTCGTACGGTGTACATATAACTGGTGTTTGCTATCCTGTATCGATGTCGTACGGTGTACATATAACTGGTGTTTGCTATCCTGTATCGATGTCGTACGGTGTACATATAACTGGTGTTTGCTATCCTGTATCGATGTCGTACGGTGTACATATAACTGGTGTTTGCTATCCTGTATCGATGTCGTACGGTGTACATATAACTGGTGTTTGCTATCCTGTATCGCTGTCGTACGGTGTACATGTAACTGGTGTTTGCTATCCTGTATCGCTGTCGTACGGTGTACATGTAACTGGTGTTTGCTATCCTGTATCGATGTCGTACGGTGTACATATAACTGGTGTTTGCTATCCTGTATCGATGTCGTACGGTGTACATATAACTGGTGTTTGCTATCCTGTATCGATGTCGTACAATGTACATATAACTGGTGTTTGCTATCCTGTATCGATGTCGTACGGTGTACATATAACTGGTGTTTGCTATCCTGTATCGATGTCGTACAGTGTACATATAACTGGTGTTTGCTATCCTGTATCGATGTCGTACAATGTACATATTACTGGTGTTTGCTATCCTGTATCGATGACGTACGGTGTACATATAACTGGTGTTTGCTATCCTGTATCGATGTCGTACGGTGTACATATAACTGATGTTTGCTATCCTGTATCGATGTCGTACGGTGTACATATAACTGGTGTTTGCTATCCTGTATCGATGACGTACGGTGTACATATAACTGGTGTTTGCTATCCTGTATCGATGACGTACGGTGTACATATAACTGGTGTTTGCTATCCTGTATCGATGACGTACAGTGTACATATAACTGGTGTTTGTTATCCTGTATCGATGTCGTACGGTGTACATGTAACTGGTGTTTGCTATCCTGTATTGATGTCGTACAATGTACATATAACTGGTGTTTGTTATCCTGTATCGATGTCGTACGGTGTACATATAACTGGTGTTTGCTATCCTGTATTGATGTCTTACAATGTACATATAACTGGTGTTTGCTATTCTGTATTGCTGTCGTACAGTGTACATATAACTGGTGTTTGCTATCCTGTATTGATGTCGTACAATGTACATATAACTGGTGTTTGCTATCCTGTATTGATGACGTACGGTGTACATATAACTGGTGTTTGCTATCCTGTATTGATGTCGTACGGTGTACATATAACTGGTGTTTGCTATCCTGTATTGATGACGTACGGTGTACATATAACTGGTGTTTGCTATCCTGTATTGATGTCGTACAGTGTACATGTAACTGGTGTTTGCTATCCTGTATTGATGACGTACGGTGTACATATAACTGGTGTTTGCTATTCTGTATTGCTGTCGTACGGTGTACATGTAACTGGTGTTTGCTATCCTGTATTGATGTCGTACAATGTAAATATAACTGGTGTTTGCTATTCTGTATTGCTGTCGTACAGTGTACATATAACTGGTGTTTGCTATCCTGTATTGCTGTCGTACAGTGTACATATAACTGATGTTTGCTATCCTGTATTGCTGTCGTACAGTGTACATATAACTGATGTTTGCTATCCTGTATTGCTGTCGTACAGTGTACATATAACTGGTGTTTGCTATCCTGTATTGCTGTCGTACAGTGTACATATAACTGATGTTTGCTATCCTGTATTGATGTCGTACAATGTACATATAACTGGTGTTTGCTATCCTGTATTGCTGTCGTACAGTGTACATATAACTGGTGTTTGCTATCCTGTATTGCTGTCGTACAGTGTACATATAACTGGTGTTTGCTATCCTGTATTGCTGTCGTACAGTGTACATATAACTGGTGTTTGCTATCCTGTATTGATGTCGTACAATTTACATATAACTGGTGTTTGCTATCCTGTATTGCTGTCGTACAGTGTACATATAACTGGTGTTTGCTATCCTGTATTGATGTCGTACAATGTACATATAACTGGTGTTTGCTATCCTTTATTGCTGTCGTACAGTGTACATATAACTGGTGTTTGCTATCCTGTATTGCTGTCGTACAGTGTACATATAACTGGTGTTTGCTATCCTGTATCGATGACGTACAGTGTACATATAACTGGTGTTTGCTATCCTGTATTGATGACGTACAGTGTACATATAACTGGTGTTTGCTATCCTGTATTGATGACGTACAGTGTACATATAACTGGTGTTTGCTATCTAGTATTGATGTCGTACGGTGTACATATAACTGGTGTTTGCTATCCTGTATTGATGTCGTACAGTGTACATATAACTGGTGTTTGCTATCCTGTATTGATGACGTACGGTGTACATATAACTGGTGTTTGCTATCCTGTATTGATGTCGTACAGTGTACATATAACTGGTGTTTGCTATCCTGTATTGATGACGTACGGTGTACATATAACTGGTGTTTGCTATCCTGTATTGCTGTCGTACGGTGTACATATAACTGGTGTTTGCTATCCTGTATTGATGTCGTACGGTGTACATATAACTGGTGTTTGCTATCCTGTATTGATGTCGTACAGTGTACATAAAACTGGTGTTTGCTATCCTGTATTGATGACGTACGGTGTACATATAACTGGTGTTTGCTATCCTGTATTGATGTCGTACGGTGTACATATAACTGGTGTTTGCTATCCTGTATTGATGACGAACTCCTATAGGTGCATCATATGTCTGACGTTCATCTTTATATTGCAAACTTTCTGAAACAGCAGATGAAATTGTCTTTCGAAAGATACGTAAGATGTAAAGTTAGTAGGATAAATGAAGTTTGATACAAGTTTTTTACATAGTAACCAACGACGTAATATCTGACACAGGACAGTTTAACTCGGTAAAACCGTAGACGGCCATCACGCTGAGTTCAACATCTTATACTTAATGTTATGGATGTTTATAGACACACTAGTACATATTTAAGGGGCAATTAAGTCAACCAACGTTTTTTTTAAATCAACTAGAATAATAAATACATACATTCAGACAAAAGAATCCGTATTTGATCATTTAATAACATGTAGCCAATGTCCAGTGTGGTCATTTTAATTTTTGGGAAAGCCCGTGTCAAATATAGCAACGTTAAATATAGTACGAAAAATTCCGCCTCCTGGCCCGAGCACGTGTAGAGTGTGTAAGCTTGTCGTGTAAACAAATGTAACAATCACAAATAGTTCTTTCTATAGATGTTTAATTGACGAAATACGTTGTGAACAATTATGATAGGCGTTAGCATTATTAGAACTCAAGAGAAATTGTTTTGCTATATTTCAAATCAGTCAGAAACGGATATTAGTGAGAGCTCTTTTGAATATTATTTGTCTGGTTGGACGATTAAGGACTTCTTTGTTATTAATTTAAAAAAAAACGAACGTAAAACATCGGCTTTAGTCAACATATCGGTATGAGTAATTCACAAGTACAGAACTTCAATTTTATACAATATCTGGCGATATTATAAAAAAGTAAACACACTTCACTTAATTGCCTCTTGAAAATATCAATTATACATACTGCTATCCATAACTGAAACAATATACAGCTATTTTTCAATTGTCCTTATACCAAATGTATAGAAAACTATCAACGCTCAATAACATTGTATGGCACTAAACTGGAAAACGATTTGTTCTAGCGATTATCACGTTATCGTTACTACAAGACGGTATCCGCCGGGGACCATTATCACGTTATCGTTATTACAGGACAGTATCTACCGGGGACCATTATCACGTTATCGTTATTACAAGACGGTATTCGCCGGGGACCATTATCACGTTATCCTTATTACAAGACGCTATCCGCCGGGGACCATTAACACGTTTTCGTTATTACAAGACGGTATCCGCCGGGGACCATTATCACGTTATCGTTATAACAAGACGGTATCCGCCGGGGACCATTATCTCGTTATAGTTATTACAAGACGATATCCGCCGGTGACCATTTTCACGTTATCGTTATAACAGGACAGTATCCGCCGGGGACAATTATCACGTTATCGTTATTACAGGACGGTATCCGCCGAGGACAATTATCACGTTATCGTTATTACAAAACGGTATCCGCCGGGGACCATTATCACGTTATCGTTATTACAGGACGGTATCCACCGGTGACCATTATCACGTTATCGTTATTACAAGACGGTATCCGCCGGGGACCATTATCACGTTATCCTTATTACAAGACGGTATCCGCCGGGGACCATTATCACGTTATCGTTATTACAGGACGGTATCCGCCGGGGACCATTACCACGTTATCGTAATAACAAGACGGTACCCGCCGGGAACCATTATCACGTTATCTTTATTACAGGACGGTATCCGCCGGGGACCATTATCACGTTATCGTTATTACAAGACGGTATCCGCCGGTGCCCATTATCACGTTATCCTTATTACAGGACGGTATCCGCCGGGGACCATTATCACGTTATCGTTATTACAAGACGGTATCCGCCGGTGCCCATTATCACGTTATCCTTATTACAGGACGGTATCCGCCGGGGACCATTATCACGTTATCCTTATTACAAGACGCTATCCGCCGGGGACCATTATCACGTTATCCTTATTACAAGACGGTATCCGCCGGGGACCATTAACACGTTATCTTTATTACAGGACGGTATCCGCCGGGGACCATTATCACGTTATCGTTATTACAGGACGGTATCCGCCGGGGACCATTATCACGTTATCTTTATTACAGGACGGTATCCGCCGGGGACCATTATCACGTTATCGTTATTACAGGACGGTATCCGCCGGGGACCATTAACATGTTATCTTTATTACAGGACGGTATCTGCCGGGGACCATTATCACGTTATCCTTATTACAAGACGGTATCCGCCGTGGACCATTATCACGTTATCTTTATTACAGGACGGTATCCGCCGGGGACCATTATCACGTTATCGTTATTACAGGACAGTATCCGCGGGGGACCATTATGACGTTACGTTACTCCAAGACGGTATCCGCCGGGGACCATTATCACGTTATCGTTATTACAGGACTGTATCCGCCGGGGACCATTATCACGTTATCGTATTACAAGACGGTATCCACCGGGGACCATTATCACGTTATCCTTATTACAAGACGGTATCCGCCGGGGACCATTATCACGTTATCCTTATTACAAGACGGTATCCGCCGGAGACCATTATCACGTTATCCTTATTTCAGGACGGTATCCGCCGGGGACCATTATCACGTTATCGTTATTACAAAACGGTATCCGCCGGAGACCATTATCACGTTATCGTTATTACAAGACGGTGTCCACCGGGGACCATTATCACGTTATCGCTATTACAGGACAGTATCCGCCGGAGACCATTATCACGTTATCGTTATTACAAGACGGTGTCCACCGGGGACCATTATCACGTTATCGTTATTACAGGACGGTATCCGCCGGGGACCATTATCACGTTATCGTATTACAAGACGGTATCCACCGGGGACAATTATCACGTTATCGTTATAACAGGACGATATCCGCCGGGGACCATTTTCACGTTATCCTTATTACAAGACGGTATCCGCCGGAGACCATTATCACGTTATCGTTATAACAGGACGGTATCCGCCGTGGACAATTATCACGTTATCGTTATTACAGGACGGTATCCACCGGGGACAATTATCACGTTATCCTTATTACAGGACGGTATCCGCCGGGGACAATTATCACGTTATCGTTATAACAGGACGATATCCGCCGGGGACCATTTTCACGTTATCCTTATTACAAGACGGTATCCGCCGGGGACCATTATCACGTTATCGTTATTACAAGACGGTATCCACGGGGGACCATTATCACGTTATCCTTATTACAAGACGGTATCCACCGGGGACCTTTATCACGTTATTTTTATTACAAAGTTTGGTTTGAAGATGCATGGAACGTTTCAACGACGAAAGTAGTCGTTATAATCTTCAAGTTATGACTAATATTTTTTGTTCTCCCCAGAAACGTGGTATGGGGGCGGTGCCAGTGCTCTTCCGTGTCGTAATATATGGACTGACAGTGTTCCCATGGTTACCAAGTGTGGCAGGCTACAGCTCTGGGGCTGCAGATCAAGCCTGTCCTAACCTACAACCATGGCACTCAGGGACTCGTCCAAGTACCTTACCGGCTCCCTACATCATCAGCCTGTCCAAAACTACCTACGCTCCCAGGGACCAAATCACAGGTGAGACACCAGATCGGTAATGAGATACGCATCTGCTGCTGCTGCTGCTGTTGAATATGCATTTGTTTAAATCAGTTCGCATGAAGTAAATTAAAACCACTGTTTCTCCCTGTTTGAATTGTATTTTTTGTACATTAGATGCATTTGTTGCAAATTATGTTATATCTAGTCCCACCTATTTTGCCTGTTAGATCATATCTTGAAATGATTTTGCTAAATGCTGAAAAACATAGGTATTTGAATAAATGCTCTGGGCGAATTATCGTATATCTGATCCCCAGTATTTTGCACTTTTAATTTCAATTTTTTTGCTAAATGCTGACAAAACATTCATGTCTTATTTACTTTTTGGCAAAAGCTAGCACATTTCTCAATGTGCTTTACTTTAGATAAGTACATCATATCAAACACCGGGTTGTAATAAATGGTAATAATTATAATGTATCGTAAGCTAAACATGTTTTTTTATAAATAACCCAATAGTGATTAGTTATAAATAAATTTGGATATATAGAGGATAGTTAACAGTGCCTTCAGTAATACAAAATATATTTCACGAATTCGGCTAATATTTTGATATTTTTCACGAGTGCTCAGTCACACGAGTGAAATGTATTTGCCATTACTGAAGACACTGTTAGATATTCTAAATAAAAACTACCGAGGCAGCTTTTGATTTTCCCAAATGTCATTTGTAAGTGTTTTATTGTTCAAACCAGAAAAAGTGATATTTCTCATTAGTGAAACATATCACTTTTATAGAATGAATAATTTCCGATATTTCACAGGTAAAAATGTCATGAAGTACTGGATTTCCAGCAGCAAAATCATTCGCTGATTTTAATATTAATGTCACATTAAAAATTTGGCGTCATGTTGTTGATAGATAACAAGCCGAAATCTGCACACGATCACGAATGGTTTACTATTACTGGTAGTATTGGTAACTAAACCAAACTACAAACTTCTACACTCGCTTCAGCTGCATTTGATTAATACAGTTAACAGAAACATGGACCTTTCCCTGGTCAAAAGTAGCAATCCTATCTGTCAGGGTGTGCAATATATCAGTTATGTAATCAATGTAATTAATATGAACAGATCAAATATGGTCATTTTGTTTAAAACGTCAAATTTCCTAGCTCAGAAATTAGGTGACTAATGATAACAGTATTGAGACATGTCAGTATCAGATTGTTCCGCTATCCTCATTGTCTAATATACAAATCGACTGGCATTTGTGCGTTACGATCGAGTCTAGTATCTGATGTTTAAGCATTGATTGTAGCTGTGCTGTGGCCCAGACGATGGTATGTTGGATGCCGAGGGCTATCGCTCACAGATCATCGAACATCGTAACCGTAATACACCAATAAAAACGCCGCCATTTTGTAATAATTATGCATTAAATGTGTCTGCCGTATGGTGTTTATACCAGGTTATGTAATCCTTTGACTGTTTTACCGGAGTGTCAGTAAGTCAGTAAGTTGATCCTGTCTTAGTGCCATAAGTCCATCGACGTCTGTTCAGGACCGTTTGTACTACAGTGTAGTTGCACTAGCTTAGTCTACTTTTATATACTAGTAAGCTATATATGTGCCAACGATAAAATCGTCTATATACTTATCATTATTGAAGCGTAAGCTAGGATGTTCTTTTCTAAGGTTTCTTACACATTATGAATTGTTTTGATCAGGTGTAAGGAGTTTAAGTAATATATATTTAACATATTGATAATTTCTAAAAGAAAACACGCAACTGAAAGATGTGTTAAGGATATAGATAGGGGGCACAGTGTCTTCAGATGCTTTGCTTAATAATTTGGATATACATTTAATCACATATATGTAGCATATATCATTGGAAAGGTTATGGCATTTCTATAACATAAACTAATAATCATATTGTAAAAATTATTCACCATTGCATAATAGTATATAGTATAGAAAAAGGCGGACAACTTTGAATTTGGATCGACTTTCACATTTTCTAACAGAATATTTTTCCTATTGATGGACACAAAGGTCATCTACAAAAGGTGCCTCAGATTTTTCATATATGTTCTAGAATTAAAGAAATTTCGATTATATGGTCTCTTGGTGGGATTTTCATAACCAAATCCATTTAATTGGTTATAAAACATTTTGTACAAGTAGCTAATCTGAAAATGAGGACAGGGTCATTCCGAACTATCCTGCAAAATTTTAATTAAATCGGTTCATAGATGGCAAAGTTATGGTCGTTTGAAGTTGACAACTTGTTTAATTTATGAATGTGCTCTCAAGGCAATTTAAACTCTTTGAAATCAGAAACCTCTGGTTGTAGCACTTATCTGATCGATCCTGCCTACCAAACCATTCATCTTGAATGGACATATATCCATCAAGCTGTCTTCGGAAAAAAATTGAACATGTATTAGTTCAAATATCTGAAAAATTAATGAATATTAAAATATTTCTCAGTGAAATACCCCTTTCCCGCGAAATGTCAGACAGACCACACTATTTTGAGAGTTTTACGTCCTCACATGGCCTTAAGACCTTCGGTGGACGAGAAAAGATAGGAAAGAGAGTAGAAGGGATAAAGTATGTAGGAGGAAAGGCAAGGGGAATGGGTTGGGAGGGTGGATATAGGAGTCGTCTTGCCTACCAACCTACATAGGGGCGCTATAATTTTGAAGACGACCCATTTGCCTAAAGTTGTCCTACCTAGAAATGGATGGGGGAGTTTACCTGTCGTACCAAGATGACTTAGCGCGAATGGAGATGACCGAGAGGGAGACGAATCTGTTCCCAGAAAAAAAAAACCGAAAAAACGTTGATCCGCACCAACCTGGCCGCCCAGGTCTATTTCTATGAATTAAAAAATATTGCGCTATCCTCTGATCCGGCGTTACCACACCTACTCTTCTTCGAAAGACTCAAAGGGGTCGTTTTCGTGCAAGATTGGACAATTTTCACACGGGCCACCATTTATAGTCCCAACCGACGGACTGTATATTAGTGCAAGAAAGCATGCAGGTGATGATTTATTTTTGTAGTCCGTTCTGTTTTCCGTTCTTCTTCATTCGTCAAAATATATACCTTTATCACTTTATACAAATGTCCACTTTCTTATAAGTCTCATAATAGCTACCACCTTGGTTTGGGTTGCGTTGGACTGGGGAGTGACGGGTGAGGTTTGTAGGCCGTATATTACCATATATAGATGTGTTCTGACCAGTAGAGCCCTGCCGGTCCTCTGGGATCCGGCGCCCTAGGTATGAACCCGAGTATCAACAAGCCTAAAAATACAGGTCAGCACGTGGTGATGTTTACAGCATAAACAGACCCCCATACAGTGGTGCGGTCAGTTATATAGTCATTAGCACTGTGCTACATATTCTTCCAAGTTGTGGTCAGTCTTTGATGTTGTATGGCCCTACAATGGGAAAGGGGAGACCGACACATATATTCAATTACTATAGCAACCGTAGCTAGTGCCCCTGTTATGGGAGGGGCTTATCGTGTGGTCTGTTAGCGGAGGGATCCATAATTTCCCTTATAAATAGTATTGTCATGAAAATAGAAAAACAATAAAGACGTATTGTTCCCTTTAATTTCGTTCCATAAAACAATAGACCATATTGCCACAAGAGACATTTAACTTCAACTCGTCTATTTCCTCCACCATTAAAACTTGACACGTCCTTAACTGCCCAAAGCTGTTAATAGTACACAAACCAAGGCAAACAAACAGTGCAAGTTATGATTTTTTTATCATCGTTATCACCGCAACGGCTTTGTTCTGTTCAACAATCTGTGATTTTAAATGGATGAAAGCAAATAATTATAGCGTAACAAATTGGTCACTCTCAGGATTTTACACGAGTTTCTATTCATATGAGATTTATAAAACGAGTCTAACAATGTTTCAATTCAACGAGCCTCTGACCAGCTAATAGTTAAAATATCGTGGGGCATTTCATGTAGTTATCTTAGGCGAATACAATAGGAGCGTTTCATGTAGTTGTCTTAGGAGAATACAATAGGAGCGTTTCATGTAGTTGTCTTAGGCGAATACAATAGGAGCGTTTCATGTAGTTATCTTAGGCGAATACAATAGGAACATTTCATGTAGTTATCTTAGGCGAATACAATAGGAGCGTTTCATGTAGTTGTCTTAGGAGAATACAATAGGAGCGTTTCATGTAGTTGTCTTAGGCGAATACAATAGGAACATTTCATGTAGTTATCTTAGGCGAATACAATAGGAGCGTTTCATGTAGTTGTCTTAGGAGAATACAATAGGAGCGTTTCATGTAGTTGTCTTAGGCGAATACAATAGGAGCGTTTCATGTAGTTATCTTAGGCGAATACAATAGGAGCGTTTCATGTAGTTGTCTTAGGAGAATACAATAGGAGCGTTTCATGTAGTTGTCTTAGGAGAATACAATAGGAGCGTTTCATGTAGTTGTCTTAGGAGAATACAATAGGAGCGTTTCATGTAGTTGTCTTAGGAGAATACAATAGGAGCGTTTCATGTAGTTGTCTTAGGAGAATACAATAGGAGCGTTTCATGTAGTTGTCTTAGGCGAATACAATAGGAGCGTTTCATGTAGTTATCTTAGGAGAATACAATAGGAGCGTTTCATGTAGTTGTCTTAGGAGAATACAATAGGAGCGTTTCATGTAGTTGTCTTAGGCGAATACAATAGGAACATTTCATGTAGTTATCTTAGGCGAATACAATAGGAACATTTCATGTAGTTATCTTAGGAGAATACAATAGGAGCGTTTCATGTAGTTATCTTAGGAGAATACAATAGGAGCGTTTCATGTAGTTGTCTTAGGAGAATACAATAGGAACATTTCATGTAGTTGTCTTAGGAGAATACAATAGGAGCGTTTCATGTAGTTGTCTTAGGAGAATACAATAGGAGCGTTTCATGTAGTTGTCTTAGGAGAATACAATAGGAGCGTTTCATGTAGTTGTCTTAGGAGAATACAATAGGAGCGTTTCATGTAGTTGTCTTAGGCGAATACAATAGGAGCGTTTCATGTAGTTATCTTAGGCGAATACAATAGGAACAGTTCATGTAATTGTCATAGGCGAATACAATAGGAACAATTCATGTAATTGTCATAGGCGAATACAATAGGAGCATTTCATGTAATTGTCATAGGCGAATACAATATGAGCAATTCATGAAATTGTCATAGGCGAATACAATAGGAGCATTCCATGTAATTGTCATAGGCGAATACAATACGAGCAATTCATGAAATTGTCATAGGCGAATACAATACGAGCAATTCATGAAATTGTCATAGGCGAATACAATAGGAACAATTCATGAAATTGTCATAGGCGAATACAATAGGAGCATTTCATGTAATTGTCATAGGCGAATACAATATGAGCAATTCATGAAATTGTCGTAGGTGTATACTTTAGGAGCAATTCATATAATTGTCGTAGGTGTATACTTTAGGAGCAATTAATATAATTGTCGTAGGTGTATACTTTAGGAGCAATTAATATAATTGTCGTAGGTGTATACGATAGGAGCAATTCATGCAATTGTCGTAGGTGTATACGATAGGAGCAATTCATGAAATTGTCGTAGGTGTATACGATAGGAGCAATTAATATAATTGTCGTAGGTGTATACGATAGGAGCAATTCATGCAATTGTCGTAGGTGTATACTTTAGGAGCAATTAATATAATTGTCGTAGGTGTATACGATAGGAGCAATTAATATAATTGTCGTAGGTGTATACGATAGGAGCAATTCATGCAATTGTCGTAGGTGTATACGATAGGAGCAATTCATGTAATTGTCATAGGCGAATACAATAGGAACAATTCATATAATTGTCGTAGGTGTATACGATAGGAGCAGTTGAAACTAACAACCAATCACATGTCTAGTACACATGTGTAATACACAAAATGTGACATGGGTATCTTCATTGGACGACAGGCACGTGATAGATAGAATATTCGTTGTTTTCTAGTGACTATCCAGGCGTGCCCAGGATACCGATTCAAGGGATTCCTCATACAGCCCCGGCTCGTCCAGTATTACGATCAGGATGTCAAAGTGGGCGTGTTCGGCAACTATCTCAACTCTCAGTTCAAGTACGCGTGTCCAGACACTAGACTGGTAAGTAAAATGAAGTAGCATGGTAGGTATAATATACTTGTAGTAACGTGATTAAATGTTGTATAGTACATACAGAAAATGTAATAGAAAAAGTTCGCTACATGTAATAATACATCAGTGTATATGCATATTATTATAATTGAAAACGATTGTTGAAATTATACTCTTAATTTTAGTATCAGGTAGTGTACAATTGATTATAAGATATCATAGACAATTATTTGTATACAGACATGCTACAATACATCTATGATAAGTTTGGTATATTTAGTGGTAATATCAGTTACTGGTGGGTATGATGCTAAGCATGTACGCTGTAACACTGATATTGATAAGTAGGGCCTAATTATTGATAGGTTTGTGTATTTGGTTGTTTAATACTTTTCAAATCCATATGTATCAATGCGTACGATGTAATTAATGCATTGATACATACACAGTTATACTGTTTGATACGTTCATGTATCGGTACATATGATAAAGTAGAGCAATCAGTTTGTGTGTCGTGATTCAGATTCAGATTATTTTTATTTTTTTACAACATATCAGAGCGAAGACATTACATAGTATGACACAATTACAAAAGTACATGTACAATGCGCTAGTCACTTACACATATATGTATACGTACACTTAAATAATACTACATATTATAAAAATGAACAAACAGCCAGTATGACAGTACACAATAGTTAATGTACGTTATGCTAAATAGTCTACCATATACTAAATTAAACAATCAAATGACGTTATTACGTTGTTTTGTCGCTAACTAATGACACGTTCCTAGCTTACATAATTCAGAAACATTTTGGTAGTACAGTGATTGTGGTAGTACAGTGATTGTGGAAGTACAGTGATTGTGGTAGTACAGTGATTGTGGTAGTACAGTGATTGTGGTAGTACAGTTATTGTGGTAGTACAGTGATTGTGGTAGTACAGTGATTGTGGTAGTACAGTGATTGTGGTAGTACAGTGATTGTGGAAGTACAGTGATTGTGATGTTACAGGGAACCCGCGGCCAGGCTCTGACCCACGTAGAGGCGTCAGACAAGACCATTATGAGATTTGTTTGGCAGGCTCCACAGGTACCACAGGGTCACGTGGTATTCAGGTGAGACCTATGCTCTAGTTATTTACACTTTTACATTGTCGTATGAGGTAAACGATACACTGACTAACACATCAGTACGGTTATTTACTAAAGAATGGGACATGAACAGAACAGGAAAACATAATGTGATATTCTTTTTGTAAGGGCGACAATCCTGCAGCAGTTCAGCACGTACTGGATGGCAGTTAGCTCACCAGTGGTATACGACCAGTTCAGTAACGTCCGCCTGACTCAGCAGCAACTAATGGCCATGACAACCCCGCTGTCTACTGCGTGTACCCAACCTATCAACTCAACGTTACCGCCCACAGTCCCAACAATGACCACCACTACCACTCTAAGACCCACCACCACCACCACCACCACCACAACGCCGACCACCACTACCACTCCCACAACTACCACTCCGACAACTACCACTACCACTCCCACAACTACCACTACCACTCCAACCACTACCACTACAACTCCTACCACTACCACAACAACGACCACTACCACTACCCCTAAACCTACCACCACTACTGCCACTACAACTACCACACCGACCACCGCTACCACCACACCTACCACAACTCCTACCACTACCATCACAACAACACCAACAACCACCACTACCAAACAGACAAGGCCCAGACCCGCCACAACTCCGAAAATTCCTGATCCAGGGGTGAGTAATGTTTAAGGGCCATCTATATAGCATATCTGTAGATATTTTACAAGTGTATTGAACTCTAATTCGGGCAAATTTAACACAAGTAATTTGATGAATTGTTGGTATGTAGCATGCCTAACCATGGACCTTGTTTTGACATGTAATTTGCAAAGGTGTTTTGGCAAAACGTGCGAAAAACGCATGTTCCATGACGTGACAGTTACAGTAGCTCATGTAGAGCATTCATGTTGCACAAAAGAACACTTCCGTTGTACTCCGAGGTGTCTGTAGCACACGATAGGGACATTAGTGTGTCTGGCTATGGCTCTATCAAAGCACACACACTGAAAATGTTTTGATTTTGAATTGCAAATAGCGACAATCAAAAGTTTTACGTAAATATGCATACTTAGAAGTATTTAAACTATTAAACAGGTTTATTTTGGATACAATTAAGACTTCTGAACGAAGTGAGAATACTGTTTTAAAGGCAAATGTAATCAAAGTACTGAAAGTACTGAAACGCTAAAACTTCAAACAATAGTATATATATTTCGACAGCTATTTAAGTGTTTTTGTTGTAGAATCTGGGGTGTGGTGTTCGGGGGTGAATACATTTAAAAAGGGAGGAGGAGTAGTGTGGAAGATTTTAATTGTACATATGATTTAGGTCGCTTTCTAGCTTTGAACTAAAGGGAATTTCCCTTTAGCTGTGTGGTAGAGCGTCCGACTAGAAACTTGAAGATCAAGGGTTCGATTCCCGGTGGAAGTACACTATTTTCTTTCCTGTTACAAATGAAAACGGATGTAATGTAGCAATTTAAACTTTTCGTTTCATTTCATTCTATACTGATTTCAATCTTTCTATGTCAAAGTCCTAAATGGCTGTTTTTCAGCCATTTTGTTTTTCTGATCAGTTACAAAATCAAAAGGGCACGACAGTAGGGACCAAGGAACCTACATATGAAATATGAGAAAGATCCCTCTAGTAGTTGTCAATTAGTTAACAATCTTTCAATGCCCAAATCAAAGATGGCCGCCTTTCCGCCATTTGGTTTTTACTCATCAGTATGAAATCAAACGGGCATAACAAAGCACAATGTGAAACCTAAATATGCAATGTGAAAAACTGACTGAAAAAGTTTTTAACACAATAAAACAAAACTTTTCATGTTAACATTATCGTTCGGAGGAAGGTGAATGAATCATTGAAATATACGCTGCTGGTAGTTAGCTCAATGGATATTAGATAAAAAATAAAAGGATTCGCAAACATATCTCTCGTTACAAATGATATTTCGAACTACAAATTGTATCTAATTTGTCATAAAATGTCACAATAAACAGTCAAATTGTTGTTCCAAAAGAACGACGGCCTATTACGATATCTTTGCCAAGGTGGAGCAAAATATCGGTATGCAAATATGTCATATTCACTTACATCTCTAGGCCTATTTATCAATTATCAAGTTCATTTACAAAGCAGGGAAAATTACATGTATTTTGGCTGTTGCCTATGTATAAAGGGCCACACATAATTACGGGAATGTACACCATAAAGGTTTATGCACACCATAGAAAAAATATAAGTGTTATTTCTACTAAATAACTTATATTGTGTCAATTGCTATGTACACTATACAGGTTATGGTAAAGTTTCGTTAAAACAAAATTGTGAACCTACAGTCAGGAACGTATATGTCCCTGCTACAGTGTATATTGATATGTGAAGCACAACGAACGTAATTATAAAACCACGAACTTTTGCTCGCCTTAGAAAAGTATAAGTGTTATTTTCAATAAATCAAGTGTTTTGCCAATTAATATGTTCATTATTCAGGTTCTGATAATGTCTCATTAAAAATTGTATACTCAGTTCAATATGAAGTAAGAAAATCGATCAAGTTTGTGCATTCAGTATGTATAAATCACAACGTTAGTGACAATCAGGGGAAGTAACTCGTAAATAACATTATCATATCCAGGGGGCGGATTTTCACTGTAATTACGAATTAATACTTCCGACCGACAAATTGGTCGAGTATTTTGGTTTACGCACATGTATAAGGTAATATAACATTGAAATCAAAATCAGTGTATTTGGCTATGCGCGATTATATAATCAAAGTTCAACAGCAAAGTACACCATGCCAGGAATTCCGCGAGCCGTATACCAGTGTCAAGCACAGAGAGTATATATATATAGCATGGATGTATGTGTATACACGAGAGGTCAGCCACCAACAGAGACGTAATATTTAAATGAGCCGTGGGAGTGAAAAACTGATTTCTTTGTTACAAACCGCATATAGATTATTAAAGTCATCATAATTATTAACAATACCACGGGAACATCATTTCCTTTTAGGTTTAGGCTTTCAAATTGTTCAGATATCATGAGATTGGTAGCAATTCAAGCTTTTCCGGAGCGGGAGGGGAAAAATGACATGGGTCAAAGGTCACAGAATAGTGGCAGCAATAGACGCCAAAACTACTCGTAGTTTTAGCGCTAAAAATCGTGGAGTTTGAGACTGTTTAATCAAATCTGCATTTTTTTTACCTTAAACTGGCGGTAAAACTATTTTCCCTTGTTATGTTCAGAATTGTAATAGGCTCTAATAAGAGCATTTTAGATGATTGAAATACCTCCCTATATGCTTTTTTGTGTGATTTTATTCACAACCGCCATTTGTATTTCAAGTTAAAAACAGAATCAATGTGTATGCCCAGTCACATAAATGTCCCTATCGTGTGCTATGTAGTACAGCGACATTGATGTTTTTCTAGTTTCACATATTCTGTAACTTAAAATTATCCCACGCTGCATCTTGCCACAAACTCACTTTATTCATGAATCTCGCATCATATACAGATAATTATTGAAGATATTAAGAAATGTCATGTGAATACAAACATTTTGGTATATCACACGACTATATTTGCGCCATAATTCGTTGTTTTCTGTTGTTTTAAAATCCAATATAATTTGCATATTTAGATGACCCGAAATGTAGAATGTATATAGTACTAAAACAGTATCAATAATCGTAGCGTGCGACTTATTTCGTGGTCATGACATTTTAGCATTTTTCGCGGTAAACTACATGATGGTTCTGGTAAAGGATACGCTTTCACTTTAACGAAATAAACGATTGTTAAATAAAAATGTAGATTGCATGACCTTTTCGGACGATCAAGACAAGCATTGAACATTTTAAGTAATGGTAGAACAGACCATACTTTATTTTTTCCAGCGGCTAAAATAAACCATCTCTTTCCATCTGTTGTGTTGCGCCGTTTCCCTGTAACAAAACACACATGCATCTACTTATCTACCAAGGAAACAGCTCCAGATCAAGTTTAACATAATCAATTTATGTTTATTTTCCTCCAATAAAACAGTTAGAATCATTTAAAACAAACGGATGCTTATCTGTTAGCGTGTACAGTTCAGATCAAAGTCACAGAATTGTGCTGTAGGTTTATTAGCCATGGTGAAATGAATATACAGTACATTTCAAAAATGCGAATGCGACATATAACAATTATGTTTCTTATCCTCTATTTCAATGTATGCTAGTAATGACAACAACACTTCATACACACTAGACCTAATTAGATTACAATCATGTATCTATCTTGTCTGTCGATCGTTGAGAACTATCACAGAAATCCTCAAGATAACAAAAATGCCATTGAATACCGAATCCTACGCGAAATATCAACGGGGAAACGAGGATGTCACTATCAAGGAAGGGAAATTTCACGATTGGGAAACCAAAATCGTCACGGGTACGGCTTCGTAGTTATAATCAGTACGTCGGTTATTATGTATCCGAAGTGGTTCTGTCTATGATATGCATATGATAATTGCGTTACTGTTTGGCCAATTAAAGCCATACAAGCTTGGCTATAAACATTGTGCTTATATTTACACAGACTCTAACAATACCCCCGGACATGCGCTGCAATGTGACCAGGGGCTGCCACCACGACTGTAGGGGACCCTACTGCTCCTTCATCATAGGTTGGATGGATAAAGGCGACGTCATTGATTTTGAAATACAATCTGTTGTGCAGGAGAGAGGTGATAAATGGATAGCTATTGGCTTCTCATACGACCGAAGTATGGTTAGTATTATAAATCCAATTTATCATCAGGTTCACAGTGTTAACAGTTCACATGATGGAAGCATCGGATATCTACAGTCGAGTATCATCAAGTCACCTCTTTTACTATCATACCATTGGTTTTGGATTTATATACCAGGAAATACTATTCTCACTATTCACCCGTCATTGTTGGGAAAGTAAGTGTATGTACTCTTCCGGAACACCTGGTCTTATTATTTATTTTTACAAGGGTCTCCATGTAACTCTCTCTTATTATATTTATATTTTGCCTAGTTCAATCGACTTTGAGTTCGGCAGATTATGGTTTTGTTTATGCTTCGATATTCTCTGATCATGGGATAGTGATGTTGTACTGTAATAGCATATTTGCTTTGTTTGTTTTGCTTTTTGGGTTTTTTTTATTGTTTTGTGATGTAATGCATGGTGACAGACGAATATATTGTTGGAAATTTTCACGCACCATAGTCTGTCGTTTTAAATCAGAATGCTCTAGTTAGTTTTCGGTTGAGACGAAAAGGATCAAATCATTATTTATTTATTGTCTTTTGTACACAATCAAACTTGACTCCGAAAACGAAAAGATGATTATATCTATCAACGTTTTTTTTTGTGTCACCAGGGATCCGACAGCGTCACGGAGTGTGTGACAACTTCCGGTTACGTGAGCGTGTTCCAATCTTACAACAAGGACACGCGCATCAACTCCAGACTCAGGAACGTGAGTATAGTAGCACCTCATATAATCATATAATTAAATAGATAGGCAGTCATGCATTGTCACTTGTTTGCTATATAACCAGTGTATGTCCAAGTAATAAGACTAGAGGCACTGTTATCTACAGTGCATGTAGAAGGAAAAACGTTAAAATATCTGTTGTACTTTTTTGCAGCCAAAGCTTGGTATTAGTAACGAGGGAGGCTCATTTGTGGATGGAATATTAACCTGTTACTTCACAAGACAGAAAGTTGCCCCTTCGGACTCGTCGGTGTTTGACCTAAACAAGGATTGGCACATTTTATTCGCTCACGGAACAGCCATGGCGGGTATGTTACCTATTTAAACAGCCATGGCGGGTATGTTACCTATTTAAACAGCCATGGCGGGTATGTTACCTATTTAAACAGCAACGGCAGGTATGTTACCTATTTAAACAGCCACGGCGGGTATGTTACCTATTTAAACAGCCACCACGGGTATGTTACCTATTTAAACAGCCACGGCGGTTATGTTACCTATTTAAACAGCCACGGCAGGTATGTTACCTATTTAAATAGTACGGCGGGTATGTTACCTATTTAAATAGTACGGCGGGTATGTTACCTATTTAAACAGCCACGGCGGATATGTTACCTATTTAAACAGCCACGGCAAGTATGTTACATATTTAAACAGCATATGATACGTAAATTGTTTTGGCAGGTTTCAGTGTCAAAGCATCTTTAACGTAAATATATGTATTTGGTTTCTTTTAACTCAAATTGATATTGACTGATTAATGCCTTTTTGTTCAGTATAAAAGTCACATTATATATTGAATAAACGATTATAGCGCTGTCGTCTTGACAAAAAGTTTCTGCGTACATGCTTAGATATATATATATATAAAAGAACAAAAAATAAAGACTTTGCCGCAAGGCCTTTCTGCATTCTCTGGCTTCTTCAGGCGGACAGTCCGCCTGTAGAAGCCCGAGAAGGCAGAAAGGCCTTGCGGCAAAGTCTTTGTTTTTTGTTCTTTTTTATATTTAACTTCGCAAGGAAAACTAATTACTTTTCTTCATATATATGATCGTGGAAGTAATAGCGACAGTACGGACAAATAAATTTGTTTTCTTTATATATATATATATATATATATATATATTAAGATTGGGTTACTCTCCTTATCACCTACATACATCCCTCTATCCTAATTGGTCGGATTATAATCACGTGGAGGTCGACTATTCATGACGTTGTCTCGGTGTTGATATTTTCAAACACAGATCTTAGTAGCTTCTATCTTGTTTTAATATGAAACCAGCAAAACTCTAACATAACAGTTGCATAGTTATATTTCTGTGGGAAAAAAACTTTGTATATTGACCTCAAAAGGATATACTGGCATACATGTCGTTCGTCTCGTTCGGTCTATATTCCAGATATCCTTTTCAGGTCCATACAGACACGACCCAACTCTACATTGATCCGTGATATAAACGTATTATTTTTAAACATTCAGATGCGTTCAGCGGTAGAGGTAGGTTGTGATTTTGTCAGGGTTTGGCTTGCAAAGGTGATGATAGCAGGCTAACAGCTTTGTGTTGGATAACATTCTGAGAATCAAACATTAATTGCACACGTTACTAATCAAGAAACTACCATCCTGTAAGGACCCTTGGATTATCAGGGTGTGTATGTCGTTACTGGTCCCTAGGGCATGCTAGCTGTAGTTCCTAACCACACTCCTTCCCAAGCACACAGATGTACTAATATTATCATTCCTTTTCAAATGTCGTGTAATCTTGGTTGTAATAAATGAAATGCTGATAAGTCAAACTCATCTCTCGCACAAATTATCTCCCTTTGATCGATAAAAAAATTAAATCCATTACACCCAGGATTAAAAACCAGAGATCAAAAATCTTTTACAAAAGTCAGAAATAAAAACCTTGGGCAAAATTTTGGCTCTCCCTCCAGTAAAAAATATCTCTCTTTTAAATTATAAAAACATGTTATATGGGCAGTAAAACCCAAAATAATTCAAATTGGCTAGATATATATTAAAACGTTCGCTTGAAACGGTCTAGTCGGCTTGAGGTCCAAGGCTAGAATGACTGGGACCTGGGCCTACGTACACGTTTACAAACATACCACGTGATAATTTCACGTTCTATTTGCTCTACCCGTTCTACCCTTAGAACACTCTATATTTATGAATATTCATTATCATAATAGCATACGAGTACCAGAAACGTACAGACAATATTTTCCTGCTATTCGATGAAACGCATGGAAATGATAAGTATGTGTGTCATAACCCTGTAAACTGGTACTGTACAACACAAAAACATTATCAACCCATCGTCCCACTCAAACACGTCACTTAAGTCATAGTTACAGGATTAGTACCCAACATAACAGATAAATTAAAGTATATACGTATATATATTTAAAAAGAAAAAAGTACTCGACACAAAACATAGCGTTTTCGTCACATCTCGGTGACTCTTCAAAAGTATAAGCACAAAAGTATGTGCATTGATATTTAATTAATACATTTTCACTTATATTTTCTGATTAGATTATTCTTATATTTGATGATGAATTACTTTTTATAAATTGAAAATGAAACTAACAAGGACTATATGCATGTGGATATTTCCAGAACAATTAATTGAGGCAAACATCATGGCGTGTGTTGTACGCACATTATCACTTAACAAACTCACCCAAATTAATGCTAAATGTTTCTACTCCAAAGCACCTTAGATTATTACGATTGTTTGGAAAATAAGTATTGTGACCAACACATATTAACATATGTACTAGCATACATCCCCAGATTTGTAATATGTATATATGTAGATATGTAAGTCTATAAAATAAATTTAATGACAACTATTTTGTCGTTATATTCAGCTATGGGATAAATAGAGGTTACACAACGTGTGGTTGTTGGATATGGAATTTATTTCACTCGAGTGAATTATTTTTTAAAAGTTACAAAAGACACGAGCTTAAGCAAGTGTCTTTTGTAACTTTTAAAAAGTAATTAAAGGGAGTGAAATAAATTCCAATAACCACGAGTCGTGGGACCTGTTTCTACCACAATACAAGTCGCAGTGGCAGTGTTGTTTTCTGTGAACCGCGGATGATATTTGCGCGAAAACACATCATCTCGTATAGATTCCCGTAAAATTGTGACGACGTCAACAATCGATGACGACGTCAACAAGCGGCACGTTGTATTGACCCACGTTGTTTCAACTTCTCAACCAATCAAAAGCCCGGAAGGACATAATTCATTCTACTAGTGGTATACAACATATATTTATCCAACAGTCGGCATGTTCATACAATGGTCTAAGAGTGGAATAACACAGGGTATTGTGGTAGAAAATATAAACCATAAGATGTTTATAAGGGGCGGAATGGGTAATCATCTTACCCGTCCCTCTGTCTACCTGCAGTATTAGAGTTCATTTGGACGAAATGTCGCGCTACGGATTTGACAGCGGACTTCTCTAACTCGCCCTAGTTTGGGTAGTGAGATAATTTCAGCGGTCAGAACACCGACACCCGGCTATTGTATTCTTTGTTTGACAAAGGAAACACACGTTTTCGAAAGCTCGCAAATTAAGTTTTTAATTCCTGTTTGTGTTGTGTACAAAACAAACTCAGTATATATTGGTTAACATCGTTTGATATGTCATTTACGGTTCCTTGTATGATTCATTTTATATACCTTTGGTTTCGTTGTTGTCCTTTCTTGGTGTTATTGTGTGTGTTCCGTTCAGTTTTGTCTATTGTGTTTCGTGTTATATGTTTCGTGCGTTTTTACATGGTTGTCAGTTATACAACGAAAGACTTCAATCAAGTATAACCTTTATATATCTGAAAGTTAACATTTTGAATAGGAATGAAGCTACCCCACATCTACAACCCGGCGCCATATGCTTCTGTTGAACGCGTGGATTTCCAGCGGTATCTTTCCTGGGTGACAACAACAACAAGCAGGACCGTCCCGACCACTACAACTACTCCCACCACCACCACCACCACCACCACCACTACTACAGCAAGGTCAAGCACTTCCACGACAACATCGCCTACCACAAGCGTCACTGATACAGTTACATCTCTGCCACCTATCATTATAACGACTGACCAGTTGACGGATGTCCAAACGTCACCTACCGTGACAGAGGGGCAGGTACGTATATACGTCATTCAAGTCAAAGGCACATTGCTGATTAAGATCGAGAAAGAATACAGAAAGAAAGACTAGAAACAAATCACTGGATAATACACCAGTACTTCTTATAGATAGAACAACATAGCAGGACATCTGTCAATCCTAAACAAGCTTCAATAGTTAGTTGAATTCGAATGTTTGTAAGGACAAAATAACTCTGTTTTACAGTCCGGCGACTTGACCAATGATCTGGCGTGCGGTTTGACCAAGGGCTGTTATCAACAGTGTACAGGCGATGCGTGCCGCTTTATTGTGTCCTGGAAAGATAACGGCGACGTTATTGACTTTGAGCTGAAATCTCGAGTAGAGGCTTCATCTAACAGATGGATAGCAGTCGGATTCTCAAACGATGGGAATATGGTAACACGACATATTCGTCTGAAGCACGCCTGGTAGTAAGGTGGAGGTGTACGCCCGATAGTTAGGTGGAGGTGTACGCCAGGTAGGAAGGTGGAGGTGTACGACCGATAGTTAGGTGGAGGTACACGCCAGGTGGTTAGGTGGAGATGTACGCCAGGTGGTTAGGTGGAGATGTACGCCTGGTAGTTAGGTGGAGATGTACGCCTGGTAGTTAGGTGGAGGTGTACGCCTGGTAGTTAGGTGGAGATGTACGCCTGGTAGTTAGGTGGAGATGTACGTCTGGTAGTTAGGTGGAGGTGTACGCCTGGTAGTTAGGTGGAGATGTACGCCTGGTAGTTAGGTGGAGGTGCACGACCGATAGTAAGGTGGAGATGTACGCCTGGTAGTTAGGTGGAGGTGTACGTCTGGTAGTTAGGTGGAGGTGTACGCCTGGTAGCTAGGTGGAGGTGTACGCCTGGTAGTTAGGTGGAGGTGTACGCCTGGTAGTTAGGTGGAGATGTACGTCTGGTAGTTAGGTGGAGATGTACGACCGATAGTTAGGTGGAGATGTACGCCTGGTAGTTAGGTGGAGGTGTACGCCTGGTAGCTAGGTGGAGGTGTACGCCTGGCAGTTAGGTGGAGATGTACGCCTGGTGGTTAGGTGGAGATGTACGTCTGGTAGTTAGGTGGAGATGTACGACCGATTGTTAGGTGGAGATGTACGCCAGGTGGTTAGGTGGAGATGTACGCCTGGTGGTTAGGTGGAGATGTACGCCAGGTGGTTAGGTGTAGGTACACGCCAGATGGTTAGGTGGAGGTGCACGACCGATAGTTAGGTGGAGATGTACGACCGATAGTTAGGTAGAGATGTACGCCTGGTAGTTAGGTGGAGATGTACGACCGATAGTTAGGTAGAGATGTACGCCTGGTAGTTAGGTGGAGATGTACGCCAGGTGGTTAGGTGGAGATGTACGCCTGGTAGTTAGGTGGGGGTACACGCCAGGTGGTTAGGTGGAAATGTACGCCAGGTAGTTAGGTGGAGATGTACGCCTGGTAGTTAGGTGGAGATGTACGCCAGGTGGTTAGGTGGAGATGTACGCTTGGTAGTTAGGTGGAGATGTACGCCAGGTAGTTAGGTGGAGGTGCACGACCGATAGTTAGGTGGAGGTGTACGACCGATAGTTAGGTGGAGATGTAAGACAGGTAGTTAGGTGGAGGTGTACGCCAGGTGGTTAGGTGGAGGTGTACGTCAAGTAGTTAGGTGGAGGTGTACGCGAGGTGGTTAGGTAGAGATGTACGCCAGGTAGTAAGGTGGAGGTACACGCCTTGTAGTTAGGTGGAGGTACACGCCAGGTAGTTAGGTGGAGGTACACGCCAGGTAGTTAGGTGAAGGTACACGCCAGTTAGTTAGGTGGAGATGTACGCCAGGTGGTTAGGTGGAGATGTACGCCAGGTAGTTAGGTGGAGGTACACGCCAGGTGGTTAGGTGGAGATGTACGCCTGGTAGTTAGGTGGAGATGTACGCCTGGTGGTTAGGTGGAGATGTACGCCAGGTAGTTAGGTGGGGGTGTATGCCAGGTAGTTAGGTGGAGATGTACGCCAGGTAGTTAGGTGGAAGTGTACGTCAGGTAGTTAGGTGGAGATGTACGCCAGGTGGTTAGGTGGAGGTGTACGCCAGGTAGTTAGGTGGAGGTGTACGCCAGGTGGTTAGGTGGAGATGTACGCCAGGTAGTTAGGTGGAGGTGCACGTCAGGTAGTTAGGTGGAGGTGTATGCCAGATAGTTAGGTGGAGATGTACGCCAGGTGGTTAGGTGGAGGTGTACGCCAGGTAGTTAGGTGGGGGTGTATGCCAGGTAGTTAGGTGGAGATGTACGCCAGGTAGTTAGGTGGAAGTGTACGTCAGGTAGTTAGGTGGAGATGTACGCCAGGTGGTTAGGTGGAGGTGTACGCCAGGTAGTTAGGTGGAGGTGTATGCCAGATAGTTAGGTGGAGATGTACGCCAGGTGGTTAGGTGGAGGTGTACGCCAGGTAGTTAGGTGGAGGTGTATGCCAGGTAGTTAGGTGGAGATGTACGCCAGGTAGTTAGGTGGAAGTGTACGTCATGTAGTTAGGTGGAGATGTACGCCAGGTGGTTAGGTGGAGGTGTACGCCAGGTAGTTAGGTGGAGATGTACGCCAGGTAGTTAGGTGGAAGTGTACGTCAGGTAGTTAGGTGGAGATGTACGCCAGGTGGTTAGGTGGAGATGTACGCCAGGTGGTTAGGTGGAGATGTACGCCAGGTAGTTAGGTGGAGGTGTACGCCAGGTAGTTAGGTGGAGGTGTACGCCAGGTGGTTAGGTGGAGATGTACGCCAGGTAGTTAGGTGGAGGTGCACGTCAGGTAGTTAGGTGGATATGTACGTCAGGTGGTTAGGTGGAGATGTACGCCAGGTGGTTAGGTGGAGATGTACGCCAGGTGGTTAGGTGGAGATGTACGCCAGGTGGTTAGGTGGAGATGTACGCCAGGTGGTTAGGTGGAGGTGTACGCCGGGTAGTTAGGTGGAGGTGTATGCCAGGTAGTTAGGTGGAGGTGTACGCCAGGTGGTTAGGTGGAGATGTACGCCAGGTAGTTAGGTGGAAGTGTACGTCAGGTAGTTAGGTGGAGATGTACGCCAGGTGGTTAGGTGGAGATGTACGCCAGGTAGATAGGTGGAGATGTACGCCAGGTAGTTAGGTGGAGATGTACGCCAGGTAGTTAGGTGGAGGTGCACGTCAGGTAGATAGGTGGAGGTGCACGTCAGGTAGTTAGGTGGAGATGTACGCCAGGTAGTTAGGTGGAGATGTACGCCAGGTAGTTAGGTGGAGATGTATGCCAGGTAGTTAGGTGGAGATGTACGCCAGATGGTTAGGTGGAGATGTACGCCAGGTAGTTAGTTTACGGTGATTAGTAGACTGGAAGAAGGACAGGTGGTGGTTGAAGTTGGTAAAGGTGACGCGTGGACATTTCTGTTGATATCAGGAGACTGGTGATGGTGGATATTTGCTTGATGCTGTTTGCTTGATTGATTGGTGAAGGTCATTTGTAGCATGAGATAAGTCGATTAGTTTGTTATAAATATTATGTAAACTAAAAGAAAAGAAAGTGTTTCTATAAATGATAAATATATGCGAAATGTTGTTCAAGAGTAAATGCGCACTTGATAGATGTAACAGCAAGACACGTACAAAGGAATCAGTTTGTATCGTTCTTGTATACTCGTAATGCTGATTTCTTTCAACTTTGAACATATTCTTTATTGAATGTGCTGTTATGGCACGACGAACATACTTATAATAGTGGTACATTGAGTTGATCATGGTATATTAATTAAAATGGAGTATTGAATGACTTTGTAAAACCATGTAAGATTTACTTACAGGGCACGGACAGTGTTGCAGAGTGTGTGATGGACAGTGACATACTGAATGTACAACACTCGTATAATCACGACGATAAAACGAACCACGTGTTGGCCGAGGTAAGGAGTTTGCCTTTGTTGTTTAAAGAAGCATGATAATTACATCCTTAAAGATCAAGCTTCATTTATCATTGGATTTTTGCGACAACTAGTTATCCGGCGTTCACACTCGAGGACAATCGATTGCAAGAAAGTTCATCGGCAATGTATTTTTTTTCATTATTCGTTCGAAGCAATATCAAGTCTATCCCCGAACGTTCAAAGCCATGTTCACAAAACTTTGAACAAAAGATGTTTCGTCTCTCAACATTCAAACAAATATCCAATGAAAATGTTCAAAATCACCACGAAGAGTTTCGAAATATAATTATTGGAAAATTTCCATTGATCTTTTATCACATTTTAGGCAATTTAAAACCGGCCTAGTTTGTACGACACTCATTGCCTTAACTAACGAGCTGGACTTGGTGCGAGACTAGCGCTAAACTACTCATAAAATCATATGTATCCACCGTTTGTTCCAGCCAGGATTGGGCCTCAGTAACATCAGAGGTCGTCTAGAAAACGGTCTGTTCACTTGTCGTTTCACCAGGGACAAGGTTATACCAGAGCATTCCAATATATTTGACCTCAACCAGGACTATCACATCATGTTTGCCGAGGGACCAGTCGAAAACGGTAAGTATCGTATGTAACAGAAATACCTACCAGGTTAAACGTCTCCCACAGAACAGTTGGTATTTTATTTATGATGGATATTTATACGGAATACATAAACAAAATCGTTATTACAAAGCATATGTGACAATTATTTTGTATTGTCCATGGATTTCTTTTAGCTAAACTGTATACTTCGCAACAAGATTTTTTTTATTTTTTTTTATTTGTAAACATTTTCCTCAGTGTGGAAAGTATGCTCTATGTTAAAATTTTTTAATACAACATTTATTGGTTGTGTAAAGCAAGCTTTACATACAGGATTTGTTTTATATAATTTGGAAGCTATGCAGAAATAGGACAAATGACAAAAGACAAAACCTGTAATGTTGCTAAATACAGCAAGACAAACATTACTGAAGAAAAAGAGGATGTTAAGGTAAATGATACGACTCATGTTGTCGTAGACTATACCTGGATTTTAGCTTTTGTTATTATAATATCATTACAGGTAAGAAGATCCGCCACAGCCTCGTGACCATTCCATCGGTGTCCGGAGAGAAGGTGGACTTGCAGCAGCAAATCCTCATCACCAGCGAGGCCTCCTATTTCCTCGTCAAAGTACATGGTAAAGAATAATATTAGCTTTTACTTCATAGATATCTAACATTGACAACTATTAAAAAAAATATAAAAAGTTGTTTTGTTTTACGCCGGACTTAATCACGTTTTGTTCGCATAACATTTTATTTGTTGTGTAGCACTGAAGAGTCATAAGATGACGAAACAGCTGTAAGATGGTTTTTAATGCATTTTTTAGGGATACTGTATCTATTACTAAATTAAACTGTGCAGCATATGTGTGTGTTACGTCATCTTGCATGATACGGGGTGGGATACTCTGCAGGTGGATGTTTAGTCCCCGATGTTTGCTGGAGCCTCCATAGCCAGTTATCTCATTTGAGTAGTGGCACGGTACATATTATGCACATTTTCGTAGTACATGTACACGATTTAAAATTATACAGAACTAGATTAATTTAACTTCTAAAATCATAAAATAAAGGGGTTTTATGCACATGACCCTTCCGATTCTACATTAAGTTTAGATATTTTAAATTCCCACCCATTGGCCCCTGGCATCCCTGAAGAGTCCTAAGAAGACGAAACAGCTGTATGATACAGTTTAATTAATTTTTTTCGGCATACTGTATCTATTACTAAATTCAAAAGGTGCAGCCTATGTGTGTTCCGACATCTTAATATAATGATAACATTATTAAACTATATTCATATAACACGCCATTAATTTGACACTGTATCTAAATTACAATAAACGTACCCATATTGGCGCAAATTGCAGCACATCATACAGATTAGCGCAATGAGAAATTGGCGCAACCACAATACTTGTCATGGAAAAAATGTACAGAAAAAGCTATTTGCGCAGTACATTGTTATTCTAAAATATGTATATTAACAGTACATTGTTATTCTAAAATATGTATATTAAAAGTACATTGTTATTCTAAAATATGTATATTAACAGTACATTGTTATTCTAAAATATGTATATTAATAGTACATTGTTATTCTAAAATATGTATATTAACAGTACATTGTTATTCTAAAATATGTATATTAATAGTACATTGTTATTCTAAAATATGTATATTAACAGTACATTGTTATTCTAAAATATGTATATTAATAGTACATTGCTATTCTAAAATATGTATATTAACAGTACATTGTTATTCTAAAATATGTATATTAACAGTACATTTTTATTCTAAAATAAGAATGCTAACAGTACATTGTTATTCTATTTTCAGGTTGTTTGATGATTTTCGCCTGGATTTTCTGCTCCAGTATCGGAATCATCACCGTCCGGTTCTACAAGAAGATATGGCCTGATAGAACTATCTGCAGAGAACGTATATGGTATCAGGTAAATAACACACTTGAACACCGTGTTATCCATTTACAGATTATTCCATGAAGCCATCTTTGCGACGCACAATGGTTTGTGTACATTTTTATGCTTTGTGGATAACTTGTATAGTGTGTTAACGGTTATAACACACAAGCAACGGTTTTGTAGAGAAATAATATTTGTATGACACTTTTTGTTCATTGTGTTGCATGATATATTTCGGTATCTTTACAAACATGATTCTAACCCAATAGAGAGGTTTAGCAACCTTACGTATACGTGTACGTGTTGCGGGGAATTCCCCTAAAACTGGTGTATTACGTCATTACTTCCGGGCCTTTTACAGAAGTACACGTTTGTTGAAACTTGTAAAAGGAGATCTACACGTAAGTACCAATGTGTGGAATATTACAATAAAACACCAGATTTATGGAATGAAACCACTATTGATTTATAATATTATTATCGGTTGTTTCCTTCTAAACTATGTATGGTCTACATTCAGGCAAAATTTAACTGCAAAATCGGCATTTGAAATCAGGCCCCCATATACTTGATATGACTACAAGTCAAGGCGATAGCTTTTTTATGTTTGTGTTTTGATGACAATTGTATACATTCACCAATGATGTTCAAGATAACATACGTGTTTCTGTAATTTGTTCAGCGTTTTGCTATTGATTTCAATATACTGCACTCGTCGGTAGATAAATCTTAGAATGACCATCACATCGTCCACAGTTCTGCGAGGCAATCTTCCGCCCCCGCCCCTCCTTCCTCAGACACACATCGGAAATGACCTAGCCTACATGACATTGTACGTGTAGAAAGGGCGTAGATAGATCAATTTGAGCTAACTAGAAAACTGTTTGGAAGGATTATTCTAGCTTACATTGTCCTCTGACTTTTACCATTTTGATAGATACATTATTGTAGATGTCTTACATCAGAGACGTATATAACACACGTGTATACATGTGTTATAATATACGTCTCTGCTTACATGTATCAATTCAAAATTTTGCTATTTAATTACTCAGGAAACTGTCTTATATAGACTACATATTTACATCTATATTCATTGCAAAATAAATAAATAATTGAATAACTTTTTAAGAGAGAAAAGAGCGATGGAGGGTTATTAGACTTTTATCGGACGGTGGCAGATCACCAGACACTTGTTTAAACGACGGTTTATTCCAAACGATTGATTTCATACCCGTTTTATATGGAATTGGGTAAAAAATGGCAAAATGCGCTTAATCATGATATGTGTTTTAGGTTGCATCAAGAAAACTAGAAAACATCACCTTATTGGTTGTTTTAGCCATATTTCTGGTTCCGTGACGTAAAACATATACTTATCACAATCGTGTGTCGTTTGCCAATTTCCTTTCGTGTTGTCAAATATTTTAAAAACGTTTCATAATAATATAATTGAGAGTCCGGTATTAATGTACCCAGAAAATGTCTCCGGAGTCTAATCACCGAGCAATGCGCAATTATGACATAAATTTTACACAAAACCATTATCAAATCTGAGCTAAACATGAATGCATTAAAACTCGACTTTATTGATCATCCATTTTAGACTTTTATACCGGCTCTTGTAGCGTTCCGTTAAGTGACGTAATATCAATGTTAGGCACGACAACATCTAACATTTGTTTTTCTGTAGTGAAAACAAATATCAGTTAGACATTACACAAGTTAAGATTAGGGTTAAGATGTATCTGAAACGAAGTTAATGATGACATTTGCAACTGTGTTCAAAAGTACGAATTTAAGTCTAGCTTCTAATAATATCCCAGTGTCCCGCGAATACTCTCAAATACATGTAGGTCTAGTGTCCAGTAATGCACTCCGTTTATCATCCTCGATATCCAGGGGCTTCGATCACCTGCGCTCTCAACACCCCTGTAATATGTCATGGCAAAACTGAAGGCTCCCTGTGCACCAACTTTGTTGATGTGGCAAGAAGACGGGTTCGACCCTTTGATGCACATCAAAAGAATCTCGTGGTCACATAACGGTAAAACTTGACAGGCTTTGAAGTTGGTTGCGGCTCCTTTGTAAAAGGACGGACATGCAGCCCAGCGATTTGTCAGGATTTTTTTTACTTGAGCGTGCCTTGTCCGTTCATTGGTGATTTTAAAACCACACGATTTGTCAATATTAACTGTTTGCGCATTAATACTCCAAACGTGTTCACACTGCTAGTGATTGGTAATTGGCATTGCCGATATTCTGAATCTTGACTAACTTGTTTGACAATAATTGGGTTGGTAACAACTGTGTTGTGACAGTTCTTACATAGGAAAACTTAGCAACAGGAATTGGTAATAGTAAACCATTAAACCAGAGAGTTATATACTCAGCTGGCGATTGTGGGTCCAATCGGAAGAAATCGCCAGTTTCACTCCCATATAATGATACATCAGCTTTGACAGTCAGCCAAAAGAACAGCTTCTAATTTATTCCCCTACAGGTTTTAAGTTCAGTTTCTTTGAGATCCAAATATGCAAAATGTGAAAATAAGTTTACCAAATAATCACACATATATGTTCTTACTCCCGACATTTTCTTCTTGAATACTGACTGATTTGCCCATATCAAATGCTAAACGTAACACGAAATTAGTAGTACGTGTAGCTTATACCCGTACACGTACACGTCTGGTTGTTAAACCTCTTTAATATGTCTTATTGATAAATTATATCAAATATGCTTTCGTTTTATATCTGCACTATGATGTTGTGGTCCTAGTTGATAATGCATATGCTTTAATCGTTGATTTTGTTTTAGAGACAGCGTTTCTAATCTAATAATAGCTTCGTTCACGGTTAGACTATTAGACCTAACATAGCATAGCCTAAAATGAAGCATATTTTATATCAGTCGTGGGCGGATTGGTCGAGTGGTTAACACTCCGGCCTTCCATGCAGGCGACCGGGGTTCGATCCCCGTAATCGTCATACGCATGGAACATTCAGAGAAAGTGTTTTTCTCCTGCCCACACAACTCCAACAACCCAGGTGGAGTATAAAATGGTCTGGGGTGGATGTTGCAGTATCTGTGATGTTGCATTCAAGTGTGGTGGCACTATAAAAGATGCCGTTGGAAACACGGTCCCACTACAAACAGAACACAATTCATCTCCAGCACACACACATACATACACACACACATATGGAAATATTAGCCAGGTGGTATAGGACAAGTAGTTAGCGCCCGATAAGGCAGCTCCTGCGAACTCCTCAGAATTGTATATGATAGAACTGTATGTGTTAATTGTATTGATTGTATAAGAATTGTATATCTATGTACTGTAAAGCGCTTTAGAGTGGCTTATGTTAGCTAGATAGGGCGCTATATCAAATATTGTATAATTAAAACATAATTTTACATCATAATAATAATTAGCTCGTGTTTGGACCAATACCTAAATGAAATACATTTTCTGAAGGCAAATGTTATTCTAAGAAGGAAAATCAAGGTCTCAGTTGTGTCAATTAACCGGAAACTACCTTAACACGGCATTATTTGCTAAATTTGGTGCTCGTCTGTTCAATTTCGCCGCCGCCATTTGACTAATTATAGGAATCTCAACATGGTACGACATGAAAAAAAATTTCAATAATTTTTTAACCTTAACAGTTAGATTATCAAACAATAACATATTCATTTGATATCAAGATTTATTACTTAGCACATCAGTACCATAGTTATATTTTTATTATCGTTTTCTATGATAAAAAAACATTTCTTATGTTTTCTTGCGAATCGGCACGGAACCGGGAGCAGGATAGTGGTCACATGATTCGAAAAAAGTCACGTGATTTCTCGTATAAAAATAGAACGGGAAGCGCAAATGTCAGGTAGCCGCGATAAACAAATATTGGCTGACGAAAACAGAGTCACAAGCTAAGACTAGACAAGAAAGAAGCTGAAAGAGACTATTGAAAGATCGGAACAGATGCATCTGACAAACAAAAAGAAATACGACACTATCAAAGAAGACGAAGAGCATGGTTTGACGGACGGAGTGTGGTTGAGTCGACAGTGCTTTCGGAAAACAAAAACGTACAGCTGATACTTGTACGAAAATACATTCTTCATTCACGTACACTGTAAGATTATGTTCGGTAAAGCTTGTAATAATAATAAAAATAATATATGTTTAACCATTTATAGTAATATTACGAAAAGTAATGTTAAAAATTAAGACATTCTCACACATGAGGTAACTTCAAGTTAGTGTTACTAAACGCCTCGTGGGGAAAACTCTATAAACCTAACGGTAGCTTCTACCTACAAAACATAATCGGAAACAAGTGTGTTTTTTTTAAATTATATTATATATATATATATTTAAGGATTGAATGTCTATTTTGTTGTTTGCATCGGCCGATGAAGTCAACTAAACTTCGCGCAAATGAAGTGAACTGTGAAGCAGTTCATGTTTCATTGAAACCACACGATTTGTCAATACTAACTGTTTGCGCATTAATATTCCAAACGTGTTCAGACTGCGAGTGATTTGTCGAATAATAAAATCTAGCTTATGTAACTTAATTAAAAGAGAACGGATTTCTGTGACCAATCTCAAACATTTTACTCTAGTATCGGACATGAAAAAACGCGAAATCTGCCGACGGGCAGATGATCCCATTTGCATTAAACGCACGATCATCGAGGGGACTTATGAGGAATTTAGGACATACATATCTTGAATTAATCCTTTCGGAAATGTCAGTATTTTGTCAGATCAAGTATCATTAAAGCTATCTAGCTTCGATATGATACTGGCATAACTCATTGGCATGTTAAACAGATGTTTTCCGTGTGTAGTACGCCCGTATTGTAGGCCTACACAACGTTAACGATACACTGTTGTAAACAAATGTATTACTTCGCCAGGAACGCAAAAGCGCGTGCCCCACTTACTTTATAGGGAATGAAGCAACCAGAGTTTACTAGTTTCATTGAGGCGGAGCAAAGTGAAAATGCAAATATTGAAATATTGTGTAAACAATGCAGTATTTTGTAATTCATCTATTTAATGTAACTTGTACTGTATATTTATTTTATTGGACAATAGAATACTTGAAAAACCCGTTTCTGTATTATCCTGGTTGTAGTACGTATGCTTTAACCGTTGTTTTTGTTTTAAGTACACCGTTTCTGTATTATCCTGGTTGTAGTTCATATGCTTTAACCGTTGTTTTTGTTTTAAGTACACCGTTTCTGTATTATCCTGATGTAGTAATTATGCTTCGTTTCTATTTTTAGGTACACCGTTTCTGTATTATCCTGGTGTAGTAATTATGCTGTAATCGTTTCTATTTTTAGGTACACCGTTTCTGTATTACCCTGGTGTAGTAATTATACTGTAATCGTTCCTATTGTTAGGTACACCGTTTCTGTATTATCCTGGTGTAGTAATTATGCTGTAATCGTTTCTATTTTAGGCACACAGTTTCTGTATTATCCTGGTGAAGTAATTATGCTGTAATCGTTTCTATTTTTAGGTACACCGTTTCTGTATTACCCTGGTGTAGTAATTATACTGTAATCGTTCCTATTTTTAGGTACACCGTTTCTGTATTATCCTGGTGTAGTAAGTATGCTGTAATCGTTTCTATTTTTAGGCACACCGTTTCTGTATTATCCTGGTGTAGTAATTATGCTGTTATCGTTTCTATTTTTAGGTACACCGTTTCTGTATTATCCTGGTGTAGTAATTATGCTTCGTTTCTTTTTTTAGGTACACCGTTTCTGTATTATCCTGGTGTAGTAATTATACTGTAATCGTTTCTATTTTAAGTACACCGTTTCTGTATTATCCTGGTGTAGTAATTATGCTGTAATCGTTTCTATTTTTAGGAACACCGTTTCTGTATTATCCTGGTGTAGTAATTATGCTTCATTTCTATTTTTAGGCACACCGTTTCTTTATTATCCTGGTGTAGTAATTATGCTGTAATTGTTTCTAATTTTAGGTACACCGTTTCTGTATTATCCTGGTGTAGTAATTATGCTGTAATCGTTTCAATGTTTAGGTACACCGTTTCTGTATTATCCTGGTGTAGTAATTATGCTGTAATCGTTTCTATTTTAGGTACACCGTTTCTGTATTATCCTGGTGTAGTAATTATACTTCGTTTCTATTTTTAGGCACACCGTTTCTGTATTATCCTGGTGTAGTAATTATGCGGTAATTGTTTCTATTTTTAGGTACACCATTTCTGTATTATCCTGGTGTAGTAATCATGTTGTAATCGTTTCTATTTTTAGGTACACCGTTTCTGTATTATCCTGGTGTAGTAATTATGCTGTAATCGTTTTTATTTTTAGGTACACCGTTTCTGTATTATCCTGGTGTAGTAATTATGCTGTAATCAATTCTATTTTTAGGTACACCGTTTCTGTATGATCCTGGTTGTTCTCTGTGTTTTGGTAGCCGTCGTTATTATTTTCGTGGACATAAAAGGATTCAGCAAGGTAAAATAATACCGAATCAATGGCATTGAACTATTTAATAACTGGTAAACCTTGAAATTTATATAAAAGAATGTGAACAGTATTTATGATAAAAAACATTCATTGTAACGTTGAGTTAAGAAAACATGAAATATACTCCGACGAGGTACTGATCCAATTGCAAAGCGAGATAGCGAGAATATATAAAATAAGGGCTTTATCAAAGCTAATACATAATGGCATCTTCGTTAGTGTAATAATTTTATGTATTCATTTAATAACATACGTATTTGTATTGGAATGACAGATTGACGGGAAGACATTCCACAAAGCCCATCCTGTCCTAGGACTCCTTGTTACTCTGTTTACAATAGCAAATGTAAGTCATGTATATCTTTTTTATGTTAAATTCTGATTGGTGGATGTTTGTAAATAATCTAAAATAATATGTAAATTACTCTAGTGTTAGTTTGGTTGCTCTTTGGTGGTCTTAGTTTCATTAAAATTCCTTGATTTAAGGAAATGTCTTAACTAGGGGGGAAATATTAAGCTAACTTTTGCAATGATTTCCGATGATTACAGAACTCAAGCGGTCTCCCTAAAAAGCGATTACAAACGTCACCAGAAAATATCTATAGAAATCCCGAATAAAGTAAGCGACATCAGAAGATATGTCGTTAATACAAAGATGACGTAACACACACATATGTACTACTACAATACTACCTCTATACCAAATTTCAATATGATATTCTTCTTAAGCAATCGATCCCATATGGCGGATATCATTGTCATTTCATCAGTCTTATTTTAATAGAATATTGTTTATCGAGTTTTTTTATACAATGTAAATATTTTGAAATATTTATGTAGGCATTACCATTCGAACTCTCTTCCAGATGCCGTGATAACCTAGTCACTAACAGTCAGAACATTTGAATCGGTTCATCCTGAATGCTTTTTTTTTCAACCACAAGATAGACAATAATGAACTTATTCATATACGGGACCGCGGGACGTCAGCTTATAAAATGATATTAAACTTTATGATCTGGATATATAGTACATAAATAATGCTTGTGTCCAAATTTTTTGTCATCATTAATTGATATCACTTCGATAAAATATGAATTCTGCGTGAATAGAAGCATCGTATTACCCATAAGATAAAAATGTGGCTGCTAAAAGGTGCCTCGTGTTGCTTTGGTTCAATTACTAAACTTGAACGGATGGCCTTGGGTCTTCTATGTAATTTAACAAATCTGTGATACATTATATTAAGAATCAAACATGTATACTGACATTTAATCTTATGAAAACACTTGCTCGCTCGAATTTTTAAGGAATTCAAAATTACTTTAAAAACAAAACAAACAAAAATTGTCGCTCGTTCCAATTTTGAAATCGCATTTCCCGATTGAACAATAAATCAAATTGTTATGGTCTTAATAAGAATTTTCTTTTGAAAAGAAATGTTAATTAATGTGGTCAAATAGCGACTCATTAGAGAGATGAACAAATTTGTACAGTCACTGTGATGTTTAAATTTTATCATTCTTCAAGACTTTCTTAAGTTTTAAGTGTGTTTGTAGTAAATACATGAAGATATATCCATTGTCTTGTTTCCCATTTAATACCGTGATATAGCCAATAGTAGCGGTATGCAGACCACTTCCTGGAACCATAAAGAGAAAAATATTTAACTGGATTCACTGGAGCCTGGGATCCTCCGCACACATCCTTGCAAGTACGGCAACTAAAAAGTTTCTTTTAAAAATTCTCCTTTAAATTAATGACATCATAAACATAATAGCTAAAGAATATGATATTTTGATATAGCTAACTTTTATTCAATTATTTAATGAGTTTATTAAACTGTGATTTAGAAATTACTTAATAGTTTTAGTTTAAACGGTATTCATTCAATATTCTGACATGTTGGTTGCATAATTTTAGTACGAAATTTGTCATTGATTTTCAGTAATCAATATTTTTGCGGGAGTAGAATTGAGTAAATCCGGAGCCCCGTCCTATATGAAGTACGCATTACTGGGATACGTGGCTTACCTTATATTTATATATCTGCTATTGGAACTCCATCAGTGCATCGCGAACAAATCAGGTAAACATGATAATCAGATAAGTATAACAAGTGGATTTGTTCAAAATGAACCCTATACTAGTATATCAACTAATAACTAACAACGTTACCTCATTATATCACCATCATAGCAGTGAAGATATACAATATCTAACAACTCTACCTCATTATATCACCATCATAGTAGTGACGATATACAATATATCACGTTACCTCATTATATCACCATCATAGCAGTGACGATATACAATATATAACAACTTTACCTCATTATATCACCATCATAGCAGTGAAACTATATACAATATCTAACAACGTTACCTCATTATATCACCATCATAGCAATGACGATATACAATATATAACAACTTTACCTCATTATATCACCATCATAGCAGTGACCATATACAATATCTAACAACGTTACCTCATTATATCACCATCATAGCAGTGACGATATACAATATCTAACAACGTTGCCTCATTATATCACCATCATAGCAGTGACGATATACAATATATCACAACGTTACCTCATTATATCACCATGATAGCAGTGACGATATTCAATATCTAACAACGTTACCTCATTATATCACCATGATAGCAGTGAAGATATACAATATCTAACGACGTTACATCATTATATCACCATCATAGTAGTGACGATATACAATATATCACAACGTTACCTCATTATATCACCATCATAGTAGTGACGATATACAATATCTAACAACGTTACCTCATTATATCACCATCATAGCAGTGACGATATTCAATATCTAACAACGTTACCTCATTATATCACCATCATAGCAGTGAAGATATTCAATATCTAACAACGTTACCTCATTATATCACCATGATAGCAGTGAAGATATACAATATCTAACGACGTTACATCATTATATCACCATCATAGTAGTGACGATATACAATATATCACAACGTTACCTCATTATATCACCATCATAGTAGTGACGATATACAATATATCACAACGTTACCTCATTATATCACCATCATAGTAGTGACGATATACAATATATCACAACGTTACCTCATTATATCACCATGATAGCAGTGAAGATATACAATATCTAACGACGTTACATCATTATATCACCATCATAGTAGTGACGATATACAATATATCACAACGTTACCTCATTATATCACCATCATAGCAGTGACGATATACAATATCTAACGACGTTACATCATTATAGCACCATCATAGCAGTGACGATATACAATATCTAACGACGTTACCTCATTATATCACCATCATAGCAGTGAAGATATACAATATCTAACAACGCTGCCTCATTATATCACCATCATAGCAGTGACGATATACACTATCTAACGACGTTACCTAATTATACCACCATCATAGCAGTGAAGATATACAATATCTAACAACGCTACCTCATTATATCACCATCATAGCAGTGACGATATACAATATATAACAACTTTACCTCATTATATCACCATCATAGCAGTGAAACTATATACAATATCTAACAACGTTACCTCATTATATCACCATCATAGCAGTGACGATATACAATATATAACAACTTTACCTCATTATATCACCATCATAGCAGTGACCATATACAATATCTAACAACGTTTCCTCATTATATCACCATCATAGCAGTGACGATATACAATATCTAACGACGTTACCTTATTATACCACCATCATAGCAGTGACGATATACAATATCTAACAACATTACCTCATTATATCACCATCATAGCAGTGACGATATTCAATATCTAACAACGTTACCTCATTATATCACCATGATAGCAGTGAAGATATACAATATCTAACGACGTTACATCATTATATCACCATCATAGTAGTGACGATATACAATATATCACAACGTTACCTCATTATATCACCATCATAGTAGTGACGATATACAATATATCACAACGTTACCTCATTATATCACCATCATAGTAGTGACGATATACAATATATCACAACGTTACCTCATTATATCACCATCATAGTAGTGACGATATACAATATATCACAACGTTACCTCATTATATCACCATGATAGCAGTGAAGATATACAATATCTAACGACGTTACATCATTATATCACCATCATAGTAGTGACGATATACAATATATCACGACGTTACCTCATTATATCACCATCATAGTAGTGACGATATACAATATATCACAACGTTACCTCATTATATCACCATCATAGTAGTGACGATATACAATATATCACAACGTTACCTCATTATATCACCATCATAGTAGTGACGATATACAATATATCACAACGTTACCTCATTATATCACCATCATAGCAGTGACGATATACAATATCTAACGACGTTACATCATTATAGCACCATCATAGCAGTGACGATATACAATATCTAACGACGTTACCTCATTATATCACCATCATAGCAGTGACGATATACACTATCTAACGACGTTACCTAATTATACCACCATCATAGCAGTGAAGATATACAATATCTAACAACGCTGCCTCATTATATCACCATCATAGCAGTGACGATATACACTATCTAACGACGTTACCTCATTATATCACCATCATAGCAGTGACGATATACACTATCTAACGACGTTACCTCATTATATCACCATCATAGCAGTGAAGATATACAATATCTAACAACGCTGCCTCATTATATCACCATCATAGCAGTGACGATATACACTATCTAACGACGTTACCTAATTATACCACCATCATAGCAGTGAAGATATACAATATCTAACAACGCTACCTCATTATATCACCATCATAGCAGTGACGATATACAATATATAACAACTTTACCTCATTAAATCACCATCATAGCATTGAAACTATATACAATATCTAACAACGTTACCTCATTATATCACCATCATAGCAGTGACGATATACAATATATAACAACTTTACCTCATTATATCACCATCATAGCAGTGACCATATACAATATCTAACGACGTTACCTCATTATACCACCATCATAGCAGTGACGATATACAATATCTAACAACATTACCTCATTATATCACCATCATAGCAGTGACGATATTCAATATCTAACAACGTTACCTCATTATATCACCATGATAGCAGTGAAGATATACAATATCTAACGACGTTACATCATTATATCACCATCATAGTAGTGACGATATACAATATATCACAACGTTACCTCATTATATCACCATCATAGTAGTGACGATATACAATATATCACAACGTTACCTCATTATATCACCATCATAGTAGTGACGATATACAATATATCACAACGTTACCTCATTATATCACCATGATAGCAGTGAAGATATACAATATCTAACGACGTTACATCATTATATCACCATCATAGTAGTGACGATATACAATATATCACAACGTTACCTCATTATATCACCATGATAGCAGTGAAGATATACAATATCTAACGACGTTACCTCATTATATCACCATCATAGTAGTGACGATATACAATATATCACAACGTTACCTCATTATATCACCATCATAGCAGTGAAGATATACAATATCTAACGACGTTACATCATTATATCACCATCATAGCAGTGACGATATACAATATCTAACAACTTTACCTCATTATATCACCATGATAGCAATGAAGATATACAATATCTAACGACGTTACATCATTATATCACCATCATAGCAGTGACGATATACAATATCTAACGACGTTACCTCATTATATCACCATCATAGCAGTGACGATATACAATATCTAACGACGTTACCTCATTATATCACCATCATAGCAGTGACCATATACAATATCTAACAACGTTACCTCATTATATCACCATCATAGCAGTGACCATATACAATATCTAACGACGTTACCTCATTATATCACCATCATAGCAGTGACGATATACAATATCAACGATCCAGGCTAACTCTATGGCGTTTTATATAAGGATTACTTACTGATAGCTGACACTCAAATACAGGCAGCTCATTTAATTTGTCATCATATATAGCTCAGTTGTGACGCTTTTATTGTAACGTTAAGTATTCCATGATGGGGAGTTTTTGTTCAGTGGTCTATTATTATTTTGTTAATGCCATGATTATGTAAACATTAACTTCCGCTTAATGATGCAATTGATAACGAAAGTCTATATATGCCATACGGGCTAAAGATATTGAACCATATTTAATTTTGTATGCACTCTTTCGGAACTTTTATTAACCTGCACTTTCACATGGTTTCAGAAAACAAAAGAAACCAAACGTATCTGTATGAAATGCACAGAAAACCTTATAACAACAATAACCGAACAAAGAACGTGACCATGGATCTGGAACCTCCGGTAAGTTTATAATGTACAAATATAATGTCAGATGTCTCTTTCTTCCACAATAAGTGGGTGTTATGCAACTCTCAAGGTTTTAAATAATCATCACAACTTTTGAATAATGTTCTGTTTATACCACATGTGGAATAAACTCTAAACCCATTTTGATTTTATTTTGCCTCTTGTTAAATCGATTTTGATTTCGGATTGTGGTTTTGTTGACGCTTTGGTAATCTCTGATTTTTTTCTGACATGGTGAACTTTGACAGGAAAAACGTCATTTGCTGATTGTTGACGTTGTCACAATTTGGCAGGAAAGTACGATCCGTTATGTTTACGCCCAATTTTTCCTTGTTGATTTATATTTTATTCAATGAAAAACTGCTGTTTCAGACTGAAATTGTGGTAGAAACAAGCCACACGACTCGTGGTTTTTGGATATGATATTTATTTCACTTGAGTTAGTTCATTTGCAAAAGTTACAAAAGACAAGAGCTTAAGCTTTAAGATAAGATTACCATTTCCAACAGCAACTCGTTGTGTAACCTACATAACAGCCATACATTTGTTATCATTATCCTTTACACTTTTGTAATAAATCTTGATACGTCTTTGTCATTGTTTTACAGTTCAGCAAAATAAAGAAGGCCATCATGGGCTCCCACGTCCTCATCACATTCGCTGTCACGCTTGTTTTCGTCATTATAATCATCATCAGCTGAGGAAGCTGTCTGTATACACCCGTGAAGAGGAACATTCGGAAACAACGCTTAGGGCAGGGTATAGTTACATCCTCATTGTTTAGTGGCCAGTGACGGCAGGTTATAATTACCTGTGGATGTTTCCGGGGATGGCGTCTACCACGTGTGTACCAGGATATCTGTACCGAACAGAGACAGAGGTTTAAGTCAGTTGATCCAAAGTGCTAATAACTATATCAACAATATGGCATTACCTTGAACATACCGTTTTATGCAATACTTAAGTAGAAATTTTACTTACATACAGCAATTGCTAGTGGAATGACGTGACTTGTTGAAGGTGTAAACTAAACAATTTGTAAGCATAAGCAAATCGTACGACCTAACTACGCGTGCAAGGTTTTGTCCTTGAACTTCGTATGTGTGTTAAGTGACTTCGATACCAAGCACAGCATAATCCAATATCTGGATTAACTGTTGCCCAACGACTAAATGCGTACAACATTGCCTAAGACGTCACAACCAATTACACAATTGGCCAAGTTACGAGGGCCAGTAATTGTCGGGGTGCTTTGCTGTCTAGAAACATTATGATGCAACGGTACCTGAAACAGTATCGTATTCGAGTAGAAGTGAAAAGTTGTATAGTAACCCACCAACAAATGTCGTGGACTTACTTACTGAAAACAGTTGTTGTGTAACTATGCTTTACACATTGTTGAGGACAAACTCATATATCGTATACATGTTTAGTAGGTAACTAATAGTAACATACTGTTTAATAATGTTAATATTTGATATTGTAAAATCATACTATTGAATTTAAAGATACTGTTTCATTATGTTAATATTTGATATTGTGAGGTCATACCATTAAAATCAGGAGTATGCCAATGCTATTGTACAATTTCATAAAGTTGTATAGTGTATATCTTTGATGGTACCATATAGAATTGATATAGAATTGATATTGTGTTATATTGTACATGCTGTGTTTATTTAAGGAATAACCATTTATTTTGTTTAGTTTATGAGATCATAAATCCAATAGAGCACGAGGTAAATTGCATTAACGTAAACGCGGAATTTTCCGACTGCTCCAATGGATTTATGATCTCATAAACTTAACAAAATACAAGGTTAATCCTGATATTTACAGTATTTGTTTTTTTTGTAAATGATTCATAACTTTTCTGTTCAATATAGACCGATCTGCGGACATAGATTCCAATTCAAAACTTACAAACGTGAAATCGCTTCAATAAGTGTAACAACATGAAGTTTGCATAAGTCGTGGTTAGCTCCGGCCATGCCCATTGTTGATGACGTCGGCACGGTCTCAAGTATAGTTATTGGAAAACAACTCTAGTTTGCAGGACAATGGTTATCGAGTGAATGTCAGTGTAGACTATAAATATTAATATATGATATTGTACAGACAGTAACGCAGCTGAAATAGTAGTGTGTATTGATTTTTTACCGTGTATAGTATACGACATGTACAGTAATACATTGTTACTGGATAAAAACCTGACAATATATACATGTAGAAATGAATAGGTCACTTAATCTACAAGTATGTATATAGAACATTATTGATAATGTGTGTTCGGCGTTTCTAATTTATTTACGTCACTGAATTTGTTACATATTTTTTTGTTTGAATCGAATGTGAGAATGTGGAGAATACAGTTATGGGTATGAATGATTGAATCCTGTGCGAGACCAAATTAAAGTATGATTGATTTAATATGTCGATGTTATTATTTATTGAAAGCTGCTTTGCATATTAAAATCTGCGATTGAATATCAATATCGTTTTTTGGTTTTGAATTTTCGTGACACCAACTTCTTATAATAGATGATTTTATCCAATATTCTATAAAACGGCATTTTGTACCCATTGTGTTCACATGTATTTGCTAATGACCACGAGCCATACCGGTAAGTACATTTGGGTGAAATCTAGATTTGCAATAAGTTAATAGGGCTTGTCAAGATCAAAATTATGTTCATGTTGTTGTTGTTTTTTTTTTAGCTTATCCAGGTAGTTGCAATGAGAGAAAAAATACTGTTTCATGACCAAAGGTGTAAGATTGGGAACATCCATCATTGGGATTTCAAATTTGAGACCCCCTGGTGTGGAATTTCCCTATCTTACACCTTTGGTAGTCAATGAAAGAGTATCATAATCCTTATTTATGCTTTTTCTTTAGATGTTTGAAAAGACCCGGTTTTCATTTTGAGGATTGATGTTTACTTGGATGTGACCAAGATGTACATGGCGGGTGTCGTCGATTAAGCAGAAGAATATTATAAGCTACAAAATCGCCTAAAGAGCCTCATGATGGGCGAAAGCCCTAACGAAAAGTAGTCTTCGTGTTTTGTGTTTTTATATATAATAAGCTACATATATAGATGCCTACCTAGAGGGAACCTCCCCGTCGGTGGTGCTCAGACAAAGTTGTCACATACAACAACTAATGCCCTTAGAAACACTTGTTTGTTGTTTTTTTGTAATCAAACGACTTTCAGTTTCAACATAAAGTTTCTTAAACTAGATGACCATAGCAAACAATATTGAAATTTAGGTAATACTGTCTGTAATTATAGAGGAAATGATGTTCTAAACTAATACTGCCTGTTATTATAGATGAAATGGTGCTCTAAACTTATACTGCCTGTTATTATAGAGGAAATGGTGCTCTAAACTAATACTGCCTGTTATTATAGAGGAAATGGTTCTCTAAACTAATACTGTCTGTTATTATAGAGGAAATGGTTCTCTAAACTAATACTGCCTGTTATTATAGAGGAAATGGTGCTCTAAACTAATACTGCCTGTTATTATAGAGGAAATGGTGCTATAAACTAATACTGCCTGTAATTATAGAGGAAATGGTGCTCTTAATTAATACTGCCTGTTATTATAGAGGAAATGGTGCTCTAAACTAATACTGCCTGTTATTATAGAGGAAATAATGCTCTAAACTAATACTGCCTGTTATTATAGGGGAAATGGTGCTCTAAACTAATACTGCCTGTTATTATAGAGGAAATGGTGCTATAAACTAATACTGCCTGTAATTATAGAGGAAATGGTGCTCTTAATTAATACTGCCTGTTATTATAGAGGAAATGGTGCTCTAAACTAATACTGCCTGTTATTATAGAGGAAATGGTGCTATAAATTAATACTGCCTGTTATTATAGAGGAAATGATGTTCTAAACTAATACTGCCTGTTATTATAGAGGAAATGATGTTCTAAACTAATACTGTCTGTTATTATAGAGGAAATGATGTTCTAAACTAATACTGTCTGTTATTATAGAGGAAATGATGTTCTAAACTAATACTGTCTGTTATTATAGAGGAAATGGTGTTCTAAACTAATACTGTCTGTTATTATAGAGGAAATGATGTTCTAAACTAATACTGTCTGTTATTATAGAGGAAATGATGTTCTAAACTAATACTGTCTGTTATTATAGAGGAAATGATGTTCTAAACTAATACTGTCTGTTATTATAGAGGAAATGGTGTTCTAAACTAATACTGTCTGTTATTATAGATGAAATAATGCTCTAAACTAATACTGTCTGTTATTATAGAGGAAATGATGTTCTAAACTAATACTGCCTGTTATTATAGAGGAAATGGTGCTCTAAACTAATACTGCCTGTTATTATAGAGGAAATGATGTTCTAAACTAATACTGCCTGTTATTATAGAGGAAATGATGTTCTAAACTAATACTGCCTGTTATTATAGAGGAAATGGTGCTATAAACTAATACTGTCTGTTATTATAGAGGAAATAATGTTCTAAACTAATACTGCCTGTAATTATAGAGGAAATGGTTCTCTAAACTAATACTGTCTGTTATTATAGAGGAAATGATGTTCTAAACTAATACTGCCTGTAATTATAGAGGAAATGGTTCTCTAAACTAATACTGCCTGTTATTATAGAGGAAATGATGTTCTAAACTAATACTGCCTGTTATTATAGAGGAAATGATGTTCTAAACTAATACTGCCTGTTATTATAGAGGAAATGATGTTCTAAACTAATACTGTCTGTTATTATAGAGGAAATGGTGTTCTAAACTAATACTGCCTGTTATTATAGAGGAAATGATGTTCTAAACTAATACTGTCTGTTATTATAGAGGAAATGATGTTCTAAACTAATACTGCCTGTTATTATAGAGGAAATGATGTTCTAAACTAATACTGTCTGTTATTATAGAGGAAATGGTGTTCTAAACTAATACTGCCTGTTATTATAGAGGAAGTGGTGCTATAAACAAATACTGTCTGTTATTATAGAGGAAATGATGTTCTAAACTAATACTGCCTGTTATTATAGAGGAAATGATGTTCTAAACTAATACTGTCTGTTATTATAGAGGAAATGATGTTCTAAACTAATGCTGTCTGTTATTATAGAGGAAATGGTGTTCTAAACTAATACTGCCTGTTATTATAGAGGAAATGGTGTTCTAAACTAATACTGCCTGTTATTATAGAGGAAATGATGTTCTAAACTAATACTGTCTGTTATTATAGAGGAAATGGTGTTCTAAACTAATACTGCCTGTTATTATAGAGGAAATGATGTTCTAAACTAATACTGTCTGTTATTATAGAGGCAATGATGCTCTAAACTAATACTGTCTGTTATTATAGAGGCAATGATGCTCTAAACTAATACTGCCTGTTATTATAGAGGCAATGATGCTCTAAACTAATACTGTCTGTTATTATAGAGGCAATGATGTTCTAAACTAATACTGTCTGTTATTATAGAGGCAATGATGCTCTAAACTAATACTGCCTGTTATTATAGAGGCAATGATGTTCTAAACTAATACTGTCTGTTATTATAGAGGCAATGATGCTCTAAACTAATACTGTCTGTTATTATAGAGGCAATGATGCTCTAAACTAATACTGTCTGTTATTATAGAGGAAATGATGTTCTAAACTAATACTGCCTGTTATTATAGAGGAAATGGTTCTCTAAACTAATACTGCCTGTTATTATAGAGGAAATGGTTCTCTAAACTAATACTGCCTGTTATTATAGAGGAAATGGTTCTCTAAACTAATGATGCCTGGTATTTTAGAGGAAATGGTGCTCTAAACTAATACTGCCTGTTATTATAGAGGAAATAATGCTCTAAACTAATACTGCCTGTTATTATAGAGGAAATGGTTCTCTAAACTAATACTGCCTGTTATTATAGAGGAAATGATGTTCTAAACTAATACTGTCTGTTATTATAGAGGAAATAATGCTCTAAACTAATACTGCCTGTTATTATAGAGGAAATGGTTCTCTAAACTAATACTGTCTGTTATTATAGAGGAAATGATGTTCTAAACTAATACTGCCTGTTATTATAGAGGAAATAATGCTCTAAACTAATACTGCCTGTTATTATAGAGGAAATGGTTCTCTAAACTAATACTGCCTGTTATTATAGAGGAAATGATGTTCTAAACTAATACTGTCTGTTATTATAGAGGAAATAATGCTCTAAACTAATACTGCCTGTTATTATAGAGGAAATGGTTCTCTAAACTAATACTGCCTGTTATTATAGAGGAAATGATGTTCTAAACTAATACTGTCTGTTATTATAGAGGAAATGATGTTCTAAACTAATACTGTCTGTTATTATAGAGGAAATGATGTTCTAAACTAATACTGTCTGTTATTATAGAGGAAATGGTGTTCTAAACTAATACTGTCTGTTATTATAGAGGAAATGGTGTTCTAAACTAATACTGTCTGTTATTATAGAGGAAATGGTGTTCTAAACTAATACTGTCTGTTATTATAGAGGAAATGGTGTTCTAAACTAATACTGTCTGTTATTATAGAGGAAATGGTGTTCTAAACTAATACTGCCTGTTATTATAGAGGAAATGATGTTCTAAACTAATACTGTCTGTTATTATAGAGGAAATAATGCTCTTAACTAATACTGTCTGTTATTATAGAGGAAATGATGTTCTAAACTAATACTGCCTGTAATTATAGAGGAAATGGTTCTCTAAACTAATACTGTCTGTTATTATAGAGGAAATGATGTTCTAAACTAATACTGCCTGTTATTATAGAGGAAATGATGTTCTAAACTAATACTGCCTGTTATTATAGAGGAAATGATGTTCTAAACTAATACTGTCTGTTATTATAGAGGAAATGATGTTCTAAACTAATACTGCCTGTAATTATAGAGGAAATGGTTCTCTAAACTAATACTGCCTGTTATTATAGAGGAAATGATGTTCTAAACTAATACTGCCTGGTATTATAGAGGAAATGATGTTCTAAACTAATACTGTCTGTTATTATAGAGGAAATGATGTTCTAAACTAATACTGCCTGTTATTATATAGTAATGATGTTCTAAACTAATACTGCCTGTTATTATAGAGGAACTGATGCTCTAAACTAATACTGCCTGTTATTATAGAGGAAATGATGCTCTAAACTAATACTGCCTGTTATTATAGAGGAAATGGTGCTATAAACTAATACTGCCTGTTATTATAGAGGAAATGGTGCTATAAACTAATACTGCCTGTTATCATAGAGGAAATAATGCTCTAAACTAATACTGCCTGTTATTATAGAGGAAATGGTGCTATAAACTAATACTGCCTGTAATTATAGAGGAAATGGTGCTCTTAATTAAAACTGCCTGTTATTATATAAAAAATGGTGCTCTTAACTAATACTGCCTGTTATTATAGAGGAAATGATGTTCTAAACTAATACTGCCTGTTATTATAGAGGAAATGATGTTCTAAACTAATACTGCCTGTTATTATAGATGAAATGATGTTCTAAACTTATACTGCCTGTTATTATAGATGAAATGGTGCTCTAAACTTATACTGCCTGTTATTATAGAGGAAATGATGTTCTAAACTAATACTGCCTGTTATTATAGATGAAATGATGTTCTAAACTTATACTGCCTGTTATTATAGAGGAAATGATGCTCTAAACTTATACTGCCTGTTATTATAGAGGAAATGATGCTCTAAACTTATACTGCCTGTTATTATAGAGGAAATGATGCTCTAAACTAATACTGCCTGATATTTTAGAGGAAATGGTTCTCTAAACTAATATATTTACATTTCGATTGTTTCTTCTCTATATGAACATACCAACTGAAAACAACAAACACTAGACTATGACTACATCATGAATACAGTATGAATACATCCATTCACGTGAATTACTTATGACGTAATATATTAGTCGTGTTCAATACAAGTCTTACGGCTCCGCTTCGGATAACATGGAGAACGCCCCAGCGTCAATTGCTAAAATGACTACGATAAAATATTGGCGCCAATTTTATTCAAATTATGGCTGTTCCGCCTTTTTCGTTTAAAGGACGGCGCAATAACAAACGCAGTTGATGAACCAGTTGTTCAATAAATAAGAAATTGAATTAAACTATTGTTCAATAGTAACAAGCGGGCTTCATGCAATATGGATGTAACCGCTTTTCATTCATACTGGCATGAAAATTAAAAAACGCCGTTCAATCCCTATATGAATTACATTTACACATAATTAACTATTGAACCACACAACATGTGACCAATCCATATCACTCCTTACTTCTAAAATTCTTTCAAAAAACATAAACGAAAGTCTATTTACAACCCCCCCCCCTTAATTTCAAATCCCTTAGCCCTAAAAACTCATCTTAACTGATTTTCCATTCTTTATTAATGATCCCTGCCAAATTCAATATCTTTCATGTTTTGCACTTAATTGTAATTGAATTTTCAAATATTCTGTTTTGATATCATTTGCAGAATTTCTCAATTTTTATTTTAAAAATCAGATGTAATACATGAAACATATAATATAAAAAGTCTATATATATACAGTGTTGAATAAAAAAATCTAAAATTAAAAATTGAAAATTAATTGAAACTTCAATCTTTAACTAAAGTTTACTTGTTCATTAAAATTAATAGTTTCAAAATATCGGACATGCTAAATAGCATAAACCTGCCAAATTTCATCAAAATCTGTCCACAAACATGGATCTGAGAAAGGAATACTGCATTTTTAGACCATTCATATAGGACTAAGACCACAATTAATTTTACTATATGTTTCATTGTAACATTAAATTTTATAACAAATTCCCAAAATCCGATAGCCAACTTTCTTTTCTAACCTGTCACGAGCAACATCTTGGGAGTAAAACATCAAAATTTCAGCATAGCATGTTGGCATTTTTCTTGAGATAATCATCTGTATGTGACATCAACGTCAAATATAAATTTCCGGGTCATGGGGTAGGGGTAAAACAGGACTTTTCATACAAAACCCTGCGCCAAAATAACATGCACAGTTTAAAAAATTAACACTGTAAATGTTAGAATGATATCTATAGAATATTTCAACACCAAACTTGTACACAAATACCAAGTTCTAACAGAGAAAGTATAGTTTTTACTGAAACACCTAAATTTCTGAGATGTTTCATTCGTGAACCCTGAAGCATTTAATTGTGGTCTTAGTCCAACTTTGGCGCTTATGCTGAATTTTGTACTGTGATCTGTTGAATAAAATGATTTGTAGTCGTTTGGATGACAGCTACATTGATAATGGATAAGTTTAGGCATTGACTGTAACATATAATGGTATAAACGCTAAAACAAATAAATAATACATAACAGGCAAAGGCATATTTATTACGTTTTCCCGAGTGTGAATTGGAAGATGGCGAGATGGGTGACCTATCAGTTCAAACAATATTTCCGATATTTATATTAATATGATGTTATAAACTGAATATGAATCATATAAAAATGTATAAATCACCAGGTCATTTACTGTTAAAAACAAATAAGAGAAAAACCAAAGCGCCAACAAACCATAATCCGAACTCTAAATCGATTTAACTATAGGAAAAATAGGAGCAAAGTAAAGATTTACATAGGGACCCTGGTTAAAGTAAAAGAGAATAAACCCAGGTGTTCAGGAAGAGTAAGCCTTCTGCTTCATCGACGACATCCGCCATGTAAATTTTGGTCACATCCAAGTAAGCATCAATCCTCAAAATGATAACCGAGTCATCATTGTAAATCACAACAAATAAGCACACTAATAAGCAAACTCAAAAACATCCATTTTCATATCACACAAAGATACAGAATATTTCTCGATTAGATCAAGATGGCGACCATAAAACTTGCCAATAGTCTTCATCAACCCGCATCTCTCAAAACCCTGTTCCGTAAGTTCGTCAGCAGTTCCCATCTATCACGAAAGTCTCGATAGTCAGAGCAAGCCCTAGAATCAACTGCGACATGTGAACACCATATGATGGAGAAGCAGGGATGTTACTATCAAGAAAGGGAAAGTTCAAGATAGGAAAATCGAAATCGTCACGTTTATCATACAGCTTATTAGTTAGTTGCCCGTGTTGGTCATATTTTAAGTAAAGATCGAGGTAAGAAGCTGATGTAGGAGAGTATGTTGTGTCTTAAATCTCAAGTTCAGTAGGGTATATACGATCGTGTAGGTCCGCAAACGTCTTGTTGTTTATAAACAACACAACGTCGATATACCTGAAAGTGAAATTGAGAGATTTGGCAAGATTTTTGTTACCCGTCCTGATTAGCCCTTCGACAAATTCAGTCTCGTATGAAAACAAAAACAAATAAAAAAAACTTGATTCTTTATCTGTGTTGAGACATAAATAAGGACAGATATTTCAAGTGTAAAACGTATCTGTTGTCAAGAAGGAACTTCAGTAATGTAACAAATATTCGACACGGAAATCCGGACCGGAATTCAGGAATGAAATAAAAATTTCTTAATCTGGAATAAAATTTATTTTAAAAGAGATGATTTTGCACTGCTGTTTTAGTTATTTTTACAAATAATCTCCTATTGTGTTGTGATATTTACACATGAGGATACAATGGATATTTTTGTAATTTTGATTTTTCATTTAATTATTTATTTTATTTTTTACTTTATTTTGCTATGTGCAATGTGACTGTCAGAACAATACAATTCGGTAAATGGTGGGTTTCAAATTACTTATGTGAACTTTAATTGTCCTAATCAAGCGGACTTAAAAATATGAAATAATCTTCCTATTCTGATAGTCTCTATCAAAACACAGGAAATATCTTGTAAAAAAATATTATTATAGTTCCACAACTGATAATGTCTTTTTCAAAATGGCAAGTAAGTTTCTAATTTAGTTAAAAGTTAACCCACTCGCCAAAAATTGCGAGGTGCTTAGAAAGTTAAATTCTACCCCTGAAAATCGAAATTATGGCATTTTGGGGAAATTGGAAAAATTCTGTAAACATAATATACTGCTAAACAGATCAATATGTAAATACTATCACAGTTGCTTGAGTTTCTGTCATTAAATGATATATATAGTTCATTTACTGACAGAAACGTCAATGCTTAATTGCAGCTGCAAAGCCATTATCATGTGAAAACAAAGTTTTTAATTATGTACAGACATGTAATAATTATCATTGAATCGTTGAAATATATCAATGACACATTTTACACTGTGGCTACATTAACAAGCATGAAATTATAGCCAAAGGGTCAACAAAATTTAAACAAAATCATTCTACTATAGTGAAATCTTAGCATTTCGATCATGTCTTCCAGACAAATTTGCATTTGTTTGCATGTTTCGTTGTCTCATGCTCAAGCATCCATTGCCACTTAAAAATCATATTTATTAGCAAAGGAAAATTGTTCCATGTTAAGCAGACTTAAATTTACACTTTTCTTTTCGTTGAATACATGGCAAAACAACATAATACCATATATCTATATAGGGTACAAGTTACAAGCTGTTGTTCAAATGAATGTCCTTAATTTATAATGAAGGTCATAATAGTCAAATATATTTGAAAACTTTCGAATCGAATTGATATGTTGCCTGTTACTTTATTTTAGTCCGCTTTTAGGATTATAATGTAGTCTGATATTGATACTAGGTTCGAACTGATGTAGGCCGATTTAGTTTAAACATATTTTATTTGAAATATTCAAAAGGAATTGGATACAAATTATGAAACTTAGAAACGTCCTTTTCCATAAACATGTATTAAGTGATAAATACATACAATGGCAGCATTTGAGATATAAAGATAAATATTCAAATATATATATAAAAGAAAAAACAGCAAGAATATCCTCTGCATGCTTTAGCGACCAAAATAGGGGATATGCCCCCCTAACTGCAAAAGTTGATGTTTCCAAGTTAAACTACAAATGTAATATATATATAGAAACAATGAAAAATTATTCACTCTAAATTTGAGTGAACGAATTTGCACTTTAAAATTCTTAGTTTAGGTTCTGGTTTTTATTTTCTAATTTACAAATAATCATCTTTTAGACTGTAATAAACAACTATACGTTGTTTTTGTTTCATACTAACGAACACTCAGATAACAGTTGATTACATGGAAAATGGTAGGAATGGATTCTTATTCGGTTCCAGGTAGATTCAAATTCTTAGTGAAATTATTTTTATACATAGATACAAAATGTCATAATAATCTTTTACAATTTAACTTAGATGGTTTCAACTAAATAATGTTTTATGCAAGGAAGAAGTTGTAAGTACTCTTAAGCTTCACCAATCAAAATAAATTATGATCTGATTATAAAATGTTACACTTTATCAATGATCGATCTGTATATCAAAATCTTTTATTTAATTTTTAATATGGATAAGAAACGGAACAGTTGCTAGCAGGAAACATATATAAAGCATTATAAAATCAAACTGGCTTTCGAAAGCATTACTGTATAATGCTTCAATTTCATTCTATTTCATGTTAACAGCAAAATTACAATATCATAAACAAAGAATTATACTTTAACTTTGATTATTAAGGGGTTGAGACAAGGGAGAAGGGTACCAGGTTATTATTTATTTGAAGCAAGGAAGAAGTTATTTTTTTATTTGTTCTTTTTTATCTTTCTTGTTGGAGATTTTTATCAAAAAGTATGATTCAATGCATAGTAATAAAAGTAATAAATTAAAAAAAATGAACTTATGAAAATATCTGTACTCAAATGATACAAAGTTTATACTATAAATTCTAAACTTCTTAAGCTAGCGAATATTATAAATGCTGGAAATTTAAGGTAATAATAAAACAAAATCTAAGGTATTTTCCAAAACATAGACAGTTTTTATAGTGGTTATAAGGTCTAAACAAGAATGCCACAGAGGCTAATGCAAGTGCTGTCTGTGTGATCAACAGAAGAAAGATTATGAGATAGATTTAAGCACTTTTTGATTAAGAAATGTTATTCATGTGAACATTTCCGCTGGAGTTAAACAAGTCTCTCCAGATAAGGTAACACCAAGAAAACTTGCAATGTGTGGTCTGATTCTGCATCAGAGCTTATCAATTCCCACAATTTCAAAACTTCAAGGAACTTATATAATAGTAAGTTGATCAAGGCTTGTTTAAATAATTATTTTATCTTGAGTCCTCCATATACACATTGCATATTTGTTGTAAATGTGTTCTCTCTAAACATCAATTTTGTTAATGAGATAAAATGAATAAGTTCAAGTTTAAAATAATTCCACAGGAAAGTTGTTACATATAATGTACCTGAGAATAAGACAGTTTCCAAAAACAGACTATAGCCTTACCTGTAATTAGTACCTATTGTTCTCAACATGTAACAACACTACCTGTGTCCTATACTAAAATAGGATATGTTGGCTGAGTGGGAAGACACCCCTGTCTCAGCCTCATTTCGGAACACCTGCTGATGTAAGCCTGTCAGTGACACAATTGAGGTGTGAATTCCTCACCTGACTATCAGTGGTCAAATTTGAAACCAATTTTATTAAAGGGCTCAGTTGGAAATGACCAGGATCAAATGATAATACATATTCTAAGTTTGCTCAGGTTTATCATGTTTATAAACCACATTCATGACATGAAATTAAAAATCATTGAGATATATTATTTGATATTTTCATATTTCCATTTAAAAAGTGGATATAATCTGTGGACTAGCTCTGGTTTTATACGTCTCTGCTCTGATGAATTTTTGTTTTGTTTCATTCAAAACATTTAATAATTCAATAATACATTGATAGTAAATAGAATAACATTAAAAAGTTTATTAGAAAACAATATAAGTTTATATCGGTCCTTTACCAAATTCTGATTTTCTTAAATATTGTACTTAAAATAAGTATTTTATGACACTTGAATTAATGCAATCAAATGATACATTTTGTTTTTAAATCTTTACATATATATATACATATACTTATCATATAAATACATGATGAAAAATTATCTACAGTTTATATTGGGCGAAATATTGTTACGCTCAGTCGCTAAATGCAGTTTGATAAACAATTAAACTAAAATTCATTATACTTATTTTTTCAAAAAATCAATATAAAAGAATTCAATTAAAAAAATGATGCATTTCCCATATGTAGGCCTAAATATTCAAGACAAATACAGGGTGTATTAAATATGACTGAAAGGTTTATGTGTATATGTAATAATCATTTAAAAAAAAAAAGAACAATTTAAAACCAGGTCAGTGTATTGGAATCATTTCAATTATTTATACATTCTAATTTCTAAGCATACACCACGGACTTAGCCAAGTCCGTGATACAACAAATAAATAATATGCAGTTAGATTAGCCTATATTAGAAATAAGTAGCCTATGCCAGTCACATTTATTGTACTTTTAAATTAACCAGAGACTTATAAAGCCAGAGATTGGCAACTCACGTAGATCTCGCAATTTCTCGCATGAGCCTATTACATGTTCTCAGAGATTTGGCGCGAGATAGGACTGCGGTCCGCGTGTAGTGGATACTGGAGACAAGTTTAATTTATTTATTTATTAAAGTGTCACACATTTTAAACATATATAATGCATCATTAAAATACATTAAAATGCCCAGTCTAATCAGACTTACGAGACACTATAAGCAATTAATAATAATCTCCATTATAAAATAGATAAAATGAACTATTTACATAGAATATGAATGGAAATACAATATATTGCTTTTTTTCTATTCTATTAACATAGTTTTATCAAGTAAAACAAATAATTCCATACCTAAACCTAAAACAATTTACAAGTCATCTAATAAATTGTGTTTGACTGTAAAAATAGCATAAAAACGAGACAAATCAGGCTAAAAGTTACTTATATAAAATGTTCTGTCTCTTATTTAAGATATTAAAACAGGTTTTGGAACTAATATTGTGCAATTCACTGCTAGATAAAACAAAACACAGTTTGTCACTATCAGACATATCTCTAAAATCACTGTTAAAAGCCTGTGCTTTCTCGAATAAGGTTGTTCTTAGAACACTATATAGTGGACATCGACAAAGCACATGTTCTTCATCCTCCACTTGATTCACACAATGGAAACACATCCGCTCATTACGTGGAATGTTCTCATAGCGACCCGTCTCTACCCGGATTGGCGCAACTCCACACCGAAATTTCGCAAACGCGCTCCTCCAGGACTTGGGCATTGACCCCTTCAGATATGACTCACAAAGATACTCTGTTTTGTATTTGTTATACAGGGACAGTTTATTGCTCCCACGCCCCGACCTAGAAGTAGCTCTGGTTAAGTTTTCCCGCCATTTAAGGACAAACTCGGCCGTGGCAGCTTCATCAGCTCGTTCAAGCACAGCTTTGATAATGATATTGTCCGAGTTTATAAACGTTAAATCCAGCTCTTCGCATCTTTTCCGAAAATTAAAACACCAATTTTTTAATCTTGAGCTGGCTGCAGTGTCATTCGTCCAATTGAAAACCAGTTTACATGGTCTGGTCTCATTAGTGAAGGAGAGTCTGCACCACATACGCACTACTGCTAACCACTGCTTAACACAAGCTGGTTTCCAGGCCATATCTCCTGAAACAGCAGCGGACGGTGTATATTTACCAACTCCCATAAAAAACGCTCGGCACGATGCTGTACAGCATCTATACAGGAATATGAACGGAGTCCCCATATCGCTGCTCCATAGCTAATCACAGGCCACACCTGACTGTCATACAGTTTGGAAAACGTAGCATACGGTAGTCCGCCGACTGATTTAGTCTTCGCAATGAGTAATCCGAGTGCCCGTGATGCTGATTTGGCTACTGTCTTAGCCATTTCGTTAAGGTCAAAGTGTTCTGTAAACAGCAGCCCCAGGTACACATACTTATCACTTACTTCCAATCGGACATTACCACATTTAAAATCTACATTAGTCCTCACTACCGAAGGTACTCTAAAGTGGATAATCTTTGACTTACTAGGATTTATATCCATGCGATTGTTTTCACACCATATTGACAGCACATTCAGCAGAGTTTGTAGATCCTCTGGGCTTTCCGCCAAAAGTAATAGGTCGTCAGCATACAGTAGATGATTCATAGTTTCACCATTTATATTCACTCCGACATCTAGATCCTGTAAGGTTACCGAAATGTCATTGATGCGGAAGTTGAACAAAATCGGCGATAACAAACATCCCTGTTTCAAGCCGCACTTTACCTCGAACCAATTAGAAGACACCCCGTTGATTCGAACACAGCTTAATGTTTCTTGGTATATTGCCCTTATGGCCGCAAACATATTTCCGCTAATCCCCACATTTTCCAACTTTCGCCAAAGAATGCTCCTATCAATAGAGTCATACGCCTTTTTAAAGTCTATAAAGGCACAATATGTTGATTTTCTTTGCAATTTTCTTGTTTGGATTATATTGGACAGTGTGGAGAGATGATCTACGGTACTACGCCCGGGGCGAAAGCCGTTTTGAGCCTCACTAAACATGTCATTTGCTTCTGCCCACTTAGATAATCTGGCATTGAGTACACCACAGTAAAGCTTGTATACCGCAGATGCTAATGTAATACCTCGGTATTGGGTTGGATCCCGCGGATCAGTTGTGGATGACTTTGGAATTGGTTGTATAATACCTTTCCGCCATACATCTGGAATTTTACGGGAACGAAAACAAAAATTGAACATTCTATGAAGACATGAAATTGAAAAGTCATTTTTGAAAACTTCTACAGGAATTTCATCTACACCAGGCGACTTTCCTGATTTAGCTTTTTTGACAGCATATAAGATCTCGTTCCATTCAATGTCAAGATCCATCACTGAATTGTCTACTCCACTGCTAACATTAATGGGTTCATTTGGGACACTAGATATTTGATCCTTATCCACAGACACCGGATTGAGAAGTTTACTAAAACCATTTTCCCACACGCTCATCACATCACCAATATTTGTGCTCGGAGATCCATCTTTGTTTAGCACCTCCATAGGAATAGCTTTCAACCTGTCTCTACCAACTCCAATTCGGCCGATCTCCTTCCAAAAGGCTTGCTGATTGTTTACACACATGGTCTCCAAGTTCTGCTGTGATTCAACCCAATACCTCCGTTTGGCTCGCTGTACTTCGCGATCAAAAGATCTTCTTGTCTGTACATATATCGACTTCAACCTTGCCCTGGCCTGAGATTTACTTCTCAACCACTCATTCTCCGCCTTACACATATCATTCCAAAGTTCATTCAGATGCTCACTCCACCATGGCTTGCGAACTTTTCGCCTTTTATTACTCGATCCATTGTTGATTTTAACTACTCTGTTAGGAATCTGGTCACACATCACAGATTTTACGTTTAATGACAGATACCAAAAAATAAACATGCGATAATATAAAAGTCCATCAGATTAATAAAATAGATGTATATGAACTTTTCACAATCCATGGGGATTGCTATTAGTGAAAAATAAGGGTGACTAACTTGTGTGAAAATGTAAATTATATTTTTTACATATAAGAGATTGAGTATGAATTGACAGTTATACTAATTAACTAGTCAGAAGTGTAAGATTACAATTAACAGTACTGAACGATCCCTTGAGGCTTTTTATCCCTACCCACACCTTCCTCCCTTTGTTCGGCTCCTGTAAGATCTCCACACAGGTAAGTCATCTGCACACCTGTAATGACCCCCGCGGCTCTCCATCCCCGCAGGGGTTATTTAGGTGTCCCAGTATATAATTAGCGTTTGAATATGCCAATAGCAAATAGGCGAAGTGAATAAAATTATCATCTGGATGCTCATATAAAAGGCTAAACATTGTGAAATCACATGTTTTTTTAAAATATGTTTTTAATGTTATAGGTCACCCTATATTCAGTTAGATTTTATTTCAAATCGATATATGAGAAGGTATATCATGAAAAAAAAATAGAATTTAAATCATAAATAAAATTGAACGTCTAGAAAAAGGAGTTTAACGACAGTTTTAATTTGCCTGTTTTTGTTTTTGTATTATGACTTCCTCATTTTGAAATATTCATTCTCCGATGAATTAGTGGTTTTATATATACGTCTCTGAATTAACCCAATGACTTATATGATACATTTCCTGCGTACTACCCGCACCGAGGTATAACCCGCGGGAAGTAAATTAAGGCATTTTGAGGCTTTTGTAAAATAAATTCCAGATAACCTGCACTGGTAGATTGGTAGTCCGAAGAGTTCTGACTCTCTGACCCGCTAAATATTTTGACGACAGGTGGGTCTGTCGTCAAATTACTTAGCGGGTCAGAGAGTCAGAACCCTTCGGACTAGGCCTAGTAGGTTGGCCGCGGGTTATAGGCCTATACGTCGAATGTTATACATATACCACGGACTTAGAATCTAAGTCCGTGATATAACTATGTAAAAGTGTACTTCGTGTGTGATTTTGTGCTTTTCCGTACATAAGCAAGACTTAGGTCGTGATCCGTGATAATCTAACTTGACTGGTCGGGTTACGGGAACACGACTTGCCGAGATACTTTAGTTAATCAAAGTACTGAAAGTACTGAAACGCTAAAACTTCAAACAATAGTATATATATTTCGACAGCTATTTAAGTGTTTTTGTTGTAGAATCTGGGGTGTGGTGTTCGGGGGTGAATACATTTAAAAAGGGAGGAGGAGTAGTGTGGAAGATTTTAATTGTACATATGATTTAGGTCGCCTTCTAGCTTCGAACTAAAGGGAATTTCCCTTTAGCTGTGTGGTAGAGCGTCCGACTAGAAACTTGAAGATCGAGGGTTCGATTCCCGGTGGAAGTACACTATTTTCTTTCCTGTCACAAATGAAAACGGATGTAATGTAGCAATTTAAACTTTTCGTTTCATTTCATTCTATACTGATTTCAATCTTTCTATGTCAAAGTCCTAAATGGCTGTTTTTCAGCCATTTTGTTTGTCTGATCAGTTACACAATCAAAAGGGCACGACAGTAGGGACCAAGGAACCTACATATGAAATATGAGAAAGATCCCTCTAGTAGTTGTCAATTAGTTAACAATCTTTCAATGCCCAAATCAAAGATGGCCGCCTTTCCGCCATTTGGTTTTTACTCATCAGTATGAAATCAAACGGGCATAACGAAGCACAATGTGAAACCTAAATATGCAATGTGAAAAACTGACTGAAAAAGTTTTTAACACAATAAAACAAAACTTTTCATGTTAACATTATCGTTCGGTGGAAGGTGAATGAATCATTGATATATACGCTGCTGGTAGTTAGTACAATGGATATTGGATAAAAAATAAAAGGATTCGCAAACATATCTCTCGTTACAGATGATAGTTCGAACTACAAATTGTATCTAATTTGTCATAAAATGTCACAATAAACAGTCAAATTGTTGTTCCAAAAGAACGACGGCCTATTACGATATCTTTGCCAAGGTGGAGCAAAATATTGGTATGCAAATATGTCATATTCACTTACATCTCTAGGCCTATTTATCATTTATCAAGTTCATTTACAAAGCAGGGAAAATTACATGTATTTTGGCTGCTGCCTATGTATAAAGGGCCACACATAATTACGGGAATGTACACCATAAAGGTTTTTGCACACCATAGAAAAAATATAAGTGTTATTTCTACTAAATAACTTATATTGTGTCAATTGCTATGTACACTATACAGGTTATGGTAAAGTTTCGTTAAAACAAAAATGAGAACCTACAGTCAGGAACGTATATGTCCCTGTTACAGTGTATATTGATATGTGAAGCACAACGAACGTAATTATAAAACCACGAACTTTTGCTCGCCTTAGAAAAGTATAAGTGTTATTTTCAATAAATCAAGTGTTTTGCCAATTAATATGTTCATTATTCAGGTTCTGATAATGTCTCATTAAAAATTGTATAATCAGTACAATATTAAGTAAGAAATTCGATCAAGTTTGTGCATTCAGTATGTATATATCACAACGTTAGTGACAATCAGGGGAAGTAACTCGTAAATAACATTATCATATCCAGGGGGCGGATTTTCACTGTAATTACGAATTAATACTTCCGACCGACAAATTGGTCGAGTATTTTGGTTTACGCACATGTATAAGGTAATATAACATTGAAATCAAAATCAGTGTATTTGGCTATGCGCGATTATATAATCAAAGTTTAACAGCAAAGTACACCATGCCAGGAATTCCGCGAGCCGTATACCAGTGTCAAGCACAGAGAGAGTATATATATATATAGCATGGATGTATGTGTATACACGAGAGGTCAGCCACCAACAGAGACGTAATATTTAAATGAGCCGTGGGAGTGAAAAACTGATTTCTTTGTTACAAACCGCATATAGATTATTAAAGTCATCATAATTATTAACAATACCATGGGAACATTATTTCCTGTTAGGTTTAGGCTTTCAAATTGTTCAGATATCATGAGATTGGTAGCAATTCAAGCTTTTCCGGAGCGGGAGGGGAAAAAATGACATGGGTCAAAGGTCACCGAATAGTGGCAGCAATAGACGCCAAAACTACTCGTAGTTTTAGCGCTAAAAATCGCGTTAACTGAATAACACGACTTGATCGGTGGCATAAATATGCCACCATATATATATACTATAGTTCAGAATCAACTGCGTGTTTAAGTTTACGATTTTCATCGAAGCGTTCAACTGACGAAGATCTTTGAAAAACAGCATGGCTTCCGAGTTCACAATCAATAAGGCATACGCAGAAAGATACAACACTTGGAGAGCAAAAGAAGAATTACAAAGATGTAAGTGTATGAGATAAAATATGTTGTTTAAATATGTGACAATATAGAACAAAGAAGCAATATGTATGATATGCTTTCATTTTCAGAATTCGATAGGCCTAATCAGCTAGGTCACGGGGATTTTGGTAGTTGTCTACTGAAAAGTTTTCGTACTGCACACATTTTCGTACCAGGGAATTTTCGTCCGGGTATTTTCGTACTACAAATGTATAATACTTTTAATGCAAATATAATGCTCCTAACTGTTTTCCATTATATAGGTTGATACTGCATGAGTAGGTCATATTTTCAGTTTAGTTCCATGTCCGAAGCTGCAAAATGTAATGCCTATAACTGTAAATATATGTGTCGCCTCACACGTCGACGTTTGTTACCCGGAGTGCCAATCAGTTGTTGTGAATTGTATAAATGTGATTTTTGACATATAAAAACATTTACAGATTATTTGGTTTATTTATTGGTCAACTATTTATTTCTGACTTGTGTGTATTCCATGGGTAGTCTAATCTAATTTCGTATGTACATGTACATGCATTGTATGTGGTACTCTTGTCCGATATATTATATGTGTGTATTATAATTAACTTACAGTATATATACGGATTCGATGTTGTAATATGGAGGACAATTGATAAAACTTTTTGAAATTAGATACAATAAGAAAACAACGAAGCCAAGTTCATACCAGCTAAGGTAACAAGTTATGTATACAACTAAAAATCATTATTATTTCTTTATATTGCCATTTTGAATTAATTATTGACGTATACATTAATCTGCATTGAAGGACAAATAGGAATTGATAATCATGTTATTTATAAATATATATATTAAACACAGACAATGTATCATATACACTTAGTGTTGTTGATCTGAAGGTTAAAATGCGAATTTCCTGTCGTAATTGTACTGTGTTTAATATATGTAATATTTGTACAATTTGTATCCATGTACATGTATATGCATTGTGATCCACATTATCTATAATGGACGATTTGCCACCATGATCAGCCTTCGACACTAACGATATAGACCTGGTGCCCAAGTCCACCAAAATATTTGGAGGTCTCCAAAAACTGCACTTACCTGGAGACCGTCGGGCACTGAGATTTTTACATTGAGGTGTTCTTAAAATGTAGGAATTTTTAGTAAAATGTACCCAAAAAGTTGTCGATTTAATTTCAATATTCGTCAGTCGTTTATAGGCCTACCCATGTGTTGCACGCATGTAAAACTGCACTTGTGTACTCCCGTCTTTCCGGTCGCCAGAGTATTTGGAACGCTTGTAATTTTAGACAATAAACTAGTACTATTTCAAGCTTCTATATGACCAAGGTAAGTCGGCGCGAAGCGAAAGTGACCTTCACTTGCATTGACCTAGGCTAAACAACACACGTACATACAGAGATGCATCGGTGGTTGGGGCTGTCGCCTCCTCCGAAAAAAGCCAAGACATCGAAGGAACAACAGGTTCAACAGCATCAATACGAGAAAGAAAAGACAGACAGAAAGTTCCAGAACTCCTGGCAAACACAGTTTAATTGGTTGGGCTACGACGATGTACACATGTACTGTACACTGTGTCAATTAACATGGAGAAACCGGGTCGTTTACTACAGGTACATCTACCTTTAAAATTGATATTATCAAAAAACATGAAACTTCTAAGGGTCATGTAGGAAGTGTTGAAAAAGAAAAAGTGTCACTACAAAAACCAGGGTCGTCTGACATTTACTTATTCAAACTCCTCATGGAAATGATATAATAAAATATTTGAACAAATGAAATAAGTTTCTTTTTATAATTTTTTGTTGTTGAAAATGTTGGCTCCAAGATTCTGTGGAGGACACCAAGAATTTAAGTATCAGGAGACCGTTGGTCTCCAAGGCCTGGAAAGTTAGTGTCAAAGGCTGATGATTATGTCAGAATACCGGACTGTCTATCACTGCGACTTTAAAACATCCTTTTTTGGGGATGTCGAGTTGGCACAGTGGTAACGGCTGCAGGTATTTCTGGTTAGGCGATTTGGTGCCGGGAGATCGTGAGTTCGAGGCCCGGATAGGGCACGAGGCAAAAAAGTTTCATACACTCCTCGAATATCATTTTTTAATTATCACAAAGTTTTGATAAACATAAGACTATAATTATAGAGATTTTGTCAATGATCTTCATAAGAAAAGGATTTTTTTTTATATAAATAGAAAGTTGTAGCTAGGTGCCAAGTCTGTTGACCACGTACCAAATTACAAAGTAAAAAACTATAAATAGAATGTCAGTTTACCTGTGGTATGTGCATTGCATGCTCCCAATGCATATAGCTAAGCACTGTAGTCAAATGGAGAAAAGTCAGTGATATTGTTTGAAGTTTTGTTTCTGTCCAAGTCACAATTGATTTATGAAAAAAGAAATAATTTTTTCCTGAAAATATTGAATTAAATCATTGAATACTCAGAAACTTTATGTAACAATTAATTGTTGCCGTAGTAACACAACAATCGTAACATAGGCAATGTTACAGGCAGGAAGTACTGCATCTGTTTTCGTTACCTAATATCCCATATGCAAATAAACTTTATTTTTGTATTTTTTTATGTTTCATGCCTAAATAAATGGAACTTGGACAGAAACATTTAAATATTGAAGTTTAAAGTGCCTTGGCTATTTTTAATAACAAATCCATACACCAATCAGCATATGATTGGCCAATTTGCATATTATATGCAAGTTTGTGGTTTCTCGTGACCTGTTCATGCATGGCTGCATTATCAGTTGAAACGGTACAGGCAGTACGTACAGAATATTCAAATATTAAAGAACTTAAAGGTCTTTCGAGCTTAAAATCCAGTTTAGAAAAAAAACCCCATAAAATGGCCTATTTTCATATGCATGCGCCCACTTAATTGGCCTAATAATTGCATTACAAATCTTTGCTTATACATCTGGACTGACATTGTAACATAAACTACCAATAGTCAGTGATTTAATTTGGGTCATTATGTCTGGACTCCTCAAACCACACATGCCAGATTTGTCAGAGGTCTGCCTCAGTCCAAATCTGTAGTATATCTGGTATTTTCTTTGAGGTTTAAAGTTAACCATTTCAACTGCTTATTTATGTGAATGCATCGAATGTCATTGAATATCTATACACTTTTTGTATTAACATATTTTCAGTGAAAGACAAATACGGTGACGTGGACATCAATAATGCAACAGACTCTTCAAGTTCATCAGAATCAGAAGATGAAAATGCAGAGGTAAAACCAAATAAAAATGTTTCAAAAGTAAAATAATGAACTGTCCATGTGTTGATTAAATTATAATGGCAATACATAATATGCTGACACGAAACAAAAACAACAGGGTATAGTGATTTATAGATATAGCTTGTTGGTAATTTGAACCTAGTTTGAATAGAGTTTTCATTTTCATTTGGAAAGTTTCCAGATCAGGTCTTATATAATTTATAAAGATAACAGAGCACCATATATCATTACAGGCATTAACTGCTCAGTTGGAGAAAGATTGGCTGAAAACTTTGTCTGCTTTAAAAAGTAAAGACCCCAAAATCTACAAAGAGGATGTCAAGTTCTTCCACAGTGAAGATGAAGACGAGGAAGGAGATGATGGTAAGGGTCTGGTGCTGTGATGTGTTGGTATACAGTGATGATAAGGTGCTGTGATGTGTTTGTATACAGTAAGGGTCTGGTGCTGTGATGTGATGGTATACAGTAAGGGTCTGGTGCTGTGATGTGATGGTATACAGTAAGGGTTTGGTGTTGTGATGTGATGGTATACAGTAAGGGTTTGGTGTTGTGATGTGATGGTATACAGTAAGGATCTGGTGCTGTGATGTGTTGGTATACAGTAAGGGTCTGGTGTTGTGGTGTGATGGTATACAGTAAGGATCTGGTGCTGTGATGTGATGGTCTGGTGCTGTGATGGGATGGTATACAGTAAGGGTCTGGTGTTGTGGTGTGATGGTATACAGTAAGGATCTGGTGCTGTGATGTGATGGTATACAGTAAGGATCTGGTGCTGTGATGTGATGGTATACAGTAAGGGTCTGGTGCTGTGATGTGATGGTATACAGTAAGGGTCTGGTGTTGTGATGTGATGGTATACAGTAAGGATCTGGTGCTGTGATGGGATGGTATACAGTAAGGGTCTGGTGTTGTGGTGTGATGGTATACAGTAAGGATCTGGTGCTGTGATGTGATGGTCTGGTGCTGTGATGTGATGGTATACAGTAAGGATCTGGTGCTGTGATGTGATGGTATACAGTAAGGATCTGGTGCTGTGATGTGATGGTATACAATAAGGGTCTGGTGCTGTGATGTGATGGTATACAGTGAGGGTCTGGTGCTGTGATGTGATGGTATACAGTAAGGGTTTGATGTTGTGATGCGATGGTATACAGTAAGGGTTTGGTGTTGTGGTGTGATGATATACAGTAAGAGTTTGGTGCTGTGATGTGATGGTATATTGTAAGGGTCTGGTGCTGTGGTGTGATGGTATATTGTAAGGGTCTGGTGCTGTGGTGTGATGGTATATTGTAAGGGTCTGGTGCTGTGGTGTGATGGTATACAGTAAGGATCTGGTGCTGTGATGTGTTGGTATACAGTAAGGGTTTGGTGCTGTGATGTGATGGTATATTGTAAGGGTCTGGTGCTGTGATGTGATGGTATACAATAAGGGTCTGGTGCTGTGGTGTGATGGTATACAGTAAGGGTCTGGTGTTGTGGTGTGATGGTATACGGTAAGAGTCTTGTGCTGTGATGTGATGGTATACGGTAAGAGTCTTGTGCTGTGATGTGATGGTATACAGTAAGGGTCTGGTGCTGTGATGTGATGGTATACAGTAAGGGTCTGGTGCTGTGATGTGATGGTTTGGTGCTGTGATGTGATGGTATACAGTAATAGTCTGGTGCTGTGAAGAGATGGTATACAGTAAGGATCTGGTGCTGTGGTGTGATGGTATACAGTAAGGGTCTGGTGCTGTGATGTGATGGTATACAGTAAGGGTCTGGTGCTGTGATGTGATGGTATACAGTAAGGATCTGGTGCTGTTATGTGATATGTTACGGTCAGAAATAAACCATGGTAAAGCCAACAAAATAAACAATGAATCCTGTCTAAAATTTAACGATTTATTTTAACAATGACAAAATGACATTTACAGGTAAATTCAATATTATCCTAAGTAATATAACAAGAAATTGTACTCACAATGTTCTCTGTGTAATAAGAATTAGAATGTCCAATGAATCCTTTAACACTGTTCACAGTATCCAGGTCCAAGAATAAGATAAATTAATCCGTTAATCCAAGGTGAAATGATGGAATAAATCCGTGTCCGATTAATGAATGCAAGTGTACGTATTATAATCCCCAGTGTTTGGTAGTGCTGACCCACCAAAGCAGAGCTGAGCTTATATATACTTCTAAGTTTCTAGTTTATTCTAGACTATTCCAAGTCTAGAACATACATGTCCACACACAGAACATTCAAATTAATTCTACATATCAATAAGTAAACATGTTCGGTTTCTAGAATATTCTCAACATTGTTTACTCTACACAAGTTATGCAATATAGTAAACATGTTTACATCACACTAATTATGCTGTATAGTAACACCTCCCCCCTTAAAAAAAAGTTGAATGTTAATGAAAATTTTAGTAATTAATACAGTAATTATAAAACATAATAGCTGTAAACATATGCAAATGAATTGTACAATTGCCCTGTCTTATTGAATAAACATCTAACCTACTCTAGACAAAGCATCAGCAATAACATTGTCTCTACCCTTGATATGAGTAACAATCAGGTTGTATTCTTGTAACAACAAACTCCACCTTGTCAGTCTCTGATTTTTGTTTGACATCTTATGAAGAAAGGTGAGAGGGTTGTGATCAGTAAAAACAAGAATCGGATGTAAAGTAATACAGAGATAAACATCAAAATGTTGTAAGGCTGACAACAATGCCAAACACTCTTTTTCAATGGTAGAATAGTTTTGCTGATATTTGTTAAGTTTCTTTGAAAAGTAACAAATAGGTCTATCTACATGTTCATCATCATCTTGAAACAAAACAGCCCCAATTCCTACATCACTAGCATCGACAGCAAGTTTGAACTGTTTTAAATAGTTTGGAGCAGAAAGAACTGGACCACTGATCAAAAGTGATTTAACTTTACTGAATGACTTGTCACAACTTCCTGTCCAGTTAAACTTTACATCTTTACGAAGAAGATCTGTCAATGGGCCAACAACAGTGGAAAAATTTGGACAAAATTTTCGATAAAATCCAACCATGCCCAAAAATCTCATTAATTCTTTTTTGTTTGTAGGAATTGGGAACTTAACAATAGCTTCCACCTTAGCCATGATAGGTTTAACCTGTCCTTGACCTACTTGATGTCCCAAGTATTCTACAGTTGCTCGACAAAATTCACTTTTTCCGAGATTGACTGTCAAGTTGGCATTTGAAAGGCGTTTGAAGAAAGCACGCATAATCCTTATGTGCTCCTCCCATGTTGAACTGTAGATGATTATGTCATCAATGTATGCTTCACATCCATCCAGATCCTGGGTTAGGGAATGAATCATCCTTTGAAACGTTGCTGGAGCATTTTTCATCCCAAATGGCATGACTTTATACTGGAATAATCCATCTGGAGTGACAAAAGCAGAGATTTCTTTGGCTCTTTCTGTCAAAGGCACCTGCCAATAACCTTTCAATAGGTCAAACTTACTAACAAACTTAGCACTGCCAATTTTATCGATACAGTCATCGATTCTGGGGATTGGATAAGAGTCAGTTTTTGTAACAGCATTCAATTTTCTAAAGTCTGTACACAACCGGTAGGAACCATCCTGCTTTCCAACGAGAACACATGGAGAGCTCCAGTCACTATTGTTACGTTCAATAATGTCATTCTCGAGCATGTACTGAACTTCTTTCCTTAGAAATTGTAACTTGATTGGATTCATCCGATATGGGTGTTGTTTTATGGGTGAAGCATCTCCAATTTCCACGTCATGGCAGGCTGCATTTGTTTTGGCTGGTACATCCGGAAATATTTTTGGATAATCTCGAATCAAATTTTCCACTTCATTTTTCTGGTTTTTGTTTAGGTGACCCAGTTTCACATCCAGATTTGACAGTATTTCTGAATTCTTCAAACGTACACTTGGCATAAAGTCATTCTCGGTAACATCCACATGTACATTGTCATCGACGTCATGGTCACAACCCAATGAGGAATTACTAGCATGTGCTAAGATGGAAACAGGTTTTACAAAAATTTGTTCACCTCTCTCAACATACTCTTTCAACATATTCAAATGACATACTCTCTTTTCTTTACGCCGATCTGGAGTTCTTACAACATAGTTCAAATCACTGAGTTTGCTTTCTACCTCATATGGACCAAAGTATCTAGCTTGCAAAGGATGACCAGAAACTGGCAGAAATACAAGAACTTTATCACCAGGCTTAAACATTCTGTTCCTGGCATTCTTATCATACCAAATTTTCATTTTGCTTTGTGAACTTTTCAAGTTTTCTAGGGCAATTTTACATGCATTATGCAATCTCTCTTTAAAGCTAGACACATAGTCTAAAAGATTCACATTAGTAGGCTCAGTCAACCATTTTTCTTTCAATAATCTCAAAGGTCCCCTAACTGTGTGGCCAAACACTAACTCAAAGGGACTGAATCCAAGGGATTCCTGAACTGCTTCTCTAGCAGCAAACAACAAAAGATGAACCCCCTCATCCCAATCTTTTTCAGACTGAAAACAGAATGTCCGAATCATAGTCTTGAGGGTCTGGTGAAAACGTTCAAGTGCCCCTTGGGATTCAGGGTGGTAAGCACTAGACTTGTACTGCTTAATACCTAACTCATGCATAACCTGCTGAAATAACCCAGACATGAAATTTGAACCTTGATCAGACTGAATAGCCTTAGGAATGCCTACTAAACAGAAAAACTTAGTAAGAGCCCTCACTATAGTCTTTGCCTTAATATTCCTAAGGGGAATTGCTTCAGGAAAACCTGTAGATGCACACATGATGGTAAGAAGATACATGTTTCCTGCCCTAGTCTTAGGAAGAGGCCCTACACAATCAACTAACACTCTTCTAAATGGCTCTTCAAAAGCTGGGATAGGCTGCAGGAGAGCAGGCGGTATTTTCTGATTTGGTTTACCAACCATCTGACAAACATGACATGATCTACAAAACTTTGAAACATCACTCCTAAGCTTAGGCCAATAAAAATGACTAAGAATCCTGCTACAAGTCTTATTTATGCCCAAATGACCAGCTAAGGGTGTGTCGTGAGCTATAGTCATAATGTCCCGTCGATACAACACAGGAACAACTATCTGGTGAACGACTCGCCACTCCTCCTCTGGAGATGCATCTGGTGGTCGCCACTTCCTCATCAGAATACCCTCTTCGATGTAAAAGCACTCTGGAACCTTTGCCGCCTCATCTGGAGGGAGAGCCTTCTTACTGAGCTGGATAATGTCTGGATCTCTGAGCTGCTCAGTAAGCAACTGATCCTTGCTTAAGGCATCTTTGTTTTTATCAAATGGCAGAGGCTTATAGAGGGAACCATCCGTCTGGCTTCTGACCTGTACGGTAGTGTCAGACATGTTGTCCACCGGTACATGGTTGTTGTACATTTTTGATAAAAATGTGTCACTAAGGTCAATGTCAGGAACACAACTAGTACTGTCAGGGGCAGACACTTGACCTTCAGCATCTGTCTGCTGTTTCTTCGCCATAGCCCTGGTTACAGCACATGATGGGTATAAATCCTGGTCTTCATCAATGGTCTGATCAACTGGCATAACTTTATCACAAACCACGGGATCAGCCACAACTTTGCCCCCAGCTAAATCATTGCCTAACAATAAGGAAACGCCCTGAACTGGAAGAGTAGGCCGCACACCTACGATAACAGGTCCAGTGATTAAATCTGACTTCAAGTTAATACGATGGAGGGGAACATTAATGACGCCTAACTCCACACCCTGTAGCAAAACCGATCCACAAACAGAAGTCTGCTCAGACAGAGGCAACACACCGTCTAACAACAAAGTTTGAGCAGCACCAGTGTCTCGTAAAATCTTAACAGGCTGGAGTTCACTAGACTCATTAAGTGAAACAAATCCCTGAGACAAAAAGGGCTTATAATCCTCCATAGAATCAAAAGAACTGGACTTGTGACCCTGTACATCAGGTTTTTCAAAACTAGTCTTAACAAAGGGCTTCCTGTCACTTTTCATAACGGCACAAGCATGGGGTTGTGGATTTTTATCGAACTCACGCTTCCTCTGAAGTTTAAAACAATCACCTATAAGATGACCCCTTTTCTTACAATAAACACAAGTAGGAAGTGAGTCTGGACCAACTGAACTAGAATTTCGATTAAATTTTTGACCAGAAGTAGAACCTACATGAGAGGTTGACTGGGGAGTTGACTGAGCACTACTTTTGTTTTCAGTACTTGCAGTACTTTGATTTTTCACAAAACTACCACCTTGTTTTGTCAAAAAACTCTTCTTATGAGTAAGAGCATAAGAATCTGACATGACTGCTGCCTCATTCAAAGTTTTCACACCTCTATCATCTAAATGAGTTCTCAAATCTTGTGGTACACTCTGCCTAAATTCCTCTAACAACAGTAGCTGTCTTAAATTGTCAAAATTTTTCTCAATCTTTTGGATCTTAACCACTGATCAAACAAATCTTCTTTTTCTCTAGCAAATTCCACATAAGTCTGAGAGTCAAATTTTTTGTAATTTCTAAATTTCTGCCTGTAAGCCTCAGGAACTAATTCATATGCTTTTAAAATAGCGGCCTTCACCTGGTCATAATCAGAACTTTTATCAATGCTGAGTACTGAGTAAACTTCAGCAGCCTTACCAATGAGCACACTTTGTAACATTGTAGGCCAAACAGCACGAGGCCATTTCAAATTTTCAGCAACTTTCTCAAATTGTGGAAAATATTTATCAACAGATTTTTCCATGAATTTTGGTACAAGCCTAATATTTTTCGCGGCATCAAATTCTGTCCTTTTGTGACCAAGTGAAGTTTCTGAACCTTGAGCTGCCAGTTTGATATTAGCTTCATGTTCTAACTTTAGTTTTTCTAATTGAAACTGCCTATCTCTTTCTCTTTCCTGCATTTCTCTTTCTTCCTTTTCTTTCCTTTCCTGAATTTCTAACTTTCTTAATTCAAGCTGATAGCCAAAAAACCCAGCCTCTTCTGGGGGAAACTGATAAGATTCTAAAATTTCTTCATCAATTAAATGTTTTGCTACAATGGCTTTAATTTCAAGCTTTCTCATAGACGTTTTTACTGACAGCCTAAATTTTTGTCCTAATTCAATCAACTCTGATTTTTTCAAAGATTCAAACTTTTCCTGGGCAGGCGATTGTAAAAATTCTTCTACAATAGATGTCATGATGAATTTTGCTGGCTTTACTTTTCAAAATAAAAGCAAACATGCTATTAATTTACTCTTTACAAAATTAATGCAATTAGATCTATCCCGGACGAGCCCCCAAATTTCTGTTACGGTCAGAAATAAACCGTGGTAAAGCCAACAAAATAAACAATGAATCCTGTCTAAAATTTAACAATTTATTTTAACAATGACAAAATGACATTTACAGGTAAATTCAATATTATCCTAAGTAATATAACAAGAAATTGTACTCACAATGTTCTCTGTGTAATAAGAATTAGAATGTCCAATGAATCCTTTAACACTGTTCACAGTATCCAGGTCCAAGAATAAGATAAATTAATCCATTAATCCAAGGTGAAATGATGGAATAAATCCGTGTCCGATTAATGAATGCAAGTGTACGTATTATAATCCCCAGTGTTTGGTAGTGCTGACCCACCAAAGCAGAGCTGAGCTTATATATACTTCTAAGTTTCTAGTTTATTCTAGACTATTCCAAGTCTAGAACATACATGTCCACACACAGAGAACATTCAAATTAATTCTACATATCAATAAGTAAACATGTTCGGTTTCTAGAATATTCTAAACATTGTTTACTCTACACAAGTTATGCAATATAGTAAACATGTTTACATCACACTAATTATGCTGTATAGTAACAGATAGTATACAGTAAGAGTCTGGTGTTGTGGTGTGATGGTCTGGTGCTGTGATGTGATGGTATACAGTAAGGGTTTGGTGCTGTGATGTGATGGTATACAGTAAGGGTCTGGTGTTGTGATGTGATGGTATACAGTAAGGATCTGGTGCTGTGATGTGTTGGTATACAGTAAGGGTCTGGTGCTGTGATGTGTTGGTATACAGTAAGGGTTTGGTGTTGTGATGTGATGGTATACAGTAAGGGTTTGGTGTTGTGATGTGATGGTATACAGTAAGGGTTTGGTGTTGTGATGTGATGGTATACAGTAAGGGTTTGGTGTTGTGATGTGATGGTATACAGTAAGGATCTGGTGCTGTGATGTGTTGGTATACAGTAAGGGTTTGGTGCTGTGATGTGATGGTATACAGTAAGAGTCTGGTGCTGTGATGTGATGGTATACAGTAAGGATCTGCTGCTGTGATGTGATGGTATACAGTAAGGGTCTGGTGCTGTGATGTGTTGGTATACAGTAAGGGTTTGGTGTTGTGATGTGATGGTATACAGTAAGGGTCTGGTGCTGTGATGTGATGGTATACAGTAAGGGTTTGGTGCTGTGATGTGATGGTATACAGTAAGGGTCTGGTGCTGTGATGTGATGGTATACAGTAAGGGTCTGGTGCTGTGATGTGATGGTATACAGTAAGGGTCTGGTGCTGTGAAGTGATGGTATACAGTAAGGGTCTGGTGCTGTGATGTGTTGGTATACAGTAAGGGTCTGGTGCTGTGATGTGATGGTATACAGTAAGGATCTGGTGCTGTGATGTGTTGGTATACAGTAAGGATTTGGTACTGTGATGTGAAGTAATACAGTAAGGATCTGGTGCTGTGATGTGTTGGTATACAGTAAGGATCTGGTGCTGTGATGTGATGGTCTGGTGCTGTGATCATGATGGGATGGTATACGGTAAGGGTCTGGTGCTGTGATGTGATGGTATACAGTAAGGATCTGGTGCTGTGATGTGATGGTCTGGTGCTGTGATGTGATGGTATACAGTGAGGGTCTGGTGCTGTGATGTGATGGTATACAGTAAGGGTCTGGTGCTGTGATGTGTTGGTATACAGTAAGGATCTGGTGCTGTGATGTGATGGTATACAGTAAGGATCTGGTGCTGTGATGGTCTGGTGCTGTGATGGGATGGTATACAGTAAGGGTCTGGTGCTGTGATGTAATGGTCTGGTGCTGTGATGTGATGGTATACGGTAAGAGTCTTGTGCTGTGATGTGATGGTATACAGTAAGGGTCTGGTGCTGTGATGTGATGGTATACAGTAAGGATCTGGTGCTGTGATGGTATAGTATACTGTAAGTTTGGTGTCATTGGATCGTAAGGCTCAAGTTTTTGATGATGGTTGGGTAAAGGACAAGTGCCAGTAAATATTTTAAATATATTATATATATATATATATATGTAAGTTTTAAACAATTTATATCATCTTATATCAATCATTCTTGTTGTCTTGAATGTTGGGAGTGCGGAGGGGGTCTGATTTGATAAACCTCACCAGAGTACAGTTGAGAAGACCTGTGTGGTAAGACAAGTAAACCCATAACTTTTCCTGTCCTGTCGTACAAATGAAACTAAGATATTAGGGGGGTAGTAAGGATGTAAAGTGATGTCATCAGATGAGGGAAGGGATGGGGTGTGTTCATTTGTGTAGAGAATCAGTATTTACTGGAAAGTTTATCATGCCATTTATTTCCAAATAAGTGATTCAACTGCATTGATGAGTGACTTTCTCTTTGAAAATGTAAGTACATTTGTTCATATGACATGTTAATATTCTTGTCTTTGTCATTTAGATGACTCAAGACCAAAGAAAAAGAAACAAAAACCAGTTTTCTTAAAAGATTACGAGAGAAAACTGATAACAGAAAAAGATGGGTAAGTTCTGATGACAGTAGGCTATTTAAATGGCCTGGCATCCTTGGTCTGTCCTTTGACAATTTTTATAATCGCAATTTCTTGAGAAGTACTTATACATGGATCATTCTTCAAATGTAGGTTCCCCTAGTTGTGCATAGTCAATTTTCCGATAAACAATATGGCCGACAGGTGGCCATCTTGGATTTATGAGTAATACAGTACACTTCAGGGGATTTGGTTCTTAAACTCCCGAGGACGACAGCTGTCGCTGGATTGGAGGGGATTACCCAGGTAAAGCCCCTTAGAGAAATCACCTGAGCAAAGTTGCTGGGTGCCGCCCATCCCGCACGGTCAAGCATTGGTGGTTAAGTCTATCTGCACTTACTACTGTGAGATGATGAACAACGACAGTCCTAGTAATAATATTAATACCCAGTTGCCTATAGCTCTGCCATGGCTGGGTATTAAATTTGGACGATTTTTGCATCACTTATCAGTCGATTGGTTCCCATTATTAAACATACTTAAATTATAAACCAATTCTGTCTATCTCCTACCTAACTTGAAATTAAAATCCATCTAAAATGTCGTGAAATATCAAGTTTACGTAACGAGGCATATGAAATGAAAAGGGCAGCCATGATTAAGAATTCAGTATTTTCTTGGTTTCTTTTCTAAAGATCTAGAGCTACTCTAAATTTGCGAATGGGCGCACGTGCGGACCAAATGTGATGCATGCAGGTCATATATAAAAACGAGATAACGCAGGTGAACTGTCATGGCGATAATATAAAAAGTTGTCTCATTGTGTAGAGCTACGTAATCGCAGCTACAACAGTCCAGAATAACTGAATGTTATACATCTATGTGTTTTTTTATGCATATGTAGTGCTGACTGTCCACAGTTAAATCTCAGGTAAGGCGAGTTCACAGGTAAATCACAGGTGAGATGAAAAGGGCAGTTTATATGAAACAGTATATAATTGACATCCCATTGTTTCCAAAAACAACACCTACCTATTGTTAAAAAAAATGTTGGCGTTCGGAGAACACACCTGTACAGTAACTTTTGTCAATGTTGTGGTTTCGTGATGGTTCTACCCCAAAATACACTGTGTACCTACGATATGCAGGTGTCGATCAGTTCCACTAGATTACACAAGATTATTGCATCTTTATGATTATTCATATTAACATTATCTGTTTTTCCGTTTACACCATTATTTTTAACCCTGGATATCTACCGGGGCTAACAATTTCTTCTGACTGCATTGTGAATGATTGGTTGGTATGAAATGTCAATCACACCTGAACACAGTAGCCCTCGTGACATAATGGGTGGAGCTTACGCAATGCACCGCATCCTGTGACTGAACTAGATGATGGGTGTCGTTGAGGAGCCATTCAATCAATTTTTATTTGTGCTTAAAAATAACGGCAGTCAAATTGCGTAATGACAAAATATATATATTGATAATAAGTGGCAGTCTGCCGTTGATTTTCATCATAATTATACCTATAATGTTGTTAGCTTGTCTAATAGTTGTTACACCAGGGTGGTCGGGTGGTGCAGTGGATAGCGCACTTGCCTTTCACCAAGGCGGCTGGGGTTCGATTCCCCGACTGGACATGAAAAGGTATGGGGTCACCTGCCTTACCACGTGGGTTTTCTCCGGGTACTCCGGTTTCCTCCCACAATAAGACCCCTAGCGCGCAAACATCTGGGCAAACAAGAGTGATTAATATAAGTTGGATAACTTGTTTCATCATTGTTGTAAAATAAATAAAGTTTATATTTATAATAATTGTTTTATTAACCATTTTCACCTGATGATCTGACATTAACTTAAACAATATTCGTTTTATGTCTGTATTATATTTAATAAAAAGCACATAAATGTATAACATTCAGTTATCCTGGACTATCGGTGTTCACCTTATAGTAGTAAACTTAGTAGCAGATAGACTAAATCCTCAACGCTCGTCTGTGCGCCGGGGGCGGCCCCCGCGACTTTGCTCAGGTGATTACTCTGAGGGGCTTTAATCCCCTCAGCTCTGGCAGCGGCTGTAGCCCGCGGGGAGTTTGAGTACAAAATCCTCTGAAGCGTTCTGTAAGTATCATTATTTATAAACTGAAGAAATGAAGTTTATGGTATAATGTGGTATGGAATGATCAACTTAGAGATGTGGATATGCCTGGTGTAGATCATGATTATTGCAACTCTTTATGATGTACTGATGAAATATAGATTTGCTTTACAAATAAGTCGCTTAAAACAATCTCGTGATGAAATCCCCACATGTAGTCACTTTAAACTTAAATTTTGTCAGGTTGGATTATAAAATACGTAGACAGATTCGTGGATCAAATCAAGCGTCTTGTATTGGCTATATTTTAGTGCGAGCAAATGCACTATAACAAGTGGTATATTTTATCAGCGCTTGTAATATTGGTTACGATTGTTAAGCACTTCGGTGACAGACAGCTAGGAGCGATCACTCTTAACTTCCGGAAACTAAGAAAGCATGAATTTGATGTCTGAATTTTGTACTCTGCTTTGTTGAATGAAATGCTTTGTAATTAATACTGGAATGACAGCTATTCTGTTCATCTGGGGACTCATTTTATTAGCTCACCTGGCCTGAATGATATGTTAATTAGCACCGGATCATGAGTGACTTTCACTTTCATTTTTGTTATCTGATATTCTTATCTCTTGTTACTGAATACAATCAATTGTTAACCAAAACCCTTTCTTAACATAAAGAGTACGAAATTGTCAAATACATAATAATCATTCCCATCTTTGGCCAATTTGAAACTGTATGTCAGGACGTCCATCACTTGCGAACGCCAAAGCATGATTATATCTGAATTGGAGAAAATATGAAACTACAGTTTGTTGCTAGCTTTACCTGATACATAGTGTGTACACATAAGTAACTTCCAGTTGTCAACGCTTAGGCAACACAAACAATTTTGCTCATTTCTTGCCAAAGATTTGCGTAAAAACACTTCAATTTAGTGAAAATATGTACCACATTTACAGTTAATTTACCAGTTTCAAAAATGTTTAATTAATGAGATTATAGCAAATTGCAATCAAGCTTTTACTTTTTTACTGGAATCGATCGACTTTCGACTTATCGAAACATCACTAAGGCAGACGCCAGGAAAAATATGTATACTGGCTCTATAGGTTGGTGGTCTTTCTCCGGGAGCTTTGGCTTCCTCCACAAACAAAACCTGGCACATTCTCCAATAGGTATAGCTCTTAATGGGAAATAAAACACAAACCAACCTTGAAACCTTTTATAAATTGTTATAACAAGGTGCGAAGATCATTTAATTAAGTGACGGTTACTATTGAAAGAAATTATTGATTAGATTCATTTAGAAAGGTCAAGAGGCATTTATATTTCACAGAAGTTGATTTTGACTCAGTTTTAGAAGTGATTGTTTGTATCCTGTTATCAGTATAACCGAGAACTTTTACTGACATTTAATACTTTTATATATTATTGCCTTTGTGTCACACAGACAGGTGAGCAGTGACAGTGAGGATGAATACCAGGATGCTGAGCCTGATAGTAAACCAGGATATTACAAAGAACAGGAGGAAATCAGGGAGAGGTAAGACAGGTATACCAGGATATTACAAAGAACAGGAGGAAATCAGGGAGAGGTAAGACAGGTATACCAGGATATTACAAAGAACAGGAGGAAATCAGGGAGAGGTAAGACAGGTATACCAGGATATTACAAAAAACAGGAGGAAATCTGGGAGAGGTAAGACAGGTATACCAGGATATTACAAAGAACAGGAGGAAATCAGGGAGAGGTAAGACAGGTATACCAGGATATTACAAAGAACAGGAGGAAATCAGGGAGAGGTAAGACAGGTATACCAGGATATTACAAAGAACAGGAGGAAATCAGGGAGAGGTAAGACAGGTATACCAGGATATTACAAAGAACAGGAGGAAATCAGGGAGAGGTAAGACAGGTATACCAGGATATTACAAAGAGCAGGAGGAAATCAGGGAGAGGTAAGACAGGTATACCAGTATATTACAAAGAACAGGAGGAAATCAGGGAGAGGTAAGACAGGAATACCAGGATATTATAAAGAATAGAAGGAAATCAGGGAGAGGTAAGACAGGTATACCAGGATATTACAAAGAACGGGAGGAAATCAGGGAGGTGTAAAACAGGTATACCAGGATATAACAAAAAACAGGAGGAAATCAGGGAGAGGTAAGACAGGTATACCAGGATATTACAAAGAACAGGAGGAAATCAGGGAGAGGTAAAACAGGTATACCAGGATATTAAAAAGAATAGGAGGAAATCAGGGAGAGGTAAGCCAGGTATACCAGGATATTACAAAGAATAGGAGGAAATCAGGGAGAGGTAAGACAGGTATACCAGGATATTACAAAGAATAGGAGGAAATCAGGGAGAGGTAAGACAGGTATACCAGGATATTACAAAGAATAGGAGGAAATCAGGGAGAGGTAAGACAGGTATACCGGGATATTACAAAGAATAGGAGGAAATCAGGGAGAGGTAAGCCAGGTATACCAGGATATTACAAAGAACAGGAGGAAATCAGGGAGAGGTAAAACAGGTATACCAGGATATTACAAAGAGCAGGAGGAAATCAGGGGAAGTAAGCCAGGTATACCAGGATATTACAAAGAACAGGAGGAAATCAGGGAGAGGTAAGACAGGTATACTTGGATTATAGGGACTAAATGGATAAAAGTCACTGTTATTGCAACATTTCTGGAAAATATATCATAAAACTTACACTTTCACTTAATTACAAAAATTAAAAGTTTCAGCAAACGCTGCTAATAATTACTTTTAACTTAAGTATTGTCAAATAATTATTTGACCCGTTGTAATTCATATATTATCTTTCGTAAATTTAAACACGCCCTTGTCTCATCCTGTGCAAGCGTGTAATCCAAGGAAGTGCTTAGACAGAACACATCTATATTGTTTGAATACGCTTTGCGCATGACAGGAAACATACATGAACCATATTCTAAAAATAGGCCTACTTTTACAATAAAAGAACTAGTACTAGGCTTAGTGAAAACTTGTTGAGATGAATAATTTTGTTTATGACAGTTTACTTTCTCAAGCAACTTATCATGAAAATACCTCAACATTGAATTCAAGGTTTGTTTATTGCATGGTGGCAAGTTTAATATCAAAGTGTTTGTGTTGCTATCTACGGTAATTTCCTGAATACATTTGGGGGTCAAGCCTACCGCATTATCGAGTGACATGTCGCTGCAACAGTGTCTCAAAAACTTTTACAAATACACAAAGAAAAGTACACAGAACAATTGTGTTAATACAAAATGGCAAGTCTGTCGATGCTTCAATCTTTCTATAATTTTATTGTATTTAGTTAGAAGTACACTGAGCACATGTGTAGCGGAACTGGACTGGGTCGATCATCGGCAACCAGGTAGCTCAATTGGAAGAGTGTTCATCTAGAGTTCGAACCCCGGTCTGGACAGTACATTTTCTCTTTCTCCTTTCATCCCTTGTTTAAAGCATTGAGAGTACGCTTAGCAAGGGAATATACAGACTTGCAAATAGTTGTCTTCGGGATTGAAGACTTGAAGAAAAGGAGGGAGGAATGTAGCAGAACTGGACTGGTTCGAAAATCGGCGACCAGGTAGTTCAGTTGATAGAGTGTTCGTCTAGAGTTTGGAAGGTCCCGGGTTCGATTGCTGGTCTGGACGCTACATTTTCTCCTGTTATACATGTTTCGGGGTTCAGGTACATTTTTTCCAACCCGGGTTGCACTCAAACCCGGCCCATAACGGGTTACCCGTGTAACCATTACAGCCCTATGAAATATACGGCAATAGTCCCTTTAATAAAGTATGTATAACTATTTGTCTGTTATTTGTTTATTTTATGTCCAGGTAACTTGTAGGTCTGAAGTATGCAGATTTCTGCACATCTTCTCTTTGAAAGATAGATGTAAGTCTGTAATATTGGAAATAGCAGAACTTTTGATTTACGATCATGCACATAAAATTCTATTAATAGACTTCTATAGGTGTCTCACCTTGGTAGATATACAGTTGTGTGCAGAACCAATACTTGTTACTTAACACTGTCTATTTATAAGCCTCTGTTAAAGTACCTAGTTACCCTGATATCAAGCCATTTCCATGTTCTAATATTCAAAGTTAATTATCCTTTCATATAGCTGAGAAAGTTATCAGAATTGTGTTGGATTGGTTTGTCAATTTGTATTTTCAGTTTCAAAAGTGCAGGATTTGGTGATTCAGATGAGACCAGTGAAGATGAATTTCTCACTAAAAGAAAGAAAAGCAAACTACAGCAGGTATATTATTGGCTTCTCTATTACATTTAACCTAGTGATAAATATTATAACACATTCAAAGTAAGTAGGATGTCTACCTGTTTAACCTAGTGATAAATATTATAACACATTCAAAGTAAGTAGGATGTCTACCTGTTTAACCTAGTGATAAATATTATGAAACATTCAAAGTAAGTAGGATGTCTACCTGTTATCTAGTGATAAATATTATAACACATTCAAAGTAAGTAGGATGTCTACCTGTTTAACCTAGTGATAAATATTATAAAACATTCAAAGTAAGTAGGATGTCTACCTGTTATCTAGTGATAAATATTATAAAACATTCAAAGTAAGTAGAATGTCTACCTGTTTAACCTAGTGATAAATATTATAAAACATTCAAAGTAAGTAGAATGTCTACCTGTTTAACCTAGTGATAAATATTATAAAACATTCAAAGTAAGTAGGATGTCTACCTGTTATCTAGTGATAAATATTATAAAACATTCAAAGTAAGTAGAATGTCTACCTGTTTAACCTAGTGATAAATATTATAAAACATTCAAAGTAAGTAGAATGTCTACCTGTTTAACCTAGTGATAAATATTATAAAACATTCAAAGTAAGTAGGATGTCTACCTGTTATCTAGTGATAAATATTATAAAACATTCAAAGTAAGTAGAATGTCTACCTGTTTAACCTAGTGATAAATATTATAAAACATTCAAAGTAAGTAGAATGTCTACCTGTTTAACCTAGTGATAAATATTATAAAACATTCAAAGTAAGTAGAATGTCTACCTGTTATCTAGTGATAAATATTATAAAACATTCAAAGTAAGTAGGATGTCTACCTGTTATCTAGTGATAAATATTATAAAACATTCAAAGTAAGTAGGATGTCTACCTGTTTAACCTAGTGATAAATATTATAAAACATTCAAAGTAAGTAGAATGTCTACCTGTTATCTAGTGATAAATATTATAAAACATTCAAAGTAAGTAGAATGGCCACCTATTATCTAGTGATAAATATTATAAAACATTCAAAGTAAGTAGGATGTCCACCTGTTATCTAGTGATAAATATTATAAAACATTCAAAGTAAGTAGAATGTCCACCTATTATCAAGTGATAAATATTATAACACATTCAAAGTAAGTAGGATGTCTACCTGTTTAACCTAGTGATAAATATTATAACACATTCAAAGTAAGTAGGATGTCTACCTGTTTAACCTAGTGATAAATATTATAAAACATTCAAAGTAAGTAGGATGTCTACCTGTTATCTAGTGATAAATATTATAAAACATTCAAAGTAAGTAGAATGTCTACCTGTTTAACCTAGTGATAAATATTATAAAACATTCAAAGTAAGTAGGATGTCTACCTGTTTAACCTAGTGATAAATATTATAACACATTCAAAGTAAGTAGGATGTCTACCTGTTATCTAGTGATAAATATTATAAAACATTCAAAGTAAGTAGAATGTCTACCTGTTTAACCTAGTGATAAATATTATAAAACATTCAAAGTAAGTAGGATGTCCACCTGTTTAACCTAGTGATAAATATTATAAAACATTCAAAGTAAGTAGGATGTCTACCTGTTATCTAGTGATAAATATTATAAAACATTCAAAGTAAGTAGAATGTCTACCTGTTTAACCTAGTGATAAATATTATAAAACATTCAAAGTAAGTAGGATGTCTACCTGTTTAACCTAGTGATAAATATTATAAAACATTCAAAGTAAGTAGAATGTCTACCTGTTATCTAGTGATAAATATTATAAAACATTCAAAGTAAGTAGGATGTCTACCTGTTATCTAGTGATAAATATTATAAAACATTCAAAGTAAGTAGGATGTCTACCTGTTTAACCTAGTGATAAATATTATAAAACATTCAAAGTAAGTAGAATGTCTACCTGTTATCTAGTGATAAATATTATAAAACATTCAAAGTAAGTAGAATGTCCACCTATTATCTAGTGATAAATATTATAAAACAGTCAAAGTAAGTAGGATGTCCACCTGTTATCTAGTGATAAATAGTATAAAACATTCAAAGTAAGTAGAATGTCCACCTATTATCTAGTGATAAATATTATAAAACATTCAAAGTAAGTAGATGTCTACCTGTTATCTAGTGATAAATATTATAAAACATTCAAAGTAAGTAGAATGTCCACCTGTTTAACCTAGTGATAAATATTATAAAACAGTCAAAGTAAGTAGGATGTCTACCTGTTATCTAGTGATAAATATTATAAAACATTCAAAGTAAGTAGAATGTCCACCTATTATCTAGTGATAAATATTATAAAACAGTCAAAGTAAGTAGGATGTCCACCTGTTTAACCTAGTGATAAATAGTATAAAACATTGAAAGTAAGTAGAATGTCCACCTATTATCTAGTGATAAATATTATAAAACATTCAAAGTAAGTAGATGTCTACCTGTTATCTAGTGATAAATAGTATAAAACATTCAAAGTAAGTAGGATGTCCACCTATTATCTAGTGATAAATATTATAAAACATTCAAAGTAAGTAGATGTCTACCTGTTATCTAGTGATAAATATTATAAAACATTCAAAGTAAGTAGAATGTCCACCTGTTTAACCTAGTGATAAATATTATAAAACAGTCAAAGTAAGTAGGATGTCTACCTGTTTAACCTAGTGATAAATATTATAAAACATTCAAAGTAAGTAGGATGTCCACCTGTTCAACCTAGTGATAAATATTATAAAACATTCAAAGTAAGTAGAATGTCTACCTGTTTAACCTAGTGATAAATATTATAAAACATTCAAAGTAAGTAGGATGTCTACCTGTTTAACCTAGTGATAAATATTATAAAACATTCAAAGTAAGTAGGATGTCTACCTATTATCTAGTGATAAATATTATAAAACATTCAAAGTAAGTAGGATGTCTACCTGTTATCTAGTGATAAATATTATAAAACATTCAAAGTAAGTAGAATGTCCACCTGTTTAACCTAGTTATAAATATTATAAAACATTCAAAGTAAGTAGGATGTCTACCTGTTTAACCTAGTGATAAATATTATAAAACATTCAAAGTAAGTAGGATGTCTACCTGTTTAACCTAGTGATAAATATTATAAAACATTCAAAGTAAGTAGGATGTCTACCTGTTATCTAGTGATAAATATTATAAAACATTCAAAGTAAGTAGGATGTCTACCTGTTAAACCTAGTTATAAATATTATAAAACATTCAAAGTAAGTAGGATGTCTACTTGTTATCTAGTGATAAATATTATAAAACATTCAAAGTAAGTAGGATGTCTACCTGTTTAACCTAGTGATAAATATTATAAAACATTCAAAGTAAGTAGAATGTCCACCTGTTATCTAGTGATAAATATTATAAAACATTCAAAGTAAGTAGGATGTCTACCTGTTTAACCTAGTGATAAATATTATAAAACAGTCAAAGTAAATAGAATGTCCACTTGTTTAACCTAGTGATAAATATTATAAAACATTCAAAGTAAGTAGGATGTCTACCTGTTTAACCTTGTGATAAATATTATAAAACATTCAAAGTAAGTAGGATGTCTACCTGTTTAACCTAGTGATAAATATTATAAAACAGTCAAAGTAAATAGAATGTCCACTTGTTTAACCTAGTGATAAATATTATAAAACATTCAAAGTAAGTACATTGTAGGATGTCTACCTGTTTAACCTAGTGATAAATATTATAACACATTCAAAGTAAGTAGGATGTCTACCTGTTTAACCTAGTGATAAATATTATAAAACAGTCAAAGTAAATAGAATGTCCACTTGTTTAACCTAGTGATAAATATTATAAAACATTCAAAGTAAGTAGGATGTCTACCTGTTTAACCTTGTGATAAATATTATAAAACATTCAAAGTAAGTAGGATGTCTACCTGTTTAACCTAGTGATAAATATTATAAAACATTCAAAGTAAGTAGGATGTCCACCTGTTTAACCTAGTGATAAATATTATAACACATTCAAAGTAAGTAGGATGTCCACCTGTTTAACCTAGTGATAAATATTATAAAACATTCAAAGTAAGTAGGATGTCTACCTGTTTAACCTAGTGATAAATATTATAAAACATTCAAAGTTAGTAGGATGTCCACCTGTTTAACCTAGTGATAAATATTATAAAACATTCAAAGTAAGTAGGATGTCTACCTGTTTAACCTAGTGATAAATATTATAAAACATTCAAAGCAAGTAGAATGTCCACCTGTTATCTAGTGATAAATATTATAAAACATTCAAAGTAAGTAGGATGTCCACCTGTTTAACCTAGTGATAAATATTATAAAACATTCAAAGTAAGTAGGATGTCTACCTGTTTAACCTAGTGATAAATATTATAAAACATTCAAAGTAAGTAGGATGTCTACCTGTTTAACCTAGTGATAAATATTATAAAACATTCAAAGTAAGTAGAATGTCCACCTGTTATCTAGTGATAAATATTATAAAACATTCAAAGTAAGTAGAATGTCTACCTGTTTAACCTAGTGATAAATATTATAAAACATTCAAAGTAAGTAGGATGTCCACCTGTTTAACCTAGTGATAAATATTATAAAACATTCAAAGTAAGTAGAATGGCCACCTGTTATCTAGTGATAAATATTATAAAACATTCAAAGTAAGTAGGATGTCTACCTGTTTAACCTTGTGATAAATATTATAAAACATTCAAAGTAAGTAGGATGTCCACCTGTTTAACCTAGTGATAAATATTATAACACATTCAAAGTAAGTAGGATGTCCACCTGTTTTACCTAGTGATAAATATATTATAAAACATTCAAAGTTAGTAGGATGTCCACCTGTTTAACCTAGTGATAAATATTATAAAACATTCAAAGTAAGTAGGATGTCTACCTGTTTAACCTAGTGATAAATATTATAAAACATTCAAAGTAAGTAGGATGTCTACCTGTTTAACCTAGTGATAAATATTATAAAACATTCAAAGTAAGTAGGATGTCTACCTGTTTAACCTAGTGATAAATATTATAAAACATTCAAAGTAAGTAGAATGTCCACCTGTTATCTAGTGATAAATATTATAAAACATTCAAAGTAAGTAGAATGTCTACCTGTTTAACCTAGTGATAAATATTATAAAACATTCAAAGTAAGTAGGATGTCCACCTGTTTAACCTAGTGATAAATATTATAAAACATTCAAAGTAAGTAGAATGGCCACCTGTTATCTAGTGATAAATATTATAAAACATTCAAAGTAAGTAGGATGTCTACCTGTTTAACCTAGTGATAAATATTATAAAACATTCAAAGTAAGTAGGATGTCTACCTGTTATCTAGTGATAAATATTATAACACATTCAAAGTAAGTAGGATGTCCACCTGTTTAACCTAGTGATAAATATTATAACACATTCAAATTAAGTAGGATGTCTACCTGTTATCTAGTGATAAATATTATAACACATTCAAAGTAAGTAGGATGTCTACCTGTTTAACCTAGTGATAAATATTATAAAACATTCAAAGTAAGTAGGATGTCTACCTGTTATCTAGTGATAAATATTATAAAACATTCAAAGTAAGTAGGATGTCTACCTGTTTAACCTAGTGATAAATATTATAAAACATTCAAAGTAAGTAGGATGTCCACCTGTTATCTAGTGATAAATATTATAAAACATTCAAAGTAAGTAGGATGTCTACCTGTTATCTAGTGATAAATATTATAAAACATTCAAAGTAAGTAGGATGTCTACCTGTTTAACCTAGTGATAAATATTATAAAACATTCAAAGTAAGTAGGATGTCTACCTGTTTAACCTAGTGATAAATATTATAAAACATTCAAAGTAAGTAGGATGTCCACCTGTTATCTAGTGATAAATATTATAAAACATTCAAAGTAAGTAGGATGTCTACCTGTTATCTAGTGATAAATATTATAAAACATTCAAAGTAAGTAGGATGTCTACCTGTTTAACCTAGTGATAAATATTATAAAACATTCAAAGTAAGTAGGATGTCTACCTGTTTAACCTAGTGATAAATATTATAAAACATTCAAAGTAAGTAGGATGTCCACCTGTTATCTAGTGATAAATATTATAAAACATTCAAAGTAAGTAGGATGTCTACCTGTTATCTAGTGATAAATATTATAAAACATTCAAAGTAAGTAGGATGTCTACCTGTTTAACCTAGTGATAAATATTATAAAACATTCAAAGTAAGTAGGATGTCTACCTGTTTAACCTAGTGATAAATATTATAAAACATTCAAAGTAAGTAGGATGTCTACCTGTTTAACCTAGTGATAAATATTATAAAACATTCAAAGTAAGTAGGATGTCTACCTGTTATCTAGTGATAAATATTATAAAACATTCAAAGTAAGTAGGATGTCTACCTGTTATCTAGTGATAAATATTATAAAACATTCAAAGTAAGTAGGATGTCTACCTGTTTAACCTAGTGATAAATATTATAAAACATTCAAAGTAAGTAGAATGTCTACCTGTTATCTAGTGATAAATATTATAAAACATTCAAAGTAAGTAGGATGTACACCTATTATCTAGTGATAAATATTATAAAACATTCAAAGTAAGTAGGATGTCTACCTGTTATCTAGTGATAAATATTATAAAACATTCAAAGTAAGTAGGATGTCTACCTGTTTAACCTAGTGATAAATATTATAAAACATTCAAAGTAAGTAGAATGTCTACCTGTTTAACCTAGTGATAAATATTATAAAACATTCAAAGTAAGTAGGATGTCCACCTATTATCTAGTTATAAATATTATAAAACATTCAAAGCAAGTAGGATGTCCACCTGTTCACTTTGTACAGGTCAATCATATATATTGATTTTAAATTTCTCACATTTTAGTGCTGTGTATCTATAACAGGCTAGTTCCACTGGATTTACAGTCACAGCAGCATTTAGAATCAAGCTGGCTTTGTGGAATAAAACTCGCATCAGTATATCATTACGTGTCCATTTTCATGATGTGAACTTAAAGAAGTATGCTCTGTATTTGGTCATCAGGATGAAGAAGAGGTGGACTATTTGAACTGGCTGAAAGGACAAAAGTCCAAACTAGCTGAAGACAAAGCTGGAGTAGAATTGGTATGTAGGAGAGACTTGGTTGTTTTTGTTGGGCTGTTGTAAACTGCACACTGTCATGTGACTACCTAAGTTGTTGATAGAAAATAAATGCAGAATTAGAACTAGTGTGCCATCATTAAATTAGCAGTTAAAAATAATTTATGATTGTTATTGGCACAAGACTGAGCAGGGAGTTTCTAAAATGTCATTAAAAAGTTATTTTCATTATCTGGGATTGGTGTGAATATCGTACATCACAGTCTGATGTTCATTTACCAACGATTCCTTACCGGGGGTAGATCTTCATCACTGCTCATTAGAATTTAACAAACATTTTACAGGTTGTTTTGCCATATCATGATCAGTTCCAGTGACTTTCTTCCTTGTTTATAATATCTCGGGAGAGAATATGTATACAAGCAGATTGAGAAAGAATTTTCTCTTACCCTGGACAGGAACATCCACACTTTTACCGGTGTGAGAGTTTCTTATCTCACCCTTGGTTGAGACAAGCTACTCATTCTTTTTGCACGTTCTCAACAATTGTATGACGTCGCAGCAACAATACAAAGAAGCCACAGTAACAATACAATGACGTCACATTGACACCTCTATCACATCACATCAACATTGTCTTGCATTGATGTAACATCAATATTAGATATACATGAGGTTTAACAGGGTAAGAGAAAAATAATCATTCACCTCCTTGGTAGTGAGATAGGAGATCTCAACCGTCGGGGTAAGATTCTCGGCAAGGCTCGTATTTGGCAACTTAAGAATCTTACCCCTTTGGTTGAGATTCCCCTGTCTTGCCACCAAGGGGTGAAGGATTCTTTTGGACTCATTGTTTACCAAGTGCAGTCAATGTTGGAAGGAAACTTAAATGGTTTTTAGCTCACCTGGCCTGAAGGGCCAAGTGAGCTTATGTGATGGTGCAGCGTCCGTCGTCCGTCCGTCCGTCCTGCGTCCGTCAACTTTTTCCTTTAAACGACTTCTTCTCAAATACTGTAAGGCCTAGTGACATGAAATTTGGCTGGTAGCTTTCTTGGAAGGAGCTGAACAAAGTTTGCGCAAAAAACTCACTTTGACCTAATTTCAAGGTCACAGGGGGTCAAAAATGTCGAACCCTTCAAACAACTTCTTCTAAAATACCGTCAGGCATAGAGACCTCATATTTGACCAGTAGCTTCCTTGGATGAAGCTGAATAAAGTTTGCGAAAAGAAATGACCTTGACCCATATTCAAGGTCACAGTGAGGTTAAATCTATTTTAACCTTTAAACGACTTCTTCTAATAAACCAAAATCCCTAGAAGTATGATATTTGGCAGAAATGTTCCTTGGATGAAGCCCGACAAAGTTTGCGAAAAGAAATGACCTTGACCTATTTTCAAGGTCACAAGGGTCCAATCTGTTAAAACCTTTAAACGACTTCTTCTGAAGTACCAAAATTCCCTGAAGCATGATATTTGGCTGAAAGGTTCCTTAGACGAAGCCCGACAAAGTTTGCGAAAAGAAATGACCTTGACCTATTTTCAAGGTCACAAGGGTCCAATCTGTTAAAACCTTTAAACGACTTCTCCTGAAATACCAAAAGCCCTAGAAACATGGTGTTTGGCTAAAATGTTCCTTGGACGAAGCCCGACAAAGTTTCCGAAAAGAAATGACCTTGACTTATATTCAAGGTCACAGGGGTCAAATCTGTTAAAACCTTTAAATGACTTCTTCTGAAGTACCAAAATTCCCAGAAGCATGATATTTGGCTGAAAGGTTCCTTAGACGAAGCCCGACAAAGTTTGCGAAAAGAAATGACCTTGATTTATATTCAAGGTCACAGGGGTCAAATCTGTTAAAACCTTTAAACAACTTCTTCTGAAATACCAAGAGCCCTAGAAGTATGATATTTGGCTTAAAGGTTCCTTGGATGAAGCCCGACAAAGTTTGCGAAAAGAAATGACCTTGACTTATATTCAAGGTCACAGGGGTCAAATCTGTTAAAACCTTTAAATGACTTCTTCTGAAGTACCAAAATTCCTAGAAGCATGATATTTGGCTGAAAGGTTCCTTGGACGAAGCCCAACAAAGTTTCCGAAAAGAAATGACCTTGACTTATATTCAAGGTCACAGGGGTCAAATCTGTTAAAACCTTTAAACAACTTCTTCTGAAATACCAAGAGCCCTAGAAGAATGATATTTGGCTTAAAGGCTCCTTGGATGAAGCCCGACAACGTTTGCCAAAAGAAATGACCTTGACCTATATTCAAGGTCACAGGGATCAAATCTGTTAAAACCCTCAAACGACTTCTTCTGAAATACCAAAATCCCTGGAAGCATGATATATGGCTGAAAGGTTCCTTCGATGAAGCCCGACAAAGTTTGCGAAAAGAAATGACCTTGACCTATATTCAAGGTCACAGGGGTCCAATCTGTTAAAACCTTTAAACGACTTTTGAAATACCAAAACCCCAAGAAACATGGTATTTGGCTGAAAGGTTCCTTGGATGAAGCCCAACAAAGTTTGCGAAAAGAAATGACCTTGACTTATATTCAAGGTCACAGGGGTCAAATCTGTTAAAACCTTTAAACGACTTCTTCTGAAATACCAAAAGCCCAAGAAACATGGTATTTGGCTGTATCGTTCCTTGGACGAAGCCCGACAAAGTTTGTGAAAAGAAATGACCTTGACTCATATTCAAGGTCACAGGAGTCAAATCTGTTAAAACATTGAAATGACTTCTTCTGAAGTACCAAAACTCCTAGAAGCATGATATATGGCTAAAAGGTTCCTTGGATGAAGCCAAGCAAAGTTTCCGAAAAGAAATGACCTCGACCTATATTCAAGGTCACAGGGGTCAAATCTGTTAAAACCTTTAAACGACTTCTTCTGAAATACCAAAAGCCCAAGAAACATGGTATTTGGCTGAAATGTTCCTTGGATGAAGCCCGACAAAGTTTGCGAAAAGAAATGACCTTGACCTATATTCAAGGTCACAGGGGTAAACTGTTAAAACATTTAAACGATTTCTTCTGAAATACCAAAAGCCCAAGAAGCATGATATTTGGCTGAAAGGTTCCTTGGATGAAGCTTGACAAACTTTGGGAAGGAAAATGAGCTTGACCCATATAAAGGTCTCAGTGGTGAAATCGGTAAAAAGCTTTCAGCGACTTCTTCTGATAAACCCAAATGCCTAGAGACATGATATTTGGCTAGTAGCATCCTGGGATGAAGCGAAACAAAATTTGAAAATGAAAATGATGTTGTCTTATAAGGTCACAGGGGTAAAATATGTTTAAATCTTAACATGTTCATCTAAATGTCTTACAGTAACAATTTTGGGGGACTTAAGGGTTACACTATAATATAAGTCAGAGATTGATACCAGGTGAGCGATGCAGGCCCATTGGGCCTCTTGTATTGTCTCGCCTCGACGATAGTCGAGAAAGCGAGACCTAATTAGGTGTTACTTTTCCGGCGGCGTCTTCAACATTTGCGCAACTTTTCACAGTGTTATAATTATCCAATTGCATTGAAATTTGGTCACATTACTCAAACCATCATACTGAATACCTAACTACAATTTAAAAGTAATTGGGTTACAAGATTTAGTGTTTTGGGGCAAAAACATGAGAATTTTGAGAATTTGCGTTAAAGTCCACTTTTTAGCTCACCTGGTCTGAAGAACCAAGGTGAGCTTATGCCATACTGTGGCGTCCGTCGTCTGTCCGTCCGTCAACATTTGACTTCTTCTACTAACATAACTCAAAACTGCTCCAAGGAATTTGACCAAATTTGGGCAGAAGCATCCATTTGGGGAGGGCACTGGTGGGCGAGGCCAAAAGGGGTCAATTTGGCTTCTTCCATTAATAGACTTTTCGACTGGGTTGATTTTGAATAGAATCTTTGAAATAAAGTACTTGTAGAACTTTGGATTAAAGCTTCTTTGTGACTTCAAAACATTTGTTTTTGGTATGAAAGCAAAATAATAAGAATTATCATTAGTCTGTCCTGTGAAAATAAAAAAAAAGTATTGTTTAATTGAAAAGATGGAGACCAAAAACATTACATTTTTATAGTGTTTTTACACGTTTTTTTTTTATGAAATCCCAACATTTTTTAACCTGCTGAGACAGTTCTGTGATCTGATGGAAAATCTGATGGAAGATAATCGCAAATCATGTTGCACTCCAAAATGCTCACACAAAATGTAATTTCAAAATGCTCACACAAAATGTAATTTCATAGTTACACAAAATAGCTAATGTGATGTAATATTCTATAAGTTTAAGTGAAAATACAAGTATCACTGTATGTTTTTACATGAAAATTGTTGTTTATTATGATGATTCAGAGGCTAAAAGTCTGTGTAAAAAGGGTATTCTGAGAACATTTCAATGTCTTTTACAAGTGCTGAAATGCATTTTCGGCTGGGGGGCTTCGCCCCCCTGCACCCGCTGCCCTCGACCCTCCAGGGGCTGTACCCCCTGGACCCCTGCTTCCTACTTTTGGAATTTGGCCTCCTACAATTAATTTTAGGGAAAACACTGCTCTTTATAGTGTCACTCACAGATATCGGATTTAATTGAAACTTAGGGTACTGTAGTTACTATAGATAATATTATCATACTGAAGACCTTTCTGAAATAAGGAGGAAATTTAGTTGCAGGTTTTTCTGTGTTGGGGCAAAAATATTGGAATTTTAAGAATTTATGTTAGCATCCACTATTTATAGAATAAGTGTTAATTAATTTGATATGTAATTAAATTGAAACTTGGCCAAGTTACTGATATCATCTTGCTGTATGTATTTTGTCATACTGATTTTATCGTTGGGACTTAAACATTACCGGCAAAGCAGGAAAGGGGAGACGTATAATTATGCGTAATTCTTGTTCACTAAATACTGATGGGGAGGCAATTGCTCCACACTTATAAGGTTGGACATCATCGTTTACTTGTTTACCTAATATGAAAATACTAGCGTTCCGATTAATCGATTTAGTCGATGTCTGGTCGTTTGTACTAGAAAATTGATTCATCATGATTGATCATGGTTTGACTAATTAGAGCTTTTCATGCTTTCATATTGGCGAATGTTAATTTCTTCAATGAGTAGGGCAACATGGTTGTGGAAGTCTGTTTATACCATATTATTAAACCAAAGTCCTACCTAACAGTACCTCTGATTGGTCAAGTGCTCTATCCAGCATCCAATCAGAACAAGTCTGTTTCAAAGTAATGCAGCATGAGACACAGTATCAAAATGTACATAACTGAAGGCCTGATGAAATAAATATTACCTCGTGAATATCTGTTTGAAAGCCTTAAACATTTTAGGTTCAGGTACTTGGAATTTCTGGATCTTTAAATTATTAGATATTTTACAGAAAGTGTGACTTATCTTATACTATGTTTGGTTCATGACATGGTTAGTTCTGCATTGACTGATGGGGGATTTCATTGATATTTATATGTCTAAATTCATCATTTTCAGGTCACCTGAGACGAAGACTCAAGTGACCTTTTCTAATCGTCTTTTGTCCGCCATGCGTCCGTGCGTCCGTAAACAATTTACATTAAATTTTTTAACTTCTTCTCAAAAACACCTAAACCAATTTGAATGAGATTTGACAGAAACCTTCTCTGGCCAAAGATTCACCAAAATTGTAAATTATATGGTCCTAACCCCCTAGGGCTTCTTCTCCAGACCCAGATATGCTGGAATCAAAATACTCTTCATAAATGGAAAGGTCGTAAGATGCTTTATTAAATAGTAAATTTTATGTTCCTCGGACTTCACATTTCCCCCTGGGGAGGGGTTGAAGTTTACTATGGTTTATATACAGTAGGAAAATGACACTTTTGGATATACATAATTATGTATTTTGTTCATTTTCAGTTGGAAGTAATAGAAACTTGGTTTGAATAATAAACAGGATATGACGGTTTGATGTTGAAAAAAAATTGATTCTTGCCCACCCCCGTGGCAGTGAGAAAGGGCTCAAAAAGTCAGCTTGGCTTAAATTTCAACAATCTTCTTCTTACTCAGGTGACCTTTAAGGCCCTTGAGCCTCTTGTCCTTTTATAAATTTTAACCGCATTAAATAATCGATCATCAGTCGTTTGTGTAATGGTGATGATCGATCACAATTTTTCAACACTATATGAAAATGTACTTTTTTATGATTTGGCAGGAACCATTAAAGGATTATTGGTCTAACCCAAATCTTGACTCTGGTGAGAAGTTTTTGAGGGACTACATTTTGAATAAGGGACATATTGACAAGGAATCTGAAAGGTAAAGATCTGGGCCAAGTATAGCTTTAAACCATATGTTCAAACAGGGCTTCTGGCTCAACCAATTCAACGTTCTTGTAACTCGATCAAATCTTGTTCACAATTAAGAAATATGGTGTGTATAGATTGTAAATGGTTTCTTGTCAGTTATAAAACTTCACTACTTGATGAAATGTGAAGTTGATTTGCTCTAGCATGAGATTTCAGTATGATGTCATATAATATAGAGTATAAGCATTGTTTTACTGAAATTATGAAGGTTAAAGCACTAGGATTAAAAGGTCAAACTGATTAATAGGTCATTATTGTATCTATTGACAGACAATACGATAATAAAATCTCTGGTTCACTCATTAATTGTAATTTACGATGTACCCACCACGACATAACTGTCACAGGAGAAACACAGAAAACTGACACCTGCTGGTTCTTTTACATGTTGTTTATTAATTAGACCGGAGCACTTCCATTACGGAATATTTCATAGAGTTTCGACCCTACAAACAGAATACAAATATCCTAAACCGAATATATTCCAGAAGAGGAAAAATTTATGGCATTCCTCTTTTTGACATGTGTTTTCAGTAATTCACCCATGTACAATCACAAAAATGCTGATGCATAAAGCCATTTAATCACACAATGATCAATTGATACAATGGTATTTTCTGATATATCCTTTTGATTTCAAAAATAAAACACTGTTTGTTGGAATTTCTTGCTGATTTTTGGGATCGATCCCGAACATTTATACAAAAACTGTGCTACTATAAGAATATGATTTTCGGGATCGATCCCAAAAATTTGCAAGAAGTCCTTTCTTGGGATCGATCCCGAAAATTATTCTGAAAAAAAATGTGCTACAATAAGAATATGATTTTCGGGATCGATCCCAAAAATAAGGAAGAAGTGCTTTTTTGGGATCGATCCCGAAAATTATTCTGCAAAAAAGAACTGTGCAACAATAAGAATATGATTTTCGGGATCGATCCCAAAAATAAGCAAAAAGTCTGTTTTCGGGATTTATTCCAAATATCTGAAAAAAAAACTGTGGTACAGTGAAAATGTGATTTTTGGGATCGTTCCTGAAAATTTTATTTCCTTAAAGGATTTGTGCAACGAAAAGTGAAAATTTTATGTTTGGTAAAAGTCATGTTTTAAAACCATATTCAAACACCCAATCTTTGCTTGCAAGCGTGGTCTGGTTACTTTGTGTAGACACAATTATAAGGTCGGTTACGCCGACCTCTAAATTATGCATATACGTACAATATACTTTTTAAAACGAAAGTCCATGCATACTTTTAATTTGTATTGGCAAAAATGGTGTTTTGTGGGGCATTTGAATGCTAATTTCGTTCGTCATCCCGAAGAATACAGTAGTCAAGAGATGGACACCCTGTCGAAACATTACAAATCATGGGCGTGCCATTCACAGGGGATTAGTGATCTAACACAAACGTGACACTAATTAGTTGATTGGTCAGTGAATTCACCTCGATAAGACAGGTGGATGGTAACATTTTACCTTTATACTGCTACATATATACTGACATCAGTCAGGACGACGAAACCTGTACCAGAGTCATAAAAACGATACATATGTACAATGTACACCAGGCAACCAAATTTATATGTATACCAATTTGACGAAAATAACAAGAATTAATGTTTATCTCCAAATTATTTTTGCATTTTACGGTACTTGTAGAACATGTATGTAATCGGGGCCTAATTTTTACTTGTTCTGTGAATCCGAAAAGAAGATGGAATGTAAATCAAACATTATTTTAATTTATTAAGTGTTCAGTTGTATCACGGAATTGGATTGGATTAGATTTTGCTATCTAGGTCCTTGGTTGTATGTTTATATGTGGGTTATAGAAAGCAAATAACCAAATTATAACTTTTAAGGAATTCTTTTATTTATTTATTTTTTGGTGGGGAGGTGACGATCGGAACGTCCAGAGTGTCTATATCCAAGTTACATTAATAAACTTTTTTTTAATATTAACATTAATGTGAGCTTTTAGATATTTCATAAATTCTTCATCTTCATCTTTGCTAGTTACCTAATGCAAATAACCCCCCGAGGTCATCACAGGTGTGAAATTACTTACCTGTGATATCAAAGGGATGCGCGGCAAGTGGAGGTAAAAAGACAATCGGTACATGCAATTATAATATTATAAACCCTGTCAAATTATCTCAGATAATAATTAAATGTACATTGCTATGAACATTATTACGCCCAATATACATATGTTTTGTATTCAGTGGAAAAAATATGAATTATCCCACGTAGAGACCGACACTGGAATACTATCAAAAGTCCAGTTTTTCTGAGACAAATCTAAGATGGGAATGTTCCATAACACATTTAAAATAATCACATCTTAAAACTGTTTGTATTTCTGAGCTGACGTAAAATAAATGAAAATAAGAACTTTCGTATTAACATTTATCTACTGTGATACCAACCTTGTAATTAATTCCGTAAAAAGACATGATACATATTATTATAAATGTTGTGAGTTCCTCTGCTTCCTTGGGTATAAAAGGCACTCAACTGGTCTGACTGGCTCTCATTGTTGATATGAAAGCACATGCGACACCTCTATAGGCCTAACCAGCCATTAAAATGGAATATAGTAAAGGAATTGCTGATGCAAAGGAAACAGTTATGTACACCAAAATGTGCATTGCAACTCTTGAAGGCACTTTAATTTGCAATTGGTCTCCTAATTGCTACTTCATTTCACTGTCAATTATTCAGCATTGCCGAAATCATGCATTTCTGTTGTTAGGGCCGTTAGGTATTCTTTTATGTATCTGAAAAAATGAAATCAGACTTTAGTTTAAACGTAAGTGTTTACTGGGTAAATAACACCTAGCAATGCATGAACAAAATAAGCACAGCATTACAAAGTTTTGATTAAATGTTGCATATTTAACATGATAGATATTTATACTGTTATGCAAATGAATTAAGAGGAGAATATTCAAACTTTCTTAGGACTTCAGAACATCATACATGTACGTTGTTGGGAACCTAATACAAGATATTGTTGTGTGTGTGTGTTACGTCATCTTTGACAAAGCTTTTTAGTACTATTGTGTTTTAGTGCAGTATGAATATGGCATATACATGTATGCTTACATATTGTGATCGCCATCCTATTTTCTTTGTAACACACAAACTTGCAGAATGTACCCAAAAATGATGACATGATTGAGAAATCACATAGGTTATAAGCTGTCACTAGCTTAATACTCAATTTGATTTTTACTGAAACACTGATGTCAAAACATTGACATATTTGTATTTAGCTATGATCAAGATTCACAATAGACATTAATACAAATTCTTACCATTAGCAATTACATAAAGAGTAACACAGGTTAGACATGTAATTGCATGAACTTATAATTTTGATATGTATATATTTTATATACCTTTGGATGTTGTTAGTCCTGGCTTATCAATTTTTGGATTTCCTCAATATCCGTATCTTCCAAATGTATATATATATGTCAATCTTGTTGATACTATGCAAGTTATCTGAACTGTTTCCAGCATTTCATCTCTGAATGACTAATCTGATCAGTAAAAAGACATTGTCAGTGTGGAAGGTGTATATTCCCAAAATGTGTAGCCACTGAACCAGACTTTCCTGCAAGATGTTGTTTTAGCACACAGGCTAGAGGCTTCCATGCATCCAATTCCTTTCTCTTGTAAAGAGACCAAAAAAGGTCCCTTTGAAATTGAAAATGAAGAGGCCTGGTATGCTTCTAGATGTTGTTCAGATTTGGGGTCATCAAATTTTTGATGTTGGAAACGCTTATGATTTCCTTTTCTTCAGGTTACATGTATAAGTCTAAAAGTTGCATCAGTTATAATTCAAGGTGTCTGTTATTTTGCGAAATGTAGCATCTATAGTTGCTTAAAATATGGCCGACCATCAGAAATGAAAGATGAACCTGTACAAAGATAACTTTGGGCATTCAATAGAAATTACATAAATTGTAATGACTGTTAGAACTTGTGTTCTGTCTTGTACATTATAACAGATTTATATTTTTTTCTAACAAGATTTGAAATGCAATATATTGCCCTGATTATGATTTTTTTACTTTGTCTGTTCGAAAAAGGAGGGGCTTATGTTGTCAACCCGTGTCAACATAGCCAATGTTAAAATGTGTTGACAAAGTTTGGAAACATTCTGTAAATCATTCAATATTTGTACTATAAAGTTGTAATTTGGTATTTTGGACTTTAATTAAGGGACACAAGAATGTAATATATGGAATGAAAGAGGATTTTTTTCCAGAAAAAAAGATAAACAAGTTTTTTTTAACTTTCCAAGGCTCAAATCCAAGGTTAAAGTTTTTTTTTACATTACTGTGCTGAAAATGCAAATAAATAATTTTTATTTTAACGTAATGTGTATGTGTACTTAAATGAGCTTGTTTGTCAGCTGTACATGACGGTCCCTCTACAGATTGTGTAGAAAAGTGTCCTCAAGAACTGCTTAATGGATTTCAATGACACCACAGATCAGTTGTTTCTGAAACTGTTACATATGGGAAAACAAAGCAGATTTCTGATTGGTCAAAATTAAAATGTTGTCTGATTAAGCTGAAAATTGACAATATTATTATTGTTATATTAATTACACCTAAACAGTATATATAAAAATATGATGTGAACCTTTGGATATGCACTTATTCAAGATAAAACTGTGTTCAGATTTTGTTTTATGACCCCATCATTGTTAATAGTACATATTGCTAATCATTATACTACTACATATGTACATGCAAAAATTGAATGATATTTAGCTGAGAATGAAAAAAAAATCCAAAAATATCATTTATAGGGTGATGGGGTAGCACAGTGGCTTGTGGGTTGGATTCTCTGATCGGACATGAAAGGGTATGGGGTAACCTGCTGGATCCATAGGTTTTCTCAATGAACTTTGCTGTCCTTCCACTATAAAGAGCCCTTGTGGCTTGTGCTAATATCTGAGCCAACAAGAGTGGTCTAAGTAAGGTAATCTCTTTATAATTGTTGTTAAAAAATAAAGTTTACATTTCACAAATTTTACAAAAAAATCATTTTCTTGAATAAACTAATATAGTAAATTTTGCCCCTTCCCCACTAGGGAATGTGAATTACAGAGGACATAAAATTCACAATTTTGATAAAACACCTTAAAACCAATCGACCTATGAAGATGATTTGATTCCAGCACATCATCTGGGTCAAAAGAAGGTTGTTGAGATTTTAAACAATTTAACCAAATTTCTTTTATGATCTCCCAACGCTTTGTTGTTATTACATCTTTGCCCATGTATACATGACCACAACACCAAGGTTTGTGTCACATGTCCCCATTTTGATATACAATGTAGCACATATTGTATCCAGACTCTGTATTTAGGTAATTATTGTCCACTTTTCAATCTTTATCTTTTAAATAACACTATCCAGCCATTCTCATATTTATGCAGCCGGTCAGCGCAGACACTCCTATCTGATCAAATTTATCCTTAATCCCAGCATACTCTCTAGCTGTCCCACAACATGGATCCAATATGGCGGTCTGTAAAAGGTTTTCGTTTCAGATGTTCAATAAATTGTAAATAGACATAACTGTAACCAGTTACACTGCATTTCATTAGTAAAATACATCATTACGGATTCCTAGTGGCATCATAGTGTGAAAAACTTGTAAATAAAAACATTTACTCGCATCGTTTTGCAGATTATATGACAGAACCGTTTTGGTTATTTCTGGAAATGTCATTTCTTTTTCCATTATTAGATTTTTCCAAGTTAGGACATCTGAAATGTTCCGATTAAAGTAATACACTATTAGACTTGGGTTCGAACACAGGACCTTCGGAACTGTAGACGGATGCTCAACCAATTGAGCTATCTTGTCGCTGACGATCAACCCAGTCTAGATCAGCTACATATTTATAAGAATTTGGAGGATGATACATCAAGTATTTCTCAAGAAATAGTGATAACGATCATTTGTCAAAATCTAAGATGGCCACCTGTCGGCCATTTTGTTTTATGATCCGTCCCATAATCAAAAGGGTACAGCTAAGAGGAATCTCTCAGTAAAATTTGAGAATAAAAATTCTTGAAAGAGCGGGAAGAAACTTTCATTGTCGAAATTTAAGATTACCGCTGGTCAGCCAATTGTTTTTATTCTGATACAGGGACAAAGAGGTAATCTACTGATGAAATTTGAAAAAAAAAAATCCATAAAATTCACCTTTTCATGAAATAGAAATAACTTACTTTCATTGTCAAAATCCCAGGTTGCCACCTGTCAGCCATTTTTTTTTTATCATTCCCTAAATCAAAAGATGACTAGAATAAGAAATTATACAAAAAATTGTTTGGACTGACCATGATGGACAGAGGGCAATTTGATATGCCAATGATGATGGTGGGCTGAAATGCAGGAATTCATCAATTGTTTGGAAATGTTTGCATGTCAATAAATAATTACAACTCATGCTACTTGAGTTTGCTATCTACAAAGTAAACAGATAATCATATTTTATTTCATTTTACCTCATGTGGAAAACGGGAACACAGCTGTGACATGTACACGTGTAACCGTTATACTCACTAGGTGTGGTGTCTGTTCCTAAGTAATTCCTTCCATGGCTTGATCAAAATAGTTGGTAGTCTCTCACAGTTTGACAGTGGGTAATGATCATATTGAAGCACAAAATTTCCTTGCATTGATACAAAATACAAAATTACCCACTTCTAAAATCTGTGCTATGTACATTGCCTCTTCTTCAAAGCTATATACTCTAGTTCACATAGAAGACATGACATTAAGCTTATCAGCTTCTTGAGCCGGGATAGAATATCACTGATAAAACTTTATACACTGTACCATACGAAATTGATAAATAAACAAGAGGGATGGTTTCACTGCTGACCACCACATGCCCCCCTCCTCTTGTGTTCTGCAGAACCATCAGCTTATAGATATTATCAGTGTCTGGACTCACAAGCCCTTTGTAAACTATAGGATTTTAGGTCTGGAGATAAATTATTATGGCCCTATAATCTGGTTGTATATGATGGCAATTTTTCTAATTTTGTCATGCACTGTACATGTCAAACAATGACGTTCAATGTTCTAAATGCATATTACTTACGAAGTGTTACCCTCAAAGTCTCTTGGATACAAATAACAAAACTCAAAATGTTGTGTTAAAGGACGACCTAGTTTAAAATCCCACCGGACAGCAATAAAGGAGGGGGAGGAGGGAGGCAGGGCTTATCTACAGCATGGGTTGCTAGGTCCACATATTTACCACACATTAATAATAGGAGGGTGTAAATATTTGATATGAAAACTCTGCAAAAAGCATTCATGAATGGGGTAAAATTAAAGTTAATATCTCCTTTGATCTCTCAGAATGACTCTACTAAACTTATGATAAGGTGCTGTTGTATTAGTCCTCAAGGGTTAGACGTGTACATACCTCAAGGCCTGATCTGGGACTGACTTATAATATGGGTGCAGTCTAATATCATTTGACATCGTTATCAGGTGACAAATTGGTAGGATATACAGCTCAGCATCACCCCAACAGGTACGATAAAGGTCGAGATTCAGTGCAATTTGAGTATCTTGGTGTTATCTGGACCATTGACAGTATCAATTAATTTTGTCCAGGCAGAGCTACACCGCTAGCTCCCTAAGGTCTAGTTTACACTGAAGGGGAAACACACACATGTGCCTGCAGTGCTCTACAGTGTAGTGTGGGGACAAGCTATAAGCCATGAATGTGTTTGTTTACAAATACCTCTGTCTTGCTACACAGGTAGATTTGAACACAAGAAACTAAATAAATTGCATTGCTTGAAGTAATCAAATTTTAAGATTTAAATGAAGAATTGATGAAAATATAAGACAAAGTTATTTATATAATTCATACCAAATGTGGTTTACACAATTTATAATCAGTATCACTGACACATTAATTACTGTACATTAATTCATTCCATACTATAAATATTCCAAGCATTTTGCATCAGAAAAATTGTATCACAATTGGAAATTATAATTTGAAATATATATAAAAATAAAAATGTTTTTTGGGCATATCATAGTATAATTTGTAAATCAAAAATACAATCTGTCCAACCCAGATGTCAACAGGACCGATCTTTGTGGTGGTCTGTAGTTTGCTCATGGTATGCAAATTTCAATATTTGAAATATAAGCGTTTCCATAAAAGTATACACCAATGAAACGATTTATACATAACAATTAATTATTTACAACAAAGAAAAAAAGGATAGTTATGACGAGTTGTTATGGTGGATTTAGCTGCTTCACATTCTCGAAAACATTAAAATAATGAAGGTCTAAGAAATGTTCAATTTCTTTCCAACGAAATATTCAATTTGATGGTCGTTTGCCTAGTGCAATTTGGGATAAGAATAAACAGGTTGTTTTTAGAAAGAATCATAATAAGAATTAGACAATGGTTTTGTCCAGTTAAACAACAATACCAATCACTGGAATAAATTTCCCAATACACATTTGTATGTCTCCACAAGATTTTTAAAATTTGAAGTCGAAATCACAAGAATAATTCTACAGTCTCAATATGTATTTCAAATGTAACTGTATAATCAAAAGCTTATGAAAAAAATACATAGATTAAAAATGTATCATTTCAAAGTGAAAATTCTCACACTGTAGAAGCGTCAAAATACTGTTACTGCGACACTTTTGCACAGCACTAGTGACTTGGTATATCTAGTTAGTCACTGTCACTATCGTAGCTATCGGCACTATTGTCAACCATATTTCCTCCTCCTCGTCCTCATCACTAGCATTATTTCCAGGCTGGTCATTTTCGACTCGCAGGAAGTCAAGCATATGAACCCAAATATCAACCACAAAGTTGTAGGTTTTAGAAACATGGTTTTTTGCCTGTCCGACGTCTATTGTGCTGAACACACACATTCCTGTTAATAGACGTATGTCCTCTTCCCACATGTTCATTCCAGTCTAAGACAGCGAGATCGATTCTCGACTGGTATATGATATTCTTATAATGAATCCTCTTATCCAGTTAGATGAGGCAGGTATTGTTGAAGCTTTCAATATAATATGTGTCCTTCGACATCATGTAATCTTCTGCGTTTTTGTAAACTGTCAGGTCATGCAGAGTTTTTTGAAGAAGGTTGACAGCAACCTGATCAGTGATGACAGTTGACGAAGGTACATGATCCTGTCGTCTACAGTTGGAGTTCACATCACAGTGATCGTGCACGTTTTGAAAATGAAAGATGCAAACATTGATCAGCTCTCGCATCCTCTGAGCATTCTGCTCACCATTTTCAATGGACCAGTAAACATGGTTCCTAATTTCTGCCCCCTTGTCTCTCAACTGTGGGTGCTATGTTGTCCCCATATACCTCTTCATACCTTTTCCAATTTTGGTCATCACCTTTGTAATTGGCTTGGCTGCATGCCATCGTTCATTTGTATTGGTTGTATTTGGACGTTCTTTCACAATCTTATTCACCGCCATGTTACGGTCATGTGCATGATTCCTTACATGTATCCCACACTCGTCAAAACTCTCATACATCCGAGTACATCCAACTTGCTTATGTTTCTGGGAACATCTTTCGTCTGCTTTCGTCTGAATGTCAACAACTTTGTGTGTTTTTTGGCCGAGTGCAACGTGGTCCGTATGGTAGGAATTCTTCCTACAAGCATGACGGGCATCAGTCATTATGGATATGCCCTCCTCCTCAATTTCATTTTTCTCTTCATTTTTTGCCATATTCACTGATGTTTTTCTCAGCAAATTAACTATAGTTCCCATACTCTGAAGCACATTTGCACGAAAGTGTTGGCAAGTAATGGCATCATTCCACTACATAGGTAAGCCATCACTATTTTGTGGTTGACAACTAAATTGCCATTGACAGATTCCGATGATGTCCATCGCAGGTTATGTTCCTGAGAGCACGAATAGTCAACATGGATAACATGTCCACTCCTTGAAATGTCCTTCACTCTAAATTGGTACATACACTGTCTTGCATGGTCCTCGATTTTCCCAGGAAAGTCAACAACTGATTGAATATTTCAAATAAACAATTCATCATCAAAATTGTCTCCAACTTTGTCGGGCATCACAATATGTTCTTGATTTGCAGTTTGTTGTTGTTGGATCTCCGGGAATGAGATTGATTAGACAGATTCCTTGAAAGGAAATGATCTAGCACTCTATCGAAAATAAAAGCAAGATTTGCTTTCTTTCCAACCAATTATTTTACAGCAGCCAATTTTGTTTCAAACTGAAGCTTCAAATTGTCGTTCTGTAAATGCAGCTCAATAGTCTTCCTACAGGTATTGTAAGCATATTCCTTGAAAGACCCATCACTAAGACGCTTTCTCACTTTTTTTCCACTGAAGGTATTCGTTATTTCACTTAGAGCCATTTTGAATTTAGTTTAATCAAACTGATGTAATTTTCAAATTTGAAACTGCCGGCTAGATAAAAGAGCCTCACTGATTGGCTATCTGTGTAACACACACGTGCATGTATGTGACCTGTATCAAGTTCAAGTGTCATATACACCTTCCCTGTGGACAGGCATAGCTACATACACTATCAAACATTCCCTCACCGAAGAGCAAGAAATTGCAATAAAACAACTCTACCAAGAAAATGGATGGACATACACAAGAACAGGTATGTATTTATATATTTTATGAATGTGATAAAATTATTGCGTTATTGTTTCCATTACTAAAATCAAGAAAAGATACTTGAATAAGAGTGTCAATGTTACATGTGCCATCAATGAATCATATATTTTACAAGTAGCAAAATATTTAGAGTACTGTGCACCTATGCGTGTTAGGTGTTATAGATCTCTGATCATGATAGAGTATAATTTATAAGGCATCATATTGTTTTGGGTTTCAGAGGTGATATCAAAGAAAAAAAAAGGTTGGACATGAAATGTGGTCCTGACACATCTGCACCACATCAATCAGGGAGTTCAACTATATCAACGGACACATCTGCACTACAGCAAGATGGTAGTCCGTCTGTGTCTAAATTACAAGATTCTGATTGTCCCCATTGTTTCCAGACTCCATGTGTGACGTCACATAACCACCAATGGTTGGTAAATGGACAAGCGCCATGTCTTGAGAACAGTGTCATCAGAAAAGATAGATATTCTAAATACATGAAAGTGATAAGCAATCTTGGAGGATGGAATTATCCTTAGATATGTTTTGAAAAAACGCAGCATGGAAGAAGGTGAATGGGTTGTAACCCATCAACGTGAAGTTATGCCAGTGTGTGTACTTTCATGTGTGAGGAATTTATACCCAAATCCTTAATCCCATACATGGGTCATAGATGGGAATAGGTTTTATACAAAATGTTCATAAATCTTTATATATTGTGTGACATAATACTCTGTCAAATAAATATTTTAAATTTAATTTTACATCAATTAATCCTAGGAATAATATTGAACGATATGACATGTATTGTTTTGTTTTTCACAGCTAGGTAATGTGAGCACACTTTCAATTCACAGTTATCATGATTGGAGGGGTATCATGTTACACATTACGGTACAGACCAGCACCCCTCCCCATACCAGCCAGGTTTGGGCTGGCGACTTGTCACATAAATTAGCTGTAGAGATTAGTTAGCTGGTGGTTTGCCTGGACAACCAAATGCTCTGAATCTCGGCCTTATCTGACATAAAACAATTAGTTCACCTGCCAGCATCGGTGCACCAGCAGGAAGCAATCAATTTCTACCTTTAACAGGAAACTCTATAATTGAACATAACATTGTTTCAATTACACTTGTACGGTCATTAATGTAATCTCAACACGGAGGTATAAACATGCAAGTTTGCTTTCGGGCCAAAGTTTATGTTTCCACCAGTATATTCCTTTGACAAGCCGTTTGGGTTTTAACCTATTTAGGTAAAGATATCTTTATTTAAAAACAATATCTCTATTTAAATTTAAAACAATATCTCTATTGCAAATACAGATATCTCTATTTCAAAAATTGAAATTGAAATATCTTCATATAATTTAATTTTGCCTGTTACCTCTATGTTAAACTTTTTCAGGTTATATCGTATAACCTCAAAAATCAGACAATGCAAAAAGTGATGACGTCATATACCGCCATGTTTTGCGCAGTATTTTGTAATCAAACTTCTGATTGTTTGAAGTTGTTTAAAGATGAAATTTATGCACACGTTAGTGTTTTTTGCAAAACCATTCAATTTTTTGTCATAATTAGTTCCGAATTATTTTATAAGACCTATGTCTTATATAATTATGTATGTTCAGAAATGAAATTATAAGGAATGACCACAATTTATTTCAGGGTTATACGGTATATATCGTACTTTTTTGCATAAACTGCTTCGCGAATTTATGCAAAGTGCACACATTTTCGTCGGTATATACCATATAACCTGAAATAAATTGTGGTCATTCCTTAATTAAATTAGAAATATCTGTATTTCAAATAGGGATATCTATATTTGAATAACATATATCTCTAATTGAAAAAGAGATATCTCTATTTCAATCAGAGATATCTATTTCTTGTCCTTATGAAGATATATTTAATTGAAATAAAGATTACTAAGCTTTATTTGAAATAGATATCTCTAACTAAAATACTGATGTCTCTATTTCATAATCGTATAATTTCACAGTTGTCTTCAATTCAAAAACACATATTGCTATTTCAATTGAGATATATGTAATTATTTGAAAATTAAGGTATGTTTAATTTAGATTCAGATATTTTTATTCTAAATAAGCATATCTTTATTCATATATGTTTGTCTCAGTCTGAAGAATTAAAATTTAAAACACAGAAAAAAGTATTGTTCTCCAACCTGTGGATACATGAACGGCTGTTGATCTAGCGCTGGCCACACAGGCACTTATTAAATGAATAACCACAGTCTTTCCAAGGTTTATCTACATACATGTTACATATACAGTACGTAGTGGACCCTCAGCAAGACAAGACCTGAAATACCGAGTGTAATAAGTGCCTGTGGCCAGTCGGCAGGAGACTTTCATGGCAGCTGTACTGTAGAAAGTAGAGAGAACTGTTGCGGTTATACAGAGTACCATAGAAAGAACAGATGACCAGTTATTGAGGTTAAGGGCTGGTAAAAGGAATGAAAGAATTAGGGATTGTATCCCAAATTGAAAGGCATTTCCTGCTATTTCAAATATTTTTTGTGACATAGCTTCTGTCTTGCGTAAAATAATTAGACAAAGGGAGCAATCTTTTTCCCTTCATTGTGATTAAATACAGATATCTCTATTTCTAGTCAAATAGAGATTTTTTAAAATTAAAATTAAAGATTTATATCTGTATTAAATTATTTAACACACCTATATTTCTATTTCAATTACAGCTTTCTTTATTAAAAGAGAGATATCTATTTGAATCAGAGATATCTCTATACAGATCGTCTCTACTTACAATGAAATGCTGATATCTGTAATTGAAATAAAGATATACTTAATTAAGATTAAGATATCTGTAATTCAAATGGATATCTGTATTTCTAATGGAGATCTCTCTAATTTTAATAAATATCTGTAGTTGTTATAGAAAATTTTTTATTTTCCATATATTCAAAGGTAGATATCTCTATTTAAAATGTAGATATCTGTATTTAATAGTTAAAACCCCAAACGGCTTGTCATTCAACCCGCCTTATCACGATTGTTTTATTACAGCACTGTTACTTATTGGAAACTAGGTGTTTCATTAGATTTTACTGAGTGAACTGCAAGTAAAAATGTAACTTTTTTGGTTGATGGGGTAAGCTGAGGGACTTTTGAAAGCAACTTCTAGGCTTGGAAAGTAACATTTTGTGACAAAGTTTCCAGCAAATTTGACAAGTTATAGCAATTAAATATGACTAAGTACAACTCAATTTTTAGAGAATACTTTCTATATTTCCAACCCTATATACTGTAGTCTAGTTATCTACAGGTGATGTACAATGTAAGTAAAAGGCAAACAGGGGATTGGAGGAACTCTCCTGATACAACTTACTACTTAATGTATCATTAAGAATTGCTTTACACCTGCATTCTACTTACATATATCACATATATGAAGTGTTGAATACAGATATATGAATACAACCAGAGCCTTTTCATGGTAACATCATTCAAATTATATAAATTTATAAGAAGTACTAAGCATATATGGTTATGGACTGCTGTGTTACAGGCTATATCAAGCCCAGCATCATGCCTGCTACATACAGTAAGTGTGGGGTCAAGGGAAGTTTAATTGTGGGGGAACTCTCTACACCAATCATGCTAATACATTATGTCACTGCTGTTGATACATTCCACAATTCAAGCAGAAGTATTGTTGGCTTACTGATTAAACAAATACATTTGGAAGTCATAATACAGGAATTCCACTTAATATCACTCCTGTTAATATCACATTCTTCTTTATATCATGTTTTTTTTTCAGAACACCATTTCCCCCTCTATATAATCTGTGTAAGATCATAGATGTCATTTCCATTGATTTCAAATACAACTTGTACAAAATATTGCATAGAAAATAAAATTAAAATAACAAAAAAAAAATGTTTTTGATGAAACAATATTATCTATAGATTGAAACATCTTCATATATACTTTGAATAGCTTACTTTCAGTTATTGAGATTGGAAATGCACTAGATTTAGTGGAAAAAATGTTTCTCTGCATGTCACATATCTGTTAATGTCAATTGTTTTTGTCTGACAAATGCAACATGATATAAAAAGAATGCATTGTAGTACTGATAAAACATTTGGATCAGGAAGTGTTAGCTCAATAATTTAAATCAAGATACCTATTCGGAAATGCTACCCAAAGGTTGCAAGTATTCAATTTCAACAAAGGTCACTGATGTAATAGGTTATTTATGTTATCTCATATGTTTAGTAAATAACTTTCTATCTGCCCATGAATGAATCTTATCAATGGTTCTTAAATTATTTCTCTCATTGATCCTATTGTCATTGATGACATTGTACCAAAGAGAAACAATTTTAACATCTAATAGGATATTTTCGTTGCTCATGACATTTAATTTCCACAAATTTTCAAACAACTGATGGAAATGTTGAAATTATAACCTATTATGATGTATACAGAATCGTTATTGTAATAAAGGTATAACATTATGTACAGTGAAAGTGCTCCCTCACAGCTAGGCTGGCCCAAAATGTCTCTAGATGTTATGTAATAGGACGAGAACCCGTGACCCTTGGCTCTCCAGACCGATGCTCTACCAACTGAGCTAAAGGGAAATTCCCTACAGCTCACGCTTGTAAGGCAACCTAATCAATGCACATCTTTTACATGTATACAGATTTTGAATTACTTGGAAACAAAATAACTCTAAATAATTTTGATCATTTTAATGTCTGATGCTAGACTAAATTCTAAAGTTTTAAACTAGGGGAGATTATATAAAGGTATTAGTAAAATTCAGGTAGAGAAATTCACCATAAAAACTTAGGGGCTGGTAGCCCGTCTATGATACAAAATGAGGCATGATACAGCACGAGGCGACTGACCTATCATCTAGCCTATCAGATCCCGCCAAGCTCCATGTGACTGTGATTATAATACAGTGCCTCAGGTGCCCAGCTGCAAACTGCCTCCTTTATTTACACACTTGACACTAGTAAGGAAAAGTGGGATTGGCAAATGTGTGATGTACATGATCTAGATAGCTCGGACACATACTGATATTTTTAACTATGGCATCTTGGTACACTTTAATTATGTCCAAAGAAGTGGAATCAACTAAGAAAAAATGGAAAGACAGCTTGAATTGGAAGATAGAGGCCATATCTGCCAGCATAACAGTGTACACTTGGCAGTATCAATGTAAGTACATGTATTAGCAATTTGAAAAATCCAGGAAATGAATACAGTTTATTTAAAGGTATTAACTTAAGGTAGATAATAATAATAATTGCAAAATGAATGCATTTGAATGCACATACTAGTATATTGTGCATGGTGACTACAGACAAACATTATAATTATATCATAAATTATATTTGTATATAAAGCTGAAATCCAGTAAAAATATGTTTTCTAACACAAAATTAGTATGAAGTTTAATTGAAAAAAACCCATATATTTATGCATCTGTTAGGAAAAGGAATATCAAAATAAATTAAAACTTTATCTATTTTTCAAGAAATAAGCAACAATTTATTTGAACTATTATTATCATCAAGTTTTAACACAGATGTTATGTGTGGTGTGTGTGTGGCTGGGGGGGGGGGGGGGGGGGGGAGTTGAGTTTTATTGTAATAAATGGTTTCTGCTAAGTGAGTAGCAGATTTTAAGAATCAAATTTTAAAAAAAGCCACTGTAAAAGTAAAGCAATGCTGATAAAGCCGTTCAACTTCACATTATTCCTGACTGGTACTCGTGAGAGAATTTCCCAAAAAATTCCATTATAACTAACCCTAAATAAATTGATGATAATGATTACAACCACATGGAAATCATTTAAGTTGTTAATTACAGTAACACCACAGGGTTCTTTTATCTGACACCTAATGATGGGACGGTGACATTGGTCACATGGTGCATTTTCAGTTTCATAATGTTCTTCCTCAAAACCACCTGATTTTTATGAAACATGGAAAGAAATATGATCCCCAGCAAGGGGAGAGGAGAATTCATACACTGCAACTTGGTAGCACACAGTAACAAGGGATCATTAACTACTTTAAAGAATGGTAAGAATTTGACTAGATAATTTATTGAAGCCAAAAAAGTCCCTTTTGATCCCATTTAGGACTCGCACAACTAAATAATTTACTATATGTTATTACTAAGCTTTAGAGCTAATAACTTTAATATTTGAAGTTCAACACTAGTGACAACTGCCTGGATTTACAGATACATACATGGCAAAGACGTCAAATGACATTTTATCAGAAGTTTCGTGGCATTTTAGCTCGCTACGGTCATCTGCTTCGGACAACTGGAAATTTACATATCAAACCAGTGAAATGAGACGGGAACACCCTCTGAGCCTCTTAGCCAGAACAAATTTTCAGTAGGAACTACAAACGTATGAAACACTTCGTGATAGGCTGATTTAGTTGTGTGAGTCCTTTAGGGCCCCTACAATACCAAAAACAAGTCCTTTAGCCATAAAGCTGGAAAAAAAATCATAAATAACAAAATTATTCATAAACAAATATGCGACAAATTTAAAATATCAACTTCCATCAATTAATCTAGTTTGCCTATAGAGATATGAATTTAGCAGGATTCACATTTTTTATATTTTACAAAGTCGGATGTTAATTCTGAAACAATTAAGAAAACAGTAACATTTTGTTTTTCAATTTCTGCCTCTTGTTTTATTTTTATAATTTCCAAAGGTCACAAGTGCAATTTTTGAAGATATAATGATGAAACTTGATACCTGCATCATTGTACATTATACCCCCCCCCCCCCATCTAATTTTAGTTGCCATGGTAACCATGTTTTACTTTAACAGAAATTTAGGTTGTCATGGTAATAAGCTCGTATAAACAGGTTCTTTTTGGAAAATTTAGACCACACAACTCCTTCTAAACCAGTAAACCAATTTCAATGAAGCTTCACATGAATGAAAGAGACCCAAGTGTAGATATGCATGCAGGTTATTTTATGCAGACTTTTGGTTGCCATGGTAACCAGGTCACTATAAACAGGTTTTTGTTGGAATGTTTGTCAGGAAAACTTCTTCTTAACCTGTCACCAATTTCAATGAAACTACGCAGGAATGTTAGGGATGATGTGAAGAGGTGATCTGCAGATAAAAGTTTGTTTGTCATCAAAATTGCCTGATAAAGTTTTTATTGTTAAGGGAGTGGTAGCAGGAGGTATAAGGCCACTGGCGTACAGTTCTATTTTTGTTAAGACGTTATGAAGTTGGCAGTAACCAAACAAGGTGTCAACCCACTTAATGTCAAGGTCATTGGATCAAAGGGCAAGTCAAATATAACATCTCTTAATTAACTGCTAAACTATAAGGGTTAAATAACAAACTGGGGCCTTTCCTGATGTGTCAGTGTTGTATATGTGTGCAACCAACTTGTAACTAATTAATAATTGTGACTTTCAGATGTTTAGAGCTGCATATCTACCTTTTATTCTATTTTCATTTAGACTCGTTGATAGATTCTTTACATATTGAATTAATGCTGCCATAGCGGGGCCTTAGAAATAGTTTCCATGTCTGCGCCATCTAGTTTTATTTAACATTATAACGTCTGTAATATTACCAGGTATTTAAATCTTAAATGTTCATAATATGCATATGAGAAGGATACAGGTAGCTCTAAATATTTTTCTTTTCTTTCAGATTTTATTATGGTGCCCACAAGATGATGAAGATTTCTGGCTTAAGGAAAATCTGTCTGTTCATCCACTGTCCATGAATGAAATTGTTTAGGTTTATTTGCATTTACCAGGTATATGCAGAAAAGGTATATTGTCTTGATGAACACTTAGTAATTAATCCAATACCAAAATGCATAATGACTATAAGGGGAAATAAACTTTTGATTTTAAAAGAATGAAATGTGCAGAAGAGATTTGTTGATGAAATCAATACCAGCCTTTCTTGCCATCCAAACCTAAACATTTTATTTACTTTCATTCATTAATACGAAAATTAGTAAGGTTCCCTTTATCATATAATGTATTTAGACAGCAATTATTCTAAAATAGGCCAATTGTTGATAATCTGTTGAGAAAGCTCCCAATATCATCCCTTGTTAAGATGTTCATCTATCTCAGATGCCTCGTTAGCTGAACGGTCTAGACCATTTGACCAGATCGTGTTGACATGCTGTGTGTGGAAGGTCGAGGGTTCGCAGCTCGGCCGACTCTGAGTAAAAAGTTTCTCTCATACAAAGGCTTCTGCCCACGGTCTCTTCTCTTTTGTAAGGAGTTTAAAAAATCGTGAAGTACCAGTTAATGACATAAATACCCGAAAAAAATATATCAGGCCCCAGCATAAAAAATTCAGCAGTAATTATAAGAAGCCAAAAAGGCTTAGTCCCTAAGTTTGCAGAGCGTCCATAAATAACTGCCAAAGTAAAGTAAGTAAGAGGCCATAATTAATTATCTGTTGTCTCTAAGGAAGCACCTTTAACCACGTTGTTTATTGTTATTTCTTATTGCAATACCTAACAATTCTGTGGTGTTAGCAACCGTTATCACCAAATTGGGGCCGCCATTCCATTCTCAGAAAATTAGTTTTTTCATGTCGTTATATACATGTAGCGCCGTTATGGTAAACAATGTTCATAATGTATGTCGTTGTCAAATAGGTAATAAATGAAACGAAACTGCAATACTGTTGTTTTATATACATGTAGTATATTTTTATACTGTCTTCTTAAGATTCAGTAAGGTTTGATCGAGTAGACCCAAATCCATGCAAACTAATATAAAGATATATGTAAGGCCATACCAATTTGATTTATTGTTCATCTGATTTACCGCTCCTATTTTGGAAAAATAAAATAAAAGTAAAAGTAAAATATTACCGCTCCAATTTTAGCGTCAATGAAAAATGACGAATCTGGATATATTTTACAATGGTTAAAAATTTAGAAACGCCATTTTGGATCATTGGAATGTTTGAAATGAAGGTAAAAATGGTATTTTAAGCAGTTTTTTTTCGGCAGCAACACAAGGGAAATGCGCGACGAGGCTTTTTCACTTGTGTATTAAGAAAACTGAGAATGCGTCAAAATTGCTTTTATCGTGTTGATCACTACATAATCCGGTCGCCATAATGTATTGCAAAATACCGCAATAGATAACTTATTGTTCCAAGATATCTTGATCAAATAAACAAAATACGGAACTCAAGCGGTCTCACTAAAAAGCGACTTCAATCAAATATCTTTTAAAATCCTGAATTAAGTAAACAACATCAGAAGACATGTTGTTAATACAAATGTACGACTATAATAACACCTCTATATTGAATTTCAAATTGATACTCTTCTCAAGCAATCGACCCAATTTGGCAGACATCAATGTCATTTCATCAGTCTTATTTTAGTAGACAAGACCTAATGTTGATAGTTAAAAAACGTTTTTGTTATTCATATTTTGAAATATGTTTGTAGGTATTACCATTCGAACTCTCTTCCAGATGCCGTAGTTACTTAGTCATCAGTGGTCAGAACATTTAAATCCCGAATGGATGAACACTGGGTTCATGATGCTTATTCAACCACGAGATAAACAATAATGAACTTATTCATATATGGGACGTCAGCTTATGAACTGATATTAATCTTTCTGATTTGGATATATAGTACACAAATAATGCTTGTGTCCATTAATATCATTATTAATGATCATAAGTCATAAGTCATGATCATAAGTCCGTGATCATACATATATTTTTTCATCATTAATTTATATCATTTCAATCAAATATGCATTCTGCATGAAAAGAAGCATCTTAATACCTACAAGAAAAAATTGTGGTTGCTAAAAGGTGTTTCCTACGGATTTGGTTCAATCACTTAACTTGAATGAATGACCTTGGGTCTTCTTATAAGGTAATTCAAGAAAGCTTTTCTCTCAAATGCTGTTTTATTGCACAGCATTATGCAAGTAGTTTGTACCATAGAAACTATTTTAAAAAAACGCTACCACAGTTTAAATACATGTTCTATTTTGTGATACATTATATCAATAGTCAAACAATTATTCTGACATTTAGTTTTTTGAAAACTACCGCTCGCTCGAAATTTTAAGAAATTCAAAAAGAAATAGCGCCCACTCTCTCCAATTTTAAAATCTCATTTTCCGAAGAACAATAAATCAAACTGGTATGGCCTAAGTATATGATGATCAGTCATTAATAATTGACTAAATTCAAATCCAGAATCAAAGAATGGAAAGTCGTGCAGCATCCCTGCACATCTCTGGTTTTATATATATAGCAAAATATGTCACAAAGAAACAGACTTAGACTTTATCCTTACAACCTAATTATCAATTAAAAGACCAAACAGAACGATGCACAGAATGAGATCAACTAGAGACTGATGCAAAGAATGAAGACTTTTCTACGTTTGTCAAATGCAATTTAGGGCTGCATGGGAACTTTATGGGAGTATGGATGGCTTCAACATCCATAATTTTTAAGAGAATACCTTTTAAAGACATGAATGTCAAATTATTTTGGATTGATCCCGAAAAGATATTGGTATCAAAACTCTTTGTAATTTTAGGAATCGGTCCCGAAAATCATATTCTTATTGAAGCACAGTTTTTTCAGATAAAGTTTCCGGATTAATCCCGAAAATCATATTCTTATTGTAGCACAGTTTTTTTTCAGAATAATTTCGGGATCGATCCCAAAAAAGCACTTCTTGCTAATTTTTGGGATCGATCCCGAAACTCATATTCTTATTATAGCACGTTTTTTTTCAGATAAATTTTCGGGATCGATCCCGACAAAGGATTTCTTGCTAATTTTTGGGATCAATCCCGAAAATCATATTCTTATTATAGCACAGTTTTTTTTCAGAATAATTTTCGGGATCGATCCCGAGAAAGAACTTCTTGCAAAATTTGGGATTGATCCCGAAAATCATCTTCTTATTGTAGCACAGCTTTTTGTATAAATGTTCGGGATCGATCCCGAAAATCAGCTAGAAATTCAGTGTTTTATTTTTGAAAGGGTATAAATACCGAGAAATCAAAAAGATATATTAGAAAATACCATTGTATCAATTGATCATTATGTGATTAAATGGCTTTATGCATCAGCATTTTTGTGATTGTACATGGGTGAATTACTGAAAACACACGTCAAAAAGAGGAACGCCATAAATTTTTCCTCTTCTGGAATATATAGAGTTCCTAGTTATTATACATCACCGTGAATACAAGTACAGTATATATGACGTACGTCAGGTATTTAATTTAAAGATAATAATTTTAATGTAGTCATTACAATTATTATTAAATAAATGTCACGTCACATACCTTCCATGACTCCATTAAGTCAGGTAAAATGAGGTATTATCTAGGTGGTGGTGCATGCCTATTGTAGGACGTCATAGCTATATTATAGGACAACTTCTGAGGATATGTTGTTTCCTACGGTTTCTGGCGAACTGCGTCCGGGCGCGGTTTATCCCTAGTTTTATGAAACTCACACTCACATTTTCACGCTTCCTTACAAACTCACACGCTCATTTACATATAACTCGAAAACAACACCAAATAAGGACAAAAACAACCAAACACATGGACGTACTAAAACGACACGTGTAAGACATGGACAGAACTATAAATAGTAACAAGGGGATTTCCAAGTTACAAAGGTAAAAACGCACAGATGAAACAGTACAAAACATAGTTGATACATATGTATATTAAATCAATATGTACCTGTGACATAACGTTGACTTTTTTGGTTGGTAAAGAATTCCAACATACAGTGAAGTTGTTGATGATGAAGACTTTTCCGAGGAAGAAGAGTTACTTGATAAGCAGGAAGACTTTGAAAGGAAATACAACTTTAGATTTGAGGAGCCTGATCAAGAATTTGTAAGTAAATAGTAATGTACAGTGTACAAGAAACTTAAGTGAAACGGACAAAGAAAGGATTTCAAGTCAATATAAATATTTTGATCAAACATGTTTATACTGTGCTATTTTCACCTGTCGACAATGTGAGAATTTATTTGGATGTCAGTGTAATGTTTTAGCCCATTGACCCTAAGGTCAGAGGTTAAGATCTGTAGATTACATAATAATGTTTATGTGGTTGAACGGTACACAAGACAAACAAGAAGGCAGGCATGGCAGAGATTGTTCAGGTTGGAATGTCAAGTTATTTCAGTTACTCACACTTATTTACAGTTTAATGAATAGAGCTTTAAAATGGTGTTACATCCGTATAACTTGAAGCTACTCTTGAAATACTGTTGAACTGGTTTAGTATTGTCTGCTGTCCACAGATAAAGAGCTACCCAAGGACTATCAAGGACACAGTCCGACGGAAAGACAGTACCCGAGCAGAGAAACGACACGAGATTAAGGAGCGTAAAAAAACGGTATAAGTAAAGACTTACTTGGCTTATAACTTACATATTGTAGCCCCTACCTGGTATTTGTTTTTGTATATATACTGTATATTTATTATCAAAATGTCGTTTTATTTACAAAACCTACACCTGACTTTTTGCCATGTTGTCTTTTAGATTAATACATTGTGTATCTAAGCTCTAATGCATTGTGTAGGTACATTTGTTTTCTTCATTAAATTCATTCTATTTTTCGTGTATGTAAACTATTTTAGTTATATGAGTCATTATTGATATTGCATAATCTCCCTTGTAATGGAGTAGGTCACAATTTGTAGACAGTATCAAGTAGGTGTTTTCATTCTTAATTTTGATAACATTAAAATCTTGTAATGATAGACACCTTTGTCATTGATTATGGACAGGAAAAAGAGACAAGAAAGGAAGAAATAAAACAACTTAAAAACTTAAAGAAGAAAGAAATACAAGACAAGATAGAGAAGTTGAAAGTGATCACAGGAAATCCTTCCTTAGGCTTCATTGATGATGATTTTAATGACGACTTTGATCCGAAAAAACACGACGAAATGATGAAGGTATATGCTGATTAACGCAGTTGTTAGCTCTTCTGGTCCAAAAGACCAAGGAGAGCTTATGCCATACCATGGCGTCAGGTGTCCTCCTGGTTTTCAAATTTATACAATGATTGGGCTGACCCGCCAGGGGCCTGAGGGGCGGGGCCAAAAAGGGCCCATTTGGCAATATTCATATTAATGACTTCTTCTCTGGATCCAAACAACGCACCACATTCATATTTCAGTGGTAGCATCTTTAGATGGCTGGATTCAAATTTATACAAATGATGGGTCTGACCCCACAGGCACCTGAGGGGCTGGGTCAAAAGGGGTCCATTTGGCAATATTCATATTAAGGACTTCTTCGTATATAGTGTGCACTTTTTTTAGGAAAACTTAAAAGTGTCAAGGACGGGGTGTGCACTATGCGCAAGAACAATAAAAAAAACTTGACTTGGTTATGAGCATGTATCATTCATTTTTATAGAAATGTGTCAAAAACAACATGGGAAGTTAGCCGGTTTGTGTACTGCAAAGATTATTAAAGGACTTAAACCAGTCCAATATATAACCATATTTTCTTTTCAAAGAAGAAATACTGAAATCACAAAGGTTTTGTGTTTTTTCATGTCTCGCTAATTCTGCTGTAGGCAGTTGCGGGCCGAAGGCGGTACTCGTCGCAAGTGTTTGAGTGACTGCTTTTAAGTACACTCATCCTAACTAGTACACACGTACACTGCCGACTAGCTAGGCCTATCGTTGTCTAGACGCACAGAAACTCCTAAATTGTGTATTTTATAGAAAGCTTTGAAAATTAAGTCTTATATAAGAATTGATTGAATAATTGATGAAGGATATTGCCGTGAAAACATTGTTATATTCCAATCACCTGTATAATGTCCTCGTAGGTGTCAACAAATCTCTTCACCGCCACTCGAGGTGTCAATCAGTGTTATGCCTAATTACCAAGGCATTGTACTGTTTACTACTGAAATGTGTTTGTTTAATTAACCTTAATTGGCGACTACCAGCTGGTTGATGCTATCACTTCATCTAGACATTTCTCCAGATTTATTTTTCAATTTTTGAACCCCAAAAACGTACCTGAGCACTATATGCGAGTGTGCACTATATGCGAGAAAACGGTAAAACATTCATATTTCATTGGTGGCATTCTAAGATGGCTGGGATTCAAATTTATACAAATGAAGGGGCTGACCCCACTGGTGCCTGAGAGGCGGGGCTGAAAAGGGTCCATTTGGCAATATTCATATTTCATATTCAGATTCCTCTTGGTGGTGCGGTATTGATTTTGGGACTGATCAGCAAATCAAAATGGCTGCAAGGCGGCCATGTTGGATTTTGACAAATCAAATTTGTTACCATTATATCATGAGAAGTACTGGATGGAACTATCTCAAATTTCATATGCAGCTTCCCCATGTTGCTCAGTTGTGCTGTATTGATATTGGGACTGAATGGAATATCATAATGGCTGACAGGCGGCCATCTTAGATTTTGACAATGAAAATTTGTTACCATTATGTATCTTGAAAAGTACTGGATGGATCTTTCCCAAATTTCATATGCAGGTTCCCCTTGGTACTTAGTTGTGCTGTATTGATTTCGGGACTGATGGGGAAAACAAATGGCTGCCAGACGGCCATGTTGGATTTTGACAATGAAAATTTTGTTTCCGTTATATCTTGAGAAGTACTTGATGGATCATTCTCAAATTTCATATGTGGTTCCCCTTGGTGCTTATATATATACATAGTTGTCTATGGCAATTTTTTGACAGATCCGATAAACAAAATGGCAGACATCTGTCTGTCTTGGATTTGTGAGTAAAAGTTTGTTATCACTATTTCTTGAGAAGTTCTTGACTTGAATATCCTTACTTAAGTTAATACATTTACCGAGTATGTTAGCCAAGACAATTTGATTATCACTTCATTACTTGTTACAGTATTCTGAGTATATATACAGGAGTATGTTAGCAAAGCATACCTGTCAAGTCTCCCGCTTTGGACGGGAGACTCCCGATTATTTATGACAGAAATCAAAATCTCCAGTTTGAAATTAATGACCCGCGCGGGTCCCGCATTTTATTAAATTCTCCCGTTTTCTCCCGCTTTGTCTCACAAAAATAATCAAACTTGGTCATTTTAACGAATAAACAATAACGACATGGATTCGCACTGACCTTTGTCACAGACAAGCCACTTTAATTACAGACCAGACCAATTAGCAGCGTGGAGACTGGTGTGAAAGTTGTAAATGGTCAGATGGTCATGCATCACGGCCCGTACACAACAGCTGTGGGGGCCTCGATCGCGGCACATGGCTTCCGTGTCATTCTTACTGATGTGTATACTATAGAGCAATTAAATCATCCAGTTGGGGCTAGTTGCTAATTAAAATGTGATTACAGGATGTATAAACATTAAATAGCCACATCGTAAGCATGGTGAGTCTCGCAGCGTTTACTGAACGGAAGTGAAGTAGAGACTATAAATTAGAAACCGGACAATAACAATTGATCCGGAACTTCTCCGGTCGTAGCGATGGAATGAATGTTGATAAGAAACCAACATACAAATAAGCAAATTTCTTCAATTGGACAAAAATAAAATTATCGGAAGTTATTTTTTTTACAAAGATAAATTATTCCCAATGATTTGAGATATGTTTTCTTTATAATTAATCTAGGTTAAAAAGACATGCATTTCAAAAATTATATTTTTTGTCTTTGAAGGAAGTTTTATGATATAATCTACTTTAAATATGGTAGTTCCTCAGTATGTAATATATAGGAATAAAATTTAATTTGTTTTTCAACCTTTTTTTTATTGAACCTGTATTAAGAGACCACCTGTCATATGTGACCTTTTTTGTTGCCTCCCTTCGAAGGTCACATATGACAGGTTTGACTGTATATTAATCATAATATGTACATGGGTTGATGTTTTTTTTTGTTGACGAATGTACCATGTTCAGAAAAATGTCGTCACGCGTAATCTCCAGTTTGAGAATAGTCAGCAAACTGGAGATCTCCAGTTTGTTAGCATTTGACCCTTGACAGGTATGGCAAAGACAATTTGACACTTCATTATTTGTCACTGTATTCTGAGAATATATACAGGAGTATGTTAGCCAAGACAATTTGATCATCACTTCATTACTTGTTACTGTATTCTGAGTATATATACAGGAGTATGTTAGCCAAGACAATTTGATCATCACTTCATTATTTGTCACTGTATTCTGAGTATATATACAGGAGTATGTTAGCCAAGACAATTTGATCATCACTTCATTACTTGTTACAGTAAACTGTATTCTGAGTATATATACAGGAGTATGTTAGCCAAGACAATTTGATCAACACTTCATTACTTGTTACTGTATTCTGAGTATATATACAGGAGTATGTTAGCCAAGACAATTTGACACTTCATTATTTGTCACTGTATTCTGAGAATATATACAGGAGTATGTTAGCCAAGACAATTTGATCATCACTTCATTACTTGTTACTGTATTCTGAGTATATATACAGGAGTATGTTAGCCAAGACAATTTGATCAACACTTCATTACTTGTTACTGTATTCTGAGTATATATACAGGAGTATGTTAGCCAAGACAATTTGATCAACACTTCATTACTTGTTACTGTATTCTGAGTATATATACAGGAGTATGTTAGCCAAGACAATTTGACACTTCATTATTTGTCACTGTATTCTGAGAATATATACAGGAGTATGTTAGCCAAGACAATTTGATCATCACTTCATTACTTGTTACTGTATTCTGAGTATATATACAGGAGTATGTTAGCCAAGACAATTTGATCAACACTTCATTACTTGTTACTGTATTCTGAGTATATATACAGGAGTATGTTAGCCAAGACAATTTGATCATCACTTCATTACTTGTAACTGTATATCTGAGTATATATACAGGAGTATGTTAGCCAAGACAATTTGACACTTCATTACTTGTTACTGTATATCTGAGTATATATACAGGAGTATGTTAGCCAAGACAATTTGACACTTCATTATTTGTTACTGTATTCTGAGTATATATACAGGAGTATGTTAGCCAAGACAATTTGATCATCACTTCATTACTTGTTACTGTATATCTGAGTATATATACAGGAGTATGTTAGCCAAGACAATTTGACACTTCATTATTTGTTACTGTATATCTGAGTATATATACAGGAGTATGTTAGCCAAGACAATTTGATCATCACTTCATTACTTGTTACTGTAATCTTAGTATATAAATTTAGGAGTATGTTAGCCAAGACAATTTGATCATCACTTCATTACTTGTTACTGTATATCTGAGTATATATACAGGAGTATGTTAGCCAAGACAATTTGACACTTCATTACTTGTTACTGTATATCTGAGTATATATACAGGAGTATGTTAGCCAAGACAATTTGATCATCACTTCATTACTTGTTACTGTATATCTGAGTATATATACAGGAGTATGTTAGCCAAGACAGATTGACACTTCATTACTTGTTACTGTATATCTGAGTATATATACAGGAGTATGTTAGCCAAGACAATTTGACACTTCATTACTTGTTACTGTATTCTGAGTATATATACAGGAGTATGTTAGCCAAGACAATTTGACACTTCATTATTTGTCACTGTATTCTGAGTATATATACAGGAGTATGTTAGCCAAGACAATTTGATCATCACTTCATTACTTGTTACTGTATTCTGAGTATATATACAGGAGTATGTTAGCCAAGACAATTTGATCATCACTTCATTACTTGTTACTGTATTCTGAGTATATATACAGGAGTATGTTAGCCAAGACAATTTGATCATCACTTCATTACTTGTTCCCGTATATCTGAGTACCGTATTTGACCGGGAATAAGCCCCCACCCCCTGAGAAAAATAATTGATCAAAAGTAGGGAGGGGTCTTATTCCCGAATACGCCCCTGTTCACAAAAGTCCGCCATCTTGGATATTCTACTGTTTTGATCTAGGAACTCAGTACCCACTATACCAGTCATGTAATTCTAGTTGTTTGTTTTGTTAAAATAACGATTTACATTCAGAATATTAAAAAACAGTCACTACAAATTGATGCCATTGATGGTGCTGTTAACAGATTTTCTATTAGCAATTGGTCTAGATAATTCAATTTATCAAGCATCATCTTGAATGAATTTTCATTTATAAGTTCATAAGTATTCATTTTGATACAGTAATAACATCAGATGTGTAAAAGGAATTAAAAGCATGACAATAAGACTGCTTGTCGTTTGGCTACCGCCATTACGAGATTTGAGATAGGCCAGCTACAGGCAGTAAATAGCTTAAGAAATTTGAGTAAACAATGTAAAATTAACACAAAACCAATGCATGAATCATACAAAAACAACAAACCAACTTATCTGCAATGAGTCTGGAAGCATTAAGAGCAAGAGACATGTATTTATGGATAAAAGTCTTCCGAAAAACGCTAAGGCCATCTGAAGGCAGCCATCTTGTTTTCTCATAGAGCCGGTTGATACAAATTTCAGAATGACAATTAAACGAACTGATATTGACAGAAAGGTTAGATTTGAAACAAACTACTTGGCAATAAACTACTTCAAAATGAATTTACTTTTGCTTTATCACTATAAAAAAAAGATTTTCTTTATTTTCTTTTTCAATACAGACTTACATATAATGGATCAAGTACAAGAATAATATTTCGTTTTTGTTCAAAGTTTGCAAAATGCACCACCAGTTCAAACATGAAAGTATGGTGTTCTTAACACCAGCTGAACAATGTTTTATTTCAAGCTTAGCTTTATAGATATTTTTTTCCCCACAGTTAGATATATTTGATGTTCAGACACAAAATTAAAAAGAAATTAACATGCTTTTTATTGAGAGAAAGACAAAATTTAGGGTGGGGGCTTATTCCCAGGCTCCCACCCTGTTCCAAGAACCTTTGCCAAAGTGGGGAGGGGGCTCATTCATGAGAGGGGGCTTATTCCCGGTAAAATACGGTATATAAATTTAGGAGTATGTTAGCCAAGACAATTTGACACTTCATTACTTGTTACTGTATTCTGAGTATATATACAGGAGTATGTTAGCCAAGACAATTTGATCATCACTTCATTACTTGTTACTGTATATCTGAGTATATATACAGGAGTATGTTAGCCAAGACAATTTGACGCTTCAGTACTTGTTACAGTTAACTGTATTCTGACATGTGGTTGGTTTCAGAAATACTTTGATGATGACTTTTATAATGAGGAGGCAGCAGAGGACACAAAACCAGATGTTGGATTTAGTGATGAGGATTTAGAAACAGGTAGGCTGATAACAACAAGAAGGGCTTATAACCTCGGATTCTAGACAGCCTAGTAATTGATTACATACATGTACAGCGAGATATATTTGGTATTGGCTGAAAGATTAAAGTTTTACCTTTAACTCTTTGAGTGCTTATCGCGACAAATGTCCAAACATAACTTTAACTTTGAATGAATTTAAAAAGGGAAAAGGTTTTTGGAAATCTAACAACACTCTGTTATATGAACATGAATATTTAGATCTAGTGAAAACTTGTATTATTAATATAAAGCTGCAATATTGTTTACCTGTTTATGATTTAAACTCTATTTGTCTTATTCATGACAGTGAACTACAATTTATGATAAATGACCAACTATTCTTAGAAACTCTTTTAATGGAAATAATGGGCAAGACAATATCTTGTGCATCAATTAGAAAAAGGGAAAATAATTGTAGAGAAAATGATATTAAAGAGTCTATTGCTTTTAGATCCAGATCAGTCACTTTTAGAGGGGTACAACAATTTGGAATCTATTCCAAAAAAGGACTCGCACAACTAAATAATTTACTATAATTTGTTATTACTAAGCTTTAGAGCTAATAACTTTAATATTTGAAGTTCAACACTAGTGACAACTGCCTGCATTCAAAGATGCATACATGGCAAAGACTTCAGATGGCATTTTATCAGGAGTTTTGTGGCATTTTAGATCGCTACGGGCGTCTGCTTCGGACAACCGGAAATTTACATGTCAAACCAGTGAAAAGGGACGGGAACACCCTCTGACTTTTGACCCCATATCAATCCGCCATCAAATATCAAAATCTACCTAAAGTATACATTTTTGTAAAGTTAAATATCTATAGATTTCATTCAATGCAGAATATGTTGACAATTAGAGGGGTACAACAATTTGGAATCTATTCCAAAAAAGGACTCGCACAACTAAATAATTTACTATAATTTGTTATTACTAAGCTTTAGAGCTAATAACTTTAATATTTGAAGTTCAACACTAGTGACAACTGCCTGCATTCAAAGATGCATACATGGCAAAGACTTCAGATGGCATTTTATCAGGAGTTTTGTGGCATTTTAGATCGTTTTTAGATCATTTTAGACCCCCCCTCCCTCTCTCTTCATCTCTTACATTCTGAAAAAACCCAATAAGATTCACTTATCTGTACCATGTACCTACTGCACAGTTTTTTGGGTTGTTAGATGTTCATTGTATCTTCACGTATGTAAATGTGTGAGAGTCTGATGAATGAGTTTACATATTGGTGATGATAAGGATAATGATGGATTGTTAAGATGGCTGAAGCTGGATGTGGTGATGACAGAATAATGATAATGATTATTAAAACTACAAAATGATTTGATGATGATGATGATGATGTTGAGGACAGATATTCTGATAATGATGATGACAGATGGATTATGTTATTACGATTGATGATGACTTTTATTAGCTCACCTGGTCCGAAGGACCGAGGTAAGCTTATGCCATACCGTGGCGTCTGTCGTCCGTCCGTCGTCCGTCAACAATTGTTTGAACGACTTCTTCTCCATAACCACTGATAGGAAATCAACCTAATTTGGCAGGAAGCATCCTTAAGTGCCCAGGATTCAAAATTGTACTAATAGTGGGACTGACCCCAAAGGGGGCTGAGGGGTGGGGCCAAAAATGTTGATTTATCTATATTAGTTTAAGTGACTTCTTCTCCATAACCACTGATTGGAAATCAGCCTTGTTTGGCAGGAAGTATCCCTAGGTGCTCAGGATTCAAAATTGTACTCATGGTAGGACTGACCCCCAAGGGGGCTGAGCGCTAGGGGCCATAAAGAATTATTTAGCTATATTGGTTTAAGCAACTTCTTCTCCATAACCACTGATTGGAAATTAGCTTTATTTTGCAGGAAGTATCCCTAGGTGCTCAGGATTCAAAATTGTACTAATGGTGGGACTGACCCCCTAGGGGGCTGAGGGATGGGGCCAAAAATCTTGATTTATCTATATTGGTTTAAGCGACTTTTTCTCCATAACCACTGATTTGAAATCAGCCTTGTTTGGCAGGAAGTATCCCTAGGTGCTCAGGATTCAAAATTGTACTCATGTTGGGACTGACCCCCAAGGGGGCTGAGGGCTAGGGGCCATAAAGAATTATTTAGCTATAATGATATTAGCGACTATTTCACAATAACCACTGATTGGAAATCAACCTTATTTGGCAGGAAGCATCCTTAGGTGCCCAGGATTCAAAATTGTACTAATGGTGGGACTGATCCCCAAGGGGACTGGGGGCGGGGCCAAAAAGGGTTATTTAGCTATATTGGTTTAAGCGACTTCTTCTCCATAACCACTAATTGGAAATCAGCCTTATTTGTTAGGAAGCATTCCTAGGTGCTCAGGATTCAAAATTGTACTAATGGTTGGACTGCCCCCCTAGGGGGCTGAGGGCGGGGCCAAAAAGGGTTATTTAGCTATATCATGGTTTAAGCAACTTCTTCTCCATAACCACTGATTAAAATTCAGCCTTATTTGGTAGAAAGCATCCCTAGGTGCTCAGGATTCAAAATTGTACTAATGGTGGGAATTACCCCCTAGGGGGCTGAGGGCGGGGCCAAAAAGGGTTATTTAGCTATATCATGGTTTAAGCAACTTCTTCTCCATAACCACTGATTAAAATTCAGCCTTATTTGGTAGAAAGCATCCCTAGGTGCTCAGGATTCAAAATTGTACTAATGGTGGGAATTACCCCTTAAGGGGCAGAGAGGCACGGCCAAAAAGAGTTATTTAGCTATATTGATATTAGCGACTTCTTCCCCATAACCACTGATTGGAAATCAACCTTATTTAGCAGGAAGCATCCCTAAGTGCTCAGGATTCAAAATATTACTAATGGTGGGACTAGTTGACCCCCTAGGGGGCTGAGGGGCGGGGCCAAAAAGGGTTATTTAGCTATATCATGGTTTAAGCAACTTCTTCTCCATAACCACTGATTAAAATTCAGCCTTATTTGGTAGAAAGCATCCCTAGGTGCTCAGGATTCAAAATTGTACTAATGGTGGGACTGACCTCCTAGGGGGCTGAGGGCGGGGCCAAAAAGGGTTATTTAGCTATATCATGGTTTAAGCGACTTCTTCTCCATAACCACTGATTAAAATTCAGCCTTATTTGGTAGAAAGCATCCATAGGTGTTCAGTATTCAAAATTGTACTAATGGTGGGACTGACCCTCTAGGGGGCAGAGAGGCACGGCCAAAAAGAGTTATTTAGCTATATTGATATTAGCGACTTCTTCCCCATAACCACTGATTGGAAATCAACCTTATTTAGCAGGATCGAAGCATCCCTAAGTGCTCAGGATTCAAAATATTACTAATGGTGGGACTAGCTGACCCCCTAGGGGGCTGAGGGGCGGGGCCAAAAAGGGTTATTTAGCTATATCATGGTTTAAGCAACTTCTTCTCCATAACCACTGATTAAAATTCAGCCTTATTTGGTAGAAAGCATCCCTAGGTGCTCAGGATTCAAAATTGTACTAATGGTGGGACTGACCTCCTAGGGGGCTGAGGGCGGGGCCAAAAAGGGTTATTTAGCTATATCATGGTTTAAGCGACTTCTTCTCCATAACCACTGATTAAAATTCAGCCTTATTTGGTAGAAAGCATCCATAGGTGTTCAGTATTCAAAATTGTACTAATGGTGGGACTGACCCTCTAGGGGGCAGAGAGGCACGGCCAAAAAGAGTTATTTAGCTATATTGATATTAGCGACTTCTTCCCCATAACCACTGATTGGAAATCAACCTTATTTAGCAGGATCGAAGCATCCCTAAGTGCTCAGGATTCAAAATATTACTAATGGTGGGACTAGCTGACCCCCTAGGGGGCTGAGGGGCGGGGCCAAAAAGGGTTATTTAGCTATATCATGGTTTAAGCAACTTCTTCTCCATAACCACTGATTGGAAATCAACCTTATTTGGCAGGAAGCTTCCCTAGGTGCGCAGGGTTCAAAATTGTACTTATGGTGGGACAAGCTGACCCCCTAGGGGGCTGAGGGGTGGTGCCAAAAAGGGTTATTTAGCTATATTGGTTTAAGTGACTCACCGATTGGAAATCAGCCTTATTTGGTGGGAAGCACCCCTAGGTGCTCAGGATTCGAAGGGTGGGACTGACCCATCCAGGGGGCTGAGGGGCGGGGCTAAAAATAAAATATTTTACCATGAATACCTAGATACCAATGTATCCAGGTGAGCGATACAGGCCCTCTGGGCCTCTTGTATTATGATAAAAAAATGGTTCAGGATGATGATTATGATGATTGATTGTGATGATAATAATGATTATTATGATTGGATGATGATGATGATGTTTATATGATTGATAATGATTGATTGTGATGATGATAATGATTAGTTTGATGGAATGATGATTTTTATAATATAACAAAATGATATCAGGTTGTTGATGATGATGATGATGATGATGATGATGATGATGATGATGATTGTTTGTGATGATAATAATGATGATTATGATGGGATGGTAATGATGATTATGATGGTTATTTTGATGATAATTTGATGTCTTGATTTAGTATGATGATGATGTTAGTGCGTGTGAGTGAGTGTGAAAGCTGTTTCATGTCATCTATGTATAAATACAAACTAGATCATTACATCAAATGTCATTATATACATGTCGTCTATATATACATGATACCCTAAAATGTAGACGTGAAAAGTCTTCAAATGTTTCTTTAATTTGGCCAGAGTATTTGTTTTCCTGATAGCGGATGGTAAGCTATTCCACAATGTGGCCGAAACTCTCCCAAAACTCTGGTTTCCATGATCACAGTACGAGATTTTGGGACACACAACAATGATTCTGTCTCCGACCTCAGTGATCGTGACGGCCGATACAGGGTAACTAGTTCCCTTATGTACTGGGGAGCTGTTCCATCCAGTGCCTTGTATGTGTATACCAAGATTTTGTACTGTGACCTGTATTGTACAATTATGCAATGAATACAGCATAGGAATGATGTGCTCTCTCTTGCGAACTCAAGAGACGAGACATGCTGCCATGTTATGGACCTTCTGTAGGCGGCTTGTTAGTCTGTCAGATATACCACAGAGTAGGCCATTACCAAAATCTTGCATGCATCGGCAGTTATAAACTGCTGGATACAGCCTGTTCCTGATCTGGTAGTAACAGGATTTGGCGATAGCATTCACTCGTTTCTCCATGTTCAGTGAACTATCAAAGTACACCCCTATATTTTTAACAGTTGGGACAGCCTTACCAGTAATTGTTCCGATCTTGAACTGAAGAGCCGTCGATTGCTTACACTTTGGAGAAAAGACAATCAGTTCCGTCTTTTCCTGATTGAGCTTTAGCATGTTGGCATTCATCCAGCTTCTGATGTCCGTCAGACAAGCTTCCAGATTTTCTGATTTTCTGATATGGTGTCCCAGCTGTCCTGTGGTCTGATAACCATGTAGATCTGTGTGTCATCAGCATAACAGTGATAACAAAGGTTATGTCGATGACAAATCTCCTCGATTGGTTTTGAATACATGCAGTATTTACCGGGTCTTAACACCGACCCTTGACGAACCCCGAAATCCAGCATGCTAGTCACGTGAAACAGAAGATCCGATTGCAATGCACTGCCGTCGATCACTTAGATAGGACTGTATCCAGCATGGGGCATCATCAGTCACTCCATACGAATACTCCAGACGTTTATAGATTGCTATGGTCGGTGACGTCAAATGCAGCTGACGATTTTTAGCATGACGAGCACTGCTTTGCACTAATTGTTATCTAGTGCAGAAGCTATGTCGTTATGCACTACATGTAGGAGGACTGTCTCTGTTGAGTGTCCCATGCGATAGGCCGATTGCAGGTTGTCATGGAGACTGTTTGCATGGAGATGAGCCTCTTAACGCCAGGACACAACCTTCTCCAAGATCTTGGAAAGAAAAGTCAAATTTGATACTGGACAGTAGTTCTTCAACTTCTCCTTGTCCAATCCAGTCTTCTTCAGCAATGGTCTTACATGTGCTTTCTTGAAACAAAATGGAACCTTTGACTCAGCCAATGATTTGTTCATGATTGAGGTTATCAAAGGAAGCAGTGTTTTAAAACATTTTTTCAGAAGGTCTGTTGGAAGAGGGTCAAGCTCACATGACTTCGTTTGCGAAGTCCGAATGATGCTGCGTAGTTCATCCGGAGTTGTTGGAGTGAGCTTTGACAATGGGGTTCCCTGTCAAATTGAATATCAGCACTCATAACCGAGACATCATTGTCAGTTGTCGAATTCACTTTGTCAATGTTTCTTCTAATTGTGTTGATTTTATTAAAACAGAAATCGCTGAACTTATTTGACAAGTTTTTGTTAGATGTACAGCTTGGCAGGATGTTTCACCTTTTTGACCCATTAGAGATTTTGTGAGTCTAAAAATCTGCCTGGTGTCCTTACCACATTCTTCGATCTTTTCTGAATAATAACTTCGCCAACGTCTTTCTGCTCTTCTGCGATTCTGTTTTCCTCGTACAGATTTTCATGGTACCACAGGGATTTAGGTCTCATGGTGATCACCTTAGTTTGTAGAGGTGCATGCTTTTCAATAATGGCTTCTATGCCAGACATGTATGCTTCAACAAGTTCATCAACCCCACCGTCAGTGGATTGAAGGGCAGAAGAAGACTGGATATCATTGTTGAAATCTGGTATCAAAAGTTTGCAGATTTTCTGGAAGCTCACCTTTTTCCTTATACGAGCTGGCCCTCTACAATTCAGTGGTGCTCGGATAGCAAAGTGATCACCAGAGTGGTTTCCCTTTACATCACTTAGACATGGATCAATAACTGAAATCGCTCCATGAATGACAGAGTTTTCTTCCCTTGTTATGACCACATCAAGTGTGTGGCCGCGGGGTGTTTGTAGCTTCTGTCACATCCTGAAACAGACCTCTGGACTCCAGTAGCCCTGAGAACTGACGAGTGAAAATTAAGGTCCCCCGTGATAATTATCTCTTGTGGCACAACAACCTGGTGGTTTAGAAAGGTAGACCACTCGTCAAAAGACACAGAATTTATTAAACCGTTCTGTTTAGATGGAGAAGGCCTGTAAATGATGCACAACTTGAATTGTTTATCATCGGCAATGACAGAGCAAGTCATTTGCTCAAAGTGTGTGAATACCTTATCATGGCTTGGAGAGAGATTTTTCACAGCTACCTGGCCTTTCTTACACAGAACAGTCACACCACCACCACGTCTGCCACCTCTAGCATTGTGGATGAATCCATAACCAGTTGGTATCAGCTCAGCAAGTACCTGATCTTCGGTATCTGAACATAACCAGGTTTCTGTCGGTGCAAGAATGTCAATGTCCTGAGATATTATAAAATATCTGATGGACAATGACTTATTCTTCACCGAGCGGCAGTTTAAGGATTATACTAAATTCAAAGGATTGACCGACTTGGGGTAACCGGATGTTGTTGGCTTTATGACGTGTAAATTCTCGTACAATACTGACGGTGTTGGAATCCGTGTGGAATTATCGTATCGAGAATGCACATTAGTGTCGATGCATGATACCTCTGTAGGTGAAATGTATCCGTGAAAGGAAGTGTGCGAGGCGGAAAGACCATTTGGTGTGACTACATTGATGAGATTGTCAGTGTTTAGGCGCGAGTGGGTACAAACACTGGTTTCATGTGATGTAGCACCTATGATCACTGGTATTTTCCTAGCATTGCATCTTTCCTGCCGGTGTTCCACGCCTAGTACGCAAGTTTTTTCCCCAAGTTCGATTTCTGACAATCTACCAAACACGGTTTAGTGATACCATGACTGATCACTGGTCTAAGTGCCAGGAGAACAGATCTATTATACCTTAACATGACTGTGATATCAGCTTGCCATGACGGAGAAAATACTACTTGGACGTTTCCACGTATCTGCTGCTGGTGTCCACATTGGTCGCCTCTATGGTGACACTAAGTTATAAAGTTATTAATGAATTTTGATCAAATTTGGTCAGAAACATCCTTGGGGGAAGGGGAACAGATTTTGCATTAATGGTAACTCTGACCCCCAAGGGGCCAGAGGGGTGGGGCCTAATAGAGGAAATAGGTAATTCCTTTGAATCGCTACGTGTCATAAAGTTATCAATGGATTTTGACCAAATATGGTCAGAAACATCCTTTTGGGCATCCTCGATATCCAGGGGTTACGATCACCTATGTAATCTACACCCCTGGAATATATCATGGCAAAATTGAAAGCTCCCGGGTCTGCAACCTAGGGGTCGGTGTGCGTTGTGTCCCTTTGAATCACGTAATCACCGACCAATCAAAATTGCGTGTAACAAAACGGCTTATGCAATGAATGTAAACAAGGAAGAACATCTCATTCGGTTGATCTATGAAAAATTCAAGCTTTATCAAATTAGAAAGCATCAGGAAACGGCGATCGACGCACTGAGTCCTTGTCGTAAATGTGTCGTTGAAGATTGTTCTTCTCTGTTTTACTGGTAAAGATCCATGACACAGTCGACACTGTGCCATGTTTGTTTACATTTTTTTCTGTCCCATAAGAAGAACGCGTGATCAAATGTAAGGTGCGGTCTGATTGGACGCAGCCAGACCTAGCTGCATCCAATGAAAATTCTCGTCGCAGGATTTACGAAATGTGGTCTATATATGCCAAGGGTGAAGATTAGTGTGCGGATCGTAACCCTTGGCTAGCGAAGATGCCTTTTGGGAAGGGGAACAGATTTTGCATAAATGATGACTGACTGACCCTAAAGGGGCCAGAGATGTGAGGCCAATAGGGGAAATAGACGTAAAGCCTTTTAAATCACTACTTATCCTAAAGTCTAATTGGATTTTTACCGAAGTAGTGAATGGATCTTTTTGGAAAATATTTAACCATGACTACCTAGATACCAATGTATTCAGGTGAGCGATACAGGCCCCCACTAGTGAGTGGGCCTCTTGTTTTTGTAAACTACAAAAATGTATGTGTTAAGTTGATATTCAATAGATCTATATAGATACAGTTATATATAGTGTAACAAGATGACAATATGTACTGTATAATTTGATTAGTTTAAGTGTTAAACTTCAGATAATCTAGACTGCTTCAAACATCAGTTGTAGCTTGTCCTTTTAGATAAAAGTTCACTTTAGATGGACAAACCAAAAAGCCTGTTCTATCTTCAACTTGAATCTTTAAAAACTATGTAAAATTCACAAAAGTGTTGGATTCCATTATAATTGCATTTAATTTTAAGCTATGGAGAATATGTAGTCTATATTTAGTATTAGGAAATCTCTTCGTATTTACAGAGACATGGGACACTTGGGAAGGCGGAACAGGGAATGACTACGAAGAGTGTGAGGAGGAGGAGGAGGAGGATGTTGGCCCACATGTCGATGACGAGGACTTCAATGTAAGTCGGGAAAATATAGGCAGAAACATCATCTAATGAACATAGAGGGAAGTTTGGTATGTAAGTCAGGGGTCAAAGTGAGCAATCAAGTTCATATCCTTATTGTTAAATCTCAAATAAGATATTTAATCATGTGAACTGGTGTGTGAGAATTCCTGACATCAGTATTCAGAAGACATACTTTATTTGTTGGCACCAGACCACACCTCTGGCAACCAGCTTAATGTTGTCTTAGCAACAGTGTTTCATGATTATTTGGCACCAGTGTTGGATGGGATGGAAATTGGCTATGTTTCTTTCCTGGTTGACCTGTTCATATTTTTTCAAAAAGAAAGTAAGTGAAATAGTTTATCTAAATCCTGTCAAATCCGTCCGTGTCTGTTGATGTTAAATCCGTCCCTGTCTGTTGATGTTAAATCCGTCCCTGTCTGTTGATGTTAAATGTGTCCCTGTCTGTTGATGTTAAATGTGTCCCTGTCTGTTGATGTTAAATGTGTCCCTGTCTGTTGATGTTAAATGTGTCCCTGTCTGTTGATGTTAAATGTGTCCCTGTCTGTTGATGTTAAATGTGTCCCTGTCTGTTGATGTTAAATGTGTCCCTGTCTGTTGATGTTAAATGTGTCCCTGTCTGTTGATGTTAAATGTGTCCCTGTCTGTTGATGTTAAATGTGTCCCTGTCTGTTGATGTTAAATGTGTCCCTGTCTGTTGATGTTAAATGTGTCCCTGTCTGTTGATGTTAAATGTGTCCCTGTCTGTTGATGTTAAATGTGTCCCTGTCTGTTGATGTTAAATGTGTCCCTGTCTGTTGATGTTAAATGTGTCCCTGTCTGTTGATGTTAAATGTGTCCCTGTCTGTTGATGTTAAATGTGTCCCTGTCTGTTGATGTTAAGTGTGTCCCTGTCTGTTGATGTTAAATGTGTCCCTGTCTGTTGATGTTAAATCCGTCCCTGTCTGTTGATGTTAAATGTGTCCCTGTCTGTTGATGTTAAATGTGTCCCTGTCTGTTTATGTTAAATGTGTCCCTGTCTGTTGATGTTAAATCCGTCCCTGTCTGTTGATGTTAAATGTGTCCCTGTCTGTTGATGTTAAATGTGTCCCTGTCTGTTGATGTTAAATGTGTCCCTGTCTGTTGATGTTAAATGTGTCCCTGTCTGTTGATGTTAAATGTGTCTCTGTCTGTTGATGTTAAATGTGTCCCTGTCTGTTGATGTTAAATGTGTCCCTGTCTGTTGATGTTAAATGTGTCCCTGTCTGTTGATGTTAACTCTTTCCGTACCGTTGTCGTATACAGACGACAAAAAAACGTGACGTCTCCTCCCCGTTGTCGTATACAGACGACAAGCTATTTGACGTTACATACTTTTTGATTAGCTGGGTATAGCAGCCGACAGATGAGTTTACCAATAACATTTTACACAAAATCGACTGCGTCAGTTTATAACAAACAATTTGATAGGAGTTAAGTACCCATTTTTGTCATTTGAGTAACCCATTTAGTTTGAATTTCCCGCGAGATACTGCTCAGTGTCATCACCAATGTAAACATCATTGCGGCGAATGCTTTAGCTATACATAGCGGTACCTCATCTAACAAACATATTCCTGTGAAAAAAAAGCTCTGTATATCTTCTAACTATAGAAGAACCGAAAAGAACATTGGTTTACATTTACCTGCATTATTTCGGCAAAATATTCACTACGAAAACACAGCAAAGAGCCGCCATTTTGGCCGAAACGTCTGGGGGTGAGCCTAGTAATGACTTCCGGTACGGAATCCGGACCGGACTCACGGTACGGAAAGAGTTAAATCCGTCCCTGTCTGTTGATGTTAAATGTGTCCCTGACTGTTGATGTTAAATGTGTCCCTGTCTGTTGATGTTAAATGTGTCCCTGTCTGTTGATGTTAAATGTGTCCCTGTCTGTTGATGTTAAATGTGTCCCTGTCTGTTGATGTTAAATGTGTCCCTGTCTGTTGATGTTAAATCCGTCCTTGTCTGTTGATGTTAAATTTGTCCCTGTCTGTTGATGTTAAATCCGTCCCTGTCTGTTGATTTTAAATGTGTCCCTGTCTGTTGATGTTAAATGTGTCTCTGTCTGTTGATGTTAAATGTGTCCCTGTCTGTTGATGTTAAATGTGTCCCTGTCTGTTGATGTTAAATCCGTCCCTGTCTGTTGATGTAGATGGATGCTGATTATGACCCTGCCCAAGAAATCCGTAAGAAAAAGAAGTCAAAGTTAGCTCAAGCCCTGAACAAGAGCAAGCCTACGTTTGATCCTGGTAAGTCTATCAACATGTAGTACACTGGGTGTTATATTATCCTCGGAGACTTGTAAGTGCTTACAGGTCTGATATTTTGCATAGAACTTGACTGACACGTTAGACTAAACAAGGCAATATAATTTTGCGGAATTTATATTACAACTGTTACAGTATTCAATTGTTTTATTGGTAATGGGGGAACAGTCAAATCATTGACCCTAGATAGAAGGCAAGACCAAGGGAACTGTTGCCCAAGGCCAAACTGTTTCACAATAACAATGAAACAAATGATGACTATTACCTGACTCTCTATTTAAGGAACTACTCCCTAATTTGTACAAACAAAAATATTTTTGAAACAAAATAAAAAAACATGTTTTGCCGTACAAATTCTTGTCCTTAAATGTTCTGTTAGCCACGTAGAATGTGCAAAGAAATTGTTAAACTCGTTCAACATTTCATGTTCTCATCAATCATTTCTACATCTACTTTGTCTCATCAGTATTTGTTTTAGAATGTTAACAGCACACCTGATCAGATTTCTTTATACATAGCGAACCCCTGTTTTCCAGTATGGGACCAAGATCTTCTTTGGTCACATACTAGAATCAACAGCTGTCAGAACTTAATTACAGCTGTCATAGCAGACGTCAACAAACGTATCAGGATAAAAAAGACGGGATAATCCTTTTCTTTTTTAAAATGTTATTAAAAAAGTCTGCTTGATATAATATATATATATGTTATAGATAGAACGTATTAACACATTCATGGATACACACTGTTAAACATGCTGTAATTATGTTTCCCCTATTGTATTAGTACTGGTTCTTGTTCTCATTCTTTGAATAGGATCTTATTCAAGGCCAATAGGATCTTATTCAAGGCCAATAGGATCTTATTCAAGGCCTTAACTTTTAAACGATAAAAGATACCTGGCTGAAACTTACAGACCTGCACATCCCCCATCATTGAGTATGTGCTATATGTATTGGCATTAGATCATTGTGACCTTTACCCAAAAGTCAAAGTACAGATATGACATTGTGGGGATATATCTCATAATATACTTTTTTTTATAATATCGCCAGATATTGTATAAAATTGAAGTTCTCTACTCCTTATGAACTACTCATACGGTTATTAGCTCACCTGGTCCAAAGGACCAAGGTGAGCTTATGCGATACCGTGGTGTCCTTCGTCCGTCGTCCGTCGTCCGTCCGTCGTCCGTCGTCCGTCCGTCAACAATTGACTTCTTCTTTATAACCACTGATCGGAATTTGACCAAATTTGGTCAGAAGCATCCCTATGGGGCGGGGACTCAAAATTGTACAAATGGTTGGGCTGACCCCCCAGGGGCCTGGGGAGCGGGGCCAAAAGGGGTCAATTTGGCTATTTGATATAAACGACTTCTTCTCTGAAACCGAGCAATGTATATTGCTCATATTTGGCTGGTAGTATTACTATGGGTTTGGGATTCAAAATTGTACAAATGGTGGGGCTGACCCCCCAGGGGCCTGGGGGGCGGGGCCAAAAGGGTAAGTTGGCTATATTGATATAAACGACTTCTTCTCTGAAACCCAGTAATATATATCGCTCATATTTGGCTGGTAGCATCACTATTGAGTGGGGATTCAAAATTGTACAAATGGTGGGGCTGACCCCCAAGGGGCCTGGGGGGCGGGGTCAAAAGGGGTCAATTTGGCTATATTGATATAAACGATTTCTTCTCTGAAACCCAGTAATGTATATCGCTTATATTTGCCTGGTAGCATTACCATGGGGTTTGGATTCAAAATTGTATAAATGGTGGGGCTGATCCCCCAGGGGCCTGAGGGGCGGGGCCGAAAGGAGTCAATTTGGCTATAATGATAAAAATGACTTCTTCTCTGAAACCAAGCAATGGATATTATTCATATTTGCCTGGTATCATCACTATGGGATTAGGATTCAAAATTATATGATTATGATCACTGAGGGGCCTGAGGGGTGGGGCCAAAAGGGGCACATTAGACAATATTGGTATAAATGATCTCTTTCCTGAAACTAAGCAATGTATGACATCTATATTCTAGTGGTAGAATCCAAAGGTTGCTTGAATTCAAATTTATACAAATGTTTTGGTAACCTCGATCACAATCATGGATTTAGATATGACCCCAGGGTCTGCCACGCCCTTGCAACTTGACTCCTGACTCATAACTTTTAAACGGCTGAGATCCCCACCCCAAAACTATATATACAATTGCTGGGCATTAAGAGACAATCACAATTATGATTTTATATTTGACTCCAGGGTCTGCCACGCCCTTGAAACTTGACTCCTGAGTCATAACTTTTAAATGGTTGAGATCCCCACCCCAAAACTACATATACAATTACTAGGAATTAAGAAATAATCACAATCATGGTTTTTGATTTGGCCCTGGGGTCTGCCACACCCTTTTAATTTGACCCCTGAGTCATAACTTTTAAACGGTTGAGATCCCCACCCCAAAACTATATATACAATTACTAGGCATTAAGAGATGATCACAATCATGGTTTTTGATTTGGCCCTGGGGTCTGCCACACCCTTTTAATTTGACCCCTGAGTCATAACTTTTAAAAGGTTGAGATCCCCACCCTAAAACTATATATACAATTGCTGGGCATTATCAGATGATCACAATCATGGTTTATGTTTTGACACCAGGGTTTGCCACGCCCTTGTAAATTGACTTCGGAGTCATAACTTTTAAACAGTTGAGATCCCCACCCCAAAACTATATATACAATTGCTCGGCATTAAGAGACAATCACAATCATGATTTCATATTTGATCCAAGGGTCTGCCACACCCTTGCAAATTGACTACTGAGTCGTAACTTTTGAATGGTCGAGATCCCCACCCCGAAACTATACATACAATTACTGGGCATTAAGAGATGATCACAATCATGGTTTTTGATTTGGCCCTGGGGTCTGCCACACCCTTTTAATTTGACCCCTGAGTCATAACTTTTAAACGGTTGAGATCCCCACCCCAAAACTATATATGCAATTACTGGGCATTAAGAGATGATCACAATCATGGTTTTTGATTTGGCCCTGGGGTCTGCCACACCCTTTTAATTTGACCCCTGAGTCATAACTTTTAAACGGTTGAGATCCCCACCCCAAAACTATATATGCAATTACTGGGCATTAAGAGATGATCACAATCATGGTTTTTGATTTGGCCCTGGGGTCTGCCACACCCTTTTAATTTGACCCCTGAGTCATAACTTTTAAACGGTTGAGATCCCCACCCCAAAACTATATATACAATTGCTGGGCATTATCAGATGATCACAATCAGGGTTTATGTTTTGACCCCAGGGTTTGCCACGCCCTTGTAAATTGACTTCGGAGTCATAACTTTTAAACAGTTGAGATCCCCACCCCAAAACTATATATACAATTGCTCGGCATTAAGAGACAATCACAATCATGATTTCATATTTGATCCAAGGGTCTGCCACACCCTTGCAAATTGACTACTGAGTCGTAACTTTTGAATGGTCGAGATCCCCACCCCGAAACTATACATACAATTACTGGGCATTAAGAGATGATCACAATCATGGTTTTTGATTTGGCCCTGGGGTCTGCCACACCCTTTTAATTTGACCCCTGAGTCATAACTTTTAAACGGTTGAGATCCCCACCCCAAAACTATATATGCAATTACTGGGCATTAAGAGATGATCACAATCATGGTTTTTGATTTGGCCCTGGGGTCTGCCACACCCTTTTAATTTGACCCCTGAGTCATAACTTTTAAACGGTTGAGATCCCCACCCTAAAACTATATATACAATTGCTGGGCATTATCAGATGATCACAATCACACAATCAGGGTTTATGTTTTGACACCAGGGTTTGCCACGCCCTTGTAAATTGACTTCGGAGTCATAACTTTTAAACAGTTGAGATCCCCACCCCAAAACTATATATACAATTGCTCGGCATTAAGAGACAATCACAATCATGATTTCATATTTGATCCAAGGGTCTGCCACACCCTTGCAAATTGACTACTGAGTCGTAACTTTTGAATGGTCGAGATCCCCACCCCGAAACTATACATACAATTACTGGGCATTAAGAGATGATCACAATCATGGTTTTTGATTTGGCCCTGGGGTCTGCCACACACTTTTAATTTGACCCCTGAGTCATAACTTTTACATGGTTGAGATCCCCACCCCAAAACTATGCATACAATTACTGGGCATAAAGAGATGATCACAATCATGGTTTTTGATTTGGCCCTGGTTTAGCTATATTGATATTAGCGACTTCTTCTCCATAACCACTGATTGGAAATCAGCCTTATTTGGCAGGAAGCATCTTCAGGTGACCAGGATTCAAAATTGTACTTATGGTGGGACTGACCCCCCAGGGGGCTGAGGGTTTGGGCCAAAAAGGGTTATTTAGCTATATTGGTTTGAGCGACTTCTTCTTCATAATTACTGTTTCAAAATCAACCTTATTTGGCAGGAAGCATCCTAGGTGCCCAGGATTCAAAATTGTACTAAAGGTAGGACTGACCCCCTAGGGGGCTGATGGCGGGGCCAAAAAGGGTTATTTATCTATATCATGGTTTAAGCGACTTCTTCTCCATAACCACTGATTGGAAATCAGCCTTATTTGGCAGGAAGCATCCCTAGGTGCTCAGGATTCAAAATTGTACTAATAGTGGGACTGACCCCCCAGGGGGCTGAGGGGCGGGTCAAAAAGAGTTATTTAGCTGTATTGATATTAGCGACTTCTTCTCCATAACCACTGATTGGAAATCAACCTTATTTGGTAGAAAGCATCCCTAGGTGCTTAGGATTCAAAATTGTACTAATGGTGGGACTGACCCCCCCCCCCCCCAGGGGGCTGAGGAGCGGGGAAAATATTTTACCATGATAACCTAGATACCAATATATCCAGGTGAGCGATACAGGCCCTCTGGGCCTCTTGTTTTGACAAAAGACGATGTTTTCCTTTCTTTTTTTCAAATTAATAATAAAGAAATCCTTAATCGTCCAACCATAAGAATAACATGCAAAAGAGATCTATACATGTTTACAAATATCTCTGAGCACTTTTGACCTTTACAAGCATGTGCCGGGGATGTAAATATCGATCCCACTAAATGTCGTACGGCTAATGGGCCGAAGTGTTACTGAGTCAAGACCTGCATTTATTGACTATATTTGCCTGATTCCTATATTACAATTAAAGTGATCTGTAACGGTAAAAAAAATAACTCTATAATTCAGAAGACACAAGACCTTCAACTAATTAAGTAATGTTTTTTGTATGCAAGAATCTTGATATCAGGTCTTGTGTCTTCTGAATTATAGAGTTATATCCCTTCGTACATTTTGGATACAGTACGTAATTTGCCTAGAGTGGGGATCTATTGATTGCTTGCAGTATGTTGACTTGTTTTCTCATTAATAGCAAAGCTCAAAATGAACACTTTCAGGAACAAAACTCCCAGATAGTAGTAATTTAAACTACTAGGTATAGTAAATTTAGTCTTGCACAGTGTATAACGAATATACACTATGAAAGACTCACTTTATTATCATTATATTGATAACCATACTCTGATTATGATTGACAGAGGAGAAGACATTTGAGCAGTACCTAGACGAATACTATCAGTTGGACTGTGAGGACGTCATTGGAGATATGCCTTGTCGCTTCAAGTACAGACAAGTCACACCTAACAACTATGGGCTTGATGTTGACGAGGTAGGTCATTATCCGTGATAAGGTAGGCTTATACCTACATATATAAGAATAAGAATATTTCTTGTTATTGGAGAGTGTTGCAGAATAAGAATGTGTGTGCAAGTATTTTTTGGGTTGGTGATCAATCAAAACATTGCCAACTGAAACATGATCCTCTTGCCTCAATATTTACATTTTATGAGTTTTGATCCTTCAGTATTTTTTCCAAAAACCAAATTTTGTCAGGAGTTTTTAAGTGCAAGCAAATGCATATAATACCGGATATGAAGGCCAGTGTTGCCTGCTAACATTTCACGCAAATTTTACTTTTGTGCACTCATGTCATCATAAATAGAATACCGTTCAATATTGTATAAATACTCCTTAGCAGATATTTTCTTATTGTGACTGTGCATTTAAACATAGCTCTAACAGTCCGGTCGAACACACTACAATACACATTTTGTAGGTCAGCACAAGCTGAAGCGGTACATCCTATCAGCGCTTGTATTGGTTACGCTTGTTAAGCGCTTCGGTGACAGATAGCTCAGGGCGATAACCCGTAACTTCCGGAATCTTTGAAAGCATGAATTTGACGTCTGAATTTTGTACTCTGTTTTGTTGAATGAATTGCTTGGTAATACTTGAATGGCAGCTATTCTGTTTGTCTGGTGACTCATGTTATTGGTATAAGGTATGATTAAAACGAATGCTGACAAATAAATGCTTATTTAAGAATGAAAAAAACGTAACTTTTCATAGCAGCCCTAGGCATGAGGACGTCGGTCAAAACGGCACAACGGAACCGAGTTTCTATTAGATACTACATGAACATTTCTAGCTATTTTGGTTATCGCCACTAGGATAAAAATTGAGAGAAATTACGGCGTTTTGGGGGAAATTGGTAGCATTATGTAGACAAAAACATATTGCCAAAAAGATCAATTAACAAGGATATTCATTGAAATTTGATTTCAAGTGTTTACAAGCATACAGACATCAGTAATATTGATAGGAAGTTTCTCACATTCCATGAGCATGATTTTTAATGCTCTGTTACAGCTGCAAATTAAGCCATCATGTAAAATCTTATGTTAAGTGTTTTTTTAGTATTATTATTTACAGACATGTAAATGAATTAATTGAATCAGTTGATATATCATAATTATTTAAAGGTCAAATTCTAGACAAAAAAGATTACTTAAGAATCAAATTCTCAAAAAAAAAGATAATGAAATGCTTGTGCTACAATCACTACCATGTAAATAAATTCAATCCCAAGTAATGTCAATGCTGATTTAAATTATTTCACAAGGTCTTGTATTGGCACCCCTACCTATGGTTTATCGTTCCAAGATCTCTTGATCAAATAAACAAAACACGGAACTCAAGCAGTCTTACTAAAAAGCGACTTCAAACGTCAACAGAAAATATCTTTGAAAATCATGAATTCTCTTCTAGATGCCGCAGTTGGTCACCTAGTCACCAGTAGTCAAAACATTTAAATCCCGAACAGGGGCGTAGCTGGAGGTGTTTCAATGTGCAAGCCCTGCGAGCGTTTAATAGCAGTTACTTCAAATGGTGCCATTTGGTCGTATCATTATACAAATCATTGATGTGAAAATAAAATACGATATGTTTAACGTCCATGTCTTAAAACAAAATTAATAAACATACGTTTCTTAAGGATATAGATAGGGGGTAACAAAAATTTTTTTTTTGATTTTTTGTTTTTTTGCAAAATTGATTACTTATAAACATACTACATCATATAACAAAAAGTAATTTTCAAAATTATGTTCCCAAATGTGTCAATTAACGCGATTTAACATTGAACACGCTCATACAGATCAACACTGGTACTGTTTACACCATAAACAGATACATCACACAGTGGCGTGGTCAGTTAAAAAGTCATTAGCCCTGTGCTATGGTGGTGTGAAGTGCTGCGTTATCATGCTGCTATAATCCATTAAGTCATGGTCAGTCTTTGATGTAATACATACTATAAGAGAGGGGCCGGAGCGTTTCTAATGACCCCTTCATTACATGGGAGGAGCTTATCCTATGTCCAGTTTGACATTTCGCGGGAAAGGGGCATTTTCACTGAGAAATATTTTAATATTCATTAATTTCTCAGTTATTTGAACCAATGCATGCTCCGTTTTTTCGGAGGACAGCTTGATGGATACATGTCTAGTCATGATTAATGGTTTGGTAGGCAGAAACGGTCAGATAAGTGTTAAAACCAGAGATATCCGATTTCAAAGAGTGGAAATGGTCTTTAGAGCACTTTCATCAATTCAACAAGTTGTCAACTTCAAACAGCCATAACTTTGGCATCTGTGGACCGATTTCTTCCAAACTTTGCAGGATTGTTGGGAATGACCTTGTCAACAATAACATGCCTCAGTTTCTGAAGAATTTAGCTACAACAAGATTTATAACCAATTAAGTGAATTTGGGCATGAAAATCCCACCCAGAGACCATAAAATCGAAATTACTTCAATTCTAGAACATATAGGAAAAATCTGAGGCACGTTTTTGTAGATGACCTTTCTTTCTATCAATAGGAATAGTATTGTCAGTTTTTGTAAGAAAATGTGAAAGAAGATCCAAATTCAAAAGGGTCCGTCATTTTTTATATTATATACTATTATGCAATTATGAATTAATTTAACACTATAATTATATGTTCACGTTATAGAAAATTTAATAACCTTTCCAATGATATATGATACATGTATGTGATTAAATGTATATCCAAATTATTAAGCAAAACATCTGAAGAGACTGTACCCCCTATCTATATCCTTAAGACATTAACTCGTTAGTATGAAATAACAGGGACATAAAAGCCATTTGTGTTACATTCACGTCTCTGTCAGTAAGTATCATGCAATGTGATTTTGCCACTTTCAACCCAGGTACAGCTGTAGTTATACATCTTATTTTCTTCGGCATAATTTAACAGGCTCATCATTTTTTTTTGCTGTCATTTTATTCCACCTGACCGAAAAGTCAATATCCAAAATTGGCAATATTTATATTATTCTAATATAGATGCACTAATTAGAGGATCTTGCAACCATGACAGAATTTTACTGTTTTTATGGCAAACACATGTTTGCCCCTGGGGAGGGGGTAAACTTTACTATAGTTTCTATAGGGAAATCACATTTTTGACTATTATTTGTTGGATTTGTATTGGAACTCATTCTAACTTGTATCAAATTATCAGCATGGGATGACAATTTGATGGTATGTACATGTTGGCCCTAGTTGACCCCCAGGGGCTGGTGGGCGGGGCCAAAAAGGGTCAAATTGACAAAAATTTCAAAAATCTTCTTCTCTACTCTCAGATATGGTAGAATCAAATACTCTTCATAGATGGAAGGGTCTTAAGGTGCTTTACCAAAATTGTGAATTTCATGACCCTGGGGTCTCATGTTTGCCCCTGGGGAGGGGGTAAACTTTACTATAGTTTCTACAGGGAAATCACATTTTTGACTATTATTTGTTGGATTTGTATTGGAATTCATTCAAACTTGTATCAAATTATCAGCATGGGATGACACTTTGATGGTATGTACATGTTGGCCCTAGTTAACCCCCAGGGGCCTGCGGGCGGGGCCAAAAAGGGTAAAATTTACAAAAATTTCAAAAATCTTCTCCTCTACTCTTAGATATGGTAGAATCAAATACTCTTCATAGATGGAAGGGTCTTAAGGTGCTTTACCAAAATTGTGAATTTCATGACCCTGGGGTCTCATGTTTGCCCCTGGAGAGGGGGTAAACTTTACTATAGTGTATATAGGGAAATCACATTTTGACTATTTTTTGTTGGATTTGTATTGGAATTCATTCAAACTTGTATCAAATTATCAAAATTGGCAATATTTATATTATTCTAATATAGATGCACTAAATAGAGGATCTTGCAACCATGACAGAATTTTACTGTTTTTATGGCAAACACAGGGTTATGTATCGATAAGTTGTTTCCATTTATTCTAATAAATGTTTCCCCTTTGCTGATAGCAGTATTCTTTCAATGGAGTAGTAATAAGTTTATGAAGTGCATGTACAGATAAAGTTTTTGTAAACATCTTGATCTGTAAATATATAGTTTCATTATTAAAAGGATCATGTTATCAACTCTATTGTAGACATTGTTTTGATTCAGTAACCAAACATAAAACTTTCTTTATTATAGGTAGAAGAAACAAGTAGTCTAGAGTATCCAGAAGAAATTCAAAACTTTCTAATAAATGTTGAACCTCTATACAGTCCCACAACATATGAGTTATTGTTTCTACTTCTGTCAAACAATGATGGCAATATGGAGTGTCAACAAGACCAGTTTTGAATAAAGATGAGTTAGATGTTAAAACATGATGGTTGATTCTATATTGTAGCCAATGTAGTTTCAGATTTTTAGTCACCCAAAAAGGAACAATGTATATTAATTTCCAGGTTTCATCAATAAACTCAAACATTCCATTTCCTTTTCCCTGTAGATATAGTATTGTTTTACACAGCAAATTATTAAAATGTTTGTGCCTTTGTTATGTTTCAGAAATATTTCTAAATTCATAGGTATATATGGATAGTATATCACCTGGGCCATATTTGAAGTATTTCCTGCTACATGCTTTTTAGGTCACCTGAGACGAAGTCTCAAGTGACCTATTCTAATCGCCTTTTGTCCGTCGTCGTGCGTCGTGCGTCCGTAAACTTTTTACATTTTCGACTTCTTCTCCAAAACCACTGAACCAAATTCAATGAAATTTGGCAGGGAGCTTCTATGGCTAAAGTTCAACTAAAATTGTGAATTATATGGTCCCCACCCTCCAGGGCATGCGGGGCGGGGCCAAAAAGGGTAAAATTGACTAAAACTTCAAAAATCTTCTTCTCTACTCTCAGATATGGTAGAACCAAATACTCTTCATAGATAGAAGGGTCTTAAGGTGCTTTACCACAATTGTGAATTTCATGACCCTGGTCACCGTCTCACGTTTGTCCCTGGGGAGGGGGTAAACTTTACTATAGTGTATATAGGGAAATCACATTTTTGACTATCATTTGTTGGATTTGTATTGGAATTCATTCTAACTTGTATCAAATTATCAACATGGGATGACACTTTGATGGTATGTACATGTTGGCCCTAGTTGACCCCCAGGGGCCTGCGGGGCGGGGCCAAAAAGGGTCAAATTTACAAATATTTCAAAAATCTACTTCTCTACATTTAGATATGGTAGAATCAAATACTCTTCATAGATGGAAGGATCTTAAGGGACTTTACCAAAATTGTGAATTTCATGACCCTGGGGTCTCACGTTTGCCCCTGGGGAGGGGGTAAACTTTACTATAGTTTATATAGGGAAATCACATTTTTGACTATTATTTGTTGGATTTGTATTGGAATTCATTCTAACTTGTATCAAATTATCAGCATGGGATGACAATTTGATGGTATGTACATGTTGGCCCTAGTTGACCCCCAGGGGCTGGTGGGCGGGGCCAAAAAGGGTCAAATTGACAAAAATTTCAAAAATCTTCTTCTCTACATTTAGATATGGTAGAATCAAATACTCTTCATAGATGGAAGGGTCTTAAGGTTCTTTACCAAAATTGTGAATTTCATGACTCTGGGGTCTTGCATCTCCCCCTGTGGAGGGGGTTAAGTTTACTATAAAGCCTTGTGTGGCAATGTATTGTTATAAATATTCATCTCAACATTCCCATATTTCTCTTTCATGTCAACCATCAGGTGACCGTTAAGGCCCATGGGCCTCTTATTTATAGTATTAACAACACCTTGATATGTGAGAAAGTCAGTGTTAATTTCAAAATTTTGTTCAAGTTCCTCATAGGTTAAAAAAAATCTCGTACTACCATCTTTTATGAAATCATTAATTATTCTTACACCTTTATTGGACCATTCTTTATAAAATAGACTCTTGCCTCCTACTTTAAAGTTTGCATTATGCCATACATGTGTTCATCTTTGTCTCTTACCTCCCTTTGTTTTGAATTTAAATTCTTCCATACTTGTCTGTCAGGAGTTAACAGATTAACAATTTCTCACAATACGCTTTACAACCAATGTATGTCTCTTCAACCTGCTTATATATGCTTAGTTTTTGTTTTGGCAGATTCTGAAATGCAAAGACAAGGAGTTGAACAGTTGGGTGTCGCTGAAAAAGATGAGTCAGTACATGTGAGTTTGTAAAATCTTTTATATAATTTGCTGATAATTAAAAAAAACCCACTTAGTCTAATAATAATCATCAGAAAGATTAGGAAATATTCATTGATTCTTTTCAGTCTCTTTTCATTAGGTCACCTGAGACGAAGTCTCAAGTGACCTATTCTAATCGCCTTTTGTCCGTCGTCGTGCGTCCGTAAACTTTTTACATTTTCGACTTCTTCTCCAAAACCACTGAACCAAATTCAATGAAATTTGGCAGGGAGCTTCTATGGCTAAAGTTCAACTAAAATTGTGAATTATATGGTCCCCACCCCCCAGGGGCATGCGGGGCGGGGCCAAAAAGGGTAAAATTGACTAAAACTTCAAAAATCTTCTCCTCTACTCTCAGATATGGTAGAATCAAATACTCTTCATAGATAGAAGGGTCTTAAGGTGCTTTACCAAAATTGTGAATTTCATGACCCTGGGGTCTCACGTTTGCCCCTGGGGAGGGGGTAAACTTTACTATAGTTTATATAGGGAAATCACATTTTTGACTATTATTTGTTGGATTTGTATTGGAATTCATTCTAACTTGTATAAAATTATCAGCATGGGATGACACTTTGATGGTATGTACATGTTGGCCCTAGTTGACCCCCAGGGGCTGGTGGGCGGGGCCAAAAAGGGTAAAATTGACAAAAATTTCAAAAATCTTCTTCTCTACTCTCAGATGTGGTAGAATCAAATACTCTTCATAGATGGAAGGGTCTTAAGGTGCTTTACCACAATTGTGAATTTCATGACCCTGGGGTCTCATGTTTGCCCCTGGGGAGGGGGTAAACTTTACTATAGTTTCTATAGGGAAATCACATTTTTGACTATTATTTGTTGGATTTGTATTGGAATTCATTCTAACTTGTATCAAATTATCAGCATGGGATGACAATTTGATGGTATGTACATGTTGGCCCTAGTTAACCCCCAGGGGCCTGCGGGCGGGGCCAAAAAGGGTAAAATTTACAAAAATTTCAAAAATCTTCTCTACTCTTAGATATGGTAGAATCAAATACTCTTCATAGATGGAAGGGTCTTACGGTGCTTTACCAAAATTGTGAATTTCATGACCCTGGGGTCTCACGTTTGCCCCTGGAGAGGGGGTAAACTTTACTATAGTCTATATAGGGAAATCACATTTTTGACTATTATTTGTTGGATTTGTATTGGAATTCATTCAAACTTGTATCAAATTATCAGCATAGGATGACACTTTGATGGTATGTACATGTTGGCCCTAGTTAACCCCCAGGGGCCTGCGGGCGGGGCCAAAAAGGGTAAAATTTACAAAAATTTCAAAAATCTTCTCCTCTACTCTTAGATATGGTAGAATCAAATACTCTTCATAGATGGAAGGGTCTTAAGGTGCTTTACCAAAATTGTGAATTTCATGACCCTGGGGTCTCACGTTTGTCCCTGGGGAGGGGGTAAACTTTACTATAGTTTATATAGGGAAATCACATTTTTGACTATTATTTGTTGGATTTGTATTGGAATTCATTCCAACTTTTATAAAATTATCAGCATGGGATGACACTTTGATGGTATGTACATGTTGGCCCTAGTTGACCCCAGGGGCTGGAGGGCGGGGCCAAAAAGGGTCAAATTGACAAAAATCTTCTTCTCTTCTCCCAGATATGCTGGAATCAAATACTCTTCATAGATGGATTGGTTTTAAGGTTCTTTACCAAAATTGTGAATTTCATGACTCTGGGGTCTTGCATCTCCCCCTGTGGAGGAGGTTAAGTTTACTATAGTATATTTGCAGAAAAAAAAAGATTTTTTTGACTTATTTGTTTAATTGCCATAAGAAATGAAAGTATCAATATGACATGACTTTTGAGTAGTACACACATATTGACACTGACTGACCCCCAGGTGCCTGAGGGATGGGGCCTAAAAGGGTCAAATTGACATAATTTCACAATTCATTTTTTCCACTCCCAAATATGCTACAATGTATTGTTATAAATATTCATCTCAACATTCCCATATTTCTCTTTCATGTCAAACATCAGGTGACCGTTAAGGCCCATGGGCCTCTTGTATTTTAATAAAGCTGTATATAAGGCCCATGGGCCTCTTGTATTTTAATAAAGCTGTATATATACAAGGGTATATGAGAAGGGCAATAGTACCCTAGCTGTATATATACAAGGGTATGGGAGAAGGGCAATAGTACCCTAGCTGTATATATACAAGGGTATGGGAGTAGGGGCAATAGTACCCTAGCTGTATATATACAAGGGTATGGGAGTAGGGGCAATAGTACCCTAGCTGTATATATACAAGGGTATGGGAGAAGGGCAATAGTACCCTAACATATATATACAAGGGTATGGGAGAAGGGATAGTACCCTAGCATATATATACAAGGGTATGGGAGAAGGGCAATAGTACCCTAGCTGTATATATACAAGGGTATGGGAGAAGGGCAATAGTACCCTAGCTGTATATATACAAGGGTATGGGAGAAGGGATAGTACCATAGCATATATATACAAGGGTATGGGAGAAGGGCAATAGTACCCTAGCTGTGTATATATACAAGGGTATGGGAGAAGGGCAATAGTACCCTAACATATATATACAAGGGTATGGGAGAAGGGATAGTACCCTAGCATATATATACAAGGGTATGGGAGAAGGGCAATAGTACCCTAGCTGTATATATACAAGGGTATGGGAGAAGGGCAATAGTACCCTAGCTGTATATATACAAGGGTATGGGAGAAGGGCAATAGTACCCTAGCTGTATATATACAAGGGTATGGGAGAAGGGATAGTACCATAGCATATATATACAAGGGTATGGGAGAAGGGATAGTACCCTAGCATATATATATACAAGGGTATGGGAGAAGGGCAATAGTACCCTAACATATATATACAAGGGTATGGGAGAAGGGCAATAGTACCCTAGCTGTATATATACAAGGGTATGGGAGAAGGGCAATAGTACTCTAGCTGTATATATACAAGGGTATGGGAGAAGGGCAATAGTACCCTAGCTGTATATAAACAAGGGTATGGGAGAAGGGCAATAGTACCCTAGCGCTAGCCTGTTTAAAGTATATACAAGGGTATGGGAGAAGGGCAATAGTACTCTAGCTGTATATATAAAATTATATGGGAGAAGGGCAATAGTACCCTAGCGCTAGCCTGTTTAAAGTATATACAAGGGTATGGGAGAAGGGCAATAGTACCCTAGCTGTAAATATACAAGGGTATGGGAGAAGGGCAATAGTACCCTAGCGCTAGCCTGTTTAAAGTATATACAAGGGTATGGGAGAAGGGCAATAGTACCCTAGCTGTATATATACAAGGGTATGGGAGAAGGGCAATAGTACCCTAGCGCTAGCCTGTTTAAAGTATATACAAGGGTATGGGAGAAGGGCAATAGTACTCTAGCTAGCCTGTTTAAAGTATATACAAGGGTATTGGAGAAGGGCAATAGTACCCTAGCTAGCCTGTTTAAAGTATGTAGACAACAATGAAATTGAAGACATTACAGTACTGACCCCCCAGGGGCCTGAGGGGTGGGGCAAAAAGGGGTCCATTTGGCTATATTCATATTAACGACTTCTTCTCTGGATCTAAGCAATGTGAAAAATTCATATTTTAGTGGTAGCATCCTTATATTAGTTGGCTGGGGGTTCAAATTTATACAAATGATGGGACTGACCCCCCCCCCCTCCAACTTTTAAAAACGATTTTGATCCCCACCCCAAAACTACATAATACAATTGCTTAGCCCTTGCAGACACCCCGACCCAAAACTATACAAAAACACACACAATCATGATATCATCATTGATGTAAGGGTCTAGCCCAGCCCTAGAGACTTTGGTTCTTAGTTGAGCTTTAAAACAGTGAGTTGAGATGCCCACCCATTCACCAATATTTAATTTATACAGATTTGCTTTAATTAGAATTATTTGGGTCTGTCCCTGCCCATAGCATCTTTTCTTAAAAATATTTTACCATGATTACCTTGATATCAATTTATCCAGGAGAGCCATACAGGCCCTCTGGGCCTCTTGTTTCTGTCATCAGCGTTGCCTTATAAAAGTTTTTATTGCAAAGGGTGGTGGAGTGACGGGTAATAGTTAGCCATTGGCTTACAGTTATAGTTATCCCTGCCCAATGAAGTTGGTGGGGATATACAGTCAAATGGGTTCTGTCTGTCCTTTTGTCGTCCGTCTGGGTTGTTTTCCGCACGATATCATTTGAAGGAATGATGGGATTTTAATAAAACTTGCTTGTTAGACTTATTACCTAAACCCCTCGCTCAATTTTGTTTATTGGCAAATTCTGGGCATATTTAATGAGGCTGCTGTGACCTGATTGGCTGATTGCTTTCTGCAGGATATCTTTTGAAGGAATAATCGGAATTTGATGAAACTGGCTTGATAGACTTATCACCTAAACACCTCACTCCAGTTAGATTATCAGCATATTCCACTCATATTTAATGAGACTGCTGTGACCTGGTTCGCTGATTGCTTTCGTACGATATCTTTTGAAGGGATGATCTGATTTTGATGAAACTTGCTGGGTTGACTTATTATACCTAAACCCCTCACTTAAGTTCTTTATCAGTATGTTACGTGCATAGTTAATGAGGCTGCTGTGACCTGATTGGCTGATTGGTTATTGCACGATATCTTTTGAAGGAATGATTGGATTTTGATGAAACTTGCTTGGTAGAATTTTTACCAGAACCCCTCACTGCTAATATTGGGTATATTAAATGAGGCTGCTGTTTTGATGCGTTATACCAACTTTATTTTCATGTATTTTGCATATTTGCATTGGGCAGTGGATCTTGACGACTATGTCCTTGTCATAATTTTATTTGTCTGGGGCTCTTGTGACTTGTCCAACTTTATGTACAATTATGTGTTTAATATCTGTATCATTACAGGACGGCAGAAGAGGAGGAAGACGATGTGAGGGTTTATCGTAATAAAGGGAAAAATCAGAGGAAAAAGTTAAACCTGCTGTCATCACTACAGGAGTATCACAGGTAGATACCTTAACATTGTACTCATTTACCCCTGGAACTTGTAATTAATCATTTGATGAGTTAACATTGCAGATTATTTCTTTTAATGTCTTTTTAAAACAGTATATCTAGTGTTATGTCTACTATCGTGTGCTGTACATGTATCCTTACATTTTGCCAACTTGTTCATCAGTGAAGATAAATCATCTGTCAATAAATGCAGTTTAAAGAGCAAATTGTAATGCGAAAACATTGAATTGATCTGCAACACAAAGGTAAAGTTTTGTTAGCTCTCCAGCTCGAAGGGCAGGTGAGCTTAATCCCTACTACCGGTAGTTCCGAACCACATAGCAGAATTCAACCAAATTTGGCCAGAAACTTCCTTGGGTGAAGGGGATTCAATTTCAATTTTGTATCCCCCCCCCCCCCCCCCCCCCCACACCTCCCTTTGGGCTTGAGAGGTTGGGCCCAATAGGGAAAATATAAAAAATCACTTTCTTCTTAAACAGGATATTATCCAAATTTGATCTCGAGTATGCTTGGGTGAAGGGGAATTAATTTTGTATAAACTGACCCCCTGGAGCCTGAGGAGCTGGGCTCAATAGGGAAAAAATGTCTTCATAGTCCTACTTCTTCTTCTTTAGAAATGACAGGTTATTGTCCAAATTTATTTGAAGCATCCTTTGTTGAATTGGATACCTTTGTAAAATGGGGGTCTGACACTCTTGGGCCTGAGAGGTAGGGTCCAATAGAGGAAATGTTGAAAATTCCTCATAATCCTTCTTCTGATGAAGGAATAACTGAAAGCTGTCCTAATTTAATGTGAACCAATGGTGGGTCTGACCCCCTTGGGGACTGAGTGGTAGGACTGAAAATGGGAAATTCTCAAAAATCTACAAAAAAAACAACAAAAAAACGGAATTGTCATGATCAAGATAAATGTCTACATTTGGTATGTAGCATCCCTAGGTGAAGAGGAATTCAATTTGCATAAACAGTGGGTCTGACACCCCTTAGGGCCTTGAATAGGTTGGCTCGATAGGGAAAACAGTAAGTTTGGGAGGGGGGGGGGGGGGGGCAGAAGGATAGAGTCTGATAGGGGAAATGTAGTTAAAATTCTTCAAAATCTTTCTTCTTAAAAATGACAGGAACAAGTCAATTTTTCTATGTTGGTTTTAATACAACTGTATTAAGATGAGCAATACAGGCCCTCTGGTCCTCTTGGTTATAGTGCAGTGTGGTCGGGTGGTGCAGTGGATAGCGCACTTGCCTTTCACCAAGCTGGCAGAGGTTCGATTTCCCGAGCTGATGTGAAAAGGTATGGGGTCACCTGTCCGACCACGTGGGTTTTCGCCGGGTACTCCGGTTTCCTCCCACAATAAGACCCGTCGCGCGCTAACATCCGGGCCAACAAGAGTGATTTATATAAGTTGGATAACTTGTTTTATAATTGTTGTAAAACAAATAAATGTTATAATAAAAATTATTTAATATTTTATCTTCTACAGGGAAGAGGAAGAGAGGTCCACAAAAGACATCAGTCAAGAAAAAAAGAAGAAGAAAAGGCAGAAGAAAAAAAACAAGAAAGCAAAAGAGTCTGCCTCAAGTGTAACAGTAACAGAAAATGTAAATTCATTTGATGGGAAAAGGAAAGCTGTGGTAGATGAATCTCCGCCAAAAAAGAAGATTAAACTAGATGAAAGCCCAATGAAGCTAGATAAAAACCAAGTAAAGATATATAAAATCCCTGTGGAGCATGAGAAAAGTACAACAAAGCTTGATGATGATCCACTGAAACTAAATGAAGGAGAATCAAAGCTTAGAAAAGGTTTGTTAAATGACAAATCTATAAGAATGAAAAAAGAGAAGAAAAAAGTGAAGTCTGTATCTTCTAAAAATGAAAAAGATAAAAAGGACATGAGTGCTTCATCAAGGAGAAATGTAAGTTTTCAGAGTGAATCGGTGGGGATAACAGATTGTGATATCTCTGAGGACAATGGGAGTGCTGGGATTGCTGGCCGGACACGGGAAAGCTCCAGCAGTAATCCTGGTGCTGGGACTGCTGGCCGGACACGGGAAAGCTCCAGCAGTAATCCTGGTGCTGGGACTGCTGGCCAGACACGAGAAAGCTCCAGCAGTAATCCTGGTGCTGGGACTGCTGGCCAGACAGGGGAAAGCTCCAGCAGTACTCCTGGTGCTGGGACTGCTGGCCAGACACGAGAAAGCTCCAGCAGTACTCCTGGTGGTGGGACTGCTGACCTGCAGACAGGGGAAAGCTCCAGCAGTACTCCTGTGACACCAGCTGGTGAAAGTGGGACAGCCAGTGGTTCTTCAGGAGAAAAAGAGAAACTGTCAAAAAGGAAGAGAAAAAACAGGAAGAAAAAACTTAATAAAGGTGCAGAAAATGACACTTGTGACAAACCTCCCACCAAAACACAAAAGACAAAAAAATGGAAAAATAAACTGAACATAAAGAAGCCAACAATGACTGATGAAAGACTACTGGCTTATGGTATTGACCCAAAAAAATATAAATATATGCAACTAAAAAAATATGCTTATGAGGAATCCTGAGATAGGAACTATTGTGAGTGTGCGTTAGGGTGTGGGTGATTCTACAGAAGCTCTCTCTTGTGAGTGTGAGTGCATGTGGGCATCTAATGGTCCTACAGAGACTGCCTGATGGGTGTCCAAGTGTGAAGGCAAGGTCTCCAATGGTCCTACAGAGACTTTGCCTGATGGGTATAAAGTGTGAGGGCAAGGTCTCGAATGGTCCTGAAGAGATTTTGCCTGATTGGTATCCAAGTGTGAGGGCAAGGTCTCCAATGGTCCTACAGAGACTTTGCCTGATGGGTATAAAGTGTGAGGGCAAGGTCTCCAATGGTCCTACAGAGACTTTGCCTGATGGGTATAAAGTGTGAGGGCAAGGTCTCCAATGGTCCTACAGAGACTTTGCCTGATGGGTATAAAGTGTGAGGACAAGGTCTCCAATGGTCCTACAGACTTTGCCTGATGGGTATAAAGTGTGAGGGCAAGGTCTCCAATGGTCCTACAGAGACTTTGCCTGATGGGTATAAAGTGTGAGGGCAAGGTCTCCAATGGTCCTACAGAGACTTTGCCTGATGGGTATAAAGTGTGAGGGCAAGGTCTCCAATGGTCCTAAAGAGATTTTGCCTGATGGGTATAAAGTGTGAGGGCAAGGTCTCCAATGGTCCTAAAGAGATTTTGCCTGATGGGTATAAAGTGTGAGGGCAAGGTCTTCAATGGTCCTACAGAAGTTTTTTCTGGTGAGTGTTTGGGAAAGGCCGTCGATGGTTCTGCCTTGATGGCTGGTACAGTGTTCTTGGTATAATTAATTATACAAGTTTTATCCTCACTCAATAGGGCACATTTTGAATGTACATGTATACATGTATGTTACTGTTATATGTGTTGCTGTATGGGTTTGAGTGGTCAGATGGAGCAGTGGATAGAGCACAGTTGACAGTCAATTCACATCAGACTCGAATAATAGGTTACCTGACATAACCTCACTAACCATTGGGGTTTTCTTCATTTCCTCCCACATAAGTCAATACCCTCTTTGCATTTCCATTCTGTGCAATAAGAGTTATTGAAAAAGGTTTTGAAAAACTTATTACATAATTATGATGAAATAGATATTGCGTCACGTTTTTGACCATTTTTCGTATATGTATTGTATATTTTAGTCATCTTCCAGTATAAAATCATTCACCCCCCACCTCAAATTCTATAACGAACTATCACAATCTTTGAAATGGAAGAGAGTTTAATACCAAAAAGTATTATAGAGGTCCAAATATGTCAACCAAAACAGATTGTCTGAAAACCCTTCTTATTTTTAACTGTGACTGCTAATAATAATGTATAGCCACCCTTTGACCATAATGATTAAAATCAATTGCCAGCAGCACTGCTGTAGGGGGTAGGTTTTTGGGCCAGAGAATTGTTACCTACTGGTAGGTAGGTGATATTTTACCTCTGTCTGCCGTGTCTGGTCCTTTTTTGACCGAGAACAGCAAGCATTGTGTGTTGGTGTATATCTAAGGGAGTAGTGTCTATATCTGACATTTAGTTCTTTCGTGAAAAAAAGGTGTGTAATTAATGTAATATTTCAATTTACTAGTTAATGCCATTTCCCAGTTTTAGTTTTTAAAAATTCAGCAATTAAAGTTTATAGAATATGTATAAGAATGTTGAAAAAAAAATTTACTTCATATTTGTTGTAAATTTACCATTCAGTTGAAAGATCCCATAACAGTTTATACATTAGTTAGATCTGTTCAGGTTATATTTGTTAAGTTTGAGATAAAGACTTCCTTTACAAAGTAATGAAAACATGGGAGCTCTATGTTCTACTGATTTCTACCAATCATTAAGCATATGTTCGTGCCACATTAAGAAAAATCTTCGTGTTGCCTCCAATAAACACTTATAAATACAAAAAAGTTGATTGAAACAGATTTAAGTTTGTTAAAACGGGAAAAAAGGATTTTGTTCAAAACATTAATGTTGACCCAGATATGTTAATTAGAAAAATAAGATACAGGGAAATCCCGAGATGATTATATGTTTTAAAGAATAAAATAAATGAACAAATATTATTAGTGTTTCTTCTATTTCCCTGGACAAAGAGGATTTAAAATAAATCTTCAAATTAATAGGATTGCATCCTCAATGATGAAGTTAGGAGTCCATCTCCATCTATATGATCAGGAATGGAGGGATTTTATCTAGAACATCCTTGGACAAGGGCAAGTCATGAATTTGGTTAATCTTAGAATGTTTAGACTAAGCCGTTGAGCAATTTTGTTAATTAGAATTGTGCCCCTCCCCCGTTCTACATAGAAGAATTTCCTTAACTTGAGTATTCTTGTACTTTTATGACTAGGATTTCTCACCTTGTACTTTTATGACCAGGATTTCTCACCATGCTCTCATAAATGCATTTGCCCCAAAAAATCAGTGATATTTATTGAGAATATTGCCAACGCGTGAGAACGAAATAGTAGATTATAGTTTCGCCATTTAGGAACACGTACATGTACTGAAATTTTCTCTTTAAACATTTTCAATATTAATTCAGTTAATAAAAAGTAATCGCTTTTCACTGAAAAGGTTGCAAGGTTTGATTGCGATTGATGAGAAGTGAAAGTAAATAGTTTTTAGCTCACCTGACCAAAGGTAGGACGATGCGTCTATTCCAACGAGTGTATTATGTATTTTATAAATCATTGCAAGTTTGATGTTGTTTCTGCGTGTTTCCAGTGTCTAGGTTATGGGGTCATTTCAACAAGTACGATCAGGAAAACACACGGCAGACAAAATCCTTGCGATCTATCCATTTATTTCTGCATGTGTACGCTCTGTGTTCGATGTAATCTCGTATGACCTTCGATGTGGACGCTCTATCTGCGTCCTATACGCTCTTTCGACGCTCAACATACGCTTTAGCTGCGTTTATTCACTCTATCTAAACACGACCTATGTTCGATCTATCCGATCAGCCTGCAACATAGTGACCTTGCGGCGATCTTTATTCGCAAGCACACGTTCTCAACCGACCAAGTCTCAATCTTGGCCGATCAAGCTGCGTATGAGTTACAACATACACTCAATCTATACGACTTCAATGCGATTTGAACGTTCTTGCCTCGATCTGTACGCTCGATTATAGGTCTTTTCCCGACCGATTCTCGCCCGAGCGACGCGTAGATTTGTTATAATCACCCGGATTCACGTGCGATCAACTATGACTGTATCAAAACGTGCGGCGATCGGTCGCCGATCATAAGTTTTTGCCCTGCCTCGTAAAAGAAACATTAACGCTAACGTTTAAATCATGCTATGTTATATGCATCGCAATTACCTGAAATTGCAACAAGACTCGCTGATTATGCTTACCATGCTAAATATGAAGAGAAAAAGGTAAACTATGAAGCAATATAAGGTCGCAACTTAAGCGAGGGTCGATCTTTATTTTTTGAAGCTGAAGGGCACCTTAATACAGGTCGCGCGCCTCGAGGCTTGATCGTAAAAGAGCGAAAAAGCGAAGCTAAATCGCATGGATCCAGCAAGTTTTGAGCTACACGACCATGCGCGCAATCAGTTTTCGCTCGAGAAGACTGAGCTTCGCTCATCCCCGCTCTAGGCTCAATAATCGCCCGACAAATACATCCTTTTCTCGACCTTGCTCGCTCTTTGGACGCTTTCTGTGCGAAAGATCAAGGCTAAGTCTTCCGGGAAATTTCTCGGTGAAATGTCCCCTTTAAGGTGTTCTCACATCGAAGACACACTGGATGTGTTATGTTGTCGGGCTGTAATATATCGAGCAGATCTTCATTGAACTCTTTCTAGTAGGTTTATATATTTGATGGTGTTCGGTGACCATACTCATAGGCGGATCCAGAGGGTGTCACTTTATAATAACAGTGTGATAGATTTTAACCAATTTAATTAGGTTTACATCAGAATTAAGTAGAGTTTCCAGAAGTCTGGGTTCAGCTGCATTTAATACGGTATTTTACGTTTTAGAGATGTTGTAAGTTGGAGCTTATTAACGACGTCACATTTTATATGATATTAACATTGAGACAACTAGTGGAAACGTCCAGTTCACAAATTTCAGTTCTGTTTATAATACCACAACAACAAAGCATACAGACTATATCTGCACTAAAAATTTGTTTTGGAAACTCTAGTCAAGTATGAAATTTACAAAACAAAATGAAATCGGCCAAGCTGTTACTACATGATGACATTTTCAAAATTGATGGAAATACACTGAAGTCAACAGGAAAATTTAGGCGCGACAATTCTTATGGCCAGCAACTGTAGACTATTCTTATCTTATAAATTTGTTTTCTGGATTATTTCACCGATCCTCGCGGCATAGGATAATAGTGAAATCGGATTCCAGAATTGTAAAATCGAGAATCGAACTAAATCTAACAAACCAACACGCCAATTAATTGAGTGTAACATAATAGGTCTGACAATTAACTATCCCCTCCCCACCTCTTCCGTGTTTCTTTCTCCTCGGAATTTGGCTAATATTGAACCAAAGACGACATACGAGGGGTGTTTGAAAACATTTGTAAATTACCTGTTTTCTCAGAACGCTTGAATGCATTTTCTAGTTACCTTCAAAAATATTCCCCTTTAACTTGAACACTCCGTTTCAATCTACGAATCCCCTTTTTGAAGCACTTTTCATACTCCTCTTTGGGTACACTAACCAAAACCAGGTAAACTGCAGATCCAAGCTCACTTCTGAACCTATATCTCCTGTCAGCCATTGGTACTCTGTGTACGTTTCTGATAGTTTCTCCGCCATTGGTACCCTGTGTACGTTTCTGATAGTTTCTCCGCCATTGGTACCCTGTGTACGTTTCTGATAGTTTCTCAGCCATTGGTACTCTGTGTACGTTTCTGACAGTTTCTCAGCCATTGGTACTTTGTGTACGTTTCTGATAGTTTCTCAGCCATTGGTACCCTGTGTACGTTTCTGATAGTTTCTCAGCCATTGGTACCCTGTGTACGTTTCTGATAGTTTCTCAGCCATTGGTACCCTGTGTACGTTTCTGATAGTTTCTCAGCCATTGGTACTCTGTGTACGTTTCTGATAGTTTCTCAGCCATTGGTACCCTGTGTACGTTTCTGATAGTTTCTCAGCCATTGGTACTCTATGTACGTTTCTGATAGTTTCTCAGCCATTGGTACCCTGTGTACGTTTCTGATAGTTTCTCAGCCATTGGTACTCTGTGTACGTTTCTGACAGTTTCTCAGCCATTGGTACTTTGTGTACGTTTCTGACAGTTTCTCAGCCATTGGTACCCTGTGTACGTTTCTGATAGTTTCTCAGCCATTGGTACTCTGTGTACGTTTCTGATAGTTTCTCAGCCATTGGTACCCTGTGTACGTTTCTGATAGTTTCTCAGCCATTGGTACTCTGTGTACGTTTCTGATAGTTTCTCAGCCATTGATACTCTGTGTACGTTTCTGATAGTTTCTCAGCCATTGGTACTCAGTGTACGTTTCTGATAGTTTCTCAGCCATTGGTACTCAGTGTACGTTTCTGATAGTTTCTCAGCCTTTGGTACCCTGTGTACGTTCTGATAGTTTCTCAGCCATTGATACCCTGTGTACGTTTCTGATAGTTTCTCAGCCATTGGTACTCTGTGTACGTTTCTGATAGTTTCTCAGCCATTGGTACTCTGTGTACGTTTCTGATAATTTCTCAGCCATTGGTACTCTGTGTACGTTTCTGATAGTTTCTCAGCCATTGGTACTCTGTGTACGTTTCTGCTCGACGGTGAGTAAATGTGGGATCCAACGAGCACTTTTTTTCTTACCTTGAGAATTTTCTTCGGAAAGAAGAGAACAGATGCGTAACCCAAGTTTGTCATTCGTGCTAGCTGTCTAACCGTATAACGCGCGTCTTTCTCAACGATTTACTTGATTTTATTGACTTTCAATTTGTTGGTAACCACAGACTTAAGTCTTCTTGGGAAAGGGACCTCTGACTGATTCGTGACTAGAATGAATTAAGTAAACCATAGTAAACTGTGGAAAATGACATTCGTTTATCCCCATAAGCAACATATATTTTTGACAGTCAGTCCCACCTTAATTACAGCGGTTTTTTTCTATCAATTTTCTAACCATTTCGACACAGTGTATATATCAAGGGACTCCATGCAATGGCTGTTGAGGTGAACCCCATAAAACTTCTCATTAATTAACACCGTAGTACAAATATTGACACCGTAGTACAAATATTGAAAGCTTGGCTAGCCTCCAAGGAAACTTACCAGAAAACTTTAACTAGAAAGACAAACAGACGGAAGGACAGACCGGGGGATTCCAGAACTCTTCGATGACCTTTGTTGGAAGCGAAGCGTACGATAGACAATGCATCACCAGGTGTAGGTAGCCTTCATAAAACACATGTGTTATTTCTGTTTGATGTTTACAGTGTTTGACGTCTCAGCTTATCATACAGCCAGCGAATAGAGTGATAGGGTAACAGTGACCCTAGGTTACACCATTCATGTATCAACTAGTCCGAACCTGTAATCAGTACCATAGAAATGACAGTACTGCAACGTTTAATAGATGATTCTAACGTGTAAAAACCGCCACATCATAACATCAATGTGTCTTTGCTGCACTGCTGCTACAATGATCACTTTTACTTGTTAGTTTGTTTTCTATCTCACACAGACGTTAAGCTTAGTTCAAAACAGCATGAATACCGATACTTTAACAATAGTATATATATTTCATCTCTTCCACGAAATTTCCATAAATTCAGTCTCAAACCAGTTGGTAGCTATATGACCGTTTTACCGTTGTTCCATGTTCAGTTTAACCCTTACTCCTGGAAATAAGTTCTTGGTAACCATTTACACTAGGTCACTTTTACATTACCTCATATCCTTCAGTAGTTTATAAACACTCGTATTATATTTACATTGTATGTCTTCCTTTGCATGAAGGTAGATCTAGAAAAATTAGTTTCTTTCCTTCTGATCCTGTTTTTCTGATTCTTCTAAAGATTTCTTGTCCTGGTATACCTTTTACATCACCAAAGACATATCTTGACTAAACTTGCAATTTACTTGCATGATCTGTAGCCAACATGCAGTGCACTGCTATTAAGATAACTCCGACTGAAGGTTATCGGATGAAAGGCAATGGTCAACTTTACACTTCTCAACTGCTAAACATTTACCGCAGTTGGTTTGTATTAAACAGGTCCTTCCGGACGTACCATTGGTGTTGTTTGGGTGAGATAACAGAATGGGACCATTACGGACGTACCATTGGTTTTGTTTGGGTGAGATAACAGAAGTGGACCATTATGGATGTACCATTGGTCTTGTTTGGGTGAGATAACAGAGTGGGGTCCTACCGGACGTACATTGGTCTTGTTTGGGTGAGATAACAGAATGAGGTCATTACGGACGTATCGTTGGTCTTGTTTGGGTGAGATAACAAAGTGGGGTCCTACCGGACGCACCTTTGGTCTTGTTTGGGTGAGATAACAGAATGAGGTCATTACGGACGTATCGTTGGTCTTGTTTGGGTGAGATAACAAAGTGGGGTCCTACCGGACGCACCTTTGGTCTTGTTTGGGTGAGATAACAGAATGAGGTCATTACGGACGTATCGTTGGTCTTGTTTGGGTGAGATAACAGAGTGGGGTCCTACCGGACGTACCATTGGTCTTGTTTGGGTGAGATAACAGAGGAAGGTCCTACCGGACGTACCACTGGTCTTGTGTGGGTGAGATAACAGAGTGGGGTCCTACCGGACGCACCTTTGGTCGTGTTTGGGTGAGATACTGAGAGAGGCCATTACAGGCGTACCATTTGTCTTGTTTTGGTGAGATAACAGAGTGGGGTCCTACCGGACGTACCATTGGTCTTGTTTGGGTGAAATGACAGAGGGAGGTCCTACAAGACGTATCACTGGTATTGTTTGGATAAGATACAGAGTGGGGTCCTACCGGACGTATCACTTGTATTGTTTGGTTGAGATAACAGAGTGGGGTCCTACCGGACGTACCATTGGTCTTGTTTTGGTGAGATAACAGAGTGGGGTCCTTCCGGACGTACCATTGGTCTTGTTTTGGTGAGATAACAGAGTGGGGTCCTACCGGACGTACCATTGGTCTTGTTTTGGTGAGATAACAGAGTGGGGTCCTACCGGACGTACCATTGGTCTTGTTTTGGTGAGATAACAGAGTGGGGTCCTACCGGACGCACCATTGGTCTTGTTTGGGTGAAATGACAGAGGGAGGTCCTACAAGACGAATCACTGGTATTATTTGGATGAGATAACAGAGTGGGGTCCTACCGGACGTATCACTGGTCTTGTTTGGGTGAGATAACAGAATATGACCATTACGGACGTACCATTGATCTTGTTTGGGTGAGATAACAGAATGGGGTCTTACCGGACGTATCACTTGTATTGTTTGGGTGAGATAACAGAGGGAGGTCCTACCGGACGTATCACTGGTATTGTTTGGGTAAGATAACAGAGTGGGGTCCTACCGGACGTACCATTGGTCTTGTTTGGGTGAGATAAAAGAATGAGGTCATTACGGACGTACCATTGGTCTTGTTTGGGTGAGATAACAGAGTGGGGTCCTTCCGGACGTACCATTGCTCGTGTTTGGGTGAGATAACAGAGTGGGACCATTACGGACGTACCATTGGTCTTGTTTGGGTGAGATAACAGAGTGGGACCATTACGGACGTACCACTGGTCTTGTTTGGGTGAGATAACAGAATTGGACCATTACGGACGTACCATTGGTCTTGTTTGGGTGAGATAACAGAGTGGGGTCCTACCGGACGTATCACTGGTATTGTTTGGGTGAGATAACAGAGTGGGGTCCTTCCGGACGTACCATTGGTATTGTTTGGGTGAGATAACAGAATGGGACCATTACGGACGTACCAATGGTCTTGTTTGGGTGAGATAACAGAGTGGGACCATTACGGACGTACCACTGGTCTTGTTTGGGTGAGATAACAGAGTGGGACCATTACGGACGTACCATTGGTCTTGTTTGGGTGAGATAACAGAATGGGACCATTACGGACGTACCAATGGTCTTGTTTGGGTGAGATAACAGAGTGGGACCATTACGGACGTACCACTGGTCTTGTTTGGGTGAGATAACAGAATGGGACCATTACGGACGTACCATTGGTCTTGTTTGGGTGAGATAACAGAGTGGGACCATTACGGACGTACCACTGGTCTTGTTTGGGTGAGATAACAGAGTGGGGTCCTACCGGACGTATCACTGGTCTTGTTTGGGTGAGATAACAAAGTGGGGTCCTACCGGACGTATCACTGGTATTGTTTGGGTGAGATAACAAAGTGGGGTCTTACCAGACGTACCATTGGTCTTGTTTGGATGAGATAACAGAGTGGGGTCCTTCCGGACGTATCACTGGTCTTGTTTGGGTGAGATAACAGAGTGGGGTCCTTCCGGACGTACCACTGGTATTGTTTGGGTGAGATAACAGAATTGGACCATTACGGACGTACCACTGGTCTTGTTTGGGTGAGATAACAGAATTGGACCATTACGGACGTACCACTGGTCTTGTTTGGGTGAGATAACAGAATTGGACCATTACGGACGTACCATTGGTCTTGTTTGGGTGAGATAACAGAGTGGGGTCCTACCGGACGTACCACTGGTATTGTTTGGGTGAGATAACAAAGTGGGGTCCTACCGAACGTATCATTGGTCTTGTTTGGGTGAGATAACAGAGCGGGGTCCTACCGGACGTACCACTGGTATTGTTTGGGTGAGATAACAAAGTGGGGTCCTACCGGACGTATCACTGGTATTGTTTGGGTGAGATAACAAAGTGGATTTTTACCGGACGTACCATTGATCTTGTTTGGGTGAGATAACAGAGGGAGGTCCTACCGGACGTATCACTGGTCTTGTTTGGGTGAGATAACAGAGTGGGGTCCTTCCGGACGTATCACTGGTATTGTTTGGGTGAGATAACAGAGTGGGGTCCTACCGGACGTACCACTGGTCTTGTTTGGGTGAGATAACAGAGTGGGGTCCTTCCGGACGTATCACTGGTCTTGTTTGGGTGAGATAACAGAGGGAGGTCCTACCGGACGTATCACTGGTCTTGTGTGGGTGAGATAACAAAGTGGGGTCTTACCGGACGTATCACTGGTCTTGTTTGGGTGAGATAACAGAGTGGGGTCCTACCGGACGTACCACTGGTCTTGTTTGGGTGAGATAACAGAACGGGGTCCTTCCGGACGTACAATTGGTCTTGTTTGGGTGAGATAACAGAGTGGGGTCCTACCGGACATATCACTGGTATTGTTTGGGTGAGATAACAGAGTACCTTTACTGACAGGTAGACTGTTGTTGTGTTTACCTTTACTGGTAGATAGACTGTTGTTGGGTTTACCTTTACTGATAGGTAGACTGTTGCTGTGTTTAGACCTCTCCCGATAGGTAAACTATTGTTGTGTTTACCTTTACTGACAGGTAGACTGTTGCTGTGTTTACACCTCTCCCGATAGGTAAACTATTGTTATGTTTACCTTTACTGACAGGTAGACTGTTGTTGTGTTTACACCTCTCCCGATAGGTAAACTATTGTTGTGTTTACCTTTACTGACAGGTAGACTGTTGTTGTGTTTACACCTCTCCCGATAGGTAAACTATTGTTGTGTTTACCTTTACTGATAGGTAGACTGTTGTTGTGTTTACACCTCTCCCGATAGGTAAACTATTGTTGGATTTACCCTAAACTGACAGGTAGACTGTTGTTGTGTTTACACCTCTCCCGATAGGTAAACTATTGTTGTGTTTACCTTTACTGACAGGTAGACTGTTGTTGTGTTTACAACTCTCCCGATAGGTAAACTATTGTTGTGTTTACCTTTACTGATAGGTAGACTGTTGTTTTGTTTACACCTCTCCCGATAGGTAAACTATTGTTGGATTTACCTTAAACTGACAGGTAGACTGTTGTTGTGTTTACACCTCTCCCGATAGGTAAACTATTGTTGGATTTACCCTAAACTGACAGGTAGACTGTTGTTGTGTTTACACCTCTCCTGATAGGTAAACTATTGTTGTGTTTACACCTCTCCCGATAGGTAAACTATTGTTGGATTTACCTTAAACTGACAGGTAGACTGTTGTTGTGTTTACACCTCTCCCGATAGGTAAACTATTGTTGTGTTTACCTTTACTGACAGGTAGACTGTTGTTGTGTTTACACCTCTCCCGATAGGTAAACTATTGTTGGATTTACCTTAAACTGACAGGTAGACTGTTGTTGTGTTTACACCTCTCCCGATAGGTAAACTATTGTTGTGTTTACCTTTACTGACAGGTAGACTGTTGTTGTGTTTACAACTCTCCCGATAGGTAAACTATTGTTGTGTTTGCCTTTACTGACAGGTAGACTGTTGTTGTGTTAACACCTCTCCCGATAGGTAAACTATTGTTGGATTTACCTTAAACTGACAGGTAGACTGTTGTTGTGTTTACACCTCTCCCGATAGGTAAACTATTGTTGTGTTTACCTTTACTGACAGGTAGACTGTTGTTGTGTTTAAAACTCTCCCGATAGGTAAACTATTGTTGTGTTTACCTTTACTGACAGGTAGACTGTTGCTGTGTTTACACCTCTCCTGATAGGTTAACTATTGTTGTGTTTACCTTTACTGACAAGTAGACTGTTGTTGTGTTTACAACTCTCCCGATAGGTAAACTATTGTTGTGTTTACCTTTTCTGACAGGTAGACTGTTGTTGTGTTTACAACTCTCCCGATAGGTAAACTATTGTTGGATTTACCCTAAACTGACAGGTAGACTGTTGTTGTGTTTACACCTCTCCTGATAGGTAAACTATTGTTGTGTTTACACCTCTCCCGATAGGTAAACTATTGTTGGATTTACCTTAAACTGACAGGTAGACTGTTGTTGTGTTTACACCTCTCCCGATAGGTAAACTATTGTTGTGTTTACCTTTACTGACAGGTAGACTGTTGTTGTGTTTACACCTCTCCCGATAGGTAAACTATTGTTGGATTTACCTTAAACTGACAGGTAGACTGTTGTTGTGTTTACACCTCTCCCGATAGGTAAACTATTGTTGTGTTTAACTTTACTGACAGGTAGACTGTTGTTGTGTTTACAACTCTCCCGATAGGTAAACTATTGTTGTGTTTGCCTTTACTGACAGGTAGACTGTTGTTGTGTTAACACCTCTCCCGATAGGTAAACTATTGTTGGATTTACCTTAAACTGACAGGTAGACTGTTGTTGTGTTTACACCTCTCCCGATAGGTAAACTATTGTTGTGTTTACCTGTACTGACAGGTAGACTGTTGTTGTGTTTAAAACTCTCCCGATAGGTAAACTATTGTTGTGTTTACCTTTACTGACAGGTAGACTGTTGCTGTGTTTACACCTCTCCTGATAGGTTAACTATTGTTGTGTTTACCTTTACTGACAAGTAGACTGTTGTTGTGTTTACAACTCTCCCGATAGGTAAACTATTGTTGTGTTTACCTTTTCTGACAGGTAGACTGTTGTTGTGTTTACAACTCTCCCGATAGGTAAACTATTGTTGTGTTTACCTTTACTGACAAGTAGACTGTTGTTGTGTTTACAACTCTCCCGATAGGTAAACTATTGTTGTGTTTACCTTTTCTGACAGGTAGACTGTTGTTGTGTTTACACCTCTCCCGATAGGTAAACTATTGTTGGATTTACCTTAAACTGACAGATAGACTGTTGTTGTGTTTACACCTCTCCCGATAGGTAAACTATTGTTGTGTTTACCTTTACTGACAGGTAGACTGTTGTTGTGTTTATAACTCTCCCGATAGGTAAACTATTGTTGGATTTACCTTAAACTGACAGGTAGACTGTTGTTGTGTTTATACCTCTCCCGATAGGTAAACTATTGTTGTGTTTACCTTTACTGACAGGTAGACTGTTGCTGTGTTTACACCTCTCCCGAAAGGTAAACTATTGTTGTGTTTACCTTTACTGACATGTAGACTGTTGTTGTGTTTACAACTCTCCCGATAGGTAAACTATTGTTGTGTTTACCTTTGTTGACAGGTAGACTGTTATTGTGTTTACACCTCTCCCGATAGGTTAACTATTGTTGTGTTTATCTTTACTGACAGGTAGACTGTTGCTTTGTTTTTACCCCTCTCCCGATAGGTAAACTATTGTTGTGTTTACCTTTACTGACAGGTAGACTGTTGCTGTGTTTACACCTCTCCTGATAGGTAAACTATTGTTGTGTTTGCCTTTACTGACAGGTAGACTGTTGTTGTGTTTACAGCTCTCCCGATAGGTAAACTATTGTTGTGTCTACCTTTACTGACAGGTTGACTGTTGCTGTGTTTACACCTCTCCCGATAGGTAAACTGTTGTTGTGTTTACCGTTACTGACAGGTAGACTGTTGCTGTGTTTACACCTCTCCCGATAGGTAAACTATTGTTGTGTTTACCTTTACTGACAGGTAGACTGTTGCTGTGTTTACACCTCTCCCGATAGGTAAACTATTGTTGGATTTACCTTAAACTGACAGGTAGACTGTTGTTGTGTTTACACCTCTCCCGATAGGTAAACTATTGTTGTGTTTACCTTTACTGACAGGTAGACTGTTGTTGTGTTTACACCTCTCCCGATAGGTAAACTATTGTTGTGTTTATCTTTACTGACAGGTAGACTGTTGCTGTGTTTACACCTCTCCCGATAGGTTAACTATTGTTGTGTTTACCGTTACTGACAGGTAGACTGTTGCTGTGTTTACACCTCTCCCGATAGGTAAACTATTGTTGTGTTTATCTTTACTGACAGGTAGACTGTTGCTGTGTTTACACCTCTCCCGATAGGTAAACTATTGTTATGTTTACCTTTACTGACAGGTAGACTGTTGTTGTGTTTACACCTCTCCCGATAGGTAAACTATTGTTGTGTTTACCTTTACTGACAGGTAGACTGTTGTTGTGTTTACCTTTACTGGTAGATAGACTGTTGTTGGGTTTACCTTTACTGATAGGTAGACTGTTGCTGTGTTTAGACCTCTCCCGATAGGTAAACTATTGTTGTGTTTACCTTTACTGACAGGTAGACTGTTGCTGTGTTTACACCTCTCCCGATAGGTAAACTATTGTTATGTTTACCTTTACTGACAGGTAGACTGTTGTTGTGTTTACACCTCTCCCGATAGGTAAACTATTGTTGTGTTTACCTTTACTGACAGGTAGACTGTTGTTGTGTTTACACCTCTCCCGATAGGTAAACTATTGTTGTGTTTACCTTTACTGATAGGTAGACTGTTGCTGTGTTTACACCTCTCCCGATAGGTAAACTATTGTTGGATTTACCCTAAACTGACAGGTAGACTGTTGTTGTGTTTACACCTCTCCCGATAGGTAAACTATTGTTGTGTTTACCTTTACTGACAGGTAGACTGTTGTTGTGTTTACAACTCTCCCGATAGGTAAACTATTGTTGTGTTTACCTTTACTGATAGGTAGACTGTTGTTTTGTTTACACCTCTCCCGATAGGTAAACTATTGTTGGATTTACCTTAAACTGACAGGTAGACTGTTGTTGTGTTTACACCTCTCCCGATAGGTAAACTATTGTTGGATTTACCCTAAACTGACAGGTAGACTGTTGTTGTGTTTACACCTCTCCTGATAGGTAAACTATTGTTGTGTTTACACCTCTCCCGATAGGTAAACTATTGTTGGATTTACCTTAAACTGACAGGTAGACTGTTGTTGTGTTTACACCTCTCCCGATAGGTAAACTATTGTTGTGTTTACCTTTACTGACAGGTAGACTGTTGTTGTGTTTACACCTCTCCCGATAGGTAAACTATTGTTGGATTTACCTTAAACTGACAGGTAGACTGTTGTTGTGTTTACACCTCTCCCGATAGGTAAACTATTGTTGTGTTTACCTTTACTGACAGGTAGACTGTTGTTGTGTTTACAACTCTCCCGATAGGTAAACTATTGTTGTGTTTGCCTTTACTGACAGGTAGACTGTTGTTGTGTTAACACCTCTCCCGATAGGTAAACTATTGTTGGATTTACCTTAAACTGACAGGTAGACTGTTGTTGTGTTTACACCTCTCCCGATAGGTAAACTATTGTTGTGTTTACCTTTACTGACAGGTAGACTGTTGTTGTGTTTAAAACTCTCCCGATAGGTAAACTATTGTTGTGTTTACCTTTACTGACAGGTAGACTGTTGCTGTGTTTACACCTCTCCTGATAGGTTAACTATTGTTGTGTTTACCTTTACTGACAAGTAGACTGTTGTTGTGTTTACAACTCTCCCGATAGGTAAACTATTGTTGTGTTTACCTTTTCTGACAGGTAGACTGTTGTTGTGTTTACAACTCTCCCTATAGGTAAACTATTGTTGTGTTTACCTTTACTGACAAGTAGACTGTTGTTGTGTTTACAACTCTCCCGATAGGTAAACTATTGTTGTGTTTACCTTTTCTGACAGGTAGACTGTTGTTGTGTTTACACCTCTCCCGATAGGTAAACTATTGTTGGATTTACCTTAAACTGACAGATAGACTGTTGTTGTGTTTACACCTCTCCCGATAGGTAAACTATTGTTGTGTTTACCTTTACTGACAGGTAGACTGTTGTTGTGTTTATAACTCTCCCGATAGGTAAACTATTGTTGGATTTACCTTAAACTGACAGGTAGACTGTTGTTGTGTTTATACCTCTCCCGATAGGTAAACTATTGTTGTGTTTACCTTTACTGACAGGTAGACTGTTGCTGTGTTTACACCTCTCCCGAAAGGTAAACTATTGTTGTGTTTACCTTTACTGACATGTAGACTGTTGTTGTGTTTACAACTCTCCCGATAGGTAAACTATTGTTGTGTTTACCTTTGTTGACAGGTAGACTGTTATTGTGTTTACACCTCTCCCGATAGGTAAACTATTGTTGTGTTTATCTTTACTGACAGGTAGACTGTTGCTTTGTTTTTACCCCTCTCCCGATAGGTAAACTATTGTTGTGTTTACCTTTACTGACAGGTAGACTGTTGCTGTGTTTACACCTCTCCTGATAGGTAAACTATTGTTGTGTTTGCCTTTACTGACAGGTAGACTGTTGTTGTGTTTACAGCTCTCCCGATAGGTAAACTATTGTTGTGTCTACCTTTACTGACAGGTTGACTGTTGCTGTGTTTACACCTCTCCCGATAGGTAAACTATTGTTGTGTTTACCGTTACTGACAGGTAGACTGTTGCTGTGTTTACACCTCTCCCGATAGGTAAACTATTGTTGTGTTTACCTTTACTGACAGGTAGACTGTTGCTGTGTTTACACCTCTCCCGATAGGTAAACTATTGTTGGATTTACCTTAAACTGACAGGTAGACTGTTGTTGTGTTTACACCTCTCCCGATAGGTAAACTATTGTTGTGTTTACCTTTACTGACAGGTAGACTGTTGCTGTGTTTACACCTCTCCCGATAGGTAAACTATTGTTGTGTTTGCCTTTACTGGCAGTAAAATATATTGAGCAGAAATCAAGACTCTTGACGTATTCATTGAAATGTAGGATTGTACGTGACAATCAGACATCCTTATCGCTTATATTGGCCTGGTAGACAACAGACACTGTGCATCATCGTATGTAAAAACAGCGATGTGAATGAGTGCATTACATTTCGTGAAGTACGTGTCAGCTAAAAAGAATTTTGTGATTTTTTTCCCTCTCGGACAGAATATGGCGTCATACCTTAACATTCAACGATGAATTATCGTGCAAATATGTTTAAAATGGTCCGAAAAGCTTTAGTGAGATTATTGTTATACGCGTTTATAAAGGTGTCGCTTCTGCCCTTATGATATCAGATAAATAAAATGTAAGTTTTAGTGTTTCAGTACAGGTTAGGTATTTCATACATCAGCTTTCAAATTGTAAACTAAGTTAGATAAACGTCGAAGTTTTTACAGCATAGATACAATCAAGATCATCTAAATAACAGTCCATTTATCATGCCACGTAACCTAACTAACAGTCCATCTATCATGTCACATAAACTAACCAACAGTCCATCTATCATGTCACATAAACTAACCAACAGTCCATCTATCATGTCACATAAACTAACCAACAGTCCATCTATCATGTCACATACATAACCAACAGTCCATCTATCATTTCACATAAACTAACCAACAGTCCATCTATCATGTTACATACATAACAAACAGTCCATCTTCCATGTCAAATACATAACCAACAGTCCATTTATCATGTCACATAAACTAACCAGCAATCCATCTATCATGTCACATAAATAACCAACAGTCCATCTATCATGTCACATAAACTAACCAACAGTCCATCTATCATGTCATATAACCAACAGTCCATCTAGCATGTCACATAAACTAACCAACAGTCCATCTAGCATGTCACATAAACTAACCAACAGTCCATCTATCATGTCACATAAACTAACCAACAGTCCATCTATCATGTCACATAACCAACAGTCCATCTATCATGTCACATACATAATCAACAGTCCAACTATCATGTCACATAACCAACAGTCCATCTATCATGTCACATAACCAACAGTCCATCTATCATGTCACATAAACTAACCAACAGTCCATCTATCATGTCACATAAACTAACCAACAGTCCATCTAGCATGTCACATAAACTAACCAACAGTCCATCTATCATGTCACATAACCAACAGTCCATCTAGCATGTCACATAAACTAACCAACAGTCCATCTATCATGTCACATAACCAACAGTCCATCTATCATGTCACATAAACTAACCAACCGTCTATCTATCATGTCACATAAACTAACCAACAGTCCATCTATCATGTCACATAACCAACAGTCCATCTATCATGTCATATAACCAACAGTCCATCTAGCATGTCACATAAACTAACCAACAGTCCATCTAGCATGTCACATAATCTAACCAACAGTCCATCTAGCATAACACATAAACTAACCAACAGTCCATCTATCATGTCATATAACCAACAGTCCATCTAGCATGTCACATAAACTAACCAACAGTCTATCTATCATGTCACATAAACTAACCAACAGTCCATCTATCATGTCACATAAACTTACTAACAGTCCATCTATCATGTCACATAAACTAACCAACAGTCCATCTATCTTGTCACATAAACTAACCAACAGTCCATCTATCATGTCACATAAACTAACCAACAGTCCATCTATCATGTCACATAAACTAACCAACAGTCTATCTATCATGTCACATAAACTAACCAACAGTCCGTCTATCATGTCACATAAACTAACCAACAATCCATCTAGCATGTCACATAAACTAACCAACAGTCTATCTATCATGTCACATAACCAACAGTCCATCTATCATTTCACATAAACTAACCAACAGTCCATCTACCATGTCACATAAACTAACCAACATTCTATCTATCATGTCACATAAACTAACCAACAGTCCATCTATCATGTCACATAAACTAACCAACAATCCATCTATCATGTCACATAAACTAACCAACAGTCCATCTATCTTGTCACATAAACTAACCAACAGTCCATCTATCATGTCACATAAACTAACCAACAGTCCATCTATCATGTCACATAAACTAATCAACAGTCTATCTATCATGTCACATAAACTAACCAACAGTCCATCTATCTTGTCACATAAACTAACCAACATTCTATCTATCATGTCACATAAACTAACCAACAGTCCATCTATCTTGTCACATAAACTAACCAACATTCTATCTATCATGTCACATAAACTAACCAACAGTCCATCTATCATGTCACATAAACTAACCAACAGTCCATCTATCATGTCACATAAACTAACCAACAGTCCATCTATCATGTCACATAAACTAACCAACAATCCATCTAGCATGTCACATAAACTAACCAACAGTCTATCTATCATGTCACATAACCAACAGTCCATCTAGCATGTCACATAAACTAACCAACAGTCCATCTAGCATGTCACATAAACTAACCAACAGTCCATCTATCATGTCACATAACAAACAGTCCATCTATCATGTCACATAAACTAACCAACAGTCCATCTATCATGTCACATAACCAACAGTCCATCTATCATGTCACATAAACTAACCAACAGTCCATCTATCATGTCACATAAACTAACCAACAATCCATCTAGCATGTCACATAAACTAACCAACAGTCTATCTATCATGTCACATAACCAACAGTCCATCTAGCATGTCACATAAACTAACCAACAGTCCATCTAGCATGTCACATAAACTAACCAACAGTCCATCTATCATGTCACATAACCAACAGTCCATCTATCATGTCACATAAACTAACCAACAGTCCATCTATTATGTCATATAACCAACAGTCCATCTACCATGTCACATAAACTAACCAACAGTCCATCTATCATGTCACATAAACTAACCAACAGTCCATCTAACATGTCACATAAACTAACCAACAGTCCATCTATCATGTCACATAAACTAACCAACAGTCCATCTATCATGTCACATAAACTAACCAACAGTCCATCTATCATGTCACATAAACTAACCAACAGTCCATCTATCATGTCACATAAACTAACCAACAATCCATCTAGCATGTCACATAAACTAACCAACAGTCTATCTATCATGTCACATAACCAACAGTCCATCTAGCATGTCACATAAACTAACCAACAGTCCATCTAGCATGTCACATAAACTAACCAACAGTCCATCTATCATGTCACATAACCAACAGTCCATCTATCATGTCACATAAACTAACCAACAGTCCATCTATCATGTCACGTGAACCAACCATTAACTGCCCAGCAGCCATGTAAGGTAAACCTTTATCAGTTCCTCTGCGATGCTCCGTGAGATTTTACCTGAGAAATTACCTATATTTTCTCCTTAATTACACTTAGCTCTCCTCAAATGAAAACTAAATGAGAATCATATCAATGTTTATTATGACAGCGGTCTCATAAACTTGATGAATGTATATAAATACGTCACACGATTCCTTGGTCAACGCATATATTGATAGTTGTTGATAGCGACAGTATGTTTTGTTAATATGAAATTTTGTGATATTTGCTCCGTAAAACATTTCGTTAGATATATATAAACGAAAGCATGGTTTAATTTCAATTGGCAATGATTCACGGCATTATCAATTTGTACATTGTATCTAATTATAATAATAAGAGTATGTCTGAGCGGTTTACATTTTATCTATTATATGGGCCATTGTGTCACGGGATCCCTGTATGAGTGTGTCCCATGTTTTTCATCGGTTGACTTTAGTGCACTACTATTATTATATCGATCATTTAACCTCCCTATCTGTATTTGAACATGTGCGCCATTCATGCAACCTACAATTTTATAAGAATAATGTTTACGTCAATACGTTGATTGATCTAATGGAATGTGATTGAGATGTAAATCCAACCACAGAAAACTACAGTAACTAGGTTCAGACTAAAACATACATTTAATGCTATTTTATTAAAATCCGTGGAACCCTGGTAAGATTTTTTAAAGAATTCCATACGATACAAATATATGATTATTGGTATATACATGTACAATAAAATTAAAGCCTTTCGATGAGAACGATACATGGTTTTATCAACCTGAAAATAAAACACCGACCGACGACGAAGTCCAAGGTTGATATTTTTTCTCAGGTCGATAGAATCAAAAGGTAAAAATTCATATTTAAAATGCATGAAAGTGTTTTTTTGTTATAAATTGTGATGTCACAGTGATTATGAAGTCATAAAGGCAATATTGACCACCAGGTGACCAAGTTTGAGCCAATCAGAATGTGTAAAAAATATCAGTTTACAATAATGTTGAAATATCATTATTGACATACATGTACATACATATATACATACAGATTTTACCTTATTAGGAAGGTATTTAAAAAGTGCTTTTTAGCACGTAATTATATAAGATATTGTTTAATCTACAGTTTGTATACCTTTACCTAGGCCTTTATTTTATTAAAAGATCCTAATCACTAAACAAGGTCTTATTGTTTTTGTAAGCTCGTGTAGAATTGAGGTTAGGATTTGGGTCAGCTGAGGTCTTTTATATGAAATATATGCTGATATATTTTTAGATATCAAAGTTCTATGTTAATATACGAGAGAAGAGTTATTATCCTTGTCAACGTATTCCTACTCCTCCAACGTTTTACAATGTGCATGATTATTCGTAGGTCGGCGGTGTTACAGTGTAGTAACCAAACAGCTGTTTTGCATTACGAAATTCAAACATGAAAATATCAAATAGCAATGGAGCTGTCCTGCTACTGAAACTTCATCTGAAATTTCACTTGCATATTTGCACATATTTCGTGTAATGTCTGTTTACATTACCCATGATGCATTGTGACAGACGTTGGACAGTCACGCTGAATAATAGACACTTACTGACGAAGCTGTTTTGTCCTTTATTTACATGTACTACTTTCGTTGAATATGTTCATCACTGTAACTTCAATTTGTTCTCTTTACTTTATACATCTACGTTGGGTTTGAGACAAATGTATTGATGCTTTCCATGCGTATAGAGCAAACAGTTTATTAGTCCCCTACTAGCGAAGCCAGAGGGGACTATCAGTTAACCTACCGTCAGTCCGTCCGTCCGTTCATACGTCCGTCCGTCGCCCGTCTGTCTGTCTGTCTGTCTGTCCTTCTGTCACCTTTTTTGGGTTTCCGTGCATTATCTCTGCAACGTGTGCACATATTGAACTGGTATACTGATACATCATGGGAATATCTAGGTCAAGTCCTGATTTGGTTACGTTTAAATGTTTCTTGCAGAGTTACATGTACGGCCCTTGACAATTTCCCATAATTCAGTTTCCGTGCATAATCTCTGCAAAATGCGCACGTATTGAACTGAAATTTGGTATACAGATACATCACGAGGATATGTAGGTTAATTTGTATATCGTTACGGTTGAATGATTTTTACACAGAGTTACGTCCCTTGGACTTAAAAAATTTCCAATAATTCAGTTTCCGTGCATTATCTCTGCAACATATGTACATAATGAACTGAAATTTGGTATACAGATACATCATGGCGATATCTAGGTCAAGTCCCTGTAATTTATTTAATGAATTATTGCATGCATGGGCCTGTAGGAAACATGTACTGCTTCAGCAATACTCAATATGCTTGTTGATGTCTCAAGAATTGCCTCTACTTTTACTAGCCTGGAAATCTGGAATTGAATAAACCAGGACAACAAGAATATACGTGTAACATTAAAACATTACAATAGAAGTCAGTTCGAAGAAAGGAATTCAAAAATCTATTTTAAACTAGATGCTATCATAGTGATAACTTACATATAAAAAATAGATTATTATACTGCCAATTTGATTTTGTTATTCAAAATAATCATCGCAAAAGCTTAAGTTAATAAGATGAAATTACATTGCTAAACTTACAACCTTACAACATTACAACAACAAAACTGGTCATGACCCTACCGTTTATTCGAGAATATGCTTGATCACTTGTGTAAGATGTTTTAAAATCATTGATGATTAAACAAACCCATGTTAGTTCTTATACAGGCATGAGGCACGGTTGTCTAGTGGTAGGACGCCGGGCTCGGGATCAAAGGGATGCGAGTTCGAGTCACGACACTTGTGTTGTATCCTTGAGCAAGATACTTTACTCCGCTTGTTCCAGTCTACCCAGCTGTAAATGAGTACGTGGTTGGGCAGTGCTGGAAATTGTAGAATGCTAGCTGTGAGCGCCGAGATGGCAGCACAGGTTGTATTCACCCCAGGGGTTAGAGATTGATAATTATTGACTGGTTGCTAAAGCCCTATAACCACGAATATTATTTTGTGAACCGCTTTGAGGCGACCTTCAAGTTGTGATAAAGCGGTATATAAGAACATGGAATTATTATTATTATTTGTATTCAACATTCGAGCATTGCTATGATAGATTTCAGTCAAAGATGGTCAAGCAGGTGACATAGACTGTCCATTCGTTTTTTGTTTATTCCTTTAAAAACTCTTATCGAGATGCATTAAGCATACCTTGCTTTGCTTGGTGTAACAGTATTAAGTGCTAAACATTATTTCGGAACTGTCGCAGAAATAAGAAGTTACGAAATGGAATTAAAAATGGCCCATGTTCAAGGTCACAGAAATGTGTAGAGTTGTTCTAACGCTTTTAAGTGCATCCAAGGTTATAAAGGTAAAATAAGTTAAAATATTCAAAGGATAGATTTTTATGATAGATGGCTTACCATATTGTTAAATCAATTCAAATCATCAAATGACTTGTGACCATGACAACGATGTTAAGACTAAATATTATTAGACTTTTAGATTACATGAAAAAAAGGGCCGTTCTGTTTTAAGCGGTTTTCTTTTCAATTATAAAATGTACCATCACATTACTAGTAATCTATACGAAGACAATAGCTCTATGTACTGTTTCTAGGCGATGCCGTATATTTACCGTGTTATTTAATTTCGATCGTATGTTAGAAGCTATTATTACCGGTAATTATTTTCGCTCTGGTGTGCATACAGGCGAATATGTAAGAATCAAAATAGTGTGTAAAGAATTGTCTATTCTGTACTATATATCAATTGAATTTGAAACAATTTCATCATGTAGTATGTACAATATCCCCACACTGTAAATATTCATAGAAAGACATTTGTAAATGTCTATGAACCTGCTCCATATTTTTCTTCATTTTCAAATTCTAATTTGTTTTTAGGCCGTCGTGCTTCGTCCGTCGTCGTCCGCCGTGCCGTGACGACCAGTACTATACATTCCAATACTTACTAAACAATGATGACTAGTACTATACACTCCAATATCTACTAAACAATGACTACCAGTACTATACGCTCCAATATCTACTAAACAATGACAACTAGTACTATACACTACAATACTTACTAAACAATGACTACCAGTACTATACACTCCAAAACTTACTAAACCATGACTACTAGTACTATACACTGCAATACTTACTAAACAATGACGACTAGTACTATACACTACAATACTTACTAAACAATGACTACCAGTACTATACACTCCAAAACTTACTAAACCATGACTACTAGTACTATACACTGCAATACTTACTAAACAATGACGACTAGTACTATACACTCCAAAACTTACTAAAAATGACGACTAGTACTATACACTCCAATATCTACTAAACAATGACTACCAGTACTATACACTCCAATATCTACTAAACAATGACGACTAGTACTATACACTCCAATACTTACTAAACAATGACTACTAGTACTATACACTCCAATACTTACTAAACAATGACGACCAGTACTATACACTCCAATACTTACTAAACAATGACTACTAGTACTATACACTCCAAAACTTAATAAACAATGACGACCAGTACTATACACTCCAATATCTACTAAACAATGACTACTAGTACTATACACTCCAATACTTACTAAACAATGACGACCAGTACTATACACCCCAATATCTACTAAACAATGACAACCAGTACTATACACTCCAATACTTACTAAACAATGACGACTAGTACTATACACTCCAATATCTACTAAACCATGACTACTAGTACTATACACTCCAATACTTACTAAACAATGACGACTAGTACTATACACTCCAATACTTACTAAACAATGACTACCAGTACTATACGCTCCAATATCTACTAAACAATGACGACTAGTACTATACACTACAATACTTACTAAACAATGACTACCAGTACTATACACTCCAATATCTACTAAACCATGACTACTAGTACTATACACTCCAATACTTACTAAACAATGACTACTAGTACTATACACTGCAATACTTACTAAACAATGACTACTAGTACTATACACTCCAATACTTACTAAACAATGACTACTAGTACTATACACTCCAATACTTACTAACAATGACTACTAGTACTATACACTCCAATATCTACTAAACCATGACTACTAGTACTATACACTCCAATACTTACTAAACAATGACGACTAGTACTATACACTCTAATATCTTCTAAACAATGACTACTAGTACTATACACTCCAATACCTACTAAACAATGACTACTAGTACTATACACTCCAATACTTACTAAACAATGACGACCAGTACTATACACTCCAATACTTACTAAACAATGACCACCAGTACTATACACTCCAATACTTACTAAACAATGACTACCAGTACTATACACTCCAATATTTACTTAACAATGACGACTAGTACTATACACTCCAATACTTATTAAACAATGACGACCAGTACTATACACTCCAATACTTACTTAACAATGACTACTAGTACTATACACTCCAATACCTACTAAACAATGACGACCAGTACTATACACTCCAATACTTACTAAACAATGACTACCAGTACTATACACTCCAATATCTACTAAACAATGACTACCAGTACTATACACTCCAATAATTACATTACTAAACAATGACTGCTAGTACTATACACTCCAATACTTACTAAACAATGACTACCAGTACTATACACTCCAATATCTACTAAACAATGACTACCAGTACTATACACTCCAATAATTACATTACTAAACAATGACTACCAGTACTATACACTCCAATACCTACTAAACAATGACGACCAGTACTATACACTCCAATACTTACTAAACAATGACGACTAGTACTATACACTCCAATATCTACTAAACAATGACTACCAGTACTATACACTCCAAAACTTATTAAACAATGCCGACCAGTACTATACACTCCAATACTTACTAAACAATGACTACTAGTACTATACACTCCAATATCTACTAAACAATGACTACCAGTACTATACACTCCAATATCTACTAAACAATGACTACTAGTACTATACACTCCATTACTTACTAAACAATGACGACCAGTACTATACACTCCAATAATTACTAAACAATGACTACCAGTACTATACACTCCAAAACTTACTAAACAATGACTACCAGTACTATACACTCCAATACTTACTAAACAATGACGACTAGTACTATACACTCCAATATCTACTAAACAATGACTACCAGTACTATACACTCCAAAACTTATTAAACAATGACGACCAGTACTATACACTCCAATATCTACTAAACAATGACGACTAGTACTATACACTCCAATACTTACTAAACAATGACTACTAGTACTATACACTCCAATATCTACTAAACAATGACTACCAGTACTATACACTCCAATATCTACTAAACAATGACTACCAGTACTATACACTCCAATACTTACTAAACAATGACGACCAGTACTATACACTCCAATACTTACTAAACAATGACTACTAGTACTATACACTCCAATATCTACTAAACAATGACTACCAGTACTATACACTCCAAAACTTATTAAACAATGCCGACCAGTACTATACACTCCAATACTTACTAAACAATGACTACTAGTACTATACACTCCAATACTTACTAAACAATGACGACTAGTACTATACACTCCAATACTTACTAAACAATGACGACCAGTACTATACACTCCAATACTTACTAAACAATGACGACCAGTACTATACACTCCAATACTTACTAAACAATGACTACTAGTACTATACACTCCAATACTTACTAAACAATGACTACCAGCACTATACACTCCAATACTTACTAAACAATGACTACCAGTACTATACACTCCAATACTTACTAAACAATGACGACCAGTACTATACACTCCAATACCTACTAAACAATGACTACCAGTACTATACACTCCAATACTTACTAAACAATGACTACTAGTACTATACACTCCAATACCTACCAAACAATGACGACTAGTACTATACACTCCAATATCTACTAAACAATGACTACTAGTACTATACACCCCAATACCTACTAAACAATGACTACCAGTACTATACACTCCAATACTTACTAAACAATGACGACCAGTACTATACACTCCAATACTTACAAAACAATGACTACCAGTACTATACACTCCAATACTTACTAAACAATGACTACTAGTACTATACACTCCAATACTTACTAAACAATGACTACCAGTACTATACACTCCAATATCTACTAAACAATGACTACCAGTACTATACACTCCAATAATTACATTACTAAACAATGACTGCTAGTACTATACACTCCAATACCTACTAAACAATGACGACCAGTACTATACACTCCAATACTTACTAAACAATGACTACCGGTACTATACACTCCAATATCTACTAAACAATGACTACCAGTACTATACACTCCAATACTTACTAAACAATGACTACCAGTACTATACACTCCAATACTTACTAAACAATGACGACTAGTACTATACACTCCAATACTTACTAAACAATGACTGCCGGTACTATACACTCCAATATCTACTAAACAATGACTACCAGTACTATACACTCCAAAACTTATTAAACAATGCCGACCAGTACTATACACTCCAATATCTACTAAACAATGACGACCAGTACTATACACTCCAATACTTACTAAACAATGACTACCAGTACTATACACTCCAATATCTACTAAACAATGACTACCAGTACTATACACTCCAATATCTACTAAACAATGCCGACCAGTACTATACACTCCAATATCTACTAAACAATGACTACTAGTACTATACACTCCAATATCTACTAAACAATGACGACCAGTACTATACACTCCAATATCTACTAAACAATGCCGACCAGTACTATACACTCCAATATCTACTAAACAATGACTACTAGTACTATACACTCCAATATCTACTAAACCATGACTACTAGTACTATACACTCCAATACTTACTAAATAATGACTACCAGTACTATACACTCCAAAACTTATTAAACAATGCCGACCAGTACTATACACTCCAATATCTACTAAACAATGCCGACCAGTACTATACACTCCAATATCTACTAAACAATGACGACCAGTACTATACACTCCAAAACTTATTAAACAATGCCGACCAGTACTATACACTCCAATACTTACTAAACAATGACGACCAGTATTACACACTCCAATACTTACTAAACAATGACTACCAGTACTATACACTCCAAAACTTACTAAACAATGACTACCAGTACTATACACTCCAATACTTACTAAACAATGACGACTAGTACTATACACTCCAATATCTACTAAACAATGACGACCAGTACTATACACTCCAATATCTTCTAAACAATGACGACTAGTACTATACACTACAATACTTACAAAACAATGACTACCAGTACGATACACTACAATACTTACTAAACAATGACGACTAGTACTATACACTCCAATACTTACTAAACAATGACTACCAGTACTATACACTCCAATACTTACTAAACAATGACGACCAGTACTATACACTCCAATACTTACTAAACAATGACGACCAGTACTATACACTCCAATATCTACTAAACAATAACGACTAGTACTATACACTCCAATACTTACTAAACAATGACTACCAGTACTATACACTCCAAAACTTATTAAACAATGACGACCAGTACTATACACTCCAATACTTACTTAACAATGACTACTAGTACTATACACTCCAATACTTACTAAACAATGACTACCAGTACTATACACTCCAATATCTACTAAACAATGACTACCAGTACTATACACTCCATTACTTACTAAACAATGATTACTAGTACTATACACTCCAATACTTACTAAACAATGACTACCAGTACTATACACTCCAATATCTACTAAACAATGACTACCAGTACTATACACTCCAATAATTACATTACTAAACAATGACTGCTAGTACTATACACTCCAATACCTACTAAACAATGACTACCAGTACTATACACTCCAATACTTACTAAACAATGACTACCGGTACTATACACTCCAATATCTACTAAACAATGACTACCAGTACTATACACTCCAAAACTTATTAAACAATGCCGACCAGTACTGTACACTTCAATACTTACTAAACAATGACGACTAGTACCATACACTCCAAAATCTACTAAACAATGACTACCAGTACTATACACTCCAATACTTACTAAACAATGACGACTAGTACTATACACTCCAATACCTACTAAACAATGACTACCAGTACTATACACTCCAATACTTACTAAACAATGACTACTAGTACTATACACTCCAATATCTACTAAACAATGACTACCAGTACTATACACTCCAATACTTACTAAACAATGACTACCAGTACTATACACTCCAATACTTACTAAACAATGACGACTAGTACTATACACTCCAATATCTACTAAACAATGACTACCAGTACTATACACTCTAATACTTACTAAACAATGACTACCAGTACTATACACTCCAATATCTACTAAACAATGACTACCAGTACTATACCCTCCAATACTTACTAAACAATGACGACCAGTACTATACACTCCAATATCTACTAAACAATGACGACTAGTACTATACACTCCAATACTTACTAAACAATGACGACTAGTACTATACCCTCCAATACTTACTAAACAATGACGAAAAGTACTATACACTCCAATACTTACTAAACAATGACTACCAGTACTATACACTCCAATATCTACTAAACCATGACTACCAGTACTATACCCTCCAATATCTACTAAACAATGACTACCAGTACTATACCCTCCAATACTTACTAAACAATGACGACTAGTACTATACCCTCCAATACTTACTAAACAATGACGACTAGTACTATACCCTCCAATACTTACTAAACAATGACGACTAGTACTATACCCTCCAATACTTACTAAACAATGACGACTAGTACTATACCCTCCAATACTTACTAAACAATGACGACTAGTACTATACCCTCCAATACTTACTAAACAATGACGACTAGTACTATACCCTCCAATACTTACTAAACAATGACGACTAGTACTATACCCTCCAATATCTACTAAACAATGACGAAAAGTACTATACACTCCAATACTTACTAAACAATGACTACCAGTACTATACACTCCAATATCTACTAAACCATGACTACCAGTACTATACCCTCCAATATCTACTAAACAATGACGACTAGTACTATACCCTCCAATACTTACTAAACAATGACGACTAGTACTATACCCTCCAATACTTACTAAACAATGACGACTAGTACTATACCCTCCAATACTTACTAAACAATGACGACTAGTACTATACCCTCCAATACTTACTAAACAATGACGACTAGTACTATACCCTCCAATACTTACTAAACAATGACGACTAGTACTATACCCTCCAATACTTACTAAACAATGACTACTAGTACTATACCCTCCAATACTTACTAAACAATGACGACTAGTACTATACCCTCCAATATCTACTAAACAATGACGACCAGTACTATACACTCCAATACTTACTAAACAATGACTACTAGTACTATACCCTCCAATACTTACTAAACAATGACTACCAGTACTATACACTCCAATACTTACTAAACAATGACTACCAGTACTATACACTCCAATACTTACTAAACAATGACTACCAGTACTATACACTCCAATATCTACTAAACAATGACGACTAGTACTATACACTCCAATACTTACTAAACAATGACGACTAGTACTATACACTCCAATACTTACTAAACAATGACGAAAAGTACTATACACTCCAATACTTACTAAACAATGACTACCAGTACTATACACTCGAATATCTACTAAACAATGACTACCAGTACTATACACCCCAATACTTACTAAACAATGACGATTAGTACAATACCCTCCAATACTTACTAAACAATGACGACGAGTACTATACACTCCAATACTTACTAAACAATGACGACTAGTACTATACTCTCCAATACTTACTAAACAATGACTACTAGTACTATACCCTCCAATACTTACTAAACAATGACTACCGGTACTATACACTCCAATATCTACTAAACAATGACTACCAGTACTATACACTCCAAAACTTATTAAACAATGCCGACCAGTACTGTACACTCCAATATCTACTAAACCATGACGACTAGTACTATACACTCCAATACTTACTAAACAATGACTACTAGTACTATACACTCCAATACTTACTAAACAATGACTACTAGTACTATACACTCCAATATCTACTAAACAATGACTACCAGTACTATACACTCCAATACTTACTAAACAATGACTACCAGTACTATACACTCCAATACTTACTAAACAATGACTACTAGTACTATACACTCCAATACTTACTAAACAATGACTACTAGTACTATACACTCCAATATCTACTAAACAATGACTACCAGTACTATACACTCCAATACTTACTAAACAATGACTACCAGTACTATACACTCCAATACTTACTAAACAATGACTACCAGTACTATACACTCCAATACTTACTAAACAATGACTACCAGTACTATACACTCCAATACTTACTAAACAATGACTACCAGTACTATACACTCCAATACTTACTAAACAATGACGACCAGTACTATACACTCCAATACTTACTAAACAATGACGACCAGTACTATACACTCCAATATCTACTAAACCATGACTACCAGTACTATACACCCCAATACTTACTAAACAATGACGATTAGTACAATACCCTCCAATACTTACTAAACAATGACGACGAGTACTATACACTCCAATACTTACTAAACAATGACGACTACTACTATACCCTCCAATACTTACTAAACAATGACTACTAGTACTATACACTCCAATACTTACTAAACAATGACTACCAGTACTATACACTCCAATACTTACTAAACAATGACTACCAGTACTATACACTCCAATACTTACTAAACAATGACTACTAGTACTATACACTCCAATACTTACTAAACAATGACTTCTAGTACTATACACTCCAATACTTACTAAACAATGACGACTAGTACTATACCCTCCAATACTTACTAAACAATGACGACTAGTACTATACACTCCAATACTTACTAAACAATGACAACCAGTACTATACACTCCAATACTTACTTAACAATGACGACTAGTACTATACACTCCAATACTTACTAAACAATGACTACTAGTACTATACACTCCAATACTTACTAAACAATGACTACCAGTACTATACACTCCAATACTTACTAAACAATGACTACTAGTACTATACACTCCAACACTTACTAAACAATGACGACCAGTGCTATACACTCCAATACTTACTAAACAATGACTACTAGTACTATACACTCCAATACTTACTAACCAATGACGACCAGTACTTTACATTCCAATACTTACTAAACAATGACTACCAGTACAATACACTCCAATACTTACTAAACAATGACTACCAGTACTATACACTCCAATACTTACTAAACAATGACTACCAGTACTTTACATTCCAATACTTACTAAACAATGACTACCAGTACTATACACTCCAATACTTACTAAACAATGACGACCAGTACTTTACATTCCAATACTTACTAAACAATGACTACCAGTACTATACACTCCAATACTTACTAAACAATGACTACCAGTACTATACACTCCAACACTTACTAAACAATGACGACCAGTACAATACACTCCAATACTTACTAAACAATGACTACTAGTACTATACACTCCAACACTTACTAAACAATGACTACCAGTACTATACACTCCAATATCTACTAAACAATGACTACCAGTACTATACACTCCAATACTTACTAAACAATGACTACCTGTACTATACACTCCAATACCTACTAAACAATGACTACCAGTACTATACACTCCAATACTTACTAAACAATGACTACCAGTACTATACACTCCAAAACTTACTAAACAATGACTACCAGTACTATACACTCCAATACTTACTAAACAATGACTACTAGTACTATACACTCCAATACTTACTAAACAATGACTACCAGTACTATACACTCCAAAACTTACTAAACAATGACTACCAGTACTATACACTCCAATACTTACTAAACAATGACTACTAGTACTATACACTCCAATACTTACTAAACAATGACGACCAGTACTATACACTCCAATATCTACTAAACAATGACTACTAGTACTATACACTCCAATACTTACTAAACAATGACTACCAGTACTATACACTTCAATACTTACTAAACAATGACTACCAGTACTATACACTCCAATATCTACTAAACAATGACTACTAGTACTATACACTCCAATATCTACTAAACAATGACTACTAGTACTATACACTCCAATACTTACTAAACAATGACTACTAGTACTATACACTCCAATATCTACTAAACAATGACTACTAGTACTATACGCTCCAATATCTACTAAACAATGACTACCAATACTATACACTCCAATACTTACTAAACAATGACTACCAATACTATACACTCCAATACTTACTAAACAATGACTACTAGTACTATACACTCCAACACTTACTAAACAATGACTACCAATACTATACACTCCAATACTTACTAAACAATGACTACTAGTACTATACACTCCAATACTTACTAAACAATGACTACCAGTACTATACACTCCAATATCTACTAAACAATGACGACCAGTACTATACACTCCAATATCTACTAAACAATGACGACCAGTACTTTACATTCCAATACTTACTAAACAATGACTACTAGTACTATACACTCCAATACTTACTAAACAATGACTACTAGTACTATACACTCCAATACTTACTAAACAATGACTACCAGTACTATACACTCCAAAACTTACTAAACAATGACTACCAGTACTATACACTCCAATACTTACTAAACAATGACTACTAGTACTATACACTCCAATACTTACTAAACAATGACGACTAGTACTATACACTCCAATACTTACTAAACAATGACGAAAAGTACTATACACTCCAATACTTACTAAACAATGACTACCAGTACTATACACTCGAATATCTACTAAACAATGACTACCAGTACTATACACCCCAATACTTACTAAACAATGACGATTAGTACAATACCCTCCAATACTTACTAAACAATGACGACGAGTACTATACACTCCAATACTTACTAAACAATGACGACTACTACTATACCCTCCAATACTTACTAAACAATGACTACTAGTACTATACACTCCAATACTTACTAAACAATGACTACCAGTACTATACACTCCAATACTTACTAAACAATGACTTCTAGTACTATACACTCCAATACTTACTAAACAATGACGACTAGTACTATACACTCCAATACTTACTAAACAATGACAACCAGTACTATACACTCCAATACTTACTTAACAATGACGACTAGTACTATACACTCCAATACTTACTAAACAATGACTACTAGTACTATACACTCCAATACTTACTAAACAATGACTACCAGTACTATACACTCCAATACTTACTAAACAATGACTACTAGTACTATACACTCCAACACTTACTAAACAATGACGACCAGTGCTATACACTCCAATACTTACTAAACAATGACTACTAGTACTATACACTCCAATACTTACTAACCAATGACGACCAGTACTTTACATTCCAATACTTACTAAACAATGACTACCAGTACAATACACTCCAATACTTACTAAACAATGACTACCAGTACTATACACTCCAATACTTACTAAACAATGACTACCAGTACTTTACATTCCAATACTTACTAAACAATGACTACCAGTACTATACACTCCAATACTTACTAAACAATGACGACCAGTACTTTACATTCCAATACTTACTAAACAATGACTACCAGTACTATACACTCCAATACTTACTAAACAATGACTACTAGTACTATACACTCCAACACTTACTAAACAATGACGACCAGTACAATACACTCCAATACTTACTAAACAATGACTACTAGTACTATACACTCCAACACTTACTAAACAATGACTACCAGTACTATACACTCCAATATCTACTAAACAATGACTACCAGTACTATACACTCCAATACTTACTAAACAATGACTACCTGTACTATACACTCCAATACCTACTAAACAATGACTACCAGTACTATACACTCCAATACTTACTAAACAATGACTACCAGTACTATACACTCCAAAACTTACTAAACAATGACTACCAGTACTATACACTCCAATACTTACTAAACAATGACTACTAGTACTATACACTCCAATACTTACTAAACAATGACTACTAGTACTATACACTCCAATACTTACTAAACAATGACTACCAGTACTATACACTCCAATACTTACTAAACAATGACGACTAGTACTATACACTCCAAAACTTACTAAACAATGACTACTAGTACTATACACTCCAATATTTACTAAACAATGACTACTAGTACTATACACTCCAATATCTACTAAACAATGACTACTAGTACTATACACTCCAATATCTACTAAACAATGACTACTAGTACTATACAATCCAATACTTACTAAACAATGACTACCAGTACTATACACTCAAATACTTACTAAACAATGACTACTAGTACTATACACTCCAATACTTACTAAACAATGACTACCAGTACTATACACTTCAATACTTACTAAACAATGACTACCAGTACTATACACTCCAATATCTACTAAACAATGACTACTAGTACTATACACTCCAATATCTACTAAACAATGACTACTAGTACTATACACTCCAATACTTACTAAACAATGACTACTAGTACTATACACTCCAATACTTACTAAACAATGACTACTAGTACTATACGCTCCAATACTTACTAAACAATGACTACCAATACTATACACTCCAATACTTACTAAACAATGACTACCAATACTATACACTCCAATACTTACTAAACAATGACTACTAGTACTATACACTCCAACACTTACTAAACAATGACTACCAATACTATACACTCCAATACTTACTAAACAATGACAACCAGTACTATACACTCCAATACTTACTAAACAATGACTACCAATACTATACACTCCAATACTTACTAAACAATGACTACTAGTACTATACACTCCAATATCTACTAAACAATGACTACTAGTACTATACACTCCAATACTTACTAAACAATGACTACCAGTACTATACACTCCAAAACTTATTAAACAATGACGACCAGTACTATACCCTCCAAAATCTACTAAACAATGACTACCAGTACTATACACTCCAATATCTACTAAACAATGACTACCAGTACTATACACTCCAAAACTTACTAAACAATGACGACTAGTACTATACACTCCAATACTTACTAAACAATGACTACTAGTACTATACACTCCAAAACTTACTGAAAATGACTACCAATACTATACACTCCAATACTTACTAAACAATGACTACTAGTACTATACACTCCAACACTTACTAAACAATGACTACCAGTACTATACACTCCAATATCTACTAAACAATGACTACCAGTACTATACACTCCAATACTTACTAAACAATGACTACCTGTACTATACACTCCAATACCTACTAAACAATGACTACCAGTACTATACACTCCAATACTTACTAAACAATGACTACCAGTACTATACACTCCAAAACTTACTAAACAATGACTACCAGTACTATACACTCCAATACTTACTAAACAATGACTACTAGTACTATACACTCCAATACTTACTAAACAATGACTACTAGTACTATACACTCCAATACTTACTAAACAATGACTACCAGTACTATACACTCCAATACTTACTAAACAATGACGACTAGTACTATACACTCCAAAACTTACTAAACAATGACTACTAGTACTATACACTCCAATATTTACTAAACAATGACTACTAGTACTATACACTCCAATATCTACTAAACAATGACTACTAGTACTATACACTCCAATATCTACTAAACAATGACTACTAGTACTATACACTCCAATACTTACTAAACAATGACTACCAGTACTATACACTCCAATACTTACTAAACAATGACTACTAGTACTATACACTCCAATACTTACTAAACAATGACTACCAGTACTATACACTTCAATACTTACTAAACAATGACTACCAGTACTATACACTCCAATATCTACTAAACAATGACTACTAGTACTATACACTCCAATATCTACTAAACAATGACTACTAGTACTATACACTCCAATATCTACTAAACAATGACTACTAGTACTATACACTCCAATATCTACTAAACAATGACTACTAGTACTATACACTCCAATACTTACTAAACAATGACTACTAGTACTATACACTCCAATACTTACTAAACAATGACTACTAGTACTATACACTCCAATACTTACTAAACAATGACTACTAGTACTATACACTCCAATACTTACTAAACAATGACTACTAGTACTATACACTCCAACACTTACTAAACAATGACTACCAATACTATACACTCCAATACTTACTAAACAATGACAACCAGTACTATACACTCCAATACTTACTAAACAATGACTACCAATACTATACACTCCAATACTTACTAAACAATGACTACTAGTACTATACACTCCAATATCTACTAAACAATGACTACTAGTACTATACACTCCAATACTTACTAAACAATGACTACCAGTACTATACACTCCAAAACTTATTAAACAATGACGACCAGTACTATACCCTCCAATATCTACTAAACAATGACTACCAGTACTATACCCTCCAATACTTACTAAACAATGACGACTAGTACTATACCCTCCAATATCTACTAAACAATGACTACCAGTACTATACCCTCCAATACTTACTAAACAATGACGACTAGTACTATACACTCCAATATCTACTAAACAATGACTACCAGTACTATACCCTCCAATACTTACTAAACAATGACGACTAGTACTATACACTCCAATACTTACTAAACAATGACTACTAGTACTATACACTCCAAAACTTACTGAAAATGACTACCAATACTATACACTCCAATACTTACTAAACAATGACTACTAGTACTATACACTCCAATATCTACTAAACAATGACTACTAGTACTATACATTCCAATACTTACTAAACAATGACTACTAGTACTATACACTCCAATACTTACTAAACAATGACTACCAGTACTATACACTCCAATATCTACTAAACAATGACTACTAGTACTATACACTCCAATACTTACTAAACAATGACTACTAGTACTATACACTCCAATACTTACTAAACAATGACTACCAGTACTATACACTCCAATATCTACTAAACAATGACGACTAGTACTATACACTCCAATACTTACTAAACAATGACGAAAAGTACTATACACTCCAATACTTACTAAACAATGACTACCAGTACTATACACTCCAATATCTACTAAACAATGACTACCAGTACTATACCCTCCAATATCTACTAAACAATGACTACCAGTACTATACCCTCCAATACTTACTAAACAATGACGACTAGTACAATACCCTCCAATACTTACTAAACAATGACGACGAGTACTATACACTCCAATACTTACTAAACAATGACGACTAGTACTATACTCTCCAATACTTACTAAACAATGACTACTAGTACTATACACTCCAATACTTACTAAACAATGACTACTAGTACTATACACTCCAATACTTACTAAACAATGACTACCAGTACTATACACTTCAATACTTACTAAACAATGACTACCAGTACTATACACTCCAATATCTACTAAACAATGACTACTAGTACTATACACTCCAATATCTACTAAACAATGACTACTAGTACTATACACTCCAATACTTACTAAACAATGACTACTAGTACTATACACTCCAATACTTACTAAACAATGACTACTAGTACTATACGCTCCAATATCTACTAAACAATGACTACCAATACTATACACTCCAATACTTACTAAACAATGACTACCAATACTATACACTCCAATACTTACTAAACAATGACTACTAGTACTATACACTCCAACACTTACTAAACAATGACTACCAATACTATACACTCCAATACTTACTAAACAATGACAACCAGTACTATACACTCCAATACTTACTAAACAATGACTACCAATACTATACACTCCAATACTTACTAAACAATGACTACTAGTACTATACACTCCAATATCTACTAAACAATGACTACTAGTACTATACACTCCAATACTTACTAAACAATGACTACCAGTACTATACACTCCAAAACTTATTAAACAATGACGACCAGTACTATACCCTCCAATATCTACTAAACAATGACTACCAGTACTATACCCTCCAATACTTACTAAACAATGACGACTAGTACTATACACTCCAATATCTACTAAACAATGACTACCAGTACTATACCCTCCAATACTTACTAAACAATGACGACTAGTACTATACACTCCAATACTTACTAAACAATGACTACTAGTACTATACACTCCAAAACTTACTGAAAATGACTACCAATACTATACACTCCAATACTTACTAAACAATGACTACTAGTACTATACACTCCAATATCTACTAAACAATGACTACTAGTACTATACATTCCAATACTTACTAAACAATGACTACTAGTACTATACACTCCAATACTTACTAAACAATGACTACCAGTACTATACACTCCAATATCTACTAAACAATGACTACTAGTACTATACACTCCAATACTTACTAAACAATGACAACCAGTACTATACACTCCAATACTTACTAAACAATGACTACCAATACTATACACTCCAATACTTACTAAACAATGACTACTAGTACTATACACTCCAATATCTACTAAACAATGACTACTAGTACTATACACTCCAATACTTACTAAACAATGACTACCAGTACTATACACTCCAAAACTTATTAAACAATGACGACCAGTACTATACCCTCCAATATCTACTAAACAATGACTACCAGTACTATACCCTCCAATACTTACTAAACAATGACGACTAGTACTATACACTCCAATATCTACTAAACAATGACTACCAGTACTATACCCTCCAATACTTACTAAACAATGACGACTAGTACTATACACTCCAATACTTACTAAACAATGACTACTAGTACTATACACTCCAAAACTTACTGAAAATGACTACCAATACTATACACTCCAATACTTACTAAACAATGACTACTAGTACTATACACTCCAATATCTACTAAACAATGACTACTAGTACTATACATTCCAATACTTACTAAACAATGACTACTAGTACTATACACTCCAATACTTACTAAACAATGACTACCAGTACTATACACTCCAATATCTACTAAACAATGACTACTAGTACTATACACTCCAATACTTACTAAACAATGACTACTAGTACTATACACTCCAATACTTACTAAACAATGACTACCAGTACTATACACTCCAATATCTACTAAACAATGACGACTAGTACTATACACTCCAATACTTACTAAACAATGACGAAAAGTACTATACACTCCAATACTTACTAAACAATGACTACCAGTACTATACACTCCAATATCTACTAAACAATGACTACCAGTACTATACCCTCCAATATCTACTAAACAATGACTACCAGTACTATACCCTCCAATACTTACTAAACAATGACGACTAGTACAATACCCTCCAATACTTACTAAACAATGACGACGAGTACTATACACTCCAATACTTACTAAACAATGACGACTAGTACTATACCCTCCAATACTTACTAAACAATGACTACTAGTACTATACACTCCAATACTTACTAAACAATGACGACCAGTACTATACACTCCAATATCTACTAAACAATGACGACTAGTACTATACACTCCAATACTTACTAAACAATGACGATTAGTACTATACACTCCAATACTTACTAAACAATGACGATTAGTACTATACACTCCAATACTTACTAAACAATGACTACCAGTACTATACACTCCAAAACTTACTAAACAATGACTACCAGTACTATACACTCCAATATCTACTAAACAATGACGACTAGTACTATACACTCCAATACTTACTAAAAAATGACTACCAGTACTATACACTCCAATATCTACTAAACAATGACGACTAGTACTATACCCTCCAATACTTACTAAACAATGACTACTAGTACTATACACTCCAATACTTACTAAACAATGACGACCAGTACTATACACTCCAATATCTACTAAACAATGACTACTAGTACTATACACTCCAATACTTACTAAACAATGACTACCAGTACTATACACTCCAATATCTACTAAACAATGACGACTAGTACTATACACTCCAATACTTACTAAACAATGACGAAAAGTACTATACACTCCAATACTTACTAAACAATGACTACCAGTACTATACACTCCAATATCTACTAAACAATGACTACCAGTACTATACCCTCCAATATCTACTAAACAATGACTACCAGTACTATACCCTCCAATACTTACTAAACAATGACGACTAGTACAATACCCTCCAATACTTACTAAACAATGACGACGAGTACTATACACTCCAATACTTACTAAACAATGACGACTAGTACTATACACTCCAATACTTACTAAACAATGACTACTAGTACTATACACTCCAATACTTACTAAACAATGACGACTAGTACTATACACTCCAATACTTACTAAACAATGACGACTAGTACTATACACTCCAATACTTACTAAACAATGACGAAAAGTACTATACACTCCAATACTTACTAAACAATGACTACCAGTACTATACACTCGAATATCTACTAAACAATGACTACCAGTACTATACACCCCAATACTTACTAAACAATGACGATTAGTACAATACCCTCCAATACTTACTAAACAATGACGACGAGTACTATACACTCCAATACTTACTAAACAATGACAACTAGTACTATACCCTCCAATACTTACTAAACAATGACTACTAGTACTATACCCTCCAATACTTACTAAACAATGACTACCAGTACTATACACTCCAATACTTACTAAACAATGACTTCTAGTACTATACACTCCAATACTTACTAAACAATGACGACTAGTACTATACACTCCAATACTTACTAAACAATGACTACCAGTACTATACACTCCAATACTTACTAAACAATGACTACTAGTACTATACACTCCAATACTTACTAAACAATGACTACCAGTACTATACACTCCAATACTTACTTAACAATGACGACTAGTACTATACACTCCAATACTTACTAAACAATGACTACTAGTACTATACACTCCAATACTTACTAAACAATGACTACCAGTACTATACACTCCAATACTTACTAAACAATGACTACTAGTACTATACACTCCAACACTTACTAAACAATGACGACCAGTGCTATACACTTCAATACTTACTAAACAATGACTACTAGTACTATACACTCCAATACTTACTAACCAATGACGACCAGTACTTTACATTCCAATACTTACTAAACAATGACTACCAGTACAATACACTCCAATACTTACTAAACAATGACTACCAGTACTATACACTCCAATACTTACTAAACAATGACTACCAGTACTTTACATTCCAATACTTACTAAACAATGACTACCAGTACTATACACTCCAATACTTACTAAACAATGACGACCAGTACTTTACATTCCAATACTTACTAAACAATGACTACCAGTACTATACACTCCAATACTTACTAAACAATGACTACTAGTACTATACACTCCAACACTTACTAAACAATGACGACCAGTACAATACACTCCAATACTTACTAAACAATGACTACTAGTACTATACACTCCAACACTTACTAAACAATGACTACCAGTACTATACACTCCAATATCTACTAAACAATGCCGACCAGTACTATACACTCCAATACTTACTAAACAATGACTACCTGTACTATACACTCCAATACCTACTAAACAATGACTACCAGTACTATACACTCCAATACTTACTAAACAATGACTACCAGTACTATACACTCCAAAACTTACTAAACAATGACTACCAGTACTATACACTCCAATACTTACTAAACAATGACTACTAGTACTATACACTCCAATACTTACTAAACAATGACTACTAGTACTATACACTCCAATACTTACTAAACAATGACTACCAGTACTATACACTCCAATATCTACTAAACAATGACTACTAGTACTATACACTCCAACACTTACTAAACAATGACTACCAGTACTATACACTCCAATATCTACTAAACAATGACTACTAGTACTATACACTCCAACACTTACTAAACAATGACGACCAGTACAATACACTCCAATACTTACTAAACAATGACTACTAGTACTATACACTCCAACACTTACTAAACAATGACTACCAGTACTATACACTCCAATATCTACTAAACAATGCCGACCAGTACTATACACTCCAATATCTACTAAACAATGCCGACCAGTACTATACACTCCAATACTTACTAAACAATGACTACCTGTACTATACACTCCAATACCTACTAAACAATGACTACCAGTACTATACACTCCAATACTTACTAAACAATGACTACCAGTACTATACACTCCAAAACTTACTAAACAATGACTACCAGTACTATACACTCCAATACTTACTAAACAATGACTACTAGTACTATACACTCCAATACTTACTAAACAATGACTACTAGTACTATACACTCCAATACTTACTAAACAATGCCGACCAGTACTATACACTCCAATATCTACTAAACAATGACTACCAGTACTATACACTCCAATACTTACTAAACAATGACTACCAGTACTATACACTCCAATACTTACTAAACAATGACGACTAGTACTATACACTCCAAAACTTACTAAACAATGACTACTAGTACTATACACTCCAATATTTACTAAACAAGGACTACTAGTACTATACACTCCAATATCTACTAAACAATGACTACTAGTACTATACACTCCAATATCTACTAAACAATGACTACTAGTACTATACACTCCAATACTTACTAAACAATGACTACCAGTACTATACACTCCAATACTTACTAAACAATGACTACTAGTACTATACACTCCAATACTTACTAAACAATGACTACCAGTACTATACACTTCAATACTTACTAAACAATGACTACCAGTACTATACACTCCAATATCTACTAAACAATGACTACTAGTACTATACACTCCAATATCTACTAAACAATGACTACTAGTACTATACACTCCAATACTTACTAAACAATGACGACTAGTACTATACACTCCAATATCTACTAAACAATGACTACTAGTACTATACGCTCCAATATCTACTAAACAATGACTACCAATACTATACACTCCAATACTTACTAAACAATGACTACCAATACTATACACTCCAATACTTACTAAACAATGACTACTAGTACTATACACTCCAATATCTACTAAACAATGACTACTAGTACTATACACTCCAATACTTACTAAACAATGACTACCAGTACTATACACTCCAAAACTTATTAAACAATGACGACCAGTACTATACCCTCCAATATCTACTAAACAATGACTACCAGTACTATACCCTCCAATACTTACTAAACAATGACGACTAGTACTATACACTCCAATATCTACTAAACAATGACTACCAGTACTATACCCTCCAATACTTACTAAACAATGACGACTAGTACTATACACTCCAATACTTACTAAACAATGACTACTAGTACTATACACTCCAAAACTTACTAAAAATGACTACCAATACTATACACTCCAATACTTACTAAACAATGACTACTAGTACTATACACTCCAATATCTACTAAACAATGACTACTAGTACTATACATTCCAATACTTACTAAACAATGACTACTAGTACTATACACTCCAATACTTACTAAAGAATGACTACCAGTACTATACACTCCAATATCTACTAAACAATGACTACTAGTACTATACACTCCAATATCTACTAAACAATGACGAAAAGTACTATACACTCCAATACTTACTAAACAATGACTTCTAGTACTATACACTCCAATACTTACTAAACAATGACGACTAGTACTATACACTCCAATACTTACTAAACAATGACGAAAAGTACTATACACTCCAATACTTACTAAACAATGACGACTAGTACTATACACTCCAATACTTACTAAACAATGACGACTAGTACTATACACTCCAATACTTACTAAACAATGACGAAAAGTACTATACACTCCAATACTTACTAAACAATGACTACCAGTACTATACACTCCAATATCTACTAAACAATGACTACCAGTACTATACCCTCCAATATCTACTAAACAATGACTACCAGTACTATACCCTCCAATACTTACTAAACAATGACGACTAGTACAATACCCTCCAATACTTACTAAACAATGACGACGAGTACTATACACTCCAATACTTACTAAACAATGACGACTAGTACTATACCCTCCAATACTTACTAAACAATGACTACTAGTACTATACCCTCCAATACTTACTAAACAATGACTACCAGTACTATACACTCCAATACTTACTAAACAATGACTACTAGTACTATACACTCCAATACTTACTAAACAATGACGACTAGTACTATACACTCCAATACTTACTAAACAATGACAACCAGTACTATACACTCCAATACTTACTAAACAATGACTACTAGTACTATACACTCCAACACTTACTAAACAATGACGACTAGTACTATACACTCCAATACTTACTAAACAATGACGACCAGTACTATACACTCCAATACTTACTAAACAATGACTACTAGTACTATACACTCCAATACTTACTAAACAATGACTACCAGTACTATACACTCCAATATTTACTAAACAATGACTACCAGTACTATACACTCCAATACTTACTAAACAATGACTACTAGTACTATACCCTCCAATACTTACTAAACAATGACGACCAGTACTTTACATTCCAATACTTACTAAACAATGACTACCAGTACTATACACTCCAATACTTACTAAACAATGACTACTAGTACTATACACTCCAATATCTACTAAACAATGACTACTAGTACTATACACTCCAATACTTACTAAACAATGACTACTAGTACTATACACTCCAATACTTACTAAACAATGACGACCAGTACTTTACATTCCAATACTTACTAAACAATGACTACTAGTACTATACACTCCAATACTAACTAAACAATGACTACCAGTACTTTACATTCCAATACTTACTAAACAATGACGACCAGTACTATACACTCCAATACTTACTAAACAATGACTACCAGTACTTTACATTCCAATACTTACTAAACAATGACTACCAGTACAATACACTCCAATACTTACTAAACAATGACTACCAGTACAATACACTCCAATACTTACTAAACAATGACCACCAGTACTATACACTCCAATACTTACTAAACAATGACGACCAGTACTTTACATTCCAATACTTACTAAACAATGACTACCAGTACTATACACTCCAATACTTACTAAACAATGACTACTAGTACTATACACTCCAACACTTACTAAACAATGACGACCAGTACTATACACTCCAATACTTACTAAACAATGACTACCAGTACTATAACTCCAATATCTACTAAACAATGCCGACCAGTACTATACACTCCAATATCTACTAAACAATGCCGACCAGTACTATACACTCCAATATCTACTAAACAATGACTACCAGTACTATACACTCCAAAACTTATTAAACAATGCCGACCAGTACTATACACTCCAATATCTACTAAACAATGCCGACCAGTACTATACACTCCAATATCTACTAAACAATGACGACCAGTACTATACACCCCAAAACTTATTAAACAATGCCGACCAGTACTATACACTCCAATATCTACTAAACAATGACGACCAGTACTATACACTCCAATATCTACTAAACAATGACTACCAGTACTATACACTCCAATACTTACTAAACAATGACGACCAGTATTATACACTCCAATACTTACTAAACAATGACTACCAGTACTATACACTCCAAAACTTACTAAACAATGACTACCAGTACTATACACTCCAATACTTACTAAACAATGACTACCGGTACTATACACTCCAATATCTACTAAACAATGACTACCAGTACTATACACTCCAAAACTTACTAAACAATGACGACCAGTACTATACACTCCAATATCTACTAAACAATGACGACTAGTACTATACACTCCAATATCTACTAAACAATGACTACCAGTACTATACACTCCAATACTTACTAAACAATGACTACCAGTACTATACACTCCAAAACTTACTAAACAATGACTACCAGTACTATACACTCCAATACTTACTAAACAATGACTACTAGTACTATACACTCCAATATCTACTAAACAATGACTACCAGTACTATACACTCCAATACTTACTAAACAATGACTACTAGTACTATACACTCCAATACTTACTAAACAATGACGACGAGTACTATACACTCCAATACTTACTAAACAATGACTACCAGTACTATACACTCCAATACTTACTAAACAATGACTACCAGTACTATACACTCCAATACTACTAAACAATGACGACCAGTACTATACACTCCAATACTTACTAAACAATGACGACCAGTACTATACACTCCAATATCTACTAAACAATAACGACTAGTACTATACACTCCAATACTTACTAAACAATGACTACCAGTACTATACACTCCAAAACTTATTAAACAATGACGACCAGTACTATACACTCCAATACTTACTAAACAATGACTACTAGTACTATACACTCCAATACTTACTTAACAATGACTACTAGTACTATACACTCCAATACTTACTAAACAATGACTACCAGTACTATACACTCCAATATCTACTAAACAATGACTACCAGTACTATACACTCCAATAATTACATTACTAAACAATGACTGCTAGTACTATACACTCCAATACCTACTAAACAATGACGACCAGTACTATACACTCCAATACTTACTAAACAATGACTACCGGTACTATACACTCCAATATCTACTAAACAATGACTACCAGTGCTATACACTCCAAAACTTATTAAACAATGCCGACCAGTACTGTACACTCCAATATCTACTAAACCATGACGACTAGTACCATACACTCCAAAATCTACTTAACAATGACGACTAGTACTATACACTCCAATATCTACTAAACAATGACTACCAGTACTATACACTCCAATACTTACTAAACAATGACTACCAGTACTATACACTCCAATACTTACTAAACAATGACGACTAGTACTATACACTCCAATATCTACTAAACAATGACTACCAGTACTATACACTCCAATACTTACTAAACAATGACGACTAGTACTATACACTCCAATATCTACTAAACAATGACTACCAGTACTATACACTCCAATACTTAATAAACAATGACTACCAGTACTATACACTCCAATACTTACTAAACAATGACTACCAGTACTATACACTCCAAAACTTACTAAACAATGACTACCAGTACAATACACTCCAATACTTACTAAACAATGACTACTAGTACTATACACTCCAATACTTACTAAACAATGACTCCCAGTACTATACACTCCAATACTTACTAAACAATGACGACCAGTACTATACACTCCAATATCTACTAAACAATGACGACTAGTACTATACACTCCAATACTTACTAAACAATGACGACTAGTACTATACCCTCCAATACTTACTAAACAATGACGAAAAGTACTATACACTCCAATACTTACTAAACAATGACTACCAGTACTATACACTCCAATATCTACTAAACCATGACTACCAGTACTATACCCTCCAATATCTACTAAACAATGACTACCAGTACTATACCCTCCAATACTTACTAAACAATGACGACTAGTACTATACCCTCCAATACTTACTAAACAATGACGACTAGTACTATGCACTCCAATACTTACTAAACAATGACTACTAGTACTAAACACCCCAATATCTACTAAACAATGACGACCAGTACTATACACTCCAATACTTACTAAACAATGACTACTAGTACTATACACTCCAATACTTACTAAACAATGACGACCAGTACTATACACTCCAATATCTACTAAACAATGACGACTAGTACTATACACTCCAATACTTACTAAACAATGACGACTAGTACTATACACTCCAATACTTACTAAACAATGACGAAAAGTACTATACACTCCAATACTTACTAAACAATGACTACCAGTACTATACACTCGAATATCTACTAAACAATGACTACCAGTACTATACACCCCAATACTTACTAAACAATGACGATTAGTACAATACCCTCCAATACTTACTAAACAATGACGACGAGTACTATACACTCCAATACTTACTAAACAATGACGACTAGTACTATACCCTCCAATACTTACTAAACAATGACTACTAGTACTATACCCTCCAATACTTACTAAACAATGACTACCGGTACTATACACTCCAATATCTACTAAACAATGACTACCAGTACTATACACTCCAAAACTTATTAAACAATGCCGACCAGTACTGTACACTCCAATATCTACTAAACCATGACGACTAGTACCATACACTCCAAAATCTACTTAACAATGACGACTAGTACTATACACTCCAATACTTACTAAACAATGACTACTAGTACTATACACTCCAATACTTACTAAACAATGACTACCAGTACTATACACTCCAATATTTACTAAACAATGACTACCAGTACTATACACTCCAATACTTACTAAACAATGACTACTAGTACTATACCCTCCAATACTTACTAAACAATGACGACCAGTACTTTACATTCCAATACTTACTAAACAATGACTACCAGTACTATACACTCCAATACTTACTAAACAATGACTACTAGTACTATACACTCCAATATCTACTAAACAATGACTACTAGTACTATACACTCCAATACTTACTAAACAATGACTACTAGTACTATACACTCCAATACTTACTAAACAATGACGACCAGTACTTTACATTCCAATACTTACTAAACAATGACTACTAGTACTATACACTCCAATACTAACTAAACAATGACTACCAGTACTTTACATTCCAATACTTACTAAACAATGACGACCAGTACTATACACTCCAATACTTACTAAACAATGACTACCAGTACTTTACATTCCAATACTTACTAAACAATGACTACCAGTACAATACACTCCAATACTTACTAAACAATGACTACCAGTACAATACACTCCAATACTTACTAAACAATGACCACCAGTACTATACACTCCAATACTTACTAAACAATGACGACCAGTACTTTACATTCCAATACTTACTAAACAATGACTACCAGTACTATACACTCCAATACTTACTAAACAATGACTACTAGTACTATACACTCCAACACTTACTAAACAATGACGACCAGTACTATACACTCCAATACTTACTAAACAATGACTACCAGTACTATAACTCCAATATCTACTAAACAATGCCGACCAGTACTATACACTCCAATATCTACTAAACAATGCCGACCAGTACTATACACTCCAATATCTACTAAACAATGACTACCAGTACTATACACTCCAAAACTTATTAAACAATGCCGACCAGTACTATACACTCCAATATCTACTAAACAATGCCGACCAGTACTATACACTCCAATATCTACTAAACAATGACGACCAGTACTATACACCCCAAAACTTATTAAACAATGCCGACCAGTACTATACACTCCAATATCTACTAAACAATGACGACCAGTACTATACACTCCAATATCTACTAAACAATGACTACCAGTACTATACACTCCAATACTTACTAAACAATGACGACCAGTATTATACACTCCAATACTTACTAAACAATGACTACCAGTACTATACACTCCAAAACTTACTAAACAATGACTACCAGTACTATACACTCCAATACTTACTAAACAATGACTACCGGTACTATACACTCCAATATCTACTAAACAATGACTACCAGTACTATACACTCCAAAACTTACTAAACAATGACGACCAGTACTATACACTCCAATATCTACTAAACAATGACGACTAGTACTATACACTCCAATATCTACTAAACAATGACTACCAGTACTATACACTCCAATACTTACTAAACAATGACGAAAAGTACTATACACTCCAATACTTACTAAACAATGACTACCAGTACTATACACTCGAATATCTACTAAACAATGACTACCAGTACTATACACCCCAATACTTACTAAACAATGACGATTAGTACAATACCCTCCAATACTTACTAAACAATGACGACGAGTACTATACACTCCAATACTTACTAAACAATGACGACTACTACTATACCCTCCAATACTTACTAAACAATGACTACTAGTACTATACACTCCAATACTTACTAACCAATGACGACCAGTACTTTACATTCCAATACTTACTAAACAATGACTACCAGTACAATACACTCCAATACTTACTAAACAATGACTACCAGTACTATACACTCCAATACTTACTAAACAATGACTACCAGTACTTTACATTCCAATACTTACTAAACAATGACTACCAGTACTATACACTCCAATACTTACTAAACAATGACGACCAGTACTTTACATTCCAATACTTACTAAACAATGACTACCAGTACTATACACTCCAATACTTACTAAACAATGACTACTAGTACTATACACTCCAACACTTACTAAACAATGACGACCAGTACAATACACTCCAATACTTACTAAACAATGACTACTAGTACTATACACTCCAACACTTACTAAACAATGACTACCAGTACTATACACTCCAATATCTACTAAACAATGACTACCAGTACTATACACTCCAAAACTTATTAAACAATGACGACCAGTACTATACACTCCAATACTTACTAAACAATGACTACTAGTACTATACACTCCAATACTTACTTAACAATGACTACTAGTACTATACACTCCAATACTTACTAAACAATGACTACCAGTACTATACACTCCAATATCTACTAAACAATGACTACCAGTACTATACACTCCAATAATTACATTACTAAACAATGACTGCTAGTACTATACACTCCAATACCTACTAAACAATGACGACCAGTACTATACACTCCAATACTTACTAAACAATGACTACCGGTACTATACACTCCAATATCTACTAAACAATGACTACCAGTGCTATACACTCCAAAACTTATTAAACAATGCCGACCAGTACTGTACACTCCAATACTTACTAAACCATGACGACTAGTACCATACACTCCAAAATCTACTTAACAATGACGACTAGTACTATACACTCCAATACTTACTAAACAATGACGACCAGTACTTTACATTCCAATACTTACTAAACAATGACTACCAGTACTATACACTCCAATACTTACTAAACAATGACTACTAGTACTATACACTCCAACACTTACTAAACAATGACGACCAGTACAATACACTCCAATACTTACTAAACAATGACTACTAGTACTATACACTCCAACACTTACTAAACAATGACTACCAGTACTATACACTCCAATATCTACTAAACAATGACTACCAGTACTATACACTCCAAAACTTATTAAACAATGACGACCAGTACTATACACTCCAATACTTACTAAACAATGACTACTAGTACTATACACTCCAATACTTACTTAACAATGACTACTAGTACTATACACTCCAATACTTACTAAACAATGACTACCAGTACTATACACTCCAATATCTACTAAACAATGACTACCAGTACTATACACTCCAATAATTACATTACTAAACAATGACTGCTAGTACTATACACTCCAATACCTACTAAACAATGACGACCAGTACTATACACTCCAATACTTACTAAACAATGACTACCGGTACTATACACTCCAATATCTACTAAACAATGACTACCAGTGCTATACACTCCAAAACTTATTAAACAATGCCGACCAGTACTGTACACTCCAATATCTACTAAACCATGACGACTAGTACCATACACTCCAAAATCTACTTAACAATGACGACTAGTACTATACACTCCAATATCTACTAAACAATGACTACCAGTACTATACACTCCAATACTTACTAAACAATGACTACCAGTGCTATACACTCCAAAACTTATTAAACAATGCCGACCAGTACTGTACACTCCAATATCTACTAAACCATGACGACTAGTACCATACACTCCAAAATCTACTTAACAATGACGACTAGTACTATACACTCCAATATCTACTAAACAATGACTACCAGTACTATACACTCCAATACTTACTAAACAATGACTACTAGTACTATACACTCCAATACTTACTAAACAATGACGACTAGTACTATACACTCCAATATCTACTAAACAATGACTACCAGTACTATACACTCCAATACTTACTAAACAATGACGACTAGTACTATACACTCCAATATCTACTAAACAATGACTACCAGTACTATACACTCCAATACTTAATAAACAATGACTACCAGTACTATACACTCCAATACTTACTAAACAATGACTACCAGTACTATACACTCCAAAACTTACTAAACAATGACTACCAGTACAATACACTCCAATACTTACTAAACAATGACTACTAGTACTATACACTCCAATACTTACTAAACAATGACTCCCAGTACTATACACTCCAATACTTACTAAACAATGACGACCAGTACTATACACTCCAATATCTACTAAACAATGACGACTAGTACTATACACTCCAATACTTACTAAACAATGACGACCAGTACTATACACTCCAATATCTACTAAACAATGACGACTAGTACTATACACTCCAATACTTACTAAACAATGACGACTAGTACTATACCCTCCAATACTTACTAAACAATGACGAAAAGTACTATACACTCCAATACTTACTAAACAATGACTACCAGTACTATACACTCCAATATCTACTAAACCATGACTACCAGTACTATACCCTCCAATATCTACTAAACAATGACTACCAGTACTATACCCTCCAATACTTACTAAACAATGACGACTAGTACTATACCCTCCAATACTTACTAAACAATGACGACTAGTACTATGCACTCCAATACTTACTAAACAATGACTACTAGTACTAAACACCCCAATATCTACTAAACAATGACGACCAGTACTATACACTCCAATACTTACTAAACAATGACTACTAGTACTATACACTCCAATACTTACTAAACAATGACGACTAGTACTATACACTCCAATACTTACTAAACAATGACGACCAGTACTATACACTCCAATACTTACTAAACAATGACGACCAGTACTATACACTCCAATATCTACTAAACAATGACGACTAGTACTATACACTCCAATACTTACTAAACAATGACGACTAGTACTATACACTCCAATACTTACTAAACAATGACGAAAAGTACTATACACTCCAATACTTACTAAACAATGACTACCAGTACTATACACTCGAATATCTACTAAACAATGACTACCAGTACTATACACCCCAATACTTACTAAACAATGACGATTAGTACAATACCCTCCAATACTTACTAAACAATGACGACGAGTACTATACACTCCAATACTTACTAAACAATGACGACTAGTACTATACCCTCCAATACTTACTAAACAATGACTACTAGTACTATACCCTCCAATACTTACTAAACAATGACTACCGGTACTATACACTCCAATATCTACTAAACAATGACTACCAGTACTATACACTCCAAAACTTATTAAACAATGCCGACCAGTACTGTACACTCCAATATCTACTAAACCATGACGACTAGTACCATACACTCCAAAATCTACTTAACAATGACGACTAGTACTATACACTCCAATACTTACTAAACAATGACTACTAGTACTATACACTCCAATATCTACTAAACAATGACTACCAGTACTATACACTCCAATACTTACTAAACAATGACTACCAGTACTATACACTCCAATACTTACTAAACAATGACGACTAGTACTATACACTCCAATATCTACTAAACAATGACTATCAGTACTATACACTCCAATACTTACTAAACAATGACTACCAGTACTATACACTCCAATACTTACTAAACAATGACTACCAGTACTATACACTCCAATACTTACTAAACAATGACGACTAGTACTATACACTCCAATACTTACTAAACAATGACTCCCAGTACTATACACTCCAATACTTACTAAACAATGACGACCAGTACTATACACTCCAATATCTACTAAACAATGACGACTAGTACTATACCCTCCAATACTTACTAAACAATGACGAAAAGTACTATACACTCCAATACTTACTAAACAATGACTACCAGTACTATACACTCCAATATCTACTAAACCATGACTACCAGTACTATAACCTCCAATATCTACTAAACAATGACTACCAGTACTATACCCTCCAATACTTACTAAACAATGACGACTAGTACTATACACTCCAATACTTACTAAACAATGACGACTAGTACTATACACTCCAATACTTACTAAACAATGACGACTAGTACTATACACTCCAATACTTACTAAACAATGACGAAAAGTACTATACACTCCAATACTTACTAAACAATGACTACCAGTACTATACACTCGAATATCTACTAAACAATGACTACCAGTACTATACACCCCAATACTTACTAAACAATGACGATTAGTACAATACCCTCCAATACTTACTAAACAATGACGACGAGTACTATACACTCCAATACTTACTAAACAATGACGACTACTACTATACCCTCCAATACTTACTAAACAATGACTACTAGTACTATACACTCCAATACTTACTAACCAATGACGACCAGTACTTTACATTCCAATACTTACTAAACAATGACTACCAGTACAATACACTCCAATACTTACTAAACAATGACTACCAGTACTATACACTCCAATACTTACTAAACAATGACTACCAGTACTTTACATTCCAATACTTACTAAACAATGACTACCAGTACTATACACTCCAATACTTACTAAACAATGACGATCAGTACTTTACATTCCAATACTTACTAAACAATGACTACCAGTACTATACACTCCAATACTTACTAAACAATGACTACTAGTACTATACACTCCAACACTTACTAAACAATGACGACCAGTACAATACACTCCAATACTTACTAAACAATGACTACTAGTACTATACACTCCAACACTTACTAAACAATGACTACCAGTACTATACACTCCAATATCTACTAAACAATGACTACCAGTACTATACACTCCAATACTTACTAAACAATGACGACTAGTACTATACACTCCAATACTTACTAAACAATGACTACTAGTACTATACACTCCAATACTTACTAAACAATGACTACTAGTACTATACACTCCAATACTTACTAAACAATGACTACTAGTACTATACACTCCAATACTTACTAAACAATGACGACCAGTACTATACACTCCAATATCTACTAAACAATGACTACTAGTACTATACACTCCAATACTTACTAAACAATGACGACTAGTACTATACACTCCAATACTTACTAAACAATGACGAAAAGTACTATACACTCCAATACTTACTAAACAATGACTACCAGTACTATACACTCGAATATCTACTAAACAATGACTACCAGTACTATACACCCCAATACTTACTAAACAATGACGATTAGTACAATACCCTCCAATACTTACTAAACAATGACGACGAGTACTATACACTCCAATACTTACTAAACAATGACGACTACTACTATACCCTCCAATACTTACTAAACAATGACTACTAGTACTATACACTCCAATACTTACTAAACAATGACTACCAGTACTATACACTCCAATACTTACTAAACAATGACTTCTAGTACTATACACTCCAATACTTACTAAACAATGACGACTAGTACTATACACTCCAATACTTACTAAACAATGACAACCAGTACTATACACTCCAATACTTACTTAACAATGACGACTAGTACTATACACTCCAATACTTACTAAACAATGACTACTAGTACTATACACTCCAATACTTACTAAACAATGACTACCAGTACTATACACTCCAATACTTACTAAACAATGACTACTAGTACTATACACTCCAACACTTACTAAACAATGACGACCAGTGCTATACACTCCAATACTTACTAAACAATGACTACTAGTACTATACACTCCAATACTTACTAACCAATGACGACCAGTAATTTACATTCCAATACTTACTAAACAATGACTACCAGTACAATACACTCCAATACTTACTAAACAATGACTACCAGTACTATACACTCCAATACTTACTAAACAATGACTACCAGTACTTTACATTCCAATACTTACTAAACAATGACTACTAGTACTATACACTCCAACACTTACTAAACAATGACGACCAGTACAATACACTCCAATACTTACTAAACAATGACTACTAGTACTATACACTCCAACACTTACTAAACAATGACTACCAGTACTATACACTCCAATATCTACTAAACAATGACTACCAGTACTATACACTCCAATACTTACTAAACAATGACTACCTGTACTATACACTCCAATACCTACTAAACAATGACTACCAGTACTATACACTCCAATACTTACTAAACAATGACTACCAGTACTATACACTCCAAAACTTACTAAACAATGACTACCAGTACTATACACTCCAATACTTACTAAACAATGACTACTAGTACTATACACTCCAATACTTACTAAACAATGACTACTAGTACTATACACTCCAATACTTACTAAACAATGACTACTAGTACTATACACTCCAATACTTACTAAACAATGACTACCAGTACTATACACTCCAATACTTACTAAACAATGACTACTAGTACTATACACTCCAATACTTACTAAACAATGACGACTAGTACTATACACTCCAAAACTTACTAAACAATGACTACTAGTACTATACACTCCAATACTTACTAAACAATGACTACCAGTACTATACACTCCAATACTTACTAAACAATGACTACTAGTACTATACACTCCAATACTTACTAAACAATGACTACCAGTACTATACACTCCAATACTTACTAAACAATGACTACCAGTACAATACACTCCAATACTTACTAAACAATGACTACCAGTACTATACACTCCAATACTTACTAAACAATGACGACTAGTACTATACACTCCAAAACTTACTAAACAATGACTACTAGTACTATACACTCCAATACTTACTAAACAATGACGACTAGTACTATACACTCCAAAACGTACTAAACAATGACTACTAGTACTATACACTCCAATATTTACTAAACAATGACTACTAGTACTATACACTCCAATATCTACTAAACAATGACTACTAGTACTATACACTCCAATATCTACTAAACAATGACTACTAGTACTATACACTCCAATACTTACTAAACAATGACTACCAGTACTATACACTCCAATACTTACTAAACAATGACTACTAGTACTATACACTCCAATACTTACTAAACAATGACTACCAGTACTATACACTTCAATACTTACTAAACAATGACTACCAGTACTATACACTCCAATATCTACTAAACAATGACTACTAGTACTATACACTCCAATATCTACTAAACAATGACTACTAGTACTATACACTCCAATACTTACTAAACAATGACTACTAGTACTATACACTCCAATACTTACTAAACAATGACTACTAGTACTATACGCTCCAATATCTACTAAACAATGACTACCAATACTATACACTCCAATACTTACTAACCAATGACGACCAGTACTTTACATTCCAATACTTACTAAACAATGACTACCAGTACAATACACTCCAATACTTACTAAACAATGACTACCAGTACTATACACTCCAATACTTACTAAACAATGACTACCAGTACTTTACATTCCAATACTTACTAAACAATGACTACCAGTACTATACACTCCAATACTTACTAAACAATGACGACCAGTACTTTACATTCCAATACTTACTAAACAATGACTACCAGTACTATACACTCCAATACTTACTAAACAATGACTACTAGTACTATACACTCCAACACTTACTAAACAATGACGACCAGTACAATACACTCCAATACTTACTAAACAATGACTACTAGTACTATACACTCCAACACTTACTAAACAATGACTACCAGTACTATACACTCCAATATCTACTAAACAATGACTACCAGTACTATACACTCCAATACTTACTAAACAATGACTACCTGTACTATACACTCCAATACCTACTAAACAATGACTACCAGTACTATACACTCCAATACTTACTAAACAATGACTACCAGTACTATACACTCCAAAACTTACTAAACAATGACTACCAGTACTATACACTCCAATACTTACTAAACAATGACTACTAGTACTATACACTCCAATACTTACTAAACAATGACTACTAGTACTATACACTCCAATACTTACTAAACAATGACTACTAGTACTATACACTCCAATACTTACTAAACAATGACTACCAGTACTATACACTCCAATACTTACTAAACAATGACTACTAGTACTATACACTCCAATACTTACTAAACAATGACGACTAGTACTATACACTCCAAAACTTACTAAACAATGACTACTAGTACTATACACTCCAATACTTACTAAACAATGACTACCAGTACTATACACTCCAATACTTACTAAACAATGACTACTAGTACTATACACTCCAATACTTACTAAACAATGACGACTAGTACTATACACTCCAAAACTTACTAAACAATGACTACTAGTACTATACACTCCAATACTTACTAAACAATGACGACTAGTACTATACACTCCAAAACTTACTAAACAATGACTACTAGTACTATACACTCCAATATTTACTAAACAATGACTACTAGTACTATACACTCCAATATCTACTAAACAATGACTACCAGTACTATACACTCCAATATCTACTAAACAATGACTACTAGTACTATACACTCCAATACTTACTAAACAATGACTACCAGTACTATACACTCCAATACTTACTAAACAATGACTACTAGTACTATACACTCCAATACTTACTAAACAATGACTACCAGTACTATACACTTCAATACTTACTAAACAATGACTACCAGTACTATACACTCCAATATCTACTAAACAATGACTACTAGTACTATACACTCCAATATCTACTAAACAATGACTACTAGTACTATACACTCCAATACTTACTAAACAATGACTACTAGTACTATACACTCCAATACTTACTAAACAATGACTACTAGTACTATACGCTCCAATATCTACTAAACAATGACTACCAGTACTATACACTCCAATATCTACTAAACAATGACTACCAATACTATACACTCCAATATCTACTAAACAATGACTACTAGTACTATACACTCCAATACTTACTAAACAATGACTACTAGTACTATACACTCCAATACTTACTAAACAATGACGACTAGTACTATACACTCCAATATCTACTAAACAATGACTACTAGTACTATACACTCCAATACTTACTAAACAATGACTACTAGTACTATACACTCCAATACTTACTAAACAATGACTACTAGTACTATACGCTCCAATATCTACTAAACAATGACTACCAGTACTATACACTCCAATATCTACTAAACAATGACTACTAGTACTATACCCTCCAATATCTACTAAACAATGACTACTAGTACTATACACTCCAATACTTACTAAACAATGACGACTAGTACTATACATTCCAATACTTACTAAACAATGACTACCAGTACTATACACTCCAATACTTACTAAACAATGACGACTAGTACTATACACTCCAATACTTACTAAACAATGACTACTAGTACTATACACTCCAATACTTACTAAACAATGACGACTAGTACTATACACTCCAATACTTACTAAACAATGACTACTAGTACTATACACTCCAATACTTACTAAACAATGACTACTAGTACTATACACTCCAATACTTACTAAACAATGACTACTAGTACTATACACTCCAATACTTACTAAACAATGACTACCAGTACTATACACTCCAATACTTACTAAACAATGACTACTAGTACTATACACTCCAATATCTACTAAACAATGACGACCAGTACTATACACTCCAATACTTACTAAACAATGACTACCAGTACTATACACTCCAATACTTACTAAACAATGACTACTAGTACTATACACTCCAATACTTACTAAACAATGACTACTAGTACTATACACTCCAATACTTACTAAACAATGACTACTAGTACTATACACTCCAATATCTACTAAACAATGACTACTAGTACTATACGCTCCAATATCTACTAAACAATGACTACTAGTACTATACACTCCAATACTTACTAAACAATGACTACCAATACTATACACTCCAATACTTACTAAACAATGACTACCAATACTATACACTCCAATACTTACTAAACAATGACTACTAGTACTATACACTCCAACACTTACTAAACAATGACTACCAATACTATACACTCCAATACTTACTAAACAATGACAACCAGTACTATACACTCCAATACTTACTAAACAATGACTACCAATACTATACACTCCAATACTTACTAAACAATGACTACTAGTACTATACACTCCAATATCTACTAAACAATGACTATTAGTACTATACACTCCAATACTTACTAAACAATGACTACCAGTACTATACACTCCAAAACTTATTAAACAATGACGACCAGTACTATACCCTCCAATATCTACTAAACAATGACTACCAGTACTATACCCTCCAATACTTACTAAACAATGACGACTAGTACTATACACTCCAATATCTACTAAACAATGACTACCAGTACTATACCCTCCAATATCTACGAAACAATGACTACCAGTACTATACCCTCCAATACTTACTAAACAATGACGACTAGTACTATACACTCCAATACTTACTAAACAATGACTACTAGTACTATACACTCCAAAACTTACTGAAAATGACTACCAATACTATACACTCCAATACTTACTAAACAATGACTACTAGTACTATACACTCCAATATCTACTAAACAATGACTACTAGTACTATACATTCCAATACTTACTAAACAATGACTACTAGTACTATACACTCCAATACTTACTAAACAATGACTACCAGTACTATACACTCCAATATCTACTAAACAATGACTACTAGTACTATACACTCCAATACTTACTAAACAATGACGACTAGTACAATACCCTCCAATACTTACTAAACAATGACGACGAGTACTATACACTCCAATACTTACTAAACAATGACGACTAGTACTATACCCTCCAATACTTACTAAACAATGACTACTAGTACTATACCCTCCAATACTTACTAAACAATGACTACCAGTACTATACACTCCAATACTTACTAAACAATGACTACTAGTACTATACCCTCCAATACTTACTAAACAATGACTACCAGTACTATACACTCCAATACTTACTAAACAATGACTACTAGTACTATACACTCCAATACTTACTAAACAATGACTACTAGTACTATACCCTCCAATACTTACTAAACAATGACTACTAGTACTATACACTCCAATACTTACTAAACAATGACTACCAGTACTATACACTCCAATACTTACTAAATAATGACTACCAGTACTATACACTCCAATACTTACTAAACAATGACGACTAGTACTATACACTCCAATACTTACTAAACAATGACGACTAGTACTATGCACTCCAATACTTACTAAACAATGACTACTAGTACTAAACACTCCAATACTTACTAAACAATGACGACTAGTACTATACACTCCAATACTTACTAAACAATGACGAAAAGTACTATACACTCCAATACTTACTAAACAATGACTACCAGTACTATACACTCGAATATCTACTAAACAATGACTACCAGTACTATACACCCCAATACTTACTAAACAATGACGATTAGTACAATACCCTCCAATACTTACTAAACAATGACGACGAGTACTATACACTCCAATACTTACTAAACAATGACGACTAGTACTATACCCTCCAATACTTACTAAACAATGACTACTAGTACTATACCCTCCAATACTTACTAAACAATGACTACCAGTACTATACACTCCAATACTTACTAAACAATGACTTCTAGTACTATACACTCCAATACTTACTAAACAATGACGACTAGTACTATACACTCCAATACTTACTAAACAATGACAACCAGTACTATACACTCCAATACTTACTAAACAATGACGACTAGTACTATACACTCCAATACTTACTAAACAATGACGACCAGTACTATACACTCCAATACTTACTAAACAATGACTACCAGTACTATACACTCCAATACTTACTAAACAATGACTTCTAGTACTATACACTCCAATACTTACTAAACAATGACGACTAGTACTATACACTCCAATACTTACTAAACAATGACGACTAGTACTATACACTCCAATACTTACTAAACAATGACGACTAGTACTATACACTCCAATACTTACTAAACAATGACGACTAGTACTATACACTCCAATACTTACTAAACAATGACTACTAGTACTATACACTCCAATACTTACTAAACAATGACTACCAGTACTATACACTCCAATACTTACTAAACAATGACTACTAGTACTATACACTCCAACACTTACTAAACAATGACGACCAGTGCTATACACTCCAATACTTACTAAACAATGACTACTAGTACTATACACTCCAATACTTACTAACCAATGACGACCAGTACTTTACATTCCAATACTTACTAAACAATGACTACCAGTACAATACACTCCAATACTTACTAAACAATGACTACCAGTACTATACACTCCAATACTTACTAAACAATGACTACCAGTACTTTACATTCCAATACTTACTAAACAATGACTACCAGTACTATACACTCCAATACTTACTAAACAATGACGACCAGTACTTTACATTCCAATACTTACTAAACAATGACTACCAGTACTATACACTCCAATACTTACTAAACAATGACTACTAGTACTATACACTCCAACACTTACTAAACAATGACGACCAGTACAATACACTCCAATACTTACTAAACAATGACTACTAGTACTATACACTCCAACACTTACTAAACAATGACTACCAGTACTATACACTCCAATATCTACTAAACAATGACTACCAGTACTATACACTCCAATACTTACTAAACAATGACTACCTGTACTATACCCTCCAATACCTACTAAACAATGACTACCAGTACTATACACTCCAATACTTACTAAACAATGACTACCAGTACTATACACTCCAAAACTTACTAAACAATGACTACCAGTACTATACACTCCAATACTTACTAAACAATGACTACTAGTACTATACACTCCAATACTTACTAAACAATGACTACTAGTACTATACACTCCAATACTTACTAAACAATGACTACCAGTACTATACACTCCAATACTTACTAAACAATGACGACTAGTACTATACACTCCAATACTTATTAAACAATGACGACTAGTACTATACACTCCAATACTTACTAAACAATGACTACTAGTACTATACGCTCCAATATCTACTAAACAATGACTACTAGTACTATACACTCCAATATCTACTAAACAATGACTACTAGTACTATACACTCCAATACTTACTAAACAATGACTACCAGTACTATACACTCCAATACTTACTAAACAATGACTACTAGTACTATACACTCCAATACTTACTAAACAATGACTACCAGTACTATACACTTCAATACTTACTAAACAATGACTACCAGTACTATACACTCCAATATCTACTAAACAATGACTACTAGTACTATACACTCCAATATCTACTAAACAATGACTACTAGTACTATACACTCCAATACTTACTAAACAATGACGACCAGTACTATACGCTCCAATATCTACTAAACAATGACTACCAATACTATACACTCCAATACTTACTAAACAATGACTACCAATACTATACACTCCAATACTTACTAAACAATGACTACCAGTACTATACACTCCAATACTTACTAAACAATGACTACCAGTACTATACCCTCCAATACTTACTAAACAATGACTACCAGTACTATACACTCCAATACTTACTAAACAATGACTACTAGTACTATACGCTCCAATATCTACTAAACAATGACTACCAATACTATACACTCCAATACTTACTAAACAATGACTACCAATACTATACACTCCAATACTTACTAAACAATGACTACTAGTACTATACACTCCAATATCTACTAAACAATGACTACTAGTACTATACACTCCAATACTTACTAAACAATGACTACCAGTACTATACACTCCAAAACTTATTAAACAATGACGACCAGTACTATACCCTCCAATATCTACTAAACAATGACTACCAGTACTATACACTCCAATACTTACTAAACAATGACGACCAGTACTATACACTCCAATATCTACTAAACAATGCCGACCAGTACTATACACTCCAATACTTACTAAACAATGACGACTAGTACTATACACTCCAATACTTACTAAACAATGACGACCAGTACTATACACTCCAATACCTACTAAACAATGACTACCAGTACTATACCCTCCAATACTTACTAAACAATGACGACTAGTACTATACACTCCAATATCTACTAAACAATGACTACCAGTACTATACCTTCCAATACTTACTAAACAATGACGACTAGTACTATACACTCCAATACTTACTAAACAATGACTACTAGTACTATACACTCCAAAACTTACTAAAAATGACTACCAATACTATACACTCCAATACTTACTAAACAATGACTACTAGTACTATACACTCCAATATCTACTAAACAATGACTACTAGTACTATACATTCCAATACTTACTAAACAATGACTACTAGTACTATACACTCCAATACTTACTAAACAATGACTACCAGTACTATACACTCCAATATCTACTAAACAATGACTACTAGTACTATACACTCCAATACTTACTAAACAATGACGACTAGTACTATACACTCCAATACTTACTAAACAATGACGAAAAGTACTATACACTCCAATACTTACTAAACAATGACTACCAGTACTATACACTCCAATATCTACTAAACAATGACTACCAGTACTATACCCTCCAATATCTACTAAACAATGACTACCAGTACTATACCCTCCAATACTTACTAAACAATGACGACTAGTACAATACCCTCCAATACTTACTAAACAATGACGACGAGTACTATACACTCCAATACTTACTAAACAATGACGACTAGTACTATACCCTCCAATACTTACTAAACAATGACTACTAGTACTATACCCTCCAATACTTACTAAACAATGACTACCAGTACTATACACTCCAATACTTACTAAACAATGACTACTAGTACTATACACTCCAATACTTACTAAACAATGACGACCAGTACTATACACTCCAATACTTACTAAACAATGACAACCAGTACTATACACTCCAATACTTACTAAACAATGACGACGAGTACTATACACTCCAATACTTACTAAACAATGACTACCAGTACTATACACTCCAATACTTACTAAACAATGACTACCAGTACTATACACTCCAATACTTACTAAACAATGACTACCAGTACTATACACTCCAATACTTACTAAACAATGACTACCAGTACTATACACTCCAATACTTACTAAACAATGACTACCAGTACTATACCCTCCAATATCTACTAAACAATGACGACTAGTACTATACACTCCAATACTTACTAAACAATGACTACCAGTACTATACACTCCAATACTTACTAAACAATGACTACCAGTACTATACACTCCAATACTTACTAAACAATGACGACTAGTACTATACACTCCAATACTTACTAAACAATGACTACTAGTACTATACACTCCAATACTTACTAAACAATGACTACTAGTACTATACACTCCAACACTTACTAACCAATGACGACCAGTACTATACACTCCAATACTTACTAAACAATGACGACCAGTACTATACACTCCAATACTTACTAAACAATGACTACTAGTACTATACACTCAATTACTTACTAAACAATGACTACTAGTACTATACACTCCAATACTTACTAAACAATGACGACCAGTACTTTACATTCCAATACTTACTAAACAATGACTACTAGTACTATACACTCCAATACTAACTAAACAATGACTACCAGTACTTTACATTCCAATACTTACTAAACAATGACGACCAGTACTATACACTCCAATACTTACTAAACAATGACGACCAGTACTATACACTCCAATACTTACTAAACAATGACTACCAGTACTATACACTCCAATACTTACTAAACAATGACTACCAGTACTATACACTCCAATACTTACTAAACAATGACGACTAGTACTATACACTCCAATACTTACTAAACAATGACTACTAGTACTATACACTCCAATACTTACTAAACAATGACTACCAGTACTATACACTCCAATACTTACTAAACAATGACTACCAGTACTATACACTCCAATACTTACTAAACAATGACGACCAGTACTATACACTCCAATATCTACTAAACAATGACTACTAGTACTATACACTCCAACACTTACTAAACAATGACTACTAGTACTATACACTCCAATACTTACTAAACAATGACTACCAGTACTATACACTCCAATACTTACTAAACAATGACTACCAGTACTATACACTCCAATACTTACTTAACAATGACGACCAGTACTATACACTCCAATATCTACTAAACAATGACTACTAGTACTATACACTCCAACACTTACTAAACAATGACTACCAGTACTATACACTCCAATACTTACTAAACAATGACGACTAGTACTATACACTCCAATACTTACTAAACAATGACTACTAGTACTATACACTCCAATACTTACTAAACAATGACTACCAGTACTATACACTCCAATACTTACTAAACAATGACTACTAGTACTATACACTCCAACACTTACTAACCAATGACGACCAGTACTATACACTCCAATACTTACTAAACAATGACGACTAGTACTATACACTCCAATACTTACTAAACAATGACTACTAGTACTATACACTCCAATACTTACTAAACAATGACTACCAGTACTATACACTCCAATACTTACTAAACAATGACTACTAGTACTATACACTCCAACACTTACTAACCAATGACGACCAGTACTATACACTCCAATACTTACTAAACAATGACGACCAGTACTATACACTCCAATACTTACTAAACAATGACTACTAGTACTATACACTCCAATACTTACTAAACAATGACTACTAGTACTATACACTCCAATACTTACTAAACAATGACGACCAGTACTTTACATTCCAATACTTACTAAACAATGACTACTAGTACTATACACTCCAATACTAACTAAACAATGACTACCAGTACTTTACATTCCAATACTTACTAAACAATGACGACCAGTACTATACACTCCAATACTTACTAAACAATGACTACCAGTACTTTACATTCCAATACTTACTAAACAATGACTACCAGTACAATACACTCCAATACTTACTAAACAATGACTACCAGTACAATACACTCCAATACTTACTAAACAATGACCACCAGTACTATACACTCCAATACTTACTAAACAATGACGACCAGTACTTTACATTCCAATACTTACTAAACAATGACTACCAGTACTATACACTCCAATACTTACTAAACAATGACTACCAGTACTATACACTCCAATACTTACTAAACAATGACTACCAGTACTATACACTCCAATACTTACTAAACAATGACTACCAGTACTATACACTCCAATATCTACTAAACAATGCCGACCAGTACTATACACTCCAATATCTACTAAACAATGACTACCAGTACTATACACTCCAAAACTTACTAAACAATGACTACCAATACTATACACTCCAATACTTACTAAACAATGACTACCAATACTATACACTCCAATACTTACTAAACAATGACTACTAGTACTATACACTCCAATATCTACTAAACAATGACTACTAGTACTATACACTCCAATACTTACTAAACAATGACTACCAGTACTATACACTCCAAAACTTATTAAACAATGACGACCAGTACTATACCCTCCAATATCTACTAAACAATGACTACCAGTACTATACCCTCTAATACTTACTAAACAATGACGACTAGTACTATACACTCCAATATCTACTAAACAATGACTACCAGTACTATACCCTCCAATACTTACTAAACAATGACGACTAGTACTATACACTCCAATACTTACTAAACAATGACTACTAGTACTATACACTCCAATACTTACTAAACAATGACTACTAGTACTATACACTCCAAAACTTACTAAAAATGACTACCAATACTATACACTCCAATACTTACTAAACAATGACTACTAGTACTATACACTCCAATATCTACTAAACAATGACTACTAGTACTATACATTCCAATACTTACTAAACAATGACTACTAGTACTATACACTCCAATACTTACTAAACAATGACTACCAGTACTATACACTCCAATATCTACTAAACAATGACTACTAGTACTATACACTCCAATACTTACTAAACAATGACGACTAGTACTATACACTCCAATACTTACTAAACAATGACGAAAAGTACTATACACTCCAATACTTACTAAACAATGACTACCAGTACTATACACTCCAATATCTACTAAACAATGACTACCAGTACTATACCCTCCAATATCTACTAAACAATGACTACCAGTACTATACCCTCCAATACTTACTAAACAATGACGACTAGTACAATACCCTCCAATACTTACTAAACAATGACGACTAGTACTATACACTCCAATACTTACTAAACAATGACGACTAGTACTATACCCTCCAATACTTACTAAACAATGACTACTAGTACTATACCCTCCAATACTTACTAAACAATGACTACCAGTACTATACACTCCAATACTTACTAAACAATGACGACTAGTACTATACACTCCAATACTTACTAAACAATGACTACTAGTACTATACACTCCAATACTTACTAAACAATGACTACCAGTACTATACACTCCAATACTTACTAAACAATGACTACTAGTACTATACACTCCAACACTTACTAAACAATGACGACCAGTACTATACACTCCAATACTTACTAAACAATGACGACCAGTACTATACACTCCAATACTTACTAAACAATGACTACTAGTACTATACACTCCAATACTTACTAAACAATGACTACTAGTACTATACACTCCAATACTTACTAAACAATGACGACCAGTACTTTACATTCCAATACTTACTAAACAATGACTACTAGTACTATACACTCCAATACTAACTAAACAATGACTACCAGTACTTTACATTCCAATACTTACTAAACAATGACGACCAGTACTATACACTCCAATACTTACTAAACAATGACTACCAGTACTTTACATTCCAATACTTACTAAACAATGACTACCAGTACAATACACTCCAATACTTACTAAACAATGACTACCAGTACAATACACTCCAATACTTACTAAACAATGACCACCAGTACTATACACTCCAATACTTACTAAACAATGACGACCAGTACTATACATTCCAATACTTACTAAACAATGACTACCAGTACTATACACTCCAATACTTACTAAACAATGACTACTAGTACTATACACTCCAACACTTACTAAACAATGACGACCAGTACTATACACTCCAATACTTACTAAACAATGACTACCAGTACTATACACTCCAATATCTACTAAACAATGCCGACCAGTACTATACACTCCAATATCTACTAAACAATGACTACCAGTACTATACACTCCAAAACTTATTAAACAATGCCGACCAGTACTATACACTCCAATATCTACTAAACAATGCCGACCAGTACTATACACTCCAATATCTACTAAACAATGACGACCAGTACTATACACTCCAAAACTTATTAAACAATGCCGACCAGTACTATACACTCCAATATCTACTAAACAATGACGACCAGTACTATACACTCCAATATCTACTAAACAATGACTACCAGTACTATACACTCCAATACTTACTAAACAATGACGACTAGTACTATACACTCCAATACTTACTAAACAATGACTACTAGTACTATACACTCCAATACTTACTAAACAATGACTACCAGTACTATACACTCCAATACTTACTAAACAATGACTACTAGTACTATACACTCCAACACTTACTAAACAATGACGACCAGTACTATACACTCCAATACTTACTAAACAATGACGACCAGTACTATACACTCCAATACTTACTAAACAATGACTACTAGTACTATACACTCCAATACTTACTAAACAATGACGACCAGTACTTTACATTCCAATACTTACTAAACAATGACTACTAGTACTATACACTCCAATACTAACTAAACAATGACTACCAGTACTTTACATTCCAATACTTACTAAACAATGACGACCAGTACTATACACTCCAATACTTACTAAACAATGACTACCAGTATTTTACATTCAAATACTTACTAAACAATGACTACCAGTACAATACACTCCAATACTTACTAAACAATGACTACCAGTACAATACACTCCAATACTTACTAAACAATGACCACCAGTACTATACACTCCAATACTTACTAAACAATGACGACCAGTACTTTACATTCCAATACTTACTAAACAATGACTACCAGTACTATACACTCCAATACTTACTAAACAATGACTACTAGTACTATACACTCCAACACTTACTAAACAATGACGACCAGTACTATACACTCCAATACTTACTAAACAATGACTACCAGTACTATACACTCCAATATCTACTAAACAATGCCGACCAGTACTATACACTCCAATATCTACTAAACAATGACGACTAGTACTATACACTCCAATACTTACTAAACAATGACTACCAGTACTATACACTCCAATACTTACTAAACAATGACTACCAGTACTATACACTCCAAAACTTATTAAACAATGCCGACCAGTACTATACACTCCAATATCTACTAAACAATGACGACCAGTACTATACACTCCAATATCTACTAAACAATGACTACCAGTACTATACACTCCAATACTTACTAAACAATGACGACCAGTATTATACACTCCAATACTTACTAAACAATGACTACCAGTACTATACACTCCAAAACTTACTAAACAATGACTACCAGTACTATACACTCCAATACTTACTAAACAATGACGACTAGTACTATACACTCCAATATCTTCTAAACAATGACGACTAGTACTATACACTCCAATATCTACTAAACAATGACTACCAGTACTATACACTCCAATATCTACTAAACAATGACTACCAGTACTATACACTCCAATATCTACTAAACAATGACTACCAGTACTATACACTCCAATATCTACTAAACAATGACGACCAGTACTATACACTCCAACACTTACTAAACAATGACTACCAGTACTATACACTCCAATATCTACTAAACAATGACGACCAGTACTATACACTCCAATATCTACTAAACAATGACGACTAGTACTATACACTCCAATACTTACTAAACAATGACGACCAGTACTATACACTCCAATACTTACTAAACAATGACGACCAGTACTATACACTCCAATACTTACTAAACAATGACTACTAGTACTATATACTCCAATACTTACTAAACAATGACGACCAGTACTATACACTCCAATACTTACTAAACAATGACTACTAGTACTATACACTCCAATACTTACTAAACAATGACGACGAGTACTATACACTCCAATACTTACTAAACAATGACTACCAGTACTATACACTCCAATATTTACTAAACAATGACTACCAGTACTATACACTCCAATACTTACTAAACAATGACGACCAGTACTATACACTCCAATACTTACTAAACAATGACGACCAGTACTATACACTCCAATATCTACTAAACAATAACGACTAGTACTATACACTCCAATACTTACTAAACAATGACTACTAGTACTATACACTCCAATACTTACTTAACAATGACTACTAGTACTATACACTCCAATACTTACTAAACAATGACTACCAGTACTATACACTCCAATATCTACTAAACAATGACTACCAGTACTATACACTCCATTACTTACTAAACAATGATTACTAGTACTATACACTCCAATACTTACTAAACAATGACTACCAGTACTATACACTCCAATATCTACTAAACAATGACTACCAGTACTATACACTCCAATAATTACATTACTAAACAATGACTGCTAGTACTATACACTCCAATACCTACTAAACAATGACGACCAGTACTATACACTCCAATACTTACTAAACAATGACTACCGGTACTATACACTCCAATATCTACTAAACAATGACTACCAGTACTATACACTCCAAAACTTATTAAACAATGCCGACCAGTACTGTACACTCCAATATCTACTAAACAATGACTACCAGTACTATACACTCCAAAACTTATTAAACAATGCCGACCAGTACTGTACACTCCAATATCTACTAAACCATGACGACTAGTACTATACACTCCAATACTTACTAAACAATGACGACTAGTACTATACACTCCAATACTTACTAAACAATGACTACTAGTACTATACACTCCAATATCTACTAAACAATGACTACCAGTACTATACACTCCAATACTTACTAAACAATGACTACCAGTACTATACACTCCAATACTTACTAAACAATGACGACTAGTACTATACACTCCAATATCTACTAAACAATGACTACCAGTACTATACACTCCAATACTTACTAAACAATGACTACCAGTACTATACACTCCAATACTTACTAAACAATGACTACCAGTACTATACACTCCAATACTTACTAAACAATGACTCCCAGTACTATACACTCCAATACTTACTAAACAATGACGACCAGTACTATACACTCCAATATCTACTAAACAATGACTACCAGTACTATACACTCCAATACTTACTAAACAATGACTACCAATACTATACACTCCAATATCTACTAAACAATGACGACTAGTACTATACACTCCAATACTTACTAAACAATGACGACTAGTACTATACCCTCCAATACTTACTAAACAATGACGAAAAGTACTATACACTCCAATACTTACTAAACAATGACTACCAGTACTATACACTCCAATATCTACTAAACCATGACTACCAGTACTATACCCTCCAATATCTACTAAACAATGACTACCAGTACTATACCCTCCAATACTTACTAAACAATGACGACTAGTACTATACCCTCCAATACTTACTAAACAATGACGACTAGTACTATGCACTCCAATACTTACTAAACAATGACTACTAGTACTAAACACCCCAATATCTACTAAACAATGACAACCAGTACTATACACTCCAATACTTACTAAACAATGACTACTAGTACTATACACTCCAATACTTACTAAACAATGACGACCAGTACTATACACTCCAATATCTACTAAACAATGACGACTAGTACTATACACTCCAATACTTACTAAACAATGACGACTAGTACTATACACTCCAATACTTACTAAACAATGACGAAAAGTACTATACACTCCAATACTTACTAAACAATGACTACCAGTACTATACACTCGAATATCTACTAAACAATGACTACCAGTACTATACACCCCAATACTTACTAAACAATGACGATTAGTACAATACCCTCCAATACTTACTAAACAATGACGACGAGTACTATACACTCCAATACTTACTAAACAATGACGACTAGTACTATACCCTCCAATACTTACTAAACAATGACTACTAGTACTATACCCTCCAATACTTACTAAACAATGACTACCAGTACTATACACTCCAATACTTACTAAACAATGACTACTAGTACTATACACTCCAATACTTACTAAACAATGACTACTAGTACTATACACTCCAATACTTACTAAACAATGACTACCAGTACTATACACTCCAATACTTACTAAACAATGACTACTAGTACTATACACTCCAATATTTACTAAACAATGATGACTAGTACTATACACTCTAAAACTTACTAAACAATGACTACTAGTACTATACACTCCAATACTTACTAAACAATGATGACTAGTACTATACACTCTAAAACTTACTAAACAATGACTACTAGTACTATACACTCCAATACTTACTAAACAATGATGACGAGTACTATACACTCTAAAACTTACTAAACAATGACTACTAGTACTATACACTCCAATACTTACTAAACAATGATGACTAGTACTATACACTCTAAAACTTACTAAACAATGACTACCAGTACTATACACTCCAATATTTACTAAACAATGACTACTACTACTATACACTCCAATATCTACTAAACAATGACTACCAGTACTATACACTCCAATATTTACTAAACAATGACTACTAGTACTATACACTCCAATATTTACTAAACAATGACTACTACTACTATACACTCCAATATCTACTAAACAATGACTACTAGTACTATACACTCCAATATCTACTAAACAATGACTACTAGTACTATACACTCCAATACTTACTAAACAATGACTACCAGTACTATACACTCCAATACTTACTAAACAATGACTACTAGTACTATACACTCCAATACTTACTAAACAATGACTACCAGTACTATACACTTCAATACTTACTAAACAATGACGACTAGTACTATACACTCCAATACTTACTAAACAATGACTACTAGTACTATACACTCCAATACTTACTAAACAATGACTACCAGTACTATACACTCCAATACTTACTAAACAATGACTACCAGTACTATACACTTCAATACTTACTAAACAATGACGACTAGTACTATACACTCCAATACTTACTAAACAATGACTACTAGTACTATACACTCCAATACTTACTAAACAATGACTACCAGTACTATACACTCCAATACTTACTAAACAATGACTACCAGTACTATACACTCCAATATCTACTAAACAATGACTACTAGTACTATACACTCCAATATCTACTAAACAATGACTACTAGTACTATACACTCCAAAACTTATTAAACAATGCCGACCAGTACTATACACTCCAATATCTACTAAACAATGACGACCAGTACTATACACTCCAATACTTACTAAACAATGACGACTAGTACTATACACTCCAAAACTTATTAAACAATGCCGACCAGTACTATACACTCCAATATCTACTAAACAATGACGACCAGTACTATACACTCCAAAACTTATTAAACAATGACTACTAGTACTATACACTCCAATACTTACTAAACAATGCCGACCAGTACTATACACTCCAATATCTACTAAACAATGACTACCAGTACTATACACTCCAATACTTACTAAACAATGACGACTAGTACTATACACTCCAATACTTATTAAACAATGCCGACCAGTACTATACACTCCAATACTTACTAAACAATGACGACTAGTACTATACACTCCAATACTTACTAAACAATGACGACTAGTACTATACACTCCAATATCTACTAAACAATGACTACCAGTACTATACACTCCAATACTTACTAAACAATGACGACTAGTACTATACACTCCAATATCTACTAAACAATGACTACCAGTACTATACACTCCAATACTTACTAAACAATGACGACTAGTACTATACACTCCAATATCTACTAAACAATGACTACCAGTACTATACACTCCAATACTTACTAAACAATGACGACTAGTACTATACACTCCAATATCTACTAAACAATGACTACCAGTACTATACACTCCAATACTTACTAAACAATGACGACTAGTACTATACACTCCAATACTTATTAAACAATGCCGACCAGTACTATACACTCCAATACTTACTAAACAATGACGACTAGTACTATACACTTCAATACTTACTAAACAATGACGACTAGTACTATACACTCCAAAACTTATTAAACAATGCCGACCAGTACTATACACTCCAATATCTACTAAACAATGCCGACCAGTACTATACACTCCAATACTTACTAAACAATGACGACTAGTACTATACACTCCAATACTTACTAAACAATGACGACCAGTACTATACACTCCAAAACTTATTAAACAATGCCGACCAGTACTATACACTCCAATATCTACTAAACAATGACTACCAGTACTATACACTCCAATACTTACTAAACAATGACGACTAGTACTATACACTCCAATACTTACTAAACAATGACGACTAGTACTATACACTCCAATACTTACTAAACAATGACTACTAGTACTATACGCTCCAATATCTACTAAACAATGACTACCAATACTATACACTCCAATACTTACTAAACAATGACTACTAGTACTATACACTCCAATACTTACTAAACAATGACTACTAGTACTATACACTCCAATACTTACTAAACAATGACTACCAATACTATACACTCCAATACTTACTAAACAATGACTACTAGTACTATACACTCCAATATCTACTAAACAATGACTACTAGTACTATACACTCCAATACTTACTAAACAATGACTACCAGTACTATACACTCCAAAACTTATTAAACAATGACGACCAGTACTATACCCTCCAATATCTACTAAACAATGACTACCAGTACTATACCCTCCAATACTTACTAAACAATGACGACTAGTACTATACACTCCAATATCTACTAAACAATGACTACCAGTACTATACCCTCCAATACTTACTAAACAATGACGACTAGTACTATACACTCCAATACTTACTAAACAATGACTACTAGTACTATACACTCCAAAACTTACTAAAAATGACTACCAATACTATACACTCCAACACTTACTAAACAATGACTACTAGTACTATACACTCCAATATCTACTAAACAATGACTACTAGTACTATACATTCCAATACTTACTAAACAATGACTACTAGTACTATACACTCCAATACTTACTAAACAATGACTACCAGTACTATACACTCCAATACTTACTAAACAATGACTACTAGTACTATACACTCCAATATCTACTAAACAATGACTACTAGTACTATACACTCCAATATCTACTAAACAATGACTACCAGTACTATACACTCCAATATCTACTAAACAATGACTACCAGTACTATACCCTCCAATATCTACTAAACAATGACTACCAGTACTATACCCTCCAATACTTACTAAACAATGACGACTAGTACAATACCCTCCAATACTTACTAAACAATGACGACGAGTACTATACACTCCAATACTTACTAAACAATGACGACTAGTACTATACCCTCCAATACTTACTAAACAATGACTACTAGTACTATACCCTCCAATACTTACTAAACAATGACTACCAGTACTATACACTCCAATACTTACTAAACAATGACTACTAGTACTATACACTCCAATACTTACTAAACAATGACGACTAGTACTATACACTCCAATACTTACTAAACAATGACTACTAGTACTATACACTCCAATACTTACTAAACAATGACTACTAGTACTATACACTCCAATACTTACTAAACAATGACTACCAGTACTATACACTCCAATACTTACTAAACAATGACTACTAGTACTATACACTCCAATACTTACTAAACAATGACTACTAGTACTATACACTCCAATATCTACTAAACAATGACTACTAGTACTATACACTCCAATACTTACTAAACAATGACGACCAGTACTATACACTCCAATACTTACTAAACAATGACTACTAGTACTATACACTCCAACACTTACTAAACAATGACGACCAGTACTATACACTCCAATACTTACTAAACAATGACTACTAGTACTATACACTCCAATACTTACTAAACAATGACGACCAGTACTTTACATTCCAATACTTACTAAACAATGACTACTAGTACTATACACTCCAATACTAACTAAACAATGACTACCAGTACTTTACATTCCAATACTTACTAAACAATGACGACCAGTACTATACACTCCAATACTTACTAAACAATGATTACCAGTACTTTACATTCCAATACTTACTAAACAATGACTACCAGTACAATACACTCCAATACTTACTAAACAATGACTACCAGTACAATACACTCCATTACTTACTAAACAATGACCACCAGTACTATACACTCCAATACTTACTAAACAATGACGACCAGTACTTTACATTCCAATACTTACTAAACAATGACTACCAGTACTATACACTCCAATACTTACTAAACAATGACTACTAGTACTATACACTCCAACACTTACTAAACAATGACGACCAGTACTATACACTCCAATACTTACTAAACAATGACTACCAGTACTATACACTCCAATATCTACTAAACAATGCCGACCAGTACTATACACTCCAATATCTACTAAACAATGCCGACCAGTACTATACACTCCAATATCTACTAAACAATGACGACCAGTACTATACACTCCAATACTTACTAAACAATGCCGACCAGTACTATACACTCCAATATCTACTAAACAATGACGACCAGTACTATACACTCCAATACTTACTAAACAATGACGACCAGTACTATACACTCCAATACTTACTAAACAATGCCGACCAGTACTATACACTCCAATATCTACTAAACAATGCCGACCAGTACTATACACTCCAATATCTACTAAACAATGACTACCAGTACTATACACTCCAAAACTTATTAAACAATGCCGACCAGTACTATACACTCCAATATCTACTAAACAATGCCGACCAGTACTATACACTCCAATATCTACTAAACAATGACGACCAGTACTATACACTCCAAAACTTATTAAACAATGCCGACCAGTACTATACACTCCAATATCTACTAAACAATGACGACCAGTACTATACACTCCAATATCTACTAAACAATGACTACCAGTACTATACACTCCAATACTTACTAAACAATGACGACCAGTATTATACACTCCAATACTTACTAAACAATGACTACCAGTACTATACACTCCAAAACTTACTAAACAATGACTACCAGTACTATACACTCCAATACTTACTAAACAATGACGACTAGTACTTTACACTCCAATATCTACTAAACAATGACGACCAGTACTATACACTCCAATATCTACTAAACAATGACTACTAGTACTATACCCTCCAATACTTACTAAACAATGACGACGAGTACTATACACTCCAATACTTACTAAACAATGACGAAAAGTACTATACACTCCAATACTAACTAAACAATGACTACCAGTACTATACACTCCAATACTTACTAAACAATGACGAAAAGTACTATACACTCCAATACTAACTAAACAATGACTACTAGTACTAAACACTCCAATACTTACTAAACAATGACGACTAGTACTATACACTCCAATATCTACTAAACAATGACGACTAGTACTATACACTCCAATACTTACTAAACAATGACGACTAGTACTATACACTCCAATATCTACTAAACAATGACTACCAGTACAATACCCTCCAATACTTACTAAACAATGACTACCGGTACTATACACTCCAATACTTACTAAACAATGACTACCAGTACTATACACTCCAATACTTACTAAACAATGACGACTAGTACTATACACTCCAATACTTACTAAACAATGACGACTAGTACTATACACTCCAATATCTACTAAACAATGACGACTAGTACTATACACTCCAATACTTACTAACCAATGACGACCAGTACTATACACTCCAATACTTACTAACCAATGACGACCAGTACTATACACTCCAATACTTACTAAACAATGACTACTAGTACTATACACTCCAATACTTACTAAACAATGACGACCAGTACTATACACTCCAATACTTACTAAACAATGACTACTAGTACTATACACTCCAATACTTACTAAACAATGACTACCAGTACTATACCCTCCAATACTTACTAAACAATGACTACTAGTACTATACACTCCAATACTTACTAAACAATGACGACCAGTACTATACACTCCAATACTTACTAAACAATGACGACTAGTACTATACACTCCAATACTTACTAAACAATGACAACCAGTACTATACACTCCAATACTTACTAAACAATGACTACCAGTACTATACACTCCAATACTTACTAAACAATGACTACCAGTACTATACACTCCAATACTTACTAAACAATGACTACCAGTACTATACACTCCAATACTTACTAAACAATGACTACCAGTACTATACACTCCAATACTTACTAAACAATGACTACCAGTACTATACACTCCAATACTTACTAAACAATGACTACCAGTACTATACACTCCAATACTTACTAAACAATGACTACCTGTACTATACATTCCAATACTTACTAAACAGTGACTACTAGTACTATACACTCCAATACTTACTAAACAATGACTACCAGTACTATACACTCCAATATCTACTAAACAATGACTACTAGTACTATACACTCCAATATCTACTAAACAATGACGACCAGTACTTTACATTCCAATACTTACTAAACAATGACGACCAGTACTTTACATTCCAATACTTACTAAACAATGACTACCAGTACTATACCCTCCAATACTTACTAAACAATGACTACTAGTACTATACACTCCAATACTTATTAAACAATGACGACCAGTACTATACCCTCCAATACTTACTAAACAATGACTACTAGTACTATACACTCCAATACTTAATAAACAATGACGACCAGTACTATACACTCCAATACTTACTAAACAATGACTACCAGTACTATACACTCCAATACTTACTAAACAATGACGACCAGTACTATACACTCCAATACTTACTAAACAATGACGACCAGTACTATACACTCCAATACTTACTAAACAATGACGACCAGTACTATACACTCCAATACTTACTAAACAATGACTACTAGTACTATACACTCCAATACTTACTAAACAATGACGACCAGTACTATACACTCCAATACTTACTAAACAATGACGACCAGTACTATACACTCCAATACTTACTAAACAATGACTACCAGTACTATACACTCCAATACTTACTAAACAATGACGACCAGTACTATACACTCCAATACTTACTAAACAATGACTACTAGTACTATACACTCCAATACTTACTAAACAATGACGACCAGTACTATACCCTCCAATACTTACTAAACAATGACTACTAGTACTATACACTCCAATACTTACTAAACGATGACTACCAGTAGTATACACTCCAATACTGACTAAAAATGACTTCAAACATACAACATGTTTGCTTTAACGATGTGTAAAACTATGATAGTGATATTGTTGTTTTTTTTTTGAGATGGGAATACTAATTCTAGCAACAAGTACATGTTTGTTACTACCCGATGCCCTTATTAAACTATTCTCCTGCTCAAGCATGGCTTTAACCTCAAACAAACGTTCTTATAACCCAGTTAATACTGTAACAAAGAATCAAATGTACGCATTGAAACTGTATTCGGTTTTATTTCGGATCATTGACGAAACAAAATGTATTAATTTGCAACCGAACCAAAATATGAGTCTTGAGCACAAAAGTTATGCTTGAGCATGAAAACAGTTTTATACATACGGGCCCTGAGTAACAATAAAAACGTCACTTAAAATGTAAGTGCCTTCTATATCATGCACAAACACTTCATGATATTTTTCTGATGAGTCGAACACTGATTATGATAATGTTATTGTAATTAATTCTTTCTCATGCTATAGTGTTTGTATAAGGCATCGCCATAATTCATTTTTATTAGTCTATTACATAATACTATTTATTCTAAACAGTAAATTAAATGGGTCGTGACGATAAGGAAAGGGATTTATACTAAACAGTAAATTGAATAGATTCGTGACGATAATGAGATGGATCGATACTGAACAGTAACTTAAATAGAGTCGTGACGAGAAGAAGAGGGATTTATACTAAACAGTTAATTAAATAGAGTCGTGACGATAAGGAGAGGGATATATAAAATTGAATAGAGTCGTGACGATAAGGAGAGGGATATATAAAATTAAATAGAGTCCTGACGATAAGGAGAGGGATGTATAAAATTGAATAGAGTCGTGACGATAAGGAGAGGGATTTATACTAAACAGTTAATGAAATAGAGTCCTGACGATAAGGAGAGGGATATATAAAATTAAATAGAGTCGTGACGAGAAGAAGAGGGATTTATACTAAACAGTTAATTAAATAGAGTCCTGACGATAAGGAGAGGGATATATAAAATTGAATAGAGTCGTGACGAGAAGAAGAGGGATTTATACTAAACAGTTAATTAAATAGAGTCCTGACGATAAGGAGAGGGATATATAAAATTAAATAGAGTCGTGACGAGAAGAAGAGGGATTTATACTAAACAGTTAATTAAATAGAGTCCTGACGATAAGGAGAGGGATATATAAAATTAAATAGAGTCGTGACGAGAAGAAGAGGGATTTATACTAAACAGTTAATTAAATAGAGTCCTGACGATAAGGAGAGGGATATATAAAATTGAATAGAGTCCTGACGATAAGGAGAGGGATATATAAAATTGAATAGAGTCGTGACGAGAAGAAGAGGGATTTATACTAAACAGTTAATTAAATAGAGTCCTGACGATAAGGAGAGGGATATATAAAATTAAATAGAGTCGTGACGAGAAGAAGAGGGATTTATACTAAACAGTTAATTAAATAGAGTCCTGACGATAAGGAGAGGGATATATAAAATTGAATAGAGTCCTGACGATAAGGAGAGGGATATATAAAATTGAATAGAGTCCTGACGATAAGGAGAGGGATTGTCCCCATCAAAGCCCCAGGCGCCATTGTCGTCATCTACAGAAGATTACCTCCAACAACCCGAGCAGCACTCCTTCAACCTTACACTGGTACATTGCTATGGGAAGGTGATTGGCTTAATTACAGATTACATTGCACCCAATCATTCACAACTACAATAAAACACTTCTCTACTAGATAGAAAGCATGGACAAATTTAATTCTCAGTCCATGTTCATGTTTAATTTGTTTCAAGACCAACTCAATTCATGTTCCCTAAAACATTGACCAATGCAAGATTCGAAACTTAATGTGTTTCAAATCAATGTTTTTTCCCCTCTCCATTATTTGAAATAGTGACGCCCATTTCGATAGTGTCCCCCACGTTCTGGAGCCTGTACAATTCTACGTATCTAATTACAGCCACATCATGTAGAAACAAAACACAAAACTAGTTTTTAAACGTCGTAATTATTTCTGTTGATGCATCCATAAGCTTAACAAAAAAGAGAATACCAAAGGATAAATAAAACCATATTCTGAACTAGAACTCGACTAAACTAGACCTAAAATAGGAACAAAGGAAAGATTTACATGGAGACCCTTGTACAAGGGAATAAAACTACATGTTCTGGAAGAGTAAGCGTCTTCTGTTTCATCTACGACACCCAAATAAACGTAAACAAGTGAGAACCGAGTCATCATTCTCTATCACAACAAGTAACCACACCTTCATACAGTGTATCATACAACAAGTAACCACACCTTCATACAGTGTATCATACAACAAGTAACCACACCTTCATACAGTGTATCATACAACAAGTAACCACACCTTCATACAGTGTATCATACAACAAGTAACCACACCTTCATACAGTGTATCATACAACAAGTAACCACACCTTCATACAGTGTATCATACAACAAGTAACCACACCTTCATACAGTGTATCATACAACAAGTAACCACACCTTCATACAGTGTATCATACAACAAGTAACCACACCTTCATACAGTGTATCATACAACAAGTAACCACACCTTCATACAGTGTATCATACAACAAGTAACCACACCTTCATACAGTGTATCATACAATGATGTAAATTAGTTCTCGATGAGACCAAGATGGTGACCAAAAAACTTGCTCATAGCCCCATCAACCTGCATCTCTCGAATCCCTTTGTCGTAAGTTTGTTTGTCCGCAGCCGACACCTATAATGAAAATCTCGATATTTAGAGGAATCCTAGAATAATTGACAAATCAACTGAGACGCGTATCATTTGTTTTAATCGGGCACGTCATCGCGGGAGATTCCAAGTATTTTCACATTACAACACATTTCCCTATACTCTACGCACTCCGTGAGTAGGTGGTATTTTATTTGCTCTAATTTTAAAAACAAAATTAGATACAGAGGAACAAAACAGAAAGAATAAGAAGCAGAACAGAAAAAGGTAAAGATAAAAAAGAATAGACAGATAAAAAAGAAATAAATGAAAAAAGGGGTAAAAAAGCGGATGGAAGATAGATAAAAGTAAAACTATGATTTCAAAACAAAATGATGCAAGATATTCAAGTATAATATATGAAGGTCTAAGTAGGTAGGTAATTTCAAAAGATTATCATTTTCAATCTTGTGTTTTTTTTCTGAATAAAACACATTATTACTTAGATCAGACTAATAATCGGCAAGTCCCAGGTTCACGGAATATCAATAATTTGTCTTCCAACTTTCCCGCTCATTCCGAAAGTTAATGCAATATTTTTCATCTTTACTATATGCAATATATTTTTGAGTAATGTAAGGATCTTTAATTGAAAAGTTAAAGGCACTTTACGATATCTTGAAATATGTACATTTATATAAAAAAAACATAATGGTATTTCCTATCGAAAGTAAATATAAAAAAAAAACCACTGAGACTTTGCCGCAAGGCCTTTCTGCCTTCTCAGGCTTCTTCGGGAGGGGGGTTCCCGCGTTCCCCACGTTTTATATAACAAAGGGAAGTGTTGATATAGGAGAACAATTTCAAACATTTCAAATTTACATGTTACATTATAAATTATCAATAGAATATCTTCACTATAAACTGAAAGTTCAATAGTCAATTGCAATATTTGCATTACCTAGTTTAATTACAAATACTTAACAAGAAAATAAAAAAAACTTTATTGCGATTTATCGAAAGCATTCGATAGTGACAAAACTCATCACAAACTTTGGCTTAAAATATGGACGGGGGAATATAGGTATAGATAAAAAGAAATGTATGATAAGTTAGTTTAAACAATAATTTTATTCAAGAATAATACAGTATAATATATCAATAGAATATACAAATGGATTTCGTAACAAGCTTAAAGCTTATGTAAAACCATCTCCTAGAATGTAATTAGCATATTGTATATAGTAGAGTGATCGTAGTGTCATGTCGAGAATGCTTGTAATAGTACCGTCCGAGTACTGATCCTCTATTTATGAATAGTATATTAGCAACAACGACATAGTAATATACAGTGTATCATGCATACAGTAGTTATATAGACTTATGAAAAAAACTATAGTACATGTATGATAACCTACGTATTAATGAGTAAACCTAGTATATAATCACTTCCTGTACTCAGTATAAACGCGTACATCTAAAAAGGTAAGTACCACATAATCATATGTTTTACATAAATATAAACCATTAAACATAGCAAATGGGTATGTACAATGTAATCACATGTTCTAAATTATTCTGAAAGGAGTAAGTCTAGTAAGGAGTGTAAGTACATGTTGTTTTTAAATGAGTAAACCTGGTAAGGATAGGTACAGTGTATAAACGAGACAATGAGTATAGCTAGTTAAAGGTAAGTACTGCATGCAATAGCATGAAATATTGATTATGATATTGTATTAGGGTGCGTGTATATCCCTCTCGAGAGTTCCAAGTATTCTTCTCCTGATTCATTCTCCGAGGTGGAATCTGAAATGATTAGTTTGTACAGTAATGACACTAACCTTGCCTTAATAGGAGACTTCAACGCTAAAACTGAAATGAAACAAGACTAAATTGTTCCTGACAATTCATTTCTCAATGTATTGAACTTAGATGAAAGTGATGAGCTGTACAAAATCATGTATGATTATAAAAAAATAGAAATATACAATATTCCACTTCAACGTTATAGTGAATGCAAGGCATAAACCAACAATTTTTTTAAATAAGCTAATAGACTTTTGTAAGAATAATAATATATATATAGCAAATGGAAGAATTGGTTTGGATACGTTTAAAAGGAAAAACACATTTGCTACTTACCGCTGACGTATTTAAGTTAGTAACATGTTTTGAGGTGCTTGATTGTGATCCTCTACTATCTGATGTTCATAACTGTATTGAATTTAATTTTGAAGGTACGTAAGACTTCATAGAAACATCATACGAAAACTATGATACAACTGATAATAACGGTGGTTTTGTTAAATGGAATGACCAATTGAGTCATTTGTTTACCAATTATATCTCGGACGATCATGATAGTAGACTTTCAACGTTAAATGCGTATGTAAATACTTTGAAAGCTAAGGACACCAATCATTTAACTAATGAAGAAATTATTTATGTCACTGAACAAATCACTGACATATTTACTACGTCCGCCAACAAGTCATTCGGTCGTAAATCTGTTTGCATGGGAAGTATAAATCAAAATAATAAACCTTGGTTTACACGTTAATGTAAAAAGCTTAGAAAAGAATTTCACAAAGCCAAACAGAATTATCATAAATTAAAAAATAATGTCAGCAAGCATGCATTGAAAATAAAAAGCCGGAAATACAGGAAAGAAGTAAATAAAGCATATAAATCGTATACATTCAACATGGAACAGAAAATAAGAGAATCGGTGAAGCAAAGTCCAAAATTCCCATGGAATACTCTCAACAGGTTATCGGGTAAACCAAAGTCTTCAAAAGCTAACATACCAATTAACGACCTGTACATCTATTTCAAAAATTGAAATTCAGCTAATTACGAGGAATATGATGATAATGAAGAACTCTTACATGATATCGATAACAATGATTTGTATGAAGATCTTAATGCTGAAATTACTCAAACGGAAATTATTCGATCAATAGAAAGCTTAAAAAATAATAAAGCGGGTGGAATAGATGAAATACGAAATGAATATATAAAAAGCTCTCTCAATCAATTATTGCCTTTATAACAACGTTTTCAACATCATTCTCAATACAGGGCTAGTACCCCAAGATTGGACAGTTGGAATCATGTTGGAATCATGTTGGAGACAAGAGCGATCCGGATAAGTATAGGGCCATTACTCTAGTATCTTGCTTAGGGAAAGTATTTACCTCTATTATCAATGATAGACTTACAAAATTATCAGATGAAATTAACCTTATATCCTCTGCCCAAGCAGGATTTAGAAAGGGATATTCCACAACGGAAAACATTTGTATATTGCATTCTTTAATTTCATTATATTTTTCAAATGGCAAAAAGTTATATTGTTTATTTGTTGATTTTAAAAAGGCATTTGATACGGTGTGGCGAGCAGGGTTATGGAGAAAATTACTTACCGGTAACATTACGGGTAAAATATTTAAAGTTGTTTATAATTTATATCAAAATACCAATCATGTGTAATTAATAGCAATGATCATTCAGACTTTTTCATGTGTAATGTCGGGATAAAACAAGGAGAAAATTTATTGCCATTTTTGTTTTCCCTCTTTCTTAATGATCTAGAGGATTTCCTCAATCAACGTCAAGTTTCTTTTTTAAATGATGTGTATGCTCTTAGCGATCAAAATTTAGGTTTGTACTTAAAATTATTTATTATATTATATGCGGATGATATAGTGCTTATGTCAGAAACACCAGATGGCTTATAAAGTGCATTAAATGAATTCCAAAACTATTGTGAAATATGGAAATTAAAGGTTAATACACAAAAAACTAAAGTTCTGATTTTTGCAAAAAAGCAAAAGCAAAAGACACTTAACAATTTTCTTTCAATAATGAGAATTTAGAAATACAAGATTCGTATTCATATCTTGGAATGATATTTAACTATAATGGTGTTTTCACAAAAGCTAAGAAAAATTAGCAGAGCAAGCGAAAAAAGCTGTATATGCGCTGTATGTTAAGATTAGAAATATTGCCATCCCTATAGATCTTCAACTGGAATTATATGATGCACTTGTGTCTCCTATTTTAGTATATGGGTGTGAAATCTGGGGCTTTGAAAATACAAAAAGTATCGAACATTTATACTTACCATTCTGTAAACAAATACTTAATATTCGGAAGAGTACCCCAAATTTTATGGTATATGGGGAGTTGGGAAGATACCCACTTGAAATTGAAATACGTGTTAGAATGATTATGTTCTTGCATAAGCTTATAACGGGTGATTCGAAAATATATAATGTTATGCATAGTTTAATATATTATTTACATAAGAACTCTGTATTCTACGGAAGCCGGTTAGTGCCACATGAAGTAAGCTTTTTATGTCGTAATTACGACTTAGTATGTCGTAATTACGACTTAGCTATCTCGTAATTACGACTTAGTATGTCGTAATTACGACTTAGTTATCTCGTTATTACGACTTCGCTATCTCGTAATTACGACTTAGTATGTCGTAATTACGACTTAGTTATCTCGTAATTACGACTTAGCTATCTCGTAATTACGACTTAGTATGTCGTAATTACGACTTAACTATCTCGTAATTACGAGATAACTAAGTCGTAATTACGAGATAGCTAAGTCGTAATTACGACATAAAAAATTTACTTCATTGGCACTAACCGGCTTCCGTAGTATTCAGTTCTGAGTGGTTAACGTATATAAGAGATATTTAAACAATACTGGATTTAACAATTTATGGACCCTTCAATTATCGGGTACATTGAATAGACAATATCTGAAAACGATTATTAAGCAGAGACTGTGCGACCAATTCATTCAAAGTTGGTTCAATGATGTTGATACTTCCTCGTGAGGGCAAATGTATTCCTTATTCAGATGTAATTTTAATATTGAACCATATCTTTTAAAGCTTCATAGTAACGAAAGAAAAGTAGTTTGCAAATTTAGAACATCTAATATAAAATTTCCAATAGGAACTGGAAGATGGAAAAGAGTCTTTTGCCAAGAAAGAGTATGCCCTCTTTGTGATAACTGTGTTGGGGACGAATTTCATTATTTATTCAAATGCACTAATTCATCTGTTGTAACTTTTTGACAAATTTATATACCAAATTATTATTGTGTCAACCCATCGTTTTTTAGAATGAAAGGAATGTTCTCAACATGCAACACAGTTCTTTTGAGGGTAGCACTGACATAATGGGCAGACATAGTTTGAGGGTTAACACTGACATTATGGGTAGACATAGTTGATGGGTTAACACTGACATTATGGGTAGACATAGTTGATGGGTTAACACTGACATTATGGGTAGACATAGTTGATGGGTTAACACTGGCACTATGGATAGACATAGCTGGAGGGTTAACACTGGCACAATAGGTAAACATAGTTGGAGGGTTAACACTGACACAATGGGCAGACATAGTTTGAGGGTTAACACTGACATTATGGGTAGACATAGTTGATGGGTTAACACTGGCACAATGGGCAGACATAGTTTGAGGGTTAACACTGACATTATGGGTAGACATAGTTGATGGGTTAACACTGGCACTATGGATAGACATAGCTGGAGGGTTAACACTGGCACAATAGGTAAACATAGTTGGAGGGTTAACACTGACATAATGGGTAGACATAGTTGGAGGGTTAACACTGACATAATGGGTAGACATAGTTGGAGGGTTAACACTGACACAATAGGTAGACATAGTTGATGGGTTAACACTGGCACAATGGGTAGACATAGTTGGAGGGTTAACACTGACACAATGGGTAGACATAGTTGGAGGGTTAACACTGACACAATGGGTAGACATAGTTGGAGGGTTAACACTGACACAATGGGTAGACATAGTTGGAGGGTTAACTCTGCCACAATGGGTAGACATAGTTGGAGGGTTAACACTGACATAATGGGTAGACATAGTTGATGGGTTAACACTGGCACAATGGGCAGACATAGTTTGAGGGTTAACACTGACATTATGGGTAGACATAGTTGATGGGTTAACACTGGCACTATGGATAGACATAGCTGGAGGGTTAACACTGGCACAATAGGTAAACATAGTTGGAGGGTTAACACTGACATAATGGGTAGACATAGTTGGAGGGTTAACACTGACATAATGGGTAGACATAGTTGAAGGGTTAACACTGACACAATAGGTAGACATAGTTGATGGGTTAACACTGGCACAATGGGTAGACATAGTTGGAGGGTTAACACTGACACAATGGGTAGACATAGTTGGAGGGTTAACACTGACACAATGGGTAGACATAGTTTGAGGGTTAACACTGACATTATGGGTAGACATAGTTGATGGGTTAACACTGGCACAATGGATAGACATAGTTGATGGGTTAACACTGGCACAATGGGTAGACATAGTTGGAGGGTTAACACTGACAAAATGGGTAGACATAGTTGGAGGGTTAACACTGACATAATGGGTAGACATAGTTGGAGGGTTAACACTGACACAATGGGTAGACATAGTTTGAGGGTTAACACTGACATAATGGATAGACATAGTTGGACGGTTAACACTGACACAATGGGTAGACATAGTTGGAGGGTTAACACTGCCATAATGGGTAGACATAGTTGAAGGGTTAACACTGGCACAATGGATAAACATAGTTGGAGGGTTAACACTGCCATAATGGGTAGACATAGTTGAAGGGTTAACACTGGCACAATGGATAGACATAGTTTGAGGGTTAACACTGGCACAATAGGTAAACATAGTTGGGGGGTTAACACTGGCACAATGGGTAGACATAGTTGGAGGGTTAACACTGCCACAATGGGTAGACATAGTTGGAGGGTTAACACTGGCACAATAGGTAAACATAGTTGGGGGGTTAACACTGCCACAATGGGTAGGCATAGTTGGAGGGTTAACACTTACACAATGGGTAGACATAGTTGGAGGGTTAACTCTGACACAATGGGTAGACATAGTTGAAGGGTTAACACTGACACTATGGATAGACATAGTTGGAGGGTTAACACTGGCACAATGGGTAGACATAGTTGGAGGGTTAACACTGACACTATGGATAGACATAGTTGGAGGGTTAACACTGGCACAATGGGTAGACATAGTTGGAGGGTTAACACTGGCACAATGGGTAGGCATAGTTGGAGGATTAACACTGACATAATGGGTGGGCATAGTTGGAGGGTTAACACTGACATAATGGGTAGACATAGTTGGAGGATTAACACTGACATAATGGGTAGGCATAGTTGGAGGATTAACACTGACATAATGGGTGGGCATAGTTGGAGGGTTAACACTGACATAATGGGTAGACATAGTTGGAGGGTTAACACTGACACAATGGGTAGACATAGTTGAAGGGTTAACACTGGCACAATGGGTAGACATTGTTGGAGGGTTAACACTGACACTAAGGGTAGATATAGTTGGAGGGTTAACACTGACATTATGGGTAGGCATAGTTGGAGGGTTAACACTGACACAATGGGTAGACATAGCTGTAAGGTTAACACTGACACAATGGGTAGACATAGTTGGAGGGTTAACACTGACATAATGGGTAGACATAGTTGGAGGATTAATACTGACATAATGGGTAGACATAGTTGGAGGGTTAACACTGACATAATGGGTAGACATAGTTGGAGTGTTGACACTGACACAATGGGTAGACATAGTTTGAGGGTTAACACTGACATAATGGGTAGACATAGTTGGAGGGTTAACACTGACACAATGGGTAGACATAGTTGGAGGATTAATACTGACATAATGGGTAGACATAGTTGGAGGGTTAACACTGACACAATGGGTAGATATAGTTGGAGGGTTAACACTGACATAATGGGTAGACATAGTTGGAGGATTAACACTGGCACAATGGGTAGACATAGTTGGAGGGTTAACACTGGCACAATAGGTAGATATAGTTGGAGGGTTAACACTGACATAATGGGTACATATAGTTTAGGGGTTAACACTGACATAATGGGTAGACATAGCTGTAAGGTTAACACTGACACAATGGGTAGGCATAGTTGGAGGGTTAACACTGACATAATGGGTAGACATAGTTGGAGGGTTCACACTGACACAATGGGTAGACATAGTTGAAGGGTTAACACTGACACAATTGGTAGACATAGTTGGAGGGTTAACACTGACACAATGGGTAGACAAACTTGGAGGGTTAACACTGGCACAATGGGTAGACATAGTTGGAGGGTTAACACTGACACAATAGGTAAACATAGTTGGGGGGTTAACACTGACACTATGGTAGACATAGTTGGAGGGTTAACACTGGCACAATAGGTAAACATAGTTGGGGGGTTAACACTGGCACAATGGGTAGACATAGCTGGAGGGTTAACACTGACACAATGGGTAGACATAGTTGGAGGGTTAACACTTACACAATGGGTAGACATAGTTGGAGGGTTAACTCTGACACAATGGGTAGACATAGTTGAAGGGTTAACACTGACACTATGGATAGACATAGTTGGAGGGTTAACACTGGCACAATGGGTAGACATAGTTGGAGGGTTAACACTGACACAATGGGTAGACATAGTTGGAGGGTTAACACTGACACTATGGATAGACATAGTTGGAGGGTTAACACTGGCACAATGGGTAGATATAGTTGGAGGGTTAACACTGACATAATGGGTAGATATAGTTTGAGGGTTAACACTGACATAATGGGTAGATATAGCTGGAGGGTTAACACTGACACTATGGATAGACATAGTTGGAGGGTTAACACTGGCACAATGGGTAGGTATAGTTGGAGGGTGAACACTGACACAATGGGTAGGTATAGTTGGAGGGTTAACACTGGCACAATGGGTAGGTATAGTTGGAGGGTGAACACTGACACAATGGGTAGGTATAGTTGGAGGGTTAACTCTGGCACAATGGGTAGACATAGTTGGAGGGTTAACACTGGCACAATGGGTAGGTATAGTTGGAGGGTGAACACTGACACAATGGGTAGGTATAGTTGGAGGGTTAACACTGGCACAATGGGTAGACATAGTTGGAGGGTTAACACTGACACAATGGGTAGACATAGTTGGAGGGTTAACACTGACACAATGGGTAGACATAGTTGGAGGGTTAACACTGACACAATGGGTAGACATAGTTGGAGGGTTAACACTGACATAATGGGTAGGCATAGTTGGAGGGTTAACACTGACACTATGGATAGACATAGTTGGAGGGTTAACACTGACACTATGGATAGACATAGTTGGAGGGTTAACACTGACACAATGGGTAGACATAGTTGGAGGGTTAACACTGACACAATGGGTAGACATAGTTGGAGGGTAAACACTGACACAATGGGTAGACATAGCTGGAGGGTTAACACTGACACAATGGGTAGACATAGTTGAAGGGTTAACACTGACACTATGGATAGACATAGTTGGAGGGTTAACACTGGCACAATGGGTAGGCATAGCTGGAGGGTTAACACTGGCACTATGGATAGACATAGTTGGAGGGTTAACACTGACATAATGGGTAGACATAGTTGGAGGGTTAACACTGACACAATGGATAGACATAGTTGGAGGGTTAACACTGGCACAATGGGTAGACATAGCTGTAAGGTTAACACTGACACAATGGGTAGATGTAGTTGGAGGGTTAACACTGACATTATGGGTAGACATAGTCGGAGGGTTAACACTGGCACAATGGGTAGACATAGTTGGAGGGTTAACACTTACACAATGGGTAGACATAGTTAGAGGGTTTACACTGGAACAATGGGTAGACATAGTTGAAGGGTTAACACTGACACAATGGGTAGACATAGTTGGAGGGTTAACACTGACACTATGGGTAGATATAGTTGGAGGGTTAACACTGACATAATGGGTGGGCATAGTTGGAGGGTTAACACTGACACAATGGGTAGACATAGTTGGAGGGTTTACACTGACACAATGGGTAGACATAGTTGGAGGGTTAACACTGGCACATTGGGTAGGCATAGTTGGAGGGTTGACACAGACACAATGGGTAGACATAGTTGGAGGGTTAACACTGACATTATGGGTAGACATAGTCGGAGGGTTAACACTGGCACAATGGGTAGACAGAGTTGGAGGGTTAACTCTGCCACAATGGGTAGACATAGTTGGAGGGTTAACACTGGCACAATGGGTAGACAAAGTTGGAGGGTTAACACTGCCATAATGGGTAGACATAGTTGGAGGGTTAACACTGGCACAATGGGTAAACATAGTTGAAGGGTTAACACTGACACAATGGGTAGACATAGTTGGAGGGTTGACACTGACACAATGGGTAGACATAGTTGGAGGGTTAACACTGACATAATGGGTAGGCATAGTTGGAGGGTTAACACTGACATAATGGGTAGGCATAGTTGGAGGGTTAACACTGACACAATGGGTAGACATAGTTGGAGGGTTAACACTGAAACAATGGGTTGACATAGTTGCAGGGTTAACACTGACACAATGGGTAGACATAGTTGAAGGGTTAACACTGGCACAATGGGTAGACATTGTTGGAGGGTTAACACTGACACTAAGGGTAGATATAGTTGGAGGGTTAACACTGACATTATGGGAAGGCATAGTTGGAGGGTTAACACTGACACAATGGGTAGACATAGTTGGAGGGTTAACACTGACACAATGGGTAGACATAGTTTGAGGGTTAACACTGACATTATGGGTAGGCATAGTTTGAGGGTTAACACTGACACAATGGGTAGACATAGTTTGAGGGTTAACACTGGCACAATGGGTAGACATAGCTGGATTGTTAACACTGGCACAATGGGTAGACATTGTTGGAGGGTTAACACTGATTCTGTATCTTTAAGTGATATGAGATAGACGTTTTTGAGTACTACAGGCTTTTTATCTAAATGGATAAAAAGATCTTGAAGGGCTTGGTTTAATTTGTAAATTTTACTACCCCCGTGCTATCCGTTCCCCCCGGGGAGGGGGTAAAGTTTATTGATATACCTCCACTTTATTTACACTATATAAAAATAAAATTAACTGGTTAAATCGGCTATATCGCACTTTTGTCTCGACTTTGCTTAGCTGTGTTTTAGTCCTGTGTTTAGTCTGAGAACTATAACACACCTACCAAGCTAAAACACACATGAACTCGCGTGTTTCCGCCGAGTCAATCGGGCGAGAGATGGGCGGAGCTTGCTGCCGAGCTTGCTCACTGGTTGGTTATCGGCGCGAGAGATAGGCGTACTTCCTCCCTGAACGCGCCACCTTTGTGCAGACGACACTTTTCCTTGTTTACATAAATAATGGCGTTGACACGATTCCCTGAACTTGATGAAAGTGCTCTTAAGACTCTCTTATAAGAAAAACATTCTGATAGTACCAAAAAAAACGTGAAGGCATCCTTTGCCGTACTTTAGATGTACCAGCAACATAACATATCAATAAATGTAAAATCCTTTTGCATGCGAAATCTTTATAAATCTTTGTTACACGTTCTCGGGTCCCTGTGGTTCACCATAGATTATTTTAATTCAATCAGTTTTTATCTTGCTTTTTTCTTTGTTGCAATGAGAATACCAGGACACAGTTATACAATGTTTGTTTCATGGATAATTATTTTCTTGTGAAAATATCTCTCCGGTTTGTATCGGTATATTAAAACAGTTAAGACATGGCGTTGAGCGATATAGCAAGTTTCTGGTTTCCCTCAACCATGCCTCTTTTCCTCGGCTTCGGCTCGGGAAAAAGACCTGGTCTCTGGAAACAAGAAACCTGCTATATCCCTCAACCCCATGCTTTAACTGTATACTATAGTTTATATAGGGAACTAATACTTTAAAGTATACTTAATTAATTTTAAATAGGAAATTGTTCCTACTTTGTCACAATCATCCTTTGAGAAAGATGGTATCGAACTGTTTGCATTCCCGCACCTACCCAAGGGCCCCAAAGGGAACATAATCCTAAATTTCAAAAAATGTTCTTTTCCAGACTGAGGGTTACTACAGCCTATTTGGATAGGAAGATCATCAGAGGCTCTGTTTAATTTGTAAATTTCCGGTACCCTCCTTCCATTCATTCCTACAGGGAGGGGATGAAGTTTACAATGGTTTATATATGAAAATAACACTTTTAGGTATATTCTGTCCATATCTTTTTTAGGAAACCATTCCTACTTGGTGATAATCTTCAAACGTTCTAGAATTCGTTTCCTGTAATGACATTACAAATGTTATATTCACCTAGTTTATTTGTTGATTTCATCATTGAAATTGAGCTACCATACCGTTAACATTACTCAGGTAACACTAAGCTAAGGCCCTTGGGCGAGTTGGTGCTTAGTAGAACCTCGAACAGACGCAGGCTTCGCGGTGGGAGCGGTAGTTGTCCGCCTCAAATATTTTGTTACTGTAATAAGTATTTTTCATATAACATAGAAATATTACAATAATAATAATGTCTTGAATATTATACAATTATGGACTCTTTACTTGGTTAATATGCTGTGATATTGACCAGGAGGAAACATATTGACCGATGCGATAACTGTTTTATTGGACTATATAACAAGTAAATATTAAAGATGACTAACGTGAATTTCAAGCTCAACAAATACATCTTGCTGTGTGTCACTGTACAGGATCTCGGATCAGTATGTATTTAGTGTAGCTTATTGATATTCCGGCAAATCAAATTGGTTCCAATAAATTGGCGGTACTTAAAAACAAATTAGGTTTGATTCTAACTATACCGGTCTGATTGTGGTCGACGTTTAAGATTCAATCACACTCATTAATTCTGAACGATCATTATGAGTTAAGCACGCTCATTAATTACCAACTATAAATATTGCTTAAAGGTGTTTGACTATTATAATAAAATTGTATATATTGCTTATTTAGTATACGAACACGTGCACTTATTAACCAAATATTTCTAAATCAGTATATTGTTTTAAGACAGACCTTTGTTCTTATAAGATAATGCAATTAACTTTGTTTAGTTGTAAATACACATTTTACTATGACCAACATTACACTAGAATGTCAGCTAAACCTATCGATCCTTACCTGTATTATTGTACTAGGTTAATACATTACCACTACATGTAATCTACTTTATCATCAATTACAAACAAAATTAACTTAATGAAACACTATAAATTCCATAGAATACTCCTACAAGTCAACTACCCCATGCTTTATTACATCTTATTAAACTGCAAAATTTCCAACTTATGTGAACTGCATTTTAGCCCAATGGCATCCCTTTAGTAAAGTAGCCTGATCTAGTTGACTACCTTGACTTAAAAGAATAAAATACAATATCTCTATGTTATAAAACCCTAATCATATTGGGTGTATCCTCGCCTGAACTCTGGTGACAGGCAGTCCCTGGGCTGTCCCTGTGCTGTCCCTGGGCTGTCGCTGTCCCTGGGCTGTCACTGTCCCTGGGCTGTCCCTGTCCCTGGGCTGTCGCTGTCCCTGGGCTGTCCCTGTCCCTGGGCTGTCCCTGGACTGTCCCTGTCCCTGGGCTGTCGCTGTCCCTGGGCTGTCGCTGTCCCTGGGCTGTCCCTGTCCCTGTCCCTGGGCTGTCCCTGTCCCTGGGCTGTCCCCGGGCTGTCCCTGTCCCTTGGCTGTCCCTGGACTGTCCCTGGGCTGTCCTTGGGCTGTCCCTGTCCCTGGGCTGTCCCTGTCCCTTGACTGTCCCTGGGCTGTCCCTGGGTGGCCCTGTCCCTGGGCTGTCGCTGTCCCTGGGCTGTCCCTGTCCCTGGGCTGTCCCCGGGCTGCCCCTGGGTGGCCCTGTCCCTGGGCTGTCCCTGGGTCGTGTCGGATTGGTCTACAACAGAGGACCTGACATTTATTAGCTTTTTCTATTTGACAACATTGCCACATTTCTTACTGAGCTGACGCACACAGACCCCCTGACGTCCAGTGTCAGATCTGCGTATGTTATATTTTTGCTGTTCTGTATATCACAATGGCCGTTGTTTTTTAGTTAATGGTCCAGTATTCATGCCATTTGAGACAATTTTAAGGTTATATTTAAGATAATTATAGTTGCAGTTGACTGGCGTATTAGCGAGTAGCCATGGTTGTGACAAATATGATTATATCGGCAGCTTTCACATATGTCAGCTTATATGCGGTTATAATATACAGTGCGTGGACTCATTGAAAATGGGGGGGGGGGGGTGTAAAATGAACATTTTGTTGTTGAAGTTCTAACGGACTGAAAAAATTTGTAAAACTTTTAGTTGGTGTAGTTTCTTTTAAATAAGTAGCAGATGTGAAGATTTAAGTATAAAAAATTTAAATTGAAATAACTAAGTAAAAAACTCAATCAGCACAACCCTCTTACTCGTAAAATGGTTGTCAACGTGGGAAACACCGGACAATATGATATGAAGTATTAAATATTAAATGGATTTATTTTATGAAATGTCGATGATTTGATCTCCTCTCATTCAATACATGATAATTACAACACGTCGCCTTAGTATAAATAACAAAGTAATTCGTTCCATTGAAGGTTAAAGCATTCGAATGCTGCAATTTTATGCCCAAACCATTGTTTCAGATCCAAAGCTATACTGCTTAAAGAGAGGTTACGTGTGATATATACTGTATCATATATTGAACAAACTTATTTTATTGACAAATAATGAATAATTCAATGTAGATATTTATCAAATATCAAACAACACAACATCAATTATGCCAGGATCTGCCGACGCGACAATACTGAGACGCAATAATAAAGGAGGGGTGCCAATTTGGGCCTTTCTGCGGGCTACCAATGGTAAGGCTAAGATACTTTAAGGTCAGTTTCATATTGTATTGTGTCCAAAACATCTGATCTTGTGTGGGCTTATAGAAAATATGGGGGCCGAAGAGGGGGGAGTGTAAAATGAAAATTGTGTTTTTGAAGCTCAAACGGACTGAAAAATGTTGTAAAACTTCTAGTTTGTGTAGTTTATGTTAAAGAAGTAGCAGACTTGAAGATTTGAGTTGAAAAAAATAAGTAAAAAAACTAAAGTAGGTCAAGTTCACATAATTTCTAACTGGTCTATTTTGATCTCAAATTCTTCAGGAAATAACCAAAAAACATCCAGTAACAAACTCCAAAATAGACATACAACAACTATAACTGCTAGATGAAGGTAGTAATATATATTTGGCAAGATACTGACCCCGCAGGGTTCTATGGGGCCTTGTAATGGGGCCCAAAGAGGGGTGATATCGTGCATTGTTTTAGTTTTATTGACACTCTTTTAAATTGACATGTATAATTTGATCACAAATATGAAACAATGTTTCAATAAAGTAAGTGGGGAGAAAGTACTGCCATTTCCTGGCCCTGTGTGTGTGTGTGTGTGTGGGGGGGGGGGGGGGGGGGGGGTAACATAGCATGTTCAGCTTTGATCGTTGTAGTCTTTTATATCCATTGAGGTCCAATTAGTTATGTTTCATAAAAGAATAGTAAAATGTTGTTGCTTTTTTCGTTTATAATGAACTTATTCTTTTGAAACAAAATCATTCACCCTGGTACACTCCTATGAGTGTATAGTATGTTTTACAGGATTGCATCAAACATTGTCTATTGCTATTGGGTCTCAGAGTCAGGATCTGACTAAAATTAATTTTACGACCCCATTGGCGCCTCTGCATCCCAAAAATGAGCAAAATGCTAAATATAGATTCTGATTACACCTAAATGGTAATATTCCTATAACGTCTGGTAGGAATTGGACTAGTGGTTTATAAAAAGATGATTGAAGCTGAAAATACCCATTTTAACACCTTTTGGGGCCCCAAACAGGTTATTCTTGGGGTCAACAAATTGCAGATTCTGCAGAATGCTTCTCCTTACTTGCCAGGGATATTTGCTTCCATGTCTAATAAAATCAGGCAAGTTTTTTCTTAAAAGAATATAATCAAAACTAAAAAGTGCATAATATAACCCCCTTGGGCCCCATAACAAGGCTCCATAGAACCCCGTGGGGTCAGTAACTTGCCAAATATATATTATTATCTCCATGTAGGGGTGACAATTGTTGTCGGTTAATAGAAGATTTTCTTAACTTTCTTAAAGTATTTGATATCAAGATAGACAAGTTAAAAATTATGTGACTTTGACATATATTATGAGTTTTTTACTTAGTTATTTCAACTTAAATCTTTTCAACTTAAATCTTCACATCTGCTACTTATTTAAAAGAAACTACACCAACTAAAAGTTTTACTAATTTTTTCAGTCCGTTAGAACTTCAACAACAAAATTTTCATTTACACTCCCCCATTTTCAATGAGTCCACGCAAAATCAGATGTGTAGAACATAATGCAATATGCAGCTGACCTTAGAGTATCTTCCTGCAAAATACTGGCGTTATCACTGATAGGCCGTAGAAAGGTCCTTTGAAATTTAACTTGAAAAAACATGTCAGGACTCTCAAAATAAATTGGGGAAAAGTCATGAACCCTTTATATTTAAAGGTTCACCAACTGCACCTGAAATTAAAGGTTTACTTAAATACTGTGGTCTGTTATGAAGTCAAATCAAGGATAGCAAGTCAGCTTTGAGTCAAAACACGATGAACATAAACGAATTTAAAGATCCGAAGTATCACTGCCAAAATATACTAAACATATTTATAAAAATATTTGAGATATGATGAAAGTGAAATAAACAGAATACAAAACAAAAGCGTTGTAAACATGATAAGCGGGACTAGAAACTGATTATAACCATGGGTTTAAATCAATAGACCGGCTCTATAACCGAATCAAGTCTCCAATATACATAATAATAATATACAACATTTATATAGCGCTCTATATAATTTGTGAAATTACTCTAAAGCGCTTCACAGCATGTAGATAATAATTTGATACTTACACTGCATAAATAAAGAAGTTATTACAATCTAAGCTAATGTGAAAAATTTAAAAAAAAAATGCATATAAATACGAACTACGTCTACTGTAGATAAACAAATGTCAGTATATACATATCGTCTAAGTTGGTACCCTAATATGCAGACGTGAAAAGGTACGTCTTTAGATGTTTCTTGAATTTGGCCAGAGTATTTGTTTTTCGGATAGCGGATGGTAAGCTTTTCCACAACGTGGCCGAAACTTTCCTAAAACACCGGTTTCCATAGGTCACAGTACGAGATTTTGGGACACACAAAAATGATTCTGTCTCCGACCTTAGTGATCGTGACGGCTGATACAGGGTAACTAGCTCCCTTATGTACTGGGGAGCTGTTCCATTCAGTGCCTTGTATGTGTATACCAAGATTTTGTATTGTGATCTGTAGCAAACAGGCAAGTATTCTTGCCATACTTTGCTGGTATCATCCAAATATAAGTTAAGAAACGATTACTGTATATAGCAGAAACATACGCTCGGACTATGGTTATTATATTTGGTCATAATGTGCCAATCGTAACTAAATAAACAGAGAAAAAATTGTTTATTTTTAGAATTTAAGGTTACAACTGATCGGGACGGATTGCATAAGGTTTAAACAATATTAATACGTCACAGGATGAATTTCTTTTTTTGTTCAAAATGTAGTAAAACATGCGAAAACATATTAACAAAATCCGTTAGATATCTATTAAGTTCCAAAATACTATAAAGGTTTTTAATTTCCTTACTTTGAATGATTTGATTCTAGAATAACGACAAAACAGTACACAAATAGTGCGCAATGATATCGGACCGACATTAATAGATGATATACGATTTCTTATCCAAAATACGTACATAGGTTTACAGTGTATCACATAACTATGTAGTTCCAACCTATTGTGTGGGTTATATGTCTGATGGCCAGTTCCTTTTGCACATGTCGTAAAAATCTGTAGCGCAACTATTCTGAATGAAGCAACTGGAAGTGCATTAGAAAGGACATGAAAGCGAAGGACATAGTAACATAGAAAACGCCTTGTTGGTCGTTGATTAAAATACTGTAAAAGTGAATATTTTCGCGTGTGGGATTTATTCGCTAAGTCAGCCTTCAAACTGTTCAAGATGGGGATTTTTTGTTCGCACTGTCAGTCACGCTAAATACTTATTTTGCAGTGTCAATTTACCAGTGTAACTTGCTCCAAAGTATATAATGTTCTATTGTAATAAAATGTTGAGTACGTATTCTTGTTTTCTTTTCTAGAGATCTATAGTCTGGAATCTCATATCGTATAAAGAGAAATAAGCGAAAAATTCTACGCCGCGAACAATTCCACATTTGTAATATTTTACTATTGATCAACGCTAAAATAAAAGCTGGTAATATCAACATAATTTGTATTCTGATGTCGTTCAATTAGATTAAATGTTCACGTTGGTAAGATTTTGGTAGTAAGAATTTATCCTTCCTTAAATCGATTTTTTGATGTATTAAGCAACAATGTATAAGAATTTTATTCAAACTGGGTGATTATTATATTCAAAATGTGATAGCTCTTGGTTATACAAAATTTAACATGTTGTTATCTGCCTGCAGTAAAACGCCTAGACATGAAACAAATAACTAATTTAAATTTTATTGAGGTTGATAAAGTGTATTGTGCCAGAGGGCCGACCACATGGTAATCCAATTACTGAGGTGTAATCTTTTTATATTCACATATCAGATAAGATTATTTGATTTTCTTTTGTTTTTGATTTGGTAAAACTAACAAATGAAAGGATAATTAATATTCACTCACCAAGAAGAGTAACTACTCGCACAAGAGGGAAGGTGCACCTTAACATTTATCACATTTAACATCTAACACAGAAAACCCCTGGTGTTCCGGACCAGCTAATCCTGCAACACGGTGTGTTTGTGGATTTTATAATGTCTTTCCTTCGTTTTCATATCTTTGCAGTTCTTCTTGCTTATTTAGCGAGTTTGCGAGTTTATGTGTGTGTGTTACGTCGTCTTAAAAATTGTTCTTTTTAACAAAATGTAGATGTTTATATGAATTTATGGACTGTTTTGTTATTATCTATTAAAGCTTCGAGTTTTCCAAACTGACGCGATAAAATCGTATATTCAATGTTTTTTCCTGAAAAAAGTCAAACTGTTTTATTGTGTTCATATACACACTATTTCTTTGATCTGCTTGTGGCGAGTAAGTAGAGGGCTAGAGAACAACGTTACCCCTCAAGTGATGTTAGATCGGACGCTGGACACACTGTTTTACCAAAAAGAAGTACTATGTAAATAATACATACACAGTTGGAAGATATAGAAAACATTACAGACATTGATATAAGTCGGACGATCTACCAAACACGGACACACCCCCAGCCACCAGTGAAAATGATATCCTAAACATTGTTATGACATCATTTTTGTTTTGTAAGTCGTTGTTCGTGAGAAATTCTACGTCTTCTCTACCTGAATGGACTAACTTCACCATTTTGAAACCAGGTCTGAGACCAGGTCTGGTGACAGTACATGTAAAAAACGTAACACGAGGTTTATTCTTAAAGTGAATAATTGAAAATATCATAAAGGATTTTTGCATTAACAAACAACTTATCCTTTGGCAGCAATGTGTATAAAAGTTAACCTTTAACATGGAAAATTATTCATTGTTTATTAGTTTTGAGTGTCTGAATATATTTTCAAAGTATAATATCAATTAAGATTTTACTACTTTTATAAATCAAAACAACTTTTTGCATAAACCATGGGAGTGTCAGCATCACTTGTCATCCATACAAACCACGCCTGGCCGAGACTACAAACAATTCCTTACATGGCGGCATTAATGTCCAAGAATAAATTAGCATAATATTATACCTTTTGGTAATTTAGATAAGAGGCCATGGATGTGCACGGCCGCCGTGATGTTTTAGTCAGAGTCTGGCGCCTTGGTGTGTCAAGTGTGCTCATTCGGTAACACCTTATCGTCACCCTTCGGGGACCGTGCTATAATGGCCGCGTATAAAACAAAGGCTTCACCTCGCCCCCTATGCTGACTCTACCTGGTGACATGAACGTGTTACCTGTACCGAGATCGCGTACCTGTACAGTGTAAGTGATGTTACGGTATGCTCAGTAGCTCGTCTGTATGCTCTGTATGGGATAAACGTCAGAGAACCTGTCAGGAGTTGATAGATTGTGTCATTTTGTGGCTCTGATCCTAGAACAGTGTTCACTATAGGCATGACCCACCTCTACCATTAGTCAAGTGCTCGGAGTGCAGAGACGCGACTCGCAAACACAGTTTTTCACTATTTACATCATATAGGAGTATGTTACAGGCTGTATAAGTGTATCAACAGTCGAAAAGAGACGGTGGAAATTGGACATGATTTGTGTGAAAGTTTCTTAATGCCTTAAACAGAAATATTCAAATATGTATTGATTCTTTAGGATATTATAACAACGACTGTTATGTACAGTGTTTTGAACATATGATGATGCTGATGTGTTGAATGTGACCAAACATGGTCTGCCACCGCTTTTCTTTATTTATGAAGTACACATCTGTCTTCGCTACTCTGGCATTAGGTTTATTGATACCGACTGTATTGTCACAAACCAATTTTGAATCTCGTCCTATTTGGGGAACTGGTAGAGGGCGGCCGCCTGGGAAAACATGTCTGGATTATTGCCAATTATTTCCAATATGTAACCACGGAAAGTGTTTTCTCGATCAGTCTTCTTGTGATGTGATTTGTGATTGCGAGGAGGGTTATACCGGAAAGTGGTGTAAAGAACCGGAGGGTAAAGTAAGACAAAGGAATAACAATAATACACAACCAGTTCCCCCTATAGAAACACCATGGGCATCTCCGGCACATTCGGCGCCGCCAGGTCCAACGAAGCGACCACTGATGATATTAGGAACATTTAGAGCACGAAATGGAAGCAGAAAGAGCCCTCCCTTCATATTTCCTATCATATCAGGTAATCCGCCATCAAACAACCAACCACAAAGTAATGGCGATATAGCAGAGGGGAAGGGAACAAAGGAAAGTAACTTCTCAAGTAATGTTAGATCGGACGCTGGACACACTGTTTTACCAAATAGCACTACATTGACAATTATACGTACAAAGTTGGAAGATATGGACAATGTAACAGACATTGATATTGAATCTGCCAAGTCGGACGATCTACCAAACACAGACACATCCCCAGCCACCAGTGCTGTCGAATTCGTCCATCCTACCGACGCTATGCCTACTTCAACAGTAACATTAAGCATTATTCAGCCAGCAGAATTATCTTCTGTTGAATCAATGTCCGAACAAAAAGTTTGTGAGGAGTCTTGTCACACTGGCAAGTGTTTATATAACAATGGAAAATACAGGTGTGTTAAAGCGTCTGCGCCAGTCATCATGGCGACGGTTGAGAACGCCTCAATGGCGGCGAGAGGAGAGTGTGGCAAAGGTTTTAAGTGTAAACATGGCGTCTGTGACCCTGAACAACTCCGTAAGGGGCGGATTAAATGTATCTGCGACAAGGGGTGGATTGGTACCCTGTGTGAACATGCTTGTGGACTGGACTGCGGAGAAAATGGAATGTGTGGCCATCCGGACAAAAATAAAACATCCATGGTATGTCTGTGTAATACTGGCTACGACGGAGACAGGTGTCAGGATTTGCAAGTCCTACCAGAGTTCAACAAAGGTAATGTGTTTGTAAATTTTATGTTTGGGAAAATTCCTCTGTTCCGTATTTGTGTATACCTATCACCTTTTGCTTTCTTCTATGTTATGACTTAATCAATCAATACATGGTCACGTTTTTGTTTTTTTTTCTGCTTGAAAAGCATTATACAACATTGCTATATTGTCATTGTAAGCGATTATCTATCATGAGAAATACCCAAAATGCATCAGCAATTGCGATTCATCAACTCTCAATTTTATGAAGCTAAGGACTATTTTTCATGATGATACGTTTCCGTCGTCATTAGCAATTGACTGCTTTGTAATATATTTGAAGATTGGTAGGCTCAGATTGATAAAGTAATACCAAACACATACTTTGAACTACATTGTACAGTATTACTAGCCGAACTAGCATCATGAGGCGAGATCAATTCAGATGTAAACACGAGTACTATGGATTAATATCCTTTTGACCAATACACGCTGTTGGCTTTTCAGTTGTCGAGACTTAAAAAGAAAAATGTGTAGATATATAACATGATTTGACGACCAATTTGAATAGATAATCTTGCTCACATTGAATTTCCTTATGCGTTGTTGATGTTTTTGGGGGGAGGGGTTCTTGATTATAAATAACTTAATACTTTTTTTTATATATATACGTCAGTCAGTCTTACTTTGAATCATTGTGCATACTTACCAGTCTCATTTTAATAAGAGCTATTTATTTCATTGATTATTAGCCTATGCCATAGGACGCCGTCCGTCCATCCGTCCACTTTTCCTTGAAATCGCTCCTAGTCAAAGAGTCCTGATTCGATTTGACCAAATTTGGTCAAAACATCCCAAGGGGAAGGGGAACAGATTTTGCATAAATGGTGACTCTGACCCCAAAGGGGCCAGAAGGGCGGGGTCCAATAGAGAAAATAGAGGTAATTCATATAAATTGCTACTAGTCATAAACATTTGAATGGATTATAACCAAATTTGGTCAGAACCCTCCTTGGGTGAAGATTAACAGATTTTGCATAAATGTGACTGTGATAAGTCATAAAGTTATCAATATATTTTGACTGAATTTGGCTAGAAACACCTTGGGAAAGGGGAATTTTTTTTTGCATAAATGATAACTCCAAAAAAGCCCCAAAAAGCACCAGAGAGATGGGGTCCAATAAGGGAAATAGAGGTAATTTCTTTAAATCGCTATTAGTCATACAGTTTTGAATGGATTTTAGCCAAATTGGTTAGAGACATACTTGGGGGAGGGGCCAAATTTTGCATAAATGGTGACTGACTTCAAGGGGCCAGAAAAGTTGGGTCCATAATTGAAATTGAGTTAAGTGCTACTTGTCATCAAGTTATAAATTGATTTCGATCGAATTTAGTCAGAAATGTCCCTGACTCTGACCCCCAAAGGGCAAAAGGGCAGGGCCAAAAATTGGAAATAGAGATAATTCCTTTAAATCGCTACTAGTCCTATAGTCATGAATGGATTTCAATCAGATTTAGTCAGAAACATCCTTTTGGGAAAGGACACAGATTTTGCATTAATGGTGACCCTTGTAGGGGAGGGGCCCAATAGGTTACATTTGACCAAATTTTGACCAAAGTATTGAATAGATCTCGTTGGAAAAAATTTCACCATGATAAATTAGAAACCAATGTATCCAGTGAGCGATACAGGCCCTCCGGGCCTCTTGGTATCCTGCATAACGTTCGATGAACTTGTTCGTAGACATAATTATATCTTTAATTAAATCAACAGCCCATACGTTATAAAGCCCTCCACACGTTGACCACAGCATATATACACTATTCACACGACTAACCAGATCCTCAAAACTTAGAGGTGGAATTAACCCACTGTTTGTCTGTATTCATTAAGTAAAAAGCGATTAAAAAACAAAACAACTTGACATTAAATTCAAATATATGGTATGACAGTGGTTGACTTTATCGACTGTCGTACACATCAGACCGGTAACGGTTCACTTGTTTAGAGAATATATCACCTAGCTCCATCTCCGTTACACTCCATCACGACATAGGGCCACACCTTGTTTTCACTTGGTCACATGTATCAGTGATTCTCCATCGTTACGTTTAAGGGCGATAAGCAAATAATTGTAATTTATAAAAGCTTTTTTGTTCGGTTTGTGTTAGAAGATACAGCCAAAATAACTATTAAATTCACGTGTCATATTAGGATGACATCATCACACGCATGCGAAAAGGATACGTGTGTTAATATTCTTTTTCTAAAATTATTTATTGTATCAAAAATTTAATTGTAAAACGATGTCGTAAATAAGCTGATGTATACTTTTTTCGTAACTGATACCATTACAAAAAATATATTGGTCGAATCCTTAATGTATTGCGTTTTAGACATTAACGTACACGCTCTATATCAAACCTAGATTCATGTAGGTAGGTCAATCTATCACATAGACCATAAATATGTCAGCGGACACAACAACTCCTACATATTGTCTCTATCAGACCTGTCGCCAATTACTTACCTACGGTATAGTGCTTCTATTACACAAACCACTTATTATCTACCGGCTGTGTGTCATCTGTGTTGTATATACATGCTTGAAGTTTATCTAGTTTGTGAGCTTTGTCATCTTATATACTGTTCTATATAATACTAATGTACAACTACCAAACCAATCAGAGAATACCGAAAGGTCAACAAAACCATACTCCGAACTCCAAATCGATTAAACTTTGGATAAAATATGAACCAAGAAAAGATTTACACGGAGATCATTTAAACAATACAAGAGAAAAAGACCAAGTGATCCGGAAGAGTACGCGTCTTCTGCTTAATCGACGACACCCGCCATGTAAAATCTATGTCACATCCAAGTAAAATTGACGTGTCGTAGTTTTGTTGTGATTGTTAAGACTGTTATACATGTATATTATATTGTTCTTCCATTTAATACACTCCAATCTCTGTACCACCTTACCTGAATTATATTGTAAAGACTGTTATACATGTGTATTTTATTGTTCTTCCATTTAATACACTCCAATCTCTGTACCACCTTACCTGAATTATATTGTAAAGACTGTTATACATGTATATTATATTGTTCTTCCATTTAATACACTCCAATCTCTGTACCACCTTACCTGAATTATATTGTAAAGACTGTTATACATGTATATTATATTGTTCTTCCATTTAATACACTCCAATCTCTGTACCACCTTACCTGAATTATATTGTAAAGACTGTTATACATGTATATTATATTGTTCTTCCATTTAATACACTCCAATCTCTGTACCACCTTACCTGAATTATATTGTAAAGACTGTTATACATGTATATTTTATTGTTCTTCCATTTAAAACACTCCAATCTCTGTACCACCTTACCTGAATTATATTGTAAAGACTGTTATACATGTATATTATATTGTTCTTCCATTTAATACACTCCAATCTCTGTACCACCTTACCTGAATTGTATTGTAAAGACTGTTATACATGTATATTATATTGTTTTTCCTAAAATACACTCCAATCTCTGTACCACCTTACCTGAATTATATTGTAAAGACTGTTATACATGTGTATTTTATTGTTCTTCCATTTAATACACTCCAATCTCTGTACCACCTTACCTGAATGATATTGTAAAGACTGTTATACATGTATATTATATTGTTCTTCCATTTAATACACTCCAATCTCTGTACCACCTTACCTGAATTATATTGTAAAGACTGTTATACATGTGTATTTTATTGTTCTTCCATTTAATACACTCCAATCTCTGTACCACCTTACCTGAATGATATTGTAAAGACTGTTATACATGTATATTATATTGTTCTTCCATTTAATACACTCCAATCTCTGTACCACCTTACCTGAATTATATTGTAAAGACTTTTATACATGTATATTATATTGTTCTTCCATTTAATACACTCCAATCTCTGTACCACCTTACCTGAATTGTAAAGACTGTTATACATGTGTGTTTTATTGTTCTTCCATTTAATACACTCCAATCTCTGTACCACCTTACCTGAATGATATTGTAAAGACTGTTATACATGTATATTATATTGTTCTTCCATTTAATACACTCCAATCTCTGTACCACCTTACCTGAATTATATTGTAAAGACTGTTATACATGTATATTTTATTGTTCTTCCATTTAAAACACCCCAATCTCTGTACCACCTTACCTGAATTATATTGTAAAGACTGTTATACATGTATATTATATTGTTCTTCCATTTAATACACTCCAATCTCTGTACCACCTTACCTGAATTGTATTGTAAAGACTGTTATACATGTATATTATATTGTTTTTCCTAAAATACACTCCAATCTCTGTACCACCTTACCTGAATTATATTGTAAAGACTGTTATACATGTGTATTTTATTGTTCTTCCATTTAATACACTCCAATCTCTGTACCACCTTACCTGAATGATATTGTAAAGACTGTTATACATGTATATTATATTGTTCTTCCATTTAATACACTCCAATCTCTGTACCACCTTACCTGAATTATATTGTAAAGACTGTTATACATGTGTATTTTATTGTTCTTCCATTTAATACACTCCAATCTCTGTACCACCTTACCTGAATGATATTGTAAAGACTGTTATACATGTATATTATATTGTTCTTCCATTTAATACACTCCAATCTCTGTACCACCTTACCTGAATTATATTGTAAAGACTTTTATACATGTATATTATATTGTTCTTCCATTTAATACACTCCAATCTCTGTACCACCTTACCTGAATTGTAAAGACTGTTATACATGTGTGTTTTATTGTTCTTCCATTTAATACACTCCAATCTCTGTACCACCTTACCTGAATGATATTGTAAAGACTGTTATACATGTATATTATATTGTTCTTCCATTTAATACACTCCAATCTCTGTACCACCTTACCTGAATTATATTGTAAAGACTGTTATACATGTATATTATATTGTTCTTCCATTTAATACACTCCAATCTCTGTACCACCTTACCTGAATTATATTGTAAAGACTGTTATACATGTATATTATATTGTTCTTCCATTTAATACACTCTAATCTCTGTACCACCTTACCTGAATTGTAAAGACTGTTATACATGTGTATTTTATTGTTCTTCCAATTAATACACTCCAATCTCTGTACCACCTTACCTGAATTGTAAAGATGATTATGAAGAGCCAGTTCTAATATATCTTACAACATTTATCCATCAAACTATCGAACCATCACTTTAAATAATAAAACATCCCATTTGGGAACAAAAGCACAACTTATTTACTTAACATAAATTTCATCAAATAAAAAATAATCTTTTAAAATTTTGCACGGAGAAGTAAATGATAACATTCCACACTAGTAATTTTATTTTCAAAACTAGGATACGTAACATGAAGAACAGAAATACAGTCATCTGTCTACGCAATAAAACCATTTACTGTTCAAAAGGCGAAGTCAGCTTTTAAAAATGATATTAAAAACATATTACCATATGACTTCAGAAATGGTTACTTAAAATAATCTAAACACAGATTAATCAAGTGTATTAGATAAGAATATCATTCTGACTATTTCCTATTTATTATGGAAACTGATTAGCAATTCAACGCGTTACAAACTTGAAGCATTGCACGATTGAGGTTTTTGCACAATCTAAAATTAATGTCCGCTAAATTTAGTTCTGTAAGTCATTATTCCAAGGAAACTAGAACTATCCTTTCAACGGAAAAGAATGCTGTCATTATTAGCGTTTAGTCATAAATGCATAACATATCATTAAGTCACCCAGCAAACATTCCACATACACTGATCACATTAGCTGTCAAATATTCCACATTAACTGGTCACATTAGCTGTCAAATATTCCACATACACTGGTCACATTAGCTGTAAATATTCCACATACACTGGTCACATTAGCTGTCAAATATTCAACAAACACTGGTCATAATAGCTGTCAAATATTCCACATACACTGGTAACAATAGCTGTCAAATATTCCACATACACTGTTACAATAGCTGTCGAATATTCCACATACACTGATCACATTAGCTGTCAAATATTCCACATACACTGGTCACATTATCTGTCAAATATTCCACAGACACTGGTAACATTAGCTGTCAAATATTCCACAAACACTGATCACATTAGCTGTCAAATAGTCCACATACACTGGTCACATTAGCTGTAAAATATTCCATATATTCCACATACACTGGTAACATTAGCTGTCAAATATTCCACATACACTGGTCACATTTGCTGTCAAATATTCCACAAACACTGGTCCCATTAGCTGTCAAATATTCCACATACACTGGTCACATTAGCTGTCAAATATTCCACATACACTGGTCACATTAGCTGTCAAATATTCCACATTAACTGGTCACATTAGCTGTCACATATTCAACATACACTGGTCACATTAGCTGTCAAATATTCCACATACACTGGTTACATTAGCTGTCAAATATTCCACATACACTGGTAACATTAGCTGTCAAATATTCCACATACACTGGTAACATTAGCTGTCACATATACCACATACACTGGTCACATTAGCTGTCAAATATTCCATATATTCCACATACACTGGTAACATTAGCTGTCAAATATTCCACATACACTGGTCACATTAGCTGTCAAATATTCCACATACACTGGTCACATTAGCTGTCAAATATTCCACATACACTGATCACATTAGCTGTCAAATATTCCACATACACTGGTAACATTAGCTGTCAAATATTCCACAAACACTGGTCCCATTAGCTGTCAAATATTCCACATACACTGGTCACATTATCTGTCAAATATTCCACATACACTGGTAACATTAGCTGTCAAATATTCCACATACACTGGTCACATTAGCTGTCAAATATTCCACATTAACTGGTCACATTAGCTGTCAAATATTCCACATACACTGGTCACATTAGCTGTCAAATATTCCACATACACTTGTCACATTAGCTGTCAAATATTCCACATACACTGGTAATATTAGCTGTCAAATATTCCACATACACTGGTCATATTTGCTGTCAAATATTCCACATACACTGGTCACATTAGCTGTCAAATATTCCACATACACTGGTCAAATAAGCTGTCAAATATTCCACATACACTGGTAACATTATCTGTCAAATATTCCATATACACTGGTCACATTAGCTGTCAAATATTCCACATACACTGGTCACATTAGCTGTCAAACATTCCACATACACTGGTCACATTAGCTGTCAAATATTCCACATACACTGGTCACATTTCCTGTCAAATAGTCCACATACACTGGTCACATTAGCTGTCAAACAGTCCACATACACTGGTCATATTAGCTGTCAAATATTCCACAGACACTGGTCACATTAGCTGTCAAATATTCCACATACACTGGTCACATTAGCTGTCAAATATTCCACATACACTGGTCACATTAGCTGTCAAATATTCCGCATACACTGGTAACATTAGCTGTTCAATATTCCACATACACTGGTAACATTAGCTGTCAAATATTCCACATACACTGGTCACATTAGCTGTCAAATATATCATATACACTGGTCACATTAGCTGTCAAATATTTCACATACACTGGTTACATTAGCTGTCAAATATTCCATATACACTGGTCACATTATCTGTCAAATATTCCACATACACTGGTCACATTAGCTGTCAAATATTCCACATACACTGGTCACATTAGCTGTCAAATATTCCACATACACTGGTAACATTAGCTGTCAAATATATCATATACACTGGTCACATTAGCTGTCAAATATTCCACATACACTGGTCACATTATCTGTCAAATATTCCACATACACTGGTCACATTAGCTGTCAAATATTCCACATACACTGGTAACATTAGCTGTCAAATATTCCACATACACTTGTCACATTAGCTGTCAAATATTCCACATACACTGGTCACATTAGCTGTCAAATATTCCACATACACTGGTAACATTAGCTGTCAAACCTTCACAACTGAATAAAAAATATATTTAAAAGGAACATAGCCTCCACCATATACATGTATGTACTAATGTTTATGTATAGTGTTACCACAGCGTTTGATGTTTCTGAATAAAACCTGACAATGATTAATCGTATTGTTCATTTTAAAAATAGGTTGCGCAATGACAATGTATTTAATTAATTTCAAAATGAGACAAGTTTCTTCATTAACGTTGATATAAAACGCACAGCGGATATAATTACCCTGTGTATGCTTTTTATACAAAGTAAACCATGCTAATGACTTTGTACTTAAATAACACGGCATACTAAAGATGCTTGGATAATCATAGAGACAATGTCCATATAAACAATGCTTAAAGGATAATCAGTGACAGCAAAGTGGTCAGCTCTGGCAGAGTTGTTAGAAATACCACAGTGGTCAGTTACCCACTTAACTAACACTAACACAAAACTGTTTTGGGTAAAGAATCTGCTAATCGGCAAAAACAATTTTAAGAGAATACCGAAGCATAAACAAAACCGTAATCCAAACCCAAAATCGATTAAAGTAGGGCCAAATATAAACAAAAGGGGCAGATTTAAATGGCGAACCTTGTTGAAGTACAAGATAATAAGACCGGGTGTTCCGGAAGAGTAAGAGTCTTCTGATTCATTGACGACACACCCCATGTAAATCACATCAAAGTAAACATCAAGTCCTTGAAATGAGAACCAACTCAGCATTGTCAATCACAACAAGTAAGCACACAAATAAGCATACTCAAAACGTCCATCTACATATCGAACAAGGATACACAATATCACAATGTTTCTCAATAAGACAAAAATGGTGACAATATAAAAAATCATAGTTCTGATTAACCTACATCTCTCGAATCCCTGTGCTCTTTGTTAGCAGTCGACATCGATCACGAAAATCACGATATTTAAAGCAATCTCTAGAATAGCGAATCAACTGCGACATGCAAACACCCTAGAATAACAAATCAACTGCGACATGTAAACACTATAGGTTGGAGAAGCAGGGATGTTACTATCAAGATATGGAAAGTTCACGATCGAAAAATTAAATTCGTAGCGTTTATCGTAAAGCTTAGTAGTAAGCTGTCCATGTTGGTCGTAGTTTAAGCAGAGATCAATGTAAACAGTTGATGCAGAAGAGTCTGGTGTGTCCTTTATTTCAAGTTCAGGGGGTTTTATACGATCGACGTGGCCAGCAAACGTCTTGTTGTTTATAGACAACACCTCGTCGATATATCTGAAAGTGAACTTAAAGGATTTTGCAAGGTTTCTGTTCCCTTACCTGATAAGCTGTTCCAAACATTCAGCCTCGTATGAAAATATAACCAAGTAAGCTAAGATTGGGACACACTTTGTTCCCATGGGAATGGCAACAGTCTGTTGGAAAATATTTCCTCCAAACTCAACAAAAATATTGTCGGCCAGGAATTCAATCATTCGTACTATATCCTGTTCAGTATATTTCATCCGGGCTTTCGTTGTGTTTTTCACAAAGTATGCTCCAAGTTAGCTAACTAATGTATATTTTTATCGCCGTCCGCCTTTTTTTGGAAAAGAAAGCTCTCATAACGACAGATCTAAGACCATCTTACAGTTTTGTATGAGTTATGGGATGGAAAAATCAAATGTTTTTGATCGAAAAAAAGTTAAGGAGGGGGTGCTCAAGATTTATCAAAAGATCTTTCGAGTCTTATGCATCCACATCCCGTTAATTCAACTTCTGAAGTATGCAGTGTCACAATAAGACTTAAGCCCTGATTTAATTGTACTAGGAATGGTAGTAGGAAGTTTTGAAAACGGCTTGATCGAGCAATTAGCAGAACCTGCGAAAAAGCGCTACTTATCGGGGTCCTTAACCGGTATCTTAAAATATTGTAAAAGTGAAGCATTGCTAGATAATATTTCATCTTTCGAAAAACCGGTCAATGAGTAAGTAGGTTTAACTTGGTTATCAAACAGGCCTGGTTCCTTTTGCAAGCAATAAATGTAATAGCGTTTTCAAACAATGATCAAGTTGTTATATAGGTTTTTTCTGCAGACACAACAACATACTTTATCATGTAGATCGTTGAGTGTTGCTGGAACATCGGGGTCAAGTAATATCGACTTATGCTTAGTTTTCATTTTGTGACGCAAATACATTACCAAAGGATACCTTGATAACAGAAAGGCAATCTGAATAAAATACAGATCATCACTATTACTATCGTGTGTAGGATCTGACAGCGACCAGTAAAGGGTCATGTGCCTTTATTATTTCCATATCTAGGAAATGAACAGCCAATCAAAATGCACCTTGTAAACGGTGTTTGGTAGACGAACAAAAAAATGGCGGCGGATTAAAGCGAAGAAGAGAAAATCATTCAGGTCGTTATATAACAATTTGATTCGTATATTTTGTGATAATTTCTTTACCTTCAATTGCTATCTCTTTTCGGACAAACGAAAAACTACAAATCAAACAGATAATGTCTAAAAAGAATACAAAGGTCATCTGCACATGACCTTCTACTGGTCGCTGTCAGATCCTACACACGATAGTAATAGTGAGGATCTGTATTTTAATCAGATTGACAGAAAGGCAGCCTTATTGCTGTCTAGAGAACTTATTTCAACCACGATTTCTTGTAAACGATTGCTAATTCTTCTACACACAGCAGCAACGTACTACAAACATATCACTTACCATAACGATACAATTTCAAATCGATAGAATTTTGTTTTAGATCCAACCATGCTTTACTTTTTCACTTGTGTATTGACACTGATTCGCTTTTTTAACTCTTTGTTGTGATTTTAGTATTATCTTATTGCCATTGCGAGACACAAAATGGAGAGGATAACTGTCCAAATCAATCAAAAGACAGCATTGTATTTCGTTTTATCTACAGCCCAAAGTCGAATTCTTGTTCAGCGAAGTATGCATTAGAGGGGTACATCCCCGGGTAGTACCCTACCCTTTGTTGACATAAAGTAGTCAACATTCCACGAACAAAACTCAATGTCAATGAAACATTATCTAACCTATTGATTGTGGGATTTCCTGGTGATTGAAAGCGAAATCAATTTAAATGCATATCACAACTATGTCAGCAAGTTTTAAACTGATTTATTTAGTCCGCAGGTAATTTGTTTGTTCCCTGTGAATCGTGCGGTGTGTCAGTTCGGTTTACTCTGTGTTTATACGTGTATCTTGTCCATGTGGTGAAGACTACGTTCAAAATGTACAAATAATGTGAACCTTGGTTATAAGACAAAATGAAAGTAGGACATACGCATAACATGCTAGTTTTATTCAGGCGTCCTATAAAAGACGATTGACCTATATGCATAACAGGTTTTTGACCTATATCTATAACATATGTTAGACCTATATTTATAGCATGTGTTTGACCTATATATATTTATAATGTGTTTGACCTATATGTTATATGTTTTTGACCTAATACCTGTGTTTTAAATTTATATATACATGTACATTTGAATATATAAATATCTTTGGCCTTCATTGATAACATGTGTTTGATCTTTAACTTTAACGTCTGTTTATAACTTACGTCTGACCTGTTTTTTTTTCAGATGTGGAGGACCCTTCTGTACATATCTATGTGATAGGTTTTACTATCGGTTTCGTCGTTTTCTTCATACTCGTCGTTATTATCATCACATATTGCTTGTGGCGTCGGCGATTCGTCTTTATTATGAAGATCGTACATTATTTTCAACACTACGAGGAAAATGGTGAGAAGCATATCATTCATTTAAATATAAATTGCAAAGCAGACATCGAATTTATTCAACATTAAATATCTATTCAAGAAAAAGAAATTTAACATATTAGAATAAACTGTATGCATACAGTATTAAACTTAAAATTGCTTCGATAATAGAAAACGAGAAGTTACCTGGATACAAAGTGCGCTTACTTAAAGCTTTGTGATCCTGTACTCATGTGCTTGATATTCTACTATTCTGATTCACTGGTTTACTTTTCTATGTCTTGTTTTAGATAAACGATCCTAGTCTGTCCGATTTAATGACCCTAGTCTGTCCGATTTAATGATCCTAGTCTGTCCGATTTAATTACCCTAGTCTGTCCGATTTAATTATCCTAGTCTGTCCGATTTAATGATCCTAGTCTGTCCGATTTAATGACCCTAGTCTGTCCGATTTAATTACCCTAGTCTGTCCGATTTAATGATCCTAGTCTGTCCGATTTAATGACCCTAGTCTGTCCGATTTAATGATCCTAGTCTGTCCGATTTAATGACCCTAGTCTGTCCGATTTAATGATCCTAGTCTGTCCGCTTTAATGACCCTAGTCTGTCCGATTTTATGATCCTAGTCTGTCCGATTTAATGATCCTAGTCTGTCCGATTTAATGATCCTAGTCTGTCCGATTTAATGATCCTAGTCTGTCCGATTTAATGACCCTAGTCTGTCCGATTTAATGACCCTAGTCTGTCCGATTTAATGATCCTAGTCTGTCCGATTTAATGACCCTAGTCTGTCCGATTTAAAGCAGTTTTTGTTTATTGTAGATGGACAGATCTATGACGCTTTTGTTTCCTACAAATCTTCCAAAGAGGACGAACATTTCGTTCTTACAAAGCTTTACCCAAAACTTGAGATGGAACTTGGGTTCAAAATGTGCATGCATTTCCGAGACTTCACGCCTGGTGAAGGTACGTATGGGTTTATATACACGCCTGGTGAAGGTACGTATGGCTTTATATACACGCCTAGTGAAGGTACGTATAGGTTTATATACACGCCTAGTGAAGGTACGTATGGGTTTGTATACACGCCTAGTGAAGGTACGTATGGGTTTATATACACGCCTGGTGAAGGTACGTATGGGTTTGTATACACGCCTGGTGAAGGTACGTATGGTTTTATATACACGCCTGGTGAAGGTACGTATGGGTTTGTATACACGCCTAGTGAAGGTACGTATGGGTTTATATACACGCCTGGTGAAGGTACGTATGGGTTTATATACACGTCTGGTGAAGGTACGTATGGGTTTATATACACGCCTGGTGAAGCTGGTGTCACAGTAACAATAACGACCATTATCTGCAGCTTCTTATCTGACCTAGTCTACATGGCGACAGTAAACATGTGCTTCATCCCATCAGTTACGCATAGAAGAAGGCAGATATTGTAATACCCAAAGGGCACATAGAATTTCTCTTCATTGTAACCAAAATCAAGTAGAAGATGAATTTCATTTTATCTTAATTTGTCCTTTATACACATCTTTAAATGTTTATAAAAAGTATTATTGGAACCGTCCGTCGTCCTATAAACTTATACAGTTGCTAGCAGTTGGCAATAGGAAAGAACTTTGTCATTTGGGGAAATATTTACAATCAAGTTTACTATTACGTTCAACATAAATTGTATTTACATGTATTTTTGTCCTACTACCTCAAGTAAATGACATTGTCCGACACTTTTCTTACTTCACATGTTGCTTTTTGTCTGACAAGTGGAAAATGAATAAAGCAACTTTGCGATAATTCAGGATCGTTTTCCAGAGAGTAAATTGCGCGAATTCATAGATACATGTAAATAAAAAACTTATTCTATAACGGACGTGAAAAATGAAAAAGAAAATGAAACAGAAACACAATTATTTCGTTTAGAAACCTATGATATCTTTCGATCTATTGTCAGATTTTATTTCGAAAACATAAATATGGAGTTCAAAAAAAGTCCATGGTCCGGCTTTTCCCCAGCAAACTTATCTTTGCTATTGTCTATGTCCTACTGCACATGTCTATAACAATACAACATAGCAAGTCCAGATAGGTGGTTAGTTATCATAATGATCGACATTTTGTTTGAACATTGGCGCAAATAAAAAAAAGTTTGATATTCTTCTGCACCATGTTGAATCGTTTGTAAAGATGTATCGTATACTGTTGCGTCCGACCATAGGAGTTTGATGCTTCGGTACGACAGAAGATTTGTTTCATTTTTTTTTTCATTTCTGTATTTCTATGTGTCAGTGACACAATATATGGTTCTACTGTTTATAAAGGATGAATTTGACTTCATGGCAATACAATTGTTTTTTGGAAAAAAATGAATGGATTCACCTGCGTACATTGTACCTGCGTACAGGCAGCTACTCGCCAGTCGTTCATTTTTGTTTTGGACTCTAGCAACAAATTCACACTAAAGACATTAATGCCATCTCTTAGATATAATTTCTTGTTTTAATTTTCAAAAGTCATCATACAATGTTAATAGGACACGAAATATTCACATTGTTTATGGAGGCGTAAGTAACGCCGAGCATATAGCGATTAGTTAAAAACCGGATATATGGAGTTTGAGGCACCTAGCGATAATCTCCGTAATTACTGTAAATAAGGGAGACAACTTTTACTGTAACGGAGTACAGATGAACTATTGTACATGGGGTAATTCAAAGGACTTTTTTCTAAACCTTCTGTACGTTTCAGATAACACCTTTCTAAATCTCTATTTGTTGTGAGATAATATATTATATGTAAAGCCGTTTTCCTTCATGCTGAACAACTTCAAATGTAACGTTTATGCGCGTTTGTTCAAACGAATGGCCTTGACCAACTTTCAAAGTCACAGGAGTCAAATGTCTAAAAATCTTCAATTAACTTCTCAAAAACCGGAAGGCCTAGGGAACTGATATTTGGCATGTAGCATGCTGGGATAAAGGGCTACCAAGCTTGTTCAAATAAGTTACCTTTACTCACTTTCACGGGCACAGGGGTCAAATGTGTTAGAAATATTCAGAGAACTTTTTCTCAATAATCAAATGATTAAAAGGGTACCGATATTTGCCCTGTAGCATGCTTGGATGAAGGGATACCAAGTTTGTATAAATGATTGATCTTGATGTAATTTCACAGGTTACAGAGGTCAAATGTCATAAAACATTCCATTAACGCCTCCATCAGTACTTACAGTACTTTGATTATAAGAATATGACCACCCATTGATTTTCCTCAATGATTCAATAAAAAAATATAATAAGTTAGGTGTGAAACTCTCTGCACATTTTAGGACTTTGATTATCCTTTTATTGTTCTGTCTTTAAATTTCATTTCTCATTCTGTTCTTCTTTCCTAATTACTGTTGTTTTGTCGTTTTCATTCTGTTCTTCTTTCCTAATTACTGTTGTTTTGTCGTTTTCATTCTGTTCTTCTTTCCTAATTACTGTTGTTTTGTCGTTTTCATTCTGATCTTCTTTCCTAATTACTGTTGTTTTCATTCTGATCTTGTTTCCTAATTACTGTTGTTTTCATTCTGATCTTGTTTCCTAATTACTGTCGTTTTCATTCTGTTCTTGTTTCCTAATTACTGTTGTTTTGTCGTTTTCATTCTGTTCTTGTTTCCTAATTACTGTCGTTTTCATTCTGTTCTTCTTTCCTAATTACTGTTGTTTTGTCGTTTTCATTCTGTTCTTGTTTCCTAATTACTGTTGTTTTGTCGTTTTCATTCTGTTCTTCTTTCCTAATTACTGTTGTTTTGTCGTTTTCATTCTGTACTTCTTTCCTAATTACTGTTGTTTTGTCGTTTTCATTCTGTTCTTCTTTCCTAATTACTGTTGTCTTGTCGTTTTCATTCTGTTCTTCTTTCCTAATTACTGTTGTTTTGTCGTTTTCATTCTGTTCTTGTTTCCTAATTACTGTTGTTTTCATTCTGATCTTGTTTCCTAATTACTGTTGTTTTCATTCTGTTCTTGTTTCCTAATTACTGTTGTTTTCATTCTGATCTTGTTTCCTAATTACTGTTGTTTTCATTCTGATCTTCTTTCCTAATTACTGTTGTTTTGTCGTTTTCATTCTGTTCTTCTTTCCTAATTACTGTTGTTTTGTCGTTTTCATTCTGATCTTGTTTCCTAATTACTGTTGTTTTCATTCTGATCTTGTTTCCTAATTAATGTTGTTTTCATTCTGATCTTCTTTCCTAATTACTGTTGTCTTGTCGTTTTCATTCTGTTCTTCTTTCCTAATTACTGTTGTTTTGTCGTTTTCATTCTGATCTTGTTTCAAACTCGGTTCCTGATCCTGCGTGTCAATGCTGTTGTATACAAATATATTTTCCATTATGTTTTCAGCTATCGCCAACAACATCATCTCGGCCATAGAGAGGAGTCGCCGGACCATAATGATCCTTTCCCCCAACTACATCAATAGTGAGTGGTGCCGCATGGAGTACCAGAAAGCACAGCACGAAATGCTGAAGATGCGCCACAAAATCATACCAATCGTTCTGGAGGACGTTTCAAAGTGTAAGACAATGGACAAAAACCTTAAGACAATTCTTAGCACTGTGACATATATAGAATGGCCTGGAGAAGAGGATCCTAAAAAGCTCGAAAAATTCTGGAAAAAAATCGAGTTATCGTTACCAAAGAAACGATCTGAACACTCGGCATCTCATAGCAATGAATCAACTTCGACTAGTACCTCCTCAACGTCCAATGATATGGCCGTGTCGAAGAGTTATTCTGAAGATCCTTCGTCTAAAACAATACTTTCTTCGATATCAGATTCTGTGAACGTCAATGTAGATTACAACAAGTCTTTAAACGATTCACATGACAAGGTTCGGGGTGAAAAAAGACTGAAGAAAATGAAAGATGTGTTAAAGTTGAAAATAAATAATAACAACAATCGTGCTTTGTGTCGTGAGATATCAATAGAATCGAACTTATCGACACCAGCCTCATCTACCCCATCGCCGGGGTTCTTTGGGGGGAAGGACTCAACACCACTTTTGTCAAGGAAGTTGTTAAACTCTAAACAGATCAACAAAAGTTGTGCTAAATCATCTACGTGGTCACATAGGAACCACAATAGGAGTCGAAAAAACTCGCAGACACAGTCTCAATCCTTCACAGAGAAAGACCACACTCGTCCCTGTCTGGATGTGATTCCTCATACACCTTGTAGTGTTGCTCCTGAAAGTGTCGACCTTCCGGACGTGTGTCGCACGGCTGAAAATTACAACATTGTATGTGGTAAGACAATTTCTTCCTTAACTGAAAACGATTTGGCGGATATGCAAAAATGTCCAACATGTATTTTTCGCAAGGATGACGTGGATGCTAACTCTACCGTTGACTCACTTGCTGAAGGACAAGACCAACAGCAAAATGATTTAGGGAAACCGGCTGGTTTGAATATTAGTTTGGATCACATACGGTCCATATACCCAACAAGTTTATATAGTTATGACAGTGCAGGTGAAAGTGTTGACATTACAAATATATCAGTGACGTCAAAAGTGATTACAAACTGTTCTACATGTGCACTCAGGGTCAACGTAGACAATATTTGTCAGGAACGAGAAACACAGTTCACCTCGGATTTTAACCCCTGTCATACTCAATCTTCTAGTGAACGAGAAACACAGTTCACCTCGGATTTTAACCCCTGTCATACTCAATCTTCTAGTGAACGAGAAACACAGTTCACCTCGGATTTTAACCCCTGTCATACTCAATCTTCTAGTGAACGAGAAACACAGTTCACCTCGGATTTTAACCCCTGTCATACTCAATCTTCTAGTGAACGAGAAACACAGTTCACCTCGGATTTTAACCCCGGTCATACTCAATCTTCTAGTGAACGAGAAACACAGTTGACGTCGGATTTAAACCCCTGTCATACTCATTCTTATAGGGAAGGAGGAACTGTAAATTTCATCAAAGACATGAATTATGAAATAGACGAAAAAATATCAAATATCCAACCAAATGAAAATCCATTACTCAATGTTTTGCAACTTCAAGATAATAAGTGTTATATTCCTAACTTTCATGTCAATAATGCATTTAGAGAAAATGAAGAAAACAAACCTATTCCCATCCCACCAATACGTGTAAAAAAGCTGCAAAGACAGAACTCCAGAGAAAACTTGTAACGATTGGCATTTATTCATACTGTTAACGTAACCCTCCAATCCGTGCCACATACGAATGGACATTTTAAAATGTAGAAAAAAAATTGTATTTCCTAAGGAAATTAGAAATACACATCCACTAAGATTTCAGACCTCGCTCATTTTCTGAGCTTGATTGGCATCGTATATGCTACCGAAAGAAAATGTTCCCTTCTTTGATAAATAAACTGCTCAAACATCCCTATATCTAGCACTGTTTTCTATCATACTCAGCCCGCGGTTGACAACTCAAGAGTTTTTTTTATCGTTATTAATACGACCGCAGTCAAAACACACAGTGATATTTGTTACTCTTGTTTTTCAATTCGATCCCGGTCATATACACAGTGATGGCTGTCAATACGACCTCGGTCATATACACAGTGATGGCTGTCAATACGACCTCGGTCATATACACAGTGATGGCCGTCAATACGACCGCGGTCATATACACAGTGAAGGCTGTCAATACGACCTCGGTCATATACACAGTGATGGCTGTTCATACGACTTCGGTCATGTACACAATGATGGCCGTCAATACGACTTCGGTCATATACACAATGATGGCTGTCAATACGACTTCGGTCATATACACAGTGATGGCTGTCAATACGACCTCGGTCATATACACAGTGATGGCCGTCAATACGACTTCGGTCATGTACACAATGATGGCCGTCAATATGACTTCGGTCATATACACAATGATGGCCGTCAATATGACTTCGGTCATATACACAATGATGGCCGTCAATATGACTTCGGTCATGTACACAATGATGGCCGTCAATATGACTTCGGTCATATACACAATGATGGCCGTCAATATGACTTCGGTCATATACACAATGATGGCCGTCAATATGACTTCGGTCATATACACAATGATGGCCGTCAATATGACTTTGGTCATATACACAATGATGGCCGTCAATATGACTTCGGTCATGTACACAATGATGGCCGTCAATATGACTTCGGTCATATACACAATGATGGCCGTCAATACGACTTCGGTCATGTACACAATGATGGCCGTCAATATGACTTCGGTCATATACACAATGATGGCCGTCAATATGACTTCGGTCATATACACAATGATGGCTGTCAATACGACTTCGGTCATATACACACTGATGGCTGTTCATACGACTTCGGTCATGTACACAATAATGGCCGTCAATATGACTTCGGTCATATACACAATGATGGCTGTCAATATGACTTCGGTCATATACACAGTGATGGTTGTCAATACGACTTCGGTCATATACACAATGATGGCCGTCAATATGACTTCGGTCATATACACAATAATGGCCGTCAATATGACTTCGGTCATATACACAATAATGGCCGTCAATATGACTTCGGTCATATACACAATGATGGCTGTCAATATGACTTCGGTCATATACACAATGATGACTGTCAATACGACCTCGGTCATATACACAATAATGGTTGTCAATACGACCTCGGTCATACACACAGTGATGGCTGTCAGTACGACCTCGGTCATATACACAATGATGGCCGTCAATACAACCTCGGTCATATACACAATGATGGCCGTCAATACAACCTCGGTCATATACACAGTGATGGCTGTCAGTACGACCTCGGTCATATACACAGTGATGGCCGTCAATACGATCTCGGTCATATACACAGTGATGGCTGTCAGTACGACCTCTGTCAGATACTCAATGATGACTATCAATACGACCTCGGTCATATACACAGTGATGGCTGTCAATACGACCTCGGTCATATACACAGTGATGGCCGTCAAAGCGACCTCTGTCATATACACAATGATGGCCGTCAATACGACCTCGGTTATATACACAGTGATGGCTGTCAATACGACCTCTGTCATATACACAGTGATGGCCGTCAATACGACCTCTGTCATATACACAATGATGGCTGTCAATATGACCTCTGTCATATACACAGAGATGGCTGTCAATATGACCTCGGTCATATACACAATGATGGCCGTCAATATGACCTCGGTCATATACACAGTGATGGCCGTCAATATGACCTCGGTCATATACACAGTGATGGCTGTCAATACGACTTCGGTCATATACACAGTGATTGCCGTCAATACGACCTCGGTCATATACACAATGATGGCCGTCAATACGACCTCGGTCATATACACAGTGATGGCCGTCAATACGACCTCGGTCATATACACAATGATGGCCGTCAATACGACCTCGGTCATATACACAATGATGGTTGTCAATACGACCTCGGTCATATACACAATGATGGCCGTCAATATGACCTCTGTCATATACACAGTGATGGCCGTCAATACGACCTCGGTCATATACACAGTGATGGCTGTCAATACGACCTCGGTCATATACACAGTGATGACTATCAATATGACCTCGGTCATATACACAATGATGGCTGTCAATACGACCTCGGTCATATACACAGTGATGACTATCAATATGACTTCGGTCATATACACAATGATGGCTGTCAATACGACCTCGGTCAGATACACAGTGATGGCTGTCAATACGACCTCGGTCATATACACAGTGATGACTGTCAATACGACCTCTGTCATATACACAATGATGGCCGTAAATACGACCTCGGTCATATACACAATGATGGCCGTCAATACGACCTCGGTCATATACACAATAATGGCCGTCAATACGACCTAGGTCATATACACAGTGATAGCTGTCAGTACGACCTCGGTCATATACACAGTGATGGCCGTCAATACGACCTCGGTCATATACACAATGATGACTGTCAATACGACCTCGGTCATATACACAGGGATGGCCGTCAATACGACCTCTGTCATATACACAATGATGACTGTAAATACGACCTCGGTCATATACACAATGACGGCCATCAATACGACCTCGGTCATATACACAATGATGGCCGTCAATACGACCTCGATCATATACACAATGATGACTGTCAATACGACCTCGGTCATATACACAATTATGGCCGTCAATACGACTTCGGTCATATACACAGTGATGGCTGTCAATACGACCTCGGTCATATACACAGTGATGACTGTCAATACGACCTCGGTCATATACACAATGATGGCCGTCAATACGACCTCTGTCAGATACACAATGATGGCCGTCAATACGACCTCGGTCATATACACAGTGATAGCTGTCAATACGAATTCGTTTAGATACACAGTGATGGCTGTCAATACGACCTCGGTCATATAGACAGTTATGACTGTCAATACGACTTCGGTCATATACACAATGATGGCTGTCAATACGACCTCGGTCATATACACAGTGATGACTGTCAATACGGCCTCGGTCAGATACACAATGATGGTTGTCAATACGACCTCGGTCATATACCCAGTGATGGCTGTCAATACGACCTCAGTCATTTACACAGTGATGGTTGTCAATACGACCTCGGTCATATACACAGTGATAACTATCAATATGACCTCGGTCATATACACAATGATGGCCGTCAATACGACCTCGGTTATATACACAGTGATGGTTGTCAATACGACCTCGGTCATATACACAGTGATGACTATCAATATAACCTCGGTCATATACACAATGATGGCCGTCAATACGACCTCGGTCATATAAGCAATGATGGCTGTCAATATGACCTCGGTCATATACACAGTGATGACTATCAATATGACCTCAGTCATATACACAGTGATGACAATCAATACGACTTCGGTTAGATACACAATGATGGCTGTCAATACGACCTCGGTTATATACACAGTGATGGGTGTCAATACGGCCTCGGTCAGATACACAATGATGGCCGTCAATACGACCGCGGTTATATACACAATGATGGCCGTCAATACGACCTCGGTCATATACACAATGATGGCTGTCAATACGACCTGAGTCATATACACAGTGATGGCTGTCAATACGACTTCGGTCAGATACACAATGATGGGTGTCAATACGACCTCGGTCATGTACACAGTGATGGCCGTCAATACGACTTTGGTCATATACACAGTTATGGCCGTCAATACGACCTCGGTCATATACACAGTGATGGCTGTCAATACGACCTCTGTCATATACACAGTGATGGCTTTTAATATGACCTCAGTCATATACACAGTCATGACTGTCAATACGACCTCAGTCATATACACAGTGATGACTGTCAATACGACCTCGGTCATATACACAGTGATGGCCGTCAATACGACTTTGGTCATATACACAGTTATGGCCGTCAATACGACCTCGGTCATATACACAGTGATGACGGTCAATACGACCTCTGTCATATACACAGTAATGGCTTTTAATATGACCTCAGTCATATACACAGTGATGACTGTCAATACGACCTCAGTCATATACACAGTGATGACTGTCAATACGACCTCGGTCAGATACACAATGATGGGTGTCAATACGACCTCGGTCATATACACAATGATGACTGTCAATACGACCTCAGTCATATACACAGTGATGGCTGTCAATACGACTTCGATCAGATACTTCGGTCAGATACACAATGATGGCTTTCAATACGACCTCGGTCATATACACAATAATGGCTGTCAATACGACTTCGGTCAGATACCCAATGATGGGTGTCAATACGACCTCGGTCATATACACAGTGATGGCCGTCAAAACGACCTCAGTTATATACACAGTGATGGCCGTCAAAACGACCTCGGTTATATACACAATGATGGCTGTCAGTACGACCTCGGTCATATACACAGTGATGACTGTCAATACGACCTCGGTCAGATACACAATGATGGGTGTCAATACGACCTCGGTCATATACACAATGATGGCTGTCAATACGACCTCAGTCATATACACAGTGATGGCTGTCAATACGACTTCGGTCATATACACAATGATGGCCGTCAATACGACCTCGGTCATATACACAATGATGGCCGCCAATACGACCTCGGTCATAGACACAGTGATGACTGTCAATACGACCTGGGTCATATACACAATGATTGCCGTCAATACGACCTCGGTCATATACACAATGATGGCCGTCAATACGACCTCGGTCATATACACAATGATGGCCATCAATATGACCTCGGTCATATACACAGTGATGGCTGTCAATACGACCTTGGTCATATACACAATGATGGCTGTCAATACGACCTCGGTCATATACACAGTGATGACTGTCAATACGACCTCGGTCATATACATAATGATGGCTGTCAATACGACCTCGGTCATATACACAATGATGGCTGTCAATACAACCTCGGTCATATGCACAGTGATGACAATCAATACGACTACGGTCATTTACACAGTGATGATCATTAATACGACCTCGGTCATATGCACAATGATGGCTGTCAATACGACTTCGGTCATATACACAATGATGGCTGTCAATACGACCTCGGTCATATACACAGTGATGACAATCAATACGACTACGGTCATATACACAATGATGGCTGTCAATACGACCTCGGTCATATACACAAGGATGGCTCTCAATACGACCTCGGTCATATACACAGTGATGACAATCAATACGACTTAGGTCAGATACACAATGATGGCCGTCAATACGACTTCGGTCATATACACAGTGATGGCTGTCAATACGACCTCGGTCATATACACAATGATGGCTGTCAATACGACCTCGGTCATATTCACAGTGATGACAATCAATACGACTACGATCATATACACAGTGATGGCTGTCAATACGACCTCGGTCATGTACACAAGGATGGCTATCAATACGACCTCGGTCATATACACAGTGATGACAACCAATACGACCTCGGTCAGATACACAATGATGGCCGTCAATACGACCTCGGTCATATACACAGTGATGGCTGTCAATACGACCTCGGTCATATACACAATGATGGCTGTCAATACGACCTCGGTCATATATACAGTGATGGCTGTCAATATGACCTCGGTCATATACACAGTGATGGCTGTCATTAAGACCTCGGTCATATACACAGTGATGGCTGTCAATACGACTTCGGTCATATACACAGTAATGGTTGTCAATACGACCTCGGTCATATACACAGTGATGGCTGTCAATACGACCTCGGTCATATACACAATGATGGCTGTCAATACGACCTTGGTCATATACACAGGGATGGCTGTCAATACGACCTCGGTCATATACACAGTGATGGTTGTCAATACGACCTCCGTCATGTACACAATGATGGCTGTCAATACGACCTCGGTCATATACACAGTGATGATAATTAATACGACCTCGGTCATATACACAATGATGGCTGTCAATACGACTTCGGTCATATACACAGTGATGACTGTCAATACGACCTCGGTCAAATACACAATGATGACTGTCAATACGACCTCGGTCATATACACAGTGATGACTGTCAATACGACCTCGGACATAAACACAATGACGGCTGTCAATACGACCTTAGTCATATACACAGCGATGGCTGTCAATACGACCTCGGTCATATACACAGTTATGGCTGTCAATACGACCTCGGTCATATACACAGTGATGACTGTCAATACGACCTCGGTCACATACACAATGATGACTGTCAATACGACCTCGGTCATATACACAATGATGGCTGTCAATACGACCTCGGTCATATACACAGTGATGGCTGTCAATACGACCGTGGTCATATACACAATGATGGCCGTCAATACGACCTCGGTCATATACACAGTGATGACTGTCAATACGACCTCGGTCATATACACAGTGATGGTTGTCAATACGACCTCCGTCATGTACACAATGATGGCTGTCAATACGACCTCGGTCATATACACAGTGATGATAATTAATACGACCTCGGTCATATACACAATGGTGGCTGTCAATACGACCTCGGTCATATACACAATGATGACTGTCAATACGACCTCGGTCATATACACAATGATGACTGTCAATACGACCTCGGTCATATACACAGTGATGGCTGTCAATACGACTGTGGTCATATACACAATGATGGCCGTCAATACGACCTCGGTCATATACACAATGATGACTGTCAATACGACTTCGGTCATATACATAATGATGGCTGTCAATACGACCTCGGTCATATACACAATGATGGCTGTCAATACAACCTCGGTCATATGCACAGTGATGACAATCAATACGTTTAGGTCATATACACAATGATGGCTGTCAATACGACCTCGGTCATATACACAGTGATGACAATCAATACGACTACGGTCATATACACAGTGATGTCAGTCAATACGACCTCGGTCATATACACAAGGATGGCTCTCAATACGACCTCGGTCATATACACAGTGATGACAATAAATACGACCTCGGTCAGATACACAATGATGGCCGTCAATACGACCTCGGTCATATACACAGTGATGGCTGTCAATACGACCTCGGTCATATACACAATGATGGCTGTCAATACGACCTCGGTCATATACACAGTGATGGCTGTCAATACGACCTCGGTCATATACACATTGATGACAATCAATACGACTACGGTCATATACACAGTGATGGCTGTCAATGCGACCTCGGTCATGTACACAAGGATGGCTATCAATACGACCTCGGTCATATACACAGTGATGACAATCAATACGACCTCGGTCAGATACACAATGATGGCCGTCAATACGACCTCGGTCATATACACAGTGATGGCTGTCAATACGACCTCGGTCATATACACAATGATGGCTGTCAATACGACCTCGGTCATATACACAGTGATGGCTGTCAATACGACCTCGGTCATATACACAGTGATGGCTGTCAATACGACCTCGGTCATATACACAGTGATGGCTGTCAATACGACTTTGGTCATATACACAGTGATGGCTGTCAATACGACCTCGGTCATATACACAGTGATGGTTGTCAATACGACCTCCGTCATGTACACAATGATGGCTGTCAATACGACCTCGGTCATATACACAGTGATGATAATTAATACGACCTCGGTCATATACACAATGATGGCTGTCAATACGACCTCGGTCATATACACAGTGATGACTGTCAATACGACCTCGGTCATAAACACAATGGCGGCTGTCAATACGACCTTAGTCATATACACAGTGATGATGATTAATACGACCTCGGTCATATACACAGTGATGGCTGTCAATACGACCTTAGTCATATACACAGTGATGGCTGTCAATACGACCTCGGTCATATACACAGTGACGGCTGTCAATACGACCTCGGTCATATACACAGTGATAGCTGTCAATACGACCTCGGTCATATACACAGTGGTGGTTGTCAATACGACCTCGGTCATATACACAATGACGGCTGTCAATACGACCTCGGTCATATACACAGCGATGGCTGTCAATACGACCTCGGTCATATACACAGTGATTACTATCAATACGACCTCGGTCATATACACAGTGATAGCTGTCAATACGACCTCGGTCATATACACAATGATAGCTGTCAATACGACCTCGGTCATATACACAGTGATAGCTGTCAATACGACCTCGGTCATATACACAGTGATGGTTGTCAATACGACCTCCGTCATGTACACAATGATGGCTGTCAATACGACCTCGGTCATATACACAGTGATGATAATTAATACGACCTCGGTCATATACACAATGATGGCTGTCAATACGACCTCGGTCATATACACAGTGATGACTGTCAATACGACCTCGGTCATATACACAATGATGACTGTCAATACGACCTCGGTCATATACACAGTGATAGCTGTCAATACGACCTTAGTCATATACACAGTGATGATGATTAATACGACCTCGGTCATATACACAGTGATGGCTGTCAATACGACCTTAGTCATATACACAGTGATGATGATTAATACGACCTCGGTCATATACACAGTGATGGCTGTCAATACGACCTTAGTCATATACACAATGATGGCTGTCAATACGACCTCGGTCATATACACAATGATGGCTGTCAATACGACCTCGGTCATATACACAATGATGACTGTCAATACGACCTCGGTCATATACACAATGATGGCTGTCAATACGACTTCGGTCATATACACAATGATGGCTGTCAATACGACCTCGGTCATATACACAATGATGACTGTCAATACGACCTCGGTCATATACACAATGATGGCTGTCAATACGACCTCGGTCATATACACAATGATGGCTGTCAATACGACCTCGGTCATATACACAGTGATGGCTGTCAATATGACTTTGTTAATGTTTAGTGATGTAAATGTAATTGTGCACTGTTGGATAAAAAATGCATTTGATAAAGATAAAATTTCGGAAAATGTCCCTTCGAAATGTGCATGTTTGTCATAGAGGCAACAGAAAGAATAGTTATTAAAAACAGGTCGAATCATACGAAAAAAGAGTATTATCATATAAACAAAGGTAGCCCTTCATTTCATAATGGTTTTATCTGTATCGTAGTCAAGTGTCATAACCAAAAACGAAAGCGTTAGGTAAAAGTAAGAAACAGTAATGTCTTAACGATGTTAATGCGATGGTATTGAGAACAAAAATGAGTATATCGATTGAAATGCTTTATGTCGTGTAGAAGAGTAAAATTCCGGACAAGATGTCGTCGGTTTTTTTAGTGTATCCAGTCATCAGAGTTGCTGAATCACTGAATGTAGGCAAGAAGCCATAGTTAATGTTACGTTTTGTTCGTTAGCACTGGATACATGTACGACCTCGGCGTTTAAATTTTTCAAGTTTTATGTATTTATTATACTGAATCCATTTTTTAAGTGGTTATGTATTTAACTCCATTACAATCCAATCAATGTTATGTACATGTAATTCTCATGATTTGCATAACTTAAGCGTGATCAATTTCCACTACATTTCCATTATAAACCACTCCTTTTTCTCATATAATGTACGACACCTGGTTAAATTTCTCCCATTGGCTTCCGACCTTATTTACATGTAGCTAAGTACCGCACCAATGTCTTCTAACACATCACTTTAACATTTTACAATACGTATATTGCAATACAGACAGAATGTATTGCGATATATTGCGATACAGACAGAATGTATTGCGATAAATTGCAATACAGACAGAATGTATTGCGATACGCATTTCAACCATATTGTCACAGGGAAAAAAAGATGTGAATTTTTGTCCGAACTTTATCACGCCGCTTCCTACATATTGATTTACTGTGTTTTATCTGATATGAAATAGCCATCAATTTTCAGAGTTAAAAAAATCTAGCAGAGGCAATAACATAAGCTTTGGGAAATATTTCGAAACAGTAATATTCCATAATGGGATAATACAATATGCCGGTGTATTAGGATATACCGATTTTCCATTATAGGATGTAGCTTCTTCTTTATTTCTGTTAAACCAATTAACCATTCCCCTCTTCTCCAAAACCTATTCACCTTTCTATATTTACCACACCTGTCATACCGTATCTCTTCTATAACATTATTGGGTCTTATCTCTTCTATAACATTATTGGGTCTTATCTCTTCTATAACATTATTGGGTCTTATCTCTTCTATAACATTATTGGGTCTTATCTCTTCTATAACATTATTGGGTCTTATCTCTTCTATAACATTATTGGGTCTTATCTCTTCTATAACATTATTGGGTCTTATCTCTTCTATAACATTATTGGGTCTCATCTCTTCTATAACATTATTGGGTCTTATCTCTTCTATAACATTATTGGGTCTTATCTCTTATATAACATTATTGCTAACTTCTATAACATTATTGCTAACTTCTATAACATTATTGCTAACTTCTATAACATTATTGATAACTTCTATAACATTATTGATAACTTCTATAACATTATTGCTAACTTCTTTACTACGTCATCTCATTCATTTAGCAATATACACATGACAATGACAATGGGATTTTCTTTCAGACGTTTTCATCAATTGCGGAAACATTGATTTTATTTCATATCCAGGTGTAATACATACACGTTACATTGTCTGACTGGTATTGTTTACATGTGTATATGCATAACATATTTATTGTAGCATTACCTTCTTAATTATCGAATTCAAAAATGCTATATTACTTTGTGAAATTTTGGTCGTCTTTAAATCAATTGTTGAAAATATCCGTACTCTTGATTATTTATTATTGTCGTAAATGGGGTTGAAAAAGAAAACATTTTGATAAACTATACATCAACAAAAATACATGTATGGACGGGAAATGATCACATTGCAGGTCTATCAATAATTAAGAATGTACAACATTCGTTACCAAGACTTACATACATATGTAAAACTTCTGTCACTTGAGACTTCTTTAGGACCTTTGGTTGGTGAAGGTTATTAGAACGACTATTCAATAATACACCTGATCACAATATGTCTTCACACGGAGTGAGACACTATGTGCCTGCGTATGTAGCTCTAGGGCATGCGCTATCTGCGTGTGTGCGGAGCTCTAGCGCATGCGTGTATAAATCATTACAGCCACATTAAACATTTGCTAAGGATGACCTACTTTTCAGTTAAACTTTACATATATACTTCATATTAAAATTATGCGTGTCTTCTACGAGCATCGTTTAACTGTTAGATATTTTGGTATGTGAATATATAACTAAAACACAACATTACTGTACACACTAGCCTGCGGGAACAGGATGACCCCTTTGCCTCTAGTTCATACACGTTACAAATGATGACATTTAATACGATGCATGACGTCAAACATTCTTTTCTTTCCTGAAAACATACATGTAGGATTATCTTATGGCGACATGTATGATTCACAAAAAGAAATATAACTTTAGTGACCACAAACAAACATGCCTTTAAATCAAGTTGCCAAACCACGTATATTTACGAGAAGATCGTATACAGTAACCCTTACATCGTGACCCTATATTCCCTGAGGCATTCATCAACTATGTGTAAACGTATTTCTTATTCTTTCATAAAGTAACTTTTTGTGTTTATGTTATGTGAAACGTGATACATTAATATATTTCATTTTCGGAAGTAAGGTATAGAAGTTTATGCATTAAACACATAAAAAATATCTTACATAGCTAAATTCTGGTCATCAGAGAATACCGAAGCATCAACAAAACCCTAATCCGAACTCAAAGGAAAGATTCAAAAGGAAAACCCTTGTAAAAGTTCAAGAGAACAAGTGTTAATCGTAATGGGGGATGGGGTTCATTACAGAAGTCCCCCAAACACCCGCAGTTCGGACCGCAGTGCTGGAATACATGTACAAAGCAAATATCATAAAAATATGACGATATTTAATTTTCGACCAATCAGAGTCAAGGAAATGACGGCCATTTTGTTGAATCGCAAAACCAAGGTAACTGTTTTGTTCGTAGAGTCATAACATACGTACAGTTGAGTGTAAGCTAACCTTTACACCTAGTGCACTAGTAGTGCACTACGTTTAAACTAGTAGTGCACTACATTTAAACTACAGGTAAACTAGTAGTGCACTACACCCTGAACCCCATATAGGTCAAATACCCCTTCAGGTAAATGGGCAGTCCCATCCATCTACCTGTGATTTTTACCTGTACCTCACCTTTGTCGTCTGCTAGTACTTTGAAGCTGGCCTTATCATTAGTTAATGTTTATAACTTTATGTATATATATGCATCTTATGTAGTTATTTTTCTCAAGCAACCTTTTTTCTTTTATTTAAAAACTAGAAATTGTGAAATCATGATAATTACTCTTACAATTTCCCCAAAAAATTCCTTGCATACATCATATAATTAAAATAGAAAATTAATATTTATCTAGCAGTTTTGATGTCTTATATTTCATTTAATATACACTATTAACGTTTTTTTATATATTTATTTACCAATTTACAATCAAGTATATTGAAAAATTGAAGGAATATCTATTGATAATTGTTTGTTTACAAGTATATTTTTAAATATTGTAACAACTCATTGTGAAAATAACAAATAAATATTTTTTTATTACTTAATTAAACTAGATATAAATTTTCATTAAATACATTCATGCCTCAGATCTATAAATTTATGAATGCACTATAGAGTTTTGATAATCTTTATTTTTAATTTTGTTCAATATTAAGATCTGTATGTATATATATATCACCACATACAACAGTGTTAATATAAATATAAGAATTTGAAGTTGAAAAAAGGTAATACAACAATAAATTAAAATTTAGTCAGATGGTTCAGTATGGGACAGATGTTTTGATTTGACCCTCAGGCCTCAGGCAATTACCTGACCTGTCTCAACATTGTCTAGGAACACCTGCTGACATAAGCCTGTCAGTGACATAATTGAGGTGTGAATTTCTCATCTGACTATCACTGGTCAAATTTGAAACCATTTTGATTAATAATGGGCTCAGCTGGATAAGACCAGGATCATAATTATGATAATACATATTTTTAACTTTTACTCTGGTTTATCAAGTTTATATGAAATTAAAAATCTTTGATAACATATCTAGATATTTACACATTTCCCTTTAAATAGTGGATATTTTGAGGACTTTAATCCATTTTTTTGTTTCATTCAAAACATTCATAAATTATTTATACAATAATAAATTGATAGTTAATAAAATAACATTGAAATTAATAATAATTAATTGGACAACAATGTAAGTCTGTATCAGTCCTTTACCAGATTGTGATTTTCTTAAATATTAACTTAAAATACCAAATATCTTATGACACTTGAATGAATACAATCCAATCACGCATTTCGATTTCTAAATATTTACATATATGCACTTGTTAAATGAATTAATGATGAAAAATTATCTGGTTTATATTGGGTGTAATCAGCAAAGGTAAAAAAAGCAAGGTCAGTTTAATGGAATCATTTTGATTAATTCTATATTGTAAGACTAAGTATACAACAAATAAATAATATGCAGTTATATCAGCCTATATTAGAAAAAAGGTAAGCCTATGCCAGTCACATTTATTGTACTTTTAAATCAACCTAATGACTTATATAATATCTAACTAAAAGGGACAGATATAGATCTTCAGGTAGAATCCTTTACCCTCCGATCCAGACATAATTACGTACATGTACCTGACCTGCCTGGACCACATCCTCACTAGAGGTCAGGAGATATAGGGGACACCCCTAGGCTGGCTGTAGCTAGCTATATAGCCAGGTGTGAATTTGTCACCTCCCACTCCCCCACAGCCATCACTGACCAAGTCTAATTTAAGGCCTGAGGGCCCTGTTAATTGATTAATGATGATCCTATTTGATTAATGATGATAACATTGATTACAGTCAATTGGATTACATGTAGATGTATGTTGGTATTTTGATATGAAGAAGGAAATGGCTTTAAATGTTCTGGTGAAAGTAATCTTTTCTTATATTAGTACTTGATGTTTATATAACCTTTCATTCGTATGCATTGTACATGAGTGTATAGTGAAATAGAATACCAATACCGGTACATGTAGGTAGTATTGCCAGAGACGTATAAAACCTTGTATGTCTCTGATATTGCACAGCTATAGCTTCTTAATGTCAAATATTAAAGTAATTTGTGATTGAAACAACTATACTAAGTACAAAATATATTCCATGTTCTAATTTCTATTTTTTTAATATTACAATCTGTTGTTTACTTTATTTTCTGTATATATTTTTAGTAAGATTAACTTAATAATTTCAACATAAAACATGTGTTATACCATATACGTCCCTGGTTATACCATTTTTTATTTGAACACATATACCTTTCAATTTAATTGTAGAATACAAATATTTAAAACGAAAAGCATCATTATTACTTCTTTAAAACGAATTATAAGTTAGTATATTTAAATTATCATTATATTTAAAATTTTGACATGCAGTGAATTAATTTATTTAAGTTATTATGATACATATCTTCTGGCATAAACTCATAATTTTTCATTCTTGTACTTATATGAGGAAGTACCAGGTACTAACAAACTAATGACTTCAATAGTATAACATAAAAGTACAGGTAAATCATATTACCTCTGTACAGGTTATAAGGACACAGGTAGGCAAGGACCCTCCCATTACCTGTAGGGGTCTTTGTGGTCACACCTGGCTGGACGTAGTGCACTACTAGTTTACCTGTAGTTTAAATGTAGTGCACTACTAGTTTAAACGTAGTGCACTCCTAGTGCACTAGGGTGTAAAGGTTAGCTTACACTCAACTGTACTTACCAAATTGAGCGAAATCGGACAATACTGTATCAAAATTTCGACCAATCAGTAGCCAGTATTTGGCCGCCATTTTGTTATATCGAAAAAGGAAAGTTACGGTTTTGTTTGTAATGTCATAATACACCTACAATGTACATTTCAAGTTTGAGCGAAATCGGACAATATCCATTTTCGACCAATCAGAAGCCAGTGTATATAGCAGCCACTTTTAATGCGCAACTGCGCAAAAAATTGTTTGTATCACCGAAGCACCCAATTCAATACTGATGTGAAGTTTCACTGGAATCCAAGGAACAGTTCAGGAGAAAATGGTCGGACAAAAAAACGGCGGAAGAAGAAGAAGAAACGGAGTAAAATCAATAAGTCCCCCAAACATTTGTTTGTGGGACTTATAAGACCAGATGTTCATGAAGAGTAAATGTCTTCTGCTTCATCGACGACACCCACCATGTAAATCTCGGTCACATCTACGTAAACGTCAAGTCATCAAAATGAGCAAACAGATGAGCATACCGGTACTCAAAAGCATCCTACATATCACACAAGGATACAAAATATTTCTCAATGAAACAAAAATGGCGACCAGACAACTTGCTCATAGTTCTGATCACCCTGCTGCCTTTTTATCCCTGTGTAGTAAGTTTGTTTTTAGCAGTGGACATATATCACGAAAATATCGATATTTAGAGCAAGCCATAAAATAACGAATCAACTGCGACATGTCAACACCATAGGTTTGAGAAGCAGGGGTTGTTTTTTAATTTGAAGAGTTTGTGCACGGCGTGTATTATAACCGAGGTCGTCCCTTTAACCTTACACAGGCTTGTAGAAATGCAGACACCATTACACCATTGTCATCTATTCGTTTTGAACCTTACTGTCTCTATTGGTTACTTCTACAGCGACCTCCAAAGACAAAAGGACAAAGTGTCAACAATAATTACCTCACCAGGCACACAGTCACAACCGAGACTGATAGCTTTGATTCCACGATTATGTCAATATTAGCAACATATTAGCTTATTATATATGTAGTTTACGTATCAAATACACACACATTGTTTACCTTTAAATTCTACGATGAAGAAATTCTGTTTTAAACAACGACACATTGGTCTCGATTATTCTATGTTCGTTTGATTTTGTTTTAAATCAATGATAATCGACATAGCTCCCTAGATTTTACGGGATAGTTGATGATTGATGCTACAACATGTTGGAAAACACCTCTGATCAATTGGTTTCCTCACTGAATATTGAAATGTGTTCTTTGTGTTTCCTGGTAGATATGTGTCGAGACTTTGAGATTATACGGGAAGCTATCGTCTGAACTACGCAAAGTAAACGGATTGATGAACTAGTTTTACTTACACTTGTACTGTGTGTTTGGAAAGACAAACCAACCTTAAGGAGAAGTAAGCAGTTCTTTCAACTATCAACGAGTTGTCTAAGAGTATCAAACCTATCTATGGCTCAACGTGAGGTTACACTAACCATTGCTCTTAAATTGAAATACGAGAATGACTTGGCATTATCGCTTACCGCAATGACCTTATCCCTAGTCACGTATAACTGTTGGACGTAACATTATGTACATGTTTGCAACATGGAAGTGTTTTGAATTTTATTGTTTGCTAGCATCTTTTTGACAAAATTTAGAGTATATTTTCAATCTAATTAAATCATATCTTGATATCCGCGCCGTTCCGTAAACTTCTCTCTGATGCGTCAAGATCTGATAACATCCCATGGTGGTGGTGGTGGTGGTGGGGGGGGGGGGGGGGGGGGGGGGGGTCACGTCCCAGTGACCCCTTGCATTAGCCAATCAAATAACTACTATCAGAATCTGAAATTTGAGGCGCCAAAGCTTGCATATATTATCATATCTGTACGTTTAGTAATTTCGTCACAAAAAAAAAGTTTATGTGCAATGTCGTGACGAAATGATTTGCTGCAAATGACATTGGAAAATTCTACTAGAAAGAAGTAAAGAGGCGACAAAGGTAACCAAAGAATGGCCTCTTACCGGATGTTGTCAGATCCTTGTGTAACGAAGTTAGAACAAGGATATGCATTTTCATCATATTGAGTATATTTTACTAACCTTTTCTTCAAAAAATATTTCAATCTTATTCAATGGCCATGTGATAGTTTACATGTCTTGAGCTGGAGACTCTTTGCTATATAGAAACTTACATGATAAGAAAATTCGTAGTCTTCGAACCAAATACACTTTAATTGTATGAAAGCGTTTCGTATTAACTTTTACCCGAAACAAAGTCTATTCAAAGACGCAGTTCTTATTCTATGTCATTTAAAATGTTATTCGTAGGCATTCAATACCATAGCGTTTCTTGAAATATCTCCCTTTTTTGTAGATCAAATTAAGACAATATTGATCGATGTATGGTCGGGCATTACGTTATCGACGAGATGGAGTTTCCGACGCCTTTGCCATCTTGTAAATATCTCGTAAACTCTCGCGTGATTTCTCACCAGGTGTCGTCTGCCTAATGCCCTCACAACAAGAAACGTTTTGGCCAAGAAAAGTAGACTTTGCGTTTCAAACGGGTAATTTTATCACAGATTGAATACTATATTATGTGTATACTATTTTGTCAGTAATATAAGCTCATTTTTATTATATTATGTGTATACTATTATGTCAATCAGTTACATAAGCCCTGTTTTACTATATTATGTGTATCCTATTATGTCAGTCAGTCACATAAGCCCTGTTTTACTATATTATGTGTACCCTATTATGTCAGTCAGTTACATAAGCTCATTTTTACTATATTATGTGTATCCTATTATGTAAGTCGTTAACATAAGCCCAGTTTTACTACATTATGTGTATCCTATTATGTCAGTAAGTTATATAAGCCCAGTTTTACTATATTATGTGTATACTATTATGTAAATCAGTTATATAAGCCCTGTTTTACTACATTATGTGTATACTATTATGTCAATCAGTTACATAAGCCCAGTTTTACTACATTATGTGTATCCTATTATGTCAGTCAGTTATATAAGCCCTGTTTTACTACATTATGTGTATCCTATTATGTCAGTCAGTTATATAAGCCCAGTTTTACTATATTATGTGTATCCTATTTTGTCAGTCAGTTATATAAGCCCTGTTTTACTACATTATGTGTATACTATTTTGTCAGTCAGTTACATAAGCCCAGTTTTACTACATTATGTGTACCCTATTATGTCAGTCAGTTACATAAGCCCTGTTTTACTACATTATGTGTACCCTATTATGTCAGTCAGTTATATAAGCCCAATTTTACTACATTATGTGTATACTATTATGTCAGTCAGTTATATAAGCCCTGTTTTACTACATTATGTGTACCCTATTATGTCAGTCAGTTACATAAGCCCAGTTTTACTACATTATGTGTATACTATTATGTCAGTCAGTTATATAAGCCCTGTTTTACTATATTATGTGTATACTATTATGTCAGTCAGTTATATAAGCCCAGTTTTACAACATTAGGTGTATCCTATTATGTCAGTCAGTTACATAAGCCCAGTTTTACTTCATTATGTGTACCCTATTATGTCAGTCAGTTACATAAGCCCTGTTTTACTATATTATGTGTATCCCATTATGTCAGTCAGTTACATAAGCCCTGTTTTACTACATTATGTGTACCCTATTATGTCAGTCAGTTACATAAGCACTGTTTTACTATATTATGTGTATACTATTATGTCAGTCAGTTATATAAGCCCTGTTTTACTATATTATGTGTATACTATTATGTCAGTCAGTTATATAAGCCCAGTTTTACTACATTATGTGTATCCTATTATGTCAGTCAGTTACATAAGCCCTGTTTTACTACATTATGTGTACCCTATTATGTTAGTCAGTTATATAAGCTCAGTTTTACTACATTATGTGTATCCTATTATGTCAGTCAGTTACATAAGCCCAGTTTTACTACATTATGTGTATCCTATTATGTCAGTCAGTTATATAAGCCCAGTTTTACTACATTATGTGTACCCTATTATGTCAGTCAGTTAATATAAGCTCAGTTTTACTACATTATGTGTACCCTATTATGTCAGTCAGTTACATAAGCCCAGTTTTACTACATTATGTGTACCCTATTATGTAAGTCAGTTACATAAGCTCTGTTTTACTACATTATGTGTATCCTATTATGTCAGTCAGTTATATAAGCCCAGTTTTACTACATTATGTGTATCCTATTATGTCAGTCAGTTATATAAGCCCAGTTTTACTATATTATGTGTATACTATTATGTCAGTCAGTTATATAAGCCCAGTTTTACTACATTATGTGTATACTATTATGTCAGTCAGTTATATAAGCCCTGTTTTACTATATTATGTGTACCCTATTATGTCAGTCAGTTATATAAGCCCAGTTTTACTATATTATGTGTATACTATTATGTCAGTCAGTTATATAAGCCCAGTTTTACTACATTATGTGTATACTATTATGTCAGTCAGTTATATAAGCCCAGTTTTACTATATTATGTGTATCCTATTATGTCAGTTACATAAGCTCTGTTTTACTACATTATGTGTACCCTATTATGTCAGTCAGTTATATAAGCCCTGTTTTACTATATTTTGTGTATACTATTATGTCAGTCAGTTATATAAGCTCATTTTTATTATATAATGTGTACCCTATTATGTCAGTCAGTTATATAAGCCCTGTTTTACTATATTATGTGTATACTATTTTGTCAGTCAGTTACATAAGCTCATTTTTATTATATAATGTGTACCCTATTATGTAAGTCAGTTACATAAGCCCTGTTTTACTATATTATGTGTACCCTATTATGTCAGTCAGTTACATAAGCTCATTTTTATTATATTATGTGTATCCTATTTTGTCAGTCAGTTACATAAGCCCTGTTTTACTATATTATGTGTACCCTATTATGTCAGTCAGTTACATAAACTCATTTTTATTATATTATGTGTACCCTATTATGTAAGTCAGTTACATAAGCCCTGTTTTACTATATTATGTGTATACTATCTTGTCAGTCAGTTACATAAGCTCATTTTTATTATATTATGTCAATCCAATTTTGTCAGTCAGTTACATAAGCCCTGTTTTACTATAATATGTGTACCCTATTATGTCAGTCAGTTACATAAGCTCATTTTTATTATATTATGTCAATCCAATTTTGTCAGTCAGTTACATAAGCCCTGTTTTACTATAATATGTGTACCCTATTATGTCAGTCAGTTACATAAGCCCTGTTTCACTACGTAATGTGAATCATATTACGTAAATCAGTTACATAAGCCCAGTTTTACTACATTATGTGTACCCTATTATGTCAGTCAGTTACATAAGCCCTGTTTTACTACATTATGTGTACCCTATTATGTAAGTCAGTTACATAAGCCAAGTTTTACTACATTATGTGTATACTATTATGTCAGTCAGTTATATAAGCCCAGTTTTACTACATTATGTGTACCCTATTATGTCAGTCAGTTATATAAGCCCAGTTTTACTACATTATGTGTACCCTATTATGTCAGTAAGTTACATAAGCTCTGTTTTACTACATTATGTGTATCCTATTATGTCAGTCAGTTACATAAGCCAAGTTTTACTACATTATGTGTACCCTATTATGTCAGTCAGTTACATAAGCCCTGTTTTACTATATTATGTGTACCCTATTATGTCAGTCAGTTACATAAACTCATTTTTATTATATTATGTGTACCCTATTATGTAAGTCAGTTACATAAGCCCTGTTTTACTATATTATGTGTATACTATCTTGTCAGTCAGTTACATAAGCTCATTTTTATTATATTATGTCAATCCAATTTTGTCAGTCAGTTACATAAGCCCTGTTTTACTATAATATGTGTACCCTATTATGTCAGTCAGTTACATAAGCCCTGTTTCACTACGTAATGTGAATCATATTACGTAAATCAGTTACATAAGCCCAGTTTTACTACATTATGTGTACCCTATTATGTCAGTCAGTTACATAAGCCCTGTTTTACTACATTATGTGTACCCTATTATGTAAGTCAGTTACATAAGCTCATTTTTATTATATTATGTCAATCCAATTTTGTCAGTCAGTTACATAAGCCCTGTTTTACTATATTATGTGTACCCTATTATGTCAGTCAGTTACATAAGCCCTGTTTCACTACGTAATGTGAATCATATTACGTAAATCAGTTACATAAGCCCAGTTTTACTACATTATGTGTACCCTATTATGTCAGTCAGTTACATAAGCCCTGTTTTACTACATTATGTGTACCCTATTATGTAAGTCAGTTACATAAGCCAAGTTTTACTACATTATGTGTATACTATTATGTCAGTCAGTTATATAAGCCCAGTTTTACTACATTATGTGTACCCTATTATGTCAGTCAGTTATATAAGCCCAGTTTTACTACATTATGTGTACCCTATTATGTCAGTAAGTTACATAAGCTCTGTTTTACTACATTATGTGTATCCTATTATGTCAGTCAGTTACATAAGCCAAGTTTTACTACATTATGTGTACCCTATTATGTCAGTCAGTTACATAAGCCCAGTTTTACTACATTATGTGTATACTATTATGTCAGTCAGTTACATAAGCCAAGTTTTACTACATTATGTGTACCCTATTATGTCAGTAAGTTATATAAGCCAAGTTTTACTACATTATGTGTACCCTATTATGTCAGTCAGTTACATAAGCCCAGTTTTACTACATTATGTGTACCCTATTATGTCAGTCAGTTACATAAGCCCAGGTTTTACTACATTATGTGTATCCTATTATGTCAGTCAGTTATATAAGCCCTGTTTTACTATATTATGTGTACCCCATTATGTCAGTCAGTTACATAAGCTCATTTTTATTATATTATGTGTACCCTATTATGTCAGTCAGTTATATAAGCCCAGTTTTACTACATTATGTGTATCCTATTATGTCAGTCAGTTATATAAGCCCTGTTTTACTATATTATGTGTACCCTATTATGTCAGTCAGTTACATAAGCTCATTTTTATTATATTATGTGTACCCTATTATGTCAGTCAGTTATATAAGCCCAGTTTTACTACATTATGTGTATCCTATTATGTCAGTCAGTTATATAAGCCAAGTTTTACTACATTATGTGTATACTATTTTGTAAGTCGTTAACATAAGCCCTGTTTTACCACATTATGTGTATCCTATTATGTCAGTCAGTTACATAAGCCCTGTTTTACTACATTATGTGTATACTATTATGTCAGTCAGTTATATAAGCCCAGTTTTACTACATTATGTGTATCCTATTATGTAAGTCAGTTATATCAGCCCTGATTTACTACATTATGTGTATACTATTATGTCAATCAGTTACATAAGCCCAGTTTTACTACATTATGTGTATCCTATTATGTCAGTCAGTTACATAAGCCCTGTTTTACTACATTATGTGTATCCTATTATGTCAGTCAGTTATATAAGCCCTGTTTTACTACATTATGTGTATCCTATTATGTCAGTCAGTTATATAAGCCCAGTTTTACCACATTATGTGTATCCTATTATGTCAGTCAGTTATATAAGCCCTGTTTTACCACATTATGTGTATCCTATTATGTCAGTCAGTTACATAAGCCCTGTTTTACCACATTATGTGTATCCTATTATGTCAGTCAGTTATATAAGCCCAGTTTTACTACATTATGTGTATACTATTTTGTAAGTCGTTAACATAAGCCCTGTTTTACTATATTATGTGTACCCTATTATGTAAGTCAGTTACATAAGCCCTGTTTTACTATATTATGTGTACCCTATTATGTAAGTCAGTTACATAAGCCCTGTTTTACTATATTATGTGTACCCTATTATGTAAGTCAGTTACATAAGCTCTGTTTTACTATATTATGTGTACACTATTATGTAAGTCAGTTACATAAGCCATGTTTTACTATATTATGTGTATACTATATTGCCAGTTACATAAGCTCATTTTTACTACATTATGTGTACCCTATTATGTCAGTCAGTTACATAAGCCCTGTTTTACTATATTATGTGTACCCTATTATGTCAGTAAGTTACATAAGCCCAGTTTTACTATATTATGTGTACCCTATTATGTCAGTCAGTTATATAAGCCCAGTTTTACTACATTTTGTGTACCCTATATTGTAAGTCGTTAACATAAGCCCTGTTTTACTACATTATGTGTACCCTATTATGTCAGTCAGTTATATAAGCCCAGTTTTACTACATTATGTGTACCCTATTATGTAAGTCGTTAACATAAGCCCAGTTTTACTACATTATGTGTATCCTATTATGTCAGTAAGTTACATAAGCCAAGTTTTACTACATTATGTGTATACTATTATGTTAGTCAGTTACATAAGCTCTGTTTTACTATATTATGTGTACCCTATTATGTCACTAAGTTACATAAGCCCAGTTTTACTACATTATGTGTATACTATTATGTCAGTCAGTTACATAAGCCCTATTTTACTATATTATGTGTACCCTATTATGTCAGTAAGTTACATAAGCCCAGTTTTACTACATTATGTGTACCCTATTATGTCAATCAGTTACATAAGCCAAGTTTTACTACATTATGTGTATACTATTATGTCAGTCAGTTACATAAGCCCTATTTTACTACATTATGTGTACCCTATTATGTCAGTCAGTTACATAAGCCCTGTTTTACTACATTATGTGTACCCTATTATGTCAATCAGTTACATAAGCCAAGTTTTACTACATTATGTGTATACTATTATGTCAGTAAGTTATATAAGCCAAGTTTTACTACATTATGTGTACCCTATTATGTCAGTCAGTTACATAAGCCCAGTTTTACTATATTATGTGTACCCTATTATGTCAGTCAGTTACATCAGCCCTGTTTTACTACATTATGACCAAGGTATTTGTATACCGCTCCACCTACAGGGGGACGTTGATGACAGCCGATCGCCACTTTAGACCAATCATACAATCTTACAATGTTTTGTAACGTATATCGCACACTTTTGTCATGTTTTATAATCAATATATCTAAAACATGTTAACATTTGCACGGCATGGACACAATGTTAAGGGGCAGTTTCAACAATTCGCCTATGACACCCTGTGCCTCTGTCTATACATGTAACATTTGCTGTTATGACGTCATCAATTTCATTGTTGTCGACACTTGATTTGCTGTTCAAAATCGGTTCAAAATATAAATACACATGTATAAGTAATGAACGTTTTATCAAATATTGTTTCAGTTTTATAACACACATTGTTATTGCTGTCAAACTTACATCAATCCCTACCGGAGCCCTATCGGGCTTTATTAAGTGTGTCATCCGCTTTAGTAAGTTTGTCATCAATACCAATGTGTGTTATAGGACTGTAACAACATTTGCTAAAACATTCATTACTTAAATGTTAGAACCACTACTGAGAATATAATCTGTAGTAAAGGGGTTAAATACATCGCATACGTTTGGTATTCATATGTATGTATGTATACAGTCGAAATGCATAATGTGAATATGCAAATTCAGTGCATTAATCAATTTCCATTAAGAAGGCAGATCTCATACCGATGATAGTATATCACCTGTTAAAAACTTCATAGCATCTATAATATTCGTCGGAAGGAAACATCAATGGTGACTTTGAACAACGACAATCAACAACAGATCTAACAGCAAGTGGATTACCATGTCAACGTATATTATATTATATGCTACATTGACATTACTTTAATTTTACAGGTATAAAATTATCTTACTGATTCGAATATCGTCTTGGTTGTCCAGGGAAATTCTCGGAAAAGGAAAAAACATACCCCCCCCCCCCTACACACACACACACACATCCCTAAAGGTGGCTGTGCCTTTACACAGAGTAATATTTTCCTGCATGCAAAATAGGAATATAACTGGTTAATAAGGTACAATGTAGTTTTGTTCTGGGTCACATCGGCCAGATGCTACTGTCCAAAAAATGTTGGAAATAATATTTTTTGGAATCGTAAACAAACTAAATGTAATTCATACATTCATAAAATTTCCGAGTGCTAGTTAATTGATTAAGATTGTGGCGAAAAAGCTCGTGGCTTACGTATCAACCTGAAGAGTCTTACCGGCTTTTTATTTATACCGTCATTCAAGAAATACCGAATACCTAAAGTATTGATCTCCAATCTCCCGTGATACAACACGGTTAGCAGACTCCGTTCCTAAGAGAATTAATTTAAAGTAGGTCGGTATCTTAACCATTATCAGTTTTTTCACAAATCAACCAATCAAAAGTTTTGTCTTTTTTTTTAATACGCTGATAGTTTGAATCCAGATCTAGTATTTCAAAAACGAATAGCAATTGCAACCCTCAATCATTTTCTCTGCTAAGCCAAATAGTCAGATGTACCACATCATATTTAAATAAGCATGTTAGCGATTAACATGTTATATTCTGATGTTAACGGAAACATTATTATTTAACTACTGGAATGACGCAACAACATTTTACGAACGTTCAATGTTTTAACTCGAAAAACATATTGATAAAATTTACATTAACAATTTCAATGAATGTATTGCAAGACAGTGATATTTATAGAAAAATCAAAAAGTAATATTGTGTTATGTACCCAATCTTGGGATTTGTTTTTGTATAAGAATGTAATGTTCATCGATGAATGGTAATTTAATAAAAGAAAAGTTCAATTGTGTTTATTCGTCGTCGATGTCTTCTTCTTCATCATAATCCTCCTCATCGTCAACCGTGGCGTCCTGGTACTGTTGGTACTCGGACACCAAGTCGTTCATGTTGGACTCGGCCTCTGTGAACTCCATCTCGTCCATACCCTCACCAGTGTACCAATGCAGGAAAGCCTTACGACGGAACATAGCGGTGAACTGTTCCGATATCCTCTGGAAGATCTCCTGTATAGCAGTGGTGTTGCCGATAAAGGTGCCGGACATTTTGAGTCCTTGGGGTGGAATGTCACATACTGCTGTCTTGACATTGTTGGGAATCCACTCCACGAAGTAGCTGCTGTTCTTGTTTTGGATATTTAGTAACTGTTCATCAACTTCTTTCATGGACATGCGCCCCCTAAACATGGCCGCCACAGTAAGGTAGCGACCATGACGGGGATCACAGGCTACCATCATGTTTTTGGCGTCGAACATCTGTTGTGTTAGTTCAGGCACAGAGAGTGCTCGATACTGCTGACTTCCCCGAGACGTGAGGGGAGCAAACCCTGGCATGAAAAAGTGAAGGCGAGGAAAAGGCACCATGTTGACAGCAAGTTTTCGTAGGTCGGCATTCAGCTGTCCCGGGAACCTCAGACATGTTGTAAGACCAGACATGGTGGCGGACACAAGATGGTTCAAATCCCCGTATGTAGGTGTGGTCAGTTTCAAGGTCCGGAAGCAAATGTCATACAAAGCCTCGTTGTCGATACAGAAGGTCTCGTCGGTATTCTCAACAAGCTGGTGGACTGATAACGTGGCGTTGTAAGGTTCCACGACCGTGTCAGAAACCTGGAGACAAACAAAACAAGTACAGCCCTTTTAACATGTTTTTGCATTGGGGCAAGTATATCAATCTGTATACTTCTGGGCTACTTATTTAAAGAGTCACCATCTATCCCAAAAGTGTTTCGAATCCGGCCGGTAAAATACTAGTATTTCGGAAAGGTGATATTCGGAACGTTTTAGGAATATAATCTGACTTTGGCTGTCTCATATACTCAATAGTAAAGGGAAAAAGTCTCATTATTTACAGCAATATTTTGCATTATGCTCACATTAGGATTAACGAGGCGACATTATCTAACATGTAAGGCGGTTTAGAAAATATGAGGGGCCGTAATTACCACATTTTATATCACTTCTTGGACGCTATGGATTCAGAAACTAGACACAAATTGAGGATGCATGGGTGAAGACTGAAACAAAACAATGAAATACTATATGTTTCACTGTATTATACTTAACACAAATATTTCAATGTATTATACTTAACAGAGATGTTTCACTGTATTATACTCATCAGAGAGATTTCACTGTATTAAACTCATCAGAGAGGTTTCACTGTATTATACTCATCAGAGAGGTTTCACTGTATTATACTCGTCAGAGAGATTTCACTGTATTATACTTAACAGATACTTCAGAGATATTAAGCTGGGCTACGGACTTCTTACGAAACTTTGAAGACTATAAAGCAGACAGCATACACCTGATATAAATGAAGATGTGCGTTGATAAAGTTGCCTCACAAGCGTGAGATGTTATTTTCAGCGAAATGGTAGAGCATCGGGATTAAGACGTGCGGCACTATCTTTTTCACTATTCTTCGTCCAATTACATAGAATATAAACAAAAATCAAAACGCTCTATAACTACATCAGAAAGGGTTAGACTTTACATATACCTTCAGGAAAACATGTCATATGAAAACATATACAGATATATCAGATCATACGGCGCTATACATATATCACAGATCATACGGAACTATACAGATATATCAGATCATACGGAACTATACATATATCACAGATCATACGGAACTATACAGATATATCAGATCATACAGAACTATACAGATATCACAGATCATACGGCACTATACATATATCACAGATCATACGGCACTATACAGATATATCAGATCATACGGCGCTATACAGATATCACAGATCATACGGAACTATACAGATATCACAGATAGCACGGCACTATACAGATATATCAGATCACACGGCATTATACATATATCACAGATCACACGGCACTATACATATATATCAGATCATACGGCACTATACAGATATCTCATATCATACGGCACTATACAGATATCTCATATCATACGGCACTATACATATATCACAGATCATACGGCACTATACAGATATATCAGATCACACGGCATTATACATATATCACAGATCACACGGCACTATACATATATATCAGATCATACGGCGCTATACATATATCACAGATCATACGGAACTATACAGATATCACAGATAGCACGGCACTATACAGATATCTCAGATCATACGGCGCTATACATATATCGCAGATCACAAGGAACTATACAGATATCTTAGATCATACGGAACTATACAGATATATCAGATCATACGGCGCTATACAGATACCTCATATCATACGGCACTGTATAGATATATCAGATCACACGGCACTATACATATATCACAGATCATACGGAACTATACATATATCACAGATCACACGACACTATACAGATATCTCAGATCATACGACACTATACAGATATCTCATATCATACGGCACTATACAGATATCTCATATCACACGACACTATACAGATATATCAGATCACACGGCACTATAAAGATATCTCATATCATACGGAACTATACAGATATCACAGATCACACGGCACTATACAGATATCTCAGATCATACGGCACTATACATATATCACAGATCATACGGCACTATACAGATATATCAGATCATACGACACTATACAGATATCTCAGATCACACGACACTATACAGATATCACAGATCACACGGCGCTATACATATATCACAGATCATACGGAACTATACATATATCACAGATCATACGGAACTATACAGATATCTCAGATCATACGACACTATGCAGATATATCAGATCATACGGCACTATACAGATATCTCATATTATACGGCACTATACAGATATCTCAGATCACACGGCAATATACAGATATCTCAGATCACACGGCACTATACAGATATCTCAGATCATACGGCACTATACAGATATCACAGATCACACGGCACTATACAGATATCTCAGATCATACGACACTATACAGATATCTCAGATCACACGATACTAAAAGATATATCAGATCATACGGCACTATACAGATATCTCATATCATACGGCACTATACAGATATCTCATATCATACGACACTATACAGATATCTCAGATCATACGGCACTATACAGATATCTCATATCATACGGCACTATACAGATATCTCATATCATACGACACTATATAGATATATCAGATCATACGGCACTATACAGATGTCTCAGATCACACGACACTATATAGATATATCAGATCATACGGCACTATACAGATATCTCAGATCATACGACACTATATAGATATATCAGATCATACGGCACTATACAGATATCTCAGATCATACGACACTATATAGATATATCAGATCATACGGCACTATACAGATATCTCATATCATACGGCACTATACAGATATCTCAGATCATACGACACTATATAGATATATCAGATCATACGGCACTATACATATATCTCATATCATACGGCACTATATAGATATATCAGATCATACGGCACTATACAGATATCTCATATCATACGGCACTATACAGATATATCAGATCATACGACACTATACATATATCTCATATCATACGGCACTATATAGATATATCAGATCATACGGCACTATACAGATATATCAGATCATACGGCACTATACAGATATATCAGATCATACGACACTATACAGATATCTCATATCATACGGCACTATACAGATATATCAGATCATACGACACTATACATATATCTCATATCATACGGCACTATACAGAAATCTCAGATTATACGGCACTATACATATATCTCAGATCATACGGCACTATACAGATATCTCATATCATACGGCACTATACATATATCTCATATCATACGGCACTACATAGATATATCAGATCATACGGCTCTATACAGATATCTCATATCATACGGCACTATACAGATATCTCATATCATACGGCACTATACAGATATCTCATATCATACGGCACTATACAGATATCTCATATCACACGGCACTATTCAGATATCTCATATCATACGGAACTATACAGATATCTCAGATTATACGGCACTATACAGATATCTCATATTATACGACACTATATAGATATATCAGATCATACGACACTATATATATATATCAGATCATACGGCACTATACATATATCTCAGATCATACGGCACTATACAGATATCTCAGATCATACGGCACTATACAGATATCTCATATCATACGGCACTATACAGATATCTCAGATCATACGACACTATACAGATATCTCAGATCATACGGCACTATACAGATATCTCATATCATACGGCACTATACAGATATCTCAGATCATACGACACTATACAAATATCTCATATCATACGGCACTATACAGATATATCAGATCATACGGCACTATACATATATCTCAGATTACACGGCGCTATACAGATATCTCAGATCATACGACACTATACAGATATCTCATATCACACGGCACTATACATATATCTCAGATCATACGGCACTATACATATATATCAGATCATACGGCACTATACAGATATCTCAGATCACACGACACTATACAGATATCTCAGATCACACGACACTATACAGATATCACAGATCATACGGCACTATACATATATATCAGATCATACGGCACTATACAGATATCTCATATCATACGACACTATACAGATATCTCAGATCACACGACACTATACAGATATCACAGATCACACGACACTATATAGATATATCAGATCATACGGCACTATACAGATATCACAGATCACACGACACTATATAGATATATCAGATCATACAGCACTATACAGATATCTCATATCATACGGCACTATACAGATATCTCAGATCATACGGCACTATACAGATATCTCATATCATACGACACTATATAGATATATCAGATCATACGGCACTATACAGATATCTCAGATCATACGGCACTATACAGATATCTCATATCATACGGCACTATACAGATACCTCATATCATACGGCACTATACAGATATCGCAGATCACACGGCGCTATACATATATCACAGATCATACGGAACTATACAGATATCACAGATCATACGGAACTATACAGATATATCAGATCATACAGCACTATACAGATATATCAGATCACACGGCACTATACAGATATCTCATATCATACGGCACTATACAGATATCTCAGATCACACGACACTATACAGATATCTCAGATTATACGGCACTATACAGATATCTCAGATCACACGACACTATATAGATATATCAGATCATACGGCACTATACAGATATATCATATCATACGGCACTATACAGATATCTGATATCATACGGCACTATACAGATATATCATATCATACGGCACTATACAGATATATCACAGATCATACGGAACTATACAGATATATCAGATCATACAGCACTATACAGATATATCAGATCATACGGCACTATACAGATATATCAGATCATACGGCACTATACATATATCTCAGATCATACGACACTATACAGATATCTCAGATCACACGGCACTATACAGATATCTCATATCACACGGCACTATACAGATATCTCAGATCACACGACACTATACAGATATATCAGATCATACGGCACTATACAGATATCTCATATCATACGGCACTATTCAGATATCTCATATCATACGGCACTATATAGATATATCAGATCATACGACACTATACAGATATCACAGATCATACGGCACTATACATATATCTCAGATCATACGGCACTATACAGATATATCAGATCACACGGCACTATACAGATATCTCAGATCATACGACACTATACAGATATATCAGATCATACGGCACTATACAGATATCTCAGATCATACGACACTATACAGATATATCAGATCATACGGCACTATACAGATATCTCAGATCATACGGCACTATACATATATATCAGATCATACGGCACTATACAGATATCTCATATCATACGGCACTATACAGATATCTCATATCACACGGCACTATACATATATCTCAGATCATACGACACTATACAGATATCTCAGATCATACGGCACTATACAGATATCTCATATCATACGGCACTATACAGATATCTCAGATCATACGGCACTATACAGATATCTCAGATTATACGGCACTATACAGATATCCCAGATCACACGACACTATATAGATATATCAGATCATACGGCACTATACAGATATCTCAGATAATACGACACTATATAGATATCTCATATCACACGACACTATACAGATATATCAGATCATACGGCACTATACAGATATCTCATATCATACGGCACTATACAGATATATCAGATCATACGGCACTATACAGATATCTCATATCATACGGCACTATACAGATATATCAGATCATACGGCACTATACAGATATCTCATATCATACGGCACTATACAGATATCTCATATCATACGGCACTATACAGATATCTCATATCATACGGCACAATACAGATATCTCAGATCATACGGCACTATACAGATATCTCATATCATACGGCACTATACATATATCTCAGATCATACGGCACTATACAGATATATCAGATCATACAGAACTATACAGATATCTCATATCACACGGCACTATACAGATATCTCATATCACACGGCACTATACAGATATCTCAGATCACACGGCACTATACATATATCTCAGATCATACGGCACTATACAGATATCTCAGATCACACGGCACTATACAGATATCTCATATCACACGGCACTATACAGATATCTCATATCATATGGCACTATACAGATATCTCAGATCACACGACACTATACAGATATCTCAGATCACACGGCACTATACAGATATCTCATATCACACGGCACTATACAGATATCTCATATCATACGGCACTATACAGATATCTCAGATCACACGACACTATACAGATATATCAGATCATACGGCACTATACAGATATCTCAGATCATACGGCACTATAAATATATCTCAGATCATACGGCACTATACAGATATATCAGATCATACGGCACTATACAGATATCTCAGATCATACGGCACTATACAGATGTATCAGATCATACGACACTATACATATATCTCAGATCATACGGCACTATACATATATCTCAGATCACACGACACTATACAGATATCACAGATCACACGACACTATACAGATATCACAGATCACACGGCACTATACATATATCTCAGATCATACGGCACTATACAGATATCTCAGATCACACGACACTATACAGATATCTCAGATCATACGGCACTATACAGATATATCAAATCATACGGCACTATACATATATCTCAGATCATACGGCACTATACAGATATATCAGATCATACGGCACTATGCAGATATCTCAGATCATACGACACTATATAGATATATCAGATCATACGGCACTATACATATATCTCAGATCATACGGCACTATACAGATATATCAGATCATACAGCACTATGCAGATATCTCAGATCATACGGCACTATACAGATATATCAGATCATACGGCACTATGCAGATATCTCAGATCATACGGCACTATACAGATATCTCATATCATACGGCACTATACATATATATCAGATCATACGGCACTATACAGATATATCAGATCATACGACACTATACATGTATCTCATATCATACGGCACTATACAGATATCTCAGATCACACGACACTATACAGATGTATCAGATCATACGGCACTATACAGATATCTCAGATCACACGACACTATACAGATATATCAGATCATACGGCACTATACAGATATCTCAGATCATACGGCACTATACAGCTATATCAGATCATACGGCACTATACAGCTATCTCAGATCATACGGCACTACACAGATATCTCATATCACACGGCACTATACAGATATCTCATATCACACGGCACTATACAGATATCTCATATCACACGGCACTATACAGATATCTCATATCACACGGCACTATACAGATATATCAGATCATACGGCACTATGCAGATATCTCAGATCATACGGCACTATACAGATATCTCAGATCATACGGCACTATATAGATATATCAGATCATACGGCACTATACAGATATCTCAGATCATACAGCACTATACAGATATATCAGATCATACGGCATTATACAGATATATCAGATCATACGGCACTATGCAGATATCTCAGATCATACGGCACTATATAGATATATCAGATCATACGGCACTATACATATATCTCAGATCATACGGCACTATACAGATATCTCAGATCATACGGCACTATACAGATATCTCATATCATACGGCACTATACAGATATCTCATATCATACGGCACTATACAGATATCTCATATCATACGGCATTATACAGATATATCAGATCATACGGCATTATACAGATATATCAGATCATACGGCACTATGCAGATATCTCAGATCATACGGCACTATATAGATATATCAGATCATACGGCACTATACATATATCTCAGATCATACGGCACTATACAGATATCTCAGATCATACGGCACTATACAGATATCTCATATCATACGGCACTATACAGATATAGTAGGAAGTGGTAAAGACCTAATACATACAACTAAACAACCCTATACTGATAGCTTAAAAACGCAATATGAAATAATACCTTTGGGGACGGCATCACTGAGAATGTGTTCATGATTCTGTCCGGATATTCTTCCCGGATCTTACTGATCAGGAGAGTTCCCATTCCCGACCCAGTGCCTCCTCCCAAGGAGTGAGCCAATTGAAATCCTTGTAAGCAGTCACATGTTTCGCACTCTCGTCGAATCACGTCCAGCACAGTATCCACTAATTCAGCGCCCTCTGTATAGTGACCTTTGGCCCAGTTATTTCCGGCTCCTGATTGGCCAAATACGAAGTTGTCTGGCCGGAATAGCTGCCCAAATGACCCCGACCGAATGGAGTCCATAGTACCAGGTTCAAGGTCCAAAAGAACGGCCCGGGGAACATACTTGCCTCCTAAAAAAAAAGAATGGTAAAATTTCATGAAAACTTTATTTGGAAAACAAGCTATTGAATTAATGATAATAATTCGAAGTTCTTATATACCGCTTTATCACGACCTGAAATGCGCCTCAAAGCGGTTCACAAATTATTAACCGTGGTTATAGGGCCTTAACAACCAACCAATATCGTTCTGAACACCCTGTTGAACGTACAATCGGTGTTGCCATGTCGGCGCTCACAGCTAACATTCTACAATTTTTAGTACTGTCCAACCACGAAATAATTTACAGCTGAGTAGACTGGAACAAGCAGAGTATAGTATCTTGTTTAATGAAACAACACAAGTGTCGTTACCGGGACTCGAACTTGCAACCCTTCGATAACGAGCCCGGCGTCCTACCGCTAGACCACCGTGCCTCCTAAAATGAAGAAATATCCGTGTGACAATATAGTTGTTGGTGTACGAGAGGTTTCAATGCCTCGATTACATATGATAAAGAAACCATATCATATGGTATTTAAACGTCTTACTAAAAAGTCCCTCGAACACAGTAGATACATGCCCCTGTGTCCTTGCTTTCCTTTATTTTTTCTTCTTCGTATAATTTCTTATCTTTCTCTCTTTCACATTTGGTTAGGTCATTTCTAATTTGTACATTCGAACATTTCAGATTGTTCTTAAGCATTTTGATATGTTTGAAGATCCTTTTCTTCGGACCATAGCTATCAAAGCCAACCCGTCCGGTGTTAGCCGTCTCCTTTCCATCGTTTGTCTCTTGTTTCTTCCTTAATCGGATTTACTTTGGTGTCTTCTTCCATTCTTTTCTTACTATCGTCATCAGATTGTTCTAGGACACCAAATAGTATCAGATTATTTTCTCTTACTTGTACTTCCTTGATTTCAGATTTTATTTCATCCCTGTTCGGCGGAGATTGTTCCGATTTTAGGTACCTCTCGTCTTCCTCTTTGATGGCTTCTTTAATTTAAGGTCTTTCACATTTCAGTTGTATCTGCCTTTCAAGTTCCGCGATCCGTGCTTCATACACTCCGTCATTATCTCATCGCACCTGTTTTCAATGTTCATATATGTACAGTAAGTATGCCTTTTTTACAGGTTGGACAGATCCACATCGAATCAGATTTTAATAGGACTTCATATTTCGCTTATTTAAGTTCAGACATCCAATAGAGAAATGATCCTTGCACCGATTACATTCCATCGTTTTTCCACATCCTTGGAGCATATCCTACAGCTGCCCTGGTCCTCTGTCCATGTATCTATATTTACATCCCTCCCTTCTTGAACTTAGTAAAAACTGGACTGCAAATAAATTAGTGTATACGCAACGAAACAAGGCTCGGCGGGTTGATATTTGTTCAAATATGGCGTCGTTCACGCTAACGCACACCATAGAATATGCTCGTTGCTAACTGCGGGTATACAACCATATACGCAGTCAAAATAAGGTTCAATCCTTATTTGAATGATTCCTCTGATTTTGAGTCCTGTCCTATGTTAGTCCGTGACACGTGGCTCTCCAGTCCGATGTAAACCCGCGACACGTGGCTCTCCAGTCCGATGTAAACCCGCGACACGTGGCTCTCCTGTCCGATGTAAACCCGTGACACGTGGCTCTCCAGTTCGATGTTAGTCCGTGACACGTGGCTCTCCAGTCCGATATAAACCCGTGACACGTGGCTCTCCTGTCCGATGTAAACCCGCGACACGTGGCTCTCCAGTTCGATGTAAACCCGCGACACGTGGCTTTCCAGTTCGATGTTAGTCCGTGACACGTGGCTCTCCAGTCCGATGTTAGTCCGTGACACGTGGCTCTCCAGTCCGATATAAACCCGTGACACGTGGCTCTCCAGTCCGATGTAAACCCGAGACACGTGGCTCTCCAGTCCGATATAAACCCGTGACATGTGGCTCTCCAGTTCGATGTAAATCCGTGACACGTGGCTCTCCAGTCCGATGTTAACCCGCGACACGTGGCTCCCCAGTCCGATATAAACCCGCGACACGTGGCTCTCCAGTCCGATGTAAACCTGTGACACGTGGCTCTCCTGTCCGATATAAACCCGCGACACGTGGCTCTCCTGTCCTATGCAAACCCGCGACACGTGGCTCTCCAGTCCGATGTAAACCCGTGACACGTGGCTCTCCAGTCCGATGTAAACCTGTGACACGTGGCTCTCCAGTCCGATATAAACCCGCGACACGTGGCTCTCCTGTCCGATGTAAACCCGCGACACGTGGCTCTCCAGTCCGATATAAACCCGCGACACGTGGCTCTCCAGTCCGATGTTAACCCGTGACACGTGGCTATCCAGTCCGATGTAAACCCGTGACACGTGGCTATCCAGTCCGATATAAACCCGTGACACGTGGCTCTCCAGTCCGATGTAAACCCGTGACACGTGGCTATCCAGTCCGATGTAAACCCGTGACACGTGGCTCTCCAGTCCGATGCTCTACCGCTGAGCCAAAGGGAAAATCCCTACAACTCACTCTTTTACACGTATACGTACATACATTATCTATAAACTCTAGCTCCGTACTCCCCGTTTTTGACGTACAAAAAACCTAAATCATATTTCCGATCGGACCTACCAATGAGCATTGTCTACGTTACATTGATATCAATGTAAGATTCTATTTATCACGTAACATTCACGATTTAAAAGAAAATCTTCAAACATAATTTTGTTCCTAGATGAACCTATACATGTATGTAAATACAAAAGTACTCCGATCTAAACCATTGTCGCCCACGTAATGCAAAGTTGTATATGATTAATGGAATGGGCATTTTGAAATGCAAAGAAAATAACGATAAAGTTTAGAATATCTACAATTCATTCAATAGCAACAATTGATAGAAATAGTATTATAGATGAGCAGACCAAAAATATTTTGTAGGATAAAATTAATACCTGAAGTTTGGTAAAATATTTTCCTGTATTGTTTTGACTTATTGTAGCACCTTACTGTAATTACAAATGCACATGACCACAATGATGACATGGTCGTATGACCTGGTAAAATGGGTAAGTTGTTTGATAAACCCTCTGAGACCCTATCCTGACCAGACCGATAAATACGGTTGCCATATGAAATATCAAGTGAGCGACTTTCCACACGGAATAGACATGTCAATTCACATCTCGGGTAAATGTCCGGTAATCTTCGGTGAGTTCCCAAGATTACCGGACATTTCACCGAGATGTTGCGATTGGTCAACTCACCACACGCCTCGCTGAAGTAGACATTGATTCTCTCCAGCTGGACATCGTTCTCGCCGTGATACATCCCTACAGGGTCTATCCCATGTTCGTCAGATATTACCTCCCAAAACTGCAACAACAAATTCCCAAGATCAATACAAAGGCGACTCGTTGGTTACTACACTTAAATAGCAATGATATAATTTCTTCTTCACGTTGTTGTATAAGGCAAAACACTAATTGTGCACCATATCAATACAGTGACATCATCTGTGTGCATTATACAGACGGATTCATTCATGTATGCTAAATATATTATGGAGTTTTACTCTACTTTTTATGATACATATGGATAGCGACGACGCCTAGGCAATGGGAAGGGTCGGTTGGTTCAGTAGATAGCGCACTTGCCTTTCACCAAGGCGGCCAGAGTTCGATTTCCTGGTTGGGCGTGAAAATGTATAATAGGAATTATTAGCATAATTTGTTATGTTGATTAACTTGTTTCATATTTGTTGACAAATAAATAAAAGGTACAATATATGTCTAGGTTAAAAGTTTCAGTTAAGAGGATATAATCTGACGGATTGATATAATGAAATTCTTAACAAAATAATTTACACAACCACATCTTAGTATCCTTTATCTTTTTTGTTTTTTTTTTATTTTTGCCGCTGAATAAAATCTAAATAAGTAAGATGGAATTTCCCTAAATTTCCAGCCTTTCTTGTAGTTTCTTGTTTCTTGTTTTTTTTTTTTGGTGTCGTCATTGATCTGGACCTACAATGTTGGTGTCGTCATTGATCTGGACCTACATTGTTGGTGTCATCATTGATCTGGACCTACATTGTTGGTGTCGTCATTGATCTGGACCTACATTGTTGGTGTCGTCATTGATCTGGACCTATATTGTTGGTGTCGTCATTGATCTGGACCTAAATTATTGGTGTCGTCATTGATCTGGACCTACATTTTGGGTGTCGTCATTGATCTGGACCTACATTGTGGGTGTCGTCATTGATCTGGACCTACATTGTGGGTGTCGTCATTGATCTGGACCTATATTGTTGGTGTCGTCATTGATCTGGACCTACATTGTTGGTGTCGTCATTGATCTGGACCTACATTGTGGGTGCCGTCAATGAGAATCAAAAGACGCTTACCCTTATGAATCGCCTGGTCTTATGGATGATTGGCACCATTCACAAGCCATGCAATAAGTATTCAAAAACTTCAATGTCTTCCATAAAGAAGTTATTTCTTTAGGTTTTATAAAAAAAACATGAGTTAAAAGGAGTAAACTAAAGCTTTTATATCTGGAAATGAATCTTATAACGAAAGGTAATCAAGCGAATCAATTATCACGTAGCTTAAACTTTATACATATTAGGTCAAGGTTTCTTAAAATATTATTTTCGATAAAGTTTCTGTAAACGGAAACGTATCACATGGGCAGAAAATAGCACACGCTAGCGTAATGTGTTTATAAGTGATATAAATTAAACATGACTTTAACTGCAAGGCATGCGTTATTTACAAAGTCTGTCCACATTCCAACCATAGCAAGCAATGTCGACCGCATACCTATCTAGGCTCACAGTGTTACCAAAGAGACGGGTGCTTCAATGTTACTATGGTAACGTACGGAATAGTAGTATGAAGTGTTAAGAAATGAGAGTATATCTTTTGTAGAAGTTCTTTATAGCGTAACAGTTAATCTGTTAACGTGTATCAAAATAAAGCTGGAGTAAGATGTGGAACTATAAAATAGAAACTTGTCCGAACACTCTATGTCGATAAGAAAAAAAATATCATTGTATGTATGAAAAATGTTGCTTATATTTATGACGTAAATGGACGAGGAAAACATTTTGGTAGCTACAGATTGAATCGCGACATTACGGTAAGATTGTCGTTTCAAACGTTGCAGTGTTTGAAAATATGTTGAATTAATTTTCAATCATTGTTATTTAAGTTAACAAAAGCTTTATAAATCGAGTAATTTTTTGTTACAGAAACATCCTTTATATTCCAAATGTTGTTATATCATTAACATGATTTTAAATGTATGAGACTTCCTATGTGGATATAATATTGCGTGATTGATTGTGATATTCTTTCGTTTTGAAATTATTTTATCTATCATATGAGAGGATCACAAAAACATTTAAGGTGAAACAGTTATATTAAACAACACCATTAAATGGCACTTTGATAGCTCATATAAATAGGGAAAATGCTGGGATATGTAATAACTATAAAACATACATAAATATATATGTTAACACCACTAATTATACTACAGTATATACATGTATATAAATGTAAGCAGTATACCATTACAATATATTTTACTTATAATACATGATAATATAATTGTTGAGGCTGCATTGTACAGCTCTTGAATATATTATCTTGTACTTAATTAAGCTGATGGGTTGGTTTGTAAATGTTTTGTCTGATGGGTTGGTTTGTAAATGTTTTATCTAATGGATGTGTTTGTAAATGTTTTATCTAATGGATGTGTTTGTAAATGTTTTGTCTGATGGGATGGTGTTTGAATGTATTTTCTGATGGGTTGGTTTGTAAATGTTTTATCTGATGGGTTGGTTTGTAAATGTTTTATCTGATGGGTTGGTTTGTAAATGTTTTATCTAAGGGTTGGTTTGTAAATGTTTTATCTGAGGGTTGGTTTGTGAATGTTTTATATGATGGGTGTTTTTATGAATGTTTTATCTGAGGGTTGGTTTGTGAATGTTTTATCTGATGGGTTGGTTTGTGAATGTTTTATCTGATGGTTTGCAAATGATTCATATGATGGGTGTTTTTATGAATGTTTTATCTGAGGGTTGGTTTGTAAATGTTTTATCTGATGGGTGTGTTTGTAAATGTTTTATCTGAGGGTTGGTTTGTGAATGTTTTATCTGATGGGTTGGTATGTGAATGTTTTTTCTGATGAGTGTTTTTATGAATGTTTTATCTGAGGGTTGGTTTGTGAATGTTTTATCTGATGGGTTGGTATGTGAATGTTTTTTCTGATGAGTGTTTTTATGAATGTTTTATCTGATGGGTTGGTTTGTGAATGTTTTATCTGATGGGTGTGTTTGTGAATGTTTTATCTGATGGATCGGTTTATGAATGTTTTATCTGATGGATCGGTTTATGAATGTTTTATCTGATGGGTTGGTTTGTAAATGTTTTATCTAAGGGTTGGTTTGTAAATGTTTTATCTGAGGGTTGGTTTGTGAATGTTTTATCTAAGGGTTGGTTTGTAAATGTTTTATCTGATGGGTTGGTTTGTGAATGTTTTATCTGATGGGTGTTTTTATGAATGTTTTATCTGATGGGTTGGTTTGTGAATGTTTTATCTGATGGGTGTGCTTGTGAATGTTTTATCTGATGGGTGTTTTTATGAATGTTTTATCTGATGGGTTGGTTTGTAAATGTTTTATCTGATGGTTTGTGAATGTTTTATCTGATGGGTGTTTTTATGAATGTTTTATCTGATGGGTTGGTTTGCGAATGTTTTATCTGATGGGTGTTTTTATGAATGTTTTATCTGATGGGTTGGTTTGTGAATGTTTTATCTGATGGTTTGTGAATGTTTTATCTGACGGGTTGGTATGTGACGTTTTATCTGACGGGTTGATATGTGACGTTTTATCTGATGGGTGGGTTTGTGGATGTTTTATCTGATGGTTTGGTATGTGAATGTTTTATCTGATGGGTTGGTTTGTGAATGTTTTATCTGACGGGTTGGTTTGTGAATGAATATAAAAGAGAACAAATATCTATCTGCATTTCTATGTCGGCATTGTAAGTAAGGATACAACTCTGCGTAGTAAGGTGTTTGGGTGTAAGATCAGGGGTATCGGAATTTGCTACAGCAGATTTTGGATCTGAACTAAGGTTTTAAAAACAAAATCGTACTTTTGGGAGTTTAGATCAATTTTAGATAAAAGTATCCTCCTCGATTAATTGGACATGGGGGCATTTTTATCGAACATTGACCTACCCTCTCCAACAGTATAAAATGCCGCTACAACCTTAGTATAGTTGTTTCATAAAGAATTTTATGAAAAATAGTGCTATTAGAACATTTAATTAATTTGATCCTTTCCATTATTTTAAATTTCTACCTGCAAACTTTTCGCAACTGAATTTCGCTTTGTGACAGTAATAACTCAAAAGCTTTACATATTTAATTACATCCGTTCCATATACCTTACCTTTGATACTATTACACGTATTTCCTTTGATTCATTGTTGTCGGATTAACTCATGCAATCTTTATGTCCATTTAATTACCCTTTGAATTAATTGAATTATATAATAGGTCCTTCCCGCTATGACACTTAAGTACCGGACAAAGGAAATCTTACCTGTCCGAGTACTGACCAGTCGTAATGAGTTATAAACGTCAGCTGTTAATCTATTGCACAGTGTATATTTAATACCATGTCTCATTTTTTGTAAGGAGTTAGGATTAAGAGCTCGGACTGCACGGGTCGATTTTCGGATACTCCAGAAATCGCCTGCCGACTCTTAGAAACAGTAATTTAATAAATCTTATATTGGACCATATTTCAACATCTTGGAGTTTATACTTTAAAAATTATCATTATTACAACGACCGGAAAATCCCGTTGTGATAAGTTGGTGTGAGAAACCGGAGTAACTTGCCACATTTATTTGTGTAAGACAAGTTACGTACAAGATTCCAGGAACCTCTACTGCCAAGCAAGATTTCCCCGACCAAAGAGAAGTATATTTAATTCGATAATCGGAATCACACGGATCTGGAACTAAACCAAGACTGTGTTCGCCATATTTTGGAACTATCCAGAATAACGTTTTTAACAGTAGTTCAGGATGGCATCGTGTTATAGATGTGGTGGCAACTTTAGCCCCAACCATCTGATGTTCTGTCCCGCACAAGGATGTTACTGTTTTTATTGTGGAGATGTTGGACATTTTTCTAGAATGTGTTTTGTACGGAGCAGACAATGTATAGGCAATAATTGTGCTACAGGATCGTTTTATTGGACCAGGCAGCGTCCACAACCGTATCGACGTCCTGTTCCTGTCCGCATTTCTTCGGACAGCGAGTCTGTGGTACAGATAACACAAAATAAAAAGAACAAGTCTTCCTCTAAACGGCGGCGAGATTCCGAAAGGCTCAGGAAATTCCGAGACACCAAACAGGTACTATCTGTGCTTCCCTTCAATGGCATTTCTGCTGATGAACTTAAAAATGAATTTATGAAAGAATCTTTCTTCGCCATCCAGATTACCAACCTCCAATCCAAATTTGTATGTGCTAAGTCAACAATTTCGGCAATTTCTAAAAAATGCGCGACACTTCAGCAAGAAAACAAAATTTTAGAAGAAGAATGCGCGCGTGTGAAAAGTATCGACATCAACAACTATGTGTGTCACATTAAGGAACTAGAAAAAGCATTGGAAAATAGAAAGAAAATAATGAAAAGTAAGGACGAGACAATCAGCAGACTTCAAACAACAGCCAAAGAAAAAGAGCAGACAAGGCGACAAATAACAAATTTAAAGTCGAAGATTTCGGAGAAGGATGAGGAACTAAAACAGAGACAGCGCGTAACTGTGAGCCTCCAACATCAGCTCAGCAGCTACAATGTACATAATATCCAACCAAGGAATGATTTTCGCGGCCCACAGAATCAGACACAAAATAACGATTCACGGCAGCAACGATCGCGACAACCACTGGAGCAACGATCGCGAACTGTTTACTTCCGGCCGAACTTTAGAAACAGTGGACATTTGGCTTAATTAACAAATTCGTGTAAACAAGCCGCGGGACGCGACTTTACCGAGCCGGAGGGATATTTCATAAAGAATTTTATGAAAAATAGTGCTATTAGAACATTTAATTAATTTGATCCTTTTCATTATTTCAAATTTCTACCTGCAAACTTTTCGCAACTGAATTTTGCTTTGTGACAGTAATAACTCAAAAGCTTTATATATTTAATTACATCCGTTCCATATACCTTACCTTTGATACTATTACACGTATTTCCTTTGATTCATTGTTGTCGGATTAACTCATGCAATCTTTATGTCCATTTAATTACCCTCTGAATTAATTGAATTATATAATAGGTCCTTCCCGCTATGACACTTAAGTACCGGACAAAGGAAATCTTACCTGTCCGAGTACTGACCAGTCGTAATGAGTTATAAACGTCAGCTGTTAATCTATTGTACAGTGTATATTTAATACCATGTCTCATTTTTTGTAAGGAGTTCGGATTAAGAGCTCGGACTGCACGGGTCGATTTTCGGATACTCCAGAAATCGCCTGCCGACTCTTAGAAACAGTAATTTAATAAACATCTTGGAGTTTATACTTTAAAAATTATCATTATTACAACGACCGGAAAATCCCGTTGTGATAGTTGTACAACTAGCTGTACAAACACTTTCATGTCATGTAGTGATATCATGTGCTCCAATGAGCGGGAAAAGTTGGTATAGTCAATTATTATAAACAGTTAATTAATCAACAACCATTATCTAATAATATTCTAATGATCAACATAATACATGTATTAAGTTACCCTGGAAACTCCACGTTATATTATACATGTACAACCTTAATCAACATATCATTATTGGTATTCGTCCCCGTTACTCACCGGTAAGCTAATCTATAGCGGACCCAAAACACACATGCTCTAATAATGTGAAGAATATCACTTATAATGATAACCCGGAAACATGCTTTACATATTTTATGATTTCCGCATCTCATTGAAAATAGGCTTATGTTACGAGTCCTGATTGATTGTGTATTTATCCAGTGTGAGGTAGGTAATTCCCAGAATAACACGTAAGGTTTGCCTGGTACCTTGATAAACTAGTAACAATATTAAGAATGAACGTGGTACTAGCATCACGTGTTTGGAAATGTGTATTTCATGATTCTATTTGTTGACTAAAATTTGACACTTGATATCGCTGAGTGTTGTTACGACCTTCCATAGGGCTAATGAAGTTTTAGTTACGAGAATGGTCTCTCCATCGCGTATTACTCTTGTGGATATATCATCTTTTCGGTCAGTTGCAGGTATAAGACTACGTTTTAGTCAGTATTCCACACGTGGCTGTATGTTTTAGTCAGTGTTATACACGTGACTGTATAGTTTAGTCAGAATTATACACGTGACTGAATAGTTTAGTGAGAATAATACACGTGGCTGAATAGTTTAGTCAGAATTATACACGTGAGCATACATTTTAGTCAGTATTACACACGTGACTAAACATTTTAGTTAGAGTTACACACATGACTGTACATGTAAGTCATTAACACACACGTGACTGTACAGGTAAGTCATTAACACACACGTGACTGTACATTTTAGTCATTAACACACACGTGACTGTACATGTAAGTCATTAACACACACGTGACTGTACATTTTAGTCATTAACACACACGTGACTGTACATGTAAGTCATTAACACACACGTGACTGTACATGTAAGTCATTAACACACACGTGACTGTACATGTAAGTCATTAACACACACGTGACTGTACACGTAAGTCATTAACACACACGTGACTGTACATTTTAGTCATTAAATCGAGTGTAAACCCTTGGATGTGCATTTTTAGTCAGTAATACACACATTACTGTACAATTTAGTTTTACACAAGTGACAGTTCGTTTTGGTGTTATACACGGGACAGTACATTTTAGTCATTAATAAACACATTACTGTAATTTTTAGTCAGTAATACACGCGTGACTGTATACTTTTGTGTTACATATAAACATGTTACTGGACATTCTAGTGTACACACGTGACTGTGCATTTTAGTCAGTAACACACCCGTGACTGTACCTTTGAGTGTTACACACGTGACTGTACATTTTAGTGTTACACACGTACACGTGACTGTATCGTTTAATGTTACACACGTGACTATACATGATAGTGTTACACACGTGACTGTACATTGAAGTGTTACACACGTGACTGTACATTGAAGTGTTACACACGTGACTGTACATTTTAGTGTTACACACGTGACTGTACATTGAAGTGTTACACACGTGACTGTACATTGAAGTGTTACACACGTGACTGTACATTTTAGTGTTACACACGTGACTGTACATTGAAGTGTTACACACGTGACTGTACATTGAAGTGTTACACACGCGACTGTACATTGAAGTGTTACACACCTGACTGTACATTGAAGTGTTACACACGTGACTGTACATTGAAGTGTTACACACGTAACTGTACATTGAAGTGTTACACACGTAACTGTACATTGAAGTGTTACACACGTGACTGTACATTGAAGTGTTACACACGTGACTGTACATTGAAGTGTTACACACGTGACTGTGCATTGAAGTGTTACACACGTGACTGTACATTGAAGTGTTACACACGTAACTGTACATTGAAGTGTTACACACGTGACTGTACATTGAAGTGTTACACACGTGACTGTACATTGAAGTGTTACACACGTGACTGTACATTGAAGTGTTACACACGTGACTGTACATTGAAGTGTTACATGTACAAACGTGACTGTAAAGTTTAATGTTACACACGTGACTGTACACTGAAGTGTTACACACGCGACTGTACATTTTAGTGTTACACACGCGACTGTACATTTTAGTGTTACACACGTGACTGTACATTGAAGTGTTACATGTACACACGTGACTGTACATTTTAGTGTTACACACGTGACTGTGCATTGAAGTGTTACACACATGACTGTACACTGAAGTGTTACACACGTGACTGTATAGTTTAATGTTACACACGTGACTGTACAGTGAAGTGTTACACACGCGACTGTACATTTTAGTGTTATACACGTGACTGTACATTGAAGTGTTACACACGCGACTGTACATTGAAGTGTAACACACGTGACAGTATAGTTTAATGTTACACACGTGACTGTACACTGAAGTGTTACACACGTGACTGTACATTGAAGTGTTACACACGTGACTGTACATTGAAGTGTTACACACGTGACTGTACATTGAAATGTTACACACATGACTGTACATTTTAGTGTTGCACACGCGACTCTACATTGAAGTGTTACACACGTAACTGTACATTGAAGTGTTACACACGTGACTGTACATTTTAGTGTTACACACGTGACTGTGCATTGAAGTGTTACACACATGACTGTACACTGAAGTGTTACACACGTGACTGTATAGTTTAATGTTACACACGTGACTGTACAGTGAAGTGTTACACACGCGACTGTACATTTTAGTGTTATACACGTGACTGTACATTGAAGTGTTACACACGCGACTGTACATTGAAGTGTAACACACGTGACAGTATAGTTTAATGTTACACACGTGACTGTACACTGAAGTGTTACACACGTGACTGTACATTGAAGTGTTACACACGTGACTGTACATTGAAGTGTTACACACGTGACTGTACATTGAAATGTTACACACATGACTGTACATTTTAGTGTTGCACACGCGACTCTACATTGAAGTGTTACACACGTAACTGTACATTGAAGTGTTACACACGTGACTGTACATTGAAGTGTTACACACGTGACTGTACATTGAAGTGTTACACACCTGACTGTACACTGAAGTGTTACACACGTGACTGTACATTGAAGTGTTACACACGTGACTGTACATTGAAGTGTTACACACGTGACTGTTCATTTTAGTGTTACACACGTGACTGTACATTGAAGTGTTACACACGTGGCAGTACATTGAAGTGTTACACACGTGACTGTACATTGAAGTGTTACACACGTGACTGTACATTTTAGTGTTACACACGTGACTGTACATTTTAGTGTTACACACGTGACTGTACATTGAAGTGTTACACACGTGACTGTACATTTTAGTGTTGCACACGTGACTGTGCATTGAAGTGTTACACACGTGACTGTACATTGAAGTGTTACACACGCGACTGTACATTTTAGTGTTACACACGTGACTGTACATTGAAGTGTTACACACGTGACTGTACATTTTAGTGTTACACACGTGACTGTACATTTTAGTGTTACATACGTGACTGTACATTGAAGTGTTACACACGTGACTGTACATTGAAGTGTTACACACGTGACTGTACATTGAAGTGTTACACACGTGACTGTACATTGAAGTGTTACACACGTGACTGTACATTTTAGTGTTACACACGTGACTGTATATTGAAGTGTTACACACGCGACTGTATAGTTTAGTGTTAAAGTATGTTTTTGTCAGTATTATGCGCGTGACTGTACATGTTAGTCAATATCACACACTTGACAGTATGTTTTAGTCAATATTACACACATGACTGTACATTTAAGTCAGTATATTAATCACGTGACTATTCTTTTTAGTCAGTGTAACACATGTGAATGTACATTTTAGTCAATATTTCATACAAATGTACACACGTAACTCTTCCATCAATTGCACTGTTTATTCAACTGTACATGCACACAGAGCGTAACTCTATAGTTAGATTTAAAGTAGATTGCTCCTTACATATACACGTGACTCTCTAGGGACTACTTACAATAATTGCCATGTCATTATCCATTGTTGTTTCAATGACATAGCAATTATTGTAAGTAGTGAGATAGTGTATCGTCATTGTATAGACGTGATACAGCTCGGTAGTGTATCGTCACTGTATAGACGTGATAAAGCTCGGTAGTGTATCATCACTGTATAGACGTGATACAGCTCGGTAGTGTATCGTCACTGTATAGACGTGATACAGCTCGGTAGTGTATCGTCACTGTATAGACGTGATACAGCTCGGTAGTGAATCGTCACTGTATAGACGTGATACAGCTCGGTAGTGAATCGTCACTGTATAGACGTGATACAGCTCGGTAGTGTATCGTCACTGTATAGACGTGATACAGCTCGGTAGTGTATCGTCACTGTATAGACGTGATACAGCTCGGTAGTGAATCGTCACTGTATAGACGTGATACAGCTCGGTAGTGTATCGTCACTGTATAGACGTGATACAGCTCGGTAGTGTATCGTCACTGTATAGACGTGATACAGCTCGGTAGTGTATCACCACTGTATAGACGTGATACAGCTCGGTAGTGTATCGTCACTGTATAGACGTGATACTATACAATTATGGACTTTTTACTTGGTTAATATGCTCTGATATTAACCAGAATGGAACTCATATTGACCGAGGCGAAGCGGAGGTCAATATGGGTACATTCTGGTTAATATCAGAGCATATTAACCTAGTAAAAAGTCCATTACTGTTTTATTATATAATTGAAGTATAAGCTTATATGATGAAATGATAAACGTACTCAACTCAAGAAAACGGTGCTGTCAAACGTCTCAACGTCCTCTGCCACGTTCTTTTCTTTTAAATATTACTTAATTTTTTTAGAGCCGGGTGTGTCGCTATTCTTGTGTTTATGGAATCCTTTTCTGTCATTAAATTGTTAATGTTCTCATCGTTTAGAGACGCAAACCGCATTTTTTTAGGACTGGAAGCCGGCGAAACAGCAGACGCAGGCATTTCCTATGCGTTGCTATTGTATTACGTCACTTCCGGTAGGGTATTTCCAGAATCTATTTTTAGCGGAGGTGTTATTAACTGTTTTTTTATATTAACTGGGTTTGATTTGGAAACCAGTTAATATCGCTATTTATCAAAAGTCACGTGTTAGCGATTTAGCATATGAAAATATGGATAAGTACACATTATATAATAAAGCTCGGTAGTGTATCACCACTGTATAGACGTGATACAGTTCGATAGTGTATCGTCACTGTATAGACGTGATACAGCTCGGTAGTGTATCGTCACTGTATAGACGTGATACAGCTCGGTAGTGTATCGTCACTGTATAGACGTGATACAGCTCGGTAGTGTATCGTCACTGTATAGATGTGATACAGCTCGGTAGTGTATCGTCACTGTATAGACGTGATACAGCTCGGTAGTGTATCGTCACTGTATAGACGTGATATAGCTCGGTAGTGTATCGCCACTGTATAGACGTGATACAGCTCGGTAGTGTATCGTCACTGTATAGACGTGATACAGCTCGATAATGTATCGTCACTGTATAGACGTGATACAGCTCGGTAGTGTATCGTCACTGTATAGACTTGATACAGCTCGGTAGTGTATCGTCACTGTATAGACGTGATACAGCTCGGTAGTGTATCGTCACTGTATAGACGTGATACAGCTCGGTAGTGTATCGCTAGAGTATAGACGTGATACAGCTCGGTAGTGTATCGCCACTGTATAGACGTGATACAGCTCGGTAGTGTATCGCCACTGTATTGACGTGATACAGCTCGGTAGTGTATCGTCACTGTATAGACGTGATACAGCTCGGTAGTGTATCACCACTGTATAGACGTGATACAGCTCGGTAGTGTATCGCCACTGTATAGACGTGATACAGCTCGGTAGTGTATCGCCACTGTATATACGTGATACAGCTCGGTAGTGTATCACCATTGTACAGACGTGATACAACTCGGTAGTGTATCAACACTGTGTAGACGTGATACAGCTCGGTAGTGTATCGTCACTGTATACACGTGTAAAGCTCGGTAGTGTATGACCACTGTATAGACGTGATACAGCTCGGTAATGTATCGTCACTGTATAGACGTGATACAGCTCGGAAGTGTATCGTCACTGTATAGACGTGATACAGCTCGGAAGTGTATCGTCACGGTATAGACGTGATACAGCTCGGTAATGTATCGTCACTGTATAGACGTGATACAGCTCGGTAGTGTATCGTCAATGTATAGACGTAATACAGCTCTGTAGTGAATGACCACTGTATACACGTGATACAGCTCGGTAGTGTATGACCACTGTATAGACGTGAAACAGCTCGGTAGTGTATCGTCACTGTATAGACGTGATACAGCTCGGTAGTGTACCGTCACTGTATAGACGTGATACAGATTGGTAGTGTATCACCACTGTATAGACGTGATACAGCTCGGTAGTGTATCGCTATGTATAGACGTGATACAGCTCGGTAGTGTATCGTCACTGTATAGACGTGATACAGCTCGGTAGTGTATCGTCACTGTATAGACGTGATACAGCTCGGTAGTGTATGACTACTGTAAAGACGTCATACAGCTCGGTAGTGTATCACCACTGTATAGACGTCATACAGCTCGGTAGTGTATCAACACTGTATAGACGTGATACAGCTCGGTAGTGTATCGTCACTGTATAGACGTGATACAGCTCGGTAGTGTATCAACACTGTATAGACGTGATACAGCTCGGTAGTGTATCGTCACTGTATAGACGTGATACAGCTCGGTAGTGTATGACCACTGCATAGACGTGATACAGCTCGGTAGTGAATCGTCACTGTATAGACGTGATACAGCTCGGTAGTGTATCGTCACTGTATAGACGTGATACAGCTCGGTAGTGTATCGTCACTGTATAGACGTGATACAGCTCGGTAGTGTATCGTCACTGTATAGACGTGATACAGCTCGGTAGTGTATCGTCACTGTATAGACGTGATACAGCTCGGTAGTGTATCGCCACTGTATTGACGTGATACAGCTCGGTAGTGTATCGTCACTGTATAGACGTGATACAGCTCGGTAGTGTATCACCACTGTATAGACGTGATACAGCTCGGTAGTGTATCGTCACTGTATAGACGTGATACAGCTCGGTAGTGTATCGTCACTGTATAGACGTGATACAGCTCGGTAGTGAATCGTCACTGTATAGACGTGATACAGCTCGGTAGTGTATCGTCACTGTATAGACGTGATACAGCTCGGTAGTGTATCGTCACTGTATAGACGTGATACAGCTCGGTAGTGTATCGTCACTGTATAGACGTGATACAGCTCGGTAGTGAATCGTCACTGTATAGACGTGATACAGCTCGGTAGTGTATCGTCACTGTATAGACGTGATACAGCTCGGTAGTGTATCGTCACTGTATAGACGTGATACAGCTCGGTAGTGTATCACCACTGTATAGACGTGATACAGCTCGGTAGTGTATCGTCACTGTATAGACGTGATACTATACAATTATGGACTTTTTACTTGGTTAATATGCTCTGATATTAACCAGAATGGAACTCATATTGACCGAGGCGAAGCCGAGGTCAATATGGGTACATTCTGGTTAATATCAGAGCATATTAACCTAGTAAAAAGTCCATAACTGTTTTATTATATAATTGAAGTATAAGCTTATATGATGAAATGATAAACGTACTCAACTCAAGAAAACGGTGCTGTCAAACGTCTCAACGTCCTCTGCCACGTTCTTTTCTTTTAAATATTACTTAATTTTTTTAGAGCCGGGTGTGTCGCTATTCTTGTGTTTATGGAATCCTTTTCTGTCATTAAATTGTTAATGTTCTCATCGTTTAGAGACGCAAACCGCATTTTTTTAGGACTGGAAGCCGGCGAAACAGCAGACGCAGGCATTTCCTATGCGTTGCTATTGTATTACGTCACTTCCGGTAGGGTATTTCCAGAATCTATTTTTAGCGGAGGTGTTATTAACTGGTTTTTTTATATTAACTGGGTTTGATTTGGAAACCAGTTAATATCGCTATTTATCAAAAGTCACGTGTTAGCGATTTAGCATATGAAAATATGGATAAGTACACATTATATAATAAAGCTCGGTAGTGTATCACCACTGTATAGACGTGATACAGTTCGAGAGTGTATCGTCACTGTATAGACGTGATACAGCTCGGTAGTGTATCGTCACTGTATAGACGTGATACAGCTCGGTAGTGTATCGTCACTGTATAGACGTGATACAGCTCGGTAGTGTATCGTCACTGTATAGATGTGATACAGCTCGGTAGTGTATCGTCACTGTATAGACGTGATACAGCTCGGTAGTGTATCGTCACTGTATAGACGTGATATAGCTCGGTAGTGTATCGCCACTGTATAGACGTGATACAGCTCGGTAGTGTATCGTCACTGTATAGACGTGATACAGCTCGGTAGTGTATCGCCACTGTATAGACGTGATACAGCTCGGTAGTGTATCACCACTGTATAGACGTGATACAGCTCGATAATGTATCGTCACTGTATAGACGTGATACAGCTCGGTAGTGTATCGTCACTGTATAGACTTGATACAGCTCGGTAGTGTATCGTCACTGTATAGACGTGATACAGCTCGGTAGTGTATCGTCACTGTATAGACGTGATACAGCTCGGTAGTGTATCGCTAGAGTATAGACGTGATACAGCTCGGTAGTGTATCGTCACTGTATAGACGTGATACAGCTCGGTAGTGTATCGTCACTGTATAGACGTGATACAGCTCGGTAGTGAATCGTCACTGTATAGACGTGATACAGCTCGGTAGTGTATCGTCACTGTATAGACGTGATACAGCTCGGTAGTGTATCGTCACTGTATAGACGTGATACAGCTCGGTAGTGTATCGTCACTGTATAGACGTGATACAGCTCGGTAGTGAATCGTCACTGTATAGACGTGATACAGCTCGGTAGTGTATCGTCACTGTATAGACGTGATACAGCTCGGTAGTGTATCGTCACTGTATAGACGTGATACAGCTCGGTAGTGTATCACCACTGTATAGACGTGATACAGCTCGGTAGTGTATCGTCACTGTATAGACGTGATACTATACAATTATGGACTTTTTACTTGGTTAATATGCTCTGATATTAACCAGAATGGAACTCATATTGACCGAGGCGAAGCCGAGGTCAATATGGGTACATTCTGGTTAATATCAGAGCATATTAACCTAGTAAAAAGTCCATAACTGTTTTATTATATAATTGAAGTATAAGCTTATATGATGAAATGATAAACGTACTCAACTCAAGAAAACGGTGCTGTCAAACGTCTCAACGTCCTCTGCCACGTTCTTTTCTTTTAAATATTACTTAATTTTTTTAGAGCCGGGTGTGTCGCTATTCTTGTGTTTATGGAATCCTTTTCTGTCATTAAATTGTTAATGTTCTCATCGTTTAGAGACGCAAACCGCATTTTTTTAGGACTGGAAGCCGGCGAAACAGCAGACGCAGGCATTTCCTATGCGTTGCTATTGTATTACGTCACTTCCGGTAGGGTATTTCCAGAATCTATTTTTAGCGGAGGTGTTATTAACTGTTTTTTTTTATATTAACTGGGTTTGATTTGGAAACCAGTTAATATCGCTATTTATCAAAAGTCACGTGTTAGCGATTTAGCATATGAAAATATGGATAAGTACACATTATATAATAAAGCTCGGTAGTGTATCACCACTGTATAGACGTGATACAGTTCGAGAGTGTATCGTCACTGTATAGACGTGATACAGCTCGGTAGTGTATCGTCACTGTATAGACGTGATACAGCTCGGTAGTGTATCGTCACTGTATAGACGTGATACAGCTCGGTAGTGTATCGTCACTGTATAGATGTGATACAGCTCGGTAGTGTATCGTCACTGTATAGACGTGATACAGCTCGGTAGTGTATCGTCACTGTATAGACGTGATATAGCTCGGTAGTGTATCGCCACTGTATAGACGTGATACAGCTCGGTAGTGTATCGTCACTGTATAGACGTGATACAGCTCGGTAGTGTATCGCCACTGTATAGACGTGATACAGCTCGGTAGTGTATCACCACTGTATAGACGTGATACAGCTCGATAATGTATCGTCACTGTATAGACGTGATACAGCTCGGTAGTGTATCGTCACTGTATAGACTTGATACAGCTCGGTAGTGTATCGTCACTGTATAGACGTGATACAGCTCGGTAGTGTATCGTCACTGTATAGACGTGATACAGCTCGGTAGTGTATCGCTAGAGTATAGACGTGATACAGCTCGGTAGTGTATCGCCACTGTATAGACGTGATACAGCTCGGTAGTGTATCGCCACTGTATTGACGTGATACAGCTCGGTAGTGTATCGTCACTGTATAGACGTGATACAGCTCGGTAGTGTATCACCACTGTATAGACGTGATACAGCTCGGTAGTGTATCGCCACTGTATAGACGTGATACAGCTCGGTAGTGTATCGCCACTGTATATACGTGATACAGCTCGGTAGTGTATCACCATTGTACAGACGTGATACAACTCGGTAGTGTATCAACACTGTGTAGACGTGATACAGCTCGGTAGTGTATCGTCACTGTATACACGTGTAAAGCTCGGTAGTGTATGACCACTGTATAGACGTGATACAGCTCGGTAATGTATCGTCACTGTATAGACGTGATACAGCTCGGAAGTGTATCGTCACTGTATAGACGTGATATAGCTCGATAGTGTATCGTCACGGTATAGACGTGATACAGCTCGGAAGTGTATCGTCACTGTATAGACGTGATACAGCTCGGTAGTGAATGACCACTGTATACACGTGATACAGCTCGGTAGTGTATGACCACTGTATAGACGTGAAACAGCTCGGTAGTGTATCGTCACTGTATAGACGTGATACAGCTCGGTAGTGTACCGTCACTGTATAGACGTGATACAGATTGGTAGTGTATCACCACTGTATAGACGTGATACAGCTCGGTAGTGTATCGCTATGTATAGACGTGATACAGCTCGGTAGTGTATCGTCACTGTATAGACGTGATACAGCTCGGTAGTGTATCGTCACTGTATAGACGTGATACAGCTCGGTAGTGTATGACTACTGTAAAGACGTCATACAGCTCGGTAGTGTATCACCACTGTATAGACGTCATACAGCTCGGTAGTGTATCAACACTGTATAGACGTGATACAGCTCGGTAGTGTATCGTCACTGTATAGACGTGATACAGCTCGGTAGTGTATCAACACTGTATAGACGTGATACAGCTCGGTAGTGTATCGTCACTGTATAGACGTGATACAGCTCGGTAGTGTATGACCACTGCATAGACGTGATACAGCTCGGTAGTGAATCGTCACTGTATAGACGTGATACAGCTCGGTAGTGTATCGTCACTGTATAGACGTGATACAGCTCGGTAGTGTATCGTCACTGTATAGACGTGATACAGCTCGGTAGTGTATCGTCACTGTATAGACGTGATACAGCTCGGTAGTGTATCGTCACTGTATAGACGTGATACAGCTCGGTAGTGTATCGCCACTGTATTGACGTGATACAGCTCGGTAGTGTATCGTCACTGTATAGACGTGATACAGCTCGGTAGTGTATCACCACTGTATAGACGTGATACAGCTCGGTAGTGTATCGTCACTGTATAGACGTGATACAGCTCGGTAGTGTATCGTCACTGTATAGACGTGATACAGCTCGGTAGTGAATCGTCACTGTATAGACGTGATACAGCTCGGTAGTGTATCGTCACTGTATAGACGTGATACAGCTCGGTAGTGTATCGTCACTGTATAGACGTGATACAGCTCGGTAGTGTATCGTCACTGTATAGACGTGATACAGCTCGGTAGTGAATCGTCACTGTATAGACGTGATACAGCTCGGTAGTGTATCGTCACTGTATAGACGTGATACAGCTCGGTAGTGTATCGTCACTGTATAGACGTGATACAGCTCGGTAGTGTATCACCACTGTATAGACGTGATACAGCTCGGTAGTGTATCGTCACTGTATAGACGTGATACTATACAATTATGGACTTTTTACTTGGTTAATATGCTCTGATATTAACCAGAATGGAACTCATATTGACCGAGGCGAAGCCGAGGTCAATATGGGTACATTCTGGTTAATATCAGAGCATATTAACCTAGTAAAAAGTCCATAACTGTTTTATTATATAATTGAAGTATAAGCTTATATGATGAAATGATAAACGTACTCAACTCAAGAAAACGGTGCTGTCAAACGTCTCAACGTCCTCTGCCACGTTCTTTTCTTTTAAATATTACTTAATTTTTTTAGAGCCGGGTGTGTCGCTATTCTTGTGTTTATGGAATCCTTTTCTGTCATTAAATTGTTAATGTTCTCATCGTTTAGAGACGCAAACCGCATTTTTTTAGGACTGGAAGCCGGCGAAACAGCAGACGCAGGCATTTCCTATGCGTTGCTATTGTATTACGTCACTTCCGGTAGGGTATTTCCAGAATCTATTTTTAGCGGAGGTGTTATTAACTGGTTTTTTTATATTAACTGGGTTTGATTTGGAAACCAGTTAATATCGCTATTTATCAAAAGTCACGTGTTAGCGATTTAGCATATGAAAATATGGATAAGTACACATTATATAATAAAGCTCGGTAGTGTATCACCACTGTATAGACGTGATACAGTTCGAGAGTGTATCGTCACTGTATAGACGTGATACAGCTCGGTAGTGTATCGTCACTGTATAGACGTGATACAGCTCGGTAGTGTATCGTCACTGTATAGACGTGATACAGCTCGGTAGTGTATCGTCACTGTATAGATGTGATACAGCTCGGTAGTGTATCGTCACTGTATAGACGTGATACAGCTCGGTAGTGTATCGTCACTGTATAGACGTGATATAGCTCGGTAGTGTATCGCCACTGTATAGACGTGATACAGCTCGGTAGTGTATCGTCACTGTATAGACGTGATACAGCTCGGTAGTGTATCGCCACTGTATAGACGTGATACAGCTCGGTAGTGTATCACCACTGTATAGACGTGATACAGCTCGATAATGTTTCGTCACTGTATAGACGTGATACAGCTCGGTAGTGTATCGTCACTGTATAGACGTGATACAGCTCGGTAATGTATCGTCACTGTATAGACGTGATACAGCTCGGAAGTGTATCGTCACTGTATAGACGTGATACAGCTCGGAAGTGTATCGTCACGGTATAGACGTGATACAGCTCGGTAATGTATCGTCACTGTATAGACGTGATACAGCTCGGTAGTGTATCGTCAATGTATAGACGTAATACAGCTCTGTAGTGAATGACCACTGTATACACGTGATACAGCTCGGTAGTGTATGACCACTGTATAGACGTGAAACAGCTCGGTAGTGTATCGTCACTGTATAGACGTGATACAGCTCGGTAGTGTACCGTCACTGTATAGACGTGATACAGATTGGTAGTGTATCGTCACTGTATAGACGTGATACAGCTCGGTAGTGTATCACCACTGTATAGACGTGATACAGCTCGGTAGTGTATCGTCACTGTATAGACGTGATACAGCTCGGTAGTGTATCGTCACTGTATAGACGTGATACAGCTCGGTAGTGTATGACTACTGTAAAGACGTCATACAGTTCGGTAGTGTATCACCACTGTATAGACGTGATACAGCTCGGTAGTGTATCAACACTGTATAGACGTGATACAGCTCGGTAGTGTATCGTCACTGTATAGACGTGATACAGCTCGGTAGTGTATCTACACTGTATAGACGTGATACAGCTCGGTAGTGTATCGTCACTGTATAGACGTGATACAGCTCGGTAGTGTATGACCACTGCATAGACGTGATACAGCTCGGTAGTGTATCGTCACTGTATAGACGTGATACAGCTCGGTAGTGTATCGTCACTGTATAGACGTGATACAGCTCGGTAGTGTATCGTCACTGTATAGACGTGATACAGCTCGGTAGTGTATCGTCACTGTATAGACGTGATACAGCTCGGTAGTGTATCGTCACTGTATAGACGTGATACAGCTCGGTAGTGTATCGCCACTGTATTGACGTGATACAGCTCGGTAGTATATCGTCACTGTATAGACGTGATACAGCTCGGTAGTGTATCACCACTGTATAGACGTGATACAGCTCGGTAGTGTATCGTCACTGTATAGACGTGATACAGCTCGGTAGTGTATCGTCACTGTATAGACGTGATACAGCTCGGTAGTGAATCGTCCCTGTATAGACGTGATACAGCTCGGTAGTGAATCGTCACTGTATAGACGTGATACAGCTCGGTAGTGTATCGTCACTGTATAGACGTGATACAGCTCGGTAGTGTATCGTCACTGTATAGACGTGATACAGCTCGGTAGTGTATCACCACTGTATAGACGTGATACAGCTCGGTAGTGTATCGTCACTGTATAGACGTGATACAGCTCGGTAGTGTATCGTCACTGTATAGACGTGATACAGCTCGGTAGTGTATCACCACTGTATAGACGTGATACAGCTCGGTAGTGTATCGTCACTGTATAGACGTGATACTATACAATTATGGACTTTTTACTTGGTTAATATGCTCTGATATTAACCAGAATGGAACTCATATTGACCGAGGCGAAGCCGAGGTCAATATGGGTACATTCTGGTTAATATCAGAGCATATTAACCTAGTAAAAAGTCCATAATTGTTTTATTATATAATTGAAGTATAAGCTTATATGATGAAATGATAAACGTACTCAACTCAAGAAAACGGTGCTGTCAAACGTCTCAACGTCCTCTGCCACGTTCTTTTCTTTTAAATATTACTTAATTTTTTTAGAGCCGGGTGTGTCGCTATTCTTGTGTTTATGGAATCCTTTTCTGGCATTAAATTGTTAATGTTCTCATCGTTTAGAGACGCAAACCGCATTTTTTTAAGGACTGGAAGCCGGCGAAACAGCAGACGCAGGCGTTTCCTATGCGTTGCTATTGTATTACGTCACTTCCGGTAGGGTATTTCCAGAATCTATTTTTAGCGGAGGTGTTATTAACTGGTTTTTTTATATTAACTGGGTTTGATTTGGAAACCAGTTAATATCGCTATTTATCAAAAGTCACGTGTTAGCGATTTAGCATATGAAAATATGGATAAGTACACATTATATAATAAAGCTCGGTAGTGTATCACCACTGTATAGACGTGATACAGTTCGATAGTGTATCGTCACTGTATAGACGTGATACAGCTCGGTAGTGTATCGTCACTGTATAGACGTGATACAGCTCGGTAGTGTATCGTCACTGTATAGACGTGATACAGCTCGGTAGTGTATCGTCACTGTATAGATGTGATACAGCTCGGTAGTGTATCGTCACTGTATAGACGTGATACAGCTCGGTAGTGTATCGTCACTGTATAGACGTGATATAGCTCGGTAGTGTATCGCCACTGTATAGACGTGATACAGCTCGGTAGTGTATCGTCACTGTATAGACGTGATACAGCTCGGTAGTGTATCGCCACTGTATAGACGTGATACAGCTCGGTAGTGTATCACCACTGTATAGACGTGATACAGCTCGATAATGTATCGTCACTGTATAGACGTGATACAGCTCGGTAGTGTATCGTCACTGTATAGACTTGATACAGCTCGGTAGTGTATCGTCACTGTATAGACGTGATACAGCTCGGTAATGTATCGTCACTGTATAGACGTGATACAGCTCGGTAGTGTATCGCTAGAGTATAGACGTGATACAGCTCGGTAGTGTATCGCCACTGTATAGACGTGATACAGCTCGGTAGTGTATCGCCACTGTATTGACGTGATACAGCTCGGTAGTGTATCGTCACTGTATAGACGTGATACAGCTCGGTAGTGTATCACCACTGTATAGACGTGATACAGCTCGGTAGTGTATCGCCACTGTATAGACGTGATACAGCTCGGTAGTGTATCGCCACTGTATATACGTGATACAGCTCGGTAGTGTATCGCCACTGTATAGACGTGATACAGCTCGGTAGTGTATCACCACTGTATAGACGTGATACAGCTCGGTAGTGTATCGCCACTGTATAGACGTGATACAGCTCGGTAGTGTATCGCCACTGTATTGACGTGATACAGCTCGGTAGTGTATCGTCACTGTATAGACGTGATACAGCTCGGTAGTGTATCACCACTGTATAGACGTGATACAGCTCGGTAGTGTATCGCCACTGTATAGACGTGATACAGCTCGGTAGTGTATCGCCACTGTATATACGTGATACAGCTCGGTAGTGTATCACCATTGTACAGACGTGATACAACTCGGTAGTGTATCAACACTGTGTAGACGTGATACAGCTCGGTAGTGTATCGTCACTGTATACACGTGTAAAGCTCGGTAGTGTATGACCACTGTATAGACGTGATACAGCTCGGTAATGTATCGTCACTGTATAGACGTGATACAGCTCGGAAGTGTATCGTCACTGTATAGACGTGATACAGCTCGGAAGTGTATCGTCACGGTATAGACGTGATACAGCTCGGTAATGTATCGTCACTGTATAGACGTGATACAGCTCGGTAGTGTATCGTCAATGTATAGACGTAATACAGCTCTGTAGTGAATGACCACTGTGTACACGTGATACAGCTCGGTAGTGTATGACCACTGTATAGACGTGAAACAGCTCGGTAGTGTATCGTCACTGTATAGAAGTGATACAGATTGGTAGTGTATCACCACTGTATAGACGTGATACAGCTCGGTAGTGTATCGCTATGTATAGACGTGATACAGCTCGGTAGTGTATCGTCACTGTATAGACGTGATACAGCTCGGTAGTGTATCGTCACTGTATAGACGTGATACAGCTCGGTAGTGTATGACTACTGTAAAGACGTCATACAGCTCGTTAGTGTATCACCACTGTATAGACGTGATACAGCTCGGTAGTGTATCAACACTGTATAGACGTGATACAGCTCGGTAGTGTATCGTCACTGTATAGACGTGATACAGCTCGGTAGTGTATCAACACTGTATAGACGTGATACAGCTCGGTAGTGTATCGTCACTGTATAGACGTGATACAGCTCGGTAGTGTATGACCACTGCATAGACGTGATACAGCTCGGTAGTGAATCGTCACTGTATAGACGTGATACAGCTCGGTAGTGTATCGTCACTGTATAGACGTGATACAGCTCGGTAGTGTATCGTCACTGTATAGACGTGATACAGCTCGGTAGTGTATCGTCACTGTATAGACGTGATACAGCTCGGTAGTGTATCGTCACTGTATAGACGTGATACAGCTCGGTAGTGTATCGCCACTGTATTGACGTGATACAGCTCGGTAGTGTATCGTCACTGTATAGACGTGATACAGCTCGGTAGTGTATCACCACTGTATAGACGTGATACAGCTCGGTAGTGTATCGTCACTGTATAGACGTGATACAGCTCGGTAGTGTATCACCACTGTATAGACGTGATACAGCTCGGTAGTGTATCGTCACTGTATAGACGTGATACAGCTCGGTAGTGTATCGTCACGGTATAGACGTGATACAGCTCGGTAGTGTATCACCACTGTATAGACGTGATACAGCTCGGTAGTGTATAACAACTGTATAGACGTGATACAGCTCGGTAGTGTATAACCACTGTATAGACGTGATACAGCTCGGTAGTGTATCGCCACTGTATAGACGTGATACAGCTCGGTAGTGTATCGTCACTGTATAGACGTGATACAGCTCGGTAGCGTATCGTCACTGTATAGACGTGATACAGCTCGGTAGTGTATCACCACTGTATAGACGTGATACAGCTCGGTAGTGTATCGTCACTGTATAGACGTGATGCAGCTCGGTAGTGTATAACCACTGTATAGACGTGATACAGCTCGGTAGTGTATCGCCACTGTATAGACGTGATACAGCTCGGTAGTGTATCGCCACTGTATAGACGTGATACAGCTCGGTAGTGTATCGCCACTGTATAGACGTGATACAGCTCGGTAGTGTATCGTCACTGTATAGACGTGATACAGCTCGGTAGTGTATCGTCACTGTATAGACGTGATACAGCTCGGTAGTGTATCACCACTGTATAGACGTGATACAGCTCGGTAGTGTATCGTCACTGTATAGACGTGAAACAGCTCGGTAGTGTATCGTCACTGTATAGACGTGATACAGATTGGTAGTGTATCGTCACTGTATAGACGTGATACAGCTCGACGTTTGGTCCTGTATGAGTCAGCGCCAGATTTACACATCTGCATTTCAATCTACATCGGCACTTCTAATATTAGGTACGGATGCTGGCACCATGACAGCTACGCACACTGCCACGTTTACACACAGATAACCGAAAGCGTATGTTCAAGTAGCCTATTGACATCCTAGAGAGAGCGTAGAGCGAGGTACTGTACGTACGAGGCCTGAACAGCCCATACTGAAGAGTTTATCTATTATGTTTTTTAAGATTACGAAGAAAAAACAGCAGCCATTGGAGACAATTACGCACAGTCACTAGATTTTATAATGGGATTATTTTAGAATTCAAAATAGTCTCCAGTATGTAAAACGAATGATAATTGACCGTTATTATACCTTTAATACAAATAGGCAACTATATTGACTATACATTCCACACCCTCAATAATTCATCGTTATTTATTGTATAATGATACGAACAACACTTACAAACTATATAGGGATCATATTCTAATAGTTATATACCTACAATACACTAACGGTATGTACCTGTCTAGGTGACGGTGTCAGTACCTACAATACACTAACGGTATGTACCTGTCTAGGTGATGGTGTCAGTACCTACAATACACTAACGGTATGTACCTGTCTAAGTGATGGTGTCAGTACTTACAGTACACTAACGGTATGTACCTGTCTAGGTGACAGTGTCAGTACCTACAATACACTAACTGTATGTACCTGTCTAGGTGACAGTGTCAGTACCTACAATACACTAACGGTATGTACCTGTCTGGGTGACGGTGTCAGTACCTACAATACATTAACGGTATGTACCTGTCTAGGTGACGGTGTCAGTACTTACAGTACACTAACGGTATGTACCTGTCTAGGTGACAGTGTCAGTACCTACAATACGCTAACTGTATGTACCTGTCTAGGTGACAGTATCAGTACCTACAATACACTAACGGTATGTACCTGTCTGGGTGACGGTGTCAGTACCTACAATACATTAACGGTATGTACCTGTCTAAGTGATGGTGTCAGTACCTACAATACACTAACGGTATCTACCTGTCTAGGTGATGGTGTCAGTACCTACAATACACTAACGGTATGTACCTGTCTAGGTGATGGTGTCAGTACCTACAATACATTAACGCTATGTACCTGTCTAGGTGACGGTGTCAGTACCTACAATACACTAACGGTATCTACCTGTCTAGGTGACAGTGTCAGTACCTACAATACATTAACTGTATGTACCTGTCTAGGTGACAGTGTCAGTACCTACAATACACTAACTGTATGTACCTGTCTAGGTGATGGTGTCAGTACCTACAATACACTAACTGTATGTACCTGTCTAGGTGATGGTGTCAGTACCTACAATACATTAACTGTATGTACCTGTCTAGGTGACAGTGTCAGTACCTACAATACACTAACTGTATGTACCTGTCTAGATGATGGTGTCAGTACCTACAATACATTAACTGTATGTACCTGTCTAGGTGACAGTGTCAGTACCTACAATACACTAACTGTATGTACCTGTCTAGGTGACGGTGTCAGTACCTACAATACACTAACTGTATGTACCTGTCTAGGTGATGGTGTCAGTACCTACAATACACTAACTGTATGTACCTGTCTAGGTGATGGTGTCAGTACCTACAATACACTAACTGTATGTACCTGTCTAGGTGACGGTGTCAGTACCGTAAATACACTAACGGTATGTACCTGTCTAGGTGACGGTGTCAGTACTTACAGTACACTAACTGCATGTATACCTGTCTAGGTAACGGTGTCAGAAACTACAATACAGTTTATTTGTAATAGTCGTGAGTCAGTATGCTTCCACATCATTTTATATATTCCCTACCTTAGATCATGTCTGTATACCAATAGGCTAACTCTATTTGTAATAGTCGTGAGTCAGTATACTTACACATGATGTTATATATTTCCTACCTTAGATCCTATCTGGTTACCACATTGGCCTGCCTGTATGTGTACTATTTCCCTCATGTCTGCTGTTCTGGTCCGACTGCTGAATCAAGTAAGTTATACAGCTCGCATCCCTAACCCAAGCACCGCCAGCTATACATATATATATACACGTCGCGAAAATAGTCCAACAGTTTAGATCCCGATAAACAGCAACATAAACTTATCATTGTGTAGTCGGTATAACATCAGCTACTGTTCCTTACTAGGTGTTCGTAGATCCCAGATATATGACCAAACCGTGAAATTAAAAGACAACGTGTGTTTGACGGGGAAATTTAATATCATTTTATTATTATGCAGAAGTGTCCTTTAGGGCCTGTATTATCCAGTTGTATAGGAGTACAAAAATTGTATATAGAGGATATCTAACAGTATCTTCAATAATATCAAATATATTTCACGAGTGTGGCTAATATTTGGATATTTTTCACGAGTGCGCATTCTGTGCAGTAAAATATTTGTAAGCTGTGATTTGATTGGTCAAATCAGCAAAGTGATACTTTTATAGAATGAATAATTTTCGATATTTCACAGTAAAAATGTAATAAAAAGAGGTTTGTTGGTAAGCTGTTCACAGTTCAACGACAGCCATTACGTAATCGTATACTAAAAGTGCAGTTCGTACCTAAAATCAGTAGGTGATAGTAAAGTAGGACATCTAATTTGATGAACTGTTTCCATAATGGATAGAAAATTATGTTATGTCTTAAATTACCATACAAGTTGCTGCTTCTATTATTCACTCAAATTCAACAGCTTTTAAAATAATTGAAAAGAACATGTTTATTTTTAAAACACTTAGTAAATGATGTATTTCATTACGTTATTGAGGTTAACTATTTTGTAGGTTTTACAGTTTCCTCAGTGTAAACTTTTAAACACTTATTATTCAAATGCATCAACCAGCTTGCTGCTAGTCACAGAATACATACATGTACATGCGGTCAACATTTCGTCCAACATCAAATGGCCGCCTTTTGTCCTTAATGACTTCATTGGTAGTATGCATGCTATTTGAGGAGCCTTTTTTTTTAAATATTTGGAATGACTGTCATGAATACTTTTTCATATGCTCCGAATATTATGAACGAGACGCCGACAACGTCGATGCAGAAAACTGGTTACACAGAACATTTGAGCGACCTATATTCGCGACCACAAATGATACGTAATTTGATAAAATTATATCAACCGCCATCAATTACTATGATTTTGGGTGGATGAAATAAATTGGGTGGATGAAATAAATTGGGTGGATGAAATAAATTACTATGATTAGAGGGTTGGGATCGGGAGGGGGGGGGGGGGGGGTATATGGTAAAAAAAATTATAATAACAAATAAACCAGTTATTGTTTGAACAGATTGCATGCATGGCCCATAGAAAATAAAAGATAATTTTGTTACTATTGAAATTGATAAATGTTTCTTATTCATTTAAATCGGTGATGATTATAGAGCTGACCGGAATGTTGCGGTATAACACGCATGTGCTGGTGCTAGTGTATATTACCATGGCCTAGAGACTGTGGTATAACCAGAAACACAGAGACACCAGACCGAGATATACCAGAAACACAGAGACACCAGACCGAGGTATACCAGAAACACAGAGACACCAGACCGAGGTATACCAGTAACACAGAGACACCAGACCGAGGTATACCAGTAACACAGAGACACCAGACCGAGGTATACCAGTAATACAGAGACACCAGACCGAGATATACCAGTAACACATCGACACCAGACCGAGGTATACCAGAAACACAGAGACACCACACCGAGGTATACCAGTAACACAGAGACACCAGACCGAGGTATACCAGAAACACAGAGACACCACACCGAGGTATACCAGAAACACAGAGACACCAGACCGAGGTATACCAGTAACACAGAGACACCAGACCGAGGTATACCAGTAATACAGAGACACCAGACCGAGATATACCAGTAACACATCGACACCAGACCGAGGTATTCCAGAAACACAGAGACACCAGACCGAGGTATACATGTACCAGTAACACAGAGACACCAGACCGAGGTATACCAGTAATACAGAGACCCCAGACCGAGGTATACCAGTAACACAGAGACACCAGACCGAGGTATACCAGTAACACATAGACACCAGACCGAGGTATACCAGTAACACAGAGACACCAGACCGAAGTATACCAGAAACATCGACACCAGACCGAGGTATACCAGAAACACAGAGACACCAGACCGAGATAAACCAGAAACACAGAGACACCGGATCGAGATAAACCAGAAACACAGAGACACCAGACCGAGGTATACCAGAAACACAGAGACACCAGACCGAGGTATACCAGAAACACATAGACACCAGACCGAGATATACCAGAAACAGCAACACCAGACCGAGGTATACCAGAAAGACAGAGACACCAGACCGAGGTATACCAGTAACACAGAGACACCAGACCGAGGTATACCAGTAACACATAGACACCAGACCGAGGTATACCAGTAACACATAGTCACCAGACCGAGGTATACCAGAAACACAGAGACACCAGACCGAGGTATACCAGAAACACATAGACACCAGACCGAGATATACTAGAAACAGAAACACCAGACCGAGATAAACCAGAAACACAGAGACACCAGACCGAGGTATACCAGTAACACATAGTCACCAGACCGAGGTATACCAGAAAGACAGAGACACCAGACCGAGGTATACCAGTAACACAGAGACACCAGACCGAGGTATACCAGAAACACATAGTCACCAGACCGAGGTATACCAGTAACACAGAGATACCAGACTGAGGTATACCAGTAACACATAGTCACCAGACCGAGGTATACCAGAAAGACAGAGACACCAGACCGAGGTATACCAGTAACACAGAGACACCAGACCGAGGTATACCAGAAACACAGAGACACCAGACCGAGGTATACCAGTAACACATAGTCACCAGACCGAGGTATACCAGAAACACAGAGACACCAGACCGAGGTATACCAGTAACACATAGTCACCAGACCGAGGTATACCAGAAACACAGAGACACCAGACCGAGGTATACCAGAAACACAGAGACACCAGACCGAGGTATACCAGTAACACAGAGACACCAGACCGAGGTATACCAGTAACACAGAGACACCAGACCGAGGTATACCAGAAACACAGAGACACCAGACCGAGATATACCAGAAAGACAGAGACACCAAACCGAGGTATACCAGTAATACAGAGACACCAGACCGAGATATACCAGTAAAACATAGACACCAGACAGAGATATACCAGAAACACATAGACACCAGACCGAGATATACCAGAAACATCGACACCAGACCGAGGTATACCAGTATACAGAGACACCAGACCGAGATATACCAGTAATACAGAGACACCGGACCGAGATATACCAGTAACACATAGACACCAGACCGAAATATACCAGAAACACATAGACACCAGACCGAGATATACCAGAAACATCGACACCAGACCGAGGTATACCAGTATACAGAGACACCAGACCGAGATATACCAGTAATACAGAGACACCAGACCGAGGTATACCAGTAACACAGAGATACAAGACCGAGGTATACTAGAAACAGAGAGACACCAGACCGAGGTATACCAGTAACACAGAGACACAAGACCGAGGTATACCAGTAATACAGAGACATCAGACCGAGGTATACCAGTAACATAGAGACACCAGACCGAGGTATACCAGTAACACATAGACATCTGACCGAGATATACCAGAAACACAGAGACACCAGACCGAGGTATACCAGTAACACATCGACACCAGACCGAGGTATATCAGTAACACATAGACACCAGACCGAAGTATACCAGTAATACAGAGACACCAGACCGAGATATACCAGTAATACAGAGACACCAGACCGAGGTATACCAGTAACACAGAGACACCAGACCGAGGTATACCAGTAACACAGAGACACCAGACCGAGGTATACCAGTAACACAGAGACACCAGACCGAGGTATACCAGTAACACAGAGACACCAGACCGAGGTATACCAGTAACACAGAGACACCAGACCGAAGTATACCAGTAACACAGAGACACCAGACCGAGGTATACCAGTAACATAGAGACACCAGACCAAGGTATACCAGTAACACAGAGACACCTGACCGAGGTATACCAGTAACACATAAACACCCGACCGAAGTATACCAGTAACACATAGACATCAGACCGAGATATACCAGTAACACAGAGACACCAGACCGAGGTATACCAGAAACACATAGACACCAGACCGAGGTATACCAGTAATACAGAGACACCAGACCGAGATATACCAGTAATACAGAGACACCAGACCGAGGTATACCAGAAACACATAGACACCAGACCGAGATATACCAGTAACACAGAGACACCAGACCGAGGTATACCAGTAATACAGAGACACCAGACCGAGATATACCAGTAATACAGAGACACCAGACCGAGGTATACCAGTATACAGAGACACCAGACCGAGGTATACCAGTAATACAGAGACACCAGACCGAGGTATACCAGTAATACAGAGACATCAGACCGAGATATACCAGAAACACAGAGACACCAGACCGAGATATACCAGTAACACATAGACACCAGACCGAGATATACCTGAAACATCGACACCACACCGAGGTATACCAGACACACATAGACACCAGACCGAGGTATACCAGTAACACAGAGACACCAGACCGAGGTATACCAGAAACATCGACACCAGACCGAGGTATACCAGTATACAGAGACACCAGAACGAGATATACCAGAAACACATAGACACCAGACCGAGATATACCAGTAACACATAGACACCAGACCGAGATATACCTGAAACATCGACACCAGACCGAGGTATACAAGTATACAGAGACACCAGACCGAGATATACCAGTAATACAGAGACACCGGACCGAGATATACCAGTAACACATAGACACCAGACCGAGGTATACCAGTAACACATAGACACCAGACCGAGGTATACCAGTAATACAGAGACACCAGACCGAGATATACCAGAAACACAGAGACACCAGACCGAGGTATACCAGTAATACAGAGACACCAGACCGAAATATACCAGTAACACATAGACACCAGACCGAGATATACCAGAAACACATAGACACCAGACCGAGATATACCAGAAACATCGACACCAGACCGAGGTATACCAGTATACAGAGACACCAGACCGAGATATACCAGTAATACAGAGACACCAGACCGAGATATACCAGTAACACATAGACACCAGACCGAAATATACCAGAAACACATAGACACCAGACCGAGATATACCAGAAACATCGACACCAGACCGAGGTATACCAGTATACAGAGACACCAGACCGAGATATACCAGTAACACAGAGATACAAGACCGAGGTATACTAGAAACAGAGACACCAGACCGAGGTATACCAGTAACACAGCGACACCAGACCGAGGTATACCAGTAACACAGAGACACCAGACCGAGGTATACCAGAAACACAGAGACACCAGACCGAGGTATACCAGTAACACAGTGACACAAGACCGAGGTATACCAGTAATACAGAGACACCAGACCGAGATATACCAGAAACACAGAGACACCAGACCGAGATATACCAGTAACACATAGACACCAGACCAAGGTATACCAGTAACACAGAGACACCAGACCGAGATAAACCAGAAACACAGAGACACCAGACCGAGATATACCAGTAACACATAGACACCAGACCGAGGTATACCAGTAACACAGAGACACCAGACCGAGGTATACCAGTAATACAGAGACACCTGACCGAGGTATACCAGTAACACATAGACACCAGACCGAAGTATACCAGTAATACAGAGACACCAGACCGAGATATACCAGTAACACAGAAACACCAGACCGAGGTATACCAGTAACATAGAGACACCAGACCAAGGTATACCAGTAATACAGAGACACCAGACCGAGGTATACCAGTAACACAGAGACACCAGATCGAGGTATACCAGAAACAGAGACACCAGACCGAGGTATACCAGTTACACATAGACACCAGACCGAGGTATACCAGTAACACAGAGACACCAGACCGAGGTATACCAGAAACACAGAGACACCAGATCGAGGTATACCAGTAATACAGAGACACCAGACCGAGGTATACCAGTAACACATCGACACCAGACCGAGGTATACCAGTAACACAGAGACACCAGACCGAGGTATACCAGTAACACAGAGACACCAGACCGAGGTATACCAGTAACACATAGACACCAGACCGAGATATACCAGTAACACATAGTCACCAGACCGAGGTATACCAGTAACACATAGTCACCAGACCGAGGTATACCAGTAACACAGAGACACCAGACCGAGGTATACCAGTAACACAGAGACACCAGACCGAAGTATACCAGTAACACAGAGACACCAGACCGAGGTATACCAGTAACACAGAGACACCAGACCGAGGTATACGATGACCGGAGTCTCTGGCTCCTTATAATACGGATACCAGGCCTCCTATGATCAAAGTACTGAAAGTATTGAAACGCTAAGACTTCTAACAATAGTATGTATATTTCGACAGCAATTGAAGTGATCTTGTTGTATGGGTTACTAAGTTTCGATATTAGAAGGTTTCAGAATAGGGATTAAGTAAGTATTTAGAGTAAACCCAATAACACGCAATTGTTTAAATTAACGAGTGGTTTTCAAGCTACATGTACAATTTAGTCCAGTGCTTTTACTATGATCGTTTTTTATTTCTAAGAATATTGATCCATTTGCAGGGAAGCGAATGCGTTCTATTAATATATGCACTGATATTAATAAACGGTATTAGTTTGTTAGACACAAAATGAAAAGTTATTCCATAAACCTTCCCTGCAATACTTGGAACAAAAAAACCCGACCGAGATCCAATTGGAAATGCAAGATGGCGATTAATTACGGGAGTAATGGCATATCAAAGTTGAAACGAAATATACTGGTTTGTTTTAACAATACAATGTACGTCATTGTAAGGTAATACAAGTTTGCATTATAAAGTAGACATAGCATACCCACCTAAAAGTACGATTAATGAAAACGGATGTAATGTAGCAATTTAAACTTTTCGTTTCATTTCATATCACATATCTCAAAGATATGATGTCGTATGTAGAAAACCAAATGCGAAATCTTTCGTTAACTTTAAAACATATACAAACATTTAAGACATCTGATTAAGAATATCCCGTGCATCAGAGATCCTATCGTATGCACATACATAGTAAGCCAAACATTTCTGTATGAACATTAAACAATAGATCCCAGGAGGATCTTGGTGCCCACCATAGATAATCTTCATTTGTTCTTAAAGTGGGATATTTTCCTTTCTTTTTTCTTCTTAAGAAAAGGTATTATTAATTGAAAGATTGTAGCCTGTGGGCTAAAATTCCAAGATGGCCATCGGTCAGCCATTTTGTTTTTTTCTGATTGGTCCGAAAAACAAAAACACACAACTATAGGACCAAGAGGAACATACATATGAAATTTGAGAAAGATCCATTTATACATGTACCTACTTCTCACAAAAAAGCTATAAAAACTGTTAATTTTAAAATCCAGGATGACGGTCTGTCTTTCTGTTTTTTTCTAATCAGTCTCAAAATCAAAAGGACACAACTAGGCACAAAATGGAACCTACACATGGACTTTGAGACCGATCCGTCTATTACTTCTTTTAGAAATAGTGATAACAGTCTTTCAATGTCAAAACCCAAGATGGCTGATTTTAAGCCATTTCGTTTTTCGGATCAGTTACAAAATCAAAAGGGCACAACTAGGGACCAAGGGAAACCTACATACGGACTATTAGAAATATCCCTCTAGTAGTTGTCAATTTGTTAACTATCTTCCAATGTCTTAATCAAAGATGGCCACCTTTCCGCCATGTTTTATTTTACTGATCAGAATGAAATCAAACAGACATAACTAAGCACACTTGGAAACCTACATATGCAATTTCGAGAAACTGACTGAAGAAGTTTTTAACACAACAAAAAACACTTCAGGTTGACTTTATCGTCCGGAGGAAGGCGAATGAATCATTAAAATATATTCCTTTCAAGTTACAAGTTAAAGTTCGAACTATCAAATTTGACATAAAAACATCACAGTAAACAGTCAAATTGTTGTTCCAAAAGAACGACAGCCTATTACGTTATCTTTAATAAGCTGGACAAAAATAATGGTATGTAAATATGTCATATTCACTCACATATCTAGGCCTTATTATCAATTATCAAGTTCTTACACAAAGTAGAGGAAATAACATGTATGTTAGCCATGACCCATATAAGGCCAAACAGAATTACGGGAATTTACGTAAGGTCATTGCACACTAGAGAAATAATATAAATGTTATTTCTACTAAATAACTTATATTGTGTCAATTGCTATGTACTGATAAAGTTCCATTAAAACAAAAATGTGTACCGAAAGTGAAAATCCGTATATAGGCCTATAGCAATATGTGAAGCACAGAGATGTATACAGTCAAAAGCTTTTGCTCGCCAAAGAAAAGTATAAATATTATTTTCAATAAATCAAGGGTTTAACCGATTGATATGTACATGGTGCAGGTTCTGATTAAGTCTCATTACAATTGTATACTCGGTACAATATAAAGTAAGAAAATCGATCAAGTTTGTGTATTCGGATCAGTTATACGTATACTGACGATCAGGGGAAGCAACTCGTACGGATTAAAACTTCCGACTGACAAATTGGTCAAGTATTTTGGTTGACGCAACATGTATAAGTTGATATATCATTGAAATCAAATTAAAATCAGAATTGTTGGCTATGTTGCGATTATATCATCAAAGTTTCATACAGCAATGGCATGACAGTACACACGTCCCTGTCCGCAATGTGTCTGGAACATTCCGCGATTCGTATACGAGTGTAAAGGGTATATTCCCACTCAGCCAACTACAATAAAAACACTTTGTACGTTAAAAAAAATGAAAAAGATACATTATGTTTGAAAAAAAAAACTACAAAAAAACAATTTCACCAAAACCATAATTATCAATTTTTTTTTACCAGTGACGTATATAGCACATATGCATTGTATGTCTTTGTTTCGGACTTAAATCACAGAATTTGATTAGATACTATTAAAGTCCGAAATTACGAATGTAAAATATATATAGAACCAATTAATGATTATTCACTCTTAATTTGAGTGAACAAATTTGCATTTAGAATTCTTCTTTTAGGTTTTGGTTTTTATTTTCTAATTTACAAATAATCATTTTTTAGACTGTAATAAACAACTATACATTGTATTTGTTTCATAATAGCATACACTCAGATAACAGTTGATTACCTGGAAAATGGTAGGAATGGATTGCTATTTGGTTCCAGATGGATAGAAATTTTTAGTTAAATTATACATTATAAATATATTAAAAATTTCATAACATGTGTTAAAATTTAACTTAGATGGTTTCAACTAAATACTGATTTAAGCAAGGAAGAAGTTGTAAGTGACCTAAAGCTTCAAAATCAAATAAATTATGTTCTGATAATAAATCAGTTACAAGTTATCAATGATCGATCAGTCAATCAAACTCTTTTATTTCATTTTAAATACGGGTAAGAAACGGAACAGTTACTAGCAGGAAACATAAATGAAGCATGTTGCAACCCTTATTGTAATAAATTGCTTAATGTAATAATTTATTACATTAAGGTTAACCTTATTGTAATAAATTAAAAATTATTACATTAAGCGACGCTTATTTTAATAACCATGAAATTTATTACAATAAGGTTAACCTTAATGTAATAATTATTACATTAAGCAATTTATTACAATAAGGGTTGCAACAAAGCATTATAAAATCAAACTGGCTTTCGAAAGAATTACTGGATAATGATTCTATTTGATGTTAACAACAAAATTACATGAGGATTGAAAGTCATTTTTTTAACTTTCATAGTGCTATGAAAGGTCAGCCATTACATCCATATTGAATGAAGCCCGCTATCCATATATTTACATTTTTACTATAGACCAATTGCTTATCAGCATTTATATTTTTTCCAATTAATAGTTTATTATCTGCGTTTGTTTATGTGTCGTCATTTAAACGACATTGGCGGAACAGCCCAGCTTGAATAAAATTGCCGCCAATGATAATAATTAGTCATTTGAGCGTTTGACGCAAGGGCATTCTCCATGTTATTCGAAGCGGCGCGACAAGACTCTCATTGAACAAGTTTGATCTAAGACGTCATAATTAAACCACATGCTACATTGTACGTCTCGAGAACCATTGCTTTCATACTTTTATGAATGGCATTTTTGTTGGTAATGTTCATATACATGTAGTGGGTTGCAGTGCAAATGTAAATAAAATATTATAAACAATATGTATCAAAAAAATATACTTTAACTTTGATTATTACGGGATATGAATATGAAAATGCATCTCACTACTTTTTTCAATGTACAAGATATACTGATCTCCGACACATACTTTTTGAAAGTATTTTCCACGAAAATCATGAGCATTTAGTACAAGACATTCTATTAAATGGCTGTGAGAAATGCGATGAAAACGCCAACAAAAATATTCTTCTTGCAATTTCAAATTACATTTCAACATCAAACAGATTCAGAACCAGTATTTGAATTCATTCAACTTTATTCTATTTCATTTCATTCTTCATTATCTTATATAAGGATTTCATATACACTAGAAGTAAGGGCTTAGGAGACCAATGTTTACTTATTATATTTTTAAATTACAATTACAATATGAAGCAATTTCTTTTCTTAAAACAATGCTTGCATATTCGAAAATCTTTTATATTTAACCTGTATCTGTATCACATAAACTATTTGGCGAGATTAAATTCCCAAACATCAGCAGTGGATGGCCTGGTGTGATGATGATTATGGACTTATTGGCCTGTATCTGTTGATGTGAGGAAATTTAATAACACTAAATGTTTATACTTGTAAAGATTTTTGTAAATTTAGTCCTTCTTGTCTTTGTTACATTTAAAACAATCAATATTTTCAATCAAGCAATAATGGTTAAAGTATACAAACAATGATTGATATTATGAAAACTGATTTAAAGGAATTGCTTCCCATGTATTATACAGTGTCATGATTGTGTATAGGTATATGTTTAAATGTATGTATGTGTGTATCGCTGTGTATGTTGTGTATGCATGTTTGTGTGTACGCATGCATGCATGTGAGTATGCATGTGCACGGTATGTACATGTGTGTGCATATGTATGGGCATGTGTGTATACATGTGCATATATTTATGCGCATGTTTGCTTGTTTGTGTGCATGTATGTATGCACATTTGTTTGCATGTTTGTGTGCAAGTATATATGTGTGTGTATGTGCATGCATGGATGTAGGCATATATGTATGTACATGTATGCACGTATGTATGCATGTATGTATGCATATGCATGCATGTGAGGGTGCATGAGGTTGTGTGTGTGAGCGCGCATGAGTATATGTCCATGCAGGTGCGTCATGCATATATTTATTTATGTATGTGTATTATCTATGTATTGTGTATATTATTTGTTAAATGTCTAAATGTTTGTACCACCGTTTGTTTCTTGAGAAGAGGATTTAAATAGGCTATGCCTGCTGTCCGATCCTTTTGTCAAATTATATTTGTCAATAAAATTTCATGAAATGAAATTATTAAGGGATTGAGACAAGGGAGGAGGGTACCAGGGTATTTGTTATTAATTTTGTATTGGTTCTTTTTTATCTTTCTTGTTGGAGATATTTTATCAAAAGTATGATTCAATGCATAGTAATAAAAGTAATAAATTCAAAAAATTAACTTATGAAAATATCTGTGCTCAAATTATAAAAAGTTTATTCTATAAATTTGAAAACTTCTCTGGCTAGCGAATATTATAAATGCTGGAAATTTAAGGTATTATTAATAAAACAAAATCTAAGGTATTTTCCAAAATACAGACAGTTTTTACTTAAACTTTTTAGTTGTTATAAGGTTTAAACAAGAATTCCACAGAAGCTAATGCAAGTGCCGATTATGTGACCAACAGAAGAAAGATTATGAGACAGATATATGAACTCACTTTTTTAATAAAATAAATGTTATTCATGTGAACATTTCCTAAACATTTCCACTTGAGTTAGACAAGTCTCTCCAAATAAGGTAACACAAAGTAAACTTACAATGTATACGTGATATCATGTTTCGATAAATGAAAATATAGTAGTTCCATCTCAAGTGACCTTTTTGCAATAAACACCATGCATGCGCGCTACATCCGGGCCAACAAGAGTGATTTATATAAGTTGGATAGCTAGTTTCATTATTGTTATAAAAACAATCCGATTAAAATCATATCTTGATTTCCACGCCGTTCCGTAAACTTCTCTCTGCGTCAAGATCTGACAACTTCCCATAGGGGTCAAATACTGGCATAATCGTATCTGTACGATTAATCATTTCGTCACAAAAAGTCTATGTGCAATGTTGTGACGAAATGACTTGCTGCAGATGACAGCGTCATTGAAAACATGTACTAGTGTGAAGTAAAGAGACGACAAAGGAAACCAGAACAGCTTTATTGTACAATGGTACCAGTGCTACATGACAAAACACACAATATAATGTCCACTATAACCTACAGTGGTTTGATCAGCAGCAACTGTTAGGCTGTATCTTAATCCTTCAGTAAACCTGGTAGTGCCGCTTTCTGCCTTTGTCGGATAAGTTTATATCGTATCGACAACCAAAAAATGACGTCATCTCTCCAAACACGGTTTCCATCAGATGGTTGACGACATCTCCTGCGGCACCAGAACATTTGTGTTTGATGGATCCGACCATACACTCCCGACTGTGCCTGACCACGCTGTATTAACGGTACAATAGGTTGGCAAGTTAGCAAATTATGAAAATTGGTATAGGTCTTGTGATTTATAGTGTTATTTGCCATTTAATCGCTACAAATCTTTGATTTATCTGATTTGAATTGTAATTGAGGTAGTTTGATTCTCAAATAATCATTAACGTATACCTATATACAAGATATTCTAGGTTTTTTGATGATGTATTTCATGAATGCGTGATTGGCGTGTGTAAAACGCGTAAATCATTTATAAGGAAAAATATATTTGTAACAATTTAATGTCTATAAAGTTTTTACCTGCAAAACTGCTCATCTACTTCATTCGAGGGACCGGATAAAATACTCGAGGAAGCCAGGACCTGTTGAATGTCGGAAATGTACTGTATGTAGCATCCAGATGTTTGATTTTGCACTTCAGGAAGTGACCAGCAATTATCATGGGAAAGATACGCTGTAACAACAGGAAGTGATCAGCAATTATCATGGGAAAGATACGCTGTAACAACAGGAAGTGACCAGCAATGGAAAGATACGCTGTAACAACAGGAAGTGATCAGCAATTATCATGGGAAAGGTACGCTGTAACAACAGGAAGTGACCAGCAATGGAAAGATACGCTGTAACAACAGGAAGTGATCAGCAATTATCATGGGAAAGATACGCTGTAACAACAGGAAGTGACCAGCAATTATCATGGGAAAGATACGCTGTAACAACAGGAAGTGACCAGCAATTATCATGGGAAAGATACGCTGTAACAACAGGAAGTGACCAGCAATTATCATGGGAAAGATACGCTGTAACAACAGGAAATGACTAGCAATTATCATGGGAAAGATACGCTGTAACAACAGGAAGTGACCAGCAATTATCATGGGAAAGATACGCTGTAACAGCAGGAAGTGACCAGCAATTATCATGGGAAAGATACGCTGTAACAGCAGGAAGTGACTAGCAATTATCATGGGAAAGGTACGCTGTAACAACAGGAAGTGACCAGCAATTATCATGGGAAAGGTACGATGTAACAACAGGAAGTGACCAGCAATTATCATGGGAAAGGTACGCTGTAACAACAGGAAGTGACCAGCAATTATCATGGGAAAGATACGTTGTAACAACAGGAAGTGACCAGCAATTATCATGGGAAAGGTACGCTGTAACAACAGGAAGTGACCAGCAATTATCATGGGAAAGGTACGTTGTAACAACAGGAAGTGACCAGCAATTATCATGGGAAAGGTACGCTGTAACAACAGGAAGTGACCAGCAATTATCATGGGAAAGATACGTTGTAACAACAGGAAGTGACCAGCAATTATCATGGGAAAGGTACGCTGTAACAACAGGAAGTGACCAGCAATTATCATGGGAAAGGTACGTTGTAACAACAGGAAGTGACCAGCAATTATCATGGGAAAGGTACGCTGTAACAACAGGAAGTGACCAGCAATTATCATGGGAAAGGTACGTTGTAACAACAGGAAGTGACCAGCAATTATCATGGGAAAGGTACGCTGTAACAACAGGAAGTGACCAGCAATTATCATGGGAAAGGTACGCTGTAACAACAGGAAGTGACCAGCAATTATCATGGGAAAGGAACGCTGTAACAACAGGGAGAGATCAGGAAATATCATGGGAAAAGTATGTTGTAAGAACAGAAAAACTGGAATATCGTTGTTGTAAAAACACAACTTGTTTAGCTTTTGTAATATGTCATACTATACATATACACGAATTACAGAATGACATGGCTTTAGTGTTTTGAACACGTCTTAACAATATATACATATCCATATAACTTACATTACAAATGTGATTTGAGATTCTTCATGAAATGAAACTTATTGATATCGGTTTACAAAGTAGGGTGAACTATATATACCTTCTAGATCGCCATCACACATGAACTGCAGGGTACCTTTAGTGGTAGAAATGGTGGACAGGTACACACTGTTGGAGTAACAACCTTCTAACTTGGGCTGGAAACAGGCTTGTAGGTGGTGTCTGTACCTGTCAAAATAATACTCAAAATGAGTGGTTATTTGTTAAAATCGAATTACAAGTTATATTCTACCACATGCAATATTACCGTAAGTATCCTACCTACCATAAACAAAAATAATCTAACTACCACATACAACAGTATCCTACCTACCACAAACAACAATAGTCTAACTACCACATACAACAGTATCCTACCTATCACAAATAACAATAATCTCACTACCACATACAACAGTATCCTACCTACCACAAACAACAATAGTCTAACTACCTCATACAACAGTATCCTACCTACCACAAACAACAAAAGTCTAACTACCACATACAACAGTATCCTACCTACCACAAACAACAATAGTCTATCTACCACATACAACAGTATCCTACCTACCACAAACAACAATAGTCTAACTACCTCATACAACAGTATCCTACTTACCACAAACAACAATAGTCTAACTACCTCATACAACAGTATCCTACTTACCACAAATAACAATAATCTAACTACCACATACAACAGTATCCTACCTACCACAAACAACAATAATCTAACTACCACATACAACAGTATCCTACCTACCACAAACAACAATAATCTAACTACCACATACAACAGTATCCTACCTAGCCTACAACAATAGTCTAACTACTACATACAACAGTATCCTACCTACCACAAACAACAATAATCTCACTACCACATACAACAGTATCCCTACCACAAACAACAATAGTCTAACTACCACATACAACAGTATCCTACCTACCACAAACAACAATAGTCTAACTACCACATACAACAGTATCCTACCTACCACAAACAACAATAGTCTAACTACCAAATACAACAGTATCCTACCTACCACAAACAACAATAATCTCACTACCACATACAACAGTATCCTACCTACCACAAACAACAATAGTCTAACTACCAAATACAACAGTATCCTACCTACCACAAACAACAATAGTCTAACTACCACATACAACAGTATCCTACCTACCACAAACAACAAAAGTCTAACTACCTCATACAACAGTACCCTACCTACCACAAACAACAATAATCTCACTACCACATACAACAGTATCCTACCTACCACAAACAACAATAGTCTAACTACCAAATACAACAGTATCCTACCTACCACAAACAACAATAGTCTAACTACCAAATACAACAGTATCCTACCTACCACAAACAACAAAAGTCTAACTACCTCATACAACAGTATCCTACCTACCACAAACAACAAAAGTCTAACTACCACGTACAACAGTATCCTACCTACCACAAACAACAATAGTCTAACTACCAAATACAACAGTATCCTACCTACCACAAACAACAAAAGTCTAACTACCTCATACAACAGTATCCTACCTACCACAAACAACAAAAGTCTAACTACCTCATACAACAGTATCCTACCTACCACAAACAACAAAAGTCTAACTACCTCATACAACAGTATCCTACCTACCACAAACAACAAAAGTCTAACTACCACATACAACAGTATCCTACCTACCACAAACAACAAAAGTCTAACTACCTCATACAACAGTATCCTACCTACCACAAACAACAAAAGTCTAACTACCTCATACAACAGTATCCTACCTACCACAAACAACAAAAGTCTAACTACCACATACAACAGTATCCTACCTACCATAAACAACAATAGTCTAACTACCTCATACAACAGTATCCTACCTACCACAAACAACAATAGTCTAACTACCTCATACAACAGCATCCTACCTACCACAAACAACAATAATCTAACTACCTCATACAACAGTATTCTACCTACCACAAACAACAATAATCTCACTAACACATACAACAGTATCCTATCTACCACAAACAACAATAATCTCACTAACACATACAACAGTATTCTACCTACCACAAACAACAATAATCTCACTAACACATACAACAGTTTCCTACCTACCACAAACAACAATAGTCTAACTACCTCATGCAACAGTATCCTTCCTACCACAAACAACAATAGTCTAACTACCACATACAACAGTATCCTACCTACCACAAACAACAATAGTCTAACTACCACATACAACAGTATCCTACCTACCACAAACAACAATAGTCTAACTACCTCATACAACAGTATCCTACCTACCACAAACAACAATAGTCTAACTACCACGTACAACAGTATCCTACTTACCACAAACAACAATAGTCTAACTACCTCATGCAACAGTATCCTACCTACCACAAACAACAATAGTCTAACTACCTCATGCAACAGTATCCTACCTACCACAAACAACAATAGTCTAACTACCACATACAACAGTATCCTACCTACCACAAACAACAATAGTCTAACTACCTCATGCAACAGTATCCTACCTACCACAAACAACAATAGTCTAACTACCACATACAACAGTATCCTACCTACCACAAACAACAATAGTCTAACTACCACGTACAACAGTATCCTACTTACCACAAACAACAATAGTCTAACTACCACATACAACAGTATCCTACCTACCACAAACAACAATAGTCTAACTACCACGTACAACAGTATCCTACCTACCACAAACAACAATAATCTCACTACCAAATACAATAGTATCCTACCTACCACAAACAACAATAATCTAACTACCTCATACAACAGTATCCTACCTACCACAAACAACAATAGTCTAACTACCTCATACAACAGTATCCTACCTTCCACAAACAACAATAATCTCACTACCAAATACAACAGTATCCTACCTACCACAAACAACAATAGTCTAACTACCACATACAACAGTATCCTACCTACCACAAACAACAATAGTCTAACTACCACATACAACAGTATCCTACCTACCACAAACAACAATAGTCTAACTATCTCATACAACAGTATCCTACCTACCATAAACAACAATAGTCTAACTACCAAATACAACAGTATCCTACCTACCACAAACAACAATAATCTAACTACATCATACAACAGTATCCTACCTACCACAAACAACAATAGTCTAACTACCACATACAATAGTATCCTACCTACCACAAAAAACAATAGTCTAACTACCAAATACAACAGTATCCTACCTACAACAAACAACAATAATTTAACTACCACATAAAACAGTGTCATACCTACCACAAACCGCAATAATTTAACTACCACATAAAACAGTATCCTACCTACCACAAACAATAGACAAGTGTAACTACCACATACAACAGTATCCTACCTACTACAAACAACAATAGTCTAACTACCACATACAACAGTATCCTACCTACAACAAACAACAATAGTCTAACTACCACGTACAACAGTATCCTACCTACCACAAACAACAATAGTCTAACTACCACATACAACAGTATCCTACCTAAAAAAATGTACCACAAACAACAATAATCTATTTACCTCATACAATAGTATCCTACCTACCACAAACAACAATAGTCTAACTACCACATACAACAGTATCCTACCTACAACAAACAACAATAGTCTAACTACCACGTACAACAGTATCCTACCTACCACAAACAACAATAGTCTAACTACCACGTACAACAGTATCCTACCTAAAAAAATGTACCACAAACAACAATAATCTATTTACCTCATACAATAGTATCCTACCTACCACAAACAACAATAGTCTAACTACCTCATACAACAGTATTCTACCTACCACAAACAACAATAGTCTAACTACCTCATACAACAGTGTCCTACCTACCACAAACAACAATAGTCTAACTACCACATACAACAGTATCCTACCTACCACAAACAACAATAATCTAACTACCACATACAACAGTATCCTACCTACCACAAACAACAATAGTCTAACTACCTCAGACGACAGTATCCTACCTACCACAAACAACAATAATCTAACTACCACATACAACAGTATCCTACCTACCAGAAACAACAATAGTCTAACTACCACATACAACAGTATCCTACCTACCTCAAACAACAATAGTCTAACTACCACATACAACAGTATCCTACCTACAACAAACAACAATAATCTAACTACCACATACAACAGTATCCTACCTACCATAAACAACAATAGTCTAACTACCACATACAACAGTATCCTACCTACCACAAACACGACAGTCTAACTACTACATACAACAGTATCCTACCTACCACAAACAACAATAATCTCACTACCAAATACAACAGTATCCTACCTACCACAAACAACAATAATCTCACTACCACATACAACAGTATCCTACCTACCACAAACAACAATAGTCTAACTACCAAATACAACAGTATCCTACCTACCACAAACAACAATAGTCTAACTACCACATACAACAGTATCCTACCTACCACAAACAACAATAGTCTAACTACCACATACAACAGTATCCTACCTACCACAAACAACAAAAGTCTAACTACCTCATACAACAGTATCCTACCTACCACAAACAACAATAATCTCACTACCACATACAACAGTATCCTACTTACCACAAACAACAATAGTCTAACTACCAAATACAACAGTATCCTACCTACCACAAACAACAATAGTCTAACTACCAAATACAACAGTATCCTACCTACCACAAACAACAATAGTCTAACTACTTCATACAACAGTATCCTACCTACCACAAACAACAAAAGTCTAACTACCAAATACAACAGTATCCTACCTACCACAAACAACAAAAGTCTAACTACCTCATACAATAGTTTCCTACCTACCACAAACAACAAAAGTCTAACTACCTCATACAACAGTATCCTACCTACCACAAACAACAAAAGTCTAACTACCTCATACAACAGTATCCTACCTACCACAAACAACAAAAGTCTAACTACCACATACAACAGTATCCTACCTACCACAAACAACAAAAGTCTAACTACCTCATACAACAGTATCCTACCTACCACAAACAACAAAAGTCTAACTACCTCATACAACAGTATCCTACCTACCACAAACAACAAAAGTCTAACTACCACATACAACAGTATCCTACCTACCACAAACAACAATAGTCTAACTACCACATACAACAGTATCCTACCTACCATAAACAACAATAGTCTAACTACCTCATACAACAGTATCCTACCTACCACAAACAACAATAGTCTAACTACCTCATACAACAGCATCCTACCTACCACAAACAACAATAATCTAACTACCTCATACAACAGTATTCTACCTACCACAAACAACAATAATCTCACTAACACATACAACAGTATCCTATCTACCACAAACAACAATAATCTCACTAACACATACAACAGTATTCTACCTACCACAAACAACAATAATCTCACTAACACATACAACAGTTTCCTACCTACCACAAACAACAATAGTCTAACTACCTCATGCAACAGTATCCTTCCTACCACAAACAACAATAGTCTAACTACCACATACAACAGTATCCTACCTACCACAAACAACAATAGTCTAACTACCACATACAACAGTATCCTACCTACCACAAACAACAATAGTCTAACTACCTCATACAACAGTATCCTACCTACCACAAACAACAATAGTCTAACTACCACATACAACAGTATCCTACCTACCACAAACAACAATAGTCTAACTACCACGTACAACAGTATCCTACTTACCACAAACAACAATAATCTAACTACCACGAACAACAGTATCCTACCTACCACAAACACGACAGTCTAACTACTACATACAACAGTATCCTACCTACCACAAACAACAATAATCTCACTACCAAATACAATAGTATCCTACCTACCACAAACAACAATAATCTAACTACCTCATACAACAGTATCCTACCTACCACAAACAACAATAGTCTAACTACCACATACAACAGTATCCTACCTTCCACAAACAACAATAATCTCACTACCAAATACAACAGTATCCTACCTACCACAAACAACAATAGTCTAACTACCACATACAACAGTATCCTACCTACCACAAACAACAATAGTCTAACTACCACATACAACAGTATCCTACCTACCACAAACAACAATAGTCTAACTATCTCATACAACAGTATCCTACCTACCACAAACAACAATAGTCTAACTACCAAATACAACAGTATCCTACCTACCACAAACAACAATAATCTAACTACATCATACAACAGTATCCTTCCTACCACAAACAACAATAGTCTAACTACCACATACAATAGTATCCTACCTACCACAAACAACAATAGTCTAACTACCAAATACAACAGTATCCTACCTACAACAAACAACAATAATTTAACTACCACATAAAACAGTGTCATACCTACCACAAACCGCAATAATTTAACTACCACATAAAACAGTATCCTACCTACCACAAACAATAGACAAGTGTAACTACCACATACAACAGTATCCTACCTACTACAAACAACAATAGTCTAACTACCACATACAACAGTATCCTACCTACAACAAACAACAATAGTCTAACTACCACGTACAACAGTATCCTACCTACCACAAACAACAATAGTCTACCTACCACATACAACAGTATCCTACCTAAAAAATGTACCACAAACAACAATAATCTATTTACCTCATACAATAGTATCCTACCTACCACAAACAACAATAGTCTAACTACCACATACAACAGTATCCTACCTACAACAAACAACAATAGTCTAACTACCACGTACAACAGTATCCTACCTACCACAAACAACACTAGTCTAACTACCACGTACAACAGTATCCTACCTAAAAAAATGTACCACAAACAACAATAATCTATTTACCTCATACAATAGTATCCTACCTACCACAAACAACAATAGTCTAACTACCTCATACAACAGTATTCTACCTACCACAAACAACAATAGTCTAACTACCTCATACAACAGTGTCCTACCTACCACAAACAACAATAGTCTAACTACCACATACAACAGTATCCTACCTACCACAAACAACAATAATCTAACTACCACATACAACAGTATCCTACCTACCACAAACAACAATAGTCTAACTACCTCAGACGACAGTATCCTACCTACCACAAACAACAATAATCTAACTACCACATACAACAGTATCCTACCTACCACAAACAACAATAGTCTAACTACCACATACAACAGTATCCTACCTACCACAAACAACAATAGTCTAACTACCACATACAACAGTATCCTACCTACAACAAACAACAATAATCTAACTACCACATACAACAGTATCCTACCTACCATAAACAACAATAGTCTAACTACCTCATACAACAGTATCCTACTTACCACAAACAACAATAATCTAACTACCACATACAACAGTATCCTACCTACCACAAACACGACAGTCTAACTACTACATACAACAGTATCCTACCTACCACAAACAACAATAATCTCACTACCAAATACAACAGTATCCTACCTACCACAAACAACAATAATCTAACTACCTCATACAACAGTATCCTACCTACCACAAACAACAATAGTCTAACTACCACATACAACAGTATCCTACCTTCCACAAACAACAATAATCTCACTACCAAATACAACAGTATCCTACCTACCACAAACAACAATAGTCTAACTACCACATACAACAGTATCCTACCTACCACAAACAACAATAGTCTAACTACCACATACAACAGTATCCTACCTACCACAAACAACAATAATCTAACTACCTCATACAACAGTATCCTACCTACTGTTTACCACAAACAACAATAGTCTAACTACCACATACAACAGTATCCTACCTACCACAAACAACAATAGTCTAACTACCACATACAACAGTATCCTACCTACCACAAACAACAATAATCTAACTACCTCATACAACAGTATCCTACCTACTGTTTACCACAAACAACATTAGTCTAACTACCAAATACAACAGTATCCTACCTACCACAAACAACAATAGTCTAACTACCACATACAACAGTATCCTACCTACCACAAACAACAATAGTCTAACTACCACATACAACAGTATCCTACCTACCACAAACAACAATAGTCTAACTACCACATACAACAGTATCCTACCTACCACAAACAACAATAGTCTAACTACCACATACAACAGTATCCTACCTACCACAAACAACAATAGTCTAACTACCAAATACAACAGTATCCTACCTACAACAAACAACAATAATTTAACTACCACATAAAACAGTGTCATACCTACCACAAACCGCAATAATTTAACTACCACATAAAACAGTATCCTACCTACCACAAACAATAGACAAGTGTAACTACCACATACAACAGTATCCTACCTACTACAAACAACAATAGTCTAACTACCACATACAACAGTATCCTACCTACAACAAACAACAATAGTCTAACTACCACGTACAACAGTATCCTACCTACCACAAACAACAATAGTCTAACTACCAAATACAACAGTATCCTACCTACCACAAACAACAATAATCTAACTACCTCATACAATAGTATCCTACCTACCACAAACAACAATAGTCTAACTACTTCATACAACAGTATCCTACCTACCACAAACAACAATAATCTAACTACCACATACAACAGTATCCTACCTACAACAAACAACAATAATCTAACTACCTCATACAACAGTATCCTACCTACTGTTTACCACAAACAACAATAGTCTAACTACCACATACAACAGTATCCTACCTACAACAAACAACAATAGTCTAACTACCTCATACAACGATATCCTACCTACAGTGTACCACAAACAGCATTAGTCTAACTACCTCATACAACAGTATCCTACCTACCTCAAACAACAAAAGTCTAACTACCACATACAACAGTATCCTACCTACCACAAACAACAATAGTCTAACTACCTCATACAACAGTATCCTACCTACCACAAACAACAATAGTCTAACTACCTCATACAACAGTATCCTACCTACCTCAAACAACAATAGTCTAACTACCACATACAACAGTATCCTACCTACCACAAACAACAATAGTCTAACTACCAAATACAACAGTATCCTACCTACCACAAACCACAATAGTCTAACTACCTCATACAACAGTATCCTACCTACCACAAACAACAATAGTCTAACTACCAAATACAACAGTATCCTACCTACCACAAACAACAATAGTCTAACTACCAAATACAACAGTATCCTACCACAAACAACAATAGTCTAACTACCACATACAACAGTATCCTACCTACCACAAACAACAATAGTCTAACTACCAAATACAACAGTATCCTACCTACCACAAACAACAATAGTCTAACTACCTCATACAATAGTATCCTACCTACCACAAACAACAATAGTCTAACTACTTCATACAACAGTATCCTACCTACCACAAACAACAATAGTCTAACTACCACATACAACAGTATCCTACCTACAACAAACAACAATAATCTAACTACCTCATACAACGATATCCTACCTACTGTTTACCACAAACAACAATAGTCTAACTACCACATATAATAGTATCCTACCTACCACAAACAACAATAATCTAACTACCTCATACAACAGTATCCTACCTACCACAAACAACAATAGTCTAACTACGTCATACAACAGTATCCTACCTACCATAAAAAACAATAATCTAACTACCACATACAACAGTATCCTACCTACCACAAACAACAATAGTCTATCTACCACATACAACAGTATCCTACCTACCACAAACAACAATAGTCTAACTATCTCATACAACAGTATCCTACCTAACACAAACAACAATAGTCTAACTACCAAATACAACAGTATCCTACCTACCACAAACCACAATAGTCTAACTACCTCATACAACAGTATCCTACCTACCACAAACAACAATAGTCTAACTACCAAATACAACAGTATCCTACCTACCACAAACAACAATAGTCTAACTACCAAATACAACAGTATCCTACCACAAACAGCATTAGTCTAACTACCTCATACAACAGTATCCTACCTACTTCAAACAACAATGGTCTAACTACCACATACAACAGTATCCTACCTACCACAAACAACAATAGTCTAACTACCTCATACAACAGTATCCTACCTACCACAAACAACAGTAGTCTAACTACCAAATACAACAGTATCCTACCTACCACAAACAACAATAGTCTAACTACCACATACAACAGTATCCTACCTACCACAAACAACAATAGTCTAACTACCAAATACAACAGTATCCTACCTACCACAAACAACAATAGTCTAACTACCTCATACAATAGTATCCTACCTACCACAAACAACAATAGTCTAACTACTTCATACAACAGTATCCTACCTACCACAAACAACAATAATCTAACTACCTCATACAACGGTATCCTACCTACTGTTTACCACAAACAACAATAGTCTAACTACCACATACAACAGTATCCTACCTACCACAAACAACAATAGTCTAACTACCACATACAACAGTATCCTACCTACAACAAACAACAATAATCTAACTACCTCATACAACGATATCCTACCTACTGTTTACCACAAACAACAATAGTCTAACTACCACATACAACAGTATCCTACCTACAACAAACAACAATAGTCTAACTACCTCATACAACGATATCCTACCTACAGTGTACCACAAACAGCATTAGTCTAACTACCTCATACAACAGTATCCTACCTACCTCAAACAACAAAAGTCTAACTACCACATACAACAGTATCCTACCTACCACAAACAACAATAGTCTAACTACCTCATACAACAGTATCCTACCTACCACAAACAACAATAGTCTAACTACCTCATACAACAGTATCCTACCTACCTCAAACAACAATAGTCTAACTACCACATACAACAGTATCCTACCTACCACAAACAACAATAGTCTAACTACCAAATACAACAGTATCCTACCTACCACAAACCACAATAGTCTAACTACCTCATACAACAGTATCCTACCTACCACAAACAACAATAGTCTAACTACCAAATACAACAGTATCCTACCTACCACAAACAACAATAGTCTAACTACCAAATACAACAGTATCCTACCACAAACAACAATAGTCTAACTACCACATACAACAGTATCCTACCTACCACAAACAACAATAGTCTAACTACCAAATACAACAGTATCCTACCTACCACAAACAACAATAGTCTAACTACCTCATACAATAGTATCCTACCTACCACAAACAACAATAGTCTAACTACTTCATACAACAGTATCCTACCTACCACAAACAACAATAGTCTAACTACCACATACAACAGTATCCTACCTACAACAAACAACAATAATCTAACTACCTCATACAACGATATCCTACCTACTGTTTACCACAAACAACAATAGTCTAACTACCACATATAATAGTATCCTACCTACCACAAACAACAATAATCTAACTACCTCATACAACAGTATCCTACCTACCACAAACAACAATAGTCTAACTACGTCATACAACAGTATCCTACCTACCATAAAAAACAATAATCTAACTACCACATACAACAGTATCCTACCTACCACAAACAACAATAGTCTATCTACCACATACAACAGTATCCTACCTACCACAAACAACAATAGTCTAACTATCTCATACAACAGTATCCTACCTAACACAAACAACAATAGTCTAACTACCAAATACAACAGTATCCTACCTACCACAAACCACAATAGTCTAACTACCTCATACAACAGTATCCTACCTACCACAAACAACAATAGTCTAACTACCAAATACAACAGTATCCTACCTACCACAAACAACAATAGTCTAACTACCAAATACAACAGTATCCTACCACAAACAGCATTAGTCTAACTACCTCATACAACAGTATCCTACCTACTTCAAACAACAATGGTCTAACTACCACATACAACAGTATCCTACCTACCACAAACAACAATAGTCTAACTACCTCATACAACAGTATCCTACCTACCACAAACAACAGTAGTCTAACTACCAAATACAACAGTATCCTACCTACCACAAACAACAATAGTCTAACTACCACATACAACAGTATCCTACCTACCACAAACAACAATAGTCTAACTACCAAATACAACAGTATCCTACCTACCACAAACAACAATAGTCTAACTACCTCATACAATAGTATCCTACCTACCACAAACAACAATAGTCTAACTACTTCATACAACAGTATCCTACCTACCACAAACAACAATAATCTAACTACCTCATACAACGGTATCCTACCTACTGTTTACCACAAACAACAATAGTCTAACTACCACATACAACAGTATCCTACCTACCACAAACAACAATAGTCTAACTACCACATACAACAGTATCCTACCTACAACAAACAACAATAATCTAACTACCTCATACAACGATATCCTACCTACTGTTTACCACAAACAACAATAGTCTAACTACCACATACAATAGTATCCTACCTACCACAAACAACAATAATCTAACTACCTCATACAACAGTATCCTACCTACCACAAACAACAATAGTCTAACTACGTCATACAACAGTATCCTACCTACCATAAACAACAATAATCTAACTACCACATACAACAGTATCCTACCTACCACAAACAACAATAGTCTAACTACCACATACAACAGTATCCTACCTACCACAAACAACAATAGTCTAACTATCTCATACAACAGTATCCTACCTACCACAAACAACAATAATCTAACTACCTCATACAACAGTATCCTACCTACCACAAACAACAATAGTCTAACTACCACATACAACGATATCCTACCTACTGTTTACCACAAACAACAATAATCTAACTACCTCATACAACGATATCCTACCTACTGTTTACCACAAACAACAATAGTCTAACTACCACATACAATAGTATCCTACCTACCACAAACAACAATAATCTAACTACCTCATACAACAGTATCCTACCTACCACAAACAACAATAGTCTAACTACGTCATACAACAGTATCCTACCTACCATAAACAACAATAATCTAACTACCATATACAACAGTATCCTACCTACCACAAACAACAAAAGTCTAACTACCACATACAACAGTATCCTACCTACCACAAACAACAATAGTCTAACTATCTCATATAACAGTATCCTACCTACCACAAACAACAATAGTCTAACTACCAAATACAACAGTATCCTACCTACCACAAACAACAATAATCTAACTACCTCATACAACAGTATCCTACCTACCACAAACAACAATAGTCTAACTACCACATACAATAGTATCCTACCTACCACAAACAACAATAATCTAACTACCTCATACAACAGTATCCTACCTACCACAAACAACAATAGTCTAACTACCAAATACAACAGTATCCTACCTACAACAAACAACAATAATTTAACTACCACATAAAACAGTGTCATACCTACCACAAACCACAATAATTTAACTACCACATAAAACAGTATCCTACCTACCACAAACAATAGACAAGTGTAACTACCACATACAACAGTATCCTACCTACCACAAACAACAATAGTCTAACTACCTCATACAACAGTATCCTACCTACCACAAACAACAATAGTCTAACTACCACATACAGCAGTATCCTACCTACCACTAACAACAATAATCTAACTACCTCATACAACAGTATCCTACCTACCACAAACAATAGTATAACTACATGTACCACATACAACAGTATCCTACCTACCACAAACAACAATAATCTAACTACCACGTACAACAGTTGCACTAAGGTCATTTAAATAGACCAATTGTATTGGATTTTAAAACAACAGAAATAAAGTCATGTAATTACAAAAATGTTTGTGATCACATGAACTTTCTTGATACATTTGTATATTCAATAATACGCTGTATGTGATAAGACATTCTTAATTAAAGTGACTTTGTGGCTAGATACAACATGGGATAACTTTAAGATACACAAACAAAATATTTAGAAAAAAACAAACAATAATGTCGCTGTCTCTAGCAAACGATAGGGACATTTGTTTGACTTGATATGGCTATTTTAAAGCGTACACATTGATAATGTTTTGACCTTGAAATGCAAATGGCGATTGTGAATAACATCACAAGAAAGAAACATATAGAGAGGTATTTCAATCATCAAATATGTAATAGGACGAGGAAAGTGATATAGTGCCGTCGCTGGGGCTCGAACCCGCGACATTGGCTCTCCAGCCCGATGCTCTACCGACTAAGCTAAAGGGAAATTTCCTACAGCTCACGCTTGTAAGGCAAGCTAATCAATGCACATCTTTTACAAATATACTCCTATTAGAGACTATGATGACTTCTGAACATAACAAGAAGACTGCGTTTAGGTAAATTAGTTTAACTACTGATTTTAAGGTAAGAAATGCAGATTTCATAAAAAAACACATCAAACTCAGCATGTTTAACATTTGTCTTGAAAAGAGTCTTATCGCCTTCTTCAGAAGTCTTAATAGTATCCAATAGGAACTTTTTTAATAATCAAAATCCTTCTATGTATGCATATTTGAGTAAAACTTTTTAAAGTCGCCATTTGCAATTCTAGGTCAAAACAGAATAAATGTGTATTCACATCAGCATTGTTGTTTTGTGCAACATGTATGATCTACATTAGCTAATTGTTACGCCATGGAACATGTATTTTCGCATGTTTTGCCAAAATAAACAAACCCCTTGGCAAATTACATGTCAAAAGCAAGGTACATTGTTAGCCATGATACATACCAACAATTGATCAAGTTACTTCTGTTAAATTTGCCCGAAATAGTGATTAATAAACTTGTAAAATATCTACAGATATGCTATATAGATGGCCCTTAAACTACATACTGTACATTTTTATATATTTACATTATGCGTGCTTTTACCCCATTGTAAAATCGAAATTCATTTTGATCTCATCACTGAGTAGCTCGAAGGGTTCTGACTCTCTGGTCCGTTTAATATTCGGACAGCTGGGTCCGAGAGTCCAATATTTAGCGGATCAGAGGGTCGGAACCCTTTGGACTAATCACTAAGCATCGAAACTCTACAATGACGTAATACAGAATGCATACTTCGTTGTACATTGTAGTTAAAATTACGACGTTTAAGTGGACGAAAAAATTAAAGCACCTGCACATTCGGAGCGCCTCCACCTTAGGCGGTATAGCTGACACCTCGTCTGATGAACGGTCCGTGACATTGTAGGCGAACTTCCAGGTGCAAAGATTTAGACCTAGAAGATCACAGCTGTGGACGAGGCTGCCTGGTGGTCAAGTGGTCAATAGTAATCAGTGCTACACAATATAGGTACATGTATACGGAGTCAACATAAAACAATAAATATGTTTAAATCAACATAAATGTGTGTTTTGTATACGTTATACCATATAACTTATATATCTTGCAATATTTATATATACCTGCAGATCAGTTTTAAATACAGTCTGTATGTTTTCGTTTCATAAATCAATTCATTATGACCATTTTCAGATACTTCGGTATGTGTTCTAGGCTTTACGACGCATCCGTACTTCATGGTAGACGGCTTAAAACGACGAGAGGCCCAAGCTTGGCCTTAACGGTCATCTGACTATCACCTTAACGGTCACCTGACTATCACCTTAACGGTCATCTGACTATCACCTTAACGGTCATCTGACTATCACCTTAACGGTCACCTGACTATCACCTTAACGGTCACCTGACTATCACCTTAACGGTCATCTGACTATCACCTTAACGGTCACCTGACTATCACCTTAACGGTCACCTGACTATCACCTTAACGGTCATCTGGCTATCACCTTAACGGTCACCTGACTATCACCTTAACGGTCACCTGACTATCACCTTAACGGTCACCTGACTATCACCTTAACGGTCACCTGACTATCACCTTAACGGTCACCTGACTATCACCTTAACGGTCACCTGACTATCACCTTAACGGTCACCTGACTATCACCTTAACGGTCACCTGACTATCACCTTAACGGTCACCTGACTATCACCTTAACGGTCACCTGACTATCACCTTAACGGTCACCTGACTATCACCTTAACGGTCACCTGACTATCACCTTAACGGTCATCTGGCTATCAATTGAAAGTACATCATACTAATGTGTGGTTGCACAATAATGTTACAAAATGGCCGCATAGGTTGCCATGTCAAAGTTTTCACGAACCATGAAAATAACAACACTTCAGTGGATTTCTCTTTCTTAACACCCCACAAATGTTCTACTCAACTGCACTAGTGGAGCTTGAAAAATATTTTAAATGTGTTTTTAAAGATGGCGGCTTTGGAGGCCATCTTGGATTTCGGAACGACCCGAAAAAAACAACATCTTGTCGGGACAATCTCAGGATCATTTCAGGCAAGTTTCAGCTTAATCCCACAGGTGGAATTTCAGAAGAAGTTTAAAATGTGAAAAGTTTAAGGACGGCGCACGGCTTATGGCGCACGGCGGACGACGACGGACGAAGCACGATGACTTTAGGTCATCTGACCTGAAAATGGACCCGTCGATACTTACAAGTTCCCAAAAGAAGTGTTATTACAAAGGGGTTCATCCGAATTGAAAAGTGATGAGTACGAGACGAAGACATTCTCCCAGCTATCGATGTAGATTCCCAGGTTCCAATTGATGCTACGTCTTTCCAGTAGGTGTATAGGTACATATTTACAGTGTCTATAACTGTTAAGCGCATGTGATCACACATTCGAGAATAAGTCTATCGCTTACATTTTGATTTTTTGTATTTTGCTATTTAATACCGACATGTATGTGAAGTGAGGAATCGTGTCGGTGATATGGCGAGAACATGCCCGACATCTATACCTGGCTGAACAAGGACGCTCCTACAGGTCCATTAGTATCTATCCACTATCCCTGTTATCGTTATGTCATTGGTGTTGTATGTCCAGAGAAAACACTCATTTTTGTCGTTGGGAACATGCATGGTTGCTGCTTTTATTTATTTGTTTCGTATAAAGAGAAGGCCACACAAAAGCCGGTCATTACAGCTTCAAAGAAATGAATCCTACTCTATCATGCAGCTCTTTCTTCATTAGAGGACTTGTCGTCGGTGATGCTAGGAATGTTTTAGTCTACACTAGTGTGTAAATAGATTGACAGTTGTCGGAAACCCCCATTTTGTTTAATCTAAAACTTAAGAGGATGTTCAGGTCCAATACTCTGTCAAGTGTGTATTTTAATGTAAGGTTACTGATGTCCACATGCTAATGATTGTGTAAGTCGTAGATCGTATCTTTATATACTGTAAAACAAATTCATTGCACAATTAACATCATCAACTCCGATTTATACAAGTGTATTGTTCTGTAACAAGGAACACATATAGTATGGCAGATACAATAAATGAGACGTATTGTTCTGATTACATTGTTCATATCTTCTTAACTTACTTGATATCGCCCTAATCCTCAGGTATTTATATCAAAACGATGTTGAATGATGTCTTGAAAGCTTTAAAGGCCCAATATACGTAACTTCAGGGAAATTTTCGTGATTCTGAAAAATTCTGAAAAAAATCCAGTTGATAACCATGCAAAAATAAGCCTAAAACAAAGTTAACCTGAGCGGTAACTAACAAGAAACTCTTGACAAAAAAATCCAAAGAATTGACAATAATTCAGGTGGGGCCCACTTTTTGTGGCATGAGAGTCTTGGGAAAGGACTTGGGAGGGAGGCGAGGGTGGGTGGGGGACTGGGAGCGTGGCGAGGGTGGGTGGGGGACTGGGAGAGAGGCGAGGGTGGGTGGGGGACTTGGTAGAGGGGCGGTGGTGGGTGGGGGTCTGGGAGAGGGGCGAGGGTGTTTGGGGGATTGGTAGAGGGGCGGTGGTGGCTGGGGGTCTGGGAGAGGGGTGAGGGTGTTTGGGGGACTTGGTAGAGGGGCGGTGGTGGGTGGAGGACATGGGAGAGAGGCGAGGGTGGGTGGGGGACTGGGAGAGAGGCGAGGGTGGGTGGGGGACTGGGAGCGTGGCGAGGGTGGGTGGAGGACTGGGAGAGAGGCGAGGGTGGGTGGGGGACTTGGTAGAGGGGCGGTGGTGGGTGGGGGTCTGGGAGAGGGGCGGGGTGGGATAGTGACTTGGGAGAGGGGCGAGGGTGGGTGGGGGACTGGGAGCGTGGCGAGGGTGGGTGGAGGACTGGGAGAGAGGCGAGGGTGGGTGGGGGACTTGGTAGAGGGGCGGTGGTGGGTGGGGGTCTGGGAGAGGGGCGGGGTGGGATAGTGACTTGGTAAACGGGCGGTGGTGGGTGGGGGTCTGGAAGAGGGGCGGGGTTGGTGGGGGTCTGCAAGAGGGACGGGTGTGGGTAAGGGACTTGGGAGAGGGGCGAGGGTGGGTGGGGGTCTTGGAGAGGGGCGAGGTAGGGTAAGGGACTTGGGAGAGGGGCGAGGGTGGGTGGGGGACTTGGGAGAGAGACGAGGGTGGGTGGGGGACTTGGAAGAGAGGCGAGGGTGGGTGGGGGACTTGGGAGAGAGGCGAGGGTGGGTGGGGGACTTGGGAGAGAGGCGAGGGTGGGTGGAGGACTTGGGAGAGGGACGAGGATGGGTGGGGGACTTGGGAGAGGGACGAGGGTGGGTGGGGGACTTGGGAGAGAGGCGAGGGTGGGTGGGGGACTTGGGAGAGAGGCGAAGGTGGGTGGGGGACTTGGAGAGAGGGGCGAGGGTGGGTGGGGGACTGGGAGCGTGGCGAGGGTGGGTGGAGGACTGGGAGAGAGGCGAGGGTGGGTGGGGGACTTGGTAGAGGGGCGGTGGTGGGTGGGGGTCTGGGAGAGGGGCGGGGTGGGATAGTGACTTGGTAAACGGGCGGTGGTGGGTGGGGGTCTGGAAGAGGGGCGGGGTTGGTGGGGGTCTGCAAGAGGGACGGGTGTGGGTAAGGGACTTGGGAGAGGGGCGAGGGTGGGTGGGGGTCTTGGAGAGGGGCGAGGTAGGGTAAGGGACTTGGGAGAGGGGCGAGGGTGGGTGGGGGACTTGGGAGAGAGACGAGGGTGGGTGGGGGACTTGGAAGAGAGGCGAGGGTGGGTGGGGGACTTGGGAGAGAGGCGAGGGTGGGTGGGGGACTTGGGAGAGAGGCGAGGGTGGGTGGAGGACTTGGGAGAGGGACGAGGATGGGTGGGGGACTTGGGAGAGGGACGAGGGTGGGTGGGGGACTTGGGAGAGAGGCGAGGGTGGGTGGGGGACTTGGGAGAGAGGCGAAGGTGGGTGGGGGACTTGGAGAGAGGCGAGGGTGGGTGGGGGACTTGGGAGAGAGGCGAGGGTGGGTGGGGGACTTGGGAGAGAGGCGAGGGTGGGTGGGGGACTGGGAGAGAGGCGAGGGTGGGTGGGGGACTGGGAGAGAGGCGAGGATGGGTGGAGGACTTGGGAGAGGGACGAGGGTGGGATGGGGACTTGGGAGAGAGGCGAGGATGGGTGGAGGACTTGGGAGAGAGGCGAGGGTGGGTGTGGGACTTGGGAGAGAGGCGAGGGTGGGTAAGGGACTTGGGAGAGAGGCGAGAGTGGGTAAGGGACTTGGGAGAGAGGCGAGGGTGGGTGGGGGACTTTTCTCCTGCTCTGACGTCTCGTAGTTCACTGTTTATATCTTTGTATTATATGTTCCTGTTATGATTTTGTGTGTTATATGGTTGTGGAATATTTGGCTTCTACATGTATCTTAAAGAGGCAATTTAGTGAATCCAAGTTTTACAAATCAACCAGAATGATCTAGAACTGGCTCTCATAGGATAAGTAATACTCCCATAGATGTTGGTAGTTTATAATCCTTTACTGACCTTTGCAGTTAACTTACAGAAATTGGATTATTCTTGAGAAATTCTTCGTCTTGAATTTCACATTAAGGGTGATGAAGATCTCCAAAAAGTTATTTCACATGAAGGGATGTAACTCCCTTAAAAGAAGCTTAGTCGAACTCTGAAATTAAGATGTTTTGCACAACTACATACTAATCATCCATGTGAAGCTTCAATGAAATGATGATGGCCTGTAAGCGAAGACAGATTTTCTTGACAAGTTATTTTGCATCAAGGGACAAATCTCCCTTAAATCAATTTAAATATAAAATGTCAGTTGAAATATAAACAGGATATATCAGTGTGACATGAATGCTCCCACTGACATCCAAAGAATATTAAACATTTTTGTGATGTCCACTGGTGTTAGACAAGGGTCTGCAATGTCGGCCATACCATTTAAACGAGATTTTCAAAGTCAAATTGCACTGTAAGAGAGGGGGAAAAGTCATAGATCCCTAAAATGGGGTCGAAATCCGAAATAAAATGCGGATTTACAACTACATGACATACTAGTTTTTCATTTAAAGTTTTATAGAAATCTGCCATTTAGTTAAGGAGGCGAGAACTCCGGACAAGTTAATGCGGACGACATCCAGATATCCAAGCAGGCTGATTCCAGTACCCCCAACCCACACCTAATTTCGTTCCGGGGGTATAAAAATATCTTTTTTCAGACAAAGATACAAAATACAAGATTTTTTATTTAAAGTCGCATATTTAAAACAATAAACATTAGCACTGTAGTGCTATCGCGACAAACTAAAGGATACAAATAATAAATAACATGACATGGATAACAAACATGCAAGTAAAACAGACGAGTAACAGTAAGCATATACATGTATCACAGAAATTAAAAACTTCGGCTTAGCTTAGTTAAATGCTTAAAAAGAAAAGAAATAACAGCAGCACATATATAGAAGTTATCGCAGACAGTAGTATTTGGATATAAATGTATGAAAAGGAGGTAATAAATGAATACTAGTATAGTTAAACACAAGTATTACTAATGATGTTAAAGCACTATGATAGTGTAATATACATACACGCTAATATAGCCAGGGGCGTAGCTTCCTATACGCGGGTGCGCAGGTGCGTACACATAATTTTCATAAAAAAAAATATTTAAAATACATTTGTAATACAAAATGAGAGTATTGTACAAGAAAATTCATTATTACTGAAAATTGACGCTAGAACACGTTAAAATGCTCCAAAGGATTTTTTTTTCTTGTGGGACACCCCCAAACCCCTGTTCCGGGAAGTGGACGTATCCCCCTCCCATACCCATCCCCTCCTACTGTCTTCGGCACCACATCTGCGTACACTTCAAAACACCCCTAGCTACGCCACTGATAGCAAAGTGCAAAACGTTACCGGATATACACTAATATAGTGTGAATTAAAAAGGGATGCTGATGTCAGTTATAAGTAAGAATTTTGGAGCTTTAAACGTTTAATGTAAAAAGTACTGCATGATATCATAATTAAGATATTTATGAATAATTATTTGACAATGACAAAAAAGGAAAGAAATAACAAGGATAATAGTAAAAGGGAGAGAACTCCTGAAAGAGAGATAAAAAAGAGACAGGACTGCAGATTCAATATTAAGAAGTTTAGAAGCTGAATTAGAATTTGGATTTAAAAGCATAAACGCGAAAAACAAAAGGCATTAACAGCTGAAGCAAACATGAAATACAAAGCAGAAAAAAAGCAGTAAAAGCTAAACAAAAGACTACTGGGAACAGGTCCTACATTTACACAGGTCGGCGTCCCAGGTGCGGAGCAGCCTGCAGAAAGTTCCATAGTTTTCCCCACTTCTAAGGTCATTCGACAGACTGTTCCACACCCTGATCGCCTCAAAGCCTCAAATGCTAACCTTCGGATGCTGGATTTGACCAAAATGTTTTCCGCTTGAATGACCATGTTCGCGGACTTACAGACTGTAGTTAGTTTGGTTATGAAGAATGGTTGAGTCCGTTGTGAAGTTACTATAAGTCCTGCATCAACCAAACTAAAATGCACGATGTGTCTAAGGATACACAGCACACGCTAAGTATAACATTACGAATTATGTGTGTACAGACGAACATTGAATGGCATTGACACTATCTTTTGGTAATTAGTTACATGTACCTAATACGCGGAGAAAACCATTCAATTTATTATTCTAATTTAATTCAGTTGTAAAATTTGCATGATGTATACATATAAGTTAACAACTGAACAAGCTTTATTCATGTTCAGCTCCACAGCATGCACATTCATTATATGTAGAAATAGTATTCTAACAACAATCAGTTTACACATTAATGTTACCTTTGATCAAGATCAGCTTGCTGTTCAAAGTATCTTTCCAGCATATCAAAGCTTAAATTCCTTTAGTTGGAACATCAATGATCAGCTTGTGTGTAGGAATCTGAAGTCTCTCCTGCATCATTTTCAGGGAGCTGGAGGCAACAGTGCTCTTGTGAAAATAACTAACAACCCGTCTTACTCGTCCAAGTAACTAACAACCCGTCTTACTCGTCCAAGTAACTAACAACCCGTCTTACTCGTCCAAGTCACTAACAACCCGGCTTACTCGTCCAAGTCACTAACAACCCGTCTTACTCGTCCAAGTAACAAACAACCCGTCTTACTCGTCCAAGTCACTAACAACCCGTCTTACTCGTCCAAGTAACAAATAACCCGTCTTACTCGTCCAAGTAACTAACAACCCGTCTTACTCGTCCAAGTCACTAACAACCCGGCTTACTCGCCCAAGTAACTAACAACCCGTTTTACTCGTCCAAGTCACAAACAACCCGTCTTACTCGTCCAAGTCAATAACAACCCGTCTTACTCGTCCAAGTAACTAACAACCCGGCTTACTCGTCCAAGTAACTAACAACCCGGCTTACTCGTCCAAGTAACTAACAACCCGTCTTACTCGTCCAAGTCACTAACAACCCGTCTTACTCGTCCAAGTAACTAACGACTCGTCTTACTCGTCCAAGTAACTAACATCCCGTCTTACTCGTCCAAGTAACTAACAATCCGTCTTACTCGTCCAAGTCACTAACAACCCGTCTTACTCGTCCAAGTAACTAACAACCCGTCTTACTCGTCCAAGTCACTAACAACCCGTCTTACTCGTCCAAGTCACTAACAACCCGGTTTACTCGACCAAGTCACTAACAACCCGTCTTACTCGTCCAAGTAACTAACAACCCGTCTTACTCGTCCAAGTAACAAACAACCCGTCTTACTCGTCCAAGTAACTACAACCCGGCTTACACGCCCAAGTAACTAACAACCCGTCTTACTCGTCCAAGTAACAAACAACCCGTCTTACTCGTCCAAGTCACTAACAACCCGGCTTACTCGCCCAAGTAACTAACAACCCGTCTCACTCGTCCAAGTAACAAACAACCCGTCTTACTCGTCCAAGTCAATAACAACCCGTCTTTCTCGTCCAAGCAACTAACAACCCGTCTTACTCGTCCAAGTTACTAACAACCCGTCTTACTCGTCCAAGTAACTAACAACCCGTTTTACTCGTCCAAGTAACAAACAACCCGTCTTACTCGTCCAAGTCAATAACAACCCGTCTTACTCGTCCAAGCAACTAACAACCCGTCTTACTCGTCCAAGTTACTAACAACCCGTCTTACTCGTCCAAGTAACTAACAACCCGTCTTACTCGTCCAAGTAACAAACAACCCGTCTTACTCGCCCAAGTAACTAACAACCCGTCTTACTCGTCCAAGTAACTAACAACCCGTCTTACTCGTCCAAGTAACTAACAACCCGTCTTACTCGTCCAAGTTACTAACAACCCGTCTTACTCGTCCAAGTAACTAAAAACCCGTCTTACTCGTCCAAGTAACAAACAACCCGTCTTACTCGTCCAAGACACTAACAACCGTTACTCGTCCAAGTAACTAACAACCCGTCTTACTCGTCCAAGTCACTAACAACCGTTACTCGTCCAAGTAACTAAAAACCCGTCTTACTCGTCCAAGTAACAAACAACCCGTCTTACTCGTCCAAGTAACTAACAACCCGTCTTACTCGTCCAAGTAACAAACAACCCGGCTTACTCGTCCAAGTAACTAACAACCCGTCTTACTCGTCCAAGTAACTAACAACCCGTCTTACTCGTCCAAGTCACTAACAACCCGTCTTACTCGTCCAAGTTACTAACAACCCGTCTTACTCGTCCAAGTCACTAACAACCCGTCTTACTCGTCCAAGTAACTAACAACCCGTCTTACTCGTCCAAGTAACTAACAACCCGTCTTACTCGTCCAAGTAACTAACAACCCGTCTTACTCGTCCAAGTAACAAACAACCCGTCTTACTCGTCCAAGTAACTAACAACCGTTACTCGTCCAAGTAACTAACAACCCGTCTTACTCGTCCAAATCACTAACAACCGTTACTCGTCCAAGTAACTAAAAACCCGTCTTACTCGTCCAAGTAACAAACAACCCGTCTTACTCGTCCAAGTAACTAACAACCCGTCTTACTCGTCCAAGTAACAAACAACCCGTCTTACTCGTCCAAGTAACAAACAACCCGGCTTACTCGTCCAAGTAACTAACAACCCGTCTTACTCGTCCAAGTCACTAACAACCCGTCTTACTCGTCCAAGTCACTAACAACCCGTCTTACTCGTCCAAGTAACTAACAACCCGTCTTACTCGTCCAAGTAACTAAAAACCCGTCTTACTCGTCCAAGTAACTAACAACCCGTCTTACTCGTCCAAGTCACTAACAACCCGTCTTACTCTTCCAAGTAACTAACAACCCGTCTTACTCGTCCAAGTCACTAACAACCCGTCTTACTCGTCCAAGTAACTAACAACCCGTCTTACTCGTACAAGTAACATATCCATCTGTCCAGCTTTCATGATTCTTTGTGTCACAAGATTCACAGTATGCGCAAAGCATGTGACATGTGGAGTTCAACTTGCTTCACGAACACCCTTGACAATATTGCTTGCGTTGACAGTAGTTATGACTGGACCTTTTCCATTTCGTTCAAGTTTCCATTCTTTAATAGTGTTTTTCAAGCCAGTGGCTAAGTTCTCTGCAGTGTGAGTTCCTGTACTTTTGTTTGTTTTTGTTTCAAGAACATACTTTTCGAATCCCCAGTCATCATTTATGAAGTGAGCAGTCACAGCTACAAAACTTTCAGTAGCTCTCGATGTCCAGCCAATAATGGAAATGTTGTTGGCCTTAACTAGGCATGATTTAACCCTTTCAGTGACAGTGTACTGAAATATGTACTGCATGGAATTTTATACCGCGGTTCCAACGTTTTTATCATGTGCATAAAACCATCGCATTTATGAACATGTGTAAACTTTACCACATTACTGATTCATAAAAATACCTTTTTAGGTTTTTGTTTATTGATAAAGATATGAGAAGATATTAAGCCTTTATTTTCTAAAAATAAATCGCATGAAACTGCTTCATAATTTTTGTTATTTGATGTTGAACTTGAACTTTTATTTGGGAATTGAGTGCATCAAGTTGCATAGCATTCCCTCTAGGTGTACATGTATACAGATATGTGTACTTGAACAAAGTGTTTTTTTCTTAGTAACATCAGCTTAATGTATGTGCATTTTGTATATGGATCAGATGGGATAAATGTTAGGATTTTTTGTCATAAAGAAATATATATATAAGACAAATCAGTATTTACACACATTATAAAACCTCATTCATTGATAAATCCGATTTGTATTAGATTTCAAAATGTACATAAATACTGGCTTTTCTTGTGCTGTGATTAACTGTCATGACTATCGACACTGAGCCCCGCCCTATATATGTATGGTAGGCCTACAGTACAGTGTAGGTATAGCTCTACTATGGATCTGAACGCAGATACAAAATATAATACTTTTATTTATAAGGGGTCTTGGTAAATACTTAGGTACATTGTATAGGGTATGGCCTATCTCTTTCATAGGCTCTTTAAAGCAATGACCACAATACATAAAGGTTTCGGCGGTCAATACTAAATAGTTGGACGAAATGCTTGTACGAGTCATGTCGATTTGTTTGTTGATATTGGTAACCTCACAGTCTTCACGCCCTCACAATGATATGTGCTAAAGGTTTTGGGAATGGTATAAAAATACACTCTGTACAAGTTCCTCATCGTTATATCTGTTGTCACTCCGGCAATTATCCCGACAAGGGTGCTTCTCCATGTCGACTCACATGTCGGGTATAACCGGAAGTGCTGTTGTCGGGTGTTCCCTACATCATTTCAAAAATGCCACTTACGTAATTCAGAAATGCAAATCATCTACATTCGTATGGTACGCTGGGAAAATCAGTTTACATTATGCTTCTGTATTAATTATTATGAATATAATAGAAAAGGAAAGAGAACACGACACAGAACAGAACAATGTTGAGACATAAACGCCACTAAAGATGAATTCGTCTTCTACAAATTCTATATTAGACCGTTTTACAGTGATCTGAAGTGTACGTGAATTGTAAGTATTGGATGTTTACCTGCATCTCCACCCATAGCGCATTGCTTGTTTTTGTTGGATGTTCCAGGCGATCTTTCACTATGCCTATAATAAATTCGATACCAGCTCTGCTAAACATTTACCTCGCTTAATTAGTTCATCATCATTTAGGGTCAGCTAACAGTGAAGACCGTTCGTAGTGAACTTGCTGTCGACGAACCCGTTTCCCTTCCTCTCCCAGAATATCAAACAACAGGTTCGTCGTCATCATGAAGTAGAACTATGCAGTTTAGACAATTTAATCCTGGTTTAATGCAGCCCTTAATCTTCATTTAGCTATAATCCTCATTTAAAGTTGATGAACGTTTGTGCAACGTCATATTTTCTGGAAATGACGTCATAAAGTTAATGATGGTTTAATGGAGCTTTAATCCTCGATTAACTTTTAATCAACCTTTGAACAACTGGCCCCTGGTCACTACTTTTGTATATTGGCCCGGAGTCAAGGACCACGGGCTAACACTATATATTTTGTCGTCATAATTCCAGGATGACGTTTTATACAATACTATTTTTATTGCATATTATGTGGTCGTGTTGGGTAGATTCGGTATAATATAACAAATATTGCATGTCACTTCAGGATATTGCCCTCTGTGCCATGCACTATTTGTTAAATATTGATATCAATTATCTGTTGTCCTGCGCTGCTCTGAGGTGCGGCAGTGCACAAGGGTTGCCACTGCGCGATAGTAACTCCTGTTTGTATCAGCTATATGTTATTGTGGTTTGGAGTGCCGTGGCAAGTAGGACGGCACTTTTTCGATATCATTAGTTATGTTCTGTTTCATGGGTTCTCAACATACAATGTAGAAATCATCTGTAAAAAATAAAAGTATGTTTTATCTTTACTCCAAGATACTCGGACAACAGTCTGTCCTATTTATCTATATCGGTAAGTGTGTGATTACCTTTACTCCAAGGGACTCGGAAAACAGTCTGTCCTATTTATCTATATCAGTAAGTGTGTGGTTACCTTTACTCCAAGGGACTCGGACAACAGTCTGTCCTATTTATCTATATCAGTAAGTGTGTGATTACCTTTACTCCAAGGGACTCGGACAACAGTCTGTCCTATTTATCTATATCAGTAAGTGTGTGATTACTTTTACTCCCAGGACTCGCACAACAGTCTGTCCTATATATCTATATCAGTAAGTGTGTGTTTACCATTACCCCCAAGGACTCGGACAACAGTCTGTCCTATATATCAATATCAGTAATAGTGTGATTACTTTTACCCCAAGGGACTCGGTCAAGAGTCTGTCCTATTTATCTATATCAGTAATAGTGTGTTTACCTTTACCCCAAGGGACTCGGACAACAGTCTGTCCTATATATCTATATCAGTAAGTGTGTGAATACCTTTAACCCAAAAGACTCGGACAACAGTCTGTCTTATTTATCTATATCAGTAAGTGTGTGTTTACCTTTACCCCAAGGGACTCGGAAAACAGTCTGTCCTATATATCTATATCAGTAAGTGTTTGCTTACTTTTACCCCCAGGGACTCGGACAACAGTCTGTCCTATTTATCTATATCAGTAAGTGTGTGATTACCTTTACCCCCAGGGACTCGGACAACAGTCTGTCCTATTTATCTATATCAGTAAGTGTGTGATTACCTTTACCCCCGGCGACTCGGACAACAGTCTGTCCTATTTATCTATATCAGTAAGTGTGTGTTTACCTTTACCCCCAGGGACTCGTACAACAGTCTGTCCTATTTATCTATATCAGTAAGTGTGTGTTGACCTTTACCTCAAGGGACTCGGACAACAGTCTGTCCTATTTATCTATATCAGTAAGTGTGTGTTTACCTTTACCCCCAGGCACTCGGACAACAGTCTGTCCTATTTATCTATATCAGTGAGTGTGTGATTACCTTTACCCCCAAAGACTCGGACAACAGTCTGTCCTATTTATCTATATCAGTAAGTGTGTGTTGACCTTTACCCCAAGGGTCTCGGAAAACAGTCTGTCCTATTTATCTATATCAGTAAGTGTGTGATTACTTTTACTCCAAGGGACTCGGACAACAGTCTGTCCTATATATCTATATCAGTAAGTATGTGATTACCTTTACTCCAAAAGACTCGGACAACAGTCTGTCCTATTTATCTATATCAGTAAGTGTGTGATTACTTTTACTCCAAGGGACTCGGACAACAGTCTGTCCTATATATCTATATCAGTAAGTATGTGATTACCTTTACTCCAAAAGACTCGGACAACAGTCTGTCCTATTTATCTATATCAGTAAGTATGTGATTACTTTTACTCCAAGGGACTCGGACAACAGTCTGTCCTATATATCTATATCAGTAAGTATGTGATTACCTTTACTCCAAAAGACTAGGACAACAGTCTGTCCTATTTATCTATATCAGTAAGTATGTGTTTTTACCTTCCCCCCTCAGGGTATCAAAATAGTTTTTTTGACAGCCCCTCCCCCTCCCGATGGATTGATACGACATCTGTACATCTGTACGACATTTTAATGTAGCAGAACTCGACCCGATCGATCGCTAGGAGTGCGGCTCAAATGTCTAGAGGGTCTACAAAATTGGCAAAGGTCCCGGGTTCGAACTCCGAACCAGACCGTGTCTGTTTGGAGCGTCCGTCAGCACCTGACCTTGTCTGTTTGGAGCGCCCATCAGATCCAGACCTTGTCTGTTTGGAGCGTCCATCAGATCCAAACCTTGTCTGTTTTGAGCGTCCGTCAGATCCAGACCGTGTCTGTTTGGAGCGTCCATCAGATCCAGACCGTGTCTGTTTGGAGCATCCGTCAGATCTAGACCGTGTCTGTTTGGAGCGTCTGTCAGATCTAGACCTTGTCTGTTTGGAGCGTCCGTAAGATACAGACCGTGTCTGTTTGGAGCGCCCATCAGATCTAGACCGTGTCTGTTTGGAGCGTCCGTCAGATCTAGACCGTGTCTGTTTGGAGCGTCCATCAGATCCAGACCTTGTCTGTTTGGAGCGTCCGTCAGATGCAGACCGTGTCTGTTTGGAGCGTCCATCAGATCCAGACCTTGTCTGTTTGGAGCGTCCGTCAGATGCAGACCGTGTCTGTTTGGAGCGTCCATCAGATCCAGACCTTGTCTGTTTGGAGCGTCCGTCAGATCTAGACCGTGTCTGTTTGGAGCGTCCGTCAGATCCAGACCTTGTCTGTTTGGAGCGTCCGTCAGATGCAGACCGTGTCTGTTTGGAGCGTCCGTCAGATGCAGACCGTGTCTGTTTGGAGCGTCCGTCAGATCCAGACCGTGTCTGTTTGGAGCGTCCGTCAGATCTAGACCGTGTCTGTTTGGAGCGTCCGTCAGATCCAGACCGTGTCTGTTTGGAGCGTCCGTCGGATCCAGACCGTGTCTGTTTGGAGCGTCCGTCAGATCTAGACCTTGTTTGATTTGAACATATTTTATTGCTTTGAAACAATAGGATTGGGCACAAGTTATACCAACTTAAGAAAGCCCGCTCCTCAACAATTATATAACAAAGTATAGCAATAGCGACATGTACATTATTCATTATAACTATAGTGTAACACAATTTATAAGTAAAGAGAACACATAGTGAGAGAATAAATTGAAGATAAGAAGAAAAGAAAAAAGAAAAGGTAGAATGCCATGTGACTATTTTAAAGGTTCGTTCAAAGTATAAATAAATTGAAATATATATATATGTTTTAGGCTGCATGGTACGCACTAGCTACATAATCCATTCATGTTGTCTGTTCTATTGTCCATTTAATGCACTTTCCTGAAAATCCTTTCTCTGGTCACTCCTGTTTCTTCAAGGTATCTTATCGATGTACCATGCAGATAAATGTACAAAATAAATATTGTTATACTGAACCAGTAGACACTTTAACTATAAACATAAGACAGTGTGAGAGGGTGATAGAGAGAGAGAGAGAAAGAGAGAGTGAGAGAGAGAGGGAGGGAGAGAGAGAGAGAGAGAGAAATTAGTTTGATTTACCTGTTTACACGAGAATTTTATTTAAAAACGGTCACTGGATCGAATAAAAGTCTGCACAATTTGAAATATCCGCTCATTATCTTCATTTGTTAAGTCTATATTGCCAGACAGAAGTAAATCTAGGTTCACTGGGTGATATGGAATCAAATTGTTAAACATTGTATGTCTTATATTGCTGTAATTTGGACATTGGAAAAAGAAGTGATAAGAGTTTTCACAGGGATCACCACAAGTACAAGAAGGAGATTCTACTAGGTTCACACGATAAATATCATAATGAAGTGTACTACAGTTATGTCTAAGTTTGGTCAGTAAAATATTAAGACCTTGTCTGTTTGGAGCGTCCGTCAGATCCAGACCGTGTCTGTTTGGAGCGTCCATCAGATCCAGACCTTGTCTGTTTGGAGCGTCCGTCAGATCTAGACCGTGTCTGTTTGGAGCGTCCATCAGATCCAGACCCGTGTCTGTTTGGAGCGTCCGTCAGATCTAGACCGTGTCTGTTTGGAGCGCCCGTCAGATCCAGACCGTGTCTGTTTGGAGCGTCCGTCAGATCCAGACCTTGTCTATTTGAAGCGTCCGTCAGATCCAGACCGTGTCTGTTTGGAGCGTCCGTCAGATCCAGACCGTGTCTGTTTGGAGCGTCCGTCAGATCCAGACCGTGTCTGTTTGGAGCGTCCGTCAGATCCAGACCTTGTCTGTTTGGAGCGTCCGTCAGATCCAGACCGTGTCTGTTTAGAGCGTCCGTCAGATCCAGACCGTGTCTGTTTGGAGCGCCCGTCAGATCCAGACCGTGTCTGTTTGGAGCGTCCGTCAGATCCAGACCGTGTCTGTTTGGAGCGTCCGTCAGATCCAGACCGTGTCTGTTTGGAGCGTCCGTCAGATCCAGACCGTGTCTGTTTAGAGCGTCCGTCAGATCCAGACCGTGTCTGTTTGGAGCGCCCGTCAGATCCAGACCGTGTCTGTTTGGAGCGTCCGTCAGATCCAGACCGTGTCTGTTTGGAGCGTCCGTCAGATCCAGACCGTGTCTGTTTGGAGCGTCCGTCAGATCCAGACCGTGTCTGTTTGGAGCGTCCGTCAGATCTAGACCGTGTCTGTTTGGAGCGTCCGTCTAGAGTTCTGACGACCCTGGGTTCAAACCCTTGTCTGGAAGAGCATTTTCCTGTCTTAGTTTTCATTCAGGACACATACTTTTGTTGACAAACAAACATTGCTATCTTTGTACTTACTGATTTATTGACGACATCTGAATACGCAATTGTAAGCAAGACACATTTAGTAGAATTGAAGGAAACATGAACTTCGTTGCATCAAATTAAACAAAAGTTGACTTGAAATCATTGTCTTGATTTTATGCCTTCAGAACTCTATAGGTAGTTCCAATGCAATACCAGCAAACAAACTATTTCTTTTCTATTACAGCAGTTAACCATACAAACATTAACATAGTTTCCCACACACCACAACCTCACGCTGTTCCACCACAAACACACTTTCCCATCATTCCCAAAAGGTTACACCACACAAAATGTCTATACACCACCTGCTAAATACTGGGACGGATTGCGGGTGCGAGAGTTAGAAACATCCGCGTCCACAGGTCGCTGATTAGACAATGTTTTATAATATGCAACGTCTTTTTGACACATGTGAATAAGGTACATGTATCTAAGGAAAGAACAGACCCCCCCCCCACACACACACACACGCACACACTGCTGACACACAATTTCACACGCACCTTCGCCTTTCGCACTTTTTGACGATCCACCCATTCCTAGATGTAAACATTTGCCCCATTAATGAAGCATGTAAAATGCCACACTTGCTGGCTATTGGTCTTTAACCCATATCTCAGTCATCCATTTTTAACGTCTTGATTTCAATATGATTTTGACATCACCGGGGATCTTCTGTCCTGAAAACCAGAAATCAGAAAACCCCATGCCAGACCCCGCCCAACTAGTGTGATTGTAGTTACAGAAGTATAAACCCTATAACATACCGGAACACGTTTACCGTGATAGTCGCACTTTACTCTGCAAGGAAACATGAAGCGACACGAAACTACGCAAAACTACGGACGCTGTGGCGTCGTACAAAACAACGGACGCTGTGGCGTCGTACAAAACAACGGACGCTGTGGCGTCGTATAAACACTTTGTACAATGTAATAACGCTCCCATAATCAATGTTCCCGTAACGTTATACTACCCTTGCATCAGAGTTCAAGTATCATTGCACTATAATCTTCTCTAACGTCCCAGACATAACTCCAGAGACTTCTCCAACGTCCCAGACATAATGTCAGAAGTTTCTCAAACGTCCCAGACATAACTCCAGAGGCTTCTCCAACGTCACAGACATAACGCCAGAGGCTTCTCCAACGTCCGAGACATAACTTCAGAGGCTTCTCCAACGTCCCAGACATAACTCCAGAGGCTTCTCCAACGTCACAGACATAATGCCAGAGGCTTCTCCAACGTCCCAGACATAACGCTAGAGGCTTCTCCAACGTCCCAGACATAACTCCAGAGGCTTCTCCAACGTCCCAGACATAACTCCAGAGGCTTCTCCAACGTCCCAGACAAAACGTCAGAGGCTTCTCCAACGTCACAGACATAACGCCAGAGGCTTCTCCAACGTCCGAGACATAACTCCAGAGGCTTCTCCAACGTCCCAGACATAACTCCAGAGGCTTCTCTAACGTCCCAGACATAACTCCAGAGGCTTCTCCAACGTCCCAGACATAACTCCAGAGGCTTCTCCAACGTCGCAGACATAACGCCAGAGGCTTCTCCAACGTTCCACACATTACTCCAGAGGCTTCTCCATCGTCCAAGACATAACTCCAGAGACTTCTCCAACGTCCCAGACATAACTCAAGAGGCTTCTCCAACGTCCCAGACATAACTCCAGAGGCTTTTCCAACGTCACAGACATAATGTCAGAGGCTTCTCCAACGTCACAGACATAATGTCACAGGCATCTCCAACGTTCCAGACATAATGTCAGAGGCTTCTCCAACGTCACAGACATAATGTCACAGGCATCTCCAACGTTCCAGACATAATGTCACAGGCATCTCCAACGTTCCAGACATAATGTCAGAGGCTTCTCCAACGTCACAGACATAATGTCAGAGGCTTCTCCAACGTCCCAGACATAATGTCAGGGGCTTCTCCAACGTCCCAGACATAATGTCAGAGGCTTCTCCAACGTCCCAGACATAATGCCAGAGGCTTCTCCAACGTCACAGACATAACGCCAGAGGCTTCTCCAACGTCCCACACATAATGTCAGAGGCTTCTCCAACGTCCCAGACATAATGTCAGAGGCTTTTCCAACGTCCCAGACATAATGCCAGAGGCTTCTCGAACGTGACAGACATAACTTCAGAGGCTTCTCCAACGTCACAGACATAACGCAAGAGGCTTCTCAAACGTCCCAGACATAATGTCAGAGGCTTCTCCAACGTCCCAGACATAATGTCAGAGGCTTTTCCAACGTCCCAGACATAACTCCAGAGGCTTCTCCAACGTCCCAGACATAATGTCAGAGGCTTCTCAATCGTCCCAGACATAACGCAAGAGGCTTCTCAATCGTCCCAGACATAACGCAAGAGGCTTCTCCAACGTCACAGACATAATGTCAGAGGCTTCTCCAACGTCCCAGACATAATGTCAGAGGCTTCTCAATCGTCCCAGACATAACGCAAGAGGTTTCTCCAACGTCACAGACATAATGTCAGAAGTTTCTCCAACGTCCCAGATATAATGTCAGAGGTTTCTCCAACTTCCCAGGCATTATTGCAATATTATGGCACAGATTCATATTATGAAACTCTACATGAAAACTAGCATGACAACCTGAGGTAAAATCTGTACGATATGGCCGACATCATGTATTCTCTTCTTCATGGTGTGTGGTTTGTTAAATCGTCAAACATTTTCCTGGCATTCATGACCGTCGTCTTCGGGAAGTAGTTTGTATTCAGCAGCAAGAAAGGCAAAAGAAGCGTACGTGAAAATGGCGGCAAGGACATTGACGATGAAGGCCCAGCCGAGGTTGAGTGGGCCCGTGATATCTATTCTCTGTTGATTATAGGAGAAGACAACGTACTCGTTCCGCTGTAGATCATATACATAGTCCTTCCCCTTAATCCCCATCACCGTCCCAGACATAATGGCAAGGCTTGCTGTAACAGAGAAACAGATCATCAAACTCTTCGTCATCAACAGATAATTATACCTTTCGACATTATACTAAACCCTACTGTTACAGAGAATCGGAATTTGAAACTCATTGACATAAAACCAAGACCTCTTGTTAAAGAGAAATAGATTATCAAACTCTCAACATAATACAAGGGCCTGCTGTTACATAAAAACACATCATCGAATTCTTCGACATAAACAGAGGATAAAACTCTTCGACATAGTAGGCAGATAATCAAATCTTCGACATAGGCAGATTATCAAATAGTGCGACATAAACAGATTATCAAACTCTTCGACATAAACTGTTCCAAGGCTTGCTGTTACAGAGAAACAGAACATGGAACTGTACCATGTAAACATACCATAAAGCTCAAGCTCGGCATAATAAACAGATCATTAAACTCCTTATCATAAAACAGATAACTTAACTCCTCGACAAGAGGCTTGCTGTAAATGAGAAAAGCACCCAAACACAATCCTTGTAGCTTGATTACTGTTAAAGAGAAACACATCATCAAACGTCCAGACGAGTAATGAAGGAAAGTTACCGTAACACAGAAAACACTACAACACGTTATCACGTTCCCTAAACTATAGGTTAGCTCATTGTAAACGGCTTAATCACTCTAGTTCTCTGAGATAGAGGGGCTGATCTAATTAGATCAGATTATATTAGTGTTACTAAGACAAGTCTTATATTTTATTTATAGCAAAATATAAAGGTAGTGCAAACGTGTTCAAGTAAAGAGTAACAAACGTGTTCATGTAAAGAGTAACAAACGTGTTCATGTAAAGAGTAACAAACGTGTTCATGTAAAGAGTAAAAGCTCACCTGCAGAGAACGTACTGACAGCCAACAACATGAGCACGCACTTCCGATCGATAAACTTCCGGTAGGGGATGTCTTGTACCATGGACACAATGGTGACAATCATAGCGACAAACAGCAACACATACAGCAGCAGTGACATGACAGCGAAAGCCTGGGAGGCCGTGATAAAACCTGTAAACATGGAGATCACCATTTACTAGTTACTGAAAGCAGGATGTTCCTTCAAAACTAGTTCGATGTCACATAGTTTAATTTCTCCAGTGACTGCGTGTGTGTTCAGGTAAATATTTGTGTTCCGCTTTGGAATGAGAGTGTTCAATTTATCGTAATGGCACCACATTGTAATGTCAGTTACTACATTGTATATAGTACCCACATACGAATAATTATTACAATGTACTGACTGATTTTGTATTCGAGTTGTGTGGACAGGAGGGCTACATATATTTTTTATCAAAGGAACTTCAAAACTCATTCATAGATAATTGTTTTTCATTAATACGACGACACTAATGAACATACTTCTTTTTCATCCTTGTTATATACATTGTACATTGTTCTTCAGTCTCCTCGCCGCCTACCCCTACCCAGTAGTCCTCGAACGACTAAGATATCTGTTGCCAAACTGACGCTGGTGTTGGGTGGTCAGAGAGGATATAGGGACCACATCGTTAGTTAATGTTACGTGTTATTTAATGAATTACCAGCTGTAGTTCTGTAAAATCCTCCGTGACACCCACCACCAATGATACCAACACCTATACGAGCCTGGAATCGATACTACAGTGTACAACATACCGTACAGACACGCAGTGATAACGTGATACCATGAAATATTCATAGTGTGCATCATTAAATCGAACATGATTCTCTGCTCTTCATATGTACATGCAAAAAACGGACGAAAGACAAACAGATAATCAATATTGGCTGTACCATTGTGCAACGCAGATTCAAAATAGTGCTTTCAAGAAAATTTACCTCCGCGCGTGTTGGAAAATCGAACGTTTGGTGTTATTTACCGCGTGTTAAAGGTATTTATCCCGTGTTTATGTTACATGTATGTTATTTACCACGTGTTTATGTTATGTTATTTACCGAAAATTTAATATATTTACCGCGTGTTTACGTTGTGTTATTTACCGCGCGTTTATGTTATGACCTCGAGTTCAGGTTGTGTTATTTACCGCGTGTTTATGTTGTGACCGCGAGTTCAGGTTGTGTTATTTACCGCGCGTTTATGTTATGACCGCGAGTTCAGGTTGTGTTATTTACCGCGCGTTTATGTTATGACCGCGAGTTCAGATTGTGTTATTTACCGCGTGTTTATGTTGTGTTATTTACCGCGCGTTTATGTTATGACCGCGAGTTCAGGTTGTGTTATTTACCGCGTGTTTATGTTGTGTTATTTACCGCGTGTTTATGTAATGACCGCGAGTTCAGGTTGTGTTACATATGCATTTACCGCGTGTTTTTGTTGTGTTATTTACCGCGAGTTTATGTTATGACCGCGTGTTTATGTTGTGCTATTTACCGCGTGTTTATGTTGTGTTATTTTTCGCGAATTTAAGGTTTTTATCGCGTGTTTATGTTATGACCCCGTGTTTATGTTGTGTTATTTACCGCGTTTACGTTGTGCTATTTACCGCGTGTTTATGTTGTGCTATTTACCGCGTTTACGTTGTGTTATTTACCGCGTGTTTATGTTGTGCTATTTACCGCGTGTTTATGTTGTGTTATTTACCGCGTGTTAATGCTGTGTTATTTACCGCGTGTTTATGTTATGATATTTACCGCGTGTTTACGCTGTGTTTTTTACCGCGTGTTTATGTTGTGTTATTAACCGCGTGTTAATGTTGTGTTATTTACCGCGTGTTTATGTTGTGTTATTTACCGCGTGCTTATGTTGTGTTATTTACCGCGTGTTTACGTTGTGTTATTTACCGCGTGTTTACGTTGTGTTATTTACCGCGTGTTAATTTTTTGTTATTTACCGCGTGTTTATGTTGTGTTATTTACCGCGTGTTTATGTTATGACCGCGTGTTTATGTTGTGTTATTTACCGCGTGTTTATGTTGTGTTATTTACCGCGTGTTTATGTTATGTTATTTACCGCGTGTTTATGTTGTTTTGTTTACCGCGTGTTTATGTTATGTTATTTACCGCGTGTTTACATTGTGTTATTTACCGCGTGTTTATGTTGTGTTATTTACCGCGTGTTTACGTTGTGTTATTTACCGCGTGTTTATGTTATGACCGCGTGTTTATATTGTGTAGTTTACCGCGTGTTTATGTTATGTTATTTGCCACGTGTTTATGTTGTGTTATTTACCACGTGTTTATGTTGTGTTATTTACCGCGTGTTTACGTTGTGTTATTTACCGCGTGTTTACGTTGTGTTATTTACCGCGTGTTTACGTTGTGTTATTTACCGCGTGTTTATGTTTTGTTATTTACCGCGTGTTTATGTTGTGTTATTGACCGCGTGTTTATGTTATGACCGCGTGTTTATGTTGTGTTATTTACCGCGTGTTTATGTTGTGTTATTTACCGCGTGTTTATGCTGTTTTATTTACCGCTTGTTTGTCAAGGGGCAAATATTGGGGTCGAGGGGCCAAGATTGGGTCCTATATTGGAAATGATATGCTTTATTCAATTTATTGTATCGTACATGTAGTTATAAATCCCAGAAAAAATATCTAATTTTACAAGAATATAGAATTTTAATGTTTTAATATATTAGTATTGAATTCATTTCAGTTTCTCATTAAATGCAAGAAATTGGAAAATAAATACTTATTCAAAGTTTTCACGTGTTTGAAGTCTAAATTAGTTATATATATATATATATATATATATTTGTCATATCAATGACTTTAAACACTAACGTCCTTTTCAAAACGTTTTTCTATCATGTGATTATCATTTGTTTACAAATAGCATAGATCTACATATTGATACACTTGGAAACATTTAACAACGTAAGGCCTAACGGTAAGTGTCTGACTTCTCACAAAAGAAAGTTACAAACGGTTTCCTTGACCTTTGAATCAGTGACCTTGACCTCTTAAACATTGATTTCTGGTCAGTTGACTTCTTATTTTAATTCTGATCAACTTTGTTCATAATGCCATAACAAAATATTCATCTGTGAAAAGATCTAAAATTTGACTTTGACCTTTGACACATTGACCTTGATGTCCGATTAGGTGTCTTGTATGATTCTGACCAACTTTGCTTTACAATGTCATTACAAAATTTCAACAGTTAGAAGTTATACAATTTGAACTTGACCTTTGACACGGTGACCTTGACCTTTGACCTCACTATTTCTGTGAACTAAACACTTGACAAGTTTCACATTACTCTGATAAACCCCCTAATTTTACCCAAAAGCTCCTATATAAACTTCTATATAGCCATTTTAACCCGTCTCCAAGGGGGAACCTGAAGTCAAGTAGGGGCTTGAAATTCGCGATTTCCCTGAAGCACATAAAACCTTTCTACCTTGGAAGAGTACTTCATTCTTAAGAAGAAGATTGTTAAAATTTGAGCCAATTTTGAGCCCTGGGGGACATGAAATTCACAATTTTGGTTAAGCACATTAAGACCTTTCCGTTTATGAAGAGTATTTGATTTCATCATGTCTTGGCCTGGAGAAGAAGATTTTTGAAGTTTTAACTTATTTGACCCATTTTAGCCCCTTTGTCTCAGGCAGGCAATACGCAGGAAATCGCGGTATGCATTTATTCATTTTATTTATATATGGAAAAGTTTGGAAATCTTAAAAATGACTTATGTAAGTCATAACTGTATGACTGTTTTTGTTGATAACCCTAACATTTGTCGGCTGTTTGATCCTTTAACCCTACCATATGTCGGCTGTTTGATCCTATTACCCTACCATTTGACATTGACCTTATACAAACTACCATTTAACCTTGACCCTATAACCCTATTATTTGGCCTTGACGCTATAAAACTACCATTTAACCTTGACCCTAAAAGCCTACCATTTGACCCTGACCGTATATTATTACCATTTGTCGGCTGTTCCCATGCGTCACACGCCCAATAGGCAGGCTCCTTTACCATGAGACATCTGGACCATAGGCCGCCGTGGATACCCTCACGAACATGTAACCACGAAGGGGTAGCAAACGCTATCACGAAACATAGGAAGCCACACAGAAACAGCGCAGCCGCAGTGATTAGTTTCCGGGTGAAGAATGTCGTATCCATTATCGAGACTTTGGTCGAAGGATGTTGTTGTCATCATCGAAATCTACAAACGGTAACAATATATAAGCATTAATGGTGGTTTATATGCAATGGTAATACAGACCGTGGCTTACTTACTTAGAACATCATGTCTCAATGTAACTAGTTCCTATTTGATTTCCATTCTATATGCGTTTAGAAAATAGGGACCGCGCTGGCCCGACATTCTACCACTAGCCCACCACTTCTGGACCGCGCTGGCCCGACATTCTGCCACTAGCCCACCACCTCTGGACCGCGCTGGCCCGACATTCTGCCACTAGCCAACCACCTCTGGACCGCGCTGGCCGAGTGGTTAAGGTGTCCCGGCATTCTGCCACTAGCCCTCCATCTCTGGATTGCGAGTTCGAAACCAACGTGGGGCAGTTGCCAGGTACTGACCGTAGGTCGGTGGTGTTTCTCCGGGTACTCCAGCTTTCCACCACGTCATAAACCTGACACGTCCTTAAATGTCCATGGCTGTTAATAGGACGTACAACAGAAATAACCAAACCATATAAATCAATTCCTAAGAATCTTTTAACATACTGTAACATAAAATATTTATTATGATACCTTAACATGGTTTGTAGATTATAACACCTATATAAACATCATATCTAGAAGCATAGGTATGTTTGCAGTCCATTCCTAGCGTCAAGGTTTTCCCCTTCTAGAAGTGATGGGTGGAATATAGATCTAAATACAATATATGGAATATAAGTTATTGAACGCACTACGTCGATCATACGATCTTACCGCATGGTGCTGATCATTGTCAGAACACACACAATATCTGTGGTATACATTTATAACATCTAAACACATTGTGCAAAACGCAACCCCCGTTTACAGCATATAGTTACAGGTTTATTTTTGTATATATACATATATAATGCATATGGTTCAACCACTTATCAGTCACAATATATACTAGTAGATTATCAACATTGTGAGAGATACGTGTGGACACATATCCACAGGCTGTGAACACATACTGGCATGCAATAGGGCTGGGTTGTTCAAAACTTTTAGTCATGGTATCAACTTTTAGTCATGGTATCAACTTTTAGTCATGGTATCAACTTTTAGTCATGGTATCAACTTTTAGTCATGGCATCTGAACAAATTATTCTGTCAACATATGAGTTAAATAATGAAAATGTTGCAGGCTGATCATCCTCGATATCCAGGGGGGGGGGGGGGTCGATCACCTACGCTCTCTACACCCCTGTCACAATCCTCGATATCCAGGGGGTTACAATCACCCACGATTTCTACACCACTCGAATCATCCTCGATATCCAGAAGGTTACGATCGCCTACGCTCTATACACCCCTGTCCCCATCCTCGATATCCAGGGGGTTACGATCACCTACACTCTCTACAACACTGGAATACACCTTCCATCGGGTCTATTTAGCGAATGTCTAATTTTCGTTATGTTCGGGACAACACTCCATCGCGAAAAGTAAAGTATCGCTTAAAATTGGTTTAGTCATACATTTTGAGGATACAGTACAAGAAGAAACCATTAGGTGCAAAATGGTTGGTAAAACTGTATGATCCTCAAAGCACGACTTGATGTAACTTTAGTGGTCCTATAATGGTATATGGTTGTGCTACTGTAGCCTTCTAGATTACATTTGATGCAATACCTGAGTGTTTTCAATAAAAAATAATTGTTCATAACTCATGTTCTGTGTTGTATATGATATATACGCTAAATTACTAATTGAACATAGATCAAGGCTAAAAATAAACTACGCTAAATATACAACCTGAAATTTTGTACAGAAATCGCGAAATTAGGCAAACGCTGAAAAAATCGATAACGGTGTGCGTCACCTTGTTGACGACGCAAGAAGACTGCTTCGCCCTTTTGATACACACCAAAAGAATCCCGTAGTCACATAATGGTAAAAATTAACAAGCTTTAAACTCAGTTGCGGCTCTTTCATAATTTTTAAACGACAGGAATACAGCCTTGCGATTGGTCAGGTTTTTTCACTTGAGCGTGCCTTGAGTTTTACCACGACATATTCCAGAGGTGTAGAGCATGTATGTGCTCGTAACCCCTGGATGTCGAGGATGCAGGCTTGTATGTAATATCAAACCTATGCACATTTTGCAATCAACTTATGATTGTATTTTTTAATACGACAGAAAGGCTATTTGTTCTTATGTTGTTCAAACTTGTCACCTTTTGGAAAACCAGTTCCAGTGTATATCTAACATAACCCTATCTGAACATGTATTGGTCATGTTCCACAAGAACAAGTGGATTAATTCAAGAAAAAAATAATCAATGCATGCTGAAACACTTATACATGTATGTGGATTATCATTCTGTTGTATATATATAATTTTTTAAGACTCGTATATTATATCATAAACATAAATACCATAAGTTGTTACAGAACTCACCAATATCTACTTAGTCGATTATGGGGGGATAAGAACACATGGATGCCAGCAAACATAACGTGCAGATTTTTACTGATATGCATACTGCATGTAATATGTAAACCCAACATACAATATACGCGTTCATATGCTTTGTGAGTTAAAACATTATAAGTAAACAGATTGCAAAACTGGTAGTAAATTTTCATGTATTTTAAGGAAATTATCTAATCTCAATTATGAAATTTTGATAATATATACCCGCTGATAATTGCTGAAACCTTTTTCTCCCTAAAGCAGTGTGTTCGTGGCTAGCTGGTCTAATGAACCCGGCTCGGCGGCCGGTAGTGATGCCGACTGCCATATCGATTATTTGTTAGGCGTAAATAACATGGCCACGGACACGTGTGATCACAAAATGGACACGGAACCAACATATTAGTGGCTCTAGCTATGCCAGACTGGTCAGAGCTGCTGTAAAATTATAGTAATAAAGACTTGCTAACCCTACAGATTGACAAGCAATACATTTGTCAGGAAGCCAACTGTATGTTTCAAATGTATACATATTGCATGAATGAATGAATGACGACAAAGACAATAGACAATATGACGACTGCAACCGTAGCTCCCTTACTTACCCCGCAGAAGGCACTAGGTGTACTTCCGGTGTCACCACAACAACAGGGGTCGGTTGATCTCCATCCACTCCTTCGACGTTCATCAGACTCGATACCTCACAGGATTCCGTTGCACGTACAATCTAACGTCGGGAACGATTTCGGGAAGCATATTTATCGATTTGTGTTGCTATGTCAACGACTCCGGGGCATAGCATAGTATCTTTGTAGACGGAATTCCACCAAATATAGCAGCCGACAAAATGATCACGCATTAACGCTCAGTGAACACCTGTTTGCATTTATAAAACACTTATTTCTACGATTAGGTTTAATGTTTGAGCTGTGTATCCATTTCACGTCAAGTTCATCAACGGACAAAGAGACTACACGGTACAAGACCAGGTTTTCTTCCTTATTTCAAAGCGTGAGCTTAAAGAGGCATCATGGTAAAACTATATTTTTTATGCTTATTTTGAATTATTGTATATATGAATTAATTGTGGAAAATTAATGGGTGATTTACGCTGAAATATATGCTCTCAAAAACTAATACTTAAAAAAGAGAATCACTATTTGTTGATCAACGATTTGGACATGTAGATTTTTTGCGTCACATATGATAACGCATGCGCATAACAAGCTACAATGTTCACCGGTAAACAAAACATGGCTATCCGCGTGACCTACATTTAACTACCAAGCGAAAAGTAGTCGAATGGTCAAACTATAACGTAAGGATTATATTACGGAAGCATAATGAGGGATGGGAAATATTCAAGGGAGAAACTAACAACCCAACTGTTTTCATGTTACAGTTTTCCTTTGTGTAGGCGGTGACACAGCTTTGATTTGGTTTTGGGGCCTCCCAAGGGAAACCTCTTTCATTCTTCTGTTACATGAATGCATTTGTAAAACTTAAAAGTGTGTTTTGTAATATTCTCTTTACAATATTCCAGTAAAATGGCATTACTGAATTATATTGCTGACGAAAGAGACCTTTTCACATACAATATGAGGGCAGGGGTCACTTGTTTACGTTGTAAAACACCGGTATAGGTGCGATTGAGGTTTAATGTATAAGCTTACGGCTTCAATTTGGACAAAATGAATAAATTCATGTCATCATGCGCGGGGAAAAATGCTTGTCATACCTAATCTATAAAATACGGATGGTATAGATATTATCGGGTTTGGAGTCATTAATTTAAAAAAAAATCATATACATGTATGTCCTATGCCTGCAGTTGTGTTGAAAATAATGTCAACGAACCTTTTTTACATTAGACTCCCCCGGGATGCCCCTTTAATTGTTTATTTTGAACCAAATTAGATTTTCATTTAAATTGAAAACACCAAAACGTTGATGTAAAAATAATAATAATTCGCTTATTTTAATGATGTGTCGATATTTTATCGAAATAAAACCTATACGATTAACAACAGCAACAACGACAACAACAACATCAGCCATAACAAAAGCAGTAGCAGCAACAACAACAACAAAAACAATGACAGTATCAGCAACAACGACGACCACAACAGCAGCAACAACAACGACGACAACAACAGCAACAGCATCATCAGCAATAAAAGCAGCATCAGCAACAACAACAGCAAGAGCAACAATAGCAACAACACCAACGAAAACAGCATAAACAGCAGCAGCATGAACAGCAGCAGCAGCAGCAACAACAGCAACATGTTACATGTATATATATATATATAAACTTTATTTATTTTACAACAATTATGAAACAAGCTATACAACTTATATTAATCACTCTTGTTGGCCCGAATGTTTGCGCGCGGGGGGGGGGGGGGGGTGTCTTATTGTGGGAGGAAACCGGAGTACCCGGAGAAAACCCACGTGGTCGGGCAGGTGACCCCGTACCTTTTCACGTCCGATCGGGGAATCGAACCCCGGCCGCCTTGGTGAAAGGCAAGTGCGCTATCCACTGCACCACCCGACCACCCTACATGTTACATGTAGCTTTCCATAGTCGTTAACACCAAGAACTACACATACTCATAACTTGAACAGTCGCTTCTAACTGGCGCGAAATACATTTAAATTCCTTGAAAAAAAACGACCAATTATATTCCGTCTTTTCAATATCAACTCTCTGTGGAAAGCCTACCAAAGTGATATGCCATGGAGTTAAATTTAAATTTAGTGACGTTAAAATTATATATGATTACGTCAACACTTGGAACGTCTGAATGACCCATGTGTAGGTAAATAGCAAATATTTGAAGAAACGCAGCACATTTGTTCGCCTCCATTTTCCATCCTTATGTTTTCTCTTCTCATCCGGGTTCCCATTACATAATAATTACATAACATAGATCCGGTCACCGGTTAAGCTTTCCGGAAATTATAAAAGCGGATTAAAAATTAATTTTTCATTTCTAAATCATAATATTGGATTTGAATACGACAATAAATGTAATTAAATGTGTTTTCTCCGTATTCTACCCTTTATCTGCCAATACCAATAATACAACACATGAGTTTGGTGTGGTTGTTGTTGTGTCATAACAATATGGTTATTTAACATGCATTTTAACATCAATTCTGGTATGAACGCAAATATGTTATATTCATATTGCAAGGAGCTTGCTTGACTTCATGTGGTATCTTGATGTAACGCATTTGCTTAAATGCTGAAAAAGGCAATTATGTCACTACGTACAATACATGTTTATTTTTTAAAGTAGTACTTCAATGCTTAAATTACAACAATTATCAACGGTAGGTTTTTAGTAAGATGTACTGTTTTTATTTACATTAAAAAGTATAAAATAAGTTAACTTTCAACAACGCAAGGTTTCAACAACAGTATTTTGTGTCAAGCGTCAAAGAATGTGTTACATTGAATTTCTTTGAACCTCTTACAACGCGAAACCGAAGCTTGAAATACCCCCAAAATGAAGACCATGTACAATTTTGTGAATACAGCTGTACTACACTCAATATTCAAGACATTTTCCCCATTTTCTTCTAACAAATAAATTGAATAAAATGCTGCATAGAGCTTTGATAGACCCTGGTTTTACTCTGTCAGATTAGGAGGTAATTGAAATTTGCCTTATTTACGTACAAACATTGTAAGCTTTGAAATTTGGGATGGGAGTTACTTCCCCTGTCACACTCTTTCTGGTTTCAAGTCGTAAAATAGCTTGGAGATACATGTCTGTACATGTATATAACAAATATTACAAGAAATGCAATGTAGTCCCTTTTTGCAGTATCTATACGAATGGGACCACCTAATTGTTTTGTTTTTGTTTTTGTTACAAATATGGTGTGAGTATGAAGTTACTTGATCATTGCATTACCATCTAATGGGTCCCTTTCCCCCAGTGAAATGATTCGTGTGATCCACTTTTATTTCAAAGGCACCGTTAAGACTCACCGCAGATACATGTATTAGATTTTTATTATTGAACTATTGTTTTTGTTTTGTCCGGGAACACTCCTGACCAACAATAGATAATGAGGTGAATGGTCATGTATATGTTTCGAAAAGAGTTCCAAAAATAAGATTCATATTACAAATAATAATAATGATTAATAACAAGTACTAATTGTAATGGGGGGCCATTACAAAAGTCTCCTGAACATCCGTCGTTCGGTCCGCAGTGCTGAAATACATGTACAAACCAAATCTCATGAAAATCGGACAATATTTAATTTTTGACCAATAAGAAGCCCGGAAATGGCGGTCATTTTGATGAATAACGAAACCAAAGTTATGATGTTGTTCCTAGAATCATACCAATGCACAATGTAGAGACGAGTCGATGCAAGACCATTCCACGTAATGAAATCGGACAAAATCAGAAGCCTCCTTTTGGCGGCCATTTTGTTTAATATAAAAATTGTCTTCGCAATTGTGTTCCTGATATCAGACAACACAATTGCGAAGATAATTTTCACCAAATCGGAGAATATAGATTTTTTGACCAATCAGAAGCGTCCTAGAAAATGGCGGCCTTTTTAAATGACGTCATGTGACGAATACATATGTGAAGTTCCATTGAAATCTGTCTTATAGTTCCTGAGATCATCCACGGAAACCAAACGGCGGAAGAAGAAGAAGAGGAAGTAGAAGAAGAAAAGGAGTAAGACCAATAAGTCCCCCAAACAAATGTTTGGTAGACTTATTTGTTTTACTTAATAACTTACTTTGCACTTAATAAGTACTAGTTGCACTGGGGAACCATTACAGAAGTTCCCCAGTCCGGTCCGCAGTGCTGAAATACATGTAGCCAGGTGTAACAAACAGGTACGTCACCCGTTCCTGTCCTTGTGCGCGCTAGCACAATTACATACAGGTAACACGGACTTCTGTCCGTGTCACCTGACCACCATCACGTGGTCGGGGCTAAGCCTCGGCTACATGTGGTGAGTAGTGTCACTCTGGAAGCACCCGTTGACAAGTACAGATGTGGTACTGGTCAAAGCAGCGTAACACATATTCGGTACTAAGTTGTCATATGTACTTGTATCCGTAGTGAGTAAGATGGGTGAGAGAAATGAATAGGAATGAGTCCAGAATGCGAGTGCCGAGTGAAAGGTAGTAACGTTGTTACATTAATATTTTCATACGTGTAGGTTATCCCTTCATTGGAAATAAACCTGAAATAAACCTGAATCAATATACTACCAAAGTCTTCGACTTAATTGTGATCGAGGGGCGATGGCTTACAGTGGCGCCCAACGTGGGGCCAGTGGGAGTGCACCTTGGGCCGACAATCTCAGTGCAGTAGACTGGAAGCGGGAACAACAGGTTGATGAGGATATCGCGAGGGTTTCATACCTGCGGAGAACCGGTTTCCATCCCAGGGGGAAAACACTCTGGAATGAGTCCCCATATGTACAGAAACTCGTGAGAACTTGGAATAGGTTGTGTTTGCGGAACGGAGTTCTGTATAGAACCGCTTCTCTGGATGGTCAGAAAGTACAACAGATTGTCTTACCAAAGCAATACCATTCCCTAGCCCTAAAGGGTGTGCATGACGATGTTGGTCATCAGGGAAAGGAGAAAACACTTTGGTTGGCAAGGCAACGCTTTTACTGGCCAGGTCTGGAGAAGGATGTAAACACAAAAGTTGAGACATGTGGGCGCTGTATAAGGCGCAAGACACCAGTCCGACCCGCTGCTGAACTGGTTCCCATTCAAGCATCCAGACCCCTTGAGTTAGTTTGTATTTACTTTCTCACTCTGGACAAATCCTCGAGTGGCTTTGAGAAGATTCTAGTTATCACTGATCATTTCACCAGGTATGCTCAGGCAGTGCCTTGTCGAAACGAGAGGGCACTAACAACAGCTAAGGCGCTATATGAACATTCCATTGCCTACTACAGCTTTCCTGAGCATTTACATAGTGATCAGGGTAGGAACTTTGAGAGTCAGGTTATACGTGAGCTTTGTAGGATTGCTGGAGTGAAAAAACCAGGACCACCCCGTATCATCATATGGGGAATGGCTCGGCAGAGCGGTTTAATCGAACCCTCCTAAGGATGCTGGCAACCCTGGAGGAGGAGAAAAAACGTGACTGGAAACCTTACCTAGCCCCCATGGTCCAAGCCTACAACGCAACCAAGAGTGATGCCACGAGCTATTCGCCCCATTTCTTAATATTTGGGTGGCACCCTCGGTTGTCGGTTGACGCCTTTCTTGGCATTGAGCCTGACCCGCAGGGAGCAGTTGATCCAACCACCTTTGTAGATAAACTACGAGATAGGATGGATTTTGCGTATAAGGTGGCACGCCAAGTCGCATTTAAAAAAACTGCTTGGAACAAAGACCGGTACATTGTATGATAGGTCAGTTCGGGAGTCAAAGGTTGAGATTGGAGACCGCATCCTGGTAAGGAAGATAGGTCTGAAAGGTCGAAGCAAGCTAGCTGATAGGTGGGAACAGGAACCCTACCTGGTCATAAACCAACCAGATAGTGTTATTCATGTATATGAGGTTGCACGCGAAACGGGAAAGGGGCCCAATAAATCGAGAACCCTTCACCGTAATATGCTGCTCCCTTTCACCTCCATGCCAATGGAGGGGGTTCCCCCTAGCAAGCCTGACCGTAAGGGCAAGTCTAAAGGCAAGTTTGTGGTTCTGAATGATAAGGACCCTGAGACCACCTCAACATCTACAGACTCTGACTCGGAGTCTGTGTACTCTCCTGTAAGGCTAAGGCATTCCGGCCGACGACGGAGAAACCCTGTGATAAACGACACGGCTGGTTCCATGGTCGATGACCGAGAGGTGATCGAGAATATCGAGACCACTGGGGCACTGGAGACAAGTGACCCAGGACCGAGTCAGGTTTTTGAGGTAGAATCTAGTGATGACACCTTAAGGGGGTCAATATATGATTATACTCAGGAACCTGTCCAGCCCGACACCTCCGCTGAGCTGAGTGCTGGAGATCCCATGGATATCAGTGTGCAACCACGACGGTCTAACCGGGAGCGAAGACCTCCTGACCGTTTAGGTACTTGGGTTTACTCATCGCGCGCTGCAGTGACAGAGTCTGAGATATAGATATATGTGATAAGACACCTGATTAGACATACAGTTGGACTTTATTTATAAGCCAATTTTAGCAATAATGAAACATTTTCTTATTTATCCCTTGTGTTCTGTAAAGCCAGAAATCCAGCTGGTAGGGGGACCCCAAACCTCAGGATGGCTGTGCAGTGTTAATGTGATTTAGCAGTCAATAATTATTTAATCATATTGATATTTTATATATCCGTTTTAAGTTTTAAGTAGGATATTGTTAAGGTAACCTTGTCAAGATAGTAATCACAGTAGTGTATGGTAGGGGAGTCCCCAACTGTACAGCTGTATTGCGTTGTCCTGATAGTGTAAAATTCTACTTGTGAAGGTAGGAAGTTAGCTGTATCACGGGAAGCTGACCTATATTTTCCCAAAGAGCTGGGATTTATAACCTGTAATGCGTTGGTCTTTACAGAAAAGACGCATAGGTGACGCTAGAGCTCTGTGTAATCTGTATAAATTGCACTTGTTGGTTAGTATATAAACCCTTGTAATGTAGTAAATTCCTGAGCTGAGCTGGTGAGAGTTTATCTAATATTGTTTAGGAATATTAAGATCCTTCTCAATGGATAGCTTTAACGCTACTGGTTCTGGAACAGTAGCTTCAGTAGCTTTCAGATTTATAATATTGTCTGAGGAGTGCTAGGGAAATGCCAGGAGACATTTTATAAAGAGGGGGAGTGTGTAACCAGGTGTAACAAACAGGTACGTCACCCGTTCCTGTCCTTGCGCGCGCTAGCACAAATACATACAGGTAGCACTGTCCGTTCACCTGACCACCATCACGTGGTCGGGGCTAAGCCTCGGCTACATGTGGTGAGTAGTGTCACTCTGGAAGCACCCGTTGACAAGTACAGATGTGGTACTGGTCAAAGCAGCGTAACACATATTCGGTACTAAGTTGTCATATGTACTTGTATCCGTAGTGAGTAAGATGGGTGAGAGAAATGAATAGGAATGAGTCCAGAATGCGAGTGCCGAGTGAAAGGTAGTAACGTTGTTACATTAATATTTTCATATTTATAGGTTATCCCTTCTTTGGAAATAAACCTGAATCAATATACTACCAAAGTCTTCGACTTAATTGTGATCGAGGGACGATGGCTTACATACATGTACAAACCAAATTTAATGAAAATCGGGCGATATTTAAATTTTGACCAATTAGAGGCCCGGAAATTACGGCCATTTTGTAGAATCGCAAAATCGTAGAGTCATTGCACAAAATCATAATAAACTTGAACGAAATCAAACAACATCTATATTTCGACAAATCAGAAGCCAGAAAATATCGGCCATTTTGTTTAATCACAAAACAAAAGTGAGGGTCATATTCGTAGAGTTATATCACACTTACATTTCGGACAATATCTAAATTTCGACCAATCAGAAGCCTCCTATTGGCGGCCATTTCGTTTAATCGAAAATGGACTTCTTCATTGTGTTCCTGAAATCAGACAACACCTACATACCAACTTTCATCGAAATCATAGAATATCGATTGTTCGACAAATCATAAGCGTCCTAGAAAATGGGCAGCCATTTTGAATGACGTCATGAGACATACCAATTCACATGTATGCCAAGTTTCATTGAAAACCGTCTGATAGTTCACGGAAACCAAATTGCGGACCTAACAAGTACTACTTGTAATGGGGACAATTACAGAAAAACTCAAAACCCCCGCAGTCCGGTCAAGCAATGCTGAAATACTTGTACATACCATTTCATGAAAATCGGACGATATCTAAATTTAGACATATCAGAGTCCAAGAAATTTTGTTGCATCGCGAAAGCGAAGTTACATATTTGCTCGTAGAGTCATAACACACCTATATACCAAATTTGAACGAAATCGGACAATATCTAAATTTCAACTAATCAGAAGCCAGTATATGGCAGCCATTTAGATGCATGAACGCGAAAAAGTAGTTGATTGCTCTTGGTGCACCCATACCTATACTCATGTAAAGTTTTACCAGAATCCGTCTGATAGTTCCTTAGAACAACTGCGGAAATCATTGGCGGCAGAAGAAGAACAAGAAACGGAGTGAAACCAGTAAGTCCCCAACTTCGTTTGGGGGACTTAATATGAGTATGTTCATTAGTGTATTTACTTGTTATGGCTGACAATGATGACTAGGTTATCATTTTGAGGACTTGATGACATAACAAAATTCATTATCTGTCGTTTATTCTGTGGCTATGATAAATCTAAAAAACAATATCTGACTGTACCATTTTTACATTAAATGATTCTTTACCCACAAAAAATGATTCAAGTTGTATAGCATTATTTTGATAATTTGGTCATGTACTGTATTAGGTACATTCATTTTAGATTCCACCTGGTTCATTTAGCTAATGCACATATGCTGTTTATTTTAATAGTTTGGTCCATTAGCATAGTTAGAGACACGCAAACATACATGACCGAATCGAATTTAATAAATGAATGGTAATATTGACATCTTGTTTTAATAAATGAATGGTAATATTGACATATTGTTTTAAAATACATTCATAAATGCATTCAATGTGGACATTTCCCCTATTTGTTATTTGTGAAAAACAAAAAAAAAGAACAATACCGAAGCGTCAACAAAACTCCAAATCGATTAAACAAGGGGCAAAATATGAAAAAGGAAAGAGTTACATGGAGACCCATGTAAAAGTACAAGAGAGTAAGACCAGGTGTTCCGGAAGAGTAAGCGTCTTCTGCTTCATCGGCGACACCCGCCATGTTCATTAGTAAATCATGGTCACATCCAAGTAACCATCAAGTTCTCAAAATGAGAACTGAGTCATCATTGTCAATCATAACAAGTAAATACACTAATGAACATATTCAAAACCGTCCATCATCATATCAAATAAAAGTACAGAATATTTCTAAATGATACAAAGATGGTGACCATAAAACTCATAGTTCTGAGAAACTCTCATATCCCGGTGTTGTTAAATTTGTTTTTCAGCTGTCGACACCGATCATAACTCCTCTAAATAACGTCCATCAGAAGTGTGATTGAACTTGGTCGAGCGCTTTAGGCATTTTAACTTGTAACCAATACTATTTGTTGTCGTTATTGCACGGAAACAAAGTGTGGCAGACAGACGGAAAGACAGATGGACGGACGGACAAACCCAAACTAATACCCCCGCTTTCGATCAAAATATTGACGATCAATATAGATTTGCCTGTGACCTTGGATTTTACCCTTAACCATGACCAATACCCTCAACCATATAATCAGGTGTAAATATGAATTAAATGCGTTTTCGTCATATCTGAACCTGTACACAAGTTTTATACTTAAAAAAGCACTAGCACTGCTTGTAAATCGCCGATATTGTGTGAAAAGCTCAAAAGCATCTTTTCACTGAACGTCCGGATTGTCGAGGAGAATTTTAGCCTAGATTTTCAACTGTGAATGACGAGATATTGAAGATGAAGTGAACAGTTACCAAACTAATGATTTTAATGAGTACATTAGTTTATTAAGCCCCGACTTAAGAGCGGTTTTGGTAACTTTACTGCTGATTTTATTATTGTTAACAGGGTATTCGGTAACAGAAGTCGGTTTGTCGTCATAACCCTTTCCTATTATATAGAGCTATACAACATATGTGTGTGTCGAGTACTGTACCTGTTGGATAGGCCGCTCATTCAAATTCACCGGCTCGACTTGGTGGGAAAACGACTCCACCGAGAAGACGCGTGCCAAAATGTACCAAAGAAGTGCCGCCATTAAACTATCCTGGGTAAAATCCGAATAGATTAATTTCATGTTGAACCACATAGAATCAGGAAAGTGCAAAGTTGCTGGCGAAAAATAATGCCTATTAGATTCGAGTTTTTGATACTACAATTCTAGAATTTGTATTGTTGATACATAAAAATGCATTGAGTCGATACTAAAACTTGTATTGAGTCGATGCATAAAATTGTATTGTTGATGCATAAAGTTGTAATTTCGAAACATAAAGTTGTTTTGTCGATACATAAAGTTGTATTGAGTCGATGCATAAAATTGTATTGTTGATGCATAAAGTTGTAATTTCGAAACATAAAGTTGTTTTGTCGATACATAAAGTTGTATTATCGTTACATAAAGTTGTATTGTCCATACATAAAGTTGTATTATCGATACATAAAGTTGTATTGTCCATACATAAAGTTGTATTATCGATACATAAAGTTGTATTGTCCATACATAAAGTTGTATTGTCCATACATAAAGTCGTATTGTCCATACATAAAGTTGTATTGTCCATACATAAAGTCGTATTGTCCATACATAAAGTGGTATTATTCATACATAAAGTTGTATTGTCCATACATAAAGTCGTATTGTCCATACATAAAGTCGTATTGTCCATACATAAAGTCGTATTGAGTCGGATACATAAGTTGTATTGTCGATACCTAAAGTTGTATTGTCCATACATAAAGTCGTAGTGTCTATACATAAAGTCGTATTGTCCATACATAAAGTTGTATTGTCCATACCTAAAGTTGTATTGTCCATACATAAAGTTGTATTGTCCATACATAAAGTCGTATTGTCCATACATAAAGTCGTATTGTCCATACATAAAGTTGTATTGTCCATACATAAAGTTGTATTGTCCATACATAAAGTCGTATTGTCCATACATAAAGTCGTATTGTCCATACATAAAATTGTATTGTCCATACCTAAAGTTGTATTGTCCATACATAAGTTGTATTGTCGATACCTAAAGTTGTATTGTCCATACATAAAGTTGTTTTGTCCATACATAAAGTCGTATTGTCCATACATAAAATTGTATTGTCCATACATAAAGTTGTATTGTCCATACATAAAGTCGTATTGTCCATACATAAAGTCGTATTGTCCATACATAAAGTTGTATTGTCCATACATAAAGTCGTATTGTCCATACATAAAGTCGTATTGTCCATATTGTCCATACATAAAGTCGTATTGAGTCGGATACATAAGTTGTATTGTCGATACCTAAAGTTGTATTGAGTCGAAACATAAAGTTGTATTGAGTTGGTACATAAATTTGTATTGAGTAGAATGTCGGGACACCTTAACCGCTCGACCACGCGGAGTCGACCTACATAAAAATAAGGGCTCATTCCCCGAACACCAACTCTGGTAACTTGAAAGAAAGGTGTTTATATAGGAAATCTTTTGAAGTTTAAGTTTTAGTCTGTTTCAACTAAGAATGTCAACTCATTTAATTTGTAGATATAATACTTAAGTCAGTAATGAAATTAATAAAATATTTTCATATTAAACAGCTTTAAGTAATAGAAAATGATTAATAAATATTATCATTTAAAAATTAAATAAATGGAAAATAATAATTAAATTACATTACTTGAAAATAATTTGAAATATTTAAAGCATATTGGTAATAAAATAAAGTTTCTATTCATACATTGTACATGTTATAATAATACATGTTTAATACAGCACATTATTAGACATCAGTATTTTAACTGAAAACCATTAAATGAAGATGACATAAAAACGCACAATAACAGATAATATTAAACTGATGTCACACAAATTAAACACAAATCTGTACAAGTTTAACTTATATATTCTGTAATGAAAATTAGGCATTTGACAGGGTTCGGCATGTAGGTCTTTTGTATCAATTTTTCAAAAATTGATTTTAAAAGGAACATTATTTGAGTGGTTTATAGCTTAATTATCTGACAGAAAACCAAACGGATATAATTGATGGATACCAATCAAACACTTAATCTATATCTGCAGGAGTTCCTCAAGGATCTGTTCTTTGGACCTTTTAATGTATATCATGTATATATTGATATAACAGCTGACGTAACCTTGTTTACAGTTGATACTTCTCTATATGTTATTGCAGATAGTGATGAAGCCCTTAATACACATGCTGATATACTAAATGATGATCTTTCATCAATCCCTGTTGGGCTAAACAATGAATGGCAAATTATTTCTAATCCAACTAAAACAGTAGCATTAACTTTTACTCTAAGCTTTCTAATCCACATCCTGCTCTTTTCTTTAATAACCATACTATAACGCAGCATGATCGCCACAAACATATTGTTTCTATATATGGGTGATCTTTTAGGTTAAGTTAATTTAGATGATTTTAAATGGTATAGTTGGTATGTCAAATGAAAGAAATTCAACTATACTTAATTATACTACATTTTGTAGTTCATACATATATAAATTGTCTATAAAGCACTAAAAGATTCAAGATGTGTAGATAATTCATATTTTAATAATTACTGAAGGTATAGTTCTAAAAATGGTATTTATATAAATCATTATAAAGGTACAACAGTGATAAAACATTATACTGTTAATGTCCTACTCCATCTACATCGAAATAAACTATTGATTTGTCAGTGTAAATATATATATATAAAGAATACTGCATGGTTATCTTTGTTTGGAAAGACTGAGCCTAAACCTGCTTTCTAATCATTTTATTGTTACATTTGTATACTATATCTTTGTAGTACTTGTTTATATGTCTTGTATAAATAAGAAAATATTTTGAAATTAAATATATGACAACATTTTACACAAAGCTGAAAGAAGGTACAAGTTAGACTAATATATGACAATATTCATATGTTAATTTACAAAAACCTGAGAGAAGGTATAAATCAATATATGACAAGTACTTATTTATCAGTTTCTTGTTTTCAAATATCATTAGTTATTGAGTATCTGATTAGTTACCAGTGGTTGATTTACCTGTGTAATTTACCTGTACAACGTTTCTTCTATAGACTATAACTCACTATCATCACAACTGACCACCTAAATAAACATGTTTTTATAAGCAGAGTTGGTGTTCGGGGAAGTCCCCAAAATGGAGAGTGCGAGGGACTTAGATTGGCTAAACAAAGCAACCTCGGTCACCGCATGGTGTGTATACTACATGTATATTCAATTCAATTCATTTATTAACTTTTGGCCTTAAGGCCCATAAGTACAATAAACGTACAATACATATATATAAGACAGCAACAGTTAAGTAAAGTGGAGAACGAGTTATACAGATATGTATACAGCTCTTATCTTATTAGCTTCAAATATGTAATTTCCTAAACGGTTTAATTCTTTTTGGTTGTTAACAGTCAGTAATTATAATAATAATAATAATATACAACATTTATATAGCGCTCTATATAATTTGTAAAATTACTCTAAAGCGCTTCACAACATGTAGATAATAATTTGATACTTACACTGCATAAATAAAGTAGTTATTACAATCTAAGCTAATGTGATAATATAAAAAATTGCATATAAATACGAACTACATCTACTGTAGATAAACAAATGTCAGTATATACATGATGTCTAAGTTGTCCCTAATATGCAGACGTGAAAAGGTACGTCTTCAGAAGTTTCTTGAATTTGGCCAGAGTATTTGTTTTTCGGATAGCGGATGGTAATCTATTCCACAACGTGGCCGAAACTTTCCCAAAACACCGGTTTCCATAGGTCACAGTACGAGATTTTGGGACACACAACAATGATTCTGTCTTCGACCTCAGTGATCGTGACGGCTGATACAGGGTAACTAGCTCCCGTATGTACTGGGGAGCTGTTCCATCAAGTGCCTTGTATGTGTATACCAAGATTTTGTATTGTGACCTGTATTGCACAGGTAGCCAGTGCAATGAATACAGAACAGGAGTGATGTGTTCTCTCTTTCTAACCCGAGAAACGAGACGTGCTGCCGTGTTCTGGACCTTCTGTAGGCGACTTGTCAATTTGTCAGATATACCACAGAGTAGGGCATTTCCATAGTCCAGCCGTGAGGTAACAAGTGAATGAACCAAAATCTTGCATGCATCGGCAGTTATAAACTGCCGTATACAGCCGATGTTCCTGATCTGGTAGTAACAGGATTTGGCGATAGCATTCACTTGTTTCTCCATGTTCAGTGAACTATCAAAGTACACCCCTAGATTTTTAACAGTTGGGACAGCCTCTACAGTACTTGTTCCGACGTTGAGCTGGAGAGCCGTTGATTGCTTACACTTTGGACGATCAATTCCGTCTTTTCCTGATTTAGTTTTAGCATGTTGGCATTCATCCAGCTTCTGATGTCTGTCAGACAAGCTTCCAGATTTTCTGATACGGTGTCCCAGCTGTCCTGTGGTCTGATGACCATGTAAATCTGTGTGTCATCAGCATAACAATGATAGCAAAGGTTATGTCTATGACAAATCTCACCGATTGGTTTTGAATACATGCAGTATTTACGGGGTCCTAACACCGACCCTTGAGGAACCCCATAATCCAGCATGCTGTCACGTGAAACAGAAGATCCGATAGCAATACACTGCCGTCGATCACCTAGATAGGACTGTATCCAGCATAATGCGTCGTCAGTCACTCCATACGAATACTCCAGACGTTTATGGAGTATGCTATGGTCAATGACGTCGAATGCAGCTGACAAGTCTAGCATGACGAGCACCGCTCTGCACTTGTTATCCAATGCAGAAGCTATGTCGTTATGCACACGTAGGAGGGCCGTCTCTGTTGAGTGTCCCATGCGATAGGCCGATTGCAGGTTGTCATGAAGACTGTTTGAATGGAGATGGGCCTCTAAACGCCGGGACACAACCTTCTCCAAGATCTTAGACAGAAAAGGCAAATTTGACACTGGACGGTAGTTCTTCAACTCCTCCTTATCCAATCCAGGCTTCTTCAGCAATGGTCTTACATGTGCTTTCTTGAAACACAATGGAACCTTTGACTCAACCAATGATTTGTTCATGATTGAGGTAATCAAAGGAAGCAGTGCTTCAAGACATTTTTTCAGAAGGTCTGTTGGAAGCGGGTCAAGCTCACAGGATTTTGATTGCGATGTCTGAATGATTCTGCGTAGTTCATCCGGAGTTGTTGGAGTGAGCTTTGACAATGGTTCCCCATCAAATTGAATGTCAGCACTCATGACAGATACATCGTTGTCAGTTGTCGAATTCACTTCGTCAATGTTTCTCCTGATCGTGTTGATCTTATTCAGAAAGAAATCGCTGAACTTGTTTGACAAGTCTTTGTCAGTTGTACAGCTTGGCAGGATGATTTCACCTTTTTGACCCATTAGTGCTTTTGTGAGTCTAAAAAGCTGCCTGGTGTCCTTACCACATTCTTCGATCTTTTCTGAATAATAAGTCTTCTTCGATTGAACGAGAAGTGAACCAACTAACCGACATTGGTCCCTATAAATCTGATGGTGAACGGCCAATTTGGTCCTTCGCCAACGTCTTTCTGCTTTTCTGCGATTCTGTTTTTCCTCGCGTAGATTTTCATTGTACCACGGGGATTTAGGTCTCATGGTGATCACCTTTGTTTGTAGAGGTGCATGCTTTTCAATAAGGGCTTCTATACCAGACGTGTATGCTTCAACAAGTTCATCAACGCCACCTTCGGTAGATTGAAGGGCAGAAGAAGACTGGATATCGTTGTTGAAATCTGGTATCGAAATTTCGCGGAATTTCCGGAAGCTCACCTTTTTCCTGATACGAGCTGGCCTTCTACAATTCAGTGGTGCTCGGATAGCAAAATGATCACCAGAGGGGTTTCCCTTTACATCACTTAGACATGGATCAATAACTGAAATCGCTCCATGAATGACAAAGTTTTCTTCCCTTGTTATGACCACATCAAGTGTGTGGCCGCGGGTGTGTGTAGCTTCTATCACATGCTGAATCAGACCTCTGGACTCAAGTAGCCCTGAGAACTGACGAGCATCAGCATTAGAAAGATTGTCCAAGTGAAAATTAAGGTCCCCCGTGATAATTATCTCTTGTGGCACAACAACCTGGATAAGTTTGAACATTGATGGTTTATACCAGTAATATTTTTTTATATAACGAAGTCTTAAGTCCTTGTACATACTACAAATTAACACAAAGTGGTATTCGTCCTCTACCTCAGTAGAGGACTTACATAACTGACAAAATCTCCTGTTTCTTTCAATGTGTTTGTAACGACCTGTTTCAATTGACAAAGAGTGTGCCGACATACGTAGTTTTGTTAGACAGATTCTATATTTTTTAGGCATATACTTCGTTAGATAAAACTGAATAGAAAAATCACTTACAATATGCTTATACAAACAACATTTCGAAGAGTTCTCTAATAAACTTCCGAGATACTGTTGAGCTTGATCAAATATTCTTTGTCGCACACTTGGCAAAATTAGTTTAGCATTAAGAGAAGACTGGCTACGCCAGATCTCCCCGAAACCTAGATTACTTAACAATATTTTTACATAATGGACCCAATTAAAACAAGGACCAGTTGCTTTCTGTAATAAAACATTATATGCACTGTTCAAAATACAGTTTTTCGAATCAAGCAATTTAAACCAATATTTTATTATTCTAAACTTTCTTGTATACTCCAAAGGGAAACGCTCAAGTTCCCAGTACACCATTGCGTTATTTGTAGAATTTTTAACTTTGAGGAACCGCTTGCAAAAATTTAAATGTAACTTCTCAATGTCCAGGCTTTTGCTGGATCCCCAAACTTCACATGAATAATATAATATGCAACTGACATAGGTATCAAACAAACTCAACATAGTTTGATAATTTAGACTCATATTAGAACACTTTGAAAATAAGGCAAACATAGCCTTACGTCCTTGATCAGCCAGTTGATTTTGCATGTTATTAAATGTGTTATTATATTTGAAGTTAACACCAAGATAGTTAAACTAATCAACACAATCTAGTCTTTTTCCATGGAAAGTCCATGTTTCAAAATTACGAATTTTCCCGCCTTTACGAAATACCATAACTTTTGTTTTCTCACTATTGACAGTTAATTTCCATTTTTCGCAATAAATTGCAAGATTATCTAATAATTCCTGTAAACCTTCGACCGTTTCAGAAAACAAGACTAAATCGTCAGCATACAACATCAGGAATAACCTTAATTCACCAAAATCGTATCTTTGGTTACATTTTGATATAAAGAAAGACTCAAAATCATTTACATACATGGAAAATAAAATTGGCGACAAAGTTTTGCCTTGTAATAAACCGATATCATTTGAGAAAAAATCTGATAAACTGCCTTTAAATTTGACACATGATTTAACATTCTTATATATTGATTTAATTATTTGCAGAAGCTTGCCCCTGACACCTAGTTTCGACAATTTATACCATAAATTAACCCTGTCTACATAGTCGAACGCCTTGCGAAAATCGACAAAGCAACAATAAAGGCGTTTATTTTCACTTAATGATTTAGTAATAATAGAGTGTAAAGCAAAAATCGCATCTACAGTGCTTAATCCACTACGAAATCCAAATTGTGAATCTGTAATTGTATCATATGATTCGGACCAATCTAACAGTCTTAGATTCAAAATGGACGTGAACAATTTGCCCAAACAACTAAGCAAGCTGATACCTCTAAAATTGTTAGGATTAGTTTTTACACCTTTTTTATGGACCGGAGTTATTATGGCCACAGACCACTCCGAGGGGAAGTAAACGCAGTTTAAAATATTATTAAAAAGTGTACAAAGACCAGGCATTATTAATTCTTTACCAACTATAAAACATTCGTTCAAAATTCCATCTATTCCATGTGACTTGCCATGATTTAAATTATTGATAGCTTTATTGTATTGTCCATACATAAAGTCGTATTGTCCATACATAAAGTTGTATTGTCCATACATAAAGTTGTATTGTCCATACATAAAGTCGTATTGTCCATACATAAAGTTGTATTGTCCATACATAAAGTTGTATTATCGATACATAAAGTTGTATTGTCCATACATAAAGTTGTATTGTCCATACATAAAGTCGTATTGTCCATACATAAAGTTGTATTGTCCATACATAAAGTTGTATTATCGATACATAAAGTTGTATTGTCCATACATAAAGTTATTGTCCATACATAAAGTTGTATTGTCCATACATAAAGTCGTATTGTCCATACATAAAGTTGTATTGTCCATACATAAAGTTGTATTGTCCATACATAAAGTTGTATTGTCCATACATAAAGTTGTATTATCGATACATAAAGTCGTATTGTCCATGCATAAAGTTGTACTGTCCATACATAAAGTTGTATTGTCCATTCATAAAGTTGTATTAACGATACATAAAGTTGTATTGTCCATACATAAAGTTGTATTGTCCATACATAAAGTTGTATTGTCCATACATAAAGTCGTATTGAGTCGGATACATAAGTTGTATTGTCCATACATAAAGTCGTATTGTCCATACATAAAGTTGTATTGTCCATACATAAAGTCGTATTGTCCATACATAAAGTTGTATTGTCCATACATAAAGTCGTATTGTCCATACATAAAGTTGTATTGTCCATACATAAAGTCGTATTGTCCATACATAAAGTTGTATTGTCCATACATAAAGTCGTATTGTCCATACATAAAGTTGTATTGTCCATACATAAAGTCGTATTGTCCATACATAAAGTCGTATTGTCCATACATAAAGTCGTATTGTCCATACATAAAGTTGTATTGTCCATAAATAAAGTTGTATTGTCCATACATAAAGTTGTATTGTCCATACATAAAGTCGTATTGTCCATACATAAAGTTGTATTGAGTCGGATACATAAGTTGTATTGTCCATACATAAAGTCGTATTGTCCATACATAAAGTTGTATTGTCCATACATAAAGTTGTATTGAGTCGGATACATAAGTTGTATTGTCCATACATAAAGTTGTATTATCGATACATAAAGTTGTATTGTCCATACATAAAGTTGTATTGTCCATACATAAAGTTGTATTGTCCATACATAAAGTCGTATTGTCCATACATAAAGTCGTATTGTCCATACATAAAGTTGTATTGTCCATACATAAAGTTGTATTGTCCATACATAAAGTCGTATTGTCCATACATAAAGTCGTATTGTCCATACATAAAGTTGTATTATCGATACATAAAGTCGTATTGTCCATGCATAAAGTTGTACTGTCCATACATAAAGTTGTATTGTCCATTCATAAAGTTGTATTAACGATACATAAAGTTGTATTGTCCATACATAAAGTTGTATTGTCCATACATAAAGTTGTATTGTCCATACATAAAGTCGTATTGAGTCGGATACATAAGTTGTATTGTCGATACCTAAAGTTGTATTGAGTCGGATACATAAGTTGTATTGTCGATACCTAAAGTTGTATTGAGTCGGATACATAAGTTGTATTGTCCATACCTAAAGTTGTATTGGGTCGAAACATAAAGTTGTATTGAGTAGAATGTCGGGACACCTGAATCGCTCGACCACGCGGAGTCGACCTGCATAAAATAAGAGAGTGCGCGGGACTTAGATTGGCTAAACAAAGCAACCTCGGTCACCGCATGGTGTGTATATACTACATGTATATGATTATTAGTGTGTAGTACATGATATTGTTTATCTTCAAAGAATATGTAAATAAATCCTTAACCAAATTTTTAAAAATTCAACTTTGATTATTTCATTTTTTCTGGAAGTGATGAAACAAATAAAATAAAACACTTGATATGAAAACTACATAAATCATTCACCAATATGAATGAGGCAAAAGTTCATTAATTTTCTCCTTAAATTTGGTCTATCAGAATGTGCTGTGAAACACATTTACCATGATCACTCTACTAAACACATTTACCATGATCACTCTACTAAACCTAAGATAACGTCAATTTAAAATCTGCTCTTTTCTACGCAAAATGTATTAGTCAGTCCAAATATTTTCAATACTGACAAATATTTAAAATTTCTTCTTCACTACTTCATTTTCTGTTTTTTTTTCTGATTCGGTCTTTATCTCCTGTCTCTTTGTTACAATGTAGCTATCTGTCTAATTTGGCTTGACAGAAGGAATCTTAGAACCCCCTTCCTCATCAGTAATAAAGTTCCAGTACATTCCCAATCAAAGATAATTTGATACAAGTACCCTTTCCTCACACCAGTAATGATGCAACAGGAAATACTTGACCTGGTGCCCACTGGTCACACTGAGATTCCTGGGGTTTTGGAGGGAAGATTCCCCCCTCCCATTTTACTGATAAGCTGTTGAAGGATAAACATCATGTCAAGTTAGAGGAAATAAAGTTTTGTTGTAAATCAAGAACAACTACAGAAAAATAGCAACACAAAAAACTATTGTGACTAAAACTGACAAAGAAGTTTTTGTGATCATCAGGATTATAGAAAATCAACTGAGAGGTCAACTTTTTATTTAATGATTTACAAATCCTTGTGGTATTGGATGATTACTATGTTTGTAATATGGCAGTGTGGTTCTGTCTTTGTATCAGTTTATGGCCGTGGTACTATTTGATTAATAGTGTATGTGTCTGAAGTTTCTGGTTATTGCCGCCAAATTGTTGATTAGGTAGGGACTTTTGTTTACCCAGCATGCTTGATCAGGGCCTTGGCAACAACAGTTGTAAACTTTCGACAAGTTTCCGGGAGGCAAATTCAAATTTCAAATTTGATTGACAGCCCCCAAAATTTTTAGAGAAATATTTTACATTAGAAATACTTCCAAATTATTTTTTTTTCAAATAAAATGATACATATTCAGATTCTTTACACAAAAACCTGTAGTCTCTTAGGTAAAATATTTGTCTAAACATTTTGGAGGTTGTCAATTTTGAAATCACCGGAAGTTGTTGCTGGTCAAGATAGGTCGAGAATCTAAAATCAAAAGATGAATGAACCAAAAACAGCCTTCGTACAAACACCCGTCCACCAATCGTCTGCTGCTACATCAGCAATTAGAACTATGGCTATATGATTGTTGACCTTTGTTTGGTCTATTCCTGTGTGTAACTTTAGATGTTTGCAATTATTCGTTGACTAAATAGCGCATTGTCTTCAAGTTGTCATTGGACGCTTTCTAGTTATCATTTCACTGTTTGTTGGATATTCATGTAGTGTTCATGCTCATATACATATGTATTTCGTCGTTCAAAAAAGGTCGTTCAATCCCTAATTTATCCATTCAAGCAATGCAGAACAAAGCTCCTGATAGTTGGTACAGTTCCGTTATCGAAAACAATTGTTTCCATTACGTGTAAGGTCTCCATTTCGTGTAAGGTCTCCATTCCGTGCAAGGTCTCCATTTCGTGTAAGGTCTCCATTGCGTGTAAGGTCTCCATTACGTGTAAGGTCTCCATTACGTGTAAGGTCTCCATTACGTGTAAGGTCTCCATTACGTGTAAGGTCTCCATTACGTGTAAGGTCTCCATTACGTGTAAGGTCTCCATTACGTGTAAGGTCTCCATTACGTGTAAGGTCTCCATTACGTGTAATGTCTCCATTACGTGTAAGGTCTCCATTACGTGTAAGGTCTCCATTACGTGTAAGGTCTCCATTCCGTGCAAGGTCTCCATTTCGTGTAAGGTCTCCATTGCGTGTAAGGTCTCCATTACGTGTAAGGTCTCCATTACGTGTAATGTCTCCATTACGTGTAAAGTCTCCATTACGTGTAAGGTCTCCATTACGTGTAAGGTCTCCATTATGTGTAAGGTCTCCATTACGTGTAAGGTCTCCATTACGTGTAAGGTCTCCATTACGTGTAAGGTCTCCATTACGTGTAAGGTCTCCATTACGTGTAATGTCTCCATTACGTGTAAAGTCTCCATTACGTGTAAGGTCTCCATTACGTGTAAGGTCTCCATTACGTGTAAGGTCTCCATTTCGTGTAAGGTCTCCATTACGTGTAAGGTCTCCATTTCGTGTAAGGTCTCCATTACGTGTAAGGTCTCCATTACGTGTAAGGTCTCCATTACGTGTAAGGTCTCCATTACGTGTAAGGTCTCCATTACGTGTAAGGTCTCCATTACGTGTAAGGTCTCCATTACGTGTAAGGTCTCCATTACGTGTAAGGTCTCCATTACGTGTAAGGTCTCCATTACGTGTAAGGTCTCCATTACGTGTAAGGTCTCCATTACGTGTTATGTCTCCATTACGTGTAAGGTCTCCATTACGTGTAGTGTCTCCATTACGTGTAAGGTCTCCATTACGTGTAAGGTCTCCATTACGAGTAAGGTCTCCATTACGTGTAAGGTCTCCATTACGTGTAAGGTCTCCATTACGTGTAAGGTCTCCATTACGTGTAAGGTCTCCATTACGTGTAAGGTCTCCATTACGTGTAAGGTCTCCATTACGTGTAAGGTCTCCGTTACGTGTAAGGTCTCCATTACGTGTAAGGTCTCCATTACGTGTAATGTCTGTATTACGTGTTATGTCTCCATTACGTGTTATGTCTCCATTACGTGTAAGGTCTCCATTACGTGTAAGGTCTCCATTACGTGTAAGGTCTCCATTACGTGTAAGGTCTCCATTACGTGTAAGGTCTCCATTACGTGTAAGGTCTCCATTACGTGTAAGGTCTCCATTCCGTGCAAGGTCTCCATTATGTGTAAGGTCTCCATTACGTGTAAGGTCTCCATTACGTGTAATGTCTCCATTACGTGTAATGTCTCCATTACGTGTAATGTCTCCATTACGTGTAAGGTCTCCATTACGTGTAAGGTCTCCATTACGTGTAAGGTCTCCTTTACGTGTAATGTCTCCATTACGTGTAAGGTCTCCTTTACGTGTAATGTCTCCATTAAGTGTAATGTCTCCATTACGTGTAAGGTCTCCTTTACGTGTAAGGTCTACATTACGTGTAAGGTCTCCATTACGTGTAAGGTCTCCATTACGTGTAATGTCTCCATTACGTGTAATGTCTCCATTAAGTGTAATGTCTCCATTAAGTGTAATGTCTCCATTACGTGTAAGGTCTCCATTACGTGTAGTGTCTCCATTACGTGTAAGGTCTCCTTTACGTGTTATGTCTCCATTACGTGTAAGGTCTCCATTACGTGTAAGGTCTCCTTTACGTGTAATGTCTCCATTACGTGTAATGTCTCCATTACGTGTAAGGTCTCCATTCCGTGTAATGTCTCCATTACGTGTTATGTCTCCATTACGTGTAAGGTCTACATTACGTGTAAGGTCTCCATTACGTGTAATGTCTCCATTAAGTGTAATGTCTCAATTACGTGTAAGGTCTCCATTACGTATAAGGTCTCCATTCCGTGTAATGTCTCCATTACGTGTAGTGTCTCCATTACGTGTAATGTCTCCATTACGTGTAATGTCTCCATTACGTGTAAGGTCTCCATTACGTGTAAGGTCTCCATTACGTGTAAAGTCTCCATTACGTGTAAGGTCTCCATTACGTGTAATGTCTGTATAACGTGTAAGGTTTGTATTACGTGTAAGGTCTCCATTACGTGTAAGGTCTACATTACGTGTAAGGTCTCCATTACGTGTAATGTCTGTATTACGTGTTATGTCTCCATTACGTGTAAGGTCTCCATTACGTGTAAGGTCTACATTACGTGTAAGGTCTCCATTACGTGTAAGGTTTCCATTACGTGTAATGTATGTATTACGTGTTATGTCTCCATTACGTGTAAGGTCTCCATTACGTGTAAGGTCTCCATTACGTGTAATGTCTGCATTACGTGTAATGTATGTATTACGTGTTATGTCTCCATTACGTGTAAGGTCTCCATTACGTGTAAGGTCTCCATTACGTGTAATGTCTGCATTACGTGTTATGTCTCCATTACGTGTTATGTCTCCATTACGTGTAATGTCTATATTACGTGTTATGTCTCCATTACGTGTAAGGTCTCCATTACGTGTAAGGTCTCCATTACGTGTAAGGTCTCCATTACGTGTAATGTATGTATTACGTGTTATGTCTCCATTACGTGTAAGGTCTCCATTACGTGTAAGGTCTCCATTCCGTGTAATGTCTCCATTACGTGTTATGTCTCCATTACGTGTAAGGTCTACATTACGTGTAAGGTCTCCATTACGTGTAAGGTTTCCATTACGTGTAATGTATGTATTACGTGTTATGTCTCCATTACGTGTAATGTCTCCATTCCGTGTAAGGTCTCCATTACGTGTAATGTCTCCATTACGTGTAATGTATGTATTACGTGTATGTCTCCATTACGTGTAAGGTCTCCATTCCGTGTAATGTCTCCATTACGTGTTATGTCTCCATTACGTGTAAGGTCTACATTACGTGTAAGGTCTCCATTACGTGTAAGGTTTCCATTACGTGTAATGTATGTATTACGTGTTATGTCTCCATTACGTGTAATGTCTCCATTCCGTGTAATGTCTCCATTACGTGTAAGGTCTCCATTACGTGTTATGTCTCCATTACGTGTAAGGTCTCCATTACGTGTTATGTCTCCATTACGTGTAAGGTCTCCATTACGTGTAAGGTCTCCATTACGTGTAAGGTCTCCATTACGTGTAAGGTCTCCATTACGTGTAAGGTCTACATTACGTGTAAGGTTTCCATTACGTGTAATGTCTGTATTACGTGTTATGTCTCCATTACGTGTTATGTCTCCATTACGTGTAAGGTCTACATTACGTGTAAGGTCTCCATTACGTGTAAGGTTTCCATTACGTGTAATGTATGTATTACGTGTTATGTCTCCATTACGTGTAAGGTCTCCATTACGTGTAAGGTCTCCATTACGTGTAATGTCTGCATTACGTGTAAGGTCTCAATTACGTGTAAAAGTTTATAATTAAATATTTACATTTCCGGTGTGTATTCCCTATATGGTTCTTCCAACATTTTGACGTTTACACTTCGGTAAACGTTAGTCCAGCGCGTAGGAATACAAGCCGGACCACTGTCAGGCTTGCGCTATCAGTGAGGATGCGAATTGTTAATTTATTATTTTAATTCAAACTTTGAATGAACTTGATTTTTTAAAACTTTAACAAGCAAACGAAAGCAATATTATTATGTAAAATAAAATATCTTCAATGTCTAACGGTTACAAACAATGTTACTATGGACTATATTCTGTTAGTGCTTGAAGTTGACAACCTTTCCTGCCAAATTCGAATCAGCTGTTTTGGTATTCCATCAGTTGTCAGCTATTCCGTCAGTGCGTATAACGTTCAATAAATGGCGGTTGTTACTTTTCTAAGTTGCGCAAATCAATTTTAAAGTATCAAAATGTAAATATAAGAAATAATATTTCTTTTTTGTTGTTTACTGGTGTGTAAACTGATTTTTTATACAGATATTTCAACATAACGCGCTGACATGCGTTATTTAAAATATCTGTATAAAATATCAGTTTACAAACAAACATGAACTTTCAACCTCTTGAAACGGAGAATGTATCATATTTTTCAAAATTATAGAAAAAATATATCATGTACATATAAACAGGCAAAATCTACGTGCGTATGATAAATGACATTAGCCAATACAAAAACATATCAATTTTCAAGGCCAGTTTTACGTTGAGTCGTCATAATTTGTTTATGGAGATAAGGGTCCCTGGAGGGATGTGCCAAATGTTGCACGTATGTTATATTTCTTCCAGTCGGGCTTCTATCGATGGCTATTTATATTGTAAAAATCTATATTTGACTGTGTTAAGAAAGAGTTGTCAATTTGGCGACAAATGTGGGCAACATGTGCGGTATTGTTCGATCGCCTACCGGCACAAGAAGGGGAAGGGCAAGATACGATATAGCACAAACATGATAAGTCACTTAAAATCACCATGTGCTGCAATAAATAGAATACACATGTATATACCTCACTGAAGTCTTAGACCTATGTTATATATACAGGAGTGTATATAAAGAATTTTGTTCACATGTAGTTTTCTCATGTAAACCATCAACGGTGTAAGGGCGATAATCATACATGTACATTTAATTTGTTCCATTTATCTCCCTGATGGAACTCTTATGAAAAGAGTATGAATAAAAAGTTATGATAAAAATGACGTTTGTGAATCATTGGAAGATATTTAAATGCATCCCTCTCACAGCAAGCCAATGCAAGCCAATACTAATTCCCAACACCCAAGTGACTTTAAATAACGTTTTATCAATACTATTTCATAATAATGAAGGTACGGCGAAACCCATGTAGACATTCTGTATATTTCCTTAAGTAGTATTTGGACAATCTGTCTTTTGCTTCTTTTTTTAAACTCCTCCTTTTTCCGCGGGTGTCAATTTTCGCATATATCGTTTAACATGTTGAGTCAATTGATTAAATAATGAAATAGGCATAAATCGTTTACATATACAGAGTAATTATAATTCAACTGGTACATGAACGTCACCGTCTTTTTATCGAGGTACAAGATATATATTTTCAATACTATTTTAAAGGAGCTGGTTGTACCACAGGTTGGTTGTACGAGGTAGTAAATATCAGAATAAAATGACGTTACATGTTGTATGATGGGTCAAAACGACGTTACATGTTGTATGAGAGGTCAAAATGACGTTACATGTTGTATGAGAGGTCAAAATGACGTTACATGTTGAATGATAGGTCAAAATGACGTTACATGTTGTATGATAGGTCAAAATGACGTTACATGTTGAATGATCGGTCAAAATGACGTTACATATTGCATGATCGGTCAAAATATCGTTACATGTTGTATGATCGGTAAAAATGACGTTAATTGTTGTATGAGAGAGGTCAAAATGACGTTACATGTTGCATGATAGGTAAAAATTACATCACATGTTGTATGAGAGAGGTCAAAATGACGTTACATGTTGCATGATAGGTCAAAAATGACGTTACAGGTTGTATGATCGGTCAAAAAGACGTTACATGTTGCATGATCGGTCAAAAATGAAGTTACATGTTGCATGATCGGTCAAAATGACGTTACATGTTGCATGATCGGTCAAAATGACGTTACATGTTGCATGATCGGTCAAAATGACGCTACATGTTGTATGATCGGTCAAAATGTCGTTACATGTTGCATGAAAGGTAAAAATTACGTCACATGTTGTATGATAGGTCAAAATGACGTTACATGTTGCATGATCGGTCAAAAATGTCGTTACATATTGTATGATAGGTAAAAATTACGTCATATGTTGTATGATTGGTCAAAATGACGTTACAGGTTGTATGATCGGTCGAAATGACGTTGCATGCTGTATGAGAGGTCAAAATGACGTTACATGTTGTATGAGAGGTCAAAATGACGTTACATGTTGCATGATCGGTCAAAATGACATTACAGGTTGTATGATAGGTCAAAATGACGTTACATGCTGCATGATCGGTCAAAATGACGTTACAGGTTGTATGATCTGTCAAAATGACGTTACATGTTGCATGATCGGTCAAAATGACGTTACATGTTGCGTGATAGGTAAAAATTACGTCACATGTTGTATGATAGGTAAAAATTACGTCACATGTTGTATGATTGGTCAAAATGACGTTACATGTTGTATGATTGGTCAAAATGACGTTACATGTTGTATGAGAGGTCAAAATGACGTTACAGGTTGTATGAGAGGTCAAAATGACGTTACATGTTGTATGATAGGTCAAAATGACGTTACCTGTTGTATGATAGGTCAAAATGACGTTACCTGTTGTATGATAGGTCAAAATGACGTTGCATGTTGTATGATAGGTCAAAATGACGTTACATTGCTTTTTGGCATGAATGTGACAATACTGCAAGACATTTTTAAAGTATTAGGCCTATTAAAAATAGCATATCAATAAAATGGTGACACTTCTCTTTAATCAAATGTGTGTCATGTTTTGATTATACAGAGGATCTTTAATGAGTGTCCCTTCGTATTAGATTTATGATACGAGTTTCGATTTTTTTCATTTTTTGCGAGTCGGTCAAATATACCGACGAAAGAAGAAATAATCAATTGACTCTTAAAATTGACCCTTGCGATTAAACAATGTCACATTATCATTTATAAAACGCCCCCTCAATTGTATATCAAGTGTTTGTGCTGAGATTTGTCTTGATAGAATGTGTTGTAAAAACGCCCCCTCAGTCGTATATCAAGTGTTTGTGCTGAGATTTGTCTTGATAGAATGTGTTGTAAAACGCCCCCTCAGTCGTATATCAAGTGCTTGTGCTGAGATTTGTCTTGATAGAATGTTTTGTAAAACGCCCCCTCAGTCGTATATCGAGTGTTTGTGCTGAGATTTGTCCCTCAGTGGTATATCAAGTGTTTGTGCGGAGATTTGTCTTGATAGAATGTGTTGTAAAACGTCCCCTCAGTCGTATATCGAGTGTTTGTGCTGAGATTTGTCCCTAAGTCGTATATCGAGTGTTTGTGCGGATATTTGTCTTGATAGAATGTGTTGTAAAACGACCTCAGAGTCCTAATTCAAGTGTTTGTGCGGAGATTTGTCTTGAAAGAATGTGTTGTAAAACGCCCCCTCAGTCGTATATCGAGTGCTTGTGCTGAGATTTGTCCCTCAGTCGTATATCGAGTGTTTGTGCTGAGATTTTGTCTTAATAGAATGTGTTGTAAAACGCCCCCTCAGTCATATATCAAGTGTTTGTGCGGAGATTTGTCCCACAGTCGTATATCGAGTGTTTCTGCCGAGATTTGTCCCTCAGTCGTATATCGAGTGTTTGTGCTGAGATTTGTCTTGATAGAATGTGTTGTAAAACGCCCCCTCAGTCGTATATCAAGTGTTTGTGCTGAGATTTGTCTCTCAGTCGTATATCGAGTGTTTGTGAGCAGATTCGTCTTGATAGAATGTGTTGTAAAACGCCCCCTCAGTCGTATATCAATTGTTTGTGCTGAGATTTGTCTTGATAGAATGTTTGTAAAACAATCCCCTCAGTCGTATATCGAGTGTTTGTGCTCAGATTTGTCCCTCAGTCGTATATCAAGTGTTTGTGCTGAGATTTGTCCCTCAGTCGTATATCGAGTGTTTGTGCTGAGATTTGTCTTGTTAGAATGTGTTGTAAAACGCCCCCTCAGTCGTATATCAAGTGTCTGTGCTGAGATTTGTCCCTCAGTCGTATATCGAGTGTTTGTGCTGAGATTTGTCTTGATAGAATGTGTTGTAAAACGCCCCCTCAGTCCTATATCAAGTGTTTGTGCGGATATTTGTCTTGATAGAATATGTTGTAAAACGCCTCCTCAGTCGTATATCGAGTGTTTGTGCTGAGATTTGTCCCTCAGTCGTATATCGAGTGTTTGTGCTGAGATTTGTCTTGATAGAATGTGTTGTAACACGCCCCCTCAGTCGTATATCAAGTGTTTGTGCGGAGATTTGTCTTGAAAGAATGTGTTGTAAAACGCCCCCATCAGTCGTATATCGAGTGTTTGTGCTGAGATTTGTCTTAATAGAATGTGTTGTAAAACGCCCCCTCAGTCCTAATTCAAGTGTTTGTGCTGAGATTTGTCTTGAAAGAATGTGTTGTAAAACGCCCCCTCAGTCGTATATCGAGTGTTTGTGCTGAGATTTGTCTTGATAGAATGTGTTGTAAAACGCCCCCTCAGTCGTATATCAAGTGTTTATGCTGAGATTTGTCCCTCAGTCGTATATCGAGTGTTTGTGCTGAGATTTTGTCTTAATAGAATGTGTTGTAAAACACCCCCTCAGTCGTATATCAAGTGTTTGTGCGGAGATGTGTCCCTCAGTCGTATATCGAGTGTTTGTGCTGAGATTTGTCCCTCAGTCATATATCGAGTGTTTATGCTGAGATTTGTCTTGATAGAATGTGTTGTAAAACGCCCCCTCAGTCGTATATCAAGTGTTTGTGCTGAGATTTGTCTTGATAGAATGTTTGTAAAACGCCCCCTCAGTCGTATATCGAGTGTTTGTGCTCAGATTTGTCCCTCAGTCGTATATCAATTGTTTGTGCGGAGATTTGTCTTGATAGAATGTGTTGTAAAACGCCCCCTCAGTCGTATATCAAGTGTCTGTGCTGAGATTTGTCCCTCAGTCGTATATCGAGTGTTTGTGCTGAGATTTGTCCCTCAGTCGTATATCAATTGTTTGTGCGGAGATTTGTCTTGATAGAATGTGTTGTAAAACGCCCCCTCAGTCGTATATCAAGTGTCTGTGCTGAGATTTGTCCCTCAGTCGTATATCGAGTGTTTGTGCTGAGATTTGTCTTGATAGAATGTGTTGTAAAACGCCCCCTCAGTCGTATATCAAGTGTTTGTGCTGAGATTTGTCTTGATAGAATGTGCTGTAAAACGCCCCCTCAGTCGTATATCGAGTGTTTGTGTTGAGATTTGTCTTGATAGAATGTGTTGTAAAACGCCCCCTCAGTCGTATATCGAGTGTTTGTGCTGAGATTTGTCTTGATAAAATGTTTGTAAAACGCCCCCTCAGTCGTATATCGTGTGTTTGTGCTCAGATTTGTACCTCAATCGTATATCAAGTATTTGTGCGGAGATTTGTCTTGATAGAATGTGTTGTAAAACGCCCTATCAGTCGTATATCAAATGTTTGTGCTGAGATTTGTCTTGATAGAATGTGTTGTAAAACGCCCCCTCAGTCCTATATCGAGTGTTTGTGTTGAGATTTGTCTTGATAGAATGTGTTGTAAAACGCCCCCTCAGTCGTATATCGAGTGTTTGTGCTGAGATTTGTCTTGATAAAATGTTTGTAAAACGCCCCCTCAGTCGTATATCGTGTGTTTGTGCTCAGATTTGTACCTCAATCGTATATCAAGTATTTGTGCGGAGATTTGTCTTGATAGAATGTGTTGTAAAACGCCCTATCAGTCGTATATCAAATGTTTGTGCTGAGATTTGTCTTGATAGAATGTGTTGTAAAACGACCTCTCAGTCCTAATTCAAGTGTTTGTGCGTAGATTTGTCTTGAAAGAATGTGTTGTAAAACGCCCCCTCAGTCGTATATCGAGTGCTTGTGCTGAGATTTGTCCCTCAGTCGTATATCGAGTGTTTGTGCTGAGATTTTGTCTTAATAGAATGTGTTGTAAAACGCCCCCTCAGTCATATATCAAGTGTTTGTGCGGAGATTTGTCCCACAGTCGTATATCGAGTGTTTCTGCCGAGATTTGTCCCTCAGTCGTATATCGAGTGTTTGTGCTGAGATTTGTCTTGATAGAATGTGTTGTAAAACGCCCCCTCAGTCGTATATCAAGTGTTTGTGCTGAGATTTGTCTCTCAGTCGTATATCGAGTGTTTGTGCGCAGATTCGTCTTGATAGAATGTGTTGTAAAACGCCCCCTCAGTCGTATATCAATTGTTTGTGCTGAGATTTGTCTTGATAGAATGTTTGTAAAACAATCCCCTCAGTCGTATATCGAGTGTTTGTGCTCAGATTTGTCCCTCAGTCGTATATCAAGTGTTTGTGCTGAGATTTGTCCCTCAGTCGTATATCGAGTGTTTGTGGTGAGATTTGTCTTGTTAGAATGTGTTGTAAAACGCCCCCTCAGTCGTATATCAAGTGTCTGTGCTGAGATTTGTCCCTCAGTCGTATATCGAGTGTTTGTGCTGAGATTTGTCTTGATAGAATGTGTTGTAAAACGCCCCCTCAGTCCTATATCAAGTGTTTGTGCGGATATTTGTCTTGATAGAATATGTTGTAAAACGCCTCCTCAGTCGTATATCAAGTGTTTATGCTGAGATTTGTCCCTCAGTCGTATATCGAGTGTTTGTGCTGAGATTTTGTCTTAATAGAATGTGTTGTAAAACGCCCCCTCAGTCGTATATCAAGTGTTTGTGCGGAGATTTGTCCCTCAGTCGTATATCGAGTGTTTGTGCTGAGATTTGTCCCTCAGTCATATATCGAGTGTTTATGCTGAGATTTGTCTTGATAGAATGTGTTGTAAAACGCCCCCTCAGTCGTATATCAAGTGTTTGTGCTGAGATTTGTCTTGATAGAATGTTTGTAAAACGCCCCCTCAGTCGTATATCGAGTGTTTGTGCTCAGATTTGTCCCTCAGTCGTATATCAATTGTTTGTGCGGAGATTTGTCTTGATAGAATGTGTTGTAAAACGCCCCCTCAGTCGTATATCAAGTGTCTGTGCTGAGATTTGTCCCTCAGTCGTATATCGAGTGTTTGTGCTGAGATTTTTCCCTCAGTCGTATATCAATTGTTTGTGCGGAGATTTGTCTTGATAGAATGTGTTTTAAAACGCCCCCTCAGTCGTATATCAAGTGTCTGTGCTGAGATTTGTCCCTCAGTCGTATATCGAGTGTTTGTGCTGAGATTTGTCTTGATAGAATGTGTTGTAAAACGCCCCCTCAGTCGTATATCGAGTGTTTGTGCTGAGATTTGTCTTAATAGAATGTGTTGTAAAACGCCCCCTCAGTCGTATATCGAGTGTTTGTGCTGAGATTTGTCTTGATAAAATGTTTGTAAAACGCCCCCTCAGTCGTATATCGAGTGTTTGTGCTCAGATTTGTACCTCAATCGTATATCAAGTGTTTGTGCGGAGATTTGTCTTGATAAAATGTGTTGTAAATCGCCCTATCAGTCGAATATCAAATGTTTGTGCTGAGATTTGTCTTGATAGAATGTGTTGTAAAACGCCCCCTCAGTCGTATATCGAGTGTTTGTGCTGAGATTTGTCTTGATAGAATGTGTTGTAAAACGCCCTCTCAGTTGTTTATCGAGTGTTTGCGCTGAGATTTGTCTTGATAGAATGTGTTGTAAAACACCCCCTCAGTCGTATATCAAGTGTTTGTGCTGAGATTTGTCTTGATAGAATGTGTTGTAAAACGACCCCTCAGTCCTATATCAAGTGTTTGTGCTGAGATTTGTCTTGATAGAATGTGTTGTAAAACGCCCCCTCAGTCCTATATCGAGTGTTTGTGCTGAGATTTGTCTTGATAGAATGTTTTGTAAAACGCCCCCTCAGTCGTATATCGAGTGTTTGTGCTGAGATTTGTCCCTCAGTGGTATATCAAGTGTTTGTGCGGAGATTTGTCTTGATAGAATGTGTTGTAAAACGTCCCCTCAGTCGTATATCGAGTGTTTGTGCTGAGATTTGTCCCTAAGTCGTATATCGAGTGTTTGTGCTGAGATTTGTCTTGATAGAATGTGTTGTAAAACGACCTCTCAGTCCTAATTCAAGTGTTTGTGCGGAGATTTGTCTTGAAAGAATGTGTTGTAAAACGCCCCCTCAGTCGTATATCGAGTGCTTGTGCTGAGATTTGTCCCTCAGTCGTATATCGAGTGTTTGTGCTGAGATTTTGTCTTAATAGAATGTGTTGTAAAACGCCCCCTCAGTCATATATCAAGTGTTTGTGCGGAGATTTGTCCCACAGTCGTATATCGAGTGTTTCTGCCGAGATTTGTCCCACAGTCGTATATCGAGTGTTTGTGCTGAGATTTGTCTTGATAGAATGTGTTGTAAAACGCCCCCTCAGTCGTATATCAAGTGTTTGTGCTGAGATTTGTCTCTCAGTCGTATATCGAGTGTTTGTGCGCAGATTCGTCTTGATAGAATGTGTTGTAAAACGCTCCCTCAGTCGTATATCAATTGTTTGTGCTGAGATTTGTCTTGATAGAATGTTTGTAAAACAATCCCCTCAGTCGTATATCGAGTGTTTGTGCTCAGATTTGTCCCTCAGTCGTATATCAAGTGTTTGTGCTGAGATTTGTCCCTCAGTCATATATCGAGTGTTTGTGGTGAGATTTGTCTTGTTAGAATGTGTTGTAAAACGCCCCCTCAGTCGTATATCAAGTGTCTGTGCTGAGATTTGTCCCTCAGTTGTATATCGAGTGTTTGTGCTGAGATTTGTCTTGATTGAATGTGTTGTAAAACGCCCCCTCAGTCCTATATCAAGTGTTTGTGCGGATATTTGTCTTGATAGAATATGTTGTAAAACGCCTCCTCAGTCGTATATCAAGTGTTTATGCTGAGATTTGTCCCTCAGTCGTATATCGAGTGTTTGTGCTGAGATTTTGTCTTAATAGAATGTGTTGTAAAACGCCCCCTCAGTCGTATATCAAGTGTTTGTGCGGAGATTTGTCCCTCAGTCGTATATCGAGTGTTTGTGCTGAAATTTGTCCCTCAGTCATATATCGAGTGTTTATGCTGAGATTTGTCTTGATAGAATGTGTTGTAAAACGCCCCCTCAGTCGTATATCAAGTGTTTGTGCTGAGATTTGTCTTGATAGAATGTTTGTAAAACGCCCCCTCAGTCGTATATCGAGTGTTTGTGCTCAGATTTGTCCCTCAGTCGTATATCAATTGTTTGTGCGGAGATTTGTCTTGATAGAATGTGTTGTAAAACGCCCCCTCAGTCGTATATCAAGTGTCTGTGCTGAGATTTGTCCCTCAGTCGTATATCGAGTGTTTGTGCTGAGATTTTTCCCTCAGTCGTATATCAATTGTTTGTGCGGAGATTTGTCTTGATAGAATGTGTTTTAAAACGCCCCCTCAGTCGTATATCAAGTGTCTGTGCTGAGATTTGTCCCTCAGTCGTATATCGAGTGTTTGTGCTGAGATTTGTCTTGATAGAATGTGTTGTAAAACGCCCCCTCAGTCGTATATCAAGTGTTTGTGCTGAGATTTGTCTTGATAGAATGTGTTGTAAAACGCCCCCTCAGTCGTATATCGAGTGTTTGTGCTGAGATTTGTCTTGATAGAATGTGTTGTAAAACGCCCCCTCAGTCGTATATCGAGTGTTTGTGCTGAGATTTGTCTTGATAGAATGTGTTGTAAAACGCCCCCTCAGTCGTATATCGAGTGTTTGTGCTGAGATTTGTCTTGATAAAATGTTTGTAAAACGCCCCCTCAGTCGTATATCGTGTGTTTGTGCTCAGATTTGTACCTCAATCGTATATCAAGTATTTGTGCGGAGATTTGTCTTGATAGAATGTGTTGTAAAACGCCCTATCAGTCGTATATCAAATGTTTGTGCTGAGATTTGTCTTGATAGAATGTGTTGTAAAACGCCCCCTCAGTCCTATATCGAGTGTTTGTGCTGAGATTTGTCTTGATAGAATGTGTTGTAAAACGCCCTCTCAGTTGTTTATCGAGTGTTTGCGCTGAGATTTGTCTTGATAGAATGTGTTGTAAAACGCCCCCTCAGTCTTATATCAAGTGTTTGTGCTGAGATTTGTCTTGATAGAATGTGTTGTAAAACGACCCCTCAGTCCTATATCAAGTGTTTGTGCTGAGATTTGTCTTGATAGAATGTGTTGTAAAACGCCCCCTCAATCGTTTATCAAGTGTTTGTGCTGAGATTTGTCTTGATAGAATGTGAGGTAAAACGCCCCCTCAGTCGTATATCAAGTGTTTGTGCTGAGATTTGTCTTGATAGAATGTGTTGTAAAACGCCCCCTCAGTCGTATATCGAGTGTTTGTGCTGAGATTTGTCTTGATAGAATGTGTTGTAAAACGCCCCCTCAGTCGTATATCGAGTGTTTGTGCTGAGATTTGTCTTGATAAAATGTTTGTAAAACGCCCCCTCAGTCGTATATCGAGTGTTTGTGCTCAGATTTGTCCCTCAGTCGTATATCAAGTGTTTGTGCGGAGATTTGTCTTGATAGAATGTGTTGTAAAACGCCCCATCAGTCGTATATCAAGTGTTTGTGCTGAGATTTGTCTTGATAAAATGTGTTGTAAAACGCCCCCTCAGTCGTATATCGAGTGTTTGTGCTCAGATTTGTCCCTCAGTCGTATATCGAGTGTTTGTGCTGAGATTTGTCTTGATAGAATGTGTTGTAAAACGCCCCCTCAGTCGTATATCAAGTGTTTGTGCTGAGATTTGTCCCTCAGTCGTATATCGAGTGTTTGTGCGCAGATTCGTCTTGATAGAATGTGTTGTAAAACGCCCCCTCAGTCGTATATCAATTGTTTGTGCTGAGATTTGTCTTGATAGAATGTTTGTAAAACAATCTCCTTCTGTCGTATATCGAGTGTTTGTGCTCAGATTTGTCCCTCAGTCGTATATCAAGTGTTTGTGCTGAGATTTGTCCCTCAGTCGTATATCGAGTGTTTGTGCTGAGATTTGTCTTGATAGAATGTGTTGTAAAACGCCCCCTCAGTCCTATATCAAGTGTTTGTGCGGATATTTGTCTTGATAGAATATGTTGTAAAACGCCCCATCAGTCGTTTATCGAGTGTTTGTGCTGAGATTTGTCCCTCAGTCGTATATCGAGTGTTTGTGCTGAGATTTGTCTTGATAGAATGTGTTGTAACACTCCCCCTCAGTCGTATATCAAGTGTTTGTGCGGAGATTTGTCTTGAAAGAATGTGTTGTAAAACGCCCCCTCAGTCGTATATCGAGTGTTTGTGCTGAGATTTGTCTTAATAGAATGTGTTGTAAAACGCCCCCTCAGTCCTAATTCAAGTGTTTGTGCTGAGATTTGTCTTGAAAGAATGTGTTGTAAAACGCCCCCTCAGTCGTATATCGAGTGTTTGTGCTGAGATTTGTCCCTCAGTCGTATATCGAGTGTTTGTGCTGAGATTTTGTCTTAATAGAATGTGTTGTAAAACGCCCCCTCAGTCGTATATCAAGTGTTTGTGCGGAGATTTGTCCCTCAGTCGTATATCGAGTGTTTGAGCTGAGATTTGTCCCTCAGTCGTATATCGAGTGTTTATGCTGAGATTTGTCTTGATAGAATGTGTTGTAAAACGCCTCCTCAGTCGTATATCAAGTGTTTGTGCTGAGATTTGTCTTGATAGAATGTTTGTAAAACGCCCCCTCAGTCGTATATCGAGTGTTTGTGTTCAGATTTGTCCCTCAGTCGTATATCAATTGTTTGTGCGGAGATTTGTCTTGATAGAATGTGTTGTAAAACGACCCCTCAGTCGTATATCGAGTGTTTGTGCTGATATTTGTCTTGATAAAATGTTTGTAAAACGCCCCCACAGTCGTATATCGAGTGTTTGTGCTGAGATTTGTCCCTCAGTGGTATATCAAGTGTTTGTGCGGAGATTTGTCTTGATAGAATGTGTTGTAAAACGCCCCCTCAGTCGTATATCGAGTGTTTGTGCTGAGATTTGTCTTGATAGAATGTGTTGTAAAACGCCCCCTCAGTCGTATATCGAGTGTTTGTGCTGAGATTTGTCTTGATAGAATGTGTTGTAAAACGCCCCCTCAGTCGTATACCAAGTGTTTGTGCTGAGATTTGTCTTGATAGAATGTGTTGTAAAACGCCCCCTCAGTCGTATATCGAGTGTTTGTGCTGAGATTTGTCTTGATAGAATGTGTTGTAAAACGCCCCTTCAGTCGTATATCAAGTGTTTGTGCTGAGATTTGTCTTGATAGAATGTGTTGTAAAACGACCCCTCAGTCCTATATCAAGTGTTTGTGCGGAGATTTGTCTTGATAGAATGTGTTGTAAAACGCCTCCTCAGTCGTATATCAAGTATTTGTGCTGAGATTTGTCTTGATAGAATGTGTTGTAAAACGCCCCCTCAGTTGTTTATCGAATGTTTGTGCTGAGATTTGTCCCTTAGTCGTATATCGAGTGTTTGTGTTGAGATTTGTCTTGATAGAATGTGTTGTAAAACACCCCCTCAGTCGTATATCAAGTGTTTGTGCTGAGATTTGTCTTGATAGAATGTGTTGTAAAACGACCCCTCAGTGGTATATCAAGTGTTTGTGCGGAGATTTGTCTTGATAGAATGTGTTGTAAAACGCCCCCTCAGTCGTATATCGAGTGTTTGTGCGGAGATTTGTCCCTCAGTCGTATATCGAGTGTTTGTGCTGAGATTTTTGTTGATAGAATGTGTTGTAAAACGACCTCTCAGTTCTAATTCAAGTGTTTGTGCTGAGATTTGTCTTGAAAGAATGTGTTGTAAAACGCCCCCTCAGTCGTATATCGAGTGTTTGTGCTGAGATTTGTCCCTCAGTCGTATATCGAGTGTTTGTGCTGAGATTTTGTCTTAATAGAATGTGTTGTAAAACGCCCCCTCAGTCGTATATCAAGTGTTTGTACTGAGATTTGTCTTGATAGAATGTGTTGTAAAACGCCACCTCAGTCGTATATCGAGTGTTTGTGCTGAGATTTGTCTTGATAGAATGTGTTGTAAAACGCCCCCTCAGTCGTATATCGAGTGTTTGTGCTGAGATTTGTCTTGATAGAATGTGTTGTAAAACGCCCCCTCAGTCGTATATCGAGTGTTTGTGCTGAGATTTGTCTTGATAGAATGTGTTGTAAAACGCCCTCTCAGTTGTTTATCGAGTGTTTGCGCTGAGATTTGTCTTGATAGAATGTGTTGTAAAACACCCCCTCAGTCGTATATCAAGTGTTTGTGCTGAGATTTGTCTTGATAGAATGTGTTGTAAAACGACCCCTCAGTCCTATATCAAGTGTTTGTGCTGAGATTTGTCTTGATAGAATGTGTTGTAAAACGCCCCCTCAGTCCTATATCGAGTGTTTGTGCTGAGATTTGTCTTGATAGAATGTTTTGTAAAACGCCCCCTCAGTCGTATATCGAGTGTTTGTGCTGAGATTTGTCCCTCAGTGGTATATCAAGTGTTTGTGCGGAGATTTGTCTTGATAGAATGTGTTGTAAAACGTCCCCTCAGTCGTATATCGAGTGTTTGTGCTGAGATTTGTCCCTAAGTCGTATATCGAGTGTTTGTGCTGAGATTTGTCTTGATAGAATGTGTTGTAAAACGACCTCTCAGTCCTAATTCAAGTGTTTGTGCGGAGATTTGTCTTGAAAGAATGTGTTGTAAAACGCCCCCTCAGTCGTATATCGAGTGCTTGTGCTGAGATTTGTCCCTCAGTCGTATATCGAGTGTTTGTGCTGAGATTTTGTCTTAATAGAATGTGTTGTAAAACGCCCCCTCAGTCATATATCAAGTGTTTGTGCGGAGATTTGTCCCACAGTCGTATATCGAGTGTTTCTGCCGAGATTTGTCCCACAGTCGTATATCGAGTGTTTGTGCTGAGATTTGTCTTGATAGAATGTGTTGTAAAACGCCCCCTCAGTCGTATATCAAGTGTTTGTGCTGAGATTTGTCTCTCAGTCGTATATCGAGTGTTTGTGCGCAGATTCGTCTTGATAGAATGTGTTGTAAAACGCTCCCTCAGTCGTATATCAATTGTTTGTGCTGAGATTTGTCTTGATAGAATGTTTGTAAAACAATCCCCTCAGTCGTATATCGAGTGTTTGTGCTCAGATTTGTCCCTCAGTCGTATATCAAGTGTTTGTGCTGAGATTTGTCCCTCAGTCGTATATCGAGTGTTTGTGGTGAGATTTGTCTTGTTAGAATGTGTTGTAAAACGCCCCCTCAGTCGTATATCAAGTGTCTGTGCTGAGATTTGTCCCTCAGTCGTATATCGAGTGTTTGTGCTGAGATTTGTCTTGATTGAATGTGTTGTAAAACGCCCCCTCAGTCCTATATCAAGTGTTTGTGCGGATATTTGTCTTGATAGAATATGTTGTAAAACGCCCCCTCAGTCGTATATCAAGTGTTTGTGCGGAGATTTGTCCCTCAGTCGTATATCGAGTGTTTGTGCTGAGATTTGTCCCTCAGTCATATATCGAGTGTTTATGCTGAGATTTGTCTTGATAGAATGTGTTGTAAAACGCCCCCTCAGTCGTATATCAAGTGTTTGTGCTGAGATTTGTCTTGATAGAATGTTTGTAAAACGCCCCCTCAGTCGTATATCGAGTGTTTGTGCTCAGATTTGTCCCTCAGTCGTATATCAATTGTTTGTGCGGAGATTTGTCTTGATAGAATGTGTTGTAAAACGCCCCCTCAGTCGTATATCAAGTGTCTGTGCTGAGATTTGTCCCTCAGTCGTATATCGAGTGTTTGTGCTGAGATTTTTCCCTCAGTCGTATATCAATTGTTTGTGCGGAGATTTGTCTTGATAGAATGTGTTTTAAAACGCCCCCTCAGTCGTATATCAAGTGTCTGTGCTGAGATTTGTCCCTCAGTCGTATATCGAGTGTTTGTGCTGAGATTTGTCTTGATAGAATGTGTTGTAACACTCCCCCTCAGTCGTATATCAAGTGTTTGTGCGGAGATTTGTCTTGAAAGAATGTGTTGTAAAACGCCCCCTCAGTCGTATATCAAGTGTCTGTGCTGAGATTTGTCCCTCAGTCGTATATCGAGTGTTTGTGCTGAGATTTTTCCCTCAGTCGTATATCAATTGTTTGTGCGGAGATTTGTCTTGATAGAATGTGTTTTAAAACGCCCCCTCAGTCGTATATCAAGTGTCTGTGCTGAGATTTGTCCCTCAGTCGTATATCGAGTGTTTGTGCTGAGATTTGTCTTGATAGAATGTGTTGTAAAACGCCCCCTCAGTCGTATATCAAGTGTTTGTGCTGAGATTTGTCTTGATAGAATGTGTTGTAAAACGCCCCCTCAGTCGTATATCGAGTGTTTGTGCTGAGATTTGTCTTGATAGAATGTGTTGTAAAACGCCCCCTCAGTCGTATATCGAGTGTTTGTGCTGAGATTTGTCTTGATAGAATGTGTTGTAAAACGCCCCCTCAGTCGTATATCGAGTGTTTGTGCTGAGATTTGTCTTGATAGAATGTTTGTAAAACGCCCCCTCAGTCGTATATCGAGTGTTTGTGCTCAGATTTGTCCCTCAGTCGTATATCAATTGTTTGTGCGGAGATTTGTCTTGATAGAATGTGTTGTAAAACGCCCCCTCAGTCGTATATCAAGTGTCTGTGCTGAGATTTGTCCCTCAGTCGTATATCGAGTGTTTGTGCTGAGATTTTTCCCTCAGTCGTATATCAATTGTTTGTGCGGAGATTTGTCTTGATAGAATGTGTTTTAAAACGCCCCCTCAGTCGTATATCAAGTGTCTGTGCTGAGATTTGTCCCTCAGTCGTATATCGAGTGTTTGTGCTGAGATTTGTCTTGATAGAATGTGTTGTAAAACGCCCCCTCAGTCGTATATCAAGTGTTTGTGCTGAGATTTGTCTTGATAGAATGTGTTGTAAAACGCCCCCTCAGTCGTATATCGAGTGTTTGTGCTGAGATTTGTCTTGATAGAATGTGTTGTAAAACGCCCCCTCAGTCGTATATCGAGTGTTTGTGCTGAGATTTGTCTTGATAGAATGTGTTGTAAAACGCCCCCTCAGTCGTATATCGAGTGTTTGTGCTGAGATTTGTCTTGATAAAATGTTTGTAAAACGCCCCCTCAGTCGTATATCGTGTGTTTGTGCTCAGATTTGTACCTCAATCGTATATCAAGTATTTGTGCGGAGATTTGTCTTGATAGAATGTGTTGTAAAACGCCCTATCAGTCGTATATCAAATGTTTGTGCTGAGATTTGTCTTGATAGAATGTGTTGTAAAACGCCCCCTCAGTCCTATATCGAGTGTTTGTGCTGAGATTTGTCTTGATAGAATGTGTTGTAAAACGCCCTCTCAGTTGTTTATCGAGTGTTTGCGCTGAGATTTGTCTTGATAGAATGTGTTGTAAAACGCCCCCTCAGTCTTATATCAAGTGTTTGTGCTGAGATTTGTCTTGATAGAATGTGTTGTAAAACGACCCCTCAGTCCTATATCAAGTGTTTGTGCTGAGATTTGTCTTGATAGAATGTGTTGTAAAACGCCCCCTCAATCGTTTATCAAGTGTTTGTGCTGAGATTTGTCTTGATAGAATGTGAGGTAAAACGCCCCCTCAGTCGTATATCAAGTGTTTGTGCTGAGATTTGTCTTGATAGAATGTGTTGTAAAACGCCCCCTCAGTCGTATATCGAGTGTTTGTGCTGAGATTTGTCTTGATAGAATGTGTTGTAAAACGCCCCCTCAGTCGTATATCGAGTGTTTGTGCTGAGATTTGTCTTGATAAAATGTTTGTAAAACGCCCCCTCAGTCGTATATCGAGTGTTTGTGCTCAGATTTGTCCCTCAGTCGTATATCAAGTGTTTGTGCGGAGATTTGTCTTGATAGAATGTGTTGTAAAACGCCCCATCAGTCGTATATCAAGTGTTTGTGCTGAGATTTGTCTTGATAAAATGTGTTGTAAAACGCCCCCTCAGTCGTATATCGAGTGTTTGTGCTCAGATTTGTCCCTCAGTCGTATATCGAGTGTTTGTGCTGAGATTTGTCTTGATAGAATGTGTTGTAAAACGCCCCCTCAGTCGTATATCAAGTGTTTGTGCTGAGATTTGTCCCTCAGTCGTATATCGAGTGTTTGTGCGCAGATTCGTCTTGATAGAATGTGTTGTAAAACGCCCCCTCAGTCGTATATCAATTGTTTGTGCTGAGATTTGTCTTGATAGAATGTTTGTAAAACAATCTCCTTCTGTCGTATATCGAGTGTTTGTGCTCAGATTTGTCCCTCAGTCGTATATCAAGTGTTTGTGCTGAGATTTGTCCCTCAGTCGTATATCGAGTGTTTGTGCTGAGATTTGTCTTGATAGAATGTGTTGTAAAACGCCCCCTCAGTCCTATATCAAGTGTTTGTGCGGATATTTGTCTTGATAGAATATGTTGTAAAACGCCCCATCAGTCGTTTATCGAGTGTTTGTGCTGAGATTTGTCCCTCAGTCGTATATCGAGTGTTTGTGCTGAGATTTGTCTTGATAGAATGTGTTGTAACACTCCCCCTCAGTCGTATATCAAGTGTTTGTGCGGAGATTTGTCTTGAAAGAATGTGTTGTAAAACGCCCCCTCAGTCGTATATCGAGTGTTTGTGCTGAGATTTGTCTTAATAGAATGTGTTGTAAAACGCCCCCTCAGTCCTAATTCAAGTGTTTGTGCTGAGATTTGTCTTGAAAGAATGTGTTGTAAAACGCCCCCTCAGTCGTATATCGAGTGTTTGTGCTGAGATTTGTCCCTCAGTCGTATATCGAGTGTTTGTGCTGAGATTTTGTCTTAATAGAATGTGTTGTAAAACGCCCCCTCAGTCGTATATCAAGTGTTTGTGCGGAGATTTGTCCCTCAGTCGTATATCGAGTGTTTGAGCTGAGATTTGTCCCTCAGTCGTATATCGAGTGTTTATGCTGAGATTTGTCTTGATAGAATGTGTTGTAAAACGCCTCCTCAGTCGTATATCAAGTGTTTGTGCTGAGATTTGTCTTGATAGAATGTTTGTAAAACGCCCCCTCAGTCGTATATCGAGTGTTTGTGTTCAGATTTGTCCCTCAGTCGTATATCAATTGTTTGTGCGGAGATTTGTCTTGATAGAATGTGTTGTAAAACGACCCCTCAGTCGTATATCGAGTGTTTGTGCTGATATTTGTCTTGATAAAATGTTTGTAAAACGCCCCCACAGTCGTATATCGAGTGTTTGTGCTGAGATTTGTCCCTCAGTGGTATATCAAGTGTTTGTGCGGAGATTTGTCTTGATAGAATGTGTTGTAAAACGCCCCCTCAGTCGTATATCGAGTGTTTGTGCTGAGATTTGTCTTGATAGAATGTGTTGTAAAACGCCCCCTCAGTCGTATATCGAGTGTTTGTGCTGAGATTTGTCTTGATAGAATGTGTTGTAAAACGCCCCCTCAGTCGTATACCAAGTGTTTGTGCTGAGATTTGTCTTGATAGAATGTGTTGTAAAACGCCCCCTCAGTCGTATATCGAGTGTTTGTGCTGAGATTTGTCTTGATAGAATGTGTTGTAAAACGCCCCTTCAGTCGTATATCAAGTGTTTGTGCTGAGATTTGTCTTGATAGAATGTGTTGTAAAACGACCCCTCAGTCCTATATCAAGTGTTTGTGCGGAGATTTGTCTTGATAGAATGTGTTGTAAAACGCCTCCTCAGTCGTATATCAAGTATTTGTGCTGAGATTTGTCTTGATAGAATGTGTTGTAAAACGCCCCCTCAGTTGTTTATCGAATGTTTGTGCTGAGATTTGTCCCTTAGTCGTATATCGAGTGTTTGTGTTGAGATTTGTCTTGATAGAATGTGTTGTAAAACACCCCCTCAGTCGTATATCAAGTGTTTGTGCTGAGATTTGTCTTGATAGAATGTGTTGTAAAACGACCCCTCAGTGGTATATCAAGTGTTTGTGCGGAGATTTGTCTTGATAGAATGTGTTGTAAAACGCCCCCTCAGTCGTATATCGAGTGTTTGTGCGGAGATTTGTCCCTCAGTCGTATATCGAGTGTTTGTGCTGAGATTTTTGTTGATAGAATGTGTTGTAAAACGACCTCTCAGTTCTAATTCAAGTGTTTGTGCTGAGATTTGTCTTGAAAGAATGTGTTGTAAAACGCCCCCTCAGTCGTATATCGAGTGTTTGTGCTGAGATTTGTCCCTCAGTCGTATATCGAGTGTTTGTGCTGAGATTTTGTCTTAATAGAATGTGTTGTAAAACGCCCCCTCAGTCGTATATCAAGTGTTTGTACTGAGATTTGTCTTGATAGAATGTGTTGTAAAACGCCACCTCAGTCGTATATCGAGTGTTTGTGCTGAGATTTGTCTTGATAGAATGTGTTGTAAAACGCCCCCTCAGTCGTATATCGAGTGTTTGTGCTGAGATTTGTCTTGATAAAATGTTTGTAAAACGCCCCCTCAGTCGTATATCGAGTGTTTGTGCTCAGATTTGTACCTCAATCGTATATCAAGTGTTTGTGCGGAGATTTGTCTTGATAAAATGTGTTGTAAAACGCCCTATCAGTCGAATATCAAATGTTTGTGCTGAGATTTGTCTTGATAGAATGTGTTGTAAAACGCCCCCTCAGTCGTATATCGAGTGTTTGTGCTGAGATTTGTCTTGATAGAATGTGTTGTAAAACGCCCTGTCAGTTGTTTATTGAGTGTTTGCGCTGAGATTTGTCTTGATAGAATGTGTTGTAAAACACCCCCTCAGTCGTATATCAAGTGTTTGTGCTGAGATTTGTCTTGATAGAATGTGTTGTAAAACGCCCCCTCAGTCGTATATCGAGTGTTTGTGCTGAGATTTGTCTTGATAGAATGTGTTGTAAAACGACCCCTCAGTCGTATATCGAGTGTTTGTGCTGAGATTTGTCTTGATAAAATGTGTTGTAAAACGCCCCCTCAGTCGTATATCGAGTGTTTGTGCTGAGATTTGTCTTGATAAAATGTGTTGTAAAACGCCCCCTCAGTCGTATATCGAGTGTTTGTGCTGAGATTTGTCTTGATAAAATGTGTTGTAAAACGCCCCCTCAGTCGTATATCGAGTGTTTGTGCTGAGATTTGTCCCTCAGTCGTATATCAAGTGTTTGTGCGGAGATTTGTCTTGATAGAATGTGTTGTAAAACGCCCCCTCAGTCGTATATCAAGTGTTTGTGCTGAGATTTGTCCCTCAGTCGTATATCGAGTGTTTGTGCTGAGATTTGTCTTGATAGAATGTGTTGTAAAACGCCCCCTCAGTCCTATATCAAGTGTTTGTGCGGATATTTGTCTTGATAGAATATGTTGTAAAACGCCCCATCAGTCGTTTATCGAGTGTTTGTGCTGAGATTTGTCCCTCAGTCGTATATCGAGTGTTTGTGCTGAGATTTGTCTTGATAGAATGTGTTGTAACACTCCCCCTCAGTCGTATATCAAGTGTTTGTGCGGAGATTTGTCTTGAAAGAATGTGTTGTAAAACGCCCCCTCAGTCGTATATCGAGTGTTTGTGCTGAGATTTGTCCCTCAGTCGTATATCGAGTGTTTGTGCTGAGATTTTGTCTTAATAGAATGTGTTGTAAAACGCCCCCTCAGTCGTATATCAAGTGTTTGTACTGAGATTTGTCTTGATAGAATGTGTTGTAAAACGCCACCTCAGTCGTATATCGAGTGTTTGTGCTGAGATTTGTCTTGATAGAATGTGTTGTAAAACGCCCCCTCAGTCGTATATCGAGTGTTTTTGCTGAGATTTGTCTTGATAGAATGTGTTGTAAAACGACCTCTCAGTCCTAATTCAAGTGTTTGTGCGGAGATTTGTCTTGATAGAATGTGTTGTAAAACGACCCCCAGTCGTATATCGAGTGTTTGTGCTGAGATTTGTCTTGATAGAATGTGTTGTAAAACTCCCCTTCAGTCGTATATCGAGTGTTTGTGCTGAGATTTATCTTGATAGAATGTGTTGTAAAACGCCCCCTCAGTCGTATATCGAGTGTTTGTGCTGAGATTTTGTCTTAATAGAATGTGTTGTAAAACGCCCCCTCAGTCGTATATCAAGTGTTTGTGCTGAGATTTGTCTTGATAGAATGTTTGTAAAACAATCTCCTTCTGTCGTATATCGAGTGTTTGTGCTCAGATTTGTCCCTCAGTCGTATATCAAGTGTTTGTGCTGAGATTTGTCCCTCAGTCGTATATCGAGTGTTTGTGCTGAGATTTGTCTTGATAGAATGTGTTGTAAAACGCCCCCTCAGTCGTATATCAAGTGTTTGTGCTGAGATTTGTCTTGATAGAATGTTTGTAAAACAATCTCCTTCTGTCGTATATCGAGTGTTTGTGCTCAGATTTGTCCCTCAGTCCTATATCAAGTGTTTGTGCGGATATTTGTCTTGATAGAATATGTTGTAAAACGCCCCATCAGCCGTTTATCGAGTGTTTGTGCTGAGATTTGTCCCTCAGTCGTATATCGAGTGTTTGTGCTGAGATTTGTCTTGATAGAATGTGTTGTAACACTCCCCCTCAGTCGTATATCAAGTGTTTGTGCGGAGATTTGTCTTGAAAGAATGTGTTGTAAAACGCCCCCTCAGTCGTATATCGAGTGTTTGTGCTGAGATTCGTCCCTCAGTCGTATATCGAGTGTTTGTGCTGAGATTTTGTCTTAATAGAATGTGTTGTAAAACGCCCCCTCAGTCGTATATCAAGTGTTTGTACTGAGATTTGTCTTGATAGAATGTGTTGTAAAACGCCACCTCAGTCGTATATCGAGTGTTTGTGCTGAGATTTGTCTTGATAGAATGTGTTGTAAAACGCCCCCTCAGTCGTATATCGAGTGTTTTTGCTGAGATTTGTCTTGATAGAATGTGTTGTAAAACGACCTCTCAGTCCTAATTCAAGTGTTTGTGCTGAGATTTGTCTTGATAGAATGTGTTGTAAAACGCCCCCCAGTGGTATATCGAGTGTTTGTGCTGAGATTTGTCTTGATAGAATGTGTTGTAAAACTCCCCTTCAGTCGTATATCGAGTGTTTGTGCTGAGATTTATCTTGATAGAATGTGTTGTAAAACGCCCCCTCAGTCGTATATCGAGTGTTTGTGCTGAGATTTTGTCTTAATAGAATGTGTTGTAAAACGCCCCCTCAGTCGTATATCAAGTGTTTGTGCTGAGATTTGTCTTGATAGAATGTGTTGTAAAACGCCCCCTCAGTCGTATATCGAGTGTTTGTGCTGAGATTTGTCTTGATAGAATGTGTTGCAAAACGACCCCTCAGTCGTATATCGAGTGTTTGTGCTGAGATTTGTCTTGATAAAATGTGTTGTAAAACGCCCCCTCAGTCGTATATCGAGTGTTTGTGCTGAGATTTGTCTTGATAAAATGTGTTGTAAAACGCCCCCTCAGTCGTATATCGAGTGTTTGTGCTGAGATTTGTCTTGATAAAATGTGTTGTAAAACGCCCCCTCAGTCGTATATCGAGTGTTTGTGCTGAGATTTGTCCCTCAGTCGTATATCAAGTGTTTGTGCTGAGATTTGTCTTGATAGAATGTGTTGTAAAACGCCCCATCAGTCGTATATCAAGTGTTTGTGCTGAGATTTGTCTTGATAAAATGTGTTGTAAAACGCCCCCTCAGTCGTATATCGAGTGTTTGTGCTCAGATTTGTCCCTCAGTCGTATATCGAGTGTTTGTGCTGAGATTTGTCTTGATAGAATGTGTTGTAAAACGCCCCCTCAGTCGTATATCAAGTGTTTGTGCTGAGATTTGTCCCTCAGTCGTCTATCGAGTGTTTGTGCGCAGATTCGTCTTGATAGAATGTGTTGTAAAACGCCCCCTCAGTCGTATATCAATTGTTTGTGCTCAGATTTGTCTTGATAGAAAGTTTGTAAAACAATCTCCTTCTGTCGTATATCGAGTGTTTGTGCTCAGATTTGTCCCTCAGTCGTATATCAAGTGTTTGTGCTGAGATTTGTCCCTCAGTCGTATATCGAGTGTTTGTGCTGAGATTTGTCTTGATAGAATGTGTTGTAAAACGCCCCCTCAGTCCTATATCAAGTGTTTGTGCGGATATTTGTCTTGATAGAATATGTTGTAAAACGCCCCATCAGTCGTTTATCGAGTGTTTGTGCTGAGATTTGTCCCTCAGTCGTATATCGAGTGTTTGTGCTGAAATTTGTCTTGATAGAATGTGTTGTAACACTCCCCCTCAGTCGTATATCAAGTGTTTGTGCGGAGATTTGTCTTGAAAGAATGTGTTGTAAAACGCCCCCTCAGTCGTATATCGAGTGTTTGTGCTGAGATTTGTCCCTCAGTCGTATATCGAGTGTTTGTGCTGAGATTTTGTCTTAATAGAATGTGTTGTAACACGCCCCCTCAGTCGTATATCAAGTGTTTGTACTGAGATTTGTCTTGATAGAATGTGTTGTAAAACGCCACCTCCGTCGTATATCGAGTGTTTGTGCTGAGATTTGTCTTGATAGAATGTGTTGTAAAACGCCCCCTCAGTCGTATATCGAGTGTTTTTGCTGAGATTTGTCTTAATAGAATGTGTTGTAAAACGACCTCTCAGTCCTAATTCAAGTGTTTGTGCGGAGATTTGTCTTGATAGAATGTGTTGTAAAACGCCCCCCAGTCGTATATCGAGTGTTTGTGCTGAGATTTGTCTTGATAGAATGTGTTGTAAAACTCCCCTTCAGTCGTATATCGAGTGTTTGTGCTGAGATTTATCTTGATAGAATGTGTTGTAAAACGCCCCCTCAGTCGTATATCGAGTGTTTGTGCTGAGATTTTGTCTTAATAGAATGTGTTGTAAAACGCCCCCTCAGTCGTATATCAAGTGTTTGTGCTGAGATTTGTCTTGATAAAATGTGTTGTAAAACGCCCCCTCAGTCGTATATCGAGTGTTTGTGCTGAGATTTGTCTTGATAAAATGTGTTGTAAAACGCCCCCTCAGTCGTATATCGAGTGTTTGTGCTGAGATTTGTCTTGATAAAATGTGTTGTAAAACGCCCCCTCAGTCGTATATCGAGTGTTTGTGCTGAGATTTGTCCCTCAGTCGTATATCAAGTGTTTGTGCGGAGATTTGTCTTGATAGAATGTGTTGTAAAACGCCCCATCAGTCGTATATCAAGTGTTTGTGCTGAGATTTGTCTTGATAAAATGTGTTGTAAAACGCCCCCTCAGTCGTATATCGAGTGTTTGTGCTCAGATTTGTCCCTCAGTCGTATATCGAGTGTTTGTGCTGAGATTTGTCTTGATAGAAGGTGTTGTAAAACTCCCCTTCAGTCGTATATCGAGTGTTTGTGCTGAGATTTATCTTGATAGAATGTGTTGTAAAACGCCCCCTCAGTCGTATATCGAGTGTTTGTGCTGAGATTTTGTCTTAATAGAATGTGTTGTAAAACGCCCCCTCAGTCGTATATCAAGTGTTTGTGCTGAGATTTGTCTTGATAAAATGTGTTGTAAAACGCCCCCTCAGTCGTATATCGAGTGTTTGTGCTGAGATTTGTCTTGATAAAATGTGTTGTAAAACGCCCCCTCAGTCGTATATCGAGTGTTTGTGCTGAGATTTGTCTTGATAAAATGTGTTGTAAAACGCCCCCCAGTCGTATATCGAGTGTTTGTGCTGAGATTTGTCTTGATAGAATGTGTTGTAAAACTCCCCTTCAGTCGTATATCGAGTGTTTGTGCTGAGATTTATCTTGATAGAATGTGTTGTAAAACGCCCCCTCAGTCGTATATCGAGTGTTTGTGCTGAGATTTTGTCTTAATAGAATGTGTTGTAAAACGCCCCCTCAGTCGTATATCAAGTGTTTGTGCTGAGATTTGTCTTGATAAAATGTGTTGTAAAACGCCCCCTCAGTCGTATATCGAGTGTTTGTGCTGAGATTTGTCTTGATAAAATGTGTTGTAAAACGCCCCCTCAGTCGTATATCGAGTGTTTGTGCTGAGATTTGTCTTGATAAAATGTGTTGTAAAACGCCCCCTCAGTCGTATATCGAGTGTTTGTGCTGAGATTTGTCCCTCAGTCGTATATCAAGTGTTTGTGCGGAGATTTGTCTTGATAGAATGTGTTGTAAAACGCCCCATCAGTCGTATATCAAGTGTTTGTGCTGAGATTTGTCTTGATAAAATGTGTTGTAAAACGCCCCCTCAGTCGTATATCGAGTGTTTGTGCTCAGATTTGTCCCTCAGTCGTATATCAAGTGTTTGTGCTGAGATTTGTCCCTCAGTCGTATATCGACTGTTTGTGCGCAGATTCGTCTTGATAGAATGTGTTGTAAAACGCCCCCTCAGTCGTATATCAATTGTTTGTGCTCAGATTTGTCTTGATAGAATGTTTGTAAAACAATCTCCTTCTGTCGTATATCGAGTGTTTGTGCTCAGATTTGTCCCTCAGTCGTATATCAAGTGTTTGTGCTGAGATTTGTCCCTCAGTCGTATATCGAGTGTTTGTGCTGAGATTTGTCTTGATAGAATGTGTTGTAAAACGCCCCCTCAGTCCTATATCAAGTGTTTGTGCGGATATTTGTCTTGATAGAATATGTTGTAAAACGCCCCATCAGTCGTTTATCGAGTGTTTGTGCTGAGATTTGTCCCTCAGTCGTATATCGAGTGTTTGTGCTGAGATTTGTCTTGATAGAATGTGTTGTAACACTCCCCCTCAGTCGTATATCAAGTGTTTGTGCGGAGATTTGTCTTGAAAGAATGTGTTGTAAAACGCCCCCTCAGTCGTATATCGAGTGTTTGTGCTGAGATTTGTCCCTCAGTCGTATATCGAGTGTTTGTGCTGAGATTTTGTCTTAATAGAATGTGTTGTAAAACGCCCCCTCAGTCGTATATCAAGTGTTTGTACTGAGATTTGTCTTGATAGAATGTGTTGTAAAACGCCACCTCAGTCGTATATCGAGTGTTTGTGCTGAGATTTGTCTTGATAGAATGTGTTGTAAAACGCCCCCTCAGTCGTATATCGAGTGTTTTTGCTGAGATTTGTCTTGATAGAATGTGTTGTAAAACGCCCCCTCAGTCGTATATCGAGTGTCTGTGCTGAGATTTGTCCCTCAGTCGTATATCGAGTGTTTGTGCTGAGATTTGTCTTGATAGAATGTGTTGTAAAACGCCCCTTCAGTCGTATATCAAGTGTTTGTGCTGAGATTTGTCTTGATAGAATGTGTTGTAAAACGCCCCCTCAGTCGTATATCGAGTGTTTGTGCTGAGATTTGTCTTGATAGAATGTGTTGTAAAACGCCCCCTCAGTCCTATATCAAGTGTTTGTGCTGAGATTTGTCTTGATAGAATGTGTTGTAAAACGACCTCTCAGTCCTAATTCAAGTGTTTGTGCGGAGATTTGTCTTGATAGAATGTGTTGTAAAACGCCCCCCAGTCGTATATCGAGTGTTTGTGCTGAGATTTGTCTTGATAGAATGTGTTGTAAAACTCCCCTTCAGTCGTATATCGAGTGTTTGTGCTGAGATTTATCTTGATAGAATGTGTTGTAAAACGCCCCCTCAGTCGTATATCGAGTGTTTGTGCTGAGATTTGTCTTGATAAAATGTGTTGTAAAACGCCCCCTCAGTCGTATATCGAGTGTTTGTGCTGAGATTTGTCCCTCAGTCGTATATCAAGTGTTTGTGCGGAGATTTGTCTTGATAGAATGTGTTGTAAAACGCCCCCCAGTCGTATATCGAGTGTTTGTGCTGAGATTTGTCTTGATAGAATGTGTTGTAAAACTCCCCTTCAGTCGTATATCGAGTGTTTGTGCTGAGATTTATCTTGATAGAATGTGTTGTAAAACGCCCCCTCAGTCGTATATCGAGTGTTTGTGCTGAGATTTTGTCTTAATAGAATGTGTTGTAAAACGCCCCCTCAGTCGAATATCAAGTGTTTGTGCGGAGATTTGTCCCTCAGTCGTATATCGAGTGTTTGTGCTGAGATTTGTCCCTCCGTTATATATCGAGTGTTTGTGCTGAGATTTGTCTTGATAGAATGTGTTGTAAAACGCCCCCTCAGTCGTATATCAAGTGTTTGTGCTGAGATTTGTTCCTCATTCGTATATCGAGTGTTTGTGCGCAGATTCGTCTTGATAGAATGTGTTGTAAAACGCCCCCTCAGTCCTATATCAAGTGTTTGTGCTGAGATTTGTCTTGATAGAATGTTTGTAAAACGCCCCCTCAGTCGTATATCAAGTGTGTGCGCTCAGATTTGTCCCTCAGTCGTATATCAAGTGTTTGTGCGGAGATTTGTCTTGATAGAATGTGTTGTAAAACGCCCCCTCAGTCGTATATCGAGTGTCTGTGCTGAGATTTGTCCCTCAGTCGTATATCGAGTGTTTGTGCTGAGATTTGTCTTGATAGAATGTGTTGTAAAACGCCCCTTCAGTCGTATATCAAGTGTTTGTGCTGAGATTTGTCTTGATAGAATGTGTTGTAAAACGCCCCCTCAGTCGTATATCGAGTGTTTGTGCTGAGATTTGTCTTGATAGAATGTGTTGTAAAACGCCCCCTCAGTCGTATATCGAGTGTTTGTGCTGAGATTTGTCTTGATAGAATGTGTTGTAAAACGCCCCCTCAGTTGTTTATCGAGTGTTTGTGCTGAGATTTGTCCCTCAGTCGTATATCAAGTATTTGTGCTGAGATTTGTCTTGATAGAATGTGTTATAAAACGACCCCTCAGTCCTATATCAAGTGTTTGTGCTGAGATTTGTCTTGATAGAATGTGTTGTAAAACGACCTCTCAGTCCTAATTCAAGTGTTTTTTGCGGAGATTTGTCTTGATAGGATGTGTTGTAAAACGCCCCCCAGTCGTATATCGAGTGTTTGTGCTGAGATTTGTCTTTTTAGAATGTGTTGTAAAACTCCCCTTCAGTCGTATATCGAGTGTTTGTGCTGAGATTTATCTTGATAGAATGTGTTGTAAAACGCCCCCTCAGTCGTATATCGAGTGTTTGTGCTGAGATTTGTCTTGATAAAATGTGTTGTAAAACGCCCCCTCAGTCGTATATCGAGTGTTTGTGCTGAGATTTGTCCCTCAGTCGTATATCAAGTGTTTGTGCGGAGATTTGTCTTGATAGAATGTGTTGTAAAACGCCCCATCAGTCGTATATCAAGTGTTTGTGCTGAGATTTGTCTTGATAAAATGTGTTGTAAAACGCCCCCTCAGTCGTATATCGAGTGTTTGTGCTCAGATTTGTCCCTCAGTCGTATATCGAGTGTTTGTGCTGAGATTTGTCTTGATAGAATGTGTTGTAAAACGCCCCCTCAGTCGTATATCAAGTGTTTGTGCTGAGATTTGTCCCTCAGTCGTCTATCGAGTGTTTGTGCGCAGATTCGTCTTGATAGAATGTGTTGTAAAACGCCCCCTCAGTCGTATATCAATTGTTTGTGCTCAGATTTGTCTTGATAGAATGTTTGTAAAACAATCTCCTTCTGTCGTATATCGAGTGTTTGTGCTCAGATTTGTCCCTCAGTCGTATATCAAGTGTTTGTGCTGAGATTTGTCCCTCAGTCGTATATCGAGTGTTTGTGCTGAGATTTGTCTTGATAGAATGTGTTGTAAAACGCCCCCTCAGTCCTATATCAAGTGTTTGTGCGGATATTTGTCTTGATAGAATATGTTGTAAAACGCCCCATCAGTCGTTTATCGAGTGTTTGTGCTGAGATTTGTCCCTCAGTCGTATATCGAGTGTTTGTGCTGAGATTTGTCTTGATAGAATGTGTTGTAACACTCCCCCTCAGTCGTATATCAAGTGTTTGTGCGGAGATTTGTCTTGAAAGAATGTGTTGTAAAACGCCCCCTCAGTCGTATATCGAGTGTTTGTGCTGAGATTTGTCCCTCAGTCGTATATCGAGTGTTTGTGCTGAGATTTTGTCTTAATAGAATGTGTTGTAAAACGCCCCCTCAGTCGTATATCAAGTGTTTGTACTGAGATTTGTCTTGATAGAATGTGTTGTAAAACGCCACCTCAGTCGTATATCGAGTGTTTGTGCTGAGATTTGTCTTGATAGAATGTGTTGTAAAACGCCCCCTCAGTCGTATATCGAGTGTTTTTGCTGAGATTTGTCTTGATAGAATGTGTTGTAAAACGACCTCTCAGTCCTAATTCAAGTGCTTGTGCGGAGATTTGTCTTGATAGAATGTGTTGTAAAACGCCCCCCAGTCGTATATCGAGTGTTTGTGCTGAGATTTGTCTTGATAGAATGTGTTGTAAAACTCCTCTTCAGTCGTATATCGAGTGTTTGTGCTGAGATTTATCTTGATAGAATGTGTTGTAAAACGCCCCCTCAGTCGTATATCGAGTGTTTGTGCTGAGATTTTGTCTTAATAGAATGTGTTGTAAAACGCCCCCTCAGTCGAATATCAAGTGTTTGTGCGAGATTTGTCCCTCAGTCGTATATCGAGTGTTTGTGCTGAGATTTGTCCCTCCGTTATATATCGAGTGTTTGTGCTGAGATTTGTCTTGATAGAATGTGTTGTAAAACGCCCCCTCAGTCGTATATCAAGTGTTTGTGCTGAGATTTGTTCCTCATTCGTATATCGAGTGTTTGTGCGCAGATTCGTCTTGATAGAATGTGTTGTAAAACGCCCCCTCAGTCGTATATCAAGTGTTTGTGCTGAGATTTGTCTTGATAGAATGTTTGTAAAACGCCCCCTCAGTCGTATATCAAGTGTGTGCGCTCAGATTTGTCCCTCAGTCGTATATCAAGTGTTTGTGCGGAGATTTGTCTTGATAGAATGTGTTGTAAAACGCCCCCTCAGTCGTATATCGAGTGTCTGTGCTGAGATTTGTCCCTCAGTCGTATATCGAGTGTTTGTGCTGAGATTTGTCTTGATAGAATGTGTTGTAATACGCCCCCTCAGTCGTATATCGAGTGTTTGTGCTGAGATTTGTCTTGATAGAATGTGTTGTAAAACGCCCCCTCAGTCGTATATCGAGTGTTTGTGCTGAGATTTGTCCCTCAGTCATATATCGAGTGTTTGTGCTGAGATTTTTGTTGATAGAATGTGTTGTAAAACGCCCCCTCAGTTGTTTATCGAGTGTTTGTGCTGAGATTTGTCCCTCAGTCGTATATCAAGTATTTGTGCTGAGATTTGTCTTGATAGAATGTGTTGTAAAACGACCCCTCAGTCCTATATCAAGTGTTTGTGCGGAGATTTGTCTTGATAGAATGTGTTGTAAAGCGCCCCCTCAGTCGTATATCGAGTGTTTGTGCTGAGATTTGTCCCTCAGTCATATATCGAGTGTTTGTGCTGAGATTTTTGTTGATAGAATGTGTTGTAAAACGACCTCTCAGTTCTAATTCAAGTGTTTGTGCGGAGATTTGTCTTGAAAGAATGTGTTGTAAAACGCCCCCTCAGTCGTATATCGAGTGTTTGTGCTGAGATTTGTCCCTCAGTCGTCTATCGAGTGTTTGTGCGCAGATTCGTCTTGATAGAATGTGTTGTAAAACGCCCCCTCAGTCGTATATCAATTGTTTGTGCTCAGATTTGTCTTGATAGAATGTTTGTAAAACAATCTCCTTCTGTCGTATATCGAGTGTTTGTGCTCAGATTTGTCCCTCAGTCGTATATCAAGTGTTTGTGCTGAGATTTGTCCCTCAGTCGTATATCGAGTGTTTGTGCTGAGATTTGTCTTTATAGAATGTGTTGTAAAACGCCCCCTCAGTCCTATATCAAGTGTTTGTGCGGATATTTGTCTTGATAGAATATGTTGTAAAACGCCCCATCAGTCGTTTATCGAGTGTTTGTGCTGAGATTTGTCCCTCAGTCGTATTTCGAGTGTTTGTGCTGAGATTTGTCTTGATAGAATGTGTTGTAACACTCCCCCTCAGTCGTATATCAAGTGTTTGTGCGGAGATTTGTCTTGAAAGAATGTGTTGTAAAACGCCCCCTCAGTCGTATATCGAGTGTTTGTGCTGAGATTTGTCCCTCAGTCGTATATCGAGTGTTTGTGCTGAGATTTTGTCTTAATAGAATGTGTTGTAAAACGCCCCCTCAGTCGTATATCAAGTGTTGGTACTGAGATTTGTCTTGATAGAATGTGTTGTAAAACGCCACCTCAGTCGTATATCGAGTGTTTGTGCTGAGATTTGTCTTGATAGAATGTGTTGTAAAACGCCCCCTCAGTCGTATATCGAGTGTTTTTGCTGAGATTTGTCTTGATAGAATGTGTTGTAAAACGACCTCTCAGTTCTAATTCAAGTGTTTGTGCGGAGATTTGTCTTGATAGAATGTGTTGTAAAACGCCCCCCAGTCGTATATCGAGTGTTTGTGCTGAGATTTGTCTTGATAGAATGTGTTGTAAAACTCCTCTTCAGTCGTATATCGAGTGTTTGTGCTGAGATTTATCTTGATAGAATGTGTTGTAAAACGCCCCCTCAGTCGTATATCGAGTGTTTGTGCTGAGATTTTGTCTTAATAGAATGTGTTGTAAAACGCCCCCTCAGTCGAATATCAAGTGTTTGTGCGGAGATTTGTCCCTCAGTCGTATATCGAGTGTTTGTGCTGAGATTTGTCCCTCCGTTATATATCGAGTGTTTGTGCTGAGATTTGTCTTGATAGAATGTGTTGTAAAACGCCCCCTCAGTCGTATATCAAGTGTTTGTGCTGAGATTTGTTCCTCATTCGTATATCGAGTGTTTGTGCGCAGATTCGTCTTGATAGAATGTGTTGTAAAACGCCCCCTCAGTCGTATATCAAGTGTTTGTGCTGATATTTGTCTTGATAGAATGTTTGTAAAACGCCCCCTCAGTCGTATATCAAGTGTGTGCGCTCAGATTTGTCCCTCAGTCGTATATCAAGTGTTTGTGCGGAGATTTGTCTTGATAGAATGTGTTGTAAAACGCCCCCTCAGTCGTATATCGAGTGTCTGTGCTGAGATTTGTCCCTCAGTCGTATATCGAGTGTTTGTGCTGAGATTTGTCTTGATAGAATGTGTTGTAATACGCCCCCTCAGTCGTATATCGAGTGTTTGTGCTGAGATTTGTCTTGATAGAATGTGTTGTAAAACGCCCCCTCAGTCGTATATCGAGTGTTTGTGCTGAGATTTGTCCCTCAGTCATATATCGAGTGTTTGTGCTGAGATTTTTGTTGATAGAATGTGTTGTAAAACGCCCCCTCAGTTGTTTATCGAGTGTTTGTGCTGAGATTTGTCCCTCAGTCGTATATCAAGTATTTGTGCTGAGATTTGTCTTGATAGAATGTGTTGTAAAACGACCCCTCAGTCCTATATCAAGTGTTTGTGCGGAGATTTGTCTTGATAGAATGTGTTGTAAAGCGCCCCCTCAGTCGTATATCGAGTGTTTGTGCTTAGATTTGTCCCTCAGTCATATATCGAGTGTTTGTGCTGAGATTTTTGTTGATAGAATGTGTTGTAAAACGACCTCTCAGTCGTATATCGAGTGTTTGTGCTGAGATTTGTCCCTCAGTCGTATATCGAGTGTTTATGCTGAGATTTTGTCTTAATAGAATGTGTTGTAAAACGCCCCCTCAGTCGTATATCAAGTGTTTGTGCTGAGATTTGTCTTGATAGAATGTGTTGTAAAACGCCCCCTCAGTCGTATATCAAGTGTTTGTGCTGAGATTTGTCTTGATAGAATGTGTTGTAAAACGACCCCTCAGTCCTATATCAAGTGTTTGTGCGGAGATTTGTCTTGATAGAATGTGTTGTAAAACGCCCCCTCAGTCGTATATCGAGTGTTTGTGCTGAGATTTGTCCCTCAGTCGTATATCGAGTGTTTGTGCTGAGATTTGTCTTGATAGAATGTGTTGTAAAACGACCTCTCAGTTCTAATTCAAGTGTTTGTGCGGAGATTTGTCTTGAAAGAATGTGTTGTAAAACGCCCCCTCAGTCGTATATCGAGTGTTTGTGCTGAGATTTGTCCCTCAGTCGTATATCGAGTGTTTGTGCTGAGATTTTGTCTTAATAGAATGTGTTGTAAAACGCCCCCTCAGTCGTATATCAAGTGTTTGTGCTGAGATTTGTCTTGATAGAATGTGTTGTAAAACGCCCCCTCAGTCGTATATCAAGTGTTTGTGCTGAGATTTGTCTTGATAGAATGTGTTGTGAAACGCCCCCTCAATCGTATATCGAGTGTTTGTGCTGAGATTTGTCTTGATAGAATGTGTTGTAAAACGCCCCCTCAGTTGTTTATCGAGTGTTTGTGCTGAAATTTGTCCCTCAGTCGTATATCGAGTGTTTGTGCGCAGATTCGTCTTGATAGAATGTGTTGTAAAACGCCCCCTCAGTCGTATATCAAGTGTTTGTGCTGAGATTTGTCTTGATAGAATATGTTGTAAAACGCCCCCTCAGTCGTATATCGAGTGTTTGTGCTGAGATTTGTCTTGATAGAATGTGTTGTAAAACGCCCCCTCAGTCGTATATCGAGTGTTTGTGCTGAGATTTGTCTTGATAGAATGTGTTGTAAAACGCCCCCTCAGTCGTATATCGAGTGTTTGTGCTGAGATTTGTCTTGATAGAATGTGTTGTAAAACGCCCCCTCAGTTGTTTATCGAGTGTTTGTGCTGAGATTTGTCTTGATAGAATGTGTTGTAAAACGCCCCCTCAGTCGTATATCGAGTGTTTGTGCTGAGATTTGTCTTGATAGAATGTGTTGTAAAACGCCCTCTCAGTCGTATATCAAATTTTTGTGCGGAGATTTGTCTTGATAGAATGTGTTGTAAAACGACCCCTCAGTCCTATATCAAGTGTTTGTGCGGAGATTTGTCTTGATAGAATGTGTTGTAAAACGTCCCCTCAGTCGTATATCAAGTGTTTGTGCTGAGATTTGTCTTGATAGAATGTGTTGTAAAACGCCCCCTCAGTCGTATATCAAGTGTTTGTGCTGAGATTTATCTTGATAGAATGTTTTGTAAAACGCCCCCTCAGTCGTATATCGAGTGTTTGTGCTGAGATTTGTCCCTCAGTGGTATATCGAGTGTTTGTGCTGAGATTTGTCTTGATAGAATGTGTTGTAAAACGCCCCCTCAGTCGTATATCGAGTGTTTGTGCTGAGATTTGTCTTGATAGAATGTGTTGTAAAACGCCCCCTCAGTTGTTTATCGAGTGTTTGTGCTGAGATTTGTCTTGATAGAATGTGTTGTAAAACGCCCTCTCAGTCGTATATCAAGTTTTGGTGCGGAGATTTGTCTTGATAGAATGTGTTGTAAAACGACCCCTCAGTCCTATATCAAGTGTTTGTGCGGATATTTGTCTTGATAGAATGTGTTGTAAAACGTCCCCTCAGTCGTATATCAAGTGTTTGTGCTGAGATTTGTCTTGATAGAATGTGTTGTAAAACGCCCCCTCAGTCGTATATCAAGTGTTTGTGCTGAGATTTATCTTGATAGAATGTGTTGTAAAACGCCCCCTCAGTCGTATATCGAGTGTTTGTGCTGAGATTTGTCCCTCAGTGGTATATCAAGTGTTTGTGCGTAGATTTGTCTTGATAGAATGTATTGTAAAACGCCCCCTCAGTCGTATATCGAGTGTTTGTGCTGAGATTTGTCCCTCAGTCGTATATCGAGTGTTTGTGCTGAGATTTGTCTTGATAGAATGTGTTGTAAAAAGACCTCTCAGTCCTAATTCAAGTGTTTGTGCGGGGATTTGTCTTGAAAGAATGTGTTGTAAAACGCCCCTTCTGTCGTATATCGAGTGTTTATGCTGAGATTTGTCCCTCAGTCGTATATCGAGTGTTTGTGCTGAGATTTGTCTTGATAGAATGTGTTGTAAAAAGCCCCCTCAGTCGTATATCAAGTGTTTGTGCTGATATTTGTGTTGATAGAATGTGTTGTAAAACGACCTCTCAGTTCTAATTCAAGTGTTTGTGCGGAGATTTGTCTTGAAAGAATGTGTTGTAAAACGTCCCCTCAGTCGTATATCGAGTGTTTGTGCTGAGATTTGTCCCTCAGTCGTATATCGAGTGTTTGAGCTGAGATTTTGTCTTAATAGAATGTGTTGTAAAACGCCCCCTCAGTCGTATATCAAGTGTTTGTGCTGAGATTTGTCTTGATAGAATGTGTTGTAAAACGCCCCCTCAGTCGTATATCGAGTGTTTGTTCTGAGATTTGTCTTGATAGAATGTGTTGTAAAACGCCCCCTCAATCGTATATCGAGTGTTTGTGCTGAGATTTGTCTTGATAGAATGTGTTGTAAAACGACCTCTCAGTTCTAATTCAAGTGTTTGTGCGGAGATTTGTCTTGAAAGAATGTGTTGTAAAATGTCCCCTCAGTCGTATATCGAGTGTTTGTGCTGAGATTTGTCCCTCAGTCGTATATCGAGTGTTTGTGCTGAGATTTTGTCTTAATAGAATGTGTTGTAAAACGCCCCTTCAGTCGTATATCAAGTGTTTGTGCTGATATTTGTCTTGATAGAATGTGTTGTAAAACGCCCCCTCAGTCGTATATCGAGTGTTTGTGCTGAGATTTGTCTTGATAGAATGTGTTGTAAAACGCCCCCTCAATCGTATATCGAGTGTTTGTGCTGAGATTTGTCTTGATAGAATGTGTTGTAAAACGCCCCCTCAGTTGTTTATCGAGTGTTTGTGCTGAAATTTGTCCCTCAGTCGTATATCGAGTGTTTGTGCGCAGATTCGTCTTGATAGAATGTGTTGTAAAACGCCCCCTCAGTCGTATATCAAGTGTTTATGCTGAGATTTGTCTTGATAGAATGTGTTGTAAAACGCCCCCTCAGTCGTATATCGAGTGTTTGTGCTGAGATTTGTCTTGATAGAATGTGTTGTAAAACGCCCCCTCAGTTGTTTATCGAGTGTTTGTGCTGAGATTTGTCTTGATAGAATGTGTTGTAAAACGCCCCCTCAGTCGTATATCGAGTGTTTGTGCTGAGATTTGTTTTGATAAAATGTGTTGTAAAACGCCCCCTCAGTTGTTTATCGAGTGTTTGTGCTGAGATTTGTCTTGATAGAATGTGTTGTAAAACGCCCTCTCAGTCGTATATCAAGTTTTTGTGCGGAGATTTGTCTTGATAGAATGTGTTGTAAAACGACCTCTCAGTCCTATATCAAGTGTTTGTGCGGAGATTTGTCTTGATAGAATGTGTTGTAAAACGCCCCCTCAGTCGTATATCAAGTGTTTGTGCTGAGATTTATCTTGATAGAATGTTTTGTAAAACGCCCCCTCAGTCGTATATCGAGTGTTTGTGCTGAGATTTGTCCCTCAGTGGTATATCAAGTGTTTGTGCGGAGATTTGTCTTGATAGAATGTGTTGTAAAACGCCCCCTCTGTCGTATATCGAGTGTTTGTGCTGAGATTTGTCCCTCAGTCGTATATCGAGTGTTTGTGCTGAGATTTGTCTTGATAGAATGTGTTGTAAAAAGACCTCTCAGTCCTAATTCAAGTGTTTTTGCGGGGATTTGTCTTGAAAGAATGTGTTGTAAAACGCCCCTTCTGTCGTATATCGAGTGTTTGTGCTGATATTTGTCCCTCAGTCGTATATCGAGTGTTTATGCTGAGATTTGTCCCTCAGTCGTATATCGAGTGTTTGTGCTGAGATTTGTCTTGATAGAATGTGTTGTAAAACGCCCCCTCAGTCGTATATCAAGTGTTTGTGCTGAGATTTGTCTTGATAGAATGTGTTGTAAAACGACCCCTCAGTCCTATATCAAGTGTTTGTGCGGATATTTGTCTTGATAGAATGTGTTGTAAAACGCCCCCTCAGTCGTATATCGAGTGTTTGTGCTGAGATTTGTCCCTCAGTCGTATATCGAGTGTTTGTGCTGATATTTGTGTTGATAGAATGTGTTGTAAAACGACCTCTCAGTTCTAATTCAAGTGTTTGTGCGGAGATTTGTCTTGAAAGAATGTGTTGTAAAACGTCCCCTCAGTCGTATATCAAGTGTTTGTGATGAGATTTGTTTTGATAGAATGTTTTGAAAAACGCCCCCTCAATCGTATATCGAGTGTTTGTTCTGAGATTTGTCTTGATAGAATGTGTTGTAAAACGCCCCCTCAATCGTATATCGAGTGTTTGTGCTGAGATTTGTCTTGATAGAATGTGTTGTAAAACGACCTCTCAGTTCTAATTCAAGTGTTTGTGCGGAGATTTGTCTTGAAAGAATGTGTTGTAAAATGTCCCCTCAGTCGTATATCGAGTGTTTGTGCTGAGATTTGTCCCTCAGTCGTATATCGAGTGTTTGTGCTGAGATTTTGTCTTAATAGAATGTGTTGTAAAACGCCCCTTCAGTCGTATATCAAGTGTTTGTGCTGAGATTTGTCTTGATAGAATGTGTTGTAAAACGCCCCCTCAGTCGTATATCGAGTGTTTGTGCTGAGATTTGTCTTGATAGAATGTGTTGTAAAACGCCCCCTCAATCGTATATCGAGTGTTTGTGATGAGATTTGTCTTGATAGAATGTGTTGTAAAACGCCCCCTCAGTTGTTTATCGAGTGTTTGTGCTGAAATTTGTCCCTCAGTCGTATATCGAGTGTTTGTGCGCAGATTCGTCTTGATAGAATGTGTTGTAAATGCCCCCTCAGTCGTATATCAAGTGTTTATGCTGAGATTTGTCTTGATAGAATGTGTTGTAAAACGCCCCCTCAGTCGTATATCGAGTGTTTGTGCTGAGATTTGTCTTGATAGAATGTGTTGTAAAAAACCCCCTCAGTCGTATATCGAGTGTTTGTGCTGAGATTTGTCTTGATAGAATGTGTTGTAAAACGCCCCCTCAGTTGTTTATCGAGTGTTTGTGCTGAGATTTGTCTTGATAGAATGTGTTGTAAAACGCCCCCTCAGTCGTATATCGAGTGTTTGTGCTGAGATTTGTTTTGATAAAATGTGTTGTAAAACGCCCCCTCAGTTGTTTATCGAGTGTTTGTGCTGAGATTTGTCTTGATAGAATGTGTTGTAAAACGCCCTTTCAGTCGTATATCAAGTTTTTGTGCGGAGATTTGTCTTGATAGAATGTGTTGTAAAACGACCTCTCAGTCCTATATCAAGTGTTTGTGCGGAGATTTGTCTTGATAGAATGTGTTGTAAAACGCCCCCTCAGTCGTATATCAAGTGTTTGTGCTGAGATTTATCTTGATAGAATGTTTTGTAAAACGCCCCCTCAGTCGTATATCGAGTGTTTGTGCTGAGATTTGTCCCTCAGTGGTATATCAAGTGTTTGTGCGGAGATTTGTCTTGATAGAATGTGTTGTAAAACGCCCCCTCTGTCGTATATCGAGTGTTTGTGCTGAGATTTGTCCCTCAGTCGTATATCGAGTGTTTGTGCTGAGATTTGTCTTGATAGAATGTGTTGTAAAAAGACCTCTCAGTCCTAATTCAAGTGTTTGTGCGGGGATTTGTCTTGAAAGAATGTGTTGTAAAACGCCCCTTCTGTCGTATATCGAGTGTTTGTGCTGATATTTGTCCCTCAGTCGTATATCGAGTGTTTATGCTGAGATTTGTCCCTCAGTCGTATATCGAGTGTTTGTGCTGAGATTTGTCTTGATAGAATGTGTTGTAAAACGCCCCCTCAGTCGTATATCAAGTGTTTGTGCTGAGATTTGTCTTGATAGAATGTGTTGTAAAACGACCCCTCAGTCCTATATCAAGTGTTTGTGCGGAGATTTGTCTTGATAGAATGTGTTGTAAAACGCCCCCTCTGTCGTATATCGAGTGTTTGTGCTGAGATTTGTCCCTCAGTCGTATATCGAGTGTTTGTGCTGATATTTGTGTTGATAGAATGTGTTGTAAAACGACCTCTCAGTTCTAATTCAAGTGTTTGTGCGGAGATTTGTCTTGAAAGAATGTGTTGTAAAACGTCCCCTCAGTCGTATATCAAGTGTTTGTGATGAGATTTGTTTTGATAGAATGTTTTGTAAAACGCCCCCTCAGTCGTATATCGAGTGTTTGTGCTGAGATTTGTCCCTCAGTGGTATATCAAGTGTTTGTGCGGAGATTTGTCTTGATAGAATGTGTTGTAAAACGCCCCCTCAGTCGTATATCGAGTGTTTGTGCTGAGATTTGTCCCTCAGTCGTATATCGAGTGTTTGTGCTGAGATTTGTCTTGATAGAATGTGTTGTAAAACGACCTCTTAGTCATAATTCAAGTGTTTGTGCGGAGATTTGTCTTGAAAGAATGTGTTGTAAAACGCCCCTTCTGTCGTATATCGAGTGTTTGTGCTGATATTTGTCCCTCAGTCGTATATCGAGTGTTTATGCTGAGATTTGTCCCTCAGTCGTATATCGAGTGTTTGTGCTGAGATTTGTCTTGATAGAATGTGTTGTAAAACGCCCCCTCAGTCGTATATCAAGTGTTTGTGCTGAGATTTGTCTTGATAGAATGTGTTGTAAAACGACCCCTCAGTCCTATATCAAGTGTTTGTGCGGAGATTTGTCTTGATAGAATGTGTTGTAAAACGCCCCCTCAGTCGTATATCGAGTGTTTGTGCTGAGATTTGTCCCTCAGTCGTATATCGAGTGTTTGTGCTGATATTTGTGTTGATAGAATGTGTTGTAAAACGACCTCTCAGTTCTAATTCAAGTGTTTGTGCGGAGATTTGTCTTGAAAGAATGTGTTGTAAAACGTCCCCTCAGTCGTATATCAAGTGTTTGTGATGAGATTTGTTTTGATAGAATGTTTTGTAAAACGCCCCCTCAGTCGTATATCGAGTGTTTGTGCTGAGATTTGTCCCTCAGTGGTATATCAAGTGTTTGTGCGGAGATTTGTCTTGATAGAATGTGTTGTAAAACGCCTCCTCAGTCGTATATCGAGTGTTTGTGCTGAGATTTGTCCCTCAGTCGTATATCGAGTGTTTGTGCTGAGATTTGTCTTGATAGAATGTGTTGTAAAACGACCTCTCAGTCATAATTCAAGTGTTTGTGCGGAGATTTGTCTTGAAAGAATGTGTTGTAAAACGCCCCTTCTGTCGTATATCGAGTGTTTGTGCTGAGATTTGTCCCTCAGTCGTATATCGAGTGTTTGTGCTGAGATTTTGTCTTAATAGAATGTGTTGTAAAACGCCCCCTCAGTCGTATATCAAGTGTTTGTGCGGAGATTTGTCCCACAGTCGTATATCGAGTGTTTATGCTGAGATTTGTCCCTCAGTCGTATATCGAGTGTTTGTGCTGAGATTTGTCTTGATAGAATGTGTTGTAAAACGCCCCCTCAGTCGTATATCAAGTGTTTGTGCGCAGATTCGTCTTGATAGAATGTGTTGTAAAACGCCCCCTCAGTCGTATATCAAGTGTTTGTGCTGAGATTTGTGTTGATAGAATGTTTGTAAAACGCCCCCTCAGTCGTATATCGAGTGTTTGTGCTGAGATTTGTCTTGATAGAATGTTTGTAAAACGCCCCCTCAGTCGTATATCAAGTGTTTGTGCTGAGATTTGTCTTGATAGAATGTGTTGTAAAACGCCCCCTCAGTCGTATATCAAGTGTCTGTGCTGAGATTTGTCCCTCAGTTGTATATCGAGTGTTTGTGCGGAGATTTGTCTTGATAGAATGTATTGTAAAACGCCCCCTCAGTCGTATATCAAGTGTCTGTGCTGAGATTTTTCCCTCAGTCGTATATCGAGTGTTTGTGCTTGGATTTGTCTTGATAGAATGTGTTGTGAAACGCCCCCTCAGTCCTATATCAAGTGTTTGTGCTGAGATTTGTCTTGATAGAATGTGTTGTAAAACGCCCCCTCAGTCGTATATCAAGTGTTTGTGCTGAGATTTGTCTTGATAGAATGTTTTGTAAAACGCCCCCTCAGTCGTATATCGAGTGTTTGTGCTGAGATTTGTCCCTCAGTGGTATATCAAGTGTTTGTGCGGAGATTTGTCTTAATAGAATGTGTTGTAAAACGACCTCTCAGTCCTAATTCAAGTGTTTGTGCGGAGATTTTGTCTTAATAGAATGTGTTGTAAAACGCCCCCTCAGTCGTATATCAAGTGTTTGTGCGGAGATTTGTCCCACAGTCGTATATCGAGTGTTTATGCTGAGATTTGTCCCTCAGTCGTATATCGAGTGTTTGTGCTGAGATTTGTCTTGATAGAATGTGTTGTAAAACGCCCCCTCAGTCGTATATCAAGTGTCTGTGCTGAGATTTGTCCCTCAGTCGTATATCGAGTGTTTGTGCTGAGATTTGTCTTGATAGAATGTGTTGTAAAACGCTCCCTCAGTCCTATATCAAGTGTTTGTGCGGAGATTGTTTTGATAGAATATGTTGTAAAACGCCCCCTCAGTCGTATATCGAGTGTTTGTGCTCAGATTTGTCCCTAAGTCGTATATCGAGTGTTTGTGCTGAGATTTGTCTTGATAGAATGTTTGTAAAACGCCCCCTCTGTCGTATATCGAGTGTTTGTGCTGAGATTTGTCCCTCAGTGGTATATCAAGTGTTTGTGCGGAGATTTGTCTTGATAGAATGTGTTGTAAAACGCCCCCTCAGTCGTATATCAAGTGTTTGTGCTGAGATTTGTCCCACAGTCGTATATCGAGTGTTTGTGCGCAGATTCGTCTTGATAGAATGTGTTGTAAAACGCCCCCTCAGTCGTAAATCAAGTGTTTGTGCTGAGATTTGTCTTGATAGAATGTTTGTAAAACGCCCCCTCAGTCGTATATCGAGTGTTTGTGCTGAGATTTGTCTTGATAGAATGTTTGTAAAACGCCCCCTCAGTCGTATATCAAGTGTTTGTGCGGAGATTTGTCTTGATAGAATGTGTTGTAAAACGCCCCCTCAGTCGTATATCAAGTGTCTGTGCTGAGATTTGTCTTGATAGAATGTGTTGTAAAACGCCCCCTCAGTCGTATATCAAGTGTTTGTGCTGAGATTTGTCTTGATAGAATGTTTTGTAAAACGCCCCCTCAGTCGTATATCGAGTGTTTGTGCTGAGATTTGTCCCTCAGTGGTATATCAAGTGTTTGTGCGGAGATTTGTCTTAATAGAATGTGTTGTAAAACGACCTCTCAGTCCTAATTCAAGTGTTTGTGCGGAGATTTTGTCTTAATAGAATGTGTTGTAAAACGCCCCCTCAGTCGTATATCAAGTGTTTGTGCGGAGATTTGTCCCACAGTCTTATATCGAGTGTTTATGCTGAGATTTGTCCCTCAGTCGTATATCGAGTGTTTGTGCTGAGATTTGTCTTGATAGAATGTGTTGTAAAACGCCCCCTCAGTCGTATATCAAGTGTCTGTGCTGAGATTTGTCCCTCAGTCGTATATCGAGTGTTTGTGCTGAGATTTGTCTTGATAGAATGTGTTGTAAAACTCTCCCTCAGTCCTATATCAAGTGTTTGTGCGGAGATTGTTTTGATAGAATATGTTGTAAAACGCCCCCTCAGTCGTATATCGAGTGTTTGTGCTCAGATTTGTCCCTCAGTCGTATATCGAGTGTTTGTGCTGAGATTAGTCTTGATAGAATGTGTTGTAAAACGCCCCCTCTGTCGTATATCGAGTGTTTGTGCTGAGATTTGTACCTCTGTGGTATATCAAGTGTTTGTGCGGAGATTTGTCTTGATAGAAGGTGGTGTAAAACGCCCCCTCAGTCGTATATCGAGTGTTTGTGCTGAGATTTGTCCCTCAGTGGTATATCAAGTGTTTGTGCGGAGATTTGTCTTGATAGAATGTGTTGTAAAACGCCCCCTCAGTCGTATATCAAGTGTTTGTGCTGAGATTTGTCCCTCAGTCGTATATCGAGTGTTTGTGCGCAGATTCGTCTTGATAGAATGTGTTGTAAAACGCCCCCTCAGTCGTAAATCAAGTGTTTGTGCTGAGATTTGTCTTGATAGAATGTTTGTAAAACGCCCCCTCAGTCGTATATCGAGTGTTTGTGCTGAGATTTGTCCCTCAGTGGTATATCAAGTGTTTGTGCGGAGATTTGTCTTGATAGAATGTGTTGTAAAACGCCCCCTCAGTCGTATATCGAGTGTTTGTGCTGAGATTTGTCCCTCAGTCGTATATCGAGTGTTTGTGCTGAGATTTGTCTTGATAGAATGTGTTGTAAAACGACCTCTCAGTCATAATTCAAGTGTTTGTGCGGAGATTTGTCTTGAAAGAATGTGTTGTAAAACGCCCCTTCTGTCGTATATCGAGTGTTTGTGCTGAGATTTGTCCCTCAGTCGTATATCGAGTGTTTGTGCTGAGATTTTGTCTTAATAGAATGAGTTGTAAAACGCCCCCTCTGTCGTATATCAAGTGTTTGTGCGGAGATTTGTCCCACAGTCGTATATCGAGTGTTTATGCTGAGATTTGTCCCTCAGTCGTATATCGAGTGTTTGTGCTGAGATTTGTCTTGATAGAATGTGTTGTAAAACGCCCCCTCAGTCGTATATCAAGTGTTTGTGCTGAGATTTGTCTTGATAGAATGTTTTGTAAAACGCCCCCTCAGTCGTATATCGAGTGTTTGTGCTGAGATTTGTCCCTCAGTGGTATATCAAGTGTTTGTGCGGAGATTTGTCTTAATAGAATGTGTTGTAAAACGACCTCTCAGTCCTAATTCAAGTGTTTGTGCGGAGATTTTGTCTTAATAGAATGTGTTGTAAAACGCCCCCTCAGTCGTATATCAAGTGTTTGTGCGGAGATTTGTCCCACAGTCGTATATCGAGTGTTTATGCTGAGATTTGTCCCTCAGTCGTATATCGAGTGTTTGTGCTGAGATTTGTCTTGATAGAATGTGTTGTAAAACGCCCCCTCAGTCGTATATCAAGTGTCTGTGCTGAGATTTGTCCCTCAGTCGTATATCGAGTGTTTGTGCTGAGATTTGTCTTGATAGAATGTGTTGTAAAACGCTCCCTCAGTCCTATATCAAGTGTTTGTGCGGAGATTGTTTTGATAGAATATGTTGTAAAACGCCCCCTCAGTCGTATATCGAGTGTTTGTGCTCAGATTTGTCCCTAAGTCGTATATCGAGTGTTTGTGCTGAGATTTGTCTTGATAGAATGTTTGTAAAACGCCCCCTCTGTCGTATATCGAGTGTTTGTGCTGAGATTTGTCCCTCAGTGGTATATCAAGTGTTTGTGCGGAGATTTGTCTTGATAGAATGTGTTGTAAAACGCCCCCTCAGTCGTATATCAAGTGTTTGTGCTGAGATTTGTCCCTCAGTCGTATATCGAGTGTTTGTGCGCAGATTCGTCTTGATAGAATGTGTTGTAAAACGCCCCCTCAGTCCTATATCAAGTGTTTGTGCGGAGATTGTTTTGATAGAATATGTTGTAAAACGCCCCCTCAGTCGTATATCGAGTGTTTGTGCTCAGATTTGTCCCTCAGTCGTATATCGAGTGTTTGTGCTGAGATTTGTCTTGATAGAATGTGTTGTAAAACGCTCCCTCAGTCCTATATCAAGTGTTTGTGCGGAGATTGTTTTGATAGAATATGTTGTAAAACGCCCCCTCAGTCGTATATCGAGTGTTTATGCTGAGATTTGTCCCTCAGTCGTATATCGAGTGTTTGTGCTGAGATTTGTCTTGATAGAATGTGTTGTAAAACTCTCCCTCAGTCCTATATCAAGTGTTTGTGCTCAGATTTGTCCCTCAGTCGTATATCGAGTGTTTGTGCTGAGATTAGTCTTGATAGAATGTGTTGTAAAACGCCCCCTCTGTCGTATATCGAGTGTTTGTGCTGAGATTTGTACCTCTGTGGTATATCAAGTGTTTGTGCGGAGATTTGTCTTGATAGAAGGTGGTGTAAAACGCCCCCTCAGTCGTATATCGAGTGTTTGTGCTGAGATTTGTCCCTCAGTGGTATATCAAGTGTTTGTGCGGAGATTTGTCTTGATAGAATGTGTTGTAAAACGCCCCCTCAGTCGTATATCAAGTGTTTGTGCTGAGATTTGTCCCTCAGTCGTATATCGAGTGTTTGTGCGCAGATTCGTCTTGATAGAATGTGTTGTAAAACGCCCCCTCAGTCGTAAATCAAGTGTTTGTGCTGAGATTTGTCTTGATAGAATGTTTGTAAAACGCCCCCTCAGTCGTATATCGAGTGTTTGTGCTGAGATTTGTCCCTCAGTGGTATATCAAGTGTTTGTGCGGAGATTTGTCTTGATAGAATGTGTTGTAAAACGCCCCCTCAGTCGTATATCGAGTGTTTGTGCTGAGATTTGTCCCTCAGTCGTATATCGAGTGTTTGTGCTGAGATTTGTCTTGATAGAATGTGTTGTAAAACGACCTCTCAGTCATAATTCAAGTGTTTGTGCGGAGATTTGTCTTGAAAGAATGTGTTGTAAAACGCCCCTTCTGTCGTATATCGAGTGTTTGTGCTGAGATTTGTCCCTCAGTCGTATATCGAGTGTTTGTGCTGAGATTTTGTCTTAATAGAATGAGTTGTAAAACGCCCCCTCAGTCGTATATCAAGTGTTTGTGCGGAGATTTGTCCCACAGTCGTATATCGAGTGTTTATGCTGAGATTTGTCCCTCAGTCGTATATCGAGTGTTTGTGCTGAGATTTGTCTTGATAGAATGTGTTGTAAAACGCCCCCTCAGTCGTATATCAAGTGTTTGTGCTGAGATTTGTCTTGATAGAATGTTTTGTAAAACGCCCCCTCAGGCGTATATCGAGTGTTTGTGCTGAGATTTGTCCCTCAGTGGTATATCAAGTGTTTGTGCGGAGATTTGTCTTAATAGAATGTGTTGTAAAACGACCTCTCAGTCCTAATTCAAGTGTTTGTGCGGAGATTTTGTCTTAATAGAATGTGTTGTAAAACGCCCCCTCAGTCGTATATCAAGTGTTTGTGCGGAGATTTGTCCCACAGTCGTATATCGAGTGTTTGTGCTGAGATTTGTCTTGATAGAATGTGTTGTAAAACGCCCCCTCAGTCGTATATCAAGTGTCTGTGCTGAGATTTGTCCCTCAGTCGTATATCGAGTGTTTGTGCTGAGATTTGTCTTGATAGAATGTGTTGTAAAACGCTCCCTCAGTCCTATATCAAGTGTTTGTGCGGAGATTGTTTTGATAGAATATGTTGTAAAACGCCCCCTCAGTCGTATATCGAGTGTTTGTGCTCAGATTTGTCCCTAAGTCGTATATCGAGTGTTTGTGCTGAGATTTGTCTTGATAGAATGTTTGTAAAACGCCCCCTCTGTCGTATATCGAGTGTTTGTGCTGAGATTTGTCCCTCAGTGGTATATCAAGTGTTTGTGCGGAGATTTGTCTTGATAGAATGTGTTGTAAAACGCCCCCTCAGTCGTATATCAAGTGTTTGTGCTGAGATTTGTCCCTCAGTCGTATATCGAGTGTTTGTGCGCAGATTCGTCTTGATAGAATGTGTTGTAAAACGCCCCCTCAGTCGTAAATCAAGTGTTTGTGCTGAGATTTGTCTTGATAGAATGTTTGTAAAACGCCCCCTCAGTCGTATATCGAGTGTTTGTGCTGAGATTTGTCTTGATAGAATGTTTGTAAAACGCCCCCTCAGTCGTATATCAAGTGTTTGTGCGGAGATTTGTCTTGATAGAATGTGTTGTAAAACGCCCCCTCAGTCCTATATCAAGTGTCTGTGCTGAGATTTGTCTTGATAGAATGTGTTGTAAAACGCCCCCTCAGTCGTATATCAAGTGTTTGTGCTGAGATTTGTCTTGATAGAATGTTTTGTAAAACGCCCCCTCAGTCGTATATCGAGTGTTTGTGCTGAGATTTGTCCCTCAGTGGTATATCAAGTGTTTGTGCGGAGATTTGTCTTAATATAATGTGTTGTAAAACGACCTCTCAGTCCTAATTCAAGTGTTTGTGCGGAGATTTTGTCTTAATAGAATGTGTTGTAAAACGCCCCCTCAGTCGTATATCAAGTGTTTGTGCGGAGATTTGTCCCACAGTCGTATATCGAGTGTTTATGCTGAGATTTGTCCCTCAGTCGTATATCGAGTGTTTGTGCTGAGATTTGTCTTGATAGAATGTGTTGTAAAACGCCCCCTCAGTCGTATATCAAGTGTCTGTGCTGAGATTTGTCCCTCAGTCGTATATCGAGTGTTTGTGCTGAGATTTGTTTTGATAGAATGTGTTGTAAAACTCTCCCTCAGTCCTATATCAAGTGTTTGTGCGGAGATTGTTTTGATAGAATATGTTGTAAAACGCCCCCTCAGTCGTATATCGAGTGTTTGTGCTGAGATTTGTCCCTCAGTCGTATATCGAGTGTTTGTGCGCAGATTCGTCTTGATAGAATGTGTTGTAAAACGCCCCCTCAGTCGTAAATCAAGTGTTTGTGCTGAGATTTGTCTTGATAGAATGTTTGTAAAACGCCCCCTCAGTCGTATATCGAGTGTTTGTGCTGAGATTTGTCCCTCAGTGGTATATCAAGTGTTTGTGCGGAGATTTGTCTTGATAGAATGTGTTGTAAAACGCCCCCTCAGTCGTATATCGAGTGTTTGTGCTGAGATTTGTCCCTCAGTCGTTTATCGAGTGTTTGTGCTGAGATTTGTCTTGATAGAATGTGTTGTAAAACGACCTCTCAGTCATAATTCAAGTGTTTGTGCGGAGATTTGTCTTGAAAGAATGTGTTGTAAAACGCCCCCTCAGTCGTATATCAAGTGTTTGTGCTGAGATTTGTCTTGATAGAATGTTTTGTAAAACGCCCCCTCAGTCGTATATCGAGTGTTTGTGCTGAGATTTGTCCCTCAGTGGTATATCAAGTGTTTGTGCGGAGATTTGTCTTAATAGAATGTGTTGTAAAACGACCTCTCAGTCCTAATTCAGGTGTTTGTGCGGAGATTTTGTCTTAATAGAATGTGTTGTAAAACGCCCCCTCAGTCGTATATCAAGTGTTTGTGCGGAGATTTGTCCCACAGTCGTATATCGAGTGTTTATGCTGAGATTTGTCCCTCAGTCGTATATCGAGTGTTTGTGCTGAGATTTGTCTTGATAGAATGTGTTGTAAAACGCCCCCTCAGTCGTATATCAAGTGTCTGTGCTGAGATTTGTCCCTCAGTCGTATATCGAGTGTTTGTGCTGAGATTTGTCTTGATAGAATGTGTTGTAAAACGCTCCCTCAGTCCTATATCAAGTGTTTGTGCGGAGATTGTTTTGATAGAATATGTTGTAAAACGCCCCCTCAGTCGTATATCGAGTGTTTGTGCTCAGATTTGTCCCTAAGTCGTATATCGAGTGTTTGTGCTGAGATTTGTCTTGATAGAATGTTTGTAAAACGCCCCCTCTGTCGTATATCGAGTGTTTGTGCTGAGATTTGTCCCTCAGTGGTATATCAAGTGTTTGTGCGGAGATTTGTCTTGATAGAATGTGTTGTAAAACGCCCCCTCAGTCGTATATCAAGTGTTTGTGCTGAGATTTGTCCCTCAGTCGTATATCGAGTGTTTGTGCGCAGATTCGTCTTGATAGAATGTGTTGTAAAACGCCCCCTCAGTCGTAAATCAAGTGTTTGTGCTGAGATTTGTCTTGATAGAATGTTTGTAAAACGCCCCCTCAGTCGTATATCGAGTGTTTGTGCTGAGATTTGTCTTGATAGAATGTTTGTAAAACGCCCCCTCAGTCGTATATCAAGTGTTTGTGCTGAGATTTGTCTTGATAGAATGTGTTGTAAAACGCCCCCTCAGTCGTATATCAAGTGTCTGTGCTGAGATTTGTCCCTCAGTTGTATATCGAGTGTTTGTGCGGAGATTTGTCTTGATAGAATGTATTGTAAAACGCCCCCTCAGTCGTATATCAAGTGTCTGTGCTGAGATTTTTCCCTCAGTCGTATATCGAGTGTTTGTGCTGAGATTTGTCTTGATAGAATGTATTGTAAAACGCCCCCTCAGTCGTATATCAAGTGTCTGTGCTGAGATTTTTCCCTCAGTCGTATATCGAGTGTTTGTGCTTGGATTTGTCTTGATAGAATGTGTTGTGAAACGCCCCCTCAGTCCTATATCAAGTGTTTGTGCTGAGATTTGTCTTGATAGAATGTGTTGTAAAACGCCCCCTCAGTCGTATATCAAGTGTTTGTGCTGAGATTTGTCTTGATAGAATGTTTTGTAAAACGCCCCCTCAGTCGTATATCGAGTGTTTGTGCTGAGATTTGTCCCTCAGTGGTATATCAAGTGTTTGTGCGGAGATTTGTCTTAATAGAATGTGTTGTAAAACGACCTCTCAGTCCTAATTCAAGTGTTTGTGCGGAGATTTTGTCTTAATAGAATGTGTTGTAAAACGCCCCCTCAGTCGTATATCAAGTGTTTGTGCGGAGATTTGTCCCACAGTCGTATATCGAGTGTTTATGCTGAGATTTGTCCATCAGTCGTATATCGAGTGTTTGTGCTGAGATTTGTCTTGATAGAATGTGTTGTAAAACGCCCCCTCAGTCGTATATCAAGTGTCTGTGCTGAGATTTGTCCCTCAGTCGTATATCGAGTGTTTGTGCTGAGATTTGTCTTGATAGAATGTGTTGTAAAACGCTCCCTCAGTCCTATATCAAGTGTTTGTGCGGAGATTGTTTTGATAGAATATGTTGTAAAACGCCCCCTCAGTCGTATATCGAGTGTTTGTGCTCAGATTTGTCCCTAAGTCGTATATCGAGTGTTTGTGCTGAGATTTGTCTTGATAGAATGTTTGTAAAACGCCCCCTCTGTCGTATATCGAGTGTTTGTGCTGAGATTTGTCCCTCAGTGGTATATCAAGTGTTTGTGCGGAGATTTGTCTTGATAGAATGTGTTGTAAAACGCCCCCTCAGTCGTATATCAAGTGTTTGTGCTGAGATTTGTCCCTCAGTCGTATATCGAGTGTTTGTGCGCAGATTCGTCTTGATAGAATGTGTTGTAAAACGCCCCCTCAGTCGTAAATCAAGTGTTTGTGCTGAGATTTGTCTTGATAGAATGTTTGTAAAACGCCCCCTCAGTCGTATATCGAGTGTTTGTGCTGAGATTTGTCTTGATAGAATGTTTGTAAAACGCCCCCTCAGTCGTATATCAAGTGTTTGTGCGGAGATTTGTCTTGATAGAATGTGTTGTAAAACGCCCCCTCAGTCGTATATCAAGTGTCTGTGCTGAGATTTGTCTTGATAGAATGTGTTGTAAAACGCCCCCTCAGTCGTATATCAAGTGTTTGTGCTGAGATTTGTCTTGATAGAATGTTTTGTAAAACGCCCCCTCAGTCGTATATCGAGTGTTTGTGCTGAGATTTGTCCCTCAGTGGTATATCAAGTGTTTGTGCGCAGATTTGTCTTAATAGAATGTGTTGTAAAACGACCTCTCAGTCCTAATTCAAGTGTTTGTGCGGAGATTTTGTCTTAATAGAATGTGTTGAAAAACGCCCCCTCAGTCGTACATCAAGTGTTTGTGCGGAGATTTGTCCCACAGTCGTATATCGAGTGTTTATGCTGAGATTTGTCCCTCAGTCGTATATCGAGTGTTTGTGCTGAGATTTGTCTTGATAGAATGTGTTGTAAAACGCCCCCTCAGTCGTATATCAAGTGTCTGTGCTGAGATTTGTCCCTCAGTCGTATATCGAGTGTTTGTGCTGAGATTTGTCTTGATAGAATGTGTTGTAAAACTCTCCCTCAGTCCTATATCAAGTGTTTGTGCGGAGATTGTTTTGATAGAATATGTTGTAAAACGCCCCCTCAGTCGTATATCGAGTGTTTGTGCTCAGATTTGTCCCTCAGTCGTATATCGAGTGTTTGTGCTGAGATTAGTCTTGATAGAATGTGTTGTAAAACGCCCCCTCTGTCGTATATCGAGTGTTTGTGCTGAGATTTGTACCTCTGTGGTATATCAAGTGTTTGTGCGGAGATTTGTCTTGATAGAAGGTGGTGTAAAACGCCCCCTCAGTCGTATATCGAGTGTTTGTGCTGAGATTTGTCCCTCAGTGGTATATCAAGTGTTTGTGCGGAGATTTGTCTTGATAGAATGTGTTGTAAAACGCCCCCTCAGTCGTATATCAAGTGTTTGTGCTGAGATTTGTCCCTCAGTCGTATATCGAGTGTTTGTGCGCAGATTCGTCTTGATAGAATGTGTTGTAAAACGCCCCCTCAGTCGTAAATCAAGTGTTTGTGCTGAGATTTGTCTTGATAGAATGTTTGTAAAACGCCCCCTCAGTCGTATATCGAGTGTTTGTGCTGAGATTTGTCTTGATAGAATGTTTGTAAAACGCCCCCTCAGTCGTATATCAAGTGTTTGTGCGGAGATTTGTCTTGATAGAATGTGTTGTAAAACGCCCCCTCAGTCGTATATCAAGTGTCTGTGCTGAGATTTGTCCCTCAGTCGTATATCGAGTGTTTGTGCTGAGATTTGTCTTGATAGAATGTGTTGTAAAACGCTCCCTCAGTCCTATATCAAGTGTTTGTGCGGAGATTGTTTTGATAGAATATGTTGTAAAACGCCCCCTCAGTCGTATATCGAGTGTTTGTGCTCAGATGTGTCCCTAAGTCGTATATCGAGTGTTTGTGCTGAGATTTGTCTTGATAGAATGTTTGTAAAACGCCCCCTCTGTCGTATATCGAGTGTTTGTGCTGAGATTTGTCCCTCAGTGGTATATCAAGTGTTTGTGCGGAGATTTGTCTTGATAGAATGTGTTGTAAAACGCCCCCTCAGTCGTATATCAAGTGTTTGTGCTGAGATTTGTCCCTCAGTCGTATATCGAGTGTTTGTGCGCAGATTCGTCTTGATAGAATGTGTTGTAAAACGCCCCCTCTGTCGTATATCGAGTGTTTGTGCTGAGATTTGTCCCTCAGTGGTATATCAAGTGTTTGTGCTGAGATTTGTCTTGATAGAATGTGTTGTAAAACGCCCCCTCAGTCGTATATCAAGTGTCTGTGATGAGATTTGTCCCTCAGTCGTATATCGAGTGTTTGTGCTGAGATTTGTCTTGATAGAATGTGTTGTAAAACGCTCCCTCAGTCCTATATCAAGTGTTTGTGCGGAGATTGTTTTGATAGAATATGTTGTAAAACGCCCCCTCAGTCGTATATCGAGTGTTTATGCTGAGATTTGTCCCTCAGTCGTATATCGAGTGTTTGTGCTGAGATTTGTCTTGATAGAATGTGTTGTAAAACTCTCCCTCAGTCCTATATCAAGTGTTTGTGCTCAGATTTGTCCCTCAGTCGTATATCGAGTGTTTGTGCTGAGATTAGTCTTGATAGAATGTGTTGTAAAACGCCCCCTCTGTCGTATATCGAGTGTTTGTGCTGAGATTTGTACCTCTGTGGTATATCAAGTGTTTGTGCGGAGATTTGTCTTGATAGAATGTTTGTAAAACGCCCCCTCAGTCGTATATCGAGTGTTTGTGCTGAGATTTGTCCCTCAGTGGTATATCAAGTGTTTGTGCGGAGATTTGTCTTGATAGAATGTGTTGTAAAACGCCCCCTCAGTCGTATATCGAGTGTTTGTGCTGAGATTTGTCCCTCAGTCGTATATCGAGTGTTTGTGCTGAGATTTGTCTTGATAGAATGTGTTGTAAAACGACCTCTCAGTCATAATTCAAGTGTTTGTGCGGAGATTTGTCTTGAAAGAATGTGTTGTAAAACGCCCCTTCTGTCGTATATCGAGTGTTTGTGCTGAGATTTGTCCCTCAGTCGTATATCGAGTGTTTGTGCTGAGATTTTGTCTTAATAGAATGAGTTGTAAAACGCCCCCTCAGTCGTATATCAAGTGTTTGTGCGGAGATTTGTCCCACAGTCGTATATCGAGTGTTTATGCTGAGATTTGTCCCTCAGTCGTATATCGAGTGTTTGTGCTGAGATTTGTCTTGATAGAATGTGTTGTAAAACGCCCCCTCAGTCGTATATCAAGTGTTTGTGCTGAGATTTGTCTTGATAGAATGTTTTGTAAAACGCCCCCTCAGTCGTATATCGAGTGTTTGTGCTGAGATTTGTCCCTCAGTGGTATATCAAGTGTTTGTGCGGAGATTTGTCTTAATAGAATGTGTTGTAAAACGACCTCTCAGTCCTAATTCAAGTGTTTGTGCGGAGATTTTGTCTTAATAGAATGTGTTGTAAAACGCCCCCTCAGTCGTATATCAAGTGTTTGTGCGGAGATTTGTCCCACAGTCGTATATCGAGTGTTTATGCTGAGATTTGTCTCTCAGTCGTATATCGAGTGTTTGTGCTGAGATTTGTCTTGATAGAATGTGTTGTAAAACGCCCCCTCAGTCGTATATCAAGTGTCTGTGCTGAGATTTGTCCCTCAGTCGTATATCGAGTGTTTGTGCTGAGATTTGTCTTAATAGAATGTGTTGTAAAACGCTCCCTCAGTCCTATATCAAGTGTTTGTGCGGATATTGTTTTGATAGAATATGTTGTAAAACGCCCCCTCAGTCGTATATCGAGTGTTTGTGCTCAGATTTGTCCCTAAGTCGTATATCGAGTGTTTGTGCTGAGATTTGTCTTGATAGAATGTTTGTAAAACGCCCCCTCAGTCGTATATCGAGTGTTTGTGCGGAGATTTGTCCCTCAGTGGTATATCAAGTGTTTGTGCGGAGATTTGTCTTGATAGAATGTGTTGTAAAACGCCCCCTCAGTCGTATATCAAGTGTTTGTGCTGAGATTTGTCCCTCAGTCGTATATCGAGTGTTTGTGCGCAGATTCGTCTTGATAGAATGTGTTGTAAAACGCCCCCTCAGTCGTAAATCAAGTGTTTGTGCTGAGATTTGTCTTGATAGAATGTTTGTAAAACGCCCCCTCAGTCGTATATCGAGTGTTTGTGCTGAGATTTGTCTTGATAGAATGTTTGTAAAACGCCCCCTCAGTCGTATATCAAGTGTTTGTGCAGAGATTTGTCTTGATAGAATGTGTTGTAAAACGCCCCCTCAGTCGTATATCAAGTGTCTGTGCTGAGATTTGTCTTGATAGAATGTGTTGTAAAACGCCCCCTCAGTCGTATATCAAGTGTTTGTGCTGAGATTTGTCTTGATAGAATGTTTTGTAAAACGCCCCCTCAGTCGTATATCGAGTGTTTGTGCTGAGATTTGTCCCTCAGTGGTATATCAAGTGTTTGTGCGGAGATTTGTCTTAATAGAATGTGTTGTAAAACGACCTCTCAGTCCTAATTCAAGTGTTTGTGCGGAGATTTTGTCTTAATAGAATGTGTTGTAAAACGCCCCCTCAGTCGTATATCAAGTGTTTGTGCGGAGATTTGTCCCACAGTCGTATATCGAGTGTTTATGCTGAGATTTGTCCCTCAGTCGTATATCGAGTGTTTGTGCTGAGATTTGTCTTGATAGAATGTGTTGTAAAACGCCCCCTCAGTCGTATATCAAGTGTCTGTGCTGAGATTTGTCCCTCAGTCGTATATCGAGTGTTTGTGCTGAGATTTGTTTTGATAGAATGTGTTGTAAAACTCTCCCTCAGTCCTATATCAAGTGTTTGTGCGGAGATTGTTTTGATAGAATATGTTGTAAAACGCCCCCTCAGTCGTATATCGAGTGTTTGTGCTCAGATTTGTCCCTCAGTCGTATATCGAGTGTTTGTGCTGAGATTAGTCTTGATAGAATGTGTTGTAAAACGCCCCCTCTGTCGTATATCGAGTGTTTGTGCTGAGATTTGTACCTCTGTGGTATATCAAGTGTTTGTGCGGAGATTTGTCTTGATAGAAGGTGGTGTAAAACGCCCCCTCAGTCGTATATCGAGTGTTTGTGCTGAGATTTGTCCCTCAGTGGTATATCAATCAAGTGTTTGTGCGGAGATTTGTCTTGATAGAATGTGTTGTAAAACGCCCCCTCAGTCGTATATCAAGTGTTTGTGCTGAGATTTGTCCCTCAGTCGTATATCGAGTGTTTGTGCGCAGATTCGTCTTGATAGAATGTGTTGTAAAACGCCCCCTCAGTCGTAAATCAAGTGTTTGTGCTGAGATTTGTCTTGATAGAATGTTTGTAAAACGCCCCCTCAGTCGTATATCGAGTGTTTGTGCTGAGATTTGTCCCTCAGTGGTATATCAAGTGTTTGTGCGGAGATTTGTCTTGATAGAATGTGTTGTAAAACGCCCCCTCAGTCGTATATCGAGTGTTTGTGCTGAGATTTGTCCCTCAGTCGTATATCGAGTGTTTGTGCTGAGATTTGTCTTGATAGAATGTGTTGTAAAACGACCTCTCAGTCATAATTCAAGTGTTTGTGCGGAGATTTGTCTTGAAAGAATGTGTTGTAAAACGCCCCTTCTGTCGTATATCGAGTGTTTGTGCTGAGATTTGTCCCTCAGTCGTATATCGAGTGTTTGTGCTGAGATTTTGTCTTAATAGAATGAGTTGTAAAACGCCCCCTCAGTCGTATATCAAGTGTTTGTGCGGAGATTTGTCCCACAGTCGTATATCGAGTGTTTATGCTGAGATTTGTCCCTCAGTCGTATATCGAGTGTTTGTGCTGAGATTTGTCTTGATAGAATGTGTTGTAAAACGCCCCCTCAGTCGTATATCAAGTGTTTGTGCTGAGATTTGTCCCTCAGTCGTATATCGAGTGTTTGTGCGCAGATTCGTCTTGATAGAATGTGTTGTAAAACGCCCCCTCAGTCGTATATCAAGTGTTTGTGCTGAGATTTGTCCCTCAGTCGTATATCGAGTGTTTGTGCGCAGATTCGTCTTGATAGAATGTGTTGTAAAACGCCCCCTCAGTCGTATATCAAGTGTTTGTGCTGAGATTTGTCCCTCAGTCGTATATCGAGTGTTTGTGCGCAGATTCGTCTTGATAGAATGTGTTGTAAAACGCCCCCTCAGTCGTATATCGAGTGTTTGTGCTGAGATTTGTCCCTCAGTCGTATATCGAGTGTTTGTGCTGAGTTTTGTCTTGATAGAATGTTTGTAAAACGCCCCCTCAGTCGTATATCAAGTGTTTGTGCTGAGATTTGTCTTGATAGAATGTGTTGTAAAACGCCCCCTCAGTCGTATATCAAGTGTCTGTGCTGAGATTTGTCCCTCAGTTGTATATCGAGTGTTTGTGCGGAGATTTGTCTTGATAGAATGTATTGTAAAACGCCCCCTCAGTCGTATATCAAGTGTCTGTGCTGAGATTTTTCCCTCAGTCGTATATCGAGTGTTTGTGCTGAGATTTGTCTTGATAGAATGTATTGTAAAACGCCCCCTCAGTCGTATATCAAGTGTCTGTGCTGAGATTTTTCCCTCAGTCGTATATCGAGTGTTTGTGCTTGGATTTGTCTTGATAGAATGTGTTGTGAAACGCCCCCTCAGTCCTATATCAAGTGTTTGTGCTGAGATTTGTCTTGATAGAATGTGTTGTAAAACGTCCCCTCAGTCGTATATCAAGTGTTTGTGCTGAGATTTGTCTTGATAGAATGTTTTGTAAAACGCCCCCTCAGTCGTATATCGAGTGTTTGTGCTGAGATTTGTCCCTCAGTGGTATATCAAGTGTTTGTGCGGAGATTTGTCTTAATAGAATGTGTTGTAAAACGACCTCTCAGTCCTAATTCAAGTGTTTGTGCGGAGATTTTGTCTTAATAGAATGTGTTGTAAAACGCCCCCTCAGTCGTATATCAAGTGTTTGTGCGGAGATTTGTCCCACAGTCGTATATCGAGTGTTTATGCTGAGATTTGTCCCTCAGTCGTATATCGAGTGTTTGTGCTGAGATTTGTCTTGATAGAATGTGTTGTAAAACGCCCCCTCAGTCGTATATCAAGTGTCTGTGCTGAGATTTGTCCCTCAGTCGTATATCGAGTGTTTGTGCTGAGATTTGTCTTGATAGAATGTGTTGTAAAACGCTCCCTCAGTCCTATATCAAGTGTTTGTGCGGAGATTGTTTTGATAGAATATGTTGTAAAACGCCCCCTCAGTCGTACATCGAGTGTTTGTGCTCAGATTTGTCCCTCAGTCGTATATCGAGTGTTTGTGCTGAGATTTGTCATGATAGAATGTTTGTAAAACGCCCCCTCTGTCGTATATCGAGTGTTTGTGCTGAGATTTGTACCTCTGTGGTATATCAAGTGTTTGTGCGGAGATTTGTCTTGATAGAAGGTGGTGTAAAACGCCCCCTCAGTCGTATATCGAGTGTTTGTGCTGAGATTTGTCCCTCAGTGGTATATCAAGTGTTTGTGCGGAGATTTGTCTTGATAGAATGTGTTGTAAAACGCCCCCTCAGTCGTATATCGAGTGTTTGCGCGCAGATTCGTCTTGATATAATGTGTTGTAAAACGCCCCCTCAGTCGTAAATCAAGTGTTTGTGCTGAGATTTGTCTTGATAGAATGTTTGTAAAACGCCCTCTCAGTTGTATATCGAGTGTTTGTGCTGAGATTTGTCTTGATAGAATGTTTGTAAAACGCCCCCTCAGTCGTATATCAAGTGTTTGTGCGGAGATTTGTCTTGATAGAATGTGTTGTAAAACGCCCCCTCAGTCGTATATCAAGTGTCTGTGCTGAGATTTGTCTTGATAGAATGTGTTGTAAAACGCCCCCTCAGTCGTATATCAAGTGTTTGTGCTGAGATTTGTCTTGATAGAAGGTGGTGTAAAACGCCCCCTCAGTCGTATATCGAGTGTTTGTGCTGAGATTTGTCCCTCAGTGGTATATCAAGTGTTTGTGCGGAGATTTGTCTTGATAGAATGTGTTGTAAAACGCCCCCTCAGTCGTATATCAAGTGTTTGTGCTGAGATTTGTCCCTCAGTCGTATATCGAGTGTTTGTGCGCAGATTCGTCTTGATAGAATGTGTTGTAAAACGCCCCCTCAGTCGTAAATCAAGTGTTTGTGCTGAGATTTGTCTTGATAGAATGTTTGTAAAACGCCCTCTCAGTCGTATATCGAGTGTTTGTGCTGAGATTTGTCTTGATAGAATGTGTTGTAAAACGTCCCCTCAGTCGTATATCAAGTGTTTGTGCTGAGATTTGTCTTGATAGAATGTTTTGTAAAACGCCCCCTCAGTCGTATATCGAGTGTTTGTGCTGAGATTTGTCCCTCAGTGGTATATCAAGTGTTTGTGCGGAGATTTGTCTTAATAGAATGTGTTGTAAAACGACCTCTCAGTCCTAATTCAAGTGTTTGTGCGGAGATTTTGTCTTAATAGAATGTGTTGTAAAACGCCCCCTCAGTCGTATATCAAGTGTTTGTGCGGAGATTTGTCCCACAGTCGTATATCGAGTGTTTATGCTGAGATTTGTCCCTCAGTCGTATATCGAGTGTTTGTGCTGAGATTTGTCTTGATAGAATGTGTTGTAAAACGCCCCCTCAGTCGTATATCAAGTGTCTGTGCTGAGATTTGTCCCTCAGTCGTATATCGAGTGTTTGTGCTGAGATTTGTCTTGATAGAATGTGTTGTAAAACGCTCCCTCAGTCCTATATCAAGTGTTTGTGCGGAGATTGTTTTGATAGAATATGTTGTAAAACGCCCCCTCAGTCGTACATCGAGTGTTTGTGCTCAGATTTGTCCCTCAGTCGTATATCGAGTGTTTGTGCTGAGATTTGTCATGATAGAATGTTTGTAAAACGCCCCCTCTGTCGTATATCGAGTGTTTGTGCTGAGATTTGTACCTCTGTGGTATATCAAGTGTTTGTGCGGAGATTTGTCTTGATAGAAGGTGGTGTAAAACGCCCCCTCAGTCGTATATCGAGTGTTTGTGCTGAGATTTGTCCCTCAGTGGTATATCAAGTGTTTGTGCGGAGATTTGTCTTGATAGAATGTGTTGTAAAACGCCCCCTCAGTCGTATATCGAGTGTTTGCGCGCAGATTCGTCTTGATAGAATGTGTTGTAAAACGCCCCCTCAGTCGTAAATCAAGTGTTTGTGCTGAGATTTGTCTTGATAGAATGTTTGTAAAACGCCCTCTCAGTTGTATATCGAGTGTTTGTGCTGAGATTTGTCTTGATAGAATGTTTGTAAAACGCCCCCTCAGTCGTATATCAAGTGTTTGTGCGGAGATTTGTCTTGATAGAATGTGTTGTAAAACGCCCCCTCAGTCGTATATCAAGTGTCTGTGCTGAGATTTGTCTTGATAGAATGTGTTGTAAAACGCCCCCTCAGTCGTATATCAAGTGTTTGTGCTGAGATTTGTCTTGATAGAAGGTGGTGTAAAACGCCCCCTCAGTCGTATATCGAGTGTTTGTGCTGAGATTTGTCCCTCAGTGGTATATCAAGTGTTTGTGCGGAGATTTGTCTTGATAGAATGTGTTGTAAAACGCCCCCTCAGTCGTATATCAAGTGTTTGTGCTGAGATTTGTCCCTCAGTCGTATATCGAGTGTTTGTGCGCAGATTCGTCTTGATAGAATGTGTTGTAAAACGCCCCCTCAGTCGTAAATCAAGTGTTTGTGCTGAGATTTGTCTTGATAGAATGTTTGTAAAACGCCCTCTCAGTCGTATATCGAGTGTTTGTGCTGAGATTTGTCTTGATAGAATGTGTTGTAAAACGTCCCCTCAGTCGTATATCAAGTGTTTGTGCGGAGATTTGTCTTGATAGAATGTTTTGTAAAACGCCCCCTCAGTCGTATATCGAGTGTTTGTGCTGAGATTTGTCCCTCAGTGGTATATCAAGTGTTTGTGCGGAGATTTGTCTTAATAGAATGTGTTGTAAAACGACCTCTCAGTCCTAATTCAAGTGTTTGTGCGGAGATTTTGTCTTAATAGAATGTGTTGTAAAACGCCCCCTCAGTCGTATATCAAGTGTTTGTGCGGAGATTTGTCCCACAGTCGTATATCGAGTGTTTATGCTGAGATTTGTCCCTCAGTCGTATATCGAGTGTTTGTGCTGAGATTTGTCTTGATAGAATGTGTTGTAAAACGCCCCCTCAGTCGTATATCAAGTGTCTGTGCTGAGATTTGTCCCTCAGTCGTATATCGAGTGTTTGTGCTGAGATTTGTCTTGATAGAATGTGTTGTAAAACGCTCCCTCAGTCCTATATCAAGTGTTTGTGCGGAGATTGTTTTGATAGAATATGTTGTAAAACGCCCCCTCAGTCGTGTATCGAGTGTTTGTGCTCAGATTTGTCCCTCAGTCGTATATCGAGTGTTTGTGCTGAGATTTGTCATGATAGAATGTTTGTAAAACGCCCCCTCTGTCGTATATCGAGTGTTTGTGCTGAGATTTGTACCTCTGTGGTATATCAAGTGTTTGTGCGGAGATTTGTCTTGATAGAAGGTGGTGTAAAACGCCCCCTCAGTCGTATATCGAGTGTTTGTGCTGAGATTTGTCCCTCAGTGGTATATCAAGTGTTTGTGCGGAGATTTGTCTTGATAGAATGTGTTGTAAAACGCCCCCTCAGTCGTATATCAAGTGTTTGTGCTGAGATTTGTCCCTCAGTCGTATATCGAGTGTTTGTGCGCAGATTCGTCTTGATAGAATGTGTTGTAAAACGCCCCCTCAGTCGTAAATCAAGTGTTTGTGCTGAGATTTGTCTTGATAGAATGTTTGTAAAACGCCCTCTCAGTCGTATATCGAGTGTTTGTGCTGAGATTTGTCTTGATAGAATGTTTGTAAAACGCCCCCTCAGTCGTATATCAAGTGTTTGTGCTGAGATTTGTCTTGATAGAATGTGTTGTAAAACGCCCCCTCAGTCGTATATCAAGTGTCTGTGCTGAGATTTGTCTTGATAGAATGTGTTGTAAAACGCCCCCTCAGTCGTATATCAAGTGTTTGTGCTGAGATTTGTCTTGATAGAATGTTTTGTAAAACGCCCCCTCAGTCGTATATCGAGTGTTTGTGCTGAGATTTGTCCCTCAGTGGTATATCAAGTGTTTGTGCGCAGATTTGTCTGAATAGAATGTGTTGTAAAACGACCTCTCAGTCCTAATTCAAGTGTTTGTGCGGAGATTTTGTCTTAATAGAATGTGTTGTAAAACGCCCCCTCAGTCGTATATCAAGTGTTTGTGCGGAGATTTGTCCCACAGTCGTATATCGAGTGTTTATGCTGAGATTTGTCCCTCAGTCGTATATCGAGTGTTTGTGCTGAGATTTGTCTTGATAGAATGTGTTGTAAAACGCCCCCTCAGTCGTATATCAAGTGTCTGTGCTCAGATTTGTCCCTCAGTCGTATATCGAGTGTTTGTGCTGAGATTTGTCTTGATAGAATGTGTTGTAAAACGCTCCCTCAGTCCTATATCAAGTGTTTGTGCGGAGATTGTTTTGATAGAATATGTTGTAAAACGCCCCCTCAGTCGTATATCGAGTGTTTGTGCTGAGATTTGTACCTCTGTGGTATATCAAGTGTTTGTGCGGAGATTTGTCTTGATAGAAGGTGTTGTAAAACGCCCCCTCAGTCGTATATCGAGTGTTTGTGCTGAGATTTGTCCCTCAGTGGTATATCAAGTGTTTGTGCGGAGATTTGTCTTGATAGAATGTGTTGTAAAACGCCCCCTCAGTCGAATATCAAGTGTTTGTGCTGAGATTTGTCCCTCAGTCGTATATCGAGTGTTTGTGCGCAGATTCGTCTTGATAGAATGTGTTGTAAAACGCCCACTCAGTCGTAAATCAAGTGTTTGTGCTGAGATTTGTCTTGATAGAATGTTTGTAAAACGCCCCCTCAGTCGTATATCGAGTGTTTGTGCTGAGATTTGTCCCTCAGTGGTATATCAAGTGTTTGTGCGGAGATTTGTCTTGATAGAATGTGTTGTAAAACGCCCCCTCAGTCGTATATCGAGTGTTTGTGCTGAGATTTGTCCCTCAGTCGTATATCGAGTGTTTGTGCTGAGATTTGTCTTGATAGAATGTGTTGTAAAACGACCTCTCAGTCATAATTCAAGTGTTTGTGCGGAGATTTGTCTTGAAAGAATGTGTTGTAAAACGCCCCTTCTGTCGTATATCGAGTGTTTGTGCTGAGATTTGTCCCTCAGTCGTATATCGAGTGTTTGTGCTGAGATTTTGTCTTAATAGAATGTGTTGTAAAACGCCCCCTCAGTCGTATATCAAGTGTTTGTGCGGAGATTTGTCCCACAGTCGTATATCGAGTGTTTATGCTGAGATTTGTCCCTCAGTCGTATATCGAGTGTTTGTGCTGAGATTTGTCTTGATAGAATGTGTTGTAAAACGCCCCCTCAGTCGTATATCAAGTGTTTGTGCTGAGATTTGTCCCTCAGTCGTATATCGAGTGTTTGTGCGCAGATTCGTCTTGATAGAATGTGTTGTAAAACGCCCCCTCAGTCGTATATCAAGTGTTTGTGCTGAGATTTATCTTGATAGAATGTTTGTAAAACGCCCCCTCAGTCGTATATCGAGTGTTTGTGCTGAGATTTGTCTTGATAGAATGTTTGTAAAACGCCCCCTCAGTCGTATATCAAGTGTTTGTGCTGAGATTTGTCTTGATAGAATGTGTTGTAAAACGCCCCCTCAGTCGTATATCAAGTGTCTGTGCTGAGATTTGTCCCTCAGTTGTATATCGAGTGTTTGTGCGGAGATTTGTCTTGATAGAATGTATTGTAAAACGCCCCCTCAGTCGTATATCAAGTGTCTGTGCTGAGATTTTTCCCTCAGTCGTATATCGAGTGTTTGTGCTGAGATTTGTCTTGATAGAATGTATTGTAAAACGCCCCCTCAGTCGTATATCAAGTGTCTGTGCTGAGATTTTTCCCTCAGTCGTATATCGAGTGTTTGTGCTTGGATTTGTCTTGATAGAATGTGTTGTGAAACGCCCCCTCAGTCCTATATCAAGTGTTTGTGCTGAGATTTGTCTTGATAGAATGTGTTGTAAAACGTCCCCTCAGTCGTATATCAAGTGTTTGTGCTGAGATTTGTCTTGATAGAATGTTTTGTAAAACGCCCCCTCAGTCGTATATCGAGTGTTTGTGCTGAGATTTGTCTCTCAGTGGTATATCAAGTGTTTGTGCGGAGATTTGTCTTAATAGAATGTGTTGTAAAACGACCTCTCAGTCCTAATTCAAGTGTTTGTGCGGAGATTTTGTCTTAATAGAATGTGTTGTAAAACGCCCCCTCAGTCGTATATCAAGTGTTTGTGCGGAGATTTGTCCCACAGTCGTATATCGAGTGTTTATGCTGAGATTTGTCCCTCAGTCGTATATCGAGTGTTTGTGCTGAGATTTGTCTTGATAGAATGTGTTGTAAAACGCCCCCTCAGTCGTATATCGAGTGTTTGTGCTCAGATTTGTCCCTCAGTCGTATATCGAGTGTTTGTGCTGAGATTTGTCATGATAGAATGTTTGTAAAACGCCCCCTCTGTCGTATATCGAGTGTTTGTGCTGAGATTTGTACCTCTGTGGTATATCAAGTGTTTGTGCGGAGATTTGTCTTGATAGAAGGTGGTGTAAAACGCCCCCTCAGTCGTATATCGAGTGTTTGTGCTGAGATTTGTCCCTCAGTGGTATATCAAGTGTTTGTGCGGAGATTTGTCTTGATAGAATGTGTTGTAAAACGCCCCCTCAGTCGTATATCAAGTGTTTGTGCTGAGATTTGTCCCTCAGTCGTATATCGAGTGTTTGTGCGCAGATTCGTCTTGATAGAATGTGTTGTAAAACGCCCCCTCAGTCGTAAATCAAGTGTTTGTGCTGAGATTTGTCTTGATAGAATGTTTGTAAAACGCCCTCTCAGTCGTATATCGAGTGTTTGTGCTGAGATTTGTCTTGATAGAATGTTTGTAAAACGCCCCCTCAGTCGTATATCAAGTGTTTGTGCGGAGATTTGTCTTGATAGAATGTGTTGTAAAACGCCCCCTCAGTCGTATATCAAGTGTCTGTGCTGAGATTTGTCTTGATAGAATGTGTTGTAAAACGCCCCCTCAGTCGTATATCAAGTGTTTGTGCTGAGATTTGTCTTGATAGAATGTTTTGTAAAACGCCCCCTCAGTCGTATATCGAGTGTTTGTGCTGAGATTTGTCCCTCAGTGGTATATCAAGTGTTTGTGCGCAGATTTGTCTGAATAGAATGTGTTGTAAAACGACCTCTCAGTCCTAATTCAAGTGTTTGTGCGGAGATTTTGTCTTAATAGAATGTGTTGTAAAACGCCCCCTCAGTCGTATATCAAGTGTTTGTGCGGAGATTTGTCCCACAGTCGTATATCGAGTGTTTATGCTGAGATTTGTCCCTCAGTCGTATATCAAGTGTTTGTGCTGAGATTTGTCTTGATAGAATGTGTTGTAAAACGCCCCCTCAGTCGTATATCAAGTGTCTGTGCTGAGATTTGTCCCTCAGTCGTATATCGAGTGTTTGTGCTGAGATTTGTCTTGATAGAATGTGTTGTAAAACGCTCCCTCAGTCCTATATCAAGTGTTTGTGCGGAGATTGTTTTGATAGAATATGTTGTAAAACGCCCCCTCAGTCGTATATCGAGTGTTTGTGCTCAGATTTGTCCCTCAGTCGTATATCGAGTGTTTGTGCTGAGATTAGTCTTGATAGAATGTGTTGTAAAACGCCCACTCTGTCGTATATCGAGTGTTTGTGCTGAGATTTGTACCTCTGTGGTATATCAAGTGTTTGTGCGGAGATTTGTCTTGATAGAAGGTGTTGTAAAACGCCCCCTCAGTCGTATATCGAGTGTTTGTGCTGAGATTTGTCCCTCAGTGGTATATCAAGTGTTTGTGCGGAGATTTGTCTTGATAGAATGTGTTGTAAAACGCTCCCTCAGTCCTATATCAAGTGTTTGTGCGGAGATTGTTTTGATAGAATATGTTGTAAAACGCCCCCTCAGTCGTATATCGAGTGTTTGTGCTGAGATTTGTACCTCTGTGGTATATCAAGTGTTTGTGCGGAGATTTGTCTTGATAGAAGGTGTTGTAAAACGCCCCCTCAGTCGTATATCGAGTGTTTGTGCTGAGATTTGTCCCTCAGTGGTATATCAAGTGTTTGTGCGGAGATTTGTCTTGATAGAATGTGTTGTAAAACGCCCCCTCAGTCGAATATCAAGTGTTTGTGCTGAGATTTGTCCCTCAGTCGTATATCGAGTGTTTGTGCGCAGATTCGTCTTGATAGAATGTGTTGTAAAACGCCCACTCAGTCGTAAATCAAGTGTTTGTGCTGAGATTTGTCTTGATAGAATGTTTGTAAAACGCCCCCTCAGTCGTATATCGAGTGTTTGTGCTGAGATTTGTCCCTCAGTGGTATATCAAGTGTTTGTGCGGAGATTTGTCTTGATAGAATGTGTTGTAAAACGCCCCCTCAGTCGTATATCGAGTGTTTGTGCTGAGATTTGTCCCTCAGTCGTATATCGAGTGTTTGTGCTGAGATTTGTCTTGATAGAATGTGTTGTAAAACGACCTCTCAGTCATAATTCAAGTGTTTGTGCGGAGATTTGTCTTGAAAGAATGTGTTGTAAAACGCCCCTTCTGTCGTATATCGAGTGTTTGTGCTGAGATTTGTCCCTCAGTCGTATATCGAGTGTTTGTGCTGAGATTTTGTCTTAATAGAATGTGTTGTAAAACGCCCCCTCAGTCGTATATCAAGTGTTTGTGCGGAGATTTGTCCCACAGTCGTATATCGAGTGTTTATGCTGAGATTTGTCCCTCAGTCGTATATCGAGTGTTTGTGCTGAGATTTGTCTTGATAGAATGTGTTGTAAAACGCCCCCTCAGTCGTATATCAAGTGTTTGTGCTGAGATTTGTCCCTCAGTCGTATATCGAGTGTTTGTGCGCAGATTCGTCTTGATAGAATGTGTTGTAAAACGCCCCCTCAGTCGTATATCAAGTGTTTGTGCTGAGATTTATCTTGATAGAATGTTTGTAAAACGCCCCCTCAGTCGTATATCGAGTGTTTGTGCTGAGATTTGTCTTGATAGAATGTTTGTAAAACGCCCCCTCAGTCGTATATCAAGTGTTTGTGCTGAGATTTGTCTTGATAGAATGTGTTGTAAAACGCCCCCTCAGTCGTATATCAAGTGTCTGTGCTGAGATTTTTCCCTCAGTCGTATATCGAGTGTCTGTGCTGAGATTTGTCCCTCAGTTGTATATCGAGTGTTTGTGCGGAGATTTGTCTTGATAGAATGTATTGTAAAACGCCCCCTCAGTCGTATATCAAGTGTCTGTGCTGAGATTTTTCCCTCAGTCGTATATCGAGTGTTTGTGCTGAGATTTGTCTTGATAGAATGTATTGTAAAACGCCCCCTCAGTCGTATATCAAGTGTCTGTGCTGAGATTTTTCCCTCAGTCGTATATCGAGTGTTTGTGCTTGGATTTGTCTTGATAGAATGTGTTGTGAAACGCCCCCTCAGTCCTATATCAAGTGTTTGTGCTGAGATTTGTCTTGATAGAATGTGTTGTAAAACGTCCCCTCAGTCGTATATCAAGTGTTTGTGCTGAGATTTGTCTTGATAGAATGTTTTGTAAAACGCCCCCTCAGTCGTATATCGAGTGTTTGTGCTGAGATTTGTCTCTCAGTGGTATATCAAGTGTTTGTGCGGAGATTTGTCTTAATAGAATGTGTTGTAAAACGACCTCTCAGTCCTAATTCAAGTGTTTGTGCGGAGATTTTGTCTTAATAGAATGTGTTGTAAAACGCCCCCTCAGTCGTATATCAAGTGTTTGTGCGGAGATTTGTCCCACAGTCGTATATCGAGTGTTTATGCTGAGATTTGTCCCTCAGTCGTATATCGAGTGTTTGTGCTGAGATTTGTCTTGATAGAATGTGTTGTAAAACGCCCCCTCAGTCGTATATCGAGTGTTTGTGCTCAGATTTGTCCCTCAGTCGTATATCGAGTGTTTGTGCTGAGATTTGTCATGATAGAATGTTTGTAAAACGCCCCCTCTGTCGTATATCGAGTGTTTGTGCTGAGATTTGTACCTCTGTGGTATATCAAGTGTTTGTGCGGAGATTTGTCTTGATAGAAGGTGGTGTAAAACGCCCCCTCAGTCGTATATCGAGTGTTTGTGCTGAGATTTGTCCCTCAGTGGTATATCAAGTGTTTGTGCGGAGATTTGTCTTGATAGAATGTGTTGTAAAACGCCCCCTCAGTCGTATATCAAGTGTTTGTGCTGAGATTTGTCCCTCAGTCGTATATCGAGTGTTTGTGCGCAGATTCGTCTTGATAGAATGTGTTGTAAAACGCCCCCTCAGTCGTAAATCAAGTGTTTGTGCTGAGATTTGTCTTGATAGAATGTTTGTAAAACGCCCTCTCAGTCGTATATCGAGTGTTTGTGCTGAGATTTGTCTTGATAGAATGTTTGTAAAACGCCCCCTCAGTCGTATATCAAGTGTTTGTGCGGAGATTTGTCTTGATAGAATGTGTTGTAAAACGCCCCCTCAGTCGTATATCAAGTGTCTGTGCTGAGATTTGTCTTGATAGAATGTGTTGTAAAACGCCCCCTCAGTCGTATATCAAGTGTTTGTGCTGAGATTTGTCTTGATAGAATGTTTTGTAAAACGCCCCCTCAGTCGTATATCGAGTGTTTGTGCTGAGATTTGTCCCTCAGTGGTATATCAAGTGTTTGTGCGCAGATTTGTCTGAATAGAATGTGTTGTAAAACGACCTCTCAGTCCTAATTCAAGTGTTTGTGCGGAGATTTTGTCTTAATAGAATGTGTTGTAAAACGCCCCCTCAGTCGTATATCAAGTGTTTGTGCGGAGATTTGTCCCACAGTCGTATATCGAGTGTTTATGCTGAGATTTGTCCCTCAGTCGTATATCAAGTGTTTGTGCTGAGATTTGTCTTGATAGAATGTGTTGTAAAACGCCCCCTCAGTCGTATATCAAGTGTCTGTGCTGAGATTTGTCCCTCAGTCGTATATCGAGTGTTTGTGCTGAGATTTGTCTTGATAGAATGTGTTGTAAAACGCTCCCTCAGTCCTATATCAAGTGTTTGTGCGGAGATTGTTTTGATAGAATATGTTGTAAAACGCCCCCTCAGTCGTATATCGAGTGTTTGTGCTCAGATTTGTCCCTCAGTCGTATATCGAGTGTTTGTGCTGAGATTAGTCTTGATAGAATGTGTTGTAAAACGCCCACTCTGTCGTATATCGAGTGTTTGTGCTGAGATTTGTACCTCTGTGGTATATCAAGTGTTTGTGCGGAGATTTGTCTTGATAGAAGGTGTTGTAAAACGCCCCCTCAGTCGTATATCGAGTGTTTGTGCTGAGATTTGTCCCTCAGTGGTATATCAAGTGTTTGTGCGGAGATTTGTCTTGATAGAATGTGTTGTAAAACGCCCCCTCAGTCGAATATCAAGTGTTTGTGCTGAGATTTGTCCCTCAGTCGTATATCGAGTGTTTGTGCGCAGATTCGTCTTGATAGAATGTGTTGTAAAACGCCCCCTCAGTCGTAAATCAAGTGTTTGTGCTGAGATTTGTCTTGATAGAATGTTTGTAAAACGCCCCCTCAGTCGTATATCGAGTGTTTGTGCTGAGATTTGTCTTGATAGAATGTTTGTAAAACGCCCCCTCAGTCGTATATCAAGTGTTTGTGCGGAGATTTGTCTTGATAGAATGTGTTGTAAAACGCCCCCTCAGTCGTATATCAAGTGTCTGTGCTGAGATTTTTACCTCAGTCGTATATCGAGTGTTTGTGCTGAGATTTGTCTTGATAGAATGTATTGTAAAACGCCCCCTCAGTCGTATATCAAGTGTCTGTGCTGAGATTTTTCCCTCAGTCGTATATCGAGTGTTTGTGCTGAGATTTGTCTTGATAGAATGTGTTGTAAAACGCCCCCTCAGTCCTATATCAAGTGTTTGTGCTGAGATTTGTCTTGATAGAATGTGTTGCAAAACGCCCCCTCAGTCGTATATCAAGTGTTTGTGCTGAGATTTGTCTTGATAGAATGTTTTGTAAAACGCCCCCTCAGTCGTATATCAAGTGTTTGTGCGGAGATTTGTCCCACAGTCGTATATCGAGTGTTTATGCTGAGATTTGTCCCTCAGTCGTATATCGAGTGTTTGTGCTGAGATTTGTCCTGATAGAATGTGTTGTAAAACGCCCCCTCAGTCGTATATCAAGTGTTTGTGCTGAGATTTGTCCCTCAGTCGTATATCGAGTGTTTGTGCGCAGATTCGTCTTGATAGAATGTGTTGTAAAACGCCCCCTCAGTCGTATATCAAGTGTTTGTGCTGAGATTTGTCTTGATAGAATGTTTGTAAAACGCCCCCTCAGTCGTATATCGAGTGTTTGTGCTGAGATTTGTCTTGATAGAATGTTTGTAAAACGCCCCCTCAGTCGTATATCAAGTGTTTGTGCGGAGATTTGTCTTGATAGAATGTGTTGTAAAACGCCCCCTCAGTCGTATATCAAGTGTCTGTGCGGAGATTTGTCCCTCAGTTGTATATCGAGTGTTTGTGCTGAGATTTGTCTTGATAGAATGTATTGTAAAACGCCCCCTCAGTCGTATATCAAGTGTCTGTGCTGAGATTTTTCCCTCAGTCGTATATCGAGTGTTTGTTCTGAGATTTGTCCCTAAGTCGTATATCAAGTGTTTGTGCTGAGATTTGTCTTGATAGAATGTGTTGTAAAACGCCCCCTCAGTCGTATATCAAGTGTTTGTGCTGAGATTTGTCTTGATAGAATGTTTTGTAAAACGCCCCCTCAGTCGTATATCGAGTGTTTGTGCTGAGATTTGTCCCTCAGTGGTATATCAAGTGTTTGTGCGGATATTTGTCTTAATAGAATGTGTTCCAAAACGCCCCCTCAGTCGTATATCGAGTGTTTGTGCTGAGATTTGTCCCTCAGTCGTATATCGAGTGTTTGTGCTGAGATTTGTCTTGATAGAATGTGTTGTAAAACGACCTCTCAGTCCTAATTCAAGTGTTTGTGCGGAGATTTTGTCTTAATAGAATGTGTTGTAAAACGCGCCCTCAGTCGTATATCAAGTGTTTGTGCGGAGATTTGTCCCACAGTCGTATATCGAGTGTTTATGCTGAGATTTGTCCCTTAGTCGTATATCGAGTGTTTGTGCTGAGATTTGTCTTGATAGAAGGTGTTGTAAAACGCCCCCTCAGTCCTATATCAAGTGTTTGTGCGGAGATTGTTTTGATAGAATATGTTGTAAAACGCCCCCTCAGTCGTATATCGAGTGTTTGTGCTCAGATTTGTCCCTCAGTCGTATATCGAGTGTTTGTGCTGAGATTTGTCTTGATAGAATGTGTTGTAAAACGCCCCCTCAGTCCTATATCAAGTGTTTGTGCGGAGATTGTTTTGATAGAATGTGTTGTAAAACGCCCCCTCAGTCGTATATCAAGTGTCTGTGCTGAGATTTGTCCCTCAGTCGTATATCGAGTGTTTGTGCTGAGATTTGTCTTGATAGAATGTGTTGTAAAACGTTCCCTCAGTCCTATATCAAGTGTTTGTGCGGAGATTGTTTTGATAGAATATGTTGTAAAACGCCCCCTCAGTCGTATATCGAGTGTTTGTGCTCAGATTTGTCCCTCAGTCGTATATCGAGTGTTTGTGCTGAGATTTGTCTTGATAGAATGTGTTGTAAAACGCCCCCTCAGTCGTATATCGAGTGTTTGTGCTGAGATTTGTACCTCTGTGGTATATCAAGTGTTTGTGCTGAGATTTGTCTTGATAGAAGGTTGTGTAAAACGCCCCCTCAGTCGTATATCGAGTGTTTGTGCTGAGATTTGTCCCTCAGTGGTATATCAAGTGTTTGTGCGGAGATTTGTCTTGATAGAATGTGTTGTAAAACGCCCCCTCAGTCGTATATCGAGTGTTTGTGCTATGATTTTGTCTTAGTAGAATGTGTTGTAAAACGCCCCCTCAGTCGTATATCGACTGTTTGTGCTGAGATTTGTCCCTCAGTCGTATATCGAGTATATGTGCTGAGATTTGTCTTGATAGAATGTGTTGTAAAACGCCCCCTCAGTCCTATATCAAGTGTTCGTGCGGAGATTTGTCCTGATAGAAAGTGTTGTAAAACGCCCCCTCAGTCGTATATAAAGCGTTAATGCGGAGATTTGTCTTGATAGAATGTGTTGTAAAACGCCCCCTCAGTCGTATATCAAGTATTTGTGCTGAGATTTGTCTTGATAGAATGTGTTGTAAAACGCCCCCTCAGTCGTATATCAAGTGTCTGTGCTGAGATTTGTCCCTCAGTTGTATATCGAGTGTTTGTGCTGAGATTTGTCTTGATAGAATGTATTGTAAAACGCCCCCTCAGTCGTATATCAAGTGTCTGTGCTGAGATTTTTCCCTCAGTCGTATATCGAGTGTTTGTGCTGAGATTTGTCCCTAAGTCGTATATCAAGTGTTTGTGCTGAGATTTGTCTTGATAGAATGTGTTGTAAAACGCCCCCTCAGTCGTATATCAAGTGTTTGTGCTGAGATTTGTCTTGATAGAATGTTTTGTAAAACGCCCCCTCAGTCGTATATCGAGTGTTTGTGCTGAGATTTGTCCCTCAGTGGTATATCAAGTGTTTGTGCGGAGATTTGTCTTAATAGAATGTGTTGTAAAACGCCCCCTCAGTCGTATATCGAGTGTTTGTGCTGAGATTTGTCCCTCAGTCGTATATCGAGTGTTTGTGCTGAGATTTGTCTTGATAGAATGTGTTGTAAAACGACCTCTCAGTCCTAATTCAAGTGTTTGTGCGGAGATTTTGTCTTAATAGAATGTGTTGTAAAACGCCCCCTCAGTCGTATATCAAGTGTTTGTGCGGAGATTTGTCCCACAGTCGTATATCGAGTGTTTATGCTGAGATTTGTCCCTCAGTCGTATATCGAGTGTTTGTGCTGAGATTTGTCTTGATAGAATGTGTTGTAAAACGCCCCCTCAGTCGTATATCAAGTGTCTGTGCTGAGATTTGTCCCTCAGTCGTATATCGAGTGTTTGTGCTGAGATTTGTCTTGATAGAATGTGTTGTAAAACGCTCCCTCAGTCCTATATCAAGTGTTTGTGCGGAGATTGTTTTGATAGAATATGTTGTAAAACGCCCCCTCAGTCGTATATCGAGTGTTTGTGCTCAGATTTGTCCCTCAGTCGTATATCGAGTGTTTGTGCTGAGATTTGTCTTGATAGAATGTGTTGTAAAACGCCCCCTCTGTCGTATATCGAGTGTTTGTGCTGAGATTTGTACCTCTGTGGTATATCAAGTGTTTGTGCGGAGATTTGTCTTGATAGAAGGTGGTGTAAAACGCCCCCTCAGTCGTATATCGAGTGTTTGTGCTGAGATTTGTCCCTCAGTGGTATATCAAGTGTTTGTGCGGAGATTTGTCTTGATAGAATGTGTTGTAAAACGCCCCCTCAGTCGTATATCAAGTGTTTGTGCTGAGATTTGTCCCTCAGTCGTATATCGAGTGTTTGTGCGCAGATTCGTCTTGATAGAATGTATTGTAAAACGCCCCCTCAGTCGTATATCAAGTGTTTGTGCTGAGATTTGTCTTGATAGAATGTTTGTAAAACGCCCCCTCAGTCGTATATCGAGTGTTTGTGCTGAGATTTGTCTTGATAGAATGTTTGTAAAACGCCCCCTCAGTCGTATATCAAGTGTTTGTGCGGAGATTTGTCTTGATAGAATGTGTTGTAAAACGCCCCCTCAGTCGTATATCAAGTGTCTGTGCTGAGATTTTTCCCTCAGTCGTATATCGAGTGTTTGTGCTGAGATTTGTCTTGATAGAATGTATTGTAAAACGCCCCCTCAGTCGTATATCAAGTGTCTGTGCTGAGATTTTTCCCTCAGTCGTATATCGAGTGTTTGTGCTGAGATTTGTCTTGATAGAATGTGTTGTAAAACGCCCCCTCAGTCCTATATCAAGTGTTTGTGCTGAGATTTGTCTTGATAGAATGTGTTGTAAAACGCCCCCTCAGTCGTATATCAAGTGTTTGTGCTGAGATTTGTCTTGATAGAATGTTTTGTAAAACGCCCCCTCAGTCGTATATCAAGTGTTTGTGCGGAGATTTGTCCCACAGTCGAATATCGAGTGTTTATGCTGAGATTTGTCCCTCAGTCGTATATCGAGTGTTTGTGCTGAGATTTGTCTTGATAGAATTTGTTGTAAAACGCCCCCTCAGTCGTATATCAAGTGTTTGTGCTGAGATTTGTCCCTCAGTCGTATATCGAGTGTTTGTGCGCAGATTCGTCTTGATAGAATGTGTTGTAAAACGCCCCCTCAGTCGTATATCAAGTGTTTGTGCTGAGATTTGTCTTGATAGAATGTTTGTAAAACGCCCCCTCAGTCGTATATCGAGTGTTTGTGCTGAGATTTGTCTTGATAGAATGTTTGTAAAACGCCCCCTCAGTCGTATATCAAGTGTTTGTGCGGAGATTTGTCTTGATAGAATGTGTTGTAAAACGCCCCCTCAGTCGTATATCAAGTGTCTGTGCTGAGATTTGTCCCTCAGTTGTATATCGAGTGTTTGTGCTGAGATTTGTCTTGATAGAATGTATTGTAAAACGCCCCCTCAGTCGTATATCAAGTGTCTGTGCTGAGATTTTTCCCTCAGTCGTATATCGAGTGTTTGTGCTGAGATTTGTCCCTAAGTCGTATATCAAGTGTTTGTGCTGAGATTTGTCTTGATAGAATGTGTTGTAAAACGCCCCCTCAGTCGTATATCAAGTGTTTGTGCTGAGATTTGTCTTGATAGAATGTTTTGTAAAACGCCCCCTCAGTCGTATATCAAGTGTCTGTGCTGAGATTTTTCCCTCAGTCGTATATCGAGTGTTTGTGCTGAGATTTGTCCCTAAGTCGTATATCAAGTGTTTGTGCTGAGATTTGTCTTGATAGAATGTGTTGTAAAACGCCCCCTCAGTCGTATATCGAGTGTTTGTGCTGAGATTTGTCCCTCAGTGGTATATCAAGTGTTTGTGCTGAGATTTGTCTTAATAGAATGTGTTGCAAAACGACCTCTCAGTCCTAATTCAAGTGTTTGTGCGAAGATTTTGTCTTAATAGAATGTGTTGTAAAACGCCCCCTCAGTCGTATATCAAGTGTTTGTGCGGAGATTTGTCCCACAGTCGTATATCGAGTGTTTGTGCGGAGATTTGTCTTAATAGAATGTGTTGTAAAACGCCCCCTCAGTCGTATATCGAGTGTTTGTGCTGAGATTTGTCCCTCAGTCGTATATCGAGTGTTTGTGCTGAGATTTGTCTTGATAGAATATGTTGTAAAACGCCCCCTCAGTCGTATATCGAGTGTTTGTGCTGAGATTTGTCCCTCAGTCGTATATCGAGTGTTTGTGCGGAGATTTTGTCTTAATAGAATGTGTTGTAAAACGCCCCCTCAGTCGTATATCAAGTGTTTGTGCGGAGATTTGTCCCACAGTCGTATATCGAGTGTTTATGCTGAGATTTGTCCCTCAGTCGTATATCGAGTGTTTGTGCTGAGATTTGTCTTGATAGAATGTGTTGTAAAACGCCCCCTCAGTCGTATATCAAGTGTCTGTGCTGAGATTTGTCCCTCAGTCGTATATCGAGTGTTTGTGCTGAGATTTGTCTTGATAGAATGTGTTGTAAAACGCCCCCTCAGTCGTATATCAAGTATTTGTGCTGAGATTTGTCATGATAGAATTTATTGTAAAACGCCCCCTCAGTCCTATATCAAGTGTTTGTGCGGAGATTGTCTTGATAGAATGTGTTGTAAAACGCCCCCTCAGTCGTATATCAAGTATTTGTGCTGAGATTTGTCATGATAGAATTTATTGTAAAACGCTCCCTCAGTCCTATATCAAGTGTTTGTGCGGAGATTGTCTTGATAGAATGTGTTGTAAAACGCCCCCTCAGTCGTATATCAAGTATTTGTGCTGAGATTTGTCATGATAGAATTTATTGTAAAACGCCCCCTCAGTCCTAATTCAAGTGTTTGTGCGGAGATTGTTTTGATAGAATATGTTGTAAAACGCCCCCTCAGTCGTATATCGAGTGTTTGTGCTCAGATTTGTCCCTCAGTCGTATATCGAGTGTTTGTGCTGAGATTTGTCCCTAAGTCGTATATCAAGTGTTTGTGCTGAGATTTGTCTTGATAGAATGTGTTGTAAAACGCCCCCTCAGTCGTATATCAAGTGTTTGTGCTGAGATTTGTCTTGATATAATGTTTTGTAAAACGCCCCCTCAGTCGTATATCGAGTGTTTGTGCTGAGATTTGTCCCTCAGTGGTATATCAAGTGTTTGTGCGGAGATTTGTCTTAATAGAATGTGTTGTAAAACGCCCCCTCAGTCGTATATCGAGTGTTTGTGCTGAGATTTGTCCCTCAGTCGTATATCGAGTGTTTGTGCTGAGATTTGTCTTGATAGAATGTGTTGTAAAACGACCTCTCAGTCCTAATTCAAGTGTTTGTGCGGAGATTTTGTCTTAATAGAATGTGTTGTAAAACGCCCCCTCAGTCGTATATCAAGTGTTTGTGCGGAGATTTGTCCCACAGTCGTATATCGAGTGTTTATGCTGAGATTTGTCCCTCAGTCGTATATCGAGTGTTTGTGCTGAGATTTGTCTTGATAGAATGTGTTGTAAAACGCCCCCTCAGTCGTATATCAAGTGTCTGTGCTGAGATTTGTCCCTCAGTCGTATATCGAGTGTTTGTGCTGAGATTTGTCTTGATAGAATGTGTTGTAAAACGCTCCCTCAGTCCTATATCAAGTGTTTGTGCGGAGATTGTTTTGATAGAATATGTTGTAAAACGCCCCCTCAGTCGTATATCGAGTGTTTGTGCTCAGATTTGTCCCTCAGTCGTATATCGAGTGTTTGTGCTGAGATTTGTCTTGATAGAATGTGTTGTAAAACGCCCCCTCTGTCGTATATCGAGTGTTTGTGCTGAGATTTGTACCTCTGTGGTATATCAAGTGTTTGTGCGGAGATTTGTCTTGATAGAAGGTGGTGTAAAACGCCCCCTCAGTCGTATATCGAGTGTTTGTGCTGAGATTTGTCCCTCAGTGGTATATCAAGTGTTTGTGCGGAGATTTGTCTTGATAGAATGTGTTGTAAAACGCCCCCTCAGTCGTATATCAAGTGTTTGTGCTGAGATTTGTATCTCAGTCGTATATCGAGTGTTTGTGCTGAGATTTGTCTTGATAGAATGTGTTGTAAAACGCCCCCTCAGTCGTATATCAAGTATTTGTGCTGAGATTTGTCATGATAGAATTTATTGTAAAACGCCCCCTCAGTCCTATATCAAGTGTTTGTGCGGAGATTGTCTTGATAGAATGTGTTGTAAAACGCCCCCTCAGTCGTATATCAAGTATTTGTGCTGAGATTTGTCATGATAGAATTTATTGTAAAACGCTCCCTCAGTCCTATATCAAGTGTTTGTGCGGAGATTGTCTTGATAGAATGTGTTGTAAAACGCCCCCTCAGTCGTATATCAAGTATTTGTGCTGAGATTTGTCATGATAGAATTTATTGTAAAACGCCCCCTCAGTCCTAATTCAAGTGTTTGTGCGGAGATTGTTTTGATAGAATATGTTGTAAAACGCCCCCTCAGTCGTATATCGAGTGTTTGTGCTCAGATTTGTCCCTCAGTCGTATATCGAGTGTTTGTGCTGAGATTTGTCCCTAAGTCGTATATCAAGTGTTTGTGCTGAGATTTGTCTTGATAGAATGTGTTGTAAAACGCCCCCTCAGTCGTATATCAAGTGTTTGTGCTGAGATTTGTCTTGATAGAATGTTTTGTAAAACGCCCCCTCAGTCGTATATCGAGTGTTTGTGCTGAGATTTGTCCCTCAGTGGTATATCAAGTGTTTGTGCGGAGATTTGTCTTAATAGAATGTGTTGTAAAACGCCCCCTCAGTCGTATATCGAGTGTTTGTGCTGAGATTTGTCCCTCAGTCGTATATCGAGTGTTTGTGCTGAGATTTGTCTTGATAGAATGTGTTGTAAAACGACCTCTCAGTCCTAATTCAAGTGTTTGTGCGGAGATTTTGTCTTAATAGAATGTGTTGTAAAACGCCCCCTCAGTCGTATATCAAGTGTTTGTGCGGAGATTTGTCCCACAGTCGTATATCGAGTGTTTATGCTGAGATTTGTCCCTCAGTCGTATATCGAGTGTTTGTGCTGAGATTTGTCTTGATAGAATGTGTTGTAAAACGCCCCCTCAGTCGTATATCAAGTGTCTGTGCTGAGATTTGTCCCTCAGTCGTATATCGAGTGTTTGTGCTGAGATTTGTCTTGATAGAATGTGTTGTAAAACGCTCCCTCAGTCCTATATCAAGTGTTTGTGCGGAGATTGTTTTGATAGAATATGTTGTAAAACGCCCCCTCAGTCGTATATCGAGTGTTTGTGCTCAGATTTGTCCCTCAGTCGTATATCGAGTGTTTGTGCTGAGATTTGTCTTGATAGAATGTGTTGTAAAACGCCCCCTCTGTCGTATATCGAGTGTTTGTGCTGAGATTTGTACCTCTGTGGTATATCAAGTGTTTGTGCGGAGATTTGTCTTGATAGAAGGTGGTGTAAAACGCCCCCTCAGTCGTATATCGAGTGTTTGTGCTGAGATTTGTCCCTCAGTGGTATATCAAGTGTTTGTGCGGAGATTTGTCTTGATAGAATGTGTTGTAAAACGCCCCCTCAGTCGTATATCAAGTGTTTGTGCTGAGATTTGTCCCTCAGTCGTATATCGAGTGTTTGTGCGCAGATTCGTCTTGATAGAATGTGTTGTAAAACGCCCCCTCAGTCGTATATCAAGTGTTTGTGCTGAGATTTGTCTTGATAGAATGTTTGTAAAACGCCCCCTCAGTCGTATATCGAGTGTTTGTGCTGAGATTTGTCTTGATAGAATGTTTGTAAAACGCCCCCTCAGTCGTATATCAAGTGTTTGTGCGGAGATTTTTCTTGATAGAATGTGTTGTAAAACGCCCCCTCAGTCGTATATCAAGTGTCTGTGCTGAGATTTTTCCCTCAGTCGTATATCGAGTGTTTGTGCTGAGATTTGTCTTGATAGAATGTATTGTAAAACGCCCCCTCAGTCGTATATCAAGTGTCTGTGCTGAGATTTTTCCCTCAGTCGTATATCGAGTGTTTGTGCTGAGATTTGTCTTGATAGAATGTGTTGTAAAACGCCCCCTCAGTCCTATATCAAGTGTTTGTGCTGAGATTTGTCTTGATAGAATGTGTTGTAAAACGCCCCCTCAGTCGTATATCAAGTGTTTGTGCTGAGATTTGTCTTGATAGAATGTTTTGTAAAACGCCCCCTCAGTCGTATATCAAGTGTTTATGCTGAGATTTGTCCCTCAGTCGTATATCGAGTGTTTATGCTGAGATTTGTCCCTCAGTCGTATATCGAGTGTTTGTGCTGAGATTTGTCTTGATAGAATGTGTTGTAAAACGCCCCCTCAGTCGTATATCAAGTGTTTGTGCTGAGATTTGTCCCTCAGTCGTATATCGAGTGTTTGTGCGCAGGTTCGTCTTGATAGAATGTGTTGTAAAACGCCCCCTCAGTCGTATGTCAAGTGTTTGTGCTGAGATTTGTCTTGATAGAATGTTTGTAAAACGCCCCCTCAGTCGTATATCGAGTGTTTGTGCTGAGATTTGTCTTGATAGAATGTTTGTAAAACGCCCCCTCAGTCGTATATCAAGTGTTTGTGCGGAGATTTGTCTTGATAGAATGTGTTGTAAAACGCCCCCTCAGTCGTATATCAAGTGTCTGTGCTGAGATTTGTCCCTCAGTTGTATATCGAGTGTTTGTGCTGAGATTTGTCTTGATAGAATGTATTGTAAAACGCCCCCTCAGTCGTATATCAAGTGTCTGTGCTGAGATTTTTCCCTCAGTCGTATATCGAGTGTTTGTGCTGAGATTTGTCCCTAAGTCGTATATCAAGTGTTTGTGCTGAGATTTGTCTTGATAGAATGTGTTGTAAAACGCCCCCTCAGTCGTATATCAAGTGTTTGTGCTGAGATTTGTCTTGATAGAATGTTTTGTAAAACGCCCCCTCAGTCGTATATCAAGTGTTTGTGCTGAGATTTGTCTTGATAGAATGTGTTGTAAAACGACCTCTCAGTCCTAATTCAAGTGTTTGTGCGGAGATTTTGTCTTAATAGAATGTGTTGTAAAACGCCCCCTCAGTCGTATATCAAGTGTTTGTGCAGAGATTTGTCCCACAGTCGTATATCGAGTGTTTGTGCGGAGATTTGTCTTAATAGAATGTGTTGTAAAACGCCCCCTCAGTCGTATATCGAGTGTTTGTGCTGAGATTTGTCCCTCAGTCGTATATCGAGTGTTTGTGCTGAGATTTGTCTTGATAGAATGTGTTGTAAAACGACCTCTCAGTCCTAATTCAAGTGTTTGTGCGGAGATTTTGTCTTATTAGAATGTGTTGTAAAACGCCCCCTCAGTCGTATATCAAGTGTTTGTGCGGAGATTTGTCCCACAGTCGTATATCGAGTGTTTATGCTGAGATTTGTCCCTCAGTCGTATATCAAGTGTTTGTGCTGAGATTTGTCTTGATAGAATGTGTTGTAAAACGCCCCCTCAGTCGTATATCAAGTGTCTGTGCTGAGATTTGTCCCTCAGTCGTATATCGAGTGTTTGTGCTGAGATTTGTCTTGATAGAATGTGTTGTAAAACGCCCCCTCAGTCGTATATCAAGTATTTGTGCTGAGATTTGTCATGATAGAATTTATTGTAAAACGCCCCCTCAGTCCTATATCAAGTGTTTGTACGGAGATTGTCTTGATAGAATGTGTTGTAAAACGCCCCCTCAGTCGTATATCAAGTATTTGTGCTGAGATTTGTCATAATAGAATTTATTGTAAAACGCTCCCTCAGTCCTATATCAAGTGTTTGTGCGGAGATTGTCTTGATAGAATGTGTTGTAAAACGCCCCCTCAGTCGTATATCAAGTATTTGTGCTGAGATTTGTCATGATAGAATTTATTGTAAAACGCCCCCTCAGTCCTAATTCAAGTGTTTGTGCGGAGATTGTTTTGATAGAATATGTTGTAAAACGCCCCCTCAGTCGTATATCGAGTGTTTGTGCTCAGATTTGTCCCTCAGTCGTATATCGAGTGTTTGTGCTGAGATTTGTCTTGATAGAATGTGTTGTAAAACGACCCCTCTGTCGTATATCGAGTGTTTGTGCTGAGATTTGTACCTCTGTGGTATATCAAGTGTTTGTGCGGAGATTTGTCTTGATAGAAGGTGGTGTAAAACGCCCCCTCAGTCGTATATCGAGTGTTTGTGCTGAGATTTGTCCCTCAGTGGTATATCAAGTGTTTGTGCGGAGATTTGTCTCGATAGAATGTGTTGTAAAACGCCCCCTCAGTCGTATATCGAGTGTTTGTGCTATGATTTTGTCTTAGTAGAATGTGTTGTAAAACGCCCCCTCAGTCGTATATCAAGTGTTTGTGCGGAGATTTGTCCCTCAGTCGTATATCGAGTGTTTGTGCTGAGATTTGTCCCTCAGTGGTATATCAAGTGTTTGTGCGGAGATTTGTCTTGATAGAATGTGTTGTAAAACGCCCCCTCAGTCGTATATCGAGTGTTTGCGCTATGATTTTGTCTGAGTAGAATGTGTTGTAAAACGCCCCCTCAGTCGTATATCGAGTGTTTGTGCTGAGATTTGTCCCTCAGTTGCATATCAAGTGTTTGTGCGGAGTTTTGTCCCTCAGTCGTATATCGAGTATATGTGCTGAGATTTGTCTTGATAGAATGTGTTGTAAAACGCCCCCTCAGTCGTATATCAAGTGTTCGTGCGGAGATTTGTCCTGATAGAAAGTGTTGTAAAACGCCCCCTCAGTCGTATATCAAGCGTTAATGCGGAGATTTGTCTTGATAGAATGTGTTGTAAAACGCCCCCTCAGTCGTATATCAAGTATTTGTGCTGAGATTTGTCATGATAGAATTTATTGTAAAACGCCCCCTCAGTCCTAATTCAAGTGTTTGTGCGGAGATTTGTCTTGAAAGAATGTGTTGTAAAACGCCCCCTCAGTCGTATATCGAGTGTTTGTGCTGAGATTTGTCCCTCAGTCGTATATCGAGTGTTTGTGCTGAGATTTGTCTTGATAGAATGTTTTGTAAAACGCCCCCTCAGTCGTATATCAAGTGTTTGTGCGGAGATTTGTCCCTCAGTCGTTTATCGAGTGTTTGTGCGCAGATTCGTCTTGATAGAATGTGTTGTAAAACGCCCCCTCAGTCGTATATCAAGTGTTTGTGCTGAGATTTGTCTTGATAGAATGTTTGTAAAACGCCCCCTCAGTCGTATATCAAATGTTTGTGCTCAGATTTGTCCCTCAGTGGTATATCAAGTGTTTGTGCGGAGATTTGTTTTGATAGAATGTGTTGTAAAACGCCCCCCTCAGTCGTATATCAAGTGTCTGTGCTGAGATTTGTCCCTCAGTCGTATATCAAGTGTTTGTGCTGAGATTTGTCTTGATAGAATGTTTGTAAAACGCCCCCTCAGTCGTATATCAAGTGTTTGTGCTGAGATTTGTCTTGATAGAATGTTTGTAAAACGCCCCCTCAGTCGTATATCAAATGTTTGTGCTCAGATTTGTCCCTCAGTGGTATATCAAGTGTTTGTGCGGAGATTTGTCTTGATAGAATGTGTTGTAAAACGCCCCCTCAGTCGTATATCAAGTATTTGTGCTGAGATTTGTCATAATAGAATTTATTGTAAAACGCTCCCTCAGTCCTATATCAAGTGTTTGTGCGGAGATTGTCTTGATAGAATGTGTTGTAAAACGCCCCCTCAGTCGTATATCAAGTATTTGTGCTGAGATTTGTCATGATAGAATTTATTGTAAAACGCCCCCTCAGTCCTAATTCAAGTGTTTGTGCGGAGATTGTTTTGATAGAATATGTTGTAAAACGCCCCCTCAGTCGTATATCGAGTGTTTGTGCTCAGATTTGTCCCTCAGTCGTATATCGAGTGTTTGTGCTGAGATTTGTCTTGATAGAATGTGTTGTAAAACGCCCCCTCTGTCGTATATCGAGTGTTTGTGCTGAGATTTGTACCTCTGTGGTATATCAAGTGTTTGTGCGGAGATTTGTCTTGATAGAAGGTGGTGTAAAACGCCCCCTCAGTCGTATATCGAGTGTTTGTGCTGAGATTTGTCCCTCAGTGGTATATCAAGTGTTTGTGCGGAGATTTGTCTTGATAGAATGTGTTGTAAAACGCCCCCTCAGTCGTATATCGAGTGTTTGTGCTAGGATTTTGTCTTAGTAGAATGTGTTGTAAAACGCCCCCTCAGTCGTATATCAAGTGTTTGTGCGGAGATTTGTCCCTCAGTCGTATATCGAGTGTTTGTGCTGAGATTTGTCCCTCAGTGGTATATCAAGGGTTTGTGCGGAGATTTGTCTTGATAGAATGTGTTGTAAAACGCCCCCTCAGTCGTATATCGAGTGTTTGCGCTATGATTTTGTCTTAGTAGAATGTGTTGTAAAACGCCCCCTCAGTCGTATATCGAGTGTTTGTGCTGAGATTTGTCCCTCAGTTGCATATCAAGTGTTTGTGCGGAGTTTTGTCCCTCAGTCGTATATCGAGTATATGTGCTGAGATTTGTCTTGATAGAATGTGTTGTAAAACGCCCCCTCAGTCGTATATCAAGTGTTCGTGCGGAGATTTGTCCTGATAGAAAGTGTTGTAAAACGCCCCCTCAGTCGTATATCAAGCGTTAATGCGGAGATTTGTCTTGATAGAATGTGTTGTAAAACGCCCCCTCAGTCGTATATCAAGTATTTGTGCTGAGATTTGTCATGATAGAATTTATTGTAAAACGCCCCCTCAGTCCTAATTCAAGTGTTTGTGCGGAGATTTGTCTTGAAAGAATGTGTTGTAAAACGCCCCCTCAGTCGTATATCGAGTGTTTGTGCTGAGATTTGTCCCTCAGTCGTATATCGAGTGTTTGTGCTGAGATTTGTCTTGATAGAATGTTTTGTAAAACGCCCCCTCAGTCGTATATCAAGTGTTTGTGCGGAGATTTGTCCCTCAGTCGTATATCGAGTGTTTGTGCGCAGATTCGTCTTGATAGAATGTGTTGTAAAACGCCCCCTCAGTCGTATATCAAGTGTTTGTGCTGAGATTTGTCTTGATAGAATGTTTGTAAAACGCCCCCTCAGTCGTATATCAAATGTTTGTGCTCAGATTTGTCCCTCAGTCGTATATCAAGTGTTTGTGCGGAGATTTGTTTTGATAGAATGTGTTGTAAAACGCCCCCCTCAGTCGTATATCAAGTGTCTGTGCTGAGATTTGTCCCTCAGTCGTATATCAAGTGTTTGTGCTGAGATTTGTCTTGATAGAATGTGTTGTAAAACGACCCCTCAATCCTATATCAAGTGTTTGTGCTGAGATTTGTCTTGATAGAATGTGTTGTAAAACGCCCCCTCAGTCGTATATCGAGTGTTTGTGCTGAGATTTTTCTTGATAGAATGTGGTGTAAAACGCCCCCTCAGTCGTATATCAAGTGTTTATGCTGAGATTTGTCTTGATAGAATGTTTTGTAAAACGCCGCCTCAGTCGTATATCGAGTGTTTGTGCTGAGATTTGTCCCTCAGTGGTATATCAAGTGTTTGTGCTGAGATTTGTCTTGATAGAATGTGTTGTAAAACGCCCCCTCAGTCGTATATCGAGTGTTTGTTCTGAGATTTGTCCCTCAGTCGTATATCGAGTGTTTGTGCTGAGATTTGTCTTGATAGAATGTGTTGTAAAACGACCTCTCAGTCCTAATTCAAGTGTTTGTGCGGAGATTTGTCTTGAAAGAATGTGTTTTAAAACGCCCCTTCTGTCGTATATCGAGTGTTTGTGCTGAGATTTGTCCCTCAGTCGTATATCGAGTGTTTGTGCTGAGATTTTGTCTTAATAGAATATGTTGTAAAACGCCCCTCAGTCGTATATCAAGTGTTTGTGCGGAGATTTGTCCCACAGTCGTATATCGAGTGTTTATGCTGAGATTTGTCCCTCAGTCGTATATCGAGTGTTTGTGCTGAGATTTGTCTTGAAAGGATGTGTTGTAAAACGCCCCCTCAGTCGTATATCAAATGTTTGTGCTGAGATTTGTCCCTCAGTCGTATATCGAGTGTTTGTGCGCAGATTTGTCTTGATAGAATGTTTGTAAAACGCCCCCTCAGTCGTATATCGAGTGTTTGTGCTCAGATTTGTCCCTCAGTCGTATATCAAGTGTTTGTGCTGAGATTTGTCTTGATAGAATGTGTTGTAAAACGCCCCCTCAGTCGTATATCAAGTGTCTGTGCTGAAATTTGTCCCTCAGTCGTATATCGAGTGTTTGTGCTGAGATTTGTCTTGATAGAATGTGTTGTAAAACGCCCCCTCAGTCGTATATCAAGTGTCTGTGCTGATATTTGTCCCTCAGTCGTATATCAAGTGTCTGTGCTGAAATTTGTCCCTCAGTGGTATATCAAGGGTTTGTGCGGAGATTTGTCTTGATAGAATGTGTTGTAAAACGCCCCCTCAGTCGTATATCGAGTGTTTGCGCTATGATTTTGTCTTGATAGAATGTGTTGTAAAACGCCCCCTCAGTCGTATATCGAGTGTTTGTGCTGAGATTTGTCCCTCAGTTGCATATCAAGTGTTTGTGCGGAGTTTTGTCCCTCAGTCGTATATCGAGTATATGTGCTGAGATTTGTCTTGATAGAATGTGTTGTAAAACGCCCCCTCAGTCGTATATCAAGTGTTCGTGCGGAGATTTGTCCTGATAGAAAGTGTTGTAAAACGCCCCCTCAGTCGTATATCAAGCGTTAATGCGGAGATTTGTCTTGATAGAATGTGTTGTAAAACGCCCCCTCAGTCGTATATCAAGTATTTGTGCTGAGATTTGTCATGATAGAATTTATTGTAAAACGCCCCCTCAGTCCTAATTCAAGTGTTTGTGCGGAGATTTGTCTTGAAAGAATGTGTTGTAAAACGCCCCCTCAGTCGTATATCGAGTGTTTGTGCTGAGATTTGTCCCTCAGTCGTATATCGAGTGTTTGTGCTGAGATTTGTCTTGATAGAATGTTTTGTAAAACGCCCCCTCAGTCGTATATCAAGTGTTTGTGCGGAGATTTGTCCCTCAGTCGTATATCGAGTGTTTGTGCGCAGATTCGTCTTGATAGAATGTGTTGTAAAACGCCCCCTCAGTCGTATATCAAGTGTTTGTGCTGAGATTTGTCTTGATAGAATGTTTGTAAAACGCCCCCTCAGTCGTATATCAAATGTTTGTGCTCAGATTTGTCCCTCAGTCGTATATCAAGTGTTTGTGCGGAGATTTGTTTTGATAGAATGTGTTGTAAAACGCCCCCCTCAGTCGTATATCAAGTGTCTGTGCTGAGATTTGTCCCTCAGTCGTATATCAAGTGTTTGTGCTGAGATTTGTCTTGATAGAATGTGTTGTAAAACGACCCCTCAATCCTATATCAAGTGTTTGTGCTGAGATTTGTCTTGATAGAATGTGTTGTAAAACGCCCCCTCAGTCGTATATCGAGTGTTTGTGCTGAGATTTTTCTTGATAGAATGTGGTGTAAAACGCCCCCTCAGTCGTATATCAAGTGTTTATGCTGAGATTTGTCTTGATAGAATGTTTTGTAAAACGCCGCCTCAGTCGTATATCGAGTGTTTGTGCTGAGATTTGTCCCTCAGTGGTATATCAAGTGTTTGTGCTGAGATTTGTCTTGATAGAATGTGTTGTAAAACGCCCCCTCAGTCGTATATCGAGTGTTTGTTCTGAGATTTGTCCCTCAGTCGTATATCGAGTGTTTGTGCTGAGATTTGTCTTGATAGAATGTGTTGTAAAACGACCTCTCAGTCCTAATTCAAGTGTTTGTGCGGAGATTTGTCTTGAAAGAATGTGTTTTAAAACGCCCCTTCTGTCGTATATCGAGTGTTTGTGCTGAGATTTGTCCCTCAGTCGTATATCGAGTGTTTGTGCTGAGATTTTGTCTTAATAGAATATGTTGTAAAACGCCCCTCAGTCGTATATCAAGTGTTTGTGCGGAGATTTGTCCCACAGTCGTATATCGAGTGTTTATGCTGAGATTTGTCCCTCAGTCGTATATCGAGTGTTTGTGCTGAGATTTGTCTTGAAAGGATGTGTTGTAAAACGCCCCCTCAGTCGTATATCAAATGTTTGTGCTGAGATTTGTCCCTCAGTCGTATATCGAGTGTTTGTGCGCAGATTTGTCTTGATAGAATGTTTGTAAAACGCCCCCTCAGTCGTATATCGAGTGTTTGTGCTCAGATTTGTCCCTCAGTCGTATATCAAGTGTTTGTGCTGAGATTTGTCTTGATAGAATGTGTTGTAAAACGCCCCCTCAGTCGTATATCAAGTGTCTGTGCTGAAATTTGTCCCTCAGTCGTATATCGAGTGTTTGTGCTGAGATTTGTCTTGATAGAATGTGTTGTAAAACGCCCCCTCAGTCGTATATCAAGTGTCTGTGCTGATATTTGTCCCTCAGTCGTATATCGAGTGTTTGTGCTGAGATTTGTCTTGATAGAATGTGTTGTAAAACGCCCCCTCAGTCGTATATCAAGTGTCTGTGCTGAGATTTGTCCCTCAGTCGTATATCGAGTGTTTGTGCTGAGATTTGTCTTGATAGAATGTGTTGTAAAACGCCCCCTCAGTCCTATATCAAGTGATTGTGCGGAGATTTGTTTTGATAGAATATGTTGTAAAACGCCCTCTCAGTCGTATATCGAGTGTTTGTGCTCAGATTTGTCCCTCAGTCGTATATCGAGTGTTTGTGCTGAGATTTGTCTTGATAGAATGTGTTGTAAAACGCCCCCTCTGTCGTATATCGAGTGTTTGTGCTGAGATTTGTCCCTCAGTGGTATATCAAGTGTTTGTGCGGAGATTTGTCTTGATAGAATGTGTTGTAAAACGCCCCCTCAGTCGTATATCGAGTGTTTGTGCTATGATTTTGTCTTAGTAGAATGTGTTGTAAAACGCCCCCTCAGTCGTATATCAAGTGTTTGTGCGGAGATTTGTCCCTCAGTCGTATATCGAGTCTTTGTGCTGAGATTTGTCTTGATAGAATGTGTTGTAAAACGCCCCTTCAGTCGTATATCAAATGTTAATGCAGAGATTTGTCTTGATAGAATGTGTTGTAAAACGCCCCCTCAGTCGTATATCAAGTATTTGTGCTGAGATTTGTCTTGATAGAATGTGTTGTAAAACGCCCCTTCAGTCGTATATCGAGTGTTTTTGCTGAGATTTGTCTTGATAGAATGTGTTGTAAAACGCCCCCTCAGTCGTATATCGAGTGTTTGTGCTGAGATTTGTCTTGATAGAATGTGTTGTAAAACGCCCCCTCTGTCCTATATCAAGTGTTTGTGCGGAGATTTATTTTGATAGAATATGTTTGAAAACGCCCCCTCTGTCGTATATCGAGTGTTTGTGCTGAGATTTGTCCCTCAGTGGTATATGAAGTGTTTGTGCGGAGATTTGTCTTGATAGAATGTGTTGTAAAACGCCCCCTCAGTCGTATATCAAGTGTTTGTGCTGAGATTTGTCTTGATAGAATGTGTTGTAAAATGCCCCCTCAGTTGTTTATCGAGTGTTTGTGCTGAGATTTGTCTTGATAGAATGTGTTGTAAAACGCCCCCTCAGTCGTATATCAAGTGTTTGTGCTGAGATTTGTCCTGATAGAATGTGTTGTAAAACGCCCCCTCAGTCGTATATCGAGTGTTTGTGCTGAGATTTGTCTTGATAGAATGTGTTGTAAAACGCCCCCTCAGTCCTATATCAAGTGTTTGTGCGGAGATTTATCTTGATAGAATATGTTGTAAAACGCCCCCTCTGTCGTATATCGAGTGTTTGTGCTGAGATTTGTCCCTCAGTGGTATATCAAGTGTTTATGCGGAGATTTGTCTTGGTAGAATGTGTTGTAAAACGCCCCCTCAGTCGTATATCGAGTGTTTGTGCTGAGATTTGTCCCTCAGTCGTATATCAAGTGTTTATGCTGAGATTTGTCTTGGTAGAATGTGTTGTAAAACGCCCCCTAGGTCATATATCGAGTGTTTGTGCTGAGATTTGTCCCTCAGTGGTATATCAAGTGTTTGTGCGGAGATTTGTCCCTCAGTCGTATATCGAGTGTTTGTGCTGAGATTTGTCCCTCAGTTGTATATCAAGTGTTTGTGCTGAGATTTGTCCCTCAGTTGCATATCAAGTGTTTGTGCTGAGATTTGTCCCTCAGTTGTATATCAAGTGTTTGTGCTGAGATTTGTCCCTCAGTTGCATATCAAGTGTTTGTGCGGAGTTTTGTCCCTCAGTCGGATATCGAGTGTATGTGCTGAGATTTGTCTTGATAGAATGTGTTGTAAAACGCCCCCTCAGTCCTATATCAAGTGTTCGTGCGGAGATTTGTCCTGATAGAAAGTGTTGTAAAACGCCCCCTCAGTCGTACAGTTGTGGGATCGCACAACGTTACACGATGTGCGGTGGGCGCACGATGGGCGAACGGTGTATGCACGATGTGCGAACGATGCGATCCTGGGCGATTATTCCTAACGCACATGTGGGCGCACGATAGACTAACATTGTGCGATGACAATCGTGGTTGATGTAAATTTAGAAATGGTTTAACAATATATACGGTTTCGCGCTAGTTATTTTAAACATATTTCTATATTTTAACTATTTATATTAGCTGATAGTTCTATTTATATATTTCTAAAAATTAATAATAGTCTTTCTGTAGTTTTAGAAACCAACCAAATAGACACATGTGTGTAAACTTTCAACTCATATTGACAAGTTCTCATTCAAGTAAATATTGCCAGTTTTACCAAGTTATAAACTGTACCTGTACATGGCCAATATATGTAGATATCTCTGGCCCGGGGCACTTACAACACTCGCCTAGGTGTGAAAACACAGGTAAAGTGTTGGGGAGGGGAGGGTTTTTCAAATAACTGATTATAAGAGTCCAGTTTGTTTTCATAACGGTCGCTCGGTAATGGCTGTCGTAGCGTATCGCCGCACACGGGACAGTTAAAACTCCGGCATGTTATTTACATATTCTGATACCTGGTAGCTTAACCCGCACTTGGCTGTCTTATGATCACTGTAATACTGTTTACTGTATATTGTTAAATTGACATAATCCCAATCAATATGATGCAAATTTAAATAGTTTTTTGGACAAGAGGGTTCCATATGTTTTTCATTCCGTAATATGTATCGACCAATTGTACCAAATCGTGCGTGTGGGCGATTTAATCGCACACATAAACGCACGATCTTTAGATCGCCCGGTTGTGCGCACCATGGGCGAACGATGTGTGCACTATGTATGCACGATGCACGCACGCAGGTTTTGGTGCGTTGTGCGATACCACAACTGTATATCAAGTGTTTGTGCGGAGATTTGTCCCTCAGTCGTATATCGAGTCTTTGTGCTGAGATTTGTCTTGATACGGTAGAATGTGTTGTAAAACGCCCCCTGAGTCGTATATCAAGTGTTAATGCTGAGATTTGTCTTGATAGAATTTGTTGTAAAACGCCCCCTCAGTCGTATATCAAGTATTTGTGCTGAGATTTGTCTTGATAGAATTTGTTGTAAAACGCCCCCTCAGTCGTATATCGAGTGTTTGTTCTGAGATTTGTCCCTCAGTCGTATATCGAGTGTTTGTGCTGAGATTTGTCTTGATAGAATGTGTTGTAAAACGACCTCTCAGTCCTAATTCAAGTGTTTGTGCGGAGATTTGTCTTGAAAGAATGTGTTTTAAAACGCCCCTTCTGTCGTATATCGAGTGTTTGTGCTGAGATTTGTCCCTCAGTCGTATATCGAGTGTTTGTGCTGAGATTTTGTCTTAATAGAATATGTTGTAAAACGCCCCTCAGTCGTATATCAAGTGTTTGTGCGGAGATTTGTCCCACAGTCGTATATCGAGTGTTTATGCTGAGATTTGTCCCTCAGTCGTATATCGAGTGTTTGTGCTGAGATTTGTCTTGAAAGGATGTGTTGTAAAACGCCCCCTCAGTCGTATATCAAATGTTTGTGCTGAGATTTGTCCCTCAGTCGTATATCGAGTGTTTGTGCGCAGATTTGTCTTGATAGAATGTTTGTAAAACGCCCCCTCAGTCGTATATCGAGTGTTTGTGCTCAGATTTGTCCCTCAGTCGTATATCAAGTGTTTGTGCTGAGATTTGTCTTGATAGAATGTGTTGTAAAACGCCCCCTCAGTCGTATATCAAGTGTCTGTGCTGAAATTTGTCCCTCAGTCGTATATCGAGTGTTTGTGCTGAGATTTGTCTTGATAGAATGTGTTGTAAAACGCCCCCTCAGTCGTATATCAAGTGTCTGTGCTGAGATTTGTCCCTCAGTCGTATATCGAGTGTTTGTGCTGAGATTTGTCTTGATAGAATGTGTTGTAAAACGCCCCCTCAGTCCTATATCAAGTGTTTGTGCGGAGATTTGTTTTGATAGAATATGTTGTAAAACGCCCCCTCAGTCGTATATCGAGTGTTTGTGCTCAGATTTGTCCCTCAGTCGTATATCGAGTGTTTGTGCTGAGATTTGTCTTGATAGAATGTGTTGTAAAACGCCCCCTCTGTCGTATATCGAGTGTTTGTGCTGAGATTTGTCCCTCAGTGGTATATCAAGTGTTTGTGCGGAGATTTGTCTTGATAGAATGTGTTGTAAAACGCCCCCTCAGTCGTATATCGAGTGTTTGTGCTATGATTTTGTCTTAGTAGAATGTGTTGTAAAACGCCCCCTCAGTCGTATATCAAGTGTTTGTGCGGAGATTTGTCCCTCAGTCGTATATCGAGTCTTTGTGCTGAGATTTGTCTTGATAGAATGTGTTGTAAAACGCCCCTTCAGTCGTATATCAAATGTTAATGCGGAGATTTGTCTTGATAGAATGTGTTGTAAAACGCCCCCTCAGTCGTATATCAAGTATTTGTGCTGAGATTTGTCTTGATAGAATGTGTTGTAAAACGCCCCTTCAGTCGTATATCGAGTGTTTTTGCTGAGATTTGTCTTGATAGAATGTGTTGTAAAACGCCCCCTCAGTCGTATATCGAGTGTTTGTGCTGAGATTTGTCTTGATAGAATGTGTTGTAAAACGCCCCCTCAGTCCTATATCAAGTGTTTGTGCGGAGATTTATTTTGATAGAATATGTTTGAAAACGCCCCCTCTGTCGTATATCGAGTGTTTGTGCTGAGATTTGTCCCTCAGTGGTATATGAAGTGTTTGTGCGGAGATTTGTCTTGATAGAATGTGTTGTAAAACGCCCCCTCAGTCGTATATCAAGTGTTTGTGCTGAGATTTGTCTTGATAGAATGTGTTGTAAAATGCCCCCTCAGTTGTTTATCGAGTGTTTGTGCTGAGATTTGTCTTGATAGAATGTGTTGTAAAACGCCCCCTCAGTCGTATATCAAGTGTTTGTGCTGAGATTTGTCTTGATAGAATGTGTTGTAAAACGCCCCCTCAGTCGTATATCGAGTGTTTGTGCTGAGATTTGTCTTGATAGAATGTGTTGTAAAACGCCCCCTCAGTCCTATATCAAGTGTTTGTGCGGAGATTTATCTTGATAGAATATGTTGTAAAACGCCCCCTCTGTCGTATATCGAGTGTTTGTGCTGAGATTTGTCCCTCAGTGGTATATCAAGTGTTTATGCGGAGATTTGTCTTGGTAGAATGTGTTGTAAAACGCCCCCTCAGTCGTATATCGAGTGTTTGTGCTGAGATTTGTCCCTCAGTCGTATATCAAGTGTTTATGCTGAGATTTGTCTTGGTAGAATGTGTTGTAAAACGCCCCCTAGGTCATATATCGAGTGTTTGTGCTGAGATTTGTCCCTCAGTGGTATATCAAGTGTTTGTGCGGAGATTTGTCCCTCAGTCGTATATCGAGTGTTTGTGCTGAGATTTGTCCCTCAGTTGTATATCAAGTGTTTGTGCTGAGATTTGTCCCTCAGTTGCATATCAAGTGTTTGTGCTGAGATTTGTCCCTCAGTTGTATATCAAGTGTTTGTGCTGAGATTTGTCCCTCAGTTGCATATCAAGTGTTTGTGCGGAGTTTTGTCCCTCAGTCGAATATCGAGTGTATGTGCTGAGATTTGTCTTGATAGAATGTGTTGTAAAACGCCCCCTCAGTCCTATATCAAGTGTTCGTGCGGAGATTTGTCCTGATAGAAAGTGTTGTAAAACGCCCCCTCAGTCGTATATCAAGTGTTTGTGCGGAGATTTGTCCCTCAGTCGTATATCGAGTCTTTGTGCTGAGATTTGTCTTGATACGGTAGAATGTGTTGTAAAACGCCCCCTGAGTCGTATATCAAGTGTTAATGCTGAGATTTGTCTTGATAGAATTTGTTGTAAAACGCCCCCTCAGTCGCATATCAAGTATTTGTGCTGAGATTTGTCTTGATAGAATTTGTTGTAAAACTCCCCCTCAGTCGTATATCAAGTGTTTGTGCGGAGATTTGTCTTGAAAGAATGTGTTGTAAAACGCCCCTCAGTCGTATATCAAGTGTTTGTGCGGAGATTTATCTTGATAGAATATGTTGTAAAACGCCCCCTCTGTCGTATATCGAGTGTTTGTGCTGAGATTTGTCCCTCAGTCGTATATCAAGTGTTTATGCGGAGATTTGTCTTGGTAGAATGTGTTGTAAAACGCCCCCTCAGTCGTATATCGAGTGTTTGTGCTGAGATTTGTCCCTCAGTCGTATATCAAGTGTTTATGCTGAGATTTGTCTTGGTAGAATGTGTTGTAAAACGCCCCCTAGGTCATATATCGAGTGTTTGTGCTGAGATTTGTCCCTCAGTGGTATATCAAGTGTTTGTGCGGAGATTTGTCCCTCAGTCGTATATCGAGTGTTTGTGCTGAGATTTGTCCCTCAGTTGTATATCAAGTGTTTGTGCTGAGATTTGTCCCTCAGTTTCATATCAAGTGTTTGTGCTGAGATTTGTCCCTGAGTTGTATATCAAGTGTTTGTGCTGAGATTTGTCCCTCAGTTGCATATCAAGTGTTTGTGCGGAGTTTTGTCCCTCAGTCGGATATCGAGTGTATGTGCTGAGATTTGTCTTGATAGAATGTGTTGTAAAACGCCCCCTCAGTCCTATATCAAGTGTTCGTGCGGAGATTTGTCCTGATAGAAAGTGTTGTAAAACGCCCCCTCAGTCGTATATCAAGTGTTTGTGCGGAGATTTGTCCCTCAGTCGTATATCGAGTCTTTGTGCTGAGATTTGTCTTGATACAGTTGTGGTATCGCACAACGCACCAAAAACTGCGTGCGTGCATCGTGCATACATCGTGCACACATCGTTCGCCCATGGTGCGCACAACCGGGCGATCTAAAGATCGTGCGTTTATGTGTGCGTTAGAATCGCACACACGCACGATTTGGTATAACTGGTCGATACATATTACGGAATGAAAATCACATGGAACCCTCCTGTCCAAAATCTATTTAAATTCGCATCATATTTATTGGGATTATGTCAATTTAACAATATACATTAAACAGTAGTACAGTGACCATGAGACAGCCAAGGGCGGGTTTAGCTACCAGGTAACAGAATAGAAATAACAGTCATTACCGAGCGACCGTTATGAAAACAAACTAATTTGTTATTTGAAAACCCCCTCCCCTCCACCATTTTACCCGTGTTTTCACACCTAGGCAAGTGCTCCGGGCCAGAGACATCTACATATATTGTCTATGTACAGGTGCAGTGTATAACTTGGTAAAAACTGGCAATATTTACTCGAATGAGAACTTGTCAATATGTGTTGAAAGTTTACATGTGTCTATTTGGTTTGTTTAAAAAAAAACTACAGAAAAACTAATACTAATTTTAAGAAATATATAGATATAAATATCAGCTAATGTAAATAGTTAAAATATAGAAATATGTTTAAAACAACTAGCGCGAAACCGTATTTATTGTTAAACCATTTCTAAATTTACATCAACCATGATTGTCATCGCACAATGTTAGTTTATCGTGCGCCCACATGTGCGTTAGAAATAATCGCCCAGGATCGCATCGTTCGCACATCGTGCATACACCGTTCGCCCATCGTGCGGCCACCGCACATCGTGTAACGTTGTGCGATCCCACAACTGTAGAATGTGTTGTAAAACGCCCCCTCAGTCGTATATCAAGTGTTAATGCTGAGATTTGTCTTGATAGAATTTGTTGTAAAACGCCCCCTCAGTCGTATATCAAGTGTTTGTGCGGAGATTTGTCTTGAAAGAATGTGTTGTAAAACGCCCCTCAGTCGTATATCAAGTGTTTGTGCGGAGATTTGTCTTGATAGAATGTGTTGTAAAACGCCCCCTCAGTCGTATATCAAGTATTTGTGCTGAGATTTGTCTTGATAGAATGTGTTGTAAAACGCCCCCTCAGTCGTATATCAAGTATTTGTGCTGAGATTTGTCTTGATAGAATGTGTTGTAAAACGCCCCCTCAGTCCTATATCAAGTATTTGTGCTGAGATTTGTCTTGATAGAATTTGTTGTAAAACGCCCCCTCAGTCGTATATCGAGTGTTTGTGCTGCGATTTGTCCCTCAGTCGTATATCGAATGCGAAGATTTGTCTTGATAGAAGGTGCTGTAAAACGCCCCCTCAGTTGTACATGTATATCGAGTGTTTGTGCTGAGATTTGTCCCTCAGTCGTATATCGAGTGTTTGTATTGAGATTGGTCTTGATAGAAAGTGTTGTAAAATGGAACGATATCTCAATTTAGCCACATTAAACGCCTCTATTGGGCAGCCCTTTTATCGAACCAGAAAATCGATGTTACAATTAGGTTCTTCATGTCAGAAAACTCCTTTATAGCAATTTTCATTTCGTCAAAATCTAACAACATCTTAATTCCGACCAATCAGATGCCTCCTTCCTGTGGTCTATTTGTTTAATCAGAAATTGAATCGCTCCATTGTGCTTCTGATATACATGTAAGACAACCTCTATAGACATGTACCAATTTACTTAAAAATCGGACATTATTTGAATTTCAACCAACCAGAAGCCTCCTTTTGGCAGCCACTTTGTTTATCAGTATCCTCAGCATTGTGCTTCTGGTGTAAGAAAACCCATGTGTACCTATTTTCACCAAAACAATATAATATCTAAATTTCAACCAATCAGAAGGCCCCATTTGGCAGTCATTTTGTTTCAAAAGTCATTTTCGTTAAGTTGTCTTAGTACGTGTCCTATGCTAGTCTTTTACACGATATTTAACTCAACACTTTGAATAGAAAAAAAGTTACAGGCGAAAAGTCATTGGCCAATCAGAGACCAGATCATAGCAGCCATTTTAAAATGACGTCACAAGACATGCCAAGGTAGGGGCCGTCATGATTACCCATGCGAAGTCCCATCATTGGGATCTGACCAGTAGTTTATGAGAACATGCTTGGACGTGCTTTGTGGAAAGAACAACAATAAGAAAAACACTTCATTTGAGGGACCTAGAGATAGCGAGAGAGAAAAATTTTTTTTTATCCGATATCAGTGTTTCTCCTTACCCAGACATTAGACTTGTGCATTATGGCAGACATAATTATGGCTGGTGTTAGTAGCCCGAGTTTTCCCCTGGACCTGACACTAGACTTTGGCATTATGACAGACAGGTGGCTGGTCATAGTAGCCCGAGGTTACTCTGTCCCCGACACTAGACTTTCGAAATTCTTATAGATGTATGGTGTAATCTGTCAGTATGTCTAAGACTGGTGTCAGGGCTAGAGGGAAACTGGAAATGGAATCATCCAAAATCGTTTTAGTGCTTTTTTCTGTTACTGGGAGTTCATACAAGCATTGAAGAAGTGTCTTGATATGTTTTTTTATGGTCGATATAGAAATGATGGAGCTTCGCAGGCAACATTCATCGAGCGCGAACAAAGATATATTTGCCTGCAAACGTAAGAGGAAGTTCATGATAAGTATTCGGCATAACACAAATCTAATAACACTGTGTCCACCTTTAAACGCTAACGATGCTGCATGATGACGACGCTCACATCATACAGCATCGTTAGAGTCTACACCATACAGCATCGTTAGCGTCTACACCATACAGCATCGTTAGCGTCTATATCATACAGCATCGTCAGCGTCTACACCATACAGCATCGTTAGCGTCTACACCATACAGCTTCGTTAGCGTCTATATCATACAGCATCGTCAGCGTCTACACCATACAGCATCGTTAGCGTCTACACCATACAGCTTCGTTAGCGTCTAGACCATACAACATCGTTAGCGTCTACACCATACAGCATCGTTAGAGTCTACACCATACAGCATCGTTAGCGTCTACACCATACAGCATCGTTAGAGTCTACACCATACAGCATCGTTAGCGTCTACACCATACAGCATCGTTAGCGTCTATATCATACAGCATCGTCAGCGTCTACACCATACAGCATCGTTAGCGTCTACACCATACAGCTTCGTTAGCGTCTAGACCATACAACATCGTTAGCCTCTACACCATACAGCTTCGTTAGCGACTACATCATACAGCATCGTTAGCGTCTACATCATACAGCATCGTTAGCCTCTACACCATACAGCTTCGTTAGCGACTACATCATACAGCATCGTCAGCGTCAACACCATACAGCTTCGTCAGCGTCTACATCATACAGCATCGTCAGCGTCTACACCATACAGCATCGTTAGCCTCTACACCATACAGCATCGTCAGCGTCTACACCATACATCTTCGTCAGCGTCTACACCATACAGCTTCGTTAGCGACTACATCATACAGCATCGTTAGCTTCTAAACCATAAAGCATCGTCAGCGTCTACACCATACAGCATCGTTAGCGTCTACACCATACAGCATCGTTAGCGTCTACACCATACAGCATCGTTAGCGTCTACATCATACAGCATCGTCAGCGTCTACATCATACAGCATCGTTAGCCTCTACACCATACAGCTTCGTTAGCGACTACATCATACAGCATCGTTAGCTTCTAAACCATACAGCATCGTTAGCGTCTATATCATACAGCATCGTCAGCGTCTACACCATACAGCATCGCTAGCGTCTTCATCATACAGCATCGTCAGCGTCTACATCATAGAGCATCGTTAGCTTCTAAACCATACAGCATCGTCAGCGTCTACACCATACAGCATCGTTAGCCTCTACACCATACAGCTTCGTTAGCGACTACATCATACAGCATCGTTAGCTTCTAAACCATACAGCATCGTCAGCGTCTACACCATACAGTATCGTTAGCGTCTACACCATACAGCTTCGTCAGCGTCTACATCATACAGCATCGTTAGCGTCTACACCATACAGCATCGTTAGCGTCTATATCATACAGCATCGTCAGCGTCTACACCATACAGCACCGTTAGCGTCTACACCATACAGCATCGTTAGCGTCTACACCATACAGCACCGTTAGCGTCTACACCATACAGCACCGTTAGCGTCTACACCATACAGCATCGTTAGCGTCTACATCATACAGCATCGTTAGCTTCTAAACCATACAGCATCGTCAGCGTCTACACCATACATCATCGTTAGCGTCTACACCATACAGCATCGTTAGCGTCTACACCATACAGCATCGTTAGCGTCTACATCATACAGCATCGTCAGCGTCTACATCATACAGCATAGTTAGCCTCTACACCATACAGCTTCGTTAGCGACTACACCATACAGCTTCGTTAGCGTCTAGACCATACAACATCGTTAGCCTCTACACCATACAGCTTCGTTAGCGACTACATCATACAGCATCGTTAGCGTCTACATCATACAGCATCGTTAGCCTCTAAACCATACAGCTTCGTTAGCGACTACATCATACAGCATCGTCAGCGTCTACACCATACAGCTTCGTCAGCGTCTACATCATACAGCATCGTCAGCGTCTACACCATACAGCATCGTTAGAGTCTACACCATACAGCATCGTCAGCGTCTACACCATACAGCATCGTTAGCCTCTACACCATACAGCTTCGTTAGCGACTACATCATACAGCATCGTTAGCTTCTAAACCATAAAGCATCGTCAGCGTCTACACCATACAGCATCGTTAGCGTCTACACCATACAGCATCGTTAGCGTCTACACCATACAGCATCGTTAGCGTCTACATCATACAGCATCGTCAGCGTCTACACCATACAGCATCGCTAGCGTCTACATCATACAGCATCGTCAGCGTCTACATCATACAGCATCGTTAGCTTCTAAACCATACAGCATCGTCAGCGTCTACACCATACAGCATCGTTAGCCTCTACACCATACAGCTTCGTTAGCGACTACATCATACAGCATCGTTAGCTTCTAAACCATACAGCATCGTCAGCGTCTACACCATACAGCATCGTTAGCGTCTACACCATACAGCTTCGTCAGCGTCTACATCATACAGCATCGTTAGCGGCTACACCATACAGCATCGTTAGCGTCTATATCATACAGCATCGTCAGCGTCTACACCATACAGCACCGTTAGCGTCTATACCATACAGCATCGTTAGCGTCTACACCATACAGCACCGTTAGCGTCTACACCATACAGCACCGTTAGCGTCTACACCATACAGCATCGTTAGCGTCTACATCATACAGCATCGTTAGCTTCTAAACCATACAGCATCGTCAGCGTCTACACCATACATCATCGTTAGCGTCAACACCATACAGCATCGTTAGCGTCTACACCATACAGCATCGTTAGCGTCTACACCATACAGCATCGTCAGCGTCTACATCATACAGCATCGTTAGCGTCTACCCATGCAACTTCGTTAGCGTCTACATCATACAGCATCGTTAGCGTCTACATCATGCAGCTTCGTTAGCGTCTACATCATACAACTTTCATAGCGTCTACATCATACAGCTTCGCTTCGTTAGCGTCTACATCATGTAGCATCGTTAGCGTCTACTTCATACAGCATCGTTAGCGTCTACATCATACAGCTTCGTTAGCGTCTACATCATGCAGTATCGTTAGCGTCTACACCATATAGCTTCGTCAGCGTCTATATCATACAGCATCGTTAGCGTCTACATCATGCAGCATCGTTAGCGTCTATACCATATAGCATCGTTAGCGTCTACATCATACAGCTTCGTTAGCGACTACATCATACAGCATCGTTAGCTTCTAAACCATACAGCATCGTCAGCGTCTACATCATACAGCATCGTTAGCGTCTACACCATACAGCTTCGTCAGCGTCTACATCATACAGCATCGTTAGCGTCTTCAACATACAGTTTCGTCAGCGTCTACATCATACAGCATCGTTAGCCTTTACACCATACAGCATCGTTAGCGTCTACACCATACAGCATCGTTAGCGTCTACATCATACAGCATCGTTAGCGTCTACACCATACAGCATCGTTAGCGTCTACACCATACAGCATCGTTAGCGTCTACATCATACAGCATCGTTAGCCTCTACACCATACAGCATCGTCAGCGTCTACACCATACATCTTCGTTAGCGACTACACCATACAGCATCGTTAGCGTCTACACCATACAGCATCTTTTGCGTCTACACCATACAGCATCGTTAGCGTCTACCCATGCAGCTTCGTTAGCGTCTACATCATACAGCATCGTTAGCGTCTACATCATGCAGCTTCGTTAGCGTCTACATCATACAACTTCGTTAGCGTCTACATCATACAGCTTCGCTTCGTTAGCGTCTACATCATGTAGCATCGTTAGCGTCTACATCATACAGCATCGTTAGCGTCTACATCATACAGCTTCGTTAGCGTCTACATCATGCAGTATCGTTAGCGTCTACACCATATAGCTTCGTCAGCGTCTATATCATACAGCATCGTTAGCGTCTACATCATGCAGCATCGTTAGCGTCTATACCATATAGCATCGTTAGCGTCTACATCATACAGCATCGTTAGCGTCTACATCATACAGCATCGTTAGCGTCTACACCATACAGCATCGTCAGCGTCTACACCATACAGCATCGTTAGCCTCTACACCATACAGCATCGTTAGCGTCTACATCATACAGCATCGTTAGCCTTTACACCATACAGCATCGTTAGCGTCTACACCATACAGCATCGTCAGCGTCTACACCATACAGCATCGTTAGCCTCTACACCATACAGCATCGTTAGCGTCTACATCATACAGCATCGTTAGCCTTTACACCATACAGCATCGTTAGCGTCTACACCATACAGCATCGTCAGCGTCTACATCATACAGCATCGTTAGCGTCTACATCATGCAGCTTCGTTAGCGTCTACATCATACAACTTCGTTAGCGTCTACATCATACAGCTTCGCTTCGTTAGCGTCTACATCATGTAGCATCGTTAGCGTCTACATCATACAGCATCGTTAGCCTTTACACCATACAGCATCGTTAGCGTCTACACCATACAGCATCGTCAGCGTCTACATCATACAGCATCGTTAGCGTCTACATCATGCAGCTTCGTTAGCGTCTACATCATACAGCATCGTCAGCGTCTACACCATACAGCATCGTTAGCCTCTACACCATACAGCATCGTTAGCGTCTACATCATACAGCATCGTCTGCGTCTAAACCATACAGCATCGTCAGCGTCTACATCATACAGCATTGTTATCGTCTACTCCATAGAGCATCGTTAGCGTCTACATCATACAGCATCGTTAGCCTCTACACCATACAGCTTCGTCAGCGTCTACACCATACAGCTTCGTCAGCGTCTACACCATACAGCTTCGTCAGCGTCTACACCATACAGCTTCGTCAGCGTCTACACCATACAGCATCGTCAGCGTCTACATCATACAGCATCGTTAGCGTCTACATCATACAGCTTCGTTAGCGTCTACATCATGCAGCATCGTTAGCCTCTATACCATACAGCATCGTTAGCGTCTACATCATACAACATCGTTAGCGTCTACATCATACAGCATCGTTAGCGTCTACACCATACAGCATCGTCAGCGTCTACACCATACAGCATCGTTAGCCTCTACACCATACAGCTTCGTTAGCGTCTAAATCATACAGCATCGTGAGCGTCTACACCATACAGCATCGTTAGCGTCTACACCATACAGCATCGTCAGCGTCTACATCATACAGCATCGTTAGCGTCTACATCATGCAGCTTCGTTAGCGTCTACATCATACAGCATCGTCAGTGTCTACACCATACAGCATCTTTTGCGTCTACACCATACAGCATCGTTAGCGTCTACACCATACAGCATCGTTAGCGTCTACACCATACAGCATCGTTAGCGTCTACATCATACAGCATCGTTAGCGTCTACATCATGCAGCTTCGTTAGCGTCTACATCATACAACTTCGCTAGCGTCTACATCATACAGTTTCGCTTCGTTAGCGTCTACATCATGCAGCTTCGTTAGCGTCTACATCATACAGCATCGTTAGGGTCTACACCATACAGCATCGTTAGCGTCTACACCATACAGCGTCGTTAGCGTCTACACCATACAGCATCGTTAGCGTCTACATCATACAGCATCGTTAGCGTCTTCATCATACAGCATCGTTAGCGTCTACATCATGCAGCTTCGTTAGCGTCTACATCATGCAGCATCGTTATCCTCTACAGCATACAGCATCGTTAGCCTCTACACCATACAGCATCGTCAGCGTCTACACCATACAGCATCGTAAGCGTCTACACCATACAGCATCGTCAGCGTCTACATCATACAGCATCGTTAGCGTCTACACCATACAGCATCGTCAGCGTCTACATCATACAGCATCGTTAGCGTCTACATCATACAGCATCGTCAGCGTCTTTACCATACAGCATCGTTAGCGTTTACACCATACAGCGTCGTTAGCGTCTACATCATACAGCATCGTTAGCGTCTACACCATACAGCATCGTGAACGTCTACTCCATACAGCATCGTTAACGTCTACATCATACAGCATCGTCAGCGTCTACATCATACAGCATCGTTAGGGTCTACACCATACAGAATCGTTAGCGTCTACACCATACAGCATCGTCAGCGTCTACACCATACAGCATCGTCAGCTTCTACATCATACAGCATCGTTAGCGTCTACACCATACAGCATCGTTAGCGTTTACATCATACAGCATCGTCAGCGTCTACACCATACAGCATCGCTAGCGTCTACATCATACAGCATCGTCAGCGTCTACACCATACAGCATCGTTAGCGTCTACACCATACAGCATCGTTAGCGTCTACACCATACAGCATCGTTAGCGTTTACATCATACAGCATCGTTAGCCTCTACACCATACAGCATCGCTAGCGTCTACATCATACAGCATCGTCAGCGTCTACATCATACAGCATCGTTAGCTTCTAAACCATACAGCATCGTCAGCGTCTACACCATACAGCATCGTTAGCCTCTACACCATACAGCTTCGTTAGCGACTACATCATACAGCATCGTTAGCTTCTAAACCATACAGCATCGTCAGCGTCTACACCATACAGCATCGTTAGCGTCTACACCATACAGCTTCGTCAGCGTCTACATCATACAGCATCGTTAGCGTCTACACCATACAGCATCGTTAGCGTCTATATCATACAGCATCGTCAGCGTCTACACCATACAGCACCGTTAGCGTCTATACCATACAGCATCGTTAGCGTCTACACCATACAGCACCGTTAGCGTCTACACCATACAGCACCGTTAGCGTCTACACCATACAGCATCGTTAGCGTCTACATCATACAGCATCGTTATCTTCTAAACCATACAGCATCGTCAGCGTCTACACCATACATCATCGTTAGCGTCTACACCATACAGCATCGTTAGCGTCTACACCATACAGCATCGTTAGCGTCTACATCATACAGCATCGTCAGCGTCTACATCATACAGCATAGTTAGCCTCTACACCATACAGCTTCGTTAGCGACTACATCATACAGCATCGTTAGCTTCTAAACCATACAGCATCGTCATTGTCTACACCATACAGCATCGTCAGCGTCTACACCATACAGCATCGTTAGCGTCTACACCATACAGCTTCGTCAGCGTCTACATCATACAGCATCGTTAGCGTCTACATCATACAGCATCGTTAGCGTCTATACCATATAGCATCGTTAGCGTCTACATCATACAGCATCGTTAGCGTCTACATCATACAGCATCGTTAGCGTCTACACCATACAGCATCGTCAGCGTCTACACCATACAGCATCGTTAGCCTCTACACCATACAGCATCGTTAGCGTCTACATCATACAGCATCGTTAGCGTCTACACCATACAGCATCGTTAGCGTCTACACCATACAGCATCGTTAGCGTCTACATCATACAGCATCGTTAGCCTCTACACCATACAGCATCGTCAGCGTCTACACCATACATCTTCGTTAGCGACTACACCATACAGCATCGTTAGCGTCTACATCATACAGCATCGTTAGCGTCTACATCATACAGCTTCGTTAGCGTCTACATCATGCAGTATCGTTAGCGTCTACACCATATAGCTTCGTCAGCGTCTATATCATACAGCATCGTTAGCGTCTACATCATGCAGCATCGTTAGCGTCTATACCATATAGCATCGTTAGCGTCTACATCATACAGCATCGTTAGCGTCTACATCATACAGCATCGTTAGCGTCTACACCATACAGCATCGTCAGCGTCTACACCATACAGCATCGTTAGCCTCTACATCATACAGCATCGTTAGCGTCTACATCATACAGCATCGTTAGCCTTTACACCATACAGCATCGTTAGCGTCTACACCATACAGCATCGTCAGCGTCTACATCATACAGCATCGTTAGCGTCTACCCATGCAACTTCGTTAGCGTCTACATCATACAGCATCGTTAGCGTCTACATCATGCAGCTTCGTTAGCGTCTACATCATACAACTTCGTTAGCGTCTACATCATACAGCTTCGCTTCGTTAGCGTCTACATCATGTAGCATCGTTAGCGTCTACATCATACAGCATCGTTAGCGTCTACATCATACAGCTTCGTTAGCGTCTACATCATGCAGTATCGTTAGCGTCTACACCATATAGCTTCGTCAGCGTCTATATCATACAGCATCGTTAGCGTCTACATCATGCAGCATCGTTAGCGTCTATACCATATAGCATCGTTAGCGTCTACATCATACAGCATCGTTAGCGTCTACATCATACAGCATCGTTAGCGTCTACACCATACAGCATCGTCAGCGTCTACACCATACAGCATCGTTAGCCTCTACATCATACAGCATCGTTAGCGTCTACATCATACAGCATCGTTAGCCTTTACACCATAGAGCATCGTTAGCGTTTACATCATACAGCATCGTTAGCGTCTACACCATACAGCTTCGTCAGCGTCTACACCATACAGCTTCGTCAGCGTCTACACCATACAGCTTCGTCAGCGTCTACACCATACAGCTTCGTCAGCGTCTACACCATACAGCATCGTCAGCGTCTACATCATACAGCATCGTTAGCGTCTACATCATACAGCTTCGTTAGCGTCTACATCATGCAGCATCGTTAGCCTCTATACCATACAGCATCGTTAGCGTCTACATCATACAACATCGTTAGCGTCTACATCATACAGCATCGTTAGCGTCTACACTATACAGCATCGTCAGCGTCTACACCATACAGCATCGTTAGCCTCTACACCATACAGCTTCGTTAGCGTCTAAATCATACAGCATCGTTAGCGTCTACACCATACAGCATCGTTAGCGTCTACACCATACAGCATCGTCAGCGTCTACATCATACAGCATCGTTAGCGTCTACATCATGCAGCTTCGTTAGCGTCTACATCATACAGCATCGTCAGCGTCTACACCATACAGCATCTTTTGCGTCTACACCATACAGCATCGTTAGCGTCTACACCATACAGCATCGTTAGCGTCTACACCATACAGCATCGTTAGCGTCTACATCATACAGCATCGTTAGCGTCTACATCATGCAGCTTCGTTAGCGTCTACATCATACAACTTCGCTAGCGTCTACATCATACAGCTTCGCTTCGTTAGCGTCTACATCATGCAGCTTCGTTAGCGTCTACATCATACAGCATCGTTAGGGTCTACACCATACAGCATCGTTAGCGTCTACACCATACAGCGTCGTTAGCGTCTACACCATACAGCATCGTTAGCGTCTACATCATACAGCATCGTTAGCGTCTTCATCATACAGCATCGTTAGCGTCTACATCATGCAGCTTCGTTAGCGTCTACATCATGCAGCATCGTTAGCCTCTACAGCATACAGCATCGTTAGCCTCTACACCATACAGCATCGTCAGCGTCTACACCATACAGCATCGTTAGCGTCTACACCATACAGCATCGTCAGCGTCTACATCATGCAGCTTCGTTAGCGTCTACACCATACAGCATCGTCAGCGTCTACACCATACAGCATCGTTAGCCTCTACACCATACAGCATCGTTAGCGTCTACATCATACAGCATCGTTAGCGTCTACACCATACAGCATCGTCAGCGTCTATATCATACAGCATCGTTAGCGTCTACATCATACAGCATCGTCAGCGTCTTCACCATACAGCATCGTTAGCGTTTACACCATACAGCATCGTTAGCGTCTACATCATACAGCATCGTTAGGGTCTGCACCATACAGCATCGTTAGCCTCTACACCATACAGCATCGTTAGCGTCTACATCATACAGCATCGTTAGCGTCTACACCATACAGCATCGTCAGCGTCTACATCATACAGCATCGTTAGCGTCTACATCATACAGCATCGTCAGCGTCTTCACCATACAGCATCGTTAGCGTTTACACCATACAGCATCGTTAGCGTCTACATCATACAGCATCGTTAGCGTCTACACCATACAGCATCGTGAACGTCTACTCCATACAGCATCGTTAGCGTCTACATCATACAGCATCGTCAGCGTCTACATCATACAGCATCGTTAGGGTCTACACCATACAGAATCGTTAGCGTCTACACCATACAGCATCGTCAGCGTCTACACCATACAGCATCGTCAGCGTCTACATCATACAGCTTCGTTAGCGTCTACACCATACAGCATCGTTAGCCTCTACACCATACAGCTTCGTTAGCGACTACATCATACAGCATCGTTAGCTTCTAAACCATAAAGCATCGTCAGCGTCTACACCATACAGCATCGTTAGCGTCTACACCATACAGCATCGTTAGCGTCTACACCATACAGCATCGTTAGCGTTTACATCATACAGCATCGTCAGCGTCTACACCATACAGCATCGCTAGCGTCTACATCATACAGCATCGTCAGCGTCTACATCATACAGCATCGTTAGCTTCTAAACCATACAGCATCGTCAGCGTCTACACCATACAGCATCGTTAGCCTCTACACCATACAGCTTCGTTAGCGACTACATCATACAGCATCGTTAGCTTCTAAACCATACAGCATCGTCAGCGTCTACACCATACAGCATCGTTAGCGTCTACACCATACAGCTTCGTCAGCGTCTACATCATACAGCATCGTTAGCGTCTACACCATACAGCATCGTTAGCGTCTATATCATACAGCATCGTCAGCGTCTACACCATACAGCACCGTTAGCGTCTATACCATACAGCATCGTTAGCGTCTACACCATACAGCACCGTTAGCGTCTACACCATACAGCACCGTTAGCGTCTACACCATACAGCATCGTTAGCGTCTACATCATACAGCATCGTTAGCTTCTAAACCATACAGCATCGTCAGCGTCTACACCATACATCATCGTTAGCGTCTACACCATACAGCATCGTTAGCGTCTACACCATACAGCATCGTTAGCGTCTACATCATACAGCATCGTCAGCGTCTACATCATACAGCATAGTTAGCCTCTACACCATACAGCTTCGTTAGCGACTACATCATACAGCATCGTTAGCTTCTAAACCATACAGCATCTTCATTGTCTACACCATACAGCATCGTCAGCGTCTACACCATACAGCATCGTTAGCGTCTACACCATACAGCATCGTTAGCGTCTACACCATACAGCATCGTCAGCGTCTACATCATACAGCATCGTTAGCGTCTACATCATGCAGCTTCGTTAGCGTCTACATCATACAGCATCGTCAGCGTCTACACCATACAGCATCTTTTGCGTCTACACCATACAGCATCGTTAGCGTCTACACCATACAGCATCGTTAGCGTCTACACCATACAGCATCGTTAGCGTCTACATCATACAGCATCGTTAGCGTCTACATCATGCAGCTTCGTTAGCGTCTACATCATACAACTTCGCTAGCGTCTACATCATACAGCTTCGCTTCGTTAGCGTCTACATCATGCAGCTTCGTTAGCGTCTACATCATACAGCATCGTTAGGGTCTACACCATACAGCATCGTTAGCGTCTACACCATACAGCGTCGTTAGCGTCTACACCATACAGCATCGTTAGCGTCTACATCATACAGCATCGTTAGCGTCTTCATCATACAGCATCGTTAGCGTCTACATCATGCAGCTTCGTTAGCGTCTACATCATGCAGCATCGTTAGCCTCTACAGCATACAGCATCGTTAGCCTCTACACCATACAGCATCGTCAGCGTCTACACCATACAGCATCGTTAGCGTCTACACCATACAGCATCGTCAGCGTCTACATCATGCAGCTTCGTTAGCGTCTACACCATACAGCATCGTCAGCGTCTACACCATACAGCATCGTTAGCCTCTACACCATACAGCATCGTTAGCGTCTACATCATACAGCATCGTTAGCGTCTACACCATACAGCATCGTCAGCGTCTATATCATACAGCATCGTTAGCGTCTACATCATACAGCATCGTCAGCGTCTTCACCATACAGCATCGTTAGCGTTTACACCATACAGCATCGTTAGCGTCTACATCATACAGCATCGTTAGGGTCTGCACCATACAGCATCGTTAGCCTCTACACCATACAGCATCGTTAGCGTCTACATCATACAGCATCGTTAGCGTCTACACCATACAGCATCGTCAGCGTCTACATCATACAGCATCGTTAGCGTCTACATCATACAGCATCGTCAGCGTCTTCACCATACAGCATCGTTAGCGTTTACACCATACAGCATCGTTAGCGTCTACATCATACAGCATCGTTAGCGTCTACACCATACAGCATCGTGAACGTCTACTCCATACAGCATCGTTAGCGTCTACATCATACAGCATCGTCAGCGTCTACATCATACAGCATCGTTAGGGTCTACACCATACAGAATCGTTAGCGTCTACACCATACAGCATCGTCAGCGTCTACACCATACAGCATCGTCAGCGTCTACATCATACAGCTTCGTTAGCGTCTACACCATACAGCATCGTTAGCCTCTACACCATACAGCTTCGTTAGCGACTACATCATACAGCATCGTTAGCTTCTAAACCATAAAGCATCGTCAGCGTCTACACCATACAGCATCGTTAGCGTCTACACCATACAGCATCGTTAGCGTCTACACCATACAGCATCGTTAGCGTTTACATCATACAGCATCGTCAGCGTCTACACCATACAGCATCGCTAGCGTCTACATCATACAGCATCGTCAGCGTCTACATCATACAGCATCGTTAGCTTCTAAACCATACAGCATCGTCAGCGTCTACACCATACAGCATCGTTAGCCTCTACACCATACAGCTTCGTTAGCGACTACATCATACAGCATCGTTAGCTTCTAAACCATACAGCATCGTCAGCGTCTACACCATACAGCATCGTTAGCGTCTACACCATACAGCTTCGTCAGCGTCTACATCATACAGCATCGTTAGCGTCTACACCATACAGCATCGTTAGCGTCTATATCATACAGCATCGTCAGCGTCTACACCATACAGCACCGTTAGCGTCTATACCATACAGCATCGTTAGCGTCTACACCATACAGCACCGTTAGCGTCTACACCATACAGCACCGTTAGCGTCTACACCATACAGCATCGTTAGCGTCTACATCATACAGCATCGTTAGCTTCTAAACCATACAGCATCGTCAGCGTCTACACCATACATCATCGTTAGCGTCTACACCATACAGCATCGTTAGCGTCTACACCATACAGCATCGTTAGCGTCTACATCATACAGCATCGTCAGCGTCTACATCATACAGCATAGTTAGCCTCTACACCATACAGCTTCGTTAGCGACTACATCATACAGCATCGTTAGCTTCTAAACCATACAGCATCTTCATTGTCTACACCATACAGCATCGTCAGCGTCTACACCATACAGCATCGTTAGCGTCTACACCATACAGCTTCGTCAGCGTCTACATCATACAGCATCATTAGCCTTTACACCATACAGCTTCTTTAGCGACTACATCATACAGCATCGTTAGCTTCTAAACCATACAGCATCGTCAGCGTCTACATCATACAGCATCGTTAGCGTCTACACCATACAGCTTCGTCAGCGTCTACATCATACAGCATCGTTAGCGTCTTCAACATACAGTTTCGTCAGCGTCTACATCATACAGCATCGTTAGCCTTTACACCATACAGCATCGTTAGCGTCTACACCATACAGCATCGTTAGCGTCTACATCATACAGCATCGTTAGCGTCTACACCATACAGCATCGTTAGCGTCTACACCATACAGCATCGTTAGCGTCTACATCATACAGCATCGTTAGCCTCTACACCATACAGCATCGTCAGCGTCTACACCATACATCTTCGTTAGCGACTACACCATACAGCATCGTTAGCGTCTACATCATACAGCATCGTTAGCGTCTACATCATACAGCTTCGTTAGCGTCTACATCATGCAGTATCGTTAGCGTCTACACCATATAGCTTCGTCAGCGTCTATATCATACAGCATCGTTAGCGTCTACATCATGCAGCATCGTTAGCGTCTACATCATACAGCATCGTTAGCCTTTACACCATACAGCATCGTTAGCGTCTACACCATACAGCATCGTCAGCGTCTACATCATACAGCATCGTTAGCGTCTACCCATACAACTTCGTTAGCGTCTACATCATACAGCATCGTTAGCGTCTACATCATGCAGCTTCGTTAGCGTCTACATCATACAACTTCGTTAGCGTCTACATCATACAGCTTCGCTTCGTTAGCGTCTACATCATGTAGCATCGTTAGCGTCTACATCATACAGCATCGTTAGCGTCTACATCATACAGCTTCGTTAGCGTCTACATCATGCAGTATCGTTAGCGTCTACACCATATAGCTTCGTCAGCGTCTATATCATACAGCATCGTTAGCGTCTACATCATGCAGCATCTTTAGCGTCTATACCATATAGCATCGTTAGCGTCTACATCATACAGCATCGTTAGCGTCTACATCATACAGCATCGTTAGCGTCTACACCATACAGCTTCGTCAGCGTCTACACCATACAGCATCGTTAGCCTCTACATCATACAGCATCGTTAGCGTCTACATCATACAGCATCGTTAGCCTTTACACCATACAGCATCGTTAGCGTCTACACCATACAGCATCGTCAGCGTCTACATCATACAGCATCGTTAGCGTCTACCCATGCAGCTTCGTTAGCGTCTACACCATACAGCATCGTTAGCGTCTACATCATGCAGCTTCGTTAGCGTCTACATCATACAACTTCGTTAGCGTCTACATCATACAGCTTCGCTTCGTTAGCGTCTACATCATGTAGCATCGTTAGCGTCTACATCATACAGCATCGTTAGCGTCTACATCATACAGCTTCGTTAGCGTCTAAATCATGCAGTATCGTTAGCGTCTACACCATATAGCTTCGTCAGCGTCTATATCATACAGCATCGTTAGCGTCTACATCATGCAGCATCGTTAGCGTCTATACCATATAGCATCGTTAGCGTCTACATCATACAGCATCGTTAGCGTCTACATCATACAGCATCGTTAGCGTCTACACCATACAGCATCGTCAGCGTCTACACCATACAGCATCGTTAGCCTCTACACCATACAGCATCGTTAGCGTCTACATCATACAGCATCGTTAGCCTTTACACCATACAGCATCGTTAGCGTCTACACCATACAGCATCGTCAGCGTCTACATCATACAGCATCGTTAGCGTCTACCCATGCAGCTTCGTTAGCGTCTACATCATACAGCATCGTTAGCGTCTACATCATGCAGCTTCGTTAGCGTCTACATAATACAACTTCGTTAGCGTCTACAACATACAGCTTCGCTTCGTTAGCGTCTACATCATGTAGCATCGTTAGCGTCTACATCATACAGCATCGTTAGCCTTTACACCATACAGCATCGTTAGCGTCTACACCATACAGCATCGTCAGCGTCTACATCATACAGCATCGTTAGCGTCTACATCATGCAGCTTCGTTAGCGTCTACATCATACAGCATCGTCAGCGTCTACACCATACAGCATCGTTAGCCTCTACACCATACAGCATCGTTAGCGTCTACATCATACAGCATCGTCTGCGTCTACACCATACAGCATCGTCAGCGTCTACATCATACAGCATTGTTATCGTCTACTCCATAGAGCATCGTTAGCGTCTACATCATACAGCATCGTTAGCGTCTACACCATACAGCTTCGTCAGCGTCTACACCATACAGCTTCGTCAGCGTCTACACCATACAGCTTCGTCAGCGTCTACACCATACAGCTTCGTCAGCGTCTACACCATACAGCATCGTCAGCGTCTACATCATACAGCATCGTTAGCGTCTACATCATACAGCTTCGTTAGCGTCTACATCATGCAGCATCGTTAGCCTCTATACCATACAGCATCGTTAGCGTCTACACCATACAGCATCGTGAGCGTCTACACCATACAGCATCGTTAGCGTCTACACCATACAGCATCGTCAGCGTCTACATCATACAGCATCGTTAGCGTCTACATCATGCAGCTTCGTTAGCGTCTACGTCATACAGCATCGTCAGCGTCTACACCATACAGCATCTTTTGCGTCTACACCATACAGCATCGTTAGCGTCTACACCATACAGCATCGTTAGCGTCTACACCATACAGCATCGTTAGCGTCTACATCATACAGCATCGTTAGCGTCTACATCATGCAGCTTCGTTAGCGTCTACATCATACAACTTCGCTAGCGTCTACATCATACAGCTTCGCTTCGTTAGCGTCTACATCATGCAGCTTCGTTAGCGTCTACATCATACAGCATCGTTAGGGTCTACACCATACAGCATCGTTAGCGTCTACACCATACAGCGTCGTTAGCGTCTACACCATACAGCATCGTTAGCGTCTACATCATACAGCATCGTTAGCGTCTTCATCATACAGCATCGTTAGCGTCTACATCATACAGCTTCGTTAGCGTCTACATCATGCAGCATCGTTAGCCTCTACAGCATACAGCATCGTTAGCCTCTACACCATACAGCATCGTCAGCGTCTACACCATACAGCATCGTTAGCGTCTACACCATACAGCATCGTCAGCGTCTACATCATGCAGCTTCGTTAGCGTCTACACCATACAGCATCGTCAGCGTCTACACCATACAGCATCGTTAGCCTCTACACCATACAGCATCGTTAGCGTCTACATCATACAGCATCGTTAGCGTCTACACCATACAGCATCGTCAGCGTCTACATCATACAGCATCGTTAGCGTCTACATCATACAGCTTCGTCAGCGTCTTCACCATACAGCATCGTTAGCGTTTACACCATACAGCATCGTTAGCGTCTACATCATACAGCATCGTTAGGGTCTGCACCATACAGCATCGTTAGCGTTTACACCATACAGCATCGTTAGCGTCTACATCATACAGCATCGTTAGGGTCTGCACCATACAGCATCGTTAGCCTCTACACCATACAGCATCGTTAGCTTCTAAACCATAAAGCATCGTCAGCGTCTACACCATACAGCATCGTTAGCGTCTACACCATACAGCATCGTTAGCGTCTACACCATACAGCATCGTTAGCGTTTACATCATACAGCATCGTCAGCGTCTACACCATACAGCATCGCTAGCGTCTACATCATACAGCATCGTCAGCGTCTACATCATACAGCATCGTTAGCTTCTAAACCATACAGCATCGTCAGCGTCTACACCATACAGCATCGTTAGCCTCTACACCATACAGCTTCGTTAGCGACTACATCATACAGCATCGTTAGCTTCTAAACCATACAGCATCGTCAGCGTCTACACCATACAGCATCGTTAGCGTCTACACCATACAGCTTCGTCAGCGTCTACATCATACAGCATCGTTAGCGTCTACACCATACAGCATCGTTAGCGTCTATATCATACAGCATCGTCAGCGTCTACACCATACAGCACCGTTAGCGTCTATACCATACAGCATCGTTAGCGTCTACACCATACAGCACCGTTAGCGTCTACACCATACAGCACCGTTAGCGTCTACACCATACAGCATCGTTAGCGTCTACATCATACAGCATCGTTATCTTCTAAACCATACAGCATCGTCAGCGTCTACACCATACATCATCGTTAGCGTCTACACCATACAGCATCGTTAGGGTCTGCACCATACAGCATCGTTAGCGTCTACATCATACAGCATCGTCAGCGTCTACATCATACAGCATAGTTAGCCTCTACACCATACAGCTTCGTTAGCGTCTACATCATACAGCATCGTTAGCTTCTAAACCATACAGCATCGTCATTGTCTACACCATACAGCATCGTCAGCGTCTACACCATACAGCATCGTTAGCGTCTACACCATACAGCTTCGTCAGCGTCTACATCATACAGCATCGTTAGCCTTTACACCATACAGCTTCGTTAGCGACTACATCATACAGCATCGTTTGCTTCTAAACCATACAGCATCGTCAGCGTCTACATCATACAGCATCGTTAGCGTCTACACCATACAGCTTCGTCAGCGTCTACATCATACAGCATCGTTAGCGTCTTCAACATACAGTTTCGTCAGCGTCTACATCATACAGCATCGTTAGCCTTTACACCATACAGCATCGTTAGCGTCTACACCATACAGCATCGTTAGCGTCTACACCATACAGCATCGTTAGCCTCTACACCATACAGCATCGTTAGCGTCTACACCATACAGCATCGTTAGCGTCTACATCATACAGCATCGTTAGCCTCTACACCATACAGCATCGTCAGCGTCTACACCATACATCTTCGTTAGCGACTACACCATACAGCATCGTTAGCGTCTACATTATACAGCATCGTTAGCGTCTACATCATACAGCTTCGTTAGCGTCTACATCATGCAGTATCGTTAGCGTCTACACCATATAGCTTCGTCAGCGTCTACATCATACAGCATCGTTAGCGTCTACATCATGCAGCATCGTTAGCGTCTATACCATATAGCATCGTTAGCGTCTACATCATACAGCATCGTTAGCGTCTACATCATACAGCATCGTTAGCGTCTACACCATACAGCATCGTCAGCGTCTACACCATACAGCATCGTTAGCCTCTACATCATACAGCATCGTTAGCGTCTACATCATACAGCATCGTTAGCCTTTACACCATACAGCATCGTTAGCGTCTACACCATACAGCATCGTCAGCGTCTACATCATACAGCATCGTTAGCGTCTACCCATGCAACTTCGTTAGCGTCTACATCATACAGCATCGTTAGCGTCTACATCATGCAGCTTCGTTAGCGTCTACATCATACAACTTCGTTAGCGTCTACATCATACAGCTTCGCTTCGTTAGCGTCTACATCATGTAGCATCGTTAGCGTCTACATCATACAGCATCGTTAGCGTCTACATCATACAGCTTCGTTAGCGTCTACATCATGCAGTATCGTTAGCGTCTACACCATATAGCTTCGTCAGCGTCTATATCATACAGCATCGTTAGCGTCTACATCATGCAGCATCGTTAGCGTCTATACCATATAGCATCGTTAGCGTCTACATCATACAGCATCGTTAGCGTCTACATCATACAGCATCGTTAGCGTCTACACCATACAGCATCGTCAGCGTCTACACCATACAGCATCGTTAGCCTCTACATCATACAGCATCGTTAGCGTCTACATCATACAGCATCGTTAGCCTTTACACCATAGAGCATCGTTAGCGTTTGCATCATACAGCATCGTTAGCGTCTACACCATACAGCTTCGTCAGCGTCTACACCATACAGCTTCGTCAGCGTCTACACCATACAGCTTCGTCAGCGTCTACACCATACAGCTTCGTCAGCGTCTACACCATACAGCATCGTCAGCGTCTACATCATACAGCATCGTTAGCGTCTACATCATACAGCTTCGTTAGCGTCTACATCATGCAGCATCGTTAGCCTCTATACCATACAGCATCGTTAGCGTCTACATCATACAACATCGTTAGCGTCTACATCATACAGCATCGTTAGCGTCTACACCATACAGCATCGTCAGCGTCTACACCATACAGCATCGTTAGCCTCTACACCATACAGCTTCGTTAGCGTCTAAATCATACAGCATCGTGAGCGTCTACACCATACAGCATCGTTAGCGTCTACACCATACAGCATCGTCAGCGTCTACATCATACAGCATCGTTAGCGTCTACATCATGCAGCTTCGTTAGCGTCTACATCATACAGCATCGTCAGCGTCTACACCATACAGCATCTTTTGCGTCTACACCATACAGCATCGTTAGCGTCTACACCATACAGCATCGTTAGCGTCTACACCATACAGCATCGTTAGCGTCTACATCATGCAGCTTCGTTAGCGTCTACATCATACAACTTCGCTAGCGTCTACATCATACAGCTTCGCTTCGTTAGCGTCTACATCATGCAGCTTCGTTAGCGTCTACATCATACAGCATCGTTAGGGTCTACACCATACAGCATCGTTAGCGTCTACACCATACAGCGTCGTTAGCGTCTACACCATACAGCATCGTTAGCGTCTACATCATACAGCATCGTTAGCGTCTTCATCATACAGCATCGTTAGCGTCTACATCATGCAGCTTCGTTAGCGTCTACATCATGCAGCATCGTTAGCCTCTACAGCATACAGCATCGTTAGCCTCTACACCATACAGCATCGTCAGCGTCTACACCATACAGCATCGTTAGCGTCTACACCATACAGCATCGTCAGCGTCTACATCATGCAGCTTCGTTAGCGTCTACACCATACAGCATCGTCAGCGTCTACACCATACAGCATCGTTAGCCTCTACACCATACAGCATCGTTAGCGTCTACATCATACAGCATCGTTAGCGTCTACACCATACAGCATCGTCAGCGTCTATATCATACAGCATCGTTAGCGTCTACATCATACAGCATCGTCAGCGTCTTCACCATACAGCATCGTTAGCGTTTACACCATACAGCATCGTTAGCGTCTACATCATACAGCATCGTTAGGGTCTGCACCATACAGCATCGTTAGCCTCTACACCATACAGCATCGTTAGCGTCTACATCATACAGCATCGTTAGCGTCTACACCATACAGCATCGTCAGCGTCTACATCATACAGCATCGTTAGCGTCTACATCATACAGCATCGTCAGCGTCTTCACCATACAGCATCGTTAGCGTTTACACCATACAGCATCGTTAGCGTCTACATCATACAGCATCGTTAGCGTCTACACCATACAGCATCGTGAACGTCTACTCCATACAGCATCGTTAGCGTCTACATCATACAGCATCGTCAGCGTCTACATCATACAGCATCGTTAGGGTCTACACCATAGAGAATCGTTAGCGTCTACACCATACAGCATCGTCAGCGTCTACACCATACAGCATCGTCAGCGTCTACATCATACAGCTTCGTTAGCGTCTACACCATACAGCATCGTTAGCCTCTACACCATACAGCTTCGTTAGCGACTACATCATACAGCATCGTTAGCTTCTAAACCATAAAGCATCGTCAGCGTCTACACCATACAGCATCGTTAGCCTCTACACCATACAGCTTCGTTAGCGTCTAAATCATACAGCATCGTGAGCGTCTACACCATACAGCATCGTTAGCGTCTACACCATACAGCATCGTCAGCGTCTACATCATACAGCATCGTTAGCGTCTACATCATGCAGCTTCGTTAGCGTCTACATCATACAGCATCGTCAGCGTCTACACCATACAGCATCGTTAGCCTCTACACCATACAGCTTCGTTAGCGTCTAAATCATACAGCATCGTGAGCGTCTACACCATACATCATCGTTAGCGTCTACACCATACAGCATCGTCAGCGTCTACATCATACAGCATCGTTAGCGTCTACATCATGCAGCTTCGTTAGCGTCTACATCATACAGCATCGTCAGCGTCTACACCATACAGCATCTTTTGCGTCTACACCATACAGCATCGTTAGCGTCTACACCATACAGCATCGTTAGCGTCTACACCATACAGCATCGTTAGCGTCTACATCATACAGCATCGTTAGCGTCTACATCATGCAGCTTCGTTAGCGTCTACATCATACAACTTCGCTAGCGTCTACATCATACAGCTTCGCTTCGTTAGCGTCTACATCATGCAGCTTCGTTAGCGTCTACATCATACAGCATCGTTAGGGTCTACACCATACAGCATCGTTAGCGTCTACACCATACAGCGTCGTTAGCGTCTACACCATACAGCATCGTTAGCGTCTACATCATACAGCATCGTTAGCGTCTTCATCATACAGCATCGTTAGCGTCTACATCATGCAGCTTCGTTAGCGTCTACATCATGCAGCATCGTTAGCCTCTACAGCATACAGCATCGTTAGCCTCTACACCATACAGCATCGTCAGCGTCTACACCATACAGCATCGTTAGCGTCTACACCATACAGCATCGTCAGCGTCTACATCATGCAGCTTCGTTAGCGTCTACACCATACAGCATCGTCAGCGTCTACACCATACAGCATCGTTAGCCTCTACACCATACAGCATCGTTAGCGTCTACATCATACAGCATCGTTAGCGTCTACACCATACAGCATCGTCAGCGTCTATATCATACAGCATCGTTAGCGTCTACATCATACAGCATCGTCAGCGTCTTCACCATACAGCATCGTTAGCGTTTACACCATACAGCATCGTTAGCGTCTACATCATACAGCATCGTTAGGGTCTGCACCATACAGCATCGTTAGCCTCTACACCATACAGCATCGTTAGCGTCTACATCATACAGCATCGTTAGCGTCTACACCATACAGCATCGTCAGCGTCTACATCATACAGCATCGTTAGCGTCTACATCATACAGCATCGTCAGCGTCTTCACCATACAGCATCGTTAGCGTTTACACCATACAGCATCGTTAGCGTCTACATCATACAGCATCGTTAGCGTCTACACCATACAGCATCGTGAACGTCTACTCCATACAGCATCGTTAGCGTCTACATCATACAGCATCGTCAGCGTCTACATCATACAGCATCGTTAGGGTCTACACCATACAGAATCGTTAGCGTCTACACCATACAGCATCGTCAGCGTCTACACCATACAGCATCGTCAGCGTCTACATCATACAGCTTCGTTAGCGTCTACACCATACAGCATCGTTAGCCTCTACACCATACAGCTTCGTTAGCGACTACATCATACAGCATCGTTAGCTTCTAAACCATAAAGCATCGTCAGCGTCTACACCATACAGCATCGTTAGCGTCTAAACCATAAAGCATCGTCAGCGTCTAAACCATAAAGCATCGTCAGGGTCTACACCATACAGCATCGTTAGCGTCTACATCATACAGCATCGTCAGCGTCTACATCATACAGCATCGTTAGGGTCTACACCATACAGAATCGTTAGCGTCTACACCATACAGCATCGTCAGCGTCTACACCATACAGCATCGTCAGCGTCTACATCATACAGCTTCGTTAGCGTCTACACCATACAGCATCGTTAGCCTCTACACCATACAGCTTCGTTAGCGACTACATCATACAGCATCGTTAGCTTCTAAACCATAAAGCATCGTCAGCGTCTACACCATACAGCATCGTTAGCGTCTAAACCATAAAGCATCGTCAGCGTCTACACCATACAGCATCGTTAGCGTCTACACCATACAGCATCGTTAGCGTCTACACCATACAGCATCGTTAGCGTTTACATCATACAGCATCGTCAGCGTCTACACCATACAGCATCGCTAGCGTCTACATCATACAGCATCGTCAGCGTCTACATCATACAGCATCGTTAGCTTCTAAACCATACAGCATCGTCAGCGTCTACACCATACAGCATCGTTAGCCTCTACACCATACAGCTTCGTTAGCGACTACATCATACAGCATCGTTAGCTTCTAAACCATACAGCATCGTCAGCGTCTACACCATACAGCATCGTTAGCGTCTACACCATACAGCTTCGTCAGCGTCTACATCATACAGCATCGTTAGCGTCTACACCATACAGCATCGTTAGCGTCTATATCATACAGCATCGTCAGCGTCTACACCATACAGCACCGTTAGCGTCTATACCATACAGCATCGTTAGCGTCTACACCATACAGCACCGTTAGCGTCTACACCATACAGCACCGTTAGCGTCTACACCATACAGCATCGTTAGCGTCTACATCATACAGCATCGTTAGCTTCTAAACCATACAGCATCGTCAGCGTCTACACCATACATCATCGTTAGCGTCTACACCATACAGCATCGTTAGCGTCTACACCATATAGCATCGTTAGCGTCTACATCATACAGCATCGTCAGCGTCTACATCATACAGCATAGTTAGCCTCTACACCATACAGCTTCGTTAGCGACTACATCATACAGCATCGTTAGCTTCTAAACCATACAGCATCTTCATTGTCTACACCATACAGCATCGTCAGCGTCTACACCATACAGCATCGTTAGCGTCTACACCATACAGCTTCGTCAGCGTCTACATCATACAGCATCATTAGCCTTTACACCATACAGCTTCTTTAGCGAAAACATCATACAGCATCGTTAGCTTCTAAACCATACAGCATCGTCAGCGTCTACATCATACAGCATCGTTAGCGTCTACACCATACAGCTTCGTCAGCGTCTACATCATACAGCATCGTTAGCGTCTTCAACATACAGTTTCGTCAGCGTCTACATCATACAGCATCGTTAGCCTTTACACCATACAGCATCGTTAGCGTCTACACCATACAGCATCGTTAGCGTCTACATCATACAGCATCGTTAGCGTCTACACCATACAGCATCGTTAGCGTCTACACCATACAGCATCGTTAGCGTCTACATCATACAGCATCGTTAGCCTCTACACCATACAGCATCGTCAGCGTCTACACCATACATCTTCGTTAGCGACTACACCATACAGCATCGTTAGCGTCTACATCATACAGCATCGTTAGCGTCTACATCATACAGCTTCGTTAGCGTCTACATCATGCAGTATCGTTAGCGTCTACACCATATAGCTTCGTCAGCGTCTATATCATACAGCATCGTTAGCGTCTACATCATGCAGCATCGTTAGCGTCTACATCATACAGCATCGTTAGCCTTTACACCATACAGCATCGTTAGCGTCTACACCATACAGCATCGTCAGCGTCTACATCATACAGCATCGTTAGCGTCTACCCATGCAACTTCGTTAGCGTCTACATCATACAGCATCGTTAGCGTCTACATCATGCAGCTTCGTTAGCGTCTACATCATACAACTTCGTTAGCGTCTACATCATACAGCTTCGCTTCGTTAGCGTCTACATCATGTAGCATCGTTAGCGTCTACATCATACAGCATCGTTAGCGTCTACATCATACAGCTTCGTTAGCGTCTACATCATGCAGTATCGTTAGCGTCTACACCATATAGCTTCGTCAGCGTCTATATCATACAGCATCGTTAGCGTCTACATCATGCAGCATCGTTAGCGTCTATACCATATAGCATCGTTAGCGTCTACATCATACAGCATCGTTAGCGTCTACATCATACAGCATCGTTAGCGTCTACACCATACAGCATCGTCAGCGTCTACACCATACAGCATCGTTAGCCTCTACATCATACAGCATCGTTAGCGTCTACATCATACAGCATCGTTAGCCTTTACACCATACAGCATCGTTAGCGTCTACACCATACAGCATCGTCAGCGTCTACATCATACAGCATCGTTAGCGTCTACCCATGCAGCTTCGTTAGCGTCTACACCATACAGCATCGTTAGCGTCTACATCATGCAGCTTCGTTAGCGTCTACATCATACAACTTCGTTAGCGTCTACATCATACAGCTTCGCTTCGTTAGCGTCTACATCATGTAGCATCGTTAGCGTCTACATCATACAGCATCGTTAGCGTCTACATCATACAGCTTCGTTAGCGTCTACATCATGCAGTATCGTTAGCGTCTACACCATATAGCTTCGTCAGCGTCTATATCATACAGCATCGTTAGCGTCTACATCATGCAGCATCGTTAGCGTCTATACCATATAGCATCGTTAGCGTCTACATCATACAGCATCGTTAGCGTCTACATCATACAGCATCGTTAGCGTCTACACCATACAGCATCGTCAGCGTCTACACCATACAGCATCGTTAGCCTCTACACCATACAGCATCGTTAGCGTCTACATCATACAGCATCGTTAGCCTTTACACCATACAGCATCGTTAGCGTCTACACCATACAGCATCGTCAGCGTCTACATCATACAGCATCGTTAGCGTCTACCCATGCAGCTTCGTTAGCGTCTACATCATACAGCATCGTTAGCGTCTACATCATGCAGCTTCGTTAGCGTCTACATCATACAACTTCGTTAGCGTCTACATCATACAGCTTCGCTTCGTTAGCGTCTACTTCATGTAGCATCGTTAGCGTCTACATCATACAGCATCGTTAGCCTTTACACCATACAGCATCGTTAGCGTCTACACCATACAGCATCGTCAGCGTCTACATCATACAGCATCGTTAGCGTCTACATCATGCAGCTTCGTTAGCGTCTACATCATACAGCATCGTCAGCGTCTACACCATACAGCATCGTTAGCCTCTACACCATACAGCATCGTTAGCGTCTACATCATACAGCATCGTCTGCGTCTACACCATACAGCATCGTCAGCGTCTACATCATACAGCATTGTTATCGTCTACTCCATAGAGCATCGTTAGCGTCTACATCATACAGCATCGTTAGCGTCTACACCATACAGCTTCGTCAGCGTCTACACCATACAGCTTCGTCAGCGTCTACACCATACAGCATCGTTAGCGTCTACACCATACAGCTTCGTCAGCGTCTACACCATACAGCATCGTCAGCGTCTACATCATACAGCATCGTTAGCGTCTACATCATACAGCTTCGTTACCGTCTACATCATGCAGCATCGTTAGCCTCTATACCATACAGCATCGTTAGCGTCTACACCATACAGCATCGTGAGCGTCTACACCATACAGCATCGTTAGCGTCTACACCATACAGCATCGTCAGCGTCTACATCATACAGCATCGTTAGCGTCTACATCATGCAGCTTCGTTAGCGTCTACATCATACAGCATCGTCAGCGTCTACACCATACAGCATCTTTTGCGTCTACACCATACAGCATCGTTAGCGTCTACACCATACAGCATCGTTAGCGTCTACACCATACAGCATCGTTAGCGTCTACATCATACAGCATCGTTAGCGTCTACATCATGCAGCTTCGTTAGCGTCTACATCATACAACTTCGCTAGCGTCTACATCATACAGCTTCGCTTCGTTAGCGTCTACATCATGCAGCTTCGTTAGCGTCTACATCATACAGCATCGTTAGGGTCTACACCATACAGCATCGTTAGCGTCTACACCATACAGCGTCGTTAGCGTCTACACCATACAGCATCGTTAGCGTCTACATCATACAGCATCGTTAGCGTCTTCATCATACAGCATCGTTAGCGTCTACATCATACAGCTTCGTTAGCGTCTACATCATGCAGCATCGTTAGCCTCTACAGCATACAGCATCGTTAGCGTCTACACCATACAGCATCGTCAGCGTCTACACCATACAGCATCGTTAGCCTCTACACCATACAGCATCGTTAGCGTCTACATCATACAGCATCGTTAGCGTCTACACCATACAGCATCGTAAGCGTCTACATCATACAGCATCGTTAGCGTCTACATCATACAGCATCGTCAGCGTCTTCACCATACAGCATCGTTAGCGTTTACACCATACAGCATCGTTAGCGTCTACATCATACAGCATCGTTAGGGTCTGCACCATACAGCATCGTTAGCCTCTACACCATACAGCATCGTTAGCGTCTACATCATACAGCATCGTTAGCGTCTACACCATACAGCATCGTCAGCGTCTACATCATACAGCATCGTTAGCGTCTACATCATACAGCATCGTCAGCGTCTTCACCATACAGCATCGTCAGCGTCTACATCATGCAGCTTCGTTAGCGTCTATACCATACAGCATCGTTAGCGTCTACACCATACAGCATCGTGAATGTCTACTCCATACAGCATCGTTAGCGTCTACATCATACAGCATCGTCAGCGTCTACATCATACAGCATCGTTAGGGTCTACACCATACAGAATCGTTAGCGTCTACACCATACAGCATCGTCAGCGTCTACACCATACAGCATCGTCAGCGTCTACATCATACAGCTTCGTTAGCGTCTACACCATACAGCATCGTTAGCCTCTACACCATACAGCTTCGTTAGCGACTACATCATACAGCATCGTTAGCTTCTAAACCATAAAGCATCGTCAGCGTCTACACCATACAGCATCGTTAGCGTCTACACCATACAGCATCGTTAGCGTCTACACCATACAGCATCGTTAGCGTCTACATCATACAGCATCGTCAGCGTCTACACCATACAGCATCGCTAGCGTCTACATCATACAGCATCGTCAGCGTCTACATCATACAGCATCGTTAGCTTCTAAACCATACAGCATCGTCAGCGTCTACACCATACAGCATCGTTAGCCTCTACACCATACAGCTTCGTTAGCGACTACATCATACAGCATCGTTAGCTTCTAAACCATACAGCATCGTCAGCGTCTACACCATACAGCATCGTTAGCGTCTACACCATACAGCTTCGTTAGCGTCTACACCATACAGCATCGTCAGCGTCTACACCATACAGCATCGTCAGCGTCTACATCATACAGCTTCGTTAGCGTCTACACCATACAGCATCGTTAGCCTCTACACCATACAGCTTCGTTAGCGACTACATCATACAGCATCGTTAGCTTCTAAACCATAAAGCATCGTCAGCGTCTACACCATACAGCATCGTTAGCGTCTACACCATACAGCATCGTTAGCGTCTACACCATACAGCATCGTTAGCGTCTACATCATACAGCATCGTCAGCGTCTACACCATACAGCATCGCTAGCGTCTACATCATACAGCATCGTCAGCGTCTACATCATACAGCATCGTTAGCTTCTAAACCATACAGCATCGTCAGCGTCTACACCATACAGCATCGTTAGCCTCTACACCATACAGCTTCGTTAGCGACTACATCATACAGCATCGTTAGCTTCTAAACCATACAGCATCGTCAGCGTCTACACCATACAGCATCGTTAGCGTCTACACCATACAGCTTCGTCAGCGTCTACATCATACAGCATCGTTAGCGTCTACACCATACAGCATCGTTAGCGTCTATATCATACAGCATCGTCAGCGTCTACACCATACAGCACCGTTAGCGTCTATACCATACAGCATCGTTAGCGTCTACACCATACAACACCGTTAGCGTCTACACCATACAGCACCGTTAGCGTCTACACCATACAGCATCGTTAGCGTCTACATCATACAGCATCGTTAGCTTCTAAACCATACAGCATCGTCAGCGTCTACACCATACATCATCGTTAGCGTCTACACCATACAGCATCGTTAGCGTCTACACCATACAGCATCGTTAGCGTCTACATCATACAGCATCGTCAGCGTCTACATCATACAGCATAGTTAGCCTCTACACCATACAGCTTCGTTAGCGACTACATCATACAGCATCGTTAGCTTCTAAACCATACAGCATCGTCATTGTCTACACCATACAGCATCGTCAGCGTCTACACCATACAGCATCGTTAGCGTCTACACCATATAGCTTCGTCAGCGTCTACATCATACAGCATCGTTAGCCTTTACACCATACAGCTTCGTTAGCGACTACATCATACAGCATCGTTAGCTTCTAAACCATACAGCATCGTCATTGTCTACACCATACAGCATCGTCAGCGTCTACACCATACAGCATCGTTAGCGTCTACACCATACAGCTTCGTCAGCGTCTACATCATACAGCATCGTTAGCCTTTACACCATACAGCTTCGTTAGCGACTACATCATACAGCATCGTTAGCTTCTAAACCATACAGCATCGTCAGCGTCTACATCATACAGCATCGTTAGCGTCTACACCATACAGCTTCGTCAGCGTCTACATCATACAGCATCGTTAGCGTCTTCAACATACAGTTTCGTCAGCGTCTACATCATACAGCATCGTTAGCCTTTACACCATACAGCATCGTTAGCGTCTACACCATACAGCATCGTTAGCGTCTACATCATACAGCATCGTTAGCGTCTACACCATACAGCATCGTTAGCGTCTACACCATACAGCATCGTTAGCGTCTACATCATACAGCATCGTTAGCCTCTACACCATACAGCATCGTCAGCGTCTACACCATACATCTTCGTTAGCGACTACACCATACAGCATCGTTAGCGTCTACATCATACAGCATCGTTAGCGTCTACATCATACAGCTTCGTTAGCGTCTACATCATGCAGTATCGTTAGCGTCTACACCATATAGCTTCGTCAGCGTCTATATCATACAGCATCGTTAGCGTCTACATCATGCAGCATCGTTAGCGTCTACATCATACAGCATCGTTAGCCTTTACACCATACAGCATCGTTAGCGTCTACACCATACAGCATCGTCAGCGTCTACATCATACAGCATCGTTAGCGTCTACCCATGCAACTTCGTTAGCGTCTACATCATACAGCATCGTTAGCGTCTACATCATGCAGCATCGTTAGCGTCTACATCATGCAGCTTCGTTAGCGTCTACATCATACAACTTCGCTAGCGTCTACATCATACAGCTTCGCTTCGTTAGCGTCTACATCATGCAGCTTCGTTAGCGTCTACATCATACAGCATCGTTAGGGTCTACACCATACAGCATCGTTAGCGTCTACACCATACAGCGTCGTTAGCGTCTACACCATACAGCATCGTTAGCGTCTACATCATACAGCATCGTTAGCGTCTTCATCATACAGCATCGTTAGCGTCTACATCATACAGCTTCGTTAGCGTCTACATCATGCAGCATCGTTAGCCTCTACAGCATACAGCATCGTTAGCGTCTACACCATACAGCATCGTCAGCGTCTACACCATACAGCATCGTTAGCCTCTACACCATACAGCATCGTTAGCGTCTACATCATACAGCATCGTTAGCGTCTACACCATACAGCATCGTAAGCGTCTACATCATACAGCATCGTTAGCGTCTACATCATACAGCATCGTCAGCGTCTTCACCATACAGCATCGTTAGCGTTTACACCATACAGCATCGTTAGCGTCTACATCATACAGCATCGTTAGGGTCTGCACCATACAGCATCGTTAGCCTCTACACCATACAGCATCGTTAGCGTCTACATCATACAGCATCGTTAGCGTCTACACCATACAGCATCGTCAGCGTCTACATCATACAGCATCGTTAGCGTCTACATCATACAGCATCGTCAGCGTCTTCACCATACAGCATCGTCAGCGTCTACATCATGCAGCTTCGTTAGCGTCTATACCATACAGCATCGTTAGCGTCTACACCATACAGCATCGTGAATGTCTACTCCATACAGCATCGTTAGCGTCTACATCATACAGCATCGTCAGCGTCTACATCATACAGCATCGTTAGGGTCTACACCATACAGAATCGTTAGCGTCTACACCATACAGCATCGTCAGCGTCTACACCATACAGCATCGTCAGCGTCTACATCATACAGCTTCGTTAGCGTCTACACCATACAGCATCGTTAGCCTCTACACCATACAGCTTCGTTAGCGACTACATCATACAGCATCGTTAGCTTCTAAACCATAAAGCATCGTCAGCGTCTACACCATACAGCATCGTTAGCGTCTACACCATACAGCATCGTTAGCGTCTACACCATACAGCATCGTTAGCGTCTACATCATACAGCATCGTCAGCGTCTACACCATACAGCATCGCTAGCGTCTACATCATACAGCATCGTCAGCGTCTACATCATACAGCATCGTTAGCTTCTAAACCATACAGCATCGTCAGCGTCTACACCATACAGCATCGTTAGCCTCTACACCATACAGCTTCGTTAGCGACTACATCATACAGCATCGTTAGCTTCTAAACCATACAGCATCGTCAGCGTCTACACCATACAGCATCGTTAGCGTCTACACCATACAGCTTCGTTAGCGTCTACACCATACAGCATCGTCAGCGTCTACACCATACAGCATCGTCAGCGTCTACATCATACAGCTTCGTTAGCGTCTACACCATACAGCATCGTTAGCCTCTACACCATACAGCTTCGTTAGCGACTACATCATACAGCATCGTTAGCTTCTAAACCATAAAGCATCGTCAGCGTCTACACCATACAGCATCGTTAGCGTCTACACCATACAGCATCGTTAGCGTCTACACCATACAGCATCGTTAGCGTCTACATCATACAGCATCGTCAGCGTCTACACCATACAGCATCGCTAGCGTCTACATCATACAGCATCGTCAGCGTCTACATCATACAGCATCGTTAGCTTCTAAACCATACAGCATCGTCAGCGTCTACACCATACAGCATCGTTAGCCTCTACACCATACAGCTTCGTTAGCGACTACATCATACAGCATCGTTAGCTTCTAAACCATACAGCATCGTCAGCGTCTACACCATACAGCATCGTTAGCGTCTACACCATACAGCTTCGTCAGCGTCTACATCATACAGCATCGTTAGCGTCTACACCATACAGCATCGTTAGCGTCTATATCATACAGCATCGTCAGCGTCTACACCATACAGCACCGTTAGCGTCTATACCATACAGCATCGTTAGCGTCTACACCATACAACACCGTTAGCGTCTACACCATACAGCACCGTTAGCGTCTACACCATACAGCATCGTTAGCGTCTACATCATACAGCATCGTTAGCTTCTAAACCATACAGCATCGTCAGCGTCTACACCATACATCATCGTTAGCGTCTACACCATACAGCATCGTTAGCGTCTACACCATACAGCATCGTTAGCGTCTACATCATACAGCATCGTCAGCGTCTACATCATACAGCATAGTTAGCCTCTACACCATACAGCTTCGTTAGCGACTACATCATACAGCATCGTTAGCTTCTAAACCATACAGCATCGTCATTGTCTACACCATACAGCATCGTCAGCGTCTACACCATACAGCATCGTTAGCGTCTACACCATATAGCTTCGTCAGCGTCTACATCATACAGCATCGTTAGCCTTTACACCATACAGCTTCGTTAGCGACTACATCATACAGCATCGTTAGCTTCTAAACCATACAGCATCGTCATTGTCTACACCATACAGCATCGTCAGCGTCTACACCATACAGCATCGTTAGCGTCTACACCATACAGCTTCGTCAGCGTCTACATCATACAGCATCGTTAGCCTTTACACCATACAGCTTCGTTAGCGACTACATCATACAGCATCGTTAGCTTCTAAACCATACAGCATCGTCAGCGTCTACATCATACAGCATCGTTAGCGTCTACACCATACAGCTTCGTCAGCGTCTACATCATACAGCATCGTTAGCGTCTTCAACATACAGTTTCGTCAGCGTCTACATCATACAGCATCGTTAGCCTTTACACCATACAGCATCGTTAGCGTCTACACCATACAGCATCGTTAGCGTCTACATCATACAGCATCGTTAGCGTCTACACCATACAGCATCGTTAGCGTCTACACCATACAGCATCGTTAGCGTCTACATCATACAGCATCGTTAGCCTCTACACCATACAGCATCGTCAGCGTCTACACCATACATCTTCGTTAGCGACTACACCATACAGCATCGTTAGCGTCTACATCATACAGCATCGTTAGCGTCTACATCATACAGCTTCGTTAGCGTCTACATCATGCAGTATCGTTAGCGTCTACACCATATAGCTTCGTCAGCGTCTATATCATACAGCATCGTTAGCGTCTACATCATGCAGCATCGTTAGCGTCTACATCATACAGCATCGTTAGCCTTTACACCATACAGCATCGTTAGCGTCTACACCATACAGCATCGTCAGCGTCTACATCATACAGCATCGTTAGCGTCTACCCATGCAACTTCGTTAGCGTCTACATCATACAGCATCGTTAGCGTCTACATCATGCAGCTTCGTTAGCGTCTACATCATACAACTTCGTTAGCGTCTACATCATACAGCTTCGCTTCGTTAGCGTCTACATCATGTAGCATCGTTAGCGTCTACATCATACAGCATCGTTAGCGTCTACATCATACAGCTTCGTTAGCGTCTACATCATGCAGTATCGTTAGCGTCTACACCATATAGCTTCGTCAGCGTCTATATCATACAGCATCGTTAGCGTCTACATCATGCAGCATCGTTAGCGTCTATACCATATAGCATCGTTAGCGTCTACATCATACAGCATCGTTAGCGTCTACATCATACAGCATCGTTAGCGTCTACACCATACAGCATCGTCAGCGTCTACACCATACAGCATCGTTAGCCTCTACATCATACAGCATCGTTAGCGTCTACATCATACAGCATCGTTAGCCTTTACACCATACAGCATCGTTAGCGTCTACACCATACAGCATCGTCAGCGTCTACATCATACAGCATCGTTAGCGTCTACCCATGCAGCTTCGTTAGCGTCTACACCATACAGCATCGTTAGCGTCTACATCATGCAGCTTCGTTAGCGTCTACATCATACAACTTCGTTAGCGTCTACATCATACAGCTTCGCTTCGTTAGCGTCTACATCATGTAGCATCGTTAGCGTCTACATCATACAGCATCGTTAGCGTCTACATCATACAGCTTCGTTAGCGTCTACATCATGCAGTATCGTTAGCGTCTACACCATATAGCTTCGTCAGCGTCTATATCATACAGCATCGTTAGCGTCTACATCATGCAGCATCGTTAGCGTCTATACCATATAGCATCGTTAGCGTCTACATCATACAGCATCGTTAGCGTCTACATCATACAGCATCGTTAGCGTCTACACCATACAGCATCGTCAGCGTCTACACCATACAGCATCGTTAGCCTCTACACCATACAGCATCGTTAGCGTCTACATCATACAGCATCGTTAGCCTTTACACCATACAGCATCGTTAGCGTCTACACCATACAGCATCGTTAGCGTCTACATCATACAGCATCGTTAGCGTCTACCCATGCAGCTTCGTTAGCGTCTACATCATACAGCATCGTTAGCGTCTAAATCATGCAGCTTCGTTAGCGTCTACATCATACAACTTCGTTAGCGTCTACATCATACAGCTTCGCTTCGTTAGCGTCTACATCATGTAGCATCGTTAGCGTCTACATCATACAGCATCGTTAGCCTTTACACCATACAGCATCGTTAGCGTCTACACCATACAGCATCGTCAGCGTCTACATCATACAGCATCGTTAGCGTCTACATCATGCAGCTTCGTTAGCGTCTACATCATACAGCATCGTCAGCGTCTACACCATACAGCATCGTTAGCCTCTACACCATACAGCATCGTTAGCGTCTACATCATACAGCATCGTCTGCGTCTACACCATACAGCATCGTCAGCGTCTACATCATACAGCATTGTTATCGTCTACTCCATAGAGCATCGTTAGCGTCTACATCATACAGCATCGTTAGCGTCTACACCATACAGCTTCGTCAGCGTCTACACCATACAGCTTCGTCAGCGTCTACACCATACAGCTTCGTCAGCGTCTACACCATACAGCTTCGTCAGCGTCTACACCATACAGCATCGTCAGCGTCTACATCATACAGCATCGTTAGCGTCTACATCATACAGCTTCGTTAGCGTCTACATCATGCAGCATCGTTAGCCTCTATACCATACAGCATCGTTAGCGTCTACACCATACAGCATCGTGAGCGTCTACACCATACAGCATCGTTAGCGTCTACACCATACAGCATCGTCAGCGTCTACATCATACAGCATCGTTAGCGTCTACATCATGCAGCTTCGTTAGCGTCTACATCATACAGCATCGTCAGCGTCTACACCATACAGCATCTTTTGCGTCTACACCATACAGCATCGTTAGCGTCTACACCATACAGCATCGTTAGCGTCTACACCATACAGCATCGTTAGCGTCTACATCATACAGCATCGTTAGCGTCTACATCATGCAGCTTCGTTAGCGTCTACATCATACAACTTCGCTAGCGTCTACATCATACAGCTTCGCTTCGTTAGCGTCTACATCATGCAGCTTCGTTAGCGTCTACATCATACAGCATCGTTAGCCTTTACACCATACAGCATCGTTAGCGTCTACACCATACAGCATCGTTAGCGTCTACATCATACAGCATCGTTAGCGTCTACACCATACAGCATCGTTAGCGTCTACACCATACAGCATCGTTAGCGTCTACATCATACAGCATCGTTAGCCTCTACACCATACAGCATCGTCAGCGTCTACACCATACATCTTCGTTAGCGACTACACCATACAGCATCGTTAGCGTCTACATCATACAGCATCGTTAGCGTCTACATCATACAGCTTCGTTAGCGTCTACATCATGCAGTATCGTTAGCGTCTACACCATATAGCTTCGTCAGCGTCTATATCATACAGCATCGTTAGCGTCTACATCATGCAGCATCGTCAGCGTCTACACCATACATCATCGTTAGCGTCTACACCATACAGCATCGTTAGCGTCTACACCATACAGCATCGTTAGCGTCTACATCATACAGCATCGTCAGCGTCTACATCATACAGCATAGTTAGCCTCTACACCATACAGCTTCGTTAGCGACTACATCATACAGCATCGTTAGCTTCTAAACCATACAGCATCGTCATTGTCTACACCATACAGCATCGTCAGCGTCTACACCATACAGCATCGTTAGCGTCTACACCATACAGCTTCGTCAGCGTCTACATCATACAGCATCGTTAGCCTTTACACCATACAGCTTCGTTAGCGACTACATCATACAGCATCGTTAGCTTCTAAACCATACAGCATCGTCATTGTCTACACCATACAGCATCGTCAGCGTCTACACCATACAGCATCGTTAGCGTCTACACCATACAGCTTCGTCAGCGTCTACATCATACAGCATCGTTAGCCTTTACACCATACAGCTTCGTTAGCGACTACATCATACAGCATCGTTAGCTTCTAAACCATACAGCATCGTCAGCGTCTACATCATACAGCATCGTTAGCGTCTACACCATACAGCTTCGTCAGCGTCTACATCATACAGCATCGTTAGCGTCTTCAACATACAGTTTCGTCAGCGTCTACATCATACAGCATCGTTAGCCTTTACACCATACAGCATCGTTAGCGTCTACACCATACAGCATCGTTAGCGTCTACATCATACAGCATCGTTAGCGTCTACACCATACAGCATCGTTAGCGTCTACACCATACAGCATCGTTAGCGTCTACATCATACAGCATCGTTAGCCTCTACACCATACAGCATCGTCAGCGTCTACACCATACATCTTCGTTAGCGACTACACCATACAGCATCGTTAGCGTCTACATCATACAGCATCGTTAGCGTCTACATCATACAGCTTCGTTAGCGTCTACATCATGCAGTATCGTTAGCGTCTACACCATATAGCTTCGTCAGCGTCTATATCATACAGCATCGTTAGCGTCTACATCATGCAGCATCGTTAGCGTCTACATCATACAGCATCGTTAGCCTTTACACCATACAGCATCGTTAGCGTCTACACCATACAGCATCGTCAGCGTCTACATCATACAGCATCGTTAGCGTCTACCCATGCAACTTCGTTAGCGTCTACATCATACAGCATCGTTAGCGTCTACATCATGCAGCTTCGTTAGCGTCTACATCATACAACTTCGTTAGCGTCTACATCATACAGCTTCGCTTCGTTAGCGTCTACATCATGTAGCATCGTTAGCGTCTACATCATACAGCATCGTTAGCGTCTACATCATACAGCTTCGTTAGCGTCTACATCATGCAGTATCGTTAGCGTCTACACCATATAGCTTCGTCAGCGTCTATATCATACAGCATCGTTAGCGTCTACATCATGCAGCATCGTTAGCGTCTATACCATATAGCATCGTTAGCGTCTACATCATACAGCATCGTTAGCGTCTACATCATACAGCATCGTTAGCGTCTACACCATACAGCATCGTCAGCGTCTACACCATACAGCATCGTTAGCCTCTACATCATACAGCATCGTTAGCGTCTACATCATACAGCATCGTTAGCCTTTACACCATACAGCATCGTTAGCGTCTACACCATACAGCATCGTCAGCGTCTATATCATACAGCATCGTTAGCGTCTACCCATGCAGCTTCGTTAGCGTCTACACCATACAGCATCGTTAGCGTCTACATCATGCAGCTTCGTTAGCGTCTACATCATACAACTTCGTTAGCGTCTACATCATACAGCTTCGCTTCGTTAGCGTCTACATCATGTAGCATCGTTAGCGTCTACATCATACAGCATCGTTAGCGTCTACATCATACAGCTTCGTTAGCGTCTACATCATGCAGTATCGTTAGCGTCTACACCATATAGCTTCGTCAGCGTCTATATCATACAGCATCGTTAGCGTCTACATCATGCAGCATCGTTAGCGTCTATACCATATAGCATCGTTAGCGTCTACATCATACAGCATCGTTAGCGTCTACATCATACAGCATCGTTAGCGTCTACACCATACAGCATCGTCAGCGTCTACACCATACAGCATCGTTAGCCTCTACACCATACAGCATCGTTAGCGTCTACATCATACAGCATCGTTAGCCTTTACACCATACAGCATCGTTAGCGTCTACACCATACAGCATCGTTAGCGTCTACATCATACAGCATCGTTAGCGTCTACCCATGCAGCTTCGTTAGCGTCTACATCATACAGCATCGTTAGCGTCTAAATCATGCAGCTTCGTTAGCGTCTACATCATACAACTTCGTTAGCGTCTACATCATACAGCTTCGCTTCGTTAGCGTCTACATCATGTAGCATCGTTAGCGTCTACATCATACAGCATCGTTAGCCTTTACACCATACAGCATCGTTAGCGTCTACACCATACAGCATCGTCAGCGTCTACATCATACAGCATCGTTAGCGTCTACATCATGCAGCTTCGTTAGCGTCTACATCATACAGCATCGTCAGCGTCTACACCATACAGCATCGTTAGCCTCTACACCATACAGCATCGTTAGCGTCTACATCATACAGCATCGTCTGCGTCTACACCATACAGCATCGTCAGCGTCTACATCATACAGCATTGTTATCGTCTACTCCATAGAGCATCGTTAGCGTCTACATCATACAGCATCGTTAGCGTCTACACCATACAGCTTCGTCAGCGTCTACACCATACAGCTTCGTCAGCGTCTACACCATACAGCTTCGTCAGCGTCAACACCATACAGCTTCGTCAGCGTCTACACCATACAGCATCGTCAGCGTCTACATCATACAGCATCGTTAGCGTCTACATCATACAGCTTCGTTAGCGTCTACATCATGCAGCATCGTTAGCCTCTATACCATACAGCATCGTTAGCGTCTACACCATACAGCATCGTGAGCGTCTACACCATACAGCATCGTTAGCGTCTACACCATACAGCATCGTCAGCGTCTACATCATACAGCATCGTTAGCGTCTACATCATGCAGCTTCGTTAGCGTCTACATCATACAGCATCGTCAGCGTCTACACCATACAGCATCTTTTGCGTCTACACCATACAGCATCGTTAGCGTCTACACCATACAGCATCGTTAGCGTCTACACCATACAGCATCGTTAGCGTCTACATCATACAGCATCGTTAGCGTCTACATCATGCAGCTTCGTTAGCGTCTACATCATACAACTTCGCTAGCGTCTACATCATACAGCTTCGCTTCGTTAGCGTCTACATCATGCAGCTTCGTTAGCGTCTACATCATACAGCATCGTTAGCCTTTACACCATACAGCATCGTTAGCGTCTACACCATACAGCATCGTTAGCGTCTACATCATACAGCATCGTTAGCGTCTACACCATACAGCATCGTTAGCGTCTACACCATACAGCATCGTTAGCGTCTACATCATACAGCATCGTTAGCCTCTACACCATACAGCATCGTCAGCGTCTACACCATACATCTTCGTTAGCGACTACACCATACAGCATCGTTAGCGTCTACATCATACAGCATCGTTAGCGTCTACATCATACAGCTTCGTTAGCGTCTACATCATGCAGTATCGTTAGCGTCTACACCATATAGCTTCGTCAGCGTCTATATCATACAGCATCGTTAGCGTCTACATCATGCAGCATCGTTAGCGTCTACATCATACAGCATCGTTAGCCTTTACACCATACAGCATCGTTAGCGTCTACACCATACAGCATCGTCAGCGTCTACATCATACAGCATCGTTAGCGTCTACCCATGCAACTTCGTTAGCGTCTACATCATACAGCATCGTTAGCGTCTACATCATGCAGCTTCGTTAGCGTCTACATCATACAACTTCGTTAGCGTCTACATCATACAGCTTCGCTTCGTTAGCGTCTACATCATGTAGCATCGTTAGCGTCTACATCATACAGCATCGTTAGCGTCTACATCATACAGCTTCGTTAGCGTCTACATCATGCAGTATCGTTAGCGTCTACACCATATAGCTTCGTCAGCGTCTATATCATACAGCATCGTTAGCGTCTACATCATGCAGCATCGTTAGCGTCTATACCATATAGCATCGTTAGCGTCTACATCATACAGCATCGTTAGCGTCTACATCATACAGCATCGTTAGCGTCTACACCATACAGCATCGTCAGCGTCTACACCATACAGCATCGTTAGCCTCTACATCATACAGCATCGTTAGCGTCTACATCATACAGCATCGTTAGCCTTTACACCATACAGCATCGTTAGCGTCTACACCATACAGCATCGTCAGCGTCTACATCATACAGCATCGTTAGCGTCTACCCATGCAGCTTCGTTAGCGTCTACACCATACAGCATCGTTAGCGTCTACATCATGCAGCTTCGTTAGCGTCTACATCATACAACTTCGTTAGCGTCTACATCATACAGCTTCGCTTCGTTAGCGTCTACATCATGTAGCATCGTTAGCGTCTACATCATACAGCATCGTTAGCGTCTACATCATACAGCTTCGTTAGCGTCTACATCATGCAGTATCGTTAGCGTCTACACCATATAGCTTCGTCAGCGTCTATATCATACAGCATCGTTAGCGTCTACATCATGCAGCATCGTTAGCGTCTATACCATATAGCATCGTTAGCGTCTACATCATACAGCATCGTTAGCGTCTACATCATACAGCATCGTTAGCGTCTACACCATACAGCATCGTCAGCGTCTACACCATACAGCATCGTTAGCCTCTACACCATACAGCATCGTTAGCGTCTACATCATACAGCATCGTTAGCCTTTACACCATACAGCATCGTTAGCGTCTACACCATACAGCATCGTTAGCGTCTACATCATACAGCATCGTTAGCGTCTACCCATGCAGCTTCGTTAGCGTCTACATCATACAGCATCGTTAGCGTCTAAATCATGCAGCTTCGTTAGCGTCTACATCATACAACTTCGTTAGCGTCTACATCATACAGCTTCGCTTCGTTAGCGTCTACATCATGTAGCATCGTTAGCGTCTACATCATACAGCATCGTTAGCCTTTACACCATACAGCATCGTTAGCGTCTACACCATACAGCATCGTCAGCGTCTACATCATACAGCATCGTTAGCGTCTACATCATGCAGCTTCGTTAGCGTCTACATCATACAGCATCGTCAGCGTCTACACCATACAGCATCGTTAGCCTCTACACCATACAGCATCGTTAGCGTCTACATCATACAGCATCGTCTGCGTCTACACCATACAGCATCGTCAGCGTCTACATCATACAGCATTGTTATCGTCTACTCCATAGAGCATCGTTAGCGTCTACATCATACAGCATCGTTAGCGTCTACACCATACAGCTTCGTCAGCGTCTACACCATACAGCTTCGTCAGCGTCTACACCATACAGCTTCGTCAGCGTCTACACCATACAGCTTCGTCAGCGTCTACACCATACAGCATCGTCAGCGTCTACATCATACAGCATCGTTAGCGTCTACATCATACAGCTTCGTTAGCGTCTACATCATGCAGCATCGTTAGCCTCTATACCATACAGCATCGTTAGCGTCTACACCATACAGCATCGTGAGCGTCTACACCATACAGCATCGTTAGCGTCTACACCATACAGCATCGTCAGCGTCTACATCATACAGCATCGTTAGCGTCTACATCATGCAGCTTCGTTAGCGTCTACATCATACAGCATCGTCAGCGTCTACACCATACAGCATCTTTTGCGTCTACACCATACAGCATCGTTAGCGTCTACACCATACAGCATCGTTAGCGTCTACACCATACAGCATCGTTAGCGTCTACATCATACAGCATCGTTAGCGTCTACATCATGCAGCTTCGTTAGCGTCTACATCATACAACTTCGCTAGCGTCTACATCATACAGCTTCGCTTCGTTAGCGTCTACATCATGCAGCTTCGTTAGCGTCTACATCATACAGCATCGTTAGGGTCTACACCATACAGCATCGTTAGCGTCTACACCATACAGCGTCGTTAGCGTCTACACCATACAGCATCGTTAGCGTCTACATCATACAGCATCGTTAGCATCTTCATCATACAGCATCGTTAGCGTCTACATCATACAGCTTCGTTAGCGTCTACATCATGCAGCATCGTTAGCCTCTACAGCATACAGCATCGTTAGCCTCTACACCATACAGCATCGTCAGCGTCTACACCATACAGCATCGTTAGCGTCTACACCATACAGCATCGTCAGCGTCTACATCATGCAGCTTCGTTAGCGTCTACACCATACAGCATCGTCAGCGTCTACACCATAGTGCATCGTTAGCCTCTACACCATACAGCATCGTTAGCGTCTACATCATACAGCATCGTTAGCGTCTACACCATACAGCATCGTCAGCGTCTATATCATACAGCATCGTTAGCGTCTACATCATACAGCATCGTCAGCGTCTTCACCATACAGCATCGTTAGCGTTTACACCATACAGCATCGCTAGCGTCTACATCATACAGCATCGTTAGGGTCTGCACCATACAGCATCGTTAGCCTCTACATCATACAGCATCGTTAGCGTCTACATCATACAGCATCGTCAGCCTCTTCACCATACAGCATCGTTAGCGTTTACACCATACAGCATCGTTAGCGTCTACATCATACAGCATCGTTAGGGTCTGCACCATACAGCATCGTTAGCCTCTACACCATACAGCATCGTTAGCCTTTACATCATACAGCATCGTTAGCGTCTACACCATACAGCATCGTCAGCGTCTACATCATACAGCATCGTTAGCGTCTACATCATACAGCATCGTCAGCGTCTTCACCATACAGCATCGTTAGCGTTTACACCATACAGCATCGTCAGCGTCTATACCATACAGCATCGTTAGCGTCTACACCATACAGCATCGTGAATGTCTACTCCATACAGCATCGTTAGCGTCTACATCATACAGCATCGTCAGCGTCTACATCATACAGCATCGTTAGGGTCTACACCATACAGAATCGTTAGCGTCTACACCATACAGCATCGTCAGCGTCTACACCATACAGCATCGTCAGCGTCTACATCATACAGCTTCGTTAGCGTCTACACCATACAGCATCGTTAGCCTCTACACCATACAGCTTCGTTAGCGACTACATCATACAGCATCGTTAGCTTCTAAACCATAAAGCATCGTCAGCGTCTACACCATACAGCATCGTTAGCGTCTACACCATACAGCATCGTTAGCGTCTACACCATACAGCATCGTTAGCGTCTACATCATACAGCATCGTCAGCGTCTACACCATACAGCATCGCTAGCGTCTACATCATACAGCATCGTCAGCGTCTACATCATACAGCATCGTTAGCTTCTAAACCATACAGCATCGTCAGCGTCTACACCATACAGCATCGTTAGCCTCTACACCATACAGCTTCGTTAGCGACTACATCATACAGCATCGTTAGCTTCTAAACCATACAGCATCGTCAGCGTCTACACCATACAGCATCGTTAGCGTCTACACCATACAGCTTCGTCAGCGTCTACATCATACAGCATCGTTAGCGTCTACACCATACAGCATCGTTAGCGTCTATATCATACAGCATCGTCAGCGTCTACACCATACAGCACCGTTAGCGTCTATACCATACAGCATTGTTAGCGTCTACACCATACAACACCGTTAGCGTCTACACCATACAGCACCGTTAGCGTCTACACCATACAGCATCGTTCGCGTCTACATCATACAGCATCGTTAGCTTCTAAACCATACAGCATCGTCAGCGTCTACACCATACAGCATCGTTAGCGTCTACACCATACAGCATCGTTAGCGTCTACACCATACAGCATCGTTAGCGTCTACATCATACAGCATCGTCAGCGTCTACATCATACAGCATAGTTAGCCTCTACACCATACAGCTTCGTTAGCGACTACATCATACAGCATCGTTAGCTTCTAAACCATACAGCATCGTCATTGTCTACACCATACAACATCGTCAGCGTCTACACCATACAGCATCGTTAGCGTCTACACCATACAGCATCGTCAGCGTCTACATCATACAGCATCGTTAGCCTTTACACCATACAGCTTCGTTAGCGACTACATCATACAGCATCGTTAGCTTCTAAACCATACAGCATCGTCATTGTCTACACCATACAGCATCGTCAGCGTCTACACCATACAGCATCGTTAGCGTCTACACCATACAGCTTCGTCAGCGTCTACATCATACAGCATCGTTAGCCTTTACACCATACAGCTTCGTTAGCGACTACATCATACAGCATCGTTAGCTTCTAAACCATACAGCATCGTCAGCGTCTACATCATACAGCATCGTTAGCGTCTACACCATACAGCTTCGTCAGCGTCTACATCATACAGCATCGTTAGCGTCTTCAACATACAGTTTCGTCAGCGTCTACATCATACAGCATCGTTAGCCTTTACACCATACAGCATCGTTAGCGTCTACACCATACAGCATCGTTAGCGTCTACATCATACAGCATCGTTAGCGTCTACACCATACAGCATCGTTAGCGTCTACATCATACAGCATCGTTAGCGTCTACATCACACAGCATCGTTAGCCTCTACACCATACAGCATCGTCAGCGTCTACACCATACATCTTCGTTAGCGACTACACCATACAGCATCGTTAGCGTCTACATCATACAGCATCGTTAGCGTCTACATCATACAGCTTCGTTAGCGTCTACATCATGCAGTATCGTTAGCGTCTACACCATATAGCTTCGTCAGCGTCTATATCATACAGCATCGTTAGCGTCTACATCATGCAGCATCGTTAGCGTCTATACCATATAGCATCGTTAGCGTCTACATCATACAGCATCGTTAGCGTCTACATCATACAGCATCGTTAGCGTCTACACCATACAGCATCGTCAGCGTCTACACCATACAGCATCGTTAGCCTCTACATCATACAGCATCGTTAGCGTCTACATCATACAGCATCGTTTGCCTTTACACCATACAGCATCGTTAGCGTCTACACCATACAGCATCGTCAGCGTCTACATCATACAGCATCGTTAGCGTCTACCCATGCAACTTCGTTAGCGTCTACATCATACAGCATCGTTAGCGTCTACATCATGCAGCTTCGTTAGCGTCTACATCATACAACTTCGTTAGCGTCTACATCATACAGCTTCGCTTCGTTAGCGTCTACATCATGTAGCATCGTTAGCGTCTACATCATACAGCATCGTTAGCGTCTACATCATACAGCTTCGTTAGCGTCTACATCATGCAGTATCGTTAGCGTCTACACCATATAGCTTCGTCAGCGTCTACATCATGCAGCATCGTTAGCGTCTATACCATATAGCATCGTTAGCGTCTACATCATACAGCATCGTTAGCGTCTACATCATACAGCATCGTTAGCGTCTACACCATACAGCATCGTCAGCGTCTACACCATACAGCATCGTTAGCCTCTACATCATACAGCATCGTTAGCGTCTACATCATACAGCATCGTTAGCCTTTACACCATACAGCATCGTTAGCGTCTACACCATACAGCATCGTCAGCGTCTACATCATACAGCATCGTTAGCGTCTACCCATGCAGCTTCGTTAGCGTCTACATCATACAGCATCGTTAGCGTCTACATCATGCAGCTTCGTTAGCGTCTACATCATACAACTTCGTTAGCGTCTACATCATACAGCTTCGCTTCGTTAGCGTCTACATCATGTACAGTTAGAATTAGGGCCAAGTATCCACTTGGAAATCGTTCGTCCTGCGTTCGCACAGCGTGCGTTCTCCGTTCGGTTTGCGGCTAGGCGCCGTTCGGTTTGCGTTCGTTCGTTGCGGCTTTAGCGGCCGATTCACTTTCATTCGTCTTTTGTCGTAGAATTCCGTCCGATCGGCTAAAGCGGTCGAATCGTTCGATCGGCTAAAGCGGTCGAATCGTTCGATCGGCTAAAGCAGACGAATCGATCGATCGATCGGCTTTTCCGGTCATTTTCTAACGGCCTTTCTTTGTCTGCCGACTACTCATGCGTGTCTCTGGCTTTGTATGCCACTAACATTACCTATTGTCGGCATTCATCCGTGACGCTCGATCAGCCGTTACCTCACTACGCTGGTAACCCTTATCTTGCTCCAGTGATACAGTCCACTGCAAAATTTACCCACAAACAGAGACGTGGCTTTATACATCTCTGCCACAAAAAAATGATCATACAAATGTTTTTTTATGAATGATAATCATAATCTCTGTTCGAATGGAGCAAGTATTTACATGTATTGTTGGTCACTAACGGAGGTTTTTTATGGGGAGGGGGTGTTTGCTTTTATAGAGGTGATACATGTACTAGCAAAGTCTTTAAATACGGTCAAATCAATAGTAATTGCCATTACACACGATAAAATGACGAAAAGAAAATAGCATTTTTCCTTACGGATCTATTTAATACATTGTGCTATATAATTGAAGAAAGAAAACAATCTTTAACTCATGTCCTGAATGGGCGTTGAACTCCAACACTACTGTATCAAATCAAGTCAGAAATACTCACGTTTCCTTCATTTACTCATTATACAATAAGGAATACAAAATGTACAATGTGACGCAATTCATGTAATTTCCGTGTAACATGTCAATATCATATGTTACAACAAATCGTATCTATCTACATAGTTTAATATTCTTTTTCATTCATATTACATAAATACGAGAATACCGTCCTATTTAGTTTGAGATTACAACTGAACTTTGCTAACAATGGCGACGTAAGATTCAAAAGGTATTGTCATTCATGTAGCTTACTATTGAATAGATTTTTTATCTGGATTTACATTCTCCAAGACTCCCCTCCCCGGCCCCTTCCCAACATAACAGACATAAATGTACATGTACACTTTTCCTCCGAAATCTGCAACCGTTTCAATCGTTGGACTAAACTTGAGGTGTAGAGTTATTTTGGACTTTTTGGAGGATAAGGAATAAGATATGACGCCATCTCATCGATTCAGAAATGAAATCCGAGTAAATTTAATGCACAATATATCGAATATATCTATACCACAAAAGTGTATAAGTTACACTGTGACTCTGTTAGAAGATGTGTAAAACATGCACGCAATCCAGTTAATATATGATGGCTTTATATTTCTGTGGTATTTATACATGATATAAATGTACTTATCAAAAGCTAAACCAATCGTACGTAATATCTCAATTACATTTGGAGAGAAATTGTAAATGACGTACGTACATGTAAATCTACCATGCTAGCACCATATCTATGTAATGAACGTATTGGTTTCTAGATATAATGTCGTCACACTGTACATATTTTCTGTATATCAACCGTATTTTTGTTCTTAAATCAGATACAAATTTCAATATTATATTAATTCGACATTCACATGTACAATGTGATTCATGCAAGTTTGAGATAACCAGGGGTGTGAGGTACAATATACAATGTACCTCTCTTACTTACCATATCAAGGTTCTCTGCAGTATTTACACATATTCAAACTTTATACATCGTGATTGTCAATTCCTGTTTCAATAAGCATTTTGAAAATTAATGATGACTACAAATGAATTCAGATATTCTTTATAATCGATTCCTCGCGTAAAATTGTATAGCGTTGTCATTTTAGCGGACATTATATCGTTTACAGGGTTCACGCCAGCGGTCGCCAATAGGCCGATCGCAGAATGCGCAAATAAATTTAATTCAGTGACAAAAAAATCAGTATAGTTGATGAAAAATAAACGCCATTTGTTTTATCAGAATTTGTATAAAATATGCCTTGTGTCAATTCAATTTCAATTTAGATTCAATGTCAGAGCAAAGCTATAATACAGGTAAAACGTAACTCACTGCCCAGTTAGCTAATTAGTGTCTAATCCCCTGAATGACACGGCACGCCCGGGGGCACACTCAGTGACCCCTGGTCGCCAGGTGTTAGGAGCCCTGTACAATAGCCAGAGACGTATAAAGTGTTATACAGTACTGTATGGCTCTGGAATATCCTTGGGCATTCGGGACTTAGTCGTGAGTGATATGGAAATGTTATCCCCTATAAACCACAGGGACCTGAGAATTTGTTACAGCTAGTTTTGGACCTAAATTAGGGTGTTTAGAGTAATTTTACACATTGGGGGGGGGGGGGGGGTTAAGATCAATTTTCGATAAAAATGCCCCCTCAATGGTCATAGCTTTTATGACCATTGAGGGTCCACTAGCATAATATAAACAAAAACCCGATTAAGAAAAACGATCTATATTCTAGGCAAAATGATGATTAACTCTCGATTAGAGTTTAATGTGAAGTAAACAGTCTAAATATGAAAACCCTTCACTTACTAGAATACTTCTTCACAAAGTCTTATGAGGATAAATATAACTAAAACTTTATTTTTCGACCAAACAAGAAGTTGTGAGTATCGACTTATTAGTGTAACCAAAGACTCAGATAATTCCATGGTGTAACTAAGTGTTAGACGGAGGATCCGGATCAAGATTCAGGATAAAAATAAAAAATCTGTTAAGATACAATACTGACCATGTTTGAAACAATTAAAATTCCAAATTGATTTGATAATGTCGTTGTATTAATAATAATGAATGGGGTAGGGGATTTTTGAAACTTATTTCAGAAGGAATAATACATTATGACCAAAAATTATAATGTTCTTTAAATACACACCTGTTAAAATTATTGAGACTGTCGACATAAGTCTCAAATTTCTTATATCAATTCGTATACCCTAATATTTTGCTGTATAGATCGAGATTACACTTACACTTTCTATTCCTTATACATGTCCCCGTTTTGTAGCTTATCTACACCAATCTACATCGCTTTAGATACCCCATTGACTAGCTACCTGCCGACATTTTTGGCCTCCTGCTCTCAGCACTGGATACAGGTGTGTTAATTAGTGTTATTTACATACATAAGACTTTTACACATATGAAAGCTAAGGATGTGGATCGAATTACTTGCGTACAATGTATATATTTTTTTTTAAGAAAACACATGCCGTAAATTTGTTATGATACGGTAATATTGTATACGCCTGATATTGCATAACTATTGAAAAGTAGACATTAAAAATGTTTTGTAAACATTTTTCACTTATTCATTTCTGAATTTTTGAACCAGGTACAACAGTACATGTATATAATGCCCAAGTTACGCATTCACGGATTCGACACAGGAGCTAGGCACGGACTTATGTCACTATGAAATGATTGTCAGATAATTTGTTTTACCTTTCTCGAATGTAGCCCCTCCCACTACTATATATCTATCTATAATCATACGTAGTGGTACAATTGTACTTGCAATCCGCGACAATTTTTCGACATGCTCAAGATTTGACCACAGATAAAAAAAAAGTAGTTTATCCTTACTTAACCGTATTTGAACGTACATATCCGTTCTAGTACTTATCAATCCGTGAATCCGTACTTAGTATTAGGACTAGTTACACCACGTGTTTGCTACGAATTTGTCATGGAACGGAACGATCTCATCACGTTGCATTACGGATCGCTCCATGGCGGTTCGTACTATTCCGTATCGGATTGTTCTTATTCGTACTAACCCTTACTTATACTGTAGCAACCTACTGTTTTCCCGCATTGCAACCCTCTGACACGTGTCGTTCCATATTAACTCGTGTCATTTCTGTATTAAACCATGTCGTACCGTAACAATTCGTATCACTCATATCGCCAAATGGCCTCTTTCCTGCAATATCCTTGGAAGATACGTCACTACCCGTAGTAACACTATTATGCTTCCGTATCTGCTCCGTATCGGACTACGAAAATTGGAATTTCCGGGGTCATCCATGAGATTTTATCCCTAGTGCCATGGAACCGGCGAGGGGATCCGTGAATGTGTGACCTAGGCATACCGGGACAGAGACTAGTTTCGAAATACACGTGTTCAACGACAATATAGAGGAATAAGGGAAAATAACCAACATTTCTTATATAAATATCAGAGTACATGACTGTGAGTCAATAACAATACTATTTATTTTCATGAAACTTGCTAACAGTCTGTGTTACCTTATCCAATCATCTGCTTTGTTTTAGTTAAACCCACTGTCACAGGCAAAATGTGTATCGACTGGACACCGTCCTTCCACGTACGGAACCTACGGAAGTCGTTAAACATGTGACGTCACAGATTCCAGAATTCGTGTACGGTTCAGGTTCAAGTTGTATGTTACACACCGTCCTGACAAGCATGGAAATTTGGTTTAGATTCATACATTTCGATTTCAATAGTGTTTTATTAGAAATTGGAATACCTATAGATACGTTTGTGGTCAGTCTGTTATATCATGGATTAAACGACTGTTTTGTACTAATATGTTATAGATATTATCGTATATATACGTACTTAAAATATATTTTCTTTGTCCTAGGTTTGAGTAGCTACATTATACCGCTGGTCCCTATCCTTGAAAACGGCTGAACAGTTCGATCGTTCGATCCGCCGCTACCGGCCAGGTATCAGTTAATCGGCCGATAGCGGCCGATCAACTCGCTCCGTTCGGGAAGCGGCCGAAAACCTCGCTCCGTTCGGGAAGCGGCCGTTGTAGCAGATTTGGGCCCAATAGGTAACTCCGTTCGGCTCGCGTGCGTCCTCCGTTCGGGACGCGGCCAAACTCCGTCCGGCCAGCGGCTTTTCTCCGTTCGTGCGACAAAAAGTGGATACTTAGCCGTAGTTCTAACTGTAGCATCGTTAGCGTCTACATCATACAGCATCGTTAGCCTTTACACCATACAGCATCGTTAGCATCTACACCATACAGCATCGTCAGCGTCTACATCATACAGCATCGTTAGCGTCTACATCATGCAGCTTCGTTAGCGTCTACATCATACAGCATCGTCAGCGTCTACACCATACAGCATCGTTAGCCTCTACACCATACAGCATCGTTAGCGTCTACATCATACAGCATCGTCTGCGTCTACACCATACAACATCGTCAGCGTCTACATCATACAGCATTGTTATCGTCTACTCCATAGAGCATCGTTAGCGTCTACATCATACAGCATCGTTAGCGTCTACACCATACAGCTTCGTCAGCGTCTACACCATACAGCTTCGTCAGCGTCTACACCATACAGCTTCGTCAGCGTCTACACCATACAGCTTCGTCAGCGTCTACACCATACAGCATCGTCAGCGTCTACATCATACAGTATCGTTAGCGTCTACATCATACAGCTTCGTTAGCGTCTACATCATGCAGCATCGTTAGCCTCTATACCATACAGCATCGTTAGCGTCTACATCATACAACATCGTTAGCGTCTACATCATACAGCATCGTTAGCGTCTACACCATACAGCATCGTCAGCGTCTACACCATACAGCATCGTTAGCGTCTACACCATACAGCTTCGTTAGCGTCTAAATCATACAGCATCGTGAGCGTCTACACCATACAGCATCGTTAGCGTCTACACCATACAGCATCGTCAGCGTCTACATCATACAGCATCGTTAGCGTCTACATCATGCAGCTTCGTTAGCGTCTACACCATACAGCATCGTTAGCGTCTACACCATACAGCATCGTTAGCGTCTACACCATACAGCATCGTTAGCGTCTACATAATATAGCATCGTTAGCGTCTACATCATGCAGCTTCGTTAGCGTCTACATCATACAACTTCGCGAGCGTCTACATCATACAGCTTCGCTTCGTTAGCGTCTACATCATGCAGCTTCGTTAGCGTCTACATCATACAGCATCGTTAGGGTCTACACCATACAGCATCGTTAGCGTCTACACCATACAGCGTCGTTAGCGTCTACACCATACAGCATCGTTAGCGTCTACATCATACAGCATCGTTAGCGTCTTCATCATACAGCATCGTTAGCGTCTACATCATGCAGCTTCGTTAGCGTCTACATCATGCAGCATCGTTAGCCTCTACAGCATACAGCATCGTCAGCCTCTACACCATACAGCATCGTCAGCGTCTACACCATACAGCATCGTTAGCGTCTACACCATACAGCATCGTCAGCGTCTACATCATGCAGCTTCGTTAGCGTCTACACCATACAGCATCGTCAGCGTCTACACCATACAGCATCGTTAGCCTCTACACCATACAGCATCGTTAGCGTCTACATCATACAGCATCGTTAGCGTCTACACCATACAGCATCGTCAGCGTCTACATCATACAGCATCGTTAGCGTCTACATCATACAGCATCGTCAGCGTCTTCACCATACAGCATCGTCAGCGTCTACATCATACAGCATCGTTAGGGTCTGCACCATACAGCATTGTTAGCCTCTACATCATACAGCTTCGTTAGCGTCCACTCCATACAGCATCGTTAGCGTCTACACCATACAGCATCGTGAACGTCTACTCCATACAGCATCGTTAGCGTCTACATCATACAGCATCGTCAGCGTCTACATCATACAGCATCGTTAGGGTCTACACCATACAGAATCGTTAGCGTCTACACCATACAGCATCGTCAGCGTCTACACCATACAGCATCGTCAGCGTCTACATCATACAGCTTCGTTAGCGTCTACACCATATAGCATCGTTAGCGTCTACACCATACAACATCGTCAGCGTCTACATCATACAGCTTCGTTAGCGTCTACACCATATAGCATCGTTAGCGTCTACATCATAGAGCATCGTTAGCGTCTACATCATACAGCATCGTCAGCGTCTACATCGTACAGCATCGTTAGCGTCTACATCAAACAGCATTGTTAGCGTCTACACCATACAGCATCGTTAGCGTCTACATCATACAGCATCGTTAGCGTCTATACCATACAGCATCGTTAGGGTCTACACCATACAGCATTGTTATCGTCTACATCATACAGCATCGTGAGCGTCTACACCATACAGCATCGTTAGCGTCTACATCATACAGCATCGTTAGCGTCTACACCATACAGCTTCGTTAGCGTCTACACCATACAGCATCGTTAGCGTCTACATCATACAGCATCGTTAGCGTCTACATCATACAGCATCGTCAGCGTCTACATCATACAGCATCGTTAGCGTCTACATCATACAGCATCGTCAGCGTCTACACCATACAGCATCGTTAAGGTCTACACCATACAGCATCGTTAGCGTCTACACCATATAGCATCGTGAGCGTCTACACCATACAGCATCGTTAGCGTCTACACCATACAGCATCGTTAGCGTCTACACCATACAGCATCGTTAGCGTCTACACCATACAGCATCTTTTGCGTCTACACCATACAGCATCGTTAGCGTCTACACCATACAGCATCTTTTGCGTCTACACCATACAGCATCGTTAGCGTCTACACCATACAGCATCTTTTGCGTCTACATCATACAACATCGTTAGCGTCTACACCATACAGCATCTTTTGCGTCTACACCATACAGCATCGTTAGCGTCTACACCATACAGCATCTTTTGCGTCTACATCATACAACATCGTTAGCGTCTACACCATACAGCATCTTTTGCGTCTACACCATACAGCATCGTTAGCGTCTACACCATACAGCATCGTCAGCGTCTACACCATACAGCTTCGTTATCGTCTTCACAATACAGCATCGTTAACGTCTACATCATACAGCATTGTTATCGTCTACATCATACATGTACAGCATTGTTATCGTCTACATCATGTATACAGCATTGTTATCCTCTACACCATACAGCATCGTTAGCGTCTACACCATACAGCTTCGTTAGCGTCTACACCATACAGCATCGTTAGCGTCTACACCATACAGCATCGTCAGCGTCTACACCATACAGCATCGTTAGCCTCTACATCATACAGCATCGTTAGCGTCTACATCATACAGCATCGTTAGCCTTTACACCATACAGCATCGTTAGCGTCTACACCATACAGCATCGTCAGCGTCTACATCATACAGCATCGTTAGCGTCTACCCATGCAGCTTCGTTAGCGTCTACATCATACAGCATCGTTAGCGTCTACATCATGCAGCTTCGTTAGCGTCTACATCATACAACTTCGTTAGCGTCTACATCATACAGCTTCGCTTCGTTAGCGTCTAAATCATGTAGCATCGTTAGCGTCTACATCATACAGCATCGTTAGCGTCTACATCATACAGCTTCGTTAGCGTCTACATCATGCAGTATCGTTAGCGTCTACACCATATAGCTTTGTCAGCGTCTATATCATACAGCATCGTTAGCGTCTACATCATGCAGCATCGTTAGCGTCTATACCATATAGCATCGTTAGCGTCTACATCATACAGCATCGTTAGCGTCTACATCATACAGCATCGTTAGCGTCTACACCATACAGCATCGTCAGCGTCTACACCATACAGCATCGTTAGCCTCTACATCATACAGCATCGTTAGCGTCTACATCATACAGCATCGTTAGCCTTTACACCATACAGCATCGTTAGCGTCTACACCATACAGCATCGTCAGCGTCTACATCATACAGCATCGTTAGCGTCTACCCATGCAGCTTCGTTAGCGTCTACATCATACAGCATCGTTAGCGTCTACATCATGCAGCTTCGTTAGCGTCTACATCATACAACTTCGTTAGCGTCTACATCATACAGCTTCGCTTCGTTAGCGTCTACATCATGTAGCATCGTTAGCGTCTACATCATACAGCATCGTTAGCCTTTACACCATACAGCATCGTTAGCGTCTACATCATACAGCATCGTTAGCGTCTACATCATGCAGCTTCGTTAGCGTCTACATCATACAACTTCGTTAGCGTCTACATCATACAGCTTCGCTTCGTTAGCGTCTAAATCATGTAGCATCGTTAGCGTCTACATCATACAGCATCGTTAGCGTCTACATCATACAGCTTCGTTAGCGTCTACATCATGCAGTATCGTTAGCGTCTACACCATATAGCTTTGTCAGCGTCTATATCATACAGCATCGTTAGCGTCTACATCATGCAGCATCGTTAGCGTCTATACCATATAGCATCGTTAGCGTCTACATCATACAGCATCGTTAGCGTCTACATCATACAGCATCGTTAGCGTCTACACCATACAGCATCGTCAGCGTCTACACCATACAGCATCGTTAGCCTCTACATCATACAGCATCGTTAGCGTCTACATCATACAGCATCGTTAGCCTTTACACCATACAGCATCGTTAGCGTCTACACCATACAGCATCGTCAGCGTCTACATCATACAGCATCGTTAGCGTCTACCCATGCAGCTTCGTTAGCGTCTACATCATACAGCATCGTTAGCGTCTACATCATGCAGCTTCGTTAGCGTCTACATCATACAACTTCGTTAGCGTCTACATCATACAGCTTCGCTTCGTTAGCGTCTACATCATGTAGCATCGTTAGCGTCTACATCATACAGCATCGTTAGCCTTTACACCATACAGCATCGTTAGCGTCTACACCATACAGCATCGTCAGCGTCTACATCATACAGCATCGTTAGCGTCTACATCATGCAGCTTCGTTAGCGTCTACATCATACAGCATCGTCAGCGTCTACACCATACAGCATCGTTAGCCTCTACACCATACAGCATCGTTAGCGTCTACATCATACAGCATCGTCTGCGTCTACACCATACAGCATCGTCAGCGTCTACATCATACAGCATTGTTATCGTCTACTCCATAGAGCATCGTTAGCGTCTACATCATACAGAATCGTTAGCGTCTACACCATACAGCTTCGTCAGCGTCTACACCATACAGCTTCGTCAGCGTCTACACCATACAGCTTCGTCAGCGTCTACACCATACAGCTTCGTCAGCGTCTACACCATACAGCATCGTTAGGGTCTACACCATACAGAATCGTTAGCGTCTACACCATACAGCATCGTCAGCGTCTACACCATACAGCATCGTCAGCGTCTACATCATACAGCTTCGTTAGCGTCTACACCATATAGCATCGTTAGCGTCTACACCATACAACATCGTCAGCGTCTACATCATACAGCTTCGTTAGCGTCTACACCATATAGCATCGTTAGCGTCTACATCATAGAGCATCGTTAGCGTCTACATCATACAGCATCGTCAGCGTCTACATCGTACAGCATCGTTAGCGTCTACATCAAACAGCATTGTTAGCGTCTACACCATACAGCATCGTTAGCGTCTACATCATACAGCATCGTTAGCGTCTATACCATACAGCATCGTTAGGGTCTACACCATACAGCATTGTTATCGTCTACATCATACAGCATCGTGAGCGTCTACACCATACAGCATCGTTAGCGTCTACATCATACAGCATCGTTAGCGTCTACACCATACAGCTTCATTAGCGTCTACACCATACAGCATCGTTAGCGTCTACATCATACAGCATCGTTAGCGTCTACATCATACAGCATCGTCAGCGTCTACATCATACAGCATCGTTAGCGTCTACATCATACAGCATCGTCAGCGTCTACACCATACAGCATCGTTAAGGTCTACACCATACAGCATCGTTAGCGTCTACACCATATAGCATCGTGAGCGTCTACACCATACAGCATCGTTAGCGTCTACACCATATAGCATCGTGAGCGTCTACACCATACAGCATCGTTAGCGTCTACACCATACAGCATCTTTTGCGTCTACACCATACAGCATCGTTAGCGTCTACACCATACAGCATCTTTTGCGTCTACACCATACAGCATCGTTAGCGTCTACACCATACAGCATCTTTTGCGTCTACATCATACAACATCGTTAGCGTCTACACCATACAGCATCTTTTGCGTCTACACCATACAGCATCGTTAGCGTCTACACCATACAGCATCGTCGGCGTCTACACCATACAGCTTCGTTATCGTCTTCACCATACAGCATCGTTAACGTCTACATCATACAGCATTGTTATCGTCTACATCATACATGTACAGCATTGTTATCGTCTACATCATGTATACAGCATTGTTATCCTCTACACCATACAGCATCGTTAGCGTCTACACCATACAGCTTCGTTAGCGTCTACACCATACAGCATCGTTAGCGTCTACACCATACAGCATCGTTAGCGTCTACACCATACAGCATCTTTTGCGTCTACACCATACAGCATCGTTAGCGTCTACACCATACAGCATCTTTTGCGTCTACACCATACAGCATCGTTAGCGTCTACACCATACAGCATATTTTGCGTCTACACCATACAGCATCGTTAGCGTCTACACCATACAGCATCTTTTGCGTCTACATCATACAACATCGTTAGCGTCTACACCATACAGCATCTTTTGCGTCTACACCATACAGCATCGTTAGCGTCTACACCATACAGCATCGTCAGCGTCTACACCATACAGCTTCGTTATCGTCTTCACAATACAGCATCGTTAACGTCTACATCATACAGCATTGTTATCGTCTACATCATACATGTACAGCATTGTTATCGTCTACATCATGTATACAGCATTGTTATCCTCTACACCATACAGCATCGTTAGCGTCTACACCATACAGCTTCGTTAGCGTCTACACCATACAGCATCGTTAGCGTCTACACCATACAGCATCGTCAGCGTCTACACCATACAGCATCGTTAGCCTCTACATCATACAGCATCGTTAGCGTCTACATCATACAGCATCGTTAGCCTTTACACCATACAGCATCGTTAGCGTCTACACCATACAGCATCGTCAGCGTCTACATCATACAGCATCGTTAGCGTCTACCCATGCAGCTTCGTTAGCGTCTACATCATACAGCATCGTTAGCGTCTACATCATGCAGCTTCGTTAGCGTCTACATCATACAACTTCGTTAGCGTCTACATCATACAGCTTCGCTTCGTTAGCGTCTAAATCATGTAGCATCGTTAGCGTCTACATCATACAGCATCGTTAGCGTCTACATCATACAGCTTCGTTAGCGTCTACATCATGCAGTATCGTTAGCGTCTACACCATATAGCTTTGTCAGCGTCTATATCATACAGCATCGTTAGCGTCTACATCATGCAGCATCGTTAGCGTCTATACCATATAGCATCGTTAGCGTCTACATCATACAGCATCGTTAGCGTCTACATCATACAGCATCGTTAGCGTCTACACCATACAGCATCGTCAGCGTCTACACCATACAGCATCGTTAGCCTCTACATCATACAGCATCGTTAGCGTCTACATCATACAGCATCGTTAGCCTTTACACCATACAGCATCGTTAGCGTCTACACCATACAGCATCGTCAGCGTCTACATCATACAGCATCGTTAGCGTCTACCCATGCAGCTTCGTTAGCGTCTACATCATACAGCATCGTTAGCGTCTACATCATGCAGCTTCGTTAGCGTCTACATCATACAACTTCGTTAGCGTCTACATCATACAGCTTCGCTTCGTTAGCGTCTACATCATGTAGCATCGTTAGCGTCTACATCATACAGCATCGTTAGCCTTTACACCATACAGCATCGTTAGCGTCTACACCATACAGCATCGTCAGCGTCTACATCATACAGCATCGTTAGCGTCTACATCATGCAGCTTCGTTAGCGTCTACATCATACAGCATCGTCAGCGTCTACACCATACAGCATCGTTAGCCTCTACACCATACAGCATCGTTAGCGTCTACATCATACAGCATCGTCTGCGTCTACACCATACAGCATCGTCAGCGTCTACATCATACAGCATTGTTATCGTCTACTCCATAGAGCATCGTTAGCGTCTACATCATACAGAATCGTTAGCGTCTACACCATACAGCTTCGTCAGCGTCTACACCATACAGCTTCGTCAGCGTCTACACCATACAGCTTCGTCAGCGTCTACACCATACAGCTTCGTCAGCGTCTACACCATACAGCATCGTCAGCGTCTACATCATACAGCATCGTTAGCGTCTACATCATACAGCTTCGTTAGCGTCTACATCATGCAGCATCGTTAGCCTCTATACCATACAGCATCGTTAGCGTCTACATCATACAACATCGTTAGCGTCTACATCATACAGCATCGTTAGCGTCTACACCATACAGCATCGTCAGCGTCTACACCATACAGCATCGTTAGCCTCTACACCATACAGCTTCGTTAGCGTCTAAATCATACAGCATCGTGAGCGTCTACACCATACAGCATCGTTAGCGTCTACACCATACAGCATCGTCAGCGTCTACATCATACAGCATCGTTAGCGTCTACATCATGCAGCTTCGTTAGCGTCTACATCATACAGCATCGTCAGCGTCTACACCATACAGCATCTTTTGCGTCTACACCATACAGCATCGTTAGCGTCTACACCATACAGCATCGTTAGCGTCTACACCATACAGCATCGTTAGCGTCTACATCATACAGCATCGTTAGCGTCTACATCATGCAGCTTCGTTAGCGTCTACATCATACAACTTCGCTAGCGTCTACATCATACAGCTTCGCTTCGTTAGCGTCTACATCATGCAGCTTCGTTAGCGTCTACATCATACAGCATCGTTAGGGTCTACACCATACAGCATCGTTAGCGTCTACACCATACAGCGTCGTTAGCGTCTACACCATACAGCATCGTTAGCGTCTACATCATACAGCATCGTTAGCGTCTACATCATACAGCATCGTTAGCGTCTACTTCATGCAGCTTCGTTAGCGTCTACATCATGCAGCATCGTTAGCCTCTACAGCATACAGCATCGTTAGCCTCTACACCATACAGCATCGTCAGCGTCTACACCATACAGCATCGTTAGCGTCTACACCATACAGCATCGTCAGCGTCTACATCATACAGCATCGTTAGCCTCTACACCATACAGCATCGTTAGCGTCTACATCATACAGCATCGTTAGCGTCTACACCATACAGCATCGTCAGCGTCTACATCATACAGTATCGTTAGCGTCTACATCATACAGCATCGTCAGCGTCTTCACCATACAGCATCGTTAGCGTTTACACCATACAGCATCGTTAGCGTCTACATCATACAGCATCGTTAGGGTCTGCACCATACAGCATTGTTAGCCTCTACATCATACAGCTTCGTTAGCGTCCACTCCATACAGCATCGTTAGCGTCTACACCATACAGCATCGTGAACGTCTACTCCATACAGCATCGTTAGCGTCTACATCATACAGCATCGTCAGCGTCTACATCATACAGCATCGTTAGGGTCTACACCATACAGAATCGTTAGCGTCTACACCATACAGCATCGTCAGCGTCTACACCATACAGCATCGTCAGCGTCTACATCATACAGCTTCGTTAGCGTCTACACCATATAGCATCGTTAGCGTCTACACCATACAACATCGTCAGCGTCTACATCATACAGCTTCGTTAGCGTCTACACCATATAGCATCGTTAGCGTCTACATCATAGAGCTTCATTAGCGTCTACATCATACAGCATCGTCAGCGTCTACATCGTACAGCATCGTTAGCGTCTACATCAAACAGCATCGTTAGCGTCTACACCATACAGCATCGTTAGCGTCTACATCATACAGCATCGTTAGCGTCTATACCATACAGCATCGTTAGGGTCTACACCATACAGCATTGTTATCGTCTACATCATACAGCATCGTGAGCGTCTACACCATACAGCATCGTTAGCGTCTACATCATACAGCATCGTTAGCGTCTACACCATACAGCTTCGTTAGCGTCTACACCATACAGCATCGTTAGCGTCTACATCATACAGCATCGTTAGCGTCTACATCATACAGCATCGTCAGCGTCTACATCATACAGCATCGTTGGCGTCTACATCATACAGAATCGTCAGCGTCTACACCATACAGCATCGTTAAGGTCTACACCATACAGCATCGTTAGCGTCTACACCATATAGCATCGTGAGCGTCTACACCATACAGCATCGTTAGCGTCTACACCATATAGCATCGTGAGCGTCTACACCATACAGCATCGTTAGCGTCTACACCATACAGCATCTTTTGCGTCTACACCATACAGCATCGTTAGCGTCTACACCATACAGCATCTTTTGCGTCTACACCATACAGCATCGTTAGCGTCTACACCATACAGCATCTTTTGCGTCTACATCATACAACATCGTTAGCGTCTACACCATACAGCATCTTTTGCGTCAACACCATACAGCATCGTTAGCGTCTACACCATACAGCATCGTCGGCGTCTACACCATACAGCTTCGTTATCGTCTTCACCATACAGCATCGTTAACGTCTACATCATACAGCATTGTTATCGTCTACATCATACATGTACAACATTGTTATCGTCTACATCATGTATACAGCATTGTTATCCTCTACACCATACAGCATCGTTAGCGTCTACACCATACAGCTTCGTTAGCGTCTACACCATACAGCATCGTTAGCGTCTACACCATACAGCATCGTTAGCGTCTACACCATACAGCATCTTTTGCGTCTACACCATACAGCATCGTTAGCGTCTACACCATACAGCATCTTTTGCGTCTACACCATACAGCATCGTTAGCGTCTACACCATACAGCATATTTTGCGTCTACACCATACAGCATCGTTAGCGTCTACACCATACAGCATCTTTTGCGTCTACACCATACAGCATCGTTAGCGTCTACACCATACAGCATATTTTGCGTCTACACCATACAGCATCGTTAGCGTCTACACCATACAGCATCGTCGGCGTCTACACCATACAGCTTCGTTATCGTCTTCACCATACAGCATCGTTAACGTCTACATCATACAGCATTGTTATCGTCTACATCATACATGTACAGCATTGTTATCGTCTACATCATGTATACAGCATTGTTATCCTCTACACCATACAGCATCGTTAGCGTCTACACCATACAGCTTCGTTAGCGTCTACACCATACAGCATCGTTAGCGTCTACACCATACAGCATCGTTAGCGTCTACACCATACAGCATCTTTTGCGTCTACACCATACAGCATCGTTAGCGTCTACACCATACAGCATCTTTTGCGTCTACACCATACAGCATCGTTAGCGTCTACACCATACAGCATCGTCAGCGTCTACACCATACAGCTTCGTTATCGTCTTCACAATACAGCATCGTTAACGTCTACATCATACAGCATTGTTATCGTCTACATCATACATGTACAGCATTGTTATCGTCTACATCATGTATACAGCATTGTTATCCTCTACACCATACAGCATCGTTAGCGTCTACACCATACAGCTTCGTCAGCGTCTACACCATACAGCATCGTCAGCGTCTACATCATACAGTATCGTTAGCGTCTACATCATACAGCTTCGTTAGCGTCTACATCATGCAGCATCGTTAGCCTCTATACCATACAGCATCGTTAGCGTCTACATCATACAACATCGTTAGCGTCTACATCATACAGCATCGTTAGCGTCTACACCATACAGCATCGTCAGCGTCTACACCATACAGCATCGTTAGCCTCTACACCATACAGCTTCGTTAGCGTCTAAATCATACAGCATCGTGAGCGTCTACACCATACAGCATCGTTAGCGTCTACACCATACAGCATCGTCAGCGTCTACATCATACAGCATCGTTAGCGTCTACATCATGCAGCTTCGTTAGCGTCTACACCATACAGCATCGTTAGCGTCTACACCATACAGCATCGTTAGCGTCTACACCATACAGCATCGTTAGCGTCTACATCATACAGCATCGTTAGCGTCTACATCATGCAGCTTCGTTAGCGTCTACATCATACAACTTCGCTAGCGTCTACATCATACAGCTTCGCTTCGTTAGCGTCTACATCATGCAGCTTCGTTAGCGTCTACATCATACAGCATCGTTAGCGTCTACACCATACAGCATCGTCAGCGTCTACATCATACATCATCGTTAGCGTCTACATCATACAGCATCGTCAGCGTCTTCACCATACAGCATTGTTAGCGTTTACACCATACAGCATCGTTAGCGTCTACATCATACAGCATCGTCAGCGTCTACACCATACAGCATCGTCAGCGTCTACATCATACAGCTTCGTTAGCGTCTACACCATATAGCATCGTTAGCGTCTACACCATACAGCATCTTTTGCGTCTACACCATACAGCATCGTTAGCGTCTACATCATACAGCATCGTTAGCCTCTACACCATACAGCATCGTCAGCGTCTACACCATACATCTTCGTTAGCCTCTACACCATACAGCTTCGTTAGCGACTACATCATACAGCATCGTTAGCTTCTAAACCATACAGCATCGTCAGCGTCTACACCATACAGCATCGTTAGCGTCTACACCATACAGCTTCGTTATCGTCTTCACCATACAGCATCGTTAACGTCTACATCATACAGCATTGTTATCTTCTACATCATACATGTACAGCATTGTTATCGTCTACATCATGTATACAGCATTGTTATCCTCTACACCATACAGCATCGTTAGCGTCTACACCATACAGCTTCGTTAGCGTCTACACCATACAGCATCGTTAGCGTCTACACCATACAGCATCGTTAGCGTCTACACCATACAGCATCTTTTGCGTCTACACCATACAGCATCGTTAGCGTCTACACCATACAGCATCTTTTGCGTCTACACCATAGGGCATCGTTAGCGTCTACACCATACAGCATATTTTGCGTCTACACCATACAGCATCGTTAGCGTCTACACCATGCAGCATCTTTTGCGTCTACATCATACAACATCGTTAGCGTCTACACCATACAGCATCGTGAGCGTCTACACCATACAGCATCGTTAGCGTCTACACCATACAGCATCGTCAGCGTCTACACCATACAGCTTCGTTATCGTCTTCACAATACAGCATCGTTAACGTCTACATCATACAGCATTGTTATCGTCTACATCATACATGTACAGCATTGTTATCGTCTACATCATGTATACAGCATTGTTATCCTCTACACCATACAGCATCGTTAGCGTCTACACCATACAGCTTCGTTAGCGTCTTCACAATACAGCATCGTTAACGTCTACATCATACAGCATTGTTATCGTCTACATCATACATGTACAGCATTGTTATCGTCTACATCATGTATACAGCATTGTTATCCTCTACACCATACAGCATCGTTAGCGTCTACACCATACAGCTTCGTCAGCGTCTACACCATACAGCATCGTCAGCGTCTACATCATACAGTATCGTTAGCGTCTACATCATACAGCTTCGTTAGCGTCTACATCATGCAGCATCGTTAGCCTCTATACCATACAGCATCGTTAGCGTCTACATCATACAACATCGTTAGCGTCTACATCATACAGCATCGTTAGCGTCTACACCATACAGCATCGTCAGCGTCTACACCATACAGCATCGTTAGCCTCTACACCATACAGCTTCGTTAGCGTCTAAATCATACAGCATCGTGAGCGTCTACACCATACAGCATCGTTAGCGTCTACACCATACAGCATCGTCAGCGTCTACATCATACAGCATCGTTAGCGTCTACATCATGCAGCTTCGTTAGCGTCTACACCATACAGCATCGTTAGCGTCTACACCATACAGCATCGTTAGCGTCTACATCATACAGCATCGTTAGCGTCTACATCATGCAGCTTCGTTAGCGTCTACATCATACAACTTCGCTAGCGTCTACATCATACAGCTTCGCTTCGTTAGCGTCTACATCATGCAGCTTCGTTAGCGTCTACATCATACAGCATCGTTAGGGTCTACACCATACAGCATCGTTAGCGTCTACACCATACAGCGTCGTTAGCGTCTACACCATACAGCATCGTTAGCGTCTACATCATACAGCATCGTTAGCGTCTTCATCATACAGCATCGTTAGCGTCTACATCATGCAGCTTCGTTAGCGTCTACATCATGCAGCATCGTTAGCCTCTACAGCATACAGCATCGTCAGCCTCTACACCATACAGCATCGTCAGCGTCTACACCATACAGCATCGTTAGCGTCTACACCATACAGCATCGTCAGCGTCTACATCATGCAGCTTCGTTAGCGTCTACACCATACAGCATCGTCAGCGTCTACACCATACAGCATCGTTAGCCTCTACACCATACAGCATCGTTAGCGTCTACATCATACAGCATCGTTAGCGTCTACACCATACAGCATCGTCAGCGTCTACATCATACATCATCGTTAGCGTCTACATCATACAGCATCGTCAGCGTCTTCACCATACAGCATCGTTAGCGTTTACACCATACAGCATCGTTAGCGTCTACATCATACAGCATCGTTAGGGTCTGCACCATACAGCATTGTTAGCCTCTACATCATACAGCTTCGTTAGCGTCCACTCCATAAAGCATCACTAGCGTCTACACCATACAGCATCGTGAACGTCTACTCCATACAGCATCGTTAGCGTCTACATCATACAGCATCGTCAGCGTCTACATCATACAGCATCGTTAGGGTCTACACCATACAGAATCGTTAGCGTCTACACCATACAGCATCGTCAGCGTCTACACCATGCAGCATCGTCAGCGTCTACATCATACAGCTTCGTTAGCGTCTACACCATATAGCATCGTTAGCGTCTACACCATACAGCATCTTTTGCGTCTACACCATACAGCATCGTTAGCGTCTACACCATACAGCATCTTTGGCGTCTACACCATACAGCATCGTTAGCGTCTACACCATACAGCATCTTTTGCGTCTACACCATACAGCATCGTTAGCGTCTACACCATACAGCATCTTTTGCGTCTACACCATAGGGCATCGTTAGCGTCTACACCATACAGCATCTTTTGCGTCTACACCATACAGCATCGTTAGCGTCTACACCATACAGCATCGTCAGCGTCTACACCATACAGCTTCGTTATCGTCTTCACAATACAGCATCGTTAACGTCTACATCATACAGCATTGTTATCGTCTACATCATACATGTACAGCATTGTTATCGTCTACATCATGTATACAGCATTGTTATCCTCTACACCATACAGCATCGTTAGCGTCTACACCATACAGCTTCGTTAGCGTCTACACCATACAGCATCGTTAGCGTCTACACCATACAGCATCGTCAGCGTCTACACCATACAGCATCGTTAGCCTCTACATCATACAGCATCGTTAGCGTCTACATCATACAGCATCGTTAGCCTTTACACCATACAGCATCGTTAGCGTCTACACCATACAGCATCGTCAGCGTCTACATCATACAGCATCGTTAGCGTCTACCCATGCAGCTTCGTTAGCGTCTACATCATACAGCATCGTTAGCGTCTACATCATGCAGCTTCGTTAGCGTCTACATCATACAACTTCGTTAGCGTCTACATCATACAGCTTCGCTTCGTTAGCGTCTAAATCATGTAGCATCGTTAGCGTCTACATCATACAGCATCGTTAGCGTCTACATCATACAGCTTCGTTAGCGTCTACATCATGCAGTATCGTTAGCGTCTACATCATACAGCATCGTTAGCCTTTACACCATACAGCATCGTTAGCGTCTACACCATACAGCATCGTCAGCGTCTACATCATACAGCATCGTTAGCGTCTACCCATGCAGCTTCGTTAGCGTCTACATCATACAGCATCGTTAGCGTCTACATCATGCAGCTTCGTTAGCGTCTACATCATACAACTTCGTTAGCGTCTACATCATACAGCTTCGCTTCGTTAGCGTCTACATCATGTAGCATCGTTAGCGTCTACATCATACAGCATCGTTAGCCTTTACACCATACAGCATCGTTAGCGTCTACACCATACAGCATCGTCAGCGTCTACATCATACAGCATCGTTAGCGTCTACATCATGCAGCTTCGTTAGCGTCTACATCATACAGCATCGTCAGCGTCTACACCATACAGCATCGTTAGCCTCTACACCATACAGCATCGTTAGCGTCTACATCATACAGCATCGTCTGCGTCTACACCATACAGCATCGTCAGCGTCTACATCATACAGCATTGTTATCGTCTACTCCATAGAGCATCGTTAGCGTCTACATCATACAGCATCGTTAGCGTCTACACCATACAGCTTCGTCAGCGTCTACACCATACAGCTTCGTCAGCGTCTACACCATACAGCTTCGTCAGCGTCTACACCATACAGCTTCGTCAGCGTCTACACCATACAGCATCGTCAGCGTCTACATCATACAGCATCGTTAGCGTCTACATCATACGGCTTCGTTAGCGTCTACATCATGCAGCATCGTTAGCCTCTATACCATACAGCATCGTTAGCGTCTACATCATACAACATCGTTAGCGTCTACATCATACAGCATCGTTAGCGTCTACACCATACAGCATCGTCAGCGTCTACACCATACAGCATCGTTAGCCTCTACACCATACAGCTTCGTTAGCGTCTAAATCATACAGCATCGTGAGCGTCTACACCATACAGCATCGTTAGCGTCTACACCATACAGCATCGTCAGCGTCTACATCATACAGCATCGTTAGCGTCTACATCATGCAGCTTCGTTAGCGTCTACATCATACAGCGTCGTCAGCGTCTACACCATACAGCATCTTTTGCGTCTACACCATACAGCATCGTTAGCGTCTACACCATACAGCATCGTTAGCGTCTACACCATACAGCATCGTTAGCGTCTACATCATACAGCATCGTTAGCGTCTACATCATGCAGCTTCGTTAGCGTCTACATCATACAACTTCGCTAGCGTCTACATCATACAGCTTCGCTTCGTTAGCGTCTACATCATGCAGCTTCGTTAGCGTCTACATCATACAGCATCGTTAGGGTCTACACCATACAGCATCGTTAGCGTCTACACCATACAGCGTCGTTAGCGTCTACACCATACAGCATCGTTAGCGTCTACATCATACAGCATCGTTAGCGTCTACATCATACAGCATCGTTAGCGTCTACTTCATGCAGCTTCGTTAGCGTCTACATCATGCAGCATCGTTAGCCTCTACAGCATACAGCATCGTTAGCCTCTACACCATACAGCATCGTCAGCGTCTACACCATACAGCATCGTTAGCGTCTACACCATACAGCATCGTCAGCGTCTACATCATACAGCATCGTTAGCCTCTACACCATACAGCATCGTTAGCGTCTACATCATACAGCATCGTTAGCGTCTACACCATACAGCATCGTCAGCGTCTACATCATACAGCATCGTTAGCGTCTACATCATACAGCATCGTCAGCGTCTTCACCATACAGCATCGTTAGCGTTTACACCATACAGCATCGTTAGCGTCTACATCATACAGCATCGTTAGGGTCTGCACCATACAGCATTGTTAGCCTCTACATCATACAGCTTCGTTAGCGTCCACTCCATACAGCATCGTTAGCGTCTACACCATACAGCATCGTGAACGTCTACTCCATACAGCATCGTTAGCGTCTACATCATACAGCATCGTCAGCGTCTACATCATACAGCATCGTTAGGGTCTACACCATACAGAATCGTTAGCGTCTACACCATACAGCATCGTCAGCGTCTACACCATACAGCATCGTCAGCGTCTACATCATACAGCTTCGTTAGCGTCTACACCATATAGCATCGTTAGCGTCTACACCATACAACATCGTCAGCGTCTACATCATACAGCTTCGTTAGCGTCTACACCATATAGCATCGTTAGCGTCTACATCATAGAGCTTCATTAGCGTCTACACCATACAGCATCGTTAGCGTCTACATCATACAGCATCGTTAGCGTCTATACCATACAGCATCGTTAGGGTCTACACCATACAGCATTGTTATCGTCTACATCATACAGCATCGTGAGCGTCTACACCATACAGCATCGTTAGCGTCTACATCATACAGCATCGTTAGCGTCTACACCATACAGCTTCGTTAGCGTCTACACCATACAGCATCGTTAGCGTCTACATCATACAGCATCGTTAGCGTCTACATCATACAGCATCGTCAGCGTCTACATCATACAGCATCGTTGGCGTCTACATCATACAGCATCGTCAGCGTCTACACCATACAGCATCGTTAAGGTCTACACCATACAGCATCGTTAGCGTCTACACCATACAGCATCGTTAGCGTCTACACCATACAGCATCGTTAGCGTCTACACCATACAGCATCGTTAGCGTCTACATCATACAGCATCGTTAGCGTCTACATCATGCAGCTTCGTTAGCGTCTACATCATACAACTTCGCTAGCGTCTACATCATACAGCTTCGCTTCGTTAGCGTCTACATCATGCAGCTTCGTTAGCGTCTACATCATACAGCATCGTTAGGGTCTACACCATACAGCATCGTTAGCGTCTACACCATACAGCGTCGTTAGCGTCTACACCATACAGCATCGTTAGCGTCTACATCATACAGCATCGTTAGCGTCTACATCATACAGCATCGTTAGCGTCTACTTCATGCAGCTTCGTTAGCGTCTACATCATGCAGCATCGTTAGCCTCTACAGCATACAGCATCGTTAGCCTCTACACCATACAGCATCGTCAGCGTCTACACCATACAGCATCGTTAGCGTCTACACCATACAGCATCGTCAGCGTCTACATCATACAGCATCGTTAGCCTCTACACCATACAGCATCGTTAGCGTCTACATCATACAGCATCGTTAGCGTCTACACCATACAGCATCGTCAGCGTCTACATCATACAGCATCGTTAGCGTCTACATCATACAGCATCGTCAGCGTCTTCACCATACAGCATCGTTAGCGTTTACACCATACAGCATCGTTAGCGTCTACATCATACAGCATCGTTAGGGTCTGCACCATACAGCATTGTTAGCCTCTACATCATACAGCTTCGTTAGCGTCCACTCCATACAGCATCGTTAGCGTCTACACCATACAGCATCGTGAACGTCTACTCCATACAGCATCGTTAGCGTCTACATCATACAGCATCGTCAGCGTCTACATCATACAGCATCGTTAGGGTCTACACCATACAGAATCGTTAGCGTCTACACCATACAGCATCGTCAGCGTCTACACCATACAGCATCGTCAGCGTCTACATCATACAGCTTCGTTAGCGTCTACACCATATAGCATCGTTGGCGTCTACACCATACAACATCGTCAGCGTCTACATCATACAGCTTCGTTAGCGTCTACACCATATAGCATCGTTAGCGTCTACATCATAGAGCTTCGTTAGCGTCTACACCATACAGCATCGTTAGCGTCTACATCATACAGCATCGTTAGCGTCTATACCATACAGCATCGTTAGGGTCTACACCATACAGCATTGTTATCGTCTACATCATACAGCATCGTGAGCGTCTACACCATACAGCATCGTTAGCGTCTACATCATACAGCATCGTTAGCGTCTACACCATACAGCTTCGTTAGCGTCTACACCATACAGCATCGTTAGCGTCTACATCATACAGCATCGTTAGCGTCTACATCATACAGCATCGTCAGCGTCTACATCATACAGCATCGTTGGCGTCTACATCATACAGCATCGTCAGCGTCTACACCATACAGCATCGTTAAGGTCTACACCATACAGCATCGTTAGCGTCTACACCATATAGCATCGTGAGCGTCTACACCATACAGCATCGTTAGCGTCTACACCATATAGCATCGTGAGCGTCTACACCATACAGCATCGTTAGCGTCTACACCATACAGCATCTTTTGCGTCTACACCATAGGGCATCGTTAGCGTCTACACCATACAGCATCTTTTGCGTCTACACCATACAGCATCGTTAGCGTCTACACCATACAGCATCTTTTGCGTCTACATCATACAACATCGTTAGCGTCTACACCATACAGCATCTTTTGCGTCAACACCATACAGCATCGTTAGCGTCTACACCATACAGCATCGTCGGCGTCTACACCATACAGCTTCGTTATCGTCTTCACCATACAGCATCGTTAACGTCTACATCATACAGCATTGTTATCGTCTACATCATACATGTACAACATTGTTATCGTCTACATCATGTATACAGCATTGTTATCCTCTACACCATACAGCATCGTTAGCGTCTACACCATACAGCTTCGTTAGCGTCTACACCATACAGCATCGTTAGCGTCTACACCATACAGCATCGTTAGCGTCTACACCATACAGCATCTTTTGCGTCTACACCATACAGCATCGTTAGCGTCTACACCATACAGCATCTTTTGCGTCTACACCATACAGCATCGTTAGCGTCTACACCATACAGCATATTTTGCGTCTACACCATACAGCATCGTTAGCGTCTACACCATACAGCATCTTTTGCGTCTACACCATACAGCATCGTTAGCGTCTACACCATACAGCATATTTTGCGTCTACACCATACAGCATCGTTAGCGTCTACACCATACAGCATCGTCGGCGTCTACACCATACAGCTTCGTTATCGTCTTCACCATACAGCATCGTTAACGTCTACATCATACAGCATTGTTATCGTCTACATCATACATGTACAGCATTGTTATCGTCTACATCATGTATACAGCATTGTTATCCTCTACACCATACAGCATCGTTAGCGTCTACACCATACAGCTTCGTTAGCGTCTACACCATACAGCATCGTTAGCGTCTACACCATACAGCATCGTTAGCGTCTACACCATACAGCATCTTTTGCGTCTACACCATACAGCATCGTTAGCGTCTACACCATACAGCATCTTTTGCGTCTACACCATACAGCATCGTTAGCGTCTACACCATACAGCATCGTCAGCGTCTACACCATACAGCTTCGTTATCGTCTTCACAATACAGCATCGTTAGCGTCTACACCATACAGCATCTTTTGCGTCTACACCATAGGGCATCGTTAGCGTCTACACCATACAGCATCTTTTGCGTCTACACCATACAGCATCGTTAGCGTCTACACCATACAGCATCTTTTGCGTCTACATCATACAACATCGTTAGCGTCTACACCATACAGCATCTTTTGCGTCAACACCATACAGCATCGTTAGCGTCTACACCATACAGCATCGTCGGCGTCTACACCATACAGCTTCGTTATCGTCTTCACCATACAGCATCGTTAACGTCTACATCATACAGCATTGTTATCGTCTACATCATACATGTACAACATTGTTATCGTCTACATCATGTATACAGCATTGTTATCCTCTACACCATACAGCATCGTTAGCGTCTACACCATACAGCTTCGTTAGCGTCTACACCATACAGCATCGTTAGCGTCTACACCATACAGCATCGTTAGCGTCTACACCATACAGCATCTTTTGCGTCTACACCATACAGCATCGTTAGCGTCTACACCATACAGCATCTTTTGCGTCTACACCATACAGCATCGTTAGCGTCTACACCATACAGCATATTTTGCGTCTACACCATACAGCATCGTTAGCGTCTACACCATACAGCATCTTTTGCGTCTACACCATACAGCATCGTTAGCGTCTACACCATACAGCATATTTTGCGTCTACACCATACAGCATCGTTAGCGTCTACACCATACAGCATCGTCGGCGTCTACACCATACAGCTTCGTTATCGTCTTCACCATACAGCATCGTTAACGTCTACATCATACAGCATTGTTATCGTCTACATCATACATGTACAGCATTGTTATCGTCTACATCATGTATACAGCATTGTTATCCTCTACACCATACAGCATCGTTAGCGTCTACACCATACAGCTTCGTTAGCGTCTACACCATACAGCATCGTTAGCGTCTACACCATACAGCATCGTTAGCGTCTACACCATACAGCATCTTTTGCGTCTACACCATACAGCATCGTTAGCGTCTACACCATACAGCATCTTTTGCGTCTACACCATACAGCATCGTTAGCGTCTACACCATACAGCATCGTCAGCGTCTACACCATACAGCTTCGTTATCGTCTTCACAATACAGCATCGTTAACGTCTACATCATACAGCATTGTTATCGTCTACATCATACATGTACAGCATTGTTATCGTCTACATCATGTATACAGCATTGTTATCCTCTACACCATACAGCATCGTTAGCGTCTACACCATACAGCTTCGTTAGCGTCTACACCATACAGCTTCGTTAGCGTCTACACCATACAGCATCGTTAGCGTCTACACCATACAGCTTGGTGTAGTCGATAACGATGCTGTATGATGTGGACGCTAACGATGCGGTATGGCGCTGTCAGGCTTCGGTCAGGTGTTCCTTGTCAATAAAACAGCTTGTCAGCTGGTAGGTATCTTCTGAAGAAAACACACACATTGCGGTGACAACCATCTTGCTGAGACTGTTGTACGAAAATTGGGAGGTACATCAATGCATATTTACATTCTAATTGTTTTTTCAAACACTAGACTATGAATACATCATGAATACAGTATGAATACATCCATTTTCGTGAATTACGTTATATATTAGTCTTGTTCAATACAAGTCTAACGGCTCCGCTTCGGATAACATGGAGAAAGCCCCCGCGTCAAACGCTCAAATGACTACGGTAAATTATTAGCACCAATTTTACCCAAATTATGGCTGTTCCGCCTTTTTCGTTTAAAGGTCGGTGTAATAAAAAATGCAGTTGATTAACCAGTTGTTCAATAAATAAGAAATTGAATTGAACAATTGTTCAATAGTAAACATGTAAATATATGGATTGAACGGCGTTGTTTTAATTTTCATGCCGGTATGAATGCAAATCGGTTACATCCATATATTGACCATGAAGCCCTAGCGGGCTTCATGCAATATGGATGTTACACTGTTTCGCTTTTCATTCATACCGGCATGGAAATTATAAAGCGCCTTTCAAACCCTATATAGCGGTAAGCAGGAGGAGCAGACATGCAACGACTACCGTTTATAAGTATACTATATGAAGAGGCTACTTGCAGCTGCAATTTAATCCAATACGTGTAACATGAAAATATTCAATCCAGATTTCTATACAATATGCTCGTTGATATTTTTCCATGAGTTTTGCTTTTAGCGACTGCCTCGGAGAATATACGACTTTTTTAAAAAGAAAACCTATATTGTTCTCCAGATTTGCTAAATGTAGAATACAGTTTAAGGAAAAAATCATTAGATGCTTAAAGCAACTAACGTAACGACATTACCATGATAACATGATACACACTGTTAAACCATATGTCATATTACACGTCCTAAATTGCTGAAGAGATTTCATCTTTTATATATTTAAATACACATTACGTATACGTAGCTTACATTGTGTATAATTGGCATTTTCAATTGGCGTCATAGACATATAGCTTGTTAATCACTAAATCGGTTAAACTAATACGATTAATCCCTAGATGTCTAGTTTTAATTTCTTCAACAATGGGAAATATATTCGAGTTATGAGAATTGCGTAATATTAACGTCAGTCACAAAGATGATCCAGGATTTATTCTCACAGAGGTAATTCTATTAGATATCAAGTTTTCACTCTGTGTCATTTAAAAAAAACAACAAATGTATCGTTCATTTTTAATTCAAAATAGTTCAACATCAGTCTTGATTACATTTATGGTTAATGTTGTTATGTTTACCAAATCATACATGTAGTTTGTTCGCCTGCATAACATGACATTCCATACTGCATTAAACACAAAGCTATTGAATTGATTGCATTTGCTATCATTCGTAACGGGTTTTAAAGCTGTATAGATATAAGTACATTATTTTCTATGCAATAGGTGCTCTGCAACATTTTGGCAAATACTTGCTATGGTTTAATTTTTCGTTTTGATAAAACGCTTAATCTTGGTCATGTTATTCATTTCTAAAGTATTTTTCTATTAATTTAATTATTTCTTAACAGTAACGAATCAATGTGACTTCCGGTGCATTTATATACATCGGATTCGAAGTTATAATACACAACAACCGAGCGTTGATTCAAAAATATCTAATCTACAGCATTGCGCAACAACTTACAATATGAATGAGACATACCAAATCAACTTATCAAAAGTTGTGCATACACATTCACGGGATTGTATAGTTTATAGTATTCTATGTGCAGGTGTGGACGACTAACCTATTTATATCACTCGTATCACAATACACGTATTCACCACCCCCTCTAAAGTTTATGTACAGGTGTGGACGACTTACCTATTTATATCACTCGTATCACAATACACGTATTCACCACCCCCTCTAACGTTTATGTGCATGTGTGGACGACTCACCTATTTATATCACTCGTATCACAATACACGTATTCACTACCCCCTCTAAAGTTTATGTTCAGGTTTGGACGACTAACCTATTTATATCACTCGTATCACAATACACGTATTCACCACCCCCTCTAAAGTTTATGTTCAGGTTTGGACGACTTACCTATTTATATCACTCGTACCACAATACACGTATTCACCACCCCCTCTAAAGTTTATGTTCAGGTGTGGACGACTAACCTATTTATATCACTCGTACAACAATACACGTATTCACCACCCCCTCTAAAGTTTTTGTTCAGGTTTGGACGACTTACCTATTTATATCACTCGTATCACAATACACGTATTCACCACCCCCTCTAAAGTTTATGTTCAGGTTTGGACGACTAACCTATTTATATCACTCATATCACAACACACGTATTCACCACCCCCTCTAAAGTTTATGTACAGGTGTGGACGACTAACCTATTTATATCACTCGTATCACAATGCAAATTAGGGATTATTTCCTTACTTTAAGTAAATAATGTGAGCCTATGCTTCCACAGTAAGGCCTTGTATCGAATACATTTTTGTTATTGAGAAATGATAAATATCTACAAAGTTATACTAATGAATTACTTGCTATATGCGCTAGTTTTGAACATACAAATACATTAGAATAGTTTGATATGGTTAATTCTGTTTAAGCATAGATAAGTAATCAAAATGTGAATCTCGTTACTTGATGGAGATTTTGTCAGTGTTACGTTGTTGACAATTGGGTCTCCATTATCGGAGTTAAATTATGTTGTTGCATGTTAAGGAGAGACCGACCTAATCAAGGGATGCTAGCCACGTGTCTCGGTGCTGATAGTCAGGGCGATCTGATCAAGGGATGCTAGCCCTGTGTATCGGTGCTGATAGTCAGGGCGATCTGATCAAGGGATGCTAGCCCTGTGTCTCGGTGATGATAGTCAGGGCGATCTGATCAAGGGATGTTAGCCCTGTGTCTCGGTGCTGATAGTCAGGGCGACCTGATCAAGGGATGCTAGCCCTGTGTCTCGGTGCTGATAGTCAGGGCGACCTGATCAAGGGATGCTAGCCCTGTGTCTCGGTGCTGGTAGTCAGGGCGATCTGATCAAGGGATGCTAGCCCTGTGTCTCGGTGCTGATAGTCAGGGCGACCTGATCAAGGGATGCTAGCCCTGTGTCTCGGTGCTGATAGTCAGGGCGATCTTTATATATCGTTATATCAATAGCAAAGAAACAGGCACAATATTGCATCGTGAATTCAGGAAAGATGGTAGATTTCCGTTTTAATGGAAAACAAAAATGTGTTGAGTTTGACAGATAACTGAGCTGAATATGCCTTAGATATCTCTTGGTTCAATAGGCAAAATATATTGCGGAAAATGTTCTTACAAACAACAAATTAATTGAAAACAATGTCTAAAAAACAATGGTGTCGACATAAGTATGAAGAAGTGACAGTTGGAATGTAAATCAATGTTTCCCGTCGGAATAGATTTTTCCAGAAAATCGCAGTGTTCAAAGGCAGATTGTGTTTACATTTTCCAAATAATCATAAAATATCACATCGTGAATTTAATTTTAAACAAGAGGCCCAGAGGGCCTGTATCGCTCACCTGGATACATTGGTTTCTAGGTAATCATGATAAAATATTTTCTTTTTGGCTCGCCCCTCAGCCCCCTAGGGGAGCTGTACCACCATTAGTACAATTTTGAATCCTGGGCACCTAAGCATGCTTCCTGCCAAATAAGGTTGATTTCCAATCAGTGGTTATGAAGATGAAGTCGCTCATATCAATATAGGTAAATCATTTTTTATGGCCCCACTCCTCAGCCCCCTAGGGGGTCAGTCCCACCATGAGTACAATTTTGAATCCTGAGCACCTAGGGATACTTTCTGCCAAATAAGGCTCATTTCTAATCAGTGGTTATGGAGAAGAAGTCGCTTAAACCAATTTAGCTAAATAACCCCTTTTGGCCCCGCCCCTCAGCCCCCTAGGGGGTCAGTCCCACCATGAGTACAATTTTGAATCCTGGGCACCCAAGGATGCTTCCTGCCAAATTATGTTGATTTCCTATCAGTGGTTATGGAGGAGAAGTCGTTTAAAGAAATTGTTGACGGACGACGGACAGACGGACGGACGACGGACGCCACGGACGGGCATAAGCTCACCTCGGTCCTTCGGACCAGATGAGCTAAAAACCCATAAACCTTTACTATAAGAGCAAACAACGAACATCGTTTCCATTATATGAACCATAGTAATGTGTAAGTTATCGAAATGTTACTTGTCTCCATGTACATCTTTCCTTTGTTCCTATTTTGCCTCTAGTTTAATCGATTTTGAGTTTCTTTGATTTATTTTCTAAATTAAAGCTTGCTTGTATTGAAGGCTTTAATATAAATTCCAAAATAACGTTGTAAACATCTTCGAAGTGGCAATCAAGCCAGCAGTGAGCAGGTCTGGCATCATTTGCAGTAGAGTTTAGCATGCTGCCTATCTATTTTGACGGTTTTACGTCCCCTCGTGGCCTTGTGACCTTTCAGTGGACGATGGGAGTTGTTGTACGATGATACGGTATATAAAGCAACTCCTTAATGACATGGTGTGCCGGTCGGGCCGCGATAAACAACGACATCAGCAATTCCGCATCGATTCGCGGTAGAGTGATATTAAATCCATAAACGACATGTGCTATATTTGGTATACCTCAAGCTTCTATATTAATTATTTGTACACATCAATGCCTACATTATATCTTTCCATGTAGTCTGGCCATGAATTTCAATTAAAGAAACGAGTCTATTTTCATTTGGTAAACATTTCTGCTGGTTAGGACATGAAAAATGGACAAAGCTGTCCGTATCCTATTATTTTACCATAGCTGTCCGTATCCTACTATTTTACTATAGCTGTCCGTATCCTACTATTTTACTATAGCTGTCCGTATCCTACTATTTTACAATAGCTGTCCGTATCCTACTATTTTACTATAGCTGTCCGTATCCTACTATTTTAATATAGCTGTCCGTATCCTATCATTTTACTATAGCTGTCCGTATCCTATTATTTTACTATAGCTGTCCGTATCCTATTATTTTACTATAGCTGTCCGTATCCTATTATTTTACTATAGCTGTCCGTATCCGACTATTTTACTATAGCTGTCCGTATCCTATTATTTTACCATAGCTGTCCGTATCCTATTATTTTACTATAGCTGTCCGTATCCGACTATTTTACTATAGCTGTCCGTATCCTACTATTTTACCATAGCTGTCCGAATCCGACTATTTTACCATAGCTGTCCGTATCCTACTATTTTACCATAGCTGTCCGTATCCTATTATTTTACTATAGCTGTCCGTATCCTATTATTTTAATATAGCTGTCCGTATCCTATTATTTTACCATAGCTGTCCGTATCCTATTATTTTACTATAGCTGTCCGTATCCTATTATTTTACCATAGCTGTCCGTATCCTATTATTTTACCATAGCTGTCCGTATCCTATTATTTTACCATAGCTGTCCGTATCCGACTATTTTACTATAGCTGTCCGTATCCTATTATTTTACTATAGCTGTCCGTATCCTATTATTTTACTATAGCTGTCCGTATCCTACTATTTTACCATAGCTGTCCGTATCCGATTATTTTACTATAGCTGTCCGTATCCTATTATTTCACTATAGCTGTCCGTATCCTATTATTTTACTATAGCTGTCCGTATCCTACTATTTTACCATAGCTGTCCGTATCCTATTATTTTACTATAGCTGTTCGTATCCTATTATTTTACCATAGCTGTCCGTATCCCATTATTTTACTATACAGTTGTGGTATCGCACAACGCACCAAAAACTGCGTGCGTGCATCGTGCATACATCGTGCACACATCGTTCGCCCATGGTGCGCACAACCGGGCGATCTAAAGATCGTGCGTTTATGTGTGCGTTAGAATCGCACACACGCACGATTTGGTATAACTGGTCGATACATATTACGGAATGAAAATCACATGGAACCCTCCTGTCCAAAATCTATTTAAATTCGCATCATATTTATTGGGATTATGTCAATTTAACAATATACATTAAACAGTAGTACAGTGACCATGAGACAGCCAAGGGCGGGTTTAGCTACCAGGTAACAGAATAGAAATAACAGTCATTACCGAGCGACCGTTATGAAAACAAACTAATTTGTTATTTGAAAACCCCCTCCCCTCCACCATTTTACCCGTGTTTTCACACCTAGGCAAGTGCCCCGGGCCAGAGACATCTACATATATTGCCTATGTACAGGTGCAGTGTATAACTTGGTAAAAACTGGCAATATTTACTCGAATGAGAACTTGTCAATATGTGTTGAAAGTTTACATGTGTCTATTTGGTTTGTTTAAAAAAAACTACAGAAAAACTAATACTAATTTTAAGAAATATATAGATATAAATATCAGCTAATGTAAATAGTTAAAATATAGAAATATGTTTAAAACAACTAGCGCGAAACCGTATTTATTGTTAAACCATTTCTAAATTTACATCAACCATGATTGTCATCGCACAATGTTAGTTTATCGTGCGCCCACATGTGCGTTAGAAATAATCGCCCAGGATCGCATCGTTCGCACATCGTGCATACACCGTTCGCCCATCGTGCGGCCACCGCACATCGTGTAACGTTGTGCGATCCCACAACTGTAGCTGTCCGTATCCGACTATTTTACTATAGCTGTCCGTATCCTATTATTTTACCATAGCTGTTCGTATCCTACTGTTTTACCATAGCTGTTCGTATCCTATTATTTTACCATAGCTGTCCGTATCCTATTATTTTACCATAGCTGTCCGTATCCGACTATTTTACTATAGCTATCCGTATCCTATTATTTTACCATAGCTGTCCGTATCCTATTATTTTACTATAGCTGTCCGTATCCGACTATTTTACTATAGCTGTCCGTATCCTATTATTTTACCATAGCTGTCCGTATCCTATTATTTTACTATAGCTGTCCGTATCCTACTATTTTACTATAGCTGTCCTTATTCTATTATTTTACTATAGCTGTCCGTATCCTATTATTTTACTATAGCTGTCCGTATCCTATTATTTTACTATAGCTGTCCGTATCCGACTATTTTACCATAGCTGTCCGTTTCCTACTATTTACCATATCTGTCCGTATCCTACTATTTTACCATAGCTGTCCGTATCTTACTATTTTACTATAGCTGTCCGCATCCTACTATTTTACCATATCTGTCCGTATCCTACTATTTTACCATAGCTGTCCGTATCCTACTATTTTACCATATCTGTCCGTATCCTACTGTTTTAACATAGCTGTCCGTATCCTACTGTTTTACCATAGCTGTCCATATCCTACTATTTTACCATAGCTGTCCGTATTCTATTATTTTACCATAGCTGTCCGTATCCTACTATTTCACCAATAGCTGTCCGTATCCTACTATTTTACTATAGCTGTTCGTATCCTACTGTTTTACCATAGCTGTCCGTATCCGACTATTTTACTATAGCTGTCCGTATCCTATTATTTTACCATAGCTGTCCGTATCCTACTATTTTACCATAGCTGTCCGTATCCTACTGTTTTACCATAGCTGTTCGTATCCTATTATTTTACTATAGCTGTCCGTATTCTATTATTTTACCATAGCTGTCCGTATCCTACTATTTTACCATAGCTGTCCGTATCCTACTGTTTTACCATAGCTGTCCGTATCCTACTATTTTACTATCGCTGTCCGTATTCTATTATTTTACTATAGCTGTTCGTATCCTACTGTTTTACCATAGCTGTCCGTATCCTACTATTTTACCATAGCTGTCCGTATCCTATTATTTTACTATAGCTGTCCGTATCCTATTATTTTACTATAGCTGTCCGTATCCTACTATTTTACCATAGCTGTCCGTATCCTATTATTTTACTATAGCTGTCCGTATCCTACTATTTTACCATAGCTGTCCGTATCCGACTATTTTAATATAGCTGTCCGTATCCTATTATTTTACCTTAGCTGTTCGTATCCTACTGTTTTACCATAGCTGTTCGTATCCTATTATTTTACCATAGCTGTCCGTATCCTATTATTTTACCATAGCTGTCCGTATCCGACTATTTTACTATAGCTGTCCGTATCCTATTATTCTACCATAGCTGTCCGTATCCTATTATTTTACCATAGCTGTCCGTATCCGACTATTTTACTATAGCTGTCCGTATCCTATTATTTTACCATAGCTGTCCGTATCCTATTATTTTACTATAGCTGTCCGTATCCGACTATTTTACTATAGCTGTCCGTATCCTATTATTTTACCATAGCTGTCCGTATCCGACTATTTTACTATAGCTGTCCGTATCCTACTATTTTACTATAGCTGTCCTTATCCTATTATTTTACCATAGCTGTCCGTATCCTATTATTTTACTATAGCTGTCCGTATCCTATTATTTTACTATAGCTGTCCGTATCCGACTATTTTACCATAGCTGTCCGTATCCTACTATTTACCATATCTGTCCGTATCCTACTATTTTACCATAGCTGTCCGTATCCTACTATTTTACTATAGCTGTCCGCATCCTACTATTTTACCATATCTGTCCGTATCCTACTATTTTACCATAGCTGTCCGTATCCTACTATTTTACCATATCTGTCCGTATCCTACTGTTTTAACATAGCTGTCCGTATCCTACTGTTTTACCATAGCTGTCCATATCCTACTATTTTACCATAGCTGTCCGTATTCTATTATTTTACCATAGCTGTCCGTATCCTACTATTTCACCAATAGCTGTCCGTATCCTACTATTTTACTATAGCTGTTCGTATCCTACTGTTTTACCATAGCTGTCCGTATCCGACTATTTTACTATAGCTGTCCGTATCCTATTATTTTACCATAGCTGTCCGTATCCTATTATTTTACCATAGCTGTCCGTATCCTACTATTTTACTATAGCTGTCCGTATCCTACTGTTTTACCATAGCTGTTCGTATCCTATTATTTTACTATAGCTGTCCGTATTCTATTATTTTACCATAGCTGTCCGTATCCTACTATTTTACCATAGCTGTCCGTATCCTACTGTTTTACCATAGCTGTCCGTATCCTACTATTTTACCATAGCTGTCCGTATTCTATTATTTAATACTATAGCTGTTCGTATCCTACTGTTTTACCATAGCTGTCCGTATCCTACTATTTTACCATAGCTGTCCGTATCCTACTGTTTTACCATAGCTGTTCGTATCCTATTATTTTACTATAGCTGTCCGTATCCTACTATTTTACCATAGCTGTCCGTATCCTACTGTTTTACCATAGCTGTTCGTATCCTATTATTTTACTATAGCTGTCCGTATCATACTATTTTACCATAGCTGTCCGTATCCTAAGGCTATTTAACCATAGCTGTCCATATCCTACTATTTAAACACTTTTGTGAAATTGATGATTCAGGTGTTAAATCATGGCTACTTTCTTAATGCATTAATATGCCGATGGATGCTCTTCGATAAATTAAAAATTAGAATTTAGAGTTCAGAGAAGGGCAACAAAACTAGTCGCCGAAGTAAAACACCTTTCCTACCCGGATAGACTGAAGTGCTTAAAATTACCGACATTATCGTTCAGAAGACAGCGGGGAGATATAATTGTTATTTTTTTATTTATACTATTCATATTCCATAGACATCACAAAATTGTATTGGAATGAGTTTGACGCATTTAGATTGAACAAAACCATCCAAACATTCCCGTATCCTGTGTCTGAACGTTTACCGTTCTATAGTATTACATTGTACTAGTACCAGTCCTTCGGTACTTCCTTAGGAACTCTGGTGGCATGTTCATACTTTCTGCATATGAGTTGTTATGGCATTATTTTATGGCTCGCCAATTGATTGTAAATACCAGTATCAATTGATTGTAAATACCAGTATCAATTGATTGTAAATACCAGTATCAATTGATTGTAAATACCAGTATCAATTGAAGGGAGTCTAATTCATACATTAAATATTAAGTAATAGCTGACGATAATACATCAGAAACTAGATGATATATTGATTCAAATTGAAGTCGCAGGGTTCGAGACCAAAGTATTGCGAGTTCGAGTCACTGCACGGCACTGTGTTGTATCTTGAGTCAGGATACTTCATATATGCTAGCTATGAGCGCAGAAATGGCAGCACCGGCTGTATGTGCTCCAGGGAATTGGGAAAGATATCGGCTGGTGCAAAAATCCTTATTACCACGGAAATACCTGGTAATTGGTGAACCTCTGGAAACAACCCATTAACTATGTTGTAATAAAGTGATATCGAAAAACTTCGAATTATTGATATAATTAATATTGTTATGTAACGGCCAGTTGCGCACACATTTGACAATTGTGCACTGGGGGAATGGGTACGGCATGAGAAATCTTCAAATAAAAGGAGTTGATGAAGTGTACATGTATTACAGAAAACTGATAAAGCAAGTTTGTAATTGCAACTGTTTATATTTTCTAATCAGAAGCCAATAGAATGTTTAAAGTCGCTCAAAATATTAAATACAGGTATGTATGCATAAAATAAATTTTGATTCATAACCGATCGAAGATCGATTTCGTCCTGAAAAAACACTTCATGTAAGATAACAAAATTAACCAAAGTATATCACTAGGTCATCGCAAAAGGAGATAATTGGATCTAAAATCGATAGAACGACATTTCGTAAGATGAGAATACCACAATAAGTAGGATATACATAAATCCACACAAAACATATGAGGTATTAGAGACAGTCTATCGCCTACGTATAATGTCAATTATTGCTTTTCTGTCTCTTAACTAGCGCCTCTTTAAACCTCAAGCAAATGGCAATATATATCAAATGCATGTACTATAGATCACTTTGTAAAAGGAAATAGTAATAAAGGAAATGAGGTTGCATTTTATGGTAAATCGGAAAATAATCAGCAAGCTGCTATAGGAGAACATAATCCAAAAACCATTGTATTGTCACCCTCACTCGTCCTCTAAGCTAACACACTGCTCGCCTGTTCACGATTTATCTGGTCGGTAGCTTCCCAAAAACCATTGTATTGTCACCCTCACTCGTCCTCTAAGCTAACACACTGCTCGCCTGTTCACGATTTATCTGGTCGGTAGCTTCCCAAAAACCATTGTATTGTCACCCTCACTCGTCCTCTAAGCTAACACACTGCTCGCCTTTTCACGATTTATCTGGTCGGTAGCTTCCCAAAAACCATTGTATTGTCACCCCCACTCGTCCTATACAGCTTACACACATCAGCTTACACACAGCTGGCATATTCACGATTTATCTGGTCGGTAGCTTCCCAAAAACCATCGTATTGTCACCCTCACTCGTCCTCTAAGCTAACACACTGCTCGCCTGTTCACGATCATCTGGTCGGTAGCTTCCCAAAAACCATTGTATTGAACGATTTATTGACAATTAGTGAATGCATGTCCGTAGAAAGTTGTACAACGATTATGCGTTTTCTTTTTCTTTTTTGATTTGCTTAAAATCCTATAATCAGCTAAGGTAATTTATTAAAGTCCTGTAGCTATCTGTTGTTGTGTGTATGCCACACAGACCTATATCATGTGTTAAATCAAACTAAAATAAGCAAAATATGAAAACGTTTCTTAAGTGTGTTTAAACCAAGTAAAGACACACATTTTCGTTTATAATGAACAGGTGGAGTTCACAAGGTCGACGACGAACAGATCGACGATCGACGCCGGTCTTCTTGTCACGGCATCAGCCCATTATACCCTTTGCGCTTTAGACGGGTAAGCAAATGAAAGATTATCAAACATTTCATCATACATAAAAATGAATTAGCAGCGCATTTTACTTTTTTCTATCTCTTTTCATGATTAGATGATATTTGATGATAAATTTATCATTCGTTTTCACTTAAAACACTTTTGTGAAATCGATGATTCAGGTTTTGAATTATGACTACTTGCTTAATGCATTAATATGCCGATGGGTGCTCTCTTCCAGAAGTTAGAAATTAGAGTTTATCGAGAAACAAGCAGCGCTCCCCCTGTCCGTTTTACCCAAATGTCCAACAGTATTCTTAACGACGCGCCAGATACTGCAAAGGTTGTCTCCCTTATTTATAGTAATTACGGATATTACCGCTAGGTGTCTCAAACTCACTATATCCGGTTTTTATCTAATCACTGTATGCACGGCGTTATCAACGCCTCCATAAAACAATCAGAGAATAACAAAGCGTCAACAAAACAAATCACTCGCGGGAAATTATAGGCCAGTCAGTCTTACATCATTGGTGTGCAAAACAATGAAACACTCGTAAGGAGTTACTTAGTCAAACACATGAAAACAAACTCACCTTTCTGGGTTCATATCGGGTAGATCGACAACTCTTCAACTCCTTAATGTTTTTGATAAATAGACCATTGCACCTGACAATGGAAATCCTGTCGATTGTATTTATACCGATTTAAAAAAAAAAGTTTGATAACGTACCGCACAAGAGATTAGTTCAAAAACTAAAGGCGAATGGAATACATCATACAGCAGTAAGGTGGATAGAGGACTTCTAACAAGACAGGAAACATCATACAGCAGTAAGGTAGATAGAGGACTTCTAGCAAGACAGGAAACATCATACAGCAGTAAGGTGGATAGAGGACTTCTAACAAGACAGGAAACATCATACAGCAGTAAGGTGGATAGAGGACTTCTAACAAGACAGGAAACATCATACAGCAGTAAGGTGGATAGAGGACTTCTAACAAGACAGGAAACATCATACAGCAGTAAGGTGGATAGAGGACTTCTAACAAGACAGGAAACATCATACAGCAGTAAGGTGGATAGAGGACTTCTAACAAGACAGGAAACATCATACAGCAGTAAGGTGGATAGAGGACTTCTAACAAGACAGGAAACATCATACAGCAGTAAGGTGGATAGAGGACTTCTAACAAGACAGGAAACATCATACAGCAGTAAGGTGGATAGAGGACTTCTAACAAGACAGGAAACATCATACAGCAGTAAGGTGGATAGAGGACTTCTAACAAGACAGGAAACATCATACAGCAGTAAGGTGGATAGAGGACTTCTAACAAGACAGGAAACATCATACAGCAGTAAGGTGGATAGAGGACTTCTAACAAGACAGGAAACATCATACAGCAGTAGGGTGGATAGAGGACTTCTAACAAGACAGGAAACATCATACAGCAGTAAGGTGGATAGAGGACTTCTAACAAGACAGGAAACATCATACAGCAGTAAGGTGGATAGAGGACTTCTAACAAGACAGGAAACATCATACAGCAGTAAGGTGGATAGAGGACTTCTAACAAGACAGGAAACATCATACAGCAGTAAGGTGGATAGAGGACTTCTAACAAGACAGGAAACATCATACAGCAGTAAGGTGGATAGAGGACTTCTAACAAGACAGGAAACATCATACAGCAGTAAGGTGGATAGAGGACTTCTAACAAGACAGGAAACATCATACAGCAGTAAGGTGGATAGAGGACTTCTAACAAGACAGGAAACATCATACAGCAGTAAGGTGGATAGAGGACTTCTAACAAGACAGGAAACATCATACAGCAGTAAGGTGGATAGAGGACTTCTAACAAGACAGGAAACATCATACAGCAGTAAGGTGGATAGAGGACTTCTAACAAGACAGGAAACATCATACAGCAGTAAGGTGGATAGAGGACTTCTAACAAGACAGGAAACAGCAAGTTTTATTAATGGAAATAGCTAAGAATGAAGACCTGTCACGTAGCGTTCCACACGGGTCTGTAAGGTCCGATACTGACATCAATGACATAAACGACCTTCCAGCTAGTCTGAATTCAGAGGCATATTTATTCGCGGATGACACACAGATATACAAAAAGTTTCTCAATGAGACCAAAATGGCGACCATAAAACTTACCCGTAGTCTTCATCAACCTGCACTTGTCGAAGCCCTGTACATGTGCTATAAGTTTTTTCGTCAGCAGCTGTCAATAAATCGATTAACAAGTAAATTTCGGCAAATATGTTGTATTAATTACGACAAGAATGTAGGGAATTTGAATACTTACTTTGACGGGCACTGGTAGCTTATCAATTGGAATGAAACAAGTATCACCCAGGTCCAATTAAACATCAAACAGTTAATATCAACAAATACATATATATAATACAATCATCGCGACATAACAAGATAAAACACTTACATTTACAAAATTGATTTACATAGATTGTAAAGAACCCGTCGGGAAAGGGATATTTTCACAAGCTTAAAGGGACTATATCGACAAAGATCACTGTTAAAAATAACAATTTTAAAAAAATACCTAAAGCTGTTATTATTTTTTTTTTTATTTTACGACCCGTTGCTAATACATAAATTAAATGACGTCACTCATGCGCAGTCTGTGAACAAAAATAACGTGGTGAAGCCATGCGAAGCGATCTTCGTTGCCAGACCATAAACTAGGCCAGCCAGTGGGGTAACACTGAAATGTATATATAGGGCTTGTGGTAGAGTAGCATGGTGTTTTCTTATTTATTTGATAAAGACTATTATTTTGTTTTCAAGTACTTTGTTGCATCCCGAAGTTAAACTTAATTAAAAGGTGGATGAATTTACATAGAGTAATGCCTATCCAGTAAATTATTGATACCTCGTTTGGGCCTCCCCTAGCTTAATTCTTTGCTAACAAACAACATAGTACTACACGCCTGGAAATGCGATTATCGTCTATTTTAGTTTTGAACTTAACTTTGAAGCTTATTTTATCTGTTGAAATAATCCGTGAACTAGATGTGTGCGTACGAAAAGAGAGAAAGCGTGGAATATGTAGGAAAGAAACAACAATGCGTAAATCTCAGCTCACATGTCTTTGTTTACAAACACCTCGGTTTTCATTTCTTTGCTGTAACGGGGAGGGACAGAATTTTCCCTGACAGATCATGTGACCAAAAAGCAGCCGAGAAACTCGAAATTTCACTCCCGTATAATGTGTCATTTATCGAAGTTGATAGTTTGGCCACGCAAATATTTTTATTTTTCGTCGATTTAAGCAACTATTGCACTAATTCCCTGTTTCCTTGCCATAAAATATACGGCAATAGTCCCTTTAAAATGAAAAGATCAGTTTCTGAATCGATGGTTTACCGTAATCAATCAGGGGTTTAATTTGATAAATAAGCAATGCTTTATTGTAAATACCGAAGGGAAATTCACTGTGGACAATGCTTAAATTATTGGGGTTTTTTTAATATCAACTGTAACAACCTTTTGGAACCCTGGATCTTCAGGAATGGATGCTTTCACTTTCGATTGCGGAGGTAAGAATGGCTGGTTTGTGCCTCCAGTTTATCTTATTAGCAGAGTTTGTTGTATATGAAGACCTGTAAGGACTTTGGAACATTGATAGTTCCTGTATGGAAAACTCGGCGTTTCTGGCCCTTTTTGTGTCCATTTGGCTCAGGATTTATTTCCGAACTGAAGGATGCTAGATATTTACCTTCTAGTAGGAACATATGTGTACAAGGTAGATGCAGCAATGGTGTATTCAGTGGGGAAGTAATTTTAAGAACATTTTAAGATGCTGGCTCTTTTTCTATATTTTCGTTGATGGCTTTATCATATCTGGTAATGTGTCAGAGGACCTGCCTTGTAGTGGTATATGGATGCTTAATTTTAGGGTGTATTACCCGGGTATGATGATGGGCTCATCTGTGTGTATTACTCAGATTGTATCTTGAGGGCATGTACATGTATAACCAGAAGTAAGTTATATATACACTTGTGAAGTATGGTATACAGATTGTATTTTAAGGGTATGTATTACCTTCAGAAAATGATGTATTCATATGTGAGGTTTGACTTTATTACTCATACTACCCAGAGTAGTGATATTACATCAAACACGTTTTTGCGTGTATAGATGTCATCATGTGATGCTCTGACAAAAGTACAATTGTGTATTATCACTGACTAATATGTTTTTGTATATAATACATCCATTGTAATGTATTAGCAGATTATATTAAAACTCTGGGTTTAATTGACATGTTTATGTATTATCGAGGTAGAGGTGTAGGGTTAGTTGTTTGATTTGAAAAGAGTTTTTTTTTGGTATATAGTAAAACATCTAACTAGTATACTTATTTTCCTTTTTCATTACAAATTTGTTTTTGTAGACCCATGGGACAGAAATAAAGGAACTTTCCGAACATCTGAAACAATATGTGAAAGCTTACCAGAGATCTTTAACAATTCTAAAGCTGATTCTACTGTATAGAAATATGTTCTTGGTTTCATTAAATGGTCTAATTGGTCTAAAGGAACTGATGTTAGTGCTTTTCCAGTTACACCATTACATTTGTGACTTTTCTGTAGTTTTCTATAGCAAAATGGCACATCTGTACCAGCTCTGACATTTTTATATCGTTAGATGGGCTCACAATTTAGTTGGAGTTGTCTCCTATACTGAAGCTATTTAGCTATAGAGAGATGTATTTGAGGGAGCTGACAGAAAATTAGCCAAACCTGTTGTTAAGAAACATATAATTACAGCTGATATCTTAGCTTGGATATATGATAAAATATATGATGAGAGTAATTTGCTGAACCAGAGAATGATCACTATTTCCTTGCTATGTTATGCAGGTTTCTTGAGAAGTGCAGAAGTATTGAAGTTGATGAGATCTGATGTAAGACTGTCCTCCACCCACATGGAAATATTCATCCAGCAGTCTAAGACTGATGTGTACAAGGGTGGATCTTGGTTGGTGATTGCGAGAACTGGTAACCGATTGTGCCCTGTTAATAATTTAGAGCTTTATTTGAAACTCGCACAGATTACTGATGACAGTGAGGGATCTCTGATTAGCAATGTAACAAAGGGCATTGATAAATACATCCTTCGGAAGGAGAACAAACCACTGCTTTATTCTAGACTGCGGGAATGCTTCATAGAGAACTTCTCTAAGGTTGTCACGGACTTATCCAAATTCGGACTTCATAGCTTTCGTGCTGGAGGGGCGAGTGCTGCAGTGGCTGGAAGTATTCCGGACAGACTATTCAAAAGGCATGGCAGATGACGCTCCGACAGGGCAAAGGATGGTTATGTTGGAGGTATTCCGGACAGACTTTTCAAAAGGCATGGCAGATGACGCTCCGACAGGGCAAAGGATGGTTATGTTGGAGGTATTCCGGACAGACTTTTCAAAAGGCATGGCAGATGACGCTCCGACAGGGCAAAGGATGGTTATGTTAAAGACAGTTTCCTTTCTAGGTTATCAGTGTCGCAAAAACTAGGGCTATGAACTGTTATATTAAGCCTATTATTAGTTTCATGTAATTTCCTGGGTGGAGGATATACAGTCTATTGTAGTTTTATGGGGTTATCGTTATATTATTACTTTGAACATTTGTAAGATTATAGAAATTATTATATCTAACTTGATAGATTCTTGTAATTGTATTGATTCCACCCCGTTCTTTAAATTCAGACCTATAGGTGTTTGTTGTTGCCACCTGTAGTCCAGTCATTTTAGCAAAAAAAACAGGCCGTACCTCAAACTAATTGCAAAAGAATTTATTTTTTGGTTTTTGGAATGTTTATCAATTGTAAAATAACAGGAAAAAAGTCTACATCGATCAATATTTGGGAAATAATTTTTTTAGCCATTTTTATGGTCCAGAAACAAGAAAAATTACATATATAACAGTTTTTGAAGTGAAATATTTAGCTATTTTACAATAATTAACATATGAAATTAATTGTATAGGAAGACCAAATTGGGTAGAGCTCAGAATAACCAAAATTTGTCACCAAAAGCAATCTATCAACGATTAAATCAACTATCAAAATGGCTATTTTTTTGGTTTAATTTAACAATATTGACGTTTTTGCTCATTTTGAATGGAAAAGATAAAAATATCTGACTCTAAACCAACTTAATCTACACTTAGTTGCTGAAACTAAAACATATTTACTAATTTTAATTAATAAGAATTGGTATATTTTTATGTAAACAAATAATATGACACTTCTTAATTGACCAGTTGAACCAATTTGGTGTTATTTCATGCCTACATGAACAATATCCGTATTTCTCTAACAAATATTTTGATAAAAAGAAAAGCAAATGCTTCGAATCAGTTCATATCCTTTCGTGAATTGTTTATTTTGTTAAGAAACAATAAATTTTGCAAGTTCTCTCAAAAAGTATATTCAATAACTGACGGTAAAAACTTCAATTCGTGCATTTTTGCCTGAATACTACAAAAATGGCAAAGTCCATCAATATGAACAACATAAATCATATTTTTTCGAATAAGTCTTATCCGATTTGAATATAATTTTGCCTTAAAACTTATGATTTCATGAGATTAATTTGAAGTTAAAGATTCCTTTACTTTAGTATTTTCTTTAAAAATTAAGTATCCCACCATTCATTTCCATTATCAGAATATGAAAAATCAATTTATTTAAAGTTGACATCAATCATAAATTTAAATTTACTTTTATCCAGAAGGCTACGTCATGGTGGTAATTACTGCCAAATTATTTCAAAATCCAGGAAAAAACAAGAAATATATTCACAATTTTGTTGTTGAAAAACGTGGACTTAGCCAATTTTAGTGTCAAGTCAAATTTGCACCAAATGTGGTTTTCATCTACATAATTTTTAAGTAATATAATGGAGGTATCTTGTCAAATGTTTTATTATTTGTTAAGAATAACTTGCATGGAAAATAGTTTAATGCACATTTCAGCATATGCTGAAGGTTTTTTTTAAATATTGTTCACATAAATCGATGAATCATTCAATTTTATTAAAAATCAGCTCCAAATCAGACCAACAGACAAACTTTGAGCAGCCATTTAATTTAAAAGGTGTAAGTTAAATAAATCATTTTCTGAAATTTAAATAAGCAAACTATATGTGAATACATTCTCATAAAACAAGAATCAATAGTGACGTTGATTGATTGAGTAATCTTTCTTAAAAATCCAACACAAGCTGAAATATTGATAAATTGACAACATTTTAGTGATTTTCAAGGTGTCATAACTTTTTTCGTAAAACCATTCAAACTGTTTTGTTATTGATTTTTTATTGTACAACAAACAGGCTTGTCATACAATGCTTTTTAGTTATCCTGTATTACACCTGATGTTGATATTTGGGTTAAAAAATGGTCCATCAAGTAATTTTTTTATATTTTTCCGATTTTTTAGGGATAGAAAAAACTATTTTCCTCAATTTTGATTAATGTTGACTTTTTTTCTGTTACAATGTATACTAAAACCTGTATGAAAAACCAAAAATAAATTCTTTTTCAATTAGTTTGAGGTAAAATCATAAAATGACTGGACTACTGGGGGGTGGGTCATTGGAGAAATCATATTTCGCGCGGTTGACTACAAGGAACACCTGTATGAGCATGACAGGCACGTGTAGATGGTGAGCTAGCATGTCATTTCAGGACAACGCATCAATCAGTGCGGACGGTTGAATTTCTTTTCAATTACATTGTAATTTACAATTTGTCCATTTTCAGGTTATTTTTGTACATCTTTTAGGATGAAAATCTATTAGAAGGATTTTGCTTTGCTTGTTTACCTGTATTAAATATGGTAATTACTGGTACAGAGGCCGGTGCGTTGTGAACAGCCTATAGGTGTTTGTTGTTGCCATATGGGGGTGGGTCATTGGAAAATATGACTACCGTAGCCTAGTTTGCCAACAGGGGCCTAAGAACTCGTTACACTTACGGCGTAGTTTTCTAATCTAAACTAGGTTTCCAGGGTTTTTAAGGACTAGGTACAGCCATATAGGTTGTTACCAGGTTGGGAATGGTAATAATGAAATTTCAAGATTTCTTATATAGTATATACAACATTTGATATAGCTCCCTATCTAGTTTACATAAGCCACCCTAAAGCGCTTTACAGTACATAGATAAGCAATTCTTATACAATCAATACAATTAACACATTCAGTTCTACACTGTATCATATACAATTCTGAGGAGTTTGCAGGAGCTGCCTTATCAGGCGCTAACTACTTGTCCTTACCACCTGGCTAATATCTCCCTATGTGTGTGTATGTACATTTTGTATGCGTGTGTGCTAGAGATGAATTCATTTCCTTTCAATAAATGGCATAAGCTTTATCCCATTATGTTTAATATACATATGAAATGCATTTCAGCCCCAAAAATGATAAACGATCTGTATTTCCAAAAAAAACCAAAAAAAAACAGTAGATAATATCCAAATGGCAGTGCGCAAATATGTTTCATATAGTTATGATAGCCTAGTGATAAACTTTCAATATTCTCTGTTAATCAGGGTATCAGGGAAAAATACACAAGTATTCCCTCTAAAAAAATGTCTTCCATTGTATGCTATTTTCAGTTCAGGTAAAGTAGTTACCTGTACCTATTGGAGGTAATATAGGGACATTTTTTTTATATTTTGACGGTGCATTTCTCGTGTGAATGTTTGTTTTGTGTCAAACAAATGTGTAAAATAAAAATAAAAATATCGACATGATTAAGGCGACAGAACTAGTCCAAAAAGATTATCCAGCGTCGCGTTAACCTTGTTCTTTATTAGCCAAAAGCCCTTAGGTTTATAGGTACATACAGGAGAATGACATCACAATATACAGACAACATAGTTCAATAATGCACATACAAGTATAACAGTACTTATTTAACACATTAATAGTTATGGAACATCACAATATGTAAAATATGATAAGCGTCTCTTACAAGCTAAATACAAATATTTCCCTAAATTGGATAAATCTCTAACATTTTGCGTGCTCAGTAGTTGTATTAATTTAAAGATGGAGGGTTTTCTGTAATAATAAATTTTCAATAATCTGCCTCGTAAATCGCTATAACAACGGCAAATCAAGATAAAATGAAATTCGTCTTCTATATCTCTCAAATTACATTTGTTACAAATCCTGTTTCTACGAATGACGTTATGAAGTCTTCCAGTTTCTATATTTAGTTTATGAGACGATATCCTAAATTTAGCTAATATTTGTTTGTATTTACTTTCAATAGGTTTAATTAAATAAAATTGTATACAATGACTATCTATCAAGTGTTGATATAATAACCCTTTAGGTGAAGCTGTAATTTTTTATATGTTCTGTCTGGAAATATCAATCAATCTCTGTTCTATTATTTTAAAAGACATATCAAATGGTAATGTAGTGTCAAACATATAATTAAGTCCTAAGGTTTCTAGCTCATTCTTAATATTTCTTACCCACAAATCATTCTCACTCACACACTCATCGCAACATGTTTTCAAAATCAAATTATCCGACTATTTTAATTTCAGCCAATATTTTAACACTTATAACTTTCTACTTACACACAAAGGTAACCTTCCTAGCCCAGAGTATATAATATATCATTACATGAAGTTTTTCTTACTTTCAACATTTTCTTACAAAAGTTTAAGTGAACGCTTTCTACATCCGGGGCTTTATGAAACCCCCATATTTCAGATGCATAACCAAGTATACTCTTAACATGTGAATCGAAAATAGAACAATAAGTTTCTACATTTAAACAATGGTTTCTTAATAATGAAAATAATGAAATTAAAGATTTTTTCCCTAGTTCAGCAACACGTTTCTGTGTTTTAAAATACTTTCCATTATAATTAAACAACATTTAATATTCCTAAATAATTGAAACTACCGACAATTTCTACAGTATTGTTATTATATACCCATGTTTCATTACTTCTTATATTGCGTCGCGGTAACCGTTAGTAAACCGTAAATAATAACAAAATTTATGTTTATGATGCGATTATCTAATTAATAATTAGTTAGGGAAATGTATTTTGATACCCAACTGCCACACATGTTTACATTGGCAACGATTACCGCTAGCGATGTTTGACAGGTGCGAAGCCGGGGCCGAATCGATATAATCAGCGACTTAGTACTCTCCGATCCGCGCTTAAGTGTATAATGCATACGAAGTTCACTAGAAATTATATAACAATGGTTAACCTTTGTTAACTTTTCTTTAAAAATCATTAATTACCTAAAAACCTGCTGGAAGTGCCGAAGAACTTCGTATCATGTGATGTATAATGTAGATTCGCCAAAAAAGGAAAACTGGCAACCTCTAAAAACAATTAATCGTGATAGGAAAGCACTTTGTTGCTTTATAACCGCTAACCGAGTAACATTTGCTTTTAATGCATCTTCAATCCAATCTAAATGTTAATCTTGTCATTGTTTCACCGTCCCTCCAAATCTCAAATGTAAGTCGGCGTATGGATATCAAAACAAGTACACAGTTCAAAATGGTGGACAGGGGAGTATATTTCGCTACATGCAACGGAAAGATGTTTGATTTAAAAGATCTGACAAACTGTCATAACTCGTCATACAGCATACGGTAAGATATTTGATTTGGCTATGTGGCGAGCCACATGATTTTGACGATCGCCGATGAAAATTTCTAAAGTTTGATCCTGATACAATGGATGTCCAGAATGTGACCTAAGTTGTCGTTCTTGTGACGACTAGGGTTCTCTCTCTTCTTCCGCGGTTCTCAAGTGAAAGTTCTATCTATTCAAAAAACGAAGGCTCGTCTATCATTCTGTGTATATTAAAGGAACAAAACATGATTTTCAATGTTTTTACTGTATTATCTTTCGCAGTATTCTGCAAACGTGCAAGCATTTTTAGGCATTATAACACGAAATATCAGAAAACACCACCGAACGTATCGAAATATGGTTCAAATCATCGATTTTCCATCACAAAATGTACTTTGTTGTCTATTTTGGTAATGTATTTTGCAGTATTTAGTAAAATAACAAGTTTCGGTAAAACGCTTCCGCCATATTGAATTGTCCTGTACCTAGTCATTAATGCTTTGGGGAAGGTCAGATTAGGCTGCTTTTTATCAAAAGTTGATTTAAAAATACTCTAAAAACGTCAAAACCTAGCTCCAACGAATCATAAAGTCACTTCCTCTATACAGGGGTAAGATATAGCTAGGTGGAGCTATTACACGATAAAGTCACTTCCTCTATACAGGGGTAAGATATAGCTAGGTGGAGCTATTACACCATAAAGTCACTTCCTCTATACAGGGGTAAGATATAGCTAGGTGGAGCTATTCCACACTAAAGTCACTTCCTCTATACAGGGGTAAAATATAGCTAGGTGGAGCTATTACACCATAAAGTCACTTCCTCTATACAGGGGTAAGATATAGCTAGGTGGAGCTATTCCACCATAAAGTCACTTCCTCTATACAGGGGTAAGATATAGCTAGGTGGAGCTATTACACCATAAAGTCACTTCCTCTATACAGGGGTAAGATATAGCTAGGTGGAGCTATTACACCATAAAGTCACTTCCTCTATACAGGGGTAAGATATAGCTAGGTGGAGCTATTACACCATAAAGTCACTTCCTCTATACAGGGGTAAGATATAGCTAGGTGGAACTATTACACCATAAAGTCACTTCCTCTATACAGGGGTAAGATATAGCTAGGTGGAGCTATTCCACACTAAGGTCACTTCCTCTATACAGGGGTAAGATATAGCTAGGTGGAGCTAGTACACACTAAAGTCACTTCCTCTATACAGGGGTAAGATATAGCTAGGTGGAGCTATTACACAATAAAGTCACTTCCTCTATACAGGGGTAAGATATAGCTAGGTGGAGCTATTACACACTAAAGTCACTTCCTCTATACAGGGGTAAGATATAGCTAGGTGGAGCTATTACTTCATAAAGTCACCTTCTCTATACAGGGGTAAGATATAGCTAGGTGGAGCTATTACACAATAAAGTCACTTCCTCTATACAGGGGTAAGATATAGCTAGGTGGAGCTATTACACACTAAAGTCACTTCCTCTATACAGGGGTAAAATATAGCTAGGTGGAGCTATTACACCATAAAGTCACTTCCTCTATACAGGGGTAAGATATAGCTAGGTGGAGCTAGTACACACTAAAGTCACTTCCTCTATACAGGGGTAAGATATAGCTAGGTGGAGCTATTACTTCATAAAGTCACTTCCTCTATACAGGGGTAAGATATAGCTAGGTGGAGCTATTACACAATAAAGTCACTTCCTCTATACAGGGATAAGATATAGCTAGGTGGAGCTATTACACACTAAAGTCACTTCCTCTATACAGGGGTAAAATATAGCTAGGTGGAGCTATTACACCATAAAGTCACTTCCTCTATACAGGGATAAGATATAGCTAGGTGGAGCTATTACACACTAAAGTCACTTCATCTATACAGGGGTAAGATATAGCTAGGTGGAGCTAATATACCATAAAGTCACTTCCTCTATACAGGGGTAAGATATAGCTAGGTGGAGCTATTACACCATAAAGTCACTTCCTCTATACAGGGGTAAGATATAGCTAGGTGGAGCTATTCCACACTAAAGTCACTTCCTCTATACAGGAGTAAGATATAGCTAGGTGGAGCTATTACACCATAAAGTCACTTCATCTATACAGGGATAAGAAATAGCTAGGTGGAGCCATTCCACACTAAAGTCACTTCCTCTTTACAGGGGTAAGATATAGCTAGGTGGAGCTATTACACCATAAAGTCACTTCCTCTATACAGGGGTAAGATATAGCTAGGTGGAGCTATTCCACCATAAAGTCACTTCCTCTATACAGGGGTAAGATATAGCTAGGTGGAGCTATTACACACTAAAGTCACTTCCTCTATACAGGGGTAGGATATAGCTAGGTGGAGCTATTACACACTAAAGTCACTTCCTCTATACAGGGGTAAGATATAGCTAGGTGGAGCTAGTACACACTAAAGTCACTTCCTCTATACAGGGGTAAGATATAGCTAGGTGGAGCTATTAAACCATAACGTCACTTCCTCTATACAGGGGTAATATATAGCTAGGTGGAGCTAATATACCATAAAGTCACTTCCTCTATACAGGGGTAAGATATAGCTAGGTGGAGCTATTACACCATAAAGTCACTTCCTCTATACAGGGGTAAGATATAGCTAGGTGGAGCTATTCCACACTAAAGTCACTTCCTCTATACAGGAGTAAGATATAGCTAGGTGGAGCTATTACACCATAAAGTCACTTCATCTATACAGGGATAAGATATAGCTAGGTGGAGCCATTCCACACTAAAGTCACTTCCTCTTTACAGGGGTAAGATATAGCTAGGTGGAGCTATTACACCATAAAGTCACTTCCTCTATACAGGGGTAAGATATAGCTAGGTGGAGCTATTCCACCATAAAGTCACTTCCTCTATACAGGGATAAGATATAGCTAGGTGGAGCTATTACACACTAAAGTCACTTCCTCTATACAGGGGTAGGATATAGCTAGGTGGAGCTATTACACACTAAAGTCACTTCCTCTATACAGGGGTAAGATATAGCTAGGTGGAGCTAGTACACACTAAAGTCACTTCCTCTATACAGGGGTAAGATATAGCTAGGTGGAGCTATTAAACCATAACGTCACTTCCTCTATACAGGGGTAAGATATAGCTAGATGGAGCTATTACACACTAAAGTCACTTCCTCTATACAGGGGTAAGATATAGCTAGGTGGAGCTTTTACACCATAAAGTCACTTCCTCTATACAGGGGTAAGATATAGCTAGGTGGAGCTATTCCACCATAAAGTCACTTCCTCTATACAGGGGTAAGATATAGCTAGGTGGATCTATTACACCATAAAGTCACTTCCTCTATACAGGGGTAAGATATAGCTAGGTGGAGCTATTCCACACTAAAGTCACTTCCTCTATACAGGGGTAAGATATAGCTAGGTGGAGCTATTACACTATAAAGTCACTTCCTCTATACAGGGGTAAGATATAGCTAGGTGGAGCTATTCCACACTAAAGTCACTTCCTCTATACAGGGGTAAGATATAGCTAGGTGGAGCTATTACACTATAAAGTCACTTCCTCTATACAGGGGTAAGATATAGCTAGGTGGAGCTATTCCACCATAAAGTCTCTTCCTCTATACAGGGGTAAGATATAGCTAGGTGGAGCTATTCCACCATAAAGTCACTTCCTCTATACAGGGGTAAGATATAGCTAGGTGGAGCTATTACACACTAAAGTCACTTCCTCTATACAGGGGTAAGATATAGCTAAGTGGAGCTATTACACCATAAAGTCACTTCCTCTATACAGGGGTAAGATATAGCTAGGTGGAGCTATTACACCATAAAGTCACTTCCTCTATACAGGGGTAAGATATAGCTAGGTGGAGCTAGTACACCATAAAGTCACTTCCTCTATACAGGGGTAAGATATAGCTAGGTGGAGCTAGTACACCATAAAGTCACTTCCTCTATACAGGGGTAAGATATAGCTAGGTGGAGCTATTACACACTAAAGTCACTTCCTCTATACAGGGGTAAGATATAGCTAGGTGGAGCTATTCCACACTAAAGTCACTTCCTCTATACAGGGGTAAGATATAGCTAGGTTGAGCTAGACCACCATAAAGTCACTTCCTCTATACAGAGGTAAGATATAGCTAGGTGGAGCTATTCCACCATAAAGTCACTTCCTCTATACAGGGGGTAAGATATAGCTAGGTGGAGCTATTACACACTAAAGTCACTTCCTCTATACAGGGGTAAGATATAGCTAGGTGGAGCTAGTACACACTAAAGTCACTTCCTCTATACAGGGGTAAGATATAGCTAGGTGGAGCTATTACACCATAAAGTCACTTACTCTATACAGGGGTAAGATATAGCTAGGTGGAGCTTGTACACACTAAAGTCACTTCCTCTATACAGGGGTAAGATATAGCTAGGTGGAGCTATTACCCCATAAAGTCACTTCCTCTATACAGGGGTAAGATATAGCTAGGTGGAGCTATTACACCATAAAGTCACTTCCTCTTTACAGGGGCAAGATATAGCTAGGTGGAGCTAGTACACCATAAAGTCACTTCCTCTATACAGGGGTAAGATATAGCTAGGTGGAGCTAGTACACACTAAAGTCACTTCCTCTATACAGGGGTAAGATATAGCTAGGTGGAGCTATCACACGATAAAGTCACTTCCTCTATACAGGGGTAAGATATAGCTAGGTGGAGCTAGTACACACTAAAGTCACTTCCTCTATACAGGGGTAAGACATAGCTAGGTGGAGATATTACACCATAAAGTCACTTCCTCTATACAGGGGTAAGATATAGCTAGGTGGAGCTATTACACCATAAGTCACTTCCTCTATACAGGGGTAAGATATAGCTAGGTGGAGCTATTACACCATAAAGTCACTTCCTCTATACAGGGGTAAGATATAGCTAGGTGGAGCTAGTACACACTAAAGTCACTTCCTCTATACAGGGGTAAGATATAGCTAGGTGGAGCTATTACACCATAAAGTCACTTCCTCTATACAGGGGTAAGATTTAGCTAGGTGGAGCTATTACACACTAAAGTCACTTCCTCTATACAGGGGTAAGATATAGCTAGGTGGAGCTATTACACACTAAAGTCACTTCCTCTATACAGGGGTAAGATATAGCTAGGTGGAGCTATTACACACTAAAGTCACTTCCTCTATACAGGGGTAAAATATAGCTAGGTGGAGCTATTACACCATAAAGTCACTTCCTCTATACAGGGGTAAGATATAGCTAGGTGGAGCTATTACACCATTTCTCAGCGACAATCTAGTCATGATCACCTTTTAAAGTGTGTAAGTTGTTCAAAACAGATTTATCTTGTTTGGTACGGTTGATTTGCAGTAAAACACAAGAGCAGCAAAGATACTTTCCATTTTTAACACACACTGTTTGGTATATCGTCAGCTTTATATACACAACTCAAGGGAATAGAAAGAGGTAATAAGAAATATAATAGACGATAGTTTAATAGCGTCAATGTGTAGTGATAATCTACAGGTACACATATAAATGGCAATGGTTTGATATCATTGATTACGTTTAACTATTTAACTGTTACATACATTTTGTGTGGGTTAGCATCAATTTTTGGTTAGATAATTGATAGTCTGACTAGAAGAACGGCGCTGTGGTGTTCAATCGTCACAATCGGTGGTGCTGAGAGGGCTGGAGCACTGTTCCGTAGTAGCCGATTTGTATGTGACGGGTAAAGACGCTGGAGACCACGCTCTCGGTCGTAGCATGATGTCGTAGATTGAAAGGCTTTCAGATAAAACGCAAGGGAATATAAACACGAAACGCTCTCGTGATAGTTCACTGTCATAGACATCAACCTCCTCTCGTCAATTCATCGAAAAATGGGAAATGCAATATATGAATGAACAAAATTGTTTCCGTCTCGGTTGTTTGGAAACTTTCTTCATTAGAGACATTTGTATCAACTTTCCTTCTATTTCTTAAAATGGCAGTTATGAATTATTCTACCGATGGCTGTGTAAATTGTAATTTGTCCAAAGTGCCCAAGGATTACCTAGATGCTACAGCAAGTTCAGGTAATACGTCGACATTCTATACGTACGATTACGACTACGGTGACTACTCGCTACCCCTAAATGAAGTGGTGCCAGTGGCCCTAGTGTACGGCGCTACTCTAGTGCTGGGCATTGTCGGAAATATACTGGTCATCTTCTCTGTGACTCGTTTTCAAAGACTGAAAACGATTACAAATACATTTTTGGTCAGTCTGGCTTCCGCTGACCTTCTTGTCATCATTGTGTGCGTCCCAACAAAGGTAAGCCATCTTAGTTAATTGTCCCTATACAGGTTAACCTCTTGCCAAACTGTTATTATGTATGGAACGACTGTACAAATATAAGTAACCGTTTATAGATTTAGTTCGTAGTCGTCGAGTATGTCACTAAGAAGGTAAAACAAAAGTACATAATAAACTGCCTTATATGTCCACAACGGGGTAGTGGCCAGAGATACACTGTTCCTCTTTCTTTTTGTGTTCTCACGAAGGTAAACCTATGATTTATTACTTATCACCGAATGTGTTCTCACGAAGTTAAACCTATGATTTATTATTTATCACCGAATGTGTTCTCACGAAGGTAAACCTATGATTTATTACTTATCACCGAATGTGTTCTCACGAAGTTAAACCTATGATTTGTTATTTATCACCGAATGTGTTCTCACGAAGGTAAACCTATGATTTATTACTTATCACCGAATGTGTTCTCACGAAGTTAAACCTATGATTTGTTATTTATCACCGAATGTGTTCTCACGAAGGTAAACCTATGATTTATTACTTATCACCGAATGTGTTCTCACGAAGGTAAACCTATGATTTGTTATTTATCACCGAATGTGTTCTCACGAAGGTAATGCATATTTATTATTTATCACCGAATATGTTCTCACGAAGGTAAACCTATGATGTATTATTTATCGCCGAATGTGTTCTCACGAAGGTAAACCTATGATGTGTTATTTATCACCAAATGTGTTCTCACGAAGGTAAACCTATGATTTGTTCTTTATCGCCGAATGTGTTCACGAAGGTAAACCTATGATGTATTATTTATCGCCGAATGTGTTCTCACGAAGGTAAACCTATGATGTGTTATTTATCACCAAATGTGATCTCACGAAGGTAAACCTATGATTTATTATTCATCGCCGAATGTGTTCTCACGAAGGTAAACCTATGATGTGTTATTTATCACCAAATATGTTCTCACGAAGGTAAACCTATGATGTATTATTTATCACTAAATGTGTTCTCACGAAGGTAAAGCAATAGTATATTATTTATCCTCACGAAGGTAAAGCAATAGTATATTATTTATCCTCACGAAGGTAAAGCAATGGTATATTGTTTATCCTCACGAAGGTAAAGCAATGGTATATTGTTTATCACAGAATGTGTACTCACGAAGGTAAAGCAATGGTATATTATTTATCCTCACAAAGGTAAAGCAATGGTATATTAATTATCCTCACGAAGGTAAAGCAATGGTATATTGTTTATCCCTGAATGTGTTTTTATACAGATACAGATAAAACTATGATACACTGTATTTTATGACATTGTTACCTATATAAATAAGGTATCTTGAAGGCAAAACAGGGATATACCGGGTATTATTTATCTGCGTATGTCTACTCTGACAGGACTGTAGACAGCAGTATAGAGTATTCAATTACCAATACCGTGAATCAACCATTTCATTTTGTAAATCTCTTGATTATTCCTGGAGTTTAATACTTTTTTGTGTGTTTACACCACGCAATCTTATAAATGTTTTCCTAAAAATATGCTCTCATATTTTGATCGTCTGATTTAAACCATATTTAAAATCCTTTACAATTGGAGTTATCAAAGTACACGCGGCGCTATATATACAACCTGTAGACATTGGAGTGTCTGTACCTGATCAAGGGAACAATGTGCTATTGAAAATAATTATCTTTATAAGATCTAGTTTCTTGATGTTTTGGTTCTGTAGTAAGACGTGTTTGTCGGGGTTGTAACAGACTGTTATATAACACGATGCAGCTAGCAGTTGGGCTGATCTGCACGGTTCCACTAGCTTTCATCTTTTCGTTAAGGCTTAGTTTAAACGTATTCTGTAGCTGAAAAGCAATGTGATTAGCACACTTTATGAAAGATGAAAAGGCTTAGGTTGCTACACGAATGATGGGCCAGAATTTTCTATTTGTTTTAAAGTTCGAGTGTTTATTTCGCAAGTGACGTGAAAATGAGAAACTCGCGAAAAAGACCAATAATATACTTTATGTTCATGTGTAGAACTGCTTTTGATACCTATGCTACCAGTGAAGTGTAACATCGGGGGGGGGGGGGGGGGGGGGGACCAATCACCAGTGAAGTCTAACATCTGGGGGGCACCAATCACCAGTGAAGTGTAACATCTGGGGGCACCAATCACCAGTGTAGTGTAACATCTGGGGGGCACCAATCACCAGTGTAGTGTAACATCGGGGGGGGGGGCACCAATCACCAGTGTAGCGTAACATCTGGGGGGCACCAATCGCCAGTGTAGCGTAACATCTGGGGGGCACCAATCACCAGTGTAGTGTAACATCTGGGAGGGGGGATGGGGCACCAATCACCAGTGTAGCGTAACATCTGGGGGGCACCAATCGCCAGTGTAGCGTAACATCTGGGGGGCACCAATCACCAGTGAAGTGTAACATCTGGGAGGGGCACCAATCACCAGTGTAGCGTAACATCTGGGAGGGGCATCAATCACCAGTGTAGTGTAACATGGGGGGGGGGGCACCAATCACCAGTGTAGCGTAACATCTGGGGGGGCACCAATCACCAGTGTAGTGTAACATCTGGGAGGCACCAACCACCAGTGTAGTGTAACATCGGGGGGGGGGGGGGGGGGCACCAATCCCCAGTGTAGCGTAACATCTGGGGGGCACCAATCACAAGTGAAGTGTAACATCTGGGGGAGGCACCAATCACCAGTGTAGCGTAACATCTGGGGGGGGGGAGGGAGCACCAGTGTAGTGTAACATCTGGGGGGGGGACACCAATCACCAGTGTAGTGTAACATCTGGGGGGCACCAATCACCAGTATAGTGTAACATCTGGGGGGGAACCAATCACCAGTGTAGCTTAACATCTGGGGGGCACCAATTACCAGTGTAGTGTAACATCTGGGGGGCACCAATCACCAGTGTAGCGTAACATCTGGAGGGCACCAATCAACAGTGTAGTGTAACATCTGGGGGGCACCAATCACAAGTGTAGTGTACATCGGGGGGGGGGGGGGCACCAATTACCACTGTAGTGTAACATCTGGGGGGCACCAATCACCAGTGTAGTGTAACATCTGGGGGCACCAATCACCAGTGTAGCGTAACATCTGGGGGGCACCAATCACCAGTGTAGTGTAACATCTGGGGGGCACCAATCACCAGTGTAGCGTGACATCTGGGGGGCACCAATCACCAGTGTAGCGTAACATCTGGGGGGCACCAATCACCAGTGTAGCGTGACATCTGGGGGGCACCAATCACCAGTGTAGCGTAAAATCTGGGGGGCACCAATCACCAGTGTAGTGTAACATCGGGGGGGGGCTCTAATCACCAGTGTAGTGTTACATATGGGGGGGGGGGGGCACCAATCACCAGTGTAGTGTAAAATCTGGGAGGGGGCACCAATCACCAGTGTGGCGTAACATCTGGGGGGGGGGCACCAATCACCAGTGTGGCGTAACATCTGGGGTGCACCAATCACCAGTGTGGCGTAACATCTGGGGGGCACCAATCACCAGTGTAACGTAACATCTGGGGGGGAACCAATCACCAGGTTGGTGTAACATCTGGGGGGGAACCAATCACCAGTGTGGCGTAACATCTGGGGGGGAACCAATCACCAGTGTAACGTAACATCTGGGGGGGCACCAATCACCAGTGTGGCGTAACATATGGGGGGGACACCAATCACCAGTGTGGCGTAACATCTGGGGGGGGGGCACCAATCACCAGTGTGGCGTAACATCTGGGGGGGGGGGGCACCAATCACCAGTGTGGCGTAACATCTGGGGGGGGGAGGCATCAATCACCAGTGTGGCGTAACATCTGGGGGGGGGGCACCAATCACCAGTGTGGCGTAACATCTGGGGGGGAACCAATCACCAGTGTAACGTAACATCTGGGGGGGGGGCACCAATCACCAGTGTAACGTAACATCTGGGGGGGCACCAATCACCAGTGTGGCGTAACATATGGGGGGGACACCAATCACCAGTGTGGCGTAACATCTGGGGGGGGCACCAATCACCAGTGTGGCGTAACATCTGGGGGGGGGGGCACCAATCACCAGTGTGGCGTAACATATGGGGGGGGCACCAATCACCAGTGTGGCGTAACATCTGGGGGGGCACCAATCACCAGTGTGGCGTAACATCTGGGGGGGGGGGAGGCATCAATCACCAGTGTGGCGTAACATCTGGGGGGCACCAATCACCAGTGTGGCGTAACATCTGGGGGGGCACCAATCACCAGTGTGGCGTAACATATGGGGGGGGGGGGGCACCAATCACCAGTGTGGCGTAACATCTGGGGGGGGGGCACCAATCACCAGTGTGGCGTAACATCTGGGGGGGGCACCAATCACCAGTGTGGCGTAACATCTGGGGGGGGGCACCAATCACCAGTGTGGCGTAACATCTGGGGGGCACCAATCACCAGTGTGGCGTAACATCTGGGGGGGGGCACCAATCACCAGTGTGGCGTAACATATGGGGGGGGCACCAATCACCAGTGTGGCGTAACATCTGGGGGGGGCACCAATCACCAGTGTGGCGTAACATCTGGGGGGGGGGGGCACCAATCACCAGTGTGGCGTAACATATGGGGGGGGGCACCAATCACCAGTGTGGCGTAACATCTGGGGGGGGCACCAATCACCAGTGTGGCGTAACATACGGGGGGGGGGCACCAATCACCAGTGTGGCGTAACATCTGGGGGGGGGGCACCAATCACCAGTGTGGCGTAACATCTGGGGGGGGGCACCAATCACCAGTGTGGCGTAACATCTGGGGGGGCACCAATCACCAGTGTGGCGTAACATCTGGGGGGGGCACCAATCACCAGTGTGGCGTAACATATGGGGGGGGGGGGGCACCAATCACCAGTGTGGCGTAACATCTGGGGGGGAACCAATCACCAGTGTGGCGTAACATCTGGGGGGGGGAGGCACCAATCAACAGTGTGGCGTAACATATGGGGGGGAACCAATCACCAGTGTGGCGTAACATCTGGGGGGGGGAGGCACCAATCAACAGTGTGGCGTAACATATGGGGGGGGGCACCAATCACCAGTGTAACGTAACATCTGGGGGGCACCAATCATCAGTGTGGCGTAACATCTTGGGGGGAACCAATCACCAGTGTGGCGTAACATCTGGGGGGGGGGGGGGCGGGAACCAATCACCAGTGTGGCGTAACATCTGGGGGGGAACCAATCACCAGTGTGGCGTAACATCTGGGTGGGAACAAATCACCAGTGTGGCGTAACATCTGGGGGGGAACCAATCACCAGTGTGGCGTAACATCTGGGTGGGAACCAATCACCAGTGTGGCGTAACATCTGGGGGGGAACCAATCACCAGTGTAACGTAACATCTGGGGGGGGGGGGGCACCAATCACCAGTGTGGCGTAACATATGGGGGGGGGCACCAATCAACAGTGTGGCGTAACATATGGGGGGGGGGGCACCAATCACCAGTGTAACGTAACATCTGGGGGGGCACCAATCACCAGTGTAACGTAACATCTGGGGGGGGGGCACCAATCACCAGTGTGGCGTAACATATGGGGGGCACCAATCACCAGTGTAGCGTAACATCTGGGGGGGGGGCAACAATCACCAGTGTAGCGTAACATCGGGGGAATGGGGGGCACCAATCACCAGTGTAGCGTAACATCTGGGAGGGGCACCAATCACCAGTGTAGCGTAACATCTGGGGGGGGGGCACCAATCACCAGTGTAGCGTAACATCTGGGAGGGGCACCAATCACCAGTGTAGCGTAACATCACGGGGTGGGGAGCATCAATCACCAGTGTGGCGTAACATCTGGGAGGGGCACCAATCACCAGTGTAGCGTAACATCTTGGGGGGGGCCACCAATCACCAGTGTAGCGTAACATCGGGGGAATGGGGGGCACCAATCACCAGTGTAGCGTAACATTTTTGGGGGCACCAATCATCAGTGTGGCGTAACATCTTGGGGGGAACCAATCACCAGTGTGGCGTAACATCTGGGGGGGAACCAATCACCAGTGTGGCGTAACATCTGGGGGGGAACCAATCACCAGTGTGGCGTAACATCAGGGGGGGAACCAATCACCAGTGTGGCGTAACATCTGGGTGGGAACCAATCACCAGTGTGGCGTAACATCTGGGGGGGAACCAATCACCAGTATGGCGTAACATCTGGGGGGGAACCAATCACCAGTGTAACGTAACATCTGGGGGGGGGGCACCAATCACCAGTGTGGCGTAACATATGGGGGGGGGGGGCACCAATCAACAGTGTGGCGTAACATATGGGGGGGGGGGCACCAATCACCAGTGTAACGTAACATCTGGGGGGGCACCAATCACCAGTGTAACGTAACATCTGGGGGGGGGCACCAATCACCAGTGTGGCGTAACATATGGGGGGCACCAATCACCAGTGTAGCGTAACATCTGGGGGGGGGGGCAACAATCACCAGTGTAGCGTAACATCGGGGGAATGGGGGGCACCAATCACCAGTGTAGCGTAACATCTGGGAGGGGCACCAATCACCAGTGTAGCGTAACATCTGGGGGGGGGGCACCAATCACCAGTGTAGCGTAACATCTGGGAGGGGCACCAATCACCAGTGTAGCGTAACATCACGGGGTGGGGAGCATCAATCACCAGTGTGGCGTAACATCTGGGAGGGGCACCAATCACCAGTGTAGCGTAACATCTTGGGGGGGGCCACCAATCACCAGTGTAGCGTAACATCGGGGGAATGGGGGGCACCAATCACCAGTGTAGCGTAACATTTTTGGGGGCACCAATCATCAGTGTGGCGTAACATCTTGGGGGGAACCAATCACCAGTGTGGCGTAACATCTGGGGGGGAACCAATCACCAGTGTGGCGTAACATCTGGGGGGGAACCAATCACCAGTGTGGCGTAACATCAGGGGGGGAACCAATCACCAGTGTGGCGTAACATCTGGGTGGGAACCAATCACCAGTGTGGCGTAACATCTGGGGGGGAACCAATCACCAGTATGGCGTAACATCTGGGTGGGAACCAATCACCAGTGTGGCGTAACATCTGGGGGGGGCACCAATCACCAGTGTGGCGTAACATCTGGGGGGGGGAGGCATCAATCATCAGTGTGGCGTAACATCTGGGGGGGGCACCAATCAACAGTGTGGCGTAACATATGGGGGGGCACCAATCACCAGTGTAACGTAACATCTGGGGGGGGGCACCAATCACCAGTGTGGCGTAACATATGGGGGGCACCAATCACCAGTGTAGCGTAACATCTGGGGGGGGGGCAACAATCACCAGTGTAGCGTAACATCGGGGGAATGGGGGGCACCAATCACCAGTGTAGCGTAACATCTGGGAGGGGCACCAATCACCAGTGTAGCGTAACATCTGGGGGGGGCACCAATCACCAGTGTAGCGTTACATCTGGGAGGGGCACCAATCACCAGTGTAGCGTCACATCAGGGGGTTGGGAGCATCAATCACCAGTGTGGCGTAACATCTGGGAGGGGCACCAATCACCAGTGTAGCGTAACATCTTGGGGGGGGGGGGCCACCAATCACCAGTGTAGCGTAACATCGGGGGAATGGGGGGCACCAATCACCAGTGTAGCGAAACATCAGGGGGTGGGGAGCATCAATCACCAGTGTAGCGTAACATCTGGGGGTGGGGAGCATCAATCACCAGTGTGGCGTAACATCTGGGAGGGGCACCAATCACCAGTGTAGCGTAACATCTTGGGGGTGGTGGGCACCAATCACCAGTGTGGCGTAACATCTGGGAGGGACACCAATCACCAGTGTGGCGTAACATCTGGGAGGGGCACCAATCACCAGTGTAGCGTAACATCTGGGAGGGGCACCAATCACCAGTGTGGCGTAACATCTGGGAGGGGCACCAATCACCAGTGTAGCGTAACATCTGGGGGGGGGGCACCAATCACCAGTATAGCGTAACATCTGGGGGGACACCAATCACCAGTGTAGCGTAACATCTGGGGGGGAACCAATCACCAGTGTGGCGTAACATCTGGGGGGGAACCAATCACCAGTGTGGCGTAACATCAGGGGGGGAACCAATCACCAGTGTGGCGTAACATCTGGGTGGGAACCAATCACCAGTGTGGCGTAACATCTGGGGGGGAACCAATCACCAGTATGGCGTAACATCTGGGGGGGGAACCAATCACCAGTGTAACGTAACATCTGGGGGGGGGGGCACCAATCACCAGTGTGGCGTAACATATGGGGGGGGGGGGCACCAATCAACAGTGTGGCGTAACATATGGGGGGGGGCACCAATCACCAGTGTAACGTAACATCTGGGGGGGCACCAATCACCAGTGTAACGTAACATCTGGGGGGGGGGGGCACCAATCACCAGTGTGGCGTAACATCGGGGGAATGGGGGGCACCAATCACCAGTGTAGCGTAACATCTGGGAGGGGCACCAATCACCAGTGTAGCGTAACATTTTTGGGGGCACCAATCATCAGTGTGGCGTAACATCTTGGGGGGAACCAATCACCAGTGTGGCGTAACATCTGGGGGGGAACCAATCACCAGTGTGGCGTAACATCTGGGGGGGAACCAATCACCAGTGTGGCGTAACATCAGGGGGGGAACCAATCACCAGTGTGGCGTAACATCTGGGTGGGAACCAATCACCAGTGTGGCGTAACATCTGGGGGGGAACCAATCACCAGTATGGCGTAACATCTGGGTGGGAACCAATCACCAGTGTGGCGTAACATCTGGGGGGGGGAGGCATCAATCATCAGTGTGGCGTAACATCTGGGGGGGGGGCACCAATCAACAGTGTGGCGTAACATATGGGGGGGCACCAATCACCAGTGTAACGTAACATCTGGGGGGGGGCACCAATCACCAGTGTGGCGTAACATATGGGGGGCACCAATCACCAGTGTAGCGTAAAATCTGGGGGGGGGGCAACAATCACCAGTGTAGCGTAACATCGGGGGAATGGGGGGCACCAATCACCAGTGTAGCGTAACATCTGGGAGGGGCACCAATCACCAGTGTAGCGTAACATCTGGGGGGGGCACCAATCACCAGTGTAGCGTTACATCTGGGAGGGGCACCAATCACCAGTGTAGCGTCACATCAGGGGGTGGGGAGCATCAATCACCAGTGTGGCGTAACATCTGGGAGGGGCACCAATCACCAGTGTAGCGTAACATCTTGGGGGGGGGGGGGGCCACCAATCACCAGTGTAGCGTAACATCGGGGGAATGGGGGGCACCAATCACCAGTGTAGCGAAACATCAGGGGGTGGGGAGCATCAATCACCAGTGTAGCGTAACATCTGGGGGTGGGGAGCATCAATCACCAGTGTGGCGTAACATCTGGGAGGGGCACCAATCACCAGTGTAGCGTAACATCTTGGGGGTGGTGGGCACCAATCACCAGTGTGGCGTAACATCTGGGAGGGGCACCAATCACCAGTGTGGCGTAACATCTGGGAGGGGCACCAATCACCAGTGTAGCGTAACATCTGGGAGGGGCACCAATCACCAGTGTGGCGTAACATCTGGGAGGGGCACCAATCACCAGTGTAGCGTAACATCTGGGGGGGGGCACCAATCACCAGTATAGCGTAACATCTGGGGGGACACCAATCACCAGTGTAGCGTAACATCTGGGAGGGGCACCAATCACCACTGTAGCGTAACATCTGGGAGGGGCACCAATCACCAGTGTAGCGTAACATCTGGGAGGGGCACCAATCAGCAGTGTAGCGTAACATCTGTGGGGGGGCACCAATCACCAGTATAGCGTAACATTTGGGGGTTGGGCACCAATCACCAGTGTGGCGTAACATCTGTGGGGGGCACCAATCACCAGTGTAGCGTAACATCTGGGGGGGGGAACCAATCACCAGTGTAGCGTAACATCTGGGGGCACCAATCACCAGTGTAGTGTAACATCTGGGGGCACCAATCACCAGTGTAGCGTAACATCTGGTGGCACCAATCACCAGTGTAGTGTAACATCTGGGGGGCACCGATCACCAGTGTAGTGTAACGTCTGGGGGGCACCAATCACCAGTGTAGCGTTACGTCTGGGGGGCACCAATCACCAGTGTAGTGAAACATCTGGGGGCACCAATCACTGGTGTAGCGTAAAATCTTGGGGGGGGGGGCACCAATCACCAGTGTAGTGTAACATCTGGGGGCACCAATCACCAGTGTAGCGTAACATCTGGGGGGCACCAATCACCAGTGTAGTGTAACTTCTGGGGGGCACCAATCACCAGTGTAGCGTGACATCTGGGGGGCACCAATCACCAGTGTAGCGTAACATCTGGGGGGCACCAATCACCAGTGTAGCGTGACATCTGGGGGGCACCAATCACCAGTGTAGCGTGAAATCTGGGGGGCACCAATCACCAGTGTAGTGTAACATCGGGGGGGGGGGGGACACCAATCACCAGTGTAGTGTTACATATGGGGGGGGGGTCACCAATCACCAGTGTGGCGTAACATCTGGGGTGCACCAATCACCAGTGTGGCGTAACATCTGGGGGGGCACCAATCACCAGTGTGGCGTAACATTTTTTGGGGCACCAATCATCAGTGTGGCGTAACATCTGGGGGCACCAATCACCAGTGTAGCGTAACATCTGGGGGGCACCAATCACCAGTGTAGTGTAACATCTGGGGGGCACCAATCACCAGTGTAGCGTGACATCTGGGGGGCACCAATCACCAGTGTAGCGTAACATCTGGGGGGCACCAATCACCAGTGTAGCGTGACATCTGGGGGGCACCAATCACCAGTGTAGCGTAAAATCTGGGGGGCACCAATCACCAGTGTAGTGTAACATCGGGGGGGGGGGGCTCTAATCACCAGTGTAGTGTTACATATGGGGGGGGGCACCAATCACCAGTGTAGTGTAAAATCTGGGAGGGGGCACCAATCACCAGTGTGGCGTAACATCTGGGGGGGGGGGCACCAATCACCAGTGTGGCGTAACATCTGGGGTGCACCAATCACCAGTGTGGCGTAACATCTGGGAGGGGCACCAATCACCAGTGTAGCGTAACATCTTGGGGGGGGCCACCAATCACCAGTGTAGCGTAACATCGGGGGAATGGGGGGCACCAATCACCAGTGTAGCGTAACATTTTTGGGGGCACCAATCATCAGTGTGGCGTAACATCTTGGGGGGAACCAATCACCAGTGTGGCGTAACATCTGGGGGGGAACCAATCACCAGTGTGGCGTAACATCTGGGGGGGAACCAATCACCAGTGTGGCGTAACATCTGGGGGGGAACCAATCACCAGTGTGGCGTAACATCTGGGTGGGAACCAATCACCAGTGTGGCGTAACATCTGGGGGGGAACCAATCACCAGTGTGGCGTAACATCTGGGTGGGAACCAATCACCAGTGTGGCGTAACATCTGGGGGGGGGAGGCATCAATCATCAGTGTGGCGTAACATCTGGGGGGGGGCACCAATCAACAGTGTGGCGTAACATATGGGGGGGGCACCAATCACCAGTGTAACGTAACATCTGGGGGGGCACCAATCACCAGTGTAACGTAACATCTGGGGGGGGGGCACCAATCACCAGTGTGGCGTAACATATGGGGGGCACCAATCACCAGTGTAGCGTAACATCTGGGGGGGGGGCAACAATCACCAGTGTAGCGTAACATCGGGGGAATGGGGGGCACCAATCACCAGTGTAGCGTAACATCTGGGAGGGGCACCAATCACCAGTGTAGCGTAACATCTGGGGGGGGGGGGCACCAATCACCAGTGTAGCGTTACATCTGGGAGGGGCACCAATCACCAGTGTAGCGTAACATCAGGGGGTGGGGAGCATCAATCACCAGTGTGGCGTAACATCTGGGAGGGGCACCAATCACCAGTGTAGCGTAACATCTTGGGGGGGGCCACCAATCACCAGTGTAGCGTAACATCGGGGGAATGGGGGGCACCAATCACCAGTGTAGCGTAACATCAGGGGGTGGGGAGCATCAATCACCAGTGTAGCGTAACATCTGGGGGTGGGGAGCATCAATCACCAGTGTGGCGTAACATCTGGGAGGGGCACCAATCACCAGTGTAGCGTAACATCTTGGGGGTGGTGGGCACCAATCACCAGTGTGGCGTAACATCTGGGAGGGGCACCAATCACCAGTGTGGCGTAACATCTGGGAGGGGCACCAATCACCAGTGTAGCGTAACATCTGGGAGGGGCACCAATCACCAGTGTGGCGTAACATCTGGGAGGGGCACCAATCACCAGTGTAGCGTAACATCTGGGGGGGGGGGCACCAATCACCAGTATAGCGTAACATCTGGGGGGACACCAATCACCAGTGTAGCGTAACATCTGGGAGGGGCACCAATCACCACTGTAGCGTAACATCTGGGAGGGGCACCAATCACCAGTGTAGCGTAACATCTGTGGGGGGGCACCAATCACCAGTATAGCGTAACATTTGGGGGTTGGGCACCAATCACCAGTGTAGCGTAACATCTGTGGGGGGCACCAATCACCAGTGTAGCGTAACATCTGGGGGGGGGGAACCAATCACCAGTGTAGCGTAACATCTGGGGGCACCAATCACCAGTGTAGTGTAACATCTGGGGGCACCAATCACCAGTGTAGCGTAACATCTGGTGGCACCAATCACCAGTGTAGTGTAACATCTGGGGGGCACCGATCACCAGTGTAGTGTAACGTCTGGGGGGCACCAATCACCAGTGTAGCGTTACGTCTGGGGGGCACCAATCACCAGTGTAGTGAAACATCTGGGGGCACCAATCACTGGTGTAGCGTAAAATCTTGGGGGGGGGGGGCACCAATCACCAGTGTAGTGTAACATCTGGGGGCACCAATCACCAGTGTAGCGTAACATCTGGGGGGCACCAATCACCAGTGTAGTGTAACTTCTGGGGGGCACCAATCACCAGTGTAGCGTGACATCTGGGGGGCACCAATCACCAGTGTAGCGTAACATCTGGGGGGCACCAATCACAAGTGTAGCGTGACATCTGGGGGGCACCAATCACCAGTGTAGCGTGAAATCTGGGGGGCACCAATCACCAGTGTAGTGTAACATCGGGGGGGGGACACCAATCACCAGTGTAGTGTTACATATGGGGGGGGGCACCAATCACCAGTGTAGTGTAAAATCTGGGAGGGCGCACCAATCACCAGTGGGGCGTAACATCTGGGGGGGGGGTCACCAATCACCAGTGTGGCGTAACATCTGGGGTGCACCAATCACCAGTGTGGCGTAACATCTGGGGGGGCACCAATCACCAGTGTGGCGTAACATTTTTTGGGGCACCAATCATCAGTGTGGCGTAACATCTTGGGGGGAACCAATCACCAGTGTGGCGTAACATCTGGGGGGGAACCAATCACCAGTGTGGCGTAACATCTGGGGGGGCACCAATCACCAGTGTAACGTAACATCTGGGGGGGCACCAATCACCAGTGTAACGTGACATCTGGGGGGGGGCACCAATCACCAGTGTGGCGTAACATATGGGGGGCACCAATCACCAGTGTAGCGTAACATCTGGGGGGGCAACAATCACCAGTGTAGCGTAACATCGGGGGAATGGGGGGCACCAATCACCAGTGTAGCGTAACATCTGGGGGGGGGGGGGTCACCAATCACCAGTGTGGCGTAACATCTGGGGTGCACCAATCACCAGTGTGGCGTAACATCTGGGGGGGCACCAATCACCAGTGTAACGTAACATCTGGGGGGGAACCAATCACCAGTGTGGCGTAACATCTGGGGGGGAACCAATCACCAGTGTGGCGTAACATCTGGGGGGGCACCAATCACCAGTGTAACGTAACATCTGGGGGGGTGCACCAATCACCAGTGTGGCGTAACATATGGGGGGCACCAATCACCAGTGTAACGTAACATCTGGGGGGGGCACCAATCACCAGTGTGGCGTAACATATGGGGGGCACCAATCACCAGTGTGGCGTAACATCTGGGGGGGGAGGCATCAATCACCAGTGTGGCGTAACATCTGGGAGGGGCACCAATCACCAGTGTGGCGTAACATCTGGGAGGGGCACCAATCACCAGTGTAGCGTAACATCTGGGGGGGAACCAATCACCAGTGTGGCGTAACATCTGGGAGGGGCACCAATCACCAGTGTAGCGTAACATCTGGGGGGAACCAATCACCAGTGTGGCGTAACATCTGGGGGGGGAACCAATCACCAGTGTGGCGTAACATCTGGGGGGGAACCAATCACCAGTGTGGCATAACATCTGGGAGGGGCACCAATCACCAGTGTAGCGTAACATCTGGGGGGGAACCAATCACCAGTGTGGCGTAACATCTGGGAGGGGCACCAATCACCAGTGTAGCGTAACATCTGGGAGGGGCACCAATCACCAGTGTGGCGTAACATCTGGGAGGGGCACCAATCACCAGTGTAGCGTAACATCTGGGAGGGGCACCAATCACCAGTGTGGCGTAACATCTGGGAGGGGCACCAATCACCAGTGTAGCGTAACATCTGGGGGGGGGCACCAATCACCAGTATAGCGTAACATCTGGGGGGACACCAATCACCAGTGTAGCGTAACATCTGGGGGGACACCAATCACCAGTGTAGCGTAACATCTGGGAGGGGCACCAATCACCAGTGTGGCGTAACATCTGGGAGGGGCACCAATCACCAGTGTGGCGTAACATCTGGGAGGGGCACCAATCACCAGTGTAGCGTAACATCTGGGAGGGGCACCAATCACCAGTGTGGCGTAACATCTGGGAGGGGCACCAATCACCAGTGTAGCGTAACATCTGGGGGGGGGCACCAATCACCAGTATAGCGTAACATCTGGGGGGACACCAATCACCAGTGTAGCGTAACATCTGGGAGGGGCACCAATCACCAGTGTGGCGTAACATCTGGGAGGGGCACCAATCACCAGTGTGGCGTAACATCTGGGAGGGGCACCAATCACCAGTGTGGCGTAACATCTGGGAGGGGCACCAATCACCAGTGTAGCGTAACATCTGGGAGGGGCACCAATCACCAGTGTGGCGTAACATCTGGGAGGGGCACCAATCACCAGTGTAGCGTAACATCTGGGGGGGGGCACCAATCACCAGTATAGCGTAACATCTGGGGGGACACCAATCACCAGTGTAGCGTAACATCTGGGAGGGGCACCAATCACCACTGTAGCGTAACATCTGGGAGGGGCACCAATCACCAGTGTAGCGTAGCATCTGTGGGGGGGGCACCAATCACCAGTATAGCGTAACATTTGGGGGTTGGGCACCAATCACCAGTGTAGCGTAACATCTGTGGGGGGCACCAATCACCAGTGTAGCGTAACATCTGGGGGGGGGAACCAATCACCAGTGTAGCGTAACATCTGGGGGCACCAATCACCAGTGTAGTGTAACATCTGGGGGCACCAATCACCAGTGTAGCGTAACATCTGGTGGCACCAATCACCAGTGTAGTGTAACATCTGGGGGGCACCGATCACCAGTGTAGTGTAACGTCTGGGGGGCACCAATCACCAGTGTAGCGTTACGTCTGGGGGGCACCAATCACCAGTGTAGTGAAACATCTGGGGGCACCAATCACTGGTGTAGCGTAAAATCTTGGGGGGGGGGGGCACCAATCACCAGTGTAGTGTAACATCTGGGGGCACCAATCACCAGTGTAGCGTAACATCTGGGGGGCACCAATCACCAGTGTAGTGTAACTTCTGGGGGGCACCAATCACCAGTGTAGCGTGACATCTGGGGGGCACCAATCACCAGTGTAGCGTAACATCTGGGGGGCACCAATCACCAGTGTAGCGTGACATCTGGGGGGCACCAATCACCAGTGTAGCGTGAAATCTGGGGGGCACCAATCACCAGTGTAGTGTAACATCGGGGGGGGGGGGACACCAATCACCAGTGTAGTGTTACATATGGGGGGGGGGCACCAATCACCAGTGTAGTGTAAAATCTGGGAGGGCGCACCAATCACCAGTGGGGCGTAACATCTGGGGGGGGGGGTCACCAATCACCAGTGTGGCGTAACATCTGGGGTGCACCAATCACCAGTGTGGCGTAACATCTGGGGTGCACCAATCACCAGTGTGGCGTAACATCTGGGGGGGCACCAATCACCAGTGTGGCGTAACATTTTTTGGGGCACCAATCATCAGTGTGGCGTAACATCTGGGGGCACCAATCACCAGTGTAGCGTAACATCTGGGGGGCACCAATCACCAGTGTAGTGTAACATCTGGGGGGCACCAATCACCAGTGTAGCGTGACATCTGGGGGGCACCAATCACCAGTGTAGCGTAACATCTGGGGGGCACCAATCACCAGTGTAGCGTAACATCACGGGGTGGGGAGCATCAATCACCAGTGTAGCGTAACATCTTGGGGGGGGGCCACCAATCACCAGTGTAGCGTAACATCGGGGGAATGGGGGGCACCAATCATCAGTGTGGCGTAACATCTTGGGGGGAACCAATCACCAGTGTGGCGTAACATCTGGGGGGGAACCAATCACCAGTGTGGCGTAACATCTGGGGGGGAACCAATCACCAGTGTGGCGTAACATCTGGGGGGGAACCAATCACCAGTGTGGCGTAACATCTGGGTGGGAACCAATCACCAGTGTGGCGTAACATCTGGGGGGGAACCAATCACCAGTGTGGCGTAACATCTGGGTGGGAACCAATCACCAGTGTGGCGTAACATCTGGGGGGGGGAGGCATCAATCATCAGTGTGGCGTAACATCTGGGGGGGGCACCAATCAACAGTGTGGCGTAACATATGGGGGGGGCACCAATCACCAGTGTAACGTAACATCTGGGGGGGCACCAATCACCAGTGTAACGTAACATCTGGGGGGGGGGGCACCAATCACCAGTGTGGCGTAACATATGGGGGGCACCAATCACCAGTGTAGCGTAACATCTGGGGGGGGGGGGCAACAATCACCAGTGTAGCGTAACATCGGGGGAATGGGGGGCACCAATCACCAGTGTAGCGTAACATCTGGGAGGGGCACCAATCACCAGTGTAGCGTAACATCTGGGGGGGGGGCACCAATCACCAGTGTAGCGTTACATCTGGGAGGGGCACCAATCACCAGTGTAGCGTAACATCAGGGGGTGGGGAGCATCAATCACCAGTGTGGCGTAACATCTGGGAGGGGCACCAATCACCAGTGTAGCGTAACATCTTGGGGGGGGCCACCAATCACCAGTGTAGCGTAACATCGGGGGAATGGGGGGCACCAATCACCAGTGTAGCGTAACATCAGGGGGTGGGGAGCATCAATCACCAGTGTAGCGTAACATCTGGGGGTGGGGAGCATCAATCACCAGTGTGGCGTAACATCTGGGAGGGGCACCAATCACCAGTGTAGCGTAACATCTTGGGGGTGGTGGGCACCAATCACCAGTGTGGCGTAACATCTGGGAGGGGCACCAATCACCAGTGTGGCGTAACATCTGGGAGGGGCACCAATCACCAGTGTAGCGTAACATCTGGGAGGGGCACCAATCACCAGTGTGGCGTAACATCTGGGAGGGGCACCAATCACCAGTGTAGCGTAACATCTGGGGGGGGGGGCACCAATCACCAGTATAGCGTAACATCTGGGGGGACACCAATCACCAGTGTAGCGTAACATCTGGGAGGGGCACCAATCACCACTGTAGCGTAACATCTGGGAGGGGCACCAATCACCAGTGTAGCGTAGCATCTGTGGGGGGGCACCAATCACCAGTATAGCGTAACATTTGGGGGTTGGGCACCAATCACCAGTGTAGCGTAACATCTGTGGGGGGCACCAATCACCAGTGTAGCGTAACATCTGGGGGGGGGGGAACCAATCACCAGTGTAGCGTAACATCTGGGGGCACCAATCACCAGTGTAGTGTAACATCTGGGGGCACCAATCACCAGTGTAGCGTAACATCTGGTGGCACCAATCACCAGTGTAGTGTAACATCTGGGGGGCACCGATCACCAGTGTAGTGTAACGTCTGGGGGGCACCAATCACCAGTGTAGCGTTACGTCTGGGGGGCACCAATCACCAGTGTAGTGAAACATCTGGGGGCACCAATCACTGGTGTAGCGTAAAATCTTGGGGGGGGGGGCACCAATCACCAGTGTAGTGTAACATCTGGGGGCACCAATCACCAGTGTAGCGTAACATCTGGGGGGCACCAATCACCAGTGTAGTGTAACTTCTGGGGGGCACCAATCACCAGTGTAGCGTGACATCTGGGGGGCACCAATCACCAGTGTAGCGTAACATCTGGGGGGCACCAATCACCAGTGTAGCGTGACATCTGGGGGGCACCAATCACCAGTGTAGCGTGAAATCTGGGGGGCACCAATCACCAGTGTAGTGTAACATCGGGGGGGGGGACACCAATCACCAGTGTAGTGTTACATATGGGGGGGGGGCACCAATCACCAGTGTAGTGTAAAATCTGGGAGGGCGCACCAATCACCAGTGGGGCGTAACATCTGGGGGGGGGGGGGTCACCAATCACCAGTGTGGCGTAACATCTGGGGTGCACCAATCACCAGTGTGGCGTAACATCTGGGGGGGCACCAATCACCAGTGTGGCGTAACATTTTTTGGGGCACCAATCATCAGTGTGGCGTAACATCTTGGGGGGAACCAATCACCAGTGTGGCGTAACATCTGGGGGGGAACCAATCACCAGTGTGGCGTAACATCTGGGGGGGCACCAATCACCAGTGTAACGTAACATCTGGGGGGGCACCAATCACCAGTGTAACGTGACATCTGGGGGGGGGGCACCAATCACCAGTGTGGCGTAACATATGGGGGGCACCAATCACCAGTGTAGCGTAACATCTGGGGGGGCAACAATCACCAGTGTAGCGTAACATCGGGGGAATGGGGGGCACCAATCACCAGTGTAGCGTAACATCTGGGGGGGGGGGGGGGGTCACCAATCACCAGTGTGGCGTAACATCTGGGGTGCACCAATCACCAGTGTGGCGTAACATCTGGGGGGGCACCAATCACCAGTGTAACGTAACATCTGGGGGGGAACCAATCACCAGTGTGGCGTAACATCTGGGGGGGAACCAATCACCAGTGTGGCGTAACATCTGGGGGGGCACCAATCACCAGTGTAACGTAACATCTGGGGGGGTGCACCAATCACCAGTGTGGCGTAACATATGGGGGGCACCAATCACCAGTGTAACGTAACATCTGGGGGGGGCACCAATCACCAGTGTGGCGTAACATATGGGGGGCACCAATCACCAGTGTGGCGTAACATCTGGGGGGGGAGGCATCAATCACCAGTGTGGCGTAACATCTGGGAGGGGCACCAATCACCAGTGTGGCGTAACATCTGGGAGGGACACCAATCACCAGTGTAGCGTAACATCTGGGGGGGAACCAATCACCAGTGTGGCGTAACATCTGGGAGGGGCACCAATCACCAGTGTAGCGTAACATCTGGGGGGAACCAATCACCAGTGTGGCGTAACATCTGGGGGGGAACCAATCACCAGTGTGGCGTAACATCTGGGGGGGAACCAATCACCAGTGTGGCATAACATCTGGGAGGGGCACCAATCACCAGTGTAGCGTAACATCTGGGGGGGAACCAATCACCAGTGTGGCGTAACATCTGGGGGGGAACCAATCACCAGTGTGGCGTAACATCTGGGGGGGGAACCAATCACCAGTGTGGCGTAACATATGGGGGGGGCACCAATCACCAGTGTAACGTAACATCTGGGGGGGCACCAATCACCAGTGTAACGTAACATCTGGGGGGGGGGGCACCAATCACCAGTGTGGCGTAACATATGGGGGGCACCAATCACCAGTGTAGCGTAACATCTGGGGGGGGGGCAACAATCACCAGTGTAGCGTAACATCGGGGGAATGGGGGGCACCAATCACCAGTGTAGCGTAACATCTGGGAGGGGCACCAATCACCAGTGTAGCGTAACATCTGGGGGGGGGGCACCAATCACCAGTGTAGCGTTACATCTGGGAGGGGCACCAATCACCAGTGTAGCGTAACATCAGGGGGTGGGGAGCATCAATCACCAGTGTGGCGTAACATCTGGGAGGGGCACCAATCACCAGTGTAGCGTAACATCTTGGGGGGGGGGCCACCAATCACCAGTGTAGCGTAACATCGGGGGAATGGGGGGCACCAATCACCAGTGTAGCGTAACATCAGGGGGTGGGGAGCATCAATCACCAGTGTAGCGTAACATCTGGGGGTGGGGAGCATCAATCACCAGTGTGGCGTAACATCTGGGAGGGGCACCAATCACCAGTGTAGCGTAACATCTTGGGGGTGGTGGGCACCAATCACCAGTGTGGCGTAACATCTGGGAGGGGCACCAATCACCAGTGTGGCGTAACATCTGGGAGGGGCACCAATCACCAGTGTAGCGTAACATCTGGGAGGGGCACCAATCACCAGTGTGGCGTAACATCTGGGAGGGGCACCAATCACCAGTGTAGCGTAACATCTGGGGGGGGGCACCAATCACCAGTATAGCGTAACATCTGGGGGGACACCAATCACCAGTGTAGCGTAACATCTGGGAGGGGCACCAATCACCACTGTAGCGTAACATCTGGGAGGGGCACCAATCACCAGTGTAGCGTAGCATCTGTGGGGGGGCACCAATCACCAGTATAGCGTAACATTTGGGGGTTGGGCACCAATCACCAGTGTAGCGTAACATCTGTGGGGGGCACCAATCACCAGTGTAGCGTAACATCTGGGGGGGGGAACCAATCACCAGTGTAGCGTAACATCTGGGGGCACCAATCACCAGTGTAGTGTAACATCTGGGGGCACCAATCACCAGTGTAGCGTAACATCTGGTGGCACCAATCACCAGTGTAGTGTAACATCTGGGGGGAACCGATCACCAGTGTAGTGTAACGTCTGGGGGGCACCAATCACCAGTGTAGCGTTACGTCTGGGGGGCACCAATCACCAGTGTAGTGAAACATCTGGGGGCACCAATCACTGGTGTAGCGTAAAATCTTGGGGGGGGGGCACCAATCACCAGTGTAGTGTAACATCTGGGGGCACCAATCACCAGTGTAGCGTAACATCTGGGGGGCACCAATCACCAGTGTAGTGTAACTTCTGGGGGGCACCAATCACCAGTGTAGCGTGACATCTGGGGGGCACCAATCACCAGTGTAGCGTAACATCTGGGGGGCACCAATCACCAGTGTAGCGTGACATCTGGGGGGCACCAATCACCAGTGTAGCGTGAAATCTGGGGGGCACCAATCACCAGTGTAGTGTAACATCGGGGGGGGGGGGGACACCAATCACCAGTGTAGTGTTACATATGGGGGGGGGCACCAATCACCAGTGTAGTGTAAAATCTGGGAGGGCGCACCAATCACCAGTGGGGCGTAACATCTGGGGGGGGGGGGGGTCACCAATCACCAGTGTGGCGTAACATCTGGGGTGCACCAATCACCAGTGTGGCGTAACATCTGGGGGGGCACCAATCACCAGTGTGGCGTAACATTTTTTGGGGCACCAATCATCAGTGTGGCGTAACATCTTGGGGGGAACCAATCACCAGTGTGGCGTAACATCTGGGGGGGAACCAATCACCAGTGTGGCGTAACATCTGGGGGGGCACCAATCACCAGTGTAACGTAACATCTGGGGGGGCACCAATCACCAGTGTAACGTGACATCTGGGGGGGGGGGGCACCAATCACCAGTGTGGCGTAACATATGGGGGGCACCAATCACCAGTGTAGCGTAACATCTGGGGGGGCAACAATCACCAGTGTAGCGTAACATCGGGGGAATGGGGGGCACCAATCACCAGTGTAGCGTAACATCTGGGGGGGGGGTCACCAATCACCAGTGTGGCGTAACATCTGGGGTGCACCAATCACCAGTGTGGCGTAACATCTGGGGGGGCACCAATCACCAGTGTAACGTAACATCTGGGGGGGAACCAATCACCAGTGTGGCGTAACATCTGGGGGGGAACCAATCACCAGTGTGGCGTAACATCTGGGGGGGCACCAATCACCAGTGTAACGTAACATCTGGGGGGGTGCACCAATCACCAGTGTGGCGTAACATATGGGGGGCACCAATCACCAGTGTAACGTAACATCTGGGGGGGGGCACCAATCACCAGTGTGGCGTAACATATGGGGGGCACCAATCACCAGTGTGGCGTAACATCTGGGGGGGGGAGGCATCAATCACCAGTGTGGCGTAACATCTGGGAGGGGCACCAATCACCAGTGTGGCGTAACATCTGGGAGGGACACCAATCACCAGTGTAGCGTAACATCTGGGGGGGAACCAATCACCAGTGTGGCGTAACATCTGGGAGGGGCACCAATCACCAGTGTAGCGTAACATCTGGGGGGAACCAATCACCAGTGTGGCGTAACATCTGGGGGGGAACCAATCACCAGTGTGGCGTAACATCTGGGGGGGAACCAATCACCAGTGTGGCATAACATCTGGGAGGGGCACCAATCACCAGTGTAGCGTAACATCTGGGGGGGAACCAATCACCAGTGTGGCGTAACATCTGGGGGGGAACCAATCACCAGTGTGGCGTAACATCTGGGGGGGGAACCAATCACCAGTGTGGCGTAACATCTGGGGGGGGGCACCAATCACCAGTGTAACGTAACATCTGGGGGGGGGCACCAATCACCAGTGTGGCGTAACATATGGGGGGCACCAATCATCAGTGTAGCGTAACATCTGGGGGGGCAACAATCACCAGTGTAGCGTAACATCGGGGGAATGGGGGGCACCAATCACCAGTGTAGCGTAACATCTGGGGGGGGGAACCAATCACCAGTGTAGCGTAACATCTGGGGGCACCAATCACCAGTGTAGTGTAACATCTGGGGGCACCAATCACCAGTGTAGCGTAACATCTGGTGGCACCAATCACCAGTGTAGTGTAACATCTGGGGGGCACCGATCACCAGTGTAGTGTAACGTCTGGGGGGCACCAATCACCAGTGTAGCGTTACGTCTGGGGGGCACCAATCACCAGTGTAGTGAAACATCTGGGGGCACCAATCACCGGTGTAGCGTAAAATCTTGGGGGGGGGCACCAATCACCAGTGTAGTGTAACATCTGGGGGCACCAATCACCAGTGTAGCGTAACATCTGGGGGGCACCAATCACCAGTGTAGTGTAACTTCTGGGGGGCACCAATCACCAGTGTAGCGTGACATCTGGGGGGCACCAATCACCAGTGTAGCGTAACATCTGGGGGGCACCAATCACCAGTGTAGCGTGACATCTGGGGGGCACCAATCACCAGTGTAGCGTAAAATCTGGGGGGCACCAATCACCAGTGTAGTGTAACATTTGGGGGGGGGGCACCAATCACCAGTGTAGTGTTACATATGGGGGGGGGGCACCAATCACCAGTGTAGTGTAAAATCTGGGAGGGCGCACCAATCACCAGTGTGGCGTAACATCTGGGGGGGGGGGGTCACCAATCACCAGTGTGGCGTAACATCTGGGGTGCACCAATCACCAGTGTGGCGTAAAATCTGGGGGGGCACCAATCACCAGTGTGGCGTAACATTTTTTGGGGCACCAATCATCAGTGTGGCGTAACATCTTGGGGGGAACCAATCACCAGTGTGGCGTAACATCTGGGGGGGAACCCATCACCAGTGTGGCGTAACATCTGGGGGGGCACCAATCACCAGTGTAACGTAACATCTGGGGGGGCACCAATCACCAGTGTAACGTAACATCTGGGGGGGGGGCACCAATCACCAGTGTGGCGTAACATATGGGGGGCACCAATCACCAGTGTAGCGTAACATCTGGGGGGGCAACAATCACCAGTGTAGCGTAACATCGGGGGAATGGGGGGCACCAATCACCAGTGTAGCGTAACATCTGGGGGGGGGGGTCACCAATCACCAGTGTGGCGTAACATCTGGGGTGCACCAATCACCAGTGTGGCGTAACATCTGGGGGGGCACCAATCACCAGTGTAACGTAACATCTGGGAGGGAACCAATCACCAGTGTGGCGTAACATCTGGGGGGGAACCAATCACCAGTGTGGCGTAACATCTGGGGGGCACCAATCACCAGTGTAACGTAACATCTGGGGGGGGGCACCAATCACCAGTGTGGCGTAACATATGGGGGGCACCAATCACCAGTGTAACGTAACATCTGGGGGGGCACCAATCACCAGTGTAACGTAACATCTGGGGGGGGCACCAATTACCAGTGTGGCGTAACATCTGGGGGGGGGGGCACCAATCACCAGTGTAGCGTAACATCTGGGATGGGCACCAATCACCAGTGTAACGTAACATCTGGGGGGGCACCAATCACCAGTGTAACGTAACATATGGGGGGGAACCAATCACCAGTGTGGCGTAACATCTGGGGGGGAACCAATCACCAGTGTGGCGTAACATCTGGGAGGGGCACCAATCACCAGTGTGGCGTAACATCTGGGAGGGGCACCAATCACCAGTGTGGCGTAACATCTGGGAGGGGCACCAATCACCAGTGTAGCGTAACATCTGGGGGGGAACCAATCACCAGTGTGGCGTAACATCTGGGAGGGGCACCAATCACCAGTGTAGCGTAACATCTGGGGGGGCACCAATCACCAGTGTGGCGTAACATCTGGGAGGGGCACCAATCACCAGTGTAGCGTAACATCTGGGGGGAACCAATCACCAGTGTGGCGTAACATCTGGGGGGGAACCAATCACCAGTGTGGCGTAACATCTGGGGGGGAACCAATCACCAGTGTGGCGTAACATCTGGGAGGGGCACCAATCACCAGTGTAGCGTAACATCTGGGGGGGAACCAATCACCAGTGTGGCGTAACATCTGGGGGGGAACCAATCACCAGTGTGGCGTAACATCTGGGGGGGAACCAATCACCAGTGTGGCGTAACATCTGGGGGGGCACCAATCACCAGTGTAACGTAACATCTGGGGGGGCACCAATCACCAGTGTAACGTAACATCTGGGGGGGGGGGCACCAATCACCAGTGTGGCGTAACATATGGGGGGCACCAATCACCAGTGTAGCGTAACATCTGGGGGGGGGGGGCAACAATCACCAGTGTAGCGTAACATCGGGGGAATGGGGGGCACCAATCACCAGTGTAGCGTAACATCTGGGGGGGGGGGGCACCAATCACCAGTGTAGCGTAACATCTGGGAGGGGCACCAATCACCAGTGTAGCGTAACATCTGGGGGGGCACCAATCACCAGTGTAGCGTAACATCTGGGAGGGGCACCAATCACCAGTGTAGCGTAACATCAGGGGGTGGGGAGCATCAATCACCAGTGTGGCGTAACATCTGGGAGGGGCACCAATCACCAGTGTAGCGTAACATCTTGGGGGGGGGCTCTAATCACCAGTGTAGCGTAACATCTGGGGGGGGGGGGGTGGGCACCAATCACCAGTGTGGCGTAACATCTGGGAGGGACACCAATCACCAGTGTAGCGTAACATCTGGGATGGGCACCAATCACCAGTGTAGCGTAACATCTGGGAGGGGCACCAATCACCAGTGTAGCGTAACATCTGGGGGGGGCACCAATCACCAGTGTAGCGTAACATCAGGGGGGGGCACCAATCACCAGTGTAGCGTAACATATGGGGGGGACACCAATCACCAGTGTAGCGTAACATCTGGGAGGGGCACCAATCACCAGTGTAGCGTAACATCTGGGAGGGGCACCAATCACCAGTGTAGCGTAACATCTGGGAGGGGCACCAATCACCAGTGTAGCGTAACATCTGTGGGGGGGGCACCAATCACCAGTGTGGCGTAACATCTGGGGGGGCACCAATCACCAGTGTAGCGTAACATCTGGGGGTGGGGGGCACCAATCACCAGTATAGCGTAACATTTTGGGGTGGGGGCACCAATCACCAGTGTGGCGTAACATCTGTGGGGGGCACCAATCACCAGTGTAGCGTAACATCTGGGGGGGGGGGCACCAATCACCAGTGTAGCGTAACATCTGGGGGGGGCACCAATCACCAGTGTGGCGTAACATCTGAGGGGCACCAATCACCAGTGTGGCGTAACATCTGCGGGGCACCAATCACCAGTGTGGCGTAACATCTTCTGGAGAGGGGCACCAATCACCAGTGTGGCATAACATCTGGGGGGGGGCACCAATCACTAGTGTAGCGTAACATCTGGGAGGGGCACCAATCACCAGTGTAACGTAACATCTGGGAGGGGCACCAATCACCAGTGTAGCGTAACATCTGGGGGGCACCAATCACCAGTGTACCATAACATCTGGAGGGGGGGTACCAATCACCAGTGTAGCGTAACATCGGGGGGGGGGGCACCAATCACCACTGTAGTGTAACGTCTGGGGGGCACCAATCACCAGTGTAACGTAACATCTGGGGGCACCAATCACCAGTGTAGCGTAACGTCTGGGGGCACCAATCACCAGTGTAGTGTAACGTCTGGGGGGGGGCACCAATCACCAGTGTGGCGTAACATCTTGGGTGGCACCAATCACCAGTGTAGCGTAACATCTTGGGGGGCACCAATCACCAGTGTGGCGTAACATCTGGACTGGGGGCACCAATCACCAGTGTAGCGTAATATCTGGGGGCACCAATCACAAGTGTAGCGTAACATCTGGGGTAGGTAGGGAGGACAGCGCTCAAATCACCGGTGAAGCGTAACGTCTGGGGTAGATGAGGGGCTCCAGTCACCGGTTTAGCGTAACGTCTTGGGGAGGTTGTGGGGGGGGGGTCAGGCAGCGCTCCAATCACCAATGTAGCGTAACGCCTGGGAAGGTTGGGGGCAGCGTTCCAATCGTCAGTGTAGCGTAAAATGTGAGGGGGCTCCAATTACCAGTGTAGCGGAACGTTTTGGGGAGGCAAACTAGGCCGCCACGAATTTCGACTACAGCTGCACCTGAACTGGCAAAACTACTGCCATTTGGACGATGTAGGGTTATGTCGGATAGCAAATAAAATGACTTAATGCAATTCATACCAACTGATCTTGTGAAGCGATATATTTTGATTTTTGGGTTTTCTTCTTTATTCAGGATGTGCTGTCACTGCCATATACGTAGACTATTCAGATTGTTTTTACTTTGGCAACAATGTCACACATGCTGTTTATATATATATATATTGTTATTAATTTTGTTTGATGAATTTGATTATGAAATAATGCAGTAGCTTTCTAAATGAGTTTTAGTTTGTTACAATATGCTTGTGACAACAAATTAATTTCACTACTCTGTCTAATATTGTGATGTATTTTGAACTGATTGATCGAGGAGCATGTTTCTAAAACATATGGCACTGGACATGACAAATCTTTCTTGGACTCCTTATTGTCAGAATTTTACGTCATATTTAAATGAACAATTTTGAATGTTAGATTAGAACTGCACAGTGTCAAGTGATTCACAATTATTTAATTAACGAAACTGATTGTAAAGTTTCTATATGTATGTTCTTTCCCTTATGCTTTAAATACAAAATTAAGTCGTATGGTATTCCTTATTTCGACCCCAAATTGTACAGTATACATCACCGATTTTACTTAGTGTAAGTTTTGGGTTCAGAATATTTTTGAAGATTTTGCATTGCACTGTTAACACGCCGATACATCGACAGACACTCTTAGGGGTGTAGTTACTTGTCGGATTGACCAAGGAGTAAGGCCACGAAACACGCAGTAACACATATTATCAGATTAGGACAACATATAAAACATAACTTTATTTATTACATTTTCACCAGTGAAATATCGAAATTATTCATTCTTTTAATTCTATCACTAGTGAAAAATATCATATTTTTACTAGTTAGAAAATATCACTATGGCTGATTTGCTGATTTTTCAAAACACAGCTTACAAACTAGCTTGGGAAAAACTTCAAGCTACCTTTCTGATCAAATGCTGGTTAGCTTAACGACACGAAAGCCTCATTTTACTGCACAGAATTATCAGATCTGTCACCTCATTCGGGAACTTTTTTCTGAAAAAAACACATTGTTTATCTAAAATTACCTTTCATTTGAAGGAACCTGTTATACTATTCAAGTCAGCAGTTCTATCTGTTTGATCGGAGGTGTCAAACGAAACACAGAGTATCCACAGCGTCTCTAAGTCGCAAGATATAGCCAAAAGTACATGTATAACAGAATAAGGATAATTTCTAACAGTGATAGGGATAAAGTGTAACTCACACATGTCTGGATGACACTGATATTTATTATCTGGAACAACTCATCATTTCCCTCGCTTCTCACCATCTTATATAATTATCGACTGTAGATTCGGCGGTTACATTGTATCAACATCGCGTAATGATCTGCATTGATGACGGGACTTGATCAAGACATTTTACATTATTTCAGTAATATGACATTCTTATTTAAAATATGAAGACAAATACATTTTTCATTTAAATCAGTGATCAATAGAAGTTAGTTACGAGTTTTCACATTTTATTGAAAAATTTACAGAGAGGACTATATTTTGTCCGATCGAAGTGTCTAGACTTGCTGGTGTCAAAAGTAACTACACCAAATATTGTCGTCAACTTGATGTGATGTTTTGCAACAAAAATGTAATAAAAATAATATATAGCAGTATCTTCAGTATTACGAAATATATTTCACTCGTGTGGCTAATATTTTGATATTTTTTCACGAGTGCGCAGCACGAGTGAAAACTATCAACATATTAGTCCCACTCGTGAAATATTTTGCGACATTGTTAGATATCTTCTATTTATTTTACAACAATAATGAAACAAGTTATCCAGCTTCTATAAATTACTCTTGGTGGCCCGGATGTTTAGCGCTTGGGGTCTAATAGTGAGAGGAAACAGGAGTACCCGGGGAAAACCCACGTGCTCGGGCAGGTGACCCCTATATCGATCTTTTCACGTCCGGTCTTGGAATCGAATCCGGCTGCCTTGGTGAAAGGCAAGTGCGCTATCCACTGCACCATCCGACCACACAATTTTAAATAAACCTTTTCAAACATCCAACACATTCAATATATTTTAAAACATGCATTATCGAAATATGCCACTCTTCCAGTTAAACATAGCAAAATCTACTTACAGATGGTTTACACTACCAATTTTATTGATTTCAACTCTTTTGAAATTAAAAATTAAAAAAGAAATATGCATTTCTAATATCTGAGGCAATAGATACATATAATTGAAGAAATGTCTTTACAACAGTGTAAAGCGGCTTTTAATTCTTACATAGATGAAATGTTATCAATTTAATAAGATATATCTATAATTAAAGTCAACCTTGATACTATCTCGACGGGTCTTTGGAAATTTGATGTCGATTTAATTTACCAGCTAAAGAGAAACTACCATTTGTAATTTCCTAAGCCTTTTGTCTTCGAAAAACCACAACACCATGTGCAATGTACAATATTAGACCTACTACGACAACATACACACTATTATACCTACCAAAACACATGTACAATATTAGACCTGCTACAACACCATGTACAATATTAAACCTACATTAACACATGTACAATATTAGACCTACCACAACACCATGTACAATATTATACCTACCACAACACCATGTGCAATATTAGACCTACCACAACACATGTGCAATATTAGATCTTCCACAACACCATGTACAATATTAGACCTACATTAACACATGTACAATATTAGACCTACCACAAAACCATGTACAATATTATACCTACCACAACACCATGTGCAATATTAGACCTACCACAACACATGTGCAATATTAGATCTTCCACAACACCATGTACAATATTAGACCTACCACAACACCATACACAATATTAGACCTACATTAACACATGTACAATATTAGACCTACCACAACACCATGTACAATAGTATACATACCACAACACCATGTACAATATTAGACCTACCACAACACCATACACAATATTAGACCTACATTAACACATGTACAATATTAGACCTACCACAACACATGTGCAATATTAGACCTACCACAACACCATGTACAATATTAGACCTACCACAACACCATACACAATATTAGACCTACATTAACACATGTACAATATTAAACTTAACACAACACATGCACATCATTATACCTACCATGTTCACCAGTATACCAATATACGGTCTACCACTACACATGTATAATGCTTAACTTACCAAAACACATTACAATATTAAACTTAACACAACACGTGTATTATAGTAAACTTAACACAACACGTGTATTATATTAAACTTAACACAACACGTGTATTATATTAAACTTTACACAACACGTGCATTATATTAAACTTAACACAACAAGCGTATTATATTAAACTTAACACAACACGTGTATTATATTAAACTTAACACAACACGTGTATTATATTAAACCTACCGCAACACGTGTATTATATTAAACTTAACACAACATGTATATTATATTAAACCTACCACAACACGTGTATTATATTAAACCTACCGCAACACGTGTATTATATTAAAATTAACACAACACGTGTATTATATTAAACTTAACACAACACGTGTATTATATTAAACTTAACACAACCCGTGTATTATATTAAACCTACCACAACACGTGTATTATATTAAACCTACCGCAACACGTGTATTATATTAAACTTAACACAATATGTATATTATATTAAACCTACCACAACACGTGTATTATATTAAACCTACCACAACACGTGTATTATATTAAACTTAACACAACACGTGTATTATATTAAACTTAACATAACACGTGTATTATATTTAACTTACCGCAACACGTGTATTATATTTAACCTAACACAACACGTGTATTATATTAAACCTACCACAACACGTGTATTATATTAAACTTAACACAACACGTGTATTATATTAAACTTAACACAACACGTGTATTATATTAAACTTAACACAACACGTGTATTATTAAACCTACCACAACACGTGTATTATATTAAACCTACCGCAACACGTGTATTATATTAAATCTACCACAACACGTGTATTATATTAAACTTAACACAACACGTGTATTATATTAAACCTACCACAACACGTGTATTATATTAAACTTAACACAACACGTGTATTATATTAAACTTAACACAACACGTGTATTATATTAAACTTAACACAACACGTGTATTATATTTAACCTAACACAACACGTGTATTATATTTAACCTACATATGTACCACAACACGTGTATTAGATTAAACTTAACACAACAACTTTAAAATATGCTGCGAATGGTAGGCAGGTGATGTTTACATACGGATGTATTTAATCAAGACGGTTGTGATTGCATTGCGAGTAGAAGGACCCCACATTACAGAGGCCATTGTACCAAATCAATTTCGAAGGATTCCCATTATAAATGGATTATCATCTGAGAGTCAAACAGCCTGTGAACGAGACTAGAGCAACATAAACACCGAGCCCATTAATAGTGGTGCGAGGTTGGTCGTACTCAGCGGTATCAGGAATTTTGATGACATATGTAAATTGAAATAACAATCTTATTACCATAAAGAGCACTATTGCACTACTTAACTATCGGGGCACAAGAAAGTTAATACTGAACTATCGGGGCGCAAGAAATTTTATACTTAACTATCGGGGAACTAGAAAGTTAATACTTAATTATAGTAACTATCGGGGCACTACGAAGTTAATACTTAACTATTGGGGCACTAGAAAGTTAATACTTAACTATTGGGGCACTAGAAAGTTAACACTTAATTATCGGGACACTAGAAAGTTAATACTTAACTATCGGGGCACTAGAAAGTTAATACTTAACTATAGTTACTATCGGGGCACTAGAAAGTTAATACTTAACTATCGGGGCACTAGAAAGTTAATACTTAACTATAGTTACTATCGGGGCACTAGAAAGTTAATACTTAATTATCGGGGTACTAGAAAGCTAATACTTAACTATAGTAACTATCGGGGCACTAGAAAGTTAATACTTAACTATCGGGGCACTAGAAAGTTAATACTTAACTATCGGGGCACTAGAAAGTTAATACTTAACTATCGGGGCACTAGAAAGTTAATACTTAACTATTGTTACTATCGGGGCACTAGAAAGTTAATACTTAACTATCGGGGCACTAGAAAGTTAATACTTAACTATCGGGGCACTAGAAAGTTAATACTTAACTATCGGGGCACTAGAAAGTTAATACTTAACTATCGGGGCACTAGAAAGTTAATACTTAACTATAGTTACCATCGGGGCACTAGAAAGTTAATACTTAACTATCGGGGTACTAGAAAGCTAATACTTAACTATCGGGGCACTAGAAAGTTAATACTTAACTATAGTTACTATCGGGGCACTAGAAAGTTAATACTTAACTATCGGGGCACTAGAAAGATAATACTTAACTATCGGGGCACTAGAAAGTTAATACTTAACTATCGGGGCACTAGAAAGTTAATACTTAACTATCGGAGCACTAGAAAGTTAATACTTAACTATAGTAACTATCGGGGCACTAGAAAGTTGATACTTAACTATCGGGGCACTAGAAAGTTAATACTTAACTATCGGGGCACTAGAAAGTTAATACTTAACTATCGGGGCACTAGAAAGTTAATACTTAACTATAGTTACTATCGGGGCACTAGAAAGTCGATACTTAACTATCGGGGCACTAGAAAGCTAATACTTAACTATCGGGGCACTAGAAAGTTAATACTTAACTATCGGGGCACTAGAAAGTTAATACTTAACTATCGGGGCACTAGAAAGCTAATACTTAGCTATCGGGGCACTAGAAAGTTAATACTTAACTATCGGGGCACTAGAAAGTTAATACTTAACTATCGGGGTACTAGAAGGTAATACTTAACTATCGGGGCACTAGAAAGTTAATACTTAACTATCGGGGCACTAGAAGGTAATACTTAACTATCGGGGCACTAGAAAGTTAATACTTAACTATCGGGGCACTAGAAAGTTAATACTTAACTATCGGGGCACTAGAAAGCTAATACTTAACTATCGGGGCACTAGAAAGCTAATACTTAACTATCGGGGCACTAGAAAGTTAATACTTAACTATAGTTACTATCGGGGCACTAGAAAGTCGATACTTAACTATCGGGGCACTAGAAAGCTAATACTTAACTATCGGGGCACTAGAAAGCTAATACTTAACTATCGGGGCACTAGAAAGTTAATACTTAACTGCTAATACTTAACTATCGGGGCACTAGAAAGTTAATACTTAACTATCGGGGCACTAGAAAGTTAATACTTAACTATCGGGGCACTAGAAAGTCGATACTTAACTATCGGGGCACTAGAAAGCTAATACTTAACTATCGGGGCACTAGAAAGCTAATACTTAACTATCGGGGCACTAGAAAGTTAATACTTAACAATCGGGGCACTAGAAAGTTAATACATTGTACTTAACTATCGGGGAACTAGAAAGTTAATACTTAACTATCGGGGCACTAGAAAGCTAATACTTAACTATCGGGGCACTAGAAAGTTAATACTTAACTATCGGGGCACTAAAAAGTTAATACTTAACTATCGGAGCACTAGAAAGTTAATACTTAACTATCGGGGAACTAGAAAGTTAATACATTGTACTTAACTATCGGGGAACTAGAAAGTTAACACTTAACTATCGGGGCACTAGAAAGTTAATACTTAACTATCGGGGAACTAGGAAGTTAATACATTGTACTTAACTATCGGGGAACTAGAAAGTTAACACTTAACTATCGGGGCACTAGAAAGTTGATTTGTAGCTGGGCTTGAGGATACATTCACGTGTGCATTTATGTACTTTATATAAACAAGATGTATAACAAAAGCAAGTTAAAGCCATGGTGCTAGATGTTTGACGATAAAGGGAAATCAAACACATTCTGAACATGGGATTTCAATAACGCTTGAGTGAGAACATGGAACGTACAAATGTTAATAATTCGAAATGGTATATACATAACAATTTAATCCAAGTATAAATATCGCATAATTATCGTGAATATAATCAAATAAAGCCAAAGTCCAGAGGTGTCGACATATCATACTTTATCTTGAATTAACACATGTTCCACACAATGTACCGTGCTGTTGCAAAAAGTGACGTTGCATTAGAGAAAAGCTTTCGAATTTGTCATATAAACTCAGTCTATGTGTGTAATTGTATTCAAACATCATTCAAAAAGTTTGCGACCATCTTGAATTTCAATGAAAACCTCTCACAAAGAGTAAATAATGTTTGCGCAGCAGAAAAAAGTCGTAATTGTCTCAGAAAATAAGATAATTTAAGAATGCCATCTTTATAATAAGGAAACTAATGTAATTTCGTCCACCATTGTATAAATTCCCTTTTTATGACGACAGCAAAATACGTGCCCTTTGGAACTTATACAATTCAAATAGCCTGTAATGCTTCGTCTCCCATATCAATTACATTGTATAATATGAGAAAGTTAACACACACACTGAATTATCTCGGTCAAACAGAACTACGTCTCTATTGTTAAATTGTTTATACCTGTTTTATGTCCTATTGCGTCCTAATATTAGCTGTGGTCATTTCAGAACCTGCCAGGTTTTGTTGATAAAGAAAGGCCGGAGCTCCCGGAGGCATAATAAAAACAAAGCAACGGCCAGTACAGTAAAACTTCCCAGGGTAGGCCTCCGCCCCGCGAGCCGGAGGTTTGCCACCGTGGCCCGAAGGTATGCCACCGCGACCCGGAGGTTTGCCCCCGGGACCCGGAGGTTTGCCCCCGCGACCCGGAGGTATGCCACCGCGACCCGGAGGTTTGCCCCCGCGACCCGGAGGTTTGCCCCCGCGACCCTGAGGTATGCCACCGCGACCCGGAGGTTTGCCCCCGCGACCCGGAGGTTTGCCGCCGTGGCCCGGAGGTTTGCCCCCGCGACCCGGAGGTATGCCACCGCGACCCGGAGGTTTGCCCCCGCGACCCGGAGGTTTGCCCCCGCGACCCGGAGGTATGCCACCGTGGCCCGCAGGTTTGCCTCCGCGACCCTTAGGTTTGCCATGGCGACCCGGGGGTTTGCCGCCGTGGCCCGGAGGTATGCCACCGCGACCCGGAGGTATGCCACCGCGACCCGGAGGTTTGCCCCCGCGTCCCGGAGGTTTGCCGCCGTGGCCCGGAGGTTTGCCACCGCGACCCTTAGGTTTGCCATGGCGACCCGGGGGTTTGCCGCCGTGGCCCGGAGGTATGCCACCGCGACCCGGAGGTTTGCCACCGCGACCCGGAGGTTTGCCAGAGCGACCCGGGGGTTTGCCGCCGTGGCCCGGAGGTATGCCACCGCGACCCGGAGGTTTGCCGCTGTGGCCCGATGGTTTGCCACGGCGACCCGGGGGTTTACCCCCGCGACCCCTACTTACATAAACCGTGCTATCCACCGCAAAGCAGTATCTAAATATTCCCCTGTATCTACATGCAAAACAATATGGCTTTTTTCCTCATATCTAATGAACAAGAATCCACAAGAATTCGTGACAATTTACCGAGCTGTAGCTCTTCCCTTAAATAAGGGTTTTTTTTCGTAATGTATTGAGAAAGTTAGTGTTACTATTTGCTATTGTAAAGTCTTTAATTTATCTTGTGACGACGTCATCGATTCCAAAGTATTCATTTGTTGCTGAAAGAACTGTTCAAAATGACTTTAATAAAGCGACGCTTCTGTATGTTTCAATCTATAGATATAGATATATCAAGTTGGCAAATCACTGTGGCCTTTTCATAAGACTAAGAATATATTTATTGCGTTCTTCGTAATTAAAAAGCACTTTATATCATCCCTTTCACTTGCGTCTATTTTAATCAATACATTTTAAACGGTTATTTAAAATGCCCACATTGTCTGTAATGACTTGTGTCCGGAAACAAGCATTCTAAGAAGTAATATTTGCTCGTCAATACTCCTATAAACTGTAATATACCTCCACCATTCAGAGGCTAATCCCTCGAGACCATAGTGAAGGAAGGAACTGGGGAATATACATGTGCCTGGGGTATCTACAACAGGAAGGAACGGAGGAACTAAACATGTGCCTGGGGTATCTACAACAGGAAGGAACGGCGGGATATACATGTGCCTGGGGTATCTACAACAGGAAGGAACGGAGGGATATACATGTGCCTGGGGTATCTACAACAGGAAGGAACGGAGGAACTAAACATGTGCCTGGGGTATCTACAACAGGAAGGAACGGCGGGATATACATGTGCCTGGGGTATCTACAACAGGAAGGAACGGAGGGATATACATGTGCCTGGGGTATCTACAACAGGAAGGAACGGCGGGATATACATGTGCCTGGGCTATCTACAACAGGAAGGAACGGCGGGATATACATGTGCCTGGGCTATCTACAACAGGAAGGAACGGAGGAACTAAACATGTGCCTGGGGTATCTACAACAGGAAGGAACGGCGGGATATACATGTGCCTGGGGTATCTACAACAGGAAGGAACGGAGGGATATACATGTGCCTGGGGTATCTACAACAGGAAGGAACGGAGGGACTAAACATGTGCCTGGGGTATCTACAACAGGAAGGAACGGAGTGATATACATGTGCCTGGGGTATCTACAACAGGAAGGAACGGAGGGATATACATGTGCCTGGGGTATCTACAACAGGAAGGAACGGAGGGATATACATGTGCCTGGGGTATCTACAACAGGAAGGAACGGAGGGATATACATGTGTCTGGGGTATCTACAACAGGAAGGAACGGAGGGATATACATGTGCCTGGGGTATCTACAACAGGAAGGAACGGAGGGATATACATGTGCCTGGGGTATCTACAACAGGAAGGAACGGAAGAATATACATGTGCCTGGGGTATCTACAACAGGAAGGAACGGCGGGATATACATGCGCCTGGGGTATCTACAACAGGAAGGAACGGCGGGATATACATGTGCCTGGGGTATCTACAACAGGAAGGAACGGAGTGATATACATTTGCCTGCGGGATCTACAACAGGAAGGAACGGAGGGATATACATGTGCCTGGGGTATCTACAACAGGAAGAAACGGAGGGATATACATGTGCCTGGGGTATCTACAACAGGAAGGAACGGAGGGATATACATGTGCCTGGGGTATCTACAACAGGAAGGAACGGAGGGATATACATGTGCCTGGGGTATCTACAACAGGAAGGAACGGAGGGATATACATGTGCCTGGGGTATCTACAACAGGAAGGAACGGAGGGATATACATGTGCCTGGGGTATCTACAACAGGAAGGAACGGAGGGATATACATGTGCCTGGGGTATCTACAACAGGAAGGAACGGAGGGATATACATGTGCCTGGGGTATCTACAACAGGAAGGAACGGAGGGATATACATGTGCCTGGGGTATCTACAACAGGAAGGAACGGAGGGACTAAACATGTGCCTGGGGTATCTACAACAGGAAGGAACGGAGGGATATACATGTGCCTGGGGTATCTACAACAGGAAGGAACGGAGGGATATACATGTGCCTGGGGTATCTACAACAGGAAGGAACGGAGGGATATACATGTGCCTGGGGTATCTACAACAGGAAGGAACGGAGGGATATACATGTGCCTGGGGTATCTACAACAGGAAGGAACGGAGGGATATACATGTGCCTGGGGTATCTACAACAGGAAGGAACGGAAGGATATACATGTGCCTGGGGTATCTACAACAGGAAGGAACGGTGGGATATACATGTGCCTGGGGTATCTACAACAGGAAGGAACGGAAGAATATACATGTGCCTGGGGTATCTACAACAGGAAGGAACGGAAGGATATACATGTGCCTGGGGTATCTACAACAGGAAGGAACGGAGGGATATACATGTGCCTGGGGTATCTACAACAGGAAGGAACGGAGGGATATACATGTGCCTGGGGTATCTACAACAGGAAGGAACGGAAGGATATACATGTGCCTGGGGTATCTACAACAGGAAGGAACGGTGGGATATACATGTGCCTGGGGTATCTACAACAGGAAGGAACGGAAGAATATACATGTGCCTGGGGTATCTACAACAGGAAGGAACGGAGGGATATGCATGTGCCTGGGGTATCTACAACAGGAAGGAACGGAGGGATATACATGTGCCTGGGGTATCTACAACAGGAAGGAACGGAGGGATATACATGTGCCTGGGGTATCTACAACAGGAAGGAACGGAGGGATATACATGTGCCTGGGGTATCTACAACAGGAAGGAACGGAGGAATATACAAGTGCCTGGGGTATCTACAACAGGAAGGAACGGAGGGATATACATGTGCCTGGGGTATCTACAACAGGAAGGAACGGAGAAACTAAACATGTGCCTGGGGTATCTACAACAGGAAGGAACGGAGGGATATACATGTGCCTAATGGGGTATCTACAACAGGAAGGAACGGAGGAACTAAACATGTGCCTGGGGTATCTACAACAGGAAGGAACGGAGGGATATACATGTGCCTGGGGTATCTACAACAGGAAGGAACGGATGGATATACATGTGCCTGGGGTATCTACAACAGGAAGGAACGGAGGGATATACATGTGCCTGGGGTATCTACAACAGGAAGGAACGGAGGGATATACATGTGCCTGGGGTATCTACAACAGGAAGGAACGGAGGGACTAAACATGTGCCTTGGGTATCTACAACAGGAAGGAACGGAGGGATAAACATGTGCCTGGGGTATCTACAACAGGAAGGAACGGAGGGATAAACATGTGCCTGGGGTATCTACAACAGGAAGGAACGGAGGGATATACATGTGCCTGGGGTATCTACAACAGGAAGGAACGGAGGAATATACATGTGCCTGGGGTATCTACAACAGGAAGGAACGGAGGGATATACATGTGCCTGGGGTATCTACAACAGGAAGGAACGGAGAAACTAAACATGTGCCTGGGGTATCTACAACAGGAAGGAACGGAGGGATATACATGTGCCTGGGGTATCTACAACAGGAAGGAACGGAGGGATATACATGTGCCTGGGGTATCTACAACAGGAAGGAACGGCGGGATATACATGTGCCTGGGGTATCTACAACAGGAAGGAACGGAGTGATATACATGTGCCTGAGGTATCTACAACAGGAAGGAACGGATGGATATACATGTGCCTGGGGTATCTACAACAGGAAGGAACGGAGGGATATACATGTGCCTGGGGTATCTACAACAGGAAGGAACGGAGGGATATACATGTGCCTGGGGTATCTACAACAGGAAGGAACGGAGGGATATACATGTGCCTGGGGAATCTACAACAGGAAGGAACGGAGGGACTAAACATGTGCCTTGGGTATCTACAACAAGAAGGAACGGAGGGATAAACATGTGCCTGGGGTATCTACAACAGGAAGGAACGGAGGGACTAAACACGTGCCTGGGGTATCTACAACAGGAAGGAACGGCGGGATATACATGTGCCTGGGGTATCTACAACAGGAAGGAACGGAGGGACTAAACATGTGCCTGGGGTATCTACAACAGGAAGGAACGGAGGGATATACATGTGCCTGGGGTATCTACAACAGGAAGGAACGGAGGAATATACATGTGCCTGGAGTATCTACAACAGGAAGGAACGGTGGGATATACATGTGCCTGGGTTATCTACAACAGGAAGGAACGGTGGGATAAACATGTGCCTGGGGTATCTACAACAGGAAGGAACGGAGGGACTAAACATGTGCCTTGGGTATCTACAACAGGAAGGAACGGAGGGATAAACATGTGCCTGGGGTATCTACAACAGGAAGGAACGGAGGGACTAAACATGTGCCTGGGGTATCTACAACAGGAAGGAACGGAGGGATAAACATGTGCCTGGGGTATCTACAACAGGAAGGAACGGAGGGATATACATGTGCCTGGGGTATCTACAACAGGAAGGAACGGTGGGATATACATGTGCCTGGGGTATCTACAACAGGAAGGAACGGTGGGATATACATGTGCCTGGGGTATCTACAACAGGAAGGAACGGCGGGATATACATGTGCCTGGGGTATCTACAACAGGAAGGAACGGAGGGATATACATGTGCCTGGGGTATCTACAACAAGAAGGAACGGAGGGATATACATGTGCCTGGGGTATCTACAACAGGAAGGAACGGAGTGATATACATTTGCCTGCGGGATCTACAACAGGAAGGAACGGAGGGATATACATGTGCCTGGGGTATCTACAACAGGAAGAAACGGAGGGATATACATGTGCCTGGGGTATCTACAACAGGAAGGAACGGAGGGATATACATGTGCCTGGGGTATCTACAACAGGAAGGAACGGAGGAATATACATGTGCCTGGGGTATCTACAACAGGAAGGAACGGATGGATATACATGTGCCTGGGTTATCTACAACAGGAAGGAACGGTGGGATAAACATGTGCCTGGGGTATCTCCAACAGGAAGGAACGAAGGGACTAAACATGTGCCTGGGGTATTTACAACAGGAAGGAACGGAGGGACTAAACATGTGCCTGGGGTATCTACAACAGGAAGGAACGGAGGGACTAAACATGTGCCTGGGGTATCTACAACAGGAAGGAACGGAGGGATAAACATGTGCTTGGGGTATCTACAACAGGAAGGAACAGAGGAACTAAACACGTGTCTGGGGTATCTACAACAGGAAGGAACGGAGGGATATACATGTGCGTTGGGTATCTACAACAGGAAGGAACGGAGGGATATACATGTGCCTGGGGTATCTACAACAGGAAGGAACTGAGTGATATACATGTGCCTGGGGTATCTACTACAGGAAGGAACGGAGGGATATACATGTGCCTGGGGTATCTACAACAGGAAGGAACGGAGGGATATACATGTGCCTGGGGTATCTACAACAGGAAGGAACGGAGGGACTAAACATGTACCTGGGGTATCTACAACAGGAAGGAACGGAGGGATATACATGTGCCTGGGTTATCTACAACAGGAAGGAACGGAGGGATATACATGTGCCTGGGGTATCTACAACAGGAAGGAACGGCGGGATATACATGTGCCTGGGGTATCTACAACAGGAAGGAACGGAGGGATATACATGTGCCTGGGGTATCTACAACAGGAAGGAACGGAGGGACTAAACATGTACCTGGGGTATCTACAACAGGAAGGAACGGCGGGATATACATGTGCCTGGGGTATCTACAACAGGAAGGAACGGTGGGATATACATGTGCCTGGGGTATCTACAACAGGAAGGAACGGAGGGATATACATGTGCCTGGGGTATCTACAACAGGAAGGAACGGAGTGATATACATGTGCCTGGGGTATCTACAACAGGAAGGAACGGAGGGATATACATGTGCCTGGGGTATCTACAACAGGAAGGAACGGAGGGATATACATGTGCCTGGGGTATCTACAACAGGAAGGAACGGCGGGATATACATGTGCCTGGGGTATCTACAACAGGAAGGAACGGAGGGATATACATGTGCCTGGGGTATCTACAACAGGAAGGAACGGAGGGATATACATGTGCCTGGGGTATCTACAACAGGAAGGAACGGAGGAACTAAACATGTGCCTGGGGTATCTACAACAGGAAGGAACGGAGGGATATACATGTACCTGGGGTATCTACAACAGGAAGGAACGGAGGGATATACATGTGCCTGGGGTATCTACAACAGGAAGGAACGGAGGGACTAAACATGTACCTGGGGTATCTACAACAGGAAGGAACGGAGGGATATACATGTGCCTGGGGTATCTACAACAGGAAGGAACGGAGGGATATACATGTGCCTGGGGTATCTACAACAGGAAGGAACGGAGGGATATACATGTGCCTGGGTTATCTACAACAGGAAGGAACGGAGGGACTAAATATGTGCCTTGAGTATTACACCATGGAACGCTTCGTGCACGCTATTATTACGGGTTTTACTTTGTTATTTTACAATTCTTTACTCACCAGTTTATACAAATGTATCATCTATATGATTTTCGATCGACTAAGCCGATGTCTCTACTGCTACCTGCTGTTAAGGGGAAACGGCCGTTCGGTATTTTTTTTCTTGTAATCAGTTGAGTTGTCTAGCGTCCATCCCTTTTCGATTGTAAGACGAATTATTCCTAGAGTACGCATTGCCATTATACTTGAGATTCGTCGGATATAGCTTGCTGAACATGTGGTTTATCGGGAAAAGTAAGAGGTAGTTTGAAAATGTCCTGGTGTTCAGGAGGGGCTATACATTGCTGTTTTGGAATTTGTGTTTTAAATGAAATTTCCGGTTAGTCTTTACGTTATTCCGCCCCATTAATTCGTGTTTGCTGTAAATGTTTCTGGGTCAGTCGACTGCCACTACAGAAATGTCAGAAGAGTTATTGTTATTCTGAGTGATTAACAAGCTAAAGGAACATTGAGCACCTACACGTGGTTATTTAGTTTCCTTCCTCAGTGTGAGTCTAAGCTTGTTACTCTAAACAGAATCATGGTAGTGCGGTGGTAAGTCTGCGCCGCTTGTTTATGTGCAAACCACTGGTACATGTGAAATGTTGGGTGTTGTAAACAAAATGTGGAAGTCATTTGAAATATTGGGTGTTGTAAACAAAATGTGGAAGTCATGTGAAATGTTGGGTGTTGTAAACAAAATGTGGAAGTCATATTTTAATTAGTAGTGTGTCCTTTCGTAAAGCAACCACAACACGGCAATACGGAGATGAAATCTCAACTGTATTTCGAACTAAATGACGACACAATAGCAACATAAAACAAAGGTAAAATTGATATAGAGACCATTAAAAAGGAAAAGATGAAGAAGACCAGGTATTCTTGAAGCGTTGACGTACGTTTACTCCGTCGATGGTACCCTCCATGTAAACGGAAGTAAGCTGAAACCCAGTACAGAAGGGCGCTGTCAAAGGTTAAGCTAGAACTAAAAGCCAAAATACATGGTTAACAATTTCTAAAATGATCAAACAAATATATTCCACTACAGCAATCGTGGTCCTTTCTTTAATATAAGCACTACACGGAAGTATTATCTGCTTGTTGTATACATGTATGTCCAAATGTCAAATATCCTGTGATCATTTGCAACGAAAAGACTTTACGGTCAATCTCGTTTTATAGGAAATCTGAAGAATGTCATGAACATTAGCTTCACTTCCAACTCGTGTACAGTACATCAGCTTCACTTCCAACTCGAGTACAGTACATCAGCTTCACTTCCAACTCGTGTACAGTACATCAGCTTCACTTCCAACTGGTGTACAGGACATCAGCTTCACTTCCAACTCGTGTACAGTACAACAGCTTCACGTCCAAATCGGGTACAGTACAACAGTCTCATTTCCAACTCGTGTACAGGACATCAGCTACACTTCAAACTCGGGTACAGTACAACAGCTTCACTTCCAAATCGGGTACAGTACATCAGCTTCACTTCCAAATCGGGTACAGTACAACAGTCTCACTTCAAACTCGTGTACAGTACATCAGCTTCACTTCCAAATCGGGTACAGTACATCAGCTTCACTTCCGACTCGTGTACAGTACATCAGCTTCACTTCCAACTCGTGTACAGTACAACAGCTTCACGTCCAAATCGGGTACAGTACAACAGTCTCACTTCCAACTCGTGTACAGTACATCAGCTTCATTTCCAAATCGGGTACAGTACATCAGCTTCACGTCCAACTCGTGTACAGTACAACAGCTTCACTTCCAACTCGTGTACAGTACATCAGCTTCACTTCCAACTCGTGTACAGTACATCAGCTTCACTTCCAACTCGTGTACAGTACATCAGCTTCACTTCCAACTCGTGTACAGTACATCAGCTTCACTTCCAACTGGTGTACAGGACATCAGCTTCACTTCCAACTGGTGTACAGGACATCAGCTTTACTTCCAAATCGGGTACAGTACATCAGCTTCACTTCCAACTCGAGTACAGTACACCAGCTTCACTTCCAACTCGTGTACAGTACATCAGCTTCACGTCCAACTCGTGTGCAGTACATCAGCTACACGTCCAACTCATGTATAGTATATCAGCTTCACGTCCAACTCGTGTACAGTACATCAGCTTCACGTCCAACTCGGGTACAGTAAATCAGCTTCACTTCCAACTCGTGTACAGTACATCAGCTTCACGTCCAACTCGTGTACAGGACATCAGCTTCACGTGCAACTCGTGTACAGTACAACAGCTTCACTTCCAACTCGTGTACAGTACATCTGCTTCACTTCCAAATCGGGTACATGACATCAGCTACACGTCCAACTTGTGTACAGTACATCAGCTTCACTTCCAACTTGTGTACAGTACATCAGCTTCACGTCCAACTCGGGTACAGTACATCAGCTTCACCTCCAACTCGTGTACAGTACATCAGCTTCACGTCCAACTCGGGTACAGTACATCAGCTTCACCTCCAACTCGTGTACAGTACATCAGCTTCACGTCCAACTCGAGTACAGTAAATCAGCTTCACTTCAAACTCATGTACTATTTTATAGATAAATTCCGGGGACATTTAAATACGCAGATGGTCACATTTTCTACAGTTATACAGCGTCATTATAACTGTTTCTTCCGATGTGATTGATAATTCCATTTGCGTTATTAAATTAAATGTCTTCGGTGGTTAAGTAAACAATACATTTGATGTTACTGCTACACGCAACTACATTTTTTAGTCTGATATTCAGTTACTAATGATGTCATATTATTCCACTTTATGTTTTTGTTGGCAACAATGTCGAGGCAATCGGAATGCATGAAGTTAAAATTAATTGAAAGTGTTTGTTAGAGAATGACGAATTAAAATTTCACTCACTACCTTTATTTCTGACAAAAGTAGTATATGGTGCTCGTTAGCGCTCCATAGTGAATATGTTCGTTGCCAACTGCGGGCATACTACCGTATACGCAGTTGAAATGAGGTACACTCTTTTATATCGAAATAAACAGGAAGGTAAACAGCATACATCAGTAAACACCGTTTTGTAAGTTGTTAGATGTACGTTGTATTTGAAAACAGCAATATTTGCATATGTTGTTTTTATATCGAGGTCCATTTTGCCTTAAATTTGGATTGTTGAAACTATAATGCTAAACTCAAAAGTGGGCGACAGTACATCTCTTACTGGCATTAACGATTTTGGATACGATACATGTCGAATTAAAAAGGCGTTTTTCTACTAAACTTTCATCGTCAATGTACCGCCCAGCTTACCTATTGTCAATCAGGACAAAACTCATGCCAAATGTTTTAATTTCACTTTCAGATATATCGACGACGTGTTGTCTATGAACAACAAGATGTTTGCAGACCAACGTCGATCGTATATCCCCTTATGAACTTACACAACAGACCCTTACATCTTACATCAGCTGCTTACCTCTGACCAACATGGGGAGCTTACTACTAGGCTATAACATAAACGTGACAATTTCAGTTTCCCAATCGTGAAGATAGTAATATCCCTGCTTCTCCAACTTATTGTGTTTTCATGTCGCAGTTGCTCTTAATATCGATATTTTGTGATATATGTTAACTGCTAAACTTACGGCACATGATTTCGAGAGATGCAGGTTGATGAAGTTTTATAATCACCATCTTTGTTTCATTGAAAAATATTCTGTATATTTGTGTGATATTTAGATAGACTTTTTGAAAATTCTCATTAGTATGCTTACTTGTTGTGATTGACAATAACTCGGTTATCATTTCGAGGACTTGATGTTTACTTGGATGTGATCGAGATTTACATGGTGAGTGTCTTCGATGAAGCAGAAGACGCTTACTTTTCCGGAACACCTGGTCTTATGATCTTGTACTTTTACAAGGGTCTCCATGCAACACTGTTTTTTCATATTTTGCCAATAGGTTAAACAATTTTGAGTTCGGATTATGATTTTGTTCACGCTTCGGTATTCTCTAATTTCTGTCTAGATACCGGGACACAGTCGAATGCTCGATGATGGATTATTCAGTATTTATTGATATGTGTTCATCAATTTTATGCAAGATTTGCAAAATCGTGGCCAAAATCTTCTAACCTTCACAATTTATTTAAACTCTTGACAGATTAGTTTAATCTCCTGTTTCTATCAAATCTCGTAACATTTGAACATGGGGTGTAAATTATTTGTCACTAATATATTAACTCTTGTACATTTCAGGAGCAATATGAACATATATATATCGGCGCATGTATTTTATTGGGGAATAACCTACGCACATTCCCCTTTTTTCATTACTAGCAGCAGTGCATAAAAAAATAGCATATGCGTATTTCCATTTGGTTGTTAAATAATCATTTGCTTACTTTATTTGTTTGTTTATGTTTACATTTGTCTGTCAATATATTTAAGCATTAAACTGCTTTCTGTTTCGAGTTATAGGCGATATGAACGCCCAATGCATTACAGGACATAAAACATGAACCGCTAGCGCAGTTTAATGCTTATATTTACATTTCCACTTCTAACCATACACAAAAAAAGAATTTCGACCATAACATAAAACAAATCGTAGCTCCAAGAAACACTTGTATGTTTCACGTGCTTTCTTCTGGAACGGGGACTTGGAAATATAGTCCGCGGCAAACAGCTACCGTACAATGGTTTTATTATGAACATTTTGAAACTTTTTCTTTCTTTTGCACTGTTTGTGTCTGAGGGTGCTTTACAATAACACTTGAAATAATTGTCGTCGTTATAAATGACATCGCGTATTTATGGCGTCATACTGCGGAGGCATGTCCGCTGAATTTGAAAAATGAGTAATGTGACGTGGTCCGACATGGAAAAAGTTGTCAGCGTCGTGTTGTTTGTTATCTGTGATGCGGTTCATATATGATAATACGATGCATAAGAACTCGAAAACATGCATGCTATATTTGGTAAACTTCACACTGATGGTAGGGATACGAATCGTCTTTCTACAAAATGTATGTGGTGTCAGATTGGCAATAATGCTGACAATTTTTCGGACGATATGCCTTCTGCACATTCCGAGAATCGGGGAGAGGAGCCCTCTTCGTGGCGGAGGATGGTTGATAAAAAGCTTTAATTTGGGTTGACGATGCATTCTTTTTCGATGTTAAAATAAGTGTATTCGATGTTATCTAGTAAACGATTTAAATGAACTAAATTCAGACAAAATTTGTCTATACTTATTTCTCATTCAAACGAGAGTTCGGCGTGAAATGCATTGTGTTTAACCTTCATCTCACGTTCGTATTCATACTCGTTTCGGGTTATAGTTCTATGAACCGAAACGGAAGTTGCTTGTTTTATACAGTGACACTGCAGCGCAAATGTAAATAAAACTGATAAATGAAAACACGCCTTCATAAAACTGACCTCATGCCTACTCAGATTATGTATTCTTTTTGCAATAATTCGAGAGAAATAAAACTTGAAGTGGTCTTGTTGCTGATCTCGGAAGATACCAGTAAGTCAATGTGGCGCGTCGCATGTTCTTCCGGAAATTCACAAACAGGTGAAACATGGACAGCTAAGTGTTGAAAAAATACGTATAAGGATGTCTGAACACTGCAATATTGCGACATTAATGTGTTAGAACCCTACAGTAGACGGTCCCTGATTTTAGGCACATGGCGCAAATAACTGATATTATAAGCTTTACCTACGGTACTGTTGGTGTGTGACCAATGTCAGCCTTATACTGGAATTTATCATGGGTCTAAACGATAAAAAACAGAGAATACCAAAGCGTCAACAAAACCATAATCCTAACTCAAAATAGATTAACCTAGAGGCAAAATATGAACAAAGGAAATACTGACACGGAAACACTCGTAAAAGTACAAAAGAATAAGACAAGGAGTTCCGGAAGAAAAAGCGTCTTCGCTTACAAAGAGTAAACAGACACGGCCTCTGGACTGCTACGGATTTTAACTTGAAGACAATTGGTAATTAATCATTAATTAATTATCATTTAATATGTCCATGTTTGCATTAATAATTGAGAACATATATGTATGAAATAGAAATTTATTAAAATACTTTTTCATAACAATTATGAATTACCCATACCCTCTACTTACGGTGAATATATTAGCGACTTTTGAGATTAGTATGAACGGATATACATTTTTAGCCAACCACACATGTTGTTAGAGTCATGCATTTATACCGGTATAGCAGCGTGTATGGCTGGTTTCCAGAAGATTATTGTCGTCCCACCTAATATGATTGATACGATATCACGATTTCACGTATTCATATTGTCTTCTATATCCTACTCCGGAGATTTCCCCAGACATTTACATAATTGTTGATGGATCCATTGCGCAATGATGTCTTACGGATACATGTCTTTCTATGGGATTGTCTTACCGTACAAAGAACTGGTCCTGTGACATCGACGTCTTTGTAAGAAGTCGCAGTATATGTTGACACCTGTTGTTAAACCAAAGAACTATTATGACCATATCAAGCATGTGCATTGGAATTTGTTTTGATCTGGCGTATTTCGTCGACAATCAAACAGAACGTTTATAAGAAATGCATGATGGTGTTGACGTTCGTCTATGCGTGTTTATTGCATATATTTAGGTCACATTACAACAGAACGCGAACAACATTTAACAAGATCGCCTACTTTCGAATCCAAAATAAAAGTACAACCCGTAAGAAGATTACATTTAACGAGATTGAATATGGAGATTGTGGTTGATAATAGAACAGTCACTAACAAGATAATATTCAACGATGAAAATATCAATATAGTCGATAATAGTGCGGTTCCTAACGCAGATGATTTCTAACGATATTAACAAGTTGTATAATCTGTAAAAGTACAGTTATTAGCAGGATAACATTTATCACACCAAATACGTTTGCCTTAAAAAGGTAAAGGTATTGTTGATATGATATCAATTAGAGTATTGTATTAGGTATGGTTCGCTCAGCTCATAATATAAGAGCAGTCCCTAGAGGTTGTTTTGTAAAATGCCTAATAACAAGGCACTTTTCATTAAGACGTTTTATTGTTGCCAATTACATTGATGACAAAGATCTCCTGTTTGTCTATTTATTTAATATATCTTAGAAATTAGGAATCAGCAAACACAAACACGTTGTTACAATTTGTATTAATTTTCCAATTACTAGTATTTGTTTTCATATAAGGGATCACATAAAAACATATTTATGACATGAAACAAAAACAGCAAAAATGAACAATCATTGAGAACAAAATGAACTGCGTTACCAATGAATTGTGCACTTGTTGGATTAACATTAGCAGTTTTATTGTTTTTGAAAGAACTAACTAAGAAAATACCATTGGAAAGATAAACATCTTGTCGTGATAAATAATATTCAACACATAATGACTGAAAATGATTTTGAAGAAACAGAAAGTCACATTCCATGTTGTCTCAACACTGTCATTATTTCCGGTTTCATCTCGAACTACAATGTAAATGTAACACTGAAGCGTTAAACACGTAAGCAGGTAGATGTATGTAACCTCCCTATAACGTTAGTAGGTAGATGTATGTAACCTCCCTATAACGTTAGTAGGTAGATGTATGTAACCTCCCTATGACGTAAGTAGGTCGATGTATGTAACCTCCCTAAAACGTCAGTAGGTAGATGTATGTAACCTCCCTATAACGTTAGTAGGTAGATGTATGTAACCTCCCTATAACGTAAGTAGGTAGATGTATGTAACCTCCCTATGACGTAAGTAGGTAGATGTATGTAACCTCCCTATAACGGTAGTAGGTAGATGTATGTAACCTCCCTATGACGTTAGTAGGTAGATGTAAGTAACCTCCCTATGACGTTAGTAGGCAGATGTATGTAACCTCCCTATAACGTAAGTAGGTAGATGTATGTAACCTCCCTATAACGTAAGTAGGTAGATGTATGTAACCTCCCTATGACGTTAGTAGGTAGATGTATGTAACCTCCCTATGACGTAAGTAGGTAGATGTATGTAACCTCCCTATGACGTAAGTAGGTAGATGTATGTAACCTCCCTATGACGTTAGAAGGTAGATGTAAGTAACCTCCCTATGACGTTAGTAGGTAGATGTATGTAACCTCCCTATAACGTAAGTAGGTAGATGTATGTAACCTCCCTATAACGTAAGTAGGTAGATGTATGTAACCTCCCTATGACGTTAGCAGGTAAATGTATGTAACCTCCCTATACTGTTAGTAGGTAGATGTATGTAACCTCCCTATAACGGTAGTCGGTAGATGTATGTAACCTCCCTTTACCGTTAGTAGGTAGATGTATGTAACCTCCCTATAACGTTAGTAGGTAGATGTATGTAACCTCCCTATACCGTTAGTAGGTAGATGTATGTAACCTCCCTATAACGTTAGTAGGTAGATGTATGTAACCTCTCTATGACTCAAGTATGTAGATGTATGTAACCTCCCTGTGACGTTAGTAGGTAGATGTATGTAACCTCCCTATGACGTAAGTAGGTAGATGTATGTAACCTCCCTATGACGTAAGTAGGTAGATGTATGTAACCTCCCTATGACGTAAGTAGGTAGATGTAGGTAACCTCCCTATGACGTAAGTAGGTAGATGTATGTAACCTCCCAATGACGTTAGCAGGTCGATGTTTGTAACGTCGCTATAACGTTAGTACGTCGATGTATGTAACCTCCCTATACCGTTAGTAGGTCGATGTATGTAACCTCCCTATACCGTTAGTAGGTAGATGTATGTAACCTCCCTATAACGTTAGTAGGTAGATGTATGTAACCTCCCTATGACGTAAGTAGGTAGATGTATGTAACCTCCCAATGACGAAAGTAGGTAGATGTATGTAACCTCCCTATAACGTTAGTAGGTAGATGTATGTAACCTCCCTATGACTTAAGTAGGTAGATGTATGTAACCTCCCTATGACTTAAGTAGGTAGATGTATGTAACCTCCCAATGACGTTAGCAGGTCGATGTTTGTAACCTCGCTATAACGTTAGTACGGCGATGTATATAACCTCCCTATAACGTTAGTAGGTAGATGTATGTTACCTCCCTATAACGTTAGTAGGTAGATGTATGTTACCTCCCTATAACGGTAGTCGGTAGATGTATGTAACCTCCCTATAACGTAAGTAGGTAGATGTATGTAACCTCCCTATACCGTTAGTAGGCAGATGTATGTAACCTCCCTATAACGTAAGTAGGTAGATGTATGTAACCTCCCTATGACGAAAGTAGGTAGATGTATGTAACCTCCCTATAACGTAAGTAGGTAGATGTATGTAACCTCCCTATGACGTAAGTAGGTAGATGTATGTAACCTCCCTATGACGTAAGAAGGTAGATGTATGTAACCTCCCTATGACGTAAGTAGGTAGATGTATGTAACCTCCCAATGACGAAAGTAGGTAGATGTATGTAACCTCCATATAACGTTAGTAGGTAGATGTATGTAACCTCCCTATAACGTTAGTAGGTAGATGTATGTAACCTCCCTATAACGTTAGTAGGTAGATGTATGTAACCTCCCTATAACGTTAGTAGGTAGATGTATGTAACCTCCCTATGACGTTAGTAGGTAGATGTATGTAACCTCCCTATAACGTAAGTAGGTAGATGTATGTAACCTCCCTATGACGTAAGTAGGTAGATGTATGTAACCTCCCTATGACGTAAGTAGGTAGATGTATGTAACCTCCCTATGACGTAAGTAGGTAGATGTATGTAACCTCCCAATGACGAAAGTAGGTAGATGTATGTAACCTTCCTATAACGTTAGTAGGTTGATGTATGTAACCTCCCTATAACGTTAGTAGGTAGATGTATGTAACCTCCCTATAACGTTAGTAGGTAGATGTATGTAACCTCCCTATAACGTTAGTAGGTAGATGTATGTAACCTCCCTATAACGTTAGTAGGTAGATGTATGTAACCTCCCTATAACGTTAGTAGGTAGATGTATGTAACCTCCCTATAACGTAAGTAGGTAGATGTATGTAACCTCCCTATGACGTAACTAGGTAGATGTATGTAACCTCCCTATAACGTAAGTAGGTAGATGTATGTAACCTCCCTATGACGTAACTAGGTAGATGTATGTAACCTCCCTTTGACGTAAGTAGGTAGATGTATGTAACCTCCCTTTGACGTAAGTAGGTAGATGTATGTAACCTCCCTATGACGTAAGTAGGTAGATGTATGTAACCTCCCTATAACGTAAGTAGGTAGATGTATGTAACCTCCCTATGACGTAAGTAGGTAGATGTACAATATGTATGTAACCTCCCTATGACGTTAGTTGGTAGATGTATGTAACCTCCCTATAACGTTAGTAGGTAGATGTATGTTACCTCCCTATAACGTTAGTAGGTAGATGTATGTAACCTCCCTATGACGTTAGTAGGTAGATGTATGTAACCTCGCTATAACGTTAATAGGTAGATGTATGTAACCTCCCTATAACGTTAGTAGGTAGATGTATGTAACCTCCCTATAACGTTAGTAGGTAGATGTATGTAACCTTCCTATGACGTAAGTAGGTAGATGTATGTAACCTCCCTATAACGTTAGTCGATAGATGTATGTTACCTCCATATAATTGCCAATTATTGAAATATCCCGTGATTGTGTCAACATATTGGAATTGACAGAAAAACAAATGTAAATAAAGAGACTTTGCCAGAATGAGCATGTCTTATTTTTTTACGAATGCAATAGTGACGACCCAACGGTTTTCAGACTTAAATCCAAATGTCATGGGTTTCTTGTTGATCTCATGAAAATGTGAATCCTTGTGAATTCTGCGTCGTCGTTCTGCACATTAAACTACATTTAGTGCAGGATTTACATTTGGTTTCTTATATGCAACGATCACCCATTGTTCTTGCGGGAAACTTGTGAAAGTATAGTTAGACAATTGCATATATCCTTCGTCTCGTTTTTGTCCTTTGGGTGAAATTATATGTTCGTCATAGCCTCTTGGGTTTTCATTGCCCTTTGTTTATTCGATGTTTTAACAAAGTCTATGTGTACTTTTGGTGTTTGTGTTACATACTAGAAAACCATGAATCCCAATCGCTTTCACGTCTGCTCTGACTCGTATCGTCATTAGTAACCACGCGGTCAACAATCCGTCTAGTCACGTGACTGGTAATTTGATATATCATATGTACAGCTATTCCTTTCTATTTGTATTTCCTCTCAAAACAATCAGAGAATACCAAACCGTCAACAAAACACTAATCCGAACTAAATAGACCCGTAGATGTATCCATTGGTATTATTTGTAAATTTGAAAAATCGTCAGATACAGTGATCTGATGTTTACGAAATGTACCATTTTGAAATCACGTGTTCGGTTAATGATTAAGTTTTAATGATTGCATGTGTAGTGTAACACACGAAATATACATGGTGTTGTTAATATCATAAAATATAGTTATTTTAATATAATCATCTGAAGGCCTCATTCGATATGTAATAAAAAGAAAATTTGCCGTTGAATAATTGAAACCATTGAATATCCTCTATATATGTCACTAGTACATATAACAAAGTATGTTTGATGTGATGTATTTCAGTATTTATAACGGTATTTGCGTTTTTTCCACAGTTTGCGGGATTTTTCACATTTACCTGGCGTCTTGGAGAGGTTATGTGTAAGAGTGTACACTACGTCCAGAATGTATCGGCTATCTGCTCCGTCACCACGCTTACTGCCATGAGTCTAGAGCGGTTAGTATACACTTACAGTAACTTACAATGTAGCTAATTATAAGAGTGGTAAGTTAACAATTACAGTAACTTACAATGTAGCTAAGAGCGGTTAGCATACACTTAAAGTAACATACAATGTAACTAAGATCGGTTAGCATACACTTACAGTAACTTACAATGTAACTAAGAGTGGTTAGTATACACTACAGTAACATACAATGTAACTAAGATCGGTTAGCACACACTTACAGTAACTTACAATGTAACTAAGAGCGGTTAGCATACACTACAGTAACATACAATGTAACTAAGAGCGGTTAGCATACACTTACAGTAACTTACAATGTAACTAAGAGCGGTCAGCATACACTTACAGTAACTTACAATGTAACTAAGAGCGGTCAGCATACACTTACAGTAACTTACAATGTAACTAAGATCGGTTAGCATACACTTACAGTAACTTACAATGTAACTAAGAGCGGTTAGCATACACTTACAGTAACTTACAATGTAACTAAGAGCGGTCAGCATACACTTACAGTAACTTACAATGTAACTAAGAGCGGTCAGCATACACTTACAGTAACTTACAATGTAACTAAGAGCGGTTAGCATACACTTACAGTAACTTACAATGTAACTAAGAGCGGTTACCATACACTTACAGTAACTTACAATGTAACTTATGAAAATATTTGATTTTTTAACACTACCATACCACATACCAAACTGAAAGAACGTCTTCGGACTCTCATCATAAGAGCTTTCTTTTCCAAGAAAGGTGGACGACGATACAATGTTGTGAGCTATCTTGGAACATCCTTTGAGAAAAAAAAACACAACAAAATCTAGGATCAAATATACTGAGGAAGATATAGTACGAATGATTGAATTCCTGGTTAACAACATCTTTGTTGAGGTTGGAGGAAAGATTATTCCGACAGACTGTTGGCATTCCAATAGGAACTAACTGTGCCCGACTTTTGGCCGACTTGTTTTCATACGAGCCTGAATTGGCCAAGGGCCTTATCAGGACGGTTAACAAAACTCCTGCCGATTCTTTCAATTTCACTTTCAGGTATATCGACGATTTCGATTGTCCGATCGTTAACTTTCCCTTTCTTGATAGTAACATGCCTGCTTCTCCATCCTGGTGTTTTCATGCTGCAGTTAATTCGTTATTCTAGCTTGCTCTGAATGTTGATATTTCGTGATAGATTCAGCTGCTGACGAGCAAACTTACGACACAGGGATTCCAGTAATGTAGGTTGATTATGACTATGGGCAAGTTTTATGGTCGCCATCTTGATTTCATCGAGACATATTCTGTATCTGTGTGTGATTTGAAGATGGACGTTTTTGAGTTTGCTTATTAGCGTGCTCCCTTGTTATGATTGACAAGTATTACTCCGTTCTCAATTTGAGGATTGATGTTTACTTGGATGTGACCAAGATTTATATGGCGGGTGTTGTCGATGAAGCAGAAGACGCTTATTCTTCCGGAACACCTGGTCCTATTCTCCTGTACTTTTACAAGGGTATACATGTGGATATTTCATTATTTCGTAATTTACCCCTAATTTAAACGATTTTGAGTTCGGATTATGGTTTTGTTGAGGCTTTGGTATTCTCTGATTTTGTGCTAGGGTCTCCATGTAAATGTTCATATTTTGTCTCTAGTTTAATCGATTTTGAGTTCGGATTATGATTTGTTAACGCTTCGGTATTCTCTTTAAAAATCTATAATAACTGCGTTTAGAAACTATGTGAACTTTCGTATTATATATGTCATGCTTAGTATTTGATATGTAAATACTCAATATTTCTATACCCAGCAGTAACAAATATCCTGTTAGAACCAAATACTTGTGAGTATTATTGTATTTGACAACTCCACCAATTTATTTGCAGGATCTAGTTGTTGGTAGGTTGGTAATTGCATGTTAATTACCGCCAACCTACAAAGACACATATGGGTCTGCTCAAATGCATTGCTTACTCTTTAAATCGAAGAGATTGATGAGATTTTGAAACGCAGATTCATTCATTAGCAATCTCGTTACATATTCTCGATCCCCGTAGGCTAAAATACACATTAGTATTTATCAAAATTACAACATGACTTATTTCCAGTTGCTGAGGTGTTGTCTTTTGATCAATCATTACCAGCCTGGTAGCTGTAATTAACTGACATCTCCGACACACACAGAAGTGGAATAGTTAATCACGATTTACAATTCTTTATCAACTGGTGCATGGTTATAAAAATAAATATGTAGGCCACAAGGCCGATGTTATCAACCTACCATATAAAAATGAAAACGAAACAAATCCAATCGTACATCCTATATATACGGGTCATGCATACCCAGTCAATAGCGTGAGCAATACACTTTTTTTGTTAACAGAAACATATTACATGTAATATCTCCTCTCAGAAATATCCGTCTTTTACCTATTGAAAATATTTTCGCTTCTATTGATATGTTCCAAACTTAAGCGGCTTACATTTCAAGTTATTTTAAAAACAAAAATCATAATGAAAAAACAGAACACAATAATAAGCATATCACAAAATAAGCCCACAGAATGAAAACGACTTGAACAGATACAAATCAAAGTTTTAATGGTGAAATATACTGAAAGTATAAAGAAAGGAAGGACATTTGAGGTGATTCATTGTTAAGCTTTTAGATTATAATACATTATTCTATTTTCATAAAAAGACTGAAAAAACAAATTACTTGACTTCCATTCGATCACAACCGATGATTCTTGGGAACTGAAGTCATCAGTATCGCAAAGTAAAATCGTTTGTCACGTAAGTAGGATCTCGTAGGTGCCCCCAACCCTATCCAACCCTCGCACACATTTGCATTACCCCGTTTCTCTTGTGAATGCAATTTATTTCTTCCATGAATGTTCTATTGAGTAAAAATGTGGGCTGTACGTTGGTCAATTGGGTAGGAGAAAGTTATGGAATGCGAGATAGTTTGGACTGGGAACTAGCATGCTGGGGAATGAGGTGATGCTGTTTAAACAAATGTTTATCAGGCCCGGAAAGAGTTGGGTGTGGTTGGGGTGGTTATATCCATAGGTACATGTATACCTTTTTTGCGGCTATATCTCTGTTTATCAAAATCCATGAACTATCCCTCTTCTGACCGGAACTTAATCATCTCAAGCTTCTCGTTCCAAAGAACGTCAGTGTCGATAAAAAAACCACCCCGTGACCAACGTTAGGGTGACGTGCCCGCAGATACGCCACTCAACATCGTCATTTTATAGGTAAAGGATGAACTGAGAGCGGACTCAGTGGTATAACGTGACAATTACGCTGGTGGGAAAGACATGTAGCACAGACGTCCCGATCGCGGTCGGTCGGCCATCCTCCTGATGTCAGACGACAGAGAAGACGTCATTTAGTGTAAATGTTAACACTGAAACTCATAGCGCCCAGTGCTACCCTTTTCTCTACAAGTCTGCTCCTTCTGAACCTAGGGCACTCTTACCATTATTGTAAGATACAAATTGACAGTAAGGATGTGCTGGCGAACGTGTCATCATTATTCGCCACGTGTGTTTTATAGCACTTTCCCTGTGTGGCACGGTACACGATTAAGAAAATCTAGACACTGGTTTAAGTTCACAATGACACAGGTATTCGAATTACTGGTTTTAAGGAATTGTTGGATAGTTCAGTACCCTGCGTTCATACATTAGAACTGGTCAATGATTTATACATAGCAGTTAATTATATAACTTATTACAGGGGGTTCAACCTAAATCGTAGGATAGTTGAATTTCGCATACCAAGACTCAAATCATCGTTGTAAATCTACATAATGTAAGCAAATGAAGTATCTAATACATATGTTATATGGCAATTTGATGTTGACATACAATAAGCATGCGTTGATGTGCTTGTGTCAAAAATACTGATCATCATCCGTTTATTGGACATGTTTTCCATTACTAATTGATGAACACTGTGGTATTACTGCTATGCAGTGTACGTGCTGATAGTTTAAAAGGTACAATAGTAAGGAATATGTTGCAGGGCAAAACTACTGTGATAACCATCCACGAGAAATGAGTATCTGAGCGAGTTCCTTATCAAGAGAACAATTGTTACCACTAGATACCGGGTATATATGTATATCACATTACTGGAATGATTGAAATATGATTAGCATTTCAGCCACATAGAGTCGACACGCGGTCTCCCCAGACATCATTATAGGCTATTGAGGAAATGTTTACCCGGTGAGTTAAGACATTTTGATATAACGGTACCTCGGTTTCAGAGAAGAAAACGTCAGTTTGATACACGTAATAGCACAGCTGCGAAACATTCCCCGAAAAACGTCTAGCACAGCTTGCATATTTACATTCAAATCGAAATTGCCACGACATAACAATTTATAATTCGTTTGACCAAAGGATGTGATAATAAGGGGGGGGGGGCAAAACCAACGGTCACAATAACAGACAGTCTGGACTCTCAGTGAATGGATACTGTCACAATAACAGACAGTCTGGACTCTCAGTGAACGAATACTGTCACAATAACAGTCTGGACTATCAGTGAACGAATACTGTCACAATAACAGACAGTCTGGACTCTCAGTGAACGAATACTGTCACAATAACAGCCTAGACTCTCAGTGAACGAATACTGTCACAATAACAGACAGTCTGGACTCTCAGTGAACGAATACTGTCACAATAACAGCCTAGACTCTCAGTGAACGAATACTGTCACAATAACAGACAGTCTGGACTCTCAGTGAACGGATACTGTCACAATAACAGCCTAGACTCTCAGTGAACGAATACTGTCACAATAACAGACAGTCTGGACTATCAGTGAACGAATACTGTCACAATAACAGACAGTCTGGACTCTCAGTGAACGAATACTGTCACAATAACAGACAGTCTGGACTCTCAGTGAACGAATACTGTCACAATAACAGACAGTCTGGACTCTCAGTGAACGAATACTGTCACAATAACAAACAGTCTAGACTCTCAGTGAACGAATACTGTCAAAATAACAGCCTAGACTCTCAGTGAACGAATACTGTCACAATAACAGACAGTCTGGACTATCAGTGAACGAATACTGTCAAAATAACAGACAGTCTGGACTCTCAGTGAACGGATACTGTCACAATAACAGCCTAGACTCTCAGTGAACGAATACTATCACAATAACAGACAATTGGGGAGGGGGAGGGGTCACTTCACTACCCAAGGTTTTCTGCATAATTATTTTATATACTTCCTATAGACCTTGAATTACATTGAATATTTTCTAATGACCTAAATCTTAACGATTGTCTGATAATTATATGGTATGTTCCAATACTGACAATATTACGTGCTTTTCAGTAACGATCGGCGTAAATAGCTGGTCAGGAAGAGTGTCATTCGAGAAAGTAGATAAAGACAACTAATGACGCAGCAACGGTATTTCGTGTAAACACATTAATACACCTAGGTGAACTTGCAGATTTGTTATTACCAGTCCGAAAACTTACACAAGAACGACAGAACATATGGTCTTGTTTTTGAGTATGCTCATTAGTGTGTTTACTTTTTGTGATTGACAATGATGACTCGGTTCTCATTTCGAGGATTTGATGTTTACTTGGATGTGATCAAGATTTACACGGCGGTCCCGTCGATAAATCAGAAGAAGCTTACTCTTCTGGAATACCTGGTCTTATTCTCTTGAACTTTTACAAGGGTCACAATTTGGATCTTTCCTTTTTTCATATTTCCCCCCTAGTTTAATCAATTTTGAGTTTGGATTATGGTTTTGTTGACGCTTCGGTATTCTCTTTTTTTACACAAAAAAAATCAGCTTTGTACGAAACAAAAACAGAGCTGGCGAATATTAGGGGATTGTTTGTTATCGTGATGATTTCACATCCACTAGATATCATTGTTACAAAAGATAAGGCTTATCACTCTGCGGACTGTACCTGATGCTATCGTCACGTTTTTCTCACATAACATACCGTAGCGTACAGTCCTTCACGCCTACAGTAATGATAGCACGTTGGCTGGTTGATCCGCGATCTATATAAACGTCACTAATTTTGACAACGACTTACACACAACAGAACTTCCAACCAATATTATAAGGTGAAGAAAAATAGAAGCCAGCATTGCTTGACGTTAACTTGTTGAATTCATTCTGCCCCATTCGGTTTTAATAAAATAATAATTAATTATTATAATCTATTTTTGTTTTTAGATTTTATTTTTTGAAAGCACCAACAGAAACAATACTGTCCTCATACGAGGGCTAGCATTCGCATAATATATTCATTTACTTTCTCATTTTTTTTTTCATTTATAATTATTTAATTATAATTACGTAAAAGGAAAAATAAATAGTTGCAATTAACAATCATTCATTCATAATCAGCTACATTTCTTGAAATCGCAAGTAATTATTATGGAGGGAAAACTACAAGTACACTGCAAAAGAGAAAACTACGATGTTGATAAACAGAGAGCAATACAGGTTTAGAAATACAATGTAAAATTGTTTCCATTTGACAACAATACTGGAATTAGAACAGATTAATCGAAGCATTTAGCTAGTCTGACTGGAAAGGGGTTTTGTCGGCTACATAAAGCAGTAGCATCAAAAGAATAAAATGATGCTGGAACGTTTTACTCTCATTTGGTGATCTATTAGCCAAGTAAATAAAGTTCTTTTCAATAATACGGCCAGTGTTGCCGCTCAAGTTGACAATGTTAGCTTTTTGTTCGTCTGGTGACCCTGGTGGACTCGTGGTGGTCTCGTGGTGGTCTAGTGGTCTCGTGGTGGTCTCGTGGTGAACGTGTTGGAACGCGTATAATGACCAGCACGTGGCCCAGGCCTAGGTTTGGCATGCCCCAGATCCTGACCACGTGTCGATTGATTTTAGAACTTGAGAGAGCAGCAGTCAGGAGTAATTTTACGAATTGACAAAGGTAGTAATTAAAACTATTACAGAAACGGTTTGCAGTGAATAAATTTCCTTTATCTTCGGTTTTGAAAATGAAACGAATATTTCTTTTAATTCTTTCTGATGAATGTAAAGTTAATCATTAGATCTAGCTATATTCAAACCTTACCAGTGTATGTCCTTAAATCGCTTCTATCTGGTCAGTGGCCTACAGTACTGTGGGCTTTCAAGTCGAAAACTGTCTCTAAACTCAAAATACTATACCGGAAGGAAATCTAACTGATTTGGATAACACATTACGCTCCGTCTGCTCAACCTCCATATCAACGGGATCCTCAAACCTCCCCGTGTTTCATTATCAAATGCTGTAAAGAGCCTCTCGTGTCCCGGTAGTCTCTTTTTTATTCAAAGCTTCATTGTCATACCGACTCTATCTGTCTTTGGATATCAGGACTTTTACATCACATTTTACAAAGCAGTGCACTTCTCTATCAGCGGAAAATGTAGCCTGATTGTCCGCCTCCATCTGCCACGCATCATGTCTCGGTAAAGTATATGTGTCCATAAAACTATGGTCACTTGACGACACCTCATTGTAGATTGATTTTAGTTCGCTCACGGGTGATTTTTGATAAATATCAATTGACTACACTTCGGTGTTTGTATTGAAGCATGTTCGTTGCTAGACGGTGGTTAGGCTGTCTCCCGTACTTAAGGCGAAAGGGATTTGACATGGTGGAACTGACAGGAAATTCCCCAGACGCTCTTATACGTCACAAAAGTGGTGTAGACTTGCACATTGGATATATGTATATATATGTGTGTATATCTGAGCGAGCTTTCTTCACTTGTATATAGATATTAGGTCTGATTTCCACTAATACTGCTTTGTACCGTATCACACCCTACATTTCCGCTTGGGTTTAACCATAAAATTACTCTTTGAAATTCATACCGATTTACATCCACAAAGCTATAAAAGTCCAGCTATTATTAAGGGAAACAACACAATCAATCAACTAAGCTATAACGGAGTTGACATCCTCCTCATTGTGGTTTGTTGATTCCATCGGTTCCCCAGACCAGTAATGTCTGTAGTATTTTACCTTTATGTTCGTCACAGTGACAATGGAAGGCCGTAACCCATCGCTTATTTCTGATTAAGGAACGACAAGTACCGAATCGTCCTTGCTCTAATTATTACCACATCATATAAAGTAATTGTACTCGTCGGCGGTCCATACCTTGTCTGGTTACCGTTAGGCTGCCTGAATCAATATACGACACTTAACGATACTTATCTTGTGTAAAATATTTATATGTTTTCTAACAAAAAGAATATATCATCGACTTTCACTATCAATTAAAGTTCTGAACTCTGCTAAAGTTTACATTGGGAACTTAAACGAAATTTTGTAGAAATGGTCCTTTGTTTACTAGCTTCAATGCTATCAATACAGCCGATTTTGTCTGGAAATCAATGAAATAGGAATTCGCCAGTTCACTTATATTTAGAATGTGACCTTAGCCCATTATTAGGTCTTCTCATTGTACTCTCAGGAATGAAAAAGTGTACGTCTTACCCTGAAGATAATCGCAGATGTGTGCCAAGACAATGACATGGTGAGCGTTTTAGGCTTATTACACGGTATAACGTAGCCACGTATCAGACAACAGTCAATCAGACATCAAGGTCCGTATCACTTAGGCTTACTACACGGTATAACGTAGCCATGTATCAGACAACAGTCAGTCAGACATCAAGGTCCATATCACTTAGACTTACTACACGGTATAACGTAGCCATGTATCAGACAACAGTCAGTCAGACATCAAGGTCCGTATCACTTAGACTTACTACACGGTATAACGTAGCCATGTATCAGACAACAGTCAGTCAGACATCAAGGTCCGTATCACTTAGGCTTACTACACGGTATAACGTAGCCATGTATCAGACAACAGTCAATCAGACATCAAGGTCCGTATCACTTAGACTTACTACACGGTATAACGTAGCCATGTATCAGACAACAGTCAGTCAGACATCAAGGTCCGTATCACTTAGACTTACTACACGGTATAACGTAGCCATGTATCAGACAACAGTCAATCAGACATCAAGATCCGTATCACTTAGACTTACTACACGGTATAACGTAGCCATGTATCACACAACAGTCCATCAGACATCAAGGTCCATATCACTTAGGCTTACTACACGGTATAACGTAGCCATGTATCAGACAACAGTCAGTCAGACATCAAGGTCCATATCACTTAGGCTTACTACACGGTATAACGTAGCCATGTATCAGACAACAGTCAGTCAGACATCAAGGTCCGTATCACTTAGGCTTACTACACGGTATAACGTAGCCATGTATCAGACAACAGTCAATCAGACATCAAGGTCCATATCACTTAGGCTTACTACACGGTATAACGTAGCCATGTATCAGACAACAGTCAATCAGACATCAAGATCCGTATCACTAAGGCTTACTACACGGTATAACGTAGCCATGTATCAGACAACAGTCAATCAGACATCAAGGTCCATATCACTTAGGCTTACTACACGGTATAACGTAGCCATGTATCAGACAACAGTCAATCAGACATCAAGGTCCGTATCACTTAGGCTTACTACACGGTATAACGTAGCCATGTATCAGACAACAGTCAATCAGACATCAAGGTCCGTATCACTTAGGCTTACTACACGGTATAACGTAGCCATGGATCACACAACAGTCAATCAGACATCAAGGTCCGTATCACTAAGGCTTACTACACGGTATAACGTAGCCATGTATCAGACAACAGTCAATCAGACATCAAGGTCCGTATCACTAAGGCTTACTACACGGTATAACGTAGCCATGTATCAGACAACAGTCAATCAGACATCAAGGTCCGTATCACTTAGGCTTACTACACGGTATAACGTAGCCATGTATCAGACAACAGTCAATCAGACATCAAGGTCCGTATCACTTAGGCTTACTACACGGTATAACGTAGCCATGTATCAGCCAACAGTCAATCAGACATCAAGATCCGTATCACTTAGGCTTACTACACGGTATAACGTAGCCATGTATCAGACAACAGTCAGTCAGACATCAAGATCCGTATCACTTAGGCTTACTACACGGTATAACGTAGCCATGTATCAGCCAACAGTCAATCAGACATCAAGATCCGTATCACTTAGACTTACTACACGGTATAACGTAGCCATGTATCAGACAACAGTCAGTCAGACATCAAGATCCGTATCACTTAGACTTACTACACGGTATAACGTAGCCATGTATCAGACAACAGTCAGTCAGACATCAAGATCCGTATCACTTAGACTTACTACACGGTATAACGTAGCCATGTATCAGACAACAGTCAATCAGACATCAAGATCCGTATCACTTAGACTTACTACACGGTATAACGTAGCCATGTATCAGACAACAGTCAATCAGACATCAAGGTCCATATCACTTAGGCTTACTACACGGTATAACGTAGCCATGGATCACACAACAGTCAGTCAGACATCAAGGTCCATATCACTTAGGCTTACTACACGGTATAACGTAGCCATGTATCAGACAACAGTCCATCAGACATCAAGGTCCGTATCACTTAGACTTACTACACGGTATAACGTAGCCATGTATCAGACAACAGTCAGTCAGACATCAAGGTCCGTATCACTTAGGCTTACTACACGGTATAACGTAGCCATGTATCAGACAACAGTCCATCAGACATCAAGGTCCATATCACTTAGGCTTACTACACGGTATAACGTAGCCATGTATCAGACAACAGTCAATCAGACATCAAGGTCCGTATCACTTAGACTTACTACACGGTATAACGTAGCCATGTATCAGACAACAGTCAGTCAGACATCAAGGTCCGTATCACTTAGGCTTACTACACGGTATAACGTAGCCATGTATCAGACAACAGTCAGTCAGACATCAAGGTCCGTATCACTTAGGCTTACTACACGGTATAACGTAGCCATGTATCAGACAACAGTCAGTCAGACATCAAGGTCCATATCACTTAGGCTTACTACACGGTATAACGTAGCCATGTATCAGACAACAGTCCATCAGACATCAAGGTCCATATCACTTAGGCTTACTACACGGTATAACGTAGCCATGTATCAGACAACAGCTTGCTACACGATATAACGTAGCCATGTATCAGACAACAGTCAGTCAGACATCAAGGTCCGTATCACTTAGACTTACTACACGGTATAGCGTAGCCATGTATCAGACAACAGTCAGTCAGACATCAAGGTCCATATCACTTAGGCTTACTACACGGTATAACGTAGCCATGTATCAGACAACAGTCAGTCAGACATCAAGGTCCATATCACTTAGGCTTACTACACGGTATAACGTAGCCATGGATCACACAACAGTCAATCAGACATCAAGATCCGTATCACTTAGGCTTACTACACGGTATAACGTAGCCATGGATCACACAACAGTCAATCAGACATCAAGGTCCATATCACTTAGGCGTACTACACGGTATAACGTAGCCATGTATCAGACAACAGTCAATCAGACATCAAGATCCGTATCACTTAGGCTTACTACACGGTATAACGTAGCCATGGATCACACAACAGTCAATCAGACATCAAGGTCCGTATCACTTAGGCTTACTACACGGTATAACGTAGCCATGTATCAGACAACAGTCAGTCAGACATCAAGGTCCGTATCACTTAGGCTTACTACACGGTATAACGTAGCCATGTATCAGACAACAGTCAGTCAGACATCAAGGTCCGTATCACTTAGGCTTACTACACGGTATAACGTAGCCATGTATCAGACAACAGTCAATCAGACATCAAGATCCGTATCACTTAGGCTTACTACACGGTATAACGTAGCCATGTATCAGACAACAGTCAGTCAGACATCAAGGTCCGTATCACTTAGACTTACTACACGGTATAACGTAGCCATGTATCAGACAACAGTCAGTCAGACATCAAGGTCCGTATCACTTAGACTTACTACACGGTATAACGTAGCCATGTATCAGACAACAGTCAATCAGACATCAAGGTCCGTATCACTTAGACTTACTACACGGTATAACGTAGCCATGTATCAGACAACAGTCAATCAGACATCAAGGTCCGTATCACTTAGGCTTACTACACGGTATAACGTAGCCATGTATCAGACAACAGTCAGTCAGACATCAAGGTCCGTATCACTTAGGCTTACTACACGGTATAACGTAGCCATGTATCAGACAACAGTCAGTCAGACATCAAGGTCCGTATCACTTAGACTTACTACACGGTATAACGTAGCCATGTATCAGACAACAGTCAATCAGACATCAAGATCCGTATCACTTAGACTTACTACACGGTATAACGTAGCCATGTATCAGACAACAGTCAGTCAGACATCAAGGTCCGTATCACTTAGGCTTACTACACGGTATAACGTAGCCATGTATCAGACAACAGTCAGTCAGACATCAAGGTCCGTATCACTTAGACTTACTACACGGTATAACGTAGCCATGTATCAGACAACAGTCAGTCAGACATCAAGGTCCGTATCACTTAGGCTTACTACACGGTATAACGTAGCCATGGATCACACAACAGTCAGTCAGACATCAAGGTCCGTATCACTTAGACTTACTACACGGTATAACGTAGCCATGTATCAGACAACAGTCAGTCAGACATCAAGGTCCGTATCACTTAGGCTTACTACACGGTATAACGTAGCCATGTATCAGACAACAGTCAATCAGACATCAAGGTCCGTATCACTTAGGCTTACTACACGGTATAACGTAGCCATGTATCAGACAACAGTCAGTCAGACATCAAGGTCCATATCACTTAGACTTACTACACGGTATAACGTAGCCATGTATCAGACAACAGTCAGTCAGACATCAAGGTCCATATCACTTAGACTTACTACACGGTATAACGTAGCCATGTATCAGACAACAGTCAATCAGACATCAAGGTCCGTATCACTTAGACTTACTACACGGTATAACGTAGCCATGTATCAGACAACAGTCAATCAGACATCAAGGTCCGTATCACTTAGGCTTACTACACGGTATAACGTAGCCATGTATCAGACAACAGTCAATCAGACATCAAGGTCCGTATCACTTAGGCTTACTACACGGTATAACGTAGCCATGTATCAGACAACAGTCAATCAGACATCAAGATCCGTATCACTTAGGCTTACTACACGGTATAACGTAGCCATGTATCACACAACAGTCCATCAGACATCAAGATCCGTATCACTTAGGCTTACTACACGGTATAACGTAGCCATGGATCACACAACAGTCAATCAGACATCAAGGTCCGTATCACTTTATTTAAATATACAGAAATGTTTTATACAGTTCTTCTTGATAAAAAAATCTTTTAAGCTCGTGCCTAATCATTAATTTAGATTTGATTGAAGAAAACAATCTTCAATTGATTGTTTCTCATTATTTCAGAGAGTTACTTGAAAGTTTAAGCGGTTAGGGGTAAATAAGATTTTTTAAAGACTGTCAAAATAATTGTTTTCATTTTCTAAGTAACCGGTTTTCCATGTAGCTTAGCTTTAATGTTGCATTGCCTTATATAAAGTTGGCTATGCTTCAATGAGCAAATTAGATTGTGCAAATTTTCAACGATTACATTTAATGTGCATTATCAATCATTTTCTTCTAAGTTTTCAAAACTATTTGCAATCGTTCTTGATATGTACAATCTGAGATGATATGTTGGTCCATTCCACTCCGTTCATCAGCATGCTCACCCACATAAAGATTGTTTCCTGCCAAAAGAACCAGTGGTTTCGCTGTCACTATTTAAGTTGAAGGAATTAGATCTCCGTATATTTTACGTTATTTATAGGGTTATTGTCGTGAATGAAAAAGAAGAAATACACTTGATCATGCCTACTATTGACTTGCTAAGGTTTTCTACGAAAAACACGCTTCGCTATTTTCTTGTTGACTTAATATAAGTGTATCACGTAATTGCGTAAAATTAAATGGTGCTACTCTGAAATTCCCTCGACATGTCAAGTTATCAAGATCATGTTCTAACGCCCGACTATTCACATTAAACTAATTTCTGTAGATTAATACATTTCTTTATTTAATGAATTAAAAGAAATACTTGTTCAATGATAAATGTTTTGAGTGTAATCTATGGATGCGTGAGCCATCTTGCCTTTTTCTATCATTCCAATTTATATTTCGTAATACTTTCTAAATTAAGTTTGTTCGTTTGACATTCAAAACCACAAAATAGAAGAAATGGTATGTTCGGTAAATAACAGTACTTACTTTCTTCAACGTTTGTATGTATTCATAGATAAAATTTGCCGACTCCCCCGGACTCTTCAGTGATACTAGGGGTCAAAAGATGCATGGGAATCGCAATTTTCTAAACTAATGTAGAAGCAGAAGGGTCAGGTGCTTGAAACCCTTTTGATACATGCATTTAGAAGAAAAAATAAGTTAGTACTGTATAATTTCAAATCGTGTACTACGAAAGTGTGTATATTATGAACCATGTCAAATTAAGATTTTTAGGAAACCACGAAAGCATGCGATTTCACGGAACTAGAGTTTTTTTTACATTTGCTGGATTTCATAGCAGATACGTTTTTCTTCTAAGGTAACTGCTTAATATTGTAATGTATCTGAGAAGCTACCCCGCAATACGCAGCTGTTAACGATCTATTATATTATGATTTCTTTTAACGCGAACACATCGTGCATTGTATTACAGCTGATAGTCGGAAATCATGCGTCAATCGTGTTACGCTCGGCGATTCCAGCTCATTATCAGCCCTAGTTTAATATGGTAACTGCAGACGTAAGAAAATGCTGCAACTATGTTTAATATACCACAGTGTACGGGGATATAAAGTAAAAAAAATATAAACGGCATCAATTACACCATCAGTTTTTAGCTCGATCTTTACTTAAACTATAACCAACAGGGGCAACTTACTACTTAGCTGTAAGATAAACGTGACGATTTCAATTTTCCTATCTTGAACTTTCCCTTTCTTGATAATAACATCCCTGCTTCTCCATCCTATGATGTTTACATGTCGCAATTGATTCGTTATTGTAGGGCTTGCTTTGAATATCAATATTTTCGTGATAGATGTTAACTGCTGAAGAACACACTTACGGCACAGGAATTCGAAAGATGCTGGTTGATGAAGACTATGGGCAAGTTTTATTGTCGTTCTCTTGATCTCAACGAGAAATATTCTGTATCTTTGTGTGATATGAAGGTTGACGTTTTTGAATTTGCTTATAAGTGTGCTTATTTGTTGTGATTGGCATTTGATGACTCGGTTCTAATTTTGAGGATTGATGCTTACTTGGATGTGACCAAGATTTACATAGCGGGTGTCGATGGTCTTTATGTAAATTTGTCCTTTGTTTCTAGTTTGCCTCTACATATTGTAGTTTAATCGATTTTGTGTTCGGATTATGGTTTTGTTGACGCTCTAGTATTCTCTGGTTATTTTTGTTTTTCACATTCATTAACGACTTTAACAAGAATTTTATAAAGCAATATACTAGATTTGTTCCTCTCAACCTTTTTAATGTCCATGGCTATTCGGTTATGTTACTACACTATACAAGTCTTGGCCATATTTTTACCTTTTTATGAAATGTCCACTCTGCCCAAAACATAACAAAAACCGCTTGGCCCTTCTGACCATAGTTGTTGATTGGACGTAAAGAACAAGCAAACAAACACCTTCCAGTGATAGTTGTATTATACCCTGGCGAGCTCATCAAAGGTACATAACGAGATATGCTGTTCATACGTGTCTCAAACGGCGTCAGACTTCATTATTCACCGACTGTCACGAAACTTCACAAGTATTCACAAACAACAGCTCTTGTAGGAGTTTGCGTGTCGACCTTCTGTGGTTAATAACTAGATCACTCCTACTATAAAACAGAATTGTGATGTCACAAATCGACAGACTTTATTTCTTAACCTATTTCACGACATTGTTCCTATTCAAGATCGTTTAATAAATGACGCATTGATCATTGGTACACCTGACTTTTAACAGGCATACTCACTCTTCATTTCCCTATTACACTTTACATTTCTTCCGACTCAAACTCGTCACTATGTTACTATTGTCACCTAAACAAAACTGAAAAGAGCTTTAACAAGACGCTGGGTCAGTAAACACTCGGCCGATTGATGATAGGCTTGTATAAGTCCTTGTTCAGGGTTTTCACTCTGCATTGGACCTTGGAATTCATCATACAAGGAGATGACGTAACACACATACAAGCTGATATGTTATGATGGTAAACCTGTACCAGTGGTTGACAGACGATATTTCTCTAACTCAATTTTGCTCCACATGGACCAATGAACAGACGGACAGGAGAAAGATCAACATGGACCAACGAACATAGGGACAGGAGGAAGATCAACATGGACCAACGACTATAGGGACAGGAGGAAGATCAACATGGACCAACGAACATATGGACAGGAGGAAGATCAACATGGACCAACGACTATAGGGACAGGAGGAAGATCAACATGGACCAACGACTATAGGGACAGGAGGAAGATCAACATGGACCAACGAACATAGGGACAGGAGGAAGATCAACATGGACCAACGAACATAGGGACAGGAGGAAGATCAACATGGACCAACGACCATAGGGACAGGAGGAAGATCAACATGGACCAACGAACATACGGACAGGAGGAAGATCAACATGGACCAACGAACATAGGGACAGGAGGAAGATCAACATGGACCAACGACTATAGGGACAGGAGGAAGATCAACATGGACCAACGAACATAGGGACAGGAGGAAGATCAACATGGACCAACGACCATAGGGACAGGAGGAAGATCAACATGGACCAACGAACATAGGGACAGGAGGAAGATCAACATGGACCAACGAACATAGGGACAGGAGGAAGATCAACATGGACCAACGAACATATGGACAGGAGGAAGATCAACATGGACCAACGAACATACAGACAGGAGGAAGATACAGTGGGGTGTTTGCCTTTTCACATGAAATTAGGGACGTGTTTAGTTATGTGATAATGAAGATCAATCTTTTATGAAAACCCAAAGAAGCTATCAATCATCTATCGGGTAAGATCGACAAACTCAAAGAGAGACTGTCGGAATCAGAACCTGACTCTGATTTGTCTTGTTTGGAGACAAGAATAAAAGATGAAAATACCTTATAAATAATAAAAAAAATAATTTAGCCATTCATCATCCCTTTTGCCAGACACCGTGGGTGACATCACGTGGTACTAAATATAGACTCGGGTGATCTTTTCACATTTATACTTTCTATAGCTAATTCATCATGTTTGTCATCGACTTTCGAAGTCATTAGATAGCGACACACTAACAAAACACTTTGGAATGTATCTGATGTAATAAAAGCAATTCCATTCCTCTGCCTCGTTATGTTTCTTGTGAATTAAATTACCAAAAGTGCTTACGCCAAACTAAGCTTAACAGTAAGTATACTTGGATCTGTCTGTCTGTTTGTCGGTCTCTCTGTCAAGATATCTTGAAGAAACCAGCAATATACCTCATCATATAAACATGCTGTGTAATGCCGTGCCATTATATGACGGTGGCCTTATACAAAATCAGAGAATACCACACCACCAACATATAATCCGAACTTAACATCGAATAAACTAGAGTCAAAATATGAAACAAAGACGATTAACATGGCGAACCCCGTAAAAGCTCAGATGTTCCAGAAGAGTAGGCGTCTTCTGCTTCATCGACAACACTCTTAAACTCAAGGTCTAAGAGAACTTCAAAGTCAAAGGTTCCAACATTCAAAGGTGATGCCAACAGCCTCAAGCTGTGTCTAATTTTACCTTAACGCAAGTACGCTTTATCCAAGCATCGTTAGCGACTTATTACAATTACAATTTCTTCATAATAGTATGCATTTTATAATTTAGTAGGAAAAAGCGTCAGCAAAACCATAATCCGTACTCTAATTATGGAGACAGTTCCTCTTGTAAGGTCAAATAACTATATAAGTAATATGGTATTTTGGTAAAAGTCAACTACGTGCAATGTCTTCGGGAATATCTCTAAAGCCGTTAAAGGGGAGGCATTCATATGTGTTGCCAAATACTAAGTAGGTATTAATGCAAACTGCTCTAGTGATAAATTACGAGGGTAAATAGGTCAAACATTACAGTTTAATTACGTTCCCGCTAATTATACATGTACAGGCTAAATTGGGACACATTTCCACTTCTAGTGTAATGCCATTGTACGTTGGAACGACTATAAAGCTTACTTCCGACGAGAAAGCACTAGTTGTACTGCATGTATTGTCACACTCCGTTTACTTGCTCAGTCTCTGATGGTTCATTACAAAATAAACGAATCGCCAAAAACAATAACTTACCAAATGGTTAACTAAATTCCCCTAACCTACTGTTTTTCGCCATGAAATTAGATTATGATTGCACTAAATACAGTTTCCGTGTGTTGCTTTCTATAGCAGGTATTGTGAGTCCACATAATCATCATTACGATTGTCCGTCTTATATGGTTATACACTAAAATGTGCGTGCACCAAAAAAAGAATTCTTGCAGTTTCCCTTTTTTTAAAGTCTGAAATCTGCAACCCGTTAGAATGAAACACTTGTTAATATTTCCTCTAATTAAAGGTTCCACCCCAGCACTGATTTGCCCCAGGTGTTAATTGGGTTACATTGAAGACAGGCTGTAAGCTTACTTATACTGTTGTCAAAGATACGGTGATTGCTATTTGGCTCCATACTAACCGTAGCGCAAAATACATTCAATTATATGTAGTGGTAAGGGGCTAAAAATAATTACAAAACGATCAATTGAAGAAAGTATCCTGCACACAGAAGGTACAAAAACAAACAATAACACCAGACCCATCTTCTACTTGTCTGGTCATTGAAATCATTTAAAAGTCCCCTTAACTGTCCTTGTATCGCAATTAAGGGACAATAAGCATGCTGTAACAATATAATACAATTAAAGATTTCGTAAATTCAGACATTGAGAAGGAATCCTAGATTATCTTGGAAAATATACACGACAGTTGCGAACAGTCAGAAGACTGTTCGGCAGTGCTTCAGGCTGAACCAGAAAATAAAATATACAATTTCCGGTGGATTCGAAAGCAAGCTTAGAGCTTATATTAACTCATCCGACTTTTTTTAACTTTCAATATGGATTTATCGTTTTTCCTTCAACACCGGTAGGCCTAGGATGAATTAAGGAATGTATCATTAACTTAAAGTGTCTGCAATATGTTCAATATGATTAAAACCATTACAGATTATTGTGTAAACCATTTCAAATAGATCGGTTAAATTAAATCGGTTTGAAGTATTTTTTAAAATCTACCGGGTTTTGAATCATTTACGTGTATGTAGGTATATCTAGAACGAATGATGCTTTGATTTATTCATGTATTAAGGATTGGTCGTTTTGTTTTTGACATCCATTGGTGTGTAGCATCTACATATTAAATGGTGCGCGCTAGCCGCACTCACCATGGTGATTATGCAGGTAAGCAAATGTAAGTTTGAATGTCAATGAATGTCAACCAATGAATATCAAAAATATAACAACCAATTTTATATTTACATTTTGTGTAAACCAATGCACATCTGATACAGACATATACACAAAGTACTAGTCAAAGCATGTTTCAACGTCAGGGTAAATCCAGACAGAGAACAGCCAAATGTTGACGTGGAACAGTACATTTCCAACGTTACAAGTATGACGTCAAAAGCATATTGACGTCACAATGTCCCAAGATATGTTATTGGAAAATAACAAGTATTGGGCATAAAAGCTCCATCTAGTCTCTGTACAGTGGATATATGAATATTGTTTATTGAGGGTAACATGTAAGCTTGTGCTAATTACTCTTGGTATATCTGTTGAAGGTACTACGCAATCATCCATCCTGTCCGAGCCAAGTACGTGTGCACAGTTGGAAGGGCAAAGCGGCTAATATGTATTCTATGGGTAGCAGCGTTTGTGCTGGCCGCACCCATCATCGCTGGAAGGGTATGTATAACCGTTAACAATAAATACCGGCCTGTATGGTAGGGTTCATTTGTATGTAGAACCGTGTACAATAAACACTGGCCTGTATGGTAGGGTACATTTGTGTGTAGAACCGTTTGCAATAAACACTGGTCTGTATGGTAGGGTACATTTGTATGTAGAACCGTGTACAATAAACACTGGTCTGTATGGTAGGGTACATTTGTATGTAGAACCGTATACAATAAACACTTGCCTGTATGGTAGGGTACATTTGTATGTAGAACCGTGTACAATAAACACTGGCCTGTATGGTAGGGTTCATTTGTATGTAGAACCGTGTACAATAAACACTTGCCTGTATGGTAGGGTACATTTGTATGTAGAACCGTATACAATAAACACTTGCCTGTATGGTAGGGTACATTTGTATGTAGAACCGTGTACAATAAATACCGACCTGTATGGTAGGGAACATTTGTATGTAGAACTGTGTACAATAAACACTGGCCTGTATGTTAGGGTACATTTGTATGAAGAGTCATTTACAATAAACACTGGCCTGTAAGGTAGGGTACATTTGTATGTAGAACTGTGTACAATAAACACTGGCCTGTATGGTAGGGTACATTTGTATGTAGAACTGTGTACAATAAACACTGGCCTGTATGTTAGGGTACATTTGTATGAAGAAGCATTTACATTAAACACTGGCCTGTATTGTAGGGTACATTTGTATGTAGAACCGTGTAAAATAAGCACTGGCCTGTATGGTAGGGTACATTTGTATGTAGAACCGTGTAAAATAAGCACTGGCCTATATGTTAGGGTACATTTGTATGTAGAAGTGTGTACAATATACATATTAGTAATATATAATACTATAGTTCGTCATTTCAAAACTCGTGGTGGTGGTCTTGTTAGAATTCTTGTTAACGATTGCCGCTATATCATTCCGAGACACACTAACGTTACATATCATAACGATATCATTCTCCTACTCATGATCAGTTGCTAGCTTATTATGAGCAAATGGTGGGGAATGTCGTTTGCCTCGCAGACATCGCCTTAAACAACTTCCGTTGCGATTGCTTTAGAAGGGTCTATCTGTGAACAGTTACTAAGTCTTATTCCCAACGTATACAAATAGTACGTAGAATGGTCGGGCTACTCGTCCAGTAAGTGTTTATGCAAAAGTTGCCTCTTTACTTATAATTTGGAACTAATTAATGCAACCCTTGCGACAGGTAGTTAGGAACAAGACAACGGTCACCACACCAGTACAAGTGTCACATGAATGTATCTCATTGAGTTGTGTTTATTTCCGTGATATTGCCAATTTATACGTCTCAAGAGAACAGGAAGACCTGAAGCGGTACTTCAGGTTCTTTTGGAGTGGTTGTCATAAATAGGATTGCTTGTTGCGTAGTTTGAGTGATAGTGGGGCAACGAATCTGAATAAGACAAAACATAAACTAATCAATGATATGACAAACATAAACTAATCAATGATATGACAAAACATAAACTAATCAATGATATGACAAAACATAAACTAATCAATGATATGACAAACATAAACTAATCAATGATATGACAAACATAAACTAATCAATGATATGACAAAACATAAACTAATCAATGATATGACAAAACATAAACTAATCAATGATATGACAAAACATAAACTAATCAATGATATGACAAAACATAAACTAATCAATGATATGACAAACATAAACTAATCAATGATATGACAAACATAAACTAATCAATGATATGACAAAACATAAACTAATCAATGATATGACAAACATAAACTAATCAATGATATGACAAAACATAAACTAATCAATGATATGACAAACATAAACTAATCAATGATATGACAAAACATAAACTAATCACTGATATGACAAAACATAAACTAATCAATGATATGACAAACATAAATAAACTAATCAATGATATGACAAAACATAAACAAATCAATGATATGACAAACATAAACTAATCAATGATATGACAAACATAAACTAATCAATGATATGACAAACATAAACTAATCAATGATATGACAAAACATAAACTAATCAATGATATGACAAACATAAACTAATCAATGATATGACAAAACATAAACTAATCAATGATATGACAAAACATAAAACTAATCAATGATATGCGAATTGATGTTTGGTTGGTATTTCATTTTCGATGCTTGCTAATCAGATGTCAACTATCCCAACGGAATTAAACCACAGGTCCAGTTCAGTGACATGTCATTCGTTATGGGTTGTCCGAGGGTTCATTGTAACGTGGTGTAATCGAAATATTCCTAAGCTTTGTCATAAAGTTTGCCGTCAAACCACTGTGTCGAGACACCATGTTTAGTTCCTTGTGGATAGAAAATAACTTTTATATGGGGGTGTTAGTAAAGCCGTGAACATAGCGATAAGTTAAAAACCGGATATACGGAGTTTGAGACACCTAGCGGCTATCTCCGTAATTACTCTAAATAGGAGAGACAACATTTACAGTATCTGGTGCTTCGTTCAGAATACTGTTGGACATTTGAAAATACTGAAAAGCGGAACAGTTCTTAAATGGATCTTATATAAACTTAACATATTATTAAATCTAACTCGGTTCAAGTTAAACGTTTTTTAAAACGAACATTATAGAATCATGCAAAATGACCATATTTGGAAGACTGGTTTACCATTACTCCCTCTGGTGGGTACAAACCCATCCAAAATGGCTGACGTATAAGCGTTCGCTTAAAACCACAGACAGCGATAGTGATTGTTAAAAACCTTACATCTGATTAAAACCCTTTGGCTGCTAATCGTGACAAAAGTCGCATTGATAAAAAATGCCCTCACTGTTGATCGCGACAAAATTGTAATTTTCAATCGGTAGTCTAGAAGTAAAATCACCTGCCTGTGCCTATATTTGTAAATCTAGAAACGAAATGAGAATACTTCTGATTGGTTCTGATGTCAAATGCTGAGACAGTCAAAGTGAGGTGACACTTTCCTTTCCTAAGGTTAATTCCGATAGAAAGAAAGAGTTTGTATGTTGCAAATTAATTAATAATCGATTAGATGCATCGTAATCAGCAACACTTGAATGAGTTTTTTATACTGGCTAAAACAGGGGATATCGGGCGAACACTCAGACACATGTGGCAATAGTAGGCTCGTTTATCGGTACAAAACAATGAATTCACCGATATTTCAAGTTCGATTCTCAGAAAGAAAATTTCTTAAAATATATATCTTTGACGAACCGTTAATAATTTTCTCACTCAGAATAAATCAATATGCCGAAAGTTGCGGTAAGATGAATGAAAGACTGAAAAAACAAAGCTTTTCATGTTTTACCTGAAAATCGCCGGAGATATTAAATTTCAGAAAATAAAAATACACGAATAGAAAGTTTCTCTAGTATGATGTACAATAAAAATCATAACGGTAACGACGCCCGACAACTAAGCCACAGTTATACTTTACTTCTCTTCAAAAACACCAAATACATATATACTTTATTCAGTGCACTCAATGTTATTATTGTATTATTGTTCCTTTGAACTAAATCGTAGAAACAGGCCGATCAGAGCAGTGGCTCAAAGTCTGACACAGTGATACATGTAAATGTCGACTGCTGACAAACAAACTAACAACACAAGGATTCGAGAGATGCCGGTTGATCAGAACTATGGGCCAGTTTTATGGTCGTCATCTTTGTCTCATTGAGAAATATTCTGTATCTTTAAGTGATATGAAGATGAACGTTTTTGAGTATGCTCATTAGTGTGTTTACTTGTTGTGATTGACAATGATACTCGGTTCTCATTTTGAGAACTTGATGTTTACTTGGATGTGACAAAGATTTACATGGCGGGTGTCGTCGATGAAGCAGAAAACGTTTACTCTTCCGGAACACCTGGTCTTATTCTCTTGTACATTTGCAAGGGTCTCCATGTGAATCTTTCCTTTGTTCATATTTTGCCCCTGGTTTAATCGATTTTGAGTTTGGATTATGATTATGTTAACGCTTCGGTATTATTTTTTTTTATTTACAGTGAACGCAGGAACCTAAGAATTTGTAACAGCCAGTTTGCATTATTTTTTAAATGCACCCTTTTACCTTGTCCAAACACCCCAGTAACGCCTCCTTCAGTACTTCAAGTACTTTTGATTCTAATTATGTAACACGTATCTAACAGGTTGAACATGTTTCGAGTTTGTGTGTGTGAGGGTGGGTGTGGAAAAAGCTGTTTGACGATTTACGACCTTGTGATCATGTAACGCATCCAATTGTACATAATATTACACTTTATGAGTTAAACTCACAGTAGTTGTGATCGTAATTCCTATTTTAAAAATATTGTATAGACAAGCGTCGTTTATAATGTGCGGGTACATCTATGCGGATTAAATGGCTCAAAGCAAATGAATAAAAGGGCGAAAGAACATATCCTCTGTATTCCACTGCGTGGTTAGGTTAGGAGTTTTGTTTCTAATGTAACTACGAACTGTGCAATAATGACCTCTTTTTAGGCTAGAGTGACTACATCCATAATGCTGCATTATTTTATTTCTGAAGGTCGTCTATCTTAGTGCTGAATGTTTCACTTAGTAGTGAATGTTTCAGTCATTGTAATTCATCGATGTGGTATGTGGCTGTAAGATACCAGATACAAAATTATATTAAAACCATTGCTAACAAATGATAATATGAAAACCATTTAAATCTGAAAATGACAGTTTACAATGAGTTAATTTAAAACAAATGACGAAAAGTGATTCCTTCCACAATGTTGTGTAAAACTAGGTCACTTTTGATTTTCACTTGGACGATGGATGTCTGATGAAATATCCATGAAAGTTTGAATAACGACGGAAATTCATTAGTTATTTCTATCGTTTTCATGTTTTATCACTACTGCTATCAGTGTCTTCGCCAAGCGTATGTGATATGTTTACACCATAAAGAAAAATGCTGTTTCTTGGTTTATATAACCGTTGTATAGGTGGGCAATGTCAACACCACCCTTAACACAGGGATTCGAAAGATGCAGTTTGATCAGAACTATGAGCAAGTGTTATGGCCGCCATTTTTGTCTGATTGAGAAAGTTCTTATGTATCTCTGTGTGATAAGAAGATGGACGATTTTGAGTACGCATATTAGTGTTCTTACCTATTGTGATTGACAATGATAACTCTGATTTTGATGATCGATGCTTACTTGGGAGTGACCAGGATTTACATGGCGGGTGTCGTCGATGAAGAAGAAGACGGAATACCTGTTCTTATTGTTTTGTACTTTTACAGGGGTCTCTTTGTAAATTGTCCCATTTTGCTCAAATTTTACCCTAACTGTAATCGACTTTGTGTTTCGATTATGGTTTTGTTGACGCCTCAGTATTCTCTAATTTATATTCATGTATACAAGTAGCTCTTCTGTAATATTCGCTTTTGCACTTTGCTTATAACAAAACGGGCCTCACAAAACTGTGTAGAGGATCAAGGATTCGCGTAAAATAACTAATGAAGATATTTCTGATTTTCTCCTTCATTTCGAAAGGATATTACAAAAGGTTGACGGGGTTTTGCTGACCTGACGACGACCAAAACACATTCAATTATATTACTGATTGTCTGTGATTAAAGCATTTATTGTAAAGAGATGTTGATCATTGATGATATACACATGTTTCTTTGATGATTCATGAGTAATGCGTAAACTACTTTGAGGATGATAAAATCGTCGGGGGTTACACGATAACCTCGAGTCTTCGGCATGATAAGGCACCAGTATGATACTGAATGAATGCGCTGTCGGGAGATAATAGCATCGTCTACATCCCAGCAATACCAATTCAAGAATATCATATTGTTTATGTACATGTAGCAATCGCAAGCAGAAAAATCAAATTCACAAACATATACAGGAGACTTGAAATAATGACTTCTTGTTTACTATATACTTTGTAGTAGAAGTGCATTAAGAAAACATTTATTCTGATGATAGAAGGGCGTAAGCATAGGTATGTACACTTTACAGCTCTTAAACAACTAGTTCCCAAAGTAAGACCTTGAAGGACACGTGGTCATCTCCTTAACAGAGCGCCCAATGAACCCGCACCCATCACATCAAGGACACGATAAAGATGTATAGCTTGATTAGATGTGGATGTAATATAATGTACGGTAATAGGACGAACAGTAATTATAACTTACCGGACAAAACATATATTAACTGGTCTATCTCGTTCAACATGGTTCAGACGATTTGGCGCTACAAATCAGACAGCAGCGCCCCCTAGAGTGCAATAACAACCCGTCCAGTCACAGAATCGTAATTGTATCTTGTAGTATGTATCACATATGCGTATGACAAAGAGAGACTCTGCGACAGAAGTCAGGTGTTTCACAGATTAATTCCTTTCTTTATGAGAGACAATATTTCACTTCAGCTGTTGAAATAAATTAATCTTTACCTGAGACCTACCAATCCCACTAGATTTGCTTGCTCATTACTGGCGTAATAAATGAGTCTTTGATAATCCGTAACAGCTAATCAAATTCTGCTTCAGGGAACGTCTCAACGCAGCTACAACCAACCTCCAGTAAACAAACTCGATGTGCGGCGCACCCGCGTACATTTATTTGAGGCTTAATATATTTCTCCTCATTTAAACATTATTAGCAACAAGTAAAGGTTTCTCGAAGGGTTTTTTATTGTGGCGCGTCTGTGGGAATATACTTGGTGAATGTAACATCCGCAAAGAAACAACCGTACCTCACAAGACTCGCCTTTTCCAGCACTTTTCTTGTGGATCGAACCAACCGTTTAGGGAGAGTAAATGGCCTGACACTCACGCCTAATTTAAGCCCAGTATTATCGACTCCGCACCGTTGCCAGTTTACACGGTCACCGAAGTTCCTAATACTACATCTCTCGCTATTATGAAACTTCAACTCCCACTTATTACAAAATGAAATTCAATGAAAGACTAATAATAATGTTTTATGCCAAGTTGAGTGTTGTTTGATTTTTCTTTAATCATGTGCGTCTCTTGAAGGGAAATCAAATTTCGTGTTTTAGTTACAGATGTAGAATTTTCGTTTTCTGACGATGTATATATGGTGTGGATGTAAAATATTGAATCTTGTCGAGAAGAAATCAGAGTCTTTAATATTAGGACTGGAAATTTTTCTTCTGGCTTCGTCATGAAGTTCCTGGGACATCGTCTGCGGTGCATTCCTCTTTCTGCTTAGAAACGTGTTGGGTTAAACAAAAATGGCTTTTCTGTTTGAAGACAAGGGATCCATCGGGTGAGGTCCTTGTCACTTAACTAGTTTATTACATTGCCGCTTCACGAATCTTTATCATCCAAGTTTAAAATGTTTAATGGTGAAATAACTACTTTTGTCATTTAAAACCTTCAGAACAAAACCTCGTTTAATACAGAGACTTCAGGATATTCAGCAAGCTTATTTATTTTGATGACGCCAGTAATGCCAACTGTATGCCAACAATAACTAGCAAAACCAAGGATTTTATTTATCTAAAGAGATCAATATTGTACGACCAGGAGTAGGATATTGTAGTAGCTTAAACCAATAGCTAGTTTTTTGATATTTCAGTCCTTCTTAGTTCATTTCTTATGTCAAATTCAAAGAATAATTTAATTGAAAATCGAAGACAAAAACTGTTTTGAAGTATTTCTAGATACCTCGAGTTGACGTGTAGCGAAATATTGCCAGTAGATTGGATCAATGAGTGTCAGGCCCTAGATATCGTCTCTAAATGGACCACCCAAATTGCATTATTTTGTTCCATGTTTCCAATCAAATAACTTGGTGGATTCCTTTTAGAGAGTCCTAGTGTGGGTTCCTGCTGTAGGGGCCGACACGGGACCGCGACAGCTGACGGCGCTAGCCAAACATTTGTCACATTCCCCCAGCCAATAACACCAAGTGGCACCTTGCTTTTTCACTCCAGATTTGTCCATCGCTATTAGATATTGCATTACTAGAACTGACACGTGCCAGCAGTATTAACCGAGTTAGGTTACATATCAAACAGCTAGACAGTATAGAAATCACATCAATCAAACTGAGTAGTTTTAGATGATGATACCATTAAGATCGAAACAAACGAATGTGTTTTTTATAAATATTGTCGTTCCTTGGAACTGTATATTACAGTACAAGCTGTTTACACAGAAGTTTATGCATATATATTCGGTGTTCCCTTTAGAACAATGTAAATACAACTAATGCATACGGCAATTGAGGGTGTAGTCACTAATCAAAGTGTTATTTAACTAACAATACCGAAGTTGTGTTTGATTAACAATACCGTAGTTGTGTTTGACTAACAATACCGAGGTTGTGTTTGACTAACAATACCGTAGTTGTATTTGACTAACAATACCGTAGTTATGTTTGACTAACAATACCGTAGTTGTGTTTGACTAACAATACCGTACATGAAGTTGTGTTTGACTAACAAAGCCGTAGTTGTGTTTGACTAACAATACCGTACATGAAGTTGTGTTTGACTAACAAAGCCGTAGTTGTGTTTGACTAACAATACCGAAGTTGTGTTTGACTAACAATACCGTAGTTGTGTTTGACTAACAATACCGTACATGAAGTTGTGTTTGACTAACAATACCGTAGTTGTGTTTGACTGACTATACCGTAGTTGTGTTTGACTGACAATACCGTACATGAAGTTGTGTTTGACTAACAATACCGTAGTTGTGTTTGACTAACAATACCGTAGTTGTGTTTGACTAACAATACCGTATTTGTGTTTGACTAACAATACCGTACATGAAGTTGTGTTTGACTAACAATACCGTAGTTGTGTTTTACTAACAATACCGAGGTTGTGTTTGACTAACAATACCGAAGTTGTGTTTGACTAACAATACCGAGGTTGTGTTTGACTAACAATACCGTAGTTGTGTTTGACTGACAATACCGTAGTTGTGTTTGACTGACAATACCGTAGTTGTGTTTGACTGACATTACCGTAGTTGTGTTTGACTAACAATACCGAGGTTGTATTTGACTAACAATACCGAAGTTGTGTTTGATTAACAATACCGTAGTTGTGTTTGACTGACATTACCGTAGTTGTGTTTGACTAACAATACCGTAGTTGTATTTGACTAACAATACCGAAGTTGTGTTTTACTAACAATACCGAGGTTGTGTTTGATTAACAATACCGAAGTTGTGTTTGACTAACAATACCGTAGTTGTGTTTTACAAACAATACCGTAGTTGTGTTTGACTGACAATACCGTAGTTGTGTTTGACTAACAATACCGTACATGAAGTTGTGTTTGACTAACAATACCGTAGTTTTGTTTGACTAACAATACCGTAGTTGTGTTTGACTGACAATACCGTAGTTGTGTTTGACTGACAATACCGATGTTGTGTTTGACTAACAATACCGAGATTGTGTTTGACTAACAATACCGTAGTTGTGTTTGACTAACAATACCGTACATGAAGTTGTGTTTGACTAACAATACCGTAGTTGTATTTGACTAACAATACCGAAGTTGTGTTTGATTAACAATACCGTAGTTGTGTTTGACTGACAATACCGTAGTTGTGTTTGACTAACAATACTGTAGTTGTATTTGACTAACAATACCGAAGTGGTGTTTGATTAACAATACCGAAGTTGTGTTTGACTAACAATACCGTAGTTGTGTTTTACAAACAATTCCGTAGTTGTGTTTGACTGACAATACCGTAGTTGTGTTTGACTGACAATACCGTACATGAAGTTGTGTTTGACTAACAATACCGAGGTTGTGTTTGACTAACAATACCGAAGTTGTGTTTGACTAACAATACCGTAGTTGTGTTTGACTAACAATACCGTAGTTGTGTTTGACTAACAATACCATAGTTGTGTTTGACTAACAATACCGAGGTTGTGTTTGACTAACAATGCCGAAGTTGTGTTTGACTAACAAAGCGTAGTTGTGTTTGACTAACAATACCGTAGTTGTGTTTGATTAACAATACCGAAGTTGTGTTTGACTAACAATACCGTAGTTGTGTTTGACTAACAATACCGTAGTTGTGTTTGACTAACAATACCGTAGTTGTGTTTGACTAACAATACCGAAGTTGTGTTTGACTAACAATACCGAGGTTGTGTTTGATTAACAATACCGTAGTTGTGTTTGATTAACAATACCGTAGTTGTGTTTGACTAACAATACCATAGTTGTGTTTGACTAACAATACCGAGGTTGTGTTTGACTAACAATGCCGAAGTTGTGTTTGACTAACAAAGCGTAGTTGTGTTTGACTAACAATACCGTAGTTGTGTTTGATTAACAATACCGAAGTTGTGTTTGACTAACAATACCGTAGTTGTGTTTGACTAACAATACCGTAGTTGTGTTTGACTAACAATACCGTAGTTGTGTTTGACTAACAATACCGAAGTTGTGTTTGACTAACAATACCGAGGTTGTGTTTGATTAACAATACCGTAGTTGTGTTTGATTAACAATACCGAAGTTGTGTTTGACTAACAGTACCGTAGTTGTGTTTGATTAACAATACCGTAGTTGTGTTTGACTAACAATACCGAAGTTGTGTTTGACTAACAATACCGTAGTTGTGTTTGACTAACAATACCGTACATGAAGTTGTGTTTGACTAACAATACCGTAGTTGTGTTTGACTAACAATACCGTAGTTGTGTTTGACTAACAATACCGTAGTTGTGTTTGATTAACAATACCGTAGTTGTGTTTGACTAACAATACCGAAGTTGTGTTTGACTAACAATACCGAGGTTGTGTTTGATTAACAATACCGTAGTTGTGTTTGATTAACAATACCGTAGTTGTGTTTGACTAACAATACCATAGTTGTGTTTGACTAACAATACCGAGGTTGTGTTTGACTAACAATGCCGAAGTTGTGTTTGACTAACAAAGCGTAGTTGTGTTTGACTAACAATACCGTAGTTGTGTTTGATTAACAATACCGAAGTTGTGTTTGACTAACAATACCGTAGTTGTGTTTGACTAACAATACCGTAGTTGTGTTTGACTAACAATACCGTAGTTGTGTTTGACTAACAATACCGAAGTTGTGTTTGACTAACAATACCGAGGTTGTGTTTGATTAACAATACCGTAGTTGTGTTTGATTAACAATACCGAAGTTGTGTTTGACTAACAGTACCGTAGTTGTGTTTGATTAACAATACCGTAGTTGTGTTTGACTAACAATACCGAAGTTGTGTTTGACTAACAATACCGTAGTTGTGTTTGACTAACAATACCGTACATGAAGTTGTGTTTGACTAACAATACCGTAGTTGTGTTTGACTAACAATACCGTAGTTGTGTTTGACTAACAATACCGTAGTTGTGTTTGATTAACAATACCGTAGTTGTGTTTGACTGACAATACCGTAGTTGTGTTTGACTGACAATACCGTAGTTGTGTTTGACTAACAATACCGTAGTTGTGTTTGACTAGCAATACCGTAGTTGTGTTTGACTAACAATACCGTAGTTGTGTTTGACTAACAATACCGTAGTTGTGTTTGATTAACAATACCGAGGTTGTGTTTGACTAACAATGCCGAAGTTGTGTTTGACTAACAAAGCGTAGTTGTGTTTGACTAACAATACCGTAGTTGTGTTTGATTAACAATACCGATGTTGTGTTTGACTAACAATACCGTAGTTGTGTTTGACTAACAATACCGTAGTTGTGTTTGACTAACAATACCGTAGTTGTGTTTGACTAACAATACCGTAGTTGTGTTTGACTAACAATACCGAAGTTGTGTTTGACTAACAATACCGTAGTTGTGTTTGACTAACAATACCGTACATGAAGTTGTGTTTGACTAACAATACCGTAGTTGTGTTTGACTAACAATACCGTAGTTGTGTTTGACTAACAATACCGTAGTTGTGTTTGATTAACAATACCGTAGTTGTGTTTGACTGACAATACCGTAGTTGTGTTTGACTGACAATACCGTAGTTGTGTTTGACTAACAATACCGTAGTTGTGTTTGACTAGCAATACCGTAGTTGTGTTTGACTAACAATACCGTAGTTGTGTTTGACTAACAATACCGTAGTTGTGTTTGATTAACAATACCGTAGTTGTGTTTGATTAACAATACCGTAGTTGTGTTTGACTAACAAAGCCGTAGTTGTGTTTGACTAACAATACCGTAGTTGTGTTTGACTAACAATACCGTAGTTGTGTTTGATTAACAATACCGAAGTTGTGTTTGACTAACAATACCGTAGTTGTGTTTGACTAACAATACCGTAGTTGTGTTTGAATAACAATACCGTAGTTGTGTTTGAATAACAATACCGTAGTTGTGTTTGACTAACAATACCGTAGTTGTGTTTGACTAACAATACCGTAGTTGTGTTTGACTAACAATACCGTAGTTGTGTTTGATTAACAATACCGTAGTTGTGTTTGATTAACAATACCGTAGTTGTGTTTGACTAACAATACCGTAGTTGTGTTTGATTGACAATACGTAGTTGTGTTTGACTAACAATACCGTAGTTGTGTTTGATTAACAATACCGTAATTGTGTTTGACTAACAATACCGTAGTTGTGTTTGACTGACAACACCGTAGTTGTGTTTGACTACCAATACCGTAGTTGTGTTTGACTGACAACACCGTAGTTGTGTTTGATTAACAATACCGTAGTTGTGTTTGACTAACAATACCGTAGTTGTGTTTGATTGACAATACCGTAGTTGTGTTTGACTAACAATACCGTAGTTGTGTTTGACTGACAACACCGTAGTTGTGTTTGACTAACAATACCGTAGTTGTGTTTGACTGACAACACCGTAGTTGTGTTTGATTAACAATACCGTAGTTGTGTTTGACTGACAATACCGTAGCTGTGTTTGATTAACAATACCGTAGTTGTGTTTGACTGACAACACCGTAGTTGTGTTTGACTAATAATACCGTAGTTATGTTTGACTAACAATACCGTAGTTTTGTTTGATTAACAATACCGTAGTTGTGTTTGACTAACAATACCGTAGTTGTGTTTGACTAACAATACCGAAATTGTGTTTGATTAACAATACCGAAGTTGTGTTTGATTAACAATACCGAAGTTGTGTTTGATTAACAATACCGTAGTTGTGTTTTATTAACAATACCGAAGTTGTGTTTGACTAACAATACCGAAGTTGTGTTTGATTAACAATACCGAGGTTGTGTTTGATTGACAATACCGTAGTTGTGGTTGACTAACCATACCGTAGTTGTGTTTGACTGACAATACCGTAGTTGTGTTTGACTGAAAATACCGAAGTTGTGTTTGATTAACAATACCGTAGTTGTGTTTGACTAACAATACCGAAGTTGTGTTTGACTAACAATACCGAGGTTGTGTTTGATTAACAATACCGTAGTTGTGTTTGATTAACAATACCGTAGTTGTGTTTGACTAACAATACCGAGGTTGTGTTTGACTAACAATACCGAGGTTGTGTTTGACTAACAATGCCGAAGTTGTGTTTGACTAACAAAGCGTAGTTGTGTTTGACTAACAATACCGTAGTTGTGTTTGATTAACAATACCGAAGTTGTGTTTGACTAACAATACCGTAGTTGTGTTTGACTAACAATACCGTAGTTGTGTTTGACTAACAATACCGTAGTTGTGTTTGACTAACAATACCGAAGTTGTGTTTGACTAACAATACCGAGGTTGTGTTTGATTAACAATACCGTAGTTGTGTTTGATTAACAATACCGAAGTTGTGTTTGACTAACAGTACCGTAGTTGTGTTTGATTAACAATACCGTAGTTGTGTTTGACTAACAATACCGAAGTTGTGTTTGACTAACAATACCGTAGTTGTGTTTGACTAACAATACCGTACATGAAGTTGTGTTTGACTAACAATACCGTAGTTGTGTTTGACTAACAATACCGTAGTTGTGTTTGACTAACAATACCGTAGTTGTGTTTGATTAACAATACCGTAGTTGTGTTTGACTGACAATACCGTAGTTGTGTTTGACTGACAATACCGTAGTTGTGTTTGACTAACAATACCGTAGTTGTGTTTGACTAGCAATACCGTAGTTGTGTTTGACTAACAATACCGTAGTTGTGTTTGACTAACAATACCGTAGTTGTGTTTGATTAACAATACCGAGGTTGTGTTTGACTAACAATGCCGAAGTTGTGTTTGACTAACAAAGCGTAGTTGTGTTTGACTAACAATACCGTAGTTGTGTTTGATTAACAATACCGAAGTTGTGTTTGACTAACAATACCGTAGTTGTGTTTGACTAACAATACCGTAGTTGTGTTTGACTAACAATACCGTAGTTGTGTTTGACTAACAATACCGAAGTTGTGTTTGACTAACAATACCGAGGTTGTGTTTGATTAACAATACCGTAGTTGTGTTTGATTAACAATACCGAAGTTGTGTTTGACTAACAATACCGTAGTTGTGTTTGATTAACAATACCGTAGTTGTGTTTGACTAACAATACCGAAGTTGTGTTTGACTAACAATACCGTAGTTGTGTTTGACTAACAATACCGTACATGAAGTTGTGTTTGACTAACAATACCGTAGTTGTGTTTGACTAACAATACCGTAGTTGTGTTTGACTAACAATACCGTAGTTGTGTTTGATTAACAATACCGTAGTTGTGTTTGACTGACAATACCGTAGTTGTGTTTGACTGACAATACCGTAGTTGTGTTTGACTAACAATACCGTAGTTGTGTTTGACTAGCAATACCGTAGTTGTGTTTGACTAACAATACCGTAGTTGTGTTTGACTAACAATACCGTAGTTGTGTTTGATTAACAATACCGTAGTTGTGTTTGATTAACAATACCGTAGTTGTGTTTGACTAACAAAGCCGTAGTTGTGTTTGACTAACAATACCGTAGTTGTGTTTGACTAACAATACCGTAGTTGTGTTTGATTAACAATACCGAAGTTGTGTTTGACTAACAATACTGTAGTTGTATTTGACTAACAATACCGTAGTTGTGTTTGAATAACAATACCGTAGTTGTGTTTGACTAACAATACCGTAGTTGTGTTTGACTAACAATACCGTAGTTGTGTTTGACTAACAATACCGTAGTTGTGTTTGACTAACAATACCGTAGTTGTGTTTGATTAACAATACCGTAGTTGTGTTTGATTAACAATACCGTAGTTGTGTTTGACTAACAATACCGTAGTTGTGTTTGATTGACAATACCGTAGTTGTGTTTGATTAACAATACCGTAGTTGTGTTTGACTAACAATACCGTAGTTGTGTTTGATTGACAATACGTAGTTGTGTTTGACTAACAATACCGTAGTTGTGTTTGATTAACAATACCGTAATTGTGTTTGACTAACAATACCGTAGTTGTGTTTGACTGACAACACCGTAGTTGTGTTTGACTACCAATACCGTAGTTGTGTTTGACTGACAACACCGTAGTTGTGTTTGATTAACAATACCGTAGTTGTGTTTGACTAACAATACCGTAGTTGTGTTTGATTGACAATACCGTAGTTGTGTTTGACTAACAATACCGTAGTTGTGTTTGACTGACAACACCGTAGTTGTGTTTGACTAACAATACCGTAGTTGTGTTTGATTGACAATACCGTAGTTGTGTTTGCCTAACAATACCGTAGTTGTGTTTGATTAACAATACCGTAGTTGTGTTTGACTAACAATACCGTAGTTGTGTTTGACTGACAACACCGTAGTTGTGTTTGACTAACAATACCGTAGTTGTGTTTGACTGACAACACCGTAGTTGTGTTTGACTAACAATACCGTAGTTGTGTTTGACTGACAACACCGTAGTTGTGTTTGATTAACAATACCGTAGTTGTGTTTGACTGACAATACCGTAGCTGTGTTTGATTAACAATACCGTAGTTGTGTTTGACTGACAACACCGTAGTTGTGTTTGACTAATAATACCGTAGTTATGTTTGACTAACAATACCGTAGTTTTGTTTGATTAACAATACCGTAGTTGTGTTTGACTAACAATACCGTAGTTGTGTTTGACTAACAATACCGAAATTGTGTTTGATTAACAATACCGAAGTTGTGTTTGATTAACAATACCGAAGTTGTGTTTGATTAACAATACCGTAGTTGTGTTTTATTAACAATACCGAAGTTGTGTTTGACTAACAATACCGAAGTTGTGTTTGATTAACAATACCGAGGTTGTGTTTGATTGACAATACCGTAGTTGTGTTTGACTAACCATACCGTAGTTGTGTTTGACTGACAATACCGTAGTTGTGTTTGACTGAAAATACCGAAGTTGTGTTTGACTAACAATACCGTAGTTGTGTTTGACTAACAATACCGTAGTTGTGTTTGACGAACAATACCGAGGTTGTGTTTGATTAACAATACCGTAGTTGTGTTTGATTAACAATACCGAAGTTGTGTTTGACTAACAATACCGTAGTTGTGTTTGATTAACAATACCGTAGTTGTGTTTGACTGACAACACCGTAGTTGTGTTTGACTAACAATACCGAAGTTGTGTTTGACTAACAATACCGAGGTTGTGTTTGATTAACAATACCGAAGTTGTGTATTCCGATACCGTGTTTTTTCCTGATTGATGTTATATGGAATGACTACATGGTGGTGATGATGATGATGATGATGATGATGATGATGATGATGATGATGATGATGATGATGATGATGATGATGATGATGATGATGACGACGATAATGGTGATGATGGTGATTGTCATGTATTATTGCTGTTAAAGTCCTTGTGTTTATTATCACGGGTAATCACTGTTAAAAAAACTTGTGTTAATTGTGCTGCATGTACTCACTCGTAATAGTACCTTGATGATATTTGGTATTAAGGTGTCTCATAGCACTTACAACATTATCAAATAATAGCTTTCTGGTTGAACAAAAAAGACCACCATTTCCTTGCCTCCGATTGGTCAGAAATTACCACCATTTCCTTGCCATCGATTAGTCAAAATTCAAATATTGTTCTATCTGTATGAAGTTTGATTTGAAGGTGTGTTGTGATTTCACAAACACTATCCTAACTTAGATTTCATGATCCAACAAATGGCCGTAATTCCCTGGCCTCCGATTGATCAAAATTCAAATGCATGCGTATCGCCATATTTAAGAAAAATAGTATATGGAAGTGTATGTTGCTCTACGATCACTACCACAACTTGGTGTTCAACAAAATATTGTCCCCATATCTTACACTTTCATTAGTTGTTATCTAAATATTGTTTCCAGGGCATCGGACATATGTAGTGATCTCCCATTACAATTATCACTTGTTGTTGTATGTGTTTGTTGTTGAAATCTCTATGGCAACTATAATCAGTGTTTGTTATCAAACTATAACCCCCTGGTGAATAAAACTGGTCTTATGTTTTAGGAACACCTAGAGGTTCAAGGAATTCACAGAAAGGCAACCTGGTGTAAGAAAAACTTCCAGTCTTTGGGACTTTCTATCCTGTACGAGGTGTTCATGTTGCTGATCATACTTATCATCCCAGTTATCGTAATGTCCTTCGCCTATATCAACATCTGTAAGGAACTCTGGAATATCGCCTCCCAGCAACACTGTCCCTGTCCGTAAGTTCACTCTTTGTATGTTAAACAGTAATCCTGGTATTGTCTGAAAGCATGTGACAATAATGACCCTACCTTCAAGTAACCAAAGCAAACTCATCGGCTTGTAAATATACACATTTTATTCCTGAAAATGTTCAACGACATTACTATATTTAGAAAAGATAATGTCAATGACGTTACTAGATTTCTGATAAAATGTATATTTGATGTTGTAATATTCTTGATAAAGTATCATTTTAGTAGTGACATACACTTGAACTTTATCGTTGACGTAACAGTATCTCTGTAAGTTCATATCTATGACGTCATGGGATACTTGACAGCTCATAATATTGATGTTTTAGTATTCAAGATTATTTAGTTGATGTTTCTGTATTTCTGACAGAATATACGAAAGATATATCAGTTTCCCAGCTAATTTAATTGTTTCAATGAAGTTACTCAATTTAATGAACAATATGCATGTATATCACAAACACTTTATTTTCAACAGGTTGCAGTTTTGACTCATTTAGTTATTCCTGGCTCTTTATGACGTCATCGTATTCATGAAAGATTATACCCAAGACGACACTGTATCCCTGACAGAGTATCACTAAGACGTCACTGTATCCCTGAAAGAGTATAAATAAGACCTCACTGTATCCCTGATAGAGCATCACTAATACGTCACTGTATCCCTGATAGAGTATCACTTAGACGTCACTGTATCCCTGACAGTGCATCACTTAGACGTTACTCTATCCCTGACAGTGCATCACTTAGACGTCACTGTATCCCTGACAGTGCATCACTTAGACGTCACTGTATCCCTGACAGTGCATCACTTAGACGTCACTGTATCCCTGACAGTGCATCACTTAGACGTTACTGTATCCCTGACAGTGCATCACTAAGACGTTACTCTATCCCTGACAGAGCATCACTAAGACGTCACTGTATCCCTGACAGAGAATCACTAAGACGTTACTGTATCACTGATAGAGTATCACTAAGACGTTACTGTATCCCTGATAGAGTATCACTAAGACGTTACTGTATCCCTGACAGAGTATCACGGCGGATCGTTAGGTGTTTAATGTAGTACCCGATACTCTATAGTATCATTAGGATCGTTAGGTGTTTAGTGTAGTACCCGATACTCTATATTATCATTAAAATCGTTGGGTGTTTAGTGTAGTACCCGATACTTTATATTATCATTAAGATCGTTATGTGTTTAGTGTAGTACCCGATACTTTATATTATCATTAAGATCGTTATGTGTTTAGTGTAGTACCCGATACTTTATATTATCATTAAGATCGTTATGTGTTTAGTGTAGTACCCGATACTTTATATTATCATTTAGATCGTTGGGTGTTTAGTGTAGTACCCGATACTCTATAGTATCATTAAGATCGTTATGTGTTTAGTGTAGTACCCGATACTCTATAGTATCATTTAGATCGTTGGGTGTTTAGTGTAGTACCCGATACTCTATATTATCATTAAGATCGTTAGGTGTTTAGTGTAGTACCCGATACTTTATATTATCATTAAGATCGTTGGATGTTTAGTGTAGTACCCGATACTCTATATTATCATTAAGATCGTTAGGTGTTTAGTGTAGTACCCGATACTCTATATTATCATTAAGATCGTTAGGTGTTTAGTGTAGTACCCGATACTCTATATTATCATTTAGATCGTTGGGTGTTTAGTGTAGTACCCGATACTTTTTATTATCATTAAGATCGTTAGGTGTTTAGTGCAGTACCCGATACTCTTTATTATCATTAAGATCGTTAGGTGTTTAGTGTAGTACCCGATACTCTACATTATCATTAGGAGCGTTATGTGTTTAGTGTAGTACCCGATACTTTATATTATCATTAAGATCGTTATGTGTTTAGTGTAGTACCCGATACTTTATATTATCATTAAGATCGTTATTTGTTTAGTGTAGTACCCGATACTTTATATTACCATTAAGATCGTTATGTGTTTAGTGTAGTACCCGATACTCTATAGTATCATTTAGATCGTTATGTGTTTAGTGTAGTACCCGATACTTTATATTATCATTTAGATCGTTGGGTGTTTAGTGTAGTACCCGATACTCTATAGTATCATTAAGTTCGTTGGGTGTTTAGTGTAGTACCCGATACTCTATAGTATCATTTAGATCGTTGGGTGTTTAGTGTAGTACCCGATACTCTATATTATCATTAAGATCGTTAGGTGTTTAGTGTAGTACCCGATACTCTGTATTATCATTAAGATCTGTAGGTGTTTAGTGTAGTACCCGATACTCTATAGTATCATTAAGATCGTTATGTGTTTAGTGTAGTACCCGATACTCTTTATCATCATTAAGATCGTTATGTGTTTAGTGTAGTACCCGATACTCTATAGTATCATTTAGATCGTTGGGTGTTTAGTGTAGTACCCGATACTCTATAGTATCATTAAGATCGTTATGTGTTTAGTGTAGTACCCGATACTCTATATTATCATTAAGATCGTTGGGTGTTTAGTGTAGTACCCGATACTCTATAGTATCATTAAGATCGTTGGGTGTTTAGTGTAGTACCCGATACTCTTTATTATCATCAAGATCGTTATGTGTTTAGTGTAGTACCCGATACTCTATAGTATCATTAAGATCTGTAGGTGTTTAGTGTAGTACCCGATACTCTATAGTATCATTAAGATCGTTGGGTGTTTAGTGTAGTACCCGATACTCTTTATTATCATCAAGATCGTTAGGTGTTTAGTGTAGTACCCGATACTCTATAGTATCATTAAGATCTGTAGGTGTTTAGTGTAGTACCCGATACTCTATAGTATCATTTAGATCGTTGGGTGTTTAGTGTAGTATCCGATACTCTATAGTATCATTAAGATCTGTAGGTGTTTAGTGTAGTACCCGATACTTTTTATTATCATTAAGATCGTTAGGTGTTTAGTGCAGTACCCGATACTCTTTATCATCATTAAGATCGTTATGTGTTTAGTGTAGTACCCGATACTTTATATTATCATTAAGATCGTTATGTGTTTAGTGTAGTACCCGATACTTTATATTAACCCTAAGATCATTATGTGTTTAGTGTAGTACCCGATACTTTATATTATCATTAAGATCGTTATGTGTTTAGTGTAGTACCCGATACTCTATATTATCATTTAGATCGTTAGGTGTATTGGATTCGTCTATTTTTGTTTAGCATTGTGGAATGATCACATCGATAAATTTACATGAAAGCTTAAAATCAGAAATATGTAGATTTGTTAAGCACTTTTGCTGTCACTATCATTTCGCAGACAGTTATGACGTCATTAATAAAAGAAATACTGTATGTCAATATGACTTTAAGAAGAGGGGGATATACATATGTAATCATTATTACGATAGTTTTGATGAAGTCCTAAGTTGTAAATATGTGTACGATAGTTTTGATGAAGTCCTAACTTGTAAATATGTGTACGATATTTTAAGCGTCTAAAGATGTTGAAGTTTTACAGATTTACGTGTTTCCGGTTTTGTTAATTTTGCAGAATCATTTCATTTAAGGGTGAACAAGCTAAGCCCCCTAAATGATGCAGTAGCCATCCTAATTTTACTACCCGGAATTGGTCATATTCAAAGACCCGAATAAAATCGGAATGTATGTACGTTCATGTAATTAGAATATAATAAACGTGTGCATTAGCTATAAAGCAATTGCATGGCTGACGTAAGATCCTTTAGAATAGAGCATTGAGGCTGACATCTTTAGCAAAATAACCCATCAGATATGTAACATTTAAATCTCTTCTGCGACGCTTCTGAGTGCTAAGAAATGATATTTAATTTAAAGTTTATGTAAATAAAGCTTTATTTCGCTTTAAATACAAATGTAGTTGTTGTCATCTTCTATTAAAGCGGATATGCCTTTCCACATCCATCATGCTCTGTTATTGATGCTTACTTGGATGTGACCAAGATTAACATGGCGGGTGTCTTCGATGAACACCTGGTCTTATTATCTTGTGCTTTTACGAGAGTCTCCATGTAAATCTTTCCTTTGTTCCTATTTTGCCCCTAGTTTCATCGATTTTGAGTTCGGATTATGGTTTTGTTGACCCTTTGGTATTCTCTGATTTTTTTTATGACCTAGGTACATAAATGAACTTTAGATAATGTGTCATTTCGCAGCATTCAGTTAGTTTGTTTAAGAAATTGACATGTTATAAATCCGGTTATGTACCTTTTTGATAGTTTATATACAATTCCAATGCATTTAGATTACATCGATATACAGTGTATATTCTGATTCTTGATAAGGGTCTTTGGATATAGCAAACCATGGGGTTGAAATTTTGTGTTGCGTGTTATAGGGGACTTGTTCAACCTTAAATACAAATTTTAAAACTCATATTCTTAAATGTTATCGGATTAACACCATACATGTACCACATTACCTTAAAACGTATCGCCCGATTGTCCGAAATCAACAAGATAGAATACGAATGTTTACTTTGTATTTATTAGTTTACCTCCGACTCATTCTCCAGAGCGTGCGACAGAAAAGGGAAACATATTCTAATTAATGGTATTTATGACGTCATGGTATTCCTTTAAGTAGCTATAACGTCATTCCATCCCGAAAAAAAAAATGTTCTGCTAGTTTAGAGCGCTACTGGTTTTTTTCGGGAGATTGAACTTTTCCAGTTGATTAAAACAAAACTTTCGCGTGATTGCGTTGGAACGATTTCATGTGATAATAGCCCCATATAATACTGCCTTTTAAATCTTATTGCGTCCATTGATTTAGCAAAAAAGTGTATCAAATGTGTGCTCTTTGCCGGATTATAGAGTGTTAGTTAGCAATTTTTTGAAAATAAACCTTTTAACGAATATCTTTAATCGTTATTATGGATTTATACCCGTATCTATCGATGCATGCCCCGTGAAATTGAGGTGATTATCTCTTAAATACGGTCATTCTCTTTGCGTGTTTACTTCACGGCTAAACAATTTTCTGATTAACGACGTCAACCTCTTTTGCCATGGGAAAAGTAAGAACAACACACTGATTGATTACTTTCTTGTTTCTTTAGATCAAAAGGCGAACTAAGCAAGACTAATTCCAGCTCCAGTGAGATGGTTACAGTAACAACACCAAGGAAGTCGAAAGACGATAATAAAAGCAAGAAACAGGTATATGTTTGCTCTGTTCCGTTCTCTGACAACTACTCTTTTATGGTTTTTGTTGCCCCGTACAATATCCCCAATTTCCACAGGTCCCCGTCCTATAGTGTGATAATCTGTACGGCAGTGCTTGACGTATTGTATCAAGACGCTATTCATTGCGGTCACTGCTGATCGGGACGGAGTGCTAAAGGCTTTCTATTTTAAAAGAAATAGTCAATAAATTGTTATAGTCACTAGTGGTGATATTAACTTTATCAAGATGATATTTTCTGATATTTCACTAATAAAAAGGGAATAAATAAATGTTTAATGTGCCTTTATTCTTAAACATAAAACATACATGTAGATGCTTCATAGGACAGGTAACAATTCATAAAGGTGAATCAGAAAACAAAACTATTTTATGGAGGCGTTGTACACCGTGCATATAGGGATTAGGTAAAAGCGGTAATTACTGTAAATAAGGGAGACAACTTTTTATTTGGTGCTATGGGACATTTGGGTAAATACGGACAAACGGAACACTTTTTACATGAATCTTACATTAACTTCACATATGATTAAATCAAACTCCGTTCATGTTAAACGTTTGACGTCGTTGACGGACAAAAAACCGGAATAACACAGAGTCTGAAATTATCAAAAGTGTGTCTAATCTTAATATTCCGTGCACCTTGCGACAGGTACAGAAATTTGATTTCCGGTAACGATGTCCGATAACTAAGCCACATTTACACTGTTCTTAAAAATACCAACTAGACATACATTGTACTTTATTCAGTGAACTTAATGCTATTAAATATATATTGTTTAGATTTAGATATTTTATGGTTAAGAATTTGAGGAAGGACAGTTGTGTCGAAATCGTCCGTAATTTTCTCCGTTTATTTCAGGAGGGTAAATACGAGCAGTTGTCAGTTTTACATTTAACTGTTTTTATCATTTTTCCTGTATGCTTTATTCTTAAATGAGAAGCATTTCACGAAAGAAGTTGATACAAGATTCATTGTTTTCTTAACTCTTTCTCATTTTCTCCCATGATTGCTTCAAACAAGTGAATTTAACCCTGCTGTTTAAGATTCTTAACATACCAATAAATATCTTGCATTAGCAAAACTAAGTCCAGTATCAATATCACAAAAACGGCGGCATACAAGCTCTCCTCATAAGTGACAGAGGTCCGATAAGACATCAATATAAGTTATGCAGTATGTTTTATTAGGGCCCCGCAAAGTGATCACCGTGTCCGTCTGTCCGTCAGCATTTCGCCAATTGATTCCTTTTCATTTCGTGTTTTAGTTAATGTATTTTAATGTACATATGATACATAAGAACAGCAACGAAAAATGGCCATTTATGATAGATAGAAAACACCACGTTGATGAATTTTACCAATAAACATTATCAGTAGCACAGGCATTTGCTAAGTGTATGTACTTACCCGGCGTGCATGTACACTGTACATGGAAAACACATATTTGATAAGTTTCACTTATTCGTTCCCCTGTTTAATATTTATTTCGAAGTGTTTGAGCAGATTTAAAACTAGATTTAATTTGAGAGTTAGTCGTTGTATAAGTCTTCCATTATCTTCGTTCATGCATGTACATGTATGTCAACAGTTGTGGATTTGCATCTACAAGTAAATTGCATTTTAAAAAATGCACCTTTCACATTTCATTCTTTGACCATGTCCAAACATCCGAGTAACGCCTCCCTCAGTACTTACAGTGCTTTTGATTAATGTTTTTACACGTGATAGGTTTTACTATTTGATTGAATTTCAAGTTTTAAATTGTTCCCCAAGTATTTGGAACAGTTAGTAGATATCCTACATTAGATAACGATGTGGAAACTAGTGCCCACGAGGGATTCAAATCCGATTGAACATTTCAAAAGAGAAAAGTCTCCATTTCATTTTCCATTTTCAACGAACTTTTAAGTTTTTCCCCGAAAATATCCAGTTGAACTTATGTGGATGTTTTAAATGAAACTGTTTTAAAATATAGGTCGCTAAGTTGCTCTAAAGCGATGAAGCCCGTATCGTCTGTCGTCTGCCAAGTTTTGTATGCTTACTTGCTGTTGGTAGTGATTGCATGCATAGCTTTTCTGCTGTGTGTCCAACACGGTCTGTGATTACATACATTGCGTTGATAAATATAGTTAAATAAGACATCTTAAAAGATTTCCGTCCCCAAACCCCGTTTTGTTAATCGATTTCCTGTTTCTTTTTTTCTAATTACAAATTCAATTTCCGTTTGGTGATAGTAGTTTTTAATAACATCAGTCTGCAATAAGAATCAAACTTGTATGTTGATATAGGGAATAAGTCACAATAATATCCTGATAGATTGCGTTAGTTAATTAGATGTTCATAACGAATACTGCAGTGTGTAGTAATTTTGCATCAAAGAACTATGTATTTGTTATATAATTAGAGAAATAGAATGCGGATGTGTACATTGCGTTCAAATTTTGGAGGATAAAGCATCCGTACATGTACTTTGTCTTTGTTCAATTTGAGTGGACTAAGCATGCGTACATGTACTTTGTCTTTGTTCAATTTGAGTGGACTAAGCATCCGTACATGTACTTTGTCTTTGTTCAATTTGAGTGGACTAAGCATGCGTACATGTACTTTGTCTTTGTTCAATTTGAGTGGACTAAGCATCCGTACATGTACTTTGTCTTTGTTCAATTTGAGTGGACTAAGCATCCGTACATGTACTTTGTCTTTGTTCAATTTGAGTGGACTAAGCATGCGTACATGTACTTTGTCTTTGTTCAATTTGAGTGGACTAAGCATCCGTACATGTACTTTGTCTTTGTTCAATTTGAATGGACTAAGCATGCGTACATGTACTTTGTCTTTGTTCAATTTGAGTGGACTAAGCATCCGTACATGTACTTTGTCTTTGTTCAATTTGAGTGGACTAAGCATGCGTACATGTACTTTGTCTTTGTTCAATTTGAGTGGACTAAGCATCCGTACATGTACTTTGTCTTTGTTCAATTTGAGTGGACTAAGCATCCGTACATGTACTTTGTCTTTGTTCAATTTGAGTGGACTAAGCATGCGTACATGTACTTTGTCTTTGTTCAATTTGAGTGGACTAAGCATGCGTACATGTACTTTGTCTTTGTTCAATTTGAGTGGACTAAGCATGCGTACATGTACTTTGTCTTTGTTCAATTTGAGTGGACTAAGCATGCGTACATGTACTTTGTCTTTGTTCAATTTGAGTGGACTAAGCATCCGTACATGTACTTTGTCTTTGTTCAATTTGAGTGGACTAAGCATGCGTACATGTACTTTGTCTTTGTTCAATTTGAGTGGACTAAGCATCCGTACATGTACTTTGTCTTTGTTCAATTTGAGTGGACTAAGCATGCGTACATGCACTTGTGTATGGTTTATATCTAGGGGAATAAGCATGATTGAGTTATTTTCGGAAACAAGCTATTATCCCTTCTTTTGCCGTTTTTATGATTGCTATATGTGATAAATTGTAACCGCAACACTGTTATTACCAGCAATTCAGCATATAATCGAAATAGAAAGAATTCAAATAGTCACACAAACATTTTCATTGATGCGTCATGTTTTTTCTTTTATTTTTAAGAAGTAGAAAAATAATTAAATTCAGTCGAAGTTTCTAGTCGTAATTGTACAAACGGCTCCAGGATCCAAAGACAATATCAGTGGATCCTGACAATTCTACCTAACTATAGCGTCGGACATCATATCTCCATATCGTACATCGTTCTTTTTACAAATATGCGACAGAATTTTGTTTATTGGTATTATATCCATGTGATAGAAATACTTATCAAATTTTACCAGTGAAATATCGAAAATATTCAGTCTATAAAAGTGATATTTTTCACTAGTGAAAAATATCACTTCTGCTTATTTGACCAATCAAGACACAGCTTACAAACTAGTTTGGGAAAAACTTCAAGCTACCCTTCTGTTTAAATGCTGGTTAGCTTAACGACACGAACGCCTCATATTACTGCACAGAATTATCAGATCTGTCACCTCATTCGGAATTTTTCTCTGTAAACACAGTGTTTAATTCTACAATTAGAAGATATCTTCATTAAAATCAGTGATCAAAAGAATTTAGTGACGAGTTTTCACATTTTAGTGAAATATTTAGAGAGGACTATATTTTGTCCCATCGAGGTGTCTAGACTTGCTAGTGTCAAAAGCATCTGCACCAAGTATTGTCAACTTGATGTGTTATTTTGCAACAAAAATGTAATAAACAGAATATCTAACAGTATCTTCAGTAATACGAAATATATTTCAATCGTGCGGCTAATATTTTGATATTTTTCACGAGTGCTGCGCTGTTAGATATCCTCTATATATTATTATATCCGTGTGATAGCATAAAATATTATGTCCGTGTGGTAGCAATACATTTAAACAGGAAGTGATATTTGATAAAGATAACGCTCTGCAGGTTTGTACCGATCACTACATCCACTGGGATGTATTGTTTACCAGAACACCACACAATTCCTACCATTACTGTGATTAAAACAATCCAACCATATCGTGTGAATTGTACCGTTCCGTGTATCGTTACATATAGCTGTGCTTGGATACTAACTCTCTGTTATTTAAAGACAAATAACGTGATTTATATCCATTAGTGCGCGTCACGTCCAATCACGCGATTTGTCAGAAACATCAGTTATAGGGATGACGTTGATTGCAGCTACAATACACTATAGACATTTATTTGATATTAACAAACAGTGTTGCAATTCAAGCAGAGCAGCAGTACTTATCACACTTTCATAGTTATTGAATAATTAGTATAATAAATAACACAGCGATATGACTCGAGAGATGTGTTAAATGGCCCTATTTTCAAGACGACTGGGGTTCGATTCCCCGATCGAATGTGAAAAACCAAGAGACATTTGCTCGACAATGTAGATTTTAATTAAAGGACGTTTACGAGCAACACTTATTTATTGGCTAGATAAGTGAACAGGTTCATTGCTTGTTATTGGGATATTTACCATGAAAACAAATTTTGTGATGTTAATAAAACAGTGTGTAATTGTAGCCTGTATCATGGTTTCAAGTTGGATTTATAAAACAGTGTATAATTGTAACATGTATCGTGGTTTTATGTTGGGTAGATAAACCAGTGTATAATTGTAGCCTGTATCTAGGTTTTATGTTAGGTAGATAAAACAGTGTATAATTGTATCCTGTATCGTAGTTTTATGTTTGGTAGATAAACCAATGTGTATATTTGTAGCCTGTATCGTGGTTTTATGTTACATGGATAAAACATTGTGTAATTGTAGCCTGTATCATGATTGTACGTTTGGTAGATAAAACAGTATATAATTGTAGCCTGTATCATGGTTTATGTTTGGTAGATAAACCAGTGTATAATTGTAGCTTGTATCGTGGTTTTATGTTGGGTAGATAAACAAGTGTATAAGTGTAGCCTGTATCGTGGTTTTATGTTGGGTAGATAAACCAGTGTATAATTGTAGCCTGTATCGTGGTTTTATGCTGTGTAGATAAACCAGTGTGTAATTGTAGCCTGTATCATGGTTTCATGTTGGATTTATAAAACAGTGTATAATTGTAGCCTGTATCGTGGTTTTATGTTGGGTAGATAAACCAGTGTATAATTGTAGCCTGTATCGTGATTTCATGCGGTGTAGATAAACCAGTGTATAATTGTAGCCTGTTTCATGGTTTTATGGTGTGTAGATAAACCAGTGTATAATTGTAGCCTGTTTCATGGTTTTATGGTGTGTAGATAAACCAGTGTATAATTGTAGCCTGTTTCATGGTTTTATGGTGTGTAGATAAACCAGTGTATATTTGTAGCCTGTATCGTGATTTCATGCGGTGTAGATAAACCAGTGTATAATTGTAGCCTGTATCATGGTGTTTGGTTTTTAATGTGTGATACAAATAAAACTGGCAAGAAATGTTCGGAATGTTCGGAATGTTAACTGTGTCCGATGTAAAGATAGAAGCTGGGGAATCTTTCTGTATCACCGTCGTTTTTACATTGAAAGTGAAAAATCATTTCCAAGTAACTTTGGTTTAAAAGAACTTTTGTAACTTCAGTAAACCGTCAGACTTTCATTATGCAATGGCTTAGCATGTTTTACCCAGTTTTCACGAATTTCCTTTTACTTTTTTAGTCGTTGTAGCCGTATTGGCCTTTTGGATGAAAATACAAAATGCAATTGAAGAGGCTGATTTTCCACCCATGCTTTCAATTTTGTAAAATGAAACGCACCATACATTTCGTTTATACTGTATAACGCCAGGTACAATTCTGTAGAAATTAGATTGAATCTGCCGACATGATATTTACCCCAGACTCCAATCTTTTGTGTCTTATATAACAGTTTACGTCCCTCCATATAATCAACCCCATTCTAAAATGGTACAGACCAACTGTTTTAAAAGAGTATAGAGCGAAAATTGAATCAGCGGTGTCCATAAGAGAGCGTAAACCAGTTTAGGTGTCATGTAATAACGCAACCATCAGACCATTAAATAAGCATGCAATTATGTTTATGCAAAATGATTTCAGCACATATGACAACAAACCTACACCATAGTTATTCTCTGAACAGTGATGTCTCCAATGATCAATGCCAGCTATAGCTCATTACATAAGTGGCTGAATTCATAAAAATCCCGTCTGTTTAGCTTCCTAAAAGATGAGTCTATTTAGAGCTATTTCTAATTTTAAACATGGTTTTATGCCCTGCAGATAAATCAGTGTATATCAGTTTATACATTATATACATACCAGTATCCCTGTTCAGACAAGTTATACATCATATGCATACCAGTATCCCTGTTCAGACAAGTTATACATCATATGCATACCAGTATCCCTGTTCAGACAAGTTATACATCATATGCATACCAGTATCCCTGTTCAGACAAGTTATATATTATATGCATACCAGTATCCCTGTTCAGACAAGTTATATATCATATGCATACCAGTATCCCTGTTCAGACAAATTATACATCATATACATACCAGTATCCCTGTTCAGACAAGTTATACATTATATGCATACCAGTATCCCTGTTCAGACAAGTTATACATTATACAGTATGCATACCAGTATCCCTGTTCAGACAAGTTATACATCATATACATACCATTATCCCTGTTCAGACAAGTTATACATTATATACATACCAGTATTCCTGTTCAGACAAGTTATACATCATATACATACCAGTATCCCTGTTCAGACAAGTTATACATTATATGCATACCAGTATCCCTGTTCAGACAAGTTATACATTATACAGTATGCATACCAGTATCCCTGTTAAGACAAGTTATACATCATATGCATACCAGTATCCCTGTTCAGACAAGTTATACATTATATGCATACCAGTATCCCTGTTCAGACAAGTTATACATTATATACATACCAGTATCCCTGTTCAGACAAGTTTTACATCATATACATACCAGTATCCCTGTTCAGACAAGTTTTACATTATACAGTATGCATACCAGTATCCCTGTTCAGACAAGTTATACATTATATGCATACCAGTATCCCTGTTCAGACAAGTTATACATCATATACATACCAGTATCCCTGTTCAGACAAGTTATACATTATATACATACCAGTATCCCTGTTCAGACAAGTTAGACATTATATGCATACCAGTATCCCTGTTCAGACAAGTTATACATTATATGCATACCAGTATCCCTGTTCAGACAATTTATACATTATATACATACCAGTATCCATGTTCAGACATGTTATACATTATATGCATACCAGTATCCCTGTTCAAACAAGTTATACATTATACAGTATGCATACCAGTATCCCTGTTCAGACAAGTTCTACATTATATGCATACCAGTATCCCTGTTCAGACAAGTTATAAATTATATGCATACCAATATCCCTGTTCAGACAAGTTATACATTATATGCATACCAGTATCCCTGTTCAGACAAGTTATACATCATATACATACCAGTATCCCTGTTCAGACAAGTTGTACATCATATGCATACCAGTATCCCTGTTCAGACAAGTTGTACATCATATGCATACCAGTATCCCTGTTCAGACAAGTTATACATCATATGCATACCAGTATCCCTGTTCAGACAAGTTATACTTTATATGCATGCCAGTATCCCTGTTCAGACAAGTTATACATCATATGCATACCAGTATCCCTGTTCAGACAAGTTGTACATCATATGCATACCAGTATCCCTGTTCAGACAAGTTATACATCATATGCATACCAGTATCCCTGTTCAGACAAGTTATACATTATACAGTATGCATACCAATATCCCTGTTCAGACAAGTTATACATTATACAGTATGCATACCAGTATCCCTGTTCAGACAAGTTATACATTATACAATATGCATACCAGTATCCCTGTTCAGACAAGTTATACATCATATACATACCATTATCCCTGTTCAGAGAAGTTATACATTATATACATACCAGTATTCCTGTTCAGACAAGTTATACATCATATACATACCAGTATCCCTGTTCAGACAAGTTATACATTATATGCATACCAGTATCCCTGTTCAGACAAGTTATACATTATACAGTATGCATACCAGTATCCCTGTTAAGACAAGTTATACATCATATGCATACCAGTATCCCTGTTCAGACAAGTTATACATTATATGCATACCAGTATCCCTGTTCAGACAAGTTATACATTATATACATACCAGTATCCCTGTTCAGAAAAGTTTTACATCATATACATACCAGTATCCCTGTTCAGACAAGTTTTACATTATACAGTATGCATACCAGTATCCCTGTTCAGACAAGTTATACATTATATGCATACCAGTATCCCTGTTCAGACAAGTTATACATTGTATGCATACCAGTATCCCTGTTCAGACAAGTTATACATTATACATGTATGCATACCAGTATCCCTGTTCAGACAAGTTATACATTATATGCATACCAGTATCCCTGTTCAGACAAGTTATACATCATATGCATACCAGTATCCTTGTTCAGACAAGTTATACATTATACAGTATGCATACCAGTATCCCTGTTCAGACAAGTTATACATTATATGCATACCAGTATCCCTGTTCAGACAAGTTATACATTGTATGCATACCAGTATCCCTGTTCAGACAAGTTATACATTATATGCATACCAGTATCCCTGTTCAGACAAGTTATACATTATATGCATACCAGTATCCCTGTTCAGACAAGTTATACATTGTATGCATACCAGTATCCCTGTTCAGACAAGTTATACATTATACATGTATGCATACCAGTATCCCTGTTCAGACAAGTTATACATTATATGCATACCAGTATCCCTGTTCAGACAAGTTATACATCATATGCATACCAGTATCCTTGTTTAGACAAGTTATACATTATACAGTATGCATACCAGTATCCCTGTTCAGACAAGTTATACATTATATGCATACCAGTATCCCTGTTCAGACAAGTTATACATTGTATGCATACCAGTATCCCTGTTCAGACAAGTTATACATTATATGCATACCAGTATCCATGTTCAGACAAGTTATACATTTTATACATACCAGTATCCCTGTTCGGACAAGTTATACACCATATACATACCAGTATCCCTGTTCAGACAAGTTATACATTATATGCATACCAGTATCCCTGTTCAGACAAGTTATACATTATATGCATACCAGTATCCCTGTTCAGACAAGTTATAAATTATATGCATACCAGTATCCCTGTTCAGACAAGTTATACATTATATGCATACCAGTATCCCTGTTCAGACAAGTTATACATTATACAGTATGCATACCAGTGTCCCTGTTCAGACAAGTTATACATCATATGCATACCAGTATCCCTGTTCAGACAAGTTATACATTATATACATACCAGTATCCCTGTTCAGACAAGTTATATATTATATACATGACTAGTATCCCTGTTCAGATAAGTTATACATTATATACATACCAGTTTCCCTGTTCAGATAAGTTATACATTATACAGTATGCATACCAGTATCCCTGTTCAGACAAGTTATACATCATATGCATACCAGTATCCCTGTTCAGACAAGTTATACATTATATACATACCAGTATCCCTGTTCAGATAAGTTATATATTATTTACATACCAGTATCCCTGTTCAGATAAGTTATACATTATATACATACCAGTATCCCTGTTCAGATAATTTATACATTATATACATACCAGTATCCCTGTTCAGACAAGTTATACATCATATGCATACCAGTATCCCTGTTCAGACAAGTTATACATCATATGCATACCAGTTTCCCTGTTCAGATAAGTTATACATTATATACATACCAGTATCCCTGTTCAGATAAGTTATACATTATATACATACCAGTATCCCTGTTCAACAAAGTTATTAGATCTAACTAGAGACGACAAGATAATGAACGATATTACATGCGATCGTTTCAATATTATAACTACAATTACAGTCTCTAGTGGAAACCCAATAGATCAAACGTAATATCAAGGGAAGCAGCGATGTAAACGTATGTGTTTATATAGTAGTGAACCAGCATTTGTCATAAACTCTATCCGCTTTGTAGGAAGTGAAATATTCACAACAAGGTGACAGAACTGCTTTAACGCGTTAAAAGCAGTAAGAAAAATCAGAATACCAAAGCGTCAACAAAAATAGAGAATACCAAAGCGTCATCAAAAATAGAAATACCAAAGCGTCAACAAAAATAGAGAATACCAAAGCGTCATCAAAAATAGAAATACCAAAGCGTCAACAAAAATAGAGAATACCAAAGCGTCAACAAAAATAGAGAATACCAAAGCGTCATCAAAAATAGAAATACCAAAGCGTCAACAAAAGCAGAAATACCAAAGCGTCAACAAAAATAGAAATACCAAAGCGTCAACAAAAATAGAGAATACCAAAGCGTCAACAAAAGCAGAAATACCAAAGCGTCAACAAAAACAGAAATACCAAAGCGTCAACAAAAATAGAGAATACCAAAGCGTCATCAAAAATAGAAATACCAAAGCGTCAACAAAAATAGAGAATACCAATACGTCATCAAAAATAGAAATACCAAAGCGTCAACAAAAATAGAAATACCAAAGCGTCAACAAAACCATTTTAACTCCGATATCACTCGATACATCACTGGTTTACTGGTACACGGAGAAATTGTAGAGTTGTAATATACATTGTGACATTAAACAGAATAATGAAAACACTTTATACTACAAAATGTGGCATTATTGAAAACAAATATCACTATCATTTTAAAATCTATAATATGGTCTTTCTATCGGTTGAAATATAAAGGGAACATACTATTCAACATGACGCTATTGATAGCTTATAATTTACACTATGGAGTGTCGTGGTCCGTGAAGCAATCGATAACGTATGTTTTCCCCCTTGTCTTTTCTCAATTTATAAGCTGGAGAAAAGTATGCATTAAACGACATTTTGGTTTGGGTATCACTATTATTTATCAAACTCAATGTAGAAATGCGACACGCTAAAGACAGCTCTACTAAATCCTCACGTTAACAATAAGCTTCATTTCTGATAAACATGTATTATTGCCCAATAAGCCATGGACCGTATTGCAAGCAAACATAGACAGTTGGTACCTTGGTGAGTGGCCATTGACTCGTATTCTGTCTTCAACATTCACTTTTGCAAAAGCAATATCCCTGCTCTCCCTAAATACAGTGTTTAGGTCACCGTTGAATCGATACTCGAAATCTTGCTCCGAATATCACGGTTTTCGAGACAGATGTCCTCTGGAGGCGGAAAAACTAAGAACAAGACTCTCAAAGATGCACATTGGTAAAGTGTATGAACAAAATTGTGGTGGTTTTTTTTTTTTGGGGGGGGGGGGGGGGTTCATCAGGCTCTTTAAACGAAAATAATCTTTGATTTGTATGTAAATCGGTGTTTCATAAATCTCATAAAAATGCCTTGTGATTTTGTTGCCACAGTACAAGCTCTCGGTGTGGCCATAGCATGTTTACTTAGATTTACCTGAGTGGTGCAATCTATTAAGTAGAATGCGCATACCCTTCTGGAACACCAGGGCCCGTATTCATGACACCGTTCTCATGCTCAGGCATGGATTTCGTGCTCAAGCCTTATTTCTTGTTTTGGCTATAAACTATTTAAAAAAATTAACTTTGTCAAAGTTTTGGAAAAAAGCTGAAGAGACATGAAGCCAAAAGCTGTTTTTAACATTTACATTGACTTTTAGACTCTTCGACATGATTAAGAAGAGTTTTAAGAAAGCTGACTTGAGCACAGAATCCATGCATGAGCATGAGAACGGTTTCATGAATACGGGCCCTGGTGTCGTTCTCCTTGTACTTTTACAATGGTCGCAATGACAATATTTTCTTTGTTCAGATTTTACCCCACGTCGATTTGTGTAGTTGTTGTTTAATTTGCGTGATGATACATGTACATATAAGAAAAACTTTGCTGAAATACCATTAACACTCAACATCAGCTCTGATATCGGCTAGGTAGGAAATAAGAAACGAATCAGTAAAAAGAAGAATGTTTGCGCCAACAATAAGAGCATACTTTGAAGTATACCGATATACAAAAATCTATGTCCCGGCACCTTGATTACCAAAGACAAAGACACAATAACTGTACATATCAGACCTGTACAAACTCATAACCTCTATATACGGACAACATGATATATACTGTATTAAAAAACGTGTGCTCACTATTGTCCGTGTCGCCTGAATGACACGAATAGGGAACATCCCTGTCGATTTGCACTAGCAGCGCCACTAACTGGCGTATCTGATGCCAAAGAGAAAATAATTACATCCCAATTCCTACCGTCAACCGGTCGAGATTATATGTTTTTACTTCACATTGACTGGCAAGCTCTAAACAAGGCAGGTAACCACATGAGAAAGGAGAGATAACGAAGTCCGGACCTGAAGTGTGTGGACAGTATTGGTCTTCATTTATCAGTTATGTTATCATATCTTTACACTTCCATTTTACACCATGTAGGTATGTTGAATACAATTGGTAAAACACTATTCGACAAGTGTTCCCCAGACCCATATTAACTCTACAAACCAGTTTCATGGATTAAGATTTCATTTGTTTTCCAAAAGGTCTCTCTAAGTGTTGGTAACAATCTACATGCAAATGGTAAGAATGCAAAAAATATGTTGAGAAAAAATAAAATACCTTAATATTGAAACTACTTAAAATAAAAGTCAATCATATACTGTGACCTCTTGGTGTCAGCCTTGATTTTTCTTATGATTTTGTAGTGATTACTTTATGCTATGGTTTCTGTTGCCGGCCTGTTGCATTCGACATTGAATTCATTTTACCTCGGTATACTAGTGGGGTATCATAAATTCTCCATTTGATAAAATACATATCTCGAACAAAGTGGAAAGATAGATACCATTCTTATTTTGCATGACTGAAATGAGAAACCCATTAAATATGATGTCTCTATGGCTGTCAAGTGGAACGCCACTAAAATCTGGCATCACAAATTACGCTACAAATTCCCGCACTTTCTGGTGAAGGCCTGATAATGCTTTTTTACTTGGCGTGACGCGAACAAAAAAAAGTTCGTGGTTTTCTGCTAAATGCGATACATATGCGGCAGATTTAAAATGTACATAGGATTAATTAAGGTTTAGCCCAGTGGTAGAGTGTCCGACGAAGAATCTGGGCGTCTAAGGTTCGTTCCCTGTGGAAACACACTATTTTGTTTCCTGAACATTACAAATGGTAATGAACATAGCTTGTGTTGTTAGAGAAGAAACATATTGAAAAGCAGGAAGAGGGTGGCAGAGATGAATTGTACATCAAGATAGGTGGTGTACATTTCCCTTGCTCAGTAGTAGAGCGTCGGGCGGTCCGGGAACCAAGGGTCATGGGTTCGAGCACCAACGACATCATAGTCTTCATGATATTCTTTGTCCCACAAACGATAAACCAGCAGCAACCTTTAGGAAAATTGGACCAGAGGTATTAAATTGTTTTCCAATAGGGACTACGATTGACGCTTTAAGCCAGAGAAAAATGGTTGATATTGTATCCAAAAGTCAATGTCAAAAGACATATTCATGAAAATCGCTGTAATTTTTACAATATATTAACATGTAAATGATAACTTTATTGAAAATAATGCATCTTTTAAATGAACGGGAATTCATGACTGGCAAAATAATTAAATTGTATTTAACAAAATAACTCTATTAAAATCAAACCAGGTATGCATGGTTCCTTCTCTCGTGCTTTTTATTGTCAATAAGTCATAATCATAACCAAGAATTTGTGTCCAGCAGCTATGCTTCATTTTCTTGTTAAAGAAGAAAACTTAAATTTACATATACATTGTATTGTTTCTAGTTTTGTGTTGTCCTCTTTAGACCACCAAATATAACGATAAACATTCGCGCTTGTTCACAATAGTTTTAGATCGTTCAATTTACAAAACAGTAATAATTTAATGGGTCACGTTAACGATCATCGAACAGGGTTGGTCACGTGGTCACACAAACTTAGGCTTGGTTGAAACTGCTGCAAAATTGATCCAAACTATAGCAAACATTAAGAGTTGAATCATAAGGGATTTGCATGTCATTCTCTTTTCATTTGAACATTTTTAAATGACTGAAACAAATGCGTAAAGCAAGATTGATTATTACGATTGTCACCATGTTACGCCAGCCCTGTAGAGGCAGTTCGTAAAACTAATAATAGAACTCTGTATAGGACAAATACCAACCGAGATACCGATAAGTTAATTGAACTATGTACATCTATATGAAGAATACCGACCGAGATACCGATATGTTAATAGAACTCTTTACATGAAGAATACCGACCGAGATACCGATATGTTAATAGAACTCTGTACATGAAGAATACCGACCGAGATACCGATATGTTAATAGAACTCTGTATATGAAAAATCCCGACCGTGATACCGATATGTTAATAGAACTCTGAACATGAAGAATACCGACTGTGTTACCAATATGTTAATAGAACTCTGTACATGAAGAATACCGACCGTGATACCGATATGTTAATAGAACTCTGTACATGAAGAATACCGACCGAGATACCGATATGTTAATAGAACTCTGTACATGAAGAATACCGACCGTGTTACCGATATGTTAATAGAACTCTGTACATGAAGAATACCGACCGTGTTACCGATATGTTAATAGAACTCTGTACTTGAAGAATACCGACCGTGTTACCGATATGTTAATAGAACTCTGTACTTGAAGAATACCGAACGTGATACCGATATGTTAATAGAACTCTGTATATGAAGAATACCCACCGTGATACCGATATGTTAATAGAACTCTGTACTTGAAGAATACCGACCGTGTTACCGATATGTTAATAGAACTCTGTATAGGACAAATACCGACCGTGATACCGATATGTTAATAGAACTCTATACATGAAGAATACCGACCGTGTTACCGATATGTTAATAGAACTCTGTATAGGACAAATACCGACCGTGTTACCGATATGTTAATAGAACTCTGTATAGGACAAATACCGACCGTGTTACCGATATGTTAATAGAACTCTGTACATGAAGAATACCGACCGTGTTACCGATATGTTAATAGAACTCTGTACTTGAAGAATACCGACCGTGTTACCGATATGTTAATAGAACTCTGTACTTGAAGAATACCGACTGTGTTACCGATATGTTAATAGAACTCTGTACTTGAAGAATACCGACCGTGATACCGATATGTTAATAGAACTCTGTATAGGACAAATACCGACCGTGATACCGATATGTTAATAGAACTCTATACATGAAGAATACCGACCGTGTTACCGATATGTTAATAGAACTCTGTACTTGAAGAATACCGACCGTGTTACCGATATGTTAATAGAACTCTTTACATGAAGAATACCGACCGTGTTACCGATATGTTAATAGAACTCTGTACATGAAGAATACCGACCGTGTTACCGATATGTTAATAGAACTCTGTACATGAAGAATACCGACCGTGTTACCGATATGTTAATAGAACTCTGTATAGGACAAATACCGACCGTGATACCGATATGTTAATAGAACTCTTTACATGAAGAATACCGACCGTGATACCGATATGTTAATAGAACTCTGTACATGAAGAATACCGACCGTGTTACCGATATGTTAATAGAACTCTGTATAGGACAAATACCGACCGTGTTACCGATATGTTAATAGAACTCTTTACATGAAGAATACCGACCGTGTTACCGATATGTTAATAGAACTCTGTACATGAAGAATACCGACCGTGTTACCGATATGTTAATAGAACTCTGTACATGAAGAATACCGACCGTGTTACCGATATGTTAATAGAACTCTGTATAGGACAAATACCGACCGTGATACCGATATGTTAATAGAACTCTTTACATGAAGAATACCGACCGTGTTACCGATATGTTAATAGAACTCTGTACATGAAGAATACCGACCGTGTTACCGATATGTTAATAGAACTCTGTATAGGACAAATACCGACCGTGTTACCGATATGTTAATAGAACTCTATACATGAAGAATACCGAACGTGATACCGATATGTTAATAGAACTATGTATAAGACAAATACCGACCGTGATACCGATATGTTAATAGAACTCTGTACATGAAGAATACCGACCGTGATACCGATATGTTCATAGAACTCTGTACATGAAGAATACCGACCGTGATACCGATATGTTAATAGAACTCTATACATAAGGAATACCGACCGTGATACCGATATGTTAATAGAACTCTATACATGAAGAATACCGAACGTGATACCGATATTTTAATAGAACTCTGTATAGGACAAATACCGACGGTGATACCGATATGTTAATAGAACTCTTTACATGAAGAATACCGACCGTGATACCGATATGTTAATAGAACTCTATACATGAAGAATACCGACCGTGTTACCGATATGTTAATAGAACTCTGTACATGAAGAATACCGAACGTGATACCGATATGTTAATAGAACTCTGTACATGAAGAATATCGACTGTGTTACCTATATGTTAATAGAACTCTATACATGAAGAATATCGACTGTGTTACCTATATGTTAATAGAACTCTGTACATGAAGAATACCGACCGTGTTACCTATATGTTAATAGAACTCTGTACATGAAGAATATCGACCGTGTTACCGATATGTTAATAGAACTCTATACATGAAGAATACCCACCGTGATACCGATATGTTAATAGAACTCTGTACATGAAGAATACCGAACGTGATACCGATATGTTAATAGAACTCTTTACATGAAGAATACCGACCGTGTTACCGATATGTTAATAGAACTCTGTACATGAAGAATACCGACCGGGTTACCGATATGTTAATAGAACTCTGTACATGAAGAATACCGACCGTGTTACCGATATGTTAATAGAACTCTGTATAGGACAAATACCGACCGTGATACCGATATGTTAATAGAACTCTTTACATGAAGAATACCGACCGTGTTACCGATATGTTAATAGAACTCTGTACATGAAGAATACCGACCGTGTTACCGATATGTTAATAGAACTCTGTATAGGACAAATACCGACCGTGTTACCGATATGTTAATAGAACTCTATACATGAAGAATACCGAACGTGATACCGATATGTTAATAGAACTATGTATAAGACAAATACCGACCGTGATACCGATATGTTAATAGAACTCTGTACATGAAGAATACCGACCGTGATACCGATATGTTCATAGAACTCTGTACATGAAGAATACCGACCGTGATACCGATATGTTAATAGAACTCTATACATGAAGAATACCGACCGTGATACCGATATGTTAATAGAACTCTGTACATGAAGAATACCGACCGTGATACCGATATGTTAATAGAACTCTATACATGAAGAATACCGAACGTGATACCGATATTTTAATAGAACTCTGTATAGGACAAATACCGACGGTGATACCGATATGTTAATAGAACTCTTAACATGAAGAATACCGACCGTGATACCGATATGTTAATAGAACTCTATACATGAAGAATACCGAACGTGATACCGATATGTTAATAGAACTCTGTATAGGACAAATACCGACCGTGATACCGATATGTTAATAGAACTCTGTATATGAAGAATACCGACCGTGTTACCGATATGTTAATAGAACTCTATACATGAAGAATACCGAACGTGATACCGATATGTTAATAGAACTCTGTACATGAAGAATATCGACTGTGTTACCTATATGTTAATAGAACTCTATACATGAAGAATATCGACTGTGTTACCTATATGTTAATAGAACTCTGTACATGAAGAATACCGACCGTGTTACCTATATGTTAATAGAACTCTGTACATGAAGAATATCGACTGTGTTACCTATATGTTAATAGAACTCTATACATGAAGAATACCCACCGTGATACCGATATGTTAATAGAACTCTGTACATGAAGAATACCGAACGTGATACCGATATGTTAATAGAACTCTATACATGAAGAATACCGACCGTGATACCGATATGTTAATAGAACTGTGTATAGGACAAATACCGAACGTGATACCGATATGTTAATAGAACTCTGTATAGGACAAATACCGACCGTGATACCGATATGTTAATAGAACTCTTTACATGAAAAATACCGACCGTGATACCGATATGTTAATAGAACTCTGTACATGAAGAATACCGACCGTGATACCGATATGTTAATAGAACTCTGTACATGAAGAATACCGACCGTGATACCGATATGTTAATAGAACTCTGTATAGGACAAATACCGACCGTGATACCGATATGTTAATAGAACTCTTTACATGAAGAATACCGACCGTGATACCGATATGTTAATAGAACTCTATACATGAAGAATACCGACCGTGATACCGATATGTTAATAGAACTCTGTACATGAAGAATACCGACCGTGATACCGATATGTTAATAGAACTCTATACATGAAGAATACCGACCGTGTTACCGATATGTTAATAGAACTCTGTACATGAAGAATACCGACCGTGTTACCGATATGTTAATAGAACTCTGTACATGAAGAATACCGAACGTGATACCGATATGTTAATAGAACTCTGTACATGAAGAATACCGACCGTGATACCGATATGTTAATAGAACTCTATACATGAAGAATACCGACCGTGTTACCGATATGTTAATAGAACTCTGTACATGAAGAATACCGACCGTGTTACCGATATGTTAATAGAACTCTGTACATGAAGAATACCGAACGTGATACCGATATGTTAATAGAACTCTGTACATGAAGAATACCGACCGTGATACCGATATGTTCATAGAACTCTTTACATGAAGAATACCGACCGTGATACCGATATGTTAATAGAACTCTATACATGAAGAATACCGACCGTGATGCCGATATGTTAATAGAACTCTGTACTTGAAGAATACCGACCGTGATACCGATATGTTAATAGAACTCTGTACATGAAGAATACCGACCGTGATACCGATATGTTAATAGAACTCTGTACATGAAGAATACCGACCGTGATACCGATATGTTAATAGAACTCTATACATGAAGAATATCGACTGTGTTACCAATATGTTAATAGAACTATGTATAAGACAAATACCGACCGTGATACCGATATGTTAATAGAACTCTATACATGAAGAATACCGACCGTGATACCGATATGTTAATAGAACTCTGTACATGAAGAATACCGACCGTGATACCGATATGTTAATAGAACTCTGTACATGAAGAATACCGACCGTGTTACCGATATGTTAATAGAACTCTGTATAGGACAAATACCGACCGTGATACCGATATGTTAATAGAACTCTATACATGAAGAATACCGACCGTGATACCGATATGTTAATAGAACTCTGTACATGAAGAATACCGACCGTGATACCGATATGTTAATAGAACTCTGTACATGAAGAATACCGACCGTGATACCGATATGTTAATAGAACTCTTTACATGAAGAATACCGAACGTGATACCGATATGTTAATAGAACTCTGTACATGAAGAATACCGAACGTGATACCGATATGTTAATAGAACTCTATACATGAAGAATACCGACCGTGATACCGATATGTTAATAGAACTCTATACATGAAGAATACCGACCGTGATACCGATATGTTAATAGAACTCTGTACATGAAGAATACCGACCGTGATACCGATATGTTAATAGAACTCTATACATGAAGAATACCGACCGAGATACCGATATGTTAATAGAACTCTTTACATGAAGAATACCGAACGTGATACCGATATGTTAATAGAACTCTGTACATGAAGAATACCGAACGTGATACCGATATGTTAATAGAACTATGTACATGAAAAATACCGACCGAGATACCGATATGTTAATAGAACTCTATACATGAAGAATACCGAACGTGATACCGATATGTTAATAGAACTCTATACATGAAGAATACCGAACGTGATACCGATATGTTAATAGAACTCTGTACATGAAGAATACCGACCGTGATACCGATATGTTAATAGAACTCTGTACATGAAGAATACCGACCGAGATACCGATATGTTAATAGAACTCTTTACATGAAGAATACCGAACGTGATACCGATATGTTAATAGAACTCTGTACATGAAGAATACCGAACGTGATACCGATATGTTAATAGAACTATGTACATGAAAAATACCGACCGAGATACCGATATGTTAATAGAACTATGTATATGGATAATACCGACCGTGTTACCGATATGTTAATAGAACTCTGTACATGAAGAATACCGAACGTGATACCGATATGTTAATAGAACTCTGTACATGAAGAATACCGAACGTGTTACCGATATGTTAATAGAACTATGTATATGGATAATACCGACCGTGTTACCGATATGTTAATAGAACTCTGTACATGAAGAATACCGACCGTGATACCGATATGTTAATAGAACTCTTTACGTGAAAAATACCGACCGTGATACCGATATGATAATGAATATTCACGCTGCACTTATTTCAAATAAAATCTAGGAAGTCTCACGCCGACATTGTTCTATAGATGCAATAGGATATCAGTCACAGACTGTACTTTTATTAAACAGACATGTGTGTTACGATGTATGTGGCAACGAAGAGATTGTTAATAGATATCTTTGAAAATGACAATATCTATCAATCTCATCGTAGCATCACGTAGCAGTAACTACTAATCTGTTCGGTAAACGTGAGCATTTTGATTAATTGTTTTCGATTTTGAACTTTCTCTTTCTTGAGAGAAACATCTCTGCTTTTCAATCATATTGTGTTTCTATGTCACAGTTGATTCGTTATTCAAGGGTTTGCTCTGAATATCGATATTTTCGTGATATATGTCAAGTGCTGACGAATAAACTTACGGTACAAGAACTTAAGAGATACAGGTTGATGAAAACTAAGAGTAAGTCTTATGGTCGCCATCATGGTCTCATTAAATAATAAACTTTATCCCTGTATGATATGAATATGGACGTTTTAGGATATGCTCATTAGCATGCCTGCTTGTTGTGATTGAGAATGATGCACCAGTTCTCACTTTGAGGCTATGACCTTTACTTGGATGTGACGGAGATCTACATGTCGGGTGTCTTCGATGAAGCAGAAAACGCTTACTCTTTCGGAACACATGGTGTCATTCTTTTATACCTTACCTTACCTTATCATAGGAGATGAGAGAGTTTTTTTTTTCAATTCACAAGCTATAACAATGTAGAGTACTGTTGTCGTTTTGTGGTTATTGTCCGTCCTCCCTTACCACACACCTGTTTTTCAAGGGTCGATGAAGCAGAAGACGCTTACTCTTCTGGAACAGCTGGTCATGTTATCTTGTACTTTTACGATGGTCTCCATGTACAATCATTTACTTTGTTCATATTTTGCCTCTAGTGTAATCGATTTTGAGGACGCTTTGGAATTCTATGATTTTTTTGTACGTTTACATGTGTATCCGCATAAATCTTGTTCATATTTTTGTCCCTAGCTTAATCGATTTCGAGTGAAGGCTATGTCATTGTTGACATTTCAGTCTTTTTCAGCGGGAAATTATATACAAAACACAACATCCCAATTACCTGGCGTACACATAAGAAAACACTAAGGAATGGAATATACCATAAAACGCTTTAGAGGGAAAGATAGAGAATACCGAAGCTCATCACAGCCATACGCTGAACGCCAAACGCAAGATTTAAATTTACTATTGAGATCTGAGAAATTGTGTTGTTTAATGGTAGAAGTAGAACCAGTTGAGTTTCGCATCTTTTTAAACCATATTCAGGTATTGCGAATCGAATCCCGAGTTGTGGATAGGATATAACTGTAAAGTTGTCAATTTTACGATTAAAAATTGCCGACGAAGAATCGCGAAATCCACGAAGTTACTTTTCTTGTGAAATGCCTTTATGCACCATGGTATTGTTTGACTGGTGACTTTATTAATACACAGTAAATATTACCTACAGTGTATTACTTTTAAAATATATTAATAAATACATTTCAATTTTTTTTTAGTTTCCTCACGTCTTGAAATCCAAGATGACCATTTAAAAAACTCTCTTCCTACACTTTGCTATTTGTGGGTTGATTGTGATATTTTATGTGCCCAATGCATTGACGGAGGCTAGATCTACAGCCTACCTGTATCCTATCTGATATTGACATTGACGGGGGCTAGATCTACAGCCTACCTGTATCCTATCTGATACTGACATTGACGGAGGCTAGATCTACAGCCTACCTGTATCCTCTCTGATATTGACATTGACGGGGGCTAGATCTACAGCCTACCTGTATCCTATCTGATATTGACATTGACGGGGGCTAGATCTACAGCCTACCTGTATCCTCTCTGATACTGACATTGACGGGGGCTAGATCTACAGCCTACCTGTATCCTCTCTGATACTGACATTGACGGGGGCTAGATCTACAGCCTACCTGTATCCTATCTGATACTGACATTGACGGGAGCTAGATCTACAGCCTACCTGTATCCTATCTGATACTGACATTGACGGAAGCTAGATCTACAGCCTACCTGTATCCTATCTGATACTGACATTGACGGGGGCTAGATCTACAGCCTACCTGTATCCTATCTGATACTGACATTGACGGGGGCTAGATCTACAGCCTACCTGTATCCTATCTGATACTGACATTGACGGGGGCTAGATCTACAGCCTACCTGTATCCTATCTGATACTGACATTGACGGGGGCTAGATCTACAGCCTACCTGTTTCCTATCTGATACTGACATTGACGGGGGCTAGATCTACAGCCTACCTGTATCCTATCTGATACTGACATTGACGGGGGCTAGATCTACAGCCTACCTGTATCCTATCTGATACTGACATTGACGGGGGCTAGATCTACAGCCTACCTGTATCCTATCTGATACTGACATTGACGGGGGCTAGATCTACAGCCTACCTGTATCCTATCTGATACTGACATTGACGGGGGCTAGATCTACAGCCTACCTGTATCCTATCTGATACTGACATTGACGGGGGCTAGATCTACAGCCTACCTGTATCCTATCTGATACTGACATTGAGGAAGCTAGATCTACAGCCTACCTGTATCCTATCTGATACTGACATTGACGGGGGCTAGATCTACAGCCTACCTGTATCCTATCTGATACTGACATTGACGGGGGCTAGATCTACAGCCTACCTTTATCCTATCTGATACTGACATTGACGGGGGCTAGATCTACAGCCTACCTGTATCCTATCTGATACTGACATTGGCGGAGGCTAGATCTACAGCCTTCCTGTATCCTATCTGATACTTGCATTGACGGGGGCTAGATCTACAGCCTACAGTACCTATATCCTATCTGATACTGACATAGACGGGGGCTAGATCTACAGCCTACCTGTATCCTCTCTGATACTGACATTGGCCGGGGCTAGATCTATAGCTTACCTGTATCCTATCTGATACTGACATTGGGAGGGGCTAGATCTACAGCCTACCTGTATCCTATATGATACTGACATTGACGGGGCTAGATCTACAGCCTACCTGTATCCTATCTGATACTGACATTGACGGGGGCCAGACCTACAGACTACCTGTATCCTCTCTGATACTGACATTGACGGGGCTAGATCTACAGCCTACCTGTATCCTATCTGATACTGACATTGGCGGGGGCTAGATCTACAGCCTACCTGTATCCTCTCTGATACTGACATTGACGGGGGCTAGATCTACAGCCTACATGTATCCTATCTGATACTGACATTGACGGAAGCTAGATCTACAGCCTACCTGTATCCTATCTCATACTGACATTGACGGGGGCTAGATCTACAGCCTACCTGTATCCTCTCTGATACTGACATTAACGGGGGCTAGATCTACAGCCTACCTGTATCCTATCTGATACTGACATTGGCCGGGGCTAGATCTACAGCCTACCTGTATCCTATCTGATACTGACATTGACGCGGCTAGATCTACAGCCTACCTGTATTCTCTCTGATACTGACATTGACGGGGGCTAGATCTACAGCCTATCTGTATCCTATCTGATACTGACATTGACGGGGGCTACATCTACAGCCTACCTGTATCCTCTCTGATACTTACATTAACGGGGGCTAGATCTACAGCCTACCTGTATTCTATCTGATACTGACATTGGCGGGGGCTGGATCTACAGCCTACCTGTATCCTATCTGATACTGACATTGGCGGGGGCTAGATCTACAGCCTACCTGTATCCTATGTGATACTGACATTGGCGGGGGCTAGATCTACAGCCTACCTGTATCCTATCTGATACTGACATTGACGGAGGCTAGATCTACAGCCTACCTGTATCCTATCTCATACTGACATTGACGGGGCTAGATCTACAGCCTACCTGCATCATATCTGATACTGACATTGACGGGGGCTAGATCTACAGCCTACCTGTATCCTATCTGATACTGACATTGACGGGGGCTAGATCTACAGCCTACCTGTATCCTATCTGATACTGACATTGACGGGGGCTAGATCTACAGCCTACCTGTATCCTCTCTGACACTTACATTGACGGGGGCTAGATCTACAGCCTACCTGTATCCTATCTGATACTGACATTGGCGGGGGCTAGATCTACAGCCTACCTGTATCCTATCTGATACTGACATTGACGGAGGCTAGATCTACAGCCTACCTGTATCCTATCTGATACTGACATTGACGGGGGCTAGATCTACAGCCTACCTGTATCCTATCTGATACTGACATTGACGGGGGCTAGATCTACAGCCTACCTGTATCCTATCTGATACTGACATTGACGGGAGCTAGATCTACAGCCTACCTGTATCCTATCTCATACTGACATTGACGGGGGCTAGATCTACAGCCTACCTGTATCCTCTCTGATACTGACATTGACGGGGGCTAGATCTACAGCCTACCTGTATCCTATCTCATACTGACATTGGCGGGGGCTAGATCTTTCCTGTCTCAGTGTGTTTACGCTCTCTATAAACAGGCAAAATGTGGTATTAAGATGAAAAATATACATTTTATCACATCGTTGTACATGTAATAAACGCTGATTCAGTCAAAGCTTGACCAATGGAGCATTTTAGACGTTGTGACAGGTATATAAAGTAGATTGTTATTAAGTAAAACTTTGATATCAATACTTAAGTCCAATGTGATGTGTGTGTGAGTGATAGTTGGTGTCTCGGATCGGCGTTTTAATAAATATGCGTTCCCTTTTAGGAACCATATTGAGCTTCAATATTCCAGTTTCATAGCTCACTAGGGACTTTGATAATTATAGATATCTCATTTCACCAATTGCGCTGCATCTTTATGAAAGAGAGATTGTATGAGTGTTATGCAAAATGTTGCACACCATATCAGCCATGTATCACGGACGCCGATGGTAAGTTTAGATATCAATGTCTGTTATCTGATTTGTAGTATCTGTCCTTTGTAGAAAACTCTATCTCTTAAGATGACCCCAAGGCTTATTCTATATAAAAGTTCGGAGCTAACGAAGTATTTCCCTGGAGACCCGAAAATGGCTTTTCTAACGCAGGGATAGTATCTCTGTCATTTGTAGGCATGTCGAGTGTCTAATTACTCACGTCCTTCCGCTGAATCTTTTAGCCGTGCATGGAATGGCTAAAGGCATTTTGCATAAATTAAGCTAAGAAGATCGTTTTACCATTAATTTTCTATAGAAACAAGCGTATTGATCAGTCTAGAGGTATGTCAAACTTGTTAGTGTTATGTGTACAGCATCCAATTTCCTACTCCGGAAAGCCAGTCTGTATATATATTTATCGAAACTGGGGAGAGTACCATATCTTTTTTATATTTCTTTGTCTAAATGACAGTCTCAGCATAAGGTAGCAGAGTATAGTAGAACATAGCCTAAATGTGTAAAGCAAGAAATGGTTGTTTTCATTGTAAAACTTACTGTCATTGGCCATAATATCGTTTTAATATACTTCATTCCTCGTCTCTTTCGTGTACCAGTACCATGCATCCTTTTTATTCGAGTCACATGTGTTCTGATCACGCGCTTGCACAAGGTGAGACAGGGGCGTGTTTACGAAAGATAATATATGAATTACAACGGGTCAAAGAGTTATTTGACGGTAAATAAAAGTATTTATTAGCAGCGTTCGCTGATACTTTTAATTTGTGTAATTACAAGTGAAAGTGTAAGTTTTATGATATATGTTTAGGAATTGTTGTGTTTAATAAGTTTTTTTCCAGTTATTTTTTTCATCCATTTAGTCCTTTTAATGAACATTTACGCTGTGTACATGTATGTATATTTATAAACTGCAGTAATTTTGAGATATATATAAAGTAACGAGAAGTGTACAAGTATAAACTTATATTTCCTTTTATATCCCTTTTTGACCCAAAACGTGACCTCTGCAAGAAGTTTTTCTTGAGCTGTATCCAAAATTAAAGAGAACATACTTGAAATATATGTATCCTAGCAGGATGTTATTGTTTGTATGTAATCTGTCCTTCATTTAAAGCTAGATTTTCAAACTTTTGGAAAAGCACAAATTTTAATCCCTAACCAAAAACATTTTTTCTATGTTTTTTTAGTCCACTTTAACATGCTTATGTCAGTTTAAGTACTATATGGGTTTAAATATTGTCTACAAAACAATAACATCCCTGGCCGTCGTATGATACTGTACTCTGTTACCGTAACTGTACTCTGTTACCGTAAATGTACTCTGTTACCGTAAATGTACTCTGTTACCGTATTAACACCCCTGGTCACCGTATAATACTGTACTCTGTTACCGTATTAACACCCCTGGCCGCCGTATGATACTGTACTCTGTTACCGTATTAACACCCCTGGTCCCCGTATGCTACTGTACTCTGTTACCGTATTAACACTCCTAGTCTCCGTAGGATACTGTACTCTGTTACCGTATAAACACCCCTGGTCGCCGTATGATACTGCACTCTGTTACCGTATTAACACCCCTGGTCTCCGTATGATACTGTACTCTGTTACCGTATTAACACCCCTGGTCTCCGTATGATACTGTACTCTGTTACCGTATTAACACCCCTGGCCGCCGTATGATAATGTACTTTGTTACCGTATTAACACCCCTGGTCTCCGTATGACACTGTACTCTGTTACCGTATTAACACCCCTGGCCGCCGTATGATACTGTACTCTGTTACCGTATTAACACCCCCTGGTCTCCGTATGATACTGTACTCTGTTACCGTATTAACACCCTTGGCCGCCGTATGATACTGTACTCTGTTACCGTATAAACACCCCTGGCCGCCGTATAATACTGTACTCTGTTACCGTATAAACACCCCTGGTCTCCGTATGATACTGTACTCTGTTACCGTATAAACACCACTGGTCTCCGTATGATACTGTACTCTGTTACCGTATTACATATTTATGTAACACTCCTAGTCTCCGTATAATACTGTACTCTGTTACCGTATAAACACCCTTGGCCGCCGTATGATACTGTACTCTGTTACCGTATAAACACCCTTGGCCGCCGTATGATACTGTACTCTGTTACCGTATAAACACCCCTGGCCGCCGTATGATACTGTACTCTGTTACCGTATTAACACTCCTGGTCTCCGTATGATACTGTACTCTGTTACCGTATAAACACCCCTGGTCTCCGTATGATACTGTACTCTGTTACCGTATTAACACTTCTAGTCTCCGTATAATACTGTACTCTGTTACCGTATTAATACCCCTGGTCTCCGTATGATACTGTTCTCTCTTACCGTATTAACACCCCTGGCTGCCGTATGACACTGTACTCTGTTACCGTATTAACACCCCTGGGCGTCGTGTGATACTGCACTCTGTTACCGTATAAACACCCCTGGCCGCCGTATGATACTGTACTCTGTTACCGTATTAACACCCCCTGGTCTCCGTATGATACTGTACTCTGTTACCGTATTAACACCCTTGGCCGCCGTATGATACTGTACTCTGTTACCGTATAAACACCCCTGGCCGCCGTATAATACTGTACTCTGTTACCGTATAAACACCCCTGGTCTCCGTATGATACTGTACTCTGTTACCGTATAAACACCACTGGTCTCCGTATGATACTGTACTCTGTTACCGTATTACATATTTATGTAACACTCCTAGTCTCCGTATAATACTGTACTCTGTTACCGTATAAACACCCTTGGCCGCCGTATGATACTGTACTCTGTTACCGTATAAACACCCTTGGCCGCCGTATGATACTGTACTCTGTTACCGTATAAACACCCCTGGCCGCCGTATGATACTGTACTCTGTTACCGTATTAACACTCCTGGTCTCCGTATGATACTGTACTCTGTTACCGTATAAACACCCCTGGTCTCCGTATGATACTGTACTCTGTTACCGTATTAACACTTCTAGTCTCCGTATAATACTGTACTCTGTTACCGTATTAATACCCCTGGTCTCCGTATGATACTGTTCTCTCTTACCGTATTAACACCCCTGGCTGCCGTATGACACTGTACTCTGTTACCGTATTAACACCCCTGGGCGTCGTGTGATACTGCACTCTGTTACCGTATAAACACCCCTGGTCCCCGTATGATACTGTACTCTGTTACCGTATAAACACCCCAGTCCCCGTATGATACTGTACTCTGTTACCGTATATTGTAGCTGATCAACGACATTTATATTGTCAGTAGATTCTCCACCTCGATCTACACAACAGGGCTGTGATTCTTCAACCTTGAAGAAATGGTACACCGTATATGCTTTTCCGAAAAGATGTTATATTAGACGCCAGGACATCCGCGAAACCCCCTCATATCCCCAGATCACACACAGTATAAACACTGCTGCGAAACCCCCACATATCACCAGATCACACACAGCTCAAATCACTGCCGCGAAACCCCCTCGTATCCCCAGATCACACACAGTATAAACACTGCTGCGAAACCCCTACATATCACCAGATCATACACAGTTCAAATCACTGCCGCGAAACCCCCTCGTATCCCCAGATCACACACAGTATAAACACTGCTGCGAAAACCCCACATATCCCCAGATCACACACAGTATAACCACTGCTGCGAAACCCCCACATATCGCCAGATCACACACAGTATAACCACTGCTGCGAAACCCCCACATATCACCAGATCATACACAGCTCAAATCACTGCCGCGAAACCCCCACATATCGCCAGATCACACACAGTATAACCACTGCTGCGAAACCCCAAAATATCGCCAGATCACACACAGTATAACCACTGCTGCGAAACCCCAAAATATCGCCAGATCACACACAGTATAACCACTGCTGCGAAACCCCCACATATCGCCAGATCACACACAGTATAACCACTGCTGCGAAACCCCAAAATATCGCCAGATCACACACAGTATAACCACTGCTGCGAAACCCCAACATATCGCCAGATCACACACAGTATAACCACTGCTGCGAAACCCCCACATATCGCCAGATCACACACAGTATAACCACTGCTGCGAAATCCCCACATATCCCCAGATCACACACAGTATAACCACTGCTGTGAAACCCCCACATATCCCCAGATCACACACAGTATAACCACTGCTGTGAAATCCCCACATATCGCCAGATCACACACAGTATAGCCACTGCTTTGAAATCCCCACATATCTCCAGATCACACACAGTATAACCACTGCTGCGAAATCCCCACATATCGCCAGATCACACACAGTATAACCACTGCTGCGAAACCCCCTAATATCCCCAGATCAAACACATCATAAGACACTGCTGAGAAAACCCCTCATATAACCAGATCACACAGCATAAAATAATGCTGAGAAAACCCCTCATATAACCAGATCACACACAACATTCAAGCTTGAAAACCCCGAACTACATGTCTACTGCAATATAATACATTGTACTGCCACGCAGTGTGTACTTATGTAGAAGCAGAGGTCTGAGGTCTCACCTGATTTCATGTAATTTATAACATCAGACAGGGAACAATTTCATGTCGTGCTTGCTTTTTATAAATGTCATGGAGATGTTACATAATGCTGAAACTTTTCTTTTCATCAGAAAAAGATGTCGGCCCGTTACAAACAGACTGATAATGTATTATTGTGGTGTAAGGCTTCTCTTTCTAGTGAGTTAAAAGAACATTTGAATTATAGATAACGGACACGTTTTGCAGGAAACTTTATGTATGAAATTGAGGTCTCAATTAAGGATATTTTCAAAAGGAAACTTATGAACGAAATAACCAATCAAAATAATTTGCATATTAACTGGACATTACAACACTGGTTTCGTGGTGTGGTGCTCACTTACCAACACCAGAAGGTGAGACATGCTACATTCTCTTACAGCAGTACATGTTATTACATATTGTTGTTGTTTATACAAAAGAAGTAATACGATATTATTTCTATTTCAGGTTATCAAAATGCTGGTTGCTATCATCATCATATTCATCGTTTGTTGGGCCCCTCTTCTCATCAACAACGTGCTCGTTGGATTCAAACTGTTGCCCGATCTTAATATCAACCACCACAAACATATCCGCGAGGCTCTCCATATAATGGCTTACTCCAATAGTTGTGTCAATCCAGTCGTCTACACTTTCATGTCCCGTAACTTCAAGGAAACCTTCAAACAAACCCTGTGTGGGTGTCTGCGCAGGCCCAGACGCTACCGGAAGAACACTTTGGAAGCGGGAACTTCTCTTCATAATGGTAAAACATACAATACTTGTATAAATGGGGAGTCCAGCGTAATTGTTAATAGAAATGCAGTCGAGCTGTCTAGTTGTCGATACGGAACAAACGTCGACTCTGTGTAACATGATGAAGAGTTTGTTATGTTTAGTAATCCTATAGCATTGTGACCTCTTGCGGAAATGTAGTGTACGAGAATGATAGAGTTTTAAACGGCAACATAATGTGAAAGATAATGTGATAATTCAGCGTTCAGAATTCGAGATTTTCCGAGATTCAAACTTTTCTTTGGTACATGTATTGGTGGATTACAATATTCCAATCACACGGATACAGTGACGAGGTTTACATAATTGTAATTACATCTTAATCGTGAACGTTAACCTATGCATTCGTTGATGAGGATTACCAACACAATCAACGAAATTAAAACAAAATTGGTGACTTCACAGTAAAGGTATGTTGTACTTTAGTGTTTGACATCTTGGACAACTCATTAGGTACGGATTGTACTATAGAACAGAAAACGGAAACTTGGATACACTTAGATACACTATAATGGACAATAAATCCTTTCAGCTTGCATGCTAACGATAAATTGGGTATAACAAAACAGTTTCAAACCCACGACAGCGTATGAACGTCGACATATCACCGAAAGTAAATAGCCTAGCATGGAAGTCATCACAACACAACAGTGTATACAAACCACAATGTGATATCAGTGTTTTAGAGAAATGCAATGTAAATTATTTCCCTATATATTTAATTTTCAATTGATTGTTTGCAGAATGCAGATATCTGACTTGCTGAAATTTTCTTTTCATACTTCTATGAAAAAAATCCGGAAATGGCGCGAAAAACGTGACGTCACAATACGGCGATTGACGTTGCGTATTGATTTGTAAAAAAGAATCCGTTGTAAGATCAGTCAAATTGTACATTAACATGTTTTTAATTTGAATATTAGTTTCAAAAGTAATTATAAGCGTTGATGTCAAATTGTTTTTACTTTCATAGGAATATGAAAAACGTTTCGCTTGCAAACTTTTGTAAGAATCCGCTACGCGGATTCATACAGTTTGTAAACAAAATTTTATTCATACCTCAATTAAACTAAAAAAAAAAAAGTCATCAATGCTTAAATGAATTTCTAATAAGTATACTGAAATTTAAAGGATAATTGCAATACGGAATACGGAAGCACTTCTTGCGAAATGAATATTTAATGGCGGTGTGCCTTTTTCTATATTTCAGCGAGAATTATAATAAACTGTAGGTGGTCCAGGTATTGTCTACTGGTATGTGTTGTATTTTCATTGGTTTATACTATCAAAGGAATTGTACGAAAGGCATTGTTGCTGCTTTGACGTCGATAGGCGCGTTGGTACATTGTATAGTGCTGATTTGACGTCGATAGGCGCGTTGTTATGGGTGCTGCGTTGATATCGATAGGCGCGTTGTTATGGGTGCTGCGTTGATGTCGATAGGCGCGTTGTTATGGGTGCTGCTTTGACGTCGATAGGCGCGTTGTTATGGGTGCTGCGTTGATGTCGATATGCGCGTTGTTATGGGTGCTGCGTTGATGTCGATAGGCGCGTTGTTATGGGTGCTGCGTTGATGTCGATAGGCGCGTTGTTATGGGTGCTGCTTTGACGTCGATAGGCGCGTTGTTATGGGTGCTGCTTTGACGTCGATAGGCGCGTTGTTATGGGTGCTGCGTTGATGTCGATAGGCGCGTTGTTATGGGTGCTGCGTTGATGTCGATAGGTGCGTTGTTATGGGTGCTGCTTTGAGGTCGATAGGCGCGTTGTTATGGGTGCTGCGTTGATGTCGATATGCGCGTTGTTATGGGTGCTGCGTTGATGTCGATAGGCGCGTTGTTATGGGTGCTGCGTTGATGTCGATAGGCGCGTTGTTATGGGTGCTGCTTTGACGTCGATAGGCGCGTTGTTATGGGTGCTGCTTTGACGTCGATAGGCGCGTTGTTATGGGTGCTGCGTTGATGTCGATAGGCGCGTTGTTATGGGTGCTGCGTTGATGTCGATAGGTGCGTTGTTATGGGTGCTGCTTTGACGTCGATAGGCGCGTTGTTATGGGTGCTGCTTTGACGTCGATAGGCGCGTTGTAATGGGTGCTGCGTTGATGTCGATAGGCGCGTTGTTATGGGTGCTGCGTTGATGTCGATAGGCGCGTTGTTATGGGTGCTGCTTTGACGTCTATAGGCGCGTTGTTATGGGTGCTGCGTTGATGTCGATAGGCGCGTTGGTATGGGCGCTGCTTTGACGTCGATAGGTGCGTTGTTATGGGAGCTGCGTTGACGTCGATAGGCGCGTTGGTATGGGCGCTGCTTTGACGTCGTTAGGCGCGTTGGTATGGGTGCTGCTTTCTGTTTTAGTATCAAGCGACAATGCGATAAATTAAATTAGTTTTTCATCTTTATGGCCAAAATGGTATATGAATGAAAAGGCACAACCGGAACGCGCCAACTGGACAATTAGACGAGGGTACCCCGCCAACGTTATGATAGTAAGGAATCATATATACTATGGGACGGAAACACCCACAGACAGCGTAATGTATCAGGTCCATAATGAACGGTTACCATACCCTTGATTACAAGTATAATGACATGTCAACCATACCAACTTAAACAAATCGGTTAATTTCACAAAGTTTGACGCAAGATATAAATTAGCTTTTGACATTGCTTCCTGATAATCCCAAACCTTCCATCGATGGATTTGTTAGTGTTTTTGACGATATTTGCATGAATTACAAAACACCTCTTTGATACTCTTAGCATCTTAAACATAAATATACAAGGGTCTACTTTGTCTTATTTAATCTGATTTTATGAAATGATCAATCTGTCCGAAAAAAATGACAATATTAACTTCATCTTAAACGATGACAATTGTGGAAGGGTCATTTGACACAAACAAACAAACGAAAACAAATCATATACATTGGATGTAAATACACCGGGAACTCTTCACACAACTTACACAAGAAACGGTTTACCACTGAAATTGATTATCACATGGTCTTGCATTATGCGGATACTGTTTCTGTATGATACAAAATGTATATTAACTTTTTTTGGATTTGTCGTGGTCAGTCTCGGGTTTTAAGATTGTTTCAGAAAGAAAGACTTATCGGTCCAACTTGATCGTGACATACATACTTAATGAAAGTGAATAATACTGGGCAAAGGCTTTCGGTCCTTAATCTCAAATAATTAATAGTTTATAGCAGTGTCATTGACAGTATTATAAAAATATGCAAACATGCCGGTAGTGTGCTTCAGCTATCAGAAAATATTTCTTTTTTTATTGTTTAAGAAATCGTTTTTCATTTGAGTAGTTTATTGGAGCGTAAACTGATTTTGTACAGACATTTGTATTCCCTTTAAACTTGAATGCACCATTAGAATCTTTGAATCCACTTGTTGAAACAATTTCTATACTCCTCTTTTGGTACACTAATTAAAAACTGGTAAACTGCAGATCTCAGTTTATTTATAGACTTTTATCTGCTACAAGATTGGTATTTTTTTCAATTTCGGAAAGAGGAAAACATCACACGGGACAAGGTCTGGGTTGTATAGAGGGCAATACATTAACCTTTCCTGACTTATAAACTACTATAGTTGCAGATTTGTGGGCTGGGGCATTGTCATGTACCAATTTGACATGCCGGAGATCTGCTTTAGGACGGTTTTTTTCTCATTTTGATTCGCATTTGTTTCAGAATTGCATTCTCATCGAAGCGTCCAGACACACCCCTACCTTTTGGAACAGCAATGTGCATGCTATTTCTAAAGAATATTGAATATTAATTGTAACACCTTCTTTGCTGTCAGTAATCGTTTAGCATTTCTGGGCCTTTTGGCATGTTTCAAAGTCCATATCCTATTGCCAACTTCCCTCTTAGATTCATAAAAATCCAGAAGTTGACGCTATCATCCGTTATGAGACTACCAAACGCCCTTTTCTGATATTTTGGGTACTTCTTCTTAGCCATTTGTACCCCGTGTACGTTTCCGCTCGTCAATAAGTAAATGCTGGATCTGACAAGCACTTATTTTCTTAACGTCGAGAATATTCTTCAGAATGAAGTGAACAGATGCTTAACTAAAGTTTATCATTCGTGCTAGCTGTCTAACCATACAACGCGCATCTTTCTCAATGATTGACTTGATTTTACTGACATTCTATTTGGTAACCGCTGACCTAGGTCTTCCTGAGTTAGGGGCAACTTTGGCTTCCATATAACCCTGATTTCAGCAACATTTTCTAACCATTTTCAACACAGTGTATATACCTACACCTGAAAGCACGGGAACTGGTTAATGTATTTCAATGACATTTATGCATACAGCGATAAGCGGTCAGCGTGTTCGTACTGGTTAAATCACATGATACTTGAGTATACAGCGCTTTTGCAATAGTTTTTGAACACTCCTCGCATTTGTTTATCATACATTTGATAAACAAGATTCGCCAAATGTTAGAATTAAAAGTAGAAACAATCCACATTCAAACTAATAGCGCAAGTGTTATAGTGGTCCGGCTTGCACTCCTATCCTCTGGACTCGCGCTTACCGAAGTATATTCACATTTGCGCTGCAGCCCACTATATTAACATTACCAGCAGAAAAGTATGAAAGCAACGGTTCTCGAGACGTAGCACGTGGTTTATTTATGACTTCATATCTATGTTCAGTGAGAGTCTTGTCGCTCCACTTCGAACAACATGGAGAACGCCCCTGAGTCAAACGCGCATATGACTAATTATAATCGTTGGAGCCAATTTTATTTAAACTAATCTGTTCCGCCAATGTCGTAAACTTATTATTAGAAAAACCATTAATGCAATCAAGCAATTGTTCTATAGTAAAAATGTAAATAGATGGATTGAACGTCATTTTTTTTTAACTTTCATTGTGCTTTGAAAGATCAGCAGTTACATCAATATTTAGCATGAAGCCCTAACGGGCTTCATTCAATATGCATATAACGGCTGACCTTTCATAGCACTATGGAAATTTTTAAAAATGACTTTCAATCCATATGTAAACGTTAATTTTGAGGTTTCTCTATTTGCAAATACAGTTGTGTATAGGGCATATATATAATTATATGGAACGTAAAGTATTCTTCAAACTCCCTTATGTTTGAGTACTAAAAGCTTGTACCTGTAGATTGTTTAGCAAACCATTTCTTAAACATATGGATGAGTTTTTCCGTAACTCCGTGTTACATTGGTGTAATTTAGATCATTTTACTTATTGCCATATTGTGTTCTTCCATTCATTTCAATTCTAAGTAAATGTGAAGCCATTATACCAGTGTTCATTCTTTCAAAAAGAATACATTTATTTCCACTCTCATATTGCAGTATTTTAATGTTGGAATATACAGTACTATCAAACATTCTCCTCTAAATACTCAAACAAGTCATTACGCGTGTCTTATGCCCATGGCTCGTGTCATTACGCGTGTCTTATGTCAATGGCTTGTGTCAGTACACGTGTCTTATGTCCATGGCTCGTGTCATTACGCGTGTCTTATGTCAATGGCTTGTGTCAGTACACGTGTCTTATGTCCATGGCTTGTGTAAGTACACATGTCTTATGTCCATGGCTTGTGTCGGTACACGTGTCTTATGTCCAATGGCTTGTGTCAGTAAACGTGTCTTATGTCCAATGGCTTGTGTCAGTACACGTGCCTTATGTCCAATGCTTGGGTCAGTACACGTGTCTTATGTCTATGGCTTGTGTCAGTACACATGTCTTATGTCCATGGCTTGTGTCAGTACACGTGTCTTATGTCCATGGCTTGTGTCAGTACACGTGTCTTTTGTCCATGGCTTGTGTAAGTACACGTGTCTTATGTCCATGGCTTGTGTAAGTACATTTATCTTATGTCCATTGTTTGTGTCGGTACACGTATCTTATGTCCAATGGCTTGTGTCAGTACACGTGTCTTATGTCCATGGCTTGTGTAAGTACACATGTCTTATGTCCATGGCTTGTGTAAGTACATTTGTCTTATGTCCATGGCTTGTGTCAGTACACGTGTCTTATGTCCATGGCTTGTGTAAGTACACGTGTCTTATGTCAAATGGCTTGTGTCAGTACACGTGTCTTATACCAATGGCTTGTGTAGGTACACGTGTCTTATGTCCATGGCTTGTGTAAGTACACGTGTCTTATGTCCATGGCTTGTGTCAGTACACGTGTCTTATGTCAATGGCTTGTGTCAGTACACGAGTCTTATGTCCATGGCTTGTGTAAGTACACGTGTCTTATGTCCATGGCTTGTGTCGGTACACGTGTCTTATGTCAAATGGCTTGTGTCAGCACACGTGTCTTATGTCCATGGCTTGTGTCAGTACACGTGTCTTATGTCCAATGCTTGGGTCAGTACACGTGTCTTATGTCAATGGCTTGTGTCAGTACACGTGTCTTATGTCAATGGCTTGTGTCAGTACACGTGTTTTATGTCCAATGGCTTGTGTCAGTACACGTGTCTAATGTCCAATGGCTTGTGTCAGTACACGTGTCTTATGTCCATGGCTTGTGTCAGTACACGTGTCTTATGTCCATGGCTTGTGTCAGGACACGTGTCTTATGTCAATGGCTTGTGTCAGTACACGTGTCTTATGTCCATGGCTTGTGTCAGTACACGTGTCTTATATCCATGGCTTGAGTCTGTACACGTGTCTTATGTCCAATGCTTGAGTCAGTACACGTGTCTTATGTCCAATGCTGGTGTCATTACGCGTGTCTTATGTCCAATGCTGGTGTCATTACGCGTGTCTTATGTCCAATGCTCGTGTCAGTACACGTGTCTAATGTCTATGGCTTGTGTCAGTACACGTGTCTTATGTCCAATGCTTGTGTCATTACGCGTGTCTAATGTCAATGGCTTGTGTCAGTACACGTGTCTTATGTCCATGGCTTGTGTCAGTACACGTGTCTTATGTCCAATGCTTGAGTCAGTACACGTGTTCTATGTCCATAGCTTGTGTCAGTACACGTCTCTTATGTCCATGGCTTGTGTCAGTACACGTGTCTTATGTCCAATGCTTGAGTCAGTACACGTGTATTATGTCCATGGATTGTATGGGTACACGTGTGTTATGTCCATGGCTCGTGTCAGTACACGTGTCTAATGTCCATGGCTCGTGTCATGCACGTGTCTTATGTCCATGGCTTGTGTCAGTACACGTGTCTTATGTCCATGGCTTGTGTCAGTACACGGGTCTTATGTCCAATGCTTGTGTCAGTACACGTGTCTTATGTCCATGGCTTTTGTCAGTACACGTGTCTAATGTCCATGGCTCGTGTCAGTACACGTGTCTTATGTCCATGGCTTGTGTCGGTACACGTGTCTTATGTCCATGGCTTGTGTCAGTACACGTGTCTTATGTCCATTGCTTTTGCACTCGATGCATAGACTCGGTCGGTTTCTGTGCCGTTGACAGAAATTCGTCATGCGTTTTCCTTTGCTGTTCACGCCTCACAAGTCATGATCTTTTTAGAATACGACTTGCGTGTTGTTTCGCTATCACGCCTAAGTTTCCCATTGTCAGTGCATTGCGTCCATTTGTTACAGCTTGGACCGCGATTCTAATCGACTCTTTGTACTAAATCTCTTTGGCATTTTACCACTTTCCCACTGGATTGAACACATGACACTTGTGACAAAGTTGCACCTTTATAAAACGCATATTTCTACGGGTCACGTAATTGCACTTATAAGGGTTTGAAATATGCTAATGATATTTTCTGTTTGTTTTATTGTCTCATTAGTTTCCGGTTCGGATTTTGCTTCGACTGTTACATTATTCTTTGTCTTCTTTTGATTGACTGTAGTTATTTATGAAATTTCACTAAATAACACATGGAGATCGATAACATCTAAGCACAGACATGGGAGACAGTTCAAAGAAGGTCGATGATAAAATAACAGACCAATTTAACATTAAAAGGGGGACTGTATATACAGTATGAACCATGTGTCCAACATAATGACACTCAGTAACGGCAGTGTTTCATACTTCCCATCACATAGCATTGTCATTGTATATACCTATATAAACCAGTTGGGGTTATTATAGGTTAGAGATCCAATGGACTGGGTGCTGTCATCACCATTATCGTGGCGTCATAGTTGTCGCGTTGGATACTATGCACTACTTGGGATGATCGTTGAAAAAGCATATACATTACATACAGTATTAACATATATGTTACATACTTTATTACCTTTTACGTTACACACATTATTTAAGCATGAAATGTCTGTTTTGTTGTTTGCATGAGCTGATGAAGTCAGGCGAAGAAGTTCATGTACCATTTGCACGAGGTTTACTTGACTTCATCAGCCGATGCAAACAACAAACAAGACATTCAATCCTTATATTTACGTTAACTATTTTAAATTTCCCGCCATTCGCATGTACTTTAAGCTGATGGTGTCACACGGTTCTTTACCTTTGTTCCAGTGTTGAACACTTATCGTCATGTATGTACATACGCGGAACAGTCGAAAGCTAGCTTCATTCATCACAACAGAAAAAAATGTAGTCCAGAGACAAGATTTTTATTTGTTTATTTTTATGTGTGATTTGATCATATTTCTCAAACTTTTATTATCAATACGAATTGATTGAAATACATTTCCAGTATAAAATGGATTACGAGATCGCTTTTTAGAGCTGTTTGCATCGCGTAGCAGTAAACATAACGAAGTCGTGATTTGGTCACAGTTGAAGCGAGTCGAATAAAGTTGTCGGAAGTCGAATTTCGGTTAGGCCTAAGCAAATTGAAAACGTCTGGCTAACAGTGGAATTAGGAAGAGCTTATTGACGAAAGTATAATGAATGATATTGGTGATATGTAATCAACTGGGTTAGTGATTTGACGATTTTTAATTTGGGACATTAACTGAACTGCAAGGGTTAAAGGTGGCACAGGTTACGGTTATGTATTGAAAAGGTCACAGGTGCCTGAGAAGTCGTTACACCTATATTGTTTTGGACCTAAACTGAGGTTTTTACAGTATGTTTACACTTTTGGAGGTTTAGATCAATTTCCGATAAACCAATAACCCTAAACTCCTCAGAAATATAACATTTTTCTAGACACCGTAGTTCAGGTCCAAAAACTACGATATAAATGAACTAAATTATCGGGACCCCTATGAGCAAGGTAGAATCTAACGTTTGTAACTTCTTACAAGAGAACGAATTTCTGTGACCAATCTCGAACGTTTTATTTTAGTATCGGACATGAAATAAAATCACGATTTGACTGACGGACAGACGATCCCATTCGCATTCCGCACGATAATCAAGGGAACCTATGAGGAATTCAGGACCAATATCTTATATCTTGCTTTCGGAAATGTCAGTATTTTGTCAGACCAAGTAGTATTATTAATGCTATCTAGCTGTGATATGATACTGGCATTATAACTCATTGGCATGTAAATCAGCTATTTTACGTGTGTAGTACACCCGAATATGTAGGCCTACACAACGTTAACGCTACGCTGTTGGAACGAAAAGGCGCGTTTCCCACTTGCTTCTTTGGAAAATGAAGTGAGTAGGGTTTACAAGTTTCATTTAGGCGGAGCGAAGTGAAAATGTAAATATTTGCTGATCGCAAGCTTGACTCTAACATTCATGAAACTCCAAACTGGATGAAATAGCGTGAATGAATTTGGAAATCCAGAGGATTTCTCGGGCAGTTTAAGAGGGTAAGTGGTCTGTCACCTGCTAGAGTGAATAGCCCCCAGGCAGAAGGTTGAAGCAAAAGGCCAACCCTAAAAACAAACATTGCAGCCGAACAACGCAGAGTGGGCGTTACTTGATTTGCGGATGCAGGAACTGACTTCCCACGAGAGAGAACACAACATGTTGGCTAAGACTCTCTATCTACCGGTTAAGCTTGGTGATACAATTGTGGATGCTATAATAGACACTGTGGCCCAGGTGTCGGTTATGAGCAACGAGTGTTTTACATGTAACACCTTGTGTCATAGCGGCATACATATACCCCAGATATGGCTGAGAGGGGTAGAAAAAAATGTCCAAACCTCCAGCCAGAGTAGTCAACGACATAGGTGTTGAAATAGGGCCCCATCAACACCAAGGCCTCCTTTGTATTAGCGGATATTTGGGATGCCGTTATTATCAGTATGAAGTTTCTAGGTAGGCACAAGGCGTCTATCGATTTTTCAGATTATACAATATCGATGGATAACAAAGTCTTTCAAACCAAATGTGGCGGTGATGATTCCGGGCAAAAGGTTAAAATGTTTGCTCTGACTCTACGAAAGCAAAAGTAGTCGTGCCCCCAGAGACTGCAAAGTTCGTACCAATCTTTGCTAGAGGGCTCCACTGGAAGGTCACATTGGTATACATCCTTCTAAAAATATTAAAGGGATCTATGAGGGTAACAGCAGACTTAAATTCATGGCAAACTGTTCAGGTTTTAAAGCTTCTACTCCGATTCAGTGATGTTTTCGCTAAGAGTGACTTGGACCTTGGGTTATTTGCTGGTGATATGAAACACTGTATTAACACTGGGAATGCTGCGCCAGTCCGGCAGAGGATGAGGAGGACTCCACTGGGGTTCGGGGAGGAGGAGGATCATCTGAGGTAAAAGTTGCAAAAGGGGGTTCCTTCGAGTGGGCAGCTCCACCAATCTTGGTACGGAAAAAGGAAGGCAGTTTGCGGTACTGCATAGCCTATCGTCGAGCGCTTAATAAGGTAACTGTGAAATATGCCTTCCCTCTTCCGAGAATCGAGTGCTGTTTGGATACCCTAGCGGGTACCCCATTCATGAGTACTCTAGACATGGCTGCTGGATTTTGGCTAGTGGAAGTCGATGAGAGGAACCGAAATAAGACTGTTTTCGTAACTAGACATGAATTATTTGAACACCGTCGGTTACCTGAACGACATTAAAGTTCTAGGCACAACCGTTGATTTTAATCTGAGAAATCTGACGAAGGTGCTATCACGACACCAGCATTACAACCTGAAATTAAAACCAAAGTAGTGCCATCTTTACCGTAGTGAAGTTCAGTGGGATTGCTGGGAATCCAAGCAACCTCAAGACATGAGAAGAGTGGCCTGTGCCTACTAACAAGAAAGAGGTTAAATCTTTTTTAGTTTTCACAAATTACCCCCGAGAGCCTGTGTTGCAACGCATGTGTTGCTGCCTCATTGCATGAACCCCCTTGGAGGAAGCAAGTTCGCCTGGACCGGAGGACACTAGAACGTTTTCCACAAACTGAAATCGGCGTTGCCGGAATCCATGTGTTTTGCTTACCCCAATGAGGAAGATATATTTGTTTTAAACACGGACGCATCCGGCCAGTCAAATGGGGCAGAGCTGTCTCAAATTCAGGAGGGAAGGTCACGAATTACTGCATTTGCAAATAAAGTCCTTCCGCCCTGCCAGAAAAATATTGTACCACACGAAAAGTACTCCTTGCAGTCGTGACCGCCAATTTCGACATTACCTGCTCTGCATATCGTTTATTGTCCGGACGGACCACAAGTAGTTAGCGCGGTGGATTGAAGAATTGTCTGCCTACGTCATGCTTATACAGCAATGTCCGGGAAAAGAACATGTCAATCCCGTGTGCTTGATACACTGTCGGATGACCAAACATTACCGACAGGATGCTCAATTGTATGCTTTACCTTGTGGTGTATGCTGATACTGCTCTCGAGCGCGAGCACAGTCGGGTCGCACTCGGCAACCGCTATCAAAAATGAAACGCACTCACTTGAAGCCTTTGAACCACAATACTGCCATGCTGGTTGTTACAACCTTGAAATTGTGTATCTGAAATAAAACATATGTTACTGGAAATAATTCAATTAATCCAATATATATCGCCGGTCTTTCACATGCATAGTACCGCACCCACATACAAACTCTTAGTCGTGATCATGTAGACGCTTCACAAGCAAACACGTGTAAAACACGACACACCCAGCTGTATAGCCAGAAATGTGAAATTTTCTCATAGAATTATGGTTTCTGCGTTGGATGTAAATACTTGTTAGATATTTAAAAGGTAGGCATAAACGTAAATTAGCCATTTGTTTGTTTCACTTAAAACATACAAGTATATTATAGTTTGTTTGTGTTTTTTTGTTATAAGTTTCATGGAAATATGGATCTTTTTATTACATTTTCATTTCACATTCATTATATATCTTTTCAATAGCCATATCCATATTCGTAAAAATAAATACCCGAAAATTAGCCGTAACGTAACGTGTACAGACTATCTGCACATATAAAAGATGTTCCACAGTGTCGAAATGAAATCGGTTTGCAACTAGTTGTGCTTGTATACCCAAGGGTGTCCATACATGTTTCCAAGACAGGGGTAAATGAAAAACAAAATGTCTGCCACTTCCTTGGTTACGAGAACTGGAAGACACATGGTCAATGAAGGGAACATCTCGGAAGTATTCTGAATAATCACAAACTCAATATTGTTTTTTCGAATCTTAATTAAGGCTTTTAACCTGCACCGTCAGCTTAAAGGTTAAAGCATTTCGAATGTGAATTAATTGAATAAAACGTTAGCCGACGTTCATTTGTGATGTAATACGACATTTTGGATCGAAAATATCTTCCATGTTTTATTATGTTAAGGAACCAAACAATGACTGTCGTCGAATAGTAATCGCGTGAATGGCGAGATATTTAAAACATACATAAATCCACCGAGCCTTTTATTACTGCGTAAACGCTAATTCCCATGGTACCAGAGTTGACTAAGCCGGAGACAGGGGAGTTGTGAGGACCAACCTGCTAAAACAATAACATACACATATTTATATATATGTAGATTGGCAACTAATACTATCATAAAAGTTTAAGAAGTAAACCAAACAATTTTGCAATTATTTGGCCTTTTACTTTGTCAACGTCCTGGATACAGTCAAACAAATGCAATGTCCTTGTTTACTCAACACAGGAGACATTTTCGTAGCCATGGGCACCGGCATTACAACAGTCAAACAGAATGCAGTGTAAAATTTGAAGACTTTTTGGTCACTTTAAAAGGACAATTGGGTGTTCGTACAACCTATATTCACTGTCTCGGACTGCACTTAGAACACTGCAAACTATTCAAAGAAAAACGGTTCCGGATGACCTTTGGAAATTAACGTCAAGTCTCCATCAGATTTTTGACGATGTGGCAGAAATGCAACTATTTCGGCCCGTGCGAACAGACAGCCATGCTATACCAGCGACTCAACATTTTATGAAAGTCGAATTTGCCAACAAGGGGATTGGTGCCATAAATATCAGCAATAACTTACATGAAAAGTCTGTTCAAGCTAACATACCTCCGTACTTCCGATATAAAAGATCACCTCTCATTTCCTTCAGTTATTCCGTACCTATTGTACCTAAGCTTTTCAATTACAAGCATATATTGCAACAGTTGAACATAGATGATCTTAGAATAACACCTTCTTCAGCATGTTCATGTTATTCATCCCCATATTGCTATGGTCCAGCTGGGCACATTGTAACCGGCAATATGAATATCATCCCCAGCATAAAGCTACGTTAGCTTTTCATTAAGGTCCTGAGTATCGAGAGACTCCATCCGTTTAATGGAATGTGAATTTCAAGATGTTTCTGGACTCTATGGAAGAGTAAGCCAGGCAATGGGTTAACGTGAGCATGCTGAATTGGATTCACTTTCAGAGTGGGTGAAATATATCAGGTCCTCCATGCAGAAAAGAATAAGCAGTTTGCGATACAAACTAAAAACTAAACACTAGTCGATATTTCTTGACCCCGAAGTTCGAAAAATACTCAACGATCTACATGATAAATAGGTGGTTGTATCTCCAGACACGGCATCTAATAACATGACGCTGGTTTGCAAATACTATTACATTCTTGTTTGCAAAGAGAACTGGGCCTGCTTGGTAACCAAGGTAACCCTTCGTCTATATTCGATACCTAAATTTCACAAGGATCCTGATAAGCAACGTTTTACCGCTTGCCCTTCTCATTGCTCAACCTAGCTATTATCAAAACTAATTACTACCATTCTTAGTAGTGTTAAATCAGTGTTTCAGTCCTTTTGATAATAATTCAGAGTTCTTACATACCGCTTGATCACGACCTTTAAGACCGTCTCAAAGCGGTTCACAAATTATTATTCGTGGTATAGGGCATTAGCAACTAGCTAATATCGTTTTCAACTCTCTGGGGAGCATACAAGCGGTGCTGCCATTTTGGCGCTCACAGCTAGTATTTTACAGTTTCTAGCACTACCCAACCACGTACTCATTTACAGCCGAGTACACTGGAACAAGCGGAGAAAAGTATCTTGCTCAAGGATACAACACACGTGTCCTACCACTAGACTACCGCGCTTCCTTATTGCGACACTGTATGCTCCCGATGTGGCATTAATGGGATGTGAATGTGGAATTCAAAAGATCAATCTTGAACACCCCTTTCTCAAAAATGTTTCGTCTATAAAAATATTTGATTTTACTATCCTGTACACTACCATACCACATAATAAACTGACAGAACGTCTTCGGTCTGTCATAATGAGGGCTTTCTTTTCCAAGAAAGGTGGACGACGACGAGCATACTTTGTGAAAAACACAACAAAAGTTAGGATGAAATATACTGAGGAAGATATAGCACTAATGATTGAATTTCTGGTTGACAATATCTTTGTTGTGTTTGGAGGAAAGATTTTTCAACAGACTGTTTGAACTAATTGTGCCCACTGACTTGTTTTGTTTTCATACGAGGCTGAATTTGCCAATGGGCTTTTCAGGACGGGCAACAAATAATGATAAATAAGAGAATACCGAAGCGTTAACATTATCATAATCCAAACTCAAAATCGATTAAACCAGGGGCAAAATATGAACACAGGAAAGATTCACATGGAGATCCTTACAAAAGTACAAGAGAATAAGACCAGGTGTTCTGGAAGAGTAATCGTCTTCTGCTTCATCGACGACACCCGCCATGTAAATTTTTGTCACATCCAAGTAAACATCAAGTTCTCAAAATGAGTACCAATCACAACAAGTAAACACACTAATGAGCATATTCAAAACGTCCATCTTCACATTACTTAAAGATACAGAATATTTCTCAAAAACCTTTCCAAACCATTCAATTTCACTTTCAGGTATATGAATGATGTATTGTCTATAAACAACAAGAAGTTTGCTGACCTAGTCGATCGTATATACTCTACTGAACTTGAGATAAGGACACAACAGACTCCCCTACTTCAGCTTCCTACCTCGATCTTTACTTAAACTATGACTTACACGGACAGCTTACTACTAAGCTGTATGATAAACGTGACTTTTTCGATTTTCCAATCGTGAACATTCCCTTTGTTAATTCCCTGATTGTCCATCCTATAATATTAACATGTCGTAGTTGATTCGTTATTCTAGGGCTTGCTCTAAATATCGTGATTTTCTTGATCGATGTCGACTGCTGACAAACTAACAACACATGGATTCGAGAGAAGCAGGTTGATCAGGAACAGGGGTAAGTTTTATGGTCGCAGTCTTGGTCTAATTGAGAAATAGTCTGTTTCTATGTGTAATATGAATATGGACAATTTCATCTCATTTTGAGAACTTGATGTTTACTTTGATGTGACCAAGACGTATATGGCGGGTGTCGTCGATAAAGCACAAGGCTCTTATTCTCTTGTACTTTTACGGAGTCTCCATGAAAATCTTACCATTTTAGCTCACCTGGTCCACCAGGACACCACAAGGCAGGACACTACCTCACACACATAGAACATTGGCAGCTGAGACAATCCCACATCTGGAGCTGTCTACGAAACTGCCTGAAGTTTTTTGCCTTTCGTAGGTCATTTGGCAGGCAGTTCCAGATGCGGGCGGCCTCAAATACTTCTGTCCATACCTGGTCATTCTCACTCTTGGAGCCTCCACTGTATCATTCTGTCTACAGGCGTACAGCCTCATCGTTCACACAATAAGCAGATAGCTTACCTAAGAAAAGGTCGTGGGGAAGCAGTCAAAGACCTTGCATAAGTCCATCAGAATGGCACCAACAAAATTTCTGTTATCAAAGGCCTTCTTACAGTCCTCCACCATTCGCAGAAGGGCAGTCTGGCACCCGAAACCAGTCCTGTAAGCACCAAGAAAGGGGTTTAAATATCCTTAAAAAAATTCTGAGATCCGATCATGGAGCAACCTCTCCTATACTTTAGAAATACTTTGAAGTACGCTCACTGGCCTGTAGTTACTTTTGTCCAGTGGGTCACCTTTTTTAAGAATAGGTGTTACCTGAGCATATTTAAGACTGTCGGGAAAGGTACAATTTTAAACGGAAAAATTAACCAAGTTTGATAAAACACTGCTAATAGGGTTGACACATGATTTAAGAACTCTGACAGAGATACCGTCTACACCTGTTGCCTTTTTCCTTTTCAATTTACAAATTGTGACACTGACTTGTGTGAAAGTAAACAAATTTTCCTTCGTAGAGACATTTTTTTGTATATTCTGAATGCTCTGATGATTATCTAAGTTTTCATTTTCTACATTTACTCCAATATCTTTTTGCCATATTTGCAAAGTGATCGTTAAAAGTTTCACAAACAGTTTTCTGGTCTGAACAGACTTTGCCATTCTCAAAAAGAAGGATGTCGTTGTCTGACCGCTTTTTTTGAAAGAAATGGCTTGATGGTTGGCCCAAAATCCTTAGATTTAGGCCCCTCATCACACCTCTCCTTTAAAACAATTTGGATAGGGTCTTTTCTTTAATTTATTGACTATATTACCTAATTTCGTGTTGTTTTCCCAGTTCTCGCTGGTTCTAGATTTACAGTACTTATAATATTAAAATTGTACAAATTTCTTTTTTTGTATATAGTTCTTCTAAGATTTCCATTCATGTAAGGACGTTTACTTTGCCTAGGTTTACGTTCCTTCAATGGAGCATGTTCGTCAATGACTTCATGGGCCCAGTAAACATCATTACAGTCGTCAAAGACATATGCTACATGGAATGGTATTTGGCTAACATCTTTCTGAAAATCAACATCGGAAAAATTCTTATGTATACTACTTGTTATTTTTAATCGGAGTGAATTACCCTTAATTACAATACCTATACGATCATGCTAGTCACTAATACCACATCTACATGTAAAGCTTGTGGCACAGTATTGCAGTTGATTGGTAAGTACAACATCCACTATAAAGAGAATAGAGTTAATTACATGACATGTTGTTTTCTTGATGATATGCTTGAAATAAAAAATGTCACATATATCGCTGAGGGGTGATGATTTTGCTGGATTAAGCATGTCATAATTCAAGTCACCCACAACAAGTACATTGTCATAAATAGTGCTTATCCTGTCTAGACCGACTGTCGTGAACAGTTCGTTGTCCATTGATGAGGGACGATAGGCACCTACCACCTACCATCTTCTATCATTAATTGTCACATCTATAATTATGGATTCCAAAGGAACTGAGAATTCTAAGTTATCCCTTCGTCTCATAGGAATAAAAGTACGCGTGTACACTAGAATTCCCCCACCATGTGCATTTCTGTCTTTCCTCGTAGACTTGTATCCCGGTAGATCAAATGGAGACTGGGGGTACGACGAGTCTAATTTAGTTTCATCAATGAAAAAAATGTCAAGTACGTCAGATATTTCACAGTATTTAGATTTAAGGGAATTTATGTTCAGGTAAGTAACTATAACATTTTTCCTGTATTTCTGTCTCACCTCGTTCAGTTCTGCAAAGGCCCCATCGTCATTGTTTACATATGCGGATACATAGGCCTCCAACACAGAAGACCTCCACTGAGAGGTGATACTATTTTCAGAAACGGTATCGGATTGCTGGAAAAACAAATCAGTAAATTGTAGTAGGACACAACTATAACAAAACCAGTATCTGAGGTTGTTTCCTGATAAAGATAAGTACTCGTTCTCCGGCATGTCGATACATTTTCTATGATTCCATATATCGCAACCATCACATTGAAGTCCGTGCTGGCTACACTTAACAGGCTTATGACATTTGCCGCAGGGAAATCTAACAGGCCCAGGGTTGGTTTGGACATCACCTGATAGTAATAAAACAAGAATTCTTGTGACTTGAAGTTCATATTTAAAATCTGAGGGTTTTGAAATGGAAATCTTCACAGAGGACGCGGATTGAGTAGATATCATAGATATCTCTGAGAATTTTTTCAAGACAAGTTTCACACCATCTGTGGTTTCAGTTTCCCAATATTTGCTCAGAATGAAATCAGATATGTTGGGCGAGTTCATCGGTCTTACCAAAAGTTTCTCAGGTTGGTAAAAACGAGTTAAAACTATTATAGAAGCCAGAGCTACAAACCGGACGTTTACCATGACTGCCATCTTGCCTCTGAGTTGTCAAAACGTTGTCAAGAGACACACGAGTAGTTTTAAATTTAATCAAACTGTCTTGTAGACAAAATGTAAATAACCATGAGATTAGTTTCCATATTGTGTAGAAGTAGCAAAGTAGGTGTGTTCTGCTGTGACTTTGAGAACGTGGACGTACTATAAGACCACTGTTTAAAGGTTCAATATACGTAACTTTCGGCAAAACTTTCAGCAAAACTTTCAGCAAAACTTTAACATGCTTCAAATTTTGACTGTCGTCTAACTTTGGCTTGTTGTTTTATTGGTCTACACCTAAAATATTTTGAATTCTTCGGAATGTGCTGTTTTTGATAGTAACCGCTCAGGTTTACTCCGTTTTAGCCTATTTTTCCGGGTGTCATTTACACTACTTATTTATGCGTGCGATACTTACAGACGCCTTCCGTTGCATTCGTTTTGTTAAATGATCTTCGAGTCTTAAGCAACAAATGTGGAGATGATTATACATTGTTAAGCGTTTGTGCATTCACGATTCAGAATGCTGCAGATGTTTGTTGGCGCTCTGCATGTTCTTTTCTAAAGTCAGTCCCAACTCTCATTTCCCATGCTCTTTTCTAATGTCAGTCCCAGCTCTCATTTCCCATGCTCTGTTCTAATGTCAGTCCCAACTTTCAAAATAAAACTTTTTTTTGGCACTGTTATTGCCATTCAAGTCCTTAAAATTGACATCCAAAAACACTTAACGAAATACCAACCATTATCTGCAGTGTAAAAGACAGTCAACCGTCCGGTACTGAATTTATGTTTACATACGGGATCTTGGCATGAAGTGCATATATCGACCAATAGAGCAGCTCGTTATATTTAGTATGGTAGCATCATCATACTTCGTTATATCAGTATATCATACTTCGTTAAACAGTATATTTAGTATGGTATCATCATCATACTTCGTTACAACAGTATAGTTAGTATGGTATCATCATCATGCTTCGTTACAACAGTATATTTAGTATGGTATCATCATCATACTTCGTTACAACAGTATATTTAGTATGGTATCACCATCATGCTTCGTTACAACATTATATTTAGTATGGTATCAGCATCATACTTCGTTACAACAGTATATTTAGTATGGTATCACCATCATGCTTCGTTACAACAGTATATTTAGTATGGTATCAGCATCATACTTCGTTACAACAGTATATTTAGTATGGTATCACCATCATACTTCGTTACAACAGTATATTTAGTATGGTATCACCATCATGCTTCGTTACAACAGTATATTAAGTATGGTATCACCATCATGCTTCGTTACAACAGTATATTTAGTATGGTATCAGCATCATACTTCGTTACAACAGTATATTTAGTATGGTATCACCATCATGCTTCGTTACAACAGTATTTTTAGTATGGTATCATCATCATACTTCGTTACAACAGTATATTTAGTATGGTATCACCATCATACTTCGTTACAGCAGTATATTTAGTATGGTATCATCATCATACTTCGTTACAACAGTATATTTAGTATGGTATCATCATCATACTTCTTCTAAATGTTCTACTACAAAATTATGGAAATCCAAGAAAATTCCATGGGAAAGACACGTACAAAAGGCAGACGGAGAGGGAGGGATGTGAGGTTGTTTGTGTGTATGCGACAATTAGTACAAGTGTGTCCATTAACAAATACAATAGTCTATCTATCCTGAGGTAACTGATGATTGTAATTACGAGAGTGATAGTGACATGGAGTTTATGTATTTTATCAATCAAGAGTTAAAGTAACAGAAGTAAAATAAACAAAACTTGTATTGTTTATTTGTCAGGGATTGTGTGTGATCTCTAATAATTAATAGCCCTGGCATGTTTTACCGTTGCATGACCGCGATATTCACTTGATGTAAAGAGACTTTTTGATGGCGATTCCTTACGGTATCGGATTGCCAATTTAAAATATTTCCATTTATTCCATCGCTTTTTGATATGTGTTCAAGACCTGCAGGCCAAACTTGATCAAAAGCCTTGGAAATGATGTAAACAAAGTTTAAACAAGTTTAATTTTTATTTGTTTTTACACTGTGCATACGATGGGAAAGACAAATCAACAAATTAAAGGACTATAGCGTGATCTGACATTGGACTTGTATTTCTATAACAATGAGTTTTACATTAATAAAATGAAGACATTTTAAAACGTTTCCTACAGTGCTTAAATAAGCTATGGGTCTGCAGTTTCAAGGTCACTGATTATCGCCTGAAGCCTACCAAGACTGTATCGCCTGAAGCCTACCAAGACTGTATCGCCTGAAACCTACCAAGACTGTATCGCCTGAAACCTATCAAGACTGTATCGCCTGAAGCCTACCAAGACTGTATCGCCTGAAGCCTACCAAGACTGTATCGCCTGAAACCTACCAAGACTGTATCGCCTGAAACCTACCAAGACTGTATCGCCTGAAACCTATCAAGACTGTATCGCCTGAAGCCTACCAAGACTTATCGCCTGAAGCCTACCAAGACTGTATCGCCTGAAACCTACCAAGACTGTATCGCCTGAAACCTACCAAGACTGTTTCGCATAAAGCCTACCAAGACTGGATCGCTTGAAGTATATCAAGACTGTATCGTCTGAAGCCTACTAGGACTTTATCGCCTTAGGCCTACCAAGACTATAATTTGAATGCATTCCTTTATCAAGATAATAGATTTTGAGTTAGGATTATGGTTTTGTTGACGCTTTGGCATTGTCTGATTTGTTTTATGCTAACAAAAACAAAAATAGCGGAGCTGAAACAGAATAACAGTGATTTTAAGCATTTTGTGACTACATGTATAATTTTATCACGTCATACTATCTTAAACCACCTACATTTAGAGATAAAAGTATATAAGCAACATCCGATTGTGTAAAGTCCCCCCTCATCCAAGTATTCCATTTGATGGATGAGAGGGATTCTCTGTAATGAAGCTCGGAGGCTGGAGGGTTAAATATGCACATAGCCAGCCTACTGGGTGGGTGCCACTGAAGTTCAAAAGTTTAAATATCAAAGGTATACACGTGTTTGACCCCACCGCGAGGTCACACTATAAAAACCATCACAAGGCCTTCTCGCATGATTAATAAAATACAGAACCCTTTGCAAATTACCTGCAACCGCGATTCGGGAGGGAGAAAGTGAAGGTATTTGACCCTCCAGCCCCCGGGCTTCATCACAGAGAATACCTCTCATCCATCATATGGAATAGTTTGATGAGGGGGATTCTCTTCCATTCAGCCCTTCGGCTGTTCGGGTTAAATATGCACTCCCAGAGAATTTGCCAACAGCTCCTCCATAATCCCACAAGCAACAATAATCATCATGTTTCTTTCATCAATAAATCGAATATATAGAAATCGACACCGCGTTGACACACAACACATCACTTAAATGTCCCAGACAGCAATGCCTTATGAAATGGTACATCATGCGCATCGTCGGCCACATCCTTCAAATAAAATGACTGAAATCTCTGTGATTTCGATTTTCCGATCGTGAACTTTGCCTTTCTTGATAGTAACATCACTGTTTCTCCATCCTATGATGTTTACATGTTGCAGTTGATTCGTTATTCTAGCGCTTGATATATCGAGATTTTCGTGATAGATGTCGACTGATGACGAACAAACTTATGGCAAAGGTATTCGAGAGGTACATGTACAGGCTGATGAAGATTTATGCATGCTTGATTTATCCACAAAGGAACTACCACTAGAGCTTTGCCTACTTTGTCCTTCTTTATCTTCTGCAGTACACTGGCTATCAGACCGAAAGGGGGCAATATGTAAAGTAGGTGATCAGTCCATTATAAGGTCAAGGCATCACAATCACAAGCACCTGGATCTGGGTACCACGGCACATACTGTGGGATTTTAAAATTTACCCTGCTTGCAAAAAGGTCAAAAGCTGATAGAAGAAAACAAAATGATTGCAAATTATATCGAAAATTTCTTGATTCAATAACCATTCCCCAGAGGACTGCAACGACCTTTACAAGTAATCAGCCCACATTGCTGACTCCCGGAATATGATAGGCAGAAATGTAAATATCTCTAACTGAACACCAAATCCATATATCCTTGGCTGAATCATTCAACTGCTTAATACTTCCCTCTGGTTTGTTTATTGCACATATATTATCTGATTTAATTCTAATGTGAACATCCTGACATTCTAAACAGAAGGATCTAACTGCCGGCCATGACTGCTTTTAATTCCAAAATTAAAATGATATGATGTAATCTTTCCGACTCTGACCAAATACCTTTAGTTGCACCAGTTTTTGCACCTGGCGCCCCAATAGTTACCGTCTCATTGAACATTGTGGGTTCCTCTGGCTGATTACCCGACCATTCATAACATTATCAATCCACCACTGCACTTCAGCTCTAGCCGACTCTGACAGTGCAATGCTTTCATCATAAGACTTACCACCTTGTAAACGAGCAGTTTTTCTCTCTATCCAACTGTCTATAAAACAAACATGACAACTGTACTGCCCTAAATACTTCCGGTTGAATGAGTGACCAGCTCCGCTGTATTTGTCGGTGTTGCACCAAACACTAGACCTCGCTTATCAAAACCTTACGTGATAGACTTTAATATTTACATATTCCTGAACAGTCATATTTAATTTCCAGAACCTGCGTACTGTACGTACCCTACCGCGACCAGTGACAATATAAATACGTGTCAAAATTGTGTCACTAGTATATTTGTACACGTGTACCTATTTTGAAATATTTTATTTTATTTCCACGATCCATAAACTTTCGTCTTTGTGAAGTAATAATCTATCTCTGGGTTCACAATGGACTGCAATAATTGCGAGACCCCTTTTGCCGAAAAAACGGCGTTACCAAAACTGTACGATCGACGTGGTCAGCAATATTTTTGTTGATTATAGAGAACACGTCGTCGATATATCTGAAAGTGAAATTAAAAGAGTAGGCAAGGTTTTTGTTACATGTCCTCATTAGCTCTTCCACAAACTCAGCCTCGTATGAAGTCAACAGTCTTATGAGACTTTCTAAGTCCCTAATAGACACGACATCCTACTTTAAAACTGTTAACATGTATCAAGCAACTTCAACACTTTGCCATCATTAAATGAAACCCTGGAAGAAATAGAACCGATTGTATATATACATGTAATATCGACAGTCACGTGACTTGCAACAAATAATGATTTCTTAAAGTTAATTTGGAAACCTGCCATCTCAAAATTTTCAGCTAAAGTCTTACAGTTAAGTTAACAGTTTTACTTTTAAGCAGCCTTAATCGGTGAATCATCATTTAGAAGAAGGCGTGAACTCCAAGGCTGAACTAGGTTTTAAAACTTTAGTGAACACCCTCGGGGCACTAGCACGTCGGAAAGGCAATGCCATATATTCATACAGCACATCCCTCCATTGAAATTTCAAAATTTTCCTGAACTCTTTCGTGATTGGAATACTTAAATAGGCATCCTTGAGACAGTGGAAATTGTCCCGCTCCAGGACAACATCTAAATTTTCCTGCTTAAAATGATGGTACACAATATAAATGATGGTAAACAATATAAATGATGGTAAACAATACTATGCTCATTAAGTCATTTTAAATTAATCACTGGCCTATATTTCCCAATTTTCTTTCTGACAAGGAATACATTGGAAACAAAGTATCCCTGTTCGAGGATTCACAGCACTTTTGCCCCATTGGTCAACAAATCACTTACTTATACACCAATCAGTTCCCGCTCCCTCTGACAAAACGAAATTGACCCAGGAATTGTATGCTGATTAAGAAAACAAAAAACCAAACTCTAACTCCAGACCCTGCACTGTTTTCAACAGCCATTCATCGTCCGTAAATGATTCACAGTGGGTGCTACTGGTCTTTTTTTTCCTGGCCCTTGCTTGCGGTACGGACGCCCACGTTGGCCTTGCCGTAAAAAGGCCTTCCGGAATTGTAGCCCCCTCAGGCCACCTGTTTCCGAGAGGATAAAACATTAAAAGCTATATTTGACTCTGAAATAATCTTTACCTTCTTGGCAAGGTCATCTCCAAATAAATTTGAAGTAACAGGCATCTCCCTGGAGCACAGGACATGCTAAGCGGGAGGGAGGACATGACGCTTGAGAAACCTACGTTTCCCGACATCTGCTGTACAGCATTACCTAAAATTGACAAAGCGTCAACACAGAGCGGCCTGAGTGTATCCTTAAAATCAGGATGGGTCATCAGGGCCTCTGTAACCTTCAAAACTGGATAATTCCATCGGCAATTTTTTATTGTACCTCCATAAACTGGAACTTTCTGTCCTGTAAAGGCTTGCCGAAGTTGCTCAAAATCCCCGAATTACACCGAGGCACAACCATGTCAGGACAGTTCTCGGGAATGTCATTTTTTTCTACAATTTTGGACACATCAGAGGGTTTTCTGCACGCATTATTTACAAATTTGGCTCACCCCTTAAGCACGTTCAGACCGAATTTCGTGTCCCCGTACACATAGCCTGGTATAGCAAATCTATCTTCCACACGGAGCGGTACATACATAAAATATTATAATACAAATCATCCAAATCTGTCCCAATACTAAATTGGTCTTGAGATTGCAAACCTATCGCAGCTCGTTTTCCTCGAGAATGTTTAGTTCTCATAATTGACCGTGGAAATAACAAAGCAAAATGCGGATCATCGGAAAGGAAACATTGTGTATCGTTACAAAATGCATAAATATTATTAGCCACCGTCAAAACACAAATGCTGACTTTCCTTTCCCTGTCACGCACCCTGACTGACAAAAAGCATGCGAGAAGGCCGTGTGGTGGGTTTTATAGTGTGACCTCACGGCGGGGTCAAACAAGTGTATACCTATGGTACTTTAACCTTTGAACTTCAGTGGTCACGCACCCAGTAGATTGACAATGTGCATATTTAACCCTCCAGCCGACTCTTCCATTCAGTCCATCGGCTGTTCGGGTTTAATGTGCACATGGTCAACATATATACTGGGTGCGTGCCACTTAAGTTCAAAGCCACATCGGAGAGGGAACGTGAGCATTTATCGGTCTGATCATTTGACTTTGGAACATCCATGCCATAAAGAAGTGTAGTAGGGCTAAATGCTATGCCACAAGAGGATGTCACCTCGACTCACTGTGTTCTACGTCAAATTGTTTCGATCCTGCGACACTCAAACACTGCTTTACCCGCAGGTTCCTTGTGACAATGACGTAGAGTGAAGTGGTAACCAGACGATGTAAATAGAGTACAACAATTAAAAACAGGACAATTATATACGGTTTACGCATCTTATAAATCGTTTCAAAAAGGCCAGTGTAGCGTCTAGAAACCTGTCTGGACTAAGAAATATCCAGGCAACAACCGTCCGAAACCGCTTTAGAGAACACGTAATCCGGCCGCGACGCCCCGCCATACGTCCTGTATTGCTTAAACGTCATCGCCAAGCACGATTAGAGTGGTGTCGTAGGCACATCCGATAAACCCAAAGCTAACTGATGGGTATTTTATTTATGGATGAGTCAATATTTCACTAACATAGCAGTGACGGCCAAAGTAGAGTGTATCATCGTGTGGGGGAAAGATTCCGAGATTTTGGCGTCAATTAACAACATTCTTTTGGTGTTGGCAGTGTCCTGGTTTGGGGTGGAATCATTTCCCATTGCAGAACCCCTCTTGTGTCAGTTCAAGATAAGTTGACTGGGATTTAACATGTAATCTTTGACATACAAAGGACACTTATATAAGCGTTTTATGAATTAAGGAATAACCAGGATTATTTTGGAGATTAAAGTACAATTAAAAAGAAAAAACGTTTGCACTTTGAATAAATTTGCTCAAAGCCGAAGTGCATACATTTTCTTCCTTCGGTATCAATACATACCTTAGAACTCCAAAAATAATCATATGTATTTTTAATGATTTAGGTTTAAATCAAAACAAAGGTTTTTAGTTAAGCGTTGATGTACGAATATTGACTTATTGCTGATAAAAACAAAATAATTTTACATACACGAAAAAAAACACACAAAAAAACAACCACGTTTCAATTTTATCGCTGAGTACATTGCAGCGAATCGGAAATTAGAATCATAAATACCACGCAAAACGATGCGATATACGACCTCATTATTTTTTTGCTTTTGTTTTTGGACAAATACCGAAAACAGATCGATTGTATCATGGCATTAAGGTTGTAATCGCTATGTCAGCGATAAAAGTGATCATTTTGACGTCATGAAATTCAAATATAGCATCTTCTTATAGTACATAGACACCTGGCTGATATCATATTTATTTCATATTTTGTCCAATATTGGCAATAAACTGACCAAAAATAATAAACATTCCTTTCCCACTTTTATAAGATTCGTATGATATCTAGCCTGTAGCCATAATTGGAACCGGACGAAGCCGATACTGAGTCCAATAAATACTGACTTATTTCCACGCTGTCGATGCGTGATCGACAAGCATCCATTACAATGGCCAATTACAGAAGCTGACGCCCATATCTGGTCAGTTGAAGCTGCAGTACACTCACAAGGAAACATATAGAATTTGTTAACACTTTTCTCAAGCTTCAATTTGCCTGACAAATCCCTATGCGTGTAAAATGACCATGCGACCTACAATCGCCCTCGTTGAAGTGAAGGGCGTGTTTCTGCGAACTCTCGTCGGGATTCTCATCAAAATAAGATGACATGTACATTATAGCCATTCGGAATCCGACGAAATCAATTTACCAAGTAAATCTTGTTATATCTGCATTTATTCCAATACACGGTGCGATTAATTCGAAACAGAACAATTTATTCTTAAACTTATCCTTGGCTTACACGTTCAAACTTGATCAGACGTTGCAGAGAAGGAGTATATTCGGTATGATAGGAATAATAATCATCAGAGAATGAAAGGAGAAATCTCGTTCACCAAACAACAGACACGTTGGACACCTCTTATCAGTTCCTTCTATATTATATCTCTTTATTTATATAGATGGGGGTTTTAAACATGACAGTACAAGGTCGCATGATTGAGTTCCTGATACATTTATGATGCTTCAGAAATACATAGACAGATCTGAAAGATGACATTACACACACACATGCTGCACCTTTTAGATTTAGTAATAAATAAAGCATGCCGAACAAATGAATAAAACTGCATCATGTACAATTACATACAAATACAAATGTCTTCCGTACGAAACGCCACATGGAGAAACATTAAAAGCTATGTCAATAACAATAATTATGAAAACACGCTGATGTCAATGTTTTCAAATTACAAGGGAATCATTCTATTTGGTAAATGTCAGTCATTATACAGACTTATGTTCAATCGAGAGAGCGTTAATTAGAATGAACTCTTAGTCAACCGCTCTCACAAACGACATACTCTCTTAGTCAACCTTTAACCACGGATACTAATTTGTGAACCGCTTTGAGGCGACCATCAGGTTGTTATAAAGCGATATATAAGAACTTCGAATTAGTATTTTTACGTATCATGGATTTCAAGTCACAAAGAATTTTAGAAAAACAACTTGAAAATAGATTTTCAATATTAAACTACGTTTACTGGATCTACTTCCCTTTTAAATCGATGTAAAAATAGTTTTTGAACATAATAAATCGCATATTGTTTGTTCATTGTTACAATATACCAAACAATACATTTGATTAACGATACGCAAACGGGACATCCATTGATAATACTGGTTCCTTTCCTGCTAACATTTGATGGTATTCCTCCGCGGTAAACATTTGTCGGTAACTGCGGATCACTGGAAGCTGGACTTATTGATGATTGCTTATTTATGATTGTTTATTTCATTTCAAAGATGAACAGGTTATCACTGCGTGCTCGTGGATGAAATCTCAAGTCACGATTGCAGTCACGTGCCCGCTAATCTATGAATACCGATATATCACCAGATCCGTAATGTCATGACGTTGTTCAGGCTGACAACATCTCTCAATATTTGTTTTTCTGTTGACAATTACAAATTTTAATACCGCACATAAAATTGTGTGTAAAATATACTGCCTTTTCCCAACTTCATTACCTGGAATTCTGGAATAATGACTTCTCTCAGCAGCGCACCTTACGGTAGGGCTTCTTTTATTTCCCAATCACATGGACATAACAAACAGAGAAGCGTGTAGCACGAATGACAGACTTTATTGACATACTCCGGGACTGTATGAAAGAATTTAAAACTAATTTCATCTTACTCAACAAGTAAACCGAAAAGAGATAGCATGGCACGGCAGTAAACTGTTGACATATTAGTGTTGCCAAACAACCTGGAGACCTTGATCTCAAAAAAGATATTTGCACTGAGTCTGGCAGCAATGTGGGTGGACACTGGCAGCAATGTGGGTGGACACAGAGTCTGGCAGCAATGTGGGTGGACACTGGCAGCAATGTGGGTGACACAGAGTCTGGCTGCAATGCGGGTGGACACTGGCAGCAATGTGGGTGAACACTGAGTCTGGCAGCAATGTGGGTGGACACTGGCAGCAATGTAGGTGACACAGAGTCTGGCAGCAATGTGGGTGACACAGAGTCTGGACGCAATGTGGATGGGCACTGAGTCTGACAGCAATGTGGGTGGACACAGAGTCTGGCAGCAATGTGGCTGGACACAGAGTCTGACAGCAATGTGGCTGGACACAGAGTCTGACAGCAATGTGGGTGGACACAGAGTCTGGCAGCAATGTGGGTGGACACAGAGTCTGACAGCAATGTGGGTGGACACAGAGTCTGGCAGCAATGTGGCTGGACACAGAGTCTGACAGCAATGTGGCTGGACACAGAGTCTGACAGCAATGTGGGTGGACACAGAGTCTGGCAGCAATGTGGGTGGACACTGAATCTGGCAGCAATGTGGATGGACGCTGGCAGCAATGTGGGTGGACACTGGCAGCAATGTGGGTGGACACAGAGTCTGGCAGCAATGCGGGTGGACACTGAGTCTGGCAGCAATGTGGATGGACGCTGGCAGCAATGTGGGTGGACACTGGCAGCAATGTGGGTGGACACTGAGTCTGGCAGCAATGTGGGTGGACACTGAGTCTGGCAGCAATGTGGATGGGCACTGAGTCTGGCTGCAATGTGGCTGGACACTGAGTCTGGCAGCAATGTGGGTGGACACTGAGTCTGGCTGCAATGTGGGTGGGCAATGAGTCTGGCAGCAATGTGGGTGGACACAGAGTCTGGCAGCAATGTGGGTGGACACTGGCAGCAATGCGGGTGGACCGGGCACATGCTCTGTAATACTTGTTTATACTTACATATTCATTATTTATCAGACAAACAAAGTATAAGTACATATACCTCATCTACATCATAGCATACCTGATTGGAATATATGAATCGGAGGGGGCGTAATTAATGTGACGTGGTAAGCGACGTCGTAATCCCCTTACGCAATGATTATCGAGAGAAAGACAGTGTAACCTGTACATATACATTGTGTAACATTGAAGCTGCACATCATCAAGATGTCCGAAAACAGCAGCACATTGTTGATAAGTAGGGTAACGCTGACTTTTTTCAATATTGACCTTATTAAGTCATTTTCCCCCTTTTTGTTTAGAAATACATATTCATCACACCATGTAATAACCAAATTGTATGTGTAATTATCCTGACGTAATCCAAATATGGGGGTCAAAAAGAGTGGGGAGATTTTAACACGTGTATTCATATATAATAAAAAGGTTTATTGGAATAGTACCTACAAAGCCGTAACGTTATATTCAGACATGTATATTACTTTCAAACATGAATAAAATAAACACGTACCTGTTGACATATTTAAAAAAGGGATTCATGTCTAAATAAAAGATAAAAGTTCAGTTAATGTTTGATAGACAAGTTTAATGACCGCCATCTTGATTTTATCGAGGAATATTCTGTATCTTTGTGTGATATGAAGAGTTTGCTTATTAGTGTGCTTACATGTTGTGATTGGCGTTGACACGTTTTAAGGATTGATGTTTACTTGGATGTGACAAAGATTTACATGGCGAGTGTCGTCGATGAAGCAGAAGACGCTTACTCTTCCAGACTACCTGGTCTTATTTTTTCTTGTACTTTTACGAGGGTCTCCATGTAAATCTTTCCTTTGTTCATATTTTGCCATTTTTATGCCTCTGCTTAGATCTTATAATTATGAATAAAAGTGTAAAGCTAAAGTGTAAAAAACAAGTTCTTCCAAACTTTTAGCTTCAACAATCCAACCTCCCTATTTAGTTTGGTCACAATTCGTATTACAAGGCCTACGCACCACGTGTGCTATCGAACAATTGCATATTAAACCTGAATACAATTACTTACACTTATTGATAAATTATGGATGTCTGAACACCTCTGAATCACGAGGAGGGAAGAAGGGGGTCGTTTAAGAATATTTTGGTTTAATAATTCAATAAGAACGTGTAAGTAAATGTTAAATTGTATGCATGATATTTTGGTTGATACCAAAATTGTGTTGTTTATATTGTGTTGTTAGGCCTAATATTCAATAACTATCATGTCTGCTCTTAAACGCTTCGGCGACACCACGGAACATAACTTTGTCCAGAAACGCCAGAAAGTTAATTATGACAAAACTTTTAGATGCCACGAGAAAGCGGCCAGAATATTGATTGATTCAAAACCATTATACATGCTATCTGAGGCGGAGTACAAAGCTTTGATATAACGTAGTCCAACATGGCGTCAGAATAACGTCATGTAATTGTAGTATATAGTGTGATATACTACAATTTGGTTTAGTAATGATATAAAGACGAAGGTAACACAGACTGTAAATATAGAGGTGTAACATATTGTCTAAGGAATTTGACTTATTTCGACATCAAAGCCCGTTGATAATAAAAGACAGCAGAAAAAACAAACGCACTTTAGAATGCAAATATTAACAAGCATTCTAAGTGATTGGATGAACAGGGTTTTCTAATTGGTTATTTTATTATAAGATATTTCTCAAAATCGTGTATAGAAATTCAATTAAAAAACATGACAATTAAGGTCACTCGGTTCCTTTGTCAATATCCATAGGAATTTCAGGAAATTTCACTCAAATGTTAACTAGTGTATAAAGAACAAGTATTTTTATTGTAATTGGCCGAAAAACTGCAGATATCTTTTTGGGGTGAAAAACTTATATTTTCAGGGAAAACAACAGAAAGAGCGAAATCAAGAACTAACAATTTACGTTTTAATGTATTACAATCCTAACGTTATATATACATATAAAACAGCAAAGAAGGCAAATATTTTACGTTTCGTATAACTTTTATTCAACAAAACAAACAATTATATGTATGTTTTTCATCAACATTTTCAAATATCAAAACATTGTGTGGATGAAAAACTGATTTTTTAAAGTGATGTTATGAAGAAACAATCCTTATTTAACAAAGCATGAAAAAATTGAACCAAAAAACATGATTTCACTTAAAATTTGGGGAAAAGAATTAGAATTATTGTTTTTTTAATTTCAATTGCCTCCCCTTTCACTGCAACTAGACTTAATTGTAGGAGGTATAGATTTTCCCATTTCACATATATATATGTATATAATGCGTTGAAAGAAGTGAGCTACTAGGTTTATCGATTGCTTTAGCCTGATTTGAATGTATCCGATCGCCTGGTATCAGATTACATAGAAAATAGTTTATAACTAGCATTTATGGCATTTATTGAATAGTGATAACATCAGAACCTGTTGCATTCAATATCGAATAAATATAAAGAAATAAGTTTGTTTAATGATGCAGTTGTAAAGAATTGAAGTGGACACATAGGTTGTCTTGGTGTTTACATTACTAATAGATGAATGAGGGTGAATGGAAACCCGCTTATGAAACTCACATCATGACATCGTTGTAGATAAAAACACAAACGCGTGTTACCAGTTCCAAGTCCTTGTATTCACTCCAAAATATATGTTTTACATAAACCGATTTAGATTTCTGATACTTCAATAATGGGAATAACTCAAATACATTGGAGTTACTAATATTACCTCCCCTATACCATACTGTATTGTTTACACAACACGTTTACATAAGATCAGGTTGATATAGTCGATAATTACGCAACCAACTTAACCTTCTAGCGTTTACATTGATTCTAGCAGACGCTTGGGTCTTTGCCGGATTGCAAATTGCATGATCATCGGCGTATGTATGGTGAATTTCTTACCCACGATAGGTATCAAATTGTATATCCGTCAAAGCGGCCATGTTTTTGCCAAGAACGATAATCAACGGACCGAGAGACCTTAAGATATTTACATGTAAATATGTTGTTTCCTCTTCAAATGTATGACCCGTCTCGGTGTTTGTCGTCCACTTACCAATCGTTCACACACGGTAGTTGTTCAAACGATGAATAATAATGTATTTAAAATCAAAACAGTTATCATACACTGTATCTATAACTGACAGATTAAAGAGCATTGTTCTATAGTTTATCAAAATGTCAACATTTAAATTTAATTAAAATCATTTTTTGGGAATCTTATAAAACACTAAAATTAACGTATGATATCTTTTTGTATAGCGTGTGCCGAGGGTTTCTTTAATCTGCATTGTAACGGGTCGTTCCCAGGTCGCTGTATCCGTGATAGCTGTGACCAGGATACTGAGGACCGCTTTGGAATAGATGAAAGATACGGTAATGAGACTGTGTCTTTATTAGAAAACAAGGAAATATGAAACACACGAAAGGCAACCGTATTCATAACGATACAACGGGGAAAATAAAAACCGACTGATATCATAGAATTATAAAAATATTTTAGTTTTGTTTGTTTTTATGTACTTAACTTTATACCACGGATCAAACCAATAGATCAAACCAACAGAAGTATACACCTCGGCTTCACTACACCGAGGCCAACTATTATGCCCTGTGATAGACAGAAATAAACATCTGACTCATCATACGTATTCTTTTTGTTTATACTTTTTGATCTTTTAGCCGAATTAAAGTTGCTGGACGATAACCATCTGTATTGTGTGTGTATTCGTGTCCAGACCCGGGACTGCCAGAAGATTGATAGATAAGTGGTAGCTTTGTAGTCGGTCCACTTGGTAAAACATCTTAAACAGATATATAGGTACTTGTTTTGTTCTACAATTAGTGTATTCAATGCTTTATAAAGAAGGACAAAACAATGCCCCACAACTGTGCTTACATTGTTGAAGCGACACATACACAGTGTACGTAGTATCGACCAGTCTAACCAGTGCGGGGCTGTGTTCACTTACTACCAGTATCGACCAGTCTAACCAGTGCGGGGCTGTGTTCACTTACTACCAGTATCGACCAGTCTAACCAGTGCGGGGCTGTGTTCACTTACTACCAGTATCGACCAGTCTAACTAGTGCGGGGCTGTGTTCACTTACTACCAGTATCGACCAGTCTAACCAGTGCGGGGCTGTGTTCACTTACTACCAGTATCGACCAGTCTAACCAGTACGGGACCAGTATCGACCAGTCTAACCAGTGCGGGGCTGTGTTCACTTACTGCCAGTATCGACCAGTCTAACCAGTACGGGTCCAGTATCGACCAGTCTAACCAGTGCGGGGCGGTGTTCACTTACTACCAGTATCGACCAGTCTAACCAGTGCGGGGCGGTGTTCACTTACTACCAGTATCGACCAGTCTAACCAGTACGGGTCCAGTATCGACCAGTCTAACCACTGCGGGGCTGTTTTCACTTACTACCAGTATCGACCAGTCTAACCAGTGCGGGGCTTACTTCGTACGTATAATTTACAATAATTATAACATTAATATATGTAACAATGGCATATTTTTATCTTTCTATTGAAGGCCAAACATACAAAATATACGTAACTTTCGGCAAAAAATTAAGCGAAATTCAAGCCTAATAATTTATTATACTGATAGATTTACCTAAGATTTACTGATATCGAAGGTATCGTACAGCAGCAGTTGAAACTCAGTATTTGTAAACATATATCCATTTTGTACTGTTGTCTAACTTCGGTTTGTTGTTTTAGTTGTTTTTCAAAATGACGAAACATTTCCTGAAATTATGGGCATTTAAACAATTCATGGCAATGGTTTCATCAAGACTAGGGCGAGTTATGATATTTGTGATCATATTGACAAGGGTACGACATACGTATACACTTTACAAAGTGCTATAGTAAACATGGCATTCACTTGTATTAAATGTAAGCTTTTATTGTCGTATGACTGGTATTTACATACCTATCACTAAACTATTCATTAAGTAGCAATGTTAGCCTGGTTCACTGACCATGCTAATTGATGCGGGGATGGAGATATCAATTAGTGTCAATTATATAATCAACACAGAATTTGTAACGCTTTTGGAGTTGGGTGGCAGGGTGTGTGGCTTGGACATTGTACTAAATAGAATGAACCCCATGAACAATACCATTGAAGAGATTGATTAGTCCCAGTAAAAATGCGCAAGTGGATTCAGTGGCACATATTCACTGAACAGTGCTGGGGGGGGGGGGGGGGGGGGGGGTTTCACAAGATCAATGTGGTCTTATATTTCACTACGAAATAGCATCCTGGTCAAGGACAGGGGGGTGTCACGTGCGCCCAGTGACACCCCTCTGGATCCGCCACTGTTAGGTATATATACAAAAGCAATTTTCATATAGGCATTAAACGGCTTATTATATTTTTTAATCATTATTTCCATATGGTTACATCCACATTGCATGAAGGGCTTCATGGTCAATATGGATGTAACCGATTTGCATTCATACCGGCATGTAACTTTATTAAAAAGACTCCGTTCAATCCATATATGTTTACATTTTTACTATTGAACATTTGTTTGGTTTATCATATCTGGTAATGTAAATACATATATATTACAGATACTTGCCTATTAGGATATTTCTATAGCACCATGTCAAAAAAGAAACGGACGAGTAAACACAGAAGTGAGCAAACCAAGGAGATCCGGACCCCTAGGTTGATGTCAGCGAAAACCATATGTTTAGTTCTGGTCGGGACTTTCTTTATTTCTACGTTCGGCACCCTTGTGAGGTAAACACAAATTGTTAGCAAAATACTTTTCAATTTGACTTTTTTTTCTCTCTATATATTATATTGATTTATTACAATCGATGATATATTATATTAATTTGAAATCTATACATTCTATGACCATTTTCACATTGTACTCTGTATCAGCCCGACGGGTCAATAATAGCTCGAGGGCCGATGTAGGTCGGGGGATGGTGCGGAACAGGATAAGGGAGTTTCCATTTGATAACTTTTATCATACCCTGCATAAGAAAAAAAGATAAACCACAAAGATCATATTTAACAGAAAATACATATACATATGCGCAGTATGTTTACTACCAGTTCGAGTTGGAATTTTCTTAAGCATTAAACCGGTATGACATCGACTCTGTGCTGAGCAGACATGACAAATACTATTAAGGCGGATAAATGGCAAGACGCGCGGGAGGTTATGTGTTCGTCGAGGATGTTTATTTATTATATACTTACTATAAAATACAGGGAAATTGTATTCTTGATAAATACGCATGTTTTTAGTTCATATCAGCTCACCGGGCCAATATGGGGGCAATTCTTCGCTAAGCGGACCGAATACACTGTATCAGCCCGCCTGCTGACCGGGCCGAATACACTGTATCACCCCGCTTCCGAAATTGCCGTTACGTCATATGACGTTCATGACGTTACAACAATCGAAAATGGATAGTAGGACAGATGTTGTTGTTGAATATTGGCGAGAAGTTACGAAGTCTATTGTACCAAGAATACTAGAGCTTAATAAATTATTAGACGAAAAAGAGACATAAACGAAGACGCCGATGTAAAAGAACAGGTTTTATTCCGAATCCAATGCCAATGGTACAGCTGTATGAACGTTTATCTTAATCAACGTCCAGACGCAGGACAAAAAAGAGACATCATCAAAAACAGATAAGGATTGAAAGTCTTTTTTTAAACTTTAATAGTGCTATGAAAGGTCAGCCGTTACATCCATATTGAATGAAGCCCGCAAGGGCTTCATGCTGAACAAGACTCTCATTGAACAAGCTTGATCTATGACGTCATAATTAAACCACGTGCTGTGTCTCGAGAACCGTTGCTTTCATACTTTTGCAGCGCAAATGTAAATATATCATAATGAAACGTCACAAAACTCAAAGTATATAATAAATAGAATATTGGAATCTTGGGTTGATACAAGGCCTGATATGGAAATGGTCATGTAATATTCTTTATGCATAACTAGGAATAACAAAGATGCAATCAAACCATAATACGGACAGTTTGTGATAAATTTGATGCATAATCGTTAGTCAAAAACACCTGACAGATTAAGTATTTCAACTCCTTATATGGAAACAAAATATCTGTTTGGGCCAACTCGGTAACTCAAATGACATGAATATAATGCGATATTTGTTTCTGTCAATAGTCGTCATACACCACAAACAATCGTCATAATCAAATGACAACTATCCCCTGTCATGTATACGTACCAGAACTACTATGAGACACTCTTTTTAAGTCCAGTTTTTATCAAACGTCCTACATTATCCCACAGGGTCAGTGAAAGCATGCCGGGAAATGTCTACAGAATAAAGGAGACAGTTGGATGGCAGACCATTACGTACCATCAGCAAAAGTAAGGCTGTGACGAGGGATTCAATGTAAAATTTTAAAAAAAATAACTAATTTAATCACATGTTACTTTAACGGAAACAGCTTTTTGCGTTGAGAGATTCGTGCACCTTGATTTCATTTTAATGATAGAATATAAATGCGAGTTATTTCCCTTTACCTTCGTTTCTTCAATTGCTGCAGTATGCTAGGGGAAACTAGATATACAATCAACGACCCGATCTGAAACAAATTTAAAAGAAAACAACCTAATAGATACGCTCAGTAGCTATCCTCAACGAATATATTAGTGACAACATTTTTGACTGAATTTAATATTTACAAAACATCACCTTAGGCTGTTTCTTTGCTGATTTAGTAGGACCTTCGGCGTCCGATCAGCCTAAGGAATTATATGTACATGTATATGCAACATTTAGCATTTAAACCTAAAATTGTTTCATGATTATTATATTCTGTTTATGTGATGTAACGTGTCTTTTATGTGTCTTGATAAAGGGGCGGGTAGCCTTGACAATTTGACAATTTACTTATTCGTACTGTCGCTATTACTTCCACGATCGTATATATATATATAATTTATATACAAATTACTTCTACACTTGGATATGTATAATAGAACCTTAAAGACGTGTATTATATATTTGAAAATGATTTTCAAAAATGGCCCAAGTGCATAAAAGCTAATTATGAATTTGTGTTAATTGCCACAACAAATAAAACTCGTCCACACGTAGCAGAGACTTATTACAGTGTACCTGTACGACTGTCTAGTCAGTTAAGATCCCGTCATGCCATACCTATACATGCCGAGATAGTGCAAAACTCATATTACTAATAATATAATATACGTATTTAAACTGTTGTAGTATTTGTTTAATGTTCCATGATACAAACTAAGCCTACTTGTATAAAGCTGTGCAATAAAACAGCGTTTGAGAAAATACTTTCCTAAATTACCTTCTTAATAAAATACCTTAGGTCATCCCTTCAAGTTAAGGGATTGAACCAAAGCCACAGGAAACACCTTTTAGCAACCACATTTTTTTTCTTGTATGTATTAAGATGCTTCTATTCAAATGATGCCAAAATATATGTATGATACTGATGTACCTCTATAAAACAAAACCTGAAGGCTAGATGTATGGCACTAGATGTTTTGCTGACATAAACTTTGAGTTACACTAATAATAATAGTAATATTAACGGACACAAGCATTATTTGTGTACTATATATCCAAATCATAAAGATTAATATCAGTTTATAAGCTGACGTCCCGTATATGAATACGTTCATTTAATATTGTCTATCTCGTTGTTGAAAAAGCATCATGAACCCAGTGTTAATCCATTCGGGATTTAAATGTTCTGACTACTGGTGACTAGGTAACTACGGCATCTAGAAGAGAGTTCGAATGTAAATACATGTTCTGTACCTATATAAATAGTTCAAAATACTTATATAACAAACACGTTTTTAACTATCAACATTATCCTATTAAAAAGACTGATGAAATGAAAATGATGTCTGACAAATTGGGTCGATTGGTTGAGAAGAATATCGATTTGAAATTCAATATAGAGGTGTTATTATAAGCGTACATTTGTATTAACAACATATCTTCTGATGTTGCTTACTTAATTCTGGATTTTTAAAGATAATTTCTGGTGACGCTTGAAGTCGTTTTTTAGCGACAAAGCGAACCATCCAAGAGTAAAGAAAAAGAGTGGGAACAAAAAGAAAGATACGTAAATAAGGTAAAGAAAGTATAAAATACATTGTTAAAGAGGTCAATCCAAAGAGACCACTGTTGACAGCACATAATTCTTGATTCTTACATCACATCATAATTGGTAATCTGATATCAATGAACGATCGTCCTGTTTTATTACATTCTTTCGCATCGCTAATTTAAGTAATTTGATGAAAACGATGTTTTATTTTTTATCAAGTAAAATGTCTCATATATGATTGGATATTGGCTATCAATTAATCAGGTAAATTACACAGGTAAATCAACCTCTGGTTACGAATCAGATACTCAATAACTAATGATATTTGCAAACAAATAACTGATAAATAGGTACTGTATAACGCAGCTGCACATTTAGGAAAATAAGCATATATTACACCTTCTTTTAGCTATGTGTAAATAATCATATATTTGCTGATGTGTATATAGGTTTCAGATTTGTGTAAAATGTTGGCATACATTTAATTTCAAAATATTCTATTATTTATTTAGAAGAAAAAGAACAAACAAGGACTACAAATAATATGCATGTATGTATTGTGCGTTGCGCTTCATTTATTCACAGTTTAACCTGAAAAGATGACGTATACAGTACGTATGTTACATCTAGCATGTAAATAACAAGCTATAAAATGAACTTTCGCTATAGTTTAATACTCATTTTTTCTTCGTTATTGCCCTTTAGTGTCCTGATAGTGAAATATTCCGCTATTATTCTTAAGATAAGATGTAAAATATTTTCGCACAACGATGCTTTTATTGTAACATAAAGATATCGGTAAAGATTGACCAATAAAGAACGACTGGGTCTTCCATTCCTGGTTGGTTCGTTTACTGTTTCATTGGTACAAGAAACATACAGTAGCGTGAAGCAAGTAATTCAAATAACGATTACGTTTGTAAGGGGGGGGGGGGGGGAGGGGGGGCAGTTCCGCAGTTGTATAAGCATTGGGTTGTATTGGGTAAATTTCCTATTGTATTGAGTAGTATTGGGTTGTATTGGGTAAATTTCCGATTGTATTGGGTTGTATTGGGTAAATTTCCGATTGTTTTGGGTAGCATTGGGTTGTATTGGGTAAATCGCCGTTTGTATTGGTCAGTATTGGGTAAATCGCCGTTTGTATTTGGCAGTATTGGGTTGTATTGGGTACATCGCCGTTTGTATTGGGTAGTATTGGGTTGTATTTGGTAAATCGACGCGCCGTTATTGGAAGTTAATACATTTTGCTAGATGAATGTATTCTAAAAAATCGGGAAAATTACCGCCACAGTACACAATACTAAAAATAATGCGAAGTTCTTATAAACCCCTTTATCACAACCCACAGTTTGTCTCAAAGCGATTCAACAATTATTATCCGTCGTTATAGGGCCTTAGCATCCTGCCAATTTTGTTCTCCACTCACTGCGGATCATACAGCCGGTGCTGCCATTTCGGCGCTTACATGCAGTATTCTACAACTAATAACACTTCCCAACCACGAACTCATATATTGTTGAGTAAACTTGAACACGTGGAGTAAAGTGTCTTGCTCAAGAACACAACACAAGTGCCGGGACTCGAACTCACAACCCTTCGATCACGAGCCCGGCGTCCTACCACTAGACCACCATGCCACCAATACTTATAAAAGGTCGATATATTGGGGAGAATATAAGATTAGTATATTATATAATGCAATTTGTTGAGGAAACAAATATTCCAGAAATGCTCCTAATGATAGATTTTGAGAAAGCATTTGATTCTGTCTCTTGGAAGTTTATTGATAAGGTATTTGAATATTTTAATTTTTGTTCTGATATAAGAAATTGGATAAAAATTCTTCACACGAATGTGAGTGCAGCTGTAAATCAGGGTGGAAACTTGTCTTCTTTCTTTAATATAAGAAGGGGCTGTCGTCAAGGCGATCCGATCTCTCCTTATATCTTTATTCTTTGTGTTGAAATTTTGGTGGCTAGGTTAAGAAATAATAGAAAAATTAAAGGGGTAAATGTAAGTAACACTCCTATCCTTATTTCTCAATATGCTGACGACACCTCTCTTATACTAGATGGTTCTGAAATATCCTTACAAGAATCTATAGTAGAATTGAATGCTTTCGCAAAAATATCTGGCTTGAAATTGAATATTGATAAAACACAGGTGATTTGGATAGGCAGCAAAAAATATAGTGAGGATACTTTTTTACACGAGTTGAATTTACAATGGGGAAAGGCTAAATTTACACTCCTTGGAGTAGAATTCAATGTTGATTTACATGAAATTCCAAAGTTAAATTATGATAAAAAATTAATCAAACTGAAGTCCATTATTAAGACATGGAGTAAGAGATCACTTACTCCTATTGGGAGAATCCACCTTATCAAATCATTAATGTTATCACAGTTTAACCATTTATTTATGTCTTTGCCAAATCCTGATGATCACTTCTTGAAACAACTAAACTCAATACTTTTTAACTTTTTATGGAATAGTAAAATTGATAAAATAAAGAGAGATGTTGTTACCCAGAATTATTGTGACGGTGGGCTAAAAATGGTTGATGTAACAGTATTTATTGATTCTTTAAAATTGGGTTGGATAAAAAGATTATATCAGAAAGACTCAAAATGGCAAGTTATTCTTAAAACATACATAGATCTGCATATGCTATCTACTTGTGGAAATAATTATATTCAGGAATGTCACAATAACTGTAAAAATAAATTTTGGAAGGATTTTTTTAAGGCTTGGATGAGGTTAAATGAAAGAGTAGGGGTAAAACATTTGAAAAAAAATATATGGAAAACTTCTTTATGGTTTAATAAAGATTTAATGGTAGGACAAAAAAGTATCTTTTACATGTCATGGTATAGTAGAGGGATCATTATAGTGAATGACCTGTTTAAAAACTTTTCTACTGGCACTTTTTACACATTTCAAGAATTTATTGAAACCTATAGGGTGAATACAAACTTTCTCCAGTATCAGGGTGTGGTATCGGCAGTTAAATCATATTTAGCCAAGTTTGACTCTGAAAACACATTACAAGTTTTTCCAATCATTCCTAATCACATTGTTTATTTTATAAATCAGGGAAAAGGGACTTAAGACTTGTATAACCTCATGGTTAAAAATTGTACCATTCCTACAGGTAGGAAAAGGACGGGAAGAAATACTAGAATTAAATGATATGAATTGGGGAGATATTTACAAAAATTGCTTCAGGGCGACAAAAAATACAAAATTACAATGGTTTCAATTTAGAATAGTTCAACATATTTCAACAACAAATTCATTTATGTTTAAAATAGGATCAATAAATAATCCACATTGTAATTTTTGTAATTCAGAAAGGGAGACAATTGTTCATATTATGTGGGAGTGTCCAGAAGTTCAAAATTTTTTAGAAAGTCTTGAAATTCTACTCGAGGCTCTTTTTATTCCATTTTCTTTCAATAGAATAAGTTTTATTATTGGATTTATTGTTGATAAACAGCATGTCACCTGCAATTATAGACTTGACAATGAGATTTTAATTATCATCAAATTTTATATATATAAGACAAGGTGTTTACATAAAATGCTAAGTACAATGCTCTTATTAATTCAATTAAGGAATTTCATACTATACAGAAATACATTGCCAACAGTAAAGGAGAGCAATCGAGATTAAATTTTGATGATGAATGGAAAAAGTGGAAAAAGTTGTTGGAATTTGCAGTTTGACTACAAACAAAAAAATGTGTTTTTACATATGTATATATATTGTTCTCTTGATCTTGAGCTATCGCAGATTCTTGATTATAACTTTGCTCATTTTATAGAATCTCTAACCCAGATCGATCTCTCCTCTCTCTCTCCCTCTCTCCCTCTCTCCCTCCCCCTCTCTCTCTCTCTCTCTCTCTCTCTTGTGTGTGTGTTTTATATATCTGTTTCCATGTTGTAAAATTGTGAGTGTATGAGTCAGTGCGTGTGTAAAAGTGTGATTGTGAGTCGAGATTACATTAAGATAGTATAATAATGTCATGATGATGATGATGATGCAGTTGATGATATGGTGATATTGATGATGTCATTATGATGATGTTTTGGTGATGTTAAGGTGATGATGATGAGGATGATGTTGATGATTATGATTGATATGATCAAAATCATAATGACGATCATGGTGGTGATGATGATGATGCTGGCGATAATGATGGTTGTGATGATGATGATGATGATGATGATGATGATGATGATGATGATGATGATGATGATGATGATGATGATGATGATGATGATGGATGAATGATGATGATGATTATGATGCTGATGATGATGATGATGATGATGATGATGATGATGATGATGACAATCATGGTTGTGATGATGATGATGATGATGCATTTATGTCGTGATGTTGATATTGTATTGTCGATGAGAAAGTGTGAGTGTGAGAATGAATGTTAACACGTGTTGTAATTGTGTTTATGTAAAATTTCTGAAAAATAAAACAAATACAAAAAAAATATACTTTTAAAGTAATAATTATCAATACTTCTGATATATGTTGCGGATTTTTACTGAATATGTTTGGAAATTCTATTTTTTTAGTTTATGTACAAAGTTCTTTATTTAAATGCAGGCTTATAGATATGGCCGGCACTTTCCTGGACCCACTGGAGCAGAAGGAACCTGTTAAAGAACAGTCAGCTGTCAGCAATGTTCAAAAGAATACTATTCGGTTTGAGCCAATCGTTCAGCCATCAGCATCGTTAGCGAGAAACATCATTTCACGATATCCTGAATACTCCTCCTTCAAGGTGACCACAGACAATTTACACGGAATAACAAATGCTTCTTATTCCCATATCAAAATAATCAATTCTAGAATATACATCGATGACAACATAACAGTTTATATTGAACTACGTAACGGCCTGAATGAACGGATGGTCACTGGGGGCGATTTCCTCCGTATATGGATGAAAGATGACCACAGCCATTCGAGTGTGGCCGGTTACGTCATAGATCACATGAATGGTACGTATACGGGAGTTGTCAGAGCTGCATGGAAGGGACGAGCGACTGTAAAAGTGTCTGTTGGCCACACGAAGGAGCAAGTAGCTTTGTATGCCCAATATTTCCACAAATATGGAGCCTTTAAGTACACGAATGCTACATTCTACTCTGTCCACCCGAACGTTAAAGAGTCGACCCAGTGTAGTTCCACTCACTGGCAGGTAGAACAGAGATACAATGGGTACTGCAACTTCACCGAGAAAAACTTCAACATCTCCTACTACTGTGGTCAGCCGAGATACTTCGACTGTGAGGACTGGAAGCAATATGGATGGGATGACGTCATGTATCTAGACCGTCGGGAGATTTATATAATGAAGTAAGTGATTCAAAGACGCTAGTGCTTTTTATCTATATAAATAATATTAGTGATTAGTATGACAAACACATTGCATTGCGCCATATAGAGTCGAACTTCGTTATCTCGAAGACGACGGGACCATTCGAAAATATCGAGTTATCTGAGTATCCGAGTTACGTGAATGAAGTTTTAGTGTAATACTTGGCCGGGACCGATAAAGCACTTCGAATTAAGCAGGTTCTTCGAGTTATACAAGTTCAAGATAACGAGGTTCTACTGTTTCGTGTATATATATAGGATATAACATTGAGTTTCCATTAATGAAACGAGTACAAGAACTTTTTTTTTCAATTCAGTGAGCTTACAGCGAAACATTCGTCATAAGTCATACGGAATGAATACAAGTTTTAGATCATTTTATCACGTTCAAAAATTGTTGGCATTTCTTTACGGGTGTACAATGACAATTAGGATTGCCTCTTTTTCTATCGGCTTTTTCCTCTAGCACTTTCTAAATACTTGAATTCTATACTGACGTCTTATTAAAGAGACTGTGTATACATACTTATTCCGGGCAATAAGAGCGTATCAAGTGCCTTCAAATACGTGAATACACCTATCGCAAGCACAGGTAGGGAAAAAACTGTCTTTGATAGTTAGGATAAAACTTATGCATCCGTAAGTGGAATATATTGAATTAAAATCTGCGCTGGTCTTAGTTCTTTTTTCAGGTCCTATACATATAAAAGACTCCGTTTTAATGCAGTAATTTGAAGCTATATTGTGAACTGACATATATTCTACTGGCTAATTACACTGTAAGTAGTTTATTCCTGTTTAAATGCCAATATTATTTGATTGCAGAGCATTTTCTCACGTACTGATTGATGAGATACCGATAGAAATTCAAGCAAGTAAGTGAAATCAATTTCCCACGGATATTGTTTAATCGTACATCTGATAATTAACATGACCGCCTGAAAACTTAAATTTCTCGTTACACAATGACTAATACACAACGTCTCTATGTCGATCATCGTTACAATGTACTTGTTTGATAGGAAATCTATATACATATCAAAACTTCTTTTGTTGTAATTTAGTGATGTGATGATGATTATGAAATATTAGACATGTGTAAAGCATGACTATAGATATTAATTGTCCTATAAATCCTATATCGTTATGTCCTATATATCCTATATCGTTATTACTTGTCCTATAAATCCTATATCGTTATTTCCTATAAATCCTATATCGTTATGTCATATAAATCCTATATCGTTATTACTTGTCCTATCAATCCTATATCGTTATGTCCTATGAATCCTATATCGTTATGTCCTATAAATCCTATATCGTTATGTCCTATAAATCCTATATCGTTATTATAAATCCTATATCGTTATGTCCTATAAATCCTATATCGTTATGTCCTATAATTCCTATATCGTTATGTCCTATAAATCCTTTATCGTTATTATAAATCCTATATCGTTATTAATTGTCCTATAAATCCTATATCGTTATAAATTGTCCTATAAATCTTATATCGTTATGTCCTATAAATCCTATATCGTTATGTCCTATAAATCCTATATCGTTATGTCCTATAAATCCTATATCGTTATGTCCTATAAATCCTATATCGTTATTATAAATCCTATATCGTTATGTCCTATAAATCCTATATCGTTATGTCCTATCAATCCTATATCGTTATTATAAATCCTATATCGTTATTAATTGTCCTATAAATCCTAGATCGTTATTAATTGTCCTATAAATCCTATATCGTTATTAATTGTCCTATAAATCCTATATCGTTATGTCCTATAAATCCTATATCGTTTTGTCCTATAAATCCTATATCGTTATGTCCCATCAATCCTATATCGTTATTATTTGTCCTATCAATCCTATATCGTTATAAATTGTCCTATAAATCCTATATCGTTATGTCCTATAAATCCTATATCGTTATGTCCTATAAATCCTATATCGTTATGTCCTATAAATCCTATATCGTTATTATAAATCCTATATCGTTATGTCCTATAAATCCTATATCGTTATGTCCTATCAATCCTATATCGTTATTATAAATCCTATATCGTTATTAATTGTCCTATAAATCCTAGATCGTTATTAATTGTCCTATAAATCCTATATCGTTATTAATTGTCCTATAAATCCTAAATCGTTATGTCCTATAAATCCTATATCGTTTTGTCCTATAAATCCTATATCGTTATGTCCCATCAATCCTATATCGTTATTATTTGTCCTATAAATCCTAAATCGTTATTAATTGTCCTATAAATCCTATATCGTTATGTCCTATAAATCCTATATCGTTATTATAAATCCTATATCGTTATTATTTGTCCTATCAATCCTATATCGTTATGTCCTATAAATCCTATATCGTTATAAATTGTCCTATAAATCCTATATCGTTATGTCCTATAAATCCTATATCGTTATAAATTGTCCTATAAATCCTTTATCGTTATGTGCTATAAATCCTATATCGTTATGTCCTATAAATCCTATATCGTTATGTCCTATAAATCCTATATCGTTATTAATTGTCCTATAAATCCTATATCGTTATAAATTGTCCTATAAATCCTATATCGTTATGTCCTATAAATCCTATATCGTTATGTCCTATAAATCCTTTATCGTTTTCATAAATCCTATATCGTTATTAATTGTCCTATAAATCCTATATCGTTATGTCCTATAAATCCTATATCGTTATGTCCTATTATTCCTATATCGTTATGTCCTATAAATCCTATATCGTTATGTCCTATAAATCCTTTATCGTTATTATAAATCCTATATCGTTATTAATTGTCCTATAAATCCTATATCGTTATAAATTGTCCTATAAATCTTATATCGTTATGTCCTATAAATCCTATATCGTTATGTCCTATACATCCTATATCGTTATGTCCTATAAATCCTATATCGTTATGTCCTATAAATCCTATATCGTTATTATAAATCCTATATCGTTATTAATTGTCCTATAAATCCTATATCGTTATTAATTGTCCTATAAATCCTATATCGTTATAAATTGTCCTATAAATCCTATATCGTTATGTCCTATAAATCCTATATCGTTATGTGCTATAAATCCTATATCGTTATAAATTGTCCTATAAATCCTATATCGTTATGTCCTATAAATCCTATATCGTTATAAATTGTCCTATAAATCCTATATCGTTATGTTCTATAAATCCTATATCGTTATGTCCTATAAATCCTATATCGTTATTAATTGTCCTATAAATCCTATATCGTTATGTCCTATAAATCCTATATCGTTATGTGCTATAAATCCTATATCGTTATAAATTGTCCTATAAATCCTATATCGTTATGTCCTATAAATCCTATATCGTTATAAATTGTCCTATAAATCCTATATCGTTATGTTCTATAAATCCTATATCGTTATGTCCTATAAATCCTATATCGTTATTAATTGTCCTATAAATCCTATATCGTTATAAATTGTCCTATAAATCCTATATCGTTATGTCCTATAAATCCTATATCGTTATGTCCTATAAATCCTATATCGTTATGTCCTATAAATCCTTTATCGTTATCATAAATCCTATATCGTTATTAATTGTCCTATAAATCCTAGATCGTTATTAATTGTCCTATAAATCCTATATCGTTATGTCCTATAAATCCTATATCGTTATGTCCTATAAATCCTATATCGTTATGTCCTATAAATCCTTTATCGTTATTATAAATCCTATATCGTTATTAATTGTCCTATAAATCCTATATCGTTATTAATTGTCCTATAAATCCTATATCGTTATAAATTGTCCTATAAATCCTATATCGTTATGTCCTATAAATCCTATATTGTTATGTCCTATAAATCCTATATCGTTATGTCCTATAAATCCTATATCGTTATTATAAATCCTATATCGTTATGTCCTATAAATCCTATATCGTTATGTCCTATCAATCCTATATCGTTATTATAAATCCTATATCGTTATTAATTGTCCTATAAATCCTAGATCGTTATTAATTGTCCTATAAATCCTATATCGTTATTAATTGTCCTATAAATCCTATATCGTTATGTCCTATCAATCCTATATCGTTATGTCCTATAAATCCTATATCGTTATGTCCCATCAATCCTATATCGTTATTATTTGTCCTATAAATCCTATATCGTTATAAATTGTCCTATAAATCCTATATCGTTATGTCCTATAAATCCTATATCGTTATGTCCTATAAATCCTATATCGTTATTATAAATCCTATATCGTTATTATTTGTCCTATAAATCCTATATCGTTATAAATTGTCCTATAAATCCTATATCGTTATGTCCTATAAATCCTATATCGTTATAAATTGTCCTATAAATCCTATATCGTTATGTCCTATAAATCCTATATCGTTATGTCCTATAAATCCTATATCGTTATTATAAATCCTATATCGTTATGTCCTATAAATCCTATATCGTTATTATAAATCCTATATCGTTATTATAAATCCTATATCGTTATTATAAATCCTATATCGTTATGTCCCCTATATCCTATATCGTTATTATTTGTCCTATAAATCCTATATCGTTATTAATTGTCCTATAAATCCTATATCGTTATTAATTGTCCTATAAATCCTATATCGTTATGTCCTATAAATCCTATATCGTTATTATTTGTCCTATAAATCCTATATCGTTATTATTTGTCCTATAAATCCTATATCGTTATGTCCTATATATCCTATATCAATATATAATATAATATTATATATTTATTTATATTATATATATTATCAATATAAATATTATTTGTACTATAAAACATATAACGTTAAAGTGGAATTAGTATATAATTTTCCTTCATTTAGATGAAAATCTTAAATGAGAGCATCGCTATTAGACTATTTTTATTTTACAGAGAGATTTCCCGATCCATACCCCCGCCTGCCCTGTCATCTAATACCGAAACAGTACACGTGGACTGCCACAGTACCGGTAGGCTACAGGCATATGTCACTGTGGCACTCCACACAATGCTCCAACCACATCGCCAGACGTACCAGGGCGTACATCGACTGTCTCACCGCGCGCTCTACCATATTTGTCGGCGACTCGACAACACGGCAGTGGTTCAAACACCTTGTAAAAATGATGGGCCTTGATCTCGACAACGAAGCCTTTGCTAAAAACGACTCTAGAGGTTGGCAGAAACATATCAGAGCCAAGTCAGAGAGATATTCCATTGAAATGGAGTGGATGCCACACGAGCACCCGTTTGCCGGAACCCCCGGCTCCTCAATATCGAACCTCAAGTCTGTGGAGTATAGACTGGATCAGATAGGTGCAAACCGGACCGACATCGTCGTCATCAACTGGCTCCTACACATCGCACGGTCATGTGATCACAATGCGTTCCGGGAGCATGTGCGGAAGGCCAAATTGGCAATCCTACGGTTGTTAAAACGTTCCCCAAACGTTCAAATTTTCATTAAAGGTACCCACTCACATACTTACAAGAATGAATACATGCCGTTAGAGTACATAAAACGATTTGTAGAGCAGGTTCTTTATGAAGAATTTACTGACCTTCAACACAACATCACATACCTGGAAGGATGGGAGCTGACAGAGGCCATGGAGAACGACAACGTCCACCCCTCCTTTCACATAGTAGATATCATGGTCCACAACTTCATGTCATTCGCATGCAAGAATGTTGATGGTGACTAACGGCAGTTTAAGTCTCACTCCAAAGAAACTCTCTGAATTTCGATTATTTTGTAACTATGATTTGAAAAACTGATATGCATAAGTTAGGAAGTAACTTTATTGCAATGCAACTCGTATTATTTGTTGCGAAATGTAGAAAAGCATAATGACGTTTTAAGTCAGTATTTCATGATATCGTATATTTAGAAGTAACCTATTGTAAAATGACGCTGTGTAATAAACCCTTTTCATGTGTTGCCACGTGTCAAATAAATGTATATACGTGAAAGAACTTTAATTATAATGCCACATTTGAAATACTAAATGCATTAAAAGCAATAGATAACCTATTACTAAATATCTGTTTTATAGTTTTCTTGTCCGCCATCATCTATGTCGAGGTCAAATTATTGGCAACTGTTCAATACAGAAAACACTCTTTCAGTATCACTTCAACTCGTGTCACGTCGAATAGTCCATCTGACCGACTTCATTCGCCTATCAAACACTGACCCTTTGTGTAGTGGACGGGTTAAAATATTTGATATACTTTCCAATCAGCCACCGCCCCAAACACACAATAGACCTAAGTATTATTGAATTAGGTCATTGTGATAGAGTTACATTATCATTTATCGTAAACATCGTTTTTGAGCGTACAAATGTACGTAAAACGAATTGGTGACACTGGTGAGTCGGACATTACAGATGTTCTAATGGCTTCCTGACGACTTGTAATGTGTTTGTAACTGTATCAGTGCGTGTAATGTACTATGTAGCAAGTTATCGCTAGTCAGTGAAATAGTAGCACACCAAAACGCATTAACGCCTGATCAGAGGGGTCTTGTATACAACCGTATTAGAATGAATGTTGTCGGAATAGCGTTGACTTCTTAAGTTGAATATTCAATTAATATTGATTACGGCGGCAGTCCGACTGTGTGTTTAACTCAATATTAAATGTTTATGCAGATTGGTATTTGACAATATTTTGTTATTTGCATTGTATTGCTTGCCCTATTTTAATAACATTGAATACTATAACATTCGACATAACAAATCATTTGATGTTTCCTTATTAAGAACACACCTTTATAAGTCTATATACCATTCTGAACTTGAAATAAAGGACACAACAGACTCTTCTACATCAGCTGCTTGCCTCGATCTCTACTTAAACTACGACCAACATGGACAGCTTAGTACAAAGCTAAACGATAAACGTGATGATTTCAATTTTCCGATCGTTAACTTTCCATTTCTTGATAGTACATTTGTAACATCCCTGCTTCTTCTCCAACCTATGGTGTTTACATGTCGCAGTTGATTCGGTATTCCAGGGCTTGCTCCAAATATTGAGATTTTCGTGATCGATGTCGACTCCTGACAAACAAACTAACAACACAAAGATTCGAGAGATGCAGGTTGATCAAAACTATGTTTTTTGTCGCCATCTTTGTCTCATTGAAAAATATTCTGCATCTTTCAGTGATATGAAGATGGAATTATTTATTTATTTATTTTGAGAGTTTTACGTCCTCACATGGCCTTGCGACCTTCGGTGGACGAGAAAAGATAGGAAAGAGAGTAGAAGGGATAAAGTATGTAGGAGTAAAGGCAAGGGTTGGGAGGGTGGATATAGGAGTCTTCTGGCCTACCAACCTACCTAGGGGCGCTATAATTTTGAAGACGACCCCTTTGCCTAATATTGTCCTACCTAAAATTCGGTGGAGGAAGTTTGCCGGTCGTACCAAGATGACTTAGCGCGAATGGAAGATGACCGAGAGTGAGACGAATCTGTTCCCAGAAAAAGAAAAACCCGAAAAAAACCGTCGATCCGCACCGACCTGGCCGCCCAGGGTTTAATATCGAATTTGGTATTATCTATGATTTTGGATGTCCGCCAAAATAGCTAATAAAGGTCTATTTCTAGTTAAAATTATTGCGCTATCCTCTGAGCCGGCGTTATCACACCTACTCTTCTTCGAAAGACTCAAAGGGATCTTTTCCGTGCAAGATTGGACAATTCTCACACGGGCCACCATTTACAGTCCCATCCGACGGACTGTATGTGAGTGCAAGAAGGCATGCAGGTGAAGATTTATTTTTGTAGCCCGTTCTGTTTTCCGTTCTTCTTCATTCGTCACAATATATACCTTTATCACTTTACAATTGTCCACTTTCATATAAGTCTCATCATACGAGGGGTGTTCCAAAAATAATGTCACTTGCATCGGTGCTCATATAGCGGAAGTGATTTTAATTTGCTATGCCTTCAAAATACTCTCCGCCAGCCAGAACACACCTTTTCAGCCGGTCAATCCATTTTTGGAAGCATGTTTTCATACTCTTCAATGGGTACACCCATCAGACACTGATAAACAACAGATCCAGGGGCATTTCTCGAATTGTATCTCCTTTCAGATAAATGATATTTAAGTTTTGGAAAGAGAAAATAGTCGCAGGGGGCCAAGTCTGGCGAATACGGAGGGTGCGGAAGGACGGTAACCTTCTCTGACTCCAAAAAGTCAGTCACAATACGTGCCTTGTGAGCGGGTGCATTATCATGCAAAAGTCGGACATACTAAAGTCCTGTTTTGGGGCGGCGACTTTTGTAGTAGTTCTTCAACTTTCTCAGAACAACGTTTTTATAGAACTTGCCTGTGACCGTTCTGCCTTTTGGCATCGGGATTTGAATAGCTGGACCTTTATTAGTGAAAAAAATAGCATACAAAACCTTCTTTACCGTTCGTATTCGTTTGGCAATACTTGGGCGTCTGGCATGTTTAGTGGCCCATATTCGGTTGGCAACCTTTGGTTCAAAATAATACACCCAGGTCTCATCACCAGTGACTATATTATCAAAAGCCTTTTTACTATATATACTGAGATTGTTTTTTTTTTTTTTTGTACACAAACAGGAATTGAAAACTTAATTTGCGAGCTTTCGAAAACAGCTGACTTCTCCAACTCGCCCTATTTTGGGTAGTGAGCTGATTTCAGCGGTCAGAAAACCGACAATCGGCTATTGTACTCTTTGCTTGACAAAGGAAACAGACGTTTTCGAAAGCTCGCAAATTAAGTTTTCAATTCCTGTTTATGTACAAAAAAAAAACTCAGTATATATCATTCATACCAAACTGATGAATCTTATTCCCAACCTTTTTACTATATTTTGGGTACATTTTGAGAAGTTTTTTTGCCGTTGTTACACGCGTCTTCTTTTGCTCATCCGTTAACAAATGGGATATCCATCTTGCATTTATCTTTCTAACTTTTAGGTGTTTCTTCAAATTGCATGAACTCTTGCTAACGACAAGTTTGTCATTCGAGCCAATTGTCTTACGGTGAATCGAGAATCATTTAGAGGATATTTCGGATTTTTTCTATGTTACCTTTGGTCGTAGTTGTTGCAGGACGACCTGGGTGAGCAGCATCTTTCAGTTGCTGCTGCCCAGCATTAAATTTACCTACCCACCTACAAACAGTCCTGTGAGACATTTGGCCCTCCCCATAAATGTCACACACCTCGCGGTGAATATCTACAGCCTTTATGCCAAGTAATGACCTACCTTTTATATAGGCCCTAATTTCAAGAACATTTTCAACTCGTTTTCCTGTCAATTTGTGTCTAGTCTAACGAATAGGCTATGAAACGATGTACACTGTACCGAGGCCAGTGAACGTGTGGACGAGATATTTACCTGTGTCACGAGCCAGTGATCACTCAATCGACACGAGGTGGTTTTGTTCATAAATTGCACGATTTCCGCGAAATAAAGCATAGATGACATTATTTATGGAACACCCCTCGTAGCTTTCACCTTGTACATAATGTACCTATCCTCGTTCGGGCCTCTTTTGATGTTTTTGTATAGCGTGACAGTTAGTAGGGTAAAAAGGAGGGAAATGATGGATGTGCATAGGGTAGTATATATTGTTACATTTGTTACGAGGGGAGTGGGGGTGAAAATAGTGAAGGGTATCAAGAGCTGTGCTTATGGTTTGGGTTGTGTTGGACCAGGGAGGAACGAGTGATTGGTGAGGTTTAATTTGTAGGCCGTATATTACCCTATATATGAAGATGGACGTTTTTGAGTATGCTCATTAGTGTGTTTACTTGTTGTGATTGACAATGATACTCGGTTCTCATTTTGAAAACTTGATGTTTACTTGGATGTGACAAAGATTTACATGATAGGTGTCGTCGATAAAGCAGAAGACGCTTACTCTTAGAAATATTATTATATCTCCCCTTCGTATGAAGGGGGATATATTGTATTAGTACCGGTTCTGGTTCTTCTAAAAATTCTTGTCCGGGCCATAACGTCTAAATCGTGGAAGATATATTGACGAAACTTGCAGTATGATATTTTATTATATACAACATTTGATATAGCGCACTATCTAGCTAACATAAGCCACTCTAAAACGCTTTACAGTACCTAGATACACGATTCTTATACAATCAATACAATTAACACATACAGTTCTATCATATACAATTCTGAGGAGTTCGCAGGAGCTGCCTTATCGGGCGCTAACTACTTGTCCTATACTACCTGGCTAATATCTCCCCATATTGTGTATGTATAAGTATGTGCTGGAGATGAATTATGTTCTGTTTGTAGTGGGACCGTGTTTCCAACGGCATCTTTTATAGTGCCACCTCACTTGAAGTTACAGCATAGATACTGCAACACCAACCCCAGACCATTTTATACGACACCTGAGTTGTTGGAGTTGTGTGGGCAGGAGAAATACCCTTTCTCTGAATGTTCCATGCGTATGACGTATACATGCATCACCAAAGGCAGATGTGCAGTGCACTGTCATTGTGTCACTGTGACCTTGAACTCAAGGTCAAGAGGTCAAATAAGTGAAAATTGTTTTCAATAATTCTTGTCCGGGCGATAACTTTTAAACCGTTAAAGACATATTGATGAAACTTTTAGTATACCTGCATCACCAATAGACGATGTGCAGTGCGCTGTCAATAGGCCAGTGTAACCTTCACCGAAAGGTCAAAGATAAAAAATGTATGACATTTTCAAACATCCAAAGGTGTACGCCAAGGTAATGCACTCTCGCCCTTACTGTCTAATTATATACATGTAACAATTATTGACCAAACCTTAAGGTAATAGAGGCCCATCTTCGATGCGGATGCCCTATAGTAATGAGCTTGTCCGTCTGTTGTATTTTGTTATGACACTATGATGGAAAGTTGGTCAGAATAAAAACAGATTATAAGGGGAGACTTATGTTTTGTTCACTAAAACAAAACTCTAGTTCACATTTAAATGACAGTCCCTTTTACGTATATGGTTCCCCTTCTGAAGATAGAGATAACTTTTTCCTGCATTGTCCTCTCTATACTAACCAAAGACAAATATGTTTAATCCTCTGCCAGCAGCGAGTGATACAATTCCCCTAAATACTGAAACTTTTATTTATGGTTCTCAAACGCAGGACTTTGATTTGGATAAATATATTATGGAAATGGTTCTAAATTCATCGGAGAAACCGATTTTTTTTTATTAGGTTATTAAATAGTATTATCAGATAATCCTTCCTACAAGAGAAACTATTAAACAGTTGATACACTGTGTTATACGCTATTCTATGAGTTCGTCTATATTATTAAGTTGATACACTGTGTTATACGCTATTATATGAGTTCGTCTATATTAGTAAGTTGATACACTGTGTTATACGCTATTATATGAGTTCGTCTATATTAGTAAGTTGATACACTGTGTTATACGCTATTATATGAGTTCGTCTATATTAGTAAGTTGATACACTGTGTTATACGCTATTATATGAGTTCGTCTATATTAGTAAGTTGATACACTGTGTTTTACGCTATTATATGAGTTCGTCTATATTAGTAAGTTGATACACTGTGTTATACGCTATTATATGAGTTCGTCTATATTAGTAAGTTGATACACTGTGTTATACGCTATTATATGAGTTCGTCTATATTAGTAAGTTGATACACTGTGTTATACGCTATTATATGAGTTCGTCTATATTAGTAAGTTGATACACTGTGTTATACGCTATTATATGAGTTCGTCTATATTAGTAAGTTGATACACTGTGTTATACGCTATTATATGAGTTCGTCTATATTAGTAAGTTGATATACTGTGTTATACGCTATTATATGAGTTCGTCTATATCAGTAAGTTGATACACTGTGTTATACGCTATTATATGAGTTCGTCTATATTAGTAAGTTGATATACTGTGTTATACGCTATTATATGAGTTCGTCTATATCAGTAAGTTGATACACTGTGTTATACGCTATTATATGAGTTCGTCTATATAAGTAAGTTGATACACTGTGTTATACGCTATTATATGAGTTCGTCTATATTAGTAAGTTGATACACTGTGTTATACGCTATTATATGAGTTCGTCTATATTAGTAAGTTGATACACTGTGTTATACGTTATTATATGAGTTCGTCTATATTAGTAAGTTGATACACTGTGTTATACGATATTATATGAGTTCGTCTACATTAGTAAGTTGATATACTGTGTTATACGCTATTATATGAGTTCGTCTATATTAGTAAGTTGATACACTGTGTTATACGCTATTATATGAGTTCGTCTATATTAGTAAGTTGATACACTGTGTTTTACGCTATTATATGAGTTCGTCTATATTAGTAAGTTGATACACTGTGTTATACGCTATTATATGAGTTCGTCTATATTAGTAAGTTGATACACTGTGTTATACGTTATTATATGAGTTCGTCTATATTAGTAAGTTGATACACTGTGTTATACGATATTATATGAGTTCGTCTACATTAGTAAGTTGATATACTGTGTTATACGCTATTATATGAGTTCGTCTATATTAGTAAGTTGATATACTGTGTTATACGCTATTATATGAGTTCGTCTATATTAGTAAGTTGATACACTGTGTTATACGCTATTATATGAGTTCGTCTGTATTAGTAAGTTGATACACTGTGTTATACGCTATTATATGAGTTCGTCTGTATTAGTAAGTTGATACACTGTGTTATACGTTATTATATGAGTTCGTCTATATTAGTAAGTTGATATACTGTGTTATACGCTATTATATGAGTTCGTCTATATTAGTAAGTTGATATACTGTGTTATACGCTATTATATGAGTTCGTCTATATTAGTAAGTTGATATACTGTGTTATACGCTATTATATGAGTTCGTCTATATTAGTAAGTTGATATACTGTGTTATACGCTATTATATGAGTTCGTCTATATTAGTAAGTTGATATACTGTGTTATACGCTATTATATGAGTTCGTCTTTATTAGTAAGTTGATACACTGTGTAATACGCTATTATATGAGTTCGTCTACATTAGTAAGTTGATATACTGTGTTATACGCTATTATATGAGTTCGTCTATATTAGTAAGTTGATATACTGTGTTATACGCTATTATATGAGTTCGTCTATATTAGTAAGTTGATACACTGTGTTATACGCTATTATATGAGTTCGTCTATATTAGTAAGTTGATACACTGTGTTATACGCTATTATATGAGTTCGTCTATATTAGTAAGTTGATACACTGTGTTATACGCTATTATATGAGTTCGTCTATATTAGTAAGTTGATATACTGTGTTATACGCTATTATATGAGTTCGTCTATATTAGTAAGTTGATACACTGTGTTATACGCTATTATATGAGTTCGTCTATATTAGTAAGTTGATATACTGTGTTATACGCTATTATATGAGTTCGTCTATATCAGTAAGTTGATACACTGTGTTATACGCTATTATATGAGTTCGTCTATATTAGTAAGTTGATACACTGTGTTATACGCTATTATATGAGTTCGTCTATATTAGTAAGTTGATACACTGTGTTATACGCTATTAAATGAGTTCGTCTATATTAGTAAGTTGATACACTGTGTTATACGTTATTATATGAGTTCGTCTATATTAGTAAGTTGATACACTGTGTTATACGATATTATATGAGTTCGTCTACATTAGTAAGTTGATATACTGTGTTATACGCTATTATATGAGTTCGTCTATATTAGTAAGTTGATATACTGTGTTATACGCTATTATATGAGTTCGTCTATATTAGTAAGTTGATACACTGTGTTATACGCTATTATATGAGTTCGTCTGTATTAGTAAGTTGATATACTGTGTTATACGTTATTATATGAGTTCGTCTATATTAGTAAGTTGATATACTGTGTTATACGCTATTATATGAGTTCGTCTATATTAGTAAGTTGATATACTGTGTTATACGCTATTATATGAGTTCGTCTATATTAGTAAGTTGATATACTGTGTTATACGCTATTATATGAGTTCGTCTATATTAGTAAGTTGATATACTGTGTTATACGCTATTATATGAGTTCGTCTATATTAGTAAGTTGATATACTGTGTTATACGCTATTATATGAGTTCGTCTTTATTAGTAAGTTGATACACTGTGTTATACGCTATTATATGAGTTCGTCTACATTAGTAAGTTGATATACTGTGTTATACGCTATTATATGAGTTCGTCTACATTAGTAAGTTGATATACTGTGTTATACGCTATTATATGAGTTCGTCTGTATTAGTAAGTTGATACACTGTGTTATACGCTATTATATGAGTTCGTCTGTATTAGTAAGTTGATACACTGTGTTATACGCTATTATATGAGTTCGTCTGTATTAGTAAGTTGATACACTGTGTTATACGCTATTATATGAGTTCGTCTGTATTAGTAAGTTGATATACTGTGTTATACGTTATTATATGAGTTCGTCTATATTAGTAAGTTGATATACTGTGTTATACGCTATTATATGAGTTCGTCTATATTAGTAAGTTGATATACTGTGTTATACGCTATTATATGAGTTCGTCTATATTAGTAAGTTGATATACTGTGTTATACGCTATTATATGAGTTCGTCTATATTAGTAAGTTGATATACTGTGTTATACGCTATTATATGAGTTCGTCTATATTAGTAAGTTGATACACTGTGTTATACGCTATCATATGAGTTCGTCTTTATTAGTAAGTTGATACACTGTGTTATACGCTATTATATGAGTTCGTCTATATTAGTAAGTTGATACACTGTGTTATACGCTATTATATGAGTTCGTCTATATCAGTAAGTTGATACACTGTGTTATACGCTATAATATGAGTTCCTCTATATTAGTAAGTTGATACACTGTGTTATACGCTATTATATGAGTTCGTCTATATTAGTAAGTTGATACACTGTGTTATACGCTATTATATGAGTTCGTCTATATTAGTAAGTTGGTATACTGTGTTATACGCTATTATATGAGTTCGTCTATATTAGTAAGTTGATACACTGTGTTATACGCTATTATATGAGTTCGTCTATATCAGTAAGTTGATACACTGTGTTATACGCTATTATATGAGTTCGTCTATATTAGTAAGTTGGTATACTGTGTTATACGCTATTATATGAGTTCGTCTATATCAGTAAGTTGATACACTGTGTTATACGCTATTATATGAGTTCGTCTATATTAGTAAGTTGATACACTGTGTTATACGCTATTATATGAGTTCGTCTATATCAGTAAGTTGATACACTGTGTTATACGTTATTATTTGAGTTCGTCTATATTAGTAAGTTGATACACTGTGTTATATGCTATTATATGAGTTCGTCTATATTAGTAAGTTGATATACTGTGTTATACGCTATTATATGAGTTCGTCTATATTAGTAAGTTGATATACTGTGTTATACGCTATTATATGAGTTCGTCTATATCAGTTAGTTTACAGTATGCATTGTTCAGACATAATCGAAACTACAAAAACACCTGTTGTCATTATCTTAAGAAGACTATGTTATAGTATTTTATGATGTGTATACACTGTTATATTTGCAAGCAGAGGGCTTATATAGGCTTCACCTGTTGCCCGATTGTACATAAGATCAGTGCAATATTCTGAAATGAAAGTGTTGCTCTATTATATGCCTTTTAAGTGTGGCGTCGCCGTTACCATTTCACACCATCCGTTATTTTCTTCTCATCGTGTAGAGTAAAACTCCAATCTCTTGGCTTTCTCCTTACGACTTATCTTACAATTTGGTTGTTTGTAAATGGTTATATACTGGATTGTCCAATTCCAGATCAATTGTAAGGCATTTACCATTTTCCTGTAATTTCTGATTTGCTGCTTATTTTGGGATCAAGAATTTTAAATCTTATCCAATAGAAAATCTTGATAATTAGCTACATTTTTCTGAGAAAGTTCTCTTTTTATTTTTATCTGTGTTAATTTATTCTTATCGTATTTTAAGGTTATGTACAACTCTTGGCAGGATAACTAATCGATACAAGGTCAGTTTTAGCAGTACCTGTTGCCGACATAAATAATCAGGCCTCTGTCTCTTTCAGAGTAGATATCAACTGGTCCTTTTCTTATTAATTAAGCCGACCCTGCGAAGTATAGATAAACATTCCACGTTACACATAACAGTTTGATTAGTACGTCACACCTATGACCGACCCCGGAGCGATTCCGATCACACCCATGTCCAAGTCAAAGGTGTGTCGTTGAAGTATTTACCCAGTTCTCTCCTGTTTACCATACACTGTATGTATTGTACCCGCATGTTGGTGTATCGTATCACTCAACTAATATTTCTGTTTGGGTTTAAATGTGTTTATTTTCTATGTTGACCAGAGTGTGAGTGACCACAGACTGACCCGTGTCCGTGTTTATGGCAAACAGTCTTGATTCAATGTTATGAGACATTTGTTATTATGACCGTGTATGTATATCAAGGATGTATTATACAGACTTTGGGACATTTGTTATTATGACCGTGTATGTATAACAAGGATGTATTATACAGACTTTGGGACATTTGTTATTATGACCGTGTATGTATAACAAGGATGTATTATACAGACTTTGGGACATTCGTTATTATGACCGTGTATGTATAACAAGGATGTATTATACAGACTATGGGACATTCGTTATTATGACCGTGTATGTATAACAAGGATGTATTATACAGACTATGGGACATTCGTTATTATGACCGTGTATGTATAACAAGGATGTATTATACAGACTATGGGACATTCGTTATTATGACCGTGTATGTATAACAAGGATGTATTATACAGACTATGGGACATTCGTTATTATGACCGTGTATGTATATCAAGGATGTATTATACAGACTTTGCGACATTCGTTATTATGACCGTGTATGTATAACAAGGATGTATTATACAGTCTTTGGGACATTCGTTATTATGACCGTGTATGTATAACAAGGATGTATTATACAGACTTTGGGACATTCGTTATTATGACCGTGTATGTATATCAAGGATGTATTATACAGACTTTGGGACATTTGTTATTATGACCGTGTATGTATAACAAGGATGTATTATACAGACTTTGGGACATTTGTTATTATGACCGTGTATGTATAACAAGGATGTATTATACAGACTTTGAGACATTCGTTATTATGACCGTGTATGTATAACAAGGATGTATTATACAGACTATGGGACATTCGTTATTATGACCGTGTATGTATAACAAGGATGTATTATACAGACTATGGGACATTCGTTATTATGACCGTGTATGTATATCAAGGATGTATTATACAGACTTTGCGACATTCGTTATTATGACCGTGTATGTATAACAAGGATGTATTATACAGTCTTTGGGACATTCGTTATTATGACCGTGTATGTATAACAAGGATGTATTATACAGACTTTGGGACATTCGTTATTATGACCGTGTATGTATATCAAGGATGTATTATACAGACTTTGGGACATTCGTTATTATGACCGTGTATGTATAACAAGGATGTATTATACAGACTATGGGACATTCGTTATTATGACCGTGTATGTATAACAAGGATGTATTATACAGACTATGGGACATTCGTTATTATGACCGTGTATGTATATCAAGGATGTATTCTACAGACTATGAGACTTTCGTTATTATGACCGTGTATGTATAACAAGGATGTATTATACAGACTATGGAACATTCGTTATTATGACCGTGTATGTATAACAAGGATGTATTATACAGAATAATGGGGAATTCTTTATTAAGACTGTTTCATAGGTTACAACTATTTATCAATTCAGCATACACAACCAGAAGATAAACGGTCTAGGAAAAAAATCTACTTGTTGCAAATAATGAAATATGATAATATCATTGCTACTTACTGGTATGCGATTTTGCAGTTTGACATCTTTGCAAACCTGAGATATCCGTTGCAAAGATTTGATATGGTACATGCCTATAGATGTGAACTCGGAGAAAGTGGCAGAGGTATGTGGCTCTCATCGTGCCTGTATATATGAACTCTGAGTGGCAGAGGTATGTGGCTCTCTCCATGTCTATATATATGAACTCTGAGTGGCAGAGGTATGTGGCTATCTTCATGCCAATATCTATGAATTCTGAGTGGCAGGGGCATGTGGCCCTTTCCATGCCTAACTTGTGCAGTGTGGGTAGTTAGAACATCACCATCTCGACCTCGTCCCCTGTTCGGTTTGGTGTTACCTTTCATTGAGAAATAACTACGCATTACCTTTTGGTTGCGCTTGAAGCACACGTGATAGAAGGGACCTAGCGTACATATCTTGGTGTCATTAGTTACGAACCAAGTATCCAGAGAACGTTTTCTACTCGATCACAAGAAATTTAGCAGACACCATGTATTTCCTCTGTGGTTGTATCCATCTTCCTTTTGCGTTTATGGTAGTATGCCCGCAGATGGCAACAAACATAATCTATGATGCGCTCTATTGAACCTGTGACTACGCACTACCGTATATACAGGTAAAATGAGGAACAATCCCCATATTTACATCGTTATTAATGTTTAAATGCTATTCAAATTCGTGGCGGGTTGCTCCGATGGTAACCACGATAGCCGTGCTTGATAGGACAGTATAGTCCCAGGGAATCTACATTCAATTTGAAATGTTGGTAAATCTAGAAAATAACAGCAATCATTTCCTTCTTTTCATTACCTGTGGATTTTCTAATAAATAATATAACTGTGAATATACTTACATGTATTAACTTACAACGGCCATTATGAACACGCATTGGCACATTCTCCTGGAAGTGACGCGGTCGGACATCGCAGCAGGCGGCCGCCATTGTTTGATTACAGTCAATGAATTGTGAATGTGCATCAATTGAAAAAGACGTTTGCCACCATCCGTTTGTTGTATGATTAGACGTTATAGACCCCAAACATTGGCCGTCGTCGTAGACGTTATAGACCCAAAACATTGCCCCCGTCGAATACTTATCGTTCTGAAGAGAGAACGACGCCATATGTGAAACAGAAATCAATTCGCCGAGACTTTTTACATTGCACATACGCTAATTTATACGCAGCCAAAGTTTACTAAGCTGAAGAAGGGAGAGATGTTAATATTTATTACTCAGTATTTGATAGTTGGAGAGATCATTCACAACTGTCGTAAAGGAATAGATGCTTTCGGTTGAAACAGTTTTTCTCTACAATATAGTACCAACTCCGATATATTTGGAGAGCTCAATATATTGGTAGAAAGACGAAGAAACATCTGGTTAAATAGCTTGTTACGTCTGTACATCTGTGAGACCTGGAACTTTACCGGAGCAGAAGAAAAGAAACTGACCATCTAATTCCAATACAAATGCCTCATATTGATCATAAGACGGCAACAGAGAACACCAAATGCAAAAGTGAAAGAGCTAGCCAGCATCGGTGATATCAGCTGTGAAAAAGAACACTACATATATATAAGATGGAGTAGCTGGAACACCGCTAAACTAGCAAACCAAGATAGTTTAATGTGGAGGGAAAGGCGTGAAAGTCTGATTTTAGCATCAATCGTAAAGCATAATACCATATTTACACCCAATGAGATTGACTATGCATTACATGAATGTATGTATTCCCTTAGATAAAGTATAACTCCGGTATAAGACCAGATAGTCCATTTATGAGATTAGATAAAGTATAACCTCGGTATAAGACCAGATAGTCCATTTATGAGATTAGATAAAGTATAACTCCGGTACAAGACCAGATAGTCCATTTATGAGATTAGATAAAGTATAACTCCGTTATAAGACCAGATAGTCCATTATGAGATTAGATAAAGTATAACTCCGGTACAAGGCCAGATAGTCCACTTATGAGATTAGATAAAGTATAACTCCGGTACAAGACCAGATAGTCCATTATGAGATTAGATAAAGTATAACTCCGGTACAAGACCAGATAGTCCATTATGAGATTAGATAAAGTATAACTCCGGTACAAGACCAGATAGTCCATTATGAGATTAGATAAAGTATAACTCCGGTACAAGACCAGATAGTCCATTATGAGATTAGATAAAGTATAACCCCGGTATAAGACCAGATAGTCTATTATGAGATTAGATAAAGTATAACTCCGGTACAAGACCAGATAGTCGATTTATGAGATTAGATAAAAAATAAAACACGTATGGAATTCTATCTCATACGATTCGCTCAATATAAACATTTAACGCTTTGATAAAAGAAAGTCTTATTTCGTCCTAGTTTTAAACTCAACAAACATATTTCATATTCCATCCAATAGTTGACCTCTGCGACGATAAACAAGGCTAAGACAGACTACATGTACGAAAGCATTCCACGTCGGAAAAGTCCTAAAATTAGGATTCCTTCAGTAATTGGCAAATTAAATGTATACATGTACTGGATAAAGCCATGAGAATGTCACATTTACTTTATCTCAGGGAAAGGTTGGATGAATGAGTTACAACAGTAGAATAGATACCCAAACCCTATAGAACAAAATACAGTTTTTATGTGTATAATGTTTATTTTGAAACAATTATCATTAACTAAAAAAACAATTTAAGCATTTAACATTAAATATTGTTATGCTTCAAAATGATTACTTTTCGCATTTACACATTGAACATGAAAACATGGTACATACATATGTAACGTATTTTATATACAATATATATACCTGGTATGTTATAAAGTGAAAAGTAAACAGGGTATATATCCGCATAGACTCCGATTACGGTATTGCAAATCATAGCACTGTTTTTATTACATGATTTTCCTTTCTCAATATATTGTAATGTCTGGTCGTGCTAAAGGAGGTCCCAAACGTCTGTCACAGGAGTGGTGAGGTACTGACTTCAGCTTTAAGACCAGTACACCATAAACTGAACACTTTCATATTGCACTAACATCACCAGGATTATCAACTCAATGTTACTTTACAGGACCGGCAGTTTGTGTCTGTAGCACCACGAGTACTCCTATATTCTACACAGCTCATGAAAGGACATACAAATGTCATGTTTTCACTTAAATATATCCATGCTCTCTTGCTGTTTATTCACACTTTCTCCACCGCCCCATGTGATTTGTTGGAGTGGGAAGCTTCAAACATTTTTTTGAATCTGATGGTGCATGCTACAGCTCTCAGAGAGGCCTTTTGTTTCGCTCTCGTTGATTTTGACATTATTCCCTGTCTTGGTCGTTCTGCTTTTACCGGGACCTCCACTGGTTTAGGCTTAAGTTCATCAAGTACTTTCTGGAAAATGTCTGACCCTTTCGGAAGTTTGTCTCTTGATATGCTCTTGATTGTGTCTGTGGAATCTGTGGAGTCCCTTGACTGGTCACTGCAGTCTGAGTAATTCGACTCCGAACCCGTCCGTGATCTGTACTCGGGTGGAAATGCCGCATGATGGTCGCTGATGATTTGGCCCTCCATGTTAACTATTCCTTTTATGACCTTTCTTATATAAAATAACTTCCCAGCACACTGGCACGTTTACGTCGTTGATGGTAATGTTCAAATGTGTTGAAAATTAAATGATGATCTTCAGTATTACTGGAAGAGATTGCCTTTGCGAGGAAGACTATTTATTCCGTTAAACGGCGTTAACAATGATGCGTCACCGATAGTTCACCGTATTATAGTATGTGATTCCGTGATGCGCAGTAGTGTCTGTTCGATGTGGTCTCAAGGAAGTGTATAACAGCACCCCGTCACGCTGTTTATATACCTGTGTACAGGATGGTATATATCGATAACAGGTCAATTATCCCTTGTATCTATAAGATCTTTAAAAGTGTCAAAAGAGATTTTATTTTTCTTGTAAATTGATTGTGCTCTTTGGAATATCATTTATTTGTTAATACGTTTGGCAAACAAACACTCACAGAGAAAGAGCTCGAGATTAAACTCCAATTACTGTGACGCGCCAGGCTACCTGTGTTCGATTTACCTGTTTTGTAATAACACTAATTCGACGTAAACATGCGAAAGGTGAAGGACCTCTGTATCGGGAGCCAAGTCAGTTACCTACACTTACTAACTGTTCAACCTTTTGAAAAATCCACAGAAAACAATTTTGTGTTAGCGTCTCATTTCATGTCTGACCAGAGCCGTGCCTGCCCACTATTATCGTCCGTATTAGGGGAGATCGTCTCGATAAATAAGTTCATTATCATATGTGATTATACCTGAAGCTTGTAAAATTACACCAAATATAGTATTGACGCTTTATTAATGTACAATAACTCGCACAAAAATTGAAATGCTTTCCATGCTTGAGTACACATACGCAATTTTTAATAAGTTTAAATTGTCGTAGGCGTTCAATATACATGTATATCCATTAAGGTATCCCAATTTGAAGTATTTCCAGCTATTTTATTTTTATGATATTAATGTCATTTACATGTACTTCGTGTATTATATCAGCTAATTATTAACGGGAACATTTATACAACTAAAAATTTCAGATATAATCAAATACGCATTTTTTATGCCGATTCTTATCTAAGTTATTGATATTTGAGTAAACATGAAAATAATAACCCTTAAACTGTCAGTCAAATGAAATGTAATTTGATTATCTATATATATGAAGGAAAGACATCGGGATTCAAACGTTAATATGGGACATGTGTATTAAATATTTGGCTAACCTGATTTAATCAACATGATGCACATCTTAGAAATGGATGGGTTTTCTCCCAGTGAATCAGAAATTGTTTGAAATATATATATATAAACTGCTAATCTACTATACTTCACTTCACGTTTAATTGAATATTTCATGTTTAAATCTACATTACTAAGTACATACAATGTAACTTATCTTAAAAATTGTTAACATGAAATTTAGAAATGTTTTAGTTGGCGCGATCTGAACGTGTGATATAGAGGACGTTATGTCAGGTATTCCGGGTTTGATGGTAAGTATCATCAGAACGGACTTGATGATGGACTATCTCCGACGGGAACTCCAACAAACATGGCACTGGTACAATAAACTCAGTATCAACATAACGGACTTGATGATGGACTATCTCTGACGGGAACTCCAACAAACATGGCACTGGTACAATAAACTCAGTATCAACATAACGGACTTGATGATGGACTATCTTTGACGGAAACTCCAACAAATATGGCACTGGTACAATAAACTCAGTATCAACATAACGGACCTGATGATGGACTATCTTTGACGGGAACTCCAACAAACATGGCACTGGTACAATAAACTCAGTATCAACATAACGGACTTGATGATGGACTATCTTTGACGGGAACTCCAACAAACATGGCACTGGTACAATAAACTCAGTATCAACATAACGGACTTGATGATGGACTATCTTTGACGGGAACTCCAACAAACATGGCACTGGTACAATAAACTCAGTATCAACATAACGGACCTGATGATGGACTATCTTTGACGGGAACTCCAACAAACATGGCACTGGTACAATAAACTCAGTGTCAACATAACGGACTTGATGATGGACTATCTTTGACGGGAACTCCAACAAACATGGCACTGGTACAATAAACTCAGTATCAACATAACGGACTTGATGATGGACTATCTTTGACGGGAACTCCAACAAACATGGCACTGGTACAATAAACTCAGTATCAACATAACGGACTTGATGATGGACTTTCTCTGACGGGAACTCCAACAAATATGGCACTGGTACAATAAACTCAGTATCAACATAAATATATTACTACAGACAGGATAGCGCCTCACTAGGGGAGTTATGAACATATCTACTTCGTAATTACCTCATTCTAAGTATATATATTAGCGATTTGATTATTGAACAACACATATATCTAGGTACATATAAAGGTGGTTCACTTCCATACTCACGTCCTCGTGTCTTTTATATCTGTATTACTACATGCAATCTGCTGAAGTCTGTTTCTATCACTATTACTAGCTAAACTAGTTGCACCAATAAACTGCTATTATCCTTTTCATTTCATAAATACTACCATGTGAACCGAAAAGGATTAAGCATATCGAGATAAGAAATTCAATAAAAACTTATTTTAAGTTTGTGAACTTGAAGTTCATGCAAATTAAAGTACCACTTACACATGCCATGTGAGTTCCCATTAGCATTTAATGTCATACCATAGATAGAAATTCAAGGCATAAATATGTTATTAGCGCATAAAACTGTTTATTACATTTTTTCAAAAAACTACCCGGGGTCATTATTCTACGTAGCAAAAGTTGTTCGTGGTTTTTCAAGTATTTTAAGGCCTCTTTCGAAATATAATAAAAATGAAAATGCAATTGTTTGTAGTTTAATATCAAATATATTTCGCTTATATGGCAGATTTTTCTGAATTTTCACTCGAGCTACGCACTCGTGAAAATATAAAAAAACAAATCTACCATACTCATGGACTATATTTGATATTGAACGGCAAACCATTGAATATCCTCTATGTATTGCTCTTTATCCTTTATCATACGTACATGTAGCTACAAATATGAAAAGCCAGTATTTGAGTTCTCTATCGACGCAAAAGAAACAATCCTTCTTAGTGTAATGTTAAAGTCGACGTTTTGACTGTGAGAATTTAGCATTGTAGCGAGGATCGATAAATGCCCTGCAGATGTAGGTAAATATTAATAGTTTTAGTAAGAGGTTACTGACCAGGTACCGTAAGTTAACTCGGGAACATTGTAAATACAGCCATTTAAACCGTACATTGTGGGTGGTTGCCGTACTGGTAGTAGAAATCGATGGGATGTTCTGAGCGACTTCATAATTAATCTAAATAACGACTTGGCTGGCTTGAATAGATATCAAATTCATAAGTAAGCAATTAGAGAGATTAAAATCATATTTGAGGCCCACCAGTATAACCCGCAGAGATACTTAAAACCAATAGGTTTAACTTTTTATGTTTTCTGTTGAATTGTGATTTATCTAAATAGTGTTGCAAACATATAAAAGCAACAGGGAAAATGTTTTAAATGTCCAAGAAGATATTCTGAACTACAAATGACGACATCTTAATAGTAATAAGTTCAACGGTCCATGGTATATTGAACCAACTCAATGATATTGTGTATCGATATTTCCTTCAACATATCGATGACTTTAGCAGTGGTCACTCACCTGTAAATGTTAAGGTAGCATTAATATCTTTGTCCTACTATATACAGTGTCAATAAATCTATGATACAGTGTCAATATGTATATTGTGCGTGGTCGATAAATACCTTCATGTAGCCAAATTATAAACTTAAATTTTTGTCTAACATTTTTACTACGTGGGATATTGTTATTACATACATATTGTAAATGAAGTAGCATTATCTATTTTAAAATTTACTTTTCTGTTTTCAGTATCATCTATAAATGCATGTTGAGGAAGGGTAGTTTGAGCTGAAAACTAAAATTTCCTAATACTACACATGTGTTATAGAACAAACTAAATGTTTAAGTAAATCATGTTTTCTTCAAAATATTTCATGGCATATTTCTTAATTTACGAAAGTTATACGGTGTATAGAGTAGTATACGTTTATCAATACCCTTTACCTGGAACGATGTCATGTGGCATTGACATCAAGTAAACCAATAATGAAAGGAGCTGTCATATATATTACCAAACAATTGTTTCGTCAAACAGACATCGCAATTTGTAAGATTCCCCATATCCTAATTAGATATCGTATGCAGTCATGAGTTTTAACTACGTTTGTATAACTGGCTGGCTAGGAATACATGTTGGATAGTAGTATTAGATAGCTGACTACATTGTAGAAGGTTAATGAGATAAAAACCTGTATTTCAATCTCAATTAAAATCCAAACTGTCAATCCATTATATGGTTTAATATTCCACTTAAGATTTACTAAACAGGTTAAGCAACAGACACAAAATCACGGAATCTGAACTAAGAGGTAAGTAACAGGTGTCTTTCAAAGGAATTCAGTCTCGGATATGTGCACAGTTAATGATTGTATTCTCGATAACAACTTAAGGCGTCCACCATTATTAATAATATATCACTCGCATCATAACTCATAACTCAGTTAATTTGGCAGGTCGTCTATTGTGTTGTTATTTTGACTTTCCATGTCAGATTCTGAGTTTGTGTTACACTCTGACGAGTTGCCGTCATCAATTGACAAGGAAACATCGTCACTCATATCCGTTTGTCCTCGGTCCCCTTCTGCTTCCACGTCGGTATCATCGGGAAGACGGAGAAAACATAAATCCTGAATCACTTGATGTAGTGTATCTGATCCCCTTGGAAGGTCTCCTTTACTTTTTGTTTCAATTTTCATCCAATCGTTTTGATCGGCAAAGCAAAATGCATCTGTGAAGAAGATTTCTTCAAGAATAGCCTTTTTGAATTGTTCATGGTTTCTTTGAAGGACTCTGTCTTTCACGAGTGTCGTCTCCGTCTCCAATCGCTGGAAACCGAGCTCCACGGCAATGTCCATCTCACGGACATACGTGTAGCCTCTAGGTCGGAAGGTCATTTCGTTACTTAGATAAATACCACGTCGTTACAAATTACTGAACGTAGATGGACAAATGACAACCATCATCACGTATCCATCATTTTCTCAATCTAAGAGGTAGTGTATTCCTCGATATATTTGACGATAATTCAGCAACATCTGACCACCTCGTGAGCGTTCCCGGTTATTCTGTGGTCGGGCACGACCTCGGTGGTTTCCAATGATAATATTTAGGGATTTGGTCCTCTATCTGATTAAAAGTTCTATAGATTGCATTCATATAAATGTTTAATCTAAGGTTTAATGTAAATACTACACCAAATTAATGGTTAAAGGTCTTCTATTGGAGTTAGTGAAAGTTGGCCAGGTGCTGTATTGATGTGAATAAAGTGGTAATGGGCTATCACAACATGCCAGTTTAATTCCTGTAATACCATATTATTAACTGGAATAAAATGAGATCGATTTCTATAAACTCAGCGTTTTAGTTCAAAATTATCTCTATCCACTTTGACTAAAGTAAACATTGATTCTACGAGTACAACTCACAAACTGTATATCATGGAAAGCGTTATAGAATGTACATGTAAACCTGGTCACAAATACTAGTCTAATACGAAAACTTAATTCTTTCATATCTACTTAACATTTTAGGTTGCTCGAGTAATAGGGATAAACTATATTTGTATTTTTATCATTTCATTGAACTTTTTTGTAGACTGACTTTCTTTTCTTTAATAGTGTTGCAGCACAATTTGTTATAATAATAAATGTTAAAATGCCATACGAAGATGACAAGGCTGTGTTTAAAATCTTCAAATTCTAAAGAGAACATGCAACATTCAATGCGTGTATTATAATGTTGATTGATATACTTTTACTAGGGTACTGGTGTTTACCTTGTTTTAGTGATATCAACTTCCCGAGAATTCCAGTTTATCTCTATCGAATCTGTGTAACACGACAATCATTGTGACTGCACCTGGTAAAAAAAGGAAGGACTGTCGTGCGTTTACTTCAAGGAAGGTCAAGTGTATAATTACAAGATCAACAGTCTGCGTTACAAAGGACACACTGTGAAGACGTGTTCTCTTTTACGGACATCATAAGTATATGTATTTGACTTGTTTAAAGTCAAATATTTTAGCCACTTTGTCAATTATCCAATACGGTAGTGTGTACTCCTACATTGTTTGCTTTCTTGTTAGACCCTCTCACTCCGATCCATGATAGTTCAAGCCTCCCGGAAGAGAAGCTTCGACAGGTTATGGCTACCCTTATCCAGCTTGTTCCATGTTCACAGGATTTAAGCTATTACGTACTGATTAACTTGGTAATAGTCCTAAAAAGTGACTTTAGTTTCAAAACAATTTTGGAGGTCGTGAATGTTTGCACGTAACTTATATAACGTAACCTTGAAACATTAACAAAATAAGGATTTCGATTGTTAAGGTCATTGGGCTCAACTGTTTAACTAAATGTTTGTTTAAACATGAAGGAGGTATGCTATAGGCCGTTCTCCGTTATGTGTACATTGTTGATTAACATTTGACGTCATCAATATTTTCAAACACTTGATCATATCGTATATCTTCGTCAAATAAGTACATGTATGTGTTTGTGATAATGTTATTGACACTCAATAATACCGTAGTTTCTGTCTGTAAGTAATGACATATAGATATTTTGTAGTCAACGTCTGTAGTGTCAACAGAATATCGGAAATAATTAATATTTGTATCTCGAGATAGTTCGAGATAAACTCGAATGTAAACACATGTTTAGCATGTCAAACATCTACAAAAACGAAATGAATTGCAGTTCGGCTGTTCTACATTAGATACAAAATGTTTGACTATGGTCGACTATATAACTTTTTATTTTGTAATGTTCGGCCAACGTTCCTCCTTTTGTTCTCCGTTTTCTTTCTTTAATATCAGTTGTCCATTTGCGTCCCTGACAATCTCTTTCCATATAATTCGATAATACAGCTACTTACATTTCTTGCATCAAAAATCTCTGTTCTAGTTGGGGTACGAAATCATAACATATAAACACTAATGAGCATACTCAGAAACGTCCTTCTATTGTTAGTTTGTTTGCCAGCAGTCGACATCGATCACAAAATCACAATACCTAGATCAGGCTTGGGGGGGGGGGGGGGGGTGATATGAACAAAGGAAAGATTTATATGGAGACCCTTATAATAGTTTTTTCTTGATCATTTTTCTTGAACATTTTTTCAACAAAAAACTCCTAAATGCACGTCAATAGTCTGCATTGCCAATGAGTTTTGACGTTACTGCTCGCGCTGGCATTTCGCTGTCATTGGATGGCCGTCTTCCTCTAAATATAGACATCCAATGACGGCGAAAAGTCAGCGCATGCAGTGGTGTCAAAACTCATTTGCTATGCAAAAGTGGCAGACATGCCGACGAAAACTTTGAGACACGGACATTTTGCGTGTATTTGGAGGAAATCAAGATTATTTCTACAGAAGGAGGATACATTTGGCGTGCATTTAGGAGGTTTTTAAGATAAAAAATATCCATCTTTCCAACGGTACAAAGCTAAAAACATTTTGATGCAAGAAATTGTAGGTGGGGTCGATCTTACGACCTCGAAAGCTTTCCACTATCAAGCCTTGATGACCATTGAGGGGGAATTTTCATCCAAAATTGATCTAACCCCCCCCCCCCCAAAGTGTAAAGTTACTCTAAACACCCTAGTTTAGGTCCAAAACTAACTGTAACAAATTCTCAGGTCCCTGTGGTTTTATTCTCTTGAATGCAAGGGTCCCAAGTAAATCTTTCCTTTGTTCATACACACTTAACACTCTTCAACAGAATTCATAACTGTTGAGTATCCAGCGATTTATCTTTTGAGTCATACACAATTAAATTCAAATTAAATTAAAACACATTTTTATTAACATATCGAGTTTAAACATGTAAGACATTATACAGCATACAATTAAATCCCTTTGTAACAAAAGGCTATGTCAAAACGTGTAATATTTTACCATATAGTAGTATAACACGTTGATTTATCTGTGTATTGATATTGCTTACTCCCCGCGAAAAAATAATGATTGTATATACATAATACAACATCTACACCTCGCATTACTTCTTGTCGTGTTCAGAGCCATATTCATATATCTGACAAGAAAATAAATTTGAAAAAAAACAATGTTTTTAACCCATTGACAAAAATTTTGTTTTTGGAAAAAGTGACATACATCCTGGTGTTTTCATTTTCATTTCAAACTAAATTGTTCAAAGTAATTAAAAGCAAGAGATTTTCTACCAATATTTGTTAAACTAATAGCGCCTGAGTTTTCATCAAATAGTACATTGGCACTTCACATACGTCAAGTAAATAAATCATGAAATATTAAAACTATTCTACTTTTAAATGTATCATGTTTTTATAATAACCATGCTAGTACCATTTTCAGACTCCTACACCGGCTGTTAATTGTACATAGCTGTATATAATGCAACAATGATTACCAGTAAAAATGTAAATTAAAGCAATGAAGCTGCTATCACCGGTGTAGAAAAACAATGGCATAAAACATTAACAATTCAAGTTTTAACATTTGGCTGTAATCATTTAGAGTTCCTGATATTGTTTGTCTAATCCAGCATTGTAATGCATCTCGACCTTCTTCCAAAGAAAATCACCAATATATTCTATACTTTCAATAACAATTTACCAATATTAATATATATCACAACATTCCATATCTATACCGTGAATTTTATAACATGTGGTTAGTCCAACTTCATCACTGTCGTACTGTCCTGTCCGTCTCTGGTAAGCTTTCATTTTCTCCTGTGTCATCCAGTGCGTCTCATACAACCTGTGTCACCCAGTGCGTCTCACACAACCTGTGTCACCCAGTGCGTCTCACACAACCTGTGCCGACCAGTGCGTCTCACACAACCTGTGTCGACCAGTGCGTCTCACGCAACCTGTGTCGACCAGTGCGTCTCACACAACCTGTGTCGACCAGTGCGTCTCACCCAACCTGTGCCGACCAGTGCGTCTCACACAACCTGTGTCGACCAGTGCGTCTCACACAACCTGTGTCGACCAGTGCGTCTCACGCAACCTGTGCCGACCAGTGCGTCTCACACAACCTGTGTCGACCAGTGCGTCTCAGACATTCCTTTCCTTAGACCAATTGTAATCAGCCTATTATCAAATCCTTACGATGAAAGACAAAGTCATTCATTTCCATTTTTATCCCACTCCGAGCTTTCTGTGGCCCTGAAAAGTCTTTCGGTAAGATTTTGCAAGAAATGCATGGTCAGAATATATCTTCCATCAGTTTTTATTTTCCGGCTAGCACCTCACAAAAAGATATTAAAGAATATCGGTGATAACTATTCAAGGCAACTGGTTGTTCATACACGTATAATTTCGTTTGCGTATTTGCTCCTGGAACCTTACAGTATGTGGCTGTTCACTCGCAGACTTCGTTCTGTGTTTCCGCCGGTTTTCTCCGACATCGTTTCCGTTTGAATGAAAGTCCTGCATGACCTTCTGGAACAGGTTCGATCCTTTCGGGAGATCTCCTCGGGTGACGTTCTCCAACGTCCTAAAGGCGAGTCTTCTAGTTTCACCTATGTCATCTTGTTCAAACAGTAACTGATCATCTAAAGCATTCTGGAATTTCGTATGTTCGAATTCCAGTAAAGAATTGTTGATAAGATAAGACTCTCTACGGCCCTGGCCAGGGAACTTTACTCGCTTCTCCATAAGTTTGTATTGGTACAAGTCTCAAGTTAACGATAGAATTCCGTATTTCGACTTTGCCCTAGAATGTATTCGATGCGTAGAATTATGTGTTAATAAGGAATAAGAAGGCCAAGGATCAAAATAGATCGATCCTTGTAAATGATCGGCTAGCGATTCGTCCAGCAGTTGAATCAGTTTGTAAGTGAGACCTATCGCGGCCTGTATTTATATTGACCTGAGAATATGTCTAGGTAAGGCGTACTGACCGTAAGGTGACATGTAAACACAGCACACAAAGGCAGGAAATTCTTCAAGTGTACTCAATATTGGTTCACTTCCCTTTCGTGTAATCCACGTCAACAAATACTCTTCAAACAAAGGCTGGTAGTCGACAACCGGACAAACACAAAGGAGCCAACAAACCTGGAGCCTAATGAAGTGGCAAGATTTAAACGGATGCGGTCAGGTCGGCCAATGATTTTAACGGGACGAATTATGTCTTTGTTACATTTGAAAGTTTTCCTTTTTTGACAGATCTGATAAGAGTATGATGATGTTTGGATGTAAAGGAACACATTGTGTCGGTTTTTACCAACTTACGTCATTTGAAATCAAAACCACCAAGTTATGTTAGTCATCATCAGAAATACGACTGTATGCATACGAAATCATCATAAAATCATGGTGTTTTGTTTGTATCTATTATTTCATTTAATTTTACTAAAATTCTGATGATCAATTTTAACTATATCTAAGATATAACAACAGGTAATTGTGGAATATAGCAATCACAGGATCATTAACACTTGACACCAATACGAGATTGTATTCTAGTGGTCTCTGTGTACTACCTGACGTAGGTGACTGACCCTAAACTGCTTTCAATAGAGCCATTGTACTACTTGTTACTGCGCATTAAAATACAGGATAAACGTAAATGTCACCGATCACTAGGGCATTTTAACTTTCAAATTGAACGTGAGTCACAAATGCGATGAAACAAAACTTTTACTGAATCTAAATTTATTTATTTATTAAACAAAAGGAACTGTACAAAATGTAAAATATATTTACGTCGCTTTCAAAACGGTAGTTGTTATTTCATGGTATACGAAGGGAGTCCATGTAGTTGTAAGTTATCGACAGCAAAAAAAAATCCCGATTTCAACAAAAACTTTTTGACAGACGATAAGTAAAACTGTATCCCATATTGGACTGATTTGATAGCTTACACATTTTAATATATTCCTAACTTGACATTTAAGTACATGTATGTAGCGAAGACTAAGTTTTATGTATAAAGCAGTTATGACCTAAAACACGTTGTGAGAATTTTTATACAAGTACAACCGCATTTCATCAAATATCAAATCATAAAAAAGAAAAACCTCCCAATCTATCCAAAAGCTACACAAAGTCTCTCCTTATCCAGTATATAACGTTAATATCCGATAATACTTTAGTGATACAGTTTAGGCAAAAAGTTCACCGAATACGTTCACCAGAACTAAATCGTTTTGGGGGGAGTGGGGTCGGGCATAATACCGCAGCGTCAACAAAACCATAATCCGGACTCAAAATCGATTAAACACGGGGAAAATATCACCAAAGGATATCAAATTAGACCAGATGTTCCGGAAGAGTAAGCGTATACGTAGGTCAAATCAACGTAAATGACACGTCCTCAGAGTGACAACAGAGACATCATTCTCAATAACAGCAAGTACGCATACTATTTAGTATATTAAAAAACCGCCACCTCCATATAAAATATATCACGAGAGGGGATACTATTTGGATATGAGTGCGCAGCACAATTTAAATTATATAACATATTACCCACACGAATAAAATATATTTGGTTTCACTGAAGATACTGTTAAATATTCTGTATATTACATTTTTTTAGCAAAATCCACTGGGCAGCTTTCAATTTTCCTCATTGTCGTTTGTAAACAGTGTTTTCATTGGTCAAATCAGAAAAAGCGATATTTTTCACAAGTGAATAATGTTTTATTTCTCATTAATGAAACTTTTAATATTTCATTGGTAAAAATGTAATAATACACAATTATCGACCTTTGTTTAGGTGAATACGAGGATTTATCAATCTGAGAAACTAAAAAAAGGTCGACAACTCTTTTATTGTATGATATTTGTCTCCGTTAATACCTTTCGCATTTTTCTTTTGGATTTCGAAGTAGATCTAAACCTTCCTCAGAACTTCAGCCTGATCGTTTACCGGCATCTGTCGGAAGTCCGTTTCTGTGCTCTTTTCTGCCTCAAAACATCGGAGGACAGTATTGATGTTTCTGTTGCTATTCTAGTATTCTTGGCATCCTTTTCGTTTAACAGCCTAGCTACATCCTCCTCAGAAATACTTCCGGATCTTGTTTAGTTTATAATAACACAGATGAAGCGTCTATGTCGTCTGCCATATCTACATTATACGGAGTAAAGTTTTATTAACATCTGATTGGTCAATATTCCACAGTAGGTGTTTTTTATTCAGTTATTAGCCTGCGAGGCTCGCAGCGGGTTTTTTGGATTTCAATATTAACCTCTCGTTCAGACTTTGTAGAAGTGAAGATTCTAACGACAGTAAGACAGTCTGTTTTTTCCATCTGCACCATGCCAGAAAGATACATGATCATCCTTGGAGTTTGTGGGGTCGTGTTAAAATGTCATCGTTGTCATTGATAATGCCTTTTCCTTCGCGTAGGACAACTATCGAGGACTTAATATGTTTAATGACTTACACTTAACGAATTTATTTCCTTTTCTCGAGCTTCGTACAAAGGAAGCTTCCTCTAGACTGACAATAATCGTCGCCAAGTATCACATATGTAAAAGATCGCTATCTTTCAGTCAACTTTACAATGGACTATTATCGTTGGTCATCATGACGATCGCATGTATTGCCTTATTTTACTGATAGTACGTACGTATGGTAATTACTAAATATTTTTGACATTCGTTGGTATATATTTGCAATTTTCCTTGTACAAATTAAAATTGTCGATACAGGGTTCTTACGTCAGTGTAAATCCAGGCAGAGAACAGCCACTAGTTGACGATGGAGCAGTGCAATCTCCAACGCTACGTTCATGACGTAAAAAGATGACGACGTCACAATGTTCCAGTGTATGTTATTGGTAACATATTGGACACAATAGAATCATTTTGTCCTTGTGAAAATGTAGATATTGATAGTGTGAAGAAATCAAACTTTGTTAATATTCATGAAAGGTTACGGTAAAGGTTGGTTATCGTGATTTTATGTAATTATCACTTGCTGTTTATACTGATCGTATGCTTGTGTTATTTACTGTTTATACTGATCGTATGCTGGTGTTATTTACTGTTTATATTGATCGTATGCTGGTGTTATTTACTGTTTATATTGATCGAATGCTGGTGTTATTTACTGTTTATACTGATCGTATGCTGGTGTTATTTACTGTTTATATTGATCGTATGCTGGTGTTATTTACTGTTTATATTGATCGTATGCTGGTGTTATTTACTGTTTATATTGATCGTATGCTGGTGTTATTTACTGTTTATATTGTTCGAATGCTGTTGATATTTACTTTTTTATATTGATCGTATTGTAGTGTTTCTTGACAATTTGATGCATATTTTGCATTGCTTTCCCGAATTTTGATGCATATTTTGCAAAGTTTTCGACATTTTATCACAATGTTAATTGTGTGTAATCCCAACCGGTTTTTACGACCAGGCATTTCTCTCTAACTCTGTTGTGGCGGTGGCAAGCACTGGCATTCTGCTGGGGTTGCCATTTGGCTGAGTTTCTCTTGGACAACAGATTGCTGATAGAATTTTATGAAGTTTAACTTTAATTTGATATCAAATATCATTATCGATTGGTATCGGTTATGAGTTGGGGGGGGGGGGTGCTGTTCCCAGTTTCCTCCTCAACTTCTAAGCTTTCACGTGGTTTAGGTCATTGGTCATCATTCGCCAAAATAATCAACAAGGATATGTCAGTTAAGTAACTAAAGTTAAGTAGAAAGTACATTGTTGTTAGTTATTATGTTTCAGTTGTCTTCGATTTGATAATTGCCGTTTATATTGATCGTATGCTGTTGATATTTGCGGTTTATATTTATCGTATCTTCTTGTTATTCATGGTTTCAACCAGCATCTATATATAGATTTGAAATTATACAGAACTTTTGGATTCCTACCTTTTGGCCCCTAGCATCACTGAAGAGTCCTAGGAGGACGAAACAGCTGTATGATGCAGTTTAAATTCATTTTTTTAGCATACTGTATCTATAACTAAATTTAAGAGGTGCAGCATATGTATGTGTTACTTGATATCTATATACAGTTTGTTCGTCAGCAGCTGACATCTATCACGGAAATCTCGATATTCATAGTAAGCCCTAGAATAACGAATTAACTGCGACATGTAAACCAAAGGATGGAGAAGCAGCTATATAACTATCAATAAATGGAAACTTCACGATCGAAAATCGAAATCATCACGTTTATCAGACAGCTTAGTAGGAGGCTTCCCGTGTTGGTCATCGTTTAAGTAAAGATCGAGGTAAGAAGCTGGTGAAGGAGAGTATGTTGTGTCTTCAATCTCAAGTATAGACAACACATCGGCGATTTATCTGAAACGGAATTTGAAAGATTTGGCAAGGGTTCTGTTACCCGTCCTGATCAGCCCTTCGACAAATTCAGCCTCGTATGAACACAAAACCAAGTCAGCCAAAAGTAGGGCACAGTTAGTTCCCATTGGAATGACAACAGTCTGTTGGAAAATCAATACAGATACTGTTGACCAGGAATCATTCGTACTTTATCTTTCTCAGTATATTTCATCCAAGCATTTAATGTGTTTTTAAGCATGATCCAAGATAGCTCACAACCATGTATTTGTATCGCCGTCTATCTTTCTTTGAAAAGAATGCTCTCATAATGAAAGACCGGAGACGCTCTTTCAGTTTTGTATGTGGTATGATATTGAACAGGATGGAAAAATCAAATGCTTTGATTGACGAAACATTTTTGAGAAGGAAGTGCTTAAGACTGATCAGAAGATCTTTCGAGTTTTGCAAAATCCACATCCCGTTAATGCCACTCCTTGAGTATACGGTATCACAACAAAACTAAAGCCCTGGTTTATCGGTACTAAGAATGGTAGTATGCAGTTTTGATAATGGCTTGGTTGAGCAATGAGAAGAGCCTGCGATAAAACATGGCTTATAAGGATCCTTGTGCAGTTTAGGTATCCAATATAGCCGAGGTAAGTCAGTGTCTTTATTATTAATAGGTATTTTGAATGATTGTAATACTGATGTATGGTTAGAAGTATTTCATTTTTCGAAAAGCCGGTCAATGTGTAAGTAGGGTTCCCTTGGTTATCTAGCAGGTCAAATTCTTTTTGCAAACAATGAATGTAATAGTGTTTGCAAACCAGGATCAGGTAACATGAAGATACCTTGTCTGCAGACACAACCACATATTTATCATGCAGGTCGTTGAGTGTTGTTCGAACATCGGGCTCAAGAAATATCGACATGGGTTATTTTTTATTTTGTATCGCAAACTGCTAATTCTTTTCTGGATAGAGGACCTGATAGATTTAACCCACTCTGAAAGTGAATCCAATTCAACAGCCCATTGCCTGGCGTAATCTTCCACATAGTCCATAAACTCTTGAAATTCACATTCAATTTGATGGATGGAGTCTCGCGATACTTTGGACCTTTCATGAAAAGCTCCCGTAGCTTTATGTGGGGATATTATTCAGATTGCATTTGATATGTGGCCAGCTGAGCCATAGCAATATAGGGATGAAGGACATTAACATGCTGAAGGAGGGGTCATTCTAAGGTCATCTATGTTCAACTGTTGCAGTGTTTACTTGTAAATGAAAAGATTAGATGCAATAGGTGCAGAATAACCTTTTATATCGGAAGTATGGTGGTATGTTAGCTTGAACAGACATTTGATGTACGATATTGCTGATGTTAATGGCATCGATGCCCTTGTTGGCACCGGCATTTAATTTTACTTATAAATTTATAGATTAAAGGGATTCACGCACCTGACCCTTCTGCTTCTACATTAGTAAAGAAATTTTAGATTCCCACCTTTTGGCCCTAGTATCACTGAAGAGTCCTTGGAGGACGAAACAGCCGTATGATGCAGTTTGATTAATTTTTTAGCATACTGTATCGATTGCTTATTTGATTGAAAAGGTGTAGCATGTGTGTTACGTCATCCTTTAAAATTCCATATTGTTGTTTCACCCCGTCTCATCACTGGACCGTCCACGTTTAGGTTCCACGGATTGAAATTGTCTGTAATAGCTTCATGATCTCCTGCAGCGCACTGGATCCTGCTGGCAGTAACCACGTCCAATTTCCTGAGTCGTTTTAGCAATCAACTTACGGTTGTCGGTGCAGGTGCTTTTTCATAAACTTAATTGGTATTTAACGTATTTTGAAACTTTCAGGACTCAAATTGCAGCAAAGGGTCGCCGAAGGGGGTCGTCTTTGGGAGGACTCCCTTGGGGTATAATGTTGAGTACCCAATACTCGTGTTTACAAACCCACTGTTAACATCATTAGGTCGGGTACCCCGCCCCTCCCACGGGTATCAGGTCATGTACCCCGCCCCTCCCACGGGTATTAAGTCAGGTACCCCGCCCCTCCCACAGGTATTAGGTCGGCTACCCCGCCCCTCCCACAGGTATCAGGTCAAGTACCCCACACCTCCCACGGGTATTAAGTCAGGTACCCCCCCCCCCCCCACGGGTATCAGGTCGGGTACCCCGCCCCTCCCACGGGTATCAGGTCGGGTATCCCGACCCTCCCACGGGTATCAAATGACAGGTACCGAAACGTCCGTCTGTTTACATGCATATGTCCATCATAAGCTCGCGTCACATGATACGTAAATATGCTAGCATTAAACGCTCAATGTGTATGTTATAACAGTGTTTGTCTTTACAGTGGGGATGGTCAGTTTATAGAGCACACACCGGTAAGCTGGTGATCCAGTGGCCATGGACGTCACATGTTTACACTGTTTTGTGGATTGATGACACATATTTACTATGTGTCTAGAACTATTTGACCTTAATAATTAATATCTCACATGGACAAACAAAACTGTTGGTGCCGGAAGATAGTATTTCAAATAAACAAAAAACAAAAAATTCTTGCTTTGCTTGCACAATTAAATCATCCTGTGTACACATGATAAATTGAAATCAAACAAATATCCTTGTTGGGGCATATTAGTGGTACAGGAGACTGGAGTGAGCACCCGGATGGTTCTAGAATCTAAAAGGAAGGTTAGCTAAAGTCGGACTTCACCAACGATTGTCAAACACCGTGACGAACCATCTTTGTCTTCTTAAAATGATATACTAAAACAAAAAGAGCACCTGTTTATATTACCATTAAAGAAGATTCCATTTTAAAACGTTATCTTTCATGTTCTGATGATGTCATTGATTGAGTTGAATAAAACTGCTGCCATGATTAACAAGACTTTGCTATCGATTGGACGTTGAGGTCACTCCCAAACACATCGCCATGGTAAAGGGTATGACCGCTGCACATCGCCATGGTAAAGGGTATGACCGTTGCACATCGCCATGGTAAAGGGTATGACCGCTGCACATCGCCATGGTAAAGGGTATGACCGCAGCACATCGCCATGGTAAAGGGTATGACCGCTGCACGTCGCCATGGTAAAGGGTATGACCGCTGCACATCGCCATGGTAAAGGGTATGACCGCTACACGTCGCCATGGTAAAGGGTATGGCCGCTGCACATCGCCATGGTAAAGGGTATGACCGCTGCACATCGCCATGGTAAAGGGTATGACCGCTGCACATCGCCATGGTAAAGGGTATGACCGCTGCACATCGCCATGGTAAAGGGTATGACCGCTACACGTCGGCATGGTAAAGGGTATGACCGCTGCACATCGCCATGGTAAAGGGTATGACCGCTGCACATCGCCATGGTAAAGGGTATGACCGCTACACATCGCCATGGTAAAGGGTATGACCGCTGCACATCGCCATGGTAAAGGGTATGACCGCTACACATCGCCATGGTAAAGAGTATGACCGCTGCACATCGCCATGGTAAAGGGTATGACCGCTACACATCGCCATGGTAAAGGGTATGACCGCTGCACATCGCCATGGTAAAGGGTATGACCGCTACACATCGCCATGGTAAAGAGTATGACCGCTACACATCGCCATGGTAAAGAGTATGACCGCTACACATCGCCATGGTAAAGAGTATGACCGCTACACATCGCCATGGTAAAGAGTATGAGCGCTGCACGCGGGGTTATTATCATTATCCAAATAACTAATTATGAGTCCAGGTCGCTCGGTAATGACTGTCGTAGCGGATCGCCGCACACGGGACAGGTAAAACTCTGGTACGTTATTTGGTATGTTATTTACCTGTTCTGTTACCTTGGAGTTAAAACCGCACTTGACTGTCTCATGATCACTTTAATACTGTTTACTGTAATATAGTTTTTGGACAAGAGGGTTCCATATTTTTTTCATTCCGTAATATTTATCGACCAATTGTACCAAATCGTGCGATAAGAATCGCACACATAAACGCACGATCTTTAGATCGCCCAGTTGTGCGCACCATGGGGAAACGATGTGTGAACGAGGGGTGCACGATGTATGCACGATGCATGTACACAGTTTTTGGTGTGTTGTGCGTTACCACAAATGTAGCATTGCCGTACACTGAGTCGGAACAATGTACCATTGCCATACACTGAAACAGAACGTTGTACCATTGCCGTACACTGAAACAAATCATTGTAGAATTGCCGTACACTGAAACAGAACATTGTACCATTGCCGTACACTGAAACAGAACATTTTACCATTGCCATACACCGAAACGGAACATTGTAACATTGCCGTACACTGAGTCAGAACATTGTACCATTGCCATACACTGAAACAGAACATTGTACCATTGCCGTACACTGAAACAGAACATTGTACCATTGTCGCAACCTGAAACAGAACATTGTACCATTGCCGTACACTGAAACAGAACACTGTACCATTGCCGTACACTGAAACAAATCATTGTAGATTTGCCGTACACTGAAACAGAACACTGTACCATTGCCGTACACTGAAACAGAACTTTGTATATTACTGCCGTACACTGAAACAGAACATTGCACCATTGCCGTACACTGAAACAGAATATTGTATCATTGCCGTACACTGAAACAGAATTATGTACCATTGGCGTACACTGAACAAATCATTGCAGATTTGTCGTACACTGAAACATTTATGTACAGGATTATGTCAATGACGTGTTAACATGCACGTGATTATGTCAATAACGTGTAAACATGTACTGGATTATGTCTAGGATGTGTACACATGTACGTGATTATGTCTATGATGTGTAAACATAGTCCGAATTATGTCAATGACATGTAAACATGTACTGGAGTATGTCTATGATATGTAAACATGTACGTGATTATGTCAATGACGTGTTAACATGCACGTGATTATGTCAATGACGTGTAAACATGTACTGGATTATGTCTAGGATGTGTACACATGTACGTGATTATGTCTTTGATGTGTAAACATAGTCCGAATTATGTCAATGACATGTAAACATGTACTGGAGTATGTCTATGATATGTAAACATGTACGTGATTATGTCAATGACGTGTAAACATGTACTGGAGTATGTCTATGATATTTAAACATGTACGTGATTATGTCTATGACGTGTTAACATGTACGTGATTATGTGAGACTATTATAACTTTCTGTTATAAAGACATACTGCCTTTCTCGTTATTCACACGCCCGTTCGACCCGAGGGAGTATTACCTTACCAGTACCTAGATGATGTATGGCTGAATTATATATCCAATCATACATTAACATAGATCTGGGTCATAAGTCCACACGTACTAGTTCGTCGCGCATGCGCATTGATTTTCACTAGGTCTATATCGCAGTCGATATCACCCTACTTTTAAGAGATACAATCAGGGAGGAAGTTTATGTATTTTCAAACCATAACTCACTGTGTATCAATTCATTGTTCCAGACCTTTAAATAGTTTTATATTCTCAAGAATATTTAAATAGCCATCAATTCGAAATGCACACAATTTGTATATCACTGTGAAATGATGTGTATATACGTGTATTGTATTAAGATGACATTTTCCGTGGCATCGAACCCCTTTATTTGACGTTTAAGTGATCATTTTAGCGATATAACATGTTCATACACATATAGTTCAGTCATTTTATGATTTTACCTCAAACTAATTGCAAAAGAATTTATTTTTGGTTTTTCATACAGGTTTTAGTATACATTACAGTACAGTCTACATTAATCAAAATTGGGGAAAATAGTTTTTTCTACCCCTAAAGAATCGGAAAAATATTAAGAAATTACTTGATGGACCATTTTTTAACCCAAATATCAACATCAGGTGTAATACAGGATAACTAAAAAGCATTGTATGTTTGTTGTACAACACAAAATCAATAACAAAACAGTTTGAATGGTTTTAGGAAAAAAAATATGACACCTTGAAAATCACTAAAATGTTGTTAATTTATCAATATTTCAGCTTGTGTTCGATTTTTAAGAAAGATTACTCAATCAATCAACGTCACTATTGATTCTTGTTTTATGAGAATGTATTCACATATAGTTTGCTTATTTGAATTTCAGAAAATGATATATTTAACTTACACGTTTTAAATTATATGGCTGCTCAAAGTTTGTCTGTTGGTCTGATTTGGAGCTGATTTTAAATAAAATTGAATGATTCATCGATTTATGTGAACAATATTTCATAAATACCTTCAGCATATGCTGAAATGTGCATTGAATTATTTTCTATGCAAGTTATTCTTAACAAAAAATAAAACATTTGACAAGATAACTCCATTATATTACTTGAAATTAGGTAGATGAAAACCACATTTGGTGCAAATTTGACTTGACAACTAAAATTGGCCAAGTCCACGTTTTTCAACAACAAAATTGTGAATATATTTCTTGTTTTTTGCTGGATTTTGAAATAATTTGGCAGTAATTACCACCATGACGTAGCCTTCTGGATAAAAGTAAGTTTTAATTTATGATTGATGTCAACTTTCAATAAATTGATTTTTCATATTCTGATAATGGAAATGAATGGTGGGATACTTAATTTTCAATGAAAATACTAAAGTAAAGAAATCTTTAACTTCAAATTAATCTCATGAAATCATAAGTTTTATGGTGGTTCCATTGGCAAAATATTTTATTCAAATCGGACAAGACATATTCGAAAAAATATGATTTATGTTGTTCATATTGATGGACTTTGCCATTTTTGTAGTGTTCAGGCAAAAATGCACGAATTGAAGTTTTTACCGTCAGTTATTGAATATACTTTTTGAGAGAACTTGCCAAAATTGTTTCTTAACAATATAAACAATACACAAAATAATATGAACTGATTGGAAGCATTTGCTTTTCTTTTTATCAAAATATTTGTTAGAGAGATACGGATATTGTTCATGTGGGCATGAAATAACACCAAATTAGTTCAACTGGTCAATTAGGAAGTGTCATATTATTTGTTTACATAAAAATATACCAATTCTTATTAATTAAAATTAGTTCAGATGTTTTGGTTTCAGCAACTAAGTGTAGATTAAGTTTGTTTAGAGTCAGATATTTTTATCTTTTCCATTCAAAATGAGCAAAAATGTCAATATTGTTAAATTAAACAAAAAAATAGCCATTTTGATAGTTGATATAATCGTTGATAGATTGCTTTTGGTTACAAATTTTGGTTATTCTGAGCTCTACTCAATTTGGTCTTCCTACACAATTTATTTCATATGTTAATTATTGTAAAATAGCTAAATATTTCACTTCAAAAACTGTCATATATGTAATTGTTCTTGTTTCTGGACCATAAAAATGGCTAAGAAATTAGTTTCCCAAATTTTGATCGATGTAGACTTTTTTTTCTGTTATTGTACAAATGATAACCATTCCAAAAACAAAAAAATAAATTCTTTTGCAATTAGTTTGAGGTAAGGCCTGTTTTTTTGCTAAAATGACTGGACTAATAGAGGATCATTTCAGTATTCATTAAAAACTGAATACAAAGTTATACAACATTAATCTTATTCTTTATTTTCAACATTATGGAAGAATATTTAAAATGTTTAATGTCTCTTTCATCCGCATTTTGATTTGTATTAAATAGGAGACAGGTAATCTATCCTTGGGTTGTATCTATCCATGGGTAGGTTATAAAGGGGGCTGGTAACCTATCCTTGGGTTGTATGTATCCACTGGTAGGTTATATAGGAGGCTGGTAACCTATACTTGGGTTGTATCTATCCATGGGTAGGTTATATAGGGGGCTGGTAACCTATCCTTGGGTTGTATCTATCCATGGGTAGGTTATATAGGGGGCAGGTAACCTATCCTTGGGTTGTATCTATCCATGGGTAGGTTATATAGGAGGCTGGTAACCTATCCTTGGGTTGTATCTATCCATGGGTAGGTTATATAGGGGGCTCGTAACCTATCCTTGGGTTGTATCTATCCATGGGTAGGTTATATAGGGGGCTGGTAACCTATCCTTTGGTTATATCTATCCATGGGTAGGTTATATAGGGGGCTGATAACCTATGCTTGGGTTGTATCTATCCGTGGGTAGGTTATATAGGGGGCTGGTAACCTATCTTTGGGTTGTATGTATCCATGGGTAGGTTATATAGGGGGCTGGTAACCTATACTTGGGTTGTATGTATCCATGGGTAGGTTATATAGGGGGCTGGTAACCTATACTTGGGTTGTATGTATCCATGGGTAGGTTATATTGGGGGCCGGTAACCTATCCTTGGGTTGTATGTATCCATGGGTAGGTTATATAGGGGGCTGGTAACCTATACTTGGGTTGTATCTATCCATGGGTAGGTTATATAGGAGGCTGGTAACCTATCCTTGGGTTGTATCTATCCAAGGGAAGGTTATATAGAAGACCTGTAGCCTATCCTTGGATTGTATCTATCCATGGGTAGGTTATATAGGAGGCTAGTAACCTATCCTTGGGTTGTATCTATCCATGGGTAGGTTATATAGAAGACCTGTAGCCTATCCTTGGGTTGTATCTATCCGTGGGTAGGTTATATAGGAGACTGGTAATCTATCCTTGGGTTGTATCTATCCATGGGTAGGTTATATAGGGGGCTGGTAACCTATCCTTGGGTTGTATATATCCATGGGTAGGTTATATAGGGGGCTGGTAACCTATCCTTGGGTTGTATCTATCCAAGGGAAGGTTATATAGGGGGCTGGTAACCTATCCTTGGGTTGTATCTATCCGTGGGTAGGTTATATTGGGGGCCGGTAACCTATCCTTGGGTTGTATGTATCCATGGGTAGGTTATATTGGGGGCCGGTAACCTATCCTTGGGTTGTATCTATCCATGGGTAGGTTATATAGGGGGCTGGTAACCTATACTTGGGTTGTATCTATCCATGGGTAGGTTATATTGGGGGCCGGAAACCTATCCTTGGGTTGTATGTATCCATGGGTAGGTTATATAGGGGGCTGGTAACCTATCCTTGGGTTGTATCTATCCGTGGGTAGGTTATATAGAAGACCTGTAGCCTATCCTTGGGTTGTATCTATCCGTGGGTAGGTTATATTGGGGGCCGGTAACCTATCCTTGGGTTGTATGTATCCATGGGTAGGTTATATAGGGGGCTGGTAACCTATCCTTGGGTTGTATATATCCATGGGTAGGTTATATTGGGGGCCGATAACCTATCCTTGGGTTGTATGTATCCATGGGTAGGTTATATAGGGGGCTGGTAACCTATCCTTGGGTTGTATATATCCATGGGTAGGTTATATTGGGGGCCGGTAACCTATCCTTGGGTTGTATGTATCCATGGGTAGGTTATATAGGGGGCTGGTAACCTATCCTTGGGTTGTATATATCCATGGGTAGGTTATATTGGGGGCCGGAAACCTATCCTTGGGTTGTATATATCCATGGGTAGGTTATATAGGGGGCTGGTAACCTATCCTTGGGTTGTATCTATCCATGGGTAGGTTATATAGGAGACTGGTAATCTATCCTTGGGTTGTATGTATCCATGGGTAGGTTATATTGGGGGCCGGAAACCTATCCTTGGGTTGTATGTATCCATGGGTAGGTTATATAGGAGACTGGTAACCTATCCTTGGGTTGTATCTATCCATGGGTAGGTTATATTGGGGGCCGGAAACCTATCCTTGGGTTGTATGTATCCATGGGTAGGTTATATAGGGGGCTGGTAACCTATCCTTGGGTTGTATCTATCCATGGGTAGGTTATATTGGGGGCCGGAAACCTATCCTTGGGTTGTATGTATCCATGGGTAGGTTATATTGGGGGCCGGTAACCTATCCTTGGGTTGTATCTATCCGTGGGTAGGTTATATAGGGGGCTGGTAACCTATCCTAGGGTTGTATCTATCCATGGAAAGGTTATATAGGGGGCTGGTAACCTATCCTTGGGTTGTATCTATCCGTGGGTAGGTTATATAGGGGGCTGGTAACATATCCTTGGGTTGTATCTATCCATGGGTAGGTTATATAGGGGGCTGGTAACCTATCCTTGGGTTGTATCTATCCATGGGTAGGTTATATAGGGGGCTGGTAACCTATCCTTGGGTTGTATCTATCCGTGGGTAGGTTATATAGGAGGCTGGTAACTTATACTTGGGATGTATGTATCCATGGGTAGGTTATATAGGGGGCCAGAAACCTATCCTTGGGTTGTATGAATCCATGGGTAGGTTATATAGGAGGCTGGTAACCTATCCGGGGGTTGTATCTATCCATGGGTAGGTTATATATGGGGCTGGTAACCTATCCTTGGGTTGTATCTATCCATGGGTAGGTTATATAGGGGGCTGGTAAACTATCCTTGGGTTGTATGTATCCATGGGTAGGTTATATAGAAGACGTGTAGCCTATCCTTGGGTTGTATGTATCCATGGGTAGGTTATATAGGAGACTGATAACCTATCCTTGGATTGTATGTATCCATGGGTAGGTTATATAGGGGGCTGGTAACCTATCCTTGGGTTGTATCTATCCGTGGGTAGGTTATATAGGGGGCTGGTAACCTATCCTTGGGTTGTATCTATCCGTGGGTAGGTTATATAGGAGGCTGGTAACTTATACTTGGGATGTATGTATCCATGGGTAGGTTATATAGGGGGCCGGTAACCTATCCTTGGGTTGTATGAATCCATGGGTAGGTTATATAGGAGGCTGGTAACCTATCCTTGGGTTGTATCTATCCATGGGTAGGCTATATACGAGACTGATAACCTATCCTTGGGTTGTATGTATCCATGGGTAGGTTATAAAGGAGACTGGTAACTTATCCTTGGGTTGTATCTATCCATGGGTAGGTTATATAGGGGGCTTGTAACCTATCCTTGGGTTGTATGTATCCATGGGTAGGTTATATAGAAGACGTGTAGCCTATCCTTTGGTTGTATCTATCCATGGGTAGGTTATATAGGAGACTGATAACCTATCCTTGGGTTGTATGTATCCATGGGTAGGTTATATAGGGGGCTTGTAACCTATCCTTTGGTTGTATGTATCCATGGGTAGGTTATATAGGGGGCTGGTAACCTATCCTTGGGTTGTATGTATCCATGGGTAGGTTATATACGAGACTGATAACCTATCCTTGGGTTGTATCTATCCAAGGGTAGGTTATATAGGGGGCTGGTAACCTATCCTTGGGTTGTATGTATCCACTGGTAGGTTATATATGAGACTGGTAGCCTATCCTTGGGTTGTATCTATCCCTGGGTAGGTTATATAGGGGGTTGGTAACCTATCCTTGGGTTGTATCTATCCAAGGGAAGGTTATATAGGGGGTTGGTAACCTATCCTTGGGTTTTATCTATCCATGGGTAGGTTATATAGGGGGCTGGTAACCTATCCTTGGGTTGTATCTATCCAAGGGAAGGTTATATAGGGGGTTGGTAACCTATCCTTGGGTTTTATCTATCCATGGGTAGGTTATATAGGGGGCTGGTAACCTATCTTTGGGTTGTATATATCCATGGGTAGGTTATATAGGAGACTGGTAATCTATCCTTGGGTTGTATCTATCCATGGGTAGGTTATATAGGGGGCCGGTAACCTATCCTTGGGTTGTATGTATCCATGGGTAGGTTATATTGGGGGCCGGTAACCTATCCTTGGGTTGTATGTATCAATGGGTAGGTTATATAGGGGGCTGGTAACCTATCCTTGGGTTGTATATATCCATGGGTAGGTTATATAGGAGACTGGTAATCTATCCTTGGGTTGTATCTATCCGTGGGTAGGTTATATTGGGGTCCGGTAACCTATCCTTGGGTTGTATGTATCCATGGGTAGGTTATATAGGGGGCTGGTAACCTATCCTTGGGTTTTATCTATCCGTGGGTAGGTTATATAGGGGGCTGGTAACCTATCCTTGGGTTGTATCTATCCATGGGTAGGTTATATAGGGGGCTGGTAACCTATCCTTGGGTTGTATCTATCCGTGGGTAGGTTTTATAGGGGGCTGGTAACCTATCCTTGGGTTGTATCTATCCGTGGGTAGGTTATATAGGAGGCTGGTAACTTATACTTGGGATGTATGTATCCATGGGTAGGTTATATAGGGGGCTGGTAACCTATCCTTGGGTTGTATCTATCCATGGGTAGGTTATATAGGGGGCTGGTAACCTATCCTTGGGTTGTATCTATCCGTGGGTAGGTTTTATAGGGGGCTGGTAACCTATCCTTGGGTTGTATCTATCCGTGGGTAGGTTATATAGGAGGCTGGTAACTTATACTTGGGATGTATGTATCCATGGGTAGGTTATATAGGGGGCTGGTAACCTATCCTTGGGTTGTATGAATCCATGGGTAGGTTATATAGGAGGCTGGTAACCTATCCTTGGGTTGTATCTATCCATGGGTAGGTTATATATGGGGCTGGTAACCTATCCTTGGGTTGTATCTATCCGTGGGTAGGTTATATAGGGGGCTGGTAACCTATCCTTGGGTTGTATGTATCCATGGGTAGGTTATATAGAAGACGTGTAGCCTATCCTTGGGTTGTATCTATCCATGGGTAGGTTATATAGGAGACTGATAACCTATGCTTGGGTTGTATCTATCCGTGGGTAGGTTATATAGGGGGCTTGTAACCTATCCTTGGGTTGTATTTATCCACTGGTAAGTTATATATGAGACTGGTAGCCTATCCTTGGGTTGTATCTATCCATGGGTAGGTTATATAGGGGGCTGGTAACCTATCCTTGGGTTGTATCTATCCATGGGTAGGTTATATATGAGACTGGTAGCCTATCCTTGGGTTGTATCTATCCATGGGTAGGTTATATAGGGGGCTGGTAACCTATCCTTGGGTTGTATCTATCCATGGGTAGGTTATATATGAGACTGGTAACCTATCCTTGGGTTGTATCTATCCATGGGTAGGTTATATATGAGACTGGTAGCCTATCCTTGGGTTGTATCTATCCATGGGTAGGTTATAAAGGGGGCTGGTAACTTATACTTGGGATGTATGTATCCATGGGTAGGTTATATAGGGGGCTGGTAACCTATCCTTGGGTTGTATGAATCCATGGGTAAGTTATATAGGAGGCTGGCAACCTATCCTTGGGTTGTATCTATCCATGGGTAGGTTATATAGGGGGCTGGTAACCTATCCTTGGGTTGTATCTATCCATGGGTAGGTTATATAGGAGGCTGGTAACTTATACAATGTACTTGGGATGTATGTATCAATGGGTAGGTTATATAGGGGGCTGGTAACCTGTCCTTGGGTTGTATCTATCCATGGGTAGGTTATATAGGGGGCTGGTAACCTATCCTTGGGTTGTATGTATCCACTGGTAAGTTATATAGGAGACTGATAACCTATGCTTGGGTTGTATCTATCCGTGGGTAGGTTATATAGGGGGCTTGTAACCTATCTTTGGGTTGTATATATCCATGGGTAGGTTATATAGGAGACTGGTAATCTATCCTTGGGTTGTATCTATCCATGGGTAGGTTATATTGGGGGCCGGTAACCTATCCTTGGGTTGTATGTATTCATGGGTAGGTTATATAGGGGGCTGGTAACCTATCCTTGGGTTGTATCTATCCGTGGGTAGGTTATATAGGGGGCTGGTAACCTATCCTTGGGTTGTATCTATCCATGGGTAGGTTATATAGGGGGCTGGTAACCTATCCTTGGGTTGTATCTATCCGTGGGTAGGTTATATAGGGGGCTGGTAACCTATCCTTGGGTTGTATCTATCCGTGGGTAGGGTATATAGGGGGCTGGTAACCTATCCTTGGGTTGTATCTATCCGTGGGTAGGTTATATAGGAGGCTGGTAACTTATACTTGGGATGTATGTATCCATGGGTAGGTTATATAGGGGGCCGGTAACCTATCCTTGGGTTGTATGAATCCATGGGTAAGTTATATAGGAGGCTGGCAACCTATCCTTGGGTTGTATCTATCCATGGGTAGGTTATATAGGGGGCTGGTAACCTATCCTTGGGTTGTATCTATCCATGGGTAGGTTATATAGGAGGCTGGTAACTTATACTTGGGATGTATGTATCCATGGGTAGGTTATATAGGGGGCCGGTAACCTATCCTTGGGTTGTATGAATCCATGGGTAGGTTATATAGGAGGCTGGCAACCTATCCTTGGGTTGTATCTATCCACTGGTAGGTTATATAGGAGGCTGGCAACCTATCCTTGGGTTGTATCTATCCATGGGAAGGTTATATAGGGGGCTGGTAACCTATCCTTGGGTTGTATCTATCCGTGGGTAGGTTATATAGGAGACTGATAACCTATCCTTGGGTTGTATGTATCCATGGGTAGGTTATATAGGGGGCTGGTAACCTATCCTTGGGTTGTATCTATCCGTGGGTAGGTTATATAGGGGGCTGGTAACCTATCCTTGGGTTGTATCTATCCGTGGGTAGGTTATATAGGAGGCTGGTAACTTATACTTGGGGTGTATGTATCCATGGGTAGGTTATATAGGGGGCCGGTAACCTATCCTTGGGTTGTATGAATCCATGGGTAGGTTATATAGGAGGCTGGTAACCTATCCTTGGGTTGTATCTATCAATGGGTAGGCTATATACGAGACTGATAACCTATCCTTGGGTTGTATGTATCCATGGGTAGGTTATAAAGGAGACTGGTAACTTATCCTTGGGTTGTATCTATCCATGGGTAGGTTATATAGGGGGCTGGTAACCTATCCTTGGGTTGTATCTATCCATGGGAAGGTTATATAGGGGGCTGGTAACCTATCCTTGGGTTGTATCTATCCATGGGTAGGTTATATAGGGGGCTGGTAACCTATCCTTGGGTTGTATGTATCCATGGGTAGGTTATATAGAAGACGTGTAGCCTATCCTTGGGTTGTATCTATCCATGGGTAGGTTATATAGGAGACTGATAACCTATCCTTGGGTTGTATGTATCCATGGGTAGGTTATATAGGGGGCTGGTAACCTATCCTTGGGTTGTATCTATCCCTGGGTAGGTTATATAGGGGGTTGGTAACCTATCCTTGGGTTGTATCTATCCAAGGGTAGGTTATATAGGGGGCTGGTAACCTATCCTTGGGTTGTATGTATCCACTGGTAAGTTATATAGGAGACTGATAACCTATGCTTGGGTTGTATCTATCCGTGGGTAGGTTATATAGGGGGCTGGTAACCTATCCTTGGGTTGTATCTATCCATGGGTAGGTTATATAGGAGGCTAGTAACCTATCCTTGGGTTGTATATATCCGTGGGTAGGTTATATAGGGGGCTGGTAACCTATCTTTGGGTTGTATATATCCATGGGTAGGTTATATAGGAGACTGGTAATCTATCCTTGGGTTGTATCTATCCATGGGTAGGTTATATTGGGGGCCGGTAACCTATCCTTGGGTTGTATGTATCCATGGGTAGGTTATATAGGGGGCTGGTAACCTATCCTTGGGTTGTATCTATCCATGGGTAGGTTATATAGGGGGCTGGTAACCTATCCTTGGGTTGTATCTATCCGTGGGTAGGTTATATAGGGGGCTGGTAACCTATCCTTGGGTTGTATCTATCCGTGGGTAGGTTATATAGGGGGCTGGTAACCTATCCTTGGGTTGTATCTATCCGTGGGTAGGTTATATAGGAGGCTGGTAACTTATACTTGGGATGTATGTATCCATGGGTAGGTTATATAGGGGGCCGGTAACCTATCCTTGGGTTGTATGAATCCATGGGTAGGTTATATAGGAGGCTGGTAATCTATCCTTGGGTTGTATCTATCCATGGGTAGGCTATATACGAGACTGATAACCTATCCTTGGGTTGTATGTATCCATGGGTAGGTTATATATGGGGCTGGTAACCTATCCTTGGATTGTATCTATCCATGGGTAGGTTATATAGGGGGCTGGTAACCTATCCTTGGATTGTATCTATCCATGGGTAGGTTATATAGAAGACGTGTAGCCTATCCTTGGGTTGTATCTATCCATGGGTAGGTTATATAGGGGGCAGGTAACCTATCCTTGGGTTGTATCTATCCATGGGTAGGTTATATAGGGGGCAGGTAACCTATCCTTGGATTGTATCTATCCATGGGTAGGTTATATATGGGGCTGGTAACCTATCCTTGGATTGTATCTATCCATGGGTAGGTTATATAGGGGGCAGGTAACCTATCCTTGGATTGTATCTATCCATGGGTAGGTTATATAGGGGGCAGGTAACCTATCCTTGGATTGTATCTATCCATGGGTAGGTTATATATGGGGCTGGTAACCTATCCTTGGATTGTATCTATCCATGGGTAGGTTATATAGGGGGCAGGTAACCTATCCTTGGGTTGTATCTATCCATGGGTAGGTTATATAGGGGGCTGGTAACCTATCCTTGGGTTGTATGTATCCATGGGTAGGTTATATAGGGGGCTGGTAACCTATCTTTGGGTTGTATGAATCCATGGGTAGGTTATATAGGGGGCTGGTAACCTATCCTTGGGTTGTATCTATCCGTGGGTAGGTTATATAGGGGGCTGGTAACCTATCTTTGGGTTGTATGAATCCATGGGTAGGTTATATAGGGGGCTGGTAACCTATCTTTGGGTTGTATGTATCCACTGGTAGGTTATATAGGGGGCTGGTAACCTATCTTTGGGTTGTATGTATCCACTGGTAGGTTATATATGAGACTGGTAGCCTATCCTTGGGTTGTATCTATCCATGGGAAGGTTATATAGGGGGCTGGTAACCTATCTTTGGGTTGTATGTATCCACTGGTAGGTTATATAGGGGGCTGGTAACCTATCTTTGGGTTGTATGAATCCACTGGTAGGTTATATAGGGGGCTGGTAACCTATCTTTGGGTTGTATGTATCCACTGGTAGGTTATATATGAGACTGGTAACCTATCTTTGGGTTGTATGAATCCATGGGTAGGTTATATAGGGGGCTGGTAACCTATCTTTGGGTTGTATGTATCCACTGGTAGGTTATATAGGGGGCTGGTAACCTATCTTTGGGTTGTATGTATCCACTGGTAGGTTATATATGAGACTGGTAGCCTATCCTTGGGTTGTATCTATCCATGGGAAGGTTATATAGGGGGCTGGTAACCTATCCTTGGGTTGTATGTATCCACTGGTAAGTTATATAGAAGACTGATAACCTATCCTTGGGTTGTATCTATCCGTGGGTAGGTTATATAGGGGGCTGGTAACCTATCTTTGGGTTGTATGAATCCATGGGTAGGTTATATAGGGGGCTGGTAACCTATCTTTGGGTTGTATGTATCCACTGGTAGGTTATATAGGGGGCTGGTAACCTATCCTTGGGTTGTATATATCCATGGGTAGGTTATATAGGGGGCTGGTAACTTATCCTTGGGTTGTATCTATCCATGGGAAGGTTATATAGGGGGCTGGTAACCTATCCTTGGGTTGTATATATCCATGGGTAGGTTATATAGGGGGCTGGTAACCTATCCTTGGGTTGTATCTATCCATGGGTAGGTTATATAGGGGGCTGATAACCTATCTTTGGGTTGTATCTATCCATGGGTAGGTTATATAGGGGACTGGTAACTTATCCTTGGGTTGTATGTTTCCATGGGTAGGTTATATAGGGGGCTGGTAACCTATCCTTGGGTTGTATCTATCCGTGGGTAGGTTATAAAGGAGGCTGGTAACTTATCCTTGGGTTGTATCTATCCATGGGTAGGTTATATAGGGGGCTGGTAACCTATCCTTGGGTTGTATGTATCCATGGGTAGGTTATATAGAAGACGTGTAGCCTATCCTTGGGTTGTATCTATCCATGGGTAGGTTATATAGGAGACTGATAACCTATCCTTGGGTTGTATCTATCCATGGGTAGGCTATATACGAGACTGATAACCTATCCTTTGGTTGTATGTATCCATGGGTAGGTTATATAGGGGGCTGGTAACCTATCCTTGGGTTGTATCTATCCATGGGTAGGTTATATAGGGGGCTGGTAACCTATCCTTGGGTTGTATCTATCCATGGGTAGGTTATATACGAGACTGATAACCTATCCTTGGGTTGTATGTATCCATGGGTAGGTTATATAGAAGATCTGTAGCCTATCCTTGGGTTGTATCTATCCGTGGGTAGGTTATATAGGGGGCTGGTAACCTATCCTTGGGTTGTATATATCCGTGGGTAGGTTATATAGGGGGCTGGTAACCTATCCTTGGGTTGTATATATCCATGGGTAGGTTATATAGGAGACTGGTAATCTATCCTTGGGTTGTATGTATCCATGGGTAGGTTATATAGGAGACTGGTAATCTATCCTTGGGTTGTATCTATCCATGGGTAGGTTATATACGAGACTGATAACCTATCCTTGGGTTGTATGTATCCATGGGTAGGTTATATAGAAGACCTGTAGCCTATCCTTGGGTTGTATGTATCCATGGGTAGGTTATATAGGGGGCTGGTAACCTATCCTTGGGTTGTAAATATCCATGGGTAGGTTATATAGGAGACAGGTAATCTATCCTTGGATTGTATCTATCCATGGGTAGGTTATATAGAAGACGTGTAGCCTATCCTTGGGTTGTATGTATCCATGGGTAGGTTATATAGGAGACTGGTAATCTATCCTTGGGTTGTATCTATCCGTGGGTAGGTTATATTGGGGGCCGGTAACCTATCCTTGGGTTGTATGTATCCATGGGTAGGTTATATAGGGGGCTGGTAACCTATCCTTGGGTTGTATGTATCCATGGGTAGGTTATATAGGGGGCTGGTAACCTATCCTTGGGTTGTATCTATCCATGGGAAGGTTATATAGGGGGCTGGTAACCTATCCTTGGGTTGTATCTATCCGTGGGTAGGTTATATAGGGGGCTGGTAACCTATCCTTGGGTTGTATCTATCCGTGGGTAGGTTATATAGGAGGCTGGTAACTTATACTTGGGATGTATGTATCCATGGGTAGGTTATATAGGGGGCCGGTAACCTATCCTTGGGTTGTATGAATCCATGGGTAGGTTATATAGGAGGCTGGTAACCTATCCTTGGGTTGTATCTATCCATGGGTAGGCTATATACGAGACTGATAACCTATCCTTGGGTTGTATGTATCCATGGGTATGTTATAAAGGAGACTGGTAACTTATCCTTGGGTTGTATCTATCCATGGGTAGGTTATATAGGGGGCTGGTAACCTATCCTTGGGTTGTATGTATCCATGGGTAGGTTATATAGGGGGCTGGTAACCTATCCTTGGGTTGTATCTATCCATGGGAAGGTTATATAGGGGGCTGGTAACCTATCCTTGGGTTGTATCTATCCGTGGGTAGGTTATATAGGGGGCTGGTAACCTATCCTTGGGTTGTATCTATCCGTGGGTAGGTTATATAGGAGGCTGGTAACTTATACTTGGGATGTATGTATCCATGGGTAGGTTATATAGGGGGCCGGTAACCTATCCTTGGGTTGTATGAATCCATGGGTAGGTTATATAGGAGGCTGGTAACCTATCCTTGGGTTGTATCTATCCATGGGTAGGCTATATACGAGACTGATAACCTATCCTTGGGTTGTATGTATCCATGGGTAGGTTATATAGGGGGCTGGTAACCTATCTTTGGGTTGTATCTATCCATGGGTAGGTTATATAGGGGGCAGGTAACCTATCTTTGGGTTGTATCTATCCATGGGTAGGTTATAAAGGAGACTGATAACCTATCCTTGGGTTGTATGTATCCATGGGTAGGTTATATAGGGGGCTGGTAACCTATCCTTGGGTTGTATGTATCCATGGGTAGGTTATATTGGGGGCCGGTAACCTATCCTTGGGTTGTATCTATCCATGGGTAGGTTATATAGGGGGCTGGTAACCTATCCTTGGGTTGTATCTATCCCTGGGTAGGTTATATAGGGCGCTGGTAACCTATCCTTGGGTTGTATGTATCCACTGGTAGGTTATATATGAGACTGATAACCTATCCTTGGGTTGTATGTATCCATGGGTAGGTTATATATGAGACTGGTAACCTATCCTTGGGTTTTATCTATCCGTGGGTAGGTTATATTGGGGGCTGGTAACCTATCTTTGGGTTGTATGAATCCATGGGTAGGTTATATAGGAGACTGATAACCTATCCTTGGGTTGTATCTATCCGTGGGTAGGTTATATAGGGGGCTGGTAACCTATCTTTGGGTTGTATGTATCCATGGGTAGGTTATATAGGAGGCTAGTAACCTATCCTTGGGTTGTATCTATCCATGGGTAGGTTATATAGGGGGCAGGTAACCTATCCTTAGGTGGTATGTATCCACGGGTAAGTTATATAGGGGGCTGGTAACCTATCCTTGGGTTGTATGTATCCATGGGTAGGTTTTATATGAGACTGGTAGCCTATCCTTGGGTTGTATCTATCCATGGGTAGGTTATATAGGTGGCTGGTAACCTATCCTTGGGTTGTATCTATCCATGGGTAGGTTATATAGGGGGCTGGTAACCTAACCTTGGGTTGTATATATCCATGGGTAGGTTATATAGGGGGCTGGTAACCTATCCTTGGGTTGTATCTATCAATGGGTAGGTTATATAGGAGACTGATAACCTATCCTTGGGTTGTATCTATCCATGGGTAGGTTATATTGGGGGCCGGTAACCTATCCTTGGGTTGTATGTATCCATGGGTAGGTTATATAGGAGGCTAGTAACATATCCTTGGGTTGTATCTATCCATGGGTAGGTTATATAGGGGGCAGGTAACCTATCCTTAGGTGGTATGTATCCATGGGTAAGTTATATAGGGGGCTGGTAAGCTATCCTTGGGTTGTATGTATCCATGGGTAGGTTTTATATGAGACTGGTAGCCTATCCTTGGGTTGTATCTATCCATGGGTAGGTTATATAGGTGGCTGGTAACCTATCCTTGGGTTGTATGTATCCATGGGTAGGTTATATAGGGGGCTGGTAACCTAACCTTGGGTTGTATGTATCCATGGGTAGGTTATATAGGAGACTGATAACCTAGTCTTGGGTTGTATGTATCCATGGGTAGGTTATATAGGGGGCTGGTAACCTAACCTTGGGTTGTATGTATCCATGGGTAGGTTATATAGGAGACTGATAACCTATCCTTGGGTTGTATGTATCCATGGGTAAGTTATATAGGGGGCTGGTAACCTATCCTTGGGTTGTATCTATCCACTTGTAGGTTATATATGAGACTGGTAGCCTATCCTTGGGTTGTATGTATCCATGGGTAGGTTATATACGAGACTGATAACCTATCCTTGGGTTGTATGTATCCATGGGTAGGTTATATAGGGGGCCGGTAACATATCCTAGGGTTGTATCTATCCATGGGTAGGTTATATAGGGGGCTGGTAACCTATCCTTGGGTTGTATCTATCCACTTGTAGGTTATATATGAGACTAGTAGCCTATCCTTGGGTTGTATGTATCCATGGGTAGGTTATATAGGAGACTGATAACCTATCATTGGGTTGTATCTATCCGTGGGTAGGTTATATACGAGACTGATAACCTATCCTTGGGTTGTATGTATCCATGGGTAGGTTATATAGGGGGCTGGTAACCTATCCTTGGGTTGTATCTATCCATGGGTAGGTTATATAGGGGGCTGGTAACTTATCCTTGGGTTGTATCTATCCATGGCTAGGTTATATAGGGGGCCGGTAACCTATCCTTGGGTTGTATCTATCCATTGGTAGGTTATATAGGAGGCTGGTAATGTATCCCTGGGTTGTATCTATCCATGGGTAGGTAATATCTGCGTTTTTCATAACCCAATCTGAGACTTGACTCTTCATCTAAACAAGTGTTATAGGTGTACAACTTTGAAAGTTGTATATGTACATTCATATACTTATGTCGTTTAATAAACTGTCGATAATCAATTCAAATCTGATTTGTTATTTACTTTAAGTTGCACAAGTCTAACTAGCTTGTCATGGTAATGATAGGAATAATTTATGAATGTATTTAAAGTTCTCAAAATGCTTTTGTCTGGGTGTAAATTGATAATATCCATCTTGTATATACTGGGTTTTCTTTCATTTTTTTATTTTTTTTATTTTTCAGGTTTTTTTTCAATACAGTATAGTCTTAATTACATACATACAAAGTTAATCCAAAGTTTATACCAGAACAGGTAATTTCATAATAATTAAATTGCCAATTGCAGTACATACCACAACAACATTACTGGATAAGGTATATGCATACTTGCTTTGCACTTATACATAACATCATGTAAATTAATTATTTGTATGCACGTTTAGTGATGGGACAGTGATCAGATAAAGTTGATTAATCAGTCATTGACCTTCTTCCGATGCCATCATCAATTACAATGTCTAATTTTAGTCCGATTGCCAAACCCCAGATTTTTTGGGAACCTTGCAATAGGGTCCGTACAAAGTTTTTTTGCTGTTTCTATATCTCCGAGGTGTGCTCTCTAAGAATCTGAATGATACCACTCTGTCATCATTGGGCAATCCGCACAATATGCAAATGAAGGCCGCCATTACTATAAATCTTATTTACGTCAATATCTCAGTAACTATGCATGGTATCAAAATATTTTTGGTGTCTATCCCCATGTTTTGAGGGGTAACGAATAAGATAAAGCCATTTTAGTAAAGATCACACTTAAAGGTTGTGCTAAATAGGCATATTTTGGGCGCCATTACTGAAAATTTCGTTTTCATCAATATCTCAGCAACCAAATATGGTATTAAAATAATTATGGCATCTATACACATGTTGTCAGGGGTAAAGAGTCAGATTAAATCATTTCAATATTGATCACACCAATATTTAAAAAAAAAAAAAAATCAACGTCTGTGTATATCCGAGTCGTTACAGAACTAGCCTACATCCCCTTTACTTATGCTAATGCGTGTTGTCACGACTTATTTGACTCAATCCTCAAACAAATCATTTTCAACAATATTGTCACAATCATCAACCCGTCGGATATCCTCATCCTGAATGTGAGCTGGCTTTACATTCTGTTTGAATGCCTCTTTAGAAGGTTGGAGTGACTTAAGCTCTAGAGCATTTGTCTCATTTTGTCTACCCATTATTCGCGACCAGACTTCTCTACGGACATCCAGACATGTTCGACGTCACCAAGCTTTGACCCTGTAGCAGGCAGCCATGAATGATGTCGCTTTTTCTATGATTCATCTTTGTTCTTTCAGCTGCCTTAACCTTTTGCTGTATGATTATTACATCCGCTTCTTCATGGCAAGTCATGAGATATTCCCTGCGGAAGACAATGACATCCTGAATTGCAACTGGTGCAGACTTAATAGAGTAACTGAGAATAAGGTAGAGGTCATAGATCTGCTGATATGTCATAATTTGATCTAGAAAGCACAGAACGAAGCCAATCAACAGTCTGGTCATTACCTCTACTGACTCTGTACTAGCTGTAATTCAGGATGATAGTTTTCCGCAGGGAAGACGTCATGACTTGTCACGAAAAAGCAGATAAAAGAAACATACCGCAGATTATTAAGGCAGCTGAAAGTGGCGTGAAAAAGAATCAACATCATATGTGAGGACACAAACGTTTTTGTCCTCCTGTTGCATTTCTACGCAAAGTTAGACATGGCCAGTCGTCTTACAATAGAAGGACCAAGTGCCGTACGAACTGCTATAGACATTGGAGCAACTGCAAATGAACAAATGGACACTTGCTTTCACAACTGCCAGTCGCCCATGCCCTCCAAGGCTGTGGTACTGTGGCCCAGTGCTCTGGAGTAGGAAAAACAATGTCATCAAAGTCCTTAAGATTGTTGTAGAACTACACAACTGGGGCATTTTATCTGAGGATATATATGATATCAATAAAGAAGCGACAGTATTCATGGCTGTCTCCTACAGGGTCAAAGCGTGGTGACATCAAATATGTATGAGGTCCGGAAAGAAGTATGGTCGCGAAGGATGGGTTGGAAAATGTGGCAAAGGCTCTAGAGCTTAAGACACCCAAACTTCTAAAAAAACATTCAAAGAGAACGTAAAGTGGGTGCACATTCAGACTTCCATTTGGAAATCAGCTCTCAGCTCAGATTCTCCACCACTAGATTCTGTCGAGTTCGGATTGGAACTTGAGGAATGCACTAGATGTTTGATTCCAGTAGCATTGCATCCCAACGTTAATGTTGCTCCGCAGGAAGTTATAACAAGGCGTTTGGGGGGTGTTGTCGTCGTTGAAGAAAGTAATAGTTCTGGAGATCGAAATGTGGTCCAAATAAAGATTTATTAAGGTAACTTCCTCTAGGTCGGTAGGAGATTTCTGGAACATCCAAAATTACACCCGTATAGTCCGAGGCCTAGGTCCTAACTGTTCTTACAAGCATAACAATTCCATTAAGCACATTGTTACAATAGCAAAAGAGAACATACAATAAGTGGGTGACATCTGTCATTCAAGCAATTGGCCTTTCAGACCCAAGCCGTACCCGACCAGGTGAGATAATTCTACCTCGCTGTCCTTTGTCCGAGTCCGACCTGGTAAGACTAGTTAATCCTGTTAAGCAAAAGTTAAAAGGTATATGGTATACGATGGACATAGTTGATACATAAATTAATCTGACAACAATGATTCAAACGAATTACACATAATGACTTCAAAGGAAACTTTTGTAAATAGAACTTATCTAAATTAACACGAGTTATGGAGAATTATGATACAAACAATTTACATAAAATAGTTTCTTATTAGCATTGTCAGATGGAATAAATGAAATGAAAGTTCGAAACTTTGTAGTTTAAAATACACCAAATAAGGATTTAAATTAAAGTTCAAATAAAGCACTTTTAACATAAAATCTCTTTATGATAACTTCCCTCCGGTTCCGGTGAAGTCGCGTCCCGCGGCTTTGTTTAACGATAAAAACCACGTCCGTAATTTCGGTTATTATACCCTCTGCCGTAGTTCCGTTGATTTACAAAGGATGGTGTGAGTGGTACCGAATTTAACTGTTGTTTTAGTTCACAATTTTCAGCTTTTAGTTTGTCATTTAGGTCAAGCATTAACTTACTTTGTGCACAAAGTTCTTCAAATTTGTGACTCAAATTTCCAAGTTCACCTTTTTGTTTGATGAATTCTTGTAGGATAGTGTTCTTGAGTTCATTAGCTTCGTCCAGCTGTTTGTTACATTCTACTAGTTTCGCTTTCAAAGTTACATTTTCTATTCTGAACAGCGTTTCTTGTTCCGTTTTTATGAGGCATGTTTCACAGTCTTTGGATTCTGATTGTATCAGATTGAAGTCACTGTGTAATTGTTCACACTTGGTTGACAAATCTGAAACTTGCTGTTTAAGTTTTACGATTTTATTTCTGTCTGTTGTAGCGGGAACACACGGTTTTGGCATTTCACTGTCTGGAATAGATGAAAACGGTAGGATATCTTGAAGGTGTTTTCTTTCCTTGAACAGTGTAATTCTTACTTTGTCTCTCCTCCTTTTGGCGCGGGATTTCGACTTTCTCTTTTCACTCTGTTTCGGTGTTGTCGATGGCACTGAACGGGTTGTGTATGCGGAATGGATAGGAACTCTGGCGTTGGTGCCGTAAGGAATCTGGGCGTATGTGCCGTTGTCGATTCTTCTAGTATTGGGTAAAGGGGTGCTCGGTGACATCAATGGTTGACGGAAGTGTTGTCGTCGGTTGTCCTTTATGAAACAGAGTCTAGAAAAGTGTCCAATTTTTCCACACTTGAAACACTGGGCTGACATTGCAGGGCAAGTTTTGAGATGGCCATTGTGAAAGGTTAAGCCGCATCGTGTACGATGTCTATCACTATGCAATACCCAGCTGTTTCGTCCAGTTCCGGTATTATTCCAGAAACATTGAGGAGTCTCATGAGATGAGTTGGTAACTCTTTGTTCAAACATGATGAATATGATCTATGAATCTTTGATTTGTTGTCGTGATGGTTGAAGATGTGCGGAAATCTCGCTTGGCTGTCAAGGTTCGGGATCTTGTCCGTAACTTGACTTACACAAATTAATGAGGCAAATTACTCCGGATAACTCCACCAATTATAACAAGGCGTTTGGGGGGTGTTGTCGTCGTTGAAGAAAGTAATAGTTCTGGAGATCGAAATGTGGTCTAAATAAAGATCTATTAAGGTAACTTCCTCTAGGTCGGTAGGCGATTTCTGGAACATCCAAAATTACACCCGTATAGTTCGAGGCCTAGGTCCTAACTGTTCTTACAAGCATAACAATTCCATTAAGCACATTGTTACAATAGCAAAAGAGAACATACAATAAGTGAGTGACATCTGTCATTCAAGCAATTGGCCTTTCAGACCCAAGCCGTACCCGACCAGGTGAAATAATTCTACCTCGCTGTCCTTTGTCCGAGTCCGACCTGGTAAGACTAGTTAATCCTGTTACGCAAAAGTTAAAAGGTATATGGTATACGATGGACATAAATTAATCTGACAACAATGATTCAAACGAATTACATATAACGACTTCAAAGGAAACTTTTGTAAATAGAACTTATCTAAATTAACACGAGTTATGGAGAATTATGATACAAACAATTTACATAAAATAGTTTCTTATTAGCATTGTCAGATGGAATAAATGAAATGAAAGTTCGAAACTTTGTAGTTTAAAATACACCAAATAAGGATTTAAATTAAAGTTCAAATAAAGCACTTTTATCATGAAATCTCTTTATGATAAAGTCATGGAAATGATAAGGTGTGGTTGTGCTACGAATACACCCTGTTGGACAAGAAGGTATGGATGTTATACAGCTTACTTGCCTTGCACAATGATAAGTGGATGTCACTGGGACGCACACTGCCAGAATGTTCAAGCCCGACGGGTTGATGACTGATAATGTTGTTGAAAGTGATTTGTTTGAGGAATGAGACGTTTGGTTTGGTTTATTTAGTTATACGTCCTATTAACAGCCAGTGTCATTTAAAGACGAGCCAGGTTTTGAAGGTGGAGGAAAGCCGCAGTACCCGGAGAAAAACCACCGACCTACGGTCAATAGCTTGCAACTGCCCTACGTGGGAACATGGGATTCGAACTCGCATCCCAGAGGTGGAGGGCTAGTGGTAGAATGTTGGAACACCTTAACCACTCGGCCACCGCGGCCCTGCGGAATGAGACAAATTAGCAGTTGCGGCATGTATGAGCACAAGTAAAGGGGATGCTCTGTGCATTACGACTTTGCAAAAATATTGGTGTGATCAATACTGAAATGGTTTAATCTGATTCTTTATCCCTGACATCATGTGTATAGACGCCAGAATTATTTTGATACAATATGTAGTTGCTGAGATATTGAGGAATTCAAGATTTTCAGTAATGGTTTTTTTTTTAAATAGAGAAAATAATTTTCTTATAACTTGTACTTTCTATTTCTGCATATTTATTTTTCAATTTTTAAAGCTCTTATTGTGTTTTGATATCATCTACTATTAATAAAACCATTTCGCCAAATGTGTATGTAACCAAATTGTTGCAATAAAGGAAAGCGAGAAAAAAAAAATAATTGCAACTGATTATGAACCGATTCCAAATGATGATCGATTGGAATTTCCCAACACTATGCACCATATTATATATTACAACAACGCTTATACATACCAATTTTCATACTTTGCTCTACATTATCAGTGCTACAATATGTAACACTTATGTGCATCAATATTCAAGCCTGGTATGCATTTACATTACTACAAGATATAAAAACAATGTTCATTCATTATAAATAAAAACACCACACTGATATCTGATTTGCTAGGTAATTGTTGTTGTCAAGATTTCTACTGTATTGATTTAAAGAGAACGCATGGAAATAAGAGAAAAGGGGGGGGGGGCAGGAATGAAGAAAGAAACTTCAGAAAAACATAAAGAAGGAAAGACAGAAAAGACATCGACTATGACAGACAGCGAAGGGAAAGAAAAAGGACAGAAAACAGAAAAAAACAGTAGCTCCTGTTATACTGTAATGATATGGCAGACATAATTGTATTGCCCATTAAACTAACAAATATAAAGTTTACGATTTAAAGATTTGTTTTTTTTTTTGAATACCATTTATTTTATAATATATTCTATTATCGTAAATGTTCATTCTACATGAGTAATTGTATGTTCTTGTTTTTAATGGAGGGAGACATATTGTAGTAGTCTGGTCTGTCTGCTTCTGTTAATAATGTATTGTACCATTATGTCATTGTGACCCTCATGGCCAAAGGTCAGGTACGTACACTGTATATCAAATCCGGGGAACACTTTTAAACCGTTAAAGATTTACTGATGGAATGTGAAGTATATCTGCATTGCCGATAGACAGTGTGCAGTGTACTGTCATTAGGTCATTGTGATCTTCACCGAAAGGTCAGAGGTCAAAAATATTTAATTATTTACAAGCCTCACAAAGCGTATAGGAATATTGTGTAGGCTTGGTGCAATATCGCCGACGTATCTGTAATCATACCGGCATTGAAGTGAACATTCTTTAATCCAGGTTTTCAATATTCTCACATAAGAATATAGTAATGTGATCTGAATATTTTCCATTTTTTCTAATTTCAGATTCTTGATTCCAGTAATAATGATCAGAATTATGTTGTGGAGAACGATATCATTCTCTATTTGTACACTCCACCGAATTCACCGTCACGTCTCCAACTTGTCATTTTTCATGCGAGTTATCTTAGAATATGGTAATTATATCTTTAGTAAACTGATGTAAGTCATGTAATTCAGTCGTATAAATAGAAAAGTAAGTTAGTCAGGGTTTATACGACGGTAACGGTCGTGTAAACCCGAATACACCCGATCTACTCTCTCGGGTTGCAGCACGCAAACGTGAGTATAAATAAATAATTGTAGTGCCCATGTTAGGTGATAAATCTGTAAATAGATCACGTGGTAAAGCATACCGGTTCAGTAGCCCAGCTTCTGGAGAACGAGCATTATATAGACTCTGGCCATATGTCGAGTCATGGGCTAACCCTTTGTTAGACAGGAAACCCGAGAAAGTATTCACATACATGTATATAGGTGATGTGTGAGACAACAAGGCGGTCATATTCACCATGATGCATTCGATTCTGTAGTTTCACTGAGGAAAAAACAACTTTAAACTAACTGTAAGGCGCACTTAAGATGCGAGGATTACACAAATGTGGCATATCAGCACTATGTTACTACATGTACATACAGTACATTAGGAGAAGAAATTGAACTAATGCGTATTGTTTCGGATTTTGTTCACAGATTTGAAACAGTTTTCCACAGATTTTAGTGGTTATATTTCCACTTGGGTGACAAAGTGCGTTGTTCATTTATTGTGCATTGTCGTATGCGTAAGACAATGTAAATAATTGTGAGCTGCGACAAAACGGAGAAGGACTTGAAAATATTTCTACTTTGTCATTCTGTGCTGTTCTGATCAGAATGGCAGTTATGGAGGAATCATTCCCTACAGGTGTTCGACCGCCTCTGTTTAAATCATTGTCAAACTGCGGCGCAAGTGCGCCCACCTATGACGACTGTGCTCCAAATTTGACCAGGGGTGCCACCGATATTCTCGAACAAGATCCGGACAAAGTTATAGCGGTCATAAATCGCGGACACTTGCCCTCAGGGTCGCTTGTTTTCCAAACGGTTCTTAAACAAATGGTGGAAGAACAAATAAGGGCAACACGTCCACAAAATGGCGTCAATAGTGAGACTGGAAATCAAAACCGGACACAGAAACCGAGTTTCCGGCGGTGTCAGTCAGAAAAACTTGGAATGTTGACAACAAGGAGACAGGTACGGTGGGCCAACTCTGAGAGACTCCTGTCTCCTCTACCAGCTCACCACGCCCACCACGCCCACCACACGCACCACGCCCACCACACGTTAAAGGTAAAGCGAAGCGTCTCCGAGGACACCACCACCCAACATTAGCATGGGGGAGATTCTTTCTGATGCTAGATACTGTGCCGTGTTGTAAATAAGTGTCATCGTATTTCTCCGGTTATAGACTGAATATTGATCCCGACGTACTTTGATATCGAAAGTGACAATCATCTTATTTGTGTTTACATGTGGAATTATTTGTAATTTCAGTTTTGTATGTGAATTTTAAAAATGTTCCTTGTTTCAAGAAATAATCTGCGACACGGACATCTGAAACGATTTGCGACATACATGTACATTTATATATCATGGTGGGGTATATCACTGGTGGATTCTTAGTTCGTCACGTCTTGCCTGCGTGTATATTGGTTCGTGAAGCACAATTCACGTGACGGACCATTGCGATTGGTCTATACATTATTTATGTCATATATTTACTCTCAATGGTGTATATTTACTCTCAATGGTGTATATTTACTCTCAGTGGTGTACATTAACTCTCAGTGGTGTACATTTCCTCTCAATGGTGTACATTAACTCCCAGTGGTGTACATTAACTCCCAGTGGTGTACATTAACTCCCAGTGGTGTATATTTACTCTCAATGGTGTATATTTACTCTCAATGGTGTATATTTACTCTCAGTGGTGTACATTAACTCTCAGTGGTGTACATTTCCTCTCAATGGTGTACATTAACTCCCAGTGGTGTATATTAACTCCCAGTGGTGTATATTATCTCCCAGTGGTGTATATTAACTCCCAGTGGTGTATATTAACTCCCAGTGGTGTACATTAACTCCCAGTGGTGTATATTAACTCCCAGTGGTGTATATTAACTCCCAGTGGTGTACATTTCCTCTCAATGGTGTACATTAACTCCCAGTGGTGTACATTAACTCCCAGTGGTGTACATTAACTCCCAGTGGTGTACATTTACTCCCAGTGGTGGACATTTACTCTCAATGGTGTACATTAACTCCCAGTGGTGTACATTAACTCCCAGTGGTGGACAGTTACTCTCAATGGTGTATATTTACTCTCAATGGTGTACATTAACTCCCAGTGGTGTACATTAACTCCCAGTGGTGTACATTAACTCCCAGTGGTGTACATTAACTCCCAGTGGTGTATATTTACTCTCAGTGGTGTACATTAACTCTCAGTGGTGTACATTTCCTCTCAATGGTGTACATTAACTCCCAGTGGTGTACATTAACTCCCAGTGGTGTACATTAACTCCCAGTGGTGTACATTAACTCCCAGTGGTGTACATTAACTCCCAGTGGTGTTCATTAACTCTCAGTGGTGTATATTTCCTCTCAATGGTGTACATTTACCATCAATGGTGTACATTTCCTCTCAAGGGTATACATATAGAATACATGTATGTACATGTATTCTATATGTAAATAGAGACACAACAAAGTTGAGCAATCTTTAGTATCAGGTTATATACAAAGGATGGTATTTCCTGGACGAGGTAAAAATCGATGTCAGTATTAAGGTTCACAACCTGTAATATACAATATACTTTAGTATAAACATTATTTTATTTCTTTTTCAATTCAATGCATAGTGAAGGGCGAATACACAATTTTTTTTAATTAGATTTAGAAACAAGTTTTGCAACTTATATTAATCCATCTCCAGTGAAAGAATTGCATGTACGTTTGAAAATTGAGGACTTCATTTCATTATGATATTGAGAAAGAGAACAAAATTTAACGATACGTTGAGTATAAAAGGAAAATGAGTGATGAAAGGTAAACGATAAAGGGATACGAGAAGGGAAAGAGAGGAAAGAGAGTAGATAGAGACAGTGGAGAGAGTTGCTCGGATTTACACTGTATTTAGTTATTGTAAACACCTTACTTAAGTTGTTTGACGTAATCTGAATTAGTATGCTAAAGTATTGGTGATAATATTATCAACGGACGGTCAGTCTTGTTAACTAACTATAGACTTGTGTCGAGATTGATACGTTATTTTGTGAACCTCATACCGAGAAATGGATTCTGATTTCGATTACTCTATAAGGTTCATATAACAATATATTAACCGAGACAGAAGTCCTGATTTGTTTATATTACATATCTAGATTGTGTTATTGTAAATATGTAAGTCTGAACTGCTGAGCGATGTATCTAAAGAGAAACACGAGGTCGATATCGTCACGTGCAAGCCGAAAATAGACACATAGTGACGATATGCTACATATATTCTATATATCGGGGAACCTGAGACCAAAGATTAGCCAACAAGAATCAAGGAAAACCAGACGATATGTAATACGTATGCATAGCAAAGGGGTATCTGGAAAAACATATCTTCTGTCAATATGAACGATTTATTGTTTTATCAAAAGTATCTAAACAAAACTAAAGCAATTTTAGCGATTAAATTTTGCAGATTGTCAATTTGATGATTGCGATTTTGTACTTCAGATGGAGTAATGAAATATGGTTATTCTACAGATAGATATATACGTTATATTACATGTATCATTACATTTCTGTCAGCACCCTAACTCATACATGGCCGTTAGCCATGCATTATTTGTATACTTTCTTTTGCAGTGAAAGCATATTGAATAATAAAATAAATTGCAAATATTTATGCTATGTCTATGTTATGTTTTAGTTATTTATTAATTTGTAACTAAATTCTGATACAAATGTAGTTGACATAATTTTCTTAATTTTCATGGATCTTCACAACATTGGTGGTGATGTTTGATGGATATATGTGTGAAAATAGTATCATTAAAGTGTATCTAATATACATTTTACGCCTCCGTTCTGCCTCAGATATCAGTACTGTACAGTGTGTAATTCCAATCACAACCGATTCGTGTCTCGATCGTTTTAGGGGAAACAACTCGTAATTGTTTTCATCGCTGCTTTTCGAGAAACTGCATGGTGGATTATAAGCTGCCGCAATGTTAAACTTAAAGGCTCAATTTACGTATCTTCAGGAAATTTTTCGTTAATCTGAAAAAAATCCAGTTGATGACCATGCAAAATAAGCCTAAAACGAAGTAAACCTGAGCGGTAACTAACGAGAAACTCCTGACAGAAAAATCCAAAGAATTGAAAATAATTCAGGTGGGGCCCACTTCAATAACAAACCGCAGGTAGAAGACAGTCAAAATGGTCGCGTGTTTACAAATACCGAGTTTCAACTGCTGCTGTACCGGTAACCGCGTACGAATTAATCTTGACTATTGCTGATATCAGTTAATCTTAACTAAATCTATCAAAATAATAAGTTATTTGGCTTGATTTTCGCACGTATATTGGGCCTTTAATGTTTATGTATTAAAAGCTATGTTGATGACCACTACCCTTCAGACAAGATCTAGGTCGTTCCCTAGACCACAGGAGATAGAAATTCCATGGATATGTTTGATAGATAAAATCCAAAGGCACATTACGGATTATTATGCATGTATATACATGTATACAGTACACACGTCCATCGCGACGTTACCAACTGTAGGGACTTTAGCATTAACGTACATGTATTAAGTGTTTATTTAATCTTAGAGATAATAACAAACAACAAGAAATGGGAGAGACTGAGAATATGTACTGGCTTTATCAGATGAAATAAGTAAAACAAGTTAGTGTTACCTCTAATTATTATGCTATCGACTTCGAATAAAAGCTTTTATACCCATCAGTAGCCAAAGAAAAAAAACGGTTTTCTCTTCTCAATGAGTCCCTCTGGGTAAAAGAACAAACTAGTACTGTATATATACTGGGATACATGTATGTTTAAGGTAAAACAAACCAATACTGTATATACATGAAATATATTCTAGGTAAAACAACTACATGTAGTACTGTTTATTACATTTTACCAGTAAAATATCGAAAATTATTCTTCTATAAAAGTGATATTTTTTACGATTGAAAAAAATATCCCTTTGGCGGATTTGACCAATCAAAACACCGCTTACAAACTAGCATGGGAAAAACTGCAAGCTGCCCATCTGGTCGAATACTGGTTAGCTTAACGACACGAAGGCCGTTCTTTACTGCCCAGATGATCAGATCTGTCACCTATCATTGGGGTACGTTTGTTTGGGAAACACGGCGTTTAACTCCACAATTACCTGTTGTGAGGAAGCTGTTATACTATGCAAGTTAGCAATTCTAACTGTTTGATCGGGGGAAACACGGAGTGTCCACAGCGTCTCCAAGTTTGCAAGTTAGGCAAAAGTACATGTCTTAGTCTTAGAGAAATAGGGTCATCTCTGACAGTGATCGGGATGAAAAACAACTCACATAAACCTGGGTGGTATTGACACTTTATCATCTGTATAAATGGTGAACAAAACAACTTCAACTCGCGTTCCCCTCGCTTCCCACCATCTAAGATTCGGCGGTTAACAACATTGTGTAATGATCTGGTTGATGACGGGAATTTTTCAAGATATCTTACATTATTGCAGTAATATGACATACACTGCACTTTTTTTAAAATATGAAGACAAATGCATTCTCAATTAAAATAAGTGATCAAAGGAAATAATGCAGTTATCTGTATATACCGGAAATATTATTTAGGTAAAACAATTGATCTGTATATATCAGGAATATTTTCGTGGTAAAACAACTTATCTGAATATACCGGGCGGCGTCGATGAAGCAGAGGACGCTTATTCTTCCGGAACAACTGGTCTTATTCTCTTGTAACAATAGTTCTCCATGTACAATGTAAATCTATCCTTTTTTCATATTTTGTCCCTGGTTTAATCGATTTTGAGTTCGGATTATGATTTTGTTAACGCTTCGGTATTCTCTGATTTATTTATTATCATCTACTCTCTCTCCATACTGGAACATGTCATGGCAAAACTGTAGGCCTCCGTGTGCGCCACCTTGTTGGAGAGACCAGAAGGTTATTTCGACCTATTGGTGTTCATCAAAAGAATCTCGTGGTCACATAACGGTAAAATTAACAAGTTTTGAAGTCGGTTGTGGCTCCTTTGTAATCTTCAAAGGACAGGCATGCAGCTTAGCGATTGGTCAGGATATTTCACCTGAGAGTGCCTTCAGTTTTGCCCCGACATATTCCATGGGTGGAAAGAGCAAAGGTGATTGTAACCCCTGGATATCGGGGATGATATATATATATACGGAAAGGAGTTGCCTCCCCTACTCCAATCAGGGCAACACATATCATAACGTGGTGAAATCAGAATGTTTCATGAATATGGATATGAATGTGAAATCCTAACTGTAACGGCTATATACGAGACTCGCCTTTCAGTTACAAAAATATCACAGCATTTATTGACACATGTATGGGGTTGTAACAGTGTCAGACCTTCCAGGACGGGCACCATCCCCAAGGCTTTGCCTGCCATGCTTAAATTCCGCCACCCACAATTCACTGCATCATATGAAGGGGCATTATTCCCTAGTATTGCTGCCATATCAGTATGGATATTCATAGGTGCTAGACATTCTTATGCAAATTGAATCTTGAATCACTGCTCTTTCAGCGATTTTGTCGATTTCGCAAAAGTAATTTGCCTTGTCTCTATTCGTTCAAGTCTCTCATCCATTCGACCCATCTTTACAATCGATTATAAGATCTTGCTACATGGGATTCATCGTCGCCATGTAGGCTATTCATTATGAAGAGGTAAGTCGAATTAACAAGTGAAGTTTAATAGAGCGTGACGATCCATCGATCATAGGGACACCACAGGTGTTACATGTAGCAGAGAAGTCAAATGGCTCTAAAGTGATTTCCAGGTTCTGAGTATGTGACTGATAGCCTCGCTGGGAAGCAAACAATGCCGGAAAACACATACGTTAGAATTGCCGTTACTCTACACCGCTGAACATCGTAGGAAGGTTCGTTTCTGTTGGAGGAGACGACTTGAGGCCTTATCTGGGCGGCGCCATCTTTTCTTTCCTCAGCGCAAAAGCATACAGATGCTATTTTATATAAAACGATAACCTTACTGAATCTCTCGTTTTATATTATCCTTAGAATTACCTTCATATTGTAAAACTTACATGGAAACAAGCAACAACAACTGGTTAACTTAACTTTCAAGCAGTTTAATAAAATGTCTGTTTCATCACACATGGATTGGTGAGTTGTGTTTCACCACACATGGATTGGTGAGTTGTGTTTCACCACAGATGGATTGGTTAGTTGTGTTTAAAAATTAGAAAGCGTTATTTGTTCAAGTTTTAATCCTCGTGTTTCTTTGTAAATTCTGAAGGACCAATGAATTTATGTTGTCTCTAATTAAGAAAAAAGAAAAATGGGATTCCCTCTGAAATAAAAGACAAGTTAATTAAATCTATAAAATATATTTGAAAGTAACCAAAGACAGTTTGCACAATTTATTTCAACAATTGAAAAAAGTGTTATCAGAAGCCATTGTTAACATGTTACAACATCGTGTGTACAGTGTACTTTAGGTCTGGTAGTTCGTTTACATTTGTTGGCCTTTACTTTGGTTCGTTTTTAATTATTTATGAATGGCTCTCTGTATGAATATGCACACTTTTGATAGTAGTGTTCCTGTTTTAAGATTTCCTGCATCAGCAAAACACTGAACGATACAATACAGGTGAAATATAGTTGTATTTAGTGCAGAATAAAACTGTTACTGACAGAAAAATCAGAACTGGTGGATTCTCGAAATATGTAATCAAATTTCTGATCGTAGCCAAACATTTCGAAATCCATGTGATATGCCTTCACTACCTGTGTTAGCATTTGATCCGGTAGCTTTCTTAACGTTTCAAAATATATTGCCTTCCGTTGATTTTTTAAACCATCACGTCCCAACTTAACGACTGATTTATGATATTTATCTTTGAATATTTCAAATACTTCTGTTTCATTTTTGTTGTATAATTCTGAAGGAACGGGAAATTCAGCAGCGATGAAACCTCTGGTCTTTAGCTTCGTCCAAATCCTGTTTACAGTTTCCTGTTCTGAGATACACTCTGTCGCTGATGTACGCATGGATGCGTACGCCTGAGCCGTGTCATACAACGCGTCATTAACGGCGTCCACGGAGATGTTACGTAGTACTGCCTTGTACGGTTCAAGGTTTAGCTTGTCAAGGATGTAATCGGTGTCGTCTTTGAAAGTTTCCATTTTGCCAATGATGTCATAATTCACGTGACAGGGAGAACACGTCTCCCACAGAGAGGCCACGTGTACGTCTCGGTTTTTGCCTGTAGTCTCAGCATGAACGGCATATTGGAGGAATTCTGGGAACGTCACGTCATGGCCACATGAACGATTTGATGTTTTCCTAAATGCCTTTATTATATAGGTTCCTATGGCTTTCCAGTAATGTGGATTTGGTGAATAAACCTTATCAACATATCCTGAAAATAATCGCTCTAAAGGATTCCGAGCAATTATGAACTTTGTGGAACTCTGTAGGATTTCGTCAAACTTTGGCCACTGCCTGAGGTTAGGAATGACGTTGATCGGTCCTATTTGAGGTTTTATTTTGTAGGGATCTGCTATCACATGTCTGTCTACTTGAAGTAAAAGTCTTCCCCAGAATGTCGACCCGGCTTTTGTTGCTTTACAAAAGATGAACTGTTTGTCCTTGTTATACAGTATATGTTCTCGGTAGGGGCGTTTATATCCTCGTCTATTACACATCCTCTGTAAATGTGCCTTCCTCTGGTCCATTATACCACGTCTCTGGGTGTTTAAAGACACCGTGTGTGTGATCATCTGAAAAGAGTAAGGTAATTTAAAACTAGGTATAACGAGACATAAATAACTTATTAACAGTAAATTCGGTTTTTTTTGGCGTTTTTTTAACATTACATTATGTAGATATTACATGTATAACGAGATATAGATAACTTATTAACAGTAAATTCGTGTTTTTTGGCGGTTTTTTTTAACATTACATTATGTAGATAGTACATGTATAACGAGATATAGATAACTTATTAACAGTAAATTCGTGTTTTTTGGCGGTTTTTTTTAACATTACATTATGTAGATATAAACACTCGGAAGGCCGCCACATGATGTTTTTAAACTTCATGTGTAACCGAACGCCAAAACAGTTACAAATGTAGAAGAATAGCATCAACGCACTATACGCCTGATTATCGTTTAACATTAAATATTCATATACAACCTACCTGCTGTTGAGCAGAAACAGTAAATGGGCCCATTTGAGTCCGCCGATCTCGTGTAGTTCTAGAATGGCTTACTGTGGAAGTGTAAAAGAAATGTAAAAATAAATAAAACATGTACAATGTATCTATATATCTCTGGAATCAACATCGCATATCATCATTATCTTTATTATCATATCGACATTGCATTGATGTTTTTCATTTCCGGAGGTCTTTGCACTGTTTTGCAATGCAACCTTTTTAACCCTAGGCGTAATGTAAATGTAATGTATCCCCTTGACACGTGTACCTGGTCAATGACGCTTTACCAACGGAATGGTACAACCCAGCATATATACGTACACGCGTTAAAACGTTTTGTACATATATCATCACTGGTACGACATTGCTTTGACATTGCCGCAGTGTCCAAACATCAATAAAATGGTTGTGACATCTTGCAGGCATGAACAAAGTGACAAGTTTATTGGCTGTGTGCTATATGCAGTGTTTTCTTATCAGAAGTAAAGTCGACAAAGGCGAGTTGTTTTCAAATTATATAAGTATCGCTATATTACTTCTTATATGATGCTGCAACAAGCGGTAATTTGTAGCATCTGTATGCCTACTTGTTGTGATTGAGGACGATGTCTTGGTTCTCACTTTGAGCACGTGACATTTACTTTGATGTGTAGATTTACATGGCGGATGTCGTCTATGTAACAAAAGACGCTTACTCTTCCGGAACACAGTGTAAATATTTCCATTGTCCATAGTATAACCCAAGTTGGTATGGTTACCATTTAACGCGTACACGATAAATCCATTGTTTTTGATAGTCATTATATATTGGATTATACAAAATCTTTTGAGAATTACATGAAAATAAATTCAGAACAATTTTTGAATGGATTTGGCCAACGTATTTCTAAATTAAAACACCTTTTTCTCGTTCCAATCATGAATCATTATAAAGACACGAAATATACTGTTGGGACAGCCTCGCCACATTAAGCGAACATCATAAATGTGTATGTAGATAACTAAATTTCTACGTAGTGTTAATGTTCATGATATTCATCCCCTCTATTATGTTTGTCACGATTATCGATTATCACGGAATCTACAAAATCTTGAGGTAATTTGAAAAACATCGTATTTAGTTGACTTAAAATGAACGGAAACTTGTAATACGTACAATATAGTAGTATATCGATGTGTCATTTGAACCATTTACACATCGATTGCAATCGTATAAAAGTTCGAGATCCCGCGTGGTAGCCTCTTGATTTCCCAGCGTGATAACCAATAAGAATCGACAATGAGTGGCTTTGTTAACCTTGGACTCTAACATAATTGGAAAATAAGTCATTCACTTTCAATTGATTTTTCGCTATTGGTGAAATAAATAAGTAATCGCGCATATATTGATCACGTTTTATCAAAATGAAATGGAAATACATGGTAATAAATGAACTACTTAGTATTGCCTTGGAACTGTAGTGACTCACGGTGAAGTAAATCTAGAAACAGATCCGTATACAACGTTGCTTAAGTAGTATTCAGGAAAGGAAACATTTCTTGTGATATCAAACTGAAACGACGATTTGTAATAGACAGTACAAGCAGACCGCAATGTCAGGTACCAAGGACAGACACAACTCTGATTCGATAGAACGTTACGGACAATGTAAGGTACCAAGGACAGACAACCCTAAGTCGATAAAACGTTATGGGCATTGTCAGGTACAAAGGACAGACAACTCTGAGTCGATAAAACGTTACGGACATTGTCAGGTACAAAGGACAGACAACTCTGAGTCGATAGAACGTTACGGACAATGTCAGGTACCAAGGACAGACAACTCTGAGTCGATAAAACGTTACGGACAATGCCAGGTACCAATGACAGACAACTCTGAGTCGATAAAACGTTATGCACATTGTCAGGTACAAAGGACAGACAACTCTGAGTCGATAGAATGTTACGGACATTGTCAGGTACCAAGGACAGACAACTCTGAGTCGATAGAATGTTACGGACATTGTCAGGTACTAAGGACAGACAACTCTGAGTCGATAGAACGTTACGGACAATGTCAGGTACCAAGGACAGACAACTCTGAGTCGATAGAACGTTACGGACAATGTCAGGTACCAAGGACAGACAACTCTGAGTCGATAGAACGTTACGGACAATGTCAGGTACCAAGGACAGACAACTCTGAGTCGATAAAACGTTACGGACAATGCCAGGTACCAATGACAGACAACTCTGAGTCGATAAAACGTTACGGACAATGCCAGGTACCAAGGACAGACAACTCTGAGTCGATAAAACGTTACGGACAATGTCAGGTGCCAAGGACAGACAACTCTGTGTCGATAAAACGTTACGGATATTGTCAGGTACCAAGGACAGACAACTCTGAGTCGATAGAACGTTACGGACAATGCCAGGTACCAAGGACAGACAACTCTGAGTCGATAAAACGTTACGGACAATGTCAGGTACCAAGGACAGACAACTCTGAGTCGATAAAACGTTACGGATATTGTCAGGTACCAAGGACAGACAACTCTGAGTCGATAGAACGTTACGGACAATGCCAGGTACCAAGGACAGACAACTCTGAGTCGATAGAATGTTACGGACATTGTCAGGTACCAAGGACAGACAACTCTGAGTCGATAGAATGTTACGGACATTGTCAGGTACCAAGGACAGACAACTCTGAGTCGATAAAACGTTACGGACATTGTCAGGTACAAAGGACAGACAACTCTGAGTCGATAAAACGTTACGGACATTGTCAGGTACAAAGGACAGACAACTCTAAGTCGATAGAACGTTACGGACATTGTCAGGTACAAAGGACAGACAACTCTGAGTCGATAGAACGTTACGGACATTGCCAGGTACCAATGACAGACAACTCTGAGTCGATAGAATGTTACGGACAATGTCAGGTACTAAGGACAGACAATTCTGAGTCGATAGAATGTTACGGACAATGTCAGGTACTAAGGACAGACAATTCTGAGTCGATAGAATGTTACGGACAATGTCAGGTACCAAGGACAGACAACTCTGAGTCGATAGAATGTCACGGACAATGTCAGGTACCAAGGACAGACAACTCTGAGTCGATAGAATGTTACGGACAATGTCAGGTACCAAAGACAGACAACTCTGAGTCGATAGAATGTTACGGACAATGTCAGGTACCAAGGACAGACAACTCTGAGTCGATAGAACGTTACGGACATTGTCAGGTACCAAGGACAGACAACTCTGAGTCGATAGAATGTTACGGACATTGCCAGGTACCAAGGACAGACAACTCTGAGTCGATAGAATGTTACGGACAATGTCAGGTACCAAGGACAGACAACTCTGAGTCGATAGAATGTTACGGACAATGTCAGGTACCAAGGACAGACAACTCTGAGTCGATAGAATGTTACGGACAATGTCAGGTACCAAGGACAGACAACTCTGAGTCGATAGAATGTTACGGACAATGTCAGGTACCAAGGACAGACAACTCTGAGTCGATAAAAACGTAACGGACATTGTCAGGTACCAAGGACAAACACAACTCTGAGTCTTTAAAGACTCTTTTAGGCTCTTTTAAAGAACAAATGAAGATCAAAAATGGCGGGCGCCCATATCCCTCTAGGAACTCCACTCGATATGTACATGTAAAGGTGAATTACATAAAGCCGTTAGTCCCATTTACCCTGAGCCTCTGTCCAATGCCAACTTGTCTGTAGCCGTTGTATAAGGCCATCTCCTTCAGTACAGACCATATCTCTTCCTTGATACTGTACACAAATTATGAGAGATCCTTAATTATTCATTTGTAATTTGCGAAACATCTACGTACATACACCGTATATGTAAAATCCCTATTCTATCATGTATGTACAGACTATTTGCAAATATCAAAACATTTACATGAACATATAACACAGATTGTTACTACATGTATGCATTTCGAGAAGACCCCTCATACTCCGAAGTCGGTTTCCGTAGTCCGTGTCAGGCACAACAGAGATGTCTATCAACATGTCTATGGGGCTATACACATTTGTATTGGAGCTAATCTTGATCGAAATCCACTTTTACTACAAGGTTGGATGGATGATACATTAGATATACGTTTAGATATAATTAAACACTGGTTTATATTTATCCGATACGGTATCAACACAGTCTCAATAGACGGTAAGGTATAATTTGAAGGTATTTTATTCACAAATAGTAATTTGGATACATGTCATTAGGGTAGAGCAGAACCCCTAATCTACGGTGACATCACACACAGACGAAGCTAAAATCTATACGGGAGGAAAAGAGCAGTAACTCATCATAATAAAATAAACAGACCTCGTACAGGGACTCAGTCGAATTGACGAGACTAGCATAGATAAGGATATCAAACCATGTTTGCCGTTGGTGAAACAGTTTGCTTTCAGGACCAGTAAAAAAGTTCAGATCATAACACGTGGACGGACGGTCCAATGTTTTATATATCGTGATATCGTTAGCTGTTTAAAAAAAATCAAAAAGATTAAGTAAACTATAAACATCGACGGCATATTACTAGTCAACCATGGAGAACTGACGCCAACCAATAGGCGTCTGTCTTAACAGCTTGTATATGTATGATGATGAAAGTTATCAACGAATTCAGCTGTTCTTTCTCACTTAAATAAAATCACAATTTAGAGATTTTAGCTTAAACATCGGTGAATAGGTGGTATCAAATGAAGCAAAAAAACCTGTATAATACATCGCGCCATCAAAGCTATATAAACAAAAATAACCTGTAAAATACTGGTAGTAGATGATCGCCCCATCAAAGTTATATCAACAAAAATAACCTGTTTAATACTGGTAGTAGAAAATAACCTGTAGAATACTAGTAGTACATGTTCGCCTTATCAAAGTCATATAAACTCATTTGTCTCTGGGATGGAAAGTAAGTGTTTGTATATACCGTAATAGTACGAATTGGGGACTCCTCTGGAATCCTTATTTGATAAATGATTTTTCTAGTATTACGTTATTGATGTTAACGATAAAACGTAAGTCATCACTAATGAATTGTCCGATCAATCTACAAAAGAATGTAAAACCGTCGAAATTTATGGAAAGTGAATTATTCAATTACAAAACTGTATATCGAAATACATGTTCAGAGAGATTTATTCGAGATACCAGTTACATGTAGTTGTGTTAATCGGGCAAGAAATGTGAAAGAGAGTTCCGGATTTACATCAGATGGATGAACAATTTAAGATAAATCAATTTTGAATAGTGTGCCAAGCTGGGTTGAATCATTCACTTGGTTGTTTGATGCAGGTTACACTCTGACATAATTTCAAATGTATTCTGATTGAACTGGTGTCAGCCATTAATTGGTGTGTTTATTGGGTATGTATATTTTAATGCTAATCTATCATTAATGTTTAGTTTTACTGCAAATTAACTCTATTGAATTTGAAGCTCGCAATCAGATTTTATCATGCATACTGTACTTAGGCCAGCAATGTGTCATATTTGAAATACGAGTTTCTGACCTTGACTTTGATCAAAGTTCATTGGCATTCCTAAACAAACTGTACTTACGTGCTACTGAATAGAAAATCCAACATACTCCAAGCAGGAAGAAACACACCATCGTTCCCGAATGGACATACCGTTTTCCTTTCCTGAATAGGAAGATTTTCATATCGTAAAGAACAGCTTATCCAGTACCCTATGTCCAAATACACCACTACCGATTCTTTGTCTTCTAGAACCTCCGCGTACACGAGTAAAATATCAAATACAAACCATTGGCTATAAATTCAGAGGTATCTAACAACAAAAGTCGAGCCTGTTTGTCTGTTGCGATCCTGTGTAGCAATCATATTGACAATGAAGAGTATTCAATGACATCTTTTATAAAAAGTCGTGCCTGATTTACAGTAACCACTGTGTGTATTAGTGCTATGGACAGAGACGAGTATCCGGAGACATGTTGACACAGGTATAGATCCAAGTCTTCACACGGGTCGTTGTTATTTCAACTCTGTGTCAATACACAGGTTCGTATATAACATTGATAAATGAAACGGTGTTTATAAATGGTTTATTTGTGATCAATTGATAAATACAACATCACCAACAACTTTATATCATCATCGAGTGCGTTGCTAGTGGTAGGCGTTTCTGCTCTGGTAACCTGAAGCCCATGCTTTCTTGGTGATAATGACCATCAACTCAATTCCATCCTTTCTGAGCAGCTGTTATGCTAACCAACGCCAAGCGACAAAGATACCACGGTCCTACGGCATTAACTGCTAAACAAAGGGAAGGTATACATAAACCGGAAACACAGGAAATGAGAGAATACTTGTGAACAACAACCATAAAACCAGACATTAAATTCTAAATGTGTAATACACATTACATATAAAGTAGCAAATCAGTAACTGAAAATGTTCAGATAACGTACTAGCTAACTTCAACATTGAAGTACTAAAGCTTTGTATGTAATTCGCTGTAACAGACAAGAAACAGACAATGATTCTGAGTAGTTCGTCCAGAGATCTTGGAGAGATGTTCTGACTATGGTTCCCCGTCAAATTGAATGTCAGCACTCATGACCGATACATCGTTGTCAGTTGGCGAATTTCTTGGCATAGTATTGTAAAATGTGTTTGTATTTCCGCCTTTAAGTATGTATGTTACGAACATTTCACTGATCATAGTGTACTGATGAGCCAGTCTATATAGTCAAAGACAAATTCGAATCCATCCCGGCTGTTGTAAACATTACATATCAAGGTATATTTACTAATTCAAAAATGAATTGATTATAAAAACGAATAAGATAAAACTTAAACAGAGACTTGTCGTCCTATAACTGAATATATGTCCTCATATATTGGGCTGTTTTCACTATTGACACGCTACAGTGCTTTGATCCATCTGTACATCCATTTGATCCAATTGAACTGTTTGGGTGAAGTTACAGTTTCACCCTCTCTTGGTTAGTGGGCGGTGAAATTAGTAAGCAATTATATAAGGTGTCGCTAATTTAATTCACATATTTTTCTTATTTTTCTTGATTTTAAGAATTACATGTCAGCAGGTACAATACCTGTTTGGATTGCGAGTTGAAATCCACCAATGTATATATGGTATTGCCTTCTTCGTTAACAAGGTTTAGCAGACCCTGATATTTAATAATGATTATATATCGTATGAAAATTACACTAAATATTTTTTATATAGTTAACGTAATTCAACTAACATTTAAAAGAGATGCACTGAAATGAAATACGCATCAAGGTAACATGAATTGATCTTACTTAGTATGAAGTTAAGACAAAACCCTGATAATCTAGCCGATTCATTGAAAGATATCTGGTTATGTTGTTATGTTGCTGCAGCTAAGGCGTCGGTCCGTCCAGTCCGTCCCGTCAGTCCGTCTGCCCGTCCGTCCGTCCGTCCGCCCGTCCGTCCGTCCGCCCGCCGTCCGCCCACCCGCCTTAAAGACGTTACTATCCCCGAACAGTCCAGTAGATCAAGGCTGTAGCATCATATCCCTCCTGTTATAGCTATATAGGTGTTGGTCACCAACGTCAATTATGCTTCAAACATATTTTACGGTTAAAATACTGACTATAAATGGGTGTGTAAACAATGTACCAACTCATGATGTTCTATTACGTCATATCATACGTGTACTTGATAGAATACGTCGAGCTCCCCTGGGGTGTCCTTGGACGGAACCGTTTTGGTGACCCTAGGGTATTGTGATGATATTGTAAACTGTCGTCCGAACAACAAGTGTACATACAGCTTTAGACGCACCAGAAATGCGTTGTTGTCATGCTAATGCATGTATTCACTGCCCAAAACAACTTTTTAAATCATTTCAATATGTCGAATGCAAATATTAAACACAGAACTTGGCTTCATTTCTCTTTAGTCTGTTTCTAATAATTCACAAAACGATACTTATTTGTTTTAACTAATAACAAGACATCATGAGCATGAAAACGGCTTCATCAACATGGCCCGAGAGATGCGAGGAAAATAATGTTTAGAATAACAGAAGAGTGTTCTACTTCTCACCAGGTGCGTTGAAGTTAATAACGCTGTATACGAGTCTATGTTAATAACCTTGTATACAAGTCTATGTTAATACTGCTGTATACAAGTCTATGTTAATACTGCTGTATACAAGTCTCTGTTAATAACGCTGTATACAAGTCTGTGTTAATAACGCTGTATACAAGTCTATGTTAATACTGCTGTATACAAGTCTATGTTAATACCGCTGTATACAAGTCTATGTTAATAACGCTGTATACAAGTCTATGTTAATAACGCTGTATACAAGTCTATGTTAATAACGCTGTATACAAGTCTATGTTAATAACGCTGTATACAAGTCTATGTTAATAACGCTGTATACAAGTCTATGTTAATATCGCTGTATACAAGTCTATGTTAATAACGCTGTATACAAGTCTATGTTGATAACGCTGTATACAAGTCTATGTTAATATCACTGTATACAAGTCTATGTTAATAACCATGTATACAAGTCTATGTTAATAACGCTGTATACAAGTCTATGTTAATATCACTGTATACAAGTCTATGGTTATACCGCTGTAAACAAGTCTATGTTAATATTACTGTATACAAGTCTGTGTTAATACTGCTGTATACAAGTCTACGTTAATATCACTGTATACAAGTCTGTGTTAATACTGCTGTATACAAGTCTATGTTAATACCGCTGTATACAAGTCTATGTTAATAACGCTGTATACAAGTCTATGGTAATACCGCTGTATACAAGTCTATGTTAATAACGCTGTATACAAGTCTATGGTAATACCGCTGTATACAAGTCTATGTTAATACCGCTGTATACAAGTCTATGTTAATAACGCTGTATACAAGTCTATGTTAATACTGCTGTATACAAGTCTATGTTAATAACGCTGTATACAAGTCTGTGTTAATATCACTGTATACAAGTCTGTGTTAATACCGCTGTATACAAGTCTATGTTAATAACGCTGTATACAAGTCTGTGTTAATACTGATGTATACAAGTCTATGTTAATAACGCTGTATACAAGTCTGTGTTAATACTGCTGTATACAAGTCTATGTTAATACTGCTGTATACAAGTCTATGTTAATACTGCTGTATACAAGTCTATGTTAATACTGCTCTATACAAGTCTATGTTAATATCACTGCATACAAGTCTATGATAATACCGCTGTATACAAGTCTATGTTAATACTGCTGTATACAAGTCTATGTTAATATCACTGTATACAAGTCTATGTTAATAACGCTGTATACAAGTCTATGTTAATACTGCTGTATACCAGTCTATGTTAATAACGCTGTATATCAGTCTATGTTAATAACGCTGTATACCAGTCTATGTTAATAACGCTGTATACCAGTCTATGTTAATAACGCTGTATACAAGTCTATGTTAAAACTGCTGTATACAAGTCTATGTTAATACTGCTGTATACAAGTCTATGTTAATAACGCTGTATACAAGTCTATGTTAATAACGCTGTATACAAGTCTATGGTAGTAACGCTGTATACAAGTCTATGTTAATAACGCTGTATACAAGTCTGTGTTAATATCACTGTATACAAGTCTGTGTTAATACTGCTGTATACAAGTCTATGTTAATACTGCTGTATACAAGTCTGTGTTAATACTGCTGTATACAAGTCTATGTTAATAAAGCTGTATACAAGTCCATGTTAATAATGCTGTATACAAGTTTATGTTAATACTGCTGTATACAAGTCTATGTTAATACTGCTGTATACAAGTCTATGTTAATACTGCTGTATACAAGTCTATGTTAATACTGCTGTATACAAGTCTATGTTAATACAGCTGTATACAAGTCTGTGTTAATACTGCTGTATACAAGTCTATGTTAATATCACTGTATACAAGTCTATGTTAATATCACTGTATACAAGTCTATGTTAATACTGCTGTATACAAGTCTATGTTAATACTGCTGTATACAAGTCTATGTTAATACCACTGTATACAAGTCTATGTTAATACTGCTGTATACAAGTCTATGTTAATAACGCTGTATACAAGTCTATGTTAATATCACTGCATACAAGTCTATGATAATACCGCTGTATACAAGTCTATGTTAATAACGCTGTATACAAGTCTATGTTAATAACCCTGTATACAAGTCTATGTTAATAACGCTGTATAAAAGTCTATGTTAATACTGCTGTATACAAGTCTATGTTAATAATACTGTATACCAGTCTATGTTAATACTGCTGTATACAAGTCTATGTCAATATCACTGTATACAAGTCTATGATAATACCGCTGTATACAAGTCTATGTTAATACCCCTGTATACAAGTCTATGTTAATATCACTGTATACAAGTCTATGTTAATATCACTGTATACAAGTCTATGTTAATAACGCTGTATACAAGTCTATGTTAATAACGCTGTATACAAGTCTATGGTAATACCGCTGTATACAAGTCTATGTTAATATCACTGTATACAAGTCTATGTTAATACCGCTGTATACAAGTCTATGTTAATAACCCTGTATACAAGTCTATGTTAATAACGCTGTATACAAGTCTATGTTAATACTGCTGTATACAAGTCTATGTTAATAATACTGTATACAAGTCTATGTTAATACCGCTGTATACAAGTCGATGTTAATACTGCTGTATACAAGTCTATGTTAATAACGCTGTATACAAGTCTATGTTAATACCGCTGTTAATATTGCTGTATACAAGTCGATGTTAATACTGCTGTATACAAGTCTATGATAATACCGCTGTATACAAGTCTGTGTTAATAACACTGTATACAAGTCTATGTTAATACTGCTGTATACAAGTCTGTGTTAATACTGCTGTATACAAGTCTATGTTAATAACGCTGTTTACAAGTCTGTGTTAATACTGCTGTATACAAGTCTATGTTAATACTGCTGTATACAAGTCTGTGTTAATACTGCTGTATACAAGTCTGTGTTAATACTGCTGTATACAAGTCTGTGTTAATACTGCTGTATACAAGTCTATGTTAATAACGCTGTATACAAGTCTATGTTTATAACGCTGTATACAAGTCTGTGTTAATACTGCTGTATACAAGTCTATGTTAATACTGCTGTATACAAGTCTGTGTTAATACTGCTGTATACAAGTCTATGATAATAACGCTGTATACAAGTCTGTGTTAATAACGCTGTATACAAGTCTATGTTAATACTGCTGTATACAAGTCTATGATAATACCGCTGTATACAAGTCTGTGTTAATAACACTGTATACAAGTCTATGTTAATAACGCTGTATACAAGTCTATGTTAATACCGCTGTTAATATTGCTGTATACAAGTCGATGTTAATACTGCTGTATACAAGTCTATGATAATACCGCTGTATACAAGTCTGTGTTAATACTGCTGTATACAAGTCTATGTTAATAACGCTGTATACAAGTCTGTGTTAATACTGCTGTATACAAGTCTATGTTAATAACGCTGTATACAAGTCTGTGTTAATACTGCTGTATACAAGTCTATGTTAATACTGCTGTATACAAGTCTATGTTAATAACGCTGTATACAAGTCTATGTTAATAACGCTGTATACAAGTCTATGTTAATACTGCTGTATACAAGTCTATGTTAATACTGCTGTATACAAGTCTATGTTAATACTGCTGTATACAAGTCTATGTTAATACTGCTGTATACAAGTCTATGATAATACCGCTGTATACAAGTCTATGTTAATACTGCTGTATACAAGTCTATGTTAATACCGCTGTATACAAGTCTATGTTAATACTGCTGTATACAAGTCTATGTTAATACTGCTGTATACAAGTCTATGTTAATACTGCTGTATACAAGTCTATGTTAATACTGCTGTATACAAGTCTATGTTAATACTGCTGTATACAAGTCTGTGTTAATACTGCTGTATACAAGTCTATGTTAATACTGCTGTATACAAGTCTATGTTAATACTGCTGTATACAAGTCTCTGTTAATAACGCTGTATACAAGTCTGTGTTAATAACGCTGTATACAAGTCTATGTTAATACTGCTGTATACAAGTCTATGTTAATACCGCTGTATACAAGTCTATGTTAATAACGCTGTATACAAGTCTATGTTAATAACGCTGTATACAAGTCTATGTTAATAACGCTGTATACAAGTCTATGTTAATAACGCTGTATACAAGTCTATGTTAATAACGCTGTATACAAGTCTATGTTAATATCGCTGTATACAAGTCTATGTTAATAACGCTGTATACAAGTCTATGTTGATAACGCTGTATACAAGTCTATGTTAATATCACTGTATACAAGTCTATGTTAATAACCATGTATACAAGTCTATGTTAATAACGCTGTATACAAGTCTATGTTAATATCACTGTATACAAGTCTATGGTTATACCGCTGTAAACAAGTCTATGTTAATATTACTGTATACAAGTCTGTGTTAATACTGCTGTATACAAGTCTACGTTAATATCACTGTATACAAGTCTGTGTTAATACTGCTGTATACAAGTCTATGTTAATACCGCTGTATACAAGTCTATGTTAATAACGCTGTATACAAGTCTATGGTAATACCGCTGTATACAAGTCTATGTTAATAACGCTGTATACAAGTCTATGGTAATACCGCTGTATACAAGTCTATGTTAATACCGCTGTATACAAGTCTATGTTAATAACGCTGTATACAAGTCTATGTTAATACTGCTGTATACAAGTCTATGTTAATAACGCTGTATACAAGTCTGTGTTAATATCACTGTATACAAGTCTGTGTTAATACCGCTGTATACAAGTCTATGTTAATAACGCTGTATACAAGTCTGTGTTAATACTGATGTATACAAGTCTATGTTAATAACGCTGTATACAAGTCTGTGTTAATACTGCTGTATACAAGTCTATGTTAATACTGCTGTATACAAGTCTATGTTAATACTGCTGTATACAAGTCTATGTTAATACTGCTCTATACAAGTCTATGTTAATATCACTGCATACAAGTCTATGATAATACCGCTGTATACAAGTCTATGTTAATACTGCTGTATACAAGTCTATGTTAATATCACTGTATACAAGTCTATGTTAATAACGCTGTATACAAGTCTATGTTAATACTGCTGTATACCAGTCTATGTTAATAACGCTGTATATCAGTCTATGTTAATAACGCTGTATACCAGTCTATGTTAATAACGCTGTATACCAGTCTATGTTAATAACGCTGTATACAAGTCTATGTTAAAACTGCTGTATACAAGTCTATGTTAATACTGCTGTATACAAGTCTATGTTAATAACGCTGTATACAAGTCTATGTTAATAACGCTGTATACAAGTCTATGGTAGTAACGCTGTATACAAGTCTATGTTAATAACGCTGTATACAAGTCTGTGTTAATATCACTGTATACAAGTCTGTGTTAATACTGCTGTATACAAGTCTATGTTAATACTGCTGTATACAAGTCTGTGTTAATACTGCTGTATACAAGTCTATGTTAATAAAGCTGTATACAAGTCCATGTTAATAATGCTGTATACAAGTTTATGTTAATACTGCTGTATACAAGTCTATGTTAATACTGCTGTATACAAGTCTATGTTAATACTGCTGTATACAAGTCTATGTTAATACTGCTGTATACAAGTCTATGTTAATACAGCTGTATACAAGTCTGTGTTAATACTGCTGTATACAAGTCTATGTTAATATCACTGTATACAAGTCTATGTTAATATCACTGTATACAAGTCTATGTTAATACTGCTGTATACAAGTCTATGTTAATACTGCTGTATACAAGTCTATGTTAATACCACTGTATACAAGTCTATGTTAATACTGCTGTATACAAGTCTATGTTAATAACGCTGTATACAAGTCTATGTTAATATCACTGCATACAAGTCTATGATAATACCGCTGTATACAAGTCTATGTTAATAACGCTGTATACAAGTCTATGTTAATAACCCTGTATACAAGTCTATGTTAATAACGCTGTATAAAAGTCTATGTTAATACTGCTGAATACAAGTCTATGTTAATAATACTGTATACCAGTCTATGTTAATACTGCTGTATACAAGTCTATGTCAATATCACTGTATACAAGTCTATGATAATACCGCTGTATACAAGTCTATGTTAATACCCCTGTATACAAGTCTATGTTAATATCACTGTATACAAGTCTATGTTAATATCACTGTATACAAGTCTATGTTAATAACGCTGTATACAAGTCTATGTTAATAACGCTTATACAAGTCTATGGTAATACCGCTGTATACAAGTCTATGTTAATATCACTGTATACAAGTCTATGTTAATACCGCTGTATACAAGTCTATGTTAATAACCCTGTATACAAGTCTATGTTAATAACGCTGTATACAAGTCTATGTTAATACTGCTGTATACAAGTCTATGTTAATAATACTGTATACAAGTCTATGTTAATACCGCTGTATACAAGTCGATGTTAATACTGCTGTATACAAGTCTATGTTAATAACGCTGTATACAAGTCTATGTTAATACCGCTGTTAATATTGCTGTATACAAGTCGATGTTAATACTGCTGTATACAAGTCTATGATAATACCGCTGTATACAAGTCTGTGTTAATAACACTGTATACAAGTCTATGTTAATACTGCTGTATACAAGTCTGTGTTAATACTGCTGTATACAAGTCTATGTTAATAACGCTGTTTACAAGTCTGTGTTAATACTGCTGTATACAAGTCTATGTTAATACTGCTGTATACAAGTCTGTGTTAATACTGCTGTATACAAGTCTGTGTTAATACTGCTGTATACAAGTCTGTGTTAATACTGCTGTATACAAGTCTATGTTAATAACGCTGTATACAAGTCTATGTTTATAACGCTGTATACAAGTCTGTGTTAATACTGCTGTATACAAGTCTATGTTAATACTGCTGTATACAAGTCTGTGTTAATACTGCTGTATACAAGTCTATGATAATAACGCTGTATACAAGTCTGTGTTAATAACGCTGTATACAAGTCTATGTTAATACTGCTGTATACAAGTCTATGATAATACCGCTGTATACAAGTCTGTGTTAATAACACTGTATACAAGTCTATGTTAATAACGCTGTATACAAGTCTATGTTAATACCGCTGTTAATATTGCTGTATACAAGTCGATGTTAATACTGCTGTATACAAGTCTATGATAATACCGCTGTATACAAGTCTGTGTTAATACTGCTGTATACAAGTCTATGTTAATAACGCTGTATACAAGTCTGTGTTAATACTGCTGTATACAAGTCTATGTTAATAACGCTGTATACAAGTCTGTGTTAATACTGCTGTATACAAGTCTATGTTAATACTGCTGTATACAAGTCTATGTTAATAACGCTGTATACAAGTCTATGTTAATAACGCTGTATACAAGTCTATGTTAATACTGCTGTATACAAGTCTATGTTAATACTGCTGTATACAAGTCTATGTTAATACTGCTGTATACAAGTCTATGATAGTAAGGCTGTATACAAGTCTATGTTAATATCACTGTATACAAGTCTGTGTTAATATCACTGTATACAAGTCTATGTTAATATCACTGTATACAAGTCTATGTTAATACTGCTGTATACAAGTCTGTGTTAATACTGCTGTATACAAGTCTATGTTAATACTGCTGTAAACAAGTCTGTGTTAATACTGCTGTATACAAGTCTATGTTAATAACGCTGTATACAAGTCTATGTTAATATCACTGTATACAAGTCTATGTTAATATCACTGTATACAAGTCTATGTTAATACCGCTGTATACAAGTCTATGTTAATAACCCTGTATACAAGTCTATGTTAATACCGCTGTATACAAGTCTATGTTAATAACGCTGTATACAAGTCTATGTTAATACTGCTGTATACAAGTCTATGTTAATACTGCTGTATACAACTCTATGTTAATAATACTGTATACAAGTCTGTGTTAATACTGCTGTAGACAAGTCTATGTTAATATCACTGCATACAAGTCTATGATAATACCGCTGTATACAAGTCTATGTTAATAACCCTGTATACAAGTCTATGTTAATATCACTGTATACAAGTCTATGTTAATAACCCTGTATACAAGTCTATGTTAATATCACTGTATACAAGTCTATGTTAATAACGCTGTATACAAGTCTATGTTAATACTGCTGTATAGAAGTCTATGTTAATATCACTGTATACAAGTCTATGTTAATATCACTGTATACAAGTCTATGTTAATATCACTGTATACAAGTCTATGTTAATATCACTGTATACAAGTCTATGTTAATATCACTGTATACAAGTCTATGTTAATATCACTGTATACAAGTCTATGTTAATATCACTGTATACAAGTCTATGTTAATAACGCTGTATACAAGTCTATGTTTATATCACTGTATACAAGTCTATGATAATAACGCTCTATACAAGTCTATGTTAATATCACTGTATACAATTCTATGTTAATAACCCTGTATACAAGTCTATGTTTATATCACTGTATACAAGTCTATGTTAATACTGCTGTATACAAGTCTATGTTAATAACGCTGTATACGAGTCTATGTTAATACCGCTGTATACAAGTCTATGTTAATATCGCTGTATACAGGTCTATGTTAATATCACTGTATACAAGTCTATGTTAATACCGCTGTATACGAGTCTATGTTAATACCGCTGTATACACGTCTATGTTAATACCGCTGTATACAAGTCTATGTTAATACCGCTGTATACAAGTCTATGTTAACTGCTGTATAAAAGTCTATGTTAATAACACTGTATACAAGTCTATGTTAATAACACTGTGTACAAGTCTATGTTAATACCGCTGTATACAAGTCTGTGTTAATACTGCTGTATACATGTCTATGGTAATAACGCTGTATACAAGTCTATGTTAATACCGCTGTATACAAGTCTATGTTAATATCACTGTATACAAGTCTATGTTAATACCGCTGTATACAAGTCTATGTTAATATCACTGTATACAAGTCTATGTTAATAACGCTGTATACAAGTCTATGTTAATATCACTGTATACAAGTCTATGTTAATAACCCTGTATACAAGTCTATGTTAATACCGCTGTATACAAGTCTATGGTAATACCGCTGTTTACAAGTCTATGTTAATACTGCTGTATACAAGTCTATGTTAATACCGCTGTATACAAGTCAATGTTAATAACGCTGTATACAAGTCTATGTTAATACTGCTGTATACAAGTCTATGTTAATACTGCTGTATACAAGTCTGTGTTAATACTGCTGTATACAAGTCTATGTTAATACTGCTGTATACAAGTCTATGTTAATACTGCTGTATACAAGTCTATGTTAATACCGCTGTATACAAGTCTATGATAGTAAGGCTGTATACAAGTCTATGTTAATATCACTGTATACAAGTCTGTGTTAATATCACTGTATACAAGTCTATGTTAATATCACTGTATACAAGTCTATGTTAATACTGCTGTATACAAGTCTGTGTTAATACTGCTGTATACAAGTCTATGTTAATACTGCTGTAAACAAGTCTGTGTTAATACTGCTGTATACAAGTCTATGTTAATAACGCTGTATACAAGTCTATGTTAATATCACTGTATACAAGTCTATGTTAATATCACTGTATACAAGTCTATGTTAATACCGCTGTATACAAGTCTATGTTAATAACCCTGTATACAAGTCTATGTTAATACCGCTGTATACAAGTCTATGTTAATAACGCTGTATACAAGTCTATGTTAATACTGCTGTATACAAGTCTATGTTAATACTGCTGTATACAACTCTATGTTAATAATACTGTATACAAGTCTGTGTTAATACTGCTGTAGACAAGTCTATGTTAATATCACTGCATACAAGTCTATGATAATACCGCTGTATACAAGTCTATGTTAATAACCCTGTATACAAGTCTATGTTAATATCACTGTATACAAGTCTATGTTAATAACCCTGTATACAAGTCTATGTTAATATCACTGTATACAAGTCTATGTTAATAACGCTGTATACAAGTCTATGTTAATACTGCTGTATAGAAGTCTATGTTAATATCACTGTATACAAGTCTATGTTAATATCACTGTATACAAGTCTATGTTAATATCACTGTATACAAGTCTATGTTTATATCACTGTATACAAGTCTATGTTAATATCACTGTATACAAGTCTATGTTAATATCACTGTATACAAGTCTATGTTAATATCACTGTATACAAGTCTATGTTAATAACGCTGTATACAAGTCTATGTTTATATCACTGTATACAAGTCTATGATAATAACGCTCTATACAAGTCTATGTTAATATCACTGTATACAATTCTATGTTAATAACCCTGTATACAAGTCTATGTTTATATCACTGTATACAAGTCTATGTTAATACTGCTGTATACAAGTCTATGTTAATAACGCTGTATACGAGTCTATGTTAATACCGCTGTATACAAGTCTATGTTAATACCGCTGTATACAGGTCTATGTTAATATCACTGTATACAAGTCTATGTTAATACCGCTGTATACGAGTCTATGTTAATACCGCTGTATACACGTCTATGTTAATACCGCTGTATACAAGTCTATGTTAATACCGCTGTATACAAGTCTATGTTAACTGCTGTATAAAAGTCTATGTTAATAACACTGTATACAAGTCTATGTTAATAACACTGTGTACAAGTCTATGTTAATACCGCTGTATACAAGTCTGTGTTAATACTGCTGTATACATGTCTATGGTAATAACGCTGTATACAAGTCTATGTTAATACCGCTGTATACAAGTCTATGTTAATATCACTGTATACAAGTCTATGTTAATACCGCTGTATACAAGTCTATGTTAATATCACTGTATACAAGTCTATGTTAATACCGCTGTATACAAGTCTATGTTAATATCACTGTATACAAGTCTATGTTAATAACCCTGTATACAAGTCTATGTTAATACCGCTGTATACAAGTCTATGGTAATACCGCTGTTTACAAGTCTATGTTAATACTGCTGTATACAAGTCTATGTTAATACCGCTGTATACAAGTCAATGTTAATAACGCTGTATACAAGTCTATGTTAATACCGCTGTATACAAGTCTATGTTAATAACGCTGTATACAAGTCTATGTTAATAACGCTGTATACAAGTCTATGTTAATAACGCTGTATACAAGTCTATGTTAATACTGCTGTATACAAGTCTATGTTAATACCGCTGTATACAAGTCTATGTCAATATCACTGTATACAAGTCTATGTTAATAACGCTGTATACAAGTCTATGTTAATACTGCTGTATACAAGTCTATGTTAATACCGCTGTATACAAGTCTATGTTAATACCGCTGTATACAAGTCTATGTTAATAACGCTGTATACAAGTCTATGTTAATACTGCTGTATACAAGTCTATGTTAATACTGCTGTATACAAGTCTATGTTGATACCGCTGTATACAAGTCTATGTTAATAACGCTGTATACAAGTCTGTGTTAATAACGCTGTATACAAGTCTATGTTCGTTTGTACTGTATTTCGAGTTTCGTCAGTAAACATTGTACTATGTAAGGTAAACATTGAATTCATTTTTGTCATATTAACAGCCAGGGTCATTTAGGCTGTAGGGTAAACAAGCCTTTTAATCCAAACTTGGGTTAACGTGTTAACCACTGATTTTTAAAAGTGATTTGATCGCCGTCTTTGTTTTTCTCAACCAGCTAAAAAGATCGGTGTGATATTTTGTTACGAGAACAGTATTCCGCGTCCCTCGCATTTTTTGCGAAATTAACACTGAAGAACTATGTTCTCGTATCAAGAACGTCTCTCCCAAGGACAACAATGTGTGAAAGAAGACTTGACAAAGTTGTCTACTATAAGTAGGTTTTTACGTCAATATTATTGTGACATCATTAGTTAGATCAGGAAGCCATATTTTCTAGCATACAGTGTCCCGTATATATTTACGGCAATACCATTGTGACATCATTAGTTAGCTCAGCAAGCGAGATTTTCTAGCATACAGTGTCCCGTATATATTTACGGCTATACCATTGTGACATCATAAGTTAGCTCAGCAAGCGAGATTTTTTAGCATACAGTGGCCCGTATATATTTACGGCAATACCATTGTGACATCATTAGTTAGCTCAGCAAGCAAGGTTTTCTAGAATACAGTGGCCCGTATATATTTACGTCGGTTTATAGGCAATAATATCACAATCTAGATGATACGAAATAGTTTATGCCATGTTGTGGCAAGCTACAGGCGAACTGCTCAATAAACATGTTATGAATTGTTTGTTGGTGCCAATGTGATTTTTTTAGATGCCCTCAGAAACGCATTGGCTGATAAATACAAATGCACCTGTTATCAATGTATGGTTAGTTAACTAAACCACAGCAGCAGTATTAGCACGGGGGACATAACGTTTATATTATAATGCTAATTTCTCATTCTTCTGAGTTAGTATAATGTCATGTTTTGAACAGATATATTTCAAGGAGCATGTATTTGCCAAATAAGACCCGAGGGAACTGAGACAAGTATTTTAAAGAATGAATTAAATGCCACATAAAAAATGTAAGGCTGACAAAATGACAGTAAAACCTCGGTGTGAGGTCCCTCGTGTCTTTCGCTAGTTTACCGCCAGCCAATTTCAACTGCCCTTTCTGAAGACTTTCACCAAACGGTAATCCCGTTATACCACCAACATTTCTCTACACTAAAGCTGGCAGTATGTCGAGGTTAACTGTGTACATTGTACATGTAGGGACATGACAGTGTTTTACCTCGACACTTGGCTGACGTAAGTGCCTGTCCACCTTGGAGACACGGGTATATACACGGTAAGTCGATAGCTTCTGATACATGGACTCCGGGCGGTACATATACCTAACCAAATATTTGTATAGAGGAGTAGAATCGGAAAGAGGGCATACGTTCTTTCATTAATCAAACGAGTTACATCGGATGGTATGTTGTCTTTTCTCGTTTAAGATCAATAACACTTATAAATTTGTATATACACTGTAACATTGATTAGGCCTAATTGTTTAACTTTCGTGCAAATGGGTTTTCGATCAATGATAAGCTTTACTTTACAGTCGTCATATTGTCAGAATGGAAGAAAGTTTGAACGCGGCGCCGTTGCCTTGTGTACACGACACTAACAATGACATAACTAAGGCCACACAAAACAATAAATGTGTTTCTTGTAGCATACTGGGAACAATATGGTAGATAGACAGGCTGTATCGGAACAGTACCGGTATTCTATTAATTCTTACTCTGTTGGTGGTGTGCTACCATTAACTATTGGTTTGCGTAGCTATCTCACTTAAGTATGAAGCATGTTACCAGGAAGGGCGCAGCCATAGTTTTTGGTTCTAGAAAACTAAACTTAAGTTGTAAGTTCTCAAGTGAATTTACCCCTCGTAGTGCCAAAACTGTATGATGACTTGGTCAGCTGGTAAAGGGACATTTACACCACATCTCACGTGTTTACCCCTCCAGTCGCTACACCACAACTCACGTGTTTACCCCTCCAGTCGCTACACCACAACTCACGTGTTTACCCCTCCAGTCGCTACACCACAACTCATGTGTTTACCCCTCCAGTCGCTACACCACAACTCATGTGTTTACCCCTCCAGTCGCTACACCACAACTCACGTGTTTACCCCTCCAGTCGCAGTAGTGTCATTCTCACGTGTTTACCCCTCCAGTCGCAGTAGTGTCATTCTCACGTGTTTACCCCTCCAGTCGCAGTAGTGTCATTCTCACGTGTTTACCCCTCCAGTCGCAGTAGTGTCATTCTCATGTGTTTACCCCTCCAGTCGCAGTAGTGTCATTCTCATGTGTTTACCCCTCCAGTCGCAGTAGTGTCATTCTCATGTGTTTACCCCTCCAGTCGCAGTAGTGTCATTCTCATGTGTTTACCCCTCCAGTCGCAGTAGTGTCATTCGCATGTGTTTACCCCGCCAGTCGCAGTAGTGTCATTCCAATGTGTTTACCCCTCCAGTCGCACTAGTGTCATTCTCATGTGTTTACCCCTCCAGTCGCACTAGTGTCATTCTCATGTGTTTACCCCTCCAGTCGCACTAGTGTCATTCTCATGTGTTTACCCCTCCAGTCGCACTAGTGTCATTCTCATGTGTTTACCCCTCCAGTCGCACTAGTGTCATTCTCATGCATTGTGATCTCTGCCGACTCCATTCTCTAGATCTTGATACTGCAATTTATTTGAATATTTGTTGGTAACCTCGAGAAACATACATCCCTCATATATCCCTCTGATATGTGTGATAAGTGTATGATCTATGTACCTGATTTATCATTATATGCCGTCTGTGGTAGAACCTGTAATTATACATAATCTGTCATGGTCAGGAAAATAAGTATTTTGGTACATGTAGCTATATGTATATAATTTCATGTATGGTATTCAGTATAATTAAACAACCAGTACAGAATGGCAATAGTTAAATGGTATTTTTAGTGAGTAAAGTTCTTTGAGACTATTTCCATGATGTCAGGCTTCTAATCCTAGAGCCAGCATGACGTAAGTTATAATGTCAAATATTAACTCATTAAGCTTATTGATCAGTGTCCTGATTATAATTAAATAAATGTCAATTGTGCATTATTGTGTCAAACTAATTACAGACTAGTTCATTTGGATTCAGTTTATTTTTTAACCAAACTTCTGTAACCATACTGATGCTGTTCTTCAGTATAAAAAATATTTTATATGATTAAATAAGTTGTCGTCACTTGCATTGCTACCTGGAGATTGTGTAGTCAGTTTATAATACCTGTATTAGTATACTTGTATGAGAGATTACCTGGGTTAAGTGGACAATGTAAATTAGTGCTGAAGTGTAAACCATGAAGTATCTCTTACTATTAACTCTAGTATATATCAGAGTTTATAAGGTAACGGTTTCTGCCAACTATAATTGACATCTGTATGTACATTGTGATAAGACATGTTTGTATCTTTTTGTTGTAGTCTTTTACGTTGATGGATGTTGTAATAAAGGCAAAGAACCAATATCTGTCTCTGTTATCGTCTGTGGGCTAAGGGCAGCACACAGGCAAACATTTTTATTTCAACAAGTAACTTTATATGGTTTACGTATAGGAAAGAACGTTACTTTAACAGAATTTCTTTGGAAACACGGAATATTACTTACAATGTACTTGACTAAATATCTTCGGAATTCATCTGTATTGTTCACAGCACATAACGGGACCAGTTTTTATTTGCCGGAGAAAGATGTGTAACGAGCGAAAACACATCTAGTTTGTCATCGCGGGTTAACTATGGACTGATGTTGCCTCAAAAAAGCCAGTGATTACCAAAGCGTCAACAAAAACCATAATCCACACCCAAAATCAAATAAACTAGAGGCAAAATAGGAACAAAGGAAAGGTTTACAATGTGGACAAGAGAATAAGACCATGTGTTCCGGAAGAGTAAGGGTCTTCTGCCTCTCGACGACCCCCGCCATGGAAATCTTAGTCACATCCAATTAAGCATCAATCCCCAGAATGAGAACCGTGTCGCCATTGTCAATCACAACAAGTAAGCACACTAATAAGCAAACTCAAAAACTTAAAACTTAAAATACATAACACAGTCATGTCATAAAATAGGCAAGTAGAAGCAATCAACACTCAGCCATTACGCAAACATCTCTGAAAAGCAAGTAATCAAACCATGAGAAACGTAGACGGTAGTACATCGTGGGTGCCGTACTACACTACCCTTTATTGCTACACTTAATGATATATACATTGTGTAAGTCGGACCAGTTCTTTTATTTGACGATAAAGCTGTATGTTGCCCATAGTCTAGTCAATATAGGGTTTAACCGGGACAAAATTGCAACAGAAACTATTTTTAGTTTTCCTAGAAGATGGATACCTACATTTTAACAGAAAAAAAGTCTACCAAAATCTACCTTTGGGAAATCGTTTTTTCGCACAAATTGGGGGTCAAGAATTTCAGCGTAATTGCTTACTGGGCCAACTTTGAAGTGAAATAACCAATTATTAAGCAACTATGATTGTAAAATGAATAGTTATAAGTCATAACCGGTTCATGCATATTAAAGATTAGCCAAAATCATTTTACTGATATGTCATGTTGAAAAAATATTGATCCATCAATATCACTAAAAAAACCATTTTACTTGACGATATTTTACTTTTTTTTTTCACATTTTAAGAGCAGAAAATATCCTTTAATATTCTCAGTAGCAAAATAAGATTTAATTTAATCTTTGAAATAATGGTATTTGATTTAATTATTTAATTTAAATGATGATTGATTAACATACAAAAAAGTTATTAAACATCAAAGTCATCAAAATGTGCTGATTTTGCACTTTTTCATATTGTCCATATTGAATGCTTTGCATCTCTTTCGCATGTGTTTTAATCATAAGGAAGGCAAATGCTTAAGTCATTTTTATTTTCATTAAAGTGTTTGCATTGTATATCTTAAATACTAAATTGGATAAGATAAATTTGCCTTTATGCTTAAAATCAAGTCTTGAAACCACTTCCTTACTCAGTTTAACCTGAACAGTCAAAAATGGCTAAGTCCACTATTCTGAACAACGAAATTCCTTATTTCCCTGCCAAGTTTAACCAGATTACATGAAGACTTTGTTAGAATTATTACCATAAAATGGTTGTTTTAATGCAATTAATCCAAATTTTAACATCCAAAAAAAATTTAATTGAAAATAATGTATTTTTACTACTGACCATTATGGAACAAAAGAAAATATTTTATTTGCTCAACCCAAAATATCTTATTAAATCATCATACGCATTAACCACCAAGACAATGTTAGTGTCTTTAGCCAAGTCAAGTTATTTAGCAATCGGATACAACACAAAAAAGTTATGCATATTTTTGTTATTTAGAATGATGAACTTTGTCATTTTTTTGCCGTTCTGCCAAAAGAACATGTAATGGTGTTTTGAATATTTGATTATCAATATATTAGCAAACTGACCTTACCAAATAAGTATTTAAAATAACCATTGTACATACATGAAAACATGTGAAAAGATTTTTACAGTTTGCTTTTTACTTTATTAAAATACAGGTTGCATAAATTGAGAATTCGTTCAATATTGACGTTAAAAACCGTTCAAAATTGGCCTCGCAGCCAACTTTCAAGATTAAAAAAATATACTGTATGAAAGCAAAATGTCTCATATAAGAAAGTTTAATACATATGTAATATTTTAATGGATTAATATATATCTAGCAATGATACTTATAATATTTTTTATTTTCTTTTGTCTAAAAAATGCAAAAAAGCTCGTTTGTTCAATATTAAGATGCTTTTAGTGACTTTTGACTGTACATTATTTCTTGATTCAATGATTTCTATCGATTTAATTTAGTTGTTTGTATTAAACATGATCTAGTTATACAATGTAGTTAATAATTAAATATAAAAAAAAAAAATTTGATAATTAAATATTTCACTTTAAAGTTGCACCATTGAGCAATTATCCTTATTTCTTGATCCCAACTACATGTAGTGCGAAAAAAGTGGTTTTCCAAAGGTAGATTTTGGTAGACTTTTTTTCTGTTACAGTATCGGTAACCACCATTCCAAAAATATGAAAATAAATTCTGTTGCAATTTTCTCCCGGTTAGTCTTATATTTTGGCTAATTTGACTGGACTACCAGATTATGACGTGTTATGATGACCGTAACATAATCAGTACGTCGACATAGACAGCCATCGATTGTAACAGGAACAGGTAGTTCCTCACGCGCAGATACAAATGTATATAGATCAGAAACCATAAATGTTATATAAGTTCAGGTATCGAGCGTGACATTAACTCGAGACACTTTCTACACGAGGGAGGTACGAGCGTGACATTAACTCAAGATACTTTCTACACGAGGGAGGTACGAGCGTGACATTAACTCGAGACACTTTCTACACGAGGGAGGTACAGTCGAGCGTGACATTAACTCGAGATACTTTCTACACGAGGGAGGTACGAGCGTGACATTAACTCGAGATACTTTCTACACGAGGGAGGTGCAGTCGAGCGTGACATTAACTCGAGATACTTTCTACACGAGGGAGGTACGAGCGTGACATTAACTCGAGACACTTTCTACACGAGGGAGGTGCAGTCGAGCGTGACATTAACTCGAGACACTTTCTACACGAGGGAGGTACGAGCGTGACATTAACTCGAGACACTTTCTACACGAGGGAGGTACGAGCGTGACATTAACTCGAGACACTTTCTACACGAGGGAGGTACGAGCGTGACATTAACTCGAGACACTTTCTACACGAGGGAGGTACGAGCGTGACATTAACTCGAGACACTTTCTACACGAGGGAGGTACGAGCGTGACATTAACTCGAGACACTTTCTACACGAGGGAGGTACGAGCGTGACATTAACTCGAGACACTTTCTACACGAGGGAGGTACGAGCGTGACATTAACTCGAGATACTTTCTACATGAGGGAGGTACGAGCGTCACATTAACTCGAGATACTTTCTACACGAGGGAGGTGCGAGCGTGACATTAACTCGAGATACTTTCTACACGAGGGAGGTACGAGCGTCACATTAACTCGAGATACTTTCTACACGAGGGAGGTACGAGCGTGACATTAACTCAAGATACTTTCTACACGAGGGAGGTACGAGCGTCACATTAACTCGAGATACTTTCTACACGAGGGAGGTGCGAGCGTGACATTAACTCAAGATACTTTCTACACGAGGGAGGTACGAGCGTCACATTAACTCGAGATACTTTCTACACGAGGGAGGTACGAGCGTCACATTAACTCAAGATACTTTCTACACGAGGGAGGTACGAGCGTCACATTAACTCAAGATACTTTCTACACGAGGGAGGTACGAGCGTCACATTAACTCGAGATACTTTCTACACGAGGGAGGTGCGAGCGTGACATTAACTCGAGATACTTTCTACACGAGGGAGGTACGAGCGTCACATTAACTCGAGATACTTTCTACACGAGGGAGGTGCGAGCGTGACATTAACTCGAGATACTTTCTACACGAGGGAGGTACGAGCGTCACATTAACTCGAGATACTTTCTACACGAGGGAGGTACGAGCGTGACATTAACTCAAGATACTTTCTACACGAGGGAGGTACGAGCGTCACATTAACTCGAGATACTTTCTACACGAGGGAGGTGCGAGCGTGACATTAACTCAAGATACTTTCTACACGAGGGAGGTACGAGCGTCACATTAACTCGAGATACTTTCTACACGAGGGAGGTACGAGCGTCACATTAACTCAAGATACTTTCTACACGAGGGAGGTACGAGCGTCACATTAACTCAAGATACTTTCTACACGAGGGAGGTACGAGCGTCACATTAACTCGAGATACTTTCTACACGAGGGAGGTGCGAGCGTGACATTAACTCGAGATACTTTCTACACGAGGGAGGTGCAGTCGAGCGTGACATTAACTCGAGACACTTTCTACACGAGGGAGGTACGAGCGTGACATTAACTCAAGATACTTTCTACACGAGGGGGGTACGAGCGTGACATTAACTCGAGACACTTTCTACACGAGGGAGGTGCAGTCGAGCGTGACATTAACTCGAGATACTTTCTTCACGAGGGAGGTACAGTCGAGCGTGACATCAACTCGAGCGTGACATTAACTCGAAATACTTTCGACATAAATGTTATACAAGTTAAGGTATAGAGCGTGACATTAACTCGAGACACTTTCTACACGAAGGAGGTACGAGCGTCACATTAACTCGAGATACTTTCTACACGAGGGAGGTACAGTCGAGCGTGACATTAACTCGAGGTACTTTCTACACGAGGGAGGTACGAGCGTGACATTAACTCAAGATACTTTCTACACGAGGGAGGTACGAGCGTGACATTAACTCGAGATACTTTCTACATGAGGGAGGTGCAGTCGAGCGTGACATTAACTCGAGATACTTTCTACACGAGGGAGGTACGAGCGTCACATTAACTCGAGATACTTTCTACACGAGGGAGGTACGAGCGTGACATTAACTCGAGATACTTTCTACACGAGGGAGGTGCAGTCGAGCGTGACATTAACTTGAGATACTTTCTACATGAGGGAGGTACCATCGAGCGTGACATTAACTCGAGGTACTTTCTACACGAGTGAGGTACAGTCGAGCGTGACATTAACTCGAGATACTTTCTACATGAGGGAGGTACAGTTGAGCGTGACATTAACTCGAGATACTTTTAATGAGGGAGGTACAGTCGAGCGTGACATTAACTCGAGGTACTTTCTAAACGAGGGAGGTAAAGTCGAGCGTGAAATTAACTCGAGATACTTTCTACATGAGGGGGGTAGAGTCGAACCTTGTTATATTGAATTTATTTAACCTGAAGATCCCGCTTATATTAAAAACATTTCTTCTGTCTTCCCAACTTAACATTAAAGATTAGAACTCAATTAACACGATGTTTTAACGGTCCCACGCCATACGAGATAACGATATACGGCTGTATATTGTAATGTCTTTCTAACCAAGATACAAATTGGTTTAACGTTACGTCTAACTGAGATTGAAAGCATACTTACTGGTCAAAACGAGCAACAGCCAACAAACTCCGAATAGAGTCACTGAGACCAGCCATAAACAGCGAATCCCCTTGCTCCGTACCCGGCACATGCTGTTTGACGCAATGTAAAATAACAAGTGTACGCATGATATATATTATAATTATACGCTTTGCGATCGGTGTATCCCATTCATTATTGAAACGAACATTACAGTAAAGGCTACGTACATGAACCTAGTAAGGTTCGATAGAACATGATTAGTTCTCTATTGTTGGTCTGTATATTGCGGTTTTCACCAGATTAACAACATCGACTGGTTTGATTAAGAGTTCCTTCATGGTCGTATAGCATTAATAAGTAACGGTCTACAGCTCACACTATTCAAGACCTTGAGAGCTCACCAACTAATACCCATGTTTACATTTGGCAGAGTGTTGAATGGTCAACACTATAGCACGGAGATTTAAATATAGATTATATAAAAGCTAATCCAGAGAATTTGTGGTCACGACTACAGTTAAGGTCACTCGATTCCTTTGTCAATATCCATAGGAATTTCATAAAATTTCACTCAAATGTTTACTAGTGTATAAAGAACTAGTATTTTTGTTGCAATTTTCAGGGAAAATACCAGAAAGAGCGAACTCAACAACTTACATATAACGGTTTAATGTATTACAATCCTGACGTTATATATACATATAAAACAGAAAAGAAGGCAAATATTTAACATCATGACATCGTTGTAGATAAAAACACATACGCGTGTTACCAGTTCCAAGTCCTTGTATTAACTCCCAAATATATGTTTTACATAAACAGATTTCTGATAAATGGGAATAACTCAAATAAATTGGAGTTACTAATTACCTTCCCTTTACCATACTGTAGTGTTTACACAACACGTTTACATAAGACCTGGTTGATATAGTCGATAGTTACGCAACCAACGTAACCTTCTAGCGTTTACATTGATTCTAGCAGACGCTTGGGTCTTTGCCGGATTGCAAATTGCATGATCATCGGCGTATGTAAGGTGAATTTCTTACCCACGATAGCTATCAAATTTTATATCCGTCAAAGCGGCCATGTTTTTGCCAAGAACGATAATCAACGGACCGAGAGACCTTAATTTTTTTACTTGCTGCATGCATACATGAAACTGCTCTTTGATGCCTTTTGGTTTTGATACCGACATTTAACCATATTCACGAAATTATTTAATTGAAATGATCAAAACATGTTCCCTGCAATGCTAGTTAAAACTGACCTTACCTTACAGTTGTGTGCCTGGTGTAATGGCGCATTAAGCCCTGTTGGTAACATACGGGCTTCAGGCGTTATTTACAGTCGACATTATGACGTGCATTTTAAAAGTCTGAGCTTCCAACCTACTAACTTGGGTATTTCTTAAGAGATAACTCTTTACTTGAAGGAGAACTATTCTGTGTCGCCATATTCGAGTGTCCAAAATAATGATGCCCACTGTTTGCACAGTGTACAACCTAAGTGATCTGCAAAACATATCATAGTTAAAACGTACATATTAAAAAGATACTCGTATGTGCTTTCGTTGACAAGGGTCACTAGTACAGTATAGAATACTGAACTTCCTGTGGTCATTATCCTCACGGTATAATGACTATTACACTAATTATGTCGCGTAAGACGACAGACAATGGTAAAAAGCTATGTAAATCAAATAGCTTCACATTTGTGTCTTGTTTTAGAAATCACAATATATATATATTAGCCCGGGGTTCCTCTGGCCCCGCACTATATCTTATTTGGGGCCAGGCCCCGGAATCTCGAAACTTCTTAAACCCGTTCTTATGCCTTAACTTTAAGTACATGTATATTCTCAAAAAAGTGTATTTCGAAAGTTTTCAAACCGTTCTAAATTCTTAACTTTAAGCATATTCTCAAATAAAGCGTATCTGGAAGGTTCTTAAGTCTACATTCTCAAATTTTTAGTTGAGAACGCGCCCAATATTTGCGAATGATAAGGAGCATGCTTAAATATTTAAGAACGTGATTAAGTAGCAAAATGGCAAACCTAAAATAATGTACATCGATTGATCGGTCGTCTGCGTCGTCGAAGGAATAACAGACGTCAAAGGGAAAGAATATTCCTTCCACGATTGAATCCTCTTGATTTTCTTCCGTCGGGGATATCTTTGAACGTTATAGGTTTAAGCCGGCAACAATCTATTTTGTTCTTGGTTTGACAGCTGAAACTTTGGAGAGACAAACGGCGAAGACTCGTCCTCTAGAACCAATTTTGCAGCTCCTTAGCGCGTTGCGTTTTTACTCAACAGGTGCGTTTTATGGCTGCATCGGTGATACACTTGGTGTGACAAAAGCATCCGTTGGAAGGTCGGTGGATAGTGTAAGCAATGCGCTTTGCAGACTTTGCAGACTGGCACGGGCCTGGATAAGCTTTCCAGTTGGGCAAACTCTAGCCACGGTACAACGGGCCTTCCATGACATTTCAGGTAAGTTACGTAATCAGGGCCCGTATTCATGAAACAGTTCTCATGCTCAAGCATGGATTCTGTTCTCAAGCCAGCTTTCTTGAAACTCTCCTTAATCATGTCGAAGAGTCAAAAAGTCAATGTAAATGTTGAAAACAGTTTTAGGCTTCATGTCTCTTCAACTTTTTTCCAAAACTTTTACAAAGTTGATTTTTTAAAATAATTTATAGCCAGAACAAGAAATAATGCTTGAGCACGAAATCCATGCTTGAGCATGAGAACGGCTTCATGAATACGGGTCAGAGCATCTTGAATAATAAAAAAAATATATTGATCACTCTTTGCAAGTTAGGAGGATAAGGCATAGTGTTGTCACAACTTTGCAACACTGCAACCATCGTGGTTGGAATGACTCCACATAAAAGGAAGAAACAACAAAGATATACTAATAATAGGTACAATTCCGGACGAGTTGACACGGACTCCACTTCATTCAGAGGCGTTCCTAGCTATATTGAATATAACCAAGATACTCAGGCAATATCATGAACATGTCTTAGCGTGAATTTCATGTAAAAATGTGGTTAACAATGAATTTCACATTAAAATAAATCACGAAATTTAATGTGACTTTTTAATTTAATTCTTTTTTCAATGCTTAATTCATTCTAAGATAAATATGGTGTTCACTTGAATGTGTAATTAAGCTAATTTTACATGCATATTTTTCGGTCAAATTCATGTGAAATTCACATGAAGAAACATTGGCTGTGTATATGGGTTGTGGAGATACAGAAAGAATTGAAATAATAAGGAAATTACAAAAATGTGTTTAACAGTATTTTCAATGTTAATAGGCCTACTGCGGATGTCTTGGACTTAGTTTTAGAGTTTGTAAATACATCATTAATGTCCACTCTGAATATGACATATTAAAACATTTTTTTGAGATGTTAAATTTTAATATGACTCTTAAATTTACTGACTTGTAAATGTCAAAATATGGGACACAGCAGTTCTTGATATTTTCAATTTACATCATCAAAAAGCAAATTAATACACACGACAAATCTCATCATTCATAAGAAAACAAATTATTTTAATATATTTATATTTGCTCTGCATTGCCACTATATAACACTACTAAGGCCAGTTCCGTGTTATGAGACAATAACACTGGAGTGGTTATTTTGACGTCATTACGATTGTGACGTCATAATCATAACGTTGGAGATAGCTGGCCGATACTGGCTGTTGGCTGTTCCATTTATTAGAAATCTACCTTAAAATTTCAGAACAAATGTAGAATATAAACATAAATTTAATAAATTGATTATCAATACCAATGGGAAAACATAAACATAAGCATTAAACAGTATTTGGTTCCGTGTTATGGTCCTATAACCCGGAACAGGATTGCAGACATGAATGAATAACTCGCGTTAGTGCGTTATAATTACTTGTCTGCAATCCTGTTCCGTATTATAGGACCATAACACGGAACCAAATGCTGTTTAATGCTTAAATGGATATTTAAACCAGGGGCTATGGTTTTGTGCTGTGTCAGTCACTTTCCATCCTTTCGCTCTCATGTCTGCGCACTAGTTGTCGATGGAATTTTGTGCTTGGGATATGGGTTCACCTTGGAGAGGTGGTGTGTCGTTTATCAAAAATAGGTCACCCTGACTTGCAAAGTTTTGACCTTGGCCTACATAAAAAAGGAAAAGTTTGTCTGGGCTCCTTTCGGAATGTTTGAAAAATGAACTATTGACGCTAATGCTGAATTTTGTACTGTGATTTGTTGAATGAAATGTTTTGTAGTAGTTTTGATGACAGCTACTCGGTTCGCCTGTGGACTCTTTTTATTGGTACAAGGTACGGTCGATAGAATGCTGACAAAGGAATATTTGTTAATTAAAAGTATTAAAACACACGTTATTTCCATAGCAGTGGTACTAATAGCAGGCACGAGGACGTCACCAAAAAACGGCACAACGAGTTTTGATTTTTGTATTACAGGGACTTTTCTGGCTATTTTGGGAATTGTCACTAACTCGACAAATGCGAGCTGATTTCCAAATCTGCAAGTAACAAATTATTGCACTTGTTTTTTTTTTTGGCGAGTGGCCATGTGCTTGCAATACGATCGATGAAGTTCTCGAAATATGTTCGCTACTTTTTATATTGAAAATTAATAAGTTTAGGAGTTGATTGTAACATACACTGCCATCCAAAAGTTCTGATACATCGTTTCTGCAAACGCTTTGAAATTGAGCAAAAACGAACTTTGAACTTTGTATTACTATTACTATTTTTATGCTATGATTAACTTCTTATGATGTTTCGTTATTTTACAGCTACATGCATGTATGGTTTTTGATAAAATTAAAATCCTCAAAATGCAATATTTTTGCAATTTTACGTTTTTTATACATACAATTCAACAATATATTTCTTTGTTGTAGTGTCGACACTTGTGGATCATTATATTAATTCCATTTAAGTTTGCAAATGAAAGAAAAACTACTTTTATTCATTTTGGAACATTATCAAAAATAGACCCCTCCCTTGACCCTCCCTGCAACTTCCAGGACTTGGGTATTTTTAATAAAATGCCAGTTGTCACTGATAAGTGGACCATCTTTAGGAAACTGCATCAGTTGTGTTTATTTTTTGTTGGCTAATGGCTTAATATGTACACAACGTTTGTAACAAAACTTTTGGATGGCAGTGTATAATGGTATAAACGCTAAAAGAAACGAATAATGCAATACATAACAAGCAAAGACATATTTATTACGTTTTCCCACGTGTGAGTTTGAAGATGAAGAGAAGGGTGACCTACCAGTTCAAACAATATTTCCGATATCTATATTGATATGATATTATAAATTGAATGTGAATCATATAAAAATGTATAAATAACAGGTCACTTACTGTTAAACTTGATTTTGTATCTGTTTTGAGACAAGGACAGATATTTCCAGTGTAAAACGTAGTTGTTGTCAAGAAGGAAATACAGTAGTGTAACTAATATTCGACACGGAAATCCGGACCCGAATTCAGGATTGGAATAAAAAGGGAGAATATTTCAAGTTTTGATTTTTCATTTATTTGTTTATTATATTCTTTACTTTATTGTTCTATGTGTAATTTGTATCAAAGTCGATTAGAACCAAACGAAGACAAAATCACGTTATTACGAGATAAGTTATAGAGGATTTGTCATGAGCTTCTCTTTATATTAAATTTCTGATACGAGTTTCGATTTTTTTAAATTTTGCGAGCCTCTGGCGAATAAAAATGAAAAATTCTAAACGAGTATCATAAATTTAATATGAAGAGAAACGAATGACAGATTATTTCTATCATATGATGGCGTTATATCGTCTTTTCCCATCCTAAACAGATATTGTCTTTGCCGTTCTCGCCAACTGATTTCAATATGTCGAACCAAATAACCCATACCTTTGAAGTAGGTCAAATGTACCGGCGAACGAAGAAGTGACTCTTGCAATTGATTTATTTAAAAAAAAAAATAAAGACACCTTATTGCAAAATTTCAGACAGTTTCTATTGATATTAAGACTGTAAATTGTCCCTAGTGATTAGAAATAATGAATAAAAATTTTAAGTTTGACTGTGTCGGGCGAGTGTCCTCTGGTATTCCATTCATGAATCCGACCGGATTTGACGATATCGTGACGTCACTTGGCGCGACAATGACTGGTTCGTTGCCGCGTAGCCATCACTGTCGTACGCAACCGATGTGTGGCGTTTTCCTACAGATGGAGAATTATCCTTATCATCGCGGGAGTCAACAATGATGTTGATTGTGCACCGAGAATGTTTCAATTGAACATTTTGTTCAAACATATTTAAAAGACGCCGTTTTAGGTAGATTTGTTAGCAGTGTTTTTGGATAGTGTAACATATGTTTGTTGACGTCAGCTTATCCTGGTTATACCGTTGTTGGGAAAGGATCCTCTGATCGATATATTCTTTGTGTACATAAGGCCTAGTATTGTTTACATGTCTGTAATTATTTACGCTTTATAACGACCATTGTCTTTGTTGTCTACCTTAACTTCATCGGCAACTCCGAACTTCATCATTCTGTACGCTTCGTAGTAAAAAGAAGTAGACCGTTCCCGTGCGTATTAATACAGCTCACAAGGAACCAGCCAATCAGCGAAGCGGAAGGTGTTATTACACGTGTGTAATATAGAAAATTTATGTGATGGCTTTATTACACCGCATATAACGGTAGTCATATGATAAATCTCGTTATTACGAGTTACGATAAGTCGTTATCACGAGATACGTTATCTCGTTATTACGAGATACGCCTGTCTGTCCGTCTGTCCTTCTGTTCCTCCGTCTGTCCATTTTATACTGATTGATATTTTGTTATGGCACTATGAAATTGGTCATAATGAAAAAAGATGTCCACTGAACAAACCTCAAGGTCACAGGGTTAAAGGTCAAAGTCATAGGTTAATTTTACATTTATTAAGTGCTTAACATTTTGTTATGACATTATGAGGGAAAGTTGGTCAGAATAGAAAAAGATTATAAGGGGAGACATATGTTTTTGGTCACTAAAACAAGTCCCTAGTTCTGCTATATATAATCGTATTCTGCTAAATAGTCTTTATTCTAATATTTTTTTATTTTTTTTTTTTTTAATTTTCAATGAATTTTCCTGACTTTTTTCAGTTGTGGTACCTACAAGATCAACAGTGTCCTCACATGTTGCCTCACTGTCAATTAGCAATATAAGACAAAGAGTTGGGACATGTCAATAAAATGTCATATTTTAATTCGATTGTAATTGAAAAAAAAACTTGCTTAAATTGTTTTTCATCATCATTTGTACGGGACAGTAACGACACGGCTACACGTCACCATTTGTACGTGACAGTAACGACACGGCTACACGTCACCATTTGTACGTGACAGTAACGACACGGCTACACGTCAACATTTGTACGTGACAGTAACAATACGGCTACACCTGTCACAGCTTTTTGCCATAACTACAGGTTTTTTAATTTGTTTAATTATTTTTCGATATTTGCTTTATCTGTATGCTATTTATCAATGTTACATATTACAAGTTTACAAAGTCTGGCCCTGGGCAATAATAGCACTACTGTGCTAATGTTTTTACTTTTAACATCGAACGTTACTTAAGGAATGAAATTTATTTTTTCAACATTCATGAGGTCATAACAACATTGGCTTCTGGACATATTCCATGAATCGCGTTAGTAATAATATAGATGATAAACAGTTTATCGCGCAGTATATACAGTTTTTGTTTTATTTCACACAGGTACGCGAATAAAATCTTAAGTCCATCTCTCAATATTTTCCAACAGTACTCCCAATGACAAAGACTGACACCAAACCCTGTAATCATAGTGTGAGGATATTTAAATATTAGTGATATGTGTAGACACTGCGGAAAGGGTACATTGTATTAATATTAAACAAAAGAATCTGCTTTCATTAATGAATGTTTAGAAAAATCTATCACTGAGAGAAAAACTGGATTTAGTTGTATTGTTAAAAATTTCATTTAATTCCTGGTCATATCCAAACATTTGAAAATCCATGCTATACGTATTTGCTAGATGTGAAAGCGTGTGTTTTGGTATCCTGTTAAATGTTTCTTGAAATACAGCAATTTGCTGTTGTTTTAATCCTCGACGTCCTAGCTTTCTTACAGATTCAGAATATGCACCTTTAAAAATTTCAAACACCGTTGCTTCAGTTTTGTAAAACAAGTGTTTCGGAACGCCCATATCAGCTGCAATAAAACCCCTAGCTTTTAGCTTTGTCCAGATTCTTTCCGCGGTGTTTTGTTTTGAGATACAGTCTGTGGCTTTGGCACGCCAGGATACGTACGCCTGAGCCGTGTCGTACAACGCGTCATTAACGGCGTCCACGGAGATGTTACGTAGTACTGATTTGTACGGTTCAAGGTTTAGCTTGTCAAGGATGTAATCGGTGTCGTCTTTGAAAGTTTCCATTTTGCCTATGACGTCATAATTAACATGACATGGAGAACATGACTTCCATAAAGATACCACGTGCACGTCTCTGTATTTGCCTGTAGTCTCAGCATGGACAGCATATTTGAGAAATTCAGGGAATGTGACGTCATGACCACACGTGACGTTGAAAGCGTTGTCCCTAAATGTTTTTATGATATATTTACCTAAGGCATTCCAGTAAAACGGGTTTGGCGAAAACACCTTATCAACGTAGGCGGAATATAGCCTCTCCAGTGGATTACGGGCTATCAAGAACTTTTTAGAACGTTTTAAAACAGCACCAAAATGTTTCCATTCGTTGGCCGTAGGGAAGACATTAGTGACGCCTATTTGAGGTTTTATACGGTAGGGGCTTGCTATCTGCTGTCTGTCTACTTGAAGTAAAAGTCTTCCCCAAAATGTCGACCCTGCTTTGGATGCTTTACAGTAAAGGAAGTGTTTGTCCCTGTTATAGATCATGTGGGGCCGGTAAGGAAGACTGTATGTAGTATTTTTCTTGCACATCTTCATTACAGCTGTTTTTCTTTGAATCATTACAAGGTCGAAGCTCTGTAAAACAATAAACAACAACATTATAATAAATAATTCTTGTGGTTTTCATGTCAAAGGAAAAGCAATGATATTGGATTTTCTTTGTTCATATTTGTTATTTGTTAATATCCAATCGAGTGAATATTTTTGCTTAGCCTATAAATGTCAAAAGTTTAATCAATTGGATTCAAACTGTAAATGTGATTCCACCAAGAAAATCAATTTTGACTGTCAACAGTAGAGTCATAAATTGATGTTTCCTCATATATATTTTTTAAAATCAGGATCAGTTCAGGCAAGATAAAATAGGATGAATAAAGAATGATGATGAGGGCGGCAGTCGATAAATAATCATAATTAAGTTTATCAAAGATTTAGTGCAAATAACCAATGAAATCACTGTACCCCAATAGTTGAGACTTTATTAGCCTTATCACGTGGGGGGCTGTTCGCAGACATCCTCCTCGGCAGGCGTGGTCTACCCTCCCCGTGGGTTACTGTAGGAAACGAAAACACGAAATAAAACCGAAAATATTACAAAAATCAACAGAAAAAGCTGTTACATTATTTCATTACGGGGTATATACCTATATAATATACTTTTTACAAGCCTAGTTATAACCAATTTGGGGACCATCGCCTCCGCTTTTGACATGTTACTTGATCAAATAATTTTGGCAAAATCTTCGGGAAAAAAATACTGTTTCATGGAAAACTATTAGCTCATGTAGATCACATATGTTACATACATTTGTAAAACTGTCTTGTCGTTATGCTCATGAGCGTCTATAGAATGCAGTACGGGCATTTGTTCGATCGGCTATGTAAATATGGATTAAATTACAAATAGCGGTTTTAAATAACATCACAAAAATTAGCATAAATGGAGGTTATTCAGTCATCAGACATTTTTATATCAGAGGATAGTAAGACTTTTTAGAGAAAAATGTTTTATCAATGAGTTTAAATGGAGTTTTGGGCACAAGATGTAGATTTCTGAAAAATGACATTTATCTTAAATTTAGTCATCTTACTTTGTCAGTAAGTCTTTATAGTATCCGATAGAAGCATTTTTGATAATTGGTTTGAGTAATATTTTTTTGCAATCGCCATTCGCAATTCAAGGTCAAAACAGAATCAATATGTACACTTTGATAGAGCCGTATTTAGTCGAACAAATTCTTATAGTATGTCACAGATGGTTGTGAGTAAAATGACGTGGACATTTTCTACACCATATTAGATATACATGATCTTAGTGTTTTTAAATGAAACATTCATGTTTTGCCAATATCAGCGAACAGCTTACAGTGTATCAAATTACACGTGAAAAGCAAGGTCCATGGTAAGATAATACTAATACTAATTTGAGATTCTTATATACCGCTCCATAAAGGCCCTCTGAAAGCGGTTCACACATTATTATCCATGGTTATAGGTCCTAAGGAACCAGTCAATATCGTTCTCAACTGCCTGGGGAGCATACAACCGGTGCTGCCATTTCGGAGCTCACAACTAGTAGAATGGAACAGCGGTGTTAAGTATCTTGCTCAAGTATACAACACAAGTGCCGTGACCTGGACTCGAACTCGCAACCTTTGATCCCGAGCCCGGCGTCCTACCTCTAGACCACTGTGCCTATGATACAAACCAACAATTGATCAAGTTACTTCTGTTGAAATTGTCCAAAATAGTGATCAGTATGTACCTCGATATACTGTATAGATAATTCTTAACTGACCAGTCAAATGCATGATCGATACTATATATAAATCTGTAATGATAAATCAACTGCTACTGTAACGTTACTTTGAGGTAACTCTTCAAAATGATTCAATGATTTGGCGGTGCTAGAGTTGTCAAATCCAAACTGTGAGCGCAGAAATAACAGCACTAGTTATAGGCTCACCAGGGAGTTGAGAAATCGATATGGACTGGTTCTAAAAACCCTATAACCAAGGATACAAATTGTGAACCGCTTTCAATTGACCAACGTGATACAGTTGTATATATGTATGCAGACATTTGGGTTACAATCGTAATCAGATCACTATAAACAAGTTTTTGTGTGAAGTATTATCCGCCAAACTTCTCTTAAACCTAGCTTTGACATGATTTCAATGAAACAGCCAGGAATTGTATGGACCAGGTGTAAACGAGCATGTAATGTTTTGCCGCCGAAACTTTGGTTGCCATGTAACAGGTTTTTATGCAATTTGCCGCATCTCATAATTTTGATGAATTTTATTGAAACTTTGTAAAGTGTTGTAACTTTCATAGCAATGCCCATAGTTTTGACACATTTGGTATGATTAATTTATTCAGTCCAAAGCTATGACCGATTGAGGTTCCGAACTAAGTGATTTCTGCTTGTTTGTAACAGGATATGCGTTGTTTTTAATGGAGGTAATTTGGTGATGCAAATTTACTGTACCAGATATTTCTTACGTTTAATTTTAAACAAAGTATAGAAATCATTTAGAGATATATATATAGATATGTCACAGGCTTGGGCATTTTGCATACAGTTCAGCAAAAAACAGGTTTTGAAGAAAGATCAGAAGAACAATGCATACATATTCCTTCATATTCTCCGTCTATAATGTTGTATATATACTATTGGAATGAAATAAAGTTTATATCAAATATGTATGCATATTTGATTTTATAATCTTTATGACAATTTATGCTGAAACAAACTTACTTTGAGAATCTAAAATAGCAGTAAAAAAAAGAACGATTTGTTGCATAATACTAAAACCTTCTTCTTGGTTGTATGTCACACTGATACATGTATACTTACTTGTGATATTGGAAGCGGGGACATTAGTTAGTCATTGACTAACAGTTCTAGGTATCATTATTAATATCATAGTACTATCATAAAAAACAAGTTATATATTTAACAAATGAGACGTTTATATAAAAATCAGAGGATACCGAAGCGACAACGAAACTATAATCCGAACTCAAACTAATGGGGTAAATATGGGGTAAATATGAACAAGCGAAAGATTTACATGGGGACCCTTGTAAAAGTAAAATATTTTGTAACGATAGAATTGAATTTCGTCGCTGAACTGGTGACAGAAATAGGTTAACTTACTTGTTACCGCGTACAAAAGCCAACATACTCCAAGTAACGTTACACAGAATAACGTTAGAAACCTTGTCCTTATGGAGCAAGTTCGACCCATACTGTTTTATATGACGAGTACGGTAAACGTGCAGGTATATATTCTACTCATAGAGGATCCATGTGTGTGTCCACCTGTTTGTACAATGTACTGTACATGTCTAGTTTAAAACACAACCGTCACAGTCACATGCAATCGACCCCATATAATACATTAAACTCTGGGGCAGGAATGATATACATGTAACAATATTGACAAGCGACATTTATAGAGTTAACAAAAGAACCAAGTGTAAAATGAACTCCTTTAACCAGGGAGACCCATTTGAACTCTTTCAATGCAAACTATGATATAGTTCATTAAGAAATCTCAGGGGTGAGTTAGTTAAGACAAAAACAATGTTTAGTATAAACTGAGTAGTGGTTACACGTATACAAATGCCATCTATCCATGTCGTTATTAGTGTTATAATACATGGGATTAATTAGTACAAGGGAACCGAGATGTGGCAGTTATGGTGTAATATATAACTTATAATACATGGGATTAATTAGTACCAGGGTACCGAGATGTGGCAGTTATGGTGTAATATATAACTTATAATACATGGGATTAATTAGTACCAGGGTACCGAGATGTGGCAGTTATGGTGTAATATATAACTTATAATACATGGGATTAATTAGTACCAGGGTACCGAGATGTGGCAGTTATGGTGTAATATATAACTTATAATACATGGGATAAATTAGTACCAGGGTACCGAGATGTGGCAGTTATGGTGTAATATATAACTTATAATACATGGGATAAATTAGTACCACGGTACGGAGATGTGGCAGTTATGGTGTAATATATAACTTATAATACATGGGATAAATTAGTACCACGGTACCGAGATGTGGCAGTTATGGTGTAATATATAACTTATAATACATGGGATTAATTAGTACCAGGGTACCGAGATGTGGCAGTTATGGTGTAATATATAACTTATAATACATGGGATTAATTAGTACCAGGGTACCGAGATGTGGCAGTTATGGTGTAATATATAACTTATAATACATGGGATTAATTAGTACCAGGGTACCGAGATGTGGCAGTTATGGTGTAATATATAACTTATAATACATGGGATTAATTAGTACCAGGGTACCGAGATGTGGCAGTTATGGTGTAATATATAACTTATAATACATGGGATAAATTAGTACCACGGTACCGAGATGTGGCAGTTATGGTGTAATATATTACTTATAATACATGGGATTAATTAGTACCAGGGTACCGAGATGTGGCAGTTATGGTGTAATATATAACTTATAATACATGGGATAAATTAGTACAGTACCACGGTACCGAGATGTGGCAGTTATGGTGTAATATATAACTTATAATACATGGGATTAATTAGTACCAGGGTACCGAGATGTGGCAGTTATGGTGTAATATATAACTTATAATACATGGGATAAATTAGTACCACGGTATCGAGATGTGGCAGTTATGGTGTAATATATTACTTATAATACATGGGATTAATTAGTACCAGGGTACCGAGATGTGGCAGTTATGGTGTAATATATTACTTATAATACATGGGATTAATTAGTACCAGGGTACCGAGATGTGGCAGTTATGGTGTAATATATTACTTATAATACATGGGATTAATTAGTACCAGGGTACCGAGATGTGGCAGTTATGGTGTAATATATAACTTATAATACATGGGATTAATTAGTACCAGGGTACCGAGATGTGGCAGTTATGTTGTAATATATAACTTATAATACATGGGATAAATTAGTACCACGGTACCGAGATGTGGCAGTTATGGTGTAATATATAACTTATAATACATGGGATAAATTAGTACCACGGTACCGAGATGTGGCAGTTATGATGTAATATATAACCTATAATGTGATACAAATATTGTGATAGTAATACAAAATGTCATACCAGTAATATTGTCATGTGTAGCGGTAAGTTGGTATTTACGGGTACAATGTATATGTGATGACTGTAATAATCCTAGTATATTTACGATTTATTACGCGTGATTGTAACTATACTTATTTGAGTCACATAGATATTTGTACAGCCGTTTATAAGGTAGGGTTCAGAACGTAAGCTAAGGATTCACAGAAGAGAGGATTTGGAGTGACCAAGGAGAAAGGCAAACGTGACACTGAATGTCTATGCGTAGATTCGGTATCGTTCGAATACAAATTCCAAAAACAGATGTGGTGTGCCTTATCCCAGCCTTACCTTTCCTGCCATATCGACTGCATCTCCAACTTTGAAATGTTCCTGATATAAAGTAAAGCTAACTTGCTCGACACATTTGTATTGTATAGAAATTAATTTGTTATTGAAACGACGTAACTTAACACAACCTTATCACGTCCTCCCAAAGACAGGTTACACAAACTTATCACGTCCCCCAAAGATGGGTAACACAACCTTATCACGTCCTCCCAAAGATGAGTAACACAAACTTATCACGTCCTCCCAAAGATAGGTTACACAAACTTATCACGTCCCCCAAAAGATGGGTAACACAACCTTATCACGTCCTCCCAAAGACAGGTTACACAAACTTATCACGTCCCCCAAAGATGGGTAACACAACCTTATCACGTCCTCCCAAAGATGAGTAACACAAACTTATCACGTCCTCCCAAAGACAGGTTACACAAACTTATCACGTCCTCCCAAAGATAGGTAACACAACCTTACCATGTTCTCCCAAAGACAGGTAACACAACCTTATCATGTCCTTCCAAAGATAGGAAACACAACCTTACCATGTTCTCCCAAAGATAGGTAACACAAACTTATCATGTTCTCCCAAAGATGATTAACACAAACTTATCACGTCCTCCCAAAGACAGGTTACACAAACTTATCACGTCCCCCCAAAGATAGGTAACACAACCTTACCATGTTCTCCCAAAGATAGGTAATACAACCTTACCATGTCCTCCCAAAGACAGGTAACACGAACTAACATGTCCTACCAAAAACAGGTAACACAACCTTACCATGTCCTCCCAAAGACAGGTTACACAAACTTATCACGTCCTCCCAAAGATAGGTAACACAAACTTATCACGTCCTCCCAAAGACAGGTAACACAACCTTACCATGTCCTCCCAAAGACAGGTTACACAAACTTATCACGTCCTCCCAAAGATAGGTAACACAACCTTACCATGTCCTCCCAAAGATAGGTAACACAAACTTATCACGTCCTCCCAAAGATAGGTAACACTAACTTATCACGTCCTCCCAAAGATAGGTAACACAAACTTATCACGTCCTCCCAAAGATAGGTTACACAAACTTATCACGTCCTCCCAAAGATAGGTAACACAAACTTATCACGTCCTCCCAAAGATAGGTAACACAAACTTATCATGTCCTCCCAAAGATAGGTAACACAACCTTACCATGTCCTCCCAAAGATAGGTAACACAAACTTATCACGTCCTCCCAAAGATAGGTAACACAACCTTACCATGTTCTCCCAAAGACAGGTTACACAAACTTATCACGTCCTCCCAAAGATAGGTAACACAACCTTACCATGTTCTCCCAAAGATAGGTAACACAACCTTACCATGTCCTCCCAAAGATAGGTAACACAACCTTACCATGTCCTCCCAAAGACAGGTAACACTACCTTACCATGTCCCCCCAAAGACAGGTAACACAACCTTACCATGTCCTCCCAAAGATAGGTAACACAACCTTATCATGTCCCCCCAAAGATAGGTAACACAAAGTTATCATGTCCTCCCAAAGATGGGTAACACAACCTTATCACGTCCTCCCAAAGATAGGTAACACTACCTTACCATGTCCTCCGAAAGATGGGTAACACAGCCTTACCATGTCCTCCCAAAGACAGGTTACACAAACTTATCACGTCCTCCCAAAGACAGGTAACACTACCTTACCATATTCTCCCAAAGATAGGTTACACAAACTTATCACGTCCTCCCAAAGATAGGTAACACAACCTTACCATGTTCTCCCAAACATAGGTAACACAACCTTACCATGTCCTCCCAAATATAGGTAACACAACCTTACCATGTCCTCCCAAAGACAGGTAACACTACCTTACCATGTCCCCCCAAAGACAGGTAACACAACCTTACCATGTCCTCCCAATGATAGGTAACACAACCTTACAGTTGTGGTATCGCACAACGCACCAAAAACTGCGTGCGTGTATTGTGCATACATCGTGCACACATCGTTCGCCCATAGTGCGCACAACCGGGCGAGCTAAAGGTCGTGCGTTTATGTGTGCGATTAAATCGCGCACACGCACGATTTGGTACAATTGGTCGATACATATTACGGAATGAAAAACATATGGAGCCCTCTTGTCCAAAAACTGTTTAAATTCGCATCATATTTATTGGGATTATGTCAATTTAACAGTAAACAGTATTACAGTGATCATAAGACAGCCAAGTGCGGGTTAAGCTACCAGGTATCAGAATATGTAAATAACATGCCGGAGTTTTACCTGTCCCGTGTGCGGCGATACGCTACGACAGCCATTACCGAGCGACCGTTATGAAAACAAACTGGACTCTTATAATCAGTTATTTGAAAAACCCTCCCCTCCCCAACACTTTACCTGTGTTTTCACACCTAGGCGAGTGTTGTAAGTGCCCCGGGCCAGAGCTATCTACATATATTGGCCATGTACAGGTACAGTTTATAACTTGGTAAAACTGGCAATATTTACTTGAATGAGAACTTGTTAATATAAGTTGAAAGTTTACATACATGTGTCTATTTGGTTTGTTTCTAAAACTACAGAAAGACTATTATTAATTTTTAGAAATATATAGATAGAACTATCAGCTAATGTAAATAGTTAAAATATAGAAATATGTTTAAAACAACTAGCGCGAAACCGTATATATTGTTCAACCATTTCTAAATTTACATCAACCTCGATTGTCATCGCACAATGTTAGTCTATCGTGCGCCCACATGTGCGTTAGAAATAATCGACTAGGATCGCATCGTTCGCACATCGTGCATATACCGTTCGCCCATCGTGCGCCCACCGAACATCGTGTAACGTTGTGCGATCCCACAACTGTATCATGTCCCCCCAAAGATAGGTAACACAAACTTATTATGTCCTCCCAAAGATGGGTAACACAACCTTATCACGTCCTCCCAAAGATAGGTAACACTACCTTACCATGTCCTCCGAAAGACAGGTAACACAACCTTACCATGTTCTCCCAAAGACAGGTAACACAACCTTATCACGTCCTCCCAAAGACAGGTAACACAAACTTATCACGTCCTGCCAAAGATGGGTAACACAAACTTATCACGTCCTCCCAAAGACAGGTAACACAAACTTATCACGTCCTCCCAAAGATAGGTAACACAACCTTACCACGTCCTCCCAAAGACAGGTAACACAAACTTATCATGTCCTCCCAAAGACAGGTAACACAATCTTATCACGTCCTCCCAAATATAGGTAACATAACCTTACCATGTTCTGCCAAAGATAGGTAACACAACCTTACCATGTCCCCCCAAATATAGGTAACACAACCTTACCACGTCCTGCCAAAGATGGGTAACAAAAACTTATCACGTCCTCCCAAAGACAGGTAACACAAACTTATCACGTCCTGCCTAGATGGGTAACACAACCTTATCACGTCCTCCCAAAGACAGGTAACACAACCTTACCATGTCCTCCGAAAGATGGGTAACACAACCTTATCACGTCCTCCCAAAGATAGGAAACACAACCTTACCATGTCCTCCCAAAGATAGGTAACACAACCTTATCATGTCCTCCTAAAGATAGGTAACACAACCTTACCATGTCCTCCCAAAGATAGGTAACACAACCTTATCACGTCCTCCCAAAGATAGGAAACACAACCTTACCATGTCCTCTCAAATATAGGTAACACAACCTTACCACGTCCTCCCAAAGACAGGTAACACAAACTTATCATGTCCTCCCAAAGATAGGTAGCACAACTTTATCATGCCCCCCCCCCAAAGACAGGTAACACAACCTTATCATGTCCCCCCCCAAAGACAGGTAACACAACCTTACCATGTCCCCCCAAAGATAGGTAACACAAACTTATCATGTCCCCCCAAAGATAGGTAACACAACCTTTTCACGTCCTCCCAAAGACAGGTAACACAAACTTATCACGTCCTCCCAAAGATAGGTAACACAAACTTATCACGTCCTCCCAAAGACAGGTAACACAAACTTATCATGTCCTTCCAAAGACAGGTAACACAAACTCATCATGTCCTCCTATAATAGGTAATACAGACTTATCACATCCTCCCAAAGATAGGTAACACAACCTTACCACGTCCTCCCAAAGATAGGTAACACGAACTAACATGTCCTCCCAAAGACAGGTAACACAAACTTATCACGTCCTCCTATAATAGGTAATACAGACTTATCACATCCTCCCAAAGATAGGTAACACAACCTTACCACGTCCTCCCAAAGATAGGTAACACGAACTAACATGTCCTCCCAAAGACAGGTAACACAAACTTATCACGTCCTCCTATAATAGGTAATACAGACTTATCACGTCCTCCCAAAGACAGGTAACACAAACTTATCACGTCCTCCTATAATAGGTAATACAGACTTATCACGTCCTCCCAAAGATAGGTAACACAACCTTACCACGTCCTCCCAAAGACAGGTAACACAACCTTACCATGTCCTCCCAAAAACAGGTAACACAACCTTATCACGTCCTCCCAAAGACAGGTAACACAAACTTATCACGTCCTCCTATAATAGGTAATACAGACTTATCACATCCTCCCAAAGATAGGTAACACAACCTTACCACGTCCTCCCAAAGATAGGTAACACGAACTAACATGTCCTCCCAAAGACAGGTAACACAAACTTATCACGTCCTCCCAAAGACAGGTAACACAAACGTATCACGTCCTCCCAAAAACAGGTAACACAAACTTATCACGTCCTCCTATAATAGGTAATACAGATATGTCCTCCTATAATATTTAATACAGACTTATCATGTCCTCCCAAAGATAGGTAACACAACCTTACCACGTCCTCCCAAAGACAGGTAACACAAACGTATCACGTCCTCCCAAAAACAGGTAACACAAACTTATCACGTCCTCCTATAATAGGTAATACAGACATGTCCTCCTATAATATTTAATACAGACTTATCATGTCCTCCCAAAGATGTTAAATGATGTATTCCCTTTAAGTAGTTATAATATCGACCATACATATTTTCTACAGCTTGAAAATACTTGGACAGAAAAAGTATTTTGAACCATTTATGATATCTTCAATCACGTGACGTTGATATGACATGCGCTGGCTATTATGATTTCTGTCATATATCAAACCGCAGTTATCAATTTACAAATGCAATATTTTGCGAATAAATTTTAGAATATTTAATTTTTGAAGTGGAGGCGTACGTTAGAGGTTTAACATTTATCTGATGTATCAACAGGAGTGACCTTCACCTTAACACCAGTGTCCAATCTGATGTATCAACAGGAGTGACCTTCACCTTAACACCAGTGTCCAATCTGATGTATCAACAGGAGTGACCTTCACCTTTACACTAGTGTTCGACACCCAACAAATAAGTTAGATAGTTGGGTGCTTTGTATTTAGCAATAGACACACGTGTCTTTGTGCTATAAATACATGGTATATACTAGAAATAATGTAGTGATACAGTGCAGTATATTAAGATAAACATAAAGCAATGATATTTCCAACACAAATGCTGGTTACACGACATTAGGTTGAACAACTATTTGTTTTGTATTTCAATCGCTTTATAAATGAACGAAGCAATGTATCTGTAATGTACTCCGGTTTGTATCGGGCATTGATTCCAAAACGTTTGGGTGTTAATAATGATTCCTGTTAATATACATATGAATTAAAAGATGACGTAACACACACATATGCTGCATTTTTTAAATTTAGTAATAGGTACATTATGCCAAAAAAATGACTAAAACTTAATCATACAGCTGTTTCGTCCTCCTAGGACTCTTCAGTGATGCTAGGGTCCAAAAGGTGGGGATCTAAAATTTCTAAATTAATGTAGAAGCAGAAGGGTCAAGTGCCAAACACCCTTTAATTTATGAATTTAGAAGTAAAATTAAACTAGTTCTGTATAATTTCTAATTGTGTTCTTCGAAAATGTGTATGCGATAAATGTGGCTTTGGAGGCTCCAGCAAACCTCGGGGACTTAGAGTCTGTCACCCCGTATCATGAAAGATGATGTTACACATACATATGTTGCACCTTAAGTCATAACACTCCATAAGGAAATTATACGAATATACCAAGATATACTGATAACAGTTTATATATAATTATAATATCTTGGCTTTGTGGGAACTTGAATTCACATAAAGCAGGTAAACTGATTGTTGTCCTACTGATATAGTAAATAAACTCTTCATGTTTCTTGCCTCAGGACGTTTGTTTCTACATGTTTTCGGTTCATTTATTTAATAAATAGATTGTGTTTGACCTTTAGGTTTAATCCCAATCTTTTATTTAATATATAGATTATATTTGACCTTTAGATTTTACCCCAATCTTTTAAATGTTGGAAGTAATGTGTGTATCGTACTGTTAATTTATTTTAATTGCTCACATACACATGTTCAGTGATATGTTTAGAATTTAATTGTATACATGTACTTTAATTGATTGTTGACAATAAGTGGACCGTGACCTCAGGATCGTATAAAGACGGACATGCACACGAGGACGAACACTAGACCAGTAGTAAACAATGACCTCTGTGACCTTTGTAGGATATCAATGACGGCAATGGGTATCAACTTGACCGTGTCTGTGAATACATCTTTTTTCAAATTTCAAGATTTTTTATTTACCAAATGCAATACAGCATAAAGTCTTTTACAAATAAATTGTTGTGAATCATAGTATAATATACAAGATGGCGGAAGTTAACTTCAATAATTCCCTATTCAATTTTAACTTATATAATTATTTCAATCTACTGACTCATCAGTATTTTCCTTTTTGCAGTTGCTTGTAATAAATATTTGCATATTTTACTTAAAGTTTTGACATTATTGCATGAGAATGATTCAATCAACTTATAAACACTTGGATGTCGAAATAAACAGGACAACTACTTTGGCCTCTTGAGACCGCCTTGTAACGTTCAGACTCAAGATTAAGAGAGTGCGCTTGCATGTTCTAAATCTTCAAAATATCAATAACATAATATACAGCTATGTTATCAATTGTATAATTTATTATATTTCAATTAACTGTTTGAATCACACACGTACATATTGATCAATTAAGGACCTTTGTTGAGGTCAATATGGTGTTATACCAACCTGGTAGAATCTAAGTTATATGGTGTTATACCCACCAGGTAGAATCTTAAATATTGACCCCGGGCGTAGCCTCAAGTCACCATTTTGACCGAATCAAAAGTCCATAATCCTTTTATTAGATATGAAACTTGTTTACAAAAGACTGATGTTAATTGAGGAAAGTCGGACCATATCTAAAATAAACAGGTACTGCATGTAGCAAATATTAGTTTTTTATGACAAATTTAGGTATTTAATTATAGACATTTTCATACTAATCAATGTATTGCAATATAGGTACGTAAGTAGCGATGGACTATATGTACTATAGTTTACATTATTGAGTAATAGATATCTAATACATATGTTTATTTAACAAACAATGGTACAAATATCATCTGCGAGTTCAACGTGGGAAACAATTGGTATAACTGCCTACATGCAGTTTATTTACAAAATGTAACTGTATGTATTTCATTACAGAAAGGCATCCACATAGATGTAATCATTTGTCAAGTATATTGTTTAGGCAACAATAGAAACTAAATGTATGAAGAAATAAACAGAGACGGTTTAGTGTAGATCTTTTGTGGTTTGTCAAATGGTGTATAACATACCGGTATTCAGTTCCCTGATTCACAAACAAAGACACCAATACGATTGTTAGACTCAGACTGTTTGTTGTTGTTGTTAGATCGGATATATTTAAAATATCGGATCGCATCGTCAATTAATTAATTCTGTAGCTTGTCTTAATTATACAAGAGGCCTAAGGGCCTTAACGGTCACCTAAATTTTGATGTACTAGTACCAATAACTTTTGTTGTTGTGTCCTTATGCTGTAATGATCATTACCTGAAACCAAGTCTGAGCTAGAAAACTTATAGGTAAAAAAAGGGCCCTGCTTATATATCTATATATCTCCCAAAGTCATCAATCCTTAAGCTTTGAACCCAACGAGCAAACACAGTGACTTTGACCTTGTTCAATTGACTTCTCAAAAAAGAAAATAACACACGGTTTTCTTGACCTTTGAATCAGTAACCTTGACCTCTTGACCTGCACTTTTGGTCAGTTGACTCATTTTTTTAATTCTGATCACCTTTCTTCACAATGTCATAACAAAATGTTCATCAGTAAAGTGAGCCGGTGATCTTGACTTTTGGTCAGTTGAATCCTTGTTTGATGCAAACAACTTTGCTTCATAATGTCATAACAAAATATCCATCAGTGAAAAGATATGAAATTTGACCTTGACCTTTGACCTTGGCTTTTTGGTCAGATAATTCCTTGTTTAATTCCCATCAGTTTTGCTTCAAAATGTCATAACAAAATGTTCATCAGTGAACAAATTTAAAAATTGACCTTTAGCGGTGACCAATTTTGCTTCATAATGTCATCACAAATCAGTATAAGAGGCCCACGGGCACATATGGGTCTAAAGGAGAAGATTATTGAAAGTTTAGACAATTTGACCCTTTAGAGCCCCTCCCCACAGCCTCGGGCCCAGAGGTAGGCCAGAGTCGATTTTTTCCAATACCAAACTGTCATCTCATGATTATAATTCCAATCAAATTGAAGTATTTTAAACTGGAAATGAACAAAAATATCAAAAATTGTCACTCTCCTATTTAAACTATAGTAAACTTCACCCCCTCCCAAGGGAAAATTCACAATTTTAATAAAGCACATTAGAACCATTCCATTGGTGAATAGTATTTGATTCCAGCATATCTGGGTCTGGAGAAGAAGATTGTTAAATTTTTAACCAATTTGACCCCTTTTGGTCCCTACCCTGGGGGTAGGCCAGAGTCCAAATATGCCCAATATTAAACCGTCATTTCCTGGCTATTTTTACAACTAAGTTTCAATTATCTCAAACTGAAAACAAAAAAAACATATCCAAAAGTGTCATTTTCCTATATACAGTATAAATCATAGCAAACTTCACCCCCTCCCCAGGGGGCGACCTGAAGTCTTGGGGGGTTGAAATTTACAATTATGATAAAGCACCTTAAGAACTTTCCATTTGTGAAAAGTATTCGTTTCCAGCATATCTGGGTCTGGAGAAGATGATTTTTGAAACTTAAACTAATTTGACCCCTTTTTGCTCCTCACTCAGGCCCCTAGGGGGTTAGGACCATCTAATTTACATTTTGGTGCATCTTTGGCAATGGTAGATTCCTGCCAAATTTAATTCAAATTGGTTCACGAGGTTTCGAGAATAAATCGAAAATGTCATTTTTTACTGACGGATGGCGCACGACGACGGACAAAGGGCGATTAGAATAGTCCTGTACATACTTGCTTGTCAGAGTGCTTACATTTATATAGTAATGTTAGCAGTATATGACTTAATATAGAGCCTTTTATAAAAGGTGATATTAAATTCGATTTTAATAGCATAATAACAGTTTATATAAATATAAATAATTGGAATGAAAAACAGAAATGGCTAATGACCCTGAGAACCTAGCGAGCCTGAGCTTATATACTGGTTAGTTAACACTTTAAGGTTAGTTATATTTGTTGATTTTTATTGATCACATTATTGCTATGGAAAAGATTGATCTTTAAAAATATATTTTTTTCTTGATATATATATATATTAAATTTATTGGTTTTTATATAAATATGTTTTTATTATCATCATTTTCTTTGATAATTATTGTCTATTTGCATAATATGGATTTGAATGTAGATACAAATATGCTTGCTCGAAGTCATATAAATGTATGAATTCACGTTATTGAAGATTTTGTACATACATTATTTACAATCATATGCATCAAGCAGTGAAGATACAGATATGCATTTACATCAGCATAACGATGTACAAACACTACTTAACCTGTGTTATTTTTTTGTTGAATCTCGTACAGATTTGTTTTCCTGTTGCTCGTACTTCAGCATACTGATGCTTTTACTTATGTGACCAGCATATAAACAATTCTATCTGTTTACATGGTTTGAAGAAACATGTATATGTATGTCTTTTGTAATGGCTTTCTTCGAAATCATAGCTGCGGTCTTATTTCCCGTTTCATATGATTGTTTATAACATTTCAGGTGAGGAACTACCAAGTACAAATACATAAAACTATAACTCGTAAACCTCAACAATACAGAAACATGATTTAATTAAACTAAAACAAGAACAATGAATAGAATGAATGCACCGTGTTCAAACATGAACGAATTGCAGAAAAAAAGATTAATTAACAAAGGAATAACATTATCGGTCTACCGAGTAGGCGTTGTCAACATAATACGTAACTAGTCTACAGAATAATACTATGATTAACAAACATACAAGTCATCAATTAGTGACATGTTTTAAATTTTCCGTTATCAATGAACAAATTTCAGCATTACATTTCAAGTTAGCCCCCTTGTCAATATCTTTACCGAATAAAAACAAAACAGAAAATACAGAAAGCATTAACAAAACTACCACCCGGACTCAAAATCTATTCAACTTTGGGGAAAATATGAACAAAGGAAAGAATTACATGTAAACCCTTTAAACAAGCAAGCACAGGAGAATACGACCAAGTGTTCCGGAAGAGTAGGCGTACCTGCTTAACATGTCCCCAATGGTGGACGTGTACATGTGTTAGTAGAGGGCGTGTATTTCCAGGGCTAGATAAGACATTCACTAAATACGAATCAATATAGCAGGAAAGCATGCCTCCATCAACTTAAATTAGCACTATTTGAATACTGTAGTATGCCAGTAAAATGTCACAGTGATATATTGACCTTCTGTACGGTGTGTGTTCCATGGCGGGGATTTCTCCCTGGTCATAGTAGTTTCTCTGAACAACGAAGTTCATTTTTATCTGTGTGGTGTTCTTTTATCTTTATGAATGTAATCTTAAGTCATATGGTGTCTGCATGCTGATTCAACTATAACATTTAATATGTCATCTTAAATATTAAACAAAGACCCAGTGGAAACATACCAATGTGTTTGACACGTATACAGGCATTGTCCTGTATTAATTATAGAATATCTATGATGAATGATAAGTCAATAACATCAGACAATTAACATTTAAGTAACATTTAAGTGAAAAAATAGTAATAAAAGAAATATATAAATGCCAGAACATTGAACAGTAAGTATAATATATAAATTGCTCTAAAAAAATCTACAGTGTTTCTCAATCACATACGTAGCCCACTTGGTACTTAAGGTTAATTTTTATAACTACTTGTCTTCATAATGCCAACTCATATTTCGCTCATGTGTACATCTGTCCCAGTGTTTATACCATATTAACATCTGTCCCAGTGTTTATACCATATTAACATCTGTCCCAGTGTTTATGCCATATTAACATCTGTCCCAGTGTTTATACCATATTAACATCTGTCCCAGTGTTTATATCATATTAACATCTGTTCCAGTGTTTATACCATATCAACATCTGTTCCAGTGTTTATACCATATCAACATCTGTCCCAGTGTTTATACCATATTAACATCTGTCCCAGTGTTTATACCATATTAACATCTTTTCCAGTGTTTATATCATATTAACATCTGTCCCAGTGTTTATACCATATTAACATCTGTCCCAGTGTTTATACCATATTAACATCTGTCCCAGTGTTTATATCATATTAACATCTGTTCCAGTGTTTATACCATATCAACATCTGTTCCAGTGTTTATACCATATCAACATCTGTCCCAGTGTTTATACCATATTAACATCTGTCCCAGTGTTTTTAAACCCTAGACATGTAAGTATGGTAACAACGGTGATACTGCTATTGGCCGTGTTGATGTCTTCTGCTGGGTTCTATAACTACAAACTCAACAGCAGGCTTAAGGTGATCAGCACAATGGACAGGAGCTTGGAGGCCCAACCAGGATACCAAGATGACGCTAGGGGAAAAATGAAAAATATCGTTGTTTAATTCATTTCCTACGCAGACTTTATTTACTCTAATATTATGTCTTTCAAGTGTCACTTTGTCTGACGTGGATAGCACTGATGCGTTTAAATAATAAAATTTAGCAGGAATTATTTAATGTCCTGTAAATGTATTTAAATGGACTGAGCTCAATTTCATAATCATTATGTGGAGTATTCTTTTTATGTTTTTTTTTCATTTGAAAAATGCTATTTTCTTTATTTGCGTCTTTAAATGCGTATCTATATATGCAACCTAACCAATCTGACATACCTCCGGATCCAAGTGAGTCTGCATTGAACGAACAAAAGCCTGAACCGGCTGCACAGTTGGTATCAGTGGTGGTGCTAGCTTGACTCTCAGTCGTGGTCTGAAGATTGGCAGCTGATGTTGATACCGCCGCCTGCTGTTGTGTAGTTGAAGGAGAAGTAGTGGCCGCCTGTCGCGTAGTTGAAGGAGAAGTAGTGGCCGCCTGTCGCGTAGTTGAAGGAGAAGCATTGGCCGCATGTCGCGTAGTTGAAGGAGAAGCATTGGCCGCATGTCGCGTAGTTGAAGGAGAAGCATTGGCCGCATGTCGCGTAGTTGAAGGAGAAGTATTGGCCCCAACAGTCGATGTAACATTACCTGAAAAGAAGATTGAAATACTTTGCTTTACATAGAATAGTTTCGATAGCATTTTGAATAGGGGTTCATTGTTTTTAATTTTCGCTTTGTACTTTAGTAGTGGACATTGCACTATTGTTCCTACTTCATTTACCATGTACGGGTCCTGTTTTGTGTTTCAATTGTAACAAACAACATACTGACGTTCCTGATCACCCAAAATCTACACCGTCAATTAAGCTTGTAACGATATAAAATACCTATAAATATACCATTTTTTTATTCCTTGTAGGGTGTCGTCCTTTCATATGTTATGATTAACCCCATTTTATATAATATAGTTTGGCTAAGTTAATCCAGACCTTGTGGAAACCAGAATTCTTTGGTCCAGCTATATTAAACTTCATATACTGTTTTTTTTTAATGTACTGGATACCCCTTTTTCCATGAAAATACCTTTACATTGAGGCAACAACAGGTAACTTCATTACATTTCCCCAACCAAGTTGACACCGCCATGGTCTTGGGGGAGGTTACTATTTACAAACACCATCACTCTGACAATAGCCAAGGAAAGCTAACAAGGAGCGGCTGGAGGAGAAAGGACAATCATGTAACTACAGATACTTAACAGCAAACTCCACAGACATATCAACAGGACCGGGGAACTCTAGTATCAAACTCCACAGACATATCAACAGGACCGGGGAACTCTAGTATCAAACTCCACAGACATATCAACAGGACCGGGGAGCTCTAGTATCAAACTCCTCAGACATATCAACAGGACCGGGGAACTCTAGTATCAAACTCCACAGACATATCAACAGGACCGGGGAACTCTAGTATCAAACTCCACACACATATCAACAGGACCGGGGAACTCTAGAATCAAACTCCTCAGACATATCAACAGGACCGGGGAACTCTAGAATCAAACTCCACAGACATATCAACAGGACCGGGGAACTCTAGTATCAAACTCCACAGACATATCAACAGGACCGGGGAACTCTAGTATCAAACTCCACAGACATATCAACAGGACCGGGGAACTCTAGTATCAAACTCCACAGACATATCAACAGGACCGGGGAGCTCTAGTATCAAACTCCACAGACATATCAACAGGACCGAGAGCTCTAGTATCAAACTCCACAGACATATCAACAGGACCGAGAGCTCTAGTATCAAACTCCACAGACATATCAACAGGACCGAGAGCTCTAGTATCAAACTCCACAGACATATCAACAGGACCGAGAGCTCTAGTATCAAACTCCACAGACATATCAACAGGACGAGGGAGCTCTAGTATCAAACTCCACAGACATATCAACAGGACCGGGGAGCTCTAGTATCAAACTCCACAGACATATCAACAGGACCGGGGAGCTCTAGTATCAAACTCCACAGACATATCAACAGGACCGGGGAACTCTAGTATCAAACTCCACAGACATATCAACAGGACCGGGGAACTCTAGTATCAAACTCCACAGACATATCAACAGGACCGGGGAGCTCTAGTATCAAACTCCACAGACATATCAACAGGACCGAGAGCTCTAGTATCAAACTCCACAGACATATCAACAGGACCGAGAGCTCTAGTATCAAACTCCACAGACATATCAACAGGACCGAGAGCTCTAGTATCAAACTCCACAGACATATCAACAGGACCGGGGATATCTAGTATCAAACTCCACAGACATATCAACAGGACCGGGGACATCTAGTATCAAACTCCACAGACATATCAACAGGACCGAGAGCTCTAGTATCAAACTCCACAGACAAATCAACAGGACCGAGAGCTCTAGTATCAAACTCCACAGACATATCAACAGGACCGGGGTGCTCTAGTATCAAACTCCACAGACATATCAACAGGACCGAGAGCTCTAGTATCAAACTCCACAGACATATCAACAGGACCGGGGAACTCTAGTATCAAACTCCACAGACAGATCAACAGCACGAGGGAGCTCTAGTATCAAACTCCACATACATATCCATAGGACCGGGGAACTCTGGTATCAAACTCCACAGACAAATCAACAGGACCGAGAGCTCTAGTATCAAACTCTACAGACATATTAACAGGACCGGGGAACTCTAGTATCAAACTCCACAGACATATCAACAGGACCGGGGAACTCAAGTATCAAACTCCACAGACATATCAACAGGACCGGGGACATCTAGTATCAAACTCCACAGACATATCAACAGGACGAGGGAGCTCTAGTATCAAACTCCACAGACATATCAACAGGACCGGGGACTTCTAGTATCAAACTCAACAGACATATCAACAGGACCGGGGAACTCTAGTATCAAACTCCACAGACATATCAACAGGACCGGGGACATCTAGTATCAAACTCCACAGACATATCAACAGGACGAGGGAGCTCTAGTATCAAACTCCACAGACATATCAACAGGACCGGGGACTTCTAGTATCAAACTCCACAGACATATCAACAAGACCGGGGACATCTAGTATCAAACTCCACAGACATATCAACAGGACCGGGGACATCTAGTATCAAACTCCACAGACATATCAACAGGACCGGGGACATCTACTATCAAACTCCACAGACATATCAACAGGACCGAGAGCTCTAGTATCAAACTCCACAGACATATCAACAGGACCGGGGACATCTAGTATCAAACTCCACAGACATATCAACAAGACCGGGGACATCTAGTATCAAACTCCACAGACATATCAACAGGACCGAGAGCTCTAGTATCAAACTCCACAGACATATCAACAGGACCGGGGACATCTAGTATCAAACTCCACAGACATATCAACAAGATCGGGGACATCTAGTATCAAACTCCACAGACATATCAACAGGACCGGGGACATCAAGTATCAAACTCCACAGACATATCAACAGGACCGGGGACATCTAGTATCAAACTCCACAGACATATCAACAGGACCGAGAGCTCTAGTATCAAACTCCACAGACATATCAACAGGACCGGGGACATCTAGTATCAAACTCCACAGACATATCAACAGGACGAGGTAGTTCTAGTATTAAACTCCACAGACATATCAACAGGACCGGGGAACTCTAGTATCAAACTCCACAGACATATCAACAGGACCGGGGAACTCTAGTATCAAACTCCACAGACATATCAACAAGACCGGGGAACTCTAGTATTAAACTCCACAGACATATCAACAGGACCGGGGAACTCTAGTATCAAACTCCACAGACATATCAACAGGACGAGGGAGCTCTAGTATCAAACTCCACAGACATATCAACAGGACCGAGGAGCTCTAGTATCAAACTCCACAGACATATCAACAGGACCGGGGAACTCTAGTATCAAACTCCACAGACATATCAACAGGACGAGGGAGCTCTAGTATCAAACTCCACAGACATATCAACAGGACGAGGGAGCTCTAGTATCAAACTCCACAGACATATCAACAGGACGAGGGAGCTCTAGTATCAAACTCCACAGACATATCAACAGGACGAGGGAGCTCTAGTATCAAACTCCACAGACATATCAACAGGACCGGGGAGCTCTAGTATCAAACTCCACAGACATATCAACAGGACGAGGGAGCTCTAGTATCAAACTCCACAGACATATCAACAGGACCGGGGAGCTGTAGTATCAAACTCCACAGACATATCAACAGGACGAGGGAGCTCTTGTATCAAACTCCACAGACATATCAACAGGACCGAGGAGCTCTAGTATCAAACTCCACAGACATATCAACAGGACCGGGGAGCTGTAGTATCAAACTCCACAGACATATCAACAGGACCGGGGAGCTCTAGTATCAAACTCCACAGACATATCAACAGGACCGGGGAGCTCTATATCAACAGGACCGGGGAACTCTAGTATCAAACTCCACAGACATATCAACAGGACGAGGGAGCTCTAGTATCAAACTCCACAGACATATCAACAGGACCGGGGAACTCTAGTATCAAACTCCACAGACATATCAACAGGACCGGGGAACTCTAGTATCAAACTCCTCAGACATATCAACAGGACGAGGGAGCTCTAGTATCAAACTCCACAGACATATCAACAGGACCGGGGAGCTCTAGTATCAAACTCCACAGACATATCCACAGGACCGGGGAACTCTAGTATCAAACTCCTCAGACATATCCACAGGACCGGGGAACTCTACTATCAAACTCCACAGATATATCCACAGGACCGGGGAACTCTAGTATCAAACTCCACAGACATATCAACAGGACGAGGGAGCTCTAGTATCAAACTCCACAGACATATCAACAGGACGAGGGAGCTCTAGTATCAAACTCCTCAGACATATCAACAGGACCGGGGAACTCTAGTATCAAACTCCTCAGACATATCCACAGGACCGGGGAACTCTACTATCAAACTCCACAGATATATCCACAGGACCGGGGAACTCTAGTATCAAACTCCACAGACATATCAACAGGACGAGGGAGCTCTAGCATCAAACTCCACAGACATATCAACAGGACCGAGGAGCTCTAGCATCAAACTCCACAGACATATCAACAGGACCGGGGAACTCTAGTATCAAACTCCACAGACAAATCAACAGGACGAGGGAGCTCTAGTATCAAACTCCACAGACATATCAACAGGACCGGGGAACTCTAGTATTAAACTCCACAGACATATCCACAGGACGAGGGAGCTCTAGTATCAAACTCCACAGACATATCAACAGGACCGGGGAGCTCTAGTATCAAACTCCACAGACATATCCACAGGACGAGGGAGCTCTAGTATCAAACTCCACAGACATATCAACAGGACGAGGGAGCTCTAGTATCAAACTCCACAGACATATCAACAGGACCGGGGAGCTCTAGTATTAAACTCCACAGACATATCAACAGGACCGGGGAACTCTAGTATCAAACTCCACAGACATATCAACAGGACCGGGGAGCTCTAGTATCAAACTCCACAGACATATCAACAGGACCGGGGAGCTCTATATCAACAGGACCGGGGAACTCTAGTATCAAACTCCACAGACATATCAACAGGACGAGGGAGCTCTAGTATCAAACTCCACAGACATATCAACAGGACCGGGGAACTCTAGTATCAAACTCCACAGACATATCAACAGGACCGGGGAACTCTAGTATCAAACTCCTCAGACATATCAACAGGACGAGGGAGCTCTAGTATCAAACTCCACAGACATATCAACAGGACCGGGGAGCTCTAGTATCAAACTCCACAGACATATCCACAGGACCGGGGAACTCTAGTATCAAACTCCTCAGACATATCCACAGGACCGGGGAACTCTACTATCAAACTCCACAGATATATCCACAGGACCGGGGAACTCTAGTATCAAACTCCACAGACATATCAACAGGACGAGGGAGCTCTAGTATCAAACTCCACAGACATATCAACAGGACGAGGGAGCTCTAGTATCAAACTCCTCAGACATATCAACAGGACCGGGGAACTCTAGTATCAAACTCCTCAGACATATCCACAGGACCGGGGAACTCTACTATCAAACTCCACAGATATATCCACAGGACCGGGGAACTCTAGTATCAAACTCCACAGACATATCAACAGGACGAGGGAGCTCTAGCATCAAACTCCACAGACATATCAACAGGACCGAGGAGCTCTAGCATCAAACTCCACAGACATATCAACAGGACCGGGGAACTCTAGTATCAAACTCCACAGACAAATCAACAGGACGAGGGAGCTCTAGTATCAAACTCCACAGACATATCAACAGGACCGGGGAACTCTAGTATTAAACTCCACAGACATATCCACAGGACGAGGGAGCTCTAGTATCAAACTCCACAGACATATCAACAGGACCGGGGAGCTCTAGTATCAAACTCCACAGACATATCCACAGGACGAGGGAGCTCTAGTATCAAACTCCACAGACATATCAACAGGACGAGGGAGCTCTAGTATCAAACTCCACAGACATATCAACAGGACCGGGGAGCTCTAGTATTAAACTCCACAGACATATCAACAGGACCGGGGAACTCTAGTATCAAACTCCACAGACATATCAACAGGACGAGGGAGCTCTAGTATCAAACTCCACAGACATATCAACAGGACGAGGGAGCTCTAGTATCAAACTCCACAGACATATCAACAGGACCGAGGAGCTCTAGTATCAAACTCCACAGACATATCAACAGGACCGAGGAGCTCTAGTATCAAACTCCGCAGACATATCAACAGGACCGGGGAGCTCTAGTATCAAACTCCACAGACATATCAACAGGACCGGGGAGCTCTATATCAACAGGACCGGGGAACTCTAGTATCAAACTCCACAGACATATCAACAGGACCGAGGAGCTCTAGTATCAAACTCCACAAACATATCAACAGGACCGGGCAGCTCTAATATCGAACTCCACAGACATATCAACAGAACCGGGCAGCTCTAATATCAAACTCCACAGACATATCCAGAGGACTGAGGAACTCAAGTATCAATTTACATTAGTGTTTTATTTTTTTTTGTTCGATAATCATCCTACGATTTGCTGTCTTTCCATATATTCTACAAGGCAAATCGACTTACTACTATTTCCACAATATAACGCAGCGTCGCCTAGGTTTCCACACCTCCCGTTTGAAATATCCGAGGTCACCAAATCACAGTCAAATGCATCAATCTCATTCCCAGTACAATTGATTGCAAACAAGCCTCGGCTAAAATTTTGACTCGGCTGTAGTGTAGATGCTAACCCGGGACCTGGTAATCCAAGGTGTCGGCACATGACCCCAGCTTCAGTGTCGTTCCACATAAAACCACATATACTACCTACTTGTCCGCTTGTCATGTCATGGACCATGAGCCGATTATCAGCGTTTAGTGAGAAGAACATGGACACATCTGAAACAGATTATAAACATTGATCATCGCTATAGCTTGTACTAAGTAATGATATCGGACGGGGGTTGTTAGCTCTAGCAAATGGTAACTTCGTATCGAGATAATGTTATTTATATAATCATATTTACATTCGAATTGTTTCTTCTCTATATGAATGTAACCAACTGAAAACAACAAACACTAGTCTATGAATACAGTCTGAATACATTCATTAACGTGAATAACTTATGGCGTAATACATTGATCTTGCTCAATGTGAGTCATGCCGCTCCGCTTCGGATAACATGGAGAACGCCCAAGCGTCAAACGCTCAAATGACAACGGTTACTTATTAGCGCCAATTTGATTCAAATCAGGGGTATTTAAATGTCTAATGTCATTTAAAGGACGATACATAAACAAATGCAGTTGATTACAAAAGTTTTCAAGAAATAGAAAATGAAATTTAAAACTGTTCTATAGTGCAAATAATAATGCAAATGCAATGTATATGAATTGAACGGCGTTTTCTTTTATTATTATTTCATGCCGATATGAATGCAAAACGGTTACATCCATATGAAGCAAAAAGCCCTAGCGGGCTTCTTGCAATATGGATGTAAACGATTTTCATTGATACCGGCATGAAATAAAAAATAAATGCGGTTCAATCCCTCAATGACGCTTTTTAGTCTAAACGGAACAGGAAAGTGCTTAAGTTTATGTAACATATCTAGCAACCATAAATATTGTTGAACTTCTCAACCAACAAAAGTCCGGAAGGTCATATTCCACTTGTGGTAAATAACATATATTTATCCAACAATCAGCACATTTAGATGGTCTGAGAGTGGAATAGCACGGGGTATTGTGGTAGAAATGGAATTTATTTCACTCTTGTTGATTATTTTTAAAAGATACAAAAGACATTCGCTAAAGCTCGTGTCTTTTGTGATTTTTAATACATTATGAACTCGAGTGAAATAAATTCCATATCCAACAATCACACGTTGTGTAACCTCTATATACCTTTTCCAACATTATGTTATCAGAGATCGGATATAAAAAGTTCATAACAATGACGACATTAATTTCATATCTTTAACCTTCAGGTGTATATGATCTTTGAATTATTTTTGTTTGATATGTAATATTGAAGAAGATCTAAGCATATTATGTGTACCAGCAATAGAGGTAGCTTCCACCCAAACATACCCAAGTATACTTACTCAATCCTGATCGAGGGAGGTTTGTTGAAACAGGTGACGTCATTCCTGGTCGCTGAGTACTAACTGCTCCAGGGGGAGTGCCAGCTGATTGTGACATAGACTGTGGAGGAGACGTGTTGACGACAGAGGATGTTTGAACAGATGACGTCTTTCCTTGTGGTTGTTGGGTAGTACCATGTGAACCAAACAATGATGATGACGTCATTCCTTGTGGTTGTTGGGTAGTACCATGTGAACCAGACAATGGTGATGACGTCATACCTTGTGATTGTTGTGAAGTACCAGATGAACCAGACAATGATGATGACGTTTTTCCTTGTGGTTGTTGGGTAGTACCATGTGAACCAGACAATGATGATGACGTCATTCCTTGTGGTTGTTGTGAAGTACCAGATGAACCAGACAATGTTGATGACGTCATTCCTTGTGGTTGTTGGGTAGTACCAGATGAACCAGACAATGATGATGACGTCCTTCCTTGTGGTTGTTGGGTAGTACCATGTGAACCAGACAATGATGATGACGTCATTCCTTGTGGTTGTTGTGAAGTACCAGATGAACCAGACAATGATGATGACGTCATTCCTTGTGGTTGTTGTGAAGTACCAGATGAACCAGACAATGATGATGACGTCATTCCTTGTGGTTGTTGTGAAGTACCAGATGAACCAGACAATGATGATGACGTCTTTCCTTGTGGTTGTTGAGTAGTACCATGTGAACCAGACAATGATGATGACGTCATTCCTTGTGTTTGTTGTGAAGTACCAGATGAACCAGACAATGATGATGACGTCATTCCTTGTGGTTGTTGGGTAGTACCATGTGAACCAGACAATGATGATGACGTCATTCCTTGTGGTTGTTGTGAAGTACCAGATGAACCAGACAATGATGATGACGTCATTCCTTGGGGTTGTTGTGAAGTACCAGATGAACCAGACAATGATGATGACGTCATTCCTTGTGGTTGTTGTGAAGTACCAGATGAACCAGACAATGATGATGACGTCATTCCTTGTGGTTGTTGTGAAGTACCATGTGAACCAGACAATGATGATGACGTCATTCCTTGTGGTTGTTGGGTAGTACCATGTGAACCAGACAATGATGATGACGTCATTCCTTGTGGTTGTTGTGAAGTACCATGTGAACCAGACAATGATGATGACGTCATTCCTTGTGGTTGTTGTGAAGTACCATGTGAACCAGACAATGATGATGACGTCATTCCTTGTGGTTGTTGTGAAGTACCAGATGAACCAGACAATGATGATGACGTCATTCCTTGTGGTTGTTGTGTAGTACCATGTGAACCAGACAATGATGATGACGTCATTCCTTGTGGTTGTTGGGTAGTACCATGTGAACCAGACAATGATGATGACGTCATTCCTTGTGGTTGTTGGGTAGTACCAAATGAACCAGACAATGATGATGACGTCATTCCTTGTGGTTGTTGGGTAGTACCATGTGAACCAGACAATGATGATGACGTCACTTCTTGTGGTTGTTGGGTAGTACCATGTGAACCAGACAATGATGATGACGTCACTCCTTGTGGTTGTTGTGAAGTACCAGATGAACCAGACAATGATGATGACGTCATTCCTTGTGGTTGTTGTGAAGTACCAGATGAACCAGACAATGATGATGACGTCATTCCTTGTGGTTGTTGTGAAGTACCAGATGAACCAGACAATGATGATGACGTCCTTCCTTGTGGTTGTTGGGTAGTACCATGTGAACCAGACAATGATGATGACGTCATTCCTTGTGGTTGTTGTGAAGTACCAGATGAACCAGACAATGATGATGACGTCATTCCTTGTGGTTGTTGTGAAGTACCAGATGAACCAGACAATGATGATGACGTCATTCCTGGTGGTTGTTGTGAAGTACCAGATGAACCAGACAATGATGATGACGTCATTCCTTGTGGTTGTTGAGTAGTACCATGTGAACCAGACAATGATGATGACGTCATTCCTTGTGTTTGTTGTGAAGTACCAGATGAACCAGACAATGATGATGACGTCATTCCTTGTGGTTGTTGGGTAGTACCATGTGAACCAGACAATGATGATGACGTCATTCCTTGTGGTTGTTGTGAAGTACCAGATGAACCAGACAATGATGATGACGTCATTCCTTGTGGTTGTTGTGAAGTACCAGATGAACCAGACAATGATGATGACGTCATTCCTTGTGGTTGTTGTGAAGTACCAGATGAACCAGACAATGATGATGACGTCATTCCTTGTGGTTGTTGTGAAGTACCATGTGAACCAGACAATGATGATGACGTCATTCCTTGTGGTTGTTGGGTAGTACCATGTGAACCAGACAATGATGATGACGTCATTCCTTGTGGTTGTTGTGAAGTACCATGTGAACCAGACAATGATGATGACGTCATTCCTTGTGGTTGTTGTGAAGTACCATGTGAACCAGACAATGATGATGACGTCGTTCCTTGTGGTTGTTGTGAAGTACCAGATGAACCAGACAATGATGATGACGTCATTCCTTGTGGTTGTTGTGTAGTACCATGTGAACCAGACAATGATGATGACGTCATTCCTTGTGGTTGTTGGGTAGTACCATGTGAACCAGACAATGATGATGACGTCATTCCTTGTTGTTGTTGGGTAGTACCAGATGAACCAGACAATGATGATGACGTCATTCCTTGTGGTTGTTGGGTAGTACCATGTGAACCAGACAATGATGATGACGTCACTCCTTGTGGTTGTTGGGTAGTACCAGATGAACCAGACAATGATGATGACGTAATTCCTTGTGGTTGTTGTGAAGTACCAGATGAACCAGACAATGATGATGACGTCATTCCTTGTGGTTGTTGTGAAGTACCAGATGAACCAGACAATGATGATGACGTCATTCCTTGTGGTTGTTGTGAAGTACCAGATGAACCAGACAATGATGATGACGTCATTCCTTGTGGTTGTTGTGAAGTACCATGTGAACCAGACAATGATGATGACGTCATTCCTTGTGGTTGTTGGGTAGTACCATGTGAACCAGACAATGATGATGACGTCATTCCTTGTGGTTGTTGTGAAGTACCATGTGAACCAGACAATGATGATGACGTCATTCCTTGTGGTTGTTGTGAAGTACCATGTGAACCAGACAATGATGATGACGTCATTCCTTGTGGTTGTTGTGAAGTACCATGTGAACCAGACAATGATGATGACGTCATTCCTTGTGGTTGTTGTGTAGTACCATGTGAACCAGACAATGATGATGACGTCATTCCTTGTGGTTGTTGGGTAGTACCATGTGAACCAGACAATGATGATGACGTCATTCCTCGTAGTTGTTGTGAAGTACCAGATGAACCAGACAATGATGATGACGTCATTCCTTGTGGTTGTTGTGAAGCACCAGATGAACCAGACAATGATGATGACGTCACTCCTTGTGGTTGTTGTGTAGTACCATGTGAACCAGACAATGATGATGATGTCTTTCCTTGTGGTTGTTGTGAAGTACCAGATGAACCAGACAATGATGATGACGTCATTCCTTGTGGTTGTTGTGAAGTACCAGATGAACCAGACAATGATGATGACGTCATTCCTTGTGGTTGTTGTGAAGTACCAGATGAACCAGACAATGATGATGACGTCATTCCTTGTGGTTGTTGTGAAGTACCAGATGAACCAGACAATGATGATGACGTCATTCCTTGTGGTTGTTGTGAAGTACCATGTGAACCAGACAATGATGATGACGTCATTCCTTGTGGTTGTTGGGTAGTACCATGTGAACCAGACAATGATGATGACGTCATTCCTTGTGGTTGTTGTGAAGTACCATTTGAACCAGACAATGATGATGACGTCATTCCTTGTGGTTGTTGTGAAGTACCATGTGAACCAGACAATGATGATGACGTCATTCCTTGTGGTTGTTGTGAAGTACCATGTGAACCAGACAATGATGATGACGTCATTCCTTGTGGTTGTTGTGTAGTACCATGTGAACCAGACAATGATGATGACGTCATTCCTTGTGGTTGTTGGGTAGTACCATGTGAACCAGACAATGATGATGACGTCATTCCTCGTAGTTGTTGTGAAGTACCAGATGAACCAGACAATGATGATGACGTCATTCCTTGTGGTTGTTGTGAAGCACCAGATGAACCAGACAATGATGATGACGTCACTCCTTGTGGTTGTTGTGTAGTACCATGTGAACCAGACAATGATGATGATGTCTTTCCTTGTGGTTGTTGAGTAGTACCATGTGAACCAGACAATGATGATGACGTCATTCCTTGTGGTTGTTGAGTAGTACCATGTGAACCAGACAATGATGATGACGTCCTTCCTTGTGGTTGTTGAGTAGTACCATGTGAACCAGACAATGATGACGACGTCATTCCTTGTGGTTGTTGTGAAGTTCCAGATGAACCAGACAATGATGATGACGTCATTCCTTGTGGTTGTTGGGAGGTACCATGTGAACCAGACAATGATGATGACGTCATTCCTTGTGGTTGTTGGGTAGTACCATGTGAACCAGACAATGCTGATGACGTCATTCCTTGTGGTTGTTGGGTAGTACCATGTGAACCAGACAATGATGATGACGTCATTCCTTGTGGTTGTTGAGTAGAACCATGTGAACCAGACAATGATGATGACGTCATTCCTTGTGGTTGTTGTGTAGTACCATGTGAACCAGACAATGTTGATGACGTCTTTCCTTGTGGTTGTTGAGTAGTACCATGTGAACCAGACAATGATGATGACGTCATTCCTTGTGGTTGTTGGGTTGTACCAGATGAACCAGACAATGTTGATGACGTCTTCCCTTGTGATTGTTGGGTAGAACCGTGTGAACCAGAAAATAATGATGACGTCATTCCTTGAGACGGTTTGGTAGTATCATATGAAGCAAAAGATGATAAAGAAGTCATTCTGTTTGTAGGAGTTGCTGTGGCTTGTGAGACGGCTAATGTTGAGGACATCATTCCATGCAGTGATGAGCTTTTCCCACCTGCACAACATGTCGTAATGATTATTAGAAAACAAAATTATTACTTCTATGCATGACTCTTCATCACAAGCATACTTAACGTGGGGTAGACACTGCAGTTTTATTCAATTATGTCGTTTAATATACTGCTTAAATTGGTACCATTGGAATGATGCACTTTGCATCCGGAAATATTTCAAAAAACTTACTTGTCGTATTCATCATTCCACATTTAACGACGGCATCGTCCATTATATCGCACCCTCCCATAGTGACGTCATAGCTATCAGCCGGACATTGTATAAAGTCAGTCTCGTTTCCTAGACAATGTACACCAAACACTGTCCTGTTATAACGACGGTCCCTGGGCAGTGTTTCCGCTACAGCCGGACCACCTAGTCCCAGATATCTACAAATCACCTCGGCGTCTCGGTCATCCCAAGCGTTACTACACACAGTACCCTGCTTTGCCGTGACTTTGTCAAACGCCATGACTCGACCACTCGAATCAATGTACACTGCATGGGTCCTATTATCTGGAATAGAAAATTTCATGTAAATTATTGAAGATCATTTTAAAGAAAGGGAAATTTTATTTTGATATATCATTAGATCTTTTGTGCTTGAATGAAACTGGTAGCACATTCCATAGTTTTGTCTCGGTTTGTCGAACAAGTATACTGTAAAACATTTTTTTGGACACACATGTTGATTGTCGAACAAAATGAACTAAATCGCTAAAGTGTTTTCAAATTTAGATTTAGGATTCGGGTTCTTTTCTTAAAGTTTAAGTATTTGGGCAGCAACATGTTTGAAAATATGGCATACATGTATCATGTTATAATGTATCGGTGTTTCAAAACAATATTCGATTTTCCGAACTATAAAGAGCAATTAAACCAAAGAATAGATTGTAGTTCTTACTTGGTACGGGGAAAGGTGTCGAGGAAACCAGGGGTCCAGGATAGGCTGTCGAGATACTACCGAAGCAGTCGACTCCGGCATCCATGTTGCTTGTACAAACCGATTGACCCTGTATGAAAGCTTCCTTCTGACATTGGTTGTAGTCCCCCTCGTTCCCGATGCATGTCAAACCCTTAAGTGACCGAAAGGCGTATGTTGATTGTTGCTTTAACCTTAATGCAGTACCCTTGTTAGATAGGCCCAAAGTACGACATACCACGCTAGCTGCTTCGTCACTCCAACGGTCACCACAAACAGTTCCCATTACTAATGACGTGAAATTCATGAACAAAACGCGGCCATCGGGCTCTACATTCAGATGTACTGCAAACAAACAAAATCACAACTGTAAGGCAATGGCTAACTTATACCCCCTACACCACTTTTGCAGTAAACACTTTTTAGGGCAATGTTGATGACGGACAAAGTTTTATTTGCAGATACATCTATACACATCATCCCAAACATCCCTTTGTAGTTTCATTGAAATTTATTAATAGGTTTAGGATTTTTTTCCAGCCGAAATTTTCCAACAAAACCCTGTTTATAGTGACCTGGTTACCATTGCAATCAAAAGTCTGCAAATAGTAATCTGAATGCATATTAAAACATTGTCAATAACATTCATGTGGAACCTCATTGAATTTGGTGCAACGGTTAGGAGATGTTTAGTGAAAAGTTTCCAACAAAAACCTGTATATATGGCCTGGTTGCCTTATTAAACTAAATGTCTGTGAGAAAAAAAGAAATCTGCATGCATATCTACACATAGTCCCTTTAATTTCTGTGTAGCTCGATTTAAATCGGATCATAGGTTTAGATAGAGTTGCGCTGACAAATGAGTGTTCCACAATAATTCGGGTATTTTGACGAGGTAACAATGACAACCAATATTTCTGCAGAAAGATACCCTGCATCCGCCATAACACATAGTCTCTAACATTTCTGTGTAGTTTCATTGTAATCGGTTCACAGCTTTATAAGCAGGTGTCTGACAAAGTTTCTCCCCAAAATAACAAAATATAGTGAGCTGGTTACCATGGCAACCAAAATGGTTTACCTCAATATACATATGTAGATTACGCCAATCTACAATATATAATGATTATGTCCACCATGTTTCATTGAAATCCTCTCAGTAGTTTAGGAGCAATAGCCGGTACATCGTTGTGTTTAAAGACGGACGGACGGACGGACGGACGGACGGACGGACGGACGGACAACATGATTCCAGTACTTCCCCCGAACTAACTTCGTTGTGGGGGTATAAAAACATCAATAGCAAAAGCGTTTCAAACCGTGATTTTGGATTCATGATCCTATCTTAAAGTTTAAGTTACTGGGCATCAACATTTTGAACATATGGCATATCATGATGGAACGATAAAAATAAATATAAGAACAGTAAAAGCGTTGCAAGAACTACTGAATGAATCAACACGAATTGATTTGTTTGTGAATTATTTGTGTTATAATGAATCAATTCTTGTAAAGAAATATTTAATTTTCCGAAATATAAAGAGCAAATAAAACCAAAGAATAGATTGTAGTGCTTACATGGCACGGGGAAAGGTGTCGACGAAGCCAGAGGGCCAGGATAGGCTGTCGAGAAACTACCGAAGCAGTCGACTCCGGCATCCATGTTGCTTGTACAAACCGATTGACCCTGTATGAAAGCTTCCTTCTGACATTGGTTGTAGTCCCCCTCGTTCCCGATGCATGTCAAACCCATAAGTGACCGAAAGACGTATGTTGATTGTTGCTTCAACCTTAATGCAGTACCCTTGTTAGATAGGCCCAAAGTACGACATACCACGCTAGCTGCTTCATCACTCCAACGGTCACCACAAATAGTTCCCATTACTAATGACGTGAAATTCATGAACAAAACGCGGCCATCGGGCTCTACATTCAGATGTACTGCAAACAAACAAAACCACAACTGTAAGGCAATGGCTAACTTATACCCCCTACACCACTTTTGCAATAAAAACTTTTATAGGGCAATGTTGATGACGGACACAGTTTTATCTGCAGATACATCTATACGCATAATCCCAAACATCCCTTTGTAGTTTCATTGAAATTTATTGATAGGTTTAGGATTTTTTTCCAGCCAAAATTTCAAACAAAATCCTGTTTATAGTGACCTTGTTAACATTGCAACAAAAAGTCTGCAAATAGTAATCTGCATGCATATTAAAACATTGTCAATAGCATTTATGTGGAACTTCATTGAATTCGGTTCACTGGTTAGGAGATGTCTAGTGAAAAGTTTCCAACACAAACCTGTGTATATGACCTGGTTGCCGTATTAACCTAAATTTCTGTTAGAAAAAAAGAAATCTGCATAAGCCGGCACATCGTTGTGTTTAAAGACGGACGGACGGACGGACAACATGATTCCAGTACTTCCCCCGAACTAACTTCGTTGTGGGGGTATAATAACATCAATAGCAAAATCGTTTCAAACCGTGATTTTGGATTCATGATCCTATCTTAAAGTTTAAGTTACTGGGCAGCAACATTTTTGAACATATGACATATCATGATAGAACGATAAAAATAAGTATTAGCTCAGTAAAAGCCTTGCAAGAACTAATGAATGAATCAACACGAATTGATTTGTTTGTGAATTATTTGTGTTATAATGTATCAATTCTTTAAAAGAAATATTTAATTTTCCGAACTATAAAGAGCAAATCAAACCAAAGAATAGATTGTAGTGCTTACTTGGCACGGGGAAAGGTGTCGACGAAGCCAGGGGACCAGGATAGGCTGTCGAGATACTACCGAAGCAGTCGACTCCGGCATCCATGTTGCTTGTACAAACCGATTGACCCTGTATGAAAGCTTCCTTCTGACATTGGTTGTAGTCCCCCTCGTTCCCGATGCATGTCAGGCCCATAAGTGACCGAAAGGCGTATGTTGATTGTTGCTTTAACCTTAATGCAGTACCCTTGTTAGATAGGCCCAAAGTACGACATACCACGCTAGCTGCTTCGTCACTCCAACGGTCACCACAAACAGTTCCCATTACTAATGACGTTGAATTCATGAACAAAACGCGGCCATCGGGCTCTACATTCAGATGAACTGCAAACAAACAAAATTAACTCAATAGCTAAACCGTTTTCAAACCGTGGTTTGGGATTCTTGTTTTACAGTTTAAGTAACTAGTCCAACGCTTTTGAAAATGTGACATATCATGATCAAATAATAAGAAAGACATGCCAGTTGCAAGTACTAGTGAATGAATCAACACGAATTTATTAAATTTTGCAGAGTTTGTGTTATAATGTATCGATGTTTCAAAACAATATTTAGATTTCAAAACTATAAATAGCAAATACGACCAAACAATAGATTGTAGTTCTTACTTGGTACGGGGAAAGGTGTCGAGGAAACCAGAGGTCCAGGATAGGCTGTCGAGATACTACCGAAGCAGTCGACTCCGGCATCCATGTTGCTTGTACAAACCGATTGACCCTGTATGAAAGCTTCCTTCTGACATTGGTTGTAGTCCCCCTCGTTCCCGATGCATGTCAGGCCCATAAGTGACCGAAAGACGTTTTTCGATTGTGGCGTTAACCTTATGGCAGTACCCTTGTTAGATAGGCCCAAAGTACGACATATCACGCTAGCTGCTTCGTCACTCCAACGGTCACCACAAATAGTTCCCATTACTAATGACGTGAAATTCATGAACAAAACGCGGCCATCGGGCTCTACATTCAGATGTACTGCAAACAAACAAAACCACAACAGTAAGGCAATGGCTAACTTATACCCCCTACACCACTTTTGCAATAAACACTTTTATAGGGCAATGTTGATGACGGACAAAGTTTTATCTGCAGATACATCTATACGCATTATCCCAAACATCCCTTTGTAGTTTCATTGAAATTTATTGATAGGTTTAGGATTTTTTTCCAGCCAAAATTTCAAACAAAACCCTGTTTATAGTGACCTTGTTAACATTGCAACAAAAAGTCTGCAAATAGTAATCTGAATGCATATTAAAACATTGTCAATAGCATTTATGTGGAACTTCATTGAATTCGGTTCACTGGTTAGGAGATGTCTAGTGAAAAGTTTCCAACAAAAACCTGTGTATATGACCTGGTTGCCGTATTAACCTAAATTTCTGTTAATAAAAAAAGAAATCTGCATAAGCCGGCACATCGTTGTGTTTAAAGACGGACGGACGGACGGACAGACAACATGATTCCAGTACTTCCCCCGAACTAACTTCGTTGTGGGGGTATAATAACATCAATAGCAAAAGCGTTTCAAACCGTGATTTTGGATTTATGATCCTATCTTAAAGTTTAAGTTACTGGGCAGCAACATTTTTGAACACATGACATATCATGATAGAACGATAAAAATAAGCATTAGCTCAGTAAAAGCCTTGCAAGAACTAATGAATGAATCAACACGAATTGATTTGTTTGTGAATTATTTGTGTTATAATGTATCAATTCTTTAAAAGAAATATTTAATTTTCCGAACTATAAAGAGCAAATCAAACCAAAGAATATATTGTAGTGCTTACTTGGCACGGGGAAAGGTGTCGACGAAGCCAGGGGACCAGGATAGGCTGTCGAGATACTACCGAAGCAGTCGACTCCGGCATCCATGTTGCTTGTACAAACCGATTGACCCTGTATGAAAGCTTCCTTCTGACATTGGTTGTAGTCCCCCTCGTTCCCGATGCATGTCAAACCCATAAGTGACCGAAAGGCGTATGTTGATTGTTGCTTTAACCTTAATGCAGTACCCTTGTTAGATAGGCCCAAAGTACGACAAACCACGCTAGCTGCTTCGTCACTCCAACGGTCACCACAAATAGTTCCCATTACTAATGACGTGAAATTCATGAACAAAACGCGGCCATCGGGCTCTACATTCAGATGAACTGCAAACAAACAAAATGAACTCAATAGCTAAACCGTTTTCAAACCGTGGTTTGGGATTCTTGATTTACAGTTTAAGTAACTAGTCCAACGCTTTTGAAAATATGACATATCATGATCAAATAATAAAAAAGACATGCCAGTTGCAAGCACTAGTGAATGAATCAACACGAATTTATTAAATTTTGCAGAGTTTGTGTTATAATGTATCGATGTTTCAAAACAATATTTAGATTTCAAAACTATAAATAGCAAATACGACCAAACAATATATTGTAGTTCTTACTTGGTACGGGGAAAGGTGTCGAGGAAACCAGAGGTCCAGGATAGGCTGTCGAGATACTACCGAAGCAGTCGACTCCGGCATCCATGTTGCTTGTACAAACCGATTGACCCTGTATGAAAGCTTCCTTCTGACATTGGTTGTAGTCCCCCTCGTTCCCGATGCATGTCAGGCCCATAAGTGACCGAAAGACGTTTTTCGATTGTGGCGTTAACCTTATGGCAGTACCCTTGTTAGATAGGCCCAAAGTACGACATATCACGCTAGCTGCTTCGTCACTCCAACGGTCACCACAAATAGTTCCCATTACTAATGACGTGAAATTCATGAACAAAACGCGGCCATCGGGCTCTACATTCAGATGTACTGCAAACAAACAAAACCACAACTGTAAGGCAATGGCTAACTTATACCCCCTACACCACTTTTGCAATAAACACTTTTATAGGGCAATGTTGATGACGGACAAAGTTTTATCTGCAGATACATCTATACGCATAATCCCAAACATCCCTTTGTAGTTTCATTGAAATTTATTGATAGGTTTAGGATTTTTTTCCAGCCAAAATTTCAAACAAAACCCTGTTGATAGTGACCTTGTTAACATTGCAACAAAAAGTCTGCAAATAGTAATCTGCATGCATATTAAAACATTGTCAATAGCATTTATGTGGAACTTCATTAAATTCGGTTCACTGGTTAGGAGATGTCTAGTGAAAAGTTTCCAACAAAAACCTGTGTATATGACCTGGTTGCCGTATTAACCTAAATTTCTGTTAATAAAAAAAGAAATCTGCATAAGCCGGCACATCGTTGTGTTTAAAGACGGACGGACGGACGGACAACATGATTCCAGTACTTCCCCCGAACTAACTTCGTTGTGGGGGTATAATAACATCAATAGCAAAATCGTTTCAAACCGTGATTTTGGATTCATGATCCTATCTTAAAGTTTAAGTTACTGGGCAGCAACATTTTTGAACATATGACATATCATGATAGAACGATAAAAATAAGTATTAGCTCAGAAAAAGCCTTGCAAGAACTACTGAATGAATCAACACGAATTGATTTGTTTGTGAATTATTTGTGTTATAATGTATCAATTCTTTAAAAGAAATATTTAATTTTCCGAACTATAAAGAGCAAATCAAACCAAAGAATAGATTGTAGTGCTTACTTGGCACGGGGAAAGGTGTCGACGAAGCCAGGGGACCAGGATAGGCTGTCGAGATAATACCGAAGCAGTCGACTCCGGCATCCATGTTGCTTGTACAAACCGATTGACCCTGTATGAAAGCTTCTTTCTGACATTGGTTGTAGTCCCCCTCGTTCCCGATGCATGTCAAACCCATAAGTGACCGAAAGGCGTATGTTGATTGTTGCTTTAACCTTAATGCAGTACCCTTGTTAGATAGGCCCAAAGTACGACATACCACGCTAGCTGCTTCGTCACTCCAACGGTCACCACAAATAGTTCCCATTACTAATGACGTGGAATTCATGAACAAAACGCGGCCATCGGGCTCTACATTCAGATGAACTGCAAACAAACAAAATGAACTCAATAGCTAAACCGTTTTCAAACCGTGGTTTGGGATTCTTGATTTACAGTTTAAGTAACTAGTCATTCGCTTTTGAAAATATGACATATCATGATCAAATAATAAAAAAGACATGCCAGTTGCAAGCACTAGTGAATGAATCAACACGAATTTATTAAATTTTGCAGAGTTTGTGTTATAATGTATCGATGTTTCAAAACAATATTTAGATTTCAAAACTATAAATAGCAAATACGACCAAACAATAGATTGTAGTTCTTACTTGGTACGGGGAAAGGTGTCGAGGAAACCAGAGGTCCAGGATAGGCTGTCGAGATACTACCGAAGCAGTCGACTCCGGCATCCATGTTGCTTGTACAAACCGATTGACCCTGTATGAAAGCTTCCTTCTGACATTGGTTGTAGTCCCCCTCGTTCCCGATGCATGTCAGGCCCATAAGTGACCGAAAGACGTTTTTCGATTGTGGCGTTAACCTTATGGCAGTACCCTTGTTAGATAGGCCCAAAGTACGACATATCACGCTAGCTGCTTCGTCACTCCAACGGTCACCACAAATAGTTCCCATTACTAATGACGTGAAATTCATGAACAAAACGCGGCCATCGGGCTCTACATTCAGATGTACTGCAAACAAACAAAACCACAACTGTAAGGCAATGGCTAACTTATACCCCCTACACCACTTTTGCAATAAACACTTTTATAGGGCAATGTTGATGACGGACAAAGTTTTATCTGCAGATACATCTATACGCATAATCCCAAACATCCCTTTGTAGTTTCATTGAAATTTATTGATAGGTTTAGGATTTTTTTCCAGCCAAAATTTCAAACAAAACCCTGTTGATAGTGACCTTGTTAACATTGCAACAAAAAGTCTGCAAATAGTAATCTGAATGCATATTAAAACATTGTCAATAGCATTTATGTGGAACTTCATTGAATTCGGTTCACTGGTTAGGAGATGTCTAGTGAAAAGTTTCCAACAAAAACCTGTGTATATGACCTGGTTGCCGTATTAATCTAAATTTCTGTTAATAAAAAAAGAAATCTGCATAAGCCGGCACATCGTTGTGTTTAAAGACGGACGGACGGACGGACAGACAACATGATTCCAGTACTTCCCCCGAACTAACTTCGTTGTGGGGGTATAATAACATCAATAGCAAAAGCGTTTCAAACCGTGATTTTGGATTCATGATCCTATCTTAAAGTTTAAGTTACTGGGCAGCAACATTTTTGAACATATGACATATCATGATAGAACGATAAAAATAAGCATTAGCTCAGTAAAAGCCTTGCAAGAACTACTGAATGAATCAACACGAATTGATTTGTTTGTGAATTATTTGTGTTATAATGTATCAATTCTTTAAAAGAAATATTTAATTTTCCGAACTATAAAGAGCAAATCAAACCAAAGAATAGATTGTAGTGCTTACTTGGCACGGGGAAAGGTGTCGACGAAGCCAGAGGACCAGGATAGGCTGTCGAGATACTACCGAAGCAGTCGACTCCGGCATCCATGTTGCTTGTACAAACCGATTGACCCTGTATGAAAGCTTCTTTCTGACATTGGTTGTAGTCCCCCTCGTTCCCGATGCATGTCAAACCCATAAGTGACCGAAAGGCGTATGTTGATTGTTGCTTTAACCTTAATGCAGTACCCTTGTTAGATAGGCCCAAAGTACGACATACCACGCTAGCTGCTTCGTCACTCCAACGGTCACCACAAATAGTTCCCATTACTAATGACGTGAAATTCATGAACAAAACGCGGCCATCGGGCTCTACATTCAGATGAACTGCAAACAAACAAAATGAACTCAATAGCTAAACCGTTTTCAAACCGTGGTTTGGGATTCTTGATTTACAGTTTAAGTAACTAGTCCAACGCTTTTGAAAATATGACATATCATGATCAAATAATAAAAAAGACATGCCAGTTGTAAGTACTAGTGAATGAATCAACACGAATTTATTAAATTTTGCAGAGTTTGTGTTATAATGTATCGATGTTTCAAAACAATATTTAAATTTCAAAACTATAAATAGCAAATACGACCAAACAATAGATTGTAGTTCTTACTTGGTACGGGGAAAGGTGTCGAGGAAACCAGAGGTCCAGGATAGGCTGTCGAGATACTACCGAAGCAGTCGACTCCGGCATCCATGTTGCTTGTACAAACCGATTGACCCTGTATGAAAGCTTCCTTCTGACATTGGTTGTAGTCCCCCTCGTTCCCGATGCATGTCAGGCCCATAAGTGACCGAAAGACGTTTTTCGATTGTGGCGTTAACCTTATGGCAGTACCCTTGTTAGATAGGCCCAAAGTACGACATATCACGCTAGCTGCTTCGTCACTCCAACGGTCACCACAAATAGTTCCCATTACTAATGACGTGAAATTCATGAACAAAACGCGGCCATCGGGCTCTACATTCAGATGAACTGCAAACAAACAAAATGAACTCAATAGCTAAACCGTTTTCAAACCGTGGTTTGGGATTCTTGATTTACAGTTTAAGTAACTAGTCCAACGCTTTTGAAAATATGACATATCATGATCAAATAATAAAAAAGACATGCCAGTTGCAAGCACTAGTGAATGAATCAACACGAATTTATTAAATTTTGCAGAGTTTGTGTTATAATGTATCGATGTTTCAAAACAATATTTAGATTTCAAAACTATAAATAGCAAATACGACCAAACAATATATTGTAGTTCTTACTTGGTACGGGGAAAGGTGTCGAGGAAACCAGAGGTCCAGGATAGGCTGTCGAGATACTACCGAAGCAGTCGACTCCGGCATCCATGTTGCTTGTACAAACCGATTGACCCTGTATGAAAGCTTCCTTCTGACATTGGTTGTAGTCCCCCTCGTTCCCGATGCATGTCAGGCCCATAAGTGACCGAAAGACGTTTTTCGATTGTGGCGTTAACCTTATGGCAGTACCCTTGTTAGATAGGCCCAAAGTACGACATATCACGCTAGCTGCTTCGTCACTCCAACGGTCACCACAAATAGTTCCCATTACTAATGACGTGAAATTCATGAACAAAACGCGGCCATCGGGCTCTACATTCAGATGTACTGCAAACAAACAAAACCACAACTGTAAGGCAATGGCTAACTTATACCCCCTACACCACTTTTGCAATAAACACTTTTATAGGGCAATGTTGATGACGGACAAAGTTTTATCTGCAGATACATCTATACGCATAATCCCAAACATCCCTTTGTAGTTTCATTGAAATTTATTGATAGGTTTAGGATTTTTTTCCAGCCAAAATTTCAAACAAAACCCTGTTGATAGTGACCTTGTTAACATTGCAACAAAAAGTCTGCAAATAGTAATCTGCATGCATATTAAAACATTGTCAATAGCATTTATGTGGAACTTCATTAAATTCGGTTCACTGGTTAGGAGATGTCTAGTGAAAAGTTTCCAACAAAAACCTGTGTATATGACCTGGTTGCCGTATTAACCTAAATTTCTGTTAATAAAAAAAGAAATCTGCATAAGCCGGCACATCGTTGTGTTTAAAGACGGACGGACGGACGGACAACATGATTCCAGTACTTCCCCCGAACTAACTTCGTTGTGGGGGTATAATAACATCAATAGCAAAATCGTTTCAAACCGTGATTTTGGATTCATGATCCTATCTTAAAGTTTAAGTTACTGGGCAGCAACATTTTTGAACATATGACATATCATGATAGAACGATAAAAATAAGTATTAGCTCAGAAAAAGCCTTGCAAGAACTACTGAATGAATCAACGCGAATTGATTTGTTTGTGAATTATTTGTGTTATAATGTATCAATTCTTTAAAAGAAATATTTAATTTTCCGAACTATAAAGAGCAAATCAAACCAAAGAATAGATTGTAGTGCTTACTTGGCACGGGGAAAGGTGTCGACGAAGCCAGGGGACCAGGATAGGCTGTCGAGATACTACCGAAGCAGTCGACTCCGGCATCCATGTTGCTTGTACAAACCGATTGACCCTGTATGAAAGCTTCTTTCTGACATTGGTTGTAGTCCCCCTCGTTCCCGATGCATGTCAAACCCATAAGTGACCGAAAGGCGTATGTTGATTGTTGCTTTAACCTTAATGCAGTACCCTTGTTAGATAGGCCCAAAGTACGACATACCACGCTAGCTGCTTCGTCACTCCAACGGTCACCACAAATAGTTCCCATTACTAATGACGTGGAATTCATGAACAAAACGCGGCCATCGGGCTCTACATTCAGATGAACTGCAAACAAACAAAATGAACTCAATAGCTAAACCGTTTTCAAACCGTGGTTTGGGATTCTTGATTTACAGTTTAAGTAACTAGTCATTCGCTTTTGAAAATATGACATATCATGATCAAATAATAAAAAAGACATGCCAGTTGCAAGCACTAGTGAATGAATCAACACGAATTTATTAAATTTTGCAGAGTTTGTGTTATAATGTATCGATGTTTCAAAACAATATTTAGATTTCAAAACTATAAATAGCAAATACGACCAAACAATAGATTGTAGTTCTTACTTGGTACGGGGAAAGGTGTCGAGGAAACCAGAGGTCCAGGATAGGCTGTCGAGATACTACCGAAGCAGTCGACTCCGGCATCCATGTTGCTTGTACAAACCGATTGACCCTGTATGAAAGCTTCCTTCTGACATTGGTTGTAGTCCCCCTCGTTCCCGATGCATGTCAGGCCCATAAGTGACCGAAAGACGTTTTTCGATTGTGGCGTTAACCTTATGGCAGTACCCTTGTTAGATAGGCCCAAAGTACGACATATCACGCTAGCTGCTTCGTCACTCCAACGGTCACCACAAATAGTTCCCATTACTAATGACGTGAAATTCATGAACAAAACGCGGCCATCGGGCTCTACATTCAGATGTACTGCAAACAAACAAAACCACAACTGTAAGGCAATGGCTAACTTATACCCCCTACACCACTTTTGCAATAAACACTTTTATAGGGCAATGTTGATGACGGACAAAGTTTTATCTGCAGATACATCTATACGCATAATCCCAAACATCCCTTTGTAGTTTCATTGAAATTTATTGATAGGTTTAGGATTTTTTTTCCAGCCAAAATTTCAAACAAAACCCTGTTGATAGTGACCTTGTTAACATTGCAACAAAAAGTCTGCAAATAGTAATCTGAATGCATATTAAAACATTGTCAATAGCATTTATGTGGAACTTCATTGAATTCGGTTCACTGGTTAGGAGATGTCTAGTGAAAAGTTTCCAACAAAAACCTGTGTATATGACCTGGTTGCCGTATTAATCTAAATTTCTGTTAATAAAAAAAGAAATCTGCATAAGCCGGCACATCGTTGTGTTTAAAGACGGACGGACGGACGGACAGACAACATGATTCCAGTACTTCCCCCGAACTAACTTCGTTGTGGGGGTATAATAACATCAATAGCAAAAGCGTTTCAAACCGTGATTTTGGATTCATGATCCTATCTTAAAGTTTAAGTTACTGGGCAGCAACATATGACATATCATGATAGAACGATAAAAATAAGCATTAGCTCAGTAAAAGCCTTGCAAGAACTAATGAATGAATCAACACGAATTGATTTGTTTGTGAATTATTTGTGTTATAATGTATCAATTCTTTAAAAGAAATATTTAATTTTCCGAACTATAAAGAGCAAATCAAACCAAAGAATATATTGTAGTGCTTACTTGGCACGGGGAAAGGTGTCGACGAAGCCAGAGGACCAGGATAGGCTGTCGAGATACTACCGAAGCAGTCGACTCCGGCATCCATGTTGCTTGTACAAACCGATTGACCTTGTATGAAAGCTTCTTTCTGACATTGGTTGTAGTCCCCCTCGTTCCCGATGCATGTCAAACCCATAAGTGACCGAAAGGCGTATGTTGATTGTTGCTTTAACCTTAATGCAGTACCCTTGTTAGATAGGCCCAAAGTACGACATACCACGCTAGCTGCTTCGTCACTCCAACGGTCACCACAAATAGTTCCCATTACTAATGACGTGAAATTCATGAACAAAACGCGGCCATCGGGCTCTACATTCAGATGAACTGCAAACAAACAAAATGAACTCAATAGCTAAACCGTTTTCAAACCGTGGTTTGGAATTCTTGATTTACAGTTTAAGTAACTAGTCCAACGCTTTTGAAAATATGACATATCATGATCAAATAATAAAAAAGACATGCCAGTTGCAAGCACTAGTGAATGAATCAACATGAATTTATTAAATTTTGCAGAGTTTGTATTATAATGTATCGATGTTTCAAAACAATATTTAGATTTCAAAACTATAAATAGCAAATACGACCAAACAATAGAGTGTAGTTCTTACTTGGTACGGGGAAAGGTGTCGAGGAAACCAGAGGTCCAGGATAGGCTGTCGAGATACTACCGAAGCAGTCGACTCCGGCATCCATGTTGCTTGTACAAACCGATTGACCCTGTATGAAAGCTTCCTTCTGACATTGGTTGTAGTCCCCCTCGTTCCCGATGCATGTCAGGCCCATAAGTGACCGAAAAACGTTTTTCGATTGTGGCGTTAACCTTATGGCAGTACCCTTGTTAGATAGGCCCAAAGTACGACATATCACGCTAGCTGCTTCGTCACTCCAACGGTCACCACAAATAGTTCCCTTTACTAATGACGTGAAATTCATGAACAAAACGCGGCCATCGGGCTCTACATTCAGATGTACTGCAAACAAACAAAACCACAACTGTAAGGCAATGGCTAACTTATACCCCCTACACCACTTTTGCAATAAACACTTTTATAGGGCAATGTTGATGACGGACAAAGTTTTATCTGCAGATACATCTATACGCATAATCCCAAACATCCCTTTGTAGTTTCATTGAAATTTATTGATAGGTTTAGGTTTTTTTTTTCAGCCAAAATTTCAAACAAAACCCTGTTGATAGTGACCTTGTTAACATTGCAACAAAAAGTCTGCAAATAGTAATCTGCATGCATATTAAAACATTGTCAATAGCATTTATGTGGAACTTCATTAAATTCGGTTCACTGGTTAGGAGATGTCTAGTGAAAAGTTTCCAACAAAAACCTGTGTATATGACCTGGTTGCCGTATTAACCTAAATTTCTGTTAATAAAAAAAGAAATCTGCATAAGCCGGCACATCGTTGTGTTTAAAGACGGACGGACGGACGGACAACATGATTCCAGTACTTCCCCCGAACTAACTTCGTTGTGGGGGTATAATAACATCAATAGCAAAAGCGTTTCAAACCGTGATTTTGGATTCATGATCCTATCTTAAAGTTTAAGTTACTGGGCAGCAACATATGACATATCATGATAGAACGATAAAAATAAGCATTAGCTCAGTAAAAGCCTTGCAAGAACTAATGAATGAATCAACACGAATTGATTTGTTTGTGAATTATTTGTGTTATAATGTATCAATTCTTTAAAAGAAATATTTAATTTTCCGAACTATAAAGAGCAAATCAAACCAAAGAATATATTGTAGTGCTTACTTGGCACGGGGAAAGGTGTCGACGAAGCCAGAGGACCAGGATAGGCTGTCGAGATACTACCGAAGCAGTCGACTCCGGCATCCATGTTGCTTGTACAAACCGATTGACCTTGTATGAAATCTTCTTTCTGACATTGGTTGTAGTCCCCCTCGTTCCCGATGCATGTCAAACCCATAAGTGACCGAAAGGCGTATGTTGATTGTTGCTTTAACCTTAATGCAGTACCCTTGTTAGATAGGCCCAAAGTACGACATACCACGCTAGCTGCTTCGTCACTCCAACGGTCACCACAAATAGTTCCCATTACTAATGACGTGAAATTCATGAACAAAACGCGGCCATCGGGCTCTACATTCAGATGAACTGCAAACAAACAAAATGAACTCAATAGCTAAACCGTTTTCAAACCGTGGTTTGGAATTCTTGATTTACAGTTTAAGTAACTAGTCCAACGCTTTTGAAAATATGACATATCATGATCAAATAATAAAAAAGACATGCCAGTTGCAAGCACTAGTGAATGAATCAACATGAATTTATTAAATTTTGCAGAGTTTGTATTATAATGTATCGATGTTTCAAAACAATATTTAGATTTCAAAACTATAAATAGCAAATACGACCAAACAATAGAGTGTAGTTCTTACTTGGTACGGGGAAAGGTGTCGAGGAAACCAGAGGTCCAGGATAGGCTGTCGAGATACTACCGAAGCAGTCGACTCCGGCATCCATGTTGCTTGTACAAACCGATTGACCCTGTATGAAAGCTTCCTTCTGACATTGGTTGTAGTCCCCCTCGTTCCCGATGCATGTCAGGCCCATAAGTGACCGAAAGACGTTTTTCGATTGTGGCGTTAACCTTATGGCAGTACCCTTGTTAGATAGGCCCAAAGTACGACATATCACGCTAGCTGCTTCGTCACTCCAACGGTCACCACAAATAGTTCCCTTTACTAATGACGTGAAATTCATGAACAAAACGCGGCCATCGGGCTCTACATTCAGATGTACTGCAAACAAACAAAACCACAACTGTAAGGCAATGGCTAACTTATACCCCCTACACCACTTTTGCAATAAACACTTTTATAGGGCAATGTTGATGACGGACAAAGTTTTATCTGCAGATACATCTATACGCATAATCCCAAACATCCCTTTGTAGTTTCATTGAAATTTATTGATAGGTTTAGGATTTTTTTTCAGCCAAAATTTCAAACAAAACCCTGTTGATAGTGACCTTGTTAACATTGCAACAAAAAGTCTGCAAATAGTAATCTGCATGCATATTAAAACATTGTCAATAGCATTTATGTGGAACTTCATTAAATTCGGTTCACTGGCTAGGAGATGTCTAGTGAAAAGTTTCCAACAAAAACCTGTGTATATGACCTGGTTGCCGTATTAACCTAAATTTCTGTTAATAAAAAAAGAAATCTGCATAAGCCGGCACATCGTTGTGTTTAAAGACGGACGGACGGACGGACAACATGATTCCAGTACTTCCCCCGAACTAACTTCGTTGTGGGGGTATAATAACATCAATAGCAAAAGCGTTTCAAACCGTGATTTTGGATTCATGATCCTATCTTAAAGTTTAAGTTACTGGGCAGCAACATTTTTGAACATATGACATATCATGATAGAACGATAAAAATAAGCATTAGCTCAGTAAAAGCCTTGCAAGAACTAATGAATGAATCAACACGAATTGATTTGTTTGTGAATTATTTGTGTTATAATGTATCAATTCTTTAAAAGAAATATTTAATTTTCCGAACTATAAAGAGCAAATCAAACCAAAGAATATATTGTAGTGCTTACTTGGCACGGGGAAAGGTGTCGACGAAGCCAGAGGACCAGGATAGGCTGTCGAGATACTACCGAAGCAGTCGACTCCGGCATCCATGTTGCTTGTACAAACCGATTGACCTTGTATGAAAGCTTCTTTCTGACATTGGTTGTAGTCCCCCTCGTTCCCGATGCATGTCAAACCCATAAGTGACCGAAAGGCGTATGTTGATTGTTGCTTTAACCTTAATGCAGTACCCTTGTTAGATAGGCCCAAAGTACGACATACCACGCTAGCTGCTTCGTCACTCCAACGGTCACCACAAATAGTTCCCATTACTAATGACGTGAAATTCATGAACAAAACGCGGCCATCGGGCTCTACATTCAGATGAACTGCAAACAAACAAAATGAACTCAATAGCTAAACCGTTTTCAAACCGTGGTTTGGAATTCTTGATTTACAGTTTAAGTAACTAGTCCAACGCTTTTGAAAATATGACATATCATGATCAAATAATAAAAAAGACATGCCAGTTGCAAGCACTAGTGAATGAATCAACATGAATTTATTAAATTTTGCAGAGTTTGTATTATAATGTATCGATGTTTCAAAACAATATTTAGATTTCAAAACTATAAATAGCAAATACGACCAAACAATAGAGTGTAGTTCTTACTTGGTACGGGGAAAGGTGTCGAGGAAACCAGAGGTCCAGGATAGGCTGTCGAGATACTACCGAAGCAGTCGACTCCGGCATCCATGTTGCTTGTACAAACCGATTGACCCTGTATGAAAGCTTCCTTCTGACATTGGTTGTAGTCCCCCTCGTTCCCGATGCATGTCAGGCCCATAAGTGACCGAAAAACGTTTTTCGATTGTGGCGTTAACCTTATGGCAGTACCCTTGTTAGATAGGCCCAAAGTACGACATATCACGCTAGCTGCTTCGTCACTCCAACGGTCACCACAAATAGTTCCCTTTACTAATGACGTGAAATTCATGAACAAAACGCGGCCATCGGGCTCTACATTCAGATGTACTGCAAACAAACAAAACCACAACTGTAAGGCAATGGCTAACTTATACCCCCTACACCACTTTTGCAATAAACACTTTTATAGGGCAATGTTGATGACGGACAAAGTTTTATCTGCAGATACATCTATACGCATAATCCCAAACATCCCTTTGTAGTTTCATTGAAATTTATTGATAGGTTTAGGTTTTTTTTTTCAGCCAAAATTTCAAACAAAACCCTGTTGATAGTGACCTTGTTAACATTGCAACAAAAAGTCTGCAAATAGTAATCTGCATGCATATTAAAACATTGTCAATAGCATTTATGTGGAACTTCATTAAATTCGGTTCACTGGTTAGGAGATGTCTAGTGAAAAGTTTCCAACAAAAACCTGTGTATATGACCTGGTTGCCGTATTAACCTAAATTTCTGTTAATAAAAAAAGAAATCTGCATAAGCCGGCACATCGTTGTGTTTAAAGACGGACGGACGGACGGACGGACAACATGATTCCAGTACTTCCCCCGAACTAACTTCGTTGTGGGGGTATAATAACATCAATAGCAAAAGCGTTTCAAACCGTGATTTTGGATTCATGATCCTATCTTAAAGTTTAAGTTACTGGGCAGCAACATATGACATATCATGATAGAACGATAAAAATAAGCATTAGCTCAGTAAAAGCCTTGCAAGAACTAATGAATGAATCAACACGAATTGATTTGTTTGTGAATTATTTGTGTTATAATGTATCAATTCTTTAAAAGAAATATTTAATTTTCCGAACTATAAAGAGCAAATCAAACCAAAGAATATATTGTAGTGCTTACTTGGCACGGGGAAAGGTGTCGACGAAGCCAGAGGACCAGGATAGGCTGTCGAGATACTACCGAAGCAGTCGACTCCGGCATCCATGTTGCTTGTACAAACCGATTGACCTTGTATGAAATCTTCTTTCTGACATTGGTTGTAGTCCCCCTCGTTCCCGATGCATGTCAAACCCATAAGTGACCGAAAGGCGTATGTTGATTGTTGCTTTAACCTTAATGCAGTACCCTTGTTAGATAGGCCCAAAGTACGACATACCACGCTAGCTGCTTCGTCACTCCAACGGTCACCACAAATAGTTCCCATTACTAATGACGTGAAATTCATGAACAAAACGCGGCCATCGGGCTCTACATTCAGATGAACTGCAAACAAACAAAATGAACTCAATAGCTAAACCGTTTTCAAACCGTGGTTTGGAATTCTTGATTTACAGTTTAAGTAACTAGTCCAACGCTTTTGAAAATATGACATATCATGATCAAATAATAAAAAAGACATGCCAGTTGCAAGCACTAGTGAATGAATCAACATGAATTTATTAAATTTTGCAGAGTTTGTATTATAATGTATCGATGTTTCAAAACAATATTTAGATTTCAAAACTATAAATAGCAAATACGACCAAACAATAGAGTGTAGTTCTTACTTGGTACGGGGAAAGGTGTCGAGGAAACCAGAGGTCCAGGATAGGCTGTCGAGATACTACCGAAGCAGTCGACTCCGGCATCCATGTTGCTTGTACAAACCGATTGACCCTGTATGAAAGCTTCCTTCTGACATTGGTTGTAGTCCCCCTCGTTCCCGATGCATGTCAGGCCCATAAGTGACCGAAAAACGTTTTTCGATTGTGGCGTTAACCTTATGGCAGTACCCTTGTTAGATAGGCCCAAAGTACGACATATCACGCTAGCTGCTTCGTCACTCCAACGGTCACCACAAATAGTTCCCTTTACTAATGACGTGAAATTCATGAACAAAACGCGGCCATCGGGCTCTACATTCAGATGTACTGCAAACAAACAAAACCACAACTGTAAGGCAATGGCTAACTTATACCCCCTACACCACTTTTGCAATAAACACTTTTATAGGGCAATGTTGATGACGGACAAAGTTTTATCTGCAGATACATCTATACGCATAATCCCAAACATCCCTTTGTAGTTTCATTGAAATTTATTGATAGGTTTAGGATTTTTTTTCAGCCAAAATTTCAAACAAAACCCTGTTGATAGTGACCTTGTTAACATTGCAACAAAAAGTCTGCAAATAGTAATCTGCATGCATATTAAAACATTGTCAATAGCATTTATGTGGAACTTCATTAAATTCGGTTCACTGGTTAGGAGATGTCTAGTGAAAAGTTTCCAACAAAAACCTGTGTATATGACCTGGTTGCCGTATTAACCTAAATTTCTGTTAATAAAAAAAGAAATCTGCATAAGCCGGCACATCGTTGTGTTTAAAGACGGACGGACGGACGGACAACATGATTCCAGTACTTCCCCCGAACTAACTTCGTTGTGGGGGTATAATAACATCAATAGCAAAAGCGTTTCAAACCGTGATTTTGGATTCATGATCCTATCTTAAAGTTTAAGTTACTGGGCAGCAACATTTTTGAACATATGACATATCATGATAGAACGATAAAAATAAGTATTAGCTCAGAAAAAGCCTTGCAAGAACTACTGAATGAATCAACACGAATTGATTTGTTTGTGAATTATTTGTGTTATAATGTATCAATTCTTTAAAAGAAATATTTAATTTTCCGAACTATAAAGAGCGAATCAAACCAAAGAATAGATTGTAGTGCTTACTTGGCACGGGGAAAGGTGTCGACGAAGCCAGAGGACCAGGATAGGCTGTCGAGATAATACCGAAGCAGTCGACTCCGGCATCCATGTTGCTTGTACAAACCGATTGACCCTGTATGAAAGCTTCCTTCTGACATTGGTTGTAGTCCCCCTCGTTCCCGATGCATGTCAAACCCATAAGTGACCGAAAGGCGTATGCTGATTGTTGCTTTAACCTTAATGCAGTACCCTTGTTAGATAGGCCCAAAGTACGACATACCACGCTAGCTGCTTCGTCACTCCAACGGTCACCACAAATAGTTCCCATTACTAATGACGTGGAATTCATGAACAAAACGCGGCCATCGGGCTCTACATTCAGATGTACTGCAAACAAACAAAACCACAACTGTAAGGCAATGGCTAACTTATACCCCCTACACCACTTTTGCAATAAACACTTTTATAGGGCAATGTTGATGACGGACAAAGTTTTATCTGCAGATACATCTATACGCATAATCCCAAACATCCCTTTGTAGTTTCATTGAAATTTATTGATAGGTTTAGGATTTTTTTCCAGCCAAAATTTCAAACAAAACCCTGTTGATAGTGACCTTGTTAACATTGCAACAAAAAGTCTGCAAATAGTAATCTGCATGCATATTAAAACATTGCCAATAGCATTTATGTGGAACTTCATTAAATTCGGTTCACTGGTTAGGAGATGTCTAGTGAAAAGTTTCCAACAAAAACCTGTGTATATGACCTGGTTGCCGTATTAACCTAAATTTCTGTTAATAAAAAAAGAAATCTGCATAAGCCGGCACATCGTTGTGTTTAAAGACGGACGGACGGACGGACAACATGATTCCAGTACTTCCCCCGAACTAACTTCGTTGTGGGGGTATAATAACATCAATAGCAAACGCGTTTCAAACCGTGATTTTGGATTCATGATCCTATCTTAAAGTTTAAGTTACTGGGCAGCAACATTTTTGAACATATGACATATCATGATAGAATGATAAAAATAAGCATTAGCTCAGTAAAAGCCTTGCAAGAACTACTGAATGAATCAACACGAATTGATTTGTTTGTGAATTATTTGTGTTATAATGTATCAATTCTTTAAAAGAAATATTTAATTTTCCGAACTATAAAGAGCAAATCAAACCAAAGAATAGATTGTAGTGCTTACTTGGCACGGGGAAAGGTGTCGACGAAGCCAGAGGACCAGGATAGGCTGTCGAGATACTACCGAAGCAGTCGACTCCGGCATCCATGTTGCTTGTACAAACCGATTGACCTTGTATGAAAGCTTCTTTCTGACATTGGTTGTAGTCCCCCTCGTTCCCGATGCATGTCAAACCCATAAGTGACCGAAAGGCGTATGTTGATTGTTGCTTTAACCTTAATGCAGTACCCTTGTTAGATAGGCCCAAAGTACGACATACCACGCTAGCTGCTTCGTCACTCCAACGGTCACCACAAATAGTTCCCATTACTAATGACGTGAAATTCATGAACAAAACGCGGCCATCGGGCTCTACATTCAGATGAACTGCAAACAAACAAAATGAACTCAATAGCTAAACCGTTTTCAAACCGTGCTTTGGGATTCTTGATTTACAGTTTAAGTAACTAGTCCAACGCTTTTGAAAATATGACATATCATGATCAAATAATAAAAAAGACATGCCAGTTGTAAGTACTAGTGAATGAATCAACACGAATTTATTAAATTTTGCAGAGTTTGTGTTATAATGTATCGATGTTTCAAAACAATATTTAAATTTCAAAACTATAAATAGCAAATACGACCAAACAATAGATTGTAGTTCTTACTTGGTACGGGGAAAGGTGTCGAGGAAACCAGAGGTCCAGGATAGGCTGTCGAGATACTACCGAAGCAGTCGACCCCGGCATCCATGTTGCTTGTACAAACCGATTGACCCTGTATGAAAGCTTCCTTCTGACATTGGTTGTAGTCCCCCTCGTTCCCGATGCATGTCAGGCCCATAAGTGACCGAAAGACGTTTTTCGATTGTGGCGTTAACCTTATGGCAGTACCCTTGTTAGATAGGCCCAAAGTACGACATATCACGCTAGCTGCTTCGTCACTCCAACGGTCACCACAAATAGTTCCAATTACTAATGACGTGAAATTCATGAACAAAACGCGGCCATCGGGCTCTACATTCAGATGTACTGCAAACAAACAAAATGAACTCAATAGCTAAACCGTTTTCAAACCGTGGTTTTGAATTCTTGTTTTACAGTTTAAGTAACTAGTCCAACGCTTTTGAAAATATGACATATCATGATCAAACAATAAAAAGACATGCTAGTACAGCAATAGCGTTGCAAGTACTACTAAATGAATCAACACGAATTTATTAAATTTTGCAGAGTTTGTGTTATAATGTATCGATGTTTCAAAACAATATTTAGATTTCAAAACAATAAATAGCAAAATACGACCAAACAATAGATTGTAGTTCTTACTTGGTACGGGGAAAGGTGTCGAGGAAACCAGAGGTCCAGGATAGGCTGTCGAGATACTACCGAAGCAGTCGACTCCGGCATCCATGTTGCTTGAACAAACCGATTTACCCGTTATAAAAGCCTGTTTTTGACATTGATTACAGTCCGATTCGGTTCCCTTACAAGTAAGAAACATCAATGATCGGACAACAAAAATGGAAGACGACGGTAGTAAGATTGCTATTCCTGTATTGGATAGACCCGCGTTACGACAGACCACGCTAGCTGAGGTGTCACTCCAATCGTCGCCACAAATGGTGCCAAAACTAGACGATGAGCTACTGATGGTGAGAACTCGGCCATCAGGTTCTACTTGTACTTGTGCTGAAATAAATATAAAACAATGGTTATGTTACAAAAACATTTTGCAATCAACGAAAAATACATAGCATGCATCAAAATGTATCAAGTGGTCATTCTTGTGAATACAAGTACATGTACCTACGTGTATTAGCTTCAGTTATTAAATAGGACCTAAAGCTGTAAGGACGACTTGACAGTATGTCATCGGCGGGTTGATTAATTATAATAACGACCTTAAATGCCGTCTCAAAGCGGTTCACAAAGTATTATCCATGGCATGGGGCCTCAGCAACGCAACCAATAAATATCGGTCTCTATTCCCTCGGGAGCATACAAACGATGCTATCATTTCGGCGCTCAGAGCTAGCATTCTACAATTTCTAGCACTGCCCACAAACACGTACTAATTTACAGCTGAGTAGACTGGAACAAGCGGAGTAAAGTATCTTGTTCAAGGATACAACACATGTGCCGTGACCGGGACTCGAACTCGCAACCCTTCGGTCACGAGCCCGGCGTCCTTCCACTAGATCACTGTGCCTCTTACAGCCCTCTCCATCTTTACTTAAGGACGCTCGATCCTACGTAATCCACAAGTTTTGATTCTCGTTTTTATGGTGTACCCGGTATTTACAAACGGGGTATCAAATTCGTGCTACACAGAGATATCTTCATATATATGTCGCGATGTCAACAATGGCGAGATGAGAGGGGACGGTTCAAGTCTTCAACTCAAGATTACAAGGAAATAAAGTATTGTCACGACCACTCCTATTGCAAAACAACAACAGAAACAGATGTACACGATATCAACACATGGTCGGACACTGACAGCGACGGCAACTGTATAGAAACGGAATCGGAAGGTAGGCCTATAGTACCGGCACAACTGGCCATGGTTTCCCCTACTGAAGAGAGAGACGCCGAATGGTAGAATTATCCGTGTTGGCAGAACGTTTACACAAGGGCTGTGCCTGGTGTCATTCTGTATGACTATTATGCTGTTGAAAATATAACACAAAGCGGTAGTTGTTATGTTCTAAAATGTTTTAGGCGTGTACACATTCATAGTATACATGTTATGTAAGAATACTACCCACTACAAAAACTTCCTAATAGCATCAAGGGAGACAACCTACCATAGACATAGTTTTACATCTAGTTTTCAATAAGTAGCATAAAAGTTTGTCTGTGATATTTTGATTCAATTTTTGCATGTGCTTTATGTAACGATATGTTATGTAAATAATATGACTGTGAATACTGAAATTTGTCCGCTAGATATAAAAATAACACACTTTGTAAAAATCGTTTGGTCCATTTTTCCACAACTAAAATATTTTTGAGGTAGCTTTTGATTTCTTTTTTTATTTTATTGTATGTTTGTGATTTTCAAGAACACTCACACGGGAAAAAAATAGTAAAACATAACATTTGAGAAAAATCATTTTTTGGTGGGTTTTTTTACCAAAAATGAAACAAGTCATTGGAATGCTTAGATTTTTACAAAATCATCTCTACCTGGTAGCATAATCGTCATATGACAGTTTAATGAAAATCTAGCGGTTAATTGCGAAAGTGTCTAGCCTCCTTAACCACAGATTACAACACAATGTTGATGTGATATACTTAACAGCTCTAATTCACGTGTTTTAAATTAAAGATCATAATTTTCGTTTACAACAATGCAGTATTTTATACATATGTAGTAAAATGCATCATAATCCCAAGCTATTCAGAAATCTTAAACATAGCTTTTCTAGTGTTAAATGGTACTCCTTAAATTAACGAATGAAGTTAAAACACGTTATAAAAAAAAAACATTATTTTTCTCAGTATGTTACAACAAAGATTCAGTTATTACACACAACCAATATGATCCAGAACAATATACCTGTCAAAGGTTGTGAAATATATTCAATTTTTGTTTTCTTGTACTTGTTATCTTATTGACATACGTTTATCATTTTACACTTTGATGACCAAAAAATGTCTACGTGTGACAACAATCAATTTCACATGTCTCAAACGATACAAATGATTTTATTTATAAATTATACATTGGATTCGAACAGAACCATTAGTGTTTGACAACATTTTAAAGTTCCTTCACCGGAATCAGCACCCTTGGCACAAAGGTTGGGCTACACTATTATGTTTTTTTTCTTTCTCTTTTCTAGTTTAATGTTAAACCTTTCTAAAGACTTACCATCAGACGCAGATATTAAACAGAGAAGTAGTATAGCTCCAGTGATCATGACTGCAGGCATATCCTTAAATAGCCGGTCTCGGAAAACTGAAGGTAGCACGCCAACACTCCTTCCTAGAAGATTAAATAGGGACAAACGAATAGTAATACAATGGTGTTTAAAGCTTACACGCAAGAAGTGAATGGCAGGTGTCAAACGGGGCAATACTCTAAAGAAATCAAGAGGATACTTTAACATATATGTACGTTTTATTTACGCGCTGAAAAACTGGAAGACAATGGTTCGATACGCTATCCTCTCCTCGTCAAACTTAGATAGAAAACAAAGATATAAGACACTTTGAAGATCAAACGCGTGTTACGACCGATGTAAGGGTGAGTATATCAACACAAAAACTGACTATGATTCCTATGTATACATGTAGCAGTGATTGGAATCAATTACATCAAAAGGAAATGTATAATATTGTCAGACTCTTGACACTCGACGTCTCGTTAGTCCAAATATTGTCTATGTACAAGAATAGACAGAGCTGAGCTGATCAAATGTTTGCGCAATATTGTGATTAGCTACTACTTATCTTTATCACATAATACTGTATGATACTCCTGAGGAAAAAGCAGATGACGGTAGCTTAATGCAGGAGTAAATAACTAAAGTTGAAACATATGTACTTGAGATTCTTGTTTAAAGTATATCTTTGGTCGCAGTGCGACAAATGTGTTTAAAAACTATTTTGTTTCCCTATAACAACTGATACAATTTGGTGATCAAGTTCTACGGGAATATGAGATATTGTATAAAAGACGACGTAACACTCACATATGCTGCACCTTTAAAATTTAGTAATAGATAAATTTTGCCGAACAAAAATGAATTAACCTGCATCATACAGCTGTTTCGTCCTCCTAGGACTCTTAAACGATGCTAGGGGCCAAAATGTGGAATTCCAAATTGTCTCAACTAATGTTGAAGAATAAGGGTCAGGTTCGTAAAACTTCTTTAATTTTTGAATTTAGAAGTAAAATTAAACTTGTTTTGTATAATTTCAAATCGTGTACTACGAAAATGTGTATATTATGTACCGTGCCACTACTCAAATAATATAAATGTGGCTATGGAGGCTCGAGCAAACCCTGGGGACTAAACAATCCACCAGCAGAGTCTGCCACCCCCTATCATGCAAGATGACGTTACACGCACATATGCTTAATAATTTGGTAATATATACAATACCAATTTTCAATTTATATCTGACGAAACAGGTATATGATGCAGTTTAATTCGTTTTTTGGCATACTGTATTTAGTATACATGTATTCTTATATGGGTTTTGTCGTTCTTTATAATTTTGAAACCTGAATGATGCCTGTTCATTAGTGTTAGTTTTCCAGATTATAAGAAGCACGATGTGGTTTCTTTCGAGAAAAAAAACAAAGCATAATGGACTGAGAAAGATACTGAGAAATACGATAAAGCATTTCTTAATAGGAAGTATTCGTTCTACCCAAACAAAACTTATTCCGATATATTACCATGCCAGACTCACCCGGAATGTGCTTATCATGGGGTATTATGTCAATATTTAGGCATCGCGCATAAAGGTGTAATTATATAAAGAATTATTACAGTCCCATGTATGATGAAATCGGGTCCTGGGGACTATATAATCAAACACTAAAATCAACGTTACAAGATCTACATAGTTTAAACTAACATCAGGGTATCCAAATCGGAACAGTAACCAATCTGTCACACTTTGTCAAAACACCGCCCAGAATCTGTCATGCTATGCAAATAATTACTTTAACTGAGGTATGCAGTATTCATCTGATAATACTTTTTGACAATTAAACTGTTCATCAGCTTCATTGGTTGTTGATAATCACTATCTGAATAATTTAAATGTAAGAATAATTATAATTACTAAAACAAACGAAACATTCCTGATTTACATGCAGTGCGACGCTGTTTATTTTGATATCATTTTCAAATGTCCATCTTAGGTCTACGTAACCTAAACGTATTTTGCGTTCCTTTTATAAACCACTTGCCCGAATTATCATCTGGTAACAGAAACGAAAAAAGATAGTATTTACTTGTGAAAACTGAACAATCATATTTTAAATAAAAATTGATGGCAAAAGAACATTGATATTAATCTGAAAGGTGTCCCGATTTAAGAACATTGAGATGATTTATTTGACGTTTATTTTGAAATTTGTATGTCGTTAACCTCATATAAAAAGTTGTACCCGTTACCTTAGTTCCCGCAAAATGAAGCCATATTTTAAACTTACCTTAGGTACCACGTTAGAAAAATCATACCTGTTCTTAGTTTTGTACCGTTTCCAATCTAAATTAAAAATTCTACGATTTTATAAATCACTTTGTTTCATACATGTTAATCCGCTTCGTCCTTAGATTATTTCCCATCCTGAAAATAATTCTAGATCATCTCTGTGTTCCTGCAAACGAATACCTTTATATTTTCCTGATATCTCTTTGATTTCAAGATAAGGCCCTTTCCTCTTGCCTTTGTATTATTCTGGCTTCTACGTTTTGATTAAGTTACAATCGCAGTCCTAGCCTATATGTTCCCCCTCTTGGCTTTTTCCCCACTTTAAATATATATTTCCCCGTTTCACTTCTGTTCCGTTATAGGAATAGTTCAGTGCTTTGCTATAAACTTCTGTGGATCCAATATGAATGTAAACATTCATTGGTTTCCACTATAAAATCTAACCTTAGATAAGTTCCATTCCTTCCCGGAGTTACCTTGTTCCCGTCAGGAAATACTGCTTTCTGCCCGTATCACAAGGGTACACGAACTTAACTATTCGTCTTTCCATGTCACGTTATTATACTCAAGATCAACAACAGAAGTAGAATTTGCTTATGTTGTTGATCATAAAGATTAGCATTTCTTTATTGTCTGTTTTTGGGTGAATTTGAAAATCAAATTCCTATGTCAAACACACTAAGAAATAGCCTCTAGTTGTAATGAACTGACCAAATAAATGTCCATTTCTTACAGACTGAAATACAAAATATGTGTCAATTAAATACACCCTGTGTATACAGTGTTACAAACGTTTATAGCAGGTTAGATTGTAGAGTTTAAAACATTAATACAATATTTGTTTATTACTTATACCTGTATTAATGGACGATAGGATCATATACCATCAGTTTGTATTCAATATTGAACCACATACACATAGGCGAATATTAAGGACAACTATCATAAGCGTACTTTTTATATTGACCGATATATACTGATACGCTATGTATCTTAACAATGTATCTTAACATTGACCATTGTTTATTAAGGACAACTATCATACGCTTACATCTTACATTGACCTATAAACAATGATACGTACCGGACAAAGAGGTGTCACCTGTGTCTACTTGATAACTGTTAAGGTATAAACAATATTGTTTCTGTAGTTTAAAGTGGAAGTGCCACTACATATAAAGTGTATACTATTCAAGAGTGCCATGGACTTTATTCTGATTTCGGGACACACCAATTGGACGACTTAAAAACTATAAAGATTAAAAGAATCGTTCACCCCCATGGGGTGAGACAGGGGAATCTCAACCAGAGGGGTAAGATTCTTAAGTTGCCAAACACGAGGATCCCCTGTCTCACTACCAAGGGGGTGAATGATATTTTTTCTTACCCTGTTAAACCTCTTATATATCTAATATTGACGTTACATCAATGCCAGACAAAGTTCATGTGATGTGATTATGTTGTCAACATGACATCATTGTATTGTTTCCGTGTCGTCATGGTATTGTTGCTATGACGTTATACAATTCGAAAGTTTATTGCCAGAAGGTGTTATCTAGATTTTTTTTTACTTTTCGTGATAAGTAAGAGATAACTGATTTTAAAGGTTTTGAACTGCTATATTTCAATCATGCTTTGCATCAGGAAATGTTTAATGATTTAATAATATTGGACTGTACAATACGTTTTATTTTATAATAATATTGGATTGTACAATAAGTTTTATTTTATAATAATATTGGACTGTACAATACGTTTTATTTTATAATAATATTGGACTGTACGATACGTTTTATTTTATAATAATATTGGATTGTACAATACGTTTTATTTTATAATAATATTGGATTGTACAATACGTTTTATTTTGTAATAATATTGGACTGTACAATACGTTTTATTTTATAATAATATTGGATTGTACAATAAGTTTTATTTTGTAATAATATTGGACTGTACAATAAGTTTTATTTTGTAATAATATTGGACTGTACGATAAGTTTTATTTTGTAATAATATTGGACTGTACAATAAGTTTTATTTTGTAATAATATTGGATTGTACGATAAGTTTTATTTTGTAATAATATTGGATTGTACGATAAGTTTTATTTTGTAATAATATTGGATTGTACAATACGTTTTATTTTGTAATAATATTGGACTGTACAATACGTTTTATTTTGTAATAATATTGGACTGTGATGCACAAATTGCACTCCTTCTGGGTAAACAGAGTTAAAGAAACTTTTGATAGCTTGTCTTTATAGTCACACTCGAATACATAGAGTACAACAATGCAGATGTGATAAAAAATTGGGATGCATGCTAAAATTCCTTTATAAAGAGTTTATGCATAATAAAATTGATGACAACTTCCTACTTCATTGGGTCTATTTTTGCCGTGTGATAATTTCTTTACGACCACCAATTTAAGGAATTCAGACAAGTCATATTAACAGTTTTCCCTTGTTATATGCATAATTAACAAGTGAACAATGAGTAATTAAAACGCACAGACTACATATCAAAAACATCTAAATAAAACACATAATTTATGCTGTTGATATTTGTATTTCAAAATAACGTCTTTGTTTTTTTGTGAATCTTTCAGCTCTTTGGTGATTCTTCCTTCCCATTTACAGGAAATACATTTTATTTATAGTCAGGTCACTACTAACTCTTGGATCTGTAAATTCAAGCATGAGTTTCTTTTTCTTATCGATGAAATGAGATTTGCATTTGCTACAGTCTTGTTGCTGTATGTCTCTAATTTCAACCTTCGTTCCTGCTGTAACTAAACAAGAGTGACACACTGTTGTTGGTTAAGTTCTGTAGTTTATTAACCGGTTCCTCCAGATGTTAGTGTTGTCTGTCTGTCCATTCCCGTGGTCTGTATCGTTCTCCCTAATCCGCAATTCCATACCCATTTTTATGCCTCCCGAAATCTTAAGGGCCGTGTGCAAAGTGCAGTCCCCTCCCGAGTTTACCTTATATGTAAATCGATCTGAAGACGACTGCAATTACATTTCAATACTTCCAGCAGAGTGATCGAACATATGAATGATGTTGAATATACCTTAATCTGCCCCGTAGACCACCTATGAACCCTTTCCGAACTAATTACCGCTAAGTAATTACTATCGGTACGGTTACTAGTAGAAAGCACCTTGTGTCCAGGTTTTATTTTAAGTCCGTTTGTGTACACATCAGCAGTAAATCTAAGTCCGATAAAACCCACTTTGTTACACTGTAGAACTATGATATTCTTCTCCTTTTGTCTCATATTTTCTTAATATCTGTTCTTGGGTTTTAGTTAACTTTTACATGTTCCATGTCAATCCACCATCATGGATGGATGGTTTGGATGAATGTTACCATTTATAAGCAACAGGATATTAAAAAACATAAATGTAATGTTATAATTTGCTGTTCTGCTTAAAAAGGTCTTTACTCTGAGTGCGAAAAAAACAACCTTAACATGTTTTAACTAAAGGTTATGTTTGGTAATGTTAAAACAATTTCTCATTTACATGGTGTAATATGCTCAGAAAGCTTAATTTACTTTCTCTTTCTTTTTGGTAGATTCTAAACCTGACAAGCTCACATCTGGTCTATGCTGTGCATTTGTCCATAACAAGCAGTTATCAGTTTCTTTGTTAATGTTTGGAGGGTTTTGCTCTTTTTCAGTAGAAATTGCTTGAAAGAGGCAATTGTCATTCTTGATTGTAAAATCATGTTTTAGTAACCATTTGCTTTATAAATAGACCAATCAATTGTTGCTAGTGGATCTTTCGAATAGGTTTCTTCCTCTCTATGTTTTGCTTTCGGGCTGTAACAATTTCAGAGGAAACTGTTTTGGAAGCACTGCTTTCTGTCATATTGCTGTCATCATATTGTTTTTATGTTACATCTCTCAGAAAGTTTTCACTGCTGCTTACATTTTCCTCTAGAAAAGGCACCATTCATTCAAAATTATATTAATTGATCAGTTGTTTTGTATGAATAAATTAATCTACGTTGCCTTCATAAATCAACATGTCGGGACAATACCCTGCGTTAAACTGCCCCGACACAATGGACAATACCTTACGTTAAACTGTCCCTACACAATGGACAATACCTTACGTTAAACTGTCCCGACACAATGGACAATACCTTACGTTAAACTGTCCCGACACACTGGACAATACCCTACGTTAAACTGTCCCCATTGTGTCGGAACAATACCCTACGTTAAACTGTCCCGACACAATGGACAATACCTTACGTAAAACTGCCCCGACACAATGGACAATACCCTACGTTAAACTGTCCCGACACAATGGACAATACCTTACGTTAAACTGCCCCCATTGTGTCGGGACAATAACCTAAGTTAAACTGTCCCGACACAATGGACAATACCCTACATTAAACTGCCCCGACACAATGGACAATACCTTACATTAAACTGTCCCGACACAATGGACAATACCCTACGTTAAACTGTCCCGACACAATGGACAATATCTTACGTTTAACTTCCCCGACACAGTGGACAATACCCTACGTTAAACTGTCCCGACACAATGGACAATACCCTACGTTAAACTGTCCCCATTGTGTCAAGACAATACCCTACGTTAAACTGTCCCGACACAATGGACAATACCCTACGTTAAACTGTCCCGACACAATGAACAATACCCTACGTTAAACTGTCCCGACACAATGGACAATGCCTTACGTTAAACTTTCCCCATTGTGTCGGGACAATACCCTACGTTAAACTGTCCCGACACAATGGACAATACCTTACGTTAATCTGTCCCCATTGTGTCGGGACAATACCTTACGTTAAACTGTCCCGACACAATGGACAATACCCTACGTTAAACTGTCCCGACACAATGGACAATACCCTACGTTAAACTGTCCCGACACAATGGACAATACCCTACGTTAAACTGTCCCGACACAATGGACAATACCTTACGTTAAACTGTCCCCATTGTGTCGGGACAATACCCTACGTTAAACTGTCCCGACACAATGGACAATACTTTACGTTAATCTGTCCCCATTGTGTCGGGACAATACCCTACGTTAAACTGTCCCGACGCAATGGACAATACCCTACGTTAAACTATCCCGACACAATGGACAATACCCTACGTTAAACTGTCCCGACACAATGGACAATACCCTACGTTAAACTGTCCCGACACAATGGACAATACCTAACGTTAAACTGCCCCCATTGTGTCGGGACAATATCCTACGTTAAACTGTCCCCATTGTGTCGGGACAATACCCTACGTTAAACTGTCCCGACACGATGGAAAAATACCCTACGTTAAACTGTCCCGACACAATGGACAATACCTTACGTTAAACTGTCCCCATTGTGTCGGCACAATACCTTACGTTAAACTGTCCCCATTGCGTCGGGACAATACCTTACGTTAAACTGTCCCCATTGTGTCGGGACAATACCCTACGTTAAACTGTCCACATTGTGTCGGGACAATACCCTACGTTTAACTGTACCCATTGTGTCGGGACAATACCTTACGTTAAACTGTCCCCATTGTGTCGGGACAATACCCTACGTTAAACTGTCCCCATTGTGTCGGGACAATACCCTACGTTAAACTGTCCCCATTGTGTCGGGACAATACCCTACGTTAAACTGTCCCCATTGTGTCGGGACAATACCCTACGTTGAACTGTCCACATTGTGTCGGGACAATACCCTACGTTAAACTGTCCCGACACGATAGACAATACCTTACGTTAAACTGTCCCCATTGTGTCGGGACAATACCCTTCGTTAAACTGTCCCCATTGTGTCGGGACAATACCCTACGTTAAACTGTCCCCATTGTGTCGGGACAATACCCTACGTTAAACTGTCCCCATTGTGTCGGGACAATACCCTACGTTAAACTGTCCCAACACGATGGACAATACCTTACGTTAAACTGTCCCGATTGTGTCGGGACAATACCCTACGTTAAACTGTCCCCATTGTGTCGGGACAATACCTTACGTTAAACTGTCCCCATTGTGTCGGGACAATACCTTACGTTAAACTGTCCCGAATGTGTCGGGACAATACCCTACGTTAAACTGCCCCCTTTGTGTCGGGACAATACCCTACGTTAAACTGTCCCGACACAATGGACAATACCCTACTTTAAACTGTCCCGACACAATGGACAATACCTTATGTTAAACTGTCCCCATTGTGTCGGCACAATACCTAACGTTAAACTGTCCCCCTTTGTGTCTGGACAATACCCTACGTTTAACTGTTTCCATTGTGTCTGGACAATACCCTACGTTAAACTGTCACCATTGTGTCGGGACAATACCCTACGTTAAACTGTCCCCAATGTATCGGCACAATACCTTACGTTAAACTGTCCCCATTGTGTCGGGACAATATCCTACGTTTAACTGTTCCCATTGTGTCGGGAAAATACCCTACGTTAAACTGTCCCGACACGATGGACAATACCTTACGTTAAACTGTCCCCATTGTGCCGGGACAGTACCTTACGTTAAACTGGTCCCATTGTGTCGGGACAATACCCTACGTTAAACTATCCCCATTGTGTCGGGACAATACCCTACGTTAAACTGTCCCCGTTGTGTCGGGACAATACCCTTCGTTAAACTGTCCCGACACAATGGACAATACCCTACGTTAAACTGTCCCGACACAATGGACAATACCCTTCGTTAAACTGTCCCGACACAATGGACAATACCCTACGTTAAACCGTTGCGACACAATGGACAATACCCTACGTTAAACTGTCCCCATTGTGTCGGGACAATACCCTACGTTAAACTGTCCCGACACAATGGACAATACCTTACGTTAAACTGTCATGACACAATGGACAATACCCTACGTTAAACTGTCACGACACAATGGACAATACCCTACGTTAAACTGTCACGACACAATGGACAATACCCTACGTTAAACTGTCCCGACACAATGGACAATAACCTACGTTAAACTGTCCCGACACAATGGACAATACCTTACGTTCAACGGTTCCCATTGTGTCGGGACAATACCCTACGTTAAACTGTCCCGACACAATGGACAATACCCTACGTTAAACTGTCCCGAAACAATGGACAATACCCTACGTTAAACTGTCTCCATTGTGTCGGGACAATACCCTACGTTAAACTGTCCCGACACAATGGACAATACCTTACGTTAAACTGTCCCCATTGTGTCGGGACAATACCTTACGTTAAACTGTCCCGACACAATGGACAATACCCTACGTTAAACTCTCCCGACACAATGGACAATACCTTATGTTTAACTGCCCCGACACAATGGACAATACCCTACGTTAAACTCTCCCGACACAATGGACAATACCCTACGTTAAACTCTCCCGACACAATGGACAATACCCTACGTTAAACTGTCCCGACACAATGGACAATACCCTACGTTAAACTGTCCCCATTGTGTTGGGACAATACCTTACGTTAAACTTCCCCGACACAATGGACAATACCTTACGTTAAACTGTCCCGACACAATGGACAATACCCTACGTTAAACTGTCCCGACACAATGGACAATACCTTACGTTAAACTGCCCCGACACAATGGACAATACCCTACGTTAAACTGTCCCGACACAATGGACAATACCTTACGTTAAACTGTCCCGACACAATGGACAATATCTTACATTAAACTGTCCCCATTGTGTCGGGGCAACCCTACCTTAAACTGTCCCCATTGTGTCGGGACAATACCTTACGTTAAACTGTCCCCATTGTGTCGGGACAATACCCTACGTTAAACTGTCCCGACACGATGGACAATACCTTACGTTAAACTGTCCCCATTGTGTCGGGACAATACCCTGCGTTAACCTGTCCCTATTGTGTCGGGACAATACTCTACGTTAAACTGTCCCCATTGTGTCGGGACAATACCCTACGTTAAACTGTCCCCATTGTGTCGGGACAATACCCTACGTTAAACTGTCCCGACACGATGGACAATACCTTACGTTAAACTGTCCCGATTGTGTCGGGACAATACCCTACGTTAAACTGTCCCGATTGTGTCGGGACAATACCTTACGTTAAACTGTCCCCATTGTGTCGGGACAATACCTTACGTTAAACTGTCCCGAATGTGTCGGAACAATACCCTACGTTAAACTGCCCCCTTTGTGTCGGGACAATAGCCTACGTTAAACTGTCCCGACACAATGGACAATACCCTACGTTAAACTGTCCCGACACAATGGACAATACCTTACGTTAAACTGTCCCCATTGTGTCGGCACAATACCTTACGTTAAACTGTCCCCATTGTGTTTGGACAATACCCTACGTTTAACTGTTCTCATTGTGTCGGGACAATACCCTACGTTAAACTGTCCCCATTGTGTCGGGACAATACCCTACGTTAAACTGTCCCCATTGTGTCGGCACAATACCTTACGTTAAACTGTCCCCATTGTGTCGGGACAATATCCTACGTTTAACTGTTCCCATTGTGTCGGGAAAGTACCCTACGTTAAACTGTCCCGACACGATGGACAATACCTTACGTTAAACTGTCCCCATTGTGCCGGTACAGTACCTTACGTTAAACTGTCCCCATTGTGTCGGGACAATACCGTACGTTAAAGTATCCCCATTGTGTCGGGACAATACCCTACGTTAAACTGTCCCCATTGTGTCGGGACAATACCCTTCGTTAAACTGTCCCGACACAATGGACAATACCTTACGTTAAACTGTCCCGACACAATGGACAATACCCTTCGTTAAACTGTCCCGACACAATGGACAATACCCTACGTTAAACTGTCGCGACACAATGGACAATACCTTACGTTAAACTGCCCCGACACAATGGACAATACCTTACGTTAAACTGTCCCGACAAAATGGACAATACCTTACGTTAAACTGTCCCGACACAATGGACAATATCTTACGTTAAACTGTCCCCATTGTGTCGGGACAATACCCTACGTTAAACTGTCCTCATTGTGTCGGGACAATACCCTACGTTAAACTGTTCCGACACAATGGACAATACCCTACGTTAAACTGTCCCGACACAATGGACAATATCTTACATTAAACTGTCCCCATTGTGTCGGGACAATACCTTACGTTAAACAGTCCCCATTGTGTCGGGACAATACCCTTTATTAAACTGTCCCGACACAATGGACAATACCTTACGTTAAACTGTCCCCATTAGGTCGGTAAAATACCCTTCGTTAAACTGTCCCGACACAATGGACAATATCCTACGTTAAACTGTCCCCATTGTGTCGGGACAATACCCTACTTTAAACTGTCCCGACACAATGGACAATACCCTACGTTAAACTGTCACGACACAATGGACAATACCTTACGTTAAACTGTCCACATTGTGTCGGGACAATACCCTACGTTGAACTGTCCCGACACAATGGACAATACCTTACGTTAAACTGTCCCGACAAAATGGACAATACCCTACGTTAAACTGTCCCCATTGTGTCGGGACAATACCCTACTTTAAACTGTCCCCATTGTGTCGGGACAATACCCTACGTTAAACTGTCCCCATTGTGTCGGGACAATACCTTACGTTAAACTGTCCCCATTGTGTCGGGACAATACCCTACGTTAAACTGTCACCATTGTGTCGGGACAATACCATACGTTAAACTGTCCCCATTGTGTCAGGACAATACCTTATGTTAAACTGTCCCGACACAATGGACAATACCTTACGTTAAACTGTCCCGACACAATGGACAATACCCTACGTTAAACCGTCGCGACACAATGGACAATACCCTACGTTAAGCTGTCCCCATTGTGTCGGGAAAATACCCTACGTTAAACTGTCCCCATTGTGTCGGGATAATACCCTTCGTTAAACTGTCCCGACACAATGGACAATACCCTACGTTAAACTGTCCCGACACAATGGACAATACCCTACGTTAAACCGTCGCGACACAATGGACAATACCCTACGTTAAACTGTCCCCATTGTGTCGGGACAATACCCTACGTTAAACTGTCCCCATTGTGTCGGGACAATACCCTACGTTAAACTGTCCCGACACAATGGACAATACCCTACGTTAAACTGTCCCGACACAATGGACAATACCCTACGTTAAACTGTCCCGACACAATGGACAATACCCTACGTTAAACCGTCGCGACACAATGGACAATACCCTACGTTAAACTGTCCCCATTGTGTCGGGACAATACCCTGCGTTAAACTGTCCCCATTGTCTCCGGACAATACCCTACGTTAAACTGTCCCGACACAATGGACATTACCCTACGTTAAACTGTCCCGACACAATGGACAATACCCTACGTTAAACTGTCCCCATTGTGTCGGCACAATACCTTACGTTAAACTGTCCCGAATGTGTCGGGACAATACCCTACGTTAAACTGCCCCCTTTGTGTCGGGACAATACCCTACGTTAAACTGTCCCGACACAATGGACAATACCCTACGTTAAACTGTCCCGACACAATGGACAATACCTTACGTTAAACTGTCCCCATTGTGTCGGCACAATACCTTACGTTAAACTGTCCCCATTGTGTCTGGACAATACCCTACGTTTAACTGTTCTCATTGTGTCGGGACAATACCCTACGTTAAACTGTCACCATTGTGTCGGGACAATACCTTACGTTAAACTGTCCCCATTGTGTCGGCACAATACCTTACGTTAAACTGTCCCCATTGTGTCGGGACAATATCCTACGTTTAACTGTTCCCATTGTGTCGGGAAAGTACCCTACGTTAAACTGTCCCGACACGATGGACAATACCTTACGTTAAACTGTCCCCATTGTGCCGGTACAGTACCTTACGTTAAACTGTCCCCATTGTGTCGGGACAATACCGTACGTTAAAGTATCCCCATTGTGTCGGGACAATACCCTACGTTAAACTGTCCCCATTGTGTCGGGACAATACCCTTCGTTAAACTGTCCCGACACAATGGACAATACCTTACGTTAAACTGTCCCGACACAATGGACAATACCCTTCGCTAAACTGTCCCGACACAATGGACAATACCCTACGTTAAACTGTCGCGACACAATGGACAATACCTTACGTTAAACTGCCCCGACACAATGGACAATACCCTACGTTAAACTGTCCCGACACAATTGACAATACCTTACGTTAAACTGTCCCCATTGTGTCGGGACAATACCTTACGTTAAACTGTCCTCATTGTGTCGGGACAATACCCTACGTTAAACTGCCCCGACACAATGGACAATACCCTACGTTAAACTGTCCCGACACAATGGACAATATCTTACATTAAACTGTCCCCATTGTGTCGGGACAATACCTTACGTTAAACAGTCCCCCATTGTGTCGGGACAATACCCTTTATTAAACTGTCCCGACACAATGGACAATACCTTACGTTAAACTGTCCCCATTAGGTCGGTAAAATACCCTTCGTTAAACTGTCCCGACACAATGGACAATATCCTACGTTAAACTGTCCCCATTGTGTCGGGACAATACCCTAATTTAAACTGTCCCGACACAATGGACAATACCCTACGTTAAACTGTCACGACACAATGGACAATACCTTACGTTAAACTGTCCACATTGTGTCGGGACAATACCCTACGTTAAACTTTCCCGACACAATGGACAATACCTTACGTTAAACTGTCCCGACAAAATGGACAATACCCTACGTTAAACTGTCCCCATTGTGTCGGGACAATACCCTACTTTAAACTGTCCCCATTGTGTCGGGACAATACCCTACGTTAAACTGTCCCCATTGTGTCGGGACAATACCCTACGTTAAACTGTCCCCATTGTGTCGGGACAATACCCTACGTTAAACTGTCACCATTGTGTCGGGACAATACCATACGTTAAACTGTCCCCATTGTGTCAGGACAATACCTTATGTTAAACTGTCCCGACACAATGGACAATACCTTACGTTAAACTGTCCCGACACAATGGACAATACCCTACGTTAAACCGTCGCGACACAATGGACAATACCCTACGTTAAGCTGTCCCCATTGTGTCGGGACAATACCCTACGTTAAACTGTCCCCATTGTGTCGGGACAATACCCTTCGTTAAACTGTCCCGACACAATGGACAATACCCTACGTTAAACTGTCCCGACACAATGGACAATACCCTACGTTAAACTGTCCCGACACAATGGACAATACCCTACGTTAAACCGTCCCCATTGTGTCGGGACAATACCCTTCGTTAAACTGTCCCGACACAATGGACAATACCCTACGTTAAACTGTCCCGACAAAATGGACAATACTCTACGTTAAACTGTCCCCATTGTGTCGGGACAATACCCTACGTTAAACTGTCCCCATTGTGTCGGGACAATACCCTTCGTTAAACTGTCCCGACACAATGGACAATACCCTACGTTAAACTGTCCCGACACAATGGACAATACCCTACGTTAAACTGTCCCGACACAATGGACAATACCCTACGTTAAACCGTCGCGACACAATGGACAATACCCTACGTTAAACTGTCCCCATTGTGTCGGGACAATACCCTACGTTAAACTGTCCCCATTGTGTCGGGACAATACCCTTCGTTAAACTGTCCCGACACAATGGACATTACCCTACGTTAAACTGTCCCGACACAATGGACAATACTTTGCGTTAAACTGTCCCGACACAATGGACAATACCCTACGTTAAACCGTCGCGACACAATGGACAATACCCTACGTTAAACTGTCCCCATTGTGTCGGGACAATACCCTACGTTAAACTATCCCCATTGTGTCGGGACAATACCCTTCGTTAAACTGTCCCGACACAATGGACAATACCCTACGTTTAACTGTCCCGACATAATGGACAATACCATACGTTAAACTGTCCCGACATTATGGACAATACCCTACGTTAAACCGTCGCGACGCAATGGACAATACCCTACGTTAAACTGTCCCCATTGTGTCGGGACAATACCCTACGTTAAACTGTCCCCATTGTGTCGGGACAATACCCTACGTTAAACTATCCCCATTGTGTCGGGACAATACCCTTCGTTAAACTGTCCCGACACAATGGACAATACCCTACGTTTAACTGTCCCGACATAATGGACAATACCATACGTTAAACTGTCCCGACATTATGGACAATACCCTACGTTAAACCGTCGCGACACAATGGACAATACCCTACGTTAAACTGTCCCCATTGTGTCGGGACAATACCCTACGTTAAACTGTCCCCATTGTGTCGGGACAATACCCCATCGTTAAACTGTCCCGACACAATGGACAATACCCTACGTTAAACTGTCCCGACACAATGGACAATACCCTACGTTAAACCGTCGCGACACAATGGACAATACCCTACGTTAAACTGTCCCCATTGTGTCGGGACAATACCCTTCGTTAAACTATCCCCATTGTGTCGGGACAATACCCTTCGTTAAACTGTCCCGACACAATGGACAATACCCTACGTAAAACTGTCCCGACACAATGGACAATACCATACGTTAAACTGTCCCCACACAATGGACAATACCCTACGTTAAACCGTCGCGACACAATGGACAATACCCTACGTTAAACTGTCCCCATTGTGTCGGGACAATACCCTACGTTAAACTGTCCCCATTGTGTCGGGACAATACCCTTCGTTAAACTGTCCCGACACAATGGACAATACCCTATGTTAAACTGTCCCGACACAATGGACAATACCCTACGTTAAACTGTCCCGACACAATGGACAATACCCTACGTTAAACCGTCGCGACACAATGGACAATACTCTACGTTAAACTGTCCCCATTGTGTCGGGACAATACCCTACGTTAAACTGTCCCGACACAATGGACAATACCCTACGTTAAACTGTCCCGACGAAATGGACAATACCCTACGTTAAACTGTCACGACACAATGGACAATACCTTACGTTAAACTGTCCCCATTGTGTCGGGACAATACCCTACGTTAAACTGTCCCGACACAATGGACAATACCCTACGTTAAACTGTCCCGACACAATGGACAATACCTTACGTTAAACGGTTCCCATTGTGTCGGGACAATACTCTACGTTAAACTGTCCCGACACAATGGACAATACCCTACGTTAAACTGTCTCCATTGTGTCGGGACAATACCCTACGTTAAACTGTCCCGACACAATGGACAATACCCTACGTTAAACTGTCCCGACACAATGGACAATACCCTACGTTAAACCGTCGCGACACAATGGACAATACTCTACGTTAAACTGTCCCCATTGTGTCGGGACAATACCCTACGTTAAACCGTCGCGACACAATGGACAATACCCTACGTTAAACTGTCCCCATTGTGTCGGGACAATACCCTACGTTAAACTGTCCCCATTGTGTCGGGACAATACCCTTCGTTAAACTGTCCCGACACAATGGACAATACCCTACGTTAAACTGTCCCGACACAATGGAAAATACCCTACGTTAAGCCGTCGCGACAAAATGGACAATACCCTACGTTAAACTGTCCCCATTGTGTCGGGACAATACCCTACGTTAAACTATCCCCATTGTGTCGGGACAATACCCTTCGTTAAACTGTCCCGACACAATGGACAATACCCTACGTTAAACTGTCCCGACACAATGGACAATACCATACGTTAAACTGTCCCGACACAATGGACAATACCCAACGTTAAACCGTCGCGACACAATGGACAATACCCTACGTTAAACTGTCCCCATTGTGTCGGGACAATACCCTACGTTAAACTGTCCCCATTGTGTCGGGACAATACCCTTCGTTAAACTGTCCCGACACAATGGACAATACCCTACGTTAAACTGTCCCAACACAATGGACAATACCCTACGTTAAACTGTCCCGACACAATGGACAATACCCTACGTTAAACCGTCGCGACACACTGGACAATACTCTACGTTAAACTGTCCCCATTGTGTCGGGACAATACCCTACGTTAAACTGTCCCGACACAATGGACAATACCCTACGTTAAACTGTCACGACACAATGGACAATACCTTACGTTAAACTGTCCCCATTGTGTCGGGACAATACCCTACGTTAAACTGTCCCGACACAATGGACAATACCCTACGTTAAACTGTCCCGAGACAATGGACAATACCTTACGTTAAACGGTTCCCATTGTGTCGGGACAATACCCTACGTTAAACTATCCCGACACAATAGACAATACCCTACGTTAAACTGTCCCCATTGTGTCGGGACAATACCTTACGTTAAACTGTCCCGACACAATGGACAATACCTTACGTTAAACTGTCCCCATTGTGTCGGGACAATACCTTACGTTAAACTGTCCCGACACAATGGACAATACCCTACGTTAAACTGTCCCGACACAATGGACAATACCCTACGTTAAACTGTCCCGACACAATGGACAATACCCTACGTTAAACCGTCGCGACACAATGGACAATACTATACGTTAAACTGTCTCCATTGTGTCGGGACAATACCCTACGTTAAACTGTCCCGACACAATGGACAATACCTTACGTTAAACTGTACCCATTAGGTCGGGACAATACCCTTCGTTAAACTGTCCCGACACAATGGACAATATCCTACGTTAAACTGTCCCCATTGTGTCGGGACAATACCCTACTTTAAACTGTCCCGACACCATTGACAATACCCTACGTTAAACTGTCACGACACAATGGACAATACCTTAATTTAAACTGTCCACATTGTGTCGGGACAATACCCTACGTTAAACTGTCCCGACACAATGGACAATACCTTACGTTAAACTGTCCCCATTGTGTCGGGACAATACCCTACTTTAAACTGTCCCCATTGTGTCGGGACAATACCCTACGTTAAACTGTCCCCATTGTGTCGGGACAATACCCTACGTTAAACTGTCCCCATTGTGTCGGGACAATACCCTACGTTAAACTGTCACCATTGTGTCGGGACAATACCCTACGTTAAACTGTCCCCATTGTGTCAGGACAATACCTTATGTTAAACTGTCCCGACATAATGGACAATACCTTACGTTAAACTGTCCCGACACAATGGACAATACCATACGTTAAACTGTCCCGACACAATGGACAATACCCTACGTTAAACCGTCGCGACACAATGGACAATACCCTACGTGAAACTGTCCCCATTGTGTCGGGACAATACCCTACGTTAAACTGTCCCCATTGTGTCGGGACAATACCCTTCGTTAAACTGTCCCGACACAATGGACAATACCCTACGTTAAACTGTCCCGACACAATGGACAATACCCTACGTTAAACATTCCCGACACAATGGACAATACCCTACGTTAAACCGTCGCGACACAATGGACAATATTCTACGTTAAACTGTCCCCATTGTGTCGGGACAATACCCTACGTTAAACTGTCCCGACACAATGGACAATACCCTACGTTAAACTGTCCCGACGAAATGGACAATACCCTACGTTAAACTGTCACGACACAATGGACAATACCTTACGTTAAACTGTCCCCATTGTGTCGGGACAATACCCTACGTTAAACTGTCCCGACACAATGGACAATACCCTACATTAAACTGTCCCGACACAATGGACAATACCTTACGTTAAACGGTTCCCATTGTGTCGGGACAATACCCTACGTTAAACTGTCCCGACACAATGGACAATACCCTACGTTAAACTGTCTCCATTGTGTCGGGACAATACCCTACGTTAAACTGTCCCGACACAATGGATAATACCTTACGTTAAACTGTCCCCATTGTGTCGGGACAATACCTTACGTTAAACTGTCCCGACACAATGGACAATACCCTACGTTAAACTGTCCCGACACAATGGACAATACCTTACGTTTAACTGCCCCGACACAATGGACAATACCCTTCGTTAAACTATCCCGACACAATGGACAATACCTTACGTTAAACTGTACCGACACAATGGACAATACCTTACGTTAAACTGCCCCGACACAATGGACAATACCCTACGTTAAACTGTCCCGACACAATGGACAATACCCTACGTTAAACTGTCCCGACACAATGGACAATACCTTACGTTAAACTGTCCCGACACAATGGACAATACCCTACGTTAAACTGTCCCGACACAATTGACAATACCCTACGTTAAACTGTCCCCATTGTGTCGGGACAATACCCTACGTTAAACTGTCCCGACACAATTGACAATATCTTACGTTAAACTGTCCCCATTGTGTCGGGACAATACCCTACGTTAAACTGTCCTCATTGTGTCGGGACAATACCCTACGTTAAACTGTCCCGACACAATGGACAATACCCTACGTTAAACTGTCCCGACACAATGGACAATATCTTACATTAAACTGTCCCCATTGTGTCGGGACAATACCTTACGTTAAACAGTCCCCATTGTGTCGGGACAATACCCTATATTAAACTGTCCCGACACAATGGACAATACCTTACGTTAAACTGTACCCATTAGGTCGGGACAATAACCTTCGTTAAACTGTCCCGACACAATGGACAATATCCTACGTTAAACTGTCCCCATTTTGTCGGGACAATACCCTACTTTAAACTGTCCCGATACCATGGACAATACCCTACGTTAAACTGTCACGACACAATGGACAATACCTTAATTTAAACTGTCCACATTGTGTCGGGACAATACCCTACGTTAAACTGTCCCGACACAATGGACAATATCCTACGTTAAACTGTCCCCATTTTGTCGGGACAATACCCTACTTTAAACTGTCCCGACACCATGGACAATACCCTACGTTAAACTGTCACGACACAATGGACAATACCTTAATTTAAACTGTCCACATTGTGTCGGGACAATACCCTACTTTAAACTGTCCCCATTGTGTCGGGACAATACCCTACGTTAAACTGTCACCATTGTGTCGGGACAATACCCTAAGTTAAACTGTCCCCATTGTGTCGGGACAATACCCTACGTTAAACTGTCACCATTGTGTCGGGACAATACCCTACGTTAAACTGTCCCCATTGTGTCAGGACAATACCTTATGTTAAACTGTCCCGACACAATGGACAATACCTTACGTTAAACTGTCCCGACACAATGGACAATACCCTACGTTAAACCGTCGCGACACAATGGACAATACCCTACGTTAAACTGTCCCCATTGTGTCGGGACAATACCCTACGTTAAACTGTCCCCATTGTGTCGGGACAATACCCTTCGTTAAACTGTCCCGACACAATGGACAATACCCTACGTTAAACTGTCCCGACACAATGGACAATACCCTACGTTAAACTGTCCCGACACAATGGACAATACCCTACGTTAAACCGTCGCGACACAATGGACAATACCCTACGTTAAACTGTCCCCATTGTGTCGGGACAATACCCTACGTTAAACTGTCCCCATTGTGTCGGGACAATACCCTTCGTTAAACTGTCCCGACACAATGGACAATACCCTACGTTAAACTGTCCCGACACAATGGACAATACCCTACGTTAAACTGTCCCGACACAATGGACAATACCCTACGTTAAACCGTCGCGACACAATGGACAATACCCTACGTTAAACTGTCCCCATTGTGTCGGGACAATACCCTACGTTAAACTATTCCCATTGTGTCGGGACAATACCCTTCGTTAAACTGTCCCGACACAATGGACAATACCCTACGTTAAACTGTCCCGACACAATGGACAATACGTTAAACTGTCCCGACACAATGGACAATACCCTACGTTAAACCGTCGCGACACAATGGACAATACCCTACGTTAAACTGTCCCAATTTTTTCGGGACAATACCCTACGTTAAACTGTCCCCATTGTGTCGGGACAATACCCATCGTTAAACTGTCCCGACACAATGGACAATACCCTACGTTAAACTGTCCCGACACAATGGACAATACCCTACGTCAAACTGTCCCGACACATTGGACAATACCCTACGTTAAACCGTCGCGACACAATGGACAATACCCTACGTTAAACTGTCCCCATTGTGTCGGGACAATACCCTACGTTAAACTGCCCCGACACAATGGACAATACCCTACGTTAAACTGTCCCGACACAATGGACAATACCCTACGTTAAACTGTCACGACACAATGGACAATACCTTACGTTAAACGGTTCCCATTGTGTCGGGACAATACCCTTCGTTAAACTGTCCCGACACAATGGACAATACCCTACGTTAAACTGTCCCGACACAATGGACAATACCCTACGTTAAACTGTCCCGACACAATGGACAAAACCCGACGTTAAACCGTCGCGACACAATGGACAATACCCTACGTTAAACTGTCCCCATTGTGTCGGGACAATACCCTACGTTAAACTGTCCCCATTGTGTCGGGACAATACCCTTCGTTAAACTGTCCCGACACAATGGACAATACCCTACGTTAAACTGTCCCGACACAATGGACAATACCCTACGTTAAACTGTCCCGACACAATGGACAATACCCTACGTTAAACCGTCGCGACACAATGGACAATACCCTACGTTAAACTGTCCCAATTGTGTCGGGACAATACCCTACGTTAAACTGTCCCCATTGTGTCGGGACAATACCCATCGTTAAACTGTCCCGACACAATGGACAATACCCTACGTTAAACTGTCCCGACACAATGGACAATACCCTACGTTAAACTGTCCCGACACATTGGACAATACCCTACGTTAAACCGTCGCGACACAATGGACAATACCCTACGTTAAACTGTCCCCATTGTGTCGGGACAATACCCTACGTTAAACTGTCCCGACACAATGGACAATACCCTACGTTAAACTGTCCCGACACAATGGACAATACCCTACGTTAAACTGTCACGACACAATGGACAATACCTTACGTTAAACGGTTCCCATTGTGTCGGGACAATACCCTACGTTAAACTGTCCCGACACAATGGACAATACCCTACGTTAAACTGTCCCGACACAATGGACAATACCCTACGTTAAACTGTCCCGACACAATGGACAAAACCCTACGTTAAACTGTCCCGACACAATGGACAGTACCTTACGTTAAACTGTCCCGACACAATGGACAATACCTTACGTTAAACTGCCCCGACACAATGGACAATACCCTACGTTAAACTGTCCCGACACAATGGACAATACCTTACGTTAAACTGTCCCGACACAATGGACAATACCCTACGTTAAACTGTCCCGACACAATGGACAATACCTTACGTTAAACTGTCCCCATTGTGTCGGGACAATACCCTACGTTAAACTGTCCTCATTGTGTCGGGACAATACCCTACGTTAAACTGTCCCGACACAATGGACAATACCCTACGTTAAACCCTCCCGACAAATGGACAATACCTTAAGTTAAACTGTCCCCATTGTGTCGGGACAATACCCTACGTTAAACTGTCCCGACATAATGGACAATATCTTACGTTAAACTGTCCCCATTGTGTCGGGACAATACCTTACGTTAAACTGTCCCCATTGTGTCGGGACAATACATTACATTAAACTGTCCCGACACAATGGACAATACCCTACGTTAAACTGTCCCCATTAGGTCGGGACAATACCCTTCGTTAAACTGTCAAGACACAATGGACAATATCCTACGTTAAACTGTCCCCATTGCGTCGGGACAATACCCTACTTTAAACTGTCCCGACACAATGGACAATACCCCCCTTAAACTGTCACGACACAATGGACAATACCTTACGTTAAACTGTCCACATTGTGTCGGGACAATACCCTACGTTAAACTGTCCCGACACAATGGACAATACCTTACGTTAAACTGTCCCGACAAAATGGACAATACCTTACGTTAAACTGTCCCCATTGTGTCGGGACAATACCCTACTTTAAACTGTCCCCATTGTGTCGGGACAATACCCTATGTTAAACTGTCCCCATTGTGTCGGGACAATACCCTACGTTAAACTGTCCCCATTGTGTCGGGACAATACCCTACGTTAAACTGTCCCCATTGTGTCGGGACAATACCCTACGTTAAACTGTCCCCATTGTGTCAGGAAAATACCTTATGTTAAACTGTCCCGACACAATGGACAATACCTTACGTTAAACTGTCCCGACACAATGGACAATACCTTACGTTAAACTGTCCCGACACAATGGACAATACCTTACGTTAAACTGTCCCCATTGTGTCGGGACAATACCCTACGTTAAACTGTCCCGACACAATGGACAATACCTTACGTTAAACTGTCCCGACACAATGGACAATACCCTACGTTAAACTGTCCCCATTGTGTCGGGACAATACCCTACGTTAAACTGTCCCGACACAATGGACAATACCTTACATTAAACTGTCCCGACACAATAGACAATACCCTACGTTAAACTGTCCCCATTGTGTCGGTACAATACCCTTCGTTAAACTGTCCCGACACAATGGACAATACCCTACGTTAAACTGTCCCGACACAATGGACAATACCCTACGTAAAACTGTCCCCATTGTGTCGGGACAATACCCTACGTTAAACTGTCCCCATTGTGTCGGGACAATACCCTACGTTAAACTGTCCCCATTGTGTCGGGACAATACCCTACGTTAAACTGTCCCGACACAATGGACAATACCCTACGTTAAACTGCCCCGACACAATGGACAATACCTTACGTTAAACTGTCCCGACACAATGGACAATACCTTACGTTAAACTGTCCCGACACAATGGACAATACCCTACGTTAAACCGTCCCAACACAATGGACAATACCCTACGTTAAACTGTCCCGACGAAATGGACAATACCCTACGTTAAACTGTCACGACACAATGGACAATACCTTACGTTAAACTGTCCCCATTGTGTCGGGACAATACCCTACGTTAAACTGTCCCGACACAATGGACAATACCCTACGTTAAACTGTCTCCATTGTGTCGGGACAATACCCTACGTTAAACTGTCCCGACACAATGGACAATACCTTACGTTAAACTGTCCCCATTGTGTCGGGACAATACCTTACGTTAAACTGTCCCGACACAATGGACAATACCCTACGTTAAACTGTCCCGACACAATGGACAATACCTTACGTTTAACTGCCCCGACACAATGGACAATACCCTTCGTTAAACTATCCCGACACAATGGACAATACCTTACGTTAAACTGTACCGACACAATGGACAATACCCTACGTTAAACTGCCCCGACACAATGGACAATACCCTACGTTAAACTGTCCCGACACAATGGACAATACCTTACGTTAAACTGTCCCGACACAATGGACAATACCCTAACTTAAAAGGTCCCGACACAATTGACAATACCTTACGTTAAACTGTCCCCATTGTGTCGGGACAATACCCTACGTTAAACTGTCCTCATTGTGTCGGGACAATACCCTACGTTAAACTGTCCCGACACAATGGACAATACCCTACGTTAAACTGTCCCGACACAATGGACAATATCTTACATTAAACTGTCCCCATTGTGTCGGGACAATACCTTACGTTAAACAGTCCCCATTGTGTCGGGACAATACCCTATATTAAACTGTCCCGAAACAATGGACACTACCTTACGTTAAACTGTACCCATTAGGTCGGGACAATACCCTTCGTTAAACTGTCCCGACACAATGGACAATATCCTACGTTAAACTGTCCCCATTGTGTCGGGACAATACCCTTCTTTAAACTGTCCCGACACCATGGACAATACCCTACGTTAAACTGTCACGACACAATGGACAATACCTTAATTTAAACTGTCCACATTGTGTCGGGACAATACCCTACGTTAAACTGTCCCGACACAATGGACAATACCTTACGTTAAACTGTCCCCATTGTGTCGGGACAATACCCTACTTTAAACTGTCCCCATTGTGTCTGGACAATACCCTACGTTAAACTGTCCCCATTGTGTCGGGACAATACCCTACGTTAAACTGTCCCCATTGTGTCGGGACAATACCCTACGTTAAACTGTCACCATTGTGTCGGGACAATACCCTACGTTAAACTGTCCCCATTGTGTCAGGACAATACCTTATGTTAAACTGTCTCGACACAATGGACAATACCTTACGTTAAACTGTCCCGACACAATGGACAATACCCTACGTTAAACCGTCGCGACACAATGGACAATACCCTACGTTAAACTGTCCCCATTGTGTCGGGACAATACCCTACGTTAAACTGTCCCCATTGTGTCGGGACAATACCCTTCGTTAAACTGTCCCGACACAATGGACAATACCCTACGTTAAACTGTCCCGACACAATGGACAATACCCTACGTTAAACTGTCCCGACACAATGGACAATACCCTACGTTAAACCGTCCCGACACAATGGACAATACCCTACGTTAAACTGTCCCCATTGTGTCGGGACAATACCCTACGTTAAACTGTCCCCATTGTGTCGGGACAATACCCTTCGTTAAACTGTCCCGACACAATGGACAATACCCTACGTTAAACTGTCCCGACACAATGGACAATACCCTACGTTAAACTGTCCCGACACAATGGACAATACCCTACGTTAAACCGTCGCGACACAATGGACAATACCCTACGTTAAACTGTCCCCATTGTGTCGGGACAATACCCTACGTTAAACTATTCCCATTGTGTCGGGACAATACCCTTCGTTAAACTGTCCCGACACAATGGACAATACCCTACGTTAAACTGTCCCGACACAATGGACAATACGTTAAACTGTCCCGACACAATGGACAATACCCTACGTTAAACCGTCGCGACACAATGGACAATACCCTACGTTAAACTGTCCCAATTGTGTCGGGACAATACCCTTCGTTAAACTGTCCCCATTGTGTCGGGACAATACCCATCGTTAAACTGTCCCGACACAATGGACAATACCCTACGTGAAACTGTCCCGACACAATGGACAATACCCTACGTTAAACTGTCCCGACACAATGGACAATACCCTACGTTAAACCGTCGCGACACAATGGACAATACCCTACGTTAAACTGTCCCCATTGTGTCGGGACAATACCCTACGTTAAACTGTCCCGACACAATGGACAATACCCTACGTTAAACTGTCCCGACACAATGGACAATACCCTACGTTAAACTGTCACGACACAATGGACAATACCTTACGTTAAACGGTTCCCATTGTGTCGGGACAATACCCTACGTTAAACTGTCCCGACACAATGGACAATACCCTACGTTAAACTGTCCCGACACAATGGACAATACTTTGCGTTAAACTGTCTCCATTGTGTCGGGACAATACCCTACGTTAAACTGTCCCGACACAATGGACAATACCTTACGTTAAACTGTCCCGACACAATGGACAATACCTTACGTTTAACTGTCCCGACACAATGGACAAAACCCTACGTTAAACTGTCCCGACACAATGGACAGTACCTTACGTTAAACTGTCCCGACACAATGGACAATACCTTACGTTAAACTGCCCCGACACAATGGACAATACCCTACGTTAAACTGTCCCGACACAATGGACAATACCTTACGTTAAACTGTCCCGACACAATGGACAATACCCTACGTTAAACTGTCCCGACACAATGGACAATACCTTACGTTAAACTGTCCCCATTGTGTCGGGACAATACCCTACGTTAAACTGTCCTCATTGTGTCGGGACAATACCCTACGTTAAACTGTCCCGACACAATGGACAATACCCTACGTTAAACTGTCCCGACAAATGGACAATACCTTAAGTTAAACTGTCCCCATTGTGTCGGGACAATACCCTACGTTAAACTGTCCCGACATAATGGACAATATCTTACGTTAAACTGTCCCCATTGTGTCGGGACAATACCTTACGTTAAACTGTCCCCATTGTGTCGGGACAATACATTACATTAAACTGTCCCGACACAATGGACAATACCCTACGTTAAACTGTCCCCATTAGGTCGGGACAATACCCTTCGTTAAACTGTCAAGACACAATGGACAATATCCTACGTTAAACTGTCCCCATTGTGTCGGGACAATACCCTACTTTAAACTGTCCCGACACAATGGACAATACCCCCCTTAAACTGTCACGACACATTGGACAATACCTTACGTTAAACTGTCCACATTGTGTCGGGACAATACCCTACGTTAAACTGTCCCGACACAATGGACAATACCTTACGTTAAACTGTCCCGACAAAATGGACAATACCTTACGTTAAACTGTCCCCGTTGTGTCGGGACAATACCCTACTTTAAACTGTCCCCATTGTGTCGGGACAATACCCTATGTTAAACTGTCCCCATTGTGTCGGGACAATACCCTACGTTAAACTGTCCCCATTGTGTCGGGACAATACCCTACGTTAAACTGTCCCCATTGTGTCAGGAAAATACCTTATGTTAAACTGTCCCGACACAATGGACAATACCTTACGTTAAACTGTCCCGACACAATGGACAATACCTTACGTTAAACTGTCCCGACACAATGGACAATACCTTACGTTAAACTGTCCCCATTGTGTCGGCACAATACCCTACGTTAAACTGTCCCGACACAATGGACAATACCTTACGTTAAACTGTCCCGACACAATGGACAATACCCTACGTTAAACTGTCCCCATTGTGTCGGGACAATACCCTACGTTAAACTGTCCCGACACAATGGACAATACCTTACATTAAACTGTCCCGACACAATAGACAATACCCTACGTAAAACTTTCCCCATTGTGTCGGGACAATACCCTACGTTAAACTGTCCCGACACAATGGACAATACCCTACGTTAAACTGTCCCGACACAATGGACAATACCCTACGTTAAACTGTCCCGACACAATGGACAATACCCTACGTAAAACTGTCCCCATTGTGTCGGGACAATACCCTACGTTAAACTGTCCCCATTGTGTCGGGACAATACCCTACGTTAAACTGTCCCCATTGTGTCGGGACAATACCCTACGTTAAACTGTCCCGACACAATGGACAATACCCTACGTTAAACTGCCCCGACACAATGGACAATACCTTACGTTAAACTGTCCCGACACAATGGACAATACCTTACGTTAAACTGTCCCGACACAATGGACAATACCCTACGTTAAACCGTCCCAACACAATAGACAATACCCTACGTTAAACTGTCCCCATTTTCTGCGTGAAATATCTTACGTGGAGCCTGTATCACTGTCATTGTCTTTTTTTTTTTAAATATTATCTAAACTTGAAAAAACTGATGAAACAACTTGCTGTTTCTAACGCTCTTGTTTTCATCTCTGACATGGTGTTGTTCTGTGAGAGGATAGTTTTGAACAGAGCAACACAATTTCGTGTAGCTTGTCGCAACCCTTAGGTGAGATTAAAATAGTCTTTCACCCCCTTGAGGCGGGACAGGGGAATCTCAACCCGAGGGGTAAGATTCTTAAGTTGCCAAACACGAGGCTTGCAGAGTTTTTTGGCAGCTTAAGAATTCCATGGACTAAAAGCACGTGAAACGTTTCCGTCTCTCGCAAACGAGCACGCGCTATGGACTGTTCTGCCAATTCAACATACTAGTGTTTCTTTGAGCTACAATTTGTTTTATTTTATGGTCGAAATTACTTTTTCGGGTATGGTTAGAAGTGGAAAGGTAAATATAAGTATTACACTGCATTCTGTTTCGAGTTCTAGGCGATATGAACGCCCACTGCATTACAGGAAAATAAAAAATGCTATTTTCCTGTAATGCAGTGGGCGTTCATATCGCATATAACTCGAAACAGAATGAAGTTTATTGCTTAAATAGCACAAAATAACCGCACCACTTTGCCCGAACACATATATGTGTGTTGTAAATAATTGAACACGATGACACGAGGAGTTTGATTTTACACGTACTTCTTTCAATGAATGTTAGATTAACGAAATACGTTGTCAGCAATTATGATATATATGATTTTATTAGATCCCACAAGAAATTGTGTTGATGTACTTCAAACTAACCAAAAGCAGATATGACAAAAAGCTCGCACACACAGGGGCCCTCTGAAGGGAAATCTGTTGACCTGAACACACGCATGCTCCGTGGGGTCGAAGTGCTCAGAGAGGTTTGTAAACATATGTCTCATTTGCATGGGTTGGACGATTAAGGATTTCCTTATCATTAATTGAAAAACGCATGGAAAACATCAAGTTTTGTCAAAATATCGATATGAATAGTTCACAAGGATAAGCGGACATCAATTTTATAAAATATTTGGTGATATTATAAAAAAGTAAACAAACAATTAACCGGAAAGTACTTTAAACGGCATTTTTCGCTAATTTTGGTGCTCGTCTGCTCAATTTCGCCGCCGACATTCGACTAATTGTAGGAATCTCAACATGGTACGACATGAAACATTTTCTATAATTGTTTTAACCTTAACAGTTAAGATTATCAAACAATAACATATGTTTTAATATCAAGATTTATTACTTAGCACATCAGTACCATAGTTATATTTTTTTATCGTTTTCTATGTTAAAAAAAAAAAATCTTATGTTTTCTTGCGAATCGGCACGGAACTGGGAGCAGGATAGTGGTCACATTCGAAAAAAAATCACGTGATTGCTTGTTTAAAAATAGAACCGGAAGCGTAAATGTCAGGTAGCTGCAGTAAACAAATATTGGCTGACGAAAACAGAGTCATAAGACTAGACAAGAAAGAAGCTGAAATAGATTATTGAAAGATTGGACAGATGCATCTGATCAACAAAAAGAAATACGACACCATCAAAGAAGACGAAGAGCATGGTTTGACATCACATACAAGACAATACTAATACACAAATTCAAAACAGATTACGTAATAATTTTAATTGAGCATTCGATATAAATAGTCCAGAGAAAGTGATTGGGCAACCCCTACCTACATTACAATCTCTCTGGCTCTTGAGTATTTATCACAGTAAGATATGTTTAATAATTAATTAAAACAATTAATTTTCTTGTCATTTTAGAAGAGTAGAATAATTTGACGATGAAAAAGTATAGATATGTAGACCAGAGAGAGGGTGATTGGGACAGCCCCTACCTACAGTCTCTCTGGCTACTTAGCATGGATAAACATTGTATATTTTAAGACAGGTCTTGGTAGTAGCTTTAAAATAGCTAACTGTTTCTATCGAAAGAAGATAAACTTCGCATTTAATTATAGGTAGGTTATCTATATAACATACAACATTAAATACGAGAACATATTAAAATGTTTGTATACCTGTTGATAGCCTACGAAAGCTCGGAGATAATTTCCAATGGGGTCCGTAAGAAACTGATCACAGAAACAGATTAACATGAACCTATAGTTAAATAATACCTGGGTATTTTATGTGGAGTTAACTTTATGATGTTACGAACGTCCATGTACACCCACAATCACCCTCGCACTCACACACCTTCGACAAACCTTCACACATACATATTCCCAAACTGATATGAAACTTTTAGCTAACCTCGTTCTTAAAAATCGACATAGATGTGCCTTTTTACTGCAGTTTAAGATTCATATTGTACATGTATTTATCGTGTTTTGAAATTCCAAGTGGGGGCCGACGCTGTTATTAAATATCTATAGATGTCAACCCTTCATTTTTGTATATTTACACCAGTTATTAAATATCTATAGATGTCAACCCTTCATTTTTGTATATTTACACCTGATATTAAATATCTATCGATGTCAACCCTTCATTTTTGTATATTTACACCTGATATTAAATATCTATCGATGTCAACCCTTCATTTTTGTATATTTACACCAGTTATTAAATATCTATAGATGTCAACCCTTCATTTTTGTATATTTACACCTGATATTAAATATCTATAGATGTCAACCCTTCATTTTTGTATATTTACACCAGTTATTAAATATCTATAGATGTCAACCCTTCATTTTTGTATATTTACACCTGTTATTAAATATCTATAGATGTCAACCCTTCATTTTTGTATATTTACACCTGATATTAAATATCTATAGATGTCAACCCTTCATTTTTGTATATTTACACCTGATATTAAATATCTATAGATGTTAACCCTTCATTTTTGTATAACGTTAGCCATATACATTATGTTACTTCCATTTCATATTGGAGGTTTCAATTTGCTCGTATTTACCAAAATGATAAAGGATGTTTATAAACAACAGATAACATAAGACAAAAATCGTATGTCTCTATCTGCTTATGTTTCGGTGCCCGTTAAACGGTGTCATAGTATCTGCGAGCAATATATTCGTGAGTCTCATGTTGAATTCTTTGTCCATTTGATCAGTATTCTTGATCTCTTTTAAAGGGATGTTATTATCTTCTCGAATAATATTCGATTTAAATCAGTGAGCGTCCATGTTTGATAAAATCAAACTCGAGAATTGTTTGCAATTTTCTTCTAACAGCTTATACCACGATATGTTTCATGTTCATCATACTTGACTTAAGTAAACGTTACCTCGACACAACACCTCAAACATAATAAACACTTAAAAACCAAGCGTCATAATAAAATATTTCATTGTTGCAGAATTCCGGTTTAACTATAGTTTGAATCATTTCTTAAACATCCATTAAAGACTGTTTGTTTTTGGATTTAAATGCGACGCTGATTACGAAGGAATAGCGAAGCTTTGTATATGATTGTGTGAGTGGCTTTACAGTTAGATCAAGGTAAGAACACTTTACTTCCTGTATGATGTTAGCATATCCCCGGAGAGAGAGTAAGTATTTAAATTAATACCGGGCCAAGTCAATAGAACTAGTACTGTCCAAATAATCGACTTAGCTGAACGAAGTTGTTTTTAAATTCAATGTATAAACATTCCAACAATATTAACAGTATGATGCCAATACACACCAAACTAACTATATACATAGACGTACCCTATTTTACCGTTGCCATTGAATAGAGATAACAGCTTCTTACCAGATATCGTTTCTTCCTTTAGATCGGCGACAATAAACAATAAATGCATAATGATGAAAAGTAATGTATATTTTGTCGTATTTTGGTGTCTGTCTGTGAGTCATTGGTACATGATGGCTCCACTGTCGATAGCGTGTTATGAAATTGTCTTTTCAATATGGCCGACCAGGACGTACGTTCTTAATTTAAAAGAGCTACCAGATCAGTTATTGGTAGCCGTAATGGGACCAAGATAAGTGACATGCTGACCTCAGAAAATGTCATCTTCAAATAACATTATTGGTTGTTTGTCGTTCAGTTCCAAAATCGTTGTCAATCGATCTTTAAGTTGTACGAATTGTTGGAATCGTAATAGAGGCGGAATGTGCCGTTATAATTTGTAATGGAGGCGGAATGTGCCGTTATAATTTGTAATGGAGGCGGAATGTGCCGTTATAATTTGTAATGGAGGCGGAATGTGCCGTTATAATTTGTAATGGAGGCGGAATGTGCCGTTATAATTTGTAATGGAGGGTGAATGTGCATTTATAATTTGTAATCGAGGCGGAATGTGCCGTTATAATTTGTAATGGAGGGGGAATGTGCCTTTATAATTTGTAATCGAGGCGGAATGTGCCATTATAATTTGTAATCGAGGCAGAATGTGCCTTTATAATTTGTAATGGAGGCGGAATGTGCCGTTATAATTTGTAATCGAGGCGGAATGTGCCTTTATAATTTGTAATCGAGGCGGAATGTGCCGTTATAATTTGTAATGGAGGCGGAATGTGCCTTTATAATTTGTAATCGAGGCGGAATATGCCTTTATAATTTGTAATCGAGGCGGAATGTGCCGTTATAATTTGTAATCGAGGCGGAATGTGCCGTTAGAATTTGTAATGGAGGCGGAATGTGCCGTTAGAATTTGTAATGGAGGCGAAATGTGCCGTTATAATTTGTAATGGAGGCGGAATGTGCCTTTATAATTTGTAATCGGGCGGAATGTACCGTTATAATTTGTAATGGAGGCGGAATGTGCCGTTATAATTTGCAATGGAGGCGGAATGTGCCGTTATAATTTGTAATGGAGGCGGAATGTGCCGTTATAATTTGTAATGGAGGCGAAATGTGCCGTTATAATTTGTAATGGAGGCGGAATGTGCCGTTATAATTTGTAATGGAGGGGGAATGTGCCTTTATAATTTGTAATGGAGGCGGAATGTGCCGTTATAATTTGTAATCGAGGCGGAATGTGCCTTTATAATTTGTAATCGAGGCGGAATGTGCCTTTTTAATTTGTAATCGAGGCGGAATGTGCCGTTATAATTTGTAATGGAGGCGGAATGTGCCGTTATAATTTGTAATGGAGGCGGAATATGCCTTTATAATTTGTAATCGATGCGGAATGTGCCGTTATAATTTGTAATGGAGGTGGAATGTGCCGTTATAATTTATAATCGAGGCGGAATGTACCGTTAGAATTTGTAATGGAGGCGGAATGTGCCTTTATAATTTGTAATCGAGGCGGAATGTGCCGTTCTAATTTGTAATCGAGGCGGAATGTGCCTTTATAATTTGTAATGGAGGCGGAATGTGCCGTTATAATTTGTAATTGAGGCGGAATGTGCCTTTATAATTTGTAATGGAGGCGGAATGTATCGTTATAATTTGTAATCGAGGCGGAATGTGCCTTTATAATTTGTAATGGAGGCGGAATGTACCGTTATAATTTGTAATCGAGGCGGAATGTGCCTTTATAATTTGTAATGGAGGCGGAATGTATCGTTGTAATTTGTATTCGAGGCGGAATGTGCCTTTATAATTTGTAATGGAGGCGGAATGTACCGTTATAATTTGTAATCGAGGCGGAATGTGCCTTTATAATTTGTAATGGAGGCGGAATGTACCGTTATAATTTGTAATCGGGCGGAATGTGCCTTTATAATTTGTAATCGAGGCGGAATGTGCCTTTATAATTTGTAATGGAGGCGGAATGTGCCGTTTTAATTTGTAATTGAGGCGGAATGTGCCTTTATAATTTGTAATGGAGGCGGAATGTACCGTTATAATTTGTAATCGGGCGGAATGTGCCTTTATAATTTGTAATGGAGGCGGAATGTGCCTTTATAATTTGTAATGGAGGCGGAATGTGCCGTTTTAATTTGTAATTGAGGCGGAATGTGCCTTTATAATTTGTAATGGAGGTGGAATGTATCGTTGTAATTTGTAATCGAGGCGGAATGTGCCTTTATAATTTGTAATGGAGGCGGAATGTACCGTTATAATTTTTAATCGAGGCGGAATGTGCCTTTATAATTTGTAATCGAGGCGGAATGTGCCTTTATAATTTGTAATTAAGGCGGAATGTGCCGTTATAATTTGTAATGGAGGCGGAATGTGCCGTTATAATTTGTAATGGAGGGGGAATGTACCGTTATAATTTGTAATCGGGCGGAATGTGCCTTTATAATTTGTAATCGAGGGGGAATATGCCTTTATAATTTGTAATGGAGGCGGAATGTGCCGTTATAATTTGTAATGGAGGCGGAATGTGCCGTTATAATTTGTAATGGAGGCGGAATGTGCCGTTATAATTTGTAATCGAGGCGGAATGTGCCGTTATAATTTGTAATCGAGGCGGAATGTGCCGTTATAATTTGTAATCGAGGCGGAATGTGCCTTTATAATTGATAATCGAGGCGGAATGTGCCGTTATAATTTGTAATGGAGGCGGAATGTGCCGTTATAATTTGTAATGGAGGCGGAATGTGCCGTTATAATTTGTAATGGAGGCGGAATGTACCGTTATAACTTGTAATCGGGCGGAATGTGCCTTTATAATTTGTAATCGAGGCGGAATGTGCCGTTATAATTTGTAATTGAGGCGGAATGTGCCTTTATAATTTGTAATCGAGGCGGAATGTGCCGTTATAATTTGTAATCGAGGCGGAATGTGCCTTTATAATTTGTAATGGAGGCGGAATGTGCCGTTATAATTTGTAATTGAGGCGGAATGTGCCGTTATAATTTGTAATGGAGACGGAATGTGCCTTTATAATTTGTAATGGAGACGGAATGTGCCTTTATAATTTGTAATCGAGGCGGAATGTGCTTTTATAATTTGTAATGGAGGCGGAATGTGCCGTTATAATTTGTAATCGAGGCGGAATGTGCCGTTATAATTTGTAATCGAGGCGGAATGTGCCGTTATAATTTGTAATCGAGGCGGAATGTGCCTTTATAATTTGTAATGGAGGCGGAATGTGCCGTTATAATTTGTAATCGAGGCGGAATGTGCCTTTATAATTTGTAATGGAGGCGGAATGTGCCGTTATAATTTGCCGATTTATTTTAGGTGTTTAATGTCTCTCTACCTTTTAAGAAGTACTCCCAAGTCACACAGATTTATGTAAAAAAAACTACATGTTAGGGTTTTGTTTAACGTAATAAAATGGTATGGATAGGTTATTGATTGGTTATGAATTAGATTTTAATTGGTTATGGATTGGTTATGGATAGGTTATGGATAGGTTATGGATTGGTTATGGAAGGTTATAGATTGGTTATGAATTGGGTTTTAATTGGTTATGGATTGGTTATGGATAGGTTATGGATTGGTTATGGATTGGTTATGGAAGGTTATAGATTGGTTATGAATTAGATTTTAATTGGTTATGGATTGGTTATGGATAGGTTATGGATAGGTTATGGATTGGTTATGGAAGGTTATAGATTGGTTATGAATTGGATTTTAATTGGTTATGGATTGGTTATGGATTGGTTATGGAAGGTTATGGATTGGTTATGAATTAATTATGGATTGGTTATGGAAGGTTATGGATTGGTTATGGATTGGTTATGAATAGGTTATGGATTGGTTATGGAAGGTTATGGATTGGTTATGAATTGGTTATGGATTGGTTATGGATAGGTTATGGATTGGTTATGAATTGGTTATGGATTGGTTATGGATAGGTTAAGGATTGGTTATAGATTGGTTATGGATTGGTTATGGATTGGTTATGGATTGGTTATGGATTGGTTATGGAAGGTTATGAATGGGATTTTAATTGGTTATGGATTGGTTATGAAAGGTTATGGATTGGTTATGGATTGGTTATGGAAGGTTATAGATTGGTTATGGATATGTTATGGATTGGTTATGAATTGGTTATGGAAGGTTATAGATTGGTTATGGATATGTTATGGATTGGTTATGGAAGGTTATGGATATGTTATGGATATGTTATGGATTGGTTATGGATTGGTTATGGAAGGTTATGGATATGTTATGGATATGTTATGGATTGGTTATGAATTGGATTTTAATTGGTTATTGATTGGTTATGGAATTTTATGGATTGGTCATGGATTGGTTATGGAAGGTTATAGATTGGTTATGAATTGGTTATGGATTGGTTATGGATTGGTTATGGAAGGTTATAGATTGGTTATGAATTGGTTATGGATAGGTTATGGATTGGTTATTGAAGGTTATAGATTGGTTATGGATTGGTTATGGAAGGTTATGGATTGGTTATGGAAGGTTATAGATTGGTTATGGATTGGTTATTGAAGGTTATGGATTGGTTATGGAAGGTTATAGATTGGTTATGGATTGGTTATGGATATGTTATGGATTGGTTATGGATTGGTTATGGAAGGTTATAGATTGGTTATGGATTGGTTATGGATAGGTTATGGATTGGTTATGGAAGGTTATGGATTGGTTATGGATTGGTTATGGATTGGTTATGAATTGGTTATGGATAGGTTATGGATTGGTTATGGAAGGTTATAGATTGGTTATGAATTGGTTATGGATTGGTTATGGATTGGTTATGGAAGGTTATGGATTGGTTATGGAAGGTTATAGATTGGTTATGAATTGGTTATGGATTGGTTATGGATTGGTTATGGAAGGTTATGGATTGGTTATGGAAGGTTATGGATTGGTTATGGATTGGTTATGGAAGGTTATAGAATGGTTATGGATTGGTTATGGAAGGTTATGGAAGGTTATGAATTGGTTATGGATAGGTTATGGAAGGTTATAGATTGGTTATGGATTGGTTATGGAAGGTTATAGATTGGTTATGGATTGGTTATGGATTGGTTATGAATTGGTTATGAATTGGTTATGGAAGGTTATAGATTGGTTATGGATAGGTTATGGATAGGTTATGGATTGGTTATGGATAGGTTATAGATTGGTTATGGATTGGTTATGGATTGGTTATGGATTGGTTATGAATTGGTTATGGAAGGTTATAGATTGGTTATGGATAGGTTATGGATAGGTTATGGATTGGTTATGGATAGGTTATGGAAGGTTATAGATTGGTTATGGATTGGTTATGGATTGGTTATGGAAGGTTATGGATTGGTTATGGATTGGTTATGGATTGGTTATGAATTGGTTATAGAAGGTTATAGATTGGTTATGGATTGGTTATGGATAGGTTATGGATTGGTTATGGATAGGTTATAGATTGGTTATGAATTGGTTATGGATAGGTTATGGATTGGTTATGGATAGGCTATAGATTGGTTATGAATTGGATTTTAATTGGTTATGGATTGGTTATGGAAGGTTATGGATTGGTTATTGAAGGTTATGGATAGGTTATGGATTGGTTATGGAAGGTTATAGATTGGTTATGAATTGGATTTTAATTGGTTATGGATTGGTTATGGAAGGTTATGGATTGGTTATGGAAGGTTATAGATTGGTTATGAATTGGTTATGGATTGGTTATTGACTGGTTATGGATATGTTATGGATTGGTTATGGATTGGTTATGGATTTCTCCCAAAACAATTTTATATGTGATACACTTTAGCTATGATTGGCTCAGACGACCATTGAGACTTATGGTACCAACCCGTTATTGTTACAGATACCCGAACTAAAATGATGTCGGCCTTTCATTGCTATAACTAACTAGATTGCAATTTCGAAAAGGAAAAAATTGCAAATAATTTCCGACTATAGCTGATTCTTTGATGCAACCAAAAAAGAAAGTGAAAGATGAAAGTGTTGAAACAGAACATTAACTCTGGAAAGAGGGGGTATCAGACACTGTTTTTAGTTTCTCTGAAAATCGCCATTTGATATGGTAAGAAAGGCTTCCTCCATATTCCCTATTGGTAACATTCCCTCAGCCTGAACCGGTCATTCGATAGAATACAGATTCGGTAAGTGATATGTTTTCATTAATGCTCAGTACATGTCTTGGAATGACTTATCACTCTACGTCCTACATCCCCTCTTTCCACAATTAATGTTCACCTCCAACACTTTCACCTTTACCATTTGGGTTGCTTTGAGAAATTTTAATATCATATCAATGAACTAGATGGCTAGTGTGTAAGGTATCAAGCATTCGGTCTTTAGTAGTCGGACGAAAAAGCCTTCGCCAATAGCAGTTACATGTTAAAAGTAACGACTACACTGTACCTAATAGATCGACCCCGTCATGGGTGATCAAGTTATCATGTTGTTATTAAAATATAGTCCTATCCTAGATAGATGTCCTCTGTCGCCCCTAGACCTCACGTGTTAGGCCTTTGTCTACACTACAGCATCACTTACGAGTCCTAGAAGGACACGGCAACTGTATGGTGTATTTTCTTATTCGTAATTATAACAGTTGCTCTTTTCTCCTGTAAGCTTGATAATTGCCAATTTCGCGTTTTCCTTTTTTCGAATTTCAAAACGAAAAAACGCGATAGTTCGTGTTAATTTTTCGCTTTTTACCGTTTTGAACTGCAAAATGGCAGTAAAAGCCACCCTATGCATCCCAAACAATCACTCGTCACAGCATAGCGCCTTAAGGGAAATAACCCTTACAAAATTAAATTACAAATTACAATCCGCATGCTTAACTTCTCCAATCTGCGATTATAAACTTTGTTTTGCCATTGTGACTTTAAATAGCTTTTATCGATCGAGAAAATGGCAAGTATACTGAGGATGTGGTACCTTATATATAGACTAAACTTAGGATTTCGTCTTTTTGTATTGGCAATGTTATACAGTATATAACGACATGACTTCGGATTTCGTCTTTTTGCATTGGCGATGTTATACAGTTTAATCGTCCTGACGTCGTATATACGGTACATATCGGCCTGACTTTGGATTTCGTCTTTTTTGTATCGGCGATGGTGTACAGTATATATCGGCCTGACTTCGGATTTTGTCTTTTTGTATCGGCGATGGTGTACAGTATATATCGGCCTGACTTCGGATTTTGTCTTTTTGTATCGGCGATGGTGTACAGTATATATCGACCTGACGCCGGATCTTAACTTGTTTTGACTATATTGAATAGTGATACATTGTATCGACTTGACTATGTTTTCTTTTTATGTATTAATGATCGATTTGATACAGTTATATGTTATCCCCGTATTACTTACTTACATTTAAAAGAGAAAGTCTACATCAACACAGTCCCATTTTTCTTACTCTACTAGAAGCAGAAGGGTCAGGTGCATAAATCCCTTTTTTATGAATTAAGAAAAAAAAATAGTTCTGTATAATGTCAATTGTGAAAAATGGAAATGTGTATAAACTGATGGTATGCTGTTGTTGATATACAAATCATTTGGTTTATCGTGAAGATACAGAGGCTGTAATCAGAGATACCCTACACTGACAGCTGCTCAGCATCGATCAAAGGCTCGAACTCGCTTATGTCCACAGGAAATATAACAGAGGTAGGGCGAGTATCACGTCAAAATGGTGGGCGATATAGACTATGTCAACCAATCCACGGGCCACGCAAGTAACAGCTGACAACCCCATAATGACGGCCAACCAATCCACGGGCCACGCAAGTAACAGCTGACAACCCCATAATGACGGCCAACCAATCCACGGGCCACGCAAGTAACAGCTGACAACCCCATAATGACGGCCAACCAATCCACGGGGCACGCAAGTAACAGCTGACAACCCCATAATGACGGCCAACCAATCCAAGGGCCACGCAAGTAACAGCTGACAACCCAATAATGACGGCCAACCAATCCACGAGGCACGCAAGTAACAGCTGACAACCCAATAATGACGGCCAACCAATCCACGAGGCACGCAAGTAACAGCTGACATCCCAATAATGACGGCCAACCAATCCACGAGGCACGCAAGTAACAGCTGACAACCCAATAATGACGGCCAACCAATCCACGAGGCACGCAAGTAACAGCTGATATCGGGGAGATACGTATACCAACAGCGGGGAGACAGTATATTTACGTATACCAACAGCGGGGAGACAGTATATTTACGTATACCAACAGCGGGGAGACAGTATATTTACGTATACCAACAGCGGGGAGACAGTATATTTACGTATACCAACAGCGGGGAGATAGTATATTTACGTATACCAACAGCGGGGAGACAGTATATTTACGTATACCAACAGCGGGGAGACAGTATATTTACGTCTACCAACATCGAGGAGACAGTATATTTACGTCTACCAACAGCGGGGAGACAGTATATTTACGTATACCAACAGCGGGGAGACAGTATATTTACGTATACCAACATCGAGGAGACAGTATATTTACGTATACCAACATCGGGGAGATAGTATATTTACGTATACCAACATCGGGGAGATAGTATATTTACGTATACCAACAGCGGGGAGACAGTATATTTACGTATACCAACATCGAGGAGACAGTATATTTACGTATACCAACATCGAGGAGACAGTATATTTACGTATACCAACATCGAGGAGACAGTATATTTACGTATACCAACATCGGGGAGATAGTATATTTACGTATACCAACAGCGGGGAGATAGTATATTTACGTCCACCAACATCGAGGAAACAGTATATTTACGTCCACCAACATCGGGGAGACAGTATATTTACGTCCACCAACAGCGGGGAGATAGTATATTTACGTATACCAACATCGAGGAGATAGTATATTTACGTCCACCAACATCGGGGAGATAGTATATTTACGTCCACCAACATCGGGGAGACAGTATATTTACTTATACCAACATCGAGGAGACAGTATATTTACGTATACCAACAGCGGGGAGACAGTATATTTACGTCCACCAACATCGAGGAGACAGTATATTTACGTCCACCAACATCGGGGAGATAGTATATTTACGTATACCAACAGCGGGGAGATAGTATATTTACGTCCACCAACATCGAGGAGACAGTATATTTACGTATACCAACATCGGGGAGACAGTATATTTACGTCTACCAACATCGGGGAGATAGTATATTTACGTATACCAACATCGGGGAGACAGTATATTTACGTCCACCAACAGCGGGGAGACAGTATATTTACGTATACCAACAGCGGGGAGATAGTATATTTACGTCCACCAACAGCGGGGAGATAGTATATTTACGTCTACCAACAGCGGGGAGACAGTATATTTACGTCTACCAACATCGGGGAGATAGTATATTTACGTCTACCAACAGCGGGGAGATAGTATATTTACGTATACCAACATCGGGGAGATAGTATATTTACGTCTACCAACAGCGGGGAGACAGTATATTTACGTCCACCAACATCGGGGAGATAGTATATTTACGTATACCAACATCGGGGAGACAGTATATTTACGTCTACCAACATCGGGGAGATAGTATATTTACGTCCACCAACATCGGGGAGATAGTATATTTACGTCCACCAACAGCGGGGAGACAGTATATTTACGTCCACCAACATCGGGGAGACAGTATATTTACGTCCACCAACAGCGGGGAGATAGTATATTTACGTCTACCAACATCGGGGAGATAGTATATTTACGTATACCAACATCGAGGAGACAGTATATTTACGTCTACCAACAGCGGGGAGATAGTATATTTACGTCCACCAACAGCGGGGAGATAGTATATTTACGTATACCAACATCGGGGAGACAGTATATTTACGTCCACCAACATCGGGGAGACAATATATTTACGTATACCAACATCGAGGAGATAGTATATTTACGTCCACCAACATCGGGGAGATAGTATATTTACGTCCACCAACATCGGGGAGACAGTATATTTACTTATACCAACATCGAGGAGACAGTATATTTACGTCCACCAACATCGAGGAGACAGTATATTTACGTCCACCAACATCGGGGAGATAGTATATTTACGTATACCAACAGCGGGGAGATAGTATATTTACGTCCACCAACATCGAGGAGACAGTATATTTACGTATACCAACATCGGGGAGACAGTATATTTACGTCTACCAACATCGGGGAGATAGTATATTTACGTATACCAACATCGGGGAGACAGTATATTTACGTCCACCAACAGCGGGGAGACAGTATATTTACGTATACCAACAGCGGGGAGATAGTATATTTACGTCCACCAACAGCGGGGAGATAGTATATTTACGTCTACCAACAGCGGGGAGACAGTATATTTACGTCTACCAACATCGGGGAGATAGTATATTTACGTCTACCAACAGCGGGGAGATAGTATATTTACGTATACCAACATCGGGGAGATAGTATATTTACGTCTACCAACAGCGGGGAGACAGTATATTTACGTCCACCAACATCGGGGAGATAGTATATTTACGTATACCAACATCGGGGAGACAGTATATTTACGTCTACCAACATCGGGGAGATAGTATATTTACGTCCACCAACATCGGGGAGATAGTATATTTACGTCCACCAACAGCGGGGAGACAGTATATTTACGTCCACCAACATCGGGGAGACAGTATATTTACGTCCACCAACAGCGGGGAGATAGTATATTTACGTCTACCAACATCGGGGAGATAGTATATTTACGTATACCAACATCGAGGAGACAGTATATTTACGTCTACCAACAGCGGGGAGATAGTATATTTACGTCCACCAACAGCGGGGAGATAGTATATTTACGTATACCAACATCGGGGAGACAGTATATTTACGTCCACCAACATCGGGGAGACAATATATTTACGTATACCAATATCGAGGAGACAGTATATTTACGTATACCAATATCGGGGAGACAGTATATTTACGTCCACCAACATCGGGGAGATAGTATATTTACGTATACCAACATCGGGGAGACAGTATATTTACGTCCACCAACAGCGGGGAGACAGTATATTTACGTATACCAACAGCGGGGAGACAGTATATTTACGTATACCAACATCGAGGAGACAGTATATTTACGTATACCAACATCGGGGAGATAGTATATTTACGTATACCAACAGCGGGGAGATAGTATATTTACGTATACCAACAGCGGGGAGACAGTATATTTACGTATACCAACAGTGACGAGACAGTATATTTACGTCTACCAACAGCGGGGAGACAGTATATTTACGTCCACCAACAGCGGGGAGACAGTATATTTACTTATACCAACATCGGGGAGACAGTATATTTACGTATACCAACAGTGACGAGACAGTATATTTACGTCTACCAACAGCGGGGAGACAGTATATTTACGTATACCAACAGCGGGGAGACAGTATATTTACGTATACCAACAGTGACGAGACAGTATATTTACGTCTACCAACAGCGGGGAGACAGTATATTTACGTCCACCAACAGCGGGGAGACAGTATATTTACTTATACCAACATCGGGGAGATAGTATATTTACGTATACCAACATCGGGGATATAGTATATTTACGTCCACCAACATCGGGGAGATAGTATATTTACGTATACCAACATCGGGGAGATAGTATATTTACGTCCACCAACATCGAGGAGACAGTATATTTACGTCTACCAACAGCGGGGAGATAGTATATTTACGTCCACCAACATCGGGGAGATAGTATATTTACGTCCACCAACAGCGGGGAGACAGTATATTTACGTATACCAACATCGGGGAGACAGTATATTTACGTATACCAACATCGGGGAGATAGTATATTTACGTCCACCAACATCGGGGAGATAGTATATTTACTTATACCAACATCGGGGAGACAGTATATTTACGTATACCAACATCGGGGAGATAGTATATTTACGTATACCAACATCGGGGAGATAGTATATTTACGTCCACCAACAGCGGGGAGACAGTATATTTACGTATACCAACAGCGGGGAGACAGTATATTTACGTCCACCAACAGCGGGGAGACAGTATATTTACGTCCACCAACATCGGGGAGACAGTATATTTACGTCCACCAACATCGGGGAGATAGTATATTTACGTCCACCAACAGCGGGGAGACAGTATATTTACGTATACCAACAGCGGGGAGACAGTATATTTACGTATACCAATATCGGGGAGACAGTATATTTACGTATACCAACATCGGGGAGATAGTATATTTACGTCCACCAACAGCGGGGAGACAGTATATTTACGTACACCAACATCGAGGAGATAGTATATTTACGTCCACCAACAGCGGGGAGACAGTATATTTACGTATACCAACAGCGGGGAGACAGTATATTTACGTCTACCAACAGCGGGGAGACAGTATATTTACGTCCACCAACATCGGGGAGATAGTATATTTACGTATACCAACATCGAGGAGACAGTATATTTACGTATACCAACATCGGGGAGATAGTATATTTACGTCCACCAACAGCGGGGAGACAGTATATTTACGTCTACCAACATCGGGGAGATAGTATATTTACGTATACCAACAGCTGGGAGATAGTATATTTACGTATACCAACAGCGGGGAGACAGTATATTTACGTATACCAACAGCGGGGAGACAGTATATTTACGTCCACCAACATCGGGGAGACAGTATATTTACATCCACCAATAGCGGGGAGACAGTATATTTACGTATACCAACATCGAGGAGACAGTATATTTACGTATACCAACATCGGGGAGATAGTATATTTACGTCCACCAACATCGAGGAGACAGTATATTTAAGTCCACCAACATCGGGGAGATAGTATATTTACGTATACCAACATCGGGGAGATAGTATATTTACGTATACCAACATCGGGGATATAGTATATTTACGTCCACCAACATCGAGGAGACAGTATATTTACGTCCACCAACATCGGGGAGACAGTATATTTACGTATACCAATATCGAGGAGACAGTATATTTACGTATACCAATATCGGGGAGACAGTATATTTACGTCCACCAACATCGGGGAGATAGTATATTTACGTCCACCAACAGCGGGGAGACAGTATATTTACGTCCACCAACATCGGGGAGACAGTATATTTACGTATACCAACATCGGGGAGATAGTATATTTACGTCCACCAACAGCGGGGAGACAGTATATTTACGTATACCAACAGCGGGGAGACAGTATATTTACGTATACCAATATCGGGGAGACAGTATATTTACGTATACCAACATCGGGGAGATAGTATATTTACGTCCACCAACATCGGGGAGACAGTATATTTACGTCCACCAACATCGGGGAGATAGTATATTTACGTCCACCAACAGCGGGGAGATAGTATATTTACGTCCACCAACATCGGGGAGACAGTATATTTACGTCCACCAACATCGGGGAGATAGTATATTTACGTCCACCAACATCGGGGAGACAGTATATTTACGTATACCAACATCGGGGAGATAGTATATTTACGTCCACCAACATCGGGGAGATAGTATATTTACGTCCACCAACATCGGGGAGACAGTATATTTACGTCCACCAACATCGGGGAGATAGTATATTTACGTCCACCAACATCGAGGAGACAGTATATTTACGTCCACCAACATCGGGGAGACAGTATATTTACGTCCACCAACATCGGGGAGACAGTATATTTACGTCCACCAACATCGGGGAGATAGTATATTTACGTATACCAACAGCGGGGAGACAGTATATTTACGTATACCAATATCGGGGAGACAGTATATTTACGTATACCAACATCGGGGAGATAGTATATTTACGTCCACCAACAGCGGGGAGACAGTATATTTACGTATACCAACATCGAGGAGATAGTATATTTACGTCCACCAACAGCGGGGAGACAGTATATTTACGTATACCAACAGCGGGGAGACAGTATATTTACATCCACCAATAGCGGGGAGACAGTATATTTACGTATACCAACATCGAGGAGACAGTATATTTACGTATACCAACATCGGGGAGATAGTATATTTACGTCCACCAACAGCGGGGAGACAGTATATTTACGTATACCAACAGCGGGGAGACAGTATATTTACGTATACCAACAGTGACGAGACAGTATATTTACGTCTACCAACAGCGGGGAGACAGTATATTTACGTCCACCAACAGCGGGGAGACAGTATATTTACTTATACCAACATCGGGGAGACAGTATATTTACGTATACCAACAGTGACGAGACAGTATATTTACGTCTACCAACAGCGGGGAGACAGTATATTTACGTATACCAACAGCGGGGAGACAGTATATTTACGTATACCAACAGTGACGAGACAGTATATTTACGTCTACCAACAGCGGGGAGACAGTATATTTACGTCCACCAACAGCGGGGAGACAGTATATTTACTTATACGAACATCGGGGAGATAGTATATTTACGTATACCAACATCGGGGATATAGTATATTTACGTCCACCAACATCGGGGAGATAGTATATTTACGTATACCAACATCGGGGAGATAGTATATTTACGTCCACCAACAGCGGGGAGATAGTATATTTACGTATACCAACATCGAGGAGACAGTATATTTACGTCTACCAACAGCGGGGAGATAGTATATTTACGTATACCAACAGCGGGGAGACAGTATATTTACGTCCACCAACATCGGGGAGACAGTATATTTACGTATACCAATATCGAGGAGACAGTATATTTACGTCTACCAACATCGGGGAGACAGTATATTTACGTATACCAACAGCGGGGAGACAGTATATTTACGTCTACCAACAGCGGGGAGACAGTATATTTACGTCTACCAACAGCGGGGAGACAGTATATTTACGTCTACCAACATCGGGGAGACAGTATATTTACGTATACCAAAATCGGGGAGACAGTATATTTACGTATACCAACATCGAGGAGATAGTATATTTACGTATACCAACATCGGGGATATCGTATATTTACGTATAGCAACAGCGGGGAGACAGTATATTTACATCCACCAACAGCGTGGAGACAGTATATTTACGTCTACCAACATCGAGGAGATAGTATATTTACGTATACCAACAGCGGGGAGACAGTATATTTACATCCACCAACAGCGGGGAGACAGTTTATTTACGTCTACCAACATCGAGGAGACAGTATATTTACATCCACCAATAGCGGGGAGATAGTATATTTACGTATACCAACATCGGGGAGACAGTATATTTACATCCACCAATAGCGGGGAGACAGTATATTTACGTCTACCAACATCGAGGAGACAGTATATTTACGTATACCAACTGCGGGGAGATAGTATATTTACGTATACCAACAGCGGGGAGACAGTATATTTACGTATACCAACATCGAGGAGACAGTATATTTACGTCTACCAACATCGAGGAGACAGTATATTTACGTATACCAACAGCGGGGAGACAGTATATTTACGTATACCAACATCGAGGAGACAGTATATTTACGTATACCAACAGCGGGGAGACAGTATATTTACGTATACCAACATCGAGGAGACAGTATATTTACGTCTACCAACAGCGGGGAGATAGTATATTTACGTATACCAACATCGGGGAGATAGTATATTTACGTCCACCAACAGCGGGGAGACAGTATATTTACGTCTACCAACATCGGGGAGATAGTATATTTACGTCTACCAACATCGGGGAGATAGTATATTTACGTATACCAACATCGAGGAGACAGTATATTTACGTCCACCAACATCGAGGAGACAGTATATTTACGTCTACCAACATCGGGGAGATAGTATATTTACGTATACCAACAGCTGGGAGATAGTATATTTACGTATACCAACAGCGGGGAGACAGTATATTTACGTATACCAACAGCGGGGAGACAGTATATTTACGTCCACCAACATCGGGGAGACAGTATATTTACATCCACCAATAGCGGGGAGACAGTATATTTACGTATACCAACATCGAGGAGACAGTATATTTACGTATACCAACATCGGGGAGATAGTATATTTACGTCCACCAACATCGAGGAGACAGTATATTTAAGTCCACCAACATCGGGGATATAGTATATTTACGTCCACCAACATCGAGGAGACAGTATATTTACGTCCACCAACATCGGGGAGATAGTATATTTACGTCCACCAACAGCGGGGAGACAGTATATTTACGTCTACCAACATCGGGGAGATAGTATATTTACGTCCACCAACATCGGGGAGACAGTATATTTACATCCACCAATAGCGGGGAGACAGTATATTTACGTATACCAACATCGGGGAGATAGTATATTTACGTATACCAACATCGGGGAGATAGTATATTTACGTCCACCAACATCGAGGAGACAGTATATTTACATCCACCAATAGCGGGGAGACAGTATATTTACGTATACCAACATCGAGGAGACAGTATATTTACGTCTACCAACATCGGGGAGATAGTATATTTACGTCCACCAACAGCGGGGAGACAGTATATTTACGTATACCAACATCGGGGAGATAGTATATTTACGTCCACCAACATCGGGGAGACAGTATATTTACATCCACCAATAGCGGGGAGATAGTATATTTACGTATACCAACATCGGGGAGACAGTATATTTACATCCACCAATAGCGGGGAGACAGTATATTTACGTATACCAACATCGAGGAGACAGTATATTTACGTATACCAACATCGGGGAGATAGTATATTTACGTCCACCAACAGCGGGGAGACAGTATATTTACGTCTACCAACATCGCGGAGATAGTATATTTACGTATACCAACAGCTGGGAGATAGTATATTTACGTATACCAACAGCGGGGAGACAGTATATTTACGTCCACCAACATCGGGGAGACAGTATATTTACATCCACCAATAGCGGGGAGACAGTATATTTACGTATACCAGCATCGAGGAGACAGTATATTTACGTATACCAACATCGGGGAGATAGTATATTTACGTCCACCAACATCGAGGAGATAGTATATTTACGTATACCAACATCGAGGAGACAGTATATTTAAGTCCACCAACATCGGGGATATAGTATATTTACGTCCACCAACATCGAGGAGACAGTATATTTACGTCCACCAACATCGGGGAGATAGTATATTTACGTCCACCAACAGCGGGGAGACAGTATATTTACGTCCACCAACATCGGGGAGACAGTATATTTACGTATACCAACATCGAGGAGATAGTATATTTACGTATACCAACAGCGGGGAGACAGTATATTTACGTCCACCAACATCGGGGAGACAGTATATTTACATCCACCAATAGCGGGGAGACAGTATATTTACGTATACCAACATCGAGGAGACAGTATATTTACGTATACCAACATCGGGGAGATAGTATATTTACGTCCACCAACATCGAGGAGACAGGATATTTACGTCTACCAACAGCGGGGAGACAGTATATTTACGTCCACCAACATCGGGGAGATAGTATATTTACGTCCACCAACAGCGGGGAGACAGTATATTTACGTATACCAACAGCGGGGAGACAGTATATTTACGTATACCAATATCGGGGAGACAGTATATTTACGTATACCAACATCGGGGAGATAGTATATTTACGTCCACCAACAGCGGGGAGACAGTATATTTACGTCCACCAACATCGGGGAGACAGTATATTTACGTATACCAACATCGGGGAGATAGTATATTTACGTATACCAACATCGGGGAGATAGTATATTTACGTCCACCAACAGCGGGGAGACAGTATATTTACGTATACCAACAGCGGGGAGACAGTATATTTACGTATACCAATATCGGGGAGACAGTATATTTACGTATACCAACATCGGGGAGATAGTATATTTACGTCCACCAACAGCGGGGAGACAGTATATTTACGTACACCAACATCGAGGAGATAGTATATTTACGTCCACCAACAGCGGGGAGACAGTATATTTACGTATACCAACAGCGGGGAGACAGTATATTTACGTCTACCAACAGCGGGGAGACAGTATATTTACGTCCACCAACATCGGGGAGATAGTATATTTACGTATACCAACATCGAGGAGACAGTATATTTACGTATACCAACATCGGGGAGATAGTATATTTACGTCCACCAACAGCGGGGAGACAGTATATTTACGTCTACCAACATCGGGGAGATAGTATATTTACGTATACCAACAGCTGGGAGATAGTATATTTACGTATACCAACAGCGGGGAGACAGTATATTTACGTATACCAACAGCGGGGAGACAGTATATTTACGTCCACCAACATCGGGGAGACAGTATATTTACATCCACCAATAGCGGGGAGACAGTATATTTACGTATACCAACATCGAGGAGACAGTATATTTACGTATACCAACATCGGGGAGATAGTATATTTACGTCCACCAACATCGAGGAGACAGTATATTTAAGTCCACCAACATCGGGGAGATAGTATATTTACGTATACCAACATCGGGGAGATAGTATATTTACGTATACCAACATCGGGGATATAGTATATTTACGTCCACCAACATCGAGGAGACAGTATATTTACGTCCACCAACATCGGGGAGACAGTATATTTACGTATACCAATATCGAGGAGACAGTATATTTACGTATACCAATATCGGGGAGACAGTATATTTACGTCCACCAACATCGGGGAGATAGTATATTTACGTCCACCAACAGCGGGGAGACAGTATATTTACGTCCACCAACATCGGGGAGACAGTATATTTACGTATACCAACATCGGGGAGATAGTATATTTACGTCCACCAACAGCGGGGAGACAGTATATTTACGTATACCAACAGCGGGGAGACAGTATATTTACGTATACCAATATCGGGGAGACAGTATATTTACGTATACCAACATCGGGGAGATAGTATATTTACGTCCACCAACATCGGGGAGACAGTATATTTACGTCCACCAACATCGGGGAGATAGTATATTTACGTCCACCAACAGCGGGGAGATAGTATATTTACGTCCACCAACATCGGGGAGACAGTATATTTACGTCCACCAACATCGGGGAGATAGTATATTTACGTCCACCAACATCGGGGAGACAGTATATTTACGTATACCAACATCGGGGAGATAGTATATTTACGTCCACCAACATCGGGGAGATAGTATATTTACGTCCACCAACATCGGGGAGACAGTATATTTACGTCCACCAACATCGGGGAGATAGTATATTTACGTATACCAACATCGAGGAGACAGTATATTTACGTATACCAACATCGGGGAGATAGTATATTTACGTCCACCAACAGCGGGGAGACAGTATATTTACGTCTACCAACATCGGGGAGATAGTATATTTACGTATACCAACAGCTGGGAGATAGTATATTTACGTATACCAACAGCGGGGAGACAGTATATTTACGTATACCAACAGCGGGGAGACAGTATATTTACGTCCACCAACATCGGGGAGACAGTATATTTACATCCACCAATAGCGGGGAGACAGTATATTTACGTATACCAACATCGAGGAGACAGTATATTTACGTATACCAACATCGGGGAGATAGTATATTTACGTCCACCAACATCGAGGAGACAGTATATTTAAGTCCACCAACATCGGGGAGATAGTATATTTACGTATACCAACATCGGGGAGATAGTATATTTACGTATACCAACATCGGGGATATAGTATATTTACGTCCACCAACATCGAGGAGACAGTATATTTACGTCCACCAACATCGGGGAGACAGTATATTTACGTATACCAATATCGAGGAGACAGTATATTTACGTATACCAATATCGGGGAGACAGTATATTTACGTCCACCAACATCGGGGAGATAGTATATTTACGTCCACCAACAGCGGGGAGACAGTATATTTACGTCCACCAACATCGGGGAGACAGTATATTTACGTATACCAACATCGGGGAGATAGTATATTTACGTCCACCAACAGCGGGGAGACAGTATATTTACGTATACCAACAGCGGGGAGACAGTATATTTACGTATACCAATATCGGGGAGACAGTATATTTACGTATACCAACATCGGGGAGATAGTATATTTACGTCCACCAACATCGGGGAGACAGTATATTTACGTCCACCAACATCGGGGAGATAGTATATTTACGTCCACCAACAGCGGGGAGATAGTATATTTACGTCCACCAACATCGGGGAGACAGTATATTTACGTCCACCAACATCGGGGAGATAGTATATTTACGTCCACCAACATCGGGGAGACAGTATATTTACGTATACCAACATCGGGGAGATAGTATATTTACGTCCACCAACATCGGGGAGATAGTATATTTACGTCCACCAACATCGGGGAGACAGTATATTTACGTCCACCAACATCGGGGAGATAGTATATTTACGTCCACCAACATCGAGGAGACAGTATATTTACGTCCACCAACATCGGGGAGACAGTATATTTACGTCCACCAACATCGGGGAGGCAGTATATTTACGTCCACCAACATCGGGGAGATAGTATATTTACGTATACCAACAGCGGGGAGACAGTATATTTACGTCCACCAACATCGGGGAGACAGTATATTTACATCCACCAATAGCGGGGAGACAGTATATTTACGTATACCAGCATCGAGGAGACAGTATATTTACGTATACCAACATCGGGGAGATAGTATATTTACGTCCACCAACATCGAGGAGATAGTATATTTACGTATACCAACATCGAGGAGACAGTATATTTAAGTCCACCAACATCGGGGATATAGTATATTTACGTCCACCAACATCGAGGAGACAGTATATTTACGTCCACCAACATCGGGGAGATAGTATATTTACGTCCACCAACAGCGGGGAGACAGTATATTTACGTCCACCAACATCGGGGAGACAGTATATTTACGTATACCAACATCGAGGAGATAGTATATTTACGTATACCAACAGCGGGGAGACAGTATATTTACGTCCACCAACATCGGGGAGACAGTATATTTACATCCACCAATAGCGGGGAGACAGTATATTTACGTATACCAACATCGAGGAGACAGTATATTTACGTATACCAACATCGGGGAGATAGTATATTTACGTCCACCAACATCGAGGAGACAGGATATTTACGTCTACCAACAGCGGGGAGACAGTATATTTACGTCCACCAACATCGGGGAGATAGTATATTTACGTCCACCAACAGCGGGGAGACAGTATATTTACGTATACCAACAGCGGGGAGACAGTATATTTACGTATACCAATATCGGGGAGACAGTATATTTACGTATACCAACATCGGGGAGATAGTATATTTACGTCCACCAACAGCGGGGAGACAGTATATTTACGTCCACCAACATCGGGGAGACAGTATATTTACGTATACCAACATCGGGGAGATAGTATATTTACGTATACCAACATCGGGGAGATAGTATATTTACGTCCACCAACAGCGGGGAGACAGTATATTTACGTATACCAACAGCGGGGAGACAGTATATTTACGTATACCAATATCGGGGAGACAGTATATTTACGTATACCAACATCGGGGAGATAGTATATTTACGTCCACCAACAGCGGGGAGACAGTATATTTACGTACACCAACATCGAGGAGATAGTATATTTACGTCCACCAACAGCGGGGAGACAGTATATTTACGTATACCAACAGCGGGGAGACAGTATATTTACGTCTACCAACAGCGGGGAGACAGTATATTTACGTCCACCAACATCGGGGAGATAGTATATTTACGTATACCAACATCGAGGAGACAGTATATTTACGTATACCAACATCGGGGAGATAGTATATTTACGTCCACCAACAGCGGGGAGACAGTATATTTACGTCTACCAACATCGGGGAGATAGTATATTTACGTATACCAACAGCTGGGAGATAGTATATTTACGTATACCAACAGCGGGGAGACAGTATATTTACGTATACCAACAGCGGGGAGACAGTATATTTACGTCCACCAACATCGGGGAGACAGTATATTTACATCCACCAATAGCGGGGAGACAGTATATTTACGTATACCAACATCGAGGAGACAGTATATTTACGTATACCAACATCGGGGAGATAGTATATTTACGTCCACCAACATCGAGGAGACAGTATATTTAAGTCCACCAACATCGGGGAGATAGTATATTTACGTATACCAACATCGGGGAGATAGTATATTTACGTATACCAACATCGGGGATATAGTATATTTACGTCCACCAACATCGAGGAGACAGTATATTTACGTCCACCAACATCGGGGAGACAGTATATTTACGTATACCAATATCGAGGAGACAGTATATTTACGTATACCAATATCGGGGAGACAGTATATTTACGTCCACCAACATCGGGGAGATAGTATATTTACGTCCACCAACAGCGGGGAGACAGTATATTTACGTCCACCAACATCGGGGAGACAGTATATTTACGTATACCAACATCGGGGAGATAGTATATTTACGTCCACCAACAGCGGGGAGACAGTATATTTACGTATACCAACAGCGGGGAGACAGTATATTTACGTATACCAATATCGGGGAGACAGTATATTTACGTATACCAACATCGGGGAGATAGTATATTTACGTCCACCAACATCGGGGAGACAGTATATTTACGTCCACCAACATCGGGGAGATAGTATATTTACGTCCACCAACAGCGGGGAGATAGTATATTTACGTCCACCAACATCGGGGAGACAGTATATTTACGTCCACCAACATCGGGGAGATAGTATATTTACGTCCACCAACATCGGGGAGACAGTATATTTACGTATACCAACATCGGGGAGATAGTATATTTACGTCCACCAACATCGGGGAGATAGTATATTTACGTCCACCAACATCGGGGAGACAGTATATTTACGTCCACCAACATCGGGGAGATAGTATATTTACGTATACCAACATCGAGGAGACAGTATATTTACGTATACCAACATCGGGGAGATAGTATATTTACGTCCACCAACAGCGGGGAGACAGTATATTTACGTCTACCAACATCGGGGAGATAGTATATTTACGTATACCAACAGCTGGGAGATAGTATATTTACGTATACCAACAGCGGGGAGACAGTATATTTACGTATACCAACAGCGGGGAGACAGTATATTTACGTCCACCAACATCGGGGAGACAGTATATTTACATCCACCAATAGCGGGGAGACAGTATATTTACGTATACCAACATCGAGGAGACAGTATATTTACGTATACCAACATCGGGGAGATAGTATATTTACGTCCACCAACATCGAGGAGACAGTATATTTAAGTCCACCAACATCGGGGAGATAGTATATTTACGTATACCAACATCGGGGAGATAGTATATTTACGTATACCAACATCGGGGATATAGTATATTTACGTCCACCAACATCGAGGAGACAGTATATTTACGTCCACCAACATCGGGGAGACAGTATATTTACGTATACCAATATCGAGGAGACAGTATATTTACGTATACCAATATCGGGGAGACAGTATATTTACGTCCACCAACATCGGGGAGATAGTATATTTACGTCCACCAACAGCGGGGAGACAGTATATTTACGTCCACCAACATCGGGGAGACAGTATATTTACGTATACCAACATCGGGGAGATAGTATATTTACGTCCACCAACAGCGGGGAGACAGTATATTTACGTATACCAACAGCGGGGAGACAGTATATTTACGTATACCAATATCGGGGAGACAGTATATTTACGTATACCAACATCGGGGAGATAGTATATTTACGTCCACCAACATCGGGGAGACAGTATATTTACGTCCACCAACATCGGGGAGATAGTATATTTACGTCCACCAACAGCGGGGAGATAGTATATTTACGTCCACCAACATCGGGGAGACAGTATATTTACGTCCACCAACATCGGGGAGATAGTATATTTACGTCCACCAACATCGGGGAGACAGTATATTTACGTATACCAACATCGGGGAGATAGTATATTTACGTCCACCAACATCGGGGAGATAGTATATTTACGTCCACCAACATCGGGGAGACAGTATATTTACGTCCACCAACATCGGGGAGATAGTATATTTACGTCCACCAACATCGAGGAGACAGTATATTTACGTCCACCAACATCGGGGAGACAGTATATTTACGTCCACCAACATCGGGGAGGCAGTATATTTACGTCCACCAACATCGGGGAGATAGTATATTTACGTATACCAACAGCGGGGAGACAGTATATTTACGTATACCAATATCGGGGAGACAGTATATTTACGTATACCAACATCGGGGAGATAGTATATTTACGTCCACCAACAGCGGGGAGACAGTATATTTACGTCCACCAACAGCGGGGAGACAGTATATTTACATCCACCAATAGCGGGGAGACAGTATATTTACGTATACCAACATCGAGGAGACAGTATATTTACGTATACCAACATCGGGGAGATAGTATATTTACGTCCACCAACAGCGGGGAGACAGTATATTTACGTATACCAACAGCGGGGAGACAGTATATTTACGTATACCAACAGTGACGAGACAGTATATTTACGTCTACCAACAGCGGGGAGACAGTATATTTACGTCCACCAACAGCGGGGAGACAGTATATTTACTTATACCAACATCGGGGAGACAGTATATTTACGTATACCAACAGTGACGAGACAGTATATTTACGTCTACCAACAGCGGGGAGACAGTATATTTACGTATACCAACAGCGGGGAGACAGTATATTTACGTATACCAACAGTGACGAGACAGTATATTTACGTCTACCAACAGCGGGGAGACAGTATATTTACGTCCACCAACAGCGGGGAGACAGTATATTTACTTATACGAACATCGGGGAGATAGTATATTTACGTATACCAACATCGGGGATATAGTATATTTACGTCCACCAACATCGGGGAGATAGTATATTTACGTATACCAACATCGGGGAGATAGTATATTTACGTCCACCAACAGCGGGGAGATAGTATATTTACGTATACCAACATCGAGGAGACAGTATATTTACGTCTACCAACAGCGGGGAGATAGTATATTTACGTATACCAACAGCGGGGAGACAGTATATTTACGTCCACCAACATCGGGGAGACAGTATATTTACGTATACCAATATCGAGGAGACAGTATATTTACGTCTACCAACATCGGGGAGACAGTATATTTACGTATACCAACAGCGGGGAGACAGTATATTTACGTCTACCAACAGCGGGGAGACAGTATATTTACGTCTACCAACAGCGGGGAGACAGTATATTTACGTCTACCAACATCGGGGAGACAGTATATTTACGTATACCAAAATCGGGGAGACAGTATATTTACGTATACCAACATCGAGGAGATAGTATATTTACGTATACCAACATCGGGGATATCGTATATTTACGTATAGCAACAGCGGGGAGACAGTATATTTACATCCACCAACAGCGTGGAGACAGTATATTTACGTCTACCAACATCGAGGAGATAGTATATTTACGTATACCAACAGCGGGGAGACAGTATATTTACATCCACCAACAGCGGGGAGACAGTTTATTTACGTCTACCAACATCGAGGAGACAGTATATTTACATCCACCAATAGCGGGGAGATAGTATATTTACGTATACCAACATCGGGGAGACAGTATATTTACATCCACCAATAGCGGGGAGACAGTATATTTACGTCTACCAACATCGAGGAGACAGTATATTTACGTATACCAACTGCGGGGAGATAGTATATTTACGTATACCAACAGCGGGGAGACAGTATATTTACGTATACCAACATCGAGGAGACAGTATATTTACGTCTACCAACATCGAGGAGACAGTATATTTACGTATACCAACAGCGGGGAGACAGTATATTTACGTATACCAACATCGAGGAGACAGTATATTTACGTATACCAACAGCGGGGAGACAGTATATTTACGTATACCAACATCGAGGAGACAGTATATTTACGTCTACCAACAGCGGGGAGATAGTATATTTACGTATACCAACATCGGGGAGATAGTATATTTACGTCCACCAACAGCGGGGAGACAGTATATTTACGTCTACCAACATCGGGGAGATAGTATATTTACGTCTACCAACATCGGGGAGATAGTATATTTACGTATACCAACATCGAGGAGACAGTATATTTACGTCCACCAACATCGAGGAGACAGTATATTTACGTCTACCAACATCGGGGAGATAGTATATTTACGTATACCAACAGCTGGGAGATAGTATATTTACGTATACCAACAGCGGGGAGACAGTATATTTACGTATACCAACAGCGGGGAGACAGTATATTTACGTCCACCAACATCGGGGAGACAGTATATTTACATCCACCAATAGCGGGGAGACAGTATATTTACGTATACCAACATCGAGGAGACAGTATATTTACGTATACCAACATCGGGGAGATAGTATATTTACGTCCACCAACATCGAGGAGACAGTATATTTAAGTCCACCAACATCGGGGATATAGTATATTTACGTCCACCAACATCGAGGAGACAGTATATTTACGTCCACCAACATCGGGGAGATAGTATATTTACGTCCACCAACAGCGGGGAGACAGTATATTTACGTCTACCAACATCGGGGAGATAGTATATTTACGTCCACCAACATCGGGGAGACAGTATATTTACATCCACCAATAGCGGGGAGACAGTATATTTACGTATACCAACATCGGGGAGATAGTATATTTACGTATACCAACATCGGGGAGATAGTATATTTACGTCCACCAACATCGAGGAGACAGTATATTTACATCCACCAATAGCGGGGAGACAGTATATTTACGTATACCAACATCGAGGAGACAGTATATTTACGTCTACCAACATCGGGGAGATAGTATATTTACGTCCACCAACAGCGGGGAGACAGTATATTTACGTATACCAACATCGGGGAGATAGTATATTTACGTCCACCAACATCGGGGAGACAGTATATTTACATCCACCAATAGCGGGGAGATAGTATATTTACGTATACCAACATCGGGGAGACAGTATATTTACATCCACCAATAGCGGGGAGACAGTATATTTACGTATACCAACATCGAGGAGACAGTATATTTACGTATACCAACATCGGGGAGATAGTATATTTACGTCCACCAACAGCGGGGAGACAGTATATTTACGTCTACCAACATCGCGGAGATAGTATATTTACGTATACCAACAGCTGGGAGATAGTATATTTACGTATACCAACAGCGGGGAGACAGTATATTTACGTCCACCAACATCGGGGAGACAGTATATTTACATCCACCAATAGCGGGGAGACAGTATATTTACGTATACCAGCATCGAGGAGACAGTATATTTACGTATACCAACATCGGGGAGATAGTATATTTACGTCCACCAACATCGAGGAGATAGTATATTTACGTATACCAACATCGAGGAGACAGTATATTTAAGTCCACCAACATCGGGGATATAGTATATTTACGTCCACCAACATCGAGGAGACAGTATATTTACGTCCACCAACATCGGGGAGATAGTATATTTACGTCCACCAACAGCGGGGAGACAGTATATTTACGTCCACCAACATCGGGGAGACAGTATATTTACGTATACCAACATCGAGGAGATAGTATATTTACGTATACCAACAGCGGGGAGACAGTATATTTACGTCCACCAACATCGGGGAGACAGTATATTTACATCCACCAATAGCGGGGAGACAGTATATTTACGTATACCAACATCGAGGAGACAGTATATTTACGTATACCAACATCGGGGAGATAGTATATTTACGTCCACCAACATCGAGGAGACAGGATATTTACGTCTACCAACAGCGGGGAGACAGTATATTTACGTCCACCAACATCGGGGAGATAGTATATTTACGTCCACCAACAGCGGGGAGACAGTATATTTACGTATACCAACAGCGGGGAGACAGTATATTTACGTATACCAATATCGGGGAGACAGTATATTTACGTATACCAACATCGGGGAGATAGTATATTTACGTCCACCAACAGCGGGGAGACAGTATATTTACGTCCACCAACATCGGGGAGACAGTATATTTACGTATACCAACATCGGGGAGATAGTATATTTACGTATACCAACATCGGGGAGATAGTATATTTACGTCCACCAACAGCGGGGAGACAGTATATTTACGTATACCAACAGCGGGGAGACAGTATATTTACGTATACCAACAGCGGGGAGACAGTATATTTACGTATACCAATATCGGGGAGACAGTATATTTACGTATACCAACATCGGGGAGATAGTATATTTACGTCCACCAACATCGGGGAGATAGTATATTTACGTCCACCAACAGCGGGGAGATAGTATATTTACGTCCACCAACAGCGGGGAGACAGTATATTTACGTCCACCAACATCGGGGAGACAGTATATTTACGTCCACCAACATCGGGGAGATAGTATATTTACGTCCACCAACAGCGGGGAGACAGTATATTTACGTATACCAACAGCGGGGAGACAGTATATTTACGTATACCAATATCGGGGAGACAGTATATTTACGTATACCAACATCGGGGAGATGGTATATTTACGTCCACCAACAGCGGGGAGACAGTATATTTACGTATACCAACATCGAGGAGATAGTATATTTACGTCCACCAACAGCGGGGAGACAGTATATTTACGTATACCAACAGCGGGGAGACAGTATATTTACGTCTACCAACAGCGGGGAGACAGTATATTTACGTCCACCAACATCGGGGAGATAGTATATTTACGTATACCAACATCGAGGAGAGAGTATATTTACGTATACCAACATCGGGGAGATAGTATATTTACGTCCACCAACAGCGGGGAGACAGTATATTTACGTCTACCAACATCGGGGAGATAGTATATTTACGTATACCAACAGCTGGGAGATAGTATATTTACGTATACCAACAGCGGGGAGACAGTATATTTACGTATACCAACAGCGGGGAGACAGTATATTTACGTCCACCAACATCGGGGAGACAGTATATTTACATCCACCAATAGCGGGGAGACAGTATATTTACGTCTACCAACAGCGGGGAGACAGTATATTTACGTCCACCAACATCGGGGAGATAGTATATTTACGTCCACCAACAGCGGGGAGACAGTATATTTACGTATACCAACAGCGGGGAGACAGTATATTTACGTATACCAATATCGGGGAGACAGTATATTTACGTATACCAACATCGGGGAGATAGTATATTTACGTCCACCAACAGCGGGGAGACAGTATATTTACGTCCACCAACATCGGGGAGACAGTATATTTACGTATACCAACATCGGGGAGATAGTATATTTACGTATACCAACATCGGGGAGATAGTATATTTACGTCCACCAACAGCGGGGAGACAGTATATTTACGTATACCAACAGCGGGGAGACAGTATATTTACGTATACCAACAGCGGGGAGACAGTATATTTACGTATACCAATATCGGGGAGACAGTATATTTACGTATACCAACATCGGGGAGATAGTATATTTACGTCCACCAACATCGGGGAGATAGTATATTTACGTCCACCAACAGCGGGGAGACAGTATATTTACGTCCACCAACATCGGGGAGACAGTATATTTACGTCCACCAACATCGGGGAGATAGTATATTTACGTCCACCAACAGCGGGGAGACAGTATATTTACGTATACCAACAGCGGGGAGACAGTATATTTACGTATACCAATATCGGGGAGACAGTATATTTACGTATACCAACATCGGGGAGATAGTATATTTACGTCCACCAACAGCGGGGAGACAGTATATTTACGTATACCAACATCGAGGAGATAGTATATTTACGTCCACCAACAGCGGGGAGACAGTATATTTACGTATACCAACAGCGGGGAGACAGTATATTTACGTCTACCAACAGCGGGGAGACAGTATATTTACGTCCACCAACATCGGGGAGATAGTATATTTACGTATACCAACATCGAGGAGACAGTATATTTACGTATACCAACATCGGGGAGATAGTATATTTACGTCCACCAACAGCGGGGAGACAGTATATTTACGTCTACCAACATCGGGGAGATAGTATATTTACGTATACCAACAGCTGGGAGATAGTATATTTACGTATACCAACAGCGGGGAGACAGTATATTTACGTATACCAACAGCGGGGAGACAGTATATTTACGTCCACCAACATCGGGGAGACAGTATATTTACATCCACCAATAGCGGGGAGACAGTATATTTACGTATACCAACATCGAGGAGACAGTATATTTACGTATACCAACATCGGGGAGATAGTATATTTACGTCCACCAACATCGAGGAGACAGTATATTTAAGTCCACCAACATCGGGGATATAGTATATTTACGTCCACCAACATCGAGGAGACAGTATATTTACGTCCACCAACATCGGGGAGACAGTATATTTACGTATACCAATATCGAGGAGACAGTATATTTACGTATACCAATATCGGGGAGACAGTATATTTACGTCCACCAACATCGGGGAGATAGTATATTTACGTCCACCAACAGCGGGGAGACAGTATATTTACGTCCACCAACATCGGGGAGACAGTATATTTACGTATACCAACAGCGGGGAGATAGTATATTTACGTCCACCAACAGCGGGGAGACAGTATATTTACGTATACCAACAGCGGGGAGACAGTATATTTACGTATACCAATATCGGGGAGACAGTATATTTACGTATACCAACATCGGGGAGATAGTATATTTACGTCCACCAACATCGGGGAGATAGTATATTTACGTCCACCAACATCGGGGAGATAGTATATTTACGTCCACCAACATCGGGGAGATAGTATATTTACGTCCACCAACATCGGGGAGATAGTATATTTACGTCCACCAACAGCGGGGAGACAGTATATTTACGTATACCAACAGCGGGGAGACAGTATATTTACGTATACCAATATCGGGGAGACAGTATATTTACGTATACCAACATCGGGGAGATAGTATATTTACGTCCACCAACAGCGGGGAGACAGTATATTTACGTATACCAACATCGAGGAGATAGTATATTTACGTCCACCAACAGCGGGGAGACAGTATATTTACGTATACCAACAGCGGGGAGACAGTATATTTACGTCTACCAACAGCGGGGAGACAGTATATTTACGTCCACCAACATCGGGGAGATAGTATATTTACGTATACCAACATCGAGGAGACAGTATATTTACGTATACCAACATCGAGGAGACAGTATATTTACGTCCACCAACATCGAGGAGACAGTATATTTACGTATACCAACATCGGGGAGATAGTATATTTACGTCCACCAACATCGAGGAGACAGTATATTTACGTCCACCAACATCGAGGAGACAGTATATTTACGTCCACCAACATCGGGGAGATAGTATATTTACGTATACCAACATCGGGGAGATAGTATATTTACGTCTACCAACAGCGGGGAGATAGTATATTTACGTATACCAACATCGGAAAGACAGTATATTTACGTCTACCAACAGCGGGGAGATAGTATATTTACATCCACCAACATCGGGGATATAGTATATTTACGTATACCAACATCGGGGATATAGTATATTTACGTCCACCAACATCGGGGAGATAGTATATTTACGTATACCAACAGCGGGGAGACAGTATATTTACGTATACCAACATCGGGGAGACAGTATATTTACGTATACCAACATCGGGGAGATAGTATATTTACGTCCACCAACAGCGGGGAGACAGTATATTTACGTCCACCAACAGCGGGGAGACAGTATATTTACGTATACCAACATCGGGGAGATAGTATATTTACGTCCACCAACATCGGGGAGACAGTATATTTACGTATACCAACATCGAGGAGATAGTATATTTACGTATACCAACAGCGGGGAGACAGTATATTTACGTCCACCAACATCGGGGAGACAGTATATTTACATCCACCAATAGCGGGGAGACAGTATATTTACGTATACCAACATCGAGGAGACAGTATATTTACGTATACCAACATCGGGGAGATAGTATATTTACGTCCACCAACATCGAGGAGACAGTATATTTACGTCTACCAACAGCGGGGAGACGGTATATTTACGTCCACCAACATCGGGGAGATAGTATATTTACGTCCACCAACAGCGGGGAGACAGTATATTTACGTATACCAACAGCGGGGAGACAGTATATTTACGTATACCAATATCGGGGAGACAGTATATTTACGTATACCAACATCGGGGAGATAGTATATTTACGTCCACCAACAGCGGGGAGACAGTATATTTACGTCCACCAACATCGGGGAGACAGTATATTTACGTATACCAAAATCGGGGAGATAGTATATTTACGTATACCAACATCGGGGAGATAGTATATTTACGTCCACCAACAGCGGGGAGACAGTATATTTACGTATACCAACAGCGGGGAGACAGTATATTTACGTATACCAACAGCGGGGAGACAGTATATTTACGTATACCAATATCGGGGAGACAGTATATTTACGTATACCAACATCGGGGAGATAGTATATTTACGTCCACCAACATCGGGGAGATAGTATATTTACGTCCACCAACAGCGGGGAGACAGTATATTTACGTCCACCAACAGCGGGGAGACAGTATATTTACGTCCACCAACATCGGGGAGACAGTATATTTACGTCCACCAACATCGGGGAGATAGTATATTTACGTCCACCAACAGCGGGGAGACAGTATATTTACGTATACCAACAGCGGGGAGACAGTATATTTACGTATACCAATATCGGGGAGACAGTATATTTACGTATACCAACATCGGGGAGATAGTATATTTACGTCCACCAACAGCGGGGAGACAGTATATTTACGTATACCAACATCGAGGAGATAGTATATTTACGTCCACCAACAGCGGGGAGACAGTATATTTACGTATACCAACAGCGGGGAGACAGTATATTTACGTCTACCAACAGCGGGGAGACAGTATATTTACGTCCACCAACATCGGGGAGATAGTATATTTACGTATACCAACATCGAGGAGACAGTATATTTACGTATACCAACATCGAGGAGACAGTATATTTACGTCCACCAACATCGAGGAGACAGTATATTTACGTATACCAACATCGGGGAGACAGTATATTTACATCCACCAATAGCGGGGAGACAGTATATTTACGTATACCAACATCGAGGAGACAGTATATTTACGTATACCAACATCGGGGAGATAGTATATTTACGTCCACCAACAGCGGGGAGACAGTATATTTACGTCTACCAACATCGGGGAGATAGTATATTTACGTATACCAACAGCTGGGAGATAGTATATTTACGTATACCAACAGCAGGGAGACAGTATATTTACGTATACCAACAGCGGGGAGACAGTATATTTACGTCCACCAACATCGGGGAGACAGTATATTTACATCCACCAATAGCGGGGAGACAGTATATTTACGTCCACCAACATCGAGGAGACAGTATATTTACGTATACCAACATCGGGGAGACAGTATATTTACGTCCACCAACATCGGGGAGACAGTAAATTTACGTCCACCAACATCGGGGAGACAGTATATTTACATCCACCAATAGCGGGGAGACAGTATATTTACGTCCACCAACATCGAGGAGACAGTATATTTACGTATACCAACATCGGGGAGATAGTATATTTACGTCCACCAACATCGAGGAGACAGTATATTTAAGTCCACCAACATCGGGGATATAGTATATTTACGTCCACCAACATCGAGGAGACAGTATATTTACGTCCACCAACATCGGGGAGACAGTATATTTACGTATACCAATATCGGGGAGACAGTATATTTACGTATACCAATATCGGGGAGACAGTATATTTACGTCCACCAACAGCGGGGAGACAGTATATTTACGTCCACCAACATCGGGGAGACAGTATATTTACGTATACCAACATCGGGGAGATAGTATATTTACGTCCACCAACAGCGGGGAGACAGTATATTTACGTATACCAACAGCGGGGAGACAGTATATTTACGTATACCAATATCGGGGAGACAGTATATTTACGTATACCAACATCGGGGAGATAGTATATTTACGTCCACCAACATCGGGGAGATAGTATATTTACGTCCACCAACATCGGGGAGACAGTATATTTACGTCCACCAACAGCGGGGAGACAGTATATTTACGTCCACCAACATCGGGGAGATAGTATATTTACGTCCACCAACAGCGGGGAGACAGTATATTTACGTATACCAACAGCGGGGAGACAGTATATTTACGTATACCAATATCGGGGAGACAGTATATTTACGTATACCAACATCGGGGAGATAGTATATTTACGTCCACCAACATCGGGGAGATAGTATATTTACGTCCACCAACATCGGGGAGATAGTATATTTACGTCCACCAACATCGGGGAGATAGTATATTTACGTCCACCAACATCGGGGAGATAGTATATTTACGTCCACCAACAGCGGGGAGACAGTATATTTACGTATACCAACAGCGGGGAGACAGTATATTTACGTATACCAATATCGGGGAGACAGTATATTTACGTATACCAACATCGGGGAGATAGTATATTTACGTCCACCAACAGCGGGGAGACAGTATATTTACGTATACCAACATCGAGGAGATAGTATATTTACGTCCACCAACAGCGGGGAGACAGTATATTTACGTATACCAACAGCGGGGAGACAGTATATTTACGTCTACCAACAGCGGGGAGACAGTATATTTACGTCCACCAACATCGGGGAGATAGTATATTTACGTATACCAACATCGAGGAGACAGTATATTTACGTATACCAACATCGAGGAGACAGTATATTTACGTCCACCAACATCGAGGAGACAGTATATTTACGTATACCAACATCGGGGAGATAGTATATTTACGTCCACCAACATCGAGGAGACAGTATATTTACGTCCACCAACATCGAGGAGACAGTATATTTACGTCCACCAACATCGGGGAGATAGTATATTTACGTATACCAACATCGGGGAGATAGTATATTTACGTCTACCAACAGCGGGGAGATAGTATATTTACGTATACCAACATCGGAAAGACAGTATATTTACGTCTACCAACAGCGGGGAGATAGTATATTTACATCCACCAACATCGGGGATATAGTATATTTACGTATACCAACATCGGGGATATAGTATATTTACGTCCACCAACATCGGGGAGATAGTATATTTACGTATACCAACAGCGGGGAGACAGTATATTTACGTATACCAACATCGGGGAGACAGTATATTTACGTATACCAACATCGGGGAGATAGTATATTTACGTCCACCAACAGCGGGGAGACAGTATATTTACGTCCACCAACAGCGGGGAGACAGTATATTTACGTATACCAACATCGGGGAGATAGTATATTTACGTCCACCAACATCGGGGAGACAGTATATTTACGTATACCAACATCGAGGAGATAGTATATTTACGTATACCAACAGCGGGGAGACAGTATATTTACGTCCACCAACATCGGGGAGACAGTATATTTACATCCACCAATAGCGGGGAGACAGTATATTTACGTATACCAACATCGAGGAGACAGTATATTTACGTATACCAACATCGGGGAGATAGTATATTTACGTCCACCAACATCGAGGAGACAGTATATTTACGTCTACCAACAGCGGGGAGACAGTATATTTACGTCCACCAACATCGGGGAGATAGTATATTTACGTCCACCAACAGCGGGGAGACAGTATATTTACGTATACCAACAGCGGGGAGACAGTATATTTACGTATACCAATATCGGGGAGACAGTATATTTACGTATACCAACATCGGGGAGATAGTATATTTACGTCCACCAACAGCGGGGAGACAGTATATTTACGTCCACCAACATCGGGGAGACAGTATATTTACGTATACCAAAATCGGGGAGATAGTATATTTACGTATACCAACATCGGGGAGATAGTATATTTACGTCCACCAACAGCGGGGAGACAGTATATTTACGTATACCAACAGCGGGGAGACAGTATATTTACGTATACCAACAGCGGGGAGACAGTATATTTACGTATACCAATATCGGGGAGACAGTATATTTACGTATACCAACATCGGGGAGATAGTATATTTACGTCCACCAACATCGGGGAGATAGTATATTTACGTCCACCAACAGCGGGGAGACAGTATATTTACGTCCACCAACAGCGGGGAGACAGTATATTTACGTCCACCAACATCGGGGAGACAGTATATTTACGTCCACCAACATCGGGGAGATAGTATATTTACGTCCACCAACAGCGGGGAGACAGTATATTTACGTATACCAACAGCGGGGAGACAGTATATTTACGTATACCAATATCGGGGAGACAGTATATTTACGTATACCAACATCGGGGAGATAGTATATTTACGTCCACCAACAGCGGGGAGACAGTATATTTACGTATACCAACATCGAGGAGATAGTATATTTACGTCCACCAACAGCGGGGAGACAGTATATTTACGTATACCAACAGCGGGGAGACAGTATATTTACGTCTACCAACAGCGGGGAGACAGTATATTTACGTCCACCAACATCGGGGAGATAGTATATTTACGTATACCAACATCGAGGAGACAGTATATTTACGTATACCAACATCGAGGAGACAGTATATTTACGTCCACCAACATCGAGGAGACAGTATATTTACGTATACCAACATCGGGGAGACAGTATATTTACATCCACCAATAGCGGGGAGACAGTATATTTACGTATACCAACATCGAGGAGACAGTATATTTACGTATACCAACATCGGGGAGATAGTATATTTACGTCCACCAACAGCGGGGAGACAGTATATTTACGTCTACCAACATCGGGGAGATAGTATATTTACGTATACCAACAGCTGGGAGATAGTATATTTACGTATACCAACAGCAGGGAGACAGTATATTTACGTATACCAACAGCGGGGAGACAGTATATTTACGTCCACCAACATCGGGGAGACAGTATATTTACATCCACCAATAGCGGGGAGACAGTATATTTACGTCCACCAACATCGAGGAGATAGTATATTTACGTATACCAACATCGGGGAGACAGTATATTTACGTCCACCAACATCGGGGAGACAGTAAATTTACGTCCACCAACATCGGGGAGACAGTATATTTACATCCACCAATAGCGGGGAGACAGTATATTTACGTCCACCAACATCGAGGAGACAGTATATTTACGTATACCAACATCGGGGAGATAGTATATTTACGTCCACCAACATCGAGGAGACAGTATATTTAAGTCCACCAACATCGGGGATATAGTATATTTACGTCCACCAACATCGAGGAGACAGTATATTTACGTCCACCAACATCGGGGAGACAGTATATTTACGTATACCAATATCGGGGAGACAGTATATTTACGTATACCAATATCGGGGAGACAGTATATTTACGTCCACCAACAGCGGGGAGACAGTATATTTACGTCCACCAACATCGGGGAGACAGTATATTTACGTATACCAACATCGGGGAGATAGTATATTTACGTCCACCAACAGCGGGGAGACAGTATATTTACGTATACCAACAGCGGGGAGACAGTATATTTACGTATACCAATATCGGGGAGACAGTATATTTACGTATACCAACATCGGGGAGATAGTATATTTACGTCCACCAACATCGGGGAGATAGTATATTTACGTCCACCAACATCGGGGAGACAGTATATTTACGTCCACCAACAGCGGGGAGACAGTATATTTACGTCCACCAACATCGGGGAGATAGTATATTTACGTCCACCAACAGCGGGGAGACAGTATATTTACGTATACCAACAGCGGGGAGACAGTATATTTACGTATACCAATATCGGGGAGACAGTATATTTACGTATACCAACATCGGGGAGATAGTATATTTACGTCCACCAACATCGGGAAGATAGTATATTTACGTCCACCAACAGCGGGGAGACAGTATATTTACGTATACCAACAGCGGGGAGACAGTATATTTACGTATACCAATATCGGGGAGACAGTATATTTACGTATACCAACATCGGGGAGATAGTATATTTACGTCCACCAACAGCGGGGAGACAGTATATTTACGTATACCAATATCGGGGAGACAGTATATTTACGTATACCAACATCGGGGAGATAGTATATTTACGTCCACCAACAGCGGGGAGACAGTATATTTACGTATACCAACAGCGGGGAGATAGTATATTTACGTCTACCAACAGCGGGGAGACAGTATATTTACGTCCACCAACATCGGGGAGATAGTATATTTACGTATACCAACATCGAGGAGACAGTATATTTACGTATACCAACATCGAGGAGACAGTATATTTACGTCCACCAACATCGAGGAGACAGTATATTTACGTATACCAACATCGGGGAGATAGTATATTTACGTCCACCAACATCGAGGAGACAGTATATTTACGTCCACCAACATCGAGGAGACAGTATATTTACGTATACCAACATCGGGGAGATAGTATATTTACGTCTACCAACAGCGGGGAGACAGTATATTTACGTATACCAACATCGGGGAGACAGTATATTTACGTCTACCAACAGCGGGGAGACAGTATATTTACGTCCACCAACATCGGGGATATAGTATATTTACGTATACCAACATCGGGGATATAGTATATTTACGTCCACCAACATCGGGGAGATAGTATATTTACGTATACCAACAGCGGGGAGACAGTATATTTACGTATACCAACATCGGGGAGACAGTATATTTACGTATACCAACATCGGGGAGATAGTATATTTACGTCCACCAACAGCGGGGAGACAGTATATTTACGTCCACCAACATCGGGGAGACAGTATATATACGTCCACCAACAGCGGGGAGACAGTATATTTACGTCCACCAACATCGGGGAGACAGTATATTTACGTCCACCAACATCGGGGAGACAGTATATTTACGTCCACAAACATCGGGGAGACAGTATATTTACGTCCACCAACATCGAGGAGACAGTATATTTACGTCCACCAACAGCGGGGAGATAGTATATTTACGTCCACCAACAGCGGGGAGACAGTATATTTACGTATACCAACAGCGGGGAGACAGTATATTTACGTCCACCAACATCGGGGAGACAGTATATTTACGTCCACAAACATCGGGGAGACAGTATATTTACGTCCACCAACATCGGGGAGACAGTATATTTACGTATACCAACATCGGGGAGACAGTATATTTACGTCCACCAACATCGGGGAGACAGTATATTTACGTATACCAACATCGGGGAGACAGTATATTTACGTCCACAAACATCGGGGAGACAGTATATTTACGTCCACCAATAGCGGGGAGACAGTATATTTACGTCCACCAACATCGGGGAGATAGTATATTTACGTATACCAACATCGGGGAGACAGTATATTTACGTATACCAACATCGGGGAGACAGTATATTTACGTATACCAACATCGGGGAGACAGTATATTTACGTATACCAACATCGGGGAGACAGTATATTTACGTATACCAACATCGGGGAGACAGTATATTTACGTCCACAAACATCGGGGAGACAGTATATTTACGTATACCAACATCGGGGAGACAGTATATTTACGTATACCAACATCGGGGAGACAGTATATTTACGTCCACAAACATCGGGGAGACAGTATATTTACGTCCACCAACATCGGGGAGACAGTATATTTACGTATACCAACAGCGGGGAGACAGTATATTTACGTATACCAACATCGGGGAGACAGTATATTTACGTCCACCAACATCGGGGAGACAGTATATTTACGTATACCAACATCGGGGAGATCATATATTTACGTCCACCAACAGCGGGGAGACAGTATATTTACGTATACCAACATCGGGAAGACAGTATATTTACGTCCACCAACAGCGGGGAGACAGTATATTTACGTATACCAACATCGGGGAGACAGTATATTTACGTATACAAACATCGAGGAGATAGTATATTTACGTCCACCAACATCGGGGAGACAGTATATTTACGTCTACCAACAGCGGGGAGATAGTATATTTACGTCCACCAACAGCGGGGAGACAGTACATGTATATTTACGTCTACCAACATCGGGGAGACAGTATATTTACGTATACAAACATCGAGGAGATAGTATATTTACGTCCACCAACATCGGGGAGATAGTATATTTACGTCCACCAACATCGAGGAGACAGTATATTTACGTCCACCAACATCGGGGATATAGTATATTTACGTATACCAACAGCGGGGAGACAGTATATTTACGTCCACCAACATCGGGAGATAGTATATTTACGTCCACCAACAGCGGGGAGATAGTATATTTACGTATACCAACATCGGGGATATAGTATATTTACGTATACCAACAGCGGGGAGATAGTATATTTACGTATACCAACATCGGGGATATAGTATATTTACGTATACCAACATCGAGGAGATAGTATATTTACGTCCACCAACATCGGGGATATAGTATATTTACGTCCACCAACAGCGGGGAGATAGTATATTTACGTATACCAACATCGGGGATATAGTATATTTACGTATACCAACATCGGGGATATAGTATATTTACGTATACCAACAGCGGGGAGACAGTATATTTACGTATACCAACAGCGGGGAGACAGTATATTTACGTATACAAACAGCGGGGAGACAGTATACTTACGGATACCAACACCGGGAAATAGTATATTTACGGATACCAACGTCGGGGAGATGGTATATTTATGCATACCAACAGCGGGGAGATAGTATATTTACTTATACCAACAGCGGAGAGATAGTATATTTACGTATACCAATATCGGGGAGACAGTATATTTACATATTCCAACAGCGGCGAGACAGTATATCAATTAAAAATGTGTTTCTTCTGAAGAATCAGCACTTAGTTTAAATGGGACAATATGTTTTAAAGGAATTTCAAGTATTACGTGTGCAGTAGAATAAAAAGAAGTTTAAAAGAGAAACAGTTCACGGCTATCGTTACCGTACCTTCGACTAGTACAGTAGACTTACTTCAATGCGCCCAGGAGGTTAACAATGAGGATATTACACGGGAGTCACAAACACATGTGCTCACCAACTAGGAAGTAATAATATTGTATTAAATTCTGGTTTTATTTTTAAACACATTAAGTTGAGGTTACTGGGTCGTGACGACAGCCGTGAACACGTTAGAAGGGTATCTATGTGTTTCTGTACCTGTGGAGGGTGTGTGTACAATCGTCTGTATACGGTGAGAGGAGGAGGAGGACGGAGACACGCCGGGTACCGAGATGGAATGTTACGGAGTCGCCATGGTACTGGTGACGGCATTCCAGTTTATATCGACGGTCGAGTCAGCTACGTCAGTATTTGGTAGGTAATTACACCCTAATACTTCGACTGGTGGTGTATAATACATGTCTACATTATAAACGGCAATGTTATTGATATATGTGTCTATACCTTCAGTTATACACGTACGTTGTATATAAATGGACAAACACACAATGGCACGGTTACCCTATATGTGTTTGTCCTAACGGTTACCATATATTATATGTCCTAATTACTGCCTGGTTGATAGGTCTGTAGGTAACAATGATGGGCGTGTGGACGGATGCTACCTCCTAGTCTCCTTAAGTACCCAATTAGTGTTCTCATTAGTTCTTGTTTCTAATTAATATTTAACTTTTACGTATAACAAAATGATTTTGTTTTGTTTTCAGAATTATAGTAAAGTCCCTGTCTACTTTCTTAACTTTCCCATTCAACTTCCTTGTTCAGAAATCGTGACATAGCGGCTACAAACCGTGACAGGGGAGTACCAGCTGTCGGTAGTCGCTGTAACAGGATAATATGTTTGATTACTGATTACTCCAAGATATATGTACCGTGATATGTTTAGGGTTTTCTACTATTTCTATGTTAAATGACACCATGTTTGCAGATGATCTCTCTCAAGGGGCCGTGGAGTGGTGGCCCAGTGATTAAGGTGTCCCAACATTCTGCCACTAGCACCCGCCCTTGGGTTGCGAGTTCGAAACCCACGTGGGGCAGTCGGCATCACAGGTACTGACCGTAGGTCGGTGGTTTTTCTCCGGGTATTCCGGCTTCCCTCTACCTCCAAGATGTGGCACGTCCTTAAATGACCATGGCTGTTAATAGGACGTAAAACATAGTAAACCAAACCAAACCTATTAAATGGACAGAACAGTACGTTGTCGTTATATATTTCGGTTTATCGAAGCGAGCAAGCATGTTATATTTAGTTCGGGACAATTTCCAGTGTGACTCGCAGGAAAATGTGACATATATAGGACGTCCATCTACTTTCTCCAAAATGGTGGCCGGATGGTAATTAAATTAGTATACGTATGCAGCGATAGTGCCCGCTCACCCGGGCACAATCATTTGGCGCGATATTCAACGTGAATCTATTATGACGTCACTATTGAGTTACGTCACTGTTACGTCGTCCTATAGTTCTGTTTGAATATTGCTGACTCTGGAAACGACCCAAAGCTGGCAATGGTCTATCACAATAAAACGAGTTTTGCTGTATACATACAGTATGTATTAAAATTAAAGGGTGATGTACTAAACCCATGACGGCATAGGTTTATTGATGAGATAATGCCCCTGCCTTCGGCTCAGGCCCTTATGATCCCATCCCTCGACCATACTTTGACAATAGTGCCCTCTCAACAGGGCCATAATAGGGCTAATATGACCGCACAAACATTTGTAGTAAAATGCTTCAGCAGCACCTCGGAGTGTACGAAATGAACTCATTTAAATATCTGAACAGATAAAGCGATACATTTATCTAATATCAGAGTAAATTATTTGAATAAAGCAAGCAACAAAGGACACGCCATGTTCAATAGCTAAAAGTACGAAAATAACCATCTGAATGATACGTACCGCTAGATCAAATGGGTAACATTGTACCGCTAGTTTTGTAGTTATGTGTTTCTGGTAATAAAGATTGAATTGCCAAATTCTACTATTGCTTGTACTGTGTTAACAACACACACACACAGATTTCTGGACACTGTTATCACAGAGCATTGTGTTCATGTGCATTCTATCTTGGAACTCATTTAAAACAACCAAGGACGGATCAACCTAAAGATTTTAAAAACATAGTTTCTCTACCTTAATCATTTCAATGGACTAGAAACTATATTCATATTCATTATTTGAATTTTTATCAGATATAAGCCTTTTACAAACATCAGTGCTACTCCCCTTACAAGCGGTAACGATATTGAGGATAAAAGATCCCGTACCTCCGGTGATACTGACACATGTTTGCATTAGTGCATGCATGCTATTAAAACATGTATAAGAATTATTATAGATATCAAATTGGCCAAAATATTTCATGAAAAGGAAAACCCTATGTTCTACATAGGGTTTAAACATGAACTTAAAAGGAGCAGCATTGGTGTGTGTAACGTCCATCTTTCATGATAGGGGATGACAGACTCTGCTGGTGGATTTTTTAGGCCCGAGGTTTGCGGGAGCCTCAGTAGCCACAGTTATCTCATTTGAATAATGGCAAGGTACATACAACATGTAAGATACACATTTTCGTAGTACACGCTTTGAAATTATACAGAACTACACGTAGTTAAATTTTACTTCTAAATCAGAGGGTTTTTTTTCACCTGATCCTTCTGCTTCCACATTAGTTTAGAAATTGGATTCCCGTCTTTTGGCCCGTAGCTTAACTGAAGAGTCTTAGGAGGACGAAACAGCTCTTTGATGCATTTTAATGCCTTTTTCGGCATACTGTATCTATTAATACCGGGGTGATACTGAATACTTGGCCACCGTGTATACTACTGGGGTGATACTGAATACTTGGCCACCGTGTATACTACCGGGGTGATACTGATTACTTGGCCACCGTGTATACTACTGGGGTGATACTGAATACTTGGCCAATGTGTATACTACCGGGGTGATACTGAATACTTGGCCACCGTGTATACTACTGGGGTGATACTGAATACTTGGCCACCGTGTATACTACCGGGGTGATACTGGATACTTGGCCACCGTGTATACTACTGGGGTGATACTGGATACTTGGCCACCGTGTATACTACCGGGGTGATACTGGATACTTGGCCACCGTGTGTACTACAAATGTACCGGGGTGATACTGGATACTTGGCCACCGTGTATACTACCGAGGTGATACTGGATACTTGGCCACCGTGTATATTACCGGGGTGATACTGAATACTTGGCCACCGTGTATACTACCGGGGTGATACTGGATACTTGGCCACCGTGTATACTACCGGGGTGATACTGAATACTTGGCCACCGTGTATACTACTGGGGTGATACTGAATACTTGGCCACCGTGTATACTACCGGGGTGATACTGGATACTTGGCCACCGTGTATACTACTGGGGTGATACTGAATACTTGGGCACCGTGTATACTACCGGGGTGATACTGGATACTTGGCCACCGTGTATACTACCGGGGTGATACTGAATACTTGGGCACCGTGTATACTACCGGGGTGATACTGGATACTTGGCCACCGTGTATACTACTGGGGTGATACTGAATACTTGGCCACCGTGTATACTACCGGGGTGATACTGGATACTTGGCCACCGTGTATACTACCGGGGTGATACTGAATACTTGGCCACCGTGTATACTACCGGGGTGATACTGGATACTTGGCCACCGTGTATACTACCGGGATGATACTGAATACTTGGCCACCGTGTGTACTACTGGGGTGATACTGGATACTTGGCCACCGTGTATACTACTGGGGTGATTCTGGATACTTGGCCACCGTGTATACTACCGGGGTGATACTGGATACTTGGCCACCGTGTATACTACCGGGGTGATACTGGATACTTGGCGACCGTGTATACTACTGGGGTGATACTGGATACTTGGCCACCGTGTATACTACTGGGGTGATACTGAATACTTGGCCAATGTGTATACTACCGGGGTGATACTGGATACTTGGCCACCGTGTATACTACCGGGGTGATACTGAATACTTGGCCACCGTGTATACTACCGGGGTGATACTGAATACTTGGCCACCGTGTATACTACTGGGGTGATACTGAATACTTGGCCACCGTGTATACTACCGGGGTGATACTGGATACTTGGCCACCGTGTATACTACCGGGGTGATACTGAATACTTGGCCACCGTGTATACTACCGGGGTGATACTGGATACTTGGCCACCGTGTATACTACCGGGGTGATACTGAATACTTGGGCACCGTGTATACTACCGGGGTGATACTGGATACTTGGCCACCGTGTATACTACCGGGGTGATACTGAATACTTGGGCACCGTGTATACTACCGGGGTGATACTGGATACTTGGCCACCGTGTATACTACCGGGGTGATACTGGATACTTGGCCACCGTGTATACTACTGGGGTGATACTGAATACTTGGCCACCGTGTATACTACCGGGGTGATACTGAATACTTGGCCACCGTGTATACTACCGGGGTGATACTGGATACTTGGCCACCGTGTATACTACCGGGATGATACTGAATACTTGGCCACCGTGTGTACTACTGGGGTGATACTGGATACTTGGCCACCGTGTATACTACTGGGGTGATACTGGATACTTGGCCACCGTGTATACTACCGGGGTGATACTGGATACTTGGCCACCGTGTATACTACTGGGGTGATACTGAATACTTGGGCACCGTGTATACTACCGGGGTGATACTGGATACTTGGCCACCGTGTATACTACCGGGGTGATACTGAATACTTGGCCACCGTGTATACTACCGGGGTGATACTGGATACTTGGCCACCGTGTATACTACCGGGGTGATACTGAATACTTGGCCACCGTGTATACTACCGGGGTGATACTGGATACTTGGCCACCGTGTATACTACCGGGGTGATACTGAATACTTGGCCACCGTGTATACTACCGGGGTGATACTGGATACTTGGCCACCGTGTATACTACCGGGATGATACTGAATACTTGGCCACCATGTGTACTACCGGGGTGATACTGGATACTTGGCCACCATGTATACTACTGGGGTGATACTGGATACTTGGCCACCGTGTATACTACCGGGGTGATACTGGATACTTGGCCACCGTGTATACTACCGGGGTGATACTGGATACTTGGCCACCGTGTATACTACCGGGATGATACTGAATACTTGGCCACCGTGTATACTACCGGGGTGATACTGGATACTTGGCCACCGTGTATACTACCGGGGTGATACTGAATACTTGGCCACCGTGTATACTACTGGGGTGATACTGGATACTTGGCCACCGTGTATACTACTGGGGTGATACTGAATACTTGGCCACCGTGTTCACTACTTGGGTGATACTGAATACTTGGCCACCGTGTATACTACCGGGGTGATACTGGATACTTGGCCACCGTGTATACTACCGGGATGATACTGAATACTTGGCCACCGTGTGTACTACCGGGGTGATACTGGATACTTGGCCACCGTGTATACTACCGGGGTGATACTGAATACTTGGCCACCGTGTATACTACCGGGGTGATACTGAATACTTGGCCACCGTGTATACTACCGGGGTGATACTGAATACTTGGCCACCGTGTATACTACTGGGGTGATACTGAATACTTGGGCACCGTGTATACTACCGGGGTGATACTGGATACTTGGCCACCGTGTATACTACCGGGGTGATACTGAATACTTGGCCACCGTGTATACTACCGGGGTGATACTGGATACTTGGCCACCGTGTATACTACCGGGGTGATACTGAATACTTGGGCACCGTGTATACTACCGGGGTGATACTGGATACTTGGCCACCGTGTATACTACCGGGGTGATACTGAATACTTGGGCACCGTGTATACTACCGGGGTGATACTGGATACTTGGCCACCGTGTATACTACCGGGGTGATACTGGATACTTGGCCATCGTGTATACTACTGGGGTGATACTGAATACTTGGCCACCGTGTATACTACCGGGGTGATACTGAATACTTGGCCACCGTGTATACTACCGGGGTGATACTGGATACTTGGCCACCGTGTATACTACCGGGATGATACTGAATACTTGGCCACCGTGTGTACTACTGGGGTGATACTGGATACTTGGCCACCGTGTATACTACTGGGGTGATACTGGATACTTGGCCACCGTGTATACTACCGGGGTGATACTGGATACTTGGCCAGCGTGTATACTACCGGGGTGATACTGGATACTTGGCCACCGTGTATACTACTGGGGTGATACTGGATACTTGGCCACCGTGTATACTACTGGGGTGATACTGAATACTTGGGCACCGTGTATACTACCGGGGTGATACTGGATACTTGGCCACCGTGTATACTACCGGGGTGATACTGAATACTTGGCCACCGTGTATACTACCGGGGTGATACTGGATACTTGGCCACCGTGTATACTACCGGGGTGATACTGAATACTTGGCCACCGTGTATACTACCGGGGTGATACTGGATACTTGGCCACCGTGTATACTACCGGGGTGATACTGAATACTTTGCCACCGTGTATACTACCGGGGTGATACTGGATACTTGGCCACCGTGTATACTACCGGGATGATACTGAATACTTGGCCACCATGTGTACTACCGGGGTGATACTGGATACTTGGCCACCATGTATACTACTGGGGTGATACTGGATACTTGGCCACCGTGTATACTACCGGGGTGATACTGAATACTTGGCCACCATGTATACTACTGGGTTGATACTGGATACTTGGCCACAGTGTATACTACTGGGGTGATACTGAATACTTGGCCACCGTGTTCACTACTTGGGTGATACTGAATACTTGGCCACCGTGTATACTACCGGGGTGATACTGGATACTTGGCCACCGTGTATACTACCGGGATGATACTGAATACTTGGCCACCGTGTGTACTACCGGGGTGATACTGGATACTTGGCCACCGTGTATACTACCGGGGTGATACTGAATACTTGGCCACCGTGCATACTACTGGGGTGATACTGGATACCTGGCCACCGTGTATACTACCGGGGTGATACTGGATACTTGGCCACCGTGTATACTACTGGGTTGATACAGAATACTTGGGCACCGTGTATACTACCGGGGTGATACTGGATACTTGGCCACCGTGTATACTACCGGGGTGATACTGGATACTTGGCCACCGTGTATACTACCGGGGTGATACTGAATACTTGGCCACCGTGTGTACTACCGGGGTGATACTGGATACTTGGCCACCGTGTATACTACTGGGGTGATACTGGATACTTGGCCACCGTGTATACTACCGGAGTGATACTGAATACTTGGCCACCGTGTATACTACCGGGGTGATACTGGATACTTGGCCACCGTGTATACTACTGGGGTGATACTGAATACTTGGCCACCGTTTATACTACTGGGTTGATACTGAATACTTGGGCACCGTGTATACTACCGGGGTGATACTGGATACTTGGCCACCGTGTATACTACCGGGGTGATACTGGATACTTGGCCACCGTGTATACTACCGGGATGATACTGAATACTTGGCCACCGTGTGTACTACCGGGGTGATACTGGATACTTGGCCACCGTGTATACTACTGGGGTGATACTGGATACTTGGCCACCGTGTATACTACTGGGGTGATACTGGATACTTGGCCACCGTGTATACTACTGGGGTGATACTGAATACTTGGGCACCGTGTATACTACCGGGGTGATACTGGATACTTGGCCACCGTGTATACTACCGGGGTGATACTGAATACTTGGCCACCGTGTATACTACCGGGGTGATACTGGATACTTGGCCACCGTGTATACTACCGGGGTGATACTGAATACTTGGCCACCGTGTATACTACCGGGATGATACTGAATACTTGGCCACCATGTGTACTACCGGGGTGATACTGGATACTTGGCCACCATGTATACTACTGGGGTGATACTGGATACTTGGCCACCGTGTATACTACCGGGGTGATACTGAATACTTGGCCACCGTGTATACTACTGGGGTGATACTGGATACTTGGCCACCGTGTATACTACTGGGGTGATACTGAATACTTGGCCACCGTGTTCACTACTTGGGTGATACTGAATACTTGGCCACCGTGTATACTACCGGGGTGATACTGGATACTTGGCCACCGTGTATACTACCGGGATGATACTGAATACTTGGCCACCGTGTGTACTACCGGGGTGATACTGGATACTTGGCCACCGTGTATACTACCGGGGTGATACTGAATACTTGGCCACCGTGTATACTACTGGGGTGATACTGGATACCTGGCCACCGTGTATACTACCGGGGTGATACTGGATACTTGGCCACCGTGTATACTACTGGGTTGATACAGAATACTTGGGCACCGTGTATACTACCGGGGTGATACTGGATACTTGGCCACCGTGTATACTACCGGGGTGATACTGGATACTTGGCCACCGTGTATACTACCGGGATGATACTGAATACTTGGCCACCGTGTGTACTACCGGGGTGATACTGGATACTTGGCCACCGTGTTTACTACTGGGGTGATACTGGATACTTGGCCACCGTGTATACTACCGGAGTGATACTGGATACTTGGCCACCGTGTATACTACCGGGGTGATACTGGATACTTGGCCACCGTGTATACTACTGGGGTGATACTGAATACTTGGCCACCGTGTATACTACTGGGGTGATACTGAATACTTGGGCACCGTGTATACTACCGGGGTGATACTGGATACTTGGCCACCGTGTATACTACCGGGGTGATACTGGATACTTGGCCACCGTGTATACTACCGGGATGATACTGAATACTTGGCCACCGTGTGTACTACCGGGGTGATACTGGATACTTGGCCACCGTGTATACTACTGGGGTGATACTGGATACTTGGCCACCGTGTATACTACCGGGGTGATACTGAATACTTGGCCACCGTGTATACTACTGGGGTGATACTGGATACTTGGCCACCGTGTATACTACTGGGGTGATACTGAATACTTGGGCACCGTGTATACTACCGGGGTGATACTGGATACTTGGCCACCGTGTATACTACCGGGGTGATACTGAATACTTGGCCACCGTGTATACTACCGGGGTGATACTGGATACTTGGCCACCGTGTATACTACTGGGGTGATACTGAATACTTGGGCACCGTGTATACTACCGGGGTGATACTGGATACTTGGCCACCGTTTATACTACCGGGGTGATACTGAATACTTGGCCACCGTGTATACTACCGGGGTGATACTGGATACTTGGCCACCGTGTATACTACCGGGATGATACTGAATACTTGGCCACCGTGTGTACTACTGGGGTGATACTGGATACTTGGCCACCGTGTATACTACCGGGGTGATACTGGATACTTGGCCACCGTGTATACTACCGGGGTGATACTGGATACTTGGCCACCGTGTATACTACCGGGGTGATACTGGATACTTTGCCACCGTGTATACTACTGGGGTGATACTGGATACTTGGCCACCGTGTATACTACTGGGGTGATACTGAATACTTGGGCACCGTGTATACTACCGGGGTGATACTGGATACTTGGCCACCGTGTATACTACCGGGGTGATACTGAATACTTGGCCACCGTGTATACTACCGGGGTGATACTGGATACTTGGCCACCGTGTATACTACTGGGGTGATACTGAATACTTGGCCACCGTGTATACTACCGGGGTGATACTGGATACTTGGCCACCGTGTATACTACCGGGGTGATACTGAATACTTGGCCACCGTGTATACTACCGGGGTGATACTGGATACTTGGCCACCGTGTATACTACCGGGATGATACTGAATACTTGGCCACCATGTGTACTACCGGGGTGATACTGGATACTTGGCCACCATGTATACTACTGGGGTGATACTGGATACTTGGCCACCGTGTATACTACCGGGGTGATACTGAATACTTGGCCACCGTGTATACTACTGGGGTGATACTGGATACTTGGCCACCGTGTATACTACTGGGGTGATACTGAATACTTGGCCACCGTGTTTACTACTTGGGTGATACTGAATACTTGGCCACCGTGTATACTACCGGGGTGATACTGGATACTTGGCCACCGTGTATACTACCGGGATGATACTGAATACTTGGCCACCGTGTGTACTACCGGGGTGATACTGGATACTTGGCCACCGTGTATACTACCGGGGTGATACTGAATACTTGGCCACCGTGTATACTACTGGGGTGATACTGGATACCTGGCCACCGTGTATACTACCGGGGTGATACTGGATACTTGGCCACCGTGTATACTACTGGGTTGATACAGAATACTTGGGCACCGTGTATACTACCGGGGTGATACTGGATACTTGGCCACCGTGTATACTACCGGGGTGATACTGGATACTTTGCCACCGTGTATACTACCGGGATGATACTGAATACTTGGCCACCGTGTGTACTACCGGGGTGATACTGGATACTTGGCCACCGTGTATACTACTGGGGTGATACTGGATACTTGGCCACCGTGTATACTACCGGAGTGATACTGAATACTTGGCCACCGTGTATACTACCGGGGTGATACTGGATACTTGGCCACCGTGTATACTACTGGGGTGATACTGAATACTTGGCCACCGTGTATACTACTGGGGTGATACTGAATACTTGGGCACCGTGTATACTACCGGGGTGATACTGGATACTTGGCCACCGTGTATACTACCGGGGTGATACTGGATACTTGGCCACCGTGTATACTACCGGGATGATACTGAATACTTGGCCACCGTGTGTACTACCGGGGTGATACTGGATACTTGGCCACCGTGTATACTACTGGGGTGATACTGGATACTTGGCCACCGTGTATACTACCGGGGTGATACTGAATACTTGGCCACCGTGTATACTACTGGGGTGATACTGGATACTTGGCCACCGTGTATACTACTGGGGTGATACTGAATACTTGGGCACCGTGTATACTACCGGGGTGATACTGGATACTTGGCCACCGTGTATACTACCGGGGTGATACTGAATACTTGGCCACCGTGTATACTACCGGGGTGATACTGGATACTTGGCCACCGTGTATACTACCGGGGTGATACTGAATACTTGGGCACCGTGTATACTACCGGGGTGATACTGGATACTTGGCCACCGTGTATACTACCGGGGTGATACTGAATACTTGGGCACCGTGTATACTACCGGGGTGATACTGGATACTTGGCCACCGTGTATACTACCGGGGTGATACTGGATACTTGGCCACCGTGTATACTACTGGGGTGATACTGAATACTTGGCCACCGTGTATACTACCGGGGTGATACTGAATACTTGGCCACCGTGTATACTACCGGGGTGATACTGGATACTTGGCCACCGTGTATACTACCGGGATGATACTGAATACTTGGCCACCGTGTGTACTACTGGGGTGATACTGGATACTTGGCCACCGTGTATACTACTGGGGTGATACTGGATACTTGGCCACCGTGTATACTACCGGGGTGATACTGGATACTTGGCCACCGTGTATACTACTGGGGTGATACTGGATACTTGGCCACCGTGTATACTACTGGGGTGATACTGGATACTTGGCCACCGTGTATACTACTGGGGTGATACTGAATACTTGGGCACCGTGTATACTACCGGGTGATACTGGATACTTGGCCACCGTGTATACTACCGGGGTGATACTGAATACTTGGCCACCGTGTATACTACCGGGGTGATACTGGATACTTGGCCACCGTGTATACTACCGGGGTGATACTGAATACTTGGCCACCGTGTATACTACCGGGGTGATACTGGATACTTGGCCACCGTGTATACTACCGGGGTGATACTGAATACTTGGCCACCGTGTATACTACCGGGGTGATACTGGATACTTGGCCACCGTGTATACTACTGGGGTGATACTGGATACTTGGCCACCGTGTATACTACTGGGGTGATACTGAATACTTGGCCACCGTGTTCACTACTTGGGTGATACTGAATACTTGGCCACCGTGTATACTACCGGGGTGATACTGGATACTTGGCCACCGTGTATACTACCGGGATGATACTGAATACTTGGCCACCGTGTGTACTACCGGGGTGATACTGGATACTTGGCCACCGTGTATACTACCGGGGTGATACTGAATACTTGGCCACCGTGTATACTACTGGGGTGATACTGGATAGCTGGCCACCGTGTATACTACCGGGGTGATACTGGATACTTGGCCACCGTGTATACTACCGGAGTGATACTGAATACTTGGCCACCGTGTATACTACCGGGGTGATACTGGATACTTGGCCACCGTGTATACTACTGGGGTGATACTGAATACTTGGCCACCGTGTATACTACTGGGGTGATACTGAATACTTGGGCACCGTGTATACTACCGGGGTGATACTGGATACTTGGCCACCGTGTATACTACCGGGATGATACTGAATACTTGGCCACCGTGTGAACTACCGGGGTGATACTGGATACTTGGCCACCGTGTATACTACCGGGGTGATACTGGATACTTGGCCACCGTGTATACTACCGGGATGATACTGAATACTTGGCCACCGTGTGTACTACCGGGGTGATACTGGATACTTGGCCACCGTGTATACTACCGGGGTGATACTGAATACTTGGCCACCGTGTATACTACTGGGGTGATACTGGATACCTGGCCACCGTGTATACTACTGGGGTGATACTGAATACTTGGCCACCGTGTATACTACCGGGGTGATACTGAATACTTGGCCACCGTGTTCACTACTTGGGTGATACTGGATACTTGGCCACCGTGTATACTACTGGGGTGATACTGAATACTTGGGCACCGTGTATACTACCGGGGTGATACTGGATACTTGGCCACCGTGTATACTACCGGGGTGATACTGGATACTTGGCCACCGTGTATACTACCGGGATGATACTGAATACTTGGCCACCGTGTGTACTACCGGGGTGATACTGGATACTTGGCCACCGTGTATACTACTGGGGTGATACTGGATACTTGGCCACCGTGTATACTACCGGGGTGATACTGAATACTTGGCCACCGTGTATACTACCGGGGTGATACTGGATACTTGGCCACCGTGTATACTACCGGGGTGATACTGGATACTTTGCCACCGTGTATACTACCGGGATGATACTGAATACTTGGCCACCGTGTGTACTACCGGGGTGATACTGGATACTTGGCCACCGTGTATACTACTGGGGTGATACTGGATACTTGGCCACCGTGTATACTACCGGAGTGATACTGAATACTTGGCCACCGTGTATACTACCGGGGTGATACTGGATACTTGGCCACCGTGTATACTACTGGGGTGATACTGAATACTTGGCCACCGTGTATACTACTGGGGTGATACTGAATACTTGGGCACCGTGTATACTACCGGGGTGATACTGGATACTTGGCCACCGTGTATACTACCGGGGTGATACTGGATACTTGGCCACCGTGTATACTACCGGGATGATACTGAATACTTGGCCACCGTGTGTACTACCGGGGTGATACTGGATACTTGGCCACCGTGTATACTACTGGGGTGATACTGGATACTTGGCCACCGTGTATACTACCGGGGTGATACTGAATACTTGGCCACCGTGTATACTACTGGGGTGATACTGGATACTTGGCCACCGTGTATACTACTGGGGTGATACTGAATACTTGGGCACCGTGTATACTACCGGGGTGATACTGGATACTTGGCCACCGTGTATACTACCGGGGTGATACTGAATACTTGGCCACCGTGTATACTACCGGGGTGATACTGGATACTTGGCCACCGTGTATACTACCGGGGTGTTACTGAATACTTGGGCACCGTGTATACTACCGGGGTGATACTGGATACTTGGCCACCGTGTATACTACCGGGGTGATACTGAATACTTGGGCACCGTGTATACTACCGGGGTGATACTGGATACTTGGCCACCGTGTATACTACCGGGGTGATACTGGATACTTGGCCACCGTGTATACTACTGGGGTGATACTGAATACTTGGCCACCGTGTATACTACCGGGGTGATACTGAATACTTGGGCACCGTGTATACTACCGGGGTGATACTGGATACTTGGCCACCGTGTATACTACCGGGATGATACTGAATACTTGGCCACCGTGTGTACTACTGGGGTGATACTGGATACTTGGCCACCGTGTATACTACTGGGGTGATACTGGATACTTGGCCACCGTGTATACTACCGGGGTGATACTGGATACTTGGCCACCGTGTATACTACTGGGGTGATACTGGATACTTGGCCACCGTGTATACTACTGGGGTGATACTGGATACTTGGCCACCGTGTATACTACTGGGGTGATACTGAATACTTGGGCACCGTGTATACTACCGGGTGATACTGGATACTTGGCCACCGTGTATACTACCGGGGTGATACTGAATACTTGGCCACCGTGTATACTACCGGGGTGATACTGGATACTTGGCCACCGTGTATACTACCGGGGTGATACTGAATACTTGGCCACCGTGTATACTACCGGGGTGATACTGGATACTTGGCCACCGTGTATACTACCGGGGTGATACTGAATACTTGGCCACCGTGTATACTACCGGGGTGATACTGGATACTTGGCCACCGTGTATACTACTGGGGTGATACTGGATACTTGGCCACCGTGTATACTACTGGGGTGATACTGAATACTTGGCCACCGTGTTCACTACTTGGGTGATACTGAATACTTGGCCACCGTGTATACTACCGGGGTGATACTGGATACTTGGCCACCGTGTATACTACCGGGATGATACTGAATACTTGGCCACCGTGTGTACTACCGGGGTGATACTGGATACTTGGCCACCGTGTATACTACCGGGGTGATACTGAATACTTGGCCACCGTGTATACTACTGGGGTGATACTGGATAGCTGGCCACCGTGTATACTACCGGGGTGATACTGGATACTTGGCCACCGTGTATACTACCGGAGTGATACTGAATACTTGGCCACCGTGTATACTACCGGGGTGATACTGGATACTTGGCCACCGTGTATACTACTGGGGTGATACTGAATACTTGGCCACCGTGTATACTACTGGGGTGATACTGAATACTTGGGCACCGTGTATACTACCGGGGTGATACTGGATACTTGGCCACCGTGTATACTACCGGGATGATACTGAATACTTGGCCACCGTGTGTACTACCGGGGTGATACTGGATACTTGGCCACCGTGTATACTACCGGGGTGATACTGGATACTTGGCCACCGTGTATACTACCGGGATGATACTGAATACTTGGCCACCGTGTGTACTACCGGGGTGATACTGGATACTTGGCCACCGTGTATACTACCGGGGTGATACTGAATACTTGGCCACCGTGTATACTACTGGGGTGATACTGGATACCTGGCCACCGTGTATACTACTGGGGTGATACTGAATACTTGGCCACCGTGTATACTACCGGGGTGATACTGAATACTTGGCCACCGTGTTCACTACTTGGGTGATACTGGATACTTGGCCACCGTGTATACTACTGGGGTGATACTGAATACTTGGGCACCGTGTATACTACCGGGGTGATACTGGATACTTGGCCACCGTGTATACTACCGGGGTGATACTGGATACTTGGCCACCGTGTATACTACCGGGATGATACTGAATACTTGGCCACCGTGTGTACTACCGGGGTGATACTGGATACTTGGCCACCGTGTATACTACTGGGGTGATACTGGATACTTGGCCACCGTGTATACTACCGGGGTGATACTGAATACTTGGCCACCGTGTATACTACCGGGGTGATACTGAATACTTGGCCACCGTGTTCACTACTTGGGTGATACTGGATACTTGGCCACCGTGTATACTACTGGGGTGATACTGAATACTTGGGCACCGTGTATACTACCGGGGTGATACTGGATACTTGGCCACCGTGTATACTACCGGGGTGATACTGGATACTTGGCCACCGTGTATACTACCGGGATGATACTGAATACTTGGCCACCGTGTGTACTACCGGGGTGATACTGGATACTTGGCCACCTTGTATACTACTGGGATGATACTGAATACTTGGCCACCGTGTGTACTACCGGGGTGATACTGGATACTTGGCCACCTTGTATACTACTGGGGTGATACTGGATACTTGGCCACCGTGTATACTACCGGGGTGATACTGAATACTTGGCCACCGTGTATACTACTGGGGTGATACTGAATACTTGGCCACCGTGTATACTACCGGGGTGATACTGAATACTTGGCCACCGTGTTCACTACTTGGGTGATACTGAATACTTGGCCACCGTGTTCACTACTTGGGTGATACTGAATACTTGGCCACCGTGTATACTACCGGGGTGATACTGGATACTTGGCCACCGTGTATACTACCGGGATGATACTGGATACTTGGCCAACGTGTATACTACCGGGGTGATACTGGATACTTGGCCACCGTGTATACTACCGGGATGATACTGAATACTTGGCCACCGTGTATACTACTGGGGTGATACTGAATACTTGGCCACCGTGTATACTACCGGAGTGATACTGAATACTTGGCCACCGTGTATACTACCGGGGTGATACTGGATACTTGGCCACCGTGTATACTACCGGGGTGATACTGAATACTTGGCCACCGTGTATACTACCGGGGTGATACTGAATACTTGGCCACCGTGTATACTACCGGGTTGATACTGGATACTTGGCCACCGTGTATACTACTGGCCGGAATATCAGAACGGCGTGTTCATCAATATATCATAAATATACAATTGTTTTCTTTTAAATTGTGTTTTATCAATGTTTGTTTTCAGATACTGTATGTAGCTTTGAAACTGACTTATGTGGCTGGACTGCTTTAAATTTGACTCGAACACAGTATCCAACCGTGTTAGCTGCCAGGAGTGGACCAAAACAAGCCGAGGACGGCGGTAAGTACACAAGAGTGGCAAAACAATCAATAACATTCTCAAAAAATGTCTCCCAATTTGTTAATAAAGTTACAGCTTCTGTTCTTTTACAACAACAGTAGCACCCTCGATATCCAGGGGTTACGCTCACCCACGCTCTCTACACCCCTGGGATATGTCATGGCAAAACTGAAGGTCCCATGTATTCCACCTTGATGATGAGACAAGAAGACTGGTTCGAACCTTTGATGTACATCAAAAGAATGTCGTGGTCTCATAAGGCATAAGGGTAAAACAAGCTTTGAAGTCGGTTGCAGCTCCTTTGTAATCTTCAAAGGACAGGCATGCAACCTAGCGATTGTTTTTTTTTACCTGAGCGTGCATTCAGTTTTGCCATGACATATTCCAGGGTTATAGAGAGTGCAGGTGATCGCAACCCCTGGATATCGAGGATAGTGACAAGGCATGTAGCGAGCGTAGGTGATCGTTACCCCAGGTATCGAGGATGAAGCAGTAGGTGTTCAAACAGAAGGAATAATGAGGGAAGAGCACTCTATCGATCTAAATCTCAAATTAAATATATTGAAAATAGATATATACATCAAAAGAATCCAGTAAACTGTAAAATACGACCATTAGATAAGTATCTTGTGACAAAAACATGTAAGTATAAAGTGAATGAAAATATCATGTTTTGATATGTACATTTATTATACCATATTTTGCTAGATTTCTACGTGTATCTGGATACCCATAAACAGTCGACCGGCAGTCTCACCAGGAATGAGCTCATGGCTGGCTCTGCGGACACGTGCCTCCGCTTCTGGTACCACATGTTTGGGGAAACAATGGGAAGTCTGACTGTTTTCATTGACGATAACGAAGTGTGGTCCTTGTATGGAAATCAAAGCGACACGTGGCATTGTGCTGCCGTGAATATAGCCGAACTGCAGTCTAAGGTATATACTGTTATAGTACGTTAACACCTTTATGATCAACAAACCTGGTCCATGGTGCTGGTGATCTTTCTACACGTGGTCCATGGTGCTGGTGATCTTTCTATACCTGGTCCATGGTGCTAGTGATCTTTCTATACGTGGTCCATGGTGCTGATGATCTTTATATACCTGGTCCATGGTGCTAGTGATCTTTCTATACCTAGTCCATAGTGCTGGTGATATTTCTATACCTAGTCCATGGTGCTGATGATCTTTCTATACATGGTCCATGGTGCTGGTGATCTTTCTATACGTGGTCCATGGTGCTGATGATATTTCTACACGTGGTCCATGGTGCTTGTGATCTTTCTACACGTGGTCCGTGGTGCTAATGATCTTTCTATACCTGGTCCATGGTGCTGGTGATCTTTCTATACGTGGTCCATGGTGCTGATGATATTTCTACACGTGGTCCATGGTGCTTGTGATCTTTCTACACGTGGTCCGTGGTGCTAGTGATCTTTCTATACCTGGTCCATGGTGCTGGTGATATTTCTATACATGGTCCATGGTGCTAGTGATATTTCTATACTCGGTCCATGGTGCTTGTGATCTTTCTATACCTGGTCCATGGTGCTATTGATATTTCTATACCTGGTCCATGGTGCTAGTGATCTTTCTATACGTGGTCCATGGTGTTCGTGATCTTTCTATACCTGGTCCATGGTGGTGGTAATATTTCTATACCTAGTCCATGGTGCTTGTGATCTTTCTATACGTGGTCCATGGTGTTCGTGATCTTTCTATACCTAGTCCATGGTGCTAGTGATATTTCTATACGTGGTCCATGGTGCTGGTGATCTTTCTATACGTGGTCCATGGTGCTGGTGATCTTCCTATACGTGGTCCATGGTGCTGGTGATCTTTCTATACGTTGTCCATGGTGCTGGTGATCTTTCTATACCTGGTCCATGGTGCTGGTGATCTTTCTATACGTGGTCCATGGTGCTGGTGATCTTTCTATACCTGGTCCATGGTGCTGGTGAACTTTCTATACCTGGTCCATGGTGCTGGTGATCTTTCTATACGTGGTCCATGGTGCTGGTGATCTTCCTATACGTGGTCCATGGTTCTGGTGATCTTTCTATACGTGGTCCATGGTGCTGGTGATCTTTCTATACCTAGTCCATGGTGCTGGTGATCTTTCTATACGTGGTTCATGGTGCTGGTGATCTTTCTATACCTAGTCCATGGTGCTAGTGATATTTCTATACCTGGTCCATGGTTCTGGTGATCATTCTATACCTGGTCCATGGTGCTGGTGAACTTTCTATACGTGATCCATGGTGCTGGTGATCTTTCTATACCTAGTCCATGGTGCTGGTGATCTTTCTATACGTGGTTCATGGTGCTGGTGATCTTTCTATACCTAGTCCATGGTGCTAGTGATATTTCTATACGTGGTCCATGGTTCTGGTGATCATTCTATACCTGGTCCATGGTGCTGGTGAACTTTCTATACCTGGTCCATGGTGCTGGTGATCTTTCTATACGTGGTCCATGGTGCTGGTGATCTTCCTATACGTGGTCCATGGTGGTGGTGATCTTTCTATACGTGGTCCATGGTGCTGGTGATCTTTCTATACCTGGTCCATGGTTCTGGTGATCTTTCTATACGTGGTCCATGGTGCTGGTGATCTTTCTATACCTAGTCCATAGTGCTGGTGTTCTTTCTATACTTGGTCCATGGTGCTGGTGATCTTTCTATACGTGGTCCATGGTGCTGGTGATATTTCTATACCTGGTCCATGGTTCTGGTGATCTTTCTATACGTGGTTCATGGTGCTGGTGATCTTTCTATACCTGGTCCATGTTGCTGGTGAACTTTCTATACCTGGTCCATGGTTCTGGTGATCATTCTATACCTGGTCCATGGTGCTGGTGAACTTTCTATACCTGGTCCATGGTGCTGGTGATCTTTCTATACGTGGTCCATGGTGCTGGTGATCTTCCTATACGTGGTCCATGGTGGTGGTGATCTTTCTATACGTGGTCCATGGTGCTGGTGATCTTTCTATACCTGGTCCATGGTTCTGGTGATCTTTCTATACGTGGTCCATGGTGCTGGTGATCTTTCTATACCTAGTCCATAGTGCTGGTGTTCTATCTATACTTGGTCCATGGTGCTGGTGATCTTTCTATACGTGGTCCATGGTGCTGGTGATATTTCTATACCTGGTCCATGGTTCTGGTGATCTTTCTATACGTGGTTCATGGTGCTGGTGATCTTTCTATACCTGGTCCATGGTGCTGGTGAACTTTCTATACCTGGTCCATGGTGCTGGTGATCTTTCTATACGTGGTCCATGGTGCTGGTGATCTTCCTATACGTGGTCCATGGTGGTGGTAATATTTCTATACCTAGTCCATGGTGCTGGTGATCTTTCTATACCTGGTCCATGGTGCTGGTGATCTTTCTATACGTGGTTCATGGTGCTGGTGATCTTTCTATACCTAGTCCATGGTGCTAGTGATACTTCTATACATGGTCCATTGTGCTTGTGATCTTTCTATACGTGGTTCATGGTGCTGGTGATATTTCTATACGTGGTCCATGGTGCTGGTGATCTTTCTATACGTGGTTCATGGTGCTGGTGATCTTTCTATACCTAGTCCATGGTGCTAGTGATACTTCTATACCTGGTCCATGGTGCTGGTGATCTTTCTATACGTGGTCCATGGTGCTGGTGATCTTTCTATACCTAGTCCATGGTGCTAGTGATACTTCTATACCTGGTCCATGGTGCTGGTGATCTTTCTATATATAGTTCATAGTGCTGATGATCTTTCTATACGTTGTCCATGGTGCTGGTGATCTTTATATACCTAGTCCATGGTGCTGGTGATCTTTCTATACCTAGTCCATGGTGCTAGTGATACTTCTATACATGGTCCATTGTGCTTGTGATCTTTCTATACGTGGTCCATGGTGCTGGTAATATTTCTATACGTGGTCCATGGTTCTGGCGATATTTCTATACATGGTCCATGGTTCTGGTGATATTTCTATACATGGTCCATGGTTCTGGTGATCCTTCTATTCATGGTCCATGGTGCTGGTGATCTTTCTATACGTGGTCCATGGTGCTGATGATCTTTCTATACGTTGTCCATGGTGCTGGTGATCTTTATATACCTAGTCCATAGTGCTGGTGATCTTTCTATACGTGGTCCATGGTGCTAGTGATATTTCTATACATAGTCCATGGTGCTGATGATCTTTCTACACGTGGTCCATGGTGCTGGTGATTTCTATACGTGGTCCATGGTGCTGATGATCTTTCTATACGTGGTCCATGGTGCTGGTGATATTTCTATACATAGTCCATGGTGCTGATGATCTTTCTATACGTGGTCCATGGTGCTGGTGATCTTTCTATACGTGGTCCATGGTGCTGGTGATCTTTCTATACGTGGTCCATGGTTCTGGTGATATTTCTATACATGGTCCATGGTTCTGGTGATCCTTCTATTCATGGTCCATGGTGCTGGTGATCTTTCTATACATAGTCCATGGTGCTGATGATCTTTCTATACCTAGTCCATAGTGCTGGTGATCTTTCTATACGTGGTCCATGGTGCTGGTGATATTTCTATACATAGTCCATGGTGCTGATGATCTTTCTATACCTGGTCCATGGTGCTGGTGATCTTTCTATACATGGTCCATTGTGCTGGTGATCTTTTTATACGTGGTCCATGGTGCTATTGATATTTCTATACATGGTCCATGGTGCTGGTGATCCTTCTATTCATGGTCCATGGTGCTGGTGATCTTTCTATACGTTGTCCATGGTGCTGGTGATCTTTATATACCTAGTCCATAGTGCTGGTGATCTTTCTATACGTGGTCCATAGTGCTGGTGATCTTTCTATACGTGGTCCATGGTGCTGGTGATATTTCTATACATAGTCCATGGTGCTGATGATCTTTCTATACCTGGTCCATGGTGCTGGTGATCTTTCTATACATGGTCCATTGTGCTTGTGATCTTTCTATACGTTGTCCATGGTGCTTGTGATCTTTCTATACCTAGTCCATAGTGCTTGTGATCTTTCTATACATGGTCCATTGTGCTTGTGATCTTTCTATACGTGGTCCATGGTGCTGGTGATCTTTCTATACCTAGTCCATGGTGCTAGTGATACTTCTTTACGTGGTCCATTGTGCTTGTGATCTTTCTATACATGGTCCATGGTGCTGGTGATCTTTCTATACCTAGTCCATGGTGCTAGTGATACTTCTATACCTGGTCCATGGTGCTGGTGATCTTTCTATATATAGTTCATAGTGCTGATGATCTTTCTATACGTTGTCCATGGTGCTGGTGATCTTTATATACCTAGTCCATGGTGCTGGTGATCTTTCTATACCTAGTCCATGGTGCTAGTGATACTTCTATACATGGTCCATTGTGCTTGTGATCTTTCTATACGTGGTCCATGGTGCTGGTGATATTTCTATACATGGTCCATGGTTCTGGTGATATTTCTATACATGGTCCATGGTTCTGGTGATATTTCTATACATGGTCCATGGTTCTGGTGATCCTTCTATTCATGGTCCATGGTGCTGGTGATCTTTCTATACGTGGTCCATGGTGCTGATGATCTTTCTATACGTTGTCCATGGTGCTGGTGATCTTTATATACCTAGTCCATAGTGCTGGTGATCTTTCTATACGTGGTCCATGGTGCTAGTGATATTTCTATACATAGTCCATGGTGCTGATGATCTTTCTACACGTGGTCCATGGTGCTGGTGATTTCTATACGTGGTCCATGGTGCTGATGATCTTTCTATACGTGGTCCATGGTGCTGGTGATATTTCTATACATAGTCCATGGTGCTGATGATCTTTCTATACGTGGTCCATGGTGCTGGTGATCTTTCTATACGTGGTCCATGGTGCTGGTGATCTTTCTATACGTGGTCCATGGTTCTGGTGATATTTCTATACATGGTCCATGGTTCTGGTGATCCTTCTATTCATGGTCCATGGTGCTGGTGATCTTTCTATACATAGTCCATGGTGCTGATGATCTTTCTATACCTAGTCCATAGTGCTGGTGATCTTTCTATACGTGGTCCATGGTGCTGGTGATATTTCTATACATAGTCCATGGTGCTGATGATCTTTCTATACCTGGTCCATGGTGCTGGTGATCTTTCTATACATGGTCCATTGTGCTGGTGATCTTTTTATACGTGGTCCATGGTGCTATTGATATTTCTATACATGGTCCATGGTGCTGGTGATCCTTCTATTCATGGTCCATGGTGCTGGTGATCTTTCTATACGTTGTCCATGGTGCTGGTGATCTTTATATACCTAGTCCATAGTGCTGGTGATCTTTCTATACGTGGTCCATAGTGCTGGTGATCTTTCTATACGTGGTCCATGGTGCTGGTGATATTTCTATACATAGTCCATGGTGCTGATGATCTTTCTATACCTGGTCCATGGTGCTGGTGATCTTTCTATACATGGTCCATTGTGCTTGTGATCTTTCTATACGTTGTCCATGGTGCTTGTGATCTTTCTATACCTAGTCCATAGTGCTTGTGATCTTTCTATACATGGTCCATTGTGCTTGTGATCTTTCTATACGTGGTCCATGGTGCTGGTGATCTTTCTATACCTAGTCCATGGTGCTAGTGATACTTCTTTACGTGGTCCATTGTGCTTGTGATCTTTCTATACATGGTCCATTGTGCTTGTGATCTTTCTATACATGTTCCATTGTGCTAGTGATACTTCTATACATGGTCCATTGTGCTTGTGATCTTTCTATACATGGTCCATGGTGCTGGTGATACTTCTATACATGGTCCATTGTGCTGGTAATATTTCTATACCTAGTCCATAGTGCTTGTGATCTTTCTATACATGGTCCATTGTGCTTGTGATCTTTCTATACCTAGTCCATAGTGCTTGTGATCTTTCTATACGTGGTCCATGGTGCTAGTGATCTTTCTATACGTTGTCCATGGTGCTGGTGATCTTTATATACCTAGTCCATAGTGCTTGTGATCTTTCTATACATGGTCCATTGTGCTGGTGATCTTTCTATACGTGGTCCATGGTGCTGGTGATCTTTCTATACCTGGTCCATGGTGCTGGTGATCTTTCTATACCTGGTCCATGGTGCTGGTGATCTTTCTATACATAGTCCATAGTGCTGGTGATCTTTCTATACCTGGTCCATGGTGCTGGTGAACTTTCTATACATAGTCCATGGTGCTGGTGAACTTTCTATACATAGTCCATAGTGCTGGTGATCTTTCTATACGTGGTCCATGGTGCTAGTGATATTTCTATACCTAGTCCATGGTGCTGGTGATCTTTCTATACATGGTCCATGGTGGTGGTGATCTTTCTATACATGGTCCATGGTGCTGGTGATCTTTCTATACATGGTTCATGGTGCTGGTGATCTTTCTATACGTGGTCCATGGTGCTGGTAATATTTCTATACGTGGTCCATGGTTCTGTTGATCCTTCTATACATGGTCCATGGTGCTGGTGATATTTCTATACATGGTCCATTGTGCTTGTGATCTTTCTATACGTTGTCCATGGTGCTGGTGGTCTTTATATACCTAGTCCATGGTGCTGATGATCTTTCTACACGTGGTCCATGGTGCTGGTGATTTCTATACGTGGTCCATGGTGCTGATGATCTTTCTATACGTGGTCCATGGTGCTGGTGATATTTCTATACATAGTCCATGGTGCTGATGATCTTTCTATACGTGGTTCATGGTGCTGGTGATATTTCTATACGTGGTCCATGGTGCTGGTGATCTTTCTATACGTGGTTCATGGTGCTGGTGATCTTTCTATACCTAGTCCATGGTGCTAGTGATACTTCTATACCTGGTCCATGGTGCTGGTGATCTTTCTATACGTGGTCCATGGTGCTGGTGATCTTTCTATACCTAGTCCATGGTGCTAGTGATACTTCTATACCTGGTCCATGGTGCTGGTGATCTTTCTATATATAGTTCATAGTGCTGATGATCTTTCTATACGTTGTCCATGGTGCTGGTGATCTTTATATACCTAGTCCATGGTGCTGGTGATCTTTCTATACCTAGTCCATGGTGCTAGTGATACTTCTATACATGGTCCATTGTGCTTGTGATCTTTCTATACGTGGTCCATGGTGCTGGTAATATTTCTATACGTGGTCCATGGTTCTGGCGATATTTCTATACATGGTCCATGGTTCTGGTGATATTTCTATACATGGTCCATGGTTCTGGTGATCCTTCTATTCATGGTCCATGGTGCTGGTGATCTTTCTATACGTGGTCCATGGTGCTGATGATCTTTCTATACGTTGTCCATGGTGCTGGTGATCTTTATATACCTAGTCCATAGTGCTGGTGATCTTTCTATACGTGGTCCATGGTGCTAGTGATATTTCTATACATAGTCCATGGTGCTGATGATCTTTCTACACGTGGTCCATGGTGCTGGTGATTTCTATACGTGGTCCATGGTGCTGATGATCTTTCTATACGTGGTCCATGGTGCTGGTGATATTTCTATACATAGTCCATGGTGCTGATGATCTTTCTATACGTGGTCCATGGTGCTGGTGATCTTTCTATACGTGGTCCATGGTGCTGGTGATCTTTCTATACGTGGTCCATGGTTCTGGTGATATTTCTATACATGGTCCATGGTTCTGGTGATATTTCTATACATGGTCCATGGTTCTGGTGATCCTTCTATTCATGGTCCATGGTGCTGGTGATCTTTCTATACATAGTCCATGGTGCTGATGATCTTTCTATACCTAGTCCATAGTGCTGGTGATCTTTCTATACGTGGTCCATGGTGCTGGTGATATTTCTATACATAGTCCATGGTGCTGATGATCTTTCTATACCTGGTCCATGGTGCTGGTGATCTTTCTATACATGGTCCATTGTGCTGGTGATCTTTTTATACGTGGTCCATGGTGCTATTGATATTTCTATACATGGTCCATGGTGCTGGTGATCCTTCTATTCATGGTCCATGGTGCTGGTGATCTTTCTATACGTTGTCCATGGTGCTGGTGATCTTTATATACCTAGTCCATAGTGCTGGTGATCTTTCTATACGTGGTCCATAGTGCTGGTGATCTTTCTATACGTGGTCCATGGTGCTGGTGATATTTCTATACATAGTCCATGGTGCTGATGATCTTTCTATACCTGGTCCATGGTGCTGGTGATCTTTCTATACATGGTCCATTGTGCTTGTGATCTTTCTATACGTTGTCCATGGTGCTTGTGATCTTTCTATACCTAGTCCATAGTGCTTGTGATCTTTCTATACATGGTCCATTGTGCTTGTGATCTTTCTATACGTGGTCCATGGTGCTGGTGATCTTTCTATACCTAGTCCATGGTGCTAGTGATACTTCTTTACGTGGTCCATTGTGCTTGTGATCTTTCTATACATGGTCCATTGTGCTTGTGATCTTTCTATACATGTTCCATTGTGCTAGTGATACTTCTATACATGGTCCATTGTGCTTGTGATCTTTCTATACCTAGTCCATAGTGCTTGTGATCTTTCTATACGTGGTCCATGGTGCTGGTGATCTTTCTATACGTTGTCCATGGTGCTGGTGATCTTTATATACCTAGTCCATAGTGCTTGTGATCTTTCTATACATGGTCCATTGTGCTGGTGATCTTTCTATACGTGGTCCATGGTGCTGGTGATCTTTCTATACGTGGTCCATGGTGCTGGTGATCTTTCTATACCTGGTCCATGGTGCTGGTGATCTTTCTATACATAGTCCATAGTGCTGGTGATCTTTCTATACCTGGTCCATGGTGCTGGTGAACTTTCTATACATAGTCCATGGTGCTGGTGAACTTTCTATACATAGTCCATAGTGCTGGTGATCTTTCTATACGTGGTCCATGGTGCTAGTGATATTTCTATACCTAGTCCATGGTGCTGGTGATCTTTCTATACATGGTCCATGGTGGTGGTGATCTTTCTATACATGGTCCATGGTGCTGGTGATCTTTTTATACATGGTTCATGGTGCTGGTGATCTTTCTATACGTGGTCCATGGTGCTGGTAATATTTCTATACGTGGTCCATGGTTCTGTTGATCCTTCTATACATGGTCCATGGTGCTGGTGATATTTCTATACATGGTCCATTGTGCTTGTGATCTTTCTATACGTTGTCCATGGTGCTGGTGGTCTTTATATACCTAGTCCATAGTGCTCGTGATCTTTCTATACGTGGTCCATGGTGCTGGTGATCTTTCTATACCTAGTCCATGGTGCTGGTGATCTTTCTATACCTAGTCCATGGTGCTAGTGATATTTCTATACATGGTCCATTGTGCTTGTGATCTTTCTATACGTTGTCCATGGTGCTGGTGATCTTTCTATACCTGGTCCATGGTGCTGGTGATATTTCTATACGTGGTCCATGGTGGTGGTGATCTTTCTATACCTGGTCCATGGTGCTGGTGATCTTTCTATACGTGGTCCATGGTGCTGGTGATCTTTCTATACCTAGTCCATGGTGCTGGTGATCTTTCTATACGTGGTCCATGGTGCTGGTGATCTTCCTATACGTGGTCCATGGTTGTGGTAATATTTCTATACCTAGTCCATGGTGCTGATGATCTTTCTATACCTGGTCCATGGTGCTGGTGATCTTTCTATACGTGGTCCATGGTGCTGGTGATCTTTCTATACGTGGTCCAAGGTGCTGGTGATCTTTCTATACGTGGTCCATGGTGCTGGTGATATTTCTGTACGTGGTCCATGGTGCTGGTGATATTTCTATACGTTGTCCATGGTGCTGGTGGTCTTTATATACCTAGTCCATAGTGCTGGTGATCTACTATACGTGGTCCATGGTGCTAGTAATATTTCTATACGTGGTCCATGGTGCTGGTGATCTTTCTATACCTGGTCCATGGTGGTGGTAATATTTCTATACCTAGTCCATGGTGCTTGTGATCTTTCTATACGTGGTCCATAGTGCTGGTGTTCTTTCTACACGTGATCCATGGTGCTTGTGATCTTTATATACCTAGTCCATGGTACTGGTGATCTTTCTATACGTGATCCATGGTGCTGGTGATCTTTCTATACCTAGTCCATGGTGCTGGTGATCTTTCTATACCTGGTCCATGGTGCTGGTGATCTTTCTATACCTAGTCCATAGTGCTGGTGAACTTTCTATACGTGATCCATGGTGCTGGTGATCTTTCTATACGTGGTCCATGGTGCTGGTGATCTTTCTATACGTGGTCCATGGTGCTGGTGATCTTTCTATACATGGTCCATGGTGCTGGTGATCTTTCTATACCTAGTCCATAGTGCTGGTGATCTTTCTATACGTGATCCATGGTGCTGGTGATCTTTCTATACGTGATCCATGGTGCTGGTGATCTTTCTATACGTGATCCATGGTGCTGGTGATCTTTCTATACGTGGTCCATGGTGCTGGTGATCTTTCTATACCTAGTCCATAGTGCTGGTGATCTTTCTATACGTGGTCCATGGTGCTGGTGATCTTTCTATACCTAGTCCATAGTGCTGGTGATCTTTCTATACCTAGTCCATGGTGCTGGTGAACTTCCTATACGTGGTCCATAGTGCTGGTGATCTTTCTATACCTAGTCCATAGTGCTGGTGATCTTTCTATACGTGGTCCATGGTGCTGGTGATCTTTCTATACCTAGTCCATAGAGCTGGTGATCTTTCTATACCTAGTCCATGGTGCTGGTGAACTTCCTATACGTGGTCCATAGTGCTGGTGATCTTTCTATACCTAGTCCATAGTGCTGGTGATCTTTCTATACGTGGTCCATGGTGCTGGTGATCTTTCTATACCTAGTCCATAGTGCTGGTGATCTTTCTATACCTGGTCCATGGTGCTAGTGATCTTTCTATACGTGGTCCATGGTGCTGGTGATCTTTCTATAAATAGTCCATAGTGCTGGTGATCTTTCTATACGTGGTCCATGGTGCTGGTGATCTTTCTATACGTGATCCATGGTGCTGGTGATCTTTCTATACCTAGTCCATAGTGCTGGTGATCTTTCTATACGTGGTCCATGGTGCTGGTGATCTTTCTATACCTAGTCCATAGTGCTGGTAATCTTTCTATACCTAGTCCATGGTGCTGGTGAACTTCCTATACGTGGTCCATGGTGCTGGTGATCTTTCTATACATGGTCCATGGTGCTGGTGATCTTTCTATATATAGTCCATAGTGCTGGTGATCTTTCTATACGTGATCCATGGTGCTGGTGATCTTTCTATACGTGGTCCATGGTGCTGGTGATCTTTCTATACGTGGTCCATGGTGCTGGTGATCTTTCTATACGTGGTCCATGGTGCTGGTGATCTTTCTATACATGGTCCATGGTGCTGGTGATCTTTCTATATATAGTCCATAGTGCTGGTGATCTTTCTATATATAGTCCATAGTGCTGGTGATCTTTCTATACGTGGTCCATGGTGCTGGTGATCTTTCTATACATGGTCCATGGTGCTGGTGATCTTTCTATACGTGATCCATGGTGCTGGTGATCTTTCTATACGTTGTCCATGGTGCTGGTGATCTTTCTATACGTGGTCCATGGTGCTGGTGATCTTTCTATACCTGGTCCATGGTGCTGGTGATCTTTCTATACATGGTCCATGGTGCTGGTGATCTTTCTATATATAGTCCATAGTGCTGGTGATCTTTCTATACGTGATCCATGGTGCTGGTGATCTTTCTATACGTGGTCCATGGTGCTGGTGATATTTCTATACGTGGTCCATGGTGCTAGTGATCTTTCTATACGTGGTCCATGGTGCTGGTGATATTTCTGTACGTGGTCCATGGTGCTGGTGATATTTCTATACGTTGTCCATGGTGCTGGTGGTCTTTATATACCTAGTCCATAGTGCTGGTGATCTACTATACGTGGTCCATGGTGCTAGTAATATTTCTATACGTGGTCCATGGTGCTGGTGATCTTTCTATACCTGGTCCATGGTGGTGGTAATATTTCTATACCTAGTCCATGGTGCTTGTGATCTTTCTATACGTGGTCCATAGTGCTGGTGTTCTTTCTACACGTGATCCATGGTGCTTGTGATCTTTATATACCTAGTCCATGGTACTGGTGATCTTTCTATACGTGATCCATGGTGCTGGTGATCTTTCTATACCTAGTCCATGGTGCTGGTGATCTTTCTATACCTGGTCCATGGTGCTGGTGATCTTTCTATACCTAGTCCATAGTGCTGGTGAACTTTCTATACGTGATCCATGGTGCTGGTGATCTTTCTATACGTGGTCCATGGTGCTGGTGATCTTTCTATACGTGGTCCATGGTGCTGGTGATCTTTCTATACATGGTCCATGGTGCTGGTGATCTTTCTATACCTAGTCCATAGTGCTGGTGATCTTTCTATACGTGATCCATGGTGCTGGTGATCTTTCTATACGTGATCCATGGTGCTGGTGATCTTTCTATACGTGATCCATGGTGCTGGTGATCTTTCTATACGTGGTCCATGGTGCTGGTGATCTTTCTATACCTAGTCCATAGTGCTGGTGATCTTTCTATACGTGGTCCATGGTGCTGGTGATCTTTCTATACCTAGTCCATAGTGCTGGTGATCTTTCTATACCTAGTCCATGGTGCTGGTGAACTTCCTATACGTGGTCCATAGTGCTGGTGATCTTTCTATACCTAGTCCATAGTGCTGGTGATCTTTCTATACGTGGTCCATGGTGCTGGTGATCTTTCTATACCTAGTCCATAGAGCTGGTGATCTTTCTATACCTAGTCCATGGTGCTGGTGAACTTCCTATACGTGGTCCATAGTGCTGGTGATCTTTCTATACCTAGTCCATAGTGCTGGTGATCTTTCTATACGTGGTCCATGGTGCTGGTGATCTTTCTATACCTAGTCCATAGTGCTGGTGATCTTTCTATACCTGGTCCATGGTGCTAGTGATCTTTCTATACGTGGTCCATGGTGCTGGTGATCTTTCTATAAATAGTCCATAGTGCTGGTGATCTTTCTATACGTGGTCCATGGTGCTGGTGATCTTTCTATACGTGATCCATGGTGCTGGTGATCTTTCTATACCTAGTCCATAGTGCTGGTGATCTTTCTATACGTGGTCCATGGTGCTGGTGATCTTTCTATACCTAGTCCATAGTGCTGGTAATCTTTCTATACCTAGTCCATGGTGCTGGTGAACTTCCTATACGTGGTCCATGGTGCTGGTGATCTTTCTATACATGGTCCATGGTGCTGGTGATCTTTCTATATATAGTCCATAGTGCTGGTGATCTTTCTATACGTGATCCATGGTGCTGGTGATCTTTCTATACGTGGTCCATGGTGCTGGTGATCTTTCTATACGTGGTCCATGGTGCTGGTGATCTTTCTATACGTGGTCCATGGTGCTGGTGATCTTTCTATACATGGTCCATGGTGCTGGTGATCTTTCTATATATAGTCCATAGTGCTGGTGATCTTTCTATATATAGTCCATAGTGCTGGTGATCTTTCTATACGTGGTCCATGGTGCTGGTGATCTTTCTATACATGGTCCATGGTGCTGGTGATCTTTCTATACGTGATCCATGGTGCTGGTGATCTTTCTATACGTTGTCCATGGTGCTGGTGATCTTTCTATACGTGGTCCATGGTGCTGGTGATCTTTCTATACCTGGTCCATGGTGCTGGTGATCTTTCTATACATGGTCCATGGTGCTGGTGATCTTTCTATATATAGTCCATAGTGCTGGTGATCTTTCTATACGTGATCCATGGTGCTGGTGATCTTTCTATACGTGGTCCATGGTGCTGGTGATATTTCTATACGTGGTCCATGGTGCTAGTGATCTTTCTATACGTGGTCCATGGTGCTGGTGATCTTTCTATACCTAGTCCATAGTGCTGGTGATCTTTCTATACCTGGTCCATGGTGCTAGTGATCTTTCTATACGTGGTCCATGGTGCTGATGAACTTTCTATACCTGGTCCATGGTGCTGGTGATCTTTCTATACCTGGTCCATGGTGCTAGTGATCTTTCTATACGTGGTCCATGGTGCTGGTGATCTTTCTATACGTGGTCCATGGTGCTGGTGATCTTTCTTTACGTGGTCCATGGTGCTAGTGATCTTTCTATACGTGGTCCATGGTGCTGGTGATCTTTCTATACCTAGTCCATAGTGCTGGTGATCTTTCTATACCTGGTCCATGGTGCTAGTGATCTTTCTATACGTGGTCCATGGTGCTAGTGATCTTTCTATACGTGGTCCATGGTGCTGGTGATCTTTCTATACCTAGTCCATAGTGCTGGTGATCTTTCTATACCTGGTCCATGGTGCTAGTGATCTTTCTATACGTGGTCCATGGTGCTGATGAACTTTCTATACCTGGTCCATGGTGCTGGTGATCTTTCTATACCTGGTCCATGGTGCTAGTGATCTTTCTATACGTGGTCCATGGTGCTGGTGATCTTTCTATACGTGGTCCATGGTGCTGGTGATCTTTCTATACGTGGTCCATGGTGCTAGTGATCTTTCTATACGTGGTCCATGGTGCTGGTGATCTTTCTATACCTAGTCCATAGTGCTGGTGATCTTTCTATACCTGGTCCATGGTGCTAGTGATCTTTCTATACGTGGTCCATGGTGCTGATGAACTTTCTATACCTGGTCCATGGTGCTGGTGAACTTTCTATACCTGGTCCATGGTGCTAGTGATCTTTCTATACGTGGTCCATGGTGCTGGTGATCTTTCTATACGTGGTCCATGGTGCTGGTGATCTTTCTATACGTGGTCCATGGTGCTGGTGATCTTTCTATACGTGATCCATGGTGCTGGTGATCTTTCTATACGTGGTCCATGGTGCTGGTGATCTTTCTATACGTGGTCCATGGTGCTGGTGATCTTTCTATACGTGGTCCATGGTGCTGGTGATCTTTCTATACATGGTCCATGGTGCTGGTGATCTTTCTATATATAGTCCATAGTGCTGGTGATCTTTCTATATATAGTCCTTAGTGCTGGTGATCTTTCTATACGTGGTCCATGGTGCTGGTGATCTTTCTATACATGGTCCATGGTGCTGGTGATCTTTCTATACGTGATCCATGGTGCTGGTGATCTTTCTATACGTTGTCCATGGTGCTGGTGATCTTTCTATACGTGGTCCATGGTGCTGGTGATCTTTCTATACCTGGTCCATGGTGCTGGTGATCTTTCTATACATGGTCCATGGTGCTGGTGATCTTTCTATAAATAGTCCATAGTGCTGGTGATCTTTCTATACGTGATCCATGGTGCTGGTGATCTTTCTATACGTGGTCCATGGTGCTGGTGATATTTCTATACGTGGTCCATGGTGCTAGTGATCTTTCTATACGTGGTCCATGGTGCTGGTGATCTTTCTATACCTAGTCCATAGTGCTGGTGATCTTTCTATACCTGGTCCATGGTGCTAGTGATCTTTCTATACGTGGTCCATGGTGCTGATGAACTTTCTATACCTGGTCCATGGTGCTGGTGATCTTTCTATACCTGGTCCATGGTGCTAGTGATCTTTCTATACGTGGTCCATGGTGCTGGTGATCTTTCTATACGTGGTCCATGGTGCTGGTGATCTTTCTATACGTGGTCCATGGTGCTAGTGATCTTTCTATACGTGGTCCATGGTGCTGGTGATCTTTCTATACCTAGTCCATAGTGCTGGTGATCTTTCTATACCTGGTCCATGGTGCTAGTGATCTTTCTATACGTGGTCCATGGTGCTGATGAACTTTCTATACCTGGTCCATGGTGCTGGTGATCTTTCTATACCTGGTCCATGGTGCTAGTGATCTTTCTATACGTGGTCCATGGTGCTGGTGATCTTTCTATACGTGGTCCATGGTGCTGGTGATCTTTCTATACGTGGTCCATGGTGCTAGTGATCTTTCTATACGTGGTCCATGGTGCTGGTGATCTTTCTATACCTAGTCCATAGTGCTGGTGATCTTTCTATACCTGGTCCATGGTGCTAGTGATCTTTCTATACGTGGTCCATGGTGCTGATGAACTTTCTATACCTGGTCCATGGTGCTGGTGAACTTTCTATACCTGGTCCATGGTGCTAGTGATCTTTCTATACGTGGTCCATGGTGCTGGTGATCTTTCTATACGTTGTCCATGGTGCTGGTGATCTTTATATACCTAGTCCATAGTGCTTGTGATCTTCCTATACCTAGTCCATGGTGCTGGTGATCTTTCTATACGTGGTCCATGGTGCTGGTGATCTTTATATACCTAGTCCATAGTGCTGGTGATCTTCCTATACGTGGTCCATAGTGCTGGTGATCTTTCTATACGTGGTCCATGGTGCTGGTGATCTTTCTATACGTGGTCCATGGTGCTGGTGTTCTTTCTATACTTGGTCCATGGTGCTGGTGATCTTTCTATACGTGGTCCATGGTGCTGGTGATCTTTATATACCTAGTCCATAGTGCTTGTGATCTTCCTATACGTGGTCCATGGTGCTAGTGATCTTTCTATACGTGGTCCATGGTGCTGGTGATCTTTATATACCTAGTCCATAGTGCTGGTGATCTTCCTATACGTGGTCCATGGTGCTGGTGATCTTTCTATACGTGGTCCATGGTGCTGGTGATCTTTCTATACGTGGTCCATGGTGCTGGTGTTCTTTCTATACTTGGTCCATGGTGCTGGTGATCTTTCTATACGTGGTCCATGGTGCTGGTGATCTTTCTATACGTGGTCCATGGTGCTTGTGATCTTTCTATACCTAGTCCATGGTGCTGGTGATCTTTCTATACGTGATCCATGGTTCTGGTGATCTTTCTATACGTGGTCCATGGTGCTGGTGATATTTCTATACATGGTCCATGGTGCTGGTGATCTTTCTATACGTGGTCCATGGTGCTGGTGATATTTCTATACATGGTCCATGGTGCTGGTGATCTTTCTATACATGGTCCATGGTTCTGGTGATCTTTCTATACTTGGTCCATGGTGCTGGTGATCTTTCTATACATGGTCCATGGTGCTGGTGATCTTTCTATACGTGGTCCATGGTGCTGGTGATCTTTCTATACATGGTCCATGGTGCTGGTGATCTTTCTATACGTGGTCCATGGTGGTGGTAATATTTCTATACGTGGTCCATGGTGCTGGTGATATTTCTATACGTGGTCCATGGTGCTAGTGATCTTTCTATACGTGGTCCATGGTGCTGGTGATCTTTCTATACCTAGTCCATAGTGCTGGTGATCTTTCTATACCTGGTCCATGGTGCTAGTGATCTTTCTATACGTGGTCCATGGTGCTGATGAACTTTCTATACCTGGTCCATGGTGCTGGTGATCTTTCTATACCTGGTCCATGGTGCTAGTGATCTTTCTATACGTGGTCCATGGTGCTGGTGATCTTTCTATACGTGGTCCATGGTGCTGGTGATCTTTCTATACGTGGTCCATGGTGCTAGTGATCTTTCTATACGTGGTCCATGGTGCTGGTGATCTTTCTATACCTAGTCCATAGTGCTGGTGATCTTTCTATACCTGGTCCATGGTGCTAGTGATCTTTCTATACGTGGTCCATGGTGCTGATGAACTTTCTATACCTGGTCCATGGTGCTGGTGAACTTTCTATACCTGGTCCATGGTGCTAGTGATCTTTCTATACGTGGTCCATGGTGCTGGTGATCTTTCTATACGTTGTCCATGGTGCTGGTGATCTTTATATACCTAGTCCATAGTGCTTGTGATCTTCCTATACGTGGTCCATGGTGCTGGTGATCTTTCTATACGTGGTCCATGGTGCTGGTGATCTTTATATACCTAGTCCATAGTGCTGGTGATCTTCCTATACGTGGTCCATGGTGCTGGTGATCTTTCTATACGTGGTCCATGGTGCTGGTGATCTTTCTATACGTGGTCCATGGTGCTGGTGTTCTTTCTATACTTGGTCCATGGTGCTGGTGATCTTTCTATACGTGGTCCATGGTGCTGGTGATCTTTCTATACGTGGTCCATGGTGCTTGTGATCTTTCTATACCTAGTCCATGGTGCTGGTGATCTTTCTATACGTGATCCATGGTTCTGGTGATCTTTCTATACGTGGTCCATGGTGCTGGTGATATTTCTATACATGGTCCATGGTGCTGGTGATCTTTCTATACGTGGTCCATGGTGCTGGTGATATTTCTATACCTGGTCCATGGTGCTGGTGATCTTTCTATACATGGTCCATGGTGCTGGTGATCTTTCTATACGTGGTCCATGGTGCTGGTGATCTTTCTATACATGGTCCATGGTGCTGGTGATCTTTCTATACGTGGTCCATGGTGGTGGTAATATTTCTATACGTGGTCCATGGTGCTTGTGATCTTTCTATACCTAGTCCATGGTGCTGATGATCTTTCTATACCTGGTCCATGGTGCTGGTGATCTTTCTATACGTGGGCCGTGGTGCTGGTAATATTTCTATACGTGGTCCATCGTTCTGGTGATCTTTCTATACGTGGTCCATGGTGCTGGTGATCTGGTTGCTACATGCCTTACTAGTCTGTCTAACACAAGGAATAATCTTTCCGTCAATTACGACATTTATGTTGTCAGATATACATTTGTTCTTTCATCTTAAACAACAACATCATTCATGTACATGAATAAGTATGTTTAATGATATATATCTTATTTTATAAAAATTGCAAACTTTGCACTTAATACTACAAATGTGTTCTTTGTACATGCATACAAAGCTGGCAAAGAGGCGTTGTTTTCCATTGGTGCCAGGGTATATTTAACAAGAGGATAAAGGGAAACTAGCAAATAAGTATCCCTCAAGTTCTCTCTCAGAAAAAGCGATAATAAATCTTAATTATGAAAATTCCAGATAAGTCTAAGATATGAATAAAGGAAACAATTAAACCGCAGACCCTTGAAACGTACAAAAGATTCAGACCAAGTGTTTCGTAATTATCGTCTGTGTCATCGAGGTCACTCGCCATGTTAACTTAGGTCACATCGCAATTTCACGTCCTAAGAGTCAGAAATTGGGTATTTACAAATAAAACAGCAAGGCATACTAATGAGCATTTTCAAAAATGTCTACTTTGAATTCATTTCATACAAAGATACAGAAATTCCCCAAAAACAAAGATGTCGATCAAATAATTTGCCCATAGTCTTCAGCTACAAATGTACCTGCATTATGTTATGCATTATGTTTGTTTGTCAGCAGACGACATCTATTACAAACATCTCATGTTCATAGCAAACCCAAGAATAACAAATCATTACAAGTTGTAAACACCATAGGTTGTTAAAGCAGAGGTGTTACTCTCACGAAAAGGAAAGTTCACTATCAGAAAAACGAAGCCTTCAAGTTAAATTATAAGGCTTAATAGAAAGCTGTCCATGTTGATCATATTGTAGGCCCGAGAGACTGTTGTGTCCTTGATTTCAAGTTCACTAGGATTCAATTTGTAAAAATATAACTGAAAGGCAGACTTTGTATTTCCTGTTCCAATAAGTTCCTTGATATCAGCCTCGTATGATAACATAAACATGTCACCTCCTCTTAGATGTTTTATCTGTACATTGGCCCTGTTGATAAACGTTCATTGGTTATTAGGTTGTATGTTGGTTTTTTATTTTCATATTTTCAGATATCATTTGAAGCTATCATGGGACGCGACATATACAGTATAATAGCCCTGGATAATATTGAAGCTTTAAAAACCGAATGCATCCAAGAAAGTAAGTTTGTATTACAGCTAATATGTGGTAGATATTGTCTTATAAATTCTAGTTTTCAATTAGCTCTTCGAATGCTTTCAATAATTCATTGTACATTTCATTAGTTTTGTGATATTTTGTCGCGTCTTTGATATATCGACCATTTTGTAAATAAACATGTATATGTAGTATAGGATGACAGACTAAGCCTCCGCATGAACAGACCAATAGGAGTACAGTATTGTAGTAGATGTCAGACCAATAGGAGTACAGTATTGTAGGAGATGTCAGACCAATAGGAGTACAGTATTGTAGGAGATGTCAGACCAATAGGAGTACTGTATTGTAGGAGATGTCGGACCAATAGGAGTACAGTATTGTAGTAGATGTCAGACCAATAGGAGTACAGTATTGTAGGAGATGTCAGACCAATAGGAGTACAGTATTGTAGTAGATGTCAGACCAATAGGAGTACAGTATTGTAGTAGATGTCGGACCAATAGGAGTACAGTTTTGTAGTAGATGTCAGACCAATAGGAGTACAGTATTGTAGTAGAAGTCCGACCAATAGGAGTACAGTATTGTAGGAGATGTCGGACCAATAGGAATACAGTATTGTAGTAGATGTCAGACCAATAGGAGTACAGTATTCTAGGAGATGTCAGACCAATAGGAGTACAGTATTGTAGGAGATGTCAGACCAATAGGAGTACAGTATTGTAGGAGATGTCAGACCAATAGGAGTACAGTATTGTAGGAGATGTCAGACCAATAGGAGTACAGTATTCTAGGAGATGTCAGACCAATAGGAATACAGTATTGTAGTAGATGTCAGACCAATAGGAGTACAGTATTGTAGGAGATGTCAGACCAATAGGAGTACAGTATTGTAGGTGATGTCAGACCAATAGCAGTACAGTATTGTTGGAGATGTCGGACCAATAGGAGTACAGTATTGTAGTAGATGTCAGACCAATAGGAATACAGTATTGTAGTAGAAGTCCGACCAATAGGAGTACAGTATTATAGGAGATGTCGGACCAATAGGAGTACGGTATTGTAGGAGATGTCGTACCAATAGGAGTACAGTATTGTAGTAGATGTCAGACCAATAGGAATACAGTATTGTAGTAGATGTCGGACCAATAGGAGTACAGTATTGTAGGAGATGTCGGACCAATATGAGTACAGTATTGTAGGAGATGTCAGACCAATAGGAGTACAGTATTGTAGTAGATGTCAGACCAACAGGAGTACAGTATTGTAGTAGAAGTCCGACCAATAGGAGTACAGTATTATAGGAGATGTCGGACCAATAGGAGTACGGTATTGTAGGAGATGTCGTACCAATAGGAGTACAGTATTGTAGGAGATGTCTGACCAATAGGAGTACAGTATTGTAGGAAATGTCAGACCAATAGGAGTACAGTATTGTAGTAGAAGTCCGACCAATAGGAGTACAGTATTATAGGAGATGTTAGACCAATAGGAGTACAGTATTGTAGGAGATGTCTGACCAATAGGAGTACAGTATTGTAGGAGATGTCAGACCAATAGGAGTACAGTATTGTAGTAGAAGTCCGACCAATAGGAGTACAGTATTATAGGAGATGTCAGAAAAATAGGAGTACAGTATTGTAGTAGAAGTCCGACCAATAGGAGTACAGTATTATAGGAGATGTCACACCAATAGGAGTACAGTACTGTAGGAGATGTCAGACAAATAGGAGTACAGTATTGTAGGAGATGGCTGACCAATAGGAGTACAGTATTGTAGGAGATGTCACACCAATAGAAGTACAGTACTGTAGTAGAAGTCCGACCAATAGGAGTACAGTATTGTAGTAGATGTCGGACCAATAGGAGTACAGTATTGTAGTAGATGTCGGACCAATAGGAGTACAGTATTGTAGGAGATGTCGGACCAATAGGAGTACAGTATTGTAGTAGATGTCGGACCAATAGGAGTACAGTATTGTAGGAGATGTCGGACCAATAGAAGTACAGTATTGTAGGAGATGTCAGACCAGTAGGAGTACAGTATTGTAGTAGAAGTCCGACCAATAGGAGTACATTATTGTAGGAGATGTCAGACCAATAGGAGTACTGTATTGTAGGTGATGTCGGACCAATAGGAGTACAGTATTGTAGGAGATGTCAGACCAATAGGAGTACAGTATTGTAGTAGAAGTCCGACCAATAGGAGTACATTATTGTAGGAGATGTCGGACCAATATGAGTACAGTATTGTAGGAGATGTCAGACCAATAGGAGTACAGTATTGTAGGAGATGTCAGACCAATAGGAGTACAGTATTGTAGTAGAAGTCCGACCAATAGGAGTACATTATTGTAGGAGATGTCAGACCAATAGGAGTACTGTATTGTAGGTGATGTCGGACCAATAGGAGTACAGTATTGTAGTAGATGTCAGACCAATAGGAGTACAGTATTGTAGGAGATGGCTGACCAATAGGAGTACAGTATTGTAGGAGATGTCACACCAATAGAAGTACAGTACTGTAGGAGATGTCGGACCAATAGGAGTACAGTATTGTAGGAGATGTCGGACCAATAGGAGTACAGTATTGTAGGAGATGTCGGACCAATAGGAGTACAGTATTATAGGAGATGTCGGACCAATAGGAGTACGGTATTGTAGGAGATGTCGTACCAATAGGAGTACAGTATTGTAGTAGATGTCAGACCAATAGGAATACAGTATTGTAGTAGATGTCGGACCAATAGGAGTACAGTATTGTAGGAGATGTCGGACCAATATGAGTACAGTATTGTAGGAGATGTCAGACCAATAGGAGTACAGTATTGTAGTAGATGTCAGACCAACAGGAGTACAGTATTGTAGTAGAAGTCCGACCAATAGGAGTACAGTATTATAGGAGATGTCGGACCAATAGGAGTACGGTATTGTAGGAGATGTCGTACCAATAGGAGTACAGTATTGTAGGAGATGTCTGACCAATAGGAGTACAGTATTGTAGGAAATGTCAGACCAATAGGAGTACAGTATTGTAGTAGAAGTCCGACCAATAGGAGTACAGTATTATAGGAGATGTTAGACCAATAGGAGTACAGTATTGTAGGAGATGTCTGACCAATAGGAGTACAGTATTGTAGGAGATGTCAGACCAATAGGAGTACAGTATTGTAGTAGAAGTCCGACCAATAGGAGTACAGTATTATAGGAGATGTCAGAAAAATAGGAGTACAGTATTGTAGTAGAAGTCCGACCAATAGGAGTACAGTATTATAGGAGATGTCACACCAATAGGAGTACAGTACTGTAGGAGATGTCAGACAAATAGGAGTACAGTATTGTAGGAGATGGCTGACCAATAGGAGTACAGTATTGTAGGAGATGTCACACCAATAGAAGTACAGTACTGTAGTAGAAGTCCGACCAATAGGAGTACAGTATTGTAGTAGATGTCGGACCAATAGGAGTACAGTATTGTAGTAGATGTCGGACCAATAGGAGTACAGTATTGTAGGAGATGTCGGACCAATAGGAGTACAGTATTGTAGTAGATGTCGGACCAATAGGAGTACAGTATTGTAGGAGATGTCGGACCAATAGAAGTACAGTATTGTAGGAGATGTCAGACCAGTAGGAGTACAGTATTGTAGTAGAAGTCCGACCAATAGGAGTACATTATTGTAGGAGATGTCAGACCAATAGGAGTACTGTATTGTAGGTGATGTCGGACCAATAGGAGTACAGTATTGTAGGAGATGTCAGACCAATAGGAGTACAGTATTGTAGTAGAAGTCCGACCAATAGGAGTACATTATTGTAGGAGATGTCGGACCAATATGAGTACAGTATTGTAGGAGATGTCAGACCAATAGGAGTACAGTATTGTAGGAGATGTCAGACCAATAGGAGTACAGTATTGTAGGAGATGTCAGACCAATAGGAGTACAGTATTCTAGGAGATGTCGGACCAATATGAGTACAGTATTGTAGTAGAAGTCCGACCAATAGGAGTACATTATTGTAGGAGATGTCAGACCAATAGGAGTACTGTATTGTAGGTGATGTCGGACCAATAGGAGTACAGTATTGTAGTAGATGTCAGACCAATAGGAGTACAGTATTGTAGGAGATGGCTGACCAATAGGAGTACAGTATTGTAGGAGATGTCACACCAATAGAAGTACAGTACTGTAGGAGATGTCGGACCAATAGGAGTACAGTATTGTAGGAGATGTCGGACCAATAGGAGTACAGTATTGTAGGAGATGTCGGACCAATAGGAGTACAGTATTGTAGGAGATGTCGGACCAATAGGAGTACAGTACTGAAGGAGATGTCGGACCAATAGGAGTACAGTTTTGTTGGGGATGTCACACAAATAGGAGTACAGTATTGTAGGAGATGTCGGACCAATAGGAGTACAGTATTGTTGGAGATGTCACACCAATAGAAGTACAGTATTGTAGGAGATGTGAGACCAATAGGAGTACAGTATCGTAGGAGATGTCAGACCAATAGGAGTACAGTATTGTTGGAGATGTCACACCAATAGGAGTACTGTATTGTAGGAGATGTCGGACCAATAGGAGTACAGTTTTGTAGGAGATGTCAGACCAATAGGAGTACAGTATTGTAGGAGATGTCAGACCAACAGGAGTACAGTATTGTAGGAGATGCCAGACCAATAGGAGTACAGTATTGTAGTAGATGTCGGACCAATAGGAGTACATTTTTGTAGTAGATGTCAGACCAATAGGAGTACAGTATTGTAGGAGATGTCGGACCAATATGAGTACAGTATTGTAGGAGATATCGGACCAATAGGAGTACAGTATTGTAGTAGATGTCGGACCAATAGGAGTACAGTATTGTAGGAGATGTCAGACCAATATGAGTACAGTATTGTAGTAGATGTCGGACCAATAGGAGTACAGTATTGTAGGAGATGTCGGACCAATAGGAGTACAGTATTGTTGGAGATGTCGGACCAATAGGAGTACAGTATTGTAGGAGATGTCGGACCAATATGAGTACAGTATTGTAGGTGATGTCAGACCAATTGTAGTACAGTATTGTAGTAGATGTCGGACCAATAGGAGTACAGTATTGTAGTAGATGTCAGACCTATAGGAGTACAGTACTGTAGGAGATGTCGGACCAATAGGAGTACGGTATTGTAGTAGATGCCAGACCAATAGGAGTACAGTATTGTAGTAGAAGTCAGACCAATAGCAGTACAGTATTGTTGGAGATGTCGGACCAATAGGAGTACAGTATTGTAGGAGATGTCAGACCAATAGGAGTACAGTATTGTAGGAGATGTCGGACCAATAGGAGTACAGTATTGTAGTAGATGTCGGACCAATAGGAGTACAGTATTGTAGGAGATGTCAGACCAATAGGAGTACAGTATTGTAGGAGATGTCAGACCAATAGGAGTACAGTATTGTAGGAGATGTCGGACCAATATGAGTACAGTATTGTAGTAGATGTCAGACCAATAGGAGTACAGTATTGTAGGAGATGTCGGACCAATAGGAGTACAGTATTGTAGTAGATGTCAGACCAATAGGAGTACAGTATTGTAGTAGATGTCGGACCAATAGGAGTACAGTATTGTAGTAGAAGTCCGACCAATAGGAGTACAGTATTATAGGAGATGTCGGACCAATTGGAGTACGGTATTGTAGGAGATGTCGGACCAATAGGAGTACAGTATTGTAGGAGATGTCTGACCAATAGGAGTACAGTATTGTAGGAGATGTCAGACCAATAGGAGTACTGTATTGTAGGTGATGTCGGACCAATAGGAGTACAGTATTGTAGGAGATGTCAGACCAATAGGAGTACAGTATTGTAGTAGAAGTCCGACCAATAGGAGTACATTATTGTAGGAGATGTCGGACCAATATGAGTACAGTATTGTAGGAGATGTCAGACCAATAGGAGTACAGTATTGTAGGAGATGTCAGACCAATAGGAGTACAGTATTGTAGGAGATGTCAGACCAATAGGAGTACAGTATTCTAGGAGATGTCGGACCAATATGAGTACAGTATTGTAGTAGAAGTCCGACCAATAGGAGTACATTATTGTAGGAGATGTCAGACCAATAGGAGTACTGTATTGTAGGTGATGTCGGACCAATAGGAGTACAGTATTGTAGTAGATGTCAGACCAATAGGAGTACAGTATTGTAGGAGATGGCTGACCAATAGGAGTACAGTATTGTAGGAGATGTCACACCAATAGAAGTACAGTACTGTAGGAGATGTCGGACCAATAGGAGTACAGTATTGTAGGAGATGTCGGACCAATAGGAGTACAGTATTGTAGGAGATGTCGGACCAATAGGAGTACAGTATTGTAGGAGATGTCGGACCAATAGGAGTACAGTACTGAAGGAGATGTCGGACCAATAGGAGTACAGTTTTGTTGGGGATGTCACACAAATAGGAGTACAGTATTGTAGGAGATGTCGGACCAATAGGAGTACAGTATTGTTGGAGATGTCACACCAATAGAAGTACAGTATTGTAGGAGATGTGAGACCAATAGGAGTACAGTATCGTAGGAGATGTCAGACCAATAGGAGTACAGTATTGTTGGAGATGTCACACCAATAGGAGTACTGTATTGTAGGAGATGTCGGACCAATAGGAGTACAGTTTTGTAGGAGATGTCAGACCAATAGGAGTACAGTATTGTAGGAGATGTCAGACCAACAGGAGTACAGTATTGTAGGAGATGCCAGACCAATAGGAGTACAGTATTGTAGTAGATGTCGGACCAATAGGAGTACATTTTTGTAGTAGATGTCAGACCAATAGGAGTACAGTATTGTAGGAGATGTCGGACCAATATGAGTACAGTATTGTAGGAGATATCGGACCAATAGGAGTACAGTATTGTAGTAGATGTCGGACCAATAGGAGTACAGTATTGTAGGAGATGTCAGACCAATATGAGTACAGTATTGTAGTAGATGTCGGACCAATAGGAGTACAGTATTGTAGGAGATGTCGGACCAATAGGAGTACAGTATTGTTGGAGATGTCGGACCAATAGGAGTACAGTATTGTAGGAGATGTCGGACCAATATGAGTACAGTATTGTAGGTGATGTCAGACCAATTGTAGTACAGTATTGTAGTAGATGTCGGACCAATAGGAGTACAGTATTGTAGTAGATGTCAGACCTATAGGAGTACAGTACTGTAGGAGATGTCGGACCAATAGGAGTACGGTATTGTAGTAGATGCCAGACCAATAGGAGTACAGTATTGTAGTAGAAGTCAGACCAATAGCAGTACAGTATTGTTGGAGATGTCGGACCAATAGGAGTACAGTATTGTAGGAGATGTCAGACCAATAGGAGTACAGTATTGTAGGAGATGTCGGACCAATAGGAGTACAGTATTGTAGTAGATGTCGGACCAATAGGAGTACAGTATTGTAGGAGATGTCAGACCAATAGGAGTACAGTATTGTAGGAGATGTCAGACCAATAGGAGTACAGTATTGTAGGAGATGTCGGACCAATATGAGTACAGTATTGTAGTAGATGTCAGACCAATAGGAGTACAGTATTGTAGGAGATGTCGGACCAATAGGAGTACAGTATTGTAGTAGATGTCAGACCAATAGGAGTACAGTATTGTAGTAGATGTCGGACCAATAGGAGTACAGTATTGTAGTAGAAGTCCGACCAATAGGAGTACAGTATTATAGGAGATGTCGGACCAATTGGAGTACGGTATTGTAGGAGATGTCGGACCAATAGGAGTACAGTATTGTAGGAGATGTCTGACCAATAGGAGTACAGTATTGTAGGAAATGTCAGACCAATAGGAGTACAGTATTGTAGTAGAAGTCCGACCAATAGGAGTACATTATTGTAGGAGATGTCAGACCAATAGGAGTACTGTATTATAGTAGATGTTAGACCAATAGGAGTACAGTATTGTAGGAGATGTCTGACCAATAGGAGTACAGTATTGTAGGAGATGTCAGACCAATAGGAGTACAGTATTGTAGTAGATGTCAGACAAATAGGAGTACAGTATTGTAGGAGATGGCTGACCAATAGGAGTACAGTATTGTAGGAGATGTCACACCAATAGAAGTACAGTACTGTAGTAGAAGTCCGACCAATAGGAGTACATTATTGTAGGAGATGTCGGACCAATAGGAGTACAGTATTGTAGTAGATGTCGGACCTAGGGAGTACAGTATTGTAGTAGATGTCGGACCTAGGGAGTACAGTATTGTAGGAGATGTCGGACCAGTAGGAGTACAGTATTGTAGTAGAAGTCCGACCAATAGGAGTACAGTATTGTAGTAGATGTCGGACCTAGGGAGTACAGTATTGTAGGAGATGTCGGACCAGTAGGAGTACAGTATTGTAGTAGAAGTCCGACCAATAGGAGTACAGTATTGTAGGAGATGTCAAACCAGTAGGAGTACAGTATTGTAGGAGATGTCAGACCAATAGGAGTACTGTATTGTAGTAGAAGTCCGACCAATAGGAGTACATTATTGTAGGAGATGTCAGACCAATAGGAGTACTGTATTGTAGGTGATGTCGGACCAATAGGAGTACAGTATTGTAGGAGATGTCAGACCAATAGGAGTACAGTATTGTAGTAGAAGTCCGACCAATAGGAGTACATTATTGTAGGAGATGTCGGACCAATATGAGTACAGTATTGTAGGAGATGTCAGACCAATAGGAGTACAGTATTGTAGGAGATGTCAGACCAATAGGAGTACAGTATTGTAGTAGAAGTCCGACCAATAGGAGTACATTATTGTAGGAGATGTCAGACCAATAGGAGTACTGTATTGTAGGTGATGTCGGACCAATAGGAGTACAGTATTGTAGTAGATGTCAGACCAATAGGAGTACAGTATTGTAGGAGATGGCTGACCAATAGGAGTACAGTATTGTAGGAGATGTCACACCAATAGAAGTACAGTACTGTAGGAGATGTCGGACCAATAGGAGTACAGTATTGTAGGAGATGTCGGACCAATAGGAGTACAGTATTGTAGGAGATGCCGGACCAATAGGAGTACAGTATTGTAGGAGATGTCGGACCAATAGGAGTACAGTACTGTAGGAGATGTCGGACCAATAGGAGTACAGTTTTGTTGGGGATGTCACACAAATAGGAGTACAGTATTGTAGGAGATGTCGGACCAATAGGAGTACAGTATTGTTGGAGATGTCACACCAATAGAAGTACAGTATTGTAGGAGATGTCAGACCAATAGGAGTACAGTATCGTAGGAGATGTCAGACCAATAGGAGTACAGTATTGTTGGAGATGTCACACCAATAGGAGTACTGTATTGTAGGAGATGTCGGACCAATAGGAGTACAGTATTGTAGGAGATGTCAGACCAATAGGAGTACAGTATTGTAGGAGATGTCAGACCAACAGGAGTACAGTATTGTAGGAGATGTCAGACCAATAGGAGTACAGTATTGTAGTAGATGTCGGACCAATAGGAGTACAGTATTGTAGGAGATGTCGGACCAATATGAGTACAGTATTGTAGGAGATATCGGACCAATAGGAGTACAGTATTGTAGTAGATGTCGGACCAATAGGAGTACAGTATTGTAGGAGATGTCAGACCAATATGAGTACAGTATTGTAGTAGATGTCGGACCAATAGGAGTACAGTATTGTAGGAGATGTCAGACCAATAGGAGTACAGTATTGTAGTAGATGTCAGACCAATAGGAGTACAGTATTGTAGTAGATGTCAGACCAATAGGAGTACAGTATTGTAGGAGATGTCGGACCAATAGGAATACAGTATTGTAGTAGATGTTAGACCAATAGGAGTACAGTATTGTAGGAGATGGCTGACCAATAGGAGTACAGTATTGTAGGAGATGTCGGACCAATAGGAGTACAGTATTGTTGGAGATGTCGGACCAATAGGAGTACAGTATTGTAGGAGATGTCGGACCAATATGAGTACAGTATTGTAGGTGATGTCAGACCAATTGTAGTACAGTATTGTAGGAGATGTCAGATCAATAGGAGTACAGTATTGTAGTAGATGTCGGACCAATTGTAGTACAGTATTGTAGGTGATGTCGGACCAATAGGAGTACAGTATTGTAGTAGATGTCGGACCAATAGGAGTACAGTATTGTAGTAGATGTCAGACCTATAGGAGTACAGTATTGTAGTAGAAGTCAGACCAATAGCAGTACAGTATTGTTGGAGATGTCGGACCAATAGGAGTACAGTATCGTAGGAGATGTCAGACCTATAGGAGTACAGTATTGTAGGAGATGTCGGACCAATAGGAGTACAGTATTGTAGGAGATGTCAGACCAATAGGAGTACAGTATTGTAGGAGATGTCGGACCAATAGGAGTACAGTATTGTAGGAGATGTCGGACCAATAGGAGTACAGTATTGTAGTAGATGTCAGACCAATAGCAGTACAGTATTGTAGGAGATATCAGACCAATAGGAGTACAGTATTGTAGGAGATGTCAGACCAATAGGAGTACAGTATTGTAGGAGATGTCAGACCAATAGGAGTACAGTATTGTAGGAGATGTCAGACCAATAGGAGTACAGTATTGTAGGAGATGTCAGACCAATAGGAGTACAGTATTGTAGGAGATGTCAGACCAATAGGAGTACAGTATTCTAGGAGATGTCAGACCAATAGGAGTACAGTATTGTAGGAGATGTCGGACCAATAGGAGTACAGTATTGTAGGTGATATTGGACCAATAGTAGTATAGTATTGTAGGTGATATCGGACCAATAAGAGTACAGTATTGTAGGAGATGTCGGACCAATAGGAGTACAGTATTGTAGGAGATGTCAGACCAATAGGAGTACAGTATTGTAGGAGATGTCACACCAATAGAAGTACAGTACTGTAGGAGATGTCACACCAATAGGATTACAGTACTGTAGGAGATGTCACACCAATAGAAGTACAGTACTGTAGGAGATGTCACACCAATAGGATTACAGTACTGTAGGAGATGTCGGACCAATAGGAGTACAGTATTGTAGGAGATGTCACACCAATAGAAGTACAGTACTGTAGGAGATGTCACACCAATAGGATTACAGTACTGTAGGAGATGTCGGACCAATAGGAGTACAGTTTTGTTGGAGATGTCACACCAATAGGAGTACAGTATTGTAGGAGATGTCGGACCAATAGGAGTACAGTATTGTTGGAGATGTCACACCAATAGAAGTACAGTACTGTAGGAGATGTCACACCAATAGGAGTACAGTACTGTAGGAGATGTCGGACCAATAGGAGTACAGTATTGTAAGAGATGTCAGACCAATAGAAGTACAGTATTGTAGGAGATGTCGGACCGATAGGAGTACAGTATTGTAGGAGATGTCGGACCAATAGGAGTACAGTATTCTAGGAGATGTCAGACCAATAGGAGTACAGTATTGTAGGAGATGTCAGACCAATAGGAGTACATTTTTGTAGTAGATGTCAGACCAATAGGAGTACAGTATTGTAGGAGATGTCGGACCAATATGAGTACAGTATTGTAGGAGATGTCGGACCAATAGGAGTACAGTATTGTAGTAGATGTCGGACCAATAGGAGTACAGTATTGTAGGAGATGTCGGACCAATAGGAGTACAGTATTGTTGGAAATGTCGGACCAATAGGAGTACAGTATTGTAGGAGATGTCAGACCAATAGGAGTACAGTATTGTAGGTGATGTCAGACCAATAGTAGTACAGTATTGTAGGAGATGTCAGACCAATAGGAGTACAGTATTGTAGGAGATGTCAGACCAATAGGAGTACAGTATTGTAGGAGATGTCAGACCAATAGGAGTACAGTATTCTAGGAGATGTCAGACCAATAGGAGTACAGTATTGTAGGAGATGTCGGACCAATAGGAGTACAGTATTGTAGGTGATATTGGACCAATAGTAGTATAGTATTGTAGGTGATATCGGACCAATAGGAGTACAGTATTGTAGGAGATGTCGGACCAATAGGAGTACAGTATTATAGGAGATGTCGGACCAATAGGAGTACAGTATTGTAGGAGATGTCTGACCAATAGGAGTACAGTATTGTAGGAGATGTCACACCAATAGAAGTACAGTACTGTAGGAGATGTCACACCAATAGGAGTACAGTACTGTAGGAGATGTCGGACCAATAGGAGTACAGTTTTGTTGGAGATGTCACACCAATAGGAGTACAGTATTGTAGGAGATGTCGGACCAATAGGAGTACAGTATTGTTGGAGATGTCACACCAATAGAAGTACAGTACTGTAGGAGATGTCACACCAATAGGAGTACAGTACTGTAGGAGATGTCGGACCAATAGGAGTACAGTTTTGTTGGAGATGTCACACCAATAGGAGTACAGTATTGTAGGAGATGTCAGACCAATAGAACTACAGTATTGTAGGAGATGTCGGACCAATAGGAGTACAGTATTGTAGGAGATGTCGGACCAATAGGAGTACAGTATTCTAGGAGATGTCAGACCAATAGGAGTACAGTATTGTAGGAGATGTCGGACCAATGGAAGTACAGTATTTTAGGAGATGTCAGACCAATAGGAGTACAGTATTGTAGGAGATGTCGGACCAATAGAAGTACAGTATTGTAGGAGATGTCAGACCAATAGGAGTACAGTATTGTAGGAGATGTCAGACCAATAGGAGTACAGTATTGTTGGAGATGTCACACCAATAGGAGTACAGTATTGAAGGAGATGTCGGACCAATAGGAGTACAGTATTGTAGGAGATGTCAGACCAATAGGAGGACAGTATTGTAGGAGATGTCAGACCAACAGGAGTACAGTATTGTAGGAGATGTCAGACCAATAGGAGTACAGTATTGTAGGAGATGTCGGACCAATAGGAGTACAGTATTGTAGGAGATGTCGGACCAATAGAATAACAGTATTGTAGGAGATGTCAGACCAATAGGAGTACAGTATTGTAGGAGATGTCGGACCAATAGGAGTACAGTATTGTTGGAGATGTCACACCAATAGGAGAACAGTATTGTAGGAGATGTCAGACCAATAGATGTACAGTATTGTAGGAGATGTCAGACCAATAGATGTACAGTATTGTAGGAGATGTCGGACCAATAGATGTACAGTATTGTAGGAGATGTCAGACCAATAGATGTACAGTATTGTAGGAGATGTCGGACCAATAGGAGTACAGTATTGTAGGAGATGTCGGACCAATAGGAGTACAGTATTGTAGGAGATGTCGGACCAATAGGAGTACAGTATTGTTGGAGATGTCACACCAATAGGAGAACAGTATTGTAGGAGATGTCAGACCAATAGATGTACAGTATTGTAGGAGATGTCAGACCAATAGATGTACAGTATTGTAGGAGATGTCGGACCAATACATGTACAGTATTGTAGGAGATGTCAGACCAATAGATGTACAGTATTGTAGGAGATGTCGGACCAATAGGAGTACAGTATTGTAGGAGATGTCAGACCAATAGGAGTACAGTATTGTAGGAGATGTCGGACCAATAGGAGTACAGTATTGTAGGAGATGTCGGACCAATAGAAGTACAGTATTGTAGGAGATGTCAGACCAATAGGAGTACAGTATTGTAGGAGATGTCGGACCAATAGGAGTACAGTATTGTTGGAGATGTCACACCAATAGGAGTACAGTATTGTAGGAGATGTCGGACCAATAGGAGTACAGTATTGTAGGAGATGTCGGACCAATAGAAGTACAGTATTGTAGGAGATGTCAGACCAATAGGAGTACAGTATTGTAGGAGATGTCAGACCAATAGGAGTACAGTATTGTTGGAGATGTCACACCAATAGGAGTACAGTATTGTAGGAGATGTCGGACCAATAGGAGTACAGTATTGTAGGAGATGTCAGACCAATAGGAGGACAGTATTGTAGGAGATGTCAGACCAATAGGAGTACAGTATTGTAGGAGATGTCTGACCAACAGGAGTACAGTATTGTAGGAGATGTCAGACCAATAGGAGTACAGTATTGTAGTAGATGTCGGACCAATAGGAGGACAGTATTGTAGGAGATGTCAGACCAACAGGAGTACAGTATTGTAGGAGATGTCAGACCAATAGGAGTACAGTATTGTAGTAGATGTCGGACCAATAGGAGTACATTTTTGTAGTAGATGTCAGACCAATATGAGTACAGTATTGTAGTAGATGTCGGACCAATAGGAGTACAGTATTGTAGTAGATGTCAGACCAATAGGAGGACAGTATTGTAGGAGATGTCAGACCAACAGGAGTACAGTATTGTAGGAGATGTCAGACCAATAGGAGTACAGTATTGTAGTAGATGTCGGACCAATAGGAGTACATTTTTGTAGTAGATGTCAGACCAATATGAGTACAGTATTGTAGTAGATGTCGGACCAATAGGAGTACAGTATTGTAGGAGATGTCGGACCAATAGGAATACAGTATTGTAGTAGATGTCAGACCAATAGGAGTACAGTATTGTTGGAGATGTCGGACCAATAGGAGTACAGTATTGTAGGAGATGTCAGACCAATAGGAGTACAGTATTGTAGGTGATGTCAGACCAATAGTAGTACAGTATTGTAGGAGATGTCAGACCAATAGGAGTACAGTATTGTAGGAGATGTCAGACCAATAGGAGTACAGTATTGTAGGAGATGTCGGACCAATAGGAGTACAGTATTGTAGGTGATATTGGACCAATAGTAGTATAGTATTGTAGGTGATATCGGACCAATAGGAGTACAGTATTGTAGGAGATGTCTGACCAATAGGAGTACAGTATTGTAGGAGATGTCACACCAATAGAAGTACAGTACTGTAGGAGATGTCACACCAATAGGAGTACAGTACTGTAGGAGATGTCTGACCAATAGGAGTACAGTATTGTAGGAGATGTCACACCAATAGAAGTACAGTACTGTAGGAGATGTCACACCAATAGGAGTACAGTACTGTAGGAGATGTCGGACCAATAGGAGTACAGTACTGTAGGAGATGTCGGACCAATAGGAGTACAGTTTTGTTGGAGATGTCACACCAATAGGAGTACAGTATTGTAGGAGATGTCGGACCAATAGGAGTACAGTATTGTTGGAGATGTCACACCAATAGAAGTACAGTACTGTAGGAGATGTCACACCAATAGGAGTACAGTACTGTAGGAGATGTCGGACCAATAGGAGTACAGTATTGTAAGAGATGTCAGACCAATAGAATTACAGTATTGTAGGAGATGTCGGACCAATAGGAGTACAGTATTGTAGGAGATGTCGGACCAATAGGAGTACAGTATTCTAGGAGATGTCAGACCAATAGGAGTACAGTATTGTAGGAGATGTCAGACCAATAGGAGTACATTTTTGTAGTAGATGTCAGACCAATAGGAGTACAGTATTGTAGGAGATGTCGGACCAATATGAGTACAGTATTGTTGGAGATGTCGGACCAATAGGAGTACAGTATTGTAGTAGATGTCGGACCAATAGGAGTACAGTATTGTAGGAGATGTCGGACCAATAGGAGTACAGTATTGTTGGAAATGTCGGACCAATAGGAGTACAGTATTGTAGGAGATGTCAGACCAATAGGAGTACAGTATTGTAGGTGATGTCAGACCAATAGTAGTACAGTATTGTAGGAGATGTCACACCAATAGGAGTACAGTATTGTAGGAGATGTCAGACCAATAGGAGTACAGTATTGTAGGAGATGTCAGACCAATAGGAGTACAGTATTCTAGGAGATGTCAGACCAATAGGAGTACAGTATTGTAGGAGATGTCGGACCAATAGGAGTACAGTATTGTAGGAGATGTCAGACCAATAGGAGTACAGTATTGTAGGTGATATTGGACCAATAGTAGTATAGTATTGTAGGTGATATCGGACCAATAGGAGTACAGTATTGTAGGAGATGTCTGACCAATAGGAGTACAGTATTGTAGGTGATATTGGACCAATAGTAGTATAGTATTGTAGGTGATATCGGACCAATAGGAGTACAGTATTGTAGGAGATGTCTGACCAATAGGAGTACAGTATTGTAGGAGATGTCACACCAATAGAAGTACAGTACTGTAGGAGATGTCACACCAATAGGAGTACAGTACTGTAGGAGATGTCGGACCAATAGGAGTACAGTTTTGTTGGAGATGTCACACCAATAGGAGTACAGTATTGTAGGAGATGTCGGACCAATAGGAGTACAGTATTGTTGGAGATGTCACACCAATAGAAGTACAGTACTGTAGGAGATGTCACACCAATAGGAGTACAGTACTGTAGGAGATGTCGGACCAATAGGAGTACAGTTTTGTTGGAGATGTCACACCAAGAGGAGTACAGTATTGTAGGAGATGTCAGACCAATAGAAGTACAGTATTGTAGGAGATGTCGGACCAATAGGAGTACAGTATTGTAGGAGATGTCGGACCAATAGGAGTACAGTATTCTAGGAGATGTCAGACCAATAGGAGTACAGTATTGTAGTAGATGTCGGACCAATAGAAGTACAGTATTGTAGGAGATGTCAGACCAATAGGAGTACAGTATTGTAGGAGATGTCGGACCAATAGAAGTACAGTATTGTAGGAGATGTCAGACCAATAGGAGTACAGTATTGTAGGAGATGTCAGACCAATAGGAGTACAGTATTGTTGGAGATGTCACACCAATAGGAGTACAGTATTGTAGGAGATGTCGGACCAATAGGAGTACAGTATTGTAGGAGATGTCGGACCAATAGGAGTACAGTATTGTAGGAGATGTCAGACCAATAGGAGTACAGTATTGTAGGAGATGTCAGACCAACAGGAGTACAGTATTGTAGGAGATGTCAGACCAATAGGAGTACAGTATTGTAGGAGATGTCGGACCAATAGGAGTACAGTATTGTAGGAGATGTCGGACCAATAGGAGTACAGTATTGTAGGAGATGTCAGACCAATAGGAGTACAGTATTGTAGGAGATGTCGGACCAATAGGAGTACAGTATTGTTGGAGATGTCACACCAATAGGAGTACAGTATTGTAGGAGATGTCAGACCAATAGGAGTACAGTATTGTAGGAGATGTCGGACCAATAGGAGTACAGTATTGTAGTAGATGTCGGACCAATAGGAGTACAGTATTGTAGGAGATGTCAGACCTATAGGAGTACAGTATTGTAGTAGATGTCGGACCAATAGGAGTACAGTATTGTAGGAGATGTCGGACCAATAGAAGTACAGTATTGTAGGAGATGTCAGACCAATAGATGTACAGTATTGTAGGAGATGTCGGACCAATAGATGTACAGTATTGTAGGAGATGTCGGACCAATAGGAGTACAGTATTGTAGGAGATGTCGGACCAATAGAAGTACAGTATTGTAGGAGATGTCAGACCAATAGATGTACAGTATTGTAGGAGATGTCGGACCAATAGGAGTACAGTATTGTTGGAGATGTCACACCAATAGGAGTACAGTATTGTAGGAGATGTCGGACCAATAGGAGTACAGTATTGTAGGAGATGTCGGACCAATAGAAGTACAGTATTGTAGGAGATGTCAGACCAATAGGAGTACAGTATTGTAGGAGATGTCAGACCAATAGGAGTACAGTATTGTTGGAGATGTCACACCAATAGGAGTACAGTATTGTAGTAGATGTCGGACCAATAGGAGTACAGTATTGTAGGAGATGTCAGACCAATAGGAGGACAGTATTGTAGGAGATGTCAGACCAACAGGAGTACAGTATTGTAGGAGATGTCAGACCAATAGGAGTACAGTATTGTAGTAGATGTCGGACCAATAGGAGTACATTTTTGTAGTAGATGTCAGACCAATATGAGTACAGTATTGTAGTAGATGTCGGACCAATAGGAGTACAGTATTGTAGGAGATGTCGGACCAATAGGAATACAGTATTGTAGTAGATGTCAGACCAATAGGAGTACAGTATTGTTGGAGATGTCGGACCAATAGGAGTACAGTATTGTAGGAGATGTCAGACCAATAGGAGTACAGTATTGTAGGTGATGTCAGACCAATAGTAGTACAGTATTGTAGGAGATATCAGACCAATAGGAGTACAGTATTGTAGGAGATGTCAGACCAATAGGAGTACAGTATTGTAGGAGATGTCAGACCAATAGGAGTACAGTATTGTAGGAGATGTCGGACCAATAGGAGTACAGTATTGTAGGAGATGTCAGACCAATAGGAGTACAGTATTGTAGGAGATGTCAGACCAATAGGAGTACAGTATTGTAGGAGATGTCAGACCAATAGGAGTACAGTATTGTAGGAGATGTCAGACCAATAGGAGTACAGTATTCTAGGAGATGTCAGACCAATAGGAGTACAGTATTGTAGGAGATGTCGGACCAATAGGAGTACAGTATTGTAGGTGATATTGGACCAATAGTAGTATAGTATTGTAGGTGATATCGGACCAATAGGAGTACAGTATTGTAGGAGATGTCTGACCAATAGGAGTACAGTATTGTAGGAGATGTCACACCAATAGAAGTACAGTACTGTAGGAGATGTCACACCAATAGGAGTACAGTACTGTAGGAGATGTCTGACCAATAGGAGTACAGTATTGTAGGAGATGTCACACCAATAGAAGTACAGTACTGTAGGAGATGTCACACCAATAGGAGTACAGTACTGTAGGAGATGTCGGACCAATAGGAGTACAGTATTGTAGGAGATGTCAGACCAATAGGAGTACAGTATTGTAGGAGATGTCAGACCAATAGGAGTACAGTATTGTAGGAGATGTCAGACCAATAGGAGTACAGTATTGTAGGAGATGTCAGACCAACAGGAGTACAGTATTGTAGGAGATGTCGGACCAATAGGAGTACAGTATTGTAGGAGATGTCGGACCAATAGAAGTACAGTATTGTAGGAGATGTCAGACCAATAGGAGTACAGTATCGTAGGAGATGTCACACCAATAGGAGTACAGTATTGTAGGAGATGTCGGACCAATAGAAGTACAGTATTGTAGGAGATGTCGGACCAATAGGAGTACTGTATTGTAGGTGATGTCGGACCAATAGGAGTACAGTATTGTAGGAGATGTCAGACCAATTGTAGTACAGTATTGTAGGAGATGTCTGACCAATAGGAGTACAGTATTGTAGGAGATGTCGGACCAATAGGAGTACAGTATTGTAGGAGATGTCGGACCAATAGGAGTACAGTATTGTAGGAGATGTCGGACCAATAGGAGTACAGTATTGTAGGAGATGTCGGACCAATAGGAGTACAGTATTGTAGTAGATGTCAGACCAATATAAGTACAGTATTGTAGGAGATGTCAGACCAATATGAAGCTCGGGCAATTTACCTACCCTGCCATCTCTAGAAGACAACCTTCCCTCGACAAAGGGCCGCGATAGATTAATTTATGCGAGTTTGTGTAGTGCTTTTCTGACCTTCCATGATCATTTCAAATTTAATGCAAAGTGATGTTTTGTATACAATGTGAAATATAGCAACACAGTATCAGTTTTGATATACAGATTGTGAGAACCTCCACAGTTCAACGACGGTCAAAAGTGAAACTTCGCAGCCAACAACATCACAGCCGACTACGACCACACAGTCTGGGGTCACTACTTCAGTGACGTCTACACAAATAAACCTCCAAGGTAACTCTTGTTTTCTGTTTCCTGTTTTTCCTACTTTTCCACAGAATGTCAAGTTATCAATTGTATATCCCACATGTTGATCCCCTTCATTGTCACACCTTCCGTCTATTTGGTTTAAAGAACTTTTATAATTGAATTAATTTCTTGAATTTAATGATATTTTTAAAGCATTCCAAAGATCAGAAAATGCTCAATTTGGATTTGGTTAAATGATTACAAATTATATCCGTCACAGTCTATGAACTTTATCTGTCTCGCGGTTTAAGTATGCATACACAGTTGTAGTTAAGTGGTAAGCAATGCTTCTGCGGAATACTCACATTAGTCGCCTCCGACTATCTGCAGTATCATTATAGTATATACATTGTAGTTGCTTCCTACTTATTTTCCCCTTGTTAAACTTGTTAATGGGGCATATCGTAGTTAAACGTGTTAATGGTGCATATCGTAGTTAAACTTGCTACTGGGACATATCGTAGTTAAACTTGCTAATGGGACATATCGTAGTTAAACTTGCTACTGGGACATATCGTAGTTAAACTTGCTAATGAGGGGTATCGTAGATGAACTTGATAATGGGGCGAATCGTAGTTAAATTTGTTAATGGTGTATCGTACAGCTTGTCTACACTGCCAAAACTCTAAAGTCTTCAACCGTATTTTTAGGTCATATAGACATTTAATCAACAGATTTGAGTAATTTAATCACCCAAGTATACGGTAACAAATGATACTGTTCACACTTGTCTGGTATTTCAGAGTATATACCTATAATTGCCGGAGTTCCTGCTGCAATACTTGTAATAGGGGCGGTTATTCTCGTTGTTTGTCTGAGGAAACAAAAACTGTAAGTACTCGTTTCGGATATTGTTTTCAAATTTGGTCAAGCAATTAGTAAGATTATTGATATCATAAAAATGTGATTTTGAACATGGAAACCAGTTTGTAAGTCATCACAAAGTCTTTGTAAACATAGTCCTAACAACATTTGTGTACGTAAATATCATGATAGATCCCCGTTTTTAATGTCCTTACAACCTTTGTGTATGCAAATATCATAATCGATCCCTGTTTCCAATGTCCTTACATTTGTGTATGCAAATATCATGATAGATCCCCGTTTCCAATGTCCTTACAACATATCAACAGATGTTATATACCACTAGTGGTATATGACCTTCCGGACTATCGATTGGTTGAGAAGTTGAACTTTGACCGGAATTCACGACTGTTGACGTCGTCATCGATTGTTGACGTTCTCACCACTTGGCGAGAATGTATGCGAGATGATGCGTTTTCGCGCAAATAGCCCACCGTTCACTCCAAAAATCAACACTGACACTGCTGATTTAATATTGAGGTAGAAACAGGTCACACGACTCGTGGGTGTTGGATATGGAATTTAATTCACTCTTGTTAATTATTTTTTAAAGTTACAAAAACAAAAGACACTCGCTTAAGCTCGTGTCTTTTGAAACTTTTAAAAAATAATTGAGTCGAGTGAAATAAATTCCATATCCATCAAACCTATATATACACTGTAGGACATACTAAATATATAATTTCCGGGGAAAAACAACCAGAATAGGTACTGATTACAAAATTGATTAAAACTAAGTATAGTAACTGGGTGTAAGAAACTCTTAAGCGTGACTGCTCAAAAAGATATAATGATAATGATGATGATATGATATACAACATTTGATATAGCGCCTTATCTAGCTAACATAAGCCACTCTTAAACGCTTTACAGTACATAGATATACAATTCGTATACAATCAATACAATTCACACAAACAGTTATATCATATACAATTCTGAGGAGTTCGCATAGCTGCCATATCAGGCGCTAACTACTTGTCCTGTACCACCTGACTAATATCTCCATATGTGTGTGTATGTATGTGTGTGTGCTGGAGATGAATTGTGTTCTATTTGAAGTGGGACCGTATTTCCAACGGCATCTTTTAGAGTGCCGACTCACTTGAATGCTACAGCATAGATACTGCAACACCCGCCCCAAACTTTTTTATACTCTACCTGGGTTGTTGGAGTTATGTGGGCAGGAGAAAAACACTTTCTCTGAATGTTCCAAGCCTAAGACGATAACGGGGATCGAACCCCGGCCGCCTGCATGGAAGGCCGGAGTGTTAACCACTCGACCAATCCAATCCAATATGTTTGTCTCAAGAGAATGAACAATAATTTTGAAAATGTTTGTCTCGATGTTCGTTTCTGTGCAAGGTCTAAGTTATATTAGAATAATTAAAAGTACAAATAAATAAGTACATATCACATAGTCAATACGAAGCAACTATGCATGTTGACCCTTTTTTGATAAAGATATCTCTCCATATTCAGTTAGATTATTCGTAAGTTCCTGTTTAAATAATTTTGACACTTCGAAATTCGTCACTTTTTTTTGAAAGATGCCCATATATTTAAACTTTATAGATGTACTAATAATATTTTGTGTATTGAAATAACCTACAGAATAATTTCGTTGGACATTTTTTCGTTTTCAGAACGAAAATTCCGGAGCCAGAGTTTGTTTATCCTAACCAATACGATGATCTTCCACATGACCCATATACTCTTCCTGGACCAATTGACGAAGAATATGCTGACCTGGACGAGATGCGGATGATAAACGTTTCTAACCCACATGATGAGGCTGACAGTCGCCCGGTATCTGGTCACACTAACCCGGTAGCTGGCGATTATGAAGAGCCAGATAGACCAAAACAGCTATCAGTAGGTCACCAGGGAAACCAGGGTGGACCAGCACAGGAGGATTATATAACTCCCATAGGTAAACGGTCGGACGTCACGTCTGCCGTGTATGCGACAGGTGACGACGAGTATATCACCCCTACCTACAGTGAACACGATGGACCAAGGAAAATGTCCATACAAACAGCACCAGAAGACATTAAAGTAATGCACCGTGCAAGCATCACGTCAGCAGGGGCAAAGGTTGACGACGATGATTATCTGGTAATGACAACAACAAAAGGGAAAAAGGGCGGAACTGAGTTGGCCCTTTCTCTAACAGAGTCGAGGTCCGAAAGGTTCAAAAACTTTTAAATAATACAGTTGGACATCACCTACTACAGTTTAGTCAGCATTACCATAGTTAAATGGTTTTTCAAAATGTCTAAAAGGTGTGACATGTATACAGAAGCATAATACTTTTCTAAAGCAAACTGCACTCAGGTGACACTTTAAAGAAGGAAGAAAAATCAGAGAATACAAAAAGCGTCAACAAAACCATAATCCGAACTCAAAATCGATTAAACTAGAGGCAAAATATGAACAAGGGAAAGATTTACATGGAGACCTTCGTGAAAGTACAAGAGGATAATACCAGGTATTCCGGAAAAATAAGCGTATTCTACTTCATCGACGACACCCGCCATGTAAATCTTTGTCACATCCAAGTAAACATGAAGTCCTCAAAATGAGAATCGAGTCACCATTGTCATTCATAACAAGGGAGCACACTAATGAGCATATTCAGAAACATCCATCTTTATGTCACTCAAAGATACAGAATATTTCTCAATTAGACCCAGATGGCGACCATAAAATTTGTATTCATCAACCTGCATCTCTCGAATCCTTGTGTCATAACCTGGTTCGTCAGCAGGTGACATCTGTCACGAAAAGCTTGATATTCTTAGCAAGGTCTAGAATAACGAATCAACTGCGACATGTAGGATAGGATGGAGAAACATGGATGTTACTATCAAAAAAAGGAAAATTCACCATCGGAAAATCGAAATCGTCAAGTTTATCATAAAGCTTAGTACTTGGCTGCCCGTGTTGGTCATAGTTTAAGTAATGATCGAGGTAGGAAGCTGTTGTGTCCTAAATCTCAAGACCAGGTCAGCAAACTTCTTGTTGTTTATAGACAGCCTATTGTCGATATACCTGAAAGTGAAATTGAAAGATTTGGCAAGGTTTTTGTTACCCGTCCTGATAAGCCCATCGGCAAATTTAGCATCTTAAGAAAACAAGAACAAGTCAGCCAAATGTGGGGCAAAGTTAGTTCCATTGGAATGCCAACAGTCTGTTGGAAAATCTTACTTTCGAACTCAACAAAGATATTGTCAACCAGGAATTCAATCATTCGTACAAAATCTTCCTCTGTTATTTCATCCTAGCTTTTGTTGTGTTTTTCACGAAGTATGCTTCACGATAGCTCACAACCATGTATTTGTATCGTTGTCCACCTTTCTTGGAAAAGCAACCTCTCAGTATGAGAGACCGAAGAGTACATTCAAATATCGGCAAAATCTATGGACATGTCTGTTTTTACTGCACGATGAACTCGGAACTAAAATACCAATCTTTTCTTCTGAAAGGACAGCCAAACAGACTTTGGATACATTTAAAAAGTAAACAAATATCCAAATATTGTCATCTGCTTTGCAAAGAAGGAAGATTAAAATGTTTACATATATCAGAATATGAAACAATTGTACTGATCGAGACATCGCTAATCCTATTTTATCTATTATCCATCCTAAACCATGAACAAACGCAGTTGATGGATTTATTATTCAATGAGAAATAAATACATTTATATATTTTGCAGTAAAAATGGAAATATATGGATTGCACGGGATATCCTTAACATGTATGCCGGTATACGCTATACGGTCCATATTTAACATTAAGCCCTTTCGGGTTCCATACACTGAATGATAAACAATTCTCGTTAAATCCCCATATAATGTATACGTGAGGCAAAAAAAGAAATGGAAACTTATATATATTGCAGTTTTCACATGTTTTATTTCCTTTTCCATCTTTTAAAACCTAGAATAAAGTATCTGTATATTTACAAATCCTGATGATAGTATACAACAAATTTAAATATCTCTATATATAAAATATTATTTAAGCTGCGGATATTGTAGATCATCCTAGAAACAACGTTCAATACACCATACCAAATGTTGTTTGTCATCGGAGGCAACAAACAAATTATTTGTTGTTCCAACCATCTGTCACTGTCAATCCTGCTGCACGAGAATGGAATGAAACCTCACATCCAGCCTAACCATATACGAATACTTCATCCTAATACGACCCATAACCACATAACAAATGTTTCCTGATAATTTGTGAAAAATGGCTTTCTGCTTTTTTTGCTGAGGAGGTTATGATTTGCTCTTCACAGCTTTGAGGTGACTAGATGCGGGTCCAACGCTAGTTGAACTAGACGAGCAGTGTCTTTAGCGCAACCCCAGTGGAAGGTCACGCCCGACCCACTGTGTCCGTAATTGTGAATCACCTGTAAAATATAGTAACATAGTTACAAGTGCTTGAATGGTTTTCTGAGGCTGTGTTAAACACGTGATTATTTTGATATACAGAGACAAAATGATGCCATATAATTCAAGGTAAAGAAACGTTATCCTTAGCTTTCTGTAGATAATAAAATTCTTGCTTTCCCAGGGATTTTATTTAGATTGGTATTAGGGTTCGTTTTTGTTAAAACTTCCGTTTATTGATATTTATTTTTATCTCAAGCGAGTATGCTTATTTCTATATATATAGATTATAGAAAAGCCTATCAAAAATTGTTTAGGTTTATATTGTGTAATTAAGCATATCAATCAAATTGTGTATACAATATGTAAGTGTATACAATATGTAAGTGTATACAATATGTAAGTGTATACAATATGTAAGAATTTAAGAGTAGAGTTGGTAGGGATTTTTTTACACCATTGGAAGTTAAAAAGCATTGATAACGATTGTATGACTAACATTCTTCTGTAATTTTGACAATTTTGGTGTTTCATGTTAAATGCTTATTAAATATCTATAACATAAACGTTTACTATCGTTTTTTACATTGGATTTTGTTTAGTATTCAACAGGAAAACAGTAACTGTTATTAATCACACCATTGGCTCGCTCTGTCATGCCATACGTGTAGCATGTCAATACTACCACCAATGTCACGTCCAAAATACTGTCTTCATTTCGCCCGCTCATGATGAGATTTGAATTCGCCCTGTGTTGATTTCACCCTCTCAAATGTAGATCAATTATATATATAGATGGAAAATAAGCCCTAAGCTTTTACTTGGAAAAATATTCGCCCTGTCTTAAATTCGCCTTTCCAGTAATGGGCGAAAAGGGCGAAAATTAAGCGAGTGTGAATTTTTCCAGTTTAACAGTAAATGTATACTCTCTTAAATGAGGGCATTTGTGACTAGTTAAAATCTGGGGTTTGGATAACAGCTCTCTTCCATAAACAAAAACCAGGATATATTTCAAACAGAAAAATCGTTAATAGAATAGAAATACTCTATTTAGATTGTCTCTTAGTTGACAAGACAAACACGATAAAGGTGGAAATTATCAGGGCGTTGTGAATCTTTGCAATAAATTAAGACAGTATAACGGAACTACCGTTTTTCTTCCAGATTTGCATAGTTTTTCCTCGGTCTCCAAGCGCACAGGAGACCGCAACGGCCGTAAACCGACCCAGTCTTCTAACCGTTTCGCCGTCTGTAAACAAAAACATGAGTATCAGTAAATAAAAATCGACATAAATACAGAAATTTCTCCCATAGTTATTAGGAACACAAAAGTTAGAAACAACACATTTTCATTCTGCAATGCATCCCTTATGTCATTGATAGTTGGATACAATCAAATCTCACTGTCCTGTTAAGACACTCGGATCAATAATTAAGCGGAGTGGTTCTTTTCACTAAAGGAATAAAACTTCTAGAAGCAAAAAACGAAAAACAAGCGCCAAAAGTCTTTATATAATTATCTTGAAGGAGCATCACTGTACATATGATATTTTACATTTACTTAGAGGAGCATAAAAAATATAACGTTAATTGCATTTTCAAACGAACATGCCCGTTTTCAATATTTCTTTTATATTGATAACTTTGTAAGTGACTATGGAATATGAAATGGAAAATATGAACACAATATGTTTTTGCACACATGCACATATATCGTTCACAAGAAAAAGTCCAGATAACTTCAAATGGCATTACTATATCAGATAAATCCATTCGCAGCAAACAGTCCTAAACATATGAGAAGTAAATGACAATTTGTCATAAATTCTTTTTAAAAAATTAGTTAAATTTGGTATATTTGCATGTTAATTATTTTTAACATAATCTTGTTGTACTTAATACTGAAAGCGTAATGAACCAAAAGAATATTTGAAGGTTTTTAATAATTTATTGTAGACTAATTTGTGCACGTAACTTCATTGATATCGAGTAGCCATGGCGGGTAATTCAAATAAAAATAAAACTCGGCATCTGAATGTGCATTTCATATCATTAATTTGCTAATATCAGTTATATCTTGCTTACATGAAATAAAACAAACTAACAATGTTCATGTTGTAATGCATTGAACAGAACATATATTGCTTGGTATCTTTCCGTTGACGACACTATATAGGCCTCCCTGCCCTGTTGACGACAGTTCTTAGGACTCCCTGCCTTGTTGACGACAGTTCATAGGACTCCCTGTCTTGTTGACGACAGTATATAGGACTCCCTGTCTTGTTGACGACAGTATATAGGACTCCCTGTCTTGTTGACGACAGTATATAGGACTCCCTGCCTTGTTGACGACAGTTTATAGGATTCCCTGCCTTGTTGACGACAGTATATAGGACTCTCTGTCTTGTTGACGACAGTATATAGGACTCCCTGTCTTGTTGACGACAGTATATAGGACTCTCTGCCTTGTTGACGACAGTTTATAGGACTCCCTGCCTTGTTGACGACAGTATATAGGATTCCCCGCCTTGTTGACGAGAGTATATATGACTCCCTGCCTTGTTGACGACAGTATATAGGACTCCCTGCCTTGCTGACGACAGTTTATAGGATTCCCTGCCTTGTTGACGACAGTATATAGGATTTCCTGCCTTGTTGACGACAGTATATAGGCCTCCCTGTCTTGTTGACGACAGTTTATAGGCCTCCTGCCTTGTTGACGACAGCATATAAGACTCCCTACCTTGTTGACGACAGCATATAGGACTCCCTGTGCCTTGTTGACGGCAGCATATAGGACTCCCTGTCTTGTTGACGACAGTATATAGGACTCCCTGTCTTGTTGACGACAGTATATAGGACTCCCTGCCTTGTTGACGACAGTATATAGGACTCCCTGCCTTGTTGACGACAGTATATAGGACTCCCTGCCTTGTTGACGACAGTATATAGGACTCCCTGTGCCTTGTTGACGACAGTATATAGGACTCCCTGTCTTGTTGACGACAGTTTATAGGACTCCCTGCCTTGTTGAAGACAGTATATATGACTCCCTGCCTTGTTGACGACAGTATATAGGACTCCCTGCCTTGTTGACGACAGTATATAGGACTCCCTGTCTTGTTGACGACAGTATACAGGACTCCCTGCCTTGTTGACGACAGTATATAGGACTCCTTTCCTTGCTGTCGACAGTATATAGGACTCCCTGTCTTGTTGACGACAGTATATAGGCCTCCCTGTCTTGTTGACGACAGTTTAAAGGATTCCCCGCCTTGTTGACGACAGTGTATAGGACTCCCTGCCTTGTTGACGACAGTTTGAAGGACTTCCTGCCTTGTTGACGACAGTATATAGGACTCCCTGCCTTGTTGACGACAGTATATAGGATTCCCTGTCTTGTTGACGACAGTATATAGGCCTCCCTGTCTTGTTGACGACAGTATATAGGACTCCCTGCCTTGTTGACGACAGTATATATGACTCCCTGCCTTGTTGACGACAGTTAATAGGACTCCCTACCTTGTTGACGACAGTATATAGGACTCCCTGCCTTGTTGACGACAGTATATAGGACTCCCTGTGCCTTGTTGACGACAGCATATAGGCCTCTTGCCTTGTTGACGACAGTATATAGGCCTCCTGCCTTGTTGCCGACAGCATATAAGATTCCCTGCCTTGTTGACGACAGTATATAGGACTCCCTGCCTTGTTGACGACAGCATATAGGACTCCTGCCTTGTTGACGACAGTATATAGGCCTCCTGCCTTGTTGACGACAGCATATAAGACTTCCTGCCTTGTTGACGACAGTATATAGGACTCCCTGCCTTGTTGACGACACCATATAGGACTCCCTGTCTTGTTGACGACAGTATATAGGACTCCCTGCCTTGTTGACGACAGTATATAGGACTCCCTGTGCCTTGTTGACGACAGTATATAGGCCTCCCTGTGCCTTGTTGACGACAGTATATAGGACTCCCTGTGCCTTGTTGACGACAGCATATAGGACTCCCTGTGCCTTGTTGACGACAGTATATAGGACTCCCTGTGCCTTGTTGACGACAGCATATAGGACTCCCTGTGCCTTGTTGACGACAGTATATAGGACTCCCTGTGCCTTGTTGACGACAGTATATAGGACTCCCTGCCTTGTTGACGACAGCATATAAGACTCCCTGCCTTGTTGACGACAGTATATAGGACTCCCTGTCTTGTTGACGACAGTATATAGGACTCCCTGTCTTGTTGACGACAGTATATAGGACTCCCTGCCTTGTTGACGACAGTATATAGGACTCCCTGCCTTGTTGACGACAGTATATAGGACTCCCTGTGCCTTGTTGACGACAGTATATAAGACTCCTTGTGCCTTGTTGACGAGAGTATATAGGACTCCCTGCCTTGTTGACGACAGTATATAGGACTCCCTGCCTTGTTGACGACAGTATATAGGACTCCCTGTGCCTTGTTGACGACAGCATATAGGACTCCCTGCCTTGTTGACGACAGTATATAGGCATCCTTGCCTTGTTGACGACAGTATATAGGACTCCCTGTCTTGTTGACGACAGTATATAGGACTCCCTGCCTTGTTGACGACAGTTTGAAAGACTTCCTGCCTTGTTGACGACAGTATATATGACTCCCTGCCTTGTTGACGACAGTATATAGGACTCCCTGCCTTGTTGACGACAGTTTATAGGATTCCCTGCCTTGTTGACGACAGTATATAGGCCTCCCTGTGCCTTGTTGACGACAGTATATAGGACTCCCTGTGCCTTGTTGACGACAGTATATAGGACTCCCTGCCTTGTTGACGACAGTATATAGGACTCCCTGCCTTGTTGACGACAGTTTATAGGATTCCCTGCCTTGTTGACGACAGTATATAGGACTCCCTGCCTTGTTGACGACAGCATATAGGACTCCCTGTGCCTTGTTGACGACAGTATATAGGACTCCCTGTCTTGTTGACGACAGTATATAGGACTCCCTGTCTTGTTGACGACAGTATATAGGACTCCCTGTCTTGTTGACGACAGTATATAGGACTCCCTGTCTTGTTGACGACAGTATATAGGACTCCCTGTCTTGTTGACGACAGTATATAGGACTCCCTGCCTTGTTGACGACAGTTTGAAGGACTTCCTGCCTTGTTGACGACAGTATATAGGACTCTCTGTCTTGTTGACGACAGTATATAGGACTCCCTGCCTTGTTGACGACAGTATATAGGACTCCCTGCCTTGTTGACGACAGCATATAGGACTCCCTGTCTTGTTGACGACAGTATATAGGATTCCCTGCCTTGTTAACGACAGTATATAGGATTCCCTGCCTTGTTGACGACAGTTTATAGGATTCCCTGCCTTGTTGACGACAGTATATAGGACTCCCTGTCTTGTTGACGACAGTATATAGGACTCCCTGTGCCTTGTTGACGACAGTATATATGACTCCCTGTGCCTTGTTGACGACAGTATACAGGAATCCCTGTGCCTTGTTGACGACAGTATATATGACTCCCTGTGCCTTGTTGACGACAGTATATAGGACTCCCTGTCTTGTTGACGACAGTTTATAGGACTCCCTGCCTTGTTGACGACAGTATATAGGACTCCCTGTCTTGTTGACGACAGTATATATGACTCCCTGTCTTGTTGACGACAGTATATAGGACTCCCTGTCTTGTTGACGACAGTATATATGACTCCCTGTGCCTTGTTGACGACAGTATATAGGACTCCCTGTCTTGTTGACGACAGTATATAGGACTCCCTGCCTTGTTGACGACAGTATATAGGACTCCCTGCCTTGTTGACGACAGTTTGAAGGACTTCCTGCCTTGTTGACGACAGTATATAGGACTCTCTGTCTTGTTGACGACAGTATATAGGACTCCCTGCCTTGTTGACGACAGTATATAGGACTCCCTGCCTTGTTGACGACAGCATATAGGACTCCCTGTCTTGTTGACGACAGTATATAGGATTCCCTGCCTTGTTAACGACAGTATATAGGATTCCCTGCCTTGTTGACGACAGTTTATAGGATTCCCTGCCTTGTTGACGACAGTATATAGGACTCCCTGTCTTGTTGACGACAGTATATAGGACTCCCTGTGCCTTGTTGACGACAGTATATATGACTCCCTGTGCCTTGTTGACGACAGTATACAGGACTCCCTGTGCCTTGTTGACGACAGTATATATGACTCCCTGTGCCTTGTTGACGACAGTATATAGGACTCCCTGTGCCTTGTTGACGACAGTATATAGGACTCCCTGCCTTGTTGACGACAGTATATAGGACTCCCTGCCTTGTTGACGACAGTTTATAGGATTCCCTGCCTTGTTGACGACAGTATATAGGACTCCCTGCCTTGTTGACGACAGCATATAGGACTCCCTGTGCCTTGTTGACGACAGTATATAGGACTCCCTGTCTTGTTGACGACAGTATATAGGACTCCCTGTCTTGTTGACGACAGTATATAGGACTCCCTGTCTTGTTGACGACAGTATATAGGACTCCCTGTCTTGTTGACGACAGTATATAGGACTCCCTGTCTTGTTGACGACAGTATATAGGACTCCCTGCCTTGTTGACGACAGTTTGAAGGACTTCCTGCCTTGTTGACGACAGTATATAGGACTCTCTGTCTTGTTGACGACAGTATATAGGACTCCCTGCCTTGTTGACGACAGTATATAGGACTCCCTGCCTTGTTGACGACAGCATATAGGACTCCCTGTCTTGTTGACGACAGTATATAGGATTCCCTGCCTTGTTAACGACAGTATATAGGATTCCCTGCCTTGTTGACGACAGTTTATAGGATTCCCTGCCTTGTTGACGACAGTATATAGGACTCCCTGTCTTGTTGACGACAGTATATAGGACTCCCTGTGCCTTGTTGACGACAGTATATATGACTCCCTGTGCCTTGTTGACGACAGTATACAGGAATCCCTGTGCCTTGTTGACGACAGTATATATGACTCCCTGTGCCTTGTTGACGACAGTATATAGGACTCCCTGTCTTGTTGACGACAGTTTATAGGACTCCCTGCCTTGTTGACGACAGTATATAGGACTCCCTGTCTTGTTGACGACAGTATATATGACTCCCTGTGCCTTGTTGGCGACAGTATATAGGACTCCCTGTCTTGTTGACGACAGTATATATGACTCCCTGTGCCTTGTTGACGACAGTATATAGGACTCCCTGTCTTGTTGACGACAGTATATAGGACTCCCTGCCTTGTTGACGACAGTATATAGGACTCCCTGCCTTGTTGACGACAGTTTGAAGGACTTCCTGCCTTGTTGACGACAGTATATAGGACTCTCTGTCTTGTTGACGACAGTATATAGGACTCCCTGCCTTGTTGACGACAGTATATAGGACTCCCTGCCTTGTTGACGACAGCATATAGGACTCCCTGTCTTGTTGACGACAGTATATAGGATTCCCTGCCTTGTTAACGACAGTATATAGGATTCCCTGCCTTGTTGACGACAGTTTATAGGATTCCCTGCCTTGTTGACGACAGTATATAGGACTCCCTGTCTTGTTGACGACAGTATATAGGACTCCCTGTGCCTTGTTGACGACAGTATATATGACTCCCTGTGCCTTGTTGACGACAGTATACAGGACTCCCTGTGCCTTGTTGACGACAGTATATATGACTCCCTGTGCCTTGTTGACGACAGTATATAGGACTCCCTGTCTTGTTGACGACAGTTTATAGGACTCCCTGCCTTGTTGACGACAGTATATAGGACTCCCTGTCTTGTTGACGACAGTATATATGACTCCCTGTGCCTTGTTGACGACAGTATATAGGACTCCCTGTCTTGTTGACGACAGTATATATGACTCCCTGTGCCTTGTTGACGACAGTATATAGGACTCCCTGTCTTGTTGACGACAGTTTATAGGATTCCCCGCCTTGTTGACGACAGTATATAGGACTCCCTGCCGTGTTGACGACAGTATATAGGCCTCCTTGCCTTGTTGACGACAGTTTCAAGGACTTCCTGCCTTGTTGACGACAGTATATAGGACTCCTGCCTTGTTGACGACAGCATATAGGCCTCCCTGTCTTGTTGACGACAGTTTATAGGATTCCCCGCCTTGTTGACGACAGTGTATAGGACTCCCTGCCTTGTTGACGACAGTATATAGGACTCCCTGTTTTGTTGACGACAGTATATAGGACTCCCTGTCTTGTTGACAACAGTATATAGGACTCTCTGCCTTGTTGACGACAGTATATAGGACTCCCTGCCTTGTTGACAACAGTATATAGGACTCCCTGCCTTGTTGACGACAGTATATATGACTCCCTGACAAACATTAGACTATCAATATAGTATGAATACATCAATTGAATTCACGTGATTTACCTTGACGGAATACATTAGTCTTGTTCAATAGAAGTCTTACGACTCCACTTCGGATAGCATGGGAACGCCCCCGTGTCAAACGCTCTAATGACTATAGTAAATTATTGCCGAAAATCTTACTCAAATTATGGCTGTTCCGCCTTTTTCGTTTAAAGGACGGCACGATAACAAACGCAGTTAATTAACCAGTTGTTCAATGAATAAGAAATTGCATAAAACAATTGTTCAATAGTAAAAAACTTTAATATATGGATTGAACGACGTTGTTTTAATTTTCAAGCCGGTATGAATGCAAATCGGTTACATCCATATTGACCATGAAGCCCTAGCGGGCTTCATGCAATATGGATGCGACCGTTTTCATCCATATCGCCGGCATGAAAATTAAAAAACGTCGTTCAATCCCAATATATACCCGTAGACTTGGCACGAGTTTGCACACGTCCTCAATAATCCTCTTCTTATCTTGCTCATCCACGCCAGTATTCCAGTCATCAAACTGGCCTGTGCCACCAATGGTAACAGTGTCTGACCTGGAAATTAAATGTCAAAACAATTTTGTCAAACTTTTATTTTTATTACCATCAAACTACATTTAAATGGCAGTGGTCATGAATGTGATAACTCTTTTTATGGTACGATAACATACAATTTGGGATTCAAATCAATATACATATCACCATCCTTAACGTCAGATAGATTGCGTAGGTCTCTTTTAATAATACATTGCAGTTACATATTATACGACTCATTCATGACCAGGGTGTAAGATAAGGAAATTTCACTGGTTGAGTTTTCAAGTTTTGTAAAATCTGCGGCTTTGCCAATGGTTTTGCCAAAATTGACAAATCTTAAGGGTGGAATTTCTTCTTACCCTGGACAGGGATTTCAGCCCTTTATTGGTGTGAGATATTCTTATCTCACCCTAGGGCTGCGACAATTACACAGTACGTGGTATCGGGTGTTATCTCACCCTAGGGCTGAGACAATTACACAGTTCATGGTATCGGGTCTTATCTCACCCTAGGGTTGAGACGTGGTATTGGGTCTTATCTCACCATAGGGTTGAGACGATTACACAGTACATGGTATCGGGTCTTATCTCACCCTAGGGTTGAGACGTGGTATTGGGTCTTATCTCACCCTAGGGCTGAGACAATTACACAGTTCATGGTATCGGGTCTTATCTCACCCTAGGGTTGAGACGTGGTATTGGGTCTTATCTCACCCTAGGGTTGAGACGTGGTATTGGGTCTTATCTCACCCTAGGGTTGAGACGTGGTATTGGGTCTTATCTCACCCTAGGGCTGAGACAATTACACAGTACGTGGTATTGGGTCTTATCTCACCATAGGGTTGAGACGATTACACAGTACATGGTATCGGGTCTTATCTCACCCTAGGGTTGAGACGATTACACAGTTCATGGTATTGGGTCTTATCTCACCCTAGGGCTGAGACAATTACACAGTACGTGGTATTGGGTCTTATCTCACCATAGGGTTGAGACAATTACACAGTACATGGTATCGGGTATTATCTCACCCTAGGGTTGAGACGATTACACAGTTCATGGTATTGGGTCTTATCTCACCCTAGGGCTGAGACAATTACACAGTACATGGTATCGGGTCTTATCTAACCCTAGGGTTGAGACAATTACACAGTTCATGGTATCGGGTCTTATCTCACCATAGGGTTGAAACAATTACACAGTACATGGTATCGGGTCTTATCTCACCATAGGGTTGAGACGATTACACAGTTCATGGTATTGGGTCTTATCTCACCCTAGGGCTGAGACAATTACACAGTACGTGGTATTGGGTCTTATCTCACCCTAGGGCTGAGACAATTACACAGTACGTGGTATTGGGTCTTATCTCACCCTAGGGTTGAGACGATTACACAGTACGTGGTATTGGGTCTTATCTCACCCTAGGGTTGAGACGATTACACAGTACATGGTATCGGGTCTTATCTAACCCTAGGGTTGAGACGAGTACACAGTACGTGGTATTGGGTGAAATATCACTCTGTAGTAGTGTATTCTATATACGATTGATATGATCAAGTAATGCTTCCTTACCCTGGTAGTATGTATACTTCTTTATGGGCCTCTGTAGGATCAGGGTTCATATAAAAATGTTTCACCCATGGAGCAGCTACCTTTATAAATAAATGAATAGTAAATTCTGTTGAACTAATTTACGTCCATATTCGTAAAGAATTATCGAAGAAATATCGAAGCGTTAACAAAACCACAATCCGAACTAGAAATCTATTTAATTAGGAACAACATTTGAACAAAGGAGAGATTTACAATTAATCCATTGAAAAAGAACAGGAGAAATAGTCAATAGTCAACTAATTCAAAATAAATGCAGCTTAAGTATGAAAGTTATATATATGATAATACAATAAATAGAAATACGAAGTTAAGGATCGCTCAAACAAAATAGTGTTTGTCAATACAGAACGCGGCCCAAAACAAAATGGTGTTTGTCAATACAGAACGCGGCCCAAAACAAAATAGTGTTTGTCAATACATAACGCGGTCCAAAACAAAATGGTGTTTGTCAATGCAGAACGCGGCCCAAAACAAAATAGTGTGTGTCAATACAGAACGCGGCCCAAAACAAAATAGTGTTTGTCAATACAGAACGCGGCCCAAAACAAAATAGTGTTTGTCAATACAGAACGAGGCCCAAAACAAAATAGTGTTTGTCAATACAGAACTCGGTCCAAAACAAAATGGTGTTTGTCAATGCAGAACGCGGCTCAAAACAAAATAGTGTTTGTCAATACAGAACGCGGCCCAAAACAAAATAGTGTTTGTCAATACAGAACGCGGCCCAAAACAAAATGGTGTTTGTCAATACAGAACGAGGCCAAAACAAAATAGTGTTTGTCAATACAGAACGCGGTCCAAAACAAAATAGTGTTTGTCAATGCAGAACGCGGCTCAAAACAAAATAGTGTTTGTCAATACAGAACGCGGCCCAAAACAAAATAGTGTTTGTCAATACAGAACGCGGCCCAAAACAAAATAGTGTTTGTCAATACAGAACGAGGCCCAAAACAAAATGGTGTTTGTCAATACAGAACGAGGCCCAAAACAAACAACGCAGTGTAGTTTATAGCCGTTCATACATTTAGGTGTCGTATGTGTCATGGACTTAAATAGCAATCCAAACAGATGGTGAAAATAAAAACCAGTATAACGTCAAAAATGCTTCAAAACATTAATTACAACAGATAATTCGTCCTTAAGATATGACCGAAGCATATGAAGAACAATAAATAGACATACGGTATGTTTTTTTTCTTATTAATTAGTTCTAAGTATTATCATAATAATCTAAATCGATTTACATAGTACAAAATAATTTGTTGTCAAACTAAATCTGCCAACTTGTTTTTCCTTATAATTCATATAAAGTATAGGCACTTGGTGTTTAATACCTAATATTTACATTTGCTCTGCATTGCCACTATATAACACTACCAAGGCCAGTTCCGTGTTATGAGAGCATAACACTGGAGTGGTCATTATGACGTCATTACGATTGTGACGTCATAATCATAACGTTGGAAAAAGCCGACCGATATTGGCTGTTCGCTGTTCCATTTATTAGAAATCTACCTTAAATTTTCAGAACAAATATAGAATACAAATATGAATTTATTATCAAAACCAATGGAAAAATGTAAATATAAGCATTAAACATCACTCTGTTCCGTGTTATGGTCCTATAACACGGAACAGGATTGCAGACAAACAATCATAACGCGCTAACGCGCGTTATTCATTTTGTCTGCAATCCTGTTCCGTGTTATAGGACCATAACACGGAACAGAATGATGTTTAATACCTACTAGGGAAAGTCATATATAAGTACAAATAACACTGAAGTAGTGTTGATATACGTACCTTTATTACTTGACCTCTGAGCGGATGGAGCTGTGAATCACTACATAGCTGGTTCGCACCCATCCCCGCGCAGTTCACAACGACGTCATACTCTTCTGTTAGCTGAGGAAAGACGACAGGTAAAAATACAGCTTTATTCACTGAAACCCGACATTAAAAACAGAAAATTAAAACTTGTTTACGAAAACATTTTCTATAAAAACCTATTAAGAAGACATTTTGTAAAATGAACGTCAATAATATGTGTATTGTCGATCTAACCTTTATAAATAACACCTGGTCATATAACTGTCTATCGTATTGACAAAAGACCTATAGACAAATAACACCTGGTCATATAACTGTCTATCGTATTGACAAAAGACTATAGACAAATAACACCTGGTCATATAACTGTCTATCGTATTGACAAAAGACCTATAGACAAATAACACCTGGTCATATAACTGTCTATCGTATTGACAAAACACCTATAGACAAATAACACCTGGTCATATAACTGTCAATCGTATTGACAAAAGACCTATAGACAAATAACACCTGGTCATATAACTGTCAATCGTATTGACAAAAGACTATAGACAAATAACACCTGGTCATATAACTGTCAATCGTATTGACAAAAGACTATAGACAAATAACACCTGGTTATATAACTGTCTATCGTATTGACAAAAGACCTATAGACAAATAACACCTGGTCATATAACTGTCTATCGTATTGACAAAAGACCTATAGACAAATAACACCTGGTCATATAACTGTCAATCGTATTGACAAAAGACTATAGACAAATAACACCTGGTCATATAACTGTCTGTCGTATTGACAAAGGACCTATAGACAAATAACACCTGGTCATATAACTGTCTATCGTATTGACAAAAGACCTATAGACAAATAACACCTGGTCATATAACTGTCTATCGTATTGACAAAAGACCTATAGACAAATAACACCTGGTCATATAACTGTCTATCGTATTGACAAAAGACTATAGACAAATAACACCTGGTCATATAACTGTCTATCGTATTGACAAAAGACCTATAGACAAATAACACCTGGTCATATAACTGTCTATCGTATTGACAAAAGACTATAGACAAATAACACCTGGTCATATAACCGTCTATCGTATTGACAAAAGACCTATAGACAAATAACACCTGGTCATATAACTGTCTATCGTATTGACAAAAGACCTATAGACAAATAACACCTGGTCATATAACTGTCTATCGTATTGACAAAACACCTATAGACAAATAACACCTGGTCATATAACTGTCTATCGTATTGACAAAAGACTATAGACAAATAACACCTGGTCATATAACTGTCTATCGTATTGACAAAAAACTATAGACAAATAACACCTGGTCATATAACTGTCTGTCGTATTGACAAAAGACCTATAGACAAATAACACCTGGTCATATAACTGTCTGTCGTATTGACAAAAGACTATAGACAAATAACACCTGGTTATATAACTGTCTGTCGTATTAACAAAAGACCTATAGACAAATAACACCTGATCATATAACTGTCTATCGTATTGACAAAAGACCTATAGACAAATAACACCTGGTCATATAACTGTCTATCGTATTGACAAAAGACCCATAGACAAATAACACCTGGTCATATAACTGTCTATCGTATTGACAAAAGACTATAGACAAATAACACCTGGTCATATAACTGTCTATCGTATTGACAAAAGACCTATAGACAAATAACACCTGGTCATATAACTGTCTATCGTATTGACAAAAGACCTATAGACAAATAACACCTGGTCATATAACTGTCTATCGTATTGACAAAACACCTATAGACAAATAACACCTGGTCATATAACTGTCAATCGTATTGACAAAAGACTATAGACAAATAACACCTGGTCATATAACTGTCTGTCGTATTGACAAAAGACCTATAGACAAATAACACCTGGTCATATAACTGTCTGTCGTATTGACAAAAGACTATAGACAAATTGCACCTGGTTATATAACTGTCTGTCGTATTAACAAAAGACCTATAGACAAATAACACCTGATCATATAACTGTCTATCGTATTGACAAAAGACCTATAGACAAATAACACCTGGTCATATAACTGTCTATCGTATTGACAAAAGACCCATAGACAAATAACACCTGGTCATATAACTGTCTATCGTATTGACAAAAGACTATAGACAAATAACACCTGGTCATATAACTGTCTATCGTATTGACAAAAGACCTATAGACAAATAACACCTGGTCATATAACTGTCTATCGTATTGACAAAAGACCTATAGACAAATAACACCTGGTCATATAACTGTCTATCGTATTGACAAAACACCTATAGACAAATAACACCTGGTCATATAACTGTCAATCGTATTGACAAAAGACTATAGACAAATAACACCTGGTCATATAACTGTCTGTCGTATTGACAAAAGACCTATAGACAAATAACACCTGATCATATAACTGTCTATCGTATTGACAAAAGACCTATAGACAAATAACATCTGGTCATATAACTGTCTATCGTATTGACAAAAGACCTATAGACAAATAACACCTGGTCATATAACTGTCTATCGTATTGACAAAAGACCATAGACAAATAACACCTGGTCATATAACTGTCTATCGTATTGACAAAAGACCTATAGACAAACTAGAACACTGACAGGTCAGGAAGGGCCCCGTATTGCGGCTGTAGATATCCCCCACATGCCCACACGCCAACCTACTCCCTCCCGCAAAAAAATGTCATTTCTCAAATCATCAAAATTGACACTGGCTAGGACACATTGTCTCATTTCATCATTCAGCAAAGAAACTGTCAACTATTTCACATCACCCGTATCGGATATCGCCGATACAGTATGACTTGAATTCTACCCTAATATGACTTTGACCTTTGACCCATTGACCTTAGCATTCAACCTTGTGTTTTATATTTGTTTATTGAACATGTTGACCAAGTTTCATGCAAATCTGGTATTCACCCGTATCGGATATCGCCGATACAGTATGACTTGAATTCTACCCTCATATGACCTTGACCTTTGACCCAGTGACCTTAGCATTCAACCTTGTGTTTTATATTTGTTTATTGAACATGTTGACCAAGTTTCATGCAAATCTGGCAATGAATACCAAAGTTATTATGTAAAAACAAAATTTGTGGACAGACGGACAGACAGACGGACGGACGGACGGACGGACAGACAGACAGAGTGATTACTATAGGGCACCCGTATCTCCGATACGGGGCCCTAATAACACCTGGTCATATAACTGTCTATCGTATTGACAAAAGACTATAGACAAATAACACCTGGTCATATAACTGTCTATCGTATTGACAAAAGACCTATAGACAAATAACACCTGGTCATATAACTGTCAATCGTAATTGACAAAAGACTATAGACAAATAGCACCTTTATATATAACTGTCTATCGTATTGACAAAAGATTATAGACAAATAACACCTGGTCATATAACTGTCTATCGTATTGACAAAAGACTATAGACAAATAACACCTGGTCATATAACTGTCTATCGTATTGACAAAAAACTATAGACAAATAACACCTGGTCATATAACTGTCTGTCGTATTGACAAAAGACCTATAGACAAATAACACCTGGTCATATAACTGTCTGTCGTATTGACAAAAGACTATAGACAAATAACACCTGGTTATATAACTGTCTGTCGTATTAACAAAAGACCTATAGACAAATAACACCTGATCATATAACTGTCTATCGTATTGACAAAAGACCTATAGACAAATAACACCTGGTCATATAACTGTCTATCGTATTGACAAAAGACCCATAGACAAATAACACCTGGTCATATAAATGTCTATCGTATTGACAAAAGACTATAGACAAATAACACCTGGTCATATAACTGTCTATCGTATTGACAAAAGACCTATAGACAAATAACACCTGGTCATATAACTGTCTATCGTATTGACAAAAGACCTATAGACAAATAACACCTGGTCATATAACTGTCTATCGTATTGACAAAACACCTATAGACAAATAACACCTGGTCATATAACTGTCAATCGTATTGACAAAAGACTATAGACAAATAACACCTGGTCATATAACTGTCTGTCGTATTGACAAAAGACCTATAGACAAATAACACCTGGTCATATAACTGTCTGTCGTATTGACAAAAGACTATAGACAAATTGCACCTGGTTATATAACTGTCTGTCGTATTAACAAAAGACCTATAGACAAATAACACCTGATCATATAACTGTCTATCGTATTGACAAAAGACCTATAGACAAATAACACCTGGTCATATAACTGTCTATCGTATTGACAAAAGACCCATAGACAAATAACACCTGGTCATATAACTGTCTATCGTATTGACAAAAGACTATAGACAAATAACACCTGGTCATATAACTGTCTATCGTATTGACAAAAGACCTATAGACAAATAACACCTGGTCATATAACTGTCTATCGTATTGACAAAAGACCTATAGACAAATAACACCTGGTCATATAACTGTCTATCGTATTGACAAAACACCTATAGACAAATAACACCTGGTCATATAACTGTCAATCGTATTGACAAAAGACTATAGACAAATAACACCTGGTCATATAACTGTCTGTCGTATTGACAAAAGACCTATAGACAAATAACACCTGATCATATAACTGTCTATCGTATTGACAAAAGACCTATAGACAAATAACATCTGGTCATATAACTGTCTATCGTATTGACAAAAGACCTATAGACAAATAACACCTGGTCATATAACTGTCTATCGTATTGACAAAAGACCATAGACAAATAACACCTGGTCATATAACTGTCTATCGTATTGACAAAAGACCTATAGACAAACTAGAACACTGACAGGTCAGGAAGGGCCCCGTATTGCGGCTGTAGATATCCCCCACATGCCCACACGCCAACCTACTCCCTCCCGCAAAAAAATGTCATTTCTCAAATCATCAAAATTGACACTGGCTAGGACACATTGTCTCATTTCATCATTCAGCAAAGAAACTGTCAACTATTTCACATCACCCGTATCGGATATCGCCGATACAGTATGACTTGAATTCTACCCTAATATGACTTTGACCTTTGACCCATTGACCTTAGCATTCAACCTTGTGTTTTATATTTGTTTATTGAACATGTTGACCAAGTTTCATGCAAATCTGGTATTCACCCGTATCGGATATCGCCGATACAGTATGACTTGAATTCTACCCTCATATGACCTTGACCTTTGACCCAGTGACCTTAGCATTCAACCTTGTGTTTTATATTTGTTTATTGAACATGTTGACCAAGTTTCATGCAAATCTGGCAATGAATACCAAAGTTATTATGTAAAAACAAAATTTGTGGACAGACGGACAGACAGACGGACAGACAGACGGACGGACGGACGGACGGACAGACAGACAGAGTGATTACTATAGGGCACCCGTATCTCCGATACGGGGCCCTAATAACACCTGGTCATATAACTGTCTATCGTATTGACAAAAGACTATAGACAAATAACACCTGGTCATATAACTGTCTATCGTATTGACAAAAGACCTATAGACAAATAACACCTGGTCATATAACTGTCAATCGTAATTGACAAAAGACTATAGACAAATAGCACCTTTATATATAACTGTCTATCGTATTGACAAAAGATTATAGACAAATTACACCTGGTCATATAACTGTCAATCGTAATTGACAAAAGACTATAGACAAATAGCACCTTTATATATAACTGTCTATCGTATTGACAAAAGACTTTAGAACAATAACACCTGGTTATATAACTATCTATCGTATTGACAAAAGAATAATGAAATATTTAAATAGCCAAGGAAAATTCTTTCAATTTTTATTAGCAAAAGTCATCTTTCGATTAAAAATTCCAATCGTTTCACAGTGCAATACACGTGTTCGTTAAATTATATAATCATCCTACCTCATCCATGTTTACAATTCTTTTACTTTTAAACTTTCCTCCTCGATCGCGTATCCTTAAAGAGAAAAAATGATAACATTCAAATGTATTATACAAAACTTTACAAACTGACATATCATGTTTACGTATTGTTATGTATTTATACAGTAACATTTATAGGGTTATCATATCTATTGTAAGAAATAATTGTGTTACAACTTCAGTTAGAACAGCCGGTATATCATTTCAACATATTAACACTTCACTTAATGAAAGGACATGTGCACAAAATAAAACGTAATATGCACAAAGTGAAATGCTCAGACAACTTTTGCAATACTGTCTATAGCCTTATGGCAGCTCAGGCGTTCCATGATATTTACACGACAGTATTTCGGTACCTGTATCACATACTTATATACATGTAATCAATCCGAATTATCAGCCAGTGAATGGATACAAAATTTGGGTAACTTCCTCGTCAAGCTTTAACTGGATAATGGTATCGGGATTACAGAACATGCTGCTAGTTCCATCCATGCTTGTCTTCGTGAAGGGTATCGGCATGTTGCAATGGTATTCCGCGATAAATATTCAATATTCCAACCCAATGGTGGTGAGCTATTAGAAGCACATGTCTGTGAACCAAACTTACTAACATATCTGGTAAATATCAGTATACATAAAGTCTATTATTCATATTATATGTTATATATATGAGGGGTTTGAACGTCCTATTGAATCAGATATATACACATACGTATGTTTGGATTACCTTTTTGTGAGCCAAGGGAGGAAACGCTTAACATCCATTATAATTGTCGTAAAGAAATAGCCATCTCTGAAGTCAACCAACAAAAATAGCATTATTAAACATCTGAATAATGATATAGGGGGAAAAGTACAAATCGGGGTTATTTTCCGAATTTATGAATGGACCAAATGTTGATATCAAAGTTTTTGCATTTGATATTAAATCAATGTATGAATGTTTCCAGTTACACTTGTACCAGAGAAAAACCGATAATATGTTGTTACATATTGAAACTTAAGTTTTGAATATTTGAAACAGTTTGGCCCCGTAGCATCACTGAGTAGTCCTGTGAGGACGAAACAGCTGTATGATGCAGTGTAATGTATTTTTTTCGGCATACTTTATCTATTAGGTACTACATTGAAAAGGTGCAGCATATATGTGTGTTACGTCATATTTCATGATAGGGGTGGCAAACTCTGCTGCTGGATTGTATAGTCCCCGAGGTTTGCTGGAGCCTCCAAACCAAAGTCTCATTTGAGTCGTGGCACGGTACATAATATACACATTTTCGTAGTACACTATTTGAGAATTTTTACACATTTTCGTAGTACACTATTTGATAATTTTTTTCAGAACTGGTTTAATTTTACTTCTACATTCATAAATTAAAAGGGTGTTATGCACCTGACCCCTCTGCTTCTACATTAGTTTAGAATTTTGGATTCCCACCTTTTGGCCCCTAGCATCACTGAAGAGTCCTAGGAGGACGAAACAGCTGTATGGTGCAGTTTAATTCATTTTTCGGCATACTGTATCTATTTCTAAATTGAAAAAGTGCAGCAAATGTGTGTGTTGAGTCATCGTAAATGACTGACCTGGCATTAGGGCTTATGTTGAGCTCTTCTGGTGTCAGCCGTCGGAATCCTATAACCTGATCTTTCCATGGAGGTTCCTTACAACAATTAGTTTTATTCTAAAAACAAAACTCATATCCAAAGATTAAGACGTCATTTCCTCTTTGTATTAACACATTAAACAAACCATTCAGAATTGGCTCGTTTTCTTACTCATTTTAAAATAAGTTAGGATATTCCGCCTTATGTCATCTTTCATCACTTACTGAGCTGTACACTATGTAGAAACTTGTGATATTTCTTATCATTTAATGTACAATATTAAGAAAATTGTGTATTTTGTTAGTTGAAATCATGGTATTCATGTATTGTTTCAGTATCGATCAAAGGATACCTAAATAAGCATTAGATCTTACCTGTGTAATGTTTCTAAAGTAAATATCATACATCGAAATAGCGCGATTGATATAGCGGGATAGACATCGATTTGTTTGGACACGTCGTACAAATTGTGTACCTTTGTGTACATGAATATAATAATACACTGACCTTGTCATTACAATGTCACAAAGAAACAAGTCACCACAATTTCACATAGAAACAAATCATCGCAACGCCACATAGAAACTAGTCACCACAACGTCACATAGAAACTAGTCATCGCAACGTCACATAGAAACTAGTCACCACAACATCACATAGAAACTAGTCACCACAACGTCACATAGAAACAAGTCACCACAACGTCACATAGAAACAAGTCACCACAACATCACATAGAAACAAGTCACCACAACATCACATAGAAACAAGTCACCACAACATCACATAGAAACAAGTCACCACAACGTCACATAGAAACAAGTCACCTAAACGTCACATAGAAACAAGTCACCACAACGTCACATAGAAACAAGCCATCGCAACGCCACATAGAAACTAGTCACCACAACATCACATAGAAACTAGTCACCACAACATCACATAGAAATAAGTCACCACAACATCACATAGAAACTAGTCACCACAACATCACATAGAAACAAGTCACCACAACATCACATAGAAACAAGTCACCACAACATCACATAGAAACAAGTCACCACAACGTCACATAGAAACAAGTCACCTAAACGTCACATAGAAACAAGTCACCACAACGTCACATAGAAACAAGCCATCGCAACGCCACATAGAAACTAGTCACCACAACATCACATAGAAACAAGTCACCACAACGTCACATAGAAACAAGTCACCACAACGTCACATAGAAACAAGTCACCTAAACGTCACATAGAAACAAGTCACCACAACGTCACATAGAAACAAGCCATCGCAACGCCACATAGAAACTAGTCACCACAACGTCACATAGAAACAAGTCACCACAACATCACATAGAAACAAGTCACCACAACGTCACATAGAAACAAGCCATCGCAACGCCACATAGAAACTAGTCACCACAACGTCACATAGAAACAAGTCACCTAAACGTCACATAGAAACAAGTCACCACAACGTCACATAGAAACAAGCCATCGCAACGCCACATAGAAACTAGTCACCACAACGTCACATAGAAACTAGTCATCGCAACGCCACATAGAAACTAGTCACCACAACGTCACATAGAAACTAGTCATCGCAACGCCACATAGAAACTAGTCACCACAACGTCACATAGAAACTAGTCATCGCAACGCCACATAGAAACTAGTCACCACAACGTCACATAGAAACAAGTCACCTAAACGTCACATAGAAACAAGTCACCACAACGTCACATAGAAACAAGTCATCGCAACGCCACATAGAAACAAGTCATCGCAACGCCACATAGAAACAAGTCATCGCAACGCCACATAGAAACTAGTCACCACAACATCACATAGAAACTAGTCACCACAACATCACATAGAAACAAGTCACCACAACATCACATAGAAACAAGTCACCACAACATCCCTAGAAACTAGTCACCGCAACGCCACATAGAAACAAGTCACCACAACATCACATAGAAACTAGTCACCACAACGTCACATAGAAACAAGTCACCACAACATCACATAGAAACTAGTCACCACAACATCCCTAGAAACTAGTCACCGCAACGCCACATAGAAACTAGTCACCACAACGATATATAGAATCAAGTCATCGCAACGTCACATAGAAACAAGTCACCACAACATCACATAGAAACTAGTCACCACAACGTCACATAGAAACAAGTCACCACAACGTCCCTAGAAACTAGTCATCGCAACGTCACATAGAAACAAGTCACCACAACGCCATATAGAAACAAGTCATCACAACGCCACATAGAAACAAGTCACCACAACGTCCCTAGAAACTAGTCATCGAAACGTCACATAGAAACTAGTCACCACAACGTCACATAGAAACAAGTCACTACAACGTCCCTAGAAACTAGTCACCACAACGTCACATAGAAACAAGTCATCGCAACGCCACATAAAAACCAGTCATCGCAACGCCACATAGAAACTAGTCATCCCAACGTCCCTAGAAACTAGTCAACACAACGTCACATAGAAACAAGCCATCGCAACGTCACATAGAAACAAGTCATCGCAACCACACATAGAAACAAGTCACCACAACGTCCCTAGAAACTAGTCATCGCAACGTCACATAGAAACAAGTCACCACAACGCCATATAGAAACAGGTCATCGCAACGCCACATAGAAACAAGTCACCACAACGTCCCTAGAAACTAGTCATCGAAACGTCCAATAGAAACTAGTCACCACAACGTCACATAGAAACAAGTCACTACAACGTCCCTAGAAACTAGTCACCACAACGTCACATAGAAACAAGTCATCGCAACGCCACATAAAAACCAGTCATCGCAACGCCACATAGAAACTAGTCATCCCAACGTCCCTAGAAACTAGTCAACACAACGTCACATAGAAACAAGCCATCGCAACGTCACATAGAAACAAGTCATCGCAACCACACATAGAAACTAGTCATCCCAACGTCCCTAGAAACTAGTCACCGCAACGTCACATAGAAACAAGTCATCGCAACGTCACATAGAAACAAGTCATCGCAACGCCACATAGAAACAAGTCACCACAACGTCACATAGAAACTAGTCATCGCAACGTCACATAGAAACAAGTCATCACAACGTCACATAGAAACTAGTCACTGCAACGTCACATAGAAACAAGCCATCGCAACGCCACATAGAAACAAGTCACCACAACGTCCCTAGAAACTAGTCATCGCAACGTCACATAGAAACAAGCCATCGCAACGTCACATAGAAACAAGTCACCACAACGTCACATAGAAACTAGTCACCACAACGTCACATAGAAACTAATCACCACAACGTCCCTAGAAACTAGTCACCACAACGTCACATAGAAACTAGTCAGTACAACGTCACATAGAAACAAGTCACCACAACGTCACATAGAAACTAGTCACCACAACGTCACATAGAAACTAGTCACCACAACGTCACAGAGAAACTAGTCACCACAACGTCACATAGAAACTAGTCAGTACAACGTCACATAGAAACAAGTCACCACAACGTCACATAGAAACAAGCCATCACAACGTCCCTAGAAACAAGTCACCACAACGTCACATAGAAACAAGTCACCACAACTTCACATAGAAACAAGTCACCACAACGTCCCTAGAAACTAGTCACCACAACGTCCCTAGAAACAAGTCACCACAATTTCACATAGAAACAAGTCACCACAACGTCCCTAGAAACTAGTCACCACAACGTCACATAGAAACAAGACATCGCAACGTCCCTAGAAACTAGTCATCACAACGTCACATAGAAACAAGTCATCGCAACGCCACATAGAAACAAGTCATCGCAACGTCCCTAGAAACTAGTCACCACAACGTCCCTAGAAACTAGTCACCACAACGTCCCTAGAAACAAGTCACCACAACGTCACATAGAAACAAGTCACCACAACGTCACATAGAAACAAGCCATCGCAACGCCACATAGAAACAAGTTATTGCAACGCCACATACAAACTAGTCACCACAACGTCACATAGAAACTAGTCATCGCAACGCCACATAGAAACTAGTCACCACAACGTCACATAGAAACAAGTCATCGCAACGTCACATAGAAACTAGTCACCACAACGTCACATAGAAAATAGTCATCGCAACGTCCCTAGAAACTAGTCACCGCAACGTCACATAGAAACTAGTCACCACAACGTCACATAGAAACAAGTCATCGGAACGTCACATAGAAGAAAGTCATCGCAACGTCACATAGAAACAAGTCATCGCAACGCCACATAGAAACAAGTCACCACAACGTCACATAGAAACTAGTCACCGCAACGTCACATAGAAACAAGTCATCGCAACGTCACATAGAAACAAGTCACCACAACGTCACATAGAAACTAGTCACCACAACGTCACATAGAAACAAGCCATCGCAACGTCACATAGAAACAAGTCACCACAACGTCACATAGAAACAAGCCATCGCAACGTCACATAGAAACAAGTCATCGCAACGCCACATAGAAACTAGTTACCGCAACGTCACATAGAAACTAGTCACCACAACGTCACATAGAAACAAGCCATCGCAACGTCACATAGAAACAAGTCATCGCAACGCCACATAGAAACAAGTCACCACAATTTCACATAGAAAAAAGCCATCGCAACGCCACATAGAAACTAGTCACCACAACGTCCCTAGAAACTAGTCACCACAACGTCACATAGAAACAAGCCATCGCAATGTCACATAGAAACTAGTCATCGCAACGCCACATAAAAACAAGTCATCGCAACGCCACATAGAAACAAGTCACCACAACGTCACATAGAAACTAGTCACGCAACGCCACATAGAAACAAGTCACCACAACGTCACATAGAAACTAGTCACCACAACGTCACATAGAAACTAGTCACCACAACGTCATATAGAAACAAGTCACCACAACGTCACAAAGAAACTAGTCACTACAACGTCACATAGAAACAAGTCACCACAACGTCACATAGAAACAAGCCATCGCAACGTCACATAGAAACAAGTCACTACAACGTCCCTAGAAACTAGTCAACACAACGTCACATAGAAACTAGTCACCGCAACGTCACAAAGAAACTAGTCACTACAACGTCACATAGAATCTAGTCACCGAAACGTCACATAGAAACTAGTCACCACAACATCACATAGAAACAAGTCACCACAACGTCACATAGAAACAAGTCATCACAACGTCACATAGAAACAAGTCACCACAACGTCACATAGAAACTAGTCACCACAACGTCACATAGAAACTAGTCAACACAACGTCACATATAAACTAGTCACCACAACGTCACATATAAACTAGTCAGTACAACGTCACACAGAAACAAGCCATCACAACGTCCCTAGAAACAAGTCACCACAACGTCACATAGAAACAAGTCACCACAACTTCACATAGAAACAAGTCACCACAACATCCCTAGAAACTAGTCACCACAACGTCCCTAGAAACAAGTCAACACAATTTCACATTGAAACAAGTCACCACAACGTCCCTAGAAACTAATCACCACAACGTCACATAGAAACTAGTCACCACAACGTCACATAGAAACAAGGCACCACAACGCCACATAGAAACTAGTCACCGCAACGTCACATAGAAACTAGTCACCGCAACGTCACATAGAAACAAGTCACCACAACGTCACATAGAAACTAGTCATCGCAACGTCACATAGAAACAAGTCATCGCAACGTCACATAGAAACAAGTCACCACAACGTCACATAGAAACAAGTCATCGCAACGCCTCATAGAAACTAGTCACCACAACGTCACATAGAAACTAGTCATCGCAACGTCACATAGAAACAAGTCACCACAACGTCACATAGAAACTAGTCACCGCAACGTCACATAGAAACAAGTCATCGCAACGTCACATAGAAACAAGTCACCACAACGTCACATAGAAACTAGTCACCACAACGTCACATAGAAACAAGCCATCGCAACGTCACATAGAAACAAGTCACCACAACGTCACATAGAAACAAGCCATCGCAACGTCACATAGAAACAAGTCATCGCAACGCCACATAGAAACTAGTTACCGCAACGTCACATAGAAACTAGTCACCACAACGTCACATAGAAACAAGCCATCGCAACGTCACATAGAAACAAGTCATCGCAACGCCACATAGAAACAAGTCACCACAATTTCACATAGAAAAAAGCCATCGCAACGCCACATAGAAACTAGTCACCACAACGTCCCTAGAAACTAGTCACCACAACGTCACATAGAAACAAGCCATCGCAATGTCACATAGAAACTAGTCATCGCAACGCCACATAAAAACAAGTCATCGCAACGCCACATAGAAACAAGTCACCACAACGTCACATAGAAACTAGTCACCACAACGTCACATAGAAACTAGTCACCACAACGTCATATAGAAACAAGTCACCACAACGTCACAAAGAAACTAGTCACTACAACGTCACATAGAAACAAGTCACCACAACGTCACATAGAAACAAGCCATCGCAACGTCACATAGAAACAAGTCACTACAACGTCCCTAGAAACTAGTCAACACAACGTCACATAGAAACTAGTCACCGCAACGTCACAAAGAAACTAGTCACTACAACGTCACATAGAATCTAGTCACCGAAACGTCACATAGAAACTAGTCACCACAACATCACATAGAAACAAGTCACCACAACGTCACATAGAAACAAGTCATCACAACGTCACATAGAAACAAGTCACCACAACGTCACATAGAAACTAGTCACCACAACGTCACATAGAAACTAGTCAACACAACGTCACATATAAACTAGTCACCACAACGTCACATATAAACTAGTCAGTACAACGTCACACAGAAACAAGCCATCACAACGTCCCTAGAAACAAGTCACCACAACGTCACATAGAAACAAGTCACCACAACTTCACATAGAAACAAGTCACCACAACATCCCTAGAAACTAGTCACCACAACGTCCCTAGAAACAAGTCACCACAATTTCACATTGAAACAAGTCACCACAACGTCCCTAGAAACTAATCACCACAACGTCACATAGAAACTAGTCACCACAACGTCACATAGAAACAAGGCACCACAACGCCACATAGAAACTAGTCACCGCAACGTCACATAGAAACTAGTCACCGCAACGTCACATAGAAACAAGTCACCACAACGTCACATAGAAACTAGTCATCGCAACGTCACATAGAAACAAGTCATCGCAACGTCACATAGAAACAAGTCACCACAACGTCACATAGAAACAAGTCATCGCAACGCCTCATAGAAACTAGTCACCACAACGTCACATAGAAACTAGTCATCGCAACGTCACATAGAAACTAGTCACCACAACGTCACATAGAAACAAGTCATCGCAACGTCACATAGAAACTAGTCACCACAACGTCACATAGAAACAAGTCATCGCAACGTCACATAGAAGAAAGTCATCGCAACGTCACATAGAAACAAGTCATCGCAACGCCACATAGAAACTAGTCACCACAACGTCACATAGAAGCTAGTCACCGCAACGTCACATAGAAACAAGTCATCGCAACGTCACATAGAAACAAGTCACCACAACGTCACATATAAACTAGTCATTGCAACGTCACATAAAAACAAGTCATCGCAATGTCACATAGAAACTAGTCACCACAACGTCACATAGAAACAATTCACCGCAACGTCACATAGAAACAAGTCACCACAACGTCCCTAGAAACTAGTCACCACAACGTCACATAGAAACAAGTCATCGCAATGTCACATAGAAACAAGTTATCGCAACGTCATAAAGAAATCAGTCATCGCAACGCCAAATAGGAACTACGTCCTTTGAAACTAGCCATCGCAACGTCATATAGAAACTAGTCATCGCAACGCCACTTGGAAACACTGTGCGGCTGTGCTACATCATCCTTTTCGCAGTATCAATGTTTATAATAATTTTTCAAGACATTGTATCTTTAATGTGTTAAACATTTTAATTGCCAGTCTGGGCCCAGTTGTTCAAAATATGATTAGCTTAATCAGTGATTAGCACAAATTCTAATTATCCTGTAACTTTAAAATGAAACCATAGATTTTATTACAACTATGCAGATGAAAAAACCTCATTTTGTTAATTTACATATAAAACTTTAAGAATGTAACTTGTAGATTGACAGAATAATTTAAGTTTGAAAAATGTTGTTAAATAGTGATTAAGCTAATCACCCTTTGAACAACTGGGCCCTGATATATAGCTTCTTAGGCATTTTACCTTGGCTGTGTTAGCTGACTCCCTTACAAAGTAGTATCTGGACACAAATTGAACTCCAATGTCACCAGCAAGCTCAGAATGGGCGAGGCCTTTAAGGTATTCAAACGTGTCACCACACCATCGCCTACCAATAAAACAGCCAGACGTGTCACCACACCATCGCCTACCAATAAAACAGGCGGACGTGTCATCACACCATCGCCTACCAATAAAACAGGCGGACGTGTCATCACACCATCGCCTACCAATAAAACAGCCAGACGTGTCACCACACCATCGCCCACCAATAAAACAGGCAGACGTGTCATCACACCATCGCCCACCAATAAAACAGGCAGACGTGTCACCACACCATCGCCTACCAATAAAACAGGCAGACGTGTCATCACACCATCGCCCACCAATAAAACAGCCAGACGTGTCACCACACCATCGCGTACCAATAAAACAGGCAGACGTGTCATCACACCATCGCCCACCAATAAAACAGGCAGACGTGTCATCACACCATCGCCTACCAATAAAACAGACAGACGTGTCATCACACCATCGCCCACCAATAAAACAGGCAGACGTGTCACCACACCATCGCCCACCAATAAAACAGGCAGACGTGTCATCACACCATCGCCCACCAATAAAACAGACAGACGTGTCATCACACCATCGCCCACCAATAAAACAGACAGACGTGTCACTACACCATCGCCCACCAATAAAACAGACAGCCGTGTCACCACACCATCGCCCACCAATAAAACAGCCAGACGTGTCACCACACCATCGCCTATCAATAAAACAGACAACCGTGTCACAACACCATCGCCCACCAATAAAACAGCCAGACGTGTCACCACACCATCGCCCACCAATAAAACAGACAGACGTGTCACCACACCATCGCCCACCAATAAAACAGACAGACGTGTCACCACACCATCGCCCACCAATAAAACAGACAGCCGTGTCACAACACCATCGCCTACCAATAAAACATACAGACGTGTCACCACACCATCGCCCATCAATAGAACAGACAGCCGTGTTACAACACCATCGCCCACCAATAAAACAGACGAGGTAATAAGTAATGTTCGAGAGGGTATTTTGTCAACACTAAATGCAATAGAGTAATCCACCTGAGCGATAAAATTCATTGTAATCATTCAATGAAAATATATATGTATCATTTGCAAATCAAATAATTAACACTGGAGTATAACTGGCCAGCAAACTCTTTTCCCTGCATGTTCGTTTTCCCACGATGACCAATATCATTGTCGCAAAGACAAGAATTCCACGTAGGTGCATTTTAAGGAACAAGCTATGGATTCATTTGTATGATTTTCCTGTGGATTCCCTTGCAAAGAATAAGCTCTGTAAATTGTGATGTTAAGGTGTTTCATTACAAAGACTATATAAGATATCACTGACTTTTATGATAAATGCTAAGTGCTTATTTAAGACTTTTCATACAGAAACCAGTTACCATTATATAAAGTTTGGGGTTGATTTGCCCCAAGGGAACTGGGCACAAATTTGCTTTTAAAGTAACAGTGACCTTGACCTTTGAACATGAAAAGCCATCTCAAGCAAGCGCTCTGTGAGGAAGCACAGCACCAAGCTTAAGTTAGATCAGCAAAAGCAAAATCGCATGGAAACCAATAAATAATTAAGATATATGTAAATAAATTTATGATTGCATTATATGTGAATGAAACAAAATAGGGTAGCTTTCTCTAACATAAACCTAGGGTACATTGTGTAGCGCAGCACTATAGGTTCATTCCTCGAACACAAACTTTTTATAGGAATCCTTTGAAGTTTAACTTATAGTCTGTTTCAACGGCTCATTCCCGGAACACCGACTCTGGTAACTTGAAAGAAAGGTGTTTATATACGTAATCCTTTGAAGTTAAGTTATAGTCTGTTTCAACTAAGAATGTCAACTCATTTAATTTGTATAATACCAAAGTCAGTAAATAGCTGGTTTATTGATAAAATATTTTCATTTAATGCAGCACTAAGTAATAGAAACTGATCACTAAATATTACTTTTAAATGCACTAAATGGAAAAAAATAATTGAATCACATTACTTGAAAAATAAATCTCCTTAATTTATTATTAAAGCATATTGATAATAAAAAGTGTTTCTATTTAATGCACCACCGAAAGATAATTATTATAATTTGACAACAATATCTTAACCGAAAACCACTGAATGAAGCTGACGTATTAAAACACAATAACAGATCGTAAAATCAAACTGAAGTCACACAAATTAAACAAAAACAGATAGATAGCAGTACTTACCGGACATCTGTATTTGATGGGTCTACAAGGTATGGCATCCAGAAACCAGCACAATTGTCTGACAGCGTGTGTGGGGTAAAGACATCAGCAACCACTGTGACGTCAGCATTTGGCAGCAGCTCCTGGATACACACAGCAGACGACAGGCCTATCACTCCAGCTCCCAGCACACACACGCGACGGGGCGCCATCTGTCGAGTTCATTCATCAATAGTAAAATTCTGGTCGAATATCTACTGCAAGTATCTTCTGCAGTGATTTCAATCTCATTTACTATTTTCGAAATACATTTAACCTAGGATTAACCTGATCAACTACAGAATCAAGTTATTTTCATTTAGGGAATACTTGGTGGATGTTCTGCTATCGTCATTGATATGGATCTGACTGGTACACTCCATCAAGTAACGATAGCACTGTGGTCATTAAATGTACCAACCAAATAGAAATGTGCGGTAAATGCAAGATCCATATATGGTACTGCGCTAACTTTGTGATATTTATTCATGGAGCAATGTTGATCCAGTATTTTAACAAATAATCAAAAGATATTGTATATATTATATAAGATACCTTATATGTTTATATTTAATATATATCATATCTTTTATATGATATCTCGTAAACTTTTTTTATAATATATATTTTATAAGTTACATAAGATATCTTATAAAGAACGATCGAGACTCTCGCGAGACCGGCAAAGTTAAAGTTTGAGAATGACTGCTCCCTTTGTAAGGTCACTTCCAGATTCTTTAAGATATTTTATATCGTTTATAGGATATCTTATATAACATATAAGATGTCTTTTAAAGAAATTTAAATGAGATATCTCTTTTATAAGTTATCTTCTTATAAAGTTTATACGATATCTTATATATTATAAAAGACATATCATTATGTTTTGGTAAAATCCTGGATAAACATTACTGAATGAATAAAATGGCTTGACATGCAAACGTGTAAATTCTCCAGGCATGTGCATTATCACAATATAGTCAGTGATAATATAGAGTAACACATAGAAACACAACTACTGCAATCAATGATACTATGTAGCAACAAATAGTAACATAATTACTACAGTCAGTGATACTATATAGTAACAAATAGTAACACAGTTACTACGGTCAGTGACACTATATAGTAACAGATAGTAACACAACTACTACAGTTATTAGACAATAAGAGATAGATTATACTTAGGGGGTATACGTATATGAGTACAGTATATATACTTACCGCTATAATTCAGTGTAAATCTGTGTGTGCTTCGCTTCTGTTTAACTCATTACACTTGATCCCAATGATAGACTTCAGCCAAGGTCGTGTAATACGAACGTGTTCATGTATCCACTTTATTTACGAGTTTTTCGATGCAACAGCCTGACAACACTGAAGGACACAGCAATACACATATAGCTACCTATCTAGATACGGCCGTGTTTACACAGTATCACTACAGTCTACATATCTGTGTTGGTGAGTTTCCCCTCCTAGAATAGATATACTTCCGATTCCCGTAAGCAGATAAATCAGTTTAACTACCCTTCCGATTAGTGACAATGTTATGTATTAATTCTTCCATTATCAGTGCATCATTGACTTCAATCACACATTATTGAAAAAGAGATCACAGTGTCAACAAAAAAACAAGACATCCAAGATTTTCACCTTGTCTGGGGTATTTATCATTATATCATGCTGTTCCATGTATAAAACCACCAATAACCCGACCTTGTCTGTAGTATTTATCACTCAATCATGCTGTACCTAGTATAAAACCACCAATAACCTGACCTTGTCTGTAGTATTTATCACTAAATCATGCTTTACCTAGTATAAAACCACCAATAACCAAACCTTGTCTGGTGTATTTATCACTAAACCATGCTGTACCCAGTATAAAACCACCAATAACCTGACCTTGTCTGGGGTATTATCACTAAATCATGATTTACCTAGTATAAAACCACCAATAACCTGACCTTTTCTGGAGTATTTATCACTCAATCATGCTGTACAATGTATAAAACCACCAATAACCCGACCTTGTCTGGGGTATTTATCACTCAATCATGCTGTACCATGTATAAAACCACCAATAACCTGATCTTGTCTGGAGTAGTTATCACTATATCATGATTTACCTAGTATAAAACCACCAATAACCTGACCTTGTCTGGAGTAGTTATCACTAAATCAAGCTGTACCTAGTATAAAACCACCAATAACCTGACCTTGTCTGGAGTAGTTATCACTATATCATGATTTACCTAGTATAAAACCACCAATAACCTTACCTTGTCTGGGGTATTTATCACTAAAGCATGCTGTACCATGTATAAAACCACCAATAACCTGACCTTGTCTGGGGTATTTATCACTCAATCATGCTGTACCATGTATAAAACCACCAATAGCCTGACCTTGTCTGTAGTATCTATCACTAAACCATGCTGTACCATGTATAAAATCACCAATAACCTGACCTTGTCTTGATAATTTATCACTAAATCATGCTTTACCTAGTATAACACCACCAATAGCCTGACCTTGTCTGGAGTATTTATCACTAAATCATGCTGTACCTAGTATAAAACCACCAATAACCTGACCTTGTCTGGTGTATTTATCACTAAACCATGCTGTACCATGTATAAAACCACCAATAACCTGACCTTGTCTGTAGTATTTATCACTCAATCATGCTGTACCATGTATAAAACCATCAATAACCTGACCTTGTCTGTAGTATTTATCACTCAATCATGCTGTACCATGTATAAAACCACCAATAACCTGACCTTGTCCGGTGTATTTATCACTAAACCATGCTGTACCATGTATAAAACCACCAATAACCTGACCTTGTCTGGAGTATTAATCACTAAATCATGTTTTACCTAGTATAAAACCACCAATAACCTGACCTTGTCTTGATAATTTATCACTAAATCATGCTTTACCTAGTATAAAACCACCAATAACCTGACTTTGTCTGGAGTAGTTATCACTAAACCATGCTGTACCATTTATATAACCACCAATAACCTGACCTTGTCTGTAGTATTTATCACTCAATCATGCTGTACCATGTATAAAACCATCAATAACCTGACATTGTCTGGAGTATTTATCACTCAATCATGCTGTACCATGTATAAAACCATCAATAACCTGACCTTGTCTGTAGTATTTATCACTAAATCATGTTGTACCATGTATCAAACCACCAATAACCTGACCTTGTCTGGGGTATTTATCACTAAACCATGTTGTACCATGTATAAAACCACCAATAGCCTGACCTTGTCTGGGGTATTTATCACTCAATCATGCTTTACCTAGTATAAAAGCACCAATAACCTGACCTTGTCTGGAGTATTTATCACTAAATCATGCTGTACCTAGTATAAACCCACCAATAACCTGACCTTATCTGGAGTTTTTATCACTAAATCATGTTGTACCATGTATAAAACCACCAATAACCTGACCTTGTCTGGGGTATTTATCACTATATCATGTGGTACCATGTATAAAACCACCAATAACCCGACCTTGTCTGGGGTATTTATCACTAAATCATGTTGTACAATGTATAAAACCACCAATAACCTGACCTTGTCTGGACTAGTTATCACTATATCATGCTGTACAATGTATAATACCACCAATAACCTGACCTTGTCTTGGGTATTTATCACTCAATCATGCTGTGCAATGTATAAAACCACCAATAACCTGACCTTGTCTGGAGTAGTTATCACTACATCATGCTGTACCTAGTATAAAACTACCAATAACCTGACCTTGTCTGGAGTAGTTATCACTAAATCATGCTGTACAATGTATAAAACCACCAATAACCTGACCTTGTCTGGAGTAGTTATCACTAAATCATGCTGTACCTAGTATAAAACCACCAATAGCCTGACCTTGTCTGGACTAGTTATCACTAAATCATGCTTTACCTAGTATAAAACCACCAATAACCTGACCTTGTCTGGAGTATTTATAACTAAATCATGCTTTACCATGTATAAAACGACCATCAACCTGACCTTTGTGTTGTTAAAAGTTGAGGTTTTTTTTTCAAAACAGAAAATTTGCGCAATTGCTTATCCTTTTGATCGCCCTGCAGGTAAAAGCGTAGGAATCGCACCTGCTGCCGTCTTTGGGGTCGATTTTATTAGGGATCTTGTCCTTTATTTAAGTGCTCGTCCCTGTGAGCTTTGCGTGGATTCTGTCCCTTGGCCGAAAGATATCATGCAGTAGCATCCCTTACAAAGGCACTTACTTCTCCCTTGGCGCTCAGCATTATGGGAGTGGAACGACTGGTCCACCCATCGTCAGTATAATGTGAGGGAATGGGTGATCTGTGGCGGGTTACTTCAGTGTGGTAACACTTAAAAACGGCAAAACATCCGGACTAGCACAAGGCCGCATGCCACAGTCTCACAAAAACACACTTAATATACTCTCTTCGCACACACCACAAACTTGTCCTTAAGGATGTATTCCTCTGAATTTTCAGTCACGTTCAAGTCTCGTTTTAATCTCATTAAAACATTTAAAGTTATATTGAAGAAATTTTCATCAATTTTAATAGCGTATATGTATCTGAAAATTTTGTCAAAAATATAGGTGTCTGTTGCTTGAAGGACTTTTTTTACATGAACTTTAAAAAATTACCAATTTGGCGGCCATTTTGGAAATGCGTTTTTTGTGTATATTTTGAACTTCGCGAAAGGCCGAAATTTCACCTATTGATGCTGGATTGATCTCTTAAAAACACCAGTGATTGGCCATTTTTAATCATAGCAAGCTAATTTTTGCTGCACAACTTTATAATGTTCAGTATTATAGAAATATTATGCAACAAAGTTGATAATTAACCCGGAATAGTGAAAAATAACCCAAATAGTAATTGGACAAAAAAATTAAGCACGCTAACCTCCATTTTTTATGACGGTTTTAGACAGAGAAACCCATATTCTTTCCATATGCTAAATATTAAATAAAGTTTAACTGCAGAATTTTTGTTATTTAGTGTTAAATCTGCAAAAAATGGTGAAAAAATAATTTTCTCTTTCAAAAATAAGGGGTAGGGGTAACTCAAATCGCTTTCCTGAGTTGAAATATTAAGTCAGACAAATTTTACTACCATAACTTAAATAAAAATAGCATTTTTGTCATTTCTACAAACATTCTTACATTTTGGATTACAAATTCGGAAGTTATTGTATGAAGATATCCTGCAATTAGTAAAATCTGCAAAATTCACTTAAAATCACTTATTATGTCATATTGGTATCTTTGACCGATCAAAGCAAAAAAAAACGAGCACGCTGACATATCTTTATCTTAGCATTTTCTGCCATGCCATGGACTACTTTTTGCAAAAAAGTTTAATACAGAAAATTTTGAATTCACAGAAGAATATATCGTTAAGTTACTTCAGATGATTCCAATGTTATCACACTGCGATGCTGTTCTGCTGAAGCTGGGTGTCATGTTTACATACTGCCAGATGTAGGAGCAAAGATATCATTCACAGACTGTACTTTGACTGTCCACAGTGACACTATCTCAACGGATCAGGAGCAAAGATATCATTCACAGACTGTACTTTGACTGTCCACAGTGACACTATCTCAACGGATCAGGAGCAAAGATGTCATTCTCAGACTGTGTTTTGACTGTCCACAGCGACACTATCTCAACGGATCAGGAGCAAAGATATCATTCTCAGACTGTGTTTTGACTGTCCACAGCGACACTATCTCAACGGATCAGGAGCAAAGATATCATTCTCAGACTGTGTTTTGACTGTCCACAGCGACACTATCTCAACGGATCAGGAGCAAAGATATCATTCACAGACTGTACTTTGACTGTCCACAGCGACACTATCTCAAAGGAACAAGAGCAAAGATATCATTCTCAGACTGTACTTTGACTGTCCACAGCGACACTATCTCAACGGAACAAGAGCAAAGATATCATTCACAGACTGTGTTTTGACTGTCCACAGTAACACTATCTCAACGGATCAGGAGCAAAGATATCATTCACAGACTGTGTTTTGACTGTCCACAGCGACACTATCTCAAAGGAACAAGAGCAAAGATATCATTCTCAGACTGTACTTTGACTGTCCACAGTAACACTATCTCAACGGATCAGGAGCAAAGATATCATTCACAGACTGTACTTTGACTGTCCACAGTGACACTATCTCAACGGATCAGGAGCAAAGATATCATTCACAGACTGTGTTTTGACTGTCCACAGTGACACTATCTCAACGGATCAGGAGCAAAGATATCATTCACAGACTGTACTTTGACTGTCCACAGTGACACTATCTCAACGGATCAGGAGCAAAGATATCATTCACAGACTGTGTTTTGACTGTCCACAGTGACACTATCTCAACGGAACAAGAGCAAAGATATCATTCACAGACTGTACTTTGGCTGTCCACAATGACACTATCTCAACGGATCAGGAGCAAAGATGTCATTCTCAGACTGTACTTTGACTGTCCACAGCGACACTATCTCAAAGGAACAAAAGCAAAGATGTCATTCTCAGACTGTACTTTGACTGTCCTCAGCGACACTATCTCAACGGAACAAAAGCAAAGATGTCATTTACATACTGTACTTTGACTGTCCACAGCGACACTATCTCAACGGAACAAAAGCAAAGATGTCATTTACATACTGTACTTTGACTGTCCACAGCGACACTATCTCAACGGAACAAGAGCAAAAATGTCATTCACAAACTGTACTTTGACTGTCCCCAGTGACACTAATTCAGCGGATCAGTAACAAAGATGTCATTTACAGACTGTACTTTGACTGTCCACAGTAACACTATCCCAACGGATCAGGAGCAAAGATGTCATTCTCAGACTGTACTTTGACTGTCCACAGTAACACTATCTCAAAGGAACAAGAGCAAAGATATCATTCTCAGACTGTACTTTGACTGTCCACAGTGACACTATCTCAACGGATCAGGAGCAAAGATATCATTCACAGACTGTGTTTTGACTGTCCACAGTAACACTATCTCAACGGATCAGGAGCAAAGATGTCATTCTCAGACTGTACTTTGACTGTCCACAGCGACACTATCTCAAAGGAGCAAGAGCAAAGATGTCATTCACAGACTGTGTTTTGACTGTCCACAGTAACACTATCTCAAAGGAGCAAGAGCAAAGATGTCATTCTCAGACTGTGTTTTGACTGTCCACAGTAACACTATCTCAAAGGAGCAAGAGCAAAGATGTCATTCACAGACTGTGTTTTGACTGTCCACAGTAACACTATCTCAAAGGAGCAAGAGCAAAGATGTCATTCACAGACTGTGTTTTGACTGTCCACAGTAACACTATCTCAAAGGAGCAAGAGCAAAGATGTCATTCACAGACTGTGTTTTGACTGTCCACAGTGACACTATCTCAACGGAACAAAAGCAAAGATGTCATTTACATACTGTACTTTGACTGTCCACAGCGACACTATCTCAACGGAACAAGAGCAAAAATGTCATTCACAAACTGTACTTTGACTGTCCCCAGTGACACTAATTCAACGGATCAGAAACAAAGATGTCATTTACAGACTGTACTTTGACTGTCCACAACGACACTATCTCAACGGAACAGGACCAAAGATATCATTCTCAGACTGTACTTTGACTGTCCCCAGTGACACTAATTCAACGGATCAGAAACAAAGATATCATTTACAGACTGTACTTTGACTGTCCCCAGTGACACTAATTCAACGGATCAGAAACAAAGATGTCATTTACAGACTGTACTTTGACTGTCCACAACGACACTATCTCAACGGAACAGGACCAAAGATATCATTCTCAGACTGTACTTTGACTGTCCCCAGTGACACTAATTCAACGGATCAGAAACAAAAATATCATTTACAGACTGTACTTTGACTGTCCCCAGTGACACTAATTCAACGGATCAGAAACAAAGATGTCATTTACAGACTGTACTTTGACTGTCCACAACGACACTATCTCAACGGAACAGGAGCAAAGATATCATTCTCAGACTGTACTTTGACTGTCCCCAGTGACACTAATTCAACGGATCAGAAACAAAGATATCATTTACAGACTGTGTTTGGGCAGTCCACAGTGACACCATCTCCATGGATTAGAAGATATCATTTACCGACTGTGTTTTGGCAGTCCACAGTGACACCATCTCCATGGATTAGAAGATGTCATTTACAGACTATGTTTGGGCAGTCCCCAGTGACACTATCTTCACGGATTCATGCAGACTCAATGTGACCCTATTATCGGTGTTTTGGTCTATGTAGAAAAAGAGACTTGTGTTTGTGCCTTCGCAATACGAGCACGATTGATGATGACAGTTTGGTCAAGGGAGTAAATACATGGTTACTATTTTCTACTAAACGTTTTAAACGCTTAAACCTTATAATTAATTAGAGATATGGTAATAATTGCAAAAGTACCATCCTACTCCGGTGTTGAACACAAGCCTAACTGTGTAATATCAATAATTGCAAACTTGCATTTACAAGACAGAAAATAACGTTTACAAAGTTAAGCTTTTGTTTGTTAACTACAGTATTTTATAAACAATCCACGATTAAGAAAATCAAAATATAGTAACATTGTGGGCCGATCAGAATATTCATAAGATTTCTTTGATATGCATATATGCATTATTGTATTCTAGCTGATAAGCTTTGGACACTAGTCCAATCGACAGTTCAATCGACAGTTCGACACGCACTGATGTCTATTTTGTTTTATTTCTTTTTTCATTGAAATAGTATAGTACATAAAGAATATAATTATTATATTGATAAATCATCAATCTTTATTCTTTAATATTCGTGATATTTTCCCATTTAATTTTGACACTGAAGAATATGTACAGTATCTTCCATGTAATCGAATTTCATTTACTGGGGAATTGATAAATCGACTCATACCACTAGTATTGCAGTTCAGATACTAGTTAAACACAAAATAAACGTCTGTAATTACATCATGCCTATACCGTTATGACTGATAAGGTAAGTATCACTTGCGGAGATAGGTAAGCGTGGGAGAGACATCGTACTATCCAGGTAGAACCAGCTTTGGCTATCGTTTCGGTCCACCCGATGGAATTATAACTAATTCCAGTGTAAACATGACGCAAAAAACAGTCGGTGCTTCACAGGCCAGGAACCAGATTTTGGTTGACTATCGGTACCCGAGACCTTGTGTGACATAATGTCACCGCAGAATAACAGGACCGACCAGAATGATAATAATTCAACTGGGTCAAGGTCAGCTTTTTTGGTGATGGTGTGTTTCTGACAAGGTCAGGGCCATCTACAATATTTGAACAGTCAGCGTCTCTATATTCTATCGGATGTTTGTCCTGTGCGTCTTGCGTGTGTTATCGGGTATGAACTATGTCTATGTTGTATCATCTGTGCCGTTAAGGAGTGAAGCTTCAAGACACTAATATTACTAACAATTTGTAAGAAGGTTAGTGTGAGTATTGGAGAGTGATATGTTTTTTTTTATATATTTATAATAAATAATATACTCTTCAAATATGTAGGGGAGAAGATGGTGACTATGCTTTTGGATAATATTCTGGATGTGATGGGGTAGGAAAAGTTTTGTCGATCCGCATATGATTACAGGCAGATTTGAGACATACTATATAGCAGATGGGTCACCACTGAAATGTCCACTTGCCAAAGTTGACATAAACACACCTTACTTTGAAGGACTTCCTGAACCCGTCATACCGGATTCACCTCTGTATGACGTGATTGTTGGGAACGTCAAGGACGCCCTTCCAGTGCATCGTCGAAGTGAAGATTGGAATGTAGAATGATGACGTAATACACACATATGCTGCACCTTTTCAATTTAGTAACAGATACAGTATGCCGAAAAAACGAATTTAACTGCATCATACAGTTGCTTTGTCCTCCTAAGACTCTTCAGTAATATTAGGGGCCAAAAATTGGGAATCAAAAATTTCGTTACAAGCTGAATTACCAGATGATGACGTCAAGACAACCTATCAATATGTAATGGATTTGTACGATCAAATGGAGGAAACCTGCCAAATTGCCAGTGAAATGTTGAAGGATACTAAGAGAATCCAGAAGAAACATTTCAACAAAAATGCAAAGGCGGAAAAGCTGAAACCGGTTACGAAGTTACGAACAAGTTGCGTATGCAATGGAGAGGGCCATACAAGGTTTGAGATAAAGTCGCTGCAACGGATTATCGAGTAAACAAAGATGGCAAGATACTACATATCAACTTGCTAAAGAAGTATGAAGAAGCTGAAAGCATTATCCGAGACGACGTTGGAGGTATCCTCGCTTGTGTAATGACAGCAGTGGTGTCTGCGGATGAAGAAGAGGACTTTCCATGCATATTAGAGTCTCTTGTAAGTGACAAAGGAAAGGAATTTGCAGGTGATATGGAAACCGCAAACTAATTGACTGATGAACAGATTAAAGAAGTGACAGAGTTAATGAACTGTGTCTATGTTGTATCATATGTGGCGTCAACGTGAAAAAGTGAGTGTGAATGTTGGAGTGTGATTTGTTTTTAATATATCCATGTTGTAAATTATAATAATTCGAAATTCCTTTTAAACCGCTTTATCACAACCTATAGGTCTTCTCAAAGCGGTTTACAAATTATTATCCGTGTTTATGGGACCTTAGCAACTAGCCAACTTCGTTCACAACTTCCTGGGGAGCATACAACCGGTACTGACATTTCGGCGCTTACAGCACGCATTCTACAATTTCTAGTACTGCCCAACCACGTACTCGTGTTCAGCTGAGTAGACTCGAACAGGCGGAGTAAAGTATCTTGCTCAAGGATACAACACAAGTGCCGTGGACAGGACTTCGATCACCACCATGCCTCAAAATAAATAAGTTACTCTCAAATTATATACATTTGTGATCGTTAGCCAGACCGACCGACGCTCATCCAACTTTACAACATCCATGTGTTACAATCCGCGTAAGCTGATACAATCGATGATCAAATCTTAATAAATAGGTTTTTGAACTTAGGAAACTACAGAGTGTTAGCATATCAGTAATTTCAGTACGTTGATTGATCTTTTATTCATGATGAATATGAGACTACCATAGTGCAGCTGATTGTAACACATTATAAAGATCATGTAACACACACATATGCTGCTAGGGGCCAAAAGGTAGGAATCCAAAATTTCTAAACTATTGTAGAAGTAGAAGGGTCAGGTGCGTAAAACCCCTTTCGTTTATTACTTTAGAAGTAAAATTTAACTTGTTCTGTATAATTTCAAATCGTGTACAACAAAAATGTGTATATTAAGTACCGTGCCACTACTCAAATGAGATTAACTGTGGAAATGGAGGTTCCAGCAAACCTCGGGGACTAAAAAATCCACCAGCAGAGTCTGTCACCCCCTATCATAAAGATCACGTAACACACATATATGCTGCACCTCTTAAATTTAGTAATAGATACAGTATGTAGAAAAAATGAATTAAACTGCATCATACAACTGTTTCGTTCTCCTAGGACTCTTCAGTGATGCTAGGGGCCAAAAGGTAGGAATCCAAAATTTCTAAACTATTGTGTATATTATAACAAATCCTCCTCGAACAAGGGGTGTGTACAGCCAACCAACAAACAGCAGCCGCGGATGCAGGATTTTCGAAAGGAGGGGGTCCAGCTTTTTCAAGATATATCCCTGCATAAATCGAGTCACGTGTACTAAGTTTCCAAAGTTATGCCCTAAGTTTCTTTTTGTCATAATCTGCTTTGTTATTGAAAAGGTATATAAATGAACTAAACAGAAAAAACAGGTGCTGTAAACAGATTTTCGAAAGGACAATCAGCAGATTGGATTGTATCTGTAACATAACTATGATTATCATTTCTTTATTTCCTCCAATTTGAACATTTACAAGAACATTTATACAAGTTAATTAATAGTCAATTCATAATCAAATATAATTATGTACAATCAAAACATTAAATATCGTTTTTATCTATAGGCAGAACATATATACGAGTTAATTAATAGTAAATTCATAAACAGATAAACATATATACAACCAAAGCAATGTCTTGTAGCAAGAGTGATCCGTTTACAGAATTGCCTTGTACAATTTCATTAATTATACATTTTCATCCTTTTATCAACAGAAATAGCACAAATCAAAATGAAATTTTCACAGTCGAGATTACTCTAATAAAGAAGAATTCCACCTTGTAGTATGTGAATTGAATTATAATCTGACAAAGAGTGCAAATAAGCTATTAACTCTATATCAAACGTAGTACTGATAAGGCACCAAAGATCGTCTCTAAGTTTCTCAGTTTTTGTACAATGGAGAACAATATGCGTGGTAATATCATTGTGCAAAATACCACAAAAATGACAGAGTTCATAACTTAACTACATTATTAATTCTGTGTAAATCTGTAATCTGGGGGCTGCAACCCCCAGCAAAACCATTATTTATCATAATTAGGTGGAACTATTAATTAGACTCAGAACCCTATGGACTAAAGTATATTATTTGAAAGACACCAGACCTTATATCGTCTATGAATTTGAAACCTGAATACAAACACATACATATTAAAGATAATATAATAGCCAAGACAAAATTAAAATTCTAATTAACATACAACAAACGGTCGAACATGGTTTAATTCTTTATTACTTAAAACTGGTGCAACAATCCAACAATTACTGGTATATGTATAGAAATTTTAATACTTTGGAATATCAAGAATTATTTGACATATATGGAATATAATTTATTAACTTTGATTGCATAATAAAATATCATAAATAAACAAGAGGCCCAGAGGCCTGTATCGCTCACCTTGATATATTGGTATCAAGGTAATCATGGTAACGTATTTCTAATAAAGGTGTTATGGGCAGAGACCTGAGACCCAAATAATTATCCTTGAAGAACATATATCTGTATAAATTAAAGATAGGTTAACTCACTGTTTTCAAGCTCAGCTGAGATCCAAGGTCCCTAGCTCTGAGCTAGACCCTTACATCAATGATAATATCATGATTGTGTTTGTTTCTATATAGTTTTGGGTGGAATGTCTGTAAGGGCGTGGCAAACCCTTGGGTCATATCTAAAATCATATTTGTTATGTTCTTTTTATGCTAAGCAATTTTATTTGTAGTTTTGGGATGGGGATCTCAACCGTTTAAAAATAATATCAATATTGCCAAATAGTTCCCTTTTGGCCCCGCCCCTCAGGCCCCTCGGGGTCAGTCACATCATTTGTATAAATTTGAATCCCAGTCACCTAGGGATGCTGCAACTAGAATATGAATGTTTCACATTGCTTAGATCCAGAGAAGAAGTCATTAATATGAATGCAGCCAAATGGACCTCTTTTGGCCCCGCCCCTCAGGCCCAGGGGGGGTTTAGCCCAATCATTTGTATAAATTTGAATCCCAGACACCTAGGGCTGCTACCACTAAAATATGAATGTTTCACATTGCTTAGATCCAGAGAAGAAGTTGTTAATATGAATATAGCCAAATGGACCCCTTTGGCCCCGCCCCTCAGGTCCCTAGGGGGTCAGCCCCATCATTTGTATAAATTTGAGTTCCAGCCACCTAGGGATGCTTTCTACAAAATTTGATTAAATTCCAATCAGTGGTTAAGAAGAAAAAGTTCATTGTTGACGGACAAACGACAGACGCCGGACGCCACGGTATGGCATAAGCTCACATTGGTCCTTTTGACTAGGCGAGCTAAAAAGTATCAAATAAATATAACTTAAAGTATGACACTTGATTCTACTATTTAGAAATATCAGTTGGCCATTATAATTATAACATATATTGACACATTAGTTTGATCCCAATATGACTAGGTCTTTCGTCAATTTAAAAGTATATAGCTTTATAGTATTGATTACCATTGCACATTTTTGTAACATGTGATGCAATGTGTCACACTATTACAAATATAGTGCCGAGTTCAAAAAAGTCATTTTTACAGTCTGCTCAAACAATGTCATACCAGCATGCATATACAATTCGCACTGGTCTGAGACAAGGCTCTCCAATGTCAGTCATGTAATTTTAGTTAAAGTTGACTTAATATGTGAATTTTCGGTCACCATAAATTATAAGACATATGCGCCTCATACAACTACATATATTATAGAAGTTACGGTTCAACACCCTATCCATTGTACATTTTAATTAGTAGAAACGAAATTATAACAGAAAGATCGATGGAACACAGATGCAGAAAATTAAATCATGAGAGAAGGTACAAATATATATGGTACCACGGAATTAGATTAGAGCTGCTATCTAAGTCTGTGATGGTACTTGGAAATAATTAATCGAAATTACAATTTACATATATATATAGTATGTTATATATAAATAGCTGATTTTATTCTGAATGCATAATACATGTACATGTACGTATAGCTATAAAATAAAATGAATGCCAAAGCGCCGACTAAACTTGCGATATATACAGTGTAATTCTGTGGTCAAAGTCATACTTGTAATTTTGAAATTTTACATCATTACTGCACACATGGTATACGGTTCTGTCTGTATCAGTACCTGGCTATCAAGTCACTCATCTGGAACGAATCTCAGGTGTGACAGACCAGAGTCAGCCATGAATGCATGGCCACTATCCAGATAATTTACACTAATATTGGGTAGTACACAACCTACATACTGCAGTGTGTGTACATAGTACCATGTACATATGTTTTAAAAAACAGTTAGTGTGGGGTTATTAAGCCAAATTACGTAAGCTAAACTGATATTAAGTAGAAAATAAATAAGAGAATACCGAAGCGTTAACATAATCATAATCCAAACTCAAAATCGATTAAACCAGGGGCAAAATATGAACAAAGGAAAGATTTACATGGAGAAGACCCTTGCAAAAGTACAAGAGAATAAGACCAGGTGTTGCGGAAGAGTAAGCGTCTTCTGCTTCATCGACGACACCCGCCATGTAAATCTTTGTCACATCCAAGTAAACATTAAGTCCTCAAAATGAGAACCGAGTATCATTGTCAATCATAACAAGTAAACACACTAATGAGCATACTCAAAAACGTCCATCTTCATATCACTTAAAGATACAGAATACTTCTCAATGAGACAAAGATGACGACAATAAAATTTGCCCATAGTTATGATCAACCTGCATCTCTCGAATCCTTGTTTTTTTGTTAGTTTGTTTGTCAGCAGACGACATCGATCACAAAAATCCCAATATTTAGAGCAAGCCCTGGAATACCGAATCAACTGCGACATGTAAACACCATAGATTGGAGAAGCAGGGATGTTAATATCAAGAAATGGAAAGTTAACGATCGGAAAATTGAAATCATCACGTTTATCGTATAGCTTAGTAGTAAGCTGTCCATGTCGGTCGTAGTTTAAGTAGAGATCGAGGTAAGCAGCTGATGTAGAAGAGTCTGTTACGTCCTTTACTTCAAGTTCAGAAGGGTATATACGATCGACGTGGTCAGCAAACTTCTTGTTGTTTATAGACAACACATCGTCGATATATCTGAAAGAGAAATTATTTGGCAAGATTTTTGTTACCTGTCGAGATTAGCTCCTCCACAAATTCAGCCTCGTATGAAAACAAAAACAAGTCAGCTAAGAGTGGGGCACAGTTTGTTCCCATGGGAATGCCAACAGTCTGCTGGAATGTTTTTCCTCCGAACTCAACAAAATTGTTGTCGACCAGGAATTCAATCATCCTGCCTATATCTTCTTCAGTATATTTCCTCTTAGCTTTTGTCGTGTTTTTGACAAAGTATGCTCCAAGATAGCTCACTACCATATATTTGTATCGTCGTCCGCCTTTCTTGGAAAAGAAAGCTCTCATAACAAGAGATCGGAGACGTTCCTTCAATTTTGCATGACGTATGGTAGTGTACAGGGTGGAAAAATCAAATGTTTTGATCGAAAAGACATTTTTAGGAGGTGGTGTTCAAGATTGATCAAAAGATATTTCGAGTGTTTCAAAATCCACATCTCATCAATGCCACTTCTGGAGTATACAGTGTCAAAAATACGACTGAAGCCCTGATTTTATGATACTAAGAATTGTAGTAAGAAGTTTTGATAATGGCTTGGTCGAACAATTAGCAGAGCCAGCGGTAAAACGTTGCTTATAAGGATCCTTGTTTAGTTTCGGTATCCAATAAAGACAAGGTAAGTCAGCATCTTGCTCATTAAACGGTACTTGGACAGATTGTGAATGATCAAGTTGTTAGATGCTTTGTCTGCAGACACAACCACATACTTATCATGTAGATCGTTGAGTGTTGCTCGAACATCGGGGTCAAGAAATATCGACTTTGTTAAGTTTTCATTTTGTGACGCAAATTGCTTTTTCTTTTCTGAATAGAGGACCTGATAGACTTCACCCACTCTGAGAGTGAATCCAATTCAGCATGTTCACGTTTAGTCCATTGTCTGGCGTAATCTTCCACCGAGTCCATAAGAATCTAGAAATTCACATGCCAATTGATTGATGTAGTCTCTCGATACTTAGGACCTTTCAGGAAAAGCTCCCGGAGCTTTATATTCGGGATAATATTCAGATTGCCCGTTACTATGTGGCCAGCTGGACCATAGAACTATTGAGATGAAGAACATGAACATGGTGAAGGAGGATTCATTCTAAGGTCATATATATTCAATTGTTGCAATGTTTGCTGGTAATTGAAAAGCTTTGGTGCAATAGGTATAGGTATACAGTCAGATCACAATAAGAAACTTTTACCGACTGTCAGATCACAATAAAAAAAAACCTTTACCGACAGTCAGATCACAATAAAAAAAACCTTTACCGACAGTCAGATCACAATAAAAAACCTTTACCGACAGTCAGATCACAATAAAAACCTTTACCGACAGTCAGATCTAAATGGGACTCTGTTCCGTTTACTTCAATGTGTTTATTAAGCAATGAACACAGTCTGCAAAACATAAAGTTGGTCTAAATTATACAATGCTAATATACTAACTACCAACATACAATCCTCTATCTCCCCCCAAGTCTTTGTTACACACGGATAATAGAGTCAGTTAGTCCTGAAACAAAGACTGATTTAAAAGATGATAATCACAAAGAAATGTCCGACTATATGTCCAACATAAACCAAATAAACACTGAATCACGAATAAACAGTACTGAACAATTTGGTACTTCAGGAATGTTCCAGTTGAGAAAACAAAGAACAAAAACAAGTCACTTGGACATGTCGTAATCCGAGTGCCAAGCTGGCCTCTTTGTGATTTGACCAGATATCCGGTTTGGAGATGGAATTACTGTCTCTGGCGCAGGTGTCGAGGTTGGAGAAGCAGTAGCTGGCGTAGTGATGGTTTTGTCCATTGCAGCAGGATCCGTTGCAGGAGGATCAAACTCGAGTTGACGTCGACTGAAGGTATCCGGGATACCAGATGGTGTCGAAGGTTGAGCAGTTGGCAATGAACAAGGTGTACGTTGTATGGGTAATTGAGGACCTGTGTCCTTACAGTGCGGTTTAGGTTCCTTATTGACATTGACATCTTGGGATGTATTAGAAGGAACTATCGCGAATCGTGAAGGCACAATGTCATTATCAATGGTCAAGCGTGATTGTGGTGCAATGACGGGAACATATTGCCTGAGGAATTTCCTATTACGCAAAGTAACACGGCCCGATCCGTCAATGCGTACCACATATTGGTCAAACTGACGTACTTCGGTAACAACTCCAGTCTTGTCCCACTTTAAGGGATGAGGACCAACTTGATTTTGAATGCGGACATGATCCCCGACTATCTCGCATGTGACGATTTCGCAGGGCCTCCTCGCGAGCTGCTAGAGTTTCCAGCCACATATTGTGAGGAATATACCGACCAGGTTGTATAGGGATGAAGTCTCGTATGGGACGGCCGAACACGCACATGGCAGGAGATAATTTTGTATCTCTATCAGGGGTGTTTCGATACTGCAGAACAGCGCGTTGGAATGCGTCCGTGTTCAAGTCACCATGAGGGCTGGTGTTGCCAATGATCAGACGCTTTACCGTCTTGACTCCCACTTCAGAACGGCAGTTGCTATGTGGGAAAGCCACAGATGACAGTCTATGGTGAACTCCTCAGTTCCTAAGAAATTGGCGTGTAGCTAAGGAAGTGAACTCGGGTCCACCATCTGACGCTAGTTCATCAGGGATGCCGAAAGTAACAAATGTTCTTCTGAGACAATCTATTAAACCACTGGAACAATCAGATGCCCGCTCCACTATCGGCCAGTTCGAATAACGATCCACTACCACGAGGTAATTGTGTCCCGTGTAATGGAAGAAATCTGCGCATACACATTGGAATGGGTAGTCAGGAGTGGATAATGGCATCGGAGGCGCACTCGGGTTAGATGGGGCAATGCGGTTGCAGTGGTTGCAAGATGCGCGCAAGGAGGCAATAGCAGGTGTGATACCTGGCCAAAAGATTGAGGAGTCAGCTCTTGACGTCATTGAGGTAACTCCTTGATGCGCGGAATGCAGAGCGGCGAGAATTTCTTTCCATAGTGATGGCGGGATGATTATTCTGTCTTTATAGAGTACAACACCATCAACTGTGTGAAGGTCATCACGGAATGGGAAGTATTCTTGCAAGGGTCTTGGTAACTCATTGCGCGTTTTAGGCATACCAGCCTCTATCAAAGCAACTAACGCCTGCATGTTGTCATCGCTTGTAGTAGCGGTTCTCATGCGCTCCCAGGTTACAGATCGTAGATCGATTGCGTCGAGAGTTGAGGAAGCTGATGCTACGACATGCTCTTCAACGAATGCTAGCCCGGATGATGGTGTACGGAGAGCATTCATTAGACTGGAATGGGTGATGTTGGCAGAAGAATAGCTCATTGCTCATCGCACAAGTTTCTCTGGTTCACCAATAGGTTGGCGGGATATACAATCAGCAGCGCGATGCCGTATGCCAGGCACATGAAGCATTCGGAACCTGTATCGTAGTGTTTTCTCCTTGAGGTTGCGAAGTCTGTTGTTTGGAATATCCTCCAGAGGACCAAATAACTTCAATAAAGGTTTGTGATCAACGGCTATGATCAATTTCTCGCATCCCAGGACGAAGTGGCGGGCTCTATCCTGGGCATCTGCTACTGCCAGGGCCTCTCCCTCAACCGGAGCATAACGCGCCTCTGCTGCATGTGTGAACCGGCTACCGACAAGTGTAACTCTCCAACCATCACGGCAGCATAGGGGGCTGTCATTGGCACAGTCACAGTGTTTCTGTTATAGCCAAAAACCTATGCCAGTCTTTGACCAATCTGTCGCGAGACAAGTTGGCTTACTTGGGTCGAAAATCTGTACGCCATGTTCAATCTCATTGGCAATAACAACTTTGGATTCCTCGATGAGTCTTTGAAGTTCTTCGGTCCACTGAAATGGTTGGTCAGGTTTTAGTAGCTGACGGAAGGGATGCATTTTCTCGGCCATACTGAAGGCATAAGACACTTGATCGACCAATCCAAACCATGAACGCACATCTGTGATGTTCCTGGGTGTTGGAAAGTCAAGAATGGCGCGTAAATATTTCTGTGATGGCCGCACACTATCGCTGGTTATTTCAAATCCAGCAAATTCTACCGTGTCTGCCGCGAATATGAATTTTGCAGGGTTCAGTGTAATACCGTTACGTCCACAGATGTCAAGCCACTGAACTGCCTGAAAGAAGCTTCCTTCAATGCTGTCGGACCACAATAAAACATCGTCGACACATTTAGTTTTGTTAGGGATGTCTGAGACAAGCTCGTCGTAGCGTCTTGTGTAACCGTCACCAGATGCGATGTAGCCTTGAGATGCAGTTTTGTAACGGTATCTTCCCCAAGGAGTGATGAATGTTGTTAAGTGCCTGTCCTCTTCGCAGATTGGCACACTGTGATAGCCGCTCCATGCATCAAATAGTGTTTTCTTTTTGTCTGGTGGAATAGTGATTGGGTGTGATGAGTCTCGCGAGTGGCATGCACATTTAATGGTTGAAAGTCAACAGTGCGCCGCGGTGTACCATTCTTTTTCGCACAAACAACCATTCTATGGCACCAAGTAACAGGCTCACCAACTGACACGGGCTCAATTACTCCCAATCTGACATCTTGGTCTAGTCCAGCTTTCACTGCTTCCTGTCAATGGATTGGAACAGGTACGGGTGTGTGGTGGGCAACAGGTTTCGCGTTAGGGTCAACCATGAGCTTCATCGGAGGTCCTTTCATTAGTGGTAAAGTCTGATGTTCACATGTGTTGAATGTGCTAGACTTATAATAGTCAAGAAGGTAGTCCCTGAAACGATCAATGTTTTCTGTCGTGGCAGGGAAAGGCAGTTTTTTGGGTGGCGAGGGTGGCTGTTGGCGAGTAGGGCAATCACATGCTATGTCTTGCTGATCAAGTAATGAGGACGTAGCATCTATGCTAGCTGAATGGCATAGATGCGTGTGCTGCCTAGCTGATGCCCAAGGCAGCACACGCTTCACGACTGAGGAATAGCTTGTCCGATGAGCTTGTTATATATGTCATCTGCCTGGTCTCTTTGACGTTACCTGCCTTGTCTTTTCCGATTAAACGGAGGATCGTCCCCTCAAGAATTTTAATACCACCATTTATAGCTGTGTGCATTTGCATGGTTACGGGCATAAGTTCAGATTCTCGTAGGCCAAGGAGGCGAATTACTTTTAAACCAGCAAGGCAACTCTGACATCCTGTGTCTGCCATTGCTTGCAGTGAAATTGTTCCAGTATCTCGCGTCAATGTGAAGCCTAAGGCAGCGTAGTCCTCTACAGTAACTTTAGCAGTTACGTTCACAAATGGTTGAGGCTTAGAGCGTTGCTTAATCCATGAGTTCGCCAGCTCATCGTAGACATAGTGGTCAATGTAAATTGAACGTTCGATGCCGGAATCACTAAGGGTGCTGTGTTGACCTTCTAGAGGATTATGGGCAGAGCACAGTGCATCGAATACAGCACTACCAGATAGAGTGTCGGGGTCGGTCACTTTGGGTTTGTCCTTGCTTCTACATACCGTCACAAAATGATGTTCTCGACGACAATGCCCACATGTGTGTCCATATGCTGTACACTCTGTTTTACGCATTCGGGCTGGAGCAGATCTGCCATGCCCTTTTTTCCACAATATGTACATGACTCGGTTTTGTTGGAGGTGTCCTTGGAAGGCGGTTTGTCAGACTTGCCTTTGCGCTACGAGATACTGGCAGGATGAGAGTCTGACAGTCTAGAGGCTGAACGCTTACCGGCTTCTTTTGTTTCGACAAATTGGAATACCTTTTCAAGGCTCATATCCTGATTTTTGTGTCCTATAAGGTCAAGCTGTATTTCTGGATCAGCAATGCCTCGTGTAAGTACATCACGCATAATGGAGTCTGTGTAATTGACGTCGATTGAACATCCTGGACATGCAATAATAAACTTACATATGCCTGCCTGTCCTTTAAGTCTGGCACCGTAACTCCGAACCGTTTCATCACGATCCTGTCGCATGTTATGCAGTGTCACCCTGGCAACCATAGTGTTCTCCTCGCGTACTGCAAGTTTTTTTTATTGCAGCCATGACTTCGTCCACATTTTTGTTAGCTAGACTTTCACCAGCTGTGCGTGTGATGTCTTTACGTAGTGGCTCATCACAGAATTCTAGCAGTTGGACGACTTTGTCACGTCCAGTGATTTTTGTTGCACTCACATAGTCCGACCAGCGAGAATGAAAATATGCCCATTCCTCGCTAGATCATGCGGCGGTGATAGTGGGTCGCTTAACTCTCTCGACCTTGGCGGCAGCCTGCTCTGGTTTAGGTATATGTGCAGCGGAATGAGCCGTGATGAGTGCCGCAACGATAGCGGCATCCAGGTCAGCCGTGACATAGTCGCAGTCCGTGATAGGGCAAGCTACAACTGGCATTATGGTGTTTTGATCATGTAGCGATGATGGAGTTCAGGAATCCTCGACTGTGTTCATAAATGGGACTCTATTCCGTTTACTTCAATGTGTTTATTAAGCAATGAACACAGTCTGCAAAACATAAAGTAGGTCTAAATTATACAATGCTAATATACTAACTATCAACATACAATCCTCTAAGATCACAAAAAAAACCTTTACCGACAGTCAGATCACAATAAAAACCTTTACCGACAGTCAGATCACAATAAAAAAACCTTTACCGACAGTCAGATCACAATAAAAACCTTTACCGACAGTCAGATCACAATATAAACCTTAACCGACAGTCAGATCACAATAAAAAAAATCTTTACCGACAGTCAGATAGCCAGTACTCAGTCACATTAAAACGACATACTGAATGCGGCCAGCCGAGTACACAGTGCGGTCACATTAAAACGACATACTGAAGGCGGCCAGCCGAGTACTTAGTGCGGTCACATGAAAATGACAAACTGAAGGCGGCCAGCCGAGTACATCGTGCGGTCACATTAAAACGACATACTGAAGGCGGCCAGCCGAGTACTTAGTGCGGTCACATTAAAATGACATACTGAAGGCGGCCAGGCGAGTACTCAGTGCGGTCACATTAAAATGACATACCGAAGGCGGCCAGCCGAGTACTCAGTGTGGTCACATTAAAATGACATACTGAAGGCGGCCAGCCGAGTACATAGTGCGGTCACATTAAAACGACATACTGAAGGCGGCCAGCCGAGTACTCAGTGCAGTCACATTAAAATGACATACTGAAGGCGGCCAGCCGAGTACTCAGTGTGGTCACATTAAAATGACAAACTGAAGGCGGCCAGCCGAGTACTCAGTGCGGTCACATTAAAACGACAAACTGAAGGCGGCCAGCCCAGTACTCAGTGCGGTCACATTAAAACGACAAACTGAAGGCGGCCAGCCGAGTACTCAGTGCGGTCACATTAAAACGACAAACTGAAGGCGGCCAGCCGAGTACTCAGTGCGGTCACATTAAAATGACAAACTGAAGGCGTCGAGCCGATTACTCAGTGCGGTCACATTAAACCGACAAACTGAAGGCGGCCAGCCGAGTACTCAGTGCGGTAACATTAAAATGACATACTGAAGGCGGCCAGCCGAGTACTCAGTGCGGTCACATTAAAATGACATACTGAAGGCGGCCAGCCGAGTACATCGTGCGGTCACATTAAAACGACATACTGAAGGCGGCCAGCCGAGTACTTAGTGCGGTCACGTCAAAATGACATACTGAAGCCGGCCAGCCGAGTACTCACTACGGTCACATTAAAATGACATACTGAAGGCGGCCAGCCGAGTACTCAGTGTGGTCACATTAAAATGACATACTGAAGGCGGCCAGCCGAGTACTCAGTGCGGTCACATTAAAATGACAAACTGAAGGCGGCCAGCCGAGTACATAGTGCGGTCCCATTAAAACGACATACTGAAGGCGGCCAGCCGAGTACATAGTGCGGTCACATTAAAATGACAAACTGAAGGCGGCCAGCCGAGTACTCAGTGCGGTCACATTAAAACGACAAACGGAAGGCGGCCAGTCGAGTACTCAGTGCGGTCACATTAAAACGACAAACTGAAGGCGGCCAGCCGAGTACTCAGTGCGGTCACATTAACACGACATACTGAAGGCGGCCAGCCGAGTACATAGTGCGGTCCCATTAAAACGACATACTGAAGGCGGCCAGCCGAGTACATAGTGCGGTCACATTAAAACGACATACTGAAGACGGCCAGCCGAGTACATAGTGCGGTCACATTAAAACGACAAACTGAAGGCGGCCAGCCCAGTACTCAGTGCGGTCACATTAAAATGACAAACTGAAGGCGTCGAGCCGATTACTCAGTGCGGTCACATTAAACCGACAAACTGAAGGCGGCCAGCCGAGTACTCAGTGCGGTAACATTAAAATGACATACTGAAGGCGGCCAGCCGAGTACATAGTGCGGTCACATTAAAACGACATACTGAAGGCGGCCAGCCGAGTACATAGTGCGGTCACATTAAAACGACATACTGAAGACGGCCAGCCGAGTACATAGTGCGGTCACATTAAAACGACAAACTGAAGGCGGCCAGCCGAGTACTCAGTGCGGTCACATTAAAATGACAAACTGAAGGCGTCGAGCCGATTACTCAGTGCGGTCACATTAAACCGACAAACTGAAGGCGGCCAGCCGAGTACTCAGTGCGGTAACATTAAAATGACATACTGAAGGCGGCCAGCCGAGTACTCAGTGCGGTCACATTAAAATGACATACTGAAGGCGGCCAGCCGAGTACATCGTGCGGTCACATTAAAACGACATACTGAAGGCGGCCAGCCGAGTACTTAGTGCGGTCACGTCAAAATGACATACTGAAGCCGGCCAGCCGAGTACTGAGTGCGGTCACATTAAAATGACATACTGAAGGCGGCCAGCCGAGTACTCAGTGTGGTCACATTAAAATGACATACTGAAGGCGGCCAGCCGAGTACTCAGTGCGGTCACATTAAAATGACAAACTGAAGGCGGCCAGCCGAGTACATAGTGCGGTCCCATTAAAACGACATACTGAAGGCGGCCAGCCTTGTACATAGTGCGGTCACATTAAAATGACAAACTGAAGGCGGCCAGCCGAGTACTCAGTGCGGTCACATTAAAACGACAAACGGAAGGCGGCCAGTCGAGTACTCAGTGCGGTCACATTAAAACGACAAACTGAAGGCGGCCAGCCGAGTACTCAGTGCGGTCACATTAACACGACATACTGAAGGCGGCCAGCCGAGTACATAGTGCGGTCCCATTAAAACGACATACTGAAGGCGGCCAGCCGAGTACATAGTGCGGTCACATTAAAACGACATACTGAAGACGGCCAGCCGAGTACATAGTGCGGTCACATTAAAACGACAAACTGAAGGCGGCCAGCCCAGTACTCAGTGCGGTCACATTAAAATGACAAACTGAAGGCGGCCACCCGAGGACATAGTGAGGTCACATTTAAACGACATACTGAAGGCGACCAGCCGAGTACTCAGTGCGGTCACATTAAAATGACAAACTGAAGGCGTCCAGCCGAGTACATAGTGCGGTCACATTAAAATGACATACTGAAGGCGGCCAGCCGAGTACATAGTGCGGTCACATTAAAATGACATACTGAAGGCGGCCAGCCTTGTACATAGTGCGGTCACATTAAAATGACATACTGAAGGCGGCCAGCCGAGTACATAGTGCGGTCACATTAAAACGACATACTGAAGGCGGCCAGCCGAGTACTAAGTGCGGTCACATTAAAATGACATACTGAAGGCGGCCAGCCGAGTACTAAGTGCGGTCACATTAAAACGACATACTGAAGGCGGCCAGCCGAGTACTCAGTGCGGTCACGTTAAAATGACATACTGAAGGCGGCCAGCCGAGTACTCAGTGCAGTCACTTTAAAATGACATACTGAAGGCGGCCAGCCGAGTACTCAGTGTGGTCACATTAAAATGACAAACTGAAGGCGGCCAGCCTTGTACATATTGCGGTCACATTAAAATGACATACTGAAGGCGGCAAGCCGAGTACTCAGTGTGGTCACATTAAAATGACAAAAAGAAGGCAGCCAGCCGAGTACATAGTGCGGTCACATTAAAACGACATACTGAAGGAGGCCAGCCGAGTACATAGTGCGGTCACATTAAAATGACAAACTGAAGGCGGCCAGCCGAGTACTCAGTGCGGTCACATTAAAACGACATACTGAAGGCGGCCAGTCGAGTACTCACTACGGTCACATTAAAACGACAAACTGAAAGCGGCCAGCCGAGTACTCACTGCGGTCACATTAAAACGACAAACTGAAGGCGGCCAGCCGAGTACTCAGTGCGGTCACATTATCACGCGTACTGAAGGCGGCCAGCCGAGTACATAGTGCGGTCCCATTAAAACGACATACTGAAGGCGGCCAGCCGAGTACATAGTGCGGTCACATTAAAACGACATACTGAAGACGGCCAGCCGAGTACATAGTGCGGTCTCATTAAAACGACAAACTGAAGGCGGCCAGCCGAGTACTCAGTGCGGTCACATTTAAATGACATACTAAAGGCGGCAAGCCGAGTACATAGTGCGGTCTCATTAAAATGACAAACTGAAGGCGGCCAGCCGAATATATAGTGCGGTCACATTAAAACGACAAACTGAAGGCGGCCAGCCGAGTACTCAGTGCGGTCACATTAACACGACATACTGAAGGCGGCCAGCCGAGTACATAGTGCGGTCCCATTAAAACGACATACTGAAGGCGGCCAGCCGAGTACATAGTGCGGTCCCATTAAAACGACATACTGAAGACGGCCAGCCGAGTACTCAGTGCGGTCACATTAACACGACATACTGAAGGCGGCCAGCCGAGTACATAGTGCGGTCCCATTAAAACGACATACTGAAGGCGGCCAGCCGGGTACATAGTGCGGTCACATTAAAACGACATACTGAAGACGGCCAGCCGAGTACATAGTGCGGTCACATTAAAACGACAAACTGAAGGCGGCCAGCCCAGTACTCAGTGCGGTCACATTAAAACGACAAACTGAAGGCGGCCAGCCGAGTACAAGGTGCGGTCACATTAACACGACATACTGAAGGCGGCCAGCCGAGTATATAGTGCGGTCACTTTAAAACGACATACTGAAGGCGGCCAGCCGAGTACTCATTGCGGTCACATTAACACGACATACTGAAGGCGGCCAGTCGAGTACTCACTGCGGTCACATTAAAACGACAAACTAAAGGCGGCCAGCCGGGTACTCAGTGCGGTCATATTAAAACGACAAACTGAAGGCGGCCAGCCGAGTACATAGTGAGGTCACATTAAAATGACAAACTGAAGGCGGCCAGCCGAGTACTCAGTGCGGTCACATTAAAACGACAAACTGAAGGCGGCCAGCCGAGTACTCAGTGCGGTCACATTAACACGACATACTGAAGGCGGCCAGCCGAGTAAAAAGTGCGGTCCCATTAAAACGACATACTGAAGGCGGCCAGCCGAGTACATAGTGCGGTCACATTAAAACGACACACTGAAGACGGCCAGCCGAGTACATAGTGCGGTCACATTAAAACGACAAACTGAAGGCGGCCAGCCCAGTACTCAGTGCAGTCACATTAAAATGACAAACTGAAGGCGGCCACCCGAGGACATAGTGAGGTCACATTTAAACGACATACTGAAGGCGGCCAGCCGAATACTCAGTGCGGTCACATTAAAATGACAAACTGAAGGCGTCCAGCCGAGTACTCAGTGCGGTCACATTAAAACGACAAACTGAAGGCGGCCAGCCGAGTACATAGTGCGGTCACATTAAAATGACATACTGAAGGCGGCCAGCCGAGTACATAGTGCATTCCCATTAAAACGACAAACTGAAGGCGGCCAGCTGAGTACTCAGTGCGGTCACATTAAAATGACATACCAAAGGCGGCAAGCCGAGTACATAGTGCGGTCTCATTAAAATGACAAACTGAAGGCGGCCAGCCGAGTATATAGTGCGGTCACATTAAAATGACATACTGAAGGCGGCCAGCCGAGTACATAGTGCGGTCACATAAAAAATGACATACGAAGGCGGCCAGCCGAGTACATAGTGCGGTCACATTAAAACGACATACTGAAGGCGGCCAGCCGAGTACATAGTGCGGTCACATTAAAATGACATACTGAAGGCGGCCAGCCGAGTACTCAGTGCGGTCACATTAAAACGACATACTGAAGGCGGCCAGCAGAGTACTCAGTGTGGTCACATTAAAATGACAAACTGAAGGCGGCTAGCCTTGTACATAGTGCGGTCACATTAAAATGACATACTGAAGGCGGCCAGCCGAGTACATAGTGCGGTCACATTAAAATGACATACTGAAGGCGGCCAGCCGAGTACATAGTGCGGTCACATTAAAATGACATACTGAAGGCGGCCAGCCGAGTACATAGTGCGGTCACATTAAAACGACATACTGAAGGCGGCCAGCCGAGTACTAAGTGCGGTCACATTAAAATGACATACTGAAGGCGGCCAGCCGAGTACATCGTGCGGTCACATTAAAACGACATACTGAAGGCGGCCAGCCGAGTACTCAGTGCGGTCACGTTAAAATGACATACTGAAGGCGGCCAGCCGAGTACTCAGTGCAGTCACTTTAAAATGACATACTGAAGGCGGCCAGCCGAGTACTCAGTGTGGTCACATTAAAATGACAAACTGAAGGCGGCCAGCCGAGTACATAGTGCGGTCACATTAAAATGACATACTGAAGGCGGCCAGCCGAGTACTCAGTGTGGTCACATTAAAATGACAAACTGAAGGCGGCCAGCCTTGTACATAGTGCGGTCACATTAAAACGACATACTGAAGGCGGCCAGCCGAGTACATAGTGCGGTCATATCAAAACGGCAAACTGAAGGCGGCCAGCCGAGTACTCAGTGCGGTCACATTAAACGACATACTGAAGGCGGCCAGTCGAGTACTCACTGCGGTCACATTAAAACGACAAACTGAAAGCGGCCAGCCGAGTACTCACTGCGGTCACATTAAAACGACAAACTGAAGGCGGCCAGCCGAGTACTCAGTGCAGTCACATTAACACGACATACTGAAGGCGGCCAGCCGAGTACATAGTGCGGTCCCATTAAAACGACATACTGAAGGCGGCCAGCCGAGTACATAGTGCGGTCACATTAAAACGACATACTGAAGGAGGCCAGCCGAGTATATAGTGCGGTCACATTAAAACGACATACTTAAGGCGGCCAGCCGAGTATTCAGTGCGGTCACATTAACACGACATACTGAAGGCGGCCAGCCGAGTACTCATTGCGGTCACATTAAAACGACAAACTGCAGGCGGCCAGCCGAGTACTCAGTGCGGTCACATTAAAATGACAAACTGAAGGCGGCCACCCGAGGACATAGTGCGGTCACATTTAAACGACATACTGAAGGCGGCCAGCCGAGTACTCAGTGCGGTCACATTAAAATGACAAACTGAAGGCGTCCAGCCGAGTACTCAGTGCGGTCACATTAAAACGACAAACTGAAGGCGGCCAGCCGAGTACTCAGTGCAGTCACATTAAATCGACAAACTGAAGGCGGCCAGCCGAGTACTCAGTGCTGTCACATTAAAATGACATACTGAAGGCGGCCAGCCGAGTACATAGTGCGGTCCCATTAAAACGACAAACTGAAGGCGGCCAGCTGAGTACTCAGTGCGGTCACATTTAAATGACATACTAAAGGCGGCCAGCCGAGTACATAGTGCGGTCTCATTAAAATGACAAACTGAAGGCGGCCAGCCGAATATATAGTGCTGTCACATTAAAACGACAAACTGAAGGCGGCCAGCCGAGTACTCAGTGCGGTCACATTAACACGACATACTGAAGGCGGCCAGCCGAGTACATAGTGCGGTCCCATTAAAACGACATACTGAAGGCGGCCAGCCGAGTACATAGTGCGGTCCCATTAAAACGACATACTGAAGACGGCCAGCCGAGTACTCAGTGCGGTCACATTAACACGACATACTGAAGGCGGCCAGCCGAGTACATAGTGCGGTCCCATTAAAACGACATACTGAAGGCGGCCAGCCGAGTACATAGTGCGGTCACATTCAAACGACATACTGAAGACGGCCAGCCGAGTACATAGTGCGGTCACATTAAAACGACAAACTGAAGGCGGCCAGCCCAGTACACAGTGCGGTCACATTAAAACGACAAACTGAAGGCGGCCAGCCGAGTACAAGGTGCGGTCACATTAACACGACATACTGAAGGCGGCCAGCCGAGTATATAGTGCGGTCAAATTAAAACGACATACTTAAGGCGGCCAGCCGAGTACTCATTGCGGTCACATTAACACGACATACTGAAGGCGGCCAGTCGAGTACTCACTGCGGTCACATTAAAACGACAAACTGAAGGCGGCCAGCCGAGTACATAGTGCGGTCACATTAAAATGACATACTGAAGGCGGCCAGCCGAGTACATAGTGCGGTCACATAAAAAATGACATACGGAAGGCGGCCAGCCGAGTACATAGTGCGGTCACATTAAAATGGCATACTGAAGGCGGCCAGCCGAGTACATAGTGCGGTCACATTAAAATGACATACTGAAGGCGGCCAGCCGAGTACTCAGTGCGGTCACATTAAAACGACATACTGAAGGCGGCCAGCCGAGTACTCAGTGCGGTCACATTAAAATGACAAACTGAAGGCGGCCAGCCGAGTACATAGTGCGGTCACATTAAAATGACATACTGAAGGCGGCCAGCCGAGTACATAGTGCGGTCACATTAAAATGACATACTGAAGGCGGCCAGCCTTGTACATAGTGCGCTCACATTAAAATGACATACTGAAGGCGGCCAGCCGAGTACATAGTGCGGTCACATTAAAACGACATACTGAAGGCGGCCAGCCGAGTACTAAGTGCGGTCACATTAAAATGACATACTGAAGGCGGCCAGCCGAGTACTAAGTGCGGTCACATTAAAACGACATACTGAAGGCGGCCAGCCGAGTACTCAGTGCGGTCACGTTAAAATGACATACTGAAGGCGGCCAGCCGAGTACTCAGTGCAGTCACTTTAAAATGACATACTGAAGGCGGCCAGCCGAGTACTCAGTGTGGTCACATTAAAATGACAAACTGAAGGCGGCCAGCCTTGTACATATTGCGGTCACATTAAAATGACATACTGAAGGCGGCAAGCCGAGTACTCAGTGTGGTCACATTAAAATGACAAACTGAAGGCGGCCAGCCTTGTACATAGTGCGGTCACATTAAAACGACATACTGAAGGAGGCCAGCCGAGTACATAGTGCGGTCACATTAAACGACATACTGAAGGCGGCCAGCCGAGTACTCAGTGCGGTCACATTAAAACGACATACTGAAGGCGGCCAGTCGAGTACTCACTACGGTCACATTAAAACGACAAACTGAAAGCGGCCAGCAGAGTACTCACTGCGGTCACATTAAAACGACAAACTGAAGGCGGCCAGCCGAGTACTCAGTGCAGTCACATTATCACGCGTACTGAAGGCGGCCAGCCGAGTACATAGTGCGGTCCCATTAAAACGACATACTGAAGGCGGCCAGCCGAATACATAGTGCGGTCCCATTAAAACGACATACTGAAGACGGCCAGCCGAGTACATAGTGCGGTCTCATCAAAACGACAAACTGAAGGCGGCCAGCCGAGTACTCAGTGCGGTCACATTAAAACGACATACTGAAGGCGACCAGCCGATTACTCAGTGCGGTCACATTAAACCGACAAACTGAAGGCGGCCAGCCGAGTACTCAGTGCGGTAACATTAAAATGACATACTGAAGGCGGCCAGCCGAGTACACAGTGCGGTCACATTAAAATGACAAACTGAAGGCGGCCAGCCGAGTACATAGTGCGGTCACATTAAAACGACATACTGAAGGCGGCCAGCCGAGTACTTAGTGCGGTCACGTTAAAATGACATACTGAAGGCGGCCAGGCGAGTACTCAGTGCGGTCACATTAAAATGACATACTGAAGGCGGCCAGCCGAGTACTCAGTGCGGTCACATTAAAATGACATACTGAAGGCGGCCAGCCGAGTACATAGTGCGGTCCCATTAAGACGACATACTGAAGGCGGCCAGCCGAGTACATAGTGAGGTCACATTAAAATGACAAACTGAAGGCGGCCAGCCGAGTACTCAGTGCGGTCACATTAAAACGACAAACTGAAGGCGGACAGCCGAGTACTCAGTGCGGTCACATTAACACGACATACTGAAGGCGGCCAGCCGAGTACAAAGTGCGGTCCCATTAAAACGACATACTGAAGGCGGCCAGCCGAGTACATAGTGCGGTCACATTAAAACGACAAACTGAAGGCGGCCAGCCCAGTACACAGTGCGGTCACATTAAAACGACAAACTGAAGGCGGCCAGCCGAGTACAAGGTGCGGTCACATTAACACGACATACTGAAGGCGGCCAGCCGAGTACTCATTGCGGTCACATTAACACGACATACTGAAGGCGGCCAGTCGAGTACTCACTGCGGTCACATTAAAACGACAAACTGAAGGCGGCCAGCCGAGTACTCAGTGCGGTCACGTTAAAATGACATACTGAAGGCGGCCAGCCGAGTACTCAGTGCAGTCACTTTAAAATGACATACTGAAGGCGGCCAGCCGAGTACTCAGTGTGGTCACATTAAAATGACAAACTGAAGGCGGCCAGCCGAGTACATAGTGCGGTCACATTAAAACGACATACTGAAGGCGGCCAGCCGAGTACATAGTGCGGTCATATTAAAACGGCAAACTGAAGGCGGCCAGCCGAGTACTCAGTGCGGTCACATTAAACGACATACTGAAGGCGGCCAGTCGAGTACTCACTGCGGTCACATTAAAACGACAAACTGAAAGCGGCCAGCCGAGTACTCACTGCGGTCACATTAAAACGACAAACTGAAGGCGGCTAGCCGAGTACTCAGTGCAGTCACATTAACACGACATACTGAAGGCGGCCAGCCGAGTACATAGTGCGGTCCCATTAAAACGACATACTGAAGGCGGCCAGCCGAGTACATAGTGCGGTCACATTAAAACGACATACTGAAGACGGCCAGCCGAGTACATAGTGCGGTCACATTAAAACGACAAACTGAAGGCGGCCAGCCCAGTATTCAGTGCGGTCACATTAACACCATATACTGAAGGCGGCCAGCCGAGTATATAGTGCGGTCACATTAAAACGACATACTTAAGGCGGCCAGCCGAGTATTCAGTGCGGTCACATTAACACGACATACTGAAGGCGGCCAGCCCAGTACTCAGTGCGGTCACATTAAAACGACAAACTGAAGGCGGCCAGCCGAGTACAAGGTGCGGTCACATTAACACGACATACTGAAGGCGGCCAGCCGAGTATATAGTGCGGTCACATTAAAACGACATACTGAAGGCGGCCAGCCGAGTACTCATTGCGGTCACATTAACACGACATACTGAAGGCGGCCAGTCGAGTACTCACTGCGGTCACATTAAAACGACAAACTGAAGGCGGCCAGCCGGGTACTCAGTGCGGTCACATTAAAACGACAAACTGAAGGCGGCCAGCCGAGTACATAGTGAGGTCACATTAAAATGACAAACTGAAGGCGGCCAGCCGAGTACTCAGTGCGGTCACATTTAAACGACAAACTGAAGGAGGCCAGCCGAGTACTCAGTGCGGTCACATTAAAACGACATACTGAAGGCGGCCAGCCGAGTAAAAAGTGCGGTCCCATTAAAACGACATACTGAAGGCGGCCAGCCGAGTACATAGTGCGGTCACATTAAAACGACATACTGAAGACGGCCAGCCCAGTACATAGTGCGGTCACATTAAAACGACAAACTGAAGGCGGCCAGCTGAGTACTCAGTGCGGTCACATTAAAATGACATACTAAAGGCGGCAAGCCGAGTACATAGTGCGGTCTCATTAAAATGACAAACTGAAGGCGGCCAGCCGAGTATATAGTGCGGTCACATTAAAATGACATACTGAAGGCGGCCAGCCGAGTACATAGTGCGATCACAAAAAAAATGACATACGAAGGCGGCCAGCCGAGTACATAGTGCGGTCACATTAAAACGACATACTGAAGGCGGCCAGGCGAGTACATAGTGCGGTCACATTAAAATGACATACTGAAGGCGGCCAGCCGAGTACTCAGTGCGGTCACATTAAAACGACATACTGAAGGCGGCCAGCAGAGTTCTCAGTGTGGTCACATTGAAATGACAAACTGAAGGCGGCTAGCCTTGTACATAGTGCGGTCACATTAAAACGACATACTGAAGGCGGCCAGCCGAGTACTAAGTGCGGTCACATTAATATGACATACTGAAGGCGGCCAGCCGAGTACTCAGTGCAGTCACTTTAAAATGACATACTGAAGGCGGCCAGCCGAGTACTCAGTGTGGTCACATTAAAATGACAAACTGAAGGCGGCCAGCCGAGTACATAGTGCGGTCACATTAAAATGACATACTGAAGGCGGCCAGCCGAGTACTCAGTGTGGTCACATTAAAATGACAAACTGAAGGCGGCCAGCCTTGTACATAGTGCGGTCACATTAAAACGACATACTGAAGGCGGCCAGCCGAGTACATAGTGCGGTCATATTAAAACGGCAAACTGAAGGCGGCCAGCCGAGTACTCAGTGCGGTCACATTAAACGACATACTGAAGGCGGCCAGTCGAGTACTCACTGCGGTCACATTAAAACGACAAACTGAAAGCGGCCAGCCGAGTACTCACTGCGGTCACATTAAAACGACAAACTGAAGGCGGCCAGCCGAGTACTCAGTGCAGTCACATTAACACGACATACTGAAGGCGGCCAGCCGAGTACATAGTGCGGTCCCATTAAAACGACATACTGAAGGCGGCCAGCCGAGTAAATAGTGCGGTCACATTAAAACGACATACTGAAGACGGCCAGCCGAGTACATAGTGCGGTCACATTAAAACGACAAATTGAAGGCGGCCAGCCCAGTATTCAGTGCGGTCACATTAACACCACATACTGAAGGCGGCCAGCCGAGTATATAGTGCGGTCACATTAAAACGACATACTTAAGGCGGCCAGCCGAGTATTCAGTGCGGTCACATTAACACGACATACTGAAGGCGGCCAGCCGAGTACTCATTGCGGTCACATTAAAACGACAAACTGCAGGCGGCCAGCCGAGTACTCAGTGCGGTCACATTAAAATGACAAACTGAAGGCGGCCACCTGAGGACATAGTGAGGTCACATTTAAACGACATACTGAAGGCGGCCAGCCGAGTACTCAGTGCGGTCACATTAAAATGACAAACTGAAGGCGGCCAGCCGAGTACTCAGTGCGGTCACATTAAAACGACAAACTGAAGGCGGCCAGCCGAGTACTCAGTGCAGTCACATTAAAACGACAAACTGAAGGCGGCCAGCCGAGTACTCAGTGCTGTCACATTAAAATGACATACTGAAGGCGGCCAGCCGAGTACATAGTGCGGTCCCATTAAAACGACATACTGAAGGCGGCCAGCAGAGTACTCAGTGCGGTCACATTAAAACGACATACTGAAGGCGGCCAGCAGAGTACTCAGTGCGGTCACATTAAAATGACAAACTGAAGGCGGCTAGCCTTGTACATAGTGCGGTCACATTAAAATGACATACTGAAGGCCGCCAGCCGAGTACATAGTGCGGTCACATTAAAATGACATACTGAAGGCGGCCAGCCGAGTACATAGTGCGGTCACATTAAAACGACAAACTGAAGGCGGCCAGCCGAGTACTCAGTGCTGTCACATTAAAATGACATACTGAAGGCGGCCAGCCGAGTACATAGTGCGGTCCCATTAAAACGACAAACTGAAGGCGGCCAGCTGAGTACTCAGTGCGGTCACATTAAAATGACATACTGAAGGCGGCCAGCCGAGTACTCAGTGCGGTCACATTTAAATGACATACTAAAGGCGGCAAGCCGAGTACATAGTGCGGTCTCATTAAAATGACAAACTGAAGGCGGCAAGCCGAATATATAGTGCGGTCACATTAAAACGACAAACTGAAGGCGGCCAGCCGAGTACTCAGTGCGGTCACATTAACACGACATACTGAAGGCGGCCAGCCGAGTACATAGTGCGGTCCCATTAAAACGACATACTGAAGGCGGCCAGCCGAGTACATAGTGCGGTCCCATTAAAACGACATACTGAAGACGGCCAGCCGAGTACTCAGTGCGGTCACATTAACACGACATACTGAAGGCGGCCAGCCGAGTACATAGTGCGGTCACATTAAAACGACATACTGAAGGCGGCCAGCCGAGTACATAGTGCGGTCACATTAAAACGACATACTGAAGACGGCCAGCCGAATACATAGTGCGGTCACATTAAAACGACAAACTGAAGGCGGCCAGCCCAGTACTCAGTGCGGTCACATTAAAACGACAAACTGAAGGCGGCCAGCCGAGTACAAGGTGCGATCACATTAACACGACATGCTGAAGGCGGCCAGCCGAGTATATAGTGCGGTCACATTAAAACGACATACTGAAGGCGGCCAGCCGAGTACTCATTGCGGTCACATTAACACGACATACTGAAGGCGGCCAGTCGAGTACTCACTGCGGTCACATTAAAACGACAAACTGAAGGCGGCCAGCCGGGTACTCAGTGCGGTCACATTAAATCGACAAACTGAAGGCGGCCAGCCGAGTACATAGTGAGGTCACATTAAAATGACAAACTGAAGGCGGCCAGCTGAGTACTCAGTGCGGTCACATTAAAACGACAAACTGAAGGCGGCCAGCCGAGTACTCAGTGCGGTCACATTAACACGACATACTGAAGGCGGCCAGCCGAGTAAAAAGTGCGGTCCCATTAAAACGACATACTGAAGGCGGCCAGCCGAGTACATAGTGCGGTCACATTAAAACGACATACTGAAGACGGCCAGCCCAGTACATAGTGCGGTCACATTAAAACGACAAACTGAAGGCGACCAGCCCAGTACTCAGTGCAGTCACATTAAAATGACAAACTGAAGGCGGCCACCCGAGGACATAGTGAGGTCACATTTAAACGACATACTGAAGGCGGCCAGCCGAGTACTCAGTGCGGTCACATTAAAATGACAAACTGAAGGCGTCCAGCCGAGTACTCAGTGCGGTCACATTAAAACGACAAACTGAAGGCGGCCAGCCGAGTACATAGTGCGGTCACATTAAAATGACATACTGAAGGCGGCCAGCCGAGTACATAGTGCATTCCCATTAAAACGACAAACTGAAGGCGGCCAGCTGAGTACTCAGTGCGGTCACATTAAAATGACATACTAAAGGCGGCAAGCCGAGTACATAGTGCGGTCACATTAAAATGACAAACTGAAGGCGGCCAGCCGAGTATATAGTGCGGTCACATTAAAATGACATACTGAAGGCGGCCAGCCGAGTACATAGTGCGGTCACATAAAAAATGACATACGAAGGCGGCCAGCCGAGTACATAGTGCGGTCACATTAAAATGACATACTGAAGGCGGCCAGCCGAGTACATAGTGCGGTCACATTAAAATGACATACTGAAGGCGGCCAGCCGAGTACTCAGTGCGGTCACATTAAAACGACATACTGAAGGCGGCCAGCAGAGTACTCAGTGTGGTCACATTAAAATGACAAACTGAAGGCGGCTAGCCTTGTACATAGTGCGGTCACATTAAAATGACATACTGAAGGCCGCCAGCCGAGTACATAGTGCGGTCACATTAAAATGACATACTGAAGGCGGCCAGCCGAGTACATAGTGCGGTCACATTAAAACGACATACTGAAGGCGGCCAGCCGAGTACTAAGTGCGGTCACATTAATATGACATACTGAAGGCGGCCAGCCGAGTACTCAGTGCAGTCACTTTAAAATGACATACTGAAGGCGGCCAGCCGAGTACTCAGTGTGGTCACATTAAAATGACAAACTGAAGGCGGCCAGCCGAGTACATAGTGCGGTCACATTAAAATGACATACTGAAGGCGGCCAGCCGAGTACTCAGTGTGGTCACATTAAAATGACAAACTGAAGGCGGCCAGCCTTGTACATAGTGCGGTCACATTAAAACGACATACTGAAGGCGGCCAGCCGAGTACATAGTGCGGTCATATTAAAACGGCAAACTGAAGGCGGCCAGCCGAGTACTCAGTGCGGTCACATTAAAACGACAAACTGAAGGCGGCCAGCCGAGTACATAGTGCGGTCACATTAAAATGACATACTGAAGGCGGCCAGCCGAGTACATAGTGCATTCCCATTAAAACGACAAACTGAAGGCCAGCCCAGTATTCAGTGCGGTCACATTAACACCACATACTGAAGGCGGCCAGCCGAGTATATAGTGCGGTCACATTAAAACGACATACTTAAGGCGGCCAGCCGAGTATTCAGTGCGGTCACATTAACACGACATACTGAAGGCGGCCAGCCGAGTACTCATTGCGGTCACATTAAAACGACAAACTGCAGGCGGCCAGCCGAGTACTCAGTGCGGTCACATTAAAATGACAAACTGAAGGCGGCCACCTGAGGACATAGTGAGGTCACATTTAAACGACATACTGAAGGCGGCCAGCCGAGTACTCAGTGCGGTCACATTAAAATGACAAACTGAAGGCGTCCTGCCGAGTACTCAGTGCGGTCACATTAAAACGACAAACTGAAGGCGGCCAGCCGAGTACTCAGTGCAGTCACATTAAAACGACAAACTGAAGGCGGCCAGCCGAGTACTCAGTGCTGTCACATTAAAATGACATACTGAAGGCGGCCAGCCGGGTACTCAGTGCGGTCACATTAAATCGACAAACTGAAGGCGGCCAGCCGAGTACATAGTGAGGTCACATTAAAATGACAAACTGAAGGCGGCCAGCTGAGTACTCAGTGCGGTCACATTAAAACGACAAACTGAAGGCGGCCAGCCGAGTACTCAGTGCGGTCACATTAACACGACATACTGAAGGCGGCCAGCCGAGTAAAAAGTGCGGTCCCATTAAAACGACATACTGAAGGCGGCCAGCCGAGTACATAGTGCGGTCACATTAAAACGACATACTGAAGACGGCCAGCCCAGTACATAGTGCGGTCACATTAAAACGACAAACTGAAGGCGACCAGCCCAGTACTCAGTGCAGTCACATTAAAATGACAAACTGAAGGCGGCCACCCGAGGACATAGTGAGGTCACATTAAAACGACATACTGAAGGCGGCCAGCCGAGTACATAGTGCGGTCATATTAAAACGGCAAACTGAAGGCGTCCAGCCGAGTACTCAGTGCGGTCACATTAAAACGACAAACTGAAGGCGGCCAGCCGAGTACATAGTGCGGTCACATTAAAATGACATACTGAAGGCGGCCAGCCGAGTACATAGTGCATTCCCATTAAAACGACAAACTGAAGGCGGCCAGCTGAGTACTCAGTGCGGTCACATTAAAATGACATACTAAAGGCGGCAAGCCGAGTACATAGTGCGGTCACATTAAAATGACAAACTGAAGGCGGCCAGCCGAGTATATAGTGCGGTCACATTAAAATGACATACTGAAGGCGGCCAGCCGAGTACATAGTGCGGTCACATAAAAAATGACATACGAAGGCGGCCAGCCGAGTACATAGTGCGGTCACATTAAAATGACATACTGAAGGCGGCCAGCCGAGTACATAGTGCGGTCACATTAAAATGACATACTGAAGGCGGCCAGCCGAGTACTCAGTGCGGTCACATTAAAACGACATACTGAAGGCGGCCAGCAGAGTACTCAGTGTGGTCACATTAAAATGACAAACTGAAGGCGGCTAGCCTTGTACATAGTGCGGTCACATTAAAATGACATACTGAAGGCCGCCAGCCGAGTACATAGTGCGGTCACATTAAAATGACATACTGAAGGCGGCCAGCCGAGTACATAGTGCGGTCACATTAAAACGACATACTGAAGGCGGCCAGCCGAGTACTAAGTGCGGTCACATTAATATGACATACTGAAGGCGGCCAGCCGAGTACTCAGTGCAGTCACTTTAAAATGACATACTGAAGGCGGCCAGCCGAGTACTCAGTGTGGTCACATTAAAATGACAAACTGAAGGCGGCCAGCCGAGTACATAGTGCGGTCACATTAAAATGACATACTGAAGGCGGCCAGCCGAGTACTCAGTGTGGTCACATTAAAATGACAAACTGAAGGCGGCCAGCCTTGTACATAGTGCGGTCACATTAAAACGACATACTGAAGGCGGCCAGCCGAGTACATAGTGCGGTCATATTAAAACGGCAAACTGAAGGCGGCCAGCCGAGTACTCAGTGCGGTCACATTAAACGACATACTGAAGGCGGCCAGTCGAGTACTCACTGCGGTCTCATTAAAACGACAAACTGAAAGCGGCCAGCCGAGTACTCACTGCGGTCACATTAAAACGACAAACTGAAGGCGGCCAGCCGAGTACTCAGTGCAGTCACATTAACACGACATACTGAAGGCGGCCAGCCGAGTACATAGTGCGGTCCCATTAAAACGACATACTGAAGGCGGCCAGCCGAGTACATAGTGCGGTCACATTAAAACGACATACTGAAGACGGCCAGCCGAGTACATAGTGCGGTCACATTAAAACGACAAATTGAAGGCGGCCAGCCCAGTATTCAGTGCGGTCACATTAACACCACATACTGAAGGCGGCCAGCCGAGTATATAGTGCGGTCACATTAAAACGACATACTTAAGGCGGCCAGCCGAGTATTCAGTGCGGTCACATTAACACGACATACTGAAGGCGGCCAGCCGAGTACTCATTGCGGTCACATTAAAACGACAAACTGCAGGCGGCCAGCCGAGTACTCAGTGCGGTCACATTAAAATGACAAACTGAAGGCGGCCACCTGAGGACATAGTGAGGTCACATTTAAACGACATACTGAAGGCGGCCAGCCGAGTACTCAGTGCGGTCACATTAAAATGACAAACTGAAGGCGTCCTGCCGAGTACTCAGTGCGGTCACATTAAAACGACAAACTGAAGGCGGCCAGCCGAGTACTCAGTGCAGTCACATTAAAACGACAAACTGAAGGCGGCCAGCCGAGTACTCAGTGCTGTCACATTAAAATGACATACTGAAGGCGGCCAGCCGAGTACATAGTGCGGTCCCATTAAAACGACAAACTGAAGGCGGCCAGCTGAGTACTCAGTGCGGTCACATTTAAATGACATACTAAAGGCGGCCAGCCGAGTACATAGTGCGGTCTCATTAAAATGACAAACTGAAGGCGGCCAGCCGAATAGATAGTGCTGTCACATTAAAACGACAAACTGAAGGCGGCCAGCCGAGTACTCAGTGCGGTCACATTAAAACGACATACTGAAGGCGGCCAGGCGAGTACATAGTGCGGTCCCATTAAAACGACATACTGAAGGCGGCCAGCCGAGTACATAGTGCGGTCCCATTAAAACGACATACTGAAGACGGCCAGCCGAGTACTCAGTGCGGTCACATTAACACGACATACTGAAGGCGGCCAGCCGAGTACATAGTGCGGTCCCATTAAAACGACATACTGAAGGCGGCCAGCCGAGTACATAGTGCGGTCACATTAAAACGACATACTGAAGACGGCCAGCCGAGTACATAGTGCGGTCACATTAAAACGACAAACTGAAGGCGGCCAGCCCAGTACTCAGTGCGGTCACATTAAAACGACAAACTGAAGGCGGCCAGCCGAGTACAAGGTGCGGTCACATTAACACGACATACTGAAGGCGGCCAGCCGAGTATATAGTGCGGTCACATTAAAACGACATACTTAAGGCGGCCAGCCGAGTACTCATTGCGGTCACATTAACACGACATACTGAAGGCGGCCAGTCGAGTACTCACTGCGGTCACATTAAAACGACAAACTGAAGGCGGCCAGCCGAGTACTCAGTGCGGTCACATTAAAACGACAAACTGAAGGCGGCCAGCCGAGTACTCAGTGCGGTCACATTAAAATGACAAACTGAAGGCGGCCACCCGAGGACATAGTGAGGTCACATTTAAACGACATACTGAAGGCGGCCATCCGAGTACTAAGTGCGGTCACATTAAAATGACATACTGAAGGCGGCCAGCCGAGTACTCAGTGCAGTCACTTTAAAATGACATACTGAAGGCGGCCAGCCGAGTACACAGTGCGGTCCCATTAAAACGACAAACTGAAGGCGGCCAGCTGAGTACTCAGTGCGGTCACATTAAAATGACATACTGAAGGCGGCCAGCCGAGTACTCAGTGCGGTCACATTTAAATGACATACCAAAGGCGGCCAGCCGAGTACATAGTGCGGTCTCATTAAAATGACAAACTGAAGGCGGCCAGCCGAGTACATAGTGCGGTCACATTAAAATGACATACTGAAGGCGGCCAGCCGAGTACACAGTGCGGTCCCATTAAAACGACAAACTGAAGGCGGCCAGCTGAGTACTCAGTGCGGTCACATTAAAATGACATACTGAAGGCGGCCAGCCGAGTACTCAGTGCGGTCACATTTAAATGACATACCAAAGGCGGCCAGCCGAGTACATAGTGCGGTCTCATTAAAATGACAAACTGAAGGCGGCCAGCCGAGTACATAGTGCTGTCACATTAAAACGACAAACTGAAGGCGGCCAGCCGAGTACTCAGTGCGGTCACATTAAAACGACATACTGAAGGCGGCCAGCCGAGTACTCAGTGTGGTCACATTAAAATGACAAACTATAGGCGGCCAGCCGAGTACATAGTGCGGTCACATGAAAATGACATACTGAAGGCGGCCAGCCGAGTACATAGTGCGGTCACATTAAAATGATATACTGAAGGCGGCCAGCCGAGTACATAGTGCGGTCACATTAAAACGATATACTGAAGGCGGCCAGCCGAGTACATAGTGCGGTCACATTAAAATGACATACTGAAGGCGGCCAGCCGAGTACTCAGTGCAGTCACATTAAAAAGACATACTGAAGGCCGCCAGCCGAGTACTCAGTGCGGTCACATTAAAACGACAAACTGAAGGCGGCCAGCCGAGTATATAGTGCGGTCACATCAAAACGACAAACTGAAGGCGGCCAGCCGAGTACTCAGTGCGGTCACATTAAAACGACATACTGAAGGCGGCCAGCCGAGTACATAGTGCGGTCACATTAAAACGACATACTGAAGGCGGCCAGCCGAGTACATAGTGCAGTCACATTAAAATGACATACTGAAGGCGGCCAGCCGAGTATTCAGTGCGGTCACATTAAAATGACAAACTGAAGGCGGCCAGCCGAGTATATCGTGCGGTCACATTAAAACGACATACTGAAGGCGGCCAGCCGAGTACTCACTGCGGTCACATTAAAACGACAAACTGAAGGCGGCCAGCCGAGTACTCACTGCGGTCATATTAAAACGACAAACTGAAGGCGGCCAGCCGAGTACTCAGTGCGGTCACATTACCACGACATACTGAAGGCGTTCAGCCGAGTATATACTGTGGTCTCATTAAAATGACAAACTGAAGGCGGCCAGCCGAGTATATAGTGCTGTCACATTAAAACGACAAACTGAAGGCGGCCAGCCGAGTACTCAGTGCGGTCACATTAAAACGACATACTGAAGGCGGCCAGCCGAGAACTCAGTGTGGTCACATTAAAATGACAAACTATAGGCGGCCAGCCGAGTACATAGTGCAGTCACATTAAAACGACATACTGAAGGCGGCCAGCCGAGTACATAGTGCGGTCACATTAAAACGACATACTGAAGGCGGCCAGCCGAGTACATAGTGCAGTCACATTAAAATGACATACTGAAGGCGGCCAGCCGAGTATTCAGTGCGGTCACATTAAAATGACAAACTGAAGGCGGCCAGCCGAGTATATCGTGCGGTCACATTAAAACGACATACTGAAGGCGGCCAGCCGAGTACTCACTGCGGTCACATTAAAACGACAAACTGAAGGCGGCCAGCCGAGTACTCACTGCGGTCATATTAAAACGACAAACTGAAGGCGGCCAGCCGAGTACTCAGTGCGGTCACATTACCACGACATACTGAAGGCGTTCAGCCGAGTATATAGTGTGGTCTCATTAAAATGACAAACTGAAGGCGGCCAGCCGAGTATATAGTGCTGTCACATTAAAACGACAAACTGAAGGCGGCCAGCCGAGTACTCAGTGCGGTCACATTAAAACGACATACTGAAGGCGGCCAGCCGAGAACTCAGTGTGGTCACATTAAAATGACAAACTATAGGCGGCCAGCCGAGTACATAGTGCAGTCACATGAAAATGACATACTGAAGGCGGCCAGCCGAGTACATAGTGCGGTCACATTAAAATGATATACTGAAGGCGGCCAGCCGAGTACATAGTGCGGTCACATTAAAACGACATACTGAAGGCGGCCAACCGAGTACATAGTGCGGTCACATTAAAATGACATACTGAAGGCGGCCAGCCGAGTACTCAGTGCGGTCACATTAACACGACATACTGAAGGCGTTCTGCCGAGTATATAGTGTGGTCCCATTAAAACGACAAACTGAAGACGGCCAGCCGAGTACTCAGTGCAGTCACATTAAAATGACAAACTGAAGGCGTCCAGCCGAGTACATAGTGCGGTCACATTAAAATGACATACTGAAGGCGGCCAGCCGAGTACATAGTGCGGTCAACTTAAAATGACATACTGAAGGCGGCCAGCCGAGTACACAGTGCGGTCCCATTAAAACGACAAACTGAAGGCGGCCAGCTGAGTAATCAGTGCGGTCACATTAAAATGACATACTGAAGGCGGCCAGCCGAGTACTCAGTGCGGTCACATTTAAATGACATACCAAAGGCGGCCAGCCGAGTACATAGTGCGGTCTCATTAAAATGACAAACTGAAGGCGGCCAGCCGAGTATATAGTGCTGTCACATTAAAACGACAAACTGAAGGCGGCCAGCCGAGTACTCAGTGCGGTCACATTAAAACGACATACTGAAGGCGGCCAGCCGAGTACTCAGTGTGGTCACATTAAAATGACAAACTGAAGGCGGCCAGCCGAGTACTCACTGCGGTCATATTAAAACGACAAACTGAAGGCGGCCAGCCGAGTACTCAGTGCGGTCACATTACCACGACATACTGAAGGCGTTCAGCCGAGTATATAGTGTGGTCTCATTAAAATGACAAACTGAAGGCGGCCAGCCGAGTATATAGTGCTGTCACATTAAAACGACAAACTGAAGGCGGCCAGCCGAGTACTCAGTGCGGTCACATTAAAACGACATACTGAAGGCGGCCAGCCGAGAACTCAGTGTGGTCACATTAAAATGACAAACTATAGGCGGCCAGCCGAGTACATAGTGCAGTCACATGAAAATGACATACTGAAGGCGGCCAGCCGAGTACATAGTGCGGTCACATTAAAATGATATACTGAAGGCGGCCAGCCGAGTACATAGTGCGGTCACATTAAAACGACATACTGAAGGCGGCCAACCGAGTACATAGTGCGGTCACATTAAAATGACATACTGAAGGCGGCCAGCCGAGTACTCAGTGCAGTCACATTAAAAAGACATACTGAAGGCGGCCAGCCGAGTACTCAGTGCGGTCACATTAACACGACATACTGAAGGCGTTCTGCCGAGTATATAGTGTGGTCCCATTAAAACGACAAACTGAAGACGGCCAGCCGAGTACTCAGTGCAGTCACATTAAAATGACAAACTGAAGGCGTCCAGCCGAGTACATAGTGCGGTCACATTAAAATGACATACTGAAGGCGGCCAGCCGAGTACATAGTGCGGTCAACTTAAAATGACATACTGAAGGCGGCCAGCCGAGTACACAGTGCGGTCCCATTAAAACGACAAACTGAAGGCGGCCAGCTGAGTAATCAGTGCGGTCACATTAAAATGACATACTGAAGGCGGCCAGCCGAGTACTCAGTGCGGTCACATTTAAATGACATACCAAAGGCGGCCAGCCGAGTACATAGTGCGGTCTCATTAAAATGACAAACTGAAGGCGGCCAGCCGAGTATATAGTGCTGTCACATTAAAACGACAAACTGAAGGCGGCCAGCCGAGTACTCAGTGCGGTCACATTAAAACGACATACTGAAGGCGGCCAGCCGAGTACTCAGTGTGGTCACATTAAAATGACAAACTATAGGCGGCCAGCCGAGTACATAGTGCGGTCACATGAAAATGACATACTGAAGGCGGCCAGCCGAGTACATAGTGCGGTCACATTAAAATGATATACTGAAGGCGGCCAGCCGAGTACATAGTGCGGTCACATTAAAACGACATACTGAAGGCGGCCAGCCGAGTACATAGTGCGGTCACATTAAAATGACATACTGAAGGCGGCCAGCCGAGTACTCAGTGCAGTCACATTAAAAAGACATACTGAAGGCGGCCAGCCGAGTACTCAGTGCTGTCACATTAAAACGACAAACTGAAGGCGGCCAGCCGAGTATATAGTGCGGTCACATTAAAACGACAAACTGAAGGCGGCCAGCCGAGTACTCAGTGCGGTCACATTAAAACGACATACTGAAGGCGGCCAGCCGAGTACATAGTGCTGTCACATTAAAACGACACACTGAAGGCGGCCAGCCGAGTACATAGTGCAGTCACATTAAAATGACATACTGAAGGCGGCCAGCCGAGTACATAGTGCGGTCACATTAAAATGACATACTGAAGGCGGCCAGCCGAGTACATAGTGCGGTCACATTAAAATGACATACTGAAGGCGGCCAGCCGAGTACTCAGTGCGGTCACATTAAAATGACATACTGAAGGCGTCCAGCCGAGTACATAGTGCGGTCACATTAAAATGACATACAGAAGGCGGCCAGCCGAGTTCTTAGTGCGGTCACATTAAAATGACATACTGAAGGCGGCCAGCCGAGTACTCAGTGCGGTCACATTTAAATGACATACTAAAGGCGGCCAGCCGAGTACATAGTGCGGTCTCATTAAAATGACAAACTGAAGGCGGCTAGCCGAATATATAGTGCTGTCACATTAAAACGACAAACTGAAGGCGGCCAGCCGAGTACTCAGTGCGGTCACATTAAAACGACATACTGAAGGCGGCCAGCCGAGTACTCAGTGCGGTCACATTAAAATGACAAACTGAAGGCGGCCAGCCGAGTATATCGTGCGGTCACATTAAAACGACATACTGAAGGCGGCCAGCCGAGTACTCACTGCGGTCACATTAAAACGACAAACTGAAGGCGGCCAGCCGAGTACTCACTGCGGTCCCATTAAAACGACAAACTGAAGGCGGCCAGCCGAGTACTCACTGCGGTCACATTAACACGACATACTGAAGGCGTCCAGCCGAGTATATAGTGTGGTCCCATTAAAACGACAAACTGAAGACGGCCAGCCGAGTACTCAGTGCAGTCACATTAAAATGACAAACTGAAGGCGTCCAGCCGAGTACATAGTGCGGTCACATTAAAATGACATACTGAAGGCGGCCAGCCGAGTACATAGTGCGGTCACATTAAAATGACATACTGAAGGCGGCCAGCCGAGTACACAGTGCGGTCCCATTAAAACGACAAACTGAAGGCGGCCAGCTGAGTACTCAGTGCGGTCACATTAAAATGACATACTGAAGGCGGCCAGCCGAGTACTCAGTGCGGTCACATTTAAATGACATACCAAAGGCGGCCAGCCGAGTACATAGTGCGGTCTCATTAAAATGACAAACTGAAGGCGGCCAGCCGAGTACATAGTGCTGTCACATTAAAACGACAAACTGAAGGCGGCCAGCCGAGTACTCAGTGCGGTCACATTAAAACGACATACTGAAGGCGGCCAGCCGAGTACTCAGTGTGGTCACATTAAAATGACAAACTATAGGCGGCCAGCCGAGTACATAGTGCGGTCACATTAAAATGACATACTGAAGGCGGCCAGCAGAGTACATAGTGCGGTCACATTAAAATGATATACTGAAGGCGGCCAGTCGAGTACTCACTGCGGTCACATTAAAATGACATACTGAAGGCGGCCAGCCGAGTACTCAGTGCAGTCACATTAAAAAGACATACTGAAGGCGGCCAGCCGAGTACTCAGTGCGGTCACATTAAAACGACAAACTGAAGGCGGCCAGCCGAGTATATAGTGCGGTCACATTAAAACGACAAACTGAAGGCGGCCAGCCGAGTACTCAGTGCGGTCACATTAAAACGACATACTGAAGGCGGCCAGCCGAGTACATAGTGCGGTCACATTAAAACGACATACTGAAGGCGGCCAGCCGAGTACATAGTGCAGTCACATTAAAATGACATACTGAAGGCGGCCAGCCGAGTATTCAGTGCGGTCACATTAAAATGACAAACTGAAGGCGGCCAGCCGAGTATATCGTGCGGTCACATTAAAACGACATACTGAAGGCGGCCAGCCGAGTACTCACTGCGGTCACATTAAAACGACAAACTGAAGGCGGCCAGCCGAGTACTCACTGCGGTCATATTAAAACGACAAACTGAAGGCGGCCAGCCGAGTACTCAGTGCGGTTACATTACCACGACATACTGAAGGCGTTCAGCCGAGTATATAGTGTGGTCTCATTAAAATGACAAACTGAAGGCGGCCAGCCGAGTATATAGTGCAGTCACATTAAAATGACATACTGAAGGCGGCCAGCCGAGTATTCAGTGCGGTCACATTAAAATGACAAACTGAAGGCGGCCAGCCGAGTATATCGTGCGGTCACATTAAAACGACATACTGAAGGCGGCCAGCCGAGTACTCACTGCGGTCACATTAAAACGACAAACTGAAGGCGGCCAGCCGAGTACTCACTGCGGTCATATTAAAACGACAAACTGAAGGCGGCCAGCCGAGTACTCAGTGCGGTCACATTACCACGACATACTGAAGGCGTTCAGCCGAGTATATAGTGTGGTCTCATTAAAATGACAAACTGAAGGCGGCCAGCCGAGTATATAGTGCTGTCACATTAAAACGACAAACTGAAGGCGGCCAGCCGAGTACTCAGTGCGGTCACATTAAAACGACATACTGAAGGCGGCCAGCCGAGAACTCAGTGTGGTCACATTAAAATGACAAACTATAGGCGGCCAGCCGAGTACATAGTGCAGTCACATTAAAACGACATACTGAAGGCGGCCAGCCGAGTACATAGTGCGGTCACATTAAAACGACATACTGAAGGCGGCCAGCCGAGTACATAGTGCAGTCACATTAAAATGACATACTGAAGGCGGCCAGCCGAGTATTCAGTGCGGTCACATTAAAATGACAAACTGAAGGCGGCCAGCCGAGTATATCGTGCGGTCACATTAAAACGACATACTGAAGGCGGCCAGCCGAGTACTCACTGCGGTCACATTAAAACGACAAACTGAAGGCGGCCAGCCGAGTACTCACTGCGGTCATATTAAAACGACAAACTGAAGGCGGCCAGCCGAGTACTCAGTGCGGTCACATTACCACGACATACTGAAGGCGTTCAGCCGAGTATATAGTGTGGTCTCATTAAAATGACAAACTGAAGGCGGCCAGCCGAGTATATAGTGCTGTCACATTAAAACGACAAACTGAAGGCGGCCAGCCGAGTACTCAGTGCGGTCACATTAAAACGACATACTGAAGGCGGCCAGCCGAGAACTCAGTGTGGTCACATTAAAATGACAAACTATAGGCGGCCAGCCGAGTACATAGTGCAGTCACATGAAAATGACATACTGAAGGCGGCCAGCCGAGTACATAGTGCGGTCACATTAAAATGATATACTGAAGGCGGCCAGCCGAGTACATAGTGCGGTCACATTAAAACGACATACTGAAGGCGGCCAACCGAGTACATAGTGCGGTCACATTAAAATGACATACTGAAGGCGGCCAGCCGAGTACTCAGTGCAGTCACATTAAAAAGACATACTGAAGGCGGCCAGCCGAGTACTCAGTGCGGTCACATTAACACGACATACTGAAGGCGTTCTGCCGAGTATATAGTGTGGTCCCATTAAAACGACAAACTGAAGACGGCCAGCCGAGTACTCAGTGCAGTCACATTAAAATGACAAACTGAAGGCGTCCAGCCGAGTACATAGTGCGGTCACATTAAAATGACATACTGAAGGCGGCCAGCCGAGTACATAGTGCGGTCAACTTAAAATGACATACTGAAGGCGGCCAGCCGAGTACACAGTGCGGTCCCATTAAAACGACAAACTGAAGGCGGCCAGCTGAGTAATCAGTGCGGTCACATTAAAATGACATACTGAAGGCGGCCAGCCGAGTACTCAGTGCGGTCACATTTAAATGACATACCAAAGGCGGCCAGCCGAGTACATAGTGCGGTCTCATTAAAATGACAAACTGAAGGCGGCCAGCCGAGTATATAGTGCTGTCACATTAAAACGACAAACTGAAGGCGGCCAGCCGAGTACTCAGTGCGGTCACATTAAAACGACATACTGAAGGCGGCCAGCCGAGTACTCAGTGTGGTCACATTAAAATGACAAACTGAAGGCGGCCAGCCGAGTACTCACTGCGGTCATATTAAAACGACAAACTGAAGGCGGCCAGCCGAGTACTCAGTGCGGTCACATTACCACGACATACTGAAGGCGTTCAGCCGAGTATATAGTGTGGTCTCATTAAAATGACAAACTGAAGGCGGCCAGCCGAGTATATAGTGCTGTCACATTAAAACGACAAACTGAAGGCGGCCAGCCGAGTACTCAGTGCGGTCACATTAAAACGACATACTGAAGGCGGCCAGCCGAGAACTCAGTGTGGTCACATTAAAATGACAAACTATAGGCGGCCAGCCGAGTACATAGTGCAGTCACATGAAAATGACATACTGAAGGCGGCCAGCCGAGTACATAGTGCGGTCACATTAAAATGATATACTGAAGGCGGCCAGCCGAGTACATAGTGCGGTCACATTAAAACGACATACTGAAGGCGGCCAACCGAGTACATAGTGCGGTCACATTAAAATGACATACTGAAGGCGGCCAGCCGAGTACTCAGTGCAGTCACATTAAAAAGACATACTGAAGGCGGCCAGCCGAGTACTCAGTGCGGTCACATTAACACGACATACTGAAGGCGTTCTGCCGAGTATATAGTGTGGTCCCATTAAAACGACAAACTGAAGACGGCCAGCCGAGTACTCAGTGCAGTCACATTAAAATGACAAACTGAAGGCGTCCAGCCGAGTACATAGTGCGGTCACATTAAAATGACATACTGAAGGCGGCCAGCCGAGTACATAGTGCGGTCAACTTAAAATGACATACTGAAGGCGGCCAGCCGAGTACACAGTGCGGTCCCATTAAAACGACAAACTGAAGGCGGCCAGCTGAGTAATCAGTGCGGTCACATTAAAATGACATACTGAAGGCGGCCAGCCGAGTACTCAGTGCGGTCACATTTAAATGACATACCAAAGGCGGCCAGCCGAGTACATAGTGCGGTCTCATTAAAATGACAAACTGAAGGCGGCCAGCCGAGTATATAGTGCTGTCACATTAAAACGACAAACTGAAGGCGGCCAGCCGAGTACTCAGTGCGGTCACATTAAAACGACATACTGAAGGCGGCCAGCCGAGTACTCAGTGTGGTCACATTAAAATGACAAACTATAGGCGGCCAGCCGAGTACATAGTGCGGTCACATGAAAATGACATACTGAAGGCGGCCAGCCGAGTACATAGTGCGGTCACATTAAAATGATATACTGAAGGCGGCCAGCCGAGTACATAGTGCGGTCACATTAAAACGACATACTGAAGGCGGCCAGCCGAGTACATAGTGCGGTCACATTAAAATGACATACTGAAGGCGGCCAGCCGAGTACTCAGTGCAGTCACATTAAAAAGACATACTGAAGGCGGCCAGCCGAGTACTCAGTGCTGTCACATTAAAACGACAAACTGAAGGCGGCCAGCCGAGTATATAGTGCGGTCACATTAAAACGACAAACTGAAGGCGGCCAGCCGAGTACTCAGTGCGGTCACATTAAAACGACATACTGAAGGCGGCCAGCCGAGTACATAGTGCTGTCACATTAAAACGACACACTGAAGGCGGCCAGCCGAGTACATAGTGCAGTCACATTAAAATGACATACTGAAGGCGGCCAGCCGAGTACATAGTGCGGTCACATTAAAATGACATACTGAAGGCGGCCAGCCGAGTACATAGTGCGGTCACATTAAAATGACATACTGAAGGCGGCCAGCCGAGTACTCAGTGCGGTCACATTAAAATGACATACTGAAGGCGTCCAGCCGAGTACATAGTGCGGTCACATTAAAATGACATACAGAAGGCGGCCAGCCGAGTTCTTAGTGCGGTCACATTAAAATGACATACTGAAGGCGGCCAGCCGAGTACTCAGTGCGGTCACATTTAAATGACATACTAAAGGCGGCCAGCCGAGTACATAGTGCGGTCTCATTAAAATGACAAACTGAAGGCGGCTAGCCGAATATATAGTGCTGTCACATTAAAACGACAAACTGAAGGCGGCCAGCCGAGTACTCAGTGCGGTCACATTAAAACGACATACTGAAGGCGGCCAGCCGAGTACTCAGTGCGGTCACATTAAAATGACAAACTGAAGGCGGCCAGCCGAGTATATCGTGCGGTCACATTAAAACGACATACTGAAGGCGGCCAGCCGAGTACTCACTGCGGTCACATTAAAACGACAAACTGAAGGCGGCCAGCCGAGTACTCACTGCGGTCCCATTAAAACGACAAACTGAAGGCGGCCAGCCGAGTACTCACTGCGGTCACATTAACACGACATACTGAAGGCGTCCAGCCGAGTATATAGTGTGGTCCCATTAAAACGACAAACTGAAGACGGCCAGCCGAGTACTCAGTGCAGTCACATTAAAATGACAAACTGAAGGCGTCCAGCCGAGTACATAGTGCGGTCACATTAAAATGACATACTGAAGGCGGCCAGCCGAGTACATAGTGCGGTCACATTAAAATGACATACTGAAGGCGGCCAGCCGAGTACACAGTGCGGTCCCATTAAAACGACAAACTGAAGGCGGCCAGCTGAGTACTCAGTGCGGTCACATTAAAATGACATACTGAAGGCGGCCAGCCGAGTACTCAGTGCGGTCACATTTAAATGACATACCAAAGGCGGCCAGCCGAGTACATAGTGCGGTCTCATTAAAATGACAAACTGAAGGCGGCCAGCCGAGTACATAGTGCTGTCACATTAAAACGACAAACTGAAGGCGGCCAGCCGAGTACTCAGTGCGGTCACATTAAAACGACATACTGAAGGCGGCCAGCCGAGTACTCAGTGTGGTCACATTAAAATGACAAACTATAGGCGGCCAGCCGAGTACATAGTGCGGTCACATTAAAATGACATACTGAAGGCGGCCAGCAGAGTACATAGTGCGGTCACATTAAAATGATATACTGAAGGCGGCCAGTCGAGTACTCACTGCGGTCACATTAAAATGACATACTGAAGGCGGCCAGCCGAGTACTCAGTGCAGTCACATTAAAAAGACATACTGAAGGCGGCCAGCCGAGTACTCAGTGCGGTCACATTAAAACGACAAACTGAAGGCGGCCAGCCGAGTATATAGTGCGGTCACATTAAAACGACAAACTGAAGGCGGCCAGCCGAGTACTCAGTGCGGTCACATTAAAACGACATACTGAAGGCGGCCAGCCGAGTACATAGTGCGGTCACATTAAAACGACATACTGAAGGCGGCCAGCCGAGTACATAGTGCAGTCACATTAAAATGACATACTGAAGGCGGCCAGCCGAGTATTCAGTGCGGTCACATTAAAATGACAAACTGAAGGCGGCCAGCCGAGTATATCGTGCGGTCACATTAAAACGACATACTGAAGGCGGCCAGCCGAGTACTCACTGCGGTCACATTAAAACGACAAACTGAAGGCGGCCAGCCGAGTACTCACTGCGGTCATATTAAAACGACAAACTGAAGGCGGCCAGCCGAGTACTCAGTGCGGTTACATTACCACGACATACTGAAGGCGTTCAGCCGAGTATATAGTGTGGTCTCATTAAAATGACAAACTGAAGGCGGCCAGCCGAGTATATAGTGCTGTCACATTAAAACGACAAACTGAAGGCGGCCAGCCGAGTACTCAGTGCGGTCACATTAAAACGACATACTGAAGGCGGCCAGCCGAGAACTCAGTGTGGTCACATTAAAATGACAAACTATAGGCGGCCAGCCGAGTACATAGTGCAGTTACATGAAAATGACATACTAAAGGCGGCCAGCCGAGTTCATAGTGCGGTCACATTAAAATGATATACTGAAGGCGGCCAGCCGAGTACATAGTGCGGTCACATTAAAACGACATACTGAAGGCGGCCAGCCGAGTACATAGTGCGGTCACATTAAAATGACATACTGAAGGCGGCCAGCCGAGTACTCAGTGCAGTCACATTAAAAAGACATACTGAAGGCGGCCAGCCGAGTACTCAGTGCGGTCACATTAACACGACATACTGAAGGCGTTCAGCCGAGTATATAGTGTGGTCCCATTAAAACGACAAACTGAAGACGGCCAGCCGAGTACTCAGTGCAGTCACATTAAAATGACAAACTGAAGGCGTCCAGCCGAGTACATAGTGCGGTCACATTAAAATGACATACTGAAGGCGGCCAGCCGAGTACATAGTGCGGTCAACTTAAAATGACATACTGAAGGCGGCCAGCCGAGTACACAGTGCGGTCCCATTAAAACGACAAACTGAAGGCGGCCAGCTGAGTAATCAGTGCGGTCACATTAAAATGACATACTGAAGGCGGCCAGCCGAGTACTCAGTGCGGTCACATTTAAATGACATACCAAAGGCGGCCAGCCGAGTACATAGTGCGGTCTCATTAAAATGACAAACTGAAGGCGGCCAGCCGAGTATATAGTGCTGTCACATTAAAACGACAAACTGAAGGCGGCCAGCCGAGTACTCAGTGCGGTCACATTAAAACGACATACTGAAGGCAGCCAGCCGAGTACTCAGTGTGGTCACATTAAAATGACAAACTATAGGCGGCCAGCCGAGTACATAGTGCGGTCACATGAAAATGACATACTGAAGGCGGCCAGCCGAGTACATAGTGCGGTCACATTAAAATGATATACTGAAGGCGGCCAGCCGAGTACATAGTGCGGTCACATTAAAACGACATACTGAAGGCGGCCAGCCGAGTACATAGTGCGGTCACATTAAAATGACATACTGAAGGCGGCCAGCCGAGTACTCAGTGCAGTCACATTAAAAAGACATACTGAAGGCGGCCAGCCGAGTACTCAGTGCGGTCACATTAAAACGACAAACTGAAGGCGGCCAGCCGAGTATATAGTGCGGTCACATTAAAACGACAAACTGAAGGCGGCCAGCCGAGTACTCAGTGCGGTCACATTAAAACGACATACTGAAGGCGGCCAGCCGAGTACATAGTGCTGTCACATTAAAACGACATACTGAAGGCGGCCAGCCGAGTACATAGTGCAGTCACATTAAAATGACATACTGAAGGCGGCCAGCCGAGTATTCAGTGCGGTCACATTAACACGACATACTGAAGGCGGCCAGCCGAGTACTCAGTGCGGTCACATTAAAACGACATACTGCAGGCGGCCAGCCGAGTACTCAGTGCGGTCACATTAAAACGACATACTAAGGGCGGCCAGCCGAGTACATAGTGCGGTCACATTAAAACGACATACTGAAGGCGGCTAGCCGAGTACTCAGTGCGGTCACATTAACACGACATACTGAAGGCGGCCAGCCGAGTACTCAGTGCGGTCACATTAACACGACATACTGAAGGCGGCCAGCCGAGTACATAGTGCGGTCACATTAACACGACATACTGAAGGCGGCCAGCCGAGTACAAGGTGCGGTCACATTAAAATGACAAACTGAAGGCGGCCAGCCGAGTACTCAGTGCGGTCACATTAACACGACATACTGAAGGCGGCCAGTCGAGTACTCACTGCGGTCACATTAAAACGACAAACTGAAAGCGGCCAGCCGAGTACTCACTGCGGTCACATTAAAACGACAAACTGAAGGCGGCCAGCCGAGTACTCAGTGCGGTCACATTAACACGACATACTGGAGGCGGCCAGCCGAGTACATAGTACGGTCCCATTAAAACGACATACTGAAGGCGGCCAGCCGAGTACATAGTGCGGTCACATTAAAACGACATACTGAAGACGGTCAGCCGAGTACATAGTGCGGTCACATTAAAACGACAAACTGAAGGCGGCCAGCCCAGTATTCAGTGCGGTCACATTAACACCACATACTGAAGGCGGCCAGCCGAGTATATAGTGCGGTCACATTAAAACGACATACTTAAGGCGGCCAGCCGAGTATTCAGTGCGGTCACATTAACACGACATACTGAAAGCGGCCAGCCGAGTACTCATTGCGGTCACATTAAAACGACAAACTGCAGGCGGCCAGCCGAGTACTCAGTGCGGTCACATTAAAATGACAAACTGAAGGCGGCCACCTGAGGACATAGTGAGGTCACATTTAAACGACATACTGAAGTCGGCCAGCCGAGTACTCAGTGCGGTCACATTAAAATGACAAACTGAAGGCGTCCAGCCGAGTACTCAGTGCGGTCTCATTAAAACGACAAACTGAAGGCGGCCAGCCGAGTACTCAGTGCAGTCACATTAAAACGACAAACTGAAGGCGGCCAGCCGAGTACTCAGTGCTGTCACATTAAATGACATACTGAAGGCGGCCAGCCGAGTACATAGTGCGGTCCCATTAAAACGACAAACTGAAGGCGGCCAGCTGAGTACTCAGTGCGGTCACATTAAAATGACATACTTAAGGCGGCCAGCCGAGTACTCAGTGCGGTCACATTTAAATGACATACTAAAGGCGGCAAGCCGAGTACATAGTGCGGTCTCATTAAAATGACAAACTGAAGGCGGCCAGCCGAATATATAGTGCTGTCACATTAAAACGACAAACTGAAGGCGGCCAGCCGAGTACTCAGTGCGGTCACATTAACACGACATACTGAAGGCGGCCAGCCGAGTACATAGTGCGGTCCCATTAAAACGACATACTGAAGGCGGCCAGCCGAGTACATAGTGCGGTCCCATTAAAACGACATACTGAAGACGGCCAGCCGAGTACTCAGTGCGGTCACATTAACACGACATACTGAAGGCGGCCAGCCGAGTACATAGTGCGGTCCCATTAAAACGACATACTGAAGGCGGCCAGCCGAGTACATAGTGCGGTCACATTAAAACGACATACTGAAGACGGCCAGCCGAGTACATAGTGCGGTCACATTAAAACGACAAACTGAAGGCGGCTAGCCGAGTACTCAGTGCGGTCACATTAAAACGACAAACTGAAGGCGGCCAGCCGAGTACAAGGTGCGGTCACATTAACACGACATACTGAAGGCGGCCAGCCGAGTATATAGTGCGGTCACATTAAAACGACATACTTAAGGCGGCCAGCCGAGTACTCATTGCGGTCACATTAACACGACATACTGAAGGCGGCCAGTCAAGTACTCACTGCGGTCACATTAAAACGACAAACTGAAGGCGGCCAGCCGGGTACTCAGTGCGGTCACATTAAAACGACAAACTGAAGGCGGCCAGCCGAGTACTCAGTGCGGTCACATTAAAACGACAAAATGAAGGCGTCCAGCCGAGTACATAGTGCGGTCACATTAAAATGACATACAGAAGGCGGCCAGCCGAGTACTTAGTGCTGTCACATTAAAACGACAAACTGAAAGCGGCCGAACGAGTAGTCAGTGCGGTCACATTAAAACGACATACTGAAGGCGGCCAGCCGAGTACTCAGTGCGGTCACATTAAAATGACAAACTGAAGGCGGCCAGCCGAGTATATCGTGCGGTCACATTAAAACGACATACTGAAGGCGGCCAGCCGAGTACTCACTGCGGTCACATTAAAACGACAAACTGAAGGCGGCCAGCCGAGTACTCACTGCGGTCACATTAAAACGACAAACTGAAGGCGGCCAGCCGAGTACTCAGTGCGGTCACATTAACACGACATACTGAAGGCGTCCAGCCGAGTATATAGTGTGGTCACATTAAAACGACAAACTGAAGACGGCCAGCCGAGTACTCAGTGCAGTCACATTAAAATGACAAACTGAAGGCGTCGAGCCGAGTACATAGTGCGGTCACATTAAAATGACATACAGAAGGCGGCCAGCCGAGTACTTAGTGCGGTCACATTAAAATGACATACTGAAGGCGGCCAGCCGAGTACTCAGTGCGGTCACATTTAAATGACATACTAAAGGCGGCCAGCCGAGTACATAGTGCGGTCTCATTAAAATGACATACTGAAGGCGGCTAGCCGAATATATAGTGCTGTCACATTAAAACGACAAACTGAAGGCGGCCAGCCGAGTACTCAGTGCGGTCACATTAAAACGACATACTGAAGGCGGCCAGCCGAGTACTCAGTGCGGTCACATTAAAATGACAAACTGAAGGCGGCCAGCCGAGTATATCGTGCGGTCACATTAAAACGACATACTGAAGGCGGCCAGCCGAGTACTCACTGCGGTCACATTAAAACGACAAACTAAAGGCGGCCAGCCGAGTACTCACTGCAGTCACATTAAAACGACAAACTGAAGGCGGCCAGCCGAGTACTCAGTGCGGTCACATTAACACGACATACTGAAGGCGGCCAGCCGAGTACTCAGTGCGGTCTCATGAAAATGACAAACTGAAGGCGGCCAGCCGAGTACTCAGTGCGGTCACATTAAAATGACATACTGAAGGCGGCCAGCCGAGTACTCAGTGCGGTCACATTTAAATGACATACCAAAGGCTGCCAGCCGAGTACATAGTGCGGTCTCATTAAAATGACAAACTGAAGGCGGCCAGCCGAGTATATAGTGCTGTCACATTAAAACGACAAACTGAAGGCGGCCAGCCGAGTACTCAGTGCGGTCACATTAAAACGACATACTGAAGGCGGCCAGCCGAGTACTCAGTGCGGTCACATTAAAACGACAAACTGAAGGCGGCCAGCCGAGTACTCACTGCGGTCACATTAAAACGTCAAACTGAAGGCGGCCAGCCGAGTACTCAGTGCGGTCTCATGAAAATGACAAACTGAAGGCGGCCGTCCAAGTACTCAGTGCGGTCACATTAAAATGACAAACTGAAGGCGGCCAGCCGAGTACATCGTGCGGTCACATTAAAACGATAACTGAAGGCGGCCAGCCGAGTACTCATTGCGGTCACGTTAAAATGTCATACTGAAGGCGGCCAGCCGAGTACTCAGTGCGGTCACATTTAAATCACATACTGAAGGCGGCCAGCCGAGTACTCACTGCGGTCACATTTAAATGACATACCAAAGGCGGCCAGCCGAGTACATAATGCGGTCTCATTAAAATGACAAACTGAAGGCGGCCAGCCGAGTATATAGTGCTGTCACATTAAAACGACAAACTGAAGGCGGCCAGCCGAGTACTCAGTGCGGTCACATTAAAACGACATACTGAAGGCGGCCAGCCGAGTACTCAGTGCGGTCACATTAAAACGACAAACTGAAGGCGGCCAGCCGAGTACAAGGTGCGGTCACATTAACACGACATACTGAAGGCGGCCAGCCGAGTATATAGTGCGGTCACATTAAAACGACATACTTAAGGCGGCCAGCCGAGTACTCATTGCGGTCACATGAACACGACATACTGAAGGCGGCCAGTCGAGTACTCACTGCGGTCACATTAAAACGACAAACTGAAGGCGGCCAGCCGGGTACTCAGTGCGGTCACATTAAAACGACAAACTGAAGGCGGCCAGCCGAGTACTCAGTGCGGTCACATTAAAACGACAAAATGAAGGCGTCCAGCCGATACATAGTGCGGTCACATTAAAATGACATACAGAAGGCGGCCAGCCGAGTACTTCATGCGGTCATATTAAAATGACATACTGAAGGCGGCCAGCCGAGTACTCAGTGCGGTCACATTTAAATGACATACTAAAGGCGGCCAGCCGAGTACATAGTGCGGTCTCATTAAAATGACAAACTGAAGGCGGCTAGCCGAATATATAGTGCTGTCACATTAAAACGACAAACTGAAGGCGGCCAGCCGAGTACTCAGTGCGGTCACATTAAAACGACATACTGAAGGCGGCCAGCCGAGTACTCAGTGCGGTCACATTAAAACGACAAACTGAAGGCGGCCAGCCGAGTATATCGTGCGGTCACATTAAAACGACATACTGAAGGCGGCCAGCCGAGTACTCACTGCGGTCACATTAAAACGACAAACTGAAGGCGGCCAGCCGAGTACTCACTGCGGTCACATTAAAACGACAAACTGAAGGCGGCCAGCCGAGTACTCAGTGCTGTCACATTAAAATGACAAACTATAGGCGGCCAGCCGAGTACATAGTGCGGTCACATGATATGACATACTGAAGGCGGCCAGCCGAGTACATAGTGCGGTCACATTAAAATGATATACTGAAGGCGGCCAGCCGAGTACATAGTGCGGTCACATTAAAACGACATACTGAAGGCGGCCAGCCGAGTACATAGTGCGGTCACATTAAAATGACATACTGAAGGCGGCCAGCCGAGTACTCAGTGCAGTCACATTAAAAAGACATACTGAAAGCGGCCAGCCGAGTACTCAGTGCGGTCACATTAAAACGACAAACTGAAGGCGGCCAGCCGAGTATATAGTGCGGTCACATTAAAACGACAAACTGAAGGCGGCCAGCCGAGTACTCAGTGCGGTCACATTAAAACGACATACTGAAGGCGGCCAGCCGAGTACATAGTGCGGTCACATTAAAACGACATACTGAAGGCGGCCAGCCAAGTACATAGTGCAGTCACATTAAAATGACATACTGAAGGCGGCCAGCCGAGTATTCAGTGCGGTCACATTAACACGACATACTGAAGGTGGCCAGCCGAGTACTCAGTGCGGTCACATTAAAACGACATACTGCAGGCGGCCAGCCAAGTACTCAGTGCGGTCACATTAACACGACATACTAAGGGCGGCCAGCCGAGTACATAGTGCGGTCACATTAAAACGACATACTGAAGGCGGCTAGCCGAGTACTCAGTGCGGTCACATTAACACGACATACTGAAGGCGGCCAGCCGAGTACTCAGTGCGGTCACATTAACACGACATACTGAAGGCGGCCATCCGAGTACATAGTGCGGTCACATTAAAATGACATACTGAAGGCGGCCATTCGAGTACTCAGTGCGGTCACATTAAAATGACAAAGTGAAGGCGGCCAGCCGAGTACTCAGTGCGGTCACATTAACACGACATACTAAGGGCGGCCAGCCGAGTACATAGTGCGGTCACATTAAAACGACATACTGAAGGCGGCTAGCCGAGTACTCAGTGCGGTCACATTAACACGACATACTGAAGGCGGCCAGCCGAGTACTCAGTGCGGTCACATTAACACGACATACTGAAGGCGGCCATCCGAGTACATAGTGCGGTCACATTAAAATGACATACTGAAGGCGGCCAGCCGAGTACATAGTGCGGTCACATTAAAATGACAAAGTGAAGGCGGCCAGCCGAGTACATAGTGCGGTCACATTAACACGACATACTGAAGGCAGCCAGCCGAGTACTCAATGCGGTCACATTTAAATGACAAACTGAAGGCGGCCAGCCGAGTACTCAGTGCGGTCACATTAACACGACATACTGAAGGCGGCCAGCCGAGTACTCACTGCGGTCACATTTAAATGACATACCAAAGGCGGCCAGCCGAGTACATAGTGCGGTCTCATTAAAATGACAAACTGAAGGCGGCCAGCCGAGTACATAGTGCGGTCACATTAACACGACATACTGAAGGCAGCCAGCCGAGTACTCAATGCGGTCACATTAAAACGACAAACTGAAGGCGGCCGGCCAAGTACATAGTGCGGTCACATTAAAACGACAAACTGAAGGCGGCCAGCCGAGAACTCAGTGCGGTCACATTAACACGACATACTGAAGGCGGCCAGCCGAGTACTCAGTGCGGTCACATTAAAATGACATACTGAAGGCGGCAAGCCGAGTACTCAGTGCGGTCACATTAACACGACATACTGAAGGCGGCCAGCCGAGTACTCAGTGCGGTCACATTAAAATGACATACTGAAGGCGGCCAGCCGAGTACTCAGTGCGGTCACATTAAAACGACAAACTGAAGGCGGCCAGCCGAGTACAAGGTGCGGTCACATTAACACGACATACTGAAGGCGGCCAGCCGAGTATATAGTGCGGTCACATTAAAACGACATACTTAAGGCGGCCAGCCGAGTACTCATTGCGGTCACATGAACACGACATACTGAAGGCGGCCAGTCGAGTACTCACTGCGGTCACATTAAAACGACAAACTGAAGGCGGCCAGCCGGGTACTCAGTGCGGTCACATTAAAACGACAAACTGAAGGCGGCCAGCCGAGTACTCAGTGCGGTCACATTAAAACGACAAAATGAAGGCGTCCAGCCGATACATAGTGCGGTCACATTAAAATGACATACAGAAGGCGGCCAGCCGAGTACTTCATGCGGTCATATTAAAATGACATACTGAAGGCGGCCAGCCGAGTACTCAGTGCGGTCACATTTAAATGACATACTAAAGGCGGCCAGCCGAGTACATAGTGCGGTCTCATTAAAATGACAAACTGAAGGCGGCTAGCCGAATATATAGTGCTGTCACATTAAAACGACAAACTGAAGGCGGCCAGCCGAGTACTCAGTGCGGTCACATTAAAACGACATACTGAAGGCGGCCAGCCGAGTACTCAGTGCGGTCACATTAAAACGACAAACTGAAGGCGGCCAGCCGAGTATATCGTGCGGTCACATTAAAACGACATACTGAAGGCGGCCAGCCGAGTACTCACTGCGGTCACATTAAAACGACAAACTGAAGGCGGCCAGCCGAGTACTCACTGCGGTCACATTAAAACGACAAACTGAAGGCGGCCAGCCGAGTACTCAGTGCTGTCACATTAAAATGACAAACTATAGGCGGCCAGCCGAGTACATAGTGCGGTCACATGATATGACATACTGAAGGCGGCCAGCCGAGTACATAGTGCGGTCACATTAAAATGATATACTGAAGGCGGCCAGCCGAGTACATAGTGCGGTCACATTAAAACGACATACTGAAGGCGGCCAGCCGAGTACATAGTGCGGTCACATTAAAATGACATACTGAAGGCGGCCAGCCGAGTACTCAGTGCAGTCACATTAAAAAGACATACTGAAAGCGGCCAGCCGAGTACTCAGTGCGGTCACATTAAAACGACAAACTGAAGGCGGCCAGCCGAGTATATAGTGCGGTCACATTAAAACGACAAACTGAAGGCGGCCAGCCGAGTACTCAGTGCGGTCACATTAAAACGACATACTGAAGGCGGCCAGCCGAGTACATAGTGCGGTCACATTAAAACGACATACTGAAGGCGGCCAGCCAAGTACATAGTGCAGTCACATTAAAATGACATACTGAAGGCGGCCAGCCGAGTATTCAGTGCGGTCACATTAACACGACATACTGAAGGTGGCCAGCCGAGTACTCAGTGCGGTCACATTAAAACGACATACTGCAGGCGGCCAGCCAAGTACTCAGTGCGGTCACATTAACACGACATACTAAGGGCGGCCAGCCGAGTACATAGTGCGGTCACATTAAAACGACATACTGAAGGCGGCTAGCCGAGTACTCAGTGCGGTCACATTAACACGACATACTGAAGGCGGCCAGCCGAGTACTCAGTGCGGTCACATTAACACGACATACTGAAGGCGGCCATCCGAGTACATAGTGCGGTCACATTAAAATGACATACTGAAGGCGGCCATTCGAGTACTCAGTGCGGTCACATTAAAATGACAAAGTGAAGGCGGCCAGCCGAGTACTCAGTGCGGTCACATTAACACGACATACTAAGGGCGGCCAGCCGAGTACATAGTGCGGTCACATTAAAACGACATACTGAAGGCGGCTAGCCGAGTACTCAGTGCGGTCACATTAACACGACATACTGAAGGCGGCCAGCCGAGTACTCAGTGCGGTCACATTAACACGACATACTGAAGGCGGCCATCCGAGTACATAGTGCGGTCACATTAAAATGACATACTGAAGGCGGCCAGCCGAGTACATAGTGCGGTCACATTAAAATGACAAAGTGAAGGCGGCCAGCCGAGTACATAGTGCGGTCACATTAACACGACATACTGAAGGCAGCCAGCCGAGTACTCAATGCGGTCACATTTAAATGACAAACTGAAGGCGGCCAGCCGAGTACTCAGTGCGGTCACATTAACACGACATACTGAAGGCGGCCAGCCGAGTACTCACTGCGGTCACATTTAAATGACATACCAAAGGCGGCCAGCCGAGTACATAGTGCGGTCTCATTAAAATGACAAACTGAAGGCGGCCAGCCGAGTACATAGTGCGGTCACATTAACACGACATACTGAAGGCAGCCAGCCGAGTACTCAATGCGGTCACATTAAAACGACAAACTGAAGGCGGCCGGCCAAGTACATAGTGCGGTCACATTAAAACGACAAACTGAAGGCGGCCAGCCGAGAACTCAGTGCGGTCACATTAACACGACATACTGAAGGCGGCCAGCCGAGTACTCAGTGCGGTCACATTAAAATGACATACTGAAGGCGGCAAGCCGAGTACTCAGTGCGGTCACATTAACACGACATACTGAAGGCGGCCAGCCGAGTACTCAGTGCGGTCACATTAAAATGACATACTGAAGGCGGCCAGCCGAGTACTCAGTGCGGTCACATTAAAACGACAAACTGAAGGCGGCCAGCCGAGTACAAGGTGCGGTCACATTAACACGACATACTGAAGGCGGCCAGCCGAGTATATAGTGCGGTCACATTAAAACGACATACTTAAGGCGGCCAGCCGAGTACTCATTGCGGTCACATTAAAATGACATACTGAAGGCGGCCAGCCGAGTACTCAGTGCGGTCACATTAAAATGACAAACTGAAGGCGGCCAGCCGGGTATATTCCGGTCACATTAAAACGACATACTAAAGGCGGCCAGCCGAGTACTCAGTGCGGTCACATTAAAACGACATTCTGAAGGCGGCCGGCCAAGTACATAGTGCGGTCACATTAAAACGACATACTGAAGGCGGCCGGCCAAGTACATAGTGCGGTCACATTAAAATGACATACTGAAGGCGGCAAGCCGAGTACTCAGTGCGGTCACATTAACACGACATACTGAAGGCGGCCAGCCGAGTACTCAGTGCGGTCACATTAAAATGACATACTGAAGGCGGCCAGCCGAGTACTCAGTGCGGTCACATTAAAACGACAAACTGAAGGCGGCCGGCCAAGTACATAGTGCGGTCACATTAAAATGACAAACTGAAGGCGGCCAGCCGGGTATAGTCCGGTCACATTAAAACGACATACTGAAGGCGGCCAGCCGAGTACTCAGTGCGGTCACATTAAAATGACATACTGAAGGCGGCCAGCCGTGTACTCAGTGCGGTCACATTAAAACGACAAACTGAAGGCGGCCAGCCAAGTACATAGTGCGGTCACATTAAAATGACAAACTGAAGGCGGCCAGCCGGGTATAGTCCGGTCACATTAAAACGACATACTGAAGGCGGCCAGCAGAGTACTCAGTGCGGTCACATTAAAACGACATACTGAAGGCGGCCGGCCAAGAACATAGTGCGGTCACATTAAAATGACAAACTGAAGGCGGCCAGCCGAGTACATAGTGCGGTCACATTAAAACGACATACTGAAGGCGGCCAGCCGAGTATATAGTGCGGTCACATTAAAACGACATACTGAAGGCGGCCAGCCGATTACATAGTGCGGTCACATTAAAATGACAAACTGAAGGCGGCCAGCCGGGTATAGTCCGGTCACATTAAAACGACATACTGAAGGCGGCCAGCAGAGTACTCAGTGCGGTCACATTAAAACGACATACTGAAGGCGGCCGGCCAAGAACATAGTGCGGTCACATTAAAATGACAAACTGAAGGCGGCCAGCCGAGTACATAGTGCGGTCACATTAAAACGACATACTGAAGGCGGCCAGCCGAGTATATAGTGCGGTCACATTAAAACGACATACTGAAGGTGGCCAGCCGAGTACTCACTGCGGTCACGTTTAAATGACATACTGAAGGCGGCCAGCCGAGTACTCAGTGCGGTCACATTAAAATGACAAACTGAAGGCGGCCAGCCGAGTACATAGTGCGGTCACATTAAAATGACATACTGAAGGCGGCCAGTCGAGTACATAGTGCGGTCACATTAAAACGACAAACTGAATGCGGCCAGCCGAGTACTCAGTGCGGTCACATTAAAACGACATACTGAAGGCGGCCAGCCGAGTACTCAGTGCGGTCACATTAAAACGACAAACTGAAGGCGGCCAGCCAACTAATCAGTGCGGTCACATTAAAATGACATACTGAAGGCGGCCAGCCGAGTACTCAGTGCGGTCACATTTAAATGACATACTGAAGGCGGCCAGCCGAGTACATAGTGCGGTCTCATTAAAATAACAAACTGAAGGCGGCCAGCCGAGTATATAGTGCGGTCACATTAAAATGACAAACTGAAGGCGGCCAGCCGAGTACTCACTGCTGTCACATTAAAACGACAAACTGAAGGCGGTCAGCCGAGTACTCAGTGCGGTCACATTAACACGACATACTGAAGGCGGCCAGCCGAGTACTCAGTGCGGTCACATTAAAACGACAAACTGAAGGCGGCCAGCCAAGTACTCAGTGCGGTCACATTAAAATGACAAACTGAAGGCGGCCAGCCGAGTACTCACTGCTGTCACATTAAAACGACAAACTGAAGGCGGCCAGCCAACTACTCAGTGCGGTCACATTAAAATGACATACTGAAGGCGGCCAGCCGAGTACATAGTGCGATCACATTAACACGACATACTGAAGGCAGCCAGCCGAGTACTCAATGCGGTCACATTTAAATGACAAACTGAAGGCGGCCAGCCGAGTACTCAGTGCGGTCACATTAACACGACATACTGAAGGCGGCCAGCCGAGTACTCACTGCGGTCACATTTAAATGACATACCAAAGGCGGCCAGCCGAGTACATAGTGCGGTCTCATTAAAATGACAAACTGAAGGCGGCCAGCCGAGTACATAGTGCGGTCACATTAACACGACATACTGAAGGCAGCCAGCCGAGTACTCAATGCGGTCACATTAAAACGACAAACTGAAGGCGACCGGCCAAGTACACAGTGCGGTCACATTAAAACGACAAACTGAAGGCGGCCAGCCAAGAACTCAGTGCGGTCACATTAACACGACATACTGAAGGCGGCCAGCCGAGTACTCAGTGCGGTCACATTAAAATGACATACTGAAGGCGGCAAGCCGAGTACTCAGTGCGGTCACATTAACACGACATACTGAAGGCGGCCAGCCGAGTACTCAGTGCGGTCACATTAAAATGACATACTGAAGGCGGCCAGCCGAGTACTCAGTGCGGTCACATTAAAATGACAAACTGAAGGCGGCCGGCCAAGTACATAGTGCGGTCACATTAAAATGACAAACTGAAGGCGGCCAGCCGGGTATATTCCGGTCACATTAAAACGACATACTAAAGGCGGCCAGCCGAGTACTCAGTGCGGTCACATTAAAACGACATACTGAAGGCGGCCGGCCAAGTACATAGTGCGGTCACATTAAAACGACATACTGAAGGCGGCCGGCCAAGTACATAGTGCGGTCACATTAAAATGACATACTGAAGGCGGCAAGCCGAGTACTCAGTGCGGTCACATTAACACGACATACTGAAGGCGGCCAGCCGAGTACTCAGTGCGGTCACATTAAAATGACATACTGAAGGCGGCCAGCCGAGTACTCAGTGCGGTCACATTAAAACGACAAACTGAAGGCGGCCGGCCAAGTACATAGTGCGGTCACATTAAAATGACAAACTGAAGGCGGCCAGCCGGGTATAGTCCGGTCACATTAAAACGACATACTGAAGGCGGCCAGCCGAGTACTCAGTGCGGTCACATTAAAATGACATACTGAAGGCGGCCAGCCGAGTACTCAGTGCGGTCACATTAAAACGTCAAACTGAAGGCGGCCAGCCAAGTACATAGTGCGGTCACATTAAAATGACAAACTGAAGGCGGCCAGCCGGGTATAGTCCGGTCACATTAAAACGACATACTGAAGGCGGCCAGCAGAGTACTCAGTGCGGTCACATTAAAACGACATACTGAAGGCGGCCGGCCAAGAACATAGTGCGGTCACATTAAAATGACAAACTGAAGGCGGCCAGCCGAGTACATAGTGCGGTCACATTAAAACGACATACTGAAGGCGGCCAGCCGAGTATATAGTGCGGTCACATTAAAACGACATACTGAAGGCGGCCAGCCGATTACATAGTGCGGTCACATTAAAATGACAAACTGAAGGCGGCCAGCCGGGTATAGTCCGGTCACATTAAAACGACATACTGAAGGCGGCCAGCAGAGTACTCAGTGCGGTCACATTAAAACGACATACTGAAGGCGGCCGGCCAAGAACATAGTGCGGTCACATTAAAATGACAAACTGAAGGCGGCCAGCCGAGTACATAGTGCGGTCACATTAAAACGACATACTGAAGGCGGCCAGCCGAGTATATAGTGCGGTCACATTAAAACGACATACTGAAGGTGGCCAGCCGAGTACTCACTGCGGTCACGTTTAAATGACATACTGAAGGCGGCCAGCCGAGTACATAGTGCGGTCACATTAAAATGACATACTGAAGGCGGCCAGTCGAGTACATAGTGCGGTCACATTAAAACGACAAACTGAATGCGGCCAGCCGAGTACTCAGTGCGGTCACATTAAAACGACATACTGAAGGCGGCCAGCCGAGTACTCAGTGCGGTCACATTAAAACGACAAACTGAAGGCGGCCAGCCGAGTACTCAGTGCGGTCACATTAAAACGACAAACTGAAGGCGGCCAGCCAACTAATCAGTGCGGTCACATTAAAATGACATACTGAAGGAGGCCAGCCGAGTACTCAGTGCGGTCACATTTAAATGACATACTGAAGGCGGCCAGCCGAGTACATAGTGCGGTCTCATTAAAATAACAAACTGAAGGCGGCCAGCCGAGTATATAGTGCGGTCACATTAAAATGACAAACTGAAGGCGGCCAGCCGAGTACTCACTGCTGTCACATTAAAACGACAAACTGAAGGCGGTCAGCCGAGTACTCAGTGCGGTCACATTAACACGACATACTGAAGGCGGCCAGCCGAGTACTCAGTGCGGTCACATTAAAACGACAAACTGAAGGCGGCCAGCCAAGTACTCAGTGCGGTCACATTAAAATGACAAACTGAAGGCGGCCAGCCGAGTACTCACTGCTGTCACATTAAAACGACAAACTGAAGGCGGCCAGCCAACTACTCAGTGCGGTCACATTAAAATGACATACTGAAGGCGGCCAGCCGAGTACTCAGTGCGGTCACATTTAAATGACATACTGAAGGCGGCCAGCCGAGTACATAGTGCGGTCTCATTAAAATGACAAACTGAAGGCGGCCAGCCGAGTATATAGTGCGGTCACATTAAAATGACAAACTGAAGGCGGCCAGCCGAGTACTCAGTGCGGTCACATTAAAACGACATACTGAAGGCGGCCAGCCGAGTACTCAGTGCGGTCACATTAAAATGACAAACTGAAGGCGGCCAGCCGAGTACTCAGTGCGGTCACATTAAAACGACATACTGAAGGCGGCCAGCCGAGTACATAGTGCGGTCACATTTAAAACGACATACTGAAGGCGGCCAGCCGAGTACATAGTGCGGTCACATTAACACGACAAACTGAAGGCGGCCAGCCGAGTACATAGTGTGGTCTCATTAAAATGACAAACTGAAGGCGGCCAGCCGAGTATATAGTGCGGTCACATTAAAACGACATACTGAAGGCGGCCAGCCGAGTACTCAGTGCGGTCACATTAAAACGACAAACTGAAGGCGGCCAGCCGAGTATATAGTGCGGTCACATTAAAATGACAAACTGAAGGCGGCCAGCCGAGTACTCAGTGCGGTCACATTAAAACGACATACTGAAGGCGGCCAGCCGAGTACATAGTGCGGTCACATTAAAACGACATACTGAAGGCGGCCAGCCGAGTATATAGTGCGGTCACATTAAAACGACAAACTGAAGGCGGCCTGCCGAGTACTCAGTGCGGTCACATTAACACGACATACTGAAGGCGGCCAGCCGAGTACATAGTGCGGTCACATTAAAACGACATACTGAAGGCGGCCAGCCAAGTACTCAGTGCGGTCACATTAAAATGACAAACTGAAGGCGGCCAGCCGAGTACTCAGTGCGGTCACATTAACACGACATACTGAAGGCAGCCAGCCGAGTACTCAATGCGGTCACATTAAAATGACAAACTGAAGGCGGCCAGCCGAGTACTCAGTGCGGTCACATTAACATGACATACTGAAGGCGGCCAGCCGAGTACATAGTGCGGTCACATTAACACGACATACTGAAGGCGGCCAGCCGAGTACTCAGTGCGGTCACATTAAAATGACAAACTGAAGGCGGCCAGCCGAGTACTCAGTGCGGTCACATTAACACGACATACTGAAGGCAGCCAGCCGAGTACTCAATGCGGTCACATTAAAACGACAAACTGAAGGCGACCGGCCAAGTACATAGTGCGGTCACATTAAAACGACAAACTGAAGGCGGCCAGCCGAGAACTCAGTGCGGTCACATTAACACGACATACTGAAGGCGGCCAGCCGAGTACTCAGTGCGGTCATATTAAAATGACATACTGAAAGCGGCCGGCCAAGTACATAGTGCGGTCACATTAAAATGACAAACTGAAGGCGGCCAGCCGGGTATAGTCCGGTCACATTAAAACGACATACTAAAGGCGGCCAGCCGAGTACTCAGTGCGGTCACATTAAAACGACATACTGAAAGCGGCCGGCCAAGTACATAGTGCGGTCACATTAAAATGACAAACTGAAGGCGGCCAGCCGGGTATAGTGCGGTCACATTAAAACGACATACTGAAGGCGGCCAGCCTAGTACTCAGTGCGGTCACATTAAAACGACATACTGAAGGCGGCCAGCCGAGTACATAGTGCAGTCACATTAAAACGACAAACTGAAGGCGGCCAGCCGGGTATAGTCCGGTCACATTAAAACGACATACTGAAGGCGGCCAGCCGAGTACTCAGTGCGGTCACATTAAAATGACATACTGAAGGCGGCCAGCCGAGTACTCAGTGCGGTCACATTAAAACGACAAACTGAAGGCGGCCAGCCAAGTACATAGTGCGGTCACATTAAAATGACAAACTGAAGGCGGCCAGCCGGGTATAGTCCGGTCACATTAAAACGACATACTGAAGGCGGCCAGCCGAGTACTCAGTGCGGTCACATTAAAACGACATACTGAAGGCGGCCGGCCAAGAACATAGTGCGGTCACATTAAAATGACAAACTGAAGGCGGCCAGCCGAGTACATAGTGCGGTCACATTAAAACGACATACTGAAGGCGGCCAGCCGAGTATATAGTGCGGTCACATTAAAACGACATACTGAAGGCGGCCAGCCGATTACATAGTGCGGTCACATTAAAACGACATACTGAAGCGGCCAGCCGAGTACATAGTGCGGTCACATTAAAACGACAAACTGAAGGCGGCCAGCCGAGTACTCAGTGCGGTCACATTAAAACGACAACCTGAAGGCGGCCGGCCGAGTACTCAGTGCAGTCACATTAAAATGACAAACTGAAGGCGGCAAGCCGAGTACTCAGTGCGGTCACATTAACACGACATACTGAAGGCGGCCAGCCGAGTACTCAGTGCGGTCACATTAAAATGACATACTGAAGGCGGCCAGCCGAGTACTCAGTGCGGTCACATTAAAACGACAAACTGAAGGCGGCCGGCCAAGTACATAGTGCGGTCACATTAAAATGACAAACTGAAGGCGGCCAGCCGGGTATAGTCCGGTCACATTAAAACGACATACTAAAGGCGGCCAGCCGAGTACTCAGTGCGGTCACATTAAAACGACATACTGAAGGCGGCCGGCCAAGTACATAGTGCGGTCACATTAAAATGACAAACTGAAGGCGGCCAGCCGGGTATAGTGCGGTCACATTAAAACGACATACTGAAGGCGGCCAGCCGAGTATATAGTGCGGTCACATTAAAACGACATACTGAAGGCGGCCAGCCGAGTACTCAGTACGGTCACATTAACACGACATACTGAAGGCGGCCAGCCGAGTACATAGTGCGGTCACATTAACACGACATACTGAAGGCGGCCAGCCGAGTACTCAGTGCGGTCACATTAAAATGACAAACTGAAGGCGGCCAGCCGAGTACTCAGTGCGGTCACATTAACACGACATACTGAAGGCAGCCAGCCGAGTACTCAATGCGGTCACATTAAAATGACAAACTGAAGGCGGCCAGCCGAGTACTCAGTGCGGTCACATTACCACGACATACTGAAGGCGGCCAGCCGAGTACATAGTGCGGTCACATTAACACGATATACTGAAGGCGGCCAGCCGAGTACTCAGTGCGGTCACATTAAAATGACAAACTGAAGGATGCCAGCCGAGTACTCAGTGCGGTCACATTAACTCGACATACTGAAGGCGGCCAGCCGAGTACATAGTGCGGTCACATTAACTCGACATACTGAAGGCAGCCAGCCGAGTACTCAATGCGGTCACATTAAAACGACAAACTGAAGGCGGCCAGCCGAGAACTCAGTGCGGTCACATTAACACGACATACTGAAGGCGGCCAGCCGAGTACTCAGTGCGGTCACACTAAAACGACATACTGAAGGCGGCCAGCCGATTACTCAGTGCGGTCACATTAAAATGACAAACTGAAGGCGGCAAGCCGAGTACTCAGTGCGGTCACATTAAAACGACATACTGAAGGCGGCCAGCCGAGTACATAGTGCGGTCACATTAACACGACAAACTGAAGGCGGCCAGCCGAGTACATAGTGTGGTCTCATTAAAACGACAAACTGAAGGCGGCCAGCCGAGTATATAGTGCTGTCAAATTAAAACGATAAGCTGAAGGCGGCCAGCCGAGTACTCAGTGCGGTCACATTAAAACGACATACTGAAGGCGGCCAGCCGAGTACTCAGTGCGGTCACATTAAAACGACAAACTGAAGGCGGCCAGCCGAGTATATAGTGCGGTCACATTAAAACGACAAACTGAAGGCGGCCAGCCGAGTACTCAGTGCGGTCACATTAACACGACATACTGAAGGCGGCCAGCCGAGTACATAGTGCGGTCACATTAAAACGACATACTGAAGGCGGCCAGCCGAGTACATAGTGAAGTCACATTAAAATGACATACTGAAGGCGGCCAGCCGAGTACTCAGTGCGGTCACATTAACACGACATACTGAAGGCGGCCAGCCGAGTACTCAGTGCGGTCACATTAAAACGACATACTGGAGGCGGCCAGCCGAGTACTCAGTGCGGTCACATTAACACGACATACTGAAGGCGGCCAGCCGAGTACTCAGTGCGGTCACATTAAAACGACATACTGAAGGCGGCCAGCCGAGTACATAGTGCGGTCACATTAACACGACATACTGAAGGCGGCCAGCCGAGTACTCAGTGCGGTCACATTAAAATGACAAACTGAAGGCGGCAAGCCGAGTACTCAGTGCGGTCACATTAACACGACATACTGAAGGCAGCCAGCCGAGTACTCAATGCGGTCACATTAAAATGACAAACTGAAGGCGGCCAGCCGAGTACTCAGTGCGGTCACATTACCACGACATACTGAAGGCGGCCAGCCGCGTACATAGTGCGGTCACATTAACACGACATACTGAAGGCGGCAAGCCGAGTACTCAGTGCGGTCACATTAAAATGACAAACTGAAGGCGGCCAGCCGAGTACTCAGTGCGGTCACATTAACACGACATACTGAAGGCAGCCAGCCGAGTACTCAATGCGGTCACATTAAAACGACAAACTGAAGGCGACCGGCCAAGTACATAGTGCGGTCACATTAAAACGACAAACTGAAGGCGGCCAGCCGAGAACTCAGTGCGGTCACATTAAAATGACATACTGAAGGCGGCAAGCCGAGTACTCAGTTCGGTCACATTAACACGACATACTGAAGGCGGCCAGCCGATTACTCAGTGCGGTCACATTAAAATGACATACTGAAGGCGGCCAGCCGAGTACATAGTGCGGTCACATTAAAACGACATACTGAAGGCGGCCAGCCGAGTACATAGTGCAGTCACATTAAAATGACATACTGAAGGCGGCCAGCCGAGTACTCAGTGCGGTCACATTAACACGACATACTGAAGGCGGCCAGCCGAGTACTCAGTGCGGTCACATTAAAACGACAAACTGAAGGCGGCCAGCCGAGTATATAGTGCTGTCAAATTAAAACGATAAGCTGAAGGCAGCCAGCCGAGTACTCAGTGCGGTCACATTAAAACGACATACTGAAGGCGGCCAGCCGAGTACTCAGTGCGGTCACATTAAAACGACAAACTGAAGGCGGCCAGCCGAGTATATAGTGCGGTCACATTAAAACGACAAACTGAAGGCGGCCAGCCGAGTACTCAGTGCGGTCACATTAACACGACATACTGAAGGCGGCCAGCCGAGTACATAGTGCGGTCACATTAAAACGACATACTGAAGGCGGCCAGCCGAGTACATAGTGAAGTCACATTAAAATGACATACTGAAGGCGGCCAGCCGAGTACTCAGTGCGGTCACATTAACACGACATACTGAAGGCGGCCAGCCGAGTACTCAGTGCGGTCACATTAAAACGACATACTGGAGGCGGCCAGCCGAGTACTCAGTGCGGTCACATTAACACGACATACTGAAGGCGGCCAGCCGAGTACTCAGTGCGGTCACATTAAAACGACATACTGAAGGCGGCCAGCCGAGTACATAGTGCGGTCACATTAACACGACATACTGAAGGCGGCCAGCCGAGTACTCAGTGCGGTCACATTAAAATGACAAACTGAAGGCGGCAAGCCGAGTACTCAGTGCGGTCACATTAACACGACATACTGAAGGCAGCCAGCCGAGTACTCAATGCGGTCACATTAAAATGACAAACTGAAGGCGGCCAGCCGAGTACTCAGTGCGGTCACATTACCACGACATACTGAAGGCGGCCAGCCGCGTACATAGTGCGGTCACATTAACACGACATACTGAAGGCGGCAAGCCGAGTACTCAGTGCGGTCACATTAAAATGACAAACTGAAGGCGGCCAGCCGAGTACTCAGTGCGGTCACATTAACACGACATACTGAAGGCAGCCAGCCGAGTACTCAATGCGGTCACATTAAAACGACAAACTGAAGGCGACCGGCCAAGTACAGAGTGCGGTCACATTAAAACGACAAACTGAAGGCGGCCAGCCGAGAACTCAGTGCGGTCACATTAAAATGACATACTGAAGGCGGCAAGCCGAGTACTCAGTTCGGTCACATTAACACGACATACTGAAGGCGGCCAGCCGATTACTCAGTGCGGTCACATTAAAATGACATACTGAAGGCGGCCAGCCGAGTACATAGTGCGGTCACATTAAAACGACATACTGAAGGCGGCCAGCCGAGTACATAGTGCAGTCACATTAAAATGACATACTGAAGGCGGCCAGCCGAGTACTCAGTGCGGTCACATTAACACGACATACTGAAGGCGGCCAGCCGAGTACTCAGTGCGGTCACATTAAAACGACATACTGGAGGCGGCCAGCCGAGTACTCAGTGCGGTCACATTAAAACGACATACTGAAGGCGGCCAGCCGAGTACATAGTGCGGTCACATTAAAACGACATACGAAGGCGGCCAGCCGAGTACTCAGTGCGGTCACATTAACACGACATACTGAAGGCTGCCAGCCGAGTACTCAGTGCGGTCACATTAACACGACATACTGAAGGCGGCCAGCCGAGTACATAGTGCGGTCACATTAACACGACATACTGAAGGCGGCCAGCCGAGTACTCAGTGCGGTCACATTAAAATGACAAACTGAAGGCGGCCAGCCGAGTACTCAGTGCGGTCACATTAACACGACATACTGAAGGCAGCCAGCCGAGTACTCATTGCGGTCACATTAAAATGACAAACTGAAGGCGGCCATCCGAGTATATAGTGCGGTCACATTAAAACGACAAACTGAAGGCGGCCAGTCGAGTACATAGTGCGGTCACATTAAAACGACAATCTGAATGCGGCCAGCCGAGTATATAGTGCGGTCACATTAAAACGACAAACTGAAGGCGGCCAGCCGAGTACTCAGTGCGGTCACATTAAAATGACATACTGAAGGCGGCCAGTCGAGCACATAGTGCGGTCACATTTAAATGACATACTTAAGGCGGCCAGCCGAGTACATAGTGCGGTCACATTAAAATGACAAACTGAAGGCGGCCAGCCGAGTACTCACTGCTGTCACATTAAAACGACAAACTGAAGGCGGTCAGCCGAGTACTCAGTGCGGTCACATTAAAACGACATACTGAAGGCGGCCAGCCGAGTACTCAGTGCGGTCACATTAAAACGACAAACTGAAGGCGGCCAGCCGAGTATATAGTGCGGTCACATTAAAACGACAAACTGAAGGCGGCCAGCCGAGTTCTCAGTGCGGTCACATCAAAATGACAAACTGAAGGCGGCCAGCCGAGTATATAGTGCGGTCACATTAAAACGACATACTGAAGGCGGCCAGCCGAGTACATAGTGCGGTCACATTAAAACGACAAACTGAAGGCGGCCAGCCCAGTACTCAGTGCGGTCACATTAAAATGACATACTGAAGGCGGCCAGCCGAGTACTCAGTGTGGTCACATTAAAACGACAAACTGAAGGCGGCCAGCCGAGTACACAGTGCTGTCACATTAAAACGACAAACTGAAGGCGGCCAGCCGAATACTCAGTGCGGTCACATTAAAACGACAAACTGAAGGCGACCAGCCGAGTACTCAGTGCGGTCACATTAAAATGACAAACTGAAGGCGGCCAGTTGAGCACTCAGTGCGGTCACATTAAAATGACATACTGGAGGCGGCCAGCCGAGTACTCAGTGCGGTCACATTAAAACGACATACTGGAGGCGGCCAGCCGAGTACATAGTGCGGTCACATTAACACGACATACTGAAGGCGGCAATCCGAGTACTCAGTGCGGTCACATTAACACGACATACTGAAGGCGGCCAGCCGAGTACATAGTGCGGTCACATTAACACGACATACTGAAGGCGGCCAGCCGAGTACTCAGTGCGGTCACATTAAAATGACAAACTGAAGGCGGCCAGCCGATTACTCAGTGCGGTCACATTAACACGACATACTGAAGGCAGCCAGCCGAGTACTCAATGCGGTCACATTAAAATGACAAACTGAAGGCGGCCATCCGAGTATATAGTGCGGTCACATTAAAACGACAAACTGAATGCGGCCAGCCGAGTATATAGTGCGGTCACATTAAAACGACAAACTGAAGGCGGCCAGCCGAGTACTCAGTGCGGTCACATTAAAATGACATACTGAAGGCGGCCAGCCGAGCACTCAGTGCGGTCACATTTAAATGACATACTTAAGGCGGCCAGCCGAGTACATAGTGCGGTCACATTAAAATGACAAACTGAAGGCGGCCAGCCGAGTACTCACTGCTGTCACATTAAAACGACAAACTGAAGGCGGTCAGCCGAGTACTCAGTGCGGTCACATTAAAACGACATACTGAAGGCGGCCAGCCGAGTACTCAGTGCGGTCACATTAAAACGACAAACTGAAGGCGGCCAGCCGAGTATATAGTGCGGTCACATTAAAACGACAAACTGAAGGCGGCCAGCCGAGTTCTCAGTGTGGTCACATCAAAATGACAAACTGAAGGCGGCCAGCCGAGTATATAGTGCGGTCACATTAAAACGACATACTGAAGGCGGCCAGCCGAGTACATAGTGCGGTCACATTAAAACGACAAACTGAAGGCGGCCAGCCCAGTACTCAGTGCGGTCACATTAAAATGACATACTGAAGGCGGCCAGCCGAGTACTCAGTGTGGTCACATTAAAACGACAAACTGAAGGCGGCCAGCCGAGTATATAGTGCTGTCACATTAAAACGACAAACTGAAGGCGGCCAGCCGAATACTCAGTGCGGTCACATTAAAACGACATACTGAAGGCGGCCAGCCGAGTACTCAGTGCGGTCACATTAAAACGACAAACTGAAGGCGACCAGCCGAGTACTCAGTGTGGTCACATTAAAATGACAAACTGAAGGCGGCCAGTTGAGCACTCAGTGCGGTCACATTAAAATGACATACTGGAGGCGGCCAGCCGAGTACTCAGTGCGGTCACATTAAAACGACATACTGGAGGCGGCCAGCCGAGTACATAGTGCGGTCACATTAAAACGACAAACTGAAGGCGGCCAGCCGAGTACTCAGTGCGGTCACATTAAAACGACATGCTGAAGGCGGCCCGCCGAGTACTCAGTGTGGTCACATTAAAACGACAAACTGAAGGCGGCCATCCGAGTATATCGTGCGGTCACATTAAAACGACAAACTGAAGGCGGCCAGCCGAGTACTCAGTGCGGTCACATTAAAATGACAAACTGAAGGCGGCCAGCCGAGTATATAGTGCGGTCACATTAAAACGACATACTGAAGGCGGCCAGCCGAGTAATTAGTGCGGTCACATTAAAACGACATACTTAAGGCGGCCAGCCGAGTACATAGTGCGGTCACATTAAAACGACAAACTGAAGGCGGCCAGCCGAGTACATAGTGCGGTCACATTAAAATGACAAACTGAAGGCGGCCAGCCGAGTACATAGTGCGGTCACATTAAAACAGCATACTGAAGGCTGCCAGCTGAGTACACTTGTACTCTGTTCGGTCACATTAAAATGGCTTTACATTAACCGACTCCTGAACGCATATGTTAAAATATGCTGCCTATCCATCTATATTGATAAGCTTAATAAAGTCCATTTTTTTTACATGCATGCCTCATTTTAAAGATGAAATTTTATCTTTCAGCCGATACGAAATATATCCCTCTACACGTCTGTAATATTTTCTAGGCTGCCTTGAATCGGAGGTTTCGGTTGAAAAACGGTAGGTAGACGTCTACATGAGTAGTGAGAAAATCTAGATGGATTTCGAAAAAATGAAAAATTTGAAAATTGGCGGATGACGTTCACATCTTCAGCAACGGCCGACATGCAAACAAATGTACGTCGTCTTCTTAGAACGAAGGGGTTGGGGTGGCATGAACCATTTATCTGATGACTTTGAGGTTTGATCAGCTAATGTTATGTCTAATGAAAAACAATGAGGGACTTATGGCATTGCCTTGGCGTACACCTTTATAGAACGATTATTACATTTTACTCTTGTCCGGGCCATAACTTCTAAACCGTTGAAGATATCTTGACGAAACCAGCAGTATAAATACATCACCTAAAGCAGATGTTCAGTGCACTGTCATTGTGTCACTTTGACCTTGACCTCAAGGTAGGAGGTCAAATAATTGTGATTTTTTTCAATAATTCTTGTCCGGGCGATAACTTTTAAACCGTTAAAGATATATTGATCACACTTTTAGTATACCTGCATCGCCCATTGCCGATGTGCAGTGCACTGTCAATAGGCCAGTGTGACCTTCACCGAAAGGTCAGAGATAAAAAAATGTATGACTTTTTCAAACATCCAAAGGTGTACGCCAAGGTGATGCAATATCACCCTTATATATATGAAACAATAATTGATCAAACCTCAAGGTAATAGAGACCCATCTTCGATGCGGATGCCCTACCCTATAGTAATAAGCTTGTCAGGAAAGTTGGTCAGAATAAAAAAAAGATTATAAGGAGAGACATATGTTTTTGTTCATTTAAACAAGTCTCTGGTTGGCTCTGTGATAATATCTTTGTTCCAAGTGTGATGTACTGTGCTTGCGTGCCTGTTACTGCTTTCTGTGTATATTATCTTGTATATTGTTGAATTTAATTTTGTCCGTCGTAGTTATACATGTAGCTTAACTGACCGACTAATTCTATTATCCCCCGCTTTCACCAGAGACGTACATGTATATATGGCTTTATACGCCTCTGCTTTCACCGAAAGCTAAACAAGAGGCCCACAGGGCCTGTGTTACTCACCTGGATACATTGGTATCTAGGTAATCATGGTAAAATATTTTCCAAAAAGATCCCATGGACAGAGACAGACCTGAAGACAAATCCTTGAGGCATATCTGTATAAATTATTTGGTTTGGGTTTGGGTGAGTTTCTCAACTGTTTTCAAGTTCAGCTGAGAAACTAAGTCACTTAGGGCTCTGACCAGACCCTAACATCAAATGTTAATATCATGATAGCATTTGTCTCTTGATGCCCAGCAATTGTATAGATTTTGGTTAAGAAGTCTACAAGGGCATGGTAGATCCTGGGATCAAATCTATATCAGGATTGTGATCGTCTCTTAATACCCAGCAATTGTATATATAGCGTTGGGGTGGGGATCTCAACCGTTTAAATGTTATGATTCAGAAATTGATTCTGCAAGGGCAGGATCGAGTCCGACTCACCCCGGGACCAATCATAATATCATGATTGTGTTAGTCTCTTTATGCCAAGAAATGGTACATATTGTAATGTAATAGGATGGGGATTACAACCAAACCCAAGTTAAAAAGCAGCGATTTAAAAGTCTTTTCCTGTATTTCCCCTTTTGGGCCTCGACCCGCCTGCCCTGGGGGTCAGAGTCACCATTTATACCAAATATGTTTTCATTCTCCAAAGGATGTTTCTGACAAAATTTGGTCCAAAACCATTCAGTACTTTATGACTAGTAGGCATTTAAAATGCTTTTACTCTATTTCCCTATTTGGCCCCGCCCCTCCGGCCCCAGGAGGGTCAGAAGCACCATTTATACAAAATCTGTTCCCCTCCTCCAAAATGCTTTTCCTCTATTTCCTATATTAAGGCCCCCGCCCCTCCGGCCCCAAGGGGACAGAGTCTCCGTTGATACAACATCTGTCTCCCTCCTCCAAAGGAAGTTTCTGACCAAATTTAGTTTAAACCCATTCAGTACTTTAATGACTAGTAGCTAGGGATTTTAAAGTCGTCCTCTATTTCCCCTATTGGGCCCCACCCCTTCATCAGCCCCAGGGGATTAGAGTCACCATTTATACAAAATCTGTCCCCCCTCCTCCGAATGACCAAATTTGGTTCAAATCTATTCAGTACTTTATGACTAGTAGGGATTTAAAAAGCTTTTCCTCTATTTCCCCCACTGAGCCCCGCCCCTTAGACCCCAAGGGTGAGAGGGGTCAGACCTACCGTTTATACAAAATTAAATTCTCTTTACTCAAAATTCCTTCAGACCAAATTTGGACATTATCCTGTCATTCCTACAGAAGAAGAAGAATTTTAAAGAATTTAGTATATTTTCCTTATACGGCCCCATCCCTCAGGCCCCAGGGGGTCAGACCAACCATTTATACAAAATTGAATCCCCTTCACCCAGGGATAGTTCTGGCCAAATTTGGTCAAATTCCGTTGTGTGGTTCAGGACTAGTAGCTAGGGACTTATAGGAAAAGTTGACGGACGGGCGACGGGCGACGGACGCTGCATGCATGCGCACCATATATGGCATAAGCTCACCGGTGAGCTAAAACGCAGGGGATACAGTTGAGTGTAAGCTAACCTTTACATCCTAGTGCACTAGGAGTGCACTACGTTTAAACTAGCAGTGCACTACATTTAAACTACAGGTAAACCAGTAGTGCACTACGTCCAGTCAGGTGTGACCACAAAAACCCCCATACTGGTAATGGGAGTGTCCATATCTACCTGTGTCCTTACCTGTACAGATGTAATATGATTTACCTGTATTCTTATGTTTATACTATTGAAGATGTGTAATGAAGAAGTCTTTAGTTTGTTACTTATATAAGAACAAGAATGAAAAATTCTGATTTTATGCCGGATATTATTCGATCATCATAGAAGCTTTTTTTAAATTAATACGCTGCATGTCAAGATTAAATATAAATATATATAATAAACAAACTTTAACTTACATATAAGTTATATTTTGGTACAAGTAACAATGATTCTTTTTCATTTAAATATTTACATTCTACAATTCAATTGAAAGGAATGTGTTTGGTTAAAATGGTATAATAAATGAACTATAATACATTATGTTGTCAACAGTTAATCTTGCTAAAAGTGTATAAAGAAATGAAGTAAACAACAGATTGTAATATAAAAGATCAGATATTACAATAACAGATTTTGTACATAGTATAGTACTTTAATGAATTTGACATTAAGAATTAAGCCATACAACAATACCTACAAGTACTGGCATTGGTATTTCATTTCATTATACATTCATGTACAAATAAACATATAAAGCCATTTCCTTCTTCATACCATAATACCAATATACATTTGTACATGTACCTGTAATCCAATTGACTGTTATACAATGTTATCGTCAATTATCAAATTGGATCATCATTCATCAATTAGGGCCCTAGTCTATAGCTATAGTCAAACTTGCCCAGTGATGGCCCTTGGGGAGAGGGGAGGTGAGAAATCCACACCTGGCTAACTACAGCCAGCCTACAGGTGTGTCCCCTGAACTCTGGGAGGATGTTGCCCAGGCAGGTCAAGTACATAATTATGCCTGGAGGGTAAATGATTTTACCTGTAGATCTGTATCTGTCCCTTTTAAGTTATAGATACAAATGTATCATATAAGTCATTAGGTTAATTTAAAAGTACAATAAATGTGACTGGCATAGGCTACTTATTTCTAATATAGGCTAATCTAACTGCATATTATTTATTTGTTGTATCACGGACTTCGCCAAGTCCGTGGTTGTATGCTTAGAAATTAGAATGTATAATTAATTGAAATGATTCCATTACACTGACCTGTTTTTAAATTGTATGTTTGTTTTTGATAATTATTACATATACACATAAACCTTCAAGTCATATTTGATACATCCTGTAATTGTCTTCAATATTCAGGCCTACATATGGGAAATGCATCATTTTTTTAATTGAATTATTTTATTTTGATTATTAAAAAAAATAAGTATAATGAATTTTAGTTTAATTGTTTATCAAACTGCATTTAGCGACTGAGCGTAACAATATTTCGCCCAATATAAACTGTAGATAATTTTTCATCATGTATTCATCTGATAAGTATATATATATGTAAAGATTTAAAAATCAAAATGAATCATTTGATTGTATTAATTCAAGTGTCATAAAATACTTATTTTAAGTACAATATTTAAGAAAATCAGAATCTGGTAAAGGACCGATATAAACTTATATTGTTTTCAAATATATTTTTTTTTAAATTTTATCCTATTTACTATCAATGCATTATTGAATTATTAATGTTTTGAATGAAACAAAACAAAAATTCATCAGAGCAGAGACGTATTAAACCAGAGCTAGTCCACAGATTATATCCACTTTTTAAATGGAAATATGAAAATATCAAATAATCTCAATGATTTTTAATTTCATATCTTGAATGTGGTTTATAAACATGATAAACCTGAGCAAAACTTAAAATATGTATGATCATTTCATCCTGGTTATCTCCAACTGAGCCCTTTAATCAAATTGGTTTCAAATTTGACCAGTGATAGTCAGGTGAGGAATTCACACCTCAATTGTGTCACTGACAGGCTTACGTCAACAGGTGTTCTGCGATGAGGCTGAGACAGGTCAGGTAATTACCTGAGGCCTGAGGGTCAAATCAAAACATCTGACCCATATTGAAAAACCTGACTAAATTAAAATTTGTTGCATAACTGTGATGTAGTTATTTTTATGAAACAACCTTCTTTCTTTCTTTCAAAACTAGAAATTGTGAAATTATGATAATTACTCTTACAATTTTCCCTAAATTATTATCATTTTTTTTATTTATGTCCTGTATGCAAGAAATGTTTAGGACAATTAATTCTTACAGTAATTATCATGATGACAAAATTTATAGTTTTGAAAGAAAGAAAGAAGGTTGTTTCATAAAAATAACTACATAACATTAATATATACATTTATATATTAAAGTTATAAATATTAACTTATGATTAGGCCAGCTTCTAAGTACTACACAGGTGAGGTACAGGTAAGAATCACAGCTAGATGGGACTGCCCATTTACCTGTAGGGGTATATATATACGTATTTGGCCTATATGGGGTTCAGGGTGTAGTGCACTACTAGTTTACCTGTAGTTTAAATGTAGTGCACTACTAGTTTAAACGTAGTGCACTACTAGTTTAAACGTAGTGCACTACTAGTGTACTAGGTGTAAAGGTTAGCTTACACTCAACTGGGGACCATGAAAAACATAACGTTATATCAGGAATTGGCTATTCCCAATAGCATTGTTTTAGGAAAAAGAAACAATCAAACATGCAGAATAAACGATATTAATTTAATTTAAAGAGTAACTGTAGTGCAAATAGAAACTGAAATGATCAGACTCGTTGTGTCGGCTTTAATACATTGTCGAAAACCGCATCGAAATCGGCCGACTGGTTACAAAGTTACAACAGGTTAAACTTTGGTTTTTTACCTGTTTTGCCACAATCACCGCGAACCGCTAAAAGTTGTGCACACGTATTGGTGACGTCACAACGGGAACACAAGAAATTGGGTCCTATGTCTCTCTATTATATGAACGTCTGGTTGATTAATGATTCAAAGTGTATTATACAATGAAATTAAGGGACGCACCATAATATTGGGGTCGGGAGAATAATCTGAAATCGTCATTGAAATAACTTTATTTGGAACCTTTCATAAATATAGTGTTTATTGATTGTTCAAATTCATTTTAATGGACCCGTATATATGCGCTATCATAGTGTAATACTCTGTGTCATTTATAATGTCAGTATACTTATCATTTATCCAATGATTCAAGAGTGACTCTTATAATAATGCCTTTGAATATTGTACATCTCATGTTAGTGTCCATTATATTAAGTAATCGGATTAGGGGGATAATCTACCTGGTCAGTTCGATAACTTCACACGTAACTTGTTACTCAAATAGCAAGTAATTAACATTGGAGAGGAGTGGGGTGGTGTGAGGGCTATCAAAGTTAACTAAATTGTAATAGTTGAGTATGTTGCGGTTATTATCCCCTCATTATAACTTCAAAATGTGTTCTCTAAATCTGTAGTTAGTTATCGACTGGAACATAGACTATCGAGTGCACGTGTATCTTTTGAAATCTCCATAACCCACCGTCAACTCAAACAGTATATGACACTTTTTTAATGTCGAATTTGACTCTGCTCTTCAACGAGAAAAGTTCTGTTGAAAACTTGCTTGATATGTCTCAGGGACGTATATGCACATATACGTCCCTGATATGTCTGTATCACAGTTTTTTTTTTCATGTTTTATTTTTAACATAAATGAATAAAATGCGGATTAAAACAACAAGCACTTGTGGCCAGGAAAATAGCCATCTAAATATATAGATAATATAGCGAAATAAAATAATTAAAATAAAATATAAAAAACTGAATTTTCCAATTTTCTTTTTATGTTATTAACCATCTAAAACCATATTGAAAATAATTGCCAAATTTCAGCTTGATACGTCAAGCGGTTTAATTTAACAAAAAATCGACTATCAGACACTCTTTTTTGTGCAATTTAACCGAAAATTCAGTTTTTATATTTTATTTTAATTATTCATATTTCAATTTCAAAATATTTTATTATTGATACATTAAACAAATTAACAAGAAAAACAAAAGAATTAGTAAACATCTGTATCAATAAATGGATTAGACAACAGGCTAAGCCTATATTAGTCTTTTCCAACGAATTATTCATATTTTACTATATTATCTATATGTTTAGATGACTATTCTCCTGGCCACAAGTGCCTGTGATTAAAACCAATTAAGTAATCTTTTCATCTTATTTTCAAAAGATGTTCCATGTTCATTTCTTGTCAGTAAAACACAGGGGTTTTCAAAGATCTAATCTTATTTTTTCTCAAACAGAATTCGAAATACATTGTTCTTGATTTCTATTTCGATGTGTGTGCCTGAAGACAGGTAACATCAGGATTTCGCTCATATTCCATTTATTTTACAATATTCGCAATTTGAAATGTTTTTCTTTATACTGCATAGACATAAATAAATTATCAATAGATAGAAAGCTGTTAACTTTTATACACACCTATAATTTCTCGAACATATAAGGATAAAAGAAGTCGAAATGTGATACCCGTCAAAACAGATTATACAGGTCGAAAGCATCAATTAATTGATAAAAGTTATATATTTCTATTTTCCAATATATACGTACATTGTATCGTACACATAAAAAGGCTGGTCTTGTGATTCTATATACGTTACTAACTGTTCTTCTTTAAAGTCCAATAAAATATATGGTTTTCGAAGTTCTGAGTCTATACAAGGAATTAGATTATATGTAAGTCCGTGGTGGTCTAAAGCAACACAAATATCCTTTTCCTCATCTGTTTGTTTGAGGTTGTTTTTAGGTAGGTTTGTATTTTTCAAGCCGACCGGCATGCATTAAAAATTTTCAGCGTGCATTTTAAAAGGTGTTACGATCAGTTCCAGCTGATATGTGCATGCAATCAACGTGACCATCAGTGAATACACACGCCGTTTTAGCGATGTTATATGAAATAAAATATGAATAATTAATACCTAATTATATCAAGTGCATGTTTTGAAGTCTTAAAGTTTTTCCACAAAATAATAACCTGTTAATCATGTTAGCGAGTCCGGCGGTAATTGATTTATGGTCGAGTGATCATGAACTCGTGTGCCGCACACCTGTGGAACTCCCGACCCCCCTCACCACTAATTAAGACCCCCTGGGGCATATACAATACCTTGGAATTATCAGTAGGGTCATTAATGAACTCCATACAACCTTGATACATAATAAGTGTCATATTCTTGAATAGAAGACTATACAAATAACAAGTCGTGAAACGATTCATTAATTTTAATATAATGACTACTCAAGTCTATCAGTGCGGTCACCGTTGTGACGTCACTTCCGGTCGTATGGCAAAATCGGGGATTTTCTGATTTGCGTTCAGGTGTGAATTTAGAAAAATGGTCAAAACTTCGTAATTTTGACTAAAAAATTTTTTTCGTGAGATTTATCTCACTTGTTACATACCAATCTTTCCATACACGAAAGATGGTTCAGCACTACAGTTACTCTTTAACTCTACGAATTACATGTAGCTTGTTTGTTGTAATTATAACACACGAACCAAAATAAAACTTCTTGTAGCTTGTATTCTGCAGGGTATATACAATGTACAGTACTGTACCATACATGTACTGTACCCTTGAACATCCGGTTTTCGACGGGGTAATCAATTATCGCAGATAGCACACGAAACAACTGTGAATAAAATATCCCAATATCATTTATGTAATAGTCTATCTTTTACCTTACCTGTGCCATTGTTTCTCTGTCAATATGTTATATTTCCTCATTACAATGTCGACACTTTCCTACTGCTACTCGTCATGGGGTCGCCATGACACTATATTATGTTATCGATGGTTGTGCTCCATAGCGTTTCAAAAGCATTGAAGACCACACCAGTCAAATTTTGTAACAGGAAAACATTTCCAAGAACCAACATTTGAGTTTAAAATAATGATCCTTCAGAAAATTCACATTTTGATTAAAATAATAAGTTTTAATATTTTTTTCAACGGAAGTGACACCAGAACTTGCATAGGTCAACATCTTTTTTGGATAATTCTCTGTTTAAAACACTGCATTTCCTACCATTACATTCTTTTTATTAGTATAGCACTTCACAGGGTCTGATGTAAAAAAAAACCCGTTATTTTCCTCTTTTTTTTTGAGAAAATAAAATCTTAAATATGCTCTTTCGTAGCGTTTTATTTACAACACAACAAAAATTTCGCGTTACTTGAATTGCAAAATTAATTTTGCCTGGTTGTGATATGTCGCTAAAAATCACATAATCAGACTCAGGACATCTGGCACAATGTTTACTAAGCGTTGCAAATTTGACTGAGGCTCAGAACGCTGCAGGTAAGGTTTTAGAGATGTATATAAAATGGGCTTAAGTAAATACTTGATTTTACGTGAGTATATATTCAATATGTGATAAAATTAACCGTTTGAAACGCAAAGTCTACTTTTCTTGGTCAAAACGTTTCTTGTTGTTTGGGCATTAGGCAGACGACACCTGGTGAGAAATCACGTGAGAGTTTACGAAATATTTACAAAATGGCAAAGGCGTCGGAAACTCCATCTCGTCGATAACGTAATGCCCGACCATACATGTACAGTTGTACAATAATGTAGGTTTGTACATGCATGTAACAGTTACCGATACATGTATTTCAAAACGGTTAGCACGGTCGATCATAGTAGAGTAATAAAACAGACATGTACATATCAAAGACAAGTTGCATCTGTTTTATCATTAGATATAAGTAACTCGTGGTTGGGTTGGCGAATAAATGCTTTTATTGAGATCGTGTGGTTTAGATCTGGTGATTGTCACTTGACAAACCGAAAGTACACTTTGTACCTTTATCACGTGATGCTGCAAGTCATGTGATTGTTTCTCACAGTCAATATGGCGACCGGAGGAGTAGGATGTGTTTTGGTTGTCTTGATAGCAGGTAAACTGGTATTCTTTTTATATTTAAAGTACATGTATACAGCGTTCAGTAATTTTAACAACAAAACTATTTGAACTGACAATTTTCGACGAGAGGCTGGTCAAATCTACCCATACATTTAAATTCTTTAACTTTTTAAAAAAACCTTAAGCAAATATCGTCTCGCTAGATCAGCTGATCACAGCTGCTTGTGGACATGAATGTGACTTTTTTTAGTGAAAGTAGAAGGTAATATACATATACGGTGTTTCAAAATACCGTCACACTAATTTATTAAGTTCACAATAACAACCCATGCAGAGTAGCCTGATAAAAACCTATATTGGTATTTATTTGTAATTTTATCATACAAGTCTATACTAGTCCGAAGGGTTCTGACTCTCTGACCCGCTAAATATTTTGACGAAAGGCGGGTGGGAGAGTCAGAATTCCTCATTAGTTAAAAAGTGAAAATTTTACAGACCTGTGCACGGGTCACTGTTTAAGCTGTATCGGAGGTTTCGATTTGAAATTATAATATGAAACATTTCGATCACATGTAAAATAGGTAGCAATGGAAAGAACAGATATTTTTCTACCAACCTACACATTTAATCAAGTCACAGGAGGTCGTAAACTAACTGTCGCCACCCATGAGCTTATGCTGTATCTGGTTACACTAGATAGAATAGCCGTGTCGTATCTGGTTTCCCTAGAAAGAATAGCCGTACCGTATCTGGTTACACTAGATAGAATAGCCGTACCGTATCTGGTTACACAAGATAGAATAACCAGATACAGTACGGCTATTCTATCTAGTGTAACCAGATACGGCACGGCTATTCTATCTAGTGTAACCAGATGAGGTACGGCTATTCTATCTAGTGTAACCAGATGAGGAACGGCTATTCTATCTAGTGTAACCAGATACAGTACGGCTTTTCCTTTTTTTCTAGTGTAACCAGATAAGGCACGGCTATTCTATCTAGTGTAACCAGATACGGCACGGCTATTCTATCTAGTGTAACCAGATACAGCATGAACTTAGATAGGATTAAGCCAATGAAATGGGTACCCGAAACATGTTATTTAAGGCCAGGAGGCTGCATGTTGTTTAAAAAGGGAATACACAAATAAAATCAGGATCGAGAGAAGTACTTTCTCTGCCCTGAGCACTGTATCAGTGTTGCACCTGGTATAGAGTCATAGGCGCTAAATTATTGGGTCACATTCGCTAGCTGCATGTTAATCATTTTTTTAATATTCAGTGTCAAAAAGAACATAGCCTTATGTTTTCCATCAGACGATAGTACATATCACATAGAGCCTTTGACTAAAATGGCTTTTATTGCAGTTAACCTATTATAGTGATTTTACAGCTGATAAGATTTATTTCTAAGGTATATTTTGTATGTTTATTACAGTAATCTGCTCCTGTGAAGGGGACAGTCCGCCTCAGTGGCCGGCCAGCTATCAGCTGACCGCCTTCCTGGAGCTGCCCTATGCCGAAATCAAAGAGCCCTTCACTGCCTATTATGATGGTGTCAACAACATGAGCCGTATAGACTACTATGATGGTACGTAGACTAACTACTATGATGGTATGAAGACTACTATGATGGTACATAGACTACTATGATGGTACGTAGACTACTATGATGGTACATAGACTACTATGATGGTACTTAGACTACTATGATGGTACATAGACTACTATGATGGTACGTAGACTACTATGGTGGTACATAGACTACTATGATGGTACATAGACTACTATGATGGTACATAGACTACTATGATGGTACATAGACTACTATGATGGTACATAGACTACTATGATGGTACATAGACTACTATGATGGTACGTAGACTACTATGGTGGTACATAGACTACTATGATGGTACATAGACTACTATGATGGTACATAGACTACTATGATGGTACATAGACTACTATGATGGTACATAGACTACTATGATGGTACGTAGACTACTATGATGGTACATAGACTACTTTGGTGGTACGTAGACTACTATCATGGTACGTAGACTACTATGATGGTACGTAGACTACTATGATGGTACATAGACTACTTTGGTGGTACGTAGACTACTATCATGGTACATAGACTACTATGATGGTACATAGACTACTATGGTGGTACATAGACTACTATGATGGTACATAGACTACTATCATGGTACATAGACTACTATGATGGTACATAGACTACTATGGTGGTACATAGACTACTATGATGGTACATAGACTACTATGATGGTACATAGACTACTATGATGGTACATAGACTACTATGATGGTACATAGACTACTATGATGGTACGTAGACTACTATGATGGTACATAGACTACTTTGGTGGTACGTAGACTACTATCATGGTACGTAGACTACTATGATGGTACGTAGACTACTATGATGGTACATAGACTACTTTGGTGGTACGTAGACTACTATCATGGTACATAGACTACTATGATGGTACATAGACTACTTTGGTGGTACGTAGACTACTATCATGGTACATAGACTACTATGATGGTACATAGACTACTATGGTGGTACATAGACTACTATGATGGTACATAGACTACTATCATGGTACATAGACTACTATGGTGGTAAATAGACTACTATGGTGGTACATAGACTACTATGGTGGTACATAGACTACTATGATGGTATATAGACTACTATGATGGTACGTAGACTACTATCATGGTACATAGACTACTATGATGGTACATAGACTACTATGATGGTACATAGACTACTATGATGGTACATAGACTACTATGATGGTACATAGACTACTATGGTGGTAAATAGACTACTATGGTGGTACATAGACTACTATGATGGTACATAGACTACTATGATGGTACGTAGACTACTATGATGGTACATAGACTACTATGATGGTACATAGACTACTATGATGGTACATAGACTACTATAATGGTACATAGACTACTATGGTGGTCAATAGACTACTATAGTGGTACATAGACTACTATGATGGTACATAGACTACTATGGTGGTACATAGACTACTATGATGGTACATAGACTACTATGATGGTACATAGACTACTATGATGGTAAGTAGACTACTATGATGGTACATAGACTACTATAATGATGGAACATAGACTACTATGATGGTACATAGACTACTATGATGATGGAACATAGACTACTATGATGGTACATAGACTACTATGATGGAACATAGACTACTATGATGGAACATAGACTACTATGATGGTACATAGACTACTATGGTGGTACATAGACTACTATGATGGTACATAGACTACTATGATGGTACATAGACTACTATGATGGTACATAGACTACTATGATGGTACATAGACTACTATGATGGTACATAGACTACTATGATGGTAAGTAGACTACTATGATGGTACATAGACTACTATGATGGTACATAGACTACTATGATGGTATATAGACTACTATGATGGTATATAGACTACTATGGTGGTACATAGACTACTATGATGGTATATAGACTACTATGATGGTATATAGACTACTATGATGGTACATAGACTACTATGATGGTACATAGACTACTATGATGGTACATAGACTACTATGGTGGTACGTAGACTACTTTGATGGTACATAGACTGCTATGATGGTACATAGACTTCTATGATGGTACGTAGACTATAATGGTACATAGACTACTATAATGGTACATAGACTACTATGATGGTACGTAGACTACTATGATGGTACATAGACTATTATGATGGTACATAGACTACTATGATGGTACATAGACTACTATGATGGTACATAGACTACTATGATGGTACATAGACTACTATGATGGTACATAGACTACTATGATGGTAAGTAGACTACTATGATGGTACATAGACTACTATGATGGTACATAGACTACTATGATGGTATATAGACTACTATGATGGTATATAGACTACTATGGTGGTACATAGACTACTATGATGGTATATAGACTACTATGATGGTATATAGACTACTATGATGGTACATAGACTACTATGATGGTACATAGACTACTATGATGGTACATAGACTACTATGGTGGTACGTAGACTACTTTGATGGTACATAGACTGCTATGATGGTACATAGACTTCTATGATGGTACGTAGACTATAATGGTACATAGACTACTATGATGGTACATACACTTCTATGATGATACATAGACTGCTATGATGGTACATAGACTATGATGGTACATAGACTACTATGATGGTACATAGACTGCTATGATGGTACATAGACTATGATGGTACATAGACTTCTATGATGGTACATAGACTGCTATGATGGTACATAGACTATGATGGTACATAGACTACTATGATGGTACATAGACTGCTTTGATGGTACATAGACTATGATGGTACATAGACTACTATGATGGTACATAGACTACTATGGTGGTACGTAGACTAGTATCATGGTACATAGACTACTATGATGGTACATAGACTACTATGATGGTACATAGACTACTATGATGGTATTTAGACAACTATGATGGTACGTAGACTACTATGATGGTAAGTAGACTACTATGATGGTACATAGACTATTATGATGGTACATAGACTACTATGATGGTACGTAGACTACTATGATGGTACATAGACTACTATGATGGTACATAGACTACTATGATGGTACATAGACTACTATAATGGTACATAGACTACTATGATGGTACATAGACTACTATGGTGGTCAATAGACTACTATAGTGGTACATAGACTACTATGATGGTACATAGACTACTATGGTGGTCAATAGACTACTATAGTGGTACATAGACTACTATGATGGTACATAGACTACTATAATGGTACATAGACTACTATAATGGTACATAGACTACTATAATGGTACATAGACTACTATGATGGTACATAGACTACTATGGTGGTACATAGACTACTTTGATGGTACATAGACTATGATGGTACATAGACTATGATGGTACATAGACTACTATGATGGTACATAGACTACTATGATGGTACGTAAACTACTATGATGGTACATAGACTACTATGATGGTACATAGACTACTATGATGGTACATAGACTACTATGATGGTACATAGACTACTATGATGGTACATAGACTACTATGATGGTAAGTAGACTACTATGATGGTACATAGACTACTATGATGGTACATAGACTACTATGATGGTATATAGACTACTATGATGGTATATAGACTACTATGGTGGTACATAGACTACTATGATGGTATATAGACTACTATGATGGTATATAGACTACTATGATGGTACATAGACTACTATGATGGTACATAGACTACTATGATGGTACATAGACTACTATGGTGGTACGTAGACTACTTTGATGGTACATAGACTGCTATGATGGTACATAGACTTCTATGATGGTACGTAGACTATAATGGTACATAGACTACTATGATGGTACATACACTTCTATGATGATACATAGACTGCTATGATGGTACATAGACTATGATGGTACATAGACTACTATGATGGTACATAGACTGCTATGATGGTACATAGACTATGATGGTACATAGACTTCTATGATGGTACATAGACTGCTATGATGGTACATAGACTATGATGGTACATAGACTACTATGATGGTACATAGACTGCTTTGATGGTACATAGACTATGATGGTACATAGACTACTATGATGGTACATAGACTACTATGGTGGTACGTAGACTACTATAATGGTACATAGACTACTATGATGGTACATACACTTCTATGATGATACATAGACTGCTATGATGGTACATAGACTATGATGGTACATAGACTACTATGATGGTACATAGACTGCTATGATGGTACATAGACTATGATGGTACATAGACTACTATGATGGTACATAGACTACTATGATGGTACATAGACTACTATGATGGTACATAGACTACTATGATGGTATTTAGACAACTATGATGGTACGTAGACTACTATGATGGTAAGTAGACTACTATGATGGTACATAGACTATTATGATGGTACATAGACTACTATGATGGTACGTAGACTACTATGATGGTACATAGACTACTATGATGGTACATAGACTACTATGATGGTACATAGACTACTATAATGGTACATAGACTACTATGATGGTACATAGACTACTATGGTGGTCAATAGACTACTATAGTGGTACATAGACTACTATGATGGTACATAGACTACTATGGTGGTCAATAGACTACTATAGTGGTACATAGACTACTATGATGGTACATAGACTACTATAATGGTACATAGACTACTATAATGGTACATAGACTACTATAATGGTACATAGACTACTATGATGGTACATAGACTACTATGGTGGTACATAGACTACTATGATGGTACATAGACTATGATGGTACATAGACTATGATGGTACATAGACTACTATGATGGTACATAGACTACTATGATGGTACGTAAACTACTATGATGGTACATAGACTACTATGATGGTACATAGACTACTATGATGGTACATAGACTACTATGGTGGTACATAGACTACTATGATGGTACATAGACTATTATGGTGGTACATTGACTACTATGGTGGTACATTGACTACTATGGTGGTACATAGACTACTATGATGGTACGTAGACTACTATGATGGTACATAGACTACTATGATGGTACATAGACTACTATGATGGTATATAGACTACTATGATGGTACATAGACTACTATGATGGTACATAGACTACTATGGTGGTATGTAGACTACTATGATGGTATATAGACTATTATGATGGTACATAGACTATTATGATGGTACATAGACTACTATGATGGTACATAGACTACTATGGTGGTATATAGACTACTATGATGGTACATAGACTACTATGGTGGTATATAGACTACTATGATGGTACATAGACTACTATGATGGTACATAGACTACTATGGTGGTATGTAGACTATTATGATGGTACATAGACTATTATGATGGTACATTGACTACTATGATGGTACATAGACTATTATGATGGTACATAGACTACTATGATGGTACATAGACTGCTATGATGGTACATAGACTATGATGGTACATAGACTACTATGATGGTACATAGACTGCTATGATGGTACATAGACTATGATGGTACATAGACTACTATGATGGTACATAGACTGCTTTGATGGTACATAGACTATGATGGTACATAGACTGCTATGATGGTACATAGACTATGATGGTACATAGACTACTATGATGGTACATAGACTGCTATGATGGTACATAGACTATGATGGTACATAGACTACTATGATGGTACATAGACTGCTTTGATGGTACATAGACTATGATGGTACATAGACTACTATGATGGTACATAGACTACTATGGTGGTACGTAGACTAGTATCATGGTACATAGACTACTATGATGGTACATAGACTACTATGATGGTACATAGACTACTATGATGGTATTTAGACAACTATGATGGTACGTAGACTACTATGATGGTAAGTAGACTACTATGATGGTACATAGACTATTATGATGGTACATAGACTACTATGATGGTACGTAGACTACTATGATGGTACATAGACTACTATGATGGTACATAGACTACTATGATGGTACATAGACTACTATAATGGTACATAGACTACTATGATGGTACATAGACTACTATGGTGGTCAATAGACTACTATAGTGGTACATAGACTACTATGATGGTACATAGACTACTATGGTGGTCAATAGACTACTATAGTGGTACATAGACTACTATGATGGTACATAGACTACTATAATGGTACATAGACTACTATAATGGTACATAGACTACTATAATGGTACATAGACTACTATGATGGTACATAGACTACTATGGTGGTACATAGACTACTATGATGGTACATAGACTATGATGGTACATAGACTATGATGGTACATAGACTACTATGATGGTACATAGACTACTATGATGGTACGTAAACTACTATGATGGTACATAGACTACTATGATGGTACATAGACTACTATGATGGTACATAGACTACTATGATGGTACATAGACTACTATGATGGTACATAGACTACTATGATGGTAAGTAGACTACTATGATGGTACATAGACTACTATGATGGTACATAGACTACTATGATGGTATATAGACTACTATGATGGTATATAGACTACTATGGTGGTACATAGACTACTATGATGGTATATAGACTACTATGATGGTATATAGACTACTATGATGGTACATAGACTACTATGATGGTACATAGACTACTATGATGGTACATAGACTACTATGGTGGTACGTAGACTACTTTGATGGTACATAGACTGCTATGATGGTACATAGACTTCTATGATGGTACGTAGACTATAATGGTACATAGACTACTATGATGGTACATACACTTCTATGATGATACATAGACTGCTATGATGGTACATAGACTATGATGGTACATAGACTACTATGATGGTACATAGACTGCTATGATGGTACATAGACTATGATGGTACATAGACTTCTATGATGGTACATAGACTGCTATGATGGTACATAGACTATGATGGTACATAGACTACTATGATGGTACATAGACTGCTTTGATGGTACATAGACTATGATGGTACATAGACTACTATGATGGTACATAGACTACTATGGTGGTACGTAGACTACTATAATGGTACATAGACTACTATGATGGTACATACACTTCTATGATGATACATAGACTGCTATGATGGTACATAGACTATGATGGTACATAGACTACTATGATGGTACATAGACTGCTATGATGGTACATAGACTATGATGGTACATAGACTACTATGATGGTACATAGACTACTATGATGGTACATCGACTACTATGATGGTACATAGACTACTATGATGGTATTTAGACAACTATGATGGTACGTAGACTACTATGATGGTAAGTAGACTACTATGATGGTACATAGACTATTATGATGGTACATAGACTACTATGATGGTACGTAGACTACTATGATGGTACATAGACTACTATGATGGTACATAGACTACTATGATGGTACATAGACTACTATAATGGTACATAGACTACTATGATGGTACATAGACTACTATGGTGGTCAATAGACTACTATAGTGGTACATAGACTACTATGATGGTACATAGACTACTATGGTGGTCAATAGACTACTATAGTGGTACATAGACTACTATGATGGTACATAGACTACTATAATGGTACATAGACTACTATAATGGTACATAGACTACTATAATGGTACATAGACTACTATGATGGTACATAGACTACTATGGTGGTACATAGACTACTATGATGGTACATAGACTATGATGGTACATAGACTATGATGGTACATAGACTACTATGATGGTACATAGACTACTATGATGGTACGTAAACTACTATGATGGTACATAGACTACTATGATGGTACATAGACTACTATGATGGTACATAGACTACTATGGTGGTACATAGACTACTATGATGGTACATAGACTATTATGGTGGTACATTGACTACTATGGTGGTACATTGACTACTATGGTGGTACATAGACTACTATGATGGTACGTAGACTACTATGATGGTACATAGACTACTATGATGGTACATAGACTACTATGATGGTATATAGACTACTATGATGGTACATAGACTACTATGATGGTACATAGACTACTATGGTGGTATGTAGACTACTATGATGGTATATAGACTATTATGATGGTACATAGACTATTATGACGGTACATAGACTACTATGATGGTACATAGACTACTATGGTGGTATATAGACTACTATGATGGTACATAGACTACTATGGTGGTATATAGACTACTATGATGGTACATAGACTACTATGATGGTACATAGACTACTATGGTGGTATGTAGACTATTATGATGGTACATAGACTATTATGATGGTACATTGACTACTATGATGGTACATAGACTATTATGATGGTACATAGACTACTATGATGGTACATAGACTACTATGATGGTACATAGACTACTATGGTGGTATATAGACTACTATGATGGTATGTAGACTACTATGATGGTACATAGACTACTATGATGGTACATAGACTACTATGATGGTACATAGACTACTATGATGGTACATAGACTACTATGATGGTACATAGACTACTATCATGGTACATAGACTACTATCATGGTACATAGACTATTATGATGGTACATAGACTATTATGATGGTACATAGACTACTATGATGGTACATAGACTACTATGATGGTACATAGACTACTATGATGGTAGATACACTACTTTGATGGTACTTAGACTACTATGAAGATACATAGACTACTATGATGGTACATAGACTACTATGATGGTACATAGACTACTATGATGGTACATAGACTACTATGATGGTATATAGACTACTATGATGGTACATAGACTACTATGATGGTACATAGACTACTATGATGGTACATAGACTACTATGGTGGTCAATAGACTACTATAGTGGTACATAGACTACTATGATGGTACATAGACTACTATAATGGTACATAGACTACTATAATGGTACATAGACTACTATAATGGTACATAGACTACTATGATGGTACATAGACTACTATGGTGGTACATAGACTACTATGATGGTACATAGACTATGATGGTACATAGACTATGATGGTACATAGACTACTATGATGGTACATAGACTACTATGATGGTACGTAAACTACTATGATGGTACATAGACTACTATGATGGTACATAGACTACTATGATGGTACATAGACTACTATGGTGGTACATAGACTACTATGATGGTACATAGACTATTATGGTGGTACATTGACTACTATGGTGGTACATTGACTACTATGGTGGTACATAGACTACTATGATGGTACGTAGACTACTATGATGGTACATAGACTACTATGATGGTACATAGACTACTATGATGGTATATAGACTACTATGATGGTACATAGACTACTATGATGGTACATAGACTACTATGGTGGTATGTAGACTACTATGATGGTATATAGACTATTATGATGGTACATAGACTATTATGATGGTACATAGACTACTATGATGGTACATAGACTACTATGGTGGTATATAGACTACTATGATGGTACATAGACTACTATGGTGGTATATAGACTACTATGATGGTACATAGACTACTATGATGGTACATAGACTACTATGGTGGTATGTAGACTATTATGATGGTACATAGACTATTATGATGGTACATTGACTACTATGATGGTACATAGACTATTATGATGGTACATAGACTACTATGATGGTACATAGACTACTATGATGGTACATAGACTACTATGGTGGTATATAGACTACTATGATGGTATGTAGACTACTATGATGGTACATAGACTACTATGATGGTACATAGACTACTATGATGGTACATAGACTACTATGATGGTACATAGACTACTATGATGGTACATAGACTACTATCATGGTACATAGACTACTATCATGGTACATAGACTATTATGATGGTACATAGACTATTATGATGGTACATAGACTACTATGATGGTACATAGACTACTATGATGGTACATAGACTACTATGATGGTACATACACTACTTTGATGGTACTTAGACTACTATGAAGATACATAGACTACTATGATGGTACATAGACTACTATGATGGTACATAGACTACTATGATGGTACATAGACTACTATGATGGTATATAGACTACTATGATGGTACATAGACTACTATGATGGTACATAGACTACTATGGTGGTACATTGACTACTATGATGGTACGTAGACTACTATGGTGGTACATAGACTACTATGATGGTACATAGACTACTATAATGGTACATAGACTACTATGATGGTACATAGACTACTATGATGGTACATAGACTACTATGGTGGTACATTGACTACTATGATGGTACGTAGACTACTATGATGGTACATAGACTACTATGATGGTACGTAGACTACTATGATGGTACATAGACTACTATGATGGTATGTAGTCTACTATGATGGTATGTAGTCTACTATGATGGTACATAGACTACTATAGTGGTACATAGACTACTATAATGGTACATAGACTACTATGATGGTACATAGACTACTATGATGGTACATACTCTACTATGATGGTACATACTCTACTATGATGGTATGTAGTCTACTATGATGGTACATAGACTACTATAGTGGTACATAGACTACTATAATGGTACATAGACTACTATGATGGTACATAGACTTCTATGATGGTACATAGACTTCTATGATGGTATATAGACTACTATGATGGTATATAGACTACTATGGTGGTACATAGACTACTATGATGGTATATAGACTACTATGATGGTATATAGACTACTATGATGGTACATAGACTACTATGATGGTACATAGACTACTATGATGGTACATAGACTACTATGGTGGTACGTAGACTACTTTGATGGTACATAGACTGCTATGATGGTACATAGACTTCTATGATGGTACGTAGACTATAATGGTACATAGACTACTATGATGGTACATACACTTCTATGATGATACATAGACTGCTATGATGGTACATAGACTATGATGGTACATAGACTACTATGATGGTACATAGACTGCTATGATGGTACATAGACTATGATGGTACATAGACTTCTATGATGGTACATAGACTGCTATGATGGTACATAGACTATGATGGTACATAGACTACTATGATGGTACATAGACTGCTTTGATGGTACATAGACTATGATGGTACATAGACTACTATGATGGTACATAGACTACTATGGTGGTACGTAGACTAGTATCATGGTACATAGACTACTATGATGGTACATAGACTACTATGATGGTACATAGACTACTATGATGGTATTTAGACAACTATGATGGTACGTAGACTACTATGATGGTAAGTAGACTACTATGATGGTACATAGACTATTATGATGGTACATAGACTACTATGATGGTACATAGACTACTATGGTGGTACGTAGACTACTTTGATGGTACATAGACTGCTATGATGGTACATAGACTTCTATGATGGTACGTAGACTATAATGGTACATAGACTACTATGATGGTACATAGACTACTATGATGATACATAGACTACTATGATGGTACATAGACTACTATAATGGTACATAGACTACTATGATGGTACATAGACTACTATGGTGGTCAATAGACTACTATAGTGGTACATAGACTACTATGATGGTACATAGACTACTATGGTGGTCAATAGACTACTATAGTGGTACATAGACTACTATGATGGTACATAGACTACTATAATGGTACATAGACTACTATAATGGTACATAGACTACTATAATGGTACATAGACTACTATGATGGTACATAGACTACTATGGTGGTCAATAGACTACTATGATGGTACATAGACTGCTATGATGGTACATAGACTATGATGGTACATAGACTATGATGGTACATAGACTACTATGATGGTACATAGACTACTATGATGGTACGTAAACTACTATGATGGTACATAGACTACTATGATGGTACATAGACTACTATGATGGTACATAGACTACTATGGTGGTACATAGACTACTATGATGGTACATAGACTATTATGGTGGTACATTGACTACTATGGTGGTACATTGACTACTATGGTGGTACATAGACTACTATGATGGTACGTAGACTACTATGATGGTACATAGACTACTATGATGGTACATAGACTACTATGATGGTATATAGACTACTATGATGGTACATAGACTACTATGATGGTACATAGACTACTATGGTGGTATGTAGACTACTATGATGGTATATAGACTATTATGATGGTACATAGACTATTATGATGGTACATAGACTACTATGATGGTACATAGACTACTATGGTGGTATATAGACTACTATGATGGTACATAGACTACTATGGTGGTATATAGACTACTATGATGGTACATAGACTACTATGATGGTACATAGACTACTATGGTGGTATGTAGACTATTATGATGGTACATAGACTATTATGATGGTACATTGACTACTATGATGGTACATAGACTATTATGATGGTACATAGACTACTATGATGGTACATAGACTACTATGATGGTACATAGACTACTATGGTGGTATATAGACTACTATGATGGTATGTAGACTACTATGATGGTACATAGACTACTATGATGGTACATAGACTACTATGATGGTACATAGACTACTATGATGGTACATAGACTACTATGATGGTACATAGACTACTATCATGGTACATAGACTACTATCATGGTACATAGACTATTATGATGGTACATAGACTATTATGATGGTACATAGACTACTATGATGGTACATAGACTACTATGATGGTACATAGACTACTATAATGGTACATAGACTACTATGATGGTACTTAGACTACTATGAAGATACATAGACTACTATGATGGTACATAGACTACTATGGTGGTACATTGACTACTATGATGGTACGTAGACTACTATGATGGTACATAGACTACTATGATGGTACGTAGACTACTATGATGGTACATAGACTACTATGATGGTATGTAGTCTACTATGATGGTATGTAGTCTACTATGATGGTACATAGACTACTATAGTGGTACATAGACTACTATAATGGTACATAGACTACTATGATGGTACATAGACTACTATGATGGTACATACTCTACTATGATGGTACATACTCTACTATGATGGTATGTAGTCTACTATGATGGTACATAGACTACTATAGTGGTACATAGACTACTATAATGGTACATAGACTACTATGATGGTACATAGACTTCTATGATGGTACATAGACTTCTATGATGGTATATAGACTACTATGATGGTATATAGACTACTATGGTGGTACATAGACTACTATGATGGTATATAGACTACTATGATGGTATATAGACTACTATGATGGTACATAGACTACTATGATGGTACATAGACTACTATGATGGTACATAGACTACTATGGTGGTACGTAGACTACTTTGATGGTACATAGACTGCTATGATGGTACATAGACTTCTATGATGGTACGTAGACTATAATGGTACATAGACTACTATGATGGTACATACACTTCTATGATGATACATAGACTGCTATGATGGTACATAGACTATGATGGTACATAGACTACTATGATGGTACATAGACTGCTATGATGGTACATAGACTATGATGGTACATAGACTTCTATGATGGTACATAGACTGCTATGATGGTACATAGACTATGATGGTACATAGACTACTATGATGGTACATAGACTGCTTTGATGGTACATAGACTATGATGGTACATAGACTACTATGATGGTACATAGACTACTATGGTGGTACGTAGACTAGTATCATGGTACATAGACTACTATGATGGTACATAGACTACTATGATGGTACATAGACTACTATGATGGTATTTAGACAACTATGATGGTACGTAGACTACTATGATGGTAAGTAGACTACTATGATGGTACATAGACTATTATGATGGTACATAGACTACTATGATGGTACGTAGACTACTATGATGGTACATAGACTACTATGATGATACATAGACTACTATGATGGTACATAGACTACTATAATGGTACATAGACTACTATGATGGTACATAGACTACTATGGTGGTCAATAGACTACTATAGTGGTACATAGACTACTATGATGGTACATAGACTACTATGGTGGTCAATAGACTACTATAGTGGTACATAGACTACTATGATGGTACATAGACTACTATAATGGTACATAGACTACTATAATGGTACATAGACTACTATAATGGTACATAGACTACTATGATGGTACATAGACTACTATGGTGGTCAATAGACTACTATGATGGTACATAGACTGCTATGATGGTACATAGACTGCTATGGTGGTACATAGACTACTATGATGGTACATAGACTATGATGGTACATAGACTATGATGGTACATAGACTACTATGATGGTACATAGACTACTATGATGGTACGTAAACTACTATGATGGTACATAGACTACTATGATGGTACATAGACTACTATGATGGTACATAGACTACTATGGTGGTACATAGACTACTATGATGGTACATAGACTATTATGGTGGTACATTGACTACTATGGTGGTACATTGACTACTATGGTGGTACATAGACTACTATGATGGTACATAGACTACTATGATGGTACATAGACTACTATGATGGTACATAGACTACTATGATGGTATATAGACTACTATGATGGTACATAGACTACTATGATGGTACATAGACTACTATGGTGGTATGTAGACTACTATGATGGTATATAGACTATTATGATGGTACATAGACTATTATGATGGTACATAGACTACTATGATGGTACATAGACTACTATGGTGGTATATAGACTACTATGATGGTACATAGACTACTATGGTGGTATATAGACTACTATGATGGTACATAGACTACTATGATGGTACATAGACTACTATGGTGGTATGTAGACTATTATGATGGTACATAGACTATTATGATGGTACATTGACTACTATGATGGTACATAGACTATTATGATGGTACATAGACTACTATGATGGTACATAGACTACTATGATGGTACATAGACTACTATGATGGTACATAGACTACTATGATGGTACATAGACTACTATGGTGGTATATAGACTACTATGATGGTATGTAGACTACTATGATGGTACATAGACTACTATGATGGTACATAGACTACTATGATGGTACATAGACTACTATGATGGTACATAGACTACTATGATGGTACATAGACTACTATCATGGTACATAGACTACTATCATGGTACATAGACTATTATGATGGTACATAGACTATTATGATGGTACATAGACTACTATGATGGTACATAGACTACTATGATGGTACATAGACTACTATAATGGTACGTAGACTACTATGGTGGTACATTGACTACTATGATGGTACGTAGACTACTATGATGGTACATAGACTACTATGATGGTACGTAGACTACTATGATGGTACATAGACTACTATGATGGTATGTAGTCTACTATGATGGTATGTAGTCTACTATGATGGTACATAGACTACTATAGTGGTACATAGACTACTATAATGGTACATAGACTACTATGATGGTACATAGACTACTATGATGGTACATACTCTACTATGATGGTACATACTCTACTATGATGGTATGTAGTCTACTATGATGGTACATAGACTACTATAGTGGTACATAGACTACTATAATGGTACATAGACTACTATGATGGTACATAGACTTCTATGATGGTACATAGACTTCTATGATGGTATATAGACTACTATGATGGTACATAGACTACTATGATGGTACATAGACTGCTATGGTGGTACATAGACTACTATGATGGTACATAGACTATGATGGTACATAGACTATGATGGTACATAGACTACTATGATGGTACATAGACTACTATGATGGTACGTAAACTACTATGATGGTACATAGACTACTATGATGGTACATAGACTACTATGATGGTACATAGACTACTATGGTGGTACATAGACTACTATGATGGTACATAGACTATTATGGTGGTACATTGACTACTATGGTGGTACATTGACTACTATGGTGGTACATAGACTACTATGATGGTACATAGACTACTATGATGGTACATAGACTACTATGATGGTACATAGACTACTATGATGGTATATAGACTACTATGATGGTACATAGACTACTATGATGGTACATAGACTACTATGGTGGTATGTAGACTACTATGATGGTATATAGACTATTATGATGGTACATAAACTATTATGATGGTACATAGACTACTATGATGGTACATAGACTACTATGGTGGTATATAGACTACTATGATGGTACATAGACTACTATGGTGGTATATAGACTACTATGATGGTACATAGACTACTATGATGGTACATAGACTACTATGGTGGTATGTAGACTATTATGATGGTACATAGACTATTATGATGGTACATTGACTACTATGATGGTACATAGACTATTATGATGGTACATAGACTACTATGATGGTACATAGACTACTATGATGGTACATAGACTACTATGATGGTACATAGACTACTATGATGGTACATAGACTACTATGGTGGTATATAGACTACTATGATGGTATGTAGACTACTATGATGGTACATAGACTACTATGATGGTACATAGACTACTATGATGGTACATAGACTACTATGATGGTACATAGACTACTATGATGGTACATAGACTACTGTCATGGTACATAGACTACTATCATGGTACATAGACTATTATGATGGTACATAGACTATTATGGTGGTACATAGACTACTATGATGGTACATAGACTACTATAATGGTACATAGACTACTATGATGGTACTTAGACTACTATGAAGATACATAGACTACTATGATGGTACATAGACTACTATGGTGGTACATTGACTACTATGATGGTACGTAGACTACTATGATGGTACATAGACTACTATGATGGTACGTAGACTACTATGATGGTACATAGACTACTATGATGGTTTGTAGTCTACTATGATGGTATGTAGTCTACTATGATGGTACATAGACTACTATAGTGGTACATAGACTACTATAATGGTACATAGACTACTATGATGGTACATAGACTACTATGATGGTACATACTCTACTATGATGGTACATACTCTACTATGATGGTATGTAGTCTACTATGATGGTACATAGACTACTATAGTGGTACATAGACTACTATAATGGTACATAGACTACTATGATGGTACATAGACTTCTATGATGGTACATAGACTTCTATGATGGTATATAGACTACTATGATGGTACATAGACTACTATGATGGTACATAGACTACTATGGTGGTACATTGACTACTATGATGGTACATAGACTACTATGATGGTACATAGACTACTATGATGGTATATAGACTACTATGGTGGTACATAGACTATTATGATGGTACATAGACTACTTTGATGGTACATAGACTACTTTGATGGTACATAGACTATTATGATGGTACATAGACTACTATGATGGTACATAGACTACTTTGATGGTACATAGACTACTATGATGATACATAGACTACTATGATGGTACATAGACTACTATGATGGTACATAGACTTCTATGTTGGTACATAGACTACTATAGTGGTACATAGACTATTATGATGGTACATAGACTACTATGATGATACATAGACTACTATGGTGGTCAATAGACTACTATGATGGTACATAGACTACTATGATGGTACTTGGACTACTATGATGGTACATAGACTACTATGATGGTACATAGACTACTATGATGGTACATAGACTACTATGGTGGTACATAGACTACTATGATGGTACATAGACTACTATGGTGGTACATAGACTACTATGATGGTACATAGACTACTATGATGGTACATAGACTACTATGATGGTACATAGACTACTATGGTGGTACATAGACTACTATGATGGTACATAGACTACTATGATGGTACATAGACTACTATGGTGGTATATAGACTACTATGATGGTACGTAGACTACTATGGTGGTATGTAGACTACTATGATGGTACGTAGACTACTATGATGGTACATAGACTACTATGATGGTACATAGACTACTATGATGGTACATAGACTACTATGATGGTACGTAGACTACTATGATGGTACATAGACTACTATGATGGTACATAGACTACTATGATGGTACATAGACTACTATGATGGTACATAGACGACTATGATGGTACATAGACTACTATGATGGTACATAGACTACTATGATGGTACATAGACTACTATGGTGGTACATAGACTACTATGGTGGTACATAGACTACTATGATGGTACGTAGACTACTATGATGGTACATAGACTACTATGATGGTACATAGACTACTATGATGGTACATAGACTACTATGATGGTACATAGACTACTATGGTGGTACATAGACTACTATGATGGTACATAGACTACTATGGTGGTACATAGACTACTATGATGGTACATAGACTACTATGATGGTACATAGACTACTATGATGGAACATAGACTACTATGATGGTACATAGACTACTATAATGATGGAACATAGACTACTATGATGGTACATAGACTACAATGATGGTACATAGACTACTATGATGGTAAGTAGACTACTATGATGGTACATAGACTACTATAATGATGGAACATAGACTACTATGATGGTACATAGACTACTATAATGATGGAACATAGACTACTATGATGGTACATAGACTACTATGATGGAACATAGACTACTATAATGGTACATAGACTACTATGATGGTACGTAGACTACTATGATGGTACATAGACTATTATGATGGTACATAGACTACTATGATGGTACATAGACTACTATGATGGTACATAGACTACTATGATGGTACATAGACTACTATGATGGTACATAGACTACTATGATGGTACATAGACTACTATGATGGTACATAGACTACTATGATGGTAAGTAGACTACTATGATGGTACATAGACTACTATGATGGTACATAGACTACTATGATGGTATATAGACTACTATGATGGTACATAGACTACTATGGTGGTATATAGACTACTATGGTGGTACATAGACTACTATGATGGTATATAGACTACTATGATGGTATATAGACTACTATGATGGTACATAGACTACTATGATGGTACATAGACTACTATGATGGTACATAGACTACTATGGTGGTACGTAGACTACTTTGATGGTACATAGACTGCTATGATGGTACATAGACTTCTATGATGGTACGTAGACTATGATGGTACATAGACTACTATGAGGGTACATAGACTACTATGAGGGTACGTAGACTACTATGATGGTACATAGACTACTATGATAGTACATACACTTCTATGATGATACATAGACTGCTATGATGGTACATAGACTATGATGGTACATAGACTACTATGATGGTACATAGACTGCTATGATGGTACATAGACTATGATGGTACATAGACTTCTATGATGGTACATAGACTGCTATGATGGTACATAGACTATGATGGTACATAGACTGCTTTGATGGTACATAGACTATGATGGTACATAGACTACTATGATGGTACATAGACTACTATGGTGGTACGTAGACTAGTATCATGGTACATAGACTACTATGATGGTACATAGACTACTATGATGGTACATAGACTACTATGATGGTATTTAGACAACTATGATGGTACGTAGACTACTATGATGGTAAGTAGACTACTATGATGGTACATAGACTATTATGATGGTACATAGACTACTATGATGGTACGTAGACTACTATGATGGTACATAGACTACTATGATGGTACATAGACTACTATGATGGTACATAGACTACTATAATGGTACATAGACTACTATGATGGTACATAGACTACTATGGTGGTCAATAGACTACTATAGTGGTACATAGACTACTATGATGGTACATAGACTACTATGGTGGTCAATAGACTACTATAGTGGTACATAGACTACTATGATGGTACATAGACTACTATAATGGTACATAGACTACTATAATGGTACATAGACTACTATAATGGTACATAGACTACTATGATGGTACATAGACTACTATGGTGGTCAATAGACTACTAAAGTGGTACATAGACTACTATGATGGTACATAGACTACTTTGATGGTACATAGACTACTATGATGGTACATAGACTACTATGATGGTACATAGACTACTATGATGGTACATAGACTACTATGATGGTAAGTAGACTATTATGATGGTACATAGACTATTATGATGGTACATAGACTATTATGGTGGTACATTGACTACTATGGTGGTACGTAGACTAGTATGATGGTACGTAGACTACTATGATGGTACATAGACTACTATGATGGTACATAGACTACTATGATGGTACATAGACTACTATGATGGTACATAGACTACTATGATGGTACGTAGACTACTATGATGGTACATAGACTACTATGATGGTACATAGACTACTATGATGGTACATAGACTACTATGGTGGTACATAGACTACTATGATGGTACCTAGACTATTATGGTGGTACATTGACTACTATGGTGGTACGTAGACTAGTATCATGGTACATAGACTACTATGATGGTACGTAGACTACTATGATGGTACATAGACTACTATGATGGTACATAGACTACTATGATGGTACATAGACTACTATGATGGTACATAGACTACTATGATGGTACATAGACTACTATGGTGGTATGTAGACTACTATGATGGTATATAGACTATTATGATGGTACATAGACTATTATGATGGTACATAGACTACTATGATGGTATATAGACTACTATGATGGTACATAGACTACTATGGTGGTATATAGACTACTATATGATGGTACATAGACTACTATGGTGGTATATAGACTACTATGATGGTATGTAGACTACTATGATGGTACATAGACTACTATGATGGTACATAGACTACTATGATGGTACATAGACTACTATGGTGGTATGTAGACTATTATGATGGTACATAGACTATTATGATGGTACATAGACTACTATGATGGTACATAGACTACTTTGATGGTACATAGACTACTATGATGGTACATAGACTACTATGATGGTACATAGACTACTATGATGGTACCTAGACTACTATCATGGTACATAGACTACTATCATGGTACATAGACTACTATCATGGTACATAGACTACTATCATGGTACATAGACTACTATGATGGTACATAGACTATTATGATGGTACATAGACTATTATGATGGTACATAGACTACTATGATGGTACATAGACTACTATAATGGTACATAGACTACTATGATGGTACTTAGACTACTATGAAGATACATAGACTACTATGGTGGTAAGTAGACTACTATGATGGTACATAGACTACTATGGTGGTACATTGACTACTATGATGGTACGTAGACTACTATGATGGTACATAGACTACTATGATGGTACGTAGACTACTATGATGGTACATAGACTACTATGATGGTATGTAGTCTACTATGATGGTACATAGACTACTATAGTGGTACATAGACTACTATAATGGTACATAGACTACTATGATGGTACATAGACTACTATGATGGTACATACTCTACTATGATGGTACATACTCTACTATGATGGTATGTAGTCTACTATGATGGTACATAGACTACTATAGTGGTACATAGACTACTATAATGGTACATAGACTACTATGATGGTACATAGACTTCTATGATGGTACATAGACTTCTATGATGGTATATAGACTACTATGATGGTACATAGACTACTATGATGGTACATAGACTACTATGGTGGTACATTGACTACTATGATGGTACATAGACTACTATGATGGTACATAGACTACTATGATGGTACATAGACTACTATGATGGTATATAGACTACTATGGTGGTACATAGACTATTATGATGGTACATAGACTACTTTGATGGTACATAGACTACTTTGATGGTACATAGACTATTATGATGGTACATAGACTACTATGATGGTACATAGACTACTTTGATGGTACATAGACTACTATGATGATACATAGACTACTATGATGGTACCTAGACTACTATGATGGTACATAGACTTCTATGATGGTACATAGACTACTATAGTGGTACATAGACTATTATGATGGTACATAGACTACTATGATGATACATAGACTACTATGATGGTACATAGACTTCTATGATGGTACATAGACTACTATGATGGTACGTAGACTACTATGATGGTAAGTAGACTACTATGATGGTACATAGACTACTATAATGATGGAACATAGACTACTATGATGGTACATAGACTACAATGATGGTACATAGACTATTATGATGGTAAGTAGACTACTATGATGGTACATAGACTACTATAATGATGGAACATAGACTACTATGATGGTACATAGACTACTATAATGATGGAACATAGACTACTATGATGGTACATAGACTACTATGATGGAACATAGACTACTATAATGGTACATAGACTACTATGATGGTACGTAGACTACTATGATGGTACATAGACTATTATGATGGTACATAGACTACTATGATGGTACATAGACTACTATGATGGTACATAGACTACTATGATGGTACATAGACTACTATGATGGTACATAGACTACTATGATGGTACATAGACTACTATGATGGTAAGTAGACTACTATGATGGTACATAGACTACTATGATGGTACATAGACTACTATGATGGTATATAGACTACTATGATGGTACATAGACTACTATGGTGGTATATAGACTACTATGGTGGTACATAGACTACTATGATGGTATATAGACTACTATGATGGTATATAGACTACTATGATGGTACATAGACTACTATGATGGTACATAGACTACTATGATGGTACATAGACTACTATGGTGGTACGTAGACTACTTTGATGGTACATAGACTGCTATGATGGTACATAGACTTCTATGATGGTACGTAGACTATGATGGTACATAGACTACTATGAGGGTACATAGACTACTATGAGGGTACGTAGACTACTATGATGGTACATAGACTACTATGATAGTACATACACTTCTATGATGATACATAGACTGCTATGATGGTACATAGACTATGATGGTACATAGACTACTATGATGGTACATAGACTGCTATGATGGTACATAGACTATGATGGTACATAGACTTCTATGATGGTACATAGACTGCTATGATGGTACATAGACTATGATGGTACATAGACTGCTTTGATGGTACATAGACTATGATGGTACATAGACTACTATGATGGTACATAGACTACTATGGTGGTACGTAGACTAGTATCATGGTACATAGACTACTATGATGGTACATAGACTACTATGATGGTACATAGACTACTATGATGGTATTTAGACAACTATGATGGTACGTAGACTACTATGATGGTAAGTAGACTACTATGATGGTACATAGACTATTATGATGGTACATAGACTACTATGATGGTACGTAGACTACTATGATGGTACATAGACTACTATGATGGTACATAGACTACTATGATGGTACATAGACTACTATAATGGTACATAGACTACTATGATGGTACATAGACTACTATGGTGGTCAATAGACTACTATAGTGGTACATAGACTACTATGATGGTACATAGACTACTATGGTGGTCAATAGACTACTATAGTGGTACATAGACTACTATGATGGTACATAGACTACTATAATGGTACATAGACTACTATAATGGTACATAGACTACTATAATGGTACATAGACTACTATGATGGTACATAGACTACTATGGTGGTCAATAGACTACTAAAGTGGTACATAGACTACTATGATGGTACATAGACTACTTTGATGGTACATAGACTACTATGATGGTACATAGACTACTATGATGGTACATAGACTACTATGATGGTACATAGACTACTATGATGGTAAGTAGACTATTATGATGGTACATAGACTATTATGATGGTACATAGACTATTATGGTGGTACATTGACTACTATGGTGGTACGTAGACTAGTATGATGGTACGTAGACTACTATGATGGTACATAGACTACTATGATGGTACATAGACTACTATGATGGTACATAGACTACTATGATGGTACATAGACTACTATGATGGTACGTAGACTACTATGATGGTACATAGACTACTATGATGGTACATAGACTACTATGATGGTACATAGACTACTATGGTGGTACATAGACTACTATGATGGTACATAGACTATTATGGTGGTACATTGACTACTATGGTGGTACGTAGACTAGTATCATGGTACATAGACTACTATGATGGTACGTAGACTACTATGATGGTACATAGACTACTATGATGGTACATAGACTACTATGATGGTACATAGACTACTATGATGGTACATAGACTACTATGATGGTACATAGACTACTATGGTGGTATGTAGACTACTATGATGGTATATAGACTATTATGATGGTACATAGACTATTATGATGGTACATAGACTACTATGATGGTATATAGACTACTATGATGGTACATAGACTACTATGGTGGTATATAGACTACTATATGATGGTACATAGACTACTATGGTGGTATATAGACTACTATGATGGTATGTAGACTACTATGATGGTACATAGACTACTATGATGGTACATAGACTACTATGATGGTACATAGACTACTATGGTGGTATGTAGACTATTATGATGGTACATAGACTATTATGATGGTACATAGACTACTATGATGGTACATAGACTACTTTGATGGTACATAGACTACTATGATGGTACATAGACTACTATGATGGTACATAGACTACTATGATGGTACCTAGACTACTATCATGGTACATAGACTACTATCATGGTACATAGACTACTATCATGGTACATAGACTACTATCATGGTACATAGACTACTATGATGGTACATAGACTATTATGATGGTACATAGACTATTATGATGGTACATAGACTACTATGATGGTACATAGACTACTATAATGGTACATAGACTACTATGATGGTACATAGACTACTATGATGGTACTTAGACTACTATGAAGATACATAGACTACTATGGTGGTAAGTAGACTACTATGATGGTACATAGACTACTATGGTGGTACATTGACTACTATGATGGTACGTAGACTACTATGATGGTACATAGACTACTATGATGGTACGTAGACTACTATGATGGTACATAGACTACTATGATGGTATGTAGTCTACTATGATGGTACATAGACTACTATAGTGGTACATAGACTACTATAATGGTACATAGACTACTATGATGGTACATAGACTACTATGATGGTACATACTCTACTATGATGGTACATACTCTACTATGATGGTATGTAGTCTACTATGATGGTACATAGACTACTATAGTGGTACATAGACTACTATAATGGTACATAGACTACTATGATGGTACATAGACTTCTATGATGGTACATAGACTTCTATGATGGTATATAGACTACTATGATGGTACATAGACTACTATGATGGTACATAGACTACTATGGTGGTACATTGACTACTATGATGGTACATAGACTACTATGATGGTACATAGACTACTATGATGGTACATAGACTACTATGATGGTATATAGACTACTATGGTGGTACATAGACTATTATGATGGTACATAGACTACTTTGATGGTACATAGACTACTTTGATGGTACATAGACTATTATGATGGTACATAGACTACTATGATGGTACATAGACTACTTTGATGGTACATAGACTACTATGATGATACATAGACTACTATGATGGTACCTAGACTACTATGATGGTACATAGACTTCTATGATGGTACATAGACTACTATAGTGGTACATAGACTATTATGATGGTACATAGACTACTATGATGATACATAGACTACTATGATGGTACATAGACTTCTATGATGGTACATAGACTACTATGATGGTACGTAGACTACTATGATGGTACATAGACTACTATGATGATACATAGACTACTATGATGGTACATAGACTACTTTGATGGTACATAGACTACTATGATGATACATAGACTACTATGATGGTACATAGACTATTATGATGGTACATAGACTATTATGATGGTACATAGACTTCTATGATGGTACATTGACTACTATGATGGTACATAGACTGCTATGATGGTACATAGACTTCTATGATGGTACGTAGACTATGATGGTACATAGACTACTATGATGGTACATAGACTACTATGAGGGTACGTAGACTACTATGATGGTACATAGACTACTATGATGGTACATAGACTTCTATGATGGTACATAGACTGCTATGGTGGTACATAGACTACTATGATGGTACATAGACTACTATGATGGTACATAGACTGCTATGATGGTACATAGACTATGATGGTACATAGACTTCTATGATGGTACATAGACTGCTATGATGGTACATAGACTACTATGATGGTACATAGACTGCTTTGATGGTACATAGACTATGATGGTACATAGACTACTATGGTGGTACATAGACTACTATGATGGTACATAGACTATGATGGTACATAGACTACTATGGTGGTACATAGACTACTATGATGGTACATAGACTATGATGGTACAAAGACTACTATGATGGTACATATGTGAAGATTTGTATATGTAAGTGAAATATCTATATATGTGTAAGATCTGTATGTACATGTATGCATAATATCTGTATATATTCCTAAGATCTGTGTATATGTCATATATCTGTATATGTTCCTTTGATCTGTAAATATGCATAAGATCTGTATATATGCCTAAAATCTGTGTATATGTCATATATCTGTATATATTCCTAAGATCTGTAAATATGCATAATATTTGTATATATGCCAAAGATCTGTATATATGCCTAAGATCTGTATGTATGCCAAAGATCTGTATATATGCCTAAGATCTGTATATATGCCCCTAAGATCTGTATATATGCCAAAGATCTGTATATATGCCAAAGATCTGTATATATGCCTAAGATCTGTATATATGCCAAAGATCTATATATATGCCAAAGATCTGTATATGTGCCAAAGATCTGTATATGTGCCTAAGATCTGTATATATGCCAAAGATCTGTATATATGCCAAAGATCTGTATATATGCCAAAGATCTGTATATATGCCTGAGATCTGTATATATGCCTAAGATCTGTATATATGCCTAAGATCTGTATATATGCCTAAGATCTGTTTATATGCCTAAGATCTGTATATAGGCCAAAGAATTGTGTAAATGCCAAAGATCTGTTTATATTCCTAAGATCTGTATATATGCCAAAGATCTGTATATATGCCTAAGATCTCTATATATGCCAAAGATCTGTATATATGCCAAAGATCTGTATATATGCATAAGATCTGTATATATGCCTAAGATCCTTTTTTCACAAAATGAAGATTTGTAGCATTTATTCATGTAAAACAACTACTTTCATGCAACTTTGAAATATAAAAAGCAGCCATTTTGACTCAAGTGCCAATCAAAGTCTGTGATGTCTTAGGCATGATATGTCTCAATTGAAATAATTGAAACTCATGTACAAGAAATCACAGTGTTCATACCTGGCCATATTACATGGGTTAATAAGCGAAGGGATATGGGTAACTGGATACTGCTGTAACCTATGTGATCAAGCATATTTTAAATATTAATACCCCCCATTACTGTAAAATTTCATCCAAAGTAGGATGATGGACTTGTTACAGGAACAACAGTAGTGGTCATGTTTACTTAACAGCTATACATATGGGTGGGTTAAATATACTTACCTAAATAATTTTTGAGTTGAAACATTTAACATTTCGTGACATCTGTCATTGCTGTTTTGTACATAAGTCATTAAGCAGTATACATTTACTGTATTGAGGGGAAGTATTTATAAACTACTGCATGCATAGGAATGGCATTGTTGTCATATGATTATTATATACAATAGCTGTTAAGTCATTATAGTGAGGACTCTGGTAAAATTTCAGGTACAGTCAAAACTGTCCAGCGTCAGGACGTCAAACCTTACGGTGTTGGGTTTAAGATTGCGCCTGTCACTACCTACAGAGTGACAAATCAAATGACCTGCTTTGGAATGAACGGCACCAGTGACGGACCAATCACTATCCAGAGTGTCTTACCCGATCTTACAGGATTTCAGGTACATGTCCTTTCAAAGTCATTAAATCATTGAATCTTAATGCACAAATTAAGGAAAAAGATATTGTAGAAAAACTACAGTGTAGTGGAAAAGGCATCCTTATAGGGGAGGTAATGCAGTAATGGTATATAGAAAAACTACAGTGTAGTGGAAAAGGCATCCTTATAGGGGAGGTAATGCAGTAATGGTATATAGAAAAACTACAGTGTAGAGGTACAGAGATCCTTAAGGAGAGGTAACTATATATAGGAAAAGTACAGTGTAGAGTACAGAGATCCTTAAGGGGAGGTAACTATATATAGAAAAAGTACAGTGTAGAGTACAGAGATCCTTAAGGGGAGGTAACTAAATATAGGAAAAGTACAGTGAAGAGGTACAGAGATCCTTAAGGGGAGGTAACTATATATAGGAAAAGTACAGTGTAGAGGTACAGAGATCCTTAAGGGAAGGTAACTATATATAGGAAAAGTACAGTGTAGAGGTACTGAGATCCTTAAGGGGAGGTAACTATATATAGGAAAAGTACAGTGTAGAGGTACAGAGATCCTTAAGGGGAGGCAACTATATATAGGAAATCTACAGTGTAGAGGTACAGAGATCCTTAAGGGGAGGTAACTATATATAGGAAATCTACAGTTTAGGGGTACAGAGATCCTTAAGGGGAGGTAACTATATATAGGAAAAGTACAGTGTAGAGGTACAGAGATCTTTTAGGGGAGGTAACTATATATAGGAAATCTACAGTGTAGGGGTACAGAGATCCTTAAGGGGAGGTAACTATATATAGGAAATCTACAGTGTAGGGGTACAGAGATCCTTAAGGGGAGGTAGCTATATATAGGAAAAGTACAGTGTAGAGGTACAGAGATCCTTAAGGGGAGGTAACTATATATAGGAAATCTACAGTGTAGGGGTACAGAGATCCTTAAGGGGAGGTAACTATATATAGGAAAAGTACAGTGTAGAGGTACAGAGATCCTTAAGGGGAGGTAACATTTATAGGAAAAGTACAGTGTAGAGGTACAGAGATCCTTAAGGGGAGGTAATTATATATAGGAAAAGTACATTGTAGAGGTACAGAGATCCTTAAGGGGAGGTAACTATATATAGTAAATCTACAGTGTAGGGGTACAGAGATCCTTAAGGGGAGGTAACTATATATAGGAAAAGTACAGTGTAGAGGTACAGAGATCTTTTAGGGGAGGTAACTATATATAGGAAATATACAGTGTAGGGGTACAGAGATCCTTAAGGGGAGGTAACTATATATAGGAAATCTACAGTGTAGGGGTACAGAGATCCTTAAGGGGAGGTAACTATATATAGGAAATCTACAGTGTAGGGGTACAGAGATCCTTAAGGGGAGTTAACTATATATAGGAAAAGTACAGTGTAGAGGTACAGAGATCCTTAAGGGGAGGTAACAATTTATCGGAAAAGTACAGTGTAGAGGTACAGAGATCCTTTAGGGGAAGTACCTATCCTGAAGGGGAGGTAACTATATATAGGAAAAGTACAGTGTAGAGGTACAGAGATCCTTAAGGGGAGGTAACTATATATAGGAAAAGTACAGTGTAGAGTACAGAGATCCTTAAGGGGAGGTAACTATATATAGGAAAAGTACAGTGTAGAGTACAGAGATCCTTAAGGGGAGGTAACTATATATAGGAAAAGTTCAGTGTAGAGTACAGAGATCCTTAAGGGGAGGTAACTATATATAGGAAAAGTACAGTGTAGAGTACAGAGATCCTTAAGGGGAGGTAACTATATATAGGAAAAGTTCAGTGTAGAGTACAGAGATCCTTTAGGGGAGGTAAATATATACAGGAAAAATACAGTGAAGAGGTACAGAGATCCTTAAGGGGAGGTAAATATATATAGAAAAACTACAATGTAGGGGAACAGAGATCCTTAAGGGGAGGTAACTGTATATAGGAAAAGTACAGTTTAGGGGAACAGAGATCCTTTAGGGGAGGTAACTATATACAGGAAAAGTACAGTGTAGAGGTACAGAGATCCTTAAGGGGAGGTAACTATATATAGGAAAAGTACAGTATTGGGGTACAGAGGTCCTTTAGGGGAGGTAACTATATATAGGAAAACTACAGTGTAGGGGTAAAGAGATCCTTAAGGGGAGGTAACTATATATAGAAAAACTAAAGTGTAGGGGTACAGAGATCCTTTAGGGGAAGTACCTATCCTTAAGGGGAGGTAACTATATATAGGAAAAGTACAGTGTAGAGTACAGAGATCCTTAAGGGGAGGTAACTATATATAGAAAAAGTACAGTATTGGGGTACAGAGGTCCTTTAGGGGAGGTAACTATATACAGGAAAAGTACAGTGTAGAGTACAGAGATCCTTAAGGGGAGGTAACTATATATAGAAAAACTAAAGTGTAGGGGTACAGAGATCCTTAAGGGGAGGTAACTGTATATAGGAAAAGTACAGTGTAGAGGTGCAGAGATCCTTAAGGGGAGTCAACTATATATAGGAAAACTAAAGTGTTCCTTTAGGGGAGTTAAATATATATAGAAAAACTACAATGTAGGGGAACAGAGATCCTTAAGGGGAGGTAACTGTATATAGGAAAAGTACAGTTTAGGGGAACAGAGATCCTTTAGGGGAGGTAACTATATACAGGAAAAGTACAGTGTAGAGGTACAGAGATCCTTAAGGGGAGTCAACTATATATAGGAAAACTAAAGTGTACCTTTAGGGGAGGTAAATATATATAGAAAAACTACAGTGTAGGGGAACAGAGATCCTTAAGGGGAGGTAACTGTACATGTATATAGGAAAAGCACAGTTTAGGGGAACAGAGATCCTTTAGGGGAGGACAGTATAGGGGTACAGAGGTCCTTAAAGGGAGGTAATTGTATATAGAAAAACTACAGTGTAGGGGAACAGAGATCCTTTAGGGGAGGTATCTATATATAGGAAAACTACAGTACAAAGGGGGGACAGGGATATTTAAGAGGGGTTACTGTATATAGGAAAACTACAGTACATGGGGGGGGGAGGTATCTGTATATTGAAGAAAAAAAACAGTGCCATGGGAACAGAGATCCTAAATCTACAAGCACCTATATCTTTGTAATAACTGTAAAATCAAAGTAATATTATAATCATCTTGATATGTTGAGTATCCATAAGTGATTGTTTAAATAATAACTGTTCTACCCAAGACTGCTAGGAAATGGGAATGTGATAAAAATACATATCATCTTTAATGATTTTTTGTGTTTTCTTCAATTCCTCTAAAATTTGGTTACTACTTTGAAAAGCTATAACATTTAGCATATATTACTGGTTTTATTGAGTTGTTTCAACTTTTTGCGTGACAGCATTGCATAGTTGTAATTGCAAAATATACGCATTATTATGTAGAAAATGCATTTCTGTTGTAAACTGTTGTTTGTCCAGAGATCTTCTCTTATATTTTTCAACTGATATTTTTCAAACTTTGTAGGCTTAATCATCATGACATGAAGTTGTGTTTTCCTGAAAAACAGTTTGTCTCAACAATATTTACTAGAGTTATGGCCCTTTGGAACTCCGTATCTGATGCAATTTCAGACTTTATGTAAAAAATGTCAGAACTTTTTGCTTTTTCTTCAATTCGTCTGAAATTTGGTATGGTACTTCGAATATCTATAATATTTAACATATATTACCGGTTTTGTTGAGTTATTTCAACTTTTCGCGTAACAGCGTTGCATAATTGCAATTGCAAAATATAGGCAATTCGATTCAACAATATTTACTGTAGTTATGGCCCTAGGGAACTTTGTATCTGATGCAATTTTGGATATTATGTAGAAAGAACTTTTTTATGTTTTTTTTTAATTCCTCTAAAATTTGGAATGGAAAAGCTATAAATATTTAACATATATTACGGTTTTTGTTCTGATGCAATTTTGGATATTATGTAGAAGGTGTCAGAACTTTTTTGTGTTTCCATATACCAGTATACTTTCGATAGGGTACGACGGGCGTATCATGCCTCCGCTTGCATGCTCTTGTTGCTGGTAATGTTCACATAGTTGGTTGTAGCGAAAATGTAAATACAGGGGAAAACAAAACCTACATTTGACTTATTTTCTAGTTAGTTCCCAATATTATTTCATAATGCAAGGTATCACCATAGCTACTCACTGATGATTTGTTTAGCACACCATCATCAGATGGCTGGACAGATCTGATAAACAATATGGCCGACAGACAGGCTTCTTGGATTTGTGAGTAATAGTTTGTTATCTCTATTTCTTGAGAAGTACTAGATGGATCATTCTCAAATTCCATATGTAGGTTCCCCTTGGTGCGTAGTTATGTATAGTCCATTTTAGGACAGATCCAATAACAAAATGGCTGACAGGTGGCCATCTTGGATTTGTGTGTAATATCTTGTTATCGCTATTTCTTGAGAAGTATCTGATGGCATGGATCATTCTCAAATTTCATATTTAGCTTCCTGTTGGTTCCTTGTTGTGCATGGTCTAATTTTTTGGACTTCTCCAGGGGTAAAATCTGGCCGTGTTGAATGTTGACTATGAAAGTATATTATGGTTGTTTTTTAAGAAACACAAGATGGATTTGGAATTTGGAACTGATCAGAAAAACAAAACTCCTGACAAGAGATCTTCTTTCAACTATTGTTGATTTTCAAAAGAAATTCATAGAACTAAGATTAAATACATAAATGGAAGTTAAAATAAGAATGGAGAGGATCCATTTTTCTAAGAATGAATGAAAATTCATCGATGGTGGGCACCAAGATCACTCTGGGATCTCTTTTTTATTTATTTTTTTTTTACAGAAAGTAGGGAAGAGTATGAAACTGGGTGCTATGGTTGACGAATGGCAGCTTGTGAACTACGTTGGGTTGAAGAAGAACACATATACAATGTGGATTAATTCTGACGGGAGTCCACACTACTATGAGATGATGGGCTATGACTCCCTCCTCGGCTCTCACTATGACAAATACTACGTCCAATACAACACCTTTACAGCCAATGCTAAGTTTAATGACAGCGTATTTGCAGATCCTAAAAGTAAGCACTTATATAATAGCAAATACCCATACAAATGTACAACTAAAGCAAGGCTCATTTCTTGATGATAATGATGTATATGTCATTTCAAGCAGTGTGCAATTATAACACAATTCAAGTTATTATGTAATAGTTGCAAGTACCCTTACAATCATATACATGTACATGTTATTGCATATTAAAATAAATAAGGAAGTCTTCCAAAATATCACGGCTACATCTAATGTATAGATCACACACCCGTGACGTTTTTTTACCTCTCACCACTTTACCAGATTTATCTTCTCTAATTCAGTTATTTCAAATTCTTTTATTACATTAAGTTTTACAGCTCATCTGTGTTACATACATATATAAATACATGTACATAATATAACGTGATGTGCGGGACACTACACCTAGTGCAGTTGAGAATTGAGACACTCTAAATTAATGATTTTCTCAAATTAGTAGCATCATACAGATGTTTACCCAAAATATTTAAACCTTTATAATTTGTTGTACTTAATCGTTGTATCAGTTTAAATACTGACGGTTTTTTCCAGTAATACAATTTTAAGAACTTCTTTCTCAGTTCCTGATAAAAAGGACAAACTAAAATAAAGTGATACTCATCTTCAATATTAAATTGAGAATGACATTTCTTACATAGCCGTGAAGCTCTATCCTTTTTTTCATAACGACCTGTCTCGATATAAAGAATATGAGCTGATAGTCTTAATTTCGTTAGAATAATTCTATTTTTGAAAGATAAATACTTGGTCAAATAATGTTGTAAAACTATGTCATGAACTAAATGCCTGTATACACTTAGAAGAACTTTCCGAAATGTGAAATAGCTCTTGTCGTGCACTATCAAAAATTCTTTGTTTAATCAAAGGTAAAACGTAGGAACACTGTACACAATACCAGTAGGCCTTCCCTCTTTTAAGTCCATCTATGGCTTTACCGATTTCATGAGCAGTTATCGCAGTTCCTTGAAGTGGCTGTAAAAATCTGACATCGATGTTGTTGATTATGTAACTTTTCGACGAGAACTTCTTGTAAAAATATTTATGGTTGTGTTTCCATAAGTGTTCCATAATATCTCCTTCTACCGTCCTGTAATTTCTCTTAAACTTTGCCTCGGCTACTTTATATTCCCTCTTCTTCTTTACTAAATCTTCAGGATTCTGTTGTGATTTGGTTTTGTTAAAAGAATGTAAACTGGACAAATAACATCTTCTCAAGTGGTGAAGTTCATCATCAAACCAGGGTCCGTATTCATGAAAACGTTCTCATGCTCAAGCATGGATTCTGTGCTCAAGCCAGCTTTCGTGAAACTCACCTGAATCATGTCGGAGAGTCAAAAAGTCATTGTAAATGTTGAAAACAGCTTTCGACTGCATGCCTCTTTAACTTTTTACCAAAACTTTGACAAAATTAGCTTGTTTAAATAATTTATAGCCATAAAAAGAAATAAGGATTGAGCACAAAATACATGCTTGAGCATGAGAACGGTTTCATGAATACGGGCCCAGGGCTTGTTTTCTTTCGGAACATGTGACGTGGGCCGGATGTTATTGTCTGGTAATCAGAACTCTCCCGATCCCAACTACAATTTTTAGCCCTTTCGTTCTCTTAGGAGCACTTCTCAGATTTAATAATTGTAGTCACAGTCTCAAACACCAAAGAGTTCCTTTACCGGACTTTCCCAATACATTTGTCAGAAATGCATTCAATCCTAACATCTTAGTACACAATGATGCATAGGACTATAGAAACAGTTGCCGCCAAAGTTTTTATATGCTTGCACTTGGTGGGGGTATATTGGTATGGTTTTGTCCGTCTGTCTGTCAAAGTTTGGTATTTCCAACACTTTTCACGAGAACTATTTGAAGAATGTTGATGAAAGATCTGAAACTGAGTCAATTTTGAGATTAATTCAAAATGTTGTAACAGAGTTATGGCCCTTTAACAAGAAATACAAGATAGATTTGATCAGAAAAACAAAACTGACATTATTATTAGAGACCTTCTCTCAACTATTTCATTTTCAAGAAAACTTCATAGAACTAAGATTAAATACATAAAAGAAAGTTAAAATAAGAAAGGAAAAGATCCATCTTTCTAAGAATGAATGAAAAATCATCAATGGTGGGCACCAAGATCCCTCTGGGATCTCTTGTTTTAAGCTGTAATATAAATGATCACAGGACAAAATTTCTATGAAATACAATAGCTGTACTGTATTAATTTGTGTTGTGACAGGTATGGTCTGTGGGGACTTCCCTGGCCCTGGTGCCAGTGAACGCCATGTTCTGATGAATCCAATGAAGGAATACATGCACCACTATGACCAGCATGCTCAGGACCTGTTTGGACAATTCAAAATTAAACATGGTCGTAAATACCAGTCGGTAAAGGAGCACGCTCAGCGACAACATCACTTCAGAAATAACTTAAGGTATTTATATACTTACCTTGGTACCAAATATAGGTATTTATATACTTCATTATGTACCATGTTTATCAAATATAGGGATTCAGATGAATAGGGAACAACATTTAAACAGATTTATTAAGTCATCTGACCCAAATGGTCCGGATGGCCTATAGCCAACGTGCTTCGTCCTTTGCCGTGTTGTCCCTGGTGTGTTACATTGTCCTTCTTTTACATAACTGAAAGACCTAGGATGCTGATATTATGCATGTAGCATGCTGGGACGAAGGGCTACTAAATTTGTCAAAATAAATGACCTTGACTTACTTTCAAAAAGACAGGGGTCAAATGTCTTAAAATCTTCAACTAAAAGCAACTTCTCAATAACCAAAAGGCCCAGAGTTCCGATATAAGGTCTGTAGAATGTTTGGTTGAAGAGCTATCAAGTTTGTTTAAATGATTGACCTTGACCAACTTTCAAGGTCTTGTGCATCAAATGTGATAAAAGTCTTCAATAAGCTTCTTCTCGCTAACTGAAAGGACCATGGTACTGACATTTGACCTGTAGCATGCTTAAATAAAAGGCAACAAACTTTGTTTAAATGATTGACCTTTATCTAGTTTCAAGGTCAAAGGGGTCAAATGTCTTAGATATTCAGGAAACCTCTTTTCAATAACCAGAAGGCCTGGGCTAGTGCTATTTGGCATGTAGCATACCTGTATGAAGGGCTTCCAAGTTTGCTTCAGTGATTGACCTTGACCTACTATCAAGGCAACAAGGGTCTAATGTCTCAAAATCTTTGAAAACACTTCTTCTCAGTAACTCAAGGTCCCAAGGTACTGATATTTTGCTGGTAGCATGCTAAGATGAAGGGATACTAAGTTTGTCCATTGACCCTCTAGATCTAACAAGGGCACAGTGGTCAAATACAGTATCTTTAAACAACTTTTCAATTACCAACAAAAAATATATAGATATAGATTAATGAGAATAGAGTTGCAAGTCATATAAAGTGATTTTCTGTGGGTACTTGCAGTTCCCAAATTGATATACATGTACCTCACAAAATGGTGTTTTGTTGAGAACCTGTGAAATTTGGGGCTAACGGAAATATCTGATACCACAGTGACCAATGGCACAGACCATTACAAAGGGGTTCAATCATCCTGTCTGTTTTGTACTTTCGACAGAAGTTTTTCTTGTTGTAAATTGTTTTGCTGTAATGAAGAATTAACAAAAGTTTAATATTGCTATGCTTTTATTATCTTTAGATTCATCCATTCCAAGAACAGGGCTGGCCTGTCTTACTCGCTAGCAGTCAATAACTTGGCAGACAAATCTGTAGAAGAACTAACATTGTTGAATGGATTCAGACGAACTCCAGGTCACCACGGAGGGCTTCCCTTTGACAAAACCAAGTATAACGAGAAGGACACTCCTGTAAACTGGGACTGGGGGCTCTATGGTAAGTACTTACACTGCTATATACTGGGACTGGGGGCTCTATGGTAAGTACTTACACTGCTGTATACTGGGACTGGGGGCTCTATGGTAAGTACTTACACTGCTGTTTACTGGGACTGGGGGCTCTATGGTAAGTACTTACACTGCTGTTTACTGGGACTGGGGGCTCTATGGTAAGTACTTACACTACTGTATACTGGGACTGGGGGCTCTATGGTAGGTACTTACAACACTGTATACTGGGACTGGAGGCTCTATGGTACGTACTTACACTACTGTATACTGGGACTGGGGGCTCTATGGTAAGTACTTACACTGCTGTATACTGGGACTGGGGGCTCTATGGTAAGTACTTACACTGCTCTATACCGGGACTGGGGGCTCTATGGTAAGTACTTACACTGCTGTATACTGGGACTGGGGGCTCTATGGTAAGTACTTACACTGCTGTATACTGGGACTGGGGGCTCTATGGTAAGTACTTACACGGTTGTATACTGGGACTGGGGACTCTATGGTAAGTACTTACACTGCTGTATACTGGGACTAGAGGCTCTATGGTAGGTACTTACACTGTTGTATACTGTTGTATACTGGGACTAGAGGCTCTATGGTAAGTACTTACACTGCTGTATACTGGGACTGGGGGCTCTATGGTAAGTACTTACACTGCTGTATACTGGGACTGGAGGCTCTATGGTAGGTACTTACACTGTTGTATACTGGGACTGGAGGCTCTATGGTAAGTACTTACACTGCTGTATACTGGGACTGGGGGCTCTATGGTAAGTACTTACACTTCTGTATACTGGGACTGGGGGCTCTATGGTAAGTACTTACGCTGCTGTATACTGGGACTTCGGGCTCTATGGTAGGTACTTACACTGCTGTATACTGGGACTGGGGGCTCTATGGTAAGTACTTACACTGCTGTATACTGGGACTGGGGGCTCTATGGTAAGTACTTACACTACTGTATACTGGGACTGGGGGCTCTATGGTAGGTACTTACACTGCTGTATACTGGGACTGGGGGCTCTATGGTAAGTACTTACACTGTTGTATACTGGGACTGGGGGCTCTATGGTAAGTACTTACACTGTTTTATACTGGGACTGGGGGCTCTATGGTAGGTACTTACACTGTTGTATACTGGGACTGGGGGCTCTATGGTAAGTACTTACACTGTTTTATACTGGGACTGGGGGCTCTATGGTAGGTACTTACACTGCTGTATACTGGGACTGGGGTTTCTATGATAAGTACTTACACTGCTGTATACTGGGACTAGGGTTTCTATGGTAAGTACTTACACTGCTGTATACTGGGACTGGGGGCTCTATGGTAAGTACTTACACTGCTGTATACTGGGACTGGGGGCTCTATGGTAAGTACTTACACTGCTGTATACTGGGACTGGGGGCTCTATGGTAAGTACTTACACTGCTGTATACTGGGACTGGGGGCTCTATGGTAGGTACTTACACTGCTCTATACTGGGACTAGGGTTTCTATGGTAAGTACTTGCACTGCTGTATACTGGGACTGGGGGCTCTATGGTAGGTACTTACACTGCTGTATACTGGGACTGGGGTTTCTATGGTAAGTACTTACACTGCTGTATACTGGGACTGGGGTTTCTATGGTAAGTACTTACACTGCTGTATACTGGGACTGGGGGCTCTATGGTAAGTACTTACACTGTTGTATACTGGGACTGGGGGCTCTATGGTAGGTACTTACACTGCTGTATACTGGGACTGGGGTTTCTATGATAAGTACTTACACTGCTGTATACTGGGACTAGGGTTTCTATGGTAAGTACTTACACTGCTGTATACTGGGACTGGGGGCTCTATGGTAAGTACTTACACTGCTGTATACTGGGACTGGGGGCTCTATGGTAAGTACTTACACTGCTGTATACTGGGACTGGGGGCTCTATGGTAGGTACTTACACTGCTCTATACTGGGACTAGGGTTTCTATGGTAAGTACTTGCACTGCTGTATACTGGGACTGGGGGCTCTATGGTAGGTACTTACACTGCTGTATACTGGGACTGGGGTTTCTATGGTAAGTACTTACACTGCTGTATACTGGGACTGGGGTTTCTATGGTAAGTACTTACACTGCTGTATACTGGGACTGGGGGCTCTATGGTAAGTACTTACACTGTTGTATACTGGGACTGGGGGCTCTATGGTAAGTACTTTTTTATACCACCCGCAACGAAGTAAGGGGTGGTATACTGTCCGTCTGAAGATGCACTTTGTCCGGCTATGGATTTGCTCAGTTTTTAGCTCACCTTGCGCAACCCTTTGGGGGAGGGGAACAGATTTTGTTTAAATGATGCTTCTGACCCTTCTGGGGCCCGAGGGGTGGTGCCCAATAGGGGAAATAGAGGAAAAGACTTTAAAAAACCCTACTAGTCATAAAGTATAGAATATATTTGAACCAAATTTGGTCAGAAACATCCTTTATGATGTGCAATTCTGAAAAATTGTCTCACAGCAAGCTATCCTCAAAGAGAACAGTACAATAGTCAAATAACAACCAGTAAGTCCAATGTGATTGATATTGGCCGTTTATTACAAAAAACGACATAAAGTAAAAACATGTATACAATACATGCCACATCACACTGACTTAAAAGTACATGTATTAATTATGCAATAATGGAGGAAAAGCCTTTTCAATCCCTAATAGCCATTAAATGCTGAATGATTTCGATTCAAATTTGGTCAGAAACATCCTTTGGGGAAAGGAAACAGATTTTGTATAAATGGTGCTTCTGACCCCCCTGGAGCCAGAGGGGCTTGGCCAGATAGGGGAAATAGAAAAAAAAAACCTTTTAAATCCCTATTAGTCATAAACCACAGAATAGATTTGAACCAAGTTTGAAACATCTTTTGGAGGATTGGAGGAGGAGAACAGATTTTGTATAAATGGTGACTCCAGCCCCCCTGGGGCAGGTGGGGCAAATACGGGGAATGCAAGAAAAGCCTTTTAATCACTGCTTGTTTGACTTGGTTTTGGTTGTGATCCCCACCCTATAACAATATATACATCATTGCTTGGCATAAAGAGTTGATCACAATCCTGATATAGATTTGATCCCAGGATCTACCATACCCTTGAAGATTTCCTAACCAAATACTAAACATTTGCTTAGCATAAAGAGACAAATGCTCTAATGATATTAGCATTGATGTCAGGGTCTGGTCACAGCCCTAAGGGACCCAGTTTCTCAGTTGAACTTGAAAACAGTTGAGACCCATTAACCAAACATTAACGTATACAGATATGCCTCAAGGATTGGTCTAAGGTCTAACCCTGTCCATTGGATCTTTTTGAAAAATGTTTTACCATAATTAGGTAGATACCAATGTATCCAGGTGAGCGATACAGGCCCTCTGGGCCTCTTATTAAAGGATCTTTTGAAAATTTTGTTAAAACAGACAGTACAATTATAAAGATGTGCCCCCTTAAGTTAATTTGCATTTCCAACCATTTACAGGGAGTTATTCCCCTTTTATGCAAAAATCAGTTTTCAACAGATCTTTATGGATCTAGACAGTACAGTATGAAAATGTGCTCCCTGAAGTAAATTTGAAATTTCGACCCTTTACAGAGAGTTATTCCTCTTTTATGTCAAAAATGCAAACAATGTTGTCGGGCTATGCATTCGCTTAGTTTTCAATGGATCTTCTTAAAATTTTATTGGAATAGACAGTACAATATGAAGATGTGTCCCCTGAAATAACTTTGAATTTTAGACCCTTGAAGAGTTATCCCCCTTTTTATATAAAAAGTTAACATAATTTTGTCTGTCTTTGCATTCACACAGTTTTCAATGGATCTTTTTGAAATGTTGTTGGAATAGCCTGTACAATATACAGATGTGCCCCTGAAGTGACTTAATATTTTCAAACCTTTTCAGAGAGTTGTCCCCCTTTTATATAAAAGATGAACAAAATCTTTCCAGATATGTATTGCCTCAGTTTTGAACAACAGACCTTTTTTAAATTTTGTTGGAATAGACTGTACAATATGAACATGTGCCCGCCGAAGTAACTTTGCATTTCCGACCCTTTACAGAGAGTTATGCCCCTTCTTTGTAAAAATGAACACAATTTTTCAACAGATCTTCTTAAGATTGTGTGGGAATAGCAGTACAATATGGCGATATGCTCCCTGAAGTGACTTTACATTTCAACCCTTTGCATAGGGTTATCCTCCCTTTATATAAAGACATGAACAAAAAGTTGTCCTGCTATACATTTGCTCAGTTTATAATGGATATTTTAATAGGCAGTTCAAAAGGGAGATATATACTTAATGAAATTACTTTGTATTTTTTACCCTTTACAAACAGTAATTCCCCTTTAAATGAGCACATTTTTATCTTGCCATTCAATTTCTCAGTTTTTTTTTTTTTGTTAGTGGAAAGGGTAAGTTCAATATGGAGTTATCCCCCTGAAGTAATTTTGCATTTTGACCCCTTTTGAAATAGTTATGCAACTTTTATTTTTCATTGCATGGGGGTAGTGGAGGTATTAGTCAGCCATCCTGGCGAAAGTTCTAGTTTTTAAAGGTTTTCTTTTGAATATATTAAAGTGTTGTGTGCTTGATAGGTGCTGTCACACCCGTGAAGGACCAGGCTGTGTGTGGGTCGTGCTGGAGCTTCGGTACTACCGGTACCATTGAGGGCGCTTACTTCCTCAAGGTGTGCAAGACAAGATTCAGAAACAAAAATATGTCTGTCAAAATAAGGGTTTATTATCTTCCCCAAACATCATCCGAGTCACCTACCAGACCTTGTTCAGCAATAAGTATTGGGAAAATTCTTTATTGTTATCTTGATTCTTTCTTTTCTTTTTTCACTGATTTGGTCCAAGGTAAGACCTTGTTTGATATCCAGGGTAACGTAAGACCTTGTATGATATCCAGGGTAATGTAAGACCTTGTATGATATCCAGAGTAATGTAAGACCTTGTTTGATATCCAGCGTAATGTAAGACCTTGTATGATGTCCAGGGTGATGTAAGACCTCGTTTAATATCCAGGGTAACGTAAGACCTTGTTTGATATCTAGGGTAATGTAAGACCTTGTTTGATATCCAGGGTAACGTAAGACCTTGTATGATGTCCAGAGTAATGTAAGACCTTGTATGATATCCAGCATAATGTAAGACCTTGTTTGATATCCAGAGTAATGTAAGACCTTGTATGATATCCAGCATAATGTAAGACCTTGTTTGATATCCAGCGTAATGTAAGACCTTGTTTGATATCCAGGGTAATGTAAGACCTTGTTTGATATCCAGCGTAATGTAAGACCTTGTTTGATATCCAGCGTAATGTAAGACTTTGTTTAATATCCAGCATAATGTAAGACCTTGTATGATGTCCAGAGTAATGTAAGACCTTGTTTGATATCCAGCGTAATGTAAGACCTTGTTTGATATCTAGGGTAACGTCAGACCTTGTTTGATATCCAGCGTAATGTAAGACCTCGTTTAATATCCAGGGTAACGTAAGACCTTGTTTGATATCCAGGGTAATGTAAGACCTTGTTTGATATCTAGGGTAACGTCAGACCTTGTTTGATATCCAGGGTAATGTAAGACCTTGTTGGATATCTAGGGTAACATAAGACCTCGTTTGATGTCTAGGGTAGCGTCAGACCTTGTTTGATGTCTAAAGTAACGTAAGACCTTGTTTGATATCCAGGGTAATGTAAGACCTTGTTTGATATCCAGGGTAATGTAAGACCTTGTTTGATATCCAGGGTGATGTAAGACCTTGTTTGATATCTAGGTTAGCGTCAGACCTTGTTTGATGTCTAGAGTAATGTAAGACCTTGTTTGATATCCAGGGTAATGTAAGACATGTTTTATTTTCACATGTTTAACTCCCCACATATTTTATTCCCACAAGTTTAACTCTCCACATATTTTATTCCCACATGTTTAACTCCCCACATGTTTAACTACCCATGTGTTTTACTCCCCACATGTTTTACTCCCCACATCTTATACTCCCATCTTGTTTAACTCCCCACATATTTTACTCCCCATATGTTTAACTCCCCACATCTTATAATCCCCACATGTTTAACTCCCCACATGTTTTACTCCCCACATGTTTTACTCCCCACATGTTTAACTCCCCACATATTTTACTCCCCACATGTTTAACTCCCCACATGTTTAACTCCCCACATGTTTTACTACCCACATGTTTGACCCCCACATCTTATACTCCCCACTTGTTTAACTCCCCACATGTTTAACTCCACACATCTTATAATCCCCACATGTTTAACTCCACACATCTTATAATCCCCACATGTTTAACTCCCCACATGTTTTACTCCCCACAAATTTAATCCCCACATCTTATACTCCCCACATGTTTAACTCCCCACATATTTAACTCCCCACATTTTATACTCCCCACATATTTACCTCCCCACATTTTATCCTCCCCACATGTTTAACTCCCCACATCTTATCCTCCCCACATGTTTTACTCCCCACATGTTTTACTCCCCACATGTTTTACTCCCCACATACTTTATTCCCCACATGTTTTACTCCCCACATGTTTTACTCCCCACATACTTTATTCCCCACATGTTTTACTCCCCACATGATTTATTCCCCACATGTTTTACTCCCCACATACTTTATTCCCCACATGTTTTACTCCCCACATGATTTATTCCCCACATGTTTTTCTCCCCACATACTTTATTCCCCACATGTTTTACTCCCCACATGTTTTACTCCCCACATGTTTTACTCCCCACATATTTGACTCCCCACATCTTATTATCCCCACATGTTTTACTCCCCACATGTTTTACTCCCCACATGATTTATTCCCCACATGTTTAACTCCCCACATGTTTAACTCCCCTCATATTTTACTCCCCACATGTTTTACTCCCCACATATTTTATTCCCCACATGTTTAACTCCCCACATGTTTAACTCCCAACTTGTTTAACTCCCCACATGTTTTACTCCCCACATATTTTATTCCCCACATGTTTAACTCCCCACATGTTTAACTCCCAACTTGCTTAACTCCCCACATATTTTACTCCCCACATGTTTTACTCCCCACATATTTTACTCCCCACATGTTTAACTCCCCACATGTTTTACTCCCCACATGTTTTACTCCCCACATGTTTAACTCCCCTCATATTTTACTCCCCACATTTTATACTCCCCACATATTTTACTCCCCACATGTTTTTCTCCCCACATACTTTATTCCCCACATGTTTTACTCCCCACATGTTTTACTCCCCACATGTTTTACTCCCCACATATTTGACTCCCCACATCTAATTATCCCCACATGTTTTACTCCCCACATGATTTATTCCCCACATGTTTAACTCCCCACATGTTTAACTCCCCTCATATTTTACTCCCCACATGTTTTACTCCCCACATATTTTATTCCCCACATGTTTAACTCCCCACATGTTTAACTCCCAACTTGTTTAACTCCCCACATGTTTTACTCCCCACATATTTTATTCCCCACATGTTTAACTCCCCACATGTTTAACTCCCAACTTGCTTAACTCCCCACATATTTTACTCCCCACATGTTTTACTCCCCACATATTTTACTCCCCACATGTTTAACTCCCCACATGTTTTACTCCCCACATGTTTAACTCCCCACATATTTAACTCCCCACATGTTTTACTCCCCACATGATTTATTCCCCACATGTTTAACTCCCCACATGTTTAACTCCCCTCATATTTTACTCCCCACATGTTTTACTCCCCACATATTTTATTCCCCACATGTTTAACTCCCCACATGTTTAACTCCCAACTTGTTTAACTCCCCACATGTTTTACTCCCCACATATTTTATTCCCCACATGTTTAACTCCCCACATGTTTAACTCCCAACTTGCTTAACTCCCCACATATTTTACTCCCCACATGTTTTACTCCCCACATATTTTACTCCCCACATGTTTAACTCCCCACATGTTTTACTCCCCACATGTTTAACTCCCCACATATTGAACTCCCCACATGTTTTACTCCCCACATGATTTATTCCCCACATGTTTAACTCCCCACATGTTTAACTCCCCTCATATTTTACTCCCCACATGTTTTACTCCCCACATATTTTATTCCCCACATGTTTAACTCCCCACATGTTTAACTCCCAACTTGTTTAACTCCCCACATGTTTTACTCCCCACATATTTTATTCCCCACATGTTTAACTCCCCACATGTTTAACTCCCAACTTGCTTAACTCCCCACATATTTTACTCCCCACATGTTTTACTCCCCACATATTTTACTCCCCACATGTTTAACTCCCCACATGTTTTACTCCCCACATGTTTAACTCCCCACATGTTTAACTCCCCACATGTTTAACTCCCAATATGTTTAACTCCCCACATGTTTAACTCCCAACTTGCTTAACTCCCCACATGTTTTACTCCCCACATATTTTACTCCCCACATGTTTAACTCCTCACATATTTTACTCCAAACATCTTATACTCCCCACATGTTTAACTCCCCACATGTTTTAATTCCCACATATTTTATTCCCCACATATTTTACTCCCCACATGTTTAACTCCCCACATATTTTATTCCCCACATATTTTACTCCCCAGATATTTTACTCCCCACATATTTTACTCCCCACATGTTTAACTCCTCACATATTTTACTCCAAACATCTTATAGTCCCCCATCTTATACTCCCCACATGTTTAACTCCCCACATGTTTTAATTCCCACATATTTTATTCCCCACATATTTTACTCCCCACATGTTTAACTCCCCACATATTTTATTCCCCACATATTTTACTCCCCACATATTTTACTCCCCACATATTTTACTCCCCACATGTTTAACTCCTCACATATTTTACTCCAAACATCTTATAGTCCCCCATCTTATACTCCCCACATGTTTAACTCCCCACATGTTTTAATTCCCACATATTTTATTCCCCACATATTTTATTCCCCACATATTTAACTTCCCACATCTTATACTCCCCACATGTTTAACTCCCCACATATTTTACTCCCCACATCTTATTATCCCCACATGTTTTACTCCCCACATGTTTTACTCCCCACATGATTTATTCCCCACATGTTTAACTCCCCACATGTTTAACTCCCCTCATATTTTACTCCCCACATGTTTTACTCCCCACATATTTTATTCCCCACATGTTTAACTCCCCACATGTTTAACTCCCAACTTGTTTAACTCCCCACATGTTTTACTCCCCACATATTTTATTCCCCACATGTTTAACTCCCCACATGTTTAACTCCCAACTTGCTTAACTCCCCACATATTTTACTCCCCACATGTTTTACTCCCCACATATTTTACTCCCCACATGTTTAACTCCCCACATGTTTTACTCCCCACATGTTTTACTCCCCACATGTTTAACTCCCCTCATATTTTACTCCCCACATTTTATACTCCCCACATATTTTACTCCCCACATGTTTTTCTCCCCACATACTTTATTCCCCACATGTTTTACTCCCCACATGTTTTACTCCCCACATGTTTTACTCCCCACATATTTGACTCCCCACATCTAATTATCCCCACATGTTTTACTCCCCACATGATTTATTCCCCACATGTTTAACTCCCCACATGTTTAACTCCCCTCATATTTTACTCCCCACATGTTTTACTCCCCACATATTTTATTCCCCACATGTTTAACTCCCCACATGTTTAACTCCCAACTTGTTTAACTCCCCACATGTTTTACTCCCCACATATTTTATTCCCCACATGTTTAACTCCCCACATGTTTAACTCCCAACTTGCTTAACTCCCCACATATTTTACTCCCCACATGTTTTACTCCCCACATATTTTACTCCCCACATGTTTAACTCCCCACATGTTTTACTCCCCACATGTTTAACTCCCCACATATTTAACTCCCCACATGTTTTACTCCCCACATGATTTATTCCCCACATGTTTAACTCCCCACATGTTTAACTCCCCTCATATTTTACTCCCCACATGTTTTACTCCCCACATATTTTATTCCCCACATGTTTAACTCCCCACATGTTTAACTCCCAACTTGTTTAACTCCCCACATGTTTTACTCCCCACATATTTTATTCCCCACATGTTTAACTCCCCACATGTTTAACTCCCAACTTGCTTAACTCCCCACATGTTTTACTCCCCACATGTTTTACTCCCCACATATTTTACTCCCCACATGTTTAACTCCCCACATGTTTTACTCCCCACATGTTTAACTCCCCACATATTGAACTCCCCACATGTTTTACTCCCCACATGATTTATTCCCCACATGTTTAACTCCCCACATGTTTAACTCCCCTCATATTTTACTCCCCACATGTTTTACTCCCCACATATTTTATTCCCCACATGTTTAACTCCCCACATGTTTAACTCCCAACTTGTTTAACTCCCCACATGTTTTACTCCCCACATATTTTATTCCCCACATGTTTAACTCCCCACATGTTTAACTCCCAACTTGCTTAACTCCCCACATATTTTACTCCCCACATGTTTTACTCCCCACATATTTTACTCCCCACATGTTTAACTCCCCACATGTTTTACTCCCCACATGTTTAACTCCCCACATGTTTAACTCCCCACATGTTTAACTCCCAATATGTTTAACTCCCCACATGTTTAACTCCCAACTTGCTTAACTCCCCACATGTTTTACTCCCCACATATTTTACTCCCCACATGTTTAACTCCCCACATGTTTAACTCCTCACATATTTTACTCCAAACATCTTATACTCCCCACATGTTTAACTCCCCACATGTTTTAATTCCCACATATTTTATTCCCCACATATTTTACTCCCCACATGTTTAACTCCCCACATATTTTATTCCCCACATATTTTACTCCCCACATATTTTACTCCCCACATATTTTACTCCCCACATGTTTAACTCCTCACATATTTTACTCCAAACATCTTATAGTCCCCCATCTTATACTCCCCACATGTTTAACTCCCCACATGTTTTAATTCCCACATATTTTATTCCCCACATATTTTACTCCCCACATGTTTAACTCCCCACATATTTTATTCCCCACATATTTTACTCCCCACATATTTTACTCCCCACATATTTTACTCCCCACATGTTTAACTCCTCACATATTTTACTCCAAACATCTTATAGTCCCCCATCTTATACTCCCCACATGTTTAACTCCCCACATGTTTTAATTCCCACATATTTTATTCCCCACATATTTTATTCCCCACATATTTAACTTCCCACATCTTATACTCCCCACATGTTTAACTCCCCACATATTTTACTCCCCACATTTTATACTCCCCACATGTTTAACTCCCCACATGTTTTACTCCCCACATGTTTTTCTCCCCACATGTATAACTCCCCACATATCTTACTCCCCACGTCTTATACTCCCCACATGTTTAACTCTCCACATGTTTAACTCCCCACATGTTTAACTCCCAATATGTTTAACTCCCCACATGTTTGACTCCCCACATCTTATACTCCCCACATGTTTAACTCTCCACATGTTTAACTCCCCACATGTTTAACTCCCAATATGTTTAACTCCCCTCATATTTTACTCCCCACATCTAATACTCCCCACATGTTTAACTCTCCACATGTTGAACTCCCCACATGTTTAACTCTCCACATCTTATACTCCCCACATGTTTAACTCTCCACATGTTTAACTCCCCACATGTTTGACTCCCCACATCTGATACTCCCCACATGTTTTACTCCCCACATGTTTAACTCCCCACATATTTGACTCCCCACATCTTATACTCCTCGCATGTTTTGCTCCCCACATGTTTGACTCCCAACATCTTATACTCCCCACATGTTTAACTCCCCACACTTTACTCCCCATCTAGAGAATTCACAGCTTGTAGACATTATCTGCTTCTGTGATCACAAAACATGCAGGCCATGACCTGTTTCTGTTGGTGTTGCATGTCAGACGGGCCACCTGGTGCGACTTTCACAGCAAGATCTGATGGACTGTTCGTGGGGCGAGGGCAACAATGCGTGTGATGGTGGAGAGGACTTCAGGTCCTACAACTGGATCATGAAGAATGGCGGTCTGACAAGTGAGGACATGTATGGCCCCTATATGGCTCAGGTATACATCTTTTACTGGCTCCATATCCGTAACATAGCAACTGACAACTTCGAGATAAAATGGTTTATTGAGTCATTTCGCCAATCGTCATGGAATAGCAATTTTTTACCAATTTTAATTGATGTATTATTGTTTCTTGTGTTTCTGTTCCCAGGCAGAAAAATATTTGTTTTGCCAAATGTTTGCCATCTCACACTTGAAAACATATTCTAATGACTTAATATATGGAAGTTTTGGACAAAAAAACTTATAAACGGTATGTGTTTAGAGTTACAAGCTAAGAATTTTATTGGGTCAGTAGGTAGGAAAGCTATTTATTTTTTTATTTTATTTTACTTATTTTTGCGATTTTAGGACCTTTAGGTTTTTAGGATGACCTATAGCCATTGTGCATCGTGCTGATATTATGCATGTGGTATGCTGGGATGAAGGGCTAACAAGTTAGTTAAAATCAAAAACCTTGACTCACTTTCAAGGACACAGGGGTCAAATATGTTAAAATCTTTCAGCAACTTCTTCTCAATAACAGAAAGGCCCAGGTTAAAATCAAAAACCTTGACTCACTTTCAAGGACACAGGGGTCAAATATGTTAAAATCTTTCAGCAACTTCTTCTCAAAAACAGAAAGGCCAAGGGTACTAATATTTGGCCTGTAGCATGCATGGATGAAGGGCTACCAAGTTAGTTGAAGTGAATGACCTTGATCTGCTTTCAAGATCACAGGGGTCAAATATGTTAAAATCTTTAAGCAATTTCTTTTCAATAACTGAATGGCCCAGGGTACTGATATTTTGATTGGAGCATGCTAGGATGAAGGTCAACATGTACCAAGTTTGTTCCATTGAATAATCTTGACCTACTTTCAGGGTCACAGGGGTCAACTATATTAGAATCTTCAAGAAACTTCTTCTCAATAACCAAAACGCCCAAGGAACTGATAGTTTGCCTGTAGTATGCTGGGATGAAGGGCTACCAAGTTGTTTAAATGAATTATCTTGACCCACTTTCAAGTTAACAGGGGTCAAATATGTAAAATTCTTCAATAAACTTCTCAATAACCAAAAGGCCCAATGAACTGATATTTGGCCTGTAGTATGCTGAGATGAAGGGCTACCAGGGGTCAAATATGTTAAAATCTTCAAACAATTTCTTCTGTATAATCGAATGGCCCAGAGGACCCACTTGTAAGGTCACAAGGGTCAGATGTTATTAAATCTTCCAACAACTTCTTCTCCGTAACCTTAGGGTTCAAAGCACTGATTTTTGGCTGTAGTATGCTGGGATGAAGAGCTACAAGTTTGTTCAAATAAATGACCTTAACCCACTTTCAAGGTCACAGAGATCAAATGTTATAAAAATCTAAAAGGAATTTCTTCTCAATACCCAAAAAGCCCAGGGTACCGATATTTGGCCTGTAGCATGCATAAATGAAGTGCTTTGACCTACTCTAAAGGTAACACTGGGTTCAGATATGTTAATACATAACCAACTATAATTACATATTGCCAGATGACTGTTAAGGCCGGTTGGGCCTCTTGTTTATTATATTTTACTTATTTTTGTGGGGTATTATTCGGAATAAAAACTCATGTTTTTAGGAAAAGCAGACGTTGTAAAGGTGTTTTTTTCCTAATATGGTACATTCATCTTTATATCATGTTGCATTTGTCAGACAAAAACATAATATTAACAGGAATGTGACATTAAGAAAAATATGTTTTTCCACTAAATCTAGTGCATTTCCAATCTCCATAACTAAAAGCAAGCTATTCAATATACCTATGAAGATGTTTCAATATATTAATAACATCATTTCAATTTAAAATCAATTTTTGGGTTATTTTTTATGCAATATTTTGTACAGCATCCATCCTCCGTTCATCGTCGATCGTCCGTCCTTAAGCAATTCTTGTTTTTTGTTATTTCTTCAGAAGTACTGGATGGATCATTCTCAAATGCATATGTATGTTCCTTTTGGTGCTTAGTTGTGGCATGGTCCATTTTCGGACAAACCCGATAAACAATATGGCCGACAGCTTTACTCTCTAGTTTATACCAATATTCGATATTCACCTTGCTGAGACTGAAGTGTCCAGTTTTTAGCAATATTCCATATTCACCTTGCTGAGACTGAAGTGTCAAGTTCATAACGATATTCCCTGAATGCACTTTTTCCTACTCGAGAGTAAAACAAGCAAGAGTAAGCAAAAACTAGACTTGGGATGGATGTTTAAAGTGATAAGCATGCTTATATACTCTTTCAGGATAGTACCTGTCATGCAAAGGATGTAACGCCTGTTGTGACATTGAAGAACTATGTCAATGTCACCAAAGGTGACCTTCAAGCCCTCAAGTTCGCCATCGCCCACCAAGGACCTGTGTCTGTCGCCATTGACGCCTCACACAAGTCTCTGTCCTTCTACGCCAATGGAATCTACTACGAGCCAGATTGTGGTAAGCAATCACAAAATACAAGCTGTTTCATCTAGCTAAAAGATGTTTTATTCAAAATAATAATAATAAAAACTAGAATTATGTCGGTATGTTTATTTATTTATCAGCTTCGTCACAAAAGCTGAATTCTTGTTGAAAGACGTGTTTCTAAATTGACTTAATTTCGTTAATGCATACATGAAACATGATACATAGTTACTAGAAGTGTGTTAAAAGAAAGCAAATCCTTGTTTTGCTTAACTATCAGTAACAGTTAGATCTAGATCTAGATTGTCCACGCCCCCGAGAGCGGCTCAAAAATAAATAAATGAAGAATACAAAATACATGTGGGTTCATAATCTGGTTATACATGTATAATTATATATACATAAATTATAACTGAATATCAACATCAATAAATTACTCCGATACCTTCAATATTTTGAACATTTTATGGAGGCGTCATGCGTCCATCTTGGATTTGTGAGTAATAGTTTGTTATAGCTATTTCTTTACAAGTACTAGATGGAACATTAATTCTCAAATTTCATAGGTACGTTCCCCTTGGTGCTTAGTTGTGCATGGTCCATTTTTGGACAGATCCAATAAACAATATGGCTGACAGGTTTGATGATAGTTTGTGATAGCTATTTCTTGAGATTTACTTGAGGGATCCTTTCCAAATTCAATAAGCATGTTCTTTTCGTTCCCTAGTACATATACTTGAGCATGGTCTAATATTTTGACTGCTTCAGGGAAAAATATGGCTGTCAGACGACCATCTTGTATGTTGACTATGAAAGTATATTATGGTTATATTTTAAGAAATACAAGGTGAATTTGGAACTGATCATAAAAACAAAACTCCTGACAAGAGACCTTTCAAGTTTTATTGAATTTCAAGGGAAATTCATAGAACTAAGATGAAGTACATTAATGAAGGTTAAAATAAGAAGGGAAAAGATTCATCTTTCTAAGAATGAATGAAAAATCATCAATGGCGGGCACCAAGATCCCTCTGGGATCTCTTGTTTACTGAACATTTTGTTATGACATTATGAAGCAAACTTGTTCAGAATTAAACCAGGAGTCACCTTACCAAAATTCAAAGTCACCAGGTCAAAGGTCAAATCACAAGGTCAAGGTCAAATTTTGTATTTTTTCAACTGACAGATACACAAGGTCAAAAAATATTGCCAAAATTCAGGGTCAATTTTTTTCACTTCTTCACTGATGAACATTTTGTAATCGAATTATGAAGCAAAGTTAGTCAGAATTAAATAAAGAGTTTAACTGACCAAAAAATTTTTTTCAGCTATACACATTTTGTTATGACATTATGAAGCAAAGTTGATCAGAATTTAACAAGAAGGCAACTGACCGAATGTCAGGTCAAGGTCAAATATTGTACCTTTTCACTTACTGGTATTAAATATGTTGTTGTAACACTCTGAAGCATTATAAGTTAAACAGAATGAAACAAGGTGTCAAGTGAGCAAAATTCAAGTTCATCAGGTCAAAGGTCAAGGTCAAACATTGTATTGTTTCCACAGATGAATTTTGTTTATTATGACATAATGAAACAAATTTATTGGAATAAAATAGTAGTCAAATGATCAAACACCAAAGTCACAATTTGTAACTTCTCACATTATTTGACAAAGAGTTAATTGATCAAATATCAGCCTTGTTAGGTTTAACCATTAGGGGAGATCAATAGCCACATGGCAGGGCCCTTGCTGACCTGTCAGTGTTCTTGTTTGTATTGAAACTGGGACTGTATTCTTCATTTTTTTTTATTATTATTATTTTGAACACGCTTTACCGAAAATTGTTTACCGTGGCTACCTGACATTTGTACTTCCGGTTCTATTTTTATATGAGCAATCACATGATTTTTTTTTTCGAATCATGTGACCACTATCTTGCTCCCCGTTCCGTTCCGATTCGTAAGAAAACATAAGAAATGTTTTTTTTAACATAGAAAACGATGATAAAAATATAACTATGGTACTGATGTGCTAAGTAATAAATCTTGATATTAAATAGATAATGTAATCTTTTTGATAGTCTAAACTGTTAAGCTAAAAAAAATTATCAGCCGAGCACCAAATTTAGCGAAAAATGCTGTTTTAAGGTACTTTCCAGTTAATTGACACAACTGAGACCCTGATTTTCCTTCTTAGAATAACATTTGCCTTCAGAAAATGTACTTTATTTAGAAATTGGTCCAAACACAAGCTAATTATTATTATTATGCAAGTTTATGTTTTAAAGGCCCAATATACGTAACTTTCGGCAAAACTTGAAGCGAAAATCAAGCCTAATAACTTATTGTATTTATAGATTTAGTTAAGATTAGCTGATATAAGCAATATTCAAAATGAATTCTTACGCGGTTACCGGTACAGCAGTAGTTGAAACTCGGTATTTGTAAACATGCGTCCATTTTGAACCGTCCATTTTGAACCGTCTTCTACCTTCGGTTTGTTGTTGAAGGTTGACGCTCAGGTTTACTTCGTTTTAGGCTTATTTTTGCATTGTTATTAACTGGATTTCTTTTTGTCAGAATATTTCAGAATCATGAAAAAATGCCTGAAGTTTCATATTTTGGGCCTTTAATAAAACATCTTTTAGCTAAATGAAACAGCCTTTTTTTTTTGCTTTAAAATTAGGCAAGACGGTGAATGACTCGGGCTTCATAGTATCACTCTTTTGCCCTTATTTAACTTACTTATATAGTTCATAAGATATTGATCAGAACTGTTATGTAAAATACTCTATATTAGTGTGCTTTAATGTGGAGTATTTGCCCTTATTAAACTTACTTATATAGTTCATAAGATATTGATCAGAACTGTTATGTAAAATACTCTATATTGGTGTGCTTTAATGTGGAGTATTTGCCCTTATTAAACTTACTTATATAGTTCATAAGATATTGATGAGAACTGTTATGTAAAATACTCTATATTGGTGTGCTTTAATGTGGAGTATCTGCTGATATGACGCCAATGGACATCGGATGTGGAGTATATATTCATTTGTAGGCCTTTGTTTCTTGTTTACTACGTGATTTGTTTCAATTGTAAATATGACAGGTTTTCTTTCTTACTTCTATTACAATGTTTTCATGGTCAATGGTAACACTGTGAATGTGGGTTTCCATAGTAACAGTTTTTCGTGTTTCAGGTAACACTGACGATGCGCTGGACCATGCTGTCCTGGCTGTGGGGTATGGAACCATTGGTGGTCAGGACTACTGGCTGATAAAGAACTCCTGGTCCACGCACTGGGGTAACGATGGCTACGTTCTCATGTCGCAGAAAGACAACAACTGTGGGGTCGCTACTGCTGCCACCTACGTCCTGCTATAGAGTGCCACCTACGTCCTGCGATAGAGTGTCACCTACGTCCTTCTGTACAACGCCACATTGTCTGTAGAATGTAACATTTACCATTTTTTGATGCAGCCATAACTCATTGTAAATCAACCAAACAGTTGTACTGAGTCATAGTAGACACTGGTTCACTGAAAACTTGGATATTACTGTAAATCACTTTGATTTTGCTAATATTTCATTTTGCGAACTTACATTTTCAGACATATTCATGAATACATAATTTCCCTAACGTCTATCTAAAAGTGATGATGACGATAGAAGGGCACCTCTAGAGATAGAAATAATTGCAAGTTTTTTAATTTGGGATTGAATCTTTTTGCGAATAAACACGAGAATAAATACCTTGTGAAATAAAAGTGATTTACAGTACTCACTTGGCTTACCAGTATCTCTATGGAAACTTTCAAATCTGCTCTGTCAGTGAGTCTGGTCTGCTCAGTGGTACTGGAGTAATACTCGTAGCTTGTCCAGTCCACAGTGAAATCATAAAACATTTTTCCTTCATAATAATAAAGAATAATCAAATGCTCATTTTGAATGAAATATTGCAATGTTATTGAATAGATTTTATAGTTGCCTTTTTTTCAAAGTATACACATATGATAGTTGATGCATGTTCTGAATTTGAGAGTCTGTACACCCATATGTATTAGGTTACAGATATTTGTTCATAAAATCGAAACAGTCAAATATACAATATGTTTATTTACAAAATAAAAATAGATTTCACTAACAAAATCCTGAAGCAATGTTAGTGCAGTTGTTTACTTTCTGGTTTGTTTATGCAGTAATTTTCCTTGACATAATGTTGATTGAAACAGTCAGTTAGACATGCCATTATACATCATATGTAAATGTACTTTTACTTCTTGACATTCATACATTCCATCGTGTTTAATGAAATCAAAGTGAAATGTTTGTGAGGAATGATTATTAAAACTGTGATATGAACAATAAATGTTTTTTTGTACATACAGTTGTATTTCTCGTTTATATGCTTATATAAATATCACGAAAACACAAATGACAATTTTGTGTATATATATACATGCATACAACTGAACATATTAAGCAAAAGGATTGTAACAAAAATAAAGCATTGTAACAAAAATAAAGCATTGTAACAAAAATAAAGCATTGTAACAAAAATAAAGAAGTATTTCCAATATAAAGACACATCCTAAACAAAGAGATCCCAGAGAGAACTTGGCAGCCACCATAGACAATCTTTATTTATTCTTAAAATGTTGGATCTTGTCCCTTTTATCCCCTTCTGTTTCCTTCTTTTCTCTAACATGTATTTAATAGTAGTTATATGCAATTTTGGAGTTTCTCTTGTATTAATTGACAAGAATTCCACGGAAGTGGATGTGTCGCCTGCGCAGAAAGTTGGGAGATAAGTTTTTAGGAGCTATCTATGGATATGCATTGTATCAGTTCCAAGTGGAATAGAAACCGTGACCTTGACCTTTGGAAGCACTGTTTGAAGTTTTAGTTTGATTGGCACAGGAAAAGTGATTTTCTATTTATAGTAACAGTGACCTTGACCTTTGACCTTCGACCCTGAAAAGCAATCCCAAGCAAGCACATTTGGTAAGGAAGTACTTTATGAAGTTTGAGTTTGATTGGCCCAAGGAAACTCAAGTTATCGCATGGAAACAGAATTTCTATTGATAGCAACAGTGACCTTGACCTTTGACCTACGACTCTGAAAAGCAATCCCAAGCGATCACTTTTGGTAAGGAAGCACTGTATGAAGTTTGAGTTTGATTGGCCCCAGGAAACTGAAGTTATCGCACGGAAACAGAATTTCTATTTATAGCAACTGTGACCTCGACCTTTGATCTTCGACCCTGAAAAGCAATTACAAGCGAGCACTTTTGTTAAGGAAGCACTGTATGAAGTTTGAGTTTGATTGGCACAAGGAAACTCAAGTTATCGCACGGAAACCGATTTTCTATCTATAGCAACAGTGACCTTGACCTTTGACCCTGAAAAGCAATCCCAAGCAAGCACTTTTGGTAAGGAAGCACTGTATGAAGTTTGATTTTGATTGGCCCAAGGAAACTCGAGTTATCGCACGGAAACTGTTAGTGCAGACGCCGCCGCCGACACCGCCGACATAGTGATCCCTATATGTCGCAAATGGTAGCCTGTGAGCAATTTTGTTTTCAGATCAATCGCAAAAACAAAATAGCACAACTATATTGACCAAGAGGAACACCCCACATAAAAATTATGAAATTAAAGATACTTTCACTGTGAAAATTCAAGATGGCCATCAGTCAGCCAATATGAAAACTGAGAAATAGCGATAACAAACTTTCATTGTCAAAATCCAAGACAGCCGTATTTCAGCCATATTGTTTTAATACCCTCGCAACAAAGTTAGGGGGAGTATACTGGAATCACCCTGTCAGGATGTCTGTCGTCCGCAGAAACTTGTCTGGAGATCTCCTCCTTAACTACCTGGCAGATTTCGATGAAACTTCACAATTGCCATGAATGATCAGTATGTCATGTAGTTGTGCATCATTAAATTTCAGATTTCGACCCCTTTTAAGGGAGTTATGGTCCCTTTATGGGAAAAACTTATCTGTATAGATTTTGATCAAACTTCAGATGAATGATCAGTATGTTTTGTAGTTCAGCTGACGGTGCATCAGCATTTGAATTTCAGAGTTCCACTTCTTTTAATGGAGTTACGTCCCTTTTGTGAAATAACTTTTTGGAAATCTTAACTTAAAGCTGACAATGCAAGTTAAAAAGCTTTCTTGTTGATATTTAAAAAAAAAACGGCCAAATAAAAATTTTAGAAATCTTCTGAGATGCCCCCTTACAGGTTACTAAGGAATGGCAGACATTTTAGTTTTTGCCTTGCTTGGTAACGATAGTCGGCTTCCTTGGGTATAAAAGGCACCCAGGCCGTCAAACCGGTTCTCATTGTTGTGATGAAACCGCACGGCGACACTTCTATAGACCTATATAGCTAGCCAACACATACTTACTGATTTTTTTTACGATATTTTCGATCAGTATCTAAAGAACATTGACATGGATATTGAAGGTGTTATTATAACGATATTATACAATATGAGCAAAATAAAAAAAAAAAACATTTGATTACACCAAAATTCGTGCGAAAAAAAAACAAGTACATGACTGACAACTGATAACCCTACCTTACTATTCAATTGGAACATGTCCGTTATAGTAATCAGTTCCTGTGTGATGAACATTGCTATGACATCCATTTATTTCCAAGTTCCCCTCACTCGCATGTGTCCGTGCACGTGTTTTACATAATCAAGACTATGCTCGCGTGTTATAGGTAGTATTAGGAGCGAGTACATATTATGTTCGGAACGTTTCGCTCTGCTTCCGAATGTAAAATCAACATGTCGATGTCCATTACGTATACATAGGTGAAGGGACATTTAGGGTGTTTTCAGTTTTATTATTTTTTTTTCATTTTGCTTTGGCACACGATTTATGATGGTGGCTGAGAGAGTGACCATCTTCATGTAACTTCAACTTCAAGGTAAGTGTGTGTTTGTCATTCCAGTTTTGTAACTCCAGTGTCACCTGTTGTGGCTGCAGGTGTCATTCGGCGAGTGCTGCAGGTGTGTTGCACTTTGCACGGCCAGTGTTCATGTAAAAACCGGTTTGACAGGCTGGGTGCCTTTTATACCCAGGGAGGACGAACTCTCGTTTCCAAGCAAGGCAAAAACTAAAATGTCTGCCTCTCCTTAGTAACCTGTTAGGGGGCATCTCAGAAGCTTTCTGAAATATAACTTTGCCTGTTTTTTTTTTAATCTCAACAAAAAAGCTTTTTAACTTGCATTGTCAGCTTTAATGTGAAATTCAAGATGAAGAGTTTCTCAAGAAAATTCCCATTTCTGTAAGTTGACCATCAAGGTCATTAAAGGATTGTAAACTACCTGCATCTGTGGGCGGTATTAGTTATCTTATGGATGACAATTCTATGGGGCGCTGTTTTACTATTTATTAACAAAACTGGATATCCATAATTCGAATTTATGATATCATTAAATAATTTTGGATAATTATGGATATCCATAAATGATTTTTGGATATTCAAAAATCGAATTATGGATATCCAAAAATACATAGAATTTGGGATATCCATAATGTGAATTTGGATATCCATAACTCATTTTTGGATATCCATAATTCGATTTTTGGATATCAATAAATGAATTTTGGATATCCAAAAATAGAATTATGGATATCCAAAAATCCATGCAATCATAACTCTATTCAAATCGACATAATTCTAACGCCTACCGTGCCGTGCTTTAGCCCAATCGACAATCATAACTCTATTCAAATCGACATATTTCAAACAATGTTTGACACAGATTCATAATTATTCCAGCTTTGTTATCTGAACAACATGTACTACAAGGTTAGCTAGTGGGACAGGGGATATCACTCCCGGTAAAAGCGTGGGCGGCCGGGGCAGCAAAATACAAAGTAACGGCTACCGTGCAGGGCTGTAGACAAACAAACAATAACAACTCTATTCCAATCGACATAATTCAAACAAATTTTGACACAGATTCATTCATTTTCCTGCTACATTTTTCTGAACAACATCTACAAGATTAGCTGGTGGGACAGGGGATATCACACCCGATAACATCTTGGGTGGCCGGGGTAGCAAAAAAAAAGAACGGCTACCGTGCAGGGCTGTAGCCAAACAAACAATTACAACTCTATTCCAATCGACATAATGCAAACAAATTTTGACACAGATTCATTCTTTTTCCTGCTACGTTATCTGAACAACATCTTCTACATGATTAGTTAGTGAAACGGGGGAAATCACTCTCGGTAAAATCCTGGGCGACCGGGGTAGCAATGAAAAAAGAACGGCTACCGTGACGGGCTGTAGCCTAATAAACAATTACAACTCTATTCCAATCGACATAGTTCAAACAATTTTTGACACAGATTCATAACTTTTCCTGCTACGTTATCTGAACAACATCTGCTACATGATTAGCCGGTGGAACAGGGGATATCACTCCCGATAGCATCCTGGGCGACCGGGGTAGCAAAGAAAAAAGAACGGCTACCGTGACGGGCTGTAGCCTAATAAACAATTACAACTCTATTCCAATCGACATAATTCAATCATTTTTTGACACAGATTCAAAATTTCTGCTGCTACGTTATCTGAACATCTTCTACATGATTAGTTAGTGAAACAGGGGAAATCACTCTCGGTAAAATCCTGGGGGGCAGGGGTGTCAAATACAAAGTAACGCAAAAATGATTTATGGATATCCATAATTCGAATTTTGGACATCCAGTTTTGTTAATAAATAGTAAAACGGCGCCACATATGTGCCGTTTTACTTTTTATTAACAAACTGGATATCCAAAATTCGAATTATGGATATCAATAATTCGAATTTTGGATATCCCTAAATAATTTTGGATATCCTTAATTAATTTTGGATTCCTCAATTATTTTTGGATATCCTTAATTACTTTTGGATATCCAAATTTCGAATTATGGATATCCATAAATGATTTTTGGATATCCAAAAATATAAGGAATTTGTGATATCCATAATTCGAATTTTGGATATCCATAATTCATTTCTGGATATCCATAATTCAATTTTTGGATATCAGTAAATGATTTTTGGATATCCTAAATTCCAAGTTCTCTATTAACCTTGAGTCTATTGACTCATCGGTTTTCAAGTAGCAACATAAATTAAACATTTTTAACAATATTAGCATGCATGTATACAATTCTGTACATCATTACAAGTTATTACACATAGAATGTACACTCGGAGAGAGCAAACAATTACATTAATGGATTCCTCAACGTATTAGCAGCTTTGATATATTTGGACAATTTTTCAATTTCTTTTGTATTTTTAACATCAAATAATTCAAGCAATTTGAACATACTCGGTTTTTTAAAATTGTATTTTTTCAAAAATTTGTTCCGTAATTCAGAGTAACATGGGCATTTCAACATAAAATGGTACTCATCTTCTACATCATCTGAATTACAAATTGTACAAACTCTAAAATTTCTCTGTATATTTTGGTAGCGACCCTTTTCAATATTCAGATTATGTGACGATAATCTAATTTTTGTAATTTCTTTCAAAAAATCCCTCGGTATTGGTTATCTCATGTAACACTGCAAATCACAATCGATGTTAAGATGCAAATAAATAAATCCTTTTGAAGATGTTCTAATTTTTTCTTTGCAATCTTGTCTAAAAATATCAAAAATCCTTTCTCTAATTACATTAAGTAAAAAGGGTAGTGTGAACCCGGTTTTGGTTCTCATGACGGTTGGCCTAGCCATCCGAAACATGTAAACATAATTGTATCATAGATATGTCATATTTCTTTCATCTCGTCCGTGGAATATATTATGAAGAGTTGACCTCACCCAGTAAGAACCCATGTTCTTATCTAGTAAGAACATAGGTTCTTACCATGGCCTATTTCCCCAATGTTGCAGTTGTACAATGTTGCAAAATGACCCCAAGTACATTGAAATATATGCATTGTACAACAAGCGAAAATAGGTTGTCATGTACTTTTAAAAAACAATACACACATTTTCAGTTTTTCCAACTCAACATTTAATTAACCTTACAAAATACACACATTTTCTTAACTTAAAAATATACACACATTTTCTGTTTTCCAACTCAATAGACAATTCACCTTTGCATAAATATAACAAATGACATAACCTTCACTATGTTGAAGTAGGTCAGTAATAGGTAGAAGTCTTCAAATTGAGCGACACTGTACAAACGTACCTTTGGTCAGTGTTTTTGCTATTTTAGTGCAAATAAAACAGATCACTTGAAATGAAATTGATTGTCACTGTACAATTATCAAGGTATAATTCTCTGGTTTTACACCGTGTATTATGGTCTTCCGAAGGAGACGGACGTGTTCCACCACGCTCCGCTCACATCAAGTTCGTAAGATGATTTGGAGCATTTTCATAATTCTGGAGTTCAATGGAAACATACCAGTTGACAAGGTACGGTCTACATTTCTTTCAAGAACTGTAATTTGTTTCTGAACCCGGTATTTATTGCTATTTGACTGTTTCTGTGTCGGTGAGTGGGACTCGGGTATACGTACAGGTACACACGTACACGTCACCACGCACGGGCTGCGTGACCTCTACTCTGTACAGGTATTATATGGACACTGTGGAAGGTTGTTTTCTTAATGACAAGTATCACTATATCTGAAACAAGCCAGGTACTGAAGGACACTTTGAGTATATTAAACATGGAGGGCAGTGACAGCGCACCTGTGACGGATACGGGCGAAACGGTAACATTAGTCACCATTTTCAAGATGTTGGAAAAAATTGACCGTCGTCTCACAGAAATTGAAAAAATTGAACCTAGGGTTTGTGCTATTGAAACGTTCATGAGTCAAATGAAGGCAATTGAGTCCAAGGTCAGTAAAGTTCAACGGGACGTTAACGCTATGAAAGCTGACGTGGCGGTCACTCAGACAACCGTATCCGACCTCAAGGGTGACCTTGAAGGTATCGGTAATTTATACGACGGGATGAAATGTGATATAGAGACCACCGCATCCAGCATTAAAGAACTCTCGCTTAACGTCACTGATGTTAGTCAACGGGTACAGGCTATTGAAGTAAACGCCAGGAATTCCTCTAATGCAGCCCTGAAGGACGATATCATTGACTTAAAGTGTCGGTCCATGCGGGATAACCTTTTATTCCACGGCATACCAGAAGAGGAGGGCGAAAACTGTGAGGAAGTGGTCAAATCATTCATAAGGCAGCATATGAAAATCTCAACAGATATTCATTTTGACCGTATCCATCGTATTGGCCAGAAACGTCACCCCAACCCCAACACCGATGACGTCACTACCTTTAAGCCTCGCTCTATCGTTGGGCGGTTTACCACATTCAAGGAGAGGGAAATCGTCAGGAAACAGGCCCCTAAAACCCTGAAAGGAACACCCTTTGGTGTCTACGAGCAGTTCCCCCAGGAAGTGGAGGAAAGGCGAAGGAGACTTTATCCCATTGTAAAAGTATTGGGTGTTAACACTTACATGTTGTGCAGTATTACTTTATCATGACTTGTAATCCGTAACGTAGATGTGTGGTTGTTATCATCGGCGCCATATTTGTTTACATGGGGTATTCCCAGGTATTCCCGGTACGGGATTCCCTTCCGGTTTGCATATTTCAGCAGTTCTGATTGGCTAATAGTTTAAGAAGATATTTACCTTACCTGTGCAGTTTTGTACGCTAAGTCATGGTCCTGTATTGAGTCCACTTAGCAGGTTGCACGTGAATTTCCAGGCATACAATTAAATTTAGCTATATAGCTGGGTGTTTCGTTTCGATAAGTTGGTCTGGCAAACGCTTTCATGTAGCTGGCCAGCTCACCTTCTTCGTCTATATAGGTATGTAGATTTTCGGACTTAGACCTCCAAATTACTCTGGGATGGGTGGTAGTTAGCCCTTGTAGGCATATAGTCATAAGTAAATATATCTATATATATTGGTAGTCGATCCTGATGGGTGGTTATTTAACATAGTTCGTGTATATTCCCCAGGGAGGGACACGGGGTGGTCATTTTTGAGGTTATTGTTTAGTGTTGAGTTATAATGGCGCCGACGTACATTGTAATATGTTGAACACATCTGTCATTGTCGTATCATGTCTGTTGTAAATATTATCATCGTTGTTCCTATTGTACATAATAAATCTGTTGAACTTTACCAGCGTGTTGTAATTCATTGATCTGTAGCCAAGTCAAAAGCCGAGACAGAACCACAGAGTTGACGAATCGAAAATCACTATACGAGGAGAAAACTTTTACATTGGTGCCGTGAACCATCTCTGTGTAATCTGTACTTGAGCTGTTTTCATTTGTAATATATCCCATTTTTGTAAACAATGGCTACAGGTCAGTGTGGACGCGACGTAACTATTACCATGGAACACGAACAGGTTTCGAATCGTAGTGATAGATCGCCCGCACGTGGTGTAAGCCGGGGTAGGCCTACGTACAATGTCAGCTTTTCCGAGGATGTAGATAAGCAAAATATACGTTCACATTCTTCTTTTAGAGAGGGTGAAGAGTTGAAACAGAATAATACTCCAGTACGTCCCCTTACTAGGCCTAGTTTGTTAAGCGATGTTACACAGCACGCTAGTACAAGGCCAAGGTCACATGTTGGGTTTTCACCTGTTGAGGGGTCGTCTCAAAACTGTTCTCAAACATACGTATACCCAGATGATATTGAGTCCGGGAGGGGTAGGCACGAAGGTCATTTTAGAACTAGTACTCCTTACCCTAGTACCCAAGAGCATCCAGGATGCTGCGGGCCAGCTTTTCCCAGTTTAAATTTTTCCAACATAACTGGTAACAATACCAATTATAGGAAACAGAAAGAACCTCAAACATTTGATGGTAGCACCGATTTTAGGGAATATATCATTCATTTTGAGCAAGTAGCTGAATGGAATAGATGGACTGATTGGGAAAAAGCACAACAACTAATAATGTCTTTACGGGGTTCAGCTCAAAGGATATTGTCCGATTTAACATTGGGACAGACTAGAGATTATGGGCAAGTTAGTTCTTTCTTGAGGGAGAGATTTGATCCTCCAGGTAGGGAAATAGCCTATAGGTGTCAATTCAAATGTAGGAATCGGCGAGATACTGAGACGCTGGTAGATTATGGACAAGAACTACGTAGATTAGCTGGTTTAGCTTTCCCCAATTTGGCTGTCAGTGCTCGGGAGTGTACAGTAGTAGACCAGTTCATAATGGGACTAGGTAGCTTTGAATTGAGAAAACATGTCCAATTTAAACACCCCACTACACTAGAGTACGCAATCACAGCAGCTATTGAATTTGAAGCATTCGAGAGTGAACAAGTATTGGTCCGTAAGCCAAAAACATATGTAGATACAGAACAAGCTCATGTACACGCATGTAGGGATACAGAGCCCCAGACATCTCATGAGCAAGAAAGAGATTTGGCCTCTCTGTTGCTAGAAGGTTTTGAAAAATTAGGGAAACAATTAGCAGAAACGAGGGGAGGTAACAAACCCAAAAGATGCTACAATTGTGGAGAAATAGGGCACTTTAAGAGAAACTGTCGCAAGGAATTAGATTCTAACTCAAATGTTACAAAAAACATGTAGAGGTCAAGCGCGAGCCCGAACGTTTGGCAGATTGTACGGGAAAACATCAGGAGTCGGTACACGATTTCCCGGAAGGGCTGAGAACAAAAATTAGCATTAACTCCATTGTTTCTGGGTGTCTTTTTCTAGACGGATCAGTAATTGGCAGAAATTCCAGATATTTGATAGATTCTGGGTCTTCAGTAACCATTTTCACTGATGAGTTATATTTTTCTCTACCTGAAGACAGACGTCCAAAATTAAATCCTGTAAATGTGATGTTGTTTTCTGCTTCTGGAAATGAGCTACAGGTTCAGGGAAAGGCCATATTTAAAATCAAAATAGGTCGCTTAGTTTATGAGCAGGAAGCTATTGTAGCTAGACTAGACAAGTTAAATGGCATCCTGGGTATAGACTTTCTGTCTAAGCATGGTGGGGAGATCAATTTCTTGGATAAAACCATTAAGTTAGCAGGCCAAAAAGTGGAGTTAGCCACTGACGGTTACACTGGTTGTGCTCGTATAAGGGTTAGTGATCCAGTTAAAATACCTCCCAATTCTGAGTTTTTCCTTAGGGCATATGTAGATGGAGTTCTGCAGGATTCAGGTGTAAGGGAAACTCAAGGTTTGGTAGAGCCCACAGCTTATATAGTAAACCAGGGATTGTTAATGGCTAAAACTCTAGTTGACCCTTGTAACCAAGAGATAACTATCTCTGTTCTCAATCTGGGTCGAAAGGGAGTAAATCTGAGTGAAAACACTATCGTGGGTAAATTAAACTCAGTCGGGAAAGTCCATCACGTAGAAAGTAAGACAGAGACTGATAATCTCCCAGAACATTTATACAACCTGGTAGAGAATGTTTCACCCAAACTCTCTAAAGATCAAAAACAGGAAGTGAGGGAGTTAGTTTCAAGTTACCAAGATATATTCATGAGTCCGGATGGGAAGTTGGGTCAGACCGGTATAGTTGAGCATAAGATAGATACAGGTGTAGAGGAACCTGTTAAGATACCAGCTAGGCGCTTATCCCCTGCACAAAAAGAAACTGTTGAGACAGAGTTAGACAAAATGTTAAAAGACAATATAATTCAACCTAGCTCTAGTCCTTGGGCTGCTCCAGTTGTCTTAGTTACAAAAAAAGATGGGACAGTTAGATTCTGTATTGACTACAGGAAGTTAAACACAATCACCAAAAAAGATGCTTATCCACTCCCTAGGATTGATGACGCACTTGACACATTAACAGGAGCACAGTGGTTTTCTACCCTTGACCTTGCTAGCGGGTATTGGCAATGCAAAATGTCGGATAAGGATAGGGAAAAGACCGCATTTAGTACACATAAAGGGCTTTATGAGTTTAATGTCATGCCATTCGGATTATGTAATGCCCCAGCAACATTTTCCAGACTTATGCAGCTAACCCTAGGTCAACTTAACTGGGTCAAATGTCTTTGCTATCTAGATGACGTCATAGTTTTTGGCAACACATTTGATGTAGCTATGAAAAACCTAATAGAGGTATTCGATTGTTTCAGAAAAGCAAACCTTAAGCTCAAACCTAAAAAGTGCTCTCTATTTCAAACTAAGGTTTCATATTTAGGCCATGTTGTCTCAGAGGCTGGAATAACCTGTGACCCGGACAAGGTCAAGGCCGTATGTGAATGGCCCCAACCTACCAATATCAGTGAGGTTAGAAGTTTCCTGGGCATAGCGGGTTATTACCGTAGGTTCATTCCAAACTTTTCCTCTGTAGCATCCCCACTAACGCAGTTAACCAGGAAAAACAAATATTTTGTTTGGGATTCTGAGTGTGAGCAATCATTTGCTGAGCTCAAACGGTTACTTACAAGTACCCCCATTTTGAGCTACCCCAGTAGTGCAGACCCCTTCATTTTGGACACAGATGCCAGTTTAACAGGGTTGGGGGCTGTTCTCTCACAATTTCAGAATGGACAGGAGAAAGTGATTGCTTATGCTAGCAGAACACTGAGTCGTTCCCAGCAAAACTATTGTACTACATATAGGGAATTGTTAGCAGTGGTGACATTTGTGAAGTTTTTCAAACACTTTCTCTGGGGCAGACCTTTCCTTGTTCGAACAGATCACGCCTCCCTAGTGTGGCTGAAAAATTTCAAGGAGGTTGAAGGGATGTTAGCTCGTTGGCTCAGTGTACTGGATATGTTTGATATGAAAATAGAGCATAGGCCTGGGAGTCAGCATCAAAATGCCGATAGTTTGTCTCGTGTGTCAAGCCATAGATGTAAATGTGAAACATGCCCCTCTTGTTATCCTAAAGAGCAGAATCCTCACCAAGACTTGAGCAAGTCTGAAGAGGTCAAGGTTCACCAAGTCTTTAAGGAGACTGATGAGGGTTCTCTAGATTCTTGGTTACAAACATGGGGAAATCAAACAATAGTTGGGTGGCAGAAGGATGATCCAGTGATAGGCCCTTTTCTGGAATTAAAGTCGGACAATTCCCATAAACCCCCAAAATCTGAAGTGCCAGCATTTCCGCCCGAGATTGTCTCCCTTTATCACATGTGGGAAATCCTTCATATTGGGGAGGATGGGGTTTTATATAGAGTTAAACCCTCCGAACACCCTGGGAAAGGGAACAAACAAATAGTAGCCCCAACCTGTGTAAGGGAAGAAATATTAAAACATCTTCACAATTCTGTTACGTCAGGTCATTTAGGGAGAGATAAGACTCTTGATGCGGTGCAAAGAAGGTTCTATTGGCCTGGTCTTACTGAAGACGTAAAAAACTGGTGTAGGACTTGTGACATGTGTGCAAAAAGGAAATCAAATCCCCATTTGGGTAGAGTCCCGTTACATCCGTCCGAGGCAATGTCTGGTCCTTTAGAGAGAATCGCAATAGACATTATGGGTGGGTTACCCACAACAGAGAACGGCAATAACTATATAATAGTTGTTAGTGATTATTTTTCAAAGTGGACAGAGGCATACGCTGTACCAAACCATACTGCTTTGACTGTAGCAGATAAGTTAATCACTGAGTTTATTTGTCGGTTCGGGGCCCCTCGTTACATTCACTCAGATCAGGGGAGAGAATTCGAATCCGATTTGTTCCAAGCTATCTGTTCTAAGTTAGGTGTAAGTAAAACCAGAACAACTCCTTACAGACCTGAATCAGATGGGCAAGTAGAGAGGTTTAATCGCACACTAGTACAGATGCTTTCCTCGTTTGTCAACAAACAACTAGATGATTGGGATGAACATTTACCCTATGTTATGATGGCCTATAGGTCCAGTAGAAACAGTAGTACAGAATGTACCCCTAATTTAGTAATGCTAGGTAGGGAGACGTCATGCCCCCTCGATATGATGGTTGGGTTACCCCCAGGTTCTCAGGAAATATGTACGATACAGTATGTGTACTGGGTACAGGAAGCTATGAGGTCAGCTCATAAGTTTGTGTTTGGGAAACTGGGAGAAGCCGCTAAGCGTCAGAAAACATACTATGACAGGGATGTTAAGGACAGGGAATTCTCAGAAGACAGTTTTGTCTGGAGATGGTACCCCCCTGCTATAAGCAACAAATTGGGGCAGGGTTGGACAGGGCCTTACAAAGTGTTACGAAAATTATCAAATGTCAACTATGAAATAAGGAAAAATCCTGGGTCGAAACCAATAGTTGTCCATGCAGACCATCTCAAGCAATATCAGGGTAATGTTACTCCAGAGGCATGGGTGGAGGTAGAGTATGATAGTCCCTCAGAAACTCAAAGAGAAATACCAGTTCCAGAGACAGACATAGTCAATAGGCCAGGGGAGATAACTCCACAGTTCACCAGAACAGGTCGACGAGTAGTACCCCCACAAAAATACAGTCCTTAAACAATAATTATAATGTTATTGGAGTTTTCAAAGGAAAATTGGATCATTTTTTCGGGAAAAAAAATTATTGGTCTTTTATATTTAGCCTTTTGGCAGGAGCATTCCAAAATGCTGGCCATGATCTAAAATGGAAAGGGAAGAAAAGCATCATGGTCATGCTGATTATATTTTTGTCTTCATAGAAAAAGGAACAGCACAATGTCGGACTCCGAAATACTAGACATCATGGTCGCAGACCTGGAGGTAGAGGGGCTGGACCAAGATCTGGATGACAGACCACTATGGCAGGAAGGGGGGATGAACTGCCCGGTGGCCGCATGTGGTAACAAGTTGTACCAGCGATACAATCAACTGGCCAAACACTGGGCACTGGTGCACCTACCGCACACTGATGTGTTCCAGTGTCCAATGTGTACATTCTGTAACCCACGCAGGAATCAGGTGAGGAGGCATCTGGTGGCACGCCACCAGAAGACCCCAGCTCAGGCCATGGTGTTGTTTGGTCTGCACCAAGACGGCACCACCCGGACCAACACCCGATTCATCAATCCAGGACAACAGCGACTGCCCCGCCGGGGAGTGTCCACAGCGCAACAGGACGCGCGCCAACAGGCCCAGGAAGCCCGGAAGGCATTAGCGGCAGGTACCCCCGCGGGTATCCTGGCCAGGACGAACACAGTTGCGCGGGACCAGGTCGTGACATCAGATGGAGTGCTCCGGGACAGCCGTCGGTGGCATCCAAACGCGGACGCGGGACAGACGTATGAGCCCACAGATGAGGATTTTTCCTCATTTAAGGAATGAACATTTTTATTAGACTTTCGGGGGGATGGAATTTATTTTACATGGCTGTATATATTCATTGTATATATTTCATTATTCAAAGTTGAATCATTTTGTATGTGTTTGGTTATAATTGTGGTAGTATGAAGTTACTGTGGATATATGATTACTATTTTGGGAAAAAAAAGGTTGAGTAGTTGTAAGCTATGGAATGCTGTTGGCTGTCATTGTGATAGTGGAATGAGTATATTTCTTGGTGTGGAATTGGTTATATATCGGAATTGGTACTGTTTTTCATGAGGTATTACTTTAGCGTAAGCAGCCTAATACTTAAGTATTCGGGGCTGATCACAGTTCACCTGCTGTGTATAACATCACATGTTAATCAGTGTCAGGGTCTTATATTGAAGACAAAGGTCCGAGGGATAATTCCTTTAAAGATCCAAGAAATATGATTTTGTAGCATGTTGGCTTATATACTGCACATCCGGAAAACCACAGTATCTGATTGCTATAAGGTAAATTGTATTATTGATGTAGGATTAATGAAACAAGATGAGGGTATTGTCATTGCCTGACAATCATTTTTTTTAAATATCTTGTTGAGTTTTATTTCATTGAAAATGTTAATTCAATATTGTGACTCCATTGAGAATTTGTTTAGTAATATGGAGATGTCTTTTGAATTTTTTTATAACCATGGACGCATGGTGTGAATCCTGTATTTAATTTTTTGTGTTTAAAACCCTGATTTTGTCATGATTACCTCAAATGTGGACATTTGACTATTTTTTAAGGAAGGGCGAATGTAAAAGTATTGGGTGTTAACACTTACATGTTGTGCAGTATTACTTTATCATGACTTGTAATCCGTAACGTAGATGTGTGGTTGTTATCATCGGCGCCATATTTGTTTACATGGGGTATTCCCAGGTATTCCCGGTACGGGATTCCCTTCCGGTTTGCATATTTCAGCAGTTCTGATTGGCTAATAGTTTAAGAAGATATTTACCTTACCTGTGCAGTTTTGTACGCTAAGTCATGGTCCTGTATTGAGTCCACTTAGCAGGTTGCACGTGAATTTCCAGGCATACAATTAAATTTAGCTATATAGCTGGGTGTTTCGTTTCGATAAGTTGGTCTGGCAAACGCTTTCATGTAGCTGGCCAGCTCACCTTCTTCGTCTATATAGGTATGTAGATTTTCGGACTTAGACCTCCAAATTACTCTGGGATGGGTGGTAGTTAGCCCTTGTAGGCATATAGTCATAAGTAAATATATCTATATATATTGGTAGTCGATCCTGATGGGTGGTTATTTAACATAGTTCGTGTATATTCCCCAGGGAGGGACACGGGGTGGTCATTTTTGAGGTTATTGTTTAGTGTTGAGTTATAATGGCGCCGACGTACATTGTAATATGTTGAACACATCTGTCATTGTCGTATCATGTCTGTTGTAAATATTATCATCGTTGTTCCTATTGTACATAATAAATCTGTTGAACTTTACCAGCGTGTTGTAATTCATTGATCTGTAGCCAAGTCAAAAGCCGAGACAGAACCACAGAGTTGACGAATCGAAAATCACTATACGAGGAGAAAACTTTTACACCATTATGAGGAAAGCGCGTGGTAGGAAAGCCCATGTTCGATTGGTACGTGATCGACTCTTCGTCGACCACGAGGAGGTGTTCCTCCCGACGGAGGAGCACACTTTCGGCGATACCGCGGACTCTCGTAAACGTAGGAGAGTGCCATCCTCCCCACCTCATTAGGACGGACAGGAGGGAGTGTCCAACATAACAGGCCTTAAGTGCCTGGCCTGGAACATTAACGGGGGGCTTGAAAATAAACTTTCGGATAAAAGTTTTGTTAATTTCATAAGTACGTATGACATCATTTGTTTGCATGAGTGCTGGATTAGGAAAGATATCGATGTACAGTTACCAAATTTTACATGTAAATATATCAATCGATCTCTAGCTAAAAGTAAACAAGGAGGTGGCATAGCCATATTTATAAGAGAATCCTTGAAATCATATGTAACCATTTGTTCCATGTCTCACGACACATTTGTGTGGCTAAAACTCGACAAACGTCTCTCTGTAAGCGATAACGATGTTTTTGTGTGCTCCTTATACATACCGCCAGATAGAGCGGCTTATTATAGGCTTTATAACCGAGATCTATTCTACGAGCTCGAAAATGAAATTGCTACATACTCTCGGGAAGGAAAAGTTATTTTAGTTGGGGATTTTAATGGCAGATGTTCGAATTCAAATGATTTTTTGAATCAGGATGACGTGAGTAATGATATTTTTGACAAATTATCTGAAATTTATACTTACCAAACTGACGTATACTTACCGACACGTGTGTGTCCCGACAAGGTGGTTAACTCTTTTGGTCTGAAGTTGTTACAATTATGTGTATCCTCAGGTTTAAGGATTTTAAATGGTAGACATCCCGATGGCTACGCCAACGGATATACGTACTGTGGCCCTACGGGCTGTAGCGTAGTAGATTATATAGTTACATCGCCCGATGTTTTTCAATGTATCACTAAATTCATAACTTGCGGGTTCAATACATTTTCTGACCACGCACCTCTTCATTTTGTACTTAGCTGTAATTTAATTAACGGTAATAGTGATCAGGATTTAACAAATGTACATACGTATAGAAGCCACGATATTTTTCGCTGGAACCCATACAATGCTGAAGAAAGTATTAGTGCGATTATTGATAATGTCGATTCTATTAACAGCTGTGTCGAAGAGAACGATCTATCGACAAATATCGGTATTGAAAACTGTTTCACCACTTTTCTAGATACTGTGAAAACCCTTATGTTACCTTTTCATTCAACTTCGCAATTTAATAGGAATAGTAATCCAGCCCCAAACAGACAAGGGGGTCATAAAAATATGTCATGTGACAAGCCCTGGTTTAACAGCCATTGTAAGATGTTGTATAAGCGGTATATGAAAACCCTGAAAAAATTTAATTATTACGCATCTCAAGAAAATCACGAATTACTTATATCAAGTAAGAGACTGTATAAGACCACTGAGCGAAAGTTAAAGCGTTCATATTTGAAAGCACATGGTAATATGATGGACATGTTAAGAAAAAGTAATTCTAAATTTTTCTATAAGAGCTTTAAAAAGAAATCGAAAGTGAAGCCTAATGCAAGTCTTGAGGATTTTTATACATATTTTAAGAATTTGGCAGGTGAAAGTGATAATAATAATAATGACAACGATTTTGCCTACGATAATGATGTTATATATGATGAACTAGAATATGATATATCGCTTTCCGAAATAGAAACAGCGATAAAGAAACTAAATAGAGAAAAAAGTCACGGGTCGGATCAGTTTCTTAATGAATTTTTTATTGAAGCTAATCATGTGTTTCTTCCTTTACTCCACAAAATGTTTAATGCTGTGTTTAGAGTGGGCTATTTCCCTAAAGTACTGTCAGAGGCTCTAATTGTGCCCATTTTTAAAAAGGGTGACACAACTGACCCCGGTAACTACAGAGGTATCAGCCTTTTAAGTAACTTGCTAAAATTATTCACTAGTATTCTCAATACGAGGCTGAGTAAATGGGTGGACGAGAACAACATATTGTCTGATGCTCAATTTGGTTTTCGTTCAGGTATGGGAACAGTTGACGCAATATTTGCGTTACATTCTATAATCAACAAGTTTATTGGTAATAAAAAGAAATTGTATTGTTGTTTTGTAGACTATAAAAAAGCGTTCGATAATATCGACAGATGTAAATTATGGTATAAAATAGCTAAGCTTGGCGTCCGTGGAAAAATCATGTCGGTAATACAATCATTGTACAGCCATATTAAATCTAGTATCCTTGTTGGAGGAAAAATATCTGACTTTTTTGAAAACAAGACCGGAGTTTTACAAGGGGAGATAATCTCTCCGATCCTATTTAGTATGTTCGTGAACGATTGTGAATCTGATTTTTTACAAGCCGGTGTACAGCCTCTTAACTTACAAGAGCTGTCCCTATTTTTATTAATGTACGCCGACGACATGGTTTTGTTTTCTGAAAGTATACCTGGTTTACAGCTAATGTTGGACAATCTTAGAAAATATACTGAGAAGTGGTCTCTAGCAGTTAATGTCCAAAAGACCAAAACTATGGTTTTCCGTAAGTCAGGAAAGGTGTCACAGAACGAGAAATGGTACTATGATGGAACATTGCTTGAAAACGTAGACAGTTTTTGCTATCTTGGTTTATTATTAAATTATAACGGTAACTTTAACTTATCGCAAAAACAGTTAGCAGCCCAGTCTAGGAAGGCATTATTCGCCCTAAAAAAGACTTGTGTACCCATGTATTTAAATTTTACTACATTATTAAGTTTATTTGACACGTACGTAGGAAGTGTTGCGGGTTACAGTAGTGAAGTATGGGGATTTCATGCTGCCCCCGATATTGAGAAGTTACAATTAGATTTTTGTAAAAATATTATAGGAGTTAAACGGTCGACACCAAATGCCATGGTATATTTTGAATTGGGGAGGGTGCCATTGTCCCTCCTTCGTAAATTAAGAATATTTAAATATTGGTGTAAGTTAACCTCTACCAATAATTGTATTCTAAAGGGGTGTTACGATTATATGTACAAAGAATGTGAGGCTAATCCAAATTGTAAAAACTGGGTAGCGAAAGTCAAGCACGAACTTTGCTCATTAGGTATGATGGAAATCTGGGTCTCCCAGCATGTCATAAATGTGAACAATTTTATATCAATTGTAAAACAACGTTTGTTTGACATTTTCAAGCAAGAGTGCGAATATTTTTTTGCTTCGTCTCCTAAATGTATTATATATAAACATGTTGTAGATCATTTAGCATTGCAATGTTATCTTTCAAAACCAATTCCTGTTGATTATAAAAAGGCAATTGTAAGATTACGTTTATCGTCACACCGTCTCCTTATCGAAGCGGGCAGACATAGAAACATTCCACGCCAGCTGAGAACTTGCCCTGTGTGTCGTAGTGATATTGAAGACGAGTATCACTTTATCTTATTATGTCCCTTGTATAACAATCTTAGATCCAAATATATTAAGCCCTATTATCAATTAAATCCCTCTGTCTTTAAATTAGTTAACCTTCTATCATCAACCAATACAAAAGAATTATGTAATTTAGGAAAATTTATTTGTCATGCAAATACATTAAGATCTAATTATTTAGTAGATAATTAACTGGTGTGATAATGGAATGACCTTGATGAAAAACTGTTGTAATTAAGTTTGTATCTATAAACTGTATCAGTTTTCGATCAATAAAGAATTATAATTACACGTACCTGTGATTCGCGTTTCAGCTTTGGTTTCATGTATCAATTAAGGCGTGTGTTTTTCTTTACATTCATGAAGTCCTGTATATTCAAGTAGATTATTATTAAGTAGTATTCCGAATTAACAGGCGGTCCGAACCGTGATTTATGTTTTTCGTGGGTTCCGGTCTTTCTTCGGGTAATTTCATGTTGAAACTTTGGGAAACGGAGTCCTCTAAATATTTTGAAATGTCGTACTTGTCCAGAACTTGTGGAACAGTGAATTATTCAAGTCTTCAATGTTTTTCAGGAAGTCAAAATCAGTTCTTTACAAAATCTGAACTTTGAAATAGCATGCTTGGCAATAAAGTGAGCGTGGGTGGCTTATTGTTTAATCTAATTAATAAAAACAAATAAAAATGAAATCCAAAATCAAAATATTCCCTGGAATGATTTAGAAATAACCAATCATATTTAAAAAGGCGTGCCTATGTGTATTATCAACTCTGGATTGGCAGAATCAATATCCAATCAAATAGAAGAAGTCATCATCAACCCAGGATTGACAGAATAAGTCCAGTGATTCCCACGCCTACCCCAGTTCGGTGTACATTTTAACATTGTAGGTAAATGAACATTGTTCTCGATGAAAGAAATATGTCACATCTATGATACAAGTAGGTTACACAATAGTTTACTCGTTCTTCAGGTATAACCCACGCGGCACTTCGTGCCTTGTGGGTTATATCCTGAAGAACGAGTCACAAGTTTACGGAATCCTTTGTGTTGATCCTCCATCCTTTATCTATTTCTAATTACATTAATATAGGTTTCTTCACTATTTTCTGTCTCCCAAATATAGCCTAACCCTAGTCTGTATAATTCGTTTTTGATGTTTAAAACCCATTTATCTTTATTCACTAACATATCGTCATAGCATGACTTCAATATACAATTATCAATGTTTTTTTTAAATTTCATCCAATACTTGAATACTCTTATTTTCTTAATAGTGACAATGGAAATCGACCAAGTTCTAAATAAACCATACTATAACACGTATTTTTACGAACTCCTAGTAATTTTTTACTGAACATTGTATGAATTTTTTCAACATCAAGTGCTTTATGGAAACCCCATATTTCGGACCCATAACTTAAAATACTATTAACGTACGTATCAAAGACTGATAATTGAGTTTCGGTATTAAAATAATTTTTACGTCAGACATTCATAACAGAAAATAAAGCTTTTCGCCCTTGTTCTGCGATTTTTTTGTTTGGTTTTTCTAAAAGTTCCATTATAATTAAGTAACATGCCAAGATAATTAAATTCGTTTACACTTTCTAACTGACAACCATTCTATTTCCAAATTTCGTCATTTCTCAAGATTCCACCATTTCGAAACACAAGAACTTTTGTTTTAGTCGTATTGACCGTTAAATCCCACTTTTTTTTGTGTATGATTCAAGCATTTTTGTAAACCCTCCTTCCTTGTCTCAATCCCTAGTCTAAGTAAAAGTATAATTCTTGGATACATATTGTTTGTAATATTGTAATTTTGCTGTTAATATCATTGATTGATTAAAAAATATGTTCCACAATATTCAATTTTTCTACAATTTAAAAAAAAAACGTTTACCCCAAATCAATGACTATGCAGTTATGTTTTTTTGTATTACTAGTATGTACGTATATCAAGGAATGAAATAGAAACATTATCCAGTAATTCTTTCGAAAGCCAGTTTGATTTTGCTTCATGCTTCCTACAAGCAACTGTTCCGGTATCTTACTCCTATTAAAAATGAAATAACAGAGTTTGACATACAGATCGATCATTTATACAGTGTAACTGATTTTATCATCAGATCATAATTTATTTGATTTGTGAAGCTTAAGAGTACTTACAACTTCTTCCTTACTTAAAACATTATTTAGTTGAAACCATCTAAAAGTTAAATTTTAAAAGATTTTTATGACGTTTTGTATATATGTATAAAAAGATATTTCACTAAAAATTTGAATCCATCATTCTTTTATTTTTTTTTCAATCACAAAGTATCTTTTTCTGTATCACAGTTACAGAGTAGCTACCTGGGAGAATAAAAGGATTTTGATTACCTTGAATGATCAATCAATGGTCATTCGTTAAGACAAAATACGGATTAAACGAAGGTATTTAGAAAGTATAACAGATTTTGACAGAGATACAGTATTGACAATATCTGGATATATTTAGGGTTTTACAACTCAACAACAATTCTTGTTATGCCCCTTAGATTATTTCTTAAAACTCTTTATATGTGATAGCAGGGAACGCCAGGTAAAATTATTCCATACATATGGTGTGTCACATATATACGTCGGTGTGTCACATATATACGTCCATGTGTCACATGGACGTCCATGTGTCACATATATACGTCCGTGCGTCACATATATACGTCCATGTGTCACATATATACGTCCATGTGTCACATATATACGTCCATGTGTCACATATATACGTCCGTGCGTCACATATATACGTCCATGTGTCACATATATACGTCCGTGTGTCACATATATACGTCGGTGTGTCACATATATACGTCCATGTGTCACATGGACGTCCATGTGTCACATATATACGTCGGTGTGTCACATATATACGTCCATGTGTCACATGGACGTCCATGTGTCACATATATACGTCCGTGCGTCACATATATACGTCCATGTGTCACATGGACGTCCATGTGTCACATATATACGTCCGTGTGTCACATATATACGTCCGTGTGTCACATATATACGTCCGTGTGTCACATATATACGTCCCTGCACATTTTGGGATATATTCTGTGGTTAATTACTGTGAGATACAAGGTAAGTGAGACAATACACTGACCATGTGCTACAGCACGTGCTTATGTTGTTTTGTGTTTACATTGCCTTAAAGGGAATGGGGGTAATTTCAAATTCTACTGAATTTCTCTCTCTTCAGATTGTTATATTGCATATTCTAAATGTATTTAATAATTGTTCATGATAATAAAGTAAGCATCATTATTCACTGAAACTTAAACTTTACCCCAAACTTTTTTTGAACATTTTTGTTTCATTTTTTTCTTTAAACTTTTGATTTTATTGAAAAAAAAATGGTCTGAGCTCTTTCTGCTGCTAAAAACCAGACATTTTAAAATTTAGGCTCCGCCTCTTTCCGTTTATAGTCTGAACAACAGTTTAAATATCTCAATGATAAAAATCAACATGTTGAGTCTTGTTCTCAAACATTCGATAAATGTAAATTTCACATTTCAAAAGTTTATTAACCTATTTTTTCAAAATAGATACTTTTATATCTGGCTTTATAAAAGCAGGTAGATTGTCTACACATCCTAAATCAATGTCGTTTCTTTATCTACCTTCTCTTCTAGTGTCTTTCCGAGGATTACCTATTTCTACCTTTACAGTTTTAATAATCAGAATATCTTACACAATGTGCTTATTTAAAATGAATTATAAATTACTCATTTACACATGGATACTTTACTACATGATCAGCTTCGATATTTCTTTCAACAAAATTGAGTCCCATTCCTTAGCTGAACGGAAATGTTATTAAATATACATCAATGAGGGCAAATTAACCAATATTACATTTTTAATGAACAATTGTAGTGTGTTTCCTAATTTACTGTATCTTTCGCTAATTACCTCCCTTGAAATAAATCTTTTTTTCCCCACACACTCAATCACCAAAATGTTTGTTGCCTTCGCGAAAGTAATGTGAAAGGAATATGTCTTAATGAGCAAGAATATGTGTTTTTTTTTTTCGGGAGAAAGAGTACTCTGAGGTATGGTCTGATGGTGGCACTAGGCCTAATGTCTAGAAGTTTGTAGGATGGTTTCATGAACAGATCGTTAAGTTTTCCCCATCGTACTAAACAAACCACATTCCTAACCACCCCCAACAGCAGCAAAATAAAGCATATAGCCTGACCTAGCTACTCCAACAATGTTTATAATTAAGGTTCATGACCAGTCTTTCAGTAAATATTATTTTGTATTGAAATAGTTTGTACGAGAGTAGCTATGGTTTTACCTGTGTTTCTTTTGAAAATGGAACACACTTGTATTCACAAATGCCTAACAACTCTTCCTAATAAACCAAATTGTTGGTTTGTTTACAGAAAGAATAAGTAGAAACTTCAAAAAAATCTATCTCAAAACAGGTAACAGGTACAAAATTATACCTTTCTATGAATAACCATATGCCATTTACAAAGGTACTCCTATGCTTGAATTCCAAAAAAACATTTTAGATTTTGACTTTCAGTGTTGCAAACTCACCTACCCTATGTATTTTTTGGTATTTATAATCAATACTCAGGTAAAATTCTGATACAAGAGAAACAAGAAAGTTTATTTAATGTCGTATACATGGTAACAGGAACATTAGCTCTGAAGAGCTATTATTATGACAAACATAAGAAAAAATCACAGCACGGTAATAATAACATAGATATAAACAAGAAAAATAACTTGGTAGTGTATACTAAGAATCATGCCAATAAGAAAATACATATTAAGATAGGCGAGTTTAAGAGCAAGCACAAGTTTTCATGCAGTTTGAATTGTTATTAAAAGCACATGGCTGTATATATATATATGCTAACATAGCAAAGTGTAAAAATTGACAGAATAAGCACTAATATAGTACAATCTAAAATACATACCGAATGTATGGAGCATGATAAATGAGATAAGAAAAAAGCAATTAAAAAGGATATGTTAAGAAGTTTGCTGATGTATTGAATGGATACATAATGAGCATGCATCACATAACTAATTACACTGCTGCAAAAGCTTGTAACAAGGAAAAATATACAACAAACGAGCAGGTTGTACATTAAAAGCAAGGACATCAGCAGATGATTAAAACATGAAATAACTGCTACATTATCAACACGGCAAACATGAAATCTAGCAAAATAAGACAGGAAACTAAGCAATATAACTAACAAGTTAGGCATCACAAGATGAATAAAAGAGAAAGCTATCGTGAACATATGGAACAGTTGCAGAGAGAGTCACCCAGGGTGCGGAGCAGTCCGGAGAAAACCGGATAAGAACGGGCTGTTCTGAGCTCGTTAGGCAGACTGTTCCACACCCTGGCTGCGTCAGAGCAAAAAGACTTCAGTCCATACCTGGTGCTGTTCACTCTCGGGATCTCAGCTGTGTTTTCCATTCTAAGATTATAATTCACATTTTTAATTTTAATAAGATCTTGTATACAGGAAGGTGATAAAAAATTACAATCTTAAAAACCTCTTTGGCCATTAATTTTATCCGCCTTACATGTAAAATCCATTTTACAGTTAGTTAAAATGCTGGTAAAGGGGGATGTGTAGTCTTCAACAACAAAACGTAAGGCTCGTTCTTGGATCTTTTCCATTTTCTTGGTGCTGTTTTTTACTACAAAAGTGCCAGGCTAGAGGGCAGTAATTAAAATTGGACATAATAAAAGATAGGAAGCAGTACCTTTCAGACAAATGGTTAATCAACTTGTTTTATTTTTATCATGATGCTAGTTCCAGAAATGGCTCTGGATTTTTTTGAAAGGAAATACATTTTGCCATTGGATTTGCTAATATTGGGCAATGTATAGGTGAAATACACAGATAGTATGTCCTTTAATTGTAAAGAGCAAGGTAACCTGGGGTCCAATGCAGGTACAGTATACATTTTCAATGGAATCTTACCTAACAACGTGTTTCAGTTTCGTTAAATACCCAATGTAGTACCTCACCAGCAAAACCTGTTTGGAAGCCAGTATGGTGTCTGCGGTCAAGCATGATGGTCTTACAATAGGATTCACCGAGAGTGTTGTCTCAGTAGCCCTGGGCTTATACAGCCAGGTGTGATTACCGTTGTCCCTTCGAAAAAAAGCCCTGGGTTTAGAGGTAAAATAGATCTCAACTGAGATTTTATGTCAGAAGTGTGGTCATGTACCTTAACACACCGAGAATCTTTTGACAGGCGCCGTCGAGACTCGATAATGCAGTTAACAGGTTGTAAGCACATGTGATGCACGGTAACATATTTATTTCCATACGGGTAATAAAGCGAAATCAAAACACATGAAGTTCTCTAAGCACTTGGAGCAAACTATGGCTTCATTCTTTATTTGTCCATTTTACCAGCGTGAAAAAGTTTGAAAGATGGAAAAGATCCAGGAGCGTGCGTCCAGAATTTTTTTAACAAATGTCTCTTCATGTTTTTTTTTTAGATAAAACAGAAATCAAGGATTTACCAACATATTTGTTGAAAATGGAAGAAGCAAAGAAAGCTGAAGCAAAACGAAAAATGGAGGAACTAAAGAAGAAAATTGATGAGGATCTTGAAAGATACATAGCAGATATGATTGCGAAAAAGAAGAATCCTGCCCCAGAAGAAGAGATGACAGATGACGATTGGGACGAAAGAATCAATGTAATTAGATGATTTACACTGAACTATCATGATATACTTCAGTTGTACTGGTATTACACAATAATGCTGTTATTACTGTACACTGAACCTAGTCCGAAGGGTTCTGACTCTCTGACCCGCTAAATATTTTGACGACAGGCGGGTGCGAGAGTCAGAATTCCTGCTTAGTAAAAAGGTGGAAATTTTACCGCCCGTGCATGGGTCGCCTTTTAAGTAGTGTTTTATAATATGAAACATTTCCGATCACATGTAAATTAAGTATCAATGGAAAGAACAGATATTTTTCTACTAACCTACACATTTAATCAAGTCCCAGGAGGTCGTAAACCAACTGTCGTCATCCATTTCTAAAAAATAACCAGTTTCCTGACATCTGTTTGAAAATGGCCGCCGCCTCACGTCACATGATCAAAAATAGCTGTGTTAGAAAGAAATTCTCGCGGAATCTCACGACGCGTAGCCATTTTTATATTGTACTAAATTACCATTTATTCTGTTGTAGAATTTGATGGGGCATCCAGCTTTTGCAAAGGAGGTAGATTTCAATCAACCACTTCATCCTGCCATGGAAGGGCTGATGCGTTTGAAGTATGAAGATGAAGATCCAACAGGTAAAATGTCACACTAAACAGGATATACCAGTGGTTCTGAACCCGGAGTCAACAGGTTATACCAGTGGTTCTGTACCTGGAGTCAACAGGTCATACCAGTGGTTCTGTACCTGGAGTCAACAGGTTATATCAGTGGTTCTGTACCTGGAGTCAACAGGTTATACCAGTGGTTCTGTACCTGGAGTCAACAGGTCATACCAGTGGTTCTGTACCTGGAGTCAACAGGTTATACCAGTGGTTCTGTACCTGGAGTCAACAGGTCATACCAGTGGTTCTGTACCTGGAGTCAACAGGTCATACCAGTGGTTCTGTATCGGAGTCAACAGGTCATACCAGTGGTTCTGTATCGGAGTCAACAGGTCATACCAGTGGTTCTGTACCTGGAGTCAACAGGTCATACCAGTGGTTCTGTACCTGGAGTCAACAGGTCATACCAGTGGTTCTGTATCGGAGTCAAAAGGTCATACCAGTGGTTCTGTACCTGGAGTCAACAGGATATACCAGTGGTTCTGTACCTGGAGTCAACATGTACAGGATATACCAGTGGTTCTGTACCTGAGTTTATTAGGTTAAATAGCTTCATTCTATACTAGTTTGTTCCGATAATAGGGCGGTAGGTGGGGGGGGGGGGGAGGAAATATTTTATTTCATCTTGCAATGTATAAATTTATGCTTTGTATTTGATTTCTCAGGGTCTTTGTTATCATACATAAGTATTACTTGTGTCTATATTATGGTATAGTAGCAACAGTATAATACCTTTAATCAGTTGTCTCATATAACTATAGGTATCTATTGACTTTGAAGATTTGAAATTTACACATATTTTTTTAATTGCTTTTAGCCCGAGCAGAATCATATAAAGAGGATGGAAATGTAGAATTCAAAAAGAAGAGATATGACATTGCTATTGCTAATTATACTGAAGGGATAAAATGTGAATGTCCGCACCGCCAACTTAATGCAGTGCTGTACAGCAACAGAGCTGCAGCTCAGTATTTCCAGGGTAAGTACATTTAACATGTGACACAGCTAGCTAGGCCTCTTCTTCAGCAGCTTATTCAGTTCACATTCCGTTTTAAGGTACAGTGTATATATAGCACATATTTTGCATGTTCATTTTAAAAGTGAATTACCAGTTAACCTTTCGGTTATAAAGCTGGTCTTTTGCATATTTATTCTTCAATTCTTTTTCATTCTAAAATTAAATGAATACCAGATAAGGTAAAAAGAAAATATATGTGTACAATAAAATCAGAAGAAAACATGGATATTTTTAAAATTGAAATTTCATTTAAATCTCTTACTTCTCATACGTTACAATGTTACATCCTTTTGATTTTTGAGATGTAGCATAAGTAAGATAAAGCTGATACATGTACCTACTATAAGTTGAAATCAGATTGCAGTACTCACAATTAATAACACTGTATTGCCATGATGCTCCGATTGTCAGGATTAAATCTAAAGGGAGGTAATCTACACAACATTGTCTCTCAACATCTGGATAAAACATACATTAACTATTAAAGAGGTATAGCTAGCCTTAGTAGACAGGATCCATTTTACAGTGTATACTTAAAGAGTCCGAGTTATCAGGCAAATCAGGAGGGGTGTATATACAGTCCAACACCGTTTATCCGGAAATCATTAATCTGGAAATTTCATAATCCGGACGGAAATATCTGGGAACGATAAAATATTAGCGCAGGTGACAATCGGCATGGACAGTTCACATATTCAGTATACTTGTTAAGAGTCCGTTCCATGACAGTAATGCTTAACTGTGTTAACACAGATCAGTGAAAACTTTTGAAATATATTAGATCTAATTAATAACCGCATTATTGCAGATTAAGTTGGGAATTTTGTTTAGTATTCCATTTCTCATAATTTCCACATTCAATGTGGCTGGTGTTTTCCCCCAAGTCATTAAAAATATAATTTGAGTGCAATGCAAGGGAAGCAAGCCGAAAACAACCTAATACAAATATACTCACCTTTGTAGACATCTGGTGAATTGCGAATCAGATGAGCAAAATGTGATTAATTTGACAAAAAACACTATCAAAGTTGGGATAATTATTTTATTCATAAAATAATATGATTTCCCAACAATTTCATGCAAACTTGCTCATCTATGCATTTGATAATCTAACAGGAGACTGCTCCTCTAACAATTTGTCAGATAATTGCTAGGATATTACACAAGTTCTAACAACTATAGGTTAAGTGAAACTATGCTGTGACCAAAGGGTAAGACCGAAAGTAGACAGGGTTTCTGATTAGACAGTGGCCGGTTTTGACAAGTTATACCGTAGTTTATACCATTAATGTTAGTGTGCCCAGCAGCTGTGGTTGGCAAGTTATACCGTAGTTTATACCATTAATGTTAGTGTGCCCAGCAGCTGTGGTTGGCAAGTTATACCGTAGTTTATACCATTAATATTAGTGTGCCCAGCAGCTGTGGTGGACAAGTTATACTGTAGTTTATACCGTTAATATTAGTGTGCCCAGCAGCTGTGGTTGACAAGTTATACTGTAGTTTATACCATTAATGTTAGTGTGCCCAGCAGCTGTGGTTGGTGGGCAGACTGGAACAAATCTCTTGTTATTATCATGAACTAAATATATATGTTAGGGTTTATGTAAAGAAATCAGGCTGCTCTTCCTGATCAGCTATACCCAGAACTATCTTGGTGGGGTTTTGGTTGTTTGCCTTGGGCATTCATATTGTCTATGAACTACAATAAAGGAAATCTTAATGCTTAAATGACATCAATATTAAGGAGAAACTTTATAATCCAGCATGCCACTATATTTCAACCTTGTCCATACAAGTCGGTGCTCTTCCTGAAACTACTTCTCATACACAATCAGGTGTATAATATATCTTTGCTTACAGGTAACTACAAAACAGCCATGCATGACTGTATATTTGCCAGGAAGTTTAATTCCACACACATGAAAGCAATTGTCAAAGGTATGTATATCTCCATGAGAAAATCAGCGGATTGTTTCTAGACAATATCTGTTTTGAATATCATTTCAGTTGAATTGTCTTACATACCAGTAGCAATATTTTCGTAAAAAATAAGGGTATCAGCTCTATTTATTTCACCACAATTATGATACAAATATTACAACTGAAAATGATGGATACCTCTTTTTGGCCCTTACATTGGTACAATGGCGGTGTTCCTGAAGGAGGAAACTTGTAGTGGGACAGGTGACCCCATATGTTTCCACGCCTGTAATACACACCAATAAAAGGCAAACTATACCAAGCCTCCTAATTAAACAGTTTAAATTCAGAGATGAGTGATTAGAATGACTTAAATTTCTGAGTTCCCAAATTAAACTCTTTTTGTTCATCAAACAAACATGACATGAGTGATTGCCCACCCTTGTTTCAGGTGCCCAGTGCTGTATGGAGATGAAGCGATACAATGAGGTGGACCGTTGGTGTTTGGCAGGACTAATGGTATAGCATTTCAACCGAATCACATCATCGTTCTGTTGGCTAATCCTTGATTTGATATTTCTGTTCTTGATAAAATGGTCTAACCCCGGGCCTCTGATAAAATGGTCTATCTCTGGGCCTCTGATAAAATGGTCTAACCCCGGGCCTCTGATAAAATGGTCTAACCCCGGGCCTCTAATAAAATGGTCTATCTCCGGGCCTCTGATAAAATGGTCTAACCCGGGGCCTCTGATAAAATGGTCCAACCCCGGGCCTCTAATAAAATGGTCTATCTCCGGGCCTCTGATAAAATGGTCTATCTCCGGGCCTCTGATAAAATGGTCTAACCCCGGGCCTCTGATAAAATGGTCTATCTCCGGGCCTCTGATAAAATGGTCTAACCCCGGGCCTCTGATAACATGGTCTAACCCCGGGCCTCTAATAAAATGGTCTATCTCCGGGCCTCTGATAAAATGGTCTATCTCCAGGCCTCTGATAAAATGGTCTATCTCTGGGCCTCTGATAAAATGGTCTAACCCCGGGCCTCTGATAAAATGGTCCATCTCCGGGCCTCTGATAAAATGGCCTAACCCCGGGCCTCTGATAAAATGGTCTAACCCCGGGCCTCTGATAAAATGGTCTATCTCCAGGCCTCTGATAAAATGGTCTAACCCCGGGCCTCTGATAAAATGGTTTACCAATGAGGACTATGACCTGTAGGTAAGGACTAAGTGTTGTAGTCAGATAGGTGTATATATAGTTAATTAGACAAGGACTGATGCCGGGCTAGAGTTGTGGGCAGGCTTTAAACCTGTGGACTGGATTATATTGGGCAAAAAAGCAGTCTTAGGCCTAAAAGAATGTTTAAGAAATGTTACAATTGCACTTCATAATACAGAAATATATTAGAGATAGTCTTGACTAATCCTTAAAAATAAAAGCATTAATAGGACTGCTTTATCAGTGGAAACCAATCATTACGTTAGCAGATGCATGTGTACAAAAAAACTTGTCCTTCTTCCAGATATAGGTACTACAGTGCATTCCTCTTTATATCATGCTGCATTGGTCAGACAAAAACATGATATAAATAGGTATATGACATTACCTAAGAGAAACATGTTTTTATAACATGATATAAAGAAGAATTAACCTTAAATACATGATATTGACCAAATAAAATAACATAGATTATAGAGAGAAAAATGGTGTTTGGGGAAAACATGATATAAAGAGGAATGTGATATTTAAAGGAGTGATATAAAGTGAAGTGGAATGAAGGAATTCAATATTTAAGTCACTCATACTTTAATTCTTATAGTTATTTTTTTATTAGGTGGAACCAGAGAATGAAAAACTTTTGGAAATGAAATTAAAGGCTGCTAAATTGCTGGTGAGTATACTTTTATAGAAAGTAGGAGGTAACTAATAAAGGTCATCCCACAGATTTTCTAGCTGTCAAAAGAAGATTTTAAACAATATACATGTAACTTTCATTTTCCTCCAACAGAAAAGCCAAGAAAGGGACCAGCGTAAAGATGATGCCAAAGAGAGAAAGGAACAAGCAAAAGAAATGAAACTTATTGAGGAAATTCAGGTATAATTCTGTGATCTGAATTCTCCCAGTATATTTGCCAAACATTTAAAAAACTTGCACATGGTAAAATTGAGCTAGTGAACACCTAATTACTTGATACATGAACTGCTCTCAAATCTATGAAGACCAAGTATGAAATATTGCAGATTAGAGCATCTGAAGATATTTCTAGCTGATTTATGACTTGGAAACAAAATTTGCATGTACATCAGTTTATGTGACTTTTGAGCCTGTTTTGCTCGAAAGATTGTTTGCAGAAAGGTATGCAATTAAAATTGCACAAAATTGCAATTGTACTACTAGTACATGTGATTTGTTATATAGAGTCGAGGAATACAGCTAGCAAGTTTGAAGTTGACAGACAGTAAAATTCACCAGAGTCTCCTTACCAACCTGGAGATACCAAACTCGGGTAACGCCAAAGTCTACCTGGACACGGACAACAAGCTTGTGTGGCCGGTCCTGTTTATGTACCCGGAGCACACCCAGACCGACTACATAGAGGCCTTCAGGGAGGACGTCAGGTCTCTAGCTCAAATCTCTTTGTAAAGTCATGATATACAAACTAGGTACCAACATATCATTATATTACACGTTTCATATTAACGACTTCTTCTCTGGATCTAAGCAATGTGAAACATTCATATTTTAGAAGTAGCATCACTAGGTGACTGGGATTCAAATTTATACAAATGATGGAGCTGACCCCCCAGGGGTCTCAGGGACGGGGCCAAAAGGGGACCATTTGGAAATATTGATATTACTTTTAAACGGTTGAGATCCCCACCCCAAAACTACCTAATATATACAATTGCTAAGCATAAAGAGAAAATCACAAATATGATTTTAGATTTGACCCAAGGGTCTGCCACGCCTTTAGACATTCCACCCTAAAACTATACAGATACAAACACAATCATGATATTATCATTGATGTAAGGATCTAGCTCAGCCCTAGGGACCTTGGTTCTCAGTTTAGCTTGAGATACCCATCCATTAACCTATCTTAATTCATACAGATATATTTCAAGGATAATTCTTTGGGTCTGTCCCTGCCCGTAGCATCTTTTTTAGAAATATTTTACCATGATTACCTTGATATCAATTTATCCAGGTGAGTGATACAGACCCTCTTGGGCCTCTTGTTAGGTCATGTGAGACACTGTTGACAGGTAACTAGTTACAGTAGTGACACTTAATGCTGCTGTTGTTTTCTCTACAGATTCATTGACCACTTAGAGAACATGTTTGGTCCACACCTGGAGCCAGCGCCATGGGATACGGACAGGAAATACAAAAATGACATGATACAGGTAACATACTGAACATTGTGGTACTGTGTTGCATTGAGGTGTGTGATCTTCATCATCTGTAGAATTCATGGCCCATTGTCCAATTTTGATATGGATAACTCATGATAGTTTGAATTGTTAGAAATGTAACTATAAATATGTGTTTGTTCTGTTATCATACAATCACCAAATTGAATGTACTTAAAACTTGTTTTAACCAGGCTCTGAATCTTTCTTTCCTATAATAAAGACTGATAATTCCAGGTATATTTTGGCTCTGAATCTTTCTTTCCAATAATAAAGACTGATAATTCCAGGTATATTTTGGCTCTGAATCTTTCTTTCCAATAATAAAGACTGATAATTCCAGGTATATTTTGACTCTGAATCTTTCTTTCCAATAATAAAGACTGATAATTCCAGGTATATTTTGACTCTGAATCTTTCTTTCCAATAATAAAGACTGATAATTCCAGGTATATTTTGACTCTGAATCTTTCTTTCCTATAATAAAGACTGATAATTCCAGGTATATTTTGGCTCTGAATCTTTCTTTCCTATAATAAAGACTGATAATTCCAGGTATATTTTGGCTCTGAATCTTTCTTTCCAATAATAAAGACTGATAATTCCAAGTATATTTTGGCTCTGAATCTTTCTTTCCTATAATAAAGACTGATAATTCCAGGTATATTTTGACTCTGAATCTTTCTTTCCAATAATAAAGACTGATAATTCCAAGTATATTTTGGCTCTGAATCTTTCTTTCCTATAATAAAGACTGATAATTCCAGGTATATTTTGACTCTGAATCTTTCTTTCCAATAATAAAGACTGATAATTCCAGGTATATTTTGAGGATAAAGAAAAGCAGACACTTTATGGAGTGGACAGCAATGCTACCCTAAATGAGGCCCTGTCACATGAAAGGTAACAATTTGGCTGAGTTTTTGATATATAACAGTTCGAAGATTTAACATATCAACTACATATCAATGTATGTAAGGTTGGAGTGTGGGGAATCCAGTTTTTAGGTCACCTGAGACGAAGTCTCAATGACCTATTGTAATCGCCTTTTGTCCGTCGTCGTGCGTCCGTAAACTTTTTACATTTTCGACTTCTTCTCCAAAACCACTGAACCAAATTCAATGAAATTTGGCAAGGAGCTTCTATGGCTAAAGTTCAACTAAAATTGTGAATTATAAGGTCCCCACCCCCCAGGGGCATGCTGGGTGGGGCCAAAAAGGGTCAAATTGACTAAAACTTCAAAAATCTTCTCCTCTACTCTCAGATATGGTAGAATCAAATACTCTTCATAGATAGAAGGGTCTTAAGGTGCTTTACCAAAATTGTGAATTTCATGACCCTGGGGTCTCATGTTTGCCCCTGGGGAGGGGGTAAACTTTACTATAGTTTATATAGGGAAATCACATTTTTGACTATTATTTGTTGGATTTGTATTGGAATTCATTCTAACTTGTATAAAATTATCAGCATGGGATGACACTTTGATGGTATGTACATGTTGGCCCTAGTTGACCCCCAGGGGCTGGTGGGCGGGGCAAAAAAGGGTCAAATTGACAAAAATTTCAAAAATCTTCTTCTCTACTCTCAGATATGGTAGAATCAAATACTCTTCATAGATGGAAGGGTCTTAAGGTGCTTTACCAAAATTGTGAATTTCATGACCCTGGGGTCTCATGTTTGCCCCTGGGGAGGGGGTAAACTTTACTATAGTGTATATAGGGAAATCACATTTTTGACTATTATTTGTTGGATTTGTATTGGAATTCATTCTAACTTGTATAAAATTATCAGCATGGGATGACACTTTGATGGTATGTACATGTTGGCCCTAGTTGACCCCCAGGGGCCTGCCGGGCGGGGCAAAAAAAGGTAAAATTTACAAAATTTCAAAAATCTTCTCTACTCTTAGATATGGTAGAATCAAATACTCTTCATAGATGGAAGGGTCTTAAGGTGCTTTACCAAAATTGTGAATTTTATGACCCTGGGGTCTCATGTTTGCCCCTGGGAAGGGGGTAAACTTTACTATAGTGTATATAGGGAAATCACATTTTTGACTATTATTTGTTGGATTTGTATTGGAATTCATTCTAACTTGTATAAAATTATCAGCATGGGATGACACTTTAATGGTATGTACATGTTGGCCCTAGTTGACCCCCAGGGGCTGGTGGGCGGGGCAAAAAAGGGTCAAATTGACAAAAATTTCAAAAATCTTCTTCTCTACTCTCAGATATGGTAGAATCAAATACTCTTCATAGATGGAAGGGTCTTAAGGTGCTTTACCAAAATTGTGAATTTCATGACCCTGGGGTCTCATGTTTGCCCCTGGGGAGGGGGTAAACTTTACTATAGTGTATATAGGGAAATCACATTTTTGACTATTATTTGTTGGATTTGTATTGGAATTCATTCTAACTTGTATAAAATTATCAGCATGGGATGACACTTTGATGGTATGTACATGTTGGCCCTAGTTGACCCCCAGGGGCCTGCCGGGCGGGGCAAAAAAAGGTAAAATTTACAAAATTTCAAAAATCTTCTCTACTCTTAGATATGGTAGAATCAAATACTCTTCATAGATGGAAGGGTCTTAAGGTGCTTTACCAAAATTGTGAATTTTATGACCCTGGGGTCTCATGTTTGCCCCTGGGAAGGGGGTAAACTTTACTATAGTGTATATAGGGAAATCACATTTTTGACTATTATTTGTTGGATTTGTATTGGAATTCATTCTAACTTGTATAAAATTATCAGCATGGGATGACACTTTAATGGTATGTACATGTTGGCCCTAGTTGACCCCCAGGGGCTGGTGGGCGGGGCAAAAAAGGGTCAAATTGACAAAAATTTCAAAAATCTTCTTCTCTACTCTCAGATATGGTAGAATCGAATACTCTTCATAGATGGAAGGGTCTTAAGGTGCTTTACCAAAATTGTGAATTTCATGAACCTGGGGTCTCACGTTTGTATCTGGGGAGGGGGTAAACTTTACTATAGTGTATTTAGGGAAATCACATTTTTGACTATTATTTGTTGGATTTGTATTGGAATTCATTCTAACTTGCATCAAATTATTGTATCGGCCATATTGTTTTTAGGATCGGCTCAAAAACTGTGAAATGCACAACTATAACAACAAGAGGAACCAACATATGAAATTTGAGAAGGATCCATCCAGTCTTCTCAAGAAATAGCAATCACAAATTGTGAATTTCATGACTCTGGGGTCTTGCATCTCCCCCTGTGGAGGGGGTTAAGTTTACTATGAAGCCTTGTGTTGCAATGTATTGTTATAAATATTCATCTCAGCATTCCCATATTTCTCTTTCATGTCAACCATCAGGTGACCGTTAAGGCCCATGGGCCTCTTGTTTTTACATAGAGTTACCTCCCATGACTTACCAGTAATCTCATGTCACCACTGGGCCGGGGTACTTTCTTTTTGGATATACCAGTAGTATCAAATCGCCACTGTGATCACATTTGTCAAGTATTCCATCTTCGACTAGTCAATCTAATTCTGCTTCGACCTTTGGCTTGAGTGAATAAGGCACTGGTCGAGCTTTCACAAATTTCGGAGTCGCATCAGCATTTAACTTCAATTTTGCCTTCATTCCAGTCAACCTTCCCCAGTCACTTTGGAAAACGCTTGCATGCTTGTCCAACACAGATTTAAGTGTTCCCTTGGGTTTCTGGATAATGGACTTTATTTCTGGCCAATCCAGATTGTTGTGCTTAAGCCAGTCTCTACTGAATAATGTCACTTGGCCTCCACGCACGACATATAACATCAATTCTTTAACTTGACCTTTGTAGTTGACCTTGACCCTAGCCATTCTAACTGGTTTCAATTTCTCACCAGAATATGTTTTCAAGATGAGGTCACTTTGTACCAATTTCGCATTTTGAAATTTGTCTCTAAAAATGTTCTCTGGAATTACTGATACAGCTGCTCCCGTGTCGAGTTCCATATTCAGTTTAACACCATTAACATCGGGTGAAACAGTTATTATACCGTCTGTTTTACGAACTGAGTTTACCTCGACCTCCAATGAAGCAATATAAGCGTCATCTAATGCATCATCTTCATTGAGTGCGTGTACCCTTCGATTTCTTTTCCCTTGTGGACATGCCCTTTTTGAGTGTCCCTTGCCATGACATTGATAACACCCCTTGTCCCGGAAATAACAGTTGCTTGTGTCATGTCCTAATCCAAAACAATGAAAACATTTTTTTTGCTTTATGTGGCTTTTGATTTGATATGTGATGGGTTTTTTTTGTTGCTTTTGGACCTTGTTTACATTCACACTGCCATGTTTAGCCTGTAATTCAGTGGCGTCCCTAGCAGCGGTTTCCATAGCGACAGCAATTTCGACTGCTTTTTCATATGTAAGGGCAGCTTCCGACAATAATTTCTGTCAAATCTGCTCATTTACCATTCCACACACTAGTCTGTCACAAAGTGAATCGTTCAGATTTCCACAGAACTCACAGTGTTCACTAAGTTTTCTGAGTCAGTGACGCGATATATTCCCGAATCGTCTCACCGTCCCTTTGCCCTCTCTTATGGAATCTAAACCGTTCAGCAATAACGAGTGGTTTCGGGCAAAGGTGATTTTGGAGAATTCGGACTGAATCATTGTATTGTTCCTCCGAAGGTTTATGTGGTACTGTGAGACCCCTTAGCAAAGAATAGGTGTTCCCTCCGACCAAAGTTAACAATACGGGGACCTTCTTCTCTTCCTTTACTTCATTACATATGAAATACTATTCAAGTCTTTCCTGATAAGAATCCCGATTGGGTCCAAACGACCAATCTTGCCTGCCATTATGGATGTTACCGTGAATCGACGCACAAAACTGAGGAAGTTAACGCAGTTCGGCCCAAGATTTGAGCGCTATTTTCCACTTTTCAATCAACAGTTTCACAGAAACATTGTGTTTATGAATTCATTGTTGTACAAACCACATGTCTGCAAAGGTTTCAGTCCATATCTTGTCGCCAATGTTACTTTGTGGCCTACTGGACATCGCACATTACAAAACACGCAGGACAAGAAATATCAGTTCAGTACATAACAGTCACGACAACTGATACACAACAATAACCGGTCTATCACTAGATACTACATCACGACAACTGATACACAACGATGACCGGTCTATCACTAGATACTACATCACGACAACTGATACACCACAATAACCGGTCTGTCACTAGATACTACATCACGACAACTGTTTCACCACAATAACCGGTCTATCACTAGATACTACATCACGACAACTGTTACACAACGATTACGGGTCTATCACTAGATACTACATCACGACAACTGATACACCACAATCACCGGTCTATCACTAGATACGACATCACGACAACTGTTACACCATGATAACTGGTCTATCACTAGATACAACATCACGACAACTGTTACACCACAATAACCGGTCTGTCACTAGATACAACATCACGACAACTGTTACACCACAATAACCGGTCTATCACTAGATACTACATCACGACAACTGATACACAACGATTACCGGTCTATCACTAGATACTACATCACGACAACTGATACACCACAATCACCGGTCTATCACTAGATACGACATCACGACAACTGTTACACCACAATAACCGGTCTGTCACTAGATACTACATCACGACAACTGTTACACCACAATAACCGGTCTATCACTAGATACTACATCACGACAACTGATACACAAAAATAACCGGTCTATCACTAGATACTACATCACGACAACTGATACACAAAAATAACCGGTCTATCACTAGATACTACATCACAACAACTGTTACACCACAATCACCGGTCTATCACTAGATACTACATCACGACAACTGATACCCCACCATCACCAGTCTATCACTAGATACTACATCACGACAACTGATACACCACGAACACCGGTCTATGACATGATACTACAATTTTTAGCCAGTTTGTTAAATTTAACTCTCTAAATTAGAAACTGACTTGCCATTTTGAAACTAGACACGTTGGATCTCCTGTTTCTGTTCCTTTTTTCGTGTTTTTTTGATGTCACCTTTATATTAGGTATGTTATTCATTTAAAAAATCTGCCTTGCTTAATTGAATAATCATGATTCATAAAGGCAGTATGAAATTCTCATGTTTGTAGATTAACTGACTATGTATGTACAAGGGTGCCTTAGTCAGTTCAGTCAATGGTGGCCACTTGCTCTTTCCTCTGTACATGCCTTAATTAACCCATGTCATGCCTCGTCTTCAAAAATAACTGACTTCTTCTGGTTTTTGTTTTCACAGGTTCATCGTACAGTTTGGAACACCGAGTTTTATTTTGCTGATAAAAGGATCACGTTGTCAAGGCAATTTCCTGAAAACTTACAAATATGTAAAATCAGCATCATGAATTAAAGATTTTTAATATTTTCCCATGTGTAATTGTGATCTGTTTTTGGGAGAGTGTTGAGGCAGTGCAGCTTGTCAATACAAGGAGGCCCAAAAGGCCTGTATTGCTCACCTGGATACATTGGTATCTAAGTAATTGTGGTAAAATATCCAAAAAGATCCCAAGGACAGGGACAGACTAAAAGACCTTGAAGCATATCTGCATAAGTTAAAAGCTTGGTAAATGGGCGAGTATCTCAACTAAAAAATTGGGTCCCTAGGGGTGTGGCTAGACCCTAGCTGACATTAATGTTAACATTATGATGGTGTTTGTCTGTATGCCCAGTAACTGTATGTATAGTATCTCATTGCAAAGATGTAACACAGGGTTTAAAGTCTGCATGGGTGTGGTGGACCCTGGGGTCAATTTTAGTTTCATGATTGTGATCGTCTCTTTATGCCCATCAATTGTATTATATAGTTTTGTGGTGGGGATCTCAATCATTTAAAAGTTATGACTCAAAAAATAATTCTGAAAGGGGCATGACAGACCCTAGGATCAAATCTAAAATCATGATTGTGATGGTCTCTTCATGCCTAGCAATTGTTTACTGTTAAAGTGGATTTTTTTTTGCGATGTGGACATTTTCGCTTATTTTACTGGCATTAAATCTCCGCGAATATATCCACACACAAACATATTTAACACCATTTAAACTCTACAGTGTATAATACTAATACAGCTTACTAATCATTTTTGGCCCCGCCCCTCAGCCCCTTGGGGGTCAGTGCTACCATTATTACATATTTGAATCATGAGCACCTAGGGATGCTTCCTGTCAAATAAGGTTGATTTACAATCAGTGGTTATGTAGAAGATAACCCTTTTTGGCCCCACCCCTCAGCTCCCTGGGGGGGGGGGGGTCAGTCCCACCATAAGTACAATTTTGAATCCTGAGCACCTAGGGATGCTTCCTGCCAAATAAGGTTGATTTGTAAAAGATGTGCATTTATAAGGTTGCCTTACAATCGTGAGCTGTAGGAAATTTTCCTTTAGCTCAGTTGGTAGAGCATCAGACTGGAGAGCCAAGGGTCGCGGGTTTGAGCCCTAGTGATGGCACTATCGTTATAACATTTCCTCGTCCTATTACAGATTTCCAATCAGTGGTTATGGAGAAGAAGTCGCTGAAACCAATATAGCTAAATAACACTTTTCAGCCCCGCAACTCACAGCGGGTCAGTCCTACCATCAGTACATTTTTGAATCTGGAGCACCTAAGGATGCCTCCTGCCATATTAGGTTGATTTCCTATCAGTGGTTATAGAGAAGTTATTTAAACAAGAGATCCCAGATGGATCTTTTCCCTTCTTATTTTAACTAATTCATTTATGTTTTTAATCTTAGTTCTATGAATTTCTCTTGAAAAATTAATAATAGTTGAAAGAAAGTATCTTGTCAAGAGGTTCGTTTTTCTGATCAGAACAAATTCCAAATCCATCTTGTATTTCTTAATCATAGATGACTGCCTGTCGGCCATATTGTTTTTAGGATCGGCTCAAAAACTGTGAAATGCACAACTATAACAACAAGAGGAACCAACATATGAAATTTGAGAAGGATCCATCCAGTCTTCTCAAGAAATAGCAATCACAAACTATTAATGCAAAATCCAAGATAGCAGCCTGTCAGCCATATTGTTCTTCGGATTGACTTAATAAGTTGACAATGACAATAAAGAACCAAGGGGAACCTGCAAACAAAACTTTAGAAGGATCCATCAAGTGCTTAACAAGAAATAGCCATCATAAGAATTGTTTAAGGACGGACGCATGGTGATTTAAATAGCCAACCATCTGATGATGATGGGCTCCGTAGTTAAATTGGCCAGATCTAAAGCTCAATATATGGATCGTCATCAAATCAGAATGTGACTTGTATCTAATTAGTCCCCTGCCAGTGAAACCAGAGAACTATACAGTATATACACTGTATTTATATATACCGTTTGTCTCTGTCTGGGTGTTGGTTTCCAAACGATACTTCAGAAAGAATTGATGAATTTGGTTAAAACTTCATACAATGTTAGCTTATGAGGTAATACAGAGTGGGATTGAGTTTGGTGTCAAAAGGTCACTACGAAGGTCAATGTTGCTAAAAATAGATATTTTTGGTAAAATTTTGGTTTCCAGATAACTTCAGAAAGAATTGATTAATTTGGTTGAAACGTCTTACATTGTTCGCTTATGAGGTAATACAGTGTCAGTTTGGGGTCGAAAGGTTACTGTTGCTAACAAAAGGCCCATGGGCCGTAATGGTCAGCTGAAAATCCATATAATTTTTTGTTGGTAATTGTGAAGGTCAATGAACAAACTTGGTATCCCTTTATCTCGGCATGTTACCATACCAGCAAAATAACAGTACCCTTGAACCTTGAGTTATCGAGAAGAAGTGTTTGAAAGTGACCCCTGTTGCCTTGATAGGTCAAGGTCAATCATTGGAACAAACTTGGTAGCCCTTAATCCCAGCATGCCTAAGGTCAAATATCAGTACCCTTGGCCTTTCAGTTATTGAGAAGAAGTTGCTTGCAAGACATTTGACTGCAGTGACCTTGAAAATAGGTCAAGGTAATCCACTTTAGCAAACTTGGTAGCTCTTCAACCAGCATGCTACAGACAAAATATCAGTACAGAAGGTCTTACGATTATTGAGAAGAAGCTGTATGAACGGTTTTTAACATATTTGATCCCTGTGACCTTGAATGTTAGCAAATTCAGTAGCCATTCATCCCAGCATGCTTCATACACAATATCAGTACCCTGGTTCTTTTAGTTGCAGAGAAGAATTTGCTTGATGATTTTCAGACATTTGATCAATTGGAATTTGAAAGCGAGTCAAGGTCATTCATTGGAAGAAACTTGGTAGCCCTTCATCCCAGCATGCTACAAGCATACTATCAGTACCCAAGGCATTTTGGTTATTGAGAAGAAGTCATTTGAAGGAAAAGTTCATGAACGGCGCACAACGACGGACAATGTACAATGGCTATAGCTAAAAATCATAGTCAAGGGCTTTGGGTGATGCAAGTGTACGGTTAGTTTCATCATGATAGCCCGGAGAGAAACTAAGAAAAACAGACGCAGAGGAACAAACACTTAACACAAAAGTCACCCTCCATATGAAAGTGATTACCACTTACTTTAAGGATTTATAGGTGGGGTATATATCTCAGTGAGCCCTTTATCACTTCATATTTATTTCTTCTGTTAGAACTTCTCTCCAGGTTGAAAGGAGCATTTATTGCAAATATGGTCAGAATTTGAAATTGAAAATACAGTATTAAATTAACAAAACAGCTCCATCAGATTTGAAAAGCATTTAATCAGTATTGCTAATACACATCAATATAAACCTTCCATTCATTAACAAACAAAATTTTATCAATATCATTCCACACACATTCTCATCAGCTCACTTCACTCACCACAAGTCAGTCAATCACTGAGCAGACAACTCTAAACATCTTACTGCTACAGCCGGTAAAACATATTTGGTATGTAAATGTGTACGGTATATCACGTCTAAGACCAATACCAGGTATATCTAATCTGAGAGCAATATAACACATCAGGTGTGCAATATAACATGTCAGGTGTACAATATAATTAAACACCAGGTGTACAATATAATACATCAGGTGTACGGTATATCACTTCTAAGACCCATACCAGGTATATCTAATTTGAGGGCAATATAACAAATTAATTATAAGCTTTGATAGGAATGTTTTCAGCTTCATGCAGGTATGAAAGAAAAACCGAATTGTAAACTGATCATGAAGTGCTACGTGCAAATCATTCAGTTTGCAATTCGGTTTTTCTTTATACCTGCATGAAACTAAAAATTATTCCTATCAAAGTTTAAGTAACAACAGAACTGTTGTAGGTTCCTCAGAGAGCTCAGCGCTATTGCCCTCTCCACACCAGTGGGAGAACTGTTGTAGGTTCCTCAGAAAGCTCAGAGCTACTGCCCTCTCCATACCAACGGGAGAATTGTTGTAGATTCTCCACGCCAGTGAGAGAATTGTTGTAGGTTCTCCACACCAGTGGGAGAACTGTTGTAGGTTCCTCAGAAAGCTCAGAGCTATTGCCCTCTCCACATCAATGGGAGAATTGTTGTAGATTCTCCACGCCAGTGAGAGAATTGTTGTAGGTTCTCCACGCCAGTGGGAGAACTGTTGTAGGCTCTCCACACCAGTGGGAGAACTGTTGTAGGTTCCTCAGAAAGCTCAAGAGCTACTGCCCTCTCCACACCAATGGGAGAATTGTTGTAGATTCTCCACGCCAGTGGGAGAACTATTGTAGGTTCTCCACACCAGTGGGAGAACTGTTGTAGGCTCTCCACACCAGTGGGAGAACTGTTGTAGGTTCTCCACACCAGTGGGAGAACTGTTGTAGGTTCCTCAGAAAGCTCAGAGCTATTGCCCTCTCCACACCAATGGGAGAATTGTTGTAGATTCTCCACGCCAGTGAGAGAATTGTTGTAGGTTTTCCACACCAGTGGGAGAACTGTTGTAGGTTCTCCACACCAATGGGAGAACTGTTGTAGGTTCATCAGAAAGCTCAGAGCTATTGCCCTCTCCAAACCAATGGGAGAATTGTTGTAGATTCTCCACGCCAGTGAGAGAATTGTTGTAGATTCTCCACGCCAGTGGGAGAACTGTTGTAGGCTCTCCACACCAGTGGGAGAACTGTTAAAGGTTCCTCAGAAAGCTCAGAGCTACTGCCCTCTCCACACCAATGGGAGAATTTTTGTGGATTATCCACGCCAGTGGGAGAATTGTTGTAGGTTCTCCACACCAGTGGGAAAACTGTTGTAGGTTCCTCAGAAAGCTCAGAGCTATTGCCCTCTCCACACCAGTGGGAGAATTGTTGTAGGTTCCTCAGAAAGCTAGATATTTCTTCAGTTATCAAGTACTTCTTAAGGTGTGTTAAGAGAAATGGAACCCAGCTGAGTTAAAACAGTTTAACAATCTGAAAAAAGGTAACAAAAACAAGATAAGACTATGAACAGAATTATCATTGATTATGAAATGCATGAATAGGATGTTCTTGTATTTTTTTTATAGAGTTGTGAATATTACAAGGAATTTTGTCTTTGTTATTCATGTAGTACAACATATTATGCCTTTATTTCCTGCCAAACGCCCTATCATTTTCAGTTATAAATGTATATATAACAAATTATGCTTATAACAAACTGATTTCCTTGGTCGCCAGAGATTCGTTTTAAATATGTTTTACTATATTGTATGCTGTACCAGAGGTAATTTTCAGCTACCATACATAATAATCACTATCAAGATAATTGTCTACAATCACCATTGTAACTAAGTCAACCATGAAAACCATCAATATACAACTATTACCATCATAAGTTACTTACCCAAGAAAATCGTCAATGTCCATGGTTCGAGCACGCTTCTTTTCAAATTCTTTTTCTGTCAGGAGATCATTAATCTTAGATTTTACATCAAAATCTGCTGGTACTGGCTGTTCAATACAAACATAAAAGCACAAAGAATCAAGATCAAAAGGGTTAAAATTGAAGTACAAGTTAAGATTTTATTTTGATTATGTAATATTTCCAAACCTAAAATGGAATGATACTCAATATTTACAGCAATGTCTTCGTTCAAAATAATTACCAGAGGCCCAATTGGCATCTTTCACCTTAAAATTTACTGAAATTCATCAAGTGTCAGTACTCTGTTTAGACCAATAACCAATGACCTTTGACCAATAGCCAATGACTTTTGAGCAATAGCCAATGACCTTTGACCAATAACCAATGAATTTGACCAATAGCCAATGACCTAACAAAAGTGTTCTGCAATCGTGTATGGTTGATGTCATCTTTAACAGTTAAAATGTTTCAGTTCAACAAGATGTTTCTGAAATATTGGTACATCTTGAAGGTTTCGTTGACCTCTGGGTGTCACAATGACTTACATGTATGACAGTTCACATTGTTAATGGATGATGCATGTATACAGTGTCATCAATATACCTTTTAACAGTTTAAAAGTTACTGCCCCAACAACATGATTCTAATCAATTTGCACACATTTGACCTTTGAACTGCAGGTCAAGGTCACTATGAAGTAATGAGTGCCCAATGAGTGCCCAGCACAGTCTTTGGGTGATGCCGGTATACTTTAGGTCACAATGACGTAATGAGTGTCCAGCTAACTGTCTTTGGGGGATGCCGGTATACTTTAGGTCACAATGACGTAATGAGTGTCCAGCTAACAGTCTTTGGGTGATGCCGGTATACTTTAGGTCACAATGACATAATGAGTGTCCAGCTAACAGTCTTTGGGTGATGCCGGTATACTTTAGGTCACAATGACATAATGAGTGTCCAGCTAACAGTCTTTGGGTGATGTCGGTATACTTTAGGTCACAATGACGTAATGAGTGTCCAGCTAACAGTCTTTGGGTGATGCCGGTATACTTTAGGTCACAATGACGTAATGAGTGTCCAGCTAACAGTCTTTGGGTGATGCCGGTATACTTTAGGTCACAATGACATAATGAGTGTCCAGCTAACAGTCTTTGGGTGATGCCGGTATACTTTAGGTCACAATGACATAATGAGTGTCCAGCTAACAGTCTTTGGGTGATGCCGGTATACTTTAGGTCACAATGACGTAATGAGTGTCCAGCTAACAGTCTTTGGGTGATGCCGGTATACTTTAGGTCACAATGACATAATGAGTGTCCAGCTAACAGTCTTTGGGTGATGCCGGTATACTTTAGGTCACAATGACGTAATGAGTGTCCAGCTAACAGTCTTTGGGTGATGCCGGTATACTTTAGGTCACAATGACGTAATGAGTGTCCAGCTAACAGTCTTTGGGTGATGCCGGTATACTTTAGGTCACAATGACGTAATGAGTGTCCAGCTAACAGTCTTTGGGTGATGCCGGTATACTTTAGGTCACAATGACGTAATGAGTGTCCAGCTAACAGTCTTTGGGGGATGTCGGTATACTTTAGGTCACAATGACGTAATGAGTGTCCAGCTAACTGTCTTTGGGTGATGCCGGTATACTTTAGGTCACAATGACGTAATGAGTGTCCAGCTAACTGTCTTTGGGTGATGCCGGTATACTTAAGGTCACAATGACGTAATGAGTGTCCAGCTAACAGTCTTTGGGTGATGCCGGTATACTTAAGGTCACAATGACGTAATGAGTGTCCAGCTAACAGTCTTTGGGGGATGTCGGTATACTTTAGGTCACAATGACGTAATGAGTGTCCAGCTAACTGTCTTTGGGTGATGCAGGTATACTTTAGGTCACAATGACGTAATGAGTGTCCAGCTAACTGTCTTTGGGTGATGCAGGTATACTTAAGGTCACAATGACGTAATGAGTGTCCAGCTAACTGTCTATGGGGGATGCCGGTATACTTTAGGTCACAATGACGTAATGAGTGTCCAGCTAACAGTCTTTGGGTGATGCAGGTATACTTAAGGTCACAATGACGTAATGAGTGTCCAGCTAACTGTCTTTGGGGGATGCCGGTATACTTTAGGTCACAATGACGTAATGAGTGTCCAGCTAACAGTCTTTGGGGGATGTCGGTATACTTTAGGTCACAATGACGTAATGAGTGTCCAGCTAACAGTCTTTGGGTGATGCCAGTATACTTTAGGTCACAATGACGTAATGAGTGTCCAGCTAACAGTCTTTGGGTGATGCCGGTATACTTAAGGTCACAATGACGTAATGAGTGTCCAGCTAACACTCTTTGGGTGATGCAGGTATACTTTAGGTCACAATGACGTAATGAGTGTCCAGCTAACAGTCTTTGGGGGATGCCGTTATACTTTAGGTCACAATGACGTAATGAGTGTCCAGCTAACAGTCTTTGGGTGATGCAGGTATACTTAAGGTCACAATGACGTAATGAGTGTCCAGCTAACAGTCTTTGGGTGATGCCGGTATACTTTAGGTCACAATGACGTAATGAGTGTCCAGCTAACAGTCTTTGGGGGATGCCGGTATACTTTAGGTCACAATGACGTAATGAGTGTCCAGCTAACAGTCTTTGGGTGATGCCGGTATACTTTAGGTCACAATGACGTAATGAGTGTCCAGCTAACAGTCTTTGGGTGATGCCAGTATACTTTAGGTCACAATGACGTAATGAGTGTCCAGCTAACAGTCTATGGGTGATGCCGGTATACTTTAGGTCACAATGATGTAATGAGTGTCCAGCTAACAGTCTTTGGGTGATGCAGGTATACTTTAGGTCACAATGACGTAATGAGTGTCCAGCTAACAGTCTATGGGGGATGCCGTTATACTTTAGGTCACAATGACGTAATGAGTGTCCAGCTAACAGTCTTTGGGGGATGCAGGTATACTTGATATCTCCCTTTAAGTTCATTGAAAGGAGAGACACTCAATAAAACTTAACAACATAATCTAAGTTTCCTGAGAAGAAGTCCTTCAAAGGTTTTTTTCACACCATAATCTATGATTCCCGAGAAGAAGTCGTTCAAAGGCTTTTTCACACCATAACCTACTTTCCGAAGAAGTCGTTCAAAGGCTTTTTCACACCATAACCTACTTTCACGAAGAAGTCGTTCAAAGGCTTTTTCACACCATAACCTACTTTCCCGAAGAAGTCGTTCAAAGGCTTTTTCACACCATAACCTACGTTTCCAAAGAAAAAGTTGTTCAAAGGCTTTTTTCACACCAAAATCTACATTTCCCGAAAAAAGGCCTTCAAAGGCTTTTTTCACGCCATAATCTACATTTCCTGAGAAGAAGTCCTTCAAAGGCTTTTTTCACGCCATAATCTACATTTCCAAAGAAGTCGTTCAAAGACTTTTTTCACACAAAAATCTACATTTCCCAAGAAGTCCTTCAAAGGCTTTTTTCACGCCATAATCTAGGCTTCCTGAGAAGTCATTCAAAGGTTTTTTTCCTGTTTTACATTGTGCGCTTGAAAATGGTTCAAAGTATTTACATGTTGTAATTTATTTTGGGCAAATTTGATACCCCATGCAATTGACCAAACATCGACCTAACCAATTGGTTACACCAAAGACCTTATATAAATAAATAGGCTTTAATAAATTCACACTAGGACTTAACAAGAGATCCCAGAGGGATTTTGGCACCCACCATTGATGATTTTCATTCATTCTAAGAGAGATGGATCTTTTCCCTTTTTATTTTAACTTTCATTTATGTACTTAATATTAGTTCTACGAATTTCCCTTGAAAATTAACAATAGTTGAAAGATGGCATCTTGTCAGGAGTTCTGATTTTATGATCAGTTCCAAATTTCATATCCATATTGTATTTCTACAAAAATAACCAAAATATACTTTCATAGTCAACATACAAGATGGCCTTCTGACGGCCGTATTTTCCCCTTGGAGCAGTCTAAAAATTAAACCATGCATAACTAAGGACCTAACAGAACATACTTATGAAATTTAAATTGGATCCATCCTGTACTTCTCAAGAAATAGCGATCACAAACTATTACTGTCAAAATCCAAGATGGCTGCATGCCAGCTATGGATATGTCCGAAAATGGACCATGTACAACAAGGCACCAAAGGGAACCTGCATATGAAATTTGAGAATGATCCATCCAGTACTTCTTAAGAAATAGCAATAACAAACTATTACTCACAAATCCAAGATGGCCACCTTTCGGCCATATTGTTTATCAAACTGTCTGAAAATGTACCGTGCACAACTAGACACGTAGGGGAACTTATATATGAAATATGACCCTCAAGAAATAGCGTTACCAAGAATTGTTTAAGGAGGGACGACGGACCATGGACTGACACTGACAGCACATGCAGGGAGATTACCCCAACATTAGCCCACCAACTGCTGATGGTGGGCTAAAAAGTGATTTTCATTTTAATAAACTTAAAAGTCTTTCTGAAAAGGACCAGCCCAACTTAGGCCTGGCACTGGACAAATTTCACCTTCAGCATATTGGTTATTCAGAAGAAGTCATTTGAGTACAGCTGAAACACAGCTCTTCAACCCAGCATGCTAATGTCTTTAACACTGCCCCAAGCCTCTTGGTTTGTCTGTCAGAAGTTATTTACAGTTAAAACAATTCACCTCTTGGTTTGTCTGTCAGAAGTTATTTACAGTAAAAGCAATTCACCTCTTAGTTTGTTTGTCAGAAGTTATTTACAGTAAACACAATTCAACTTTATGGGTTGTCAGGTGGTGCAGTGAATAGCGCACTTGCCTTTCATCAAGGCGGCCGGGGTTTGATTACCTGACCAGACGTGAAAAGGTATGGGAGTTACCTGCCTGATTACATGATTGGGTTTTCTCCAGGTAATCCGGTTTCCTCCCACAATAATACCTCACACACTAATATCCGGGCCAAAAAGAGTGATTAATATAAGTTTGATAACTTGTTTCATAATTGTTGCAAAATAAATAAAGTTTTATATTTTTATCTTTAAAAACAATTCAACTTTTGGGGAATGGATGGGCACCTGATCGTGGCATGAGCTGCCTTGGTCCTTTGATTCATGTAAAGTGAGGTTTAAGATGATATGCATAACTTTATGAAAGAAAATGTCTTGTTTTACTTACAATTGAGTGTAATGAACAGTGGGTTCGGTAGTTCTTCTCCAGGAGTTCCAGAACTGTATTAAACCTGGAGTATCGGAACAAATCATATCAAATCCTGAGGAAACTAGAACTTAAGCCAATAGTTAACTTATACTCCCCCCCCCCCCCCCCCCCCCTTGCAATTAAAAATTTTATAAGGCAATGTTGATGACAAACAAATTTTTATCTGCAGATACATCTACAAATCGTGCCTAACATCCCTTTCTTGTTTCATTGAAATTTGATTACAGGATTAGGAACATTTTTCCAGACAACATTTTCCAACAAAAACCTATTGATTGTGACCTGGTTACCATGGCAACCAAACGTCTGCAAAAAGTAATCTGCATGCTTATCTACACATGGTCCATAACATTCATGTGGAACTTCATTGAATTTGGTTCACTGGTTCGGAGGAGTTGTCTAGTCAAAAAATTCCAACAAAAACCTGTGTATATGGCCTGGTAACCATGGCAACCTAAATTTCTGTTAGAAAAAAAGAAATCAGCATGCATATCTACAGATAGTCCCTTAACTTCCTGTGTAGTTCCATTGACATCGGTTCATAGGTTTAGATGGAGTTGTGCTGACAAGTTAGTGTTCTACAAGAAGTTAGGTATTTTGGGGAGGGGGCGAAGTTTGCTATAGTTTATATAGGACTAAAAATGTCTGTGAGACATCAATGCCCCCTGCTCCCATCTGAAATTAGTGCTTCATGCTTATTATGTATGCGAAGCTTGATGACAATTGGATCAGTAGTTATTTAAATAAGCCAGGGCAGTGGGGAGGGATCAAAAGGATCAAATGTGCTAAAATTTCAACAATCTTCTTCTCCAGACCCAGATATGCTGGAATCAAATACTATTCACCAATGGAAAGGTGTTAAAGGCCCAATATACGTAACTTTTGGTAAAACTTGAAGTGAAAATAAAGCCTAATAACTTTTTATGTTTATAGATTTAGTTAAAGGCCCAATATACGTAACTTCAGTAAATTTTTCGTGATTCTGAAAAATTCTGAAAAAAAAATCCAGTTTATAACCATGCAAAAATAAGCCTAAAACGAAGTAAACCCGAGCGGTAACTAACAAAAAAGTCTTGACAGAAAAATCCAAAGAATTAAAAATAATTCTTGTGGGGCCCACTTCAACAACAAACCGAAGTGAGAAGACGGTTCAAAATGGACGCGTGTTTACCAAGTTTCAACTGCTGCTGTACCGGTAACCGCGTCAGAATTCATCTTGAATATTGCTGATATCAGTTAATCTTAACAAAATCTATATATATTATCAGTTTTTAGGCTTGATTTTCGCTTCAAGATATGCCGAAAGTTACGTATATTGGGCCTTTAAGATTAACTGATATCAGCAATATTCAAGATGAGTTCTTATGCAGTTACCGGTTCAGCTGAAACTAGGTACTATGTATTTGTAAACATGCGTCCATTTTGATCTATCTTCTAACTTCAACACATTGTTGTCTAAGTGGGCCCCACCTGAATTGTTTTCAATTCTTTGGATTTTTCTGTCAAGAGTTTCTTGTTAGTTACCGCTGTTTACTTTGTTTTAGGCTTATTTTTACATGGTTATCAACTGGATTTTGTTTCAGAATCACGAAAAATGTCCTGAAATTACATATATTGGGCTTTTAAGGTGCTTTATCAAAATTGTGAATTTCAGGCCCTTCAGATTTCAGGTTCATCCCCGGGGAGGGAGTGAAGTTTACTATAGTTTATATAGGAAAATGACACTTTTGGATATATTTTGTTCATTTTAAGTTCGAGATAGTTGAAACTTGGTTGGAATTATAACCAGGAGTTGACGGTTTGATATTGAAAAAAAGTTGACTCTGGCCTACCTCACCCCGCCAGTGGGAAGGGGTCAACATGACTAAAATTTCGATTATCTTCTTCTTTAAAGACCCAGATATGCAGTTATTGGTACAGAGTGATGTGTACATCAAAACTCAGGTGACTGTTAAGGCCTGTGGGCCTCTTGTTGATATACTTAAAGTCATATAAGGAAATGTATAGGGAATGATTTGTGTCCAAATTACTCACTTGAAGGCAGCTCCAATAGTTTTGTTTTTCCGAGAAAAGCATATTCTCACCAATCCGTCCCACTCCTTAAAAGATAATGCATAGTTTTAAATTAATTGTTCACTATCAGCAATAACTCTGGCTTTGACCAGGTTAAGATACACGTTACGTAATAGGGAAGGACTTCTGGTATGCTGCAAGAGTAGAGGAGTAGTACAAAGTAGTATGTAAAAATAAAAGCTGTACAAGTTTCCAGACATCATGTCTATCTACATGGTACTGTGTCGTGGTGAATAATCTAAATTTCTGACATTTTTTTCCAACTTGTTTTACTTCTACAAAGTTTGTTACTACCAATTTTAATACTTATACACCTGAAGTATACCCACTTCTTTAACACATCACCATCAAGTCACATGACTTCTGTTCCAGAAAGTTGTATATGGAAAACATATATACAGATGATTTCTGAAATCCTGTAGGCAATTTCAACACAAAAACTGAAATAGTTTTTTTAAAATATTTCGAAGATGAATAAGGTCAAAGGTGTGATAACCAATACATTCCTAAATAAATGAGAATTTACCTTTACTACAACAACAACTGCTAAATCAAAATTCCCAACTGATAAAATTACCTCTTTTACCCAGTCAGTGAGTATCTAATGCGATTCTTTTCACACCCTGTATAAAAGCCAATCATATTCCAATAAGATATTAGGTGGCTATAGTTATCTTCCTTAAATATAAGTTGGCTATAAATAGATGGCTATAGTTATCTCCCTTGGATATAAGGTGGCTATAGTTATCTCCCTTAGATATTAGGTGGCCATAGTTATCTCCCTTAGATATAAAGGTGGCTAGAGTGATCTCCCTTAGATATAAGGCGACTATAGTTATCTCCCTTAGATATAAAGGTGGCTCTAGTGATCTCACTTAGATATAGTGGCTATAGTTATCTCCCTTAGATTTTAGGTGGCTTTAGTTATCTCCCTTAGATATAAGGTGACTATCGTTATCTCCCTTAGATATAAGGTGGCTATAGTTATCTCCCTTAGTTATAAGGTGACTATCATTATCTCCCTTAGATATAAGGTGGCTATAGTTATCTCCCTTAGTTATAAGGTGACTATCGTTATCTCCCTTAGATATAAGGTGGCTATAGTTATCTCCCTTAGATATAAGGTGACTATAGTTAATCTCCCATAGATATAAGGTGACTATAGTTATCTCCCTTAGACCATTTATCTAGAAGTAACTATACCTGAAAGTTGATGGGAGGAGGAGGATTTCTCGGCTCAATCCTCACAACGCTCGATTCTACTTTTGGTGGAGGTCTGAAGTTGTTTTTGCCAACCTGTAAGTAAATATATTGATCCTTAATAAACACGTTCAATGAATATTAAATGTAATGTTCTAAACATGGACAGCAATGGCAGCTATTTTCAGGTTTGTTAATTGTTTTCAATTTTTATACCTATAATATTTGTGTTGGGACTCACTTGTACTTAAATATGTGATTGACACACTAAACAAATATTAAAAATAAAAAAACACATAAAAAACAACTATAAAAAAAAAAAATATATTTGTGTTGGGAATCTAAAGTCAAAGTCACAATCAATCATCAGAAGGCCATCTATGAATACTTAATCGGTATTTCAAATTTTTTTAAATATTGGCTGTGTTGCACTCTTTTTCAATACAATTACACATGTTTGTATGCTTGGTTTTTTATGTAATGTTTACAGGTTTTAGATGTTTCACTGGAAATTTAAGGTGTTAAGGTCTACTGTTTTAATTGATTTTTCTTTATTTTGTGTGATAAACAGACAATAACTTTTAATAGCAGTAAAAGAAGTAAACACTGAACCGTGGCGATTTAGTGACTGGTAACTGTGTAACGTGAACTCTAGTAAAACTACTACTCACAAGTAAAACTTTGAGCAATACAAGTGAACTTTATTCTCAAATTTAACCAGGAATACCTCCACACCTCCCATTTCCCTGTGAAGTGTACAACGTTTTGTTGTCCTCCAATGTTGTTGTTTGTAGTGAAGAGATTGTGCAATATTTTCGTATTTTTTATATGAATGGTAATGCATTATGATTTATTTTATTGAAAATCATTTTAAAACATATTTAATTATTATATATTCATACTGTTACTATTAATATAGTCAGATCCAGTTGATTAAGAGATTTAATGAAAAATAAGAGTCATTGGTATTTTACATTTGCATAGCCTTATATTACAGTATGTACTGTTGTCAAGATTGGTGCCACATACATCTAAAGTATCATCATTTTCATATAGTTGTCAATGTTTTCAATGTTGTTGAGCATTTAGATCAATTTTCGATTTTTTTTGAAATATCAATATCGATCGGAATATCACCATATTATACCTGGTATAGTATTAAAATACATCAAAACAAAAATATTTAAACATTCAGAAAATTGTGCAGTACTACATAACAGTTTTACACCTTGATGCTTAGAGATCCTTGCCTTGAACCCTGTCAACCAGACAAATCAAACCAACTATACCCCGACATACAAACCTTCATGAGGTGGTCCACTCTGGCCAGTAGCTGTGTGTTGACAGATAGTCGACAGTAGAGCTTCTCCCCAGGCTTAGCCACAAGTCTCTGGGCAAACTCTCTCTGGAACATCACCACCGCACACCTGTAAACATCACTCTGTTATATTATCTCAACATCACCACCACACACCTGTAAACATTACTCTGTTATATTATCACAACATCACCAACGCATACCTGTAAACATCACTCTGTTATATTGTCACAACATCACCACCACACACCTGTAAACATCACTCTGTTATATTATCACAACATCACCACCGCACACCTGTTAACATCACTCTGTTATATTATCACAACACCACCACCGCACACCTGTAAACATCACTCTGTTATATTGTCACAACATCACCACCGCACACCTGTAAACATCACTGTTATATTATCACAACATCACCTCCACACACCTGTAAACATCACTGTTATATTATCACAACATCACCACCGCACACCTGTAAACATCACTGTTATATTGTCACAACACCACCACCGCACACCTGTAAACATCACTCTGTTATATTGTCACAACATCACCACCGCACACCTGTAAACATCACTCTGTTATATTGTCACAACACCACCACCGCACACCTGTAAACATCACTCTGTTATATTGTCACAACATCACCACCGCACACCTGTAAACATCACTCTGTTATATTGTCACAACATCACCACCACACACCTGTAAACATCACTCTGTTATATTGTCACAACATCACCACCACACACCTGTAAACATCACTCTGTTATATTGTCACAACATCACCACCACACACCTGTAAACATCACTCTGTTATATTGTCACAACATCACCACCACACACCTGTAAACATCACTCTGTTATATTATCACAACATCACCACCGCACACCTGTAAACATCACTCTGTTATATTATCACAACATCACCACCACACACCTGAAAACATCACAGGTGCTGCTTGTCACTGAGTAAATGTGGGATTCAAAGTACACTTATTTTCCAAACATTGAGAATTTTTCTTCAGATTGAAGTGAACAGATGCTAAGCCCTAGTTTTTCAAGTGTGCTAGCTGTGACCATATAACGCATATCTTTCTCTTTTTGACTTGATTTTATAAACGTTCAAATTGGTAACCACAGACCTACAGTCTTCCTAAGTAGGGACATCGTTGACTGATTCGTGACCAGAATAAAATTTGGTAAACCATCTGTAAACTGAGGAAATTGACATTCGTTTATTCCCACAAAGAGCACATACCCCATCATGTATATTTTTGACGCTCAGTCCCAACTTGCAGTGGGCTTTTATATAGCCCCTTATTTTAAGGACATTTTCTCTCATTCATTTTCTAACCATTTTCAACATGGTGTATATGACTACACCTGAAAGCAATCTAAACACACAATACAGCGATGGGCCGTGAACCAGATCATACTAGTTTTATACACGTAAATCATGTGATACTCGAGTGTACAGTGCATTTGCAAAAGCTGTTGAATTCTCCTCGTAAATATACATCCCAGATATTGTCAAGGAGTATGCTTTTTAAAGAGGGCTAGCAGCAGACTTTCTCTATTAGTTTAATGTTAATATTTGCAGGATTTCAAAACTCAAACAATAACGTACCAGCTCTAGATCACAAATAAAAAAAATCATATTACCTAAAAAATGGGCGATGTAGCAAAAGTTTGAACACAAATGGCGAAGAAATCTGAAAAAGAAACAGATCTCATACACATACTGTTAGCCTAAGGAAAATTCATAAGATCATTCCAATGAAAATAATAAGGTATGATTCCTTTTATACTATCAACTAGAACATAATAAGAGAGTACCTATCAACCAGAACATATTTAAGCATTGATTTTGAATTGCTTATAGTTGGCATTCATAGGTACAGTGTAATATGAATTATTAAATGATTATCTCAAGACAGAGCAATAATCAATATTGGAAATTAAAGCTACAGAGTAAAAGCACTTTTAATAGGTACGTACTGAAACCATGAGCCCCGTCATAAAGTCTCCTTCTTTATATAATAGGTACGTACCGAAACCATGAGCCCCGTCATAAAGTCTCCTTCTTTATATAATAGGTACGTACCGAAACCATGAGCCCCGTCATAAAGTCTCCTTCTTTATATAATAGGTACGTACCGAAACCATGAGCCCCGTCATAAAGTCTCCTTCTTTATATAATAGGTACGTACCGAAACCATGAGCCCCGTCATAAAGTCTCCTTCTTTATATAATAGGTACGTACCGAAACCATGAGCCCCGTCATAAAGTCTCCTTCTTTATATAATAGGTACGTACCGAAACCATGAGCCCCGTCATAATGTCTCCTTCTTTATATAATAGGTACGTACCGAAACCATGAGCCCCGTCATAAAGTCTCCTTCTTTATATAATAGGTACGTACCGAAACTATGAGCCCCGTCATAGTCTCCTTCTTTATATAATAGGTACGTACCGAAACCATGAGCCCCGTCATAATGTCTCCTTCTTTATATAATAGGTACGTACCGAAACCATGAGCCCCGTCATAAAGTCTCCTTCTTTATATAATAGGTATGTACCGAAACCATGAGCCCCGTCATAAAGTCTCCTTCTTTATATAAAAGGTACGTACTGAAACCATGAGCCCGTCATAAAGTCTCCTTCTTTATATAATAGGTACGTACTGAAACCATGAGCCCCGTCATAAAGTCTCCTTCTTTATATAATGGTAAACAATAAACAACACCTTATTTCAGCTAACAATGTTTACCACTCAAGAAACACAATGTGCATTGTACTTACGTAATATATAGAGGATCTATCACGAGTGTTCTTTTGATATTGAATTTATTGAACAAGTTTAATAATTTCCATATTACATGAACATGATTCTTTCTTCTTACACAGTTTGAGAATCATGATACAGTCAACTTCGTTTATAACAAATTTCTGGGGACCATGAAAAACATAACGTTATATCAGGAATTGGCTATTCCCAATAGCATTGTTTTAGGAAAAAGAAACGATCAAACATGCAGAATATACGATATTAATTTAATTTAAAACATTCAATATGTACACACATGTACTTGTTAGGTTTTTATAATATAGATTTTCATCAGAAATCTTCAAGGCATCGAAACAAACACATACGTATCGTCACAGTAAACACAAGTGTATAAAAACTCACGGTAGGCCTATAAAATGAGTCGGTCACTGGCCGCTAACATCGTCAATACTGGTGAATATTTGTTTATCAGAACGAGGCTCATTTTAAATTTCATCACCGAGAAGCACTAAATGTCGGGAGTGCCTAATTTCTTATTTAGAGACAAAGACTGGCGCTTTGATGGGGATGTCATAACTTTATAGTAAAAACAACTCAACACATTCCAGGTAAGCTGAAGTTTGAGTATATTACACAGGTAACTTTGGTACGTGTATGAGCACCCAGGTGACCTATTCAAACGCACCGACGACTCGTGGTCACAAAACCAAGACAGATAATCAAGAACACAGAACATAGCTTTGTTTAGATAGAAATTTTTGTGGACTCACCACATTATTTTGTTATTACAGGTAAAAATGTGGATTGAGACTGTAAAATCACTTCATTGTTTCAGAAAAAAAAATACACAAGATATATAGAACTGAAAATCAGGAGTTCCCGACTTCGTTATTTTCGAAGTTGACTGTATTAAACTATGTATGTTCAATGATTCTCCTCTATAACAACGGACTCATTCTTCACTACTGAGACAACACAGCGGCACCTTGTTATGTACAATAATGCGACGTACATACAAAAAGTAGGTATACAGTAACTAGACTCATTTGCATAGCTACATTGTATGTATGCACGTGCTGTATTGTGCTATAATGTTATAATATAGCATCCTAATATTGCTCGGCTAATGACCTGTGCTACAAAATAAATAATGTATACCTGGTAGGGCAAATTGGCAACACAGATATCAAAGAAAGGCAAGTCAGTCTTCAACACATCTCCAACAATCAGGTGTAGTTTATTCTGTACCGGCCTGTAAACAGAGACAAACTTACAGAACAGAACCATACAGCCAGTGCCATGTTAGAACATTTAATATGATCAGTTTGAAGTTATCATAATAGCCAACATTTGTAAATATAAGAACAGTTTTTGGTTTTATTTTTGTTTTACGTCCCAGGGTCATTTAAGGTTGTGCCAGGTTTCGGGAGGTGGAGGAAAACAGGAGTACCTGGAGAAAAACCACAGACCTATGGTCAGTACCTGGCAACTGCCCCACGTGGGTTTCAAACTTGCGACCCAGAGGTGGAGGGCTAGTGGTAATGTAACAAAGGGCAAGTTAGATCATCGACAAAGGGTTTCATACAGTTGTAGGTACTCACGTGCTCTGGACCCTCTTCTGTAGTTCAGCGGCCATCCTAGGATCTATCTCACAGGCTATAACCTATAGTATAACAAACAGGTTCTCACGTCAACAGGGCAAAATACCATACAGTGGCTACATCAGAGTTACAGAATACCATACAGTGGCTACATCACAGTTACAGAATACCGTACAGTGGCAACATCACAGTTACAGAATACCGTACAGTGGCTAGTTACAGAATATCGTAGTGGCTACATCACAGTTACAGAATACCATACAGTGGCTACATCACAGTTACAGAATACCATAGAGTGGCTACATCACAGTTACAGAATACCATAGAGTGGCTACATCACAGTTACAGAATACCATACAGTGGCTTCATCACAGCTACAGAATACCATAGTGTGGCTACATCACAGTTACAGAATACCGTACAGTGGCTAGTCACAGAATATCGTACAGTGGCTACATCAGAGTTACAGAATACCATACAGTGGCTACATCACATTTACAGAATACCTTACAGTGGCTACATCACAGTTACAGAATACTGTACAGTGGCTACATTAGAACTACAGAATACCATACAGTGGCTACATCACAGTTACAGAATACCATACAGTGGCTACATCAGAGCTACAGATTACCGTAGAGTGGCTACATCAGAGTTACAGAATACCATACAGTGGCTACATTAGAGCTACAGATAACCATACAATGGCTACATTAGAACTACAAAATACTGTACAGTGGCTACATCAGAGTTACAGATTACCGTACAGTGGCTACATCACAGTTACAGAATACCATACAGTGACTACATCACAGTTACAGAATACTGTACAGTGGCTACATCACAGTTACAGAATACCATACAGTGGCCACATCACAGTTACAGAATACTGTACAGTGGCTACATCAGAGTTACAGAATACCATACAGTGACTACATCAGACCTACAGAATACCATACAGTGACTACATCACAGTTACAGAATACTGTACAGTGGCTACATCACAGTTACAGATTACCGTACAGTGGCTACATCACAGTTACAGAATACTGTACAGTGGCTACATCAGAGTTACAGAATACCATACAGTAGCTACATCACAGTTACAGAATACTGTACCATGGCTACATCAGAGTTACAGAATACCATACAGTGGCTACATCACAGTTAAGGAATACCGTACAGTGGCTACATCACAGTTACAGAATACCGTACAGTGGCTATATCACAGTTACAGAATACCGTACAGTGGCTACATCACAGTTACAAAATATCATACAGTGGCTACATCACAGTTACAGAATACCATACAGTGGCTACATCACAGTTACAGAATACCATACAGTGGCTACATCACAGTTACAGAATACCGTACAGTGGCTACATCACAGTTACAGAATACCATACAGTGGCTACATCACAGTTACAGAATACCGTACAGTGGCTACATCACAGTTACAGAATACCATACAGTGGCTACATCACAGTTACAGAATACCATACAGTGACTACATCACAGTTACAGAATACCATACAATGGCTACATCACAGTTACAGAATACCGTACAGTGGCTACATCACAGTTACAGAATACCGTACAGTGACTACATCAGAGCTACAGAATACCATACAGTGGCAACATCAGAGCTACAGAATACCATACAGTGGCTACATCACAGTTACAGAATACCATACAGTGGCTACATCAAAGTTACAGAATACCATACAGTGACTACATCACAGTAACAGAATACCATACCGTGGCTACATCACAGTTACAGAATACCATACAGTGACTACATCACAGTTACAGAATACAGTACAGTGGCTACATCACAGTTACAGAATACCATACAGTGGCCACATCACAGTTACAGAATACTGTACAGTGGCTACATCAGAGTTACAGAATACCATACAGTGACTACATCAGACCTACAGAATACCATACAGTGACTACATCACAGTTACAGAATACTGTACAGTGGCTACATCACAGTTACAGATTACCGTACAGTGGCTACATCACAGTTACAGAATACTGTACAGTGGCTACATCAGAGTTACTGAATACCATACAGTGGCTACATCACAGTTACAGAATACTGTACCATGGCTACATCACAGTTACAGAATACCATACAGTGGCTACATCACAGTTACAGAATACCGTACAGTGGCTACATCACAGTTACAGAATACCATACAGTGGCTACATCACAGTTACAGAATACCATACAGTGGCTACATCACAGTTACAGAATACCATACAGTGGCTACATCACAGTTACAGAATACCATACAGTGGCTACATCAGAGTTACAGAATACCATACAGTGGCTACATCACAGTTACAGAATACCATACAGTGGCTACATCACAGTTACAGAATACTGTACAGTGGCTACATCACAGTAACAGAATACCGTACAGTGGCTACATTAGAACTACAGAATACCATACAGTGGCTACATCACAGTTACAGAATACCGTACAGTGGCTACATCACAGTTACAGAATACCATACAGTGGCTACATCACAGTTACAGAATACCATACAGTGGCTACATCACAGTTACAGAATACCATACAGTGGCTAAATCACAGTTACAGAATACCATACAGTGGCTAAATCACAGTTACAGAATACCCTACAGTGGCTACATCACAGTTACAGAATACTGTACAGTGGCTACATCACAGTAACAGAATATCGTACAGTGGCTACATCACAGTTACAGAATACTGTACAGTGGCTACATCACAGTTACAGAATACCATACAGTGGCTACATCACAGTTACAGAATACCGTACAGTGGCTACATCACAGTAACAGAATACCATACAGTGGCTACATCACAGTTACAGAATACCGTACAGTGGCTACATCACAGTTACAAAATATCATACAGTGGCTACATCACAGTTACAGAATACCGTACAGTGGCTACATCACAGTTACAGAATACCATACAGTGGCTACATCAGAGCTACAGATTACCGTAGAGTGGCTACATCAGAGTTACAGAATACCATACAGTAGCTACATTAGAGCTACAGATAACCATACAATGGCTACATCAGAGTTACAGAATACCATACAGTGGCTACATCACAGTTACAGAATACCATACAGTGGCTACATCACAGTTACAGAATACCATACAGTGGCTACATCACAGTAACAGAATACCGTACAGTGGCTACATTAGAACTACAGAATACCATACAGTGGCTACATCACAGTTACAGAATACCGTACAGTGGCTACATCACAGTTACAGAATACCATACAGTGGCTACATCACAGTTACAGAATACCATACAGTGGCTACATCACAGTTACAGAATACCATACAGTGGCTACATCACAGTTACAGATTACCGTACAGTGGCTACATCACAGTTACAGAATACTGTACAGTGGCTACATCAGAGTTACAGAATACCATACAGTAGCTACATCACAGTTACAGAATACTGTACCATGGCTACATCAGAGTTACAGAATACCATACAGTGGCTACATCACAGTTAAGGAATACCGTACAGTGGCTACATCACAGTTACAGAATACCGTACAGTGGCTATATCACAGTTACAGAATACCGTACAGTGGCTACATCACAGTTACAAAATATCATACAGTGGCTACATCACAGTTACAGAATACCATACAGTGGCTACATCACAGTTACAGAATACCATACAGTGGCTACATCACAGTTACAGAATACCGTACAGTGGCTACATCACAGTTACAGAATACCGTACAGTGGCTACATCACAGTTACAGAATACCGTACAGTGGCTACATCACAGTTACAGAATACCATACAGTGGCTACATCACAGTTACAGAATACCATACAGTGACTACATCACAGTTACAGAATACCATACAATGGCTACATCACAGTTACAGAATACCGTACAGTGGCTACATCACAATTACAGAATACCGTACAGTGGCTACATCAGACCTACAGAATATCATACAGTGGCTACATCACAGTTACAGAATACCATACAATGGCTACATCACAGTTACAAAATACCGTACAGTGGCTACATCACAGTTACAGAATACCATACAGTGGCTACATCACAGTTACAGAATACCATACAGTGGCTACATCACAGTTACAGAATACCATACAGTGGCTACATCACAGTTACAGAATACTGTACAGTGGCTACATCACAGTTACAGAATACCATACAGTGGCTACATCACAGTTACAGAATACCATACAGTGACTACATCACAGTTACAGAATACAGTACAGTGGCTACATCACAGTTACAGAATACCATACAGTGGCCACATCACAGTTACAGAATACTGTACAGTGGCTACATCAGAGTTACTGAATACCATACAGTGGCTACATCACAGTTACAGAATACTGTACCATGGCTACATCACAGTTACAGAATACCATACAGTGGCTACATCACAGTTACAGAATACCATACAGTGGCTACATCACAGTTACAGAATACTGTACAGTGGCTACATCACAGTTACAGATTACCGTACAGTGGCTACATCACAGTTACAGAATACTGTACAGTGGCTACATCAGAGTTACTGAATACCATACAGTGGCTACATCACAGTTACAGAATACTGTACCATGGCTACATCACAGTTACAGAATACCATACAGTGGCTACATCACAGTTACAGAATACCGTACAGTGGCTACATCACAGTTACAGAATACCATACAGTGGCTACATCACAGTTACAGAATACCATACAGTGGCTACATCACAGTTACAGAATACCATACAGTGGCTACATCACAGTTACAGAATACCATACAGTGGCTACATCACAGTTACAGAATACCATACAGTGGCTACATCACAGTTACAGAATACCATACAGTGGCTACATCACAGTTACAGAATACTGTACAGTGGCTACATCACAGTAACAGAATACCGTACAGTGGCTACATTAGAACTACAGAATACCATACAGTGGCTACATCACAGTTACAGAATACCGTACAGTGGCTACATCACAGTTACAGAATACCATACAGTGGCTACATCACAGTTACAGAATACCATACAGTGGCTACATCACAGTTACAGAATACCATACAGTGGCTAAATCACAGTTACAGAATACCATACAGTGGCTAAATCACAGTTACAGAATACCCTACAGTGGCTACATCACAGTTACAGAATACTGTACAGTGGCTACATCACAGTAACAGAATATCGTACAGTGGCTACATCACAGTTACAGAATACTGTACAGTGGCTACATCACAGTTACAGAATACCATACAGTGGCTACATCACAGTTACAGAATACCGTACAGTGGCTACATCACAGTAACAGAATACCATACAGTGGCTACATCACAGTTACAGAATACCGTACAGTGGCTACATCACAGTTACAAAATATCATACAGTGGCTACATCACAGTTACAGAATACCGTACAGTGGCTACATCACAGTTACAGAATACCATACAGTGGCTACATCACAGTTACAGAATACCATACAGTGGCTACATCACAGTTACAGAATACCATACAGTGGCTACATCACAGTTACAGAATACCATACAGTGGCTACATCACAGTTACAGAATACCATACAGTGGCTACATCACAGTTACAGAATACCATACAGTGGCTACATCACAGTTACAGAATACTGTACAGTGGCTACATCACAGTAACAGAATACCGTACAGTGGCTACATTAGAACTACAGAATACCATACAGTGGCTACATCACAGTTACAGAATACCGTACAGTGGCTACATCACAGTTACAGAATACCATACAGTGGCTACATCACAGTTACAGAATACCATACAGTGGCTACATCACAGTTACAGAATACCATACAGTGGCTACATCAGTTACAGAATACCCTACAGTGGCTACATCACAGTTACAGAATACTGTACAGTGGCTACATCACAGTAACAGAATATCGTACAGTGGCTACATCACAGTTACAGAATACTGTACAGTGGCTACATCACAGTTACAGAATACCGTACAGTGGCTACATCACAGTTACAGAATACCGTACAGTGGCTACATCACAGTAACAGAATACCATACAGTGGCTACATCACAGTTACAGAATACCGTACAGTGGCTACATCACAGTTACAAAATATCGTACAGTGGCTACATCACAGTTACAGAATACCGTACAGTGGCTACATCACAGTTACAGAATACCATACAGTGGCTACATCACAGTTACAGAATACCGTACAGTGGCTACATCACAGTTACAGAATACCGTACAGTGGCTACATCACAGTTACAGAATACCGTACAGTGGCTACATCACAGTAACAGAATACCGTACAGTGGCTATATCACAGTTACAGAATACCATACAGTGGCTACATCACAGTTACAGAATACCATACAATGGCTACATCACAGTTACAGAATACCGTACAGTGGCTACATCACAATTACAGAATACCGTACAGTGGCTACATCAGACCTACAGAATATCATACAGTGGCTACATCACAGTTACAGAATACCATACAATGGCTACATCACAGTTACAAAATACCGTACAGTGGCTACATCACAGTTACAGAATACCATACAGTGGCTACATCACAGTTACAGAATACCATACAGTGGCTACATCACAGTTACAGAATACCATACAGTGGCTACATCACAGTTACAGAATACTGTACAGTGGCTACATCACAGTTACAGAATACCATACAGTGGCTACATCACAGTTACAGAATACCATACAGTGGCTACATCACAGTTACAGAATACCGTACAGTGGCTACATCACAGTTACAGAATACCATACAATTGCTACATCACAGTTACAGAATACCGTACAGTGGCTACATCACAGTTACAGAATACCATACAATGGCTACATCAGACCTACAGAATACCATACAGTGGCTACATCACAGTTACAGAATACCATACAATGGCTACATCACAGTTACAGAATACCATACAGTGGCTACATCACAGTTACAGAATACCATACAGTGGCTACATCACAGTTACAGAATACCATACAATGGCTACATCAGAGTTACAGAATACCGTACAGTGGCTACATCAGAGCTACAGATTACCATACAGTGGCTACATCACAGTTACAGAATACCATACAGTGGCTACATCACAGTTACAGAATACCATACAGTGGCTACATCACAGTTACAGAATACCATACAATGGCTACATCAGACCTACAGAATACCATACAGTGGCTACATCACAGTTACAGAATACCATACAATGGCTACATCACAGTTACAGAATACCATACAGTGGCTACATCACAGTTAAAGAATATCAGACAGTGGCTACATCACAGTTACAGAATACCATACAGTGGCTACATCACAGTTACAGAATACCATACAGTGAGTACATCACAGTTACAGAATACCATACAGTGGCTACATCACAGTTAAAGAATATCATACAGTGGCTACATCAGAGTTACAGAATACCATACAGTGGCTACATTAGAGCTACAGATAACCATACAATGGCTACATTAGAACTACAAAATACTGTACAGTGGCTACATCAGAGTTACAGATTACCGTACAGTGGCTACATCACAGTTACAGAATACCATACAGTGACTACATCACAGTTACAGAATACTGTACAGTGGCTACATCACAGTTACAGAATACCATACAGTGGCCACATCACAGTTACAGAATACTGTACAGTGGCTACATCAGAGTTACAGAATACCATACAGTGACTACATCAGACCTACAGAATACCATACAGTGGCTACATCACAGTTAAAGAATATCATACAGTGGCTACATCACAGTTACAGAATACCATACAGTGGCTACATCACAGTTACAGAATACCATACAGTGAGTACATCACAGTTACAGAATACCATACAGTGGCTACATCACAGTTACAGAATACCATACAGTGAGTACATCACAGTTACAGAATACCATACAGTGGCTACATCACAGTTACAAATACAGTACAGTGGCTACATCAGACCTACAGAATACCATACAATGGCTACAACAGACCTACAGAATACCATACAGTGGCTACATCACAGTTACAGAATACCATACAGTGGCTACATCACAGTTACAGAATACCATACAGTGGCTACATCAAACCTACAGAATACCATACAGTGGCTACATCACAGTTACAGAATACCATACAGTGGCTACATCACAGTTACAGAATACCATACAGTGGCTACATCAAACCTACAGAATACCATACAGTGGCTACATCACAGTTACAGAATACCATACAGTGGCTACATCACAGTTACAGAATACCATACAGTGGCTACATCACAGTGACAGAATACCATACAGTGGCTAAATCACAGTTACAGAATACCCTACAGTGGCTACATCACAGTTACAGAATACTGTACAGTGGCTACATCACAGTAACAGAATATCGTACAGTGGCTACATCACAGTTACAGAATACTGTACAGTGGCTACATCACAGTTACAGAATACCATACAGTGGCTACATCACAGTTACAGAATACCGTACAGTGGCTACATCACAGTAACAGAATACCATACAGTGGCTACATCACAGTTACAGAATACCGTACAGTGGCTACATCACAGTTACAAAATATCATACAGTGGCTACATCACAGTTACAGAATACCGTACAGTGGCTACATCACAGTTACAGAATACCATACAGTGGCTACATCACAGTTACAGAATACCATACAGTGGCTACATCACAGTTACAGAATACCATACAGTGGCTACATCACAGTTACAGAATACCATACAGTGGCTACATCAGAGTTACAGAATACCATACAGTGGCTACATCACAGTTACAGAATACCATACAGTGGCTACATCACAGTTACAGAATACTGTACAGTGGCTACATCACAGTAACAGAATACCGTACAGTGGCTACATTAGAACTACAGAATACCATACAGTGGCTACATCACAGTTACAGAATACCGTACAGTGGCTACATCACAGTTACAGAATACCATACAGTGGCTACATCACAGTTACAGAATACCATACAGTGGCTACATCACAGTTACAGAATACCATACAGTGGCTACATCAGTTACAGAATACCCTACAGTGGCTACATCACAGTTACAGAATACTGTACAGTGGCTACATCACAGTAACAGAATATCGTACAGTGGCTACATCACAGTTACAGAATACTGTACAGTGGCTACATCACAGTTACAGAATACCGTACAGTGGCTACATCACAGTTACAGAATACCGTACAGTGGCTACATCACAGTAACAGAATACCATACAGTGGCTACATCACAGTTACAGAATACCGTACAGTGGCTACATCACAGTTACAAAATATCGTACAGTGGCTACATCACAGTTACAGAATACCGTACAGTGGCTACATCACAGTTACAGAATACCATACAGTGGCTACATCACAGTTACAGAATACCGTACAGTGGCTACATCACAGTTACAGAATACCGTACAGTGGCTACATCACAGTTACAGAATACCATACAGTGAGTACATCACAGTTACAGAATACCATACAGTGGCTACATCACAGTTACAAATACAGTACAGTGGCTACATCAGACCTACAGAATACCATACAATGGCTACAACAGACCTACAGAATACCATACAGTGGCTACATCACAGTTACAGAATACCATACAGTGGCTACATCACAGTTACAGAATACCATACAGTGGCTACATCAAACCTACAGAATACCATACAGTGGCTACATCACAGTTACAGAATACCATACAGTGGCTACATCACAGTTACAGAATACCATACAGTGGCTACATCACAGTGACAGAATACCATACAATGGCTACATCACAGTTACAGAATACCATACAGTGGCTACATCACAGTTACAGAATACCATACAGTGGCTACATCACAGTTAAAGAATATCATACAGTGGCTACATCACAGTTACAGAATACCATACAGTGGCTACATCACAGTTACAGAATACCGTACAGTGGCTACATCACAGTTACAGAATACCGTACAGTGGCTACATCACAGTTACAGAATACCATACAATGGCTACATCACAGTTACAGAATACCATACAGTGGCTACATCACAGTTACAGAATACCATACAGTGGCTACATCACAGTTAAAGAATATCATACAGTGGCTACATCACAATTACAGAATACCTTACAGTGGCTACATCAGACCTACAGAATACCATACAGTGGCTACATCACAGTTACAGAATACCATACAGTGGCTACATCACAGTTACAGAATACCGTACAGTGGCTACATCACAGTTAAAGAATATCATACAGTGGCTACATCACAATTACAGAATACCTTACAGTGGCTACATCAGACCTACAGAATACCATACAGTGGCTACATCACAGTTACAGAATACCATACAGTGGCTAAATCAGACCTACAGAATACCATACAGTGGCTACATCAGTTACAGAATACCATACAGTGGCTACATCACAGTTACAGAATACCGTACAGTGGCTACATCACAGTTACAGAATACCATACAGTGGCTACATCACAGTTACAGAATACCGTACAGTGGCTACATCACAGTTACAGAATACCATACAATGGCTACATCACAGTTACAGAATACCGTACAGTGGCTACATCACAGTTACAGAATACCATACAGTGGCTACATCACAGTTACAGAATACCATACAGTGACTACATCAGACCTACAGAATATCATACAGTGACTACATCACAGTTACAGAATACCGTACAGTGGCTACATCACAGTTACAGAATACCATACAGTGGCTACATCACAGTTACAGAATACCATACAGTGGCTACATCACAGTTAAAGAATATCATACAGTGGCTACATCACAGTTACAGAATACCATACAGTGGCTACATCACAGTTACAGAATACCATACAGTGAGTACATCACAGTTACAGAATACCATACAGTGGCTACATCACAGTTACAGAATACCATACAGTGAGTACATCACAGTTACAGAATACCATACAGTGGCTACATCACAGTTACAAATACAGTACAGTGGCTACATCAGACCTACAGAATACCATACAATGGCTACAACAGACCTACAGAATACCATACAGTGGCTACATCACAGTTACAGAATACCATACAGTGGCTACATCACAGTTACAGAATACCATACAGTGGCTACATCAAACCTACAGAATACCATACAGTGGCTACATCACAGTTACAGAATACCATACAGTGGCTACATCACAGTTACAGAATACCATACAGTGGCTACATCACAGTGACAGAATACCATACAATGGCTACATCACAGTTACAGAATACCATACAGTGGCTACATCACAGTTACAGAATACCATACAGTGGCTACATCACAGTTAAAGAATATCATACAGTGGCTACATCACAGTTACAGAATACCATACAGTGGCTACATCACAGTTACAGAATACCGTACAGTGGCTACATCACAGTTACAGAATACCGTACAGTGGCTACATCACAGTTACAGAATACCATACAATGGCTACATCACAGTTACAGAATACCATACAGTGGCTACATCACAGTTACAGAATACCATACAGTGGCTACATCACAGTTAAAGAATATCATACAGTGGCTACATCACAATTACAGAATACCTTACAGTGGCTACATCAGACCTACAGAATACCATACAGTGGCTACATCACAGTTACAGAATACCATACAGTGGCTACATCACAGTTACAGAATACCGTACAGTGGCTACATCACAGTTAAAGAATATCATACAGTGGCTACATCACAATTACAGAATACCTTACAGTGGCTACATCAGACCTACAGAATACCATACAGTGGCTACATCACAGTTACAGAATACCGTACAGTGGCTACATCACAGTTACAGAATACCATACAGTGGCTAAATCAGACCTACAGAATACCATACAGTGGCTACATCACAGTTACAGAATACCATACAGTGGCTACATCACAGTTACAGAATACCGTACAGTGGCTACATCACAGTTACAGAATACCATACAATGGCTACATCACAGTTACAGAATACCGTACAGTGGCTACATCACAGTTACAGAATACCATACAGTGGCTACATCACAGTTACAGAATACCATACAGTGACTACATCAGACCTACAGAATATCATACAGTGAGTACATCACAGTTACAGAATACCGTACAGTGGCTACATCACAGTTACAGAATACCATACAGTGGCTACATCACAGTTACAGAATACCATACAGTGGCTACATCAGAGCTACAGAACACCATACAGTGGCTACATCAGAGCTACAGAACACCATACAGTGGCTACATCACAGTTACAGAATACCATACAATGGCTACATCACAGTTACAGAATACCATACAATGGCTACATCAGACCTACAAAATACCGTACAGTGGCTACATCACAGTTACAGAATACCATACAATGGCTACATCAGACCTACAAAATACTGTACAGTGGCTACATCACAGTTACAGAATACCATACAATGGCTACATCACAGTTACAGAATACCGTACAGTGGCTACATCACAGTTACAGAATACCATACAATGGCTACATCACAGTTACAGAATACCATACAATGGCTACATAAGACCTACAAAATACCGTACAGTGGCTACATCACAGTTACAGAATACCATACAATGGCTACATCACAGTTACAGAATACCATACAATGGCTACATCAGACCTACAGAATACCGTACAGTGGCTACATCACAGTTACAGAATACCATACAATGGCTACAACAGACCTACAGAATACCATACAGTGGCTACATCACAGTTACAGAATACCATACAGTGGCTACATCACAGTTACAGAATACCATACAGTGGCTACATCACAGTTACAGAATACCATACAATGGCTACATCACAGTTACAGAATACTGTACAGTGGCTACATCAGACCTACAGAATACCATACAATGGCTACAACAGACCTACAGAATACCATACAGTGGCTACATCACAGTTACAGAATACCATACAGTGGCTACATCACAGTTACAGAATACCATACAGTGGCTACATCAGACCTACAGAATACCATACAGTGGCTACATCACAGTTACAGAATACCATACAGTGGCTACATCACAGTTACAGAATACCGTAGTGGCTACATCACAGTTACAGAATACCATACAATGGCTACATCACAGTTACAGAATACCGTACAGTGGCTACATCACAGTTACAGAATACCATACAGTGGCTACATCACAGTTACAGAATACCATACAATGGCTACATCACAGTTACAAAATACTGTACAGTGGCTACATCACAGTTACAGAATACCGTACAGTGGCTACATCACAGTTACAGATTACCGTACAGTGGCTACATCACAGTTACAGAATACCATACAGTGGCTACATCACAGTTACAGAATACCATACAGTGGCTACATCACAGTTACAGAATACCATACAATGGCTACATCACAGTTACAAAATACTGTACAGTGGCTACATCACAGTTACAGAATACCGTACAGTGGCTACATCACAGTTACAGATTACCGTACAGTGGCTACATCACAGTTACAGAATACCATACAGTGGCTACATCACAGTTACAGAATACCATACAGTGGCTACATCACAGTTACAGAATACCATACAATGGCTACATCAGACCTACAAAATACTGTACAGTGGCTACATCACAGTTACAGAATACCGTACAGTGGCTACATCACAGTTAGGAATACCATTAAAAACAAACCTTTTTCGTTTTTTCCAGTAATTTCATCGTCATATTTCCAGTTCCAGGGCCAACTTCCAAAGCCACATCCGTTGGTCGGAGTGCTGACTTAATTCAAAAGACATGAAACATGGTTTTGAATTTGTTATCATATTGTATGTAAAAATCAGCAAAACTACAAAGCCCATGGTACATTTAGTATTTGTACCTCTTAAGTGCATATGATTAAACTTCAAAACAATATCTTATTCTGGGGGAAAAACATCATCTTATGATACTTAATATCACTCCTGTTAATATCACATTGCTCTTTATATCATGTTTTTCCAAATCACCATTTTTCCCTCTATAAGATAATCTATGTAATTTCATTGGGTTAATATCATGGATTTTGAGGTGAATTCCTCTTAATATAATTTTTTGTTTTAACCAATCGCATAAAATATCCAGAAAAATACGTCATTGCCTAGAAAATAACAAAAAATAACAAAATTAAAAACATGATATTTTAATGAAATAATGTTATCTATAGATTGAAACATCTTCATATACACTGAAAAGCTTACTTTTAGTTATGGAGATCGGAAATGCACTAGATGTAACGGAAAAACATGTTTCTCTTAATGTGACATTCCAATTATTATCATGTTTTTTCTGACAAATGCAACATGATCTAAAAGAGGAATGCACTGTACATGTACTGATGTTTTACTTTTATAATTCAAATAAATGTACATATCATTGTTGCTTATCTATCAATAAATATTTTCTGAACACAAAAATGTACATTAAGCATCCTGTTAAAAGGACTGTTCTTCTTCAGTTGGGAATGGACTTAATAAGTTCTCTGGTGGATTGATACCCGTGTTATTGTGACCTAATTAAGAAGTTGCCTGGTGGATTGATATCCGTGTTGTGTATTGTGACCTAATTAATAAGTTGCCTGGTGGATTGATACCCGTGTTGTGTATTGTGACCTAATTAATAATTTGCCTGGTGGATTGATACCTGTGTTGTGTATTGTGACCTAATTAATAAGTTGCCTGGTGGATTGATACCCGTGTTGTGTATTGTGACCTAATTAATAATTTGCCTGGTGGATTGATACCTGTGTTGTGTATTGTTACCTAATTAATAAGTTCTCTGGTGGATTGATACCTGTGTTGTGTATTGTGACCTAATTAATAAGTTGCTTGGTGGATTGATACCTGTGTTGTGTATTGTTACCTAATTAATAAGTTGCCTGGTGGATTGATACCCGTGTTGGGTATTGTGACCTAATTAATAATTTGCCTGGTGGATTGATACCTGTGTTGTGTAATGTTACCTAATTAATAAGTTCTCTGGTGGATTGATACCTGTGTTGTGTATTGTGACCTAATTATAAGTTGCTTTTGTTGTGTATTGTGACCTAATTAATAAGTTGCTTGGTGGATTGATACCTGTGTTGTGTATTGTGACCTAATTAATAAGTTCCCTGGTGGATTGATACCTGTGTTGTGTATTGTGACCTAATTAATAATTTGCCTGGTGGATTGATACCAATGTCGTGTATTGTGACCTATTTAATAAGTTGCCTGGTGGATTGATACCCGTGTTGTGTATTGTAATCTGATTAATAAATTGCCTCGTGGATTGATACCCGTGTTGTGTAATGTGACCTAATTAATAAGTTGCCTGGTGGATTGATACCTGTGTTGTGTATTGTGACCTAATTAATAAGTTGCCTGGTGGATTGATACCCGTGTTGTGTATTGTGACCTAATTAATAAGTTGCCTGGTGGATTGATACCCGTGTTGTGTATTGTGACCTAATTAATAAGTTGCCTGGTGGATTGATACCCGTGTTGTGTATTGTGACCTAATTAATAAGTTGCCTGGTGGATTGATACCTGTGTTGTGTATTGTGACCTAATTAATAAGTTGCCTGGTGGATTGATACCCGTGTTGTGTATTGTGACCTATTTAATAAGTTGCCTGGTGGATTGAGATCCATGTAGTGTATTGTGAACATAAAACTGTAAGGTATCGGAACTTGTGAGGATAACCCATAACTAGTCATTACATCTTACCTTTTCAACCATACTGTTCACAATAAGTGGATTTTTCAGAATATGTTGTCCAAAATCTTTGTTAAAGTTGATACCTGGTTTCAAAAAAAAGATACACTATATATATATAAATAAACTCCTAATACATGTTCAGCAAATTTCAGTTGGACATGCATGCCCCCCATTATTGGCTTCCCAGGCACAGACTGAGACATGGGGTTACCTACCTGACATCCCGGGTTAACGTTTTATCCAGGTACAGACTGAGACATGGGGTTACCTACCTGACATCCTGGGTTTTATCCAGGTACAGATCTAGACTGAGACATGGGGTTACCTACCTGACATCCTGGGTTTTATCCAGGTACAGATCTAGACCGAGACATGGGGTTACCTACCTGACATCCTGGGTTTTATCCAGGTACAGATCTAGACTGAGACATGGGGTTACCTACCTGACATCCTGGGTTTTATCCAGGTACAGACTGAGACATGGGGTTACCTACCTGACATCCTGAGTTTTATCCAGGTACAGATCTAGACTGAGACATGGGGTTACCTACCTGACATCCTGGGTTTTATCCAGGTACAGACTGAGACATGGGGTTACCTACCTGACATCCCGGGTTTTATCCAGGTACAGACTGAGACATGGGGTTACCTATCTGACATCCTGATTTTATCCAGGTACAGACTGAGACATGGGGTTACCTACCTGACATCCTGGGTTTTATCCAGGTACAGATCTAGACTGAGACATGGGGTTACCTACCTGACATCTCGGGTTAACGTTTTATCCAGGTACAGACTGAGACATGGGGTTACCTACCTGACATCCTGGGTTTTATCCAGGTACAGACTGAGACATGGGGTTACCTACCTGACATTCTGGGTTTTATCCAGGTACAGACTGAGACATGGGGTTACCTACCTGACATCCTGGGTTTTATCCAGGTGCAGACTGAGACATGGAGGTGTATTATGATCATATTAACAACATATCTTCTGATGTCGCTTACTTTATTCAGTATTTTTCAGAATTTTTTTTGAAGACGTTTGTAGACGCTTGTGGACGCTTTTAAGAGAGACCGAGAAAAATAGTTTAAATACAGGCAGTCAAATAACTTTGACACTTCAGTGAAAACCTACAAAAGGTGTAATCGCCTATCAGCAGATTACTCCTATTGTAATATAACTGTTAAGTTGTAACTGTGGATCAGTGGATTTTGCTAAGTATTCACCTTGTTTCTGGACTTCATGATGAACCCTAGATTTCTTTGCTACTCTCTCCTTAGGCATGGTGATTTTTCCGTTTTTGTATTCGTATGCAGGAAAATGTAAAACAAATAATAAACTGGTGATTGCAAAACGAGACTGACACACCACGTTTCTAGATTTGTGTAATGGTGAAACAGTTACCATGAAAATTGTTCCGCGCCACATTAATCAAAACGCAAATGTTACGCTATACACCTGCAATATCTTAATCATTTGTATAAAGATGTAATTTATAATCTATCTATATAAGTTTGCAAGCAATGATTTTACTTACAAAACAGGCTTAAACAGTACATATATTTTCTTAACATTGTTATGATTTCGGCGCTTTCTTTCCTAAGACACCGCAATCATCGCCGTCTTAGTAACGCTTTGCCTGTTTAAATCTTAATCATGTTGAAGTTTGAATTCTACTTTTACTTTCACTTTGACTTTTGCAGTTTTTGATCATGTGGTTGAACCAGTTGGATCAAAGAGAAAGACAAATATAACAAAGGATTTCGTCATATACGTTTTATACGCAATGTCGTGTCCAAGAACGAGGCCACTCGCGTGTGCCGTCATTATAAGCCGTAAAAATATTATCAAGACATCGACATATTTAAAAGATATTACACTGTTTGTTTACATAAACATTGTATGAAAATATTAGCGTGTAAAACAGCAAATCTTGTTGTGATAGTTACGTACTAATAAACAATGTAATTTTCAAAATGAAACTCCATGCGTGATTTTATCTTGTAACTAAATTGGTGTTTTGTGGGGCATTTGAATGTTGATTTCGTTCGTCAAATTCCCGAAGAATCTCGAAGTCGGAGATCGACAAACAGACCACGGTTGTGCCACGGACTTAGATAGCAATCTAATTCCGTGGTTGTGTCATTCACAGGGGATTAGTGTTAACAAAAACGTGACACTAATTAGTTGATTGGGTTGTTAATTCACCTGGATTCAATTGATTAGACTAGTCCGAAGGGTTCCGACTCTCTGAGGGTGCACCGACTGTCGTCAAAATATTTAGCGGGTTAGAGAGTCAGAACCCTTCGGACTAGATTAGGCCGGTTTAGATTTAAGTTCATTATTACTTTGAACCATTTGGTTCATCAGTTATACAATGCGCGTGCGCTAGCTCTCTCACCTTCATAAACTTACACCCTCATGTATACTCCACACACGTACACACCAACTCACACACACCCGCACATAGACACTTCGCACACATTTCTAAGTTTTAAACAATAATTCATTACATCACTACAATGTAATTCAGCAATGCAAAATGTAAAACAAAACATTAATATTGGATTTACATAATGTTTATATATTTAGATTATGTTTCTATTCATTATTACACATACTTGAACAAATTGCTCAAAACTGACGTAGTATTTTGGTAATGAATTGTAATACATTTTTGGTATAGCTTATAATACAACAAAAATTATAATAAGCGATCTCGTTTCTGATTACTTTAATAAATGAATTCTGCCAAATTAGTCAGATCTTTTTTGTTTTCTGTACTCATTAGTGTTATCACGGACTTAGATAGACTAATCTAAGTCCGTGATGTTATAAATTTATATATGCTTGGTCTAGTAAAATATTTTTTTTTTTATAAACTTACTTCTCAACTCTCTATAGCCTTGACATTTAATCATAAAATGGTACTCGACCTCTATATCTCTTTTATTACAAACATTCCACTTTCTAAGGTTACGTGGTAAAGTATTATAACGTCCAACCTCCACATTTAACCTATGTGATGACATTCGAATTTTACCTATTTCTTTCAAATATTTCCTACCTATAGGCAACGACAAATATTTTTTGTAAACCAAAATTATCTCTTATATACTTGTATTTATATAAGGCACACTTCGAAGTAGATTCAATCTTTCAGTCTTTACAGTCGTTGAAATACATCATATATCTTAAATTCAACAACCCCGAAATCTTTATCGCTCATTTTACCATAATATCACATATATCCCAATCCAATTCGAAGTAATTCATTTCTCACAAATTCACACATTCATTTCTTGGTAGCAAGCTTGCAAAACGCAATTGTCTGATATTTAACAAATTCGAACCAATATTTTATCATTCCTAACTTACGAATACTGCTCATTGATATTCTTCCTAATTCATTATAAATCATACAATCAGGTGTGCTCTTCTTGACTCCTAATAATATTTCACAAAATCTGAAGTGTGATTTTTCTATATCAGGTGCTTTATGCATTCCCCAGACCTTACAATCATAATTTAACATACTAATCAACATATGTATCGAAGACGTGAACTTGTGTTTCAACATTGAAACAATTTCGTCTACATACATTTGTTTCAGTAAAAAGTGCCCTTTTACCTTGTTCAGCGTTTTTTTCTGACTTTTTCTTTGAAATTTAACTAAACTCCCAAATAATTAATAACATCAACATTTTCTAGTTTGCGTCCATTATAAAACCATTTATCACTTTCCTTTAATTTACCCCCGTTTCAAAAAAACAACACCTTTGTTTTTTTCTGTATTTACTGTCACAAACCCCACTTATTGGTATAAATCAACAATGCATCCAACATTTTTTGTAAACCCTCGGGTGTTTCAGCTAACAGAACTATATCATCAGTGCACATTAGCAAAAATATGTTTGTAACTCAATGAAGGGGCATTCTTTTGTTTAAAAATCATCTCACAGTCATTAACCTACAAGGAAAAGATTATCGGAGACAGACTTTCCTTCCCTATGGAATAATCCGTTTTTGCAATAAAAGAAACTAGTCATATTATTATTTTGTTTCACACAACATTTAACATCATTGTTCAAAGATCGTATAATAAACAACATTTTACCTGTCACGCCCTCTTTGATCAGTATAAACCATAAATTCTGCCTGTTAACAAAATCAAATGCTTTCATGTAGTTAATAAAACAGCAATATAATATCTTTTTGTTTTTACGGGTTTTACTAATTAACGTCTGCAAAGCAAATGCAGTATCAACTGTTGACATATTTCTCTTAAAGCCAGACTAGCCGTCAGCAATCACTGAGTATATCATATCAATAAGTCGTTTATTAAAAAAAAAAAGTCAGAGAATACCAAAGCGACAACAAAACCATAATCCGAACTCAAGATCGATTAACTAGGGGCAAAATAGGAACAAAGGAAAGATTTACATGGAGACTCTCGTAAAAGCACAAGAGAATAAGACCAGGTGTTCCGGAAGAGTAAGCGTCTTCTGCTTCATCGGCGACACCCGCCATTTCCATCTAGGTAAGTATCTAAAATTGATGTAAAAGTTTACCTAAGCAATGATGCCACGATAGTTATTGGTATCATTCATATAGTCCTTTTTAAATACAGGTACTATATTACCAACAGACCACGATTTCGGATAGTTTCCAGATTTAGAAATATTATTAAATAATTCGAATAGACACGGTAATAGAACACCTTGGCTTTTAATTAGATATTCCTTAATAAGGAAGTCATGACTACACGCTTTGGCACCATGCAACTTGTTAATAGCATTTACGATTTCTACTTCGGTAAAGTCACAATCTCATTCTTGAAACATTTCCATCTAGGTAAGTATTTAAAAAATCAGTAACCATTTTGTTTTTTTTAATTCATGAAAAGAATTGAAGAACGCTTGTTCGTCTTAAATACAAAATAAGTTGCGGATATTTTTCCTTTTCTGGTACTGTTTGTAAAACTTCCTTGGATTACTCTTCTTCATGCAGTTCATCATAGAAGGTAGACGGTAACCTGTTACTTACTTAGTTAGTTAGTAGCTAGTTAGTTAGTTAGTTAGTTTCGAGTTTAACGCCGCTACACACACCGTGTTACGACCGGCGTGAGGAAAGTTGCCTTCCCTCAGGGAGGGGGTGGGGGTGGGGTGACAAAGTCGCTTATCTACATGTATACCTACATATACCTTTATCACGATCTGATCGGAAACCCACGGTACACTTCTCTGACGTTTGCATCATATCAGAGAAGTGTACCGTGGGTTTCCGACGATGATCGGAACGTGGATTGATTGATTGATTGATCTGGATTGCTAGTATCAGGGACGTATATATGTGAGGCACATATACGTCCCTGCTAGTGTATTGTAGTAGCCCCAGGACACGACCAAGTATATTGGCCCCAGGACACGACCAAGTATATTGGCCACAGTCCGGGGGGGGGGGGGGGGGGTCCACAATGAAGCTGGACTCCAGATAACAGACTTAAGCTTGTGTTATTTCCTAATTAGTGTCACAACCCCAATAGGGTTATATGAAAGAGACGAAGATATCATAAGAAGGGGTGTATCTCTGAATGCCAACATTTTTAATTTGCCTACAGGGTAGTTTGTTGTGATAGGGATTATAGTCTTTTTCCTTAAAGTAGTCTCAGTTCCAACAGGTAAATTTACCTGTAAAAGATATATGTACCTGTTGGTACTCTGCAGGCACAACTATTACAAAAAATTTCATCATAAAATTATCTTCATGATACTTTTTTTAATCAGTTATATTTAATTGTGTAATAAATAATGTAAATATTATAAGATTTGTGATTAATTAATTACAATTAAATGCTTAAGATACGTTCTAGAATTTTTTTTTTTTTGAACGCACCATAGAATTATTTTATTCTTAATTTCAAAAAATACTGTTGCAAAAATTAAAAAAATATGATATTTTTAATATAATAGCTAAAGGTGATTAATCTATTAAGTTTGGTGATTGATTTCGATAGGTTCTAAATGCAAATAATTAATATCAAAATTACTTTTCATTTCAATTTTAGTACATTTTTGCTTGAATATGTATGACTTATATAATACCAACTTACTCAATAATTTAATACCCCTAGAAAGTGAGGTTAATTTAATCAAAGGTATTGTTTTCATTACCTCATTACAAGCTCATTGTAACCGTTCAATTCGTCTATTACCTGAAACCTTACTTTTATCAGTACAAGATACAGTGCATATATCTACAGTGCAAAATACAAATAGATACATGTACAACACAATACACTTGCAACACACAAACCACAGAGAACAATAAATTACCTAAATTCAAAAGATGCTTAATTGCTATTTCTGGTTTCAAAAAGATGTACAAATTTTTCCATATTAGGTTTTCTATGGGAATACGGTTTGATGAAATGTTCATGATGACTACATTTTATTATGAAATGGTACGTGCCACTGTCGCAATACGTACTAATCTTATTCATTCGATTTATTTTATTAAACTGTCCCATTTCAAGATTCAGTTATGAGACGACAATCTAATTTTTGCGATTTGTTTAAACAAATAGCTTTTTTTTTTTAATACGTTATAAGACCAAAATTACCACCAATACATTTTCAAAGTGAACATTTTTATGATACATTTATATAGCCTATACATTGTTGTTGAAAAATATCTGTCATCTGTATTTTCTGTTTGCTACACATATCCCAAATCTACCGTATTCTAAACATTTGTTCCCTATACTATCTGCCAGTGCCCTTTTCAACCATTTCATCGTAACATGTATAGTTATCTGAATTTTTAACTTTAGCAAATATATGAAAATTCTAAGCTTTCGAATAATAATAATTGATGATCATGATATTTGGTATACTTTTCTTAACCCCTAAATTCTCTTACAAAATTTAAAATCATTTTTTTTTTTCAATATCAGACACTTTATGAAACCCCCACACTTCAGATTCATAATTCAAAATGCTACTTACAAAAGTGTCAAAAAAACTAAGTTGGGTTTCGAAATTGAAATATTTTCTTTTACAAACATTCGTAATTCGACCTTGTCCAGCTGTTTTCTCTCGTGTTCTCCAGAATTTTTCAATATATATCATCAGAATTCCTAGATAACCAAAACACATTTCTAACAATTTAGGACTAATTACCTTAATTTAATAATTTTCTATATTTCTCTTTATTTCTTCTATATATGGTTATCTCTGGATTGTATATTTTCTGTACAATTAAGTGCTGATAACACATTTCCTATTTTTTTTTTATTTCTTTATATCTGTATCCTTGTATTTAAGAAGAAATCAAGTTAAAACTCAGGTAAGGTGAGTTCAGAGGTAAATCACAGGTAAGGTGAAAAGGGCAGTTTATATGAAACAGTATATAATTGACTTCCCATTGTTTCCAAAAACAACACCTACCTATTGTTAAAAAAATGTTGGCGTTCGGAGAACACACCATAAGAAGTTATACAAACTGCAGAACCTTTGAAAATATATACGTCTATTCGAAAAATATACATGTCCCCTTAGATTTTAAAAAGCACATTTGAATTAAATTGAATTAAAACGATCAATTTATGCATGTCCTGTTGTACTTATCAAATGAATTAAAACGATCGTCCCGTTTCACTTATCAAATGAATTCAAACAATAGTTTTATACATGTCATTTTTTTACATATCAATTGAATTAAAACTATCATTTAATGCATGCCCGTTTTACCTATCAATTGAATTAAAACGATCATTTAATGCATATGCCCGTTTTACCTATCATATGATAGGTAAAACCAGGGACATATACGTCCCTGGTAAAACGGGCATATGCATTAAATGATCGTTTTAATTCAATTGATAGGTAAAACGGGCATGCATTAAATGATCGTTTTAATTCAATTGATATGTAAAAAACGATCATTTTATAAATACATGTCTCGTTTCACTTATCAAATCAATTAAAACAATCGTTTTATACATGTACATGTCCCGTTGTACCAAGGACAAAATAAATAGCATCTAATCTAATTCCGTGGTTGTACCTATCAAATAAATTTAAACGAATGTTCAATACATGTCCTGCTTCACTTTGATACATATTCCGTTATAATTAAACCGATTTGGGTAAGATTTAGGTCTAGGTAGATTTTCCGCCCGTTGACCACAGGCATGCATATCTAGCTACGCCACTGATAAAGTACGATACAGATTATATAGATGATCTAGTCACGTTTTGTTTCATCGTCGGAAACCCACGGTACACTTCTCTGACGTTTGCATACATCAGAGAAGTGTACCGTGGGTTTCCGACGATGGGTTTGTTTTGTAAATTTTTTGTCATGCGTGATACAGGGGAGATAACCCTTGGTGATGTTTGATGACAGAAATATGGAGAAAACGACATCGACCATCAAAAATTGTGTATGATTAGTTAGTTATGCTATTAGTTATCTTATGATTGTGGTGTACTTGTACGATTTACAACAACTGGAAGTAGTGCGAACAAATTAAACAGAACCAAATATAGTTGTGTGTTACCTTAAAGCAAAATACACCCAGAGTTAGCTCCCTTCGAAAGCAGCTCTTCATGAAAAACAAACCCACGTGTAGAGTACTTGTGTGGTCGTTAGATCTAGAGTGTTCCGTTATTGTCACATTATGACATAAAACACTTATCGACCGAAGATGCAGGTGTCAAATCCTAATAATATCAACATTTACAACTTGAGCGCTGGCAAGTCGCTTCCAGAGGTAGGCATAAAACATGATTGTTTCATCGATCATCTTGTAAATCTCTTGGTTATCAAAAGGATACAAAATGTACAGGGACATATCACAGGTGCTTGGGGTAAGATATTATATATTGTATATGTACTATATAGCCTCTTATTACTGTATAAAATAGACAGTAATAAGAGACTATATAGTACATATACAATATATAATATCTAACCCCAAGCACCTGTACATGTGGGACTAGTCCGAACTACTGTGAGACACATATGAAGGAACACTGTGATGATGGCAAAACCTATTTTTAGAAGGTTCTATGATCGAGAAAAAAGAAATATACAGCACAAGTCTACTTACTCTTAGTCTTGCGTATAACATGTCATAGAAGATTTTGTGTACTTCCTTGATCTGTTGATAATTATCAGCCTCAAAAGTTTGAGTGCATTTGATCCTGGGAGGTGGCATACTGTTTAAAAAGTTTTTAGTAAGGATTAACACAGAATTTGATTAGATTGCTATCTAAGTCTGTGGGGTTAATAAGAATTTCCCTTAATTAGCTCACAGCAAATATCAGGCTTTAGCGCCAAGGATTGGAGGTTTGAACCCTGGCAGCGACCGCAAAGATATATATATATATTCTGCGGCATCCTTGAGCATTCACTGTTGTTGTTACGTATACCCAAATGTAGGATTATGTTCAGAGTTCAACAGGTTTGCCAGATCCGATTGAAACTGGAATGAAAACTTTACCTGAATGAGCTGATGTGAGATCTGATAACATTCTTAATTTAATTTACAGTGGCTTTCAGACAGAAAAAGGAGAGCGTTACTCAAACAAGATGTTGGTAAGTTTTAACAATAATATGCCTTAATGGTGAATTACCAATCAGATTTAGTACTAAAATGTACATGTTAATACCGGTACCACTGCAAATATATACATATCTATATACATGTATGTACTAATCTCATAAAATCCCTCCAATTCTCCCATACTAGGTTTTATGAGCCAGAATTATCCCTGTAAAAGCATAGATTGGCAACTCGCGTAGATCTCGCAATTTCTCGCATGAGCCTATTGTTCTCTGGGATTTGTCGCGAGATAGGGCAGCCGGGCTGCGGTCCACATGTAGTGGATACTGGAGACAAGTTTAATGACAGATCACAAAAAATAAACATGCAATAATATAGAAGTCCATCTGATTAATAAAATAGATGTATATGACCTTTTCACAATCCATGGGGATCTTTAAATTATTAGTGTAAAATGAGATTGACTAACTTGTGTGAACATGTAAATTATAATTTTTACCTGTGAGAGCTTGGGTATGAATTGGCAGGGTGTGTAAATATGTTGTGACCCTTCACCTAGAATAGTTATATACTAGTTAGTCAAAAGTGTAAGGTTACAATTAATAGTTCTAAACGATCCCCTTGAGGCTTTTTATCCCTACCCACACCTTCCTCCCTTTGTTTGGCTCCTGTAAGATCTCCACACAGGTAAGTCATCTGCATACCTATGATGACCCCCGCGGCTCTCCATCCCCACAGGAGTTATCTCCATCACCACAGGGGTTATTTGTTTGTCGCAGTATATTATTAGCTTTAATTTGACAAAAATTTGGCGAAAAATGAATAAAATTATCATTTCGAAGCTCATATAAAAGCTTTAACATTCCCTTTACTTTTCTTTTATTCCTTTCTTTAATTTTCCTTTATTCCTTTCTCTTCTTTCTTCCGCAGGGGAAACATTAATTGGATTTATTTCATAAGTTGGTTTACAATGTTTTGGTGTTACAATCAATACCTTTCATTATACAATTATCATGTACTGAGTCTGGTATAAAATGAATGAAATCCTGTACCAGAAATCTATCATTAAATATTAAATCATTGAATATCTAATTTGCAAAAAAAATCATTTGTGTATTATATGAAACTATGATAGCACTTTTAATTAGGTTAAAAAGAAATGAAATATGTATTCTTGATTTGAGTCGTTAATCACCTACAATATACCACTTTAGGTGACTGAGTGACCTTTGGAAAAATTAATTAGGCAAGTCCTGAATATATTTTGTCAAAATTTTGTTCACAAGTCCAATTTTAAAAGTCGGTCAAAATGTTAGTGAAAAGCAAGAGTCCAGCATCGTCGGTAACCCACGGTTCTGACGCTCACAGACATAGAATGTCAGGACCTTGGGTTACCGACAATGGAGTCCCCGGTCCTGTCGCTCATGGACAGAGAATGTCAGGACCTTGGGTTACCGACAATGTAGTCCCCGGTCCTGTCACTCATGGACAGAGAATGTCAGGACCGTGGGTTACCGACAATGGAGTCCCCGGTCCTGACGCTCATGGACAGAGAATGTCAGGACCGTGGGTTACCGACAATGGAGTCCCCAGTCCTGACGCTCATGGACAGAGAATGTCAGGACTGTGGGTTACCGACGATGGAGTCCATGAGAGTACACAAAATAATAATCACTGGTGTGTAAGGTGTACTACAGAAATATATCATGGCCTTTTTTGAATCTGTAACCAAGATGCTAACCACATTTTTCTGTAACAGACATTCGACGGAGGATAGAGCTGCTTCAGGATTTTGAGATGCCCACTGTGAGCCATGGTGTACAAGTCACCCCAGACGGACAGTACATATGTACTACAGGTAAATCATGCTACTTCCCTTTATATATTCACAGAAACATGTGGGGTTTTTAAGTCACCTGAGTCTCAAAATGATCCTTAGTTGATGAGAATACAGATTTGTAAAATTGGGATGCCTGCCCCTACCCCAGGAGCCAGGGTGGGGCCCCAAAGGAAAAATTATCCTAAATTTCAAAAATCTTCTTCTCCAGACTCGGAGGTACTTACTACTATAGCCTATTTCTCTACTTGATTAGAAAGATCATCAGGGGCTTTGTTTAATTTCAGTACCCCCAGGCTTTCCATTCTCCCTCCAGGGAGGGAGTAAAGTTAACCATAGATTATTAGCTCACCTGGTCCGAAGGACCGAGGTGAGCTTATGCCATACCGTGGCGTCCGTCGTCTGTCCGTCGTCCGTCCGTCCGTCGTCCGTCAACAATTTCTTTAAACAACTTCTCCTCCATAACCACTGATAGGAAATCAACCTAATTTGGCAGGAAGCATCGTTGGGTGCCCAGGATTCAAAATTGTACTAATGATGGGACTGACCCCTTAGGGGGCTGAGGGGCAGGGCCAAAAAGGGTTATTTAGCTATATTGGTGTAAGCGTTTTCTTCTCCATAACCACTGATTGGAAATCAGCCTTATTTGGCAGAAAGTATCCCTAGGTGCTTAGGATTCAAAATTGTACTCAAGGTGGGACTGAACCCCTAGGGGGCTGAGGGGTGGGGCCATAAAAAATTATTTACCTATATTGATATTAGCGACTCCTTCTTCATAACCACTGATTGGAAATCAGCCTTATTTGGCAGGAAGCATGCTTAGGTGCCCAGGATTCAAAATTGTACTAAAGGTGGGACTGACCCCCTAGGGGGCTGAGGGGCGGGGCCAAAAAGGGTTATTTAGCTATATTGGTTTAATCGACTTCTTCTCCATAACCACTGATTGGTAATCAGCCTTATTTGGCAGGAAGCATGCTTAAGTGCCCAGAATTCAAAATTGTACTAATGGTGGGACTGACCCCCTAGGGGGCTGAGGGGCGGGGCCAAAAGGGTTATTTAGCTATATTGGTTTAAGCGACTTCTTCTCCATAACCATTGATTGGAAATCAGCCTTATTTGGCAGAAAGTATCCCTAGGTGCTTAGGATTCAAACTTGTACTCAAGGTGGGACTGAACCCCTAGGGGGCTGAGGGGTGGGGCCATAAAAAATTATTTACCTATATTCATATTAGCGACTTCTTCTTCATAACCACAGATTGGAAATCAGCCTTATTTGGCAGAAAGTATCCCTAGGTGCTTAGGATTCAAAATTGTACTCATGGTGGGACTGACCCCCTAGGGGGCTGAGGGGCGGGGCCAAAAAGGGTTATTTAGCTATATTGGTTTAATCGACTTCTTCTCCATAACCACTGATTGGTAATCAGCCTTATTTGGCAGGAAGCATGCTTAGGTGCCCAGAATTCAAAATTGTACTAATGGTGGGACTAACCCCCTAGGGGGCTGAGGGACGGGGCCAAAAGGGTTATTTAGCTATATTGGTTTAAGCGACTTCTTCTCCATAACCACTGATTGGAAATCAGCCTTATTTGGCAGAAAGTATCCCTAGGTGCTTAGGATTCAAACTTGTACTCAAGGTGGGACTGAACCCCTAGGGGGCTGAGGGGTGGGGCCATAAAAAATTATTTACCTATATTCATATTAGCGACTTCTTCTTCATAACCACTGATTGGAAATCAGCCTTATTTGGCAGGAAGCATGCTTAGGTGCCCAGGATTCAAAATTGTACTAATGGTGGGACTGACCCCCTAGGGGGCTGAGGGGCGGGGCCAAAAAGGGTTATTTAGCTATATTGGTTTAATCGACTTCTTCTCCATAACCACTGATTGGAAATCAACCTTACTTGGCAGGAAGCATCCCTAGCTGCTCAGGATTCAAACTTGTATCAATGGTGGGACTGACCCCCTAGGGGGCTGAGGGGCGGGGCCAAAAAGGGTTATTTAGCTATATTGGTTTAATCGACTTCTTCTCCATAACCATTGATTGGAAATCAGCCTTATTTGGCAGAAAGTATCCCTAACTGCTCAGGATTCAAAATGATACTCATGGTGGGACTGACCCCCAAGGGAGCTGAGGGGCGGGGCCAAAAGAATTATTTAGCTATATTGATATTAGCGACTTCTTCTTCATAACCACTGATTGGAAATCAGCCTTATTTGGCAGAAAGTATCCCTAGGTGCTCAGGATTCAAAATTGTACTCATGGTGGGACTGATCCCCTAGGGGGCTGAGGGGCGGGGCCAAAAAGGGTTATTTAGCTATATTGGTTTAATCGACTTCTTCTCCATAACCATTGATTGGAAATCAGCCTTATTTGGCAGGAGCATCCCTAGCTGCTCAACATTCAAAATTGTACTAATGGTGGGACTGACCCCCTAGGGGGCTGAAGGGCGAGCCAAAAAGAAAATATTTTATCATGATTACTTAGATACCAATGTATCCAGGTGAGCGATACAGGCCCTCTGGGCCTCTTGTATAGGGAAATAACACTTTTGGGTATATTTCGTCCATTTTAAATAGGAAAATGTTCCTACATTGTCACAATCATCCTTGGAGAAAGATAATATCAAACTGCAAAATTGGGGTTCATGCCCCTACCCCAAGGGCCAGGGTGGGGCACCAAAGGAAAAATTATCCCAAATTTCAAAATTTTCTTCTCCAGACTCAGAGGTACTACAGCCTATTTATCTACATGGATAGACAGATCATCAGGGGCTTTGTTTAATTTGTAAATTTCAGTACCCCAGGGCTATCTGTTTCGTATCGGGGAGATGGAAAAGTTTATTATAATTTATATAGGAAAATGACACTTTTGGGTATAATTTGTCCATTTTATATAGGAAATTATTCCTAATTTGTCATAATCATCCTTGGAGAAATATGGACATTTAATGACATGTGAAATGTTGTAATTCACCTAGTTTACATGTTAATTTCATCACTGAAATTGAGCTACACTGTACTATACCTATAGCATCACTCAGGTGACCGCTAAGGCCCTTGGGCCTTTTGTTTGTTGTCTCGCCTTCGATGATAGTCGAGAAAAGCAAGACTAAGGTATTGCTTTTCCAGCGGCGGCAACCACGTCAACATTCGCATTAAAGTCCACTTGTCACAGTGTTATAATTATCCAATTGAATAGAAAGTTGGTCACATTACTCAAACCATTACCTGGTATACTAAATACCTAATCTCAATTTAAAAGAAATTGAGCTACAGGTTTTGGTAGCGGTAATGATATCCGATTAAATTGAAACAATATCATCTTACTGAACACCTTACTGAAATTTGGAGGATTTATTTGCAGGTTCTTCTGTTTTGTGGCAAAACATGGGAATTTTGAGATTTTGCTTTAAATCCAGATTCAATTGAAACTTTGCATTATTATTGATATCATCATAAGGTTCACAGAAGTTCGATCACCAATTTTGGCGAATGTTTTTTGGCAGAGTTATGGCCCCTTGTTTAATATTTCTATGCAATCATGGCACAAATATTTCCGATTTCTGTGTTTAAGGCTTTGGTTTTTGTTCAATTTCCTAGCAATACATCTTGCGTCAACAGCATGAATATTACATGTTTCAGTCTAACCTCAAAAGAGTTTACCTAAAATATGATTGCCCCTTTACAAAAGGTGGGAAGCGGGGGATACAAATTCTATGAATTAGCTTGTCTACTCTCATGATCTCCATTCTTCAGAATCACCCAAAAAGTAGGTCACAGCCACATTCCTGATCTTTTTTAACTTTCAAAGAAGGTTATTTAACTTTGTATAATTGTATTCATGATGTCAGTGGAAAGCAATTCATTTTTCCTTTTTTTCATAAAGTTCATAACTCAGTAACTGATTTATGATATATGCAAAATGTCAGCAAATTTCTGTTTTAATGCTGATAAATAAATCAAAGCTTTATTCATAAAACTGTTTTCAACACTTTTTTGCAGTTTTTTGCAGTGATACTAAAATTCTTAATTTGAAAATTAAGGAAAGAGCAAGCCTTACAAATATGCTCAAGTCTTGGTTAATTAAATGATACTTTAACTGTTATTTAGTTACCCTTGTGAGTTACCCTTGTGTTAATTCTTTACCTTTTATTTTGTTACTCATGTGTTAAGTCTCTACCGTATTTCTCCGGCATGCCGGATATCAGCATCAACATGACCAATATAATCGATCGCCATCTTGGATTTTTCATGACGTAGCTATGTTGCAGTTACAGCTTATGCATTGTCCATGTTTATAACTATTTAATCTGAATTAATGATTTAAAAAAATATACAAATATGTTTGTGTTGGTACATGATTTGGGGAATTAATAATAAATCAAATGTGCAAAATACATGTATATGTTGTGTTGCAATATGGTATGGGGAATGTAACGTTAAGTGATTACATAAAACAAACAAACAAAGTTTTCACGCACCATCATCTAACGCAAAAGTTTCCCTTTCGGAGAGCAATTTTCCGGAGATTCTGGACATCGCTTTTGAGGATAATAATAAGAAACAAAGAAGGCTCTCAAATAACTGATAACATATATAACCGCAATTTAAAGGCCCAATATATGTAACTTCAGAGAAATTTTTATGATTCTGAAAAATTCTGAAAAAAAATCCAGTTGATAACCATGCAAAAATAAGCCTAAAACGAAGTAAACCTGAGCGGTAACTAACAAGAAACTATTGACAAAAAAATCCAAAGAGTTGAAAATAATTCAGGTGGGGCCCACTTCCAACAACAAACCGAAGTTAGAAGACGGTTCGAAATGGACGTGTGTTTACAAATAGCGTGTTTCAACTGCTGCTGTACGGTAACCGCGAAAGAATTCATCTCGAATATTGCTGATATCAGTTAATCTTAACTAAATCTATCAATATAATAAGTTATTAGGCTTGATTTTCGCTTCAAGTTTTGCCGAAAGTTACGTATATTGGGCCTTTAATAGTATATGCAACAAAACACGACAAAATGTCTTTTCAACTGCCTATACATATCAACAGAATTACAATTTTGTTTGCTTAGTATTCTAGACAACTACCGGTATCTTTCTTCGGACTTGGACAGGTAGGCAGAGGCCCAAACTAGGGTGTGGCTTATTAGCAGACATCCCCCCAGTGCATAGGGGGAGGTCAGAAGTGGGAGGTGGGCTTATTACCGAGCATGTGCTTATTTCCGAAGAAATACAGAGAATTATTTTGTTACCCTCGTGTTAAATCTCTAACAGTTGTTTTCTTACCGTGTATGAAGTCTTTAACTGTTGTTTTGTTATCCTCATGTTAAATCTCTTAACTGTTATTTTGTTACCCTCGTGTTAAATCTCTAACAGTTGTTTTCTTATCGTGTGTGAAGTCTTTAAATCTTAGTTTGTTACCCTCTTGTTAAATCTCTTAACTGTTATTTCGTTACCCTCGTGTTAAATCTCTAACAGTTATTTTGTTACCCTCGTGTTAAATCTCTAACAGTTATTTAGTTACCCTCGTGTTAAATCTCTAACAGTTATTTTGTTACCCTCGTGTTAAATCTCTAACAGTTATTTTGTTACCCTCGTGTTAAATCTCTAACAGTTATTTTGTTACCCTCGTGTTAAATCTCTAACAGTTATTTAGTTACCCTCGTGTTAAATCTCTAACAGTTATTTAGTTACCCTCGTGTTAAATCTCTAACAGTTATTTAGTTACCCTCGTGTTAAATCTCTAACAGTTATTTTGTTACCCTCGTGTTAAATCTCTAACAGTTATTTTGTTACCCTCGTGTTAAATCTCTAACAGTTATTTTGTTACCCTCGTGTTAAATCTCTAACAGTTATTTTGTTACCCTCGTGTTAAATCTCTAACAGTTATTTTGTTACCCTCGTGTTAAATCTCTAACAGTTATTTTGTTACCCTCGTGTTAAATCTCTAACAGTTATTTTGTTACCCTCGTGTTAAATCTCTAACAGTTATTTTGTTACCTCGTGTTAAATCTCTAACAGTTATTTAGTTACCCTCGTGTTAAATCTCTAACAGTTATTTTGTTACCCTCGTGTTAAATCTCTAACAGTTATTTTGTTACCCTCGTGTTAAATCTCTAACAGTTATTTTGTTACCCTCGTGTTAAATCTCTAACAGTTATGTTGTTACCCTCGTGTTAAATCTCTAACAGTTATTTTGTTTCCCTCGTGTTAAATCTCTAACAGTTATTTTGTTACCCTCGTGTTAAATCTCTAACAGTTATTTTGTTACCCTCGTGTTAAATCTCTAACAGTTATTTTGTTACCCTCGTGTTAAATCTCTAACAGTTATTTTGTTACCCTCGTGTTAAATCTCTAACAGTTATTTTTGTTACCCTTGTGTTAAATCTCTAACAGTTATTTTTTTACCCTCGTGTTAAATCTCTACAGTTATTTTTTTACCCATGTGGATATTTTCTGATGATATTCAATATTTGTTTGTTTTTATACATTGTAGGAACATATAAGCCACGCTTTAGATGTTATGATGTTGCCCAAATGTCACTCAAGTTTGAACGAGGACTGGACTCGGATGTTGTCAAGTTTCTGCTGCTGGATAAAGATTATTCAAAGGTGAGTGTTTACGGTCCTTCTACGTTCTATCATGCTTAAAAAAGATTCAGTTAGCAAAATATTTCACTTCATATCAACAAAATATTTGAATATGCACACCATGAATTGGATTTTAAAGTCAAATATTTTGACATGACTGTTAAACAGTATTCCAGAAGAGCGCAACAATTTTTGAATGTGTAGTGAACTAGGAAAGTGATAAAATGTGGGATGTAGTTTAATAATTAGCAAGGGTTAAATACTGTATATTATAGTTTATAATATAGCACAGTATTTTTATGTAGAGTCATTCTGTTATTTACGGGTTACTTCCCTTGGGCTTGCGAATTTAACAACAGGGTTGAATTACGCCTCTAGTACAAGGTTACTAACTTTAGAGTTTTCTATATGTACACTACCAAACAATTATGCTGTAACTACGTATACAGTCGTTATCATTCAGTGCCGCGCTGACTCATGTGTATATAATTTTACCTGTGGTCAGTCTTGTGCTATATATAGATCGTCTCAGTGGTCAGTAATTGGTCAGACAATTAGAGCCTATGATATCATCGTGCATACTAATTATATGGGGTATAAAAAGAGGTGCGCAGTTTGGAAATGCAGATTTTAGAAGAGTTTTCAAGTAGTGTTAGAGTACGGAGGATTACCGTACGTATCATGGTGGTTGTAACTGTCTGTCATATGTATCATGGTACTTGTAACTGTCGCCATATATATCATGGTGGTTGTAAGTGTCTGCCATATATATCATGGTGGGTGTAACTGTCTGCCATATATATCATGGTGGTTGTAACTGTCTGCCATATATATCATGGTACTTGTAACTGTCTGCCATATATATCATGGTGGTTGTAACTGTCTGCCATATATATCATGGTACTTGTAACTGTCTGCCATATATATCATGGTACTTGTAACTGTCTTCCATATATATCATGTTGGTTGTAACTGTCTGCCATATATATCATGGTGGTTGTAAATGTCTGCCATATATATCATGGTACTTGTAACTGTCTGCCATATATATCATGGTGGTTGTAACTGTCTGCCATATATATCATGTTGGTTGTAACTGTCTGCCATATATATCATGGTGGTTGTAAATGTCTGCCATATATATCATGGTACTTGTAACTGTCTGCCATATATATCATGGTGGTTGTAAATGTCTGCCATTTATATCATGGTACTTGTACCTGTCTGCCATATATATCATGGTGGTCGTAAATGTCTGCCATATATATCATGGTACTTGTAACTGTCTGCCATATATATCATGGTACTTGTAACTGTCTGCCATATATATCATGGTGGTTGTAAATGTCTGCCATATATATCATGGTGGTTGTAACTGTCTGCCATATATATCATGTTGGTTGTACCTGTCTGCCATATATATCATGGTGGTTGTAAATGTCTGCCATATATATCATGGTACTTGTAACTGTCTGCCATATATATCATGGTGGTTGTAACTGTCTGCCATATATATCATGGTGGTTGTAAATGTCTGCCATATATATCATGGTACTTGTAACTGTCTGCCATATATATCATGGTACTTGTAACTGTCTGCCATATATATCATGGTGGTTGTAAATGTCTGCCATATATATCATGGTACTTGTACCTGTCTGCCATATATATCATGGTGGTTGTAAATGTCTGCCATATATATCATGGTACTTGTAACTGTCTGCCATATATATCATGGTGGTTGTAACTGTCTGCCATATATATCATGGTACTTGTAAATGTCTGCCATATATATCATGGTACTTGTAACTGTCTGCCATATATATCATGGTGGTTGTAACTGTCTGCCATATATATCATGGTGGTTGTAAATGTCTGCCATATATATCATGTTGGTTGTAAATGTCTGCCATATATATCATGTTGGTTGTAAATGTCTGCCATATATATCATGTTGGTTGTAAATGTCTGCCATATATATCATGTTGGTTGTAAATGTCTGCCATATATATCATGGTGGTTGTAAATGTCTGCCATATATATCATGTTGGTTGTAAATGTCTGCCATATATATCATGGTGGTTGTAAATGTCTGCCATATATATCATGGTGGTTGTAAATGTCTGCCATATATATCATGTTGGTTGTAAATGTCTGCCATATATATCATGGTGGTTGTAAATGTCTGCCATATATATCATGGTACTTGTAACTGTCTGCCATATATATCATGGTACTTGTAACTGTCTGCCATATATATCATGTTGGTTGTAAATGTCTGCCATATATATCATGGTACTTGTAACTGTCTGCCATATATATCATGGTACTTGTAACTCTCTGCCATATATATCATGGTACTTGTAACTGTCTGCTATATATATCATGGTGGTTGTAACTGTCTGCCATATATATTATGACCCCTGATATTTAGATATATTATAAGTACAATAGAAATGAATTGTTTGTTTTCCTAGGTTGTGTTCCTGCAGTGTGACAGGTACATAGAGTTCCATTCTGCCAATGGACGGTACTACAGACTACGTATACCTAAATATGGCCGTGATCTTGCCTACCATCATGCTAGCTGTGATCTGTACATAGGAGGAGTCAGGTATCTTTGTTAGAATGGTCACTTGGTCAGAAACATATATTTCTATCACAATACTCTGTGTTATTCCACTCTCAGATCATTGTATAAACGTGCTGACTGTTGGATAAATATATGTTATATACCACTAGTGGAATATGACCTTCCAGACTTTTGATTGGTTGAGAAATTTAACTTTGACCGGAAATCACATGGTTCAATACAACGTGCTGATTGTTGTTGTCGTCATCAATTGTTGACGACGTCATAATTTGGCGGGAATGTATTTGAGATGATGTATTTTCGCGTTAATATCATCCGCGGTTCACGGAAAACAACACCGCCACTGCGATTTAATAGTATTATGGTAGAAACAAGTCACACAACTCGTGGTTATTGGATATGGAATTAATTTCACTCTTGTTAATTATTTTGTAAAAGTTACAAAAGACACTCACTAAAGCTCGTGTCTTTTGTAACTTTTAAAAAATAATTAACTCGGGTGAAATAAATTCCATATTCAACAACCACTCGTTGTGTAACCTCTATATATCTTATTTTGGCATTTGATAGTAAATGCATGTGAGTTTTGAAAGTTGACTTGTACAATGTCATATAGATGTTCAGGGTTTGTCGTGGGATACTATTTCATTCCATGTGTAAGCAATGAGAACAATGTTGAAATGAACTGTATATCATGTACAGTTGAACCTCTAAAAGTTAGTTCCAAAGGGGGCGCCTAATAGGATAACAAAACCTAGATCTGGACAAAAAATATCAGTTTTATAAAGTCAATAAGAGTGAGGAATTATGACCAGAATGAGTGATATTCATTATGTGCGACATTATTGTCATCAATTTCGGAAAATTTGTACACACATTACCAATAAATGTGGATTTTCAGTCATTTTAGATTTTTAAGTTATAGTTTGCTATCACAATTTCTTGAGAAGTACTGGATTGATCATTGTCAAATTTCATATGTAGATTAATTCCCCTTGGTGACTAGTTGGGCAAAGTTCATATTTGGACTGATCGGATAAACAATATGGCTGACAGACGGCCATCTTGGATTTGTAAGTAATAGTTATCGCTATTTCTGGACCATCACTGGATTATTCAAAAATTTCATATGTAGGTTTTTAGGTCATCTGACCCGAAGGGTCAGGATGACCTATAGTCATCATGCTTCGTCCGTCGTCGTGCGTCGTGCGCCGTGCGTCGTGCGCCGTCCGTAAACTTTTCCATTTAAACATCTTCTTCTCATAAACCAAAAGGCCCATAGACCCAATATTGGGCCTGTGGCATGCTGGGATAAAGGGCTACCAAGTTTGTTCAAACAAATGACCTTGACCTTCATTCAAGGTCACAGGGGCCAAAAAGGTCAAAATCTTTGAACGACTTCTTCTGAATAACCAAAAGGCCCAGAGACCTGATATTGGGCCTGTGGCATGCTGGGATAAAGGGCTACCAAGTTTGTTCAAACAAATGACCTTGACCTTCATTCAAGGTCACAGGGGCCAAAAAGGTCAAAATCTTTGAACGACTTCTTCTGAATAACCAAAAGGCCCAGAGACCTAATATTGGGCCTGTGGCATGTTGGGATAAAGGGCTACCAAGTTTGTTCAAACAAATGACCTTGACCTTCATTCAAGGTCACAGGGGCCAAAAAGGTCAAAATCTTTGAACGACTTCTTTTGAATAACCAAAAGGCCCAGAGACCTGATATTGGGCCTGTGGCATGCTGGGATAAAGGGTTACCAAGTTTGTTCAAACAAATGACCTTGACCTTCATTCAAGGTCACAGGGGCCGAAAAGGTCAAAATCTTTTTAAACAACTTCTTCTGAATAACCAAAAGGCCCAGAGACCTGATATTGGTCCTGTGTTATGCTGAGATAAAGGGCTACCAAGTTTGTTCAAAGAAATGACCTTGACCTTCATTCAAGGTCACAGGGGACAAAACGGTCATAATTTTTAAACGACTTCTTCTGAATAACCAAAATGCCCAGAGACCTACTATTGGGCCTGTGGCATGCTGGGATAAAGGGCTACCAAGTTTGTTCAAACAAATGACCTTGACCTTCATTCAAGGTCACAGGGGCCAAAAAGGTCAAAATCTTTGAACGACTTCTTCTGAATAACCAAAAGGCCCAGAGACCTGATATTGGGCCTGTGTTATGCTGGGATAAAGGGCTACCAAGTTTGTTCAAACAAATGACCTTGACCTTCATTCAAGGTCACAGGGGCCGAAAAGGTCAAAATCTTTTTAAACAACTTCTTCTGAATAACCAAAAGGCCCAGAGACCTGATATTGGTCCTGTGTTATGCTGAGATAAAGGGCTACCAAGTTTGTTCAAAGAAATGACCTTGACCTTCATTCAAGGTCACAGGGGATAAAACGGTCATAATTTTTAAACGACTTCTTCTGAATAACCAAAAGGCACAGAGACCTAATATTGGGCCTGTGGCATGCTGGGATAAAGGGCTACCAAGTTTGTTCAAAGAAATGACCTTGACTTTCATTCAAGGTCACAGGGGCCAAAACGGTCATAATCTTTAAACATTTTCTTCTGAATAACCAAAAGGCCCAGAGATCTAATATTGGGCCTGTGGCATGCTGGGATAAAGGGCTACCAAGTTTGTTCAAAGAAATGACCTTGACTTTCATTCAAGGTCACTGGGGCCAAAACGGTCATAATCTTTAAACATTTTCTTCTGAATAACCAAAAGGCCCAGATACCTAATATTGGGCCTGTGGCATGCTTGGATAAAGGGCTACCAAGTTTGTTCAAAGAAATGACCTTGACTTTCATTCAAGGTCACAGGGGCCAAAACGGTCATAATCTTTAAACGACTTCTTCTGAATAACCAAAAGGCCCAGAGACCTGATATTGGGCCTGTGGCATGCTGGGATAAAGGGCTACCAAGTTTGTTCAAAGAAATGATCTTGACTTTCATTCAAGGTCACAGGGACCAAAACGGTCATAATCTTTAAACTAGAAATTGTTGGCTAACAATTTGACGGGCTTTTCACACCTTTGTCAGATTTTGTCTTTGGTGAAAAGGAGGTAACTCTTACATATTCTAAGAACTACTTCCCTTTTACCACTGATAGACAGTAAACCATTTTAATACAAAGAATATATTGGGAAATTTTCAAAATGGCTTACTTCCTTAACCGGAAGTGCTATCAAGACACCGAAGGTATCAATATCATCGGAATGACATGCTCTATTGATCTGTAGAAAAATAAAACAAAAGTAATGAAAAAATGAAAAAATCTAAAAATAGATGAACTTTGACCTCTGTCACGCTGTTTTACAAGACATATTTTGTGGTAACTTGTAGAAGAAAAAAGTTGTCCCCAAATGGAATCTACAATAATATACCTTTGAAACATCTGAACATTAAATGGTTATTGAGATATAGCCATTTTAACATTTTAAAGAATGACGTCATAGCGGCCATCTTGGATTTTGAATCAATTTAAAAATATCAAACTTTAGTCGGGACTATCTATCGATCATTTTAGACAAGTTTGAGCTGAATCCCACTAGTGGAATTTGAGAAGAAGTTTAAAATGTGAAATGGTTTTTAACATAGAATATATAGGGAAATGTTCACAATGGCGTAATACCTTAACCGGAAGTGCTATCAAGACACCGAAGGTATCAATATCATCGAAATGTCATACTCTATTGATCTGTAGAAATAGTTTTCACAAATAATGAAAAATGAAAAATTTCTAAAAATAGATTAACTTTGACCTCTGCCCCGCTTTTTTACGAGACATATTTTGTTATAATTTATAGAAGAAAAAAGTTGTCCCCAGATGTATTCTACAATAGCATACCTTTGAAACATCTGAACATTAAACAGTTATTGAGATATAGCCATTTTAACATTTTAAAGTATGACGTCATAGCGGCCATCTTGGATTTTGAATCAATTTAAAAATATCAAACTTTAGTCGGGACTATCCCACGATCATTTTAGACAAGTTTGAGCTGAATCCCACTAGTGGAATTTGAGAAGAAGTTTAAAATGTGAAATGGTTTTTTATATAGAATATATAGGGAAATTTTTTAAATGGCGTTTTACCTTAACCGGAAGTGCTATCAAGACACCGAAGGTATCAATATCATCGGAATGTCATACTCTATTGATCTGTAGAAAAAGTTTTCACAAATAATGAAAAATGAAAAATTTCTAAAAATAGATTAACTTTGACCTCTGCCCCGCTTTTTACGAGACATATTTTGTTATAACTTATAGAAGAAAAAAGTTGTCCCCAGATGTATTCTACAATAATATACCTTTGAAACATCTGAACATTAAACGGTTATTAAGATATATCCATTTAAACATTTTAAAGTATGACGTCATAGCGGCCATCTTTGATTTTGAATCAATTTAAAAATATCAAACTTTAGTCGGGACTATCCCACGATCATTTTAGACAAGTTTGAGCTGAATCCCACTAGTGGAATTTGAGAAGAAGTTTAAAATGTGAAACGGTTTTTTATATAGATTATAAAGGGGAAAATTACATATGGCGTATACCGGAAACCACATGTGTTACATAAAAACTAAACACATCAAATTCATCAGAATGACATTGTGTATAGATTGGTCAAAACAAATTTCAAAAAAAATTAAAATTAAAAAAAAAAAAAAAAAAAATTATTTTTGAATTTTTGACCCCATGGCGAGCTTTTTTATTTCAACTCCAAAGTACCTAAATGTGTGACAAAAAAAGTTAGATATGGCTTATGTCTACAATAATATCATTACAGAAACTCTGAACAGCCAACGGTCATTGAAATATGGCTATTTTAAAGTTTTTAACTTATGACGTCATGGCGGCCATCTTGGATTTTGGACCTACTTCGTTATGTTGCTGTCACCCCTTTGGCTCATGCCAAATACAATGGGCTTAACTGAATTGACATACCTCTTACCATTTTTGCATAATTCGTGTCACAAAATGAAATGCAGAAGAATAATAATAATAATAATAACTAGAAATTGTTGGCTAACAATTTGACGGGCTTTTCACACCTTTGCCAGATTTTGTCTTTGGTGAAAGGGAGGTAACTCTTACATATTGTAAGAACTACTTCACTTTTACCACTGATAGACAGTAAACCATTTTAATACAAAAATATATAGGGAAATTTTCAAAATGGCCTACTTCCTTAACCGGAAGTGCTATCAAGACACCGAAGGTATCAATATCATCGGAATGACATACTCTATTAATCTGTAGAAAAATAAAACAAAAATAATGAAAAATGAAAAAAAGTCTAAAAATAGATTAACTTTGACCTGTGCTGCACTTTTTTACGAGACATATTTTGTAATAACTTGTAGAAGAAGAAACTTTTCCCCAGATGAAATCTACAATAATATACCTTTGAAACATCTTAACATAAAACGGTTATTGAGATAAAGTTATTTTAACATTTTAAAGTATGACGTCATAGCGGCCATCTTGGATTTTGAATCAATTTAAAAATATCAAACTTTAGTCGGGACTATCCCACGATCATTTTTGACAAGTTTGAGCTGAATCCCACCAGTGGAATTTGAGAAGAAGTTTAAAATGTGAAACCGCTTTTTATATAGGGAAATTTAGGGAAATTTTGAAAATGGCGTAATACCTTAACCGGAAGTGCTATCATGACACCGAAGATATCAATATCATCGGAATGACATGTTCTATTGATATCTGGAAGAATTTTTTTTAAATAGTAAAAAATGAAAAATTTCTAAAAATAGATTAACTTTGACCTCCGCTGCACTTTTTGTACGAGACATATTTTGCAATAACTTGTAGAACAAGAAATTTTTCCCCAGATGTAATCTACCATAAAATACCTTTAAAACATCTGGATATTAAATGGTTATTGAGATATAGCTATTTAAACATTTTAAAGTATGACGTCATAGCGGCCATCTTGGATTTTGAATAAATTTAAAAATATCAAACTTTAGTCGGGACTATCCCACGATCATTTTAGATAAGTTTGAGCTGAATCCCATTAGTGGAATTTGAGAAGAAGTTTAAAATGTGAAATGGTTTTTAACATAGAATATATAGGGAAATGTTCACAATGGCGTAATTCCTTAACCGGAAGTGCTATCAAGACACCGAAGGTATCAATATCATCGGAATGTCATACTCTATTGATCTGTAGAAAATTTTTTCACAAATAATGAAAAATGAAGAATTTCTAAAAATAGATTAACTTTGACCTCTGCCCCGCTTTTTTACGAGACATATTTTGTTATAACTTATAGAAAAAAAAGTTGTCCCCAGATAAAATCTACAATAATATACCTTTGAAACATCTGAACATTAAAAGGTTATTGAGATATAGCCATTTTAACATTTTAAAGTATGACGTCATAGCGGCCATCTTGGATTTTGAATCAATTTAAAAATATCAAACTTTAGTCGGGACTATCCCACGAACATTTTTTACAAGTTTGAGCTGAATCCCACAGGTGGAATTTGAGAAGAAGTTTAAAATGTGAAGCGGTTTTTTATATAGATTATATAGGGGAAAATTACATATGGCGTATACCGGAAACCACATGTGTTACATAAAAACTAAACACATCAAATTCATCAGAATGACATTGTGTATAGATTGGTCAAAACAAATTTCAAAAAAAATTAAAATTAAAAAAAAAAAAAAAAAAAAAAAATTTTTTGATTTTTGACCCAATGGCGAACTTTTTTATTTCAACTCGAAAGTACCTAAATGTGTGACAAAAAAAGTTAGATATGGCTTATGTCTACAATACTATCATTACAGAAACTCTGAACGGCCAACGGTCATTGAAATATGGCTATTTTAAAGTTTTTAACTTATGACGTCATGGCGGCCATCTTGGATTTTGGACCTACTTCGTTATGTTGCTGTCACCCCTTTGACTCATGCCACATACAATGGGCTTAACCGAATTGGCATACCTCTTACCATTTTTGCATAATAGTGTGCCAAAAATGAAATGCAGAAGAAGAATAATAATAACTAGAAATTGTTGGCTAACAATTTGATGGGCTTTTCACCTATAATCTATATCATTTCTGTTGGATTTTGAATCAACTTTAAAATTGCACACTTTTGTCGGGACTATCTCAGGATCATTTAATTTAAAATTTGATGGGATGAACAGATTCTTAAAATGGTAAGTATGAGTATTGAACTGCGTTAAGTTTGCATTCAAAGGTAATATGAATGCCCGCTGAAAGCTGTTCAATGCAAAATTAAGTGTAAGCATTTGAAAAGCTTTTCAAAGTCGTTAAAAAGGTTTTGTTAAGCCAATAATACAACTACATTTCCTCAGTTTAAGCCCTAATTACGGTTCGTTTAAAGCGCACAAAATGATCAGATAGTGATATATATATTTGCGGAGAAATGTATGTCCCAATTATCAAATGTTAACAGATTTTCAGTATCTTCCGGTCGTAAAAGCACTTGTCCCGACAATGGGAAAATCTCTCCTCCAGTTTCATATGTTCCGACAATCAAATGAGATTTGTTTAAACATGTCCCGATAATCAAATGAGATATTTCTGCTACGATGTCTCGATAATAACGTGTATAGATGTATTACAACGAAAAAAAAAGAAGAAATTAAAAAAAAAAAAATGCTGCTGAGTGTTCCGCCCAGGAATCGAACCCGGGTCTCTATCGTAATGAACTATACCCTTACCATTTGAGCCAAAGCGGCTAGTTGTAATGGGCATCTGTTAATTCACTAACAAAGACCGTATTTTACACTATTAAGGACTCGCACAACTAAATCAGCCTATCACGGCGTGTTTCATACGTTTGTAGTCCCCTAATGAAACCCCTAATGAAAATTTGTTCCGGCTAAGTACAGTGATTCTGAGTAATCTAGATAGATAATTGTTGACATATTCTGCATTGAATGAAATCTACAGATATTTAACTTTACAAAAATGTATATTTTTGGTAGATTTTGATATGTGATTGCGGATTGATATGGGGTCAAATGTCAGAGGATGTTCCCGTACCATTTCACTGGTTTGACATGTAAATTTCCAGTTGTCCGAAGCAGACGCCTGTAGCGAGCTAATATGCCAGTAAACTCCTCATAAAATGCCCCTTGAAGCCTTTGTCATGTACGCATGGAAGTTAATGCTGCTCCTCATTCTGTCGCTCATTAGTGTATTCAAAAAAAGATACAGTGTTGCAAGTTATACATTCCGATGACGTCACAATGTTTACAGTGACCCGCGGGTATGTTTGTACTGGCTGACATGAAGACTTATTTTGTTGTTTTTTTAAACGTTTGCGATGACTATGTTATGTTTAGATTGATGAGATAATATAGTATAATATCAAACAATACCAGATATGAATTTAGTTTCATGAAATACAATAAGTTTCGCGTTAGCCATCAACTTTCATTCTATCGGTCCAGCTGTGATCGGCCGTCGTAGCAACGATAGGCCTAAAGATCATATTGCACTGTACAATATAAAACTGTATAAAAAGTTACCAACTAAATGTACGAATATCCTTAGACGTACAATAAGATCTGCTTTATCTATGAAAACTATCTACATACAATTAGTAACCGGAATAACAGTCGATCGGGATGTGTGTATATGCAACTTTTTATTTACTGTTGCCAAGGAGTATAAAGAAAACACAGGAGAGTTCCAAAATTACGGTTTTTTATATAGATTATATAGGGGAAAATGCAAAACGGCGTAATACCTTAACCGGAAGTGGTATCAAGACACCGAAGGTATCAATATCATCGGAATGATATACTCTATTGATCAGTAGAAAAAGTTTTAAAAAATAATGAAAAATGAAAAAATTCTAAAAATAGGTTAACTTTGACCTCTGCCCCGCTTTTTTACGAGACATATTTTGTTATAACTTATAGAAGAAAAAAGTTGTCCCCAGATGTATTCTACAATAATATACCTTTGAAACATCTGAACATTAAACGGTTATTGAGATATAGCCATTTTAACATTTTAAAGTATGACGTCATAGCGGCCATCTTGGATTTTGAATCAATTCTAAAATATCAAACTTTAGTCGGGACTATCCCACGATCATTTTAGACAAGTTTGAGCTGAATCCCACTAGTGGAATTTGAGAAGAAGTTTAAAATGTGAAATGGTTTTTTATATAGAATATATAGGGAAATTTTTTAAATGGCGTTTTACCTTAACCGGAAGTGCTATCAAGACACCGAAAGTATCAATATCATCGGAATGTCATACTCTATTGATCTGTAGAAAAAGTTTTCACAAGCAATGAAAAATGAAAAATTTCTAAAAATAGATTAACTTTGACCTCTGCCCCGCTTTTTTAAGGGGCATATTTTGTAATAACTTATAGAAGAAAAAAGTTGTCCCCAGATGTATTCTACAATAATATACCTTTGAAACATCTGAACATTAAACGGTTATTGAGATATAGCCATTTTAACATTTTAAAGTATGACGTCATAGCGGCCATCTTGGATTTTGAATCAATTTAAAAATATCAAACTTTAGTTGGGACTATCCCACGATCATTTTTGACAAGTTTGAGCTGAATCCCACTGGTGGAATTTGAGAAGAAGTTTAAAATGTAAAACGATTTTTAACATAGAATATATAGGGAAATGTTCACAATGGCGTAATACCTTAACCGGAAGTGCTACCAAGACACTAAAGATATCAATATCATCGGAATGTCATACTCTATTGATCTAAAGAAAAAGTTTTCACAAATAATGAAAAATGAAAAATTTCTAAAAATAGATTAACTTTGACCTCTGCCCCGCTTTTTTACGAGACATATTTTGTTATAACTTATAGAAGAAAAAAGTTGTCCCCAGATGTATTCTACAATAATATACCTTTGAAACATCTGAACATTAAACGGTTATTGAGATATAGCCATTTTAACATTTTAAAGTATGACGTCATAGCGGCCATCTTGGATTTTGAATCAATTCTAAAATATCAAACTTTAGTCGGGACTATCCCACGATCATTTTTGACAAGTTTGAGCTGAATCCCACTAGTGGAATTTGAGAAGAAGTTTAAAATGTGAAATGGTTTTTAACATAGAATATATAGGGAAATGTTCACAATGGCGTAATACCTTAACCGGAAGTGCTATCAAGACACCGAAGGTATCAATATCATCGGAATGTCATACTCTATTGATCTGTAGAAAAAGTTTTCACAAATAATGAAAAATGAAAAATTTCTAAAAATAGATTAACTTTGACCTCTGCCCCGCTTTTTTACGAGACATATTTTGTTATAACTTATAGAAGAAAAAAGTTGTCCCCAGATGTATTCTACAATAATATACCTTTGAAACATCTGAACATTAAACGGTTATTGAGATATAGCCATTTTAACATTTTAAAGTATGACGTCATAGCGGCCATCTTGGATTTTGAATCAATTTAAAAATATCAAACTTTAGTCGGGACTATCCCACGATCATTTTAGACAAGTTTGAGCTGAATCCCACTGTTGGAATTTGAGAAGAAGTTTAAAATGTGAAACGGTTTTTTATATAGATTATATAGGGGAAATTACATATGGCGTATACCGGAAACCACATGTGTTACATAAAAACTAAACACATCAAATTCATCAGAATGACATTGTGTTAAGATTGGTCAAAACAAATTTCAAAAAAAAATAAAATTAAAAAAAAAAAAAAAAAAAAATTTTTTTTTGATTTTTGACCCAGTGGCGAACTTTTTTATTTCAACTCCAAAGTACCTAAATGTGTGACAAAAAAAGTTAGATATGGCTTATGTCTACAATAATATCATTACAGAAACTCTGAACAGCCAACGGTCATTGAAATATGGCTATTTTAAAGTTTTTAACTTATGACGTCATGGCGGCCATCTTGGATTTTGGACCTACTTCGTTATGTTGCTGTCACCCCTTTGGCTCATGCCAAATACAATGGGCTTAACTGAATTGACATACCTCTTACCATTTTTGCATAATTCGTGTCACAAAATGAAATGCAGAAGAATAATAATAATAATAATAATAATAATAATAATAATAAACAGAACAGAAACAATAGGACTTTTCACCACAAAGTGAAAAGCCCTAATAATAATAATAAACAGAACAGAAACAATAGGACTTTTCACCACAAAGTGAAAAGCCCTAACAACTTCTTCTGAATAACCAAAAGGCCCAGAGACCTGATATTGGGCCTGTGGCATGCTGGGATAAAGGGCTACCAAGTTTGTTCAAACAAATGACCTTGACCTTCATTCAAGGTCACAGGGGCCAAAAAGGTCAAAATCTTTTTAAACAACTTCTTCTGAATAACCAAAAGGCCCAGAGACCTGATATTGGTCCTGTGTTATGCTGGGATAAAGGGCTACCAAGTTTGTTCAAAGAAATGACCTTGACCTTCATTCAAGGTCACAGAGGCCAAAACGGTCATAATCTTTAAACAACTTCTTCTGAATAACTAAAAGGCTCAGAGACCTGATATTAGGCCTGTGGCATGCTGGGATAAAGGTCTACCAAGTTTGTTCAAATAAATGACCTTGAACTTCATTCAAGGTCACAGGGGCCAAAAGGGTCAAAATCTTTAAAACAACTTTTTCTGAATAACCAAAAGGCACAGAGATGTGATATTGGGCTTGTGGCATGCTGGGATAAAGGTGTGTCAAGTTTGTTTAAAGAAATGACCCTGACATTCATTCAAGGTCACAGGGGCCAAAAGGGTTTGTTGTCAAGTTTACTCACTAGGAATAAGCTGAAACTTGCCAGAAATGATTCTGAGATGATGCTGATTAAGTGTTGTTATTTTTAGGTTTGTTCAAAATTCAAGATGGCCACCACAGCCGCCATTTTGAATACACATTTTAAACTTCTCAAGTTCTACCAGTGGAATTGAGCTGAAACTTGCCAGAAATGATATCCTGAGATGGTCCCAACAAAGTGTTGTTATTTTTCAAGCCCATCAGAAATCCAAGAAGGCCACTATCTTGAACTTGGCAATCTATACAGGCATATTATAACTTGATTTAATGACTACACGTATTTTCATAGTGATTTTACAATTGGTAGTCAGATGACCGTTAAGGCCCGTTGGGCCTCTTGTTCTTGGTGATTATATTGCTCTTTCAATATTTAGACTGACCAGAAAAACAAAATTCCTGACAGATGGCCATCTTTGATTTTAACATTGAAAATTTATTGCTATTTCTTGAGAAATACTAAAGGGATTTTTCTCATTTGTATGTTTCCCTTGGTGTTAAGTAGTGCCCTTTTGATTTTGGGACTGATCAGAAAAAGAACTGGCTAACAGAAGGCCATCGAGGTTTGACAATGAACATTTCTTATTTCATATGTATTTGAGCCTTTTCTCAAATTTTATATAACTAAAATTAGATACATCTCTAAGATAAAAAAAGGAAAGAAGGGAAAAGATCCAACAATTTAAGAACAAATAAAGATTGTCTATGGTGGGCACCAAGATCCCTCTGATATGATAGGCGATTTGCCACTATGACCATGTCAGAATATAATATAATATACCAGACTGTCTATCACTGTGACACTGAAACACCCTTTGAGTTGGCGCAGTGGTAACAGCCGCAGATATTTCTGGCTTGGCGTGTCGTGCCGGAGACCACAAGTTTGAGGCCACAAGTTTGAGGCCCGGGCAGGGCACTAGTCAAAAATTGTCTTCTTTGTCATTTGTGTTTCTGTGTTATTTATGTCTATTTTATATAGATTTACAACATTATACACAATAAAATATGGTGAGGGCTTCATTTAAGTGAATTATATGGGTAATGTTGGAATAATGATGAAAACCTTGACAATTTCTTGAACACATGTGAAGTTATCTTTAAACAAATGTCCTCTTTCTCTGTACAGCTCAGAAGTCTACAGGCTCAATCTGGAGCAAGGCCGATTTCTTAATCCTCTTGTTGTTGAGGCAGAGTAAGTTTTTTACCTTTCGTTATTCTGAAGTTTTGTTTTATTTGTTATAATTATGACTTATTGTCGTCGTGCTTCGTCTGTCGTCGTCTGCCGTGCGCCATCCGTAAATTTTTCCTTTAACAATCTTCTTCTCAATAACAAAAAGGCCCAGGATGCTGGGTTTGGCCAGTAGGTACCTGGGATAGAGTGCTACAATGTTTCCTCTTATCAATGACATTGACCTACTCTCAAGGTCACAGGGGTCAAATATGTAAAAACCTTTAACAATCTTCTCCTAACTAATTGAAAGGCCCAGGGTAATGATATTTGGCTAGTAGGTATGTGGGATTGAGTGCTACAAAGTTTCCTCATGTCAATGACCTTGACTCACTTTCAAGATCACAGGGGTCAAATATGTAAAAAAAACCCATTTAACAATCTTTTCCTAACTAACCGAAAAGCCACGGTCAATGATATTTGGCTAGTAGGTACCTTGGATGAAGTGCTACAAACTTTCCTCATTTCAATGACCTTGACATACTTTCAATGTCACAAGGGTCAAATAAGTAAAAATCTTTAAAGAACTTCTTCTCAATAACCGAAAGACCTAAGATGCTAATATTATACATGAAGCATGCTGGAATTAAGGGCTACCAAGTTTGCTCAAGTGAATAATCGTGACCCACTTTCAAGGTCACAGAGATCAAATATGTTATAATCTTTCAGCAACTTCTTCTCAATAACCAAAAGGCACAGGGAAGTGATATTTGGGCTGTAGTATGCAGGGATGATATATAATTATAATTTTAGTTGTTTATGATATTATCATAAACAACTAAAATGATATATAGTAAGATGACCCTTGTTTCCATAGTTTTAGAGTGGAGATGTTTGACCAAAAGCATGCTAGGGAATCAAATTTGTCCTAATAAATGACCTTCATTCAATTTCAAGGTCAATCATGCTAAAACATGAAAACATCTTTAATTCTTCTGAATTCAACATTGACCTTCTTTCAAGAGGATTCAATTTTGTATAAATGGTTCAAATTTGGTCTGAATTAGCATCCTTTGGTGAATGGGATTCATTTTCATATAAATTGTCAGTCTGACATGCCTTATGGTTGAGACGCAGAAATTTAGAAATCCTTTTAAATCGTCTAAAGGAATGACAGGATATTGTTCAAATTTTCTCCATGATTGTTTTGATGCATCTGTATCCAGGTGAGTGATACAGGCCCTCTGGGTCTCTTGTTTTCATAATATATTTTTGTACCAAGGAACCTTCTTGTAAAATACTATGCTCAGACTGAATGAATATACCAATATTATATTAAAGTCAATATTAATATCTCACCTGGTCCAAAGGACAAAGGTGAGCTTATGCCATACTGTGGCGTCTGTCCGTCCATCTGACAACAATCAACTTCTTCTTCATAACTGCTGAAAGGAATTTGGCCAAATTTGGTCAAAGACATCCCTATGGGGTGGGGACTCAAAATTGAACAGATGGTGGGGTTGACCTCCTGGGGGGGGGGGGGGGCAAAAGTGGTCAATTTGGCTATAGTGGTATAAACGACTTCTTCTCTGAAACCAAGCAATGTATGTCTCTCATATTTTCCTGGTAGCATCACTATGGGGCAGGGATTAAAAACTGTACAAATGGTTGGGCTGACCCCCAAGGGGCCTGAGAGATGGGGCCAAAAGGAGTCAATTTGGCTATATTGATGTAAACGACTTCTTCTCTGAAATCGAGCAATGTGTATCTCTCATATATTCTTTGTAGCATCACTATGGGGCAGGGATTCAAAATTATACAAATTGTTGGACTGACCCCCCAGGGGCCTGAGAGGTGAGGCCATAAGGGATCCATAACTGATATTAATGACTTCTTCTCTGGATCTAAGCAATGTATGACATTTATATTTCAGGGGTTGCATACTTAGGATTCAAATTTATATAAACAATGAAGCTAACCCCCCAGGGGCCTGATGGGTGGGGCAAAAAGGCGTTCGTTTGGCAATATTGGTATAATTTAACTTTTAAATGAATGAGATCCCCACCACTAAACTATAAATATAACTGCTGGGTTTAAAGAGACGATCACAATCATGATTTTAGATTTGACCCCAGGGTCTGCCACGCCCTTGCAGACTTAACTCTTGAGTCATAACTTTTAAACGGCTGAGATCCCCATCCCAAAACTATATATACAATTGCTTGGCATTAAGAGATGATCACAATCATGATGTTAGATTTGACCCTAGAGTCTGCCATGCCCTTGCAGTCTTGACTTCTGATTCATAACACTTAAACAGTTGAGATCCCCATCCCAAAACTATATATACAATACCTTGGCGTAAAGAGATGATCACAAACATGATTTCAGATTTGGAGCTTAGAGATTGCCACACCCCTTGCAGGCTTCCAAACACAAAACACTACAATTGCTGGGCATTAAGAGGGCATACTATTTAATATGAACCGATTTCAAATAAATTTCCTCTAAATGCTCTTTTGAATCAGAAAGCTAACAGTTCATTTAAGGCAATACTTTGGCAGATCCCACACTGGAAAAGTTTATGTTATTTAACTTACACATAAATTTTATTGCATTTACTGAAAGGCAGGTTCAGGCCTTCAGGGCCTCTTGTTTGAAAAAAAATGTGATTTGGCAGAAGCATTTTTAGGTCAGCAACAACATTATCTTTATCACTATTCCTCGACCTACATGTGTACCACAAACTGATGTCATTGACCATTCACAGTAGAGAATACTAGGACAACCATCTAAGGGGACTCAGAGTTCCCTGGTGGGTGGGTGGGACAGTAGTATAAGAGATGTGCACCGATTAGATTGCCTTATAAGCGTCAGCTATAGGGAATTTTCCTTTAGCTCTGTGGTAGAGGATCAAATTGGAGAACTAATGATCATCTGGTCAAACCCCAGGGATGGCACTACTTACGTCATTAAATCTTGTCTTACAACATAAAAATGGCTGAGGGTTGAGGTCAAAAGAGATTAAGTTATTTTTAATGACAATTGTTTCCAAACAATCTAGCAAGTTAGCACCAAATAGATGTGGTGCTTATTCTCCCTGGGGTATAATACTTCAAAAGCTATTGGGTACATTTAAGGACGCTCGACCCTACGTAATACACAAGTTTTGGTTCTGGTTTTGTGGTGACGTAGCTTCCTATTTGTGTACCTGGTATTTGAAAACGGGGTATCAAATTCGTGCTACACAGTGATATGTCGCGATGTCAACAATGGCGAGATGAGAGGGAACGTTTCAAGTCTTCAACTCAAGATTACGAGCAAATAAAGTATTGTCACGACCACTCCTATTGCAAAACATCAACAAAAATAGATGTACACTATATCGACACCTTGTCGGACACTGACAGCGACGGCAACAGTATAGAAACAGAATCGGAAGGTAGGCCTTTAGTACTGGTACAACTAGCCATGTTTTCTCAAACTGGAGAGAGAGTTGGCGAGTGGTAGAATTATCAGTGTTGGCAGAAGGTATGCACAAGGGCTGTGCCTGGTGTCATTTTATATGCACTATTATGTTGTTGAAATATAACACAGAACGCCCGTAGTTGTTATGTTCTAAAATGTTTTAGACTTGTACGCATTCACAGTATGTATGTTATGTAAAAATACTACCCACTATAAAAACTTCCTAATAGCATTAAGGGAGACAACCTACCCTAGACACAGTTTTCCATCTAGTTTTCAATAAATAGCATAAAAAGCTTGTCCTTGATATTTTTATTCAAATTTTTGCTTGTGCTTTATATAACTATATGATATGTAAATAATTTGACTGTGAATACTGAAATTTGTCGGCTAGATATAAAAATAACACACTTTGTAAAAATCGTTTTGTCCATTTTTCCATAAGTAAAATATTTTTGAGGTAGCTATTGATTTCTTTTTTTATTTTATTGTATGTTTGTGATTTTCATCAACATTCACAAGAATTTTTTTTAAAAAAAAAACATTAAATTTTGAGAAAAATAATTTTTTTGGTGTTTTTTACCAAAAATGAAACAAGTCATAGGAATGCTTAGATTTTCACAAAATCATCTCTACCGGGTAGCATAATCAACATATGAAAGTTTTAAGGAAATCTAGCGGTTAATTGCGAAAGGGTCGAGCCTCCTTAACACTGATTTTCAAAAAAGCCAAGTGAGCAATTCCACGCCAAGTCTTTGTAATTTGTTTAATGAATCATTGTATCTATATAGCTTGTGGGGCAGATAGGGGACATGACCTTGTATTGCTTCAGCAATACTCAATATGCTGGTTAATATATTTGAAGAAACAAAACATTGATTTCTACACTGCATTGAATTCCTGAAAATTTTTCAGTATTTGGTAAAACATTTCAGAAAAACAAAAGCTATACTCTGTATATGACAATGTATTTTTTGTGTTTCAGTGAGGTCAACTCTTGTCTGTTCAATCCATCTAACTACCTTTTGGCTTGTGGGACAAGCATGGTAACTATTTTCTTACTAACATATACCTCAGGTTTACATATCTTTTCCTTTTCATTCTAGAAGATCTACTGTATACTGCTGTATGACATTACTGCATCATTGTTGTTTCATATCAAATTCACATGAGTGAATAGTCTGTAATAAACTGTATTCCTTCACACCCCACATATACCTGTTAATCTGTATTCCACACACCCCACATATACCTGTTAATCTGTATTCCTTCACACCCCACATATACCTGTTAATCTGTATTCCTTACACCCCACATATACCTGTTAATCTGTATTCCACACACCCCACATATACCTGTTAATCTGTATTCCACACACCCCACATATACCTGTTAATCTGTATTCCTTCAAACCCCACATATACCTGTTAATCTGTATTCCTTCAAACCCCACATATACCTGTAAATCTGTATTCCTCACATCCCACATATACCTGTTAATCTGTATTCTGCACACCCCACATATACCTGTTAATCTGTATTCCACACACCCCACATATACCTGTAAATCTGTATTCCACACACCCCACATATACCTGTTAATCTGTATTCGTTCACACCCCACATATACCTGTTAATCTGTATTCCACACACCCCACATATACCTGTTAATCTGTATTCCTCACACGCGGCATATACCTGTTAATCTGTATTACTCACACCCCACATATACCTGTTAATCTGTATTCCTTCACAACCCACATATACCTGTTAATCTGTATTCCACACACTCCACATATACCTGTTAATCTGTATTCCACACACCCCACATATACCTGTTAATCTGTATTCGTTCACACCCCACATACACCTGTTAATCTGTATTCCACATACCCCACGTATACCTGTTAATCTGTATTCCTCACACCTCACATATACCTGTTAATCTGTATTCCTTCACACCCCACATATACCTGTTAATCTGTATTACTCACACCCCACATATACCTGTTAATCTGTATTCCACACACTCCACATATACCTGTTAATCTGTATTCCACACACCCCACATATACCTGTTAATCTGTATTCGTTCACACCCCACATACACCTGTTAATCTGCATTACTCACACCCCACATATACCTGTTAATCTGTATTCCTTCACACCCCACATATACCTGTTAATCTGTATTACTCACACCCCACATATACCTGTTAATCTGTATTCCTTCAAACCCCACATATACCTGTTAATCTGTATTCCACACACCCCACGTATACCTGTTAATCTGTATTCCAAACACCCCACATATACCTGTAAATCTGTATTCCACACACCCCACATATACCTGTTAATCTGTATTCGTTCACACCCCACATATACCTGTTAATCTGTTTTCCACACACCCCACATATACCTGTTAATCTGTATTCCTCACACGCGGCATATACCTGTTAATCTGTATTACTCACACCCCACATATACCTGTTAATCTGTATTCCTTCACACCCCACGTATACCTGTTAATCTGTATTCCACACACTCCACATATACCTGTTAATCTGTATTCCACACACCCCACATATACCTGTTAATCTGTATTCGTTCACACCCCACATACACCTGTTAATCTGTATTCCACATACCCCACATATACCTGTTAATCTGTATTCCACACACTCCACATATACCTGTTAATCTGTATTCCACACACCCCACATATACCTGTTAATCTGTATTCGTTCACACCCCACATACACCTGTTAATCTGTATTCCACATACCCCACGTATACCTGTTAATCTGTATTCCACACACTCCACATATACCTGTTAATCTGTATTCCACACACCCCACATATACCTGTTAATCTGTATTCGTTCACACCCCACATACACCTGTTAATCTGTATTCCACACACCCCACATATACCTGTTAATCTGTATTCGTTCACACCCCAAACATACCTGTTAATCTGTATTCCTTACACCCCACATATACCTGTTAATCTGTATTCCACACACCCCACATATACCTGTTAATCTGTATTCCACACACCCCACATATACCTGTTAATCTGTATTCCTTCAAACCCCACATATACCTGTTAATCTGTATTCCTTCAAACCCCACATATACCTGTAAATCTGTATTCCTCACATCCCACATATACCTGTTAATCTGTATTCTGCACACCCCACATATACCTGTTAATCTGTATTCCACACACCCCACATATACCTGTAAATCTGTATTCCACACACCCCACATATACCTGTTAATCTGTATTCGTTCACACCCCACATATACCTGTTAATCTGTATTCCACACACCCCACATATACCTGTTAATCTGTATTCCTCACACGCGGCATATACCTGTTAATCTGTATTACTCACACCCCACATATACCTGTTAATCTGTATTCCTTCACAACCCACATATACCTGTTAATCTGTATTCCACACACTCCACATATACCTGTTAATCTGTATTCCACACACCCCACATAAACCTGTTAATCTGTATTCGTTCACACCCCACATACACCTGTTAATCTGTATTCCACATACCTCACATATACCTGTTAATCTGTATTCCTTCACACCCCACATATACCTGTTAATCTGTATTACTCACACCCCACATATACCTGTTAATCTGTATTCCACATACTCCACATATACCTGTTAATCTGTATTCCACACACCCCACATATACCTGTTAATCTGTATTCGTTCACACCCCACATACACCTGTTAATCTGCATTACTCACACCCCACATATACCTGTTAATCTGTATTCCTTCACACCCCACATATACCTGTTAATCTGTATTACTCACACCCCACATATACCTGTTAATCTGTATTCCTTCAAACCCCACATATACCTGTTAATCTGTATTCCACACACCCCACGTATACCTGTTAATCTGTATTCCAAACACCCCACATATACCTGTAAATCTGTATTCCACACACCCCACATATACCTGTTAATCTGTATTCGTTCACACCCCACATATACCTGTTAATCTGTATTCCACACACCCCACATATACCTGTTAATCTGTATTCCTCACACGCGGCATATACCTGTTAATCTGTATTACTCACACCCCACATATACCTGTTAATCTGTATTCCTTCACACCCCACGTATACCTGTTAATCTGTATTCCACACACTCCACATATACCTGTTAATCTGTATTCCACACACCCCACATATACCTGTTAATCTGTATTCGTTCACACCCCACATACACCTGTTAATCTGTATTCCACATACCCCACATATACCTGTTAATCTGTATTCCACACACTCCACATATACCTGTTAATCTGTATTCCACACACCCCACATATACCTGTTAATCTGTATTCGTTCACACCCCACATACACCTGTTAATCTGTATTCCACATACCCCACGTATACCTGTTAATCTGTATTCCACACACTCCACATATACCTGTTAATCTGTATTCCACACACCCCACATATACCTGTTAATCTGTATTCGTTCACACCCCACATACACCTGTTAATCTGTATTCCACACACCCCACATATACCTGTTAATCTGTATTCGTTCACACCCCACATATACCTGTTAATCTGTATTACTCACACCCCACATATACCTGTTAATCTGTATTCGTTCACACCCCACATACACCTGTTAATCTGTATTCCACACACCCCACATATACCTGTTAATCTGTATTCGTTCACAACCCACATATACCTGTTAATCTGTATTACTCACACCCCACATATACCTGTTAATCTGTATTACTCACACCCCACATATACCTGTTAATCTGTATTCCACACACCCCACATATACCTGTTAATCTGTATTACTCACACCCCACATATACCTGTTAATCTGTATTCCACACACCCCACGTATACCTGTTAATCTGTATTCCAAACACCCCACATATACCTGTTAATCTGTATTCCAAACACCCCACATATACCTGTTAATCTCTATTCCTTCAAACCCCACATATACCTGTTAATCTGTATTCCACACACCCCACATATACCTGTTAATCTGTATTCCACACACCCCACATATACCTGGTAATCTGTATTCCTTCACACCCCACATATACCTGTTAATCTGTATTCCACACACCCCACATATACCTGTAAATCTGTATTCCTTCAAACCCCACATATACCTGGTAATCTGTATTAATTCACACCCAACATATACCTGTTAATCTGTATTAATTCACACCCCACATATACCTGTTAATCTGTATTCCACACACCCCACATATACCTGTTAATCTGTATTAGTTCACCCCCCACATATACCTGTTAATTTGTATTCCAACCACCCCACATATACCTGTTAATCTGTATTCCACACACCCCACATATACATGTTAATCTGTATTCCACACACCCCACATATACCTGTTAATCTGTATTAGTTCACCCCCCACATATACCTGTTAATCTGTATTCGTTCACACCCCACATATACCTGTTAATCTGTATTACACACACCCCACATATACCTGTTAATCTGTATTAGTTCACACCCCACATATACCTGTTAATCTGTATTCGTTCACACCCCACATATACCTGTTAATCTGTATTCGTTCACACCCCACATATACCTGTAAATCTGTATTCGTTCACACCCCACATATACCTGTAAATCTGTATTCCACACACCCCACATATACCTGTTAATCTGTATTCGTTCACACCCCACATATACCTGTAAATCTGTATTCGTTCACACCCCACATATACCTGTTAATCTGTATTCCTCACCTCCCACATATACCTGTTAATCTGTATTAGTTCACACCCCACATATACCTGTAAATCTGTATTCCACACACCCCACATATACCTGTTAATCTGTATTCGTTCACACCCCACATATACCTGTAAATCTGTATTCGTTCACACCCCACATATACCTGTTAATCTGTATTCCTCACCTCCCACATATACCTGTTAATCTGTATTAGTTCACACCCCACATATACCTGTTAATCTGTATTCGTTCACACCCCACATATACCTGTTAATCTGTATTCCTCACCTCCCACATATACCTGTTAATCTGTATTAGTTCACACCCCACATATACCTGTTAATCTGTATTCGTTCACACCCCACATATACCTGTTAATCTGTATTACACACACCCCACATATACCTGTTAATCTGTATTAGTTCACACCCCACATATACCTGTTAATCTGTATTAGTTCACCTCCCACATATACCTGTTAATCTGTATTCCAACCACCCCACATATACCTGTTAATCTGTATTACACACACCCCACATATACCTGTTAATCTGTATTAGTTCACACCCCACATATACCTGTTAATCTGTATTCCTCACACCTCACATATACCTGTTAATCTGTATTAGTTTACACCCCACATATACCTGTTAATCTGTATTCCTCACCTCCCACATATACCTGTTAATCTGTATTCCACACACCCCACATATACCTGTTAATCTGTATTCCACACACCCCACATATACCTGTTAATCTGTATTCCTCACCTCCCACATATACCTGTTAATCTGTATTCGTTCACACCCCACATATACCTGTTAATCTGTATTCGTTCACACCCCACATATACCTGTTAATCTGTATTCCAACCACCCCACATATACCTGTTAATCTGTATTACACACACCCCACATATACCTGTTAATCTGTATTCCTCACCTCCCACATATACCTGTTAATCTGTATTCCACACACCCCACATATACCTGTTAATCTGTATTCCACACACCCCACATATACCTGTTAATCTGTATTCCTCACCTCCCACATATACCTGTTAATCTGTATTCCTCACCTCCCACATATACCTGTTAATCTGTATTCGTTCACACCCCACATATACCTGTTAATCTGTATTCCTTCACACCCCACATATACCTGTTAATCTGTATTCCTCACACCCCACATATACCTGTTAATCTGTATTCCACACACCTGACATATACCTGTTAATCTGTATTACTCACCTCCCACATATACCTGTTAATCTGTATTCCACACACCTGACATATACCTGTTAATCTGTATTCCTCACACCCCACATATACCTGTTAATCTGTATTCCTCACACCCCACATATACCTGTTAATCTGTATTCCACACACCTGACATATACCTGTTAATCTGTATTCCTCACACCCCACATATACCTGTTAATCTGTATTCCTCACACCCCACATATACCTGTTAATCTGTATTCCACACACCCCACATATACCTGTTAATCTGTATTCCTCACCTCCCACATATACCTGTTAATCTGTATTCCTCACCTCCCACATATACCTGTTAATCTGTATTCGTTCACACCCCACATATACCTGTTAATCTGTATTCCTCACACCCCACATATACCTGTTAATCTGTATTCCTCACACCCCACATATACCTGTTAATCTGTATTCCTCACACCCCACATATACCTGTTAATCTGTATTCCTCACCTCCCACATACATTTATACCTGTTAATCTGTATTACTCACCTCCCACATATACCTGTTAATCTGTATTCCACACACCCCACATATACCTGTTAATCTGTATTCCACACACCCCACATATACCTGTTAATCTGTATTCCACACACCCCACATATACCTGTTAATCTGTATTCTTCACCTCCCACATATACCTGTTAATCTGTATTCCACACACCCCACATATACCTGTTAATCTGTATTCCACACACCCCACATATACCTGTTAATCTGTATTCCTCACACCCCACATATACCTGTTAATCTGTATTACTCACCTCCCACATATACCTGTTAATCTGTATTCCTCACACCCCACATATACCTGTTAATCTGTATTCCACACACCCCACATATACCTGTTAATCTGTATTCCACACACCCCACATATACCTGTTAATCTGTATTCTTCACCTCCCACATATACCTGTAAATCTGTATTCGTTCACACCCCACATATACCTGTTAATCTGTATTCCTCAACTCCCACATATACCTGTTAATCTGTATTACTCACCTCCCACATATACCTGTTAATCTGTATTACTCACCTCCCACATATACCTGTTAATCTGTATTACTCACCTCCCACATATACCTGTTAATTTGTATTCCTCACCTCCCACATATACCTGTTAATTTGTATTCCAACCACCCCACATATACCTGTTAATCTGTATTCCACACACCCCACATATACCTGTTAATCTGTATTCCACACACCCCACATATACCTGTTAATCTGTATTCCTCACCTCCCACATATACCTGTTAATTTGTATTCCAACCACCCCACATATACCTGTTAATCTGTATTCCACACACCCCACATATACCTGTTAATCTGTATTCCACACACCCCACATATACCTGTTAATCTGTATTCCTCACCTCCCACATATACCTGTTAATCTGTATTCCTCACCTCCCACATATACCTGTTAATCTGTATTCGTTCACACCCCACATATACCTGTTAATCTGTATTCCTTCACACCCCACATATACCTGTTAATCTGTATTCCTCACACCCCACATATACCTGTTAATCTGTATTCCACACACCTGACATATACCTGTTAATCTGTATTACTCACCTCCCACATATACCTGTTAATCTGTATTCCACACACCTGACATATACCTGTTAATCTGTATTCCTCACCTCCCACATATACCTGTTAATCTGTATTCTTCACCTCCCACATATACCTGTTAATCTGTATTCCACACACCCCACATATACCTGTTAATCTGTATTCCACACACCCCACATATACCTGTTAATCTGTATTCCTCACCTCCCACATATACCTGTTAATCTGTATTCCACACCCCCCACATATACCTGTTAATCTGTATTCCAACCACCCCACATATACCTGTTAATCTGTATTCCACACACCCCACATATACCTGTTAATCTGTATTCCACACACCCCACATATACCTGTTAATCTGTATTCCTCACCTCCCACATATACCTGTTAATCTGTATTCCACACCCCCCACATATACCTGTTAATCTGTATTCCAACCACCCCACATATACCTGTTAATCTGTATTCCACACACCCCACATATACCTGTTTATCTGTATTCCTCACACCCCACATATACCTGTTAATCTGTATTCCTCACACCCCACATATACCTGTTAATCTGTATTCCTTCACACCCCACATATACCTGTTAATCTGTATTCCTCACATCCCACATATACCTGTTAATCTGTATTCCTCACACCCCACATATACCTGTTAATCTGTATTCCTCACCTCCCACATATACCTGTTAATCTGTATTCCTTCACACCCCACATATACCTGTTAATCTGTATTCACACACCTGACATATACCTAATGTCACCTAGGTATATATAAGTTTCCAATGGAATTTACCACAAGAGCCAATTATACTGCACTGTCTATTGGACTGTGGTCATGGTCGAAGAAATTGACATGGTGTGCTCAGAAGTATTTTGCTATATTCACATTACGATAGTATTTGACATTGTATGTCTGCCCTGGATAGAAGTGAACTAGATCTGGTTTAGAAAGACTTCTTAACTTGATCCTTAGATGACTTTAGCTTTCCAGTGCTTTTTGTTCCTTTGATAAATAAGACGTACAAGTCTATATGGAGGTACTTTGTATGTTGTAGGGTACAGTGGAGTGTTTTGATCCGCGTGTCAGAACTAGAGTGGGCGTGCTGGACACAGCTCTCAGTAAACATGTTGAAGACTTTGAGTAAGTTTACTTTTATTAGCCAATCATCATCAGATGGTGGGCTATTCAAAACACCCTGCGTCCATGGTCAGTGGTCCGTCCGTCTGTCCGTTGTCCGTCCGTCCTCAAACAATTCTTGTGGTCGCTATTTCTTTGAAAGTACCTTCGGTCCCTAGTTATGCATTGACCAGTTTTTTAGCTGATTTGGAAAACAATATGGCTGACAGGCAGCCATCTTGGACTTTGCATTTTAAGTTTGTGATCACAATTTCTTGAGAAGTGCTGGATGGATCATTCTCAACTTTCATATGGAGGTTCCCCGTGGTCACTCATTGTGCATTGTCCAGGTTTTGAGCTGATATGAAAAACAATATGGCTGGCAGACTGCTATTTCGCTATTCCTTAAGAAGCCCTGGATGGATCCTTATCATTTCATATTCTGGTTCTGTATGGTCCCTAGTTTTACCCCCCGCAACAAAGTTAGGGGGGGGGGTATACTGGAATCAGCTTGTTGCACCCCCTGCAACAAAGTTAGTGGGGGGGGGTATACTAGAATCAGCTTGTTACACCCTCTGCAACAAAGTTAGGGGGGGGGGGGGTATACTGGAATCAGCTTGTTACACCCCCTGCAACGAAGTTTGGGGGGGGGGGGGGTATACTGGAATCAGCTTGTTACACCCCCTGCAACGAAGTTTGGGGGGGGTATACTGGAATCAGCTTGTTACACCCCCTGCAACGAAGTTTGGGGGGGGGGGGGTATACTGGAATCAGCTTGTTACACCCCCTGCAACGAAGTTTGGGGGGGGGGGGTATACTGGAATCAGCTTGTCCGTCCGTCTGTTGATGCACTTAACTGGCTATGCATTCGCTCAGTTTCTAACGGATCTTTTTAAAATTTTGTGGAAATAGACGGTACAATATGAAAATGTGCCCCCCCTGAAGTAAATTTGCATTTTCGACCCTTTGTAGGGAGTTATTCCCCTTTTATGTAAAAAAACTTTCAAAGTTCATAGATCTTAGATTAATGCATAAATGAAAGGGAAAAAAAGAAGAGAAAAATCCAACTTTCTAAGAACAAATGAAAAATCATCGATGGTGGGCGCAAGGACCCCTCTGGGTTCTCTTGTTTTATAAAGAATATTTTTTTCTTGCATTGGCTTTTTCAAGAAAAATCTTTCATGATTGATCTTTGTGATTTGATTACGAAACAATCTTAAATGATTGCTGTTATGTTATAATCAGATACATTTGGCATGTTGCATTTTGTTAGTTTACCTGAGACATATAGTCTCAAGTGACCTATTCTAATAGTCTTTTGTACATTGTCGTCCTTCTGTAGATAATAAAATAATTTACATTTTTCAACTTCAAAACTGTTGAAAATATCTTGATGAAAACTTGCTGTATACATGCATCACCTAAAGCAGATGTACAGTGCACTGTCATTATGTCACTGTGACCTCAAGGTTGGAGGTCAAATAAGTGCCCCCGCCATGAAATGGGGGCATATACAGGGGCGGTGAAAAACTTTTAAAAGTACTCGTCCACCGGGCAAGTGACCTTCTATAAAGCACTCGTCCGGAATGCAATCTCACTTGTCCGGATATTTCAACCAAATGTTTACATTTTGTCTAGTCACCTTTAAATTATGTTTTACTTATTATTCATTCTCACCTCATATGTTATGTACTGTTACGTATGATTTTACTTAATATTGTTCATTATTACCTAATTTAAATTAAAATCGTTACTAGCCCCTGTGGTCTGACCGGGACGGTAAACGTAATTATAAAATAAAATCACTGACAGTGATGGGCTTCAAAGCCAGATTGCACTATATTTTTTGTACGAACATGTCACAAGTAAACGCACCTAATATATTACAAATATTACTGACCTTCTTTGATTGTGTTAGAAAAGTATCGTTAGCTGAATCATAATCTCGGACGCTTTCGTTGCGGGTCTATGGCGACGCTTGCATACATGCGCAGACAGTCGAAAACGAAAATGGGGAATTCCTAGAAAAACGAAAGTGGGGAATTCCCAGAAAAGTGTTTGTATGAAGCGAAAGTCGGATTCCTGATCTCGGCGATGGATTTATTGATCTATCATGCTTTATGGTGTATACAATCTATCATCGTATTAATAATTTTCACTCGTCCGATGGACAAGTAGCATTGCAAACTTCACTCGTCCGACGGCGGCATTCACTCGTCTAGATGAGCGGACGAGTGCTTTTCACCGCCCCTGCATATAGTGTTACCCATGTCCGTCCCATCCCGTCGCGTTGTGTCCCTTCCCATATAGTGTTACCCATGTCCATCCCGTCGCGTTGTGTCCCTTCCCATATAGTGTTACCCATGTCCGTCCCATCCCGTCGCGTTGTGTTCCTTCCCATGGTTATGTAACCAGCTTATTTGAATAACTACTGATTCGATTGTCATCAAACTTCGCATACATAATAAGCATGAAAAACTAATTTCATATGGGGGAAGGGGGCATTTATGTCTCACAGACATTTCTAGTTTCAATAATTCTTGTCCAGGCAATAATTTTTAAACCGTTATATTGTAAATATATCGTATATAAGGTATATTGATGAAACTTTTAGTATATCTGCATCACCCATAGATCATGTGCAATGCACTGTCAATAGGCCAGTATGACCTTCACCCAAAGATCAAGAGTTTAAAAAAAAAAAAGACTTTTTCAAACATTTAAAGGTGTACGCCAAGGTGATGCCATCTGTCCTTGAATGTCTTATTGTATACATGTAACATATTTGACCAAACCTCAAGGTTATTAGGGTGTTGCATCTTCGATGCGGGTAGCTCTATAGTAGTCATCAGATGGTGGGCTTTTCAAATCTCCCTGCGTCCGTGGTCCATGGTTCGTCTGTCGTCTGTCCTTAAACAATTTCATATGTAGGTTCCCCTTGGTGTCTTGTTGTATATGGTTCATTTTTAGGCAGATCTGATAAACAATATGGCTGACAAGCGGCCATCATGGATTTGTGAGTAATAGTTTGTTATTGCTTTTTCTTGAGAAATGCTAGATGGATCATTATCAAATTTCATATTTAGGTTCCCCTTTGTGCCTAGTTGTGCACGGTCCATTTTGACAGATGTGACAGGCTGACATGCAGCCATCTTGGATTTTGACAGTGAGAGTTTGTAATTGCTTTTACTTTTACCAGGAAGTACTGGATAGTCCTTTTCAAATTTCATAAGCATGTTCTGTAAGGTCGCCAGTTGTGCATGGTCGAGTTTTTGGACTGGTCCATGGAAAAATTATGGCCGCCAGACGGCATCTTGTATGTTGACTGTAAAAGGATATTATGGTTGATTTGTAAGAAATACAAGATGGATTCGGAATTAAGAACTGATCAGAAAAACAAAACAAAACTTCTGACAAGAGACCTTCTTTCAACTATTATTATTTTTTTAAGAAATAGATTCATAGAACTAAGATTAAATATATAAATTAAAGTAAAATAAGAAGGGAAAATATCTGTCTTTCTAAGAATGAATGAAAAATCATCGATGCTGGGTGCCAAGACCCCTCCGGGATCTCTTGTTACTGATTAATATTTTGTTATGACATTAGGAGGAAAGTTGATCAGAATAAAAAAAAGATGTCCACTGACCATACCTCAAGGTCACAGGGTCAAAGGTTAAGGTCATAGGTCAAGGTCAAAGTTGTCGGGGGGAAAAAAATGTCAACTGACCATCCAGTGTAGCTACCAAACATTTTTAACAGTAACACAATGTCAAATAAATAAGAATAAGACAATTTCTTAATTTTTATTCTTGCACACCCTACCTACTACAAAAGCATATTTGCTTATAAGGGGAGACATACATTTTTTTTCACTAAAACTAATCTCTAATTTTTTTTCTGGCCCATCCCAGGGCAGTGGAGAGGGGTTTAAAGGGGTCAGATTGGCTGAAAATTCCAACAATCTTCTTAAGACCCATTTATGCTTGAATCAAATACTCTTCACAGATAGAAAGGTCTTTAGGTGCTTTATCAAAATTGTGAATTTCATGCCCCCCAGACTTCACATTCCCTCCTGGGGAGGGGGTGAAGTTTACTAACAGTTAATGTAGGAAATTTTCACTATTATGTTGTTCATTTTCAGTTGGAAATAATTTTAACTTGGTTGGAATTATAACCAGGAGATAATGGTTTGACAATGGAAGAACTTTGAATCTGACCCTACCCTTGGGCTGTTGGGAGGCGCTCAAAAGTGTCAAATATAGTTAATAATGGAACTTTGGAGTAAAAGGGACCTTTATCATGATCAGAGTAACATGAAATTTGTCCAGAGGTTCAGTTCACCAAAATACCTTCTGTGGTCAAATACCAGAGTCCAGGGTCAAGGTCACTGTGTCAAAGGTAAAGGTGAAAATTTTGTAGCTTTTTACTGATGAACATTTTAGTATGAAGCACAGTTGGTTGGAATGAAACAAGGAGTCTGCATGCTGACCAAAAGTCAAGGTGACTGGGTAAAATGCTAAGATAAAATGTTGTACCTTTTCACCAATTATCATTTTGTTATGACATTTTGAAAAAAGTTGGTATTTTTTCAGACGTCTATTAAACAAAGATCAAAGCCATTGAGTTTGATTATTGGGTTCAAAGTTCAAGGACTGATGACTTTGGGAGATATATAGACTTATAAACAGGGTCCTTGATTCCTATCAGTGTTTGAGCTCAAACTTGGTTTAGGTTATTGATAATTTCAGTGTAAGGACACGACAACCAAAGTATTTGTTCTTGTATATCTAAATTCAGGTGACGGTTAAGGCCCATGGGCCCCTTGTTTTTGTTTTCAGCCAGTAAAAATTGTGTTGAAATAAATGATGTTCCCTTGGAAGAGTGCTTTCAAAAATATTTTTCTCACCCTGAAATGTTTCTGAAGATTGAAAGGTTTTTATCATCAATATTACATTATAAAAGTTTTTATTGCAAAGATGGGGGCAGAGGGTATAAGTTAGCCATTGGCTTTCAGTTTCAGTTTATATAGGAACTTTGGGGTAAAGTTGGGGACTTTTATCAGAGTAACACAAAATTTGTCAGGAGGTTCAGTTCACAGAAATACCTACTGAGGTCAAAAACCAAAGTCCAAGGTCAAGGTCACTGTGTCAAAATTTGTAGTTTTTTACTGACAGACATTTTGTTTTCACATTGTGAAGCAATGTTGGTCAGAATCGAGCAAAGAGTCAACTGACCAAAAAGTCAAGGTCAAGGAGTCAAAGTTCAGGGGAAATTTTTATATATTTTCACTGATGAATTTTTTTTATGACATTATGAAGGGAAATTGGTTGGAATTCAACAAGTATTCAATTGAAGAAAAGTTAAGGTCACTTGCTCAAATTTCAAGGTCAAATTTTGAAGCTCTTCACTGATGAACATTTTGTTATGACTTGTGAAGAAAGTTGATCAGAATTAAAACAAAGAGTCAACTGACCAAATGTTGAGGTCACTGATTTAAAGGTCAAGGAAACTGTTCGTAACATTTTTGAGAAATCAATTGAACAAAGATCAAAGTCAATGATTTTGATTGTTGGGTTCAAAGCACCCCTGCAAAGAAGTTGGGATGGGGGGTTAGTGTATACTGGAAGTAGTTTGTCTGTCTATGGAAAAATATTGTCTGGACAATTCCTCAGAAACCTATGGACTGATTCCAATGAAATCACACAGGAATGTTAGAGACAGTATGTATATGTGCATGCAAGGTTTTATCTTTCAAAATTTTGGTTGTCATGGTAACCAGGTCACTATTCTTTGTTTTTTTGGGGGGGAAATTTTGTCCAGACAACTCCTCAGAAACCTATGGATCTATTTCAGTGAAACTACACAGAAATGTTAGGGACCATGTGTAGATGTGCATGCAGTTTTTATTTTTTTGTCGAAAGTTTGGTTGCCATTGTAACCAGGGTCCGTATTCATGAAACCGTTCTCATGCTCAAGCATGGATTCTGTGCCCAAACCTTTTTGCTTGTTATGGCTATAAATTATTTAAACAAGATAATTTTGTCAAAGTTTTGGTAAAAAGTTAAAGAGGCATGAAGTCGAACGCTGTTTTCAACATTTACAATGACTTTTTGACTCTCCGACATGATTCAGGTGAGTTTCAAGAAAGCTGACTTGAGCACAGAATCCATGTTTGAGCATGAGAACATTTTCATGAATACGGGTCCAGGTCACGATACTTTTTAGGGAAATTTTGTCCAGACAACTCATAAACCTGGGACTCACCGATAGCTGTGAAACTTCACAGAAGTGTTAGGGACCACGTGTAAGTGTATATGCAGGGTATTTTTCTGCAGAAATTTTGGTTGCCATGATGATCAGTTCACAATACCCAAGTTCTTGGGGAAAACTTTATCAGAACAACTCCTCTTGAACCTATGTGAACTTGTTTCAATACACAAATGTTAGGGATTATGTGCACATATGTATGCAGATTTTTTTTCAACAGAAATTTAGGTTACCATGGTAACTTGTTGCCATAAACAGATTTTTTTTTGTGGGGGGGCAGACATCTCCTCCTAAACCAGTGAACCAATTTCAATGAGCTACACAAGCTACACAGGATCATCAAGGTGACATGAACCATGTTTTCATATGCATGTGGGTTATTTCATAAAGACATTTTGGTGTCCATGGTAACCAGGTCACTATACATTATACAAGTATTCATTGCAAAATGACGGGGAGGAGGAGGGTGGGGGGTATTAGTTAGTAAGAACTTATTGTTCTAGTTGGTACTAGTAAATCAAAATTCAGGTGACCATAAAGGCCAACGGGCCTCTTCTTGTTGAAGGAAGCAGAAATATGATATAAGTAGATATTATCATGACCTGCAAAGTAATAAAAAGGATGTGTAATCTGTTTTAAGTACGTTGGAAATCCCGGCGGTGACAGCGTTGAAATTCCGTGATGGTCTCAACATGGCTGTAGGAACAAGTACTGGTCATGTGAGTATGTGGTATATACATGTTTGATCAGTCATACCTTCTATGTTTAGGTATTACTGTATGACATGAGGTCTGACAAACATCTACTAGTAAAAGACCACCAGTATGAGCTGTGTATTGTACTTTGTGTGTTTAGGTATTACTGTATGACATGAGGTCTGACAAACATCTACTAGTAAAAGACCACCAGTATGAGCTGTGTATTGTACTTTGTGTATTTAGGTTTTACTGTATGACATGAGGTCTGACAAACCTCTACTAGTAAAAGACCACGAGTATGAGCTGTGTATTGTACTTTGTGTGTTTAGGTATTACTGTATGACATGAGGTCTGACAAACCTCTACTAGTAAAAGACCACGAGTATGAGCTGTGTATTGTACTTTGTGTGTTTAGGTTTTGCTGTATGACATGAGGTCTGACAAACCTCTACTAGTAAAAGACCACCAGTATGAGCTGTGTATTGTACTTTGTGTATTTAGGTATTACTGTATGACATGAGGTCTGACAAACCTCTACTAGTAAAAGACCACCAGTATGAGCTGCCCATCAAGTCCATTGAGTTCCAGGATTCTATGGACATAGTCCTGTCAATGGATACCAAGATTTTGAAGCTATGGAATCGGGAAACGGTAATAAAAATCTCTCATTTTTGCTTTATTTACATTGTGATTAAATTGAAATTTTAAACATTTCTTTTTAATTCTGTTGATTTTTCCTGAATTTTCTTTATATGAATATTTTCTTTATTTTGCTTTGGCCTTCAAAGTTACGTTAAATGATGTACAGTCCAATCTAACTTTGGCCTTCAAAGTTAAGTAAAATGATGTACAGTCCAACCTAACTTTGGCCTTCAAAGTTAAGTAAAATGATGACAGTCTAACCTAACTTAGGCCTTCAAAGTTAAGTAAAATGATGTACAGTCCAACCTAACTTAGGCCTTTAAAGTTAAGTAAAATGATGACAGTCTAACCTAACTTAGGCCTTCAAAGTTAAGTAAAATGATGTACAGTCCAACCTAACTTAGGCCTTTAAAGTTAAGTAAAATGATGACAGTCTAACCTAACTTAGGCCTTCAAAGTTAAGTAAAATGATGTACAGTCTAACCTAACTTTGACCTTCAAAGATAAGTAAAATGATGTACAGTCCAACCTAACTTTGACCTTCAAAGTTAAGTAAAATGATGACAGTCTAACCTAACTTTGACCTTCAAAGTTAAGTAAAATGATGTACAGTCCAACCTAACTTTGGCCTTCAAAGTTAAGTAAAATGATGTACAGTCCAACCTTACTTAGGCCTTCAAATTTAAGTAAAATGATGACAGTCAAACCTAACTTAGGCCTTCAAAGTTAAGTAAAATGATGACAGTCTAACCTAACTTTGACCTTCAAAGTTAAGTAAAATGATGTACAGTCCAACCTAACTTTGGCCTTCAAAGTTAAGTAAAATGATGTACAGTCCAACCTAACTTAGGCCTTCAAAGTTAAGTAAAATGATGTACAGTCCAACCTAACTTTGGCCTTCAAAGTTAAGTAAAATGATGTACAGTCCAACCTAACTTTGGCCTTCAAAGTTAAGTAAAATGATGTACAGTCCAACCTAACTTAGGCCTTCAAAGTTAAGTAAAATGATGTACAGTCTAACCTAACTTTGGCCTTCAAAGTTAAGTAAAATGATGTACAGTCTAACCTAACTTAGGCCTTCAAAGTTAAGTAAAATGATGTACAGTCTAACCTAACTTAGGCCTTCAAAGTTAAGTAAAATGATGTACAGTCTAACCTAACTTTTTGCACTAGACGGCCTGGTTTAATTTAAAGTACCCTGTATCATTTTTTTTTGGAGCGTATGCTAAATTTCGCATTTCTGTACAACATCAAAGGTTTTATATTTAGCAAATTTTATTTTTAGCAGTGGACAAGCTACAATTATTAACTTTACTAAGTTTAGCATAATACGTATGTATCATATACAACACAAAACATGAGTAAGGAACAATTTTATTGATTGAAAACACTCAGGTATTGCATCAAATGTTATCACGAAGGCTACAGTAGCACAACCATATACCATTATAGGACCACTAAAGTTACATCAAGTCGTGCTTTGAGGATCATACAGTTTTACCAACCATTTTGCACCTAATGGTTTCATCTTGTACTGTATCCTCAAACTATATAATTAAACCTCTTTTAGCGATATTTTATTTCTTGTGATGGACTGTTGTCCCGAAAATTAGACACTCGCTAAAATAACTCAATATACAGAATTTCATCGGTCCCTGATGAACTTCACGGTGAACATTCATACTCACTTAAATAACAGCTTCCACTATAGTTCCAATATATGAATTTCTTATTAATAAAACATAACAATAACAAAAAGACTCATGTTTCTTATTCAAAACAGGGTGAGTTTGATCAAGGTGATTCTGTACATAACTTAAGGCTGAATTATACTACAAAGGAAGGAAACTTAGAAATAATTATTCATATCTCTCGTATCATCTACCAGAATAAGCTCAAAAACCATGAAAAAACGTTTTGACTGGCTTTCATTTTGAAAATTTCAACTTATTCCTTCAGGTTTTTTAGCGAAAAACAAATTAACCAGTGATATTAAGCATACCCTATATTTGCAAACAAAGTTTGTGCAGAAAAATTAATCTCGCCATTTAGGTGTTTATAGTTAAATTTTTGTGAAATTTCATCACGCTGTCGTTTTCTCTTTCCGCCATCAGAGTTTACCGTAATCATGACGTCATGTCATTGTTGAGCCATTGTGACGTCATGTCCCATGACATGCTATGTAAGACAGATTTTTCTTACATGACCGGGGATGTAAGATAGGGAAATTCCACCTGAGGGGTTTTCAAATTTGGTAAAACCTGAGGCTTTGCTGAGATAGATAGATTTTTCTTAAATAGCTTTCTTACATGGGCAAACTCTATCCAACATGGCGAGATATGAGAGAAAATACCATATTGAGTCTGTTTAGCCCACCTTACCCTATAGTACAGAAAGAGGATGGGTGTGCTTAATTAAAACCTGTAAATAGGTAGCTTAACTCACTGATCTACCAACATGATCTTCAATCTCTGAAACAAATTCAGGAGCAGGCAGAGCTGTCACAATATCTATTTGATGTGTCATTTTAAAGATTTCATAAATATTTCAAGTTTAATGTCTCGAAATATTTGGAAATATTTACAGTATTCATTAAAAATATTTTACAATAATAAAACACAGCTCTTATTGGCCACTTGTTCTAGGTATTCTTCCCACCCATACAAAATAGTGAATATACAAAGGAAATGCGTCGTACCAGAAGTGAAGTGAATGGTGTTGTGTTTGTAGGGGAAAGCGTTCACATCTATTGAGCCTGGCACCAACTTGAACGACCTGTGTGTGTTACCAGAGTCAGGAATGATCTTCATGGCTAACGAGGCTCCAAAGATCCTCAGTTACTATATTCCTGTAAGTCTCCATTAGTGACCATGTTACAGTAAGTCTCCATTAGTGACCATGTTCCTGTAGGTCGCCATTAGTGACCATGTTCCAGTAGGTCTCCATTAGTGACCATGTTCCAGTAGGTCTCCATTAGTGACCATGTTCCAGTAAGTCTCCATTAGTGACCATGTTCCAGTAGGTCTCCATTAGTGACCATGTTACAGTAGGTCTCCATTAGTGACCATGTTCCAGTAGGTCTCCATTAGTGACCATGTTCCAGTAGGTCTCCATTAGTGACCATGTTCCAGTAGGTCTCCATTAGTGACCATGTTCCAGTAGGTCTTCATTAGTGACCATGTTCCAGTAGGTCTCCATTAGTGACCATGTTCCAGTAGGTCTCCATTAGTGACCATGTTCCAGTAGGTCTCCATTAGTGACCATGTTCCAGTAGGTCTCCATTAGTGACCATGTTCCAGTAGGTCTCCATTAGTGACCATGTTCCAGTAGGTCTCCATTAGTGACCATGTTCCAGTAGGTCTCCATTAGTGACCATGTTACAGTAGTAGGTCTCCATTAGTGACCATGTTCCAGTAAGTCTCCATTAGTGACCATGTTCCAGTAGGTCTCCATTAGTGACCATGTTACAGTAGGTCTCCATTAGTGACCATGTTCCAGTAGGTCTCCATTAGTGACCATGTTCCAGTAAGTCTCCATTATTGACCATGTTCCAGTAGGTCTCCATTAGTGACCATGTTCCAGTAGGTCTCCATTAGTGACCATGTTCCAGTAGGTCTCTATTAGTGACCATGTTCCAGTAGGTCTCCATTAGTGACCATGTTCCAGTAAGTCTCCATTAGTGACCATGTTCCAGTCTCCATTAGTGACCATGTTCCAGGAGGTCTCCATTAGTAACCATGTCAAATTAGGTCGCCATTAGTGACCATGTTCCAGTAGGTCTCCATTAGTAACCATGTTCCAGTAGGTCTCCATTAGTGACCATGTTCCAGTAGGTCTCCATTAGTGACCATGTTCCAGAAAGTCCTCATTAGTGACCATGTTCCAGTAAGTCCCCATTAGTGACCATGTTCCAGTAGGTCTCCATTAGTGACCATGTTCCAGTAGGTCTCCATTAGTGACCATGTTCCAGAAAGTCCTCATTAGTGACCATGTTCCAGAAAGTCTCCATTAGTGACCATGTTCCAGTAGGTCTCCATTAGTGACCATGTTCCAGTAGGTCCCCATTAGTGACCATGTTCCAGTAGGTCTCCATTAGTGACCATGTTCCAGTAGGTCTCCATTAGTGACCATGTTCCAGTAGGTCCCCATTAGTGACCATGTTACAGTCAGTCTCCATTAGTGACCATGTTCCAGTAAGTCTCCATTAGTGACCATGTTACAGTCAGTCTCCATTAGTGACCATGTTCCAGTAGGTCTCCATTAGTGACCATGTTCCAGTAGGTCTCCATTAGTGACCATGTTCCAGTAGGTCTCCATTAGTGACCATGTTCCAGTAGGTCGCCATTAGTGACCATGTTCCAGTAGGTCTCCATTAGTGACTATGTTCCAGTAGGTCTCCATTAGTAACCATGTTCCATTAGGTCTCCATTAGTGACCATGTTCCAGTAAGTCTCCATTAGTGACCATGTTCCAGAAAGTCTCCATTAGTGACCATGTTCCATTAGGTCTCCATTAGTGACCATGTTCAAGTAGGACTCCATTAGTGACTATGTTCCAGTAGGTCTCCATTAGTGACCATGTTCCAGTAGGTCTCCATTAGTGACCATGTTCCAGTAGGTCTCCATTAGTGACCATGTTCCAGTAGGTCTCCATTAGTGACTATGTTCCAGTAGGTCTCCATTAGTGACCATGTTCCAGTAGGTCTCCATTAGTGACCATGTTCCAGTAGGTCTCCATTAGTGACCATGTTCCAGTAGGTCCCCATTAGTGACCATGTTCCAGTAGGTCTCCATTAGTGACCATGTTCCAGTAAGTCTCCATTAGTGACCATGTTCCAGTAGGTCTCCATTAGTGACCATGTTCCAGTAGGTCTCCATTAGTGACCATGTTCCAGTAGGTCTCCATTAGTGACCATGTTCCAGTAGGTCTCCATTAGTGACTATGTTCCAGTGAGTCTCCATTAGTGACCATGTTCCAGTAGGTCTCCATTAGTGACTATGTTCCAGTGAGTCTCCATTAGTGACCATGTTCCAGTAGGTCTCCATTAGTGACCATGTTCCAGTAGGTCTCCATTAGTGACCATGTTCCAGTAAGTCTCCATTAGTGACCATGTTCCAGTAGGTCTCCATTAGTGACTATGTTCCAGTAGGTCTCCATTAGTGACCATGTTCCAGTAGTAGGTCTCCATTAGTGACCATGTTCCAGTAGGTCTTCAATAGTGACCATGTTCCAGTAGGTCTCCATTAGTGACCATGTTACAGTAAGTCTCCATTAGTGACCATGTTACAGTAAGTCTCCATTAGTGACCATGTTACAGTGAGTCTCCATTAGTGACCATGTTCCAGTAAGTCTCCATTAGTGACCATGTTACAGTAAGTCTCCATTAGTGACCATGTTCCAGTGAGTCTCCATTAGTGACCATGTTCCAGTAAGTCTCCATTAGTGACCATGTTACAGTAAGTCCCCATTAGTGACCATGTTACAGTAGGTCTCCATTAGTGACCATGTTCCAGTAAGTCTCCATTAGTGACCATGTTCCAGTGAGTCTCCATTAGTGACCATGTTCCAGTAAGTCTCCATTAGTGACCATGTTACAGTAGGTCCCCATTAGTGACCATGTTCCAGTGAGTCTCCATTAGTGACCATGTTCCAGTGAGTCTCCATTAGTGACCATGTTCCAGTGAGTCTCCATTAGTGACCATGTTCCAGTGAGTCTCCATTAGTGACCATGTTCCAGTGAGTCTCCATTAGTGACCATGTTCCAGTGAGTCTCCATTAGTGACCATGTTCCAGTAAGTCTCCATTAGTGACCATGTTACAGTAGGTCCCCATTAGTGACCATGTTCCAGTAAGTCTCCATTAGTGACTATGTTCCAGTAGGTCTCCATTAGTGACCATGTTCCAGTAGGTCTCCATTAGTGACCATGTTCCAGTAGGTCTCCATTAGTGACCATGTTCCAGTAGGTCTCCATTAGTGACCATGTTCCAGTAGGTCTCCATTAGTGACCATGTTCCAGTAGGTCTCCATTAGTGACCATGTTCCAGTAGGTCTCCATTAGTGACCATGTTCCAGTAGGTCTCCATTAGTGACCATGTTCCAGTAGGTCTTCATTAGTGACCATGTTCCAGTAGGTCTTCATTAGTGACCATGTTCCAGTAGGTCTCCATTAGTGACCATGTTACAGTCAGTCTCCATTAGTGACCATGTTACAGTCAGTCTCCATTAGTGACCATGTTCCAGTAGGTCTCCATTAGTGACCATGTTCCAGTGAGTCTCCATTAGTGACCATGTTCCAGTGAGTCTCCATTAGTGACCATGTTCCAGTAGGTCTCCATTAGTGACCATGTTCCAGTAGGTCTCCATTAGTGACCATGTTCCAGTAGGTCTCCATTAGTGACCAGGTTCCAGTAGGTCTCCATTAGTGACCAGGTTCCAGTAGGTCTCCATTAGTGACCATGTTCCAGTAGGTCTCCATTAGTGACCAGGTTCCAGTAGGTCTCCATTAGTGACCATGTTCCAGTAGGTCTCCATTAGTGACCATGTTCGTGTAGGTCTCCATTAGTGACCAGGTTCCAGTAGGTCTCCATTAGTGACCATGTTCCAGTAGGTCTCCATTAGTGACCATGTTCGTGTAGGTCTCCATTAGTGACCATGTTCCAGTAGGTCTCCATTAGTGACCATGTTCGTGTAGGTCTCCATTAGTGACCATGTTCCAGTAGGTCTCCATTAGTTACCAGGTTCCAGTAGGTCTCCATTAGTGACCATGTTCCAGTAGGTCTCCATTAGTGACCATGTTCCAGTAAGTCTCCATTAGTGACCATGTTCCAGTAGGTCTCCATTAGTGACCATGTTCCAGTGAGTCTCCATTAGTGACCATGTTCCAGTAAGTCTCCATTAGTGACCATGTTCCAGTAGGTCTCCATTAGTGACCATGTTCCAGTAGGTCTCCATTAGTGACCATGTTCCAGTAGGTCTCCATTAGTGACCATGTTCCAGTAAGTCTCCATTAGTGACCATGTTCCAGTAGGTCTCCATTAGTGACCATGTTCCAGTGAGTCTCCATTAGTGACCATGTTCCAGTAGGTCTCCATTAGTGACCATGTTCCAGTAGGTCTCCATTAGTGACCATGTTCCAGTAGGTCTCCATTAGTGACCATGTTACAGTAGGTCTCCATTAGTGACCATGTTACAGTAGGTCTCCATTAGTGACCATGTTCCAGTGAGTCTCCATTAGTGACCATGTTCCAGTAGGTCTCCATTAGTGACCATGTTCCAGTAGGTCTCCATTAGTGACCATGTTCCAGTAGGTCTCCATTAGTGACCATGTTCCAGTGAGTCTCCATTAGTGACCATGTTCCAGTAAGTCTCCATTAGTGACCATGTTCCAGTAGGTCTCCATTAGTGACCATGTTCCAGTGAGTCTCCATTAGTGACCATGTTCCAGTAGGTCTCCATTAGTAACCATGTTCCAGTAGGTCTCCATTAGTAACCATGTTCCAGTAGGTCTCCATTAGTGACTATGTTCCAGTAGGTCTCCATTAGTAACCATGTTCCAGTAGGTCTCCATTAGTGACCATGTTCCAGTAGGTCTCCATTAGTGACCATGTTCCAGTAGGTCTCCATTAGTGACCATGTTCCAGTAGGTCTCCATTAGTGACCATGTTCCAGTAGGTCTCCATTAGTAACCATGTTCCAGTAGGTCTCCATTAGTAACCATGTTCCAGTAGGTCTCCATTAGTGACCATGTTCCAGTAAGTCTCCATTAGTAACCATGTTCCAGTAGGTCTCCATTAGTGACTATGTTACAGTAGGTCTCCATTAGTGACCATGTTCCAGTAGGTCTCCATTAGTGACCATGTTCCAGTAGGTCTCCATTAGTGACCATGTTCCATTAGGTCTCCATTAGTGACCATGTTCCATTAGGTCTCCATTAGTGACCATGTTCCAGTAGGTCTCCATTAGTGACTATGTTACAGTAGGTCTCCATTAGTGACTATGTTCCAGTAGGTCTCCATTAGTGACCATGTTCCAGTAGGTCTCCATTAGTGACCATGTTCCAGTAGGTCTCCATTAGTGACCATGTTCCAGTAAGTCTCCATTAGTGACTATGTTACAGTAGGTCTCCATTAGTGACTATGTTCCAGTAGGTCTCCATTAGTGACCATGTTCCAGTAGGTCTCCATTAGTGACCATGTTCCAGTAGGTCTCCATTAGTGACTATGTTCCAGTAGGTCTCCATTAGTGACTATGTTACAGTAGGTCTCCATTAGTGACCATGTTCCAGTAGGTCTCCATTAGTAACCATGTTCCAGTAGGTCTCCATTAGTGACCATGTTCCAGTAGGTCTCCATTAGTGACCATGTTCCAGTAAGTCTCCATTAGTAACCATGTTCCAGTAGGTCTCCATTAGTGACCATGTTCCAGTAGGTCTCCATTAGTGACCATGTTCCAGTAAGTCTCCATTAGTGACCATGTTCCAGTAGGTCTCCATTAGTGACCATGTTCCAGTAGGTCTCCATTAGTGACTATGTTCCAGTAGGTCTCCATTAGTGACCATGTTCCAGTAGGTCTCCATTAGTGACCATGTTCCAGTAGGTCTCCATTAGTGACCATGTTCCAGTAGGTCTCCATTAGTGACCATGTTCCAGTAGGTCTCCATTAGTGACCATGTTCCAGTAGATCTCCATTAGTGACCATGTTCCAGTAGGTCTCCATTAGTGACCATGTTCCAGTAGGTCTCCATTAGTGACCATGTTCCAGTAGGTCTCCATTAGTGACCATGTTCCAGTAGGTCTCCATTAGTGACCATGTTCCAGTAGTAGGTCTCCATTAGTGACCATGTTCCAGTAGGTCTCCATTAGTGACCATGTTCCAGTAGGTCTCCATTAGTGACCATGTTCCAGTAGGTCTCCATTAGTGACCATGTTCCAGTAGGTCTCCATTAGTGACCATGTTCCAGTAGGTCTCCATTAGTGACCATGTTCCAGTAGGTCTCCATTAGTGACCATGTTCCAGTAGGTCTCCATTAGTGACCATGTTCCAGTAGTAGGTCTCCATTAGTGACTATATTCCAGCAGTCGCTTCAAGCTCCTTTTATTGTTTGTATCCACCACATTGAACAGTTTTCGTGAAGGAAAAAAAACAAATAAAAAATCTTTGAAAAATTTGTTAACATTTAAAATGATATCTTGATACTGTTTCATATAATTGAACTGATTTTGTTTTGCTTATCAGACTCTGGGAACTGCTCCTAAGTGGTGTTCATTTCTGGACAATATGACAGAGGAACTGGAGGAAAAAACAGCTGACATGGGTAGAGTGATACATACAAATGCTGATCATTAGAATCATCAAGGCAGAATGTTTCCTATAATGATTTAACTAATTCACCTCTAAATGTCATGGAGAACAATTCCAACATTTTTCCAACATTTTTTCAGGTTGGAAAGTATGATTTATGTAAAGATTATTTTACACAACCAAAATTAGTTTGATGTGATGTTTCGATGACTAGTATGCTATGTACCCTGTCACCTTCATCAGACAAATGACCAACAAAGCATATGCATACAACAGTTGTAAAATTTGTACGAGTTGGTGAATGACAAATCTGTCATTTCGTCTATGCTGGTAGGAGTATGTACAATAGTAAAATTATTGTACCGAAATGACTAGACTCATCTACGCTTTGTTTATGACTTGGTCAAAGATATGCGAGAGTCTGTGAGCCTCTGCGGTGTATCAAGATGGCTTCTTTGATTTTGTAGACGAAATGACCGATTTGTCTTTTACCAACTTGTACAAATTTTATAACTTGTATGCATACGCTTTGTTGGTCATTAGTCTGTTGAAGGTGACAGGGTATAATTGTTATTTAATGAATTACAGTACCAGTGTATAATTGTTATTTAATGAGTTACCGTACCAGTGTATAATTGCTATTTAATGAGTTACCGTACCAGTGTATAATTGTTATTTAATGAATTACAGTACCAGTGTATAATTGCTATTTAATGAATTACAGTACCAGTGTATAATTGCTATTTACCGGTAATGAATTACAGTACCAGTGTATAATTGCTATTTAATGAGTTACCGTACCAGTGTATAATTGTTATTTAATGACTTACCGTACAGTGTATAATTGTTATTTAATGAATTATCATACCAGTGTATAGTTGTTATTTAATGAATTACCGTACCAGTGTATAATTGTTATTTAATAAGTTACCGTGCCTATGTATAATTGCTATTTAATGAGTTACCGTATCAATGTAAAATTGTTATTTAATGAATTACCATATCAGTGTATTATTGTTATTTAATGAGTTACCGTACCAGTGTATAATTGTTATTTAATGAAATACCATATCAGTGTATTATTGTTATTTAATGAGTTACCGTACCAGTGTGTTATAACTATTTGATGTGTTACCAGTGTATAATAACTACTTGATGTGTTACCAGTGTATAATTGTTATTTAATGAGTTACCGTACCAGTGCATTATTGTTATTTAATGAGTTACCGTACCAGTGTATAATTGTTATTTAATGAGTTACCGTACCAGTGTATTATTGTTATTTAATTAATTACCATACCAGTGTATTATTGTTATTTAATGAGTTGCCGTACCAGTGTATAATTGTTATTTAATGAGTTACCGTACCAGTGTATTATTGTTATTTAATGAGTTACCGTACCAGTGTATTATTGTTATTTAATGAGTTACCGTACCAGTGTATAATAACTACTTGATGTGTTACCAGTGTATAATAACTACTTGATGTGTTACCAGTGTATAATAACTACTTGATGTGTTACCAGTGTATGACGACTACAAGTTCATCACCAGGAAGGAATTGGAGGACTTAGGTCTGGCCCACCTGATCGGCTCCACCATGTTGAGGGCTTATATGCATGGCTTCTTCATAGACATTCGGCTCTACCACAGGGTAAGGATAGTTAATCCTTAATGATGGAACTCTCCCAGATTTAAGTAACTCTATATGATTGTTTACTTGTTTCATTGCAAAAAAAAATTCGAATAATCATCATCATAATTTTGAGAATTCTTTTGAAAATCTTGAAAAGTTCTGTTTCACCTTCACACTGTGTTTATCACATATCTGGATAATCCACTGTTTCAGGAGGAATCTTTGTGATATTTTTACTTTTATTTTCAGGCAAAAGCCATGGTCGAACCATTTGCATATGAGGAATATCGAAAGAAAAAGATAAGGGAGAAACTAGAGGAGGATCGAGCTAATAGAGTGCGCTCAAAGGTGGGTATTGATTACGTGACTACATTGTTAAACTATTCTTATATCAAAATGTTACTGAAAAGAAGAAAGTGTTAACGTGTGACTGGGATCTCTCTTGTTAAAGTGTGACTGGGATCTCTCTTGTTAACGTGTGACTGGGATCTCTCTTGTTAACGTGTGACTGGGATATCTCTTATTAACGTGTGATTCGGATATCTCTTGTTAACGTGTGACTGGGATATCTCTTGTTAACATGTGACTGGGATATCTCTTGTTAACGTGTGACTGGGATATCTCTTGTTAACGTGTGACTGGGATATCTCTTGTTAACGTGTGACTGGTATATCTCTTGTTAACGTGTGACTGGTATATCTCTTGTTAACGTGTGACTGGGATCTCTCTTGTTAAAGTGTGACTGGGATATCTCTTGTTAACGTGTGACTGGGATATCTCTTGTTAAAGTGTGACTGGGATCTCTCTTGTTAACGTGTGACTGGGATCTCTCTTGTTAACGTGTGACTGGGATATCTCTTATTAAAGTGTGACTGGGATATCTCTTGTTAACGTGTGACTGGGATATCTCTTGTTAACGTGTGACTGGGATATCTCTTGTTAACGTGTGACTGGGATCTCTCTTGTTAACGTGTGACTGGGATCTCTCTTGTTAAAGTGTTACTGGGATCTCTTTTGTTAACGTGTGACTGGGATATCTCTTCTTAACGTGTGACTGGGATATCTCTTGTTAACGTGTGACTGGGATATCTCTTGTTAACGTGTGACTGGTATATCTCTTGTTAACGTGTGACTGGGATCTCTCTTGTTAACGTGTGACTGGGATCTCTCTTGTTAACGTGTGACTGGGATCTCTCTTGTTAAAGTGTGACTGGGATCTCTCTTGTTAACGTGTGACTGGGATATCTCTTGTTAACGTGTGACTGGGATATCTCTTGTTAACGTGTGACTGGGATCTCTCTTGTTAAAGTGTGACTGGGATATCTCTTGTTAACGTGTGACTGGGATCTCTCTTGTTAACGTGTGACTGGGATCTCTCTTGTTAACGTGTGACAACTTGTTTACATTGATTATTGTACAAGATCCCTCTGGGATCTCTTGTTTACATTGATTATTGTACAAGATCCCTCTGGGACCTCGTGTTTACATCGATGATTGTACAAGATCCCTCTGTGACTCGTGTTTACATCGATGATTGTACAAGATCCCTCTGAGACTCGTGTTTACATCGATGATTGTACAAGATCCCTCTGGGATCTCTTGTTTACATTGATGATTGTACAAGATCCCTCTGGGATCTCTTGCTTACATTGATTATTGTACAAGATCCCTCTGGGACCTCTTGTTTACATTGATGATTGTACAAGATCCCTCTGTGACTCGTGTTTACATTGATGATTGTACAAGATCCCTCTGAGACTCGTGTTTACATTGATGATTGTACAAGATCCCTCTGTGACCTCGTGTTTACATTAATGATTGTACAAGATCCCTCTGTGACCTTGTGTTTACATTGATGATTGTACAAGATCCCTCTGAGACTCGTGTTTACATCGATGATTGTACAAGATCCCTCTGTGACCTCGTGTTTACATTAATGATTGTACAAGATCCCTCTGTGACCTTGTGTTTACATTGATGATTGTACAAGATCCCTCTGTGACCTTGTGTTTACAATAATGATTGTACAAGATCCCTCTGAGACTCGTGTTTACAATAATGATTGTACAAGATCCCTCTGAGACTCGTGTTTACATTGATGATTGTACAAGATCCCTCTGGGACCTCGTGTTTACATTGATGATTGTACAAGATCCCTCTGGGACCTCTTGTTTACATTGATGATTGTACAAGATCCCTCTGTGACCTCGTGTTTACATTGATGATTGTACAAGATCCCTCTGGGACCTCTTGTTTACATTGATGATTGTACAAGATCCCTCTGGGACCTCGTGTTTACATCGATGATTGTACAAGATCCCTCTGTGACCTCGTGTTTACATTGATGATTGTACAAGATCCCTCTGTGACCTCGTGTTTACATCGATGATTGTACAAGATCCCTCTGAGACTCGTGTTTACATTGATGATTGTACAAGATCCCTCTGTGACCTCGTGTTTACATCAATGATTGTACAAGATCCCTCTGGGATCTCTTGTTTACATTGATGATTGTACAAGATCCCTCTGTGACCTCGTGTTTACATCGATGATTGTACAAGATCCCTCTGGGACCTCTTGTTTACATTGATGATTGTACAAGATCCCTCTGTGACCTCGTGTTTACATCGATGATTGTACAAGATCCCTCTGGGACCTCTTGTTTACATTGATGATTGTACAAGATCCCTCTGTGACCTCGTGTTTACATCGATGATTGTACAAGATCCCTCTGTGACCTCGTGTTTACATCGATGATTGTACAAGATCCCTCTGTGACCTCTTGTTTACATCGATGATTGTACAAGATCCCTCTGAGACTCGTGTTTACATCGATGATTGTACAAGATCCCTCTGTGACCTCGTGTTTACATCGATGATTGTACAAGATCCTTCTGTGACCTCGTGTTTACATCGATAATTGTACAAGATCCCTCTGTGACCTCGTGTTTACATCGATGATTGTACAAGATCCCTCTGTGACCTCGTGTTTACATCGATGATTGTACAAGATCCCTCTGTGACCTCGTGTTTACATCGATGATTGTACAAGATCCCTCTGTGACCTCGTGTTTACATCGATGATTGTACAAGATCCCTCTGTGACCTCTTGTTTACATCGATGATTGTACAAGATCCCTCTGGGACCTCGTGTTTACATCGATGATTGTACAAGATCCCTCTAGGATCTCTCATTTACAGTGATGATTGTATACTTTGTTGATTTTAAGGTGACATTTAATTTTCTTTGAAATAGAAACTACCAAAGGTCAATAGAGACCTGGCAGAAAAACTCCTGACAGCAAAGGAAGAGATTGCAACCACTTCAGCTGGGAAAAAACGAGCAAAAGTAGGTCGAACTCCGGTTCTTGATTTCCTATTGTATTTGTTGAAAGTTGATAAAGCTTCAGTACGCTATTTCCTAGACATCTAGTGTTATTATGACCATGTAAGTACGCTATTTCCTAGACATCTAGTGTTGTTATGACCATGTAAGTACGCTATTTCCTAGACATCTAGTGTTGTTATGACCATGTAAGTACGCTATTTCCTAGACATCTAGTGTTGATTTGCAGAAATGTTTTTATTTTTTATCCCTATTTCTGACCATTAGTCTCTAGACTTTTTTATTTTTGTTCTGTTTTCAAGGAAGCAGTCAGTCTTTTGGAGGATAACCGTTTCAGTGAGATGTTCACTAAGACAGACTTTCAAATTGATACGTCTACAGAGGAGTATCGATTACTCAATCCTGTTATCTCTAAACTGGACAAAGCCGCCAAAAAAAAACAGCAGAGTCAGCTCGCACAGCAGTACGAGCAGGTAGAGGTGAGTACATGACATTATCAGGTAGAGGTGAGTACATGACATTATCAGGTAGAGGTGGGTACATGACATTATCAGGTAGAGGTGGGTACATGACATTATCAGATAGAGGTGGGTACATGACATTATCAGGTAGAGGTGAGTACATGACATTATCAGATAGAGGTGAGTACATGACGTTATCAGGTAGAGGTGAGTACATGACATTATCAGGTAGAGGTGGGCACATGACATTATCAGGTAGAGGTGAGTACATGACATTATCAGGTAGAGGTGAATACATGACATTATCAGGTAGAGGTGGGTACATGACATTATCTGGTAGAGGTGGGTACATGACATTATCATGTAGAGGTGAGTACATGACATTATCAGATAGAGGTGAGTACATGACATTATCAGGTAGAGGTGAGTACATGATATTATCAGGTAGAGGTGAGTACATGACATTATCATGTAGAAGTGGGTACATGACATTATCATGTAGAAGGGTGTACATGACATTATCAGGTAGAGGTACACTACATTATCATGTAGAAGTGTGTACATGACATTATCAGGTAGAGGTACATGACATTATCAGGTAGAGGAGGGTACATGAGATATCAACCTGCATCTGTTCATCCTTTGATAATGATTTTGCCATTGAAAGTTTGTTATCACTATTTCTTGAGAAGTACTTAATGGATCTTACTCAAATTTCATATGTTGATTCCTCTTGGTACCTTGTTGTGCCCTTTCAATTTTTTTTGTTACATAATTTTTTATTTTTTTTCTTAATTGACATTATGCTTCATGTCAATTTTTTCAATGCATTTCCAAACATTTCAGTGCCTATTAGGTTGTCCAGAATAAGGTCAGACTCCCAGAACATGAAAGAAGCCCATTTTATTGAGTTCCTGTGAACTTTGTCAGGCTCATAGATTAATCTTTGATACAAGAAGGTGATAAAATAGCTAGGGTGGACAGTGAAATCTAGGGTAAGTAGGGATACCTCAAACACACATATTTTTTTCCCAATCCAGAAAACAAGAAAATCATATAAAAATATCTTTATCTTTGACTTTTGGCAGGAGGATGACGAAGTGGAGGGGCGTGTCAGTGAGGATGACAGCAGTTCTGATGACGAGCATATGTGGACAGAGGACCACAAACGCGAGTACCATGAGGCAAAGCGGCTTCAGTACGAGCAGGATCGCCAAGACAGACTGGAGAAAAAGGAACTGGGTGACACAAGTCAGCCAAAGTTCTACCAACTCAAGGAAGGTCAGGATGCCAACAAAAGACAAGACAAGCACAAGAGAAAAGAACTCAGGTAAGTTAGTGTAACATACAATATAGAAAAGAAGGGACTAGTGGTAAGTTAGTGTAACATACAATATAGAAAAGAAGTGACTAGTGGTAAGTTAGTGTAACATACAATATAGAAAAGAAGTGACTAGTGGTAAGTTAGTGTAACATACAATATAGAAAAGAAGTGACTAGTGGTAAGTTAGTATAACATACAATATAGAAAAGAAGTGACTAGTGGTAAGTTAGTGTAACATACAATATAGAAAAGATCCCTAGTGGTAAGTTAGTGTAACATACAATATAGAAAAGAAGTGACTAGTGGTAAGTTAGTGTAACATACAATATAGAAAAGAAGGGACTAGAGGTAAGTTAGTGTAACATACAATATAGAAAAGAAGGGACTAGAGGTAAGTTAGTGTAACATACAATATAGAAAAGAAGTGACTAGTGGTAAGTTAGTGTAACATACAATATAGAAAAGAAGGGACTAGAGGTAAGTTAGTGTAACATACAATATAGAAAAGAAGTGACTAGAGGTAAGTTAGTGTAACATACAATATAGAAAAGAAGTGACTAGTGGTAAGTTAGTGTAACATACAACATAGAAAAGATCCCTAGTGGTAAGTTAGTGTAACATACAATATAGAAAAGAAGTGACTAGAGGTAAGTTAGTGTAACATACAATATAGAAAAGATCCCTAGTGGTAAGTTAGTGTAACATACAATATAGAAAAGAAGTGACTAGTGGTAAGTTAGTGTAACATACAATATAGAAAAGATCCCTAGTGGTAAGTTAGTGTAACATACAATATAGAAAAGAAGTGACTAGTGGTAAGTTAGTGTAACATACAATATAGAAAAGAAGTGACTAGTGGTAAGTTAGTGTAACATACAATATAGAAAAGAAGTGACTAGAGGTAAGTTAGTGTAACATACAATATAGGAAAGAAGTGACTAGAGGTAAGTTAGTGTAACATACAATATAGAAAAGAAGTGACTAGTGGTAAGTTAGTGTAACATACAATATAGAAAAGAAGTGACTAGTGGTAAGTTAGTGTAACATACAATATAGAAAAGAAGTGACTAGTGGTAAGTTAGTGTAACATACAATATAGAAAAGAAGTGACTAGTGGTAAGTTAGTGTAACATACAATATAGAAAAGAAGTGACTAGTGGTAAGTTAGTGTAACATACAATATAGAAAAGATCCCTAGTGGTAAGTTAGTGTAACATACAATATAGAAAAGAAGTGACTAGTGGTAAGTTAGTGTAACATACAATATAGAAAAGAAGGGACTAGAGGTAAGTTAGTGTAACATACAATATAGAAAAGAAGTGACTAGAGGTAAGTTAGTGTAACATACAATATAGAAAAGAAGGGACTAGAGGTAAGTTAGTGTAACATACAATATAGAAAAGAAGGGACTAGAGGTAAGTTAGTGTAACATACAATATAGAAAAGAAGTGACTAGAGGTAAGTTAGTGTAACATACAATATAGAAAAGAAGTGACTAGTGGTAAGTTAGTGTAACATACAATATAGAAAAGATCCCTAGTGGTAAGTTAGTGTAACATACAATATAGAAAAGAAGTGACTAGTGGTAAGTTAGTGTAACATACAATATAGAAAAGAAGTGACTAGTGGTAAGTTAGTGTAACATACAATATAGAAAAGATCCCTAGTGGTAAGTTAGTGTAACATACAATATAGAAAAGAAGTGACTAGTGGTAAGTTAGTGTAACATACAATATAGAAAAGAAGTGACTAGTGGTAAGTTAGTGTAACATACAATATAGGAAAGAAGTGACTAGAGGTAAGTTAGTGTAACATACAATATAGAAAAGAAGGGACTAGAGGTAAGTTAGTGTAACATACAATATAGAAAAGAAGTGACTAGAGGTAAGTTAGTGTAACATACAATATAGAAAAGAAGTGACTAGTGGTAAGTTAGTGTAACATACAATATAGAAAAGATCCCTAGTGGTAAGTTAGTGTAACATACAATATAGAAAAGAAGTGACTAGTGGTAAGTTAGTGTAACATACAATATAGAAAAGAAGTGACTAGAGGTAAGTTGGTGTAACATACAATATAGGAAAGAAGTGACTAGAGGTAAGTTAGTGTAACATACAATATAGAAAAGAAGGGACTAGAGGTAAGTTAGTGTAACATACAATATAGAAAAGAAGTGACTAGTGGTAAGTTAGTGTAACATACAATATAGAAAAGAAGTGACTAGTGGTAAGTTAGTGTAACATACAATATAGAAAAGATCCCTAGTGGTAAGTTAGTGTAACATACAATATAGAAAAGAAGTGACTAGTGGTAAGTTAGTGTAACATACAATATAGAAAAGAAGTGACTAGTGGTAAGTTAGTGTAACATACAATATAGAAAAGAAGTGACTAGAGGTAAGTTGGTGTAACATACAATATAGGAAAGAAGTGACTAGAGGTAAGTTAGTGTAACATACAATATAGAAAAGAAGGGACTAGAGGTAAGTTAGTGTAACATACAATATAGAAAAGAAGTGACTAGTGGTAAGTTAGTGTAACATACAATATAGAAAAGAAGTGACTAGTGGTAAGTTAGTGTAACATACAATATAGAAAAGAAGTGACTAGTGGTAAGTTAGTGTAACATACAATATAGAAAAGATCCCTAGTGGTAAGTTAGTGTAACATACAATATAGAAAAGAAGTGACTAGTGGTAAGTTAGTGTAACATACAATATAGAAAAGAAGTGACTAGTGGTAAGTTAGTGTAACATACAATATAGAAAAGATCCCTAGTGGTAAGTTAGTGTAACATACAATATAGAAAAGAAGTGACTAGTGGTAAGTTAGTGTAACATACAATATAGAAAAGAAGTGACTAGAGGTAAGTTAGTGTAACATACAATATAGAAAAGATCCCTAGTGGTAAGTTAGTGTAACATACAATATAGAAAAGAAGTGACTAGTGGTAAGTTAGTGTAACATACAATATAGAAAAGAAGTGACTAGTGGTAAGTTAGTGTAACATACAATATAGAAAAGATCCCTAGTGGTAAGTTAGTGTAACATACAATATAGAAAAGAAGTGACTAGTGGTAAGTTAGTGTAACATACAATATAGAAAAGAAGTGACTAGTGGTAAGTTAGTGTAACATACAATATAGAAAAGAAGTGACTAGAGGTAAGTTGGTGTAACATACAATATAGGAAAGAAGTGACTAGAGGTAAGTTAGTGTAACATACAATATAGAAAAGAAGGGACTAGAGGTAAGTTAGTGTAACATACAATATAGAAAAGAAGTGACTAGTGGTCAGTTAGTGTAACATACACTTGTGTTAACTGTGAACCTCCCTGTGTTAACTGTGAGCCTCCCTGTGTTAACTATGAGCCTCCCTGTGTTAACTGTGAGCCTCCCTCCCTGTGTTAACTGTGAGCACCCTGTGTTAACTGTGAGCCTCCCTGTGTTAACTATGAGCCTCCCTGTGTTAACTGTGAGCACCCTTGTGTTAACTGTGAGCACCCTTGTGTTAACTGTGAGCCCCCCTGTGTTAACTGTGAGTCACCCTGTGTTAACTGTGAGCCTCCCTGTGTTAACTGTGAGCACCCTATGTTAACTGTGAGCCTCCCTGTGTTAACTGTGAGCCTCCCTGTGTTAACTATGAGCCTCCCTGTGTTAACTGTGAGCACCCTTTTGTTAACTGTGAGTACTCTTGTGTTAACTGTGAGCCCCCCTGTGTTAACTGTGAGTCCCCCTGTGTTAACTGTGAGCCTCCCTGTGTTAACTGTGAGCATCCTATGTTAACAGTGAGCCTCCCTGTGTTAACTGTGAGCCTCCCTGTGTTAACTGTGAGCACCCCTGTGTTAACTGTGAGCACCCCTGTGTTAACTGTGAGCACCCGTGTTAACTGTGAGCCCCCCTGTGTTAACTGTGAGCACCCTGTGTTAACTGTGAGCCTCCCTGTGTTAACTGTGAGCCTTCCTGTGTTAACTGTGAGCCTCTCTGTGTTAACTTTGAGCCTCCCTGTGTTAACTGTGAGCCTCTCTGTGTTAACTGTGAGCCTCCCTGTGTTAACTGTGAGCACCCTTGTGTTAACTGTGAGCACCCTGTGTTAACTGTGTGCTCCCTGTGTTAACTGTGAGCCTCCCTGTGGTAACTGTGAGCCTCCCTCCCTGTGTTAACTGTAAGCCTCCCTGTGTTAACTGTGAGCACCCTTGTGTTAACTGTGAGCCCCCCCCTGTGTTAACTGTGAGCACCCTGTGTTAATTGTGTGCTCCCTGTGTTAACTGTGAGCCTCTCTGTGTTAACTGTGAGCCTCCCTGTGTTAACTGTGAGCCTCCCTGTGTTAACTATGAGCCTCCCTGTGTTAACTGTGAGCACCCTTGTGTTAACTGTGAGCACTCTTGTGTTAACTGTGAGCCCCCCTGTGTTAACTGTGAGTCACCCTGTGTTAACTGTGAGCCTCCCTGTGTTAACTGTGAGCATCCTATGTTAACAGTGAGCCTCCCTGTGTTAACTGTGAGCACCCCTGTGTTAACTGTGAGCACCCCTGTGTTAACTGTGAGCACCCGTGTTAACTGTGAGCCCCCCTGTGTTAACTGTGAGCACCCTGTGTTAACTGTGAGCCTCCCTGTGTTAACTGTGAGCCTTCCTGTGTTAACTGTGAGCCTCTCTGTGTTAACTTTGAGCCTCCCTGTGTTAACTGTGAGCCTCTCTGTGTTAACTGTGAGCCTCCCTGTGTTAACTGTGAGCACCCTTGTGTTAACTGTGAGCACCCTGTGTTAACTGTGTGCTCCCTGTGTTAACTGTGAGCCTCCCTGTGTTAACTGTGAGCCTCCCTCCCTGTGTTAACTGTAAGCCTCCCTGTGTTAACTGTGAGCACCCTTGTGTTAACTGTGAGCCCCCCCTGTGTTAACTGTGAGCACCCTGTGTTAATTGTGTGCTCCCTGTGTTAACTGTGAGCCTCTCTGTGTTAACTGTGAGCCTCCCTGTGTTAACTGTGAACCTACCTGTGTTAACTGTGAGCCTCCCTGTGTTAACTATGAGCCTTCCTGTGTTAACTGTAAGCCTTCCTGTGTTAACTATGAGCCTCCCTGTGTTAACTGTGAGCCTCCCTCCCTGTGTTAACTGTGAGCCTCCCTGTGTTAACTGTGAGCCTCCCTCCTTGTGTTAACTGTGAGCCTCTCTGTGTTAACTGTGAGCCTCCCTGTGTTAACTGTGAGTCTCCCTGTGTTAACTGTGAGCCTCCCTGTGTTAACTGTGAGCCTCCCTGTGTTAACTGTGAGTCTCCCTGTGTTAACTGTGAGCCTCCCTGTGTTAACTGTGAGTCTCCCTGTGTTAACTGTGAGCCTCCCTGTGTTAACTGTGAGCCTCCCTCCTTGTGTTAACTGTGAGCCTCCCTGTGTTAACTGTGAGTCTCCCTGTGTTAACTGTGTTGCCTACAAAGTATTTAATGGTTGAGCTTAGCTGTCCAAGCAATAGATTTTAAACTGTTAAAAAGGTCACATGAACGTTTATTTACATTAACAACTCTTTAGTTAAACATATCCTCAGATTCTTAATCAAAATGATTTGCCAAATATTAATCAAGGTTTATATATGTGTTCAGTAGAACAGAGAGGGTTAGGGTGGAGGCGGGGGCCGGATGGGTTACGAGTAGCCTTCCACCTCAGGGTTGCCAGTTATAGACCTATGTGAGGAAGTCTCCAGATACAGGCCATCAGTTGAGGGGGTTTTCACGAAGAACTTTCCTCAACCATCAAAACCTGGCTTGTCCTTAAATGACAATAGCTGTTACTAAGCTGTAAAAGTCCATGACATATGACACAAAAAGGAATGTTCATTACATATTATATGTGTGTCTCTATAACAACACATGAGAGAGGGATGCTGATCTGTTAATACGTTTGTTTGCTTATGCTTCAGGAAAAGCCTCGCAGAAAGATTAGAGAGTTCACATGACAAGTCGGTCATCAAGGAATCTGGAACCAGGGGCAACAAGGAAATGACCTTCAGGTGGAAAAAGGTAAAACTAAAGGTGTTAACAAAAGATACTTGCTGCATTGAACCACACAATCTTATTGCTGCTTGGAAATGGGAATTTTCTTTAATGACAAACAAGTTAAGCTAGCAGGTATAATTATTTACATGAGAAAGTAGAACACATTTTCTCTCTGAAGCACTGTTGAATATAAAAAGAGAATACCGAAGCGTTAACAAAATCATATTCCAAACTCAAAATCTATTAAACCAGGGGTAAAATATGAACGAAGGAAAGATTTACATGGAGACTCTTGTAAAAATTCTGTATTTCTTGGTTGTGGTTTTGTTCCTTTTTTTAGCCCATCATCAGATGGTGGGCTTATCAAATCACACTGCATCCGTGGTCCGTTGTCTGTCCTTAAACAGTTTTTGTTATCGCTATTTCATGAGAAGTACTGGATGGATCCTCCTCAATTTCATATGTAGGTTCCCCTTGGTGCCTAGTTGGGCATAGTCCATTTTTGGACAGATTCAATAAACAATATGGCTGAAAGGCCTCCATCTTGGATTTGTGAGTAATAGTTTGTTCTCACTATTTCTTGAGACATACTGGATGGATTATTCTCAAATTTCATATGAAGGTTCCCCTTGGTGCCTTGTTGTGCATAGTCCATTTTTTAACAGATTCCATAAACAATATAGCCGACATAGGTGACCATCTTGGATTTGTGAGTAATAGTTTGTTATCGCTATTTCTTGAAAAGTACTGGATGGATCATTCTCAAATCTCATATGTAGGTTCCTCTTGGTGCCTTGTTGTGCATGGCTCATTTCTTGAGAAGTACCTGATAGATCCTTTTCAAATTTCATAAGCAGGTTCTGTTTTGTCTTTAGTTGTGCATGGTCTAATTTTTGGACTGCTCCAGGGGAAAAATATGGCCTCCAGACAGCCATCATTTATGTTGAGTTTGAAAGTATATTATGGCTATTTTATGTGATGGTGTTGCCTCCGTCCGTCCTGTGTCCGTCAAATTTTTCTTTAAACAAAACAAAAGGCCGAGTAACATGAAATTTGGCTGGTAGCTTTCTTGGCAGGAGCTGAACAAAGTTTGCGAAAAAAAATCACTTTGACCTACTTTCATGGTCACAGGGGTAAAATATCATCAGGCATAGAGACCTTATATTTGATTGGTAATTTCCTTAGCTGGAGCTGAATAAAGTTGCGAAAAGAAACGACCTTGACCTATATTCATGGTCACAGGGTTAAATCTATTATAACCTTTAAACGACTTCTTCTAATAAACCAAAATTCCTAAAAGCATGATATTTGGTTGAAAGGTTCCTTGGATGAAGCCCAACAAACTTTGCAAAAAGAAATGACCTTGACCCATATTCAAGGTCACAGGGGTCAAATCTGGATTTTTCTGCAAAAAATCTCTTGTTAGTTACCGCTCAGGTTAACTTCGTTTTAGGCTTATTTTTGCATGGTTATTAACTGGATTTTTTTTCAGAAGTTTTCAGAATCATGAATTTTCTGAAGTTACATATATTGGGCCTTTAAAGATCCCTCTGGGATCTCTTGTTTTCATGCAGATCTTAACCTAGGTCAGTATGAATAGAAAAATATCTTTTAAATAATTGCTCACCTACATGTATGTCTTTAACTTTATACCAGGTGTGTTGCACTCTGTGGAGATAAAGTGCACCATGCTTGGTCACACCTAATAAACATTTTCTTGTTCACAGAGTGAACGGGAGAGTCAGCGACAGAAGGCCAACAAACAACACTACGAGGAACGAAAGAAATTACGTCGGACAGCAGGGCAGATCAGCAAAGAGTTTAAGGAAAAACCAAAATACTGGATGGGCAAAAAAGTGACATGAAAAGAATAAAATTATAAAAATATTGTTAGATAGATGACTATATATGTCTGGGTTGGAAATTCAGTAGCAGAATCCTATTAGGTAGATAAACATGGACTGAGACCGATGTACGAACAAAGTGACTTATATCAACTAAGAAGGTTATACCTAGCTTCAGGCAAATGGCGTGTAACAGTTTACCCTGAAAGTACCACGGTGTGTAACATTTTACCCTGAAAGTAACAGGGTGTGTAACAGTTTACCCTGAAAGTACCACGGTGTGTAACAGTTTACCCTGAAAGTACCACGGTGTGTAACAGTTTACCCTGAAAGTACCACGGTGTGTAACAGTTTACCCTGAAAGTACCACGGTGTGTAACAGTTTACCCTGAAAGTACCAGGGGGTGTAACAGTTTCCTCTTCAACACTTTTCTAGATGACCTATTGCCATCATGTTTCGTCCCTTGTCGTCTGCCGTCCGTAAGCTTTTCATTTAACAATCTTCTTCCCAATAACCAAAACGCCCAGGATGCTGATATTTGGCTAGTAGGTACCTGGGATAGAGTGCTACAAAGTTTCCTCGTATCAATGACCTTGACTTACTTTCAAGGTCACTGGGGTTAAATATGTAAAAATCATTAAGAAACTTCTCAATAACCGATAGGCCCAGGGTACTGATATTTGGCCTTCTGCATGCTTGGATGAAGGGCTACCAAGTTTGTTCAAATGAATAACCTTGACCTACTTACAAGGTAACAGGGTCAAATGTAGTAAAATTCTTTCAAACAGCTTCTCCTTAGTAACTAAAAGGGCCAGAGTGATGATATTATGCCTGTAGCATGCTTGGATGAAGAGCTACCAAGTTTGTTCATATGATTGACCTTTACCTACTTTCAAGGTCACAGGGGTCATAAATATTTGAAATCTTCAAGTAACTTCTTCTCCATCACAGAAAGGCACTGGGTACCAATATTTGGCCTGTAGCATGCTGGAATGAAGGGCTACAAAGTTTGTTCAAATGAATGATCTGCTTTTAAGGTCATAGGGATCAAATTTCTTAAAATGTTTCAAACACTTTTTCTCAGTAACTAAAAGTCCCTGGATAAGGTTATTCTGCGGGTAGTATCACTATGCTGCAATGAAGAAATAACAAGTTTGTTCATTGACTCTCTTAAGTAACAGGTCAAATATGGTAATATCTTTAAACAATTACAAATAAAAAATTATATCGATTGTCAGATCTCTGTTCTTATTATCCCCCCTTAATGAAGTTTGGAGTACCGAGGTATATCACCCTGTCAGTCTGAAAGTTGCCCAAAGTACTTTGTCCAGAGAGCTCCCATCATAACTAACAGGCAGATTTGACTAAAACGTTACCTAAGCAATCAGTGTATTTTGTACTTTGACTTATGCATGTACTGACATTTTGATTTCAGGTTTCAACACTTTTTAATGTGAATAAATCTGTCTGCAAATCTGGATGGTAGTTTTAGTTAACCTTACTTTGGGAAAGTACACTGTATGAATATGCAGTTCAGATTGGTAATAATTGTATTACTACTACTCAATATCATCATTAAGCGAGAATGAAACAATTACAAAATTACGTGTTCAATCATATTATACACTGTGGGATGTTATATAGTCATGTGTCCTTGCTAAAGATATAAAACTCAAAAAACTGTTGTTAAGTTATAGTTGTGTGACTGTAAAACACTCGAAAAGCATACGTCAAACGACCAACATCCACACATGATGAACACGACAATCGTTCACCCCGCCGTGCACTTCTCTCCACACAAACACGACAATGGTTCACCCCTCTGTTCACTTCTCTCCACACAAACACGTCAATGGTTCACCCGGCTGTTCACTTCTCTCCACACAAACACGTCAATGGTTCACCCGGCTGTTCACTTCTCTCCACACAAACACGTCAATGGTTCACCCCGCTGTTCACTTCTCTCCACACAAACACGACAATGGTTCACCCTGCTGTGCACTTCTCTCCACACAAACACGTCAATGGTTCACCCCTCTGTTCACTTCTCTCCACACAAACACGACAATGGTTCACCCCGCTGTTCACTTCTCTCCACACAAACACGACAATGGTTCACCCCTCTGTTCACTTCTCTCCACACAAACACGACAATGATTCACCCCGCTGTGCACTTCTCTCCACACAAACACGTCAATGGTTCACCCCTCTGTTCACTTCTCTCCACATAAATACGACAATGGTTCACCCCGCTGTTCACTTCTCTCCACACAAACACGACAATGGTTCACCCCTCTGTTCACTTCTCTCCACACAAACACGACAACGGTTCACCCCGCTGTTCACTTCTCTCCACACAAACACGACAATGGTTCACCCCGCTGTGCACTTCTCTCCACACAAACACGTCAATGGTTCACCCCTCTGTTCACTTCTCTCCACACAAACACGACAATGGTTCACCCCGCTGTTCACTTCTCTCCACACAAACACGACAATGGTTCACCCCTCTGTTCACTTCTCTCCACACAAACACGACAATGGTTCACCCCGCTGTGCACTTCTCTCCACACAAACACGTCAATGGTTCACCCCTCTGTTCACTTCTCTCCACACAAACACGACAATGGTTCACCCCGCTGTTCACTTCTCTCCACACAAACACGACAATGGTTCACCCCTCTGTTCACTTCTCTCCACAGAAACACGACAATGATTCACCCCGCTGTGCACTTCTCTCCACACAAACACGTCAATGGTTCACCCCTCTGTTCACTTCTCTCCACACAAATACGACAATGGTTCACCCCGCTGTTCACTTCTCTCCACACAAACACGACAATGGTTCACCCCTCTGTTCACTTCTCTCCACACAAACACGACAACGGTTCACCCCGCTGTTCACTTCTCTCCACACAAACACGACAATGGTTCACCCCGCTGTGCACTTCTCTCCACACAAACACGTCAATGGTTCACCCCTCTGTTCACTTCTCTCCACACAAACACGACAATGGTTCACCCCGCTGTTCACTTCTCTCCACACAAACATGACAATCGTTCACCTCTCTGTTCACTTCTCTCCACACAAACACGACAATGGTTCACCCCGCTGTTCACTTCTCTCCACACAAACATGACAATCGTTCACCCCGCTGTTCACTTCTCTCCACACAAACACGACAATCGTTCACTCGCTGTGCACTTCTCTCCTCACAAATAGCACAGATTTGTTTGAAACAATATCTTAATGTTATATCTTATCTTACAGTTCTTTTTCAACTGTATGAAAGTGACTGTTAGTATGTCAAGGACGGGCTTGGCTCCAAAGAACAGGTAAATAACATTGTAATGAGTGGCGGATAGTTTACCTGGCTAGATGATGATACACACGTAGTTAACATGTGATACTGCACAACTTCCATAAAAACACATGTTTAGTATTTTTTAATAGCATTTCTTAATTTGATAAGAGCACAGCTCTTGGTGCCAGAGTGAAGCTCTTGAATGGTAACATGTGTGTATGTGTAAACAGAGTTGTTTCCCTTTGCCTTAGGGTTTTTTTTTCGTTCGGAAGTAGACCTCAAGTGGGGAAATAGGAAACATGTCACACAATTACTTTAAGTCACATTCGGCCTTAATAATTTATTTCATGAAGGTTTAATATAACCGGAATATCTTTCAGCTGATGTCTGTTGCATTTATCTCTGTCGTTGCTTCTTTTCCACTTGCCGACTTTAGATAATGGAAATTTTATCTCTTTATGAATGATTCTCAGTGAAATATCAGAGATTAACTATAAAGCTTCGCTGTTTTAAGGCTTTGCATTTGTCATATTATTAGTCCCCTGTCGGTGAAACCAGTGGGGACTATAGTGTCTGTCTGTCTGTCTGTCCGGATGTTGGAGTCAAGATGATAACTTGAGAAAGGATTGATAAATTTTGTTGAAACTACACACAATGATAGCTTATGAGGTAATACAGAGTAGGAGTGAATTTGGGGTCGAAAAGTCAACTACAAAGGGAGTTATGATTTTTTCCCTCACTTTCAGTGCAATTTGAAAATTTCATTTAAGAGGTATGACCGAAATTGCAGACCCTTGTCTAAAACCTGGGGCCATTAAAAGAAAACAAAATGTTCAATTCATTTTTGATGCAAGTGGGAGCATTCATGTCACACTCGATATGTCTTGTTCATATTTCAACTGATATTTCATATCTTAATTTTTTTAAGAGAGATATATCCTTTAATGCAAAATAACAAAATAACCAGAAAATCTGTCCATCATCATTTCATTTTTTAATTTCAGAGTTTTACTTCTTTTAAGGGAGTTACGTCCCTTTACGTGAAATAACTTTTTGAAGATCTTTTAGAGAAAATTCCCGTTTCTGTAAGTTGACTGTCAAGGTCAGTATAGGATTATAAACTAACAGCATCTGCGAGGGGTATTAGTTTTCCTTCGGATGACAGTTCTAGTTTTTGTCAAATCCAGATGATAACCTCAGAAAGGATTGGTGGATTTGGTTTAAACTTTATAAAATGTTAGCTTATGAGGTTATACAAAGTGAAATTATAGTCGAAAGGTCAACTCCAAAGGTCACTGTTGCTAAAAACTAGATATTTTTTCGTCAAATTTTAGTTTCCAGGGGATAACTTTGGCAAGGATTTAATTGATTTGGTTGAAACTTCATAAATTTTTTAGCTTATCGGGTAATATAGAGTAGGATTGTGTTTTGGGTCAAAAGGTCACCATATTTTCATTTCACGCTCAGCTGCAGCCTCATAAAACAGTTAAGAAATGATTGTTTAATGACACATCTGTTTATTGCTATCAAGGTCTATGCATGTTGCTTAGAAAATGTTATTGACAACAGGAGACGAGTGTTGCATGCATTACTAATTGTAAGCTTGTTTATTGATAGAAAGATAAGCTTACAGATTTACAGCACAAAAGATTTAATATTTGCTAGATTTACGTGGTGAGCTAGAGTAAGATAAACCAGGTAAGCGATGCTGGGCCATTGGGCCTCTTTATTTCAGCAAGATCTTGGTTGAGTTTGAAACTTGTCAAAACTCATTAAAATATAGAATTCCTTAGTTTCGGTCAAGTTTTATCATCATAATATAATTATTTGAACCAGATATTATATAGTGATTGATATTAATCGGATCACGGATGAGTTCTATATTGGTCAAAATCTGTTAAAAAAATAAATGTTGCAGGAATTTTAACAAACTTGCACTAGATAATTTCTTGGTTTCCGTCAAATTACTTTTATTTATGTTAAGCTGCTTGTTAGTCCCTTAGCTACGGGTGAAGCCGGAGTCCCTTAGCTACGGGTGAAGCCGGAGTCCCCTAGCTATGGGTGAAGCCGGAGTCCCCTAGCTATGGGTGAAGCCGGAGTCCCCTAGCTATGGGTGAAGCCGGAGTCCCTTAGCTATGGGTGAAGCCGGGGTCCCTTAGTTACGGGTGAAGCCGGAGTCCCCTAGCTATGGTGAAGCCAGAGTCCCTTAGCTATGGGTGAAGCCGGAGTCCCTTAGCTACGGGTGAAGCCGGAGTTCTTTAGCTACGGGTGAAGCCAGAGTCCCCTAGCTACGGGTGAAGTCGGAGTCCCCTAGCTACGGGTGAAGCTGGAGTCCCCTAGCTACGGGTGAAGCCGGAGTTCTTTAGCTACGGGTGAAGCCAGAGTCCCCTAGCTACGGGTGAAGTCGGAGTCCCCTAGCTACGGGTGAAGCTGTAGTCCCCTAGCTATGGGTGAAGCTGGAGTCCCATAGCTACGGGTGAAGCCGGAGTCCCCTAGCTACGGGTGAAGCCGGAGTTCCCCAGCTACGGATGAAGCCGGAGTCCCCTAGCTACGGGTGAAGCCGGAGTCCCCTAGCTACGGGTGAAGCTGGAGGGAACTATTACGGTAGTTTACATGCTGTCTGTCTATGTCTGTCTGTTACCTTTTTGGGGTTTTCCGTGCATTACCTCTACAACGTGTACACATATTGAACTGAAATTTGGTATACAGATACACCTATCAAGTTCTGATTTGGTTTCAGTTGAATGATTTGTTTACAGAGTAACAGCTTTAGGGCTTAGAAAATTCACAATAATTCAGTTTACGTTCATTTTCACTGAAACATGTGCACATATTGAACTGAAATTTGGTATGTACCGATACATCATGGGGATATCTACGTCAAGTCTCTGTAATTTCCACTGTGTTTAAACATTCCCTTTAAGCGACTTCTTCTCAATAACCGAAAGGCCCAGGGTTCTGATATTTGGCCTGTAGCATTCTGGATGAAGGGCTACCAAGTTTGTTCAAATGAATTACCTTGACCTACTCTCAAGGTCATAGGAGTCAAATATGTTTATATCATTACCAACTAAAATTATATTTAGTCAGATGACTGTTAAGGCCCTTTGGACATCTTGTTCTATAGAGTCAATTTGTGACGTTAGAAGGCGCTACAGGTTTTATAGAGGGTCAGTTTGATTTAATGGCGGCGACAATTCCCACCACTTTGGAAAAGAAATAGCTTGTACCTTTACAAAATTGCTTCTAGAATCGTGCAGTTAATTTTGGTTCACCTGTACTGTTTTTATTGTAACCATTACAATTAACAAATTAAATAAGAGGCCCAGGGGACCTGTATCGCTCACCTGGTTTCTAGGTAAACATGGTAAAATACCAAATCCAAGTTAAACAAGAATTGATTTAAAAGGTTTTACCTCTATTTCCCATATTGGGCCCTACCCCTCTGGCCCCTTCGGTGTCAGAGTCACCATTTATGCAAAATCTGTTCCCCTTTCCCCTAAGGATTTTTCTGACCAAATTTGGTTAAAATTCATTCAAAACTTTATGACTAGTAGTGATTCAAAGGATTTTCCTCTATTTCCCCCATTGACAACAGCTAGCCCCTCTGGCTCCTTCGGGTCAGAGTCACTATTTATGCAAAATCTGTTCCCCTTCCCCCAAGAAATTTTTATTTCGGACCAAAACATAAATCAATATCAGGAACTGAGTTCAACCAATTTTATTGTGTACATAGTGATTGGCCAACAGGCATGGCCTATATAAGTCCTTTATAGTATAGTATTGGCATGAATAATGTAATGTATAATGAGTATTGGAAGAATGAATTACATACATCAATTAAGGACAATATACGCAAAGATAAACATCAATTAAGGACAACCAACAAAAAGATAAACATCAATTAAGGACAATATACACAAAGATAAACATCAATTAAGGACAATATACACAAAGATAAACATCATTTAAGGACAACATACAAAAAGATAAACATCAATTAAGGACAACATACAAAAAGATAAACATCAATTAAGGACAACATACACAAAGATAAACATCAATTAAGGACAACATACAAAAAGATAAACATCAATTAAGGAAAACATACAAAAAGATAAACATCATTTAAGGACAATATACACAAAGAAAACAACAATAACAGACAAAATACACATAAATATCAATTTAGGACAATATACACAAAGATAAACATCAATTAAGGACAATATACACAAAGATAAACAACAATAAAGGACAATACAAACAAGGATGAACATTAATTATTGAAAATAAACACAAAGATAAACATTAATTAATGACAATATACACAAAAATAAACATAAATTAAAGACAACATACACAAAGATAAACATCAATAATAATGAAGCAGAAAATGTGGTTATAAAATCGATGATTTATTCCTGTGTATGGCACATTCCCAACCTGTCCAGTTTTAGTACATTAACACCCATATTCTGTAATAACATGTAACCAATACACTGTAAGTATGAAGTATTGATGGTTGCTATGTACCCATAATCAGTATGTATGAAGTGTTGATGGTTGCTATGTACCAATACTCTGTGTGTATGACGTGTTGATGGTTGCTATGTACCAATACTCTGTATGTATGAAGTGTTGATGGTTGCTATGTACCAATACTCTGTATGTGTGACGTGTTGATGGTTGCTATGTACCTATAATCAGTATGTATGAAGTGTTGATGGTTGCTATGTACCAATACTCTGTATGTATGACGTGTTGATGGTTGCTATGTACCAATACTCTGTATGTATGACGTGTTGATGGTTGCTATGTACCAATACTCTGTATGTATGAAGTGTTGATGGTTGCTATGTACCAATACTCTGTATGTATGAAGTGTTGATGGTTGCTATGTACCAATACTCTGTATATGTGACGTGTTGATGGTTGCTATGTACCAATACTCTGTATATGTGACGTGTTGATGGTTGCTATGTAGCAATACTCTGTATGTATGATGTGTTGATGGTTGCTATGTACCAATACTCTGTATATGTGACGTGTTGATGATTGCTATGTAGCAATACTCTGTATGTATGACGTGTTGATGGTTGCTATGTACCAATACTCTGTATATGTGACGTGTTGATGGTTGCTATGTAGCAATACTCTGTATGTATGATGTGTTGATGGTTGCTATGTACCAATACTCTGTATGTGTGACGTGTTGATGGTTGCTATGTACCAATACTCTGTATATGTGACGTGTTGATGGTTGCTATGTAGCAATACTCTGTATGTATGATGTGTTGATAGTTGCTATGGACCCATACTCTGTGTGTATGACGTGTTGATGGTTGCTATGTAGCAATACTCTGTATGTATGAAGTGTTGATGGTTGCTATGTACCAATACTCTGTATGTGTGACGTGTTGATGGTTGCTATGGACCCATACTCTGTGTGTATGAAGTGTTGATGGTTGCTATGTAGCAATACTCTGTATGTATGAAGTGTTGATGGTTGCTATGTACCAATACTCTGTATGTATGAAGTGTTGATGGTTGCTATGGACCCATACTCTGTGTGTATGACGTGTTGATGGTTGCTATGGACCCATACTCTGTATATGTGACGTGTTGATGGTTGCTATGTAGCAATACTCTGTATGTATGATGTGTTGATATTTGCTATGGACCCATACTCTGTGTGTATGACGTGTTGATGGTTGCTATGTAGCAATACTCTGTATGTATGAAGTGTTGATGGTTGCTATGTACCAATACTCTGTATGTGTGATGTGTTGATGGTTGCTATGGACCCATACTCTGTATGTGTGACGTGTTGATGGTTGCTATGTACCAATACTCTGTATATGTGACGTGTTGATGGTTGCTATGTAGCAATACTCTGTATGTATGATGTGTTGATAGTTGCTATGGACCCATACTCTGTGTGTATGACGTGTTGATGGTTGCTATGTAGCAATACTCTGTATGTATGAAGTGTTGATGGTTGCTATGTACCAATACTCTGTATGTGTGACGTGTTGATGGTTGCTATGGACCCATACTCTGTGTGTATGACGTGTTGATGGTTGCTATGGACCCGTACTCTGTGTGTATGACGTGTTGATGGTTGCTATGGACCCATACTCTGTATGTATGAAGTGTTGATGGTTGCTATGTACCTATAATCAGTATGTGTGAAGTGTTGATGGTTGCTATGTACCAATACTCTGTATGTGTGACGTGTTGATGGTTGCTATGGACCCATACTCTGTGTGTATGACGTGTTGATGGTTGCTATGGACCCATACTCTGTGTGTATGACGTGTTGATGGTTGCTATGGACCCATACTCTGTATGTATGAAGTGTTGATGGTTGCTATGTACCAATACTCTGTATGTATGATGTGTTAATAGTTGCTATGGACCCATACTCTGTGTGTATGACGTGTTGATGGTTGCTATGTACCAATACTCTGTATGTATGAAGTGTTGATGGTTGCTATGTACCAATACTCTGTATGTGTGACGTGTTGATGGTTGCTATGGACCCATACTCTGTGTGTATGACGTGTTGATGGTTGCTATGTACCTATAATCAGTATGTGTGAAGTGTTGATGGTTGCTATGGACCCATACTCTGTGTGTATGACGTGTTGATGGTTGCTATGGACCCATACTCTGTATGTATGAAGTGTTGATGGTTGCTTTGTACCAATACTCTGTATGTGTGAAGTGTTGATGGTTGCTATGTACCAATACTCTGTATGTGTGACGTGTTGATGGTTGCTATGTACCCATACTCTGTATGTATGATGTGTTGATGGTTGCTATGTACCAATACTCTGTATGTATGAAGTGTTGATGGTTGCTATATACCAATACTCTGTATGTATGAAGTGTTGATGGTTGCTATGTACCAATACTCTGTATGTGTGACGTGTTGATGGTTGCTATGGACCCATACTCTGTGTGTATGACGTGTTGATGGTTGCTATGTACCAATACTCTGTATGTGTGAAGTGTTGATGGTTGCTATGTACCAATACTCTGTATGTGTGACGTGTTGATGATTGCTATGTACCAATACTCTGTATGTGTGACGTGTTGATGGTTGCTATTTACCAATACTCTGTATGTGTGACGTGTTGATGGTTGCTATGTACCAATACTCTGTATGTATGAAGTGTTGATGGTTGCTATGTACCAATACTCTGTATGTGTGATGTGTTGATGGTTTCTATGTACCAATACTCTGTATGTGTGACGTGTTGATGGTTGCTATGTACCCATAATCAGTATGTGTGAAGTGTTGATGGTTGCTATGGACCCATACTCTGTGTGTATGATGTGTTGATGGTTGCTATGTACCAATACTCTGTATGTATGACGTGTTGATGGTTGCTATGTACCCATAATCAGTATGTGTGAAGTGTTGATGGTTGCTATGGACCCATACTCTGTGTGTATGAAGTGTTGATGGTTGCTATGTACCCATACTCTGTGTGTATGACGTGTTGATGGTTGCTATGTACCAATAATCTGTGTGTATGACGTGTTGATGGTTGCTATGTACCAATAATCTGTGTGTATGACGTGTTGATGGTTGCTATGTACCAATAATCTGTGTGTATGACGTGTTGATGGTTGCTATGTACCCATACTCTGTGTGTATGACGTGTTGATGGTTGCTATGTACCAATAATCAGTATGTGTGACGTGTTGATGGTTGCTATGTACCCATAATCAGTATGTGTGAAGTGTTGATGGTTGCTATGTACCCATACTCTGTATGTATGATGTGTTGATGGTTGCTATGTACCAATACTCTGTATGTATGACGTGTTGATGGTTGCTATGGACCCATACTCTGTATGTATGATGTGTTGATGGTTGCTATGTACCAATACTCTGTATGTGTGACGTGTTGATGGTTGCTATGGACCCATACTCTGTGTGTATGACGTGTTGATAGTTGCTATGTACCAATACTCTGTATGTATGACGTGTTGATGGTTGCTATGTACCAATAATCAGTATGTGTGAAGTGTTGATGGTTGCTATGTACCCATACTCTGTATGTATGATGTGTTGATGGTTGCTATGTACCAATACTCTGTATATATGACGTGTTGATAGTTGCTATGTACCAATACTCTGTATGTATGACGTGTTGATGGTTGCTATGTACCAATAATCAGTATGTGTGACGTGTTGATGGTTGCTGTGTACCCATAATCAGTATGTATGATGTGTTGATGGTTGCTATGTACCAATACTCTGTATGTATGACGTGTTGATAGTTGCTATGTACCAATACTCTGTATGTATGATGTGTTGATGGTTGCTATGTACCCATACTCTGTGTGTATGATGTGTTGATGGTTGCTATGTACCCATACTCTGTGTGTATGAAGTGTTGATAGTTGCTATGTACCAATACTCTGTATGTATGATGTGTTGATGGTTGCTATGTACCCATACTCTGTATGTGTGACGTGTTGATGGTTGCTATGTACCCATACTCTGTGTGTATGACGTGTTGATGGTTGCTATGTACCTATAATCAGTATGTATGAAGTGTTGATGGATGCTATGTACCAATACTCTGTGTGTATGAAGTGTTGATGGTTGCTATGTACCAATACTCTGTGTGTATGACGTGTTGATGGTTGCTATGTACCAATACTCTGTATGTATGACGTGTTAATGGTTGCTATGTACCAATACTCTGTATGTATGAAGTGTTGATGGTTGCTATGTACCAATACTCTGTATGTATGACGTGTTGATAGTTGCTATGTACCAATACTCTGTGTGTATGATGTGTTGATAGTTGCTATGTACCAATACTCTGTATGTGTGACGTGTTGATGGTTGCTATGTACCAATACTCTGTATGTGTGACGTGTTGATGGTTGCTATGTACCAATACTCTGTATGTGTGACGTGTTGATGGTTGCTATGTACCAATACTCTGTATGTATGGAGTGTTGATGGTTGCTATGTACCAATACTCTGTATGTGTGATGTGTTGATGGATGCTATGTACCAATACTCTGTATGTGTGATGTGTTGATGGTTGCTATGTACCAATACTCTGTATGTATGACGTGTTGATGGTTGCTATGTACCCATAATCAGTATGTGTGAAGTGTTGATGGTTGCTATGGACCCATACTCTGTGTGTATGAAGTGTTGATGGTTGCTATGTACCAATACTCTGTGTGTATGACGTGTTGATAGTTGCTATGTACCAATACTCTGTGTGTATGACGTGTTGATGGTTGCTATGTACCAATACTCTGTATGTGTGAAGTGTTGATGGTTGCTATGTACCCATACTCTGTATGTATGATGTGTTGATGGTTGCTATGTACCCATACTCTGTGTGTATGATGTGTTGATGGATGCTATGTACCAATACTCTGTATGTGTGACGTGTTGATGGTTGCTATGTACCCATACTCTGTATATATGACGTGTTGATGGTTGCTATGTACCCATACTCTGTGTGTATGATGTGTTGATGGATGCTATGTACCAATACTCTGTATGTGTGATGTGTTGATGGATGCTATGTACCAATACTCTGTATGTGTGACGTGTTGATGGTTGCTATGTACCCATACTCTGTATGTATGATGTGTTGATGGTTGCTATGTACCCATACTCTGTATGTGTGACGTGTTGATGGTTGCTATGTACCCATACTCTGTGTGTATGACGTGTTGATGGTTGCTATGTACCTATAATCAGTATGTATGAAGTGTTGATGGATGCTATGTACCAATACTCTGTGTGTATGAAGTGTTGATGGTTGCTATGTACCAATACTCTGTGTGTATGACGTGTTGATGGTTGCTATGTACCAATACTCTGTATGTATGACGTGTTAATGGTTGCTATGTACCAATACTCTGTATGTATGAAGTGTTGATGGTTGCTATGTACCAATACTCTGTATGTATGACGTGTTGATAGTTGCTATGTACCAATACTCTGTGTGTATGATGTGTTGATAGTTGCTATGTACCAATACTCTGTATGTGTGACGTGTTGATGGTTGCTATGTACCAATACTCTGTATGTGTGACGTGTTGATGGTTGCTATGTACCAATACTCTGTATGTGTGACGTGTTGATGGTTGCTATGTACCAATACTCTGTATGTATGGAGTGTTGATGGTTGCTATGTACCAATACTCTGTGTGTATGACGTGTTGATGGTTGCTATGTACCAATACTCTGTATGTATGACGTGTTAATGGTTGCTATGTACCAATACTCTGTATGTATGAAGTGTTGATGGTTGCTATGTACCAATACTCTGTATGTATGACGTGTTGATAGTTGCTATGTACCAATACTCTGTGTGTATGATGTGTTGATAGTTGCTATGTACCAATACTCTGTATGTGTGACGTGTTGATGGTTGCTATGTACCAATACTCTGTATGTGTGACGTGTTGATGGTTGCTATGTACCAATACTCTGTATGTGTGACGTGTTGATGGTTGCTATGTACCAATACTCTGTATGTATGGAGTGTTGATGGTTGCTATGTACCAATACTCTGTATGTGTGATGTGTTGATGGATGCTATGTACCAATACTCTGTATGTGTGATGTGTTGATGGTTGCTATGTACCAATACTCTGTATGTATGACGTGTTGATGGTTGCTATGTACCCATAATCAGTATGTGTGAAGTGTTGATGGTTGCTATGGACCCATACTCTGTGTGTATGAAGTGTTGATGGTTGCTATGTACCAATACTCTGTGTGTATGACGTGTTGATAGTTGCTATGTACCAATACTCTGTGTGTATGACGTGTTGATGGTTGCTATGTACCAATACTCTGTATGTGTGAAGTGTTGATGGTTGCTATGTACCCATACTCTGTATGTATGATGTGTTGATGGTTGCTATGTACCCATACTCTGTGTGTATGATGTGTTGATGGATGCTATGTACCAATACTCTGTATGTGTGACGTGTTGATGGTTGCTATGTACCCATACTCTGTATATATGACGTGTTGATGGTTGCTATGTACCCATACTCTGTGTGTATGATGTGTTGATGGATGCTATGTACCAATACTCTGTATGTGTGATGTGTTGATGGATGCTATGTACCAATACTCTGTATGTGTGACGTGTTGATGGTTGCTATGTACCCATACTCTGTATGTATGACGTGTTGATGGTTGCTATGTACCTATAATCAGTATGTATGAAGTGTTGATGGTTGCTATGTACCCATACTCTGTGTGTATGACGTGTTGATGGTTGCTATGTACCAATACTCTGTATGTATGAAGTGTTGATGGTTGCTATGTACCAATACTCTGTATGTATGACGTGTTGATGGTTGCTATGTACCCATACTCTGTGTGTATGACGTGTTGATGGTTGCTATGTACCAATACTCTGTGTGTATGACGTGTTGATGGTTGCTATGTACCAATACTCTGTATGTGTGATGTGTTGATGGTTGCTATGTACCAATACTCTGTATGTGTGATGTGTTGATGGTTGCTATGTACCAATACTCTGTATGTATGACGTGTTGATGGTTGCTATGTACCCATAATCAGTATGTGTGAAGTGTTGATGGTTGCTATGGACCCATACTCTGTGTGTATGAAGTGTTGATGGTTGCTATGTACCCATACTCTGTGTGTATGAAGTGTTGATGGTTGCTATGTACCAATACTCTGTATGTATGACGTGTTGATGGTTGCTATGTACCAATACTCTGTATGTATGATGTGTTGATGGATGCCATGTACCAATACTCTGTATGTGTGACGTGTTGATGGTTGCTATGTACCCATACTCTGTATGTATGACGTGTTGATGGTTGCTATGTACCAATACTCTGTATGTATGATGTGTTGATGGATGCCATGTACCAATACTCTGTATGTGTGACGTGTTGATGGTTGCTATGTACCCATACTCTGTGTGTATGACGTGTTGATGGTTGCTATGTACCTATAATCAGTATGTATGACGTGTTGATGGTTGCTATGTACCTATAATCAGTATGTATGACGTGTTGATGGTTGCTATGTACCCATACTCTGTATGTATGAAGTGTTGATGGTTGCTATGTACCAATACTCTGTATGTATGACGTGTTGATGGTTGCTATGTACCTATAATCAGTATGTATGACGTGTTGATGGTTGCTATGTACCCATACTCTGTATGTATGATGTGTTAATAGTTGCTATGGATCCATACTCTGTGTGTATGACGTGTTGATGGTTGCTATGTACCCATACTCTGTATGTATGAAGTGTTGATAGTTGCTATGTGTAAAGTTAACAAGATGAACTTAGCTCATAGTCATGAAGTTTTAAATTGAAGTGTTATTCATGGTTATTTCATGGCAATGAAAAATAAAATCACAAAATTATAAGTGATGGCCATGAACTGTTACTGCAATTTATTTATGGCTTCAGAAGAGAAAGACACAGCAAGGTGGTTATTTTTATGGCCATGATTGTTAGTCATGATTGCATTTATAATAAAATGTCATATATATGTTATAAAGGACTAAACCTTTAATTTTCATGGCCATGGATATATTAATTTTGTTTTCATGGCCTTCTATAATTTCATCCAGCCAATCAAAACCAACCTTACAACATACTACATGGAAGAATTTCTGGAGGGAACATATCAAGGACTTGCATATGTTTGCTGTTTTACCAGTGTATTAGTATTGTCTAAGTTTATATGTGTTCTGCTTTAAGTGACAAAAGGTGTGTGTTACATTATTTCAATACAAAATCTGGTCAAGAATGTGTGTTTTTTTTTGTTTTTTTTTAAAGATGCATTGAGTTTACCATTGGACACTGTCTACATCTGTGTTTATCTGGTTTACCATTCAATAATACTGTGCAGCAAACTTGGCTTTTCTAGTGTCATAATGCAGAATTGACACTTTCTGGTCTGTGTGAAGTCAGTAGGATAGATCCTGAGGATCAGTGTTGTGATTGCATTAGCCTTTAAAATGTGGGAAGTGACTGAAATCCCATTCCGTACCTGTATCTGTACTGGTACATCATAGATTTCTCTGTGGGCTTTATCATGATGGAGGGAGGGGGAGGGTGTAACAAACTATCATGATGGAGGGAGGGTGAGGGTGTAACAAACTTCCATGATGGAGGGAGGGTGAGGGTGTAACAAACTATCATGATGGAGGGAGGGTGAGGGTGTAACAAACTACCATGATGGAGGGAGGGGGAGGGTGTAACAAACTACCATGATGGAGGGAGGGTGAGGGTGTAACAAACTACCATGATGGAGGGAGGGTGAGGGTGTAACAAACTACCATGATGGAGGGAGGGCGAGGGTGTAACAAACTACCATGATGGAGGGAGGGTGAGGGTGTAACAAACTACCATGATGGAGGGAGGGTGAGGGTGTAACAAACTACCATGATGGAGGGAGGGTGAGGGTGTAACAAACTACCATGATGGAGGGAGGGTGAGGGTGTAACAAACTGCCATGATGGAGGGAGGGTGTAACAAACTACCATGATGGAGGGAGGGTGAGGGTGTAACAAACTACCATGATGGAGGGAGGGTGAGGGTGTAACAAACTACCATGATGGAGGGAGGGTGAGGGTGTAACAAACTACCATGATGGAGGGAGGGTGAGGGTGTAACAAACTACCATGATGGAGGGAGGGTGAGGGTGTAACAAACTACCATGATGGAGGGAGGGTGAGGGTGTAACAAACTTCCATGATGGAGGGAGGGTGAGGGTGTAACAAACTACCATGATGGAGGGAGGGTGAGGGTGTAACAAACTACCATGATGGAGGGAGGGTGAGGGTGTAACAAACTACCATGATGGAGGGAGGGTGAGGGTGTAACAAACTACCATGATGGAGGGAGGGTGAGGGTGTAACAAACTACCATGATGGAGGGAGGGTGAGGGTGTAACAAACTACCATGATGGAGGGAGGGTGAGGGTGTAACAAACTACCATGATGGAGGGAGGGTGAGGGTGTAACAAACTACCATGATGGAGGGAGGGTGAGGGTGTAACAAACTACCATGATGGAGGGAGGGTGAGGGTGTAACAAACTACCATGATGGAGGGAGGGTGAGGGTGTAACAAACTATCATGATGGAGTGAGGGTGTAACAAACTATCATGATGGAAGGAGGGCGAGGGTGTAACAAACTACCATGATGGAGGGAGGGTGAGGGTGTAACAAACTACCATGATGGAGGGAGGGCGAGGGTGTAACAAACTACCATGATGGAGGGAGGGTGAGGGTGTAACAAACTATCATGATGGAAGGAGGGTGAGGGTGTAACAAACTACCATGATGGAGGGAGGGTGAGGGTGTAACAAACTACCATGATGGAGGGAGGGTGAGGGTGTAACAAACTACCATGATGGAGGGAGGGTGAGGGTGTAACAAACTACCATGATGGAGGGAGGGTGAGGGTGTAACAAACTATCATGATGGAGGGAGAGTGAGGGTGTAACAAACTACCATGATGGAGGTGGGGGGGTGAGGGTGTAACAAACTACCATGATGGAGGGAGGGTGAGGGTGTAACAAACTACCATGATGGAGGGGGGGGGGGGTGAGGGTGTAACAAACTACCATGATGGAGGGAGGGTGAGGGTGTAACAAACTACCATGATGGAGGGAGGGTGAGGGTGTAACAAACTACCATGATGGAGGGAGGGTGAGGGTGTAACAAACTACCATGATGGAGGGAGGGTGAGGGTGTAACAAACTACCATGATGGAGGGAGGGTGAGGGTGTAACAAACTACCATGATGGAGGGAGGGTGAGGGTGTAACAAACTATCATGATGGAGGGAGGGTGAGGGTGTAACAAACTACCATGATGGAGGGAGGGTGTAACAAACTACCATGATGGAGGGAGGGTGAGAGTGTAACAAACTACCATGATGGAGGGAGGGTGAGGGTGTAACAAACTATCATGATGGAGGGAGGGTGAGGGTGTAACAAACTACCATGATGGAGGGAGGGTGAGGGTGTAACAAACTACCATGATGGAGGGAGGGTGAGGGTGTAACAAACTACCATGATGGAGGGAGGGTGAGGGTGTAACAAACTACCATGATGGAGGGAGGGTGAGGGTGTAACAAACTATCATGATGGAGGGAGAGTGAGGGTGTAACAAACTACCATGATGGAGGGAGGGTGAGGGTGTAACAAACTACCATGATGGAGGGAGGGTGAGGGTGTAACAAACTACCATGATGGAGGGAGGGTGAGAGTGTAACAAACTACCATGATGGAGGGAGGGGGAGGGTGTAACAAACTACCATGATGGAGGGAGGGGGAGGGTGTAACAAACTACCATGATGGAGGGAGGGTGAGAGTGTAACAAACTACCATGATGGAGGGAGGGTGAGAGTGTAACAAACTACCATGATGGAGGGAGGGTGAGAGTGAGGGTACATCAGTCTTTACTAGATGAAGTAGATAACAGCTTTTTAAGGTTTACAGCCTTGAGTTATACACTATGTTGTCCTCTATTCCAATCAGCTGCTGTTATAACAGGGGAGGATTGTCTGTTTTGTTCTGGGTTTGCTCTTTGGTATTTTTACTGATCTCTTATACAGTCTCACCTCATTGTCTCTAAATCAACAACTAGGACCATAGGGAAACTTCCAGTTTTACTACCATTTAACCAGGTATGGTGAGACAGTAACAAACTACCTAACTTACCAGGTATGGTGAGGCAGTAACAAACTACCTAACTAACCAGGTATGGTGAGACAGTAACAAACTACCATCTAACCAGGTATGGTGAGATAGTAACAAACTACTATATATAACCAGGTATGGTGAGACAGTAACAAACTACCATCTAACCAGGTATGGTGAGACAGTAACAAACTACCATCTAACCAGGTATGGTGAGACAGTAACAAACTACCATCTAACCAGGTATGGTGAGACAGTAACAAACTACCATCTAACCAGGTATGGTGAGACAGTAACAAACTACCATCTAACCAGGTATGGTAAGGCAGTAACAAACTACCAACTAACCAGGTATGGTAAGGCAGTAACAAACTACCATCTAACCAGGTATGGTGAGACAGTATCAAACTACCATCTAACCAGGTATGGTGAGACAGTAACAAACTACCACCTAACCAGGTATGGTGAGTCAGTAACAAACTACCATCTAACCAGGTATGTTGAGACAGTAACAAGTGTGAGAGTACAGAGTAACTATGATTTGTAAGTTCCTTCACCATAACACATTATATCATGAAATACTGCTGCGATGTAAACATGTCAATGTTAATGTTTCTCTCACTGAAATGAAGTAAGTTACTAAAGCCATTTGTCCAATTTCTTCATTTGTTTGTAAGTATGCTGACTCAGCAACCTTTCTTCAAAAGAAGCTTTTTAGTAAGCATTGAAGTAAAGCACGGCATCTGCTTCACGCTGATTCGGCTGCTGTCTCCATGCCCAGTACCGAAATCAAAGGCCATCTTTCTGTTCACTTCTGTGAGAACATTAATGAAGTCATCATTGACCTCCATATTGGACATACACTCAGACAGACATTGTATGAAGGGAGATCCTGTTTGGGTGTTCCTGATGGAGGTCTTTCCTGTAATCATAGTGGTTTAAGTAATAATGGTTTTCTGTATACAATGTACATCTTTATTTGGCCAAATATTGGCAAGATATGCCTGTCTATCAGAAGTGTAATGAGATTAAAAGTAGGCAATGTCAAAATTAAGTGCAGAACATATGAAATAAAATTCTCAACTGCAGGTTGTCTAACTGTACAATCAAAAACAAGCAAAAGTAAACACATTTTCTAGATAATGTCCCAAAGGGCCATCATTCTAGTATATATCAAATCAAACTGCCGTTCAGGTTGAAGGATATCCGTTGGAAACTAGGAGGAGATCTCCCGACAAACAACAGTTTTCCACAGAAACACATTTCTACACAACGCCCATATTTGGCAACATTGCAATGCTGTTATGCAAAAAATTGAAGTAAGTCAACAAAATCCATTACATGTTAAATTTAATCAGGCTTTTTGAAGTATCATACTAAAGAAATGAACAATTCTGGGTACTAACACAGGCTATTATGAGACAATACTTGACCTGTATTGGTAAACTCTGAGTACTTACACAGGCTATTATGAGACAATACTTGACCTGTATTGGTAAATTCTCAGTATAACACAGGCTATTATGAGACAATACTTGACCTGTATTGGTAAATTCTGAGTATAACACGGGCTTTTATGAGACAATACTTGACCTGTATTGGTAAATTCCGAGTATAACACGGACTTTTATGAGACAATACTTGACCTGTATTGGTAAATTCCGAGTATAACACAGGCTTTTATGAGACAATACTTGACCTGTATTGGTAAATTCCGAGTATAACACAGACTTTTATGAGACAATACTTGACCTGTATTGGTAAATTCTGGGTACTCACACAGGCTATTATGAGACAATACTTGACCTGTATTGGTAAATTCTGAGTATAACACGGGCTTTTATGAGACAATACTTGACCTGTATTGGTAAATTCCGAGTATAACACGGACTTTTATGAGACAATACTTGACCTGTAATGGTAAATTCCGAGTATAACACAGGCTTTTATGAGACAATACTTGACCTGTATTGGTAAATTCTGAGTATAACATGGGCTTTTATGAGACAATACTTGACCTGTGTTGGTAAATTCCGAGTATAACACGGGCTTTTATGAGACAATACTTGACCTGTATAGACAATTCTGGGTACTAACGCGGACTTTTATGAGACAATACTTGACCTGTATTGGTAAATTCTGGGTACTAACGCGGGCTTTTATGAGACAATACTTGACATGTATTGGTAAATTCCGAGTATAACACGGGCTTTTATGAGACAATACTTGACCTGTATAGACAATTCTGGGTACTTACACGGGATTTTATGAGACATGATACTTGACCTGTATTGGTAAATTCTGAGTATAACACGGGCTTTAATGAGACAATACTTGACCTGTATTGGTAAATTCCGAGTATAACACAGCCTTTTTTGAGACAATACTTGACCTGTATTGGTAAATTCCGAGTATAACACGGACTTTAATGAGACAATACTTGACCTGTATAGACAATTCTGGGTACTTACACGGGCTTTTATGAGACAATACTTGACCTGTATAGACAATTCTGAGTATAACACGGGCTTTTATGAGACAATACTTGACCTGTATTGGTAAATTCTGAGTATAACACGGGCTTTTATGAGACAATACTTGACCTGTAATGGTAAATTCCAAGTATAACACAGGCTTTTATGAAATAATACTTGACTTGTATAGGTAAATTCTGAGTATAACACGGGCTATTATGAGACAATACTTGACCTGTATTGGTAAACTCTGAGTACCGGTACTTACACAGGCTATATTATGAGACAAAACTTGACCTGTATTGGTAAATTCTCAGTATAACACAGGCTATTATGAGACAATACTTGACCTGTATAGGTAAATTCTGAGTATAACACGGGCTTTTATGAGACAATACTTGACCTGTAATGGTAAATTCTGATTATAACACAGGCTTTTATGAGACAATACTTGACCTGTAATGGTAAATTCCGAGTATAACACAGGTATAACACGGGCTTTTATGAGACAATACTTGACCTGTATAGGTAAATTCTAGGTAAGTTAGTGGAGGTGTGAGTGTGTACCTGGACTGGTAGCTTGGACAAGGAGGAAATCCATGTCAGTGGGAAAGCGGACGGTTTGATAAGCGTTCTCCTGCTGTGCAAGATGTGCCAGATACTCATCAGTTTCCCCAGCAGCGTCCGACATCACTCTGTCAGTTACGCCAACTACCACACCTGGGTCTGACTCAAGCCCACGACAAGCCTGTAAGAACAAGAGGCCCATGGGCCTTAACGGTCACCAGAATTTTGATGCACTAATACCTATAACTTTTGTTGTTGAGTCCTTACACTGAAACTATCATTAACTTTAACCCAAGTTTGAGAAAGAACACTGATAGGTTATAGCAAGGGTCCTGTTTATAAGTCTATATATCTCCGAAAATCATCAATCCTTGAGCTTTGAACCCAACAATCAAACAGCCGGTAAGTGACTTTGATCTTTGTTCAATTGATTTCTCAAAAAAGAAAGTTACAAATGGTTTCCTTGACCTTTGAATCAATGACCTTGACCTTTTTAACCTTGACATTTGGTCTGATCGACTTAATTCATAATGTCATAAAAAAATGTTCATCAGTGACCATTCACCATGATGGCCGTTTTCTGTACCTATACATCACTGGTAGGGGACCCACTATACATCACAGGTAGGGGACCCACTATACATCACTGTTAGGGGACCCACTATATTATATCACAGGTAGGGGACCCAATATACATCACTGGTAGGGTACCCACTATACATCACTGGTAGGGGACCCACTATACATCACAGGTAAGGGACCCACTATACATTACAGGTAGGGGACCCACTATACATCACAGGTAAGAGACCCACTATATATCACAGGTAGGGGACCCACTATATATCACAGGTAAGAGACCCACTATATATCACAGGTAGGGGACCCACTATACATCACAGGTAGGGGACCCACTATACATCACAGGTAGGGTACCCACTATACATCACTGGTAGGGGACCCACTATACATCACAGGTAGGGGACCCACCATACATCACTGGTAGGGGACCCACTATACATCACAGGTAGGGGACCCACTATACATCACTGGTAGGGGACCCACTATACATCACAGGTAAGGGACCCACTATATATCACTGGTAGGGGACCCACCATACATCACAGGTAGGGGACCCACTATACATCACTGGTAGGGGACCCACCATACATCACAGGTAGGGGACCCACTATACATCACTGGTAGGGGACCCACTATACATCACAGGTAAGGGACCCACTATATATCACTGGTAGGGGACCCACCATACATCACAGGTAGGGGACCCACTATACATCACTGGTAGGGGACCCACCATACATCACAGGTAGGGGACCCACTATACATCACTGGTAGGGGACCCACCATACATCACAGGTAGGGGACCAACTATACATCACAGGTAGGGGACCCACTATATATCACTGGTAGGGGACCCACTATACATCAGAGGTAGGGGACCCACTATACATCACAGGTAGGGGACCCACTATATATCACTGGTAGGGGGCCCACTATACATCACAGGTAAGAGACCCACTATACATCAATGGTAGGGAACCCACTATACATCACTGGTAAGAGACCCACTATACATCACTGGTAGGGTACCCACTATACATCACTGTTAGGGGACCCACTATACATCACTGTTAGGGTACCCACTATACATCACTGTTAGGGTACCCACTATACATCAATGGTAGGGAACCCACTATACATCACTGGTAAGAGACCCACTATACATCACTGGTAGGGTACCCACTATACATCACAGGTAGGGTACCCACTATACATCACTGGTAGGGGACCCACTATACATCACAGGTAGGGGACCCACTATACATCACTGGTAGGGGACCCACTATACATCACAGGTAGGGGACCCACTATACATCACTGGTAGGGGACCCACTATACATCACAGGTAAGGGACCCACTATATATCACTGGTAGGGGACCCACCATACATCACAGGTAGGGGACCCACTATACATCACTGGTAGGGGACCCACCATACATCACAGGTAGGGGACCCACTATACATCACTGGTAGGGGACCCACTATACATCACAGGTAAGGGACCCACTATATATCACTGGTAGGGGACCCACCATACATCACAGGTAGGGGACCCACTATACATCACTGGTAGGGGACCCACCATACATCACAGGTAGGGGACCCACTATACATCACTGGTAGGGGACCCACCATACATCACAGGTAGGGGACCCACTATACATCACAGGTAGGGGACCCACTATATATCACTGGTAGGGGACCCACTATACATCAGAGGTAGGGGACCCACTATACATCACAGGTAGGGGACCCACTATATATCACTGGTAGGGGGCCCACTATACATCACAGGTAAGAGACCCACTATACATCAATGGTAGGGAACCCACTATACATCACTGGTAAGAGACCCACTATACATCACTGGTAGGGTACCCACTATACATCACTGTTAGGGGACCCACTATACATCACTGTTAGGGTACCCACTATACATCACTGTTAGGGTACCCACTATACATCAATGGTAGGGAACCCACTATACATCACTGGTAAGAGACCCACTATACATCACTGGTAGGGTACCCACTATACATCACTGTTAGGGGACCCACTATACATCACAGGTAAGAGACCCACTATACATCACTGGTAAGAGACCCACTATACATCACTGGTAGGGTACCCACTATACATCACTGTTAGGGGACCCACTATACATCACAGGTAAGAGACCCACTATACATCACTGGTAGAGAACCCACTATACATCACTGTTAGGGGACCCACTATACATCACTGGTAGGGGACCCACTATACATCACAGGTATGGGACCAACTATACATCACAGGTAGGGGGCCCACTATACATCACAGGTAAGGGACCCACCATACATCACATGTTAGGGACCCACTATACATCACAGGTAAGGGACCCACCATACATCACAGGTAGGGGACCCACTATACATCACTGGTAGGGGACCCACTATAAATCACTGGTAGGGGGCCCACTATACATCACAGGTAAGGAACCCACTATACATCACTGGTAGGGGACCCACCATACATCACAGGTAGGGGACCCACTATACATCACTGGTAGGGGACCCACCATACATTACAGGTAGAGGACCCACCATACATCACATGTAGGGGACCCACTATACATCAATGGTAGGGGACCCACTATACATCACTGGTAGAGGACCCACTATACATCACTGGTAGGGGACCCACTATACATCACTGGTAGAGGACCCACTATACATCACTGGTAGGGTACCCACCATACATCACAGGTAGGGGACCCACTATACATCACTGGTAGGGGACCCACCATACATTACAGGTAGAGGACCCACTATACATCACAGGTAGGGGACCCACTATACATCACAGGTAAGGGACCCACTATACATCACTGTTAGGGGGCCCACTATACATCACTGGTAGGTGACCCACTATACATCACTGGTAATGCTTTGTCATAACCACTTCCGATTAGGCTTATGATGTACTCCCGGCATGATTTTTAGCCATTTTGGCCTGGTTCCCGGCCGGACACCAGACATGGCCGGCCGGTGGCTGGGGCTCTCAGGCAGCATCGGGGAGGTGACTGAAGAGTTTTAACTCTAAGTTAAAATTTCTCCGGTATCCCGTAGATTTTCATAATCGGCCACATATCCTTCACACATTGTTTAAGTATCGTCCAATATCTGGCCGGGAATCGAGCGGTAATCAGCCAGTGTGTGTATCCTCAGAGGAGAAATGTTTGGGACATGGGCCGATATCCGGCCGATGTCTGTTTACACATTGGAAAGTAACCCACCGATGTCTGATAGGCTTGAACCGGTGTGGACCAGATGTGTTACAGACATCGGCCGGTCACCGTCCGGCTAGAGCCGGACATCAGCCGAGCATCGGCTGGACTATATAAACCCCAATGCCAGGTAGTGCAGCTATTATATACCTCTTGACCGAAGACATAACCATCGGCCATCACACCGCCCGACAATCACCTGGGCCTGGTACAAGCATCGTTCATTGTCCGCAGGATACGCGGACAATGTCCGGTGAATAGGCTGGTTATCGCCCAGGCATCATAGGATAATCGGCCGATTAGTATTAGATGTTCGGTCGGTATTCACTGCCTCGCAGGCCCCTCGGATACCGGCCGATCTTTGTGACCATAGCATAAGGCTATACATCACTGGCAGGGATCCACTTTACACCGCTGAATGTGAGGAAGAGGCATAATTACATTAGGATTAAAGTAGACAGGACTATATATATATACCTGAATGATAAAGATCTTTGGCTTCCCAATAAGACTTCTACAGTTTTTCGAGTTAACTGTAGACATTAGGTCTTCAGTTTTCAGGACAGGAGATTTGTCGGTGGCCCAGATACCATCTTTATCCCCGTGTGACAAAACCACACATGCGAAACAGCTGCATGAACTGTGGTCTTCACTTGCAACTGGAAAGCAAAAATAAACAGTTGTAAAGTCAATCTTCTGCCTGACATGTCATAAACAGATATTAACGGAGACTAAAACTGGCAGTACCCAAAGAGGAAATCACCAACTCTCATTTCAGTGAAAAAAAGCAACTAGTATATATGCCATCCATCTCCCATTAGCATTTCAGGTTTTTACATACATGTATCGGTCAGCTATAGTTCATGTTACATACATGTATCGGTCAGCTATAGTTCATGTTACATACATGTATCGGTCAGCTATGGTTCATGTTACATACATGTATCGGTCAGCTATGGTTCATGTTACAAACATGTATCGGTCAGCTATGGTTCATGTTACATACATGTATCGGTCAGCTATGGTTCATGTTACATACATGTATCGGTCAGCTATAGTTCATGTTACATACATGTATCGGTCAGCTATGGTTCATGTTACATACATGTATCGGTCAGCTATGGTTCATGTTACATACATGTATCGGTCAGCTATGGTTCATGTTACATACATGTATCGGTCAGCTGTAGTTCATGTTACATACATGTATCGGTCAGCTATAGTTCATGTTACATACATGTATCGGTCAGCTGTAGTTCATGTTACATACATGTATCGGTCAGCTATGGTTCATGTTACATACATGTATCGGTCAGCTATGGTTCATGTTACATACATGTATCGGTCAGCTATAGTTCATGTTACATACATGTATCGGTCAGCTGTAGTTCATGTTACATACATGTATCGGTCAGCTGTAGTTCATGTTACATACATGTATCGGTCAGCTATGGTTCATGTTACATACATGTATCGGTCAGCTATGGTTCATGTTACATACATGTATCGGTCAGCTATGGTTCATGTTACATACATGTATCGGTCAGCTATGGTTCACTGTTACATACATGTATCGGTCAGCTATGGTTCACTGTTACATACATGTATCGGTCAGCTATGGTTCATGTTACATACATGTATCGGTCAGCTATGGTTCATGTTACATACATGTATCGGTCAGCTATGGTTCATGTTACATACATGTATCGGTCAGCTATGGTTCATGTTACATACATGTATCGGTCAGCTATGGTTCATGTTACATACATGTATCGGTCAGCTATGGTTCATGTTACATACATGTATCGGTCAGCTATGGTTCATGTTACATACATGTATCGGTCAGCTATGGTTCATGTTACATACATGTATCGGTCAGCTATGGTTCATGTTACATACATGTATCGGTCAGCTGTAGTTCATGTTACATACATGTATCGGTCAGCTATTGTTCATGTTACATACATGTATCGGTCAGCTGTAGTTCATGTTACATACATGTATCGGTCAGCTATGGTTCATGTTACATACATGTATCGGTCAGCTATGGTTCATGTTACATACATGTATCGGTCAGCTATGGTTCATGTTACATACATGTATCGGTCAGCTATGGTTCATGTTACATACATGTATCGGTCAGCTGTAGTATGTACCAAATTGGATAATAACTTGAATTTTGCAATAACTTACAATACAAATGACTATTTTTTGTCAACATACTAACAATTTGCCATGAAACTTTGAAATTTGATGAACAGATTCAAGAGGCCTGTAATATAGATCATTTATAATTATATGTCAGAACCAGGTCTTCACACTGTTCAAATTATTGCACCTGGTAGGTGACATAAACAGTAAGGAATAATGGAGTCCTTCCCCGCCTTGAGGGTGTGACAGAGAAATCTCCAACCCAAGGAGTGATATTCTTGGCTGTCGAACTTTTGGCAGAGAGCCAATAGCAAGTGTTAGACAATCAAGAATATCACCCCTTGGGTTGGAGACTTCTGTCACAACATCAAGGCAGGAGATGACTGTTTTCTCCCATCATGTTGATTTTTTTTTTTGCAAAAGTCATCAATGCAACACAATGGTGATGTGACATGATTAAATTGTTGACTTAATTGTTGTGATGGTACTGTTGTCATGACGTTATTATATTGTTGTTGTGATGTCATTATGTTGTTGTCAGCTCACGCTATCTGTCAAAACCCTTTAAGGGGGTGACAGAGAAATAGAGGGAAGAAATCTGAGAATGATGGGAGAAGCAATGATCACGTTGTGAGAGATTAAAAATCTTCTGTTTACAATAATCATCAGTTATACAGAAAGGTTTAAATGGAAGATGTAGACATCAAAATAATAAAATAATCAGGATTTACCTTCTTTGAGCTTTTCCATGATATCGTCATGGGAGCAGTCATTAAACAAGCTTGGTTCAAACCCAAAATCACAGAATCTTTGGTACATTGTGGAAGCATCTTGGTCGCTACCCACTCGATCAGGCATGCCATTATTGAAGTTGATGTTGTTGAAAATGAGAACTTTGCCCTTGCATGGGAAACGGTCTGTGTCAATTTCATAAGTATCCCTGGTCAGGTCAGAAACTCTCATTTGGACTTCTGTTCCACTTCCTGGTGCAGAAGACACCTGCTGACTGCAGTGATCATAAAAGAAATGTACATTATATATACTGGTATTTAAGTTTCTAAAATTTATATTCTAACATAGATAAAATAAAACTATTTTAAGTTTTTTATAGAATGTTAAAATGAGAAAGGAACAGAAATTTTACTCGGAAATTGTAACTTCACTAAACAAGAGGCCCAGAGGGCCTGTGTTAACCCAGATTACAGCAAATTTGACAAAAAATCCTGTGGAAGTTAAATTACACACACTTTTCCCGTGTTGGATCTGCCACAACAGTACATTGCTGTGCAATTATGTCATTAATGAATACTTAGTTTTCTGATTAAAATCAACACTTAGGGGAAAATCATTTGAAATTGGTTTATATTGAATATAGATGAATTGCCTGTTACCCAGAAGGTACGGCGTCTGTCTGATTTGGTAGTTTACCCCGACATGGTACTTACCCAGAAGGTACAGCGTCTGTCTGATTTGGTAGTTAACCCCCGACATGGGACTTACCCAGAAGGTACGGTGTCTGTCTGATTTGGTAGTTTACCCCGACATGGTACTTACCCAGAAGGTACAGCGTCTGTCTGATTTGGTAGTTAACCCCCGACATGATACTTACCCAGAAGGTACGGCGTCTGTCTGATTTGGTAGTTTACCCCCGACATGGTACTTACCCAGAAGGTATGGTGTCTGTCTGATTTGGTAGTTAACCCCGACATGGTACTTACCCAGAAGGTATGGTGTCTGTCTGATTTGGTAGTTTACCCCGACATGGTACTTACCCAGAAGGTACGGTGTCTGTCTGATTTGGTAGTTTACCCCGACATGGTACTTACCCAGAAGGTACGGCGTCTGTCTGATTTGGTAGTTTACCCCCGACATGGTACTTACCCAGAAGGTACGGTGTCTGTCTGATTTGGTAGTTTACCCCCGACATGGTACTTACCCAGAAGGTACGGTGTCTGTCTGATTTGGTAGTTTACCCTTGACATGGTACTTACCCAGAAGGTACGGTGTCTGTCTGATTTGGTAGTTTACACCCGACATGGTACTTACCCAGAAGGTTTGGTGTCTGCCTGATTTGGTAGTTAACCCCTGACATGGTACTTACCCAGAAGGTACAGTGTCTGTCTGATTTGGTAGTTTACCCCCGACATTGTACTTACCCAGAAGGTACGGCGTCTGTCTAATATGGTAGTTTACCCTTGACATGATACTTACCCAGAAGGTACGGCGTCTGTCTGATTTGGTAGTTTACCCCCGACATGGTACTTACCCAGAAGGTATGGTGTCTGTCTGATTTGGTAGTTTTCCCCGACATCGTACTTACCCAGAAGGTATGGTGTCTGTCTGATTTGGTAGTTTACTCCGACATGGTACTTACCCAGAAGGTACGGCGTCTGTCTGATTTGGTAGTTTACCCCGACATGGTACTTACCCAGAAGGTACGGTGTCTGTCTGATTTGGTAGTTTACCCCGACATGGTACTTACCCAGAAGGTACGGTGTCTGTCTGATTTGGTAGTTTACCCCGACATGGTACTTACCCAGAAGGTACGGCGTCTGTCTGATTTGGTAGTTTACCCCCGACATGGTACTTACCCAGAAGGTATGGTGTCTGTCTGATTTGGTAGTTTACCCCGACATGGTACTTACCCAGAAGGTACGGTGTCTGTCTGATTTGGTAGTTTACCCCGACATGGTACTTACCCAGAAGGTACGGCGTCTGTCTGATTTGGTAGTTTACCCCCGACATGGTACTTACCCAGAAGGTATGGCGTCTGTCTGATTTGGTAGTTTACCCCCGACATGGTACTTACCCAGAAGGTACGGTGTCTGTCTGATTTGGTAGTTTACCCCGACATGGTACTTACCCAGAAGGTACGGTGTCTGTCTGATTTGGTAGTTTACCCCGACATGGTACTTACCCAGAAGGTACGGCGTCTGTCTGATTTGGTAGTTTACCCCCGACATGGTACTTACCCAGAAGGTATGGTGTCTGTCTGATTTGGTAGTTTACCCCGACATGGTACTTACCCAGAAGGTACGGTGTCTGTCTGATTTGGTAGTTTACCCCGACATGGTACTTACCCAGAAGGTACGGCGTCTGTCTGATTTGGTAGTTTACCCCCGACATGGTACTTACCCAGAAGGTACGGTGTCTGTCTGATTTGGTAGTTTACCCTTGACATGGTACTTACCCAGAAGGTACGGTGTCTGTCTGATTTGGTAGTTTACCCCCGACATGGTACTTACCCAGAAGGTACGGTGTCTGTCTGATTTGGTAGTTTACCCCCGACATGGTACTTACCCAGAAGGTATGGCGTCTGTCTGATTTGGTAGTTTACCCCCGACATGGTACTTACCCAGAAGGTACGGTGTCTGTCTGATTTGGTAGTTTACCCCCGACATGGTACTTACCCAGAAGGTATGGTGTCTGTCTGATTTGGTAGTTTACCCCGACATGGTACTTACCCAGAAGGTACGGCGTCTGTCTGATTTGGTAGTTTACCCTTGACATGGTACTTACCCAGAAGGTACGGTGTCTGTCTGATTTGGTAGTTTACCCCGACATGGTACTTACCCAGAAGGTACGGTGTCTGTCTGATTTGGTAGTTTACCCCGACATGGTACTTACCCAGAAGGTACGGTGTCTGTCTGATTTGGTAGTTTACCCCCGACATGGTACTTACCCAGAAGGTACGGCGTCTGTCTGATTTGGTAGTTTACCCCCGACATGGTACTTACCCAGAAGGTATGGTGTCTGTCTGATTTGGTAGTTTACCCCGACATGGTACTTACCCAGAAGGTACGGCGTCTGTCTGATTTGGTAGTTTACCCCCGACATGGTACTTACCCAGAAGGTACGGTGTCTGTCTGATTTGGTAGTTTACCCTTGACATGGTACTTACCCAGAAGGTACGGTGTCTGTCTGATTTGGTAGTTTACCCTTGACATGGTACTTACCCAGAAGGTACGGTGTCTGTCTGATTTGGTAGTTTACCCCGACATGGTACTTACCCAGAAGGTACAGCGTCTGTCTGATTTGGTAGTTAACCCCCGACATGATACTTACCCAGAAGGTACGGCGTCTGTCTGATTTGGTAGTTTACCCCCGACATGGTACTTACCCAGAAGGTATGGTGTCTGTCTGATTTGGTAGTTAACCCCGACATGGTACTTACCCAGAAGGTATGGTGTCTGTCTGATTTGGTAGTTTACCCCGACATGGTACTTACCCAGAAGGTACGGTGTCTGTCTGATTTGGTAGTTTACCCCGACATGGTACTTACCCAGAAGGTACGGCGTCTGTCTGATTTGGTAGTTTACCCCCGACATGGTACTTACCCAGAAGGTACGGTGTCTGTCTGATTTGGTAGTTTACCCCCGACATGGTACTTACCCAGAAGGTACGGTGTCTGTCTGATTTGGTAGTTTACCCTTGACATGGTACTTACCCAGAAGGTACGGTGTCTGTCTGATTTGGTAGTTTACACCCGACATGGTACTTACCCAGAAGGTTTGGTGTCTGCCTGATTTGGTAGTTAACCCCTGACATGGTACTTACCCAGAAGGTACAGTGTCTGTCTGATTTGGTAGTTTACCCCCGACATTGTACTTACCCAGAAGGTACGGCGTCTGTCTAATATGGTAGTTTACCCTTGACATGATACTTACCAAGAAGGTACGGCGTCTGTCTGATTTGGTAGTTTACCCCCGACATGGTACTTACCCAGAAGGTATGGTGTCTGTCTGATTTGGTAGTTTTCCCCGACATCGTACTTACCCAGAAGGTATGGTGTCTGTCTGATTTGGTAGTTTACCCCGACATGGTACTTACCCAGAAGGTACGGCGTCTGTCTGATTTGGTAGTTTACCCCGACATGGTACTTACCCAGAAGGTACGGTGTCTGTCTGATTTGGTAGTTTACCCCGACATGGTACTTACCCAGAAGGTACGGTGTCTGTCTGATTTGGTAGTTTACCCCGACATGGTACTTACCCAGAAGGTACGGCGTCTGTCTGATTTGGTAGTTTACCCCCGACATGGTACTTACCCAGAAGGTATGGTGTCTGTCTGATTTGGTAGTTTACCCCGACATGGTACTTACCCAGAAGGTACGGTGTCTGTCTGATTTGGTAGTTTACCCCGACATGGTACTTACCCAGAAGGTACGGCGTCTGTCTGATTTGGTAGTTTACCCCCGACATGGTACTTACCCAGAAGGTATGGCGTCTGTCTGATTTGGTAGTTTACCCCCGACATGGTACTTACCCAGAAGGTACGGTGTCTGTCTGATTTGGTAGTTTACCCCGACATGGTACTTACCCAGAAGGTACGGTGTCTGTCTGATTTGGTAGTTTACCCCGACATGGTACTTACCCAGAAGGTACGGCGTCTGTCTGATTTGGTAGTTTACCCCCGACATGGTACTTACCCAGAAGGTATGGTGTCTGTCTGATTTGGTAGTTTACCCCGACATGGTACTTACCCAGAAGGTACGGTGTCTGTCTGATTTGGTAGTTTACCCCGACATGGTACTTACCCAGAAGGTACGGCGTCTGTCTGATTTGGTAGTTTACCCCCGACATGGTACTTACCCAGAAGGTACGGTGTCTGTCTGATTTGGTAGTTTACCCTTGACATGGTACTTACCCAGAAGGTACGGTGTCTGTCTGATTTGGTAGTTTACCCCCGACATGGTACTTACCCAGAAGGTACGGTGTCTGTCTGATTTGGTAGTTTACCCCCGACATGGTACTTACCCAGAAGGTATGGCGTCTGTCTGATTTGGTAGTTTACCCCCGACATGGTACTTACCCAGAAGGTACGGTGTCTGTCTGATTTGGTAGTTTACCCCCGACATGGTACTTACCCAGAAGGTATGGTGTCTGTCTGATTTGGTAGTTTACCCCGACATGGTACTTACCCAGAAGGTACGGCATCTGTCTGATTTGGTAGTTTACCCTTGACATGGTACTTACCCAGAAGGTACGGTGTCTGTCTGATTTGGTAGTTTACCCCGACATGGTACTTACCCAGAAGGTACGGTGTCTGTCTGATTTGGTAGTTTACCCCAACATGGTACTTACCCAGAAGGTACGGTGTCTGTCTGATTTGGTAGTTTACCCCCGACATGGTACTTACCCAGAAGGTACGGCGTCTGTCTGATTTGGTAGTTTACCCCCGACATGGTACTTACCCAGAAGGTATGGTGTCTGTGTGATTTGGTAGTTTACCCCGACATGGTACTTACCCAGAAGGTACGGCGTCTGTCTGATTTGGTAGTTTACCCCCGACATGGTACTTACCCAGAAGGTACGGTGTCTGTCTGATTTGGTAGTTTACCCTTGACATGGTACTTACCCAGAAGGTACGGTGTCTGTCTGATTTGGTAGTTTACCCTTGACATGGTACTTACCCAGAAGGTACGGTGTCTGTCTGATTTGGTAGTTTACCCCCGACATGGTACTTACCCAGAAGGTATGGTGTCTGTCTGATTTGGTAGTTTACCCCCGACATGGTACTTACCGAGAAGGTTTGGTGTCTGTCTGATTTGGTAGTTAACCCCCGACATGGTACTTACCCAGAAGGTACAGTGTCTGTCTGATTTGGTAGTTTACCCCCGACATGGTACTTACCCAGAAGGTATGGTGTCTGTCTGATTTGGTAGTTTACCCCGACATGGTACTTACCCAGAAGGTACGGCGTCTGTCTGATTTGGTAGTTTACCCTTGACATGATACTTACCCAGAAGGTACGGTGTCTGTCTGATTTGGTAGTTTACCCTTGACATGATACTTACCCAGAAGGTACGGCGTCTGTCTGATTTGGTAGTTTACCCTTGACATGATACTTACCCAGAAGGTACAGTGTCTGTCTGATTTGGTAGTTTACCCTTGATATGGTACTTACCCAGAAGGTATGGTGTCTGTCTGATTTGGTAGTTTACCCTTGACATGGTACTTACCCAGAAGGTACGGTGTCTGTCTGATTTGGTAGTTTACACCCGACATGGTACTTACCCAGAAGGTTTGGTGTCTGCCTGATTTGGTAGTTAACCCCTGACATGGTACTTACCCAGAAGGTACAGTGTCTGTCTGATTTGGTAGTTTACCCCCGACATTGTACTTACCCAGAAGGTACGGCGTCTGTCTAATATGGTAGTTTACCCTTGACATGATACTTACCCAGAAGGTACGGCGTCTGTCTGATTTGGTAGTTTACCCCCGACATGGTACTTACCCAGAAGGTATGGTGTCTGTCTGATTTGGTAGTTTTCCCCGACATCGTACTTACCCAGAAGGTATGGTGTCTGTCTGATTTGGTAGTTTACCCCGACATGGTACTTACCCAGAAGGTACGGCGTCTGTCTGATTTGGTAGTTTACCCCGACATGGTACTTACCCAGAAGGTACGGTGTCTGTCTGATTTGGTAGTTTACCCCGACATGGTACTTACCCAGAAGGTACGGTGTCTGTCTGATTTGGTAGTTTACCCCGACATGGTACTTACCCAGAAGGTACGGCGTCTGTCTGATTTGGTAGTTTACCCCCGACATGGTACTTACCCAGAAGGTATGGTGTCTGTCTGATTTGGTAGTTTACCCCGACATGGTACTTACCCAGAAGGTACGGTGTCTGTCTGATTTGGTAGTTTACCCCGACATGGTACTTACCCAGAAGGTACGGCGTCTGTCTGATTTGGTAGTTTACCCCCGACATGGTACTTACCCAGAAGGTATGGCGTCTGTCTGATTTGGTAGTTTACCCCCGACATGGTACTTACCCAGAAGGTACGGTGTCTGTCTGATTTGGTAGTTTACCCCGACATGGTACTTACCCAGAAGGTACGGTGTCTGTCTGATTTGGTAGTTTACCCCGACATGGTACTTACCCAGAAGGTACGGCGTCTGTCTGATTTGGTAGTTTACCCCCGACATGGTACTTACCCAGAAGGTATGGTGTCTATCTGATTTGGTAGTTTACCCCGACATGGTACTTACCCAGAAGGTACGGTGTCTGTCTGATTTGGTAGTTTACCCCGACATGGTACTTACCCAGAAGGTACGGCGTCTGTCTGATTTGGTAGTTTACCCCCGACATGGTACTTACCCAGAAGGTACGGTGTCTGTCTGATTTGGTAGTTTACCCTTGACATGGTACTTACCCAGAAGGTACGGTGTCTGTCTGATTTGGTAGTTTACCCCCGACATGGTACTTACCCAGAAGGTACGGTGTCTGTCTGATTTGGTAGTTTACCCCCGACATGGTACTTACCCAGAAGGTATGGCGTCTGTCTGATTTGGTAGTTTACCCCCGACATGGTACTTACCCAGAAGGTACGGTGTCTGTCTGATTTGGTAGTTTACCCCCGACATGGTACTTACCCAGAAGGTATGGTGTCTGTCTGATTTGGTAGTTTACCCCGACATGGTACTTACCCAGAAGGTACGGCATCTGTCTGATTTGGTAGTTTACCCTTGACATGGTACTTACCCAGAAGGTACGGTGTCTGTCTGATTTGGTAGTTTACCCCGACATGGTACTTACCCAGAAGGTACGGTGTCTGTCTGATTTGGTAGTTTACCCCGACATGGTACTTACCCAGAAGGTACGGTGTCTGTCTGATTTGGTAGTTTACCCCCGACATGGTACTTACCCAGAAGGTACGGCGTCTGTCTGATTTGGTAGTTTACCCCCGACATGGTACTTACCCAGAAGGTATGGTGTCTGTCTGATTTGGTAGTTTACCCCGACATGGTACTTACCCAGAAGGTACGGCGTCTGTCTGATTTGGTAGTTTACCCCCGACATGGTACTTACCCAGAAGGTACGGTGTCTGTCTGATTTGGTAGTTTACCCTTGACATGGTACTTACCCAGAAGGTACGGTGTCTGTCTGATTTGGTAGTTTACCCTTGACATGGTACTTACCCAGAAGGTACGGTGTCTGTCTGATTTGGTAGTTTACCCCGACATGGTACTTACCCAGAAGGTACAGCGTCTGTCTGATTTGGTAGTTAACCCCCGACATGATACTTACCCAGAAGGTACGGCGTCTGTCTGATTTGGTAGTTTACCCCCGACATGGTACTTACCCAGAAGGTATGGTGTCTGTCTGATTTGGTAGTTAACCCCGACATGGTACTTACCCAGAAGGTATGGTGTCTGTCTGATTTGGTAGTTTACCCCGACATGGTACTTACCCAGAAGGTACGGTGTCTGTCTGATTTGGTAGTTTACCCCGACATGGTACTTACCCAGAAGGTACGGCGTCTGTCTGATTTGGTAGTTTACCCCCGACATGGTACTTACCCAGAAGGTACGGTGTCTGTCTGATTTGGTAGTTTACCCCCGACATGGTACTTACCCAGAAGGTACGGTGTCTGTCTGATTTGGTAGTTTACCCTTGACATGGTACTTACCCAGAAGGTACGGTGTCTGTCTGATTTGGTAGTTTACACCCGACATGGTACTTACCCAGAAGGTTTGGTGTCTGCCTGATTTGGTAGTTAACCCCTGACATGGTACTTACCCAGAAGGTACAGTGTCTGTCTGATTTGGTAGTTTACCCCCGACATTGTACTTACCCAGAAGGTACGGCGTCTGTCTAATATGGTAGTTTACCCTTGACATGATACTTACCCAGAAGGTACGGCGTCTGTCTGATTTGGTAGTTTACCCCCGACATGGTACTTACCCAGAAGGTATGGTGTCTGTCTGATTTGGTAGTTTTCCCCGACATCGTACTTACCCAGAAGGTATGGTGTCTGTCTGATTTGGTAGTTTACCCCGACATGGTACTTACCCAGAAGGTACGGCGTCTGTCTGATTTGGTAGTTTACCCCGACATGGTACTTACCCAGAAGGTACGGTGTCTGTCTGATTTGGTAGTTTACCCCGACATGGTACTTACCCAGAAGGTACGGTGTCTGTCTGATTTGGTAGTTTACCCCGACATGGTACTTACCCAGAAGGTACGGCGTCTGTCTGATTTGGTAGTTTACCCCCGACATGGTACTTACCCAGAAGGTATGGTGTCTGTCTGATTTGGTAGTTTACCCCGACATGGTACTTACCCAGAAGGTACGGTGTCTGTCTGATTTGGTAGTTTACCCCGACATGGTACTTACCCAGAAGGTACGGCGTCTGTCTGATTTGGTAGTTTACCCCCGACATGGTACTTACCCAGAAGGTATGGCGTCTGTCTGATTTGGTAGTTTACCCCCGACATGGTACTTACCCAGAAGGTACGGTGTCTGTCTGATTTGGTAGTTTACCCCGACATGGTACTTACCCAGAAGGTACGGTGTCTGTCTGATTTGGTAGTTTACCCCGACATGGTACTTACCCAGAAGGTACGGCGTCTGTCTGATTTGGTAGTTTACCCCCGACATGGTACTTACCCAGAAGGTATGGTGTCTGTCTGATTTGGTAGTTTACCCCGACATGGTACTTACCCAGAAGGTACGGTGTCTGTCTGATTTGGTAGTTTACCCCGACATGGTACTTACCCAGAAGGTACGGTGTCTGTCTGATTTGGTAGTTTACCCCCGACATGGTACTTACCCAGAAGGTACGGTGTCTGTCTGATTTGGTAGTTTACCCTTGACATGGTACTTACCCAGAAGGTACGGTGTCTGTCTGATTTGGTAGTTTACCCCCGACATGGTACTTACCCAGAAGGTACGGTGTCTGTCTGATTTGGTAGTTTACCCCCGACATGGTACTTACCCAGAAGGTATGGCGTCTGTCTGATTTGGTAGTTTACCCCCGACATGGTACTTACCCAGAAGGTACGGTGTCTGTCTGATTTGGTAGTTTACCCCCGACATGGTACTTACCCAGAAGGTATGGTGTCTGTCTGATTTGGTAGTTTACCCCGACATGGTACTTACCCAGAAGGTACGGCATCTGTCTGATTTGGTAGTTTACCCTTGACATGGTACTTACCCAGAAGGTACGGTGTCTGTCTGATTTGGTAGTTTACCCCGACATGGTACTTACCCAGAAGGTACGGTGTCTGTCTGATTTGGTAGTTTACCCCGACATGGTACTTACCCAGAAGGTACGGTGTCTGTCTGATTTGGTAGTTTACCCCCGACATGGTACTTACCCAGAAGGTACGGCGTCTGTCTGATTTGGTAGTTTACCCCCGACATGGTACTTACCCAGAAGGTATGGTGTCTGTGTGATTTGGTAGTTTACCCCGACATGGTACTTACCCAGAAGGTACGGCGTCTGTCTGATTTGGTAGTTTACCCCCGACATGGTACTTACCCAGAAGGTACGGTGTCTGTCTGATTTGGTAGTTTACCCTTGACATGGTACTTACCCAGAAGGTACGGTGTCTGTCTGATTTGGTAGTTTACCCTTGACATGGTACTTACCCAGAAGGTACGGTGTCTGTCTGATTTGGTAGTTTACCCCCGACATGGTACTTACCCAGAAGGTATGGTGTCTGTCTGATTTGGTAGTTTACCCCCGACATGGTACTTACCGAGAAGGTTTGGTGTCTGTCTGATTTGGTAGTTAACCCCCGACATGGTACTTACCCAGAAGGTACAGTGTCTGTCTGATTTGGTAGTTTACCCCCGACATGGTACTTACCCAGAAGGTATGGTGTCTGTCTGATTTGGTAGTTTACCCCGACATGGTACTTACCCAGAAGGTACGGCGTCTGTCTGATTTGGTAGTTTACCCTTGACATGATACTTACCCAGAAGGTACGGTGTCTGTCTGATTTGGTAGTTTACCCTTGACATGATACTTACCCAGAAGGTACGGCGTCTGTCTGATTTGGTAGTTTACCCTTGACATGATACTTACCCAGAAGGTACAGTGTCTGTCTGATTTGGTAGTTTACCCTTGATATGGTACTTACCCAGAAGGTATGGTGTCTGTCTGATTCGGTAGTTTACCCTTGACACGGTACTTACCCAGAAGGTACAGCGTCTGTCTGATTTGGTAGTTTACCCTTGACACGGTACTTACCCAGAAGGTACAGTGTCTGTCTGATTTGGTAGTTTACCCTTGGCATGATACTTACCCAGAAGGTACGGCGTCTGTCTGATTTGGTAGTTTACCCTTGACATGATACTTACCCAGAAGGTACAGTGTCTGTCTGATTTGGTAGTTTACCCTTGATATGGTACTTACCCAGAAGGTATGGTGTCTGTCTGATTCGGTAGTTTACCCCGACATGGTACTTACCCAGAAGGTACAGCGTCTGTCTGATTTGGTAGTTTACCCTTGATATGGTACTTACCCAGAAGGTATGGTGTCTGTCTGATTCGGTAGTTTACCCCCGACATGGTACTTACCCAGAAGGTACAGTGTCTGTCTGATTTGGTAGTTTACCCCCGACATGGTACTTACCCAGAAGGTACGGCGTCTGTCTGATTTGGTAGTTTACCCCCGACATGGTACTTACCCAGAAGGTACGGTGTCTGTCTGATTTGGTAGTTTACCCTTGACATGGTACTTACCCAGAAGGTACGGTGTCTGTCTGATTTGGTAGTTTACCCTTGACATGGTACTTACCCAGAAGGTACGGTGTCTGTCTGATTTGGTAGTTTACCCCCGACATGGTACTTACCCAGAAGGTATGGTGTCTGTCTGATTTGGTAGTTTACCCCCGACATGGTACTTACCGAGAAGGTTTGGTGTCTGTCTGATTTGGTAGTTAACCCCCGACATGGTACTTACCCAGAAGGTACAGTGTCTGTCTGATTTGGTAGTTTACCCCCGACATGGTACTTACCCAGAAGGTATGGTGTCTGTCTGATTTGGTAGTTTACCCCGACATGGTACTTACCCAGAAGGTACGGCGTCTGTCTGATTTGGTAGTTTACCCTTGACATGATACTTACCCAGAAGGTACGGTGTCTGTCTGATTTGGTAGTTTACCCTTGACATGATACTTACCCAGAAGGTACGGCGTCTGTCTGATTTGGTAGTTTACCCTTGACATGATACTTACCCAGAAGGTACAGTGTCTGTCTGATTTGGTAGTTTACCCTTGATATGGTACTTACCCAGAAGGTATGGTGTCTGTCTGATTCGGTAGTTTACCCTTGACACGGTACTTACCCAGAAGGTACAGCGTCTGTCTGATTTGGTAGTTTACCCTTGACACGGTACTTACCCAGAAGGTACAGTGTCTGTCTGATTTGGTAGTTTACCCTTGGCATGATACTTACCCAGAAGGTACGGTGTCTGTCTGATTTGGTAGTTTACCCTTGACATGATACTTACCCAGAAGGTACGGCGTCTGTCTGATTTGGTAGTTTACCCTTGACATGATACTTACCCAGAAGGTACAGTGTCTGTCTGATTTGGTAGTTTACCCTTGATATGGTACTTACCCAGAAGGTATGGTGTCTGTCTGATTCGGTAGTTTACCCCGACATGGTACTTACCCAGAAGGTACAGCGTCTGTCTGATTTGGTAGTTTACCCTTGACACGGTACTTATCCAGAAGGTACGGTGTCTGTCTGATTTGATAGTTTACCCCCGACATGGTACTTACCCAGAAGGTACGGTGTCTGTCTGATTTAGTAGTTTACCTCTGAGATTGTACTTACCCAGAAGGTACGGCATCTGTCTGATTTGGTAGGTTGCCCTTAGCGTCAGACTGGTTCACACCAACTGTTTTCTTTCCTTATAAAAATCAAGTATATACATTGAAGATGAGTTAAAGTTATATTTTTAATTATTCTTATCATGTTTTTACTCCCTTGCTCTATAAGACTAGGTTTGACCCTTGTGTCCTCGAAAGTGTGTCAAGATCTTTCGTTAGGATAAAATTAGTAGCCCTTATTCCAACATGCTATAGGTCAAATGTCATTACCCTGGGCCAGGTCAAATGTCATTACCCTGGGCCAGGTCAAATGTCACTACTCTGGGCCAGGTCAAATGTCACTACTCTGGGCCAGGTCAAATGTCATTACCCTGGGCCAGGTCAAATGTCATTCCCTTGGGCCAGGTCCAATGTCACTTCCCTGGGCCAGGTCCAATGTCATTACCCTGGGCCAGGTCAAATGTCACTACTCTGGGCCAGGTCAAATGTCATTACCCTGGGCCAGCTCCAATGTCATTACCCTGGGCCAGGTCCAATATCATTACCCTACATGGGCTTTCCTTTGGTTGAGAAGCTGATGGAAAATTTTAAAGACATTTGACCCCTGTGACTATCATTTATTTGAACATATTTGGTAGCCCTTCATCCAAGCATGCTACAGACCCAATATCAGTACCCTGGGCCTTTTGTTTTATATTGAAAACAAATTAGACTTAAATGATTTAATTAGAGTGAATAACAGAGGAGTCAAACAGCTCAGATTTAACTAGGTTTACTGAGAGTGAATGACAGAGTCGAACAGCTCAGACTTAACTAGGTTTACTAAGAGGGAATGACAGAGTCGAACAGCTCAGACTTAACTAGGTTTACTGAGAGTGAATGACAGAGTCGAACAGCTCAGACTTAACTAGGTTTACTTAGAGTAAATGACAGAGTCAAACAGCTCAGATTTAACTAGGTTTACTAAGAGTAAATGACAGAGTCAAACAGCTCAGGCTTAACTAGGTTTACTGAGAGTGAATGACAGAGTCGAACAGCTCAGACTTAACTAGGTTTACTTAGAGTAAATGACAGAGTCAAACAGCTCAGACTTAACTAGGTTTACTTAGAGTAAATGACAGATTCAAACAGCTCAGGCTTAACTAGGTTTACTTAGAGTAAATGACAGAGTCGAACAGCTCAGGCTTAACTAGGTTTACTAAGAGGGAATGACAGAGTCGAACAGCTCAGACTTAACTAGGTTTACTGAGAGTGAATGACAGAGTCGAACAGCTCAGACTTACCTAGGTTTACTTAGAGTAAATGACAGATTCAAACAGCTCAGGCTTAACTAGGTTTACTGAGAGTGAATGACAGAGTCGAACAGCTCAGACTTAACTAGGTTTACTTAGAGTAAATGACAGAGTCAAACAGCTCAGACTTAACTAGGTTTACTTAGAGTAAATGACAGATTCAAACAGCTCAGGCTTAACTAGGTTTACTTAGAGTAAATGACAGAGTCGAACAGCTCAGGCTTAACTAGGTTTACTAAGAGGGAATGACAGAGTCGAACAGCTCAGACTTAACTAGGTTTACTGAGAGTGAATGACAGAGTCGAACAGCTCAGACTTACCTAGGTTTACTTAGAGTAAATGACAGATTCAAACAGCTCAGGCTTAACTAGGTTTACTAAGAGTGAATGACAGAGTCGAACAGCTCAGACTTAACTAGGTTTACTAAGAGTGAATGACAGAGTCAAACAGCTCAGGCTTAACTAGGTTTACTAAGAGTGAAGACAGAGTCAAACAGCTCAGACTTAACTAGGTTTACTAAGAGTGAATGACAGAGTCAAACAGCTCAGGCTTAACTAGGTTTACTAAGAGTGAATGACAGAGTCAAACAGCTCAGGCTTAACTAGGTTTACTAAGAGTGAAGACAGAGTCAAACAGCTCAGACTTAACCGGGTTTACCAAGAGTAAGTATATCTGTATATCCCTGTGTGTACAACATTCTGCGAAATATAACTCTAGAACCGGTATATAATTTTACAGTCTCCACTGTAAAAGGATATGAATCTTATACATATATTATAATGGAATAAAGGACTGGAGCTCTGTTCCTGATTTGCTCAAAGAGACAGAAAATAAACATTGTTTTGAAGACTCTAGCTTGTAAAGCAACAACATCTTAAAGAATTATCAAGATCTCAACAGTGATCTTGCTTTATACATGTGCTTATTATATGCAAACAACATTTTGTGTGCCAAATGTTAGCTCCACAGTACTACATGTATGATGTATTTGATCAATTTTCTGTGATAATATTCATTTTCAATTTTTCAACTAAAATATGTGGTTTGTAGATTTTTTAATACCCATATTATTGCAACGAGTCGACTTTGCCCATCTCAACTGGCAGTAGTCCATCAGTTTCCTCTGGCCCTAACACCAGGCTTAGACATTTTGACAGATAGATGCATGACTGGTGTGAGGGCCCCAAATCAGATGGGGTCAGGGCCAGAGGGAACTCGGGCCAAACCGGCAGCAGCCTTTTATTGACCCCATTGGAATTAAACTCAGAATTTTTCATTCTTATACTTATATGAGTAACAAACTAATGACTTTCAAAGACAACTTCAATAGTATAACATAAAAGTACAGATAAATCATATTACATCTGTACAGGCAAGGACACTCCCATTACCTGTAGGGGTTTTTGTGGTCACACCTGGCTGGACGTAGTGCACTACTAGTTTACCTGTAGTTTAAATGTAGTGCACAACTAGTTTAAACGTAGTGCACTCCTAGTGAACTATAGGGTGTAAAGGTTAGCTTACACTCAACTGTATAGGGCTTTATGGGCTATTCAAGGTTCTAGGTAACTGATCAATTGATACCAAAGTTCTATTAAGTAATCATTATCTGATTTAATTTATTTTTATTTAATTAAACTTGTTCAACGATTGTTTTAAATCCATTTAAGTGCTAAATACTATTCAATAATGTAATGAATCTGCGATCATTTAACTGCATACTTACCAACTTTTTGAAATTTCCATGGGGGGGATTACGCGTCCTCAGAATTGAAAACATAAATGATATGTACATATGTATACAGGTACATTTAGAGGAAAAATAAATTCTTTTAAATGGCTTCTTTTGAGCTCTTCTGTCAGATAAAGTCATCAGATCTTTAAAAATAGGAACAGTCAAGCAAATTCCCAAGTTGAAAATGCAACATTTTAGGGTCCAAAATCGGGAGTCTCCCTCCTAAAAAGGGAGGGTTGGCAAGTATGTAACTGAACATAATGTCTTATCAAATGATATGTAATTTTTATGTAATTGGATATATGTTATTAGTTAAGTTACCTATATTTAGATATGTACATTGTAGCCTGTCCAAATATGTGATTCTTCTTTAATCATTCACCCTCCATCAAACATGATGCTAAAGGGTACATGTAGTTAGGTTAGACGCTGAAGCTACTGCATGTAGTTTAAAAGGGTGAAAGAAATTGTCTTAATTGTTATTGACCCATTGATTATATGGTAGTTGTTGTCAGTGCCAAAATACGCAGATGCTAACATGCATTTACAAAAATGTAGCTTGAATAAACAATAATAGTCCGCTAGGCCTAAATATTGATTTTGCTGTCAGAGAACCAATCGATAACTCAAAAAGCCTTCGGACTATAACGATCGTCGTGCCCTAATGAATAATCCGAATTATTTTCAAAATGTTTCATCATGATATGTACATGTTAAAACAGCAAGTGTGTGTTTTTTCTATCTTACCTCGCTTATCAGACATCTTAAAAATCAAAACAACCAACGTCTCAAACCAAACTATCAAAACGAAAGTAGCGTCCGCCGCAGAAGGGAAATTCCCTTCAAAATCCCATTCGTGTCACGTTACATCGCGTAGTAACAGGTGAACGACAAACGCTTTTCAGACGCAGAGGTTTTTTTACAGGGAAGTTATATATAACATTTCTACAACTTTATTAAGTTGAAACGGTCAATATCTATTGGCCTAGATAGCAAATATGCAGGAAAATCATGGTAAGACTTTGACAGTAGTTCAAAACGTGTGAGATGCGCTGTATTCTGTAGCCTAATGGCGTATTCTACATCTTGCACACTGTGTACAGTTAAGCTAAAACGAAAGTACATTTGGTTTCTCGTCTTCTTTTTCTTCTCTTTTGATAATTCGTACATGTATGGAAATGAATAATTTGTTTTGTAAACCATTGTAGATTCGTTAACTCATAATCTACATCCCGTGGTCAAATGGTCTTCTATATTCTGCAGGATGTACTGTACCATAGGTAACAAATCGTTTCGCCCTAAATCGCGTTCGCGCTAAGAGTCGTTTCGCCCGAAGTCAGTTCGCCCTAGGTTGTTTCACCCTAATTTTTCCCAATCAGGTGATATTTTTACAAAACAATGTACATGTTATAAGACATACCACTATTCTATATCTCTTGAATAACGATTTTAAGCTAATTAACTCTATGTACCAGAAAAATCGTGAACAAATCTGTTTATTTATATCACGGTTTTTAAGCAAAACGTATTAAGTACAGTTCCACCTAAGAGTCATGCAAAAGCGGATAAGTGAGTGGTCTAGAAATAACTCCAATTAAGTTTTTATACAAAAAGGGGGATTTTTTAAGAGCAATGACAAAAGAAAGCAATGTGTACAAGTCAATGGAGCTCAATCCAAATGGCACAGAGTCACCAGTGGAATACCGCTGGGATCTGTGCTTGGGCCAGTTCTATTTGTTATACATATAAATGACCTACCTGAATGTGTTTCATCCCAAGTGTTCCTATTTGCGGATGATACAAAACTTTATAGGGAGATAAAAGATACCAATGACACTATGGTACTTCAGGAGGACCTAGATGAACTCTACCAGTGGAGCGAAAAATGGTTGTTAAAGTTTCATCCAGATAAGTGCAAGGTTTTATCGATTCATAATAAGGGGAAAGTAAATGAGGAAACGATATACAGCATGAGCTCATATGATGGAGGCAAAGTAGTCCTGCAGATTATAGAAAATGAAAAAGATATTGGAGTAACCCCATTGACAGACATCTCACATTTGAGAAACATATACAGTTACAGGTGAACAAGGCAAATCAAATCGTCGGGCTAATGAGGCGATCATTTATTCATCTAGACAACAGGACGTTTTGTTTATTATTTAAAGCATTGATTCATCTTTATGTGGAATATGCGAGTTCTGTCTGGTCACCATACAAGAAGAAGGATATAGAAATAATAGAGAACGTACAGAGACGAGCAACAAGGATGTTACCACAAATGAAAAACAATGACTATGAACAACGTCTAAAGCGCCTAAAACTGCCGACCCTGAAATTTAGACGAATGAGGGGAGACATGATAGAAGCATTTAAAATCTTGAAGGGAGTATATGACCAGAAAGTAACACAGAGTCTCTTACAGTTAAATATGGCCTGCAACACAAGGGGGAACTCACTCAAATTAGCCAAGCAGCACTGTACCAGAGACATCAGGAAATACTGCTTCAGTCATAGGATCGTGGACACTTGGAATAGTCTACCGGAGCAAGTTATCTCTGCCAACTCAACAAATCAATTTAAGAACAGACTTGACAAGCTATGGGAAAACCACCCATTCATGTTTGATCATACAGCCAGCTATGGACCAGATACTGGAAGGACGACAAATTATTACCCAGCGTTAATTGACAATTCTGAGCTGCCTATAGAGGACCAATAGGTCCTGCAGGCGGAAACCACATAAGGAAAGGAAAGAAATGATTTGAAAAGCGACGCCCTTCTAGGCCCCATTTTTATTATACCCCCAAAAGGGGCCCCTTTTTACCACTGTTACATAGTGAAAATGGCAAGTTTGATACTTGCATAATCAACATACCATACAATTACTTTATTATTTTGATTATTTACTTGAAACTACAGAATTTTCCCTAAATGAAGATGTTGGCATGGTTGGGGTGCCATAATCCTATGATGACGTATCCATGGCAACCGTTTCCATGGTTACGCCTTTAATCATTTATATGAATTTCATACAACTTTAGACTATTTTTTCTCAAAACAGCAAACACATGTGATTTTCACATTCATATAGGAGGATTAAACAGGTAATGGACTATAATATTCAATAAAAAAAAGTTTGGGAAATTTTGTTTTAAGCTTGCAAAGTTGAGGATAAATTGTTAATTTTTTCTTAACATATTTCTCAATTTTATGTATTTGGTAGCCTATTAAGCCATGCTAATTTGTTAATAATAAGTTATTCGACACTTAAATTGTGTGCAATGAACATATAATTGAATGTAATCATTTTGTTAATATAAACAAGTATCTTTCCAAAAACTAGATGTTTAAATTCGGTGTAATAGCCTGATTTCCGACCTTATATCTATGGTACAGTATCCAATTGCATAGCTTAAATTCGTACTGGTTTTGAATACATATCCACTTAAATATACAGTATATATACACGGTATGAAATCAAGCAGCCCTCAGAATTGGCTCCATGCAAAGTCGCATATCGTCTGCGGCCCAACTGGTCAGCTTCACCGCGTGTTCAAATGTGGTAAAATGTCTTTTTGAAATGGTACTTAGGTCTACGTCTGCGTTTATCAATGGTATGCCATATCTACCCCACGTATTTTTTATTCCTTTTTTTGCATAACTCCTCAGGCGACATTTAAATTGGATTTTTGCATAATTTTCATCCCCAAAAAAAAAGCAAAAACGGAAATCAATTAATGGGCGCCACCTGGTGGCAAAGAATGAAAAACTACCAAGGGAGACAACTCAGATGTCTTAAATTCCTAATTTTTCGATAATTCAAAGTCTTATCTCACGCGAAGGTTCAAATTTCCCAAACTTTTTTCAACTGATATTAAATCCTTAATGTGTGTTTCCCAAAATGATATATCATTTTCACAACCATACCTTTGCTGTTTTGAGTAAATCTTCATAATAATGCATTCAATTTGTATAGAAAGTAATGGGACTGGTACCAAGGCAGCAACATAATTAACGATGCACCACAAAAATATGGAAACACATAATGCACTTTTATTAGCAAAAACTAATAACGTTTACCCATAAGCATTATTTGGTAAAGTTTCGTTAAAATTCTCCACTATGTCCTTATCCGGAAAATTCTATTTTGCATGATTCTTACGTGGAGCTGTACTTAAAAAGTCATGCTGAGCAGCTTGTAACACGATTAAATATAAACAGGTTAACATGAAAAATGACATAAGGTAGGTAATTATTATGAAAACACCAAACAAAGTTTCGCTCTAACATTTTATTTTAGGGCGAAACATCCTGGGGCGAAACAACCTAGGGCGAACTGGATTTAGTGCGAAACGACCCGGTTTCGTACCATACCGGTACAAGTACATGTACATGCAGGTTTATATGTACAATGTACGTAATGCCCATAACAAGTGTGTCTGAAACAAAATTTTGAGCAAAACATCTAATTTCACTAATGTTTCCATACAAAGAAAATGTACATGTACATGCATATGATCTACTGAGTGAGACGCGATCAACCTCCCCTGTCTGAGAGTTCAAAGGTCGACCAACTAACAGTATGATAATATACATATGATCTAATGAGTGAGACCTCCCCTGTCTAAGAGTTCAAAGGTCGACCACTAACAGTATGATTATATACATATATCTAATGAGTGAGACCTCCCCTGTCTCAGAGTTCAAAGGTCGACCACTAACAGTATGATAATATACATATATCTAATGAGTGAGACCTCCCCTGTCTGAGAGTTCAAAGGTCGACCAACTAACAGTATGATAATATACATATGATCTAATGAGTGAGACCTCCCCTGTCTGAGAGTTCAAAGGTCGACCAACTAACAGTATGATAATATACATATGATCTAATGAGTGAGACCTCCCCTGTCTGAGAGTTCAAAGGTCGACCACTAACAGTATGATTATATACATATGATCTAATGAGTGAGACCTCCCCTGTCTGAGAGTTCAAAGGTCGACCACTAACAGTATGATAATATACATATATCTAATGAGTGAGACCTCCCCTGTCTGAGAGTTCAAAGGTCGACCACTAACAGTATGATAATATACATATATCTAATGAGTGAGACCTCCCCTGTCTGAGAGTTCAAAGGTCGACCACTAACAGTATGATAATATACATATGATCTAATGAGTGAGACCTCCCCTGTCTGAGAGTTCAAAGGTCGACCACTAACAGTATGATAATATACATATATCTAATGAGTGAGACCTCCCCTGTCTGAGAGTTCAAAGGTCGACCACTAACAGTATGATAATATACATATATCTAATGAGTGAGACCTCCCCTGTCTGAGAGTTCAAAGGTCGACCACTAACAGTATGATAATATACATATATCTAATGAGTGAGACCTCCCCTGTCTGAGAGTTCAAAGGTCGACCACTAACAGTATGATAATATACATATATCTAATGAGTGAGACCTCCCCTGTCTGAGAGTTCAAAGGTCGACCACTAACAGTATGATAATATACATATATCTAATGAGTGAGACCTCCCCTGTCTGAGAGTTCAAAGGTCGACCACTAACAGTATGATAATATACATATATCTAATGAGTGAGACCTCCCCTGTCTGAGAGTTCAAAGGTCGACCACTAACAGTATGATAATATACATATATCTAATGAGTGAGACCTCCCCTGTCTGAGAGTTCAAAGGTCGACCACTAACAGTATGATAATATACATATATCTAATGAGTGAGACCTCCCCTGTCTGAGAGTTCAAAGGTCGACCACTAGCAGTATGATAATATACATATATCTAATGAGTGAGACCTCCCCTGTCTGAGAGTTCAAAGGTCGACCACTAGCAGTATGATAATATACATATATCTAATGAGCGAGACCTCCCCTGTCTGAGAGTTCAAAGGTCGACCACTAACAGTATGATAATATACATATATCTAATGAGCGAGACCTCCCCTGTCTGAGAGTTCAAAGGTCGACCACTAACAGTATGATAATATACATATATCTAATGAGTGAGACCTCCCCTGTCTGAGAGTTCAAAGGTCGACCACTAACAGTATGATAATATACATATATCTAATGAGCGAGACCTCCCCTGTCTGAGAGTTCAAAGGTCAACCACTAACAGTATGATAATATACATATATCTAATGAGTGAGACCTCCCCTGTCTCAGAGTTCAAAGGTCGACCACTAACAGTATGATAATATACATATATCTAATGAGTGAGACCTCCCCTGTCTGAGAGTTCAAAGGTCGACCACTAACAGTATGATACTATACATATATCTAATGAGTGAGACCTCCGGATCCCCTGTCTGAGAGTTCAAAGGTCGACCACTAACAGTATGATAATATACATATATCTAATGAGTGAGACCTCCCCTGTCTGAGAGTTCAAAGGTCGACCACTAGCAGTATGATAATATACATATATCTAATGAGCGAGACCTCCCCTGTCTGAGAGTTCAAAGGTCGACCACTAACAGTATGATAATATACATATATCTAATGAGCGAGACCTCCCCTGTCTGAGAGTTCAAAGGTCGACCACTAACAGTATGATAATATACATATATCTAATGAGTGAGACCTCCCCTGTCTGAGAGTTCAAAGGTCGACCACTAACAGTATGATAATATACATATATCTAATGAGCGAGACCTCCCCTGTCTGAGAGTTCAAAGGTCAACCACTAACAGTATGATAATATACATATATCTAATGAGTGAGACCTCCCCTGTCTGAGAGTTCAAAGGTCGACCACTAACAGTATGATAATATACATATATCTAATGAGTGAGACCTCCCCTGTCTGAGAGTTCAAAGGTCGACCACTAACAGTATGATACTATACATATATCTAATGAGTGAGACCTCCGGATCCCCTGTCTGAGAGTTCAAAGGTCGACCACTAACAGTATGATAATATACATATATCTAATGAGTGAGACCTCTCCTGTCTGAGAGTTCAGAGATTCACCTTACGGTATGATATTTAATGCATGCATTTACCCACACTTTGACATAAGTGCAGTGTTCCAGGCCCTGGTTTCATCAACGTTCCTTAACTTAAGGAAACTCCTTAGATTAAACATCTCCATAAGAATGCATTACAGAGTTTAAGGGGAAAATCCTTAGTTAAGGAACTTTCCTTAAATTCTGTAATGCTTTCCTATGGAGATTATTAAGTTGAGGAGTTTCCTTAAGTTAAGGAACGTTGATGAAACCAGGGCCAGGTATGTTTATGTTAAAGAAGAAAGTGCCCTTTTACATGCAGTTGTTACAGGTCAAAATGATCTTATATTCTAGGTCCTGAAGATTTGTTTATTATTCCAAGCACACAAGGAACAGAAAAAACCTGTAAAGTGAAATAAAGATATACTTACATTATACTTTATTTTCTACAAACAAATATGCATTCAGTATATATATTTATTATTCAACAAAGAAAATTTCATCAAAATTCATCCATGAATGAAGTAAGGATAATTGAAATATTTCTTTTTTCACATAGATGTGCCAGACATTATTCCATTACCGCCAGATCAAGGGCCTCCCATTCTGCCACCAGGACAAGACAGGTAAGTCAAATACAAGCCAAGGGGACATAACTCTTACCACAACCAGGACCAGAAATGATGTATAACAGGTGAGTCAAAAAATACAAGTCAGGGGAGGTTACTCTTACCAAGACCAGAAATGATATATGGCCTCAGACCACAATAAAACGAATAAATACGAATGTAGTGCATAAGGACATTTCATGTGGGTTACAAAATAATTTTTCCTGTCTTATTTATGACAGATATCATATGTACAGTTTTTTTGCATAGACTTGTTCAACAATATCTATTCTAGAGGTTAAATTTTGTTTGACACACTTATCAAGTTTATTTTAGCAACAGGACACAATGAGTGATGAGGCTTGCGCATTGATATTTTGTGATTTTTAGTATTTTCCCCTAAAACTGAAGGGTAGTGACATTCAAATGAAATTATCTTTCTTAAATGCAACACATGAGGTACTTTCCAGCTCACTGTAGGTTAAGCTAGCTTGAATAGATCTACAATAAAAAATAAGTACCACATCCTTTGCAAAGTTTTAATTTTTTATTTTTTCCTTTGTTAGTAACATATAGTAGAATTAATTGTGCTCTGAGGCCGTATAGCAGTTAAGTCAAATGTAAGGCAGGGGAGGTTACTCTTACCACAACCAAAACCAAAAATTATGTGTATCAGGTAAGTTAAATACAACTCAGGGGGCGGCAACTCTTACCACAACCAGGACCAGAAATGATGTGTAACAGGTACGTCAATTCAAATCAGGGGGAGGTAACTCCTACCACAACCAGGACCAGATATGTTGTGTAACAGGTAAGTCAAATAAAAGTCAGGGGAGGTTACTCTTACCAGGACCAGAAATGATGTATAGCAGGTAAGTCAAATACAAGTCAGGGGGAGGAAACTCTTATCATAACCAAATTTAAACCAAAAATGGTGTGTAACAGGTAAGTCAAATACAAGTCAAGGGGGGTAACTCCGTATTACCCCAACCAGGACCAGAAATAATGTATAACAGGTAGGCCTAAATCAAATACAAGTCAGGGGGTGGCAACTCTTACCACAACCAGGACCAGAAATGATGTGTAACAGGTAAGTCAAACTCAAATCAGGGGAGGTTACTCTTACCACAACCAGGACCAGAAATAATGTATAAAAGGTAAGTCAAATACAGGTCAGGGGGAGGTAACTCTTACCAAAACCAGGACCAGAAATAATGTATAACAGGTAAGTCAAATACAGGTCAGGGGGAGGTAACTCTTACCACAACCAGGACCAGAAATGATGTTTAAGAGGTAAGCCAGACTCAAGTCAGGGGAGATTACTCTTACCAGGACCAGAAATGATGAAAAACAGGTAAGCCAGACTCAAGTCAGGGGGAGGTAATCCTTACTACAACCAAGACCAGAAATGATGTGTAACTGGTACGTCAAATTCAAATCAGGGGGAGGTAACTCCTACCACAACCAGGACCAGATATTTTGTGTAACAGGTAAGGCAATCTCAAGTCGGTTGGAGATTACTCTTACCACAACCAGGACCAGAAATGTTGTGTAAGGCAATCTCAATTCAGGGGGAGGTAACTCTTACCCCAACCAGGACCAGAAATGATGTGTAACATTATTATTTAAGTCAAATACAAGTCACAGGGAGGTAACTCTATAACCACAATGATGACCAGAATGAAAATAGTAATACACCAAAGAAGAGAATGTATATTGTTCTTTTTTTTAATTTTTGTTTATTGATTACAAGGTAATTTCTTATTTACATATATTTTTCTTATCATAAACACTTACAGTATTTTCTCTTACTTTGCTAAAGATAGATTTTGATTTAATATTAGAGATCAAGATGGAGGCCAAGAGGAACCTGTTGTGAACAGAAGTGATCTGGAGGCTTCTGAATACAAGACGTGTGCCCAGCCTGGCTACGCTGTAGTTATCAACAACAAGATATTTAATGGACAGAATTTAGAAGACCGGATAGGGACTGATAGGGATGCGTCTAACTTACTGAATAGGTTTATTGAGCTTGGGTACCACTTCAAACATTTAGTTAACCTGACCAAAGAGGAACTGCTGACCGAGTTAAGAACTGGTGAGTTTGTTGATTTTACATGTGGTGTGTGCACCCTTAACTCTAATGATTTTACATGTGGTGTGTGCACCCTTAACTCTAATGATTTTACATGTGGTGTGTGCACCCTTAACTCTAATGATTTTACATGTGGTGTGTGCACCCTTAACTCTAATGATTTACATGTGGTGTGTGCACCCTTAACTCTAATGATTTACATGTGGTGTGTGCACCCTTAACTCTAATGATTTTACATGTGGTGTGTGCACCCTTAACTCTAATGATTTACATGTGGTGTGTGCACCCTTAACTCTAATGATTATACATGTGGTGTGTGCACCCTTAACTCTAATGCTTTTACATGTGGTGTGTGCACCCTTAACTCTAATGATTTACATGTGGTGTGTGCACCCTTAACTCTAATGTTTTTATACAATATTGTCCCCTGTACCTTAGGTTACCTAACGGTATAAAGCTATTAAATCATCTTATATTAAGGATCATTAGTACAGTGTTACAGCTAGAAAATGCAGGTGGAGGGCAGATTACAAAGCCATTGTTATCGTAAGTTAATTATCCTCTTCAAGTTGCTGGGTTCCTTAAATAGAATTCAATAGCTAGTCTGTCCATACATATGTGATACAGTGCACTCCTCTTTATATCATGTTGCATTTGTCAGACAAAAACATGATATTAACAAAAATGTGACATTAAGAGACACATGTTTTTCCACTAAATCTAATGCATTTCCAAACTCCATAACTAAAAGTAAGCTATTCAATGTATATATGAAGATGTTTCAATATAAATAGATAACATTATTTCAATTAAAAAACATTTCTGGGGTTATTTTTTATGCAACATTTTGTACAAGTTGTATCTGAAAACAATGGAAATGACATCATTTTCTGGATATTTTATGTGATTGATTAAAAAAATATGATATTAAGAGGAATTCACCTCAAAATACATGATATTAATCAAATACAATTACATAGATTATATAGAGAGAGAAATGGTGCTTGGGAAAAACATGATAGAGGAATGTGATATTAACAGGGGTGATATTAAGTGGAGTCCACTGTATTTTCATTGAAATCAGGGTTTGAATTTAACACTTGCGCACTTGCCAAATGGAAGTTGGTTGGTAGAAAATTATCGTACTTGCCTCATTCGGTGAGTGGGTTTAATGACTGTTGAAAGGTGTAATATTATTCCAATCTGTCAGAAAACTTCGTCCAAAGTATAAGAAGAATCGTGCCATGTCTTGTGGACACTTGTTTAAATTGTAAATTAGACTGATTCAGAATGCATCACAGTGCTTAATCATTATCCACCCGAAAATTGCAACAAGTTTCTAATTTGGGGAGTTAAAATTGACCCACTTGCCATAAAATGTGAGTTGCTAAACAAGTTAACTTCTTCCCCTGGGACATGTCAAAGTAACTGTAAATTTTCATGAAATGCATGCTCGTTTTCGACAGGCCTATCATTAATTTCCATTTGATAATTCATTAATTGAATTCTTATTGTCCTACAGTGTATTTAAGACGACATTTTGTTACCACAGGTGCTTTGTTAAGACTGACCGGTCTGTTGTTATCAATTCTCTGGGGTGAAGTTTAGCGAGGTGTGAACAAAGTTACCTTGAGTGGACAGGTAATCACCTCAGGCGATGCCAAATGATATCCTGTCACGACAGACGATATTGTAATGAGTGGGGTCTTACCCGACACAATATTATAATAACTGATATCATAATAAGTGGGTTCCACTGTATATATAAGAGTAGGATAAATAATGAATAGAGAGGACCAGGGCATCAGGAAATATTGTAATATGGCTGGAGTCTTTGTGAGATTTCCATTGGCCAATTTCCTGTCTTCCTCACAAGGACCTGGTAGCTTACGAAGAAAAACTTTTGACTCACATTCAAGTTCACTTGGGTCAAATGTGTCAAAACCTTCAAGCAACCTAGAGACATGATATTTGGCTGGTAGCTTTCAATGAAAGTTTCATGAATGAAAATGACCTTGACAAACTGCCACGGTCAGAAGGGGTAATTTTGCCAAACCTTTAACCAAAATTTTTCTGAAATACTGAAAGGCCTACAAAAATAATATTTGGCTAGTAGCTTCTAATTGAAGAAACAGAACAAAGTTTGCAACTAAAAATGACCTTCACATAATCAAGGTCAAAGGTGACATCTATATATCTAAATCTTTTAACATGTTCTATGGAATGACTTGCAGTCATATATTTCAGTAAATATAATTCCAGGCCCATTGGACCTCTTGTACTACTGAATAAAAATGAAGATAAAACAATCATTTAATACCTTAATTACAATACTTTGAAATAAATTCCATCACCCAAATTCAGAAGAAACCTTTTGTGTGCAATCATTTTACCGGGCAATAGTTGTGACATTTAACCCATGTGTAGATATACAAAGTTGACACTGAGTTTTACAGTTACCTCAAAGGAACATTTCTTTATGACAAACCAGCTTAACATTGATTAAAGGAGTAATGTTGATTCTGTATATTATCAAATTATATAAGATATCTTACATAGCATATGAGATATCATATATATATAAGATATCTTATATATTATAAAAGATATTTCATATAATATATAAGATATCTTAATTACTAAATGAGGTATATTATATAAGTATATATAAGATATCATATATACCATGTAAGATATCTTATATCGTATTTGAGATATCTCATTTAAGTTTCTATATAAGATATATTGTATAATATATAAGATATCTCATTTAACATATAAGATATCTTATATAATTGAAATCTTGTGACTATATAAGATATCTTATATAGACTGAGATTTTGTGGTATTCGGAGCACATTAGGCCTATTGAGTCTCGCCTCTGTCATGGCCTCGTTTTTTTCATTTTTTGTCAAGTTTGTTTTAAGCTATTATAGCAATGTTCAACTGAATGTTTTTGATAGTCAATGGTGAAAGGACCATCGAGCGTGTTTCGCTTTGCAAGTCTCATAGTGGACTAGATGTAAGGGTGGTTGAAGTGACATATTGTAAAGATTGTAATATTTGTAGTTTGATAAGTGACCTTTTAATATGAATTGAACTGAATATTTAATAAGGTCGGACCAATTAATATTATGCTTCTTTCAGGTGAGCATTGAAAAAGCCTTGCAAGGTCTGCATAAACATTTGCCTACAAACACTATATTTAACAGCAGACAACTGGAACAGCCCTACTACTGTCCCTCAAGAGATTCCGGGCGGGGAGCTTCATTTCAACATTTTGTTAAAGTCTCATTCCTATATAAGATATTTTATATAGTACAAGATTTTGATTATGTAAGATATCTTATATTTTCTTCCTCTTCTGCCTCTGTTTAATTTAAAACTTTTCACATCAAAATCTTGATATCTCTTAAATGTTTCATTAGTTAAAATCATTTTATTTCTAGTTGCGAGGATAGACCACACAGAACATTCGGCCTTTTTCTGTGCCATTTTGACACATGGCAACAAAGATGGCTTATGGGCAACAGATGAGCAGATGAAACTGTCGGACCTGGCCGACATTTTTGATGCTGAGAACTGTCCTACCCTTCTGAATAAACCCAAGGTCTTCATCGTACAGGTAGATTTTCAACATTTCTATAGATCAAAATTGTGATCTTATTAATCATAATGATAGAAACATCCCTCGTTGTTTACCAAATGTAGTGATTATACATTCCTAGTCCCCACAGGCGGTGCCAGGCGGTGATCAACAGCTTTTCTCTATGGACTGGTCAGGGCCGTTTAGCTTACTTGACCCAAAACAAATAGCAATCATATATCATTGTGTTGTTGACATTCATAAACTTATTATGATAAGATAAGAAAATTACAGTGTTGTAAAATCATGTGTTAATTGTTGTACATGTTTAGGCATGTCGGGGAGATGAGGAAGGCAAGCCCGTAGTGATACGGGTACTCAATGACAACGTGGTGGCCGACACAAGGCCAGTCGATCCAGAAGATATGGAGGTAACCCAGGACCATCCTGAGCATGCTGAGCCTACCTCTGTCGACATCCTCACAATACCGGCCAATATGGACTTCCTCATTATCCATGCTACTGTAGCAGGTAACTACCTCAACCCTGAATAGAATGACTTTACTGTATAGCAGGTACCCGGTATTTAATAAAAAGTAATTTCACCCAGTGTTAATTTCACCCAATGTTAATTTCACTCAGTATTTATTTCACCCAATGTTAATTTCACTCAGTATTTATTTCACCCAATGTTAATTTCACCTAGTGTTTATTTCACTCAGTGCTACTTTCACCCTGTGTTAATTTCACTCAGTATTTATTTCACCCAATGTTAATTTCACCCTGTGTTTATTTCACTCAGTGCTACTTTCACCCTGTGTTAATTTCACCCAATGTTAATTTCACCCAGTGTTATTTTCACCCAATGTTAATTTCACTCAGTATTTATTTCACCCAATGTTAATTTCACCTAGTGTTTATTTCACTCAGTGCTACTTTCACCCTGTTTTTATCTCACCCTTTAGATTTCCTGACTTATGTAGAGTACTAGTATGGTATGTTTTGATATAAACAGATTTTGGTGTGATTAATCGATGTACAAAAGAAGTTATCAATGTGTTTGTCAGGTGTGTAATAATATTTATATTGCTTTAGGTACAAAAGCATGGAGGAATACGGAGCGTGGGACACCATTCATCGGCAAATTTTGTGATGAACTGGAAACCTTGCTCAACCAAGAAAGGCAAGAGGATATTTACATATTGCTTAATCGTGTGAATCGCGAAGTTGCATTTAAGTTCCAGGCCCAAGGGGGCGGTAAACAGATGCCTTGCTTTCTTTCAACGTTAACCAAAACTTTCCGATTGAAGGCTCCGCAGTAAACATGAGTAAGGCAGCAGCAGACAAACCATTCAAGATGTGGCTGTACTTGTCACCCTGTACATCCTATATCCTTAGGGCTGTAAAATGAAACAAAGATGATTGTTTTTCTGTCCTGCCATAAAATGGGGGCTGGGGGCACGCAAAGTAAGTCATTTCATAAAATATATCATATAAAATATAGAAACTTGGTTTTGGCAGCATATTTCAATATAACTAGTATTATGGAAAAGCTTAATTACCATCTGCTATCAGGAAGTCAAGAAATTAAGAAGGATATAAAAGGCCTTTTTTATTTATCTATTACAAATAAAACTACTATTCATGTAATCCAAAGGACTTACAAATTACAAGGGATGCTCAATAAATCTATATTATGATAATTATAACGACCCTTGCATGCTAACAACCGGTGAACAAGCATGATTATAATAAGTTGAAATAAATAGTTTCATAGTCGTCGTAAAATGTTGTAAAAAGCCTGCTTTTATACATTCAAAATGATCTATTTTGATACTTCAGTTGACACTAAATAATGAGACACTATTTATTAGCATCGAAGAACTACATAAGTGAGATTATGTCTTTTTTTCTATATGGAAATTTATATTTGATTATTTGCATGAGGCTTACTTTGTAAAGGTTTGATGGCTTGTTAATTAAAGTTTAGAGACAAGAAAATCTATCATCTTTGGCTTAAAATTTGGCTTGCCATTAAGTTTCTAAACGTTTCTCGGGCGGTATAATATATTATTAAATTGTATATTATTAAGCATATAGAAAAGTTGAGTGGCAAATGTTTATATATCAATATTCATTTTAATTAGCGTAATGCATTACTTTTTATTATTTGCATCTTTCAATAACGTGTCTAATAAGTCAATATGGCTGGACACTTATTTTATAACAATATGTATAGTAATATGTTATTATGATTTTATGTGAAATATGCGTTTGACACGAAAATGAAATATTTGAATTTGAACTAAGTATATATTTTCAGGTATCATGTTATCTGTTAATCCATGTATATTATGTTTTGTATGTTATAGAGGGCCATATGGAAGATTACATGTAGCACATGCTAAATATGTCACCATTAGAACACATAACATATAATAAAGTTTTATCATGTATTCAGGTGAACATCCCATGATAATCATATAACCCGAATTTGGTTACTCTAGTATTTATACTTCGTCAGAAACAGCCAATATACAAGAGCTTAAACTTTAATTAACGTTGATTTTTTTCAAAGTCCAGAAATTTGATATTTTTATCCCAAAAATGCAGGAATCAATGAGATATTTTGAGTGCAGTAGGCTCCACTACCCATGCTACATCATTAATTGAGGTTTTGTTGAGCTAACTTTGTCAAAAGCAGAGCTAAACACAAAACTTTAACATTGTTGACGCTGCCGTCGGAAAAGCAATGCCTATGTGCCACCTTTCCGACCTCCGCCGAAGGTGACACAAGAAATGAAACACTAGGAAACTGGCTCTGGCACCAAGTCCATGCTTGAGCATGAGAATGGTTTCATGGAGACAGGCCTCTAAAGTGTGGAAACAATCTACTAAGCTCTATGGACATGCCCAGAAGTATCTTGAAATACATTTTTGAAATTATTCAAGATTTTATTTGTTGAGAAAATATCACTAGTTTGTACTCATCAAATCTATAGTAAAGATGTGTCATAGCATTACAGAGGACAATATTGCCTGAGAGTAATTGATGTTTTGAATAATATTTTAACACAATAATGTACATATATTAGGTAGGATTACACTTACTTCTTTTTTTTTAAATACTGTATTGTGTTTAACATCTAAAATGGTTTTACCACGGTACGTTTTAACGTTGATCATGATGTTCATGGTGATTTTATTTTCAATTATGACAATCGTAAGCAGTTTCAATATTTATCCATGTGGTCACTTGGTGATAAAAAGGCTTTTCAGGATCATTCTGAATATTCTGGACTAGGTTTCCTTGAAAATACATGGGAAACAACATAGACAGAATCAGAGGACCAACATAAGTTTATATGTTACTTATATTGATAAGTGTATTGTACCCGTCTGTTGTTTGAATATGTTTTATAAGTGCTGAAATATGAAAGATGTATTTTGCAATTCAATTATTACTTTGTAATGTGCCATTTTTTCGAGAGTTGGTCTTGATCTTGCTTTTAGATCAGTGTTCTACACTAACACTGGCCAGAGTCTACCTAACATCCTGCCTGGTAGTGCAGTGGTGTTGTTCCGACAGACCACCTTCAAAATTAGGCAGTAATCACAAAAATCTCACTGAAGATTTGTCTTGTAACCCCCTCAAATTCATAAACCTGATTTATCAATACAAGGTCTAATTTAAAATCTGCTTTTCAAAATACAACAAAAAAAAATCCAAGGTTTTGACCTCAGATTTGCTTCTAGAAATAACAAACAATCCCTAAAACCCTTCCCTTCATTAGTCCACCTGGCGTCGCGCAGGTCTACCTCGCGGGGTCAAAAAGGGTTATTTAGCTATATTGTTTAGGCGACTTCTTCTCCATAACCACTGATTGGAAATCAGCCTTATTTGGCAGAAAGTATCCCTAGGTGCTCAGGATTCAAAATTGTACTAATGGTGGGACTGACCCCTAGGGGGCTGAGGGGCGGGGCCAAACATGGTTATTTAGCTATATTGTTTAGGCGACTTCTCCTCCATAACCACTGATTGGAAATCAGCCTTACTTGGCAGGAAGCATCCCTAGCTGCTCAGGATTCAAAATTGTACTAATGGTGGGACTGATCCCCTAGGGGGCTGAGGGGCGAGCGTAAAAAAAAGGTTATTTAGCTATATTGGTTTAAGCGACTTCTTCTCTGAAACCAAACAATGGATACCAAATATATATCACTTGTTGCTTTCCTAGGTAGCCTGGATTCAAAAATGTACTCAAGGTTTGGCTGAGCCCCAAGAGGGCTGAGGGGCGGGGCCAAAAGGGTATAAATTTGATCATATTGGTTTCATTAGCAAATTTTTCTTCAGAACTATGCACTGGATATCAATCATAATTGGTTGGAAACATTCAGGAGAGGCAGGGGTTCAAAAATTTTACAGATTTAGGGGATGAACCCCCCTCCCCCTTCCTGGGGGCTGTGGAGTGGGGCCAAAACTATTTTTTAACTTAGATTAACAACATAATACATGTATACCATTCAGCTGAGTATAAAGAGACGAACACAATCATGGTGCTATGATTGTTCCAGGGGTGTTCCCTACCCTTGCAGAATCAACACCTGAGATGTAACTTTTAAACGGTTTAGATCCCCATCCCAAAACTATATGCGGTATACAATTGCTGAACATGAAGAGACAATCAAAATCATGATTTTAGATTTGAACCCAGGGTCTACCACGCCTTTGCAGACTTAACATTTAAGTCATAACTTTAAAGCAATTGAGATCCCCACTTCAAAACTATCGATATACAATTGCTGGGCATGAAGAGACAGCCACAGTCAGGCTTTTAGATATGTTCCCCAGGGTCTGCCATGCCCTTGCAGACTTAATTAAACCCTGTGTAATAACTTTGAAATGGTTGAGATCCCCATCCCAAAACTATATTTGCAGTTCCTGGGCATAAAGAGACAAACATAATCAAAATATTAGCATTAATGTCAGGGTCTAGTCACATGCCTAGGGACCTAATTTCTTACTTGAACTTGAAAACAGTTGAGATACTCACCAATTTACCAAACTTTTAATTTATACAGATATGCGTCAAGGATAGGTCTTTTTACCACAATTACCTAGATACTAATGTATCCAGGTGAGCGATACAGAACCTCTGGGCTTCTTGTTTCTGTAGATGGTCCTGCTGTCTACCAGGTCAAAAACGTTAGTGTAGAACACTGTAGAAATATTTATACTCGCCAATTTACCAAACTTTTAATTTATACAGATATGCGTCAAGGATAGGTCTTTTTACCACAATTACCTAGATACTAATGTATCCAGGTGAGCGATACAGAACCTCTGGGCTTCTTGTTTCTGTAGATGGTCCTGCTGTCTACCAGGTCAAAAACGTTAGTGTAGAACACTGTAGAAATATTTCTATGTGGAGTAAATTATAAATGGAGGGGACCTTTAGGTTTGTACTCCATCTGTTTATCTTGTAGATCTCCTATACACTACCGGTGAGGATTATAAATCGCACTGCAATACTAAAATATAAATTCTATGCCAGCACATTTGATTTGTAGAATGTTTACCGGTATATACATTGATGTACATGTTCATACACAAATTCTGTTGTACATATTGCTTTGATATGAAATTTAATATTCTAATATCATAAACCTAGCAGCTTTGTTGAGAGTATGAGTGGGTGTAGAAAAGGAAGGACTTGAAAGTCTTGTAGAATATTACAAAACTTTTGGTTTAGAAAAGCAGCTGTTTCATCCCAAGTCAGTTTCATGATGTGAGGAGACTTTTGAGAAGGCAATTTTACGTTTTGTATCAGCACAATAATATCTTAAAAAATAAATTGTATTTTTGTTCAATTGTTGCCTTGTATGTTACTTTCAACAATGCAGTGAAAATATGAACAAGAGGTCCATGGGCCTTTACGGTCACCTGAATTTTGATGTACTATAGTACCAATAACTTTTGTTGTTGTGTCCTTACACTGAAACTATCATTAACTTAAACCCGAGTTTGAGAAAGTACACTGATAGGTTAGAGCAAGGGTCCTGTTTATAAGTCTATATATCTCCAAAAATCATCAACCTTTGAGCTTTGAACAATCAAACTACCAGTAAGTGACTTTGATTTGTGTTAAAAAATGGTTTCTTTGACCTTTGAATCAGTGCCCTTGATCTCTTTAACCTTGATATTTGGTCAGTTGACTCCTTGTTTTAATTCTGATCAATTTTAATCAAAATGTCATAACAAAATGTTTATCAGTGAAAAACTACAATATTTGACCTTGACTTTTGGTCAGTTGAATCCTTGTTTCAAATGCTTTTGGGGTGGGCCTGAGTAAAATTTCTCTCAAATATCAAATTGTCATCTCTTGGTTATAATTCCAACTAAAAATAAACTAAATATACCCCAAAGTGTCATGTTCCTATTTTAACTATAGTTAACTTCACTCCTCCCAGGGGGAACCTGAAGTTGGGGGGGGGGCATGAAATTCACAATTTTGATAAAGCACCCTACTAAGACCTTTCCATTTATGAAGAGTATTTGATTCCAGCATATCAGGGTCTTAAGGAGAAGATTGTTGAAGATTTAACTAATTTGACCCCCTTTTAGCCCCTCTCTAAGGCCCCTAGGGAGTTAGGACCATGTTATTCACAATTTTGGTGCATTTTCGGCCTGGGACGGTTCCTGCCAAATTTCATTCAAATTCGTTTAGGAGTTTTTGAGAAGAAGTTGAAAATGTAAATTGTTTACGGATGGGCGAAAGACGAATAGAATAGGTCACTTGAGACTTGGTCTCAGGTGACTAAAAACACTGATTTTTAAACATTTTACTGAGTGGTTAAGGAATTTGTACAATCTCTAGCCCTCCACTGTATTCACAGGTTCAAGGCCAACTGTACTTGACAGTCGCCAGATACTGGCCCCAGATGAGTAGGTTTTCTTCATGTACTTCAGTTTTCTTCAACCATTAAAACCCAGGAAGTCCTTATTAATAAAATGTCCATAGCTGTTAATCGGATTTAAAACACAAATCAACCTGCTGCAAACTGTTGAAGACTGGTATTTATCTAGATGACAATGTTCCTGTATGACCCAGTGTTTATAGAAGTAAGCACATGTGCTTGTTTACAGAGTGAAGTATTAGAGAAGGGACTAAAACCACAAGTAAACAACCCTACAGATCCATACACAACCCTACAGATCCATAGACAACCCTACAGATCCATAGACAACCCTACAGATCCATAGACATCCCTACAGATCCATAGACAACCCTACATATCCATAAACAACCCTACAGATCCATAGACAACCCTACATATCCATAAACAACCCTACAGATCCATAGACAACCCTACAGATCCAGACAACCCTACAGATCCATACACAACCCTACAGACCCATAAAAAATAACTAAATAACCCACATATCAATAAGTTTTATCTTGTTTAATTTTAAATGAAATTTGTCAATTTGCATACAATAAAATTGTTATGTACATGATTAAAACATTTCTGGTTTTTTAAAAGATTGTCTTTTGAAAAATAAAAATCCTTTGCTTGGCACTTTGTGTTAAACATTAAGATCACGTAAGGGTCCAACACTCTTCCGTCGCTCATCAAACAGAATGGAGCGCCTCTTCATCTTCTTTGTTCTGCCTGGTATGATCTGTGTGAGCAGAAAAAATGAATTCAAAATACATAAAAACTAATTTAGTCGATTCATGTCAGTTTTAAGTAGCAGACAAATAATTTTGAATACATAAGACATACCTAACAGTGAAATCTATCAAATTCCTGGCAATATGTATGAATTACTTCATTGCTGTTCAACAGTACTCAAATTGACAAAGATACTGTCTACATATTGACTAATCTGATTAAAATACAGATCCTTGTTCTTGCTCCGTTTTACAAAGATCTGACAACATCCCATAAGAGGTCGCGTTCAGATGACCTTTGTCGCTTCTTTACTAAAAATAATTTTGCGATTGACCTGTCATCTTGCAGCGAGCCATTTCGTCACACTATTCCACATGAATTTTTTGGTGACGAAATAACTTAACAAACAAATGCGATTATGCAAGCTTTGTCGCCTCGAAATTTCACTGTCAAGATTCTGACAGTAGTAATTTGATTGGCTAATGCAAAAGGTCATCGGGACATGACCCCCTATGGGATTTTCTCAGATCTTAACGCGGCAGAGAAAAGTTTACGGAACGGCGCAGAGTTCAAGATATGATTTTAATCAGATTGCATATTGACAAACATCTTTCTAACATTTGTGATAATATATTCAACACATTAGTTCAAATGTATTCCATGTGCGGTAGCACTTTTCAGGATATGTTTTAACGGAACTATGATGCATACCATCAAAAAGTTTAAAAGATGCAATTCCATCCCTAACATTTATTTTTTGGTTTGGTAGCTAAAAGTTATATTTCATCAGCAACATACTGTGAGCACTTCCTATTAATTATTATGAGAAAAAGTTGTCTGAAAAATCAACTTCTGGTTTTCGGTAGGGGTCAAAGAAAAGTGCTACCATGGGTAGCAAACTTTAAAAAGATAATCTGACAGGTTATTGGCTATCACTGGTAGGAGGGAAGTAATTTGTAAACTAGAAATATCTTCGAGACAAAAACAACCCCTTCCCCATATGAAATTAGTTCCTCATGCTTATTACATATGCAAAGTTTGATGACTATCAGATCATTAGTTATTTAAATAAGCTGGTTACATTACCATGGGATTGGACGGGACGGACGGACATGGGTAAACATTATATGCCCCCCATTTCATGATGGGGGCATAATTATGTAAGAGTTACCTCCTTTATACCAGCTGTAAGCACTGGTAGATTGCATCCTTATCTTTATAAATGGAAAAGAGTATGAGGTTTGTAACGAAAGACCAAATCTGCCATAGCTGTGAAAAGCCCGTGAAATTGTTGACAATTTCTGGTTTAAAACTAAATCCGTTTCCAGTGTGACGGATACTCACGTGTGGACTGTTTTCTACGTCAGAGAAGCTGAAGTCGTGGTTGTCATTTTCCTTGTCAGTATCTGGGCTGTAAGTCATCTGCTGGGCAAATTTCTTCTTGAGAGCTTGAGCAATGAGGGCAGCAGGGTCGGACCGGTCACACTCGCGATCTGGATGTCTCGCTTTCAAGGGAGTACCACCGGGAGATCTAGGTAACCATGGGGACATACAGTTATACAGCATTAATGTAAACATGGGGACAAGTTATACAGCATTAATATAAACATGGGGACAAGTTATACAGCATTAATATAAACAGTTATCCATACTAGGCACTCAAACTTTTAACTAGAACCTGCATACATAATCAGGGCTCACATTAACAATAGCCAAGTGCTCATAAATAGAGGTTATACAACTAGTCCTTCTTGGATATGGTATTTATTTCACTTGAATTTGTTAATTTTCAAAAACTTTTCAAATGTTACAAATGACACGAGCTGTTGTTAAGAAAGGTTCATACCTTTGTATAGATCGTAGTTTGACGGAGCCTAACCCTTTGAGGATGTCAGTGAGGGCCCCAGTACATGTATTCTCTGTCTCTCTGCTATTCCTTTGCTGTATAATGCATAAGATTAAAATTTAAGAAATTTGACAACAAACTTGACTTCAAACCCACTTCATAAACAATTCAACCCACACCCGTACTATAATGACAAAATATCTCATTCTTTATCATGTTATATATACTTCATAATCACTTGGAACTACAGTCACCCAAGTGCTACTTGTAAACAACTACAGTCACCCAAGTGTTACTGGCAAAGAACTACAGTCGCCCAAGTGTTACTGGCAAACAACTACAGTCACCCAAGTGTTGCTGGCAAACAACTACAGTCGCCCAAGTGTTACTGGCAAACAACTACAGGTAAAGAATATTGGTTACTAACTGTCCCCGTGTTACAGGCAGGGTGAATATTGGTTACTAACTGTCCCCCTGTTACAGGTAGGGTGAATATTGGTTACTAACTGTCCCTGTGTTACAGGTGTCCCTGTGTTACAGGTAGAGTGAATATTGGTTACTAACTGTCCCCCTGTTACAGGTAGGGTGAATATTGGTTACTAACTGTCCCAGGTAGAGTGAATATTGGTTAATAACTGTCCCCGTGTTACAGGTAGAGTAATATTGGTTACGTACTGTCCCCGTGTTACAGGTAGAGTGAATATTGGTTACTAACTGTCCCTGTGTTACATGTAGGGTGAATATTGGTTAATAACTGTCCCCGTGTTACAGGCATGGTGAATAGTGGTTACTAACTGTCCCCCTGTTACAGGTAGAGTGAATATTGGTTACTAACTGTCCCTGTGTTACAGGCAGGGTGAATATTGGTTACTAACTGTCCCCGTGTTACAGGCAGGGTGAATATTGGTTACTAACTGTCCCCCTGTTACAGGTAGGGTGAATATTGGTTACTAACTGTCCCCGTGTTACAGGCAGGGTGAATATTGGTTACTAACTGTCCCCATGTTACAGGCAGGGTGAATATTGGTTAATAACTGTCCCCGTGTTACAGGCAGGGTGAATATTGGTTACTAACTTTCCCTGTGTTACAGGTAGGGTGAATATTGGTTACTAACTGTCCCCATGTTACAGGCAGGGTGAATATTGGTTACTAACTGTCCCCGTGTTACAGGTAGAGTGAATATTGGTTACTAACTGTCCCCGTGTTACAGGCAGGGTGAATATTGGTTACTAACTGTCCCCCTGTTACAGGTAGGGTGAATATTGGTTACTAACTGTCCCCGTGTTACAGGTAGGGTGAATATTGGTTACTAACTGTCCCCATGTTACAGGCAGGGTGAATATTGGTTACTAACTGTCCCCGTGTTACAGGTAGAGTGAATATTGGTTACTAACTGTCCCCGTGTTACAGGCAGGGTGAATATTGGTTACTAACTGTCCCCCTGTTACAGGTAGGGTGAATATTGGTTACTAACTGTCCCCGTGTTACAGGCAGGATGAATATTGGTTAATAACTGTCCCCATGTTACAGGTAGGGTGAATATTGGTTACTAACTGTCCCCGTGTTACAGGTAGGGTGAATATTGGTTACTAACTGTCCCTGTGTTACAGGTAGGGTGAATATTGGTTACTAACAGCTGGAATCTTACATTCATCTTGTCTGCTAGAACTGTTGGCTGAAGCGGTGTTGAGATGTCCTGTGGACCTTTAGACCTTGGAGTTACTGTCGCTGCAGGTGGAGGGGGTGGCATGGGCACACCACAATGGACTGGGGGCGGAGGGAGACATTCAGTAAGGGAGTCGGGAGGTAGGGGCTCATATAAAGAAGGAGGGGGAGGAGGAAGTGGGGGAGTAAACATGTCCAATAATTCTGCTGAAGGCATGGAAGTGGCTGGAGCACTATCTTCTGTTGGTGTTGCACAGATACTGGAGGACACTGCTGTAAACAATACAGAAAACAAATTAATCATTATACACACAAATCCTGCTATAAACATCTGACATATCATTTCTTGACTAAAATATCACTATCTGGTCATAATTATCATTTCTTCATTAAAATTATCTGACTTATCAATTCTTAACTAGAACTATCTGGTCATATCAATTCTTAAATGGAATCATTTGGTCATATCATTTCTTAACTAGAAATATCTGGTCATATCATTTCTTAACTAGAATTATCTGACATATCATTTCTTAACTAGAATTATCTGGTCATATCATTTCTTAACTAGAATTATCTGGTCATATCATTTCTTAACTAGAATTATCTGGTCATATCATTTCTTACCTAGAATTATCTGACATATCATTTCTTACCTAGAATTATCTGACATATCATTTCTTAACTAGAATTATCTGGTCATATCATTTCTTAACTAGAATTATCTGGTCATATCATTTCTTAACTAGAATTATCTGACATATCATTTCTTAACTAGAATTATCTGACATATCATTTCTTACCTAGAATTATCTGGTCATATCATTTCTTAACTAAATTATCTGGTCATATCATTTCTTAACTAGAATTATCTGGTCATATCATTTCTTAACTAGAATTATCTGACATATCATTTCTTAACTAGAATTATCTGGTCATATCATTTCTTAACTAGATTATCTGGTCATATCATTTCATACCTGGAATTATCTGGTCATATCATTTCTTACCTAGAATTATCTGACATATCATTTCTTAACTAGAATTATCTGGTCATATCATTTCTTAACTAGAATTATCTGGTCATATCATTTCTTACCTAGAATTATCTGACATATCATTTCTTAACTAGAATTATCTGGTCATATCATTTCTTACCTAGAATTATCTGGTCATATCATTTCTTACCTAGAATTATCTGGTCATATCATTTCTTACCTAGAATTATCTGGTCATATCATTTCTTAACTAGAATTATCTGGTCATATCATTTCTTACCTAGAATTATCTGGTCATATCATTTCTTAACTAGAATTATCTGACATATCATATCATACCTATAATTATGTCAATGTGACATCCAGCCACTCAAAACCTTTTTAAGCACTCTATTTTGTTTGATTTTTTAGTCAGTGTATGTACATAAATGAAAATTACCCATGATAAAAGATGAATTACATAATAACTTTGTATGGCTGTATAATTCTTTTCATATGAAAGCACTTAAATAATAATGCAGAAAAAGCAAAACATCAATAAACTAGAAATATGTCTGGAAGACATGAAGTGCTCGCATCTCCTGAGGATTCACTTCCAGTATTCGCCGTAAATAGTGCACAGAGCACCTAAAAATTGATTTCAAAGGGGGTATTTAATAGGATAACAAAAAGAAGATACATGTATGAACAAAAAGTTGTTTCTATAAAGTCATTAATACAATGTTTTTGCCTGAGAATGGGTAGTATGATGTGCGATATTATTATTATCAGTTTCGGACAATATGGTGTATTACCGATATTTGTGGTTTTGTTCAGTAAACATGCGCATAGCAGGTATACTGAACTGTAATATGAACAAATTAAGCTTTGTCATGATTAGTAGGGGCACCTACAAAATTTCAATACATTCGTAAAAGGGATAGCCCCACTTATAGAGAAAGAGTGTTAATAACGGTGAATATAGTAGTAGATTTTGTTTTAAATTAAATTTCTTTTTTTCAAATATAAAACCTCAAGCCCCTGAATGTATCCAGTGTAAAATGTTTTATTGTAAATATACCGGGTATCTAAATGTTGTGTTTTCAAATTATTATTTTACAGATAAAAAAATGTCTGATTCATGTGAAATAATTCTAATCAGCACTGACATGACTTAGATTGAATTTATTTACATGGTAGTGATTGTAGCACAAGCATTTTAACATCATTTTGAGCATTTGATTCTTAAGTAATTCATTTTTGTCTAGAAAGTGACCGAAGCGCTTAACAATCATAACCCATACAAGCGTTGATAAGATATACCGCTTCAGCTTGTGCTGACCTACAAATTGTGTACAATAACAATAAGTGCTTGCTTGCACTTGAAAAATATTTTATTGACACTTTTAAATTTAGTAAACATTTGTCATGAATTTTCTGGCCATGGAGAAGGAATTTTTTTCTTTCAACCAATTCACAAATAAGAACATATAAACTGGTTTACAAATATACTGAGGTACCCAATACATATGATTACAAAAAAATGGCAATCTGCAGGAAATGTCAAATTGAGAAGATATACCACCCTTACAAAACCACTGATTTTGTTTATTGTAGGCTACTGAAAAAGCCAATGTTTTCGTGTGTGGAATGTTCCGCTTAGTCAGTCTCCAAATTAATCACTGTGTGGAAAGTTTCTTGTTGTCAGTCATGCTGTTATACACTGTGTACCTATAACTGTTATACACTGTGTACCTATAACTCTGTTATACATTGTGTATCTATAACTCTGTTATACATTGTGTATCTATAACTGTTATACACTGTGTACCTATAACTGTTATACACTGTGTACCTATAACTGTTATACACTGTGTACCTATAACTCTGTTATACACTGTGTACCTATAACTCTGTTATACTCTGTATACCTATAACTTTGTTATACACTGTGTACCTATAACTGTTATACACTGTGTACCTATAACTCTGTTATACACTGTGTACCTATAACTCTGTTATACACAGTGTACCTATAACTCTGTTATACACTGTGTACCTATAACACTATCTAATTTACATTTTCACTTCGCTCCATCCAATGAAACTAGTCAACTCTGATCACGTGATTTCTCCTTATAAATCGTGGCACTGCCAATCTTGGCAAAAATAATAGGTAAGGTAATTCTATAAGCTTATTTCTAATCCAAATACAGTGTACCAAGATACCTTGAGATTTATTTGCTTGTTCCTGCATCAGTACAAGCATGGCCATCTGGTTTCTCAGAGCTGTCAGCTCATCCTCCATTGCCGTGATCTTTTGGATGGCGGCTGGATCACATGAAGACACCATTGACACTGAGCTAATCATGGTGGAGTTCATCGGCGAGCGAACACCTTCGTTACGTAACATGAAATCATTATCAAAATCATCTGAAGTATCACAGTCATCAACATCATCCTTCTTTTGTGCTCTGAAAAACAATAGATGAAAGATTTAAGTTAAACAGCAGTCTTTTAGGTTAATTCAACATCTCTCGGTAATTCTGATTCAAGTTTCACACTACTGTGGTTAATGCTGATATGAAATTCAGGTAAGTTGACCTCTTAACTAGCAAATTATTAACTGTATAAAATAGACTGAGAAATTTACAGCAGTTATATTTTGATTCTGATCAACATGCTTGAAGTTCAAAAAGCAAAACAGGAAGACTTGGGCTACCTACCTCACCCTTATACAGTTGTCCCCTAAATCCTCCTCCACCCACATCAGCTCCGCCTGTGAAGATGACACAGTGCTTGTCATGGAAAACAAAGACACATCGCTTTCACAGCTGTCTTGGCGCCGTCGATGTCTCAGCATATGGCTCTGATAATAATTTGAAATCATATATCTGATTAGTGTATTTCTAACAAATCAAGAGATCACAAACAACAAGAGTAATGCAGGGTTGAACAACCAATATCTGTTCCATGCCAATCTCACATACCTGGTACTGTACTTAAAATCCATCTGATGTATCATTGCAATACATGTATAACAAGAGGTCCAATGGTCCTGCATCGCTCACCTGGTATCAATCTCTTACTTGTAACCCTAAAGTCGCCTAAAATCTATTATTGTAAAACTTTAAAAAAAAAAACATGTTTAGATTTAAACATATATTACCCCAGCCTGTGACCTTGGAAGTAAGACAAGGTCATTTTCATTCACAAAATTTGTTCAAGGTCATTTATTTTTGCACACTTTGTTGGGCTTCATCCAAGGAACCTTTCAGCCATAAATCATGCTTCTAGACATTTTGGTTAATCAGAAAAAGTCTAAAATTTTAAAGCTTTGACCCATGTGACCTTCAATATGGGTCAAAGTCATTTCTTTTCGCAGAGTTTATCAGGCTTCATCCAAGAAACCTTTTAGCCAAATATCATGCTTCAAGGCATTTTGGTAAATCAGAAGAAGTCGTTTAAGGATTTTTACAGTTTTGACCCATGTGACCTTGAATATAGGTCAAGGTCATTTCTTTTAGCAAACTTTGTCGTGTTTCGTCTAAGGAACCTTCCAGCCATATATCACGCTTCTAGGCATTTTGGGTAATCAGAAGAAGTCATTAAATGTTTTAACAGATTTGACCCCTGTGACCTTGAATACAGGTCAAGCTCATTTCTTTTAGCAAAATTTGTCTAGCTTCATCCAAGAACCTTCCAGCCATATATCACGCTTCTAGGCAATTTGGTTAATCACAAGAAGTCGTTTAAAGGTTTTTAACAAATTTGACTCCTGCGACCTTGAATATAGGTCAAGGGCATTTTATTTTTGCAATCTTTGTTTGGCTTTATCCAAGGAAACTACCAGTCAAATATAAGGTTTCTATGCCTGACGGTATTTCAGAAGAAGTCGTTTGAAGGTTTCAAAGGTTTCTGTGACCTTGAGATCAAAGTTGGGTTTTTTTTCGGAAACTTTGTTAAACTCCTTCCAAGAAAGCTACCAGCCAAGTTTCATGTCCCTAGGCCTTTCGGTATATCAGAAGAAGGCGCACAAAGGAGAACTTGACAGACGGAAGGACAACAGATGCTGCACATTCACATTTATAAGCTCACTTGGCCCTTCAGGCCAGGTGAGCTAAAAATGTATAATTCGAGTTTCTTATATACAATGTACCACTTTATCACGGCCTTAAATGTCGTCTCAAAGCTGTTCATATATTATTATATGTGGATATAGGTACTAAGTAACCAGCCAATATCATTCTCAACTCCCTGGGGAGCATACAACCAGTGCTGCTATTTTGGTGCTAACAGCTAGCATTCTACATTTCTAGCACTACCCAACCACATTCTTATTTACAGCTGATCATAAGTAGACTGGAACAAGCAGGGTAAAGTATCTTGCTCAAGGATACAACACAAGTGCAATGACCGGGACTCGATCTAGCAACCCTGTGATCACAAGTCCTACCACTAGACCCCTGTGCCACCAACAATAGAAGAATATTAAGAAACGTATTTGTACTGTATTTCTCACAAAATTGAGAACATTCCTAGAGTATTGCGAATATATGTATTTTATAACCATAAAAATAATGTATTGGCATCAAAATTGTCTCACTTTATAAAATATACATATTTCAAACCAAGAATAAGAAAACTGAAAGTGACACTTTTAGCCAATAATCAATTCAGATTACATCATTAAATCAAAACACATTCCCATTGTTTATTCATCACTAGCAGATTTTGCTATTAGACAAATTGAAGGTTTACTTTACTCTCGATGCGGTAGCAGAGTGAAAGGTCCCAGTTGATGACTACAATAGCATACTGTTGTAACAGCCTTGAAAGCTTGGCCAAGAGTCTAATACACCTGTAGTTAGATACTAATGTGGTGCCGGAATGTGGCACTCTGATGTACACACAACTACAGGGAGAAAAGAAATTAGTTTGAACAAATCTTTTTGAGAACTAAATACATTTTCCTCTCTAGTGATGTTTTGACCCCTACTTGTATATGTTTTGAATTGTTCAAACACAGAATTTGAGTACTGAAATTACATGATTATACTGATCGAGACTGGCTCTCAGCAATGTTAAGTACAGGAAAGTTGGAAACGTGTCCTAGTACTCATGATTGTTGACATCGATTTCTGTCACATTGGTCCTAGACAGTAAGATATTCTGGTCCCCATCATGTAGATAGGCCTACACTTACACCTCACAGTACACTGATCAGGAGTGCAAAATGTTTCATCACACTGATGACATGTTTGAGTCTACATGTGTATTGTCATTATAACTGCAACCTGAGAAACATGGATTGATTACTTATTTGTGTACCTATAATAATGCTGAAGTAAAATATACGGTATTTGACAATGTGGTTGATTGAACCACAGTTGAGTTTTAGCCAGTAAATAAATATATAAGGAGCCTCCTGTTTTTCTGTAATGGGCAGCAGCTCCATATATATATATATTTATCATTTACCGACAGAAACTCATGTAACTGTTGAACTAAACATACGCTTTATTTTATAATTTTTTTTTAAATTTTAATTTTGTTTGATCTGACCAAAGCTTTAACCTTTTAAACATTGACCCAGGGTCATATAAAGTCAACATGAACACATGCCAAGTACATTTGTATGTTTGTGTACATGTTGACTTTATATGACTCTGGGTCAAAAGCTGCTGATGTACAAGTCAAGATTATTTTCAGAGAATGTCCGTCCGGTGATTAAAAAAACCCAAGGAATTTTTTTACCAAGTACATCACTGTCGTCTTTCACAATGTAACTGCGTCCAGAGTATTATAATATAGATACTAAGTTCTAGCCGGTCATGCTGACAAAGTGATTGAGCAGAAGATGTCATCTAGTCAAAGTACAGTATGATAAATTTAGTATGAGAATTTGGATGAACTTCACACTTGGCCGCAGGGTTTCTATTATGTACATGCCGACGCATACGAAGCTCCACCAATGTCAAAAGCCAAGTACCGGTAAAATAGTTATTCCTGGATTTTGCTCAACTGCCCCATTCTTACCTGTATCTTCAGTCTTTTGGCTGGGTGTAATGATAAGCTGGTGCCAATGATCCTAACTAGACTGCGATGGCGAATGTCCGACCTCCAGTGGCTCCACCTGTTGGACATCCTAACACGAGGTTCTATAACTGAGCGATGCCATTTTGTCACTATTGCTCTGTGCATGTGAAATAGAGCTCGTCTTGACCGAATGTTGAGAGAACCAAGATATTCTGACTGAAAAACAGATGGAAAACATAACAATGATTTGGGGGATCTTGTTAATATTGTCATTTAGATGCACAGAATATATTAATATGACATACACTATAATATCAAAAAAATCACACTACCATATTGAAGTGATTCAGCAGTAACAGTACTATTAACTGTTATTGTATTCTAACAAATAAACACACAATTCACTTACAATTACAATAGGGGTGTACTTAATAAAATCATGTATAGGGAACCAAATGTTTCCATGTGAAATCTTGGGAGAGTGGGGATGGGTTTTTGTCAGCTGGAAAAGTCTTTGGTTAAAAGACTGAAGAAGGTATTGGCAACAGACATTACCTGTTCCTTGCCAATCTGCCATGTATAGTGTATTGGCAACAGACATTGCCTGTTCCATGTCAATCTGCCGTGTACAATGTATGGAGGCAAGTAGAAATTACATGATCTATTTGGTTTCAATTTTTATCACATTCAGTACACCTAGCTCCAGATTCATAAACATTCCTTAACCTAATAAGGAAATTGTTTCACATAAAAATCTCCATAGGAAAGTATTGTACAAAAGGGGAAAATCTTCAAGATAAGGAACTTTCCTTAAATTCTGCAATACTAGTTCACAAAACTAGGGCCTGGCTGCAGGAACATTTAAATCATGATGCATACATACAATGTACCTTATTCCTCGTAGGACTGTCCTAACACTCACGGTTGAGCTTGCTTCACTTACCCTACTTTGATTAGTAAGTTAAGCGAAGAGCAATCAGCTATTGATGTCCAACAATGACCCTAGGCCTTATTACATATATTGGATATTGGTGCTCCTGTTAACATCATGTGTATCACATTATTATTTTCAAATAAACAAGATAATTAAGAAACAACAACTAGAGTATTTACTCACCATATCATCCATGTCAATTCCAACATAGTCTAAAACGACTCTCAAGACTTCAACAAAGTCTTCTATGACATCCATTTTTTATCCAGTCAACAGCCTAGAAGAAAAAAAATACTGCATTTTCACTTTATTCAACTTTATTTCTCTGTTTTTACAGCAACTGAAAAGTTGAAAGCGAGTTATCAATGTCTTTTAATGGCCCTGATGGCAAGCTAGCACACAGACCTATTATACTAGTACTGTACATATCATATCATTTTTGATGCTTTTCTTCTACAAATTTAACAATATATGTATAGACCCAATTACATTCACTGATTCAGGAAAGATTGTCATAACAGTTAAGAATTATGATGTTTTTTTCTCCAATTAAAGTCAAAATATAAGTCTGCTTATTGTCAAATTGAAGCAAAACCCCAAGAATTGTCTTAAAAAGCTTTTTTTTTCTTGCAAATGCTTAAGTGAAACTCAAATATATCCAATGTCCCATGCCTCAATGTCCCAAATATTTTTCTTATCGCCCCAATTTATTTTTGCATTGTCTTAAATGCCATGTCTTCATGTCCCAAAATATTTTGGGCGAATGGATGGATTCGCCCCTGTGATGTTTGAGAGGGTATAATAGTCTTTTCTTGACGGACAACGTAAAACATACGACATCTTTCTTCTTTACATTTTATTCAATTCTGTACTTTATTACAAAAGAGCTCCCACCAAGGGAGTGAATATTAACAAAAAGAGTTATTTCCCCTTTGACCATTAGCTACTACAACTCTGAAGTGTCCCAGTATAACCATGTACACAACATCCGGGCCACAAATCTAAAATTTGGAATACATTGAAATTACAAATTTTATCACTGGGCACTGAGAGTTCAATATTAAATGTATATGACCAATTATGACATGGTAAAAGTAAAGTATTCCTGAATTTCATGACTGCAAAGCAAGTTATTACTGTCAGGGTAGTGGAAAACGATACAGTTAAAACTGTCTACATCTTAGCCAGGGAGATGTGCAAATCTCAAAATATTGATAGAATCATTACACAATCTTATATATAGAAACAATGAAAATACATACACACTCACTTTCAGACTAAATAAGGCTAGCCATAATAAATTTCAGAGACTAATTCATTCACAACTATCAGACATTTTCAGCAATCCATACAGAAGATTATATAACACAATTACTGGCTCCACATTAAATATACCTCAAGTGTCAAATAATGGTAATTAATACACAGGTTGCAGCAAAACTCAGTTGAATACATCATCCATTCATAACAACAATACTGTTGACTGGTATGATATAGGAATACAAAATAATATTGTAATTTTGATCATTTTTGGGGTAATAGATTAGTTCAATTAGAAAAGTAATCCATCTAAACATTTAGAATTAAAAATAAATTTCAAAGACAACAACACCAACAAATCAACCCTATATGTGATATCCAAATTAATATCCATATTCCATACAATCAATAAGTCATATTCTGGATGATCAATTAGTCATAAATCTTACAATCAATAAGCATATTCTGACCTTCTGTGACAGGGGCAATAACTCCCTGTGACAGAAGTTCATCAAGTTGGGAACGTAAAACTTCCCTCTTATCAGGTGGGAGGCGGTATGGCCTCTGATATTTTGGAACATAATCAGGTTTGAGGTGGATTTCATGCTCAACCATCGAAGTGAAACCTAGTTTTGGTTTGTCATGGGTTACAAATACATCTTGTTTATCATACAAACACTGTTTTAGCTGATCTGTTTGATCATTTGTGAGTGAATTAGAGCCAGTAAAGTCAAAATTACTACAAAAAGTCTCATAATCACACGTGTCGCTAGTACATGTTTCAACATTTTCTGATCTATGACTTTGTACATTGTCACACCTCGAGACTTTCTCTGGATTGTCACACTGAATATTGTTACACATGTCAAAGGGTACAACACTAAATGACGAATCTAACACAGCAAAATCTGCCAAAACCATACCTTTGGTCAATTCAATGTTGTCATTACCAGGATTAAGGACCTGAAGAGGGATAATGCGGTTAGCTGGTATGGTATTGACTGATCTGGCCAGCAAGAGACCATTCTTCATAAAACTCTTGTGTATAGATGTAAGACCTTGAACACCCATAAGAGCTTTCCTCGGTAATTTACCATAAATGACAATTTCTTTGTTGGGTGCAACAGTGACAGACTGTACAGACTTGACCTTCAACTTTTTCTTTATAGAATGACTCAATGTATAACTGCCCGAGGGAAAATCTAGTACAACACCCCTTTCTTTCATGTAATTGGTCCCTATGATAAAGGGATGAGATGAATTTTCAAAAATATGTACCTGAAAAGAATGAGTCCCATGTGGTGTGCGACCTTTAACCTTAGCTACACCGAGGACTTTAACATACTGATGGTCTGCTACTAATACTGACAAGTCACATGGTTGTATAGGACTTTTACATACATTTGGTAACATATGATAAAATGCTAATCCCATAACAGATATGCTGGAACCAGAATCCAGTAGGGCTGCTACCTTAAGTGACTTAAAGGCTACAGGCATATGCATGAATTTAGTCTCTTTTGTACATTTCCAATCCGGAAAGTCACTACTATTGGAATCAGAAGACAGACTAGTAGTATCAAACTGTTCATCGGTGTCAATATCACTACTAGTAGTCTCAATGCGACACAGTCTCTCTCTCCATGGAGTAGGTGATAAACTGCGATGACGTCGCGCTGTATCTATCGATTTCCCGAGGCTGCGCGCGGTTGGTCTGGCCTCGGGATCATCCAGTTTCCCTGATTGTGCCTAGAAGTGTGAACACAGGTGGAGGCGTCGTGTCCAAACTGCGAGCAAGTGGGACATTGGCTACTGGGATCTGGGACTCCATTGCCGTTCCATGCACATGCCCTTTGTATGTGTCCACTGCCATGACACTGGTAGCATAGTCTTAATGACCTCGGACTCTGAGGTACTGGGGATGGAGCCTTAGGTAATGTAGATGGTGCCTGAGGTACTGTGGCTGGAGGTTGAGGCACTGTGGAAGCATACGGTGTCCTATCAACAAGTAGTTGGCTAACAACCGAGCTCAGCTTTTGAACCTCCTGTGTTAGGAAATCAACAGGCTGCTGTTGGACGGCCATGGTACATTCAGCCTCACGTCTTGGAGAAGGAGATTGAGGATATGGATTACGGTATCCAAATGCCTCACCAGTCTTTGCATGTGTAAGAGTGTCAGAAAAATTTTGGCAAGCTCTAACTCGCACATAAAAGGCCAACTGAGGTGGTAAAGCATTGACAAACTTTTCCATTAAATCCCTATCAGGCTTTCCAAGTTTCCGGCCTTTTTCCAAAATTATACTGTAAAAATCCTCCAGTGGCTGGTTAGGGGTTAACTGTAAGGACTCGAACAGTGCCGACTCCATGATCATGCTTGGATCCAGGGGAGAGTCTCTAATATAGGAATGTTTAAAGTCTGCCTCAACAGCTGTCCAGCTCGATTTAGTCATATCTGATAGTTGTCCAAACCAGACCAATGCTGGGCCTTGCAAATGCAGGTGAAAAGCTGCGACTTTCCTATGTTGGTCCCCATCAATGCCATGAAATATACAGTAGGAATTAAATTCCCCCAGGAATTTCTGTGGATTTTCATGGGAATACCCGCAAAACTTGGGAACTGTCAGTTTATCATTCACTGGTACTGTGGGAGGTCTCATAGAAAGCAAGATAGGGCTACCAGAGGAACTACCCTGTTGTCCCATCTGTGGTGTCAACTCTGGAGGATCTTCCCGCCATCTGTGCAATTGCCGATCTTGATCACGAATGGGCGTATAATGAGCGCCATCTAAATTGTCAAACAACAAATTTCGTCTCATTGTTGACAAAAATGTTCACTGATTCACTGAAAGATTCTGTCAGGTTTGTATTCAATGGCATATATACGAGATTGTTCTAGTTTGGTTTTTTTTTTTTTCATAAATCCGAGGACCACGTGGCCGCCATTGGTGTAATCGGCGTACAAAAATGCCAAAGTTAATTGAAAATCACAAATAGCACCGTCATGCACATAGATGATATCTATCACCAACCTGGTCGTATTATCCTGGACAAATACATGTTCGTAAAGTACTAGTTCATGCATAGGAATATATTCACAATAGTGATAAGGGTCGTCGACGAAAAAGTAAAATCACAAAAGTTCAGTATATTCAGTGTCGCTCCCTGGAACCACGTGTCATATTATCAGCATAGAAAGTTTCTTTTTTGTTGTAACACTCACGCAGCGACAATAGCTCTTTTGCATGATGTCAAATGTATCCTGCGAGCAGCGATGTTGATACTTTGTTGTAGATTCGGATTTCTCCACCATGTGATGTTTGAGAGGGTATAATAGTCTTTTCTTGACGGACAACGTAAAACATACGACATCTTTCTTCTTTACATTTAATTCAATTCTGTACTTTATTACAAAAGAGCTCCCACCAAGGGAGTGAATATTAACAAAAAGAGTTATTTCCCCTTTGACCATTAGCTACTACAACTCTGAAGTGTCCCAGTATAACCATGTACACGTACAACACCCCATTCCCAAAAACATTTCGTCACAATGTCCAAAAATTTGATATATCGCCCCAAATAATTTGCCTTGTCGATCCATTCGCCCCAAATATTTTGGGACATTAAGACATGACATTTGGGACAATGCAAAAATAAGTTGGGGCGATAAGGAAAAAAAATGTGATATTGAGGCAGCCGCATGCATGGGACATTGTGACATTGGGGCGAAACGTCTGTAATTCGATGTAAACATGTCCGTGTGCACCAACAGTATCTTCATCTGTTCATGTCGACTTGACCGCTGTCACTGAGCTTCTAAAAGTCATGTTGCATAAGCTGAGTAGGCATTTGTAACGAATCCCTGTTATTTTACTCATAATAGGCCTATGTAGGTACACATATATAGCTGCAAGGCATGCGTGTATGCATCGGTCATTCGGTTTTTGGATAAATAGGTAAACAATATCGGTCACCCCGTACTGCAATCAGTGACAGACGATATTGCAACTGACTTGACAATATCTCAACATCACTCAGAAATTTGTAATTAACAGCATCTTCATTGACCAACTCACTCAGCTGAAAATGACGTTCTTTGCATTCGCCTATTGATCTGTAGGCCTTTTACACTGTGCACCATGCAGCCGCCATTAATTTGAAAGTACTTCCGTTTCCCGGCATACAACTAATATTATCCAATAGAAACTGAGACTACAAAATATTGACCAATCAAATTTACAAAGCATTGGTGGTAAATTCAACCTTATTTCCGGTCATCACAAAACAGTTATTTAGGAACGTGAACAGGTAAAAGCAGTACAATAAGTTCATTTTATATGCCAGACAGTTATTTACAAAAACACAAAACTTTACAGGCAGTGTAGAACATGCAATCTGTTCAACAGTATCGCTTTATCGCCAATTTGCAAACGGCACCGACACACATGTCTGTTGGTGATCGTTGGGGTGGTATGACTATGAACTGTACCTGGTACAGCGTACGATATTCGTGGTCAGTAGGCATTGGTAATAGAACTTGCTACTGTGAAATAAAGACAACTGCGGTCTATATTTAGGTGGACACCATGATTCGTACCACAGTAAATGCATAATACGTAATAAACAGCTAACTGAAGCCAGTGAAGATCTCCGATCGCGACTATCCACAGGGGCATGCTACGATAGTTGATTTTTCTTTGCCCCTAGAGACTCCAATATATTTTCAACCCAGGTTGTCAAGCATACACTAAATGCTTGAAACAATGGGTTTGTCATAGACCACTGTAATTGGAACTTGAAAATTGAAGAGGGGATCACAGCATGCCAGCTAGTGTAAACGGAGCGGGTCGGTGTGGCTTGTACATTGATCATGATTAGCCGTGAAATGGACCTTTAACAGCAAATGCTCTTTTGATGATTATCGATGTATATGTTAGGTCTTGATTAAAAACTTATGGCACAATATTTTTGCCATTCATTTCTCATGAAAAATCTAGAGTTCTTCTACCAAATTTTAAAACCGTTGTATCTTCTAAATCGGTTCAATGACCTATCAATAATTTTGCTCGTTTCTGATGAATAACATGAACTCTAAGCTTAGTCTGTCTACTTAACAACTTCCTCTGAAATACATAGTACAAGTAATACCATCTTTCATACTTGTATAGATTATTATTGTTCTATTTGTAGAGGTTTGTAACTTACAGAAGAATGAATTTGACAAGGTACTAAGACGTACATAGAATTATCAAATCAAGTTTTATTTACCGTCGGTACATGATAATATACAACAATGTAACATTAGCTCTTATGATCATTAACTGTTAGACCCACCACATATATTAAAAGACGTACACAATTACATAATAAATAAGACATACAAGCATAGCTTCTGAATTAATAAAAGATTAAGAGATATATGGCAAAATATAAGTAATAAGAGATCAATGTTCATGATTTGCTGTATTATATTATAAAACAAATTGTCATAAAAATACTTGGAATTTGAACCTATCAACTATTAATGTTTGACCTAGGCCAGAAAGATACTTAGGATAGTTATAGATAAAACATCAAGTATAGTTATAGATAAAACATCAATCTTAATAACTGGTAATAGTTTAAAATATCAAAACCTTTACTCACCTCATTCAAAATAGAGAGAGTATCTGGATTTTACGTGAATGTTGTTGCACATGATCATGATGATCATGACAAAGACAACATAATTTTATTTCTTTTTTTTCAGCATCACAAAACAGTTTACATTAATAGTTTCCATACTCACTCGCTTTCCTTATGTTTCCTTATGTTGTTTCCGCCTGCAGGACCTATTGGTCCTCTATAGGCAGCTCAGAATTGTCAATTAACGCTGGGTAATAATTTGTCGTCCTTCCAGTATCTGGTCCATAGCTGGCTGTATGATCAAACATGAGTGGGTGGTTTCCCATAGCTTGTCAAGCTATACTAGTCTTTTCTTAAATTGATTTGTGGAGTTGGCAGAGATAACTTGCTCCGGTAGACTATTCCAAGTGTCCACGATCCTATGACTGAAGCAGTATTTCCTGATGTCTCTGGTACAGTGCTGCTTGGCTAATTTGAGTGAGTTCCCCCTTGTGTTGCAGGCCATATTTAACTGTAAGAGACTCTGTGTTACTTTCTGGTCATATACTCCCTTCAAGATTTTAAATGCTTCTATCATGTCTCCCCTCATTCGTCTAAATTTCAGGGTCGGCAGTTTTAGGCGCTTTAGACGTTGTTCATAGTCGATGTTTTTCATTTGTTGTAACATCCTTGTTGCTCGTCTCTGTACGTTCTCTATTATTTCTATATCCTTCTTCTTGTATGGTGACCAGACAGAACTCGCATATTCCACATAAGGACGAATCAATGCTTTAAATAATAAACAAAACGTCCTGTTGTCTAGATGAATAAATGATCGCCTCATTAGCCCGACAATTTGATTTGCCTTCACCTGTAACTGTATATGTTTCTCAAATGTGAGATGTCTGTCAATGGTTACTCCAATATCTTTTTCATTTTCTATGTTCTGCAGGACTACTTTGCCTCCATCATATGAGCTCATGCTGTATATCGTTTCCTCATTTACTTTTCCCTTATTATGAATCGATAAAACTTTGCACTTATCCCGATGAAACTTTAACAACCATTTTTCGCTCCACTGGTAGAGTTCATCTAGGTCCTCCTGAAGTACCATAGTGTCATTGGTATCTTTTATCTCCCTATAAAGTTTTGTATCATCCGCAAATAGGAACACTTGGGATGAAACACATTCAGGTAGGTCATTTATATATATAACAAATAGAACTGGCCCAAGCACAGATCCCTGCAGTATTCCACTGGTGACTCTGTGCCATTTGGATTGAGCTCCATTGACTTGTACACATTGCTTTCTATTTTCAAGAAAAATTTTGATCCAGTCCCGCAGATTCTTATTTATTCCATACATTTTGAGTTTCTCGATAAGCCTGAGATGTGGCACTTTATCAAATGCTTTCATGAAGTCTAGGTAAACAGCATTTATGACACCTCCTCTATCTAGTATCTCAGTCCAGTTATCTAACACTTTCAATAATTGTAATCCCGTTGATCTTCCTCCTAAAAAACCAAACTGCTTATCACTAAACAAATTATTCTCATCCATATAATCCATTATTCTTGTTCGGATCAATTTTTCCATCATTTTACACACAATGCTGGTTAAGCTGACTGGTCTGTAATTTGAAGCTTGCCGTTTGTCTCCTTTCTTAAAAATAGCTGTGATATTGGCAACTTTCTAACTCTCTGGTATGGTCCCTGTCTCCAGGGACTTTTTAAACATAAGAAATAATGGTTTGTTTATCACAGTACGTACTTCATGTAGCACCTTTGGGTGTAGTTTGTCTGGGCCAGGTGATTTTGTAACATTCAGCTTCTGGATTAGTTGATTGACTTCATCAATTGTAATATTGTTTACAGTATCTTGAATTGTGTCTTTACATTTTAGCACTGGTACATCATTACAGTTCTCTTCAGTGAAAACACTGCTAAAAAAGTTTGCTAGTACTTCTGCCTTGTCTTCATCATTGCTTGCAATGAAAGTCCCCTCTTCTTTTCTTTCGTGAAGTTCTGACACTCCACTCATTGATTTTCGTTTAGAATTTACATATTTCCAAAAGTTTTTACTATTTGACTTGGCAGATTCAGCCACTTGCCTTTCTTTACTTTTACGTTCCCTTTTAATCATCTGCTTAACCTTGTTTCTGGCTTTGCAGTATTCTCGATATTTTTCTTTACTGCGGTCTTGCATGTACCTCTCCCACAGTCTATGTTTCCTCTTTATGCTTTTCACAGTTTCCTTGCTGAGTGGAATGGAGCCCTTGGTGTTTCTTGGCTGGCTTTTAGGAACATGTCTCTCCTGTGCCGACAAGAGTTTTTCTTAGAGTATATCCCACATTCCAAATGTGTCACTTCCTTTAAACTCACTTTCCCAATCAATATCTAACTCCTCCCGCATTGAATCATAGTTTCCTTTGTAGAAATTAAATCTTTTATGGTTGCTAGTTTCATAGTTGAAAGAACAGTTGTATTCAAATTTAATGACACTGTGATCACTGGATCCGAGTGGATCTAGGTAGTCAATCATAACAACATTGTTAATGTCATTAAACAGCAACAAATCTAACAATGATGATTCTTGAAAAATAATTAAAATTATGTTTGTACAGACCATGATATAATGTATGCATAATTCACATTTCAGACATGATTTTTTAATACAGAATAGATCCACATTTTGGATTCATTGCATTAATATCTTCTAGAAATTGAACATTGCAGTTTGTTTTTAACATATGTGTATCTTTAAAAAAATGAATACATAAAGGACAAAGTCGGATCTTCAGATTTTCAGGAAATGTGGAGTATACAAACACTTCATCCTGGTGTAATTAGAATGCATAATGCATAATGCTTTGGGAAGGAGAGAGGGAAAAGTGATGTTATTAGTTGTTCCTATCTTTCAATTACACCTTTATTAGGCCTTGTATATTCTATAGCATCACTAGTACTGTATTTCCTGTAGTAAACTGGCACAAGCAAACATTTCTAATTTCCTTTCTGCCTTTCAGTATGAAAGTGATTCAGTTTTTCGTTTGGTTTTTAATGCATTTTTAATACAAATATTGATCAATCATCATTTAATGGAGAGTAATATATATATAATTTATGATTTGATATTTAAATTTCAATACATTCAACAGCTACCTGCAACAAGAATGATATTCCCCATATATTGGGGTTATGCCAGAACTTATTATCCTTTGTATCTATCTTGTTTATTATCCTATAATTAACATCTCTGGTTTATATTACCATGTAATGTACAGTACAGTATGTCCTATTGTATAAAGCTAACTAATATGTGGATTTTAAAATCGGTACATGGTTCCTACTTATTGTGGTTGGGATGAAAGAAACAAGCTAACCTTTTGTTTATATTATGTTTCAGACAGAGAAGCATAAGAATGGCGTCAGTAGAAACAATTACAGCCCTAAAGGGGATGGCCTCGGACCCAAAGAAAAGAAGTTTCCTTCTCAAGGTTTAAATTTGTCATCAGTGCTATTTCAGATATAAATATATAATTTAATCTTGCATGTTAGAGTCATTTTGATTGGCTTAGAAATTTGTGTTGTCACCTCATAATGTAAAAAAAATTTCGATTTGCTGTATACAACATCGTAATGATTTCACAGTTTATATAGAGTACATTCCCATTTTTGGTGTCATGGCTCAATAACATAAAAAATGGATTGAAATTAATCCTTACATACAGAGGTATTGAATCGTATGACATTGACAATATATAACCCTACCAAATTCAGCCATGAATGACAAAGACATACCTGTCAACCCTCCCTCATTAGGAGGGAGACTCCTTCATTTTGAACAAAATTTACCAATCTCCCTCGACATCTCCCTCATTTAAGTCAAAAACCACAATATCTCAAAAGCTGCATCTTGTGGTCCAATGAGATCCTAGTAACTGCAGGATTTGATAGGTGTATCTAGATCAAATGAAATCTTAGTGAAGTTATTTTGATGCATAATAAGGGAAAGACAAATTGTGCAATGCAGTTTCACTCACATTTCATGTCACACACTTTCTCCAACGAACTCATTGGAAATATGGAAAGAGAGAGATCTCCCTCATTGGAGGTTTCATTGGTTGACACCTGGGCATAAAGAATGTAAGAAACACAAAAAATCATGATATTAGCATTGATGTCAGGGTCTGGCCACAGCTCTTGGGATCTAGCTAGTTTCTCAGCTGAAGTTGAAAATAGTTGAGATACTCGCCCATTAACCAAACTTTAATTTGTAAAAGGTATGCTTAAAAGATTGGTCTAAGGGTCAGTCCCTGTCTATGAGATCTTTTTGGAAAATATTTTACCATGATTACCTATACACCAATGTATATAGGTGAGTGATGCAGGCCTCTTGTTGTTGGTAGGATTTAACCTGCACCAGGGAAAAAGTGTGTCCTTTTGTTGTTGTTGGTAGGATTTGACCTGTACCAGGGATAAAGTGTGTCCTTTTGTTGTTGTTGGTAGGATTTGACCTGTACCAGGGATAAAGTGTGTCCTTTTGTTGTTGTTGGTAGGATTTAACCTGTACCAGGGATAAAGTGTGTCCTTTTGTTGTTGTTGGTAGGATTTAACCTGTACCAGGGATAAAGTGTGTCCTTTTGTTGTTGTTGGTAGGATTTAACCTGTACCAGGGATAAAGTGTGTCCTTTTGTTGTTGTTGGTAGGATTTGACCTGCACCAGGGATAAAGTGTGTCCTTTTGTTGTTGTTGGTAGGATTTGACCTGCACCAGGGATAAAGTGTTTCCTTTTGTTGTTGTTGGTAAGATTTGACCTGTACCAGGGATAAAGTGTGTCCTTTTGTTGTTGTTGGTAGGATTTGACCTGCACCAGGGATAAAGTGTGTCCTTTTGTTGTTGTTGGTAGGATTTGACCTGCACCAGGGATAAAGTGTTTCCTTTTGTTGTTGTTGGTAAGATTTGACCTGTACCAGGGATAAAGTGTGTCCTTTTGTTGTTGTTGGTAGGATTTGACCTGTACCAGGGATAAAGTGTGTCCTTTTGTTGTTGTTGGTAGGATTTGACCTGTACCAGGGATAAAGTGTGTCCTTTTGTTGTTGTTGGTAGGATTTGACCTGTACCAGGGATAAAGTGTTTCCTTTTGTTGTTGTTGGTAAGATTTGACCTGTCCAGGGATAAAGTGTTTCCTTTTGTTGTTGTTGGTAGGATTTGACCTGCACCAGGGATAAAGTGTTTCCTTTTGTTGTTGTTGTTGGTAGGATTTAACCTGTACCAGGGATAAAGTGTGTCCTTTTGTTTTTGTTGGTAAGATTTGACCTGTCCAGGGATAAAGTATGTCCTTTTGTTGTTGTTGGTAGGATTTGACCTGATAAAGTGTGTCCTTTTGTTGTTGTTGGTAGGATTTGACCTGTCCAGGGATAAAGTGTGTCCTTTTGTTGTTGTTGGTAGGATTTGACCTGTACCAGGGATAAAGTATGTCCTTTTGTTCTTGTTGGTAGGATTTGACCTGTACCAGGGATAAAGTATGTCCTTTTGTTGTTGGTAGGATTTGACCTGTACCAGGGATAAAGTGTGTCCTTTTGTTCTTGTTGGTAGGATTTGACCTGTACCAGGGATAAAGTATGTCCTTTTGTTGTTGGTAGGATTTGACCTGTACCAGGGATAAAGTGTGTCCTTTTGTTCTTGTTGGTAGGATTTGACCTGTACCAGGGATAAAGTATGTCCTTTTGTTGTTGGTAGGATTTGACCTGTACCAGGGATAAAGTATGTCCTTTTGTTCTTGTTGGTAGGATTTGACCTGTACCATGGATAAAGTATGTCCTTTTGTTCTTGTTGGTAGGATTTGACCTGCACCAGGGATAAAGTGTGTCCTTTTGTTCTTGTTGGTAGGATTTGACCTGATAAAGTGTGTCCTTTTGTTTTTGTCTCGCCTCGACGATAGTCGAGAAAGCGAGACTTAGGTGTTACTTTTCCGGCGGCGGTGTCAACATTTGTGTTAAAGTCCACTTTTCACAGTGTTATAATTATCCAATTGAATTGAAAGTTGGTCACATTGTTCAAACCATCATACTTAATACGTTACCTCAATTTGAATGAAATTGTGTTACAGGTTTTGGTGTTTTGGGGCAAAAACATGGGAATTTTGAAAATTTGTGTTAAAGTCCACTTTTTATATTGTTACAGATATCCGATTGAATTGAAACTTAAAGTAGTTATTAACATCATCATACTGAACATCTTAGTGAAATTTGGAGGAAATTTATATACAGGTTTTGCTGTTTTGGGGCAAAAACATGGGAATTTTGGGAATTTGCGTTAAAGTCCACTTTTTATAGTGTGACTGATATCGGATTCAATTGAAACTTAGGGTAGTTACTAATATAATCATACGGAAGACCTTACAGAAAATTGGAGGAAATTTTTGGGTAAAAACATGTGAATTTTGAGAATTACGTTAGCATCCACTATTTATAGTGTTATTGATATGTAATTATGTCCCCCAAACGAAGTGGGGGGACATATTGTTTTTGCTCGGTTTCTTATTATTATTATTATTATTATTATTCTTATTATTATTATTATTATTATTATTCTTGTTTCTTCCACTTTCTTCCGCCGCGGAGGTTTCCGACCGTTTTCTCAAAAACTACTGGACGGATCTTCACGAAACTTCACACACATACTCATTAGGGGCGGGGTGTGTGAAAACGGGTTGTTTTTTCGCGACCGGAAGTCCAAGATGGCCGCCAGAGCTAATTTCCGGTTTTCAAAATTCAGTCTCCGATTTCAGTAAAAATTGGTACGTGGGTGTTTTAAGGGATGCTGAATAACATGGTAACATTTTCGTAAAGTTTGGTTGCCACCGAAACGAAAATGGAGGCCTCTGATTGGTCGAAATTTATATATTGTCCGATTTCAATGAAATTTAATATATATGTGTAGTATTACACCAACAACATTGTCGTCACATTCGTTTCATGATTCGTCAACATGGCCGCTATTTCCTGGCTTCTGATTGGTCGAAATTTATATATTGTCCGATTTCAATGAAATTTAATATATTTGTGTAGTATTACACCAACAACATTGTCGTAACCTCCGTTTCGTGATTCGTCAACATGGCCGCTATATCCTGGCTTCTGATTGGTCGAAATTTATATATTGTCTGATTTCAATGAAATTTTATATATAACTGTAGTAGGACACCACGGACATTGTCGTAACCTCCGTTTCGTGATTCGTCAACATGGCCGCTATTTCCTGGCTTCTGATTGGTCGAAATTTATATATTGTCCGATTTCAATGAAATTTTATATATAACTGTAGTAGGACACCACGGACATTGTCGTAACCTCCGTTTCCTAATTCGTCAACATGACCGCTGATATATGGGGTGTCAGCTATATTTCCATTGTGAGTTCATTGGGCTCATCAGTTCCGACCAAAGGGGTAGTTTGGGGGACATCTGTAATGGTACCCCATTACAATAAGCACTTGTTAAATTGAAACTTGGCTATGTTACAGATATAATCTTGCTGTATGTATTTTGTCATACTAATTTTTACGTTGGAACTTAAATATTAAGTTTTAAGTAATTCTTGTTGTTGGTAGGATTTGACCTGTATCGGAGGGCTTGTCATGGTGCTGTCCAATCCCGATGTGAAGGTGGTCATAGTTGCCTTAGAGGTATGTACCAAGGTGGATGCTCATAACACCTGACAACATGATGTAGGTAACGACCCTGCCAATAAGTGAAGTAGACATCAGAAGTTTGTCTGAGTTCTCCATTGGTCTAACATGATCAGTCTGTACAATGCCCCTGGTTGATCATGAACTTTTGTCAAGCTCCAGTACCATATTAATTATTTATCTTCCAATAATTACGCCCAGGAAGCAGAGACAAAATCTCTGACCAAAAATAGAGGGTTTTAATACAGGACAATGAAAAGCGTTTGTTGTCATCCATTCAGGTAAGAATTCACCTAGGAAACAGGAAGATGAGCTTGAGTGAGTGAACATTTCACTGTTATGAGACTTAAGTTGATAATGAATATGCAATGTCGGAAATTTCTGTCAATTTTTATTGTCTGCTGCGAAGTACGAGAAACAAGGCTAAGGTGTTGCTTTCCAGCAGCAGCATCAATATTATATTTTCAAAGGCATGTCAAAAATGACGGGACACATAATGGTATGGCGTTGTCCATACGTCAGTCGTAAACTGTTACTTGTCCCAAGATCTCCTTCAGTTTACAACAATATCTTTCAAACTTACTAGGCTTTACCACCATGAGATGAAGTTGTTTTCCTGAACGACAGTTGGATTCAATAATATTCAACAGATTTAAGGCCCTTTTGGATGCAATTTCAGGCATTATGTAAAAAAAGTCAGAACTTTTTTGTGTTTTTTTAAATTCTTCTAAAATTTGATATGGTACTTCAAAAAGCTATAACATTTTACATAATTATGTTACAGGTTTTGTTGAGTTGTTTCAACTTTTTGCATAACAGCATTTCACAGTTAATATATAGGCATTACATGTATGTAGACAATGCATTTCTGTCGTAAACTGTTGTTTGTCCGGAGATCTCCTACAGTTTTCAATTGATATCTTTCAAACTTGCTCGGCTTTTCACTCAGAGTATAAGTGCTTGACCATGTTTAGGTAGTACATCTCAATCCATGCATCATTTGCTAGATGTAACTTCCCTTTTACGGTTCACTGATCACTTTGTCAGTACATTGTATCTCCATTGACATCAAATTATTGCAATAAATAATCATGATAATTTTTTGTTAAAGGGAAGTAATTATTTAATTGTGTAACAATATTATAATGATTTTTTTTTTTATTTTCAAGGTCCTGTCAGTTACAATCAGTTTTGTGTCATAGATTTATGAAGTAAATTTTCCGAGTACAATACATGTTTTTGTGATAATTTCTTTTTTATTTAATCTCTTCCATTTTTTCTAATATGTTAAAGCTTATTGGTTTCATTCATTTTTTTAGTATTAAACAATCTTCTACTTTTTGTTTAAGACACTGCTTTTGCTAGCTGACAGAGCAGATCACAGAGCAACATTAAGAGATTTCCTTGGGATGACAGACCAGCTAGAGGCAATCATTAGGAGGTAATGTCTGATGACAGACTAGCTAGAGGCAATCATTAGGAGGTAATGTCTGATGACAGACCAGCTAGTGGTAATCATTAAGGAGGTAATGTCTGATGACAGACCAGCAAGAGGCAATCATTAGGAGGTAATGTCTGATGACAGACTAGCTAGAGGCAATCATTAGGAGGTAATGTCTGATGACAGACTAGCTAGAGGCAATCATTAGGAAGTAATGTCTGATGACAGACCAGCTAGAGGTAATCATTATAGGTAATGTCTGATGACAGACTAGCTAGAGGCAATCATTAGGAGGTAATGTCTAATGACAGACTAGCTAGAGGTAATCATTATAGGTGATGTCTGATGACAGACCAGCTAGAGACAATCATTAGGAGGTAGTGTCTGATGACAGACTAACTAGAGGTAATCATTAGGAGGTAATGTCTGATGACAGACTAGCTAGAGGCAATCATTAGGAGGTAATGTCTGATGACAGACCAGCTAGAGGCAATCATTAGGAGGTAATGTCTGATGACAGACTAACTAGAGGCAATCATTAGGAGGTAATGTCTGATGACAGACCAGCTAGAGGTAATCATTAGGAGGTAATGTCTGATGACAGACCAGCTAGAGGTAATCATTATAGGTAATGTCTGATGACAGACCAGCTAGAGGTAATCATTATAGGTAATGTCTGATGACAGACTAGCTAGAGGCAATCATTAGGAAGTAATGTCTGATGACAGACTAGCTAGAGGCAATCATTATAGGTAATGTCTGATGACAGACTAGCTAGAGGCAATCATTATAGGTAATGTCTGATGACAGACTAGCTAGAGGCAATCATTATAGGTAATGTCTGATGACAGACTAGCTAGAGGCAATCATTAGGAAGTAATGTCTGATGACAGACTAGCTAGAGGCAATCATTATAGGTAATGTCTGATGACAGACTAGCTAGAGGCAATCATTAGGAGGTAATGTCTGATGACAGACCAGCTAGAGGTAATCATTAGGAGGTAATGGCTGATGACAGACCAGCTAGAGGCAATCATTATAGGTAATGTCTGATGACAGACTAGCTAGAGGCAATCATTAGGAAGTAATGTCTGATGACAGACTAGCTAGAGGCTATCATTAGGAGGTAGTGTCTGATGACAGACTAGCTAGAGGCTATCATTATAGGTAATGGCTGATGACAGACCAGCTAGAGGCAATCATTATAGGTAATGTCTGATGACAGACCAGCAAGAGGCAATCATTAGGAGGTAATGTCTGATGACAGACTAGCTAGAGGCAATCATTATAGGTAATGTCTGATGACAGACTAGCTAGAGGCAATCATTAGGAGGTAATGTCTGATGACAGACCAGCTAGAGGCAATCATTATAGGTAATGTCTGATGACAGACCAGCTAGAGGCAATCATTAGGAAGTAATGTCTGATGACAGACTAGCTAGAGGCAATCATTAGGAGGTAGTGTCTGATGACAGACTAGCTAGAGGCAATCATTAGGAGGTAATGTCTGATGACAGACTAGCTAGAGGTAATCATTAGGAAGTAATGTCTAATGACAGACTAGCTAGAGGCAATCATTAGGAGGTAATGTCTGATGACAGACTAGCTAGAGGCAATCATTATAGGTAATGTCTGATGACAGACCAGCAAGAAGCAATCATTAGGAGGTAGTGTCTGATGACAGACTAGCTAGAGGCAATCATTAGGAGGTAATGTCTGATGACAGACCAGCAAGAGGCAATCATTAGGAGGTAATGTCTGATGACAGACCAGCTAGAGGCAATCATTATAGGTAATGTCTGATGACAGACCAGCTAGAGGCAATCATTAGGAGGTAATGTCTGATGACAGACCAGCAAGAGGCAATCATTAGGAGGTAGTGTCTGATGACAGACCAGCTAGAGGCAATCATTATAGGTAATGTCTGATGACAGACCAGCTAGAGGCTATCATTAGGAGGTAATGTCTGATGACAGACCAGCTAGAGGCAATCATTATAGGTAATGTGTGATGACAGACCAGCTAGAGGCTATCATTATAGGTAATGTCTGATGACAGACTAGCTAGAGGTAATCATTAGGAAGTAATGTCTGATGACAGACCAGCAAGAAGCAATCATTATAGGTAATGTGTGATGACAGACCAGCTAGAGGCTATCATTATAGGTAATGTCTGATGACAGACTAGCTAGAGGTAATCATTAGGAAGTAATGTCTGATGACAGACCAGCAAGAAGCAATCATTAGGAGGTAGTGTCTGATGACAGACTAGCTAGAGGTAATCATTAGGAAGTAATGTCTAATGACAGACTAGCTAGAGGCAATCATTAGGAGGTAATGTCTGATGACAGACTAGCTAGAGGCAATCATTATAGGTAATGTCTGATGACAGACCAGCAAGAGGCAATCATTAGGAGGTAGTGTCTGATGACAGACTAGCTAGAGGCAATCATTAGGAGGTAATGTCTGATGACAGACCAGCTAGAGGCAATCATTAGGAGGTAATGTCTGATGACAGACTAGCTAGAGGCAATCATTATAGGTAATGTCTGATGACAGACCAGCTAGAGGCTATCATTAGGAGGTAATGTCTGATGACAGACCAGCTAGAGGCAATCATTATAGGTAATGTGTGATGACAGACCAGCTAGAGGCTATCATTATAGGTAATGTCTGATGACAGACCAGCTAGAGGCAATCATTACAGGTAATGTCTGATGACAGACTAGCTAGAGGTAATCATTAGGAGGTAATGTCTGATGACAGACCAGCTAGAGGCAATCATTAGGAGGTAATGTCTGATGACAGACCAGCTAGAGGCAATCATTATAGGTAATGTCTGATGACAGACCAGCTAGAGGTAATCATTATAGGTAATGTCTGATGACAGACCAGCTAGAGGCAATCATTAGGAGGTAATGTCTGATGACAGACCAGCTAGAGGCAATCATTATAGGTAATGTCTGATGACAGACCAGCTAGAGGCAATCATTATAGGTACTGTCTGATGACAGACCAGCTAGAGGTAATCATTAGGAGGTAATGTCTGATGACAGACTAGCTAGAGGCTATCATTATAGGTAATGTGTGATGACAGACCAGCTAGAGGCTATCATTATAGGTAATGTCTGATGACAGACTAGCTAGAGGTAATCATTAGGAGGTAATGTCTGATGACAGACCAGCTAGAGGCAATCATTAGGAGGTAATGTCTGATGACAGACCAGCTAGAGGCAATCATTAGGAGGTAATGTCTGATGACAGACCAGCTAGAGGCTATCATTATAGGTAATGTCTGATGACAGACTAGCTAGAGGCTATCATTATAGGTAATGTCTGATGACAGACTAGCTAGAGGTAATCATTATAGGTAATGTCTGATGACAGACTAGCTAGAGGCTATCATTATAGGTAATGTCTGATGACAGACCAGCTAGAGGCAATCATTATAGGTAATGTCTGATGACAGACCAGCTAGAGGTAATCATTAGGAGGTAATGTCTGATGACAGACTAGCTAGAGGCAATCATTAGGAGGTAATGTCTGATGACAGACTAGCTAGAGGCAATCATTAGGAGGTAGTGTCTGATGACAGACCAGCTGGAGGCAATCATTATAGGTAATGTCTGATGACAGACCAGCTAGAGGCAATCATTATAGGTAATGTCTGATGACAGACCAGCTAGAGGTAATCATTAGGAGGTAATGGCTGATGACAGACCAGCTAGAGGTAACCATTAGGAGGTAATGTCTGATGACAGACTAGCTAGAGGCTATCATTATAGGTAATGTCTGATGACAGACCAGCTAGAGGTAATCATTAGGAGGTAATGTCTGATGACAGACTAGCTAGAGGCTATCATTATAGGTAATGTCTGATGACAGACCAGCTAGAGGCAATCATTAGGAGGTAATGTCTGATGACAGACTAGCTAGAGGCAATCATTATAGGTAATGTCTGATGACAGACCAGCTAGAGGCAATCATTAGGAGGTAATGTCTGATGACAGACCAGCTAGAGGTAATCATTATAGGTAATGTGTGATGACAGACTAGCTAGAGGCAATCATTAGGAAGTAATGTCTAATGACAGACCAGCTAGAGGTAATCATTATAGGTAATGTGTGATGACAGACTAGCTAGAGGCAATCATTAGGAAGTAATGTCTAATGACAGACTAGCTAGAGGTAATCATTAGGAGGTAATGTCTGATGACAGACTAGCTAGAGGCAATCATTAGGAGGTAATGTCTGATGACAGACCAGCTAGAGGCAATCATTAGGAGGTAATGTCTGATGACAGACCAGCTAGAGGTAATCATTATAGGTAATGTCTGATGACAGACTAACTAGAGGCAATCATTAGGAAGTAATGTCTAATGACAGACTAGCTAGAGGCAATCATTATAGGTAATGTCTGATGACAGACTAACTAGAGGCAATCATTAGGAAGTAATGTCTAATGACAGACTAACTAGAGGTAATCATTAGGAAGTAATGTCTAATGACAGACCAGCTAGAGGTAATCATTATAGGTAATGTCTGATGACAGACCAGCTAGAGGTAATCATTATAGGTAATGTCTAATGACAGACTAACTAGAAGCAATCATTATAGGTAATGTCTGATGACAGACTAGCTAGAAGCAATCATTATAGGTAATGTCTGATGACAGACCAGCTAGAGGCAATCATTAGGAAGTAATGTCTAATGACAGACTAGCTAGAGGTAATCATTATAGGTAATGTCTGATGACAGACCAGCTAGAGGCAATCATTAGGAGGTAATGGCTGATGACAGACTAGCTAGAGGCAATCATTAGGAGGTAATGTCTGATGACAGACCAGCTAGAGGTAATCATTATAGGTAATGTCTGATGACAGACCAGCTAGAGACAATCATTATAGGTAATGTCTGATGACAGACCAGCTAGAGGCAATCATTAGGAGGTAATGTCTGATGACAGACCAGCTAGAGGTAATCATTATAGGTAATGTCTGATGACAGACTAGCTAGAGGCTATCATTATAGGTAATGTCTGATGACAGACCAGCTAGAGACAATCATTATAGGTAATGTCTGATGACAGACCAGCTAGAGGCAATCATTAGGAGGTAATGTCTGATGACAGACCAGCTAGAGGTAATCATTATAGGTAACGTCTGATGACAGACTAACTAGAGGCAATCATTATAGGTAATGTCTAATGACAGACCAGCTAGAGGTAATCATTATAGGTAATGTGTGATGACAGACTAGCTAGAGACAATCATTAGGAGGTAATGTCTGATGACAGACTAGCTAGAGGCAATCATTAGGAGGTAGTGTCTGATGACAGACTAGCTAGAGGTAATCATTATAGGTAATGTCTGATGACAGACCAGCTAGAGGCAATCATTATAGGTAATGTCTGATAACAGACCAGCTAGAGGCAATCATTAGGAGGTAATGTCTGATGACAGACCAGCTAGAGGTAATCATTAGGAGGTAATGTCTGATGACAGACTAGCTAGAGGTAATCATTATAGGTAATGTCTGATGACAGACCAGCTAGAGGTAACCAGTAGGAGGTAATGGCTGATGACAGACTAGCTAGAGGCTATCATTAGGAGGTAATGGCTGATGACAGACCAGCTAGAGGCAATCATTATAGGTAATGTCTGATAACAGACCAGCTAGAGGCAATCATTAGGAGGTAATGTCTGATGACAGACCAGCTAGAGGTAATCATTAGGAGGTAATGTCTGATGACAGACTAGCTAGAGGTAATCATTATAGGTAATGTCTGATGACAGACCAGCTAGAGGTAACCAGTAGGAGGTAGTGTCTGATGACAGACTAGCTAGAGGTAATCATTAGGAGGTAATGGCTGATGACAGACCAGCTAGAGGCAATCATTAGGAGGTAATGGCTGATGACAGACCAGCTAGAGGCAATCATTATAGGTAGTGTCTGATGACAGACCAGCTAGAGGCAATCATTAGGAGGTAATGTCTGATGACAGACCAGCTAGAGGCAATCATTATAGGTAATGTGTGATGACAGACCAGCTAGAGGCAATCATTATAGGTAGTGTCTGATGACAGACCAGCTAGAGGCAATCATTAGGAGGTAGTGTCTGATGACAGACCAGCTAGAGGCAATCATTAGGAGGTAATGTCTGATGACAGACCAGCTAGAGGTAATCATTATAGGTAATGTCTGATGACAGACCAGCTAGAGACAATCATTATAGGTAATGTCTGATGACAGACCAGCTAGAGGCAATCATTAGGAGGTAATGTCTGATGACAGACCAGCTAGAGGTAATCATTATAGGTAATGTCTGATGACAGACTAGCTAGAGGCTATCATTATAGGTAATGTCTGATGACAGACCAGCTAGAGACAATCATTATAGGTAATGTCTGATGACAGACCAGCTAGAGGTAATCATTAGGAAGTAATGTCTAATGACAGACCAGCTAGAGGTAATCATTAGGAGGTAGTGTCTGATGACAGACCAGCTAGAGGTAATCATTATAGGTAATGTGTGATGACAGACCAGCTAGAGGTAACCATTATAGGTAATGTCTGATGACAGACCAGCTAGAGGCAATCATTAGGAGGTAATGTCTGATGACAGACCAGCTAGAGGCAATCATTAGGAAGTAATGTCTAATGACAGACCAGCTAGAGGTAACCATTATAGGTAATGTCTGATGACAGACCAGCTAGAGGTAATCATTAGGAAGTAATGTCTAATGACAGACCAGCTAGAGGCAATCATTATAGGTAATGTCTGATGACAGACTAGCTAGAGGCAATCATTATAGGTAATGTCTGATGACAGACTAGCTAGAGGCAATCATTAGGAGGTAGTGTCTGATGACAGACTAGCTAGAGGCAATCATTAGGAGGTAGTGTCTGATGACAGACTAGCTAGAGGTAATCATTAGGAGGTAGTGTCTGATGACAGACTAGCTAGAGGTAATCATTAGGAGGTAATGGCTGATGACAGACCAGCTAGAGGCAATCATTATAGGTAATGTCTGATGACAGACCAGCTAGAGGTAATCATTAGGAGGTAGTGTCTGATGACAGACCAGCTAGTGGTAATCATTAAGGAGGTAATGTCTGATGACAGACCAGCTAGAGGCAATCATTATAGGTAATGTCTGATGACAGACTAGCTAGAGGCAATCATTAGGAGGTAATGTCTGATGACAGACCAGCTAGAGGTAATCATTATAGGTAATGTCTGATGACAGACCAGCTAGAGGTAATCATTAGGAGGTAATGTCTGATGACAGACCAGCTAGAGGCAATCATTATAGGTAATGTCTGATGACAGACTAGCTAGAGGCAATCATTAGGAGGTAATGTCTGATGACAGACCAGCTAGAGGTAATCATTAGGAGGTAATGGCTGATGACAGACTAGCTAGAGGTAATCATTATAGGTAATGTCTGATGACAGACCAGCTAGAGGTAATCATTAGGAGGTAATGTCTGATGACAGACTAGCTAGAGGCAATCATTAGGAAGTAATGTCTGATGACAGACTAGCTAGAGGTAATCATTATAGGTAATGTCTGATGACAGACCAGCTAGAGGCAATCATTAGGAAGTAATGTCTGATGACAGACTAGCTAGAGGTAATCATTAGGAGGTAATGTCTGATGACAGACTAGCTAGAGGCAATCATTAGGAGGTAATGGCTGATGACAGACTAGCTAGAGGTAATCATTAGGAGGTAATGTCTGATGACAGACTAGCTAGAGGTAATCATTAGGAGGTAGTGTCTGATGACAGACCAGCTAGAGGCAATCATTATAGGTAATGTCTGATGACAGACCAGCTAGAGGTAATCATTAGGAGGTAATGTCTGATGACAGACCAGCTAGAGGTAATCATTATAGGTAATGTCTGATGACAGACTAGCTAGAGGCAATCATTAGGAGGTAATGTCTGATGACAGACCAGCTAGAGGCAATCATTAGGAGGTAGTGTCTGATGACAGACCAGCTAAAGGCAATCATTAGGAGGTAGTGTCTGATGACAGACTAGCTAGAGGCTATCATTATAGGTAATGTCTGATGACAGACCAGCTAGAGGTAATCATTAGGAAGTAATGTCTAATGACAGACCAGCTAGAGGCAATCATTAGGAGGTAAGGTCTGATGACAGACTAGCTAGAGGTAATCATTAGGAGGTAAGGTCTGATGACAGACTAGCTAGAGGCAATCATTATAGGTAATGTCTGATGACAGACTAGCTAGAGGCAATCATTAGGAGGTAATGTCTGATGACAGACCAGCTAGAGGTAATCATTAGGAGGTAATGTCTGATGACAGACCAGCTAGAGGTAATCATTATAGGTAATGTCTGATGACAGACCAGCAAGAGGCAATCATTAGGAGGTAATGTCTGATGACAGACTAGCTAGAGGCAATCATTAGGAGGTAATGTCTGATGACAGACCAGCTAGTGGTAATCATTAGGAGGTAATGTCTGATGACAGACCAGCTAGAGGCAATCATTAGGAGGTAATGTCTGATGACAGACCAGCTAGAGGCAATCATTAGGAGGTAATGTCTGATGACAGACCAGCTAGAGGTAATCATTAGGAGGTAATGTCTGATGACAGACTAGCTAGAGGCAATCATTAGGAGGTAATGTCTGATGACAGACTAGCTAGAGGTAATCATTATAGGTAATGTCTGATGACAGACTAGCTAGAGGCAATCATTATAGGTAATGTCTGATGACAGACCAGCTAGAGGCTATCATTAAGAGGTAATGTCTGATGACAGACTAGCTAGAGGTTATCATTAGGAGGTAATGTCTGATTATAAGGTTCCTTGGGATGACTTTAGTTATAGTTATTAGTCCTCCACCTGTAACTAGAGGGGTGGGAGACTATAGTTATAGTTATTAGTCCTCCACATGTAACTAGAGGGGTGGGAGACTATAGTTATAGTTATTAGTCCTCCTCCTGTAACTAGAGGGGTGGGAGACTATAGTTATAGTTATTAGTCCTCCTCCACCTGTAACTAGAGGGGTGGGAGACTATAGTTATAGTTATTAGTCCTCCACATGTAACTAGAGGGGTGGGAGACTATAGTTATAGTTATTAGTCCTCCTCCACCTGTAACTAGAGGGGTGGGAGACTATAGTTATTAGTCCTCCACCACATGTAACTAGAGGGTTGGGAGACTATAGTTATAGTTATTAGTCCTCCACCACAAGTAACTAGAGGGTTGGGAGACTATAGTTATAGTTATTAGTCCTCCTCCTATAACTAGAGGGGTGGGAGACTATAGTTATAGTTATTAGTCCTCCTCCACCTGTAACTAGAGGGGTGGGAGACTATAGTTATAGTTATTAGTCCTCCACATGTAACTAGAGGGGTGGGAGACTATAGTTATAGTTATTAGTCCTCCTCAACCTGTAACTAGAGGGTTGGGAGACTATACTTAGTTATTAGTCCTCCTCCTGTAACTAGAGGGGTGGGAGACTATAGTTATAGTTATTAGTCCTCCACCTGTAACTAGAGGGGTGGGAGACTATAGTTATAGTTATTAGTCCTCCTCCACCTGTAACTAGAGGGGTGGGAGACTATAGTTATAGTTATTAGTCCTCCACATGTAACTAGAGGGGTGGGAGACTATAGTTATAGTTATTAGTCCTCCTCCACCTGTAACTAGAGGGTTGGGAGACTATACTTAGTTATTAGTCCTCCTCCTGTAACTAGAGGGGTGTGAGACTGTAGATATAGTTATTAGTCCTCCACATGTAACTAGAGGGGTGGGAGACTATAGTTATAGTTATTAGTCCTCCTCCACCTGTAACTAGAGGGTTGGGAGACTATACTTAGTTATTAGTCCTCCTCCTGTAACTAGAGGGGTGTGAGACTGTAGATATAGTTATTAGTCCTCCACCTGTAACTAGAGGGGTGGGAGACTATAGTTAGTTATTAGTCCTCCACCTGTAGCTAGAGGGATGGGAGACTATAGTTATAGTTATTAGTCCTCCACCTGTAACTAGAGGGATGGGAGGTTATAGTTATTAGTCCTCCACCTGTAACTAGAGGGATGGGAGGTTATAGTTATTAGTCCTCCACCTATAACTAGAGGGGTGGGAGACTATAGTTAGTTATTAGTCCTCCTCCACCTGTAACTAGAGGGGTGGGAGACTATAGTTATAGTTATTAGTCCTCCTCCACCTGTAACTAGAGGGGTGGGAGACTATAGTTAGTTATTAGTCCTCCTCCACCTGTAACTAGAGGGGTGGGAGACTATAGTTAGTTATTAGTCCTCCTCCACCTGTAACTAGAGGGGTGGGAGACTATAGTTAGTTATTAGTACTCCTCCACCTGTAACTAGAGGGGTGGGAGACTATACTTAGTTATTAGTCCTCCACCTGTAACTAGAGGGGTGGGAGACTATAGTTATAGTTATTAGTCCTCCACCTGTAACTAGAGGGGTGGGAGACTATAGTTATAGTTATTAGTCCTCCACATGTAACTAGAGGGGTTGGAGACTATAGTTATAGTTATTAGTCCTCCTCCACCTGTAACTAGAGGGGTGGGAGACTATAGTTATAGTTATTAGTCCTCCACATGTAACTAGAGGGGTGGGAGACTATAGTTATAGTTATTAGTCCTCCTCCACCTGTAACTAGAGGGGTGGGAGACTATAGTTATAGTTATTAGTCCTCCTCCACCTGTAACTAGAGGGGTGGGAGACTATAGTTATAGTTATTAGTCCTCCTCCACCTGTAACTAGAGGGGTGGGAGACTATAGTTATAGTTATTAGTCCTCCTCCACCTGTAACTAGAGGGGTGGGAGACTATAGTTATAGTTATTAGTCCTCCATCTGTAACTAGAGGGGTGGGAGACTATAGTTATAGTTATTAGTCCTCCTCCACCTGTAACTAGAGGGGTGGGAGACTATAGTTATAGTTATTAGTCCTCCTCCACCTGTAACTAGAGGGGTGGGAGACTATAGTTATAGTTATTAGTCCTCCACATGTAACTAGAGGGGTGGGAGACTATAGTTATAGTTATTAGTCCTCCTCCACCTGTAACTAGAGGGGTGGGAGACTATAGTTATAGTTATTAGTCCTCCACATGTAACTAGAGGGGTGGGAGACTATAGTTATAGTTATTAGTCCTCCTCCACATGTAACTAGAGGGATGGGAGACTATACTTAGTTATTAGTCCTCCACATGTAACTAGAGGGGTGGGAGACTATAGTTATAGTTATTAGTCCTCCACCTGTAACTAGAGGGTTGGGAGACTGTAGTTAGTTATTAGTACTCCTCCACCTGTAACTAGAGGGGTGTGAGACCCTAATAATGAAACGCCATATAATACATTTGGCTGCAATTTGATTTTAAAAGAATAATTTGAGGTTCTTATATACTGCTCCAGCACAACCATTAAGGTTGCCTCAAAGCAGTTCACAAACTATTTTTCGTGGTTATAGGGCCTTGGCAACCAGCCAATATCGTTCTCAACTCCCTGGGGAGCATACAACCGGTAATGCCATTTCGGCACTCACAGCTAGCATTCTACAATTTTAGCACTACCCAACCATGTACTCATTTGCAGCTGAGTAGACTTGAACAAGCAGAGTAAAGTACTCTGCCCAAGGATACAACATAGGTGCCATGACCGAGACTGACAACCCTTCAATCACGAGTCCAGTGTCCTACCACTAGACCACCATGTCTCCTAAAACAGACACACTTACCATCATCAGATTCATTAAAGTAGCATTGACACTATTCCTTACTGAATATGCTGGGTCTGTCAAACCTTCATATCTAGAATCCTATCCCGTATGATTTTATCATCAGTTCATATTTGGTATTATATAAATTTAACATTCGAAAGGGGACTGTATTTCACAGAATCATCTTGTTACTGTATAAATAGTTGTAATGGATGTACAATTTTGTATACCATTGTATTTGCCTTATAGATCATCTTACGACAAAAAAGCCACAAGCTTGGCAGAAAAGCTCTATGTGATCCTGACACAGGTCGACCTGCAAACACCTCTGAAAGATACCTTAAACAGATCAACAGTGTCTGGACAGTGTAGGTAAGTAGCCATACTTATACCACTGACAGATACCTTAAACAGATCTACAGTGTCTGGACAGTGTAGGTAAGTAGCCATACTTATACCACTGACAGATACCTTAAACAGATCTACAGTGTCTGGACAGTGTAGGTAAGTAGCCATACTTATACCACTGACAGATACCTTAAACAGATCTACAGTGTCTGGACAGTGTAGGTAAGTACCCACACTTATACCACTGACAGATACCTTATACAGATCTACAGTGTAGGTAAGTACCCACACTTATACCACTGACAGATACCTTATACAGATCTACAGTGTCTGGACAGTGTAGGTAAGTACCCACACTTATACCACTGACAGATACCTTATACAGATCTACAGTGTCTGGACAGTGTAGGTAAGTAGCCACACTTATACCACTGACAGATACCTTAAACAGATCTACAGTGTCTGAACAGTGTAGGTAAGTACCCACACTTATACCACTGACAGATGCCTTAAACAGATCTACAGTGTCTGGACAGTGTAGGTAAGTACCCACACTTATACAACTGACAGATACCTTATACAGATCTACAGTGTCTGGACAGTGTAGGTAAGTAGCCACACTTATACCACTGATAGATACCTTAAACAGATCTACAGTGTCTGGACAGTGTAGGTAAGTACCCACACTTATACCACTGACAGATGCCTTAAACAGATCTACAGTGTCTGGACAGTGTAGGTAAGTACCCACACTTATACCACTGACAGATGCCTTAAACAGATCTACAGTGTCTGGACAGTGTAGGTAAGTACCCACACTTATACAACTGACAGATACCTTATACAGATCTACAGTGTCTGGACAGTGTAGGTAAGTAGCCACACTTATACCACTGACATATACCTTATACAGATCTACAGTGTCTGGACAGTGTAGGTAAGTAGCCACACTTATACCACTGACATATACCTTAAACAGATCTACAGTGTCTGGACAGTGTAGGTAAGTACCCACACTTATGCCACTGACAGATACCTTATACAGATCTACAGTGTCTGGACAGTGTAGGTAAGTACCCACACTTATACCACTGACAGATACCTTATACAGATCTACAGTGTCTGGACAGTGTAGGTAAGTAGCCATACTTATACCACTGACAGATACCTTATACAGATCTACAGTGTCTGGACAGTGTAGGTAAGTACCCACACTTATACCACTGACATATACCTTAAACAGATCTACAGTGTCTGGACAGTGTAGATAAGTACCCACACTTATGCCACTGACAGATACCTTATACAGATCTACAGTGTCTGGACAGTGTAGGTAAGTACCCACACTTATACCACTGACAGATGTCTTAAACAGATCTACAGTGTCTGGACAGTGTAGGTTAGTACCCACACTTATACCACTGACAGATGCCTTAAACAGATCTTCAGTGTCTGGACAGTGTAGGTAAGTAGCCACACTTATACCACTGACATATACCTTATACAGATCTACAGTGTCTGGACAGTGTAGGTAAGTACCCACACTTATACCACTGACAGATGTCTTAAACAGATCTACAGTGTCTGGACAGTGTAGGTTAGTACCCACACTTATACCACTGACAGATGCCTTAAACAGATCTTCAGTGTCTGGACAGTGTAGGTAAGTAGCCACACTTATACCACTGACATATACCTTATACAGATCTACAGTGTCTGGACAGTGTAGGTAAGTACCCACACTTATACCACTGACAGATGCCTTAAACAGATCTTCAGTGTCTGGACAGTGTAGGTAAGTAGCCATACTTATACCACTGACAGATACCTTATACAGATCTACAGTGTCTGGACAGTGTAGGTAAGTAGCCATACTTATACCACTGACAGATACCTTAAACAGATCTACAGTGTCTGGACAGTGTAGGTAAGTACCCACACTTATACCACTGACAGATACCTTATACAGATCTACAGTGTCTGGACAGTGTAGGTAAGTACCCACACTTATACCACTGACATATACCTTAAACAGATCTACAGTGTCTGGACAGTGTAGGTAAGTACCCACACTTATGCCACTGACAGATACCTTATACAGATCTACAGTGTCTGGACAGTGTAGGTAAGTACCCACACTTTGCCACTGACAGATACCTTATACAGATCTACAGTGTCTGGACAGTGTAGGTAAGTACCCACACTTATACCACTGACAGATACCTTAAACAGATCTACAGTGTCTGGACAGTGTAGGTAAGTACCCACACTTATACCACTGACAGATACCTTAAACAGATCTACAGTGTCTGGACAGTGTTGGTAAGTAGCCACACTTATACCACTGACAGATGCCTTAAACAGATCTACAGTGTCTGGACAGTGTAGGTAAGTACCCACACTTATACAACTGACAGATACCTTATACAGATCTACAGTGTCTGGACAGTGTAGGTAAGTAGCCATACTTATACCACTGACAGATACCTTATACAGATCTACAGTGTCTGGACAGTGTAGGTAAGTAGCCACACTTATACCACTGACAGATACCTTAAACAGATCTACAGTGTCTGGACAGTGTAGGTTAGTACCCACACTTATACCACTGACAGATGCCTTAAACAGATCTACAGTGGTCTGGACAGTGTAGGTAAGTACCCACACTTATACCACTGACAGATACCTTATACAGATCTACAGTGTCTGGACAGTGTAGGTAAGTACCCACACTTATACCACTGACAGATACCTTATACAGATCTACAGTGTCTGGACAGTGTAGGTAAGTAGCAATACTTATACCACTGACAGATGCCTTAAACAGATCTACAGTGTCTGGACAGTGTAGGTAAGTACCCACACTTATACCACTGACATATACCTTATACAGATCTACAGTGTCTGGACAGTGTAGGTAAGTACCCACACTTATACCACTGACAGATACCTTAAACAGATCTACAGTGTCTGGACAGTGTAGGTAAGTACCCACACTTATACAACTGACAGATACCTTATACAGATCTACAGTGTCTGGACAGTGTAGGTAAGTAGCCATACTTATACCACTGACAGATACCTTATACAGATCTACAGTGTCTGGACAGTGTAGGTAAGTACCCACACTTATGCCACTGACAGATACCTTATACAGATCTACAGTGTCTGCTGTGTTGCGGCATCCATTCAGCGTCATCTTTTCCATTTAATGACTTTTTTCTTAATAATTGAAAGGCATAGATGCATGATATTTGGCTGAAAAATCCTTGGATGAAGCCTGACAAAGTTTGCGAAAGTAAATTATCTTGACCTATATCCAAAGTTACGTGTCAAATCTGTTCAAACATTTAAAAGACTTCTTCTGAATAACCAAAATGCCTCAAAGCAAGATGTTTGGTTGAAAAGTTTCTTGGATGAAGCCCAGCAATTTTGCAAAAATAATTGACCTAAACCCATATTCAAGGTCACAGAGGTCAAATCTATTAAAACCTTTAAATGTTTTTTTCTGATTAACCAAAATGCCTAGAAGCATGATATATATTTGGCTAAATGATTCCTTAGACAAGGTCTGATAAAGTTTGAAAAAAGAAATGACAGTGATCCGTTTTCAAGGTCAAGGGCTTAAAACCTTTAAATGAATTACCAAAATGTCTAGAGGCATGATATGTGGCTGGTAGCTTCTTTGGAAGGAGGCATACAAATTTTGCAAATGGAAATTACCTTGTCTTACTTTCAAGGTCACAGGGGTCAAATATGTTGATAAATTTTAACAAGTTCTTCTGATTGTCTTACAGTTATATATTTTAGGCGACTTTAGGGTTGGCTAAAAGTGATAGATTGATACCAGGTGAATGATGCAATCCAATTGGACCTCTTGTTTTAGCACTTAGCACTGTTTTTCAGTGAACAACAAATCTCATTATGTAATGACTTGTTATTCCAGTAAGAAAAGTAGCACCTCTAAGAACAACCGAAGTGTACTGAATGGAAAGGCTAAGCACATCATCCTACAGATCCGAGGGCTTATCGACAAGGTATGGCAAAGTAACTTACTTTGTACCTTACATGGAACTTGTCTGTATTTTGTTTATGTAAAATGTACAAACAAGCTGAGGAAAAACTAAATTGATACAGTTATTTTAGATTTAGACAGTCACCGAAATCTTGGGTATACTTAAACATAAACCTTGGTTTTAGACACACACGAAGTCTGATACATAGAGTTTTGGTGCATTTAAAATATAACTTGATTTTAATGTTAAGTCCCACAGAACTTGGTTATGTAAAAATGAATTCTTTATAATAGATAACTGTTTGGGTCATTATTTTTCAACTTATTTTGTTTTAGTTTTCAATACATGCTTATATTGAAAACAACGAAAGATGGACATGTATTCATTAGTTTCATAAAAATACCAGGTAACCTGTCTGAATGTAAATCAGATATTTAAGTTTGAGCGTTTGATTCCTATATCGAAAATTTCTGAGATGTTACGACTCTGCACTTGCGATCGATAAATAAAAGTGTGGATCATTATAGCTTTTTAGAGGGGGAAATATCTAGGTAATGGATGGAAGCTGTTCGTTTTTCTCTAGTATGAAAGAAAAGTAAGTTTTAATGACTATTATAACGTGGTCGAGGTATTTTCTGCCACAGAGTTGCATACCTTCTCTCTTTTTCAGTGTCTGATAGTCAATTTTTTGTGAAATTTAACCGCTTGACGTATCAAGCTGAAATTTGGCAATTATTTTCATTATGGTTTTAAATGATTAATAACATACAAAGAAAATTGGAACATTTAGTTTATATATTTTATTTTATTTCTTTTCATATTTCGCTATATTCTATAGATTATATATACAGTAAAGATGGTTATTCTCCTGGCCACAAGTGTCTGTGACCATGATTAACCTTTATGTTTCAGACTGACCATGATAAACCTTTATGTTTCAGGCTGACTGTGATAAACCTTTATGTTTCAGACTGACCATGATAAACCTTTATGTTTCAGACTGACCGTGATAAACCTTTATGTTTCAGACTGACCATGATTAACCTTTATGTTTCAGACTGACCATGATAAACCTTTATGTTTCAGGCTGACCATGATAAACCGTTATGTTTCAGACTGACCGTGATTAACCTTTATGTTTCAGACTGACCATGATAAACCTTTATGTTTCAGGCTGACTGTGATAAACCTTTATGTTTCAGACTGACCATGATTAACCTTTATGTTTCAGACTGACCGTGATAAACCTTTATGTTTCAGACTGACCATGATAAACCTTTATGTTTCAGACTGACCATGATTAACCTTTATGTTTCAGACTGACCATGATTAACCTTAATGTTTCAGACTGACCGTGATAAACCTTTATGTTTCAGACTGACCATGATAAACCTTTATGTTTCAGACTGACCATGATAAACCTTTATGTTTCAGACTGACCATGATAAACCGTTATGTTTCAGACTGACCGTGATTAACCTTTATGTTTCAGACTGACCATGATAAACCTTTATGTTTCAGGCTGACTGTGATAAACCTTTATGTTTCAGACTGACCGTGATTAACCTTTATGTTTCAGACTGACCATGATAAACCTTTATGTTTCAGACTGACCATGATAAACCTTTATGTTTCAGACTGACCATGATAAACCTTTATGTTTCAGACTGACCATGATTAACCTTTATGTTTCAGACTGACCATGATTAACCTTAATGTTTCAGACTGACCGTGATAAACCTTTATGTTTCAGACTGACCATGATAAACCTTTATGTTTCAGACTGACCATGATAAACCTTTATGTTTCAGACTGACCATGATTAACCTTTATGTTTCAGACTGACCATGATAAACCTTTATGTTTAGGACTGACCATGATAAACCGTTATGTTTCAGACTGACCGTGATAAACCGTTATGTTTCAGACTGACCATGATAAACCTTTATGTTTCAGACTGACCATGATAAACCGTTATGTTTCAGACTGACCGTGATTAACCTTTATGTTTCAGACTGACCATGATAAACCTTTATGTTTCAGGCTGACTGTGATAAACCTTTATGTTTCAGACTGACCGTGATTAACCTTTATGTTTCAGACTGACCATGATAAACCTTTATGTTTCAGACTGACCATGATAAACCTTTATGTTTCAGACTGACCATGATAAACCTTTATGTTTCAGGCTGACCGTGATTAACCTTTATGTTTCAGACTGACCATGATAAACCTTTATGTTTCAGACTGACCGTGATTAACCTTTATGTTTCAGGCTGACTGTGATAAACCTTTATGTTTCAGACTGACCGTGATTAACCTTTATGTTTCAGGCTGACTGTGATAAACCGTTATGTTTCAGACTGACCATGATAAACCTTTATGTTTCAGGCTGACTGTGATAAACCGTTATGTTTCAGACTGACCATGATAAACCTTTATGTTTCAGGCTGACTGTGATAAACCTTTATGTTTCAGACTGACCATGATAAACCTTTATGTTTCAGACTGACCATGATAAACCTTTATGTTTCAGGCTGACCGTGATAAACCTTTATGTTTCAGACTGACCATGATAAACCGTTATGTTTCAGACTGACCATGATAAACCTTTATGTTTCAGACTGACCATGATAAACCTTTATGTTTCAGACTGACCATGATAAACCTTTATGTTTCAGGCTGACCATGATAAACCGTTATGTTTCAGACTGACCATGATAAACCTTTATGTTTCAGACTGACCATGATAAACCGTTATGTTTCAGACTGACCATGATTAACCTTTATGTTTCAGACTGACCATGATAAACCTTTATGTTTCAGACTGACCATGATAAACCGTTATGTTTCAGACTGACCATGATTAACCTTTATGTTTCGGACTGACCATGATAAACCTTTATGTTTCGGACTGACCATGATAAACCGTTATGTTTCAGACTGACCATGATAAACCGTTATGTTTCAGGCTGACCGTGATTAACCTTTATGTTTCAGACTGACCATGATTAACCGTTATGTTTCAGACTGACCATAATAAACCGTTATGTTTCAGACTGACCATGATTAACCTTTATGTTTCGGACTGACCATGATAAACCGTTATGTTTCAGACTGACTGTGATAAACCTTTATGTTTCAGACTGACCATGATAAACCTTTATGTTTCAGACTGACCATGATAAACCTTTATGTTTCAGACTGACCGTGATTAACCTTTATGTTTCAGACTGACCATGATAAACCTTTATGTTTCAGACTGACCATGATAAACCTTTATGTTTCAGGCTGACTGTGATAAACCTTTATGTTTCAGACTGACCATGATAAACCTTTATGTTTCAGACTGACCATGATTAACCTTTATGTTTCAGACTGACCGTGATAAACCTTTATGTTTCAGACTGACCATGATAAACCTTTATGTTTCAGACTGACCATGATAAACCTTTATGTTTCAGGCTGACCGTGATAAACCTTTATGTTTCAGACTGACCATGATAAACCGTTATGTTTCAGACTGACCATGATAAACCTTTATGTTTCAGACTGACCATGATAAACCTTTATGTTTCAGACTGACCATGATAAACCTTTATGTTTCAGGCTGACCATGATAAACCTTTATGTTTCAGACTGACCATGATAAACCTTTATGTTTCAGACTGACCATGATAAACCGTTATGTTTCAGACTGACCATGATTAACCTTTATGTTTCAGACTGACCATGATAAACCTTTATGTTTCAGACTGACCATGATAAACCGTTATGTTTCAGACTGACCATGATTAACCTTTATGTTTCGGACTGACCATGATAAACCTTTATGTTTCGGACTGACCATGATAAACCGTTATGTTTCAGACTGACCATGATTAACCTTTATGTTTCAGGCTGACTGTGATAAACCTTTATGTTTCAGACTGACCATGATAAACCTTTATGTTTCAGACTGACCGTGATAAACCTTTATGTTTCAGACTGACCATGATAAACCTTTATGTTTCAGACTGACCATGATAAACCTTTATGTATCAGACTGACCGTGATAAACCGTTATGTTTCAGACTGACCGTGATAAACCTTTATGTTTCAGACTGACCATGATAAACCTTTATGTTTCAGACTGACCATGATTAACCTTTATGTTTCAGACTGACCGTGATAAACCTTTATGTTTCAGACTGACCATGATAAACCGTTATGTTTCAGACTGACCATGATAAACCTTTATGTTTCAGGCTGACCATGATAAACCTTTATGTTTCAGACTGACCATGATAAACCTTTATGTTTCAGGCTGACCATGATAAACCTTTATGTTTCAGACTGACCATGATAAACCTTTATGTTTCAGACTGACCATGATAAACCGTTATGTTTCAGACTGACCATGATTAACCTTTATGTTTCAGACTGACCATGATAAACCGTTATGTTTCAGACTGACCGTGATTAACCGTTATGTTTCAGACTGACCATGATTAACCTTTATGTTTCAGACTGACCATGATAAACCGTTATGTTTCAGACTGACCATGATTAACTTATGTTTCAGGCTGACCGTGATTAACCTTTATGTTTCAGGCTGACTGTGATAAACCTTTATGTTTCAGACTGACCATGATAAACCTTTATGTTTCAGACTGACCGTGATAAACCTTTATGTTTCAGACTGACCATGATAAACCTTTATGTTTCAGACTGACCATGATAAACCTTTATGTATCAGACTGACCGTGATAAACCGTTATGTTTCAGACTGACCATGATAAACCTTTATGTTTCAGACTGACCATGATAAACCTTTATGTTTCAGACTGACCATGATTAACCTTTATGTTTCAGACTGACCGTGATAAACCTTTATGTTTCAGACTGACCATGATAAACCTTTATGTTTCAGACTGACCATGATAAACCTTTATGTTTCAGGCTGACCGTGATAAACCTTTATGTTTCAGACTGACCATGATAAACCGTTATGTTTCAGACTGACCATGATAAACCTTTATGTTTCAGACTGACCATGATAAACCTTTATGTTTCAGACTGACCATGATAAACCGTTATGTTTCAGACTGACCATGATTAACCTTTATGTTTCAGACTGACCATGATAAACCGTTATGTTTCAGACTGACCGTGATTAACCTTTATGTTTCAGACTGACCATGATAAACCTTTATGTTTCAGACTGACCATGATAAACCGTTATGTTTCAGACTGACCATGATTAACTTATGTTTCAGGCTGACCGTGATTAACCTTTGTGTTTCAGGCTGACCGTGAACTGGTGATGCGACTACTTCTACAGGTCAAAGGAGTTGTCAGCATCACATTTGATCTCAACAAGAAGAGATGCATTCTCAGGACAAAGCAGGATGTAAAACCAGAGGTGGGTTAGGACTTCTCGGTCCAAACACTAGTTAGATCTCTCCTAAACTTTGCTTTGTCTAGTATTCTGTATTGGAAATAACTTTGATCAATAAATGCCTGGCTGAAGATATAACTCCGAAAATAATTACACTAATTTGTAACATGTTAATGGGTGAAATACGTGTTCAATAATAGATATAAATACCCGTAATAAAAAACATATGCTCTCTGATAAATGTCTTTAGACCTTTACAAAGTAAATCCATTAATCTTTGAAATACCATCTGACAATAATTCAAATCAACATCAAGTACATTGAAAAAAATTAGATAATGATAAAACATATTAAGGGAATCCAAAATGTGGGGAGAGGGGTTAGCATTCAGACAAAGTGATTTTAATTTAACAGCTTTTATAAAGGCAAAGCTCTTGAATAGGAACACATGCATGCGTAAATAGATTTGTTTCCCCTTGCTACCATTTGCCTTTGATTTTCTGGAATTAGCCCTCAAGTGGGGAAACTGGAAACACATCACATTGGTTACTTCAGGAGTTAAAAATAACCGGAATATCTTTGAGCTGATGTCTGTAGCATTTATCTCTGAAAAGGGCTGGCTTTGGATTGCTTTCAGGGTCAAAGGTCAAAGGTCACTGTTAACGTTGGTATAAATAGAAAATCGGTTTCCGTGCAATAACTGAGTTTCCTTGGACCAATCAAACTCAAACTTCATACATTGCTTCCTAAACAAAAGTGCTCGCTTGGGATTACTTTTCAGGGTCAAAGGTCAAGGTCAATGTTGCTATGAATGGAAATTATGATTCTGTGCGATAACTTGAGTTTCCTTGGGCCAATCAAACTCAAACTTCATACAGTGCTTACTTACCGAAAGTGCATGCTTGGGATTGCTTTTCAGGGTCAAAGGTCAAGGTCACTGTTGCTATAAATAGATAATCGGTTTTCGGGCGATAACTGAGTTTCCTTGGGCCAATCAAACTCAAACTTCATACAGTGCTTCCTAAAGAAAAGGGCTCGCTTTGGATTGCTTTCAGGGTCAAAGGTCAAGGTCACTGTTGGTATAAATAGATAATCGGTTTCCGTGCAATAACTGAGTTTCCTTGGACCAATCAAACTCAAACTTCATACAGTGCTTCATAAAGAAAAGGGCTCGCTTTGGATTGCTTTCAGGGTCATAGGTCAAAGGTCAATGTCACTGTTGGTATAAATAGAAAATCGGTTTCCGTGCAATAACTTGAGTTTCCTTGGACCATTCAAACTCAAACTTCATACAGTGCTTCCTAAACAAAAGTGCTCGCTTGGGATTGCTTTTCAGGGTCAAAGGTCAAGGTCACTGTTGCTATAAATGAAAATTATGATTCCATGCGATAAATCGAGTTTCCTTGGGCCAATCAAACTCAAACTTCATACAGTGCTTCCTTACCAAAAGTACTCGTTGGGATTGCTTTTCAGGGTCAAAGGTCAAGGTCACTGTTTCTATTCCACTTGGAACTGATACAATGCATATCCATAGATAGCTCCTAAAAATTTATCTCCCAACTTGCTGTGCAGGCGACACATCCACTTTCGTGGAATTCTTGTTTCGACTTGTCGTCAAAGATTAACTAAAGCTACGCTCTGTTAAGGCTTTGCCTTTGTCATATTACAATGACATTGACGATGACACACTATGACAACAGTGATTGTCATTGCTCTGTCTGTCATGTTTCTTGCCATGTGGGACTTGAGTAGTATTAAGCTTGGGGAGCATCAAAGGTCAAAAGAAAGGACAATTATAATCAAAAATAGAATTTGTAAGTACAAAACGGTTCGTAATTTCTCTAGCGTAGTTTTATAAAAGTTCATCATTGCCTTTGTCATATCTTTAGCATGTGTGGAGATTATTCTCCAAAGTAAATAGAGGTTACTGTCCTGAAAATTTGATTTGTGGAAAGTGGCTCCTTTGAATTGATTCAAGAAAAAAAGGCATGAGTATATGGGTCGAAAAATTAAAACACATTTTGGTAGAAGTCATGCCCCTGAGCGGAATAAGGATTATTCCAGTAAATCTATCCAGCCCTGGCACTCTAGGTTTTGTTTAGGAGGACAACCCACTTTTTTTGTTTATAATTCGCATCAAAGTGATAGGCAGGAGACCCAACCATGGACACAAGTGATTCATTTGAGAGTTTTGGGGTCAGTAATATATTTTTGCTTGAATAGCTCTTTTGCCTTGTAACTACTTATGAAAGAAACATTTTTTTGTTTTTCAGACCTTAGTACAAGCTATTTCTAAATCCCAGACAATGACTGCCCAGCAGGTCATCAAAGATGATAATGGTGAAGAGGTAAGATTGTTAGATAGATATTTTTCACGTTTGTCCCATGTAGAGAATTGTATTCTTTTCATATTTGTCCAATGTTGAGAATTCTATACTTTTTACCTTTGTCCCATGTAGAGAATTCTATACTTTTCACGTTTGTCCTAGACACCAGAAACAAAACATACTACTTTCACAATAATACATAAAAAACAAAAAATGTTAAGGTCGTAAGCTATAACATCTATAATGTTTGGGTCGTAAGTTAAAAATTATCATTAATGTCAGGGTCGTAAGCTTATAACATCTATAATGTTGGGGTCGTAAGCTTATAACATCTATAATGTTGGGGTCTGAAGCTTATAACATCTATAATGTTAGGGTCGGAAGCTTATAGCATCTATAATGTCAGGGTCGTAAGTTTAAAACATCTATAATGTTGGGGTCGGAAGCTTATAACATCTATAATGTCAGGGTCGTAAGCTTATAACATCTATAATGTTAGAGTCAGGAGCTTATAACATCTTTAATGTTGGGGTCGTAAGCTTATAACATCTATAATGTTGGGGTCGTAAGTTTAAAACATCTATAATGTTGGGGTCGTAAGCTTATAACATCTATAATGTTGGGGTCGGAAGCTTAAAACATCTATAATGTCAGGGTCGTAAGCTTATAACATCTATAATGTCAGGGTCGTAAGCTTAAAACATCTATAATGTCAGGGTCGTAAGCTTATAACATCTATAATGTTAGAGTCGGAAGCTTAAAACATCTATAATGTCAGGGTTGTAAGCTTATAACATCTATAATATTAGAGTCAGAAGCTTAAAACATCTATAATGTTGGGGTCGGAAGCTTATAACATCTATAATGTCAGGGTCGTAAGTTTAAAACATTGATAATGTTGGGGTCGTAAGTTTAAAACATAAAAAATGTTAGGGTCATAAGTTTAAAATTTCTATAATGTTGGGATCAAAGTTTAAAACACCAATTACATTTGGAACAAGAATAATGATTCATATTGAGTTCACTATGAGAACATGTGCTGTGTTTTTGTGTCGCCTGAAAAGGTGACATATAGGGATCACTATGTCGAAACTTGAGTTTCCTTGGGCCAATCAAACTCAAACTTCATACAGTGCTTCCTTACCAAAAGTGCTCGCTTTGGATTGCTTTTCAGGGTCAAAGGTCAAGGTCACTGTTGCTATAAAAAGAAAAATTGGTTTCCATGCGATAACTTGAGTTTCCTTGGGCCAATCAAACTCAAACTTCATAAAGTACTTCCATACCAAAAGTGCTCGCTTGGAATTGCTTTTCAGGGTCAAAGGTCATTGTCACTGTTGCTATAAATAGAAAATCACTTTTCCTAGGCCAATCAAACTCAAACTTCATACAGTGCTTCCTTACCAAAAGTGCTCGCTTGTGATTGGTTTTCACGGGCAAAGGTCAAGGTCACTGTTTATATAAATAGAAAATATGTTTCCGTTCTATAACTTAGTTTTTGTTGTGCCAATTAAACTCAAACTTCTGACAATGCTTCATTACCAAATGTGCTTGCTTGGGATTTCTTCTCAAGGTCAAAGGTCAAGGTCACTGTTGCTATAAATAGAAAATATGTTTGAGTGCAGTTACTTCAGTTTCCTTGGGCCAATTACCAGACCTTTATAACATATGTCATAATAGGTAAAAAAAAAACTCAGAAAATCAATCCACAACAAGCCAATGTCATTACACACATGTATTATAATCAACAAAATAATTCATTGTATAGGAATCAATTTGAAAAACCATAAAAATTTCACTTGGAACTGATACAATGCATATCCGTAGCTAGCTCCTAAAAACTTATCTCCCAACTTGCTGCGCAGGTGACACATCCACTTCCGTGGAATTCTTGTTTTCTGTAGATGTTGAGCCCACTATTCAGAGGGTACATGTGCTGTATTTTTATCTGTAGATGTTGAGCCCACTATTCAGAGGGTACATGTGCTGTGTTTTTATCTGTAGACGTTGAGCCCACTATTCAGAGGGTACATGTGCTGTGTTTTTATCTGTAGATGTTGAGCCCACTATTCAGAGGGTACATGTGCTGTGTTTTTATCTGTAGATGTTGCTGTCATTTGGCTCGAATCATCAGGACATGGACAAGGAGAATACAACGTTACCAGACTATCTTCCTGACGAAGTAGACAGCCCTGCCCAGGACGGGAAGACTATGGCTCGTGTGGGGAACGATGGTGACAACAAATCATCTGGCTGGCTCAGTACAGCTGCCAGCTTCCTGACCAACTCCTTCTACTGGTGAAGCTCGACCTCTCAACACTGCGACTAGTATTAGTGCTCTAACGGACGTAGCTGTAGAATACAGCACCCTGTAGGACAAGGCCATATACCATGTTACCAGCCCAATAACAATTAAACTGGACCATGTTTAATGTGTGTATTATAACCTTTAAACTGAAGGATAAAATGTTAATCTGCTTGTTTTGTGAAAGTAGTCTAGGTGGGTATGGTATTGGATAGGCATGTACCGTTAAGTCAAAACTTAATTATTATTTTATTATCTCTTCACGAAATAAACACTCCTGTACTTCAGCATGACATTTGTGTAATAAGGGAAAAGATCCAACTTTTTAAGAACAAGATTGTCTATGGTGAACGCCAAGATCCCTCTGGGATCTCGTTTGTTTTTTGTTTTTTTGGGGGGTGGGGGGGGGGGGGTGTTTGCAAAAATGATTACTCACAAACATACTACATCATAAAACCCCCAAAAATATTCAAAATTATGTTCATAAATGTGTCAATTTCTGTGAATTAACATTGAACACGAACATACAGGTCAGCACGTGGTGATGTTTACAACATAAACAAGACCCCATACAGTGGTGTGGTCAGTTATATAGTCATTATCATTGTGCTACATAGTCTTGTGGCCATGGTCGGTATTTGATGTTGCATGGCCATGTATAATCCCCTACGATAGGAGAGGTGAGACCGACACATAGATTCACTTACTACAGCAACCGTAGCTAATAACCCTGTTATTACATGGAAGGGTCTTATCGTGTAGCCTGTTTGACATTTCATGGGAAAGGAGCATTTCACTGAGATATATTTTAATATTAATCATTTCTCAGATAATTTAACAAATACATGCTCAGTTGTTTATTTTTCCGCTTTTTTGTGTCTCCTGAAAAGGCGACATATAGGGATCACTATGTTGGCAGCGTCTGCACCAACAGTTTCCGTGCGCAAATCAAACTCAAACTTCATACAGTGATTCCTTACCAAAAGTGGTCACTTGGGATTGCTTTTCAGGGTCAAAGGTCAAGGTCACTGTTGCTATAAATAGAAATTATGTTTCCGTGCTTCAGTTTCCTTGGGCCAATCAAACTCAAACTTCATAGAGTACTTCCTTACCATCTCGCATGTATTCCCGCCAATTTGTGACGTCGTCAACAATCGATTGCTTTTCAGGGTCAAAGGTCAAGGTCACTGTTGCTATAAATAGAAATTATGTTTCCAACTTCAGTTTCCTTGGGCCAATCAAACTCAAACTTCATACAGTGCTTCCTTACCAAAAGTGGTCACTTGGGATTGCTTTTCTGGGTCAAAGGTCAAGGTCACTGTTGCTATAAATAGAAATTATGTTTCCGTGCGATAACTTCAGTTTCCTTGGGCCAATCAAACTCAAACTTCATAGAGTACTTCCTTACCATCTCGCATGTATTCCCGCCAAGTTGTGACGTCGTCAACAATCGATGGCGACGTCAACAATCGTGATGTCAGGTCAAAGTTCAACTTCTCAACCAATCAAAAGTCTGGAAGGTCATATTCCACTAGTGGAATATAACATATATTTATCCAACAGCAAGCACGTTTATCCAATGGTCTGGGAGTGAAATAACACGGGGTATTGTGGTAGAAATACTATTATGCAATTGTGAATGATTTTTAACAATATCATTATAAGTTTATTTTATAGAAAATTTAATAACCTTTCCAATGATATATGATACATATATGTGATTAAATGTATATCCAAATTATTAAACAAAACATCTGAGGACACTGTGCCACCTATCTATATCCTTAACACAACTTAAATGTATAAAGATATGCTTCAAGGATTGGTCTTTGGGTCTGGCCCTGTACCTGGGATCTTTTTGGAAAATATTTTACCACAATTACCTAGATACCTCTGTGCCTCTTGTTTCGATGTTCATTTAATATGAGAAGGAAATGGTCACACAGTATCATAGACTGGGTTTTACATGTACACTTATCATGCAGATGATGCTTTGTATAATCTGTTTTGATCCTATGACTGAGAACTTACTTCAGCACACAAGTACCATGGTCTTGATACATGTGTTTTTTCCTTTACTTTGTCTTCTTTCTATTTCTGTCCTTCACTATGTTTCTTCCTAACTATTGTGTGACAGGTATGTATGTTACCCGAGCCTACCTGGGGTTAGGTGTGACTTGTATGTATGTTACCCGAGTCTACCTGGGGTTAGGTGTGACTTGTATGTATGTTACCCGAGTCTACCTGGGGTTAGGTGTGACAGGTATGTATGTTACCCGAGTCTACCTGGGGTTAGGTGTGACAGGTATGTATGTTACCCGAGTCTACCTGGGGTTAGGTGTGACAGGTATGTATGTTACCCGAGTCTACCTGGGGTTAGGTGTGACTTGTATGTATGTTACCTGTGTCTACCTGGGGTTAGGTGTGACTTGTATGTATGTTACCCAAGTCTACCTGGGGTTAGGTGTGACTTGTATGTATGTTACCTGTGTCTACCTGGGGTTAGGTGTGACTTGTATGTATGTTACCCGAGTCTACCTGGGGTTAGGTGTGACTTGTATGTATGTTACCTGTGTCTACCTGGGGTTAGGTGTGACTGGTATGTATGTTACCTGTGTCTACCTGGGGTTAGGTGTGACTTGTATGTATGTTACCCGAGTCTACCTGGGGTTAGGTGTGACTTGTATGTATGTTACCTGTGTCTACCTGGGGTTAGGTGTGACTTGTATGTATGTTACCTGAGTCTACCTGGGGTTAGGTGTGACTTGTATGTATGTTACCTGTGTCTACCTGGGGTTAGGTGTGACTTGTATGTATGTTACCTGTGTCTACCTGGGGTTAGGTGTGACTGGTATGTATGTTACCTGTGTCTACCTGGGGTTAGGTGTGACTTGTATGTATGTTACCCGAGTCTACCTGGGGTTAGGTGTGACTTGTATGTATGTTATCCGAGTCTACCTGGGGTTAGGTGTGACTGGTATGTATGTTACCTGTGTCTACATGGGGTTAGTTGTGAGTTTTGACCCTAACTCGGGTAACATGTATTTGTGAATGGTTGTTTTAGAAAGGTTATGTTTATAATTGAGATAGATTTTTGTAATTTTGATCAACTTTGTGTATGAAAGTTTAAAAGTTCACAAATATTTGTTATCTGCTACTTGTTTTGAAAGTGCAGTTTAAATAATAAAAAAATTGTACTTTGGACAAATATATTTATTATTTATCATTTCTAGCTCACCAATGAGCTTATGCTGTGGCCTGGCATCTGTCTGTCTGTAGTCTGTCTAGCGTCAACTTTTCTCCTACACAACTTTTTCTTATTAGCCAAAAGTCATAGTGATATTTGGCTGAAAGGTTTCTGGGATGAAGCCGGACAAAGTTTACTAAAGGAAATGATGTTTGCCCATATTCAAGGTCACAGAGTTCAATCTGTTGAAACCTTAAACGGCCTCTTCTGACTAACCAAAAGCCCTAGAGGCATGATATTTGTTCTTGGATAAAGCCCAACAAAGTTTATGAAAGATCATGACCTTCACACCTATTCAAGTCCAGGAGTAAAATCTATTATAACATTTAAAAAACTCGTTCTGATTAACTAAAATGCCAAGAGACATGATATTTGGCTGAAAGGCTCCTTAGATGAAACCCGACAAAGTTTGCGAAAAGATACGACCTCAACAAATATTCAAAGTCACAGGATCAGATATGTTAAACTGTTTAAACAAGTTCTGATTAACCAAAAGGCCTAGAAGCATGATATTTAGCTGAAAGGTTCCGTGGATGAAGTTTGCAAAAAGAAATGACCCTGACCAATATTCAAGGTCACAGGGGTCAAATTACTTGAAACGTTTAAACCACTTCTTCAGATTAGCCAAAAAGCCTAGAAGCATGATATTTGGTTTAAAGGCTCCTTGGATGAAGCCTAACAAAGTTTGCAACAGAAATGACCTTGGCCAATATTCAAGGTCACATGGGTCAAATTTGTTAAAATGTTTAAACAAGTTCTGATCAACTAAAAGGCATGTAAGCATGATATTTGGCTGAAAGGTTCCTTGGATGAAACCCGGCAAATTTCAAGAGAAGAAATTACCTTGACCCATACTCAAGGTAACGGGGGTAAAATCTGGAAAAATGTTTACAAGTTCTTCTGATCAACAAAAAGGTCTAGAAGCATGATATTTGCCTGAAAGGTCCTTGTATGAAGCTTGACAAATTTTGGGAAAGAAATGACCTTGACCCATATTCAAGGTCAAATTTGTTAAAACCAATAAAGTATTTCTTCTTTCCCAATAATGATATGTCTGTTTTGGCAAATGTGTGAAATGGTGTTATTATGGAAAAAACAGTTTATCATCATTTGATGAGCAACTAGCTAGAGCTGGGTAAAACAAAATCAAAAGTACCACGGTATTGAGTCAAATACTGTGGTACGAACCCCGGTTTACAACCTTGATTGAATGTTTCAGCTAGCTATAGGTCACTGGCTGTTTTTGTTTTGAAGCCAATCAACAAGAAGCCTGTCATAAGTTTCTCTTTGTGTTATTCTCTAATATTGTTTGAGTGAAGTTTTTCTGTTCTAGTTGATCAGCAAACTTATAGGAAATTATAATTAAACCATATTGAAATTCCAATTGATCTATGTAAAAAGTAGTTCTTTGATAAGTTAAATGAAAGTTCCCAAAAAACTGGTACAGGACTAATGTACCACGATACATCAATCTGATTAAAATACAGATTCTTGTTCTCACTACGTTTTACAAGGATCTGACAACATCCCATAAGAGGTCACGTTCAGATGACCTTTGTCGCCTCTTTACTTAACACTTAAACAATTTTCCAATGACCTGTCATCTTGCAGCAAGCCATTTCGTCACATTATTCCACAAGAACTTTTTGGTGACCAAATGACTAAACGGACATACTATGCGATTACGCAAGCTTTGTCGCCTCAAAATATCACTGTCAAGATTCTGAAAGTAGCAATTTGATTGGCTAATGCAATTGGTCATCGGTATGTGACCCCTATGGGATTTTCTCAGATCTTAACGCAGCAGAGAGGAGTATAGGGAATGGCGCGGAGATCAAGATAGTATTTTAATCAGATTGCACGGTACATACCATCACAACTCTCTATCACAGTATACCAGTAAAACTGGTCATAAGACTTAGAGGGATAGTTCATAAGACCTGGAGGATGGGTCATAAGACTTAGAGGGATAGTTCATAAGACCTGGAGGGAGGGTTCATAAGACTTGGAGGGATGGTTCATAAGACTTGGAGGGATGGTTCATAAGACTTGGAGGGATGGATCATAAGACTTGGAGGGAGGGTTCATAAGACTTGGAGGGAGGGTTCATAAGACTTGGAGGGAGGGTTCATAAGACTTGGAGGGATGGTTCATAAGACTTGGAGGGAGGGTTCATAAGACCTGGAGGATGGGTCATAAGACCTTGAGGGAGGGTTCATAATACCTGGAGGATGGGTCATAAGACCTTGAGGGAGGGTTCATAAGACCTGGAGGATGGGTCATAAGACCTTGAGGGAGGGTTCATAAGACCTGGAGGGATGGATCATAAGACCTGGAGGGATGGATCATAAGACCTGGAGGGATGGATCATAAGACCTGGAGGGATGGATCATAAGACCTGGAGGATGGGTCATAAGACCTGGAGGATGGGTCATAAGACCTGGAGGGATGGATCATAAGACCTGGAGGGATGGATCATAAGACCTGGAGGGATGGATCATAAGACCTGGAGGGATGGGTCATAAGACCTGGAGGGATGGGTCATACGACCTGGAGGGAAGGTTTGTAAGACCTGGATGGATGGATCATAAGACCTGGAGGGATGGATCATAAGACCTGGAGGGACGGATCATAAGACCTGGAGGGATGGAACGTAAGACCTGGAGAGATAGTTCATAAGACCTGGAGGGATGGATCATAAGACCTGGAGGGACGGATCATTAGACCTGGAGGGATAGTTCATAAGACCTGGAGGGATAGTTCATTAGACCTGGAGGGATGGATCATAAGACCTGGAGGGATGGTTCATAAGACCTGGAGGGATGGTTCATAAGACCTGGAGGATGGGTCATAAGACCTGGAGGGATGGATCATTAGACCTGGAGGGGTGGATCATAAGACCTGGAGGGATTAGCTTTAAGACCTGAAGGGATGGATTATGAGACCTGGAGGGATAGTTCATAAGACCTGGAGGGATGGTTCATAAGACCTGGAGGGATAGTTCATAAGACCTGGAGGGATGGATTATAAGACCTGGAGGGATGGATCATAAGACATGGAGGGGTGGATCATAAGACCTGGAGGGATAGTTCATAAGACCTTGAGGGATAGTTCATAAGACCTTGATGGATAGTTCATAAGACCTGAAGGGATGGATTATAAGACCTTGAGGGAGGGTTCATAAGACCTGGAGGGATGGATCATAAGACCTGGAGGGATGGATCATAAGACCTGGAGGGATGGATCATAAGACCTGGAGGGATGGATCATAAGACCTGGAGGATGGGTCATAAGACCTGGAGGATGGGTCATAAGACCTGGAGGGATGGATCATAAGACCTGGAGGGATGGATCATAAGACCTGGAGGGATGGATCATAAGACCTGGAGGGATGGGTCATAAGACCTGGAGGGATGGGTCATACGACCTGGAGGGAAGGTTTGTAAGACCTGGATGGATGGATCATAAGACCTGGAGGGATGGATCATAAGACCTGGAGGGACGGATCATAAGACCTGGAGGGATGGAACGTAAGACCTGGAGAGATAGTTCATAAGACCTGGAGGGATGGATCATAAGACCTGGAGGGACGGATCATTAGACCTGGAGGGATAGTTCATAAGACCTGGAGGGATAGTTCATTAGACCTGGAGGGATGGATCATAAGACCTGGAGGGATGGTTCATAAGACCTGGAGGGATGGTTCATAAGACCTGGAGGATGGGTCATAAGACCTGGAGGGATGGATCATTAGACCTGGAGGGGTGGATCATAAGACCTGGAGGGATTAGCTTTAAGACCTGAAGGGATGGATTATGAGACCTGGAGGGATAGTTCATAAGACCTGGAGGGATGGTTCATAAGACCTGGAGGGATAGTTCATAAGACCTGGAGGGATGGATTATAAGACCTGGAGGGATGGATCATAAGACATGGAGGGGTGGATCATAAGACCTGGAGGGATAGTTCATAAGACCTTGAGGGATAGTTCATAAGACCTTGATGGATAGTTCATAAGACCTGAAGGGATGGATTATAAGACCTTGAGGGATGGTTCATAAGACCTGGAGGGATAGTTCATAAGACTTTGATGGATAGTTCATACGACCTGGAAGGGATGGGTCATAAGACCTGGAGGGATAGTTCAAAAGACGTGGAGGGATGGGTCATAAGACCTTGAGGGATGGTTCATAAGACCTGGAGGGATAGTTCGTAAGACCTGATGGATAGTTCATACGACCTGGAGGGATGGGTCATAAGACCTGGAGGGATAGTTCATAAGACCTGGAGGGATAGCTCATAGGACCTGGAGGGATAGCTCATAAGACCTGGAGGGATAGTTCATACGACCTGGAGGGATAGCTCATAAGACCTGGAGGGATAGCTCATAAGACCTGGAGGGATAGTTCATAAGACCTTGAGGGATAGCTCATAAGACCTGGAGGGATAGTTCATAAGACCTGGAGGGATAGCTCATAAGACCTGAAGGGACGGATCATTAGACCTGGAGGGATGGGTTATAAAACTTGGAGGGATAGTTCATAAGACCTGGAGGGATAGTTCATAAGAATTGAAGGGATGGATCATAAGACCTGGATGGATGGGTCATAAGACTTTGAATAAATGTAGGGATGAGTCATAAGAACTGGAGGGATTGGACATAAGAATTTGAGGAATGGGTTTTAATAAGTGTAGGGATGAGTCATAAGAACTTAAGGGATGGGCATAAGAACTAGAGGGATGGGGCATAAGAACGGGAGGGATGGGACATAAGAATTGGAGGGATGGGGCATACAAATAGGATGGATGACTTAGAAGGCCTTGAGGAATGGATAATAAAAATGGAGGGATGGATTATAAGAACTTGAATGATGGCTCTCATAATTAGGAATAGGAGGGAATGAGAAAGACTGGTCAAAATATCGGGATGAATGGGTCATAGAGTCTGGGATGGTAGGTCATAAGAATATATAGAGTGTTGAGTTGAGATAGAGCAGTCATTTAGGAACATTTATCAAGATGAGGCTGGTCATACAGAGAACAATAGAAGGGTACTCATGTGTAAAGTACTGTTTGATCGCACGTTTATCAAAATACGATAACAAGGCTGTTTAAACAAATATACGTAATATCCCGGACATGCTGGGGAATAAACAGGGAAGGGATACAAATGTTTGATAAGGATGTAAAAACAAAGGCCTACAAGTTACTTCCTGGTGTAGTCACGTCCTCGAGAGGTCTCCGTGTGTCAAACACACAACATCAAACATCGTACTCAACGGTAAGTTACATCTCGCTAATTATTGCTCTACGTTTTACAGTTTAGAAAATATTAATTCGTCTCGTGTAGACATTGGAGCTGTATTTATAACTTGTGTATATATGTCACTGTGCCGCTAATCTATAATTGTAGAAGTCCGCTGTATAAGTATTGGTATATAAGCGTTCTCTCACATTATAGACAGACGGAAATGTCCACTGTCAGATATATATAAATGAATTTGTAACGGTTTATAAAACCAGAGTTTGACATCGCCTAATGGACACATTGTCTAGGGGTAAACAATATGATCGTATGTCAACAGTTAACGTAAGGTAGAGTGTGGACGGTTTCCGCACATACGCTGTACTTCCTTGTATTGGGTAACCCGTCTCTCTCCCGTTGACCGTGTAGATGACAGTATTGGGTAACCCGTCTCCCATTCACCGTGTAGATGACAGTATTGGGTAGCCCGTCTCTCTACCGTCGACCGTGTAGATGACAGTATTGGGTTACCCGTCTCTCTCCCGTTGACCGTGTAGATGACAGAGTTGGGTAACCCGTCTCTCTCCCGTTGACCGTGTAGATGACAGTATTGGGTAACCCGCCTCTCTCCCGTTGACCGTGTAGATGACAGTATTGGGTAACCCGTCTCTCTCCCGTTGACCGTGTAGATGACAGTATTGGGTAACCCGCCTCTCTCCCGTTGACCGTGTAGATGACAGTATTGGGTAACCCGCCTCTCTCCCATTGACCGTGTAGATGACAGTATTGGGTAACCCGTCTCTCTCCCGTTGACCGTGTAGATGACAGAGTTGGGTAACCCGTCTCTCTCCCGTTGACCGTGTAGATGACAGTATTGGGTAACCCGCCTCTCTCCCGTTGACCGTGAAGATAACAGTTCATGTACATTGCTGTAGGTATCAATACAAATCAATAATGTTTTGCTTATCAAAATCCGAAATCAGCAGAGATCGACTGACAATTGTATGTTTTTGCTATACCCATATACAGTGTAGTGCAATGTATATTAATATATCTCAAACGTTTTGACAATATTTTTATGACTTCTTATGGAATCGGGTGTTTTAATGGATGTCTGAAAGTCCGTACACATTAAAACAACTGCTAGCTCTTTCATCTGATGCTTTTCAAAATACTTTTCCACTATAACAGAAGTGTGGCGTCGTTTTGTTCTAATTCTCTCTAAATAATATCCCCGTTGAAATCGTAAAACTGTAGCGTGCAATATCTCTTTGACATAGGCTACATGAAATTATGCAAATATCATCGGAAGAATGGGCTTATAATCCGCTACATGTTCATGTATGTGAAATTAGTAATTTCAATACAGAACACCCATATAAATCATTGAAAATTTACAAAAATGCATGAAATATATAGCAAAGATATAACGTGTCGGACTATATAATTGCACTACCCTGTACTTGTGTTACACAAGTATTTACACTACCTGTGTTCGATAGGATTTACACTACCTGTGTTACACTAGGATTTACACAAGCTGTGTTACACTAGGATTTACACTGTACCTGTGTTACACTAGGATTTACACTACCTGTGTTACACTAGGATGTACACTACCTGTGTTACATAGCATTTACACTGTACCCGTGTTACACTAGGATTTACACTACCTGTGTTACATAGGATTTACACTACCTGTGTTACATAGGATTTACACTACCTGTGTTACATTAGGATTTACAATGTACCTGTGTTACACAAAGATTTACACTACCTGTGTTACATAAAATTTACACTACCTGTGTTACACTAGGATTTACACTATCTGTGTTACACTAGGATTTACACTACCTGTGTTACAGCAGGATTTACACTACCTGTGTTACATAGGATTTACACTATGTTTCACTAGGATTTACACTACCTGTGTTACACTAGGATTTACACTACCTGTGTTACATAGGATTTAGACTATGTTTCACTAGGATTTACACTACCTGTGTTACACTAGGATTTACACTACCTGTGTTACACTAGGATTTACACTTCCTGCGTTACATAGGATTTACACTACCTGTGTTACATAGGATGTACACTACTTGGTTACACTAGGATTTACACTACCTGTGTTACATATGCTTTACACTACCTGTGTTACATTAGGATTTACACTACCTGTGTTACATAGGATTTACACTACCTGTGTTTCACTATGATTTACACTACCTGTGTTACATAGGATTTACACTATCTGTGTTACATAGGATTTACACTACCTGTGTTACACTAGGATTTACACTACCTGTGTTACATAGGATTTACACTATCTGTGTTACACTAGGATTTACACTACCTGTGTTACACTAGAATTTACACTACCAGTGTTACATAGGATTTACACTACCTGTATTACATAGGATTTACACTACCAGTGTTACATATGATTTACACTACCTGTGTTACACTAGGATTTACACTATCTGTGTTACACTAGGATTTACACTGTACCTGTGTTACACTAGGATTTACACTGTACCTGTGTTACACTAGGATTTACACTATCTGTGTTACACTAGGATTTACACTGTATCTGTGTTACACTAGGATTTACACTACCTGTGTTACACTAGGATTTACACTACCTGTGTTACACTATGATTTACACTACCTGTGTTACACTAGGATTTACACTGTACCTGTGTTACACTAGGATTTACACTACCTGTGTTACATTAGAATTTACACTACCTGTGCTACACTAGGATTTACACTACCTGTGTTACACTAGGATTTACACTACCTGTGTTACATAGGATTTACACTATGTTTCACTAGGATTTACACTACCTGTGTTACACTAGGATTTACACTACCTGTGTTACACTAGGATTTACACTTCCTGTGTTACACAAGGATTTACACTACTTGTGTTACACTAGTATTTACACTACCTGCGTTACATAGGATTTACACTACCTGTGTTACATAGGATGTACACTACTTGGTTACACTAGGATTTACACTACCTGTGTTACATATGATTTACACTACCTGTGTTACATTAGGATTTACACTACCTGTGTTTCACTAGGATTTACACTACCTGTGTTACATTAGGATTTACACTACCTGTGTTACATAGGATTTACACTACCTGTGTTTCACTATGATTTACACTACCTGTGTTACATAGGATTTACACTATCTGTGTTACATAGGATTTACACTACCTGTGTTACACTAGGATTTACACTACCTGTGTTACATAGGATTTACACTATCTGTGTTACATAGGATTTACACTACCTGTGTTTCACTAGGATTTACACTACATGTGTTACACTAGAATTTACACTACCAGTGTTACATAGGATTTACACTACCTGTATTACATAGGATTTACACTATCTGTGTTACATATGATTTACACTACCTGTGTTACACTAGGATTTACACTATCTGTGCTACACTAGGATTTACACTGTACCTGTGTTACACTAGGATTTACACTGTACCTGTGTTACACTAGGATTTACACTATCTGTGTTACACTAGGATTTACACTGTATCTGTGTTACACTAGGATTTACACTACCTGTGTTACACTAGGATTTACACTACCTGTGTTACACTATGATTTACACTACCTGTGTTACACTAGGATTTACACTGTACCTGTGTTACACTAGGATTTACACTACCTGTGTTACATTAGAATTTACACTACCTGTGCTACACTAGGATTTACACTACCTGTGTTACATAGGATTTACACTACCTGTGTTTCACTAGGATTTACACTACCTGTGTTTCACTGCCTGTGCTACACTAGGATTTACACTGTACCATGGTTACAATAGGATTTACACTGTACATTGTTCATTGTATTTTGTATTTCAATGTTCAATCATGTAATTTGTATTTCAATGTTCAACCCCCTAATTTGTATTTCAATGTTCAACTCCAGTAATTTGTATTTCAATGTTCAACCCCCTAATTTGTATTTCAATGTTCAATCCTGTAATTTGTATTTCAATAGTTAACCCCCGTAATTTGTATTTCAATGTTTAACCACGTAATTTGTACTTCAATGTTTAACCACGTAATTTGTATTTCAATGTTTAACCCCCGTAATTTGTATTTCAATGTTCAATCCTGTAATTTGTATTTCAATGTTCAATCCTGTAATTTGTATTTCAATGTTCAACCCCCTTATTTGTATTTCAATGTTCAACCCCCTTATTTGTATTTCAATATTTAACCCCCGTAATTTGTATTTCAATGTTCAACCCTCTAATTGGTATTTCAATGTTCAATCCTGTAATTTTTATTTCAATGTTCAACCCCCTAATTTGTATTTCAATGTTCAACCCCATAATTTGTATTTCAATGTTTAACCCCCGTAATTTGTATTTCAATGTTCAATCCTGTAATTTTTATTTCAATGTTCAATCCTGTAATTTGTATTTCAATGTTCAACCCTCTAACTTGTATTTCATTGTTTAACCCCCGTAATTTGTATTTCAATGTTCAATCCTGTAATTTGTATTTCAATGTTCAACCCTCTAACTTGTATTTCAATGTTTAACCCCCGTAATTTTTATTTCAATGTTCAATCCTGTAATTTGTATTTCAATGTTTAACCCCCGTAATTTGTATTTCAATGTTCAACCCTCTAATTTGTTTTTCAATGTTCAACCCCCTAATTTGTATTTCAATGTTTAACCCCCGTAATTTGTATTTCAATGTTCAACCCCCTAATTTGTATTTCAATGTTCAACCACGTAATTTGTATTTCAATGTTCAACCCCCTAATTTGTATTTCAATGTTCAATCCTGTAATTTGTATTTCAATGTTCAACCCTCTAATTTGTATTTCAATGTTCAATCCTGTAATTTGTATTTCAATGTTCAATCCTGTAATTTGTATTTCAATGTTCAACCCCCTTATTTGTATTTCAATGTTCAACCCCCTAATTTGTATTTCAATGTTTAACCCCCGTAATTTGTATTTCAATGTTCAACCACCTAATTTGTATTTCAATGTTCAACCCCATTATTTGTATTTCAATGTTTAACCCCCGTAATTTGTATTTCAATGTTCAACCCCCTAATTTGTATTTCAATGTTCAACCACGTAATTTGTATTTCAATGTTCAACCCTCTATTTGTATTTCAATGTTTAATCCTGTAATTTGTATTTCAATGTTCAACCCCCTTATTTGTATTTCAATGTTCAACCCCCTAATTTGTATTTCAATGTTTAACCCCCGTATTTTGTATTTCAATGTTCAACCCTCTAATTGGTATTTCAATGTTCAATCCTGTAATTTTCATTTCAATGTTAAATCCTGTAATTTGTATTTCAATGTTCAACCCCCTAATTTGTATTTCAATGTTTAACCCCCGTAATTTGTATTTCAATGTTCAACCCCCTAATTTGTATTTCAATGTTTAACCCCCGTAATTTGTATTTCAATGTTCAACCCTCTAATTTGTATTTCAATGTTCAATCCTGTAATTTGTATTTCAATGTTCAATCCTGTAATTTGTATTTCAATGTTCAACCCCCTAATTTGTATTTCAATGTTTAACCCCCGTTATTTGTATTTCAATGTTCAACCCCCTAATTTGTATTTCAATGTTTAACCCCCGTAATTTGTATTTCAATGTTCAACCCCCGTAATTTGTATTTCAATGTTTAACCCCCGTAATTTGTATTTCAATGTTTAACCCCCGTAATTTGTATTTCAATGTTCAACCCTCTAATTTGTATTTCAATGTTCAATCCTGTAATTTTTATTTCAATGTTCAATCCTGTAATTTGTATTTCAATGTTCAACCCCCTAATTTGTATTTCAATGTTTAACCCCCGTAATTTGTATTTCAATGTTCAACCCCCTAATTTTTATTTCAATGTTTAACCCCCGTAATTTGTATTTCAATGTTCAACCCCATAATTTGTATTTCAATGTTCAACCACGTAATTTGTATTTCAATGTTCAACCCTCTATTTGTATTTCAATGTTCAATCCTGTAATTTGTATTTCAATGTTCAACACCCTTATTTGTATTTCGATGTTCAACCCCCTAATTTGTATTTCAATGTTTAACCCCCGTAATTTGTATTTCAATGTTCAACCCTCTAATTGGTATTTCAATGTTCAATCCTGTAATTTTTATTTCAATGTTAAATCCTGTAATTTGTATTTCAATGTTCAACCCCCTAATTTGTATTTCAATGTTTAACCCCCGTAATTTGTATTTCAATGTTCAACCCCCTAATTTGTATTTCAATGATTAACCCCCGTAATTTGTTTTTCAATGTTCAACCCTCTAATTTGTATTTCAATGTTCAATCCTGTAATTTTTATTTCAATGTTCAATCCTGTAATTTGTATTTCAATGTTCAACCCCCTAATTTGTATTTCAATGTTTAACCCCCGTAATTTGTATTTCAATGTTCAACCCCCTAATTTGTATTTCAATGTTTAACCCCGTAATCTGTATTTCAATGTTCAACCCCCGTAATTTGTATTTCAATGTTTAACCCCCGTAATTTGTATTTAAATGTTTAACCCCGTAATCTGTATTTCAATGTTCAACCCCCGTAATTTGTATTTCAATGTTTAACCCCCGTAATTTGTTTTTCAATGTTTAACCCCGTATTTTATTACAATTATTTAAATCACTCTGGATTTAACCTGCCGTCGATGTCTCCACGAACCATTTATAGAAAACATTCAGCAAACACTGGACTTTTTTAATGATACACCAAGACCTATAAACATAATAAAATACATATGTTATAGGTAAGACAATTTTCCTGGCTGGTTATAAACAGTGGGGCCGCTTTAATAACATCCGGTTCGCCTTATATTTACCGTCTGACTAATCATAGAGTGTATAGAAAGCCATTAGACCGTATTAATGATGTTAATTTCAATAGTTTAAACTTTTTATTCTTTAAACTGTACCATGCAAAATATATATGTACCTGAATTAGTAAGCTGTTCAAAGTTGACCTATGGCTTCCGTAGCTTGTAAACCTATACGAGTTTGTTACGTAGTTTTGAATATGATGATGTGTTCAATGATAAAAACTTAAAGTGTATGTGTGTACAACATATAGTTTCCTGTATGCGAGGACATCGCACGTAAAGATGGAGGGTTCCGGAGACGCCCCGGTACGCCCTCCCCGCATGACCCTGGCGGACCAGCTGTGGTACTGGGGCAACATATCCCGGGAGGAAGTGAAGGACTTGATGAGGGACCGGGGTGACGGGTCGTTCCTCGTTCGAGACTCTACCAATTCCACGGGTGAATACACACTGACCATTCGGAAGGGAGGGACTAACAAGCTAATGAAGATCTACAGGACATCCAATGGAGGTTACGGCCTCATGCTGGGAGAGTCCTTCACCACGGTGATGTCCCTGGTGGAGTTTTACAGACAGAACTCACTGGATCACCTTAATGTTTCACTGGACATCACTTTATCTCACCCGGTCAATAGGAGTTTGTCTAATGTAAGTAGAAACAGGAACACAGCATTTCAACGTTATGGAAAACGTTAACGTTTTGATATAAGAGCTCAGCTTGTTTGTTTGCAAGTACATGTATATCAGTTAAAGTAAACATTTTAAAGATGTTTAAATTACAAAAACACAATAATATTAAGGTTTTTACAGTGCCTGTCTTTTATAGATAATCAGATGTATATATATATATATATTGTAGCTGTTCACGCGCACCATTCTAACACCATTGAGCACGCACGACCAAGCAGGCTTCGAAAATTGATTGTTATAACATTTCCTTGTGGTACCTAGCGTTCGAAAATTGACCGTTAACATATCCTTGTGGTACCTAGCGTTCGAAAATTGACCGTTAACATATCCTTGTGGTACCTAGCGTTCGAAAATTGACCGTTAACATTTCCTTGAGGTACCTAGCGTGCGAAAATTAACCCATATAAATATACAAGTACATTGTTCAGATTCTTAAAAGTGCATTCAAAAGCTCTTAAAAGTAGAATTATGATGTTCTCTATTGCTATAGATATTTGTTAGTTAGGTTCTCTTTTGCTATAGACATTTGTTAGTTAGGTTCTCTGTTGCCATAGACATTTGCTAGTTAGGTTCTCTGTTTCTATAGACATTTGTTAGTTAGGTTCTCTGTTGCTATAGACGTTTGTTAGTTAGGTTCTCTGTTGCTATAGACGTTTGTTAGTTAGGTTCTCTGTTGCTATAGACATTTGTTAGTTAGGTTCTCTGTTGCTATAGGCGTTTGTAAGTTATGTTCTCAGTTGCTACATACATTTGTTAGTTAGGTTCTCTGTTGCTATATACGTTTGTTAGTTAGGTTCTCTGTTGCTATAGACGTTTTATGTAGGTTCTCTGTTGCTATATACATTTGTTAGTTGTGTTCTCTGTTGCTATAGACATTTGTTAGCTAGGTTCTCTGTTGCTATATACATTTGTTAGTTATGTTCTCTGTTGCTATATACATTTGTTAGCTAGGTTCTCTGTTGCTATATACATTTGTTAGTTGTGTTCTCTGTTGCTTTATACATTTGTTAGTTATGTTCTCTGTTGCTATATACATTTGTTAGTTAGGTTCTCTGTTGCTATATACATTTGTTAGTTAGGTTCTCTGTTGCTATATACATTTGTTAGTTGTGTTCTCTGTTGCTATATACATTTGTTAGTTATGTTCTCTGTTGCTATATACATTTGTTAGTTAGGTTCTCTGTTGCTATATACATTTGTTAGTTGTGTTCTCTGTTGCTATAGACGTGAGTTAGTTAGGTTCTGTTGTTATAGACATTTGTTAGTTATGTTCTCTGTTGCTATAGACATTTGTTAGTTAGGTTCTCTGTTGCTATAGACGTTTGTTGATTAGGTTTTCTGTTGCTTTATACGTTTGTCAGTTAGGTTCCCCGTTGCTAAAGACGTTTGTTAGTTATGTTCTCTGTTGCTATAGGCGTTTGTCAGTTAGGCTCTCTGTCGCTATAGACGTTTTAGGTAGGTTCTCTATTGTTATATACGTTTGTTAGTTAGGTTCTCTGTTGCTATACACGTTAGTTAGTTAGGTTCTCTGTTGCTATAGACGTTTGTTAGTTATGTTCTCTGTTGCTATAGACATTTGTTAGTAAGGTTCTTTGTTGCTATATACGTTAGTTAGGTTCTTTTTTGCTATATACATTTGTTAGTTATGCTCTCTGTTGCTATAGACGTTCGTTAGTTAGGTTCTCTGTTGCTATATACATTTGTTAGTTAGGTTCTCTGTTGTTATATACGTTTGTTAGTTAGGTTCTCTGTTGCTATACACGTTAGTTAGTTAGATTCTCTGTTGCTATATACATTTGTTAGTTATGTTCTCTGTTGCTATAGGCGTTTGTCAGTTAGGCTCTCTGTCGCTATAGACGTTTTAGGTAGGTTCTCTATTGTTATATACGTTTGTTAGTTAGGTTCTCTGTTGCTATACACGTTAGTTAGTTAGGTTCTCTGTTGCTATAGACGTTTGTTAGTTATGTTCTCTGTTGCTATAGACATTTGTTAGTAAGGTTCTTTGTTGCTATATACGTTAGTTAGGTTCTTTTTTGCTATATACATTTGTTAGTTATGCTCTCTGTTGCTATAGACGTTCGTTAGTTAGGTTCTCTGTTGCTATATACATTTGTTAGTTAGGTTCTCTGTTGTTATAGACGTTTGTTAGTTATGCTCTCTGTTGCTATAGACGTTCGTTAGTTAGGTTCTCTGTTGCTATATACATTTGTTAGTTAGGTTCTCTGTTGTTATATACGTTTGTTAGTTAGGTTCTCTGTTGCTATACACGTTTGTTAGTTAGGTTCTCTGTTGCTGTAGACGTTTGTTAGTTATGTCCTCTGTTGCTATAGACTATGGTTAGTTAGGTTCTCTGTTGATATAGACGTTTGTTAGTTATGTTCTCTGTTGCTATATACCTTTGTTAGTTAGGTTCTCTGTTGCTATATACATTTGTTAGTTATGTTCTATGTTGCTATAGACATTTGTTAGTTAGGTTCTCTGTTGCTATAGAGTTTGTTATGCTAAAGGTGTTTGTTAGTTAGGTTTCCCGTTGCTATAGACGTTTGTTAGTTATGTCCTCTGTTGCTATCGACGTTTGTTAGTTATGTTCTCTGTTGATATAGACATTTGTTAGTTATGTTCTCTGTTGCTATAGACGTATGTTATTTATGTTCTCTGTTGCTATAGACGTCTGTTATTTATGTTTTCTGTTGCTATATACCTTTGTTAGTAATGTTCTCTGTTGCTTTAGACGTTTGTTAGTTATGTTCTCTGTTGCTATAAACGTTTGTTAGTTATGTTCTCTGTTGCTATTTACCTTTGTTAGTTAGGTTCTATGTTGCTATATACATTTGTTAGTTATGTACTATGTTGCTATAGACATTTGTTAGTTAGGTTCTCTGTTGCTATAGACGTTTGTTAGTTATGTTCTCTGTTGCTAAAGGTGTTTGTTAGTTAGGTTTCCCGTTGCTATAGAGGTTTGTTAGTTATGTCCTCTGTTGCTATCGACGTTTGGTAGTTAGGTTTTCTGTTGCTATAGACATTTGTTAGTAAGGTTCTTTGTTGCTATATACGTTAGTTAGGTTCTTTTTTGCTATATACATTTGTTAGTTATGCTCTCTGTTGCTAAAGACGTTCGTTAGTTAGGTTCTCTGTTGCTATATACATTTGTTAGTTAGGTTCTCTGTTGTTATATACGTGTGTTAGTTAGGTTCTCTGTTGCTATACACGTTAGTTAGTTAGATTCTCTGTTGCTATAGACGTTTGTTAGTTATGCTCTCTGTTGCTATAGACGTTCGTTAGTTAGGTTCTCTGTTGCTATATACATTTGTTAGTTAGGTTCTCTGTTGTTATATACGTTTGTTAGTTAGGTTCTCTGTTGCTATACACGTTTGTTAGTTAGGTTCTCTGTTGCTGTAGACGTTTGTTAGTTATGTCCTCTGTTGCTATAGACTATGGTTAGTTAGGTTCTCTGTTGATATAGACGTTTGTTAGTTATGTTCTCTGTTGATATAGACATTTGTTAGTTGTGTTCTCTGTTGCTATAGACGTTTGTTAGTTAGGTTCTCTGTTGCTATAGGCGTTTGTTACTTAGGTTCCCCGTTGCTAAAGAAGGTTGTTAGTTATGTTCTTTGTTGCTATAGGCGTTTGTTAGTAAGGTTCTCTGTTGCTATAGAAGGTTGTTAGTTATGTTCTTTGTTGCTATATACATTTGTTAGTTAACTTTACAAGCAGTGGTTTTTCACTGGTGTGCGACTGTTGTTTTAATGTAGGTATAAATAATGGGCTGGCGTTATTTTTTTGTTTTTGGTCACGTAGCCATGGTAACGTATTGCGATTGTTCTTTGTCCTTCGCTGTGCGCTTCTGATAAACATAGTTGGCTACTGAAAATCTCACTTGGCTATTTTTTTCGGCTAATGATTTGTTGGTCCATATTAACCTGACATTGGGGGTAGGTTCACTGTTGCTATAGACGTTTGTTAGTTATGTCCTCTGTTGCTATCGACGTTTGTTAGTTATGTTCTCTGTCGCTATAGACATTTGCTAGTTAGGTTCTCTGTTGCTATAGACGTTTGTTAGTTATGTTCTCTGTCGCTATAGACGTTGTTAGTTAGGTTTTCTGTTGATATAGACGTTTGTTAGTTAGGTTCTCTGTTGCTATAGACGTTTGTTAGTTATGTTCTCTGTCGCTATAGACATTTGCTAGTTATGTTCTCTGTTGCTATATACGTTTGTTAGTTATGTTCTCTGTTGCTATAGACGTTTGTTAGTTAGGTTCTCTGTTGCTATAGACGTTTGTTGATTAGGTTTTCTGTTGCTATATACGTTTGTCAGTTAGGTTCCCCGTTGCTAAAGACGTTTGTTAGTTATGTTCTCTGTTGCTATAGGCGTTTGTCAGTTAGGCTCTCTGTCGCTATAGACGTTTTAGGTAGGTTCTTTATTGTTATATACGTTTGTTAGTTAGGTTCTCTGTTGCTATACACGTTAGTTAGTTAGGTTCTCTGTTGCTATAGACGTTTGTTAGTTATGTTCTCTGTTGCTATAGACATTTGTTAGTAAGGTTCTTTGTTGCTATATACGTTAGTTAGGTTCTTTTTTGCTATATACATTTGTTAGTTATGCTCTCTGTTGCTATAGACGTTCGTTAGTTAGGTTCTCTGTTGCTATATACATTTGTTAGTTAGGTTCTCTGTTGTTATATACGTTTGTTAGTTAGGTTCTCTGTTGCTATACACGTTAGTTAGTTAGATTCTCTGTTGCTATAGACGTTTGTTAGTTATGCTCTCTGTTGCTATAGACGTTCGTTAGTTAGGTTCTCTGTTGCTATAAACATTTGTTAGTTAGGTTCTCTGTTGTTATATACGTTTGTTAGTTAGGTTCTCTGTTGCTATATACATTTGTTAGTTAGGTTCTCTGTTGTTATAGACGTTTGTTAGTTATGCTCTCTGTTGCTATAGACGTTCGTTAGTTAGGTTCTCTGTTGCTATATACATTTGTTAGTTAGGTTCTCTGTTGTTATATACGTTTGTTAGTTAGGTTCTCTGTTGCTATACACGTTTGTTAGTTAGGTTCTCTGTTGCTGTAGACGTTTGTTAGTTATGTCCTCTGTTGCTATAGACTATGGTTAGTTAGGTTCTCTGTTGATATAGACGTTTGTTAGTTATGTTCTCTGTTGCTATATACCTTTGTTAGTTAGGTTCTCTGTTGCTATATACATTTGTTAGTTATGTTCTATGTTGCTATAGACATTTGTTAGTTAGGTTCTCTGTTGCTATAGAGTTTGTTATGCTAAAGGTGTTTGTTAGTTAGGTTTCCCGTTGCTATAGACGTTTGTTAGTTATGTCCTCTGTTGCTATCGACGTTTGTTAGTTATGTTCTCTGTTGATATAGACATTTGTTAGTTATGTTCTCTGTTGCTATAGACGTATGTTATTTATGTTCTCTGTTGCTATAGACGTCTGTTATTTATGTTTTCTGTTGCTATATACCTTTGTTAGTAATGTTCTCTGTTGCTTTAGACGTTTGTTAGTTATGTTCTCTGTTGCTATAAACGTTTGTTAGTTATGTTCTCTGTTGCTATTTACCTTTGTTAGTTAGGTTCTATGTTGCTATATACATTTGTTAGTTATGTACTATGTTGCTATAGACATTTGTTAGTTAGGTTCTCTGTTGCTATAGACGTTTGTTAGTTATGTTCTCTGTTGCTAAAGGTGTTTGTTAGTTAGGTTTCCCGTTGCTATAGAGGTTTGTTAGTTATGTCCTCTGTTGCTATCGACGTTTGGTAGTTAGGTTTTCTGTTGCTATAGACATTTGTTAGTAAGGTTCTTTGTTGCTATATACGTTAGTTAGGTTCTTTTTTGCTATATACATTTGTTAGTTATGCTCTCTGTTGCTAAAGACGTTCGTTAGTTAGGTTCTCTGTTGCTATATACATTTGTTAGTTAGGTTCTCTGTTGTTATATACGTGTGTTAGTTAGGTTCTCTGTTGCTATACACGTTAGTTAGTTAGATTCTCTGTTGCTATAGACGTTTGTTAGTTATGCTCTCTGTTGCTATAGACGTTCGTTAGTTAGGTTCTCTGTTGCTATATACATTTGTTAGTTAGGTTCTCTGTTGTTATATACGTTTGTTAGTTAGGTTCTCTGTTGCTATACACGTTTGTTAGTTAGGTTCTCTGTTGCTGTAGACGTTTGTTAGTTATGTCCTCTGTTGCTATAGACTATGGTTAGTTAGGTTCTCTGTTGATATAGACGTTTGTTAGTTATGTTCTCTGTTGATATAGACATTTGTTAGTTGTGTTCTCTGTTGCTATAGACGTTTGTTAGTTAGGTTCTCTGTTGCTATAGGCGTTTGTTACTTAGGTTCCCCGTTGCTAAAGAAGGTTGTTAGTTATGTTCTTTGTTGCTATAGGCGTTTGTTAGTAAGGTTCTCTGTTGCTATAGAAGGTTGTTAGTTATGTTCTTTGTTGCTATATACATTTGTTAGTTAACTTTACAAGCAGTGGTTTTTCACTGGTGTGCGACTGTTGTTTTAATGTAGGTATAAATAATGGGCTGGCGTTATTTTTTTGTTTTTGGTCACGTAGCCATGGTAACGTATTGCGATTGTTCTTTGTCCTTCGCTGTGCGCTTCTGATAAACATAGTTGGCTACTGAAAATCTCACTTGGCTATTTTTTTCGGCTAATGATTTGTTGGTCCATATTAACCTGACATTGGGGGTAGGTTCACTGTTGCTATAGACGTTTGTTAGTTATGTCCTCTGTTGCTATCGACGTTTGTTAGTTATGTTCTCTGTCGCTATAGACATTTGCTAGTTAGGTTCTCTGTTGCTATAGACGTTTGTTAGTTATGTTCTCTGTCGCTATAGACGTTGTTAGTTAGGTTTTCTGTTGATATAGACGTTTGTTAGTTAGGTTCTCTGTTGCTATAGACGTTTGTTAGTTATGTTCTCTGTCGCTATAGACATTTGCTAGTTATGTTCTCTGTTGCTATATACGTTTGTTAGTTATGTTCTCTGTTGCTATAGACGTTTGTTAGTTAGGTTCTCTGTTGCTATAGACGTTTGTTGATTAGGTTTTCTGTTGCTATATACGTTTGTCAGTTAGGTTCCCCGTTGCTAAAGACGTTTGTTAGTTATGTTCTCTGTTGCTATAGGCGTTTGTCAGTTAGGCTCTCTGTCGCTATAGACGTTTTAGGTAGGTTCTTTATTGTTATATACGTTTGTTAGTTAGGTTCTCTGTTGCTATACACGTTAGTTAGTTAGGTTCTCTGTTGCTATAGACGTTTGTTAGTTATGTTCTCTGTTGCTATAGACATTTGTTAGTAAGGTTCTTTGTTGCTATATACGTTAGTTAGGTTCTTTTTTGCTATATACATTTGTTAGTTATGCTCTCTGTTGCTATAGACGTTCGTTAGTTAGGTTCTCTGTTGCTATATACATTTGTTAGTTAGGTTCTCTGTTGTTATATACGTTTGTTAGTTAGGTTCTCTGTTGCTATACACGTTAGTTAGTTAGATTCTCTGTTGCTATAGACGTTTGTTAGTTATGCTCTCTGTTGCTATAGACGTTCGTTAGTTAGGTTCTCTGTTGCTATAAACATTTGTTAGTTAGGTTCTCTGTTGTTATATACGTTTGTTAGTTAGGTTCTCTGTTGCTATACACGTTTGTTAGTTAGGTTCTCTGTTGCTGTAGACGTTTGTTAGTTATGTCCTCTGTTGCTATAGACTATGGTTAGTTAGGTTCTCTGTTGATATAGACGTTTGTTAGTTATGTTCTCTGTTGATATAGACATTTGTTAGTTGTGTTCTCTGTTGCTATAGACGTTTGTTAGTTAGGTTCTCTGTTGCTATAGGCGTTTGTTACTTAGGTTCCCCGTTGCTAAAGAAGGTTGTTAGTTATGTTCTTTGTTGCTATAGGCGTTTGTTAGTAAGGTTCTCTGTTGCTATAGAAGGTTGTTAGTTATGTTCTTTGTTGCTATATACATTTGTTAGTTAACTTTACAAGCAGTGGTTTTTCACTGGTGTGCGACTGTTGTTTTAATGTAGGTATAAATATTGGCTGGCGTTATTTTTTTGTTTTTGGTCACGTAGCCATGGTAACGTATTGCGATTGTTCTTTGTCCTTCGCTGTGCGCTTCTGATAAACATAGTTGGCTACTGAAAATCTCACTTGGCTATTTTTTCGGCTAATGATTTGTTGGTCCATATTAACCTGACATTGGGGGTAGGTTCACTGTTGCTATAGACGTTTGTTAGTTACGTCCTCTGTTGCTATCGACGTTTGTTAGTTATGTTCTCTGTCGCTATAGACATTTGCTAGTTAGGTTCTCTGTTGCTATAGACGTTTGTTAGTTATGTTCTCTGTCGCTATAGACGTTGTTAGTTAGGTTTTCTGTTGATATAGACGTTTGTTAGTTAGGTTCTCTGTTGCTATAGACGTTTGTTAGTTATGTTCTCTGTCGCTATAGACATTTGCTAGTTATGTTCTCTGTTGCTATATACGTTTGTTAGTTATGTTCTCTGTTGCTATAGACGTTTGTTAGTTAGGTTCTCTGTTGCTATATGCATTTGTTAGTTATGTTCTCTGTTGCTATAGACATTTGTTAGCTAGGTTCTCTGTTGCTATATACATTTGTTAGTTATGTTCTCTGTTGCTATAGACGTTTGTAAGTTATGTTCTCTGTTGCTATAGACGTATGTTATTTATGTTCTATGTTGCTATAGACATTTGTTAGTTATGTTCTCTGTTGCTTTAGACGTTTGTAAGTTATGTTCTCTGTTGCTATAGACGTCTGTTATTTATGTTCTCTGTTGCTATAGACGTCTGTTATTTATGTTCTCTGTTGCTATATACCTTTGTTAGTAATGTTCTCTGTTGCTTTAGACGTTTGTAATTTATGTTCTCTGTTGCTATATACCTTTGTTAGTTAGGTTCTCTGTTGATATAGACTTTTGTTAGTTATGTTCTATGTTGCTATAGACATTTGTTAGTTATGTTCTCTGTTGCTATAGACGTTTGTAATTTATGTTCGCTGTTGCTATATACCTTTGTTAGTTAGGTTCTCTGTTGATATAGACATTTGTTAGTTAGGTTCTCTGTTGCTATAGACGTTTGTTAGTTAGGTTCTCTGTTGCTATAGACGTCTGTTATTTATGTTCTCTGTTGCTATAGACGTCTGTTATTTACGTTCTCTGTTGCTATAGACATTTGTTAGTTATGTTCTCTGTTGATATAGACATTTGTTAGTTAGGTTCTCTGTTGCTATAGACGTATGTTATTTATGTTCTCTGTTGCTATAGACGTCTGTTATTTATGTTTTCTGTTGCTATATACCTTTGTTAGTAATGTTCTCTGTTGCTTTAGACGTTTGTTAGTTATGTTCTCTGTTGCTATAGACGTTTGTTAGTTATGTTCTCTGTTGCTATATACATTTGTTAGTTAGGTTCTCTGTTGCTATATACATTTGTTAGTTATGTTCTATGTTGCTATAGACATTTGTTAGTTAGGTTCTCTGTTGCTATAGAGTTTGTTATGCTAAAGGTGTTTGTTAGTTAGGTTTCCCGTTGCTATAGAGGTTTGTTAGTTATGTCCTCTGTTGCTATCGACGTTTGTTAGTTAGGTTTTCTGTTGCTATAGACGTTTGTTGGTTATGTTCTCTGTCCCTATAGACGCTTGTTAGTTACGTTCTCTGTTGCTATAGACGTTTGTTAGTTATGTTCTCTGTTGCTATAGACGTTTGTTAGTTATGTTCTCTGTTGCTATAAACGTTTGTTAGTTATGTTCTCTGTTGCTATTTACCTTTGTTAGTTAGGTTCTATGTTGCTATATACATTTGTTAGTTATGTACTATGTTGCTATAGACATTTGTTAGTTAGGTTCTCTGTTGCTATAGACGTTTGTTAGTTATGTTCTCTGTTGCTAAAGGTGTTTGTTAGTTAGGTTTCCCGTTGCTATAGAGGTTTGTTAGTTATGTCCTCTGTTGCTATCGACGTTTGGTAGTTAGGTTTTCTGTTGCTATAGACATTTGTTAGTAAGGTTCTTTGTTGCTATATACGTTAGTTAGGTTCTTTTTTGCTATATACATTTGTTAGTTATGCTCTCTGTTGCTAAAGACGTTCGTTAGTTAGGTTCTCTGTTGCTATATACATTTGTTAGTTAGGTTCTCTGTTGTTATATACGTGTGTTAGTTAGGTTCTCTGTTGCTATACACGTTAGTTAGTTAGATTCTCTGTTGCTATAGACGTTTGTTAGTTATGCTCTCTGTTGCTATAGACGTTCGTTAGTTAGGTTCTCTGTTGCTATATACATTTGTTAGTTAGGTTCTCTGTTGTTATATACGTTTGTTAGTTAGGTTCTCTGTTGCTATACACGTTTGTTAGTTAGGTTCTCTGTTGCTGTAGACGTTTGTTAGTTATGTCCTCTGTTGCTATAGACTATGGTTAGTTAGGTTCTCTGTTGATATAGACGTTTGTTAGTTATGTTCTCTGTTGATATAGACATTTGTTAGTTGTGTTCTCTGTTGCTATAGACGTTTGTTAGTTAGGTTCTCTGTTGCTATAGGCGTTTGTTACTTAGGTTCCCCGTTGCTAAAGAAGGTTGTTAGTTATGTTCTTTGTTGCTATAGGCGTTTGTTAGTAAGGTTCTCTGTTGCTATAGAAGGTTGTTAGTTATGTTCTTTGTTGCTATATACATTTGTTAGTTAACTTTACAAGCAGTGGTTTTTCACTGGTGTGCGACTGTTGTTTTAATGTAGGTATAAATAATGGGCTGGCGTTATTTTTTTGTTTTTGGTCACGTAGCCATGGTAACGTATTGCGATTGTTCTTTGTCCTTCGCTGTGCGCTTCTGATAAACATAGTTGGCTACTGAAAATCTCACTTGGCTATTTTTTTCGGCTAATGATTTGTTGGTCCATATTAACCTGACATTGGGGGTAGGTTCACTGTTGCTATAGACGTTTGTTAGTTATGTCCTCTGTTGCTATCGACGTTTGTTAGTTATGTTCTCTGTCGCTATAGACATTTGCTAGTTAGGTTCTCTGTTGCTATAGACGTTTGTTAGTTATGTTCTCTGTCGCTATAGACGTTGTTAGTTAGGTTTTCTGTTGATATAGACGTTTGTTAGTTAGGTTCTCTGTTGCTATAGACGTTTGTTAGTTATGTTCTCTGTCGCTATAGACATTTGCTAGTTATGTTCTCTGTTGCTATATACGTTTGTTAGTTATGTTCTCTGTTGCTATAGACGTTTGTTAGTTAGGTTCTCTGTTGCTATAGACGTTTGTTGATTAGGTTTTCTGTTGCTATATACGTTTGTCAGTTAGGTTCCCCGTTGCTAAAGACGTTTGTTAGTTATGTTCTCTGTTGCTATAGGCGTTTGTCAGTTAGGCTCTCTGTCGCTATAGACGTTTTAGGTAGGTTCTTTATTGTTATATACGTTTGTTAGTTAGGTTCTCTGTTGCTATACACGTTAGTTAGTTAGGTTCTCTGTTGCTATAGACGTTTGTTAGTTATGTTCTCTGTTGCTATAGACATTTGTTAGTAAGGTTCTTTGTTGCTATATACGTTAGTTAGGTTCTTTTTTGCTATATACATTTGTTAGTTATGCTCTCTGTTGCTATAGACGTTCGTTAGTTAGGTTCTCTGTTGCTATATACATTTGTTAGTTAGGTTCTCTGTTGTTATATACGTTTGTTAGTTAGGTTCTCTGTTGCTATACACGTTAGTTAGTTAGATTCTCTGTTGCTATAGACGTTTGTTAGTTATGCTCTCTGTTGCTATAGACGTTCGTTAGTTAGGTTCTCTGTTGCTATAAACATTTGTTAGTTAGGTTCTCTGTTGTTATATACGTTTGTTAGTTAGGTTCTCTGTTGCTATACACGTTTGTTAGTTAGGTTCTCTGTTGCTGTAGACGTTTGTTAGTTATGTCCTCTGTTGCTATAGACTATGGTTAGTTAGGTTCTCTGTTGATATAGACGTTTGTTAGTTATGTTCTCTGTTGATATAGACATTTGTTAGTTGTGTTCTCTGTTGCTATAGACGTTTGTTAGTTAGGTTCTCTGTTGCTATAGGCGTTTGTTACTTAGGTTCCCCGTTGCTAAAGAAGGTTGTTAGTTATGTTCTTTGTTGCTATAGGCGTTTGTTAGTAAGGTTCTCTGTTGCTATAGAAGGTTGTTAGTTATGTTCTTTGTTGCTATATACATTTGTTAGTTAACTTTACAAGCAGTGGTTTTTCACTGGTGTGCGACTGTTGTTTTAATGTAGGTATAAATATTGGCTGGCGTTATTTTTTTGTTTTTGGTCACGTAGCCATGGTAACGTATTGCGATTGTTCTTTGTCCTTCGCTGTGCGCTTCTGATAAACATAGTTGGCTACTGAAAATCTCACTTGGCTATTTTTTCGGCTAATGATTTGTTGGTCCATATTAACCTGACATTGGGGGTAGGTTCACTGTTGCTATAGACGTTTGTTAGTTACGTCCTCTGTTGCTATCGACGTTTGTTAGTTATGTTCTCTGTCGCTATAGACATTTGCTAGTTAGGTTCTCTGTTGCTATAGACGTTTGTTAGTTATGTTCTCTGTCGCTATAGACGTTGTTAGTTAGGTTTTCTGTTGATATAGACGTTTGTTAGTTAGGTTCTCTGTTGCTATAGACGTTTGTTAGTTATGTTCTCTGTCGCTATAGACATTTGCTAGTTATGTTCTCTGTTGCTATATACGTTTGTTAGTTATGTTCTCTGTTGCTATAGACGTTTGTTAGTTAGGTTCTCTGTTGCTATATGCATTTGTTAGTTATGTTCTCTGTTGCTATAGACATTTGTTAGCTAGGTTCTCTGTTGCTATATACATTTGTTAGTTATGTTCTCTGTTGCTTTAGACGTTTGTAAGTTATGTTCTCTGTTGCTATAGACGTCTGTTATTTATGTTCTCTGTTGCTATAGACGTCTGTTATTTATGTTCTCTGTTGCTATATACCTTTGTTAGTAATGTTCTCTGTTGCTTTAGACGTTTGTAATTTATGTTCTCTGTTGCTATATACCTTTGTTAGTTAGGTTCTCTGTTGATATAGACTTTTGTTAGTTATGTTCTATGTTGCTATAGACATTTGTTAGTTATGTTCTCTGTTGCTATAGACGTTTGTAATTTATGTTCGCTGTTGCTATATACCTTTGTTAGTTAGGTTCTCTGTTGATATAGACATTTGTTAGTTAGGTTCTCTGTTGCTATAGACGTTTGTTAGTTAGGTTCTCTGTTGCTATAGACGTCTGTTATTTATGTTCTCTGTTGCTATAGACGTCTGTTATTTACGTTCTCTGTTGCTATAGACATTTGTTAGTTATGTTCTCTGTTGATATAGACATTTGTTAGTTAGGTTCTCTGTTGCTATAGACGTATGTTATTTATGTTCTCTGTTGCTATAGACGTCTGTTATTTATGTTTTCTGTTGCTATATACCTTTGTTAGTAATGTTCTCTGTTGCTTTAGACGTTTGTTAGTTATGTTCTCTGTTGCTATAGACGTTTGTTAGTTATGTTCTCTGTTGCTATATACATTTGTTAGTTAGGTTCTCTGTTGCTATATACATTTGTTAGTTATGTTCTATGTTGCTATAGACATTTGTTAGTTAGGTTCTCTGTTGCTATAGAGTTTGTTATGCTAAAGGTGTTTGTTAGTTAGGTTTCCCGTTGCTATAGAGGTTTGTTAGTTATGTCCTCTGTTGCTATCGACGTTTGTTAGTTAGGTTTTCTGTTGCTATAGACGTTTGTTGGTTATGTTCTCTGTCCCTATAGACGCTTGTTAGTTACGTTCTCTGTTGCTATAGACGTTTGTTAGTTATGTTCTCTGTTGCTATAGACGTTTGTTAGTTATGTTCTCTGTTGCTATAAACGTTTGTTAGTTATGTTCTCTGTTGCTATTTACCTTTGTTAGTTAGGTTCTATGTTGCTATATACATTTGTTAGTTATGTACTATGTTGCTATAGACATTTGTTAGTTAGGTTCTCTGTTGCTATAGACGTTTGTGAGTTATGTTCTCTGTTGCTAAAGGTGTTTGTTAGTTAGGTTTCCCGTTGCTATAGAGGTTTGTTAGTTATGTCCTCTGTTGCTATCGACGTTTGGTAGTTAGGTTTTCTGTTGCTATAGACATTTGTTAGTAAGGTTCTTTGTTGCTATATACGTTAGTTAGGTTCTTTTTTGCTATATACATTTGTTAGTTATGCTCTCTGTTGCTAAAGACGTTCGTTAGTTAGGTTCTCTGTTGCTATATACATTTGTTAGTTAGGTTCTCTGTTGTTATATACGTGTGTTAGTTAGGTTCTCTGTTGCTATACACGTTAGTTAGTTAGATTCTCTGTTGCTATAGACGTTTGTTAGTTATGCTCTCTGTTGCTATAGACGTTCGTTAGTTAGGTTCTCTGTTGCTATATACATTTGTTAGTTAGGTTCTCTGTTGTTATATACGTTTGTTAGTTAGGTTCTCTGTTGCTATACACGTTTGTTAGTTAGGTTCTCTGTTGCTGTAGACGTTTGTTAGTTATGTCCTCTGTTGCTATAGACTATGGTTAGTTAGGTTCTCTGTTGATATAGACGTTTGTTAGTTATGTTCTCTGTTGATATAGACATTTGTTAGTTGTGTTCTCTGTTGCTATAGACGTTTGTTAGTTAGGTTCTCTGTTGCTATAGGCGTTTGTTACTTAGGTTCCCCGTTGCTAAAGAAGGTTGTTAGTTATGTTCTTTGTTGCTATAGGCGTTTGTTAGTAAGGTTCTCTGTTGCTATAGAAGGTTGTTAGTTATGTTCTTTGTTGCTATATACATTTGTTAGTTAACTTTACAAGCAGTGGTTTTTCACTGGTGTGCGACTGTTGTTTTAATGTAGGTATAAATAATGGGCTGGCGTTATTTTTTTGTTTTTGGTCACGTAGCCATGGTAACGTATTGCGATTGTTCTTTGTCCTTCGCTGTGCGCTTCTGATAAACATAGTTGGCTACTGAAAATCTCACTTGGCTATTTTTTTCGGCTAATGATTTGTTGGTCCATATTAACCTGACATTGGGGGTAGGTTCACTGTTGCTATAGACGTTTGTTAGTTATGTCCTCTGTTGCTATCGACGTTTGTTAGTTATGTTCTCTGTCGCTATAGACATTTGCTAGTTAGGTTCTCTGTTGCTATAGACGTTTGTTAGTTATGTTCTCTGTCGCTATAGACGTTGTTAGTTAGGTTTTCTGTTGATATAGACGTTTGTTAGTTAGGTTCTCTGTTGCTATAGACGTTTGTTAGTTATGTTCTCTGTCGCTATAGACATTTGCTAGTTATGTTCTCTGTTGCTATATACGTTTGTTAGTTATGTTCTCTGTTGCTATAGACGTTTGTTAGTTAGGTTCTCTGTTGCTATAGACGTTTGTTGATTAGGTTTTCTGTTGCTATATACGTTTGTCAGTTAGGTTCCCCGTTGCTAAAGACGTTTGTTAGTTATGTTCTCTGTTGCTATAGGCGTTTGTCAGTTAGGCTCTCTGTCGCTATAGACGTTTTAGGTAGGTTCTTTATTGTTATATACGTTTGTTAGTTAGGTTCTCTGTTGCTATACACGTTAGTTAGTTAGGTTCTCTGTTGCTATAGACGTTTGTTAGTTATGTTCTCTGTTGCTATAGACATTTGTTAGTAAGGTTCTTTGTTGCTATATACGTTAGTTAGGTTCTTTTTTGCTATATACATTTGTTAGTTATGCTCTCTGTTGCTATAGACGTTCGTTAGTTAGGTTCTCTGTTGCTATATACATTTGTTAGTTAGGTTCTCTGTTGTTATATACGTTTGTTAGTTAGGTTCTCTGTTGCTATACACGTTAGTTAGTTAGATTCTCTGTTGCTATAGACGTTTGTTAGTTATGCTCTCTGTTGCTATAGACGTTCGTTAGTTAGGTTCTCTGTTGCTATAAACATTTGTTAGTTAGGTTCTCTGTTGTTATATACGTTTGTTAGTTAGGTTCTCTGTTGCTATACACGTTTGTTAGTTAGGTTCTCTGTTGCTGTAGACGTTTGTTAGTTATGTCCTCTGTTGCTATAGACTATGGTTAGTTAGGTTCTCTGTTGATATAGACGTTTGTTAGTTATGTTCTCTGTTGATATAGACATTTGTTAGTTGTGTTCTCTGTTGCTATAGACGTTTGTTAGTTAGGTTCTCTGTTGCTATAGGCGTTTGTTACTTAGGTTCCCCGTTGCTAAAGAAGGTTGTTAGTTATGTTCTTTGTTGCTATAGGCGTTTGTTAGTAAGGTTCTCTGTTGCTATAGAAGGTTGTTAGTTATGTTCTTTGTTGCTATATACATTTGTTAGTTAACTTTACAAGCAGTGGTTTTTCACTGGTGTGCGACTGTTGTTTTAATGTAGGTATAAATATTGGCTGGCGTTATTTTTTTGTTTTTGGTCACGTAGCCATGGTAACGTATTGCGATTGTTCTTTGTCCTTCGCTGTGCGCTTCTGATAAACATAGTTGGCTACTGAAAATCTCACTTGGCTATTTTTTCGGCTAATGATTTGTTGGTCCATATTAACCTGACATTGGGGGTAGGTTCACTGTTGCTATAGACGTTTGTTAGTTACGTCCTCTGTTGCTATCGACGTTTGTTAGTTATGTTCTCTGTCGCTATAGACATTTGCTAGTTAGGTTCTCTGTTGCTATAGACGTTTGTTAGTTATGTTCTCTGTCGCTATAGACGTTGTTAGTTAGGTTTTCTGTTGATATAGACGTTTGTTAGTTAGGTTCTCTGTTGCTATAGACGTTTGTTAGTTATGTTCTCTGTCGCTATAGACATTTGCTAGTTATGTTCTCTGTTGCTATATACGTTTGTTAGTTATGTTCTCTGTTGCTATAGACGTTTGTTAGTTAGGTTCTCTGTTGCTATATGCATTTGTTAGTTATGTTCTCTGTTGCTATAGACATTTGTTAGCTAGGTTCTCTGTTGCTATATACATTTGTTAGTTATGTTCTCTGTTGCTATAGACGTTTGTAAGTTATGTTCTCTGTTGCTATAGACGTATGTTATTTATGTTCTATGTTGCTATAGACATTTGTTAGTTATGTTCTCTGTTGCTTTAGACGTTTGTAAGTTATGTTCTCTGTTGCTATAGACGTCTGTTATTTATGTTCTCTGTTGCTATAGACGTCTGTTATTTATGTTCTCTGTTGCTATATACCTTTGTTAGTAATGTTCTCTGTTGCTTTAGACGTTTGTAATTTATGTTCTCTGTTGCTATATACCTTTGTTAGTTAGGTTCTCTGTTGATATAGACATTTGTTAGTTATGTTCTATGTTGCTATAGACATTTGTTAGTTATGTTCTCTGTTGCTATAGACGTTTGTAATTTATGTTCGCTGTTGCTATATACCTTTGTTAGTTAGGTTCTCTGTTGATATAGACATTTGTTAGTTAGGTTCTCTGTTGCTATAGACGTTTGTTAGTTAGGTTCTCTGTTGCTATAGACGTCTGTTATTTATGTTCTCTGTTGCTATAGACGTCTGTTATTTACGTTCTCTGTTGCTATAGACATTTGTTAGTTATGTTCTCTGTTGATATAGACATTTGTTAGTTAGGTTCTCTGTTGCTATAGACGTATGTTATTTATGTTCTCTGTTGCTATAGACGTCTGTTATTTATGTTTTCTGTTGCTATATACCTTTGTTAGTAATGTTCTCTGTTGCTTTAGACGTTTGTTAGTTATGTTCTCTGTTGCTATAGACGTTTGTTAGTTATGTTCTCTGTTGCTATATACATTTGTTAGTTAGGTTCTCTGTTGCTATATACATTTGTTAGTTATGTTCTATGTTGCTATAGACATTTGTTAGTTAGGTTCTCTGTTGCTATAGAGTTTGTTATGCTAAAGGTGTTTGTTAGTTAGGTTTCCCGTTGCTATAGAGGTTTGTTAGTTATGTCCTCTGTTGCTATCGACGTTTGTTAGTTAGGTTTTCTGTTGCTATAGACGTTTGTTGGTTATGTTCTCTGTCCCTATAGACGCTTGTTAGTTACGTTCTCTGTTGCTATAGACGTTTGTTAGTTATGTTCTCTGTTGCTATAGACGTTTGTTAGTTATGTTCTCTGTTGATATAGACATTTGTTAGTTATGTTCTCTGTTGCTATAGACGTATGTTATTTATGTTCTCTGTTGCTATAGACGTCTGTTATTTATGTTTTCTGTTGCTATATACCTTTGTTAGTAATGTTCTCTGTTGCTTTAGACGTTTGTTAGTTATGTTCTCTGTTGCTATAAACGTTTGTTAGTTATGTTCTCTGTTGCTATTTACCTTTGTTAGTTAGGTTCTATGTTGCTATATACATTTGTTAGTTATGTACTATGTTGCTATAGACATTTGTTAGTTAGGTTCTCTGTTGCTATAGACGTTTGTTAGTTATGTTCTCTGTTGCTAAAGGTGTTTGTTAGTTAGGTTTCCCGTTGCTATAGAGGTTTGTTAGTTATGTCCTCTGTTGCTATCGACGTTTGTTAGTTAGGTTTTCTGTTGCTATAGACATTTGTTAGTAAGGTTCTTTGTTGCTATATACGTTAGTTAGGTTCTTTTTTGCTATATACATTTGTTAGTTATGCTCTCTGTTGCTATAGACGTTCGTTAGTTAGGTTCTCTGTTGCTATATACATTTGTTAGTTAGGTTCTCTGTTGTTATATACGTTTGTTAGTTAGGTTCTCTGTTGCTATACACGTTAGTTAGTTAGATTCTCTGTTGCTATAGACGTTTGTTAGTTATGCTCTCTGTTGCTATAGACGTTCGTTAGTTAGGTTCTCTGTTGCTATATACATTTGTTAGTTAGGTTCTCTGTTGTTATATACGTTTGTTAGTTAGGTTCTCTGTTGCTATACACGTTTGTTAGTTAGGTTCTCTGTTGCTGTAGACGTTTGTTAGTTATGTCCTCTGTTGCTATAGACTATGGTTAGTTAGGTTCTCTGTTGATATAGACGTTTGTTAGTTATGTTCTCTGTTGATATAGACATTTGTTAGTTGTGTTCTCTGTTGCTATAGACGTTTGTTAGTTAGGTTCTCTGTTGCTATAGGCGTTTGTTACTTAGGTTCCCCGTTGCTAAAGAAGGTTGTTAGTTATGTTCTTTGTTGCTATAGGCGTTTGTTAGTAAGGTTCTCTGTTGCTATAGAAGGTTGTTAGTTATGTTCTTTGTTGCTATATACATTTGTTAGTTAACTTTACAAGCAGTGGTTTTTCACTGGTGTGCGACTGTTGTTTTAATGTAGGTATAAATAATGGGCTGGCGTTATTTTTTTGTTTTTGGTCACGTAGCCATGGTAACGTATTGCGATTGTTCTTTGTCCTTCGCTGTGCGCTTCTGATAAACATAGTTGGCTACTGAAAATCTCACTTGGCTATTTTCTTCGGCTAATGATTTGTTGGTCCATATTAACCTGACATTGGGGGTAGGTTCACTGTTGCTATAGACGTTTGTTAGTTATGTCCTCTGTTGCTATCGACGTTTGTTAGTTATGTTCTCTGTCGCTATAGACATTTGCTAGTTAGGTTCTCTGTTGCTATAGACGTTTGTTAGTTATGTTCTCTGTCGCTATAGACGTTGTTAGTTAGGTTTTCTGTTGATATAGACGTTTGTTAGTTAGGTTCTCTGTTGCTATAGACGTTTGTTAGTTATGTTCTCTGTCGCTATAGACATTTGCTAGTTATGTTCTCTGTTGCTATATACGTTTGTTAGTTATGTTCTCTGTTGCTATAGACGTTTGTTAGTTAGGTTCTCTGTTGCTATATGCATTTGTCAGTTATGTTCTCTGTTGCTATAGACATTTGTTAGCTAGGTTCTCTGTTGCTATATACATTTGTTAGTTATGTTCTCTGTTGCTATAGACGTTTGTAAGTTATGTTCTCTGTTGCTATAGACGTATGTTATTTATGTTCTATGTTGCTATAGACATTTGTTAGTTATGTTCTCTGTTGCTATAGACGTTTGTAATTTATGTTCGCTGTTGCTATATACCTTTGTTAGTTACGTTCTCTGTTGCTTTAGACGTTTGTAAGTTATGTTCTCTGTTGCTATAGACGTCTGTTATTTATGTTCTCTGTTGCTATAGACGTCTGTTATTTATGTTCTCTGTTGCTATAGACGTCTGTTATTTATGTTCTCTGTTGCTATATACCTTTGTTAGTAATGTTCTCTGTTGCTTTAGACGTTTGTAATTTATGTTCTCTGTTGCTATATACCTTTGTTAGTTAGGTTCTCTGTTGATATAGACATTTGTTAGTTATGTTCTATGTTGCTATAGACATTTGTTAGTTATGTTCTCTGTTGCTATAGACGTTTGTAATTTATGTTCGCTGTTGCTATATACCTTTGTTAGTTAGGTTCTCTGTTGATATAGACATTTGTTAGTTAGGTTCTCTGTTGCTATAGACGTTTGTTAGTTAGGTTCTCTGTTGCTATAGACGTCTGTTATTTATGTTCTCTGTTGCTATAGACGTCTGTTATTTACGTTCTCTGTTGCTATAGACATTTGTTAGTTATGTTCTCTGTTGATATAGACATTTGTTAGTTAGGTTCTCTGTTGCTATAGACGTATGTTATTTATGTTCTCTGTTGCTATAGACGTCTGTTATTTATGTTTTCTGTTGCTATATACCTTTGTTAGTAATGTTCTCTGTTGCTTTAGACGTTTGTTAGTTATGTTCTCTGTTGCTATAGACGTTTGTTAGTTATGTTCTCTGTTGCTATATACATTTGTTAGTTAGGTTCTCTGTTGCTATATACGTTTGTTAGTTATGTTCTCTGTTGCTATATACCTTTGTTAGTTAGGTTCTCTGTTGCTATATACATTTGTTAGTTATGTTCTATGTTGCTATAGACATTTGTTAGTTAGGTTCTCTGTTGCTATAGAGTTTGTTATGCTAAAGGTGTTTGTTAGTTAGGTTTCCCGTTGCTATAGAGGTTTGTTAGTTATGTCCTCTGTTGCTATCGACGTTTGTTAGTTAGGTTTTCTGTTGCTATAGACGTTTGTTGGTTATGTTCTCTGTCCCTATAGACGCTTGTTAGTTACGTTCTCTGTTGCTATAGACGTTTGTTAGTTATGTTCTCTGTTGCTATAGACGTTTGGTAGTTATGTTCTCTGTTGATATAGACATTTGTTAGTTATGTTCTCTGTTGCTATAGACGTATGTTATTTATGTTCTCTGTTGCTATAGACGTCTGTTATTTATGTTTTCTGTTGCTATATACCTTTGTTAGTAATGTTCTCTGTTGCTTTAGACGTTTGTTAGTTATGTTCTCTGTTGCTATAAACGTTTGTTAGTTATGTTCTCTGTTGCTATTTACCTTTGTTAGTTAGGTTCTATGTTGCTATATACATTTGTTAGTTATGTACTATGTTGCTATAGACATTTGTTAGTTAGGTTTTCTGTTGCTATAGAGGTTTGTTAGTTATGTTCTCTGTTGCTAAAGGTGTTTGTTAGTTAGGTTTCCCGTTGCTATAGAGGTTTGTTAGTTATGTCCTCTGTTGCTATCGACGTTTGTTAGTTAGGTTTTCTGTTGCTATAGACATTTGTTAGTAAGGTTCTTTGTTGCTATATACGTTAGTTAGGTTCTTTTTTGCTATATACATTTGTTAGTTATGCTCTCTGTTGCTATAGACGTTCGTTAGTTAGGTTCTCTGTTGCTATATACATTTGTTAGTTAGGTTCTCTGTTGTTATATACGTTTGTTAGTTAGGTTCTCTGTTGCTATACACGTTAGTTAGTTAGATTCTCTGTTGCTATAGACGTTTGTTAGTTATGCTCTCTGTTGCTATAGACGTTCGTTAGTTAGGTTCTCTGTTGCTATGTACATTTGTTAGTTAGGTTCTCTGTTGTTATATACGTTTGTTAGTTAGGTTCTCTGTTGCTATACACGTTTGTTAGTTAGGTTCTCTGTTGCTGTAGACGTTTGTTAGTTATGTCCTCTGTTGCTATAGACTATGGTTAGTTAGGTTCTCTGTTGATATAGACGTTTGTTAGTTATGTTCTCTGTTGATATAGACATTTGTTAGTTGTGTTCTCTGTTGCTATAGACGTTTGTTAGTTAGGTTCTCTGTTGCTATAGGCGTTTGTTACTTAGGTTCCCCGTTGCTAAAGAAGGTTGTTAGTTATGTTCTTTGTTGCTATAGGCGTTTGTTAGTAAGGTTCTCTGTTGCTATAGAAGGTTGTTAGTTATGTTCTTTGTTGCTATATACATTTGTTAGTTAACTTTACAAGCAGTGGTTTTTCACTGGTGTGCGACTGTTGTTTTAATGTAGGTATAAATAATGGGCTGGCGTTATTTTTTTGTTTTTGGTCACGTAGCCATGGTAACGTATTGCGATTGTTCTTTGTCCTTCGCTGTGCGCTTCTGATAAACATAGTTGGCTACTGAAAATCTCACTTGGCTATTTTTTTCGGCTAATGATTTGTTGGTCCATATTAACCTGACATTGGGGGTAGGTTCACTGTTGCTATAGACGTTTGTTAGTTATGTCCTCTGTTGCTATCGACGTTTGTTAGTTATGTTCTCTGTCGCTATAGACATTTGCTAGTTAGGTTCTCTGTTGCTATAGACGTTTGTTAGTTATGTTCTCTGTCGCTATAGACGTTGTTAGTTAGGTTTTCTGTTGATATAGACGTTTGTTAGTTAGGTTCTCTGTTGCTATAGACGTTTGTTAGTTATGTTCTCTGTCGCTATAGACATTTGCTAGTTATGTTCTCTGTTGCTATATACGTTTGTTAGTTATGTTCTCTGTTGCTATAGACGTTTGTTAGTTAGGTTCTCTGTTGCTATATGCATTTGTTAGTTATGTTCTCTGTTGCTATAGACATTTGTTAGCTAGGTTCTCTGTTGCTATATACATTTGTTAGTTATGTTCTCTGTTGCTATAGACGTTTGTAAGTTATGTTCTCTGTTGCTATAGACGTATGTTATTTATGTTCTATGTTGCTATAGACATTTGTTAGTTATGTTCTCTGTTGCTATAGACGTTTGTAATTTATGTTCGCTGTTGCTATATACCTTTGTTAGTTACGTTCTCTGTTGCTTTAGACGTTTGTAAGTTATGTTCTCTGTTGCTATAGACGTCTGTCATTTATGTTCTCTGTTGCTATAGACGTCTGTTATTTATGTTCTCTGTTGCTATAGACGTCTGTTATTTATGTTCTCTGTTGCTATATACCTTTGTTAGTAATGTTCTCTGTTGCTTTAGACGTTTGTAATTTATGTTCTCTGTTGCTATATACCTTTGTTAGTTAGGTTCTCTGTTGATATAGACATTTGTTAGTTATGTTCTATGTTGCTATAGACATTTGTTAGTTATGTTCTCTGTTGCTATAGACGTTTGTAATTTATGTTCGCTGTTGCTATATACCTTTGTTAGTTAGGTTCTCTGTTGATATAGACATTTGTTAGTTAGGTTCTCTGTTGCTTTAGACGTTTATTAGTTAGGTTCTCTGTTGCTATAGACGTCTGTTATTTATGTTCTCTGTTGCTATAGACGTCTGTTATTTACGTTCTCTGTTGCTATAGACATTTGTTAGTTATGTTCTCTGTTGATATAGACATTTGTTAGTTATGTTCTCTGTTGCTATAGACGTATGTTATTTATGTTCTCTGTTGCTATAGACGTCTGTTATTTATGTTTTCTGTTGCTATATACCTTTGTTAGTAATGTTCTCTGTTGCTTTAGACGTTTGTTAGTTATGTTCTCTGTTGCTATAGACGTTTGTTAGTTATGTTCTCTGTTGCTATATACATTTGTTAGTTAGGTTCTCTGTTGCTATATACGTTTGTTAGTTATGTTCTCTGTTGCTATATACCTTTGTTAGTTAGGTTCTCTGTTGCTATATACATTTGTTAGTTATGTTCTATGTTGCTATATACATTTGTTAGTTAGGTTCTCTGTTGCTATAGAGTTTGTTATGCTAAAGGTGTTTGTTAGTTAGGTTTCCCGTTGCTATAGAGGTTTGTTAGTTATGTCCTCTGTTGCTATCGACGTTTGTTAGTTAGGTTTTCTGTTGCTATAGACGTTTGTTGGTTATGTTCTCTGTCCCTATAGACGCTTGTTAGTTACGTTCTCTGTTGCTATAGACGTTTGTTAGTTATGTTCTCTGTTGCTATAGACGTTTGGTAGTTATGTTCTCTGTTGATATAGACATTTGTTAGTTATGTTCTCTGTTGCTATAGACGTATGTTATTTATGTTCTCTGTTGCTATAGACGTCTGTTATTTATGTTTTCTGTTGCTATATACCTTTGTTAGTAATGTTCTCTGTTGCTTTAGACGTTTGTTAGTTATGTTCTCTGTTGCTATAAACGTTTGTTAGTTATGTTCTCTGTTGCTATTTACCTTTGTTAGTTAGGTTCTATGTTGCTATATACATTTGTTAGTTATGTACTATGTTGCTATAGACATTTGTTAGTTAGGTTTTCTGTTGCTATAGAGGTTTGTTAGTTATGTTCTCTGTTGCTAAAGGTGTTTGTTAGTTAGGTTTTCCGTTGCTATAGAGGTTTGTTAGTTATGTCCTCTGTTGCTATCGACGTTTGTTAGTTAGGTTTTCTGTTGCTATAGACATTTGTTAGTAAGGTTCTTTGTTGCTATATACGTTAGTTAGGTTCTTTTTTGCTATATACATTTGTTAGTTATGCTCTCTGTTGCTATAGACGTTCGTTAGTTAGGTTCTCTGTTGTTATATACGTTTGTTAGTTAGGTTCTCTGTTGCTATACACGTTAGTTAGTTAGATTCTCTGTTGCTATAGACGTTTGTTAGTTATGCTCTCTGTTGCTATAGACGTTCGTTAGTTAGGTTCTCTGTTGCTATATACATTTGTTAGTTAGGTTCTCTGTTGTTATATACGTTTGTTAGTTAGGTTCTCTGTTGCTATACACGTTTGTTAGTTAGGTTCTCTGTTGCTGTAGACGTTTGTTAGTTATGTCCTCTGTTGCTATAGACTATGGTTAGTTAGGTTCTCTGTTGATATAGACGTTTGTTAGTTATGTTCTCTGTTGATATAGACATTTGTTAGTTGTGTTCTCTGTTGCTATAGACGTTTGTTAGTTAGGTTTTCTGTTGCTATAGGCGTTTGTTACTTAGGTTCCCCGTTGCTAAAGAAGGTTGTTAGTTATGTTCTTTGTTGTTATAGGCGTTTGTTAGTAAGGTTCTTTGTTGCTATAGAAGGTTGTTAGTTATGTTCTTTGTTGCTATATACATTTGTTAGTTAACTTTACAAGCAGTGGTTTTTCACTGGTGTGCGACTGTTGTTTTAATGTAGGTATAAATAATGGGCTGGCGTTATTTTTTTGTTTTTGGTCACGTAGCCATGGTAACGTATTGCGATTGTTCTTTGTCCTTCGCTGTGCGCTTCTGATAAATATAGTTGGCTACTGAAAATCTCACTTGGCTATTTTTTTCGGCTAATGATTTGTTGGTCCATATTAACCTGACATTGGGGGTAGGTTCACTGTTGCTATAGACGTTTGTTAGTTATGTCCTCTGTTGCTATCGACGTTTGTTAGTTATGTTCTCTGTTGCTATATACCTTTGCTAGTTAGGTTCTCTGTTGCTATAGACGTTTGTTAGTTATGTTCTCTGTCGCTATAGACGTTGTTAGTTAGGTTTTCTGTTGATATAGACGTTTGTTAGTTAGGTTCTCTGTTGCTATAGACGTTTGTTAGTTATGTTCTCTGTCGCTATAGACATTTGCTAGTTATGTTCTCTGTTGCTATATACGTTTGTTAGTTATGTTCTCTGTTGCTATAGACGTTTGTTAGTTAGGTTCCCTGTTGCTATATGCATTTGTTAGTTATGTTCTCTGTTGCTATAGACATTTGTTAGCTATGTTCTCTGTTGCTATATACATTTGTTAGTTATGTTCTCTGTTGCTATAGACGTTTGTAAGTTATGTTCTCTGTTGCTATAGACGTATGTTATTTATGTTCTATGTTGCTATAGACATTTGTTAGTTATGTTCTCTGTTGCTATAGACGTTTGTAATTTATGTTCGCTGTTGCTATATACCTTTGTTAGTTACGTTCTCTGTTGCTTTAGACGTTTGTAAGTTATGTTCTCTGTTGCTATAGACGTCTGTTATTTATGTTCTCTGTTGCTATAGACGTCTGTTATTTATGTTCTCTGTTGCTATATACCTTTGTTAGTAATGTTCTCTGTTGCTTTAGACGTTTGTAATTTATGTTCTCTGTTGCTATATACCTTTGTTAGTTAGGTTCTCTGTTGATATAGACATTTGTTAGTTATGTTCTATGTTGCTATAGACATTTGTTAGTTATGTTCTCTGTTGCTATAGACGTTTGTAATTTATGTTCGCTGTTGCTATATACCTTTGTTAGTTAGGTTCTCTGTTGCTATATACCTTTGTTAGTTAGGTTCTCTGTTGCTATAGACGTTTGTTAGTTAGGTTCTCTGTTGCTATAGACGTCTGTTATTTATGTTCTCTGTTGCTATAGACGTCTGTTATTTACGTTCTCTGTTGCTATAGACATTTGTTAGTTATGTTCTCTGTTGATATAGACATTTGTTAGTTAGGTTCTCTGTTGCTATAGACGTCTGTTATTTATGTTTTCTGTTGCTATATACCTTTGTTAGTAATGTTCTCTGTTGCTTTAGACGTTTGTTAGTTATGTTCTCTGTTGCTATAGACGTTTGTTAGTTATGTTCTCTGTTGCTATATACATTTGTTAGTTAGGTTCTCTGTTGCTATATACGTTTGTTAGTTATGTTCTCTGTTGCTATATACCTTTGTTAGTTAGGTTCTCTGTTGCTATATACATTTGTTAGTTATGTTCTATGTTGCTATAGACATTTGTTAGTTAGGTTCACTGGTGTGCGACTGTTGTTTTAATGTAGGTATAAATAATGGGCTGGCGTTATTTTTTTGTTTTTGGTCACGTAGCCATGGTAACGTATTGCGATTGTTCTTTGTCCTTCGCTGTGCGCTTCTGATAAACATAGTTGGCTACTGAAAATCTCACTTGGCTATTTTTTTCGGCTAATGATTTGTTGGTCCATATTAACCTGACATTGGGGGTAGGTTCACTGTTGCTATAGACGTTTGTTAGTTATGTCCTCTGTTGCTATCGACGTTTGTTAGTTATGTTCTCTGTTGCTATATACCTTTGCTAGTTAGGTTCTCTGTTGCTATAGACGTTTGTTAGTTATGTTCTCTGTCGCTATAGACGTTGTTAGTTAGGTTTTCTGTTGATATAGACGTTTGTTAGTTAGGTTCTCTGTTGCTATAGACGTTTGTTAGTTATGTTCTCTGTCGCTATAGACATTTGCTAGTTATGTTCTCTGTTGCTATATACGTTTGTTAGTTATGTTCTCTGTTGCTATAGACGTTTGTTAGTTAGGTTCCCTGTTGCTATATGCATTTGTTAGTTATGTTCTCTGTTGCTATAGACATTTGTTAGCTAGGTTCTCTGTTGCTATATACATTTGTTAGTTATGTTCTCTGTTGCTATAGACGTTTGTAAGTTATGTTCTCTGTTGCTATAGACGTATGTTATTTATGTTCTATGTTGCTATAGACATTTGTTAGTTATGTTCTCTGTTGCTATAGACGTTTGTAATTTATGTTCGCTGTTGCTATATACCTTTGTTAGTTACGTTCTCTGTTGCTTTAGACGTTTGTAAGTTATGTTCTCTGTTGCTATAGACGTCTGTTATTTATGTTCTCTGTTGCTATAGACGTCTGTTATTTATGTTCTCTGTTGCTATATACCTTTGTTAGTAATGTTCTCTGTTGCTTTAGACGTTTGTAATTTATGTTCTCTGTTGCTATATACCTTTGTTAGTTAGGTTCTCTGTTGATATAGACATTTGTTAGTTATGTTCTATGTTGCTATAGACATTTGTTAGTTATGTTCTCTGTTGCTATAGACGTTTGTAATTTATGTTCGCTGTTGCTATATACCTTTGTTAGTTAGGTTCTCTGATGATATAGACATTTGTTAGTTAGGTTCTCTGTTGCTATAGACGTTTGTTAGTTAGGTTCTCTGTTGCTATAGACGTCTGTTATTTATGTTCTCTGTTGCTATAGACGTCTGTTATTTACGTTCTCTGTTGCTATAGACATTTGTTAGTTATGTTCTCTGTTGATATAGACATTTGTTAGTTAGGTTCTCTGTTGCTATAGACGTATGTTATTTATGTTCTCTGTTGCTATAGACGTCTGTTATTTATGTTTTCTGTTGCTATATACCTTTGTTAGTAATGTTCTCTGTTGCTTTAGACGTTTGTTAGTTATGTTCTCTGTTGCTATAGACGTTTGTTAGTTATGTTCTCTGTTGCTATATACATTTGTTAGTTAGGTTCTCTGTTGCTATATACGTTTGTTAGTTATGTTCTCTGTTGCTATATACCTTTGTTAGTTAGGTTCTCTGTTGCTATATACATTTGTTAGTTATGTTCTATGTTGCTATAGACATTTGTTAGTTAGGTTCTCTGTTGCTATAGAGTTTGTTATGCTAAAGGTGTTTGTTAGTTAGGTTTCCCGTTGCTATAGAGGTTTGTTAGTTATGTCCTCTGTTGCTATCGACGTTTGTTAGTTAGGTTTTCTGTTGCTATAGACGTTTGTTGGTTATGTTCTCTGTCCCTATAGACGCTTGTTAGTTACGTTCTCTGTTGCTATAGACGTTTGTTAGTTATGTTCTCTGTTGCTATAGACGTTTGTTAGTTATGTTCTCTGTTGATATAGACATTTGTTAGTTATGTTCTCTGTTGCTATAGACGTATGTTATTTATGTTCTCTGTTGCTATAGACGTTTGTTAGTTATGTTCTCTGTTGCTATAGACGTTTGTTAGTTATGTTTTCTGTTGATATAGACATTTGTTAGTTATGTTCTGTGTTGCTATAAACGTTTGTTAGTTATGTTCTCTGTTGCTATTTACCTTTGTTAGTTAGGTTCTATGTTGCTATATACATTTGTTAGTTATGTACTATGTTGCTATATACATTTGTTAGTTATGCTCTCTGTTGCTATAGACGTTCGTTAGTTAGGTTCTCTGTTGTTATATACGTTTGTTAGTTAGGTTCTCTGTTGCTATACACGTTAGTTAGTTAGATTCTCTGTTGCTATAGACGTTTGTTAGTTATGCTCTCTGTTGCTATAGACTATGGTTAGTTAGGTTCTCTGTTGCTATATACATTTGTTAGTTAGGTTCTCTGTTGTTATATACGTTTGTTAGTTAGGTTCTCTGTTGCTATACACGTTTGTTAGTTAGGTTCTCTGTTGCTGTAGACGTTTGTTAGTTATGTCCTCTGTTGCTATAGACTATGGTTAGTTAGGTTCTCTGTTGATATAGACGTTTGTTAGTTATGTTCTCTGTTGATATAGACATTTGTTAGTTGTGTTCTCTGTTGCTATAGACGTTTGTTAGTTAGGTTCTCTGTTGCTATAGACGTTTGTTAGTTAGGTTCCCTGTTGCTATATGCATTTGTTAGTTATGTTCTCTGTTGCTATAGACATTTGTTAGCTAGGTTCTCTGTTGCTATATACATTTGTTAGTTATGTTCTCTGTTGCTATAGACGTTTGTAAGTTATGTTCTCTGTTGCTATAGACGTATGTTATTTATGTTCTATGTTGCTATAGACATTTGTTAGTTATGTTCTCTGTTGCTATAGACGTTTGTAATTTATGTTCGCTGTTGCTATATACCTTTGTTAGTTACGTTCTCTGTTGCTTTAGACGTTTGTAAGTTATGTTCTCTGTTGCTATAGACGTCTGTTATTTATGTTCTCTGTTGCTATAGACGTCTGTTATTTATGTTCTCTGTTGCTATATACCTTTGTTAGTAATGTTCTCTGTTGCTTTAGACGTTTGTAATTTATGTTCTCTGTTGCTATATACCTTTGTTAGTTAGGTTCTCTGTTGATATAGACATTTGTTAGTTATGTTCTATGTTGCTATAGACATTTGTTAGTTATGTTCTCTGTTGCTATAGACGTTTGTAATTTATGTTCGCTGTTGCTATATACCTTTGTTAGTTAGGTTCTCTGATGATATAGACATTTGTTAGTTAGGTTCTCTGTTGCTATAGACGTTTGTTAGTTAGGTTCTCTGTTGCTATAGACGTCTGTTATTTATGTTCTCTGTTGCTATAGACGTCTGTTATTTACGTTCTCTGTTGCTATAGACATTTGTTAGTTATGTTCTCTGTTGATATAGACATTTGTTAGTTAGGTTCTCTGTTGCTATAGACGTATGATATTTATGTTCTCTGTTGCTATAGACGTCTGTTATTTATGTTTTCTGTTGCTATATACCTTTGTTAGTAATGTTCTCTGTTGCTTTAGACGTTTGTTAGTTATGTTCTCTGTTGCTATAGACGTTTGTTAGTTATGTTCTCTGTTGCTATATACATTTGTTAGTTAGGTTCTCTGTTGCTATATACGTTTGTTAGTTATGTTCTCTGTTGCTATATACCTTTGTTAGTTAGGTTCTCTGTTGCTATATACATTTGTTAGTTATGTTCTATGTTGCTATAGACATTTGTTAGTTAGGTTCTCTGTTGCTATAGAGTTTGTTATGCTAAAGGTGTTTGTTAGTTAGGTTTCCCGTTGCTATAGAGGTTTGTTAGTTATGTCCTCTGTTGCTATCGACGTTTGTTAGTTAGGTTTTCTGTTGCTATAGACGTTTGTTGGTTATGTTCTCTGTCCCTATAGACGCTTGTTAGTTACGTTCTCTGTTGCTATAGACGTTTGTTAGTTATGTTCTCTGTTGCTATAGACGTTTGTTAGTTATGTTCTCTGTTGATATAGACATTTGTTAGTTATGTTCTCTGTTGCTATAGACGTATGTTATTTATGTTCTCTGTTGCTATAGACGTTTGTTAGTTATGTTCTCTGTTGCTATAGACGTTTGTTAGTTATGTTCTCTGTTGATATAGACATTTGTTAGTTATGTTCTCTGTTGCTATAAACGTTTGTTAGTTATGTTCTCTGTTGCTATTTACCTTTGTTAGTTAGGTTCTATGTTGCTATATACATTTGTTAGTTATGTACTATGTTGCTATATACATTTGTTAGTTATGCTCTCTGTTGCTATAGACGTTCGTTAGTTAGGTTCTCTGTTGTTATATACGTTTGTTAGTTAGGTTCTCTGTTGCTATACACGTTAGTTAGTTAGATTCTCTGTTGCTATAGACGTTTGTTAGTTATGCTCTCTGTTGCTATAGACGTTCGTTAGTTAGGTTCTCTGTTGCTATATACATTTGTTAGTTAGGTTCTCTGTTGCTGTAGACGTTTGTTAGTTATGTCCTCTGTTGCTATAGACTATGGTTAGTTAGGTTCTCTGTTGATATAGACGTTTGTTAGTTATGTTCTCTGTTGATATAGACATTTGTTAGTTGTGTTCTCTGTTGCTATAGACGTTTGTTAGTTAGGTTTTCTGTTGCTATAGGCGTTTGTTACTTAGGTTCCCCGTTGCTAAAGAAGGTTGTTAGTTATGTTCTTTGTTGTTATAGGCGTTTGTTAGTAAGGTTCTCTGTTGCTATAGAAGGTTGTTAGTTATGTTCTTTGTTGCTATATACATTTGTTAGTTAACTTTACAAGCAGTGGTTTTTCACTGGTGTGCGACTGTTGTTTTAATGTAGGTATAAATAATGGGCTGGCGTTATTTTTTTGTTTTTGGTCACGTAGCCATGGTAACGTATTGCGATTGTTCTTTGTCCTTCGCTGTGCGCTTCTGATAAACATAGTTGGCTACTGAAAATCTCACTTGGCTATTTTTTTCGGCTAATGATTTGTTGGTCCATATTAACCTGACATTGGGGGTAGGTTCACTGTTGCTATAGACGTTTGTTAGTTATGTCCTCTGTTGCTATCGACGTTTGTTAGTTATGTTCTCTGTTGCTATATACCTTTGCTAGTTAGGTTCTCTGTTGCTATAGACGTTTGTTAGTTATGTTCTCTGTCGCTATAGACGTTGTTAGTTAGGTTTTCTGTTGATATAGACGTTTGTTAGTTAGGTTCTCTGTTGCTATAGACGTTTGTTAGTTATGTTCTCTGTCGCTATAGACATTTGCTAGTTATGTTCTCTGTTGCTATATACGTTTGTTAGTTATGTTCTCTGTTGCTATAGACGTTTGTTAGTTAGGTTCCCTGTTGCTATATGCATTTGTTAGTTATGTTCTCTGTTGCTATAGACATTTGTTAGCTAGGTTCTCTGTTGCTATATACATTTGTTAGTTATGTTCTCTGTTGCTATAGACGTTTGTAAGTTATGTTCTCTGTTGCTATAGACGTATGTTATTTATGTTCTATGTTGCTATAGACATTTGTTAGTTATGTTCTCTGTTGCTATAGACGTTTGTAATTTATGTTCGCTGTTGCTATATACCTTTGTTAGTTACGTTCTCTGTTGCTTTAGACGTTTGTAAGTTATGTTCTCTGTTGCTATAGACGTCTGTTATTTATGTTCTCTGTTGCTATAGACGTCTGTTATTTATGTTCTCTGTTGCTATATACCTTTGTTAGTAATGTTCTCTGTTGCTTTAGACGTTTGTAATTTATGTTCTCTGTTGCTATATACCTTTGTTAGTTAGGTTCTCTGTTGATATAGACATTTGTTAGTTATGTTCTATGTTGCTATAGACATTTGTTAGTTATGTTCTCTGTTGCTATAGACGTTTGTAATTTATGTTCGCTGTTGCTATATACCTTTGTTAGTTAGGTTCTCTGATGATATAGACATTTGTTAGTTAGGTTCTCTGTTGCTATAGACGTTTGTTAGTTAGGTTCTCTGTTGCTATAGACGTCTGTTATTTATGTTCTCTGTTGCTATAGACGTCTGTTATTTACGTTCTCTGTTGCTATAGACATTTGTTAGTTATGTTCTCTGTTGATATAGACATTTGTTAGTTAGGTTCTCTGTTGCTATAGACGTATGTTATTTATGTTCTCTGTTGCTATAGACGTCTGTTATTTATGTTTTCTGTTGCTATATACCTTTGTTAGTAATGTTCTCTGTTGCTTTAGACGTTTGTTAGTTATGTTCTCTGTTGCTATAGACGTTTGTTAGTTATGTTCTCTGTTGCTATATACATTTGTTAGTTAGGTTCTCTGTTGCTATATACGTTTGTTAGTTATGTTCTCTGTTGCTATATACCTTTGTTAGTTAGGTTCTCTGTTGCTATATACATTTGTTAGTTATGTTCTATGTTGCTATAGACATTTGTTAGTTAGGTTCTCTGTTGCTATAGAGTTTGTTATGCTAAAGGTGTTTGTTAGTTAGGTTTCCCGTTGCTATAGAGGTTTGTTAGTTATGTCCTCTGTTGCTATCGACGTTTGTTAGTTAGGTTTTCTGTTGCTATAGACGTTTGTTGGTTATGTTCTCTGTCCCTATAGACGCTTGTTAGTTACGTTCTCTGTTGCTATAGACGTTTGTTAGTTATGTTCTCTGTTGCTATAGACGTTTGTTAGTTATGTTCTCTGTTGATATAGACATTTGTTAGTTATGTTCTCTGTTGCTATAGACGTATGTTATTTATGTTCTCTGTTGCTATAGACGTTTGTTAGTTATGTTCTCTGTTGCTATAGACGTTTGTTAGTTATGTTCTCTGTTGATATAGACATTTGTTAGTTATGTTCTCTGTTGCTATAAACGTTTGTTAGTTATGTTCTCTGTTGCTATTTACCTTTGTTAGTTAGGTTCTATGTTGCTATATACATTTGTTAGTTATGTACTATGTTGCTATAGACATTTGTTAGTTAGGTTCTCTGTTGCTATAGACGTTTGTTAGTTATGTTCTCTGTTGCTAAAGGTGTTTGTTAGTTAGGTTTCCCGTTGCTATAGAGGTTTGTTAGTTATGTCCTCTGTTGCTATCGACGTTTGTTAGTTAGGTTTTCTGTTGCTATAGACGTTTGTTAGTTATGTACTCTGTCCCTATAGACGCTTGTTAGTTACGTTCTCTGTTGCTATAGACGTTTGTTAGTTATGTTCTCTGTGCTATAGACGTCTGTTATTTATGTTCTCTGTTGCTATAGACGTCTGTTATTTATGTTCTCTGTTGCTATATACCTTTGTTAGTAATGTTCTCTGTTGCTATAGACGTTTGTTAGTTATGTTCTCTGTTGCTATAGACGTTTGTTAGTTATGTTCTCTGTTGCTATAGACGTTTGTTAGTTATGTTCTCTGTTGCTATAGACGTTTGTAATTTATGTTCTCTGTTGCTATAGGCGTTTGTTAATTAGGTTCTCTGTTGCTATAGAAGGTTGTTAGTTATGTTCTTTGTTGCTATATACATTTGTTAGTTAACTTTACAAGCAGTGGTTTTTCACTGGTGTGCGACTGTTGTTTTAATGTAGGTATAAATAATGGGCTTGCGTTACCTTTTTGTTTTTGGTCACGTAGCCATGGTAACGTATTGCGATTGTTCTTTGTCCTTCGCTGTGCGCTTCTGATAAAAATAATTGGCTACTGAAAATCTCACTTGGCTATTTTTTCGGCTAATGATTTGTTGGTCCATATTAACCTGACATTGAGTAGCTGCACAAATGAATTCGTTATGTGAACTATCATATTCCCTTTCTTATTTAAGTTTGGTAATTTTTAATTGTTTGATTTAATGCCGTAACACAAAACTTTTAATTTCACCGAGAACGCAGACTTTTTACCGACCACTGATTAACCGACCACGCTGGCTTTTCACCGACAACCCTGACTTTTCACCGACAACCCTGGCTTTTTCAGCGTTGTCGATGAAAAGTCAACTTTTGTATCTTGAATAACATTTTATTTCTATTTATATGTACTCCATCCAAATATCATATTTAAACTGTTATTCGTCTTGGCTTCCAGTACTTTCAGTACTTTGATTTATTCTGCAGACGTTTGACGGGTTGTCGTTGTCGGACTTTGAAGCCATACACATCGAGTACATGGATCAGATGTACGAGTATAACTCGCTGTTGGACCGACACTCGGATCAGCTAGCCGTCCTCCAGGCCAAACAACACTGCATGGCTGTGTATAGGGCTAGTACAGAGGTGTACAAGGAACAGCTCGACCTCCTACAGGGATGTGTCCGCAATGCTGATCCAGTCGACGACATCGCAAAGTACGTCAAACTATAAAGAGTTAAACAGGCCATTTGTATTTCTACAAAACTTAGCGTCAGACTTTTAAAATTCCAATTAAAGACTGCATACGCCAGTTTGTACGATTGACTCTTAATGAAATATTGTTAATGACCCTGCTCCCCCACTCAACTAAAATAAATACGTTACAAGGGTGAGTGGAAATGATTGTTATGCATGTTGAATAATAGTATGGGCTCCCACTTGGTTCCAGACTACATGCTAATTACTCGATGCTGAATGAGAGAATTTCACAACTCCGGGATGATATGGAAGTTTTGGATCAAGAGGTTCGGAGGACGGGGGCGGTAGTGTGGTCATACCAGGCCGACCTAGACGAGTTAAAACATAGTGTCACCAAGTTAAAGAACCGTCGCACCAAAGCGTCCAATGACCTCACAAAACATGACCAGTCGGGTGATCTTCTGAAAAAAATTGAAGAAATTATCAAGTAAGAGCAAAACCAAATCTGATTTTATTAATACCCCATATAAGCGGGAAAAACTCCATGGTGTAAAAACAAATCACCAATTTTACACCAAAGTCTGACATTCCTTTCTGTTCAGGAATACCAGGCCCCGGTTTCATCAACGTTCCTTAACTTAAGGAAATTCCTTAACTTAAAAATCCGATAGGAAAGCATTACAGAAGTAAAGTTCCTTAGCTAAGGATTTTCCCTTTAAATTATGTAATGCTTTCCAGAGATTTTAAGCTAAGGAATGTCCTAGTCCTAACTCCACAAACATTCTTGTTGGCTTTCTGGAAACACCAGACACTTTAGAGTTTTAATGAAAATAATAAGCTTTTAGTTCGTGCATCCCTGCTCTGCTAAACTCCACAAAGTCGTGTGTATGGTCATTTTTACCAGGAGTATTTTTTGATTGCAAGCAGAAGTTTGTTTTTGTCTGCTCCTTTGTAAAATAGGCTATTTTAACGATGTGCGTCAACTACTGTAAGTGGTTTGTATTTCAAGTAATCGTCTCCTGAACAAGCGTTGCTGGTACCTGGATGCTGACAGGGAGGAAGCTATCAAGATTCTATCTGACGCCGACTCCGGGACCTTCCTTCTCCGACCAAAGAAACCAAACCTTCGGAAATGTTTGTCGATTAAGTAAGAACACGACTATTACATTTGTAGTATTGTTAGGGTTGTGTCAGTCCAAATAAGTTATATCATGAAATTTCCTACAGTAATTCGACAATAGCGGCACGGTAATGCATACGTAACTTATGGAGTTATGTATTGTTTGTATGGCTAGGGGAATAAACCGGATTGACATTTGTCGTTACACACGAGGTTCTGAGATATTTTTTTATCATTTCACTAAATTCTTTATTGCATTGCAAAAATGCATAAGAAGTAGGCATCAGACAAAGCTTTTTATACAGTTTTCTCTTTACATCTCATTAAACGTTTGATATGGTCAGAAGGCCGCTTGCGGTGCTCTTGTTAAATAGTTTACTTCGTGGGAAACCTGTATGCAAGCCTTATCAAAGTACTGAAAGTACTGGAAGCTACGGCGAAAAAAACCAGTACTAATATGATATTTAGGATGGAGTGCACTATATACCTATGTAATAGAAACTAAATGGTATTCAAGATTAGCAAAAGTTGACTTTTCAGCGACCACAATGGAAAAGTCGAGAGTTGTCGGTAAAAAGTCAGTATGGTCGGTCAAAACTCAGTGGTCATTGAAAAGTCAGCGCTCCCAAGGAAATTAAAAAGTTTTATAGTTGCCAATTTCACGGCATTATAAATCAAACAATCAGAAATTACCAAAAGAGAATGTGATAGTTCACATTACAAATTCATTTGTGCAGCTAGTGAATGTAAGGTTTATATGAATCTTCATGTTAGTGATACACAGGGCTCACCCTGAACCCTAAAAAAACAAGAGATCCCAGAGGGATCTTGGTGCCCATCATCGATGTTTTTTCATTCATTCTTAGAAAGATGGATCTAAAACCATATTTGTGATCGTCTCTTTATGCTCAGCGATCGTATATATAGTTTTGGGTGGGGATCTCAACCGTTTAAAAGTTATGACTAAAGAGTCAAGTCTGCAAGGGTGTGGCAGACCCTGGGGTCAAATCTAAAATCATATTTGAGACCGTCTCTTTATGCTCAGCAATTGTATATATAGTTAAACAAGGCATCAAGGGGAACCTACAAATGAAATTAGAGAAAGATCTATCCAGTAGTCAGAAATAACAAACTATTACTCTTGACAAATCCAAAATGGCCACCTGGCGACCACATTGTTTATCGGATTTGTCCGTAAATGAAATATGCAAAACAAGGCATCAATGGGAACCTACATATGAAATTTGAGAATGATCCATACAGGACTTCTCAAGAAATAGTGATAACAAGCTATTACTCACAATTCCAAGATGGCCGTCTGTCGGCAATATTGTTAACCAGATTTGTCCAAAAATGAAATATGCAAAACTAGTCATCAAGGGGAACCTACATATGAAATTTGAGAATGATCCATACAGTACTTCTCAAGAAATAGCGATAACAAACTGTTACTCACAAATCCAAGATGGCCGCCTGGCGGCCATATTGTTTATCGTATTTGTCCAAAAATGGAATATGCAAAACAAGGCAGCAAGGGGAAACTTTCATGAAATTTGAGAATGATCCATCCAGTACTTTTCAAGAAACAGCGATAACAAGAATTGTTTAAGGACAGACCACAGACGCAGGGTGATTTGATAAGCCCACCATCTGATGATATTTGTACATACATGTACACAGACCTGTCCGAAAATGGATCATGCTCAACTAAGCAACAAGGGGAACCTACTGTACATATGAAATTTGAGAATGATCCATCCAGTACTTCTCAATAAATAGCAGTAAAAAACTATTACTCACAAATCCAAGATGGCAACATTATTTTTACGGATCTGTCAAAAATGGACCATGCACAACTAGGCGCCTACGGGGAACCCACATATGAAATTCTAGAATGATCCATCCAGTATGTCTCGAGAAATAGCGCTGTTGGTGTGGAGCAAGGATTTGACTGTTTGCTGTGGTTTTTTTACTCCTTAATAAGTTATCTGTATTATTTGAACAGGTTTGACCATATAATGGGACTAAGCATTTGGTCATGCAAAAACAATTATTTTACAAATTGACAGGTTCACATCCTCCTCCCCCTCAGTCTAAAGGTGGGGGCTAAAGATTACTTAAACAGAATTTAGGTCCAATCCCAACCAAAGAGCAACTTAGCTACAACCTGGCTTTCATGATCTGTCATATATGGAATGATAGGAGAGATGAATTTGAATATGTGTCAATACTAAAGCGCTGAGGATGTACAGGAAACATGTGAAATTCGTTTTTTAAATTCTCAACAATATGTATGATCAAACAGCTGTATGATGCAATTTAGTTCAATTTTTCGGCATCTATTACAATTATAATAAGGAGGCGCAGCACATGTGTGTGTTACGTCATCTTTTTGATCCCACAGTAACCACAGGGACATGTATATGGACATACAATGCCGGCACATGATTTTGCGCACTTTAAGATTCAATCGCCGATAGTAAATGAAAACTGTGTATATATGAAAGAATGATATCCTAAAAACAAAGAAAAAATATTTCTTTTCCATTAAATTCAACAGAAAACATTGATTTTGTTTGGAGATATATCGATTGTTGGTCATCCTCGATATCCAGGGGTTACGATCACCTATGTAATCTAATGAGTGTGCGGATCGTAACCCTTGGCTAGCGAAGATGATTGTTGGTCAAACATTGAACATACCCCCTGTTCCAATGGAGTGTAAATATGGCACATGATCTTGCGCAGTACGTTGATATTCATCCCATGGTGGCCAAAAAAGTGCAAATAAACAACCAATTATCAAGGACACGGTGGAAACACATGTAATAGTTTATAATTATCAAAGTCAATGTCAATAAATTAAAAAAAAATTAACTTTGAACGAAATGATAACAGCAAACACATTGACAAATGGGAAAGGGTGTGGTATTTTAACTTTCGTTGATGCACATAGGACAAAGAAAGTCGTTTTTTCCTACAAACGTTTGATTGCCGTGCAAAAGTTCATATTGCCCATTTAGGTCAATCATGCTTATCAATATTTTGACAGATGCTCAGATATTAGGTATGCGCAAGATCATGTGCCGCGCAAGATAGATATAGATCTAGATCACACAACGGATTAATTTGCGCACCTAGTTATTGTCAGGTTTGTATGAATTACGATATTAAAATAGATTTCATGTCAGATTAAACCCAATAACGTCCGCCAGAGGTCATTTTAGGCGGAAAGGATAACCCTGGATCCGGTTTCTGACTAGTTTTAATACGCTGCAGCAATCGGAAGCCGTCGGCACTTTCCGTAAACGAGGAAATACAGTATTTTCTCGTTTACGGAACGTGCCGATGGTTCCCAATTGCCGCTGCAGGTGTAGAACGCCTTAGCGTAAAAATTACACAATTTAATAGGGTCCGTTCTGACTAATGGCAGTTACTGTTTGTTTTTGTTTTGAAGGTGTGACAATGGGGTGAGGCACTATATCGTTGTTGTTTTTGTTTTGAAGGTGTGACAATGGGGTGAAGCACTGTATCGTTGAAGTCAACGAACAAGGACGATGTGGATTCGATGACACCTACAAATTTGAAAGCCTTGTAAAATTTATAACTTATTTCAACCAACATTCACTGCTGCCGTACAACAAGCACATGGACACTTGCCTGATCAGCCCTGCTCTCCAAGTCGAGGAGCCGCTCTACGATGCATTGTATCGCTGAGAGCCGTGCCATCAATGATAATTAACAAATAACTGTGGCAACTATCACGTCATATTCTTCATATCGTCATTCATTCCAGCAAATCAGTATTTTTTAGACATACCCATAGCAAGTCGCTGATGGTTTGTAATCTACACAGTAAGCTTGTCTCACTAGTCATATAACATTTTCAAAAGAGAAGCTTCGGAGACGGCTCAATTGTTTTCGGAGAATAAATTGAATAATCTGTCTCGTGAATCTAATATGTATGTGATTGGTTAAGTGTGTGAAATATGTTCCATTGGAAGTCGTTGCTGTCGTTTCTCAGTTATGGTTAAACTTGCCATGTATAGTTGATATCATTAGTATGCTAGCTAACTGCCTCCGCAGTAGCATCGTAGGAAACCCACGGCACACTTCTGTCTGATATAGGAAACCCACGGTACACTTCTGTCTGCTATAGGAAACCCACGGTACACTTCTCTATCATTTATAGGAAACCCACGGCACACTTCTCTATCATTTATAGGAAACCCACGGCACACTTCTCTATCGTTTTATAGGAAACCCACGGTACACTTCTCTATCATTTATAGGAAACCCACGGCACACTTCTCTATCGTTTTATAGGAAACCCACGGTACACTTCTGTCTGCTATAGGAAACCCACGGTACACTTCTCTATCATTTATAGGAAACCCACGGTACACTTCTCTATCGTTTTATAGGAAACCCACGGTACACTTCTCTATCATTTATAGGAAACCCACGGTACACTTCTCTATCGTTTTATAGGAAACCCACGGTACACTTCTCTATCATTTATAGGAAACCCACGGCACACTTCTCTATCGTTTTATAGGAAACCCACGGTACACTTCTCTATCATTTATAGGAAACCGACGGTACACTTCTCTATCGTTTATAGGAAACCCACGGTACACTTCTGTCTGCTATAGGAAACCCACGGTACACTTCTCTATCGTTTTATAGGAAACCCACGGTACACTTCTCTATCGTTTATAGGAAACCCACGGTACACTTCTCTATCGTTTTATAGGAAACCCACGGTACACTTCTCTATCGTTTATAGGAAACCCACGGTACACTTCTCTATCGTTTATAGGAAACCCACGGTACATTTCTCTATCCTTTATAGGAAACCCACGGTACATTTCTCTATCGTTTATAGGAAACCCACGGTACACTTCTCTATCGTTTATAGGAAACCGACGGTACACTTCTCTATCGTTTATAGGAAACCCACGGTACACTTCTCTATCGTTTATAGGAAACCCACGGTACACTTCTCTATCGTTTTAAAGGAAACCCACGGTACACTTCTCTATCGTTTATAGGAAACCGACGGTACACTTCTCTATCGTTTATAGGAAACCCACGGTACACTTCTCTATCGTTTATAGGAAACCCACGGTACACTTCTCTATCGTTTATAGGAAACCCACGGCACACTTCTCTATCGTTTTATAGGAAACCCACGGTACACTTCTCTATCATTTATAGGAAACCGACGGTACACTTCTCTATCGTTTTATAGGAAACCCACGGTACACTTCTGTCTGCTATAGGAAACCCACGGCACACTTCTGTCTGCTATAGGAAACCCACGGTACACTTCTCTATCGTTTTATAGGAAACCCACGGTACACTTCTCTATCGTTTATAGGAAACCCACGGTACACTTCTCTATCGTTTTATAGGAAACCCACGGTACACTTCTCTATCGTTTATAGGAAACCCACGGTACACTTCTCTATCGTTTATAGGAAACCCACGGTACATTTCTCTATCCTTTATAGGAAACCCACGGTACATTTCTCTATCGTTTATAGGAAACCCACGGTACACTTCTCTATCGTTTATAGGAAACCGACGGTACACTTCTCTATCGTTTATAGGAAACCCACGGTATACTTCTCTATCGTTTATAGGAAACCCACGGTACACTTCTCTATCGTTTTAAAGGAAACCCACGGTACACTTCTCTATCGTTTATAGGAAACCGACGGTACACTTCTCTATCGTTTATAGGAAACCCACGGTACACTTCTCTATCGTTTATAGGAAACCCACGGTACACTTCTCTATCGTTTATAGGAAACCGACGGTACACTTCTCTATCGTTTATAGGAAACCCACGGTACACTTCTCTATCGTTTATAGGAAACCCACGGTACACTTCTCTATCGTTTTATAGGAAACCGACGGTACACTTCTCTATCGTTTATAGGAAACCCACGGTACACTTCTCTATCGTTTATAGGAAACCCACGGTACACTTCTCTATCGTTTATAGGAAACCCACGGTACACTTATCTATCGTTTTATAGGAAACCGACGGTACACTTCTCTATCGTTTTATAGGAAACCCACGGTACACTTCTCTATCGTTTATAGGAAACCCACGGCACACTTCTCTATCGTTTATAGGAAACCCACGGTACACTTCTCTATCGTTTATAGGAAACCCACGGTACACTTCTCTATCGTTTATAGGAAACCCACGGTACATTTCTCTATCGTTTATAGGAAACCCACGGTACATTTCTCTATCGTTTTATAGGAAACCCACGGTACACTTCTCTATCGTTTTAAAGGAAACCCACGGTACACTTCTCTATCGTTTTATAGGAAACCCACGGTACACTTCTCTATCGTTTTAAAGGAAACCCACGGTACACTTCTCTATCGTTTTATAGTAAACCCACGGTACACTTCTCTATCGTTTATAGGAAACCCACGGTACATTTCTCTATCGTTTATAGGAAACCCACGGTACATTTCTCTATCGTTTTATAGGAAACCCACGGTACACTTCTCTATCGTTTTAAAGGAAACCCACAGTACACTTCTCTATCGTTTTATAGGAAACCCACGGTACACTTCTCTGTCGTTTTAAAGGAAACCCACGGTACACTTCTCTATCGTTTTTTAGGAAACCCACGGTACACTTCTCTGTCGTTTTAAAGGAAACCCACGGTACACTTCTCTATCGTTTTAAAGGAAACCCACGGTACACTTCTCTATCGTTTTATAGTAAACTCACGGTACACTTCTCTGTCGTTTTATAGGAAACCCACGGTACACTTCTCTATCGTTTATAGGAAACCCACGGTACACTTCTCTATCGTTTTAAAGGAAACCCACGATACACTTCTCTACCGTTTTAAAAGAAACCCACGATACACTTCTCTATCGTTTTAAAGGAAACCCACGGTACACTTCTCTACCGTTTTATAGTAAACCCACGGTAAACTTCTCTATCGTTTTATAATAAACCCACGGTACACTTCTCTATCGTTTATAGGAAACCCACGGTACACTTCTCTATCGTTTATAGGAAACCCACGGTACACTTCTCTATCGTTTTAAAGGAAACCCACGGTACACTTCTCTATCGTTTTATAATAAACCCACGGTACACTTCTCTATCGTTTTATAATAAACCCACGGCACACTTCTCTATCGTTTTAAAGGAAACCCACGGTACACTTCTCTATCGTTTTATAGGAAACCCACGGTACACTTCTCTATCGTTTTAAAGGAAACCCACGGTACACTTCTCTATCGTTTTATAGTAAACCCACGGTACACTTCTCTATCGTTTATAGGAAACCCACGGTACATTTCTCTATCGTTTATAGGAAACCCACGCTACATTTCTCTATCGTTTTATAGGAAACCCACGGTACACTTCTCTATCGTTTTAAAGGAAACCCACGGTACACTTCTCTGTCGTTTTATAGGAAACCCACGGTACACTTCTCTGTCGTTTTAAAGGAAACCCACGGTACACTTCTCTATCGTTTTATAGGAAACCCACGGTACACTTCTCTATCGCTTTAAAGGAAACCCACGGTACACTTCTCTATCGTTTTATAGTAAACTCACGGTACACTTCTCTGTCGTTTTATAGGAAACCCACGGTACACTTCTCTATCGTTTATAGGAAACCCACGGTACACTTCTCTATCGTTTTAAAGGAAACCCACGATACACTTCTCTACCGTTTTAAAGGAAACCCACGATACACTTCTCTATCGTTTTAAAGGAAACCCACGGTACACTTCTCTACCGTTTTATAGTAAACCCACGGTAAACTTCTCTATCGTTTTATAATAAACCCACGGTACACTTCTCTATCGTTTTATAATAAACCCACGCTACACTTCTCTATCGTTTTATAGGAAACCCACGGTACACTTCTCTACCGTTTTATAGGAAACCCACGGTACACTTCTCTATCGTTTTAAAGGAAACCCACGGTACACTTCTCTATCGTTTTATAGGAAACCCACGGTACATTTCTCTATCGTTTTATAGGAAACCCACGGTACACTTCTCTACCGTTTTATAGTAAACCCACGATACACTTCTCTATCGTTTTATAGGAAACCCACGGTACACTTCTCTATCGTTTTATAATAAACCCACGGTACACTTCTCTATCGTTTTAAAGGAAACCCACGGTACATTTCTCTATCGTTTTAAAGGAAACCCACGGTACACTTCTCTATCGTTTTATAATAAACCCACGATACACTTCTCTATCGTTTTATAATAAACCCACGGCACACTTCTCTATCGTTTTATAGGAAACCCACGGTACACTTCTCTATCGTTTTAAAGGAAACCCACGGTACACTTCTCTATCGTTTTATAATAAACCCACGGTACACTTCTCTATCGTTTTATAATAAACCCACGGCACACTTCTCTATCGTTTTAAAGGAAACCCACGATACACTTCTCTATCGTTTTAAAGGAAACCCACGGTACACTTCTCTACCGTTTTATAGTAAACCCACGGTACACTTCTCTACCGTTTTAAAAGAAACCCAATGTACACTTCTCTATCGTTTTATAGGAAACCCACGGTACACTTCTCTATCGTTTTATAAGAAACCCACGGTACACTTCTCTATCGTTTTATAGGAAACCCACGACATACTTCTCAACCGTTTTATAGGAAACCCACGGTACACTTCTCTGTCGTTTTATAGGAAACCCACGATACACTTCTCTATCGTTTTATAGGAAACCCACGGTACACTTCTCTATCGTTTTATAGGAAACTCACGGTACACTTCTCTACCGTTTTATAGTAAACCCACGGTACACTTCTCTATCGTTTTAAAGGAAACCCACGGTACACTTCTCTACCGTTTTATAGTAAACCCACGGTACACTTCTCTATCGTTTTAAAGGAAACCCACGGTACATTTCTCTATCGTTTTATAATAAACCCACGGTACACTTCTCTATCGTTTTAAAGGAAACCCACGGTACACTTCTCTATCGTTTTATAGGAAACCCACGGTACACTTCTCTATCGTTTAAAAGGAAACCCACGATACACTTCTCTACCGTTTTAAAGGAAACCCACGATACACTTCTCTATCGTTTTAAAGGAAACCCACGGTACACTTCTCTACCGTTTTATAGTAAACCCACGGTAAACTTCTCTATCGTTTTATAATAAACACACGGTACACTTCTCTATCGTTTTATAATAAACCCACGGTACACTTCTCTATCGTTTTATAGGAAACCCACGGTACACTTCTCTACCGTTTAATAGGAAACCCACGGTACACTTCTCTATCGTTTTAAAGGAAACCCACGGTACACTTCTCTATCGTTTTATAGGAAACCCACGGTACATTTCTCTATCGTTTTATAATAAACCCACGGTACACTTCTCTATCGTTTTATAATAAACCCACGGTACACTTCTCTATCGTTTTATAGGAAACCCACGGTACACTTCTCTACCGTTTTATAGGAAACCCACGGTACACTTCTCTATCGTTTTAAAGGAAACCCACGGTACACTTCTCTATCGTTTTATAGGAAACCCACGGTACATTTCTCTATCGTTTTATAGGAAACCCACGGTACACTTCTCTATCGTTTTATAATAAACCCACGGTACACTTCTCTATCGTTTTAAAGGAAACCCACGGTACATTTCTCTATCGTTTTAAAGGAAACCCACGGTACACTTCTCTATCGTTTTATAATAAACCCACGATACACTTCTCTATCGTTTTATAATAAACCCACGGCACACTTCTCTATCGTTTTATAGGAAACCCACGGTACACTTCTCTATCGTTTTAAAGGAAACCCACGGTACACTTCTCTATCGTTTTATAATAAACCCACGGTACACTTCTCTATCGTTTTATAATAAACCCACGGCACACTTCTCTATCGTTTTAAAGGAAACCCACGATACACTTCTCTATCGTTTTAAAGGAAACCCACGGTACACTTCTCTACCGTTTTATAGTAAACCCACGGTACACTTCTCTATCGTTTTAAAAGAAACCCAATGTACATTTCTCTATCGTTTTATAGGAAACCCACGGTACACTTCTCTATCGTTTTATAATAAACCCACGGTACATTTCTCTATCGTTTATAGGAAACCCACGGCACACTTCTCTATCGTTTTAAAAGAAACCCAATGTACATTTCTCTATCGTTTTATAGGAAACCCACGGTACACTTCTCTATCGTTTTATAATAAACCCACGGTACACTTCTCTGTCGTTTTATAGGAAACCCACGGTACACTTCTCTATCGTTTTATAATAAACCCACGGTACACTTCTCTATCGTTTTATAGGAAACCCACGACATACTTCTCTACCGTTTTATAGGAAACCCACGGTACACTTCTCTACCGTTTTATAGGAAACCCACGATACACTTCTCTATCGTTTTATAGGAAACCCACGGTACACTTCTCTATCGTTTTATAGGAAACTCACGGTACACTTCTCTACCGTTTTATAGTAAACCCACGGTACACTTCTCTATCGTTTTAAAGGAAACCCACGGTACACTTCTCTATCGTTTTATAATAAACCCACGGTACACTTCTCTATCGTTTTAAAGGAAACCCACGGTACACTTCTCTATCGTTTTATAGGAAACCCACGGTACACTTCTCTATCGTTTTATAGGAAACCCACGGTACACTTCTCTATCGTTTTATAGGAAACCGACGGTACACTTATCTATCGTTTTATAGGAAACCCACGATACACTTCTCTATCGTTTTATAATAAACCCACGGTACACTTATCTATCGTTTTAAAGGAAACCCACGGTACATTTCTCTATCGTTTTATAGTAAACCCACGGTACACTTCTCTATCGTTTTAAAGGAAACCCACGGTACACTTCTCTATCGTTTTATAGTAAACCCACGGTACACTTCTCTATCGTTTTAAAGGAAACCCACGGTACACTTCTCTATCGTTTTATAGTAAACCCACGGTACACTTCTCTATCGTTTTAAAGGAAACCCACGGTACACTTCTCTATCGTTTTATAGGAAACCCACGGTACACTTCTCTATCGTTTTATAGGAAACCCACGGAACACTTCTCTATCGTTTTATAGGAAACCCACGGTACACTTCTCTATCGTTTTATAGGAAACCCACGGTACACTTCTCTATCATTTATAGGAAACCCACGGCACACTTCTCTATCGTTTATAGGAAACCCACGGTACACTTCTCTATCGTTTTATAGGAAACCCACGGTACACTTCTGTCTGCTATAGGAAACCCACGGCACACTTCTGTCTGCTATAGGAAACCCACGGTACACTTCTCTATCGTTTTATAGGAAACCCACGGTACACTTCTCTATCGTTTATAGGAAACCCACGGTACACTTCTCTATCGTTTTATAGGAAAACCACGGTACACTTCTCTATCGTTTATAGGAAACCCACGGTACACTTCTCTATCGTTTATAGGAAACCCACGGTACATTTCTCTATCCTTTATAGGAAACCCCCGGTACATTTCTCTATCGTTTATAGGAAACCCACGGTACACTTCTCTATCGTTTATAGGAAACCGACGGTACACTTCTCTATCGTTTATAGGAAACCCACGGTACACTTCTCTATCGTTTATAGGAAACCCACGGTACACTTCTCTATCGTTTTAAAGGAAACCCACGGTACACTTCTCTATCGTTTATAGGAAACCCACGGCACACTTCTCTATCGTTTATAGGAAACCCACGGTACACTTCTCTATCGTTTATAGGAAACCCACGGTACACTTCTCTATCGTTTATAGGAAACCCACGGCACACTTCTCTATCGTTTTATAGGAAATCCACGGTACACTTCTCTATCATTTATAGGAAACCGACGGTACACTTCTCTATCGTTTTATAGGAAACCCACGGTACACTTCTCTATCGTTTATAGGAAACCCACGGTACACTTCTCTATCGTTTTATAGGAAACCCACGGTACACTTCTCTATCGTTTATAGGAAACCCACGGTACACTTCTCTATCGTTTATAGGAAACCCACGGTACATTTCTCTATCCTTTATAGGAAACCCACGGTACATTTCTCTATCGTTTATAGGAAACCCACGGTACACTTCTCTATCGTTTATAGGAAACCGACGGTACACTTCTCTATCGTTTATAGGAAACCCACGGTACACTTCTCTATCGTTTATAGGAAACCCACGGTACACTTCTCTATCGTTTTAAAGGAAACCCACGGTACACTTCTCTATCGTTTATAGGAAACCGACGGTACACTTCTCTATCGTTTATAGGAAACCCACGGTACACTTCTCTATCGTTTATAGGAAACCCACGGTACACTTCTCTATCGTTTATAGGAAACCGACGGTACACTTCTCTATCGTTTATAGGAAACCCACGGTACACTTCTCTATCGTTTATAGGAAACCCACGGTACACTTCTCTATCGTTTTATAGGAAACCGACGGTACACTTCTCTATCGTTTTAAAGGAAACCCACGGTACACTTCTCTACCGTTTTATAGTAAACCCACGGTAAACTTCTCTATCGTTTTATAATAAACCCACGGTACACTTCTCTATCGTTTATAGGAAACCCACGGTACACTTCTCTATCGTTTATAGGAAACCCACGGTACACTTCTCTATCGTTTATAGGAAACCCACGGTACATTTCTCTATCGTTTATAGGAAACCCACGGTACATTTCTCTATCGTTTTATAGGAAACCCACGGTACACTTCTCTATCGTTTTAAAGGAAACCCACGGTACACTTCTCTATCGTTTTATAGGAAACCCACGGTACACTTCTCTATCGTTTTAAAGGAAACCCACGGTACACTTCTCTATCGTTTTATAGTAAACCCACGGTACACTTCTCTATCGTTTATAGGAAACCCACGGTACATTTCTCTATCGTTTATAGGAAACCCACGCTACATTTCTCTATCGTTTTATAGGAAACCCACGGTACACTTCTCTATCGTTTTAAAGGAAACCCACGGTACACTTCTCTATCGTTTTATAGGAAACCCACGGTACACTTCTCTGTCGTTTTAAAGGAAACCCACGGTACACTTCTCTATCGTTTTATAGGAAACCCACGGTACACTTCTCTATCGCTTTAAAGGAAACCCACGGTACACTTCTCTATCGTTTTATAGTAAACTCACGGTACACTTCTCTGTCGTTTTATAGGAAACCCACGGTACACTTCTCTATCGTTTATAGGAAACCCACGGTACACTTCTCTATCGTTTTAAAGGAAACCCACGATACACTTCTCTACCGTTTTAAAAGAAACCCACGATACACTTCTCTATCGTTTTAAAGGAAACCCACGGTACACTTCTCTACCGTTTTATAGTAAACCCACGGTAAACTTCTCTATCGTTTTATAATAAACCCACGGTACACTTCTCTATCGTTTTATAATAAACCCACGCTACACTTCTCTATCGTTTTATAGGAAACCCACGGTACACTTCTCTACCGTTTTATAGGAAACCCACGGTACACTTCTCTATCGTTTTAAAGGAAACCCACGGTACACTTCTCTATCGTTTTATAGGAAACCCACGGTACATTTCTCTATCGTTTTATAGGAAACCCACGGTACACTTCTCTACCGTTTTATAGTAAACCCACGATACACTTCTCTATCGTTTTATAGGAAACCCACGGTACACTTCTCTATCGTTTTATAATAAACCCACGGTACACTTCTCTATCGTTTTAAAGGAAACCCACGGTACATTTCTCTATCGTTTTAAAGGAAACCCACGGTACACTTCTCTATCGTTTTATAATAAACCCACGATACACTTCTCTATCGTTTTATAATAAACCCACGGCACACTTCTCTATCGTTTTATAGGAAACCCACGGTACACTTCTCTATCGTTTTAAAGGAAACCCACGGTACACTTCTCTATCGTTTTATAATAAACCCACGGTACACTTCTCTATCGTTTTATAATAAACCCACGGCACACTTCTCTATCGTTTTAAAGGAAACCCACGATACACTTCTCTATCGTTTTAAAGGAAACCCACGGTACACTTCTCTACCGTTTTATAGTAAACCCACGGTACACTTCTCTACCGTTTTAAAAGAAACCCAATGTACACTTCTCTATCGTTTTATAGGAAACCCACGGTACACTTCTCTATCGTTTTATAAGAAACCCACGGTACACTTCTCTATCGTTTTATAGGAAACCCACGACATACTTCTCAACCGTTTTATAGGAAACCCACGGTACACTTCTCTGTCGTTTTATAGGAAACCCACGATACACTTCTCTATCGTTTTATAGGAAACCCACGGTACACTTCTCTATCGTTTTATAGGAAACTCACGGTACACTTCTCTACCGTTTTATAGTAAACCCACGGTACACTTCTCTATCGTTTTAAAGGAAACCCACGGTACACTTCTCTACCGTTTTATAGTAAACCCACGGTACACTTCTCTATCGTTTTAAAGGAAACCCACGGTACATTTCTCTATCGTTTTATAATAAACCCACGGTACACTTCTCTATCGTTTTATAGTAAACCCACGGTACACTTCTCTATCGTTTTAAAGGAAACCCACGGTACACTTCTCTACCGTTTTATAGTAAACCCACGGTACACTTCTCTATCGTTTTAAAGGAAACCCACGGTACATTTCTCTATCGTTTTATAATAAACCCACAGTACACTTCTCTATCGTTTTAAAGGAAACCCACGATACACTTCTCTACCGTTTTAAAAGAAACCCACGATACACTTCTCTATCGTTTTAAAGGAAACCCACGGTACACTTCTCTACCGTTTTATAGTAAACCCACGGTAAACTTCTCTATCGTTTTATAATAAACCCACGGTACACTTCTCTATCGTTTTATAATAAACCCACGGTACACTTCTCTATCGTTTTATAGGAAACCCACGGTACACTTCTCTACCGTTTTATAGGAAACCCACGGTACACTTCTCTATCGTTTTAAAGGAAACCCACGGTACACTTCTCTATCGTTTTATAGGAAACCCACGGTACATTTCTCTATCGTTTTATAGGAAACCCACGGTACATTTCTCTACCGTTTTATAGTAAACCCACGATACACTTCTCTATCGTTTTATAGGAAACCCACGGTACACTTCTCTATCGTTTTATAATAAACCCACGGTACACTTCTCTATCGTTTTAAAGGAAACCCACGGTACATTTCTCTATCGTTTTAAAGGAAACCCACGGTACACTTCTCTATCGTTTTATAATAAACCCACGATACACTTCTCTATCGTTTTATAATAAACCCACGGCACACTTCTCTATCGTTTTATAGGAAACCCACGGTACACTTCTCTATCGTTTTAAAGGAAACCCACGGTACACTTCTCTATCGTTTTATAATAAACCCACGGTACACTTCTCTATCGTTTTATAATAAACCCACGGCACACTTCTCTATCGTTTTAAAGGAAACCCACGATACACTTCTCTATCGTTTTAAAGGAAACCCACGGTACACTTCTCTACCGTTTTATAGTAAACCCACGGTACACTTCTCTACCGTTTTAAAAGAAACCCAATGTACACTTCTCTATCGTTTTATAGGAAACCGACGGTACACTTCTCTATCGTTTTATAAGAAACCCACGGTACACTTCTCTATCGTTTTATAGGAAACCCACGACATACTTCTCAACCGTTTTATAGGAAACCCACGGTACACTTCTCTGTCGTTTTATAGGAAACCCACGATACACTTCTCTATCGTTTTATAGGAAACCCACGGTACACTTCTCTATCGTTTTATAGGAAACTCACGGTACACTTCTCTACCGTTTTATAGTAAACCCACGGTACACTTCTCTATCGTTTTAAAGGAAACCCACGGTACACTTCTCTACCGTTTTATAGTAAACCCACGGTACACTTCTCTATCGTTTTAAAGGAAACCCACGGTACATTTCTCTATCGTTTTATAATAAACCCACGGTACACTTCTCTATCGTTTTATAGTAAACCCACGGTACACTTCTCTATCGTTTTAAAGGAAACCCACGGTACACTTCTCTACCGTTTTATAGTAAACCCACGGTACACTTCTCTATCGTTTTAAAGGAAACCAACGGTACATTTCTCTATCGTTTTATAATAAACCCACGGTACACTTCTCTATCGTTTTAAAGGAAACCCACGGTACACTTCTCTATCGTTTTATAGGAAACCCACGGTACACTTCTCTATCGTTTAAAAGGAAACCCACGATACACTTCTCTACCGTTTTAAAGGAAACCCACGATACACTTCTCTATCGTTTTAAAGGAAACCCACGGTACACTTCTCTACCGTTTTATAGTAAACCCACGGTAAACTTCTCTATCGTTTTATAATAAACACACGGTACACTTCTCTATCGTTTTATAATAAACCCACGGTACACTTCTCTATCGTTTTATAGGAAACCCACGGTACACTTCTCTACCGTTTAATAGGAAACCCACGGTACACTTCTCTATCGTTTTAAAGGAAACCCACGGTACACTTCTCTATCGTTTTATAGGAAACCCACGGTACATTTCTCTATCGTTTTATAATAAACCCACGGTACACTTCTCTATCGTTTTATAATAAACCCACGGTACACTTCTCTATCGTTTTATAGGAAACCCACGGTACACTTCTCTACCGTTTTATAGGAAACCCACGGTACACTTCTCTATCGTTTTAAAGGAAACCCACGGTACACTTCTCTATCGTTTTATAGAAAACCCACGGTACATTTCTCTATCGTTTTATAGGAAACCCACGGTACACTTCTCTACCGTTTTATAGTAAACCCACGGTACACTTCTCTATCGTTTTATAGGAAACCGACGGTACACTTCTCTATCGTTTATAGGAAACCCACGGTACACTTCTCTATCGTTTATAGGAAACCCACGGTACACTTCTCTATCGTTTATAGGAAACCCACGGTACACTTATCTATCGTTTTATAGGAAACCGACGGTACACTTCTCTATCGTTTTATAGGAAACCCACGGTACACTTCTCTATCGTTTATAGGAAACCCACGGCACACTTCTCTATCGTTTATAGGAAACCCACGGTACACTTCTCTATCGTTTATAGGAAACCCACGGTACACTTCTCTGTCGTTTATAGGAAACCCACGGTACATTTCTCTATCGTTTATAGGAAACCCACGGTACATTTCTCTATCGTTTTATAGGAAACCCACGGTACACTTCTCTACCGTTTTATAGTAAACCCACGGTAAACTTCTCTATCGTTTTATAATAAACCCACGGTACACTTCTCTATCGTTTTATAATAAACCCACGCTACACTTCTCTATCGTTTTATAGGAAACCCACGGTACACTTCTCTACCGTTTTATAGGAAACCCACGGTACACTTCTCTATCGTTTTAAAGGAAACCCACGGTACACTTCTCTATCGTTTTATAGGAAACCCACGGTACATTTCTCTATCGTTTTATAGGAAACCCACGGTACACTTCTCTACCGTTTTATAGTAAACCCACGATACACTTCTCTATCGTTTTATAGGAAACCCACGGTACACTTCTCTATCGTTTTATAATAAACCCACGGTACACTTCTCTATCGTTTTAAAGGAAACCCACGGTACATTTCTCTATCGTTTTAAAGGAAACCCACGGTACACTTCTCTATCGTTTTATAATAAACCCACGATACACTTCTCTATCGTTTTATAATAAACCCACGGCACACTTCTCTATCGTTTTATAGGAAACCCACGGTACACTTCTCTATCGTTTTAAAGGAAACCCACGGTACACTTCTCTATCGTTTTATAATAAACCCACGGTACACTTCTCTATCGTTTTATAATAAACCCACGGCACACTTCTCTATCGTTTTAAAATAAACCCACGATACACTTCTCTATCGTTTTAAAGGAAACCCACGGTACACTTCTCTACCGTTTTATAGTAAACCCACGGTACACTTCTCTACCGTTTTAAAAGAAACCCAATGTACACTTCTCTATCGTTTTATAGGAAACCCACGGTACACTTCTCTATCGTTTTATAAGAAACCCACGGTACACTTCTCTATCGTTTTATAGGAAACCCACGACATACTTCTCAACAGTTTTATAGGAAACCCACGGTACACTTCTCTGTCGTTTTATAGGAAACCCACGATACACTTCTCTATCGTTTTATAGGAAACCCACGGTACACTTCTCTATCGTTTTATAGGAAACTCACGGTACACTTCTCTACCGTTTTATAGTAAACCCACGGTACACTTCTCTATCGTTTTAAAGGAAACCCACGGTACACTTCTCTACCGTTTTATAGTAAACCCACGGTACACTTCTCTATCGTTTTAAAGGAAACCCACGGTACATTTCTCTATCGTTTTATAATAAACCCACGGTACACTTCTCTATCGTTTTAAAGGAAACCCACGGTACACTTCTCTATCGTTTTATAGGAAACCCACGGTACACTTCTCTATCGTTTAAAAGGAAACCCACGATACACTTCTCTACCGTTTTAAAGGAAACCCACGATACACTTCTCTATCGTTTTAAAGGAAACCCACGGTACACTTCTCTACCGTTTTATAGTAAACCCACGGTAAACTTCTCTATCGTTTTATAATAAACACACGGTACACTTCTCTATCGTTTTATAATAAACCCACGGTACACTTCTCTATCGTTTTATAGGAAACCCACGGTACACTTCTCTACCGTTTAATAGGAAACCCACGGTACACTTCTCTATCGTTTTAAAGGAAACCCACGGTACACTTCTCTATCGTTTTATAGGAAACCCACGGTACATTTCTCTATCGTTTTATAATAAACCCACGGTACACTTCTCTATCGTTTTATAATAAACCCACGGTACACTTCTCTATCGTTTTATAGGAAACCCACGGTACACTTCTCTACCGTTTTATAGGAAACCCACGGTACACTTCTCTATCGTTTTAAAGGAAACCCACGGTACACTTCTCTATCGTTTTATAGGAAACCCACGGTACATTTCTCTATCGTTTTATAGGAAACCCACGGTACACTTCTCTACCGTTTTATAGTAAACCCACGGTACACTTCTCTATCGTTTTATAGGAAACCGACGGTACACTTCTCTATCGTTTATAGGAAACCCACGGTACACTTCTCTATCGTTTATAGGAAACCCACGGTACACTTCTCTATCGTTTATAGGAAACCCACGGTACACTTATCTATCGTTTTATAGGAAACCGACGGTACACTTCTCTATCGTTTTATAGGAAACCCACGGTACACTTCTCTATCGTTTATAGGAAACCCACGGCACACTTCTCTATCGTTTATAGGAAACCCACGGTACACTTCTCTATCGTTTATAGGAAACCCACGGTACACTTCTCTATCGTTTATAGGAAACCCACGGTACATTTCTCTATCGTTTATAGGAAACCCACGGTACATTTCTCTATCGTTTTAATAGGAAACCCACGGTACACTTCTCTATCGTTTTAAAGGAAACCCACGGTACACTTCTCTATCGTTTTATAGGAAACCCACGGTACACTTCTCTATCGTTTTAAAGGAAACCCACGGTACACTTCTCTATCGTTTTATAGTAAACCCACGGTACACTTCTCTATCGTTTATAGGAAACCCACGGTACATTTCTCTATCGTTTATAGGAAACCCACGGTACATTTCTCTATCGTTTTATAGGAAACCCACGGTACACTTCTCTATCGTTTTAAAGGAAACCCACAGTACACTTCTCTATCGTTTTATAGGAAACCCACGGTACACTTCTCTATCGTTTTAAAGGAAACCCACGGTACACTTCTCTATCGTTTTTTAGGAAACCCACGGTACACTTCTCTGTCGTTTTAAAGGAAACCCACGGTACACTTCTCTATCGTTTTAAAGGAAACCCACGGTACACTTCTCTATCGTTTTATAGTAAACTCACGGTACACTTCTCTGTCGTTTTATAGGAAACCCACGGTACACTTCTCTATCGTTTATAGGAAACCCACGGTACACTTCTCTATCGTTTTAAAGGAAACCCACGATACACTTCTCTACCGTTTTAAAAGAAACCCACGATACACTTCTCTATCGTTTTAAAGGAAACCCACGGTACACTTCTCTACCGTTTTATAGTAAACCCACGGTAAACTTCTCTATCGTTTTATAATAAACCCACGGTACACTTCTCTATCGTTTATAGGAAACCCACGGTACACTTCTCTATCGTTTATAGGAAACCCACGGTACACTTCTCTATCGTTTATAGGAAACCCACGGTACATTTCTCTATCGTTTATAGGAAACCCACGGTACATTTCTCTATCGTTTTATAGGAAACCCACGGTACACTTCTCTATCGTTTTAAAGGAAACCCACGGTACACTTCTCTATCGTTTTATAGGAAACCCACGGTACACTTCTCTATCGTTTTAAAGGAAACCCACGGTACACTTCTCTATCGTTTTATAGTAAACCCACGGTACACTTATCTATCGTTTATAGGAAACCCACGGTACATTTCTCTATCGTTTATAGGAAACCCACGCTACATTTCTCTATCGTTTTATAGGAAACCCACGGTACACTTCTCTATCGTTTTAAAGGAAACCCACGGTACACTTCTCTATCGTTTTATAGGAAACCCACGGTACACTTCTCTGTCGTTTTAAAGGAAACCCACGGTACACTTCTCTATCGTTTTATAGGAAACCCACGGTACACTTCTCTATCGCTTTAAAGGAAACCCACGGTACACTTCTCTATCGTTTTATAGTAAACTCACGGTACACTTCTCTGTCGTTTTATAGGAAACCCACGGTACACTTCTCTATCGTTTATAGGAAACCCACGGTACACTTCTCTATCGTTTTAAAGGAAACCCACGATACACTTCTCTACCGTTTTAAAAGAAACCCACGATACACTTCTCTATCGTTTTAAAGGAAACCCACGGTACACTTCTCTACCGTTTTATAGTAAACCCACGGTAAACTTCTCTATCGTTTTATAATAAACCCACGCTACACTTCTCTATCGTTTTATAGGAAACCCACGGTACACTTCTCTACCGTTTTATAGGAAACCCACGGTACACTTCTCTATCGTTTTAAAGGAAACCCACGGTACACTTCTCTATCGTTTTATAGGAAACCCACGGTACATTTCTCTATCGTTTTATAGGAAACCCACGGTACACTTCTCTACCGTTTTATAGTAAACCCACGATACACTTCTCTATCGTTTTATAGGAAACCCACGGTACACTTCTCTATCGTTTTATAATAAACCCACGGTACACTTCTCTATCGTTTTAAAGGAAACCCACGGTACATTTCTCTATCGTTTTAAAGGAAACCCACGGTACACTTCTCTATCGTTTTATAATAAACCCACGATACACTTCTCTATCGTTTTATAATAAACCCACGGCACACTTCTCTATCGTTTTATAGGAAACCCACGGTACACTTCTCTATCGTTTTAAAGGAAACCCACGGTACACTTCTCTATCGTTTTATAATAAACCCACGGTACACTTCTCTATCGTTTTATAATAAACCCACGGCACACTTCTCTATCGTTTTAAAGGAAACCCACGATACACTTCTCTATCGTTTTAAAGGAAACCCACGGTACACTTCTCTACCGTTTTATAGTAAACCCACGGTACACTTCTCTACCGTTTTAAAAGAAACCCAATGTACACTTCTCTATCGTTTTATAGGAAACCCACGGTACACTTCTCTATCGTTTTATAAGAAACCCACGGTACACTTCTCTATCGTTTTATAGGAAACCCACGACATACTTCTCAACCGTTTTATAGGAAACCCACGGTACACTTCTCTGTCGTTTTATAGGAAACCCACGATACACTTCTCTATCGTTTTATAGGAAACCCACGGTACACTTCTCTATCGTTTTATAGGAAACTCACGGTACACTTCTCTACCGTTTTATAGTAAACCCACGGTACACTTCTCTATCGTTTTAAAGGAAACCCACGGTACACTTCTCTACCGTTTTATAGTAAACCCACGGTACACTTCTCTATCGTTTTAAAGGAAACCCACGGTACATTTCTCTATCGTTTTATAATAAACCCACGGTACACTTCTCTATCGTTTTAAAGGAAACCCACGGTACACTTCTCTATCGTTTTATAGGAAACCCACGGTACACTTCTCTATCGTTTAAAAGGAAACCCACGATACACTTCTCTACCGTTTTAAAGGAAACCCACGATACACTTCTCTATCGTTTTAAAGGAAACCCACGGTACACTTCTCTACCGTTTTATAGTAAACCCACGGTAAACTTCTCTATCGTTTTATAATAAACACACGGTACACTTCTCTATCGTTTTATAATAAACCCACGGTACACTTCTCTATCGTTTTATAGGAAACCCACGGTACACTTCTCTACCGTTTAATAGGAAACCCACGGTACACTTCTCTATCGTTTTAAAGGAAACCCACGGTACACTTCTCTATCGTTTTATAGGAAACCCACGGTACATTTCTCTATCGTTTTATAATAAACCCACGGTACACTTCTCTATCGTTTTATAATAAACCCACGGTACACTTCTCTATCGTTTTATAGGAAACCCACGGTACACTTCTCTACCGTTTTATAGGAAACCCACGGTACACTTCTCTATCGTTTTAAAGGAAACCCACGGTACACTTCTCTATCGTTTTATAGGAAACCCACGGTACATTTCTCTATCGTTTTATAGGAAACCCACGGTACACTTCTCTATCGTTTTATAATAAACCCACGGTACACTTCTCTATCGTTTTAAAGGAAACCCACGGTACATTTCTCTATCGTTTTAAAGGAAACCCACGGTACACTTCTCTATCGTTTTATAATAAACCCACGATACACTTCTCTATCGTTTTATAATAAACCCACGGCACACTTCTCTATCGTTTTATAGGAAACCCACGGTACACTTCTCTATCGTTTTAAAGGAAACCCACGGTACACTTCTCTATCGTTTTATAATAAACCCACGGTACACTTCTCTATCGTTTTATAATAAACCCACGGCACACTTCTCTATCGTTTTAAAGGAAACCCACGATACACTTCTCTATCGTTTTAAAGGAAACCCACGGTACACTTCTCTACCGTTTTATAGTAAACCCACGGTACACTTCTCTATCGTTTTAAAAGAAACCCAATGTACATTTCTCTATCGTTTTATAGGAAACCCACGGTACACTTCTCTATCGTTTTATAATAAACCCACGGTACATTTCTCTATCGTTTATAGGAAACCCACGGCACACTTCTCTATCGTTTTAAAAGAAACCCAATGTACATTTCTCTATCGTTTTATAGGAAACCCACGGTACACTTCTCTATCGTTTTATAATAAACCCACGGTACACTTCTCTGTCGTTTTATAGGAAACCCACGGTACACTTCTCTATCGTTTTATAATAAACCCACGGTACACTTCTCTATCGTTTTATAGGAAACCCACGACATACTTCTCTACCGTTTTATAGGAAACCCACGGTACACTTCTCTACCGTTTTATAGGAAACCCACGATACACTTCTCTATCGTTTTATAGGAAACCCACGGTACACTTCTCTATCGTTTTATAGGAAACTCACGGTACACTTCTCTACCGTTTTATAGTAAACCCACGGTACACTTCTCTATCGTTTTAAAGGAAACCCACGGTACACTTCTCTATCGTTTTATAATAAACCCACGGTACACTTCTCTATCGTTTTAAAGGAAACCCACGGTACACTTCTCTATCGTTTTATAGGAAACCCACGGTACACTTCTCTATCGTTTTATAGGAAACCGACGGTACACTTCTCTATCGTTTTATAGGAAACCCACGGTACACTTATCTATCGTTTTATAGGAAACCCACGATACACTTCTCTATCGTTTTATAATAAACCCACGGTACACTTATCTATCGTTTTAAAGGAAACCCACGGTACATTTCTCTATCGTTTTATAGTAAATCCACGGTACACTTCTCTATCGTTTTAAAGGAAACCCACGGTACACTTCTCTATCGTTTTATAGTAAACCCACGGTACACTTCTCTATCGTTTTAAAGGAAACCCACGGTACACTTCTCTATCGTTTTATAGTAAACCCACGGTACACTTCTCTATCGTTTTAAAGGAAACCCACGGTACACTTCTCTACCGTTTTATAGTAAACCCACGGTAAACTTCTCTATCGTTTTATAATAAACCCACGGTACACTTCTCTATCGTTTATAGGAAACCCACGGTACACTTCTCTATCGTTTATAGGAAACCCACGGTACACTTCTCTATCGTTTATAGGAAACCCACGGTACACTTCTCTATCGTTTTAAAGGAAACCCACGGTACACTTCTCTATCGTTTTATAGTAAACTCACGGTACACTTCTCTGTCGTTTTATAGGAAACCCACGGTACACTTCTCTATCGTTTATAGGAAACCCACGGTACACTTCTCTATCGTTTTAAAGGAAACCCACGATACACTTCTCTACCGTTTTAAAAGAAACCCACGATACACTTCTCTATCGTTTTAAAGGAAACCCACGGTACACTTCTCTACCGTTTTATAGTAAACCCACGGTAAACTTCTCTATCGTTTTATAATAAACCCACGGTACACTTCTCTATCGTTTATAGGAAACCCACGGTACACTTCTCTATCGTTTATAGGAAACCCACGGTACACTTCTCTATCGTTTATAGGAAACCCACGGTACATTTCTCTATCGTTTATAGGAAACCCACGGTACATTTCTCTATCGTTTTATAGGAAACCCACGGTACACTTCTCTATCGTTTTAAAGGAAACCCACGGTACACTTCTCTATCGTTTTATAGGAAACCCACGGTACACTTCTCTATCGTTTTAAAGGAAACCCACGGTACACTTCTCTATCGTTTTATAGTAAACCCACGGTACACTTCTCTATCGTTTATAGGAAACCCACGGTACATTTCTCTATCGTTTATAGGAAACCCACGCTACATTTCTCTATCGTTTTATAGGAAACCCACGGTACACTTCTCTATCGTTTTAAAGGAAACCCACGGTACACTTCTCTATCGTTTTATAGGAAACCCACGGTACACTTCTCTGTCGTTTTAAAGGAAACCCACGGTACACTTCTCTATCGTTTTATAGGAAACCCACGGTACACTTCTCTATCGCTTTAAAGGAAACCCACGGTACACTTCTCTATCGTTTTATAGTAAACTCACGGTACACTTCTCTGTCGTTTTATAGGAAACCCACGGTACACTTCTCTATCGTTTATAGGAAACCCACGGTACACTTCTCTATCGTTTTAAAGGAAACCCACGATACACTTCTCTACCGTTTTAAAAGAAACCCACGATACACTTCTCTATCGTTTTAAAGGAAACCCACGGTACACTTCTCTACCGTTTTATAGTAAACCCACGGTAAACTTCTCTATCGTTTTATAATAAACCCACGCTACACTTCTCTATCGTTTTATAGGAAACCCACGGTACACTTCTCTACCGTTTTATAGGAAACCCACGGTACACTTCTCTATCGTTTTAAAGGAAACCCACGGTACACTTCTCTATCGTTTTATAGGAAACCCACGGTACATTTCTCTATCGTTTTATAGGAAACCCACGGTACACTTCTCTACCGTTTTATAGTAAACCCACGATACACTTCTCTATCGTTTTATAGGAAACCCACGGTACACTTCTCTATCGTTTTATAATAAACCCACGGTACACTTCTCTATCGTTTTAAAGGAAACCCACGGTACATTTCTCTATCGTTTTAAAGGAAACCCACGGTACACTTCTCTATCGTTTTATAATAAACCCACGATACACTTCTCTATCGTTTTATAATAAACCCACGGCACACTTCTCTATCGTTTTATAGGAAACCCACGGTACACTTCTCTATCGTTTTAAAGGAAACCCACGGTACACTTCTCTATCGTTTTATAATAAACCCACGGTACACTTCTCTATCGTTTTATAATAAACCCACGGCACACTTCTCTATCGTTTTAAAGGAAACCCACGATACACTTCTCTATCGTTTTAAAGGAAACCCACGGTACACTTCTCTACCGTTTTATAGTAAACCCACGGTACACTTCTCTACCGTTTTAAAAGAAACCCAATGTACACTTCTCTATCGTTTTATAGGAAACCCACGGTACACTTCTCTATCGTTTTATAAGAAACCCACGGTACACTTCTCTATCGTTTTATAGGAAACCCACGACATACTTCTCAACCGTTTTATAGGAAACCCACGGTACACTTCTCTGTCGTTTTATAGGAAACCCACGATACACTTCTCTATCGTTTTATAGGAAACCCACGGTACACTTCTCTATCGTTTTATAGGAAACTCACGGTACACTTCTCTACCGTTTTATAGTAAACCCACGGTACACTTCTCTATCGTTTTAAAGGAAACCCACGGTACACTTCTCTACCGTTTTATAGTAAACCCACGGTACACTTCTCTATCGTTTTAAAGGAAACCCACGGTACATTTCTCTATCGTTTTATAATAAACCCACGGTACACTTCTCTATCGTTTTAAAGGAAACCCACGGTACACTTCTCTATCGTTTTATAGGAAACCCACGGTACACTTCTCTATCGTTTAAAAGGAAACCCACGATACACTTCTCTACCGTTTTAAAGGAAACCCACGATACACTTCTCTATCGTTTTAAAGGAAACCCACGGTACACTTCTCTACCGTTTTATAGTAAACCCACGGTAAACTTCTCTATCGTTTTATAATAAACACACGGTACACTTCTCTATCGTTTTATAATAAACCCACGGTACACTTCTCTATCGTTTTATAGGAAACCCACGGTACACTTCTCTACCGTTTAATAGGAAACCCACGGTACACTTCTCTATCGTTTTAAAGGAAACCCACGGTACACTTCTCTATCGTTTTATAGGAAACCCACGGTACATTTCTCTATCGTTTTATAATAAACCCACGGTACACTTCTCTATCGTTTTATAATAAACCCACGGTACACTTCTCTATCGTTTTATAGGAAACCCACGGTACACTTCTCTACCGTTTTATAGGAAACCCACGGTACACTTCTCTATCGTTTTAAAGGAAACCCACGGTACACTTCTCTATCGTTTTATAGGAAACCCACGGTACATTTCTCTATCGTTTTATAGGAAACCCACGGTACACTTCTCTATCGTTTTATAATAAACCCACGGTACACTTCTCTATCGTTTTAAAGGAAACCCACGGTACATTTCTCTATCGTTTTAAAGGAAACCCACGGTACACTTCTCTATCGTTTTATAATAAACCCACGATACACTTCTCTATCGTTTTATAATAAACCCACGGCACACTTCTCTATCGTTTTATAGGAAACCCACGGTACACTTCTCTATCGTTTTAAAGGAAACCCACGGTACACTTCTCTATCGTTTTATAATAAACCCACGGTACACTTCTCTATCGTTTTATAATAAACCCACGGCACACTTCTCTATCGTTTTAAAGGAAACCCACGATACACTTCTCTATCGTTTTAAAGGAAACCCACGGTACACTTCTCTACCGTTTTATAGTAAACCCACGGTACACTTCTCTATCGTTTTAAAAGAAACCCAATGTACATTTCTCTATCGTTTTATAGGAAACCCACGGTACACTTCTCTATCGTTTTATAATAAACCCACGGTACATTTCTCTATCGTTTATAGGAAACCCACGGCACACTTCTCTATCGTTTTAAAAGAAACCCAATGTACATTTCTCTATCGTTTTATAGGAAACCCACGGTACACTTCTCTATCGTTTTATAATAAACCCACGGTACACTTCTCTGTCGTTTTATAGGAAACCCACGGTACACTTCTCTATCGTTTTATAATAAACCCACGGTACACTTCTCTATCGTTTTATAGGAAACCCACGACATACTTCTCTACCGTTTTATAGGAAACCCACGGTACACTTCTCTACCGTTTTATAGGAAACCCACGATACACTTCTCTATCGTTTTATAGGAAACCCACGGTACACTTCTCTATCGTTTTATAGGAAACTCACGGTACACTTCTCTACCGTTTTATAGTAAACCCACGGTACACTTCTCTATCGTTTTAAAGGAAACCCACGGTACACTTCTCTATCGTTTTATAATAAACCCACGGTACACTTCTCTATCGTTTTAAAGGAAACCCACGGTACACTTCTCTATCGTTTTATAGGAAACCCACGGTACACTTCTCTATCGTTTTATAGGAAACCCACGGTACACTTCTCTATCGTTTTATAGGAAACCCACGGTACACTTATCTATCGTTTTATAGGAAACCCACGATACACTTCTCTATCGTTTTATAATAAACCCACGGTACACTTATCTATCGTTTTAAAGGAAACCCACGGTACATTTCTCTATCGTTTTATAGTAAATCCACGGTACACTTCTCTATCGTTTTAAAGGAAACCCACGGTACACTTCTCTATCGTTTTATAGTAAACCCACGGTACACTTCTCTATCGTTTTAAAGGAAACCCACGGTACACTTCTCTATCGTTTTATAGTAAACCCACGGTACACTTCTCTATCGTTTTAAAGGAAACCCACGGTACACTTCTCTATCGTTTTATAGGAAACCCACGGTACACTTCTCTATCGTTTTATAGGAAACCCACGGAACACTTCTCTATCGTTTTATAGGAAACCCACGGTACACTTCTCTATCGTTTTATAGGAAACCCACGGTACACTTCTCTATCGTTTTATAATAAACCCACGGTACACTTCTCTATCGTTTTATAGTAAACCCACGGTACACTTCTCTATCGTTTTATAGTAAACCCACGGTACACTTCTCTATCGTTTTAAAGGAAACCCACGGTACACTTCTCTATCGTTTTATAGGAAACCCACGGTACACTTCTCTATCGTTTTATAGGAAACCCACGGTACACTTCTCTATCGTTTTATAATACAGTTGAGTGTAAGCTAACCTTTACACCTAGTGCACTAGTAGTGCACTACGTTTAAACTAGTAGTGCACTACATTTAAACTACAAGTAAACTAGTAGTGCACTACACCCTGAACCCCATATAGGTCAAATACCCCTACAGGTAAATGGGCAGTCCCATCCATCTACCTGTGATTTTTACCTGTACCTCACCTTTGTTGTCTGCTAGTACTTTGAAGCTGGCCTTATCATTAGTTAATATTTATAACTTTAATGTATATATATGCATCTTATGTAGTTATTTTTCTCAAACAACCTTTTTTCTTTCATTTCAAAACTAGAAATTGTGAAATCATGATAATTACTCTTACAATTTTCCCCAAAAATTTCTTGCATACATCATATAAAAAAAATAGAAAATTAATATTTATCTAGCAGTTTTGATGTCTTATATTTCTTTTAATACACACTATGAACGGTTTTTTTTTATTAATTTACCAATTTACAATCAAGTATATTGAAAAATTGAAGGAATATCTATTGATTATTATTTGTTTAGAAGTATATTTTTAAATATTGTAAAAATTAATTGCAAAAAAAAACCAAATAAATATTCTTTTATTACTTAATTCAATTAGATATATTTTTATAAAATACATTCATGCCTCAGATCTATATATTTATGAACACGCTATAGAGTTTTGATAATCTTTATTTTTAATTTTCTATATTAAGATCCGTATGTATATATATCACCACATACAACAGTGTTAATATAAATATAAGAATTTGAAATTGAAAAAAAGTAATACAACAATAAATCAAAATTTATTCAGATTGTTCAGTATGGTACAGATGTTTTGATTTGACCCTCAGGCCTCAGGCAATTACCTGACCAGTCCCAACCTTGTCTAGGAACACCTGCTGACATAAGCCTGTCAGTGACATAACTGAGGTGTGAATTTCTCATCTGACTATCACTGGTCAAATTTGAAACCAATTTGATTAATACTTAGGGCTAAACTGGATATGACCAGGATCATAAATATGATAATACATATGTTAACTTTTACTCGGGTTTATCAAGTTTATCTGAAATTGAAAATCTAGATATTTACACATTTCTCTTTAAATAGTGGATATTTTGAGAACTTTAATCCATTTTTATGTTTCATTCAAAACATTTAATTATACAATAATAAATTGATAGTACATAAAATAACATTGAAATTAATAATAATTAAGAATATATATTCTCTGGCTCAGTCGCTTCATTATAGTTTGATAATAAAATACTAACATTCATTATACTTAATTTTATTCTAATTATCAGTATAAAAGTATTTTAAAATATTCCGATATTTAGGCCTAAATATTGAAGGCAATTACAGGTTGTATTAAATATGACTTGAAGGTTTATGAATATATGTCATAATGATTTAAAAAAAAAGCAAGGTCATTTTATTGGAATCATTTTGATTAATTCTATATTGTAAGACTAAGTATACAACAAATAAATAATATGCAGTTATATTAACCTAACTTAGAACAAAGTTAAGCCTATGCCAGTCACATTTATTGTACTTTTAAATCAACCTAATGACTTATATAAAATCTAACTAAAAGGGACAAATATAGATCTTCAGGTAGAATCCTTTACCCTCCAGGCATAATAACATACATGTACCTGACCTGCCTGGGCCACATCCTCAGGTACAGAGGTCAAGATAGGGGACACCCCTAGGCTGTCTGTAGTTAGCCAGGTGTGAATTTCTCACCTCCCTCTCCCCCACAGCCATCACTGACCAAGTCTGATTAAAGGCCTGAGGGCCCTACCCTGTTAATTGATTAATGATGATAACATTGATTACAGTTAATTGGATTACAGATAGATGTATGTTGGTATTTTGGGGTGTATCTCTGAACGCCAACATTTTTAATTTGCCTACAGGGTAGTTTGTTGTGATAGCAGTTATAGTCTTTTTCCTTAAAGTAGTCTCAGTTCCAACAGGTAAATTTACCTGTAAAAGTTACCTGTTGGTGCTAAGGCACAAGTATTAAAAAAATATCATAGAATTATCTTCATGATACTTTTTTTAATCAGAAATATTAAACTGTGTAAGTAATAAATAATGTAACTATTATAAGATTTGTGATTATTAATTAAAACTCAATGCTTCAGATAATTTTCTAGAAAAAAAATAAAACTTTGTAATTCACTATTGAATTATTTTATGACTGTAATTCTTACTTTTAAAAGATACTGTTGTAAAAATATTTTTGTATATAATAGGCGATTAATTTAATAGGTTTTTATGATTGATATTTATGAGGTCTTGATGCCAATTAAAATATAATTACCTCATTTTAATTAGTACATTTTTGCTTGGATATGTATGACTTATTAAATATCAACTTACTCAATAAAGTGAGGTTTATTTAATCAAAGGTATTGTTTTCATTAGGTTAACTCATTAACCATTCAATTCATTTATTACCTTAAACCTTACGGTTTATCAGTACAAGAAATATACACACAGGTGCATATATACCAATACAAAATACAAATAGATATGTACAATCCAATATAGTTCGGACACGCACAGACCACAATTTAAGACACAACTATAGCGATAGTGTAGAGAGGTATTTCACTCAATTAAATGTATTCAATCGTCTTTTGTTACAGAGGACAATAAAGTTACCTAAATTTGAAAGATCCTGGTTTTAAAAATTTGTACATTTTTGCCGTATTAGATTTTCTATGGTAATACAGTTTGATGAAACGTTTTTCATAATGACTGTGTTTTATTACAAAACGGTACAATCCACAGTCGCAATACGTACAAATCCTATTAATTTGATCTTTTAAGATTAAACTGTCCAATTTCAATATTCAGTTTATGAGACGACAATCTGATTTTTGCTATTTCTTTAAACAATAGGTTTTGTTAAATTCGGTTTAAAGACAAAATGACCACTAATGAATTTTCGAAGTGAACATTTTGATGACACATTTAAATAGTCAATACATTATTGAAAAAATATCTGTCAATCTATATTAAATAGTGATTAATGTTTTACCTTCATTCTCTGTATTTTCTGTTTGCTACACATATCCCAAACTTATTCTTAACAGATTGTTTCTTATACTTTCTGTCCACTCAGTGCCCTTTTCAACCATTTCATCATAACATACAATTGTCCGAGTTTTTAACTTTAAGCAAATATTTGAAAATGATAAACTTTCAAATCATAATAAATGAAAGTCTTCCTAATTCATGACTGATCATGATATTTGGTGTACTTGTCTTAACCCCTAAATTCTCTTACAAAAATTTAGATGTAGTTTTTTTTCAATATAAGATGCTTAATGAAACCCCTGCACTTCAGATCCATAAGTTAAAATGCTACTTACAAAAGTGTAACAAAAACTAAGTTGGGTTTCAAAATTGAAATATTTTCTTTTAAAAACATTCATAATTCCAAATAAAGCTTTTCAACTTTGTTCAGCTATTTTCTCTTGTGTTGTCAAGAATTTTCTGTTATATATCAACAGAATTCCTAGATAACTAAAACAAATTTCTAACAATTTAAGACTAATTATACTTTATTGAATATTTTTCTATATTTCTCTTTATTTCTTCAATATATGATTATCTCTGGGTTGTATTTTATTTAAAATTAAGTGCTGATTACCCTACTCATTTGATAATTTTCTTTTTATTTCTTTATATATGTATCCTTGTGTTTTTGAAAAACAATGTATAATTTAATGCAATTGTGGTGCTGACTGTCCACAGTTAAATCTCAGGTAAGGTGAGTTCACAGGTAAATCACAGGTAAGGTGAAAAGGGCAGTTTATATGAAACAGTATATAATTGACTTCCCATTGTTCTCAAAAACAACATCTACCTATTGTTAAAAAAAATGTTGGCGTTCAGAGAACACACCGGTATTTTGATATGAAGAAGGAAATGGCTTTAAATGTTCTGGTGAAAGTAATCGTTTCTTATATTAGTACTTGATATTTATATAACCTTTCATTTGTATGCATTGTACCTGAGTGTATAGTGAAACAGAATACCAATACTGGTACATGTAGGTAGTACTGCCAGAGACTTATAAAACCTTGTACGTCTCTGATATTGCACAGCTAGCTTCTTAATGTCAAATATTAAAGTAATTTGTTATTGAAAAAACTATACTAAGTACAAAATATGTTCTTCTAATATCTATTTTTTTATATTACAATCTGTTTACTTTATTTTCTGTATATATTTTTAGTAGGATTAACTTAATAATTTCAACATAAAACATGTGTTGTACCATTTTTTATTTGAACACATACCTTTCAATTTAATTGTAGAATGCAAAAATTTAAATAGAAAAGAATAATTGTAACTTCTTTAAAAAGAAGTATAAGTTAGTATATTTAAATTATTATTTTATTTAAAATTTTGACATGCAGTGAATTAATTTATTTAAGTTATTATGATAAATATCTTCTGGTATAAACTCAGAATTGTTCATTCTTGTACTTATATGAGGTTCAAGTACTGACAAACTAATGACTTCAATAGTATAACATAAAAGTACAGGTAAATCATATTACATCTGTACAGGTAAGGACACAGGTAGGTATGGACCCTCCCATTACCTGTAGGGGTTTTTGTGGTCACACCTGGCTGGACGTAGTGCACTACTAGTTTACCTGTAGTTTAAATGTAGTGCACTACTAGTTTAAACGTAGTGCACTCCTAGTGCACTAGGGTGTAAAGGTTAGCTTACACTCAACTGTAAAACCACGGTACACTTCTCTATCGTTTTATAAGAAACCCACGGTACACTTCACTATCGTTTTATAGAAAACCCACGGTACACTTCTCTATCGTTTTATAGGAAACCCACGGTACACTTCTCTATCGTTTTATAGGAAACCCACGGTACACTTTTCTATCGTTTTATAGGAAACCCACGGTACACTTCTCTATCGTTTTATAGGAAACCGACGGTACACTTATCTATCGTTTTATAGGAAACCCACGGTATACTACTCTATCGTTTTATAGGAAACCCACAGCAACGATAGAAAATTGAACCGTGGGTTTCCGACAGTATTATAAGGTAGGTAGGAAGTCTTATATATATAACACGTTCTATCAACGAAGTTTAAGAATACAAACATTCTAGCAACGGAAATGTAAGAATACAAACATTCTATCTTCTAACGGAAGTGTAAAGTAATACAAACATTCTATCAACGGAAGTGTAAAGTAATACAAACATTCTATCAACGGAATTGTAAGAATACAAACCTCCTATATCAATAGAAGTGTAAGAATACAAACATTCTATCAACGGAAGTGAAAAGTAATACAAACATTCTATCAACGGAAGTGTAAAGTAATACAAATATTCTATCAACGGAAGTGTTAAGTAATACAAACATTCTATCAACGGAAGTGTAAAGTAATACAAACATTCTATCAACGGAAGTATAAAGTAATACAAACATTCTATCAACGGAAGTGTAAGAATACAAACCTCCTATATCAATAGAAGTGTAAGAAACAATCATTCTACCAACGGAAGTGTAAAGTAATACAAACATTCTATCAACGGAAATGTTAAGTAATACAAACATTCTACCAACGGAAGTGTAAAGTAATACAAACATTCTACAAACGGAAGTGTAAGAATACAAACATTCTGTCAACGGAAGTGTAAAGTAATACAAACATTCTATCAACGGAAGTGTAAAGTAATACAAACATTCTATCAACGGAAGTGTAAAGTAATACAAACATTCTACCAACGGAAGTGTAAGAATACAAACCTCCTATATCAATAGAAGTGTAAGAATACAAACATTCTACCAACGGAAGTGTAAGAATACAAACATTCTATCAACGGAAGTGTAAAGTAATACAAACATTCTATCAACGGAAGTGTAAGAATATAAGCATCCTATCAATGGAAGTGTACATGCGTAATGTGTGACTTAAATTGATAAATGGAGGGGTTTCTTCCGACGTTTACTGGAATAGAGTTCCAACTTTTGAAAAAAGAGGACAAGAAAGATTTTGGTGCACGTTACAATGGCAATGAATGGGTGCAATAGCTATGTAACATGTAAATGACTGGTATTTTGGCTATGTATTTTGGTACATGTAGTTGATTGTGGTACGAGGCGGTTGAGATACTGGGGGGTATTTTGGTACATGTAGTTGATTGTGGCACTAGGCGGTTGAGATACTGACGGGTATTTTGGTACATGTAGTTAATTGTGGTAAGAGGCGGTTGATATACTGAGGGGTATTTTGGTACATGTAGTTGATTGTGGCACTAGGCGGTTGAGATACTGACGGGTATTTTGGTACATGTAGTTAATTGTGGCACTAGGCGGTTGAGATACTGACGGGTATTTTGGTACATGTAGTTAATTGTGGTACGAGGCGGTTGAGATACTGAAGGGTATGTCAGTACATGTAGTTAATTGTGGTACGAGGCGGTTGAGATTCTGAGGGGTATTTTGGTACATGTAGTTGATTGTGGTGCGAGGCGGTTAAGATACTGATGGGTATTTTGGTAGAAAACAGTTCATGTTGGTGTGTACGTTATTAATTTGCCCCACCCTGCTTGTGTACAGCTTGTCTATACTAGTGAGTTTGGTGTAACAGTTACAATCCGAGCTGCCTCAAATTGATTTGTTTCAATTTAGCAATGATTTATGCCAAACTACATCAGCGTATTCAATAAAAGGTCTTATAAATGGAAAGTTAATAGTATGTAGCGTGTTTCCATCAGGCTTGAATTTTAAGGAACGTAAGATGTTGATTCTGGTTGAAGCTTTATTAATGATATAATTGACATGTTTGACCCAACTCGGGACCATCGTTCGAGAATACTTTCTGTTTTTTTTTTATTGAAACTTACCAACCATTTTGACCAGTTTGTTAGTGTTTGTAAATCTGTCTGAAGATAGATTCCTGCTGTAGTTGGGTAGATTGACTCTGGGTGTGGATTACCTCCTGATGTTGCCGAGATTCCTGCTGCAGTTGGGTAGATTGACTCTGGGTGTGGATTACCTCCTGATGTTGCCGAGATTCCTGCTGTAGTTGGGTAGATTGACTCTGGGTGTGGATTACCTCCTGATGTTGCCGAGATTCCTGCTGTAGTTGGGTAGATTGACTCTGGGTGTGGATTACCTCCTGATGTTGCCGAGATTCCTGCTGTAGTTGGGTAGATTGACTCTGGGTGTGGATTACCTCCTGATGTTGCCGAGATTCCTGCTGTAGTTGGGTAGATTGACTCTGGGTGTGGATTACCTCCTGATGTTGCCGAGATTCCTGCTGTAGTTGGGTAGATTGACTCTGGGTGTGGATTACCTCCTGATGTTGCCGAGATTCCTGCTGTAGTTGGGTAGATTGACTCTGGGTGTGGATTACCTCCTGATGTTGCCGAGATTCCTGCTGTAGTTGGGTAGATTGACTCTGGGTGTGGATTACCTCCTGATGTTGCCGAGAATCCTGTTATAGTTGGGTAGATTGACTCTGGGTGTGGATTACCTCCTGATGTTGCCGAGATTCCTGCTGTAGTTGGGTAGATTGACTCTGGGTGTGGATTACCTCTTGATGTTGCCGAGATTCCTGCTGTAGTTGGGTAGATTGACTCTGGGTGTGGATTACCTCCTGATGTTGCCGAGATGCCTTGGTTACTAACTCGGTCCGATACTTTTGTTAAGTTCTCCTTACGGGTATTTTGTATTTTGTATTCGTACTCTACTATGTTATTCCTGTTTCATTCCTTAACTGGAATATATGTCGCACAAGCGACTGGGAAAGATGACGAACAGCGAACTCACTTCTGTGCATATGGCTACCATTTTAATCAACAACCCGGTTAATACATTTTACAGACTCAATGCAATATGAGGAAGATGCGGAACGCAATATAAATTTACCTGACTAGACTTAACACTGACAAGATTGTTACATCTTTCCTCCTTTGAAGATTGAACTTATATGGACAAGAATTAGAATAGATGCATTGTGAAATACTAATAAATGTAAATCTGACAGCAGGTATACATTAGAAAATCAATTACTTTCAGTTTTCACTACTTTCACTTTGTATGTATAATACATGTAGCACAGTTCATGAATTGAAATGTCATTATATACTGTTGGCATTTATCTGCATATGACTTTTGCATTAAATTCCATGAATTATTTGAGTATTATGTAATAAAAATTGGCATGTAATACTGTCTTTGCATTATCAATTGTTCTAAATTGAAAGTCACATTCTGTTTCACCTAGAGCTATATATGTATACTAGCCATTTCCTAGAATGATCAATTATGAACTAACTGAAATTCAAATTAACACAACAGTTCATTTCAAAATGTTTTCCGTTTAACTCGCGAGGTATTTCGCTTTCGCTTCAGCGAATGAAAGAAAACTTTAAACTAACGCAGAAAAGTAACTCTTTGTCACAAATATAAAATTATTACGCGCACATTCATTGTTAATAAAGTGAAGCACGCATAAAGCTTATTAGTAATTATATTTTCATAATTACTCTAGTCCTCGAATCGCGAAGGCACTTTAATCTGTTTGCCGGCTTGGGATCTTGTCATCATCCTCATCGGTGGTGTATCAGGAGGTGGTTCTACCCAAGGTGGTGACATTGGTGGTGCCACATGTGGTACTTCCGGTTCCTCATTTCTGACTTCCTGTTCCGACTCAAACTCGTTTCCTAGCATGTTTGGAGTAAACGATTCCTTTGATCGACGAAGATGACGTCGGTTTCTACGATACGTCCTTCCGGATTCCTCTGTTGTAACGTCATACGACCTGGTATTGACTTGTGCGTTTACGACTCCTCTTTTCCATGTGTTTTGTCGATCACCTGGAAATGGTGCGATGCGAACAGTGTCCCCTGGATTCAGTGGTTCCAAGTCTCGCGCTCCTTTGTCATAGTAAAAGGACTGACGTTCTTTTACACCCTTCAGCTGTCTTGAAACACTTCCTGGTGTTGGAACTTGGGGTTTCAACAAACTTCCCTTCATAGGAAGAAGTGTTTTTGTCCGTCTGTTCATCAGACGCTGAACAGGACTAGTGTCCATTGACTGAGATGGCGTATTTCTATAATCTAACAGTGCTAAATACGGGTCTGACCCAGATGACTTTGCACGTTTCATTATACGCTTTGCAGTTTTCACGGCTTGCTCGGATTTCCCATTGCTTTGAGGGTAACCTGGGGATGATGTCTCATGTTCAAATTCCCATTCCTTTGCAAATGTGCGAAACTCTTCAGAACTAAACTGCGGCCCATTGTCACTGACCAAGACATCTGGAATACCATGTCTGGCAAACTGTGCACGCAGAGCTCTGACAACAGTCCTTGCTCTGGTGTCTTCCAGATAGTCAATCTCAAAGTAGTTGGAATAATAATCTACAGTAATCAAATACTGCTTGTTGTCGAAGAGACATAAATCACTCCCGAGTTTAGCCCAGGGGCGATCCGGAATGTCGTGAGATATCAGGGTCTCTTTTGGCTGTTTGTCGTCATAGGCTCGGCATGTGTCACATCGTTCTACATAATCTCGAACCTCAGCATTCATACGCGGCCAATAAACAGTTTCACGTGCACGGCGTAAACATCCCTCAACTCCAATGTGTGATGAGTGAATTTTGGACTTTATATCCTCCCTCAAGCTCCTGGGGATTACCGCACGTTCTCCGCGAAATATGATTCCATTCTGTGCAGAGAGTTCATCCCTCACATGAAAGTATGGTTGTGCCAACTCTGGCGTTGTCGACCTCTTGTCTGGCCAACCATGTAGTATTACCTGTTTGAGAGTCTGTAGACTTTCATCACGGCTGGTCTCCTGTTGGATTTCTTGTAGTTTAGGCTCAGCAATTGGCAGAAATTGCGCCATGTTTATGCACTCAACATCCTCCAGAAACGCTGTCTTGTCCTCGGTCTGAAGAAACGCACGACTGAGAGTGTCCGCTAAATACATCAATTTACCGGGATGATACACGATTTCGAACGTGTAGGTCTGTAGTCGAAGAAGCATTCGTTGTAAGCGTTTGGGCGCGCTGTGAAGAGATTTCCGCATTATCATTTCCAGCGGCTTGTGATCACTCTGCACAGTTACCGACCTCCCATATGTATATTGATGGAACTTTTCCAATCCAAAAACCACTGCCAGAAGCTCCTTTTCGATTTGGGCATATCTTCTTTCTACATCGGTTAGAGCACGGCTCGCGTACGCGACTGGCTGGCCATTTTGCAGTATGGCTGCGCCTAATCCTTTCTCAGATGCGTCACATTGTAAGGTAAGTTCTTCTCCAGGGTCGTAATACTTCAGAACTGGTTTGGACGTGACTAGCATTTTCACATCCTCTATCGCGCGACTGTGACTGTCCAACCAACACCAATCTGCATCTTGCAGAGTTAACTTCCTAAGTGGCTCGCACTTGTCACTGAGACAGGGCAGGAATTTGCTCAGGTAGTTTACGAAGCCAATGAATCGTCGGACTCCAGCTACGTCTGTGGGGTTTGGCATATCAGCTACAGCCTTGACCTTGTCCGGGTCAGGTTTCAGACCTGTCGCTGTAATCAAATGTCCCACGAATCGAACTTCCTTCTGTCGTAATCGAAGTTTTTCTTTGTTGAGTTTCAATCCCCGCTCTCTGCAGCGGTTCAACAATGCAACCATTTTCCTGTCATGATCCAATATTGCCTGATCCTCTGTATCTCCCTCTCCACACACCAATATATCATCCACAATGCTGTGGACCCCAGGCAGGCCTTCCACTGCCTGGTCCTGTCTACGCTGATATTCTTCCGGTGCTGTCGATATTCCGAATGGCATCCTTAACCAACGGTATCGGCCATGTGGAGTGTTGAATGTGGTTAGGAAAGAACTTTGCTCGTCCAACTCGACGTGCCAAAATCCATTTCTAGCGTCAAGTACGCTGAATATCTTAGCGCGGTGAAGATGTGGTAGAACGTCCTCTACTGTTGGAAGCGGATAGTGACTTCGTTTCAAAGCTTTATTGAGGTCCTTTGGATCAATACAAATCCTAAGCTTGTCCGGTTTGACAACCATGACCAAACTGGATACCCATGGAGTCGGCTCACTGACTGGTGTGATTATGTCCATAGACTCAAGTCTGTCTAACTCTTGCTTAAGTCTCTGTCGTAAAGCTAGCGGTACTTTCCTCGGTGGATGGACAACAGGCGTTACCTCGGGATCTGTAACTAGATGGTACTTGCCTTCCAGCAAACCATTTCCTGAAAATACATCAGCATAATCAGACGTAATCTGTTCTACAGTAAGTGGTTTCTCCTCTCCCGTAGTCAAAATGTTCTCGTACTGAATTTTGACCAACTCTAGGTTTTGCATTGAAGCACTGCCAAGCAACGGTGTACATTTTTCATCTAGAACTATAAAGTCCTCCGTGTACTTCTGACCATTCTTGGGATTGTTAACTTCTAGTTTACACTGTCCTAGTGGAGTCACAGTTGTTTTATTAAACATCTTGAGGATGCTTGTGGTTGGATTAACCTTGACTTTGTTCGGTATAATAGACTTGTGAACAATATTGCACGACGCTCCACTGTCAAGCTGGAAATTGACCCTTTTACCTTCAATCTCCAAGGTTGCGTGCATTTCCTTTGTGTGTCCTTGTACTCTGTGAACAGTGTGAATGTCATTTCCAACATCAAGGGTTATAGATCTGATTTCAAAATAATCTTTATCAGGCTCATCTTCTTGTACCATATGTACTTTACCTCGACCTTTCGGCTTGGACTTTCGGAGATCCTCACATTTTACTTCAAAATGATTTGCTCCATTACATTTCCGGCAATTCTGACCGTATGCGGGGCATTTCTCCCTCTTGAATTCATGATTGCGACCACAAAACTTGCACGAGTATTCTTTCGCTGCTCCTTTTGATGATCCATAATTAGTAGACTTATTGGGCCCTGTGTATTTCTTACTGTGGACTCGTTCCTGTGTGTGCTTTGGATATTTGGACTTAACTTTGTTTACAGTCACTGAAGCACCACTACTATGTGCATGATCCAATGTGTTGACACTATTTTTAGTAAGCTCGCTCGCTCTACACATGTCCTCTGCCTTGTCTAAAGTGAGGTCCGGTATTCTTAATAACCGTTCACGCAAATGTGTATCAGTGATTCCACACACTATTCTATCGCGTATCAGGGAATGGGCGACTGTGCCAAAATTACAAGTTTTAGCCAAAGTTTTCACATCTGTGATATATTTGTCCATTGTCTCGTCCCCTTGTTGATTTCTTCTGTTGAATTTAAATCTTTCAACTGTTTCATTTTTCTTTGGTTCACAGTACCTGTTGAAGCTGGCTATTACAGTTTCTAACGTTCTGTTTTCCTCAGCATCGGTCCAGTTTATGTTGTTGTATATTTCCCTCCCTTCCGAACTTACGAGATATTTAAACATCTTAATCTTCTCTAATTCTTCGCTATCTTTCAATGCTAGATCAACGTAAAGGGTAAACTCCTCCTTCCACTTTTTCCAGTCTTCACTGACGTTTCTGGTGTGAAAATTTATCTTACTTGGAGGTGGTATACGATTGAGCGCCATCGTGAGAATTTACCAGTGAACCACGTGGTTTGACGACTGACGACGAAAATCGGGAAATGTCACAACTCAACAGTATTTACTCACTGTAACTGTTCATCTGTATATTCTGCGTGGTCCTATTAACCATTCTGACACCATGTTTCATTCCTTAACTGGAATATATGTCGCACAAGCGACTGGGAAAGATGACGAACAGCGAACTCACTTCTGTGCATATGGCTACCATTTTAATCAACAACCCGGTTAATACATTTTACAGACTCAATGCAATATGAGGAAGATGCGGAACGCAATATAAATTTACCTGACTAGACTTAACACTGACAAGATTGTTACAATTCCCTTGTTACTTTTTACCCTTGTCACGTCTTTCCTTTAGCTACCCTCCTTTACCCCTTCTCTCTGGAAAGTCATTTGATCATTTGTTATCAAATTACATTCTTTAGTCTCCTAGTATAGTTTATTAAGCAACTTTTGAAAGGTACTTCGTTTTTGTGAAACGCTTCACAGTGATTGCCTGTCTGATGTACCACTTATGTTATTAGTCCTCTACACTACCGGAGGGTACTTTTAGTTTATAATTTCCTGCAATCCGCGCCGTCTGTCACCTTTTGGGGTTTCCGTGCATTATCTCTGCAACATCGGGACGTACAGTGTATACAGCAAGGCGTGGTCTGTCCGTCCGTCCGCAAGTTCTCTAACATAACTCGACCAATCATTAACCGATTTTCGTCAATCTTTGTAGGATGCTTTATTTAGTTAGCTGCGATAACGTAGCTCTTCACGACGAGACGATTTTTATATTGCGTCGAAATTAGAACTACGAAGCGGTCCCATGCCTGGTAGTGGAGCCAAATCAATAGTGTTCATCTGTAAGATTTCATTTAATTACAACCTCATTTGAGCATAATGTTGTCAAAATAATACAGGATTGCTGAAATATTGAGTGTTTACCATGATAAAATATTTTTTTCACAAAATTAGCAGAACCAGAAATGTCCTTCTTGACAAACACAAGAAACTACCGCCATGACAGTTCACGTGTGAGGTTATCTAAAATCTCGTCTTTATATATCACAGGGTATAATCGATTTGTACTATCAGATGCAAAATTTGAGTTCATACGTTCAGCTGTGAGTTGCGAGGCGGTAACCACGGAAGAAAGCCAAAACATGGCAGGTATGTTAAAGCTCATTTCAACAAATTCTATTAGTATTTTCATTGACACATACTGATAGGTTGTTCACTGGGTAAATTAACACCTTCGTTGATGCTTCGTATAAATATATATGTACAGTTAGCGAACTCGAATGCCATTAAGGCGAAAGTAGTTATGCTCACAGTAAAAATCCAGCGGAGGTAACGGAAAACAACGCTGTACACTTTTAATTTTGTAGCAATGCGAAGATTGGATACACATATCAAATCTGCTGATATTAATAGATACTGTACATGTTCTTTAAGAAATGAACTCATCGTGTATTTGCCATATTTTGACTTTATTTAGCCATATTCTCTTTCGTAATATGTACGATCAGCTGCCGGGTTCGGGTAAACATGGAAATGTGTTTCTGTACTCCAAGCTGTGAGTTGTGTGTACGACGAGCTGTGAGCAATGCTATTATAAACCACTTTCATTTATTGCAGGATTATTTACAAAATGGGCGACACATTTAAAATTGAACCACTAGAAGAAAGCTTCCACGAAGTAACGTTGGTAACGGAGTCAAAGTGCAGTTAATGCTACAGTTTGATTAGCTAATTTGAATAAATATTTCAAATACAGTGTGAATTCTTTGTTACGCGTAATATTTCAAAGTACATAATGTAATTGAATTGTAGTCGTGCGTCGTAGTTTTAGCCCACCATGATCATCAGATTGTGGGCTATTCAAATCACCCTGCGTCCGTTGTGGTCCTTCGTCCGTCCTTCCGTCCTAAATAATTTTTGTTATCGTTATAACTTGAGAAATACAGGAAGGATCTTTCTTAAATTTTATATGCAGGTTCCCCTTGGTATTGATTTAGGACTGGTGGCAAAAACACAATTGCTGAAAAGCGGCCATCTTGGATTTATGAGTGATAGTTTGTTATCGTTATTTCTTGAGAAGTGCTGGATGGATCATTCTCAAATTTCATATGTTGGTTCCCCTTGGTGCTTAGTTGTGCGTGAGTCATTTTTGGACAGATCCGATAAACAATATGGCTGCCAGCCATCTATAATATTGACAGTGATAGTTTGTGATCGCTATTTCCTGAGAAGTACTTGAAGGATACTTTCCAAATTTCATATGCATGTTCTGTTCGGTCACTAGTTGTGCATGGTCTAATTTTTGGACTGCTCCAATGGGGGAAATATGGCCGCCAGACGGCCATCTTGTATATATGTTGACTATGAAAGTATGTTATACGGTTATTTTTTAAGAAATATAGGATGGATTTGGAATTTAGAACTGATCATAAAAAACAAAACTCCTGACGAGACATTCTTTCAACTATTATTAATTTTCAAGGGAAATTCATAGAACTAAGAATAAAAGATAAATCATCGATGGTGGGTGCCAAGATCTCTCGTAGATCTCTTGTAATAATTAATAATTCCATAAAGATGGTTGATGCATAGGGCCTGTGACGGTGAGATTTCATCACATCCGGGTATATTTTTCTCAAGACCAAGATATGCTGGAATCAAATACTCTCTACGAGTGGAAAGGTCAATAAGGTCATTATCAAAATGGTGGATTTCATGCCCCCTGGGCTTCAGGTTCCCCCTTGGGGAGGGGTTCAAAAACTTTTAGACATGTTTCGTTTATTCTTACTTGGACATATCTCAAACTTGATTATAACCACAAGGTTACAGATTGACATTCGTAAAATTTGGACTCTTGCCTAATCCCAGGGCTGTAGGGAGGGGTCAAAGGGGTCAAATTGGCTAAAAAAAAGACCCAGATCAGCTGGAATTAAATACTCTTCAAAGATAGAAAGGAAGTGCTTTATCAAAATTTCATGCCCCAGACTTCAGGTTCCTCGCTGGGGAGGGGGTGAAATTTACTGTAGTCTATATAGGAAACTAACATTTTTGCATATATTTTTGTTCATTTTCAGTTGGAAATACTTCAAACTTGGTTGGAATTATAACCAGGAGATGATGATTTAACATTATGAAGTAATGTTGGTTAAAATTAATCAAGGAGTCTACTGACCAAAAGTCATGGTCACTGGGTCAAAGGTCATGGTGAATTTTTTTAGCTTTTCGCTGATGAACATTTTGTTATGACATTGTGAAGAAATTAAAGTTGATCAGAATTAAAACAAGGAGTCAACTGACCAATGGTCAAGGTTGAAGAGGTCAAAGACTGATTCACTGAAAACCGTTTGTAACTTTCTTTGTCAATTGATGAAAGTCACCGAGTTTGATCGTTGACTTCAAAGCCGAAGGATCGATGATTTGGGGAGAAAGTTTTTTGGCAAATGATTTCAGTGTTGGGACACAACAGTAATTGGTACTAGTTCATCAAAACTTGGTTGACCGTTAAGGCCCATGGGCCTCTCCTTCTCTACAATTTTGTGTCTAGATGATATAAAGCTTTTATTTTCAACACCGAATCATGGTGTTTTAAAATAACTTGGTCTATTACAAGTATGTCTGCAAACAATTTGAATTTGTCCCAGCAATAAAAACACCCGATTGGGGCAGCTTCCATCGGATAACGTCATGTGCTATCTGTAATAAACAAACACAAAGATTAAGTTAACTCAAGTCTACTGTAGCTGATTGTACAAACAAAGTCAGTCGCTCATGTAGCTATTCGTACAAAATAGTGGCAGCTGATTGTACAGTTTTCCGTTATTAGAACTTGCCTTTGATTGCTAATTATTCAAATTCTGGTCAAAATCTTGTATGGGATAGTGTTTAAAATAATTCTCAAAATAATTACGTACTTATATCTGGTGTTTGTTAAGTTTTATTGACATTCAGCTGTTTCTTAACACGATTTGTTTGCTGATGTCAACAGTTTTCAGCAGCGAGTTTTACGAATCAAAATAGGTTTTAATGGCAAAATATACATTTTTCATGTTTTAAAACATTACAGGTAATGCATAGATCTATATTATCCATTTTTATAATATTAGATGCGTTTTCGAATTCGTTCACAGTAAGACATAAAACTATGTGTTTAACTTGCCTGTGTCCAACGTACGGTGATCGCCGGGCCGCCATTCCTTCGCTTCATTACTCACAGCTATCCGTATTAACTCAAATTTTGCAGGTGATAGTACAAATCGATTATACACTGTGTATATGGCCTGAATGGCCAAATATGCGGTTACTACTACCGTTCACTACGACTCCCTAATTTGGTCCGCACACGCGCGCCCATTCACAAATTTAGAGGAACTCTTCAGAAAAGAAACCCAAGAAATTTACTTCCGCTACTCATTTCAGTTTATGCTTCGTTACGTAAACTTGATATTTAACGATATTTTAGGTGGATTTTAATTACCAATCGGGCGATAAATGATGCAAAAAATCGCCCCGGTGTGAATCATACCGGGCTTGCTCCATTACGAGGCATGGGACCAATTTAATACACGGCCGGGGCAGAGCCATAGGAGGCCGGGTATTAATATTAGTTTTATATTTAGTAAGCAGTTCAGATAAGTGCATAAAATGCGACATTAGCTTCCAACTTTATTTGGCAGAGTTATGCCCCTTTTACTGCAAATAAGGGCATAACATAGAACGAGACCCAAGAGGGATCTTAGCGCCAACCATACTGTAGACAATCTTCATTTTTTCTTAAAGAATTGGATATTTTCCCTTCTTTTTATTTTTTGAAGCAGAGACGCATATTTAAAGCCAGAGATTGGCAACTCGCGTAGATCTCGCAATTTCTCGCATGAGCCTATTGTTCTCAGAGATTTGTCGCGAGATAGGGCTGCGGTCCGCGTGTAGTGGATACTGGAGACAAGTTTAATGACAGATCTCAAAAAATAAACATGCGATAAAAAAAGTCCATCTGATTAATAAAATAGATGTATATGAACTTTTCACAATCCATGGGGATCGTTATTAGTGTAAAATAAGGGTGACTAACGTGTGTGAAAATGTAAATGATATTTTTTACCTTAAGAGATTGGGTATGAATTGGCAGTTAAATGTCGTGAACTTCGCCTAGAATAGTTATACTAATTAGTCAGAAGGGTAAGATTACAATTAACAGTACTGAACGATCCCTTGAGGCTTTTTGTCCCTACCCACACCTTCCTCCCTTTGTTCGGCTCCCGTAAGATCTCCACACAGGTAAGTCATCTGCACACCTGTGATGACCCCCGCGGCTCTCCATCCCCACAGGGGTTATTTGTGAGTCCCAGCACGAACTTAGATTAGTCCGTGGTCCCAGTATATAATTAGCGTTGAAATGACAACTAGCAAATAGGCGAAGTGAATAAAATTATCATTTGGATGCTCATATAAAAAGTTAAACATTGTGAAATCACATGTTTTTTTTTTTGTTTTTTAATATGTTTTTAGTGTTATAGTTCACCCTATATTTAGTTAGATTCTATTTCAAATCGATATATTAGAAGGGATATTATGAAAAAAATAGAATTTAAATCTTGAATAGATTTAAAATTGAACGTCTAGAAAAAAGGAGTTTATCGACAGTTTTGCCTGTTTTTGTATTATGACCTTCCTCATTTTGAAATACTGGTACATTCTCAGATGAATTAAGCAATTTTGCAGTTATTTCCCGAAGCTGAACAAAAGAAGACTGATATATAACATATTATAAAATACAAATCACCAAACAGATTTAAAATTGACCGTCTAGAAAAAGGGGAGTTAAAAGAAAATTCTTGCCTATTTTCTTAATACAGTAAAATCACGGTAAATTTTCATATTTTAACTGCATAGTTGAAATAGATCTTCTAGGAAAAATCAAAGCATATAATATATATTTTTAGCTCACCTGGCCCGAAGGGCCAAGTGAGCTTATGCGATGGTGCAGCGTCCGTCGTCCGTCCGTCCGTCAACTTTTTCATTTAAACGACTTCTTCTAAAATACTGAAAGGCCTAGTGACATGAAATTTGGCTGGTAGCTTTCTTGGAAGGAGCTGAACAAAGTTTGCGAAAAAAAATCACTTTGACCTAATTTCAAGGTCACAGGGGTCAAAAATGTCGAAACCTTCAAGCATCTTCTTCTAAAATACCGTCAGGCATAGAGACCTCATATTTGACCGGTAGCTTCCTTGGATGAAGCCGAATAAAGTTTGCGAAAAGAAATGACCTTGACCCATATTCAAGGTCACAGTGAGGTTAAATCTATTTTAAACTTAAACGACTTTTTCTAATAAACCAAAAGCCATAGAAACATGGTATTTGGCTGGAAGGTTTCTTGGATGAAGCCCGATAAAGTTTGCGAAAAGAAATGACCTTGACTTATATTCAAGGTCACAGGGGTCAAATCTGTTAAAACCTTTAAACTGCTTCTTCTTAAATGCCAAAAGGCCTAGAAACATGGTATTTGGCTGAAAGGTTCCTTGGATGAAGCCCGACAAAGTTTGCGAAAAGAAATGACCTTGACTAATATTCAAGGTCACAGGGGTCAAATCTGTTAAAACCTTTAAACGACTTCTTCTGAAATACCAAAAGCCCTAGAAGCATGATATTTGGCTGAAAAGTTCCTTGGATGAAGCCCGACAAATTTTGTGAAAGGATATGACCTTGACCTATATTCAAGGTCACAGGGGTCAAATGTGTTAAAACCTTTAAACGACTTCTTCTGAAATACCAAAAGCCATAGAAACATGGTATTTGGCTGGAAGGTTTCTTGGATGAAGCCCGACAAAGTTTGCGAAAAGAAATGACCTTGACTTATATTCAAGGTCACAGGGGTCAAATATGTTAAAACATTTAAACGACTTCTTCTGAAATACCAAAAGCCATAGAAGCATGATATTTGGCTGAAAGGTCCCTTGTATGAAGCTTGACAAACTTTGGGAAGGAAAATGAGCTTGACCTATATTAAAGGTCACAGTGGTCAAATCGGTTAAAAGCTTTGAGCGACTTCTTCTGATATACCCTAATGCCTAGAGACATGATATTTAGCTGGAAGTGTCCTGGGATGAAGCCAAACAAAATTTGAAAATGAAAATGATGTCTTATAATATCACAGGGGTAAAATATGTTTAAATCTTAACATGTTCTTCTAAATGTCTTACAGTAAAAGATTTTAGGGGACTTTAGGGTTACACTATAATATAAGTCAGAGATGGATACCATGTGAGCGATGCAGGCCCATTGGGCCTCTTGTTTTATTTTGATAACATGATTTGCAATGCCGTCTATGGCAGCCGTAATTTTTGCATTTCGGAACTCCTCTAACGATATCATAGACCGTAGCAATGGAATTGATGGATTCAGCATAGTCCGCCCGACACGGGTGAGCTCCGGTCCAGTAAGAGAGAGTTGCCAATCTCTGGCTTTATACGTCTCTGTTTGAAGTATTTAATTCAATTACTACATTAATTGAAAGATGGGCGTCTTTCAGCCATTTTGTTTTCCCGATCAGTCCCAAAATCATAAGGCCACAACTATGTTCCAGAGGTAGCCTACAAATAAATTTGAGTAAGATCCATCAAGTATGATAACAAACTTTCAATGGCAAAATCCAAGATGGCTCCGCCTTTCAGCAATGTTTTCTGATCAGTCCCAAAACTAGGCACCAACATATGACATTTGAGCAAGATTCGTCGAGTACTTCTCAAGAAATAGCGAATATTTTTCATTATCAAAATCAAAGATGACCACCTTTAAGCTTAACCAAGACCAACCTTAATTTTGTTTTTCTGATCAGTCCCAAATCAAAAGGGCACAACTTGGGACCAACATAATTATGCTATTTGATAATGATCCATTCAGTACTTCTTAAGAAATAGCAATAACAATAATTGTTTAAGGAAGGACAGACTACGTTTTTGCCCAAATCTTTCGCAATTCGTCGGTATAATATTAAGATGTGCAGATCTTCAAATGAAGATGATGTGGAGTTGTGGCCCTTTTGATTGCCAAATATAGTAATAATAAAGAAAATGCAAACTTTTTTTACCTTTCAATTTTGGAACGGTATCACAAAAAGCAATGTTTAAACATAATAACATGGATTTTGTTGTGTTGTTTCCACTTTTTGCATAACAGCATTGCATAGTTGTCAAATATGACCATTATGTAGAAATGTGTTATCTGTCAAAAATTCCTGTTTGTAAGGAGATCTACAGTTTTCAATCAATTTCTTTCAAACTTGGTAAGCTTAATCATCATGAGTTTTTGTAAACGTTAAGACTGTAAATTAATGATTTTATCCTTTTGTAAAAGTAAACCTTGTCGTACCTAATGCAGTGTCGTTTTGCTTGTCATCAAGAGATACACCCTACTTAAAGATAACCCAGATTAAACTAGGGTACACTGAACGGATTAAACTAGGGTACACTGAACGGATTAAACTAAGGGTACACTGAACTGATTAAACTAAGGGTACACTGAACTGATTAAACTAGGGTACACTGAATGGATTAAACTAGGGTACACTGAACGGATAAAACTAGGGTACACTGAACGGATTAAACAAGGGTTCACTGAACGGATTAAACCAGTGTACACTGAACAGATTAAACTAGGGTACACTGAACGGATTAAACTATGGTACACTGAATGCTGAACAGATTAAACTAGGGTACACTGAACGGATTAAACTATGGTACACTGAATGCTGAACAGATTAAACTAGGGTACACTGAACGGATTAAACTATGGTATACTGAATGCTGAACAGATTAAACTAGGGTACACTGAATGGATTAAACAAGGGTACACTGAACGGATTAAACCAGGGTACACTGAACAGATTAAACTAGGGTACACTGAATGGATTAAACAAGGGTACACTGAACGGATTAAACCAGGGTACACTGAACAGATTAAACTAGGGTACACTGAATGGATTAAACTAGGGTACACTGAACGGATTAAACTAAGGGTACACTGAACTGATTAAACTAAGGGTACACTGAACTGATTAAACTAGGGTACACTGAATGGATTAAACTAGGGTACACTGAACGGATAAAACTAGGGTACACTGAACGGATTAAACAAGGGTTCACTGAACGGATTAAACCAGTGTACACTGAACAGATTAAACTAGGGTACACTGAACGGATTAAACTATGGTACACTGAATGCTGAACAGATTAAACTAGGGTACACTGAACGGATTAAACTATGGTACACTGAATGCTGAACAGATTAAACTAGGGTACACTGAATAGATTAAACAAGGGTACACTGAACGGATTAAACCAGGGTACACTGAACAGATTAAACTAGGGTACACTGAATGGATTAAACAAGGGTACACTGAACGGATTAAACCAGGGTACACTGAACAGATTAAACTAGGGTACACTGAATGGATTAAACTAGGGTACACTGAACGGATTAAACTAAGGGTACACTGAAAGGATTAAACTAAGGGTACACTGAAAGGATTAAACTAAGGGTACACTGAACTGATTAAACTAGGGTACACTGAACAGATTAAACTAGGGTACAATGAACTGATTAAACTAAGGGTACACTGAACGGATTAAACTAGGGTACACTGAACGGATTAAACTAGGGTACACTGAACAGATTAAACTAGGGTACACTGAACGGATTAAACTATGGTACACTGAATGCTGAACAGATTAAACTAGGGTACACTGAACGGATTAAACTAGGGTACACTGAACGGATTAAACTAAGGGTACACTGAACTGATTAAACTAGGGTACACTGAACGGATTAAACTAAGGGTACACTGAACTGATTAAACTAGGGTACACTGAACTGATTAAACTAGGGTACACTGAACGGATTAAACTAGGGTACACTGAACAGATAAAACTAGGGTATACTGAACGGATTAAACTAAGGGTACACTGAACGGATTAAACTAAGGGTACACTGAACGGATTAAACTAGGGTACACTGAACGGATTAAACTAGGGTACACTGAACGGATTAAACTAGAGTACACTGAACAGATTAAACTAGAGTACACTGAACGGATTAAACTAGAGTACACTGAACAGATTAAACTAGAGTACACTGAACGGATTAAATTAGGGTACACTGAACAGATTAAACTAGGATACAATGAACGGATTAAACTAAGGGTACACTGAGCGGATTAAACTAAGGGTACACTGAGCGGATTAAACTAGGGTACACTGAAAGGATTAAACTAGGGTACACTGAACGGATTAAACTAGGGTACACTGAATGGTAGAGCAGTTTCCTAGGTACAGAAATTCTGGAATATGGTGAATTTGACTTTGAGCACAGCACAGGATTCATATTGCCCTGATCATAACCAAAACCCAAATGTGAGAAAAGAGTTTTTATTCATACTTGGACAAAGGTCAAGATATCCTTGTATAAACAGCTGTTTGTCGTCCGATGTCCAGGTACTGTAGTGAGTGGATTTATTATGAAAGGCGTCCATAAAATGTTTTCCTCTAGTAGATATTATACAATAACATAATTCTGTCAATCTTCCTGTGACAGGTAATAAAAGCATCACTTTTCTTGTGATGATTTTTTCCATTGCGGCCTTGTCTTCACTTTTATTGTCAGTCTGATGATTAAGCATTAAAACTGGGTCAGGGTAACTTTTGATCTTCACACAAGTCCAACAGCTTTCATATAGTACAAGCAAAACCAGTAGTGTCTGAAAACATGCATTTAATGTCGGGTCTTTAGCTCATTCACCTTTGGATGTCTCGTCAAAGTTTCCAACCAGATCTGTAAGTAAACAAAGGGAGATAAACAGTACACATCACAAATGTTGGGTAGTCTTAATAAACAAGAGCAACTCAAGTGCCGTAAAAATTCACTAAATTTATATTTGAAATAGAATGTTGAGAGGTGAAAATCACCATGTCAAACTAAAAATTACACTTCCTATTTAAAGTGCAATATTCTATGTAATGTCATATAGCCAATGTCTGTGTTGGGTCAGGGGATTTTAATTTCTGATACGTTTCACTTCAATTACTAGGTACAGCATAAATTATTCCAACCAAGTTTGAATTATTTCTAGTTGCAAATTGACAACACAATCACAACATAACCACAGATCTATGTATTTGATAGAGCAATGACTGATATGTAATGGGCATAATACTACTACATTCTTGATATACATTGTACTCAGTTGGAGGCTGGGCACAATACTACTACATTCTTGATATACATTGTACTCAGTTGGAGGCTGGGCACAATACTACTACATTCTTGATATACATTGTACTCAATTGGAGGCTAATTTGTAATTACCTGGAACTCCATCTTCATCATCATCAATGTCTTCTGTGACTGGCCTGTTGTCGCCAGAGCCTGCTACAATAGTAAACAAAGCAAACATAACGACTGACTCACATCTCATCTCTACCAATGACAATAGTCTTCTGAACAGAAACAACATAACGACTGAATCACATCTCATCTCTACCAATGACAATAGTCTTCTGAACAGAAACAACATAACAACTGAATCACATCTCATCTCTACCAATGACAATAGTCTTCTGAACAGAAGCAACATAACGACTGACTCACATCTCATCTCTACCAATGACAATAGTCTTCTGAACAGAAACAACATAACGACTGAATCACATCTCATCTCTACCAATGACAATAGTCTTCTGAACAGAAACAACATAACAACTGAATCACATCTCATCTCTACCAATGACAATAGTCTTCTGAACAGAAACAACATAACAACTGAATCACATCTCATCTCTACCAATGACAATAGTCTTCTGAACAGAAACAACATAACGACTGACTCACATCTCATCTCTACCAATGACAATAGTCTTCAGAACAGAAACAACATAACATTGGTAGCATGAAGAGAAACCTACATATGAAATTTGAGAGAGATTCATCTTGTATTTCTAAAAAAGAAAATACAACAAAAACCAACATAATATCCTCCTTGCTAGATTTTGGTTTTAACTCTCCGCCTGCTGTTTACAGGGTAATAGTTATCTCCCTTGACCCAGGCTCTCGGTAATATTTTGAAAAACATAAAAGTTCTATTTCAAATTTGAGTCATATACTGAACCAAAAAAGAAATGCCAGGTGAAGCATTTTGGGTCCAGATCTTATTCCTATTTGAATGCTCTATAGAACAGTTTATATCAGTTTAACAATAAATCTCTTAATCAACTAATTATTGATTGTTCAGATATCATTTAAATGTGACTAGTGAGAAATCATATTGTATTCATTCTTTTGATTGGTCAGTTAACACATCCATAAGACTGGTCAGTATTCATATCCATCTTTGTAGCAAGTTAGTGGTAACATTTAACAGTCTTATTGAATGCCGGTGCTCTCCTGATCGATAGCATTTTGTGAATTGTAATCATTAATAGCGAAAAGGAAATTGATCATTTTCGTGACTTTTGCAAAACCTATTTAAGCCAAAGAAACAATCTAAGCTGCAAATGTATTCTACTTTTATCTTTAATTCAGCTACGTTCGTTTACTATTAAGGTAAATTTTGCATGATCATTGTAAAATTCCCTTGTAATTGTATCGTACGAGAGCAGAAGTAGGCCTATATAAAACAATCCGATTCTTTTGGGCGCTTTATCTGGCAAGTGAACAGCGACATTACGCTATGTAATATCCCTCCCCAGACCATAACTGAGCTGCCCCCAACCTTATCCCTATCAAGAACGCACCATGTCGATCATCTGGATGAAACAATGTTAAACGTCGCCATCAATGCAATAGGATCCATCTTGGATAATGTCTCATCAGCCAAGCTAAACGACACGCAAGAGTAAAGGGAAAACCAATGTAAGGATGAGAAGGAAGACCGTCAGCATTGAGTCAGTTTCTTTCAGTTTGTGCATGAATGTCCCATTTATGATTGCCTACAATGTTACCAGCCATTTTGGTTGCAGTAAGGTGGTGATTACGAAGGTGGGCAAGACATATAGTCCTGTTGTGACGTGGCAGCGTCACACAGGGATGTCCCAATTTAGGATGGTCAGCAACGCTTCTAGTTTCTCTCGAGATGCCCGACAAGTCATTCTGTAGTGGAAATGTTCCCAGCAACCTGTTGTTGCTCTTGACCTCCCAATACCATGGAAATAATACCATATATTTAGAAAATGAAAGTACTTTTGATATATCAACCGGGCAGGAATTCCAGCCAGCAGTGGCAGACTGAGATCAGACAGACAAGATTTCCTGCTGACAGCAGGCAAAGAGTTTAATTTCATAGGAGTTAAGAAGAATTGTTACATTTTTGTGACCACTTAAAGTTGGGGCAATCATATTTAGCCACTTTAGAATACTTTTATGGAGAATTTGAACACCTACCTGACATACTACCCGTGACAGAGGATGCCAGCTTTTTGAGACTACTTAAGCTTTCAGCTCCTAGTTGATTGAGAATACCAGGCAGCATCTCAGCAATTTCTGTACACATAAGGAAAAAGATGTTAGACAGAGCATATAATGTATTAATCACACACACACTTGAATTGTAGGCACCTTTATATTCTGTACAGTAACAGTTGTTGGGAGTTGTCAGCGTGCGTGCAGAAATTTCACTCAATTATAAATCAATTATGAAATTACACTAAATTATAAATCAGTTATGAAATTTCACTAAATTGTAAATCAATTATGATATTTCGCTAAATTATAAATCAATTCTGAAACACAATGATTTTCTTTTAAAGTTTTTTTTAAAATATCACATAACAAAGTAACTAAGAAAAAAAATCAAGTTGTCGACTTACGTTTGTTCTCGGCCTGTCCAGTGATTGCAAATGTGTTTGCAGCAAGAGAAGCTTGCACTTTAGGGTTATTGAAATGGATGACCATACCATCATCCTTGATCATGTTCACCTGCAAGTAACATTGACTTCATTATTATACAAGATTTTTTGTCACATTTACAAACCATTTTCACTGTCTTGTGTTTATTTTAGTATCCTGTGCATTTTACAAATATGGACTATATTACAATCGTAACAAGAGGCCTTTTATAATTAATGGTCATCTGACAAAAATACATTCACAGAGGATAGGTGTCCAAATCATAGCAAATCAAATGATGGGATTTGGGGTGTGTGTGTGCTAAAACCTCGCCCCTCTGTCCTCCTGAGTTGAACCACCAGCCTCATTATGATTGCCCCCCCCCCCAAACCCCCCATTGATTTTCAACAATATCCCCCTTTCAATGCCCACCCCTCCCTCCCTGGGATCTAATCAATCTCATCTAATATATTAAGATTGCCCTCCCTCAATGATGCTTCACACCAAATTTGGACGTATTCCACTTTTATGTTAAGGAGGAGTGGCATTTTGAAAGTAAGAGTTGATGCACAGTGCACAACAAAGCGTGATGACTTAAAAAAATCCTGCATGACTAATGATACAGCTGCTGCTTGTAGGTAGCCAGGAGTTTTATATAAACAACTCATTCCTAAACAGAAGAATGATGTCATGCATTCATTTAACAGTTATAATTTTATAAAATTTCCTACAATGGCCTCTTATCTATGATTGATCCAATTTCACCCCTGGGTTTGTATCAAAATCTAAGCAAATCAACATCTGGTAATCAAACATGTACCATACCTCTTCAATCCCTGGGATGTTACTAACGGACAGTTTCTTCAGTGAGCTTTGTAATTTCTTGTCATCTGTCGTTGCTGTACGATGCACAACCTTCTTCTTCCTTCTTGCAGTACCCTGAAGTAAAGGCATCGTTACATATAGCATGTGAACAACTTATAGAAAATACTGACCGATACATTTCCATAAACACAAGCAAAATACACCACAAACCTTGAAGTTTTAACTGTAATTACATGGATTGGAACATACCTTTCCTCCTATGCGTACTTGCTGTTGCAGCTGCTTTAATTTTTCAGGATTCATATTTAATCTGCAAAAATCACATACACAAAAAAATATTAAAGTCATCCTTTTGTATCAAATGCATTTGCAGATATATTTATTTCAACCATAGAAACTGAAAAGGAACCCACTAATTTTCAGGATTCCCATTTAAACAATGCAGAAGGACCCCATTTATAAAATACCCAGTGCGAACCCTGTTTGTACAGTGTATATATCGGTGGCAGATTTTAATTGAATGGAGGATTAAGGTCGCAATCTGTCTTCAAGTCAGGGGATGCCGTGCAGGTACTGATAGGGCATAAGAATTGCATGATCATAAGAGGTGTCTATCTTAGGGATTGTATCTCTTCTTTCTCCTTATATTTCACTTGACACTACCTCACTTTGGCCTTTAGTTGAGCAGTGAGGAAGGCTGAAACATACTGAAGTCTTAAACAATGGCAGTTACTTCTCCCTGCTTTGTGCTCTGCATTTTGGGAGTAGAATGTCAGAATGGTCCACCCATTGTCAGTATTATGTGACCTTGTGGGGTGTTCTGCTGGGGGCCTTCGGCAGTATACTTCAGTGTGGTAGGGTAAGCACTTTAAATCAGCAAAAGATCTGGACTATATTGCAAGGAGGCTTACAAATACATATGGTTTTATTCAACACACAACCCAACATTGCATGCATAGGGGACTGAATACGATACTAATTGAAGCGTGTTACCACCTTTTAACACTTTCTGAATTGACTAGCACACTGTCATAAATTGGCCATTATGTGGATTAATTGAATTTTTTTTTGTTTATCAATAATCATAAAAAAAACTTTGGTCAAGCTGAGCATGTTTGTAAAATATACAGTATTACATGTTAAACTGTTAAAGGCCCAATATACGTAAATTCAGGATATTTTTCGTGATTCTGAAAAATTCTGAAAAAAACCCCAGTTGATAACCATGCAAAAAATATGCCTAAAATGAACTAAACCTGAGTGGTATAACTAACACGAAACTCTTGTCAGAAAAATCCAAAGAACCGCGCAAGAATTCATCTTGAATATTGAGGATATCACTTAATCTTTACTAAATCTATAAATATAATAAGTTATTAGGCTTGATTTTTGCTTCAAGTTTTGCCGAAAGTTATGTATATTGGGCCTTTAAACTTGCACTTACTAGTTAATGAAGAGGAAATCAGTCTTTACAAGGTGTTATACACATGTATTTCATCTGTCTTTTTATTTTGTGGAAATTTATTTGACCGTGAATATAGCAAAATTAAATCCCCACTAACAAAAGCAACTATACAGCAGATCCTGACTCAATTTAAGATTAAGTCTTTAAAGGCTTTTATGGGTTATCAACGATGGGTAACATGTTCATGTACATGTATATTTTGTAGTTTTCTCTATGGATCATGATGTACTCTTTTGCAATGCTATATATATGGTTATCAATGACATTTAATATCCGACACCTTCTCCATCTTGTAAATTCGTGGTAAACTCTTGCGCCATTTGTAACAGAGTCCATCTGCCTAATGCCCACATGTCAAGAAAGGCTTGGACAAAGAAAAATTGACAATACGTTTCAAACAGGTTATTTTATGACAAATTGAACATATACTTACAGAACTTCTGTTGAATAAAAAGTTATGAAAGGTCATATCTTTATTTTTACATCAGACCTGGTGAATTGCCATGAAATATAATTCTAGATAGAGAGGTGATGTTAGGCAATGCAAAGTTTTAAAATAGAATTATACAAAAATGTGTTGACTTATTCAAGTTATGATCATGATGTCACTTTCATTGAAAAATATTAAAACTTATTATTTATATCAAAATGTGACATTATTTTCTGGAGGATAATATTTTTGAAACGCTAGTGAGCGTTGCATCGACGATAACACAATAGTGTCTTGGAGGCTGCCATGTAGCTATAGCGAGTAGCAGAATGAACATGCTGGAATAGTAGCATAAATAAAGAATTGACAGACAAACAATTGAACAGATACTGTAAACGTTACGACTAATGCTGGGATATTTTATCCATAGTTGTTTTGTGCGATATCTGAGATGGTTTGATTATCCTGTTGATTTCCGGATCTTCATAGGTACTGTCATGTATACGTCTTTAAGTTTATAATTATTTGTTATATACTTAATGTAACCATGCATGTACATAGCCATTTTTACCTAAATTGGCTTATCTATTAATGTTTTTTTTAATTTCGATTGTAAACACATGTTTTGGCTTATAATCCGATAACTTGTATAAACATGTGTCTAATCGAAGTCCGTGATACATGCAACGCATTTCCTAATATGTTATGATCAATTCTGAATCTTAGAGACGCCTATTTATTTTTAGTTAAAATGTAATAGAAAAAAGTTTCATATACTCAGGTAAAAATATACAACGACAATGATATTTATATGATTAACCCTCAAGAGTCTAATCGAGTTAACGGAAAGTGAACGCATCTCTAGGCTGGAATGTCATTGCTAATTTATCGGTGAACAAACACAACGCCGTGTGATCGTCAACATAACACTGATTTGGACTTCATGTATGCAGTTGTATAACAACCAGTAACGAAGTATTGACGTTAGTCCGCATGTTAATGCGTACGATGAAAATGTTGGTGTTATTTCATGCCAATATATTGTATTTACCCTGAGTTCTGATCAACAAAAATGAAGACCCACGAGGTTTTCTATGGCCGCCGCTGAAGAGGGCTACGTCATCGTTATTTGTGTAAAAGTCTTGATATAAAATCAATTAATTAAACAAATGATTTTTTTTAATATTTATGATGATAATACCTATTGTATATCATTGAACTTTGTAGATTAATACTACTTCAGAGAGTATTAATATGTTAGAGCTCCTAATGCACAAATAACAGGCATAATATGAATACATATTTTTGTTTAGAGATTAATACACATCTTGAGCGGAAGTTGAGATTGAGAGAAGGCGCGAAATCATCACGCTTTTCTTTGCTTTGCACGTAGTTTGCTTGGGCTAAATTATGGACAATCCGGGCCCTAGTTGGTCATCTGACAAAGACAGGTAGGTACCAAGGAACTGTCAGCTCAGTACCAGTGACGTCCATCGAAGAAGCAACTTCAAGGCCTCAGACATTCTCTGAAATCGTTTTAAGGTTTGACAGGTTACACAAATTGTATTAGGTTGTTTCTGTAAACAACAATAATTAATATTAGCAGTGACAGTTGACAAGCCAGTAGCAATGGTCATTGTACAGCTTCTAACATTAACGTTTTGGCGTTTGTACTGTAAATACGTACGTTGCTATGATATACAAAGTATGTAGCCCGAGTTTGTTTGGGCCCGACACCAAACTTGACATTTTGACAGATCCTTTATGAAAACGTGGAGTTATCCGACACCTTTTTGTGGCTGAGAGTTTTCAGGTGCTGACAACAAAGATCGACTGACACAAGTTACACATATATCGCGCATATACATTTATATTTATAAATATTTCAATTCATCCAAATCCTCCTGATTGTCACGAACAGCTCCAAATTTTTCATTTCGGGCGACTCCGTGTTTTTACCTCGCAAGTACTGATCCAGACCGAAAACACAAGATATTCTTGCGTCGAAAGATTTCCAGATTGTATCTCTTGTGAATAGTTTTGGAAACAGTTGGATACTTTTTAGTTGAACATTATATGTTAAATGCGATCTAGTCCGAAGGGTTCCGACTCTCTTATCCACTAAGTATTTGGACGGCTGGTGGGAGCGAGAGTTGGAATGCCTCGTCAGTTATAAACCAGAAATTTGACCGACCTGTCCAAGGGTCACTGTTTAAGCTTATAATGGTCTCCCTTAAAATCGTCCACAAGAGTCCTCAGAAAATATCTTTTAAAATACTCAAGTGACATCAGAATATATGTTGTTGATGTGATCATAACTAATACACTTCTGCAACAACTTGATATTCGAAATATAAAGCGAGTTATTAAGCAATTTTAGTTTTTACGATTGGTGGCGTGGCACATTTGTTTATTAACGCCACTGAATATGCAAATTTGCTATCGATGGAAAGAACATATTTTTTAACCTTCACATTTAATCAAGTCACGGGAGGTCGTAAACTAACGGTATGTTGCCACCCATTTCTAAGAAATAACCAGTTTCCAAACATCTGTTTGAAAATGGCCGTGCATCGCGAGATCCCATGAGAATTTCTTTCTATCACGTGACATTAGGCGGCTGCCGTTTTTAAACGGATGCTGAGGGCTGAGCCAAAAACTGACATTTGAACAATAGTTATATTACAATTTCAAATAATTTTCTGTTAAATCTTATTTTAAATCTGATGGCTAGTGTTCATTAACCCTTAGGCTGCTACATGCGGCAAATGCCGCGCAGATAAAAATGGCCCTCATTGCTACACGTGGCTCGTATTTTTCAATCAGGAGTCCGGAAATACTCTCCCGTCTGTGGCTATATTTATGTCTAAAAACAAAAGTAGAATGCTTCTGATTGGTTCTGATGTCATTGCTTTCGATATTCTCGGGAGTTTGCGTTAATAAAAACGAAAAAGGCATAAGAGAACACAAGTTGGGAATTTTTGCTAACAAAATGGTCGCGCAGTCGAAGTGACACGAAACTGTCCTTCTCTAACATCGATTCCGATAGTAATAAAGAGTTTGTATAGTTCAAAGCTATAAATAATTAATTGATAAGATGGGACAAAGTCGGCAAGACTTGAATGAGTTCTTTTTATATTGACAAAAGCAGAAATATTGGGTGACCCCTCTCACATGTGACAAAGGTAGGCTCATTCATCGGTGCCGAATGAACAATGAATTTACCGACATTTCAAATCCGATTTTCAGAAAGGAAATTTGTTAAAATATTTATCTGTGATGAAACCTAATCATATCCTGAATCAGATAAATTAATATGCCGAAATTTGCTTCAAGATTGAAAGACCGAAAATAACATGTAGCAACAAAATGTGTCGGCAAGCTTTGAAGTTACCCGATCATATTTTTACCTGAGAATCGCTGAGAATATTCAGTTTGTGAAAAAAATACATGGATGAAATGTTTCTCTGTTATGATGTGCAATAAGAAATGTTTACTTTTGTGATTTTAATGAGAAATTCTATGTTTACATCAAATAAATTAAAAAAAATACCTTTTCTTACCTGTATTTTCACCTGCACACTTAACAACAGATACGACATTGGAACAAATAACATAAACATAAACTAGAGATAACATAATATTTTCATGTAACTTTTATTCACATAATATAAACATAATATAAACATATTACAAGTTATGATTATTTGAAAACAACACTAAATTGCATTAGATATAACATGATTAATTAAGCACTGAGGGCCATTGCTATACAAATCAATGCAGCAGCCTAAGGGTTAATAACATTACTGTATGGCAACATGCTGTTGTGTGGCAGATCCCACACTGAAAAAATGTGTGCATGACTTTTATCATATTTACTGAAATCCGGGTGAGCGATACAGGCCCTCTGAGCTTCTAGTTCACGTTGAATTGTAACCATTCATTGCACGAGATGGTTTTATATATGGAGAAAAGTTCTCAGCATGGCCTTATCCTGGTAACAATCTTTTTAAGTCTGGTATATGCTATGTCAATTTGCTGCTGTCAAGTAATGGTGTTTGTTATTGAGAAATTCATTTGCAATATTTGTATATATAAGATATTGCTATTATTTCATGATAATTTCAGTGTATACGGACACAATGGAAGCTATGGGTATCTCGGGTGATAATTAAGGCCCATGCAGGGTATATTGTTACTAAGTCAATTTGTTTATTTTCAGTTCTCTATTGCAGATGTGGATTAGCAATATAGTCCTTCACAAATGCACTGCATTTTTGATGAAAGATTTTCTTAAATATGCACAAACTGTGCTTGGCAAACATCCTGCTCAACAACTGTTGTGTGTGTCAAGGCTGTAAATACTTATATTATTTATTGTAATTGTCATTTTAGGATGGAAGCTTCAATGTCTGCTCTGAACATGATTGCCCAGGGAAAGCGCAACATGGTGTGTGGAGAAGTACCAACAGCTGTGAATCAGTTCCAGGAGGCCTGTAAAGTTCTGTAAGTTATAATACAGGGCTTTTTCTATCACCCCTCTTTTTATGTCCGCTGAACGGACCCATTCCCAATGAAAAAAGGGGTGATTTTCCCAATTTTCCCCTTAAAAATTCCTGATTCGGACAATTGAAAAAAGATTTGGTGGTTTTACATGGTAGAGGAGCTTCTTGTGACCTCAACTTTAATAATTTAAGGAACAAGGGGCAATTCCCAAAAGCCCCTGATAAAGCCACATGAGAACCACTCGTCCCTGAACTAGAATCACTCGTCCATCTGACTCCCAATTTTCAATTAAAAAGAAATAACACAAAACATGTAATTATGTTTTCAGTGGTTTTTTTTTGTTTCATTGCATGATTTTCACTGAACAGTGCCTTTAACTTTTGTCTCATCATCATCAGTTTCATCTCTGTTTTCTATAGGCTAGGCCTAACAGGAACTTGTAAATTGGTTCTAAGCAGTAAAATACTTTCCAGACTTAGATTTTAGATAAAGTTTTATCATGTATTCGCCTCTGATACTTTTATGTATAATGTATGTATTAAGAATACACAAAAACAAGATATAAAACAAATACGACTCGCTAGTGTTCAAATAATGTCATTCCGATTGCCTTTAAAATATTCGTAATTGATATGATCCCGAACCTGGATTTATTTCTGTCATTTACCTGTATTAGTCCCGCCCTTGATCACTTAAACACATCATTTTTATGCAGCTGCTTCTGCAGAGTAATCCTGGAGTAAAGGCTAACTGCTCAGTGGAATTGCTTAGTATGATTTAATCCCAATTTGTTCAGAAAATTCTATAGACTTTGTGAAACAAACACTAAAGACAATACTCGATGACATTCACTTGTCCTTGGCCAATTTAACTCGTCCAGGACAAGTGTTTTTTTTCGCAACCTGATTTCGTCAGATTTTGGTTACCAGATGATCAATCAGAAAGCATTGAGGGGTTTGGTTGAAACTTCACACAATGTTAGCATATGTGGTTATACAGAGTGGGATTGAGTTGGGGTTGAAAGGTTAACTACAAAGGTCACTTTTGCTAAAAATAGATATTTTTTGTCAAATCTTGTGACAACTTCAGAAAGAATTTATGGATTTGGTTAAACTTATACAATGTTAGCCTATGAGGTACCGGTAATTTACAGAGTGAGATTGAGTTTAGGTTCGAAAGGTAAACTCCAAAGGTCACTGTTGCTAAAAATAGATTTTTCATCAAATTTCAGTTCCCATATGATAACTTCAGAAAGGATTGATTTATTTGTTGAAACTTTATAAAATGTAAGCTTATCAGGTAATATAGAGTGGGATTGAGTTTGGGGTCAAAAGGTCACCATATTTTCATTTCACGCTCAGCCTCGTAAAACGGTTAAGAAATAATTGTTGAAATTTATAACACACCTGTTCATAATGCTATCAAGATCTATGTTGCTTAGAAAATTTAATCGATGGCAGGGCATGAGTGTTGCATGCAACACTAACTGTAAGTTTGCATCAGAAAAAGTCCTGGTTCCATCTCCTACACTTCAAGTCTACAAACCACTGAAAGTTCATGCTTGGGGTATGGGTTCACACTGGTAAGGCGGTCACTGTGGAGGATCATAATTCAAGTGTCTTCTTTTCCAGTTCTAAATCCTATGGAGAGACTGCGAAAGAATGTGCAGATGCTTACTATCAGTATGGACGAGCTCTTCTTGACCTGGCCAGAATGGAAACTGGAGTATTAGGCAACGCTCTACAAGGAGGTATATGTTTCGGTGTTCATTTTGGGCCGTGCCATTCCGCCATAGGTGTTATATTTTTTCAACACAGGACGCTTAGGTATTATCTGGTCCTCTGGCACAAGTTAAAAAAAATATCTCGTTTCAGACACTATGTTGAGTGCTAAACGCGCCGTGAGCAATATAAAACAATTCTTTCGATTGGTTGAAACCGATTCAGCAAAATGTCTTTGGTGAAACAAAATGAGATTGTAGCTCCTTGAAAATCTAAAACAAGAACAGTTTTGCACTACTTTTCAGCAAATCGATGTAAACCAACAGATAATGAAGGCACGATTGATGATTCCTTGAGTCAATCGGAAGGTGATTTAGTCATAAATATGGAGCATTGCAACATAGAAGCGAGCAAGCCTTAACCTGCTGACCAAATGAAATCATCAGGCCAAATATTTCAAAAAACAAATGGGCTTTTGCGGTTTTCGTGGGTCATGTATAACGAGGAAAAAATTGAATGCAGTGTAATCTATTAATCTATAAGTTTATAGCATCGGAAAGTAAACACTTTGATCGAAGGTATGTGCAATTTCGTACTAACACTGACTAGGCATGCTGATTGAAAAAAAAACGAGGCATCTTGCTTTAGCAGAAAATATTATATCTGACTTTGTAGCAGCAATTAAACATGTTAATAAATTAAATGAAAAAGAAAATGCCCTGTCGATAGCAAAATGCCCTGTTAGCTATGTGTTCTGTGTATTGGCTTGCAAAGGAAAACTTACCTCTGCATAAACTTTCGAGCCTTGTCTGCTAATGATATGCTAGAAACGCTTGGAAAGAACATGCATACAATGGTAACAAAATCCACATTAATCAGTGTTTTTACTGATAAAAGTAAATACATTGGTAGCATTTGAAGTTCCCATGTTTTCTTAAATTGTGAACAACACAAAAACACCCAATGTTGAAATATAATTTAGTTAGATGCATTAAAGAAAAACAAAACAAGTTATGCTGGTAAGCCAGTTTGTTTGTGTCCTTTGTTTATTATATCGTGGCCCTACATTTTTGGCCAATGACCCCACCTTTCAGCCCAATGGCCCACGAACACTGATGTTTAGTCATTTTTCTTATTAGCTCACCCGGTCCGAAGGACCGAGGTGAGCTTATGCCATACCGTGGCGTCCGTCCGTCAACAATTTCTTTAAACGACTTCTCCTCCGTAACCACTGATAGGAAATCAACCTAATTTGGCAGGAAGCATCCTTGGGTGCCCAGGATTCAAAATTGTACTAATGGTGGGACTGACCCCCTAGGGGGCTGAGGGGCGGGGCCAAAAAGGGTTATTTAGCTATATTGGTTTAAGCGACTTCTTCTCCATAACCACTGATTGGAAATTAGCCTTATTTGGCAGAAAGCATCCCTAGGTAATCAGGATTCAAAATTGTACTAATGATGGGACTGACCCCTAAGGGGCTGAGGGGTTGGGCCATAAAAAAATGATTTAGCTATATTGATATTAGCGACTTCTTCTCCATAACCACTGATTGGAAATCAGCCTTATTTGGCAGAAAGTATCCCTAGGTGCTCAGGATTCAAACTTGTACTCATGGTGGGACTGCCCCCCTAGGGGGCTTAGGGGCGGGGCCAAAAAGGTTTATTTAGCTATATTGGTTTAAGCGACTTCTCCATCACCACTGATTGGAAATCAACCTTATTTGGTAGGACCATCCCTAGGTGCTCAGTATTCAAAATGGTACTCGTGGTGGGACTGACCCCCTAGGGAGCTGAGGGGCGGGGTCAAAAAGGGTTATTTAGCTATATTGGTTTAATCGACTTCTTCTCCATAACCATTGATTGGAAATCAGCCTTATTTGGCAGGAAGCATCCCGGGTAGGGGCTCAAGCTTCAAAATTGTACTAATGGTGGGACTGACCCCCTAGGGGGCTGAGAGGCGAGCCAAAAAGAAAATATTTTATTATGATTACCTAGATACCAATGTATCCAGGTGAGCGATACAGGCCCTCTGGGCCTCTTGTATTAACCCTTAGTCTGCTACACCTCACTGCTACACGCGTCATAAGTCGTTTCTCGACTCGTAGTTTTCAATCGGTTGTCGGGAAATGCACTCTCCCGTCTGTGACTATATTTATGTCTAAAACCGAAAGTAGAATGCTTCTGATTGGTCTGACGTCATTACTTTCGATATTCTCGGGAGTTTTCGTAAATAAAAACGAAAAAGTCATAAGAGAACACAAGTTGGGAATTTTTGCTTACAAAATGGCCGCGCAGTCGAAGTGAGACAAAGCTATCCTTCTTTAACATCGATTCCGATAGTAATAAAGAGTTCGTATAGTTCAAAGTTATTAATAATGAATCGATTAGATGGGACAAAGTCAGCAACACTTGAATGCATTTTTTTATATTGACGAAAGCAGGAAATATTGGCTGACCCCTCTCACATGTGACGAAGGTAGACTCGTTCATCGGTACCAAATAAACAATGAATTTACCGACGTTTCAAATTCGATTTTCAGAAAGGATATTTGTTAAAATATTTATCTGTGATGAAACATTAATTACATCCTGAATCAGATAAATTAATATGCCGAAATTTGCGGCAAGATGATATGAAAGACAGAAAAAACACGTAGCAACAAAAAGTGTCGGCAAGCTTTGAAGTTACCTGATCATATTTTTACCTGAGAATCGCCGAGAATATTCAGTTTTGAGAGAGAAAAAATACATTGATTGGAATGTTTCTCTGTTTTGATGTGCAATAAGAAACGTTTACTTTTGTGATTTTATTGAGAAATTCTAGGTTTAAATCAAATCAATTAAAAAAAATTACCTTTTCTTACCTGTATTTTCACCTGCACACTTAACAACAGGTACAACATTGGAACAAATCATATAAACATAAACTAGAGATAACAACAAAGTATTTTCATATAACTTTTATTTACCTAATATAAATATTTTTCAAGTCATGATCATTTGAAATCAACACTCAATTGCATTAGATATTACATAATTAATTCAGCACTGAGGGCCATTGCTTTACAAATCAATGCAGCAGCCTAAGGGTTAAGTTATTTTCATTTGTACATAATTTACATTTGGTACACTATATGTACTCCCAAAATGTGCAGGTGTACCAAAATTTTGCAAATGTTGAGAAAAAATGGCCCACTAATTTCAAGTAATTTAACATATTTTAAACCTTGCTACCTAACATCCAAGATGTTTAGTTATTGAGTGTGTTGTAATTTATCTGTGTTTCAACTGACCAACTCCCGACACTGGCAAGATAAGGGTAAGGGATTATGAGTATACAACAGGTGTGAAAGAGTCCTAGCTGGAGATCCTCGAGCTGGCCTGCCTTAGAAATAAAGTCTTGTTATGAATGTGTTGTGTATTGGTGTTTTCTGAAGTCCAATGAGGTTATAGATGTCAGCAGTTTAATGCATCATTCAGTAAGTATTTGAGAGGAACAAAATTATAATTTGACATCAGAAAAATTCATCAAATGGCCCAATTAAAAGATATTATGCATGCAACATGGTTGGAGGAGGGTATACTTAGTTTGTTAAAATGAATGACCTTGACCCACTTTTAAGGTCACGGGTCAAATGTCTAAAAATCTTTAAGAACCTTTGAAAAGTTAAGTACTTTTGTAATGTCAGTTTTGCATTTCGTACACTTGTTATAAAACAAATAATTCTGGACTAGATGCTTTTCATTTGTTTAAGGCAGCCATCTTGGATTTTGACGATTAAATTTTGTAACCCTTATATCTAAGTACTGGAGGGATCCTTTGCAAATTTCGTAAGCATGTTCTGTTCGGTCCCTAGTTGTGTGTAGTTTAATTTTTGGACTGCTCCAGGGCAAATTATGGCCGTCCCGCCAGACGGCCATCCTGTATGTGACCGAAAATATATTATGGTTATTTTACAAGAAATACATAATGGATTAACATTCTGAATTCGCAACTGATCATAAAGAAAAAACTTTCAACTATTATTCATTTTCAAGGGAAATTCATAGAACTAAGATTAGATACATGAATGAAAAAAATCCAAATCCGATGAAAATACTGGTTTATTTTCCAAATTGAAAAGGTACAGGCCCCAATAATAAAGAAAAGATATGCAAGTGTTTAAGATATGAAAACAACATCTTCACGGTAACTAAAAGGCCTTGGATACCGATATTTGGCCTGTATGTAGCATGCTAGGATGAAGGGCTACCAAGTTGTTTTTTTTTCAAATTAATGACCTTGACCATTCATATAAGGTCACGGGTTGAATGAGTTGGAATTTAACAAGCAACTTCTCAATTAATTGCAGAAAGGCCTGGGCTACTGGTATTTTAGCAAATAGCATGCTCAGATGAAGGGCCACCATGTTGGTTCAAATAAATGACCTTGACCCTCTTTTAAGGTCACAGGGGTCCAATATGTTGCTTGCTTTGAACAATGACAACAAAATTATAAACAGTATAACTTGTCTAATCTAAATCCCTGTCTATTCTGGCCTTACAGTTCGGTCCCAATATTTACCTCTGAGCTCATATCCAACCTCTTCAACCCGGATACCTTTGTAAACCGACCAAAATTATTGGCACCAATGACATCCGGTTTAGACGAGTAATACTGTAGATATTTATAGTCTGGTGACCATTCAGGCTCATGGGCCTCTTAAATAAAATTATCTTTTGGTGACATGCCAATTATTGTATTTCACGTGTTGGTTTCCTCATCACATCTTGATGAGATACCCGTAAAGTACCTATAACATTACTCGGGTTACAGCTATGACCCTTGAGCCTTTTATGCAGAAGTATACAACATTCCTTGTTACACCATCAAGACATTCTGATAAGTTTGTTGGATTTCTGTAAAATTTCAAAAAACTAATTTTTACATTTTGAATCTGGTGACTAGTGGTGTTTATAATTGAAATTGTCGTTGTAGTACCAGAGGAAGAAGATGGAGAGAAAAGTGCAGATGAACAGTTTGAGAAAGGAGATATGGAAGGTAATGTATTGAGTAGCTTGTCCTTGGAATTGCTTTTGTGGAATGTTGTATCTTTTGGTAGTCGGTTTTAATGTTGTATTTACTAGAATTATATATTATTGCCTACTTAGTTTGGCTTGGGCATGGCACGTCTTGTATCAAATGTATGTATGATCTAGTAAATGTGTTGGGTGTTTTACTTTAAGCAGTAAATGATTGCGTTACCAGTCTGGATTCTACATGTGACTACATAATGTACAACTATAAATGGTGAATAGTGGGTCCGTTTCTTCTTCAGCCTCTCGCGTTCTATTCAGCAGTGTTGTACACTCCCACATTTTATATTGGCTACACTGAACAACAGGAATAGCCTCAATACAAAGTAAAATAGGTTTGTTTTAGGTCTTAGCCATACTTGCTATGAAGTATGATTCCTGCTCATTAAGAAAGATCAAAACCTGCATTGATCATACAAACTTTCAGCCTTAAAAGTTTGTGTTTATTAATTAATTTTCGGGGAGCAGATAGTTGCCACTTTGTTCGTCTGTCCGTCCTTGTCTGGTGCATAACTCTCCCTAAAAGGAAGCAGTGATTATGAAACTTAATGTGTACATAGTTTACACCAAGACAATGTGCAGTGTGCTTAATTCGATGCATGCAATCCCTTGCTAACTTGTATAGTTATTGCCCTTTATTAAATATTTCATATCTGGAGCATTTAACTTTGTAAACAGTAAAGACTGAATCATGAAATTTGGTGTGTACATGGGTTACACAAAGGTGATGTGCAGTGTATTACATTTAAGGCCACAATTTCAACCATCATCAGATTTGGTTGAACTTTTCTTGATAAAGCAAATTATCAGGTATGATTTTTAACCGATTGCTCGTCACTAGCGGACAGCCTTCTTGAAATTTGAAATTAAAATTTGTTATTGCTTTTTTCTGAGAAATGCTGAAAAGATTATCAAATTTCATACAACTAGAATTAAATACATGTAAGAGAATAGTCGGGTAAAGATCCAACTTTTTAAGAACAAATGAAGGCTGTCTATGGTGGGCGCCAAGATCGCTCTGGAATCGCGTAGTGGGGTCCTTTCTGATAATTCAATGTTCTAGTGATAACAAGCTGTACGACATGTAATTTATCAATGGCAAACCTCTTACTTACAAAGTTATTGCCTATATGGAAATTGTGTCCAGTGGGTGCCATGTCTGAATGGTAAACACTGATGCCCATCTCTTTTAGTTGAGGACCGTTACAGACTTCGGGCAGAAGTTGTTGAAGCAATGTCTGAGCAAGAACTTGCTGCTGAAAAAAAAGATCAGGAAAAGGATGGAGTGAAGGACGAACAAAAAGAAGAGAAAGATGCAGAGAAAAAAGATGTTAAGGCTGAAGATAAAGACAAGAAAAATGATGAGAAAGAGGAGAAAACAGAGGTAGAAATGAAGGAGGAAAAGGAACAATCTATGGAAACGGATGTTGCAGTTACGAAGGACGAGGTATCTACAGATAATAAAGAAACAAAAAAAGAGGAAACAAAAAAAAAGGTGGAGGATGACAAGGATGACAAAGAGAAAGATAAGGACAAAAAGAAAGATGAGGATAAAGAGAAAGATGAAGATAAAGAGAAAAATGAAGACAAATCGACCAAGAAAGAAGAGGAAGACACGAAAGACAAGGACGACAATAAATTGGCTAAACAACAAGGAGAGGAGACAAAGGACGGAAAACTGAAAGATGGAAAGCTTGAAAAGAAGGAGGAAAAAATTAAAGGTTTATTATGTTTAGAGAGTTTGGGCACATGTTGGAGCATTAGAATTGGCAGTTTTTTTCCCCACTGCATGACATCACTTAGAACTGGCAGTTTTCTTCCCCACTGCATGACAACACTTAGAACTAGCAGTTTTCTTCCCCACTGCATGACAACATTTAGAACTGGCAGTTTTCTTCTCCACTGCATGACAACACTTAGAACTAGCAGTTTTCTTCCCCACTGCATGACAACACTTAGAACTAGCAGTTTTCTTCTCCACTGCATGACAACAGTTAGAACTGGCAGTTTTCTTCTCCACTGCATGACAACAGTTTACAGGCATGTCCTTTATTAACATGAAATATTTTGACGCCAAGACCTTTCAAGGTCTTCAGCTTTATTCTATCGCTTCTAAGGTCACCTGAGACAGTCTTGTGTGACCCATTCTAATTGCCTTTGTCTGTTAAAATTGTCATGCTTCATCCAGTGGTAAGCAATTTACAATTTTGACTACTCAATAAACCCTGAATCAATTTGAATGAAATTTGGCAGGAAGGTTTCTTTGCCAAAGACTCTAAAAGTGTGAATTGTATGGTTCTAAGTCCTTTTAGGCCTGATGGAGTGGTCAAATTGACAAAAATTAAAAAAAAAAAAAAATGTTTAGGCCTAGATAAGCTGGAATCAATTACTTTAAATAGATAGAAGGGTCTTGAGGTGTCGAATTTGTGCATTTCATGCTCTCTGGACATAACATTCTCCATGGGGGGAGTGTGAATTTTACTAAGTTTATATAGGAAAATGACTCTTAGATATATCTTATTCATTTTCAGTTTGACAGACTTAATTCGAAATTGGTGGGAATTATAAATAGGAAATGACAGTTTGATGATAGGAAAATGTTGACCCTGGCTAACTCCCGGAGGTGTAGGGAGCATCAAATTTGTTAAAATTTCAAAAACATCTTCTTCAAACCAAGATATGCTGGAATGAAATCTTCTTAGATTGAAGGGTCTTCAGGTGCTTTATCAAACATTGTGAATTGTTACGCCCCACAGACTTCACTAATGAACATTTTATTGTGTTGTAAAGCAAAAGTCCAGGCCACAGGGTCAAGGAAGTCAAGGTCTTTGGTTCAAAGGTCAAGAGAAACTTCTGTAACTATGAAGTGAAAGTCAATTAATTGATCAAAGTCACTGGGTTGGACTGTTGGATCCATGGCTCGAGGATTGATGATTTTGGGATCAGTTGTTTTAACTCTTTGCCCAGGACTGGCAGGAGTTCCCACCAGGGCTGCCACTGCCTGCAGGAATTTCTGGCGGCTGGTATAATAAGCACATTACATCACTATACACTATTCCACAGCCTCATTACTGGTAATAGCATAATGATTAATGCTTTTCAATCAAAATTTTACTGATATGTATGTTTTAGCAGGAAATATCAGTGGACCACATTTTGTCCATTTTACCAGTGGTATGATATAAATTGAAACGGTAGTTTTCTGAGAGTATTTTTACCAGTGGTATGATATAAATTGGAACGGTAGTTTTCTGAGAGTATTTTTTACCAGTGGTATGATATAAATTGAAACGGTAGTCTTCTGACAGTATTTTTACCAGTGGTATGATATAAATTGAAATGGTAGTCTTCTGAGAGTATTTTTAACTGAAATATTTTGGAGATGACATCAATAGTGCCTTGATATTCAAATTCAGAAAAAGAAAATATATCGTAATTTGAAAAATGTTTAGGGTTTTTCAAAATATTGCCAGCATGTCGGAGTCAAGGGAGATAACTCTATTGGCCCATCAGGTAGAGTAATTCAAACATTTTACCTTGAATTAACAAAGTTTTACCAAATTAATCCTGTTTTACTTATAAAGATCCTTGCATGTCGGCATGTTCTTTGGAAATATAATCCTTTATTACATAGCTCACATTTGATAAGATCTTTAGCTAACCTGGCCCATAGCTAGTGCATTGTCTGTCTGATTTTCCTTTAAACAACTTATTCTGAAATAACGAAGGGCCTGGAGACATGCTATTTTGCTGGTAGTTTCCTTGGAAAGAGACAAAGTTTGCGAAAATAAATCACTTTGACCCACTTTCAAGGTCTCGGGTCAAATGCATCAAACTTCTGAAATGTCGAAAGGCTTGGACTCTGTTTGGCTGGTAGCTTCATCATCAGGAGCCGAATAAAGTTTGCATAAATAAACCGCATTGACCTACTTTCAAGGTCATAGGGTTCAAATATTGCAAAAATTTTGAATGCCTCTTCTGAAATACCAAAAGGCCTAGAGACATGTTATTAGACTGGAAGCCTTTTTGGCAAAAGTCATTTTTTAGTCAAAACTACCTTGAGATACTTCAAATAATGCATGGGTCAAACATGTTTAGATTAAAATAATCAAACCAAACCAATGTTTAAAATGTGTATTCTTTTTAAAAAATAACTCGATCATAGGTTTTAGATCACTTTAAAGTTACAATTAGAGATCAATACCAGGGGAGTGATGCAGGCCCATTGGGGCTCTTGTTTGCATGAGCATTGCGGTAAGAACAAGGAGAAAAGAAAACATTGTGAAAACCTATTTTCGAATTTTGAACTGTAAAAAATGGTTGATATGCAAATATGCTTGAAAATTTCCTGCACATTTAGAAATTCAAAATTCAATAATTGTTGGCATCAATGCAAATATAGAATATCAACTTGATTTGGTTTTAATTCTTTTCCATTCGTAGTGATATCAGAAAGACTTTGTGTTTGGATGATTCAGTCAGGACGTCATGTTGATATTTTGGTTGAAGGTGAATCTAGTTCTACAAAGAACAGTACAGAGGATGAGGAGGAAGAAGCTGAGGATGGCACAGAGGAAGAAGAGGGAACGGAGGAAGACGAGAGCGAGGCAATAGACACGGCAGAGGAATTATCGCAAGATGAAGGATCACAGGTAAATGTTGATGAGAGAACATGGTTAAGGTCAGCGTTTATGAGAGAAAGATGATGAGGTCAGCGTTGATCAGAGAAAGATGGTGAGGTCAGCGTTGATGAGAGAAAGATGATGAGGTCAGCGTTGATGAGAGAAAGATGATGTCAGCGTTGATGAGAGAAAGATGGTGAGGTCAGCGTTGATGAGAGAAAGATGGTGAGGTCAGCGTTGATGAGAGAAAGATGGTGAGGTCAGCGTTTATGAGAGAAAGATGATGAGGTCAGCGTTGATCAGAGAAAGATGGTGAGGTCAGCGTTGATGAGAGAAAGATGGTGAGGTCAGCGTTGATGAGAGAAAGATGGTGAGGTCAGCGTTTATGAGAGAAAGATGATGAGGTCAGCGTTGATCAGAGAAAGATGGTGAGGTCAGCGTTGATCAGAGAAAGATGGTGAGGTCAGCGTTGATGAGAGAAAGATGGTGAGGTCAGCGTTGATCGGAGAAAGATGGTGAGGTCAGCGTTGATCAGAGAAATATGGTGAGGTCAGCGTTGATATGTAATTGCTGAGCATAAAGAAACGATCACAAATATGTTTTTAGATTTGCCTCTCGGGGTCTGCCAGGCCCTTGCAGGCTTAACTATTGAGTCATAACTTTTAAACGGTTGAGATCCCCATCCCAAAACTATATATACAATTGCTGGGCATAAATAGACAATCACAATCATATTAGATTTGATCTCGGGTCTGCCACGCCCTTGCAGATTTGACTCCGGAGTCGTATCTTTTTAAATGATTGAAATCTCCGCCCCAAAATTATATATACCATTACTGGACATAAAGAGACGAACACAATCGTGATATTAGCATTGATGTTGGTCTGGCATATCCATAGTTTCTCGATCAGTTGAACTCAAAAACGTGTGATACCAACCAATTAACCAAACTTTTGATACTGATTAAACGCTTCAACTATTGGTCTTTTGGTCTGTCCCTGTATATGGGATCTTTTTAGAAAATATTCTACCATGATTACCTATAGCTAGCTAGATATAGATACCAATGTATCCAGGGTTAGCAATACAGGCCCTCTGGACCTCTTGTTTAGGATAAACATCAGTTTGTAATTGTGTGTAACAAATAGAATTGATATTTGAAGGAAAATGCGGATGATGTATCAAATCTACAACTGGCTTGGGAAATGCTGGAGCTGGCCAAAGTTATATATTTAAAGTAAGTTTTTATCGAATTTTGTAGAATATAGACGTCATTGCTGTGTTTTTCATTTGTGTCTGTAGAATAGAATAATTACATCCAATGTAAGGAGGTTGAGCATGGGCATTGTGATGTTTGTCATGTTACAAAAACATTTATAATACAGGATGACATAAACACCTGTTATTGCTGGTATTCCACTTTATATTAAAGGCCCAATATACGTAACTTCAGGGAAATTTTCGTGATTCTGAAAAATTCTAAAAAAAAATCCATTTGATAACCCTGCAAAAATAAGCCTAAAACGAAGTAAACATGAGCGTTAACTATAACAAAAATTCTTGATAGAAAAATCCAAAGAATTGAAAATAATTCAAGTGGGGCCCACTTCAATAACAAACCGAAGGTAGAAAACGGTTCGAAATGGACGCGTGTTTACAAATAGCGTGTTTCAACAGCTGCTGTACCGGTAACCGCGAAAGAATTCATCTTGAATATTGCTGATATCAGTTAATCTTAACTAAATCTATAAATATAATAAGTTATTAGGCTTGATTTTCGCTTCAAGTTTTGCCGAAAGTTACGTATATTGGGCCTTTAAAGGTTTACAATCCTTATTTATATTTTGATAAAATTTAAAATGATTTAAATTTCCATTCTTCAGGGACGAGGACAAAGAGGCCAAATTGAAGGCAGCTGATGCATACCTAAAGCTGGGAGAAGTTAGTCTAGAAACAGGTATACATACCTAAAGCTGGGAGAAATTAGTCTAGAAACAGGTATACATACCTAAAACTGGGAGAAGTTAGTCTAGAAACAGGTATACATACCTAACACTGGGAGGAGCTAGTTTAGAAACAGGTATACATACCTAAAGCTGGGAGAAGTTAGTCTAGAAACAGGTATACATACCTAACACTGGGAGGAGCTAGTCTAGAAACAGGTATACATACCTAAAGCTGGGAGAAGTTAGTCTAGAAACAGGTATACATACCTAAAGCTGGGAGAAGTTAGTCTAGAAACAGGTATACAGGTACATACCTAAAGCTGGGAGAAGTTAGTCTAGAAACAGGTATACATACCTAAAGCTGGGAGAAGTTAGTCTAGAAACAGGTATACAGGTACATACCTAAAGCTGGGAGAAGTTAGTCTAGAAATAGGTATACATACCTAAAGCTGGGAGAAGTTAGTCTAGAAACAGGTATACATACCTAAAGCTGGGAGAAATTAGTCTAGAAACAGGTATACATACCTAAAGCTGGGAGAAGTTAGTCTAGAAACAGGTATACAGGTACATACCTAAAGCTGGGAGAAGTTAGTCTAGAAACAGGTATACATACCTAAAACTGGGAGAGGTTAGTCTAGAAACAGGTATACATACCTAAAGCTGGGAGAAGTTAGTCTAGAAACAGGTATACATACCTAAAGCTGGGGAGAATTAGTCTAGAAACAGGTATACATACCTAAAACTGGGAGAAGTTAGTCTAGAAACAGGTATACATACCTAACACTGGGAGGAGCTAGTTTAGAAACAGGTATACATACCTAACACTGGGAGGAGCTAGTTTAGAAACAGGTATACATACCTAAAGCTGGGAGAAGTTAGTCTAGAAACAGGTATACATAATACATACCTAAAACTGGGAGAGGTTAGTCTAGAAACAGGTATACATAATACATACCTAAAGCTGGGAGAAGTTAGTCTAGAAACAGGTATACATACCTAAAGCTGGGAGAAATTAGTCTAGAAACAGGTATACATACCTAAAGCTGGGAGAAATTAGTCTAGAAACAGGTATACAGGTACATACCTAAAGCTGGGAGAAGTTAGTCTAGAAACAGGTATACATACCTAAAACTGGGAGAGGTTAGTCTAGAAACAGGTATACATACCTAAAGCTGGGAGAAGTTAGTCTAGAAACAGGTATACATACCTTAAACTGGGAGAGGTTAGTCTAGAAACAGGTATACATACCTAAAGCTGGGAGAAGTTAGTCTAGAAACAGGTATACATACCTAAAGCTGGGAGAAATTAGTCTAGAAACAGGTATACATACCTAAAGCTGGGAGAAGTTAGTCTAGAAACAGGTATACATACCTAAAGCTGGGAGAAATTAGTCTAGAAACAGGTATACATACCTAAAGCTGGGAGAAGTTAGTCTAGAAACAGGTATACAGGTACATACCTAAAGCTGGGAGAAGTTAGTCTAGAAACAGGTATACATACCTAAAACTGGGAGAGGTTAGTCTAGAAACAGGTATACATACCTAAAGCTGGGAGAAGTTAGTCTAGAAACAGGTATACATACCTAAAGCTGGGGAGAATTAGTCTAGAAACAGGTATACATACCTAACACTGGGAGGAGCTAGTTTAGAAACAGGTATACATACCTAACACTGGGAGGAGCTAGTTTAGAAACAGGTATACATACCTAAAGCTGGGAGAAGTTAGTCTAGAAACAGGTATACATAATACATACCTAAAACTGGGAGAGGTTAGTCTAGAAACAGGTATACATACCTAAAGCTGGGAGAAGTTAGTCTAGAAACAGGTATACATACCTAAAGCTGGGAGAAATTAGTCTAGAAACAGGTATACAGGTACATACCTAAAGCTGGGAGAAGTTAGTCTAGAAACAGGTATACATACCTAAAGCTGGGAGAAGTTAGTCTAGAAACAGGTATACATACCTAAAGCTGGGAGAAATTAGTCTAGAAACAGGTATACATACCTAAAGCTGGGAGAAGTTAGTCTAGAAACAGGTATACAGGTACATACCTAAAGCTGGGAGAAGTTAGTCTAGAAACAGGTATACATACCTAAAGCTGGGAGAAGTTAGTCTAGAAACAGGTATACATACCTAAAGCTGGGAGAAATTAGTCTAGAAACAGGTATACATACCTAAAGCTGGGAGAAGTTAGTCTAGAAACAGGTATACAGGTACATACCTAAAGCTGGGAGAAGTTAGTCTAGAAACAGGTATACATACCTAAAGCTGGGAGAAGTTAATCTAGAAACAGGTATACATACCTAAAGCTGGGAGAATTAGTCTAGAAACAGGTATACATACCTAAACTGGGAGAAGTTAGTCTAGAAACAGGTTTACATACCTAACACTGGGAGGAGCTAGTTTAGAAACAGGTATACATACCTAAAGCTGGGAGAAGTTAGTCTAGAAACAGGTATACATACCTAAAACTGTGATAAGTTAGTCTAGAAACAGGTATACATACCTAACACTGGGAGGAGCTAGTCTAGAAACAGGTATACATACCTAAAGCTGGGAGAAGTTAGTCTAGAAACAGGTATACATACCTAAAGCTGGGAGAAGTTAGTCTACAAACAGGTATACATACCTAAAGCTGGGAGAAGTTAGTCTACAAACAGGTATACACAGTATTGTTGAGGTTATCATAAAAATATACCACTAGAAAATGTAAAATAAATTTAGAAATAATTCCATGACAACAACTCTTTTATTTGATATTTTTACCACAGATTCTGTGTATCCTTTTATTGTAACTAATCCATACTTGTTGTAATGTTTTGTTTTCAGAGCAATATCCACAATCCGTATTGGATTTCACAGAGTGCCTAAATATTCAAAAGTCTGTATTGGAGCCCGAAGATCGATCACTGGCAGAAACGTATCCTTAAACTGTATATCATAATATTTGTAAACATTTCATTGTTATTCTCGGCTCAAATAATTTGGGTTTGTCGCTGTCTGTCTGTCCGTCCCTCTGTCTGTCACCCTTTGTTTCCAAGCAATAATGACAGATATTATCCGATTTTCTTGAAACTTGGTTACAAGGTAAAATGCCTAAAGGGCTTTGACCAAGTTGGATTGCCTAATGACATATTTTCCGAAAACTATGCTGAAATGTGGCACCACAAAAACTGTATTCAGCTTGAACAGTAATAAAGTAGATATTTATCTCAATGATGCTCCCTTGAAAACAGTGCCTGGTCCTCGACTTCCTTTTAAGGAAAATGTGGAAAAGCTCCGCTCATTGTCTTGGCTGAAGTAGCTCTACAAAAACAAAGGATTAACTCGGAAGTAGCTCTACAAAAATGAAGGATTGACTCTCTGAAGTAGCTCTACAAAAATGAAGGATTGACTCTCTGAAGTAGCTCTACAAAAACAAAGGATTAACTCGGAAGTAGCTCTACAAAAATGAAGGATTGACTCTGAAGAAGCTCTACAAAAACGAAGGATTGACTCGGAAGTAACTCTACAAAAATGAAGGATGTCAATGGGTTATAAAACAGTAATTTGGTCTACATCTAAGGTTAACGTTGAGGTCAGAGGTCAAATTCATTTATTGAGCCATAGCTATGTGTTCAGACTCCACTGGAATGGCTCAATGAAATGCTTGGATATACAACATTCTCATTTTACGTTAACGGGAGGTGTTTTCAGAGGACTTTAGATATATTTTCGAGTCCCTGCAGGTTAAGCAGGCCACATTGAACTCTGCCTGTAATAGAGTTATCACCCACAGACTCGGGTGCTTGGTAATTTTGAAAACATAATTTCTATTTCAAATGTTCAATTTATTTTCTTTTTTTCACTTTCCTCATCAAAGCATAATGGATGTCCTCTGAAGCCTTTCGGTAAAAATACTCTCAGAAGTCTATAACATTTCAATATATATCATCCACTGGAAAAATGGATGAAAATGTTGTCCGCTAAACATCCCAATTAATATTGGTAAACTTCTGATTGTAAAACAGGGAGAACCATGCTGTTGAAAGCATGACTGCCATCTTTGTTATTAACCGAAAAGGGGGCAAAAGAATTGTGGGCACGGTGATTTATTGTGTTTTTAATAAGAAAACAAAAGTACTTTTGATACAGTAGTCGGGGCAGCAGCAGGCAGAGAGTTGATGATGGAAGATGACAGTAGAGTGTGTTGGAAACCACTATTTTATCCATACCTTTGTGTTTTTCACTTGTTATTAATTAAATGACAGTTTTATGTATTCCTTGATATGACACAGACATTATCAGCTGGGACTTGCATACTGCTTCAACAAACAGTATGACGAGTCCTTGGACAGTTACCGGGCAGCAGTCAAAGTGATGGAAAGCAAAATAGGTAGGCAGAGGAATCACAAAACTGAAAGGACATGGGGCTGAAGGATTCATCGGAGGGGTGAAAATGCTGGAAAGACATTTAACAAAACTGGGGAAGTGGGAAGGGACAGTTATAGAGAGTTACCGATCAAATTGAAGTGAAATACAGGGGTGAGAATTAACAAAATGTAGGGAAATGTAAGCGGGTGAAAAAAGGAAAGCATGGAGGGTGATTTACAACTTAATTAGAAAACACAGGAAAGCGCTTTACTGAAAGGAAGCATTACTGGTATCATCTTGGTGCAGTTTGGCTTTGAAAAGTGATTTGAAAAGTATTGCGTTTGATGCGAATAGCTAGGCTAAAGGTATTGCTTTTCCGGCGGCGACCTCAACTGCGTACACATTTTCGTTAAAAGTCCACTTCTCACAGTGTTATAATCATCCATTAAATTGAAACTTGGTCACATGAATCAAACTCATTCTTAATACCTAACCTCAATTTAAAAGAAACCGTGCTACAGGTTTTGGTATTTTGGGGCAAAAACATGAGAATTTGCTTTGAAGTCCACTATCTATAGTGATATTAATGTGTGATTAAATTGAATCTTGGGCAAGTTACTGATACCATTTTGCTGTATGTATTTTGTCATACTATTATATTCTGTCTGAACATTATTGACAAGCTAAGAAAGGTGAGACATATATATAATTATGCATAATTCTTGTTAAATGAGGCTATTATAAGAAGTCGGGTATTGTGTAGACATTCAGCTTTAGTTCTAGTTGAGCTTATTGTGATTTTGTAAAAAGTTTCACTTGTTTCACAGAAACGCTACAGAAGCGGCTAGAGGAGGACAACTTCCCACCTGCAAAAGGTGAGAATTTCCTAGAAAATAATGTAAATGTGATAATGCCTGAAAGTTGATGGCCAGCAGTAAAGAGCACTAGCTAGTGAAATTTAAACTTTATCAAGTTAAGTTTTTAGCTCATCTGCCTTGAGTGATGTCATAGTGCGGCATCCTGCGTCAAGATGTTAATTCTTTTTATGCCCCGCCAGGAAGTGATGTGGGGCATTAAGTGTTACCCTTGTCTGTTCGTCCCGGGAAGTTTCTGCGTTTTTAGGTTGAGTTTTGGCCCAAGTACTAGGTGAGCGATTCCAACTCGTTTGTCCTTTTCCAACACTGTATATTGTGGTGCAGCAAAGACTTCATAGATACTGGAACATGGCGATGAAAGCCGTATATTGATGTACCGTCAAATAAATATGTGTTCATTTACAACCACAGATGGAAGCTTTGATGACCCAAAGAAAATTACAGAACAAGAAATTAATGACATGAAAGAAATTTTACCAGACATACGAGGCAAGGTAAGTGTATGGTATTGTTTCTGTTATACACACCAGGCAAGGTAAGTGTATGGTATTGCTTATGTTATACATACGAGGCAAGGTAAGTGTATGGTATTGTTTCTGTTATACACACCAGGCAAGGTAAGTGTATGGTATTGCTTATGTTATACATACGAGGCAAGGTAAGTGTATGGTATTGCTTATGTTATACATACGAGGCAAGGTAAGTGTATGGTATTGTTTCTCTTATACACACCAGGCAAGGTAAGTGTATGGTATTGCTTATGTTATACATACGAGGCAAGGTACGTGTATGGTATTGTTTCTGTTATACATATCAGGCAAGGTAAGTGTATGGTATTGTTTCTGTTATACATACGAGGCAAGGTACGTGTATGGTATTGTTTCTGTTATACATACGTGGCAAGGTAAGTGTATGGTATTGTTTCTGTTATACATACGAGGCAAGGTAAGTGTATGGTATTGTTTCTGTTATACATACCAGGCAAGGTAAGTGTATGGTATTGTTTCTGTTATACATACCAGGCAAGGTACGTGTATGGTATTGTTTCTGTTATACATACGAAGCAAGTTAAGTGTATGGTATTGTTTCTGTTATACATACCAGGCAAGGTACGTGTATGGTATTGTTTCTGTTATACATACCAGGCAAGGTAAGTGTATGGTATTGTTTCTGTTATACATACCAGGCAAGGTAAGTGTATGGTATTGTTTCTGTTATACATACGTGGCAAGGTAAGTGTATGGTATTGTTTCTGTTATACATACGAGGCAAGGTAAGTGTATGGTATTGTTTCTGTTATACATACCAGGCAAGGTAAGTGTATGGTATTGTTTCTGTTATACATACCAGGCAAGGTACATGTATGGTATTGTTTCTGTTATACATACGAAGCAAGTTAATAAAAACTAACAAATCAATTTTTTTTAATGAAATAATGTTATCTATAGATTAAAACATCTTCATGTGTACATTAATTAAATAGCGGACTTTTAGTTATGGAGATTGGAAATGCACTAGGTTTAGTGGAAAAACATGTCTCTCTTAATGTCGCATACCTGTAAATATCAGTATTTGTCTTGACAAATGCAACATGATATCAAGAGGAATTCATTGTAATACATGTTTTCTCGTTCAGGTAGAGGAGGTGATTGAGGAACGAAGACAAGTTGAGGAGTTTAAGAAAATGGCTAAAGAGGGCATGACTTTGGTAAGCGTATCCACAAAAAAATTTTCATTTCCTCTCAACCACCAATGGCTACACTTTTAGGTCAAGGTCACCTGATGGCTACACTTTTTAGTTTAGGTCACAGGCCAAGATATGCTGGAATCAAATACTCTTCATAAAAGGAAAGGTCTTGAGGTGCTTTGTCAAAAATTGTGAATTTTACAAAAAATAAAAAAAATAACCCCAAAAATGATTTTTAATTGAAATAGTGTTATCTATATATTGAAACATCTCCATATGTATATTGAATATCTTACTTTTAGTTTTGGAGATTTGAAATGCACTAGATTTACTGGAAAAACATGATTCTTTTAATATCACATTCCTATTAATATCATGTTTTTGTCTGACAAATGCAACATGATATAAAGAGGAGTGTACTGTATTCAAATCACCCGGCCCCCATGGTCTGTCCATCGTCAAGCATTATTGCTATCGTTAATTTTTCAAAGCTCTTCCCAGACTGTGCATGGGTCATTTTCGGATAGATCTGATAAACAATATGGCTGACAGGTGGCCATCTTGAATTTGGTAGCAATATTTTAGTGTCGCCATTTCTTGAAGTACTGGATGGATCTTTCTCAAATTTCATATTTAGGTTTCCCTTGGTGCTTAGTGTTGGCCTTTCGATTTCGGGTCAGTAAGTGTTGCCCATGTCTGTCCCGTCCCATCTCGTGGTAATGTAACCACCTTAATTAAATAACAGCTGATGTGATTGTCATCAAACTTCGAATATATAATAAGTGTGATGTCATATTGTGAACCTTAATTTTTTTTTTCCGGATCAAACATCTAAGATGGTCGCAGCAGCATCTGATTGGCCAAAAACATATCATGTAACAAATTTTAATCTACTTTACGGATTATGATGAAACTTCATCTACTTTACAGTTTATGATAAAATTTCATCTACTTTACCGATTATGATGAAACTTCATCTACTTTACAGTTTATGATGAAACTTCATCTACTTTACAGTTTATGATAAAACTTCATCTACTTTACCGATTATGATAAAACTTCATCTACTTTACGGATTATGATAAAACTTGGTTGGAGGGATGGTGATGGCACTCATTATAAACAAAAAAGTATGGCATTATGATTAAAGATGACTGCCAAATACAGGCTTCTGGTTAGTCGAAATTTAAATATTGTCCGATTTAAATGAAATTTGCTATGTGTATATAATCTGGCAATACGAAAGCAATGTCATTATTCATTTTGTGGAAATTTTGTGGATGCATGAATATATTGACTTTTACAGAACTCCTCAAGTTGTTTATCTCGACTGCACAAGTAAACAGAGTTGGGATGGTTTTACTATGTATTTTAGGTTTTTGTATCTGGATGATTTTCTGTAATAGTATACCGATGTATGCATTTATATTTGACGCTGTATCATCACTAGTCTGAAGGTTGTATTGCTCTGTTTAGTAACGCCAGTTCAGCATCCTTTGTTAGTTCCTCTTGCCATTTAGCTCTTTGAATGTATGTCACGGTCTGTAATGCATGTCACGGTCTGTAATGTACGTCACGGTCTGTAATGTATGTCACGGTCTGTAATGTACGTCACGGTCTGTAATGTACGTCACGGTCTGTAATGTACGTCACGGTCTGTAATGTACGTCACGGTCTGTAATGTATGTCACGGTCTGTAATGTATGTCACGGTCTGTAATGCATGTCACGGTCTGTAATGTACGTCACAGTCTGTAATGTACGTCACGGTCTGTAATGTACGTCACGGTCTGTAATGTACGTCACTGTCTATAATGTATGTCGCGGTCTGTAATGTATGTCACGGTCTGTAATGTATGTCACGGTCTGAAATGTACGTCACGGTCTGTAATGTACGTCACGGTCTGTAATGTACGTCACAGTCTGTAATGTATGTCACGGTCTGAAATGTACGTCACGGTCTGTAATGTACGTCACGGTCTGTAATGTACGTCACTGTCTATAATGTACGTCACGGTCTGTAATGTATGTCACGGTCTGTAATGTATGTCACGGTCTGAAATGTACGTCACGGTCTGTAATGTACGTCACAGTCTGTAATGTACGTCACAGTCTGTAATGTATGTCACGGTCTGTAATGTACGTCACGGTCTGTAATGTACGTCACTGTCTATAATGTACGTCACGGTCTGTAATGTACGTCACGGTCTGTAATGTATGTCACGGTCTGTAATGTACGTCACGGTCTGTAATGTACGTCACGGTCTGTAATGTATGTCACAGTCTGTAATGTATGTCACGGTCTGTAATGTATGTCACGGTCTGTAATGTACGTCACGGTCTGTAATGTATGTCACGGTCTGTAATGTATGTCACGGTCTGTAATGTATGTCACGGTCTGTAATGTACGTCACGGTCTGTAATGTATGTCACGGTCTGTAATGTACGTCACGGTCTGTAATGTACGTCACGGTCTGTAATGTACGTCACAGGTCTCTTATGTATGTCACGGTCTGTAATGTATGTCACGGTCTATAATGTATGTCACGGTCTGTAATGTACGTCACAGGTCTCTTATGTATGTCACGGTCTATAATGTATGTCACGGTCTGTAATGTACGTCACGGTCTGTAATGTACGTCACGGTCTGTAATGTACGTCACAGGTCTCTTATGTATGTCACGGTCTGTAATGTACGTCACTGTCTATAATGTACGTCACGGTCTGTAATGTACGTCACGGTCTGTAATGTACGTCACGGTCTGTAATGTACGTCACGGTCTGTAATGTACGTCACGGTCTGTAATGTACGTCACGGTCTGTAATGTACGTCACGGTCTGTAATGTATGTCACGGTCTGTAATGTATGTATGTACTATTTTCTAACAGCTCTTATTTTAATCAACAGATCACTGAAAGTTTAGGACTGCAGAAACCTGAGGAAAAAGCCAAAGATGTAAGTACGGAGATTTTGACCTTCAGTACTAAGTACTATCCTACAAGGTCATGTGAGCATGGTGGCATGTTCTGGCTGATCCCCCAACTTTGTGAGTATCTCAAAACAAGGGGCAAAAGGCAGGAAATTATCACCATGAAATTATCTTTGTATCCATGTACGGTTGACATAGAAACGACCACACAAACATGCGTAGAGTATCAATATTTGATGTTTGTTTCAAGAGAAAACGAATCTCAACATGGTTGTTGTTCCTTGGATAGGTAACAGTTTGGCTGTCTAGCACACGCTCAAGACTTGTGCTCGACAGCCAAACTCTTCTTTTTGGTAGAGATTTCCCTCGCACCCTTGCAAGATCAGGTTTGTTTTCAAAGATACTTGTATTGCAACCTCACAAATTAACAGATGAAATGTTGGTTATTGGCCATGTTGATTTGAGCAACTGATCAACCATATTTTTCTTGTATAATCATAATTTTGTTTTATTAGCTCAAGGGTGGTTCAGGATTAACTGGAGGTTCTCGGGTGACCCCTGAAAACCGATAGGGCTGAAGGTTGCAGGATTAGCACAAGGTCTCTCTCAACTCCTAAACACTGATAGGGCTGAAGGTTCCAGGATTAGCACAAGGTCTCTCTCCACTCCTAAACACTGATAGGGCTGAAGGTTGCAGGATTAGCACAAGGTTCTCTCTCCACTCCTAAACACTGATAGGGCTGAAGGTTCCAGGATTAGCACAAGGTTCTCTCTCCACTCCTAAACACTGATAGGGCTGAAGGTTCCAGGATTAGCACAAGGTTCTCTCTCCACTCCTAAACACTGATAGGGCTGAAGGTTCCAGGATTAGCACAAGGTTCTCTCTCTCCTCCTAAACACTGATAGGGCTGAAGGTTCCAGGATTAGCACAAGGTTCTCTCTCCACTCCTAAACACTGATAGGGCTGAAGGTTCCAGGATTAGCACAAGGTTCTCTCTCCACTCCTAAACACTGATAGGGCTGAAGGTTCCAGGATTAGCACAAGGTTCTCTCTCTCCTCCTAAACACTGATAGGGCTGAAGGTTCCAGGATTAGCACAAGGTTCTCTCTCCACTCCTAAACACTGATAGGGCTGAAGGTTCCAGGATTAGCACAAGGTTCTCTCTCCACTCCTAAACACTGATAGGGCTGAAGGTTCCAGGATTAGCACAAGGTTCTCTCTCTACTCCTAAACACTGATAGGGCTGAAGGTTCCAGGATTAGCACAAGGTTCTCTCTCCACTCCTAAACACTGATAGGGTTGAAGGTTCCAGGATTAGCACAAGGTCTCTCTCCACTCCTAAACACTGATAGGGCTGAAGGTTCCAGGATTAGCACAAGGTTCTCTCTCTACTCCTAAACACTGATAGGGCTGAAGGTTCCAGGATTAGCACAAGGTTCTCTCTCCACTCCTAAACACTGATAGGGTTGAAGGTTCCAGGATTAGCACAAGGTCTCTCTCCACTCTTAAACACTGATAGGGCTGAAGGTTCTTGTGCCACCCCTGAAAACTTGAAATAACTAATCTAAAACTGCCTCTTGACCAGCTTTGTAGTTTTACCTTTTGTTTTCCAGGAGCCAAAAAAACCAGCGACAGACATAAATCATCTAATTCGCAGAAAGGTAATTAAACTGTTACCAGGTAAACCATTCAATATAAATATCGGAAAGGTAATCAAATTGTTACCAGGTAAACCATTCAATGTAAATATCAGAAAGGTAATTAAATTGTTACCAGGTAAACCATTCAATATAAATATCAGAAAAGTAATTAAATTGTTTCCAGGTAAACCATACAAGATAAATATCTCGGAAAGGTAATTAAATTGTTAAGTAACTGTATAAGGTGTTTCTGTTGTAGAGGAAGCCAGATGATGAGGAAGAGCCAGTCGAAGCCAAGAAAACGCGCCAGGAGAATGGATCTGGTGATGCTCCACCCAAAGTGAACGGAGTCGAGGGAGAAAAAGATAGCATGGTAAGGATATCATCTCAAGGTCCTAATCATTGGATGTATCTTCAACTGTCACGATTTTTACCCTTGACACGGTTATGAAAAGTAAATTATATTTATTTACTAGTTGATGGAAAGTGACCTATTGATGAACTAAAATGATGTAATCCATCATGTAGGTAATGTTTAGTGTATAATCCATCATGTAGGTGTGGCTTAGTGTATAATCCATCATGTAGGTTTGGCTTAGTGTATAATCCATCATGTAGGTGTGGCTTAGTGTATAAGCCATCATGTAGGTGTGGCTTAGTGTATAAGCCATCATGTAGGTGTGGCTTAGTGTATAATCCATCATGTAGGTGTGGCTTTGTATAATCCATCATGTAGGTAATGCTATAATCTATCATTTTGATGTTAAAATCAATGCATCTTAACTTAAAATGTTAATGAAAATATTTGAATTCTGCTGTAAATAATCTTAATGGATTTAAAAAACATAAGAATTCTGATGTGAAGGTACATGGACTGGCAAGGTTTCAGTATAAAAGTTTGTTTAGTTTTGTATGGATTGGAAAATTGAAAGTTATGAATACTTAAAATATCTTAGCATGGTGTTAAAATTATTGTGATGATTTTTTTAAGGATGTGGATGCTAAGAAAGCGGAGAATGAGGCCCCAAAACCCACTGAAGCTGTGGCGTCGTGAGGAGTGGCGTGTTGGCAGCTATCTCGATATTTGTTGACTGGATTACAGGAACAGTGCTGCTTTACTGAGGACAATGGTGTAAAGGACTGGACCAACAGTCTGTTCTGTGAACAATCAAAAGAAATGTTGTGATCTGAACATAAATTTGACACTAGTGTTGCATTGAGCTATGTGCTGGTACTCGTGTGTGGGAGGGGTAGTACATTTCTGTCGACACATTTCATATTTCATCATCAGATTTATGCATGTAAATTTCACCCTGTGTATAAAGTCTCGTTTCATGTGATGCTACATATTCAAATATATTTGCAGCTGTCGTACTTCTGAAAAGAATATTGGCTGTATGATTTGGTATGACAAATGATTGTAGTGACATGGCATTTACACCATGGTTTATTTATAAGTTCATACATACAACTCATGTGCTGACTGATAAAAGTTTGAAATGAACAGTGTTTTGTTTGTCATCTGTACTCATGTCTTGTTAAATAGGTTGAGAAACCCCTCAACTTTCTGATGTGTTGCAATTGCCAGGTTTCAATATATGTCCGTTTGTCGTAAACTTTTGTTTGTCAAGAGATTTCCGACAGTTTTCAACCAATTTCTTTCAAACTTGTTAGGCTTAACTACCATAACGTGTGTTTTCCTGAATGACAATTTGATTCATTCACTAGAGTTATGGCCCTTTGGGACGCAATTTTGGGCATTATTTTGAAAACATCCAAATTTTTTCAATTCTTTCGATTTTTTTGTAAAGAGTTTCTTGTTAGTTACCGCTCAGGTTTACTTCGTTTTAGGCTTATTTTTGCATAGTTATCAACTGGATTTTTTTTCAGAATCACACAAATTTCCGTGAAGTTACGTATATTGGGCCTTTAAAATATAGTATGATACTTCGAAAAAGCTATAATATTCAACATATATTACTGGTTTTGTTATTTCAACTTTTTGCGAAACGGCATTTTGTAGTTAAATGTAGGCATTATGTAGAAAATGCATTTCTGTTGTAAACTGTTATTTGTCCGGAGACCTACAGTTTTTCAACCGATATCTTTCAAACTTGCTAGGCTAAATAAGTATGGGGTGTATTACAAGTGGAACAGAGAAGGTGAGGTGTAATATAAGTATGGGGTGTATTACAAGTGGAACAGAGAAGGTGAGGTGTAATATAAGTATGGGGTGTATTACAAGTGGAACAGAAAAGGTGAGGTGTAATATAAGTATGGGGTGTATTACAAGTGGAACAGAGAAGGTGAGGTGTAATATAAGTATGGGGTGTATTACAAGTGGAACAGAGAAGGTGAGGTGTAATATAAGTATGGGGTGTATTACAAGTGGAACGGAGAAGGTGAGGTGTAATATAAGTATGGGGTGTATTACAAGTGGAACAGAAAAGGTGAGGTGTAATATAAGTATGGGGTGTATTACAAGTGGAACAGAGAATCGAAGGTGAGGTGTAATATAAGTATGGGGTGTATTACAAGTGGAACAGAGAAGGTGAGGTGTAATATAAGTATGGGGTGTATTACAAGTGGAACGGAGAAGGTGAGGTGTAATATAAGTATGGGGTGTATTACAAGTGGAACAGAGAAGGTGAGGTGTAATATAAGTATGGGGTGTATTACAAGTGGAACAGAGAAGGTGAGGTGTAATATAAGTATGGGGTGTATTACAAGTGGAACAGAGAAGGTGAGGTGTAATATAAGTATGGGGTGTATTACAAGTGGAAAAGGTGAGGTGTAATATAAGTATGGGGTGTATTACAAGTGGAACAGAGAAGGTGAGGTGTAATGTAAGTATGGGGTGTATTACAAGTGGAAAAGGTGAGGTGTAATATAAGTATGGGGTGTATTACAAGTGGAACAGAGAATCGAAGGTGAGGTGTAATATAAGTATGGGGTGTATTACAAGTGGAACAGAGAAGGTGAGGTGTAGTATAAGTATGGGGTGTATTACAAGTGGAACAGAGAAGGTGAGGTGTAATATAAGTATGGGGTGTATTACAAGTGGAACGGAGAAGGTGAGGTGTAATATAAGTATGGGGTGTATTACAAGTGGAACAGAAAAGGTGAGGTGTAATATAAGTATGGGGTGTATTACAAGTGGAACAGAGAATCGAAGGTGAGGTGTAATATAAGTATGGGGTGTATTACAAGTGGAACAGAGAAGGTGAGGTGTAATATAAGTATGGGGTGTATTACAAGTGGAACGGAGAAGGTGAGGTGTAATATAAGTATGGGGTGTATTACAAGTGGAACAGAGAAGGTGAGGTGTAATATAAGTATGGGGTGTATTACAAGTGGAACAGAGAAGGTGAGGTGTAATATAAGTATGGGGTGTATTACAAGTGGAACAGAGAAGGTGAGGTGTAATATAAGTATGGGGTGTATTACAAGTGGAAAAGGTGAGGTGTAATATAAGTATGGGGTGTATTACAAGTGGAACAGAGAAGGTGAGGTGTAATGTAAGTATGGGGTGTATTACAAGTGGAAAAGGTGAGGTGTAATATAAGTATGGGGTGTATTACAAGTGGAACAGAGAATCGAAGGTGAGGTGTAATATAAGTATGGGGTGTATTACAAGTGGAACAGAGAAGGTGAGGTGTAGTATAAGTATGGGGTGTATTACAAGTGGAACAGAGAATCGAAGGTGAGGTGTAATATAAGTATGGGGTGTATTACAAGTGGAACAGAGAATCGAAGGTGAGGTGTAATATAAGTATGGGGTGTATTACAAGTGGAACAGAGAAGGTGAGGTGTAATATAAGTATGGGGTGTAATACAAGTGGAACAGAGAAGGTGAGGTGTAATATAAGTATGGGGTGTATTACAAGTGGAACAGAGAAGGTGAGGTGTAATATAAGTATGGGGTGTAATACAAGTGGAACAGAAAAGGTGAGGTGTAATATAAGTATGGGGTGTATTACAAGTGGAACAGAGAAGGTGAGGTGTAATATAAGTATGGGGTGTAATACAAGTGGAACAGAAAAGGTGAGGTGTAATATAAGTATGGGGTGTATTACAAGTGGAACAGAGAAGGTGAGGTGTAATATAAGTATGGGGTGTAATACAAGTGGAACACAGATGTGCAATTGTTGGAACCAAGCCAACCTACTTCATGGGTAAAGTTATAGTACTCTGGACCTCCAAAAGAAAACAAAAACGGCAAGAAGTACAAGTAAATCATAATTTATTGAACATGCCTCAACCATCGGTTGGTGATGCATCTTGCCAACACACAATAGAAGCGAAAGCTGCAGCAGACATTGAAATTTCTACCTCAGCAAATGATTTTCAGTCGCAGAATATTTGACTTGATGAAATTTTTTACAAACAGTTCAATGACCTACAGTATTAAACATTTGTTTAAACCTTAAAATATTTTGAAAGTATGCTATCAATAGTTTCTATGGCACAAAAATTGCACTTGAAGCAATAAACCAAATGTGCAAGTGAACCCAATTCAAACATACCACAATATTAAATTGATGATTGCCTGATAATCTCCAGGTAGCCGTGATATGTTGCCTTGCTGTATTTATGGGTTTTACTTAAGTGAATGTTGTTCTCCTAAAAGTTTTGCTTACTAAAAATGCCCAAAGTCTTTTAAAAAAAAAAAATTGCATGCATTAAAATCATTAACGTAAATGTTAGCTTAACATAATATCCAATGACCATACACTTGTATTTAACATATGCATTATTACAATATACACGGCAAAATTTTGGCTGCAGTATAATGTTCAAGTTTTTCATCCTATAAAGAAAACATAATAAAACGAGCAGTAAAAGGTGAACGTGAATTTCATGAGCGGAGGGTGAAATTACATAAAAATATCTCATTTGCCAATGCTGTCGGTACATATGAACTTAGTTAATTGAAATTGTTTACATACATATTGAAGTTGCACGAATACGAGTCACGAGTCGTTGCCGACTTTTATGAAGAGCTATGTTTGGTCGACCACATCCTAATTATTCCTTACACAACTTGGATCAGGCCACCAAATACTGTAAACATACATATTTTCGTAGTAATCTTATTTTAGCACTTTTCATGCTGAAAATTTTGCGCTAATTGGAGTTTTTTGTAAACGTACATATTTTCGCAGTAAATTCAATGATTGAGTACAGCACCGCATGCAAGTAATACTTTCAACTTATAAATGCATCAATTCAGTTACAAAAGACAAAATTTTACATTTAAATCATCCACATAGGATTTCGGAGTATGATAATGAAAACACATAGTTCAATACAATCAAACAAGTGTACAATGAAGGGTCCAATACAATCAAACAAGTGTACAATGAAGGGTCCAATCAAATCTTTTACATTTTATGTTTAATTATTTTGATTACCAGGTAATAAAATGTTTTTTATTTGAACAACTACTTCTTACATAGATACTGTGCTTAAGTATAAATGACATTTGGAGGACGGAGTACAAACTACGTAATTTAAATGCATCATATAGTGGAGAACTCAATACATAGTCTTTGGTACAAATTTGTTCTTTTTGCAAGAATTAGTCCACCTTCAATAATTCTTCAATACCTGCCATTATTACAAAAAAATACATTTTAGCCTAGCTTTCCAACTGTCTTCAATCAATTATTTTACATGTATTTCTAATTTAAATATATACTGGTATGAAATGAAATAATATATACATTTGTATAATTTGTTCTCAACAATACTTGTAATAAATAACTACTCTAGTTGCATAAGTTATATATATAATATACGAGAATCTACAATATTATCACAGTCTATCAAACTAAGTATCCCGCTAAAACCTTGACATCACTGTGGGACCATATAAAATAACAACAGGCCAAGAGGACCTGTATCGCTCACCTGCATACACTGGTATGTTGGTAATCGTGGTAAAATACTTTCAAAAAGATTCCATGGACAGGGACAGACCTGAAGACACAAATATCTGAGGCATATCTGTATGGTTTGGTTAATGGGTGAGTTTCTCAACTGTTTTCAAGTTCAACTGAGGAACTGGGTCCCTTAGGGCTGTTACCAGACCCTGACATCAATGCTAATATCATTATTGTTTGTCTCTTTATGCCCAGCAATTGTATATATAGTTTTGGAGTAGGGATCTCAACCATTAAACAGTTATGACTAAGGAATTGAATCTGTAAGGGTGTGGCTCAGCCCAGGACCAATCATGATATTATGATTGTGTTCGTCTCTTTATGAGATTAAAATCCATTTAGTACTTTTATGACAAGTAGTGATTTAAATTAAATGGTTTTACCTCTATTTCCTCTACTTTGCCCCACCCCTCTGACCCCTTGGGTGTTAGAGGGAAGCACCATTTATGCAAAATCTGTTCTCCTTCCCCCAAGGATGTTTCAGACCAAATTGTGTTAAAATCCATCCAAAACTTTTATGACTAGCAGCGATTTAAAAAGGAATTACTTTTATTTCCCTTCCGGGGGTCAAAGTTCACCATTGATGCAAAATCTGTTCCCCTTCCTCTAAGGATCTTTCTGATCAAATTTGGTCGAAATCTATTCAAAACTTTTTGACTACAAGAAGTCAAGATTTAAAGGAATTGCCTCTATTTTCCCTATTGGGCTCCGCTCCATGGGTAATGCTGGACAGACAGACGACGGATGCCGCACCATGGCATAAGCTCACCGGCTCTTTGGGCCAGGTGAGCTAAAAACCTGGCACACTGACAATCAAGTACACTAGCTGTCAAATCGTAGAGGCTACACAATATCTGGTGCACAATGTACATGTATGGTTACATGGACCCAAATCACCTGCCACACTCACCTTTATAATAGAGTCTGTCAGTCATATTACTCAAACCTTATTAACGGATTAAATAAACTATGCAACACATGAAAGATCACTTTGAAAAGACTGTTACTTTAGGAAAGAACTTATATGGACTGCCTGCTGTCCAATACTTTTTTTCATTATATTGGGCAAAAAAAATTCACAAATTGAAATGGAGACTTTAAGTCATAATAAATTAAAACATAAATTAAGCTGATTGATGAAAGTCTTTTAAAAAAATAATAATGAAAAAAAAATAATGAGATTCTTTAAACTAGCTAAACCTGTAGCAAGTGACATGTACAATATGTTTGAGTCTTAAAATGGAAAACAAAATTTTGTAAATAATGCTTGTATTTCTAATAAATCAAAGAATAAGAAACATCAGTCTATTTGATCAGAATTACCAATCGAGGTCAGATCTGTTAAATATAATGTTACCACAGATCTAGGTCAGATATTATATAAAACTGGTCTGTTAAAATATAATGTTAAAATGTAGAAATTCAAGTCACTAAATAAAGAAAACTGCTTAAAATGGTCACCAAGACAACAACATGAATAATAATTTGATTTGTAATACATACGTCTTAAATCTAAATAAAGCTATTGCAGGTATCAGTCTTATAAAAATCATAAGATATGTTGATGAGCCTGGTTATGTCTGGTCTGTTTGAAGCCTGGCATGAGTTCAGTCTATCCAGAAGACAGTGAGTTTACTGGGGGCCTGGTGAAGCCTGGCATGAGTTCAGTCTATCCAGAAGACAGTGAGTTTACTTGGAGCCTGGTGATGCCTTTGTGTCTTGGATGACTGGGTCAGCCTTCTATAATCATATGTCATTGGACTGGGTGTAGCCTTCAATAAAAAACAAATAGTTTCCTCTATTAGTTGAATTGCTTTTGTTGAAATACACATCTGCTCTTAATTTAGTAGTCTACTCCACAGCTTGAATTAATTGTTTTAACATGCATGTATATCAGAATCGCCGTTCAACCCAGAAAGCTACAGATCTATACCATGTAGCAGGACTCAAGTTCATGTGTACAGGAGAAATTGTTAAAAGAAACAATTGACCGGCAACAAACAAATGAATAAGTTTTTCTATTGTTTTTATCAGTAGCCGTTTTGATTACTTACCCTCGCGGAGTTAAAGCGGCTTCTGTCATTGCCGGGTAGCTCCCTAAGGGTGATCGGAATGTCTGTGTTGTCGAGTAAATTGTTGCTGTGTCTGCTGCAAAAGTATAAAACAAGGTTAACAACACACTGACAAGGTTAACAACATATTGACAAGGTTAACACATTGACAAGGTTTACAAGATATTGACAAGGTTAACAACACATTGACAAGGTTTAAAACACATTGACAAGGTTTAAAACACATTGACAAGATTTACAACACATTGACAAGGTTAACAACACATTGACAAGGTTAACAACATACTGACAAGGTTAACAACACATTGACAAGGTTTACAACACATTGCCAAGGTTTAAAACACATTGACAAGGTTTACAAGATATTGCCAAGGTTTACAACACATTGACAAGGTAAACAACACATTGACAAGGTTTACAACACATTGCCATGGTTTAAAACACATTGCCAAGGTTTACAACACATTGCCAAGGTTTAAAACATATTGACAAGGTTTACAACACATTGCCAAGGTTTAAAACACATTGACAAGGTTTACAAGATATTGCCAAGGTTTACAACACATTGCCATGGTTTAAAACACATTGCCAAGGTTTACAACACATTGCCAAGGTTTAAAACATATTGACAAGGTTAACAACATATTGACAAGGTTTACAACATAGTGACAAGGTTAACAACATATTGACAAGGTTTACAACACATTGACAAGGTTAACAACACATTGACAAGGTTAACAACACCTTGACAAGGTTAACAATACATTGACAAGGTTAACAACATATTGACAAGGTTTATAACATATTGACAAGGTTAACATTATATTGACAAGGTTTATAACATATTGACAAGGTTAACAACATATTGACAAGGTTTACAACATATTGACAAGGTTTACAACATATTGACAAGGTTTACAACATATTGACAAGGTTAACAACACATTGACAAGATTTACAAGATATTGACAAGGTTGACTTCACACATCAGTAGGTGCAGGTAGTCTAAGAGTGAACAAGAGGCCCAGAGGGCTTAATAATTATGATAATAATAATCTTTATTTTCTGAGGATAAATACATGTTAAGCCAAAGGCTTATCTTACACATAGTCCTCTTATAAGAAAAACTTACATATACATCAATGGGTTAGTAAAAACAATGTTTAAGGGAAAGATCAAATCATATAAATATTCCATATAAAATACACAATACATACATTGTTAAACAGTTGGTTTCCTTGAATTCACAAGGTAAAACATTTCAGACTTTGATACTAGATATAAATAAGTGGTTTGAGTAAAAAACAGCTTTGTGTTTTGGTGCTAAAACGTTGTTATCACAGGCATATCTTGTAGTTCTATTGTGACTAACTTCTAACTAAAGGTATATTACTGGGGAAGTTGTCAGGGACTTCTGCATGGAGACATTTAAAAACCATACATCGCCTTCTAAATTAAAAATATTTATATATAGGCATCCAATTCAATCACATTCTGGCTGCCTGTTTCTGAGCCTTCAGGAGCTTACCCATTAAGTTTCCTGAACACCCTAACAACACAGTACTACAGTATACAAAATGTGGGAAAATGTAAGCATGGGAAAATTTGAGTTATCCTTCCATAGTTACATATGGACCTATCTTTGCCTTATTTTGCTCAAAGTAGATGAAATATGGTGTGGCCATGTCAAAGAATTATCAATAATAACACCAAGCAATTTATCATCTTTCAACCTATTCCAGAGACTGATTACACAAAGTAAGATCTAGTGTTAAACAGTTTCTAATTTGTTTTGGTTAAGAAGCTATACACATACCTTTTGGTTTTTTTTGGCATTTGTGAGCTAAAAAATGGTTGAGCAAAAATCACTTGTTGTTACATATGTGGTGAGAACTGGAACATTGACAAGTTTAAATTTTACCAACTGATATATAACTTTACAGGGCTTAGGTAAAATATAATAGTCTAATCATCTACGACAACTAAATGAATTGTATACATATACAGCTGTACATCACGATCACTGCTCACAGTTCAATTTTATAAAAAAATTCACACTGGTTTTAGTTTTGGTGTAAATATCAGTAACATAAATACCATTAATATATAAATACCAGTAATTATGTATAAATACCAATAATACCAGTAATTATGTATAAATACCAATAATATATAAATACCAGTAATTATGTATAAATACCAATAATATATAAATACCAGTAATTATGTATAAATACCAATAATACCAGTAATTATGTATAAATACCAGTAAGATAAAAATACCAGTAATATATAAATACCAGTAAAATGTAAATACCAGTATTTATAAATACCAGTAATATATAAATACCAGTAATATAAATACCAGTGATATGTAAATACCAGTAATTATATATAAATACCAATAATATATAAATACCAGTAATTATATCTAAATACCAATAATATATAAATACCAGTAATTATATATAAATACCAGCAATATATAAATACCAATAATATATAAATACCAGTAATTATATATAAATACCAGTAATTATATATAAATACCAGTAAGATATGAATACCAGTAATTATATATAAATACCAGTAATATATGAATACCAGTAATATATAAATACCAGTAATTATAAATACCAGTAATGTATAATTACCTGTAATTATATATAAATACCAGTAAGATATGAATACCAGTAATTCTATACAAATACCAGTAATATATGAATACCAGTAATATATAAATACCAGTAATTATAAATACCAGTAATGTATAATTACCTGTAATTATATATAAATACCAGTAATATATAAATAAATACCAGTAATTATATACAAATACCAGTAATATAAATACCAGTAAGATATGAATAAATACCAGTTAGATATGAATAAATACCAGTAAGATATATATACTAGTAATATAAATCTTGTTTTATTAAAAGACAACAATGTCTGAAAATTAAATGAGATCATTATGTTCAACACAAACAAATTTTGTTATGCTACTTTTTTCATTATATTCTTAATTGATCCAATTCATTAAGACTAAAAAAGATTCACTCAAAAAAGAGGTCATGAACTCCAAATTAATTAAAAGAAGCAAAAGAAAAGATCCTTGTTACAAAACACCAGACACATTGTAATTACAAACCGTACATAAAATGTGTAAATATTGAAAGTGTTAGGCAGTATAAACAGAGACATGCTTGAAATAGGAATCTAAGTTTTACTGAAATGATAAACGATTAATTTGTATGTACAGGTTATATTGTATACATGTAAGAACATGTTCCTTTACACAGTCTATAAATAGATTGTATCTGACAGTTCAAAGAAAATGAATTTTTAATGATCTACTCTAAATAAGCAGTAAAATTGGAAACATGTAAACATTCCATATGACAACTGTGTGTAGCCACCTAGCAGGTCGTCACAAACATACAACTTCCTTGTAAACGTTCAGTGTTCCCCCCTAATTAAGTATTGGTTGTCATTTGTGCACTAACTAAATAAAAAATGTTTCAATGTCAGGGTAAATCCACACAAGAGAACTTCCACTTGTTGAGGGTGGAGCAATGCTTTAATCTAATTCTAACACTATGATTATGATGGCATAGGCATGAAAACATCACAGTATCCAAAAGTATGTTATTTGCAACTATAAAGTCTCTGTGCAGTAAATTGTAATATTGACAAATGCTCCAAAAAAGTAGCAGGTGTTAACAGACTACGGGGTATGTAGGTAAGATGGCTGAATCAGAAATACAAGAGGACCCACAATCTTGTATTGATCACCTATAGGGACATGTGCAGAAAGCAATCTTTGTAAAATGCAGTGATCAATCTACATACAAGTCCTGAGTCCAGTACTCATAAAGTTATGATGGAAATGCTTCAAGTTATGATTGTAGGACCCATTGTTTTCAGCAATATGTACAAAAAGGACCCATGCAAATATATTGTAAATTGACCACTGAAAATGGTCCAAAAATTAACAATCCTTGCTCAGGGCCATGGAGGAATATTTGCATGTATAAGTTTTGTTAAAATAAACCCTGGGAAAAAATATCTCAACCAAACTTTCCATCTTAGATCAGCTTGTGAACTTGTTAGACACAGGATCAACAGCCTATATGCCACACACTTCATCCTTGGATCATTCTGACAAACACAATAAGTAGTACTTGTAGTCCCATTCTTCCAAAACAATGATTTCTATAACATTAAATTGACCTGTAGGGTCCCAGCCTACTTCTCTCTTCATTTAATTTGATGGTTTTCCTTGATCCAGAGAGATGCCCTCCATCAGATCAGGTCCCAGGGAGACCACACCCTTGGTTAATTTTAATTTCATGGTTTTCCTTGACCTACAATGTAGAGATGCTCTCCATCAATTCAGGTACCAGGGAGACCTCACCCTTCATTAATTTTATGGGGTTTCTTGAAAAATAAGGTTAGTTTTTTTTTATCCCTACCCGGGTATTTGTTTTTTAAAATATTAGATACATGTAATGAGCAGTACTCCTCTGGCCCCAGGGGCCGAAACCTTTCCCTTTTACAATAGCTCTCCTTTTGAAGAAGACAAAATTTAGTCAGTAGTATGTATATAACTGTATTGCAACTTATATAGAAAAAAAATGATGATGGACGAAGAGTGCTTTTGCCATGGAAGGAATTCACTTTGCCATTCGTATCAGGTGAGTTTCAAATAACAGCAGAGATGTTGAGCCACACACGATTTGTTGTAGGCCGCATAGCCAACATGCATACAAACCACAGCAATGCCAGCGAACAGACAAGGGTATGTATATACAGCCACTCTTCAGTCATATTCCTCATAATGATTATAAGCAACAAATGAAATTGGCCATGCTTTTTTTGGCTCTTGTTGTGTGGCATTAAAGGTCAATGATGATATCATGCACACATCTGAGGTCAGCAAACCACTGTAAGCCATGTAGGCATGTCTGTTAACGGTATATTAAGTGGGTATATTAAGTGACGGCAGAGAAATCTTACACTCGACTTTTGATTTGGTCCTTTTGAAAATTGTTTCATAAGTATAGCAGTCTTTTTCTCATCCCCCCGAACTTCAAAAACTCCCAGACATCGTGAAGGAGGGTTCGGCTGGGAGGATGCCACTCGCAGTGGTTTCTGGCTACCTGTCTGAGCATTCTGTTCAACACAAAAACACTTTCTTGATACAGATATCAACTCATTGTACAGGTACAGGTTTAGGGAGACTTGCAGCAGAACGGTTAACTAGCACTGAAATTAAAATGATGTAAAAATCCATGTGTTAAATAAGTCTATATGACAAAGGAGTGATGACAATATCTCCTTGTTCTTTTTTTTACAGATTTATTTTTACTGGTAACTCGATCTGTTAAAAGGAGTTGGACTGGTAAATAGTCAGAAATAATTCACTGATAATAGGAGTTGAATTGGTAAATAGTCCGAAATAATTCACTGTTAATAGGAGTTGAATTGGTATATAGTCCGAAATAATTCACTGATAATAGGAGTTGAATTGGTAAATAGTCCGAAATAATTCACTGTTAATAGGAGTTGAATTGGTAAATAGTCAGAAATAATTCACTGATAATAGGAGTTGAATTGGTATATAGTCCGAAATAATTCTCTGATAATAGGAGTTGAATTGGTAAATAGTCCGAAATAATTCACTGTTAATAGGAGTTGAATTGGTATATAGTCCGAAATAATTCACTGTTAATAGGAGTTGAATTGGTAAATAGTCCGAAATAATTCACTGTTAATAGGAGTTGGACTTGTAAATAGTCAGAAATAATCCAATACAATTTACAAACTTTTGCAAATTCTAAAAGTTTTAGCTACAATAGCATTTGGTTTTTTTTCTGGTCTTTTTAACTTTAGAAGTGTGTCTGCTTAATTTGTTAGGGGTATTTAACAAAGTAAATATAAATGTGTGTACAAAAGAAGCTAAATCTTGTTGGTCAGGACTGACGCAACTTGTGTACTGTTATAATGCTGATCTTGTTTGGAGAGACAGCAGTAGCAAGCTACTGAGAACTGGGAATCTACAATATTACAATATCTCTGAGCATACATGTATTTCCCTGTACAGCAGGCCTATATGCAAACTTCAGAAGGACAGACAAAGGGAAGTTGTTTTGTTTTTTCCAATGGTACTAGACAAGGCTCTCCAATGTCAGTCATATACTATTTACTAAAACAAAATTCATTGTTATTTTTGGCCCTAACTCTGGGAAAATAGATGTAGTGATACCAAATCCTAACTTGATCTGCACCTATACACCATACAACTACACACTGATCTACAGTTCAATATCACTCGTCGTTAAAATGAACCAAAACGACATCGTGACAGAACAACGGCCAACAGAAACACTATTTGGCCTGACCATTTCATGACAACAGCATACAAATGTATTTCTACATAACCCAAGCTATACATAGCCCTACAGAAATCAAGTTAACCTTTTACCGTAAGCAATGAAAGTCAATACATACAAACTGAATTAAAAAGACTAAACTTGGATGTTTTATGATGCTTGATCTTTCTACTGTACTACAATAAACCTGACTAGGCTAGTTCTGTATATTAGCATGCATGATGCAAAACATATTCAATGTTAATTACTAAAATAACACTGGAATGTGTGCTACGAATATCTTAAGGAAATAAACAAAAATTACTAATCACAAAAAATTCAATTCTTACAGCTGATCTTTTCACAATAGGTGGAAGACTCTATTACAAAATAAACACATCTCATCGTAAACATCAACAACAATTTGTATTATTCAAGGATGATATTTATCACACAAAAAGGTCATAATTTCACTCAGTCATAATTACCACAGTAAACAAGCTTGTTGAGCAATGTAAGATAGTTAATCCTGAGTGTCGCATCCCTGACATGGAACGTTAAGGCTCGCAATACTATAAATAGGTGTTAAAATCATACAAAAGAAAACATAAACCAAGAAAACAGCTAGAATTAATTCATCGAGCTTCGCATATATATCGGCTCAAAAATAAAGCAGGAGAATAAGCTCTGTTGTCAACTCCAGTCAGAAAAGAACACCAAACCTGTGAGAACAAATTTCGTCGCAGTGTTATAAAAAAGTGCTCCATGCATATACACGATGTCTGTATCTGTGACACAGCCTCAGTACATGAAGATCTATATGTATATTTCATGCAAGAAATCACTGTACAACACTTCCATTTCATGGTGGCTTCATTATCACTTTTCTTACTATTTGCAATATATGTGAAAATGATTAATTCCTGATTACTGAACATTTGTGACACCCGCCATGAAATAAAAGTGTGGTACACACATGGTAAGCGATGAGGATGCTGTGTACCTACCATAGTCAGCGATATGATCCTGTTACAAGACAATAAGATGTGGTTACAGGGGACATGCACAAACATATACACAATAAAGTGATGCTGGTGTACACATACAAATCTATAACCTGTAACTTATCAGCATAGAGAACTAAGATTCCCTGATATAATCCTGATCTAGTCGAGGACTAAGATTCCCCGATATAATCCCGACCGAGTCGAGGGCTAAGATTCCCTGATATAATCCTGATCTAGTCGAGGACTAAGATTCCCCGATATAATCCCGACTGAGTCGAGTGTTAGGATTGCCTGAAATAATCCTGACTGAGTCGAGTGTTAGGATTTTCTGACATAATCCTGACTGAGTCGAGTGTTAGGATTTTCTGACATAATCCTGACTGAGTCGAGTGTTAGGATTTTCTGACATAATCCCGACTAAGCTTAGGGTTAGGATTCTCTGACATAATCCCGACTAAGTTGAGGGTTAGGATTCTGACATAATCCCAACTAAGCTTATATATATAGGGTTAGGATTTTCTGACATAATCCCGACTAAGCTTAGGGTTAGGATTCTCTGACATAATCCCGACTAAGTTGAGGGTTAGGATTCTGACATAATCCCAACTAAGCTTATATATATAGGGTTAGGATTTTCTGACATAATCCCGACTAAGCTTAGGGTTAGGATTCTCTGACATAATCCCGACTAAGCTTAGGGTTAGGATTCTCTGACATAATCCCGACTAAGTTGAGGGTTAGGATTCTCTGACATGATACAGGTCATTGTTGTTCAAACACTTTGTCGGGCTTCATCCAAGGAACCTTTCAGCCGAATATCATGCTTTTAGGCCTTTCGGTTAATAAGAAGAAGTTGCGTAAATATATTTTAACAGATATGACTCCTATGACCTCTAATATGGGTCAAGGTTAATTTATTTTCAAAAACTTTGTCGGAGTTTATCCAAGGAAGCTTTCAGCTAAATATGCTTCTAGGCCTTGTGGTTATTAAGAAGATCTCGTAATGATTCTATTTCTCATTTTAACATTTCAGGGCTGTTGATGTGACATATGACACCACTGTTATAAATTAGGGGAATCATTATGTGTTAACACTAGGGTGAGACAAGGTTTTGTCTTACCCTGGACAGGGATATCCACACTTTTACAGGTATGAGATTTTCCTATCTTACCCTAGGGCATCTTCGCTAGCCAAGGGTTACGATCCGCACACTCATCTTCACCCTTGGCATATATAGACCACATTTCGTAAATCCTGCGACGGGAATTTTCATTGGATGCAGCTAGGTCTGGCTGCGTCCAATCAGGGCGCACCTTACATTTGATCACGCGCTATTCTTATGGGACAGAAAAAAATGTAAACAAACATGGCACGTGCAGTGTCGACTGTGTCATGGATCTTTACCAGTAAAACAGAGAAGAACAATCTTCACCGACACATTTACGGTAAGGACTCAGTGCGTGGATCGCCGTTTCCTGATGCTGTCTAATTTGATCAAGCTTGAATTTTTCACAGATCAACCGAATGAGATGTTTTGTCCATGTTTACATTCATTGCTGAAGCTGTTTTGTTATACGCATTTTGATTGGTCGGTGATTACGTGATTCAAAAGGACACAACGCACACCGACCGCTAGGTGGCAGACCCGGGAGCTTTCAATTTTGCCATGATATATTCCAGGGGTGTAGATTACATAGGTGATCGTAACCCCTGGATATCGAGGATGACCCTAGGGTTGAGACGAGATACACATACTTCTTGCATGTTCTCAACAATTGTATGACATCATAGCAACAATACCATGATGTCACGGCAACAATAAAATGTTGTCATGTCAACAACACAATCGTGTCACATCAACTTTGTCTTGCACTAATGTAACGTCAAAAGGGTAACTAACCCTCGGGTAAGAGCCAAACACACGGTGAGACTCGTGTTTTTCAACTTAAGAATCTTACCCTTAGGGTTGCGATTCCCCTGTCACACACCTAAGGGAGTGAAAGACTCTTAATCTCACATCAGAGAAACAGAAATGGATATCTACCACCTGTGCTATACACCAGTGTGCTTATCATGATTTACAATATAAACAATATGAAATTTGCAAAAAAATCTTTTCAGTTTTTCTCATGAAATAAAGATCACAAACTATTACTCTCAAAATCTGGACAATGCACAACTTAGGGACAAAGGAGAATCTTAATGGGAAATTTGAGAAAGATGCATCCAGTACTTTTCATAAATAGCAATCAGAAACTATTACTGTTAAAATCCAAGATGGCTGCCTGTCGGGCATATTGTTTTTCACATCAGCTCAAAAACTAGACAATGCACAACTAGGAACTGAAGGGGAACCTGCATATGAAGTTTGAAAAGGATCCATTAAATACTAGCTTCTCAAGAACTTGCAATTACAGGAATTGTAGATGATCTCAAAATACAACAAGAGGCCCAAGGGCCTTAACGGTCATCTGACTTCCAATTGAAGTACATCATACTACTGTGGAAAACAGTGTTTGCACATTAATGTTACAAAACTGCCGCATAGGTTGTCATGTCAAAGTTTCTTTTAACCATGAAAATAACAACACTTTAATGGACTTCTCTTCCTTAACACTCCAACCAGTTTTCTATTCAACTGCACCAGTGGAGCTTGAGAAGAAGTTTAAAATGTGTTTTTCAAGATGGCAGCTGTGGATTTTTTACCGACCTGAAAAATAACAACACTTGGTCAAAATAACAACACTTGGTCAGGACCATCCGGAGATCATTTTAGGCAGTTTCAGGTCAATCCCACTGGTGGAACTTGAGATGAAGTTTGAAAGAATTTTTCAAGATGGCGCCTGTGGCGGCTATCTTAGATTTCGGACCAACCCGGAAAAATAACATTTGTCTGGACCATCTTAGGTTCATTTCAGGCAAGTTTCAGCTCTATCCCACTGATGGAATTTGAGCTGAACTTTTCAGTGGAACTTGAGAAGAAGTTTAAAATGTGTTTTCAAAATGGCGGCTGTGGCGACCACCTTGGATTTTAGACAACCCCAAAAAATAACAACACTTGGTCTGGACCATCTCAGTATCAATTCAGGCAAGTTTTAGCTCAATCCCACAGGTGGAACTTGAGAAGTTTGAAATGTGAAAAAGTTTACACACAGTGTTTGGGAAATTGTACAAGGCAACACATGTTTGTTACACTGCTTGTGATAATTCCATCAATTATATTCAGCCAACACTGTGTACTCTAAGACGGAAGAAAGAGGATCATTTCGTCAAAACAGTGAAGACTTTGGCACTGATCTGTCCTCCAACCTTGTGTAGATTGTGACGTCATGTTATTTATGTAGTGGGATGACATGTACGTATATATATCAACCTGAAGAACCCTGTTAACTCTTTCACCCCTGAAATTCACAATGGACTGTTCAAACCTCTGAACTGGAAGAGTTCAAATATGTCTTTAGAGGAGAATAAGTTATTGGTAGAAGTTGCTAGTTTTGAAGTTGGTCCTTGTTCTATTTTTTCTATATTTATTGTTAACATGGAGCACACAGAAATCATAAGCAAACCTCACAAGACCGCAAACTTGTGTGAAACAATCGGAGACAGTGAAACAACATCACTCTTAGGTAAGGTGAATTCTTCAACGAATAACAGGCCATCAATGTTTGTTTACAATAGCCAAACCACACCTTGTGAACGACAAATATGTGATTCAATAAATATTTGAAATTTCAAGGAAGAAAACAAGATAATATAATAGCTATGGTAAATCCTAAATACTATAATAATATGCCTAACCAGGAGTTTTACCAGGTGAAATGAGCTGGTCCATGTTTTTTGCTCAGCCATGCATACTAGGTTTATAATTAGGTGCTATATGCGACTTCTACACTAACTATAGATCTAGAGTTTACACTGTATTGTTTCTAGCTTTTGTCTCTTCTAGCAGTATAATCGGTAGCTACTGGGAACGCGAGTTTAAAGTTATCTCCCTTTGTGGGCTTTCATTACTGTTGTGTTTAGGCTCTAAATATTTTTTACATTGTTTAAAAAATTTGCCATTGCGGTAAACATTTCATACGATTTATTGTAGCCATGAAATGTTAACAGATATCAATATATCTTTCATACATAGAAGTTTCATATTTGTGATGTAACAGTTTGTTGTTTTTTATAACGATTCTTTTTCCGTTATGTTACATTTAAATTTTTATATAAAATTTTATTTTGGCTACTTTGCTAAAATTGACGTAGTATATACCGCCGACATGCCCAGCAGAAGGGAGGTAACTGGGGAGTAAGAAAGCTTGTGTTTATTAGTCATAACAAGGCTAAACAGTTTGGACATTAAGGATGTTACCTGGGAGAAACCTTCATGTTGGCTGCATCCAGTGGGTTGCCGTTTCCACCACCAGCGCTACCTAAACCAAAGTCCACTGAATGTGCAAAAAGACGCAACTAATTAAAATCATAATCAACAGCCAGTGCTTGAATGTGATGGTGGTACTCTAGGTAACATGGGTGATCGACACTGTTCCAAACAAATAAATATAGCCAGTGCTTTATCATGTGTATTACTTTCAGTTATAATGATAATGTATGTAGACCTTAATTTGAAATTAGGATGATGTCATTACTTCTATACCTTAACAATAGCTATTACATTGCATTTTATTACAAATATTTCTCAATAAAATGTTCCATTATATTTTTAGTCACCAACATTAACTGCAAACAGTTAAAGCTCTTGCAATGAATCAATCAAACAGATCTAGCAAATCATTGCAATCAACAAGAAATACACCAATTTGTCCACACAAATTTATCAAAACAGAAAATGTCATAAAAAAAGTTATTTCTGGTAAAGATTGAATTGTAAGCAAAAACAAATTTCACCAACCAATTAGCATACAAACAAAGCACTCCAAAACAGTAAAGAAACATTTCCAATTACTGCCAAGAACAAGTGCATTATAAAATACGTGAAATAAAACATTTGATCAAGAGCTTTAGGCAGTCACGTTTAAATTAGGATCTCAGCATCACGTTTAAATTAGGATCTCAGCATCACGTTTAAATTAGGATCTCAGCATCACGTTTAAATTAGGATCTCAGCATCACGTTTAAATTAGGATCCCAGCATCACGTTTAAATTTAGGATCCCAGCATCACGTTTAAATTAGGATCCCAGCATCACATTTAAATTAGGATCTCAGCATCACGTTTAAATTAGGATCTCAGCATCACATTTAAATTAGGATCTCAGCATCACGTTTAAATTTAGGATCCCCGCATCACATTTAAATTAGGATCTCAGCAGTCACATTTAAATTAGGATCCAAGCATCACATTTAAATTAGGATCTCAGCATCACATTTAAATTAGGATCCCAGCATCACATTTAAGTGAGGATCTCAGCATCACGTTTAAATTAGGATCTCAGCATCACATTTAAATTAGGATCCCAGCATCACATTTAAGTGAGGATCTCAGCATCACATTTAAATTAGGATCTCAGCATCACATTTAAATTAGGATCCCAGCATCACATTTAAGTGAGGATCCCAGCATCACATTTAAATTAGGATCTCAGCATCACATTTAAATTAGGATCTCAGCATCACATTTAAATTAGGACCCCGGCATCACATTTAATTAGGATTTCAGCAGTCAGGTTTAAGTTAGGATCCAGCAGTCAGGTTTAAGTTAGGACCCCGGCATCATATTCAAATTAAGATTTCAGCAGTCAGGTTTAAGTTAGGATCCTAGCAGTCATGTTTAAATCATGATGTCAGTACGAGTCCAGAACACAGTAACTACTGGTAAATTGTTGTACTACCAATACTGATACAGCTCTGATGAATTATTTTAACCTGGTAACACCGAAATATAAACAACTTCATTGAAGTTACTGAAGTTGTTTATAACCTCACTGAAGTTGTTTATATCTTGGTGTGAGATTACAACGAGATATAAACACACCGAGATATAAACAACTTCAGTGAGATTACACTGAGATATAAACAACTTCAGTGAGATTACACTGAGATATAAACAACCTCAGTGAGATTACACCGAGATATAAACAACTTCAGTGAGATTACACCGAGATATAAACAACTTCAGTGAGATTACACCGAGATATAAACACACCGAGATATAAACAACTTTAGTGACTTTACACAGAGATTTAAACAACTTCAGTGAGGTTACACCGAGATATAAACAACTTCAGTGAGGTTACACCAAGATATAATCAACTTCAGTGAGATTACACCGAGATATAAACAACTTCAGTGAGATTACACCGAGATATAAACAGGTGAGGTTACTGTATATATGGATCCTTAAGGGGAGGTAACTGTATATATAGATCATTAAGGGAAGGTAACTGTATATATAGATCTTTAAGGGAAGGTAACTGTATATATAGATATTTAAGGGGAGGTAACTGTATATATAGATCTTTAAGGGGAGGTAACTGTATATATAGATCTTTAAGGGGAGGTAACTGTATATATAGATATTTAAGGTGAGATAACTGTATAAAGGGATGCTTAAGGGGAGGTAACTGTATATAGGATCCTCTAAATGCAAATCAACCAACAAAAAAAATAATTCTGGCAATACCCTCTTAATATGAGTCAACCATAAAATTCAACACTTCTGGCAAAATCCTGTAAATATGAGTCAAACATAAAACTGAATACTTTTGGGGGAATATCCTCTAAATGTTAGTCAAACATAAAACTGAATACTTTTGGGGAATATCCTCTAAATGTTAGTCAAACATAAAACTGAATACTTGGAGCAATATCTAGTGTCTAAATAGTGTTTAACTACAGTCAAATAGTGAGGTTAAGTATGGCCACTACACTACAGACTTATCAGAAGAGATTTAGTAAGCAGCTGTCAGGGTTAGCCAAGCTAACAGTTACACACAGACTGTTATCCAAGCTAGCAGTTACACACAGACTGTTAGCCATGCTAACAGTTACACACAGACTGTTAGCCAAGCTAACAGTTACACACAGACTGTTAACCTAGCTTACAGTTTTACACAGGCTTTCAACCAAGCTAACAGTTTTGCACTCAGACTGTTAACCAAGCTAACAGTAAAACACAGACTGTCACCCTAGCTAACAGTTACACACAGACTGTTAACCAAGCTAACAGTTACACACAGACTGTTATCCAAGCTAACAGTAACACACAGACTGTTAACCAAGCTAACAGTTACACACAGACTGTTAGCCAAGCTTACAGTTACACACAGAATGTTAACCAAGCTAACAGTTACACACAGACTGTTAACCAAGCTAACAGTAACACACAGACTGTTAACCAAGCTAACAGTTACACACAGACTGTCACCCTAGCTAACAGTTACACACAGACTGTTAACCAAGCTAACAGTTACACACAGACTGTCACCCTAGCTAACAGTTACACACAGACTGTTAGCCAAGCTAACAGTTACAAACAGACTATTAGCTAAGCTAACAGTTACACACAGACTGTCACCCAAGATAACAGTTACACGCAGACTATTACCTAAGCTAACAGTTACACACAGACTGTTAACCAAGCTAACAGTTTTACACACAGACTGTTAACCAAGCTAACAGTTACACACAGACTGTCACTCTAGCTAAAAGTTACACACAGACTGTAAGCCAAGCTAACAGTTACACGCAGACTATTACCTAAGCTAACAGTTACACACAGACTGTTAGCCAAGCTAACAGTTACAAACAGACTATTAGCTAAGCTAACAGTTACACACAGACTGTCACCCAAGATAACAGTTACACACAGGCTATTACCTAAGCTAACAGTTACACACAGAATGTTAACCAGGCTAACAGTTACACACAGACTGTTAACCAAGCTAACAGTTTTACACACAGACTGTTAACCAAGCTAACAACTACACACAGTTTGTTAGCCAAGCTAACAGTTACTGACTACATGTCTATTCAGCACTAATACTGGCATGGACAGTACTTGCCTGCTGCAAGGCCTAACATTACTGAAAGGAAATAACACAACACCTTGTTTGAACAATGAACATGAAGAAGGGTCTATAAATTGTGAAAGACTCATAACTTGCGAACCTCAGACATCATCAATCAGTATTCATCATTCCTGGAGTGGTTGTACTAATTTTACCTATTATACCTATTCAAAATGGTCTATCTTCAATTAAATTGATAGGGTTCCATTTGTATCGCATACGAATCCTCCATGATCTTCATATCTTACACATATACGATGATTATACTTTATTAACTTTACAAAAATATATATAGGCTGCAGCAAATCACCCAGTAATATACTATTCTTATTAGATCATAAAACTGTAAAACTTCTAAAATGAAATCAAATCTTGATAAAGAAACAGTAATTAAATATCAAATCATTTGTTAATGTATGATGTTGACCAACAAAATGTTTGTTTTGAAATAGTATGGCCAGTCTGTTTACAGGCATACAGCTGGTTCCACTTGACTTGTTTGTTTGTCGATTGTAATGGCAATGTCTATGTAACTCTTTGTAAGAATGAAGATGCATTAACTTGTATGAATGATCATGTAATGACTTTATATATAAATGGAGGACAATGAAATCATTTTTTGTATACACATCAACGGTAATCATAGTCACACAAGCATGCACATTTACAACAATTTGATAAAAAAAGAAATGCGAATAAGATATTTTCGGAACTACAATGTGACTTCAGTGAAATGATAAGATTTGAGATTTTGACATTCTAAATAAACTTAAGACTCGCTCAACAATAACCACATCATCATGCAGGAAATACAATATATTAAATTACTTCTTTGAGATGAATTTGTTCCTTAAAACATGACCTATATTATAGGATATTAACTGCTATATCTGGCAAACAAGCAATATACTTATCTAAGGCACACAAACTGATACAGAAAAACATGCCTACTTACCTACCCTGTCTACCATCAGTAATTACCTACCCTGTCTACCACCAGTAATTACCTACCCTGTCTACCATCAGTTATTACCTACCCTGTCTACTATCAGTATTTACCTACTCTGTCTACCATCAGTAATTACCTACCCTGTCTACCACCAGTTATTACCTACCCTGTCTACCATCAGTAATTACCTACCCTGTCTACCACCAGTAATCACCTACCCTGTCTACCATCAGTAACTACCTACCCTGTCTACCATCAGTAATTACCTACCCTGTCTACCACCAGTAATCACCTACCCTGTCTACCATCAGTAATTACCTACCCTGTCTACCATCAGTAATTACCTACCCTGTCTACCACCAGTAATTACCTACCCTGTCTACCACCAGTAATTACCTACCCTGTCTACCACCAGTAATTACCTACCCTGTCTACCACCAGTAATTACCTACCCTGTCTACCACCAGTAATTACCTACCCTGTCTACCACCAGTAATTACCTACCCTGTCTACCACCAGTAATTACCTACCCTGTCTACCATCAGTAATTACCTACCCTGTCTACCATCAGTAACTATCTACCCTGTCTACCATCAGTAATTACCTACCCTGTCTACCACCAGTAATTACCTACCCTGTCTACCACCAGTAATTACCTACCCTGTCTACCATCAGTAATTACCTACCCTGTCTACCATCAGTAACTATCTACCCTGTCTACCATCAGTAATTACCTACCCTGTCTACCACCAGTAATTACCTACCCTGTCTACCACCAGTAATTACCTTCCCTGTCTACCATCAGTAATTACCTACCCTGTCTACCATCAGTAATTACCTACCCTGTCTACCATCAGTAATTACCTACCCTGTCTACCATCAGTAATTACCTACCCTGTCTACCATCAGTAATTACCTACCCTGTCTACCATCAGTAATTACCTTGGCCTCCAGTCTCATCAGATGAAGGTGACTGATTAACCTTCCTCATTGACTTGCGGCGTCTACGCCTACCAGACCTAGCTTCACTACTTGAAGTGTCCGCCATACCGGGCTGTCTGTGCTGACCCTTGTTCCCTGCACTTCCCATCTTAGGGCTTGGGTTTCTCCTCTTCAGATACATGTATCGGCGACGGCGTTTTGGAGATTCACTGTTGCATAATGTTTATTGATAATTTTTTTGTGAAAATAAAAACTAGAACTGTCTTCCGGGGGCTAACTCATACCCCCCACCCCCTTAAAGTTATTTGTTCAACAAATGAGGGGCACATCTTCATACTGTACTGTCTATTCCCACAAAAGTTTAAAAAGATCCATTAACAAGAGGCCCAGAGGGCCTGTATCGCTCACCTGGATACATTGGTATCTAGGTAATCATGATAAAATATTTTCTTTTTGGCTCTCCCCTCAGCCCCCTAGGGGTCAGTCCCACCATTAGTACAATTTCAAATCTTGAGCACCTAGGGATGCTTCCTACCAAATAAGGTTGATTTCCATTCAATGGTTATGGAGAAGAAGTCGTTTAAACCAATATAGCTATATAACCCTTTTTGACCCAGCCCCTCAGCCCCCTAGGGGGTCAGTCCCACCATGAGTACAATTTGGAATCCTGAGCACCTAGGGATAGTTCCTACCAAATAAGGTTGATTTCCATTCAGTGGTTATGGAGAAGAAGTCGCTTAAACCAATATAGCTAAATAACGGTTTTTGGCCCAGCCCCTCAGCCCCCTAGGGGGTCAGTCCCACCATGAGTACAATTTTGAATCCTGAGCACCTAGGGATGCTTCCTGCCAAATAAGGCTCATTTCCATTCAGTGGTTATTGAGAAGAAGTCGACTAAACCAATATAGCTAAATAACCCTTTTTGGCCCCACCCCTCAGCCCCCTAGGGGATCAGTCCCACCATTAGTACAATTTTGAATCCTGGGCACCTAAGGATGCTTCCTGCCAAATAATGCTCATTTCCAATCAATGGTTATGGAGAAGAAGTCGTTTAAACCAATATAGCTAAATAACACTTTTTGACCCCGCCCCTCAGCCCCCTAGGAGTCAGTCCCACCATGAGTACAATTTTGAATCCTGAGCACCTGGGGATGGTTCCTACCAAATAAGGTTGATTTCCAATCAGTGGTTATGGAGAAGTCGCTTAAACCAATATAGCTAAATAACGGTTTTTGGCCCCACCCCTCAGCCCCCTAGGGGGTCAGTCCCACCATTAGTACAATTTGGAATCCTGAGCACCTAGGGATAGTTCCTACCAAATAAGGTTGATTTCCATTCAGTGGTTATTGAGAAGAAGTCGACTAAACCAATATAGCTAAATAACCCTTTTTGGCCCCACCCCTCAGCCCCCTAGGGGATCAGTCCCACCATTAGTACAATTTTGAATCCTGGGCACCTAGGGATGCTTCCTGCCAAATAGGGTTGATTACCAATCAGTGGTTATGAAGAAGAAGTCGCTAATATCAATATAGCTAAATAATTTTTTTATGGCCCCCACCCCTCAGCCCCCTAGGGGGTCAGTCTAACCATGAGTACAATTTTGAATCCTGAGCACCCAGGGATACTTTCTGCCAAATAAGGCTGATTTCCATTCAGTGGTTATGGAGAAGAAGTCGCTTAAACCGATATAGCTAAATAACCCCTTTTGGCCCCGCCCCTCAGTCCCCTAGGGGGTCAGTCCCACCATTAGTACAATTTTGAATCCTGGGCACCCAAGGATGATTCCTGCCAAATTAGGTTGATTTCCTATCAGTGGTTATGGAGGAGAAGTCGTTTAAAGAAATTGTTGACGGACGACGGACGGACGACGGACGCCACGGTATGGCATAAGCTCACCTCGGTCCTTCGGACCAGGTGAGCTAAAAACTGAGCGAATGCATAGCCGTACAAAGTGCATCTATAGACAGACGGATGGGCGACAAGCTGATTCCAGTATAAACCCCCTAACTTCATTGTGGGGGTATAATAATTATTTTTGGATAGTTTTTCTATTAGAAACTATTGAGCGCATTCTTGAACAAACTTAATATCAAATGAGAATATGTGGGCACTTAAACCACATCTTTAGGAGAAATATAAAGTTTGTTCAAGAATGCACTCTATGGTTGCTACGTGAAAATCATTGTAAAATTAACCAAAATTGACAAAACTGACCAAATATTTACATAATTTTATATGCATATTGGGGAAGGTTACGAAGGCAACCATAGCACAAACAGCAAATAAATATTATCACAATTGTATGAAGGATGAAGGCTATATTTGAAATAAAATGATTTGGGAGTTCAATAATGAAATTCAAAATTTGATGGATTTGGAGATCAAAAACAGGCAAAACGATAAATAGTCCTTTGGGAACATCCATCAAATATTTCTTAAGAAATACAATCCATAGTCAAATTCCAAGAAGGCCTTTTTCAGTTGTTTTGTTTTCCCTATCAGTCCCAAAGACAAATGGCAAAACTATGGATCAAGAGGAAACTGCATATGAAATTCAAGAAAGATGCATTCTGTACTTCTCAAGAAATAGCAATAGAAAGAATAGTACCGGTATAAGGACAGGGGACAGACAGATCAAGGACCACATACGTTGGGCAATTTGAATAGCCCACCATCTGATAATGGTAGGCTATAAATAGATACTTGATGTACGTACTTGTTAGGTTCCGTGATGTTCTCCACTGCTGATGATGGGGGCTGAGGAAGGGGCCCAGACCCCTCTGGTTGGCTCAGGTTGTGTCCGGATGCCGAGTAGTTGGCCCCAGAAATGTTGGGGGAGGACACCTGGCCTGCCAGGGAGGATGTGGGTCCTACACTGTGAAGGCTCCGCGCACTGTTCACCACGTTTGAGGTAGCATTCTGGCGAATGTTATTAAGACTGTATAAGTTCCTAGGAGTATGAGGTCCTACAGCCGATGGACTGCCACCCAGTCCGTCAACTATGGAATGACGTGGAGTTTCTGATGGCAACTGTTCTGCATTAGCTTTTTTTAACGGATATGCCTGCATATTTGATCTCTGACCATAGCGTGATCCACATCGTCCACTCGGCACCCGAGGGGGAGGTAAATCCTGCTGTGCCTGAATGTCCATTTTGACTGGCTGGTCTCCTGTGGGTAACGGGATCCGACTTGGAGGGCCAGATCTCTTTGCTATAGCCAACTGTAAAAGCAAAATCACATATCTAATGAAAACACTAAAAGACTGTTTATGTACCATTTAAAATGTTTATATAACTTTATATCTTACATTACATCCTCTATATCCTCATTTGATCTGAATTGCCTTGTCGTGTCTTTGGCTTAAACTTATATATGAATGATACTGAGGATAGCAGTATGAGCCTCACCAAGTTAACATGACGAAGTGGCTGTAGTTTCTCCTCCTCAGGGCTATGGCTTGTAGCATCAGCCGACATCTGTCGCATCACCTTCACTTCGTTGTTCTGGGCGTTTGTCATTGACAGAGTGACCGGAGCAGAACCACTACCTGAGCTGCTAGGCTGGCCTACAGACCTTGAGGTAGACGAGCCAAAGTTTGGTATGTTGGGTCCACGTCGCCGTTGCTGTGGTACAACAGTAGGTCTGGTAGCTGTCAAAAACAAGAGGCCCATAGGCATTAATGGTCGTCTGACTATTAAGAACAACATATTTGACCCCTATGAACTTGAAAGTGGGCCAAGGTCATTCATTTGAACTAACTTGGTAGCCCTTCATCCCAGCAAGCTACCAGTCGAACATCAGAACCCTAGATTAACTTTCGGTTATTGAGAAGAGGTTTTTTTAAAATATTTTAAGACATTTGAAAAAGGTTCTTTTAAAGATTTTAAGACATTTGACCCATGTGGCCTTGAATAAAGGTTCAGGTCATTCATATCCCAGGTACCTTCTAATATCATTACCATGGACCATTAGGTTATAGAGAAGAAGACTGTTTAATGTTTTAACATATTTGACTCAAGTGACATTAAAAGTAGGCCAAGGTCATTCATATGAGGATTCAAATTGTAGCACTCAATCAGGTTAATATCAGGGTCAGACGACCTAATAACAAGGATAACTATATCAGTTACTCTAGAGTGGGTCACTACAATAACAAGGATAACTATATCAGTTACTCTAGAGTGGGTCACTATACTAACAAGGATAACTATATCAGTTACACTAGAGTGAGTCACTACACTAACAAGGATAACTATATCAGTTACTCTAGAGTGAGTCACTACACTAACAAGGATAACTATATCAGTTACTCTAGAGTGGGTCACTACACTAACAAGACAATGTGGCAAATTTCAGTCCCCCCCTTAATGTCATTACCTCACCACGGACTAAAAGGTGAACCCATAACCCAAGTCTCAGTGATAGTGTAGGATATAGAGCAATTTTTTATGTGAGTCAAAGGTCAAAATGTAGGTCAGTTACCTACTTTTGATACATGATTGACATATACCCCCTCTCCAAGGTGAACCCATATCCCAAGTATTTTCCAGTAATTATGAAGTAAATTCCAGTAACTAGTAATGTATAAGATACAGAGCCTGGAAAAGATAGCGGAAAGATGGACAGATAGAATGCAAAAACAGAGTCCCATCTGGTTACCGGCGGGGGACTAATTATGCAAAAGACTGTCATTCTAGCTGTACCTAATATATTGGATTTTTTCATTATTTTTGTTACTCTAAAGAATGGGTCACTTTTCAAACTGCAGTTTTGATTGATCACAAACTGCTGACAACATCTTGCTAGGTACATTCTTTATCCTAACCTGTATATAAACAACCTAAGATATAAGAGTTGATGTTACTTACTCTCCCTGACTGGCCCCAGCTCCCTTTTCTGATTCTGTAAATTCTGCGAGTCACGACGGTTGAAACGCGAGGCGGAATTGTTATTGCTAGTTGTGGATTCCACAGAGTTCATGCGGGCAGGCATTGGACGTCCTCCGGGGCCTGTATCATTGTTCGTACGATTGAGTCGGTTGTTGTTCTGGTTAGCTGTGATGCTGCGGGAAACAATGAGATGTCATCCTTAATCAAACGGCAGCAATAATATCAAAGTACTGAAAGCTCTGTCTTATTCACAGAACTGGATAGAAGTGTAGAAGCACTAACCAGCTAGATGTTACATGATTTTATATAGCTGAGAATGATTGTATTCAAGTTATATCAGTTTCACCATTATCTTCTAGTTGCATTATGGTCATGCTGGTTTCTTGATTACTACACTGCTAAATATTAAGGGTCAAGGTCAACTTCTGTTTCAAGTCACCTTAGTCTTGCTTTTCTTGACTATCGTCGAAGGCGAGACAACAAATAAATTGTATAGATGGCAACTAGTGAAATTAATATTCCAAAACAATATGTCTAGAATTTAGATTATGCTAAAAAAGCAGAGGTGCATGCCTCGTCTGTCAATAGGCCCATAATGCAATGTACTCCAAAAATGCTAAAGCTTTACAATGGGGAAATTTTGACAGGTTCCATGACACAGTCGGCAAAATCATATCAATTTTGTCATACTTGTCATCTAGAGCAGTCTAGATTGACAGGAAAATGTTATTTTTCACTTTAACTTAATGTAGACTAGACTTTGCACGCATAAGATCTTCAGTAGACTTCTAGACGAAACATAGAAACACCCATCCCTAGTTACTATGATGCCAGTTTAATGCAGTCTAGTTACCCTTTACTATCAATATCAGTACTTACCTGTTTTTAACAAAGGACTTGGACGGATTCCTGGGAATTCGTGGCCCTCCCCTCATACTTCTGAGGTAGCGCTTCACACTCTCCCGTACACCATGTACACTGTTCATCTCTGACAGGGTCAATCTGGACCAGGGGTTTGTGTCGGTGAAGTCCAGGGCAGCTATAGAAAGGGCTCGGCCAACCTAAATCAGAAATCAGCAATATATAAGGCTCGGCCAACCTAAATCAGAAATCAGCAGCAGATAGGGCTCGGCCAACCTAAATCAGAAATCAGCTATAGTTAGGGCTCGGCCAACCTAAATCAGAAATCAGCAATAGATAGGGCTCGGCCAACCTAAATCAGAAATCAGCTATAGATAGGGTTCGGCCAACCTAAATCAGAAATCAGCTTTAGATAGGGCTTGGCCAACCTAAATAAGAAATCAGCTATAGATAGGGCTTGGCCAACCTAAATAAGAAATCAGCAATAGATAGGACTCTGCCAACTTAAATCAGAAATCAGCAATAGATAGGGCTCGGCCAACCTAAATCAGAAATCAGCAATAGCCAGGGCTCGGCCAACCTAAATCAGAAATCAGCTATAGATAGGGCTCGGCCAACCTAAATCAGAAATCAGCTTTAGATAGGGCTTGGCCAACCTAAATCAGAAATCAGCAATAGATAGGGCTCGGCCAACCTAAATCAGAAATCAGCTATAGATAGGGCTCGGCCAACCTAAATCAGAAATCAGCAATAGATAGGGCTCGGCCAACCTAAATCAGAAATCAGCTATAGATAGGGCTAGGCCAACCTAAATCAGAAATCAGCAATAGATAGGGCTCGGCCAACCTAAATCAGAAATCAGCAATACATAGGGCTCTGCCAATCTTAATCAGAAATCAGCTATAGATGGCTCGGCCAACCTAAATCAGAAATCAGCAATAGATAGGGCTCGGCCAACCTAAATCAGAAATCAGCTATAGATAGGGCTCGGCCAACCTAAATCAGAAATCAGCAATAGATAGGGCTCGGCCAACCTAAATCAGAAATCAGCAATACATAGGGCTCTGCCAATCTTAATCAGAAATCAGCTATAGATGGCTCGGCCAACCTAAATCAGAAATCAGCAATAGATAGGGCTCGGCCAACCTAAATCAGAAATCAGCTATAGACAGGGCTCGGCCAACCTAAATCAGAAATCAGCTATAGACAGGGCTCGGCCAACCTAAATCAGAAATCAGCAATACATAGGGCTCTGCCAATTTTAATCAGAAATCAGCTATAGATGGCTCGGCCAACCTAAATCAGAAATCAGCAATAGATAGGGCTCGGCCAACCTAAATCAGAAATCAGCTATAGACAGGGCTCGGCCAACCTAAATCAGAAATCAGCTATAGACAGGGCTCGGCCAACCTAAATCAGAAATCAGCTATAGACAGGGCTCGGCCAACCTAAATCAGAAATCAGCTATAGACAGGGCTCGGCCAACCTAAATCAGAAATCAGCTATAGATGGCTCGGCCAACCTAAATCAGAAATCAGCTATAGATAGGGCTCGGCCAACCTAAATCAGAAATCAGCAATAGATAGGGCTTGGCAAACCTAAATCAGAAATCAGCTATAGACAGGGCTCGGCCAACCTAAATCAGAAATCAGCTATAGACAGGGCTCGGCCAACCTAAATCAGAAATCAGCTATAGACAGGGCTCGGCCAACCTAAATCAGAAATCAGCTATAGATGGCTCGGCCAACCTAAATCAGAAATCAGCTATAGATAGGGCTCGGCCAACCTAAATCAGAAATCAGCTATAGATAGGACTCGGCCAACCTAAATCAGAAATCAGCAATAGATAGGGCTCGGCCAACCTAAATCAGAAATCAGCTATAGATAGGACTCGGCCAACCTAAATCAGAAATCAGCAATAGATAGGACTCTGCCAACCTAAATCAGAAATCAGCTATAGATAGGGCTCGGCCAACCTAAATCAGAAATCAGCTATAGATAGGACTCGGCCAACCTAAATCAGAAATCAGCAATAGATAGGGCTCGGCCAACCTAAATCAGAAATCAGCTATAGATAGGACTCGGCCAACCTAAATCAGAAATCAGCAATAGATAGGACTCTGCCAACCTAAATCAGAAATCAGCTATAGATAGGGCTCGGCCAACCTAAATCAGAAATCAGCTATAGATAGGACTCGGCCAACCTAAATCAGAAATCAGCAATAGATAGGGCTTGGCCAACCTAAATCAGAAATCAGCTATAGACAGGGCTCGGCCAACCTAAATCAGAAATCAGCTATAGACAGGGCTCGGCCAACCTAAATCAGAAATCAGCTATAGATGGCTCGGCCAACCTAAATCAGAAATCAGCTATAGATAGGGCTCGGCCAACCTAAATCAGAAATCAGCTATAGATAGGACTCGGCCAACCTAAATCAGAAATCAGCAATAGATAGGGCTCGGCCAACCTAAATCAGAAATCAGCTATAGATAGGACTCGGCCAACCTAAATCAGAAATCAGCTATAGATAGGGCTCGGCCGACCTAAATCAGAAATCAGCTATAGATAGGGCTCGGCCAACCTAAATCAGAAATCAGCTATAGATGGCTCGGCCAACCTAAATCAGAAATCAGCAATAGATAGGGCTCGGCCAACCTAAATCAGAAATCAGCAATAGATAGGACTCGGCCAACCTAAATCAGAAATCAGCTATAGATAGGGCTCGGCCAACCTAAATCAGAAATCAGCTATAGATGGCTCGGCCAACCTAAATCAGAAATCAGCTATAGATGGCTCGGCCAACCTAAATCAGAAATCAGCTATAGATGGCTCGGCCAACCTAAATCAGAAATCAGCTATAGATGGCTCGGCCAACCTAAATCAGAAATCAGCTATAGATAGGGCTCGGCCAACCTAAATCAGAAATCAGCTATAGATAGGGCTTGGCCAATCTAAATAAGAAATCAGCTATAGATAGGACTCTGCCAACTTAAATCAGAAATCAGCAATAGATAGGGCTCGGCCAACCTAAATCAGAAATCAGCAATAGATAGGGCTCGGCCAACCCTAAATCAGAAATCAGCTATAGATAGGGCTCGGCCAACCTAAATCAGAAATCAGCTATAAATAGGGCTCGGCCAACCTAAATCAGAAATCAGCAATAGATAGGGCTCTGGCAACCTTAATCATAAATCAGCTATAGATGGCTCGGCCAACCTAAATCAGAAATCAGCTTTAGATAGGGCTTGGCCAACCTAAATCAGAAATCAGCAATAGATAGGGCTCGGCCAACCTAAATCAGAAATCAGCTATAGATAGGGCTCGGCCAACTTAAATCAGAAATCAGCAATAGATAGGGCTCGGCCAACCTAAATCAGAAATCAGCAATAGATAGGGCTCGGCCAACCCTAAATCAGAAATCAGCTATAGATAGGGCTCGGCCAACCTAAATCAGAAATCAGCTATAAATAGGGCTCGGCCAACCTAAATCAGAAATCAGCTATAGACAGGGCTCGGCCAACCTAAATCAGAAATCAGCAATAGATAGGGCTTGGCCAACCTAAATCAGAAATCAGTTATAGATAGGGTTCGGCCAACCTAAATCAGAAATCAGCTATAGATAGGGCTTGGCCAACCTAAATCAGAAATCAGCTATAGATAGGGTTCGGCCAACCTAAATCAGAAATCAGCTATAGATAGGGCTTGGCCAACCTAAATAAGAAATCAGCTATAGATAGGACTCTGCCAACCTAAATCAGAAATCAGCAATAGATAGGGCTCGGCCAACCTAAATCAGAAATCAGCTATAGACAGGGCTCGGCCAACCTAAATCAGAAATCAGCTATAGATAGGGCTCGGCCAACCTAAATCAGAAATCAGCTATTGATAGGACTCGGCCAACCTAAATCAGAAATCAGCTATAGACAGGGCTCGGCCAACCTAAATCAGAAATCAGCTATAGATAGGGCTCGGCCAACCTAAATCAGAAATCAGCTATAGATAGGGCTCGGCCAACCTAAATCAGAAATCAGCTATAGATAGGGCTCGGCCAACCTAAATCAGAAATCAGCTATAGATAGGGCTCGGCCAACCTAAATCAGAAATCAGCAATAGATAGGGCTTTGCCAACCTAAATCAGAAATCAGCTATAGATAGGGCTTGGCCAACCTAAATCAGAAATCAGCTATAGATAGGGCTTGGCCAACCTAAATCAGAAATCAGCTATAGACAGGGCTCTGCCAACCTAAATCAGAAATCAGCTATAGATAGGACTCTGCCAACCTAAATCAGAAATCAGCAATAGATAGGGTTCGGCCAACCTAAATCAGAAATCAGCAATAGATAGGGCTCGGCCAACCTAAATCAGAAATCAGCTATAGATAGGGCTCGGCCAACCTAAATCAGAAATCAGCAATAGATAGGGCTCGGCCAACCTAAATCAGAAATCAGCTATAGATAGGGCTCGGCCAACCTAAATCAGAAATCAGCTATAGATAGGGTTCGGCCAACCTAAATCAGAAATCAGCTATAGATAGGGTTCGGCCAACCTAAATCAGAAATCAGCTATATAGATAGGGTTCGGCCAACCTAAATAAGAAATCAGCTATATATAGGACTCGGCCAACCTAAATCAGAAATCAGCAATAGATAGGGCTAGGCCAACCTAAATCAGAAATCAGCTATATAGATAGGGTTCGGCCAACCTAAATAAGAAATCAGCAATAGATAGGGCTCGACAAACCTAAATCAGAAATCAGCTATAGATAGGGTTCGGCCAACCTAAATAAGAAATCAGCAATAGATACGGCTCGACAAACCTAAATCAGAAATCAGCTATAGACAGGGCTCGGCCAACCTTAATCAGAAATCAGCTATAGATACGGCTCGGCAAACCTAAATCAGAAATCAGCTATTGATAGGGCTCGGCCAACCTTAATCTGAAATAGATAGGGCTCGGCCAACCTAAATCAGAAATCAGCTATAAACATGGCTCGGCCAACCATAATTAGATATCATTACTACAGCTATGTCACATTTGACAATAGATAGCGCTCGACCAACATAAACTAGAGACTAGAGCTGTTGCCCTAGGACAGACTAATACCCCGCATTCATAAACTGTACCTTCTGTAGGCACATAATAACACTTGTCTGGAAAAATCGCATTATCCAGTGGTAAATGGGGTTGAAATGGGAAAAGTAGTCTGGCTGCCATGACAATGCAACTTTGTAGTTTGTAGTCCATATATACGTCTACATACCGAGCCAATTTTTCACAGAAAAGAGCATAACTGTAAGATATATATTCTGTACGTAGAAACTTGACAGAAAGCATAAGGGCACAACCACATATTTTATATCCTAAATTTGAGTAAATATTGCTTCAGTACTTCACTAGATGGAGTTGACTCAATTTCTAGGGGTATAACTCTATCAAATGTTGTTGAAATTGGATGAAAAGTGAAGGGGCACAACTATTTATCATAGGGATGGAGCATGCTAAGTTTGGGAAATATTGCTTCAGTACCAGGTAATTTATTAGTTACACTTGACACAATATTCTAAACAGAATATTTATAAAAAAGGGGATCACTCTTTACAAATACTTGAATAATAACCCGTACAGAAAGCTATTTTTGAATTTAAAAGTCCTTAATTACAAACTAACATTCCTGAATGATCACAATTCAACATTGAAGTCTGTTATTGAGTCATTCATCTATGTACTTACCATTAAACAAGCCTTCAAAAGACCAATAATATAATACTTCCTTACTAACCTCTTCAAAGTGTGCTTGTGTGTATCTAGGAGGAAAGGCTGCCATGGGAGGGGGTGTGGCTCTGCCATCGTCACCATAGGCAGGAGGCACGGGGTTCACCATCCGCCCCGTGTTGTAATTACATTCCAAAGTATAACTGTAGCACAAAAACACTGATCAATATATAGTCACATATAAAACTATAGCACAATAAATCATATCTCATTAGGTTCACCATCCAACCCGTGTTGTAATTACATTCCAAAGTATAACTGTAGCATAAAAACACTGATCACTAATCAAGCCCCATGTTGTAATTACATTCCAAAGTATAACTGTAGCATAAAAATACTGATCACTAATCACATATAAAACTATAGCACGATAAATCATATTTCGTTAAACAACCAGAAATAATTTCATTGTATAGGTTTCATTCTTATTATTACAACCTAATTATATTGTACACTTCACTGCACTACTTCTGTCATATTGACCTTATTGGGTTTTGTTTTGAGTTTTAACTTGTCTCATTATATTACCAAGGAAATAAAACTATTAGTATCTTTATGTCAATAATTGACAACATCTTTTATAAAGCTATGGAGGTCAGCCACTGTAGCTTCACACACTCCTATTATCACCTGTGTATAATGCCAAGGGCTTTGTATATAGCCACCCGTCCGCTACCCTCCTTAGACATCCCATCACGCTTGTCTTTTGTGTACATGTTACGCTCACTGAAGTTACAGCCCGTGAAGTCAAAATGGGCAGTGTTCATGGAAATAAGCTTCGGAAACAACATGTTCTCTACCTGAAAACAACATATTTCTGTATTTAATATCAACTCATTAAAAACATCATTATATTCATCTTGGTCTCATGAAGAATTTATTATAACTTGTTAACCTATAGATTCCAATTTTTACAGATCTTTCATTAATATTAAGCAAGGGACTTACCTGAGTATCTTCATTCTCAAAGTAATTTCCATAAATAAAGCATCCCCTTTTGGAGGCATGTCCATGCAAGTCAACATAAAAAGCAATGCCACTTTCCTGAGGCGGAATTTCTCGTAAACAAGGCGAGGAAAGATGAGGCGAGTTTGTACGAGAGATCACAGATGGTGTAAAGTCGCCTTCATCCTCGGAACCTTCGTTACCCAGATGCTCTGTGTTGGGATCTTCATTGTCTGAATCATTTAACCCTACACTCATTGTCAACATACTCATGTGTGATAACTTCCCGCGACAGTTATCGTCGGACATATTTAACTCGGACAGTCTGAGCCTCAACTCACTGTCCACTGTTCTCCGGTCTTGTATAGTGGCGTTACTAAGGATACTACTACAGGAAGATGACACACGTCCATGATCGTCAACAGAGATATCCGCGGGCATTCCGTTGTCCCCATACAGTGACGTATCAGTCCCATCTAGGCCAGCCAGATTCAACTTCTCTACTTTCATTTTGGGAGGCAACAGACCACCATCATGACTTTCAGTCACCCACGAATTTTCTTTTGTCTGAAGAGAATTTTCAGCACTAACACGCCCCCCGTTTAGAACACTGTGATTGTTGTTAGTATTGTTGTCTCCCCTTGAGTTAGTTAAGTTGTCTCCCCTTGAGTTAGTAAAGTTGTCTCCCCTTGAGTTAGCACCAGCAGCCGCCTGCCTATCACTTGATCTGTCACTTGGTCTGGGAGGGAGTTTGGAATTTTTGGCAGGTTCGGATGAATTTTTTGGAATCTCCGGACTAGACGACACAACATTAGAGCCTGGAAAAGTGACTTTGATATCTAGTTTATCGCCTTCCTTTATAACCCGATTCTTGATGTGATGATACACTAGAATGCTCTTTGATGCATAGATAGATGGATGAAGATTGATGTCGGGGTCCAGATATAACCTGTTGAGGTTCACACCCCGCTGATCTGTCCTGTAATGCCCTCTCTGAACGCCATCAGGATTCAGCAACGGAATCATTTTAAAAACAAATTGCTTGCGAAGGGCTTTGGCACGTGGGTCGTTTTCTCTTAAAATCAAATCTAGAAAACCGTTAAAGACATAACTGGCAGGGGTTTCTCCTGGATGGACTCTACTGCTCAACAAGTACACCTGTACAAATAAAAAATGTCAAGTATTACACATGTACAAGTACAAAATGTCCAGTATTACACATGTACAAGTACAAAATGTCCAGTATTACACCTGTACAAGTACAAAATGTCCAGTATTACACATGTACAAGTACAAAATGTCCAGTATTACACATGTACAAGTACAAAATGTCCAGTATTACACATGTACAAGTAATAAATGTCCAGTATTACACCTGTACAAGTACAAAATGTCCAGTATTACACCTGTACAAGTACAAAATGTCCAGTATTACACCTGTACAAGTACAAAATGTCCAGTATTACACATGTACAAGTAATAAATGTCCAGTATTACACCTGTTCAAGTACAAAATGTCCAGTATTACACCTGTACAAGTACAAAATGTCCAGTATTACACATGTACAAGTACAAAATGTCAAGTATTACACATGTACAAGTACAAAATGTCCAGTATTACACCTGTACAAGTACAAAATGTCCAGTATTACACCTGTACAAGTACAAAATGTCCAGTATTACACCTGTACCAGTACAAAATATCCAGTATTACACCTGTACCAGTACAAAATGTCCAGTATTACACCTGTACAAGTACAAAATGTCCAGTATTACACATGTACAAGTACAAGTACAAAATGTCTAGTATTACACATGTACAAGTACAAAATGTCCAGTATTACACATGTACAAGTACAAAATGTCCAGTATTACACCTGTACAAGTACAAAATGTCTAGTATTACACCTGTACCAGTACAATATGTCCAGTATTACACCTGTACAAGTACAAAATGTCAAGTATTACACCTGTACAAGTACAAAATGTCAAGTATTGCACCTGTACAAACCAACAATGTCAAGTATTACACATGTACCAGTACAAGTACAAAATGTCTAGTATTACACATGTACAAGTACAAAATGTCCAGTATTACACCTGTACAAGTAAAAAATGTCAAATATTACACCTGTTCAAGTACAAAATGTCCAGTATTACACCTGTACAAGTGCAAAATGTCAAGTATTACACATGTACCAGTACAAAATGTCTAGTATTACACCTGTACAAGTACAAAATGTCAAGTATTACACATGTACAAGTACAAAATGTCCAGTATTACACCTGTATAAATACAAAATGTTCAGTATTACACATGTACAAGTAATAAATTCCAGTATTACACATGTACATGTACAAGTAATAAATGTCCAGTATTACACCTGTACAAGTACAAAATGTCAAGTATTACACCTGTACAAGTACAAAATGTCAAGTATTGCACCTGTACAAACCAACAATGTCAAGTATTACATCTGTACAAGTACAAAATGTCAAGTATTGCACCTGTACAAACCAACAATGTCAAGTATTGCACCTGTACAAGTACAAAATGTCCAGTATTACACCTGTACCAGTACAAAATGTCCAGTATTACACCTGTACCAGTACAATATGTCCAGTATTACACCTGTACAAGTACAAAATGTCAAGTATTGCACCTGTACAAACCAACAATGTCAAGTATTACGCCTGTACCAGTACAATATGTCCAGTATTACACCTGTACAAGTACAAAATGTCAAGTATTACACCTGTACAAGTACAATATGTCCAGTATTACACCTGTACAAACCAACAATGTCCAGTATTACACATGTACCAGTACAATATGTCAAGTATTACACCTGTACAAGTACAAAATGTCCAGTATTACACCTGTACCAGTACAATATGTCCAGTATTACACCTGTACCAGTACAATATGTCCAGTATTACACCTGTACAAGTACAAAATGTCCAGTATTACACCTGTACAAACCAACAATGTCCAGTATTACACCTGTACAAGTACAAAATGTCCAGTATTACACCTGTACAAATACAAAATGTCCAGTATTACACCTGTACAAATACAAAATGTCCAGTATTACACCTGTACCAGTACAATATGTCCAGTATTACACCTGTACAAGTACAAAATGTCCAGTATTACACCTGTACCAGTACAAAATGTCCAGTATTACACCTGTACAAACCAACAATGTCCAGTATTACACCTGTACAAGTACAAAATGTCCAGTATTACACCTGTACAAGTACAAAATGTCCAGTATTACACCTGTACAAACCAACAATTTCAAGTATGACACCTTCACCTTTGGAATAGTTCATTATGAAACTTCAGGGGTAAATACTTTGACTTAATACTGGAGCAAAGACGTAATACTTAAGATATGATATTATTACTAGTAGCTTTGAAATACATACCAGGGGTTATGCAAATTTTTAAAAAAACATCATCCAGCTTCTTACCCGTTTGCCTCGGAATTTTTTAGGTCTGGGAACATCCTTTTCTGGGAAGAGATTGCTGTCAAAGCGAGGCTCTTCTTCGTCAACAATACCATGGCAAGATGAAATGGTGACTAACTCTATGCGTAGATTGTCTAAAGACTTACAGAGAAGCTCTCTGTGGTAGTAAATGCTGTCAGGGTTACTGAAAATCAATGTCAAGTTCTTTTAATTATCTTTGATAAGATCTTTAAAATACACACCGGGGTTATACAAATAAAAACCTATCATACTGCCAACAGGACATATCACAAAAACAAGAAGTCAACTGACCAAAATTCAAGGCCATATCACAAGGACCAATCAGTGGACAACAAATGCAGCATAAAAACAGCATCAAACTAAAAGTAAACAAGCATATTGAGTATTGCTCAAGCAATATATGTCCCTTACCGCAACCCGTAAGCTATATTAAGATGCAATAATTCAATAAACAAATAACAGGGACTTGACCTAGATATCCCCATGATGTATCTATACCAAATTGCAGTTCAGTATGTGCAAATGTTGCAAAGATAATGCACGGAAACCCCAAAAAGGTGACAGACAGACAGACAGACGGCAGGTAAACTAATCATCAAACAAGAGGCCCATGGGGCTTAACGGTCACCTGAATTTTGATGTACTAGTACCAAGAACTTTTGTTGTGTCCTTATACTGAAATTATCATTTATCTAAACGAAGTTTGAGCTAGAACACTAATCGAGGTAAGCAAGGGCCATGTTTACCACTCTATGTATCTCTCCAAATCATCAATCCTTGAGCTTTGAATCCAATTATCAATCCTTGAGCTTTGAATCCAATTATCAAACTCTATGACTTTGTTCAATTGACTTCTCATAAAAGAATGTATTTTTTCTCCAACACTTTCCTAATGTAAAATGAACTGTTATGTTAACTCTGTGAATTGCACCATCAGCAATGCAATGCAATGTATTATGAAATTGGCGATGTTACTCTGGTTAAACTGCAGAAAGTGATGACGTGATAATGATCATGACATTACAATCAGCACATGTGAGCTGTCTTTTCACTACGCTGGTAAAAGACAGGTTTATCTTTTCCCTAGCGAAAATGGAAATGAACCTGTGAAGCGTGGGAGAAAGCCTTGTCTTAGCTCTGCTTCTGTAGATAGAATACATACCATCCACTTATCTAAGGTTGGTTGTCTGTGCATTTAATCCAATAGTTCTGTGACATGTTGACTCCAATAGCTTTATTTAATGTATAAACATCTACACTTCTGAACAAGAAAAAACATAAACTACAAGAGACCCAGAGGACCTGTATCATTCACTTGAAGTTATATCAAAATCATCCTTAGCAAATTCAGACAATATCATGTTTTATTACTTTAGAAGAAGAAAGATTTTAAAGAATTGACTACATTCCGTATTGATCCAAGTATATCCCTCTGGCCCCTGGGGGTTGATTCCAACCGTTCATGCATAATTGATTTCTCATCACCCAAGGAAGTTTCAGACCACACATGGAACAAATCCTTACATTTCTAAGGAAGAGAAGGATTTTTAAGAACTTGCTTCACTTCCCCTATTTGGCCCTGCCTTTCAGGCCCCTTCGGGGGTCAGACAAACGGTACGTACTATTCATAGATATTGAATATCCTTCACCAAAGCTTGTTTTAGACCAAATATGGAACAAATCCTTTCATTTTTACGGAAGAAGGATTTTAAAGAAGACTATCCATCATTTCCCCTATAACTATTGAGTCCTGCCCCTCGGGCTCCTGGGGGGCCAGATTCACTGTTTATACAAAATAAGTTCCTCTTCACCTAAAGATGCTTCGGACCAAATTTGCAATAAATACTTTCATTCCTACAGAAGGATTTCCCTTATTTGGCCCCGCCCCTGGACCCCTTGGGGCACAGACCTACCATTTAATCAAAAGTAGTTTCCCTTTATCCAAGGATGGTTCAGGCCAAATATGGAACAAAATATTTGAAAGCAATTACTATATTCCCCCTTTTGGGCCCCACCCCTGGAGCCTCTTGTTGGTCAGACTCACTGTTTATACATAATTACAAACGTATTGCCCTTCACCTATAGATGCTTCAGAGTCAATTTGGTGAAAACTCACTTTGTTGTTTATGACTACCCTGGTAGTAGGGATATATAGGAAAAGTTGACGGACAGACGCTGCACCATGGTATAATCTTACCTGCCATTAGGGTAGGTGAGCTAAAAATAACATAATTGTTACCGAAAAATATATATATTAACACACAAACTTAGAATCATACCTTTTTGAGGTAAGATTTTTGGCATCTGCAAATTTCATGTCCAACAGATTGAGCTGTTCCTGGGTCTCTGTATAAGACCATGGGAAACAAAACGCAAAGTAGGCTGTTGCTGCCTTCAGGTCAAGGAATCGGTAGGTAAACGACAGAATGAACTGACCGTCTACAGTCTGAAAGAGGAACCACATCATCAGCACACAGCATCACACACAGCATCACAAACAGAGTCATCATTACTACCCACTTATCACGAGGATTTTTTACTATTTCTGCTGTGGTTTTGGGTTGTAGGGGTGAAACTGTGAAAACTGTTTATCATGTCAGAGTGAACTGTTGCCTGGCGAAATACAATTCACAGGAATCTCTACCCTTGAGAGCACTGTTCAAGTACTTTAGTGGCCGTGAATCATGTTGTTTACTCAAAACAAAACTGAAGATGTCGTAGTGGAATTCTTAGAAATGTACTTACTCAATTGTCTTATTGGGCAATAGAACAAATGATTCAAAGCTTTTAAACAACCACAGGGCTTCCCCCTAACCAGGACAAACTGTTCCGCAGGTGTACCCTCGACATGATATAATATACTATACACAATAAATAGATAAAAATTCATTTGAACCTCATGCTGTGTATATTTAATTCAAAACTGAATTACCAGCACTGTGCCTGAGAAAATATTGTCAAAAATACCAAAATATGTGTATCATCTTTGATTGAGGTCTCTTTTTTATTTCCATTAAAAACCACGTTCAATCCAGTAAAGACACCTACTTCATATGAAGGCTTGTCCCGTATGCGGTCCCAGCGAGGTTTCCCGGGAATCGTCTTAGTGAAGGGGGCATGGCCCTGGCTATACAACTTGCCTTGTCGGTTTAAATTCATGATGTTGATCTTGATTAACCTGTTGGGATTCCACCCTCTGATCCCAAAGTAGAACCACGACCTGCAACAAAAACACGTTTACTCCAATACTTTCTTACCCAGATTAGCTTTTTAACTCAATCTTCACAAATCTTCAACATTTATAATTTAGTGTACATTCAAAAATTGCTAATCGGTTTTTTTTTTAATTTAATTACTCTTAAAAAATGAGGCATCAGAAATGATACTTTATAGAGAATAGATCATAGGATGTGGTCCTTCGGAATTCATCTTAAACTTTGATAGATAAAGGCCGGAGAAAATGACTGAGAAAGTTTACTGTCACCTGTTGCCATTCTCAAACTCCGTTTCAGCACAATCAGGCTTGGTCCATACATTGAATTCATAGTCTGGTTTGGGCTCGCCGTAAAACCCACCTGAAACATATCATTAAAATATCATTACCAACTTAGTTAGCTTCTCCAAGCCAGATTAAAGATGGAGTGCAGTTCTCTCAAATTTCACGTGTTCCATAGAAATCACCTTGACAGTAATTATATAATCTGTGTCCGTGTAATAATGAAATTAAAACCAATGAACACTGCCTGTAATGCTGTCGTCACTTCTCTCACCTTCATGCACACATCTTAAGTAAAATAACCTGTCCTATCTCAACACAAGTATTGTTGTTTGGGAATGATGAACTGACTGATGATTAAAAATCTCTTTTCTTCTCATGTGTTCAAAATTTCATAATCAGCTCAAAGAGATTTGACTAATGCCCATACTCCTACTTCCTGTCTATATATTATCATTCATCTCATTGCACGGCTGTCAAGAAATTTTATTGTTTCTAACACATCTGCTGACAATTTTACTTCCGCGATGTCAAATTATTTTAGTGATATGTTGAAAACATCCCCCAGAAAGCGAAGTGTTGACACAAAAACTGTATTTAGTTAATTCATATATAAGTCCGTCCAGTTTTATTTTATATTTTTGACAAAATGTAATTTGATGTATATGTTATTAATTAATTTATCACAAGAACAAATAAAGAAATTGATGGATTTTAATTACCAGCACCACTGTCTTCCTCGTCATCTCGGTAAACCTTCTCCACCCGCGTCAGGTTTCCAGAATCAAACTTGGAGGTGAAGAAAAGTCCTCCCACTCTGAACTCTGACATCCTGCATATCAGTCACTCAGCATCCTCATCATCACCCTCATCATCATCATCATTATTGGCAATCTGCAATCTGATATCAAATCATCCTTGTACAACACCTTTATTTTCATGCATGCCCTTCTCACTATTTGAATGTTTCATGGAAAACACTTTGTTTATTTTAAACTACTTTTTTATGTTAAATCTGGAATACAAAATGTATGTAAAACTTTCTTACTTTTATAATTTTTTAATGACATTCCCTGAATCCCTCTATGTTAGATCAGATATCAACAGGATATATATATATCTATACATACTGTGCACAATCACGCATAGAATTCAGTTAGAATTTCTCATTATAATTACTACTCAGACAGTATGTTTCCCCCCAAGCATGTTACTGAGATTATATTAGCTGATGATCCCAATCAATAGTTTTGATATGTATACAGTGACAGCGCGTAACAGATTACATCGTTTCCAACAGCAATGAGAAACCCTGATTACGAGCACTAGCTGTGGATTGCATTCATATTTCTCAATACAAGATAAATTCAGTTCATCAATGATCTCAGCTAATTTTACAAATGCCCCTTTTGTTTTATTTGAAGTACGTTGTGATCCCTCTTTCGACAACAAACTTTACCTTGCTTACTGTCATTGAAAACTTCTAATTTAGCCGCCATTTTGTTTTCAAAGTGCCCTAAATAAAGTCACATGACTAGAACTGACTGAAGGTTGAATTATTCCGGAAATGGCGTATTCACCAAATTTCTTCAACATTCCCAAAACAAGGCAAAAAGCCCCCATCCCAAAGAGGTGAGAAAAAACCCTGACTAGCTACATTATATATTACAGTCTCTTCTTCTAAATTGTATATTATGGTTAACTCCATCAAAATCTGATGATTATATATCACTGGATTCTGATCGGTGACTGCTGTTACATATTTTTGTTGACTTTTAATTATCATTAATGGAATATTATTAACCACTTTAACTTGAGATCAAACATTAAAAAATATTTTATGAGAAAATCTGTTTTGTAATAGGATGCGGAAAAGTGATGAAGATGATGCCGTCGATGGGCTAGAACCTGCAACACTTGCAATTGGCTCTCCTGCCCGATGGTCTACCGAGTGAGCTACATTTAATGGAAATTCCCTACAGCTCACGCTTAGTTATGTAAGGCAACCTATAACCATTTATGCATATCTTTTACAGGTGTATTATATACAATATGTATTATCCAGATAATATGAACAACACACAATTGTTGGTGTGTGTCATGGGCCTGGCTACAGAACCCTCTGGAAATTAAATGATTTCTCTATGTACATGTACACTAGGGATTATAAAAAGTTTGATATCCTCTCCCCACTCTTAATCATTAATAGAAATCCAGCACATCAATATAATTTCTGGTGGATTAATATATGTACTGGTGGATTAATATATGTGCTGTTACATTACCAGAAAATTTTGACATTAAGACATGCACAGTAAAATCAATAGAAATGTCTGTAATATCAATAGAAATTGTCACATGACTGGAAACCCAGCAGAGCCTCTGTACCTGTGGGCACTGAGCCAAGTTAAAGCTGGCAGGTACCTTTGGGCACTGGCTACCATATCGCTGGAGGACAAGTAATTAGAGGCTCCATGCTGTGATGACCACGGGAATGCTTCATGCATGACTGGTTAAATTTACCTGTGTTTGACCAGAAGCCCAAAACAATGAATGGCTGTTTATAATTAGGCCTTGCCCCCTCCCTATGCAATGTTTTGTCTGTATCAGATCTGATCACAAAAGATTTGGACAGGCTTACACTTGGCCATCTAATTAGATAATGACCCCCTCAGGCCTCAACCCTTCTTGGTCAAAGTTTACCTGTATCAGGTCTGATATAAGGGGTGAAGATCTGGAGATAATAACCCTGGGGCCCCTGATTGTTTAGTTGGGAACAGGTCATCTTATATTTATATTTTATTAAAGTGTCATCTATTTTTAGCATATAAAATACATAATAATATTACATTAAAATGTCTAAGTTTATAAACAGACTTACAAGACACTATAACAAATTAATAATTATTTCAATCATAAAATAGATAAATGATATATGTATAAAATCTTATCTAGTCCAACGTAACACTGTCATATTTAGGATAAAGATTATAATAGCATACGTTATGGCTTGTGTACTTTCTTGAATATATAAATTGGTTTAATTCTTGGTCGCTTGCGTATTTCCGTGTATAAAACTTGTACTGCCGGTTTATATACGTGTATTTTGACCTCTATTGTGGTTTCCTTGTATGTTTGATATTGATGATCAGCAAAAATATCGTATTTAAAAAAAATGGCCGTTTAATACGTTATTTCTGTGTGTAAAACGTGTCAATATGCTTGTATGTTGACCGCTATTGGTGAGCAATAAAAATATAGGATTGATTTTACTGTAGGTTGCGTGTATTGTGATAACATCACAACTTAAACACACTCTATATATTTGAATTACCGTAATGAAGTAAATGTAAAATAGTTGATTCACTTGAGTGAAAATTTGTCTTGTTTTTTTCATCAACTATTATACACATGTCAACACTCAAAAAACGTCTGTTAAATACCTGGTCGCTTGCATATTTATGTGTATACAACTTGTCAACTGTCTGCCGGTTTATATACGAGTATGTTGATCACTATTGTGGTATAGTTGTATGCTTGATATTGATGATCAATGTCAGAGATATTAGTATCATCAAGTATGAGCATGTGGACGACAAATGTGATCCCAAAGTCCTTGTTCCCGTGTCAGTAAAAATTCATCCGTGCATCAACGTATCTAAGTTTTATTCATCACGTTCTTGGTCAGCGTGTGAAGAGATCTGATTGTTAATAAATGTGATTAATTGAACAAACCAATTAAAATGACACATGACGAATACAGTTGAGTGTAAGGTAACCTTTACACCCTAGTGCACTAGGAGTGCATTACGTTTAAACTAATAGTGCACTACATTTAAACTACAAGTAAACTAGAAGTGCAATCATCGAACCAGGTGTGACCACAAAAACCCCTACAGGTAATGGGATTGTCCTTGCCTACCTGTGTCCTTACCTGTACAGATGTAATATGATTTACTTGTACTTTTATGTAATACTATTGAAGATGTCTTTGAAAGTCATTAGTTTGTTACTCATTTAAGTACCAGAATGAAAAATTCTGAGTTCATGCCAGATGATATTCATCATAAAAACTTAACTTAAATTAATTCACTGCATGTCAAAATTTTAAATGTAATTATGATTAAAATATACTAACTTGTAATTCTTTTTAAAGAAGTAACAATTATTCTTTTTCATTTTAATATTTTCAATCAACAATTAAATTGAAAGGTAGGTATGTGTTAAAATAAAAAATGATATAATGCATGTATTATGTTGAAATTATTAGGTTAATCCTAATAAAAATATATACAGAAAATAAAAACAACAGATTGTAATATAAACAATCAGATATTAGAAGAACAGATTTTGTACTCAGTATTATAATAGTAGTTTCAATCACAAATTACTTTAATATTTGACATTAAGAAGCTAGCTGTGGAATAAAACCTACAAGGGCCAGCGTTGATAATTGGTTTCATTACATATACACTCATGTACGATGCATACAAAGGTTATTATAAACATCAAGTACTAATTAAGAAAAGATTACTAAAACATTTAAATCCATTTCCTTCTTCATATCATTATACCATCATAAATCAATTAACAGGGCCCTCAGGCCTGGTCATAGGGGAGTGGGAGGTGAGAAATTCACACCTGGCTAATTACTACACAGCCAACATAGGGGTGTCCCCTATCTTGACCTCTTTGAGGTAAAGAGCTGGCCGGGGCAGGCAGGTACATAATTATACCTGGAGGGTAAATGATTCTACATGTAGATCTATATCTGACCTTTTTAGTTAGATATTATATAAGTCATTAGGTTGATTTAAAAGTTCAATAAATGTGATTGACACAGGCTCAACTTTGTTCTAATATAACTGCATATTATTTACTTGTTGTAAACTTAGAATGTAGAATTAATTGAAATGATTCCATTAACTGACCTTGCTTTTTTTTTTAATTTATTACATATGTGCATAAACCTTCAAGTCATATTTAAATAAACCTGTAATTGCCTTCAATATTTAGGCCTAAATATGGGAAATGCATCCTTTTATAATACTATTATACTGATTATTATATAAAAAAAAACTTACGTATAATCAGGAACATATATGTGAGACGTCCCTGGTATAATGAATTTTAGTATTTTATTATCAAACTGAAGCAACTAAGCCAGAGACATATATATATATAACATCCAATATAAACTAGACAATTTTTCATCATTAATTCATTTAACAAATATATATATATATGTAAATATTTAGAAACCAAAATGCGTCATTGGATTTTATTCAATCAAGTGTCATAAGATACTTTTTATTTTAAGTTAATATATAAGAAAACCAGAAACTGGTAAATTAATTATTGTTTATTTCAATGTTATTTTATGTACTAATAATATTTTATTGTATAATTAAATGTTTTGAATGAAACAAAAAATAGATTAAAGTCCTCAGAATATTCACTATTTAGAGGGAAATATTTTAATATCTGTATTCTCAATGATTTATAATTTCATATAAACATGATAGACCTGGGTAAAAGTTAAAATATGTATTATCATATGATCTTGGTCATCCCCAGCTTAACCTTTTATTAATGAAATAGGTTTCAAATATGACCAGTGTAGTCAGATGAGAAATTCACACCTCAATTATCTGCCACTGACAGGTTTCTGTAAGAAGGTGTTCCTAGACAAGTTTTAGACAGGTCAGATAATTGCTTGAGGCCTGAGGGGTAATCAAAACATCTGTCCCATACTGAACAATCAGACTAAATTTTAATTTATTGTTGTATTCCTTTTTTTTCAACTTCAAATTCATATATTTATATCAACACTGTTGTATGTGGTTATATATATATAAACATACAGATCTTAATATAGAAAATTTAAAAATAAAGATTATCAAAACTCTATAGCGCGTTCATAAATATATAGATCTGAGGGATGAATGTATTTAATCAAAATATGTATTTAGTTTCATTAAATAATCAAAGGATATTTATTTGTTAGTTTCACAAGTAGTTCTTACAATATTTAAAAATATCAACAAATAATTATCAATAGATATTCCTAAAATTTTTCAATATACTTGAATGTAAATTGATATATGAATACAAAAAAACGTTAATAGTGTATATTAAATGAAATATAAGACATCAGAACTGTTAGATAAATAATAATTTTTTATTTTATTTATGTCCTGTACATGATAGAAAGTTTTGGGAACAACTCTAACAGTAATTATCATGATTTCATAGTTTCTAGTTTTGAAATGAAAGAAGGTTGTTTGTGAAAATAACTACATAAGATTCATATATATATATTTATATATTAAAATTATAAATATTAACTAATGATAAAGCCAGCTTCTAAGTTCTAGCAGACAACACAGGTGAAGTGAAGTACAGGTAAGAATCGCAGGTTGATGGGATCTTCACACCTTATATCAGACCTGATACAGGTAAACTTTGACCAGGAAGGGTTGATTATCTAATTAGATGGCCAAGTGTAAGCCTGTCCAAATCTTCACACATCTTTTGTGATCAGATCTGATACAGACAAAACGTTGCATAGGGAGGGGGCAAGGCCTAATTATAAAAAGCCATTCATTGTTTTGGGCTTCTGGTCAAACACAGGTAAATTTAACCAGTCATGCATGAAGCATTCCCCCCCCCCCCGGTCATCACAGCATGGAGCCTCTAATTACTTGTCCTCCAGCGATATGGTAGCCAGTGCCCAAAGGTACCTGCCAGCTATAACTTGGCTCAGTGCCCACAGGTACAGAGGCTCTGCTGGGTTTCCAGTCATGTGACAATTTCTATTGATATTACAGACATTTCTATTGATTTTACAGCGCATGTCTTAATGTCAAAATTTTCTGGTAATGTAACAGCACATATATTAATCCACCAGTACATATATTAATCCACCAGAAATTATATTGATGTGCTGGTTTTCTATTAATGATTAAGAGTGGGGAGAGGATATCAAACTTTTTATAATCCCTAGTGGTAGTTATATGTATACATGGGGTACAGTTGTTTCGGTACTTCAAAGTTAAAGTTGTTTTGGCACTTGTTGTAATATATATTCAGGTATACGTACATGTCATTTGTTTCGGTTCTTCTAAGAGCTGTTTCAGTGTTTTAATTGGTTTTTTACTGTTATATGAATGATATTGATTAATAAAAAATTAATCTTTATCTTTGTTTTCCAACATTCATGAGTAGTCCTACCGAAACGACCGGGTGCCGAAACGACTAGAATTCGTATACACACATCATGTTAAGCACAATCGCCCCTCACATAGGTATCTGGTAGTTACGGTACGAATGGAATAAGCGATACATGGGATATGAAAAGCAAACAATGTAGATAAAGTCGACACGTTTGCCGAAATGACATGCATTTAGAAAGTAGAGAAGTACTGTTTTCAACGGGGAATACGCCTAAAGAACACATTACAATACACTAGTGATCTCATTCTAATACAAATCCATAACTCATATCTAACTAATGGACCGACATATTATGAAATAGAACAAAGGTCATTGTTATTCTAAAGTGTATGGAAGTAAACAACTGATCGGGATTTTGACAAATGACACAGACAGCGTCTGAAACTTTGCGTTGAATTGGGTTTTTGAACCATCTAACACAAAAAGAAAAGTTCGTTCCATACCTAGACTTTTAGAGTTGATTGTATACATTTACAATTCATTGTGTTCCATTTCCATTTGAGAAAGCATGTGTTCCAGTCTATTCAAACGCCTCATGAATCAATGTGCATAACCTTCCGTCGGACATGTTGTAAACTGTGGTGGTTGCCGACCATGTGATCAAAATCTGAAGCACTGATTGGTCTATCCAAATTTAGGTCACATGATGTATAAATGTCGGAAAAGTCCGAAACAAGTTGATTCGTGAAAACACTTATTATTCAGTGTCTGCAACACATCACATGTAAAAGTCACATATATTGGCTAATATATAGAACATATACATGTCAAACGGGGGTTAACATTGTGTGTCATAATGATACATTACGAAAAGAGCTATTCGTTGGATCCACAATCCCGTCGTACCTCTTATTAAGGATCCTTGATCATCAAAATTTTTCTTTTACGTTAAGGAAAACTGTCCATTATTTTTCTTTTCATGTTAAAAAAAGAGTTGGAAATACAAAGAATATATAGCAAAATAAAAAAAAACTGAAAGACTTTTGGCACGTAACTGTATAATATATATTCCGCCACTGTCGTTTAAATGACAATATCATTAGAAAAAATTCAAATAAACAATTGTTCTATGTAAAAATAAAGATATATGGTTTGAAAGTGTTTTTTTTTAATTTCATAGTGCCACGAAAGTTCAGCGGTTCATCCATATTTAAATGAAGCCCTGGCGGGCTAGCGTTAGCCGGAGGCAGCATTTAAAATGACCGCATCATCGTCCACCGTGTACACTAGTACACTGTATGCGAATATTATACAGATATATGAATATACGGTAGGCCTATAGACCTGTCGCTGATTATAGGGACTAATATAATATTACATAGGGTATACGTTGCTGATTATAAGGATTAATATATATAGGTTGTCTGTTAATTATTGATTATAGGGACTAATATATCTATAGGGTGTATGCTACTGATTATAGGGACTAATATATATATAGGGTTATGTTACTGATTATAGGGACTAATATATATATAGGGTTATGTTACTGATTATAGGGACTAATATATAGGATGTATGTTACTGATTATAGGGACTAATATATAGGGTGGGTGTCGCTGATTATAGGGACTAATAATAAGGGTGGGTGTCGCTGACTATAGGGACTAATATATAGGATGTATGTTACTGATTATCAGGACTAATATAAAGGGTATATGTCGCTGATTATAGGGACTAATATATAAGATGTATGTTACTGATTATAGGGACTAATTTATACGGTATATGTCGCTGATTATAGGGACTAATATAGAGGATATACGTCGCTGATCATAAGGACTAATTGTATAGGGTATATGTTACTGATTATAGGGATTAATATATATATTATAGGGAATATGTCGCTGATTATAGGGACTAATATATAGGGTGTATGTTACTTATTATAGGGACTAATATATATAGAGTGTATGTTACTGATTATAGGGACTAATATATAGGGTGTATGTTACTGATTATAGGGACTAATATATAGGGTGTATGTTACTGATTATAGGGACTAATATATAGGGTGTATGTTACTGATTATAGGAACTTATATATAGGGTGTACGTTACTGATTATAGGGACTAATCTATAGGGTGTATGTTACTGATTATAGGGACTAATATATAGGGTGTATGTTACTTATTATAGGGACTAATATATAGGGTGTATGTTACTGATCATAAGGACTAATTGTATAGGGTATATGTTACTGATTATAGGGATTAATATATAGGGTGTATGTTACTTATTATAGGGACTAATATATAGGGTGTATGTTACTGATTATAGGGACTAATATATAGGGTGTATGTTACTGATTATAGGGACTAATATATAGGTTGTATGTTACTGATTATAGGGACTAATATATAGGGTGTATGTTACTTATTATAGGGACTAGTATATAGGGTGTATGTTACTGATTATAGGGACTAATATATAGGGTGTGTGTCGCTGATTGTAGGGACTAATATATAGGGTGTATGTTACTTATTATAGGGACTAATATATAGGGTGTATGTTACTTATTATAGGGACTAATATATAGGGTGTATGTTACTGATTATAGGGACTAATATATAGGGTGTATGTTACTGATTATAGGGACTAATATATAGGGTGTATGTTACTGATTATAGGGAGTAATATATAGGGTGTATGATACTGATTATAGGTACTAATATATAGAGTGTATGTTACTGATTATAGGGACTAATATATAGGGTGTATGTTACTGATTATAGGGACTAATATATAGGGTGTATGTTACTGATTATAGGGACTAATATATAGGGTGTATGTTACTGATTATAGGGACTAATATATAGGGTGTATGTTACTTATTATAGGGACTAGTATATAGGGTGTATGTTACTGATTATAGGGACTAATATATAGGGTGTGTGTCGCTGATTGTAGGGACTAATATATAGGGTGTATGTTACTGATTATAGGGACTAATATATAGGGTGTATGTTACTGATTATAGGGACTAATATATAGGGTGTATGTTACTGATTATAGGGACTAATATATAGGGTGTATGTTACTGATTATAGGGACTAATATATAGGGTGTATGTTACTGATTATAGGGACTCATATATAGGGTGTATGTTACTGATTATAGGGACTAATATATAGGGTGTATGTTACTGATACGTTACTGATTATAGGGACTAATATATAGGATGTACGTTACTGATTATAGGGACTTATTTATAGGGTGTATGTTACTGATTATAGGGACTAATATATAGGATGTGCGTTACTGATTATAGGGACTAATATATAGGATGTACGTTACTGATTATATGGACTAATATATAGGGTATATGTTACTGATTATAGGGATTAATATATATATTGTAGGGAATATGTCGCTGATTATAGGGACTAATATATAGGGTGTATGTTACTGATTATATGGACTAATATATAGGGTATATGTTACTGATTATAGGGATTAATATATATATTATAGGGAATATGTCGCTGATTATAGGGACTAATATATAGGGTGTATGTCGCTGATTATAGGGACTAATATATAGGGTGTATGTTACTGATTATAGGGACTAATATATAGGGTTTAGTTACTGATTATAGGGACTTTAAATGTGGTATATGTTACTGATTATAGGGACTAATATATAGGGTGTACGTTACTTATTATAGGGACTAATATATAGGGTTTAGTTACTGATTATAGGGACTTTAAATGTGGTATATGTTACTGATTATAGGGACTAATATATAGGGTGTACGTTACTGATTATAGGGACTAATATATAGGGTGTATGTTACTGATTATAGGGACTCATATATAGGGTGTACGTTACTGATTATAGGGACTAATATATAGGGTGTATGTTACTGATTATAGGGACTAATATATAGGGTGTATGTTACTGATTATAGGGACTAATATATAGGGTGTATGTTACTGATTATAGGGACAAATATATAGGGTGTATGTTACTGATTATAGGGACTAATATATAGGATGTACGTTACTGATTATAGGGACTAATATATAGGGTGTATGTTACTTATTATAGGGACTATTATACAGAGTGTATGTTACTGATTATATGGACTATTATATAGGGTGTAAGTTACTGATTATAGGGACTAATATATAGGGTGTATGTTACTGATTATAGGGAGTAATATATAGGGTGTATGTTACTTATTATAGGGACTATTATATAGGGTGTATGTTACTGATTATAGGGACTAATATATAGGGTGTATGTTACTGATTATAGGGAGTAATATATATAGGGTTATTTTACTGATTATAGGGACTAATATATAGGGTGGGTGTCGCTGATTATAGGGACTAATATATAGGGTGTATGTTACTGATTATAGAGACAAATATATAGGGCATATGTGATTGATTATAGGACTAATATATAGGGTATACGTTACTGATTATAGGGACTAATTTATAGGGTATGTGTCGCTGATTATAGGGACTAATATATAGGATGTATGTTACTGATTATAGGGACTAATATATAGGATGTATGTTACTGATTATAGGGACTTATATATAGGGTGTATGTTACTGATTATAGGGACTAATATATAGGATGTATGTTACTGATTATAGGGACTAATATATAGGATGTATGTTACTGATTATAGGGACTAATATATAGGATGTATGTTACTGATTATAGGGACTAATATATAGGGTGTACGTTACTGATTATAGGGACTAATATATAGGATGTACGTTACTGATTATAGGGACTAATATATAGGGTGTACGTTACTGATTATAGGGACTAATATATAGGATGTACGTTACTGATTATAGGGACTAATATATAGGATGTATGTTACTGATTATAGGGACTAATATATAGGGTGTATGTTACTGATTATAGGGACTAATATATAGGGTGTACGTTACTGATTATAGGGACTAATATATAGGATGTACGTTACTGATTATAGGGACTAATATATAGGGTGTACGTTACTGATTATAGGGACTAATATATAGGATGTACGTTACTGATTATAGGGACTAATATATAGGGTGTATGTTACTGATTATAGGGACTTATATATAGGGTGTACGTTACTGATTATAGGGACTAATATATAGGGTGTATGTCAACCAAGACCTTCCAATATATTGGAGATGCTCGAAAGAGTGGAATAATCACTCATGTAGGATTACAAACTACGTTTTGAGAGTTGCATGCGCGATTTAGTTTGAAAACTTTAAAATTAGACTCCATAAGAAATAAAACAGAGTTAGAAAATATTGAGGCACATGATAATGTGACGAGGAACAGTGAAGGAACAGTGAATTAACATAAAAGAGAAAGAATATGAACGTAAAAAAAAATTTAAAAAAAAAATTTGGAAGAAAGTTTAAGACGAATTTAAACATTCTTTTGATGGTGTTCTCAGGCGCTTTCTTTTAGTGTTGAGTGTGAGTAGCACCCCGACATAGGTTTGTAAGCTACAGTTCCAACAGCTAGGTGTTACGATTGTGTCGGCAGTGTGTAAACTAGAAACCCAATACAGTCACGTACTGTGGTGTCATATAACAACCTGTCTGCACCTTATTATAATGATAACATTAACCACTGATCAAAGACAACTTGACCCACTACACCTACCTGTCTGCCATTGTATATAGCGCTAAGTGGGTGATATGGCAGCCGTCTTAAGCTTACACTAGTTAACTATTGTGACTTATTAGCTATGAGTCGATACCAGAGGTTCTATTTGTGGAGACATTGACACACGGCCCAGTCTGTTGCGTGTTTTGTCTAAAGTTACTGAACATATACATTTGTATATGGCCGCGTTAATTACTGGCGTTAATCAGGTCACCATTACAATATCCATGATGTCACGATATATGTAGCACGAAATCATACGCACTGTCTTTGTGGCGATTAAACACGTGCTAATTTGTAGTCTAAATGTATAATAATTTTGTGTCTCAGACAATCTAATTATTGTTAACTGAAATAGGTACCTATATACCCAATACGATTCAGTCCGTTAAATGAGTTTATATACAGGTACCTTCTGAACACTAATCAGAGGTGTTACACTAACGGAACGGCGTTATCATCTTATATACACTTCAGGATAAGTTGGGGGTCTTCTGATGAATATCTCTCCCCCCCCCCCCCCCGAGTCCTGTCATCAGATTGTAAGCTATTCAGACCGCCCTGCGTCCATGGTCCTTGGTTGATTTTAGGACTAGGAAGGCAGCCATCTTCGATTTGATATTGAAAGTTTTTTTATCGCTATTTCTTGAGCAGTACTTGTTGGATCTTTTTCAAATTGCATATGTTAGCTCCCCTTTGGTGCCTCGTTGTTCCCTTTTGAGTTTGAGACTGAACAGAAATCAAAAATGACTGAAAGGCAGCCATCTTAGATTCTGACATTGAAAGTTTGTTATCACTATTTCTTACGGGGTACTTGACGGATTTTGTGTAAATTTCATATGTAGGCTCCCCTTGGTGCATATCCTCTATATCAAGGGGTTACGCTCTCTACACTCTTGGAATATATCATAGCAACAGCGTGCCGCTCAGGTAAAAGAAACTGACCAATCGCTAGGATGATGCCGCAACCGACTTCAAAGCTTGTCAATTTGTACCGTTAAGTGACCACGGGATTCTTTTGGTGTATATCAAAGATTCGAACCAGTCTTCTTGCCTCATCAACAAGGTGGCGCTTGCGGAGCCTTCTAATTTGCCATGACATATTGCAGGGGTGTAGAGAGCGTAGGTGAGAGTAACTCCTGGCTATCGAGGGTGCTTGGTGCCTAGTTGTGTCCTTTTGATTTTGGGACTGATCAGGAAAACAAGCTGGCTGACAGCATAGATAGCCATCTTAGATTTTGTCTTTGAAAGTTCGTATCCCTATATCTTGAGAAGTTCTTGATGGCTCATTCTCAAATTTCATAAGCAGGCTCCTTTTCGACATTTCGGTTATGCTATTTTGTTGTCGTATATTATACCTCATTCCTTTAAGTGCCTATACGATTATAGTAGTTGCTCCGGTCAATATTTTCGTATATTCGCCCGGAGTCAAGGACTACGGACCGATGCTATATATTTTGACGTCAAAATTGCAGGATGACGCAATATTTACAGTCTACACTGACATTCACTCGATAACCATTGCTCCACAGACTATCATTATCACCGCATAACTGTACTCAAATACGTGACAAATTTTTATGACGTCGAAAACAATACATGGGGCGGAGCTAAGCAAATCCTCCAATTTGAACCCCAATTGTGTGACGTCACCAACAATAAACGTAGACGGAGCTTACAACGATTTATGGAATTTTCATGCTGTTACATTTATTGAACCATTCTCATGTTTATCAGTTTTGAAATGAAGATGGGACTATAATGAAGAAAATAGTTACGAACATTTCTCAGAAAGATACCGTAAATATAAGGATACATTTTCTATTTTGTTAAGGTTATCGGGGGATAACTACAATGGAACACGGGTAAATCCGGTAATGTACAATTTACCCGTTGTCCCCGGTTCGCTTTGCCGGTTATTGAATTTACCCGTGTGCAATTGTAGTTATCCCCCGATAACCTAAACAAACTAGAAATAGACAATGAAGTGATGTCATCATTCCAGACAATGAGTAAAATGGCGTCTGTTTTTATTGCATATCATGTGGTCGTGTTGGGTACATTTGGTATAATATAACAAATATTGCATGTCATTTCGGGCAATATGGGAGTTTATGGACTGGTCCGCTTCGGTCCATATACACATTTTTGGGTGACTGACCAGTCCATAAACTCCCATATTGCCCTCAGTGCCACACAATATTTGTTAAATATTGCATAGCAAGGAAACAGGATATTAGTGCAATAATTGCTTAAATCGACCAAAAACAAAGAGATTTGCGTGGCCATACCGTCAACTTAAAATAAATTTGGACACATTATACGGGATTGAAATTTCGAATTTCTCGTCTGCTGTTTGGCCGAATCGGCCACATGATCTGTCACGGAAAATTCTATCCCGCCCCGTCACGGCAAAGAAATGAAAATTGAGTTGCTTGTAAACAAAGTGTTGAGGTGTTTGTAAACAAAGTGTGCCAGGATTTACCCATTGTTTCCCTTTCTTACATGTTTTAAATCTTGTCTCTTTTCTAACGCACATCTCGTTAATGAATATTATTCTAACACAAAATAAGCTAATATAGATGATTATCGTATTTCCAGGCGAGTAGTGTACTATGTTGTTCGCTAGCAAGAATTTGGTTAGGTGAGGCCCAAACGAGGTACAGTAAAACTCATTTATAATGAACTCCAAGGAACCTTGAAATTGAATTCGTTGTACAAGCGGTTTGTTGTATAAATAAAACGAATGGAAATAAAAATTGATACAAATTTCGTGATACGTTTTTGCAATTGTCGAACAAAGTCTCTGGTAGCAATAAAACAGTTCCATAATGTATAGAAATATATTCAGTGTAAGTTTTCCTAAATGGACTTCTGCTGAAAGCTTGCATCATTCCTTGAATCAACAAATGATTGTACACTGTATTGCACTAAAAAATATTCCAGGTCATTTTACGGTTGATTGGCGATTCGTTATATGAGTGTTTATTTGCAAAGACAGAGAGAGAAAGGGACACAAGAATGAGTTCGTTATGAATAAGAATTCGTTATGTAAAATTCGTTGTACAAGTAGTTACATAACTGACATTATATAGTGGTGCAGTCGGGGTGGATTTTTATTTCGTTATACGTGAAAATTCGTCCTAACCGAGTTCGTTGTATTCGAGCTTTACGTACTGTATCAATAATCTACTCGATAGACATTACCACTTTTTGAGTTTAACTTCGAAATGTAACGAAGTGCTTGATAATGAAAATATTTTAATTTCCTCATATCGATAGCCCATATCAGTGAAATTGATAAGAAATTAAACACTACGATACTCTATGCCAGCTTTATACATGTACAACCACAAGCCCTATACACTTCAGTGTTACTCCACTTGCTGGCCTCGTTGATATGGTCTTACAACGAAGCTCGCTTCGCATGGTTTCACAACGTGTGTACCCCTATAGCTCTGTAAGGAGGAGTCCGGCCCTCTCTACCTCTGTTACGAGGAGTTCGGCCCTCGTCTCTTTCGTGTACCTGATCACTCGCTTGCGCAGGATGAGACAGGGGCGTGTTTACGAAAGATAATATATGAATTAAAACGGGTCGAATAAGTATTTAACGATACCTAAAAGTAATTATTAGCAGCGTGTGCTGAAACTTTAAATTTGTGTAATTAAATGGAAGTGAAGATTCTATGATATATTTTCAGGAAATGTTAAAGTTACGTTTAATAAGACTTTTAGCAGTGATTTTTGTACATTTAGTTCATTTAAACTGTTTGACCCCACCCTTCTGCCTTGGGTGCAGTAAACTGTTTTGCCCCATCCTTCTGTCCTGGGTGCAGTAAACTGTTTGACCCCATCCTTCTGTCCTGGGTGCAGTAAACTGTTTGGCCCCAATCCTCTGCCCAAAGGGCAGCATTCTTCATTTAAACTGTTTGGCCTGACCCCTCTGCCCTAGGGAGCAGCATTCTTCATTTAAATTGTTTGGCCTGACCCCTCTGCCCTACGGAGCAGCATTCTTCATTTTAAACTGTTTGGCCTGACCCATCTGCCCTACGGAGCAGCATTCTTTATTTAAACTGTTTGGCCTGACCCCTCTGCCCTACGGAGCAGCATTCTTCATTTAAACTGTTTGGCCTGACCCCTCTGCCCTACGGAGCAGCATTCTTCATTTAAACTGTTTGGCCTGACCCCTCTGCCCTACAGAGCAGCATTCTTCATTTATACAACACACAAGTCTGCTCGGTCCAGTAAAGCTCAACATCGAATTTGGTTGAAACCCAATTTGCCTTTCTAGGACGAAACAGATGTATGATGCAGTTTAATTAACTTTTTCGGCATATTGTTTATATTACTAAATTTAAAAGGTGCACCATACGTGTGTTATGTAGTCATCTTTCATGATAGGGGGTGGCAGGCTCTGTTGGTGGTTTCTTAAGTCCCCGAGGTTTGCTGGAGCTTCCATAGCCACAGTTATCTCATTTGAGTAGTGGCACGGTACATTTTCGTAGTACACGATTTGAAATAATACAGAACTAGTTTAATTCTAAATTATAGGGGGTTTTACACATCTGACCTATATTAGTTTAGAAAATTAGGATTCCTACCTTTTGGCTCCTAGCATCACTGAAGAGTCCTAGGAGGACGAAACAGCTGTATGATGCAGTTTAATTCATTTTTTCGGCATACTTTATCTATAACTAAATTAAAAAGGTGCAGCATATGTGTGTGTTAGTCATCTTTCTATGAAGGTCTTTATAGTGAAAACTTGACAGACGGACTACAGATGATATATATGGCACCATGTTTTGTTTCATTTGCCGTTTTGGTAGACCTACTTGAGGAGGAGGGGGAAAAAACCCAAAACTTGTTTTAATATACAATATAATTTATTTGAATTTCAACACAATAAAAACACATCAACTTGTTACCTGACAGCATACACAACACAGACATTGTTCCCAGCATTACAACCTGATTAAAAATTTCAATTACAATTTTGTCTATTGTTGAAACGATCATATCATAATAATTTTCCAACTGGCCTAGACATACAGTATTTGAAATTTCATCAAAACGTTTGAAATTTGTATTATGCAAATCTTTTTTAACATGCAACATTTCAATAAAACAATAAACATAGAATTCACCGAAGTATAGCCGAGAACCTAAACCAAGGCGAGTATCAAACATGAGTTAAAATTGATTGAACAAAACCTTTATTGCACTATAGACATGAATACCATATGAAAACAAATACAAACCAGATTGTGTCAGTAAGACAAAAATGCCCCCGTTGACAGACATTTTGACTGGTGTAAGACAAGGCTCTCCAATGTCAGACAAATCATTTTACTAAAATGTTCAATATGCCATTCATTTCTGGGATACAAATTCCAGCTGGTTTAGTAATGTGACTTTCATCACCACATGACTTTATTAGGGCACATTGAAGACAAAATGGCAGCTAAATTGAAGCTTTTAATGACGATTAGGGAGTTGAAAGGTTTTTTTGGGCAAATGAGGGTTTACAACTTCAAATAAAACAAAATTGGATCTGAATATTACATTTTGCATCAATGGCCATGAACACTTTTCCAGGTTGTTGCTGTTATGTCAGTTACACATCAAGACAAAACACACCATGACTTAGTTTTAGAGTCTCTACCTCTGTTCGTTCTATTTTGACCTGAAGCGAATAAAAAATCAACGATTGAATATAGCTGTCATTCGGTAGTCAATGCCGCCATCATGCAGAAAAATATTTTGCAGTAAGATGATCAAACCACTGATTTCTAACTCTGCTTCAAAAGAGTTCTTGTATCTCCAAAACAGCAAATTAAATAGGTGGATCACCGATAAATTAAAATCACACCTGCATCTCTTCATACAACTAATACCAAATAACAGTTCAATATCCGACAGGACAATGAATGGAAACAAAGTCATGGCGGAATGACGACCAAGGGCAACATTGTATATGTCCCAACCATTACATGGTGGGGGCATATTCTTTGGCATAAGTAAGTAATGAAGTGGTGCCATGTGTATATGTGAATGTTGTGGTGGGAGTTCTCACCACACAATTCCATTGTGCTTTCAGGTGAGATAGGGTGAGAACAGGGAAAATGTTTATCATATGATAAGCTCAAAGTTTTGACCTGCAATAATAAGCTCAAAAGTTGTCTTTTGTCAATGGGCTTGAATCACTCAATGGGTATAACACAGTATTACACACACCCAGTACATTGATAACCACTCCTACACCAATGCTAAGGAGAAAGGAGGAAGACACAGGAAAGGAAGACCGAAGGAAAGAAAAAACAGGAGAGGAAGACAGAAGGAAAGAGAAAAACAGGAGAAGAAGACGGAAGGAATGAAAACACAGGAGAGAATGACCGAAGGAAGGAAAACACAGGAGAGGAAGACAGAAGGAAAGAGAAAAACAGGAGAGGAAGACGGAAGGAAAACACAGGAGAGGGGAAGACGGAAGGAAGGAAAACACAGGAGAGGAAGACCGAAGGAGACAAGGTGAACTAGGGACAGAATGGATGGGACTCGGTCCTATTCTACACAGGGACAGAAGGAAATGAAGACGACACCAGTAACTTTAAAATTGGACCAAATATAAAGTGCCTGCATTAGTCTACAGGCCATTCAGTCTTGTAATCAAATTAACTTATTATAAAGAGCTTAAAAAAAGATTTTTATTATTTGGCCTGTGAACTAGAAAGTGGATCATGGTCATTCTTTTAACGAACTTTGTAGCCTAGTATCCCAACATGCTGCAGTAAAAACATATCAGCACACCAGCAGTTTTGTTTAAACACCTGATTAACTTGACCTTGAAACTGACTCAGAAGTAACTTCTCAACAAAATTGGTAGCCCTTCACCTCAGCATGCTATTAGCCAAATCACAATGCCATTTGCCATATACCAACCCCGGTAGTTATTTAGATTTTTTAGTAATTCCACACACATTTAACCTTAGTGATCTTGAAAGTATTTCATTGAACAAATGGTAATCCTCCTTTATTATAGGCTATAACTACTGACCAAATAAATATCATCACCTACTGTGTACCCTTTGAATTTTCAAACACTTCTCAAAGGTTTTTTTTTTTAAACATTTGATATTTGTGACCTTTAGAGTTTGTTGAAGTCAGACATTTGAACACAGTTGGTTGTACTTTACCCAGCATGCTACTGGGCTAGATATCACTATGCTGTGTTGTTTGGGTAGTAAGAAGTTGGTTACATATTTTTTTTAAAACATTTGACTTCCTGACCTTAAGAGTGGGTCAAAGTTATTTACTGAACAAACTTAAACACCTTCTTGAGAAGAAGTTTTTAAAAGAAAGTTGATGCTGAATTGATGGATGGAGTGATGGTAAGAATTTAACTTTTGACATACAGTAATTGTTATATTGTGCTTGTGAAAATTGGCCTACACCAAAAAAGATAACAACCAAAAAGGCCTATAAATTATAAATGTCAAACACGCTAGGGTAGCTATGTATGAGAACTTAAGGAAATACTGGTTTGGTTATTTAGTTTTATGTCCTATGGTAGAATGTCGGGACACCTTAACCACTCTGCCACGAGGTGGAGGGCTAGCGGTAGAATGTCGGGACACCTTAACCACTCGGCCACTGCGGCCAAGATGTGAAGGGCTAGTGGTAGAATGTCTGGACACCCGAACCACTCGGACACCACAGTTCCATCAGAGTAAAGGATATAACACACAATGTTCTGTTTACCAAGGAGACAACTCGGGTAAGTTGTAGATCAAACATGTTTTCTACAGAAAAGTGAGAATAAACAGATTTTAACAATATATTTCAATCACAACATACATGTACCAATCTGACGGGGAAAATATGAATTCACTGTTCCAACTAACAATATATATATATTCTGGAATACAATTTAAATACACAGTATGTAAACATATACATATATAATTGATCAAGTAAGGATTTCTATATAAGCCCATAATGTGGAGAAATATATATATTCATATGAAAAAAATAACAGGATATAAAAAATGTATAAATATCTTGACTTACACACTTGGTATATAAAATGTACTTGAGCAACAGTAAAGAAAAAGACTATTTATGATATGTAAATAAACATAAAATATGTATAGAAGTGTGAATCACACAACTGGAAACAATTCATGCATCACCAATTACCTTGAATTAAAAATAAAAATGTCTGGATATGCATCACACATTTCAGGCAAAACCAGTATCACAACTACATCAGCTTCCAAACTACAGTAAATAAGACAATAAATCACAAACAGTAAGTATGTCCATCATTTAATTCTGTCCTAAATGCTACATGGTTCTCCCTGGAGTATATATGGTGTGGTACTCCCTGGAGTGTACATGGTGTGGTACTTCCTGGAGTATACATGGTGTGGTACTCCATGGAGTATACATGGTGTGGTACTCCCTGGAGTATATAAGGTGTGGTACTCCCTGGAGTATACATGGTGTGGTACTCCATGGAGTATATATGGTGTGGTACTCCCTGGAGTATATATGGTGTAATACTCCCTGGTATATATATGGTGTAGTACTCCCTGGAGTATATATGGTGTAATACTCCCTGGAGTATACATGGTGTGGTACTCCCTGGAGTATATATGGTGTGGTACTCCCTGGAGTATACATGGTGTGGTACTCCATGGAGTATACATGGTGTGGTACTCCATGGAGTATATAAGGTGTGGTACTCCTTAGAGTAAATATGGTGTGGTACTCCATGAAGTATAGATGGTGTGGTACTCCTTAGAGTATATATGGTGTGGTACTCCCTGGTGTATAGATGGTGTGGTACTCCTTAGAGTATACATGGTGTGGTACTCCCTGGAGTATACATGGTGTGGCACTCCCTGGAGTATATAAGGTGTGGTACTCCTTAGAGTAAATATGGTGTGGTACTCCATGGAGTATAGATGGTGTGGTACTCCTTAGAGTATATATGGTGTGGTACTCCATGGAGTATAGATGGTGTGGTACTCCTTAGAGTATATATGGTGTGGTACTCCCTGGAGTATACATGGTGTGGTACTCCCTGGAGTATAGATGGTGTGGTACTCCCTGGAGTATACATGGTGTGGTACTCCCTGGAGTATACATGGTGTGGTACTCCCTGGAGTATAAATGGTGTGGTACTCACTGGAGTATACATGGTGTGGTACTCCCTGGAGTATACATGGTGTGGTACTCCCTGGAGTATATATGGTGTGGTACTCCCTGGAGTATACATGGTGTGGTACTCCCTGGAGTATAGATGGTGTGGTACTCCCTGGAGTATAGATGGTGTGGTACTCCCTGGAGTATAGATGGTGTGGTACTCCCTGGAGTATACATGTACTATCTTGTTTATATGTGTTATTATCAAGCTTTGTTTGTAAGGAGGTACATTTCCATAACTATAGTAATATTTTTCTTATTTTTACATCAAATTCTGAACAGTTAAACTTTGTTTTTCAATCTTGGTTATCTTGTAAATCAAACTATTGTACTCGAGAAATCCTGTTCATTTTTATGGTAAATGAAATGTGAACCCCACCACTTTATCAGGACAATCAAGAACTTGTAGCAGACATCTATTCAAGGGACATAATCAAAATTATATTATTTTCATGTTTGGCAAAATCAAACAACTAAGAGGGGCCTAACCCACCATTTATACAAAACTGAGTCCACTTTGCCAAAAATGGTACAATACTAAAAAGAACATTTACTACATTTGCTCATGGGCTAAGTAATCCCCACACTCTGGCCATTTCAGCTGCATGAACAAGCAACAGACTGATGGAAAATACAAACAAACACTGCTAGTGTGACCTTTGACCTCTGCCTCAATGAAGCTTGTATCAGTGGTACCATGTACACCAAATACATACCACTTCTGCAGTAGTTTGTCAGAATCACAATGCTTGTGACCAATGAATGGAAATTTGTGGCAATGCAATGTTAGGTAGCCTTTATTTGTACACAAAATGTCTATCATTTCCGAGATGAAAAGAAATGTAATAACGTGATTCAGTCGTGATCTGTGACCTTTGGCCTCGGAAGTTGTCTATAGAATAGTTTGCATTAATGGCACTTGGATAGAGTTTACACTACTTACATTTGTGTACCTATATTGGCATTCGCATACAACATCTAAACAAAGTATGACACAGTGAGGGACCATTGGCGTACACCTTTGAATGTTTTCATCTTTTCCCCTTTGACCTACAAGTCGTGTTTGACCTGCAGGTGATTCAGATATACTTCATATTCTATCAAGATATCATTAAAAGCTAGAAGTGACAGCTCAAGTCAGTATTGTAACTCATATCTGACCTTTGACCTCTGACCCAATGACCTTAACATTATGTCAGTAGAGTGGGGGCACACACACCTGTCGTTTATACACAATTGAATCCATTATAGGCAGAGGATACTCCAGCTAATCTAGGTGAAATCCACCTAACCGTTCAGGACTAGTAAAACTTGATCGACAGACGACATACCCAGCACCATGATATGTGTTCACACGCTCTTCGGGAAGGTAAGCCTAAAACCTACATGAACAGACAGTGAATTACAGCAATACCAAGTACGAACAAACACAGACCTAGGAAATCCTGGTGAGCTGACAACCAACAGCAACCAACAGTACTTCATAAGGAGCTACCACAAACAAGCTGTTACTGAAATAATGGTGAACTGACAACCAACAGTACTTCATAAAGAGCTATATCACAAACAATTTGTTACTGAAATAATGGTGAACTGACAGCCAACAGTATCCAACGGTACTTCATAAGGAGCTATATCACAAACAAGCTACTACTGAATTTCAAATATGATTCACTTTTCAATGTTTTAGGTTTTTAACGACAGACTTGTTCATTTCTACTGGTCCACAGCTTTCCAATTAAAAGTAAACAATTTATACAATGTATATCAGAGATATGATGATATTAAAATAAATAATCTTTTGTACAAATTTGAAATTTAGAATATGACAGATATGTATAATGATGGCCGTCATCCTGTGGCACCGTAAGAAGTGGATGGTTTGGAGCGTACCGGGGAGTCATCATGACTAGAAAGTGTGTCTAAAGATGTCGAACTCTCCTCTGGCAAAGGTGATAAAAACGGTGCTCTGTCATTGTCGCTGAGGTGTTGGACATCACCTTTTGGCTGGACTTCACCAACATTGACAGAGGCCAACAGCCAGGCTGTAACACAATAAAAGGTTCAATTGGCCTGTGTTAAAAACAACAAGAGGCCCAAAGGGCTGTGGCGGTCACCGGCATGAGTAATGTTATAGGTACTTTATGGGCTCTTTTTCATTGAGATGTGATAAGGAAATTAACATTTAAACAAAGTGAAATACGATACTTGCCATGCAATCAAAGGATAAGAATTGGTTAAATTTAATTTTTCCCTATAATAATTACAATACATAAAAACAATATTGAAAGTATAAGAATAATTTATTCTTATACTTTCATTATTGTTTTCATGTATTGTAATTATTTTATGTCTCTATAGGTATACATTCGATGTATAACCCACGGGCAATCTGCCAGTGCGAGTTATCTGGAATTTATTTTACAAAAGCCTCAAAAATGCCTTAATTTACTTCCCACAGGCTATACCCCGGTGCGGGGTAATACACAGGAAATTACGGTAATAGACTGAGAAGTCTTGTAAATATTTTATTTTATCACAGATGACACATGTAATTGATAGCCCTCAATGTTATGATGCTTCTGGATAAATATCATCACCTTGTGTGCTCTTCAGCTATTCAGATTATTGTGACCTTTAGACTTTAACAAACTTGCCAACCTTCTTAATTTGAACAGTTTAACAAATTTTATTTCTTTTATTTTAAAGTGTGTCAAGGTTATTTTCATTTGTAAAATTTGTTGGGTAGCCATATATTAAGATGTATGCCTTTCCGTTCTTGAGAAGAAATCCTTAGAAGATTTCGACATACATGTATTTGACCCTTATTACTTTGAGGATTTTGACCCTTATGACTGAGGATTTTGACCCTTATGACTTTGAGGATTTTGACCCTTATGACTTTTAGGATTTTGACCCTTATGACTTTGAGGATTTTGACCCTTATGACTTTGAGGATTAATCTGGGTGTGACACTTACCAGGAAATATGTTGGCTGTCACCTGCTGTTTACTTTCTACTGAGGCGGTTTCAGACAAGACGCCGGCTGATTCCGACCCACTCTCTGGACTCCTGTTCATGGTGATGAAATACACACCAACAAACGACATCAAGCACCTGTAGGTACAAATGGTCAGGTTACTTTCTGTATAGAGACATTATCTAAGTTGGTGTTATAACTACAGCAAAATAAACTACTGTTAACAAATTTATTTTGTGGTGACTTAATTTCGTGTTTTCATATGAAATGATTATTATGCAGCGATTTAATTTCGCGATAAATACAGTCATAAATTCTATGTCTAGTACAGTACAGTACTCCTTTAGTTGGCATACCTCTAATTGAAACTATTTCAAGACGATGAATTTTTCGCAAATTTCAATCAACCGCGAAATACGCGAAAAATTAACTGCACGCAAAAATAAGTTGGTTTACAGTATACTGGTAGAGTTAGGTCCCCTCTGTTGCTTGAATCATTAAAAAACTTTGTTACCAGGTAGAGTTAGGTCCCCTCTGTTGTTTGAATCATTAAAAAACTTTGTTACCAGGTAGAGTTAGGTCCCCTCTGTTGTTTGAATCATTAAAAAACTTTGTTACCAGGTAGAGTTAGGTCCCCTCTGTTGTTTGAATCATTAAAAAACTTTGTTACCAGGTAGAGTTATAATTATGTCCCCTCTGTTGTTTGAATCATTACAAGGCTTTGTTGTTAGATAGAGTTGTGTCATCTCTGTTGTTTGAATCAATAACAGGCTTTGTTGCCAGGTAGAGTTATGTCCCCTCTGTTGTTTGAATCATTAACAGGCTTTGTTGCCAGGTAGAATTATGTCCCCTCTGTTGTTTTAATCATTATAAGGCTTTGTTGCCATGTAGAGTTATGTCCCCTCTGTTGTTTGAAACATTAACAGGCTTTGTTGCCAGGTAGAGTTATGTCCCCTCTGTTGTTTTAGATCATTAACAGGCTTTGTTGCCAGGTAGAGTTAGGCCCCCTCTTTTGTTTAAACTAGAACTTTAAGCCAATGGCTAACTAATACCCTCATCCCGCTCCTACACTTTTGCAATAAATACTTGTATAATGTATAGTGACCTGGTTACCATGGCAACCAAAATGTCTGCAGAAAGATACCCTACATACACACTTACAAATGGTCCCTAACATTCCTGTGTAATTTCATTGAAATAGGTCAAAAGGTTTCCAAGGAGTTGTCAGGACAAAATTTCCCCCAAAACCTAAAAATAGTGCCCGGGTTACCATGGAAGCCAAATTTTCAGAAGAAAAAATATGTAGGTTTCTGAGAAGTTGTCAGGACAAAATTTGTCCACAGACAGCCAGACAGATTGATTCCAGTATACCCCCTTACTTCGTTGCAGGGGGAAATGGGGTTATAATCATTGACAGTCTGTGTTTTTCAGTAGAGTTTAATACCATTCCTATGACTCTATATACCTATAGAGGAATGCTAAGGTAAATTCTTGCGAATTTATATACCTGTATTAACTTATATGTATCAAAACAACACTATGTGTAGAAACAACAATGAAGGTTTACATGTGAACCTATATACCAATATAGTGCATTCTTCTTTACATCATGTTGCATTTATCAGATAAAAACATGACACAATGTATTAACAGGAATGTGACATTAAGAGAAACATGTTTTTCCACTAAATGTAGTACATTTCCAATTTCCATAACTAAACGTAAGCTATTCAATGTACATTATGAAGATGTTTCAATCTATAGATAGCATTATTTCATTGAATCTTATTTTTTTTTCTATGCAATATTTTGTAAAATCAATGGAAACGATATCATTTTCTGGATATTTTACATGAATGGTTAAAAAAAAACATGACATTAAGAGGGATTCACCTCAAAATACATCATATTAACCAAATAAAATAACATAGATTATATTGAGGGGACAATGGTGTTTGGGGAGATTCATCAGTTTGGTATGAATGATATATATACTGAGTTTGTTTTGTACACAAACAGGAATTGAAAACTTAATTGGCGAGCTTTCGTAAATGTCAAGCAAACATCTTACCCATCCCTCTACCTGTAGTATTAGAGTGCATTTGGACGAAATGTCGCGCTACATTTTTGACAGCTGACCTCTCTAACTCGCCCTATTTTGGGTAGTGAGCTGATTTCAGAGGTCAGAACACTGACACACAGCTACTGTACTCTTTGCTTAACAAATGGAAACAGACGTTTTTGGAAGCTCGCAAATAAAGTTTTCAATTCCTGTTTGTGTACAAAACAATCTCAGTATATATGATATAAAGAGGAATGTGATATTAACAGGGGTGGTATTAACAGGGGTGATATTAACAGGGGTGGTATTAACAGGGGTGATATTAACAGGGGTGGTATTAAGTGGAATCCACTGTATGAACTTATGTAAATATCAAAACAACATTCTATGTGTAGAAACAACAATAAGTTTACCTACCCAACCAAGAACATACATATCTCCAGGCCATTGAGTCCCCAGAACTCCTTGTAAAATACAATACCTGGAAAAACAATGGATGGGAGTAATGCACAGTAAAATAGGAAATCACTGTTGCTGCCCATATCAATCTGAAAACAAGACAATTTAGTTTAATACTTGTAAGCTGTACCTCCCTGTTGTCTATACCTGTAAGCTGTACCTCCCTGTTGTCTATATCTGTCTATATAAGATATGGACTGACTGATGGACAGATGGACAGATGGACAAACAGACAACGCACTGACAAAGCCAGGATGGGTTGGGGCATAGGGTGTCGGGTCCACTGCCTGCGGGATTTCCTGTTGGCAGTTATATCAAAAGTACTGTCCTTTTCTAAATATAAGCACATTATAGCTACCCACAATTCCTGGTTAAATAACAAAGATGGCATCCATGCTTTCAACAGCACGATTCTTTTTGTTTTACAATCAAAATCTTACCGACATATATGGGGATTTTTAACAGGGAATGTCAGCAGACCACCGATATAAATTGAAACATTAGACTTGTGAGAGTATTTTTAACTGACAGAATTTCCAGAGATGACATCAGTCATGCCTTGATGTTTAAGTTGCAAAAATGAAAATAAATCGTTAATTTGAAATAAAAGTTGATGTTCTTTAAAATATTAACGAGTGCATGGGTCTTGTGAGAGTTCCATTGCTTAGCAGAGTTAATGGATAATGGATGTTATGGATGTTTAGACAAGGAAAAGAAATTATAAAGGGGGTGTTACGAAGGCTAAGGAGCATTTGTTGGGTAGACAACAGTAACAAGATGCCATGTGGTATCTAGCAACAGATAAAAATAGAACTGTCGTCCGGGAGCCAACACATACCCCCCGCGCCCCTTAAAGTTATTTGTACAACAAATGCATAGCCAGACAATATTTTTTTCATTTTTTACATAAAAAAGGGGAATAACTTTCTAAAAAAGGGTCGAAAATGCAAATTTACTACAGGGGGCACATCTTCATACTGTACTGTCTATTCCCACAAAATTTTAAAAAGATCCATTGAAAACTGAGTGAATGCATAGCCGGACAAAATTGTGTCTACAGACGGACGGACAGACAACCTGATTCCAGTATACCCCCTAACTTCTTTGAGGGGGTTATAAAGATAAGGACTTCCCAATGTTAAACAGAAGTTAAACACAGTTCTTAACAACAGATGCCTGAGGGATGTTAGCAACCACTATTATTTAATCTTCATTCAATTTCCTTAGAAGTTTATCTTTTCCCTTCCTTTCTCTCCTTGAATTATGTTCTTATTTGCTCTGAATTGTAAAGAGAAACTGCAATAGATAATAGTCTTTAACTGTCACAGCTAATGACCAAGGGGAACCAAATCTGAAGTTTGAGAAAGAAAAAAGCAATAACAAACTTGTGCTGTCATAATCGAAGAATTGGCAATCGCATCTGCTATTTGCTATTTTGGTTTTCTGATCTGTCCCCAAATCAAAACAGCACAACTAAGGACTGAGGGGAAATCATGTATGACATTTTAGAAAGATCCATCCATTACTTCTCAAGAAATTGGGATTAAAAACTTAACCATCAAATTCCAAGATGGCCACCTGTTAGCCAATAAAGAGGGCATGTACAACTAGTGTTAATGGAGAACATACAAATGAAATGTGATCAAGATCCATCCAATACTTTCCAGGATTTAGCGACAACAAGAACTGATTTTTAAACGACCGATAATGGACCACAGACCACAAACACAGGGCAGGGTGATTAGAAAAACCAGCAATATGATGATCCAGGTGGGATTAAACATTTTATACATTTTGATATTTATACAGTTAATTTGGAGATTTAGGACATTTCAGACAATGACACTGTGATTGCTGTGGACTCACCTGCCACGATTGCACTGATGGTGAAGAACACGAAGTTGGTTGGCACAACCACTGTAGACTCAAAGCTCTTCATGGCTTCATTCAGGAACCTGAAACAATCCCAGGTGTAAGCTGTAACAGCTAGATCCTGTTTTAACACTTTACCAGTTTTGGTTTTGTATCAGACCTCACATGTACCTTAACTTGACAACTTCATTGATGACTTGACCTTGACATATTAATGAGCTATTGCAAACAGTGTGTTGAGTGATCATGATATTCCACAAACTTATGGGTAAACATCAATATGCTGAAGACCTTGAAAGGTCTTTGGCATAAAATAGCGAATGTTGAAAAATGCACTTTTATTTGGGTCATTTAAAAAATCATGATTTATAATCTTGAAGTAAGATTCAGCGAACTGTCATTGCATTTAGTTTGGAGATTTGTCTTTTAAAGAGACCAGAAAATGAAACATGGGATTATCGTATCAACTTTCTCCTTGCTGAAGACGAAGATCACTGACATGAAAGTCCATTAGCAATGACAAGTCAATTACCAGTTTGTTTGGTGTGTTAGGGTACCAGGTAAACATGATTGATTTAGCCTGTAGATGAACTACCACTGCCACACCATGTTTTATCATTTCGTACCCTGTCAGTTTAATTCCTGTTGCTAGATATGAAATTAATTACATGACTGACAATATTGAATTTGGGTTTGAAATGATAAATGTGGGGCTGTCTAGAACTCTCCAGATGATAAAACATACTTTGGCAGTGGTAGTTCATCTACCGGCTTAATCAATCATGTTTACCTGGTACACCAACACACCAAACACACTGGTTATTGACTTGTCATTTACAAATGGGCTTTTATGTCAGTGTTCTTCATCTTTAGCAAGGAGATTATGACTCCTTGCACGTATTGTTTTCAATTACAAATTTACCGGTTACCAATTTAATTTTTTTTTACTATTTTGAGCAAATATAATGGGCTAAATTATATCAAAAGAATTTAGGTGCACCGGAACCAGAAGTGTGCGAAACTCAGCTCTGAAGACTGTGCTTTGTTCAAACAAGAGGCCCAATGGACCTGCATCACTCACCTAGTATCAATTTCTTACTTGTAAACCTAAAGTCATTTAAAATCTATTACTGTCAGCTAAGACTTTCAGAAGAACATGTTAACATTTAAACATATTTTACCCCTGTTACCTTGAAAGTAAAAGAAAGTAATTATCATTTGCAAACTTTGTTCCACGTTTTCAAAGGAAGCTATTAGTCAAACATCCTGTTTGTAGGCATTTTGGTATTTCAGAATAAGTTGTATAAAGGATTTAACAGATTTCACCCTTGTGACCTTGAATATGGGTCAGGGCAGGTGAGCTAAATATGAACAAAAAACACTATTTTTCTGTATTTCATTTAACAAAACTTTTTCATATGTCAAATTTCTCCAGTTACTTTTGTTTAAAATGTCGAGCAGGTTCTTATGACCAGTGTAAGACGTAATACGATTCTGTATGAAAATCCCTTGTCTTCCTTTTGGAGCCATTTCTGAACCTTGTCTCACACCCCTACTAAACTTCACAAAGAAGTTCATAATTCAGGCCCCCTGGACCTTTTGAATTTTCTAAACACTATTTCAGGGGAGTATGCTGGAATGCTATACATGGCACCAAGTTAAGATTAAATCGGGTCGTGGACAATACTCCATTGAATCCCAGCCATATAGGGATGCTTTCTACCAAATTTATTTAAATTCTGATCAGTGGAAGAAGTCAATTGTGACGCCACGGTATGGCATCAACTCACCTTGGTTCTTCAGAGCAGGTAAGCTTAAAATCAGACTTACACATTAAATGTTAATATCTCTATTCCTGATGTTATATGATTGCTAAAAAGACAACTACATGTCACTTGATAATTACCTGTAATTATTATTTTCCTTCTTGACATATTGCAGATTTTACCTCTCCCTTCTGATTTCAAAAAGTCATTAAACATGGCTAAAACAAGTACTCTAGGGGGTAAAATGCCATCAGAAGATACATGAAGATTGTAGACCTAAGTCCTGTAAACATGGCTATAACAAGTACTGTTGGGGGTGAAATGTTGTCAGGAGATACATGAAGATTGTAGCCCTGAGTCCTATAAACATGACTATAACAAGTACTCTAGGGGGTGAAATGTTGTCAGAAGATACATGAAGATTGTAGCTCTGAGTCCTGTAAACATGGCTATAACAAGTACTGTAGGGGGTGAAATGTTGTCAGAAGATACATGAAGATTGCAGCCCTGAGTCCTATAAACATGACTATAACAAGTACTCTAGGGGGTAAAATGCCATCAGAAGATACATGAAGATTGCAGCTCTGAGTCCTGTAAACATGGCTATAACAAGTACTGTAGGGGGTGACATGTTGTCAGAAGATACATGAAGATTGTAGCCCTTAGTCCTGTAAACATGGCTATAACAATTACTGTAGGGGGTGACATGTTGTCAGAAGATACATGAAGATTGTAGCCCTGAGTCCTATAAACATGGCTATAACAAGTACTGTAGGGGGTGACATGTTGTCAGAAGATACATGAAGATTGTAGACCTGAGTCCTGTAAACATGTCTATAACAAGTACTGTAGGGGGTGAAATGTTGTCAGGAGATACATGAAGATCGCAGCTCTGAGTCCTGTTAACATGTCTATAACAAGTACTGTAGGGGGTGACATGTTGTCAGAAGATACATGAAGATTGCAGCTCTGAGTGCTGTAAACATGGCTATAACAAGTACTGTAGGGGGTGACATGTTGTCAGGAGATACATGAAGATTGCAGCTCTGAGTGCTGTAAACATGGCTATAACAAGTACTGTAGGGGGTGACATGTTGTCAGGAGATACATGAAGATTGCAGCTCTGAGTGCTGTAAACATGGCTATAACAAGTACTGTAGGGGGTGACATGTTGTCAGGAGATACATGAAGATTGCAGCTCTGAGTGCTGTAAACATGGCTATAACAAGTACTGTAGGGGGTGACATGTTGTCAGGAGATACATGAAGATTGCAGCTCTGAGTGCTGTAAACATGGCTATAACAAGTACTCTAGGGGGTGACATGTTGTCAGAAGATACATGAAGATTGTAGCCCTGAGTCCTATAAACATGGCTATAACAAGTACTGTAGGGGTTGACATGTTGTCAGAAGATACATGAAGATTGTAGACCTGAGTCCTGTAAACATGTCTATAACAAGTACTCTAGGGGGTGACATGTTGTCAGAAGATACATGAAGATTGTAGCCCTGAGTGCTGTAAACATGGCTATAACAATTACTGTAGGGGGTGACATGTTGTCAGAAGATACATGAAGATTGTAGACCTGAGTCCTGTAAACATGTCTATAACAAGTACTGTAGGGGTGAAATGTTGTCAGAAGATACATGAAGATTGTAGACCTGAGTCCTGTAAATATGACTATAACAAGTACTGTAGGGGTTGACATGTTGTCAGAAGATACATGAAGATTGTAGACCTGAGTCCTGTAAACATGTCTATAACAAGTACTCTAGGGGGTGACATGTTGTCAGAAGATACATGAAGATCGCAGCTCTGAGTGCTGTAAACATGGCTATAACAAGTACTGTAGGGGGTGACATGTTGTCAGAAGATACATGAAGATCGCAGCTCTGAGTGCTGTAAACATGGCTATAACAAGTACTGTAGGGGGTGACATGTTGTCAGAAGATACATGAAGATTGTAGACCTGAGTCCTATAAACATGGCTATAACAAGTACTCTAGGGGGTGACATGTTGTCAGAAGATACATGAAGATCGCAGCTCTGAGTCCTATAAACATGTCTATAACAAGTACTCTAGGGGGTGAAATGTTGTCAGAAGATACATGAAGATTGCAGCTCTGAGACAAAATCAATGTTCAATCTCAGGAATTATATCCAAGCTAAAACTTGAATGTCATTTTAAAGTCTAAAGATTGAAGTTTCCCGAGGACATGATGGAAGTTTTGATGTGGAGAGGAAAAAGATAAATCAACATACCCTTTTTACATGTTTAGAATTAAGAAAATATTAACAAGCTTTTATCGTGTATAGGATACAGTATTGCTGTTTATGTTATACTATACTGCTCTATGTACAATCTATTACATTACACTGACATCTCAGTACACCATCTATTACATTACACTGACATCTCAGTACACCATCTATTACATTACACCGACATCTCACTACACCATCTATTACACTGACAGGGCTTTTTCTGGGGTCTCTCAGGGGCCGAAATTCGGCCCCATTCCCAATGAGATTTAGGCTTCATTTTTCCCAATTAAAGGACTTTTCCCCCAATCTGATGATAGATCTACTTTTTTAAAAAAAAGGTTTTTTTTTCTTTTTTTTTTTTGCATTTTAAAACTGAACATCTGCATCAGTTGAAAAAGAAGCTATTTGAAAAGAAATATTGTCATTTTATTGCTTTTATCTGATTAAATTACATTGTATTATTTGTTGATTCGTCGTTAATTTTTCCCAATTTCACTCAGGGTCCTTTTCCCAATTTACCCAGAAAAAGCCCTGACTGACATCTCAGTACACCATCTATTACATAACACTGGCATCTCAGTACACCATCTATTACATTACACTGACATCTCAGTACACCATCTATTACATTACACCGACATCTCAGTACACCATCTATTACACTGACATCTCAGTACACCATCTATTACATTACACTGACATCTCAGTACACCATCTATTACATTACACTGACATCTCAGGACACCATCTATTACATTACACTGACATCTCAGGACACCATCTATTACATTACACTGACATCTCAGTACACCATCTATTACATTACACCGACATCTCAGTACACCATCTATTACACTGACATCTCAGTACACCATCTATTACATTACACTGACATCTCAGTACACCATCTATTACATTACACTGACATCTCAGGACATCATCTATTACATTACACTGACATCTCAGGACACCATCTATTACATTACACTGACATCTCAGTACATAATCTATAACATTACACCGACATCTCAGTACATAATCTATAACATTACACTGACATCTCAGTACACCATCTATTACATTACACTGACATCTCACTACACCATCTATTACATTACACTGACATCTCACTACACCATCTATTACATTACACCGACATCTCACTACACCATCTATTACATTACACCGACATCTCACTACACCATCTATTACATTACACAGACATCTCAGGACACCATCTATTACATTACACTGACATCTCAGTACATCATCTATTACATTACACTGACATCTCAGGACACTATCTATTACATTACACTGACATCTCAGTACACCATCTATTACATTTCACTGACATCTCAGTACATCATCTATTACATTACACTGACATCTCAGTACACCATCTATTACATTACACTGACATCTCAGGACACCATCTATTACATTACACTGACATCTCAGTACACCATCTATTACATTTCACTGACATCTCAGTACATCATCTATTTCATTACACTGACATCTCAGTACACCATCTATTACATTACACTGGCATCTCAGTACACCATATATTACATTACACTGACATCTCAGTACACCATCTATTACATTACACTGACATCTCAGTACACCATATATTACATTACACTGACATCTCAGTACACCATCTATTACATTACACTGACATCTCACTACACCATCTATTACATTACACCGACATCTCAGGACACCATCTATTACATTACACTGACATCTCACTACACCATCTATTACATTACACCGACATCTCAGTACACCATCTATAACATTACACAGACATCTCAGTACACCATATATCACATTACGCTGACATCTCAGTACATCATCTATTACATTACACCGACATCTCAGTACACCATCTATTACATTACACTGACAGGGATTAGTGATACTACTGTATCATTAATGACTTACTTGACTTGTATTACAGCAGTGATGATCATGACAATTGCCATGGCATACAGTATAGGGTGACCGAACTGGGACTGGCCGGCCAACGACAGCTGGATCATCCCCGACAGTCCTTTGGCACAAATGACAGTGAAGGAGGCTGACAAAAAATTTAGTTAAGCCCATTATGTTTAGGACACACCATAATTAGTCATTGATATATATTCAAATCAAGATGTGCTTAACAGATATCTTCAATAAACTATTATTGACACAAGAACTGTTTGATCAATACAGGTTGAAAGTAGATAACGTTTTACTAAATGCCTGTATATGTGGCTATGACTTACCTATAGCAGAGGCTGTGAGATGTGACTTACCTATAACAGAGGCTGTGAGATGTGACTTACCTATAGCAGAGGTTATGAGATGAGACTTACCTATAACAGAGGCTGTGAGATGTGACTTACCTATAACAGAGGCTGTGAGATGTGACTTACCTATAACAGAGGCTGTGATATATGACTTACCTATAACAGAGGCTGTGATATATGACTTACCTATAACAGAGGGTGTGAGATGTGACTTACCTATAACAGAGGCTGTGATATATGACTTACCTATAACAGAGGCTGTGATATATGACTTACCTATAACAGAGGGTGTGAGATGTGACTTACCTATAACAGAGGCTGTGATATATGACTTACCTATAACAGAGGGTGTGAGATGTGACTTACCTATAACAGAGGCTGTGATATATGACTTACCTATAACAGAGGGTGTGAGATGTGACTTACCTATAACAGAGGCTGTGATATATGACTTACCTATAACAGAGGGTGTGAGATGTGACTTACCTATAACAGAGGCTGTGATATATGACTTACCTATAACAGAGGCTGTGATATATGACTTACCTATAACAGAGGGTGTGAGATGTGACTTACCTATAACAGAGGCTGTGATATATGACTTACCTATAACAGAGGGTGTGAGATGTGACTTACCTATAACAGAGGCTGTGATATATGACTTACCTATAACAGAGGGTGTGAGATGTGACTTACCTATAACAAAGGCTGTGATATATGACTTACCTATAACAGAGGCTGTGATATATGACTTACCTATAACAGAGGCTGTGATATATGACTTACCTATAACAGAGGCTGTGATATATGACTTACCTATAACAGAGGGTGTGAGATGTGACTTACCTATAACAGAGGCTGTGATATATGACTTACCTATAACAGAGGCTGTGATATATGACTTACCTATAACAGAGGCTGTGATATATGACTTACCTATAACAGAGGGTGTGAGATGTGACTTACCTATAACAGGGGCTGTGATATATGACTTACCTATAACAGAGGCTGTGATATATGACTTACCTATAACAGAGGGTGTGAGATGTGACTTACCTATAACAGAGGCTGTGATATATGACTTACCTATAACAGAGGCTGTGAGATGTGACTTACCTATAACAGAGGCTGTGAGATGTGACTTACCTATAACAGAGGCTGTGAGATGTGACTTACCTATAACAGAGGTTATGAGATGAGACTTACCTATAACAGAGGCTATGAGATGTGACTTACCTATAACAGAGGCTATGAGATGTGACTTACCTATAACAGAGGCTATGAGATGTGACTTACCTATAACAGAGGGTGTGAGATGTGACTTACCTATAACAGAGGGTGTGAGATGTGACTTACCTATAACAGAGGGTGTGAGATGTGACTTACCTATAACAGAGGCTGTGAGATGTGACTTACCTATAATAGAGGTTATGAGATGTGACTTACCTATAATAGAGGTTATGAGATGTGACTTACCTATAACAGAGGCTGTGAGATGTGACTTACCTATAACAGAGGTTATGAGATGAGACTTACCTATAACAGAGGCTATGAGATGTGACTTACCTATAACAGAGGCTATGAGATGTGACTTACCTATAACAGAGGCTATGAGATGTGACTTACCTATAACAGAGGGTGTGAGATGTGACTTACCTATAACAGAGGGTGTGAGATGTGACTTACCTATAACAGAGGGTGTGAGATGTGACTTACCTATAACAGAGGCTGTGAGATGTGACTTACCTATAATAGAGGTTATGAGATGTGACTTACCTATAATAGAGGTTATGAGATGTGACTTACCTATAACAGAGGCTGTGAGATGTGACTTACCTATAACAGAGGTTATGAGATGAGACTTACCTATAACTGAGGCTATGAGTAAGACATACCTATAACAGAGGCTATGAGATGTGACTTACCTATAACAGATGGTGTGAGATGTGACTTACCTATAACAGAGGTTATGAGATGAGACTTACCTATAACTGAGGCTATGAGTAAGACATACCTATAACAGAGGCTATGAGATGTGACTTACCTATAACAGAGGCTATGGGATATGACTTACCTATAACAGAGGCTATGAGATGTGACTTACCTATAACAGAGGCTATGAGATGTGACTTACCTATAACAGAGGCTATGAGATGTGACTTACCTATAACTGAGGCTATGAGATGTGACTTACCTATAACTGAGGCTATGAGATGTGACTTACCTATAACAGAGGCTATGAGATGTGACTTACCTATAACTGAGGCTATGAGTAAGATATACCTATAACAGAGGCTATGAGATGTGACTTACCTATAACAGAGGGTGTGAGATGTGACTTACCTATAACAGAGGGTGTGAGATGTGACTTACCTATAACAGAGGGTGTGAGATGTGACTTACCTATAACAGAGGCTGTGAGATGTGACTTACCTATAACAGAGGCTATGAGATGTGACTTACCTATAACAGAGGCTATGGGATGTGACTTACCTATAACAGAGGATATGAGTAAGACATACCTATAACAGAGGTTATGATATGTGACTTACCTATAACAGAGGCTATGAGATGTGACTTACCTATAACAGAGGCTATGAGATGTGACTTACCTATAACAGAGGGTGTGAGATGGGACTTACCTATAACAGAGGCTATGAGATGTGACTTACCTATAACAGAGGGTGTGAGATGGGACTTACCTATAACAGAGGCTATGAGATGTGACTTACCTATAACAGAGGCTATGAGATGTGACTTACCTATAACAGAGGCTATGAGATGTGACTTACCTATAACAGAGGGTGTGAGATGTGACTTACCTATAACAGAGGTTATGAGATGTGACTTACCTATAACAGAGGCTATGAGATGTGACTTACCTATAACAGAGGGTGTGAGATGGGACTTACCTATAACAGAGGTTATGAGATGTGACTTACCTATAACAGAGGCTATGAGATGTGACTTACCTATAACAGAGGGTGTGAGATGTGACTTACCTATAACAGAGGCTATGAGATGGGACTTACCTATAACAGAGGTTATGAGATGTGACTTACCTATAACAGAGGCTATGAGATGTGACTTACCTATAACAGAGGCTATGAGATGTGACTTACCTATAACAGAGGGTGTGAGATGTGACTTACCTATAACAGAGGCTATGAGATGTGACTTACCTATAACAGAGGCTGTGATATATGACTTACCTATAACAGAGGCTGTGATATATGACTTACCTATAACAGAGGGTGTGAGATGTGACTTACCTATAACAGAGGCTGTGATATATGACTTACCTATAACAGAGGGTGTGAGATGTGACTTACCTATAACAGAGGCTGTGATATATGACTTACCTATAACAGAGGGTGTGAGATGTGACTTACCTATAACAAAGGCTGTGATATATGACTTACCTATAACAGAGGCTGTGATATATGACTTACCTATAACAGAGGCTGTGATATATGACTTACCTATAACAGAGGCTGTGATATATGACTTACCTATAACAGAGGGTGTGAGATGTGACTTACCTATAACAGAGGCTGTGATATATGACTTACCTATAACAGAGGCTGTGATATATGACTTACCTATAACAGAGGCTGTGATATATGACTTACCTATAACAGAGGGTGTGAGATGTGACTTACCTATAACAGGGGCTGTGATATATGACTTACCTATAACAGAGGCTGTGATATATGACTTACCTATAACAGAGGGTGTGAGATGTGACTTACCTATAACAGAGGCTGTGATATATGACTTACCTATAACAGAGGCTGTGAGATGTGACTTACCTATAACAGAGGCTGTGAGATGTGACTTACCTATAACAGAGGCTGTGAGATGTGACTTACCTATAACAGAGGTTATGAGATGAGACTTACCTATAACAGAGGCTATGAGATGTGACTTACCTATAACAGAGGCTATGAGATGTGACTTACCTATAACAGAGGCTATGAGATGTGACTTACCTATAACAGAGGGTGTGAGATGTGACTTACCTATAACAGAGGGTGTGAGATGTGACTTACCTATAACAGAGGGTGTGAGATGTGACTTACCTATAACAGAGGCTGTGAGATGTGACTTACCTATAATAGAGGTTATGAGATGTGACTTACCTATAATAGAGGTTATGAGATGTGACTTACCTATAACAGAGGCTGTGAGATGTGACTTACCTATAACAGAGGTTATGAGATGAGACTTACCTATAACAGAGGCTATGAGATGTGACTTACCTATAACAGAGGCTATGAGATGTGACTTACCTATAACAGAGGCTATGAGATGTGACTTACCTATAACAGAGGGTGTGAGATGTGACTTACCTATAACAGAGGGTGTGAGATGTGACTTACCTATAACAGAGGGTGTGAGATGTGACTTACCTATAACAGAGGCTGTGAGATGTGACTTACCTATAATAGAGGTTATGAGATGTGACTTACCTATAATAGAGGTTATGAGATGTGACTTACCTATAACAGAGGCTGTGAGATGTGACTTACCTATAACAGAGGTTATGAGATGAGACTTACCTATAACTGAGGCTATGAGTAAGACATACCTATAACAGAGGCTATGAGATGTGACTTACCTATAACAGATGGTGTGAGATGTGACTTACCTATAACAGAGGTTATGAGATGAGACTTACCTATAACTGAGGCTATGAGTAAGACATACCTATAACAGAGGCTATGAGATGTGACTTACCTATAACAGAGGCTATGGGATATGACTTACCTATAACAGAGGCTATGAGATGTGACTTACCTATAACAGAGGCTATGAGATGTGACTTACCTATAACAGAGGCTATGAGATGTGACTTACCTATAACTGAGGCTATGAGATGTGACTTACCTATAACTGAGGCTATGAGATGTGACTTACCTATAACAGAGGCTATGAGATGTGACTTACCTATAACTGAGGCTATGAGTAAGACATACCTATAACAGAGGCTATGAGATGTGACTTACCTATAACAGAGGGTGTGAGATGTGACTTACCTATAACAGAGGGTGTGAGATGTGACTTACCTATAACAGAGGCTGTGAGATGTGACTTACCTATAACAGAGGCTGTGAGATGTGACTTACCTATAACAGAGGCTATGAGATGTGACTTACCTATAACAGAGGCTATGGGATGTGACTTACCTATAACAGAGGATATGAGTAAGACATACCTATAACAGAGGTTATGATATGTGACTTACCTATAACAGAGGCTATGAGATGTGACTTACCTATAACAGAGGCTATGAGATGTGACTTACCTATAACAGAGGGTGTGAGATGGGACTTACCTATAACAGAGGCTATGAGATGTGACTTACCTATAACAGAGGGTGTGAGATGGGACTTACCTATAACAGAGGCTATGAGATGTGACTTACCTATAACAGAGGCTATGAGATGTGACTTACCTATAACAGAGGCTATGAGATGTGACTTACCTATAACAGAGGGTGTGAGATGTGACTTACCTATAACAGAGGTTATGAGATGTGACTTACCTATAACAGAGGCTATGAGATGTGACTTACCTATAACAGAGGGTGTGAGATGGGACTTACCTATAACAGAGGTTATGAGATGTGACTTACCTATAACAGAGGTTATGAGATGTGACTTACCTATAACAGAGGGTGTGAAATGGGACTTACCTATAACAGAGGCTATGAGATGTGACTTACCTATAACAGAGGGTGTGAGATGTGACTTACCTATAACAGAGGCTATGAGATGTGACTTACCTATAACAGAGGCTGTGATATATGACTTACCTATAACAGAGGCTGTGATATATGACTTACCTATAACAGAGGGTGTGAGATGTGACTTACCTATAACAGAGGCTGTGATATATGACTTACCTATAACAGAGGGTGTGAGATGTGACTTACCTATAACAGAGGCTGTGATATATGACTTACCTATAACAGAGGGTGTGAGATGTGACTTACCTATAACAAAGGCTGTGATATATGACTTACCTATAACAGAGGCTGTGATATATGACTTACCTATAACAGAGGCTGTGATATATGACTTACCTATAACAGAGGCTGTGATATATGACTTACCTATAACAGAGGGTGTGAGATGTGACTTACCTATAACAGAGGCTGTGATATATGACTTACCTATAACAGAGGCTGTGATATATGACTTACCTATAACAGAGGCTGTGATATATGACTTACCTATAACAGAGGGTGTGAGATGTGACTTACCTATAACAGGGGCTGTGATATATGACTTACCTATAACAGAGGCTGTGATATATGACTTACCTATAACAGAGGGTGTGAGATGTGACTTACCTATAACAGAGGCTGTGATATATGACTTACCTATAACAGAGGCTGTGAGATGTGACTTACCTATAACAGAGGCTGTGAGATGTGACTTACCTATAACAGAGGCTGTGAGATGTGACTTACCTATAACAGAGGTTATGAGATGAGACTTACCTATAACAGAGGCTATGAGATGTGACTTACCTATAACAGAGGCTATGAGATGTGACTTACCTATAACAGAGGCTATGAGATGTGACTTACCTATAACAGAGGGTGTGAGATGTGACTTACCTATAACAGAGGGTGTGAGATGTGACTTACCTATAACAGAGGGTGTGAGATGTGACTTACCTATAACAGAGGCTGTGAGATGTGACTTACCTATAATAGAGGTTATGAGATGTGACTTACCTATAATAGAGGTTATGAGATGTGACTTACCTATAACAGAGGCTGTGAGATGTGACTTACCTATAACAGAGGTTATGAGATGAGACTTACCTATAACAGAGGCTATGAGATGTGACTTACCTATAACAGAGGCTATGAGATGTGACTTACCTATAACAGAGGCTATGAGATGTGACTTACCTATAACAGAGGGTGTGAGATGTGACTTACCTATAACAGAGGGTGTGAGATGTGACTTACCTATAACAGAGGGTGTGAGATGTGACTTACCTATAACAGAGGCTGTGAGATGTGACTTACCTATAATAGAGGTTATGAGATGTGACTTACCTATAATAGAGGTTATGAGATGTGACTTACCTATAACAGAGGCTGTGAGATGTGACTTACCTATAACAGAGGTTATGAGATGAGACTTACCTATAACTGAGGCTATGAGTAAGACATACCTATAACAGAGGCTATGAGATGTGACTTACCTATAACAGATGGTGTGAGATGTGACTTACCTATAACAGAGGTTATGAGATGAGACTTACCTATAACTGAGGCTATGAGTAAGACATACCTATAACAGAGGCTATGAGATGTGACTTACCTATAACAGAGGCTATGGGATATGACTTACCTATAACAGAGGCTATGAGATGTGACTTACCTATAACAGAGGCTATGAGATGTGACTTACCTATAACAGAGGCTATGAGATGTGACTTACCTATAACTGAGGCTATGAGATGTGACTTACCTATAACTGAGGCTATGAGATGTGACTTACCTATAACAGAGGCTATGAGATGTGACTTACCTATAACTGAGGCTATGAGTAAGACATACCTATAACAGAGGCTATGAGATGTGACTTACCTATAACAGAGGGTGTGAGATGTGACTTACCTATAACAGAGGGTGTGAGATGTGACTTACCTATAACAGAGGCTGTGAGATGTGACTTACCTATAACAGAGGCTGTGAGATGTGACTTACCTATAACAGAGGCTATGAGATGTGACTTACCTATAACAGAGGCTATGGGATGTGACTTACCTATAACAGAGGATATGAGTAAGACATACATATAACAGAGGTTATGATATGTGACTTACCTATAACAGAGGCTATGAGATGTGACTTACCTATAACAGAGGCTATGAGATGTGACTTACCTATAACAGAGGGTGTGAGATGGGACTTACCTATAACAGAGGCTATGAGATGTGACTTACCTATAACAGAGGGTGTGAGATGGGACTTACCTATAACAGAGGCTATGAGATGTGACTTACCTATAACAGAGGCTATGAGATGTGACTTACCTATAACAGAGGCTATGAGATGTGACTTACCTATAACAGAGGGTGTGAGATGTGACTTACCTATAACAGAGGTTATGAGATGTGACTTACCTATAACAGAGGCTATGAGATGTGACTTACCTATAACAGAGGGTGTGAGATGGGACTTACCTATAACAGAGGTTATGAGATGTGACTTACCTATAACAGAGGCTATGAGATGTGACTTACCTATAACAGAGGGTGTGAAATGGGACTTACCTATAACAGAGGCTATGAGATGTGACTTACCTATAACAGAGGGTGTGAGATGTGACTTACCTATAACAGAGGCTATGAGATGTGACTTACCTATAACAGAGGATATGAGATGTGACTTACCTATAACAGAGGCTGTGAGATGTGACTTACCTATAACAGAGGCTATGAGGAGATAAACCACCACCTTTTTTATCTCCATCCAATACAGTATCATGAACAGCACTACCAGGACCACCAGCTCTAAACACTGTAAGTTAAACAACTCTTTACAATGTTATTGAACATTATGAAGTGATTATGACAAGCTAATTAATTCATAGAATTAATATCCCCCTGCTTTTCCCCCTTTCGTAAGGGGTAATCATATTGTAGCTAAAAATCTTTTGTAATTTTCATTCTGTTGACACAAGATGTATTGGTTGGAAATTAAACATAAACTTAAGCCTTATAAACAGAAATTGGATGATATTTGTTGTCGTGATTGCAAGGAAACGTTAATAGAGGGGCCATAACTCTGCCAAATTAAGTCCACAAAAAGTGGCGATTGAACTTCGCTGAGCCCTTTAGGCAATTACCTTTTTTACCAAGTTTCAAGAAAATAGGATAATGTTTCTTGCAGTTATTGCATGGAAACGAAAGAAAATGACATTTTTTGTTAATCAAAGGGCCATTACTCCTTCAAATAACATCCACCAGAAATGGCGATCGAACCTGGCCAAACCCTTAGAGCAATTTACCTTGTAACCAAGTTTTAAAAAATCGGATAAAATTTGTTGCCGTTATTGCACAGAAACAAAGTGTGACAGACAGACGGACGGACAAAGCCAAATTAATATCCCCCGTTTCGGTGAAAGCTGGGGATAAAAACTTTAGATATATCGTAACTTATTCTCTTGGAATAATCATATAAATCATCATTCTTCCTTTGACATCCTCTAAAAATACACCATAAAGGAGAGAACAGGGAAGAGAGAAAGAAAAAGACAGATTGTGTATATATCTATAGAAAGACAATCATAAAGGAGAAAGTTGGGAAGAGATAAAGAAAAAGTTTTATGATGGTCCTGCTAACTTCAATAGATTACACTCAGTATTCCAACACTGTACACTTTGAAGGCTGTTAAGATGGATACCATGAAGGATATTTGCAGTTCATATTAAAGTAGACTTACTATGTAAACGATGAAAGACACTTCTGTGACAGCAGTGTTCAGTTCCTCACCATCTCGTATGCTCTCTCTCTGTAAAATAAACGCATTGTTAAAGTAGTGTTAGCATCCCACCATCTCGTACTGCCTCTCTCTGTAAAATAAACATTTAACTAACTCACAAAATGTCTGCCAGTCTCCTTCCAAGAACATTTAACTACCTCACAAGATGTCTGCCAGTCTCTTTCCTAGAACATTTAACTACCTCACAAGATGTCTGCCAGTCTCCTTCCTAGAACATTAAACTATCTCACAAAATGTCTGCCAGTCTCTTTCCAAGAACATTTAACTACCTCACAATATGTCTGCCAGTCTCCATCCTAGAACATTTAACTACCTCACAAGATGTCTGCCAGTCTCCTTCCTAGAACATTTAACTACCTCACAAGACGTCTGCCAGTCTCTTTCCAAGAACATTTAACTACCTCACAAGATGTCTGCCAGTCTCCTTCCAAGAACATTTAACTACCTCACAAGATGTCTGCCAGTCTCCTTCCTAGAACATTAAACTATCTCACAAAATGTCTGCCAGTCTCTTTCCAAGAACATTTAACTACCTCACAATATGTCTGCCAGTCTCCATCCTAGAACATTTAACTACCTCACAAGATGTCTGCCAGTCTCCTTCCTAGAACATTTAACTACCTCACAAGATGTCTGCCAGTCTCTTTCCAAGAACATTTAACTACCTCACAAGATGTCTGCCAGTCTCCTTCCAAGAACATTTAACTACCTCACAATATGTCTGCCAGTCTCCTTCCTAGAACATTTAACTACCTCACAATATGTCTGCCAGTCTCCATCCTAGAACATTTAACTACCTCACAAGATGTCTGCCAGTCTCCTTCCTAGAACATTTAACTACCTCACAAGATGTCTGCCAGTCTCTTTCCAAGAACATTTAACTACCTCACAAGATGTCTGCCAGTCTCCTTCCAAGAACATTTAACTACCTCACAATATGTCTGCCAGTCTCCTTCCTAGAACATTTAACTACCTCACAAGATGTCTGCCAGTCTCTATCCTAGAACATTAAACTATCTCACAAGATGTCTGCCAGTCTCCTTCCTAGAACATTTAACTACCTCACAATATGTCTGCCAGTCTCCTTCCAAGAACATTTAACTATCTCACAAGATGTCTGCCAGTCTCCTTCCAAGAACATTTAACTACCTCACAAGATGTCTGCCAGTCTCTTTCCAAGAACATTTAACTACCTCACAAAATGTCTGCCAGTCTCCTTCCAAGAACATTTAACTATCTCACAAGATGTCTGCCAGTCTCCTTACTAGAACATTTAACTACCTCACAAGATGTCTGCCAGTCTCTTTCCAAGAACATTTAACTAACTCACAAGATGTCTGCCAGTCTCTTTCCAAGAACATTTAACTAACTCACAAGATGTCTGCCAGTCTCCTTCCAAGAACATTTAACTATCTCACAAGATGTCTGCCAGTCTCTTTCCTAGAACATTTAACTATCTCACAAGATGTCTGCCAGTCTCCTTCCAAGAACATTTAACTATCTCACAAGATGTCTGCCAGTCTCCTTCCAAGAACATTTAACTAACTCACAAGATGTCTGCCAGTCTCCTTCCTAGAACATTTAACTACCTCACAAGATGTCTGCCAGTCTCCTTCCAAGAACATTTAACTACCTCACAAGATGTCTGCCAGTCTCTATCCTAGAACATTAAACTATCTCACAAGATGTCTGCCAGTCTCTTTCCAAGAACATTTAACTAACTCACAAGATGTCTGCCAGTCTCTATCCCAGAACATTAAACTATCTCACAAGATGTCTGCCAGTCTCCTTCCAAGAACATTTAACTACCTCACAATATGTCTGCCAGTCTCCTTCCTAGAACATTAAACTATCTCACAAGATGTCTGCCAGTCTCCTTCCTAGAACATTAAACTATCTCACAAGATGTCTGCCAGTCTCCTTCCTAGAACATTTAACTACCTCACAATATGTCTGCCAGTCTCCTTCCTAGAACATTAAACTATCTCACAAGATGTCTGCCAGTCTCCTTCCTAGAACATTAAACTATCTCACAAGATGTCTGCCAGTCTCTATCCTAGAACATTAAACTACCTCACAAGATGTCTGCCAGTCTCTATCCTAGAACATTAAACTATCTCACAAGATGTCTGCCAGTCTCTATCCCAGAACATTTAACTAACTCACAAGATGTCTGCCAGTCTCTATCCTAGAACATTAAACTACCTAACAAGACGCCTGCCAGTCTCTATCCTAGAACATTAAACTACCTCACAAGATGTCTGCCAGTCTCTATCCTAGAACATTAAACCAACTCACAAGATGTCTGCCAGTCTCCTTCCTAGAACATTAAACTATCTCACAAGACGCCTGCCAGTCTCTATCCTAGAACATTAAACTAACTCACAAGACGCCTGCCAGTCTCTATCCTAGAACATTAAACTACCTCACAAGATGCCTGCCAGTCTCTATCCTAGAACATTAAACAATTCATAAGATGTCTGCCAGGATTGTGGTAAGGAAGACATATAAATAGGTCCCAAACAGCTGGTCCCTACTAATGCACTAGTCAGACCTACATCTCAGACATAGGCCTATATATTATATGTGGGAATTGTTTTTACGTCACTTTTAATCTTTAGATGATTTCAATCCACATTTTCCCAAAACATAATATACTCCCACATACATAATTATAATGTATCTTATGTTGTTTTTGCTTTCATTACTGATGGTGTAAGTGGAAAGTTATATTGCAGCAAAACAGTATAGCACAGTAACACTCATACCAACCTTAGATGAGAAGGTGACAATGAGAAAAGCACCAATGACAGCCATAGCAGAACCTGAAACAGTAACGTCACATACAGCAGACATAGCATTATACATTGATATGTTCTCAAAAGAATGGAATATCAACTTTACTGTAACTGTAAACTTTACTGTGACCTTTACTGCGAACTTTACTGTTACTATGACCTTTACTGTTACTGTGACCTTTACTGTTACTGTAACCTTTACTGTTACTGTGACCTTTACTGTGACCTTTACTGTTACTATAACCTTTACTGTTACTGTAATCTTTACTGTTACTGTAACCTTTTCTGTTACTGTGACCTTTACTGTTACTGTTACCTTTACTGTTACTGTGACCTTTACTGTTACTGTAACCTTTACTGTTACTGTTACCTTTACTGTTACTGTGACCTTTACTGTTACTGTGACCTTTACTGTTACTGTAACCTTTACTGTTACTGTGACCTTTACTGTTACTGTGACCTTTACTGTTATTGTAACCTTTTCTGTTACTGTTACCTTTACTGTTACTGTGACCTTTACTGTTAGTGTTACCTTTACTGTTACTGTAACCTTTACTGTTACTGTAACCTTTACTGTTACTGTAACCTTTACTGTTACTATGACCTTTACTGTAACAGTTACCTTTACTGTTACTGTGACCTTTACTGTTACTGTGACCTTTACTGTTACTGTAACCTTTACTGTTACTGTTACCTTTACTGTTACTGTGGCCTTTACTGTAACCTTTACTGTTACTGTAACCTTTACTGTTACTGTGACCTTTACTGTGACCTTTACTGTTACTATAACCTTTACTGTTACTGTAATCTTTACTGTAACTGTAACCTTTTCTGTTACCGTGACCTTTACTGTTACTGTTACCTTTACTGTTACTGTGGCCTTTACTGTTACTGTTACCTTTACTGTTACTGTGACCTTTACTGTTACTGAAACCTTTACTGTTACTGTAACCTTTACTGTTACTGTGACCTTTACTGTTACTGTAACTTTTACTGTTACTGTGACCTTTACTGTTACTGTGACCTTTACTGTTACTATAACCTTTACTGTTACTGTGACCTTTACTGTTACTGTGACCTTTACTGTTACTGTTACCTTTACTGTAACCTTTACTGTTACTGTTACCTTTACTGTTACTGTGACCTTTACTGTTACTGTAACCTTTACTGTTACTGTTACCTTTACTCTTACAGTGACCTTTACTGTTACTGTAACTTTTACTGTTACTGTAACCTTTACTGTTACTGTGACCTTTACTGTTACTATGACCTTTACTATTACTGTAACCTTTACTGTTACTGTGACCTTTACTGTTACTGTAACTTTTACTGTTACTGTAACCTTTACTGTAACTGTGACTTTACTGTTACTTTGACCTTTACTGTTACTGTTACCTGTACTGTTACTGTAACCTTTACTGTTACTGTTACCTTTACTGTTACTGGTATCTTTACTGTTACTGTTACCTTTACTGTTACTGTAACCTTAACTGTTACTGTAACCTTTACTGTTACTGTGACCTTTACTGTAACTGTGACCTTTACTGTTACTGTTACCTTTACTGTTACTGTGACCTTTACTGTTACTGTGACCTTTACTGTTACTGTGACCTTTACTGTAACTTTGACCTTTACTGTTACTGTTACCTTTACTGTTACTGTAACCTTTACTGTTACCTTTACTGTAACCTTTACTGTTACTGTTACCTGTACTGTTACTGTTACTGTAACCTTTACTGTAACTGTGACCTTTACTGTTACTGTTACCTTTACTGTTACTGTTACCTTTACTGTAACCTTTACTGTTACTGTGACCTTTACTGTTACTGTGACCTTTACTCTTACAGTGACCTTTACTGTTACTGTAACCTTTACAATATTAACTCTACAAAATAATCAAATAGATATCACACTTACCAAAAAGATTTTCAGCTCGTATCTTTTCTTTCAGGATTATCGCCGCAAGGAAAAGGTTAGCTGAAATGATAAAATATTCTATAAGTAGGGAAGATTTATGAAAAAGCCTGTAAACAGGAACTAGTGCCAGGATGGCTGACTAATATCCCCACCCCCAAACAGGAATTAGTGCCAGGATGGCTGACTAATACCCCCACCCCCAAACAGGAATTAGTGCCAGGATGGCTGACTAATACCCCCACCCCCAAACAGGAATTAGTGCCAGGATGGCTGACTAATATTCCCACCCCCAAACAGGAACTAGTGCCAGGATGGCTGACTAATATCCCCACCCCAAACAGGAACTAGTGCCAGGATGGCTGACTAATATCCCCAAACCCAAACAGGAACTAGTGCCAGGATGGCTGACTAATATCCCCACCCCCAAACAGGAACTAATGCCAGGATGGCTGACTAATATCCCCACCCCCAAACAGGAACTAATGCAAGGATGGCTGACTAATATCCACACCCCCAAACAGGAACTAGTGCCAGGATGGCTGACTAATATCCCCACCCCCAAACAGGAACTAATGCCAGGATGGCTGACTAATACCCCCACCCCCAAACAGGAACTAATGCCAGGATGGCTGACTAATATCCCCACCCCCAAACAGGAACTAATGCCAGGATGGCTGACTAATATCCCCACCCCCAAACAGGAACTAATGCCAGGATGTCTGACTAATGCCCCCACCCCCAAACAGGAACTAGTGCCAGGATGGCTGACTAATACCCCTACCACCAAACAGGAACTAATGCCAGGATGGCGGACTAATATCCCCAAACCCAAACAGGAACTCGTGCCAGGATGGCTGACTAATATCCCCACCCCCAAACAGGAACTTATGCCAGGATGGCTGACTAATATCACCACCCCCAAACAGGAACTTATGCCAGGATGGCTGACTAATATCCCCACCCCCAAACAGGAACTTATGCCAGGATGGCTGACTAATATCCCCAAACGCAAACAGGAACTAGTGCCAGGATGGCTGACTAATATCCCCACCCCCAAACAGGAACTTATGCCAGGATGGCTGACTAATATCACCACCCCCAAACAGGAACTTATGCCAGGATGGCTGACTAATATCCCCACCCCCAAACAGGAACTTATGCCAGGATGGCTGACTAATATCCCCAAACGCAAACAGGAACTAGTGCCAGGATGGCTGACTAATATCCCCACCCCCAAACAGGAACTAATGCCAGGATGGCTGACTAATATCACCACCCCCAAACAGGAACTAGTGCCAGGATGGCTGACTAATATCCCCAAACCCAAACAGGAACTCGTGCCAGGATGGCTGACTAATATCCCCACCCCCAAACAGGAACTTATGCCAGGATGGCTGACTAATATCACCACCCCCAAACAGGAACTTATGCCAGGATGGCTGACTAATATCCCCACCCCCAAACAGGAACTTATGCCAGGATGGCTGACTAATATCCCCAAACCCAAACAGGAACTAGTGCCAGGATGGCTGACTAATATCCCCACCCCCAAACAGGAACTTATGCCAGGATGGCTGACTAATATCACCACCCCCAAACAGGAACTAGTGCCAGAATGGCTGACTAATATCCCCACCCCCAAACAGGAACTAATGCCAGGATGGCTGACTAATATCCCCACCCCCAAACAGGAACTAGTGCCAGGATGGCTGACTAATACCCCCACCCCCAAACAGGAACTAATGCCAGGATGGCGGACTAATATCCCCAAACCAAAACAGGAACTCGTGCCAGGATGGCTGACTAATATCCCCACCCCCAAACATGAACTTATGCCAGGATGGCTGACTAATATCCCCACCCCCAAACAGGAACTAATGCCAGGATGGCCGACTAATACCCCCACCCCCAAACAGGAACTAATGCCAGGATGGTTGACTAATATCCCCACCCCCAAACAGGAACTAATGCCAGGATGGCTGACTAATATCCCCACCCCCAAACAGGAACTTATGCCAGGATGGCTGACTAATACCCCCACCCCCAAACAGGAACTAATGCCAGGATGGCTGACTAATATCCCCACCCCCAAACAGGAACTAGTGCCAGGATGGCTGACTAATATCCCCACCCCCAAACAGGAACTAGTGCCAGGATGGCTGACTAATACCCCCACCCCCAAAACCTAAATGAGATGATCAGGTAAGGAGACTTGTTTGACCCTTTGAAGTACATCAAAAGAATAAGACATAAAATTTTACCTTGACCTTTAACACAGTGACCTTGATGTCCTATTAGGTGACTTGCTTAATTCTGGCTAACTTTGCTTCACAATGTCATTACAAAATGTTCATCAGCAAAACGTTATAAAAATTAAATGTTTAATCTCACTAAATGTATTTCTGTGAACTTAACTCTTAACATTTCATGTTACTCTGATAGAGGTCCCTCATTTTACCCAAAAGTTCCTATATAAACTATAACAAACTTTAACCTCACCACCCCCACCCCCAAGGGATTCCTGGAAGGGCATGGAATTCTCAATTTCGATAAAGCACCTAAACACCTTTCTATCTGTGAAGAGTATTTCATTTCAGGATATCTTGGTCTTAAGAAGGAGATTTTTGAAATTTTAGCCAATTTGACCCGGTTGAGCCCCTCCTCACACCCGGGGTTGGGTCAGGGTCAAAACTCCTCCAAAGACAAACCATAATCTCCTGGTTATAATTCCAAACAAGTTTGAATTATTTTCAACAGAAAATAAACATAATATACCCAAAAGTGTATATATACACTATAATAAACTTCACCCCCTCCCCTGGGGAGATAAACTTCACTCCCTCCCCAGGGGAGAATGTCTGGGGGGCATGAAATTCACAATTTCTTAAAGCATCTTAAGACCTTTCCATCTGGGTCTGGCCCTAGGGAGTTTGGACCATATAATCCATGGTGCATCATTTGCCAGGGCAGGTTCCTGCCAAATTTCATTCAAATGGGTTCAAGAGTTTTAGAGAATAAATTGAAAATGTAAATTGTGTACAAACAGACTGTCCTATCACCTTCCCATCACATACTGACCTATCACCTTCCCATCACATACTGACCTATCACCTTCCCATCCCATACTGTCCTATCACCTTCCCATCCCATACTGTCCTATCACCTTCCCATCCCATACTGTCCTACCACCTTCCCATCCCATACTGTCCTACCACCTTCCCATCCCATACTGTCCTATCACCTTCCCATCCCATACTGTCCTATCACCTTCCCATCCCATACTGTCCTATCACCTTCCCGTCCAATACTGTCCTACCACCTTCCCATCCCATACTGTCCTACCACCTTCCCATCCCATACTGTCCTACCACCTTCCCATCCCATACTGTCCTATCACCTTCCCATCCCATACTGTCCTATCACCTTCCCATCCCATACTGTCCTATCACCTTCTCGTCCAATACTGTCCTACCACCTTCCCATCCCATACTGTCCGATCACCTTCCCATCCCATACTGTCCTACCACCTTCCCATCCCATACTGTCCTATCACCTTCCATCCCATACTGTCCTATCACCTCTCTAACCCATACTGTCCTATCACCTTGCCATCCCATACTGTCCTACCACCTTCCCCTCCCATATTGTCCTACCACCTTCCCATCTAATACTGTCCTATCACCTTCCTATTTAACACTGTCATAATTATCACTTGACTACAATTTATTCAACTTATCAATTGAACAATGTTGTTCTAAACTTCTGGTTACTGTTCATTTTGGATGATGATCAGCTTACATTTGTTTGAATAAGATGCTGTGATAGATGTGTAATATGTGAACTTTTTTATCTCTCTTGGGCAGTCGCTTAACACAGATTTCTGTGTACCTGATTAGTAGCTGAGTCTTGCAGGTTATAGTGAGAATCAATCAGAAATTCACCTCATCAACAATCCAGCTCTACAACACTGCCAATGCCTTTAGCCATGTTAGTCGTCTCTGACTGATAACTCGTGCTAATTGGTTACCGCGATGCTAACAGATTTCCTTTCTACCATTGTCAAGGTCGGATGTGTGGTGTCTGTCAATGACAAGATAGGCTGGTTGTGCTGTGTTCACACTGCTGTGACATCTTGTACACAGCCACAACCCTGTCCTTATAATCCCCTTTATACTGAGGTTGCAGCATTACACAGCCACAATCCTGTCCTTATAATCCCCTTTATACTGAGGTGGCAGTATTACATAGCCACATCACTGTCCTTATAATCCCCTTTATACTGAGGTGGCAGTATAACACAGACACAACCCTGTCCTTATAATCCCCTTTATACTGAGGTGGCAGTATTACACAGCCACAACACTGTCCTTATAATCCCCTTTATACTCAGGTGGCAGTATTACACAGCCACAATCCTGTCCTTATAATCCCCTTTATACTGAGGTGGCAGTATTACACAGACATAATCCTGTCCTTATAATACCCTTTATACTGAGGTGGCAGTATTACACAGACATAATCCTGTCCTTATAATACCCTTTATACTGAGGTGGCAGTATTACACAGACATAATCCTGTCCTTATAATACCCTTTATACTGAGGGGGCAGTATTACACAGCCACAACCCTGTCCTTATAATCCCCTTTATACTGAGGTGGCAGTATTACACAGCCACAACCCTGTCCTTATAATCCCCTTTATACTGAGGTGGCAGTATTACACAGCCACAACCCTGTCCTTATAATCCCCTTTATACTGAGGTGGCAGTATTACACAGACACAATCCTGTCCTTATAATCCCCTTAATACTGAGGTGGCAGTATTACACAGCCACAATCCTGTCCTTATAATCCCCTTAATACTGAGGTGGCAGTATTACACAGCAACAATCCTGTCCTTATAATCCCCTTTATACTGAAGTGGCAGTATTACCGGTCACAACACTGTCCCTATAATCCCCTTTATACTGAGGTGGCAGTATAACACAGCCACAACCCTGTCCTAATAATCCCCTTTATACTAAGGTGGTAGTATAACACAGCCACAACCCTGTCCTAATAATCCCCTTTATACTGAGGTGGCAGTATTACACAGCCACATCCCTGTCCTTATAATCCCCTTTATACTGAGGTGGCAGTATTACACAGACACAATCCTGTCCTTATAATCCCCTGTATACTGAGGTGGCAGTATTACACGGCAACATCCCTGTCCTTATAATCCCCTGTATACTGAGGTGGCAGTATTACACAGACACAATCCTGTCCTTATAATCCCCTTTATACTGAGGTGGCAGTATTACCAGTCACAACACTGTCCTTATAATCCTCTTTATACTGAGGTGGCAGTATTACACAGCCACAACCCTGTCCTTATAATCCCCTTTATACTGAGGTGGCAGCATTACACAGCCACAACCCTGTCCTTATAATCCCCTTTATACTGAGGTGGCAGTATTACACAGCCACAACCCTGTCCTTATAATCCCCTTTATACTGAGGTGGCAGCATTACACAGCCACAACCCTGTCCTTATAATCCCCTTTATACTGAGGTGGCAGTATTACACAGCCACAACCCTGTCCTTATAATCCACTTTATACTGAGGTGGCAGCATTACACAGCCACAACCCTGTCCTTATAATCCCCTTTATACTGAGGTGGCAGTATTACACAGCCACAACCCTGTCCTTATAATCCCCTTTATACTGAGGTGGCAGTATTACACAGCCACAACCCTGTCCTTATAATCCCCTTTATACTGAGGTGGCAGTATTACACAGCCACAACCCTGTCCTTATAATCCCCTTTATACTGAGGTGGCAGCATTACACAGCCACAACCCTGTCCTTATAATCCCCTTTATACTGAGGTGGCAGTATTACACAGCCACAACCCTGTCCTTATAATCCACTTTATACTGAGGTGGCAGTATTACACAGACACAATCCTGTCCTTATAATCCCCTGTATACTGAGGTGGCAGTATTACACAGACATAATCCTGTCCTTATAATCCCCTTTATACTGAGGTGGCAGTATTACACAGCCACAACCCTGTCCTAATAATCCCCTTAATACTGAGGTGGCAGTATTACATAGCCACATCACTGTCCTTATAATCCCCTTTATACTGAGGTGGCAGTATTACACAGCCACAACCCTGTCCTTATAATCCCCTGTATACTGGGGTGGCAGTATTACACAGCAACAATCCTGTCCTTATAATCCCCTTTATACTGAGGTGGCAGTATTACACAGCCACAATCCTGTCCTTATAATCCACTTTATACTGAGGTGGCAGTATAACACAGACACAATCCTGTCCTTATAATCCCCTTTATACTGAGGTGGCAGTATTACACAGCCACAACCCTGTCCTAATAATCCCCTTTATACTGAGGTGGCAGTATTACACAGCCACAACCCTGTCCTTATAATCCACTTTATACTGAGGTGGCAGTATAACACAGACACAATCCTGTCCTTATAATCCCCTTTATACTGAGTTGGCAGTATAACACAGACACAATCCTGTCCTTATAATCCACTTTATACTGAGGTGGCAGTATAACACAGACACAATCCTGTCCTTATAATCCCCTTTATACTGAGGTGGCAGTATTACACAGCCACAATCCTGTCCTTATAATCCCCTGTATACTGAGGTGGCAGTATAACACAGACACAATCCTGTCCTTATAATCCCCTTTATACTGAGGTGGCACTATTACACAGCCACAACCCTGTCCTTATAATCCACTTTATACTGAGGTGGCAGTATTACACAGCCACAACCCTGTCCTTATAATCCCCTTTATACTGAGGTGGCAGTATTACACAGCCACAATCCTGTCCTTATAATCCACTTTATACTGAGGTGGCAGTATAACACAGACACAATCCTGTCCTTATAATCCCCTTTATACTGAGGTGGCAGTATAACACAGACACAATCCTGTCCTTATAATCCCCTTTATACTGAGGTGGCAGTATTACACAGCCACAATCCTGTCCTTATAATCCCCTTATTACTGAGGTGGCAGTATTACACAGCCACAATCCTGTCCTTATAATCCCCTGTATACTGAGGTGGCAGTATTACACAGCCACAATCCTGTCCTAATAATCCCCTTAATACTGAGGTGGCAGTATTACACAGCCACAACACTGTCCTAATAATCCTCTTTATACTGAGGTGGCAGTATTACACAGACACAATCCTGTCCTTATAATCCCCTTTATACTGAGGTGGCAGTATTACACAGCCACAATCCTGTCCTTATAATCCCCTTATTACTGAGGTGGCAGTATAACACAGCCACAACCCTGTCCTAATAATCCCCTTTATACTGAGGTGGCAGTATAACACAGCCACAACCCTGTCCTAATAATCCCCTTTATACTGAGGTGGCAGTATAACACAGCCACAACCCTGTCCTAATAATCCCCTTTATACTGAGGTGGCGGTATAACACAGCCACAACCCTGTCCTAATAATCCCCTTTATACTGAGGTGGCAGTATAACACAGCCACAACCCTGTTCTTATAATCCCCTTAATACTGAGGTGGCGGTATAACACAGCCACAACCCTGTCCTAATAATCCCCTTTATACTGAGGTGGCAGTATAACACAGCCACAACCCTGTCCTTATAATCCCCTTTATACTGAGGTGGCAGTATTACCGGTCACAACACTGTCCTTATAATCCACTTTATACTGAGGTGGCAGTATAACACAGCCACAATCCTGTCCTTATAATCCCCTTCATACTGAGGTTGCAGCATTACACAGCCACAATCCTGTCCTTATAATCCCCTTTATACTGAGGGGGCAGTATTACACAGCCACAACCCTGTCCTTATAATCCCCTTTATACTGAGGGGGCAGTATTACACAGCCACATCACTGTCCTTATAATCCCCTTTATACTGAGGGGGCAGTATTACACAGCCACAACCCTGTCCTTATAATCCCCTTTATACTGAGGGGGCAGTATTACACAGCCACAACCCTGTCCTTATAATCCCCTTTATACTGAGGGGGCAGTATTACACAGCCACATCACTGTCCTTATAATCCCCTTTATACTGAGGGGGCAGTATTACACAGCCACAACCCTGTCCTTAACCTTTGGATAAGCATTTCCTCGTCCTTTCATAAAATCTTTACCATTGGATAAGTTTTTCCTCATCCAAAATTTGAAAGGGATAACACCATGGCCATGTGCTTTGAAAGAGGAAGCTTGGGGTGTGCCTGCATCCTCCATCTGTGAGATCACTGTCATCTTTCTCAGACCAGCTCTACACTGTCCAGTGGTTGTAACACCCAGTCAGTGGCCCCTACCTCAGAGTAGTATGTTCTCCGTTTTATTGTTTATGTGTTTATCAGTATGGTGAAATGAGAGCCTATACTTGGCTTTGGTCTTCTCGTTTATTAATTCCGGATGCTCTATGTAAGAGCTTAGCCTTGGTACTTTGGTTCTTCTGACTCAGTGACCAGTGTACTGTCATGGTCTGTTGGATTGGAGGATCCAAAGGTAAGGTAAATTCCATAATAACTGGACATGGTAAGTATTGTTTTTGATATGAAATTGAGATTTTTATTGTAAATCCCATTTTTATGATAAAACTACTAACCATGTCCATTGTGAGCCCACCATCTTCCCTGGCTTCTACAGCTCCATTAGGGCTTTTGCTTTTTGGTAGCTTTGCTCATTTTTGAGGTGCGTGAGGTACGTGCAAATCTTACATCCGTATGCCTGGTTAAATTAGGACACAGAGTAGGTTCATAAATTGTGTGGGGCATTTGAAACTTTTGATTGGCAGTTGTAGATATCTCATTTGTATTATAATTGCATGGACATGGTAAGTAATATTTTTGATAGAAAATAAAGCTTTACCATTTGGTAAGCATTTCCCTGACCTATTATCAATATATATACAATATGACAAGGGTTTTCTTAGCCTGCGATTGATTATCTAAAATCTACAATAAATCAGTAAGTGCGGCTTTCAAGTTATGTCTTACTGAGAACTGCAGGCAAGCTGCTATTCATGGTATAATACCCTGAATCCCGTTGTCTGGAGGGATGGAGTCCTATAGGGATGTACCTAGGAGCAGTTCCAGTCTGGGATCAGGTAGCCATGCCACTAGATTGTCTTCCGGCTATATATAACACAGCTATCCTCACATTTAGCTGTGGTGTGTGCCCGTGGTTGAGAGGAACAAATTATCTATAATTGCTTGAAGCTATTCTTAGCCTGTCATAGTATCTCCTGATTATTGTTGTATGAATGTGACACTCAATATTATGTCAATATACCTATACTGATGATATTATTGGGATAGGTCACATTTTTTTTATCATTATTTATCTGGAAGGACCAAAGCCACAGAAGGAAGCGCCACCTTACCAGTGTTCCGAGGTGGGAGGGAGGTAATTGATTTTCAGTAGGAGCTCCGCAGAATGTCAACAGACTGGGAACAATTGCTGGTCAGGCAAGTCAAACCAGGAAGGGCTCTCATGTATATCATCTGTATATGTACAAGTCAGTTTTATAGACTAAACAGAATCTCCAGCGTGTATTAACATGGAATAACACATCGTAACCCTTTAATCCTTAATTGAACATTGTACACGACTAATACTTCTCTGTAATTCTTAAAAGAAATATATATAAAAGATATAATTAGAATGTTCTTTGAACTTTTATACCTCAATCAGCTGATTTTCTGTTCCGATCTGTCACAAAGAATAAAAGCCGGATCTAAACATGAAGATTTCAAAGACAGTGTTATATAAAAAAAAAACCTGTCTATTTCTCGATTTGAAGCAGATTTCCGTGTGTAAGCTGTCGCTAATTGAATGAAATCCAAATCTGGTGCTATCAAATATAGCCACAAAGGAGATCACAAATCAACTCAAATTGACATCACCCAAATGTCACACTCCCTCTATGTAGCATACATATATAGTGCCAACAGCACAAAATCAATTCCAAGGGAGGCAGCCAGCGCTGAAGATTACAACCATGCTGACAAAATCAATTTCAACAAGTACAGTATTATAAGTAAAATCTGCAACATCAGCCTGTCGTGATTGAAATTGGCATCCTCCAGAAATAGACCGTAAGAAATTCCTTGCTTCAGGTGTGAGGATATCAGCAAAATTCTACATGAACCTACCATTAACCTTCATCAAATTAGGAGTAAGTTTCAGCTTTACTGTAACTATAGAGGAGATTTCCAAAGGTTGACTGAATACCATATACAATTGAGAAACCCGAGTTAAGGTAATTGTAAATGTATATTCCAGGAATCTTAGAAGGTAGAGTGGTCTAATGGCAGGACGCTGGGCTCATAAACAAAGGATTGTGGGTTCGAGTCACATATCACAGTACTTCGTTGTATCTTTGAACAAGATGCTTTACTCTGCTTGTTCCAGTCTACTCAGCTGTAAATGGGTATTCGTTGGGCAGTACCAGAAATTTCAGACAAGATTCAGCTCAATACTACTGCCATGGCTGCCAAATTGAACATCCGACAAGGCCATACAGTAACAACACTATTCAGTACTTTATGACTAGTAGCAATCTAAAAGGCTTTATTACATGTACATCACAATTTCCCCCATTGGGCCACGCCTTCCACTTCCATCCCAAGAGGGGGGAGGGGAGGGGGAGGGGGTAGATAGATAGAGAGGCAGACTTATCATTTCTGCAAAATCTGTTCCCCTTCCCCAAAGGATGTTTCTGACCAAATTTGGTTAAAATCCATTCAAATCTTTGTGACTAGTACATGTATATACATAGTGCTTTGAATGGCTTAACCTTTATTTCCCCTAATGGGCCCCGCCTCTTCAGCACCAAGGGAGTCAAGCACCAATTATACAAATCAGTTCTCCTCCCCCTTAAGGATATTTCGGACTAAATTTGGTAAAAATGCATTCAGTACTTTATTTTACTAGTAGCTATACAGGGTTCACTTTTGGGCGCGATTTCGCGAGATTCTCGCTGTATTTTCATATAAATCGCGTTAAAGTCCGTTCTAAAGCGAGAAAAAATCGCGCATGCCAAAATTCAGGTATAGTGGATACCAACATCAATCAATAATACCGATCGTAGTTCCAGAAGTATTCCTTTCTGCAAATCCTAATGATAGTGTGTACCAGTCATAGTCTCAACGACGCTTGTTTCTCAATCACTTGCAATTCAAACGTTTAGATGACAAAGCAACCACGCAAAAACAAAGGTGCAGGTGTCTATAAATTTGTGACAGGTTGCGATTTGGGGGAAATGTAAGTAGTTAATGCCTCCAGAAACAGTATTGAAAGTTGATCAAACAGCCAGGGATGTCTTAGTTCATTAAATTAACGTTAATAAATGATGAATCCATGGGAAACAAGTAGATGGTTGAGAGAGGAAATGACTCCACCGATTCCACCGGTGCTGGGGCCAATAGGCCAACGGTACTGACTGTATCCGTGACGATGTCAATGCTATTGATGTTTAGTAACAAGTTTAATGTTATATTAGGAAGTGTTGATTTTGGAGGAATTTTAACTTTACCTACAGTATGTAGGCCTGTATATGACAGAGTTAAAATCACAAACAAGGACGATTTTCTCCAGGAAATAAAATAAACAAAAGATCATGAAACCCATTTACTGTACCTTGTGTTATTTATTTATTGACTTAATAAATCTAATTGCTATGAACTTATAGCATTCCTATCAATTCATACTAAATTACGTGTCATAATACCAAAAATCCCATCCATATATGAAAAATCTCACTGAAATTAGGTAAGGGAGATTTTTTCTCTCATCGTGCCCAAGGTCTAGGGTGAACCCTGGCTATAGTGACTTAATGCTTTCCTCTATTTCCCCTATGGGGCCCGCCCCTCCAGCCCCAGGGGGTCAGAGTCACCATTTAATAAAAATCTGTTCCCATCCTCCAAAGGATGTTTCTGACCAAATTGGTTCGAATCCATTCAGTACTTTAAGTAGCGATTCAAAAAGCTTTGCCTCTATTTGCCCTATATTGGGCCCAAGGGGGGCAGAGTAACCATTCATGCAAAATCTGTTTCTCTTCCTCAAAGGATGTTTCTGACCAATTTTGGTTGAAATCAATGCAGTACTTAATGGGTAACGGACACGGACGGACGATGGGCGATAAAAAATGTTTAAGAATTAATGTAGATGGAGGGACTGATTTGAATAGCCCATCCTTATCAAACATCACTGAATACCAGTAATACAGTGTGAATACATCATTGCAGTCTGAATACAATGGGCACACTGTACTATATACACACATCAGAGTCACTGGTGTGTGGGACAGCTCTTTATACAGACACCACCTACAGAAATCTTCTTTAGAATCACTGTCCCATGATAAAAGGAACCAACGCATAAACTATGAATTCACCAAAACAGCCACATTTTAATCTGAAATTAAGTAAAAAATTCACCTTTCTTCACCGCTTGAGCTCACAAAGCAAAAAGTGTATAAGTGTTTTCCTTTACTGATGTGATAGTATAGCTGTCCATTCTGTGATAAGCTAATGTAAGTTCTAACACTGACTGTTTTCTTTTCTGCGTAAAATAATTTCAAAGCTTTTTTTCCTGCTTGTAACAGGAAACCCTCAACTGAACTATTGACTAAATATACAACACAAGAGTTACGCGTAATTATATGTGTCGCCTTTCCCGCTTTGTTAATAGTGATAGTGTTCGCAGAGTCATAATTCACCTATATACCAAATTTGATTGAAATCGGACAATATTGAAATTTTGACCAGTCAGTGGCAAAGAAATCGCGTCCATTTTGTTGAATCATGAAACGGAAATTGCGATAGTTTTCATAGAGTCCTAATACACCTACATACCAAGTTTGAGTGAAATCAGACAATATCAACATTTTGACCAATCAGAGGTCAGGAAATAATGGCCAATTTGCAGAATCATGCAACCAAAGTTGCAAATGTGTTTGAAGAGTCATAATACACCTATATACCAATTTTGAGTGAAATCGGACAATATCTAAATTTCGACCAATCAGTGGCAAGGAAATGGCGGGCATTTTGTTGAATCATGAAACGGAAGTTGCGATAGTGTTCATTGAGTCTTAATACACCTACGTACCAATTTTGAGTGAAATTGGACAATATCTAAATTTCGACCAATCAGTGGCAAGGAAATGGCGGCCATTTTGTTGAATCATAAAACGGAAGGTGCGATAGTGTTCGTTGAGTCATACCGTATTTGACCGGGAATAAGCCCCCACCCCCTGAGAAAAATAATTGATCAAAAGTAGGGAGGGGTCTTATTCCCGAATACACCCCTGTTCACATAAGTCCGCCATTTTGGATATTCTACTGTTTTGATCTAGGAACTCTGTCCACACTATACCAGTTATGTCATTCTAGTTGTTTGTTTTGTTAAAATAGTAATTTACATTCAGAATATTCAAAAACAGTCACTACAAATTGATGCCATTCACCAATTGATGGGTGCTGTTAACAGATTTTCTATTAGCAATTGGTTTAGATAATTCAATTTATCAAGCATCATCTTGAATGAATTTTCATTTATAAGTTAATAAGTATTCATTAAGATACAATAATAACATTCAGATGTGTAAAAGGAATTAATATCATGACAATAAGACTGCTTGTCGTTTGGCTACTGCCATTACGAGATTTGTGATAGGCCTGCAAGGCAGTAGATAGCTGAAGAAATTTGAGTAAACAAGGTAAAATTAACACAAAACCAATGCATGAATCATACAAAAACAACAAACCAACTTATCTGCATTGAGTCTGGAAGCATTAAGAGCAAGAGACATGTATTTATGGATAAAAGTCTTCCAAAAAACGCTAAGGCCATCTGAAGGCAGCCATCTTGTTTTCTCAGAGAGCCGGTTGTTACAAATTTCAGAATGACAAATTTAACGAACTGATATTGACAGAAAGGTTAGATTTGAAACAAACTCCTTTGCAACAAACTACTTCAAAATGAATTTACTTTTGCTTTATCACTATAAAATATATTTTCTTTATTTTCTTTTTCAATACAGACTTGCATATAATGGATCAAGTACAAGAATAATATTTCGTTTTTGTTCAAAGTTTGCAAAATGCACAACCAGTTCAAACATGAAAGTATGGTGTTCTTAACACCAGCTTAACAATGTTTTATTTCAAGTTTAGTCTTATAGATATTTTTTTTGCACACAGTTTGATATATTTTATGTTCAGACACAAAATTAAAAAGAAAGTAACATGCTTTTTATTGAGAGAAAGACAAAATTTAGGGTGGGGGCTTATTCCCAGGCTCCCACCCTGTTCCAAGAACCTTTGCCAAAGTGGGGAGGGGGCTTATTCGTGGGAGGGGGCTTATTCCCGGTAAAATACGGTAATACACCTACATACCAAGTTTGGTTGCTGTAACTTTTATACTTAGTCAGAAACAGCATAATATGCAAGAGCTAAACGCAAAACTTTAACGTTGTAATTCCAGAAATTTGAGATTTTTACCCCAAAAAGCAGAAATCCAGGATTTTTTTAGCCCAGTAGGCTCTAATACCCATGCTACATCTATGATTGAAGTTTGGTTGATGTAACTTTGTCAGAAACAGAGCTAAACGCAAAATTTAACATTGTTGACGCCGCCGTCGCCGTCGGAAAAGTAACCCCTATGTGCCGCCTTTCCGACATCCATCAGAGGCGACACAAAAATGATTACCACTCTCTCCTGCGTGTAACAGGTAACCTTCAATTAAACTATTGGCTAAATATAGAACAAAATGATCACCATTTCTCTGTAAGATTACCTCTGATTAAGATTTAAGTTAACAAGAGGCCTATAGGGTCTGTATCACGTTTCTTTAATATCCAAACATGAGAAGAGATTGATGGAAACTACCTCAGTTTTTTTACAGATTCAAATAGTTAAAGTAACATTTATTTCTGTTTGGATAAAATTGATTTGGTGGAATCAAGAATCGCTTAAAAACTTCCTGACCAATCAGCGACACGCTGGATACTAACACAAAAATAGTAACATGCATATGTGTCTCAGACAGTTTTATATAGATTAAGTCTCCAAGCTTCTTCAAGTTCACTTTTGGGAAAAGAATGGTTGAAAATGTCATATTTGATATTCCATTGAGACTTTGTTAGAAAATATAAACTTTCTTCAGAACCTGATCAGAAAATTTGTGTAAGATTTTTATCTTAAACGACAGGAAGTTTGTAGAAAACAGTGTTTTCCCCAGGCTGTTTGCGCGCAACATCACCATTACACATGAAACTTGAGCCTTTATGCATCACCATTTTACTGTTTACGTAACTATTATGCATACATTTGGTCGTTACTGAACATTAACAAATGGAACATCAAGTCAGAGCCTGATAACCTAGGTTTTCTCCCGTAAATTCCAATTAAGTTCACGTGACTCTAGGCCTAACTTGATTGAGCCTTGTTCCCTAACAATATGATTGACAACTGATCAATCAACAGCTCTAGATCAACAGGTAGATTTTATCTGTGGCTCAACTACCTGTATGTAATTCATCAGATTATAACTAATGGTGCCTGTTGATTATGAAGGCTCCGGTTTACGATTTTATTTTCATAAGTGACAGACAATATCTTGAAACTAAGGACGTCACAAACACCGACGCCCAAGTAATACCAAACATTTGCTGACCTACTTTCGCTGTATATGGGTTTCACCATCAAATATGTAAGCTTTGTGAGAAGTTGTTACAACTTTTAGAGAACTAGAAATAAACTTTGCTACAGTAATTATATAAGATGAATCGTCAAGACTACATTTGGCGGCCATGTTGAGATTTGCTAACCTAAATCAGTAAGCTTAAGTATTCCAAAATGGCTTTTGAAACATAGTTGTAGAGTGTTAATCACTTTGGCATGAAAATAACAAATCACTTATCATCTGTGGGTATATACATCACAATATCCTATATATGGTAAAAGCTACAGCCTAGCTAGAAAAGATGATGACATATCTGACCTTTGCCCTTGTGGTCATGCAGTTCACAATGACGTTATGAGTGCATGTACATGTACATCACCTATAAATGATGCAAATATACTAAAAGTATATCAAGATATGCTGTTAAAGGTTTAAAAGTTACAATCTGGACAAGATGTTCCTGAAAAAATTGCTCATATTTGACGCCTGACCTCTGACAGTACAGTGTGTATTTGGCTGGAAGCGAGGAGCAGGAGCCTAACTGTAGGGGAAGGGGACTGGAAACAACTGTCTGGGAAGTGAGTCTGATGATTCCTCACCATCTCGTACACTACATAGTACATACGTCAGTACTAGTACACTTATAACACTGGTCATCAGTCTGATGATTCCTCACCATCTCATACACTACATACTTCAGTACTAGTACACTTATAACACTGGTCATCAGTCTGATGATTCCTCACCATCTCGTACACTACATATGTCAGTACTAGTACACTTATAACACTGGTCATCAGTCTGATGATTCCTCACCATCTCGTACACTACATAGTACATACGTCAGTACTAGTACACTTATAACACTGGTCATCAGTCTGATGATTCCTCACCATCTCGTACACTATATACATCAGTACTAGAACACTTATAACACTGGTCATTAATTAGTTTGATGAAGGTGACAGTGTAGTCAACAAAACATCACATTTAAATATCCCAAGAAAACTCACCAATGACAGTGGTAGTCCCAAGAGGTGCCACCAAAGAGGCAGGTGCAAAGCCATACGCGGAGAAGTTTCCAATCTCACCAAACGCCATCAGAGCCACCCCCAGCCACCACAAGGGGTCTCTGGTGTAGTGTATGGCCTCCAGGCGCAGCTCATTTCTCACATGGGCATATCTCTGTCAACAAGAAGCTTTAATCATGATACTGTGGAACTAACTGACAGATCCTTTATACAATTATTAGATAATAATTACCTGATCCTTTTCACATGGGTAATATGTAAGTTCACATTGAGTACCACCTACAGTATGTTGGAAAATCATAGTATTTTATGAATAAAATAATTATCTCAACTTTGATAGTGTTTTTTTGTCAAATTTATCGCATTTTGTTCATTTGATTCACCGATGTCTATGAAGGTGAGTATTTGGTTGTTTTTGGCTTGCTTCCCTTGCATTGCAATCAAATTCTATTTTTAGCGACTTTTGGAACACTGGCCAAATTGAATGTAGAAATTACGAGAAATGGAATAGTGAATGAAATTCCCAACTTAATCTGCAATAATGCAGTAATTAATTAGACCTAATTAATTCTTAAAGTTTTCACTGATCCTTGTTCATCCCGCCAAGCTTTACTGTCACAGAACGGACTCTTAACATGTGTACCAATTGTGAATTGTCCACGCCGATTGTCACCTGCCCTAATTATAATATCTCACACCTTGATCTCCGATATAAAAATGGTCATTGTACAAACACTTTAAATCTGTTCAGCAATTAAGCCTCAATTTTACATTTCCACAGGTAGCTATTTTACTTCAGGCGTGTGTGCACATAAATGACATATGCGACTTTGTTTTTGAAAAAATTTTGAACTCCTTAAAATTTCGAGCGAGCAAGTGTTTTCATAAGAGTAAATGTCAGAATATGTGTTGGACTTTTAATATAATGTATCACTAAACAGTACATGTATTTAAACTGGTATAGTGGTTTTTAATGATACAAAAGGTACAAACTACTTGTTTAAAGCTGTTTAATAAAAACAGCATTTGGTAGAAGACCCAAGGCCATCCATTCAAGTTTAGTAATTGAACCAAAGCAACATGTAGCACCTTGTGACCTTGAGTCTAGGTCAAGGTCATTCATTTGAACAAACTTGGCAACACTTCATTCCTGCAAGACACTGTCTTAATATTATTACCTTGGGCCTCTTAGCTATTGCTAACAAGAGGTCCATGGGCCTTAACGGTCACCTGATGTACTAGTACCAATAACTTGTTGTGTCCTTATACTGAAATTAGCATTAACTCAGCTAGAAAACTGAAAGGTAAAAAAAATGTCCTGCTCATATGTCTATATATCTCCCAAATTCATTGATCCTTGATCTTTGAACCCAACAATCAAGCTCAATGACTTTGATTTCTGTTCAATTGACTTCTCAAAAAGGAAAGTTACAAAGGGTTCCCGTGACCTTTGAATCAGTGACCTTCGCAATGATTCTTAATGTTCATCAGTGAAGAGCTATTGAATTTGACCTTGAAATTTGAGCCACTGTCACTGACTTTTTTTGGTCAATTTAATCCATGTTTAATTCCAACCAACTTTGCTTCATAATGTCATTAAAGAATGTCCATCAGTGAAAAGATATCAAATTTGACTTTTGACCCAGTAACCTTGACATTTTGGTCAGCTAACTCCTTGTTTACCTGTAATTCCAACCAATTTTGCTTCATAATGTCATAACAAAATGTTCATCAGTGAAAAGATGTAAAGTTTGACCTTTGCCCCAATTATCTTGACATTTTGGTCAGCTTCCTTCTTGTTTAATTCCAACCAACTTTGTTTCATATAATGTCATAACAAAATGTTCATCAGTGAAAAGATATAAAATCTGACCTTGACCTGGTGACTTTGACTTTTTGGTTAGCTAATTAACTCTTTGTTTAATTCCAACCAACTTTGCTTCATAATGTCATAACAAAATGTTCATCAGCACAAGAGGCCTACGTATACGGGCACATCTGAAGAGAAGCTGAAGTCTGGGGTCATAATTTATCACAATTTTGATAAAGCACCTTAAGACCTTTCCATTTGTGAACAGTATTTGATTGCAGCATATCTTGGTTTGGAGAAGAAGATTTTTGAAATTTTAACTAATCTGGCCCCTATATATGGGGTTAGGACCATATAACTCACAATTTTGGTGCATCTTTGACTGGAGATTGAGGGTCCTGCGAAATTTCATTCATATTGGTTCAGGGGTTTTTGAGAAGTCGAAAATGTAAATTGTTTACGGACAGACGACACATGACGACAGACAAAAGGCAATTAGAATAGATCACTTGAGACTTATTCTCAGGTGACCTAAATATTTGTATAAAAGGTGATATAAATCTTCTCATGTGAGTTTTAAAATGGGCCAAGGGCATTCAATTGAACATCCTTGGTAGTTCTTTACCCAAGCATGCTACTGGCCCCATATCATTATATTACTTTGAGCTTCTTTGTAAATGACAAGAAGTAAAAATTGTAATTTGTTTATGAAGCACAAAGAATGATACACAACAACTGGCACAAAGTGATCAAAATAGGTCACTGTCTAAAAAGTCCGGGAATGAGTAAAAACTAATGTCCTGGGAGTGCTTTCTGTGTCTGAAACATTTTTTTATCAAAAGATGATCTGTAGATTTATATATACCTGGAGATTCAATGACAAACTGATGAGGAGATTACCTCCAACAGCAAGCAGGCACCCGGCCAGCAAACTCTGTAAATAAAAACAACACAGGACTATAGCATTCACTGAGACATTATTTTCAGTATTCTGTATTCTATAAAAAGTTATCATTATGTCGATCACAAGTGTGACCTTGGCCTTGACCTTGGAACTGAACAATGTCCAAAATATACCCATACAGTAATTAACCTTTATAGGAGGTTTGATAAAAATCTGTCAACGAATGAAGTTGCTATATAGGATAGAGCTGAACAATTATGTAAAATCTGTCATTCTCTATTTAATATTGAAGATGAGTACAATTTTTTCTTTTAGTATGTCCCATTTATCAAGAAATGAGAAAGTCCGGATCTATAAAGAACAGAATAGTTATAAGTATAATATACTGTGAAAAGAGAGACTTTAAAGCAAATGTTGATACAGTCTCGGTCACGACCGACTATTGTCAAAAGGCAAAAAAAAATTGTCAAGCAGTATTCAAACTAATACAACTTTCAAGTACAACAAATTATAAAGATTTAGATATGTTAAGCAAATATCTATATGATGCTACTAATTTGAGAAAATCATTAATTTAACGTGTCCATTCTAAACTACACTAGGTCCAGTGTCCCACTATGAATTTCACTCATTTCGATCCACCGACACAAAATTGATGTTTTGGTTGTTTTCAAGTTATTTTTTAACCAAAAGACAAATGCCAACATGGTTCTTTCATACTTTTCCAGTAATAAGGAAAATGGAAACATTCAGTGCAGTTCAACATTGCTTGTTTGAAATATTTTGTTTCACAATCTCCTTAGTGCTATAATCATGATCAGTTCTCATGCTTTTTTGGTGACAGTTTATTAGCATACTCAGAATATTTTTATCAATACATATCATCTTTTAAACAACCCGAAATCACATATATTATATTATCCAAACAAGAGGCCTGTGGGCCTTAACAGTCATCTGATTATGTATAACATTTGTTGGTTATTGCTAAAGATACTAATATATTTGACCCTTTTGATCTTGAAAGTGGGTCAAGGTCATTCATATGAACAAACTTGGTTGCCCTTCATCTACGAAATTTCAGGCCAAATACAAATGTATAAGTACCCTTGGTCTTTCAGGTATTGATAAAAAGTTCATTTAACATTTTAAGGCACAAGACCCTGTGACTTTGAATGTACACTGTAGGTCAAAGTCATTCATTTGAACCAACTTTGCAGCCCTTCATCCTAGCACGCTGCAAACCATTTATCGGTAACCTAGGTCTTTCGCAATATCCTTGGCCTTTTGGTTATTGAGAAAAAGTTTCTTGAAGATTTTTGACATATTTGACTCCTGTGACCTTGAAGTAGGGTCAAGGTCATTCATTTGAACAGACTGTGTAATTCTTCATCCCAGTATGCTACAGGTCAAATATCAGTTCACTGGGCCTTTTGGTTATTGAGAAGAAGTTGCTTGAAGATTTTTGACATATTTAACTCCTGTGACCTTGAAGTTGGGTCAAGGTTATTCATTTGAACAAACTTGGTAGTGTTTCATTTAAGCATGCTACAGGTCAAATATCAGAATCCTGGGCATTTTGGATATTTTCTTGAAGATTTTTATAACACTTGACCACCCTATGACCTTGAAGTTGGGTCACGGTCATTCATTCGAACAAAATTTGTAGCCATTCATCCCAGCATGCTACAGGCTAAATAATAGTGGTCTGGGTCTTATAAAGGTTACTGAGAAGAAGTTGCTTAAAGACTTTAATAACATTTGATCCCTGTGACCTTGAAAGTGGGTCAATGTTATTCATTTGAACACTTTTGGATATAGATCTTCATCCCAGGTTGCAACAGGCCAAATATCAGTGCCCTGGGCATTTCGATAACTGATAAGAAAATGCTTGGAGGTATTAACACATTTGACCCCTGTAACCTCAAAAACGGGTCAAGGTCATTCATTTGAACAAACTAAATAGCCCTTCATCCCAGCATACTACAGACCAAATATCAGTTCCCTGGGCATTTTGGTCATGAGAAGATGTTCCTCAAGGATTTCACCAAATTTGACCCTTCTGACCTTGAAAGAGGGTCAAGGTCATTCATTTGAACAAGCTATGTAGCCCTTCATCCTAGCATGCTACAAGCTAAATATCAGAACCTTTGGTCAATTGGTTATTGAGAAGAAGTTGCATAAAAATTTTGACATACATTTGTATTTGACCCTGTGACATTGAAAATAGGTCAAGGTCATTCACTTGAACAAAACTGGTAGCCCTTCATCCTAGCATGCTACATGCATAATATCAGCACTTATTGAGAAGAAGTCGCTTTAAGGGAAAGTTGAAGCATGGCACACAGCAGACAAAGACAGACGTTACACGATGGCTATAGGTCATCAGATGGAATGACGGCCAAGAGTAAAACTACATGCCCCAGGCCATTTCATGGCAAGGACATACAATTTGATTTGTAATTCATGAATATAGAGGCTTTAGTCTGCATCGATTACTTTCCTATTAGATGCTATTAAATGAAGGTGGCGGTTATTCAATACTGTCGATAATCTAACGTACAACTGTACCCTCTTGCTGTATGCGTTATACAGTGCTCCGCGTCAGAAGTCAATTAATTATGACAATAATAAACAGAACATTAATAGCAAACACGTGCGTTTCACAAGTATTCCAATTGTCGATTTAAAACCAGCAACACTAGTCTACAGTAACGTAATTTCGATCATTGGCAATTCACCGGCTATTAACTATCGATTATATGGATTCAAACCGTGAAAAGATCTCCATTATCAACATTAAACGTCAAGAGTATACCTGCAAAGGTGACAGCTTCGGCGAAACCACCGCAACAGTTGTTTGTGTTTGCTCCGTGGTATCCATTGTATATCCCTGTCACATCATCACACACACCGTCCACAGTCACCAACAGATGTCGAGTGACAGGTGCCCCCGCCAATCTAACACCTCCGGGTCCTCTCTGCGTTTATCAATAAACATGTTGTGATATCTTGCGGAATCTCATATCAAAAAAGAATCGAAACGTTTATTAATTATGATCAGGGTGTAATCGCCAGAGCAATCAGGATAACATTTCTTCAATTTCTAAACATATTTCAACATCATTCGCTTGTTTTCGTAACATATCAAAATTTCCAGCATTTGCAACATGAAAATCTTCGAATTCCCTCCCTTTAAACTAAAAATAAATAAGAGCATACCGAAGCGTTAACAAAATCATAATCCAAACACAAAATCGATTAAACCAGGGGCAAAATATGAACAAAGGAAAAATGTGCTTGTAAAAGTACAAGAGAATAAGACCATGTGTTCCGGAAGAGTAAGCGTCTTCTGCTTCATCGACGACACCCACCATCTAAATCTTTGTCACATCAAAGTAAACATCAAGTTCTCAAAATGAAAACCGAGTATCATTGTCAATCACAACAAGTAAAAACACTAATGAGCATACTCAAAAACGTCCATCTTCATATCACTTAAAGATACAGAATATTTCTCAATGAGACAAAGATGGCGACCATAAAACTTGCCCATAGTTCTGATCAACCTGCATCTCTCGAATCCTTGTGTTGTTAGTTTGTTTGTCAGCAGTCGACATCGATCACAAAAATCTCGATATTTAGAGCAAGCCCTAGAATATCGAATCAACTGCGACATGTAAACACCATAGGTTGGAAAAGCAGGAATGTTACTATCAAGAAATGGAAAGTTCACGATTGGAAAATTGAAATCATCACGTTTATCGTATAGCTTAGTAGTAAGTTGTCCATGTTGGTCCAAGTTTAAGTAGAGATCGAGCTAAGCAACTGATGTTGTAGAGTATGTTGTGTCCTTTATTTCAAGTTCAGAAGGGTATATACGATCGACGTGGTCAGCAAATTTCTTGTTGTTTGTAGACAACACATCGTCGATATATCTGAAGTGAAATTAAAAGATTTGGCAAAGTTTTTGTTACCTGTCCCAACTAGCTCTTCCACAAATTCAGCCTCGTATGAAAACAAAAACAAGTCAGCTAAGAGTGGGGCACAGTATATATGTTCCCATGGGAATGCCAACAGCTAGTCTGCTAGAAAATCTTTATTCCGAACTCAACAAAAATTTTGTCGACCAGGAATCCAATCATCCTTACTATATTCTCTTCAGTATATTTCCTCTTACCTTTTGTCGTGTTTTTCACAAAGTTTGCTCCAAGGTATCTCACTACCATTGTTTGTATCGACTGAGTAGAGGACACATAACACTACTTAAATGATTATAACATGTATACCGAGACGTATATATATATTGTAAAAAAAATGTTTGTTTGTTTGACAAGTCAGTCGTCTTGTTTTTATTTATTTTATCTAAATATGTATATAATAAACAAATTTATATACAAGTTATTTTTTGGTACAAGTAACAATGTTTCTTGTTTATTTAAATATTTCCTTTCTACAATTCAATTGAAAGGTATGTGTTTGTTTAAAAATGGTATAACACATGTACTATATATGTTGTAAATAGTTAATCCTGCTAAAAGTGTATAAAGAAATAAGGTAAACAACAGATTGTAATATAAAAGATCAGATATTAGAATAACAGATTTTGTACATAGTATAATATTATAATGAAGCCATGCACTAATACCTACATGTACTGGCATTAGCAGGGCCCTAGCTTATAATCAAACTTGGCCAGTGATGGCCCTGGGGGGGGGGGGTGAGAAATTCACACCTGGCTAACTACAGCCAGCCTACAGGGGTGTCTGGATTGGCTCCCTATCCTAAACTCTGGGAGGATGTGGCCCTGGCAGGTCAAGTACATAATTATGCCTGGAGGGTAAATGATTCTACCAAGTTAGATTCAAATGTATCATATAAGTCGCTAGGTTAATTTAAAAGTACAATAAATGTGACTGACATAGGCTACTTATTTCTAATATAGGCTAATACAACTGCATAATATTTATTTGTTGTATCACAGACTTAGCTAAGTCCGTGGTTGAATGCTTAGAAATTAGAATGTATAATTAATTGAAGTGATTCCATTAAACTGGCTTGGTTTTAAATTGTTGTTTTTTTTTAAATAATTATTTCATAAACCCAGAAACCTTCAAGTCATATTTAATACACCTTGTAATTGTCTTCAATATTTAGGCCTACATATGGGAAAATGCATCATTTTTTTAAATTGAATTCTTTTATATTGATTATATATGAAAAAAATAAGTATTGTGAATTTAAGTTTAATTGTTTATCAAACTGCATTTAGCGACTGAGCGTAACAATATTTCGCCCAATATAAACTGTAGATAATTTTTCATCTTGTATTCATTTGATAAGTATATATATGTAAAGCTTTATAAATCAAAATGTATCATTTGATTGTATTAATTCAAGTGTCATAAAATACTTATTTCAAGTACAATATTTAAGAAAATCAGAATTTGGTAAAGGACCGATATAGACTTATATTGTTTTCTAATAAATTATTTTTAATGTTATTCTATTTACTATCAATGTATTGTTGAATTATTAATGTTATGAATGAAACAAAACGAAAAAATCATCAGAGCAGAGACGTATACAGCCAGAGCTGGTCCACAGATTATATCCACTTTTTAAATGGAAATATGGAAATATAAAATAATCTCAATGATTTTTAAATTCATGTCATGAATGTGGTTTATAAACATGATAAACCTGAGCAAAACTTAAAATATGTATTATCATAATTATGATCCTGGTCATCTCCAGCTGAGCCCTCTAATCAAATTGGTTTCAAATTTGACCAGTGTTAGTCAGGTGAGGAATTCACACCTCAATTGTGTCACTGACAGGCTTACGTCAGCAGGTGTTCTGAGATGAGGCTGAGACAGGTCAGGTAATTACCTGAGGCCTGATGAGTGTCAAATCAAAACATCCGACCCATACTGAAAAACCTGACTAAATTAAACATTTTTGTATTACTTTTTTTTCAAATTCAAATTATTATATATATATCAATACTGTTGCATGTGATAAACATACAGGTCTAGATATAGAAAATTAAATAAAAATGAAATATGACAAAACTCGCGTCCATGAATATACAGCTCTGGGGGAATATATATCCTAAACAAATAATTATCAATGGATATTGCTCCAATTTTTCAATATACTTGAATTTTAATTGGTAAATGAATATAAAAACCATTAATGGTGTAATTGATGTTTATTAAATTACAAAATATAAGACATCAAAATTGTAAGTTAATATTTTTTTTATTTATGTCCTGTATGCAAGAAATGTTTAGGACAACTCTTACAGTAATTATCTTGATGACAAAATTTACAGTTTTAAAAGAAAGAAGGTTGTTTGAGAAAAAAAACCTACATAATTTTAATAATATTAACCAATGATAAGGCCAGCTTCTAAGTACTACACAGGTGAGGTACAGGTAAGAATCGCAGGTAGAAGGGACTGCCCTTTTACCTGTAGGGGTATTTGGCCTATACGGGGTTCAGGGTGTAGTGCACTACAAGTTTATCTGTAGTTTAAATGAAGTGCACTACTAGTTTAAACGTAGTGCACTACTAGTTCACTAGGTGTAAAGGTAAGCTTACACTCGACTGTACATACTTTCTTTCCAGGGCAGATTTGACGCCCTATGAAAAGAATGCAATTGCAACACACTGGGGATATATTGCTCAATTACATCGGTCTGTAAAACTGAATATGTCATACATAACGGCCTTCTATGAAGTAACGTCAAGATAAGTATTGTAAGGAAAATACACGGTGTTAGGCAAGGATATGGAGTTTAGTCATCGTATTCCAAATCCAAAGAAAATGTGTTTTTCAAGTAAAAAGGCATTGTGGGATAAGTACATAACTTTCACAAATCAATATGATCACAAGTGAAGAATAATAATGTTTTAATAAGTGTTATCTTAGGAAATAGAGTATATGAATATTTTCAGATGAGAGTAATACATGTATGTATGGCCTTAAGCAAATGTATACCATATACTTGGGATGACCAGTCATCTGTCAGGTCAAACATGAAGTATAAGTCATCAACATGTAATACTGTCATTCATGTCTGTCAATAGGTCATCTTAAACATGTAATCTGTCTAGACTACCGGGTTAGGTTTTTATATAAATACTGCTAAAGTTGAAATGTACTTCAGTCGGATCCCGGACTTGGTAGAATCACTGCTACCATTTCCGCTAATAAAAACACCTATACACAACAATCTGGATTTGGAAGTTATCCTTCAAAAACAACCTTTAAACATTACAAGTTGGCGCCGTGACCTCCGAAGAAAACCTGCCGGACACCACGAAGTACTCCACTATTTTTCGATCAACGATCAGCGATTCAGTAAGTAGATTTCTTTTCTTTTCTTTTTCTCGAAACATTTGTACCAAAATTAAGGTCTAGTTTCACTTATAGTCTTACTTACTCTTTATAAAAATAATGGCCAATATGATAAAGAAAGTTACAAATTTCAACAAAAATGAATACACAAAGTTTGATGTTCGACATAAAGATATAACATGATCACATACATTCTTGTTTTTTTCACACATCACACCACACTAAAACATACAGTTAGGGAATAACCAAGCTTAGGACTTAACATAAATACGTAAATACAATGAAGAACTCGGACCGGCCACATCAATACCGCATCAGACAATACACCATACATCCATAACCATAATCTAAGCAATACCATTTAAACACCTGCATTGCTATATAAGTAATGATAATTATGAACAGCGTATGCAGGCAACTTTAATAATTGTCCCTATACCCGTGTATAAAATAGCAACTATAACTTGATCATGAATCATTAAAACCCTTACATTATGAAAATTGAACAAATGGCATAGTTGTATTTTAAAAGTTTACATACAAGTTCTCCATTATTCATCAATGTAGGATTAAGGAATATATCATATTTGTACACAGAGTATTATAGCTATAGCTGTAAGATAAACAAAGATCACTTTTAAAAAACATTTATCTATATGTATATGATAAATATTGTTATAACTCAACTCATACATGTAATTAAGGCACTGTAATATCAGTTATATCAGAGCAAGTTTATAAAGGATTAACAATTCTCCCCAAGTTCATACCTTGTGTTAAATTTCAATATAGATTACTAAGAAACATACCCTTAAGTAAAAATGACCACACATATACCATATGTGCATGCTAGTTTACGTGTCATTTTAGCCCTAAGGATCGAAACAGATCCCAACCTATATAGACAAATATCTTCATGCAATGTTATATAATATGTCTCTCTGATGTAAACGTGTTACATGTACTAAATGTCAGTTAGAGCCTTAAGCTAGTATTTGGTTCATCCTTTTTCAGGATAAACCCTTAATAAATCAAATATATATACATACAAACACGACAATAATATAATAATCAAATAGCCTTGTCTAAAACCGATATGTAAGACTAAGTTTGATAATAACCTTAGGGAATTGTACCTTAGATGTTATCTCACCGTCATGTTTTGTGATAATTACATGTGTAATAACTAATTGCTGTCACTATTTACCTCGTCACACGATTTACTTACCAAACATGGTTAAAATAATGATAAAATGCTTAAGTTAATAAAACTTACGATACATATGTAATACAGAGGATATTATGTATAAATTGCACAGTAGTTATTTTTAGATATTATATGTTATACAGTCAGCTAGATTGCGACTTTACATATTTCATAACGCTACTTATTGTAGTATTTTTGTTGAATAGTAAAACAAAACAAATACTAGTGTGTTACTGGTAATAAATAAAGTATAACTTAAAGTAATGTGTTAATATAATATTTTAAGTCATAAATTAAATAACTACTTCAGCTTAATCCAGTAATAAATAGCAATCATTTTTACGAAGTTTACTCTAATCTTATACTTAATTGATAGTTATGTTATATATATATTATGGTACAAATGTTTTAAAAGAAAAAGTGAGAAAAACAGATCTACAAAATTGAATTTAGATCACGATCAAAAAGTAACAAGAGAAAACTGACGTTCACCTTGGACAGCCAACAGATTAACCAGTATAATGCCCCTCCAGCAGTCGAGGAAGAACTTTGAAGATTTCGGAATTAACTATCATCATATTGCTGCTACATCACCAATCACCATTCACAGAGTTCCTGCTTCTACATTCCTCTAACAGAAGAGACTTTATACTTATACAATTATACGTTTATATAATATGTCTGAGTCGGAGTATGTGACGTGATAACGCACGCACAATATAATGTTATAAAACTCCGTACTCACGAGACATATTTCTTCACTACATTCACTACGGATTAGGAAACACCTGATGCAGTTTAATGCCAGGAAGAAGAATATATTCATGTTCCCTAATCCGGAATTTCATCATATACATATATACAAGATGCAAGACTACGGCGAGAAATACCTGATGCAGTTTAATGCCAGGACAGAAGATATTCAACTTTTACCAGAACGTCATCATTGTCATGTACTACTACGGATTTTAAGAAGAATTTCTTCTATAATTAACTGTTTCTTCGTCCGGAAATTCATTGACAACACATTTTTTTAAGGAACTTCTGTGACATTATTTTATATATATTTTTTTCTCAGCCTTTTTGTGCGAGAATATCATGCTTGCTATAAAAGATGGTTGTACATCAAACGCAAGTCTCATTTATTTTATCACTACACCGCAGCATATGTTGATTAGTGACTTTCCTATGTTTTCAAATTTCATCAGTACCGTATTTTCATTTAATTACTGACTTTCGTTTCACTATATCTTCATTAATATATTACCACATTTTGTCCATTTTTCTCTATATGACGTATTATGTCACATATTTTAGCAAATGTTATTTTAATGCCTGGTAATTTTAATTCCTTTCGGATCGCAATACTTATATTTCATATACCATACATTTGTAATGTTTTATTACTTGTATTTCATTTCATGTCTACTTATATAAGACATGTGTTAAGTAACATATTTTCCGTTTATACCTAGACTTTTACCGTACCTTATATATCATTAACAGTAATTGTCATATACATTTTTTACAAAACGACAAATGAACCCTCAGTAAATAATAAGTTTTCTAATATAAATTTAAAAGTAATTTTGTGTACATCAAGTTTAATAATTTTGATTTTAAAGATTAGTCCTTTCATTTATTAAATGATATCAAATTATAACCAATTTGAAATCATTTTTTGTACAATGGGACGAGTGAAGAATAATAATGTTTTAATAAGTGTTATCTTAGGAAATAGAGTATATGAATATTTTCAGATGAGAGTAATACATGTATGTATGGCCTTAAGCAAATGTATACCATATACTTGGGATGACCAGTCATCTGTCAGGTCAAACATGAAGTATAAGTCATCAACATGTAATACTGTCATTCATGTCTGTCAATAGGTCATCTTAAACATGTAATCTGTCTAGACTACCGGGTTAGGTTTTTATATAAATACTGCTAAAGTTGAAATGTACTTCAGTCGGATCCCGGACTTGGTAGAATCACTGCTACCATTTCCGCTAATAAAAACACCTATACACAACAATCTGGATTTGGAAGTTATCCTTCAAAAACAACCTTTAAACATTACACACTTAATATCTATGATCACATATATATCTAATGTCTATGTCAAGTTGCAAGCTTATCCTAAAATACCTGTTATGTCAATGAGTGCTTAAAAAATTAAAGAATACCGAAGCGTGAACAGAACTATAGTCCGAACTCAAAATCGATTAAAGTAGGGGTAAGGAAAAGGAAAGATTCAAATGGAGACCCATGTAAAATTACAAGATAATAAGCCTAAAATAATTTTTCCAATGACCTGTCATCTTGCAGCAAGTCATTTCGTCACAATACTTCACCTAACAATTGTGACGACGAAATGACCACAGGGACTCGAGAATTTGTTACAGCTAGTTTTGGATCTAAAATAGGATGTTTAGAGTAATTTCACACATTTGGGGGGGTGTAAGATCAATTTTCGATAAAAATGCCCCCTCAATGGTCATAAAAGCTAAAGGGTGGAAAGCCTACCAATTGACAAAAAAATGAAAAAAGTTGGAAATGCAAAGAATATATAGCAAAATAAAAAAAAAATGAAAGACTTTTGGCACGGTACCGTATGTACCTTGTCCAAATTAAAGTGATTATATTTTTATGGTATATTATAACGGCTTTATACGTCTCTGCTGTGTTACAACAGGACGTATGTGATAGTCAATCATTTTGAATTATCCAAAACATGGTTTTGATATTGTAATCGATTAATGTACCGTATTATATTATTCTCTGTATTTTATGTATGCCATTTACTCGAAGAAACATATATAATAATAACTTGGAGTAGTTGCGTTCCAGCTAAAATATTAAACTATTTCGATAATTGAAATTCGGAGTGCGCATGTGCAGTTGAGGCAGAACGAGAAACCACAACATCCGGCAAGTCGGAAAGGAAAGTCATTTTCATGCATCAGAACAAAACCGCTGACAGCAGAAAATTGGAATTTAAGAGATCCAAATTGTTTGGATTAATTGCAACGAGTGTTCTTTTTATTGGCGTATTCTTATGCTATTGGTGCATGGGCAACAGTTCGTCTAACAGCATGGCATCCCCAATCGTGGTTGGCCCTCGAGCAGCTCACAGAGCAACGGTGAGTGTCATTTTCCCCGGCAAACGCTGATCGCTGGTGTCATTCACACAGAAGTCGATAATATGGTATGGTCTGATTTGTTCTTCGAGAGTTGGTCAATAAGGCAAGACTTCCACGCTTGACCCTCATCATGTTTTTACTGTTGTAGACAACTGTATGCAATGAACATATATATGATAATGTTGTTGATTGAACATATTGCTTATAATATTAAGATAATGATAGGACAAAAAAGTTTATATCGATTAAGACTTACAGTGTACCCTTGTTATATCGGCAACTTTCGTCCACGGCAATTTTGGCGGTATAGCGAGGGTTGCGATAGTATCAAATAATATTTCCATGAAATGTTATAACATATTACATTACCAACGTCTTAAAATTATTAAGTACAAGTTAAGTAATATAACAGTTATAGATCTACATGTATATTGTCACAAGTCTTATTTATGAAAAAAGTCATTGATCTGCTCACAGTGACACGTTACAATAGTAATGTATGTATAAAGTATATGGGGGGGTCGATATAAACATAACACCAGGGACGAAGCTCCGAATCTGGACTTTCGAGGGCGCCAATTTCAAATATAAATTAACAACACTTACAAATGTACTTTCAGTCTTTATTCTTGTGAATTGCTGCTATCGTTTCATAATAAGTTATTGTTTTCACACAAACAATTCTTAATTGTCCATCTGTTCTCATACTCTCCATTTTTAAGCACTTTGTCGAAAGTTTTCAATGTTTCCACCAAAAGAGTGGTGCTATCTAGATTTTCTCACTTCTCGCATAGACTGACAAATTCCTGATAGTAACAATGGTCAGGACAGATGAAAACTTTTTGGGACACTGCCAAAACCATTATAAAGTTTGTTTGGACAAACGGGCTGGACCAGCTATATATTCAGCCAGTCTAAGACCATCAAGCAGGGGATGTGGGAAGGGGTGGTCATGAGGTGCTGTGGATAGAACGTACACTTATAATAATAATAATAATAATTTGAGGTTCTTACCGCTTTATCACGACCTTAAAGGCCCCCTCAAAGTGGATCACCAGTTATTATCCATGGTTAGTTATATATAAGGCCTTATACAGGGTTCACCCTAGACCTTGGGCACAATGAGAGAAAAAATCTCCCTTACCTAATTTCAGTGAGATTTTTCATATATGGATGGGATTTTTGGTATTATGACACGTAATTTAGTATGAATTGATAGGAATGCTATAAGTTCATAACAATTAAATTTATTAAGTTATTTGATAAATAACACAAGGTACAGTAATTATAATTGGGTTTCCTGATCTTTTGTTTATTTTATTTCCTGGAGAAAATCGTCCTTGTTTGTGATTTTAACTCTGTCATATACAGGCCTAATTAATGTTAAAATTCCTCCAAAATCAACCATTCCTAATATAACATTAAACTTGCTACTAAACATCAATAGCATTGACATCGTCACGGATACAGTCAGTACCATTGGCCTATTGGCCCCAGCATCGTTGGAATCGGTGGAGTCATTTCCTCTCTCAACCATCTACTTGTTTTCCATGGATTCATCATTGGTTAACGTTAATTTAATTAACTAAGACATCCCTGGCTTTTAGATCAACTTTCAATACTGTTTCTGGAGGCATTAACTACTTACATTCCCCCCCCAATCGCAACCTGTCACAAATTTACAGACACCTGCACCTTTGTGTTTGCGTGGTGGCTTTGTCATCTAAACGTTTGAATTGCAAGTGATTGAGAAACAAGCGTCATTGAGACTATGACTGGTACACACAATCATTAAGATTTGCAGAAAGGAATACTTCTGGAACTACGATCGGTATTATTGATCGATGTAGGTATCCACTATACCTGAATTTTGACATGCGCGATTTTTTCTCGCTTTAGAACGGACTTTAACGCGATTTATCTGAAAATACAGCGAGAATCTCGCGAAATCGCGCCCAAAAGTGAACCCTGCTTATATTTAGCAACCAGCAAATATCGTTCTCAACTACCTGGGGAGCATACTACCAGTACTAGTGTTGCCATTTCGGCGTTCACAGCTAGCATTCTACAATTTCTAGCACTACCCAACCAGGTACTCATATATAGCTGAGTAGACTGGAACAAGCAGAGTAAAATTTCTTGCTCAAGGCCAGGATACAACATAAGTGTCACAGGGTTTAGATTATTTTTTTTCTTCCACTAGGCACTGTGCCTAGTGGCTACCGAAAACTCACTCGGCACCTCCAAATTTTACCAGGCACCATATACGGTGTAGATCAAACAAAGCAGATTGGTTGTTGGAATTTAATTAATTGCGGAATATAAAATTATAGCATATATTCAAATTGTTTGCTATTGATTTAAAAGATATAAAATGTGTCCATTATATAATATCATTAAAAGATGCTTCAAGTTGCTCCGTGTTACATGTATGTCCATACTTGTACTTTCAAATCATGATTGGAACTTCATCATTTTGAAACTGATTATCATTGCTGATTTTCATCAATATTATTAAACTCTTGTTTCATCATTATCATTAAATCAAATTATATCATTATAAAATCTATTTCAACTTTGTTTTACTTTTCAAACTGTACCGTGTAAAAATGTCTATACTTGTACTTGCAATGCTTGTTGGTTTTCCTTTCCTTAACATACAGATTACGCAACATGGGAAATTCCCCAATTCAACCAGTGTCTTGTTGATGCTTTAGTATAGGCTGGTCATGTCTGTTGTAAGCGCACAAAGGATCTGGACCAGAAATGAAGTGACCTAACGCGGCTGAGAAAAGCGAGACCGACAAAAGTTGAATACATTTTAAATGTTTTGTTAGGAACATCAGATAACTATAATTTTTAATGAATTGTTGTGCACAATGTTTGAAATACATTTAGCATATATTGACAGTCAGTAATCAATTTTACTCGGCACTGGGGACGAGTGGTAAGCAGCTGGACCCCACTCGGCACCGGGGCATTTCCACTCGTCCAGACGAGTACTTAATCAAAGCCCTGGTGTCATGACTGGGACTCAAACTCGCAACCCTTCGATCACGAGCCTGGTGTTATACCATTAGACCACCACTCCTCATAACTTACTTTTCACCATGGCGACCAGGTTTGATTCCCCGTCCGGACGTAAAAAGGTATGGGGTCACCTGCTCGACCGCATGAGTTTTCTTTGGGTACCCCGATTTCCTCCAATAATAAGATCCATAGTTCGGGCTAACATTCGGGATAACTAGAGTTATTAATATAAGTTAGATAACTTGTTTCATAACTTTTGTAAAATAAAAGTTAAATAAAAAGTTTATGCGGGAATGGAGTATGTCTGTATTTAATTAATTACATTTCACATTTGTATAATTGTATACAAATTTGATTAACACATAGTAAATTGTAATATAATTAATTACATTACCATGTAATTGAACCCATGCCTGCTTAACCCTATAACCAACTGACTTGATTAAGCTTGGCCACTGTTTCATGATGGGCTGTTGATATAATAGGGTTCCTTTTTGATGTAAAGGTACTGCCAGTGTACCATCCTGTCTCCTGTCTGCTGTCCTGATGTCTAGCTGGCAGCTGGTTTATGCTCCTATTGAAGGTGAATCATTGGCTATAATTGATCACTACCAGACTCATTACAATCATATTATATAGAGATGCCCTCCATATGTACATATCCCCAACAACATGCCCACCGTTACTATAAACAGAAAATTGGATGTCGCCACTCAACAGGCTGCATTTCTCAACTGGTTGTGTTGACACTAAACTTAACCGAAATGTTTACAAACATCCGCCCTTGTATGAATTTGGGATTCAACCTTCTGCAGTCAAAAACTAAGTCACCATTACTTTAAACAGTAATTCGGATATCACCGCTCTACAGGTCACCGAAGTGTGCACAAATAACACCTCTTGTGTGATTTAGCATTGCAATCTTCTGTGGTAAAAACTAGTTTACATGTAGATGTAATAATTGATAGAATCTAAAATGTCACCACTCTACAGGCTGCATTTCTCGACCAATTTCTCAACACTCAACTTCACCCAAGTCTTAACAAACATCAACTCTTGTATGAGTTTGGGATTCAACCATCTTTGGTAAGAAATTAAACAATGTCACTGTTACTATAAATAGAAATTTGGATGTCACCGCTCCCAAGGCTGCAGTCCTCATCTTATTTACAAGAAACTTCACATATGTGTTCACAGATACATATCTTGTACAATTTCACACTTTTCAAATTTTTCGTGGTGAAAAACTAGGTCACTGTTACTATGAATAAAATGTTGGTGCATTCATTAAGTACAAAGTTACAATTTCCCTGGACACATATACAGTATATACCGGTTAATGTGACATGTCTAATCTAATTGCTCAACATTTCCCTTTTCACTTTGTATTTTTAATGTTGAAGTGGAAGGGTATTATTATTGTCAGCGATGCCTTGTTATATGTTCTAGTATTTAACAAATCATAAGCCACTACTTCAGATCCTAAATGACAGGTCACTTATTATATCAGACATCAGTAACAGGCAACTTTCTTATAATCTCAAAGAGAAGGCTCTTGGGTATAGGTTCACAGTTGTACAGGTCCCTGTAAGGAACTGAGGTTCACGTGTACACTGTGTTTAGACACCCTGCCTGCCCGACCTAGCATCAACAATTAATTGCCTGTAGAATCTTTGGACCTTAATACAGATGGCAACATATCTATCCCATTGCCTGACACCCTGATGATGTAAATAGCCTATACCAGCATGGTGATAATGAGGACATTGCTGATGCCAATTTAACTCGCCTTCCAAGCTTCCAAACTTGTCGAGTCTGCTTGCAAGCTCCTGCCACAAATTCAAATGAATGACATTTGTTTGTTTTCAAGGTCAGAGGGGTCAAATCTATAGAATGTCTTCAAACAATTTCTTCTAATTAACTAAAAGTCTCAGAGTACTGAAAGCGAGTCAGTAACATGCTGTAATTATGGCTTCAAATTCAAAGTCTGTTCAAATAAATGACCTTCATCCACATTCAAGGTCACAGGGATCAAAGAGTTCACATCTTCAAATGACTTATACTAAATAACTAAAAAGCCAAGGGTACTGATATTGGGCCAGTAATACATTTTCATGCTGCGATGAAGGGCTACATAGACAGACAGACACTGACAGACACTAGACAAGACAAAGACAGGGCAGTCAGATACGCTGACAGACATAATACAAGTCAAACACAAGACAGGCAGACACACAATGACAGACATTATACAAGTCAAACACAAGACATAGACAGGACAGTCAGATACGCTGACAGACATTATACAAGTCAAACACATGACAGGCAGACACACAATGACAGACATTATACAAGTCAAACACAAGACAAAGTCAGGACAGTCAGATACGCTGACAGACATTATACAAGTCAAACACAAGACAAAGACAGGACAAGAAACAAGACGGACAGACACTGACAGACAAGAAACAAGACAGACAGACACTAGACAAGACAAAGACAAGACAGATACGTGGGAGAAATTTGGTTTAATTGGTAAAATAAAAATAAAGTAAAGTAACAGAGCTATAAGCTAGAACTGGCTATGTCGGTCTTGGGGGGCATAAAGCTATGCAAAGACATACTATCACTCTCAGACAACTATAACTCTAGAATAGGTTTCCATTTGTGCCAATAAAGTTCAAATTGCCTTTTAATATTCTCATTTGCATAACATATACATGTAAACCAATAGGTAATGTAGGGCTGCTCCAAATATAACATAACATATACATGTAAACCAATAGGTAATGTAGGACTGCTCCAAATATAACATAACATATACATGTAAACCAATAGGTAATGTAGGGCTGCTCCAAAGATAACATAACATATACATGTAAACCAATAGGTAATGTAGGGCTGCTCCAAATATAACATAACATATACATGTAAACCAATAGGTAATGTAGGACTGTTCCAAATATAACATAACATATACATGTAAACCAATAGGTAATGTAGGGCTGCTCCAAATATAACATAACATATACATGTAAACCAATAGGTAATGTAGGACTGCTCCAAATATAACATAACATATACATGTAAACCAATAGGTAATGTAGGGCTGCTCCAAATATAACATAACATATACATGTAAACCAATAGGTAATGTAGGACTGCTCCAAATATAACATAACATATACATGTAAACCAATAGGTAATGTAGGGCTGCTCCAAATATAACATAACATATACATGTAAACCAATAGGTAATGTAGGACTGCTCCAAATATAACATAACATATACATGTAAACCAATAGGTAATGAAGGGCTGCTCCAAATATAACATAACATGTAAACCAATAGGTAATGTAGGACTGCTCCAAATATAACATAACATATACATGTAAACCAATAGGTAATGTAGGGCTTCTCCAAATATAACATAACATATACATGTAAACCAATAGGTAATGTAGGGCTACTCCAAATATAACATAACATATACATGTAAACCAATAGGTAATGTAGGACTGCTCCAAATATTACATAACATATACATGTAAACCAATAGGCAATGTAAGGCTGCTCCAAATTTACATAACATATACATGTAAACCAATAGGCAATGTAGGGCTGCTCCCAATATAGCATAACATAAACATGTAAACCAATAGGTAATGTAGGACTGCTCCAAATACAACACAACATATACATGTAAACCAATAGGTAATGTAGGACTGCTCCAAATATAACATAACATATATATGTAAACCAATAGGTAATGTAGGACTGCTCCAAATATAGCATATACATGTAAACCAATAGGTAATGTAGGGCTACTCCAAATATAACATATACATGTAAACCAATAGGTAATGTAGGACTGCTCCAAATATAGCATAACATATACATGTAAACCAATAGGTAATGTAGGACTGCTCCAAATATAACATAACATATACATGTAAACCAATAGGTAATGTAGGACTGTTCCAAATATAACATAACATATACATGTAAACCAATAGGTAATGTAGGGCTGCTCCAAATATAACATAACATATACATGTAAACCAATAGGTAATGTAGGACTGCTCCAAATATAACATAACATATACATGTAAACCAATAGGTAATGTAGGGCTGCTCCAAATATAACATAACATATACATGTAAACCAATAGGTAATGTAGGACTGCTCCAAATATAACATAACATATACATGTAAACCAATAGTTAATGTAGGGCTGCTCCAAATATAACATAACATATACATGTAAACCAATAGGTAATGTAGGACTGCTCCAAATATAACATAACATATACATGTAAACCAATAGGTAATGTAGGACTGCTCCAAATATAACATAACATATACATGTAAACCAATAGGTAATGAAGGGCTGCTCCAAATATAACATAACATGTAAACCAATAGGTAATGTAGGACTGCTCCAAATATAACATAACATATACATGTAAACCAATAGGTAATGTAGGGCTACTCCAAATATAACATAACATATACATGTAAACCAATAGGTAATGTAGGACTGCTCCAAATATAACATAACATATACATGTAAACCAATAGGTAATGTAGGGCTTCTCCAAATATAACATAACATATACATGTAAACCAATAGGTAATGTAGGGCTACTCCAAATATAACATAACATATACATGTAAACCAATAGGTAATGTAGGACTGCTCCAAATATAACATAACATATACATGTAAACCAATAGGTAATGTAGGGCTTCTCCAAATATAACATAACATATACATGTAAACCAATAGGTAATGTAGGGCTACTCCAAATATAACATAACATATACATGTAAACCAATAGGTAATGTAAGGGTGCTCCAAATATAACATATACATGTAAACCAATAGGTAATGTAGGGCTACTCCAAATATAGCATAACATATACATGTAAACCAATAGGTAATGTAAGGCTGCTCCAAATATAACATAACATATACATGTAAACCAATAGGTAATGTAGGGCTACTCCAAATATAGCATAACATATACATGTAAACCAATAGGTAATGTAAGGCTGCTCCAAATATAACATAACATATACATGTAAACCAATAGGTAATGAAGGGCTACTCCAAATTTACATAACATATACATGTAAACCAATAGGTAATGTAAGGCTGCTCCAAATATAATATAACATAACATATACATGTTAACCAATAGGTAATGTAGGGCTGCTCCAAATATAACATAACATATACATGTAAACCAATAGGTAATGTAGGGCTACTCCAAATTTACATAACATATACATGTAAACCAATAGGTAATGTAAGGCTGCTCCAAATACAACATAACATATACATGTAAACCAATAGGTAATGTAGGGCTGCTCCAAATATAACATATACATGTAAACCAATAGGTAATGTAGGGCTGCTCCAAATATAACATATACATGTAAACCAATAGGTAATGTAGGGCTGCTCCAAATATAACATAACATATACATGTAAACCAATAGGTAATGTAGGACTGCTCCAAATATAGCATAACATGTAAACCAATAGGTAATGTAGGGCTGCTCCAAATATAACATAACATATACATGTAAACCAATAGGTAATGTAGGACTGCTCCAAATATAACATAACATATACATGTAAACCAATAGGTAATGTAGGGCTGCTCCAAATATAACATAACATATACATCTAAACTTATAGGTAATGTAGGGCTGCTCCAAATATAACATAACATATACATGTAAACCAATAGGTAATGTAGGGCTACTCCAAATATAACATAACATATACATGTAAACCAATAGGTAATGTAGGACTGCTCCAAATACAATATAACATATACATGTAAACCAATAGGTAATGTAGGGCTGCTCCAAATATAACATAACATATACATGTAAACCAATAGGTAATGTAGGGCTACTCCAAATATAACATAACATATACATGTAAACCAATAGGTAATGTAGGGCTGTTCCAAATATAACATAACATGTAAACCAATAGGTAATGTAGGGCTGCTCCAAATATAACATAACATATACATGTAAACCAATAGGTAATGTAGGACTGCTCCAAATATAGCATAACATATACATGTAAACCAATAGGTAATGTAGGGCTGCTCCAAATATAACATAACATATACATGTAAACCAATAGGTAATGTAGGGCTACTCCAAATATAACATAACATATACATGTAAACCAATAGGTAATGTAGGACTGCTCCAAATACAATATAACATATACATGTAAACCAATAGATAATGTAGGGCTGCTCCAAATATAACATAACATATACATGTAAACCAATAGGTAATGTAGGACTGCTCCAAATATAACATAACATATACATGTAAACTAATAGGTATTGTAGGGCTACTCCAAATATAGCATATACATGTAAACCAATAGGTAATGTAGGACTGCTCCAAATATAATATAACATATACATGTAAACCAATAGGTAATGTAGGACTGCTCCAAATATAACATAACATATACATGTAAACTAATAGGTAATATAGGGCTGCTCCAAATATAACATAACATATACATGTAAACTAATAGGTAATGTAGGGCTGCTCCAAATATAGCATAACATATATACATGTAAACCAATAGGTAATGTAGGGCTACTCCAAATATAACATAACATATACATGTAAACCAATAGGCAATGTAAGGCTGCTCCAAATTTACATAACATATACATGTAAACCAATAGGCAATGTAGGGCTGCTCCAAATATAGCATAACATATACATGTAAACCAATAGGTAATGTAAGGCTGCTCCAAATATAGCATAACATATACATGTAAACCAATAGGTAATGTAGGGCTGCTCCAAATATAGCATGACATATACATGTAAACCAATAGGTAATGTAGAGCTGCTCCAAATACAACATAACATATACATGTAAACCAATAGGCAATGTAGGGCTGCTCCAAATATAGCATAACATATACATGTAAACCAATAGGTAATGTAAGGCTGCTCCAAATATAGCATAACATATACATGTAAACCAATAGGTAATGTAGGGCTGCTCCAAATATAGCATAACATATACATGTAAACCAATAGGTAATGTAGAGCTGCTCCAAATACAACATAACATATACATGTAAACCAATAGGTAATGTAGGACTGCTCCAAATACAACATAACATATACATGTAAACCAATAGGTAAGGTAGAGCTGCTCCAAATATAACATAACATATACATGTAAACCAATAGGTAATGTAGGACTGCTCCAAATATAACATAACATATACATGTAAACCAATAGGTAAGGTAGAGCTGCTCCAAATATAACATAACATATACATGTAAACCAATAGGTAATGTAGAGCTGCTCCAAATATAACATAACATATACATGTAAACCAATAGGTAATGTAGAGCTGCTCCAAATATAACATAACATATACATGTAAACCAATAGGTAATGTAGGGCTGCTCCAAATATAACATAACATGTAAACCAATAGGTAATGTAAGGCTGCTCCAAATATAACATAACATGTAAACCAATAGGTAATGTAGAGCTGCTCCAAATATTACATAACATATACATGTAAACCAATAGGTAAGGTAGAGCTGCTCCAAATATAACATAACATATACATGTAAACCAATAGGTAATGTAGGGCTGCTCCAAATATAACATATACATGTAAACCAATAGGTAATGTAAGGCTGCTCCAAATATAACATAACATATACATGTAAACCAATAGGTAATGTAGGGCTGCTCCAAATATAACATAACATATACATGTAAACCAATAGGTAATGTAGGGCTACTCCAAATATAACATAACATATACATGTAAACCAATAGGAAATGTAGGGCTACTCCAAATATAACATAACACATACATGTAAACCAATAGGTAATGTAGAGCTGCTCCAAATATAACATAACATATACATGTAAACCAATAGGTAATGTAGGACTGCTCCAAATATAGCATAACATATACATGTAAACCAATAGGTAATGTAGGGCTACTCCAAATATAACATAACATGTAAACCAATAGGTAATGTAAGGCTGCTCCAAATATAACATTACATATACATGTAAACCAATAGGTAATGTAGGGCTACTCCAAATATAACATAACATATACATGTAAACCAATAGGTAATGTAGGGCTACTCCAAATATAACATAACATATACATGTAAACCAATAGGTAATGTAGAGCTGCTCCAAATATAACATAACATATAAATGTAAACCAATAGGTAATGTAGGACTGCTCCAAATATAACATAACATATACATGTAAACCAATAGGTAATGTAGGGCTGCTCCAAATATAACATAACATATACATGTAAACCAATAGGTAATGTAGGGCTACTCCAAATATAACATATACATGTAAACCAATAGGTAATGTAAGGCTGCTCCAAATATAACATAACATATACATGTAAACCAATAGGTAATGTAGGGCTGCTCCAAATATAACATAACATATACATGTAAACCAATAGGTAATGTAGGGCTGCTCCAAATATAGCATAACATATACATGTAAACCAATAGGTAATGTAGGACTGCTCCAAATATAGCATAACATATACATGTAAACCAATAGGTAATGTAGGGCTGCTCCAAATATAACATAACATATACATGTAAAGCAATAGGTAATGTAGGGCTGCTCCAAATATAACATAACATATACATGTAAACCAATAGGTAATGTAAGGCTGCTCCAAATACAACATAACATATACATGTAAACCAATAGGTAATGTAGGACTGCTCCAAATATAACATATAACATATACATGTAAACCAATAGGTAATGTAGGGCTGCTCCAAATATAGCATAACATATACATGTAAACCAATAGGTAATGTAGGGCTGCTCCAAATATAACATAACATATACATGTAAAGCAATAGGTAATGTAGGGCTGCTCCAAATATAACATAACATATACATGTAAACCAATAGGTAATGTAAGGCTGCTCCAAATACAACATAACATATACATGTAAACCAATAGGTAATGTAGGACTGCTCCAAATATAACATATAACATATACATGTAAACCAATAGGTAATGTAGGGCTGCTCCAAATATAGCATAACATATACATGTAAACCAATAGGTAATGTAGGGCTGCTCCAAATATAGCATAACATATACATGTAAACCAATAGGTAATGTAAGGCTACTCCAAATATAGCATATAACATATACATGTAAACCAATAGGTAATGTAGGACTGCTCCAAATATAACATATAACATATACATGTAAACCAATAGGTAATGTAGGACTGCTCCAAATATAACATATAACATATACATGTAAACCAATAGGTAATGTAGGACTGCTCCAAATATAACATATAACATATACATGTAAACCAATAGGTAATGTAGGGCTGCTCCAAATATAGCATAACATATACATGTAAACCAATAGGTAATGTAGGGCTACTCCAAATATAGCATATACATGTAAACCAATAGGTAATGTAGAGCTGCTCCAAATATAGCATATACATGTTAACCAATAGGTAATGTAGAGCTGCTCCAAATATAACATATACATGTAAACCAATAGGTAATGTAGGGCTACTCCAAATATAGCATATACATGTAAACCAATAGGTAATGTAGAGCTGCTCCAAATACAACATAACATATACATGTAAACCAATAGGTAATGTAGGGCTGCTCCAAATACAACATAACATATACATGTAAACCAATAGGTAATGTAGGGCTACTCCAAATATAGCATATAACATATACATGTAAACCAATAGGTAATGTAAGGCTGCTCCAAATATAGCATATAACATATACATGTAAACCAATAGGTAATGTAGGGCTACTCCAAATATAGCATAACATATACATGTACACCAATAGGTAATGTAGAGCTGCTCCAAATACAACATAACATATACATGTAAACTAATAGGTAATGTAGGGCTGCTCCAAATACAACATAACATATACATGTAAACTAATAGGTAATGTAGGGCTACTCCAAATATAAGATATACATGTAAACTAATAGGTAATGTAGGGCTGCTCCAAATACAACATAACATATACATGTAAACTAATAGGTAATGTAGGGCTACTCTAAATATAACATAACATATACATGTAAACTAATAGGTAATGTAGGGCTGCTCCAAATACAACATAACATATACATGTAAACCAATAGGTAATGTAGGGCTGCTCCAAATACAACATAACATATACATGTAAACTAATAGGTAATGTAGGGCTGCTCCAAATATAACATAACATATACATGTAAACCAATAGGTAATGTAGGGCTGCTCCAAATATAACATAAGATATACATGTAAACTAATAGGTAATGTAGGACTGCTCCAAATATAACATAACATATACATGTAAACCAATAGGTAATGTAGGGCTGCTCCAAATATAACATAACATATACATGTAAACTAATAGGTAATGTAGGACTGCTCCAAATATAACATAACATATACATGTAAACCAATAGGTAATGTAGAGCTGCTCCAAATATAGCATATAACATATACATGTAAACCAATAGGTAATGTAGGGCTGCTCCAAATATAACATATACATGTAAACCAATAGGTAATGTAGAGCTGCTCCAAATATAACATAACATATACATGTAAACCAATAGGTAATGTAGAGCTGCTCCAAATATAACATAACACATACATGTAAACCAATAGGTAATGTAGAGCTGCTCCAAATACAACATAACATATACATGTAAACCAATAGGTAATGTAGAGCTGCTCCAAATATAACATAACATATACATGTAAACCAATAGGTAATGTAGGGCTACTCCAAATATAACATAACATATACATGTAAACCAATAGGTAATGTAGAGCTGCTCCAAATACAACATAACATATACATGTAAACCAATAGGTAATGTAAGGCTGCTCCAAATATAATATAACATATACATGTAAACCAATAGGTAATGTAAGGCTGCTCAAAATACAACATAACATATACATGTAAACCAATAGGTAATGTAGGACTGCTCCAAATATAGCATAACATATACATGTAAACCAATAGGTAATGTAAGGCTGCTCCAAATACAACATAACATATACATGTAAACCAATAGGTAATGTAAGGCTGCTCCAAATACAACATAACATATACATGTAAACCAATAGGTAATGTAGAGCTGCTCCAAATATAACATAACATATACATGTAAACCAATAGGTAATGTAGGGCTGCTCCAAATATAGCATATAACATATACATGTAAACCAATAGGTAATGTAGAGCTGCTCCAAATATAACATAACATATACATGTAAACCAATAGGTAATGTAGGGCTGCTCCAAATATAGCATAACATATACATGTAAACCAATAGGTAATGTAGGGCTACTCCAAATATAGCATATACATGTAAACCAATAGGTAATGTAGAGCTGCTCCAAATATAGCATATACATGTTAACCAATAGGTAATGTAGAGCTGCTCCAAATATAACATATACATGTAAACCAATAGGTAATGTAGGGCTACTCCAAATATAGCATATACATGTAAACCAATAGGTAATGTAGAGCTGCTCCAAATACAACATAACATATACATGTAAACCAATAGGTAATGTAGGGCTGCTCCAAATACAACATAACATATACATGTAAACCAATAGGTAATGTAGGGCTACTCCAAATATAGCATATAACATATACATGTAAACCAATAGGTAATGTAAGGCTGCTCCAAATATAGCATATAACATATACATGTAAACCAATAGGTAATGTAGGGCTACTCCAAATATAGCATAACATATACATGTACACCAATAGGTAATGTAGAGCTGCTCCAAATACAACATAACATATACATGTAAACTAATAGGTAATGTAGGGCTGCTCCAAATACAACATAACATATACATGTAAACTAATAGGTAATGTAGGGCTACTCCAAATATAAGATATACATGTAAACTAATAGGTAATGTAGGGCTGCTCCAAATACAACATAACATATACATGTAAACTAATAGGTAATGTAGGGCTACTCTAAATATAACATAACATATACATGTAAACCAATAGGTAATGTAGGACTGCTCCAAATATAACATAACATATACATGTAAACTAATAGGTAATGTAGGGCTGCTCCAAATATAATATAACATATACATGTAAACCAATAGGTAATGTAGGGCTGCTCCAAATATAACATAACATATACATGTAAACTAATAGGTAATGTAGGACTGCTCCAAATATAACATAACATATACATGTAAACCAATAGGTAATGTAGGGCTGCTCCAAATACAACATAACATATACATGTAAACCAATAGGTAATGTAGAGCTGCTCCAAATATAGCATATAACATATACATGTAAACCAATAGGTAATGTAGGGCTGCTCCAAATATAACATATACATGTAAACCAATAGGTAATGTAGAGCTGCTCCAAATATAACATAACATATACATGTAAACCAATAGGTAATGTAGGGCTACTCCAAATATAACATAACATATACATGTAAACCAATAGGTAATGTAGGGCTACTCCAAATATAACATAACATATACATGTAAACCAATAGGTAATGTAGAGCTGCTCCAAATACAACATAACATATACATGTAAACCAATAGGTAATGTAAGGCTGCTCCAAATATAATATAACATATACATGTAAACCAACAGGTAATGTAAGGCTGCTCAAAATACAACATAACATATACATGTAAACCAATAGGTAATGTAGGACTGCTCCAAATATAGCATAACATATACATGTAAACCAATAGGTAATGTAAGGCTGCTCCAAATACAACATAACATATACATGTAAACCAATAGGTAATGTAAGGCTGCTCCAAATACAACATAACATATACATGTAAACCAATAGGTAATGTAGAGCTGCTCCAAATATAACATAACATATACATGTAAACCAATAGGTAATGTAGAGCTGCTCCAAATATAACATAACATATACATGTAAACCAATAGGTAATGTAGGGCTGCTCCAAATATAGCATATACATGTAAACCAATAGGTAATGTAGGGCTGCTCCAAATACAACATAACATATACATGTAAACCAATAGGTAATGTAGGACTGCTCCAAATACAACATAACATATACATGTAAACCAATAGGTAATGTAGGACTGCTCCAAATATAACATATACATGTAAACCAATAGGTAATGTAGGGCTGCTCCAAATATAACATAACATATACATGTAAACCAATAGGTAATGTAGGGCTGCTCCAAATACAACATAACATATACATGTAAACCAATAGGTAATGTAGGGCTGTTCCAAATATAGCATAACATATACATGTAAACCAATAGGTAATGTAGGGCTGCTCCAAATATAGCATATAACATATACATGTAAACCAATAGGTAATGTAGGGCTGCTCCAAATATAACATAACATATACATGTAAACCAATAGGTAATGTAAGGCTGCTCCAAATATAGCATAACATATACATGTAAACCAATAGGTAATGTAGAGCTGCTCCAAATATAACATAACATATACATGTAAACCAATAGGTAATGTAGAGCTGCTCCAAATATAACATAACATATACATGTAAACCAATAGGTAATGTAGAGCTGCTCCAAATATAACATATACATGTAAACCAATAGGTAATGTAGGTCTGCTGTAAATACAACATAACATATACATGTAAACCAATTGGTAATGTAGGGCTGCTCCAAATATAACATAACATATACATGTAAACCAATAGGTAATGTAGGGCTGCTCCAAATACAACATAACATGTACATGTAAACCAATAGGTAATGTAGGGCTGCTCCAAATACAACATAACATGTACATGTAAACCAATTGGTAATGTAGGGCTGCTCCAAATATAACATAACATATACATGTAAACCAATAGGTAATGTAGGGCCGCTCCAAATATAACATAACATATACATGTAAACCAATAGGTAATGTAGGTCTGCTCCAAATACAACATAACATATACATGTAAACCAATAGGTAATGTAGAGCTGTTCCAAATATAACATAACATATACATGTAAACCAATAGGTAATGTAGGGCTGCTCCAAATATAATATATACATGTAAACCAATAGGTATTGTAGGACTGCTCCAAATACAACATAACATATACATGTAAACCAATAGGTAATGTAGGACTGCTCCAAATACAACATAACATATACATGTAAACTAATAGGTAATGTAGGGCTACTCCAAATATAACATAACATATACATGTAAACTAATAGGTAATGTAGGGCTACTCCAAATATAACATAACATATACATGTAAACTAATAGGTAATGTAGGGCTGCTCCAAATATAACATAACATATACATGTAAACCAATAGGTAATGTAGGACTGCTCCAAATATAACATATACATGTAAACCAATAGGTAATGTAGGACTGCTCCAAATATAACATATACATGTAAACCAATAGGTAATGTAGGGCTGCTCCAAATACAACATAACATATACATGTAAACCAATAGGTAATGTAGAGCTGCTCCAAATACAACATAACATATACATGTAAACCAATAGGTAATGTAGGACTGCTCCAAATACAACATAACATATACATGTAAACCAATAGGTAATGTAGAGCTGCTCCAAATATAGCATATAACATATACATGTAAACCAATAGGTAATGTAGGGCCGCTCCAAATACAACATAACATATACATGTAAACTAATAGGTAATGTAGGGCCGCTCCAAATATAACATAACATATACATGTAAACCAATAGGTAATGTAGGACTGCTCCAAATACAACATAACATATACATGTAAACTAATAGGTAATGTAGGGCTGCTCCAAATACAACATAACATATACATGTAAACCAATAGGTAATGTAGGGCTGCTCCAAATATAGCATATAACATATACATGTAAACCAATAGGTAATGTAGGGCTGCTCCAAATACAACATAACATATACATGTAAACCAATAGGTAATGTAGGGCTGCTCCAAATACAACATAACATATACATGTAAACCAATAGGTAATGTAGGACTGCTCCAAATATAACATATAACATATACATGTAAACCAATAGGTAATGTAGGGCTACTCCAAATATAGCATATAACATATACATGTAAACCAATAGGTAATGTAGGGCTGCTCCAAATACAACATAACATATACATGTAAACCAATAGGTAATGTAGGGCTGCTCCAAATACAACATAACATATACATGTAAACCAATAGGTAATGTAGGGCTGCTCCAAATATAACATAACATATACATGTAAACCAATAGGTAATGTAGGACTGCTCCAAATATAACATAACATATACGTGTAAACCAATAGGTAATGTAGGGCTGCTCCAAATACAACATAACATATACATGTAAACCAATAGGTAATGTAGGACTGCTCCAAATACAACATAACATATATACATGTAAACCAATAGGTAATGTAGGGCTGCTCCAAATACAACATAACATATATACATGTAAACCAATAGGTAATGTAGGACTGCTCCAAATATAGCATAACATATACATGTAAACCAATAGGTAATGTAGGGCTGCTCCAAATACAACATAACATATATACATGTAAACCAATAGGCAATTTTGAGATGCGTTTTGTGAATAAGTTCACTAGATCTGTAAGTGTTTGTCTTCTGTAAAGAAAATTTGAAGACTACATTGTAATTCAATTGAAGACATACTGTTCTAATTTATGGTTATACATTTGCTATTCAGGAGAATGCATATGTTCACTTAAAATGTTTTTTTGTAACAACTTTTCTTTCATTGCTGTGAATCGTGTCTATGAATAAAGATGTCTGGAAAATTACACAATTTCCAGCACATCTGATATAATTGATTTTGTTGCTGTGCTTAGGGCTAGGTGTGATTTTACTGTAACCAGTAGAACCTCGCAATGTAGTGGCCCTATGAAAGACTAATACTTCTTCCCTTATATATAATTCAATAGCAACATGCACTTGATCTATCTTGGCAGCTATTATAAGAACTAACATTGCAAATTTTGAACATCAGAAAGCTTTTCAAGACAATCTAGTGGTAAAGGTGTAGTTTGTACATGTGTTGATGCCTTGACAATCTAGTGGTAAAGGTGTAGTTTGTACATGTGTTGATGGCTTGACAATCTAGTGGTAAAGGTCTAGTTTGTACATTTGTTGATGCCTTGACAATCTAGTGGTAAAGGTCTAGTTTGTACATTTGTTGATGCCTTGACAATCTAGTGGTAAAATCTAGTGGTAAAGGTCTAGTTTGTACATTTGTTGATGCCTTGACAATCTAGTGGTAAAGGTCTAGTTTGTACATGTGTTGATGCCTTGACATTCTAGTGGTAAAGGTCTAGTGGTAAAGGTCTAGTTTGTACATTTGTTGATGCCTTGACATTCTAATGGTAAAGGTCGAGTTTGTACATGTGTTGATGGCTTTCTGGTAAGATGGACTCTGACTTGCAGCAGGGACAAACAGCTGATTGTATTACACTATACATAGCAATCAATAATGAGACTGGAAGCCAGCAATCTTTAGTTAATGGCTGACTGCTCCCTTCACCCCAGGAAATAGAGTTTTAGTCCTGTCCATTTATGTGGTTTCCTCACATAAACATTACAGGTCTGTTTCACTCAATACATCCGCACGCGCGTTTAGCCAATGGGATTCAAGATTCTATAAGTGAACTCTATAGGTGTAGTTCTGTTCCACACTCCCACCCCTTTTATGGGCAAAGAATATGATCGATGCAGGGCTAAATAAAGGAAATATAGCAAAATTGATGAAGTCCCAAATCTTGATTGATCCAATATAATGTGGCATCGAAAGAGGGTATATATTTCTCATAAGGGAAGTAGGTTGGGGGCCATGAAGGGAAATATTGGTAAATCTTTGAAAAAAAAAACCTTATCTTTTAGTAAGGAGCTACCACATAGCATGAGAGGATTCAACATCATTTAAACAAATGGTCTTTAGCAGAAAAAACCCTAGAAAATAAAAATGAAGTCAATCAATACATGCAGTATAGCCTGCATGTTAGCTGGTCCCTCTTTGAATGTTGTATTTGACAGGTGAGTGTAACAGACACATTGGACCTCTTGTTTTGTTGATGGAAGAGCAATTCAGCTGTTAAGTGTAGTACAGGAAGCCTATTATATTTTCAATCGGAGATGGTGGAGTGTGTGCATTATTTATATAGAATCATGTATTGATGGTTATCTTTATAAGAAGCTAGAACATAAAGGTTATATATAAGTTGTTAATGCTTGCTCAGCTAGCACAGCCATTATGGTTGCATTTATTATTATTACTAATGTATATACATTGTATGTAGCCATATACATTTAACCATTGTACTGTAATCCTAGTCAATAATTTCTTTTCAATGAAAAAGCATGATATATAAAGACCAGTGCCATTTCTTGCCTGAGAGTAAAAGGATTCCATATAGGTATTACATACAGGGTTAACACAATTCCAGCCACATAATATAAAGTACAACTATAGTGACCATCCTCCATATGTGTGTCCCATCATTCCTTACCCTGGTCTGGTATATAGTTAGTCTACAGGCTCTAGTTCTATATAATCAATCAATCAATCAATTTGTTTATTAGAGTGTCATACATCACAATTACATCATACAAGCATCATAGTATAGCGGTGATCAGTTATCTAAACGGTATTCAAAATATCCAAATACGTTATATAAACTGGTCTGGTATAGGTAGTCTACAGGCTCTAGTTCTATATATTGAAGGCTTGATATATACTAGTGTAACATTTCTTACCCTGGTATATAGCCTACAAGCTCTAGTCCTATATATCTAAGGCTTGAGTATACTAGTGTAACATTTCTTACCCTGGTATATAACCTACAGGCTCTAGTCCTATATATCTAAGGTTTGAGTATACTAGTGTAACATTTCTTACCCTGGTATATAGCCTACAGGCTCTAGTCCTATATATCTAAGGTTTGAGTATACTAGTGTATCATTTCTTACCCTGGTATATAGCCTACAGGCTCTAGTCCTATATATCTAAGGTTTGAGTATACTAGTGTAACATTTCTTACCCTGGTATATAACCTACAGGCTCTAGTCCTATATATCTAAGGTTTGAGTATACTAGTGTAACATTTCTTACCCTGGTATATAGCCTACAGGCTCTAGTCCTATATATCTAAGGTTTGAGTATACTAGTGTATCATTTCTTACCCTGGTATATAGCCTACAGGCTCTAGTCCTATATATCTAAGGTTTGAGTATACTAGTGTATCATTTCTTACCCTGGTATATAGCCTACAAGCTCTAGTCCTATATATCTAAGGTTTGAGTATACTAGTGTATCATTTCTTACCCTGGTATATAGCCTACAGGCTCTAGTCCTATATATCTAAGGTTTGAGTATACTAGTGTAACATTTCTTACCCTGGTATATAGCCTACAAGCTCTAGTCCTATATATCTAAGGTTTGAGTATACTAGTGTATCATTTCTTACCCTGGTTTATAGCCTACAAGCTCTAGTCCTATATATCTAAGGCTTGAGTATACTAGTGTAACATTTCTTACCCTGGTTTATAGCCTACAAGCTCTAGTCCTATATATCTAAGGCTTGAGTATACTAGTGTAACATTTCTTACCCTGGTTTATAGCCTACAAGCTCTAGTCCTATATATCTAAGGTTTGAGTATACTAGTGTAACATTTCTTACCCTGGTTTATAGCCTACAAGCTCTAGTCCTATAAATTTAAGGCTTGAGTATACTAGCTATATATATATAGTGTGATCTGGAATCCAGATACATTTTGTACCATAAATTCACAATGGACTTTTCCAACCTTTGATTTGCAAGATTTTACTAAAATGTTTATATGTGTTACCATGTACCCTCTGGGATTAAATAAACTTAATGTACTAAAATGTTTATATGTGTTACCATGTACCCTCTGGGATTAAATAAACTTAATGTACTAAAATGTTTATATGTGTTACTATGTACCCTCTGGGATTAAATAAACTTAATGTACTAAAATGTTTATATGTGTTACTATGTACCCTCTGGGATTAAATAAACTTAATGTACTAAAATGTTTATATGTGTTACCATGTACCCTCTGGGATTAAATAAACTTAATGTACTAAAATGTTTATATGTGTTACTATGTACCCTCTGGGATTAAATAAACTTAATGTACTAAAATGTTTATATGTGTTACCATGTACTCTCTGGGATTAAATAAACTTAATGTACTAAAATGTTTATATGTGTTACCATGTACCCTCTGGGATTAAATAAACTTAATGTACTAAAATGTTTATATGTGTTACCATGTACCCTCTGGGATTAAATAAACTTAATGTACTAAAATGTTTATATTTGTTACCATGTACCCTCTGGGATTAAATAAACTTAATGTACTAAAATGTTTATATGTGTTACCATGTACCCTCTGGGATTAAATAAACTTAATGTACTAAAATGTTTATATGTGTTACTATGTACCCTCTGGGATTAAATAAACTTAATGTACTAAAATGTATATATGTGTTACCATGTACCCTCTGGGATTAAATATAGCACAATTGCTTCCACTTTCATAAAAATCAATCTGAGAACTAGAAAGAAGAACACTTGCAATTGTGTCCCATTTGTAGAACTACATCTTTGACATATGGGAGTTTGTGAATTGTAGAGAGAAAATAGCAGAATTGTCAATAGAGGCAGTAACATTGGGTTGAGCTACGTATACTGTCAAATCGTTTACAATAATTAATCTGTGACACCGTAGACCCAAAATTTAGTATGATGAAGTTAAAACCCCACTTGGAAAGTTAACAAATCCACTTGTGTTGCACATCTTCAAAGTTTGTGAAACCAAATACCAAAAGGTCACAAATATTCCCTTAAAAATGCCTTTAAAGAGAATGCTAGTAGAATTTTGCCTGAGTTCACCAGCAGCTAGTACCCGGTAATTAATCATTTTCCCATTAAAGGGAGAGTATGTTTTTTTTTTGTGCTTCTTCAGTCAGTAATTTTTCAACTTTCCCTAGAGGTCTTGTCAATTATACCACTTGGCCCTAAATGGCACAAACAACAAATCATGGCATAATCATTATCACGAAACGCTCAGTTGGAGAGTGTGCTTTAAACTTCAATGTCTCTCAGGACTTAAAGAATAATAATAATTGTACAAATCATTATCATATAACATACTTTCATAATGTGCCTGCAATTCAAATTTTTGAAATATCTATTTCTGTTGGATTGAATTTAAAAAACCCTTCCTAATTGATTTTTTTGATAGATTTGTTGGGAGGGCTGCTGACTAATGGTTTTTATCATGCCACGTTGTGTGTAACAGTTACACCATCCCTGATGACTTTTATCATGCCACGTTGTGTGTAACAGTTTCACCATCCCTGAAGGCTTTTATCATGCCACGTTGTGTGTAACAGTTTCACCATCCCTGATGGCTTTTATCATGCCACGTTGTATAACAGTTTCACCATCCCTGATGACTTTTATCATGCCACATTGTGTATAACAGTTTCACCATCCCTGATGACTTTTATCATGCCACGTTGTGTATAACAGTTTCACCATCCCTGATGACTTTTATCATGCCATGTTGTGTGACAGCTTCACCATCCCTTAAGGTTTTTATCATGCCATGTTGTATGTGACAGCTTCACCAGCAACAGTAGCATTCTATTACTCTCAGGGCTGCAGTCTATGAAGATGAAGCCAAAACAAACGTCTTGAGAAAAGCAGTGTCTTATTTGTCATATTGATTTTCTGATAGATGTAACTATTGGTCACATCATTGAATAAAGCTTATTGTATTAAAGACCCTTACAGTGATAAACAGCTATATATCTACAGTTGTGATTCAAATATAATATTTATCAAAATTTTTGTGTATTTTACATGTAAATTGTAGTAACTAGAATCAGGGTGGTGGTCATTATACCAGATCAAAATGCAGACCAGTCTTATACAAGGTTAAGATACCAATCTATCTTACTACCAATGGTGTGGTGTTTGTGTGAACTACAACATAACTATCATTAAAACTAATGTTAACTACCATGGGAAACTATAAAAAGATAAAGTGGCATTTCTTTTTTACTATTGAAACACATTAAGACAAATTTGACATGTATTTTTTTCTTTTTTTTTTAGCTGATATTCCTACATGGGCTAGGGGACACTGGGTGAGTATTATTGATATCACTAGGGGACGCTGGGTGAGTATTATTGATGTCACTAGGGGACGCTGGGTGAGTATTATTGATATCACTAGGGGACGCTCGGTGAGTATTTATATCACTAGGGGATGCTGGGTGAGTATTATTGATGTCACTAGGGGACGCTGGGTGAGTATTATTGATATCACTAGGGGACGCTGGGTGAGTATTATTGATATCACTAGGGGACACTGGGTGAGTATTATTGATATCACTAGGGGACGCTGGGTGAGTATTATTTATATCATTAGGGGACGCTGGGTGAGTATTATTTATATCACTAGGGGATGCTGGGTGAGTATTATTGATGTCACTAGGGGACGCTGGGTGAGTATTATTGATATCACTAGGGGACGCTGGGTGAGTATTATTGATATCACTAGGGGACACTGGGTGAGTATTATTGATATCATTAGGGGACGCTGGGTGAGTATTATTTATATCACTAGGGGATGCTGGGTGAGTATTATTGATGTCACTAGGGGACGCTGGGTGAGTATTATTGATATCACTAGGGGACGCTCGGTGAGTATTATTGATATCACTAGGGGATGCTGGGTGAGTATTATTGATATCATTAGGGGACGCTGGGTGAGTATTATTTATATCACTAGGGGACACTGGATGAGTATTGTTGATGTTACTAGGGGATGCTGGGTGAGTATTATTGATGTCACTAGGGGACGCTGGGTGAGTATTATTGATGTCACTAGGGAACGCTGGGTATTAATGAGGTCACTAGGGGACACTGGGTATTAATGAGGTCACTAGGGGACACTGGGTATTAATGTGGTCACTAGGGGACACTGGGTATTAATGTGGTCACTACGGAACACTGGGTATAATACTTTTAATGAGGTCACTATAGGGGACACTGGGTAATAATGAGGTCACTATAGGGGACACTGGGTATTAATGTGGTCACTAGGGGACACTGGGTATTAATGTGGTCACTACGGAACACTGGGTATAATACTATTAATGAGGTCACTATAGGGGACACTGGGTAATAATGAGGTCACTATAGGGAACACTGGGTATTATTGAGGTCACTAGGGAACACTGGGTATTAATGAGGTCACTAGGGGACACTGGGTATTAATGAGGTGACTATAGGGAACACTGGGTATTATTGATGTCACTATAGGGGACACTGGGTATTAATGAGGTCACTATAGGGAACACTTGGTATTAATAAGGTCACTATAGGGGACACTGGGTATTAATAAGGTCACTATAGGGGGACACTGGGTATTAATGAGGTCACTATAGGGGACACTGGGTATTAATGAGGTCTAGATGCGAAAATGTGGCTTGTAGCTTCCTTGGAAGGAGCTATACAAATTTTGTGGATGAAAATTATCTGGTCTTACTTTCAAGATCACAGGGGTCACATTTGTTAAAATCTTATCATACTCTTTTGAATGTCTTATAGTTATCAGATTTTAGGGTAGGCTACAAGTGAGATATTGATACCAGGTGAGTGATGCATGCAGGCCTCTTGTTGATGTCAGTAGTGGACACTAAGTGAGTTTGCCTGCTAGTGCTAGTGAAGCCATACAACTTTTGAGGTCCACTATTTTATATAATATGCAGCAGGAAGTTGGCCTCTGAGAGCCCAAACTCATAAGAAGCCCTTTTTTATTTTTGCATAAATTAATTTGTATTTCATGATAGATTTATTGCAGTTTTTACATCAAAATTGAAAGTAGATTTGTTATCTAATAATTGTTGATGTTTTGGAAAACATTATTTTCAACTTGATATGATGGAAAATATTTTATAATTTTTTTCGTTTGGAATATCTAATTATTTGAAGTAAAATTATACGGTACATAAATTTTCATTTGTTAAACAAGTTTTATATCGAGTATGAAATATTTCTTTTAAGTAAACACAATCAAAGTTGTAGATACTGAATATATGTCGTATCAAGTTAACCATTTAAGATGCTAGCTAGATCGAGGTGGAAGATAATTGATTGATAATTATCTAATACACAAATTTAGGCTACAGATTTGAGACACGTTCCAAACGAACTAGAAGTCATAGTCATCTACTTAAAAGGCATAAACTATACTTGAGAAAGTATGCTTTCAAAGAAAGAGTAGTCAATCATTGAAACTCCCTGCCAAATCATGTCGTCACATCACCAACAATAAAAACGTTTGAAGCCTGGCACGATAAGCACTGGGGACAACCAGAATGCTACTTACTACCATGAACTTGACAATAACAGGCTTATTCACAGTTGTGGTGTCAGCCTAGAGGCTAACTAACATAAAATTGGATATATAGGCATATACATGTAGCCTGCTTCCAGTATCATATTATATTATTACAATTTGGTATGCCACGGCCATAACTTGATCGTACAATAGCGACTCTCAGAAGCTTATTTATTTTCTAGATATATATATGTATTGGCCGTCGAAAGGTCAGATGTATAACTTTAAGTAACAGGAAATGATATCCTGAAATTATAATCCTACCTCTGGCTCCAAATATGGGTTATAAGTGTTCAATAAACCTATCTATTGTTATGTCTTACTTATAATGCTACCTCCTGGTATAGGTTGTAAATGTTCAATAAACCTATCTATTGTTATGTCTTACTTATAATGCTACCTCCTGGTATAGGTTGTAAATGTTCAATAAACCTATCTATTGTTCTGTCTTACTTATAATGCTACCTCCTGGTATAGGTTGTAAATGTTCAATAAACCTATCTATTGTTATGTCTTACTTATAATGCTACCTCCTGGTATAGGTTGTAAATGTTCAATAAACCTATCTATTGTTCTGTCTTACTTATAATGCTACCTCCTGGTATAGGTTGTAAATGTTCAATAAACCTATCTATTGTTCTGTCTTACTTATAATGCTACCTCCTGGTATAGGTTGTAAATGTTCAATAAACCTATCTATTGTTATGTCTTACTAACATCTCATGTTACTTATTGTTTTTGTAGCCACGGCTGGGCACAAGGATTTGCTCAACTTAATCTCCCTCACATCAAATGTGTGTGTCCTACTTCGTAAGTATGAAAAATCCAATCTTTTCCTTTTTCAAAACTTTACTGTATCATATAATCATGTTAAGGCTACCTGACCCTAGATCATGGCGACAGATATTGATGGCGATCAGCCTTGTTCTGTCTAGATCATGGTGACAGATATTGATGGTGATCAGCCTTGTTCTGTCTAGATCATAGTGACAGATATAGATGGTGATCAACCTTGTTCTGTCTAGATCATGGTGACAGATATTGATGGTGATCAACCTTGTTCTGTCTAGATCATGGTGACAGATATTGATGGTGATCAGCCTTGTTCTGTCTAGATCATGGTGACAGATATTGATGGTGATCAGCCTTGTTCTGTCTAGATCATGGTGACAGATATTAATGGTGATCAGCCTTGTTCTGTCTAGATCGTGGTGACAGATATTGATGGTGATCAGCCTTGTTCTGTCTAGATCATAGTGACAGATATTGATGGTGATCAGCCTTGTTCTGTCTAGATCGTGGTGACAGATATTGATGGTGATCAGCCTTGTTCTGTCTAGATCATAGTGAGATATAGATGGTGATCAACCTTGTTCTGTCTAGATCATGTGACAGATATTGATGGTGATCAGCCTTGTTCTGTCTAGATCGTGGTGACAGATATTGATGGTGATCAGCCTTGTTCTGTCTAGATCATAGTGACAGATATTGATGGTGATCAACCTTGTTCTGTCTAGATCATATGACAGATATAGATGGTGATCAGCCTTGTTCTGTCTAGATCATGGCGACAGATATTGATGGTGATCAGCCTTGTTCTGTCTAGATCATGGTGACAGATATTGATGGTGATCAGCCTTGTTCTGTCTAGATCGTAGTGACAGATATTGATGGTGATCAACCTTGTTCTGTCTAGATCGTAGTGACAGATATTGATGGTGATCAGCCTTGTTCTGTCTAAATCATGTGACAGATATTGATGTGATCAGCCTTGTTCTGTCTAGATGGTGGTGACAGATATTGATGGTGATCAGCCTTGTTCTGTCTAGATGGTGGTGACAGATATTGATGGTGATCAGCCTTGTTCTGTCTAGATGGTGGTGACAGATATTGATGGTGATCAGCCTTGTTCTGTCTAGATCGTAGTGACAGATATTGATGGTGATCAGCCTTGTTCTGTCTAGATCATGGCGACAGATATTGATGGTGATCAGCCATGTTCTGTCTAGATCATAGTGACAGATATAGATGGTGATCAACCTTGTTCTGTCTAGATCATGGTGACAGATATTGATGGTGATCAACCTTGTTCTGTCTAGATCATGGTGACAGATATTGATGGTGATCAACCTTGTTCTGTCTAGATCGTAGTGACAGATATTGATGGTGATCAGCCTTGTTCTGTCTAGATCGTAGTGACAGATATTGATGGTGATCAGCCTTGTTCTGTCTAGATCGTAGTGACAGATATTGATGGTGATCAACCTTGTTCTTTCTTTATAGTGCATCTTCCTTGATCCATTAAATGTTCATTTAGCTTTATTTTGTATAATAACTGAAGTAAATGATGGTGAATATTCACAAATTTACTATGCTGCTATAAATATTAGAAAGATCTTGGTCAAGTTTGTAAGTGGTCCTAATCGGACAGTCATTAGCACCTTCTAATGGCCAACTATTTCCTGTTATTTGGTCACATGTGTTTCGCTGAAGTAACCTATTCCGATCACTCCCTGTCCTGCCTGGGGCATAAACTTTTAATTTCAATTTTTTCTTGAGAACCAGTGAAGGAAGTGAAGAAATGAAAAGATCCAACTTTTTAAAACAAAGTAACATTGTCTTAGTTAGGCATACCAAGATCCTAGAGATCTCTTGTTGATTTTGGGACTGATCAGAAAAACAAAATGGCTTAAAGGTGGTAACCTTGGATTCTTTTTCTTAATCACTGATTAGAATTTAACAGGAATTAAGCATCCCTAGAGGATTTAAAAGTGTACAAACAGTTGTTAGGGCTGACAAATGAAATCTTATGATATAAGCTTTGATCCTTGCTGTCTTGTCTCGTGCCTAAGGTCCCAGTTTCTTAGTCAAAACTTGAAACAGTGAGATCTCCTCCCAATCACCATACATACAATTTGCTTGGCATGAAAAATATATCATAGATAGGCTACATGGATTGGCTTTAGAGTCTGGCCCCATTCCTGGGATCTGATTTGGAGAGTATTATATGTTAGTGATTGTTATAAAGAGGTATCCAGGTGAGCAATACTGGTCCTCTGTACTGCTGGTGTTTATGTGTATATAATAATGGATGTATAATACACATAATTTGTATATCTACCAAAATACATGGTTCAGCTAATGTGTATATCTACCATAATATTAATCCATGGTTCAGCTATTCTGTATATCTACCATAATCCATGGTTCAGCTATTCTGTATATCTACCATAATCCATGGTTCAGCTATTCTGTATATCTACCATAATCTATGGTTCAGCTATTCTGTATATCTACCATAATCTATGGTTCAGCTATTCTGTATATCTACTATAATCCATGGTTCAGCTATTCTGTATATCTACCATAATATTAATCCATGGTTCAGCTATTCTGTATATCTACCATAATCCATGGTTCAGCTATTCTGTATATCTACCATAATATTAATCCATGGTTCAGCTATTCTGCATATCTACCATAATCCATGGTTCAGCTATTCTGTATATCTACCATAATATTAATCTATGGTTTATCTATTCTGTATATCTACCATAGTATTAATCCATGGTTCAGCTATTCTGTATATCTACCATAATATTATATCTATGGTTCAGCTATTCTGTATATCTACCATAATATTAATCCATGGTTCAGCTATTCTGTATATATACCATAATCCATGGTTGAGCTATTCTGTATATCTACCATAATCCATGGTTCAGCTATTCTGTATATCTACCATAATCTATGGTTCAGCTATTCTGTATATCTACCATAATCTATGGTTCAGCTATTCTGTATATCTACTATAATCCATGGTTCAGCTATTCTGTATATCTACCATAATATTAATCTATGGTTCAGCTATTCTGTATATCTACCATAATATTAATCCATGGTTCAGCTATTCTGTATATCTACCATAATATTAATCCATGGTTCAGCTATTCTGTATATCTACCATAATCCATGGTTCAGCTATTCTGTATATCTTCCATAATCCATGGTTCAGCTATTCTGTATATCTACCATAATCTATGGTTCAGCTATTCTGTATATCTACCATAATCTATGGTTCAGCTATTCTGTATATCTAATATAATCCATGGTTCAGCTATTCTGTATATCTACCATAATATTAATCCATGGTTCAGCTATTCTGTATATCTACCATAATCCATGGTTCAGCTATTCTGTATATCTACCATAATATTAATCCATGGTTCAGCTATTCTGTATATCTACCATAATCCATGGTTCAGCTATTCTGTATATCTACCATAATATTAATCTATGGTTTATCTATTCTGTATATCTACCATAGTATTAATCCATGGTTCAGCTATTCTGTATATCTACCATAATATTATATCTATGGTTCAGCTATTCTGTATATCTACCATAATATTAATCCATGGTTCAGCTATTCTGTATATATACCATAATCCATGGTTGAGCTATTCTGTATATCTACCATAATCCATGGTTCAGCTATTCTGTATATCTACCATAATCTATGGTTCAGCTATTCTGTATATCTACCATAATCTATGGTTCAGCTATTCTGTATATCTACTATAATCCATGGTTCAGCTATTCTGTATATCTACCATAATATTAATCTATGGTTCAGCTATTCTGTATATCTACCATAATATTAATCCATGGTTCAGCTATTCTGTATATCTACCATAATATTATATCTATGGTTTAGCTATTCTGTATATCTACTATAATCCATGGTTCAGCTATTCTGTATATCTACCATAATATTATATCTATAGTTCAGCTATTCTGTATATCTACCATAATATTAATCTATGGTTTAGCTATTCTGTATATCTACCATAATCTATGGTTCAGCTATTCTGTATATCTACCATAATATTAATCCATGGTTCAGCTATTCTGTATATCTACCATAATATTAATCCATGGTTCAGCTATTCTGTATATCTACCATAATATTAATCCATGGTTCAGCTATTCTGTATATCTACTATAATCCATGGTTCAGCTATTCTGTATATCTACCATAATATTAATCCATGGTTCAGCTATTCTGTATATCTACCATAATATTAATCCATGGTTCAGCTATTCTGTATATCTACCATAATATTAATCCATGGTTCAGCTATTCTGTATATCTACTATAATCCATGGTTCAGCTATTCTTATATCTACCATAATATTAATCTATGGTTTAGCTTTTCTGTATATCTACCATAATCTATGGTTCAGCTATTCTGTATATCTACCATAATATTAATCCATGGTTCAGCTATTCTGTATATCTACCATAATCCATGGTTCAGCTATTCTGTATATCTACCATAATATTAATCCATGGTTCAGCTATTCTGTATATCTACCATAATATTATATCTATAGTTCAGCTATTCTGTATATCTACCATAATCTATGGTTCAGCTATTCTGTATATCTACCATAATATTAATCTATGGTTCAGCTTTATTGTGAAGATCGTACATATCCCAGTACCTACAAATGTACCAGTAACTGTTATATCTTTTTCAGGCAAATACGAAAAGTAACCTTAAATGGTGGTATGCCTATGCCTTCTTGGTAAGTTTTATCAGCACATAAATCTTTTCTTATTATAACCTCCACTTAGGTAAGGGGTTATATAGTAATTACTTTGTGTGTCCGTGTGTGTTTATAAGATATCTCATGAACTCCGGTCAGATTTGGTTCATATTCACACCATACCATCTCACTATCAAATTCTACACCTGATTATACACTGTTCATTGGTCAGTGTTAAAGGTCATGTTAAATTTCAAAGGTCACACTTTATTGCTTTGTGGAGATGGGGGTATATCTATGTGAGCTTTGCTTTTAATAGCCCATAAGATGGTGGGCTGTTCAAATCGCCCTGTGTCCGTGATCTGTCCTTCTTTTAAAATTCTTGTTATCGCTATTTCTTGAGAAGTACTTGATGCATTTTACTCAAATTGCATATGAAGGTTCCCTTTGGTGCCTTGTTCTGCCCTTTTGAGTTTAGGACTAAGGAAAAACAAAATGACTGAAAGGTGGCCATCTTGGATTTTGTCATTGAAAGTTTGTTATCGCTATTTCTTGGGAAGTACTTGATGGATCTTACTTAAATCTTATAAGAAGGTTCCCCTTGGTGCCTAGTTGTGCCCTTTTGATTTTGGGACTGATAAAAAAAACAAAAATGGCTGAAAGGTGGCCATCTTGGATTTTGCTATTGAAAGTTTGTATTCTTTATTTCTTGAAGTACTTGATGGATCTTTCTCAAATTTCATATGTAGGTTCCCCTTGGTGCCTAGTTGTGCCCTTTTGATTCTGGGACTGATAAAAAAAAAAAAACAATATGGCCGAAAGGCGACCATCTTGGATTTTGCCATTGAAAGTTTGTTATTGCTATCTTTAAGAAATACAAGATGGATTTGGAATTTGGAACTGATCAGAAAAACAACACTCCTGACAAGAGACCTTTTTTCAACTATTATTAATTTTCAAGAGAAATTCATAGAACTGAAATTAAATACATAAATGAAAGTTAGAATAAGAAGGGAAAAGATCCATCTTTCTAAGAATGAATAAAAAATCGATGGTTGGCACCAAGATCCCTCTGGGATCTCTTGTTAACCTATATGATATAAGTCTGCAATTTGTTTCTCAACCAGGTTTGATATATATGGATTAGATCCTAAAGCTAGGCAAGATGAAGAAGGAATTAGGAAAGCTTCTCAAGAATGTAAGTAGCTCTGAATCTCCAAAAGTCTATCCCAGTTTTGGTCTGAATACTTTACATATGGTTCAATCATACTATCAAGTGTAATTGCCTTTAGAAATTTTCCCAATTCTGGTTTAAGAAATTGAAGTTTTCCTGGAAACAGTTCTTTAGTCTCAAAAACTGCTCATATCGATTACCTTGACCTACTTTTAAGGTCAAAGGGGTCAAATATAGTAATTTTTTTTCAAACAAATTTTCCTCAGTAACTATATAGCCTAGGGTGATTATATTATTTGACCTTTGAGCTTGATAGATGATTTGCATAAAACTTTGTATAAACATGTAGGTACTTTACAGAGGTGTGTCATATTATGTTATAATACTTACAGTTTGATCATTTTGATTTAATTTTTAGTGAGAGATTTAATAAAAGAAGAAGCCAAATATTTATCAACTGAAAAGATATTTATTGGAGGATTTTCTCAGGGAGGAGCGGTGGCATTGTATACGGCCTTGACCTCCGATAGCCCGCTTGCTGGACTAGTCGGTCTCAGTACATGGCTTCCTCTACACAACAAGTTTATGTCCAAAGAGGTAAGCTGGCCCAAAATTTCATGTCTAAAGAGTAAAGCCAGCCAAAGCCAAAATTTCATTGTAATGCATGAACACTCTTTTAGTTGTTTCTCTGTAGCCACATCTTGTTTGGACAACTCCTCCTAAACTTAACAGGAATGTTAGGGAACATGTGTAGATGTGCATGCAGGTTTTTGTTTTAAGCAGCAATTTTGGTTGCCATGATAACCAGGTCACTTTACATAGATTTTTGTGTAATTTTTTGTCCAGACAACTCTTCCTAAAGCTGTGAACTGATTTCAATGAAACTACACAGAAATGTTAGTGACTAGGTGTAAATGTGCATGCAGGTGTTTTTTAACAGAATAAAAAAATAAACTGTGTGTATGCATTATTTACAGAGACATACTTGCGGTGACATATATTCCAGAGGATTTTGTTACAACAACAAAAATGTAAAAATCATAAAACATTCTGAAATTTCACTCAGCAATGAAAATGGTCTTATGCTTATCTATTTGGAAAATTATAAAGAAAAAATATTTCATCTCCATTTGATTATCTGGTTGTATTGCAGACAGCAAAAGGTAAACATTTCAAGGACTTACCAGTGTTCCAAGGTCATGGCACGGCAGACCAGTTGGTGCCTTACCCCTGGGGCGAGATGACCAGTAAAATCTTAAAGGATAATGCCAAGAGTGTCATCTTTAAATCCTACGATGATATGGGTCATAGTTCCTGTCCAGAGGTAAAAACATTGTTGATCAAATTGATTTTTCGATATTTCTAGCCCAACGTCATCAGATGGTGGGCTATTCAAATCACCCTGCATCCGTGGTCCGTCCGTACATCATCCTTTAAAAATTCTTGTTAACGCTATTTCTTGAGAGGTACATGATGGATCCATCTCAAATTTTATATGCAGGTTCCTCTTGGTCCTTATGTGGCACCCTGTTAAATTGTGTGTGTATTAAATAATGTGATACTTTTAGTTTTATACGTTTATAGGATTGTATTTGCCTTATTACATGTACTCGTTGTGTCATGTCTACGTTGGGAATATCCCATGCTGTGGTTGGTGTAACTGGTGTTGCTGTGTACTCGTTGTGTTACGTCTGTGTCGGGAGTATCCCATGCCGTGATTTGTACTGTACTTATGTTACTTTAGGTGTATTTGCAGTTCGGGAATGTCCGGAGAGTGAGTACGTGTGACGTATGTAAGAATAAACTTGTTTGACCACTGACGGACAGTTCTTGACATGCACGATGCATTTTCTTTTCTTTCCTTTATCTGTTTTACCGCCAGATTAGATATATTGGTTTTGACCAGGGAAGAGGGAAGACCTCCTTACCTCTAGATCCATATAATATATATATAACGTCATAACTACAGAATGATTTGAATTGGAAGAAAGAACTATAATTTATACGTCTTGGGCACTACATGCCAAGGATATTTTCAATCGATGAGGCTATAGCCTAGGATCCTGAATAATTACACGTCTGCTGAAATCTGAGGTTGTGTTTATTACTGCTTGGCCAAGATCCCCTGAAATCCGAATATGTTACACTTAGTTGTGCATTGTCAACTTTTTGAGCTGATCCAAAAACAACATAGCCGACAGACAGCCATCTTAAATTTTGACAGTAACAGTTTGTGATAGCTTTTTCTTGGAAAGTACTGGATGAATGCTTCTCAAAGTTTCATATGCACGTTCTCTTTGGTCCCTAGTTGAGCATTGTCCAATTTGAGCTGATCCAAAAAACAACATGGCCATAAGGTGGCCATCTTGGATTTTGACAGAAATAGTTTGTGATCGCTTTTTCTTTGGAAGTACTGGACGGATCCTTCTCAAACTTGATTTGAAGGTTCTGCTTGGTCCTTAGTTTACAGGTCAGGTCAGTAATGTACAGTTTATCAATTATTGTTAAATGTTTTGATAAACTGATTGCAATGACAGTGATGTTGATGATTATTTTTTCTTCTGTTTCAGGAAATGGCAGATATAAGGGGCTTTCTGAATTCTATTGTGCCAAGTGATTGACAAACGAACTACTCGCACAGATCAACATCTTTGTGTTTGGTTTCGTACTTTAGCTGATGTGGAAGTAGCAACTTTATGTCTTCAAAGGCAACATGGCAGGGAGCACGATTTGGATGCAACCAAACTTTCTGTGTGAAATCGTATAAAACAACACTTCTATCTGATCACTTTAGTTTAGGGTTGAAATATTGTATTTTGTACTTGTCTTGTCATCCATTTTGTTAGGTTTCAAACATTTCATTAGCAATCAAGTTTTTGTCGTCCATTTTATAAGTTATGGAAGGAAAAACTATTTAATATGAAAATGTTCGTCCTCAATTTGGTGTCAAATTTGTATACTCCTGCAAATGAAGTTAGAGTGGTACCCTGGAATCAGTCTGTCTATCAGTAGACATTTGTACCTCCTACTCCTCAGTTTATCAATGAACTTTGATGAAACTTTGCACACGTGTTAAAGCTCATATGAAATTGTGCCTCCCAGAACGTCATTATCTTCCTTCAATATTTACCAGTTATGGAAACATGGTAACATAACCAGTTTATTTAAAAAACTACTAATCCGATTGTCATCAAAGTTCGCATGAAGAACTAATTTCATATGGGGGAAGGGGGCATTTATGTCTCACAGACATTTCTAGTCTTTTACATGAATAAATCTGTTAGTTATTTCAGAAATGTATAATTATGTGTCCGCTTCGAATGAAGGTGGACATAATGTAATAAGTACTGGTTATTCTGGCTCTTGTGCTTCTGGTTCTTCTAATAATTCTTGTCTGGGCCATAACTTCTAAACCGTTGAAGATAACATAACGAAACTTGCAGTATATTTGGATCACGTAAAGGGGTTGTGCAATGTACTGCTGTTCTGTCGCTGTTACTTTGTGTGGATTCTACTAATACTTCTTTGTCCAGGTGACACTTTTTTGTTTTTAAACATTCGATATATATACTGATGAAACTTGTAGTATACCTAAATAACCCACAGACAATGTGCAGAACACTCTTATTAGGTCATTGTGACCCTCACTCAAAGGTCAGAGGTCCAAAATGTCTGATTTTTTCTAACATTCAAAGGTGCATGCCAAGGTGATATTAACGGTTTCTCACTGCGTCTCATTATATGTAACAACAATTTACCAAATCTGGGATCAAAATTAAAGCTCAGGTTTTATTTATATATTTTCTTCAAGGTTATCAGATCGAAGGTCAAGGTTAAATTTGACATCTCTTAACTGCTTATTAACATTTTGTTAAGACATTATGAAGCAATGTTGATCAGTATTATTTACACATGCAAGCTGTTTTAGCCTCTACAGGAGCAACAAGCAGCAGGATTGTGGGAGTATTAATTAGCGCATAGGCGAAACAATTTCTTGATAACCAAAAGGCGGAGGATACGAGTATTGGACCTTTACAGATTTATATACTACTGTACCTGCTTTTAATACCAGTGATAGGATGTGCAGCTGTTAAGGACTTATTTTGGCAAACTCAAAATTTTGCACAAATTTGAACAGATAAGGACAATAATGAATATGCACACTCACATTAGTTGCTGTAGATGGCAGTATACAGAAATATACAATTATAGCCTTTTGATGAGGTCGATACATGGTTTTATCAACCTGAGAAAATATATCGACCGAGGACGAAGTCCGAGATTGATATTTTTCTTAGGTCGATAAAACCATGGTTTGACCAAAATCAAAAGGCAATAATAGCTTTATTATAAATTGATATTTTTTATTTAAATTCAGTTTACAAGAGAATTATTTTGTTCAACGACATTTAATCAAATTGCATTATATCTATCTTGATAAAGCATGAAATTTACAGAGGGGTACTGTGATGTCACAATGATTATGATGTCATAAATTCAATATTGACTGGGTGTTTCTAAAAGTGACATTTCCTCGTACTACCGAAATCTAATACTGGCCATGATAACACATGGGGTCAGAATGAACTGTCAGTGTTTAAGTGGTAACTAGAAATACATACTTGTACAAACAATCTTATTTTATATAGAACTCATCAAAATAAACAAAACCTAAAGAGTACAGTAGTACATCAATACAGAGCTGGTATTGCTGGTGCATGAAAAAACATGATTACCTGGTATATGAAATAATTGTTATACATAGTATGAATACTGAATTATTGAACCCTGATTACAGATACCGTCATGTATATATACAGCACAACATTGTGGCTTGATGAGAATGGTTCACATTTGTTATGAAATTGTACTTTGGTTCTTTATTTCCTTAGAGTATTTAGGCAGTGGAATGTTACAGCTTGACTGACATACATCCTTACATTAGTTCACATTGTAATTTATTGAATATTTACTTTTCTCTTGATCACCAAGTCAAATCGTAATACATTATTTGTCAACAAATTATCATCTTGGTCTCTTTTTGTACCAATAAAATGCGATGTGTTCAAGTTAGCACTTTGTTTGTGTCCTGTCTCTACCAGTTTCAGCTTACCTGGACCAAAGGTCTGGCGAGCATTATGCCATGACACGGCATCTGTCGTCTATCATCAACATTTGCTTCAGATCACTACTACGAAGTCAAAAAGTCTTGATTGGATTTTGACCAACTTTGGTCAGAAACATCCTTGGGGAAAGGGGGAACAGATTTTGCATATATGGTGACTCTGACCCCCAAGGGGCCAGAAGGGCCATGTTAGCTTAAGTGATGGTGCGGCATCTTATGTCCGTCCGTCCTGCTTCTGTCAACTTTTCCTTTACATCCTTTGATGAAGCACAACAAACTTTGAAAACAGAAATACGTTTTACCCATATTCAAGGTCATAGGGGTCAAATCTATTAAAACCTTTAAACAGCCTCTTCTGAAATACCTGTAAGCCTAGAGGTGCGATATTTGGCTGGTAGCTTCCTTGGAAAGAGCAATACAAATTCTGCGAATAAAAACTAAAACTGTCGCCAGGGCGGCTGACTAATACCCCCATAATCCCAATGAATGACGACTGGAATTGTTATTCAGAGGCTAGATAAGATGCTGGATCCAAAATCAGCAAGAAAAAATACATCCAATCAAACTCTGTTGGCATATGCTTCTTAATTTTCCTATTATGTCAGAGCAAAACTGGTTTATAAGTTTGGTTTGAAAGTTTAGAATTTGTCGAGACATTACAAATTTTAATAGTGACTAGTTATCATGGCAACCAAATTTGGGATTATAACAGTTGCATGCATATCTACACATATTACCTAACATTCATGTGAGGTTTGTGAAAAGCCTTCTTCAAGTAAAGAAGGAATTCTTCAGACCAGAAAATATGTTAATATTGACCAGTTACCATAGCAACCAAAATTGTGAAATTATAACCGCTGCATCCAATCTAAATGTTACCTTACATTCCTGTGAAGGCTTGTAAAAATCAGTCACAAGTTTAAGAGGAGTTGTACGAACAAGATGTGTCTACAGAAAGATGGACAGACTTTTTGATTCCAGTATACCCTTCCTTACCAGGTACTATGTTGCCGAGGTATAATTACCTTGTCTTACTTTCTAGGTCACAGGGATCAAATATACATATAAATATATCCAAATCTATAGCTGTGAGACATTCAAAAGAACATGAACCAAGATTTAAACATATTTGACCGCTCCTACTACTCCTAAACCTCTGGACCGATTTTCACAAAACTTCACAGGAATGTTAGGGAACATGTGTAGATGTGCATGCAGCTGTTTTAATTCTGAAATTTTGGTTGCCATGGTAACTGGTTACTATTAACAGGTCTTCCTTGTCGGGACAACTCCTTAACTTGTGGACCGATTTTCACAAAACTTCACAGGTATGTTAGGGAACGTGTGTGCAATGGCCATTGACTTGTGGGGATATTATATAAGTAGTCAGCCATCCTGATGACGGTTCTAGTTAATTTTGTTATTTCGTTGGTTACTTCATCCACAAATCCATAGGTTTACGAAGTAATTTGATACAAACAATTCTTCATTAGACTGGCCAGGTTCCCTAACACAGAGAAAAACAAAGTGTAATATTTCATTCCTTTAATAAAGGACATTGATGTAAGCATATCTGTACTGATAAGACGTTGTGCTTCTAATCAGCACTGTGCCCGGCAGCTTGAGTGGCAGTGTGTCCAGCAGTTTTAGCAGTCCAATAAAGGAGACGAAGCCCAGGCCCCTACCGTTACCAACCCCCAGGGTGAACCCTCCGTCCTTTACGTAACCAATCACGGGACGACTACAGTTGTCAATGAGGTCAACACTGATATCATCTTCACTCTGACTGTCAGCAGAGTTTCCCTTCTCATTTCCAGCTTTACTAGCACTGTCCTTTGTTTCCGTCTTACAAGTACTCTGATCTAATCGTCTCTTCTTTTTTTTCTCCTCTTTTCTTTCTTTCTTTGTTTCATCTTTATGAATTATTTCCATGGGTCCACCAGATTTCGGGTTGGATACTAGCCTTGTCAAATCCTCTTGCGATGGAATATATATGTTTGCAAATCTTTCAGGACAGCCTCGAGTTACCATGGTAAACTCCACAGGAACAAGACAGTTTGTATGTTTGTTTCCCAAAGCCAGAAGTTCATCATTTTTGTTCAACATGGACGTCATTGTTGTGAATAAGCTGTCTTTGTCTTCATTGGATAACTTTGGCCTGGTGATGTCTGTCAGAACTTTACTTAACTCCTTCAGAACTGTTTTGTCTCTAATCACGTAAAAATGGCCTCCAGTTTGATTCCATTCCTCTTGCATTTGCTCTTTTACTGCCCACTGTCTCACTAGGCTCCTCCAGGGGAACTGGAATGGACACGGGAAGCCCAGCTTGGTGTAGTTGGGACGCTTGGCTGCAGGTTTCTTGTTGTACGTATCCATTAACTGCTGGTGTAGGTCCCTCTCGTCCTGCTGACCCACTACAGTATCTGGGTAGCCTTGTGGGAAGTGCAACACCCCATGTTCATGAGCCAGACTTTCAGACTCCCGTAGTCCGCCGGCTCGCGCACACCTGTAATTAAAAGCTACCCAGAATGCCATGCTCCATCCCGCTGGAATCACTATGTCCCATCCACTGCCATAGCTGGGAGCTGGTCGTCTTTGATTATTGGACCTTGACCTAACCCCTGGATTCTGGATAAGGATAATGGGGATTTTGGATTCCTTCTCACCTAACTCCAGTGGAGTTCCTGAAAGAAAAAGAGTCAGAATGCTTACAAGATCAAATTAATTTTAAACAAGAGGCCCATGGGCCTTAATGGTCACCTGATGTTTGACATGAAAGAGAAATATGGGAATGTTGAGATGAATATTTATAACAATATATTGTAGCATATCTGGGAGTGGAAAAAATGAATTTTTGAAATTATGTCAATTTGACCCTTTTAGGCCCCATCCCTCAGGCACCTGGGGGTCAGTCAGTGTCAATATGTGCGTACTACTCAAAAGTCATGTCATATTGATAATTTCAACCAAATTTGCATTATTTCTTATGACAATTAAACAAATAATGCAAAAAAATGTTTTTTTTCTGCCAATATACTATAGTAAACTTAACCCCCTCCACAGGGGGAGATGCAAGACCCCAGATTCATGAAATTCACAATTTTGGTAAAGAACCTTAAAACCAATCCATCTATGAAGATTATTTGATTCCAGCATATCTGGGAGAAGAGAAGAAGATTTTTGAAATTTTTGTCAATTTGACCCTTTTTGGCCCCGCCCTCCAGCCCCTGGGGGTCAACTAGGGCCAACATGTACATACCATCAAAGTGTCATCCCATGCTGATAATTTGATACAAGTTAGAATGAATTCCAATACAAATCCAACAAATAATAGTCAAAAATGTGATTTCCCTATATAAACTATAGTAAAGTTTACCCCCTCCCCAGGGGCAAACATGAGACCCCAGGGTCATAAAATTCACAATTTTGGTAAAGCACCTTAAGACCCTTCCATCTATGAAGAGTATTTGATTCTACCATATCTAAGAGTAGAGGAGTAGTTTTTGAAATTTTTGTAAATTTTACCCTTTTTGGCCCTGCCCCGCAGGCCCCTGGGGGTCAACTAGGGCCAACATGTACATACCATCAAAGTGTCATCCCATGCTGATAATTTGATACAAGTTAGAATAAATTCCAATACAAATCCAACAAATAATAGTCAAAAATGTGATTTCTTTATATAAACTATCGTAAAGTTTACCCCCTCCCCAGGGGCAAGCGTGAGACCCTAGGGTCATGAAATTCACAATTTTGGTAAAGCACCTTAAGACCCTTTCATCTATCAAGAGTGCTTGATTCCACCTTATCTGAGAGTAGAGAAGAAGATTTTTGAAATTTTAGTCAATTTGACCCTGGAGGATGGGGACCATATAATTCACAATTTTAGTTGAACTTTAGCCATAGAAGCTCCCTGCCAAATTTCATTGAATTTGGTTCAGTGGTTTTGGAGAAGAAGTCGAAAATGTAAAAAGTTTACGGACGCACGACGGACGACGACGGACAAAAGGCGATTAGAATAGGTCACTTGAGACTTCATCTCAGGTGACCTAAAAACAGAACTATTGCACATGATTATCAGTTTTTATTGGAAAATTTTGGTCTTTACCCTTGAAATCAATTTTTCGTCCAGTCAACTTTGATGACTGTATCTTATGTTATAGTTACTGTTAAAATAAGTAAGTCCTCTTCAAGGAGAAAAATAAAGAAAGGCAATCGTTTAACTCCTGAAGATTTTTAACACATTTGACCCCTGTGACCTTGAAAATGGGTCAAGGTCATTCATCTGAATAAACTTGGTAGCCCTGTCCTGGCCTCAGAGATTGGGGCAGGAATCCTTATTATACAGTTCTGTAACCCTTATCTACTAAGTATTTCAACTTGCCTGGTACCAGGTGGTCAGACTTCAACTTACCTGGTACCAGGTGGTCAGACTACAACTTACCTGGTACCAGGTGGTCGGACTACAACTTACCTGGCACCAGGTAAACGGACTACAACTTACCTGGTACCAGGTGGACGGACTACAACTTACCTGGTACCAGGTGGTCGGACTACAACTTACCTAGCACCAGGTGGTCGGACTACAAGTTACCTGGCACCAGGTGGACAGACTACAACTTACCTGGTACCAGGTGGACGGACTACAACTTACCTGGTACCAGGTGGTTGGACTACAACTTACCTGGTACCAGGTGGACGGACTACAACTTACCTGGTACCAGGTGGTCGGACTACAACTTACCTGGTACCAGGTGATATGGTTGGACTACAAGTTACCTGGTACCAGGTGGTCGGACTACAACTTACCTGGTACCAGGTGGTCGGACTACAACTTACCTGGTACCAGGTGGTCCGTCTACAACTTACCTGGTACCAGGTGGTCGGACTACAAATTACCGGTTACCAGGTGGTCAGACTACAACTTACCTGGTACCAGGTGGTCAGACAACAACTTACCTGGTACCAGGTGGTCGGACTACAACTTACCTGGCACCAGGTGGACGGACTACAACTTACCTGGTACCAGGTGGACGGACTACAACTTACCTGGTACCAGGTGGTCGGACTACAAGTTACCTGGTACCAGGTGGTCAGACTACAACTTACCTGGTACCAGGTGGTCAGACTACAACTTACCTGGTACCAGGTGGTCAGACTACAACTTACCAGGTACCAGGTGGTCGGACTACAACTTACCTGGTACCAGGTGGTCGAACTTCAACTTACCTGGTACCAGGTGGTCGGACTACAACTTACCTGGTACCAAGTGGTCGGACTACAAGTTACCTGGTACCAGGTGGTTGGACTACAAGTTACCTGGTACCAGGTGGTCAGACTACAACTTACCAGGTACCAGGTGGTCGGACTACAACTTACCTGGTACCAGGTGGTCGGTCTACAACTTACCTGGTACCAGGTGGTCGGACTACAACTTACCTGGTACCAGGTGGTCGGACTACAACTTACCTGGTACCAGGTGGTCGGACTACAACTTACCTAGCACCAGGTGGTCGGACTACAAGTTACCTGGCACCAGGTGGACAGACTACAACTTACCTGGTACCAGGTGGACGGATTACAACTTACCTGGTACCAGGTGGTCGGACTACAAGTTACCTGGTACCAGGTGGACGGACTACAACTTACCTGGTACCAGGTGATATGGTTGGACTACAAGTTACCTGGTACCAGGTGGACGGACTACAACTTACCTGGTACCAGGTGGTTGGACTACAACTTACCTGGTACCAGGTGGACGGACTACAACTTACCTGGTACCAGGTGGTCGGACTACAACTTACCTGGTACCAGGTGATATGGTTGGACTACAAGTTACCTGGTACCAGGTGGTCGGACTACAACTTACCTGGTACCAGGTGGTCGGACTACAACTTACCTGGTACCAGGTGGTCCGTCTACAACTTACCAGGTACCAGGTGGTCGGACTACAAATTACCGGTTACCAGGTGGTCAGACTACAACTTACCTGGTACCAGGTGGTCAGACAACAACTTACCTGGTACCAGGTGGTCGGACTACAACTTACCTGGCACCAGGTGGACGGACTACAACTTACCTGGTACCAGGTGGACGGACTACAACTTACCTGGTACCAGGTGGTCGGACTACAAGTTACCTGGTACCAGGTGGTCAGACTACAACTTACCTGGTACCAGGTGGTCAGACTACAACTTACCAGGTACCAGGTGGTCGGACTACAACTTACCTGGTACCAGGTGGTCGAACTTCAACTTACCTGGTACCAGGTGGTCGGACTACAACTTACCTGGTACCAAGTGGTCGGACTACAAGTTACCTGGTACCAGGTGGTTGGACTACAAGTTACCTGGTACCAGGTGGTCAGACTACAACTTACCAGGTACCAGGTGGTCGGACTACAACTTACCTGGTACCAGGTGGTCGGTCTACAACTTACCTGGTACCAGGTGGTCGGACTACAACTTACCTGGTACCAGGTGGTCGGACTACAACTTACCTGGTACCAGGTGGTCGGACTACAACTTACCTGGTACCAGGTGGTCGGACTACAACTTACCTGGTACCAGGTGGTCGGACTACAACTTACTAGGTACCAGGTGGTCCGACTACAACTTACCTGGCACCAGGTGGTCGGACTACAACTTACTAGGTACCAGGTGGTCGGACTACAACTTACTAGGTACCAGGTGGTCGGACTACAACTTACCTGGTACCAGGTGGTCAGACTACAACTTACCTGGCACCAGGTGGACGGACTACAACTTACCTGGTACCAGGTGGTCGGACTACATGTTACCTGGTACCAGGTGGTTGGACTACAAGTTACCTGGTACCAGGTGGTTTGGTTGGACTACAACTTACCTGGTACCAGGTGGTTGGACTACAACTTACCTGGTACCAGGTGGTTGGACTACAAGTTACCTGGTACCAGGTGGTCAGACTACAACTTACCAGGTACCAGGTGGTCGGACTACAACTTACCTGGTACCAGGTGGTCGGTCTACAACTTACCTGGTACCAGGTGGTCGGACTACAACTTACCTGGTACCAGGTGGTCGGACTACAACTTACCTGGTACCAGGTGGTCGGACTACAACTTACCTAGCACCAGGTGGTCGGACTACAAGTTACCTGGCACCAGGTGGACAGACTACAACTTACCTGGTACCAGGTGGACGGACTACAACTTACCTGGTACCAGGTGGTTGGACTACAACTTACCTGGTACCAGGTGGACGGACTACAACTTACCTGGTACCAGGTGGTCGGACTACAACTTACCTGGTACCAGGTGATATGGTTGGACTACAAGTTACCTGGTACCAGGTGGTCGGACTACAACTTACCTGGTACCAGGTGGTCGGACTACAACTTACCTGGTACCAGGTGGTCCGTCTACAACTTACCTGGTACCAGGTGGTCGGACTACAAATTACCGGTTACCAGGTGGTCAGACTACAACTTACCTGGTACCAGGTGGTCAGACAACAACTTACCTGGTACCAGGTGGTCGGACTACAACTTACCTGGCACCAGGTGGACGGACTACAACTTACCTGGTACCAGGTGGACGGACTACAACTTACCTGGTACCAGGTGGTCGGACTACAAGTTACCTGGTACCAGGTGGTCAGACTACAACTTACCTGGTACCAGGTGGTCAGACTACAACTTACCTGGTACCAGGTGGTCAGACTACAACTTACCAGGTACCAGGTGGTCGGACTACAACTTACCTGGTACCAGGTGGTCGAACTTCAACTTACCTGGTACCAGGTGGTCGGACTACAACTTACCTGGTACCAAGTGGTCGGACTACAAGTTACCTGGTACCAGGTGGTTGGACTACAAGTTACCTGGTACCAGGTGGTCAGACTACAACTTACCAGGTACCAGGTGGTCGGACTACTTGTAGTCCAACCATATCACCTGGTACCAGGTAAGTTGTAGTCCGACCACCTGGTACCAGGTAAGTTGTAGTCCGTCCACCTGGTACCAGGTAAGTTGTAGTCCAACCACCTGGTACCAGGTAAGTTGTAGTCCGTCCACCTGGTACCAGGTAAGTTGTAGTCTGTCCACCTGGTGCCAGGTAACTTGTAGTCCGACCACCTGGTGCTAGGTAAGTTGTAGTCCGACCACCTGGTACCAGGTAAGTTGTAGTCCGACCACCTGGTACCAGGTAAGTTGTAGTCGGACCACCTGGTACCTAGTAAGTTGTAGTCCGACCACCTGGTACCAGGTAAGTTGTAGTCCGACCACCTGGTACCTGGTAAGTTGTAGTCTGACCACCTGGTACCAGGTAACTTGTAGTCCGACCACCTGGTACCAGGTAAGTTGTAGTCCGACCACCTGGTACCAGGTAAGTTGTAGACCGACCACCTGGTACCAGGTAAGTTGTAGTCCGACCACCTGGTACCTGGTAAGTTGTAGTCTGACCACCTGGTACCAGGTAACTTGTAGTCCAACCACCTGGTACCAGGTAACTTGTAGTCCGACCACTTGGTACCAGGTAAGTTGTAGTCCGACCACCTGGTACCAGGTAAGTTGAAGTTCGACCACCTGGTACCAGGTAAGTTGTAGTCCGACCACCTGGTACCTGGTAAGTTGTAGTCTGACCACCTGGTACCAGGTAAGTTGTAGTCTGACCACCTGGTACCAGGTAAGTTGTAGTCTGACCACCTGGTACCAGGTAACTTGTAGTCCGACCACCTGGTACCAGGTAAGTTGTAGTCCGTCCACCTGGTACCAGGTAAGTTGTAGTCCGTCCACCTGGTGCCAGGTAAGTTGTAGTCCGACCACCTGGTACCAGGTAAGTTGTTGTCTGACCACCTGGTACCAGGTAAGTTGTAGTCTGACCACCTGGTAACCGGTAATTTGTAGTCCGACCACCTGGTACCAGGTAAGTTGTAGACGGACCACCTGGTACCAGGTAAGTTGTAGTCCGACCACCTGGTACCAGGTAAGTTGTAGTCCGACCACCTGGTACCAGGTAACTTGTAGTCCAACCATATCACCTGGTACCAGGTAAGTTGTAGTCCGACCACCTGGTACCAGGTAAGTTGTAGTCCGTCCACCTGGTACCAGGTAAGTTGTAGTCCAACCACCTGGTACCAGGTAAGTTGTAGTCCGTCCACCTGGTACCAGGTAAGTTGTAGTCTGTCCACCTGGTGCCAGGTAACTTGTAGTCCGACCACCTGGTGCTAGGTAAGTTGTAGTCCGACCACCTGGTACCAGGTAAGTTGTAGTCCGACCACCTGGTACCAGGTAAGTTGTAGTCCGACCACCTGGTACCAGGTAAGTTGTAGACCGACCACCTGGTACCAGGTAAGTTGTAGTCCGACCACCTGGTACCTGGTAAGTTGTAGTCTGACCACCTGGTACCAGGTAACTTGTAGTCCAACCACCTGGTACCAGGTAAGTTGTAGTCCAACCACCTGGTACCAGGTAAGTTGTAGTCCAACCAAACCACCTGGTACCAGGTAACTTGTAGTCCAACCACCTGGTACCAGGTAACATGTAGTCCGACCACCTGGTACCAGGTAAGTTGTAGTCCGTCCACCTGGTGCCAGGTAAGTTGTAGTCTGACCACCTGGTACCAGGTAAGTTGTAGTCCGACCACCTGGTACCTAGTAAGTTGTAGTCCGACCACCTGGTACCTAGTAAGTTGTAGTCCGACCACCTGGTGCCAGGTAAGTTGTAGTCGGACCACCTGGTACCTAGTAAGTTGTAGTCCGACCACCTGGTACCAGGTAAGTTGTAGTCCGACCACCTGGTACCAGGTAAGTTGTAGTCCGACCACCTGGTACCAGGTAAGTTGTAGTCCGACCACCTGGTACCAGGTAAGTTGTAGTCCGACCACCTGGTACCAGGTAAGTTGTAGACCGACCACCTGGTACCAGGTAAGTTGTAGTCCGACCACCTGGTACCTGGTAAGTTGTAGTCTGACCACCTGGTACCAGGTAACTTGTAGTCCAACCACCTGGTACCAGGTAACTTGTAGTCCGACCACTTGGTACCAGGTAAGTTGTAGTCCGACCACCTGGTACCAGGTAAGTTGAAGTTCGACCACCTGGTACCAGGTAAGTTGTAGTCCGACCACCTGGTACCTGGTAAGTTGTAGTCTGACCACCTGGTACCAGGTAAGTTGTAGTCTGACCACCTGGTACCAGGTAACTTGTAGTCCGACCACCTGGTACCAGGTAAGTTGTAGTCCGTCCACCTGGTACCAGGTAAGTTGTAGTCCGTCCACCTGGTGCCAGGTAAGTTGTAGTCCGACCACCTGGTACCAGGTAAGTTGTTGTCTGACCACCTGGTACCAGGTAAGTTGTAGTCTGACCACCTGGTAACCGGTAATTTGTAGTCCGACCACCTGGTACCTGGTAAGTTGTAGACGGACCACCTGGTACCAGGTAAGTTGTAGTCCGACCACCTGGTACCAGGTAAGTTGTAGTCCGACCACCTGGTACCAGGTAACTTGTAGTCCAACCATATCACCTGGTACCAGGTAAGTTGTAGTCCGACCACCTGGTACCAGGTAAGTTGTAGTCCGTCCACCTGGTACCAGGTAAGTTGTAGTCCAACCACCTGGTACCAGGTAAGTTGTAGTCCGTCCACCTGGTACCAGGTAACTTGTAGTCCAACCATATCACCTGGTACCTAGTAAGTTGTAGTCCGACCACCTGGTACCTAGTAAGTTGTAGTCCGACCACCTGGTGCCAGGTAAGTTGTAGTCGGACCACCTGGTACCTAGTAAGTTGTAGTCCGACCACCTGGTACCAGGTAAGTTGTAGTCCGACCACCTGGTACCAGGTAAGTTGTAGTCCGACCACCTGGTACCAGGTAAGTTGTAGTCCGACCACCTGGTACCAGGTAAGTTGAAGTTCGACCACCTGGTACCAGGTAAGTTGTAGTCCGACCACCTGGTACCTGGTAAGTTGTAGTCTGACCACCTGGTACCAGGTAAGTTGTAGTCTGACCACCTGGTACCAGGTAAGTTGTAGTCTGACCACCTGGTACCAGGTAACTTGTAGTCCGACCACCTGGTACCAGGTAAGTTGTAGTCCGTCCACCTGGTACCAGGTAAGTTGTAGTCCGTCCACCTGGTGCCAGGTAAGTTGTAGTCCGACCACCTGGTACCAGGTAAGTTGTTGTCTGACCACCTGGTAACCGGTAATTTGTAGTCCGACCACCTGGTACCTGGTAAGTTGTAGACGGACCACCTGGTACCAGGTAAGTGGTTTGGTTGGACTACAACTTACCTGGTACCAGGTGGTCGGACTACAACTTACCTGGTACCAGGTGGTTGGACTACAAGTTACCTGGTACCAGGTGGTCAGACTACAACTTACCAGGTACCAGGTGGTCGGACTACAACTTACCTGGTACCAGGTGGTCGGTCTACAACTTACCTGGTACCAGGTGGTCGGACTACAACTTACCTGGTACCAGGTGGTCGGACTACAACTTACCTGGTACCAGGTGGTCGGACTACAACTTACCTAGCACCAGGTGGTCGGACTACAAGTTACCTGGCACCAGGTGGACAGACTACAACTTACCTGGTACCAGGTGGACGGACTACAACTTACCTGGTACCAGGTGGTTTGACTACAACTTACCTGGTACCAGGTGGACGGACTACAACTTACCTGGTACCAGGTGGTCGGACTACAACTTACCTGGTACCAGGTGATATGGTTGGACTACAAGTTACCTGGTACCAGGTGGTCGGACTACAACTTACCTGGTACCAGGTGGTCGGACTACAACTTACCTGGTACCAGGTGGTCCGTCTACAACTTACCTGGTACCAGGTGGTCGGACTACAAATTACCGGTTACCAGGTGGTCAGACTACAACTTACCTGGTACCAGGTGGTCAGACAACAACTTACCTGGTACCAGGTGGTCGGACTACAACTTACCTGGCACCAGGTGGACGGACTACAACTTACCTGGTACCAGGTGGACGGACTACAACTTACCTGGTACCAGGTGGTTTGACTACAACTTACCTGGTACCAGGTGGACGGACTACAACTTACCTGGTACCAGGTGGTCGGACTACAACTTACCTGGTACCAGGTGATATGGTTGGACTACAAGTTACCTGGTACCAGGTGGTCGGACTACAACTTACCTGGTACCAGGTGGTCGGACTACAACTTACCTGGTACCAGGTGGTCCGTCTACAACTTACCTGGTACCAGGTGGTCGGACTACAAATTACCGGTTACCAGGTGGTCAGACTACAACTTACCTGGTACCAGGTGGTCAGACAACAACTTACCTGGTACCAGGTGGTCGGACTACAACTTACCTGGCACCAGGTGGACGCACTACAACTTACCTGGTACCAGGTGGACGGACTACAACTTACCTGGTACCAGGTGGTCGGACTACAAGTTACCTGGTACCAGGTGGTCAGACTACAACTTACCTGGTACCAGGTGGTCAGACTACAACTTACCTGGTACCAGGTGGTCAGACTACAACTTACCAGGTACCAGGTGGTCGGACTACAACTTACCTGGTACCAGGTGGTCGAACTTCAACTTACCTGGTACCAGGTGGTCGGACTACAACTTACCTGGTACCAAGTGGTCGGACTACAAGTTACCTGGTACCAGGTGGTTGGACTACAAGTTACCTGGTACCAGGTGGTCAGACTACAACTTACCAGGTACCAGGTGGTCGGACTACAACTTACCTGGTACCAGGTGGTCGGTCTACAACTTACCTGGTACCAGGTGGTCGGACTACAACTTACCTGGTACCAGGTGGTCGGACTACAACTTACCTGGTACCAGGTGGTCGGACTACAACTTACCTAGCACCAGGTGGTCGGACTACAAGTTACCTGGCACCAGGTGGACAGACTACAACTTACCTGGTACCAGGTGGACGGACTACAACTTACCTGGTACCAGATGGTTGGACTACAACTTACCTGGTACCAGGTGGACGGACTACAACTTACCTGGTACCAGGTGGTCGGACTACAACTTACCTGGTACCAGGTGATATGGTTGGACTACAAGTTACCTGGTACCAGGTGGTCGGACTACAACTTACCTGGTACCAGGTGGTCGGACTACAACTTACCTGGTACCAGGTGGTCCGTCTACAACTTACCAGGTACCAGGTGGTCGGACTACAAATTACCGGTTACCAGGTGGTCAGACTACAACTTACCTGGTACCAGGTGGTCAGACAACAACTTACCTGGTACCAGGTGGTCGGACTACAACTTACCTGGCACCAGGTGGACGGACTACAACTTACCTGGTACCAGGTGGACGGACTACAACTTACCTGGTACCAGGTGGTCGGACTACAAGTTACCTGGTACCAGGTGGTCAGACTACAACTTACCTGGTACCAGGTGGTCAGACTACAACTTACCAGGTACCAGGTGGTCGGACTACAACTTACCTGGTACCAGGTGGTCGAACTTCAACTTACCTGGTACCAGGTGGTCGGACTACAACTTACCTGGTACCAAGTGGTCGGACTACAAGTTACCTGGTACCAGGTGGTTGGACTACAAGTTACCTGGTACCAGGTGGTCAGACTACAACTTACCAGGTACCAGGTGGTCGGACTACAACTTACCTGGTACCAGGTGGTCGGTCTACAACTTACCTGGTACCAGGTGGTCGGACTACAACTTACCTGGTACCAGGTGGTCGGACTACAACTTACCTGGTACCAGGTGGTCGGACTACAACTTACCTGGTACCAGGTGGTCGGACTACAACTTACCTGGTACCAGGTGGTCGGACTACAACTTACTAGGTACCAGGTGGTCCGACTACAACTTACCTGGCACCAGGTGGTCGGACTACAACTTACTAGGTACCAGGTGGTCGGACTACAACTTACTAGGTACCAGGTGGTCGGACTACAACTTACCTGGTACCAGGTGGTCAGACTACAACTTACCTGGCACCAGGTGGACGGACTACAACTTACCTGGTACCAGGTGGTCGGACTACATGTTACCTGGTACCAGGTGGTTGGACTACAAGTTACCTGGTACCAGGTGGTTTGGTTGGACTACAACTTACCTGGTACCAGGTGGTCGGACTACAACTTACCTGGTACCAGGTGGTTGGACTACAAGTTACCTGGTACCAGGTGGTCAGACTACAACTTACCAGGTACCAGGTGGTTGGACTACAACTTACCTGGTACCAGGTGGTCGGTCTACAACTTACCTGGTACCAGGTGGTCGGACTACAACTTACCTGGTACCAGGTGGTCGGACTACAACTTACCTGGTACCAGGTGGTCGGACTACAACTTACCTAGCACCAGGTGGTCGGACTACAAGTTACCTGGCACCAGGTGGACAGACTACAACTTACCTGGTACCAGGTGGACGGACTACAACTTACCTGGTACCAGGTGGTTGGACTACAACTTACCTGGTACCAGGTGGACGGACTACAACTTACCTGGTACCAGGTGGTCGGACTACAACTTACCTGGTACCAGGTGATATGGTTGGACTACAAGTTACCTGGTACCAGGTGGTCGGACTACAACTTACCTGGTACCAGGTGGTCGGACTACAACTTACCTGGTACCAGGTGGTCCGTCTACAACTTACCTGGTACCAGGTGGTCGGACTACAAATTACCGGTTACCAGGTGGTCAGACTACAACTTACCTGGTACCAGGTGGTCAGACAACAACTTACCTGGTACCAGGTGGTCGGACTACAACTTACCTGGCACCAGGTGGATGGACTACAACTTACCTGGTACCAGGTGGACGGACTACAACTTACCTGGTACCAGGTGGTCGGACTACAAGTTACCTGGTACCAGGTGGTCAGACTACAACTTACCTGGTACCAGGTGGTCAGACTACAACTTACCAGGTACCAGGTGGTCGGACTACAACTTACCTGGTACCAGGTGGTCGAACTTCAACTTACCTGGTACCAGGTGGTCGGACTACAACTTACCTGGTACCAAGTGGTCGGACTACAAGTTACCTGGTACCAGGTGGTTGGACTACAAGTTACCTGGTACCAGGTGGTCAGACTACAACTTACCAGGTACCAGGTGGTCGGACTACAACTTACCTGGTACCAGGTGGTCGGTCTACAACTTACCTGGTACCAGGTGGTCGGACTACAACTTACCTGGTACCAGGTGGTCGGACTACAACTTACCTGGTACCAGGTGGTCGGACTACAACTTACCTGGTACCAGGTGGTCGGACTACAACTTACTAGGTACCAGGTGGTCCGACTACAACTTACCTGGCACCAGGTGGTCGGACTACAACTTACTAGGTACCAGGTGGTCGGACTACAACTTACTAGGTACCAGGTGGTCGGACTACAACTTACCTGGTACCAGGTGGTCAGACTACAACTTACCTGGCACCAGGTGGACGGACTACAACTTACCTGGTACCAGGTGGTCGGACTACATGTTACCTGGTACCAGGTGGTTGGACTACAAGTTACCTGGTACCAGGTGGTTTGGTTGGACTACAACTTACCTGGTACCAGGTGGTCGGACTACAACTTACCTGGTACCAGGTGGTCGGACTACATGTTACCTGGTACCAGGTGGTCGGACTACAACTTACCTGGTATCAGGTGGTCGGACTACAACTTACCTGGTACCAGGTGGTCGGACTACAACTTACCTGGTACCATGTGGTTGGACTACAACTTACCTGGTATCAGGTGGTCGGACAACAACTTACCTGGTATCAGGTGGTTTGACTACAACTTACCAGGTACCAAATGGCTGGTCTACAACTTACCGGGTATCAGGTGGTCGGACTACAACTTACCAGTTATCAGGTGGTCGGACTACAACTTACCAGGTACCAGATGGCTGGTCTACAACTTACCTGGTATCAGGTGGTCGGACTACAACTTACCTGGTACCAGGTGGTCGGTCTACAACTTACCTGGTACCAGGTGGTCGGTCTACAACTTACCTGGTATCAGGTGGACGGACTATAACTTACCAGGTATCAGGTAGTCGAACTACAACTTACCTGGTATCAGGTGGTCGGACTACAAGTTACCTGGTACCAGGTGGTTGGACTACAAGTTACCTGGTACCAGGTGGTCAGACTACAACTTACCAGGTACCAGGTGGTCGGACTACAACTTACCTGGTACCAGGTGGTCGGTCTACAACTTACCTGGTACCAGGTGGTCGGACTACAACTTACCTGGTACCAGGTGGTCGGACTACAACTTACCTGGTACCAGGTGGTCGGACTACAACTTACCTGGTACCAGGTGGTCGGACTACAACTTACTAGGTACCAGGTGGTCCGACTACAACTTACCTGGTACCAGGTGGTTGGACTACAACTTACCTGGTACCAGGTGGTCGGACTACATGTTACCTGGTACCTGGTGGTCGGACTACAACTTACCTGGTACCAGGTGGTCGGTCTACAACTAACCTGGTACCAGGTGGTCGGACTACAACTTACCAGGTACCAGATGGCTGGTCTACAACTTAACGGGTATCAGGTGGTCAGACTACAACTTACCTGGTACCAGGTGGTCAGACTTGAGTTGATTAATTTGCTGATCAGTTAACTTCGTATGTTTGACCTTTGACCTCACTGTAGTGTCCCAAATGACTGATAAAGACACATCTGGTACAGGAGCCTCGGACATGACACAAGAATCGCCCTCCACTACAAACAATACAAAAACAAATTATTCATCAACAAAACTTAAATTACTTCTCAATCAATAAAACTGTACAGGTCAACTGCTGCCTTATTGAGATATTTTGAGCAATTGAGTTGTACAGTTACACCCTGATATAATGTCCCTTATCTAATCGCTTCAAGGTCTGACTTTTAATTTTCATTTATTCATACATCTTTTCTTTATCACAGGCAAGTTCAAGATACACAGGAAAATCTGCATAAATACACTAAAACGTTTACATTTACCATCAATAGCCATTGTCCTTCAACAGTATTACAGCATATGGTTATGAACATATTACCACATAAATTTGTTGTCAATGTAATCAAAATGAATTCCTTTTATATTCGAAACAGCTTGAATCACATATTATGAAAATGTCTCTTTGGTCTCTTTACTTGTAAAATAATCACCAGGTTATTTGCTATAAGAAGGTACCTGAACTGACTAAACCAACAATAGTTGTCACCTGACCTGGTGTTTCTGTAGCCTTAGTTCTGATGTCAGGCATCAGGATCCTGGGGTCTCTCACTGTCAAACCCAACACCAGGTGCAGAGTAAGCTCCCCTGGAGATCTGCACTTGGTGACCTCGTTCCAGTACTGCCTCTGCTGTGTATGAGCGATGGCCATGTGGTCCTGGCTGTAGAGTTGATGCCACCACAGATCACTGCCACCTTCTTGTGGCAGCATGTCGGCCACCTGTAAGTGTTCATACAGAAACAAGATGGACCAACATTTTTGTGCCACATAAACAATTTGTCTTTAATTTATAAAGAACTGTTGAGAGTAATATTGTGTTTTACATAAAGCAGGACTTGGACATTGCTGACATTGTACATGGCTTAAAGTACTTTAATGTGGAAAAAAATATACGAAGTATTGGACCATATATCAGGGGTTTACCGGATGCAAATTCCTGCGTATATTACTCCCAAAAATGGTCAGGGGACTCCCATATAGAATATCCCTGCGTCCCATGGGACGCACCATTGACTAGGAGGTACTAGCTATTGGCATACTAGACGCGGCTTGTGAAATTTTCATGTTATAACTAACAGAGATATTTTGGTTAAATTTTATCATCATTCGGGTAACCAAATAATATCTAAAATCAGTATTTCCAAGGAATTTTCAGGAACCAGGCTTACAAAAAGAATAATGATTACTCACTAGTCGTATAATCTATGGTGAAATATACTAATCTAATCAATAATCCAGTAAATAATTATGCTTTACAGTGACATTAAATGCTTACAATGTATAATTATATGCATGAAGCTGAATGTTTAATATTTGGACTCTCATTTTTCCTTCATGGACCCTCAAAATTCTTGGCTGGCAGTCAAATGGACTCCCAGTTTTGAAATGTGAGGTAAATCCCTGATATATACACAACACCTTTTTCCAGGGAAAGAGGATGAATGTGTTAAATAAAACCTATAAAAGTGTTCCTTACCTCACTGATAAGCCAATATAATCTTTAGTCTTTTAACCAAAGACTATCTGTTCCTTAGAAATGAAAACACACTTTCTTACTAAGATTTGAAACTTTTCTTTAAGTGCCCCCTTTGTGTTTTTGTACAAAGTACAAAGTGTGTTTATTGGGTAAAATGCTGTAGAAGAGTTCCACATTTTTGTCAAAATGAAATGCAGCATTATCAAAATTTAAAAATTATCAAGTTGAAATAATAAAGTATTCTGAATGTGTACCTGAAGTGTTTGTGCCAAGACTGTCTGGGACGCTGGACCAGTCAGGCGGAACCGCACCAGACTATCCTTCAGTGACTCCATCTCCACCACCCCAACTTTCACCTTCCAGTTCACAAGCTCTTTCTCAGGGTCATTATTTGGTTTTATAGACCTAAAATGTGGAGTGTTCTTGTTGTCTGAGTCAGTAGGCACAGCTTTTAAGGATACTGACTCCACTTTGTCTTTGGGAGTACCATCATTTTCTGTTTTATCATTAACCTCTGTGCTTTGAGCTGACGATTCTGTCGTGATTTCCTGAGATGACTGGAATGATTTCTCCAGGTTCTCACAGACCTGATCATGACAGGCTGGATGGACCCATATCCATAGCTGCCTGACAGTTGTCAATGTGACATCACTTCCTGTCAGAGGTTTCCATAGGAACGAGGCACAGCCAATGGCCTGGAGTGGATACTGATCATAGCCGTAGAGCATGGTATGTCCTTCCCTAATCCCTGACAGACAACCCTTGGCTGCGAAGGTCTGACCTAGAATCCGACATTAGAGTAAACAGTAGGTAATTAGTTAATGAAGGTATACAGTAATGCCATGGCTTTAGTGTCTTTCTGATGTCCTGCTCTAGTTTCCCCACTGAATGGCTGCAGATATCACACAAATTTTGGTAAACCACTAATGATTTGTCTTATGTCAGTTTGTCTTTTGGGTGAACTTATAATTTGGAACATGTAAAAGAAAACATTAGAAAGACATTGAAGCCATGGAACAGTGACTTACATCAACAAGTGGCATATGGGCCTTAACAGTCATCAGACAAAAACTCATGCACCGACAATGTAGCTCTTCATAACAAGAGATATGATGAGGAAATCAACATGTTAACAAAGTGAAATCAAATTCTTGTCATGTCATCAAAAGATTACAACTTTAACAAGAGGCCAAAAGGACCTGGATACCGTTTACCATTTGTAACCTTGAAGCATCTAAATGAAAAATTATCACGAAGAAAATGTTATTGCAGTCGCCTCCCCCTTTAGGGTTCATTTCTTGTTTGTGTTCATTTCCTGTTTTTGCGAAATAATTATGTGACTAACCTGTTGATTTGTTGGTCATGTGACAAAGACCATTCAATAGGCAAAGTTCTGGCCCTTTCAGCTCTATGCAGCACATGTACGAACGATCCTAAAAATAAAATTAAACTGAAGATCAGAAGGCCTCTACAATCCTATAATCCTAAGAGATGTCCAATAATTGGAGTTACAGGCACAACAGTCCTATAGTTCAAAGAGATGTTCGCTAATTGGAGTTACGGCCATTAAAATCCTAAGAGATGTCAACTAATTGGGTGTCGGCCATTGCAATCCTATAATCCTAAGAGATGTCAACTAATTGGAGTTCCAGCCATTACAATCCTTTAATCCTTAAGAGATGCTTGCTAATTGGAGTTAGGGCCATTACAATCCTATAATCCTAAGAGATGCTTGCTAATTGGAGTTAGGGCCATTACAATCCTATAATCCTAAGAGATGCTTGCTAATTGGAGTTGGGGCCATTACAATCCTATAATCCTAAGAGATGCTTGCTAATTGGAGTTTGGGCCATTACAATCCTATAATCCTAAGAGATGCTTGCTAATTGGAGTTTGGGCCATTACAATCCTATAATCCTAAGAGATGTTTGCTAATTGGAGTTAGGGCCATTACAATCCTATAATCCTAAGAGATGCTTGCTAATTGGAGTTGGGGCCATTACAATCCTATAATCCTAAGAGATGCTTGCTAATTGGAGTTTGGGCCATTACAATCCTATAATCCTAAGAGATGTTTGCTAATTGGAGTTAGGGCCATTACAATCCTATAATCCTAAGAGATGTTTGCTAATTGGAGTTAGGGCCATTACAATCCTATAATCCTAAGAGATGTTTGCTAATTGGAGTTGGGGCCATTACAATCCTATAATCCTAAGAGATGCTTGCTAATTGGAGTTGGGGCCATTACAATCCTATAATCCTGAGAGATAATGTACCTACCTGAATGAGACAATGGTGTTTGGTTGACCTGTAGGAGGCTCTTTGGCTTTTATCGGTGGGTTGGATAGGAATTTTGTATCCCCACTTTTCCGCCATTTTGAATCGTTTGGCGTGCCAAATGTGGGTCTCTAGCCAGACATGCTTTCTCTGTCGTCGGCTGTATTCCTCAAGTAAATTTTTGGGGCGTCGACGAAACTTTCGACTTGGAGGTTTCCTACGTGTCTTTGTATCCCGGTTGACATACTGGCGGGACAATGGTAAAGTTTAATGTAAATGTATCATTGTATTAGTATACAATAGTTACAGTTTATACAATGGTAAAGTTTAATGTAAATGTATCATTGTATTAGTATACAATAGTTACAGCTTATACAATGGTAAAGTTTAATGTAAATGTATCATTGTATTGGTATACAATAGTTACAGCTTATACAATGGTAAAGTTTAATGTAAATGTATCATTGTATTGGTATACAATAGTTACAGCTTATACAATGGTAAAGTTTAATGTAAATGTATCATTGTATTGGTATACAATAGTTACAGCTTATACAATGGTAAAGTTTAATGTAAATGTATCATTGTATTGGTATACAATAGCTACAGCTTATACAATGGTAAAGTTTAATGTAAATGTATCATTGTATTGGTATACAATAGCTACAGCTTATACAATGGTAAAGTTTAATGTAAATGTATCATTGTATTAGTATACAATAGTTACAGCTTATACAATGGAGGCAGACATGTTTAACAGGATCATTTATATTTATCACAATTCACTGAACTCTACAGAGTACCTTATTTATCACAATACACTGAACTCTACAGAGTACCTTATTTATCACAATAAACTGAACTCTACAGAGTATCGTATTTATCACAATACACTGAACTCTACGGAGTACCGTATTTATCACAATAAACTGAACTCTACAGAGTACCGTATTTATCACAATAAACTGAACTCTACAGAGTACCGTATTTATCACAATAAACTGAACTCTACAGAGTATCGTATTTATCACAATACACTGAACTCTACGGAGTACCGTATTTATCGCAATAAACTGAAATCTACAGAGTACCGTATTTATCACAATAAACTGAACTCTACAGAGTATCGTATTTATCACAATACACTGAAATCTACGGAGTACCGTATCTATCGCAATAAACTGAAATCTACAGAATACCGTATTTATCACAATAAACTGAACTCTACAGAGTACTGTATACATCACAATACACTGAACTCTACTCTACAGAGTACTGTATATACTCTTGTAAGAGTATTGCGCGCATTATTACAGACATGCAAGTATTTTGATTTACATGGCATATGAAGTAGTTTGGTTCTATATTCATATGATTTTCAAATATTACATGTTTACTACATTGTATTTACTGTAATAATTAGCATACTTCTTTATTAGCAGCCTCCCTGAGTCGCCTTGGCAGTCGTCTGATGTCATGACTTAGAGCTCGCCGCCTGAGACCTTTAGGGAGAAGCTGCATAACAAGGCGGTTGCCCCGAGACTCTCCGAGATACTTCTGCAGGGCCTTGATCTCCGCAGCTCGATTCTCCACATACTCTACGACCCCGATCTCTGTGTAGAAAACATGTTCATGCTTTTATTTGAACTAATTTAGTTAAAATTGTATTCTCACTTCAGATTTAAAAACTAGAATGCCATTTAACAAACTTCTAATAATCTATCTCTAATTTTGAGTAATATTCTTTGGTCATGTCTTACAGGAAAGAGCTTGTTTAGTGTCTCAATGTTACTTACAGGAAAGAGCTTGTTGAGTGTCTCAATGTTACTTATAAAAAAGTGCTTATTGAGTGTCTCAATGTTAGTTACAGGAAAGAGCTTATTGAGTGCATCAATGTTAGTTACAGGAAAGAGCTTGTTGAGTGTCCCAATGTTACTTACAGGAAAGAGCTTGTTGAGTGTCTCAATGTCACTGACAGGAAAGAGCTTGTTGAGTGTCTCAATGTTACTTACAGGAAAGAGCTTGTTGAGTGTCCCAATGTTACTTACAGGAAAGAGCTTGTTGAATGTCTCAATGTTACTTACAGGAAAGAGCTTGTTGAGTGTCTCAATGTTACTTACTGCACTCAGTCTAAAGGGTCAATATTCCTTGGACATCTAAATAACCTACCTCTGGGTGCCTCTTTCAGTATGTCATCTTCCTCCCTTTTACGTTTTGTTCCTTTCTGTTTAGCCATCTACATAAATATAATTTAAAAAGTTGACATTCATTCACGACAGAACAAGAAGCCCCAAGGGCCTTAGTGGTCACCTGAGTAATGCTTAAACACTGACTATAACGTAGAGAATACACGGTGTTGTTCAATTCAGGTGTACATATTTTGGTACAATATTTAAGGTTCTCAAAAATGGCTCCCATGGCAGCCATATTGGATTTCGAACCAATCCAAAAATTAACAACATCTCTCCAGAACAATCTCAGGATCATTCCAGGCATTTTTTAGCAAAATCATCAAACAATTTTATCAATACCCTATGTATTTGGCAAGGACCATATAAGGATTGTTTAAGGTAAGAATCAGCATTTTGTTTTCAAAGTGCAGTCACGTGGTGATGAAAGTCACATGACTAAACCGACTGAAAGTTGTATTCTGGAAATGACATATTACTGCAAAATCCAAGATGGCCGCCTGTCGGTCATATTGTTTATTGGATCTGTTCGAAAATAGAGCATGCACAATAATTAGGCACCAAAGGGAAGTTACATTTCTACTTTCATTGGTGTTTTTTTTCATATATCAATTATAATGAATTTCAACCTTTTAGGCCAAAGACAAAAGTCATGTTTTGGCAGATTCAAAATTATTTTTTTTATCCAAAATTGAATTCAAACATGGGTCTTTCTTGTTTTGCTAGAAATAAGGGGAAAAAAGCATTCAGTCCAGTATATTGCTTGTTTGAAAAGAATGTTTCACAGCCCTCCAAGATGTGTGTATTTCCGAAACATCACGGATTGCCTTTGTCAATATTACAATACTGTCAATATTACAATCACCATATAGCGACTACATGTATATAAAGCTAGCAGCTATTAAGGTACATGTCGGGGTAGCTGCGATAACGTACTAGCTCTAGATCTACACAATGAGACATTTTTTTATATTACGTCGTAAGACCATCCGGGGCAGATCCATAGGAGGCGGGGTATTAATATTAGTACAGTGGATTCCACTTAATATCACCTCTTTTAATATCACATTCCTCTTTATATCATGTTTTTCCAAAGCACCATTTTCCCCTCTATATAATCCATGTAATTTTATTTAAGGTTTAAGATTATGTATTTTGAGGTGAATTCCTCTTAATATTATGTTTTGCTTTTAATTCACTCACATAAAATATCCAGAAATTATGTCATTTCAATTGATTTCAGATACAATTTGTACAAAATATTGCATAGAAAAAAAAAAAATAATGAAAAAATGTTTTTTGATAAAATAGTGTTATCTAATTAGATGAAACATCTTCATATGTACATTGAATAGCTTACTTTTAGTTATGGAGATTGGAAATGCACTAGATTTAGTGGAAAAACATGTTTCTCTTAATGTCACATTTCTGTTAATGTCATGTTTGTCTGACAAATGAAACATGATATAAAGAGGAATGCACTGTACTAATGTGTGGGTTGCGATAAGTAGGCCTAAATAACAAATTGACAGACAAACATTTGTAGAGGTAGGGTAAAAAACAAACATTTGAATAAATAATTTTGGGATATTCTATTCATTGTTGTTTTGTGTGACATTTGAGATGATTTGGTTCTCCTGTCGATCTGGGTCCCTTTGGAATTGGTGAAGTACATCACACATACAATGTGTATCTACGACATTACACCAGACAGGCAGTAAAAACGTATCATTCACCTTATGTACAATTTTTAAAAGTCACCATAAATCTGTTGCGTTCAGAATGGCAAACAACTTTCCATTCTCCAACTCCACGTTGATTTCGTGGGCGCAGACATGTTGGATTAAAGTGGAAGTCTTCAATACAGAAGGTAGAAAAACAGAAACAGGAGCTCTAGAAGGAGGTGACCTACAACCTGTAATTAAGTGATAAGACAAATATAAGCTCTCGCCTACGTTAAGTCCATTGCATATTTTGCGACAGTATGTCAGGAATTGTTAGAAAAATTATTCAGACATCGAAGGCCCCGGCAGCTATTGGCTCCTACAGGTAATTTTCAGTGTACACGACGTGAACACTTTCAGTTTCACTTTGTAATGTATTTGCATTAGGATCACTCGCGTGTTTGATTTCCTGTGAGGGCGTTATTTTGATTGAGGGTGATCATGAGATACCGATTTACTTATAAATTAAGTAGCGATTTAAACAGTAATAAAAATGCAGAATAATTATGTCTGACCTGACTTCACTTGTATGCACATCACTGACTTTATAATAATAATGGATAAGAGCTCAACATTTTAATAGATATCATATATCAAAATTGAGTAAAGCTTGCACTTGTGGACAATCAAACAGGTGAAATTTGCCCAAGAACCATCAAACTTCAATAATAATAATAATAATAAACTTTATTTATTGAGGATAAAAACCTGTTTAGCAAAGCTAATCTTCCACAGGGTCCTCTGTTAGTAAAATACGTTAGTTGCACATAAATATTACAGTTATAATGTACATATAATCATGATCAAACATATAAAGGACTGAACTTGTTTAAGAGAGCATTATATCATATAACATGAATAATATTACAATACTATAAAAATTATTACATAATGCATACATAGTATTGCTATAAAACCGCCCTAGTAAAATGAATAACACTTACAAGGTTAAATATTGTTCATCTGAAAATATCACAGACAGTATGAAATAAAATTATCACAGAAGCAAAGATATCAACATCCAAGCTTAACCAGAAGGTAATCAGTAAAAGACATTATGTCCAATATACATAAATGCTAATATAGCAAACTGATAAGATTTGACAGAATACACGCTAATATAGCGTAAATAAAACAGTATATATAACCAACCATTAAAAGATCATTTATCAAAACCTTTGATCAAATAGTACTGGCAGAGGACGCAACGGCATCTGCAACTATATTAACGAACAATTAGTGAGGCATTAAAATTATACATTATGTGTAGCGGAACTGGACTGGATCGATCATTGGCGACCAGGTAGCTCAGTGGTAGAGTGTTCGTCTAGAGTTCGGAAGGTTCCCGGTTTCGAATCCTGGTCTCAACGCTACATTTTCTCTTTCTCCTGTTACAAAATTGGCGAGCTTGCCAACCCTTGTTTAAAGCATTTAGAGGTAAAGCTTAGCAAGGGGATATATATATACGAACTTGTAAATAGCTGTCTTCGAGGGCGAAGACTTGGAGAAAAGGAGGTTGGAATGTAGCGGAGATGGACTGGGTCGATCATCAGCGACCAGATAGCTCAGTGATAGTGTTCGTCTAGAGTTCGGAAGGTCCCCGGTTCGAATCCCGGTCTCGACGCTACATTTTCTCTTTCTCCTGCTACACATGTACATGATCAGATTTAGACTCGAGAGATACCTCGACCTGGAGTGTTGTAGTTTTAAAATTACTGATTCCTACAGTCATGAACAATCCCTACACAAGAAACACCACATCATATTTTCCGTTTGGTGACATTTCAGCTATGAAATTGATGAATGGAGCTAAGGCATTTCCACTTAAAAACTGTATTGGAATTTCAATAATTAGCTCGTCTGAAGGGCAAGTGGCTTAATGTGATTGTGCAGCGTCCATCGTGTGTTGTCTGGAGTCTGTCATCTATTCCTATAAATCCCTACTAGTCCCATCGTCGGATATGTGAGTAAGCAAAGTGATCAAGATCTGCATGCAACCATGGGTATCTGACGATGTACTAGTTCTTGAATCCACACAAAATTTGGCCAGATATATCCTTTATCTAAGTAAGGAATGACAGCATATTGTTACAATTTGATCTGAAGCATCCTTCAATGAATGTGAATCAATTTTGTGTGAATTAAATTGCTGTTAGAAAACCTCTTGGGGCTGTAAGGTGGGGCCCAATAGGCGAAATGTAGTAAAATCTCTAAGATCCTTTTTCTTCTATATGTTTGTCATAGTGACTAGGTACACTATAGGCTGACACTGGGTTATATATGCTTTTTGCTATAGAGCAGGGTGTTTTTTTATTGTTTTTTTTTTAAATAATATTTAGCTGTATATATATATACATGCATGTAGTTCTCTGAATCGCAACCTCCTTTTTTGGACATTATTTTGAAGATCTTATAAGAAAAACTACAGAAAAAATTGTCTGCAGTATTCATGCAGTGAAAGATCTTCACTGAGTTTTAAAAACAAAAATGGACACATTGGGATTAAAATGGGAGTTAAAGAGAAAACAAAACCCAGTGATGAAGGTTTTAGCTTACCTGCCAGAAAGCGGTTGGTGAGCTAGCTTACCGGTATACCATATGCATTTGTCATGCAGCGTCCATCGGTCAATTATTCCTATAAATCCCTTCTTAACCTGAACCGCACAGGAGAATTTGACCATATTTGGCCAGAAAGATCCTTGGGTGAAGGGCATTCAATTTTGTATAAATGCATGGTCATCTGAGGGGCAGCACCCAATTAAGGATACATATTGTATATATAGCTAATTCTTTTAAAACCCTGCTATTTAAATGAATGACAGAATATTGTCCAAATTTAGTGTAATTCATCTTTAGGTGAAGGGATTTCATTTTGTGTAAATAATGGGACTGATCCCACATGATTCAGAGTGGTGGGGCCCAATTGGGAAAATGTAGTGAATTCATCAAAATCCTTCTTTGGATCAAATGGTCAAAATCTAGTCTTAAGTATCATTGGGTAAAGAGAAATCAGCATGGTATAATTGGTGGGTCTGACTGAGGACTGCGGGGCAGGGTCCAATAGGGGAACTGTAGTTAATTTTTTTTTTAAATCCTTCTTTTTATGCCTATTTTATGGGGGAAGGGGATTAAGTGTTTCCCATGTCTATTGCATTGTGTGACATCCCATCTTAGGTAAGATATAGTAATCATTTTGTCTGTGCATCTGTCCCTCCCTGCATCTGGACAGTGTGTGCAACTTATCTTAAAAACCCAGGTCAGATTTAATTGGTTTATTATATTCACACCATATATGGTGAAGGTCTATATACCTGATTAGGTTTTTGGTGGTCATTGGTCAATGTGAAAGGTCAAACTCAAAGGTCACCATTGACCACTTTTGGAATAAATTTAAAAGCTTGTTTACAAGATATCCCATGAACCCCTGGACAGATTTTGGTCAGATTCACACCATACCATCACACTACCAAATTCTACACCTGATTAGATTTGGTGGTCAACATTAAAGGTTCAAAGGTCACACTTGACCACTTTGTGGAGGGGGTTATCTATATGAGCCCCTGCTCACTTTCCTTTTTTCCTTTGTGTGATTTTGGATCGAATTAAAAAATATGCCATTATGAAGCAAAAATGGCTGGAAATATACAAGGAGTCAACTGACCTAAATTCAAAGGTCATTGTCAAAGTTTGTAGATTTTTGCTGATGAACATTACAAGTAATTTTGTTATGACATCATGAAGCAAAGACCAAGGAGGCAATGGACGAAAAGTCAAAGTCACAGGTCAAAGTCACATGTTGTAGTTTTTTACCCATGAACATTTTGTTATGATTTTATGAAGCAAAGTTGGTCGAAATTTAATAAACAGTCAACTGACCAAGGGTCAAAGAGGTCTAGGTCACGGGTTCAAAGGTCAAGAAAAAATGTATAACATTTCACTTTTGAGAGATCAGTTTAACAAAGATCAAAGTCACTGGGTTTGAACATTTGGGTCCAAAGTTCAAACAGGGTCATTGCTGACCTATCATGATGCTATAGGCGCTCTAGTTCAAACTTGGCTAGGGCTAATGCTAAGTTCCTGGTAAGGTCAACATAACAGCAAATGTTAGGGTAGTAGTATAACAAAATACAGGTAAATGTGTATGGCAGGAATTTTCCAAATTTGGAGATCCGTCTCTCACAGAAAGAAGAATACCGTACCCAATAATATGTATACTGGAAATTGTATTTAAGAAATCACCCCAAAAAGGAAATTATCTGCAAATTGGACGCATGTGAAAGTAACGAAAAACTTACCAAAATGCAATAAAAAACAACCAGGTAACTATTGGCCCATTAGTCCAACATTAGTTGTGTGGAAACTATTGCAAAAGATAATCAGGGACAAAATTGTAAAACATCTTGATGAAAACAAGCTTGTACATGTATGAAAACCCGACAATTTGGGTGCCTCGGTAGCTATGGTTGCTAATGTGTTGGCAGGAATAGCCAAATGCTGTCAAGTGTAGGTGAGCTGCAGACGACTCGCTTCAGTATGGGGCTCGACTGCAGCTGTGGGCGATATACAGTTATGTAGTACTTTATTATATTGGACATTTTGATGAGTCTGTTAATTCATCTGTCAGAATAACTATTGTATATTTCTTTTTTTACTACATGTAATGATATCTTTTATACCAATAACAGCCAAGCAGTGCGTGTAGGTCACACCCTGTACATATCCGGGCAGATCGGACTTCATCCTACTACAGGAGTGATGGTGGAAGGAGGCGTTGTTCCCGAGACTCAACAGGTGAGAAGGCGGCCCAAATAGTATGACTCTTTCATGACCAGGGGTGTACGATAGGGAAATTCCAGCTGAGGGTTTTTATAGCCCACCATCTGATGTCTTTAAACAATTCTAGTTACCGCTATTTCTTGAGAAGTAGTGGATGGATCATTCTCAAATTTCATATGTAGGTTGCCCTTAGTGCCTAGTTGTGCATATATTTTCAGACAGATCCGATTAACAATATGGCCGACAGGCACGCAAGTTTTCCCCTAAATTCAATTTCTGAAATTCTACCAAAAACTGTTTAGTGATAACATGACTCACTGGTCTTAATTGCCAGCTGGGAAAACAGATCCTAAACATGACTGTGATATCAGCTTGCCCTGATGGGAAAAATACAAGTTGGACATTTTCACTTGCATTTGTGACCATATCTAAGTTGCAAAACATCACATAACTCTGCAAATAATATGACCAAAAAAACCCCGTAAGCTGTCGATCATTGTCTATTCAGTTTATGTAGAAACTTATCTTGTGCTTCTATTCTATTAACAAATGGTCCATGCTAGCATTTCTGGTCCATTGGGATCTTCTTGCTTACTTGTATCACCAATTATGCTGAGATATTACTGAAAAGGTAAGTGTGGTAGCTTTCGGATTTAGAAAATATCCAAAATCAGTATCTGACGATATGAATATTTCTTCAGTAAAAGTTGAAAATAATTATCGTTTGGATTTTTATAGCTGCCATCAATAACTGCTGACTCTGTTTCAGGTCATGACAAATATGGGAGCCATATTGGAAGCTGCAGGAGCCTCCTTTGATAATGGTAAAATATCTTATTATGTAGCCTCTAAACAAAGTCGTGGGACATATTGTGTTTGCCTCGTTTCTTATTCTTATCAATATTAGGTCACCTGAGACTTCTCACCTGAGACGAAGTCTCAAGTAACCTATTCTGACCGTCTTTTGTCCATCGTCACGACATCCGCCGTGCGTAATTTAAACCATTAACATTGACTGATATTCATAAAATGGTAGCATAATTTATCATAAAAAAAAAGGTAAAAATAGAAATACGTAAAAGACAACATTATGCATGCAAAAGAAAATCCCAAATGCCTGCAAATAAAATGGTTATTTCATAATAACTTAATGAAATAATACAATGGATATCCATTGATAGAATTTGATCGCTGCCGATGGAGATGACAAGGCAGAGATACTTCCCATCCTTTGTGACGTCATCATTAGTTGCGCTGTATTTTCAGTGATCATACTTGACAGCCGAGTCGTCTTTTGATGTCGGCTCACATTAAAGTGTACTTATTTGCACATTTGAAACGGATAGCAATACGCAAAAATGACAAAATCCGGAAATTTGGAAGGGTTGTGATATCACTTTGAGGGTGTGTGATATCACCCAGGCTGATATCAATTTGTGAGAATTTTAGAGATATCGCATATATAAAAAGGATGTTATCAGTAGTAAACATATGATAAATATATATATCATACCCTGCATCACCCAGAGGCCTCCATATATCATACCCTGCATCACCCAGAGGCCTCCATATATCATACCCTGCATCACCCAGAGGCCTCCATATATCATACCCTGCATCACCCAGAGGCCTCCATATATCATACCCTATATCACCCCAAGGACTCCATATATCATTCCCTGTATCACCCAGAAGCCTCCATATAGCATACCCTGTGTCACCCCAAGGACTCCATATATCATACCGTGTATCACCCAGAGGCCTCCATATATCATACCCTGTATCACCCTGACGCCTCCATATATCATACCCTGTGTCACTCAGAGGCCTCCATATATCATACCCTGTATCACCCAGAGGTCTCTATATATCATACCCTGTATCACCCAGAGACCTCCATATATCATACCCTGCATCACCCCGACGCCTCCATATATCATACCCCGTCACCCCGACGCCTCCATATATCATACCCTGTATCACCCAGAGGCCTCCATATAGCATACCCTGTGTCACCCAGAGGCCTCCATATATCATACCCTGCATCATCCAGAGGCCTCCATATATCATAGTCTATATTGCCCAGAGGCCTCCATATAACATACCTTGTATCACCACAAGGCCTCAATATACATTGTATCATACCCTGTCACCCCGAGGCCTCCATATATCATACCGTGTATCACCCCGAGGCCTCCATATATCATACCCTGTATCACCCAGAGGCCTCCATATATCATACCCTGTATCACCCAGAGACCTCCATATATCATACAGTGCATCACCCAGAGGCCTCCATATATCATACCCTGTATCACCCTGACGCCTCCATATATCATACCCTGTATCACTCAGAGGCCTCCATATATCATACCCTGTATCACCCAGAGACCTCCATATATCATACCGTGCATCACCCAGAGGCCTCCATATATCATACCCTGTATCACCCAGAGGCCTCCATATATCATACCCTGTATCACTCAGAGGCCTCCATATATCATACAGTGCATCACCCAGAGGCCTCCATATATCATACCCTGTATCACCCTGACGCCTCCATATATCATACCCTGTATCACTCAGAGGCCTCCATATATCATACCCTGTATCACCCAGAGACCTCCATATATCATACCGTGCATCACCCAGAGGCCTCCATATATCATACCCTGTATCACCCAGAGGCCTCCATATATCATACCCTGTATCACTCAGAGGCCTCCATATATCATACCCTGTCACCCCGACGCCTCCATATATCATACCCTGTGTCACTCAGAGGCCTCCATATATCATACCATGTATCACCCCGACACCTCCATAAAACATACCCTGTCACCCCGACGCCTCCATATATCATACCCTGTATCACCCAGAGGCCTCCATATATCATACCCTGTATCACCCAGAGGCCTCCATATATCATACCCTGTACCACCCAGAGGCCTCCATATATCATACCCTGCATCACCCCGAGGCCTCCATATATCATACCCTGTACCACCCAGAGGTCTCTATATATCATACCCTGTATCACCCAGAGGCCTCCATATATCATACCCTGTATCACCCAGAGGTCTCTATATATCATACCCTGTATCACCCAGAGACCTCCATATATCATACCCTGTACCACCCAGAGGCCTCCATATATCATACCCTGTATCACCCTGAGGCCTCCATATATCATACCCTGTACCACCCAGAGGTCTCTATATATCATACCCTGTATCACCCAGAGGCCTCCATATATCATACCCTGTATCACCCCGACGCCTCCATATATCATACCCTGCATCACCCCGACGCCTCCATATATCATACCCTGTATCACCCAGAGGTCTCTATATATCATACCCTATATCACCCCGTGGGCCTCCATATATCATACCCTGTATCACCCAGAGACCTCCATATATCATACCCTGTATGATTACCCCGAGGCCTCCATATATCATACCCTGTATCACCCAGAGACCTCCATATATCATACCCTGTATCACCCAGAGACCTCCATATATCATACACTGTATCACCCAGAGGCCTCCATATATCATACCCTGCATCACCCAGAAGCCTCCATATATCATACCCTGCATCACCCAGAGGCCTCCATATATCATACCCTGTATCACCCAGAGGCCTCCATATATCATACCCTGTATCACCCCGACGCCTCCATATATCATACCCTGTATCACCCAGAGGTCTCTATATATCATACCCTGTATCACCCAGAGGTCTCTATATATCATACCCTGCATCACCCAGAGGTCTCTATATATCATACCCTGTATCACCCAGAGACCTCCATATATCATACCCTGTATCACCCAGAGGCCTCCATATATTATTCCCTATCTTACACCCCACGTCATGAAAGAGTCTTATATATAGTCTCACCCCCAAAGGGGTGAAAGATCCTTTTAGTCTACAAGTATGCCCAGTAAACAATATCACACTTGCAAAACATTCCACTTGACAGACAAGCATGTTATGTCTATCTAAATATCGTCTTCAACATTCTTGTAAAGTACCGAGTAATGATGTTATTTTTTTATGTTTTCAGTTGTGAAAGCGACAGTAATGCTTGAAGATATCAATGACTTTGCAGCTGTAAATACAGAGTATGCTAAAAGTAAGTGTATCACCATTACATGATCTAGTTACCCAGACTAGTAACACAGAGTATGTTACTGAATTGTTCTTTCAGATGAAATCATGAGATTTTTAAAAATAGGAAAAGTCAAGCAAATTCTTTGGCTGCAAATGCAAAGTTTCAGGGTCCAGAATTGGTAGTTGACAAGTATGGAAAAGCCTCGTGTTGAATTTCGCTATCTTACACCCCTGGCCATGATAGAGTCTTGTAATCTCAACTGAAAGCCTTTTATCTTGCACTGTCAGCTTTTAGAATACTTGGAGGTAAATGAACACCAATGATTTGCTGACTTGTGTTTTCATAAACTAGCTACTTGAAAAGTCAGGATTGTTTTTTTCCAGATTTCTCCGGAAATTTTCCAGCAAGGGCTTTGGTGCAGGTTGCAGCTCTTCCAAGGGTTTGTACTGTAGTTTCTAGCCTCTCCAGGTCTGTTATCAGGGCCCCTTATAAAAGATGCGGGTGCCTTACAGTAATAAGGTTGTCTGTCTGTCCGTTTGTCCTCTGAGTCTTTAGACTCTAGAGGGATTGGAAGATTTTCGAAAGTGTCAGAGAACTACTTTTATACCATTGTGTTGCTGAAAATTTGTACTTTAATCCACATATAGACAACAGCATAGGAAATAAATCTCTTGCAATATGTGTTCCATACATTACAAACAAACTAGTTTACTGAATGAAAGATGTGTCTTCTCTCCATTTCATATGAGACCGCTGAAAAATGTATTTATTTGATGCACATCTTGATCAAAAAGATCATTTAATTGTAACAATATTATTGACATTCGCCTAACAGCGTAGACAAAATTGACCAATTTACACCTTTGTGTATACATACGCTTTGCTGATCATTTCTGTGATGAAGGTAACAGATTACGTAATCACTATCATCCTAGTCATCGAAATCTCATATAATAACTCTTATTAGTTGTGTTAATTATATTCATATAAAAGAGAATATTGCTTATGTTGTAGGGTGCCAAGGTTGAAATAGAAGCTATTGCCGTTGTTGGACCAATTACAGAAGAGAGTTAATCTTGCATGCACCTTCCACAAAGACGTTCAACCATCATATTGATATATTAAAGCTCGGATAACATGCTTTCCAACAAGTCAAGTTGTATAGTATGGAGTATGTGTACAGTGATGTTATGTATGTTTATACAATATATGTTTGTATCATAAACTCTATCAAATTTTTATCAATAAACATCTAATCCTTTCCTGGTATATTTTGTAAATTTATTTGAAAATATATATAGTCAGTAGTGTGTGTATTATCAATGGGAAAAGCAAACAAGATCCAAGAGGGATCTAGAGCTCATCATCGTATCATCTTCATCAGTTCCATCTTTTCTTTTTATCCGTTTTGTCAGATTACCTGGCAGCCATCTTGTTCTTCCACTCAGTTTTAAATATCAACATGCCAAGACAGGTTTTTAGCTCACCTGGCATGAAGTGAAAAAAACCCCCACAAAATAGTTTAACTTAGCGCCAAGAGGAACATACATTTAACTCATTTAAGAAACTTCCATTGCTAAACTCCAAGATGGCTATACATGTCTGTCAGTCATTTTATTTTTAGTCCACCATCATCAGATGGTGGGCTTATTCAAATATCCTAGCATTTGTCCTTCCATCCTTCCTTAAACATTTCTTGTGATGGCTATTTCTGGAGAAGAACTGGATAGATCCTTCTCAAATTTTATATGCAGGTTCCCTTGGTAATGGTCCCTTGTTGTGCATAAGGGCTTAACTAGGCACCCAGGGGAACCTACATACAACATAATGTATTGAATTTGAGAAAGATTTCCAGAAATAGCGATAAACATTCAATGTCACCTTTCAGCCATTTAAAGTCTCTCCAGTGACTGATATTGCAATTGTTTTTTGTCAGTAGTCGTCCAGCATAGACAATTTACATTTTTGACTCAATAACCAAAAGGCCCAGGGTACTGATATTTGGCCTGCAGCATGTTGGGATAAAAGGCTACTTGTGTCTTAAAACTTCTTAAACAACTTTTTCTTTATAACTAATAGGCCCAGAGTACTGATAATTAAGCGGTAGCATGCTGGCATGAAGGTCTACCAAATTTGTTCAAATGGATGACCTTGACCTACTTCCAAGGTCACAGGGGTCAAATATTTCAATAACTTCAATTAACTACTTCAAAAATACCAAAAGGCCACTGATACCAATATTGGCTGATAGCATGCTAGGATGAAGGGCTACCAAGTTTGTTCAAACAAATGACCTTGACCTATTTAATTTCAAACATCTTCTCAGTAACCAAAAGGCCAAGGGTAATGATATTTTGATGGTTGCCTCCTCGGACAAAGGGATACATAGTTTGCTCACTGACCCTCTTACACAGTTATAAGGATCAAGTATGTTAAAATCTTTAAACAATAACCAATAAACAAGAGACCCAATGGGCCTACACATCTCATATTTGTAACTTAAAAGTGGTATAAAACCTGTGAGATAAAGTCATCCAACACTTAACAGGACACATTACAATTTAAAAATACTTACCCTGTCACCTTGAAAGTATGCAAAGGTAGTTTGTATTCATCAGAAGTTGTTTGAATGTTTTGACATACAATTGTGTACCTGCAGTATTTGACTCCTGTGACCTTGATTGCACGTCAACGTTTCCTTTTTTCATAAACTTTGTTTGCCTCCATCCAAGGAATCTACCAGTCAAATATCATGTCTCTAGGCTTTTGGTACCAGTATTTCATCAGAAGTTGTTTGAAGGTTTTGACATATTTGACCCTGTGACCTTTAAATAAGGCCAGATTGGGTTTTTAGCCCACCACCATCAGGCGGTATTTTAGAAGAACTTACTTAAAAGAAACAATGGACAAATGCCGCACCAGGGCGTAAGTTCACTTTCCAAATATCACTTTGAGAGCACCTCTGTGATGATGGCGAGTACGAGATCTTGATCTATCGGCACTCACAGGACAGATCCACTCGAGACGTAAGTAGGTACCGACACCATTAATACCGTAAAGGATGATTATTTCCAGTGTCCTGCTGGACAGAGAACCATGGGTGTATGACATGGTTGTCAACCTGTAAGGAACCCAATGTGGGAGAATCTTCCTCCACTGGCTTTCCAATGTGGGAGACTTTTTAGACGATGTCGCAGCACCTTCATGAATGTGTGAAAAATTTAGCTCACGTGGCATGAGGATTGTTTCAGCATGAGAGAGGTCATTTTTATGATGAATTAACGTGAGTTTTTGTCTTGCGCCGTGAGAGTTGGCAACCCTGGATATGTCCCTATAGAATCACTATTCTATACTATATAAGATACTATATGCATTTGGAAACCAGTAAGCCTTTGTATCCAAAAGTCAAAAAATTTAAGACAAACCGAAAGTTATGTAGATTCTGTTACCAACAGTCATCTTCCAATAATTAGGTGTGGTCCACTTGGACGATCAGAACTACTCAACTAGGATATAGACCAACATTGACATGGCCAATCAGATCCCACATCCTTTGGGGAAGGGGAACAGATTTTACAAAAAAAGGCGACTGAGCCCCGGCCTTGCAATATTAACTTCTGAATATATAAAATTACTGAGCATTAAGATATGATCACAAACATTATTTAGTATTTACCCCAGGGTCCAACACGCCATTGCAGACTTAAAAACCAAGTCATAACTTTTAAACGCTTAAGTTCCTCACCCCAAAATTATATCTACACCTACTGGGCAATAACGGATAATCACAACCCCTGAGTCACAACTTTTAAACAGTTGAGATCCCCACATCAAAACTATGTACCATTACTGGGCATAAAGACACAATCATAATCATGATATAAATTGGATCCCAGCTAGGATCTGCCACGCCCTTGTAGACTTAATTCTGACCCCAGTCGCTGGGCATAAAGAGACAAACACAATCATGATGTAACCATGACGTCATTATCTGGCCACAGCCCTAGAGTTGAGATACCCACCCATTAACCTAACTTTAATTTATACAGATATGCTTCAAGGATTGGTCTTTAGGTCTGTCCCTGTCCATTGGATCTTTTTGGAAAATATTTTTATCGTGACTGCCTAGATACCAAAGTATCCAGGTGAGTGATACAGGCCTTCTGGGCCTCTTACTTAACTTTGAAAGGTGGTTTACTATTACTTTTTTTTACTTTATTACTTTATCATTACTATGATATGGCTAGCAGCCAGTTGATAATGATAATCATTACTATGATATGGCTAAATGTTAGGTTGAGCTCTGGTTATGTTAAAGACTAACAGAAAATAGTCATTTTTAATTTGGCAATTAAGTTGTACAAAAGTAAAGAATTATCCCACTCAGAAATCATAGTGAGTAGTAAAGAAAAGAAATTATTTAGAACGTGTGCAATTATACATTTGTACTGGCTCGCTGGGGATAAGTAACAGTAACTTGAAACAACTTGATTTTCGGAAGTGTTTGATAGATACAGATGTCATTCTCTTGGTGACATAATTCTCAATCTGCCGAGTGCCAATACTGATGAATTGCTCAATTATATGCTGTTTGTGTGTGGCTTTAAACAGACTACATGATAATAACACCATTCGACATCAGATGGTATCTATACAGCAAGTGACGACCAATCAAATGATAGTACTGGTATTAAACTGAAAGGAGAAAAAAGTGACCTTGAAAGAAATGCTATAGCATTATAACTGCTATAGCCATCTACACGACACATACATGTACATCAATGTAAAGAAATATGTCCTCATTCCATGAATCTGACAAAAGCAGATTTGGCAATACCTCGTAACGTGTTTTGACAGAAACCAAATCTGCTTATATTAATTTATATTAGTGGACATCGGTGCAAACATCGCCACATACACATAGTTACCAAAACATACATTGTCGACTAGATGGGCCTGATGTAGTGTATAAAACAGCATTGCTGGCTTTAATAAATATAACATAGAAATCAGGTAAATATAGTGGATAAATGTGGGTTTTGGGTCGGTAGCATTAACTGTTGTTGCAAATGCAAAGTTTATATTTGTTCGTGCCGTTGGCCTTCACAAGCCCATGTGTTTGACCTCAGCTGGTACACACAATTATAGGTCTTTATGCTACCATCACAAATTTTACAAATTGCAGGCATATCAAAAACAGTTTACTGAATAAAATTTCACCCTTTTAAGTAAAATCACAAATTTTATGTAGATCTATTTCTTTAAAGGTCAGTGGATTGAGACAGACGTTGCGATGTCAGCCATATATTGGATTCAGAACACATCTTCATTCACTCACCAGAGGCACAATGGTGAAACAGTCTTCCTTATCTGATCAATATAATTGTGATTCTAATAAATCAACTTCTTGTTTTTCAAAATAAAGGTGTTTACTTTGATGTGAAACAGTTCAGTTATTCAAATTCAATTTGTTCCTTTATACTGGGAAATTTCATCTAACAAACTAAGAATACAATGTTAACCTGGCAGCAACACAACCAGACCAGGTGGATTGACATGTCTACATAACTCATCCAATGCTGAGAATAATCTTCCCACCGGGTAACTTTTGTTACCAATACACCTATGCTCCCATTCATCAATCCATTTCTGTATTTCCAGTCATTTATGGATTTATCACATTAGAATTTATGAATATCACAGTCTTGTATGCCCAGAATCTTACAGTATTTGAGCATGTCCTTGTCGAAGGATTTAGTCCCTGAGATGAGAACCCTTGTGCCACTGACAATAGGTGTTTGTAGTTGGTTAGAAAGTAAGTCTTTGTCCAAACGTCCATGATGTATGTTATCACTGTATTTGTACTTGCTACTGCCTTCTACAGGTTCCTGTTAAAAAAAAACAAAAAAAAAACACATGACATATCTGCCAGTATAAAACAACAAGAGGCCCAATTGGCCTTAACGGTCATCTGAGTATTTATAATTATTGTTGGTTATTGCAAGAGAATTTATATTAACATATTTGACCCTTGTACCCAAGGCTTTTCAGTTATTTAAAATTAACATAACTACTTACCTGGCTAATATAAGTACATACAGAACTGAGAAATTCCAGTAGAACACACTTACCTGGCTAAGTACATACAGAACTGAGAAATTCCAGTAGAACACACTTACTTGGTTAAGTACATACAGATCTGAGAAATTCCAGTAAAACACACTTACCTGGCTAAGTACATACAGAACTGAGAAATTCCAGTATAGCACACTTACCCGGCTAAGTACATACAGGACAGAGAAATTCCAGTATAGCACACTTACCTGGTTAAGTACATACAGATCTGAGAAATTCCAGTAAAACACACTTACCTGGCTAAGTACATACAGAACTGAGAAATCCCAGTATAGCACACTTACCTTGCTAAGTACATGCAGAACTGAGAAATCCCAGTAGAACACACTTACCTGGCTAAGTACATACAGAACTGAGAAATTCCAGTATAGCACACTTACCTGGCTAAGTACATACAGAACTGAGAAATCCCAATAAAACACACTTACCTGGCTAAGTACATACAGAACTGAGAAATTCCAGTATAGCACACTTACCTTGCTAAGTACATGCAGAACTGAGAAATCCCAGTAGAACACACTTACCTGGCTAAGTACATACAGAACTGAGAAATTCCAGTATAGCACACTTACCTGGCTAAGTACATACAGAACTGAGAAATTCCAGTAGAACACACTTACCTGGCTAAGTACATACAGAACTGAGAAATTCAAGTATAGCACACTTACCTGGCTAAGTACATACAGAACTGAGAAATATCAGTATAGCACACTTACCTGGTTAAGTACATACAGAACTGAGAAATCCCAGTAGAACACACTTACCTGGTTAAGTACATACAGAACTGAGAAATTCCAGTAAAACACACTTACCTGGCTAAGTACATACAGAACTGAGAAATTCCAGTAGAACACACTTACCTGGCTAAGTACATACAGAACTGAGAAATTCCAGAACTGTGTCCACTCATCCAGCCAGGACTTCAACAGAATTTCACTGTAGCAATGACAAGCATAAAGCAATGTGATACGTGTCTCGTCGTCCTCGTTGTTGAGAATACCCTGGATTATCTGTGCCATTGGGGCTATCCCAGAGCCAGCCGCCAGCATCAATAATCGAGCATGCTACAAACACAACAAATATTTATTTGGTAAATAATAGTTCCTTAGATTGCAATGTTTAAAAATATTATTCATCAAAATAATTTGTTAGAGATTTCCTGATACTGTAAACGTACATATTTTCGCGGTAATCTTATTTTAGCGTTTTTCGTGCTGTAAGTCATTGCACTTGATGTGCTAAGAACTGGCAAAGCGCAAAAATTTTATGGCACCAACTTAAGTATGTTTACAGTACCTAACGTACCAAATAGCTGACGTGTTAATTTTACCTTGTTTGGAGTATATGAAAATTCCCCAAATGGGCCTCTCAGATCCACAACTGTCCCTGGCCTCAAAGTACTGATGAACTTGGACATCTTCCCTTCCTCATACACCTGTGAAATAACAACGGGATTAATATCATAAAATAGTTCAGTAAATATCCAAATGGCATCTAGACAAGACTTGGGCCTTAGCAGTCCCCTGGGTAAGGTTATAGGTATGCTAGCTCAATTTTAATGATGAAATCAACATGTAAGAAAAGTGAAATACAACATGTCATGACATTAAAGCATTAGAATAAAAAAACTATTGAAACAAATTATTTTACTATTGAAACAAATTATTTTACTATTGAAGACGAATGCCACCAAGTAGGAATGGTTTCCTCCAAACAAGAATTCCACGGAAGTGGATGTGTCGCCTGTGTAGCAAGCAGATGGATGAGTTTTAGGAAAAAGCTATGGATATTCATTGAATCAATTACAAGTTTAATATGTATGATATGTCTAATGAATTTCCATGCAATTAATAAACCTGCAGGTTATGTTTAGGTGTCTCATAAAACAGACTTCCCAAGGATAAATTTTCCTGATTTTTTACCTGTTTTAATAAACAAATAAAATTCCCTGGTATAGGGCGAGAGAACCAACGTCCTGGTTGTGGTAAGTCGGTAGTACAGTAGTACATTGTAGGAATCTTCGATGGATACTAAACAGTATTCGCTAGACCTCCATCAAGGTAAGTAGGTATAATAAATAAAGAGGATGGAGCATCAACATCTGGATTCCGTAGTTTTATTGCTGGTTTACATGCTTTGGCTAGCTTGGCTAGCCGTCATCAGAACAAGGAATACAACAGAGCTAAGGTAACAATTAAGGCTCAGATGTGACGTCATACAAATACTTATTCGAGAATTTTCATACAGAAACCTGCAGTAAGCACTATATAAAGTTTGGGTTATTTTTGCCCAGAGGTAACTGCATGAGGACAGATTTTCTATTATAGTAACAGTGGATTTGACCTCTGAACATGAAAAGCAATCCCAAGAAAGCCCTTTCGGTAAGAGTGCACTGTGCCATGCTTGAGTTAGATCAAAAGCAACGGAAACTGATTTTCTATTTAGAGTAAAATGACTTTGACCTTTGACTTCGAATCTGAAAAGCAATCCCAAGCAACCACTTTTGGTAAGGAAGCACTGTATGAAGTCTGAGCTTGATTGGCCAAAGCTAATTTGACTTATATTAACAGTGACCTTGACTTTCGAACCTGGAAAGCAATATCAAGCAAGCAGTTTTGATAAGTAAGCACTGGATGAAGTTCAAGCTTAATCAGCTAATTTAAAATCGAACATGAGTTATAGCATGAAAACCAATTTTCTATTTAAAGTACCAGTGACCTTGACCTTTGAAGATGAAAAGCAATCCCAAGCGAGCACTAATGTTATGAAAGCACTGTATGAAGTTTGAGCTTGATCAGCGAAAGTAAACACAAGTTATCGCATGGAAACTGGTATGCAGACACTACCATGTTATTAAATGTTATTTCCCTATATTAACTATAGTAAACTTTATCCCCTTCCCAAGGGGGAATGGTAGCCTAGGGTACTGAAATTTACAAATTAAACAAAGCCCCTGATGATCTTTTCATCCATGCAGAGAAACAGGCTTAGGCTTAGTACTTGAGTCTGGAGAAGAAGTTTTAAAAAAAAATTGTTTAATTTTCCCTTTTGGACCCAGGCCCTGACCCCTAGGGTAGGGCAGGTATCCCATATTTACTTTGTATCCTCACCAAGGATTATTTAGGCTATGTTTGATTTCATTTGATGGTTCCTGAGAAGAAGTTGAAAGTGTAAAAGTTTACGCACAACTGATGGCAAATGACTGAAGATGCCCCCAACGCAGGATGACAGACAGAAAGCAATTAGAAAAGGTCACTTCAGCAAAGCTCAGGTGCAACTGATTTAGAAATGTATGTAATAATTCCTAAACAAATTAAACTGGCTCATTAATAACACTTTGACAATATAAATTCTGACCTTAATTAGAAGCTCAAAGTAGTCTGTGGCGTTGACATCAGATACGGGTGTATACTGGCGGGTGACAGTATCTCCATCAACTTCACCCCTATAAAACCAACAGGCATAGTTTGTTGAAATGAGGTCATTCAATACATGTGTCTACCTTCAGATGGACATGCAAACATCTTACTTATTGAAGTATATAGGCCTATATATCCCTATCACAATTCATATCAGGTTTATAAAATACACATCAATACGACCTCAATAAACGTCATATATACACATTGATTAAAACCTTGTAATGTTGTAGGTGATACAAAATATACATCATAGGAACTGCTGCGGCTGTGTTGTACCTGAGATAAGTACACTGGCTCCTACTGAGACTTAGATTACTGTACGTGAGATAAGTACACTGGCTCCTACTGAGACTTACATTACTGTACCTGAGATAAGTACACTGGCTCCTACTGAGACTTACATTACTGTACCTGAGATAAGTACACTGGCTCCTACTGAGACTTACATTACTGTACCTGAGATAAGTATACTGGCTCCTACTGAGACTTAAATTACTGTACCTGAGATAAGTACACTGGCTCCTACTGAGACTTAGATTACTGTACCTGAGATAAGTACACTGGCTCCTACTGAGACTAGATTACTGTACCTGAGATAAGTACACTGGCTCCTACTGAGACTTACATTACTGTACCTGAGATAAGTACACTGGCTCCTACTGAGACTTACATTACTGTACCTGAGATAAGTACACTGGCTCCTACTGTGACTTATATTACTGTACCTGAGATAAGTACACTGGCTCCTATTGAGACTAGATTAATGTACCTGAGATAAGTACACTGGCTCCTACTGAGACTTAGATTACTGTACCTGAGATAAGTACACTGGCTCCTACTGAGACTTAGATTACTGTACCTGAGATAAGCACACTGGCTCCTACTGAGACTTAGATTACCGTACCTGAGATAAGTACACTGGCTCCTACTGAGACTTAGATTACTGTACCTGAGATAAGTACACTGGTTCCTACTGAGACTTAGATTACTGTACCTGAGAATCACGTGTTGTCCTAGCTTCAGTCCTAGACACCTGTCCATTGACAGACGAAATCTGTAAAGCTGTGTGTCCTTTGTATTCCTAGTAATACTTTCCAGAGTAAATTGATGATATTCAGTTTGCGCCAAGATTTCAGCACTTTCCTCCTAAAATAACACATGTTATATTTTGCACTTTTCATTAATAATGTAACTAGGATACTAGTGACAGTATGAACCTCCTCATACTCTCCTGAAATACGAAGAACTCACTAAACAAGAAACCACAAACATATCAGGGTTATTGGCATCAAAAGATAATATCATAATGTAAATTATTTATTCCATGTCAGGCACCAAAAGATGCTGAAAAAATGTTTTCTTACATACTTTTACATCAATGTATTGTCTGACATACCTGTACATCAATGTATTGTCTTACATACCTGTACACCAATGTATTGTCTTACATACCTGTAAACAAATGTATTGTCTTACATACTTGTACATCAATGCATTGTCTTATATACCTGTACATCATTGTATTGTCTTACATACCTGTACACCAATGTACTGTCTTACATACCTGTACACCAATGTACTGTCTTACATACCTGTACACCAATACAATGTACTGTCTTACATACCTGTACACCAATGTATTGTCTTACATACCTGTACACCAGTATAATGTATTGTCTTACATACATGTACACCAATGTATTGTCTTACATACCTGTACACCAATATAATGGATTGTCTTACATACCTGTACACCAATATTATGTATTGTCTAACATACCTGTACACCAATATAATGGATTGTCTTACATACCTGTACACCAATATAATGTATTGTCTTACATACCTGTACACCAATATTATGTATTGTCTAACATACCTGTACATTATTGTGGAGGCCTTTGTGTCTTTTTCTAATTCTGTGACATTCCCTCTCCCAGATTTTCATCTCCTGCATATGGATGTCAAACACACAGGGCACACAACCTGTTCCACAACAGTCACTATCAAGGGGCCTTTCTGGAGGTTGAGGAAAGATGTCCATTTCTAGGGGCCTTTCTGGAGGTTTGGGAAGGAGGTCCATTTCTAGGGGCCTTTCTTGAGGTTTGGGAAGGAGGTTCATATCTAGGGGCCTTTCTGGAGGTTGAGGAAAGATGTCCTTGTCTAGGGTCCTTTCCGGAGGTTTAGGAAGGAGGTCCATTTCTAGGGGCCTTTCTGGAGGTTGAGTAAGGAGGTCAGTGTTTAGGGGCTGTTCTGGGGATAGGGAAAGAAGGTCACTATTAAGAAATCTGTCTGAGCTTTTTGAGTACTTGGGAAGCAAGTTGTCACTAGAATTCTCAGCATTGTTTGTCACAAACAATATCCTCCTTTATGCATGCATCATCATTAGATACTATTGCATTACTTTTTTGAACAAACATCCAGTTCATCAACATTAATTACTGTTATAAGAGTGCTGCCATACCCCAACGGGAGTGCTGAATTAGGCAAACTATTGTTTGTTCTTCTCCAAAGTGTGTTGACTTCTTTTAACATTTAGCACATATTGAAATATATGAACATTTTCTACGCGTACTTCTCTATGTAGTGTACAATGTATCACAAACGGGTAAACTCTTCAGTATAGAATACCATATAATCATAAATTAGTTATATAAATAATCAAATATACATAAAAATACCTCAGTCATAACTAAGATATGTTAAAACATCTTCTAGGGGGGTGGGGGTGTCCTGGTGCATATCCTTGGTCATTGCTATAACGGTCAGTCCTGAATGACCGCAGACTTCAATCAGAAGACGTATGTCTGTCACATAATTTATCATGTATGTTGGGTGGTTATCACTGGTTTCCCTGGTCTGCTGGTCGTGCCTGAGGTCTGGTTTTATCATAGGGCATGCCATACATGGCACATGTCCACCAGGAGAATCCCTCTTCCACCCGACACTTCTGCGAGGGCTCACGAGTGGCTGGGGGCAGGGCCTGACCATACGAGGGGCTGTCTCTCATCACATTCTTTTCCTCATGGTCATCTAACTTCCTTTTGTTGGAAGATCGTATGAGGTGTGTTTCTTCAGAAAATAAAAAAAAAAAAATACATAGAACATGGATCTAACATTGAACTGCTTTTAAACAAGCTCTGAAAAGCCATGACATCATTATACTTAACCTTATTAAATTGTGTCAAATTGATTAAAACTGATGCCAAAATACTGGATATCTCTGAATCCTCTGCAATCGATTTTAACCTACAAGTATCCATCTAAGGTCTCTTACACATTATCCGGCATCTATCTAAGGTCTCTTACACATTATCTGGTATCTATCTAAGGTCTCTTACACATTATCTGGTATCTATCTAAGGTCTCTTACACATTATCTGGCATCTATCTAAGATCTCTTACACATTATCTGGTATCCATCTAAGGTCTCTTATACATTATCTGGTATCTATCTTAGATCTCTTACACATTATCTGGTATCTATCTTAGATCTCTTACACATTATCTGGTATCTATCTAAGGTCTCTTACACATTATCTGGTATCTATCTAAGATCTCTTCCACATTATCTGGTATCTATCTAAGATCTCTTCCACATTATCTGGTATCTATCTAAGATCTCTTCCACATTATCTGGTATCTATCTAAGATCTCTTACACATTCTGGCATCTATCTAAGATCTCTTACACATTATCTGGTATCCATCTAGGGTCTCTTACACATTATCTGATATCTATCTAAGATCTCTTACACATTATCTGGTATCTATCTAAGATTTCTTACACATTATCTGGTATCTATCTAAGGTCTCTTACACATTATCTGGTATCTATCTAAGGTCTCTTACACATTATCCGGTATCCATCTAAGATCTCTTACACATTATCTGGTATCTATCTAAGGTCTCTTACACATTATCCGGTATCCATCTAAGATCTCTTACACATTATCTGGTATCCATCTAATGGTTTTACTTGATAGTATCTTTTTCATTTTCTCTTCTGCCATAAAAACATCAAAGGGTCTGTAGGATGGGAGTTTTCAAGTTTAAGTTGGCCAAAAAATTGGTGACGAAATGCCCATCCATTGGACAGTCAGCCATATTTGTTATTGAAGATAATACAGTATAAAACTGCATTTGTACGTGCATATAATATATATATGCACATATTTGTGCAATCAGTAATATTTTTCCTCAGAAATGTTTATAGACCTTTCAATTGCATAAACCTATATAGGCAGACAAAATGTTAAAATGGTACTTGTTAAAAAACTTATAACAGTAGTATTTTTCAATCACATGTCCCATATACAATAAATGTAATACTCCTAAGCATTACAAGATGGGGAGGGTGTCGAATAATTTGCTATATGTCGATTATGGGTTACCATAACCACGGAATTATGGTAAATGTCGTGCAACGAAACTAAATATCAAAAATTGTAATACACATTGTGAGCCTACTTGTTATTACTAAGAAAGTTGACAAAACTTAGTACATACCATTCGCTTCCATTGACCAGTGGTCTTGAGATTTTCACCAATGGACATGGACTTACGTACAGGATACAAAACATGTGTAGTAAGCACAGTCCGGTACAATCCCGGTAGTGATATGGACTGTCCGGGCGCTTGTTTCCGTACAATACACGTGTACGTGCGTGTAACTTAAGTTAAGATCTAACTTAATATTATCGTTCTTATTTCTATTGTTATTACACCACCTTTATCACAACTTATCCTTGAAAATAAGTTAGACATTAGTCTAGTAGGCCTAACGTTATTGAAATTTTGGATTCCCACCTTTTGGTCCCTAATGAAGATCCCTAGCAGGACGAAACAGCTGTATGATGTAGTTTAATTCAATTAATTTTTCAGCACATTGTATCTATTACTAAATTAAAAGATGCAGCATATTTTTGTGTTACGTCATCTTTCAAAGAGGTAGAACATAGTAGGGAATCTGGTAATATTGGGGGGCGGGGCGGGCGCAGTAGCTACCGCTCACTGGGCATTTATTGGGCATTTAAGCGTTCCGTTTAGAACAAACATTTTAAGGAGGCAGTTTTTAAAAAATGGCGGCGTCCATACGAGCAGTATCTCGCCGTGAAAAATAACCGATTTCACGAGGATGTGACGAATGTCAGTGCTAATTGTGATGGTTATGGCCTAGAGTTCATATCATACTGTCAGACATATATTTTATTTAATTATTTACCTTGCTATGGAAAGACGCAACAGAACGTTTTGACGTCATCGTATGATCGTTGTAACTTGACGTAAGTGTAATAAACATCAGCTGAACATTGACTCCCGGCGGCGTAATCCTCCCGTCATGACCAGCTGACAGTCCCGAAACTGATATAAGCGAGAGTCAGAATGCATATCTCCTGCTATAAACTGGAATTTTTACTGACCCGTGCATGGGTCACTGTTTAAGCTGTGATATGCAATGATATGCAATATGTTTTCAATCGCATGCAAATTGGGTATCAATGGAAAGAACCAATATTTTTCTACTAACCTACACATTTAATCAAATGACAGATGGAGGTTGTATTAACTAACTGTCGCCACTTATTTCTTAAAAAAAAAAAAACAGTTTCCTGACATCTGTTTGAAAATGGCCGCTGCTAAACTTACATGTAACCTGATAAAAAATAGATAGGCCTAGTTCAGAAAGAAATTCGCTCAGGATCTCGCGACCGTTTTCAAACAGATGTCAGGAAGCTGGTTTAATTTCTAGAAATGGTTGGCAATGGTTATATAAATTAGTTTACGACCCCTTGGCGTATAGTGCTTTCTTGATTGTGAGACTGATGAAAAATTCAAAATGGCAAATGGCCATCTTGGATTTTGGCAATGAAAATTTCTTAGTAGGTTCTGCTGGTTCTTAGTTATTATCTTTGGTGGTGGATATATACAAATGGGTTCCGTCCGTCTGTCTGTTACGCATCGTTTCCGTACAATAACGGTTGCAAATATTATCTGATTTTCTGGAAACTTACAAATGTAGTTACCAGGCAAAATGCCTAAAGTGCTCAGCCAAGATCGATCACCACTTTTGGCGGACATTATTTGGCGGAGTTATGGCCCCTTGGTTATCAAAAAATGTTCAATAACCGCAACTAATATGACTTTAATTTCCTTGAAACTTAGTAACAAGATTAAAGGGCCTGGCCAAGTGTAATTGCCAGTTTTGGGGGACATTGTTTTTCAGAGTTATGGCCCCATTGATTAATGTTTCTGTGCAATCATTGCAACATATATTTCTGTGTAAAATGCTTTAGTTTTTGTTCAATTTTCAAGCAATACATCTTGTGTAAACTGCATGAACATTACATGTTTCAACCTAACCTCAAAAGACATTACCTATAGAATTATTACCCCTTTATGAAAGGGGGGAAAGCGGGGGGGGGGGGGGGGTATTAATTCTATGAATTAGTTTGTTCTATTAAATTGCCTTTTCTTAAGAGGAATTCACATACAACTGAAATTAAATACAAATGTACATGTAAGAGAAAAGAAGGGAAAAGATCCAACAATTTCAGAACAAATGAAGATTGTCTATGGTGGGTGCCTAGATCCCTCTGGGATCTCTTGTTGAGTAATAACATAGTTTTTGTTCTAATTTTGTTGTAGGAAAATGATCCCCAACCAGGAAAAGGAATTAGAAAAATCTAACAAGTATCTACGATTAAAAAATGTCCAGGGTAGAAATTTATTGGTGGTGCGAGAAGTGTATCGCCGTGAGACAGTTCCCTGCCAGAGTGCACTGTGTCTGAGTGACTGCCAGACAAACAGCAGTATGTATTCAACACACAACAGTACAAGTATATTATACCTGTAGGTATTAGTATTGTGTCAACCAAAAACAAAAACAAAACCGTACAACAGTATATACCTGTAGGTATATAAAACAACACACAAACAACATAAATTGGAAATGTAAATGTGTCTTACATAAATTCTAACTTGACGTGCATTAATCTTTTTTGCAATTTTGCAAATGTGTTGTTAAAACCCTGTGTATTGTCACCAAACCTTAGTAATTTTTTCATGGGATATGTTTAGGTCCACAATCCTGCATTCTTCCACTGATAAAAACAGATCTTCAAAGTTTTTTGGTCAAAGTTATTAGTGTTGTATACATTGTAGACTTTAGAGTTAGTTGTAGATGGATTTAAAAATTTAAGTATTAATAAAGGTACGTGTGTGTTGTGTTTTAATACAGGTACATGTGTGTTGTGTATTAATACAGGTACATGTGTGTTGTGTATCAATTCAGGTATGTGTGTATTTATTGTTGTAGATGGTTTACTTCCGGCTGATGTAACCCACTACCTTGTACCTGATTGCCAGGTGGCACGTGAATACTTGGAGGTGCTAGAACTACCCCAGCTGACAGGCATTGTGTTCCTACAGACAGTCGCCCATAGTGTATGTAGTTCAATCATATATAAACAGGACAGTCGGTATTGCCGAAAATATCTACCGGTTTCACCCAAACAGTGGGCTTCTTTAGGTCTAAACAAGCCGTTTCTTCTGAGCTTGTTGCAACTGACTTCCAGGCTAGGCAAAGGATATATACTAGCCAGAGAACCAACCAAATCTAAATTTAAGGCTAGACAAGGGATGTACTAGCCAGAGAACCAACAAAACCTCAATTTAAGGCTAGGCAAGGAATATACTAGCCAGAGAACCAACCAAACCTAAATTTAAGGCTAGACAAGGGATGTACTAGCCAGAGAACCAACAAAACCTAAATTTAAGGCTAGGCAAAGGATATACTAGCCAAAGAACCCACCAAACCTAAATTTAAGGCTAAGCAAGGGATATACTAGCCAGAGAACAAACCAAACCTGAATTAAAGGTTCTGTTTTAGAAACTATATTATACATAATATATGTAATCAGTACAATGTATATAGAAATATCCTGAGGAAAAGACAAATCTAAATTACAATTTTAATGAAACGAGCATAGTATGTTCAAAACAAAGAATAGAGACAAAACACCTGAAAGGTGTTAACTTGCAATCTCGTAAAAATTTGGTGATGCGCAGTGTGCAAATTCGAAAATCTTCCCTCATCATAATTGCATTTATTAACTTTTGCGAATTTGCAAAATTGATGAAAAATAAGATGGTAAGAATACTTGGTTTGCAGTACTGTACATATTGGTTATTGATTTGTAAACAGGTACAACATGAAGGTAACAGGCGTCTACACACCAGACTGAAGAATCTCGTGCGGGACAAACGAAAAGCATCCATAATATTCCATAATGAATTCCAGAAGTTTTCCTACTGTGAACGATTACCAGGAGAAAGCTTGGCAGCATGGCAGAGCAGGTAAGTCTTCAGGACTTATATAGTAACATTCTACAATAGTTACCAGCTAATAGAGAAACTTAATGACATTCTACAATAGTTACCAGCTAATAGAGAACCTTAATAACATTCTACAATAGTTACCAGCTAATAGAGAAACTTAATAACATTCTACAATAGTTACCAGCTAATAGAGAAACTTAATAACATTCTACAATAGTTACCAGCTAGTCGAGAAACTTAATAACATTCTACAATAGTTACCAGCTAATAGAGAAACTTTAAAACATTCTACAATAGTTACCAGCTAATAGAGAAACTTAATAACATTCTACAATAGTTACCAGCTAATAGAGAACCTTAATAACATTCTACAATAGTTACCAGCTAATAGAGAACCTTAATAACATTCTACAATAGTTACCAGCTAATAGAGAACCTTAATAACATTCTACAATAGTTACCAGCTAGTCGAGAAACTTAATAACATTCTACAATAGTTACCAGCTAGTTGAGAAACTTAATAACATTCTACAATAGTTACCAGCTAATAGAGAACCTTAATAACATTCTACAATAGTTACCAGCTAATAGAGAACCTTAATGACGTAACCTTTATAATGTACAGTAAATTGTAAGTTGTTGATTTGTCAATGGAGAATTCTATGTATAAGAAAATATTACACTTTACATATCTAAGCCATACATTTCCATCTATCTCTACTAGAAGTACTAGAGAGAAGACCCTCCTCAAGCTTCCCTCGGTCCAGGAAGGATATGTTATAGAGTGCTACTCTCTCGTGTTGTGTAGATAGAGCTGGGTTGTTAGATCATGTAATAGAAGAGGGAAAATGTGGTTTGGCCATGCGTTTTTCCTCTCCTGTTACAAAAAAACATGTTATATTTCAAGCAAGAATGTTTTAGCAAATGTTGTTACAGTCCTATAACACACACTGCTATTGATGAAGGGTTTCATGTACCCAAGTTTGTCAGCAATAGCAATGTGTGTTAAGGACATCATTCGCTAAATGGTTCATTTCTTATATTTACGTTATGATAAAATTATTGTGCTTTATTCAATTACATTGTATGTGTATGTGAGAAGTATGTGAGAAGTATGCCTATGATTTCTCAATGACCTATATAATGTTTTCCTTTAAAATTTATAACATAGTTATTTTATTGGTCCCTAACTGCAATATTATGCTATAAACATGTTTTAATATCTGTATCAACCTTTTTCTGCTCAAGGAGTACCTTCACAGCGGCAGATTGGTTCTACAATCATCTAGCTGGCCAGATACCTATTGTAATGGTGACTCAGGACAAACAGGTATATAATGGTGACTCAGGACAAACTGGTATATAATGGTGACCCAGGACAAACAGGTATATAATGGTGACTCAGGACAAACAGGTATATAATGGTGACTCAGGACAGACAAAGGTATAATGGTGACTCAGTACAAACTGGTATATAATGGTGACTCAGGACAAACAGGTATATAATGGTGACTCAGGACAAACAGGTATATAATGGTGACTCAGGATGAACAGGTATATAATGGTGACTCAGGACAAATAGGTATATACTGGTGACTCAGGACAAACAGGTATATAATGGTGACTCAGGACAAACAGGTATATAATGGTGACTCAGGATGAACAGGTATATAATGTTGACCCGGGACAATCATGTATCTATTGTAATGGTGACTCGGGACAAACAGGTTAGCTTTTAAGTCTTTTACTCATCAACGGAAATAATATTTGGCCTGTAGGTACCTAGGGTTGAATGCTTCAATATTTCTTCATATCAATTACATTGACCTACTTTCAAGTTCACATGAGTAAAATATGTGAAAACATTTAACAATCTATTCCTAAATAGCCAAAAGTTCCAGGGCAATGTTATTTGTCAGTAGGTACCTAGGGTTAAGTGCTACAAAGTTACCTCATATGAATGACCTTGGCCTATGTTCAAGGTCATAGGGGGTCAAATGTCTGAAAATCTTGATCAATAACCAAGAGGCTTAGGGTACCTATATTGGCCAGTAGCATGCTGGGATAAAGGGCTACCAAATTAATGTCCTTGGCTTACTTTCAAGATCACAGGGTTCAAAAGCCTTAAAATCTTCAAGAAACTTCTTGTCAAAGAAAAAAGCCTGGGATATTAATATTTTGTCTGTAGTATGCTGGGATGTAGGGTTACCAAGTTTGGTTCAAATGAATGATCTTGACCCACATAAAAATTCATCAAGCAACATTTTCTCAATAGCCAAAAGGTCTGTGTTACTGATATTTAGCAAGTAGCATGCTATGATGAAGGGCTACCAAGTTTGTTCAAATAAATGACCTTGACCAATTTTCAAGGTCACAGGGGTCAAATGTCTTTTAACTCTTTCAAATGAATTCTTAATAACTCAAGGTTCAAGGGTTCTGATGTTTGGCTGGTAACATACAGGGATGAAGGGCTACTAAGTTAGTTCAAATGAATAACCTTGACCAACTTACAAGACCGAATTTAACAATACCAGTCCATAATTTTGTTATAAATATTGAAAGCTTTCAGTAAACCTGAGGTAAAATTCAGTTATAATCAGACAGACAGGACCTGTGGAACAGTACACCATGGGTTTCTCTGATAAACAGGTATGGGTATCAATGCAATAAAAATATTTTCTTCAATATACCGGTATTGTATTGTATTGTGGTTTCTTTCCAAATCCTCGTTATGGGTTTTCCTATAGAGTTGTGATGCCTATCCTGTAAAGTCAAACCACTTGTTTCTATCAAGTACGTTTAAATTGTCTTTAATTGTTTAAAAACATGTGATCCCATCTGGAATAGGTAACACGTGTCTCTGGTCCAATATATAAGTTCTCTGTAGACAGGTTGGATGTACAGGTGAAGGTGTGGTGATAATTTACAGGTGATTGCCGAGTATGGGAATCGCCAGGTGAATGTGTTTGTACTGACACTAGAAGAGTACCTGGATACCTTCTGGAAGATGATCTTACCCAGTATAACAGAGCTGGTCTACTCCATCACTGCTTCCCTAGAAACAAGGACAAAGGGTAAGTAACATTACTGTTGTTATATATAGAGGATCTTACCCAGTATAACAGAGCTGGTCTACTCCATCACTGCTTCCGTAGAAACAAGGACAAAGGGTAAGTAACAGTACTGTTGTTATATATAGAGGATCTTACCCAGTATAACAGAGCTGGTCTACTCCATCACTGCTTCCCTAAATACGAGGACAAAGGGTAAGTAACAGTACTGTTGTTATATATAGAGGATCTTACCCAGTATAACAGAGCTGGTCTACTCCATCACTGCTTCCCTAGAGACAAGGACAAAGGGTAAGTAACAGTACTGTTGTCATATATAGAGGATCTTACCCAGTATAACAGAACTGGTCTACTCCATCACTGCTTCCCTAGAGACGAGGACAAAGGGTAAGTAACATTACTGTTGTCATATATAGAGGATCTTACCCAGTATAACAGAGCTGGTCTACTCCATCACTGTTTCCCTAGAAACAAAGACAAGGGTAAGTAAAAGTAGTGTTGTCATATATAGAGGATCTTACCCAGTATACCAGAGCTGGTCTACTCCATCACTGCTTCCCTAGAGATGAGGACAAAGGGTAAGTAACATTACTGTTGTCATATATAGAGGATCTTACCCAGTATAACAGAGCTGGTCTACTCCATCACTGCTTCCCTAGAAACAAGGACAAAGCGTAAGTAACATTACTGTTGTTATATATAGAGGATCTTACCCAGTATAACAGAGCTGGTCTACTCCATCACTGCTTCCCTAGAAACGAGGACAAAGGGTAAGTAACATTACTGTTGTTATATATAGAGGATCTTACCCAGTATAACAGAGCTGGTCTACTCCATCACTGCTTCCCTAGAGACGAGGACAAAGGGTAAGTAGCAGTACTGTTGTCATATATAGAGGATCTTACCCAGTATAACAGAGCTGGTCTACTGCATCACTGCTTCACTAGAGACGAGGACAAAGGGTAAGTAACAGTACTGTTGTTATATATAGAGGATCTTACCCAGTTTAACAGAGCTGGTCTACTCCATCTCTGCTTCCCTAGAGACGAGGACAAAGGGTAAGTAACAGTACTGTTGTTATATATAGAGGATCTTACCCAGTATAACAGAACTGGTCTACTCAATCACTGCTTCCCTAGAAACGAGGACAAAGGGTAAGTAACATTACTGTTGTTATATATAGAGGATCTTACCCAGTATAACAGAGCTGGTCTACTCCATCACTGCTTCCCTAGAAACGAGGACAAAGGGTAAGTAACAGTACTGTGAACTGTTGTCATATAATGCAACACAACACTGTGAACTGTTGTGGTATTATGCAACACAACACTGTGAACTGTTGTGGTATTGTATAACACAACACTGTCAAATGCTGTTGTATTATGTAACACTGTAACTGTTTTGGTATTATGTAACACAACGTTATGTAACACAACATTGTGAACTGTTGTGGTATAATGTAACACTGTAACTGCTGTGGTGTTATGAAACACAACACTGTAACTGTTGTGGTTTTATGTAACACTGTAACTGTTGTGGTTTTATGTAACACTGTAACTGTTGTGGTATATGACGATTTGTGGGTTACAGGTAAGGACTATGTGGGATACTTACCATCTGATGTTATTGAGGCTGGATTAAAGATGGCACGTTACACTCAGGGCTTTCTCAATGTCAACAAAAGTAATGCATCACAGGAAGCATTTGTTCGACGTAAGAGGTAAGCTTACATCAATGATATCAAAACTATTCTTATAGCGGAAACCTTAGTCTGTAATTAATAGTACAGTCAAACCTGTCATATTGACCTTCGAAGGGAGGCAAAGAAAAAGGTCACATTAGACAAGTGGTCTTATTATACAGTTTAAATGAAAACATCTTGAAGACCTGACCAAAGGTCCGGTGAGCTTATGCCATGACGCGGCGTCCGTCGTCTGTCAACATTTGCTCAAAATCACTACAGGTTAAAAAGTCCTGATTGGATTTTGACCAAATTTGGTCAGAAAAATCCTTGAGAGAAGAAGAACAGATTTTGCATAAATAGTGACTCTAACCCTCAAGGGGCCAGAGGGGTGGGACTCAATAGGGGTAATTCCATTAAATGGCTACTTGTCATAAAGTTATGAATGAATTTTGACCAAATTTGGTCAGAAACATCCTTGGAGATAGGGGAACAAATTTTGCATAAATGGCAAGTCTAACCCTTAAGGGGCCAAGAGGGTGAGGGCCCAATAGGGGAAATAGAGTTAATTCCTTTAAATTGCTACTGGTTTTTTGAAGAGATTTTGTGAGTCTCGCGACAAAATTGTTCCAGAAATTTGCTTAGAAAAATCATTTTCAGTATTTGGAACACAGAAATGATGGTTGTTGGTCGCATCATACAATTTCAGTCAATTATATAGTGAATTTCACTACAGAGGGTCAGGGCCCAATAGGGGAAATAGAGTTAATTCCTTTAAATCGTTTTTTGAAGAGATTTCGTGAGTCTCGTGAGAAATTCGTTCCAGAAATTTGCTTAGAAAAATCATTTTCAGTATTTGGAACACAGAAATGATGGTTGTTGGTCGCATCATACAATTTCAGTCAATTATATAGTGAATTTCACTACAGGTGGTCGTTAGGACAGGTGGTCGTTGGGAGTGGTAGTTGTTAAGACAGGTGGTCGTGAGGACAGGTGGTCGTTAGGACTGGTGGTCGTTAGGACAGGTGGTCGTTAGGACAGGTGGTCGTTAGGACAGGTTTGACTGTACACTGTTTCTGTGTACCTGAACTGTTGTTACCTTTTTGTTGATGTTGATGTGTTGATTGGCTTGTTACAGACAGGATCAACATGATGACAGAGAGTCAGATATTCTTATCCGTGGCATGTCCAGCAGGAACCGAGCTGTCCACGGGGACCTGGTGGTAGTGGAACTACTACCACGGTCACAGTGGCATGGCCGGTCCAATGTCATCAGGGAAGAAGGTTCAGGTGAGTACATCAGAGTGAAGACATCAAGAACATGAAGATAATGTTGTAGAGTTACCTCCCTTGGTTCTGGTGAAAACCTGCTTTTCAGGTACATTAAAAGGTACCTTTTCTTGTTTGATCACCTGGCCCGAAGGATAATGTGAGTTAATGTGATGGTGGGCGACTGATGTCTGTCTACAGTATCTTACCTCCATTAACAGTTTCTTTAAACAACTTCTAAAATATCTTAAAGTCTAGAGACCTGATATTTGGCTGTATATTTCATTGACCTTTACCAACTTTCAAGGTCACAAGGATCAAACATTTGAAACTTTAAGAAATTGTATTCTATCCCCCGCAACAAAGTTAGGGAGGAATAATGGAATCAGGTTGTTTGTCTGTCTGTCTGTAGACAACGATGTACCGACCACTTCTCCAAAACAACTGACGGAATTTCAAGGAAACTTGGTGACAATAATCCTTATACATTGTAGAGGTTTGTAGTCTATATCACATTTAAAAAATTGTGGTTGCCATGGTAACCAGGTCACTATACTTCTTTTTTGGTGGGAAATTTTGTCCAGACAACTACTCATAAACCTGTGAACCGATTCAAGTGAAACTACACAGGAATTTTAGGGACCATGTGTAAAGGTGCATGCATGGTATTTTTCTGCAGAAACCTTGATTGCCATGGTAACCAGGTCAAAAAACCCAAATCTTGTCGGACACTAATTTCTATGCACAACTCTTATCTAAACCTATAAACCAATTTCAATGGAACTACACATGATATTCGGGACCATGTGTAGATGCAGATGCCAATTATTTTATGCAGACCTTTGGTTGCTAGGTCATTATAAACAGGTTTTTGTTGGAAAACTTGGACTAGAAAAATGTTCCTTAACCTGTGAATCAATATCAGTGAAACTACACAGGGATATTAGGGATGATGTGTATAGATGTACATAATGTATCTGCAGATAAAAATTAGTTTTTATCAACATTGCATTATAATCGCTTTTTTCCAAAGGTGGTTGGGGTGAGGGGGGTATTAGTTAGCCATTGGCTTACAGTTCTAGTTATATAAAGTTTTATTTAGTCAGGAACATGCTTAAGCCATTGAGGCTTAATATTTGACATTTGCTTAATTTCAATGAGAATATTTTCCGATGATTGCACAAATATCCAGGTGAGTGATGCAAGCTCTCTGGGCCGCTTTTTAAATTTGCGAATCATTTTATAAACTTAAACTACAGATACCAAGGACAAAGGGGAGAATGACTGTGGAGAAGCTGCGTCAGTGATGCCTACAGGGCGAGTCGTGGCCATCTCACAGCGGGGGTGGAGAAAATATGTGGCCACCTTCTCACAAGACGAGGTAGGCAGTGCTTTCATCAGGGAAGGAGTTTTGTTCCTGTAAACAAAGCAATACAGTTAGAGGATCTTATGTGTATAACTAAATGAACAATCAATGTAATACAGAGTTTATGAAAGGATGTGTGCAACAATATTCAAATATAATATATGAAAGTGCATTCGAATCTCATTTAAATGTTTAAGATGTTTATATTTTCTGGAAAATAATTCTACATTCAGATAATATGAAATTGTCCTGTTTGTCGTCTAATGTTGTACCGCAGTGACACCAAGCTGGAGTTACCGAGTACGCTGTTCACGTGATCACATGAAATCATAATAGCAAGAGTTTCCCAAAGTTATGCTAGTGTGTATACGTACTTGACCTTGGTGTACTTTGATATCTAATCAGTAATGAAAAATTCCATAACATATACTAAAAGTAGGAGGTGAGTTTGATAGTGGCAGCTATGTTAAGAGGAAGGGCTACCAAGTTTATTCAAATAAATGACCTTGGCCTACTTTCAAGGTCACATTTGTGTTATATTAAAATCCTTCAATGCATTCTTTTTGTCTTAGACATTGATATTTTACCAGTATCTGTATTGTTCCCTTTTAAGACTAAAAGTGAGCATTTCAGACCCATTGGGCCTCTTGTTCGTTTTGTAAAAGTATAAAGGAAGTGACACTTTCAGGTATGAAATTACCAAATCTCATTTACGAAATTGTTCACCTTCCTGTAAATAAATGTAAACTTTATTCATTTCACAACAATTTTGAAAAGAAGTTATGTTAACTCATAGAAGTCCATTTTGTTCGTCGGATTATACTGCACTGGTTTCTCATTGTGGAATGAAACAGGAGTACCCGGAGAAAACCCATGTGGTCAGACAGGTGACCCCCCATACCTTTTCACATCTCATCGGGGAATAAAGCCCACCACCTTGATGAATGGCAAGTGCGTTATCCACTGTGCCAACAGACCATTGTTAGTAAGAGTCTGTTAACATTGTAAAAATAAATACTTTGACTGATTGAGTTCAGTGCAAGTACAGCAGCTTACGGTAAAAACAGTAAATAATCTTGTGTGTGCCTACAGGAGACAGGTTTGAAGGGAGGTAAGGTCCTTGTCATTCCCTGGGACTACCGCATCCCTAAGATACGCATCAGCACACGCCAGGTGGAGTCGCTGAGGCACCACCGCATCGTAGTGAGGATCGACTCCTGGGACCTGGACTCCCAGTACCCTAACGGCCACTTTGTCCGAGCCCTCGGGATAATTGGGGAGCTGGAAACAGAGGTGGCAGCTATACTCATAGAGAACAGCATACAGATGTCAACATTCTCTGATGCTCAGGTATGATATATACTCATAGAGAACAGCATACAGATGTCAACATTCTCTGATGCTCAGGTATGATATATACTCATAGAGAACAGCATACAGATGTCAACATTCTCTGATGCTCAGGTATGATATAGAACAGCATACAGATGTCAACATTCTCTGATGCTCAGGTATGATATACACTCATTGCTCTTCTGTCAGGCCACCATCACATGTTTCACAGGAACAATTATTTCAGTGGAAAACAACTAGTTAGCGCACCGGGTCCAAAGGACCAAGGTGAGCTTATGCCATACCCCTAGTGTCCGTCCATCAACAATTGACTGATTGGAATTTATTTGAAATTGGTAGGAAGCATCCCTATGTGGCTGAGATACATATTTATACAAATGATGAGGCTGACCACCCAGGAGCCTGAGGGGCAGTGCCAAAGGTGGTCCATTTGGCAATATTTATATTAACAACTTCTCTAGATCTAGGCAATGTACAACATTTATATTTTAGTGGTAGCTTCACTAAAGGTGGCTGGGATTCAGATTTATACAAATGATGGGGCTGACTCCCAATGGGCCTGAGGGGCAAGGCCAAAAGGGATTTTTTTGGCAATATTGATATTTACGACTTCTGCTCTATATATCTAAGGTATTTATAACAATCATATTTCAGTGGTAGTATCCCTAGGTGGCTGGGATTAAAATTAATACAAATGATGAGCCCCCCCCCCCATGGTAAAAAACTGGCATTTCAGCTCTATTTATATAAACCAATTTCAACTAAAATCCTTTAAATCTTCTTTTGAATCAGAAAGCTATGTGTTAATTGATAGCGTAACTGCATTGCAATGTAATTTTGTGTCAAATTCCACACTGGAAAAGTGGGTGTAATTTAACTTACACATGACAATGTACTGTTGTGGCAGATCCCACACTGGAAAAAGGGGTGTAATTTAAACTTATAGATGAGTTTTTATCGTATTAGCTCAAATTCAGGCCAGTGATACAGGCCCTCTGGGCCTTTTGTTAGTTCTTGTAATCCTCATTGTAAGGTTTACATTGCTAGCAATGTTTACTAATTTACTGTAGATGAAGGAGTTACCCGTGGATACGGAGGAGGAGCCCTGGAAAGTGGAGGAGGAAGAGTTACAAAGACGAAGGGATCTACGGGACTCTCATCTTGTGTTCAGCATAGACCCTAAAGGATGTGAAGATGTGGATGATACACTGTCTGTCAGGTATGGTTACCCTGTACCAGTCCTCTACTGAAACTTCAATACTTGTGCATACCTATTTTGATAGTTGGCTATTCAAATCAGCTTGCGTCCATGGTCCGTCGTCTGTCTGTCGTCCATCCGGGCTGGTGTTTATTTAAGTGGGGCAGACACCAGGTTCTCGCTGCAGGCTGGTGGATTTTTCCCTAGGTACTCCTGCTTTTCTTCAATGCTAAAACCTTGCATGTTCTAAAATGACTGTTAATTTTAGCTGTTTTAATAGATCGTAAAACGCAACCCATTTATAAACCAACATGTCTTACTGATTGTAGAACCCTAGATAATGGTAATACGGAGCTTGGAGTCCATATCGCTGATGTCACCCACTTCGTCAGACCAGGCACACTGACTGACCAAGAGGGTAAAAGTCGGTCGACAACCGTGTACCTGTCCGATCGCCGATATGACATGTTACCTGGGATACTCAGTGCCAACCTTTGCTCATTAATAAGCGGAGTTGACAGGTAAATCATGTGACTTGTTACTTAGTTTTAACTTGGTGGATTAGCATATATCAAGGTGTGACTTAATGGGTTAATTAACCAGAACATCAGTCATTTAGGAGTGTGACTACATCCACCAGGTAATATTATAGTTGATGTTGTTGGGGTTCAAAGATATTTGAAATTATTAAGATTAGGTTTAATTTAAAACCAGTAGAGTAATCCTACCACGGTATTGTCCCAGTACAACGTATCGTGTCTTGTTTTGTTACTCCAATTCAAATGTGAACTCATTTCTTGTTGACCAGATATGCCGTTAGTGTCATATGGGAACTTGATTCCTCCTACAGGCCGGTGAATGTGTGGTATGGAAAGACCATCATACGCTCATCATACAAATTATTCTACGAGGTAAGTATTCTGTAATTTACTATACATGTTTCTTTGAAGTTTCATCTTAATAATCAAGTTTGACAAACCAGGAGACATCATGTAGTCATTAATGCAATCTGATTTCTACAATAGCTATTTAGGCAGGAGTTTATACAGAACTAGGACCAATAAAGGGCCTTATATAATACAGTAAATCTTCTATTGATCAAATTGTCCATCTGTTTGTTCATTGAAGTTTGTCAGCACTCTAGCAACTTGAATGACTTCTTCTGATTAACCAAAAGGCCTAGATGCATGAAAAAAAAGTTTATGTAAAGAAATAACCTTGATATATATTCAAGGTCACAGGGGTCAGATCTGTTTAAACCATACAACAACTTCTCCTGATTAACAAAAAGGCCTAGAAGCATGATATTGGGTTAAAATTCCTTGGATAAAGCCTTACAAAGTTTGAAAAAAGAAATTACCTTGACCCATATTCAAGGTCACAGGGTTCAGATCTGTTAGAACATTTTAACAACTTCTTCTGAAATACCAAAGGCCTAAAGGCATGATATTTGGCTGGTAGCTTCCTTTGATGAAGAAAATGTTCTTCTGAATGTCTTGCACTGCTAGATTTTTAGACGACTTTTGGATTACAGGTAAGATATTGATACCAGGTGAGCAATGTAGGCCCATTGGGCCTCTTGTTTAATGAATCATTTCATCTGAATAGCTTGTGGGGGCCGGTAGGGGACATGTATTGCTTCAGCTTGTTAAGTTATCATAATTAAATCTTCTTACAAATGTATTTCTTTTAACTTTGACTTCACTTAGTATTCATAGTTACTTGAATGTAATGCAAATTTCATTTATTTCAATTACTGCATTATCTGTTGTAATATTATAATTATCATCAATTTAAGATGATGATAAAAAGTAGATTTTAGACATTTTTATTTTGGCAAAAACAAATTTAGATCTAGGGCTTGCCGTGTCATTATTATTTAAAGGTCATATTCTAGACAAAAATAAAAAAGGACAGAATCAAACTATCAACAAAGATGATAAAGTAATGGTGCTCCAACACCTCCATGTAAATAGATTCAGTCTTAAGTAATGTCAGTACTGAGTAGAATTATTTCACAAGATGAAATATCTGTTTGTCCATAGGCACTATCTGTAAAATGATAATTTAGGAAAAAAAAACTCAACATTGACAATGAACATTCAGGTGCATGAAGTAATGGTAAAAACAAATCAATGGTTTAAAACAAAAATTCTACTGAGTAAAATCTTCAGGACATCAAGCACTTCATGTCTTCCAGACATATTTCTAGTTCCTTTGTGTACGATTTGATTTCCTGGGTATGTTTTGTAGATAGCTCAGGCCATGTCTGATGGAATGTCAACACAGGAGGTGGTAGACAATGTACCAGAACTGCAGAGTCTTCCAAAGAACGACATCAACATAAAGTAAAGGCTTTAATTTTCTATACACATCCGTCTTACACACTTAACACATCCGTCTTACACACTTAACACATCAGTCTTACACACTTAACACATCAGTCTTACATACTATACACATCAGTTTTACACACTTAACACATGAGTCTTACACACTATACACATCAGTCTTACACACTATACACATCAGTCTTACACACCATACACATCAGTCTTATACACTATACACATCAGTCTTACACACTATACACATCAGTCTTACACAATATACACATCAGTCTTACACACTATACACATCAGTCATACACGCTATACACATCAGTCTTACACACTATACACATCAGTCTTACACACTATACACATCAGTCTTACACACTATACACATCAGTCTTACACGCTATACACATCAGTCTTACACACTATACACATCAGTCTTACACGCTACACATCAGTCTTACACACTATACATCAGTCTTACTCACTACACATCAGTCTTACACATCAGTCTTACACATCAGTCTTACACACTACACATCAGTCTTACACACTACACATCAGTCTTACACACTACACATCAGTCTTACACATCAGTCTTACACACTATACACATCCGTCTTACACACTATACTACACATCAGTCTTACACATCAGTCTTACACACTATACACATCAGTCTTACACACTATACACATCAGTCTTACACATCAGTCTTACACACTATACACATCAGTCTTACACGCTATACACATCAGTCTTACACATCAGTCTTACACACTACACATCAGTCTTACACACTAAACACATCAGTCTTACACACTATACACATTAGTCTTACACATCAGTCTTACACACTATACAAATCAGTCTTACACACTACACATCAGTCTTACACACTAAACACATCAGTCTTACACACTATACACATCAGTCTTACACATCAGTCTTACACACTATACACATCAGTCTTACACACTATACACATAAGTCTTACACATCAGTCTTACACATCAGTCTTACACACTATACACATCAGTCTTACACACTATACACATCAGTCTTACACACTAAACACATCAGTCTTACACACTAAACACATCAGTCTTACACATCAGTTTTACACATCAGTCTTACACACTATACACATCAGTCTTACACATTATACACATCAGTCTTACACACTATACACATCAGTCTTACACACTATACACATCAGTCTTACACACTATACACATCAGTCTTACACACTATACACATCAGTCTTACACATCAGTCTTACACACTATACACATCAGTCTTACACATCAGTCTTACCCATCAGTCTTACCCATCAGTCTTACCTATCAGTCTTACACACTATACACATCAGTCTTACACATCAGTCTTACACATCAGTCTTACACACTATACACATCAGTCTTACACATCAGTCTTACACATCAGTCTTACACATCAGTCTTACACATCAGTCTTACACATCAGTCTTACACACTATACATCAGTCTTACACATCAGTCTTACACACTATACATTAGTCTTACACATTAGTGTTACACACTATACACATCAGTCTTACACATCAGTCTTACACACTATACACATCAGTCTTACACATCAGTCTTACACACTGTACACATCAGTCTTACACACTGTACACATCAGTCTTACACAATATACACATCAGTCTTACACATCAGTCTTACACATCAGTCTTACACACTTCACATCAGTCTTACACATCAGTCTTACACACTATACACATCAGTCTTACACATCAGTCTTACACATCAGTCTTACACATCAGTCTTACACATCAGTCTTACACATCAGTCTTACACACTATACACATCAGTCTTACACATCAGTCTTACATATCAGTCTTACACATCAGTCTTACACATCAGTCTTACACACTATACACATCAGTCTTACACATCAGTCTTACACATCAGTCTTACACATCAGTCTTACACACTATACACATCAGTCTTACACACTATACACATCAGTCTTACACATCAGTCTTACACATCAGTCTTACACACTATACACATCAGTCTTACACACTATACACGTCAGTCTTACATACTATACACATCAGTCTTACACATCAGTCTTACACATCAGTCTTACACACTATACACATCAGTCTTACACACTATACACATCAGTCTTACACATCAGTCTTACACATCAGTCTTACACATCAGTCTTACACACTGTACACATCAGTCTTACACACTATACACATCAGTCTTACACACTATACACATCAGTCTTACACATCAGTCTTACACATCAGTCTTACACATCAGTCTTACACACTATACACATCAGTCTTACACACTATACACATCAGTCTTACACACTATACACATCAGTCTTACACATCAGTCTTACACACTACACATCAGTCTTACACACTATACACATCAGTCTTACACATCAGTCTTACACACTATACACATCAGTCTTACACATCAGTCTTACACACTATACACATCAGTCTTACACATCAGTCTTACACACTATACACATCAGTCTTACACATCAGTCTTACACATCAGTCTTACACATCAGTCTTACACACTATACACATCAGTCTTACACATCAGTCTGTGTAGTCTGTTTGGGTGAGATCCTATAGGATGATGTTGTGACATTATTTGCAGAGTGAAGGAGTTACGAGCCGCTGTCTGCCGTCTGATGGCTGTTGCCCGGCACCTCAAGGCCAGGCGTGTGAGAGGTGGAGCACTACAGCTGGAGAGCACAGAGGTTCAGATACAACTGACAGAGACTAAAAGTGTGGAAGACCTCACACCCAAAGAGGTAAACATAGAAAATGTCTGTGGTTATCTCCATGTTACAGGCTGTAAACATAGAATATGTCTGTGGTTATCTCCATGTTACAGGCTGTAAACATAGAATATGTCTGTGGTTATCTCCATGCTACAGGCTGTAAACATAGAATATGTCTGTGGTTATCTCCATGTTACAGGCTGTAAACATAGAATATGTCTGTGGTTATCTCCATGCTACAGGCTGTAAACATAGAATACGTCTGTGGTTATCTCCATGCTACAGGCTGTAAACATAGAATATGTCTGTGGTTATCTCCATGCTACAGGCTGTAAACATAGAATATGTCTGTGGTTATCTCCATGCTACAGGCTGTAAACATAGAATATGTCTGTGGTTATCTCCATGCTACAGGCTGTAAACATAGAATATGTCTGTGGTTATCTCCATGCTACAGGCTGTAAACATAGAATATGTCTGTGGTTATCTCCATGTTACTGGCTATTTTTTACATATATTGGAATAATCAAAGCCCAAATCTTTTAAGATATTAATTAAAATGTCTCAAAACATTCTAGAATCATCTTCTCACTAACCGAAAGGCTTGAAGTACTGATATTTGGCATGTAGCATGCTTGGATCAAGGGTTGTTGCCAACACTGGGTACCTTAAAGACAGTCAAGACTCAACAAACATGGGACAAATCACCCAATCAAATCACCCCATCAAATCACCCCATTGAATCACCCCATCAAATCACTCCATCAAATTACCTCATCAAATCAACCCATCAAATCACCCCATCAAAACACCCCATCAAAACACCCCATCAAATCACCCCATCAAGTCACCCCATCAAAACACCCCATCAAGTCACCCCATCAAAACACTCCATCAAGTCATCCCATCAAACTACCCCATCAAGTCACCCCATCAAAACACCCCATCAAGTCACCCCATCAAAACACTCCATCAAGTCACCCAATCAAATCACCCCTATCAAATCACCCCATCAAGTCACCCCATCAAATCACCCCATCAAGTCACCCCATCAAAACACCCCATCAAGTCACCCCATCAAAACACTCCATCAAGTCATCCCATCAAACTACCCCATCAAATCACCCCATCAAGTCACCCCATCAAATCACCCCATCAAGTCACCCCATCAAAACACCCCATCAAGTCACCCCATCAAAACACTCCATCAAGTCATCCCATCAAGTCATCCCATCAAGTCACCCCATCAAATCACCCAATCAAGTCATCGCATCAAGTCATCCCATCAAGTCATCCCATCAAGTCACCCCATCAAATCACCCAATCAAGTCATCCCATCAAGTCATCCCATCAAGTCATCCCATCAAGTCACCCCATCAAATCACCCAATCAAGTCATCCCATCAAGTCATCCCATTAAGTCATCCCATCATTTTCCGTCTTCTGTTACTTATTCCAATACGCTACGTTAAGAAGTGTCAACAGCAGCAGGTAAGATGTCAAACACTATGAAACATGAACCAGTGGAGTTTCAGACACCATTTGTTGTTATTATATTCACATAATTATACATGATATACCTGTAGGCAAAAGACACATATTATGTATTGTGAGAAGGCACACATTTCATGCATCTTTGTGGACAACATATACATGTTTTATAATTTTCAGCATCTGGAAGTCCATGAAACGATAGCTGAATGCATGATTTTCGCAAACCACTGGGTAGCAAAGAAAATTGCAGAAGCGTTTCCAAACTCTGCTTTGGTAAGCATTACAAATTAATTAAAGCTTAATGGAAGTCTTTCCACAGATTCGTGTGAACTGTATTTTAGCCTTCCATCAACAGACCGACCACAGACGCGGAGCAATTTGAATAGCCTACCATCATCAGATGGTGGACTACTCTGCCCTGCGTCCATGGTCCGGTGTCTGTCCATAAAATTCTTGTTTGCTCACCATCATCAGTTGGTGTACTATTCAAATCGCCCTGTGTCCATGGTCCGTTCATCCTTAAGCAATTCTTGTTATCGCTATTTCTTGAGAAGTACTGATTGGATCTTTCTCAAATTACATATGTAGGTTCCCCTTGGTCCCTAGTTGTGCCCTTTAAATTTTGAATCTGAACAGAAAAACAAAATGGCTGAAAGGTGGCCATCTTGGATTTTGCCATTGAAAATTTGTTACCATTATATCTTGAGAAGTACTGAATTGATCTTTCCCAAATATTTATATGCAGGTTCCCCTTGGTCCTTAGTTAAGCTCTTTTGATTTTGAGGCTGATCAGGAAAAAATGGCTAACAAGACTGCCATCTTGGATTTTGGCATTGAAAGTTTGTTATCACTATTCCTTGAAAAGTATTGAATTCATCTTTCTCAAATCTCATATGTAGGATCCTCTTTGTCCTTAAAGTTATGCTATTTTATTTTTATGGACTGATCAGAAATTGCTCGCAAGCTACCATCTTTTGATTAATAAATGATAATGCCTTTTTCGTAAGAGGAACTAAAATTAGATACATGTAAGAGAGAAGGGAAAAGATAAAACTTTTCAAGAACAAATGAAGATTGTCTGAGGTGGGTGCCAAGATCCCTCTCAAGATCCCTCTGGGATCTGTTTCATGACAATAAGTTCTTCATGGCCATGAATCTCAAATGATTCATGATCATGAATTTTAATATTACGAGAAATCTTCCTCATTAAATTTTTCAGTGACTGAAATAGGTAAGAATCATGGCCATTAAATAAATTTTCATTGTAAATTCATTGATACTCTTGAACATATAACATTTTTTTCAAAGCATGATGAAAAGTATTTAAACAAGAATTCATGGCATGTTTTCATGGTTTCATGGCATTTTCATGGCAATTTCATGTTTTATTTATGAAATGTCCTTCCACTATACAATTAAATGTGTGTATTTGTTAGTATATAGGAGTCCATTCTTTTCTTGTCCAGTATTATAATGACTTTAATGAAGTAATCTTAAATTTACATGTAGTTGCGGCATCACCCTTTACCTAAAAAGGAGAAATTTGAAAACCTGCTCATCTGTGCTGGTGCAAGGAGCTATAGCGTGCATACAGATTCTAGTAAAGAGTTGGCCGAGTCGCTCGACAGGTGTGACGACCCAAGTGATCCTGTCATTAACAAGGTAAGCATGCAATTCACAGGTGTCACCATCCAAACTTTTCTGTCATCATCAATGTATGTCTACATTATATAATGGGTGACCACAAGGTGAACACACACTGTTGGTGTTAATCAGTTGAGATTTAAGGTAAAAGGTTACCATCTACAAGTTTTGGAACCCCTTGAATATTTGTACTATACCTTGACACTATCAGGTGCAACACCCGATAAAATTTCAGTTGTCCTCTGTCAAGGTTAAAGGTCAAAGGTCACTGCTGGCCACATACTGGGAATAAAAAGCCTGTACAAGATATGTCAGGAACCTCTTTTTTCGTCAAGGTTAAATGATTTTAATAAGTAAAATACCCTGGGTCATGATATTGAGCTACCAGGTCACAATGATTCAATTGTGTTAAAATCTTCAAATGAATGCTTCTCAAAAACCAAAAGGCCCAGGGTACTAATACTTGTCCTTTAGCATGCTTGGATTATTGACTACGAAGTTCATGCAATTAAATGACCTTGACCTGCTTTTAAGGTAGTAAGGGTTAAATGTCTTAAAATCTTTAAAACAACTTCTGCTAAATAGGCAAAAGGCCTAGGGTACTGATATTGGGCCAGTAGCATTCTGAGAGGAAGAGTTACATTGTCTGTTTAAAAATGCATAACCTTGACACACTTTCAAGGTCATATCTCATTAAATCTTCAAACAACTTCTCTTCAATAACCAAAAAGTCCTTGATGTCACTGTTTACCTGAGTTGGTCAGTTGTACCACCTTGATGTCACTGTTTACCTGAGTTGGTCAGTTGTACCACCTTGATGTCACTGTTTACCCTAGTCGGTCAGTTGTACCACCTTGATGTCACTGTTTACCTGAGTTGGTCAGTTGTATCACCTTAATGTCACTGTTTACTTGAGTCTGTCAGTTGTACCACCTTGATGTCACTGTTTACCTGAGTTGGTCAGTTGTACCACCTTGATGTCACTGTTTACAGGAGTCGGTCAGTTGTATCACCTTGATGTCACTGTTTACACGAGTCGGTCAGTTGTACTACCTTGATGTCACTGTTTACTTGAGTCTGTCAGTTGTACTACCTTGATGTCACTGTTTACTTGAGTCGGTCAGTTGTACCACCTTGATGTCACTGTTTACTTAAGTCGGTCAGTTGTACCACCTTGATGTCACTGTTTACCTGAGTCGGTCAGTTGTACCACCTTGATGTCACTGTTTACACGAGTCGGTCAGTTGTACTACCTTGATGTCACTGTTTACCTGAGTCAGTCAGTTGTACCACCTTGATGTCACTGTTTACACGAGTCTGTCAGTTGTACCACCTTGATGTCACTGTTTACACGAGTCAGTCAGTTGTACTACCTTGATGTCACTGTTTACTTGAGTCGGTCAGTTGTACCACCTTGATGTCACTGTTTACCTGAGTTGGTCAGTTGTACCACCTTGATGTCACTGTTTACAGGAGTCGGTCAGTTGTATCACCTTGATGTCACTGTTTACACGAGTCGGTCAGTTGTACTACCTTGATGTCACTGTTTACTTGAGTCTGTCAGTTGTACTACCTTGATGTCACTGTTTACTTGAGTCTGTCAGTTGTACCACCTTGATGTCACTGTTTACACGAGTCAGTCAGTTGTACTACCTTGATGTCACTGTTTACTTGAGTCGGTCAGTTGTACCACCTTGATGTCACTGTTTACACGAGTCGGTCAGTTGTACTACCTTGATGTCACTGTTTACTTGAGTCGGTCAGTTGTACCACCTTGATGTCACTGTTTACCTGAGTCTGTCAGTTGTACTACCTTGATGTCACTGTTTACTTGAGTCGGTCAGTTGTACCACCTTGATGTCACTGTTTACACGAGTCGGTCAGTTGTACCACCTTGATGTCACTGTTTACAGGAGTCGGTCAGTTGTACCACCTTGATGTCACTGTTTACACGAGTCGGTCAGTTGTACTACCTTGATGTCACTGTTTACAGGAGTCGGTCAGTTGTACCACCTTAATGTCACTGTTTACAGGAGTCAGTCAGTTGTACCACCTTGATGTCACTGTTTAATTGAGTCGGTCAGTTGTACCACCTTGATGTCACTGTTTACCCGAGTCGGTCAGTTGTACCACCTTGATGTCACTGTTTAATTGAGTTGGTCAGTTGTACCACCTTGATGTCACTGTTTACCTGAGTCGGTCAGTTGTACCACCTTGATGTCACTGTTTACCTGAGTTGGTCAGTTGTACCACCTTGATGTCACTGTTTACCTGAGTTGGTCAGTTGTACCACCTTGATGTCACTGTTTACCCGAGTCAGTCAGTTGTACCACCTTGATGTCACTGTTTACCCGAGTCAGTCAGTTGTACTACCTTGATGTCACTGTTTACCTGAGTCAGTCAGTTGTACCACCTTGATGTCACTGTTTACCTGAGTTGGTCAGTTGTACCACCTTGATGTCACTGTTTACCCGAGTCAGTCAGTTGTACCACCTTGATGTCACTGTTTACCCGAGTCAGTCAGTTGTACTACCTTGATGTCACTGTTTACCCGAGTCAGTCAGTTGTACTACCTTGATGTCACTGTTTACCCGAGTCGGCCAGTTGTACCACCTTTATGTCTCTGTTTACTTAAGTCAGTCAGTTGTACCACCTTTATGTCACTGTTTACAGGAGTCAGTCAGTTGTACCACCTTGATGTCTCTGTTTACAGGAGTCGGTCAGTTGTACCACCTTGATGTCACTGTTTACCCGAGTCGGTCAGTTGTACCACCTTTATGTCACTGTTTACAGGAGTCGGTCAGTTGTACCACCTTGATGTCTCTGTTTACAGGAGTCGGTCAGTTGTACCACCTTAATGTCACTGTTTACAGGAGTCAGTCAGTTGTACCACCTTAATGTCACTGTTTACAGGAGTCAGTCAGTTGTACCACCTTAATGTCACTGTTTACAGGAGTCAGTCAGTTGTACCACCTTAATGTCACTGTTTACAGGAGTCAGTCAGTTGTACCACCTTGATGTCACTGTTTACCTGAGTCGGTCAGTTGTATCACCTTGATGTCACTGTTTAATTGAGTCAGTCAGTTGTATCACCTTGATGTCACTGTTTAATTGAGTCAGTCAGTTGTATCACCTTGATGTCACTGTTTAATTGAGTCAGTCAGTTGTACCACCTTGATGTCACTGTTTAATTGAGTCAGTCAGTTGTACCACCTTGATGTCACTGTTTACCAGAGTCAGTCAGTTGTACTACCTTGATGTCACTGTTTACCTGAGTCGGTCAGTTGTACCACATTGATGTCACTGTTTACCCGAGTCGGTCAGTTGTACCATCTTGATGTCACTGTTTACTTGAGTCGGTCAGTTGCACCACCTTGATGTCACTGTTTACTTAAGTCGGTCAGTTGTACCACCTTAATGTCACTGTTTACAGGAGTCAGTCAGTTGTACCACTTTGATGTCACTGTTTACTTGAGTCGGTCAGTTGTACCACCTTGATGTCACTGTTTACTTAAGTCGGTCAGTTGTACCATCTTGATGTCACTGTTTAATTGAGTCGGTCAGTTGTACCATCTTGATGTCACTGTTTAATTGAGTCGGTCAGTTGTACCATCTTCATGTCACTGTTTAATTGAGTCGGTCAGTTGTACCACCTTGATGTCACTGTTTACCTGAGTCGGTCAGTTGTACCACCTTGATGTCACTGTTTAATTGAGTCGGTCAGTTGTACCACCTTGATGTCACTGTTTAATTGAGTCGGTCAGTTGTACCACCTTGATGTCACTGTTTAATTGAGTCGGTCAGTTGTACCACCTTGATGTCACTGTTTAATTGAGTCGGTCAGTTGTACCACCTTGATGTCACTGTTTACCAGAGTCGGTCAGTTGTACCACCTTGATGTCACTGTTTACAGGAGTCAGTCAGTTGTACTACCTTGATGTCACTGTTTACCCGAGTCAGTCAGTTGTACCACCTTGATGTCACTGTTTAATTGAGTTGGTCAGTTGTACCACCTTGATGTCACTGTTTAATTGAGTCGGTCAGTTGTACCACCTTGATGTCACTGTTTACCCGAGTCAGTAAGTTGTACCACCTTGATGTCATTGTTTAATTGAGTTGGTCAGTTGTACCACCTTGATGTCACTGTTTACCCGAGTCAGTCAGTTGTACCACCTTGATGTCACTGTTTACCTGAGTCGGTCAGTTGTATCACCTTGATGTCAATGTTTACCTGAGTCGGTCAGTTGTATCACCTTGATGTCACTGTTTACCTGAGTCGGTCAGTTGTATCACCTTGATGTCACTGTTTACAGGAGTCGGTCAGTTGTACCACCTTGATGTCACTGTTTACCCGAGTCAGTCAGTTGTACCACCTTGATGTCACTGTTTACCTGAGTCGGTCAGTTGTACCACCTTGATGTCACTGTTTAATTGAGTCAGTCAGTTGTACCACCTTGATGTCACTGTTTACCTGAGTCGGTCAGTTGTATCACCTTGATGTCACTGTTTAATTGAGTCAGTCAGTTGTACCACCTTGATGTCACTGTTTACCTGAGTCGGTCAGTTGTATCACCTTGATGTCACTGTTTACCTGAGTCAGTCAGTTGTACCACCTTGATGTCACTGTTTACCTGAGTCGGTCAGTTGTATCACCTTGATGTCACTGTTTAATTGAGTCAGTCAGTTGTACCACCTTGATGTCACTGTTTACCTGAGTCGGTCAGTTGTATCACCTTGATGTCACTGTTTACCTGAGTCGGTCAGTTGTACCACCTTGATGTCACTGTTTACCTGAGTCGGTCAGTTGTACCACCTTGATGTCACATCTATCACATTAAAATTCTTGCCAGTCAGGAGCAGTCAACTTTGGTTGTCATTATCTAGATACCTGGTGTAACAGCCAATTCTTTCCCCCTGCTGAAAGAAGGAAACATTTAGATGAGGAGAGAAATGACTTCCACACCAGGGCCACAACCGAAAGCTCTTTGTGGACTATTTTAGTATTTGTTGAACTGTGTTAAAAGTTTCATTACTATTTACAAGATTTGAAAATCACGGCCATTAAAGCATATTGTGTCACTCTGTTACAGCTGCTGAGGTCACTGGCTACCATGGCGATGTCCAATGCCGCCTATTTCTCCACTGGGGCCTTACCGCAAGATCAGTTTTTCCATTATGGCCTGGCCCTGGATTTGTATACACACTTCACCTCACCAATCAGGAGATATGCTGATATTGTGGTAAGGAAAAGGAGATATGCTATTATTGTGGTAAGGAAAAGATGATATGCTGATATTGTGGTAAAGAAAAAAGATATACACTGATTTATTGGTAAGGAAGAGGAGATGCACGGATATTGTGGTAAGAAAAGGAAATATGCTGTTATTGTGTGGTAAGGAAAAGGAGATACGCTGATATTGTGGTAAGGAAAAGGAGAAACGCTGATGTTGTGGTAAGGAAAAGGAGATACGCTAATATTATGGTAAGGAAAAGGAGATACGCTAATATTGTGGTAAGGAAAAGGAGATACACTAATATTATGGTAAGGAAAAGGAGATACGCTAATATTGTGGTAAGGAAAAGGAGATACACTGATATCAGAAAAACAAAATGGCTGACAGGTAACCATTTTGAATTTTGGTAAGGAAAAAATTGTTATCACTCTGTCTTGAGAAACACTAATGAGATCTTTCTAAAATTGCATATGTAGGTTACCCTTGGTGTTAAGTATTGCCCTTTTGATTTTGGTACTGATCAGAAAAAAACAAAATTGCTGACAAGAAGGCAATCTCATCTCATTTCATATTGTAGGTTCCGCTGGTCCTTAATTGTTATCACCCTCTATCACCAAAATGGGAGAAAATAATTTGGGTTTGTCCATCAGTCCGTCTGTCATGCTTTGTTTCCGTGCAATAGCAGTTGCAAATAAAAAAAATCAGAGAATACAAAAGCGTCAACTAAACCATAATCCGAATTCAAAATCGATTAAACTAGGTGCAAAATATGAACAAAGGAAATATTTACATGGAGACTCTCGTAAAAGTACAAGAGAATAAGACCAGGTGTTCCGGAAGAGTATGCTTCTTCTGCTTCATCGACGACACCCGCCATGTAAATCTTGGTCACTTCCAAGTAAACATTAATCCTCAAAATGAGAACTGAGTCATCATTGTCAATCGCAACAAGTAAAGACACTATGAAGCCAACTCAAAAACAGCAGTAATCAAATATTATCCAATTTTCTTGAAACTTGGTAACAAGGTTGAATGCTTTAAGGACTCGACCAAGTTCAATCGCCTCTTTGGCGTTGAATTTCCAAGCAATACATCCTATGTGAACAGTATGAACATTACATGTTTCAGGCTAACCTCAAAAGATTTTACCTACAATATGATAACAGTATGAACATTACATGTTTCTGGCTAACCTCAAAAGATTTTACCTACAATATGATAACAGTATGAACATTACATGTTTCAGACTAACCTCAAAAGGTTTTACCTACAATATGATAACAGTATGAACATTACATGTTTCAGGCTAACCTCAAAAGATTTTACCTACAATATGATAACAGTATGAACATTACATGTTTCAGACTAACCTCAAAAGATTTTACCTACAATATGATAACCCCATCACGAAAGGTGGAAAAAGTGGAGGATAGTTATTCTGTGAATTAGCTTGTTCTGTTTGTTTTTTGGGATCAAAAAGGGAAACAAAACGCCTTCAAGCTGCTATGTTCCAATTAATATTGTGTTTTCTGAGGAGGAATTATAGAAAATAATATAACTTAATTAAATACATGTATAATCAAATTAATGTCTCTGTATGTTTTCTTAAATTTTAGGTACATCGACAGTTAATGGCAGCTGTCAACAAAGTCACCAATACCAGTGGTCTCCCTAGCAACAGGGAACTGGAGGAACTGTCTGAGCACATAAACCATCAACATAGGGTAGTTATATACTTAGGGGGTACATAGGGTAGTTATATACTAAGGGGGGTACATAGGGGTACATAGGGGGTACATAGGGTAGTTATATACTTAGGGGGGTACATAGGGGTACATAGGGGGTACATAGGGTAGTTATATACTTAGGGGGGTACATAGGGGGTACATAGGGGTACATAGGGGGTACATAGGGTAGTTATATACTTAGGGGGGTACATAGGGGGTACATAGGGGTACATAAGGGGTACATAGGGTAGTTATATACTTAGGGGGTACATAGGAGTACATAGGGGTACATAGGGGGTACATAGGGTAGTTATATACTTCGGGGGTACATAGGGGGTACATAGGGGGTACATAGGAGTACATAGGGGGTACATAGGGTAGTAATATACTTAAGGGGGTACATATGGGTACATAGGGGGTACATTGGGTAGTTATATACTTAGGGGGGTACATAGGGTAGTTATATACTTAGGGGGGTACATAGGAGTACATAGGGGTACATAGGGGGTACATAGGGTAGTTATATACTTCAGGGGTACATAGGGGGTACATAGGAGTACATAGGGGGTACATAGGGTAGTTATATACTTAAGGGGGTACATAGGGGTACATAGGGGGTACATAGGGTAGTTATATACTTAGGGGGTTCATAGGGGGTATGTAGGGTAGTTATATACTTAGGGGGTACATAGGGTAGTTATATACTTAGAATGTACATAGGGGGTACAAAGGTGTACATAGGGTAGTTATATACTTAGGGGGTACATAGGGTAGTTATATACTAAGGGGGTACATAGGGGGGTACGTGGGGTAGTTATACATTAGGGGGTATATAGAGTAGTTATATACTTAGGGGGTTCATAGGGGGTACATAGGGTAGTTATATACTTAGAATGTACATAGGGGGTACATAGGGGGTACAAAGGTGTACATAGGGTAGTTATATACTTAGGGGGTACATAGGGTAGTTATATACTAAGGGGGTACATAGGGGGGTACATGGGGTAGTTATACATTAGGGGGTACATAGAGTAGTTATATACTTAGGGGGTACATAGGGGGTACATGGGGTAGTTATATACTTAGGGTGTACATATGGTAGTTATATTCTTAGGGGGTACATAGGGTAGTTATATTCTTAGGGGGTACATAGGGTAGTAATATTCTTAGGGGGTACATAGGGTAGTTATATTCTTAGGGGGTACATAGGGGGTACATAGGGGGTACATAGGGTAGTTATATACTAAGGGAGTACATAGAGGGTTACAGAAAGTCATAGGGTAGTTATATACTTAGGGGGTACATAGGGTAGTTATATACTTAGGGGGTACATAGGGGGTACATAGGGTAGTTATATACTTAAGGGGGTACATAGGGGTACATAGGGGGTACATAGGGTAGTTATATACTTAGGGGGGTACATAGGGGTACATAGGGGGTACATAGGGTAGTTATATACTTAGGGGGGTACATAGGGGGTACATAAGGGTACATAGGGGGTACATAGGGTAGTTATATACTTAGGGGGGTACATAGGGGGTACATAGGGGTACATAAGGGGTACATAGGGTAGTTATATACTTAGGGGGTACATAGGAGTACATAGGGGTACATAGGGGGTACATAGGGTAGTTATATACTTCGGGGGTACATAGGGGTACTTAGGGGTACATAGGGGTACATAGGGGGTACATAGGAGTACATAGGGGGTACATAGGGTAGTTATATACTTAAGGGGGTACATAGGGGTACATAGGGGGTACATAGGGTAGTTATATACTTAGGGGGGTACATAGGGGGTACATAGGGTAGTTATATACTTAGGGGGTACATAGGAGTACATAGGGGTACATAGGGGGTACATAGGGTAGTTATATACTTCAGGGGTACATAGGGGGTATATAGGAGTACATAGGGGGTACATAGGGTAGTTATATACTTAAGGGGGTACATAGGGGGTACATAGGGTAGTTATATACTTAGGGGGTTCATAGGGGGTATGTAGGGTAGTTATATACTTAGGGGGTACATAGGGTAGTTATATACTTAGAATGTACATAGGGGGTACATAGGGGGTACAAAGGTGTACATAGGGTAGTTATATACTTAAGGGGTACATAGGGTAGTTATATACTAAGGGGGTACATAAGGGGGTAAGTGGGGTAGTTATACATTAGGGAGTACATAGAGTAGTTATATACTTAGGGGGTTCATAGGGGGTACATAGGGTAGTTATATACTTAGAATGTACATAGGGGGTACATAGGGGGTACAAAGGTGTACATAGGGTAGTTATATACTAAGGGGGTACATAGGGGGGTACATGGGGTAGTTATACATTAGGGGGTACATAGAGTAGTTATATACTTAGGGGGTACATAGGGGGTACATGGGGTAGTTATATACTTAGGGTGTACATATGGTAGTTATATTCTTAGGGGGTACATAGGGTAGTTATATTCTTAGGGGGTACATAGGGTAGTAATATTCTTAGGGGGTACATAGGGTAGTTATATTCTTAGGGGTACATACGGGGTACATACCGGTACATAGGGTAATTATAAACTTAGGGGGTACATAGGGGGCTACACATAGGGTAGTTATATACTTAAGGGGTACATAGGGGGTATATAGGGTAGTTATATACTTCGGGGTACATAGGGTACATAGGGTAGTGATATACTTAGCGGGTACATAGAGGGTTACACAAAGTCATAGGGTAGTTATATACTTAAGGGGTACATACGGGGTACATACCGGTACATAGGGTAATTATAAACTTAGGGGGTACATAGGGGGCTACACATAGGGTAGTTATATACTTAAGGGGTACATAGGGGGTACAAAGGGTAGTTATATACTTAGGGGGTACATATAGAGGGTTACACAAAGTCATAGGGTAGTTATATACTTAAGGGGTACATAGGGGGTACAAAGGGTAGTTATATACTTAGGGGGTACATAGAGGGTTACACAAAGTCATAGGGTAGTTATATACTTAGGGGGTACATAGAGGGTTACATAAAGTCATAGGATAGTTATATACTTAAGGGGTACATAGGGGGTACATACCGGTACATAGGGTAGTTATAAACTTAGGGGGTACATAGGGGGCTACACATAGGGTAGTTATATACTTAGGGGGTACATAGGGGGTACATACCGGTTCATAGGGTAGTTATAAACTTAGGGGGCTACACATAGGGTAGTTATATACTTAGGGGGTACATAGAGGGTTACACAAAGTCATAGGGTAGTTATATACTTAAGGGGTACATAGGGAGTACATAGGGTAGTTTTATACTTCGGGGGTACATAGGGGTACATAGGGTAGTTACATACTTCGGGGGTACATAGGAGGTACATAGGGTAGTTACATACTTCGGGGGTACATAGGAGGTACATAGGGTAGTTACATACTTTGGGGTTACACAGGGTAATTATATACTAAGGGGGTACATAGGGTAGTTATATACTTAGGGGGTACATAGGGTAGTTATATTCTTAGGGGGTACATAGGATAGTTATATACTTAGGGGGTACATAGGGTAGGTATATACTTAGGGGTACATAGGGTAGATATATACTTAGGGGGTATGTAGGGTAGGTATGTACTTAGGGGGCACATAGGGTAGGTATGTACTTAGGGGGTATATAGGGTAAGTATATACTTAGGGGGTATGTACGGTAGGAATGTACTTAGGGGGTACCTGGGTAGTTATTTACTTAGGGGGTATGTAGGGTAGGTATGTACTTAGGGGGTACATAGGGTAGGTATATACTTAGGGGGTACATAGGGTAGGTATATACTTAGGAGGTACATAGGGTAGGTATATACTTAGGGGGACATAGGGTAAGTATATACTTAGGGGGTATGTAGGGTAGGTATGTACTTAGGGGGTACCTCGGTAGTTATTTACTTAGGGGGTATGTAGGGTAGGTATATACTTAGGGGGTATGTAGGGTAGTTATTTACTTAGGGGGACATAGGGTAGGTATATACTTAGGGGGTACATAGGGTAGGTATATACTTAGGAGGTACATAGGGTAGTTATATTCTTAGGGGGTATGTAGGGTAGGTTTATACTTAGGGGGTACATAGGGTAGGTATATACTTAGGGGGTACATAGGGTAGTTATATTCTTAGGGGGTACATAGGATAGTTATATACTTAGGGGGTACATAGGGTAGGTATATACTTAGGGGGTACATAGGGTAGGTATATACTTAGGGGGTAGAGTTTTCAGAGGAATATTAACCTATGCAAGCAGTGAAATATATAGCAGGCCTATATATATATATAACAGATTATCTTCTTTTGCAATACATATCCATTTGTCAATATTTTTCACGGAAATGTTTTGTTGGTTGCTCATTTGAACAAATCTACAGCAAATTGTTTCTTATCTTGGTTTTCAGGCATCCCAGAATGCTCAGCGCGACTCACAGGAACTATTTCAGTACCTTTTCTTCAAGGGTCGTGACCCTGATGATGAATGTTGTACTGTAGATGCAGTGATCTACCAACTCCGAGCCAACGGCATATTTGTTCTCGTACAAAGGTTAGTGATGCAAAGTTCACCAAATCCTGTTGATTGTTGTACCTTATTGATACATGTTGTTTGTTGTTGGATTTGAAGTTTTATCAAAGGTCACTTGCCTGTTGACAGGTATGTGTCGTACATGTGTTGACAGGTATGTGACCTACATATGTTGACAGGTATGTGTCCTACATGTGTTTGACAGGTATGTGTTGTACATGTGTTTGACAGGTATGTGTTGTACATGTGTTGACAGGTATGTGTCCTACATGTGTTGACAGGTATGTGTACGACATGTGTTGACAGGTATGTGTCGTACATGTGGTGACAGGTATGTGTCGTACATGTGTTTGACAGGTATGTGTTGTACATGTGTTGACAGGTATGTGTCCTACATGTGTTGACAGGTATGTGTCATACATGTGTTGACAGGTATGTGTCATACATGTGTTGACAGGTATGTGTCATACATGTGTTGACAGGTATGTGTCATACATGTGTTGACAGGTATGTGTCGTACATGTGTTGACAGGTATGTGTCGTACGTGTGTTAACAGGTATATGTCGTACATGTGTTGACAGGTATGTGTCGTACATGTGGTGACAGGTTTGTGTCATACATGTGTTAACAGGTATGTGTCGTAAATGTGTTGACAGGTATGGGTCCTACATGTGTTGACAAGTATGTGTCATACATGTGTTGACAGGTATGTGTCGTACATGTGTTGACAGGTACGTGTTGTACATGTGTTGACAGGTATGTGTCGTACATGTGTTGACAGGTATGTGTCGTACATGTGTTGACAGGTATGTGTCCTACATGTGTTGACAGGTATGTGTCCTACATGTGTTGACAGGTATGTGTCATACATGTGTTGACAGGTATGTCTCATACATGTGTTGACGGGTATGTGTCCTACATGTGTTGACAGGTATGTGTCCTACATGTGTTGACAGGTATGTGTCATACATGTGTTGACAGGTATGTGTCATACATGTGTTGACGGGTATGTGTCCTACATGTGTTGACAGGTTTGTGTCTAACATGTGTTGACAGGTATGTGTCATACATGTGTTGACAGGTATGTGTCTTACATGTGTTGACAGGTATATGTCTTACATGCCTTGACAGGTATGTGTCATACATGTATTGACAGGTATGTGTCATACATGTGTTGACTGGTATGTGTCCTACATGTGTTGATGGGTATGTGTCCTACATGTGTTGACAGGTATGTGTCGTACATGTGTTGACAGGTATGTGTCCTACACATGTTGACAGGTATGTGTTCTACCTGTGTTGACAGGTGTTACATTTGACTAAGGATTTGTGTTTACTGTTAGGTATGGGATTAAGGGTCCAGTTTACTTGAAGAATAAGGAAGGTCAGGTGGTCTACATCCACTCGTATGGTCAGTTAGAGTGGACAGGAGGCAGCCTCATCAAGACTGACTACACTGTCACCGTGCACAGCATGTTTGGTACCCAGAGTTACAGACTGCTGGACCACATCACAGTAAGTACACTGTATAGCATGTTTGGTACCCAGAGGTACAGACTGCTGGACCACATCACAGGAAGTACACTGTCTAGCATGTTTGGTACCCAGAGTTACAGACTGCTGGACCACATCACAGGAAGTACACTGTATAGCATGTTTGGTACCCAGAGTTACAGACTGCTGGACCACATCACAGGAAGTACACTGTATAGCATGTTTGGTACCCAGAGTGACAGACTGCTGGACCACATCACAGTAAGTAGTACACTGTATAGCATGTTTGGTACCCAGAGTGACAGACTGCTGGACCACATCACAGTAAGGACACTGTATAGCATGTTTGGTACCCAGTGTTACAGACTGCTGGACCACATCACAGGAAGTACACTGTCTAGCATGTTTGGTACCCAGAGTTACAGACTGCTGGACCACATGACAGTAAGTACACTGTATAGCATGTTTGGTACCCAGAGTTACAGACTGCTGGACCACATCACAGTAAGTACACTGTATAGCATGTTTGGTACCCAGAGTTACAGACTGCTGGACCACATCACAGTAAGTACACTGTATAGGATATTCTATCAAAAGTTGTCAGCATCAACGTTAACATAAAGGTAGGTTATAGTACTTCACATAAGTCCAGTAATCATCATAGCCATCTGAAAATCTGAAAGCTAATTCAACTAAAATCTGTAAGCTAATCCAACTAATCTGGAGGCCGAGTGGTTAAGATGTCCCGACATTTTACCACTAGCCCTGCAACTCTGGGTTGCGAGTTTGAATCCCATGTTGGGCAGTTGCCAGAAATTGACTGTAGATCGATGGTTTTTCTCCGGGAATTCCGGCTTTACTCCACCTCCAAAACCTGATACATGTATGTCCTAAATGACCCTGGCTGTTAATAGGATGTAAAACAAAATAAACCAAATCTCCTCACCAAATAGATTTAAAATGCTAACACAGAGTACATAATATTTCTTCAGGTGAAGATAACTCTTAACAACTCGTGGGCACACTCTTCTGGCCTACGACTGGAGTTAGTGGATGGCCAGCCACATGTGTCATCAGGGGGAGACAATCTGATCAAACAACAGAAGGCCGCTATCATCAAGGTCAGTAACAGAACACCCTCAGGTCAACAATTTCTCATTTGCATAAATACGAAGCTAGGATGGCGATTGTTGATGAAGTAGATGATCTTGACACGTTTTGAAATTGATTATTTATGATGTCATAAATAATTGCATGACACCAAAAGTAACATAATTAAACCTTACTTAAAACATACCCGACATCACAAAATGTCCATAGCAGAGCCCCAGAATTTTATTTTAAAATAGTTGGGTTTTTTTTGTTTTGGTTGATATTAGAATGGAGATAACACCACTGTATTTTGAAAATTGAAGTGTTACATGGTGATTATATGTCTTATATTATGCGAGTGACTGACACATTATTAATTGTTACCAGTAAGAGATCTGTACATATAAATAAAACAGATCATCTAACATGGTATACAAGTTATTAGATTTAGAGTTCATTAACAATCGAGATCTGTACATAATACCCATGTTGAGATATGTACATATTACCCATATTGAGATCTGTACATATTACCCATATTGAGATATGTACATATTACCCATATTGAGATCTGTACATATTACCCCTATTGAGATATGAACATATCACCCATATTGAGATCTGTACATATTACCCATATTGAGATATGTACATATTACCCATATTGAGATCTGTACATATTACCCCTATTGAGATATGAACATATCACCCATATTGAGATCTGTACATATTACCCATATTGAGATATGTACATATTACCCATATTGAGATCTGTACATATTACCCCTATCGAGATCTGTGTATATTACCCATATTGAGATATGTACATATTACCCATATTGAGATCTGTACATATTACCCATATTGAGATATGTACATATTACCCATATTGAGATCTGTACATATTACCCATATTGAGATATGTATATATATATTACCCCTATCGAGATCTGCACATATTACCCCTATTGAGATCTGCACATATTACCCATATTGAGATCTATGTATGTTTTTTTTGTCTTCAGGAAGTTTCTGAAGCAGCAGAAGAGAAAAAAGGTCAAATGTCAAGTTGTGACCTTGGAGTAAACTTTGAGGAACTAAAGAAGGTGTATGGACAGTCTTCTAGTGACCACAACATGTACAACTTATTTCAGTCCTTCAAAGAAACAGCTCTGAATTGTTGAGGAGTATTTGACAACTAGCTATATGTATAGCGGTATTACTGTGTAGCCACAGGTGTTATAATGACCCTGACACACAGTACTGTCCCTAGTAACTGGAACACTGGCCCAGTGATGTGTATAGTGGTATAACAGCCACAGGTGTTATAATGACCCTGACATACAGTACTGCCCCTAGTAACTGGAACACTGGCCCAGTGATATATATAGTGGTATAACAGCCACAGGTGTTATAATGACCCTGACACACAGTACTGTCCCTAGTAACTGGAACACTGGCCCAGTGATGTATATAGTGGTATAACAGCCACAGGTGTTATAATGACCCTGACACACACACTGCCCCTAGTAACTGGAACACTGGCCCAGTGATGTATATAGTGGTATAACAGCCACAGGTGTTACAATGACCCTGACACACACAGTACTGCCCCTAGTAACTGGAACACTGGCCCAGTGATGTATATAGTGATATAACAGCCACAGGTGTTATAATGACCCTGACACACACAGTACTGCCCCTAGTAACTGGAACACTGGCCCAGTGATGTATATAGTGGTATAACAGCCACAGGTGTTATAATGACCCTGACACACACAGTACTGCCCCTAGTAACTGGAACACTGGCCCAGTGATGTATATAGTGGTATAACAGCCACAGGTGTTATAATGACCCTGACACACAGTACTGCCCCTAGTAACTGGAACACTGGCCCAGTGATGTATATAGTGGTATAACAGCCACAGGTGTTATAATGACCCTGACACACACACTGCCCCTAGTAACTGCCCTGTGACCTTGAAAGTGGGTCAAGGTAATTTATTTACCAATATCAAATCAATAATTAAACGTCATAATAATACTCTTCATCAGCTATCTATAACCACAAAAGCCCTATACATTTCGGTGAACTCCCCCTTGTTACGGCCTATAACAACCAAGCTCACCTCGCCATGTTATTTTCATTCACGGGAAAATGTCTGCGCGAGGACAGCTAATTTATAGGGTAGGTCTTAGGGGGTAGTTATACAGTATATGTTTTTGTGTTATTGTACATATAGGGGTCATGTCCGTCTCGTTACATATAATGGGTATAACATCACATTTAAATGTTACTGCTAGTGTTAAGGTTGTAACCTTTCGTACCATTCACTGGTCCAGTGGCTGACCTCGAGATGATATCACAATTTTAGGTCTTTATGCTCTCACATTTCATCACTATTTGTTATAAAAGTTACAAAATGCATGCATATATCTAGATCAGTCTGCTGAATAAATTTCACTATTTTAAATAAAAACAGACTTTATGATGATCTATTTCTATTTTAAGACGTCGGCCATATTGGATTGAACATGTCTGGATTCACTCACCAGAAGTTGCAATGGTGAAAAAGTCTTCAATTAATAGGCATTCTAATCTGGATTCTAACAAACAAACACAATGTTCATTTTACCCTCCACAACACAGTTAGGGGGACGGGGGGGGGGGGGGGGGGGGGGGGGGGTATACTGGAATCTGTAGACATATCTTGACAACTCCTCCTTAATTTGCAAACCAATTTTACATAAAACTACCTAGAAATATTAAAAGACTATGTGTAGATGTGCAATGTATTTTTTTCTCAAAATTTGGTTGCCACGACAACTGGTCAAAATAAACAGGCATAAATCCTAAGTTGTTTGACCAATTTTATTCAGACTTAATCAAAAGGTGTATATAAACAAAGCTTATTATTTGACAAATTGAGCCTTTCCAAAACTATTACCATGACAAAATAATCCTGGCCTCTGATTGGTTGAAATTTAGAGAACTGCCTGATTTTTACTGAATTTGGTGATATAGGGTAATAGAGGCATGCTTAATATCACTGTATACGCTGTGTTATCAAAACAACCATACTTAGGCTAATGCTGACCTATGAATGGTTGAAATTTGGATATTGTCTGAATTTGGTATACAGGGGTATTAGGGCATGGCAAACATTAATGTGCTGTATAGATTTTGTTGTCATGACAATCATAACAAGACAAATTGCACTGGCTGTAATTGTTTGAAATTTAGGTATCAGCTGATTTCATCTGAATTTGGTAGAACTTCAATTTTGGCCATTTCTCGTGACACTCGGTTAGATCATTTTACCTCGATATATTTCTGACGGCATTGCTGTTGGGTCCAGTAGGACCTGTTGGCTATTATATTGTTCAAATACAACACAGAGGTCTTCTTGGCAGGCAATGCCGGCTCCTTGCTGGTTGGTGTTGTATAGCTACAAACAGGATATTTCCGCCGGATTAAGCCACAGATGAAAGAAGTGATATGATTGGCTACTATTTTAAGTACGAAAACAAGATTCTCCCTCTGATCCAAATATATTAGTACCCTAGACCTTTTGGTTATTGAGAAGAAGTTGCTTGAAGATTAAGACATGTGACCTTGTAAAAGTGGGTCAAGGTCATTAATTTGAACAAACTTGGAAGCCCTTCATCCTAGCTTGTTAGGGGCGAAATATCAGTACCTTGGACCTTTAGATTATCAAGAGGCTTCTTTATGATTTTGAATAAATTTCACCACTTTGACCTTGTAAGTGGGTTAAGGTCATTCATTTGAACAAACTTGGTAGCCCTTCATACATGCATGATCGCATCAAATATTTATCAGTACCCTGGGCCTTTTGGTTATTGCTCCATTCCAGAGAGATCACAGAGTTATCTCCCCTACACTTCATCTCATATAAAATATGGTTGCCCTCACTTAAGGAAATTTCACACCGAATTTCGTTGTTATCCACAAAACGGTTGAAGAGTAGTAGGTGGTTTTTTTTAAAGAATAATTTTACCTAAGTTCCCCTTTTGGGGCAGGCCCCAAGGTCACACCAGCCTCATTTATATAAGATATGATTGCCTTCCCTAAAGGATGTTTTGCACCAAATTTGGTAGTAATCCGCTATGGTGTTTAGAAGGAGTAGGGTTTTGAAAGGTTTAGGGACCACTGACGAAGCACGATAGCTGACCTTTGGGTCAGATGACCTAATAAAATACAGTACAAGTAATAAATTGTGTTAACCCTCTTTATTCAAATAGTAACCCATAATGATTTCTGTTGAACAGGCAATATACACCAAAAACACAAGCTTTACTAAAACATGATTTATAATATCAGTTCAATATGGTGAACGGAAAAATCCAGTTATACCTAAACGAGGTGAGTTTTAAACAGGAATGTTCCTGTACTGAAGCAATAGTTTAAGCGCTAGATGTCTCAATGTGACATGTGACAAGAATTCCCCCCGCTGGCAACAAAGGAGAATAATGGAACTTTAAGCATGGACTTTTTAATATGTGTACTCGTAGCTTTTCACACTCTTGCTAAATATTGGGTTAACAACAAAGAATGGGAAAGATTATACACATTTAAATATATTATTTATATTTTCTTAATACAAACATTGTAACTATGAAAATGGGCCAAAATGATACAGCTATATATGGTATTGCCTGATATTGAGGAGTGTAGAAGCACACGTATATAGGAGGAGTCAACAAATGGGTGTCTTATTAATATTATCATTATATGTATTACCATTGTTTAAAGGCCCAATATATGTAACTTCAGTAAATTTTTCGTGATTCTGAAAAATTCTGGGAAAAAATCCAGTTGATTACCATGCCAAAATAAGCCTAAAAAGAAGTAAACCTGAGTGGTAACTCACAAGAAACTCTTTACAGAAATATCCAAAGAATTGAAAATAATTCAGGTGGGGCCCACTTCAACAACAAGCCGAAGTTAGATGACAGTTCAAAATGGACGCGTGTTTACAAATACCGAGTTTCAACTGTTGCTGTACCTGTAACCGCGTAAGAATTTATCTTTAATATAATAAGTCTGATGGCCTGTTGTGCACCTTGCTCTTTTTTTCTGGATCAAGCATCCAAGATGGCCGCCAGGGCCTCTGATTTGCTAAAAAACACATACTGTAAGAAATGTTCTTCTACTTTACGGATTATGATGAAACTTGGTAGGAGGGATGATAATGTGACGACACTCATTATAAACAAAAAATATGGCATTATGATCCAAGATGGCCACCAAATAAAGGCTTCTGATTGGTCGAAATTTAAATATTGTCTGATTTAATGAAATTTGGTATGTGTATGTAATCTGGCAATACAAAAGCAATGCAAGTATTCATTTTGTGAAAACTAAAATAGGAGACATTTCAAGGCCTCTGATTGGTAGAAATCCAAATATTGTCCGAAGTTCCATGAAATTTCGCAGAACTGCTTTCACAAGGGGGCGGGGGCATTTTGCACTGAACCAACTAATCAGAAAGCAAAGGTTTTTTCACTTTTGTGAAAAGTATCAAATAAATTCTCCTACAGATTTTCCACTCATTGTAGACACAGACTCAGTAAAATGACAATGGGCTGGTGAAAATCTGTTGAATATACACTGTACTACATTTGTTAAGTGGAAAAGACAGAAATGCTTTGTAGATAAAAATTAAGGATTTCACTCCAAATAAATCTGTCATAGCTCTCTAAAATTTAAGGATTTCTTTTCTATCAATTATACATCAGTTCCTGAAATTTCTTGACACTTGCTTTTAAACACCTGACAATGAAAACATACAAAACACACAATAAGTTTACCCCATACAAACATGATCATGTAAGCATATATACCACAAGAAATTTATCCTGTTTTTCACCACATATGGTTGAAATTGCGAGTGTTTACACAAATGTTGGAGTGTCATGCTGGCTAGCTACATATAGATGTGCATACATGTATAAATACAAACATGGTGTAAGATGGGGCGGTAATCACACTTGTGGGATGTACACTATGACACAGTACATGGTGAAACTGGCTTGGTGTAAATATTATACGAGCTTGACAAAGCAAAAGGCCCATGGGCCTTAACAGTCATCTGACTACAGTATCAATGTCTTTGGTTATGTTAAAGATATTAACATATTTAGCTTGTGTGACCTTAAACAGGTCAAAGTCATTCATTTGAACAAACTTGGTGAACTTTCATCCCAGCATGTTAACAGCCAGAGATCAGATCCCTGGGCCTTTTATATTAGTTACTGACAATTTGGAAGAGTTTAAAGCCATTTGACCCCGTGACCCTGAAAGTTGGAAAAGGTCATTCACAAACTTAGAAGGTATGGTAGTGTATGGTATCAGGATACCTTGTCTATTTAACCCCTTCAGGGACATCAAGCAGCCGGATGGAGGGTGTATTAAGGGACAGGTCTAGTTTTATTCTGACAGTTGACATTTGGTAATGGTATGGTACTTGGCCAGCAGCATGTTTGGATAAAGGCCTTACCCATGTTTTACCAATCCTGATACCGTACACCCATGTTTTACCAATCCTGATACCGTACACCCATGTTTTACCAATCCTGATACCGTACACCCATGTTTTACCAATCCTGCTACCATACACCCATGTTTTACCAATCCTGATACCGTACACCCATGTTTTACCAATCCTGATACCGTACACCCATGTTTTTACCAATCCTGATACCGTACACCCATGTTTTACCAATCCTGATACCGTACACCCATGTTTTACCAATCCTGATACCGTACACCCATGTTTTACCAATCCTGATACCGTACACCCATGTTTTACCAATCCTGATATCATACACCCATGTTTTTACCAATCCTGATACCATACACCCATGTTTTTACCAATCCTGATATCATACACCCATGTTTTACCAATCCTGATATCAAACATCCATGTTTTACCAATCCTGATATCATACACCCATGTTTTACCAATCCTGATATCATACACCCATGTTTTTACCAATCCTGATACCATACACCCATGTTTTTACCAATCCTGATATCATACACCCATGTTTTACCAATCCTGATATCAAACATCCATGTTTTACCAATCCTGATACCGTACACCCATGTTTTACTAATCCTGATATCATACACCCATGTTTTACCAATCCTGATATCATACACCCATGTTTTTACCAATCCTGATACCATACACCCATGTTTTTACCAATCCTGATATCATACACCCATGTTTTACCAATCCTGATATCAAACATCCATGTTTTACCAATCCTGATATCATACACCCATGTTTTACCAATCCTGATATCAAACATCCATGTTTTACCAATCCTGATATCAAACATCCATGTTTTACCAATCCTGATATCAAACATCCATGTTTTACCAATCCTGATACCATACACCCATGTTTTACCAATCCTGATACCGTACACCCATGTTTTACCAATCCTGATATCAAACATCCATGTTTTACCAATATGACAACAAAATATTTTGCGTGACACTCCTGTGTTTGACCATATCATTTGGATACATGTTAAAATGTTTTTACAATACATAAATAGTCTTTCAGAACATAGCACTCGGTTCAAAAAAACGAAAACTCTTAACACATTACATGATATACTTCTACAAAGATATCTGAGATTTTAAAAACACTGGAAACAAAATTAACAGATTCATCCTCTGTCAGTGATACACATGTACATTATTTATATAATGAGTAAGTATTTCATGAATAAATAACATATGGAATAATTCTCTACACACTAATGTCAGGTATTTCCTAGATATTGTTTCAAACTCCTTCTCACCTACATATTTAAAAAAAAAATTACGGCATAATGAATTGTATAAATTTTTATTGAAAAAAAGTGCTTTCTGAAAGTCCTACATTTGTATACCAAAACTGTCAAAAGAAACAAGATTTACATGTAATTATATTTCTCGCCTTTCATGCTTTGTGAATAACGTAATAAGTAAATACCGAATATAAAAGCGTATGGCAAAAATACACAGAGACTAAAAATAAATTGTATTGATATCATATGATACCATCATAGGGAGCACCTTGCCTCAATTTAGAAAGAAATTGTTTCACAGGTTCTGGCATTTTGGAGTAAAAAAAATTATTTTGGGAAATTTGCATTTAAGTCCACTTTCAATTGAAAATACCAACACGTGTAAAGCAAGTTGCTGCAAATTGATGTTAAGGTGTTTAGTATGATAGTACAGGCAATCTGACCACATTTCAATACAATCGCATAGAATTAACAATGAAAATTACCGTAAATTGTAACGAAAATTCTCAAGTTTTTACTCCCCCCCCCCCACCAAAAAAAAAAACAGAAGCTGTTGACAAATTTCCTCCAAAACTGGAATTATGTGTTGAGTACATAGCCCAAGTAATGTAACCCAATTTCAATTCCATCAGATAAAAATAACTTTGTGAAAAGTGGACATTAACACAAGCATTGGTGAATTCATGGTTGCGATCGGAAAAGCTTTTTTCACTTTTCACGACCTCTGCCGAAGGCGAGACAAAATGGAAATAAATAGAAATAGCAATCATGTATTCTGCTATCAAATAGCTCTAAAGTACCAATCTAAATAAAACCTGAAATAAACAAAGGAAACTGCTTTTGGACATCTTTTCTATTTTTAGGACTTTCTTACAGGTTAGATGGACAAAATTCTGACAGTGCCCCGGCATGTAAACAGGTACTGCTTGCATCAAAAATATAAATACTTTCATTTTCATTCATCCAAAAATAATCAATATGTTATGAAAAATTGCAAATAAAGTGTAAAGCAAAAAAAAATCATCACTACCCTTCCTATTTTGCAGTTTTTGTTACGCTTCAATATGACAAGCATTTGTGCAATTAAAGAGGAGACTCTGCTGAAAAGCATTTTGAAAATAACACCATTTACCAGGATAATGTAAGTTGTGGCAGGTAGTTCCAGTGAAGAGTGAGAATATAGATATGAGCCATATACACCATCCACCTGACAAAGAAAACCCATACAGGACCATACATATATGAAAGACAATTGATTCAATGGTCGAATGTTCATAACATCCTAAATATTTACAGTCTACCACTGATGCTAGCAGTGTTTGGGTGTGTGCTGTAACAGACACTTGAGATGGTTTGTGTTCCCTGTGGCACTTGAGATGGTTTGTGTTCTCTGTGACACTTGAGATGGTTTGTGTTCCCTGTGACACTTGAGATGGTTTGTGTTCTCTGTGACACTTGAGATGGTTTGTGTTCCCTGTGACACTAGATACAATGGTTTGTGTTCTCCGTGACACTAGATACGATTCACTTGTAGTTTAATGGGGAGAGGCCCAGCCTCCTGGTCCTGTGGGAAACTCAGTTTGATGCCCATGGCCTCCAGCTCTTTCAAGTACTCTAGATCTCCATTGATACTCAATTTCTGTAAGAACAAAGAGGTAAAGGTCACATAAGAGTTCAAAGGCCATAACCCATAGGCATTAACAGATCACTAATTTTAGGTCTTATGAGCTTTGTGTGACCTAATCTGACCACTTTGTCTCAAGTGACCTAAATTTGATACCTATGACCTTGAAAGTGGGTTCAGGCCCTTTCGGCTATTTGGAAGAAGTCATTTGTAGTAATTTTTTTATGGCAGCTGTACACCCATGGCATCATTAAATATTAAAACTCAATAATTGCCCTTCAGGCAGATGGACTAATAATATAACAGTACATAGCTGACATTACTCACTTGACTTTCGGCCTTGACCCTGTGGTCAGGTGCTGTGACTGTAGCAGCTAAACACAGCCAGATCATCATGACCGCACATGATAGAAGCAGCAGGCTGAGGAAGAGGCGGGGTAGGCCCGTCTTCCGTGACACACAGGTGAGCCAGTCACCTGATCGCTGGGCCTCGGGGTCACGCAGGTCAAGTTCAGGCTCACTATGCAAGGGATGCATCTGGGAGTTCCTCAGTATAGGAGTGGCTGACCGGTCTAGGGGCTGCATGTTGGTTTCCAGATAGTTAGCCGTGTTGTACTCTGTAACAAAGATTGCTTACACAAATGATGTATCAAAAGAATTTTAACTGGAACATACTTAAAGCTAAGGCAAACAAGAGCACCGCAAGCGGAGGCATGCAGTAAACTGAGAGTAAAAATAGAACGGAGGCATGAAACGCCTGTCTGACCCTGTCAGAAGTAAACTGAGTAAAAATAGGCAATGTCAAAGACAACCGCAAGACAGGTGAAACAAAATTCTAAAGTGTAGGTTGTGCACACAAAAACAGGAAAAGTAAACATATTTTCTACATATTGCCTCGAAGGGCCATAACTCTTGTTAAATCAAACTGCCGTTAAGGAAAAACCTAACTTAGGACAAATAAAGGTTTAGGAAAAAAAGTATTTCCTACATAATGCCCATATTTGGCAACTATGCAATGCTGTTGTGCAAAAAGTTGAAACAACACAACAAAACATGTAATACATGTTAAATGTTATTGCTTTTGGAAGTATCATACCAAATGTCTACTTAAAGGTGTGTATATTCAAGTTTTCTTCTACTTAAAGGTGTGTATATTGAAATGTTTTTGTCTACTAAAAGGTGTGTATATTGAAAAGTTTTCGTCTACTTAAAGGTGTTTATATAAGTATATATAAATGAACTTGATTCCACTGACCATCATCTAGTTCATCTCCCTCCAAATCGGCGTAGATCTGAGGCTCAGAACGCACCACTATCACCTTGCCGTTGTCTGACTGCATGTAGAATGACCAGCTGATGGACATGCCGTTATACACCTTGTCTATCATATTACTGTACAGACTGTGGACATACATCAGCGGATATAACACGTGCATGTTGGGGTCTTCCGTCTGAAACAGTTATTTAAAGGGACTATAATCACCAAAATCACTTAAAACAAGTGCTCACCTGGTATATACATGCAGTAATATCAACACATCTCTTGATGACCAGAAATGGCATATATGACTAGGGGCTGAAGAATTCAACTGTCATGTCCAAAGAATTATATTTGAATGTGACTATTGCTTATCTTCAACACCTATCCTTTAACTCTGATAAAAGACGAAGGATTTTAAAGCTCCTACTCTACTTACACTATGTGACCTTACCGCTCTGGCCCTAACATTTATACAAAACTGAACCTCCTCCCCCAAGGATGCCTCAGACAAAATTTGGACCACATCCTTTAACTCTGTCAGAAGAAGGCTCCATTAGCTCTATTTTCCAGGGGGTGTCAGACCCAATGTTAATATAAACTTGAATCCCTTTCACCAATGGATGCTTCAGACCAAGTTTGGACAATATCCTTTAACTTTAGATCTGTCATCAGAAGATTTTAACGAATTGGCTTTCCCTTACTGGGCCAAGCCCAACAGGCCCCAGTCACACTGTTCATACAAACGAATCCCCAACTCCAAAGTATGCCCTTCATCCAGACATGCAACAGGCCAATTACCAGTATCCAGGGTCTTTTAGTTACTGAGAAGAAGTTGGTTTGAAATTTTGAAACCCATTTTACCCCTGTGACCTTGAAAGTGGTCATTCATGGTAGCCCTTCATCCAAGCACAGAACAGGCCAAATATTGTTACCCTGGACCTTTTGAAGGAAATCATTTCAAGGAAAAAGTTTATGAACGGTGCACGACGATGCACGATGGCTATAGATCATCCTTATCAAAAACATGTTTTCCATTCAGAAAACAAGTTTTATTGCAATGTATGGAACACATGACAGATTATAAGACTCTTTGATAACCAGGGATGTAAGATAGGGAAATTCCACCCGAGATGTTTTCAAATTTGGTAAAACCTGAGGCTTTATTATCGAATCCCAATAGTCTCGAGACTGGACTCTAAAAGTAAGAAATGTTCTCCCCATGAAATAGAACAACTATACAATACAGTATGTCTGTTGACTACATACCATCTCCTGTTGTTTCCTAGCCTGGGGTATCTGGCTCCTACAGCCCAGGGAGCATGCATCACATTCCTCCGTCTTGTTGTAGGCTTCTTCACATGCTAAACACAGAACATGCATACAAGACATTAAATCACACATGCCTCTAACAATTTTAGAAATAAAACCAAACGCTTTGTTATTTCTCCTCAATTTCAGGTCTGTACAAGTTCTTAGATGTTTCCTTATCAGCCTTGTACACATATTATATAATTTATCCATGTAAATCTTTCCTTTTTTTCATATTTTGCCCCTACAAGTAGTTTAATCGATTTTGAGTTCGGATTATGGTTTTGTTGACAATTCAGTATGATTTTTTTTCAGAGATCTACGTAAAGATGGCATCCACACCACAAAGTCAACAAAAGGTCAAACATGTAACATATACAGCAAAGCCTTCAACTGGGGCAAATTCCAAACTGAGTGAAAATGTTCTCACAAGGGATTTTTTTACAGGGTGAAAGTATTACTGTAGCACCCTATAATCAACAGCACTTTGTGGTGTTTGAGGAGTGTAAAAATTAAAGTCTAAAAATTTTTCAATAGAAATTTTGAATGAAATGCTTGAAATTAAAATCAACCCAACTTTCTCTTTGTCGAGATTTTATAAACTTACATGATATACAGCCTTTCTGGGTAAGATTGAAGCTACACTCATGGTCATATATAAGTTCCATTATGGAGAAAAATCGACATCCTCTTCTACAGCTATCCATGAGATAACTCTGAAACAAAATACAATATAATACAGAGATAACAAAACCGAAGTTAAGGTACAATAATTGTAAATGTATGTCCAAATAACTCTACATATATAGGTAATAGTAGTTAGTATAGTAGTCACATGTTAACAATTTTATTTGAAATGTGAGCAACTGGTCATACAAATGGCATTGATGTATTGTCAACCAGTACAAGCTGGTCCGTTTGACTTTTAAAAAATAACAAGCTCAGAGGGTCTGTATAGCTCACCTAAATACAGCTGTATCAAAAACTATCGTGGAGAAATTTGGACAATTACCTGTCAATCAATGCTGACTTTCTCCTATTTGGCCCTGCCCCTCACCCACCTTTGCGATTTAAGGAATTACCTCTATTTCCCCTATTGGCCCCGCCTCTCTGGCCCCTTCGGGTCAGTCACCATTTATGCAAAATCTGTTCCCTTTCCTCCAAGGATGTTTCTGGCCCCTTGGGGGTCAGAGTCACCATTTATGCAAAATATATTCCCCTACTCCCAAGGATGTTTCTGACCAAATTTGGTTAAAATCACTGAAGAACTTTATTACAAGTAGGAATTTAAAGAAAATGTTGACGGATGACGGACGGACGTCGCGCCATAAGCTCACAGGCCCTTCGGGCCAGGTGAACTAAAAAAGTAACTTTGGGATTTATAAAAATTCACCTTTGAAGAGCTGATTTTCCCCTTCAGTCAAAAAAGGGTAGTTTTCCCTTAATCCTAGATTAATCCCTACCCCTTGAGTACAATAACTGACATATATTGTGAAGCATATGATGTTGGACACACTTGTCAAATAAAATGTCATGTGACAATTTCATTTGAACATACTTGGACAGACGATCTAAGGGACATTATGTATTTTCTTCAATTATGACCCGTCATGAAAGTGAAAATTAATTCCTGCTAATTTTGAAATGTTTGACAATTTTTTTACTATCAGTACCAAACGATATCAGGGAGTGGCTAATTAACAAAAAAACAATTTTAGACGGTTCTGTAAAACTTTACTTAATACGAGCTAGGTTAAATCATGGAGACCGCCCAGGTGGGAAATTTTGATTTCGAATGGTTGAAAACCCAAAGATTCTACTGACAAAAAATTAGGAGCTATTGGTTAATCTGAGCGGCTTTGGGTTAATAAATAATCCATTTATTGATATATGAATTTGAGATAGTACAGTACCTTCCAGGTAAAAAGGTACTGATAGACTGTGTAGGTGAGTGTCCCCAGACACCCTTGGTCCATGGTAACACCTAAGTGTCATCCAACCGACCATCTAGTCCCAACTAAAGGTTGTTGGTTTACATGTTTTATGTCACTACTGCCACAGAATTCATTAATGTTGCGACCAGCGTGAGGGAGCGGATTGTCGCTCACTGCCCTCGGTGATTCAAATATTGATCCAGTCCATCCAGAACATGCCCCAGGTCTGGTCAGCCACCTGGATATGGATATGGTGTCGCTACATGTTGGTTGGCCACCTGGATACGGATAGGCTGTCGCTACATGTTGGCAAACGGATATGGAGATCCTCCTGAGCAAATGGTTATCCGCTCAGGTGACCATGCAACATTAACCCTCCTATGTCCAACCTCAAGGGTGAAGGGGGTTTTAGGACAGCTCAAAGTCTAACAGTGATGCCCCCCCCCCCCCCCCCCCCCCCCCCAACAGTGATGTGTTGAATGTGATCGCCGAACCATGACCGTATGTGTTGTGTCATGGTCGATTTTTGTTGTCAGCACTTCAAAACTCTGCGCAAACCAAACGTTGTCGGATAATTCCATGTTTGAATATACAATGAGATCTGGCCATGCACAAGCATTCTTTCTGTCAAAATGTCTAAGTCTGGTGTTAGGGCCAGGCGAAACTCGAACTGAGGCCCGATATGGTCCAAGAGTTTTACTGCGCAAGTAATTGAGATGGGCCGGCAACAATGTTGCTGAGTAAAATGTGTTTTATTATTGTCTATGTTACCCACATTGTCTATTTCAGTGGGAATGAGAACTCCAAATTATGTTGTACCCGTAACGCTTCACTAAACTGTGTCTGTGTGTTGTTCCCCTAGCTGAATCAAAGGAAAATGACACGTCTATGCGACAACCTTTTATGAATACCTTTTCATATGTATGAGGAGAATAAGTATATGAACAAACGTCCACGCATGAAGTGATGTCGTCTAAAACTCCATCGAGCATGCCACCCGATGAGATTCTTGTGAAAAAGAAACCTAAAAACAGGAACGAAAGTTCTTTCCACTTCGCCATCTTTGCTTCTGCTGTATGTTTTGATCACGTGACGACCCAGGGGGAGGTAATGCCATATTAAAGTTATCTCCCTTTAGTAGTTTTTTTATCAGAACACGTGATCACTTTATAGTAGATATTTTAACATCTGATTTTTTTCCTTTTTACACTTTCATAAAGATACATTCTGCATTTACTGACATGTTTCCTAGATTGTGTGCATTTTGCACACACAGGTCTATGGATGCTGTGATTTAATAGTATTTAATAGCAAAGTAAAGAACGCAGCAAATCATAATTTACAAATCAATTCAATATAAATTATATGAGTTTCGATGCGATATACAGCTTAAGGAATTGACATTATTATTATTATGTTGGTTATTATTGATAGTTGAAAAAAATTATCTTTGCAATGTTCATCTAGTGCTATCTCAAAATGTATTGTGCTGTCCGCCTCTACAATGTTCAGATTGTGGTAATTTTAAGCTGTTGAGCACGCATCAATGATTCTTTGACTATTGATAACTATTCTTTCTTATGCATCCAGACGACGTACTGCTTCATACAGTTATGATGTCTCCTCTGATCCGGCGGTAAATTTAATTTCCCAAAACGTTCCGTGTAGGTAAAGTTGCTTAGTTGCTCTTCTTTGCACATTCTCGGTGAGATCGATGTCTTAAGCTTTGCAATTGGGCTCCAAACACTAACGGCATACTTTAAATTGGGTCTACCAGAGACGTATCTTGGTCTACCTAGTGCTTTGATAATAATGTCAGTATTTCTGTATCAAGATATACAAATGACAGCCTAAATTAGTCAAACGTTTCTGTTTTGCCTTTTTATTATCTATAAGATGTGCTCTAACATTCCAATTATCATCTATCCTTACGCCAATGTCCTTTTTCCCTGGTAAGACCCGTCCTTCTCCCGGTCCTGACATAAGATATCTTCTATTTTTCTGGAGCTCTTATATTTATAGATAATACTTCTCATTTGTTGGGATGAAATATGAAATTATTCATCTCATTTAAAGGCCCAATTAAGATAGACGTAACGTTCGGCAAAACCTCAAGCGAAAATCAAGCCTTATAACTATATTTATAGATTTAGTTAAGATTAACTGATATCAGCAATATTCAAGATGAATTCTTTCGCGGTTACCGGTACAGCAGCAGTTGAAACACGCTATTTGTAAACACGCGACCATTCGAACCGTCTTCTACCTTCGGCTTGTTGTTTAAATGGGCCCTACCTGAATTATTTTCAATTCTTTGGATTTTTCTTTCAAGCGTTTCTTGTTAGTTATCGCTCAGGTTTACTTCGTTTTAAGCTTATTTTTGCATGTTTCTAAACTGTATTTTTTTTTTATAATTTTTCTGAAGTTACGTATATTGGGCCTTTAAAATACGTTGATGGACAAATACAGATAACCCAGGTTTTGCCGAGGGTCGACTACGTAACAGGGAAAGTAAAGATAAATATAATTATACGAAAGTATTCTGTAATTGTTTTAGACTATTCTTCACAAACATACACCGTAGGCCTAATTTGGAGCACAGTACTTAATCAATTCAAAAGCTCTTCAGAGCTTATGTTATTTGTTTTTATGCCCACCGACTTTAAATCAAATTTATCTTATCTTACAGATTAGTAACTGAGATTACGCTAAGCTACAATCACACAAAAGCAAATAACTTACGTGTTGTGATCATTGTAAGTTAAATATACAGGTAGGTTTGTCGTCTTGCTGTGTGTTCGTGAACAATATTTATTGAGGAAGAATATTCACCTTTATTCATTCACAGCCCTGATAAGTAGTTCTAGATCTCCGGAAACATCGATGCGCGGTAATCCAAATCCGCCAAAAGACATCGTTTGATTACATTGTTTTCCTGTACTTTTCTGCCAAAATAGTTCCATTAAGGCCGCTTATGTTGCGAAAAAGTTAAGGAAATTGTCCTTAGCTAATGAGCTCCTTAGTTAAGGAACGTTCATGAAACGCATTTCTCGGAAAATGTTAGGTAAGGAATCCCTTAGCGGATTTAAGTTAAGGAACCTCAGACAAATAATATGGTGACAAGCATTCATCTTGGATTTTGGGAGTAATCGATAATTTTTACCACTATTTCTTGACAAATACTGGATGCAACATTTTCGAATTTCATATCAATGCATGCTTCCCTTTGTCACTTGTTGTTGTCTATTTTTTGGACGGCTCAGAAAAACAATATGGCCGCCAGGTAAATATTTTAGATTTTGACCGTAATAGTTGTTACCACTTATTCTTGAAAAGGTTTTACAATGAAATTTGTTTTGGCTATTTCGTGAAAAATACATAATGACTCTTTCCCAAATTCGCTGCGTATGACCCCCTTGGTCTCTAGTAGTGTCCTATTTGATTTATTTGGGAATGATCTGGAAAAATAAATGACTGAATAGAGTGGCATATGAATTAAGATTACATACATATAAGAGAATAAAAGGGAAATTTCCAACTTTTAAGCATCGATGGTGGGCGCAAATATCCCTCTGGGATCTCTTGTTTCATATCGTCGTTTCTCGTGTCTAAAACAAATAGAGAATACCGAAGCGTCAACAAAACCATAATCCGAACTCAAAATCGATTAAACTAGGGGAAAATATGAAAAAAATAAAAGATTAACAGTGAGACCCTCGTAAAAGTACAAGAGAATGACCAGGTGTTCCGAAAGAGTAAGCATCTTTTGCTTAATCGATGACACCCGCCATGCATGCAAATCTTGGTCACATCCAAGTAAACACCAAGTCCACAAAATGAGAACCGAGTCATCATTGTCAATCACAACAAGTAAGCACATTAATGTGCATACTCAAAAACGTCCATCTTCACATCACAGAAAGATACAGTTTGTTAGTTTGTTTGTCAGTCGACATCGATCACGAAAATCACGACATTTAGAGCAAGCCCTAGAATAACGAATCAACTGCGACATGTTAAAAACGTTAGGTTGAAGAAGGTGGGGTGTTACTATCAAGGAATGGAAAGTTCTCGATCGGAAAATTAAAATCGTCACGTTTATCGTATAGTTTAGTAGTAAGTTGTCGTTGTTGCCTGGTAATATAGTTTAAGTAGAGATCGAGGTAAGCTACTGATGTAGACGAGTCTGTTTTGTCCTTTATTTCAAGTTCAGAAAGGTATATACGATCGACGTGGTTAGCAAACTTCTTGTTTTTGTTGTTTATAGATAACACATCGTTGATATATGTGAGAGTGAAAAAAATGGCAAGGTTTTTGTAACCTGTCCTGATAAGCTCTTTCACAAATCCAGCCTCGTATGAAAACAAAAACAATTAAGCCAGCTAAAAGTGGGGCACAGTTTGTTCCCATGGGAATGTCAGTAGCCTGCTGGAAAATCTTTCCTCCGATCTCAACAAACATTTTCTCAACCAGGAATTCAGTCATACGTACCGTATCTTCTTCAGTATATTTCATCTTGGCTTTTGTTGGGTATTTTTTTTACGCAGTATGTTCCAGGATAGCTCACTACCACATAAAACAAATTTTAGGAGGGGGTGCCTAAGATTGACTAACATATCTTTAGAGTTTAAATATTGATGCGTTAAAAGTTTACGATTGTTAAATGTATTGAGACCTTAGTGTTTGCTTTAAACGTATATGGCCCTTACATTTTAACCATAACCTTGACGATAGGAAAATCTTTATTTCGTTCCTTAATCTTCCTGGCAAATGTGAGAGAAATCACTAGTTGCATTTACACATGTATGTTAAAAAGGTGTTTGGTATAGTAAGGAGAAACTGACTATGGGACAAGTTATCAATCAATCATATCAATAGAAAGATTTTCAATACTATAAATATGTATCAAGGGATAAAGTCAAGATAAGCTTAATGAAACAAAAATATTATCAACAAAGCTCATCAAGCCTGAGGAACAGAGAAAGCCCTTGGCCATAGAACATGCCCTGGAGTGTTTGTAATTTCGGCGGGATTACCTGCTGACTAATCCTGCTGGTAACGTTTATCTAATGGCCGCTCTATAATCCCATTTACCCTTAGTGGTCGCCTTTCCACGTCACAGAAATACGTCACGAGTACGTGGCAGTCTCAGCCCCTTGGATATTTACGTAGCTAATGTAGGTATCGATATGTAGCGATTAGCTCATTCCACCTGTCAATGGTATCTATTCTCTGACTCGGTTGTATCCATAGAAGCTTTAGGGGTCAGTTCTCTGTTCTGTCGACACAGATTCAACATCTCTATTGTTTACAAATTAATACTAAACATTATGTTTTTTGACTTCAAAATACTATTATTGTCAAAAAGAATATATAGATATAAATACTATTCTAACCTGTTATTACAGTCATAACACTACAATTACCAATCAGTACAGTGACAATACGTTATCACAGTTATTATATTGTTATTACAGTCATTACACTGTTACTACAGTCATTACACTGTTATTACAGTCATTACACTGTTATTACAGTCATTACACTGTTACTACAGTCATTACACTGTTTCTTCAGTCATTAAACTGTTACTACAGTCATTACACTGTTACTACAGTCACTACACTGTTACTACAGTCATTACACTGTTACTACAGTCATTACACTATTACTACAGTCATTACACTGTTATTACAGTCATTACACTATTACTACAGTCATTGCACTGTTATTACAGTCTTTACACTGTTATTACAGTCATTACACTGTTATTACAGTCATTACACTGTTACTACAGTCATTACAATGTTTCTACAGTCATTACACTGTTATTACAGTCATTACACTGTTACTACAGTCATTACACTGTTATTACAGTCATTACACTGTTACTACAGTCATTACATTGTTTCTACAGTCATTACACTGTTATTACAGTCATTACACTGTTACTACAGTCATTACACTGTTATTACAGTCATTACACTGTTACTACAGTCATTACATTGTTTCTACAGTCATTACACTGTTATTACAGTCATTACACTGTTACTACAGTCATTACACTGTTACTACAGTCATTACACTGTTACTACAGTCATTGCACTGTTATTACAGTCATTACACTGTTACTACAGTCATTACACTATTACTACAGTCATTGCACTGTTATTACAGTCATTACACTGTTATTACAGTCATTACACTGTTATTACAGTCATTACACTGTTATTACAGTCATTACACTATTACTACAGTCATTGCACTGTTATTACAGTCATTACACTGTTATTACAGTCATTACACTGTTATTACAGTCATTACACTGTTACTACAGTCATTACACTGTTATTACAGTCATTACACTGTTTCTTCAGTCATTACACTGTTACTACAGTCACTACACTGTTATTACAGTCATTACACTGTTACTACAGTCATTACACTGTTTCTTCAGTCATTTCACTGTTATTACCAATTATAGCAGTAATTAACTGTGATTACAGTCATTACATTGTAATTACCACTTATCACAGTCTTCATGCTGTTATTACCAGTTATTACAATGTTATTATAGTAATTATATTATTATTACCAGTTATTATATTCATTACACTGTAATAACCCGTAATTACATTATAACCAGTTATTACTCTGTTACACATAGTCATTACACGTTTATTACCAGTTATTATCATCCTTACACTTTTATTACCAGTTATTACAGACATCATACTTTTATTACACGTTTTTACAACTCTTACACTTTCATTACCAGTTATTACATTCATTACACTATTATTACCAGTTATTACAGTCATTACACTTTTATTTCCAGTTATTAAAATCACTACACGTTTATTACCAATTATTACAGTCATTACACTTGTATTACCAGTTATTACAATCTTTACACTTTAATTAACAGTTATTACAATCCTTACACTTGTATTACCAGTTATTACAATCTTTACACTTTAATTAACAGTTATTACAATCCTTACACTTGTATTACCAGTTATTACAATAATTACACCTTTATTACCAGTTATTACAATTATTCCACTTTTATTACAAGTTTTTACAATCATTACAGTGTTTATTATTACCAGTTTTTACAATCCTTAAACTTTTATTACCAGTTATTACAATCATTACACTTTTATTACCAGTTATTACAATCATTACACTGTTATTATCAGTCATTTCGCTGTTATTATCGGTTATGAACGCTGTATATTTCATAATACTGGTAAAGTTTGTTTTAGTACATTCATGACATGCCTTCCGTTAGGGAAGGAAAGTTTTACCTCACTTCGACTTCACAGGGACCCGATAATTTGTTACAGCTAATTTTGGACCTAAACTATGGTGTTTAGAGTAATTTTACACTGGTGGTGGTAGGTTGGGGTTGGGAGCGGGTGGTTAGATCAATTTTCGAAACCCCCCCCCCCCCCTCCAACGGTCATAATTTAAGGCTAAATGATGGAAAGCTTTCCGGGTCGAAAAATCGACCCCACCTACATTTCTTGCATCAAAAATAACATTTCTAGTTGAGGTACGAAAAAATGCTTGGTATCGTTGGAAAGATGGATAATTTTTATTTAAAAACCTTTTTAATGCACGTCAAATTATTTTCCTTCTGCAGAAATAATCTCGCTTTCCTCCAAAAACACGCAACATTTCCGTGTCTTCCGTGTTTTCGTCGGCTATCGGGCCACTTTTGCATAGCAAATGAGTTTTGACGCCACTGCACGCGCTGGTCTTTCGCTGTCATTCCTCTAAATATAAGGAATAATCCGCCAATGACAGCGAACGGCCAGCGCGTACAGATTGAAAATTACAATTTTTATCGTGATCAACAGTGCTTAAGGGCCATTTTTATCAACACGAAAAATATTGATATAAACGACTTCTGCTCGGAAACCAAGCAATGTATATTGCTTGGTTTCAGAGCAGAAGTCGTTTATATATCAATATAGCTAAACTGACCCCTTTTGCTCCCCCCCCCCCCCCTCGGGGGGTTAGCCCCATCATTTGTGCAATTTTGAGTCCCCACCCAATAGGGATGCTTCTGCTCTAATTTGGTCAAATTCCGTTAAGCGGTAAATGAAGAAGTCGATAACGACGGACGCAAAGGTATGGCAGACCAGGTAAAAACTAAGCAAATCAATGAATGATACCAATATTGACAAAATTCTAACACAAAACTTTAATTGAGTAACGGATTCAGAAGGTTCCGAAATATATGGTATTATCACGGATTTCTAGATCTCGAGTAAATCCGTGGTATTATGATGGCTTGTTGATTTACAATTTTTTTGCTACACTTTCAATATTGTTTTTATGTATTGTAATTATTTTATTGATCTTTCATTTGTGTCTTGACAAAGGAGCGGATTGCTCCGAAAATTTGACAACGCCAGTTTGCCTACACTGTTTGAATTACTTCTTTGCCCTGTATAAAGCCACGTTTCTGTGTATAATTAACCCATAAGCCTATAAGTTCACGCTCTGAAAGTTCAAATACTTAAAATATTTCTAAAATAAATATTATTCATATTTTTTAATATTACTCATTTTTTTGCATGATATTTCGTAAAATCCTTTCGGAACAAAATCCCATATCACGCATATACGTGGAAATATAACTAACACAGTAGGCCTACTAGTCGAATGACAGTCGGGCACCTGTCAGTGCCCCGTCCAAGAGCGTGGTGGGATTCTATTGGCTGAAAGTAAGCCAATCGTAGCCTTCCATCTGGCTTGTCACGTGTATAGCCGGCATTTTCATTACAACAACTCGGCAGTTTGGAGAAGGTCTCGGAAAGATGAAAACGTGTATCTGTCTGCTGGCGTTGGTCGGAGTTGTTTTCTCCGATCCAACCGTTGTGTTTAGAGAACAGTTTGAAGATGGTAAGTAACTTTTTTCACTATGGCATTTACTTTGTGCAAAATTGGCTTTTTCTCGTGACAAAATTGGCCATGTGCGCCAGTTCTTCTTGTCAATATCTATGTATTTTCATCACTGTCAATATAAGCCTGAGTAACATACATATATACGTCATTATTAGATCAAAAGCAACTAAAGTAGGCCTAATATTTTTGTGATAGGACCATTATCGAAACATAACATAAATATATTATTGCAATAAACATTAATTGAGCAAGAGAGAAACGTGGTAACATAATGTGCCCCTCCCACTTTCAATTCCAACTCAGTCCTGCATTGTCGGGTTTTTCGTGGCAATAACTTGACCGTTAGATATAAGTTAAAAGACGTGTAATAACAGTCGGTGGATTAAGTTGTAAATCAATTATGAACAACGATAGGACAGTAACTCACGTATTCTCATGATACGATGTACGTATCCCATACAAGACCTGGTACGATATGAGGACTATAGGCTTGTGTACAATGATGTTTTCTGTCGTTGTTTTTAGTAGAAACGCATGTTTCAAATATAGCCGTCTTGGTTTTTGGAAAACTGATATAAAATCTGAAGAAGCTACAAAATGTAGTATCCATTGTCAAGCATAGTCGATAATTGATGTGTTAGTTTAGATTATCAAATGATGGAAAATGTGAAGACGGGTATGAACAGGTCATTTTTACAAGGAATCTTGCTGATCAGTTGAACAAGGTCAGTTTTCAGAATAGACAGGGTCCTGATTATAAAAGTTGAAACTTATATCATATGTTGATAACTTGAAATACCAGGACCAAATGAAACTTATATCATATGTTGATAACTTGAAATACCAGGACCAAATGGTAAGACGTAATGAATGGATGGAAATCCAGATTAGACAGTGTTGGTTTGACAAGTAATACTGTATATCTGTTAAATTTCTAACTGTACATACAACTTAATTTTACACAAACCCCAACTTATACAAATAGTCGACATCAATTGAATCTGTAAACTCGTACCTTCTAGTTTGTAATAAATGATTACTTTAACATATATATCATAGATATAATTTATAAACCATTCCAAAGGATACAATTTCTAATTTACTGATGGATTTGGAATATAAGTTGTATCTGAAATCAATGGAACTGACATCATTTTCTGGATATTTTATGTGATTGGTTTTATAAAACCCATAATATTCACCTCAAAATTCATGATATTATTATGGTACTTATTATATATAGAGGGGAAAAATGGTGTTATGGAAAAACATGATAGATATTCACAGGGGTGATATTAAGTGGAATCCACTCGGACTGTACACCATACCTCTGGCTTAGATGTTAATGAAGTGTCAGTGTCACAAATAAAGATTACATCAGTGAACTGATTGTATAATGCTTGTACCAATATTCCTTCAGGCATATGGTTGATGGTTAATGCTTCAAGGCAGTTATTACTGTCAATACTACAGGTATAGATTATCCCATTAGGTACAAGATGTTATAAATATGTATAGTAGATTATTATTGATGCACTTCGTCTTTTTAGGTGATGCATGGACAACAAGATGGGTAACTTCTGAACAGAAGAGTGATATGGGCAAGTTTGAACTAAGTGCTGGAGCCTTTTATGGTGATGCTGAAAAAGACAAAGGTATGTAATCTAAAGCATGTCATAAAAATACAGTGTATTCAGAATGAACCAATGTACATACAAGGAATATCAACTTTTGACTAATAAATAAAATCAAAGTACTGAATTTAGTGTAGCACTACAACTCTGTAGCTTCTCAAGTTGAAAGCTGTTATCGTCCAAATTCACGGTTTTTCCTTGGGTCTCGTGAATGTGACAAGATGAATGCATTCACTGTTTTATATTTTTCTTCAAGTTTATTTTCATGTTACATGTGTACAATTTTTTCTGTTATACAGGTATCAAGACATCTCAAGATGCACGCTTTTATGGGTCTTCAGCAAAATTTGATAAATTTGACAATAAAGACAAGACTCTGGTTGTGCAGTTTACAGTTAAACATGAACAGAACATTGATTGCGGAGGAGGATACGTCAAACTTTTCCCATCCACCCTTGATCAGAAGCAAATGCATGGAGAGTCCCCATACGCAATTATGTTTGGTATGTATTGTACTGAATGGTACATTCAAATTATCTGACTAACCGGCGGCGGTTGGATTACTGACCCCAGCCGCTATTTATTGATTTAACATTAATCGTTGATTGTCCGTGTCCTTGTTCATGATGCCAGAAGTCTGCAACATTAGCAACTAGTCCTATTCCAATAACTAGTAAATTTTGGTTCAGACTAGTTGAAAGTCTACAACCAAATCCTTGTAGTACTGTCGACTACACATGATAACAACTTCAGCCAAGTTCAGGTGGAAAATTGAGATGCATTTAGCACAAGTGAAGTTGAGAGTACATTTTGAGTCCATGAAAGCTCAGATGTGAAACTTTGAAGGGATTTTGAATTAATTTCCTTTTTCAGGACCTGACATATGTGGCCCAGGAACCAAGAAAGTGCATGTTATCTTCAACTACAAAGGAAAGAATCTTCTGGTAAAGAAGGACATCAGATGCAAGGTAATGAAAACAATCTACCTTAACTTTACTTCTGTAAGACAAGATTAGAAGTCTCCATTTAAAAGTAATGGGAAGTACTTGATGAATCTTGCTCAAATTTTATATGTATGTTCCCTTTGGTGCCTGGTCCATTTTTGGACATGATAAACAATATGGCTAACAAATGGTCATCTTGGATGTTAATTTCTCGAGAAGTACTGGATAGATCCTTTTCAAATTTCAAAAATTAAATTATTATTAATTTTTAAGAGAAATGCATAGAACTAAGATTAAATACATAAATAAAAGTTAAAATAAGAAGGGGAAAAGATCCATCTTTCCTCGAATGAATGAAAAATCATAGATGGTAAGTGAGCACCAAGATCCCTCGAGGTTCTCTTGTTTTGTACTAAAATCTGAACTTTTAAAAACTGAGCTTTAACATCGGGGAAAATCTGCTATATGATTAAGAGGTTATACAGCGCCTGTCAAAAGTAACTTGCCCTGTAAAACCTCTTAACATTGGAGTACCTTAACTTGTATTGCTAAGGTGAATGTACACTGCAGTATAAACATGTTTTCTTGTATATAAGTTTTAACAGAGCGAGACATTGATTGATAGAGGTTCATAGGGAATGTCTCTTTGCTAGATATTAAAACAAATGTCATACTTATTGTGCAATTTGTAACTAGTTGAAACAAAACTAATGCTCACTTATGAAATCAAACAAATTATTCATTCCTAGTTTCACAAAAACACTGTCAACTGTTATTTAAATTCGTTTTGGTTGATGGCAACAATATTGTGTTGTAGGATGATGTTTTCACCCACCTGTACACCCTGATTGTCAAACCCGACAACACCTACGAAGTAAAGATTGACAACGAAAAAGTGGAGAGTGGCACTTTAGAAGAGGACTGGGACTTCCTTCCCGCAAAGAAAATCAAGGCAAGACCCCTCTTTCTCAATATTAAAACAATACCCATCTCTCGCTCTCCCCTTGTCTGAAAAAAGGTTTCAATTAAATAATTTGAGTTCCCTTTGGGCCTATAAAACTCTATAAACTTCATACAGTGCATTCTTACAGAAAACCCTTATTTGGGTTAGTTCTTCAGGTCAGAAGGTCAAATATATATCAAAGTCATCGTTACTATAAATAGACCCCACATCCAATTGTTGGCAAGCGACACAACTTCCATGTAATTCTTATTTAAAGAAGATTGTATTTAATTTTTCTTATTGTAAAATTTTGATAGGACCCTGAAGCAAAGAAACCAGACGACTGGGATGAGCGTGAAAAGATTGATGACCAAGAAGACACCAAGCCTGAAGACTGGGATAAGGCTGAACACATTCCAGACCCCGATGCCAAGAAACCCGACGACTGGGATGACGAGATGGACGGAGAATGGGAACCACCTATGATTGACAACCCAGAGTACAAGGTAGGATTCTCGTTAATAAATGTATTCAGTAGTTGAAAATTCTTGATATCTAGGTCCCGAGTGCTCCCAGATTACAGTAATCCTGGTATAATAACCACAGTATAGAGCATCTTGAAAGCATCCAAGGCGTTGTGTCTTGCAGTGAAGAATTGGTTCTTCATATATTTACAGATGAAGAGTCGTACATCAGATTATTTAATTCAAAATGATGTAATATATCTCATGAAGTTAACTTCAGTATATGGTGATGTATTTCATTTCATTACACTTGCAGGGAGAATGGAAGCCAAAGCAGATTGATAACCCCGACTACAAAGGAAAATGGATCCATCCAGAAATTGACAACCCAGAATATAGTGCTGATGATGCGCTCTACCATTATAGTGATATTGGTGTTATTGGATTTGATTTATGGCAGGTAAGAACTAACGCAAATAGAACATATTACTACTTCAATATTGAGTGTATACAAATTGAAAGGTGTCATAGTCATTTAATACTTAAGTATATCAATCTGCTTATTCCTACACTGATGTTCAGCTCATAGCCTTCAGTCAGTTTGATCCGCAGCAAAATCTATCCACAGGTAGTCAACGTCACCGGATAACTTAAACATTGATCACAAAGTTTATTAATTGCATGCGAATCTGACAAAATTTAATCATACATATCAAAGTTGGAATTCAATGAATACCAATAGTTTATTCTTTAAAACTCGTCTCCCAGCTTTCTGCACAGGCGACATACTCATGGAGTTCTTGTTTATTGGACAAAAGAAAATTGTACTAAAATGACTTTTTTTTTTCAGGTAAAATCTGGAACAATTTTTGACAACATTCTGATTACGGATGATGTTGCATATGCTGAAAAAATAGGAAGTGATACATGGGGTCAAACAAAAGACCCTGAAAAGAAAATGAAAGAAGCAGCCGATGAGGAGGACCGGAAGAAGAGAGAGGAAGAAGAGAAACTTCGTAAAGAGGAGGAAGGTTAGTATCTGTTTTTGAGAAATTTCCCCAAAAATGCTAGTTTTTACTAAAAATAATTGAGTGTTCTTATTACACTTCCCACTTAGGTAAAGAGGTATATAATGATTATTGTGTCTTTGCATGCATACATTTTAAATGTTCCTTACAATCTCTTAAAATCCCGGTTTGGTGCTCACAATCATCTGTCAAAGATCAATGTTGACCATATTGGGACTCCATAGTTTTGAGTACAAGATACTGTAAAACTGGAAATATTCACCCTCGTCCTACATTTGAGAGGGCGAATTCAAGACTAGGCAAATTCAAATGGTTTCCTGAGAGGGTGAATAAAGACAGGGCAAAAATGTCCTCTTTTACGGTATCTCGTTAAAACCTGGAGAGATTTTGATCCATGTTCACACCATATAATCACATAATCAGGATCAAAGTAAAAGGGCCACTTTGTGAGGGTAGAGGAAATATTGAAAGTTATATTGCAAAGGTTGAGGGAGTGGAGGTATTAGTTAATCATTGGCTTGGTTCTAGATTGCTTCAAAATTTAACTTATCTCGTCGGAGAAAGGAAGCGTAATTACTACATAGTATGCAGAAGTAAGCATTAATGTATTCCTTTTGCAGAGAAAAATAAACCTGAAGATGATGAGGATGAAGAAGATGAAGATGCTGGTGAAGATGAAGAAGAGGATGAGGAACACGACGCTCATGACGAATTATAGATGATGGCACCAATTTCCATGTGATTCATGTGTTAGTGCAGTATTGGGACAAAACACTCATCTTCGGACTTGTTCATTAATCATGTGGGGAGCTTATATTTTTTGTTAATTTCTACTGTCGTGGTCAATATTTTTTAACATGAAATAGGGACTAGAATTTAACTTATACCATTGTTTGAGTGTGTGTGACTGTTGTGTGTCTGACATTCTAAGAGTTGAGATGCAAATGAGGCGAATATTTGTTATGCTAGTGATGGAGAACTGATTGGGGTATGATACCTGGGCTTGCTTTCACAGTCTTTCTGAGTAGTTAATATTGTTAGAGTCCCTTGTACAACCATTTCTAAGGAATCTTAATCAAACTTTGTTAGTGATAGATCTTGTTGATTTTCCTTTGTAGTTTTAATATCAGTTTTCTTCACCTATGATTTAAGACTGTATTTTAAGTCCAGGTTCTGTCAAGTGTTTTGATCCATAAAGGTTACATGGTAATAAACACTTTGTTTTATAAAATATGTGTTCGTGTTTTATTTATTTACAATAAGCATTTAAAAATCCTTCATAGATCAAGGTTTGGTATGGCACACTCCATCCATTATACATATTACAGCAGGGTAAGCTCATATAATGTCTTGACCAAAAGACCATGTATAGTTTGGGCCTTTTTTGGCCCCCAAATCATCAAATTTTGAAACCGATAATTAGACTCTCAAATCAATGTATTTCACCATACAACCCGAAATAATAATTATTTGAACTCTGGTTGTCATAGCAACCAGCATACATTATACGGGAAATTTGACCATTTAATCCATTTTGGCTAGTTTCTCATATCAAATGAGAATATGTGGGCACTTGTACCACATCTTTAGAAAAATAAAATGATTTGAGAATTCAATAATGAAGTTTAAAATCTGACGGATTATAGGGGGCAAAAATTAGACAAAAACATGCATTGTCCTTTATAGTCTTAAACTGACATCCACTAAGTAAAATAAATTCTGCAAATTAGTAATTGTTACTCAATTTGGCATCAGATCAACAACAGTACAGCCCATGGAGCTAGGCTAATTTTAGGCATCGAGACTTGTCGGAAATAAAATTGGGCAGGGTTTACTCTGGCTTAGGCAAATTTCATACTAGGAATGCAAAATTATTCGGGTAACTCGGGAAAAGCAAATGCATAATTAATGGACAAAACTAGCAATGGAAGTCCACATTATATGCATTTTTAACACTAACTTTGTCAAAAGTGATGTACGTGGGATTTAAAAGGTTCAAAAGATCAAGATCACTAAAATAGAACTTCGCTTATATTATTGTTACGGCTATTAACTGATGAACATTTCATTTGGACATAATGGCAAGTTAAAATTCAACACAAAGTTCAAATCAAAAGAGATGTTCGGCTATACAAATCCCCAGCATATGTGGTCAGTACTTTTTACAGTTGTTACTATAGTTGTAACTTCAGAACTTCCAGATGGATCTTTCCCAAATTTCATATGTAGAGTTTCCCTGTCCTTAGTTGTGCTGTATTAATTTTGGGGCCGATTGGAAAAACAAAATGACTGACGGGGCCAACTTTTGATTTTGAAAATGATATTTCAGACCGTTTTTTCTAGAGAAACATTTTGATGGATCTTGCCCAAATTTCACATGTAACCTTGGTGCCTACTGTGCTGTACTGATCTTTAAAACAAAATGGTTGACTGAAAGCCATCTTGGATTTTAATATTTTTCTTAAGTTTTCATATAATTAAAACAAGAGGTTCATGGGCTTTAACGGCTGTATTGTTACAGATAAAGATGAATATACATGTTGCTCAAGTTGTTCAAAGATATTGACATATTTACCCGATAAGTTGAAAATGGGTCAAAGTTCTTCATTTCAACCAGCTTGGTAGGCCTTCATTCCAGCATGCTGCAAGCCAAATATCAGTACCCAAGGTATTTCTTTTATTGAGAAGTTGCTAGAAGATTTGAAGATATTTGACCAATTACCTTGAAACTGGTTCAAGGTCATTCATTTTTTAACATTTGGTAACCCTTCATCCTACAGATTAAATAATTATTGGTATATTTTGCCCTTTTTGTTATTGAGAAGTTTCTCAAAGATTTTCAGACATTTCACAAATGTCCTTGTAAGTAGGGCAAGATCATTTATTTTAATGAACATGGTAACCCTTCATCCCTGCAGGCAACATGCATTATATATCGGCACTCTGGGCTCTTCTATTCTGAGAAGTTGTTTGAAAGATTTTAACACATTTTACCCATGCGTCCTTGAAAGTGGGTCAAGGTCATTTGTTTTGACAAACTTGGTAGTACATGATCATGATTCATGCCCTTTATCCCAGCATGCTTCAGGAAAATATCAGTATCCTTGGCTTTTCAGTTATTGAGAAGTTGCTTGAAGGTTTATGGATATTTACATATCTTACCCTTGACTGTAGGTTGTCTTTGACTTTCATTTGAACAAATTGATAGCCTTTCATCCTAGCATGCTATCGGTACCCTGGGCCTTAATGTTATTGAGCAGTTTCTTCGAAGGTTTTGGGACATTTTGGCCTCTGACCTTAAAATACTAATCAAAGTCATTCATTTGAAAAAAAATGCAAGCCCTTCATCCAAGCATATACTAGCCAATTATTAGTAACTGGGGTTTTTTAGTTGCAGAGAAGCTGTTTAAAAGATTTTTATCACATTCGATCCCCGTGACCTTGAAAGTGGTTAAAGGTCTTCATTTGAACAAACTTGGTATCCCTTTATCCCAGAATGCTGCAGGCCAAATATAATTTCCTAATACCAAGGCCCTTTCGATTATTGAGAAGTTGCTTGAAGATTTAAAGATTCGACCCCAGTGACCATTAAAGTAGGTCAAGGTCATTCATTTTCGACAAACATGATAGTCCTTATTGCAGCATGCTACATGCATAACATCGGCATCCTACACCTTTTGATTATTGAGAAGAAATTGTTTGAAGGAAATGTTTTTGCAAGGCAGACTAGCTAGGTACAACTACGGATGATGCATGCTGGGAATAGGTCATCCTCCTGACCATCCAGGTCATGATCAAATGACCTAAAAAGATGATGGACGATGGACAACACACCATAACGTAAGCTCATCTTGGCATCTCGACGAGCTAAAAATGAAAACAAAACCCTTAATATATATATTCAGTATTATAGCTTTTTGTCATACCATACTAAATTTGAAAGGAATTGAAGAAAAAAAGTATTTTCTATCGAACACTCATATTTGGCAACAAAAGGGAATAATAGTCAAAATGTCACAGTCTCAAGTAATCTATTCTAATTGACATTTTTGTATATTCTCGTGCATCTGTAAACAATTTACATTTTTAACTTCTGAAATCTGTCTGGCAAGAACTTACCTGGTGAAAGATGTACCAAAATTGTGAATTTTTGTGCCCTCGGCCCCGTATACAATGCTGTGTGCTCAAATTGGCTAGAAATTTCAACAATTTTCAGTCCGAAATATTCGGGGATAAAATCTTTCTATAGATGGAAGGGTCTAAAGGTACTTTAGCAAAATTGTTAATTTCATTGCCTCTTGACTTTACGTTTCCTCTTGGGAGGGCGGTGAAGTTTGCTATAGTTAATATAGGAACTTCGAAGAGGTTCAGGTCACGGAAAAAAAGGTCAAAGGTCCAGGTCATTTTGTCAAAGGTCAAATTTTATACCTTTTTACTGAACATTTTTTATGACATTGACCACACTGAACATTGGCTACATATTATCTAATGATAAAAACAATTATTGAGATTTTCATCAAATTTGTTTGGATGCTTCATTATTTTGGATGTTTGCGTTATCACATAAAACTTCTGGATCGATGGACAACACCAAACCATAATATGTCGGGTATTTGAAAGGCATATAAAAACAATTTAAAGGGACAATAAAGTCAACCAACGTTTTATTAATTCAACTAGAATAAAATTGTGCCACCTAGAAAATTTGATCAGAATCGTGCAAAGAGTCAACTAATGGAAAGTCAAGGTCACTGGGTCAAAGGTCAAGGTTTATATTTGTTCCACCGATAAAATTTTTATTTTAATATGACATTATGAAGCAATGCTGGTTGGAATTAAACAAGGATTCAAATGACCAAAAGATGAGGGCACCGGCTCAAAGTTTGGAGCTCTTCACTGATGTACATTTTGTTGTGACATTATTAAGCAAAATTGGTTGGAATTAATCAAGGAGTCTACTGACCTAATACCCCAGACTTTATTGGGGCTATGATATTAATAAAGCATCCAAACAAGTTTGATGAAAATCTATCAATAATTGTTTGCGTTATTGCATAAAACTTCTGGATGGACGGACATGAAACCCAACCATAATGTCAGGTCTTCGAAAGGCATATAAAACAGTTAAAAACACAACTTAAACTAGTCTTCCAAACTTTACCTGTGATCAATAATATCAAATTTATGTTATATATATCTAAACTACTTGCCCAGTTGTTCTCACCTCTTAACATGTATGATCAACAGTTCACTTAAAACCTGTTCATTTTTGGTTAAGCAAATTACACCTGAATTGATCAATACTTTGGTTAAACAAATACACTTGAATCGACCAATACTTTGGTTAAAGGCCTAATATAAATAAAGCCTGTTAACTTATATTTATAGATTTAGTTAAGATTAATTGATATCGGCAATATTCAAGATGAATTCTTTTGCGGTTACTGGTACAGCAGCAGTTGAAACATGCTATTTGTAAACACGCGTCAATTTCAAACTGTCTTCTATCTTCGGTTTGTTGAGTGGGCCCCACCTGAATTATTTTCAATTCTTTCGATTTTTTTGTCAAGAGTTTCTTATTGGTTACCGCTTAGGTTTACTTCGTTTTAGGCTTATTTTTACATGGTTATCAACTGGATTTTTTTTCAGAATCACGAAAATTTCTCTGAAGTTATGTATTTTTGGCCTTTAAACAAATGACACTTGAATTGACCAATACTTTGGTTAAACAAATTACACTTGAATTGACCAATTGTCACGTACAGTGCATTCTCTAGGTTATAGTCAGATGACGGTTGAGCGAATCGCTAGTTTACCCAAGACCAACAAAACAGCCATCTTTGTGTCTTTAACTTTATATTACTATGACATATGCCAGGGTTGTAGAGAGCAGAAATCTAGGATACTGTACTTCAATCATACCATCCACAAACTAGAACTGTAAGCCAATGGCTAATACCCCAACTTCCATTCCCCACCCTATGCAATAAAAACTTATACAAGGCAATGTTGATGACAAACAAATTTTATCTACAGCTACATATCATCTCCATACATTCCTGGGGTTTCATTTAAATTGGTTCACAGGTATAGGAATAGCTTTCCAGCCAAATTTTTCCAACAAAAACCTTTTTATAGTGACATGGTAACAATGGCAACAAAAAGTTCCCATAAAATTATCTGCATGCATACATGTATCTACATATGGTCCCTATAACTTCCATATGAAGCTTCATTTAATAACTGGTTGTGTGGTCAAAATTTTCCTACAAAAAGATGACCTGGTTAGCACGTCAACCTCAATTTCTATTAAATACAAGAAATCCCAGAGGGATCTTGGCACCAATCATGGATGATTCTTCATTCATTCTTCGAAAGATGGATCTTTTCCATTCTTATTTTAACTTTCATGTATGTTCTTATTCTTAGTTCTATGAATTTCCCTTGAAAATTAATAATAGTTGAAAGGTTTCTTGCCAGGAGTTCTGTTTTTATGATCAGTTCCAAATCCATCTTGTATTTCTGAAAATATATATATAACCATAATATACTTTCTTTGTCAATATACAAGATGGCCGTCTGGCGGACATATTTTCCCCCTGGAGCAGTCCAAAAATTAGACCATGCACAACTAGGGACCGAACAAAACATGCTTATGAAATAAGGAAAGGATCCCTCAAGTACTTCTCATGATATAGCGATCACAAACTATCACTGACAAATCAGTGCCTGTCAGCCATATTGTTTATGGGATTTGTCCAAAAATGGACCATGCACAACTAAGCAACATTGGGAACTTGCCTATGAAATTCGAGAATGATCTATCAAGTACTTCTCAAGAAATGGTGATAACAAGCTATTACTCGCAAATCCAAGATGGACGCATTTTGGCCATATTGTTTATCCTATCTGTCAAAAAAAAGGTCAACACAACTAAGCACCACAGGGAACCGGCATATGAAATTGGAAAAGATCCATCCAGTACTTCTCAAGATATAATGGTTAAAAAATTTTCAATGTCAAAATCTAACATGGATGTCTGGCAGCCATTCCCCACCCCCCGATCAGTCCCAAAATCAATACTGCACAACAAAGCACCAAGGGGAACCTGAATATGAAATTTGGGAAAGATCCATCTGGTACTTCTCAAGATTTATCGGTAACAAATTTCCGTAGTCAAAATCCAAGATGGCCGTCTGTCAGCCATTTTGTTTTTTCAAATGCTACCCCTGTGACATTGAAGGTCTTGCAGTAGTTTTTAGGTTACCCCTGTGACATTGAAGGTCTTGCAGTAGTTTTTAGGTTATCTGTCGTCTGCGGTGTGTACAACTTACTATTAAAACTTTGTATTACTACTGTTCTAACCACAATTAGGCCTATTGTCTAGTCTGTATTAAAACTATACTGTACCATCCAAAATACTGTAAAAGTGGAATTTTTCATGGTGTTGAAATTTTCGCTTATAATGCTGGCATTAAATCTCAAAGAATATATTTAACACCATTAAAACTCTACATACAGTGTATAGTAGTAATACAGGTACACAGTGCAAAACAGCAAGACTACAACGCGACAATTTTCCCATCGCGAACAGTTTGGATGCTGACCAAGCGAAAAATTCCACACGCGAAAATATTGGCTTTTACTGTACTGTACCATCCACAAATATTGTCTAGTCTGTACTACCAACTGTACTGTACGTATCATCCACAAATATTGTCTAGTCTGTATTACAACTGTACTGTACCATCCACAAATATTGTCTAGTCCGTATTACAACTGTACTGTACCATCCACAAATATTGTCTAGTCTGTACTACCAACTGGACTGTACATACCATCCACAAATATTGTCTTGTCTGTATTACAACTTTACTGTACCATCCACAAATATTGTCTAGTCTGTATTACAACTGTACTGTACCATCTACAAATATTGTCTAGTCTGTACTACCAACTGTACTGTACATACCATCCACAAATATTGTCTAGTCTGTATTACAACTGTACTGTACCATCTACAAATATTGTCTAGTCTGTATTACATCTTTATTGTACCATCCACAAATATTGTCTAGTCTGTATTACAACTGTACTGTACCATCTACAAATATTGTCTAGTGTGTATTACAACTGTACTGTACCATCAACAAATATTGTCTAGTCTGTATTACAGTTGGAGTGTACCATCCACAAATATTGTCTAGTCTGTATTACAACTGTAGTGTACCATCCACAAATATTGTCTAGTCTGTATTATATTACAACTGTAGTGTACCATCCACAAATATTGTCTAGTCTGTATTACAACTGGAGTGTACCATCCACAAATATTGTCTAGTCTGTATTACAACTGTACTGTACCATCCACAAATATTGTCTAGTCTGTATTACAACTGTATTGTATCATCCACAAATATTGTCTAGTCTGTATTACAACTGTAGTGTACCATCCACAAATATTGTCTAGTCTGTATTACAACTGTACTGTACCATCCACAAATATTGTCTAGTCTGTATTACAACTGTACTGTACCATCCACAAATATTGTCTAGTCTGTACTACCAACTGTACTGTACATACCATCCACAAATATTGTCTAGTCTGTATTACAACTGTACTGTACCATCCACAAATATTGTCTAGTCTGTATTACAACTGTACTGTACCATCCACAAATATTGTCTAGTCTGTATTACAACTGTACTGTACCATCCACAAATATTGTCTAGTCTGTACTACCAACTGTACTGTACATACCATCCACAAATATTGTCTAGTCTGTATTACAACTGTACTGTACCATCTACAAATATTGTCTAGTCTGTATTACATCTTTATTGTACCATCCACAAATATTGTCTAGTCTGTATTACAACTGTACTGTACCATCTACAAATATTGTCTAGTGTGTATTACAACTGTACTGTACCATCAACAAATATTGTCTAGTCTGTATTACAGTTGGAGTGTACCATCCACAAATATTGTCTAGTCTGTATTACAACTGTAGTGTACCATCCACAAATATTGTCTAGTCTGTATTATATTACAACTGTAGTGTACCATCCACAAATATTGTCTAGTCTGTATTACAACTGGAGTGTACCATCCACAAATATTGTCTAGTCTGTATTACAACTGTACTGTACCATCCACAAATATTGTCTAGTCTGTATTACAACTGTATTGTATCATCCACAAATATTGTCTAGTCTGTATTACAACTGTAGTGTACCATCCACAAATATTGTCTAGTCTGTATTACAACTGTACTGTACCATCCACAAATATTGTCTAGTCTGTATTACAACTGTACTGTACCATCCACAAATATTGTCTAGTCTGTACTACCAACTGTACTGTACATACCATCCACAAATATTGTCTAGTCTGTATTACAACTGTACTGTACCATCCACAAATATTGTCTAGTCTGTATTACAACTGTACTGTACCATCCACAAATATTGTCTAGTCTGTATTACAACTGTACTGTACCATCCACAAATATTGTCTAGTCTGTACTACCAACTGTACTGTACATACCATCCACAAATATTGTCTAGTCTGTATTACAACTGTACTGTACCATCTACAAATATTGTCTAGTCTGTATTACATCTTTATTGTACCATCCACAAATATTGTCTAGTCTGTATTACAACTGTACTGTACCATCTACAAATATTGTCTAGTGTGTATTACAACTGTACTGTACCATCAACAAATATTGTCTAGTCTGTATTACAGTTGGAGTGTACCATCCACAAATATTGTCTAGTCTGTATTACAACTGTAGTGTACCATCCACAAATATTGTCTAGTCTGTATTATATTACAACTGTAGTGTACCATCCACAAATATTGTCTAGTCTGTATTACAACTGTACTGTACCATCCACAAATATTGTCTAGTCTGTATTACAACTGTACTGTACCATCCACAAATATTGTCTAGTCTGTATTACAACTGTACTGTACCATCCACAAATATTGTCTAGTCTGTATTACAACTGTACTGTACCATCCACAAATATTCTGTTTTACAACTGGAGTGTACCATCCACAAATATTGTCTAGTCTGTATTACAACTGTACTGTACCATCTACAAATATTGTCTAGTCTGTATTACAACTGTAGTGTACCATCCACAAATATTGTCTAGTCTGTACTACCAACTGTAGTGTACCATCCATAAATATTGTCTAATCTGTACTACCAACTGTAGTGTACCATCCATAAATATTGTCTAGTCTGTATTACAACTGTACTGTACCATCCACAAATATTGTCTAGTCTGTATTACAACTGTACTGTACCATCCACAAATATTGTCTAGTCTGTACTACCAACTGTACTGTACATACCATCCACAAATATTGTCTAGTCTGTATTACAACTTTATTGTACCATCCACAAATATTGTCTAGTCTGTATTACAACTGTACTGTACCATCTACAAATATTGTCTAGTGTGTATTACAACTGTACTGTACCATCAACAAATATTGTCTAGTCTGTATTATAACTTTACTGTACCATCCACAAATATTGTCTAGTCTGTATTATATTACAACTGTAGTGTACCATCCACAAATATTGTCTAGTCTGTATTACAACTGGAGTGTACCATCCACAAATATTGTCTAGTCTGTATTACAACTGTACTGTACCATCCACAAATATTGTCTAGTCTGTATTACAACTGTATTGTATCATCCACAAATATTGTCTAGTCTGTATTACAACTGTAGTGTACCATCCACAAATATTGTCTAGTCTGTATTACAACTGTACTGTACCATCCACAAATATTGTCTAGTCTGTATTACAACTGTACTGTACCATCCACAAATATTGTCTAGTCTGTACTACCAACTGTACTGTACATACCATCCACAAATATTGTCTAGTCTGTATTACAACTGTACTGTACCATCTACAAATATTGTCTAGTCTGTATTACAACTTTATTGTACCATCCACAAATATTGTCTAGTCTGTATTACAACTGTACTGTACCATCTACAAATATTGTCTAGTGTGTATTACAACTGTACTGTACCATCAACAAATATTGTCTAGTCTGTATTACAACTGGAGTGTACCATCCACAAATATTGTCTAGTCTGTACTACCAACTGTAGTGTACCATCCACAAATATTGTCTAGTCTGTATTACAACTGGAGTGTACCATCCACAAATATTGTCTAGTCTGTATTACAACTGTAGTGTACCATCCACAAATATTGTCTAGTCTGTATTATATTACAACTGTACCATCCACAAATATTGTCTAGTCTGTATTACAACTGTACTGTACCATCCACAAATATTGTCTAGTCTGTATTACAACTGTACTGTACCATCCACAAATATTGTCTAGTCTGTATTACAACTGTAGTGTATCATCCACAAATATTGTCTAGTCTGTATTACAACTGTAGTGTACCATCCACAAATATTGTCTAGTCTGTATTATATTACAACTGTAGTGTACCATCCACAAATATTGTCTAGTCTGTATTACAACTGTACTGTACCATCCACAAATATTGTCTAGTCTGTATTACAACTGTACTGTACCATCCACAAATATTGTCTAGTCTGTATTACAACTGTACTGTACCATCCACAAATATTGTCTAGTCTGTATTACAACTGTACTGTACCATCCACAAATATTCTGTTTTACAACTGGAGTGTACCATCCACAAATATTGTCTAGTCTGTATTACAACTGTAGTGTACCATCCACAAATATTGTCTAGTCTGTATTACAACTGTAGTGTACCATCCACAAATATTGTCTAGTCTGTACTACCAACTGTAGTGTACCATCCATAAATATTGTCTAATCTGTACTACCAACTGTAGTGTACCATCCATAAATATTGTCTAGTCTGTATTACAACTGTACTGTACCATCCACAAATATTGTCTAGTCTGTATTACAACTGTACTGTACCATCCACAAATATTGTCTAGTCTGTACTACCAACTGTACTGTACATACCATCCACAAATATTGTCTAGTCTGTATTACAACTTTATTGTACCATCCACAAATATTGTCTAGTCTGTATTACAACTGTACTGTACCATCTACAAATATTGTCTAGTGTGTATTACAACTGTACTGTACCATCAACAAATATTGTCTAGTCTGTATTATAACTTTACTGTACCATCCACAAATATTGTCTAGTCTGTATTATATTACAACTGTAGTGTACCATCCACAAATATTGTCTAGTCTGTATTACAACTGGAGTGTACCATCCACAAATATTGTCTAGTCTGTATTACAACTGTACTGTACCATCCACAAATATTGTCTAGTCTGTATTACAACTGTATTGTATCATCCACAAATATTGTCTAGTCTGTATTACAACTGTAGTGTACCATCCACAAATATTGTCTAGTCTGTATTACAACTGTACTGTACCATCCACAAATATTGTCTAGTCTGTATTACAACTGTACTGTACCATCCACAAATATTGTCTAGTCTGTACTACCAACTGTACTGTACATACCATCCACAAATATTGTCTAGTCTGTATTACAACTGTACTGTACCATCTACAAATATTGTCTAGTCTGTATTACAACTTTATTGTACCATCCACAAATATTGTCTAGTCTGTATTACAACTGTACTGTACCATCTACAAATATTGTCTAGTGTGTATTACAACTGTACTGTACCATCAACAAATATTGTCTAGTCTGTATTACAACTGGAGTGTACCATCCACAAATATTGTCTAGTCTGTACTACCAACTGTAGTGTACCATCCACAAATATTGTCTAGTCTGTATTACAACTGGAGTGTACCATCCACAAATATTGTCTAGTCTGTATTACAACTGTAGTGTACCATCCACAAATATTGTCTAGTCTGTATTATATTACAACTGTACCATCCACAAATATTGTCTAGTCTGTATTACAACTGTACTGTACCATCCACAAATATTGTCTAGTCTGTATTACAACTGTACTGTACCATCCACAAATATTGTCTAGTCTGTATTACAACTGTAGTGTATCATCCACAAATATTGTCTAGTCTGTATTACAACTGTAGTGTACCATCCACAAATATTGTCTAGTCTGTATTATATTACAACTGTAGTGTACCATCCACAAATATTGTCTAGTCTGTATTACAACTGTACTGTACCATCCACAAATATTGTCTAGTCTGTATTACAACTGTACTGTACCATCCACAAATATTGTCTAGTCTGTATTACAACTGTACTGTACCATCCACAAATATTGTCTAGTCTGTATTACAACTGTACTGTACCATCCACAAATATTCTGTTTTACAACTGGAGTGTACCATCCACAAATATTGTCTAGTCTGTATTACAACTGTAGTGTACCATCCACAAATATTGTCTAGTCTGTATTACAACTGTAGTGTACCATCCACAAATATTGTCTAGTCTGTACTACCAACTGTAGTGTACCATCCATAAATATTGTCTAATCTGTACTACCAACTGTAGTGTACCATCCATAAATATTGTCTAGTCTGTATTACAACTGTACTGTACCATCCACAAATATTGTCTAGTCTGTATTACAACTGTACTGTACCATCCACAAATATTGTCTAGTCTGTACTACCAACTGTACTGTACATACCATCCACAAATATTGTCTAGTCTGTATTACAACTTTATTGTACCATCCACAAATATTGTCTAGTCTGTATTACAACTGTACTGTACCATCTACAAATATTGTCTAGTGTGTATTACAACTGTACTGTACCATCAACAAATATTGTCTAGTCTGTATTATAACTTTACTGTACCATCCACAAATATTGTCTAGTCTGTACTTCCAACTGTAGTGTACCATCCACAAATATTGTTTAGTCTGTATTACAACTGGAGTGTACCATCCACAAATATTGTCTAGTCTGTATTACAACTGTAGTGTACCATCCACAAATATTGTCTAGTCTGTATTATATTACAACTGTAGTGTACCATCCACAAATATTGTCTAGTCTGTATTACAACTGTACATACCATCCACAAATATTGTCTAGTCTGTATTACAACTGTACTGTACCATCCACAAATATTGTCTAGTCTGTATTACAACTGTACTGTACCATCCACAAATATTGTCTAGTCTGTACTTCCAACTGTAGTGTACCATCCACAAATATTGTCTAGTCTGTATTACAACTGTACTGTACCATCAACAAATATTGTCTAGTCTGTATTACAACTGTACTGTACCATCCACAAATATTGTCTAGTCTGTATTACAACTGTACTGTACCATCCACAAATATTGTCTAGTCTGTATTACAACTGTACTGTACCATCCACAAATATTGTCTAGTCTGTATTACAACTGTAGTGTACCATCCACAAATATTCTGTATTACAACTGGAGTGTACCATCCACAAATATTGTCTAGTCTGTATTACAACTGTAGTGTACCATCCACAAATATTGTCTAGTCTGTATTACAACTGTAGTGTACCATCCACAAATATTGTCTAGTCTGTACTACCAACTGTAGTGTACCATCCATAAATATTGTCTAGTCTGTACTACCAACTGTAGTGTACCATCCATAAATATTGTCTAGTCTGTATTACAACTGTACTGTACCATCCACAAATATTGTCTAGTCTGTACTACAACTGAACCATCCGCAAATCTTGTCTACTCTGTACAGACCAGAAATATTGTCTAGCCTGTACTACAACTGTACCATCCACAAATTGCATCTTTATTTTTGTGGTGTTACAATGCTACCATTCTGGGTCTTGCATGTCTTTAGACAATTATTGTCTGCTACTAGATTTGTATCTTAAAGAACTATAATTCTTTTTAAGTTATTGGTCAGGATTTTTCCTGATAAATTGATCTGCTTTTTAGATTGTGTGTAAAATATTTGTTTAAAACTTATATTTATATGCTCTATATTTGACACTAGTTTTGAATTAATTTATAACTGTTATCAACCCAGTGGATATCAATTGACACTTTGGCACTCTATCAGCTAGTTAATATTCACGGAATTTACCAGTTAGGTCAGTCTTCGGTTAATAAAACTTCACCATAACTTGGTTTCATTTAAGGGGTCCTTCCACTTGTAGCGGTTTCTTCAACAGGCCGAGTTGATCGCTCAGCAGTATTTTATTCAATTTCCCTGAGGTTGGCTTCGACTTGGTTCATGCTTTCGGGGTTGGGCTTCACAACCAAATGGAAGGTCGGGGGGGTCACACCCATAACCCGGGAGTTGTATCCATAACCTCACCACATAGGTCAGGTGTCCCATCTGTAACCTCATCTCACTACCCTTCTTTTCTTTGTCTTAAGTACCTGAAAGAATACCGACATCAAAAGTTACCTATAACCAATCTATGAATTGGTCGTAACTTGATCCAGCCACAGCAGTCACGGGACTGTATTGCACAATAATGGACATCTGTTTGCATTAAAATTAATTACCTTGGTATAACATATTAGCACTTCATAATGAATTATAATTTACATATGCATAATGTATATTGAATTTTCTTAGAATTTTCTATACAATTTTTTTTGTATTTCATGATTGATAATATTTCAACAAATTAATTAAATTAGCAGACATTTGGTTTGGTTACCAAGGGTTTAGCATATTATCAACAGGTTATGTTATTTATGCAGACAGAATATTAAAGTTCATGTCTGTTACCCAATATTACATGATTTTAAACCAACAAGTGTTGTTGCATATTACCACGTTAGATTTATTGATACCCAATAAATCTGGCTGACCAGCAGGTCTTCAAAGATTGATCTGTACCATACAGCTTGATATTATATTTACTACTTCCCAAGCTTCTTAGCTTGTTGTTATAGAAAAAGAAACACAGTGCATGTAATTATCAATCAATTTTTATCTAGTATTACGACATTTCTTCAGTGTTTTTTGCTTTTCAAACATTTAACTAAGTATTAAAACCAACAAGAATAAATCAGAACATATTTTCTGTTGATAAATCATACATCAATTGCAGTTGGATCATACGGTATATGAGAGCAAGCTCTTTACCAGCAAATGTACATTTTCATGGGACAGATCTATCAACATTACAATATGCAAGAGAAGGAAGACTCATTTCCTAGTAATTTCCTAGCCATACTTGATACTGCAGATCAGTAAAAATATGCGGTTTCTACATGGAGAAAATGTAAATGAATCCTTTTAAATAAATTTACATCATTTGTAAAACACAAAAAAGTTGTAAGTGATGGTATTGAAGAACTTTTCAATTGACAGAAATGTTAACTTTTGGGGTAAAAAGATCAAATTTACATCTACTTCGTCAAATTTCTCAAAACAGACAACTATGTGAATATTTTCCCTTTAGACAGGTTGAAAGTAATAACTCTTTTGTCTGACAGTTTGGCAATGCCTTTAACTTCATTGGGAGCAGTTTCTTTTTTATTCATACTACACAAGAATGTCTGGGGATACGTGTATACTGTATGTATTCAAATAAAGTGTGAAATATTTGTCTAGTGTCAGTCTTGCTAGTGTTAAGTCACCCAAGTGTATATTCATGAGTAAAACTTGCTCTTTCTGGAACAGGGTTTGCTTTGAAGCTGTTTCTATATGTTTTTCAAGCATAGAAACTGAAAAGGAACCCACTGATTTTCAGGATTCCCATTTAAACTATGCAGAAGGACCCAATTTATTTAGGAAAGGGCTCTATCTATCAAAATTATGAAATATCCAGTGCTAACCCTGTGGAATGTATTTGTGTCAATGCCTTCTGAATTGTCTTCTGTGAAGGTTGAAATAAAAGTTTGAACATACATTTAAAAATGCCCTCTGAGGCGAAGACCGAGTGTTACAAGAGACTTAACATGTTCAGCATCGTGTCTGGTCACCACTCTGTGCTTAGTTTTATTATACAACTTGTTTGTAGGTAGGATACTTCTATGTGCAATTATAAAAAAAGTACTTTTAGATAACTATAATAGCCATACTAATATATGTATGTACTTCAAAAATAACACTTCAGCTGATATCTAGACAGTGTCAATATAAAAACAGGGGTTTTAATAACAATTTCTATATTAATATTTGAATCACTTATTGTTATGCATGTTATTATGTTCCAGTGTACCATTATATATAGTTCTAGTTATTTGATAAATTGTGTGCCTTACCATCAAAGATCAATGAATACAAACGAGTATGATTTAAACAGGCAAAGTTGAAAGTTATCTGAATTGAACATTGTACATGTACAGGATTAGCTTCCTGGTGCGGTCTTCATTCGTTTTATTCAAAATCTTACAAAAACATGTTCTTTTTACATGTAGCATAGAAAATAACAGAGATAACATTGATTATGGCTTGATATGCAAGTTGAAAAATGAAAACCCACTGTAAATTTGAAATGAGATCCCAGAGAGATCTTAAAGTCCACCATTAACAGTTTAAAAGTTGGATCTTTTCCCTTTGATGGTTAAGGCTAAATAAGGAACAAATCATGCCACCCCCACAGAAGTAGGATCTTGAAGAAATTGCTAAATTTTCCCAATGGCCCTACCCTTCAAGGGGCTGGGGTGGGGTAGTCGCATAAATAAATCCCCTTCACCCAAGGGTGCTTCAGACTGAATTTTGACAAAATCGTCAATACCTCAAATTTAATAAATTTAGGAGTCCTGGGACTCCCATCACCAATAATATAGAGTAAAACTTTATCAATTTCGGGAGTCCTTTGGTATTTTTAGGAGTAAAAATGCAGGTTTTTGCGAGTCGGGAAAACCCTGGGATTAACAGAAAAAATTGACACAAGGATGATGACAGACGCTGTGGTATGGCATAAGCTCAACTGCCCTACTGACATGCATAAAGGAGCTTAAAATCTAGGCGAAACAGTACAATAACATGGATATCATTACAATATACCGACACACAACTTACATATATACAGAAAGAATAAATTGATTGAAAAAATAGGCAAAAATATTTGTCAATAGCAATTTATACTATTGATGAAAGCTGGGCTCAAAAACTTGGCTTGGCCAAATAAAAAATATTTGGTTTCTGGTAATCAGATGTACCTAATCATTTGATCTGTACCTCCCCTAAACATTTCAAATCAATTTTGAAAGAGGCATCGCAGAAATCAAGATCACTTACATACAACCAAATCAAATTAACAAATAAATATTTATCAGTACTGCAAGTTTTTAGAAATGTGTACATTTTTTGTTTGGCCATAAATAATTCATATATTTCCGGGGCAATTAAAATAGGTCCAATCTTAAGAAAAGCTATTGTACTAAATAAATACAATTCTACATATTTCAGACTCCTGATGTTCAGTTGCCATACAGTATGATGTGCTTTAACATAAAATTCATTCAGCCTTTTACTTTTTTCTACAAAAAAATCACGATTATCTATGTATAACCTTTTTATTATAATAACTATTTCAAATAGAATTTAATGGAAACCATCAATTATTGTCTAAAGTTAAGTCAAAGTTCCTCTTTGTAGATCCAATACAACAAAAGAAGTTTTACTGGTTATTTTGCCAGTAAACATTTTAATGTCATCACTTGAGTCGCTCTAATCTATATATACAGGCGATATATATTAGATACGGAGCAATGCTGGTGATCAAGTCAGATGGGAGCGAGTACAACCATAAAACACGTGTTGTATTCACCTACCAGCCGCCGCCACCACCACCACCGTAGCCACTTCGCCCTCCCGATCCGTATTTATCGCCACCATAGCTGCTTCCTCCTCCGTAGCTGCTGTTTCCTCCGCCGTAGCTTCTGCCGCCACCACCACCTCCGCCGTAGCTTCTGCCACCACCTCCGTAACCACCTGCACCACCACCATAGCGGTCATCCCCTCCGTAGCTAGAGCGTTGCTGGTAGTCGCCCCCTCCGTAACTGGAACGTTGTTGGTAACCGCCACCACCTCCTCCATAGCCACCGCGGCCGCCGCCGCCGCCACCACCTCTGTTCTTCGATTCTGCTATCGACGTTTTTAGCGAACGTCCATCCAGCGAATGTGATTCTGAAACAGCATAACTGGCTTCTGATGGATCTTTAAATTTGATAAATGCAAATCCCCTTGAGCGACCAGTGTCGCGATCCAAAACAAGGTTGCATTCACGAACGGTTCCATATTTCTCGAAATAAGCGTACAAGTCTTCTTCTTTTGTGTTAAAGCAAATGTTTCCAACGTACACTTTACAATCATCGTCCCCCATTGTGTCTTACTGTATATAAGCCGTATCAATGTCTTATATCCTTCTTGCCACAAAAGCAAGTTTATTTTCGTTTCCTTCTGATTTCGTGAACACGGAACCCACGCTGGCGGTAAAGAAAGCTTTATCCGGCACTAAGTACGCATGCGTAGTGTGACGAAGTGTTTACCTCCCCTGATTCATAGGTTCCACAACAGTTTACGCTGTCTTCGTTGAAGCTAATGGAGGATAAATATTTAAGTATTTGACTGTTACCAGATGTAGTATACAGTCGATATGAATACAATTTGGGCGACAGATAAATATAATGGATCCCGTTAGGCTATATGTAAATATAGGTCCAAAGATCACAGGTGATAAGTCTTTAATTTATACTTTTTTTGCATGGAACGATTAAAATTGTTTGTTTTGTTGCAATGATAGTAACCATCACATTAAAAATAACATTAACAAATATCCAAGTAGAATAGAATAAAAAATGGGAAGACGATGGTGCGGCCCAGTGTTATCAATCAAAGTCGTTGAAAAACCTTTGTGTCTCTAATAGAAAAACAAACAAAAGAAAAAATATTGAATCTAGCGACTTTCTTTAGATGCTTTATATCCCCCTTTCCTAAGAAATTTTGAATCTAGTGATTTTCTTTAGAAAATTTCATATCCCCGTTTCCTCCAAACTATTGAATCTATTGACTTTCTTCTGATTTTATATCCCCCCTTTCCCCCAAAAAATTGAACCTTGCGACTTTGCTTAGAAGTTTTTATACCCCCCCCCCCTCTTTACCCAAAAAATGTTGAATCTAATTACTTTGCTTAGAAGATTTTATATTCCCCCATTAAAAAATATTGAATATAGTGTCTTTCTTTAGAAGATTTTAAATCCCCCTTTCCCCAAATAATGTTGAATCTTGTGATTTTCTTTAGAAGATTATATCCCCCCCCCCCCCATTCACCCCAAAATGTCGAATATAGTGACTTTTTTTAGAAGACTTCATTTCCCCCTCTCCTTAAAAAATATTGAATCTTGTGACTTTTTTAGAAGACTTCATATCCCCCTTTCCTACAAAAATTTTGAATCTAATTACTTTCTTTAGAAGATTTCATATCCCCCCTTTCCTAAAAGAATATCGAATCTAGAGACTTTCTTTTATGATTTTGGGGAAAGGAGGGAAGTAGAGAATGTGTAAGGGTGGGGGATGGAGGTGGGATGGGAAAGGAGGGAAGTAGAGAATGTGTAAGGGTGGGAGATGGAGGTGGGATGGGAAAGGAGGGAAGTGGAGAATGTGTAAGGGTGGGAGATGGAGGTGGGATGGGAAAGGAGGGAAGGAGAGAACGTGTAAGGGTGGGGGATGGAGGTGGGATGGGAAAGGAGGGACGTAGAGAATGTGTAAGGGTGGGAGATGGAGGTGGGATGGGAAAGGAGGGAAGTGGAGAATGTGTAAGGTTGGGAGATGGAGGTGGGATGGGAAAGGAGGGAAGTAGAGAATGGTAAGGGTGGGGGATGGAGGTGGGATGGGAAAGGAGGGACGTAGAGAATGTGTAAGGGTGGGAGATGGAGGTGGGATGGGAAAGGAGGGAAGTAGAGAATGTGTAAGGGTGGGGGATGGAGGTGGGATGGGAAAGGAGGGAAGTAGAGAATGGTAAGGGTGGGGGATGGAGGTGGGATGGGAAAGGAGGGAAATAGAGAATGTGTAAGGGTGGGAGATGGAGGTGGGATGGGAAAGAAGGGAAGTAGAGAATGTGTAAGGGTGGGAGATGGAGGTGGGATGGGAAAAGAGGGAAGTAGAGAATGTGTAAGGGTGGGAGATGGAGGTGGGACGAGAAAGGAGGGAAATAGAGAATGTGTAAGGGTGGGAGATGGAGGTGGGATGGGAAAGGAGGGAAGTAGAGAATGTGTAAGGGTGGGGGATGGAGGTGGGATGGGAAAGGAGGGAAGTAGAGAATGTGTAAGGGTGGGAGATGGAGGTGGGATGGGAAAGGAGGGAAGTAGAGAATGTGTAAGGGTGGGAGATGGAGGTGGGATGGGAAAGGAGGGAAGTAGAGAATGTGTAAGGGTGGGAGATGGAGGTGGGATGGGAAAGGTTTACCGAGAGAAGACATCGGAATAAATAGCAATTAAGCAAATAACAAGACAGAATGTAATGTCAGAATGATCAGAACGGAATCAATTTCATAGTCATTAGGCGAACTAACAAATTGCGATTTCATAAGCACATATAAAAATATACACACATACATACAATGTACTATATAATGATAAAAAATATTATATATCGATCAGAACCTCTTTCTGGATTTGATGTAATGATGCACGTGTCTAAAGATGTTTGTATGGACTTCAAATGACGGTAGATTTTTGCCACACAAAAGGACTATTGCCGTATATTTCATACCCGGCAAATTGAACATCTTTGTTACAAATGATGAAATAGACTGATAACTAAGCGATTCATGCGCTCATGTAGCCAGCTTTGGTGTATACGTAACTGTTTACGAGATTAAAACATTGTGTTACTTGTCTAATAATGGTGTGTTCTCCTTTCTCCCACTTTTTAAAAATAACATAGGGGTAGATATGTTTTGACAGTCATTATAGTCCCCCTTCATATATATCTTGCCTGGAATTTACCCGTTTTCTCCCACATAGTGTAATTAACGCCACGCGGCAGTGACAGGTGTGACCGCTGTCAGTTGTGACTTGCGGGCATGATACGTAGAAGCCCAGTTGCTTGAGTTTCCGCAAGTAAATAAAAACTAATATACATATATATAATATAATATATATTTTATTTACTGACAGAAACCCAAGCAACTGTGGTAGAATACACGAAATGGATGTGTGACCCTACATATACAACGGAAGGGTCGACGTCACACTTTTCAACGGAAGGTATGTCATATACAGTTACGTGCCATAAGTCTGTCAATTTTTTTTATTTTGCTATATATTCTTTGTATTTCCAACTTTTTCAATGAATTTTCCTGACTTCGTTTATGGATGGATTTTGACAATTTTTTGTCATTTGGTATAAAAATATCCAAGGTTTCCTCTCATAATATTTATTTAATTTTCTGTTGTGTATTTATGGAGCTATACAGAATTGCCTATATTGCTAATTTCCGTGTGCCGCCATTTCTCTATACAACGCTACCAAAATGACGTAAAAATGGCGTCCCGAAAGTTGGATGTTGTTAATAAATAATGATTTCTCTGGTCATACATAACGGAAAAACAGTGAAAATATTATGAGATGAAACAGGAAACAATTCTTTATAAATACACAAAATTTCATTAAAATTGACCCATAAACAAAGTCAGGAAATTTCATTGAAAAAAGTTGGAAATACAAAGATAAAAAAAATTGAAAGACTTTTGGCACGTCACTGTATATAGGGTCACACTTTACCACGAGAGGGATGTCTTATATAAAGGGTCTCACTTTTCAACGGAAGGGTCACATTTTACAACGGGGGTTTATGTCTAAAATATATAGGGTCACATTTTACAAAGACAGGGTCACACTGTGCAATGGGAGGTATGTCTTATATGTAGGGTCACACTTTACAACGGGAGGTATGTCTTATATATATAGGGTCACACTTTACAACGGGAGGTATGTCTAAAATATATAGGGTCACATTATACAGAACTAGTTTAATTTTACTTCTAAATTCATAAATTAAAGGGGTTTTACGCACCTGACCCTTCTGCTTCTACATTAGTTTAGAAATTTTGGATTCCTACCCTTTGACCCCAAGCATCACTGAAGAGTCCTAGGAGGACAAAACAGCTGTATGATGCAGTTTAATTCATTTTTTTCGGCATACTGTATCTATTACTAAATCAAAGAGGTGCAGCATATGTGTGTGTTACGTGATCTTTATAATGACAGGGTCACACTTTACAACCGGAGGTATGTCTTATATGTCACACTTTACAACGGGAAGGTCACACTTTACAACGGGAGGGTCACACTTTACAACGAGAGGTATGTCTTATATGTAGGGTCACACTTTACAACGGGAGGTATGTCTTACATATAGGGTCACATTTTACAACGAGAAGATCACACTTTACAAAGGGAGGTATGCCTTATAAATAGGTGCACACTTTTACTTTTGTTGTGATTGACAATGATGACTCGGCTCTCACTTTGAGGACTTGATGTTGTGTGACCAAAATTCACATGGCGGGTTTAATCAATGAAGCAGAAGACGCTTACTCTTCCGGAACTCCTGGTCTTATTCTCTTGTACTAGGCCTATTACATGGGTCTCGATGTAAATCTTTCCTTTGTTCATATTTTGCCCCCTGCTTAATCGTTTTTGAGTTCGGATTACGGTTGTGTTGACGCTTTGGTAATCTCTGGTATTTTTTATTTACCAACAGCGTTCTTAAATACATGTATAGTCTTCTTTACTTTGGATCCAGGGATGTTATTTTCCACTTCCTGACTGCCTAAAGTGGGCTCTGTGAGTTTAATCCAGCTTCTGAGATATGTTTCCACCATTGCTACATGTATGCTGTTTGTGTGGTTGTCCGGGTATTATAATACCTGTATTTCTATAGCCCCTTCGTCTCTACCAGTTCCTTTAGCAAATCATGTTCGATCGTTTAATCGCTGGTGTTGTTTCACTAACAATTCTTGTAGATTTTAAAATATTACCGTTACTACCGATGGGGAAAAGACTCCAATGTTATGAGTCAATCACTAGTGACACAAACGTCGGACCTGTAGGGCGGACTATGACTGTTTCACCCTCCGTACCAATTGCCTCAAATCCGTAAATGACACGTGTACACCGCTGTGGTAAACAAGTATCTCACGTCGCAGCTGTGGTTTTAAGTAGTCTTTATCAACAACTCCGACGTTATCTTATGTAATGTTTTAGGTCAAGAAAGCTAGCTTTAACACAAAAATCATACTTGAGCACAAGAACAGTTTCATAAATACGGGCCAGATCTTATTCTCTTGTACTTTTCAATGGTTTTCGTGTTAATCCCCCCCCTCCCCCAGTTGTATCGATTTCATGGTTTTGTTGACGCTTCAATAATACGGTTGCCTTCGATATTATTCTTGTAAGGTCTCCGATTTGTTTTTTTTTTCTGACAAAAGAATGTCATCCTTTGTTTGTCTTTGTCATTATAACTTTGAGAAAAGTGAACCCAAGAGAAAATATATACAAGAATTACGCGTAATTATATGTCTCGCCTTTCCCGGTAATGTTGAAGTCCCAACGGAAAAAATTAGTATGACAAAATACCTACAGCAAGATGATATCAGTAACATGGCAAAGTTTCAATTTAATCACATATCAATAACAGTATAAATAGTCCGAGACGTATAAAGCCTTTATACGTCTCTGAAATAGTGGATGCTAACGTTAATTTCTTGAAATTCCCATGTTTTTGTCCCAAAACAGCAGGACCTGTAAATAAATTTCCTCCAAATTTCAGTAAGGTCTTTAGTATGATAATTTTTATACAGGAGGCCGCGGGAAATAGTTCACCAGGTTGGTCCAAACACTGAAGGAAAACTGTTTTGACTATTGACTGAAAGGACATAAATTAACTGTTGTGTTACTTTTAATTCAAAGGTATAGAGTTTTGTATCATCTTCATCACTCATTTTTATCAGTCATTGTAAATCCTATAGCTCCACAACAGTTCCGTTGAATTTATTATGTTCTGTAGATCTGTGTTACCGGAATCTCTCGAAACAGCTATCTTCACATTCCAGAAGATTACAGCTTGTCTGAAAATGTCTAATAATCAGTAAAAGATGTCTACCGTCAATAAATGTTGTCTGTATATAACAAAACGCTTTACTCACGATCACTTATACGCTTGGGCACAATTGTTTCCAAGGAAACGTGTATTAGTCACCGGGCAAATAGTTTTAACTAATTCATGGCTGTATATGAAATACAATGGATTAACCATAAAAATATTCAAATTTATTGAATATATATCTATAGAGTGAGCCAGGTAACAATATACAGTTAATTCATGCCCTTTTAGTGAATAGTCAAAACTGTTTTCCCCATGTTGGTTCCAACACCGATGGAAAACAGCAATATTCACGTTCCAGAAGATTACAGCTTGCCGGAAAATGTCTAACAGTCGGTAAACGATGTCTGCCGTCAACAAATGCTGTCTGTCATGATGTCACCATGCAATTAGTTTTAACTAATCCATGGCTGTATATGAAATGCATTGGATCAAACATGAAAATAGTCAAATTTATTGAATATCTTTTTCTATAGAGATCAAGGTAACAATTGTAACTAAATGCACTAAGTTCATTCATTTGAAAAAAAAACAACTTGGGATCCCTTCATCCCAGCATGCTACAAGCCAAATATCAGTACCCCAGGCTTTTTAGTTATTGAGAAGTTTCATAAATATTTTAAGAAATTAGACCCCTGTGACCTTGATAGTGGGTCAATGTTATTCATTTGACCAAACGTGGTAGCCCTTCATCCCAGCATGCTACAAACCAAATACCAGTACCCTAGGCCTTTCGATTGAGAGGATGTTGCTTGAAGATTCAAAGACATTTAACCCCTGTGACCTTGAAAATCATCATCCATTTGAACAAACTTGGCAGCCCTTCATTCCAGCATGCTACAGGCCAACTAATAATACCTTTGGCTTTTCGGTTACTGAGAGGAAATTTGTTGAAATGTTTAAGACATTTGACCCCAGTGACCCTGAAAGTAAGTCAAGGTCGTTCATTTGAACAAACTTTGTAGCCCTTCATCCCAGCATGCTACAGGCCAAATATCTCAATCCTAGGCTTTTCAGTTATTGAGAAGTTGTTTGAAGGTTTTACGACATTTAACTCCTGTGACCTTGAAAGTAGGTCAAGGTCATTCATTTTTACAAACTTGGTAGCCGTTTATCCCAGCATGCTTTAGCAAAATATCAACATCCTGGGCCTTTGAATCATTAAGAAGAACTCGCATGAAGGAAAAGTTTACACACGGCATAAGTCTACAAACGTCAGACGATGACGGATGAAGCACGATGGCTATAGGTCATCTTGACTCAAGGTCAAATGACCTAAGAAAGACACAAATATTTAAAATTTTTATCAAATGTGATTTTATTGCACTTTTCAAATCAGTTGTAATGTAAAAACAGGTATAATACCAACAATAACATAGTTCAGTAAAATCATACAGAATAACCTCTGTGTTATATTATGTGGCACAAGTAGTATCTCATTCAGGACAGAGTGACCTCCCTTTGTTTTGGTTGTTTGCAAGTGCTTAGATATCTACTGGAAGAGTATTTTGTATAATAAGTCTTGTGGATGCTTTGTACAATAAATACCATATTTACAAAATAATTTCTTGCAACACGTTCTCAATAAAAGCTCTCAATAATATAAGAAGCTTGAGGTCTCACTCAAAAATTGCTGATAAGGCATCAATGTGGATTATAATAAGTGTTAACATAGGAATATAGCGATAAATAAAATAATATTTATATAGTTGTTGATTTTAATTAGAAAGGAATCAACATTAATGACAATATATAATAGATGTGCATACAAATCACTATTATTAAAATTTGTTCTTTGATAAAAATAATTACACAAATTAATAGTTATTCAAATTTAGCAATTTATAAAACATTCTATAAATGTGACAACAATAAAAGTATAGTAACAATGGTGAATAAGCACATGAATGACTTGGAGATATCACATCGGTTTTTTAAATTTTATGTAAGTAAATAAAATCTGTAAGCAATATTTAACACTACATTAACTTAAGACTTAGGTAGCAGTGTACAGTAGCATACAGTGGCCATGGTGATATTTTTATACAATGAACCCCTATAATATTAGACGTATCTAAATCTAAAAAGAGAAAAAAATATTAGCAGTAAAATTGGTGTAAGCATGATAAAGTTAACTATGTGGGTTTCACGTTTGTAAGGGGAGTGGGGGGATGATAAAAGAATAAAATATTTAAATTTTGGTACAGTTTGTCAACACATGCATCCAAGAATGTAATCTTTAATTTTAGAAAGAGCTTGGAATACAATACTACTTGCTGGGGACATATATAGAGGATCTTAAACGAGTGTTGATGTAAAATGGCATTTATTAAACAATTTCAATAATTTAATATGTCACGAGCCTTTAGGTGAGTGACATATTAAATTATTTAACAAGTTTAATCAATTCCATATTACATTGACACGAATGTAAGATTCTATTTATCACATAACTTATATTTAAGAGAAAATACACCAAAACTCTCAAATTCATTCTCTATAAGAAAGGTAAATTTCTTTGACAGTACAACTTTCACTACCAGGACAACCATGCCATCTTGATGACGTCATATGATTGTCCTGGTAGTAAAATTTGTCTTTATGACGTCATTTGTTTATGATGTCACAATAGTGTTATAACACATGTGTAATACAGTAAACTCCACTTAATGTCACGTCGGTTAATATCACTTTTCGGTTATTATCACGTTTTCTTCATGCACCGTTTTTCCTGCTATATAATCTATGTAATGCCATTCTTTTAATATCACTTGTTTCGAGGTGGATTTCGGTTAATATCACTTTTTTTGGCCACTGTCACACAAAAATTACAGGTAAATGTTAGAAATAATTTCATATAAATGCCCCGGGGACTCGAGTTTCACACCTGAAATCGCTATGTAAACAACGCCGTGGTCAGCTGCGTCTTTTTCACACCTACCTGATCACTGCCGTACTAGTCGAACAATAGATTGACTTGGCATACCGGAGCAAAGATTACACCTTTGGGTGAGGGAACCCATACTTTTGTAATCTTATATAACGCCATGTGTGATTTAATGAGTTCCTAACACGAGTTCCATTTTTCATTTCAGCTCGTCTTAGATCGAATTCACGTTGTCGTGAAGAAGGCTTACAAGTGGATGGTCTTCCGTAAACATGACGAAATATTGATTGAAATTAAAATAAAAAGTGTCTTTTAAACAATAAGTGTCCAATTAATTAATTTAAGCTAATGTTCACGTAAAATGCAGAGATATCGTCTTTGTTATGATTTTTAAATAGCCAAAGTACGACTCCGACATGCCGTGATTCTAGGCAGGCTGGTGAATAAATATAAGTGCCGAGACTAAATCTTATCGCGTGGTTGTTTTATTTGCATAGAGGTCATCCAATGAAACGTCACGTTTCAAAGGTAAAAGTTCATTTCGCGGTAGCGCTATATATACAACCGACAAACTCTGTGAACACGATGTCACACTTGCAGCGAATATCTAAAGAAATTAAACAAACAACAGATTTCACAAGCGAAAAACCAGTATACATATCAAGATAACGGTAAATATTTACGGAGGGTCATGATTTCAAAACACGAATTTGATGCAGAATACCAGCCACTTGTATGCCTAACGTTACATCATTACAGTAAGCTTAGGCCTACTGCAGTAAACAATCGTAGTACGTTTCGTCCCTGGTTTCGTGTGAAGCTAGCCTACTGATAATATTACGTACGAACAATATATATGAAAATAAGTGCATTCCAGAATAAAACCAAAGATTATACGGTCACTGGAGTGAAAAAAACATTGTTAGTGATAAAATATCTTTATTCAACAATCTTCTCTGTTGAGTCACAGCACTACGACATTTAACCAAGTCCACTTCCGGTTTTGAGGGCTGTAAAATGTCAGAAAATACGTTTTCTTTTAATATCATGTTCCGGTTAATATCATGTTTTCCCCGGACAAATGAGAAGTGATATTAAGCGGAGTCTACTGTACCATATTTATGACATGGCGGTATGACATGACTGAACCGGACAGCTATGTGATACATAGTGTTTTTTTACCTAATTTGGTAAATTTTGATGTAGTAACCATGGTTTTCACACAAGTAACATACATAAAAAATTAGATTTATACACTTCTCAGAGCTGTATTCCAAATATAATGCAGTTATAAATATATATATACATGTTTGTATGTGTTTTGTAAGGTAATACTGCGGTGTTTACATTCCGAAGACATTGACCTTGCTTTCCAGAATCAGGTGAGCTGAAATGTGTTAGATATTTGGCTTATGTAAAATTGTATCAGAACTGGCCTCTAACCTACTGTTACAGTTAGCATATCTAACCTTACACCTTAACATTCTGATACAAAATTACCTTGTACCATCTCATGCCTCAACAACCTGATACAAAATACATTGTATCATCTCAGGCATCAACAACCCGATACAAAATAGCCTTGTACCATCTCACGTCTCAATAACCCGATACAAAATAGCCTTGTACCATCTCATGCCTCAACAACCCGATACAAAATTACCTTGTATCATCTCACGTCTCAATAACCCGATACAAAATAGCCTTGTACCATCTCACGCATCAACAACCTGATACAAAATAACCTTGTACCATCTCACACCTCAACAACCCGATACAAAATAACCCTGTACCATCTCACGTCTCAACAACCAGATACAAAATTACCCTGTACCATCACACGTCTCTACAACCAGATACAAAATAACCTTGTACCATCACACGTCTCTACAACCAGATACAAAATTACCCTGTACCATCACACGTCTCTACAACCAGATACAAAATAACCTTGTACCATCTCACGTCTCTACAACCCGATACAAAATAACCTTGTACCATCACACGTCTCTACAACCAGATACAAAATAACCCTGTACCATCTCACGTCTCAACAACCCGATACAAAATTACCTTGTACCATCTCACGTCTCAACAACCCGATACAAAATTACCTTGTACCATCACACGTCTCTACAACCAGATACAAAATAACCTTGTACCATCACACGTCTCTACAACCCGATACAAAATTACCTTGTACCATCACACGTCTCTACAACCAGATACAAAATAACCTTGTACCATCACACGTCTCTACAACCAGATACAAAATAACCTTGTACCATCTCACGTCGCAACAACCAGATACAAAATAACCTTGTACCATCTCACACCTCAACAACCTTTACACAACATAAAAACATCATGATCAGGGGCTCACATAGATATTCCCGCCACCCCCAACAAAACGGTCAAGTATGACCAACCCTTTAACCTTGACCGATGACCAGTAAAAGCTTAACAGATGAAGAACTAGATAGTGTGATGCTATGGTGTGAAAATGAACCTAATTTGTTAAAGGGTTTATGCGGTATAGGAGGTCAACGCTGGCCTTTGACTTTCAACACTGACCAATGACCTAATGAGGTTAAGACCTTGATCATGTGATGTTATAAAGTGAATATAAATCAAATTTGACCAAGAAGATTTTAAGATATCTTGTACACAAGGTCTGGACGCAGGCACGGATTCATACACAAAAGTGATTACTTCATACTCCCTTAACTTAGTAGGGGGTATACTAATGATAAACTTGTACCATCTCGCATCTCAATTATATATTATAAAATAGTTCTGTCACACCTGATCAACAGGTTTGAACACACTTAAAGTTTTCCAGATAAAACTATTTTTATAAATCTGAAAATGGAAATACATGTATATGTTTATAACAACAACTGTTGGTTGACTATGATATTTTGGAAGATATGGATCATCCTTCTATGATTTTCAGTCACGTAGATGATCTTGTCCAACCCTCCTCAGGACTTGAACTTGTTCACTACTGCATAGATGGGCTCCTAGGGAGGTAATACAGAACACATGTTATGTGCTGGTTATGTATAAAACATCATATTTATACACATTATCATATCATTACATGATGTTATAGAATAATTTCAGTAATCAGGGTGCCCAATGGTTGAACATCATATTATAAGACATGGCTTGATTAAAACTTTAGCAAAACATTACAGAATAATATCAAGTGGTTACCGAAAGCTGAGTGAAAACATGTAAGCAAAGTGTAGTTCTTGAATAAGTAGAAGCAAAGCATTTAAGCTAGAGATAAAGCCATGCGATAATTGAATGCTGAATCTGTGTATAGAATTACAAGTGGACACCTGAGTTATAACATACAGATTGAGAGCCAACATTGGTTTTGAAGTCTCACCTCACCACACACTGAAAGACACTTCGCTTCAACATTACTGCTTTAATTCTGAAATAAGAGATCAATGTTATAACAATACTGGCTCCAGGACAACACTCTCAAACCAATCAGAGTTCACAGAACCTACAGTAAAACAGGGTATATATATAGTCAACAGAACCTACAGTAAAACAGGTTTATATATAAAGTCAACAGAACCTACAGTAAAACAGGTTTATATATATAGTCAACAGAACCTACAGTAAAACAGGTTTATATATATAGTAAACAAAACCTACAGTAAAACAGGTATATATATAGTCAACAGGACCTACAGTAAAACAGGTTTATATATACCGGTAGTCAACAGAACCTACAGTAAAACAGGTTTATATATACCGGTAGTCAACAGAACCTACAGTAAAACAGGTTTATATATATAGTCAACAGAACCTACAGTAAAACAGGTTTATATATATAGTCAACAGAACCTACAGTAAAATAGGTTTATATATATAGTCAACAGAACCTACAGTAAAACAGGTTTATATATATAGTAAACAAAACCTACAGTAAAACAGGTTTATATATATATAGTCAACAGAACCTACAGTGAAACAGGTTTATATATATAGTCAACAGAACCTACAGTAAAACAGGTTTATATATAGTCAACAGAACCTACTGTAAAACAGGTTTATATATAGTCAACAGAACCTACAGTAAAACAGGTTTATATACAGTCAACAGAACCTACAGTAAAACAGGTTTATATATATTGGTAGTCAACAGAACCTACAGTAAAACAGGTATATATATAGTGAACAGAACCTACAGTAAAACAGGTTTATATATATAGTCAACAGAACCTACAGTAAAACAGGTTTATATATACCCGTAGTCAACAGAACCTACAGTAAAACAGGTTTATATATATAGTCAACAGAACCTACAGTAAAACAGGTTTATATATATAGTCAACAGAACCTACAGTAAAACAGGTTTATATATACCCGTAGTCAACAGAACCTACCGTAAAACAGGTTTATATATATAGTCAATAAAACCTACAGTAAAACAGGTTTATATATAGTAAACAGAACCTACAGTAAAACAGGTTTATATATATAGTCAACAGAACCTACAGTAAAACAGGTTTATATATATAGTCAACAGAACCTACAGTAAAACAGGTTTATATATATAGTCAATAAAACCTACAGTAAAACAGGTTTATATATAGTAAACAGAACCTACAGTAAAACAGGTTTATATATAGTCAACAGAACCTACAGTAAAACAGGTTTATATATATATAGTCAACAGAACCTACAGTAAAACAGGTTTATATATATAGTCAACAGAACCTACAGTAAAACAGGTTTATATATATAGTCAACAGAACCTACAGTAAAACAGGTTTATATATATAGTCAACAGAACCTACAGTAAAACAGGTTTATATATATAGTCAACAGAACCTACAGTAAAACAGGTTTATATATATAGTCAACAGAACCTACAGTAAAACAGGTTTATATATATAGTCAACAGAACCTACAGTAAAACAGGTTTATATATATAGTCAACAGAACATACAGTAAAACAGGTTTATATATATATAGTCAACAGAACCTACAGTAAAACAGGTTTATATATATAGTCAACAGAACCTACAGTAAAACAGGTTTATATATATAGTCAACAGAACCTACAGTAAAACAGGTTTATATATAGTCAACAAAATCTGCTTGTTAGTAAACAGAATTAAACAGTAAACATACACAACTAATTATAATATTGGAGTCAACTGATTATATAATATTGGATTCCTAATATTTTTTAAACTGTTAATGCACTGAGATTCTTGATAATGTTATGATAAATGCTGGATATAATTAAATACTACTTAATATAATGATCAATGCAGAGTTAATTAAATACTAGTTAATATAATGATCAACGCAGAGTTAATTAAATACTAGTTAATATAATGATCAACGAAGAGTTAATTAAATACTAGTTAATATAATGATCAATGAAGAGTTAATTAAATACTAGTTAATATAATGATCAATGCAGAGTTAATAAAATACTAGTTAATGTAATGATCAATGCAGAGTTAATAAAATACTAGTTAATGTAATGATCAGTGCTGAGTGTATATGGAATAAGAGAAGAGAAGTATGTTTGATTGTATTCTCTGAACGAATGTCTTTACATCTAAAATAGGCTATTCTGCCGCTATGTTGCGATTTGAGGCATAGGACCATGGCACTATAGATTACCATAAAACTTTCCAGGATTGTAGTATCCAGTGAGATCTACAACCTGGTGTGGAAATACACCTGGAAAAACTCTTTAAACACAAAAAAAAAAAAATCATTTTTGTCAAACTTTTGAATCTCTTGCTATAACTTATTAACGGGAAATCATGTCACACTCTTACTTCACATACTCTCCTAGTTTCTCAGAAGACAGTTTTTATTTTGTTGTAAGTGTACTATGGCGTCCTTAGGAAAGCCTTCAAAAAGCGATGTTGCTGCGTGGATTCTGCCGTGAAATGACAATTGTGACATCCTTTTCTATCACATTATTAAAAGACCTGCCAAATCGGACTTCATGATCACTGCACTTTCACAGTCACAGTGTACAGGCCTGATCAGAATTTCAATATTATTTAAATCAGATTCATTTGATGCAGCAGTATGTACTGATGAACTAGATGAGTCAGATTACAGTAATCATTATATAATATATTGAATAATTAATCTGGGAAAGTTAATTATTGGTAGCAACCACAGAAACCCATAAAAAATGTGAAAAAAACATAGGATTAACATTTGATGCAGTTAAAAGAGACAAAAACGATGCAGGTTAAGAAATTTCAATTATGAGTTTACAGATATAAAATAAAACAAATATACTCACATATTCAGCATATAGATTAATGAATATTCTGCGGCCCAATAAATATTTTGTGTAATCAACACACTAGAAAGGGACGTCCTGTAATTGTTAGTCCTGTGATTGTTAGTCCTGTGATTGTTACATTGTACAGTCCCCTTCTGTAAACGTCAAACATCACTGGCCTTTGCTGTAATCATCACACCTTTAAAACTCCTTCTGTAATTGTCATACTGTACAGTCTCATACTGTAATAGTCACATCTAAGAGTACCATTCTGTAATCGACATCATGTATAGCCTGTGCTGTAATGGTAACTGTCAGCTATTGTGCTTTAAAAGCCAAACTGTAGAATCTCATGCTGTGATCGTAACACTTTATAGTCCCGTAATGTAATCGTCACATTCTACGTCCCCATACTGTAATAGTCAAATCTTATAATATAATTTTGTTATTGTCACACCACACAGTGCTGTTCTGTAACTGTGACACTGTATAGCCCCCCTCTGTAATTGTAGCACTGTACAGCCCTGTTCTGTAATAGTCACACCTTATAATCTGATTTTGTTATTGTCATACTGTACAGATTGGTGCTGTTATTGTCATACTGTACAGATTGGTGCTGTTATTGTCATACTGTACAGATTGGTGCTGTTATTGTCATACTGTACAGATTGGTGCTGTTATTGTCATACTGTACAGATTGGTGCTGTTATTGTCATACTGTACAGATTGGTGCTGTTATTGTCATACTGTACAGATTGGTGCTGTTATTGTCACAATTTACAGTCCCATGCTGTAATTGGCAGAACAAATTCTGTGAATCATGATTCTTATCTTCTCTCATTCCAACTGTGAAACCACTTAAGGTGTCACACACAGGTTAAATACATTTATACTGGATATATATAGAAGAGACCTATGGGCCATAACAGTTTTCTGACTATAAAGATATAGTTTTTTAAAGTACCGGTAAGTTGTTCAAAGTAACATATTTGACCCCTGTGACTTTGAAAATGGATCAAGGTCAATTATTTGAACCAACTTGGGAGCCCTTCATCCCAGCATGGTACTAGCCTTTTATATGTATCCTGGGCCTTTCTATTATTGAGAAGAAACTGATTGAAGAGTTTCAGACATTTGACCCCTGTGATCTTGAAAGTGGGTCAAGGTCATTCATTACAACAAATTTTGTCTGTTCAGTTATTTAGAAAAAAAGTTTTCTTGAAGATTTTCACAGAAGTGGAGGAACTGACGATGGACAGCGCACCATTGCATAAGATGATGGCATATACATTATGACTGTATTTTTCATCACTTGAATTATCTGGGTTTAAAAAAAAAAAATGGATACTGTACATATTGAAGATGAGACCAAAAAGATGCCACAGATATGTAACAGATTAGTCCACTGGAATGCCGGAACCTATATAATGTGCAAAGTTGGAAAAACATGCTATGTGATTAAATAGTGTGCTTTGTAGTTAATGAGGTGCATAAATTAATTAAAAGTTGAATGGGGCAACAACAGATGAAAGAGTGGAGCAGTAAGTACTGGTGAAGCAATAAGCTAAAGGTCTACTGTACTGGTGAAGCAATAAGCTAAAGGTCTACTGTACTGGTGAAGCAATAAGCTAAAGGTCTATGTACTGGTGAAGCAATAAGCTAAAGGTCTATGTACTGGTGAAGCAATAAGCTAAAGGTCCATGTACTGGTGAAGCAATAAGCTAAATGTCTACTGTACTGGTGAAGCAATAAGCTAAAGGTCCATGTACTGGTGAAGCAATAAGCTAAAGGTCTACTGTACTGGTGAAGCAATAAGCTAAAGGTCTACTGTACTGGTGAAGCAATAAGCTAAAGGTCTACTGTAATGGTGAAGCAATAAGCTAAAGGTCTATGTACTGGTGAAGCAATAAGCTAAAGGTCTATGTACTGGTGAAGCAATAAGCTAAAGGTCCATGTACTGGTGAAGCAATAAGCTAAAGGTCTATGTACTGGTGAAGCAATAAGCTAAAGGTCTACTGTACTGGTGAAGCAATAAGCTAAAGGTCTACTGTACTGGTGAAACAGTAATTCCCTGGTACGTAGATAAGTCTAGGAGTGATGTCAATACTGCGGAGAGTTAAAACCATCATGCTCAGCCATGTTGTTAGGATGCAGTTAGTAACAGCCCACACGACCAACAACAGCAATTCTCATTTATTGTAATACTCACTTCAGTACTAGTCCGCTTTTTCTTGGAATTTTTCCTAGAATTTCCACTCTTAAAACTGAACGAATCATTCAAACAATTATCAAACACAGCAAAAGGATCGTCTTTTGAGTGCAAACTTTTGTTATTTACATTTGGTTGACTAGACATGAAAGGATCATTGGAATTAAAATCATCTACGCCGATAGAACTTGGGAATCCTTCAAACGGTGAAGAGGAAAACACATCTTCAGCAAAAGGGTCTGAATTAAGGAAGGGATCCTCAATAATAAACTTGTCCGACCTAGGAGCAATGTTTGTAACACTGTCGAAACTCGTTGATCCATTTCCATGAGATTCTCTATTCACATTGTTTTTGGCAGTTTGAGATGGTTGTCCATTTGAATCTATTGATGAAGTAGCTTTGTTTCGTGGTGGCAGTGGTGGGGAGTTGTTTATGCTGTTAACCTTTGGCCTTGGCCGAGGTCGTGGCACCACAGTATGTTGAAGGTTTGGTATAGAGTTACGAGGAGGCAGTCTGGGAGGAGAGTCTGGCAGTGGGTGTTTGGAGTTTGTCGAAGCTGCAGCTGGGCTGCCACTGGGACGGGGTGGGGGAGCAGGGGGGATAATTTGAGGCGAGTCACTAGATGTTGCTATTGTAGGTAAAGGGGGTGGTGGTCCTTCAGGTGAAGGAAGATCAAAGTCATCATTTTCTGCAAAAGCAAATTTCTTAAATTTTGACTTAGAAGAAGAATGTGGCACATTGTGAAAGGAGTCTGGCTTGGGCTGACTGGAATCGGCAGGATGAATATGTGACGTATCAAAAGGATCAGATGTGTTTGTTTGCAAAGGGGAGGAAAAGTTTACCACTGCTGGGAGAGATACATTGTCTACAGACCCAAAAGGGTCACTGTCACTTGCCTGTGGGCCCTTTGGCCCTTGTTCAGTCTTGATCTGGTTGATACTTTTCTTTGTCTGTGCGTTCAATTCGGCAAACAAGCCTTTTGGGCTAACACTGGCTTTATCCTTGGTCCCTATTCCACAGAGGTCGCTGAATGCATCACCCGTGTTAGAGCTGGTCTCTACAGGAGGTGCCTCCTCCTCTATCAACTTAACAGGGGCAAGCACAGGCTCATCAAACAAAGCTCCACCTCCTGTGTTTCCATTGGGAAAGTTGGCAAATCCACCAGTAGGTGCTGCCGAGGCGAACGGGTCCTCACCAAATGGGTTCATAGCAGGAGCAGGGGCAGCCGTCGGCCTCTGAGGAACTGGTGGTGGTGCCGAGAACTGTGACAATATAGGAATGAAGAGCATGACACAGAAAATATCAGGCTAACACGAATGTGTTTACTGGGTGTTGGTTTTATGTAGACTAATCAGTAGTAAATGTCAGACTTACAGGAGACAAGGGTTTTGCCAGCTTTTTTGAGAAAGATCCCCTGAGCAAATATTGGGGAAATATTGGCATATTTCACAAATTGGAAATTTGAGAATATAATATCAAGGTGGAAAAATATGAATAACAGAAATAATACTAATACTTCAATTTATATAATATTTTTATCAATGTTCAGTTTCCTTGCAATTTATTGAGTTTTAACTTATTATAACCCTAAATGGGAAAATACAGACTGAAATTAGGAAAATATAGGGTCAATTATCAATTGGGAATGGGTCCTTATACCGGACCCTATGAATGCCAGGCAAAAACCCTGGGGGAGTATATATATCACACATACATAGACAAGTAGCATTAACAGTAGCATCCAGAGTGATGCTGGATCCTTGTGGTCACAAGTTTGTAAGATACAAATTACTTACCAGTAAGCGTGGTCTAGTTACGGTGCATTTAGTGTAAAAGCTGCCTTTGGCTAATGCTTAACCACGGGGTTATTTATTTCAACATTATAAGTTACACGTTTTTCTTATCATTTTTCTAATATTTCTTTTATACACGGAGCCAAAGGGCCTGAGCGGCCACATTAGTTGTATCATAGGTACTGCTTTGTTAATATAATTATAAAGATGTGAATAGGTACATATAAACCAAGTAAAATACAATACTTGTCATTTTAAAACCTTAAAGATAAAAGAAAAAGTTTGCTATGGAAAATGAACAAAATATATCCAAAAGTGTCATTCCCCTATATTGACTGCCAGTACAGCAGGGGTCCCGACAAGTGGTTATATACCACAATTTTGTTAAAGCACCTTAAGACCCTTCCATCTATGAAGAGTATTTGATTCTGCCATATCTAAGAGTAGAGAAGAAGATTTTTGAAATGTTTGTCAATTTGACCCTTTTTGGCCCCGCCCACCAGCCCCTGGGGGTCAACTAGGGCCAACATGTATATACCATCAAAGTGTCATCCCATGCTGATAATTTGATACAAGTTAGAATGAATTCCAATACAAATCCAACAAATAATAGTCAAAAATGTGATTTCCCTATATAAACTATAGTAAAGTTTACCCCCTCCCCAGGGGCAAACATGAGACCCCAGGGTCATGAAATTCACAATTTTGGTAAAGCACCTTAAGACCCTTCCATCTATGAAGAGTATTTGATTCTACCATATCTGAGAGTAGAGGAGAAGATTTTTGAAGTTTTAGTCAATTTTACCCTTTTTGGCCCCGCCCTGCATGCCCCTGGGGGGTGGGGACCATATAATTCACAATTTTGGTTCACCCTCAGCCATGGACGCTTCCTGTAAAATTTCATTGAATTTGGTTCAGCGGTTTTGGAGAAGAAGTCGAAAATGTAAAAAGTTTACGGACGCACGACGGACGACGCACGACGACGGACAAAAGGCGATTAGAATAGGTCACTTGAGACTTCGTCTCAGGTGACCTAAAAATTGAAAAGGATCCATCCAGTACTTGTTTAAAGATGAAAAGTTTTGGTACCATGGGCCCTTGAGTTAAATAAGAATTGTTTGAAAGATTTTAAACTCATTTGACCCCTGTGACCTTGAAGGTCAAGGTCAATTATATGAGGAAACTTAACAACCTTAGGTACCAACTGGCCCAATATCATTACCCTGGAACTTTCTATTATTCAGAAGATTGTTTATGTGACCTTGAAAGTAGATCAATGTCATTTATATGAGGAAGTTTTGTAGCACTCAAACCTAGGTTGATACTGGCCAAATATCATTACACTGGATGTACATTCCGGTTATTGAGAAGAATATTGTTAAAGGTTTTTAAATATTTGACTTCTGTGACCTTCAATAAAGGTCAAGGTTGTTCATTTGAAAACAAAACCTTTGTAGCACTCAACCCTAGGTACCTACTGGCAAAATATCATTACTCTGGGCCTTTCGGTTAGTGAGAAGAAGATTGCTTAAAAGTTTTACATATTTGACCCTGTGACCTTGAAAATTGGTCAAGGTTATTCATATGAGGAAACATTGCAGTACTATATCCTAGGTTCCTACTGGTTAAATATTAGCACCCTGAGACTTTTGGTTTTTGAGAATTTGTTTGAAGGAAAAGTTTACGGAGGGCACATGGCGGATGACAACGACAGACGAAGCACAATGCCTATAGGTCATCCTGACCTTTGGATCAGATGACCTAAAAATGGGACAATTTCTGATATTGACTGTTACATAGATACATTTCAACTGTATTTCAATATGAATTTTGGAGATCTATCACATGCCATTTCATTTTAGCTAAGAATTACAGTATTACCTGTGGTGTTCCAAATGGAGCAGGACCCCCAAATGGGTTTGGCACACCTGGATGAGGTGTACCTACAGGAGCTCCAGGAAAAGCTGTAGGTGGGATCCTAGGGGCAGCCCCAAATGCTGGTGACACAGAAGTACCAAAAGCTGGAGGTACTGGTGACACAGAGGGACCAAATCCACCGGCCATCGGTTGGTTCTGGGAGGGAAAGCCTGCAGCTAGTTGTGGGTTTTGTGGAGGAAATCCTCCAGCTATTTGTGGGTTTTGTGGAGGAAATCCTCCTGCTACCTGTGGGTTTTGTGGAGGAAATCCTCCTGCTCCCTGTGGGTTTTGAGGGCCAAAAAGATTCATGATGTCGTCCTTGCCTTTAATGACTGGCTGTGTGCCAAACAGATCAATATCCTGGAGATCAGTCTGCCCACCTTGTGCTGCCCCACTGGTGTTGGATCCAAAATCATTCTCAAACAAGGAATTGTCTGTTGACTTTTGGTCAGCTTGAGGTGTGGAACTGGCTCCCCAAGGATCACTTCCTGTACTCACTGCAGGTGAGGCAGTCGAAGGAGTGCCTGCAGCCAGTGCATCAAAGTCTGTCTCAAACTTGTTCATCTGCTCTATACCCTGTTGAAGAAAGCAAAAAAAATGCTGAGACATTAATATTGCATAATAGAGGCCAACAAGAGGCACAGAAGGCCTGCATCACTCACCTAAATACAATGGTATCTAGGTAATCATGGTAAAAATATTTTCCAAAAAGATCTCATGGACAGGGACTGTCACTTAGACCATCTCTTTATGCCCAGCAATTGTATATATAGTTTTGGGGTAGGGATCAAAACTGTTTAAAAGTTATGACTCAGGAGTCAAGTGTGCAAGGGCTTTGGGGTAGGGATCAAAACTGTTTAAAAGTTATGACTCAGGAGTCAAGTGTGCAAGGGCGTGGTGAACCCTAGGGTCAAATCTAAAATCATGATTGTGATCTTCTCTTTCGGCATCATGCCTACAGAAATATACCAAGGTAAAATTATCTAACCAAGTGCCACAAGAAACAATTATTCTGTCTAAATCTCCTCACAGACTTCTGATCAGTGAAATTCTCCATCTGTTCTAGCCCACGGGACACAAACGTTAGAGTGGTGTCATGTGGGTTTCCAACGATGCAAAGTAATATGATATGAAACTTGTTAAATACTGAAATATGTCATGAGCCTTATAATATTATCAAACTTTAACAAAGTTCCATAATACATTGTAAGATCTTCTATTTATTACATATACACTACAAAAATCGTTATGTGAGATCTTTATTTATTACATATACACTACAAAAATCGTTATGTGAGATCTTTATTTATTACATATACACTACAAAAATCGTTATGTGAGATCTTTATTTATTACATATACACTACAAAAATCGTTATGTGAGATCTTTATTTATTACATACCATACAAAAATCGTTATGTGAGATCTTTATTTATTACATACCATACAAAAAATCATTTTAACAACATTTACCTGTTCAATTGTCTCAAGCTCATTCTCCAGGTCCACTAAATTATTTCCAGACTTTTCAACCTTGACCTCACCGTTGTTGGATGGCACCTGCAACAACATAATATATTGTGATTAAGTATGTACACACCTGTCCTAGAACTAGTGGGAAACATCTGTGCTAGAACTAGTGGGAAACATCTGTCCTAGAACTAGTGGGAAACATCTGTCCTAGAACTAGTGGGAAACATCTGTCCTTGAACTAGTGGGAAACATCTGTCCTAGAACTAGTGGGAAACATCTGTCCTAGAACTAGTGGGAAACATCTGTCCTAGAACTAGTGGGAAACATCTGTCCTAGAACTAGTGGGAAACATCTGTCCTAGAGCTAGTGGGAAACATCTGTCCTAGAACTAGTGGGAAACATCTGTCCTAGAGCTAGTGGGAAACATCTGTCCTAGAACTAGTGGGAAACATCTGTCCTAGAACTAGTGGGAAACATCTGTCCTAGAACTAGTGGGAAACATCTGTCCTAGAGCTAGTGGGAAACATCTGTCCTAGAACTAGTGGGAAACATCTGTCCTAGAACTAGTGGGAAACATCTGTCCTAGAACTAGTGGGAAACATCTGTCCTAGAACTAGTGGGAAACATCTGTCCTAGAGCTAGTGGGAAACATCTGTCCTAGAGCTAGTGGGAAACATCCGTACTAGAACTAGTGGGAAATATCCGTACTAGAACTAGTGGGAAACATCTGTCCTAGAACTAGTGGGAAACATCTGTCCTAGAGCTAGTGGGAAACATCTGTCCTAGAACTAGTGGGAAACATCTGTCCTAGAACTAGTGGGAAACATCTGTCCTAGAACTAGTGGGAAACATCCGTACTAGAACTAGTGGGAAACATCCGTACTAGAACTAGTGGGAAACATCCGTACTAGAACTAGTGGGAAACATCTGTCCTAGAGCTAGTGGGAAACATCTGTCCTAGAACTAGTGGGAAACATCTGTCCTAGAACTAGTGGGAAACATCTGTCCTAGAACTAGTGGGAAACATCCGTACTAGAACTAGTGGGAAACATCTGTCCTAGAACTAGTGGGAAACATCCGTACTAGAACTAGTGGGAAACATTTGTCCTAGAACTAGTGGGAAACATCCGTACTAGAACTAGTGGGAAACATCTGTCCTAGAGCTAGTGGGAAACATCTGTCCTAGAGCTAGTGGGAAACATCTGTCCTAGAGCTAGTGGGAAACATCCGTACTAGAACTAGTGGGAAATATCCGTACTAGAACTAGTGGGAAACATCTGTCCTAGAACTAGTGGGAAACATCTGTCCTAGAGCTAGTGGGAAACATCTGTCCTAGAACTAGTGGGAAACATCTGTACTAGAACTAGTGGGAAACATCCGTACTAGAACTAGTGGGAAACATCTGTCCTAAAACTAGTGGGAAACATCTGTCCTAGAACTAGTGGGAAACATCCGTACTAGAACTAGTGGGAAACATCCGTACTAGAACTAGTGGGAAACATCCGTACTAAAACTAGTGGGAAACATCTGTCCTAGAACTAGTGGGAAACATCTGTCCTAGAACTAGTGGGAAACATCCATCCAAGTACTAGTGGGAAACATCTGTCCTAGAACTAGTGGGAAACATCTGTCCTAGAACTAGTGGGAAACATCTGTCCTAGAACTAGTGGGAAACATCTGTCCTAGAACTAGTGGGAAACATCCGTACTAAAACTAGTGGGAAACATCTGTCCTAGAACTAGTGGGAAACATCTGTCCTAGAACTAGTGGGAAACATCCGTACTAGAACTAGTGGGAAACATCCGTACTAAAACTAGTGGGAAACATCCATCCAAGTACTAGTGGGAAACATCTGTCCTAGAACTAGTGGGAAACATCTGTCCTTGAACTAGTGGGAAACATCCGTACTAGAACTAGTGGGAAACATCTGTCCTAGAGCTAGTGGGAAACATCCGTACTAGAACTAGTGGGAAACATCTGTCCTAGAACTAGTGGGAAACATCTGTCCTAGAACTAGTGGGAAACATCCGTACTAGAACTAGTGGGAAACATCCGTACTAAAACTAGTGGGAAACATCCATCCAAGTACTAGTGGGAAACATCTGTCCTAGAACTAGTGGGAAACATCTGTCCTAGAACTAGTGGGAAACATCTGTCCTAGAACTAGTGGGAAACATCCGTACTAGAACTAGTGGGAAACATCTGTCCTAGAACTAGTGGGAAACATCTGTCCTAAAACTAGTGGGAAACATCCGTACTAGAACTAGTGGGAAACATCTGTCCTAGAACTAGTGGGAAACATCTGTCCTAGAACTAGTGGGAAACATCCATCCAAGTACTAGTGGGAAACATCTGTCCTTGAACTAGTGGGAAACATCTGTCCTAGAACTAGTGGGAAACATCTGTCCTAGAACTAGTGGGAAACATCCGTACTAGAACTAGTGGGAAACATCTGTCCTAGAACTAGTGGGAAACATCTGTCCTAAAACTAGTGGGAAACATCCGTACTAGAACTAGTGGGAAACATCTGTCCTAGAACTAGTGGGAAACATCTGTCCTAGAGCTAGTGGGAAACATCTGTCCTAGAACTAGTGGGAAACATCTGTCCTAGAACTAGTGGGAAACATCTGTCCTAGAGCTAGTGGGAAACATCTGTCCTAGAACTAGTGGGAAACATCTGTCCTAGAACTAGTGGGAAACATCTGTCCTAGAACTAGTGGGAAACATCTGTCCTAGAGCTAGTGGGAAACATCTGTCCTAGAACTAGTGGGAAACATCTGTCCTAAAACTAGTAGTTTATACCTATAGTGGAAAAAATGTGGACTAAAAGAGAATTGAAGGCAAAATATCAGTTTTACATTCAAAAACACCTATCTATCAACACCAAGGGCCTCTCATATGTTTATTCAGGAGAAGTTGTTAGATGTTGTGACATCTGACCCTTTTGAATTTGAATATATAAAAGTAATAGTCAATCTTCTTAACAAACTAGTACAAGCCCTTTATTGCAACATGTCACTGGCCTTCGTTATTCTATAATTTGAAGGTTTTAAAAACATTTGACCCCTGTGACCCTGAATATAAGTAAAGGTCATTCACTTGAACAAACTTGGTTGCCCTTCCCTGCTGCAGTTATAATGCTGTAGGCCTAATACTGCAGTATGCTACTGGCCCAATATCAATACCCTGAGCCTTTTAGTTATTGAGGAGAAGTTAAGAGTCTTTAATACACATTATTCGTTTGTGATTTTGAACAAACTTGGTAGTCCTTCACCCCAGCACCTTACGGGCCCATTTCCAGTCCCTGGGCTGAGTTTTACTAAACAACTTAAGTTACAATGTCTGTCTTACTAAAATTTGTATCTGAAGTTACGTGTAAAATTCCGTCATAACTTACGACAGCTTAGGGGCTCCCTTAACTTACAATTTTTCTTAAGTTGCGATCTTTCTTAAGTTACGCAAAATTGAATAAAGTGAGATATATACAGAGCACTACAGATTCCACAGCCTTTAGCTTGTACATGACATAAAAGATGAAAATTACAGCCACATATTGGGGTGTACCTCGCTCCATCCCATCTCATATTCAAATAATTCCTACATTCAACGGATTATCCGAAAATGTCTTCGCTTTTCGAAAATACAGAATTTAAAAAAGATTTACGCTATTGCGGTTTTGTCTTTTATTAAGAAAAAAGTGTTGTCATAAAAATTGTAATGTCAGATCCCTGCTGATGTTAAACCTTTGTATCAAACTTAAAACATTTCTAGACTATAAAGATTTAAAAGCTAGTGCAGGCGAATTTGACATGCACCAAAATCACATCACGTCATAATACATAAGATACGATGCAAATAACGTCATCATAGTCATAAACATTTAAGCATTTTTAAACATATAGATAACAAGACATGGTATAAGAAGAACTTGAATAGTTTTACAGTGGACTCCACTTAATATCACTCCTGTTAATATCACATTCCTCTTTATATCATGTTTTTTCCAAGCACCATTTCTCTCTCTATATAATCTACGTAATTTTATTTGGTTTATATCATATATTTTGAGGTGAATTCCTCTTAATATCATGTTTTTTTCTTAACCAATCACATAAAATATCCAGAAAATGATGTCATTTCTATTGATTTCAGATACAACTTGTACAGAATGTTGCATAGGAAATAAAATATAACCCCAAAAATGATTTTTAATTGAAATGATGTTTTTTATATCTGGAACAACTTCATATGTACATTGAATAGCTTACTTTTAGTTATGGAGATTGGAAATGCATTAGATTTAGTGGAAAAAAAACATGTTTCTCTTAATGTCACATTCCTGTTAATATCATGTTTTTGTCTGACAAATGCAACATGATATAAAGAGGAGTGCACTGTACCACGGAATTAGAATCGCCTGTAACGTGACGACGATCTTAAAAAGTTTGCATGTGATGAATTAATATCCAATGATTATTGATTGTAATTAGTGTAGTTTAAATAGTAACAATGCACGTTGAATAACTGACCAATAAAATGAGATGATGCATGAAAATAATACGTTCAAGCATTTTTTACATTACATGCAACATTACTGATATCACGGAATTAGAATTCCAATTTTCTATGTCCATGGTGAAATGTGAAGGAAGGCATGTGACATCACATATAGCCATGTTTACAACAATGTTTGTAGGTAGGTAGGCCTAGGCCTTCAGTAAAATATTACGTAGGCTTACCATTGAACGACAGCATTTTGACACATAAGTTTTAGGACAAGTTATTAATCAGATACCTTAGTAGACTCTAATGTCACATGGACCTGCGAATTTGTTACAGCTAGTTTTGGACCTAAACTAGGGTGTTTGAATAATTTTACAAGTTCAGGGAGTTTAGATCAATTTTCAATAAAAAATGCCCCCTCAATAGTCATATTATTTTTGTAGCCTTTATGACCATTGAGGGGGCATGAACAAATTATCATGTCCCTGTGTCTAATGTGTCAAACTTGCCTTCACTAACTTTAGCCTTGACACAATTTGTACAGAATCATGATTTTAGACGACCTTCCAACCAACGTTCATGAAACAGACATCAATGACGTGACCTACATCATATATATACAATTTAGACATGATGCCAATTTCGACAAAAATAATAATAATTAACTAGAGACTGCGCTTGCGTGATGTTTGTTACTAAGATTATTCTTACCTCCAACACAGGAAAGTTCCAAAATAGTAACTTACGAATTTTCGTAAGTTAAGTTTACGACGAAACTTACGAAATTCGTAAGTTGGATTTTTTGGCATAACTTAAGTTGTTTTGAGTAAAACTCAGCCCTGGGGCTCTTAGTTATTGAAAAGATGTTGTTTGATGATTTTGAACTCATTTCGAAGTGGATAACAAAAGCACAATGATGCATTTTGAATCGGCCTATTTTACAATTTAGACAATTGTCATCAAGACGTTGCACTATTTGTGCGTTTGTGTGGTTTCGTTTCATGATTTGTTTTATGCTTTTAACAACATTTGCTGACATGTGTACAGATTTGAATAATATATACACTTTTCAACAGGCATTATACCTTTTGCCAAAAAATACAAGTACAATAATTTTCTGCTTTCAATTTCATAAATCAACTTGCATTTGGCATATGCGTGAATGTTAAATTTAAACCCTGAACATACTACCAAGGAATGTAACTATCATTAAAGTACTACCAATGAATGTAACGATCATTAAAGTACTACCAATGAATGTAAATATCATTAAAGTACTACCAATGAATGTAACTATCATTTAAGTACTACCAATGAATGTAACAATCATTAAAGTACTACCAATGAATGTAACTATCATTAAAGTACTACCAATGAATGTAACTATCATTAAAGTACTACCAATGAATGTAACTATCATTAAAGTACTACCAATGAATGTAACTATCATTTAAGTACTACCAATGAATGTAACTATCATTAAAGTACTACCAATGAATGTAACTATCATTAAAATACTACCAATGAATGTAACTATCATTTAAGTACTACCAATGAATGTAACTATCATTAAAGTACTACCAATGAATGTAACTATCATTAAAGTACTACCAATGAATGTAACAATCATTAAAGTACTACCAATGAATGTAACTATCATTTAAGTACTACCAATGAATGTAACAATCATTAAAGTACTACCAAGGAATGTAACTATCATTAAAGTACTATCAATGAATGTAACTATCATTTAAGTACTACCAATGAATGTAACAATCATTAAAGTACTACCAATGAATGTAACAATCATTAAAGTACTACCAATGAATGTAACTATCATTTAAGTACTACCAATGAATGTAACTATCATTTAAGTACTACCAATGAATGTAACTATCATTAAAGTACTACCAATGAATGTAACTATCATTTAAGTACTACCAATGAATGTAACAATCATTAAAGTACTACCAATGAATGTAACTATCATTTAAGTACTACCAATGAATGTAACAATCATTAAAGTACTACCAATGAATGTAACTATCATTTAAGTACTACCAATGAATGTAACAATCATTAAAGTACTACCAATGAATGTAACTATCATTAAAATACTACCAATGAATGTAACTATCATTAAAGTACTACCAATGATTGTAACTATCATTAAAGTACTACCAATGAATGTAACTATCATTAAAGTACTACCAATGATTGTTATGCCATGTGGCTTTTGATCTCCCCTAATTGTCAAACCCAACAGGGCTGATCTTTGGTCCATTCATTCCTTGTCAAATTCTGACCAACTTTGCTTCATGATGCCATACAGAAATGTTCACCAATCAAACGTTACAAAATGTGACCTTTATGCATTGTCAGTTGACTTCTTGTTTAATTCCGACCAACTTTGCTTCATAATGGCAAAACAAAATGTTAATAGCTGAAAAAAATATATATTTGACCTTGACCTTTGACCTGGTCACCTTGAACTTTGGTCAGATGACTCCTGGTTTAATTTAAACCAACTTTGCTTCATAATGTCATAACAAAATTCATCTGTGGAAAAGTACAATATTTGACCCAGTGACATTGAATTTTGGTCAGGTGACTCCTTATTTAATTCAGACTAACTTTGCTTCATAATGTGCTTATAAAATGTGAAGAGTTGAAAAAAATGACCATGACATTTGACCATGTGACCTTAATTCTGACCAAGTTTGTTTCATAATGTCATAACAAAACTTTCATCAGTGAAAAGGTGCAAAATATGACCTTGACCTGATTGATGATTTGATCTTTAACCAGTGACCTTGAATTGCAGTAGGTTGACCTATTGTTTAGTTCTGAAGCAGATTGATTAATAATGTCATAACAAAACGTTCATCAATGAAAGGTACAAAGTTTGACCTTGACTTAGTGATCTGACCCCATGACCTTGAATTTTGGTCAGTTGACTCTTGGTTTAATTCTGACCAAGTTTGCTTCATAATGCTATAACAAAATGTTCATCAGTGAAAAAGTACAAAAGTGTTAACGAACTGACAGACAGACGGAGGTATGGACGGACATAGTAATTACTATATAAGTACATGTTGCAATGTTAGTAACTATACAACAACTAATTATATTGAAGCGGAGTACATGCAGCTCACTGCAAACCATACACAGAAGCATACCTCTCCAAACAGAATAGAAAGCTGACACGACTGGACAGAACTGAGAATAAATAGCTGACAAGACTGGAAGCCCAACCAACAGCCGCTGACCGTGATGTCACAGTGACTTAATTAACTCTAGTCCATCATTCAACTGAGTCATTGCTAAAATCCAATCAACTAGTGGTCTTCGACTTTTGTTTTTTAGTCCACCATTATCAGATGATGGGCTATTCAAATCACCCTGTGTCTATGGTCTGCACCATCGTAGGTAATTAAAAAAATTCTTGTGATCGCTATTTCTTGAGAAGTACTGGATGGGTCCTTCTTTTGGCCAGGTGAGCTAAAAATGGGACAATGCACAACGATGGAATAATGCGAACCTGCAAATGAAATTTATCAAGTGCTTGTCAAGAAATAGCAATAACAAACCATTACTGTCAAAATCTAAGATGGCAACCTGTTTAACATATCATTTTTCAGATCAGTCTAAAAATAGAACAATTACCACTCAGGACCATGGGGAAGCTGCAAATAAAATTTGAGAATGATCCATCCAAAAATTCTCAAGAAATAGCGACAACAATGTATTATTGTCAAAATGGAAGATGGTCGCCTGTCGGCCATATTGTTGTGGATCAGCCTGAAAACTGGCTCAATGGATGCATCTACATACATGTATATACTAAATTTGATTTAAAACCTGGCAACATTTTAACACATTAGTTGCCTCTCAATAGAGACCACTTTCTCCAATCATAAGACCCTTTTATCTATGAAGAGTATTTGTTTCCTGCATATTATCTCGATTGGAAGACAAGAGACCCAATGGGCCTGAATCAACTCAAAATATGTACTTGATACCACACAATAAGAAAAGCCAAGAACCAACTATGAACCATTTTGTTATTTGAATGAAGGAGCTGATCCTTACTCAATGCAGTAACAGTGTGAAAGGTTCCAGCAACACACTGACACAACAGCCTGGTCACTTAGCCAAGAATCTAATACACCTGTAGTGAGTTACTGATGCAGCAACGGTACACCACCAAAGCGGCTAACTCAAAGAAAATAGTTTCAATACACCTTTTGGGAGAACCAAAAATAATTATTTTTCTAGTGATATTTCGACCCCCACTTTCACATGTTTTAAATTGTTCAAACACACAGTTTAACACACAGTTTAAGTACTGAAATTATGTAATTACTGATCAAGATTGGCTATTATAAGCTTTAATGTATCAATAATAGCACCAGAAAAACTGATGCATTTTTGCATAGAATTTTTTTAACTGCTGGTAACACGTCCTAGTACTCATGAAAGTAACAAAGTTGGGATCAATTTCGGACAAACTGGCTATAAATAATCTTCTGGCCCCCAATAATTTTGTGCAATTCGAACAGGATTGACAATATTCATTTAATACCTGGTCAACGGTTTACCCTTTAGGCACTGAACCTCTGTTAGTGTATAAGTCTATTTTTAGCAACAAGGTGTGTGATCACTACTTCGAGATTGAAGTCAGGCAAAGTACCATATACACCAAGGTTTTAATTCCCTAAGTGTTCAAGGGTGGTCTTTTACCTTGACCAATGACCACCAAAATCTAATCAGGTGTATAACTTGAAACTGTGATGGTATGGTGTGAACACGAACCAATCCTGACCAGGGTTTTTTAAAGATATTTTGTCTGTAACAGAGGGTGATATCAGACTCTAGCACACACACACTCTCACACACAAAGTGATTATTATATAGCCCTCCCCTAGGTGGGGGTATAAAAAGCAAACTGACAATATCAAGAAAGCATTAGTTGGCAAAGATATTTAGAAGCACAAGAAATACACACACCAGGAACTCAAACTGTGTCAAAAACTTACGGCATAAATGTGCTCAGGGCTATCCTCTATTGGTGCTCCATTGGTAGGCACCTGGTTGCATGCATAACATTCGTCGATTTAAGAATTATTTATACAAATAGATACTTTAATACCTACATTAGAATCAATAGGTATAGCTGACATTTTGTTAACATGCAGGCTTTTATTTCTTTATGCTTTGAGTAATTTGATGGCAAAACAGGAATGTGTGAATCATCAAAGTGACACATTCATGTACCTACTTTTAAGGAAATTACTCAAAGACAATATGCATTCAATACATATCTCAAGAGCTTGACTGCTGTCTTACTCAAGCACATCTTCTCCAGAGAGATCCACTTTAATATCTCCATAACACCTTCATCCACCTTTTGCATCTTAATATCTTTATCTACCTGGCTACATTAAGCCTTAAAATGTCTGTATCAGGTGTGATATGTACTACCCAATAGCCTGCCAGTAAATTCTGGCTTGTAAACAATTCTTTCCTAGTTTTACAGGATATCATCAGTAGGTGATATTGAAACACTTGTTTAAAGGATTTGTGCAACGAAAAATAAACATTTTATATGAGGTAAAAGTCATGTTTAAAATAGTACTAAAACAACTTCTGGTGTGCATGGTTACACTGAGATGAAACCATTATTTTGTCATTTAATTAAAAGTTGACCTCTCTTGTGACCTAGTATAAAAAGCCGGGAAAATCAAGTCGCTGCCATATTACAACGGCTGTTAACATACACATTGTTTATATATAGCGTGTAAACAGGATATCTTGTTACCTTTATAGTTATATAGGCAATGTAATGCTCAAAATTTAAACTGATATATCTTATTTTATAGTGTACCCATGCCGTGGGTACACCATTCACAGGGGTTTCATCTCAGTATAGTACTATTTTAAAACGTGTTATTATCAAACTTAACTCCTACTTCATTCAATGATAAAATACAGAGTTTTTCATAAGATATTGAAGTTCGCCATGGTCAAGTATGTATACATGTCTTACTTTAGGAAACCAAGGGTGAGCTAGTAATATCACTTCATGTGACCGGCTTAACTCTAGTTGGTTTCCAAAAAGGTACGACATTAGACCTCAAACATTATGGGAATGTAGAATTACTTTACAATAAATACAAACATCGGTTGAATGCGGTTAGAATTAATTTTTATATTTATGTACTTTCTTGTTGTTGCATAAATCCTTTGACCTGTCGGACGCCTACTCCCTACCCACCAACCAGTCTGCTAACAAAGGACCTACCTGGTAAACTGACTCACCGTCTGTACACTCCCTACCCACCAACCAGTCTGCTAACAAAGGACCTACCTGGTAAACTGACTCACCGTCTGTACACTCCCTACCCACCAACCAGTCTGCTAACAAAGGACCTACCTGGTAAACTGGCTCAATGTCTGTACACTCCCTACCCACCAACCAGTCTGTTAACAAAGGACCTACCTGGTAAACTGGCTGATCGTCTGTACACTCCCTACCCACCAACCAGTCTGTTAACAAAGGACCTACCTGGTAAACTGGCTCATCGTCTGTACACTTCCTACCCACCAACCAGTCTGTTAACAAAGGACCTACCTGGTAAACTGGCTCAATGTCTGTACACTCCCTACCCACCAACCGTCTGCTAACAAAGGACCTACCTGGTAAACTGGCTCATCGTCTGTACACTTCCTACCCACCAACCAGTCTGTTAACAAAGGACCTACCTGGTAAACTGGCTCAATGTCTGTACACTCCCTACCCACCAACCAGTCCGCTAACAAAGGACCTACCTGGTAAACTGGCTCATCGTCTGTACACTCCCTACCCACCAACCAGTCTGCTAACAAAGGACCTACGTGGTAAACTGACTCACCGTCTGTACACTCCCTACCCACCAACCACTCTGCTAACAAAGGACCTACCTGGTAAACTGACTCATCGTCTGTACACTCCCTACCCACCAAACAGTCTGCTAACAAAGGACCTACCTGGTAAACTGACTCATCGTCTGTACACTCCCTACCCACCAACCAGTCTGCTAACAAAGGACCTACCTGGTAAACTGCATCTGTACACTCCCTACCCACCAACCAGTCCACTAACAAAGGACCTACCTGGTAAACTGGCTCATCGTCTGTAGAAGATTCTGTGGTAAGCTCTCCTCCAAGCTTGATAACTGTCAAAAAAGGTAGAAAAATTGAAGTCTCAGTTATACCATTAGATTTACAGTTATCTATGCTAAGTCTCAGTTATACCATTAGATTTACAGGTTATCTATGCTAAGTCTTAGTTGTACCATTAGATTTACAGTTATCTATTGTAAGTCTCAGTTATACCATTAGATTTACAGGTTATCTATTGTAAGTCTCAGTTATACCATTAGATTTACAGGTTATCTATGCTAAGCTCAGTTATACCATTAGATTTACAGGTTATCTATGCTAAGTCTCAGTTATACCATTAGATTTACAGGTTATCTATGCTAAGTCTTAGTTGTACCATTAGATTTACAGTTATCTATTGTAAGTCTCAGTTATACCATTAGATTTACAGGTTATCTATTGTAAGTCTCAGTTATACCATTAGATTTACAGGTTATCTGTGCTAAGCTCAGTTATACCATTAGATTTACAGGTTATCTATGCTTAGCTCAGTTATACCATTAGATTTACAGGTTATCTATGCTAAGTCTCAGTTATACCATTAGATTTACAGGTTATCTATGCTAAGCTCAGTTATACCATTAGATTTATAGGTTATCTAATGTAAGTGTCAGTTGTACCATTAGATTTACAGGTTATCTATTGTAAGCGTCAGTTATACCATTAGATTTACAGGTTATCTATTGTAAGTCTCAGTTATACCATTAGATTTACAGGTTATCTATTGTAAGTCTCAGTTGTACCATTAGATTTACAGGTTATCTATGCTAAGCTCAGTTATACCATTAGATTAGATTTTATAAAAATAAAATGTCTTTCCTTTATCACATTTAGTTAATTTCTAACCCTCCATTTTTTCAAACCTGAGACCTCTTTGTGCAAGATGCTAGAGGACAAATTTGGTCAAAATCATTCCTTTGATTGAGAAAAAGATTTTTGAAGATTTACCAATTTTCCCCTTATTTGGCCCCACTCTATAGAAACCCTGAGAACCATTTGGCCAATGATGCTCCAGACCAAATTTGGTCATAATCCTATGAGCTGTTCATGATTAGTAGTGTTTTAAAAGAAAAAGCCTGACAGACTCCTATGATGGACGAGTTGAGCTTGTTAAACAAGGAGGAAGCAAAAATTTGAGAAGTTTAAACTTTTCAGATAGTAGAGATAAATTCATATTTCTTATGGAAGAGGACAGTTTACAGAAAGTGGTCGCTAAAACATTGTATTTCATGTATCAAAGAAGTCAAAACTATTTATCAAAATTCAAAAGTATCTTGTCAGCCTATTATGAATATACTAATACATGTCTTTAGTGTCTGAATATGAAGATATTTAATATATAAACATATCTGTATCTATATGTTAAATACCAAGAAGATTTGTGAACCTTGGGTTTCCATGGTGTAAATAGAGGTTACACAATGAGTGGTTATTGGATATAGTATTAATTTCACTCGAGTTATCTAATTTTCAAAAGTTACAAAGGACACGTACCTTAGCAAGTGTCTTTTGTAACTTTCGAAAAATTATCTAACAAGAGTGAAATAAATACCATATCCAACAACCACCCTTTGTGTAATCTCTATAACATACTCATAACCAGAAAGGTGGGTTTGTGAACAGCAAGTCTACTGTTTAAGACAAGTACATACCATTTGGGTCGTCAGGTGGTGGGGCATCAGCTGTAGCCTGTCCCTCATCCTCAGCTTTTTGCTTTGCCTCCTCCATTTCCTTTTTCTTCTTTTCATACACAACTTGAAACAGGTCCCTCAGTGTAAGCACGAGAGCTTCAGCCTAACAACATACATACTTGTATTACTTAGCTACTAGATATACAAACAAGTCCTTCAGCCTAACAACAAACTTATTACTTATAGTTACTAGATGTAAGAACAACAGGCCCTAGGGCCTGAACCATCATTAGACTGTAGGCCTATCTCATTTGTGTTATCTCCCTTGTTCACCATATCATGGCTACACTGGGAAGCGTTTTTGAAACAAATTTGCGCCATGTAATTATGACGTCATAATGGGTATTACGTCATCTGATTGTCACATGGCGACAAATCATAACAAAAACACTTCCCGAAAGTCCATCTTGTATCCACCATTGTGGCCTATCAACAGGAATAACAACACTTTTGGGAAAGGCCTATATAGACCTATAAATGATTTTTGTTTCATAATTATTGAATATGTACATCCTTATTGTACTGTATTGAACAATCTTTGGATTGAACAAGATGTGTGAATTGCATTAAATGATGGGCGGATGTATTTATCAATGATTTTAACTAGATAACCTGGAGATAGAAACCATCTCTCAGGGCCCCACTGTTGAAACATTAACTTACAGACAATATGTAAAAGAATCTGAGGAGTCTAAATAAGAGAGATCTGTAACAAAGAACAGGCCAATTCAAGGAAACAAGAAGTAGATATGAAGCCTTAAGCTTCCTAAGGCCATAGCATATTACACCATTATAAGTTAGTTACAAACTGGTTGCATTCAAAGTTTCAGCAAAACTATTATGCTAATTTGACCCCTGGTAGTTCAGAAGTTAAGTGATGTAAAATTTGACTTGACCTTTGATCTGATGACATTGATGTTTGGTCAGTTGATATCTTGTAGGTTACAACCAACTTTGCTTCATGATGTCGTAACAAAGCATTTAGCAGTTATAGGGGATGTAACATATGAGCTTGACTATTGCTATGATGTTTGGTCAGGCACTGTAACATGTAGGTAGACACAGTGAGGGACCACTGATATCACCCTGTCGTACACCTTTAAATGTCTGATGCAATCAGACATTTTTGACCTTTGCTCTTTGGGTGAAGGTCACAATGACCTAATAAAAAAGCAATGCCCATCATCTAATACAACGTGGTGGTACACAATCAAATTTCACCCTCTACTACGACCGGTTATAAAGTTATGGAGTAGAAATAAATGTGTTTCGGACAGACAGATGCAAGGACAGGAAGATCACTAAAGAGCATATTGTGGCAGGCCTCCAAATACATACAGCTTTCTCAGTCTTTATCCCAAAGAATTTGTGAGTTCCGTCTCCGACCCCGAAGATGTATCCAAAGGCCCGACTATCTGTGACGTCCCGGGATATAAAGGAAATCTTATGGACAGCATGTGTATAGTTCACTACCTGTAAAAGACAAATAACACTCATTTACATGTTAGCTTATATACTGTACAATGGGGCAAAGTCCCAAAACCAACGCATTTCAGTTCACAGTGTTAAAATACACTCACATAATGAAATTGTAACAAAATTGGACAATATTTTTAATTTAGATCATCAAGAGTGCAGTGGCCATTTTGTTGATTCAGGAAACCCAAGTTGCGATAGTGTTTGTCAAGTCATAACACAACTCATTTAAATAATTTCATCAAAAAGGACAATATTTGAATTTTGACTAATGAGAGGCCAGGAAATGGAGACCATTTTGTTGAATCCGAAAACCAAAGTTTGATACTGTTTAAGTGTCACAAGACACACTTTGATACGAAATTTGAATTTATTTCTTATGTTAAAATATAGTAACTATTGTGAAAGTTCTGAAACAGAATCACTATTTCACAGACACACAACAGCTAAAAAGATGACCATCACATGATTGCAACTCAAGAACTCTCGTGATTTATCACCACGTTCTAGAGTCTCGTTATATTAATAAAGATATCTTTATCTAAAACAGAGATATCTGTAATTAAGTGGTAAAAACCCAAACGGCTTGCCATAGAACTCCAGAAAAGTAAACAACAACAGGCAAATGGTTCAGCAATTTCATTAAAATCTGTGAAGTTTTGGGAACTTCCGTAGATGCATGGCATATGATGTGAGATTTTATCAGAGATATAAATCTGTAGGGTTTTTCTACCACAATACCTCGTGTTAATCCACTCTCAGACCATTGTATAAACGGGTCGACTGTTGGATAATATATGTTATATACCACTAGTGGAATATGATCTACCGGACTTTTGAAATCAAGTGGGTCAATGCAATGTGCTGATTGTTGACGTCGTCATAATTTGGCAGGAATATATACGAGATGATGTGTTTTCGCACAAATATCATCCGCGGTTCACAGAAAAAAACACTGCCACTGCGACTTAAAAGTATTGTGGTAGAAACAGGTCACACGACTCGTGGTTATTGGATATGGAATTTATTTCACTCTCGTTAATTATTTTTCAAAAGTTACAAAAGACACTCGCTAAAGCTCGTGTCTTTTGTAACTTTTGAAAAATAATTAACGAGAGTGAAATAAATTCCATATCCAACAACCACTCGTTGTGTAACCTCTATGTATTGCACTGTGAGATCTGGCACGTGTGTGTTACTCAAAGTGCAATGTTTATTAACTTTTGTAGCATTCACAAGCCAGTGTGCTTGACCTATGTAGATCTATTTCTTAGTCTGTTGATTTAAGAAGATGTTTAGACGTCAGTCATATTGGATTGAACACGTCTGGATTCACTCATCAGAGGGTCGAATGTGAAATAGTCTTCCATATATGGTCATTCTGTTCGATTATATCAAATGAACGTAGCATTCATTTCGAAAGTGTGCACCATATGTACAATTCAATGATGGTAGCTACATTTAGTGGGGACCTATAAAGCCCGACATACATACAGCAGTCTTGAGATCGATGAGTTTGATCCCTTCCTCAGACACGTTGACAATGATCCTCTGTTTGTGTTGCCCCGATGCCTTTACAGATAGCTTCAGTCTGTAGATGGTTTCCTGACACATTCGGTCGCCCCGGGCATCCGGTACATCATCCACGCCAATCAGCTTGGCATTGAAGTTTACACCCTCACCTTGGAATCTGGTCGAGTCATTCCTGTCTGTAAAACACAACAAGAGGGCCTTGATAGTCACCTGAGTTTTTATGTACTAGTACCATAACTTTTGTTGATGTGTCCTTACACTGAAATTATCATTAGCCTAAACCAGGTTTGAACAAGAACACTAGGTCAGCAAGGGCCCTGTTTATAAGTCTATATATCTCCTAAACCAGGTTTGAACAAGAACACTAATTGTTGTCCAAAAGTTTTCATATAACATTTATAGTGATCCCTCGGGGGACCATGAAGTCTGAGGGATATGAAATCCACAATTTTGATAAAGCACCTCCAGACCCTTTCTTCAATAAAGAAAATTTTGTTTCAGCATCTGAAGAAGAAGAATGCTGAAATTTTGGCCAATTTAATCCTTTTGAGCTTCTCCTCACAGCCCTATGGTTGGGCCAGGGTAACAATTTTTCCAAACATCTAACCTTACATCTCCAGGTTATAATTTCAACTAAGTTCCAGGATGTTGTTGGTTTACGGCTGTGGGGGAAGGAGAATACCCACCTTTCTTTTTCACTTGTCTCTTTACAGGCTGTTGTTGTTTTAGGGGAGGGAGAATACCCACCTTTCTTTTTCACTTGTCTCTTTACAGGCTGTTGTTGTTTTAGGGGAGGGAGAATACCCACCTTTCTTTTTCACTTGTCTCTTTACAGGCTGTTGTTGTTTTAGGGGAGGGAGAATACCCACCTTTCTTTTTCACTTGTCTCTTTACAGGCTGTTGTTGTTTTAGGGGAGGGAGAATATCCACCTTTCTTTTTCACTTGTCTCCTCACAGGCTGTTGCTGTTTTAGGGGAGGGAGAAGACGTACCTTTCTTTTTCACTTGTCTCTTTACAGGCTATTGTTGTTTTAGGGGAGTGAGAATACCCACCTTTCTTTTTCACTTGTCTCCTCACAGGCTGTTGCTGTTTTAGGGGAGGGAGAAGACGTACCTTTCTTTTTCACTTGTCTCTTTACAGCCTGTTGTTGTTTTAGGGGAGGGAGAAGACGTACCTTTCTTTTTCACTTGTCTCCTCACAGGCTGTTGCTGTTTTAGGGGAGGGAGAAGACGTACCTTTCTTTTTCACTTGTCTCTTTACAGGCTGTTGTTGTTTTAGGGGAGGGAGAAGACGTACCTTTCTTTTTCACTTGTCTCCTCACAGGCTGTTGTTGTTTTAGGAGAGGGAGAAGACGTACCTTTCTTTTTCACTTGTCTCTTTACAGGCTGTTGTTGTTTTAGGGGAGGGAGAAGACCCACCTTTCTTTTTCACTTGTCTTTTCACAGGCTGTTGTTGTTTTAGGGGAGGGAGAAGACGTACCTTTCTTTTTCACTTGTCTCCTCACAGGCTGTTGTTTTAGGGGAGGGAGAAGACGTACCTTTCTTTTTCACTTGTCTCTTTACAGGCTGTTGTTGTTTTAGGGGAGGGAGAAGACGTACCTTTCTTTTTCACTTGTCTCTTTACAGCCTGTTGTTGTTTTAGGGGAGGGAGAAAATGTACCTTTCTTTTGACTTGTCTCTTTACAGGCTGTTGCTGTTTTAGGGGAGGGAGAAGACTTACCTTTCTTTTTCACTTGTCTCTTTACAGGCTGTTGTTGTTTTAGGGGAGGGAGAAGACGTACCTTTCTTTTTCACTTGTCTTTTCACAGGCTGTTGCTGTTTTAGGGGAGGGAGAAGACGTACCTTTCTTTTTCACTTGTCTTTTCACAGGCTGTTGCTGTTTTAGGGGAGGGAGAAGACGTACCTTTTTTTTTCACTTGTCTCTTCACAGGCTGTTGTTGTTTTGGAGCTGTAGAAGGAGTAGAAGACGTGGTACTCGTGGCCGTGCTGGATGGGGACGAGGGCTCACTCCCTACCTCAGAAGCAGGCTGGGCCTCACCGACGGGCTCTGTTATACCCGACATCACTAGTCTGTCGGCTTATTGCTGATAATAGCTGTGATGCCTTGCAATCAAATAATTATCCTAGAAAAAAAACATGAGGAAAACATTTTCAGGTTTCACATGAACTGACATTAGTAAATGAACTTTTTTCTGAATATGCAGCAAATCAAAGTACCGAAAGCTAACTTAAACGGAAACTAGAAAACAGACAGGTCAGCAAGGGTCCCGTCATGTGGCTATTCATCTTCCATAATCATCGACCCTTGAGCTTTTGACCAAATGGTAATTACCTGGTGAGCTTGATCTTTTGTCAACAAGCTCCTTGTTCAATTCTGACCAACTTTGGTGATGTCATGATGTCATAAGGAAATGTTAAAAGGTGAAAAGTTACAAAATGGTGTTACCTTGACCTTTACCGTGTTAAACTTGACATTTGATATTGACATCTGACCAGTTTTGTCATAACACAAAATTCATCAGTGAAAAAGTACAAAATTTGACTTTGACCTTTGAACTTCATGACCTTGACCTTAAACCTTGCTCTCTGATCACAGTAGGTATTTCATATCTTGAATATATCTGAATATCTTGACCAAGTTGCATGTAAATCGGTGAGTAAATACTTCTTAATAAGTTATCAGCCATAAGCTGAATTTGTGGACAGATGGCAGACAAAAAGATTACATGATGATTAAAGTTTAACATGTGTACATGAATAGACCTAAGAGTAGGAGTACAAGTTAGTGTCTACAGACAGAAAGATTCCAGTAACACCCCCACCCCCCAAAATGTCATCGTGGGGTCAAAAACTTACCTGTTAACAAAGGGAATCAACTTTTTTCATACAAATCTCCAAGCGTTAACTACACCATCTGAAGTATACAACACAGCACCTTATGTCAGTTTACTGCATGTAATGTACATTACTATGTATGCAGTAAGTTTTATCCCAATAAATCTGCTAACGCATCTTACGAATATCTAGAACATACAAAAGGCCCAATGGGGCCTAATCACAGCTCACCTAGTATCAATCTCAATGTTTTCCCTCTGACACTGAATCCTAACTGGAACAGAAATGATTCAAGGCAAGTGACACCTTCAACCCTCCCCCATTCTCATTCCACTTACACAAACTTAACAATAATTGATTATTTTTATAAATCCTCTGTTTGTTTACTGTAAGTTCTAATTCTTTACATCAATCAAAACATCAACAAAACTGGTTTGGAGTAGAGGAGTTGAAGTTGGGAAAGGTTGGGGTCACTTTACTACATGTATATAATGGCCATCTTCAGCCGATTAACACAACAATAATTCTACTATTAATTAACTTCAATTTATTAATCCATGCACAATTTAGAGCACTGCAAGCAGAGACAAGGTACACATGTCGGACCAGTCAGGAATGTTAATCGACATTTAACAGTAGGTAACGTTAAGTACAAATCAGGGTGAAAATTAGGAACTGTAAGACAACTGCTAACTAAAATAATACAGCCCCCCCCCCCTCCTTTGCAATAAATACTTGTATAAGGCAATCTTTATGATCAACACATTTTTATCTGCAGATACATGTTTTTCAAATTACACTCAACAATTAAAGTACAGAACAAATAAATCAATGGAAATCAGAGAGAAGTTAAGCCTTTATTGTAAAAGTGTAAATACGGACGATGACGGACGAAGCACGATGTCTATATATATAAGTCCCAAATTCATTTGGGGGACTTAATCATAAGAAACGGAGCAAACACAATATGTCACCCCCTCTTTATTTGGGGAACATAACAATAAATGGCTAAATAAATACATGTACAGTACATGCTGTTTATACAAACCAATTGTGTCATTCATGAAATAATTATTCCATAATCCCAGCCTCCTGTGAGCATTACTCCGGGTTGTAGGTAGGTGTACCCTGTACTACCTGTACTAGATAACAACCAAGCCTGTGACAACCTGCCATACCTTCAGTATCAATTACCACTTTCCTTTATCTATTACTAGGATTTTATCTCAAATAAATGATAAATACAGAATTTCAAAATTCTCTTAAAATGTTCAGATATAAACTTAAACATTCAAATGCTAGATGCAGTATACCATATAGTGACATTATATTGAATTAGTAACCTTATATTGGGAGTGTGGGGAAGGGGGGGGGGGGATGTTTATGGTTTCAATATTAGTACAGGTCCAGGATAAACAATTTGTAGCAAGCCCTGTACAGACCTGTATGTATCACAGATAAAACTGGAGAACTTTGCACTTCCACTTTAATGATGATAGCACGCCTGCTGACCTATTAACAAGCAAAATACCATACAGATAGGCTGTGTTGTAGTTATTGTATACCAAGTATGTGTATAATTAAATATTTAGATCATATTTATTGTATACTGAGTCTGTGTATAATTAAAAACCTACATCATATTTATTGTATACTGAGTCTGTGTATAATTAAATACCTACATCATATTTATTGTATACTGAGTCTGTGTATAATTAAAAACCTACATGATATTTATTGTATACTGAGTCTGTGTATAATTAAATACCTACATCATATTTATTGTATACCGAGTCTGTGTATAATTAAATACCTACATCATATTTATTGTATACCGAGTCTGTGTATAATTAAATACCTAGATCATATTTATTGTATACCGAGTCTGTGTATAATTAAATACCTACATCATATTTATTGTATACTGAGTCTGTGTATAATTAAATACTTACATCGTATTTATTGTATACCATGTCTGTGTATAATTAAATACCTACATCATATTTATTGTATACTGAGTCTGTGTATAATTAAATACCTACATCATATTTATTGTATACTGAGTCTGTGTATAATTAAATACCTACATCATATTTATTGTATACTGAGTTTCTGTATAATTAAATACCTACATCATATTTATTGTATACTGAGTCTGTGTGTAATTAAATACCTACATCATATTTATTGTATACTGAGTCTGTGTATAATCAAATACCTACATCATATTTATTGTATACTGAGTCTGTGTATAATTAAATACCTAGATCATATGAATTGTATACTGAGTCTGTGTATAATTAAATACCTACATCATATTTATTGTATACTGAGTCTGTGTATAATTAAATACCTAGATCATATTTATTGTATACTGAGTCTGTGTATAATTAAATACCTAGATCATATTTATTGTATACTGAGTCTGTGTATAATTAAATACCTAGATCATATTTATTGTATACTGAGTCTGTGTATAATTAAATACCTACATCATATTTATTGTATACTGAGTCTGTGTATAATTAAATACCTACATCATATTTATTGTATACCGAGTCTGTGTATAATTAAATACCTAGATCATATTTATTGTATACCGAGTCTGTGTACAATTAAATACCTAGATCATATTTATTGTATACTGAGTTTCTGTATAATTAAATACCTAGATCATATGAATTGTATACTGAGTCTGTGTATAATTAAATACCTAGATCATATGAATTGTATACTGAGTCTGTGTATAACTAAATACCTACATCATATTTATTGTATACTGAGTCTGTGTATAATTAAATACCTACATTGTACATCATATTTATTGTATACTGAGTCTGTGTGTAATTAAATACCTACATCATGTTTTAATAGTTAAGTCTGCAAGGTGTGGCAGACCATACAATCAAATCTAAAATCACGATTGTGATTGTCTCTTCATGTCAAGCAATCTTCATGTCCAGCAATGGTATAAATAGTTTTTGGGTGGGGATCTCAATCATATAAAAGTTATGCCTCAAAAGTTGGCAGACCCTGGGATCAAATCTAGAAATCATGATTGTGATTGCCTCTTCATACCCAACAATCGTTTATACATGTATGTAGTTTTTGGGTTGGGATCTTAACAATTTAAAAGTTAATAATATTCTGCAAGGGCTGGGCACACCCCGGGATCAATCATAATATCATGATTCAATGTTTGTCTCTTTATGCCCAGTAATGGTATATATTGTTTTCCAGTGATGGTATATATTATTTTAGGGTAGGGATCCAACCAAATCCAAGTTATAAAATATATTTGGCCCCACCTTCAGCCCCCTGGGAGCAATCTGTAAAATTTTGAATCCTTACCTATCATGAATGCTTCCAACCAATTATGATTGATATTCAGTGAAGAATTCTAAAGAAAAAGTTGATAATAACACCTATATGATCAAATTCATCTCCTTTTGGCCCCGCCCCTCAGCCCCCATGGGGACTCAGCCAAACCATGAGTATGATTATGAATTCATACTACCTGGTACCTAGGGATGCTACCAGTGAAATGTGTTTGGTATCCATTGCTTGGTTTCAGAGAAGAAGTCGCTTACACCGATATAGATAAATAATCCTTTTTAGCCCGCCCTTCAGCCCCCCGGGATGTCAGTCCCATCATTAGTATAATTTTGAATCCTGAGCACCTAGGAATGCTTCCTGCCTAAATAAGGTTTGATTTCCAATCAGTTGTTATGGAGACGAAGTCGCATAAACAAATATCCTAAATCATCATTATTGGCCCCTTGAGGTCAGTCCCATCATTAGTATAATTTTGAATCCTGAGCACCTAGGGATGCTTCCTGCCAAATAAGGTTGATTGCCAATCAATGCTTTTGGAGAAGAAGTTGTTTAAAAAAAAAAGTTAACAGATGACGGACACCATGGTACAATTTTAGTTAGTGAGCAGAATTTTCTTGAAGAATTTTTACATAACGGACCCCTGTGACCTTAAACAAAGGTCAGGGTCATTCATTTGAACAAACTTGGTTGCCCATCATCCAAGCATGCTACAGGCCAAATATCAGTACACTGGGCGTTTCAGTTATTGAGAAGAAGTTGCTTTAGGAATTTTAATACATTTGACCCTTGTGACTTTGAAAGTCGGTCAAGGTCATTCATTTCAACAAACTAGCTTGCAATACGAGCCCTTTATTCCAGCATGCTACAGGTCAAATATTAGTACTCTGGGCTTTTAGGTTATTGAGAAGATGTAGTTTGAAAGAAAAAATTATGCACAGCGCATGATGATCGACACTGCACAATGACTATAGGTCATCCTGACCCTTTGGGTATAGGTCATCCTGATCCTTTGGGTATAGGTCATCCTGACCCTTTTGGGTATAGGTCATCCTGACCCTTTTGGGTATAGGTCATCCTGACCCTTTCGGTATAGGTCACCCTGACCCTTTGGTATAGGTCATCCTGACCCTTTGGGTATAGGTCATCCTGACCCTTTGGTATAGGTCATCCTGACCCTTTGGGTATAGGTCATTCTGACCCTTTGGTATAGGTCATCCTGACCCTTTGGGTATAGGTCATCCTGACCCTTTGGGTAGAGGTAATGCTGACCTTTTGGGTATAGAATATGGTCCAAAATCAATAAAGACACAAGATATGTTATGTTGCTACGACACAAATAATCAATTCTGACGTGATCATTTTGTCACACCTCTTCACCCCCAATGGAATTTCCCAATGGGGTCATGACCCCTATTGAGAGGTTCAGGGGTTAACAAATGTAAAAGGAGCAGGCCGGTCTAGCTTGTTCAGTGTATACCATCTCTGTCGCTCAGCTGACGGAGCAATATACAGTGTATGCTACTCAGTTGATAGAACCATAGATTATCTAGAGATCAAACAGGGTTCAATTCCTGCAGGAATGTGTTTTCCGCTGTTCTATCACATTGGTTCCCAACTAAATCCCACTGAAAGTGGTAGTATTGAGAGTCTTGAGTTGCGATTAAGGAAGTCTAAAGAAAAAAACACCAGATAATGATAAAAAAATACGAAAGGAAATTAGGCCAATGTGTCCTTCCAGCTTCTTACGAAAACTACTTCAATCTAAACTGTAAACAATATGTATGTAACAACATTAGGAGTACTGAATGAAGTAATTTGTTTTGTTATTTATGTACAGAATTGTAGCATAATTGTTGTCTTGTTATTATTCGGACATCGTTACCAGAAACAAGTTTCCATACATGTCGTAAAGTGCTCGCATGACAACAAATATTATGAAGATATTCCATTGCTATTTTTAGACTATGTGAAATTCCTGTTTCTGTCCGCCAACAATGACAAATGATTAACATGAAAAGATTTTGATTAAATAATACAATAAAGCATGATTCATTTAAGAATTTAAGTGTCTGTATTTACCCAAATGTCCACTAGTGCTCTGAACGATGGACCAAATACTATAAAAGTTTTTTCCGTACTTATAGTGGTTACAAAGCAGGCTGTCCAGCAAATTTAGACACAATATTAGAAAGAAATTTTAGGGCTAATTTAGGGATAAAATTAGGAATTTTGAAACCAAAATAGGGTATCTGTATACATTAAAATGGACTGATCATTACCTTTGCATAAATTTGACAAAAAATAAACTTACTTATAATGCTTCAGTTTATATGGATAAATTATCTTTTCTTTCCTTTATAATCACCGGTACCATGAGCAATGTTTAACCTCCCAAATTAGTCTGTGCATGAGTACCCTTAGAGGGATGGCATAGTGTCGCATACAGGAGTCAGGTCTCTTGTCTAGCTCCCCATTCTTTATGAAATGGTAGCCATTTGTTCACTTTGTCATGTGGGATATGGACTAAAAATTGCATTGGATCTGTAAGTACTGAATCTGAGTTCTTAAAAGGAAATTGTACAGTTTATATTCTCAATGGGTCAAACACCACATCCATTTGAATAGATCTGATGAATAGAAAAACATGTGTAGTGTGAATTACATTATCATACATGCATATAACACAGCATGCTAGTTATGCACGACCAAATCCAAATTAGAAACATTGGTATCAGTAATGAACAAAGGGCAATAACCCAGTATAAAATCAGACAAGAGATCCATTTTCAGTATGTGACCTGCCACAAAGTTCTTGCATAAAAAATTGGCAACCATAGGCAACAGAATAATTTCAAATCAAAACTGCTTTTGGCAAGGTGAACAAAAGGCAAAACCAGGTAATTCCATAAAATGAGGTGACAGACCATAGTCATTTCTGTACAAGACACTGCACTCTTCAAATGGCTAGAAACTTTCAAATTGTATACTAAAAGAAAAATTATAACTAACATTTACCTCGTCTCAGGTGTCCTAAAAAGGCCACCAATATGATGATTCCATTGTTATTGAGAAGGCGAAATTATGAAATGTCAGACAACAACGGACAAAACATGATCACATTTTAGGCCACTTGAAACCTCGTCTCAGGTATCCTAATTTATATCAAAAGGCCACCAATATGATACGATTCCCATAGAGGACATATAGTAGTTGAGTACAGCTTTACTTGATAATTTGTATAACAGGAAAGAGTGTTTCTTAATTAGGAGATTGAATCAGTGACCCGACTTCTTGTTCCCAGAGAGGACAGGTAGACTTGATATTTGTATAACAAGAAAGATATATATATATAGTAGTGTGTTTCCTAAGATGTTTGAACTGGAGTAGCTTCCCAGCTAGACTACCACTCTACACATTGAGCTATATACAATGTAGGGATCTTCTGGTCACCTGTCTTTTACTGACTATTTTGAATATGAACTTTAAATTGCGCTATAACATATTAAAAAAATTTCAAAATTGAAAGAAACATAAAAAAATAGGAATTTCAGAAAAAATAGGGCTTTTTTAAAATTTCCTTTGGGTTTTTCATTTTTTTTTATGAATTTTAGCCAAACTGAAAAAAAAAAGATTTTTTTAAGGAATTTTAGGGATGCTGGACAGCCTGTACAAAGGTTACCGCTATATGTCTTGAATTCCATGCCTCTGTGCAACTGACCGATATGTTGTTAGCATGACTAGAGTATGAAGATGCTTCTGACTTGTTGAGTTCTATTAAACATGTATGTCATGCTGCCGATCGTAAACATTCCATTCATCATAACTCTTTCGATTTTTTTTATATATATCAGATTGAAATTTGTTTAGTGTTAATTAAACTTAAGTCATACTAATGAAACCGAGGGGAATAAAGAGTAAAATAACAACCCAGCTCGATGATGTAGTTTTTTAGAACCAGTGATTTATTGTAGTAAATCTTTTACCCTCTGTGTGATATCAAATATATACTGACGTCAACACTTTTAAACTTGACCTCTATACTGGACATAACGTTAATATAACATTACACAACTAAACAAATACATTCAATAAAATTCAATCCTGCCACACTAACAACATATCTTTATCTGATAACGCTTACTTTATTCAGCGGTTTTGATGGTATTGTTTGGCAGCGCTTTTTAAACTGTAAGGGTAATACACACATGTGCCAAGCCACGGATCGTAAAAAATAAAACCGTCATAAACTTGGTCAATTTTTTCTAAATATCAAAAAATTGGTAAAGAGGTGTATTATGATCATATCAACAACATAATTTCTGATATTACTGACTTAATTAAGTGTTTTCAAAGATATTTTCTGAGGACGCTTTAATTGTAGACACTTTGATGCGAGACGTACAATTGTACATGTACCTTGATATTTCTAATGTGTCCCATTTAAAATTTGATTGGATAATGACGCCAAGGTATTTTGTTGAACATGTTATTTCAAAGGAAGACCACGAAGATGATAGTTTCACGAACATTTGCTTTGTCATCTGTTTATTACTTTTAGGGCAGTATATTTGTCTGCTTGGAAACTTAACCAATCCCTTTCCCATTTTTTCGGTCACTTTTTTAGTTTCATTTTAGAATCATATTGCCAAGATTGAAAGTGTAGACTACAAGAGGATTATTAATAGGGAAAAGAAAGAAAACATTCAGTGTGGACGAAACACGATAACCTTTTCAATGAGATGAGATAAATTTCAAGCATGAGTGGGGGGCGTGACGTCCAGTAGGCCTCGAGTCAAGTAACACTTTCTAATCCATGCCGTACTGTACGGAAATTGTGTCACATAACATTCATGGGATGGCAAAAATGAAGAAAACGATGAGAAAAGCACACGATTTACATATAACAGTTCTGGGAGTACGATCTGCACTTACCTTCCTATCGCACATGCCATACTAAACAGGCCTATACACCAAGCAAGTTCGTGGTCAGGACTTTTCTCATCGCCTTTGGGGTGTAAACAGGACAACGCGCTACTAACACCACCAGCACTTAAACTTCATCCTGCGTAAACGCGAGGTACCCAGCCATATACAACAGACTGGTGTATGCTTTATAACTTACCTTCATGACACTATTGTGCCATTTGCTGAAACTTTTTATCACTTTGGACAGGATATACAGAGTTGACACTTCAGCAACTTCACAGACATTAACGGAACAACAAATAGGCCTAATACTCGCCACTAATACTCAACTTGTCAGGTGCCCGGATAAACGAACTATGAACCTTACCTCGCGCCATAGCCTAGCAGACGAAACAAATCCTCACCCTGAATATTAGATTATCAAAGCCCGTGGTCCTAATTGCAATTAAATATTTATTATTTATGTAGGTTATAATTATCAATGTTATTTCGTGCGATGATAAGTATTTTGCCTACTTTAAGGAGTGATTTGACAAAGATATGGTTTATTATTATATCAGGGACGTATATATGTGAGACGTACCACAGGTGCTTGTGGACATGAATTTGACTATTTTTTCATTGAATGTAGAAGTAATACACATATACGGTGTTTCATAATGATATAATGCTAAATTATAAAGTTTACAATAACAACCTATGCAGCGTAGCCTTATAAAAACCTACGCTGCATAGGTTGTTATTGTAAACTTTATAATTTAGCATTATATCATTATGAAACACCGTATATGTGTATTACTTCTACATTCAATGAAAAAATAGTCAAATTCATGTCCACAAGCACCTGTGAGACGTACCTCGTACCACGGGCGCTCGAATCTGGACCCCGCCCCTTTAGTCGCCAATTAATTTACTCATGAAACATTTTATTGAGTGCCCGTGGTTCGTACGTACAGTCGAGTGTAGACTAAATGTTACACAACGTTTACATGAAATCTATCAGGTCCGGAGGATTAACTTATACACATTCATATTACATTTTCCAGGTATACATTTTATTACATACTGCAATCAGAAACTTATACGTCTCTGCAGCAATATATAAAGAAATCAGTCAAAATGTATTTATGAATCTAGATCTGTGACGGTTGTTTTGCTTATATCACGGACTTCGTTTACTGATTAAACCTGTTGTTTAATGCTTCAAAATGGCACACTTTGTGCCGAAAAATGTGTTGAAATTGAAATTATATATTCATTATGATTTTTATTTGCATCTCTTTAACTATTTGAATTACGACAAATTACATAAAATAAATAAGATATCTAACACTCCCAAGAAACTATACAATGAAGAATTATGATGCAAATCATGATTGTCATCAGAACTTTTACAAGCCACGTTAGATCTATACCTACAAACAAAAATATATTTAGCTACCTTTGTGTTCTTAAATTTAAAGTATGTTGAGTCGGTGTGTCTCACATATACATCCATGATTTAAATGATAATGTTGATCAGAATAATATAAGCATGCCATATTTGTAGTTAATACATTTTAATCTAATACACAATACAGTGATTTCGTAAAATCAACAAAGACGTCCAAGTACAACGTGGAGAAGATTAATCTGGTACATATTTGAAAGTTTTTAAACAACAACTTAATCATACAATTAACAATGAATGGCTTCGTTCTAACAGTTAGGTCTTGCCTCCTCGACCAGCCCCTCCCTATTCAATGTTTTACCTGTAGATTTGGAACTCATTCAGCCATCTAATTAGATAATAACACCCTCAGGCCTCATCCCCTCCTTGTCAAATTTTACGAGTATCACATGATGGGCGAGGATCCAGAGGTAGGGGCCCGGGGTCCCTCTTTGTTAGCTGGAAACAATATATTGGCTAAGTACCGTAATACTTACATACCATGTATATTGCACAGGGGCTTGGCACCCTTCTCACTAACTATACAAATGTAAAAATCTGTCATTCGAGAGATGCTGAATGATTATAATTATCTGACAATCATTTCATAGTGACATAGGTCCGTGCCTAGCCCCTGTGGTATATTGTATACAATTGCTATTGTTTATTATTTAATACATACAACTTCTATTTTTTTATATTGAGGTTGCTTTTCTAAGGAATATCAAGGACGTATATACTTTATTTTTTTTTTACAATTTTATATTACATGAAACATATAGAACACAAACTTTTATTATATACTAAATATTGGCAGGGACGTATATGTCCCTGATATTGGCAAACTTTTTTGTAGTAGTGGTATTTTGGGTTGGGGAACACATTTAAAATCATGAAAAAATCGATATGGAGTCTCTATCCAGAGATTCAAATGTCAACCGAAGGAATCGAAACATATTTCTGCATATCTACACATCAATAAAATTGAATGAATACTGAGATATCAAACTCAACCGCAGCATCAAACCCAGCCCTTAGATATGGACCGCTTCCAGCTTCCATCATGATAGTCAGTTCTAATCTGAGATAAATAGGGTAAACATATCACACAAATGACAATCATGAATATATTAAAGCTAGTGATGGTACATGTAGTTCATTGTATATGCAAAACTCCTCAGATTCTAATAAAAATTGTTGCGACCAAACTCAACCCGACTGCAGTGAATACTATACTAAAAGTTTTATGTAAATGCATCCAAGAGAAAGAACTCTTTATGAAAATCTTACACAAATTTGACTGGAGTTCGACAAGGTTCCACGTTTTGGATCAGGCAATAAAACAATTAAAATTCCCAACTTAAATCAGTCTAACTTTTCAATGTATTAGTGGACCGCCACCAAATCAAAACTTGACCTGCATTTTATCATTTTGAATCAACATACCAAATTACAATATCTTTATTCATTCAATTTCATTGATGAGTAGATGTGCGGAAATATGGTTCGATTTACATTTGAATCACTCCAGTGGCGGACCCAGAGACATACCTGGGGGGGGGGTGGGGAGTCCATATTTTTGCATAAAATTATTGTACAACTGCTACCTGACTGGACATTCCGGCCCCACTTGCAAAGGGGATGTGGTAAATACATTCTTTAAAATTCCACTACGTGACTCCTCCTGTTGGGAAGGGGTTCCGGGCCCAAAGTGAGTATTGCAACCCCCCCCCCCCAACTCTGAAATTGTAGACACGAAAATCATACTTTGTGACATTATTTTAGTAACTATTTTTCAGACATTGTCAGACATTATTTTATTTTAGGGGGAAAATATTAATTTTTTGGTCGCAAGGAGGATATGAGGTGTCGCTGCGGAAAAATGCACAACCCAGAATTCTGAGCTTATTTAGGTACTCAGTAAAATCAGGGACGTATATATACGTCCCTGGTAAAATGTAGTGCTGATTGATACAAACTGGAAAAGTAAAGCTATTTTCATCATGGATTAAGATAGATCAGGGGCGTATATGTGTGTCTCACATATACGTCCCTGGATAGATTAATCATATGTTTTCATGAACAAGGCTCTCCAATTCAGGTAATACCCGGCAAACTCATTATATGTGATATCATTTTTTTTTCTAAATAGAAAGTTGCTACCTGGGAATGAGACATTTTCCAAAAACAGGCTATAGCCTTACCTGTAATTAGTACCTATTGTTCTCACCCTGTAGCATCACTATCCGTGCTCTATATGTTGGCTGAGTGGGGAGACACCAGGGTGGGGAGACGATTATATTTTATCATACCTGGATCCAAATAACAAAAGGCTGTGGCCTGGGGGCTTTATGCTAATTAGTCATAGGTCAATTATTACCTGTACTGGCTATTACAACACAGGTAAGATAATTAATTGTTACAGTGATGAGCCAAACTAGGCCTTTAGGCACTGTATAGACGGTCGTAAGAAACTAAATATTATGACTGTATATGGGGGGGGGGGGGGGGGGGTTGCCTCATTCTATTCATCTCGCCCACTGGGAAACATTTGGGGCACACTGAAAAATATCTATAGGGATTTTCGAGCGAAAACCCATTTTTAAGCCTAAAACCTACACTACTATATAAATACGGGGTTTCTCCTACACATATACGCCGGACGAAACACCGATGTAATTCGGTGTGTGTTTCAGCGTTAAACTCGTAAGCAAGCAAGCTTAAGCCTACACATATAAAAGCATAGTCACACCTAAGGGTCCAGTCCCTGGAGTAAAATAGATGTGATACAAAGAAACTTTTTGTGAATTTCCACTGGGCTTAGACAAGGCTCTTCAATTTCATTCATATCATTTTAATTCTAATTTAAAAGTTATTTGACTTGCATCTTATCATCATACAACTACATTATGTACATACTAAAGTTACAGTTCAATACCTCTCTCAGTTATAGAATTGATGAGCATAAACAAAATTATAACAGAAAGGCGGAACACGAGGGCATACACATTGCTTAAACCATGAGAGATTTTCCTTGAATGTGGCACTATAGCTAAGGGCCGATATATTAAAATTACATAATATAGTTTAACGAATTTTATCACCAACACATTTTATATTAAAATCAAAACACTTATTGATATACAATGACATGGAGGTCAAGTATATGCATGGTGATCATCTAATGCTGTGGCCAGTCATCTTTTTGGTGAAGATTTTAAAATTTACTTCAATATACATGGACTGTGAATTCAGCTAATATACAGTCCCTGTACCTGGTCCCGGTTTCATCATGATCAACGTTCCCTAACTTAAGGAAACTCTTTAACTTAAAAATCTCCATAGGTAAGCATCACAGAATTTAAAGAAAGTTCCTTAGCTAGGGATTTCCCCTTAAATTCTGTAATGTTTCCCTATGGAGATGTTTCCTAAAGTTCATGAACGTTGATGAAACCAGGGCCAGGCTATTAAGTCACTCACCTTGAACTAATCTCAGGTGTGTCTGCATGGCCAGGGTCAGCCATCCATGTCCTTTAATCATAAAATTTACCGACACTTATTATGGTAGTACACAAGCACCAACTCTGTGTGTATTAGAACAGAAACCAGGTAAATACCTGTACAGATGTAGCTATATATAGTTATACCTGTGTTTAATAAAACATTGACAAATATTGACTTGTTAAAAACTAAACTGCTTTTAGTAGACTTTGAACCTTAATTTAGTAATCACAATTTCTTCTCCTTTGAGGTAAAGATGTATCCATCATATGAAATATTCTTTTCGTTCATTGAAAAATTAATTTAGTTTCATAAATATTTGTTGAACGGCAATATTTACAATTAATAGCATATACATGATAAATTACGGATATCCAAAAATGAATTATGATTATCCATAAATGATTTTTTCATATCCAAATTTCGATTTCATATCTCGATTCGAATAATTCTAATATTATTAAGGATATCCAAAATTATCTAATGATATCATGAATGAGAATTGTGGATATCCAATTTTGTTAATTGATAGTAAAACGGCACTCCATAGTCCGGTAACTAGAGCTAAAGAGCACGACTAATTTATATGTTTAAATGTTACATTCTAATCTACTGGTTTTTAACAAAACTAAAACTACATTTACATCCCACGTTTGTGTATATAACGCGGGAGACTTGGCCTGACAGTTAATATGCCTTTAAGAGGTCGGCACACACGTGGATGATTTCCAATGGTCACAGTGTGATTAGAGAATTCCGAAGACTCCAATGCACTCCTTGCAGTGTTTCAATGCTCTATATCCCAAGCTTTGATCATATAAAATAAAAAAACTGAAGCACCAGTATCACGTTATTAGACGGATTTAATGGAGTAATTTAATTTTGTTGACAAAAACACATCCATCATTGGATATGTCCCATATTGTTTTTTCGGTAGACTTCCTCCACGACGCTGTGATGAGTTCAGCAGCTGAGTCTGCTACTCCTTACTTTGGAGGGCGAGGGCTGATCATGAGGCGAGGGCTGATCATGAGGCGAGGGCTGATCATGAGGCGAGGGCTGATCATGAGCTGACGCTAGAGAAACAACTAGTTGATTTTTTTTGGGGGGGGGGGGGGGGGTATGTGTATTATAAAACTCGTTGTATGTGACCAAGATTTACATGGCGGGTGTCGTCGGTAAAGCAGAAGAAGCTTACTCTTCCGAAACACATGGTCTTATTCTCTTGTATTTTTACAAGAGTCTCCATGCATGTAAATCTTTCCATCTTCTTCATATTTTGCCCCTACTTTAATCGTTTTTGATTTCGGATAATGGTTTTGATGACGTTTTGGTATTCAGACGAGCCCAACATTCATATGCATGTCATGTTTTGCAAAAAATATTTAACTTTGAAGATGCACAAAGATTTTACATAATCTAACAAAATATTGTGATATTGTGATATGAAATTCATGTATGCTAATTTTCTTCTGCATATTTCTTTTATTTGCTTGAATATCTTTTTTCTATGCACCAATTATATAAGATATTTCTACAAATAACCAAAAACGAATATGAATGAATACATTGTCAATTTAAGTACATTTTATTTTGTGACAGTAATAATATATTATTTAACAACAGGTATGAAACAAGTTATCCAACTTATATTAATCACTCTTGTTGGCCCGGGTGTTAGCGCGGGAGGGGTCTAATTGTGGGAGGAAACCGGAGTACCCGGAGAAAACCCATGTGGTAGGGCAGGTGACTCCACACATTGGGGAATCGAACCCCGGCTGCCTTGGTGATAGGGAGTGCGCTATCTACTGCACCACCAGAACACACAAGGTCATTGATACATACAGAACGAACATGTTTTGTTTTGGTGTTGATTTTAATAAACATCACTGGTGTGACATGGTGGTTCAGAGAGATTTCAAGGCCTACAACTCGGTATGAAATATTTCGCAAGCTTGACATATTAGGCATTGGGTAATCTTAGATAAACCTACATCATATTATATATGTAGTAATATGTTGAAAGTTACACAGCAGCCTTTGCAATGTATGTATAAATACCTATGAAGCTATACCACCAGAATACCAAGAAACTTATCACAATAATACATTATGGTGAAAACAGCATGAATTAATCATAACTTCGCATATTAGGTGATATACGTTTATTGTGTATATACAACTTTCTGCGCCTCACCAGCTAGACTTTGTATAAATGCTTCCCTCTAGGTTAATGTAGGCCATACTAATCAGAACATACTCTTACACTCGCGACTCGGCATAACTTAATGATACACATTCGTCAGTCTGTAGATATACCCTTTAATGTAGCTTGAAATAGGTACTTCAGACAGAGCAAAGACACTGTCAACATAGTACGGGCCTCTTCAGACAACAGATATTGTGAAGATTCAGCATAATTACCCCGAACTCATTATATATACTCATTAACGGTAGGGGTTCTCTGGGATAGGTATAGGTATTGATGAAGGTAAATGACACCATTGATGAAGGTAAATGATACCATTGATGAAGGTAAATGATAAGATTGATGAAGGTAAATGATAAGATTAATGAAGGCAAATGATAACATTGATAAAGTTAAATGACACCATTGATGAATGTAAATGATAACATTGATGAAGTTAAAGGTATTTGTATTTGTTATCTCATAAGCAATATATAGTATGGTGACGTCATCAATAACGGATAACATCGAACGGGAGACAATGCATACCATTCCCGAAAACTAAGAAGTATGGCGGCGTTTCTGGTCGAGTAAGGTGGGTCTGGCCTCCTTGTCACTCTCCTGTCACACACTGAGTGACCTAAACATATTGGCCTAGTTGGAGTGGTACCTTCGACAATTCTCTAGACAGTGACAGATTAATTTCATGCCATTGTCAGCGATTCCGACCGTGTGTATTGGGGCTTCTTCTCCAACAACTTTCACGATACTAATTCATTCATCCTGGAATACGTAAAATGTAATATTTTGTTTAAATATCATAACTTAAGTTATTAGTAGAAGCGTACACATATTTTGATAAGGTTAAATTGTTAACATAGTACGCTGTTTGAAGCGTTAATTGCCACACTGAAGTTAAGTAGTGCCATATCCTCCCCACAAGTGGAGGTGAACTAGGCAGTATATACTTTGAATAACGCTTCCCTTATGTGGCCTGTGACTGCTTGTTTGTTCTCCTTTTGAGGATTGAAGCTTACTTGGATGTGACAAAGATTTACATGGCGGGTGTCGTCGATGAAGCAGAAGACGCTTACTCTTCCGGAACACCAGGTCTTATTCTCTTGTGCTTTTACGAGAGTCTCCATGTAAATCTTTCCTTTGTCCCTATTTTGCCCCTAGTTTAATCGATTTTGAGTTCGGATTATGGTTTTGTTGACGCTCTGATTTTTTGACAATGATATCTACGGAAAGATGTTGGTATTTCTAAGAAATATTGCATATGCAAATGAAGATATATTGCATTGTGGTACACAATTTTCAAGTCAGTATCAATGGAACACAATTTTCAAGTCAGTATCAATGGAATCTGCTCATTTCATGCGCAACATATGGTGGAACAGCTATTTTTGCTTTTCATTCAGTTTAGTAATTTGCACATTGTGAAATTTTCAGACCCAATTAAGACCAACATGTGCTCTTGTTTTCGCTGCAAAACTGCAGTTTCCATGGTTGAACATTGTAATTATTGTACAGTTTGCTGATGCCATTCTTATAAAATTTGTCTTCTTGTAATTATACAAGATTGATTTCTCTTATTTCCAAAATAGCAGATCAGGTGGACTCAATATAAGGTCGATATAGATGAGAATATTTTGTCCGAGCTTTTGCTGAAACATTTAGTCCTTGGAATTTAACCCAAATGATACGGAACCTTTGTGAATCTTGAACACTTTTATCTAATTTCTAAGCAACACATTGAGCCCAATTAATTTGTTAATCCATCCTCGTCATCTACATTAACACATACTTAAGCAGGAAGATTCTCTACTGAACAGAGACATTTTAATACGCCCACGGTTTCAGATGAATTATCAGGCACTTGGCAAACAATTCTGGCTTTCACTTCTTCAGTCAAGTCTCTCCCAGCAGTGTCTATTACTTCTATAGTACACTTTGAATTGGTATCTGCTCTTCGGTATGCAGTCATATTGTGATTAATTACTTCAACATTAGTAGTGAACAGACGTGATTTGTGTTTCACAGTTTTAGGATCTGTCAAAACTTTCTCTTCCAGTTTGAGTAAATCGTCACTGGTTTGCAAACCTTCTCTTAACCTGTTCATTAGGTTGGTATACACTTGGTAATCTTTTTGTCTCATAATTTCATCAAGTTCAAACATGTGTAGCAGGTCTTTCCAGAGATTGGTAGCAAGAGGGCCATAATCTTCTTTTATGTGTTCAAATACCCATCCATCCATTCATCCATCCATTACTGGTTTGAGTTGGTAAAGATCACCGATGGCAATGATACTGACTTCTCCATAAGGAGCTTAAATGTTTTGTTACCCATCATAGGTATTTCATTCATAAAAATGGCATTCGAACCGAAAAATGTCACCCTCAAAGTGTCTAGTTGCTATGGATGAAGATATTTGTATTTGAGTACTTGATTTGCAGGAATGAAAAATAGTGAACGTATGGTGCTGCCACCTACATTGTGTGCTACTTTGCCTGTAGATTCCCAACGTGACTTGCAGAAATAATCGTGTGTCTGCCTCATATATACTCTTCCCCACTCCAGCATCTCCGGTCAAGAGCATTAAATTGGTTCTGTTTTGAATTAATGGAGTACATTGTTGAGGGATACTGATCGTTTGTTGTTCAGTGACTGTAAATAAGATCATTCGACATTTACAAGTGTTTCGACCCCCTTTATTTTTTTATTTTTTTCTTCTGATTCAAAAATCAAGTCATAGCTTTGCTGTTTCTCTCCTAAATCATCCACACAGCGGACATGGAATTGATTCTTTGCTACCATCGATTTCCTTATTACTGGTATGTTTCCATGCTTTATGTATAAAAGGTATAGCTTTGCTCATAACTCAGAAAAAGCCGATGCAAATCTCTAACTTCATTTTGCCATGGAAATCAGATAGAGCACGAGCTGCCCTCGAAGGTCATTTTCAATGTCACGAACCTTGTTAAATCTAACACAGCGAATTATTTTGAACCATCCTTCAAGTGGTACTCATTAGCAAACTGAACACTGTCAGATTGTCTTTGTGAGTTATCATCAACATTTACCTCAATGCTTTCATCTTTGTCTTAGTTGACTTCTTGAACACAATTTGGTTCATTTTGTGTTAAATCTCCTTTGTTATTTCCTTCGTACTTGTGGAAATATTGTGTCAAACATGGAAAAAATCTGCTTAACAGCACTGCTGTTATTCTTTTGGTCGTCTCTGATGCCGTTTTATCTAGGTTATCAGCCCCATGAGAGTTATTGGTAGAAGTTCCGTTTTCCATTTCAGAATTGTTGATGTATGTTATACCTCGCCTTGTCATGCAAAGAGGCATCTGTTCAACCAAATATGCTGCCTGTTGAGCGCAAACTTCATCATGAGTAAGGACTTTGTTGCCAATATATGGCGAACTTGTTGTTTTCAGTCCATGTTTTCTTTGTGGACATCTTCACAAGCTTCATACAAAAGATTTGACATACCCCTTTGTTCTTTAAATACACACTGTATATGAAACAATGTAAGAAGCACATGGATGTGCATCAAGTATGTACTGAACATCAATGTTTGCTTCCCAGGAACGGAGCAATAGTTTGTCGCAAGAGTTGATTCTTACTTCTGAAGGCTGGCAAAGAAAGGCATCGTTTTAGATGCTAAGATAATTTTATAAAAAATTTACGGCACAGGGATTCGAGAGATGCAGGTTGATGAAGACTATATGGGTAAGTTTTATGGTCGCCATCTTGATATCACCGAGAAATATTCTTTCTCTTTGTGTGATAGGAAGATGGACGTTTTTGAGTTTGGTAATAAGTGTGCTTATTTGTCGTGATGACAATAATGACTCGGTTTTCATTTTGAAGATAGATGCTTACTTGGATGTGATAAAGATTTACATGGTGGGTGTCGTCGACGAAGCAGAAGACGCTTACTCTTCCGGAACACTTGGTCTTATTCTCTAGTGCTTTTACGAAAGTCTCCATGTAAATCTTTCCTTTGTCCCTATTTTGTCTCTAGTTTAATCGATTTTGAGTTCGGATTATGGTTTTTGTTGACGCTTTGGTAATTTGTGATTTTTTTTATTGCATTAATGCACATCTTATCAGTTTGAAGTTTCTCGAGAAGTTCTGAGAAAGCTATGTCTTCTTCCATGGTCATAGCATTCAAAACCTGACAAATATTGATGTAATCTGTAGCAGCCTTTGAATGCAGTTCATAATGCTGTTTTTAAGGTGTTGGGATTGTGATTTTACCCATTTGAAGCATAGGAAATCCAAGCCGACACATACTTTTGCCCTTTTTCCTGCAAGTACGACCATGTCTGTATGTCCGGTAATTGATAAAATCTGATCTACCACTCTCCTGTCAAATCACTTTCTGTCAATGAAAGTCTGTACTTCTTCTGTTTTTGATTGTTCATAAATATGAGCATGTAGATATGTGAAAAAGTTTTTCCAGAACTCGCAAAAGACTGAGCCTTTTCATTTTAGCTGATAAAAATAAGCCGAACATCCCTTTTAGCATGTTCCCAATATGTAGGTGACCCTCTCGATGTGCCCAAAAAATCTATAGCCATCATTCTGCCTGGCAACATCGTCAAATGAAGCTTGATTAAATACATCTGCAACCTTTGTTTTTCCTTTTCGCATAATCTCATAGCTAGCGTTATTTTGTCTTGAATTTGCTTGATTTGAAGCTTTTTCAATTTGAAAAAAATGTTTGGCATGGAACATGCACCTCTTCTTTCCCGACAGCAAAGTTTCCGTTAGCTTACGGTTCTATAATATAATGTAAAGGAGATCTGCAATCTTTCTGGTCGCTTTCGTCCACAATATATTGTTGGGAAAGACAGATACTCTTCATATCTGTCTTTTATAAGCCAAGGGGAGTTACCAAGAGGATGCTATCCATTCCACTGATATCTACAGGATGCAAGCTAGAGTCAGTATTCCACGTTATCCTATCTTCTTAGTTCTGATATCTACAGGATGCAAGCTAGAGTCAGTATTCCACGTTATCATATCTTCTTAGTTCTGAACTTCATTCCAGCCATCATAATCTGAGTCATAAAGATGTGCCTCACGTGATTCGTTTTTGGACGATTCAGAAATCATTGTAACATCACCACTTTATATTTCTTGAAAAGTGTTTGGTGAACAGATTTTATTGAAGTTAAACTTTGAAACTAGCTTTACTGTCGTTGTTTGATGATTCAGAAATTATGGTAACATCACCACCTTTGTTTGATTCAGAAATCATTGTAATATCACCACTTTCTATTCCCGAAAAGTGTTTGGTGAACAGATATATGCGTGTTCAAGCCGATATCATTACTGTTACAGATACAGCAATTGGAAGAAATGTTAAGTTCTTGCCGAGTTACCGCAGGATTTTTATAGTGGGGAATAGTTACTTCATTTTCTTTGAAACTAACATTCCTGTCAGAACTTGTATCAGCGTTATTGGTATCATACCACTCCATGACACTAACACGTTCCCAATCTTCATTTAAAGGCCCAATAAACGTAACTTTCGGCAAAACATGAAGCGAAAATCAAGTCTTATAACTTATTATATATATAGATTAAGTTAAGATTAACTGATATCAGCAATATTCAAGATGAATTCTTTCGCGGTTACCGGTACAGCAGCAGTTGAAACACGCTATTTGTAATCACGCGTCCATTTCGAACCGTCTTCTACCTTCGGTTTGTTGGTTGAAGTGGGCCCCACCTGAATTATTTTCAGTTCTTTGGATTTTTTTCCCCAGAGTTTCTTGTTAGTTACCGCTCAGGTTTACTTCGTTTAAGGCATATTTTTGCATGGTTATCAACTGGAATTTTTTTTCAGAATTTTTCAGAATCACGAAAATTTCCCTGAAGTAACGTATATTTGGCCTTTAAATGAATTCCTTCTGAATGAAATAACTGCGTTTTAAATGTCTGAATATGTTATGAATCGTCTCATCATATGCCATACCAAGATGAGAAGAATTTGGTGCATTTCCCCTTGTTTATCATGTTTGATAATCCATAAGTTGACTGAAAATCTGAGAGGTCATTTACTGTTTCCTTAATTCTTGTTTTGACCTCAAATGTATGTAAAACTTTATTGTTTTTTTTTGTGGATAATGTTAATATATTCTGGGTTGTTGAAAGTAATTTTGCCGTTTGCTGTTATCATCTGATGTGATGTCAAATAAAAATGACATAAAGTGTGTATTAGTGAAGTGTATGACAAGAAACACAAATCCAGTTGTAATAAAACTGTGAACATATTTTATTTTTGGAAAAGTTCAATACTTCCCATCCAATCAGTATCAGCTGTACAACATTAATTTAAACAAACGTAACAATTACCATAAACAAATCCCTCATTACGGCATTTGATTCCAAGAGGATGCATTTTAATATTTTATCATTGGACTATAACTTCCAACAGAAAACACACTGCACTGAGTATCCGATACTATATTGCTAACTATATACCGGTAAATACACTACTTCTGTATCAGGATGTATGATGGTAGTATAACAGAGCTTGTTATTACTTCAATCATCGCTGAACACATTTAAACTATTCCGATTCAAAGGTAACAGAGCAGTTAATTTTCAAATTCGGTGTGTGTGTTTGTGTGTGTGTGTGTGTGTGTGTTTGAATAAGCTAATACAGATAAGAAAAAATCAAAATGAAGGGTTGGGTAACACATTGTAGATATAGCTGCCGCAAGTCTTCAACAGTAAAATGTATACAAGATCTATTCTTTCCAAATAAGAGATTAAGAGAAGAAAGTGGTCCAAAAATATTTTATCAGAGACATGTATGATCAAATCAATGAATAAAGTTTATACTGTATACCAAATCAATGAATAAAGTTTATACTGTATACCAAATCAATGAATAAAGTTTATATTGTATACCAAATCAATGAATAAAGCTTATACTGTATACCAAATCAATGAATAAAGATTATACTGTATACCAAATCAACGAACAAGTTTATATTGTATACCAAATCAATGAATAAAGTTTATACTGTATACCAAATCAATGAATAAAGTTTATACTGTATACCAAATCAATGAATAAGTTTATACTGTATACCAAATCAATGAATAAAGATTATACTGAATATTAAATCAATGAATCAGTTTATACTGTATACCAAATCAATGAATAAAGATTATACTGTATACCAAATCAATGAATAAGTTTATACTTTATACCAAATCAATGAATAAAGTTTATACTGTATACAAAATCAATGAATATAGTTTATACTGTATACCAAATCAATGAATAAAGTTTATACTGTATACCAAATCAATGAATAAAGTTTAAAGGAGTTCACATAACAAAGTTGGATGGAATGTAAATAAAGATTTAGAAAAAATGCCCATCTCATTCTATGAAGTACATGTGAACATGACTCAAATTTGTATATAATGTTCAGTTCTATACTGGCAGTAAACCTGTTGAGATTCATCAGTTGACTGTCAACTATTAACTCGGGGAGAACTTACAAGAAACATTTTGATGTTTAATTGAGCTAGTAGTTATTTACATACAGAAATACACAGTTGATAATATTCAAAATGGTGCATTATATCCTGTACCTAGCCCATTATATCCTGTACCTAGCACATTATATCATGTACCTATCCCATTTTATCCTGTACCTAGCCCATTATATCATGTACCTGGTCCATTATATCCTGTATCTAGCCCATTATATCCTGAACCTAGCCCATTATATCCTGTACCTATCCAATCATGTCCTGTACCTAGCCCATTATATCCTGTACCTAGCCCATTATATCCTGTACCTAACCCATTATATCCTGTACCTAGCCCATTATATCCTGTACCTAGCCCATTATATCCTGTACCTACCCCATTATATTATGTACCTGGCCCATTATATCCTGTACCTACCCCATTATATCCTGTACCTAGCCCATTCTATCCTGTACCTAGCCCATTATATCCTGTACCTAGCCCATTATATTCTGTACCTAACCAATCATATCCTGTACCTAGCCCATTATATCCTGTACCTAGTTCATTATATCCTGTACCTAGTCCATTATATCCTGTACCTAGCCCATTATATCCTGTACCTAGCCCATTATATCCTGTACCTAGCCCATTATATCCTGTATCTACCCCGTTATATCCTGTACCTAGCCCATTATATCCTGTACCTATCCAATCATGTCCTGTACCTAGCCCATTATATCCTGTACCTAGCCCATTATATCCTGTACCTAACCCATTATATCCTGTACCTAGCCCATTATATCCTGTACCTAGCCCATTATATCCTGTACCTACCCCATTATATTATGTACCTGGCCCATTATATCCTGTACCTACCCCATTATATCCTGTACCTAGCCCATTATATCCTGTACCTAGCCCATTATATCCTGTACCTAGCCCATTATATTCTGTACCTAACCAATCATATCCTGTACCTAGCCCATTATATCCTGTACCTAGTTCATTATATCCTGTACCTAGTCCATTATATCCTGTACCTAGCCCATTATATCCTGTACCTAGCCCATTATATCCTGTACCTAGCCCATTATATCCTGTATCTACCCCATTATATCCTGTACCTAACCCATTATTTCCTGTACCTAACCCATTATACCCTGTACCTGGCCCATTATATCATGTACCTACCCCATTATATCCTGTATCTAGCCCATTATATCCTGTACCTACCCAATTATATCCTGTACCTAGCCCATTATATCCTGTACTTAGCCCATTATATCCTGTACCTAGCCCATTATATCCTGTACCTGGCCCATTATATCCTGTACCTGGCCCATTATATCCTGTACCTGGCCCATTATATCCTGTACCTAGCCCATTATATCCTGTACCTAGCCCATTATATCCTATACCTGGCCCATTATATCCTGTACCTAGCCCATTATATCCTGTATCTACCCCATTATATCCTGTACCTAACCAATCATATCCTGTACCTAGCCCATTATATCCTGTACCTAACCCATTATATCCTGTACCTAGTCCATTATATCCTGTACCTGGCCCATTATATCCTGTACCTGGCCCATTATATCCTGTACCTAACCCATTATATCCTGTACCTGGCCCATTATATCCTGTACCTAGCCCATTATATCCTGTACCTAACCCATTATATCCTGTACCTGGCCCATTATATCCTGTACCTAGCCCATTATATCCTGTACCTAGCCCATTATATCCTGTACCTAGCCCATTATATCCTGTACCTAACCAATCATATCCTGTACCTAGCCCATTATATCCTGTACCTAACCCATTATATCCTGTACCTAGCCCATTATATCATGTACCTAACCCATTATATCCTGTACCTGGCCCATTATATCCTGTACCTAACCCATTATATCCTGTACCTGGCCCATTATATCCTGTACCTAGCCCATTATATCCTGTACCTAACCCATTATATCCTGTACCTGGCCCATTATATCCTGTACCTAACCCATTATATCCTGTACCTAACCCATTATATCCTGTACCTATCCAATCATATCCTGTACCTACCCCATTATATCCTGTACCTAGCCCATTATATCCTGTTCCTAGCCCATTATATCCTGTACCTGGCCCATTATATCCTGTACCTGGCCCATTATATCCTGTACCTAGCCCATTATATCCTGTACCTACCCCATTATATCCTGTATCTACCCCATTATATCCTGTACCTAGCCCATTGTATCCTGTACCTAGCCCATTATATCCTGTATCTACCCCATTATATCCTGTACCTACCCCATTATATCCTGTATCTACCCCATTATATCCTGTACCTAGCCCATTGTATCCTGTACCTAGCGCATTATATCCTGTATCTACCCCATTATATCATGTACCTACCCCATTATATCCTGTATCTACCCCATTATATCCTGTACCTAGCCCATTATATCCTGTACCTAGCCCATTGGTCTCTTAAAATATAAGACTAACTGAAAAAAAAGAATTTTCTTGATTTGTTAGCACCATAGTAATCTGTAAATATGAGGACCAATTGGCCTGTATCGCTCACCATGGCTTGCTATACCACTTCTTGGCTATTGAGAGTTTAAAAGTTTTGAAAATATTTGAACCCTGTTACCTTGAATATAAGTTAAGGTTATTCACCTAACCAAGCTTGATAGCCCTTCATCCAAGCATGCTACTGGCCAAAATCAGTACCCTGGGACTTGCATGAAGTTTTTAATTCCTGTGACCTTGAAAGTAGATCAAGGTCATTCATTGGAACAAACTTGGTAGCCCTTCATCTAAGCATGCTGCACCTTAGGCCTTTGGGTTATTAAGAAAAAGTTGTTTGAAGGACGGAGAATGACGAATGACGAAGCACGATGGATATAGGTCATCTTGACCCTCCGGAGTGCGATTCAAGTATTAAAAACTAATGAATAGCTTAAGGTACACAAGTAGCTATACATAGATTTCATGCATACATAAAACAACATTATTAACATGTTATAAAAATAATTTGTTCATTGCACAATATAACAGCATCATTAGCACTATGCTGCATTAAAGTTGCACCATTCTCAGCACTCATCTGAACGAAGGAGCTGTCCATGTTTCCGTAACCTGCGGGTATCCTGGCAAGTTTCACATAAGTCTAGTCCTCCATACAACAAACAGATATTCATACATTCTGACTTTCTTCAGAAAACTTCATTGTAAATACAGTAGATTCTATTTAATATCACTCCTGTTTTATCACATTCCTCTTTATATCATATGTTTTACCAAACACAAATTTACCCTCTATATATAATATATGTAATTTGGTTGATATAGAGTATTTTGAGGTGAATTCCTCTTGCTATCACGGTACTTTAACCTATTACATAAAATATCCACAAAATGATGTCTTTTCCATTGATTTAAGATACAATTACAAAATATTGCATAGAAAAAAAAAAGATTTTTATACAAAATAATGTTATCTATAGATTGAAACATCTTCATATGTACATTAAATAGCTTACTTTTAGTTATTGAGATTAGAAATGCACTAGATTTAGTAGAAAAATATGTTGCTGTTACCGGTAATGTCACATACCTGTTAATATCATGTGTTTGTCTGACAAATGCAACATGATATAAAGAGGAACCAAAACATTTGAAATAGGATGCATTGCTCTTATTGAGTGAAACACTGTAAAATAACATTATTTTGATAATAAAACTGTCAACTTTACTTCCATAAGCCAAATATGTCTGGAAGAAACTCAATGGTACACCAAAAAAAGCAAATTGAGCAGAAACTCTTTAAGATATACCCCTAACCTTAAGTGGTCAAGTGTAACCTTTGACCTTAAATGCATGATGATCAAAATCTAATCAGGTGTAGAACTTGATAGTGTAATGCTTCATTGTAAATATGAACAAAATCCGACCCCCTAGGGTTTGTAAGATATGTTGTGCACACACGCACAGACAAAACAATTACTATATTATTATAAGGTATACTTATATTTCTGCTATAATACTTCTCTGTAAATGTTCAGGGCAAGATTGTCAAGCATTTAGGAAAAAACCTGTTTTACACCACTTCACAAGAGGCCCATGAACTTTAACGGTCATCTGACTACAAAGACCTTTACAGTCCTGTATATGATTTTTTGTTCGTTATTGCGCAGTTGCTTGACCCCTTTGACCTTGTAAAAGGGTCCAGAAGTAAAATTAGTATCACTTACCTTCAATGTTACATACCTGGGCCTTTACTTTTTAACACGTTTGACCCCTGTGACATTGAAAGTAGGTCAAGGTCGACGTCATTCATTTGAACAAGTAATGTGATGACAATAAATAGATGACCTAAAAGTTAACTTCCCACCCTAAATGATTCAAAAAGTCAAATTTTGTGGAAATCCATTTAAGAGTTAAGGAAGAGTAGCATTATAAAGCAATATGTTGGTCAAATTCCCATTTGGGCCCTGCCCTTAAGCCCCAAAAAGGTCTGCTCAGAATACTGAATTAAAGACTTGATTGTCAAGCCACCAAGGCATGATGGAGTAGTAGTGTTTTATAGCAAAATTACAGCTAACTTCATCCTTTGGGGACCTGCCCCTCCACCACAAGAGGCCCTTTCAGAATTATGAATGAAGTTATTAATTTGTCCTGTCCAAATGATGTACCAGACCAAACTTGGTTGAAATCCATTCAAAGCATTGAGGAAGAGTAGCATTTTAAAGCAATATTTTAGCTAATTTCTGATTTAGGGACCATAACCTCTAGTCCCCCTGTGACTGATCAAAATTCTGAATTTAAGACCTGATAGCAAACTCCCAATGATGCATAAAACTGAACTTGATTAAATCCATTTTAGCATTATCTAAAGAAAGAGTAACATTTTAAAGCAATAAGTAAGCTTACTTCCCCCTTCTGCGGCCCACCCTTCAACCCAAGGGGCCCAATCAAAATTCTAAATAGCCCTACCCCATGATGTATCAGACCAAACATGAGTCATAGAGACATGAAGGAGGAGTAGCCTTATAACGCTAATTTCAGTTTATCTCCACTTGTGAGGCTCCGAAAAATAACAACACTTGGTCAGGACCATCTCAGGATCATTTCAGGAAAGTTTCAAATCAGTTGCACAGGTTTAACTTGAGGAAATAAGAAAAAGTTTGAGCTGTAAAAAGCTTTGCATGCTGGACAGTGGACAATGATGGATGAATCCCATTTGTTATAGGTCATTCTGACACTTCAGGTGATCAGGTGACCAAACAATACATGTATAGCACAACAACAGAATGCACTTTGGTGGGATCTCTCAAATATAGTCCCATGGGATCTCTCAAAATACAGTCCGTGAGTTATAGGTTACAAATATAGACCATTTATAATCTCAATAATACAATAATACAATAATCACATCTCAACTATAAATTTTGGTGGTATTTGTACAATATTATTTACAGGAATGATATCATGTACTAAGCTTCAAATTAACATTTCTCACAAGCTTAGCAGGTGTATTCCTATCTAAAACTTGGTGATACATAGAGCTAGCTTTACCTATATATGGGTATAAAGTGAAAACAGTTCAAACAACCTAGTACTCTGAAACGGTCACATTTATGTCATCACTTTATGCAGTGTAACCAAGGTAACATCATTACTGATATGGGTGCCAAATATTAGGCACCATTGATGATAGTGCAGTGTGCAACAAGCTATTACAACGGTGGTTTATTTTTAAAAGTGTGACAGAAAAATAATCTATACCTCTTACATGTATGTGATGTAGACACTGAAAATAAAACTAAAACCCTCTGAATAACATTTAAAGTTTGGCATTCGATAAAGCTTTGTGCTTAACTAAAATATCTTACTCTTGGTTTGATATTTCTCTGTCTACATGGTGTGACAGACTCATTTCCTCTATCATAAATTCTCTCTGATCTCCCTATAAGGTTGTCCAAAATCGCCCTCAGATCTTGATAATGTACTCAATAACCATGATGTTCATGTTAAACCTTTGTTTCCCTTGAGTTGCTAGTGTCAAGATCGGGATTGGTCTCCATGCCTTCTCTTAGAGGCTCTAGTTCGGACTCGCGGAACTCAGTGTGTCCAAGTTCCTGTTTTACAAAGGAGGCGTGGCAGTCCTGCTGACAGGAGACCTCAATGTCCAGTCCACCTAGCTGATGGATTCTCCAGCCACACACAAAGAAGCCCCCTCCCAGGGCAATCAGCATGACAGCAATCACCCATACATTGTACGTCATCACCGCCAGCATCAGAATATAGCTGCACATCATCTGGACCACATACAGCAGTGTTTGTAGCAGGTGCTCACGGCTTCTGATAGAGTATCTATAACATACAACAACCATGTTATTTAAAAGGCATAAAAGGCATAAGTTATATAAAAGGCATACCAGGCTTATATTCACTTATAATGCATAATAGAATCAAAACCTTGTTATTAGAAATTTGTGTGGGGAAAGAAGGACAGATAGATATATATGTACATGTAGGATAGACAGAATATATAGGTGTAGGAGAGGCAGAATATATAGGTGTAGGAGAGACAGAATATATAGGTGTAGGAAACAGAATATATAGGTGTAGGAGACAGAATATATAGGTGTAGGAAAGACAGAATATATAGGTGTAGGAGACAGAATATATAGGTGAAGGGGAGACAAAATATATAGGTGTAGGAGATACATCATATATAGGTGTATGAGAGACAGAATATATAGTGTAAGAGACAGAATATATAGGTGTAGGAGACAGAATATATAGGTGTAGGAGAGACAGAATATATAGGTGTAGGAGAGACAGAATATATGTGTAGGAGACACAGAATATATAGATGTAGGAGAGACAGAATATATAGGTGTATGAGAGACAGAATATATAGGTGTAGGAGAAACAGAATATATAGGTGTAGGAGACAGAATATATATTTGTAGGAGAGACAGAATATATAGGTGTAGGAGAGACAGGGTATATAGGTGTAGGAGAGACAGAATATATAGGTGTAGGAGAGACTGAATATATAGGTGTAGGAGACAGAATATATAGGTGTAGGAGATACAGAATATATAGGTGTAGGAGAAACAGAATATATAGGTGTAGGAGATACAGAATATATAGGTGTAGGAGACACAGAATATATAGTGTAAGAGACAGAATATATAGGTGTAGGAGACAGAATATATAGGTGTAGGAGAGACAGAATATATAGGTGTAGGAGAGACAGAATATATAGGTTTAGGAGAGACAGGATATATAGGTGTAGGAGAGACAGAATATGTAGGTGTAGGAGAGACAGAATATATAGGTGTAGGAAACAGAATATATAGGTGTAGGACAGACAGAATATATAGGTGTAGGACAGAACGAATATATAAGTGTAGGACAGACAGAATATATAGGTGTAGGACAGACAGAATATAAAGGTGTAGGACAGACTGAATATATGGGTGTAGGAGATACAGAATATATAGGTGTAGGAGACAGAATATATAGGTGTAGGACAGACAGAATATATAGGTGTAGGACAGACTGAATATATGGGTGTAGGACAGACAGAATATAAAGGTGTAGGACAGACTGAATATATGGGTGTAGGAGATACAGAATATATAGGTGTAGGAGACAGAATATATAGGTGTAGGAGACAGAATATATAGGTATAGTATGTTGTTGTAATAGGAAGTGAGGACGTAGAATGTGATGGAGCAGCAGTATGTGTGTGTGACCTGATTTGTTCATAGGTGTCTGCCAGAAGGTGAGTGGTGTCGGAAGTCTCGGCCTCAGCAGGTCTGTAATGGTAAAGTACTGCTCATATTAGTGAGTGTTATATATTAGTTATTATGCTAAAGTGTTACGGGGGTACGTTATAATGTTTAAGTGTTACAGGGAAACGTTACAATGTTATCATGTTAAAGTGTTATGGGGGTACGTTACAATGTTATCATGTTAAAGTGCTATGGGGTTACGTTACAATGTTATTATTTAAAAGTGTTACGGGGGTACGTTACAATGATATTATGTTAAAGTGTTACAGGGGTATGTTACAATGTTATCATGTTAAAGTGCTACGGGGTACGTTACAATGTTATTATTTAAAAGTGTTACGGGGGTAAGTTACAATGTTATTATGTTAAAGTGTTACGGGGGTAAGTTAAAATGTTATCATGTTAAAGTGTTACGAGGGTACGTTACAATGTTATTATTTAAAAGTGTTACGGGGTACGTTACAATGTTATTATTTTAAAGTGTTACGGGGTACGTTACAATGTTATCATGTTTAAGTGTTACGGGGGTACGTTACAATGTTATCATGTTAAAGTGCTACGGGGGTACGTTACAATGTTATTATTTAAAAGCGTATGGGGGTACGTTACAATGTTATCATGTTAAAGTGCTACGGGGGTACGTTACAATGTTATTATTTAAAAGTGTTACGGGGGTACGTTACAATGTTATTATGTTAAAGTGTTACGGGGTTCGTTACAATGTTATCATGTTAAAGTGTTACAGGGGTATGTTACAATGTTATCATGTTAAAGTGTTATGGGGTAACGTTACAATGTTATTATTTAAAAGTGTTACGGGGGTACGTTACAATGTTATCATGTTAAAGTGTTATGGGGTAACGTTACAATGTTATTATTTAAAAGTGTTACGGGGGTACGTTACAATGTTATTATGTTAAAGTGCTACGGGGTTACGTTACAATGTTATTATTTAAAAGTGTTACGGGGATACGTTACAATGTTATTATGTTAAAAGTGTTATGGGGGTATGTTACAATGTTATCATGTTAAAGTGTTATGGGGGTACGTTACAATGTTATTATGTTAAAGTGATATGGGGGTAAGTTACAATGTTATTATGTTAAAGTGATACGGGGGTAAGTTACAATGTTATCATGTTAAAGTGTTATGGGGGTACGTTATAATGTTAAAGTGTTACGGGGGTACGTTTCAATGTTATTATGTTAAAAGTGTTATGGGGGTATGTTACAATGTTATCATGTTAAAGTGTTACGGGGGTACATTACAATGTTATCATGTTAAAGTGTTACGGGGGTACGTTACAATGTTATTATGTTTAAGTGATATGGGGGTAAGTTACAATGTTATCATGTTAAAGTGTTACGGGGGTACATTATAATGCTATTATGTTAAAATGTTACGGGGGTACGTTACAATGTTATTATGTTAAAGTGTTACGGGGGTACGTTACAATGTTAACATGTTAAAGTACTATGGGGGTACATTGCAATGTTATCATGTTAAAGTGCTACGGGGGTACGTTAATTATGTTATTATGTTAAAGTGTTACGGGGGTACGTGACAATGTTATCATGTTAAAGTGTTACGGGGGTACGTTACAATGTTATCATGTTAAAGTGTTACGGGGGTATGTTACAATGTTATCATGTTAAAGTGCTATGGGGGTACGTTACAATGTTATTATTTAACAGTGTTACGGGGGTACGTTACAATGCTATTATGTTAAAGTGTTACGGGGGTACGTTACAATGTTATTATGTTAAAGTGTTACGGGGGTACGTTACAATGTTATCATGTTAAAGTGCTACGGGGGTACGTTACAATGTTATTATTTAAAAGTGTTATGGGGGTACGTTACAATGTTATTATGTTTAAGTGTTACGGGGGTACGTTTCAATGTTATTATGTTAAAGTGCTAGGGGGGTACGTTACAATGCTATTATGTTAAAGTGCTACGGGGGTACGTTACAATGCTATTATGTTAAAGTGTTACAGGGGTATGTTACAATGTTATTATGTTAAAGTGTTACAGGGGTACGTTACAATGTTATTATGTTAAAGTGTTACGGGGGTACGTTACAATGTTATTATGTTAAAGTGTTACGGGGGTACGTTACAATGTTATCATGTTAAAGTGTTACGGGGGTACGTTACAATGTTATCATGTTAAAGTGTTATGGGGGTACGTTACAATGTTATTATGTTAAAGTGTTACAGGGGTATGTTACAATGTTATTATGTTAAAGTGTTACGGGGGTATGTTACAATGTTATTATGTTAAAGTGTTACGGGGGTACGTTACAATGTTATTATGTTAAAGTGTTACGGGGGTACGTTACAATGTTATCATGTTAAAGTGTTACAGGGGTAGGTTACAATGTTATTATGTTAAAGTGTTACGGGGGTATGTTACAATGTTATCATGTTAAAGTGCTAGGGGGGTACGTTATAATGTTATTATGTTAAAGTGTTACGGGGGTACGTGACAATGTTATCATGTTAAAGTGTTATGGGGGTATGTTACAATGTTATTATGTTTAAGTGTTACAGGGGTACATTTTAATGTATTAAGTTAAGAATATAATTTAGGAATCTCAAAGGTCATTGTCTTTGATTAAATAAGTTTTTCGTGAATGTTACTGATTCAACAGACAGGAAGGAAATCAGAATACAAGTTAAAAGTTTGGTGCCTTGTTCTATTGCATATTAATAAAATAAAATAAAATTAAGTGAGAGGAAAAATGATATTGCATGATTTGAATAAAGATATTGTGTATAAAAGATAAAGTATATGATGCATGTAAACAAAAAATATAACATATTAATACATGTAAGACCAGAGGCCCAATGGCCTAAACAGTGATCATTGCTTAAGTTTGAAACAAGGGGGAGATAAGCTAGCAGTGAAATAAAGAGAAATTCTTTATAGAAACTGAGGAGCTGGTAGCCTGTCTATAGAGATATATATGTTTTTTGGTGCATGGTTATTGCGAAACGGAGGATATGATTCCTGTGACCTTGAAAGTGGGTCAAGGTCATTCCTTTACACAACTTAGTAGCCCTTCATCCCAGCATGTTATCAACCAAACATCACAACCCTGGGTCTTTTAGTAACTGAGAATTATTTGAAAGAGTTTAAAAGACATTATACTAGACATTTTTGTTATTGTGAAGATTGTTTTGAATGTTTTAACTTTTTGACCCTGTGACCTTGAAAGTAGGTCAATGTTATTAATATGAGGAAAAAATTTTGTACCACTCAACTCTACATACCTACAGGTCAAACATCATTACCCTTGACCTTTCGGCTATTGAAAAGAATATTGTTCATATAAAGGGTTTTTCTCATTTGACCCTATGACCTTGAAGTAGGTGAAGGTCATTGATATGATACAATAAAGTATATACCATCTTCACAAGATCTTGTATAGCATGTTAACAAAATAAAGTAGTTTATCATGTAAACACGATAAAGTATATCATGTTAAGGTAAAGTACTATTTTCCCCGAGTGATATTGTGAGGAGAATTCAAAATGTGAATTATCGTAATGACAGAACATTGACAACTTACTCAGCCACGGTGACGTCCCGGTGGATGTACTGACGTAGGTACCTGACAGCCTCGTACAGGACTCCAATAACAATAGTCATCAGGATCAGGCAGAAGATCCCTACAAAAGTACACCTCATCATATATTGTACTGTTAAAACAGGAGCTATTGGAGAACAGCATAGGTCGCCTATTGGGTGTTTTTTACCATATATTGGGTAAATTTGCATGTGTCTAATTTTTGCAAATTTAACGACCCTATAAAATCCACAAAAAATTAAATTGTAAAATTAGTTATATGTTATTAAATTAGAATTGAGCTGTATTAGTTAATTTGCACTCCTTTATATTCTGTTATTCTATATTACGACAATGTGTTATATGCAGATACCTAAGTCGCATAGAAATAAGATGGCCAAATCTAGATGTGGGGTAGTACCAATAGATATTGAAACTGGACTGTATGAGAGATTACCAGTAGAAGAGAGATTATGTTTCAATTGTACAGACCGTGTTGAATGTGAAAAACTTGTTTAACAAAATGTACTTTACACACAAATTTGTGTACTGATTTATCCGAGTACTCGACTCAGAATGTGGATAGTTTCAACACTAAGATTAATTCAGAGAAATGATCAGTGTCCCTTAGTAACCCAGACCTAGTCGACATACCAACCAAAATCTGTCATGATAATTTATGTCACTTCAGGTGACTGATATACAAGTAGAATATATTATATTACTAGGGCCTTTATGAACTTGTACCACGGACATGATTATCATGACCCTTAAGCTGGCCCTATACAATAAGTATAAATAAGATTTTTTCAAAATACAGGGCTGTGGTAAAACGGCGAGTTAAACCACAAGTATTCAGGTTACACAAGTTTGAATGCTATTGTAATGAGTGGGACTGACAAAACACTTAGAAATAGACAGGGTCTTTGAGTTAAACGAGTTCCAGATAACGAGGTTCGACCGTATAATGTATAACATTTTATATGTAAATTGTTTAAGTGCGTATGAATAATTTTTTAATGGTAATACTGCATTTAATATATATATAATATGAATAATATTAGTCTGTGTCTATAATTCTAAATATATGGACGTCAGCATAGTGATGAGTGGGTATGTGTGGATATTTTATATACAGTGTACCCTCGACCTATCGCCAATCGAATATACCGCCACCCTTGCATACCGCCACTTAAACCTCTAGAACGGATTTCTGTCCTATATAATTCCCTCGTTCAGTTTGCCACCCTCGCATACCGCCATCCGCCACACCCTTTAAAGTACAAACGTCCCGAATTGCTATATATTTCCCTCGACGATAACACCATATTGTTCTATTTTTGGGGATCGAGGAAATCTTTAGTGTTCCATTTGAAATGGCATGCGGCAAAAGCAGACCAATAACTATTTTCAGATATAAATTTGTGCCAATGTAGATCTATATGACGATATAACACTACCGTGTAAGCTTGTTTTTAATAAGATGTTGGAAATGCAATATTTTATGCAATTTAATTCATGGTTATAATTTTCATAATTTGATACTATCGTCACCCTCGTTATACCGCCATAATTCCTGTGGACGAAAGGTGGCGGTTTAACGAGGGTACACTGTATATGTATTCTGATGTGTGACATCGATATAAATAAACATATATGAATTGAATATGGTCCAAGCGACCACTAATGAACTGTACTTAATGCCAATATTGTGACCATTTGACTATAGGCTGTGGTGTAGTGCACCTGATGTGCAGTTAACCGCGCAAGCGGCTGTGGGTTTTGCTTGTTTCCGACATGGGTTGTCAATCTTTCCACCAGGTTGAACTGCATTTCAGTAAACAAACTGACAGGCCTAATGACTGGTGTAATTATCGATTTATTGTTTGACAGCATGTATCAATAAGTCGGAAGATGTTCTGAATCCCAATTCAGTAACTTATCAAATCACTGACATAACAATAATGTCTATCAATGAGACATACGTACAAATTCATAAGGCGATGAACACATATTATTATACAGCTGTATATGCAGCTCTACATCAAGAATGTGAACGAAAGAGACAGAATTCAAATCAACATTTGGTGTTGATTTTATCATTTTCTATAACACAGAAATCACACACAAAAAAATAGAAATCGCCAACATTTCAAATGGTTTATATTGATGTTTTTCACAAAAAATCAAATTGCACATCGCAAAATGACCTGTTATACGGTATGCTGCAAGATTGCAAATATCAAAAGAAACACTTTTTGTGTTTAATTTACGAAAACAATTACCCGGGTAAATCCAATAAGTATTCAGTTTATATATAGGCCTACCTTACATTGTGTTTACAGACCAGTTTTTACCAAAAACTGAGTCCTTATTATAAGTGCTAAATTTATTCTAAACTTTTGCCAAAATCAAAGTATTGAAAGGACTGAAAACTATATATAAACTTAGGCAAACAAGAGGCCCATGGGCCTTGGGCCTTAACGGTCATCTGACTATAAAGACCAGTCACCTAGTATATAGTTTTTGTTGGTTATTGTGTAAACATGTAAACATATTTGACCCATGTGACCTTGTAGGGTCAATAATGAGCTTGGTAGCCCTTCTTCCCAGCATGCTACCAGTAAAACATCGGTACCCTGGGTTATTTATTTGGAAGTTTCTGGAAGATTTGAAATGGGATCCAGGTCATTCATTTGAACAAATTTGTTTGCACTTCACCGTAACATGTTACAGTCTAAAATACCAGTATCCTGAGTTTTTTTTTAATTATTGAGAGGAAGTCCTTTGAAGGAACAGTTTACTCACAATGGATGACACATGGTGTGCTGCATACTTGTGATAATTATTGAAATATTAGCCACACTCGTGAATTACATATTTCATATTATTGAAGGCACTGTTAGATATTCTGTACATCTCTGACTGTTAACATTCTCAGAGAAAACTTAAAGTTACAAACCAGTTTTGGAGTCCAATGTAAAGGATTCGAACAACACAGTTCCACTCCAGTTGAAGTTGAAAAACATTGGGTGCTGTAAAACAAGAGATTATCTCATGAGTAATAGGAAAAAAAGGCATCGCAAGCTATTCAAATCCTTGTGAGCCATAAATATATCTGCCATAATCATCCTGCAATAATGATCTATTATGGCCCTGTTGAGAGGGCACTATTGCCTCATTGTATGGTCGAGGGATTGGATAGTGCCTGAGCCGAAGGCAAGGTGACTATTTCATCACAAGACAATAGTGCCCTCTCATATTTATGTTCAGGATATACAGTTACGTGCCATAAGTCTTTCAATTTTTTTTTATTTTGCTATATATTCTTTGTATTTCCAACTTTTTTCAATGAATTTTCCTGACTTTGTTTATGGATGGATTTTGACAATTTTTTGTCATTTGGTACAGAAATATAAAAGGTTTCCTCTCATAATATTTATTTAATTTTCCGTCGTGTATTTATGGAGCTATACAGAATTATCTACATTGCTAATTTCCGTGTGACGCCATTTCTCTATATAACGTTACCAAAATGTATATACAGATGTAAGAAGGGGATGCTATATATACCCTGAACATACATATGTAAGAAGGGGATGCTATATCCCAGACATTGTTGCGAGGGAATAAATATATTTGGGGGCTCAAACAAAATTAATAGAATCTTTTAAACCAAGCCCTCGATGTCTTCACGATTGACAATGGTGACAGTCTAGTAGATATCTCTAACAATGTCATTTTAAGTCTTCACTCCAAATTAGGAAACTAAAAAGATGAATTAAACAAATATTTCACTTTCATACTTACATGATCTATTTCATACTTACATGATCTATTTCATACTTACATGATATATTTCATACTTACATGATCTATTTCATACTTACATGATCTATTTCATACTTACATGATCTATTTCATACTTACATGATCTATTTCATACTTACATGATCTATTTCATACTTACATGATCTATTTCATACTTACATGATCTATTTCATACTTACATGATCTATTTCATACTTACATGATATATTTCATACTTACATGATCTATTTCATACTTACATGATCTATTTCATACTTACATGATCTATTGCAATACTTACATGATCTATTTCATACTTACATGATCTATTTCATACTTACATGATCTATTTCATACTTACATGATCTATTTCATACTTACATGATCTATTTCATACTTACATGATCTATTTCATACTTACATGATCTATTTCATACTTACATGATCTCCTCCATCATCGGATACCCACGTTTCATCTTGCTTCGCTAACTCATTCATCACCCGTGGGCAAACTCGCCGAGAAATCCTTGTAGGTAATTAATATGTAGGAAGCATTTGATTGATTCCAGTGCAGTTTCGAGATGTCATTTTAAACCAATCAGAATTAGCGTTATATAATCTATACGGATGCATAACTTAGATAAGTAGCACTGTATTGCTCTTGACTTGTTTTTGAAGTCAACGACCTGTAACACTTGTCGCATATGATTTATAAACGAAATTGACAAGACTTAATTGGTGCCGCCATCGTTGTGAATATGTCTTCTACTCGCCGTTTACTCCCTTTCTCATGGGTGCAGCCATTGTTGTGTATGGTGTACCACGAAACAGGTCTCTAAACTGGAGAGTTCTGAATTACATATCGGATTTTCTGATTGGTCTGTTCTAATATACGAATTACCATATTTTTACGAGGATTTCTCGGTAAGTTTGCCCACGAGTGATGAGTGAGTTAGCAAAGCGAGATCAACCGTGGGTATCCGACGATGGATCTCCCCCAATATTTACATGATATATTTCATACTTACATGATCTATTTCATACTTACATGATCTATTTCATGGTGTTCAGCATTTTGGTGACCAGCATGTAAGAAGTGGTTATGATCTGTTTGATGGACAATACTGTGCTCCCGGTGATCAGGTGTGGTGGTCATCATGTCGTGAACATGGTGATGGTGATGGTGTTGGTTGTGGTCCATAATGATAACTATACCAATGGTTAATACACACAGTGTAAAGAGTACACGGGGCCCCCAGTAGTGTAGTCTCATCTACCGGTCCTCACCATCCTTAACAACTGTCCCTGTAAAGAAACAACAGTTCATGGTTCAATAAACAGTACACAGGGCCCCAGTAGTGTAGTCTCATCTACCGGTCCTCACCATCCTTAACAACAGTCCCTGTAAATAAACAACAGTTCATGGTACAATAAACAGTACACTCATCTACTGGTCCTCACCATCCTTAACAACAGTCCCTGTAAATAAACAACAGTTCATGGTTCAATAAACAGTACACTCATATACCGGTCCTCACCATCCTTAACAACAGTCCCTGTAAATAAACAACAGTTCATGGTTCAATAAACAGTACACTCATCTACTGGTCCTCACCATCCTTAACAACTGTCCCTGTAAATAAACAACAGTTCATGGTTCAATAAACAGTACACTCATCTACTGGTCCTCACCATCCTTAACAACTGTCCCTGTAAATAAACAACAGTTCATGGTTCAATAAACAGTACACTCATCTACTGGTCCTCACCATCCTTAACAACAGTCCCTGTAAATAAACAACGGTCCCTGTAAATAAACAACAGTTCATGGTTCAATAAACTGTACACATTGTAAATTATAAAACACTGCTTAATTTGCGACTTGTGGATGGGTCGCTAAAATTTCCCATAATAAAGGAATTCTGACTCTACGACCTGCTAGCCATCCCAATATTTAGCAGATGAAAGAGTCAGAACCCTTCGGACTAAGATGATTAATACATACACTGTCGGCATTCAGGTCTTTACGGTCAAAGTTAAACCACTTAATTTATTTATGCCTTAATTAAAGTCATCATCAGAAAAATAACAAAATATAAATTAACTAATAATTTAAAGTCCAAATGAACTATTTCAGGTTTACCCATTTATTGTGAAGGGACATTGTACTTGTTGACATTGTGATGGTGGATATTGGCCAGGATGGAGACCCACGTGATGTTGTTGTTTGAATTTTTCCATATACATGTAGAGATGTGGTTAAATCAAAGTGTTGGACCATATAGAAGGCTCCCATATATATATATAATTGTTGAATTTATATGATAAATGTTTTATGTTCGGTTGAACATAGTGAATAAGAACATAATTGGTTTAGTGTTCACTTTGCAGGTGCATTGTTAGTCCGAAGGGTTCTGACTCTCTGACCCGCTAAATATTTGGACGACAGGCGGGTGCAAGAGTCAGAACACATCCTTAGTTAAAATGTGGAAATTTTGCTGACCCATGCATGGGTACATGTAGCTGTTTAAGGCGTGTTTTAAAGTATAAAACATTTTTGATCACATCTTATTATAAATTAAGTATGAATGGAAAGAACAGATATTTTTCTACTAACCTACACATTTGATCAAGTCACAGGAGGTCGTAAACTAACTGCCGCCACCCATTTCTAATAAATAATCAGTTTTCTGACATCTGTTTGAAAATGGCCGCCGCCTAATGTCACATGATTAAAATAGATAGTTCAGAAAGAAATTCCCGCGGGATCTCGCGACGCGCTGCCATGATTTTCAAACTATATTTAGTGGGTTAGAGAGTCAGAACCCTTCGGACCCGCCTGTCGTACAAGTATTTAGCGGGTCAGAGAGTCAGAACCCTTCGGACTAGTGCATTGTATGTGCCCTTATATACATGTATTATGAAAGGACATTATTTGAATAATAGCTGTGCTCACTCTAGCCATAAGCATTTTCGTTATTTTACGAAATGAAATGCTTATTTGCTTAAAAGAAAATAAATGCCTTTAGCTACTTTTGTTAATGGAATTTGTGTCGAATAAACACTGACTCTCTATATATGTATCATAAGAATTGATCCAATTCAATGAATGTTATGTTAAATTCATCAGAACTTGTATTAATATTAACACTTCAATTTTGACTCTTCTAATGAGTAAAATTTGCTAAATGAAATTCGTATTTGCTAAAAGAGAACAAGTGGTCTTTAGTGACTTTTGCTAAAACATTTTTCTGACTTGAGTGAGAACAGAATAGATATTTTTTATTGAGAAACATGTCACCCCATGTTTAAAAGTGGATCACACATCAAATATTGAATCAATTACGTAAAATATTACAGACTATACGTCAGCGTCCTACTTGGAGAACTTGACCGCACCATCACAGTACTGATCATGAGCTGATGACAGTGAAGTATCCATATACGTGTACCAGTCATCTTACATATACACACAGTACTGACTGTACTGTACTGTACATAACGTAAAATATAACGTGTTATATCAGCATCCTGTTCGGATAACTGGACCGTAACATCATAGTACATGTTTATATGCATGTCTCAATATCTGTTATCTTACTTACCTGTTACAATATCTTTTTCACCTGTGACACGTAGGTACGTACACACTTATTGGAATATACACTTGATGTTCGGAACAAAATATGAATGTTCCGAATGGCGTCGACGTGCGATGGATCAGAGCCACAGTTTCGTATTTATTTATCGGATATATAAGTAGACCAAAGTGAAAATGAAAGTGAAAGTACCACCAAATAAATGACTGGCTGGCTTTTCAGTAATTAGAAACATCAATTGGAGGTATATCAGGGTCCGTAGCGGAAAAAGGATTATTTAAATGTGTTTCACAACGGAAGGCAAATAATTAATGTATGTTTAATTTACTCTTCATTCATTAAAATGTTGTATTCCGCAATAGTACATGTACCTTACATTAATTCACATACAGTGTACATTTACATGATAGTGGGTTCCAGAATACACCACCTAAAATGTACATGTACATCGCTGTTTAATAACTTGTAACTGTGCATTTTATATAGGGGTTGGGGTAAACCCCGAAAAGGAGCGAAAGATAAGATACATCTTATGTAAAGTTGGTGGCATTTTTAAATAACAGAAAATCTTAAGTTATCAAAATGGACCAAGAAGGAACTGCATGTTGTACATGTATTTTGGATGAATTGAAACGAAAAGGGCCTTGTTATGACTTGTAAAACATATTTCTTTTATCATCAGTTCCATTTAATATAAGACGATTGGTAGACAAAAAGGACCATACATTATGTACATGTAGTTATGCCGATAATGAGCTATGTATTAGGGACTTTAATCAAACAGTGGGTTAGTACATACATGTACATGCTTTTCGTTATCACAATACTTGATCGTTTTTCCCTTCTTTGCGCGTAGACCGGGTTCCGAAACATATTTCGTATTACAGCCCGAAAGGGAATCTACGACGTAACCATACAGATACATTGTACAGTAGCCGACGGCATGGAGGCCCTCAAAAAAGGACTGCAGAACGAGAATGTAATATAACAACTAAAGCATAAAGGACCTACCGATTCACTTGTTCAGTATTCTAAATATATTTTCTAATAAAAGAAAATCATTAAATAACACAAAATTTCCATCACCCATTACCAAGGACATACCACAGACGTTAGGATGGGTGATAGTTGTGTTACAGAGCCTGAGAGTAGACATGCCCCGGCTACAGTTGAGTCATCATTTCCCCTATTCTGATCTTGTTCTTTTCACATTTTTGTTCCGAATCTACGATCTTTGCTTGGAATCTCACCTTCCTTCTTCTCTCCGCATCCATGTTAGATATCTCGTTAAGACTAGGCGTATTAGACGACGGTTTGCCTTCGATTTAATATGACGTGCATTCTCAAGTAGAGCTTGTCTTTGTGTCCTGTTCTTGAGGACAACTACTACTAGGGGCCTAGTAGTATTCTCTTTGAGTTAACCTTGTCTGTATTGGGCCATTATGTCAGGATCTTGTGATGGATGTTGGTGCGATTAATATAATTTTGTTTGTGTTATTTAATGATTGTCTAAATCCAATATAAAAACACAATTAAATGATATCTTTATTAAAGGATGAAATCATGCCAACTAAAATCATCGCCACATGAAATGAACTAACCATCGCCCCATGAACTAACCATCGCCAAATGAACTAACCAAAGCCAGATTAAAACTAAAATTTCAATTAACATATCTTCTTTTCAATTATTTTAACTTGTGAATTAGTTGTCTCGTGTTCTGGAGCTTGTGCAATTCTACATACAGTTACGTGCCATAAGTCTTTCAATTTTTTGTATTTTGCTATATATTCTTTGTATTTCCAACTTTTTTCAATGAATTTTCCTGACTTCGTTTATGGATGGATTTTGACAATTTTTTGTCATTTGGTACAGAAATATACAAGGTTTCCTCTTATAAAATTTATTTAATTTTCCGTTGTGTATTTATGGAGCTATACAGAATTATCTACACTGCTAATTTCCGTGTGACGCCATTTCTCTATATAACGTTACCAAAATGGCGTCAAAATGGCGTCCCGAAAATTGGATGTTGTAAATAAATTATGATTTCTCTAATTATACATAACGGAAAACAGTGAAAATATTATGAGATAAAACAGGAAACAATTCTCTATAAGTACACACAATTTCATTAAAAATGATCCCGAAACGAAGTCAGGAAAATTCATTGAAAAAAGTTGGAAATACAAAGAATATATAGCAAAATAAAAAAAATTGAAAGACTTATGGCACGTAACTGTATATGTCATCGTCTGTAATCCACGGTCCTGCGCTCACGTCCGTCCGTTAATGTGTCTGTCCGTGAGCGTCAGGACCGTGGGTTACTGTCTCTGTCCGTGAGCGTCCGGACCGTGGGTTACTGTCTCTGTCCGTGAGCGTCAGGACCATGGGTTACTGTCTCTGGCCGTGAGCGTCATAACCGTGGGTTAATGTCTCTCTTCGTGAGCGTCAGGACCATGGGTTACTGTCTCTGTCCGTGAGCGTCAGAACCGTGGGTTACTGTCTCTGTCCGTGAGCGTCCGGACCGTGGGTTACTGTCTCTGTCCATGAGCGTCAGGACCGTGGGTTACTGTCTCTGTCCGTGAGCGTGAGAACCGTGGGTTACTGTCTCTGTCCGTGAGCGTCCGGACCGTGGGTTACTGTCTCTCTCCGTGAGCGTCAGAACCGTGGGTTACTGTCTCTGTCCGTGAGCGTCAGGACCGTGGGTTACTGTCTCTGTCCGTGAGCGTCCGGACCGTGGGTTACTGTCTCTGTCCGTGAGCGTCCGGACCGTGGGTTACTGTCTCTCTCCGTGAGCGTCAGAACCGTGGGTTACTGTCTCTGTCCGTGAGCGTCCGGACCGTGGGTTACTGTCTCTCTCCGTGAGCGTCAGGACCGTGGGTTACTGTCTCTGTCCGTGAGCGTCAGGACCGTGGGTTACTGTCTCTGTCCGTGAGCGTCAGGACCGTGGGTTACTGTCTCTGTCCGTGAGCGTCAGGGCCGTGGGTTACTGTCTCTGTCCGTGAGCGTCAGATTCGTGGGTTACTGTCTCTGTCCGTGAGCGTCAGGACCATGGGTTACTGTCTCTCTCCGTGAGCGACAGGACCGTGGGTTACTGTCTCTGTCCGTGAGCGTCAGAACCGTGGGTTACTGTCTCTGTCTGTGAGCGTCAGAACCGTGGGTTACTGTCTCTGTCCGTGAGCGTCAGGACCGTGGGTTACTGTCTCTGTCCGTGAGCGTCCGGACCGTGGGTTACTGTCTCTCTCCGTGAGCGTCAGAACCGTGGGTTACTGTCTCTGTCCGTGAGCGTCAGAACCGTGGGTTACTGTCTCTGTCCGTGAGCGTCAGGACCTTGGGTTACTGTCTCTGTCCGTGAGTGTCAGGACCTTGGGTTACTCTCTCTGTCCATGAACGTCAGGACCATGGGTTAATGTCTCTCTTCGTGAGCGCCAGGACCGTGGGTTAATGTTTCGCTTCGTGAGCGTCAGGACTGTGGGTTACTGTCTCTGTCCATTAGCGTCAGGACCGTGGGTTACTGTCTCTGTCCGTGAGCGTCAGAACCGTGGGTTACTGTCTCTGTCCGTGAGCGTCAGAACCGTGGGTTACTGTCTCTGTCCGTGAGCGTCAGAACCGTGGGTTACTGTCTCTGTCCGTGAGCGTCAGAACCGTGGGTTACTGTCTCTGTCCGTGAGCGTCAGAACCGTGGGTTACTGTCTCTGTCCTTGAGCGTCAGAACCGTGGGTTACTGTCTCTCTCCGTGAGCGTCAGGACCTTGGATTACTGTCTCTGTCCATGAGCGTCCGGACCGTGGGTTACTGTCTCTGTCCGTGAGCGTCAGAACCGTGGGTTACTGTCTCTGTCCGTGAGCGTCAGAACCGTGGGTTACTGTCTCTGTCCTTGAGCGTCAGAACCGTGGGTTACTGTCTCTCTCCGTGAGCGTCAGGACCTTGGATTACTGTCTCTGTCCATGAGCGTCCGGACCGTGGGTTACTGTCTCTCTCCGTGAGCGTCAGAACCGTGGGTTACTGTCTCTGTCCGTGAGCGTCAGGACCTTGGGTTACTGTCTCTGTCCGTGAGTGTCAGGACCTTGGGTTACTCTCTCTGTCCATGAACGTCAGGACCATGGGTTAATGTCTCTCTTCGTGAGCGCCAGGACCGTGGGTTAATGTTTCGCTTCGTGAGCGTCAGGACTGTGGGTTACTGTCTCTGTCCATTAGCGTCAGGACCGTGGGTTACTGTCTCTGTCCGTGAGCGTCAGAACCGTGGGTTACTGTCTCGGTCCGTGAGCGTCAGAACCGTGGGTTACTGTCTCTGTCCGTGAGCGTCAGAACCGTGGGTTACTGTCTCTCTCCGTGAGCGTCAGAACCGTGGGTTACTGTCTCTGTCCGTGAGCGTCAGGACCATGGGTTAATGTCTCTCTTCGTGAGCGCCAGGACCGTGGGTTAATGTTTCTCTTCGTGAGCGTCAGGACCGTGGGTTACTGTCTCTGTCCGTAAGCGTCAGGACCGTGGGTTACTGTCTCTGTCCGTGAGCGTGCGGACCGTGGGTTACTGTCTCTGTCCGTGAGCGTCAGGACCATGGGTTACTGTCTCTGGCCGTGAGCGTCAGAACCGTGGGTTAATGTCTCTCTTCGTGAGCGTCAGAACCGTGGGTTACTGTCTCTGTCCGTGAGCGTCAGAACCGTGGGTTACTGTCTCTGTCCGTGAGCGTCAGGACCGTGGGTTACTGTCTCTGTCCGTGAGCGTCAGGACCGTGGGTTACTGTCTCTGTCCGTGAGCGTCAGGACCTTGGATTACTGTTGTCTGTCCATGAGCGTCCGGACCGTGGGTTACTGTCTCTCTCCGTGAGCGTCAGAACCGTGGGTTACTGTCTCTGTCCGTGAGCGTCAGAACCGTGGGTTACTGTCTCTGTCCGTGAGCGTCAGGACCTTGGGTTACTGTCTCTGTCCGTGAGTGTCAGGACCTTGGGTTACTCTCTCTGTCCATGAACGTCAGGACCATGGGTTAATGTCTCTCTTCGTGAGCGCCAGGACCGTGGGTTAATGTTTCGCTTCGTGAGCGTCAGGACTGTGGGTTACTGTCTCTGTCCATTAGCGTCAGGACCGTGGGTTACTGTCTCTGTCCTCGAGCGTCAGAACCGTGGGTTACTGTCTCTCTCCGTGAGCGTCCGGACCGTGGGTTACTGTCTCTGTCCGTGACCGTCAGAACCGTGGGTTACTGTCTCTGTCCGTGAGCGCCAATACCGTGGGTTAATGTCTCTGTCCGTGAGCGTCAGAACCGTGGGTTAATGTCTCTGTCCGTGAGCGTCAGGACCGTGGGTTACTGTCTCTGTCCGTGAGCGTCAGGACCGTGGGTTAATGTCTCTGTCCGTGAGCGTCCGGACCGTGGGTTAATGTCTCTGTCCGTGAGCGGCAGGACCGTGGGTTACTGTGTCTGTCCGTGAGCGCCAGGACCATGGGTTAATGTGTCTGTCCGTGAGCGCCAGGACCGTGGGTTAATGTCTCTGTCCGTGAGCGTCAGGACCGTGGGTTACTGTCTCTGTCCGTGAGCGTCAGGACCGTGGGTTACTGTCTCTGTCCGTGAGCGTGCGGACCGTGGGTTACTGTCTCTGTCCGTGAGCGTCAGGACCATGGGTTACTGTCTCTGGCCGTGAGCGTCAGAACCGTGGGTTAATGTCTCTCTTCGTGAGCGTCAGGACCATGGGTTACTGTCTCTGTCCGTGAGCGTCAGGACCGTGGGTTACTGTCTCTGTCCGTGAGTGTCAGGACCGTGGGTTACTGTCTCTCTCCGTGAGCGTCAGAACCGTGGGTTAATGTCTCTGTCCGTGAGCGTCCGGACCGTGGGTTACTGTCTCTGTCCATGAGCGTCAGGACCGTGGGTTACTGTCTCTGTCCGTGAGCGTCAGGACCGTGGGTTACTGTCTCTGTCTGTGAGCGTCAGAACCGTGGGTTACTGTCTCTGTCCGTGAGCGTCAGGACCGTGGGTTACTGTCTCTGTCCGTGAGCGTCAGGACCGTGGGTTACTGTCTCTGTCCGTGAGCGTCAAGACCGTGGGTTACTGTCTCTGTCCGTGAGCGTCAGAACCGTGGGTTACTGTCTCTGTCCGTGAGCGTCAGAACCGTGGGTTACTGTCTCTGTCCGTGAGCGTCAGAACCGTGGGTTACTGTCTCTCTCCGTGAGCGTCCGGAACGTGGGTTACTGTCTCTGTCCGTGAGCGTCAGAACCGTGGGTTACTGTCTCTGTCCGTGAGCGTCAGAACCGTGGGTTACTGTCTCTGTCCGTGAGCGTCAGGACCGTGGGTTACTGTCTCTGTCCGTGAGCGTCAGGACCGTGGGTTAATGTCTCTGTCCGTGAGCGTCCGGACCGTGGGTTAATGTCTCTGTCCGTGAGCGGCAGGACCGTGGGTTACTGTGTCTGTCCGTGAGCGCCAGGACCATGGGTTAATGTGTCTGTCCGTGAGCGCCAGGACCGTGGGTTAATGTCTCTGTCCGTGAGCGTCAGGACCGTGGGTTACTGTCTCTGTCCGTGAGCGTCAGGACCGTGGGTTACTGTCTCTGTCCGTGAGCGTGCGGACCGTGGGTTACTGTCTCTGTCCGTGAGCGTCAGGACCATGGGTTACTGTCTCTGGCCGTGAGCGTCAGAACCGTGGGTTAATGTCTCTCTTCGTGAGCGTCAGGACCATGGGTTACTGTCTCTGTCCGTGAGCGTCAGGACCGTGGGTTACTGTCTCTGTCCGTGAGTGTCAGGACCGTGGGTTACTGTCTCTCTCCGTGAGCGTCAGAACCGTGGGTTAATGTCTCTGTCCGTGAGCGTCCGGACCGTGGGTTACTGTCTCTGTCCATGAGCGTCAGGACCGTGGGTTACTGTCTCTGTCCGTGAGCGTCAGGACCGTGGGTTACTGTCTCTGTCTGTGAGCGTCAGAACCGTGGGTTACTGTCTCTGTCCGTGAGCGTCAGGACCGTGGGTTACTGTCTCTGTCCGTGAGCGTCAGGACCGTGGGTTACTGTCTCTGTCCGTGAGCGTCAAGACCGTGGGTTACTGTCTCTGTCCGTGAGCGTCAGAACCGTGGGTTACTGTCTCTGTCCGTGAGCGTCAGAACCGTGGGTTACTGTCTCTGTCCGTGAGCGTCAGAACCGTGGGTTACTGTCTCTGTCCGTGAGTGTCAGGACCTTGGGTTACTCTCTCTGTCCATGAACGTCAGGACCATGGGTTAATGTCTCTCTTCGTGAGCGCCAGGACCGTGGGTTAATGTTTCGCTTCGTGAGCGTCAGGACTGTGGGTTACTGTCTCTGTCCATTAGCGTCAGGACCGTGGGTTACTGTCTCTGTCCGTGAGCGTCAGAACCGTGGGTTACTGTCTCGGTCCGTGAGCGTCAGAACCGTGGGTTACTGTCTCTGTCCGTGAGCGTCAGAACCGTGGGTTACTGTCTCTCTCCGTGAGCGTCAGAACCGTGGGTTACTGTCTCTGTCCGTGAGCGTCAGGACCATGGGTTAATGTCTCTCTTCGTGAGCGCCAGGACCGTGGGTTAATGTTTCTCTTCGTGAGCGTCAGGACCGTGGGTTACTGTCTCTGTCCGTAAGCGTCAGGACCGTGGGTTACTGTCTCTGTCCGTGAGCGTGCGGACCGTGGGTTACTGTCTCTGTCCGTGAGCGTCAGGACCATGGGTTACTGTCTCTGGCCGTGAGCGTCAGAACCGTGGGTTAATGTCTCTCTTCGTGAGCGTCAGAACCGTGGGTTACTGTCTCTGTCCGTGAGCGTCAGAACCGTGGGTTACTGTCTCTGTCCGTGAGCGTCAGGACCGTGGGTTACTGTCTCTGTCCGTGAGCGTCAGGACCGTGGGTTACTGTCTCTGTCCGTGAGCGTCAGGACCTTGGATTACTGTTGTCTGTCCATGAGCGTCCGGACCGTGGGTTACTGTCTCTCTCCGTGAGCGTCAGAACCGTGGGTTACTGTCTCTGTCCGTGAGCGTCAGAACCGTGGGTTACTGTCTCTGTCCGTGAGCGTCAGGACCTTGGGTTACTGTCTCTGTCCGTGAGTGTCAGGACCTTGGGTTACTCTCTCTGTCCATGAACGTCAGGACCATGGGTTAATGTCTCTCTTCGTGAGCGCCAGGACCGTGGGTTAATGTTTCGCTTCGTGAGCGTCAGGACTGTGGGTTACTGTCTCTGTCCATTAGCGTCAGGACCGTGGGTTACTGTCTCTGTCCTCGAGCGTCAGAACCGTGGGTTACTGTCTCTCTCCGTGAGCGTCCGGACCGTGGGTTACTGTCTCTGTCCGTGACCGTCAGAACCGTGGGTTACTGTCTCTGTCCGTGAGCGCCAATACCGTGGGTTAATGTCTCTGTCCGTGAGCGTCAGAACCGTGGGTTAATGTCTCTGTCCGTGAGCGTCAGGACCGTGGGTTACTGTCTCTGTCCGTGAGCGTCAGGACCGTGGGTTAATGTCTCTGTCCGTGAGCGTCAGGACCGTGGGTTACTGTCTCTGTCCGTGAGCGTCAAGACCGTGGGTTACTGTCTCTGTCCGTGAGCGTCAGAACCGTGGGTTACTGTCTCTGTCCGTGAGCGTCAGAACCGTGGGTTACTGTCTCTGTCCGTGAGCGTCAGAACCGTGGGTTACTGTCTCTGTCCGTGAGTGTCAGGACCTTGGGTTACTCTCTCTGTCCATGAACGTCAGGACCATGGGTTAATGTCTCTCTTCGTGAGCGCCAGGACCGTGGGTTAATGTTTCGCTTCGTGAGCGTCAGGACTGTGGGTTACTGTCTCTGTCCATTAGCGTCAGGACCGTGGGTTACTGTCTCTGTCCGTGAGCGTCAGAACCGTGGGTTACTGTCTCGGTCCGTGAGCGTCAGAACCGTGGGTTACTGTCTCTGTCCGTGAGCGTCAGAACCGTGGGTTACTGTCTCTCTCCGTGAGCGTCAGAACCGTGGGTTACTGTCTCTGTCCGTGAGCGTCAGGACCATGGGTTAATGTCTCTCTTCGTGAGCGCCAGGACCGTGGGTTAATGTTTCTCTTCGTGAGCGTCAGGACCGTGGGTTACTGTCTCTGTCCGTAAGCGTCAGGACCGTGGGTTACTGTCTCTGTCCGTGAGCGTGCGGACCGTGGGTTACTGTCTCTGTCCGTGAGCGTCAGGACCATGGGTTACTGTCTCTGGCCGTGAGCGTCAGAACCGTGGGTTAATGTCTCTCTTCGTGAGCGTCAGAACCGTGGGTTACTGTCTCTGTCCGTGAGCGTCAGAACCGTGGGTTACTGTCTCTGTCCGTGAGCGTCAGGACCGTGGGTTACTGTCTCTGTCCGTGAGCGTCAGGACCGTGGGTTACTGTCTCTGTCCGTGAGCGTCAGGACCTTGGATTACTGTTGTCTGTCCATGAGCGTCCGGACCGTGGGTTACTGTCTCTCTCCGTGAGCGTCAGAACCGTGGGTTACTGTCTCTGTCCGTGAGCGTCAGAACCGTGGGTTACTGTCTCTGTCCGTGAGCGTCAGGACCTTGGGTTACTGTCTCTGTCCGTGAGTGTCAGGACCTTGGGTTACTCTCTCTGTCCATGAACGTCAGGACCATGGGTTAATGTCTCTCTTCGTGAGCGCCAGGACCGTGGGTTAATGTTTCGCTTCGTGAGCGTCAGGACTGTGGGTTACTGTCTCTGTCCATTAGCGTCAGGACCGTGGGTTACTGTCTCTGTCCTCGAGCGTCAGAACCGTGGGTTACTGTCTCTCTCCGTGAGCGTCCGGACCGTGGGTTACTGTCTCTGTCCGTGACCGTCAGAACCGTGGGTTACTGTCTCTGTCCGTGAGCGCCAATACCGTGGGTTAATGTCTCTGTCCGTGAGCGTCAGAACCGTGGGTTAATGTCTCTGTCCGTGAGCGTCAGGACCGTGGGTTACTGTCTCTGTCCGTGAGCGTCAGGACCGTGGGTTAATGTCTCTGTCCGTGAGCGTCCGGACCGTGGGTTAATGTCTCTGTCCGTGAGCGGCAGGACCGTGGGTTACTGTGTCTGTCCGTGAGCGCCAGGACCATGGGTTAATGTGTCTGTCCGTGAGCGCCAGGACCGTGGGTTAATGTCTCTGTCCGTGAGCGTCAGGACCGTGGGTTACTGTCTCTGTCCGTGAGCGTCAGGACCGTGGGTTACTGTCTCTGTCCGTGAGCGTGCGGACCGTGGGTTACTGTCTCTGTCCGTGAGCGTCAGGACCATGGGTTACTGTCTCTGGCCGTGAGCGTCAGAACCGTGGGTTAATGTCTCTCTTCGTGAGCGTCAGGACCATGGGTTACTGTCTCTGTCCGTGAGCGTCAGGACCGTGGGTTACTGTCTCTGTCCGTGAGTGTCAGGACCGTGGGTTACTGTCTCTCTCCGTGAGCGTCAGAACCGTGGGTTAATGTCTCTGTCCGTGAGCGTCCGGACCGTGGGTTACTGTCTCTGTCCATGAGCGTCAGGACCGTGGGTTACTGTCTCTGTCCGTGAGCGTCAGGACCGTGGGTTACTGTCTCTGTCTGTGAGCGTCAGAACCGTGGGTTACTGTCTCTGTCCGTGAGCGTCAGGACCGTGGGTTACTGTCTCTGTCCGTGAGCGTCAGGACCGTGGGTTACTGTCTCTGTCCGTGAGCGTCAGGACCGTGGGTTACTGTCTCTGTCTGTGAGCGTCAGAACCGTGGGTTACTGTCTCTGTCCGTGAGCGTCAGGACCGTGGGTTACTGTCTCTGTCCGTGAGCGTCAGGACCGTGGGTTACTGTCTCTGTCCGTGAGCGTCAAGACCGTGGGTTACTGTCTCTGTCCGTGAGCGTCAGAACCGTGGGTTACTGTCTCTGTCCGTGAGCGTCAGAACCGTGGGTTACTGTCTCTGTCCGTGAGCGTCAGAACCGTGGGTTACTGTCTCTCTCCGTGAGCGTCCGGACCGTGGGTTACTGTCTCTGTCCGTGAGCGTCAGAACCGTGGGTTACTGTCTCTGTCCGTGAGCGTCAGAACCGTGGGTTACTGTCTCTGTCCGAGAGCGTCAGGACCGTGGGTTACTGTCTCTGTCCGTGAGCGTCAGGACCGTGGGTTAATGTCTCTGTCCGTGAGCGTCCGGACCGTGGGTTAATGTCTCTGTCCGTGAGCGGCAGGACCGTGGGTTACTGTGTCTGTCCGTGAGCGCCAGGACCATGGGTTAATGTGTCTGTCCGTGAGCGCCAGGACCGTGGGTTAATGTCTCTGTCCGTGAGCGTCAGGACCGTGGGTTACTGTCTCTGTCCGTGAGCGTCAGGACCGTGGGTTACTGTCTCTGTCCGTGAGCGTGCGGACCGTGGGTTACTGTCTCTGTCCGTGAGCGTCAGGACCATGGGTTACTGTCTCTGGCCGTGAGCGTCAGAACCGTGGGTTAATGTCTCTCTTCGTGAGCGTCAGGACCATGGGTTACTGTCTCTGTCCGTGAGCGTCAGGACCGTGGGTTACTGTCTCTGTCCGTGAGTGTCAGGACCGTGGGTTACTGTCTCTCTCCGTGAGCGTCAGAACCGTGGGTTAATGTCTCTGTCCGTGAGCGTCCGGACCGTGGGTTACTGTCTCTGTCCATGAGCGTCAGGACCGTGGGTTACTGTCTCTGTCCGTGAGCGTCAGGACCGTGGGTTACTGTCTCTGTCTGTGAGCGTCAGAACCGTGGGTTACTGTCTCTGTCCGTGAGCGTCAGGACCGTGGGTTACTGTCTCTGTCCGTGAGCGTCAGGACCGTGGGTTACTGTCTCTGTCCGTGAGCGTCAAGACCGTGGGTTACTGTCTCTGTCCGTGAGCGTCAGAACCGTGGGTTACTGTCTCTGTCCGTGAGCGTCAGAACCGTGGGTTACTGTCTCTGTCCGTGAGCGTCAGAACCGTGGGTTACTGTCTCTCTCCGTGAGCGTCCGGACCGTGGGTTACTGTCTCTGTCCGTGAGCGTCAGAACCGTGGGTTACTGTCTCTGTCCGTGAGCGCCAATACCGTGGGTTAATGTCTCTGTCCGTGAGCGTCAGGACCGTGGGTTACTGTCTCTGTCCGTGAGCGTGCGGACCGTGGGTTACTGTCTCTGTCCGTGAGCGTCAGGACCATGGGTTACTGTCTCTGGCCGTGAGCGTCAGAACCGTGGGTTAATGTCTCTCTTCGTGAGCGTCAGAACCGTGGGTTACTGTCTCTGTCCGTGAGCGTCAGAACCGTGGGTTACTGTCTCTGTCCGTGAGCGTCAGGACCGTGGGTTACTGTCTCTGTCCGTGAGCGTCAGGACCGTGGGTTACTGTCTCTGTCCGTGAGCGTCAGGACCTTGGATTACTGTTGTCTGTCCATGAGCGTCCGGACCGTGGGTTACTGTCTCTCTCCGTGAGCGTCAGAACCGTGGGTTACTGTCTCTGTCCGTGAGCGTCAGAACCGTGGGTTACTGTCTCTGTCCGTGAGCGTCAGGACCTTGGGTTACTGTCTCTGTCCGTGAGTGTCAGGACCTTGGGTTACTCTCTCTGTCCATGAACGTCAGGACCATGGGTTAATGTCTCTCTTCGTGAGCGCCAGGACCGTGGGTTAATGTTTCGCTTCGTGAGCGTCAAGACCGTGGGTTACTGTCTCTGTCCGTGAGCGTCAGAACCGTGGGTTACTGTCTCTGTCCGTGAGCGTCAGAACCGTGGGTTACTGTCTCTGTCCGTGAGCGTCAGAACCGTGGGTTACTGTCTCTCTCCGTGAGCGTCCGGACCGTGGGTTACTGTCTCTGTCCGTGAGCGTCAGAACCGTGGGTTACTGTCTCTGTCCGTGAGCGCCAATACCGTGGGTTAATGTCTCTGTCCGTGAGCGTCAGAACCGTGGGTTAATGTCTCTGTCCGTGAGCGTCAGGACCGTGGGTTACTGTCTCTGTCCGTGAGCGTCAGGACCGTGGGTTAATGTCTCTGTCCGTGAGCGTCCGGACCGTGGGTTAATGTCTCTGTCCGTGAGCGGCAGGACCGTGGGTTACTGTGTCTGTCCGTGAGCGCCAGGACCATGGGTTAATGTGTCTGTCCGTGAGCGCCAGGACCGTGGGTTAATGTCTCTTTCCGTGAGCGTCAGGACCGTGGGTTACTGTCTCTGTCCGTGAGCGTCAGGACCGTGGGTTACTGTCTCTGTCCGTGAGCGTCAGAACCGTGGGTTACTGTCTCTGTCCGTGAGCGTCAGAACCGTGGGTTACTGTCTCTGTCCGTGAGCGTCAGAACCGTGGGTTACTGTCTCTCTCCGTGAGCGTCCGGACCGTGGGTTACTGTCTCTGTCCGTGAGCGTCCGGACCGTGGGTTACTGTCTCTGTCCGTGAGCGCCAATACCGTGGGTTAATGTCTCTGTCCGTGAGCGTCAGAACCGTGGGTTAATGTCTCTGTCCGTGAGCGTCAGGACCGTGGGTTACTGTCTCTGTCCATGAGCGTCAGGACCGTGGGTTAATGTCTCTGTCCGTGAGCGTCAGGACCGTGGGTTAATGTCTCTGTCCGTGAGCGGCAGGACCGTGGGTTACTGTGTCTGTCCGTGAGCGCCAGGACCATGGGTTAATGTGTCTGTCCGTGAGCGTCAGGACCGTGGGTTACTGTCTCTGTCCGTGAGCGTCAGGACCTTGGATTACTGTTGTCTGTCCATGAGCGTCCGGACCGTGGGTTACTGTCTCTCTCCGTGAGCGTCAGAACCGTGGGTTACTGTCTCTGTCCGTGAGCGTCAGAACCGTGGGTTACTGTCTCTGTCCGTGAGCGTCAGGACCTTGGGTTACTGTCTCTGTCCGTGAGTGTCAGGACCTTGGGTTACTCTCTCTGTCCATGAACGTCAGGACCATGGGTTAATGTCTCTCTTCGTGAGCGCCAGGACCGTGGGTTAATGTTTCGCTTCGTGAGCGTCAAGACCGTGGGTTACTGTCTCTGTCCGTGAGCGTCAGAACCGTGGGTTACTGTCTCTGTCCGTGAGCGTCAGAACCGTGGGTTACTGTCTCTGTCCGTGAGCGTCAGAACCGTGGGTTACTGTCTCTCTCCGTGAGCGTCCGGACCGTGGGTTACTGTCTCTGTCCGTGAGCGTCAGAACCGTGGGTTACTGTCTCTGTCCGTGAGCGCCAATACCGTGGGTTAATGTCTCTGTCCGTGAGCGTCAGAACCGTGGGTTAATGTCTCTGTCCGTGAGCGTCAGGACCGTGGGTTACTGTCTCTGTCCGTGAGCGTCAGGACCGTGGGTTAATGTCTCTGTCCGTGAGCGTCCGGACCGTGGGTTAATGTCTCTGTCCGTGAGCGGCAGGACCGTGGGTTACTGTGTCTGTCCGTGAGCGCCAGGACCATGGGTTAATGTGTCTGTCCGTGAGCGCCAGGACCGTGGGTTAATGTCTCTTTCCGTGAGCGTCAGGACCGTGGGTTACTGTCTCTGTCCGTGAGCGTCAGGACCGTGGGTTACTGTCTCTGTCCGTGAGCGTCAGAACCGTGGGTTACTGTCTCTGTCCGTGAGCGTCAGAACCGTGGGTTACTGTCTCTGTCCGTGAGCGTCAGAACCGTGGGTTACTGTCTCTCTCCGTGAGCGTCCGGACCGTGGGTTACTGTCTCTGTCCGTGAGCGTCCGGACCGTGGGTTACTGTCTCTGTCCGTGAGCGCCAATACCGTGGGTTAATGTCTCTGTCCGTGAGCGTCAGAACCGTGGGTTAATGTCTCTGTCCGTGAGCGTCAGGACCGTGGGTTACTGTCTCTGTCCATGAGCGTCAGGACCGTGGGTTAATGTCTCTGTCCGTGAGCGTCAGGACCGTGGGTTAATGTCTCTGTCCGTGAGCGGCAGGACCGTGGGTTACTGTGTCTGTCCGTGAGCGCCAGGACCATGGGTTAATGTGTCTGTCCGTGAGCGCCAGGACCGTGGGTTACTGTCTCTGTCCGTGAGCGTCAGAACCGTGGTTTACTGTCTCTGTCCGTGAGCGTCAGGACCATGGGTTAATGTCTCTCTTCGTGAGCGCCAGGACCGTGGGTTAATGTTTCTCTTCGTGAGCGTCAGGACCGTGGGTTACTGTCTCTGTCCGTAAGCGTCAGGACCGTGGGTTACTGTCTCTGTCCGTGAGCGTGCGGACCGTGGGTTACTGTCTCTGTCCGTGAGCGTCAGGACCATGGGTTACTGTCTCTGGCCGTGAGCGTCAGAACCGTGGGTTAATGTCTCTCTTCGTGAGCGTCAGAACCGTGGGTTACTGTCTCTGTCCGTGAGCGTCAGAACCGTGGGTTACTGTCTCTGTCCGTGAGCGTCAGGACCGTGGGTTACTGTCTCTGTCCGTGAGCGTCAGGACCGTGGGTTACTGTCTCTGTCCGTGAGCGTCAGGACCGTGGGTTACTGTCTCTGTCCGTGAGCGTCAGAACCGTGGGTTACTGTCTCTGTCCGTGAGCGTCAGAACCGTGGGTTACTGTCTCTCTCCGTGAGCGTCAGGACCTTGGATTACTGTCTCTGTCCATGAGCGTCCGGACCGTGGGTTACTGTCTCTCTCCGTGAGCGTCAGAACCGTGGGTTACTGTCTCTGTCCGTGAGCGTCAGGACCGTGGGTTACTTTCTCTGTCCGTGAGCGTCAGGACCGTGGGTTACTGTCTCTGTCCGTGAGCGTCAGAACCGTGGGTTACTGTCTCTGTCCGTGAGCGTCAGAACCGTGGGTTACTGTCTCTCTCCGTGAGCGTCAGGACCTTGGATTACTGTCTCTGTCCATGAGCGTCCGGACCGTGGGTTACTGTCTCTCTCCGTGAGCGTCAGAACCGTGGGTTACTGTCTCTGTCCGTGAGCGTCAGGACCGTGGGTTACTGTCTCTGTCCGTGAGCGTCCGGACCGTGGGTTACTGTCTCTGTCCGTGAGCGTCAGGACCATGGGTTACTGTCTCTTGCCGTGAGCGTCATAACCGTGGGTTAATGTCTCTCTTCGTGAGCGTCAGGACCATGGGTTACTGTCTCTGTCCGTGAGCGTCAGGACCGTGGGTTACTGTCTCTGTCCGTGAGTGTCAGGACCGTGGGTTACTGTCTCTCTCCGTGAGCGTCAGAACCGTGGGTTACTGTCTCTGTCCGTGAGCGTCCGGACCGTGGGTTACTGTCTCTGTCCGTGAGCGTCAGGACCATGGGTTACTGTCTCTGGCCGTGAGCGTCAGAACCGTGGGTTAATGTCTCTCTTCGTGAGCGTCAGAACCGTGGGTTACTGTCTCTGTCCGTGAGCGTCAGAACCGTGGGTTACTGTCTCTGTCCGTGAGCGTCAGGACCGTGGGTTACTGTCTCTGTCCGTGAGCGTCAGGACCGTGGGTTACTGTCTCTGTCCGTGAGCGTCAGGACCGTGGGTTACTGTCTCTGTCCGTGAGCGTCAGAACCGTGGGTTACTGTCTCTGTCCGTGAGCGTCAGAACCGTGGGTTACTGTCTCTCTCCGTGAGCGTCAGGACCTTGGATTACTGTCTCTGTCCATGAGCGTCCGGACCGTGGGTTACTGTCTCTCTCCGTGAGCGTCAGAACCGTGGGTTACTGTCTCTGTCCGTGAGCGTCAGGACCGTGGGTTACTTTCTCTGTCCGTGAGCGTCAGGACCGTGGGTTACTGTCTCTGTCCGTGAGCGTCAGAACCGTGGGTTACTGTCTCTGTCCGTGAGCGTCAGAACCGTGGGTTACTGTCTCTCTCCGTGAGCGTCAGGACCTTGGATTACTGTCTCTGTCCATGAGCGTCCGGACCGTGGGTTACTGTCTCTCTCCGTGAGCGTCAGAACCGTGGGTTACTGTCTCTGTCCGTGAGCGTCAGGACCGTGGGTTACTGTCTCTGTCCGTGAGCGTCCGGACCGTGGGTTACTGTCTCTGTCCGTGAGCGTCAGGACCATGGGTTACTGTCTCTTGCCGTGAGCGTCATAACCGTGGGTTAATGTCTCTCTTCGTGAGCGTCAGGACCATGGGTTACTGTCTCTGTCCGTGAGCGTCAGGACCGTGGGTTACTGTCTCTGTCCGTGAGTGTCAGGACCGTGGGTTACTGTCTCTCTCCGTGAGCGTCAGAACCGTGGGTTACTGTCTCTGTCCGTGAGCGTCCGGACCGTGGGTTACTGTCTCTGTCCATGAGCGTCAGGACCGTGGGTTACTGTCTCTGCCCGTGAGCGTCAGAACCGTGGGTTACTGTCTCTGTCTGTGAGCGTCAGAACCGTGGGTTACTGTCTCTGTCCGTGAGCGTCAGGACCGTGGGTTACTGTCTCTGTCCGTGAGCGTCAGGACCGTGGGTTACCGTCTCTGTCCGTGAGCGTCAGGATCGTGGGTTACTGTCTCTGTCCGTGAGCGTCAGAACCGTGGGTTACTGTCTCTGTCCGTGAGCGTCAGAACCGTGGGTTACTGTCTCTCTCCGTGAGCGTCAGGACCTTGGATTACTGTCTCTGTCCATGAGCGTCCGGACCGTGGGTTACTGTCTCTCTCCGTGAGCGTCAGAACCGTGGGTTACTGTCTCTGTCCGTGAGCGTCAGAACCGTGGGTTACTGTCTCTGTCCGTGAGCGTCAGGACCTTGGGTTACTGTCTCTGTCCGTGAGTGTCAGGACCTTGGGTTACTCTCTCTGTCCATGAACGTCAGGACCATGGGTTAATGTCTCTCTTCGTGAGCGCCAGGACCGTGGGTTAATGTTTCTCTTCGTGAGCGTCAGGACTGTGGGTTACTGTCTCTGTCCATTAGCGTCAGGACCGTGGGTTACTGTCTCTGTCCTCGAGCGTCAGAACCGTGGGTTACTGTCTCTGTCCGTGAGCGTCAGAACCGTGGGTTACTGTCTCTGTCCGTGAGCGTCAGAACCGTGGGTTACTGTCTCTGTCCGTGAGCGTCAGAACCGTGGGTTACTGTCTCTGTCCGTGAGCGTCAGGACCGTGGGTTACTGTCTCTGTCCGTGAGCGTCAGGACCGTGGGTTACCGTCTCTGTCCGTGAGCGTCAGGATCGTGGGTTACTGTCTCTGTCCGTGAGCGTCAGAACCGTGGGTTACTGTCTCTGTCCGTGAGCGTCAAAACCGTGGGTTACTGTCTCTCTCCGTGAGCGTCAGGACCTTGGATTACTGTCTCTGTCCATGAGCGTCCGGACCGTGGGTTACTGTCTCTCTCCGTGAGCGTCAGAACCGTGGGTTACTGTCTCTGTCCGTGAGCGTCAGAACCGTGGGTTACTGTCTCTGTCCGTGAGCGTCAGGACCTTGGGTTACTGTCTCTGTCCGTGAGTGTCAGGACCTTGGGTTACTCTCTCTGTCCATGAACGTCAGGACCATGGGTTAATGTCTCTCTTCGTGAGCGCCAGGACCGTGGGTTAATGTTTCTCTTCGTGAGCGTCAGGACTGTGGGTTACTGTCTCTGTCCATTAGCGTCAGGACCGTGGGTTACTGTCTCTGTCCTCGAGCGTCAGAACCGTGGGTTACTGTCTCTGTCCGTGAGCGTCAGAACCGTGGGTTACTGTCTCTGTCCGTGAGCGTCAGAACCGTGGGTTACTGTCTCTGTCCGTGAGCGTCAGAACCGTGGGTTACTGTCTCTGTCCGTGAGCGTCAGAACCGTGGGTTACTGTCTCTGTCCTTGAGCGTCAGAACCGTGGGTTACTGTCTCTCTCCGTGAGCGTCAGGACCTTGGATTACTGTCTCTGTCCATGAGCGTCCGGACCGTGGGTTACTGTCTCTCTCCGTGAGCGTCAGAACCGTGGGTTACTGTCTCTGTCCGTGAGCGTCAGGACCATGGGTTAATGTCTCTCTTCGTGAGCGCCAGGACCGTGGGTTAATGTTTCTCTTCGTGAGCGTCAGGACCGTGGGTTACTGTCTCTGTCCGTGAGCGTCAGGACCGTGGGTTACTGTCTCTGTCCGTGAGCGTGCGGACCGTGGGTTACTGTCTCTGTCCGTGAGCGTCAGGACCATGGGTTACTGTCTCTGGCCGTGAGCGTCAGAACCGTGGGTTACTGTCTCTCTCCGTGAGCGTCAGGACCTTGGATTACTGTCTCTGTCCATGAGCGTCCGGACCGTGGGTTACTGTCTCTCTCCGTGAGCGTCAGAACCGTGGGTTACTGTCTCTGTCCGTGAGCGTCAGGACCGTGGGTTACTGTCTCTGTCCGTGAGCGTCCGGACCGTGGGTTACTGTCTCTGTCCGTGAGCGTCAGGACCATGGGTTACTGTCTCTTGCCGTGAGCGTCATAACCGTGGGTTAATGTCTCTCTTCGTGAGCGTCAGGACCATGGGTTACTGTCTCTGTCCGTGAGCGTCAGGACCGTGGGTTACTGTCTCTGTCCGTGAGTGTCAGGACCGTGGGTTACTGTCTCTCTCCGTGAGCGTCAGAACCGTGGGTTACTGTCTCTGTCCGTGAGCGTCCGGACCGTGGGTTACTGTCTCTGTCCATGAGCGTCAGGACCGTGGGTTACTGTCTCTGTCCGTGAGCGTCAGAACCGTGGGTTACTGTCTCTGTCTGTGAGCGTCAGAACCGTGGGTTACTGTCTCTGTCCGTGAGCGTCAGGACCGTGGGTTACTGTCTCTGTCCGTGAGCGTCAGGACCGTGGGTTACCGTCTCTGTCCGTGAGCGTCAGGATCGTGGGTTACTGTCTCTGTCCGTGAGCGTCAGAACCGTGGGTTACTGTCTCTGTCCGTGAGCGTCAAAACCGTGGGTTACTGTCTCTCTCCGTGAGCGTCAGGACCTTGGATTACTGTCTCTGTCCATGAGCGTCCGGACCGTGGGTTACTGTCTCTCTCCGTGAGCGTCAGAACCGTGGGTTACTGTCTCTGTCCGTGAGCGTCAGAACCGTGGGTTACTGTCTCTGTCCGTGAGCGTCAGGACCTTGGGTTACTGTCTCTGTCCGTGAGTGTCAGGACCTTGGGTTACTCTCTCTGTCCATGAACGTCAGGACCATGGGTTAATGTCTCTCTTCGTGAGCGCCAGGACCGTGGGTTAATGTTTCTCTTCGTGAGCGTCAGGACTGTGGGTTACTGTCTCTGTCCATTAGCGTCAGGACCGTGGGTTACTGTCTCTGTCCTCGAGCGTCAGAACCGTGGGTTACTGTCTCTGTCCGTGAGCGTCAGAACCGTGGGTTACTGTCTCTGTCCGTGAGCGTCAGAACCGTGGGTTACTGTCTCTGTCCGTGAGCGTCAGAACCGTGGGTTACTGTCTCTGTCCGTGAGCGTCAGAACCGTGGGTTACTGTCTCTGTCCTTGAGCGTCAGAACCGTGGGTTACTGTCTCTCTCCGTGAGCGTCAGGACCTTGGATTACTGTCTCTGTCCATGAGCGTCCGGACCGTGGGTTACTGTCTCTCTCCGTGAGCGTCAGAACCGTGGGTTACTGTCTCTGTCCGTGAGCGTCAGGACCATGGGTTAATGTCTCTCTTCGTGAGCGCCAGGACCGTGGGTTAATGTTTCTCTTCGTGAGCGTCAGGACCGTGGGTTACTGTCTCTGTCCGTGAGCGTCAGGACCGTGGGTTACTGTCTCTGTCCGTGAGCGTGCGGACCGTGGGTTACTGTCTCTGTCCGTGAGCGTCAGGACCATGGGTTACTGTCTCTGGCCGTGAGCGTCAGAACCGTGGGTTACTGTCTCTCTCCGTGAGCGTCAGGACCTTGGATTACTGTCTCTGTCCATGAGCGTCCGGACCGTGGGTTACTGTCTCTCTCCGTGAGCGTCAGAACCGTGGGTTACTGTCTCTGTCCGTGAGCGTCAGGACCGTGGGTTACTGTCTCTGTCCGTGAGCGTCCGGACCGTGGGTTACTGTCTCTGTCCGTGAGCGTCAGGACCATGGGTTACTGTCTCTTGCCGTGAGCGTCATAACCGTGGGTTAATGTCTCTCTTCGTGAGCGTCAGGACCATGGGTTACTGTCTCTGTCCGTGAGCGTCAGGACCGTGGGTTACTGTCTCTGTCCGTGAGTGTCAGGACCGTGGGTTACTGTCTCTCTCCGTGAGCGTCAGAACCGTGGGTTACTGTCTCTGTCCGTGAGCGTCCGGACCGTGGGTTACTGTCTCTGTCCATGAGCGTCAGGACCGTGGGTTACTGTCTCTGTCCGTGAGCGTCAGAACCGTGGGTTACTGTCTCTGTCTGTGAGCGTCAGAACCGTGGGTTACTGTCTCTGTCCGTGAGCGTCAGGACCGTGGGTTACTGTCTCTGTCCGTGAGCGTCAGGACCGTGGGTTACCGTCTCTGTCCGTGAGCGTCAGGATCGTGGGTTACTGTCTCTGTCCGTGAGCGTCAGAACCGTGGGTTACTGTCTCTGTCCGTGAGCGTCAGAACCGTGGGTTACTGTCTCTCTCCGTGAGCGTCAGGACCTTGGATTACTGTCTCTGTCCATGAGCGTCCGGACCGTGGGTTACTGTCTCTCTCCGTGAGCGTCAGAACCGTGGGTTACTGTCTCTGTCCGTGAGCGTCAGAACCGTGGGTTACTGTCTCTGTCCGTGAGCGTCAGGACCTTGGGTTACTGTCTCTGTCCGTGAGTGTCAGGACCTTGGGTTACTCTCTCTGTCCATGACCGTCAGGACCATGGGTTAATGTCTCTCTTCGTGAGCGCCAGGACCGTGGGTTAATGTTTCTCTTCGTGAGCGTCAGGACTGTGGGTTACTGTCTCTGTCCATTAGCGTCAGGACCGTGGGTTACTGTCTCTGTCCTCGAGCGTCAGAACCGTGGGTTACTGTCTCTGTCCGTGAGCGTCAGAACCGTGGGTTACTGTCTCTGTCCGTGAGCGTCAGAACCGTGGGTTACTGTCTCTGTCCGTGAGCGTCAGAACCGTGGGTTACTGTCTCTGTCCGTGAGCGTCAGAACCGTGGGTTACTGTCTCTGTCCTTGAGCGTCAGAACCGTGGGTTACTGTCTCTCTCCGTGAGCGTCAGGACCTTGGATTACTGTCTCTGTCCATGAGCGTCCGGACCGTGGGTTACTGTCTCTCTCCGTGAGCGTCAGAACCGTGGGTTACTGTCTCTGTCCGTGAGCGTCAGGACCATGGGTTAATGTCTCTCTTCGTGAGCGCCAGGACCGTGGGTTAATGTTTCTCTTCGTGAGCGTCAGGACCGTGGGTTACTGTCTCTGTCCGTGAGCGTCAGGACCGTGGGTTACTGTCTCTGTCCGTGAGCGTGCGGACCGTGGGTTACTGTCTCTGTCCGTGAGCGTCAGGACCATGGGTTACTGTCTCTGGCCGTGAGCGTCAGAACCGTGGGTTAATGTCTCTCTTCGTGAGCGTCAGGACCATGGGTTACTGTCTCTGTCCGTGAGAGTCAGGACCGTGGGTTAGTGTCTCTGTCCGTGAGTGTCAGGACCGTGGGTTACTGTCTCTCTCCGTGAGCGTCAGAACCGTGGGTTAATGTCTCTGTCCGTGAGCGTCCGGACCGTGGGTTACTGTCTCTGTCCATGAGCGTCAGGACCGTGGGTTACTGTCTCTGTCCGTGAGCGTCAGGACCGTGGGTTACTGTCTCTGTCTGTGAGCGTCAGAACCGTGGGTTACTGTCTCTGTCCGTGAGCGTCAGGACCGTGGGTTACTGTCTCTGTCCGTGAGCGTCAGGACCGTGGGTTACTGTCTCTGTCCGTGAGCGTCAGGACCGTGGGTTACTGTCTCTGTCCGTGAGCGTCAGAACCGTGGGTTACTGTCTCTGTCCGTGAGCGTCAGAACCGTGGGTTACTGTCTCTGTCCGTGAGCGTCAGAACCGTGGGTTACTGTCTCTCTCCGTGAGCGTCCGGACCGTGGGTTACTGTCTCTGTCCGTGACCGTCAGAACCGTGGGTTACTGTCTCTGTCCGTGAGCGCCAATACCGTGGGTTAATGTCTCTGTCCGTGAGCGTCAGAACCGTGGGTTAATGTCTCTGTCCGTGAGCGTCAGGACCGTGGGTTACTGTCTCTGTCCGTGAGCGTCAGGACCGTGGGTTAATGTCTCTGTCCGTGAGCGTCCGGACCGTGGGTTAATGTCTCTGTCCGTGAGCGGCAGGACCGTGGGTTACTGTGTCTGTCCGTGAGCGCCAGGACCATGGGTTAATGTGTCTGTCCGTGAGCGCCAGGACCGTGGGTTAATGTCTCTGTCCGTGAGCGTCAGGACCGTGGGTTACTGTCTCTGTCCGTGAGCGTCAGGACCGTGGGTTACTGTCTCTGTCCGTGAGCGTCAGAACCGTGGGTTACTGTCTCTGTCCTTGAGCGTCAGAACCGTGGGTTACTGTCTCTCTCCGTGAGCGTCAGGACCTTGGATTACTGTCTCTGTCCATGAGCGTCCGGACCGTGGGTTACTGTCTCTCTCCGTGAGCGTCAGAACCGTGGGTTACTGTCTCTGTCCGTGAGCGTCAGGACCATGGGTTAATGTCTCTCTTCGTGAGCGCCAGGACCGTGGGTTAATGTTTCTCTTCGTGAGCGTCAGGACCGTGGGTTACTGTCTCTGTCCGTGAGCGTCAGGACCGTGGGTTACTGTCTCTGTCCGTGAGCGTGCGGACCGTGGGTTACTGTCTCTGTCCGTGAGCGTCAGGACCATGGGTTACTGTCTCTGGCCGTGAGCGTCAGAACCGTGGGTTAATGTCTCTCTTCGTGAGCGTCAGGACCATGGGTTACTGTCTCTGTCCGTGAGAGTCAGGACCGTGGGTTAGTGTCTCTGTCCGTGAGTGTCAGGACCGTGGGTTACTGTCTCTCTCCGTGAGCGTCAGAACCGTGGGTTAATGTCTCTGTCCGTGAGCGTCCGGACCGTGGGTTACTGTCTCTGTCCATGAGCGTCAGGACCGTGGGTTACTGTCTCTGTCCGTGAGCGTCAGGACCGTGGGTTACTGTCTCTGTCTGTGAGCGTCAGAACCGTGGGTTACTGTCTCTGTCCGTGAGCGTCAGGACCGTGGGTTACTGTCTCTGTCCGTGAGCGTCAGGACCGTGGGTTACTGTCTCTGTCCGTGAGCGTCAGGACCGTGGGTTACTGTCTCTGTCCGTGAGCGTCAGAACCGTGGGTTACTGTCTCTGTCCGTGAGCGTCAGAACCGTGGGTTACTGTCTCTGTCCGTGAGCGTCAGAACCGTGGGTTACTGTCTCTCTCCGTGAGCGTCCGGACCGTGGGTTACTGTCTCTGTCCGTGACCGTCAGAACCGTGGGTTACTGTCTCTGTCCGTGAGCGCCAATACCGTGGGTTAATGTCTCTGTCCGTGAGCGTCAGAACCGTGGGTTAATGTCTCTGTCCGTGAGCGTCAGGACCGTGGGTTACTGTCTCTGTCCGTGAGCGTCAGGACCGTGGGTTAATGTCTCTGTCCGTGAGCGTCCGGACCGTGGGTTAATGTCTCTGTCCGTGAGCGGCAGGACCGTGGGTTACTGTGTCTGTCCGTGAGCGCCAGGACCATGGGTTAATGTGTCTGTCCGTGAGCGCCAGGACCGTGGGTTAATGTCTCTGTCCGTGAGCGTCAGGACCGTGGGTTACTGTCTCTGTCCGTGAGCGTCAGGACCGTGGGTTACTGTCTCTGTCCGTGAGCGTCAGAACCGTGGGTTACTGTCTCTGTCCGTGAGCGTCAGAACCGTGGGTTACTGTCTCTGTCCGTGAGCGTCAGAACCGTGGGTTACTGTCTCTCTCCGTGAGCGTCCGGACCGTGGGTTACTGTCTCTGTCCGTGAGCGTCCGGACCGTGGGTTACTGTCTCTGTCCGTGAGCGCCAATACCGTGGGTTAATGTCTCTGTCCGTGAGCGTCAGAACCGTGGGTTAATGTCTCTGTCCGTGAGCGTCAGAACCGTGGGTTACTGTCTCTCTCCGTGAGCGTCCGGACCGTGGGTTACTGTCTCTGTCCGTGACCGTCAGAACCGTGGGTTACTGTCTCTGTCCGTGAGCGCCAATACCGTGGGTTAATGTCTCTGTCCGTGAGCGTCAGAACCGTGGGTTAATGTCTCTGTCCGTGAGCGTCAGGACCGTGGGTTACTGTCTCTGTCCGTGAGCGTCAGGACCGTGGGTTAATGTCTCTGTCCGTGAGCGTCCGGACCGTGGGTTAATGTCTCTGTCCGTGAGCGGCAGGACCGTGGGTTACTGTGTCTGTCCGTGAGCGCCAGGACCATGGGTTAATGTGTCTGTCCGTGAGCGCCAGGACCGTGGGTTAATGTCTCTGTCCGTGAGCGTCAGGACCGTGGGTTACTGTCTCTGTCCGTGAGCGTCAGGACCGTGGGTTACTGTCTCTGTCCGTGAGCGTCAGAACCGTGGGTTACTGTCTCTGTCCGTGAGCGTCAGAACCGTGGGTTACTGTCTCTGTCCGTGAGCGTCAGAACCGTGGGTTACTGTCTCTCTCCGTGAGCGTCCGGACCGTGGGTTACTGTCTCTGTCCGTGAGCGTCCGGACCGTGGGTTACTGTCTCTGTCCGTGAGCGCCAATACCGTGGGTTAATGTCTCTGTCCGTGAGCGTCAGAACCGTGGGTTAATGTCTCTGTCCGTGAGCGTCAGAACCGTGGGTTACTGTCTCTCTCCGTGAGCGTCCGGACCGTGGGTTACTGTCTCTGTCCGTGACCGTCAGAACCGTGGGTTACTGTCTCTGTCCGTGAGCGCCAATACCGTGGGTTAATGTCTCTGTCCGTGAGCGTCAGAACCGTGGGTTAATGTCTCTGTCCGTGAGCGTCAGGACCGTGGGTTACTGTCTCTGTCCGTGAGCGTCAGGACCGTGGGTTAATGTCTCTGTCCGTGAGCGTCCGGACCGTGGGTTAATGTCTCTGTCCGTGAGCGGCAGGACCGTGGGTTACTGTGTCTGTCCGTGAGCGCCAGGACCATGGGTTAATGTGTCTGTCCGTGAGCGCCAGGACCGTGGGTTAATGTCTCTGTCCGTGAGCGTCAGGACCGTGGGTTACTGTCTCTGTCCGTGAGCGTCAGGACCGTGGGTTACTGTCTCTGTCCGTGAGCGTCAGAACCGTGGGTTACTGTCTCTCTCCGTGAGCGTCCGGACCGTGGGTTACTGTCTCTGTCCGTGAGCGTCCGGACCGTGGGTTACTGTCTCTGTCCGTGAGCGCCAATACCGTGGGTTAATGTCTCTGTCCGTGAGCGTCAGAACCGTGGGTTAATGTCTCTGTCCGTGAGCGTCAGAACCGTGGGTTACTGTCTCTCTCCGTGAGCGTCCGGACCGTGGGTTACTGTCTCTGTCCGTGACCGTCAGAACCGTGGGTTACTGTCTCTGTCCGTGAGCGCCAATACCGTGGGTTAATGTCTCTGTCCGTGAGCGTCAGAACCGTGGGTTAATGTCTCTGTCCGTGAGCGTCAGGACCGTGGGTTACTGTCTCTGTCCGTGAGCGTCAGGACCGTGGGTTAATGTCTCTGTCCGTGAGCGTCCGGACCGTGGGTTAATGTCTCTGTCCGTGAGCGGCAGGACCGTGGGTTACTGTGTCTGTCCGTGAGCGCCAGGACCATGGGTTAATGTGTCTGTCCGTGAGCGCCAGGACCGTGGGTTAATGTCTCTGTCCGTGAGCGTCAGGACCGTGGGTTACTGTCTCTGTCCGTGAGCGTCAGGACCGTGGGTTACTGTCTCTGTCCGTGAGCGTCAGAACCGTGGGTTACTGTCTCTGTCCGTGAGCGTCAGAACCGTGGGTTACTGTCTCTGTCCGTGAGCGTCAGAACCGTGGGTTACTGTCTCTCTCCGTGAGCGTCCGGACCGTGGGTTACTGTCTCTGTCCGTGAGCGTCCGGACCGTGGGTTACTGTCTCTGTCCGTGAGCGCCAATACCGTGGGTTAATGTCTCTGTCCGTGAGCGTCAGAACCGTGGGTTAATGTCTCTGTCCGTGAGCGTCAGAACCGTGGGTTACTGTCTCTCTCCGTGAGCGTCCGGACCGTGGGTTACTGTCTCTGTCCGTGACCGTCAGAACCGTGGGTTACTGTCTCTGTCCGTGAGCGCCAATACCGTGGGTTAATGTCTCTGTCCGTGAGCGTCAGAACCGTGGGTTAATGTCTCTGTCCGTGAGCGTCAGGACCGTGGGTTACTGTCTCTGTCCGTGAGCGTCAGGACCGTGGGTTAATGTCTCTGTCCGTGAGCGTCCGGACCGTGGGTTAATGTCTCTGTCCGTGAGCGGCAGGACCGTGGGTTACTGTGTCTGTCCGTGAGCGCCAGGACCATGGGTTAATGTGTCTGTCCGTGAGCGCCAGGACCGTGGGTTAATGTCTCTGTCCGTGAGCGTCAGGACCGTGGGTTACTGTCTCTGTCCGTGAGCGTCAGGACCGTGGGTTACTGTCTCTGTCCGTGAGCGTCAGAACCGTGGGTTACTGTCTCTGTCCGTGAGCGTCAGAACCGTGGGTTACTGTCTCTGTCCGTGAGCGCCAATACCGTGGGTTAATGTCTCTGTCCGTGAGCGTCAGAACCGTGGGTTAATGTCTCTGTCCGTGAGCGTCAGGACCGTGGGTTACTGTCTCTGTCCGTGAGCGTCAGGACCGTGGGTTAATGTCTCTGTCCGTGAGCGTCCGGACCGTGGGTTAATGTCTCTGTCCGTGAGCGGCAGGACCGTGGGTTACTGTGTCTGTCCGTGAGCGCCAGGACCATGGGTTAATGTGTCTGTCCGTGAGCGCCAGGACCGTGGGTTAATGTCTCTGTCCGTGAGCGTCAGGACCGTGGGTTACTGTCTCTGTCCGTGAGCGTCAGGACCGTGGGTTACTGTCTCTGTCCGTGAGCGTCAGAACCGTGGGTTACTGTCTCTGTCCGTGAGCGTCAGAACCGTGGGTTACTGTCTCTGTCCGTGAGCGTCAGAACCGTGGGTTACTGTCTCTGTCCGTGAGCGTCCGGACCGTGGGTTACTGTCTCTGTCCGTGAGCGTCCGGACCGTGGGTTACTGTCTCTGTCCGTGAGCGCCAATACCGTGGGTTAATGTCTCTGTCCGTGAGCGTCAGAACCGTGGGTTAATGTCTCTGTCCGTGAGCGTCAGGACCGTGGGTTACTGTCTCTGTCCATGAGCGTCAGGACCGTGGGTTAATGTCTCTGTCCGTGAGCGTCAGGACCGTGGGTTAATGTCTCTGTCCGTGAGCGGCAGGACCGTGGGTTACTGTGTCTGTCCGTGAGCGCCAGGACCATGGGTTAATGTGTCTGTCCGTGAGCGCCAGGACCGTGAGTTAATGTCTCTGTCCGTGAGCGTCAGGACCGTGGGTTACTGTCTCTGTCCGTGAGCGTCAGGACCGTGGGTTAATGTATCTGTCCGTGAGCGTCAGGACCATGGGTTAATGTCTCTGTCCGTGAGCGTCAGGACCGTGGGTTACTCTCTCTGTCCGTGAGCGTCAGGACCGTGGGTTAATGTGTCTGTCCGTAAGCGACAGGACCGTGGGCAAGTTTTATATCTCATTGAGAGATATTTTGCATCTTTGTGTGATATGCAGATGGACGTTTTTGATTATGCTCATTAGTGTGCTTACTTGTTGTGATTGAGAATGATGACTCGGTTCTCACTTTGAGGACTTGATGTTTCCTTGGATGTGACCAAGATTAACATGGCGGGTGTCGTCGATGAAGCAGAAGACGCTTTCCTTTCCGGAACACCTGGTCTTGTTCTCATAAACATTTACAAGGGTCTCAATGTAAATTTTGTTCATATTTTGCCCTTAGTCAAATCTATTTTGAGTTCGACTCGTGGTTTTGTTGAAACTTCGGTATTCTCTAATTTTGTTTTGCTGAACTATCATACACCATGAGAGTGTATGTTGATAGTTCAATACAGCCACATTATGGAGAAACAAAATACGTAACTAAGTTTTACCTCATATTTATATTAAATTCATTACATCATAAGATATAAAAATTTTGACATGTCATCGCGGAAGAATAATGTCTAGGCCTACGACAGTCCTTTTTTTCAACCGGAAGTGGAGAGCCGCTTAGTTTCGAGTTGGTACATCTTCTGGATGTGGAGCTGATGTAATTGAAAATAGAATAAGACGAGAAACCAGACGTGTCACAAAAAGACGTAACAATCTGATGTGACATTTGACTATTTGACGCTATTTCATATAGGACATGTTCAGATGGATCTAAGTTGTTTCTGATTTGTACCGGTAATTGACAATGACAAAAGAGGAGGAATGGGTAGCCGAAGGAAACATTTCTAGGACAGTATATGACTTGTCACTACTGCTAGCAACCATGAGCTGATACGATGTTCGAACAATTTGGCTTCCTTTGTAGCTGCAATTTAACGTAAAATCTCAAATGGTATTTTCTTTGCTTGTCATTCGTGACCTCATTTGGCAAAATCATTCGCACAGGCAATGTTAATTTGGTAAAATTTATTGACGAATGAAACAGGTAACACTTGGTAGTTGGAACGAGTGAAGCCTAGTGGTCTTCATGGAGTATGGATTCAACCGCTACACAAAACTTTCAATCCTTATGTAATATATACATGTAGTAAGTGTGTGTCTGGAAGTGTGGCATGTATGGCGGCTGAGTTGGCCTCTCGTTCCTGTTGTTTTGGTCCACTTATATAACCGGGTACTGAAGCAAAGATGTGATGCATCATAAAAAAAAAACATATTATGCAATTTACCGCTTGAAATTTATTCACAAAAGTGAAATTGAACATTTGCTCGCAAAACTTTCAAATAAACTGACTTAGACATCAATTATTCTGCCATAGGCAAGGTCTGTTTGATTGATTACTGTTCAACTGTACCAATATCCCTTTTACAGCCGAGTTTCATATTTACAGTGATGCATTCGAGCCTATAACATATTCGAGCAATCTCCGATCTCTTTTGGAGTAATACTAAGCGCATAAGTTTAAAACTGTGCCAATATATTATAACGCTCACCGTTAAGCCCAGTCTCACAGTGCTGGTATTCACCACGGTGTTTCACAGATGCCTACGGTTCTATATACCGGGCTAAACAATACAACACCGTACTTAATTTTGGCGCGAAAACAGTAGATCACGGCGTTACCACGATACTGGTGCTAGGATACTAGGATTTCCCGTTATGGTGTTGTTGACATCTGTCCGTTCAGCCTCCAGGATTTCCCGTTATGGTGTTGTTGACATCTGTCCGTTCAGCCTCCAGGATTTCCCGTTATGGTGTTGTTGACATCTGTCCGTTCAGCCTCCAGGATTTCCCGTTATGGTGTTGTTGACATCTGTCCGTTCAGCCTCCAGGATTTCCCGTTATGGTGTTGTTGACATCTGTCCGTTCAGCCTCCAGGATTTCCCGTTATGGTGTTGTTGACATCTGTCCGCTCAGCCCCCAGGATTTCCCGTCATGGTGTTGTGGAAATCTGTCCGCTCAGCCTCCAGGATTTCCCGTTATGGTGTTGTTGACATCTGTCCGTTCAGCCTCCAGGATTTCCCGTTATGGTGTTGTTGACATCTGTCTGTTCAGCCTCCAGGATTTCCCGTTATGGTTTTGTTGACATCTGTCCGTTCAGCCTCCAGGATTTCCCGTTAGGGTGTTGTTGACATCTGTCCACTCAGCCTCCAGGATTTCCCGCTAGGGTGTTGTTGACATCTGTCCGTTCAGCCTCCAGGATTTCGCGTTATGGTGTTGTTGACATCTGTCCGTTCAGCCTACAGGATTTCCCGTTATGGTGTTGTTGACATCTGTCCGTTCAGCCTCCAGGATTTCCCGTTATGGTGTTGTTGACATCTGTCCACTCAGCCTCCAGGATTTCCCGTTAGGGTGTTGTTGACATCTGTCCGTTCAGCCTCCAGGATTTCCCGTTATGGTGTTGTTGACATCTGTCCACTCAGCCTCCAGGATTTCCCGTTATGGTGTTGTTGACATCTGTCCACTCAGCCTCCAGGATTTCCCGTTATGGTGTTGTTGACATCTGTCCGTTCAGCCTCCAGGATTTCCCGTTATGGTGTTGTTGACATCTGTCCGTTCAGCCTCCAGGATTTCCCGTTTGAATTCTTTCTGGTGTTGACGATAGTTGCTCCATTTATTGGTGTTTTTTGCTTGTCTATAAAACTTGCCTGATGCTGCATCATTGTCCTTACATTTCGGTTTCTCAATGGTGTGTATCTGTTGAACATTATCATTTTGGATGCTTTATGTTTGTCCACTTTGGTTTCCAGCTCTGTTTTAAATTTGTTCCACAACTGTTCTGTTGGTTTCCCTCTTTGTGTTTGACTTCTGATATCTTAGCTAGGTCTTTCTTAAGCTCGTCCCAGTTTGATTTTGCGTAGGTTTAGCACTTGTATGGTCTTGATAATTGGTAATATGGTTTGGTCTCAAAGTCTGTGACTATCATCTTGTTGTTTGATATGCCTGGGCCATTTGTAGATGATTTGATTAGAATGGTATTGTTTGTGAAGACCATGTCGAAGAGGTTGTTTTCTCTTGTTGGTGCCGAATCGTTATATTTATCAGCGAATTTTATATTTCTTTGTTCAGGCCAGAATCGTCGCATTCAATTGCAAAGGATAAAACGAGTTTGAAAATGGATTTCGTAAATTCATGATACTTAAGAAAAAACACAAAAACAAAACAAAAAACGCAGTTTTACACTTCAAGGGAAATAACTCGCCCATGTCTTATAACATAGTAAAATTATAAACAGCAATATTTTTAGACGTTAATAATTAACAGTCTACATTGACATTCACTCGATAACGATTGTCCCGCAAACAAGAGTTATCACCTCTTAACAAACTTGAGAACCTGCCATATTTCTATGACGCCAAAAACATTTTTTTGAGTTATGTAAATTATGCAGTTCGAGACATAATCATATGACGTCATCAACAATGATTATGGGCGGAGTTAACCATTGAGTTAACTTTTGAACCGTTCTCACGTTTCAAAATGAAATGTATGCCAGCAGATTTGACTATAATGAACAAAGCAGTTGTCAACTAACCATTGACAGATTACTTTTTTCTCACTTTGAGGCCATGACATTTACTTGGATTTAACCTTGATTTACACATTACTCTACATATGTTGTCGATGAAGCAGAAGATGCTTACTTCTCCGGAACTCCTGGTCTTATTCTCTTGTATTTTTACGAGGGTCTTCATGTAAATATTTCTTTTGTTCAAATTTTCCTCTAGTTTAATTGATTTTGAGTTCGGATTGTGATTTTGTCGACGCTTTGATGTTCCCTTTTTTTTTTAATTCATGAGATTATTAATTCAATGGACCAGTCGATAATGTTAACGTAAATGCTTCGCGTTTATGCAATTCACCTCGTGCTCCATTGGATTTATGATTTCATAAATCATGTTAAATCTAAATTGGTTGCAAACTGGCGTGCTGCGAAGACCGGACCTGGTAACGAAATAAAGCTAAATTGGCTGTAACACCTTTCCGTAAAATTACTTTTTAATAATCAATCACGAAGCGAAAAATCTTCTGAAAATGCTGAATGTATTTCGTTCTTGTTTTGTTCAACAAATTAGACACAACACCATTCATATCAATCATATTCTGTAATTATCCACAGCAAAACTGTTGAACAGATGCAACGAATCCTCACGTATAACATAATACATCTTTGTGGACTCTTGCCGGCGTGATAATACCTATTTGTATCCTAAATCCAGAATACGAGGCTCTTCAGGCTGATCAAAATGGCTTAGGGGAGGTAACTCAATGTGCAGCACATTGTATGTCTTTTGCTTATCATCGTTAACGATAAACATGCATTGCCTTTTGAGGTATGTCCAATTTCGGCTCAATTTAAACGACCTCAACCTAGACAATTAAACCTTTTTTATCATATACATTTTTCGGAAAGGGGTTGATGGGATGACAGAAAATTCAACAAGTATTATTTGTAGAAGTGTTCGCTGGTAAAATACATTATTTAATTTATTTTAAGTGGATTTTTCTGTTTTGACGAATATCAAGGACACTTTATATAATTCTTTCAAAGTTTGTAATCAGATCTGGAGGAATGTTTGCAGCATTGACCAAAAATGTATTTTCCTTTCAATTATGAAAGTTAAAGGAGGGGCGCCAATAAAGACCTTTCTGAGGCATATCAATGATTTAATGTTTTTTTTTCAATTTTGCATTATAATTTTTGAATATCAAGAAATGCACATTTTTAAAATGGCTACCAGATGAGTCATAATTCAGAAGTTCTAGCGGAAAATGTTCTACAAACATCGAGACAAAGAGAAGAAAACATCCTTAACGTAATGTTTTATTACATTTTTACCAGTGGAATATCGAACATTATTCATTCTATGAAAGTGTTATTTTAAGTGAGAAATAAAATATTTTTCTCTAGTGGAAATTATCACTTTTTCTGATTTGACCAATCAAAGTACTCGTTACAAACGTCAATGGGGGAAATTAAAAGCTTGTACGGCTAATATTTTGATATATTTCACTCGTTATGCGTACTCGTGAAATATATACATGTATATATAATAATAAAATTGAAATGTCCTTGCGGAAGAAAATATATGTAAAAATAAAAAACGACACGGACACATTACTTAGCGCTTTCGCTCCATCGGTGGGAGCTCTTCTGAAGAGAATGTGTTCGTGTCGTTTTTTATTTTTACATATATTTAAATATATATAAATGCTTCATTCATGAAAGATATATGGTATTCTTGAAGACACTGTGAGATATCCTCTATCTATTGGCCCGAGACAATGACAGTTTGCAATTGACATATCTATCAAAATGTTTTGTATAATATGAAAAACCCTATTTACTTGCACATCACTTAATCTGAAGTAAAGATTTGAAAAATTATTTCATCATAACGTACACGTCATTTATTTTCCTAAAGCCTGATACCGATAAAACGACATTTACATTATGACCCCCCCGACGTCACAAACTAAATATTCGAATATCTGAATTAACCCAAAACAGAAATATTAAAATACACCAAATCAATCAATGTGATACTTGTCTATCAAGCAATTTTATTTGTTTCGTAAATCTTAGGCCAACAACATAGTTTTGCACTCATATAACCATACATATTAGGCAAGTCTTAAGTCAGAATCTAATTAAAAGAAATAGTTATACGTATAAGGAATATGTGAAGTCACAGGTTAACCTTAAAGTGATGATTGTGAAGCTAACATTCAATATTTCCAGAAACCTTATTCTTTTATACTCATGTGCACATGTTTCTAAAAAGTGATGACTTCTTTCGAAGGTAGTTATTTGTGTATTTATTTACTACATCGTGCCGTGACGTCATATTGCATAGGCCGCAAGTGATATTAAAAAAAACAAATCTGTATTTACAAAACCAAGTGTTTCGCGTAACGCGAAAACCTTGGTATGTTATCAATATGTACAAACATGATGTAAACAAACAAAGATATAACGACAGGTTGTCCGCATATCCTTTAGCCGCCACGAATTATAGTAAGTACAAGCTGGATCTGAAGACACATTGAGCAAACACAAATTCGTCAGTGTTTATACATAGATACACATTAAATGAAAATTAATTAAACAAATATGAACAAATATTTCACAAACATATACATATATGCAATGAAATATAACATTTGGAAAACCTGCAATCATATACATATAAATTTTGTTTGTATGCTATGAAATATTATGTTCGGATTTGTCCGATATTTTTACATATGGTGTTTACATGTCGCAGCTGATTAGTTAGTCTATGGATTGCTCTAAATATCGACACTTTTGTGATAAATGTCGACTTCTGACAAACAAGCCTACTACACGTGGATTGGAGAGAAACAGGTTGATGAGAACTACAAGCCAATTTTATGGTCGCCATCTTTGTCTCATTGAGAAAGATTTTGTATCCTTGTGTGATATGGAAATGGACGTTTTTGAGCATGATTACATAGCGCTGTCGATGATGAAGCAGAAGACATTTCTCTTCCGGAACACCTGGTCTTATTCTCATCGTTCAATGGTCTTCATGTTAATATTACCTTTATTTTTATTTTCTCCCGACTTTGAACTTTCTATTTCTTGATAGTGACATCCCTGCTTTTTAAACCTACTTTTACAGGGGTCTCAATGCAAGTATTTCCTTTATTCATAGCTTTCTCTGGTTTAACTGATTTTGAGTTTGGATTGTAGTTTTGTATTCTCTGATTTTTTGGGCCACTTTCTATAAAAACACGTTAGTCATCTCTTCACTGAAAAATCATTATATATGCTATTGTGAACAAGTTTTTTGTTTTAATTGAAAACCTTCTAGATTATTTTACCACCGATAATTTAATGCCAGTCACAGATGCTAGGGACCCTATTTCACAATCGTAGCTATTTCCCATTTTTGTGACACCGACGATCGTCGTATAATTATGTATACTTAATAAGGTGAAACAGTGTTTTGTTACTGACGGATCGTCTTACCACTTAACCTGTTTAAAATGATGCAAGGTGTAGTGATAATGATCTATTGTCAGATGATAATAGAAGAATGATAATGCACAAGTACGGTGCTTTGGCACGACTGGTTAACAAATTAAACGTGTTTACAATGTGGAGTAATAAAGCAAATAAACATGGGATGTTTTACTGTACATGAACTGTTCGCTTTGTATAAATATTTATGGCTGAACTATAAAATGAAATGTGTAAATATTTGTAGTTTTACTATAAGCGAATTGATTTCTGTGTGCAAAATATTTGTGGTTTTACTGTACATTAACTGTTTGCTGGGTGTAAATATTTGTGGTTTTACTGTACATGAACTGTTTTCTGTTTGTTTTAAATATTTATGGTTTTACTGTACATGAGGTGTTGGTTTGGTGTAAATATTTGTGGTTTTACTGTACACGAACTGTTTTCTGTGTGTAAATATTGTGGTTTCACTGGACATGAACTGTTCTTTTGAACTGTTGTCTGTGTGTAAATATTTGTAGTTTTACTGTACACGAACTGTTTTCTGTGTGTAAATATTTGTGGTTTCACTGGACATGAACTGTTTTCTGTGTGTAAATATTTGTAGTTTTACTGTACATGAACTGTTTTCTGTGTGTAAATATTTGTGGTTTCACTGGACATGAACTGTTTTCTGTGTGTAAATATTTGTAGTTTAACTGTACATGAACTGTTTTCTGTGTGTAAATATTTGTGGTTTCACTGGACATGAACTGTTTTCTGTGTGTAACTATTTGTGGTTTTACTGTACATGAACTGTTTGCTGGGTGTAAATATTTGTGGTTTTACTGTACATGAACTGTTTTCTGTGTGTAAATATTTGTGGTTTTACTGTACATGAACTGTTTTCTTTGTGTAAATATTTGTGGTTTCACTGTACATGAACTGTTTTTTTTAACTGTTTTCTGTGTGTAAATATTTGGGGTTTTACTGTACATGAACTGTTTGCTGTGTGTAAATATTTGTGGTTTCACTGTACATGAACTGTTTTCTTTGTGTAAATATTTGTGGTTTCACTGTACATGAACTGTTTTTTTTAACTGTTTTCTGTGTGTAAATATTTGTGGTTTCACTGTACATGAACTGTTTGCTGTGTGTAAATATTTGTGGTTTCACTGTACATGAACTGTTTGCTCTGTGTAAATATTTGTGGTTTCACTGGACATGAACTGTTTTCTGTGTGTAAATATTTGTGGTTTCACTGTACACGAACTGTTTTCTGTGTGTAAATATTTGTGGTTTCACTGGACATGAACTGTTTTCTGTGTGTAAATATTTGTGGTTTTACTGTACATGAACTGTTTTTTTAATGTTTCTGTGTGTAAGTATTTGTGGTTTTACTGTACACGAACTGTTTTCTGTGTGTAAATATTTGTGGTTTCCCTGTACAGGAACAGTTTTCTGTGTGTAAATATTTCTGGTTTTACTGTACATGTACTGTTTTCTGTGTGTAAATATTTGTGGTTTTACTGTACACGATCTGTTTTCTGTGTGTAAATATTTGTGGTTTCACTGGACATGAACTGTTTTCTGTGTGTAAATATTTGTGGTTTCACTGTACATGTACTGTTTTCTGTGTGTAAATATTTGTGGTTTCCCTGTACAGGAACAGTTTTCTGTGTGTAAATATTTGTGGTTTTACTGTACATGAACTGTTTTCTGTGTGTAGATATTTGTGGTTTCACTGTACATGATGTGTTGGCGGGGTGTAAATATTTGTGGTTTTCGCGGTTGCTTATGATACAACTGCCGTTTGTTAATATTGGACCCCTCAGAAAGATTTAAAAGAAAGAATTACACAGGACTCGAAATTAAAATCACATCCTACTCTAATATGTCGTATTTTAATCCCAACAAACTGAATGACCCAGTGAAACGTTCACCTTTAAAATTTATGTTCGCTGAAATGAAATTACTTCCAGATTACGACAGGGAAATTGATGATACTCTATATCTGTTTAATTTCACGGGGGGAAAATTCGCGTATTTTTTATTGGGACTTATTCATGTGTAAACTAGCTGTTCTTATTCAATCGAATAGAATAAGTCTATCTAACAACAATGATATACTATTCCCTAATACGGCTTATTGTTACATTTACCTTGACCTTGGCCATGTATGATTCAGATTGTACATGGAATCACAACAATAAATGACTGTATTCTCAAATGTTAGCCTTGAGTCATTACCGCTAGTTTAATTTACGTCCTATTCCCATAACTCATCTTTTGATGAAGTCAACATAACCTTTTAGAAAAAAAATCATTATATTACGTGGTTTATTATTATTATTATTATTTATATATAATTTTTATCATTTTTTTCATTTCAAAATTTGAATTTAATGTGGAGTGTTTGTCATGAAATTAATAATATTGCCAATGTTTATTAATTGCTAAGCTATCTATTGTTACGTTGACAATTTAAGTGTTTTTTTTCTGAACAGATCGTAGGTGTGATCTTGTACTTTTCATGTACTCTTTGGAAGATGGAAGGATGAACGAACGGGTAGGATTTTGACTGTGTATTTTAGTAATTGACTAGTTCTTCGATAAGGTCAGATTCACAGAAGTCTTATATAGGGATACGAGTTGGAGAGAATCGCAGATATAATTAACTAGTCGATAATGCAGTTTCCGACACAAAAACAACGAAAGTTATGTCTGTAGTCGATTTACCAGTGTTACAATAATGTTTCCCTCGCGTAAGCGACCCCATCGTCTGATCGTGCTTTATCACTGTCAGGTCCGGTGATGTCAAACTCGGTATTCCGAATTATCATATCATTCAACGATGTGGCTTCTGGAATTTGTTTGAAGTGTTTATATTTAGGCGATTTTCCTCCTGGAATATGCTTGAATGTGGCATGACCGTTCATGTATGTATCTATAACTGATTCAGACGATTTATTTTTTTCTTCTAACAACGAAATTGTTCCGTATCCATCCTCTTCCGAATTTACAGTTGCAGTATCAGTATCCTCCCTAAAAGGGTTGTTAACGCACGTGCTCATACTGTCTCTGTACCTGTCGCGCTCCTCCTCTTTTGAACCACGTGATCGCACGTGCGTGTAAAAGAGCGTGAAGTTGTTCGATATAACAGGAATGGTGAGCGCTATCATCAACACACCGCTAACGGCACAAGCGGCCCCTACAACGTAACCGATTGGCTGGCTTGGGACAACATCACCATACCCAACCGTAGTCATGGTAATAAGGGCCCACCAAAATCCCATTGGAATTGTGTTGAACGTATCACTAGGGCGAACAGCGTCTTTTCGTTCTGCATAGTAAATCATGGAGGCAAACACAAGCATGCCGATGAGGAGGAATATAGCTAGCATGAGCAACTCTTGAACACTGGCTTTGAGAGCATAAACCAATATCTTCAATGCTTGGTAATGTTTTACGAGGTGCATTATTCGGAACATTCTCACTATTCTTAACAGGAACATGATCTCAATAACAAGACGTTCGTTCACATAACAAGATTGCAGCTCGTCAGTATTGAAGATGAGTTGCATATAAAGTGGAACCAACGCTAACAGGTCTATGATATTCATCATAGAACGAACAAATTGTATTTTCTCTGGAGCAAAACAGAATCTGACGGCCAATTCGATTGTGAAATATACAGTACAAATAATGTCGAGAATATTTAAAGCCTCGTTTTGAGTCATGACTTGTGCACTTGCTCCTTCACATCCTCCTGTGCTATTAGTGCTGACGGTGACGTTTCTTAATGGTTTCTTTAACATCGGAAGCGACTCCAGGCAAAAGCCGAGGATGGAAACAATAACAAACAAAAGGGACACCACACCATATACCTGAAATTAAAATTACTCGAAATGAATACCATTCAATTTAAATTTAGCACAGTTGAAATGAAACACAAAGAGAAAACATTCGATAGTAATATACGAGAAAAAACACAGACCCCCCCCCCCCCCCCCAAAAAAAAACCCCCATTGTTTAAAGAATTAGAATAATTGTATGATAATAAAATGTATATAATGATGATAATAACAATAATGTCTTAATTTCTATTGATGATATATAAATTCAAAACTTTGTCATATTTTTAGTCCAGCATGATGATATACACATATTGAAGAATATCACAGCTATTAGCTTTGAAAAAGGGTTGTCTGCTTTATCTTTCAAGATGATATGCCCAGAGCTTTCCAGCTCTGGAGAAGAGCCCTACATTCAGGGTATTTTATACACATTATATGTTATATTTTACATCTATATATTATAAGCCAACCTAGTCGATCGTATATACCTACCTGGACATGAAATCAAGGACTTAATTAAACCCACGACCATCATGGGCACCTTACTACCAAGCTAAACGATAAACGCAACTATTTCAATTCACTTTCTTTATAGTAATCGCAGATAGGTCGTTATTTGAGGGGATTGCTCTAGATAGTGAAATTATTTTGATATATGTTGGCTGCCGACAAACAAAGTTAAGGTACAGTGATTCGAGAGATGCAGGTTGATAAGGCTATGAGCTAACATTATGATCGCCATCTTGGTCCCATTGAGAGAAACTTGTACGTATCCTTGTATGATATAGCAGAGAAACTTGTACGAATCCTTGTATGATATAACAGAGAAACTTGTACGTATCCCTGTATGATATAACAGAGAGAGAAACCTGTACGTATCCCTGTATGATATAACAGAGAAACCTGTACGTATCCCTGTATGATATAACAGAGAAACTTGTACGTATCCCTGTATGATATAACAGTGGAACTTGTACGTATCCCTGTATGATATAACAGAGAAACATGTACGTATCCTTGTATGATATAACAGAGAAACTTGTACGAATCCCTGTATGATATAACAGAGAAACTTGTACGTATCCCTGTATGATATAACAGTGGAACTTGTACGTATCCCTGTATGATATAACAGAGAAACATGTACGTATCCTTGTATGATATAACAGAGAAACTTGTACGAATCCCTGTATGATATAACAGAGAAACTTGTACGTATCCCTGTATGATATAACAGAGAAACTTGTACGTATCCTTGTATGATATAACAGTGGAACTTGTACGTATCCCTGTATGATATAACAGAGAAACCTGTACGTATCCCTGTATGATATAACAGAGAAACTTGTACGTATCCCTGTATGATATAACAGAGAAACTTGTACGTATCCCTGTATGATATAACAGAGAAACTTGTACGTATCCCTGTATGATATAACAGAGAAACATGTACGTATCCTTGTATGATATAACAGTAGAACTTGTACGTATCCCTGTATGATATAACAGAGAAACTTGTACGTATCCCTGTATGATATACCAGAGAAACTTGTACGTATCCTTGTATGATATAACAGAGAAACTTGTACGTATCCCTGTATGATATAACAGAGAAACTTGTACGTATCCCTGTATGATATAACAGTGGAACTTTGAATATGCCCATTGGTATGCCTGTTTGTTGTGATTGAAGGTGATGCCTCAGTTCTCACTTTAAGGACGCGATTTGTACATGGATTTCACCTAGATTTACATTACACGTGTTTTCGATGAATTAGAATACACTTACTCTTCCGAAATACCTGGTCGATTCTCATGGACTGAAAGGGTCTTCATGAAAATGTTACCTTTATTCTTATTTTATCCCTAATTTGAACTTTCTATTGCTTGATAATAACATTCTATGGTGTTTGCATGTCGTAGTTGATTCGCTATTCTAGGGCTTAATACCGAGATTTTCGTGATCGATGTCAAACTGATATGACTGATGTCAAACAAACTTATTGAACGGGGATTCGAGAGGTCAATGCAGCTTGATCAGAACTATGAGCAAGTTTTATTGTCGCCATCTTTGTCTCAGTGAGTTATATTTTGTGTCTTTTTGTGATATAAAGATGGATGTTTTTGAGTATGCTCATTGGTGTGTTAACTTGTTGTCATTGACAATAATGACTCGGTTTACACATTGAGGACTTGATGTTTACTTTGACATGACCATGATTAACATGGCAGGTGTCAGAGCACCTGTTCTTATTTTCTTGTACTTTTACAGGGCCCCTAAGTAAATAATTTCTTTTTACTTATTTTATCCCTAGTTTGATCGATTTCGAGTTCGGATTATGGTTTTATTGACACTTCGGTATCCCTAAATGTTTTTATCTATATATATATATAACTGCAACTCACCATAGCTATACGTGATGTACGCGGATGTTCGAGAATGAGCCAAACTTTCATTTGAATTTGCTTCCACCCAACATAATCATTAATGTTGATCTGGACGCGTTCCTTCTCCAGACTGCGGTTGAAGGAGTCGAGGATTGCCTTGTTCTCGATGTATGAGCGGTAGTGTCGCCAGCAGCAGGATTTGATGCAGTACTGGTTGACATGCCAGTAGTCGAGTTCTCGCTTCACCACGGCCCCGCATACTTCTAACGGAACGTGGAGTTCTCCTGTAACGACACAAGTATCATAATCCAACCTAGTAAAGTCAACAACAGTTTTTCATCGATTGTAAGATGTTTTGTTTGTTGTTTTACTTTTGAAAATACCGATCAAGTTTCAAATATCATTGGAACATGTGTCAGAGTGTTGTTTCTGAAGTATGTGGTATATAATAGTCTTCTTGGTAAATCTTTAGGACTTAATGTGTAAGTAATTCGGTACTATGCGTGTAATAATGCTGTTGTTAGTACAATCTGTATTCACTCTCTGTCCTCTTTCACTTCCTTCTCTCATACTTGGAGGCTGTGGATGAGAAATGCTTTGCAGGTACTTTCTGTCATGAGATGGACGAACAATGAAAATGATAATTCGAGGTTCTTATATACCGCTTTATCACGGCCTTAAAGGGCGCATCAAAGCGGTTCACAAATTATTATCCATGGTTATAGGGCCTTAGCAACCAGCCAATATCGTTCTCAACTCCCTGGGGAACATACAACCAGTGCTGCCATTTCGGCACTCACAGCTAGAATTCTACAATTTCTAGAACTACCCAACCACGTACTCATTTACAGCTGAGTAGAATGGAACACGCAGAGTAAAGTATCTTGCTATGGGATACAACACAAGTGCCGTGACCGGGGCTCGAACTCGTAACCCTTCGACCACGAGCCCGGCGTCCTACCACTAGACCACCGTGCTAAATTGAAGAGAATGCAATAAACAAAAACAAGAGAGAAACGTTTCACTGCATAATATAAGATGTACGCAATAGGGAGTAAACATTTCAATAATGTCGGGTATCAAACTTTAGTGCACATTTAGCATCAGTTGTATATATCTTTTCAAAAAACACATATGACGAGGTTTTGCAAGACAAATATATTGCAGTGAAGTGAAATTGACATGGATGCCTTCATGGATATAACGCATGTCAAGCCCGAGTCGATGTCTGGTGGTTCAAGATGGGACTTGTTAAGGAGCGGATAGCCAATCTGATTTGCCTCTCTACTTACCCTGGGTATCAGTAAAATTGTAGACAACAGTTAATGGAAAAAGCGAATGATAACATTGTAGCTCAAATATGATCAATGAATAGCAAACTTCCTAAGAGGACAGTGGGGACGAGCAGAAGACCCAGAGCAGTCCGGGGAGAATTGTTGAAAATGGGCTTCTAATGGACAACCTAAAAAAACGACACAACACACGGTTTTCGTAAATTATCGCTTGAAATTTATTCACGAAAGTGAAATTAAACATTTGCCTGCAAAACGTTTAAAAATGATATGATAGCACAAAGAGTAAATATGAATACTTTTTCACTATGAAACCCATCACATGTCAACGTGTCGATACCGATAACATAGGTTACATTAGCGTGGACCAGTACTATGCAGCATTGGATACTAAAACATAATTAAATAATTATTTGCATGGATTTTTCCTGTTTCTAAGAGAGAGGCTAGGCTTATCATTTGGGCTTCTTCATTCAACCGGTTATCATATAAATTTGATCTATGGTTAAATATTGTAACAAGTATTATTAATGATGTTTTTTAATTTTGAAGTAAAATTATTGGCCAGCAACAATTCATTACTTTTTAATACAATCTTACCAAACCCTTTTAAAGCCAGTTAATTATTCTAGTTGGTCCTAAAGATATATGGGAGATCATCAATATTTCTGTCTTGGTACTGCAGCACACGAACACGAAACACTTAAAACATTGGTTGTATAAATATTCCATTTGTGTATGGACTGATTATGCCACGAAATACTCATACCTGTGGGCATATAGTGTATGAAACTGATTTGAGCTATTCACGCGCTATTATATCCGTTAGATACAGAATCATCCGAATAATTTTGATATAATTCGAAGCAATAAATTGTTATCAAATCGATTAAATATCATCATTTCAAACTATTCATTCTTAGAAATAAATTTCTGTTGCATTTACCTAACTGATTGAGTTAGTTAAATATCAAAATACGAAAAATTTATTGGAAATCAATTGCACTGAATTATTTAACAAAGTACTTTTCTCCGTTGGAATACCGATTTCGTCAAAACAACATTGTCATAAGAAACACTGATTTGTATCTTATAATGATTTCGATAAACCCATAGTTCAAACATGAGTACGAAGAACAAGCACATATAACATCGTATATGATGGGAATAGATATTTAAAGTACATACACACGTATAAATGCTGTACCAAGCTTTCATTTCAATTGATTCAATAAATGGTCAAAACAAACATTGAACAATGCGAAAAGAGAATTAAATTCTTTTCGTTTTTAATGAAAGTCCAATTACTTTCAAATGTAGGAACACGTGCTCACTTGAACAAGAGCAAGGACAAGAATTTAACGATGATATCTTTCCTTGTTGACCATTTTATCAAATAACAGGCTAAATATTGGCCTTGCATATTATTATATAATGCTTTTTGGTATGTGTGGTATTTGTCTTAAGATCTTAATTGTCAAATTAAATATTTGTAGTCATTATAGGCATCGGATATAACATTACAACGACAGTAACGAAGTTTCTATAATTATGCAGCTGAAAATAGTATACTTTATATTATACTACCATTCTAGCCAGCGATTGTAACTAAGATACGTTATATTATCGGTAACTGTCAGGCCAAAAAACCGTCCAATATAACGGTAGCAACATATTTAACATTGTATAAAATTCCTTATACAATGGTCACCATGGTAACCGTGATATTACTTGACCTTTCGAACATTTTCATATAATCCATATATATAAATGGTAGTTGTGCATACTATTTCTGAATAAAATTCTTCTCTTGTTCGCTTAGATACTCCAATCATGTGTTTCTTTGACTACAGACAATATAAGATAAATGTACGTGCTTACATTCAAAACGAACTATTAGCCTTACCTGTCAAAATAGACGACGTCTTTCCGAAAATCCATATCATACCTCTTGGAAATAGTAAAATTAAATACATGAACAAAACAAGCTGATGCTACCCGTTAATGTATCAGGTTTGGGTACTGACAATGGGTGCACATCTACATTGTAGATAATACTCTAGCCACACGTAAACACGCCGTGAATGTCAGCAATGCACTGAGCTATCGGTGATGTAAGGAATTGTGTAATTCTAACACAAACTATGACATAGTGAAATGGTTGTAAAAATGTCTATCCCAATCAGCCTGTATAGAGATAAGCGTGTATACATCCGACAATACATATGTAAATATTATAAAAGTGATAATGATGACGACATACGTATTTACCATTAAATCGGTAATAATTTATCTTAGTATGAGGCCGCGTAAATCTTACTTTATCGTTAAAAAATCCCTTGATTTATTTCTAAAATGGAAAACAAAATTGTACGTAACCAGATCAAGGAAATGTTCGGATATTGTTTATGAATCAACAATATATTGAGTTGTCTAAGATTAAGTTTTTAAAAACCAACGATGGCTTTATTTAGGTTAATGCTTTTGATGATGATAACACATGCGCGTAAAATGCATTTGAATTATGTATGTACCTGGTTACATGTTATATCAGGTGTAAATTTTAATACATGTTGACTTACGTGCTGTCCTGTAACGCATCTCCTAAGACGATACCCTGATAACACGACATCTGAAGGAACAACATGGCTACAGATGTGAACCTGTTAACACGTTATATAGAGTGTCTACCTGGTTATACGTCAGCCCAGGTATCTACCTAGTTATACGTCAGCCCAGGTATCTACCTGGTTATACGTTAGCCCAGGTATCATCTACCTGGTTATACGTTAGCCCAGGTATCTACCTGGTTATACGTTAGCCCAGGTATCTACCTGGTTATACGTTAGCCCAGGTATCTACTTGGTTATACGTTAGCCCAGGTGTCTACTTGGTTATACGTTAGCCCAGGTATCTACCTGGTTATACGTCAGCCCAGGTATCTACCTGGTTATATGTTAGCCCAGGTATCTACCTGGTTATACGTTAGCCCAGGTGTCTACTTGGTTATACGTTAGTCCAGGTGTCTACCTGGTTATACGTTAGCCCAGGTATCTACCTAGTTATACGTCAGCCCAGGTATCTACCTGGTTATACGTTAGCCCAGGTATCTACCTGGTTATACGTCAGCCCAGGTATCTAACTGGTTATACGTCATCCCAGGTGTCTACCTAGTTATACGTCAGCCCAGGTATCTACCTAGTTATACGTCAGCCCAGGTATCTACCTGGTTATACGTCAGCCCAGGTATCTACCTGGTTATACGTTAGCCCAGGTGTCTACCTGGTTATACGTTAGCCCAGGGGTCTACCTGGTTATACGTTAGCCCAGGTGTCTACCTGGTTATACGTTAGCCCAGGTATCTACCTTGTTATACGTTAGCCCAGGTATCTACCTGGTTATACGTTAGCCCAGGTATCTAATTGGTTATACATTAGACCAGGTGTCTACTTGGTTATACGTCAGCCCAGGTATCTAATTGGTTATACATTAGCCCAGGTGTCTACCTGGTTATACGTTAGCCCAGGTGTCTACCTGGTTATACGTTAGCCCAGGTGTCTACTTGGTTATACGTTAGCCCAGGTGTCTACTTGGTTATACGTTATCAATCTGTCTGATACATTGTATCGTGTGCCTAGCTGGTTACACAAACATGGTAAAGTGGATATTTGGCTGAAGAAAATTATTCTGAAATGCAAGCATCGACATTTTTATAACACATAGATTTCTTTTACGTTACCATATCAATAGAGGCTGCGTTGTCATTTGATTAAGATCTGACCTCGGATGAACTGACCATCAGCCGTTTAAATGACCACTCGACATAGATAACTTTCATATTATAGTGCACGTTAATATTGCATAGGCCGCACGTGAAATGGACAATATTATATTAACAAATATATCAAATCAAACAACGGGAATAACACATATTTTTTATCATTAGATGCAATCAAGTGAATACGTTTCGTAAATACAGATATTCAATGCAATTGATAAAAACAATTACCTGTAATATGATAATTACATTAATTAATAGCCGCCATGAATTGAATATTTACAAGCCATTCAAGAACACATTGAGCAAGCATGTTTCATCTTAACGCAGTTTATAATAATGCCATATTATGGAAAATTTATATCTAAGAACAATAACGATAGTTAAAAAATGTAAGTAAACCCATTGGTGAGAATCCTACGATTAATGACAACTATTTGATATTACTACTCACTGTAAATTGTAATGTTTAAGATAGGTACAATATCTATCACGCGACACAGTACATTTTTGTCTTAGGATTTTAATGGAGGGGTACAATAATAAAGTAAAAACTATAAAAACAAAAACAAATGGTGCATTAGGACGCACTCAATGTGGTTTGGCACGAATGGTCAACAAATATGTAAATGTTAATATTACATTGACAATAACAACAGACACATAGTGGGAATAACAAGCCATTTCTGTAGCAGTGCACAGTAGGATTCCTGATGATTTGCTTGCTAAGATATTTACATCCAATATTCGTTTTATACTACTCGAAATACAATGATATCAATGAGAATAAACAGACACTAGAAATGTATATGGTATTTTAAGTGAAATTACATGACAAAATAAGATGGTGGAGATAAGAGGAATAGACAATATTCTGTTTACAATCGCGCAAATTTATCGTATTCATTTTTTCCAATCTGAAACTGGTGCTTATTGTGTATGGGACGATTGCAGAAACCCCCAAACCCCGTACTTGCATACCAAATTTCATTTAAATTTTGACGAACCAGAATGAATAAAGATACGGTAGTGCTTGTACATTCATAATCTACCTTCTTATAAATATTTGATAGACATCAAACAATGTCTTACTTCTGGCCAATTAAAAGTTACGTAGCGCACACATATGCTGCACCTTTTAAATTTAGTAATAGACACAGTATGCCGAAAAAATGAATTAAACTGGATCATACAACTGTTTCGTCCTCCTATGACTCTTCAGTGATGCCAGGGGCAAAAAGGTGGGAATCCAAAATTTCTAAACTAATGTAGAAACAGAACGGTCAGGTGCGTAAAACACCTTTAATTTATGAATTCAGAAGTAAATTTTAAACTAGTTCTGTATAATTTCAAATCGTGTACTACGAAAATGTGTATATTATGTACCGTGCCACTACTGAAATGAGATTAACTGCGGCTATGGAGGCTCCAGCAAACCTCGGGGATTAAAAACATCCACCAGCAGTCTGCCACCCCCTATCATTAAAGGCAAGTAATAGGCGGCCATTTTATTGAATCATACAACCCATGTTACAATAGTGTTCACAAATTCATTATCACCATTCATACAAATTTCATGAAAACTTTTAATTTTCACTAGCCAGGGACTTGAGGTCAAAGTTCCGGACACCGTTGACTAGTTGTAATGGGGACCATTGCAGAAGTTCCCCAAACTGTTTCTACGATATTTACTGTTAAATACTGACCAATAACAGCCAAGATATGGTGGGCATGCTCCTGAATCATGAAATTCAGTAGTGTTACATTTCGATTTTGAGTTCAATATTTTTTTTGACGCCAAGGTATATATGATTTTTTTTTAATTTGTAGATTAAGGATCCAACAACATACTCGATTTGATTGAAATAACAATTGGACTATGTCTTAATTTCAACCACTCGAAGGCAAGACGATGTCGTCAATTTTGTTAAACCACGAAATCCAAATGATGATTGTGCTCATGGAACCATAATACATCGACATACCAAATTTGAGTGAAACCATACAATATTTAAATTTCAACGAAATAGAGCCGCCCTGGAAATAACGGCCATACTTGTGAATCATGGAACCCAAGTTTTGGGACTATTCGCACACTTGAACCTATACCTACACTTAAGAGACCTGAAACATCCGTATATTAGATATCAACTACATCGGAAGATCTTGAATTTTGACCAATCAGAGGCCACGTAATGGAGTCTTTTCTCACTGAAACATGAAACCCAAGTTACGGTTTTATTCATATAGTCATTACACTCATACGTAATCAGATGCCTTTCCAAATAGGATAATATCAAAATAACCTTCCTGTTGGAAGCAGTTTTGCTTCAAATGTTGAAAGTAGAAAGTTCCAGCAGAAATGTTTTAGACGAATAAAGATTCAACAAAACAGAGGCCAGGAAATGTGAGCCATCTTAATTATCCTGATGAGATTTGTATTATTGCACACCAGGAGTGGCCAACCAATACAGATATGAAGTTTCATAAGTGCCAGTAAACTACTTTCTTAGTTTTCGATACCGCTAGCTAAGAGGAAAAAAGAAAGAATGAAATATGGATCGAATGGAAAATAATGAATTAATAAAGGTAATAATAAAAAATATAAGAAACGGAAAAAAACCCAATAAGTCCCCAAACTTTGTTTTGGGCAACTTATTAGGAATTATCACTAAGCAACAAAGGCCGGTGTATGTACACTGCAATAGCTGTATATTCTTAAAAAAATGATGTTCGGTAATTAATCTAGTTTTCATCTTGATGCTACGTCAACAAATATAAAAACATTTGGATGTTTTCCTGTTTGCTGTTAAATAGAAATGTATACCACTTTTCAGCATGTAACAATAATCTGATTAAATTATATCTTCATCTCCGCGCCGTTCCGTAAATTTCTCTCTGGTGCGTCAAGATCTGAAGACACCCATAGGGGGTCACGTTCAGATGACCTTTGTCGCCTCTTTAATTAACACTTAAATAATTTTCCGATGACCTGTCATCTTGCAGCACGTCATTTCGTCACATTATTCAACATAAACGTTTTGGTGACGAAATGACTAAACGTACAAATGCGATAACGCAAGCTTTTTCGCCTCAAAATTCACATTTCAGATTATGCCTAATACAAAAGGTCATCTGAACGTGACCCCCTATGTGATGTCCTCAGGTCTTGTAGCAGCAGATAGAAACTTACGGAACGGCGCGGAGATCAAGATATGATTTTAATCAGATTGCATGTAACAATAGTGTTTTCTGTATCTGCTATGACATTAATTATGCTATCAAACCATGTTATTGTATTTAATACCATCCTCGGACACGGAGTTATTGTATAAATCACCTTGTAAAGTAAATGTAATATATACAAGTTTTGACAAGAATCTGTATGATGTATACATTATTGTAATGCAATCTAATTTTGACAAGGAAATATAATGTATACAACATTGTTTGACATGTAGTTTGAGCGTAATCCTCTTTTTGACATTTAATTAATCTCTGCCACTATTTGGCATGTAGTTTAAGTACATGGCACGTTGTTGGACATAAAGTTGTCAAGCATAACACTTTTGACATACTTTTGTAATGTAAGCCATTTTTATATGACTGTATTGTAGAACATGTTTCACCATATCGCTGTAAAACTGTTTGATCGAAATTTAATGTATCATTCTCGTTATGTATGTCTTTTTAGGACATTTAATTGTTAGGGATTAAATAATAATAAACTGGTGTGCATTTTAACAATTGTAACGTTGTATATCACCTTGTGTGATGAAATATGATTCAAACTTACTTATTTTGGCGATGGCATATCATTTACGTATAGATATACTGTCACAGTCATCAATTGTTAAGGCCAATACGTTATTAATATTTCCGTTTCATGTATCGACACAATGGTATTGAGGCCGTCGACATAATGGAATTGAATCCGTCAAAATTACTATTTATGATCAGCTCATTCACTACATGTTATGATATCGGCTACGGCCAAGGGATTCCAGAGACAGTTATTAAATAGGACGTTTTATGGTCTTCATCATGATTTCATTTAAAAATATTCTGTATCCTTATATACTATTAACTTGGACTTATTGAATAAACTCACTAGTGACCGAGAATGATTCCCCAGTTCTCGCTTCGATAACATGACATTGATCTGAAAATGACCTAGATTTACATTGCGGTGGTCGTCGGGGTTGTGGGTGTTTGTGCAATATTTATCGACTACATACATTGATGCAAATGTGAAGTAAAAGACTTTTTTATTGTATAGATAACATTATCACTGGATGAAATCTATTTGACGTTCGATTACTTCACTATAATTGAAAATATGTTACTTTTTCAAGGGTCTTCATGTAGATTTTTCCTTTTTTCGTATGTTGCCCCTAGTTTAATCGATTTTGATTTTGTTGAAGCTTCGGTATTTCTATTCTGTTTTTACTGCTGTTTTCAGATTCGTTTCATGCCTAGCTAGGGCCAATAGTTTGGAGCTGCACATTTATATCCCCCAGTAGAACAGATAACTTTACTTTTACGTGATGACAGAGGTTTCTCATTGACTTTAGATGCATTATTTTATAATTGAAATATTGCTCTTGACATACACATGGTGACATGCAATTGTGATTTGATCCAAGGTGAAATGTTTGTGATGAAGCAATGCTTACATAAAATGTGAATAGTACAAGGTTAAATATTTGTGGTGAAACAATGCTTATACAAAATATCATTGGATACTAGGTGAGGTGTTTGTGAACTCTCGCACTGGGAAGTACCTTCCCTCCATTATGGAATCTAGTGCAAAGACACGGAGATCCATGCGAATGACAACAAGTATTGACATACATACCTATTACAGAAATTGATACGAGGTCTATGTGATGTGGTGTCATCAGTATGTGGTGATACTGAATAGGAAGATTTTTACTATTGAACTTTCTAAAACAAATAAACTCTTAAAGCTTTGAGCTACCCTAATCTTACAATACCCGATCCGTTAATGACCTATTTTGACTATAAGTTTATCAATATAAGCGAGCTCTGTTCTGTGCTGCTACATTTGCTGTGCGGAAACATTAGGGCATCATCAAATCGAATAAACAAGAGAAAATATCGTAGATAGATACAAGTAAGTCAGAGTAAATTTCATCTAGTTATTAAACATATTTAGTTCATTCTACCTTGGTTTAGTTTAAATAAAGAAGTGAGAAGCGTCTTGGGTCGTCATTACTTAACTGCAAACACTATTTTTGTCCAACGATCAGACTATGGGGTAATCACAATCACAATTTCTTGTGGAGGGAGTCGTTGTTTCGATGCCAAACAGATATTTTTTCTCCATTTGATTGTGAATATGAACATTCTGAAGGTAAGTTATATTGAGTGCTACAATAGTGTTTCTCCCGCATACGCGACCCCGTCGTCAGAGCGCGCTTTATCACTGTTGGATCTATGTAAGTCGAATTCAGAATTTCTAATGATCACGTCGTTAAGCGATGTAGCCTCGGCCAACTTTTGAAAGTGCTTATATTTCGGTGATTTTCTTCCTGGAAAGTTCCTGAGTGTAGCATGGCCGTTCATGTAGGTTTCTATTACAGACCCATTGGACGGCTTTCTTTTCTCCTCCAGTAACGAGATTGTTCCGTATCCGTCTTCCTCAGAATGGCTGATCATGGTTTCTTCCTTGTAAGGGTTGTTTACGCATGTGCTCATACTGTCTCTGTATCTGTCCCGCTCCTCCTCTTTTGTACCACGTGATCGCACGTGCGTGTAAAAGAGCGTGAAGTTGTTCGATATAACAGGAATGGTGAGCGCTATCATCAACACACCGCTAACGGCACAAGCGGCCCCTACAACGTAACCGATTGGCTGGGTTGGGAAAACATCACCATACCCAACAGTAGTCATGGTAATAAGGGCCCACCAAAATCCCATTGGAATTGTGTTGAACGTATCACTAGGGCGAACAGCGTCTTTTCGTTCTGCATAGTAAATCATGGAGGCAAACACAAGCATGCCGATGAGGAGGAATATAGCTAGCATGAGCAACTCTTGAACACTGGCTTTGAGAGCATAAACCAATATCTTCAATGCTTGGTAATGTTTCACGAGGTGCATTATCCGGAACATTCTCACTATTCTTAACAGGAACATGATTTCGATTACGAGTCGCCCGTTCACGTAACACGAGTTTGAATCCTCGGCATTAAAGATGAGGAGTTGCATATATAATGGTACTAACGCTAATAGATCGATTATATTCATCATAGAACGGACAAAACGTACTTTTTCCGGAGCAAAGAAAAATCTGACCGCCAATTCGATTGTAAAATACACAGTACAAATTATGTCAAGAATGTTGAGAGCCTCGTTTTGGGTCATAGCCTGCGCTTGTGCATCTCCAGAACATCCGCCTGTTGCGTTTGCGGGCCGAGTGACATTTCGCATCGGTTTTTGCAGCATGGGAAGGGACTCCAGGCAGAAACCAAGAATAGAGATTACCACAAACAGCAGCGAAACAATGCCGTAGATCTGTAAACAAAACGAGAAATAAATAACGTTATACATAGAGGATCTTACAGAAGTGTCCATGTAATATGGAATTTATTAATCGAGTTCAATAATTGTCACGAGCCTGTAATTCCATATTACATTGACACGAGTGTTAGATTCTATTGATCGCATAACTTATATTATTAGAATATATGCCAAAACTCAAATTAATTTCTTTATCAGAAAGGTAAATTTCTGTTTTGACGGTACGAGTTTCACTACTTTTTTATAACGTCACAGTCGTGCTATTACACGTTTATAATATTACTGAACGAGTCAGTTTATGTGACAGAGGAACATCATTGATAAAAAACTACAACAGTCATCTTCATTCACACTTATTCATGTATCACACATTTATGACATTTTTCAGGATATGGATCTGATTATTTATTTGAAATTTAAAAAGCTCTCATATAAATGGGAAAAAATCTCACGTTTGACGTAAAATTACTATCAGCATGGTGATAGAAATATGTTAGCATTGTATTTTTATATGCATTTCGTGGCAACACACACTCATTCTTACATTGATACTTTTTCAGTCTCCATTTATCTTTCAGACTTACCATCGCTATTCTTGATGTCCTCGGATGTTCCAAGATCATCCATATTTTCATCTGAAACCGCTTCCATCCTATATACTGGTCAATGTTGATGTGAACGCGTTCCTTCTCCAGACTGCGGTTGAAGGAGTCGAGGATAGCCTTGTTCTCGATGTATGAGCGGTAGTGTCGCCAGCAGCAGGATTTGATGCAGTACTGGTTGACATGCCAGTAGTCGAGTTCTCGCTTCACCACGGCCCCGCATACTTCTAACGGAACGTGGAGTTCTCCTGTAACGACACAAGTATCACCCAATGCAGTCATACAAACACTAGTGTAAGGTATGAAACTTCATGATATTTGTAATTACAATTAATCAATTACGTTCAGGAAATATTGCTGTTATTATTTGGGATAACTCTTGAATGATGCTTTTTATTTAGCTTGAAACCTGGCTGCAGTGGTAAGATAAACATATCTATTATGATGTTGTTGCAGTTGAATACACTTTTTTGGAGTGTGTGCGATGAAACAAAATCTGACTGCATCCTCGACACCCAGGGGTTTTATCAATTACACTTGCTACACCCGTGGACTATGTCATGATAAAACTGTGTGCACCAACTTTTTGGTGAGGAATGAAGACTGATTTTACCCTTTGATATACATCAAAAGAATTTCCTGGTCAAATAGCGGTAAACATTGACAGGCTTTGAAGACGGTTGTGGATTCAATTGATTGGCATGCAGCTTAGCGATTGGTCAGGATTTTGTACCTGAGCGTGCCTTCAGTTGTGCCATGACATATTCCATGGTTGAGGAGAGTGTAGGTGATCGTAATCCCTGGATATCGAGGATGATCTGACTGGTGCAAGGGAAGCTACCCGTCCAAAACATGTTTCAATGCACCGTGTAGTTCGAGAATAAAGAACATATTTTCAATAAATTGACAAGGTTGAAAGCATGATCTACTGGACAATGATGTTTTTATGTATCCTGGTATTCAGTACAAGCTTCCCATGTTTAGACAACGGCTGCCCTTGATAGTTACGATTTTTCAGTGAATCAGCAGGCAGTATGTTTACACGAAATATATATATAAAAAAAAGAATAAAAACATAGGTGAAGAACCTTTAAATAAAGAACAAAAATGGCATATTGTCACTTGACATACAAATTTATTCATAAAAGTGAAATTCAACATTTGTCTGCAAAATTGTCAAACAAAGAAAACAAAAACAAAAACAAGTTACACAAGGTTAACTTTTGATATCATGATGACATAACAAAACATGTGATCTGGTGTATAGAAATGTTAGAAACACAATGTAGAAGCACAGGCTTCTGTGTGACGTACTACTCAAACTATCGTGACGTAGCAGACAAGTCCTGCTTGTATCTTTCTAACGAAGGTTCTGTAACGTGAGACTATTCCTTATTTTTAGTTTTCACTGAAATTAATGGAAGGCGAAAGTTAAGGATTTCTCCTAATTTACAGAACTTTCGTGAACGTTGCAGTGAATAAGCAGACTACACCAATGTGGCGCGCTGCCGACAGTGTGCAGACGACAAATGTAAGACATGCTGCTGATAGTGTGGATGCAATTTATATAATAATTGTAAATGCCAGACATCCAGTTCCGGATTTCGTATCCTCTACACCAGACTTACACATATACTAATTGTTATATATCTAATTACAAATTTGATTGTAACAACACTATGGTTCACAAATAAGCTTTGGAATTTTATAACAATTCAATGGCTCCGCGTTTCGTTTTTGGAACAGCAGACGACACTTGTGTGATTTGCTACTGACACTATAGGAAAGAAGCAAATTTAGTGTGTGACGCGCTTCTGACGATATAGTGAAGAAACAGATTACACCTGTGAAACTTGCTCGCTACTTCAGTGAAGTAGCAGACAAATGTGTGACGCGAAAATTACACCATCGTCAACAAGCAGGCGAGACCTGTGTGACCCGCTAAAGACACTATAGTGATTTGTTAACGCTGCTGACACCTAAATGTTTATGCAGACAATACTTGTGTGACGGGCTACTGCCAATGAACTCAAGCTCGTAGACGACACAAGTGTGATGATATAGGATCCGTAACTCATGGCCGTTTAGCGACGTTGCAGAAGACACTAGTGTAACTCGCTTCTACCGAGATAGTAAAAGAACAAGCTGACCCCTGAATCACGTACTTATGACGATATAGTGAATTAGCAGACGACAACTATATGACCCGCTTCTCACACCATTCCAAAGTAGCAGACACAATCTGTATGACCTTTTACTGAAACCATTTCAAAGTAGCAGACGACACCTGTATGACGCGCTATAAAAAGGATATAAAGTAGCTGACGATATTTGTGTGACGCGCTAAATATAATACAGTGAAGTAGTAGACGACAGCTATGTGACTCGCTACTAACACTATAGACGACACCTGTGTGACGCGCTAAATATAATACAGTGAAGTAGTAGACGACATCTGCAATAGCAAAGAACATCTGAGTGACTCACTACCGACACTATAGTATTGATGCGGACAGCATTTGTCTGGTGAGATATAGACATTCGTTTGAAAACATTTTCTTCAGGTTGGAAGGTATGACTGATATATCGATATTTATTCACAGTCAACACGTGTTTCTACTCTGCTGTTCATTTGTCTGATGAAGATGACAAAGAGCATGAACACATAGCTGCATATTGTGTACAATTGGTAACGGAAATCGGTCGATTTCGTCTTCGCTGCAAGGCTTCAGAAGGAAAGAAATTCATTCCAGAAGAAAGGAAGCAGTCCAAATAAAAAAACACGTTTATGTAAACAAATCTGCACTCACAGGTCATGCAAGACAGAAAAAGAGGATATCTAACAGTGTCTTCAGTAATACCAAATATATTTCACGAGTGGGGCTAATATTTTGATATTTTTTCACGATTGCGCAGCACGAGTGCTACACGAGTGAAATATATTTGGTATTACTAAAGATACGTTAGATATTCTGTTTATTACATTTTTATAGCAAAATTTATCGGGACGGCCTTTGATTTCCCCCATTGTCGTTTGTAACGTGTGTTTTGATTAGTCAACTCAGAAAAAATGATATTTTTCACAAGTGAAAAATATCATATTTATCACTAGTGAAAAATATCACTTTTATAGAATGAATAATTTGCAATATTTCACACTGGTAAAAATGTAATAAACACATGTGTTTAGTAGGGACACTCCAAAGTGTTGGACAGAGAGAGCAATCTGCTTGGGCAGCAGATATAAAAGCCATCGGGATACGCCACTGTATATGAGGGCTGGTTCTCAATCGAGACGAGGGGGCTCACAGACGCTCGCACATCTATTACCAAGTCTTAAACAAAGCGTAGCTGGATCGAGTCATTTCGGTACAATAACAATACAATGATACATACACTTACAGCGTAGACGAAATTCGATTTCCATTACCAACTCGTACACAATTTACACCTTCGTGTTCATACGCTTTACTGGTCCTTTATCAGATGAAGATAACAGAGTACATGACGTACTAGTCATCGAAACGTCACATATGAATATTTATTAGTTGTGTAAAATGATATTTACACTAACTTTATTAAAGCAGAAGACACGTGAGTCACTATCACGAAGAAGCAACTGACACTATAATTAGATAGTAGATTACACTGCAGTCACTACTAACAAGATAATGAATAAGGTGACGTGTAATGCATAAGTAGCATACGGCACCTGTGCGACGCGCTACTAACAAAGTCAATTCAAATAGCAGACGACACATGCGTGACACGCCACTAAAACTATATTGATGTGTGACACGCCAATGACAATTCAGTGATGTGTGACGCGCCACTGACAATTCAGTGATGTGTGACGCGCCACTGACACTTCAGTGATGTGTGACGCACCACTGACAAATCAGTGATGTGTGACTCGCTACTAACAATTCAGTGATGTGTGACGCGCCACTGACAATTCAGTGAATTGTGACGCGACACTGACAAATCAGTAATATGTGACGCGCCACTGACAAATCAGTGATGTGTGACGCGCTACTGAAACTTCAGTGATATGTGACGTGCCACTGACAAATCAGTGATGTGTGACGCGCCACTGACAAATCAGTGATGTGTGACGCGCTACTGAAACTTCAGTGATATGTGACGTGCCACTGACAAATCAGTGATGTGTGACGCGCCACTGACAAATCAGTGATGTGTGACGCGCCACTGACAAATCAGTGATGTATGACGCGCCACTGACAAATCAGTGATGTGTGACGCACCGCTGAAACTTCAGTGATGTGTGACGCACCGCTGACACTTCAGTGATGTGTGACGTGCCACTGACAAATCAGTGACGTGTGTCGCACCACTGACACTTCAGTGATGTGTGACGCACCGCTGACACTTCAGTGATGTGTGACGTGCCACTGACAAATCAGTAATGTGTGACGCACCGCTGACACTTCAGTGATGTGTGACGCACCGCTGACACTTCAGTGATGTGTGACGTGCCACTGACAAATCAGTAATATGTGACGCACTGCTGACACTTCAGTAATGTGTGACGTGCCACTGACAAATCAGTGATGTGTGACGCACCGCTGACACTTCAGTGATGTGTGACGTGCCACTGACAAATCAGTGATGTGTGACGCACCGCTGACACTTCAGTAATGTGTGACGCACCGCTGACACTTCAGTGATGTGTGACACTGACAAATCAGTAATGTGTGACGCACCGCTGACACTTCAGTGATTTGTGACGTGCCACTGACAAATCAGTGATGTGTGACGCACCGCTGACACTTCAGTGATGTGTGACGTGCCAATGACAAATCAGTAATGTGTTACGCACCGCTGACAATTCAGTGATGTGTGACGCCCCACTGACAAATCAGTGTGACGTGCCACTGACAATTCAGTGATGTGTGACGCCCCATTGACTATTCAGTGATGTGTGACGCCCCACTGACAAATCAGTGATGTGTGACGCGCCACTGACAAATCAGTGATGTGTGACGCGCTACTGACAGTTTCATCACTACAACTACATAACAGGCCTGTACCACATACCTGCATTTTGCATATAGGAACATACTTGCATCGATTATGTTTCATCAAACAACGTTATACACCATCCATTACACACTTACCCAATGGTCTGTATAAATTATAATTAGTCCGTATTTGTCTGTATCTGACTTTTTGACCAATTTCGGTTGTACATAGAAGTGAAATTGTCAAAACTGTTTTCCTGGTGACAGCGAATAGCAAACCGGTGCGAATTCGACCGCGAGGTGGTGTTGTCTTGAGCAAATGGCCGTTCAGAAACGATGCTATGGACGAAACAGTTACAACTATGATCCCGTGGTAGGGTAAGTCCTATAGGGATCCCTTGCTCGAGGCTACTCGCCAAAAACAAATATCTAGGAAAACAGTTCTATTTTTTTATTACTAATTTGACAACTTAATGAGTTACTTGCTAGACCGTCTTCTGTTATTTCCCTAAACGGACCACCATTAACAATTCGTGGCAACAGAAAAGCTTTAACGGTGTTAGTACTTTATACTTACAAATGTATTAAACTATAATCATAATGAATATTATACATGTCGCTATTGCTAAAATTGCTATATAATTGTTGAGATGGAAGGCTTTTATATGTTGGTATAACTTGTGCCCAATCCTATTTGTTCAAGCAATAAAATATGTTGAAATCAACCGGAATTTCTGCACATCGAATTGGTACCGTTTTACATTCGTTTTGACCCGGAAAACACATACCTTGGTATGTCAGTTTCGGTAGGAGGAAGCCCGCGGAGCAGTTCATTAGGCCTTCCCCATACCGTGGTATGTCAGTTTCGGTAGGAGGAAGCCCGCGGAGCAGTTCATTAGGCCTTCCCCATACCGTGGTATGTCAGTTTCGGTAGGGGGAAGCCCGTGGAGCAGTTCATTAGGCCTTCCCCATACCTTGGTATGTCAGTTTCGGTAGGAGGAAGCCCGCGGAGCAGTTCATTAGGCCTTCCCCATACTTTGGTATTTCAGTTTCGGTAGGAGGAAGCCCGCGGAGCAGTTCATTAGGCCTTCCCCATACCGTGGTATGTCAGTTTCGGTAGGAGGAAGCCCGCGGAGCAGTTCATTAGGCCTTCCCCATACCGTGGTATGTCAGTGTTGATTGTTCTTAAATGGCCACGAAACAATTGTAAGAGACCACTAGTAATAGAAAATATCCCTATTTCTATTTTACAGAATTCCTAACTAGTAAGTCAGAGTGTGTCTTTACGTATAATATCTTACATGTGTGACGGACCTGGCGTTTTAATTTCCCCTTATAAATCACATTCTATTCTTCATTATGTAAATTTTAAATAATTTCGATGAATACAAACAATGACAAAATTCTTTTGAAAAAGTCAAGGTTGCAACACATCTCTGAAAAACAGAGTCACACGATTTCATTGCTAATCAATATGAAATTGATACTCATAATTAAGATTTCCATTTGCCTTCATTCATACATGTATGTAAGGTGATTCTAAACTTCTATTACAAGTGTACATGTTAAGGTTATCTTGATGAAGAGAGAGATGTTGAATTTGTAACAAAAAAATAAGCGAAACTCGAGTATTACCAGGTATATCAGTCTATCTATAAATTTTACATAATTATATTGTATTTGGTGTTATCATGAAGAACGGGCGAATATCTTTTTTTTATTAATGACTGTTGTTTCCGAATGCTAATGGTGGCTATTCCATGGACGACACAAGGTACCATGCCTTCTTGATACCGTAATTATTCACAGAACAATCACCAGGAATACACATTTAACGCGGCAAGATTACAAAACACAGAGGAATATCGATAAACTGTAGCATATGTAACGAAAAATGAATTAAATTTTAGGATTGCCCCGCCTATTTACGATAAATAAACAACACCAAACTATACGTATTGGAATAAAACAAATGTAGGTATAGATACCTATAATATCACCTGTCATCAAAGAGAACACATCGTAATGGCAAGAAATCGAAATTACAATACCAGGTATTGGTAAGCTTGATAACAATACCCGGTATTGGTAAGCTTGATTACAATATCCGGTATTGGTAAGCTTGAGTACAATACCCGGTATTGGTTAGCTTGATTACAATACCCGGTATTGGTAAGCTTGATTACAATACCCGGTATTGGTAAGCTTGATTACAATACCCGGTATTGGTAAGCTTGATTACAATATCCGGTATTGGTAAGCTTGATTACAATACTCGGTATTGGTAAGCTTGATTACAATACTCGGTATTGGTAAGCTTGATTACAATATCCGGTATTGGTAAGCTTGATTACAATACTCGGTATTGGTAAGCTTGATTACAATATCCGGTATTGGTAAGCTTGATTACAATGCCCGGTATTGGTAAGCTTGATTACAATACTCGGTATTGGTAAGCTTGATTACAATATCCGGTATTGGTAAGCTTGATTACAATGCCCGGTATTGGTAAGCTTGATTACAATACCCGGTATTGGTAAGCTTGATTACAATACCCGGTATTGGTAAGCTTGATTACAATACCCGGTATTGGTAAGCTTGATTACAATGCCCGGTATTGGTAAGCTTGATTACAATACCCGGTATTGGTAAGCTTGATTACAATATCCGGTATTGGTAAGCTTGATTACAATACTCGGTATTGGTAAGCTTGATTACAATACTCGGTATTGGTAAGCTTGATTACAATATCCGGTATTGGTAAGCTTGATTACAATACTCGGTATTGGTAAGCTTGATTACAATATCCGGTATTGGTAAGCTTGATTACAATGCCCGGTATTGGTAAGCTTGATTACAATACTCGGTATTGGTAAGCTTGATTACAATGCCCGGTATTGGTAAGCTTGATTACAATACCCGGTATTGGTAAGCTTGATTACAATACCCGGTATTGGTAAGCTTGATTACAATGCCCGGTATTGGTAAGCTTGATTACAATACTCGGTATTTGTAAGCTTGATTACAATACCCGGTATTGGTAAGCTTGATTACAATGCCCGGTATCGGTAAGCTTGATTACAATATCAGATATTGGTAAGCTTGATTACAATACCCGGTACTGGTAAGCTTGATTACAATATCAGGTATTGGTAAGCTTGATTACAATATCAGGTATTGGTAAGCTTGATTACAATATCAGGTATTGGTAAGCTTGATTACAATACCCGGTACTGGTAAGCTTGATTACAATACTTGGTATTCGTAAGCTTGATTACAATATCAGGTATTGGTAAGCTTGATTACAATACTCGGTATTGGTAAGCTTGATTACAATACCTGGTATTGGTAAGCTTGATTACAATACCCGGTATTGGTAAGCTTGATTACAATACTCGGTATTGGTAAGCTTGATTACAATATCAGGTATTGGTAAGCTTGATTACAATACCCGGTATTGGTAAGCTTGATTACAATATCAGGTATTGGTAAGCTTGATTACAATATCCGGTATTGGTAAGCTTGATTACAATACCCGGTATTGGTAAGCTTGATTACAATACCCGGTATTGGTAAGCTTGATTACAATACTCGGTATTGGTAAGCTTGATTACAATACTCGGTATTGGTAAGCTTGATTACAATATCAGGTATTGGTAAGCTTGATTACAATACTCGGTATTGGTAAGCTTGATTACAATATCAGGTATTGGTAAGCTTGATTACAATACCCGGTATTGGTAAGCTTGATTACAATATCAGGTATTGGTAAGCTTGATTACAATACTCGGTATTGGTAAGCTTGATTACAATACCCGGTATTGGTAAGCTTGATTACAATACCCGGTATTGGTAAGCTTGATTACAATACTCGGTATTGGTAAGCTTGATTACAATGCCCGGTATTGGTAAGCTTGAGTACAATACCCGGTATTGGTAAGCTTGATTACAATACCCGGTATTGGTAAGCTTGATTACAATACCCGGTATTGGTAAGCTCGATTGTACATTGTGCTTATATAAAAAAAAAAAAACGCCATCCTAATAATTACTCTGATCATGAATAATGGTTAGGCAAGGAAAACAAACACTCGAGATATACATGTACAGTTGTAAGGTATGATCACAAATCTGGGCTTATGGTTGTGTATTGTCTATATGATGATATGAAGATAACTTGGAAGTTGACTACATGCCATAGATAATGGTATATTGGAATGTAACCTGATGTCCAATTACAATGCGAGCTAGTCAGAACTAAAACAGGAAAAACAAAGCATGCATATTGATAAAAAATACACTAGTTTCTCTAAACCAATACTGTTAGCATAGCGGTAAAGTTTCTTTTGTCCGTATACTCACCATACGAACGGGTAGGTGTCATGGAAACATATTTTCTAACTAGTAAGTGCAATCGTTCGATATTCTAGAATGTGCTGAAGCTTACCCGAGGTTTCAGTTAAAAGTTCAAAATGAAAAGATTGCTCAGTGGAGTGAGAATGGAGTAACATGGCAGCACTATCGCCATAGCTGTGTGTATCAATATACTGTGCTTAGTACAACAATGTGCTGTGACGTCATTTTGCATAGACTGCCAGTGATTTCTAGCTATTTATATTCATTTAACTTATGGAAAGTTTCAGTAGAACCATTGAGTATACGTATCTCTCTAGATATGTCTTACATCTATACGACACTGCCGAAATAGTTCTGTATGTAACCGTCATTTGATTTCATATTCACCGAACGGTTTGAAGACAAATTGAGCAAGCATGTTGTTATTCTTCTCTTTAAACAAAATTTAAAAAATATCAAATGCAAAAGTTAACAAAAATCGATCAATATATATTAAAAGGTTCTTGCGCTACAAGAACAATGACGATACAGATTCTTTGTTAAAAAACAAACCTTAAAGGAATATCGCAATACAAATAAAAATGTATCAACTTGTAATATTATTTTTACATATACTTTTCATTTACATATACATCAATAATAAATTGGAAAAGCATTTTTTTGAATACGTGGTACAAAATGGAATCAGCAATGGAAGTAGCAACGCTCAACAATGACATTAAAACGAATAGGTGCGTATAAATACACTCGGAACAAGGTGCTTTGGCACAAATGGGCAACACATATCAAAATCAATTGTATTACTTTAAAAAACAAGAAAAAAGATTGACAGTAACGGAACGCTCAATAATGACCAGTACGGCCGCTATGGTGTAGATATCATTATTATATTACTAGAGTACTCTATCTGTCCTGTTACACCGATATATTACACAGTAACAACGGGATTGATTATTTATTGTGACTATTGGTGTTGATCAAATTTGCATTTTCAAAAAATCAGCTGTAAAAAAACTACAGTGGATGAGCTTTCACCCACAAATGTGTTCGTACTATATTTAATAGTGCGTGGATAAGCTGTTCCATCAAGATTTAAAGGTGTGTGGTTCAGCTGTTCCATTAATATTTAGTGTGTGGATCAGCTGTTCCATTAATATTAAAATGTGTGTTAATCAGCTGTTCCGTCAATATATAAAGGTGTGTGGATCAGCTGTCCCGTCAATATATAAAGGTGTGTGGATCAGCTGTCCCGTCAATATATAAAGGTGTGTGGATCAGCTGTCCCGTCAATATATAAAGGTGTGTGGATCAGCTGTCCCGTCAATATATAATAGTGTGTGGATCAGCTGTCCTGTCAATATATAAAGGTGTGTGGATCAGCTGTCCCGTCAATATATACTAGTGTGTGGATCAGCTGTCCCGTCTATATATAATAGTGTGTGGATTAGCTGTCCCGTCTATATATAAAGGTGTGTGGATTAGCTGTCCCGTTTATATATACTAGTGTGTGGATCAGCTGTCCCGTCTATATATACTAGTGTGTGGATCAGCTGCCCCGTCAATATATAAAGGTGTGTGGATCAGCTGTCCCGTCAATATATACTAGCGTGTGGATCAGCTGTCCCGTCAAGATTTAAAGGTGTGTGGATCAGCTGTCCCGTCAATATATAAAGGTGTGTGGATCAGCTGTCCTGTCAATATATAAAGGTGTGTGGATCAGCTGTCCCGTCAATATATACTAGTGCGTGGATCAGCTGTCCCGTCAATATATAAAGGTGTGTGGATCAGCTGTCCCGTCAATATATAAACTTGCGTGGATCAGCTGTCCCGTCTATATATACTAGTGTGTGGATCAGCTGTCCCGTCTATATATAAAGGTGTGTGGATTAGCTGTCCCGTCAATATATAAAGGTGTGTGGATCAGCTGTCCCGTCTATATATACTAGTGTGTGGATCAGCTGTCCCGTCTATATATAAAGGCGTGTGGATTAGCTGTCCCGTCTATATATACTAGTGTGTGGATTAGCTGTCTCGTCTATATATAAAGGTGTGTGGATCAGCTGTCCCGTCTAGATTTAAAGGTGTGTGGATCAGCTGTCCCGTCAAGATTTAAAGGTGTGTGGATCAGCTGTCCCGTCTATATATACTAGTGTGTGGATCAGCTGTCCCGTCAATATATACTAGTGTGTGGATCAGCTGTCCCGTCAAGATTTAAAGGTGTGTGGATCAGCTGTCCCGTCAATATATAAAGGTGTGTGGATCAGCTGTCCTGTCAATATATAAAGGTGTGTGGATCAGCTGTCCCGTCAATATATACTAGTGCGTGGATCAGCTGTCCCGTCAATATATAAAGGTGTGTGGATCAGCTGTCCCGTCTATATATACTAGTGTGTGGATCAGCTGTCCCGTCTATATATAATAGTGTGTGGATCAGCTGCCCCGTCAATATATAATAGTGTGTGGATCAGCTGTTCCGTCAATATATACTAGTGTGTGGATCAGCTGTTCCGTCAATATATACTAGTGTGTGGATCAGCTGTCCCGTCTATATATAATAGTGTGTGGATCAGCTGTTCCGTCTATATATAATAGTGTGTGGATCAGCTGTTCCGTCAATATATACTAGTGTGTGGATCAGCTGTTCCGTCAATATATACTAGTGTGTGGATCAGCTGTCCCGTCAATATATAATAGTGTGTGGATCAGCTGTCCCGTCTATATATAATAGTGTGTGGATCAGCTGTTCCGTCAATATATACTAGTGTGTGGATCAGCTGTTCCGTCAGTATATACTAGTGTGTGGATCAGCTGTCCTGTCAATATATACTAGTGTGTGGATCAGCTGTCCCGTCAATATATAATAGTGTGTGGATCAGCTGTCCCGTCAATATATAAAGGTGTGTGGATCAGCTGTTCCGTCAGTATATACTAGTGCGTGGATCAGCTGTCCCGTCAATATATACTAGTGTGTGGATCAGCTGTCCCGTCTATATATAATAGTGTGTGGATCAGCTGTCCCGTCAATATATAATAGTGTGTGGATCAGCTGTCCCGTCTATATATAATAGTGTGTGGATCAGCTGTCCCGTCAATATATAATAGTGTGTGGATCAGCTGTCCCGTCTATATATAATAGTGTGTGGATCAGCTGTTCCGTCTATATATACTAGTGTGTGGATCAGCTGTCCCGTCAATATATACTAGTGTGTGGATCAGCTGTCCCGTCAATATATAATAGTGTGTGGATCAGCTGTCCCGTCAATATATAAAGGTGTGTGGATCAGCTGTTCCGTCAGTATATACTAGTGTGTGGATCAGCTGTCCTGTCAATATATACTAGTGTGTGGATCAGCTGTCCCGTCAATATATAATAGTGTGTGGATCAGCTGTCCCGTCTATATATACTAGTGTGTGGATCAGCTGTCCCGTCAATATATAATAGTGTGTGGATCAGCTGTCCCGTCTATATATAATAGTGTGTGGATCAGCTGTTCCGTCTATATATACTAGTGTGTGGATCAGCTGTTCCGTCAGTATATACTAGTGTGTGGATCAGCTGTCCTGTCAATATATACTAGTGTGTGGATCAGCTGTTCCGTCTATATATACTAGTGTGTGGATCAGCTGTTCCGTCAGTATATACTAGTGTGTGGATCAGCTGTCCTGTCAATATATACTAGTGTGTGGATCAGCTGTCCCGTCAATATATACTAGTGTGTGGATCAGCTGTTCCGTCAGTATATACTAGTGTGTGGATCAGCTGTCCCGTCAATATATAAAGGTGTGTGGATCAGCTGTCCCGTCAATATATACTAGTGTGTGGATCAGCTGTCCCGTCAATATATACTAGTGTGTGGATCAGCTGTTCCGTAAATATATTTAATTGATCGTGTGATTTTGTAACTTACATAAATTGCTTTTTATATAGATATGCAGAAATTTTTTTTATTTAAAATGTCTCAAAATATTGTGTATGTTTAATTGTACGTTTTGTTTTATAAAAAGTTGCGAGATATCTTTCGTTTAATATAATGTACAAATTGTTAGGCGTTTTCAAAAATAATCACCGAAAAGATTCCTTTAGCAGGAAAAAGATATAACTTCGGCTTTCTTTAGATCACTGATATTTTACATTTCTTATCCAGACGGTTCCGTCTGCTTGGTCACTGGTGACCCTAGTGATATGGGAGTTACCTCCCCTCGTTCACCACTGATGTAGTCTCGTCTAATACACATCAACGAGACCACAGAGGTGACCCGGGTCGGATACCCGAATTCGCCCATCAAGTCAGACAAGATCCAAAACGATCCGGTGACCCAGAGGGAAAAGAAGAAACGGCCAGAGGAGAAATTCGGGGCAACATAGTAACACCATACCTAAAAGGGTATATCAGAGAATATTACGTAATGGGGTTGATTTTTTTGAACCATTTACTAGTGAAATGAACTATTGCACGGCTAAAATGACTATTGCACGGTCACGTGCGAACTATTAAACACCGCGTGACGTTTCCTACCATTTCAAGCGTCAAAGTCAGTCGGATGTCAATGCTGCCAGACAAAAGTCATGACGACCTCTACAGGAAAATTGAGATTTGGAGTCGCCAATGAATACGGATTGATATTGTTGTGGTTATTACTCGGATAATGGAATGTTTACCTTTTTGTTTTTTACATAGCTGAGTTCAAGCGATACATTATAACATTGATCTATTATTATTCAAAAACATTTTAGTAAAATAAACAATTTCAGTGATTCAAAGTGTGTTTTAGTGATTATGTAATAAAACAAGTATATCATGGGTATCTGTGCAATTCGGCCTTGTGCAATAGAACATCGGTCGATTACCAGTACCGAGGGTCAAATATTCTGGACTATTGCACAGACACCCATGATATATTTGTATACTATACAACGAATGTTCGAGACAAATCAGATATCTAACAGCATCAGACCACTCCATGCCATCAGGAATATTTTTGTACATTCTAAGGACAAAATATTTCTTTCCAATGACACATTTGATTGAGTGTAAAAATATTGGTGAAACTGAAACGGAAATTCGCAACATGCTTGAAGGAACATCATGAAATCTTTAGCGGAGTCGATTGGTAACAGCAGGAACGTTACTTGGCCAGAAAGGAAAACCTCAGAAAGATAAATTTAGAAGAGTGCCTTAACGGACCATGTCAACAAGGAGAATCATGTAATAACATGCCAAGATCTCGGACAGAGAGACCAACCAACGACCAGTGCGCTAAGCGAAGGAGGCCATACTGATACGCAAACAAGGGCCCATTATGAACAGAGACGAGGGGGCTTATCGACTCGGACAGGTTACGATACCTTGTTCAACACCTCTGTGGTGTAAGAAATGTAAATAGCCGTGATCTGAAGAAACACTGACGTTTTCTGTAAAATTTGCCTTTTCTTAACGTATAATTTGTTGTGTTTGACTCTATCTGTAAAATTTGTTTTAACTCTAACCGTATAATTTGTTGTTTTACTCTATCAATATAATTTGTAGTGTTTCACTTTATCCGTTAATTTTGTTGTGTTTCATATTATCCATATATTTTGTTGTGTTTGACTCTGTCCGTATATTTTGTTGTGTTTAACTATATCCGTATATTTTGTTGTGTTTGACTATATCCGTATATTTTGTTGTGTTTGACTATATCCATATAATTTGTTGTGTTTGACTCTGTCCGTATAATTTGTTGTGTTTGACTCTGTCCGTATGATTTGTTGTGTTTGACTATATCCGTATGAGTTGTTGTGTTTGACTATATCCGTTTAATTTTTTGTGTTTGACTATATCCGTATGATTTGTTGTGTTTGACTCTTGAAGAATTAACTTGAAACTATTTTTATGTTTTAGGGGTATAACACAAAAAAACCCTGACTGTACTCTAAATGAATCGCGAAGTTAATCCTTATAATTTAATCTATACCCTGCGAAAATTCACTTTATCGATGGACTCTTTTCTCTTACAAATTGATACGCTGCTGCATCAGCCAATCAAAAACGACGTTATAAACAGCGACGTCATTTTTACGTTATGGGCTGATAACATAATTTTTTAAACCAATGAAAAAGCTTGGTTCAAACACGATTAAATTATTTCTTTATCATTTGTTGTGTTTGACTATATCCTAATAATTTGTTGTGTTTGACTATATCCTAATAATTTGTTGTGTTTGACTATCTCCTAATAATTTGTTGTGTTTGACTATATCCTAATAATTTGTTGTGTTTGACTATATCCTAATAATTTGTTGTGTTTGACTATCTCCTAATAATTTATTGTGTTTGACTATCTCCTAATAATTTGTTGTGTTTGACTATCTCCTAATAATTTGTTGTGTTTGACTATATCCTAATAATTTGTTGTGTTTGACTATCTCCTAATAATTTATTGTGTTTGACTATCTCCTAATAATTTGTTGTGTTTGACTATATCCTAATAATTTGTTGTGTTTGACTATATCCTAATAATTTGTTGTGTTTGACTATCTCCTAATAATTTATTGTGTTTGATCTCCTAATAATTTGTTGTGTTTGACTATATCCGTATAATTTGTTGTGTTTGACTATCTCCTAATAATTTATTGTGTTTGACTATCTCCTAATAATTTGTTGTGTTTGACTATATCCGTATAATTTGTTGTGTTTGACTATATCCTAATAATTTGTTGTGTTTGACTATATCCTAATAATTTGTTGTGTTTGACTATATCCGTATAATTTGTTGTGTTTGACTATATCCTAATAATTTGTTGTGTTTGACTATATCCTAATAATTTGTTGTGTTTGGCTATCTCCTAATAATTTGTTGTGTTTGACTATATCCTAATAATTTGTTGTGTTTGACTATATCCTAATAATTTGTTGTGTTTGACTATATCCTAATAATTTGTTGTGTTTGACTATATCCTAATAATTTGTTGTGTTTGACTATATCCTAATAATTTGTTGTGTTTGACTATATCCTAATAATTTGTTGTGTTTGACTATATCCTAATAATTTGTTGTATTTGACTATATCCTAATAATTTGTTGTGTTTGACTATATCCTAATAATTTGTTGTGTTTGACTATATCCTAATAATTTGTTGTGTTTGACTATATCCGTATGATTTGTTGTGTTTGACTATATCCGTATAATTTGTTGTGTTTGACTATATCCTAATAATTTGTTGTGTTTGACTATATCCGTATAATTTGTTGTGTTTGACTATATCCTAATAATTTGTTGTGTTTGACTATATCCGTATGATTTGTTGTGTTTGACTATATCCATATAATTTGTTGTATTTGACTATATCCTAATAATTTGTTGTGTTTGACTATATCCGTATAATTTGTTGTGTTTGACTATCTCCTAATAATTTGTTGTGTTTGACTATATCCGTATGATTTGTTGTGTTTGACTATATCCTAATAATTTGTTGTGTTTGACTATATCCATATAATTTGTTGTATTTGACTATATCCGTATAATTTGTTGTGTTTGACTATATCCTAATAATTTGTTGTGTTTGACTCTGTCCGTATAATTTGTTGTGTTTGACTATATCCTAATAATTTGTTGTGTTTGACTATATCCTAATAATTTGTTGTATTTGACTATATCCGTATAATTTGTTGTATTTGACTATATCCTTATAATTTGTTGTGTTTGACTATATCCTTATAATTTGTTGTGTTTGACTATCTCCTTATAATTTGTTGTGTTTGACTATATCCTTATAATTTGTTGTGTTTGACTATATCCTTATAATTTGTTGTATTTGACTATATCCTAATAATTTGTTGTGTTTGACTATATCCTAATAATTTGTTGTGTTTGACTATATCCTAATAATTTGTTGTGTTTGACTATATCCATATAATTTGTTGTATTTGACTATATCCTAATAATTTGTTGTGTTTGACTATATCCTAATAATTTGTTGTGTTTGACTCTGTCCGTATAATTTGTTGTGTTTGACTATATCCGTATAATTTGTTGTGTTTGACTATCTCCTAATAATTTGTTGTATTTGACTATATCCGTATAATTTGTTGTGTTTGACTATATCCTAATAATTTGTTGTGTTTGACTATATCCTAATAATTTGTTGTGTTTGACTATATCCATATAATTTGTTGTATTTGACTATATCCTAATAATTTGTTGTGTTTGACTATATCCTAATAATTTGTTGTGTTTGACTCTGTCCGTATAATTTGTTGTGTTTGACTATTTCCTAATAATTTGTTGTGTTTAACTCTATCCGTATGATTTGTTGTGTTTAACTCTATCCGTATGATTTGTTGTGTTTAACTCTATCCGTATGATTTGTTGTGTTTAACTATACCCGTATAATTTGTTGTGTTTGACTATTTCCTAATAATTTGTTGTGTTTGACTATATCCGTATAATTTGTTGTGTTTGACTATATCCATATAATTTGTTGTGTTTGACTATATCCTAATAATTTGTTGTGTTTAACTATATCCTAATAATTTGTTGTGTTTGACTCTGTCCGTATAATTTGTTGTGTTTGACTATATCCTAATAATTTGTTGTGTTTGACTATATCCGTATAATTTGTTGTGTTTAACTATATCCTAATAATTTGTTGTGTTTGACTATATCCGTATAATTTGTTGTGTTTGACTATATCCGTATAATTTGTTGTGTTTGACTATATCCGTATAATTTGTTGTGTTTAACTATATCCTAATAATTTGTTGTGTTTGACTATATCCGTATAATTTGTTGTGTTTGACTATATCCTAATAATTTGTTGTGTTTGACTATATCCTAATAATTTGTTGTGTTTGACTCTGTCCGTATAATTTGTTGTGTTTGACTATATCCGTATAATTTGTTGTGTTTGACTATATCCTAATAATTTGTTGTGTTTGACTATATCCTAATAATTTGTTGTGTTTGACTATATCCTAATAATTTGTTGTGTTTGACTATATCCTAATAATTTGTTGTGTTTGACTATATCCTAATAATTTGTTGTGTTTGACTATATCCGTATAATTTGTTGTGTTTGACTATATCCGTATAATTTGTTGTGTTTGACTATATCCGTATAATTTGTTGTGTTTGACTATATCCGTATATTGTGTTGTGTTTGACTATATCCGTATATTGTGTTGTGTTTGACTATATCCGTATATTGTGTTGTGTTTGACTATATCCGTATAATTTGTTGTGTTTGACTATATCCTAATAATTTGTTGTGTTTGACTATATCCATATAATTTGTTGTGTTTGACTATATCCTAATAATTTGTTGTGTTTGACTATATCCATATAATTTGTTGTGTTTGACTATATCCTAATAATTTGTTGTGTTTGACTATATCCGTATAATTTGTTGTGTTTGACTATATCCGTATAATTTGTTGTGTTTGACTATATCCGTATATTGTGTTGTGTTTGACTATATCCGTATATTGTGTTGTGTTTGACTATATCCGTATATTGTGTTGTGTTTGACTATATCCGTATATTGTGTTGTGTTTGACTATATCCGTATAATTTGTTGTGTTTGACTATATCCTAATAATTTGTTGTGTTTGACTATATCCATATAATTTGTTGTGTTTGACTATATCCTAATAATTTGTTGTGTTTGACTCTGTCCGTATAATTTGTTGTGTTTGACTATATCCTAATAATTTGTTGTGTTTGACTATCTCCTAATAATTTGTTGTGTTTGACTATATCCGTATAATTTGTTGTGTTTGACTATATCCTAATAATTTGTTGTGTTTGACTATATCCTAATAATTTGTTGTGTTTGACTATATCCTAATAATTTGTTGTGTTTGACTATATCCTAATAATTTGTTGTGTTTGACTATATCCGTATAATTTGTTGTGTTTGACTATATCCTAATAATTTGTTGTGTTTGACTATATCCATATAATTTGTTGTGTTTGACTATATCCTAATAATTTGTTGTGTTTGACTCTGTCCGTATAATTTGTTGTGTTTGACTATATCCTAATAATTTGTTGTGTTTGACTATATCCGTATAATTTGTTGTGTTTGACTATATCCTAATAATTTGTTGTGTTTGACTATATCCTAATAATTTGTTGTGTTTGACTATCTCCTAATAATTTGTTGTGTTTGACTATAACCGTATAATTTGTTGTGTTTGACTATCTCCTAATAATTTGTTGTGTTGTGGACTCCTTCCGCATACATGTTTGTGTTTGACTAATATAATAGTATAATGTGAACTAGGCTAAGTGTTGTTGTGTATGTACGTATGATGATAAGGACCATCAGCTGTTGTGTTGTATAATGTGTACTAGGGTAAGTGTGGTTGTGTATGTACGTATAATTATAAGGACCATCAGCTGGTGTGTTGTATAATGTGTACTAGGGTATGTGTGGTTGTGTATGTACGTATAATGATAAGGACCATCAGCTGTTGTGTTGTATAATGTGTACTAGGGTAAATGTGGTTGTGTATGTACGTATAATGATAAGGACCATCAGCTGTTGTGTTGTATAATGTGTACTAGGGTATGTGTGGTTGTGTATGTACGTATAATGATAAGGACCATCAGCTGTTGTGTTGTATAATGTGTACTAGGGTAAGTGTGGTTGTGTATGTACGTATAATGATAAGGACCATCAGCTGTTGTGTTGTATAATGTGTACTAGGGTATGTGTGGTTGTGTATGTACGTATAATGATAAGGACCATCAGCTGTTGTGTTGTATAATGTGTACTAGGGTAAGTGTGGTTGTGTATGTACGTATAATGATAAGGACCATCAGCTGGTGTGTTGTATAATGTGTACTAGGGTATGTGTGGTTGTGTATGTACGTATAATGATAAGGACCATCAGCTGTTGTGTTGTATAATGTGTACTAGGGTATGTGTGGTTGTGTATGTACGTATAATGATAAGGATCATCAGCTGTTGTGTTGTATAATGTGTACTAGGGTAAGTGTGGTTGTGTATGTACGTATAATGATAAGGACCGTCAGCTGTTGTGTTGTATAATGTGTACTAGGGTATGTGTGGTTGTGTATGTACGTATAATGATAAGGACCATCAGCTGTTGTGTTGTATAATGTGTACTAGGGTATGTGTGGTTGTGTATGTACGTATAATGATAAGGACCATCAGCTGGTGTGTTGTATAATGTGTACTAGGGTAAGTGTGGTTGTGTATGTACGTATAATGATAAGGACCATCAGCTGTTGTGTTGTATAATGTGTACTAGGGTAAGTGTGGTTGTGTATGTACGTATAATGATAAGGACCATCAGCTGGTGTGTTGTATAATGTGTACTAGGGTATGTGTGGTTGTGTATGTACGTATAATGATAAGGACCATCAGCTGTTGTGTTGTATAAACGTATCATAATGTTAAGAACCATCAGCTGTAGTGTATAATGTGTACTAGCATAAGTGTGGTTGTGTATATACGTATAATAATGATAAGGACCGTCAGCTGTAGTATAGTGTATAATGTGTCCTAGGGTAAGTGTGGATGTGTATGTACGTATATTAATGATCAGGACCATCAGCTGTGGTGGTGTTTAATGTGTACTGGGGTAAGTGTGGTTGTGTATGTATAATGATAAGGACCATCAGCTGTTGTGTTGTATGATGTGTACTAGGGTATGTGTGGTTGTGTATGTACGTATATTAATGATCAGGACCATCAGCTGTTGTGTTGTATAATGTGTTCTAGGGTATGTGTGGTTGTGTATGTACGTATATTAATGATCAGGACCATCAGCTTTGGTGGTGTATAAACGTATCATCATGTTAAGAACCATCAGCTGTAGTGTATAATGTGTACTAGCATAAGTGTGGTTGTGTATATACGTATAATCATGATAAGGACCATCAGCTTTAGTGTATAATGTGTTTTAGGGTAAGTGTGGTTGTGTATGTATAATGATAAGGACCATCAGCTGTATACATACGTTTGTTTGTGTTTGGTTAAGAAGGAAAGTGTAATTGTATGTGAGTACGTGTATTCATGATAAGAACCGTTCATTGTTTTGTTTATTTACATGTGTATACTTTTAAGTATGAACAAGAACCACCGATGATTGTACGGTTATGAAAATGTTGAAGTAAGTTGAGGTCAAATATCGAAACAAAAAAACATCAATTCGCGCGACAGGCTGAAAATTCATGACAGCTTCTCAACTTAAATCTATTAAAAGTTTTCGAAGAAAAGTTTCGGTAAATTGTTTTCCATGAAAATGTTTCCCCCTTTTTTGTACTCTTAAATGAAGTTTCTACCACTTCAACAATGTGCTTTTTATAGAAAATATGTCTTTGAAATACTTTTGTATATCAAGCAAAATCCATGAAGTTAGGCCATGAGACGTGAATTAAGAGTCAACTGGATATGTTTGAAAATACACAGTTTTCAAATGCTCCCTATGTCGAGTCTCACATCGCCCAACAAAGCTCGCTGTCATACAATTTCGTTTAAAAGAAAGTGACATTGAACAGGTGTTACAATATGGTTTCCTCTAAGTAGGTGACGCCGTCGTCAGAACGAGCCTTTTCATTGTATGTCCTATGTAGGTCAAAATCAGAGTTCCTAATTACGATATCCTTAAAGGATGAGGTCTCTTTAATTGTTTTGAAATACTTATACTTTGGTGATTCATTCCCGGAGAACTTTTTGATTGACGCATGACCATTCATGTATGTTTCAATGTAGGAATCATTGGAGGGCTTTCTGTCGTTGCCAATAACTGTGATAGTCCCGTACCCATCCTCGTCCGAATTCGTGAGCAAGGAATCCTCCCGGAAAGGATTATTTACGCAAGTGCTCCGAGATGTTCTATATTTATCGCGCTCCTCCTCTTTTGAACCACGTGATCGCACGTGCGTGTAAAAGAGCGTGAAGTTGTTCGATATAACAGGAATGGTGAGCGCTATCATCAACACACCGCTAACGGCACAAGCGGCCCCTACAACGTAACCGATTGGCTTGCTTGGGACAACATCACCATACCCAACCGTAGTCATGGTAATGAGGGCCCACCAAAATCCCATTGGAATTGTGTTGAACGTATCACTAGGGCGAACAGCGTCTTTTCGTTCTGCATAGTAAATCATGGAGGCAAACACAAGCATGCCGATGATGAGGAATATAGCTAGCATGAGCAACTCTTGAACACTGGCTTTGAGAGCATAAACCAATATCTTCAATGCTTGGTAATGTTTCACGAGGTGAAAGATTCGGAACATTCGAACAATTCGTAAAACAAACATGATTTCAATCATCAAACGTTCGTTAACATAACAAAACTGTAAATGGTCAGTGTTGAACACTAATTGCATATACAAGGGAACCAACGCCAGTAGGTCTATTATGTTCATCATAGACTTAACAAACCGAATTTTATCTGGTGCGAATACAAATCTCACTGCCAATTCTATTGTGAAGTACGCAGTGCATATAATGTCGAGTATATTGAGAGCCTCGTTTTGTGTCATAACTTGTACTCCCTGAGAACCATCGTCGCACGTGGAGGTCGTATTGTCGGTGCGCGTGATGTTCCTCATTGGCCTGAGAATAGGAAGCGACTCCAAACAGAATCCGAGGATGGACACAATCACAAAGAGAAGAGAAACCACGCCATATATCTACAACGGAAAACGGAAATGAAACTTGAGCAATTTCAACTTTGCTAATTATAATACCCAATCGCATGTAAGAAGCCAATTATTCGATTTCTAAAATCTATATGATTTTCATGCTTTCGAATATATCTTATGCTTTATACAATAAGAAATGTCAATAGCTCACCATGGCAATTCTCGACGTCCTAGGGTGTTCGAGAATGAGCCAAATTTTCATCTGAAATCGCTTCCATCCTTCAAATTCGTCAATGTTGACATAAAATCGTTCCTTCTCTAGACTGCGGTTGAAGGAGTCGAGAATAGCTTTGTTCTCGATGTATGAGCGGTAGTGTCGCCAGCAGCAGGATTTGATGCAGTACTGGTTGACCTGCCAGTAGTCGAGTTCTCGCTTCACCACGGCCCCACATACTTCTAACGGAACGTGGAGTTCTCCTATATCAACAAAACACACTGTTGTATAAATTGCCTCTATAAGAGTTAAGTCCCTTTGTTAGGTGATATTTATATCTTTTCCGCCATTAATTTATGCGTCTCAAACTGATAGTTTGAATTAACGCATGTTTATAAGAAAATATAAGTATACTATATACGTCTCACAAACAATTGGCGTGGCAATTACTAGGAATTTAATCATTTCTCAAGCATAAAATCCTGTTGATTAGATTAATAAACAAGGTTATAATGACATGTATAATTACAAATATATTATCACGTGACATTAATAATTTGCAATCAAATTTCATTCATTGAAGATTGAAAATTAAAAACTTGGTAAAAAATTTGCAAAGGGTTTTTTCAAATATTTCAAGGTACTCTTTACAAGTAATTAAAACATTATATTCAGTTTTCTTAAACACGAAATCTACATTGTGTTGATAATACAATATGCATGCAAAATGAGGTATTTAATAAATTAATTTTAATATCTGGCAGATCTGGCCATTCCGCCTAATGCGATCGATATCATCAAAACCTACGGAGAGAATATATATGATCAACTTATTTCGAAGCTGTACAATGTGGAAAAAAGCAATGTTAACCAAAGTTCGGCAAAACTCACACAAAATTAGGCATGCGTATAGATGTATCATGGCTACGAGCGATACGGGGGACAAATTAATACACGCCATACATAAACTCGAAACTCTGGAGTATTCAAATGAAAAGGATTCACTTCATAAGGATGGTATTACAGAAAAGCTGATGGCGGATAAACTCAATAACATCTCATTAAAATGTTGCTGGGACATTACTGACTAAGTCACTAGTTCGTATGTTAGAAAATATTGGATAATTAAAAAAAAAACCCACTAATTTTCGTTTTTAAAATAATCTAAGAAATTTTTACTTATGTACAACTTTGAACTGAAAAGGTATGATTATCAAGTGACCAATGAACTGCAATTCATTAACCAATGGACTGCTAAATATTGTCTGAATAATGAACTGTTGCATGGATTTATTGACCAATGAATTACAATTGACTAGCCTAAGAACTTCTAACTACTTACCAACGAACTGCTAAACAATTTCTGATAAATTAAATACTACATTAATTTGCTAACCAATAAACAACTATTTACTCAAAACTGAATTTTCATTTATTGACCAATGAACGATAATCATTTACCGATGAACTACTATTTAGTGACCAAGTTAACTACAACAACTCTTCTAATCCCCTAACCAATGAACGGCAACATGAACATTGTAGTTATATATCAATGAACTGCTATATCATTACAATTCATTCGTTACTGACCAGTGTGAGTCATTATTAACGTTATCGACATTGACCAATATAAACAATAGTACATAGGATGATTCTGTCACCTTATCTAACCGTAACTAAAATAATGAAGATATTATGAAATGAATACATTTGAATATATCATGCGGCTTTAGGATTAAATAATATCCATAAACTCTGAAATAGAACGAAAATATTGTGTTGAAAGAGGATAAAATGTGTGCAAATTTGCATTAAGTGAAAACGAATATATGGAGCACTTGAAAACTAATAATTCTGTTAAGTCAGTTGCAATTATTTGAATTTATTAAATTGCAATTGTATTAACATATAGAACTGTAAGTTTAGCTTTTTCACGAAATATAGCTATTTTTAGAGATGCCCGTATTTTGTATTATATTATCACGTGCGTGGTACACGTGAAAGACACGTCCCCACGCCGTACCAACGTCCAATCGTGTTCACAAATCAAAGCCGTGCGATAGTGTATTGGTGATTTCCGGTATATGCTGTCGTGCGTTTAAATGTTGATAAAAAATGTTGAGGATAAGTCAAAGGCTGAATTTTAAATGTTGCTCAAATCAAAGTTAAAGAACTTAAAATAACTTCAAAAGAATGTGCAAGCTTGTTTTAAGAAAAGTTGAGTAAACAAATTACTTCCCCTCGACAGTGCTGGTCAGCTAGCCCCTGGTGACCTAGCGAACAAAGCCTGTCCTGAAATCGCCCGAAATGTTCGTTCTGACGCCAAGATGCTTGTTCTAGGATCACCTGATCACGTGACAATCAGTCACCGAGGTGATGGAATAGAAACACGTGATTATCTTCCATTCGAAACGTTCGTGTTGAATGATATTGACAGAAAATTATATCATCACATCCAGGTCTTTTGTTTGATTAATTTTCCATATTACATATATCTATTAGTTTTTTTTTCAAATTTAAAATGATAATTCAAATCAATTACTATAAGTTTCATTATGTCCGAACTCAATATTTATAAACAGACCCAGGGGCTGTGTAACTACCTATTCAAACAAATCACTATTTACTTGTTTTTGCGACATCGATACATCCATACAAAAGAGAAATAAATGAAAACCCAATGTTTTATTGACCATATTGACCAAGTTACACTGGTAATCACCCAGAGTGAACAGCCGTAATGGCGGCATCAGGTTTTACAGTAATCGGCCAAGCATGATAGCTTCGCTCTGGAGGATTCGCAGCACAACGCATTAACCTTAAATCGCAACAGAATCATGTTACATAGAGACAATATCGTCTAATATTATCGTTTTTTTTATAATTAACGGCGCGATTAGCGGACGCTGCACAATACACCAGAGTACCAGTTCAGCTCATTGCTAGATATATTGGTCATACAGTACAGCTGTGTCGTATAGGGTTTGGAACATGTATGTGTCTCATTGCACCATGTAAAAGGTAAACAGAACAACAGCAAAACGGGGTCATAACCCTAATTTACATTAATTATATAATCTTTCGCTCTCCCAATGGCATCCGTCTGCACGATATTTCATTCTTTTTCTTTCATTCCCTCATTCATTCGTTCGTACAAACGTACGCTCATTCATGCAATCATTCATTTTCTTTTTGAATTAACCTTCGGTTCCTTCTGTTTGCATTCCCATTATAACAATTGCCCATGTGTTTGGTGTTGTTTTTGCGTACTTCCAGATATCGGATATATATATACGTCACCCATTTAGAGGTTTAAAACAATGTTGTTGTTTACAGAATGTTTGGTAATATATACAATCTACAGTGACATTCACTCGACAACCTGTATTGGCTATGCTTGAACTCGTACCAATTTATTTGATGTCAACAACACTACATGTGGGCGGAGCTATGCAAATGATTCGTCTCGAGACGCAAACCTGGGTGGATAGGATATAACCATGGTTTAATGTTAAGCCGCTCTCACGTTTATAAACTTGAAACGAAGCATATATCACATATAAACAATTTACACAATAACGTTGTATTATGTTTAGTTAATGAGCACGAGATAAATTGCGTAAAGGTGAAGCATTTATAAATTTATCAACTCGATAACCATTGTTTTCATAACTTTACTATGTCCATTTTTGGAGCATCAATAAACAAAATACTGTTCACAGAAAATATTGTTTATATAAGACATGTTGTGTCATCAATAATATATATTGTCGCTCTACCCAAGACTCGAACCCATGACTTCCGGTTCCGGTTGCTATACTGTCGCTCTTACCAAGACTCGAACCCGTGACTTCCGGTTGCTATACTGTCCCTCTATTGTAGTGATCATTCCGGTTATAAAAGTTTTCTATGACACTTTTATGCAGTTATGATTAGAAAATAGACATGGATCGCGCGATAGCCCGTTATTATTTTGACGTCATGTGATCAGTGTAATCCAATCAAACGTATTTTTTTTTGTAAATGATAACAGATAATGAAAGTACAAGACCAAACGCAATTTGCCAGACAATCAGCACTACTTGATTACCCACATCGGTACCAGACAATCACCATTATCTGAGTGAATGAAGGAAGCACTTCTGTTGTTAAGTGTATATCATTGCAGTGTTATAGATTTATAATCCAGCAGCTCCCTTCACTGTAAATATACCATCGACCCCATGTTCTTCTTACCACGTCGTACACGGTTAGAAGTACAAACCCTAGGTGTACTGTAGTCGGGGAGATAATGAGAAGTACAGAAAGTCGCGCTGGTCAGCGACGTGGTTAAAGGTATAGCAAGTCAAGTTATTAATATCATCGTGGTCAGCGACGTGGTTAAAGGTATAGCAAGTCAAGTTATTAATATCATCGTGGTCAGCGACGTGGTTAAAGGTATAGCAAGTCAAGTTATTAATGTCATCGTGGTCAGCGACGTGGTTAAAGGTATAGCAAGTCAAGTTACTAATATCATCGTGGTCAGCGACGTGGTTAAAGGTATAGCAAGTCAAGTTATTAATATCATCGTGGTCAGCGACGTGGTTAAAGGTATAGCAAGTCAAGTTATTAACGTCATCGTGGTCAGCGACGTGGTTAAAGGTATAGCAAGTCAAGTTATTAATATCATCGTGGTCAGCGACGTGGTTAAAGGTATAGCAAGTCAAGTTATTAATATCATCGTGGTCAGCGACGTGGTTAAAGGTATAGCAAGTCAAGTTATTAATGTCATCGTGGTCAGCGACGTGGTTTAAACTATCTACAATAAAGTTAGTTTTTTTTGCATCAAACGATTGCCCGGTTATGATTATGAATCGTGATGACGTTTGTCAATATCTCGTCTCCATGGAAACAAGTAGGATTACCAGTACTGCTCAGCCACAGACGGGGATGATACAGCTAGAAGCTCTGTCTGCTGGTATCACTGTATTATTTGACAACATTGTCAATTAAAACGACTCGCTTGACCTATACGACCTGTCCATGCTTAATGGACCGCACCAATTCAGATTTGGTATCTGTTTCGGAACTGATAACTTCGGTCTTTGTTTGACAAAGGAAGTCCCCGACCACACTCAGAAGGATTGTTAGTCAGCTCTCCAGTTGATGGTTGATGGTATGATGAATTCCTTTTACCTCTGACCATTACAGATCGAAGATAACTCAAATGTTACTTTATCAAACAGTTGTCTTCTTTCCATATAATAGTTTCAGTACGCCTTGTTCTCGTGGATGATTACGACCATCTCATGTTGTTGCCTTGTAGTAGTGTCGTCTTCTCGTGAATTGCCATTTAGTAAATACCGCGACAAAATGGCTTATCGACAAAAAAAAACAAAACAAAAACGACACGGCAATACGGCAGCACCACATTGCGACAGCACCACAATACGACCACGCCATACCACAATACACAGGCAAAATGTCTTTAGGTTTATTTGACATGAAAAATCTTGACTTGAAATTGACCTGAAAATTACCTGAAATTCAGGTCAATTTCACATGAAAATTTTCAGGTCAATTTCAGGTCAATGTTAGGTCGTTTTGACCTGAAAAAATCTTCATGTGAATTTAACCCCACTACGACCACACCATATTACGGCAGCGCCACATTACGATTACACACCACACTACGACCACACACCACAATAGGAACACACACCACAATAGGAACACACACCACAACACGACCACACACCACACACACTAGGACCACACACCACACTACGACCACACACCACACTACGACCACACACAACAATACGACCACACACCACACTACGACCACACACCACACTACGACCACACACCACAACACGACCACACACCACACTACGACCACACCACACTACGACCACACACCACACTACGACCACACACAACACTACGACCACACACCACACTACGACCACACACCTCACTACGACCACATTACCACAACACCACATTACGACAGCAACACATTACGACAGCAACACATTACGACAAGACAACACGACGACACGAGAACCGGAATATTGTAATTGTAGAAGGAATTGACTGTGGTTCGTTTAAATGTCTTGTGTAAATTCGTACCGACATGGTAACATTTTGGTTTTCCCGTTTTTGTTAATTTTACATATGCGTGAGAGCATGTTTGGCAATGATTTTATATAGTTCGACCTTACTTCCAATGTCCTAAATTGGTAACATTTTTGACTTATTAATTCCCTAAATAGATATCTCGTCACTGCGCATTTCCAATGAGCAGCACACAATAGAATCCATTTTGATAGATAGGTGACGAACAAATTAACTGTCTAGGTGAAAAATTTACCCAGTAAACCAAAGAGCTACTGTAGACACTTCAGGCAAGGTGAGGATTGGTTGTTAATATGTTTGGATGGTTAACACGGCCTTGAGTGTAAAGCGTACTTGTTTTTGTGTAAACGTTCACAACATAAACGTGTGACTGTCACCACAAGCGGTCACGTGGCTGGCAGACATTGCCTTTCTTGTCACATTTTAATGATAACCTGGACACGTTGTGTATGATTGTCCCTAGATTGTCCCTACGTATAGACGCTAACGTGATAATTAAAAGTAACATTTGGTTTGCAGTGCTGGTAATACTGTATAAAACATTATCTTGTTGTTGACGTCGGTGTTTCTCCTCGCAAGCGAACGTCGACCTCCGACAGTGAAACAAATTCGTAAGGGCGTAGTCATATAACCACAAACAAACAAATAAACTTTTCTCACTAAGTCTATTGTGGAAATTCTGCAGCATTTGGGAATTCTGGTGTGATTCGTCAGTGAATCTTTAAATACTTCAGACGAAATCGTCATTGCTAGTAATATATTCTTTTCAATTTCTGAGATTTTGCAAAGCTATGCAAATGAACATGCAATATTTGTCTTTTTAATGTTTGTTGCGATTCTTCAACCCCCTTTATGATATAACAGTTCACGTTTTATTTTTAAATGAAGGGCGCATAGATTTACATGTATATGGAAAACATGAACAGCTTCAAAACATTTGGAAACATCATCAAAAACGTGTTTTATTCGGCTAAAAAAAAATGTTGATTTCGAAATTCCAGTTTGTCGGCTGAACAAGCACTACATATTCCTCAACAAGACGAGGATCGGCTATCTCCTTCAAAAGGAAACCGACTATACCTAACAGTTATACTCCTGTTAAAGATCTCGTTAATGGATAAACTACTGACGGTTATTGGACGCGTCCAGTAGTTTTAAGGTATTATAGAATCACTTCGAATTTCGACGCCTTAGAAATACATCTACCATGAATAATTGATCACTGCCTGATTTTATGTAGCGGTTTGTCCTTTTAGTCCCGCTTCTGTGGCGACACATTCGTTCCACTTTGCACTTGTTGCCGCACACCATTAGTGAGAGTAATCTATATCACCAGAGAGGTCCGAATCTATTCCGTCGATGTCTGTATTCTCAGACATACTATATTGACCGCTGGTATTGGAAGACACTTAGAGATTGCACATTTGTATGTTTGTTTGTGTTTCATCGTGCTAGTCTGGAGTAGAAGTCTTTATCTTCAGTGTAATTAATCATGATTTGCTAGCAATCTGGTCATCCGTCGAATATCGATCTCGTCGAATATGAATGCCGTAGCCCGACGCGGAACCATCGCGATGGTAAATGTCTCTCTATATATATTGACCTTATACATGTATCTGCCTCAAATATTATTTAGTCGATGTAACTGTTTCCTGGGCCAACAATTAAGGCCTTATCATAAACTGATACTCGACAACTCTTTGTATTAAAAAAAAATCTTTTCGATAGTACAAGTTACTAAAACTCCATAGAAAAATTCTAGAGTACACAGACAATTAAAATGTTTGTATGACACAAGTGTCGCTTCAAACATAGAAATAACGAGGGTGATGCTATTATGATCAAAGTAAATGTACCAACAATTGAACCCCATTTTGGTTTATTTACAACCGACCGGGTGTATAATTGGGAAAATGTATACAATGCATTCAACTTTTTCAATGAACGTGCCCCCCGCTTGTGAATTAAACACACACCAGAAAGGATGGACGGCTGGTGCAGTGGATAGCGCACTTGCCTTTCACACAAACGGCCGGGGTTCAATTCCCCGACCGGACGTGAAAAGATATTGGGGTCACCTGCCCGACCACATGGGTTTTCTCCGGGTAATCCTGTTTCCTCTCACAATAAGACCCCTCACGCGCTAAAATCCGGGCCAACAAGAGTGATTAATGTAAATGGGATAACTTGTTTCATAACTGATGTATATTATACACACCAGAATTTCGTTTCACAGCTGATAAATGTATTATTTCAGAACCTACAATTCCAGTCTATTTCGCGTTCCTACTTTTACCGGAACTTCACGAAAGCTCTGATAAGACAAACACATTATGTACACGTAGAGCAGTATTTGCCTGTGTTCCCTTGATGGAATTAGGTGGTAAACTAAAACACAAAACTATGCGTCGCACCATACCTACAACCTATGTGGACCTGGTGAGGGTCGCATCATACCTACAACCTATGTGGACCTGGCGAGGGTCGCATCATACCTACAACCTGTGTGGACCTGGTGAGGGTCGCATCATACCTACAACCTGTGTGGACCTGGCGAGGGTCGCACCATACCTACAACCTGTGTGGACCTGGCGAGCGTCGCACCATACCTGCAACCTGTGTGGACCTGGCGAGGGTCGCATCATACCTGCAACCTGTGTGGACCTGGCGAGCGTCGCATCATACCTACAACCTGTGTAGACCTGGTGAGGGTCGCACCATACCTACAACCTGTGTTGACCTGGCGAGCGTCGCACCATACCTGCAACCTGAGTAGACCTGGCGAGCGTCGCATCATACCTACAACCTATGTGGACCTGGCGAGGGTCGCATCATACCTACAACCTATGTGGACCTGGCGAGCGTCGCACCATACCTGCAACCTGTGTGGACCTGGTGAGGGTCGCATCATACCTACAACCTGTGTTGACTTGGCGCGGGTCGCACCATACCTACAACCTGTGTGGACCTGGCGAGCGTCGCACCATACCTGCAACCTGTGTGGACCTGGCGAGGGTCGCATCATACCTGCAACCTGTGTGGACCTGGCGAGGATCGCACCTTACCTACAACCTGTGTGGACCTGGTGAGGGTCGCATCATACCTACAACCTATGTGGACCTGGTGAGGGTCGCACCTTACCTACAACCTGTGTTGACCTGGTGAGCGTCGCATCATACCTACAACCTATGTGGACCTGGCGAGGGTCGCATCATACCTACAACCTATGTGGACCTGGTGAGGGTCGCATCATACCTACAACCTATGTGGACCTGGTGAGGGTCGCATCATACCTACAACCTATGTGGACCTGGTGAGGGTCGCATCATACCTACAACCTATGTGGACCTGGTGAGGGTCGCATCATACCTACAACCTATGTGGACCTGGTGAGGGTCGCATCATACCTACAACCTGTGTGGACCTGGTGAGCATCGCACCACTTCGCATCATTAACTGCTGTGGTGTCGGCTTGTATGACACATAGACACGCGAGGCATTCCGAATGTAACGGATTGTTCTACAAACCTCGCTGAATATACACCGTTGCACAAAATTAGATCGATTGCATACTAGCATTTTTTCCTTTTTCTAATGCAATCAAAACCATAAGTGGAATAAACTTTAGTTACAGTGTATCCATGCTTTAAGGCAGTGTCACGTTTCAATTATCCCAGATGTAGATTTAGACATTATAACGAAACCATCTGTAGCTGAATCAGTATCATCAGCAACAAAGGAGTAAACAATGGGGGTAATGAAGCGGAACGCATCGTGGTGTTAAAACAAATCCTTAAAAGGACTATTGTCGTACAAATCAATCTTTAAAAAATATCACAAAAAAACGTAATTTTATGAAAACATGCCACAAATCTTGAACTTTCTCTAAAAATCACTAATTCAAAGTGTCAGCCAGCATATTTAATGAATACGAGGAACTAGTAATGTGAAATGTTCAACAGTTAGCTCGAAAGCGGAGAACTTCCAGTTCGCTGGAAGAAGGGGATACAACGGCAGTTCATAAAAAAAGGACAAGACAATAACAAAGCCCGGTAAGTTTCAGTGTTGTTTGGAAAATCATAGAAAACATATATAAAGAAGAAGATAATGGATCGCTGAGATAAAACCAATCGGTGAAATAAGCAATTGTTAATAACTTATAAATCGCTATTGTCTTCTGTGTGCAATTGGAATACAAAGATTTATAAAGCATAGTATTGTAATTATTTTGTAGAATCGCGCCATGAATTCCCCGCAGGGTTGACACACTAGAACTAAAGGTCACACGCAGTGCCGTGTTTAACACTCAACAGGACTGCTTCTACACGCCAAGGCACCAGTTTTCTCGACATCTTCAATTTCTCACTTTCGTAAACTCGAGGGAAATCTGAAGTTTAGATGAATTTTATTTTTGTTTTTCGTTTTATATTGTTATTCTATGTCTTAGGTTGGTTTGCATTCAGGGATATTTCTCGGGGAAGATCTTGTAGGTATTGCGTAATGTGATCGAATGCCATGAATTTATGCACTGTACTTTGACAGGCGGTCTTACAACATAAGTGATAAGTTTGTCGGGGAGATAGGATAACCCTTGACATTTCCCCCAGTCTTGGACTAACTACTCCCGAGAGGGCCATTCTGCCAATACTATTGAACTAATGCCAAACCTACGTCAAATACATACAACGAACGGCAACGTCATTTTTGGTGTTTTATGAAAAGGTCGGGAAGCGACATAACTGCTTTCTCTTATCCTCTCCAGCGCTATTACTTCAGAGTCGACAGGGTTTCACATGGGCGCCTTTTGAACACAAGTAAGTCTGACATATCGAATGATGACGAATGACGGGAATACATGAATTATGAATCGGTGGCGCCCCCTGGGAGCGACGAGAGCAAGGCTCGTGTGATGATCGCGGCCATTGTTACGTCTGAGCGCCACCTAACGGTCAGTTGGTGCGTCAATCGATAATCAGGTCCAACAGTTATACTTCCGCATATAATACAGAAAAAAACGAGTCTCTGCATCGTCCCGAAGCACAAAATAAAGTATCTTACACAATATCAGAAACGCATGTGTAAATTTACCATCAACTGGTGTCAGATTAAAGTCAAGTACTTGGATCACACATAGAATCACTTATAAAATATTCATTTATTTATGACGTGTTATGATACGTTGAGATTGATTTCGGAAATAAATCATTCTCAGAAACAAAATTAAAACGCTCAGGAAAAGGCAATGAGTAATTACAACTTGAACATGTAAAAGACGGCAATTAGCTGTGGATGTAGATTTCCATTGCCCTGTCTACGTAGCGTCGACTGATGACAGGCTCTGGACGTGACGGTGATGTACAGTGGTGTAGATTGCAGCAGCTGGGCACGTCAATCATCCACATAAAACATGACATATGATAGCTAGAATCTTCACCCTAGACCACGACCTTTAACCCTGAAGTGAGAGTGTGTAACAACTAATTAATATTGATTTGTAACGACAAGTTCAAACCATGGTCAGCCATTAACAGATATTCCATAACATAAAGAATAAAAAAAAAAGAACAAAACTAATACTTATTTTGAGAACCATTACCTTATAACCAATACCTTTAATACTCACTACCATGCGACCCATACCTTTATCCACTGCCCTATAACTTTTACCTGTATCCACTACCTTATAACTTTTACTTGTATCCACTGCTCTATAAAGTTTACCTTTATCCACTACCCTATTAACTTTTACTTGTATCCACTGCTCTATAAAGTTTACCTTTATCCACTACCCTATTAACTTTTACTTGTATCCACTGCTCTATAAACTTTACCTTTATCCACTACCGTATAAACTTTACCTTTATCCACTACCCTATAAACTTTACCTTTATCCACTACCCTATAAACTTTACCTTTATCCACTGCTCTATAAACTTTACCTTTATCCACTGCTCTATAAACTTTACCTTTATCCACTGCTCTATAAACTTTACCTTTATCCACTACCCTATAAACTTTACCTTTATCCACTACCCTATAAACTTTACCTTTATCCACTACCGTATAAACTTTACCTTTATCCACTACCCTATAAACTTTACCTTTATCAACTACCCTATAAACTTTACCTTTATCCACTACCGTATAAACTTTACCTTTATCCACTACCCTATAAACTTTACCTTTATCCACTACCCTATAAACTTTACCTTTATCCACTACCCTATAAACTTTACCTTTATCCACTACCCTATAAACTTTACCTTTATCCACTACCCTATAAACTTTACCTTTAACCACTACCCTATAAACTTTACCTTTATCCACTGCTCTATAAACTTTACCTTTATCCACTGCTCTATAAACTTTACCTTTATCCACTGCTCTATAAACTTTACCTTTATCCACTACCCTATAAACTTTACCTTTATCCACTGCTCTATACACTTTACCTTTATCCACTGCTCTATAAACTTTACCTTTATCAACTACCGTATAAACTTTACCTTTATCCACTGCTCTATATCATATAGAGAGGTTACACAACGAGTGGTCGATGGATATGGAATTACGAGAGTGAAATAATTTCTATATCCAATAACCACGAGTCGTGTGACCTGTTTCTACAACAAATATATGAATTCGGCAGTGACAATGTTTTTTGGTTGAACCGCGGACTATTTGCACGAAAACACATAATATCGACGTCAACAATCCGCAAGTGGCAATGAGCCACGTATTTTCAGTCAAGTTCAACTTATCAACCAATCAAAAGTCCGAAAGGTCATATACCACTAGTGGTATATAACATATATTTATCCAATAGTCAGCACGTTTATACAATGGTCTGAGAGTGGAATAGCACATGATATTATGGTAGAAACCTTTATCCTCTACCCTATAACACATTCCTTTATCCGATTCCACGTTTGTAATTGTGTCACGTTAGTAGGTTTGTCATGTTTGTAAGTGTGTCATGTTTTTAAGTGTCTCATGTTGGTAAGTGTGACACTTCCAATTGTCCCAACTTACTTACCAGTGTGTCTCGTGACAAATCGTTGTTTACAGTCTATATTCATACATCAAGTGACTTTCGTCCAAACTGCGATCAATTTGACATTGTATAAATTGATACGATAAATCATCTATGTGTTAAAAATGCGTTGAGAGCTTTATCGATTGAGGTACGTTGTAGTACGCCGTCGTGATAAACGGTAAATAACTGGCAGTGGTGTTAACTGCCTTAAATCATATCTCTACCGACAATCTCTGTAATAATATTCACGCAATAATTCAACATAAAAAAGTTGCTGGCTAATATAATTAATAATCAAATGTCATGATATCGAGGCATTAATACCAAGAGAGTTATCGCCAGGTATTGGTAGCAAAGTTCTACAAACTCCGTTTTTATTCAACGTATCTGCCTCGTTCACGATTCAGACCTTGTCGGACGCCTTATCTGTGGTCTTACATCACCAGGGGGCGCTGCTATGACGTCAGACAGGGAGATCTCATGCCCTGATACGGAATGGTACATCTGTTCAATAGACCGCGTCGCCCCGTCACGCGAGTTCGCGCTGTCTATATGCCCCTTACTTGTGAACACAACCCCGTCGGGGGCTGCGACACTGCTACAAGATGTGGATATATACCAAACGCCGAGGCAGTTTACGATTTCGTCCACGAACAATCAATATTCCTGAAGATTTATCGACGAAATGCATGAATGTTGTGGTGCATGTTTCACATTGGCTTGGCAGTGGATTCTAAGCTGTATTCTCCTTAATCTATCTCCCCTCAAAATAGCACTTTTCGGCGATATCTTTACAGTAAATTAGTATTTTGACAGACTGGCTATGATTAATCGTAACGAAACATGTTTACTTTATCAGGAATGGCCCCTTTCCATGCTCACTTAACATTTTGATACACAATAAAAATCTTGGAGTCCGTTATGTTATTGTTATGGAGGTTTGACAGAGTACACTGTTTTTTTAGTAAGACAACGCATGCCGATACCATGGTCGCTGTTGAAGGATCGTTCAAACACACTGATATCATAAACACTGGGTTGGTTCTACACGGAGATATGATAGTGATTCTTGAAGACAGGTAATAGATGGCGCATCCATGTCAAGTCCAAGCGATTATCATACAAGAGGGTGCCGAGAAACGACGTCATAATGCCCCGGTTTCTTCAACGTTCCTTAACTTAAGGAAAACTTAACTTAAAAAAAACTCCGTAGGGAAGCATAGAAAGTTTAAGAATGATCTTTATCGTAAAATTTTCCCCATAACTTCTCTAAGAAACATTGACAAAACCGGGGGCTGAACCGCCAAACAACTCTACATGACTACAACGCGAGGTACACAGGCGACCTTGTTTGGTCGACAATGATATACAATACACTGGGGTTACTGCAGTGACGTCACGCCCAAAGACTCAGCGCTAACCTTGACTGTGGTTCGTCATTCTGTGTTCCGTCATCATTACGTTTCCGCTATTTGCTTTTTAACGGATATTGTTATTGAACTGTTATTCTACAGTGATGGCCATATTTAACTATCGAAGTTATAAGTTAGAATAAGATACAGTCAAGTCAAATAATGACTCAAACTGCACCATACTCATCGGTTTCGTTCTTCTGGGACTCGTCATTGATGCAAAACAGTGGCCTTAAAAGTAAGCATAGAGGAGGCGACTGGGGGACAAAACTGGCCGAAAGGAATGTCCAAATCCAGACAAGCAGTCTTGTGCTTCAATACAGAGCAAGACGTGGCCGTATGGGCATGGAGTCTTTGGTTTGGTTTATTTTGTTTTACGTCTTATTAATAGCCAAGGTCATTTAAGGACGTGACAGGTTTTAAAGGTGGAGGAAAGCTGGAGTATCCGGTGAAAAACCACCGACCTACGGTCAGCACCTGGCAACTGCCCCACGTGGGATTCGAACTTGCAACCCAGAAGTGGAGGGCTAATGGTAGAATGTTGGGAAACCTTAACCACTCGGCCACCGCGGCTCCTGAATGTGGAGTCACAACATTGTCTATAAATAATTACAAATGTACAGTAGTTTTTCACGTTTAGATAGCTAAGTCAGACTTCTAGAGGATGTATCTTATTACCAAAACTGATTAGCATAAAACAACTTTTAATACCTCCAGAGTATCTGCTGTGAACCGAACTGATTAAAAAGTACAACAGTATCATGTTACCGAAATTACATTAAAAGAACTAGCTGTAGGGACTGTTTCTAATGCCTAAGTGCTAGTGCTCGCTCCTTTTCCCTAGAGTCTGATAATATCCTTTTAAGATTAATTTTAGCTAGAAAAATCAAACTCAATAGTGAATTATGGTATTATACACCTAGGGTGTAATTAGTTACGTCTGAGATATATCAACAACTAGTAATTAAAACTGACACAACCATTACCAGTATACTGGCTGTAAGATTTCCTACCTGTCACAGAGGAGACCTAATTAGGAATAGTCCTAGTTATGACATAATCCAGACTTACTTATTCCCTTTTCCGATCAATGAAACGCGTATTATTTAAGCAATGAATGTTTTAGCAAATGTTGTTGAAGTTCTATAACACACATCGCTATCGATAACAAACTTAACAGCGCCCAGTAGGACTTTATGAAAGTTTGTCAGCAATAACAATGTGTGTTATAAGACTTTGACAGTATTTGCTGAAATGTTCATTGCATATATTTACATTTTTATAGAATTTGTTTGCTTTATTTAGTTTTTTCGAACCGATTTTGAACATCAAATCAAGTGTAGAAAAAAATGAAATTGATGACGTTACAATAGAGATTGATGACGTTACAAAAGAGATTGATGACACCACAATAGCAGATGTTGTTATAGTCTGACGCATTTGGTGATGTAGGCGTAAGATAGCAACTGCCTCTTAGCATTGTGTCAATGGGAAAATGCGCTGCAAATATAAATATACTGTGATAACATCACCGTCAGACCGAGAAACGCATGTTTATACTGTGATAACATCGCCGACAGACAGAGAAACGCATGTTATTTAAGCAATGAATGTTTTAGCAACTGTTGTTACAGTCCTATAACACACATTGCTATTGATGACAAACTAAATAAAGCCCGGTAGGGCTTTATGTAAGTTTGTCAGCAATAGCAATGTGTGTTATAGGACTGTAACAATATTTGCTGAAATGTTTATTACTTATATTTACATTTTGATATAATTATTGCGCTTTATTTAGTTTCTTCTTACCGATTTTGAACAGCGAATAAAGTGAAGCCAACAATGAAATTGATGACGTCACAATAGAGATTGATGACGTCACAATATCAACTGCTGTTATAGTCTGAGGCACTGGGTGTTATAGGCGTATGACAGCAACTGCCTCTTAGCATTGTGTCAATGGAAAATAACAGAGCAAATGTAAATATACTGTGATAACATCGCCTACAGACTGAGAAATGCATGTTATACTGTGATAACATCGCCTACAGACTGAGAAATGCATGTTATACTGTGATAACATCGCCTACAGACTGAGAAATGCATGTTATACTGTGATAACATCGCCGACAGACTGAGAAACGCATGTTATACTGTGAGAACATCAATAATCGAATTAAACAATTGTTCAATAGTGAAATGTAAATATATGGATTGAACGGCGTTTTTTAATTTTCATGCCGGTATGAATGCAAATCGGTTACATCGATATTGACCATGAAGCCCTAGCGGGCTTCATGCAATATGAATGCAAATCGGTTACATCGATATTGACATGAAGCCCTAGCGGGCTTCATGCAATATGGATGTAACCGCTTTGCATTCATACCGGCATGAAAATTAAAAAACGCCGTTCAATCAATATATTTACATTTCACTATTGAACAATTGTTTAATTCGATTTCTTATTTATTGAACAACTGGTTAATTAACTGCTTTTGTTATTGCGCCGTCCTTTAATATACACGAAAAAGGCTGAACAGCCATAATTTGAGTAAAATTGGCGCCAAGAATTTACCGTAGTCATTTGAGCGTTTGACGTTGGGGCGTTCTCCATGTTATCCGAAGCGGAGCCGTAAGACTTGAATTGAACAAGACTAATATATTACATGTACGTCATAAGTAATTCACGTGAATGGATGTATTCATTTAAGCAATGAATGTTTTAGCAAATGTTGTTACAGTCCTATAACACACATTGCTATTGATGACAAACTAAATAAAGCCCGGTAGGGCTTTATGTAAGTTTGTCAGCAATAGCAATGTGTGTTATAGGACTGTAACAATATTTGCTAAAATGTTCATTGCTTATATTAACATTTCAAAAGAATTATTATGCTTTAGTTTAGTTTCTTTGGACCGATTTTGAACAGCAAATCAAGTGAAGACAACAATGAAATTGATGACGTCACAATAGAGATTGATACGTCACAATACCAACTGCTGTTATAGTCTGAGGCACTGGGTGTTATAGGCGTATGACAGCAACTGCCTCTTAGCATTGTGTCAATGGAAAATTGCAGAGCAAATGTAAATATACTGTGATAACATCGTCGACAGAGAAACGTAGCCGACGCAACTCTGTGAAATATGTGTGCCGAAATAAATGAATAAACATGCAATTGTAGTTTTCGGTTACATGTATTATAGAATGGCATCGTTTCTGTACTAGTGTTACTACATGTACATCAGCCGGATTAAACGTATCCATTGTCAATATGTATCTAGTGTGTAACGGGTACATGTAACTACCATAGATCCTTATGGAACATAACATCTTTGTGTGAGCAGTATGGTTGACTGTCTACGGTCTAACTAGGGAGTCTAGGGTAAGGGAATGCTAATGTCATTTCCGGTGTGCCGATCATGCGCAGGAAGTGCGTTGTGATGGCGCTGTGCGTTATACTTGTCGTGAGATGTTCCGAGATAAGGACAGGACACCGCCATCAGACAGCTCCGGTGAAAACCGGAAATAAGCAGCTAAAACATTCATTCACATGACTACTTCGCCTGGTTTTTAAGCTTTGCTCAATCATTCAGGTAATGATAGGCTAAGTAGACATTTTCATGATGAATATTTAAGCAATGAACGTTTTAGCAAATGTTGTTACAGTGCTATAACACACATTGCTATTGCTGACAAACTAACATAAATCCTATACGTTCGGTACTTAAATTTGTATTTTGATAGAACATCTGTGCTTTATTAAGTCATTTTGAACAGTTTTTGAAAAGCAAAGCAAGTAAAAACACCAGTGAAATGGATGACGTCACAATAGAGACCGATGACGTCACACTATCAAATGTTGTTACAGTCTTATAACAACATTTCTCTTTACAATGCATTACAATGGAAGGATGCAGGGCAAATGTAAATATTTAGTTACTAACTTCAGACAAATATTGTACGTGCAGTGTTACTCGGAGGGATCAAGTGCTTTTCCTGAGCTTAGCATGATTTCATATCAATATTTTCTATCTTGCATACTAAATAAATCTGATCAAAGTAGACATCTTTGACTAACCAAAGTGCTAAAGTAACACATTATATCATTTATACGTCATAGAACATGCTCTACAGTATGTATGTGGTTAAACCTAATAACAGCAGACGGATGACCATCCCTACCCGCAGTATCCGTCAATATCATAAATCAAAGACATATTTTCTGTTAATAATCTTGTCATGTACTCCTACATTTCCGCCATAACGACTTCTTCACAGGCCTAATTAATCACGTGTCTGCCCATTCATACCGGCGGAATGGCCTTCTTCACACTTCCGCTCCCGTACTTGGGTATTTATTAGAAAAGACCCGCCGTTCTCATCCCGATTCGGACCGGCCAGACACGAGCTGCATCACAGACAATGGTTATTATTAGTACATGGCTGATCATAACTACAAAAACAAACCTGGGATATGTCTTATCTCTGACTCTATCATCGATGCACAACTATTTCACACGTGATTTACTCGGGTTTCCTCGGTATTAACCATTCGTAAACACACTTTCAGTTCACTTGGCAATTGGGAACAAGTAATTTACTTCGAAGACGTCTAGTTCAGACGAGCAACGTTTTCTGCTCATCCATAGCAGTGTGTGTTACTGTGGCTGAATCAGTAAAAGTTAACTGATTATATTTTAGCAACTTCTTATTTCTTGATTTACTTACAATTTCTGGTTTATTCGCAGTTTTGGTAGGGAAAAGACAGCTCACATGAGCTAATTGTGACGTCATGATCATTATCACGTCATCACTTTTTGCAGTGTTACCAGAGTAACATCGCCGATTGCATCATACATTGATGATTGTGCGATGCACTGAGTAGACATTATACATGTATAGCCCTCGTGGTAGGGTGATATGAAGGTTTGTCTACCCGAAGCAGTTATATTCCCTCGATTACAGTGCTATAACACACATTGCTATTGCTGACATTACATTATGTCCTATTTACCGGGCTTTATGTAAGTTTGTCAGAAATATCAATGTGTATACGTAATGAATAAATGCTCGGCGGATTGATATTTGTTCAAATATGGCGCCGTTCACGCTTCAGAACAAAAAATATTCGCTGACGGCCTTTGTTTGGTTCCTTCAAGATTTGAAACATTGAACATATATGGAATCCATTTTGTCTGATTGTACAATAAATGTTTTTTGGCAAACTTTTGATTCCAATGTTTCGCATTCGAAATTCTTTGACGGTAACGCAAACATGGCGACACCCTGCAGTTGTGATGGCCGACGTTCAACCGCATCACAACCAGATAACTGTGTCATTGCGTGTACATAACGACCGTTATAAATAAATAAATTTGAAGTGCTAGTAATATTATTCATTTACAAATTTACAAATGATTTAATGAAGAAACAGTGTTGATCACAGTGTATTTTCTAAACTTACCAATATATCGATGAAGATTCAATGGGACTACATATGTATATTATCTAAGCAACCCCGGTCATTGTAAAATTACTATTGTAGAAACCAGCTTCGAACGGTTTTTTTTCCTCGTACAACACTTGAATTAATAATGATGTAAATATAAGGATTGTACCTCATTTTGACTGTGTATACGGTAGTATACCCACCGTTAGCAACGAACATATTCACTATGGAGCGCTAACGCGCACCATGGAATTTGCCAACGGCGGGCATACTACATGCACCGTATACGATGTCAAAATGAGGTACAATCCTTATATAACAACATTTGCCTTCACAATGCATTTCAATGGTAGGATACAGAGTAAATGTAAATATATGTACATAAGCTAGCAGTTACTGATTAAAAAACTTAAAATTATACGATGCACTCTTGATTTACAACATGATACGATTTTAAAAAATGATAATATTCAAATCATTTAAGTTATCTCCATTATATGAAGGGGTATCGCATAATTTCTATTGATTATTCAAACGTAATTTTTCAGTGTCAACATATCACCGATAAGTCGCCCTACTCGTAAATAAGCGTCAATAGAAGCGCTGTGTATGCACTTACATGTAGTCAAATGTTACATCTGAAATTGTTCTCTGGGTATAGTCTCTCCTAGCATACATTTGAAAAATAAGTTATTCTTAATAACCGGGCCAATTTATTAGGATGCTTTTCCTAATGATAACGTTTGATGTGGTTGTAATACACATATTGCATACAAAATTAACACAGTTGAAACCATTTCTTGGTTTTTTCCCATTTCTTAAAATACTAACAATTGAAACCAATCTTTAAATATTCTAAATTTCTTTTAATATTACCGAGAAGATAACTATACATGTATGTAACATAAGTTATAAACCATTTGGTGGACTGGCACTATAAAATATAACACGAAGAATGTGAAATTACGCCAAGTTATCTTCTTAGCTCATTTTAGACTTTAACAAAGAACCCAAAGCTGGGATCACATATTCTAGTTACTAAACGATGACATACACATGCTGCACCTTTTAAATGTAGTAATATATACCGTATGCCGAAAATATGAATTAAACTGCTTTATACGGATTTCTCGTCCTTCTGGTGCTAGGGGCCAAAAGGTGGGAATCCAAATTTTCTAAACTAATGTAGAAGCAAAAGGGTCAGGTGTGTAAAACCTGGCCTGTATGATTCAACACAACTGACACGACCTGAATTGAGACACTGACACGACCTGGATTGGTGCGTGTCTCTACAGTAATGCCAATGTCACGAGACTTCGCCACATCGCCAATAAATGCTATAACAATTAAAACCTTATGAACACCTTGAACTCTATTTTAAAACTATGGTGCTGCAAGATGGCTGTACCTACATATTGATGAAGGGTATGTTATAGATACTGATTTTGTCTCGAGATTTTATAATTTACATATCATGGGCTAATACTGTTCTGGAACACGGACTTCATTAGCACCACGATATGCTCTGTTTTCATGAATGGCACCTAGCCAATCGTGTTCTAGCCAGTGATGATCAATCAACTATCCTACATACTGTCACCAGCTCTAGCCGAGTGACAGACTTAGCCATGGTGTCGCCGGGTGTGGAAACACTATTATTCAAATCATGGTAGTAGCAATAGACCGACTGCCTAATTGAAGACAAAATAATACATGTCCATCTGCTCGGAATTTATCAATCTCCATACCCAATGTATTGATGCACTGTGCGCAGCCTAAAGCACGACATGAGCTGGCAATTCTGCATTATGACATATTATGTATCTGAAAATGGCGCTCCACATGCTTTCCCAGCATTAAGCCATGGTATTACTCTCAGATAGACAAAGAGCGAGTTCTATGTGAACGTCACCGACCTCTACATCTACCTAAAGCACATACCTCCTACGATAGGCAGTTTTGAACGTTGATGTTATTATCTGAACCGCTAATGTAATTGCGACCGAGATCGCTGCCTGGCCGTCGCTGCCTGAATCAGAAGAGTAACGAACACTTGTACTTTGTTATCATTTAAATGTACTGTTAGCGTATATACAGGTCTTGTAGTGCTATACCCAGATCCGTACTTTGAAATAACATCACAATGACAGCTTATGTTAGGGTTTTAGAGATTCTTATAAATTATGTACTAACTCTCTAAGCTCGGAGGTGGGAAAGGTGGACCGTCTCTCTAGGCTCGGGGGTAGGAAAGGTGTTCATGCCACTCAGTGGTTGGAAGAGCATTTGAATTTTCGTGTTGGCAAATATACAAAGAATATTGTCACGGAAACCTGCCGCATCATGTAATATTCATGACATTTGGATTTGTGTTCGTGGCAGGCAGAGCACATCAACACCACCTTGTTTACTGGCCTAGAAACAAAGACAACACAAACACTATACTGGCCTAGAATCATAGACAACGAAAACGCTATACTGGCCTAGAATCATGGACAACAAAAACGCTATACTGGCCTAGAATCATAGACAACGAAAACGCTTTACTGGTCTGGAATCATAAACAACAAAAACATTATACTGGCCTAGAATCATAGACAACAAAAACACTGTACTGGCCTAGAATCATAGACAACAAAAACACTGTACTGGCCTAGAATCATAGACAACAAAAACACTGTACTGGCCTAGAAACAAAGACAACACAAACACTGTACTGGTCTGGAATCATAGACAACAAAAACATTGTACTGGCCTAGAATCATAGACAACAAAAAACACTATACCGGCCTAGAATCATAGACAACAAAAAACACTATACCTGCCTAGAATCATAGACAACGAAAACGCTATACTGGCCTAGAATCATAGACAACAAAAACGCTATACTGGCCTAGAATCATAGACAACGAAAACGCTTTACTGGTCTGGAATCATAGACAACAAAAACATTATACTGGCCTAGAATCATAGACAACAAAAACACTGTACTGACCTAGAATCATAGACAACAAAAACACTGTACTGGCCTAGAAACAAAGACAACACAAACACTGTACTGGTCTGGAATCATAGACAACAAAAACATTATACTGGCCTAGAATCATAGACAACAAAAACTCTATATTGGCCTAGAGTCATAGACAACAAAAACACTGTACTGGCCTAGAATCATAGACAACAAAAACACTGTACTGGCCTAGAATCATAGACAACAAAACACTGTACTGGCCTAGAATCATAGACAACAAAAACACTGTACTGGCCTAGAATCATAGACAACACAAACACTGTACTGGTCTGGAATCATAGACAACAAAAACATTATACTGGTCTAGAATCATAGACAACAAAAAACACTATACCGGCCTAGAATCATAGACAACAAAAAACACTATACCGGCCTAGAATCATAGACAACAAAAACACTATATCGGCCTAGAATCATAGACAACAAAAACACTGTACTGGCCTAGAATCATAGACAACAAAAGTATAAACCAGGCTAGAATCAAAGACAACAAAAACTCTATACTGGCCGAGAATCATAGACAACAAAAACACTATACTGTCCTAGAATCATAGACAACAAAAACACTGTACTGACCTAGAATCATAGACAACAAAGATACTGTACTGGTCTAGAAACATAGATAACAAAACACTATACCGGCCTAGAATCATAGACAACAAAAGTATAAACCAGGCTAGAATCAAAGACAACAAAAACTCTATACTGGCCGAGAATCATAGACAACAAAAACACTAAACTGTCCTAGAATCATAGACAACACAAACACTGTACTGGCCTAGGTTCATAGACAACAAAAACACTATACTGGCCTAGAATCATAGACAACGAAAACGCTATACTGGCCTAGAATCATAGACAACAAAAACATTATACTGACCTAGAATCATAAACAACAAATCACTATACCGGCCTAGAATCATAAACAACAAAAAAACCCACTGTACTGGCCTAGAATCATAGACAACAAAAACAATGTATTGGCCAAAATCACAATATGATCGCTGTACTGGCCTAGAATCACCGACAATATGAACACTGTACAACGACAATGACGTTGATGAATGAATTTCAATGAAAGCTTTTATCGCCCGGTTAAGTGACTGGACAGAATTTTGATTTTAACATTTTAAAATCTAGTAATTAAGTAAGGAACTAGTTACTGTCCATTCCTTAAAAAACAATGAAGACGAGTCCCCATAACAACCTTAAGGATACTCACCCGCTTAAACTCAGCTTACTCGATCAGAATTCGTGTCTAAACTGTAATGGAACTGGGGGCCATTTCAAGTAAAGACAGCACTATGGAAACACAGTACACAATAACCTTAGATAATGACTTGATATAGTAGTAGAGGGCCTCAGACAATACATACAGGGTGTTTCCCCAAAAACGTGTCCCCACTTTTTGACAATATAAGAATAATAAAATATTTATCATAAAAATATGACATACATTAGATTAAGGGGTGTTATCATACAATTTTATTTCAGTAACACTTTAAAATTTCTAGTAGTTTTGCCACATTTATGCTTAATTAAAAATATCATGTAACGTCATTTTTTTTGTAATGCGTATAAGATGTTGTCCGTTTTATCAATCACAAGCTTCAACTTGTCTGTACATGTCAATTGAAATTTTCCTATTTCTCTCTTACTGTTAACCAACTTATTTTCGCGGCGACTTAATTTCGCGTTTTCATATGAAACGACAATTTTGCGGAGATTTAATTTCGCGATAGAAACGGTCATAAATCCTGTGTACATACAGTACAGTAATGTTCAGTACTCCTTCAGTTGGCATACCTCTGAATGAAACTATTTCTCGGCGATTAATTTTCGCAAATTTTAATCAACCGCGAAATACGCGAAAATTAATCGCACACCTCGAAAACTAGTTGGTTTACAGTAATTGGATTAGCGATAATCATAAGTATATATTTTCCCAGTTTTATTCACAAGTGTCGACTATTATCCAAATGCAAAAAAAAAACGTTTTACCACATCAATGTACACTGCCTTTTTGTCATCCATCTCGGAAAAACAGCTAATTATCTTTTTTTTATTATGTCGACAATGACATCATCAGTATTTTGCACTCATGTGGAAACAAATTATGAATACCTATTCTCTCAAATGCAATTGACAGTTTGCAATTATATTTCAAAGGGGAAAAGATATGACAATGAGGACATGTTTTTGTAACACCCTGTATATATATATAGTTAAATTCCATTTATATACTTTTGCTAAAACCCCGAGTAGTCCCGCAGGTAGGGGTTAAAATTGTACCTGCTGCTCAACGGCATGGTTCTTAAAAGGAGACTTAATTTAGCTCTTAGTTTTTTTATCAATCGTTTAATTTCTGATGCCTCCTTTGACATTGTATCACTGTTAGCATTCTGAGGTAATTGAAGGTTCTGTCCTCTTGTCGAGACAAACCGAGGTCTATTAAATGATTTAACTTTCAGCATCAAGGGGTAACGAGAACAGCTAGACTAACCATTGTCGTTACCATGACCGGGTAACGAGAACAGCTAGACTACCCATTGTTGTTACCATGACCGGGTAACAAGAACAGCTAGACTACCCATTGTTGTTACCATGACCGGGTAACGAGAACAGCTAGACTACCTATTGTCGTTACCATGACCGGGTAACGAGAACAGCTAGACTACCCGTTGTCGTTACCATGACCGGGTAACGAGAACAGCTAGACTACCCATTGTCGTTACCATGACCGGGTAACGAGAACAGCTAGACAACCCGTTGTCGTTACCATGACCGGGTAACGAGAACAACTAGACAACCCGTTGTCGTTACCATGACCGGGTAACGAGAACAGCTAGACAACCCGTTGTCGTTACCATGACCGGGTAACGAGAACAACTAGACAACCCGTTGTCGTTACCATGACCGGGTAACGAGAACAACTAGACAACCCGTGGTCGTTACCATGACCGGGTAACGAGAACAACTAGACAACCCGTTGTCGTTACCATGACCGGGTAACGAGAACAACTAGACAACCCGTTGTCGTTACCATGACCGGGTAACGAGAACAACTAGACAACCCGTTGTCGTTACCATGACCGGGTAACGAGAACAACTAGACAACCCGTTGTCGTTACCATGACCGGGTAACGAGAACAACTAGACAACCCGTTGTCGTTACCATGACCGGGTAACGAGAACAGCTAGACAACCCGTTGTCGTTACCATGACCGGGTAACGAGAACAACTAGACAACCCGTTGTCGTTACCATGACCGGGTAACGAGAACAACTAGACAACCCGTTGTCGTTACCATGACCGGGTAACGAGAACAACTAGACTACCCATTGTCGTTACCATGACAATGGGTAAAACGATGTAAATGTTGAAAACAGCGTTTGGCTTCATCTCTCTTCAACATTTTCCAAGAACTTTGACAAAGTTAGATTATTTAAATAACTTATAGCCAGAACGAGAAATAAGGCTTGAGCACGAAATCCATACTTGAGCATGAGAACGGTTTCATGAATACGGGCCCAGGTGTTCCGGAAGAGTAAGCGTCTTCTGCTTCATTGACAACAAACGCCATGTAGATCTTGGCCACACCCAAGTAAACATGAAATCCTTAAAATGAGAACCGAGTCATCATTTTCAATAGATTCAAATAAACACACTAATGAGCATACTCAATAAGCTATCTTAACACTGAGCAATGCCCTTCTTTGTTTACAACGCCCCTTCCCATGAACTGCTGTTTGTGGTCGGAGGTCGGAGGTCGGAGGTCGGAGGTCGTATCGCTGTTCGGCAATCCTCGGTTGCCTCCGCTGTGCAACATCATATTTTGCGAGGAACTACAATGGTGCGCGAACGATGCGAGCGATCGGGTATCAAAGGGAGATAACCCTTCGACTGATTACTACTAACATTAAAAAACTGTATGATAAAATTGCGAGATCTGCAAGCCCCATTTGAGACACGTAGATAGTTCAGCCGTAGTAAACGCAGGCTTAGGCTGAAAGATACTGATATTTAGTTAGGATTTCACGATAAAACTATCATTAACCTTGGAAAATGCCAAGTTTGATTTCTGATGGACTTTAAATCACAGCCTAGGGCAACAAAAGCACCATGGCGACGGTCGAGCTGCCACAATGACACATGTGTATGTCTTACCGTTCTGTATTCCCCATTTTTCTAAACTAAAGCCTGTTATCACTCGTATTGTAGCTGTTTAATTTTAGCCTGAAATATATGATGAATGTAATACCTGCATCAAGCTACCAGGGCATGCTCACACAGATAATCGATAGATACAAAAAGAATTGCCTATCTGTTCAAGGCAGTCATTTAATCTACGGAAAAGCTGTGTAGCAAGGCAGATTCAGCAGTAGGACCACACGGGCTAGACTTTATCGTAGTAATCATTATCTTCTGGGCGCGTTATTGACGAACGGATTCGAGTGACATGTACACTTACAACATATTACATAATTATAACTACAGGTCGCATGCTAAGTGGAGTTATCAAACCAATAACAATGCTCTACAGGGTGAGTGCACTATCACGCCACAGAAAAGGGGATGTTGATAAGTCCTGTGTGTTTACGCGCCGAAAATATGCATAGTGTGCGTCCTTTTAAATGGAAAAACAACCCAGAAAAATAGCCATCTGATATTCATTTCAACATTGAATGTTGCACTTTGTAGGATGTGATAAATTTACTCAGTATTTTACTTTGAAAATGAAAATTCTGGATCATGAAATATATGAAACTAATACTATTACAGAAGCCCCCAAACCCCCACAATTCAGTTTGTACTGCTCAAACACAGTTCTATATCAATATAACGAAAATTGGATTAATCTTTGTTTATGACCAATCTGAGGCCAACAGATTGTGCCCATATACGGTAGTATTCGTCACAATACAGTCTTTATATGTTTTAACATTATTTATTTATATTTACATTAATTTGCACCGCAATCATTAATAGGAATATTACCAGAAGACTGTCAACAGGCTTCACGCAATATAGTTGCACATAACGGCTGAACTTTCATAGCCCTATGAAATTAATGAAATGACTTTCAATCCTTATATAAGCAACTATGAATCTAGTTATGCAACTTATATTAATCACTCTTGTTGGCCCGTATGTTAGCGCGCTGGTAATCACTCTTGTTGGCCCGTATGTTAGCGCGCTGGTAATCACTCTTGTTGGCCCGTATGTTAGCGCGCTGGTAATCACTCTTGTTAGCGCGTATGTTAGCGCGCTGGTAATCACTCTTGTTGGCCCGTATGTTGGTCCGTATGTAAGCGCGTATGTTAGCGCGTATGTTAGCGCGCTGGTAATCACTCTTGTTGGCCCGTATGTTCGCCCGTATGTTGGCCCGTATGTTAGCGCGCTGGTAATCACTCTTGTTGGCCCGTATGTTGGCCGTATGTTGGCCCGTATGTTAGCCCGTATGTTAGCCCGTATGTTAGCCCGTATGTTGGCCCGTATGTTAGCCCGTATGTTGGCCCGTATGTTGGCCGTATGTTGGCCCGTATGTTAGCCCGTATGTTAGTCCGTATGTTGGCCCGTATGTTGGCCCGTATGTTGGCCCGTATGTTGGCCCGTATGTTAGTCACTCTTTTTGGCCCGTATGTTGGCCGTATGTTGGCCCGTATGTTAGCCCGTATGTTAGCCCGTATGTTAGCCCGTATGTTGGCCCGTATGTTAGCCCGTATGTTAGCCCGTATGTAGCGCGCTGGTAATCACTCCTGTTGGCCCGTATGTTGGCCCGTATGTTAGCCCGTAGGTTGGCCCGTATGTTAGCGCGCTGGTAATCACTCTTGTTGGCCCGTATGTTGGCCGTATGTTGGCCCTTATGTTAGCCCGTATGTTAGCCCGTATGTTGGCCCGTATGTTGGCCCGTATGTTAGCCCGTATGTTAGCCCGTATGTTGGCCCGTATGTTGGCCCGTATGTTAGCGCGCTGGGGTCTTGCAAACCGTATCACATCGAACTCGGACGATATTTCAAGTTTGACCAATCAGAGGCCAAAAATTGCGGACATTCTGTTGAACCATCAAAACCCTAGTTCCGGTTGTGTTTCCATAAAGTCAGAAAATACTTACATACCCAATTTCATCCAAATCGGACACATCAGCCAAACTTGTTGGCAGTAGTTTTGCTTCTTGTTTTGGATTCTTTGTTGCGCACGTGATATTAAAAGTTTTATCACAATCCGAGTTTAAGAGGAGATTAGTTACAACAAACAAAGTTTCAGTAAATAGGAGGCCGGGAAATGTTGACCATTCTAAACGTATTGGCGAGGGATGCCTATTGCACGGCAGGAGTGGTCAACCAATACCATCACCTGTAGTTTCAAATATCCGCTATACTACTTTCTTATAAAAGTTCATGACACTGCTATTGTCAGTATAAGGTGGCTAACTGATGTGACAAGACAATATATTTTCCGACGTCATGCTTTCCTACTGCTGTAGCGTAAATGTCATTACACGATGGCGGACGAAGACTGTCATTAACAGATGCGTAGGTAGGTAAGCTCCATCTGATCGAATTGATCAATGATTCCGTTAACACACTCAATTCAGGCACAAAATTTAAATCCATGCTCCAAGTTTCTATCCTTCCAAATTATGAAAAGAGTCTGTCGATATATGTCTAAAATAATTTATTTTGCTAAAGATTCTAAAAAATTCCTATGGCGAAATTTGTATTTGTACTAAAAGGGTCGCCCCAACACTAGGGAACAGCGTATACCTGTCACACGTGCTTCTGGCCCGTATGTAGCCCCGACAGCCCCACGTGTCTACAACCTACATGTGATCCCGATAACCTTGCGTGTGTATTACCCCGCATAAAGCCCCGACAACCCCGCGTGCCTATATCCCGTATAAAGCCCGATAGCCCCGCGTGTTTACAACCCGTATATAACCCTTATGCACCCGCTTTCCTACATCCAATAGGTATCCCAAATGGCCTCGCGTGACTACATTGTACATCCCGTTTTAAGCCCCGACAGCCCCGCGTGGCTAAATATACCAGATGTATCCTAGAATAGCCCCTCGTGTCTACAACCCGTATGTAGCCCCCTCATGTCTACAACCCGTATGTAGCCCCTCGTGTCTACAGCCCGTATGTAGCCCCCTCATGTCTACAACCCGTATGTAGCCCCTCGCGTCTACAACCCGTATGTAGCCCCTCGCGTCTACAACCCGTATGTAGCCCCCTTGTGTATAAAACCTGTGTGAAACCCCCTCATGTCTACAACCCGTTTGTAGCCCCCTCATGTCTACAACCCGTTTGTAGCCCCCTCGCGTCTACAACCCGTTTGTAGCCCCCTCATGTCTACAACCCGTTTGTAGCCCCCTTATGTCTACAACCCGTTTGTAGCCCCCTCATGTCTACAACCCGTTTGTAGCCCCTCATGTCTACAACCCGTTTGTAGCCCCCTCATGTCTACAACCCGTTTGTAGCCCCCTCATGTCTACAACCCGTATGTAGCCCCCTCATGTCTACAACCCGTATGTAGCCCCTCATGTCTACAACCCGTTTGTAGCCCACTCATGTCTACAACCCGTATGTAGTCCCTCGTGTCTACAACCCGTAAGTAACCCCCTCGTGTCTACAACCCGTATGTAGTCCCTCGTGTCTCCAACCCGTTTGTAGCCCCTTCATGTCTACAACCCGTATGTAGCCCCTCGTGTCTACAACCCGTATGTAGTCCCTCTTGTCTCCAACCCGTGTGTAGCCCCTCATATCTACAACCCGTATGTAGCTCCCTCATGTCTACAACCCGTATGTAGCACCCTCATGTCTACAACCCGTTTGTAGCCCCCTCATGTCTACAACCCGTATGTAGCCCCTCATGTTTACAACCCGTATGTAGCCCCCTTGTGTCTAAAACCCGTATGTAGCCCCCTCATGTCTAAAACCCGTATGTAGCCCCCTCGTGTTTACAACCCGTATGTAGCCCCTTGTGTCTACAACCCGTATATAGCCCCCTCATGTCTACAACCCGTATGTAGCCCCTCGTGTTTACAACCCGTATGTAGCCCCCTTGTGTATACAACCTGTGTGAAACCCCCTCGTGTCTACAACCCGCATGTAGCCCCCTCATGTCTACAACCCGCATGTAGCCCCCTCATGTCTACAACCCTGTATGTAGCCCCGAGAAGTGTATGTTTCGTCTCGAGATTGTTATTATTAAGCTGTAGACTGTAAGACATACATAAACACTAAAAACGAGAAACTAATGCGTATTGTATGTGAATTCAAGAAGTTTGTCTCCACTACGTAAGGAACACGACCCGTGTTACGACCCGTTCATATCGATTTATTTCAGTTAAAGAAATGCAATGTCACTCCACCATTGTCTCACTTTGATTTTCTCTTACATAGTCTGTTAAGCATTGGTACTCTAGCATTGTTTCTCTAGTATTGTTTCTCTAGCAGTATTTCCATAGCAGTGTCTCTCTAGTATTGTTTTTTTCCATAGCAGTGTCTCTCTAGTATTGTTTTTTTCCATAGCAGTGTCTCTCTAGTATTGTTTTTTTCCATAGCAGTGTCTCTCTAGTATTGTTTTTTTCCATAGCAGTGTCTCTCTAGTATTGTTTTTTTCCATAGCAGTGTCTCTCTAGTATTGTTTTTTTCCATAGCAGTGTCTCTCTAGTATTGTTCCTCTAGCAGTATTTCCATAGCAGTGTCTCTCTAGCATTGTTTTTCTAGCAGTATTTCCATAGCAGTGTCTCTCTAGCATTGTTCCTCTAGCAGTATTTCCATAGCAGTGTCTCTCTAGTATTGTTTCTCTAGCAGTATTTCCATAGCAGTGTCTCTCTAGCATTGTTCCTCTAGCAGTATTTCCATAGCAGTGTCTCTCTAGTATTGTTCCTCTAGCAGTATTTCCATAGCAGTGTCTCTCTAGTATTGTTCCTCTAACAGTATTTCCATAGCATTGTCTCTCTAGTATTGTTTCTCTAGCAGTATTTCCATAGCAGTGTCTCTCTAGTATTGTTTTTTTCCATAGCAGTGTCTCTCTAGTATTGTTCCTCTAGCAGTATTTCCATAGCTGTGTCTCTCTAGTATTGTTTCTCTAGCAGTATTTCCATAGCAGTGTCTCTCTAGCATTGTTCCTCTAGCAGTATTTCCATAGCAGTGTCTCTCTAGTATTGTTTTTCTAACAGTATTTCCATAGCAGTGTCTCTCTAGTATTGTTTCTCTAGCAGTATTTCCATAGCAGTGTCTCTCTAGCATTGTTCCTCTAGCAGTATTTCCATAGCAGTGTCTCTCTAGCATTGTTCCTCTAGCAGTATTTCCATAGCAGTGTCTCTCTAGTATTGTTTCTCTAGCAGTATTTCCATAGCAGTGTCTCTCTAGCATTGTTTTTCTATCAGTATTTCCATAGCAGTGTCTCTCTAGTATTGTTCCTCTATCAGTATTTCCATAGCAGTGTCTCTCTAGCATTGTTCCTCTAGCAGTATTTCCATAGCAGTGTCTCTCTAGCATTGTTTTTCTAGCAGTATTTCCATAGCAGTGTCTCTCTAGTATTGTTCCTCTAGCAGTATTTCCATAGCAGTGTCTCTCTAGCATTGTTTTTCTAACAGTATTTCCATAGCAGTGTCTCTCTAGCATTGTTTTTCTAACAGTATTTCCATAGCAGTGTCTCTCTAGTATTGTTTTTCTAACAGTATTTCCATAGCAGTGTCTCTCTAGCATTGTTTTTCTAACAGTATTTCCATAGCAGTGTCTCTCTAGCATTGTTTTTCTAACAGTATTTCCATAGCAGTGTCTCTCTAGTATTGTTTTTCTAACAGTATTTCCATAGCAGTGTCTCTCTAGCATTGTTTATCTAACAGTATTTCCATAGAAGTGTCTCTCTAGTATTGTTTCCCTAGCAGTATTTCCATAGCAGTGTCTCTCTAGTATTGTTCCTCTATCAGTATTTCCATAGCAGTGTCTCTCTAGTATTGTTTTTCTAGCAGTATTTCCATAGCAGTGTCTCTCTAGTATTGTTCCTCTATCAGTATTTCCATAGCAGTGTCTCTCTAGTATTGTTCCTCTTTCAGTATTTCCATAGCAGTGTCTCTCTAGTATTGTTCCTCTTTCAGTATTTCCATAGCAGTGTTTCTCTAGTATTGTTCCTCTTTCAGTATTTCCATAGCAGTGTTTCTCTAGTATTGTTCCTCTATCAGTATTTCCATAGCAGTGTCTCTCTAGTATTGTTCCTCTAGCAGTATTTCCATAGCAGTGTCTCTCTAGCATTGTTCCTCTAGCAGTATTTCCATAGCAGTGTCTCTCTAGCATTGTTTTTCTAGCAGTATTTCCATAGCAGTGTCTCTCTAGCATTGTTCCTCTAGCAGTATTTCCATAGCAGTGTCTCTCTAGCATTGTTCCTCTATCAGTATTTCCATAGCAGTGTCTCTCTAGCATTGTTTTTCTAACAGTATTTCCATAGCAGTGTCTCTCTAGTATTGTTTTTCTAACAGTATTTCCATAGCAGTGTCTCTCTAGCATTGTTTTTCTAACAGTATTTCCATAGCAGTGTCTCTCTAGCATTGTTTTTCTAACAGTATTTCCATAGCAGTGTCTCTCTAGTATTGTTTTTCTAACAGTATTTCCATAGCAGTGTCTCTCTAGCATTGTTCCTCTAGCAATATTTCCATAGCAGTGTCTCTCTAGCATTGTTCCTCTAGCAGTATTTCCATAGCAGTGTCTCTCTAGCATTGTTCCTCTATCAGTATTTCCATAGCAGTGTCTCTCTAGTATTGTTCCTCTAGCAATATTTCCATAGCAGTGTCTCTCTAGCATTGTTCCTCTAGCAGTATTTCCATAGCAGTGTCTCTCTAGCATTGTTCCTCTATCAGTATTTCCATAGCAGTGTCTCTCTAGCATTGTTCCTCTATCAGTATTTCCATAGCAGTGTCTCTCTAGTATTGTTTCTCTATCAGTATTTCCATAGCAGTGTCTCTCTAGTATTGTTCCTCTATCAGTATTTCCATAGCAGTGTCTCTCTAGTATTGTTCCTCTTTCAGTATTTCCATAGCAGTGTCTCTCTAGTATTGTTCCTCTTTCAGTATTTCCATAGCAGTGTTTCTCTAGTATTGTTCCTCTTTCAGTATTTCCATAGCAGTGTTTCTCTAGTATTGTTCATCTATCAGTATTTCCATAGCAGTGTCTCTCTAGTATTGTTCCTCTATCAGTATTTCCATAGCAGTGTCTCTCTAGCATTGTTCCTCTAGCAGTATTTCCATAGCAGTGTCTCTCTAGCATTGTTCCTCTATCAGTATTTCCATAGCAGTGTCTCTCTAGCATTGTTCCTCTATCAGTATTTCCATAGCAGTGTCTCTCTAGCATTGTTCCTCTAGCAGTATTTCCATAGCAGTGTCTCTCTAGTATTGTTTCTCTAGCAGTATTTCCATAGCAGTGTCTCTCTAGTATTGTTCCTCTAGCAGTATTTCCATAGCAGTGTCTCTCTAACATTGTTTTTCTAGCAGTATTTCCATAGCAGTGTCTCTCTAGCATTGTTTTTTTAGCAGTATTTCCATAGCAGTGTCTCTCTAGCATTGTTTTTCTAGCAGTATTTCCATTGCAGTGTCTCTCTAGTATTGTTCCTCTAGCAGTATTTCCATAGCAGTGTCTCTCTAGTATTGTTTTTCTAACAGTATTTCCATAGCAGTGTCTCTCTAGTATTGTTCCTCTAGCAGTATTTCCATAGCAGTGTCTCTCTAGTATTGTTCCTCTAACAGTATTTCCATAGCAGTGTCTCTCTAGCATTGCTCCTCTAGCAGTATTGCCATAGCAGTGTCTCTCTAGTATTGTTCCTCTAGCAGTATTTCCATAGCAGTGTCTCTCTAGCATTGCTCCTCTAGCAGTATTTCCATAGCAGTTTCTCTCTAGTATTGTTCCTCTAGCAGTATTTCCATAGCAGTGTCTCTCTAGCATTGCTCCTCTAGCAGTATTTCCATAGCAGTGTCTCTCTAGTATTGTTCCTCTAGCAGTATTTCCATAGCAGTGTCTCTCTAGTATTGTTCCTCTAGTATTGTTCCTCTATCAGTATTTCCATAGCAGTGTTTCTCTAGTATTGTTCCTCTAGTATTGTTCCTCTATCAGTATTTCCATAGCAGTGTTTCTCTAGTATTATTTCTCTAGTATTGTTCCTCTATCAGTATTTCCATAGCAGTGTTTCTCTAGTATTGTTCCTCTATCAGTATTTCCATAGCAGTGTCTCTCTAGTATTGTTCCTCTAGCAGTATTTCCATAGCAGTGTCTCTCTAGCATTGTTTCTCTAGTATTGTTCCTCTATCAGTATTTCCATAGCAGTGTTTCTCTAGTATTGTTCCTCTATCAGTATTTCCATAGCAGTGTCTCTCTAGTATTGTTCCTCTAGCAGTATTTCCATAGCAGTGTCTCTCTAGTATTGTTCCTCTAGCAGTATTTCCATAGCAGTGTCTCTCTAGCATTGTTTCTCTAGTATTGTTCCTCTATCAGTATTTCCATAGCAGTGTTTCTCTAGTATTGTTCCTCTATCAGTATTTCCATAGCAGTGTCTCTCTAGTATTGTTCCTCTAACAGTATTTCCATAGCAGTGTCTCTCTAGTATTGTTCCTCTAGCAGTATTTCCATAGCAGTGTCTCTCTAGTATTGTTCCTCTAGCAGTATTTCCCTAGCAGTGTCTCTCTAGTATTGTTTCTCTAGCAGTATTTCCATAGCAGTGTCTCTCTAGTATTGTTCCTCTAGCAGTATTTCCCTAGCAGTGTCTCTCTAGCATTGTTTTTCTAGCAGTATTTCCATAGCAGTGTCTCTCTAGTATTGTTCCTCTAGCAGTATTTCCATAGCAATGTCTCTCTAGTATTGTTCCTCTATCAGTATTTCCATAGCAGTGTATCTCTAGTATTGTTCCTCTAGCAGTATTTCCATAGCAGTGTCTCTCTAGTATTGTTCCTCTATCAGTATTTCCATAGCAGTGTCTCTCTAGCATTGTTTTTCTAACAGTATTTCCATAGCAGTGTCTCTCTAGTATTGTTCCTCTATCAGTATTTCCATAGCAGTGTCTCTCTAGCATTGTTTTTCTAACAGTATTTCCATAGCAGTGTCTCTCTAGTATTGTTTTTCAAACAGTATTTCCATAGCAGTGTCTCTCTAGCATTGTTTTTCTAACAGTATTCCCATAGCAGTGTCTCTCTAGTATTGTTTTTCTAACAGTATTTCCATAGCAGTGTCTCTCTAGCATTTTTTTTCTAACAGTATTTCCATAGCAGTGTCTCTCTAGTATTGTTTTTCTAACAGTATTTCCATAGCAGTGTCTCTCTAGTATTGTTTTTCTAACAGTATTTCCATAGCAGTGTCTCTCTAGTATTGTTTTTCTAACAGTATTTCCATAGCAGTGTCTCTCTAGCATTGTTTTTCTAACAGTATTTCCATAGCAGTGTCTCTCTAGTATTGTTTTTCTAACAGTATTTCCATAGCAGTGTCTCTCTAGTATTGTTTTTCTAACAGTATTTCCATAGCAGTGTCTCTCTAGTATTGTTTTTCTAACAGTATTTCCATAGCAGTGTCTCTCTAGTATTGTTTTTCTAGCAGTATTTCCATAGCAGTGTCTCTCTAGTATTGTTTTTCTAACAGTATTTCCATAGCAGTGTCTCTCTAGTATTGTTTTTCTAACAGTATTTCCATAGCAGTGTCTCTCTAGTATTGTTTTTCTAACAGTATTTCCATAGCAGTGTCTCTCTAGTATTGTTTTTCTAACAGTATTTCCATAGCAGTGTCTCTCTAGTATTGTTTTTCTAGCAGTATTTCCATAGCAGTGTCTCTCTAGTATTGTTTTTCTAACAGTATTTCCATAGCAGTGTCTCTCTAGTATTGTTTTTCTAACAGTATTTCCATAGCAGTGTCTCTCTAGTATTGTTTTTCTAACAGTATTTCCATAGCAGTGTCTCTCTAGTATTGTTTTTCTAACAGTATTTCCATAGCAGTGTCTCTCTAGTATTGTCCCATTTGTATTGCCTGTATAGCATTTTCTATGGTTACCAAGACAATATTTTATTAAATATAAAAGTAGATAGTAAATTCTCTAAAATATGCAATGTTTTTATCATTGCAACCGTGATCAGTAAATTGTCTCAATAAAACGATGCTTCACGGTAAGGAATGAACAAAAGTTTATCAAGACTGCTTTATCAAATACAAAACAGCGAGTGAATTCACTAAACAAGACATGAGAGGGGCGAGCTCAGGGCTAGTACTGTATGATGGTGTCGATGTAACGGAATTACCATCGCCATTCTAGTTCATCCGACTAGTGGACAGCCTGTGATCCGATCGGATCCTTTGAGGCTCTGACCCTGTGTTGACCTCGGGAGCATTGGAACATGGGTTTTGGAGTAGTAACGTCTCCGGGGAAATAAGACAAGTACAGACTCACACTATGCAGTGTCATGTGTTTGATTCTTGTAAAAACCAAGATCAAATGCATGAAAGCCCTGGGGACTGCATCCAGCACATTGTAGGGTACTGAATCCATCAAATGTGATAGCAGGGATCCTTTGGTGGGTATTAGATGATCAAAGCGCTATACACTTATGTATGTATGCATGGCGGTACCGTATGGGAAGGCAGTTCAGACTGGAACTGATATATAGGAAGGTGAACCTAGCCCCCGAAGGACTGACCAGCCAGATACTGACTAGGGGCGTGCTAGGTTCTCAGGCCACACTTCATTCACAACTTGGCTAGGTAAGCATCAATCGGGACTCTTAATTTTCTTCATTTTAATTTATCAAAGTATATATAAATAAGAGAATACCGAAGCGTTAACATAATCATAATCCAAACACAAAATCGATTAAACCAGGGGCAAAATATGAACAAAGGAAAGATTCACATGGAGACCCTTGCAAAAGTACAAGAGAATAAGACCAGGTGTTCCGGAAGAGTAAACGTCTTCTGCTTCATCGACGACACCCGCCATGTAAATCTTTGTCACATCCAAGTAAACATCAAGTTCTCAAAATGAGAACCGAGTATCATTGTCAATCACAACAAGTAAACACACTAATGAGCATACTCAAAAACGTCCATCTTTATATCACTTAAAAATACAGAATATTTCTCAATGAGACAAAGATGGCGACCATAAAGCTTGCCCATAGTTCTGATCAACCTGCATCTCTCGAATCCTTGTGTTGTTAGTTTGTTTGTCAGCAGTCGACATCGATCACGAAAATCCCGATATTTAGAGCAAGCCCTAGAATACCGAATCAACTGCGACATGTAAACACCATTGGTTGTAGAAGCAGGGATGTTACCATCAAGAAATGGAAAGTTAACGATCGGAAAATTGAAATCATATAATTTCTCAATACTGTATTATGACCGTTCATTTTGCGATATTTAGAAAGTAGGGACAGTTATCCAACAGGATCGACACCATTTCTATGTCTTAGAAAAATATAAATGGAGTTTTGGTCGCCGCAGGCTGCCATTGTCTCTTAATAAAACCAATAATAATTCGAGGTTCTTATAAACCGTTTTTTCACGACCTTAGATGCCGTCTCAAAACGTTTCACTAATTACAATCAGTGGTTAAGGGGCCTTAGTAACCAGCCAATATCGTTCTAAACTACCTGGGGAACATACAACCGGTGCTGCGGGTTCGGCGCTCATAGCTTAGCATTATATAATTTCAAGCACTGCCCAACCACTTACTCAATTACAGCTAAATAGTCTGGAGCAAGTACAGAAAAGTATCTTGCTCAGGGACACAGCACAAGTGCCGTTACCTGGACTCGGATTCGCAACCCTTCGATCTCCAGCCCGGCGTCCCACAACTAGACCACCATGCCTCTTGTGTTGGAGTTCATTTCCACGTTTTGATAGTAAGATGCAAATCGAACAAAAACGCACAAACGTTTATAACGAAATATTTGAGGAAACAGAGCAATTTTCATATAGCTCAAAGTGAGTAACAACGGTAAATAAACGACAAACTCTTCCTAAAACTTATTCCGGTATCTATGTATATTTCATATTGTGATATTGCCCCATTGGAAAGAAAGATTTCGAAGTCTAAAACCGCCAATACCTTGTTATGTCATTTTCTCTGAGAAAACACAGCTTGCTGTCCTATAAGGAGATGTCAGGGTTGAACAAGCGAAGTGCATGAAAAAAAAACCCCAAAAAAACATTCCATCGTTCGGTATCATGGTGGACGGGATTTAAAACAAAATCATGGCTACATCAATTCCAGCCAGACTAATTAGGACACCCAAGATTAAATCCTCTTTGATACTCTTTCCGTGTCGTAAGACGCACGTGGACCAGCCTCGCGACAATGGCTGAGCCGGATAGATACTTAATACTGCTACAGTCGTAGACAAAGTCATTCGTCTGTCATTTACAATAAAACTCTCTTCTATGTACAAGTCGCATTGGAGCCTTCGGGACAAGGGGCTGGCTGTGCAGTGACAAGACGACCCAGGGAATCGACCCACTTATTGGAGAGGAAAGCGACCAAAGATAAACACCAATAGAAGTATTATAATAACTTATTGAACTTTGGCCCAAGCTGTAGCATATACCCTAATCGTATGAGTGTTTACCTAAAACACTGTCCCGTTTCTCAGCACTAGACCCCTGGTAAACTTTCCCAAGTGTGTCACAGACCCACTGTGACATAATGGTCTGTGAGGATATACATGTAGCAGGCTGTCTTTGTTTAATAGACATTACAGATTAGACTGGATCTAAGGTCCCACTCCCTCTTATTCTCATAGTCCAGGAACTTAACAGTATATTGCGATAAACTGCGGAACATATTCTTACCCAGGAAAGAGGGGTTAACTTAGAAGGGTAACCGAAGGATAGTCTATAGGTCACCCGAGACAAGAAAGGGACGAAAGAGCGTGAATTTACGAAACATAATAAAGTAAAAATAAGATAAAAAAAAAAAAAAAAACACAGAGGCCCAAGGGCCTTAACGGTCACCTGAGTAAGAAGAAGATTGTTGAAGTTTTAGCCAATACGACCCTTTCGGGCCCCTTCCCATTGCCCCAGGGGTGGGCCAGAGTAAATTTTTTTCAACATGAATCCATCTCCTGGTTATTATTCCAAACAAGTTTCAATTATCTCCAATTGAAAATGAACAAAATATATCCAAAAGTGTCATTTTCCTATATAAACCATAGTAAACTTCACCCCCTCCCCAGGGAGGAACATGAAATCTGAGGGCCTAAACTTCAGAATTTTGATAAAGCACCTTAAGACCTTTCCATTGGTAAATAGTATTTGATTCCAGCATATATGGGGCTAGAGAAGAAAATTATTGAAATTTTAGTCAATTTGACCCTTTTAAGCCCCTCCCCACAGCCCTTACTTTTTCATTTCTTTTTTCATAATAATTCAATACACTTTCATTAAAACATGTAATAATGATAATGTATTGTTCTTGTTCATATTTAAGCTCAAAAGAAGTTTTATATTCTTTAGAAATATTAAGCTAATTAAAAAACTAAGTCAATGTGACCTACTTTTCGACCATGGATATTTTTTATGGTCAGTTTTCAGTTGTATTGTTTTGGAATTGCACAATGCATCAAAATTATGAAGAAAGACTAGAAAATATCAGGCCTTAATTTCATGTCATGTCATGTCAAAATCCATAGGTGTTGATATACAAAAAATAAAACTTATCGGTTATAGCCACCAGAAGGCCCAATATATGCACCTTTCCGACTTCAAACCAAACCTTATTGTACAAGCCTTAAAAAGTGTCCAACGCACTCCAAACGTCCCACTGAAGGGAAGCAGGTTTCGATTTGCCTTCTTGTATTTGGACTGAGGAGGAAGAACGAGGCCCTGATCCGTAAAAGGTAACCAGGAAAGATGAAATCCTAGGAGGAATTTACCTAGGATTTCTCAAAAGGAGGGATACAATCCAGGCGAAGACCTACTTGGAGCTGCAACTAAGACAGTTAGAACAGGATTTTTGGATGTGCAGTGCGTATGTACCAAGGGTTAAGGGAACTTTCACGGAGTAATTATTTTCATTTTCGTTAAGTTAAGTTAAGTTAAGTTAATTATGGACTGCCGGTGATAAACGCTATTGCCTGTATGGTGGTGAGCTTGAATTGAAATAAACATCGTTTATATTTCGGCTACAAAGATAACATAGGCAATTATTTGTGTCATTTATATCAATATTGAAACAAACCAAAGTTCAAACTTTTTGTTTGGGATTAAGATAGAGAGATTAAGATAGAGAAAAACATTCAGCAATAACACAGGGTATTTTGGTATTTTATAAGTGTGTTGTATTGCATGATGGTGATATATATACATATAGTAAATATGATATTTTTATTTTTCATTGTATGATAGAATCATAAACACATTTATTCCTATGATGGATATACACTTTTAATGTAATGCTAATCTATAACATTCCATACATTTTGGAAAAATCAAATAATTTAATATCAAATGCAAGGATATTTCCATCATTTAAAATACATACTTGATTGACAGCATGTAAACATGACCTCCTAAGGTGTTGGGTTTTTCTTACAGCGAAGGGTTGTGAAATCTAGTCTGGGCCATGGCACTCGTGTTGTATCTTTGAGTAAGATACTTTACTCTGCTTGATCTAGTCTAATCAGCTATAAATGAGTACGTTACGTGGTTGGGCAGTGCTAGAAATTGTAGAATGCTAGCTGTGAGTGCCGAAATGGCAGCACCGGTTGTATGTTCCCCATGGAGTTGAGAACGATATTGGCTGGTTGCTAAGGCCTTATAACCACGGATAATAATTTGTGAATTTTTAAGACGACCTGTATGTCCTGATAAAGCGGTATATAAGAACCTCGAATTATTATCGTTACATCAGCATGTCGTTTCTCTAACTTTCACTGACCAGTAAGGATACTTCACAAGTCATCGTTTGGCTTGGCCTGACCTCGTACTTCCCTGGTGTCGATTGAAATGTGGATACATGCTGTGAGCTCTAACCGTTATTACAATGGAAGCCAAGCCTCGCAGATGTGTGTCTCTAACGGTTTCCATTTTATTTCTGGAATATTGAGTTCTTGAAACCAGTTAGCGACGACTTGTTTATGTAATAGATTGTATAGAATGCAGTTACATATATAACGTTTTACCAAACTACACACGAGAGCAAATTGCCTCCAAGACTATCGTGTATTTGCTGTTATCCGTTTTACAACAAAAGTCAATTTGCCTTAGAAAACTGTTTACACAATGGGTTAAGCTTAATAGGTCTTGGGCTGAATAGCTCTAGGAGAAATCTCTGTCATCAAAATAACTTAAGGACGAATAACTGGATTTGTTATATCAAGATAATGCACAAGGAACCGATTCGTGAATACCATAGTGGAAAGAAATATATTATTAAATGTCGGGTTTGATAGAGTATCATAGAAGTAATATCTCAAAACAATTATGTTATATCTGATCCGACTCTGAACCTAAATGAAATCTGTTAAAATATTCCGATTATTAGGTTTTCGAATCCTCTTTTTTAGTATTTGTACATTGACCTGTTGCCATTAGTGCTTACAGGGTACGCAGTGCATATACAAAAATAGACATCCATGACGAATGTTATTTTAATTTAAATATATTGACAATCAACGGGAACTTGTACAATTGTATAAACTAGGATAAAACACAGAACATACCTGAATATCCCCTTTTTTAATATTATCATCCGGTGATACTTTTTGATGTCAACATTATGGCTAGTAAAGGATGACGTGGACCTGAAGTATTCATTAACAATAATAATATTGTTATGTAACTCGGTGATCACGTGCCCGTGACGTATTTGTATATATTCTTGAGACATTATTTTCTTAGCTTACTCTAGAAGGTCTTTTATTACTTTAAAAATTAATTAACGTTCACTTTTTAACTATTTAGAAATAAACCATAAGATAGTGCATCTTTCCTGTATTGTGGTTATACAAATTCACGGAATAGTTCAATAAAGTCGAAACGAAATTGATAAAAAGAAAAAAAAATTAATGAATATTCAAAAAAAAAAAAAAAAAAAATAGAATGTGTATCTATAATCTCATATTGTTCATAGTTCTGAAATACCAAAAGATGTTCTTGTCTAGGGAATCTTATACTTTGTAAGGAGAATATAAGAGTAATGTATTTTTATATAAGTGTAATGGTTTTTTAATCTTTTCTTCATTATTATAATGTGTTATGTATTCATAATTTTATAGTGTTTTATTGGTCATTATTTGACTTGTTATTAATTCCCTTTTATTATTGCGAATGGTTCTAAGACGAGATTTTTAATTTGTATGATAAATATAAATTTGCTAAAATTATACTTCTTAAACTTTTATTTTCATTACGAATGGATCGAAATACCTTTCTAGTGTAAAATAAATTACGAGAGTGTTGTTTTAGAACGGTTTAGAACGGTATAAAAAAATAACGACTTCTCGACTTGGTCACAGTTAAAGCGAGTCAAATAAAGTTGTCAGAAATCTTATTCGGATTGAAAACGTCTCCAAAAACAGCGGAATTAGGCGTAGCTTGTTGACGAAAGTATGATGATGATGAGATTGGTGATATGTTATCATCTGGATAAGTGATTTGGCGAGTTTTAATTCAGGCCTAAAACTGCCAGCTTCAAGGTAAGCACCCGGCACCAGAGAATTTGTTATATCTACTTTTAAGGCTTGTAGAGTAGTTTTACAAATTTTTGGGTTAAGATCATTTTTCGATAAAATACCACCCTTATCTAAACCCTCCAATAGTATAAAATTACTCAAGAAACCGTAGTTTAGGTCCAACAAACTACGCTGTACTAAGCGTAACAAATTCTCGGGCCCCTGTGGAGAAACTAGGCTACAGTAATCTTATTAGTTTTCTGAACAACATACTACCGTCGATTAATATTATAACGTATGAAACTTTTTAAAAAAAGAGAACAAAATTCTATGATCAATCTCAAACATTTTATTTTAGTATCTGACAGGAAATAAAATCACGAAATCTGACTGACGGGCAGATGATCACATTTTAGCAAGATCATCGATGGGACCTCTACACAAATTAGAAACAATATAGCTTGAATTGATTCTTTCGAAAATATCAGTTTTTTGTCAGATCAAGTATTTTCTTAAGCTGTCTGTGATATGATACAGGCATTTCTCATTGACTTGTGAAGTAGTTGTTTTACGTGTGCAGTACACTCGTACATTATTGTACACAACGTTAACGATACACCGCTGTAAACATTGTATTAGTTCACCAGGAACGCCAGCGCGTGCCCCACCACCTACGTTCACCAGAGATAGATGTAGGTCGGGTCTAACGCTGACTTTAAAGTGCTATCCGGATGACTATGATATCATGTCAACGAACCAGCACAGCATTCCACCCGGTCACATTTAACCGACATAAATCAGTGATTACCCTTGTGCTTAAAGTTATTATGCAGATAATAACGACCACCAATTTCAATGTCATTGGAAAAATACAATAACCCTAAACGATATTTGACTTTACTACAACTAAGAATAACACAGTATACATTGATTGTGACATTGATCTGTTGAAATGTTCCTGATCTAAAACAGAACGAGTCTCTAATATCTTGTCTTTGTTAATGAGTGTAAATCGTATCTTTGTTCCTATTCTGTACCTTGTTTGATCGATTTTGAGCTCGAATTATTGTTTTGTTGACGCGTCAGAATTCTTTGACTTTTCTTATGTTTGTGCCCAGCAAGGACCCTTTAATGTGGATACAAGTACCAGTATAGTCCGTCTTGACATAGTAAATAACAACTATTGGAGCCAAGTCCGTAAACAACTAGAAAGTTCTGGTATTCACCGACAGACAGATCCTGACCGGCAATTACGGCGTGTGCTTAGCATTTAGAACGCAGTGGAAATGTGTTCAATTTGTCAATAAATGGGGTTTAGATTGTAATTCGGAACATACCGATTCTCCGAAGTTATAAACGCCCCCGGGTCAGGTCATGATGGACAGTCTCGAACCACCAAGTTACAATTTGTATTACTCTGTGCTGCCTACCTCATTTGACATGACGAGCGGCATTTTGACCGTTTGACCAATAGTAGGAAGTGTATAAGGATACAAGCTTGCACGTGTAATACGTACTGACACCATCGTCACCATTAAACGAGATGTAAACGAGATGTATACCAAAACAATATTTAACCATTAAACGAGATTTATACCAAAACAATATTTGACCATTAAACGAGATTTATACCAAAACAATATTTAACCATTAAACGAGATGTATACCAGAACAATATTTTGCCTGGCAACATTCAATGAAATTGATCTTAAACATAGCTGTGTGTTTTACCGTTTTTACTTTAAGAAAACATGATGTCTATAAGACTGTTTTATTTGTGGATGTGAATCTTGTATAGCGTGTCCGAACAATGATAAGTGATTCTATACTTCATGTAGTATAAGCTTTAATAATAATGATGCTAATTCGAGGTCCTTATACACCGCTTTATCACAACCTATAGGTCATCCTAAAGCGGTTATAGGGCCTTAGCGAACTGCCAATATCGTTCTCAACTCCATGGGGAACACACAACCGGTGCTGCCATTTCGACGCTCATAGCTAACATTCTACAATTTCTAGCACTGCCCATCCACGTGCTCATTTGCAGCTGAGTAAACTAGAACAAGCGAAGTAAAGTATCTTGATCAAGAATACAACACAAGTGCCGTGGCCTGGACTCCAACTCGCAACTCTTCGATCACGAGCCCGGCGTCCTACCACTCGACTATCGTGCCTTCATAAGATAAGATAACATAGAGAGTAAAGCATCTTTAAGAAAAAAAAATTAACTAAAAAGGAACGCATAATGACATGAATCCCCCTCCCCTAACATCACAAAGTTCCACAAACCACCAGAAGCGAAACCCCCGTAGCCCGGAAGTACAAATCCCTTAAATAAACTTTATTTATGTTACAACAATAATGAAACAAGTTATCCAACTTATGTTAATCGCTCTTGTTGGCACGGATGTAAGCACGCGAGGGGGTCTTATTGTTGGAAGGAAACTGGAATACCCGGAGAAAATCCACGTGGTCGGGCAGGTGACCCCATACCTTTTCAAGTCCGGTCGGGGAATCGAACCCCTGCCGCCTCGGTGAAAGGCAAGTGCGCTTTCCACTTCACAACCCAACCGTTAGTACAGTACAAACTGAACGTACGGGGTGATGAAAGAAAAGACATTTCTGTACTCGATAGCTGGAAATCAGAACTGAAAGTGTATTTACATCAGAATGTACCGAGTTTTCATCTGTCTTAAAACTGGTTTCCGTCTACATTATCGTTATTACTTCCATATGTGCTGAAGTAGCTGTTTAGGTACATTTTTGTTATTTTTATTAACCGATCTTATGTTTACGTGAACCAACAAACTTATATTAGAATATCTCCTGACCCTGTGATAAAAATTCTCCGTATTAATATAATCTACGTACCTAATGTTTAAGTAAAGGTATGTGTATATGAAATGTACATGCAATACGTTGTGTTATAAATTATGTGCCACATCGATCTGCAAGCTACATATATAGCATGCATAACACTTGTTTTTGACGGGCTAAGCAGGCACTCACGGCAGCAATGTCAAAACAAGTCATGGTCATATTACACTACTATGATTACTTTCCTTCATGAAAATCCCAATTTTGCAATTCGTTGCAGAGCTTGTCAAACCATGTATATCGGGTAAGTAAAGCCCAAAGCAATCACAACCAATAAATAAAATCTGTTCAGCTACAGTTTCCAAACTTCATCGGATTTCGTTGAATGCCGCACCGCCTTTGGGCCGGAGTCCGAGAGTGGTCTCAGACAGGGATCGTTTGTGGCAGTCTAGGTTGACGTGTCTTTCCAGACCAGTACATGATATATATATATATCGTTGTCTTTAGGCCGAAATTTATTGTTATCAGTATCTCAAAAAAGTGATGTACGGGCAGGTTATGGTGTTGACATCACACCCGTTCCCGGCTTGGTACAGTTCTGTGTGGTATAGAGGTCCGTTTACCCGCGTGCGGTAACAAAACGACCAAACAAGATATCTCCATTATTCATAAAAGGAACACTCTGGAAGACTCCATACATAATTCCGTTTTTGACAAGGCTGATTAAGATTCCATTGATTAGACTCAGGGGCAGCTCCAGACGTCTAGCTGATGGAGATGCAGCGTCACTCCACAGAAACACGTCTATGCATTTTAATGAGACTTCATGCAGAAGTGGCGTAAAGACGTTGGGTTTTTGTGGACTTACTGACGGAGAAAAAGCAATGGCATTTTTCTGTTACTTCTATCGAATGTTACCATACATGTACCGATACAGACAATCATAATGTCGTTTTAAGCTCCATTTGTGTCACGTGACAAGACGAGAATTCGGTTTTAATTATTCCCTTGGAAACTGTCAGGAAATCCTTTACATTTCATCTTTTCATCTTTTTTCTTTAGGGTAACCGTAAGTAACGTTTAACATTACCTTTAATTAAGACTGGAGGACGGTTTTAATAGTCAACAGGTTTGGCACAGTCTAACGTGGATCAATGTACGAGATCTGCTGGCGATGTAAATTGACATGTGGATCAATGTACGAGATCTGCCGGCGATGTAATTGACGTGGATCAATGTACGAGATCTGCCGGCGATGTAATTGATGTGGATCAATGTACGAGATCTGCCGGCGATGTAATTGACGTGGATCAATGTACGAGAACTGCCGGCGATGTAATTGATGTGGATCAATGTACGAGATCTGCTGGCGATGTAAATTGACATGTGGATCAATGTACGAGATCTGCCCAGCGATGTAAATTGACGTGGATCAATGTACGATCTGCCGGCGATGTAAATTGACGTGGATCAATGTACGAGATCTGCCGGCGATGTAATTGACGTGGATCAATGTACGAGATCTGCCGGCGATGTAATTGATGTGGATCAATGTACGAGATCTGCCGGCGATGTAATTGATGTGGATCAATGTACGAGATCTGCCCAGCGATGTAAATTGACGTGGATCAATGTACGAGATCTGCCGGCGATGTAAATTGACGTGGATCAATGTACGAGATCTGCCCAGCGATGTAATTGATGTGGATCAATGTACGAGATCTGCCCAGCGATGTAATTGACGTGGATCAATGTACGAGATCTGCCCAGCGATGTAATTGACGTGGATCAATGTACGAGATCTGCCGGCGATGTAATTGATGTGGATCAATGTACGAGATCTGCCGGCGATGTAATTGATGTGGATCAATGTACGAGATCTGCCCAGCGATGTAAATTGACGTGGATCAATGTACGAGATCTGCCCAGCGATGTAAATGACGTGGATCAATGTACGAGATCTGCCGGCGATGTAATTGATGTGGATCAATGTACGAGATCTGCCCAGCGATGTAAATTGACGTGGATCAATGTACGAGATCTGCCGGCGATGTAAATTGACGTGGATCAATGTACGAGATCTGCCGGCGATGTAAATTGACGTGGATCAATGTACGATCTGCCGGCGATGTAAATTGACGTGGATCAATGTACGAGATCTGCCCGGTGATGTAAATAGACGTGGATCAATGTACGAGATCTGCCGGCGATGTAAATTGACGTGGATCAATGTACGAGATCTGCCCGGCGATGTAAATTGATGTGGATCAATGTACGAGTTCTGCCGTCGATGTAAATTGATGTGGATCAATGTACGAGTTCTGCCGTCGATGTAAATTGACGTGGATCAATGTACGAGATCTGCCGGCGATGCAAATTGACGTGGATCAATGTACGAGATCTGCCGACGATGTAAATTGACGACTAGTTGAGATAAAACAGAAAACGTTTTTGTGCTTGTTTGAATAATCAAATTATCTAAGCAATTTTCCTTATATAGAATATGCCGTAATGCTTTGGAATTTTGAACAAGTAAGGTTTTACATGTACAATGTAGCTTAATACATAAAGCTATTTTTATCAGAAGCCAGATACAATGCTATGTAAGGCTAAATAACGCATGATAACTCTTACATACTGAAAGTTATATTGTGCTTAGCAACAATATCGTATTCCATTGATAAATTAAGGAAATATAATTTTTGTCGATTATTATGCAAACGTTTGGGGAACACCGTTTTCCGTTTTCAATCCTGACAATTGACAATTATGAAATATGAAAATTAGCCTGGAGGGTTTAGCACAGAATTTATGGCATTTCTTCTGAAACACTCAGCATTTAATAATGATTTTTTCGAGGCATACTCTTCCGGGTCATTGAGGACTGAAATGCAAACGCGATACCTTTTATCTCAAGAAAGGAGCTTTGTAACCGAAAATTATGTTTAAATGTGATTCTTTCTCTTAAAGGAAGTCCATGGTTACTATACGCTGAAAATTCAAATTCTTATGATACATGTATTTTGATAAACAAATTGTCATCGTTACCCAAAACGGTTTCATTTTTTTACAGAAATCAAAATATCATAATAGATGCATATTTTGCGATATGATCAAATATCTTTAACAATAAAGAAAGAATTGGCAATGTTTACCTGAAGGAGAACATTTCAATATGGTTGAATGTTTCCATGTGTCTATTTGGTTTCATTAAAAAAAAGTACAAAAAGACTATTTATCGAAATTTAAGAAATATATAAATAGAAAGATCAGCTTATGTATGTACGTGTAGCTAAAATATTAAAATATGCATACAACCTCAAGCAAGCAAATGTATATTTCTCAATTTACACCAACCACGATTGTCATCGCACAATGTTAGTTTATTGTGCGCACACTGACATTGTTAATGGCAATGCTGGTGTTTCATTTTACAAACAGGTACAGGTATAATTAAAATTTCCGTCCTGTTCTCGTGTACCCGGTAATGATTACGTCTTTATGTCACACAGAATACATGAGCGGGAATACTGAACCAGGTTGTAACTTCAAACGTTTATCTTTTATGGGTAAGCAATAGACACCGGCAGTGTTATTCCACAATCGTCGCCATTCTGCAATCGTCACAGCTAACAGGATAATACGGGAACTGTCAGTTAAGAGGAGGCCGTACCCCCGGGGATTGCTAACGACGTGAAGGTAGCGCGCGAGCACCTGTCACTGACGTAGGTAGCCGTAATAACATAGTTACGACAACCCGATATGACGGAGAACAGGAGGGATTCTGGCGTCACCATTTCTGTTTCCGTTCTTACCCATACAATGATTCAATAAAATCTAATTATTGGTAAAAAGAATGTATCCCCAAAAATAATAACTTCTGACGGAAATATCTATCCTACTTCAGCGATAAGAAGACGGTTATCTTCGGTTCATAAACGTACGTTTTGATTTTGTTCTCATTCTCAGCGTCATTAAAAAATATTGTCTTTATCGACCTTATCCTGGTATATACATCTTCCCTTGTCCTACAAAAATAGAGAAAACCGAAGAGTAAAAAAAAAAAATATATATCGATTAGACTATGGACTAAATATGACAAAAGGAATGCTTTACATGGATACCCTTGTAAAAGTACAATAAAACAAGACCAGGTGTTCCAGGAAAGTAAGCGTCCTTTACTTGGTCGACGACACCCGCCAGGTAAATTGGTCGCATCCAAGTAAACACCAAGTTCTCAAAGTGAGAACCGAGCCAACATTCTCAATCACAAGAAGTAAGCACACTTATGAGACTATTAAAAAACGTCCATCTTCATAATTATCATAAATCATCATACAAGGATACAGAAAATTTGCAATAATGTAAAGATAGCGACCATAAAACTAAGACAGTTATCGAAATGTTTTTATCTGTTTATGAAACGTACACTTCTCATATCAGACGATCAACAACCCCATAATACATTCCTTTGTCTTTTGAGCACCAACTTGATTCATACTTTTATGAACATAATCATCTGCGTGCGAGAAATTTAATATATTCTTATTACAAACAGTATTGCTTTGTATTTTAAGATTTAACGATAGCCCTGTGTAGTATGATAACACTTATTCTATTACAATATGTACATATCTGTACATGTGGTATTGGAACAGTAATTAGCGCAATGGGTAGCACATAAATTATAAGTATAACACACTCTCGACAGAGGAAGAACCGGAAGCCTTGTCAGAACAGAACAAAGCAAAGACAAAGAGATAGACAGAAACAGAAGATAACTGTAAGCCGAATGGCTAGCTAATTCTCCCGCTTCTTATCATACGTAGATGTGCCAGTTTGACACGTAACCAAGGTTACACATCTACCTCCAGTCGCTAACGTGCTGGTGTAGTTTCATTTCAATAGTTTGATAGGTTAAGGAGGGTTGTATAGAAAAAATACTTACACAAAAATATATGTAAAGTGACATGGCTACCATGGCAACCACAATTAAGGTTGGAAAAACCTGCATGCACATCTACACGGTAAGTCCCCAAGTTTCACAGGTTTAGTAAGAGTTAAGCAGACACATTCTTACACAAAATCTATGTATAGTGACCTGGTTACCATTGCAACCGATTTTTTTTTTCTAAAAGAAAAACTGGTACGCACATCTACATACTCAGTCAAAAAAATTTTTGTGATCTCATTGAAATTGTTTCACATGTTTAGAATCTGTTATGCCGACAATTTATACCCAAAAATCATGTATAATGACCTGGTTACCATGTCACAAAAATTATACAAAACAAAACATGCATGCACATCGCCACTTGGTCCCTTACATTGGTCCCTGTGTAGTTTCATTTGAATCGGTTCACAAGTTTAGGAGAAGTTGTTAGAAGAAAAAAAACATGTCTGCGAACAGACAGACGGACTGACTGTCGTCCGGACGGTCAGACAGACAACATGGTTCCAGTATTCCCCGTAGTTTCGTTGCGGGAGATATAGCGAGGATCGTATCCCGGTATATCATATGCGTAGACAGACAAATAACTGGTGGAACGGGTTGTTTGATACAACATATCAGTCGGTCACTTGCTTACAGCGACACCTCATGGTTACATTTTGCATATGGAGCATTTATTTGTTGGTTTGTTGTCATGAATGCGATATATGACTTTGAAGAACATTTTTAATAAAAAATATAATAAAAGGTCTTTAAAGAAGATATCTACAGTGTATAGGAATGCACACTGAAGCTGCATTATAATTGTAGATGAGAAACATGTATTCTTTTGCAGGTTTATTGTCGTCTAGTATAGGTAGCTATAGACATAATGCTATGGATGACTATGGAAGGAAACAGTATATGATCATGCCTGGCTGTTATATGTCAGGTTGTTATGTAGACGTTAAAGCGAACATCAACTCCATAATTACATACTACCGACCCATATCCGCACTAAAAACGAACTAGATCGTTAATGCCTGCTAACATAATATGTAACAGGTTGTGTGCTGTGTCGCATGTACATCTCGTCACTAATAATGATAGACTCGCTAGTATGCATCGAGAAGAACTTCACTCGGTAGCTTTTAATCAGCTTTAATGAACAGCACGACCAACTGTTGCATCTCGATTTTAGATACATATGCTCGCTTTGACCTATTGATTATAACGATGCCAAAGCTTTGTGTTTCCAGCCATTTCCTTCTCCAACTTAATCAATATTTTTATAGTGGAAATTCAAGAACACGCCCCGTATCACTGTAGAGATTATTTGAATGAAAATTTGCAAAGACAAGAGCTGTTTTAGAGTCGGAACGTGTTATAGTGGTTAACGGCAGACTCTAGATTCCGGAATGAGAAGCTAATGGAAGTGAAATAAAGGCGGGAAAATAGCTCGGGCAGACGACATATTCATGCAATGCAGTGTGGGTCGATATTCCGCAGTTTTCTACTGCGGATCTGCCTTACTTTTGCTTACTTCAGCGATTCCATGTCTTCCTGTCGTAGTATGATTAAAGGATAGGGAAGGTAAGCAGACTATACAACGGTCGTAATTTGATGTCTTACGATAAAATTTATCAAATAATACCCATACGATGCAGAGAAAATATCTTATTCAATTATTTGTCTTACATGATATATGTATAATAAGCCTTGACGTAAGAGAATACCGAAATTTTCATTCCAGAAAGTTCTACATGTAAAAATATATAGGCTATACCACAATATATAGTCTATACCACAATCTATAGTCTATATCACAATATATAGTCTATATCACAATCTATAGTCTATATCACAATCTGTAGTCTATATCACAATATATAGTCTATACCACAATATATAGTCTATATCACAATCTATAGTCTATACCACAATCTATAGTCTATAACACAATCTATAGTCTATACCACAATCTATAGTCTACACCACAATATATAGTCTATACCACAATATATAGTCTATACCACAATATATAGTCTATATCACAATCTATAGTCTATACCACAATCTATAGTCTATACCACAATCTATAGTCTATATCACAATCTATAGTCTATACCACAATCTATAGTCTATAACACAATCTATAGTCTATACCACAATCTATAGTCTACACCACAATATATAGTCTATACCACAATATAAAGTCTATACCACAATATATAGTCTATACCACAATCTATAGTCTATACCACAATATATAGTCTATATCACAATCTATAGTCTATACCACAATCTATAGTCTATACCACAATCTATAGTCTATACCACAATCTATAGTCTATACTGCAATCTATAGTCTATACCAAAATATATAGTCTATATCACAATCTATAGTCTATACCACAATCGATAGTCTATACAACAATCTATAGTCTATACCACAATCTATAGTCTATACTGCAATCTATAGTCTATACCAAAATATATAGTCTATATCACAATCTATAGTCTATACCACAATCTATAGTCTATATCACTGAAGATCCCAGTAACATGCATATATATGTACCGCATGGCCGCACAAACGGTTTGGGTCAGTGATTAGTGATTTTTTTAATTAACAAGTATACAGACTGTAACATGTATGGGAGAGGACGAACAAAACGGTAAATACACACACTAGAATGCGACACATTGATGGGTGTAATTTGATGGCATAAACAGGTCGCTATGACATATGAAATACAAAGTAAAGACATGGACGCGACATCAATCTAACACACAACATAAAAAGCAGGCTTTCTTATGCAAGTTTAATTGAATACCGAGGAAAGCCGAAGTAATTCTCGGTCGTTTTAAATTGTCCCAATAACTCATCAGCCATGTTGGCAAGTCGATTGGTAATATACGTGTTTTAACCTCCTGATGAATACGGAAGTCACTAAAGCTTTCAATAAACCGCTGTTAACTAGAGCTGGGTTGGGCTACAATCTATTGTATAAAAGCACTCCAGCAATAAACCATTTTAACCAGAATATGGAATTCCAACATATCTTATCAAATTTCATCCGAAAATCGATTTCTGTGGATTTCTTAAGTGGTGTGAGTTGATGAAATGTAAAATGGTTATGGAAGAAATCTATTTTATTGTAGTTCCTTAGTATATCGGCTTAGACAGAAAGGGATTTCGTTTCTCTTTAAATTACTTTCCAGATGAAGAACTATAAATTGATGATTGCGATACACGAGATGTAATGCTTTTCAGTAAATAGTTTCTCCTTCTGTATAATAAAACTACAGATTGTATTTTGTTCGATTATTTCATTTCGTTGGTACTTGAATGATTATTCGATTATTTAATCTTTCATATAACCAATATAAAACCGAAGATAAAATACACCCCAGTATCAATCTACACTGAAAGACAAAATATACCACAGCATCAATCTACACTGCAAGACAAAATATACCACAACATCAATCTACACTCAGAGACAAAATATACCACAGCATCAATCTACACTCAAAGACAAAATATACCACAGCATCAATCTACACTCAAAGACAAAATATACAACAGCATCAATCTACACTCAAAGACAAAATATACCACAGCATCAATCTACACTCAAAGACAAAATATACCACAGCATCAGTCTACAATCAAATACAAACTATACCACAGCATCAATCTACACTCAAAGACAAAATATACCACAGCATCAATCTACACTCAAAGACAAAATATACCACAGCATCAATCTACACTCAAAGACAAAATATACCACAGCATCAATCTACACTCAAAGACAAAATATACAACAGAATCAATTTACTCGCAGACAAAATGCTTGTGATATTGACCCTTCTATCTTTAAATATGAAATAATCTACATGAAAAACTACTCATGAATCGGTTGACGATTTTCAATATTAAGTCGCTGTGATTTCGACATTTAAACCACAAACAGAAATCGTGTTTGAGGCATTCGTCGTAATTTTCATCAAAATTTAGTGAGGAATGTATTAGTTATAGTGATGACCCTGAATCAGTTAATGACTTTCTGGGTGTAGCAACTGGGACATGGGTCTAACCTTGTATACAATTTTACAAAATCCGTAAAAGAACCTGAAAATGTCCAAAAATATTATGGGTGGTCGGGTGGTGCAGTGGATATCGCACTTGCCTTTCACTAAGGCGGTCAGGGTTCGACTTTACGTTTGTTTTTATTAAGTATGCACGTAAAGTCGTCTTTATAAACATAGTGTTTATACAGCTTGGCCAATCCATTTAGATGGAAATTATTCTGGTACAATAATCGTCTAATATCTTGAAAGATCTGCTTTTGTGAAAGGAAAAGTTTCTACCAACAGGCTTTTTGATGCATACCTTGTCCTAGGAATACTCGAAATTAAAAGACAATAAGAAAATGTTATGCCCGTGTAATCCTGGGTTTTTTAATGTCGGCCAAAGAAATGATGTCAATACTAGCTGCTGACAGACAACGGCACTGGGATAAAGAGATGCAGGTTGATGAAGACTATAAGAAAGTGTTATGGTCGCCACCTTAGTCTCATTGAGAAGTATTCCGTATCCTTGCATGTGGAGTCTTGTAACATGCTCATTATTATACCTACTTAATGTGATTGAGAATGATGTTGGGTTCTCACTTTGAGAACGTTAAATATACTCGGATGTGACATTTATTTACATGACATATATCGTCATAGAAACAGAAGACGCTTAATCTTCCGGAACACCTGGTCTTATTAGCTTGTACTTTGTTAAGGGTCTCCTAGTGCAACTTTCATTTGTTCACATGTTGCTCTTAGTTTGATTGGGTTTTAATTAAGGTTTTGTTGATTTAGTCCTCGAGGTTTACTGGAGCCTCCATAGCCACAGTTATCTCATTTGAGTAGTGGCACGGTACATAATATACACATTTTCGTAGACTATTTGAGAAATTATACAGAACTAGTTTAATTGTACGTCTAAATTCATAAATATAAGGGGTTTTACGCACCTGACCCTTCTGCTTCTACATTAGTTTAGAAGTTTTGGATTCTCAACTTTTTACTCCTAGCATCACGGAAGAGTCCTTGGAGGACGAAACAGCTGTATGATGCAGTTTAATTCATTTTGTCGACATCCCCTATCTATCACTAAATTTTGTTATTAAAGGTGCAGCATATGTGTGTGTTACGTCATCTTACACCGTACAACAAGACCTAGATTCAAAACGAAAATCAAACAAATGACATGAATTATTCACTGTGTTCTGAAACTATTCATTCGATCTCTTTATTGTGTCGTAGTTTACAAGAGAAACTGACTGTTCATTACGATACATTTTGCACAACAACTAAAGAGGAAATATATCATTTTAAGAGAATCCAAGATGAATACAAATATCAGTTTTCTTTGGCGCACAAATCGTTATTTGTATATTACGTGAAACAGCTATAATGGCTGAGATGTAAACCCTGGGGTACAGAGCGATATGTTTAGGTCATATTCGGTTGACGTTGGTATAATAGATTCATAAGCCAAAAAGCATCGAAATTGTTCCAATGGGTTACATGATATATTCTTTATAGAGGCCAGTTGTTTAAACTGGTCATGCGCCATGAATTATTAATGAATGCGGTTCATTATAGTGAGATATTACAAAAAATACACTTTCTCTCCAGGGTAATCAGCCGCCTCCTGCTGCACACAGTAACACTATGGTGGCACGGAAGTAAGGCGGGAATTAGCGTACATATAACCTACCCTTCACCTGGTACCGTATACACGATACAGAGCGGGCACGCCACAGCCATACCGGTACCATCACACGTATACACGATACGGGGCGGGCACGACACAGACATACCGGTATCATCAAACGTATACACGATACGGAGCGGGCACGACACAGACATACCGGTATCATCACACGTATAACACGATACGGAGTGGGCACGAAACAGACATACCGGTATCATCACACGTATACACGATACGGAGCGGGCACGACACAGACACACCGGTATCATCACACGTATACACGACACGGAGCGGGCACGACACAGACATACCGGTATCATCACACGTATACACGATACGGAGCGGGCACGACACAGACATACCAGTACAATCACATGTAAACACGATTCGGAGCGGGAACGACACAGACATACCGGTATCATCACACGTATACACGATACGGAGCGGGCACGACACAGACATACTGGTATCATGACACGTATACACGATACGGAGCGGGCACGTCACAAACATACTGGTATCGTCACACGTATACACGATACGGAGCGGGCACGTCACAAACATACTGGTACCATCACACTATATATGAAACAAAATGGGCAAATGTATTGACATAGTCGAACATCAAAAATTTTAGTATGGACATTATGAAAAAGCAATATCATCACAAACGTTTCTTTAAAGCTACATGAAAGACGCCATTTTCACAAAATAATAGTGTCATACGACAATGGTATCAGGAATGCCCGACACAGTGTCATCATAAGGCAATAATGTCATTGTCATGAAGTAAATACGTTTCGAGTGTAACGTGTACACACTGAAGATCCCAATATCACTGCCAAACATTGTAACTGCTGAAATATATTTTTGTCTTTTATTTTTTAACTGACTCTATCAAAGTTAAATCATTCAGAAAAGACACAAACGACCTTAAACTATGTTCTCTAGCAGGTCTAACGCTGTCAAAAACAGCTACAGTGTAGCACCAATAGTGGACTAGCAGGTCTAACACTGTCAAAAACAGCTACAGTGTAGCACCAATAGTGGACTAACAGGTCTAACACTGTCAAACACAGCTACAGTGTAGCACCAATAGTGGACTAACAGGTCTAACGCTGTTTCCGTGTTAATCTTGCCTTATTTAATAATTTTCCCCTAGTTTATCAATTTTGAGTCATAGCTTGCTGACCCTTCGGTATTTTCTGATTTGTACATTCTCTTTAATCTGGCACTATTGCATGAGTTCCCTGTTCCAACATTTAACAGTGTTCCAACATTCTGTTCAATAACACGAAGTCTTGCATGACAACGTATTCTAACATTCTGTTCAATAACACGAATTCCTACATGACAACGTGTTACAACATTCTGTTCAATAACACAAATTCCTGTATGACAACGTGTTCCAACATTCTGTTCAATAACACGAATTCATGCATGACAACTTGTTCCAACATTCTGTTCAATAACACGAATTCCTGCATGAGAACGTGTTCCAACATTCTGTTCAATAACACAAATTCCTGTATGACAACGTGTTCCAACATTCTGTTCAATAACACGAATTCCTGCATGACAACGTGTTCTAACATTCTGCTCAATAACACGAATTCATGCATGACAACGTGTTCTAACATTCTGTTCAATAACACGAATTCCTGCATGACAACGTGTTACAACATTCTGTTCAATAACACAAATTCCTGTATGACAACGTGTTCCAACATTCTGTTCAATAACACGAATTCATGCATGACAACTTGTTCCAACATTCTGTTCAATAACACGAATTCCTGCATGACAACGTGTTCCAACATTCTGTTCAATAACACAAATTCCTGTATGACAACGTGTTCCAACATTCTGTTCAATAACACAAATTCCTGTATGACAACGTGTTCCAACATTCTGTTCAATAACACGAATTCCTTCATGACAACGTGTTCTAACATTCTGCTCAATAACACGAATTCCTGTATGACAACGTGTTCTAACATGCTGTTCAATAACACGAATTCATGAATGTCAACGTGTTCTAACATTCTGTTCAATAACACGAATTCCTGTATGACAACGTGTTCCAACATTCTGTTCAATAACACGATTTCATGCATGACAACGTGTTCTAACATGCTGTTCAATAACACGAATTCATGCATGACAACGTGTTCTAACATTCTGTTCAATAACACGAATTCCTGTATGACAACGTGTTCCAACATTCTGTTCAATAACACGATTTCATGCATGACAACGTGTTCTAACATTCTGTTCAATAACACGAATTCCTGTATGACAACGTGTTCCAACATTCTGTTCAATAACACGATTTCATGCATGACAACGTGTTCTAACATTCTGTTCAATAACACGAATTCATGCATGGCAAAATGTTCTAACATTCTGTTCAATAACACGAATTCCTGTATGACAACGTGTTCCAACATTCTGTTCAATAACACGAATTCATGCATGGCAAAATGTTCTAACATTCTGTTCAATAACACGAATTCATGCATGGCAAAATGTTCTAACATTCTGTTCAATAACATGAATTCATGCATGACAACGTGTTCTAACATTCTGTTCAATAACACGAATTCATGCATGGCAAAATGTTCTAACATTCTGTTCAATAACATGAATTCCTGCATGACAACGTGTTCTAACATTCTGTTCAATAACATGAATTCATGCATGACAACGTCTTCCAACATTCTGTTCAATAACACGAATTCCTGCATGACAACATGTTCTAACATTCTGTTCAATAACATGAATTCATGCATGACAACGTCTTCCAACATTCTGTTCAATAACACGAATTCCTGCATGACAACGTGTTCTAACATGCTGTTCAATAACACGAATTCATGCATGGCAAAATGTTCTAACATTCTGTTCAATAACATGAATTCATGCATGTCAACGTGTTCTAACATTCTGTTCAGGAACACGAATTCATGCATGACAACGTGTTCTAACATTCCGTGGAATAACACGAATTCCTGCATGTCAACGTGTTCTAACATTCTGTTCAATAACACGAATTCCTGCATGACAATATGTTCCAACATTCTGTTCCTGCATAATATCATAGTATGCCCGTTACCGCATGTTACATCACTTTATGTGATGTACCTCATATATATTCGTTTTCACACTTTTATAGAATTTATTGATAGGAATTCGTATGATTTGTCTTTAGATGTAACCGGACGTGTACCGAGTGACCTGATGGGTGAAGTAATGTAGTACGGATGGTGTATCTTTTATTGCATTATGTTGGGGATCTGGAAGGATCTAGACTGTTTATTTATGTGGAGCTACTTTGGATACAGCCCTTGATTGAGCCGGGTGCTGTTCACACGATCACTATGTAAACACTTAATTTTTGTGTGTATTTTCCACACGAGATTTATTTGCGATACACACCACAAGGTAAACTCATTTTCGTCAAACGTATAGGTTTATTATCAGTGATTACCTCGTCCCTACATATCAGTATATTAATGATTTTGGGGATGAACAAGCAACATAAGGCCAGAGTTAACATCGATCTACCTGATGAAATAGGTATGGTGTTTATATCATTTATGTATGCATGAACATAGGTAAACATTTCAATGTAAGATATAAACCGCCGCAAACATAACAGCAGGAACGCTACGATAAATGTAGCAAAATTATTTTCAACATTGCTTGAATAAGCTACGTCTCGTAAATGTTCTTCAAAGTAGTATCAATGTTATAGAGTATTACCGATGTTACAGAGTATTACCGATGTTACAGAGTATTATCGATGTTACAGAGTATTACCGATGTTACAGGGTATTACCGATGTTACAGAGTATTACCGATGTTACAGAGTATAACTGATGTTACAGAGTATTACCGATGTTACAGAGTATTACCGATGTTACAGTGTCGTATAGATGTTACAGGGTATTACCGATGTTACAGGGTATTATCGATGTTACAGAGTATTATCGATGTTACAGAGTATTACCGATGTTACAGAGTATTACCGATGTTACAGAGTATAACCGATGTTACAGAGTATTACCGATGTTACAGAGTATTACCGATGTTACAGAGTATTACCGATGTTACAGTGTAGTATAGATGTTACAGGGTATTACCGATGTTACAGGGTATTACCGATGTTACAGAGTATTAACGATGTTACAGTGTAGTATAGATGTTACAGAGTATTACCGATGTTACAGTGTAGTATCGATGTTACAGAGTATTACCGATGTTACAGAGTATTACCGATATTACAGAGTATTACCGATGTTACAGAGTATTACCAATGTTACAGTGTAGTATAGATGTTACAGAGTATTACCGATGTTACAGTGTAGTATCGATGTTACAGAGTATTACCGATGTTACAGGGTAGTACCGATATTACAGAGTATTACCGATGTTACAGAGTATTACCGATGTTACAGAGTATTACCGATTTTACAGAGTATTACCGATGTTACAGGGTATTACCGATGTTACAGAGTATTACCGATGTTACAGAGTATTACTGATGTTACAGAGTATTACCGATGTTACAGAGTATTACCGATGTTACGGAGTAGTACCGATGTTACAGAGTATTACTGATGTTACAGAGTATTACCGATGTTACAGAGTATTACCGATGTTACAGAGTATTATCGATGTTACAGAGTATTACCGATGTTACAGGGTATTACCGATGTTACAGAGTATTACCGATGTTACAGAGTATTACCGATGTTACAGGGTATTACCGATGTTACAGAGTATTACCGATGTTACAGAGTATTACCGATGTTACAGAGTATTACCGATGTTACAGAGTATTACCGATGTTACAGTGTAGTACCGATGTTACAGGGTATTACCGATGTTATAAGGTATTACCGATGTTACAGAGTATTATCGATGTTACAGAGTATTACCGATGTTACAGAGTATTACCGATGTTACAGGGTATTACCGATGTTACAAGGTATTACCGATGTAACAGAGTATTACCGATGTTACAGAGTATTATCGATGTTACAGAGTATTACCAATGTTACAGAGTATTACCGATGTTACAGGGTATTACCGATGTTACAGAGTATTACCGATGTTACAGTGTAGTATAGATGTTACAGAGTATTACCGATGTTACGGTGTAGTATCGATGTTACAGAGTATTACCGATGTTACAGAGTATTACCGATATTACAGAGTATTACCGATGTTACAGAGTATTACCAATGTTACAGTGTAGTATAGATGTTACAGAGTATTACCGATGTTACAGTGTAGTATCGATGTTACAGAGTATTACCGATGTTACAGGGTATTACCGATGTTACAGAGTATTACCGATGTTACAGAGTATTACCGATGTTACAGGGTATTACCGATGTTACAGAGTATTACCGATGTTACAAAGTATTACCAATGTTACAGAGTATTACCGATGTTACAGATTATTACCGATGTTACAGGGTAGTACCGATATTACAGAGTATTACCGATGTTACAGAGTATTACCGATGTTACAGAGTATTACCGATATTACAGAGTATTACCGATGTTACAGAGTATTACCGATGTTACAGAGTATTACCGATGTTACAGAGTATTATCGATGTTACAGAGTATTATCGATGTTACAGAGTATTACCGATGTTACAGGGTATTATCGATGTTACAGTGTATTACCGATGTTACAGAGTATTACCGATGTTACAGAGTATTACCGATGTTACAGAGTATTACCGATGTTACAGGGTAGTACCGATATTACAGAGTATTACCGATGTTACAGAGTATTACCGATGTTACAGAGTATTACCGATATTACAGAGTATTACCGATGTTACAGAGTATTACCGATGTTACAGAGTATTACCGATGTTACAGTGTAGTATAGATGTTACAGAGTATTGTCGATGTTACAGAGTATTATCGATGTTACAGAGTATTACCGATGTTACAGAGTATTACCGATGTTACAGAGTATTATCGATGTTACAGAGTATTACCGATGTTACAGAGTATTACCGATGTTACAGAGTATTACCGATGTTACAGAGTATTAATGATGTTACAGAGTATTACCGATGTTACAGAGTATTACCGATGTTACGGAGTAGTACCGATGTTACAGAGTATTACCGATGTTACAGAGTATTACCGATGTTACAGAGTATTACCGATGTTACGGAGTAGTACCGATGTTACAGTGATAAGGTGCTGAGCCGTGAGAATGGATAAAATTTTACTGTACGGCTAAAGACATCTAACCGCGACAAGGAGCTGAGCCGTGAGAATGGATAAAATTTTACTGTACGGCTAAAGACATCTAACCGCGACAAGGAGCTGAGCCGTGAGAATGGATAAAATTTTACTGTACGGCTAAAGACATCTAACCGCGACAAGGTGCTGAGCCGTGAGAACGGTTATCCACACTAATTAGCGGGTAACCATTAATTGGCCAATCCTACAGATAAGGTGGACTACCAGGGAGACTATTTACCCATTCCTATTGATCAGTAATCTATTCTGTGACCCATCTGACATTCCAAGGAATTCTGCTATTATATCCTTTGGACTTGTTAAGTTGAAACACACCATTAACTTTGTAGTCTGCCTAATTCAAAGACTTTTTTGACCTTCCAAAATCAATTAGTTCGCGACCGTACCCAACACATGCATTATGACATATTATTTTCTGTCTTTTAGCTTTCTTGAAACTATCGTAATTATTTCTTCTAAGATAATTGCGAAGGTGTAGAGGAGTGCTTCGGCTATCAGTAATATAAAAAGGGAGAGTTAATTAACAAAGTACACTGAACGCTCACAAGAATAACGGAGCGCTCTGTAGGCCTAGGTCAAACATTACTAAGGTTAAACTACAAACAAACGGAAAGAATGTACTGATTCTTTGTTGGTCCAAATGATTCTCTAGATATTAATGCTATGTTGGTACCATAAGCGACAAAACATGTCTTGGATTCTGGTCCTGTGTGGATTTGGTTTGATTTTGATCCGAACTAACATTATGAACTTAATTTAATTTGCTCATCCCGGCAACAAGTGCAATAAATGCATTCAAATCCGGAACAGGCCATTTTATTGATTTTTTCAAACACTCTTTATTGCGGTTCTTTAAGAAAAATCACATTTTTTTTTCATTCGGAAACCAGGATCAGTATGATTCGTCGCTGTCCGTGAGGTAAGGTCTGGTAAAATGGGACCGATCAGTAAACGACAATGAAAAAACTTGACCCCCCCCCCTCGGCATTCTGTATCTATTACTACATTTAAAAGGTGCAGCACATGTGTGTGTGTAAGGTTCATCTCACCTTTATTTACATTTTAACAGGTATTTTATTTTTGTATCATTAACTTTAATTCACAAAAATAATAATGCATGTATTTATCATTTATTCGACGTTGTAGCCACTCACAGAAAAGCCGACAACTAAAAGGATAACTAATGAGAACTGATACCAGTTATTATAATAAGTTAACACTAATTGCGCTAGAATGGGGAATGTACACTTGAAATTTTAATATCAAATGCTGTCCATTGTACTGTCTTAAATATCATATTTTTAAAATCTATTCATTGGTTCAAATTGCTTACACAATTTCAAACCAAATGTAACGTACTTCGGTTTGAAAAATGAAATGCTTTAAACAAAAAACAAAAGACAACGTCAAATGATTTACATGCCCCCTTTCCTGTCTGATCGGTGTTGTTTGACACTGTACTCTGATTTATGAGATATTGAAAACAAAAGCACATCGATTCCTTTAAAATAAAATTCCTTTTTGTATCAAGTGTCTTTTTGACTAACCCTGTATTACTCTTATCTCGAGTACAGGTGTTTAAGCCTCACCGACACGCGGACCAATCTAACCCTGAAAAACGCTTTTATTCAAACAAAGGAGGGGTGACCTCATGGCGTTCTTGCCAATATTATCCTCATATAGAATTACGTAATACAATATTTATAACGTAAAGATGAACACCAAATATGCCATACAAATTATTGACAATAATTGAATGGATTCCAACTCAATAAAGAATAAAACCGGTCATGTCATTTTTAATACTTTATACGCTATTGTAAAACACTTTGTTTATAAATAATACTGTGGAGATAACAACACAAAGTTTTTAGAAAATTTCTGATTGATTTTAACTCACTCATTGGTCGTCATTGTACCTAGGATACGTTGACATTCTTCAGTGAATAATGAAGTGTGCGTCATGTGTCACACACTACTAGCCGTGTGTATTTACCGTATGTGTCCACACACACTATCACACACCAGGGCTTTCATAGAACCACTTCAAAGAATGGTATCTCTATCATCGGTCTGGTTGTCGTGATCACGTCAACCCTAAGTACAGAACAATATCTGTGAGATCAGAGGCGTGTATCAAATACGTTCTGTTTGAAATATTGCAGTACTTTACTGCTCAGTGTGACGAATTCGTTATGAAAAAGCAAAGCGTTGAATGTGAGCGTGTCTTTGTTCCGTAAAACACTCTCGTCCACAATCATTATATAATTAACTGCGGCAGAAGGCCGCATTTCTAGTATTGAAATTAATCTGATGTCCATAAGGTAAAACTTCCCACCGAACCGAAATGAATATTTCATGTCTATAGGATGAGATAGTTCCCTATGGATTGCTCATGTTAGGGATTTGTATGTGAATCTTTGTTCGAGACCATGGTTAATAACAGCTGATTACTGGTAAAGGCTTAGATAAATCCCTTGTCGGACACCATAGGCCCGTCCGACCGATATTGTTTATATATACGGTGTGAACAGCCATAGCATAAGCTGGAAAATGTAAATTATGCCATTTGTTAAACACACTAATACATATTCTGAACAAAAACATTGACGAGAAACCATTAAACAAAAGGCTCATTATAATGAGAAGAGACAAAATCAAATACTCCGAAAATATGAATCCTCCCACAAAAACATAAGGAATAAATCTATAAATTCTGATGAATGTGAATAATGTTATGAAATCGACCAACTTATCAAATGTATTACCAAGGAGAGTTCCAAACACGTCATACGCTTTGAAATACGCAATTGCCTTGAAATACATGTAACTGTATTTTAAAGGGATTTTCTCTAACGTAATCTTACTGTATGGGTCCGGCCAGTCTCTCTGACGTAGCTAATTCTGGATATTGTTATCAATTTTATATCTTGAATTAAATTTTCTACCGGGGAAATACTTGATTGGAAACGACATTCATTCTGTTTGAAATTAACATATCTGCCAAACTTGAAATGGAGAGCACTTTGCCTTGACACAAGACAATACCCCTTAACCATGTCGGTGGTGAGTCATTTGCGTTTGGTGTGACATCAGCTGAGAGGGGGAGTACAGACTGAGAGACTGGTGACTTCCACATTAACGCACGTTTATAGGCAGTAGAGGAGTGGAGGTGGTGATTCGTGTAATTACGGAGGACAGGGAAAATGATCACACAACACCTCAACAAAACGCATAGGTAGCGAGATCATAATATCAGGTAGAGAGAGACGAATGGAAGCTAGTCAACACTTCAAAGAGGAAAATGATAAAATGTCGTATTTATATGAGAGTATAACGGTACTAGTGATATACAAAGGAGGATTTGTTACATTTTTACCAGTGAAATATAAGAAAATATCATCTTGATAAAACTTATATCATCACTGCTTATATCATCACTAGTGATGATATAAGTTTCGGTCCGATATCATTGCGCACTATTTGTGTGCTATTTTTTCGTTATTCTAGAATCAAATCATATAAAGTAAGGATATTAAAAAAACCTTCATAGTATTTTGGAAGTTAATACATATGTTATGGATTTTATTAATAAATGTTTTGTATTTTTACTATATTTTGAACCAAACAAAGAACTTCATCCTGTGGTGTATTAATATTCTCTAAGCATTAGGCACTCCGTCCCGATCAGTTGTAACTGCAAATTTTAAAAATGACTTTTTGGAATTTCGAAAATGAAATAAAAAGAAAATTCAATGATTTCCCAATAAATATCAAATATATTTCACTCGTATGGCAGATTTTAAATATATTTTCAACCGTGCTACGCACTCGTTAAATATGAAAAAAATCTGCCATACTTGTGAAATATATTTGATATTTCACGAGAAACCATTGCATAGCATCTATATATCACATTTTAGATATAAAACAATTTTAGGAAAGGCAATGTTATGATAAAATAATGATAGAGGGGCAATTCAATGGTTTATACAATGACGAAGAGTATAATCCAATGATGAATATGATAACGAGATGGGGAATTCGGTGTTTGATGCAATGACAAAAGGATATAATCAACTAAAATCGTGAAAGAAAGGCAAGAGTGGCAAATCAATTCTAATAGAACCATAGGAGATGCAGTAAAAAGTGGAATTAACTGGTATTCAAGATTAAAAGGGAATTAAATTGTGTCCAAAATTACATGACAATGAGAGATCAGTGATAAAACAGTCAAAGTTCAGTCGTTAGATTTACCAGTACGTTCGCTGCCTCCTTTACATATATTTAAACATTCTCTTGCGTCAAATGAGCAATCATCCCCTCCAAGGTACTTCAGTTTTGGCGAACGAAAACTGAATATTATACATACAAAGTTGAAGCACAAGTGTGGAAATCTTAATAATGACCTTTTTCAAGTCAACCTAGTTGAAAGTCCTGCTTGTATTTGTCGACATCCCTGTGAAAATGCCTGTCACCTTTTCTTTGAAAGTGAACGTTTTTCAATTGAAAGATGAATACTATTTCAAAATTTGAATTCCTTAGGTATAATTGTTACTATTGAGCTTCTTTTGCTTTGTAGCTTTGAATTATCCGTAGACCTTAATTTAAACGTTTTTAGACATGTTCATTTTTTCATCAAAACCAGCAAGAATATTTTTTACTACGTTCTATTTTGTAAAATTTTTACCTGTGTTAATGTTAATGTCATATAAAATACCGTTTATGTATTATGTTTATGCCGATCATCATTGTTGTCGTGCAATTATAAATGTGTGATGGGAGAATAATAAGTTGAGATAACTTGTGCTTAATCCCTTGTTCAATGTTTATTGGCAATAAATATGTTTAAAGTAAGGAAAGTTCAAGGAGGTTTCAATGACAGTAGGATAACTTCAAGGGTACGTGCAATAACTTTAAGGCATTGAATTGCTGAATACATATTGGAATACAATGTAAAGTACTGATGTTTCGATTTAAACTGATTCAAGAAAAACATAAGTGCTAGCAGTATAGTTTTCGATAACATATACACAGTCATGTCCATTTCTATCAGAACTGTCATTTAGAAATAAAATGTCTGTTTTAACTCATCAACTTGGACGAGTTCCGCATTACTTTAGCTCGAGTAGTTGTGTTGTATCAGCAAAATACAATCAGAGAATGAATAATACAGAACAATAGAGGCAAGTAGAAAAGCCTAAAAGAGATACAACCCCGAAGTTTAGTGATAATGTGAGGTTAACTGTAACCCTGAAAATTTGCAGGAGATTTTCGTGGCCATAACCAGGCTGCTATGGCAACGTGACGCCGTATAGGACGGCAGGGGTGATGTGGAGCTATTCCGTGGGAAGGAGGAATCGTCTGTCTGACTCAGGCTGATAAAGCACAATCTAACCATGTAAACGGCTCTAATTTACTCAATACTTTCGTATTAAACCTATTTGTGGTATAAATAGACGCTGGAAAAAAAACCGAACCGCTCCCATGGCATTTCAAAGATATCAGATATTGGCGAGCGAAGTCCAAATACTCTGTAGATACGTAGCTGAAGCGACACACACAAACAATATCGCCCCAAAGCTTTTCTGTGGACAAACAAAACAGTGCCATTGCGTATTAATCTGAACAACATGGTTCCCTGTTAGATAAAACACAGCATTGTGTAACAATTATGATCGACGAGCTCGCGAATTTCATTGATCTGGCGAGATTTCTGCAGATTAAACACATGGGGATTATGTGTGTGTTATAAAGAGAAGCTGCAATGGCGAGTCGCCGTACAAACTATAGCCGTCCTCGGGGATAACGCCACATATCTCATGTTCCATCAGATATAAATGCCTATTTTAACCGTTTAAAAGTCATGGATTACTTATATGTATCAAACGGTTAATATTACTATTATTATATTAAAATTACTATAAACTGTTGTTTGATTTCAATTCATATACAATGATTATATTGCTAATTGGAACATAAATATCGTTAACTTATCACTGCCTTAGTTTGTGTGATGTAATATTTATGACCGTGTTATTGCCGCTTTACCACAGAATTTGCATGGAAATAATGGCGTTTTCGTGGTAATATAAATTTTGTGGTGAGATGAATTGCCCATTGATCTGGGAATGTAAGAAAGGTAAAACATGCGCCAGGAAAGGTAGGCTTTACGTAACGATCGATGAAACGAATATCTGCATTATAGTGTAGGCGAGCTACGCGTGTGAACCCTCCTATATACCTCTCTACACATATCATCATCAGCTGGCATACACGCACGTAGACTCACATATGCTTTCACATTTGTGCTTTTTACCCATACATGTACACTCCACAAATGAGTCTGCCATGCGGACATTCCAGTATTTCTAGATACGTATATAATATCCGATCAATATTATCATAAACAACATATATCTACAACATCTGTACCAAATACTAGCTGGTAAACGTTCGATACATTAATTAGTCCAATATATCACGTACATCTCAAACACATTTCCATTACACGTGCATTCCACAAACAAATTATTGCACATCCGGAAAACTGTCCAGATTTCCATGATACATCTCATAAACTCGCATACATCTTCATTACACACATTACACACACATTACACACACATTACACACATGCAACACACATGCAACACACGTTTAAGTCACAAATGTACGTTTATATCCATGACTCATGCAATTCACATAAATACACGCGCATCTCACAAACACACGAACACAAATCTGTGTCACGCCTGATATTTTTCTAGAAAAGATTACATACAATCCGCCCATGTAAGCTCTTTGTAGCAGAGTTGTCTGCGAGGTCCAATCGAGCTCCAGTTTTTTATGGCTTTTTTTTAGCGTGAACATGACTACCCATATGTGTTTGAAAGTCTCCGTGATTATTGGGCTAAGACGGTAGACTATAGGTATGGTCTGGTACACAGGCTAGCCGGTAACATAAGACATAGTCCACTATTTATGATGTCACATGCTATTGAGATGTATTGCGTGTTTTGGACATGGCCTGCTCCCGGTATATGATGCAGCAACAAGCCGGCAGCAATAAGGTCTTGTCAATACCGCCATGATTATGGAATGGCAACTACAAAGACGGGTTTTGGTCTTGCCAGACATTGGACATATATAAACAATATTCTGGTGTTTACGAAAACATGTATCCCGTGCACCGAAGATGACTTTAAGACACAGCTAAAGATAACTGAGTCTTGCTGCGAGACCTTGTAGGTTGGCTCTACAAGGCTTCTAGAATCATCTTTGGTACTTATATGCAAAATAATATAAATCAGTGCATACGAATTTCTTTACACAAAATAGTCGTATCTCCAGTTATATTGCTGGAAGATAAGTCTGTCTAAAAACAGCCGCACACAAACGTCATGCGTTGAAGAAACGGATTCGGATGTTCGGTTTTGAACCGACTACCAAATTGTACATAAAATATTTTATTGACGTTGTAACGATAACCAGGAAACAAATTGAAATACGCGATAAATGAAAAATTTGCCGTAAGTGCTGATGGAGAAGTAGCTCCTTTATAAGTCGAAACCGTCTCATTATTAGAGCTGAACAATCACATACAGGATGACTGATTCCCGTATGATAACACATTTTCATCTGCACACAATGGAGGGGTAACACGGGAGGTTTGCTCGGTACGGACGGACTAATGAAGGTCCACACACACCTATCGGCGCAACACCACTCTCATTACCCCATAAACGTGGCGAATATCTTGATGACGAATTAAGTGTAGCTTTGATGTCCAAACCTTAATTACTGTACCTTACATATATACTGTAAATAATAAACGAGACTGAGAGGTCTTGCATTCCTAAATATATGTAAAACACGATTCTTATCACGTCCCTACACTACATAATTGCAGGCCGAGGGCACGGTTTAGAATAGGCTAATGCTTGGCGTGGCCATTCCGTGGATGAACCTCAATCATTCATAACAACATAAATGGGATTTTTTTGTTTAGCAATAAATGTTTGTATACATGGCAATCCAGAGTTAATCAACGATCACTCCCAAGTGATTTCGATTGTACCGAGAGCTTGGTGCCTGGTACGAAATAAAATGTAGATATTTGATCTGGTGACATTTAAACCTCATGTAACAAAATGTCATGCCTCGCTCGTCTGCTCGTGCTCTGGCACGTGTAAACAGTACATGGTATCAAATCAATGTACGGCCTATCACACATTCTCATCAAACAAAATCGTACATGTTTTATTTTTTTGGCTGTGTCAATACCATACGCTGTGTCAGTCGCTTACAAGCCATTTTGTAGACAGATTGGTGAATATTCTCGCTCTCCCATTTACGTACCATACATGTATCTTAATGTAGCTGTAAGTGTGTACTGTCATAAATATAACATGTTTGTGACTTGCTGTATATACCATTATAACATTATAACATTAAAATATTTAATAAAATACATGTAAATAGAAACATGATATTTAAAAATATGAATTATTCATCAAAATTGAAAAAGGAATAAAAAAAAAAAAACTGTGAGAGGAATTTTGAGATGAAATAACATACCTGTTCTGTAGAAGTCTATGACAGAGTTAAAGACTGAAGGGTGGCGGTCAAAGAAATATTCATCTCTCTTGCTGTCCGCAGATATCACGTGGAGCTCTGCCAACTTACACAGGCGGGTACAGGGTATATTCCTCAGGGTAGCCACATGGGTCTCGTGACGTACCCCACCTACGTTCAACAGGATCCTCTCGTCATCCCCACACAGCCTTGGGCCATTTCTGCGGATTGGGGTAGCACCAACTTCTTCGTAGAAGTCGGAAACTTTTCTTCCATTCTGCATAGCCGATTGATAATGATTAACAGTCAAACCTCATCCCCTGAAGTTTCTATAAATAGCGAAGATAAAAAGGCAAATTTAATTCACAGAGATAAGTTACTACTGAACATCCTTACAGCTTACAATTAATCTTAATTCACGACTGGAAGCAAAGTTGAGGACAGCTTTCAAATCAGGCATTCCATTTGTGGCACAGAAGTAGAGAAACAGCGAATTGAATCATCTGAGATATTCCCGTTGTCGAAATGAAACGCCATATTGTGACGAGAAATGCATTACTTCAACGAAGGCATGTGGAACCGCATTCTGTTTTATTTGTTATGCACAAACTGAAGCTAGTCACGTGCTTGCTGGTTGTTTTGGTAGTTTCCCTTGTGCGATTCACTCACTACTTTCGGAATCGAATAAAGACCATTAGTATTGATGCACCTTTCTCAGAAATACGCGTGACTTTTAAAAACATAACACCATGATTATGGTAGTTACTAAATGGGGAGATGTCATCGCCAGTTGTCTTCCAGTCTGAAGTGATAATCCAAATGTGACTCCCCGGCGTTTTAAGAGAGGTATGTTTTGTTCCAACAACTCTATTAAGCTAGTATGACCGTCCAAACGTTGATCATCATATTGACACCATCACGTTACTACAAAATCTACTACTACGTAGCTACAGACCGGTCTGTGAGAATGGAGTGCTTGCCTATTCGTCACATCACCCGTGCACCGCCCTCGTTCGTCCATGCCATGCCGATAGATTTTTTACGTTTCTCCATCACACGGAATAGCAAAAAAATATCTACTGGCTCTCCATCACATTTCACCTTCCCTTCATCGTTATTTCATCTTCTAGAAAACTACTCGCCGCAGCTAAGCGGCCATATATATTGTCTCCATGGAAACGTGTCATTCATCCTTCCCTCCGCAGACGGTATCTTTTTGGGGTTAAATGGCTTTGATATACGTTTGGTTGGATACCATCTAACACGACAGAATCAAATTGTTCACACTGTGCTGTAGCTTCGGCTGCCCGTACGTATTGCTATTTTATTTTCACGCTGACTGATAAAAGGTAAGTGGACGGACGTCCATTCACGCCTGCCGAGGTGAACCCGAGTAGAACTAATTAGAAAAGTAATATTATTGAACTATTACAGAAAGGTTTCAACCTGATAAACATGTTTTAAAGCTATATTATTTTTTTCGTCGTGTCTCTTCCGCAAACGTGCCAACACATACTGCTGGATGTTTCCAGCTCGCGTCCTGATCGTTGCATTTAAAGCTATAATGACGCTGTTTCATACGGATATATCCATTTGCCGAGCCTGCGCTCCAAACCGATCAATACCGTTTCCAATGCTGATCATACATCTAACGTGTTGGGTTGTTGCTCCTTCTTACATAACACCAACTGGATTTCTATGGCATGGATTCGTGGACATCACACACAGGCCACCATCTTGGCCGGTCAGCAGGACTCGGCGCTCCTGCTCTATTAAGTCTATAAACATGGTTTGTTACCGTATCAAAAGGGCCGAGTAATAGGCTTGTCTGGGCAATAATTACTAGTATAATGATACCACTCATCTCCTTGTTAATATTATACATAAACAAATCGTCAGAAGTTTTGATTGATAATTAAACACTGACAATTGACCGTAAGTCATAAACGACATGCCTTGCTATATACGCCGTGTCTTTTCCCTGTCGCAATGCTTGTTTTTAACATTACTTGGGTGTTCCTGAGGGAATACCACTACTATATTGCTGTTACAATGTATATGTTTATACGACCGAGCTTAAATGAATAGATACAAAACGTTTGTTCATGAATATTATATAGTCCTCGATGGTTTGATTTTGATTAAACTGAAGCAGACGAGGAGTAGAGCTATGCTACCTGTTGAAGACACAAGCATTGGGTAGAATATGAGAAAGACGTATGTCAGTAGATCAATGGCAGGTTCATGCCAAATTACGTTTTACAAATGTCATGTTTAACTCGTTGACTATCGATCACTGGTTCATATGGAGGCGATGACAAACAGCTGGTAACCAACCATGTCACAGTGTAGCTATGGAGCTACAGAACACGTTAACCCGTAATCGGGCACTGGCTGTTAAACTTCATCAATTTTCTGCTAAAACGTTTGCAAATAATGGGGGTACAATTTCAAAAATAAAAACCTCATATTATTATGAAAGCACTGAGGAACATGTATCAATTTCAAAAGTATTGATTAGTGTTATTTCTACTTCCTGTGTTAGTGTCGAGGTTTTCAACCTAAAAATGAGTTTTATTTTTTGTTGTGCCAGTCGTGGAACACTGACAGCACAGTATTGGTTTGAGGCCAACAGACTGGTGAACTGTCGTGACAAGTCTGCAGTACTGTAAGTCCATTTGCATGACTCCTTGAAAGACATTCCGTCAGTTATCTGATGTTTTTGCCACACCCATCGAGGCCACGAGCACGCGGACGTTTGATGCAAGCGTATCACTTCTGATCTGCCTTGGCAGGTGACTCGGTAGTTCGATGTAGATTATACACATATTTACCGTCTCCTTCAGCTTGATAGCGATATGAAGGCCATCTCATTAGATAGAGTGTGTTGTTAATTATTACCGATCCATCAACTCACCTGTGTGTTTTAGAAAGCACTTGGCTCACCCTAACCTAGTTAATTAAAGATCAACATCACTAAAAATAAAAGGGTTTATCACAAAACTGACCCGTTCAGTAAAAGCCATACGACCATGTCAGAATTATGATACTACACATATGTAATAACACTAATGTGACGTCATAAACACATGACATCTGTGTGACGTCATATGATTGTCTCGGTAGTGAAAATCGCACCGTCAAAAGCAGAAAATTGCCTTTCTTATAGAGAAAAGATTTGAGAGTTTTGGTGTATTTTGTCATGAATATTAGTTTTGTGATACATATAATCCTACACTCGTGTTAATCTTATATGGACTTCATTACAGTTCATTGCACCACTTTTGGCTGACTTGGTTTTGTTTTCATACGAGGCTGAATTTGTCGAGGGGCTTATCAGGACGGGTAACAAAAACCTTGCCAAATCTTTCAATTTCACTTTCAGGTATATCGACGATGTGTTGTCTATAAACAACAAGAAGTTTGCTGACCTAGTCGATCGCATATACCTTACTGAACTTGAGATTAAAGACACAACAGACTCTCCTACATCAGCTTCTTACCTCGATCTTTCCTTAAACTATGACCAACACGGGCAACTTACTACTAAGCTGTATGATAAACGTGAGGATTCCGATTTTCCGATTGTGAACTTTCCCTTTCTTGATAGGAACATCCTATGGTGTTTACATGTCGCTGTTGATTCGTTATTCTAGGGCTTGCTCTGAATATCGTAATTTTCGTGATAGATGTCGACTGCTGACGAACAAACTTGTGGCACAGGGATTCAAGAAATGCAGGTTGATGCAGACTATGGGCAAGTTTTATGGTCGCCATCTTGATATCATCGAGAAATATTCTGTATCTTTGTGTGATATGTAGATGGGAGTTTTTTTAGTTTACTTGTTAGTGTGTTTACTTGTTGTGATGACAATGATGACTTGGTTCTCATTTTGAGGACTGATGCTTACTTGGATGTGACCAAAATTTACATGACGGGTGTCGTCGATGAAGCAGAAGACGCTTACTCTTCTGGAACACCTGGTCTTATTCTCTTGTGCTTTTCCGAGAGTCTCCATGTAAATCTTTCCTTTGTTCCTATTTTGTCCCTAGTTTAATCGATTTTGAGTTCGGATTATGGTTTTGTTGACGCTTTGGTATTCTCTGATTTTTTTAAAGGTCCTAACATATTCTATTATTGAACTGGGTGGTCGGGTGGTGTAGTGGTGGCGCACTTGCCTTTCACCAAGGCGGCCAGGGTTCGATACCCCGATCGGCCTTGAAAATGTATGGGGTCACCTGCCCGACCACGTGTGTTTCCCCTGGTACTCTGGTTTCCTCCCACAATAAGACCCTTCGCGCTAACATCCGGGCCAACAAGAGTGATAAATATAAGTTGGAAAACTTGTTTCATAATTGTTGTAAAATAAATAAAGTTTATATTTTTTAAATTATCGAACTCGTTTAATAAATTCCATATTACATCGACACTCGTGTAAGATCCTCTTTTGACGAGAGAAAACCGATATGCAAACAAAACTTTATTTAAAACTCAAATACATAAGATATGGTGAAAATTGTTAACTTGTAGACATTTTTTAGTTTCGGGTGTTGAGAAGTACACTCTAAATAAAGGTCATAAATACTTAAGTGACGTGTATAAATGGATGTGACAAAAATTGGCATGGCGGTTATCGTCGATGTAGCAGAAAACGTTTACGCCTGGTCTTATTCTCTCGACTTCTGCGAGGTCGCCATGTAAATCTTCACTTTGTTCAAATTATCGATTTTAAATTCGGATTATGGTTTTTTGTTGACGCTTTGGTATTCTCTATTTTAATTTGTACCGAAACTAGTCATAAAATGTCACATAAAACATTGATTAGTTGTGTACAAAGAAACGTTCGTTAAGAACTCCTTTAAATAAGACCAGGTGTTCCGGAAAGGTAAGCTTCTTTTGCTACAACGATAGCAAACGCCAAGTAAATCTGGTCATGACTTCATTTAAGGAACCCAGTTAGTGAGTACAGACCTAAAATACACTTTATTGGGAATAGTAAAATATCGTCCTTCATGTCACGCCAATAAAACATCCTACGACACCAGGGGCATACAACAAGTAACCGTCATCAACGTGTATGAAATGTTATCTGTTTATTTTACCTGGGTCTCTCCAGATTCACTGTGATAAACTATGCTACTGGATAATGGTGGCCCAAGTTATCTCTTTCGGGGAATGGCAAAGTTCGTAATACACCCACTGATCGCGTTATAATTCAAACGTAACAGTACAATACTACGTTTTGTTGTTGTTGTTGTTGTTGTTTGTTTGTTTTTAACTCAAATGAGTTTGGGGGTTAATAAATCAACTGTAGTTTATACTAGTTTGGATGTCCAACATTTGAATTCTAAGCATGACCAAACAGCCCTGGAAGGAAAAGCTTTCTGCATTATGCAGTATATTCTTCAATTTATTGCTTGCATTGTTCTTAGTTTTGCTTGTTTCAACTACTTGTAAAACGTGCGACCATGTGTGCGTCATATGTTCAACCGTCTATGATTTGCACTAATTTTCTTCAGGAATAAAATCATGTTGTTTTTCACATGTTGACCAAGCATCATTCAAGAATATTCGCTAGAAGTGTCGGAGTGAGGTTACGATCTGACGTCACATCAATTAACTTCTTATGTGATCACGTGGTGTCAGGAATAATCACATGAAACATAACGCGATCAGGTGACAGTATATCGTTGATTTACGAGTCAGGACCAGACGCCTCCCACCCCTAGGGACAACATAAGTCTGATCTATGAATGCACGCATACGGCTTGTATCTGCAGTTGGTGAGGTAGCATGACATTCTTTAAAACACTTTTCAAAATATAGACCATAGGTTTATTGTAGGAATGCTCCAATACTTTCTATTACGTTATTTTATAGGACGGAAAGGGCAGTACTATACATGAGAGTCACTTTTTACCACTTTTCATCATCTATTTCTATAAAATCAATACATCGAGACCATTTCGTGTGGGAACATGATCTATACCAGGTATATGTTGTATCAGCAATCATATTAAATTTTTACGTTTTTAAAAGTGATGTCATAAACTGCCTCGTCATTGTGGAAATATTTATGTTGTTCCATTAATCAATGGTTTTTATGATTGACAAACAAGACTGAATTTCAAATCATCGATATACTTTTGCCGCTGGCTTGTGACATTTTACAGACATCTATTTTAGGGAATGCAGATGAACGGTTCCGATGACGAAGACTTTACGTGACTTAATATCTATGCTTACAAAAGTTTTAATCTGTGCTTGCTACAGTAGTTTTAGGATTCAGGAACTTTTATAGACAGTCTGATAATTGTTAACATAGAAACCTCTTAAAATTGAATCATTATTTAAAATATTTTCTATTTCAACTTCTCTATATAATAGAGCAAAGCGGTGCAATCTAACCAAATTCGCCTGTTTCGGATTATTTTAATTTTTGAAGTCGATGACATATTATTTTTAAATTTGACACACCAATCGAGTTTACGGTTCTACTTCGAAATAAATTTCTCGTAAACGGCTTAATGCATCATTCAGTAGCATTGCTAAGATATGCGATAAACATGATGGTTTTCATTTTCCGATCGTGAACATTCCCTTTATTTAGAGTAGCATCCAAGCTTTCCGAACCTATTGTGTGTACATGTCGCAGTTGATTCGTTAGATTTTGCTTTAGATACTGAGATGATTTGTGATAGATATCAACTTCTGACGAACCAACTTACGGTACGAGGATGCAAGAAATGCGGGTTGGCAACGATTTTGTTTTATGGTATCAATCACAACAAGTAAGCATACGAATGAGCATATTTAAAAAAAAAAAAAAAAAGAGAGAGAGAGAATGAGAAAATAAGAATATATATAGACCAAGATGGCGACCATAAAACTTAATATAGTATTCAAAGAAAGGAAAGTTCAAGAAACAAAAATTGAAATCGTCTAAGAGTAGGGTACAGTTTGTTCCCATAGGAATGCCAACAGTTTGTTGAAATTCCATCACTTGTACTACTGTAAGCCGAGAAATTTTCAAACAGTCTTTATGTCGCCTTATCATGAAAATATTTTTATTAGCACTATCATTAAATTCGCCCTCTCATATGTAGAACAATAATATATAGATGTTATATGAGGCTTAAGTTTGAAAATATTCGTTCCGTCTTAAAATCGCCCTTCCATAATTGAGCGAAAAGGGCGAAAATTAGGTGAGGGCGAATTTTTCTAGTTTTACAGTATCGTCTTCAGAATATTTCATCTTAGCTTTTGTTATATTTGTATCGTCGTCCGCCTTTCTTAGAAAAGAAATCTCTCATAATGAGAGAACGAAGACGTTCTGCGGTTAAGTAGGAGGTATGGAAGTACACAGAGTGGAAAAATCAATTTTGAGAATGGGGTGTTCAAGAATGAAAATTAGAGAATACCAAAGCGTCAGTAACACCATAATCCGAACTTAAAACGATTAAACTAGAGGCAAAATAGGAACAAAAGAAAGATGTACATGGAGGCCCTCGTAAAAGTACTAGAAAATAAGACCAAGTGTTCCGGAAGAGTAAGCGTCTTCTGATTTATCGACGACATCCGCTATGTAAATCTTGGTCACATCCAAGTAAACAGATATTTCGAGTTTTTCAAAACGTTTATTCCACTTCTAGAGTTTATACTATCAAAAGTAATATGTAGTCAAGCTAAAATAGTACTTAAAATGGCAGTAAGACATTTTGGCAAAGGCTTGATTGATGGTAGTAAGACATTTCAATAAGGCTTGATTGAGAAATTAAAAATAAAACGTTAATTATAAAAATGCTTGTGTAGTTTTAAGATTTACCGAACATGTGCATGTTTCTCAAATCAGTCGGTATAGCATGTGTATTTTAAACATGTGTTAAGAATGCTTGTAAACAGTGCAGTGTTACACACGATATGTCTGATCCATTAAATAATGCTTTTATTATGTTCTTCTTTTATGAAACGGCGAATGCTTTAACTGTCCATTCCAAAACATATGTGCATTTTGTACATATTGAAGGCCTTGGTGCTGTTGTTGTTGCTGCTGTTGTTGATGCTGTTGTTGTTGCTGCTGCTGCTGTTGAAGTTGGTGTTGTAATGAAAAAATTTGATTTTAAAAATAAAGTTTACAATTACATTAAATTTAGCAATGCTAAGCCATATTTCAGAAGCCCTCATGTTTGTTTGCCTAGATATTGAAGTTCCAATATGTAGTAACGAGCATGGAATTGTGTCGCGTGATGTATGGTATTCAAAGTGCCATCAACGACAGAGCTCTCAGGGATACTATATAGTGACAATGGCATGCAAATGTAAATACAATATAGCCATGTAAATATATACAAGATGAAACAAAAAGAATATTTTAAGAAATGAAACATCTCCAGAATGGTTTTATAATAATCTATTACTACCTAATTTTGTTTTGGCTGTACGGCATGCCCTGTCGAGTACAATCTACATAAATTACTGCCAGTGTCTGTCCAGACTGGAATAAAATACCCATATCACTAAGTGTTCACAGCTCAGCCTCAGCCTGTATAGAACGTTTACAATGGAGTGAGCTAAGGAAACTCTGAGAATTACCAGACTCTTCCATATATTGTAATTAAATAGCTTAAAACGACGATCGATATTTTTGTGGAAGACCGTGGGAGGGAAACTTGGAGAAAGATCAAACGGAAGTGAACCATCCTATTGTAAGAATCAAGATGATGTATGGCCGAATTATCTGCGTTCGTGTATTAGTTTTTAAATGCATTTGGTTTACTCTCTGTTTTTTATGGCCACGATGAAGTATTAGAAAACGTAAAAATTTGAACTACTTCGAGTCTCATCTATAATATAAATATAGTTTATCTTTTCAGCATTACCTTTTGACACAGAGAAACGTTTTGCTGTCACAATACAAAACGTAATAACAAACTCGCAGTGGCGTCTGTAGTACATCAGCTTAATAACAACAAAATGACAAATACAAAATTAACCAGAATTCGATCTTGTTTCTTCTATTTATACTTTGAAAGAATTATTTAAGCAATTTACGACAATGTTGCATTTTTTTCAACTGCAATTTTGTTTTTAAGAAATATACACACAATAGACTGGAAAAAATAGAGAATACACAAGCGTTAAAAATCATAATTACATTTATTTCTTTTATAAGTAAATTATGTTATCTAGCATATTGAGTTTACACGTGTAGACATGTAAGGAGCAGTAAGCCTTATATGAAAGTTAAAGCAATAATACATCAAAACGAATCAAAGTCAGGACGACGATCTTGGTAGTTTTCGATATAAAATGAAGATACTTCACACCCATATATAACTGACAAAATCGTATCTTACTAACGTGATCGGATTTCTCTGGCTAGATCATATCACAAGACTGTATCAGTCTCATCGACTCCTGTCGTTATCACAAGACTTTATATATATATCATTTATGAAGAATCTTAGCAGGAGAAGTGTGATGACAATTTTGTCATATTTATTACATGTAGGAATGGACAAAAAGATATTACATTCGAACGATGTGGAATGAAGGAAGACGCCACAGAGGATACAGAATGCAGTTCTGACCTTAAGGGGTTAGCATATCCGGAACACCTAGTTTTATTCTCTCGTACTTTAACGAGAGTGTCCATGTAAATCTTTCATTTGTTCCTATTTTGCCTCTAGTTTAATCGATTTTTAGTCTTGATTAAAGCTTTGTTGGCGCTTAGGCATTTTTCTGATTTTTTAAAGGGTAAAAGTCTAATAAAATATTAAATATAGGCAAACAATCGTTAAGTTCGCTAATATTTCAATCGAACAAGGAAAATGAAATTCATTTACAAGGCCAAAATCACAACGCACATGAGGCGGAGAACAGAGGCATACGCGAACAATGAACAGAGACATACGAAGACAAAGAACAGAGGCATACGCGAACAAAGAACAGAGACATACGAGGACAAAGAACAGAGGCATACGAGGACAAACAACAGAGCAATACGTGAACAAAGAACAGAGCCATACGAGGACAAAGAACAGAGACATACGAGAACAAAGAACAGAGCCATACGAGAACAAAGAACAGAGCCATATGATGACATAGAACAGAGCCATATGAGGGCAAAGAACAGAGACATACTAGGACAAAGAACAGAGCCATACGAGGACAAAGAACAGAGCCATATAATGACAAAGAACTGAGCCATACGCAAACAAAGAACAGAGCCATACGAGGACAAAGAACAGAGCCATACGAGGACAAAGAACGGAGCCATATGATGACATAGAACAGATCCATATGAGGGCAAAGAACAGAGACATACTAGAACAAAGAACAGAGCCATACGATGACAAAGAACAGAGCCATACGAGGACAAAGAACGGAGGCATATGAGGACACAGAACAGAGCCATACGCGAACAAAGAACAGAGCCATACGCGAACAAAGAACAGAGCCATACCCAAACAAAGAACAGAACCATACGTGAACAAAGAATAGAGCCATACGAGGACAAAGAACGGAGGCATACGTGAACAAAGAACAGAGCCATACGATGACAAAGAACAGAGCCATTTGATGACAAAGAACATTGCCATACGCGAACAAAGAACAGAGGCATACGAGGACAAAGAACGGAGGCATACGAGGACAAAGAACAGATGCATACGAGGACAAAGAACGGAGGCACACACGGACAAACAACAGAGCCACACGAGGACAAAGAACGGAGGCATACGAGGACAATGAATAGGAGCAAACTACGGGGCCAAACGAGGTCAACGAAAATTTTCTCTATGATCTTGTTGATGTAAATAGTCTATTGTTTTAATATCTATCGGGGAGGGACATCTTTGAGTTTTCATAACATACTAATACTGTTGACTCGCATAGGTCTCACAAGAGAGGCACAAGGAAGCAACCAATATGAATATGCAAGGATAAACAATCTGGTGTTATGAGGATTTTATGAAGGAACACGAGAAGACAAAAACATAGGACTTGTCTTGTGTGACGTGGACGAAGATATATGTTGATGTACATGGTCTTTTGTTTGGGTAACCAGCCAGGACAGTAATGAACCCTCATAACACAACTTGCCATGCTTGGTCTATATTACCCCACCCTATACATTTTCTTTTATTGGATAAAATGTAGATATCGTGGTGAACCCAACACGTGTGAGACCCGCCCGACACGTGCAATGTGTTGTAGACATATTGATTTTTAATTACTGTGATTGAAGGTAAATGCTTGGAAGACAGGATGTACAACAAATCGACTCCGAGGGTGTCTGAATGTACTTTAAACCACATGCATCAATGCTGGTCTCTTCACCATCTTTGATCTGATACGGCTTCCAGGTCGTACATTTTGGTTCTCGTTAGAGGAAAATAAAGGCAATCGATGACTTGGTTGTTGTTCGTCTACGATTTTCGGTTCGATTCCTGGCCGGTTGCCGACAAACCCCAATCTGTTTGATTTCTCAACAGTAACTAAAAGTAATAAATTTTGCGGTCTACGTGTTGAAGTAGATACTGGTCGTCCAAGGATGAGAAAGTACTCACTAGATATTATACTTTTTAACTGTGTTCTCAAATGATCGTATAATATATGAAAAAATAAAGAAATGATCCTACATTTTCTTCTTTCTGGGAACATTTGAAGATGGCATTAATATCGTCTGTTTACAGGACATTTATGTCCAACACCTTGTAATCTATATACCTCCACAGTCAATATTAGAGACAAATATTTGCTCTTTTTAGTTCTCTACATCGAAAAATGGAACTAACAAAAAAAATAAATAAATGTGAATGAAAGGTAGCCATTGCAGAAATCCGGACAAAAAAGGCTCAAAGAAAAAAGAAAAAGAAAAAAAAAAGATCAATATCGTAATTGCTCCGAACTTGCTTTTTCTTTAAAAAAAAGCATTGCATGTACGTCACAGGTATAGAACAGGATTGTCTGTTTATGCCATTTAAAGCCAATGAGTCATAAGTTAAATCCCATACTGATACATAGGATTAAATAGGACCATTCATTCAAATTGGGCTTAGATACAGCACAAAAATCAATTTCATATCTTACATTTCTATACAGTGGATATTGATGCTAAATTTTATGCTATATTGTTAACAAGGAAATCTCCTCCTTTCAATGGTACGATCCTTATTCTTCTCTTCTACGATCCTAGTTTTATACTAGTACGATCCTACTTTTTTTTCTAGTACAATCCTAGTTCTTCACTAGTACAATCCTTGTTCGTCACACGTACGATCCTAGTCCTTCACTAGTACAATCCTATTTATCTTCAAGTTCAATCCTATTTCTTCACTATATTAATCAAAGTTCTGCACTAGTACGATCTTATTTTTTCTAGTTCCTCTCTAATCTGAGCTAATACACTCCTATTTATCCTCTAGTACGATCCTAATACCATACTAGTATGATCCTAGTCATTCACTAGTACAATTCTAGTTTTTCACTAGTATCAACTTAGGTTCTCCTCTAATTCTTTTCTAATGAAATCCTATTTCTTCACTAGTACCCTCCCAATCGTGTTGGACGATACTGCCTAACATATATCCTTTATTAAAATCACTCTGTTGTATAAATCGAGAAGAAAATCAGACGACATCGAAGCATCATCCGAATTTAAACCAGGGCAAAATATGAACAAAGAAATATTTACACAGAGACCCTTGACAAAAATACAAGATAATTAAACACTTTTTGGGTGTGCCATTTACTTGAATGTGATCTAGATTGGTATGGCGGATGTCGCGGACGATATGATATATTTACGAAGAACTATTTCCAAATTGTGAGCTGAATTAGATATATATGATGCTGACATTGACTAAAAAGATGAACGGAACACAACAAAAGAAGGATAGTCGAATAGCACAGTGCAAAGAGTGTGACCCGATCACTTGAATTTTCCCCGTGTACTCCGGTTTCAACCAACATTTCTTCGTCCTGACCGCTGGCATCTGAGCCAACAAAAGTATCTGATATTAAGTTGCAATGAAGATAATTGAAATTATAAATATATCACTTGAAGATGATAACGCAGCGTCATACAGCTGTTTTGTCCTCTTAGGACTCACATTTGAAGCTAGTGACCAACGCGGTGAAATCCAAATTATCTACATTGTACGATAGTTGTTACTACAAATATTTGTACAGCAAATGCTTAATATGAATAAGTTATAAAAGATATTGTTGAAATTGCCAGTGCTACCTATTGACATATATTGCGAGAGACTTCACAGTATACATTTGTGTTATGTTTCATTCGGAACATTCTTGATATTTTTTCGAGCGAATATTCAAGAGTATTTTAGATAATTATCGTACACGGTACTTGCAGTATATAGTAACTGACGCTGTGCTTTTGGGTCAAAGCGTTGTTTCACTTGTACATTGTTTCACTTGGACAGCTGGATTACGCCATTTCGATTTAGGCTCCGTGGAAGGCCAAAGATATTGATAGAGTAGAGGCAGTACAACGAAGAGCAACTAAATGTTTACCAGGAATGAGCGACCTATCATATACAGAAAGGCTGAAGAAATTAAAACTCCCAACAACATTGTATAAACGGGTTAGAGGAAATATGATCAAAGTCTACAAAATGTAAAGCGGTAGGGCTATATATGACAAAGGATGCCCCGGCTTCATAAAACAATGGAAAGACATGGCAAAACGGCACAGCGGCCGAGGAAACTCAAAGATGCTATTTCCGCAACAATCAAGGACAACGCTGAGAAGCAACACCTTTGCAATTAGAACTGAACAATATGGAACAGTCTCCCGGAAGATGTTTTAACTGCTCAGAATATAAACACTTCCAAAAATAGATTAGATAAAATATAATTATATATAATTAAGGCAACCGTAACAAAAAATAAACTTTACACACAAATTGTAGAATACTAAGAGAGACCAGTGTAGATGAACTTATTCTGTTCCTGCACTGGAAAATAACTAAAAGTATAACTATAATACAGTGAAACCTCGCTTAAAGACCACCTCAGAATTAAGACCACCTCGCTTTTAAGACCAACTTATTTTAATCCCGAAAAAAATCTTCTGTATATCTTTGTATTTAAAGCTTCACTATTAAGACCACCTCATTATTAAGACCATCTCACTATTAAGACCAGTTTTGAAAAGTCTTAAATACCACGTTTGCACTAAGTTTCAACTCCCTACTCAGACCACCGACCAAACACAAAGTCACCTGGTATGCATTCCACCGAATATACCTGTCAAATGTCAGATCAGTAACCTGTATTTTGGTGTCAAAATAGCTAGTCAGTTAAAATTACTGTGTGTTTAATATTATAAATCATATATATTAGTTAATGGACTAAGAATACATTTCTAAAAGCGGATTAGAGAAATCTGCCAGCATGGTCCCCCTCGGTACTCTGAACACCCAGCTATTAAGACCACTTTGGTGCGGTCCCTAAGGTGGTCTTAATAGAGAGGTTTCACTCTATTAGAATTATCCAACAGAAACTACACCTTCCTTTTACGTTGTCTTAGACGGATTTGAACTTCATTAAATAGGACGTGATATTTACCATTTATTTCCCGTATGAGCACGGTTATAATTCTGTTAGGATAAAAAGAATGTTACACTTCATGTCTTATTTACTTGTTATCTAATTGTGTATAGTCAGTTCAATTTCAAAGATTCTTTGTCATTTTGTTGCCTTTTAACGGGTTCATTTCTGGCCGTAACACAGAAAATCTGGGGCTCGTTCGGAATCGATCTAACTGAATAACTTTTGAAAAATAAACAGCCTGGCATTGTAAAATTTGTTTCTTTGAATTCGGACAAACATTTGGTCTGTCAGTGAAATAATTTATAAGAAAACTTTCTATCAAAAGTCTTGAAACTAAGTACTTTGTTAAACTTAGTTCTCCTTGGAAGAGGTAGGTTTTAAAAAAGCAGAAAGATATCAAAACCAGCTTGAAGTCAAAACGTTTAGGACTGAAAATTTGAGATAACGAGATGCAAGACAGAAATACGGAAGAGAAATTCTTTTGAAACTGAAAAAAGCCTAAGTTTGTCAGCAATTTTGATCTACTAAAGCGGTATGGGCAAGTGCCTGGGGCAGAAAGAACCAAATTTGTTTCGCCCCTGTGTGCCGAGACAAACCAAAGTATTACAGAATGGTCGTTTCTTCTTCCTGTGGACGCTCGGCATTATGGGAGCTGAACAACTGCTTTACAATGAATGCACCTGTTGTAATTACACTTCAGAGTAGAAGCGTTAGATAAGTCTGAATTTTCAATGCCAATACATATAGATTTAAGTATTAAAGTATATTCAGGTTTACAATGAACCTTACGGACGAAAAGTATACTTAGAAAGAAAAACAAACCCTCAATGATATAGCATCTCGGTGACTCTCTCTATATATTTCAAGTCACTTCAAATTGATTGTCATGCCTTTTGGGATGAAAATGTTCCAGCAACATCTCAAAGGATGATTCATGCCCTTCCTCAGGATCAAGATGGATGTGAAACATACATTGATGACGTAATCGTCTACTGCTCGACATGGGCCGACTTGACTGTAAATCTTTCGAAAAGTGAATCTTGCCATTCAACTGTTGAATACTTAAGCCATTAAGTACGTCAAGGACAGGTCAAACCACTCATGGCTAAGGTGAAAGATATTCTTCAGTTCAGTTCCCAATTCCAACTCGCAAGAAAGAGTTCATGTTCCCACAGTGATTCCCAACTTACAAATCTTCTTTGCTAAGACGTAAACTTTAATTAGAAAAAGAGTTGTAATAATTCTCGGAGTCAAATCAAATCAATTGTGATCAGCAGTCCTGTTCTCTATGCTTTAAAGTTTTTAAGACAAATCAAACTCGCTGTTGGTGCTAGTGATGTAGGTATTGGGATCTGTTGCAAAATGATAATGAAAAGACTGATAGAGTAAACTAAAAAACGATTATATATTATTGCGATAGAGTTTTTGAATTGTTGTCAACTTCGTAACATTTTGATGTGTATCTTAGCATTACTATGCAACCAATGTGTGTGTTTACGGATCACAACCCTCCCACATTTCTCCTTGAAAGACAAGTTGGAATTTGATGTTACAAAAGTACAACATTATGGTCAATCATTTCAAGGGTAAAGGCAATGATATTGCTGATATTCTATCAAGAGTAGTTTAGATATGTCTTTCATTAGAAATGGACAGCCGACATTTTGTTGCATCTGATGTGAATCATGCTTCATTTTATTGTATTTATTGCTTAAGTTTCATTAAGATTCAACTTTTTCAGGGGCGATTTGTTTCTATGTAGTAAATATTGTTTTGTATTTACGTGTTAAAGAAAATTCTGTAAATTGCCCGTGTTAAAATATAAATAAAAATTGCTCGAAACTTCTCAGTGTACATTTCTGTTATGTTGTATCCGACATTTTGGGGAAGTATTGGCATCATTGGTTATACAGGACAATCATTTTCCCAAACGATGAAGACATTTCCCTATGTCTTCCTTGTATTCTCGGTCGCGTCCTTACTGACCTTTTTGGTGGCAATATGACGCAGCAATATTAAAAACATGCACAGCAATGTATGTCTAGTATATAAAACACACACACAAAGCGAGAGGCAATAAAACAATAACATATGACAGTGATATTGGGAATATGACAAATGAAGAAACGTGGTGGGTTCCTTATATCGTTTCAAAGAAATGTATTGGGCGGTTTCTAGTCAGGTATATTGATCAGACAAGGCTGTTCACCGTAAATCCAGACGCAACTTCCAACAAAAGCATAAAAACATTACGGTGATATTGTGATATAAAAAGTCGATAAGCTATGTGGGCCGCTCAGGGACTAGGTCTTGCTCCGCTGGACCTGCAAAACATAACTATACAAGACGTCAGTTATGCAATCGAGTACTCATGTTCTCTGGTGCAATGCTGACTGTGAATATGACCGTTCGTCGCGGGGTTGCTGATCAGGCCAGTTTATGTTTGTATACAGTGTAATGGTTTTCCTAACAAGTGTGCACTGTTTATATGAATCTGCAGTATCCCTGAACCCTGCAAAAGTCATTTTGGTTCATTCCACTGTCGTTATGTGTGTATACGTGTTAGTTTTACGTACTCGTTTTGAGGAGCATTTTACCAATTTAAACATGACTGCCTTATTCTTTATTTTCTTTTCTATTTTTTTTTCATTTTACTCCCTGATCCTCCATTCTTTTAAACCGGTACCACTGATGATTTCAAAATAGGCAAAATGGTAATTTCATGTCCCTCTTGAAATGACCTTTAAATGACCTTTAAAGACCTATTTAAGTGGACTTATTCTCTTGTATTTTTACAAGAGTCTATATTTGAATCTTTATTTAATCGATTTTGAGTTCGGATAATGGCTTTTTGACGCTTCGATATTCGCTATTTTTTTTCTATTTTCCATGATAGGACGTAAAACATGATAAAATCAATCCACATTATGCTATGTAGAAAAGTTTACTGTATTTGGACATCTCCATTTGTAAACTTTAATTTTCAGATGTGCATTTGTTCTTTGTATTCCTGTAGATTCCTCAGGGTTACTTGGACATAATCTTATAAAATTGCGTACGTGTTTGAGTGTTCGCTAAAATATAGGATAAAGGTTTGACCTGATAGGAATGATGTTACTTACGTGTTGTGTGTTCACATGAATAAAGACATGGTTAATCTTAACAGAATTGTCTAATAGAATCTTCCCCTTACTTGAGGATGTGACAGAGAGTCTCCAACCCAAGAGGTGATATTCGAAGCTCTGCCGAGGGTTAGACAATCAAGAATTTCACCCCGAGGGTTAGACAATCAAGAATACATTTGAATCACCCCGAGGGTTGACGATTTCTTTGTCACAACATCAAGGTAGGAGATGATTATTTTTCTCCCGTCATTTTGTGTTTCTTTTACAAAAGTATCAATGCAACACGATGCTGATGTGACGTGATTGAATAGTTGATTTGGCGTGATGGTATTGTAGTCGTGACGTCATCATATTGTTGGCGTGACATCATTACATTATTGATTGTTGGCAGCTCGTGTTATCTGCCATACCTTAGGGATAAACAGAGAAATCTTGAACAGGTAAAAGAGGAGAAAAAATGTTCATGATGGGAGAAATTGTTCACATGTTTTGTATTCGCTAGAATAACGACATGATCTGGTAGTATCCACATGGTTTACATATTTGTGTGTTCACTAAAATAAAGAAAAGATATTGTACGACAACCAATGTTTACATGTTTGTTTGTCAACTAGAGTATAAACAGGGTTTAAGAGGTTTGCTTTGGCAGCTCTGACGTCACTCTCTAATAATCGCCATTGAGTGCTGTTAAGTTACACTATATTCTGGTAAAATACAGTAATTTAAGCACAAATATGTGAAGAAAATATTTTAGACTTCTTGAGTACTTCTTATCTCTATCTATAAACAGACATACGTCTTACAATGGAAATATATCAGTCTGATCGAATTCCGATCCAGTCATGTTACAAAAAAATACACTGGAAACAAATGCATTTCGTTCATACTCGTTTAATTTGGATACTTAAATGTTGTGTGTATTAAGTTACTTGACGGTGATAGTTAATATTCATCTGTATCTTCCGTTTTATTACTATCGCGCCATGTGTTGACTTACCACGTCAGTGGTTATTACCGATAATACCACAGATACACTACACATGAAATAAATCGATCGGCACAGAAGATCCGCACATCGAATCAATAAATTTTCATAACACGTGACTGATGGTAGTTATTTTTTTACTTAATTTATTGAATTTTTAAACATTAATCAGGAAATGATCTTAAAGGAGTATTTTATAATTCGGTATAGTCGGATAAACGAAATAATCAGTAACCAGACCAGGTAAGCTTTCAGCCATACATACGTCTTCATTTGGATATAGGCAGTGCAGCAATGGTTCGATACAGCCAATGTGATGATGCTTAAAAAACATTAGTTAATAATCAGGAAATTTAATAACATTAAAATCAGACAATATGACAATGTAAGGGTACATGTAATTTAGCAATGTTGGGATTCAGGCAATGTCACAATGTTAAGATACAGTCAATTTAACAATGTTAGGATACAGGCAATATTACAATGTTAAGATACAGTCAATTTAACAATGTTAGGATACAGGCAATATAACAATGATAGGATACAGGCAATATAACAATGTTAGGATACAGGCAATATTACAATGTTAAGATACAGTCAATTTAACAATGTTAGGATAAAGGCAATATAATAATGTTAGGATACAGGCAACATAACAATGTTAGGATACAGGCAATATTACAATGTTAGGATACAGACAACATAACAGTGTTAGGATACAGGCAACATAACAATGTTAGGATACAGGCAATATAACAATGTTAGGATATAGGCAATATTACAGTGTTAGGATAAAGGCAATATAACAATGTTAGGATACAGACAATATAACAATGTTAGGATACAGGCAATATAACAATGTTAGGATATAGGCAATATTACAGTGTTAGGATAAAGGCAATTTAATAATGTTAGGATACAGGCAACATAACAATGTTAGGATACAGACAACATAACAATGTTAGGATACAGGCAATATAACAATGTTAGGATACAGGCAATATAACAATGTTAGGATACAGGCAATATAACAATGTTAGGATACAGGCAATATTACAATGTTAAGATACAGTCAATTTAACAATGTTAGGATAAAGGCAATATAATAATGTTAGGATACAGGCAACATAGCAATGTTAGGATACAGGCAATATAACAATGTTAGGATATAGGCAATATTACAGTGTTAGGATAAAGGCAATTTAATAATGTTAGGATACAGGCAACATATCAATGTTAGGATACAGGCAACATAACAATGTTAGGATACAGACAACATAACAGTGTTAGGATACAGACAACATAACAATGTTAGGATACAGGCAACATAACAATGTTAGGATACAGACAACATAACAATGTTAGGATACAGACAACATAACAGTGTTAGGATACAGGCAACATAACAGTGTTAGGATATAGACAACATAACAGTGTTAGGATACAGGCAATATTACAATGTTAGGATACAGGTAATAAAATAATGTGATGATACAGGCAACATAACAGTGTTAGGATACAGGCAACATAACAGTGTTAGGATACAGACAACATAACAATGTTAGGATACAGGCAACATAACAATGTTAGGATACAGACAACATAACAATGTTAGGATACAGACAACATAACAGTGTTAGGATACAGGCAACATAACAGTGTTAGGATACAGACAACATAACAGTGTTAGGATACAGGCAACATAACAATGCTAGGATACAGACAACATAACAATGTTAGGATACAGGCAATATTACAATGTTAGGATACAGGTAATAAAATAATGTTAGGATACAGGCAACATAACAATGTTAGGATACAGACAACATAACAGTGTTAGGATACAGACAACATAACAATGTTAGGATACAGACAACATAACAGTGTTAGGATACAGGCAACATAACAGTGTTAGGATACAGGCAACATAACAATGTTAGGATACAAACAACATAACAGTGTTAGGATACAGGCAATATTACAATGTTAGGATACAGGTAATAAAATAATGTTAGGATACAGGCAACATAACAGTGTTAGGATACAGGCAACATAACAATGTTAGGATAAAGGCAATTTAATAATGTTAGGATACAGGCAACATAACAATGTTAGGATACAGACAATATAACAATGTTAGGATACAGACAATATAACAATGTTAGATACAGGCAACATAACAATGTTAGGATATAGGCAATATTACAATGTTAGGATACAGGTAATAAAATAATGTTAGGATACAGGCAACATTACAATGTTAGATACAGGCAATATAATAATGTTAGGATATAGGCAATATTACAATGTTAGGATACAGGCAATATAATAATGTTAGGATACAGCAAATATAACAACATCAAAATACAGGCAATAAAAGAGATCTACGATACAGACAACATAATGTTTAAATGCACATATTTGCATATTCAACAATCCATAATTTACTTCAAATTGTTCAATAATTTAAAGGCCCAATAAACGTAACTTTCGGCACAACTTGAAGCGAAAATCAAGCCTAATAACTTTTTTATATTTAAAAATTTAGTTAAGATTAACTGATCACAGCAATATTCAAGGTGAATTCTTGCGCGGTTACCGGTACAGCAGCAGTTCAAACTCGGTATTTGTAAACACGCGTCCATTTTGAACTGTCTTCTAACTTTTGCTAGTTGTTCGGCTTATATTTGCATGGTTATCAACTGGATTTTTTTTCAGATTTTTTCAGAATCACGAAAAAGTTCCCGAAGTTATGTATATTGGGCCTTTAAGGTTTTTCTGATATCAGTTTTCCTTTCTCTTGTTAAAAGCACAGTAAATTGTATTCAATGTCATGTACACAGGAACGCATTGCAATATAAGTACGACAGACTACAAACCATAGAAAAAAACGGTATTTACAATATAAGTATATCGACACAACCTTCAACACGATGAAGTAGGTCGATTATTTGGTAGAAGTAGAAGAAGAAGTATGACCGACTACAAACCATAGAAAAAACGGTATTTACAATATAAGTACGGCCGACTACAAACCATAGAAAAAACGGTATTTACAATATAAGTACGGCCGACTACAAACCATAGAAAAACGGTATTTACAATATAGATACAGATAGAAATGATATGTCTACAAAAACGATCACAGAAAACATAAATAAGATAGCTCATTAACAAAATATTACCGTTATTTTAGGAAATAATGATAGAAAATCTTTTGTTTTATAGCTTTAACATGAAGCGTAGGGAACCAGACAGTAAAACTGAAAGTATATTTGAGAAAGCACCATTAAAGATAATATTATTTGAACGTATAAAAAAAGAATGACAGAGAAAACCAATATTCCGTAACCTTCTCTTGTAGACACATGGGTAAACAACATATATATCATGTTTGAATGAATTAAATGAAAAATAAATGAATAAGATTGTAACATCAATTTAAAATTCAATATTTATATAGGTATTTATAATTTTGTAATTAAGAACTCCAATTTTAATTTATTTGAATGGAGTGTCGGGTTTTTGAATTTATTTTTCACGAAATAAGTTTTTTCTTGAGAGGAATCGCTGATGAACCCAAATGTAAGATCAAAAGATAAAACGACTCCGTTTTTTAACAGGAAGGTGTGCCTAATGGCGCTGTGCTTTGCCGGATTAAAACATTCCCCGTGGTACTCAACAACGTTCTACTGACTATATGCTTTTAGGAATATCTCTTTTATATGAAGATCGAAACTTAGACAATAGTTTATATAAACTCACAGGAGACCGACAGCCTACTAGGAATATAGAAACTGGCGTTGAGAAATGTAAGTTGTTCTTTGTTGTCTTCTCCTTTTGCATTTGCCTGAAACTTGAAACTCTCCATCTTGTCGTGCAAATATTTAAAAGATGATCTGATATAATCTTGTCAATATGCCAATTTGACACTATGTTCCGATTGGCGTGTTTAAAAGTGTGCAAATTAAGTTAAAAGGAGATCATCTTAAAAATATTCGGTTTGATTAACCGCCAATCTTACCCCAAGTATATAAATCCCTCGCCTCACTCCCAAATATATGACTGATTATTTCTCACTTACCCTAAGTATCTTCTAATATATCCCATATTGAAGTCACAACACTATCAGACAATGTGGATGGGATATGATTGAATTGCCGACGTGAAGTCCTGGTAGTGTTTCCATGACGTCAGGGTATTGTAACTATGACGTCATACAAATGTTGATAACGTGCACAGAGCACAAGTAACTCGTATCAACACAAGGGTTAGATAAAAACAAAAAGGATACATCGGTAAAAATTAAGTTTGTCCCTGTACAGAGTTAGAGAAATGAAACACAGGATACGCATGGCAAAGTCCTCTCATTGGCAATTTCACTAGCACTTTCAGCAGCAGGAAGAATGTTGTCACACAATCCAATGGCATGGACAAGTGTTTGGAAAAGGTACAAGCGTAATTAGTTTCGGTTTTCTGTTTTTGATCTTCCTGTTTACAGCGAAGGTCAATAAAACATGTCCCTCTATGTGTTTAGTGTATGATATATGCTGGAAACACAATTGTTATATTCACACCTTTTCTGTAGCGCGGGTCCGGTGACGACTTTGAAGTGCCAAGTTTACTTTCGTTCGTGGCTCTTTAGAATCCTCTTTGAAATCAACATTGGTCTATGAAGAACCTTTCTTCACAGAAATAGGATACCACATACTTCTAGAGCCTTCATTTGATCATATTATTTTTCTTTTAATATTGCGGGATTTTCGGGTTCCAAAACAAAAATTAAAGAACATATTCTAACATTAATTAAAAGTCATGCCTTATGATATTAATTTTATGTAAATTGGACGACGAGATTCTCTTTTCTACATAAACAATGAACTACCGTTACAGTGAACACACGCCCCTTGCTTTGTAACCAAGCGTTATTTTTCAGGGTTTTCTTTAGATTGTTTCTGGTGTCATGTACCGATGAGTAACATTTATTTAAGTATGAACATTGTTTGTGACTAACTATAATTCCGAAACATATTTCAAAATGCCTAGCAGTATGTGGACACATTTCATAAATAATGCATCGTGATTGGTCCTGATCAATACTGCATTTCGGAACTCCTTTTCTATTTTCACACTTGGACATATCTCGGCAGATGCTCAACTCTGCCTGTCCTGGGTTGTTCTCTCCTACAGATTGCCTGGGATATTGAAATAATCTAATTCAGTAGAACGGGGAACGCTATGTTGAGAGTGGTTAATGGGTTTAAAGGCTAGCCTTCTACTTTTATAGCTCAGAGCAAACAATGCGAAAATGCCTACCAAAATCACCATATTGCTTTTAGAGAAAGTATTCAATTTCTCATAAATATGCCTCAGAAAGACGGAGTAAAACTAGAGCATACAATATTAATGAAATTGTATCGATGGGTATTTGTTCAATTCGATTTCTGCGAAGAAATAGAATATATGATTGCTCGGTAACTTTTTCTTTTTTCCCCTTCCTGGCAAGTCGGTAAAATGGAAATGATATTGTAATGGAAGTTCTAGTGTTACCATTGGTGTGAATATTGGAGATGGCATATTACATGAATGTTTGCTTTATATGTCTAAATATGTTATTATATAATGGTTGTATTTAAAACATACAAACATTACGTCATGTGCTTTAAAGGTGTCAGAAACGAAAACAAAAATCAGAGAGAATACCAAAGAGTCAACAAAACCATAATTCGAACTCAAAATCAAAATATGGACAATTAAAGGAAATATTTTCATGGAGACCCTCAAAACAGTACCAGACAATAAGACCAGGCGTTACCGATGAGTAATTGCATTTTGGTTCATAGACGACATCCGCCATGTACATCAACGTAACTGTCACGTTCTGAAAGTGAGAGAGGGACTTAAGTTTTAATCACAAGTAGTATGCGTACAAATAAGCATATTGAAAAACATCACTTTCATATCAAACAAGGATACAGAATGTCTCAAAGATGGCGACCATTAGACTTGCTCATAGTCTTCATCAACCTACATCTTTCGATCCTTGTGCCTCATGCTTGTCAGCAGGCAAGCCGACATTTATCAAGAAAATCTCGAACTTTAAGAACAAGCCCTACATTAATGAATACATGCGACATGTAAACACCATAGGTCGGAAAAGCAGGGGAAGTTACTCTCTAGAGAGGGAGTGTTCACGATCGAAATCACCACGTGTATCTTATAGCTTAATAATAAGCTGTCCATATTTGGTCATAATGGTTAACGGCTGACAAAGGAGATTCCTTGAGGTTAAGAAGGGTATGTACGATCGAATAAGTCAGCAATCTCCTTGTTGTTTATATCGTCAATATCCTTGAAAGTGACATTTTAACATTTGACAAGGTTTTTGTTATATTATGTCGTGATAATCACCTCGACAAAGTCACTGTTGTATGAAAAGGGTCAGCTGAGAATGGGGAACAGTGCGCAGGGTGTTGAAGGACTAGGTACAGCCATATTGGCTGTTACCTGGATGAAAATGGTAATATTGAAATTTTAATGTTTTCTTCCAATACATGGCATAAGCTTTATCCCATTATGTTAAATATTGATATAAAATGCAGTTTAGCCCCCAAAATTAAAAAAAACTGTACTTAGGAAAAAAATATTCAGTAAATAATATCCAGATGGGAGTGCGCAAATATTTTTCATATAGTTATTTGAAACTTCTCAAAAAAATAATACAAAGTTACTGCAATGTTCATAGAATGATAACCCAGTGTTAAAATTTTGATATTAGTCTGTAAATCAGAGTATCGGGGAGAAATACACAGGTACCCCCTCTAAAAAATGTCGTCCATTGCATGCTGTTTTCAGTTCAGGTAAAAGTAGTTACCTGTATCTCGTGGGGGCAATATAGGGGCATTATTTTATATTAAATAGGTCATTTGTCATGTAAATGTAAGTTTCGTGTCAAATAAATGTATAAAATAAAAATAATAACACCAACATAACGTAATTTACATTTACGATACGGTTACCTAATTACTAATTAAGTTTGAGAAATGTATTTTGATACCAATGTGCCTCAACTGCCACACATGTTTACGATGGCAACAATTTACGCTAGCGATGTTTGACAGGTGCGAAGCCGAGAACGAATCGGTATAATCAGTGAGTTAATACTGTCCGATCCACGCGGAAGTGTATTATATATGCGAATTCCATCAGAATTTTTACAACACAAATTAAACTTTGTTGACAATTCTTTCAAAATCATTAAATTACCTAAAAAACACTGCCGGAAGTGCCGAAGGACATCTTTTCACGTGTTATACATTCGCCCAAAAATGTAAAACTGGCAATCGCTAAAAACAATTTATCGTGATAGGAATGGGCAGTTTTTGCTTTGTGACGATATACCAAGTAACATTTACCTTTACTGCATGCTTGAATCCAATTAAATTGTTAATTTTGTCGATGTTTCACCATGCCTCTAAGTCAGGCGTATGAATATCTAAAAAAGTAAATAGTGCAAAATGGAGGACAGGGTAGTATATTTCGCTACATGCAACGGGAAGATGTTTGATTTAAGAGATCTGACACAATGTCATAACTCGTCATACCGCAGACGGTAAGATTTTTGTTTTGGCTATGCGGTTTGCCACATAAATTTGTCGATCGGCGATGGAAATTTTAAAAATTTGATCCAGATGTGAGCGGTGTTCAGAATGTACATAAATTGCCATTCATGTGACGAGTACATTCTCTTATTCTGCGGTTTTCAATTGAAAGAGAGATTTATTCAAAAATCGAAGGCTCGTCTATCATTCTGTGTATATTAAAGTAACAAAAAATGATATTCATTGTTTTTATTTTCTTTCGCAGTATTCTGCAAACGTGCACGCGTTTTTTGACATATAACACAAAATATCAGAAAAACCACCAAACGTACCAAAATATGGTTAAAATTATCGATTCTCCATCACAAAATGTACTTTGTAGTCTATTTTGGTCATGTATTTTGCAGTATTTAATAAAATAACAAGTTTTGGTAAAAACACCTGCGCCATATTGAATTGTCTTGTACCTAGTCCTTAAGATAAAGTTCAGACTACCGGTTACTATATGTCCAGCTGGACCATAGTTTAAAATTGACCGTCCGTCCTGATAAGGCGACTAGAAATGACCACCCCGACAACATCTACGACCCGTGTACCCTAGTACACGTGACAGCCTTCTGCTGCTCGTGCCGCACGAGACAAATTATTCCCGCTTCTACTAGGAACCGCGTGAATATTTGAGTCCAGCTCGACCATAGCAATATGGAGATGAAGAACATGCGTTTGCAGAAGGAAGGACATTATAATGTCATCTATATTTGATAGTTGAAGTGTTCGCTTATAATTGAAAAGCTTACGTGTACAAAGTAAGCTAGGCATATATACAATAAAAAAGCTAAATAATTTGGCTGCATTAAACTGAAGCTAGTTCTAGAAAAGCAAATTCAGGATATGCATATAAAGCAAATGTGTATATTGAAAACAAACTAATCAGATTTATTACATTTTTACTAGTGAAATATCGGTCCGATTTCATTGCGCACTTTTTGTGTACTATGTTTTTCGTTATTCTAGAAATAAATCATATAAAGTAAGGAAATTAAAAACCTTTATAGTATTTTGGAGATAAATAGATATCTAATCGAGTTTATATGTTTTTGAATTTTTACTATATTTTGAACAAAAGATAGAACTTCATCCTGTGTCGTATTAATATTCTATAATCCTAAGGCACTTCGACCCGATCAGTTGTTACCGCAAATTAAAAGAAATGAAATCAGACTTTTCGAAATCTCAAAAATGTAATAATTCTTATATTTCACTCGTATGGCAGATTTTAAAAATATTTTCATTCGTGATACGCACTATATAAAAAATCTCCAATACTCGTGAAATATATTTGATATTTAATGGGAAACCGTTGAATAACTTCTATATATATTGACGAAATACGAGAACTTTAAATTCGACGAATGACACATGCTAAACAAGCGTATACGTAGAGGTTTAATCATGACGTCAGATTTGAGAGGTTTCCGTGGCCCGCTACCACCAACACCTTACTCGCTGTGTGGGAGGAAGCTTGGAACTGTTTGTAGGAGAGTTTCAGTCCCGCTCAACTTCGCCTAGATTTACAGGATAACGCTATTGGTTTCCTTACTTCATCCTCAGCCCTTTTAATATTGGCAAAACATGAAATAAGAAAAGCCGATTTGCATCGCGTCAATCATAAATAGTTGATTGGAAGTATTAATTCTTCCAAAATTAATCGATGTTCGCTTACTAATGCTTAGGCACTACGACAAGGCTTTGCAGGGCTTACATACTTTTTTAGGCAAAATTTAATGGAATACATCCGCTGGAATTAGATTGGTCCTATCCAATTAATAACGGTTTCTTCTTATTGCTTACGTCACACAAGCAGAATATATTTTCTTTGTGCGCTTTCTGAATAACACAGGAGTGCTCAATGCAATACTAATGGGATGCATGACCAGAATTTTTCTTCTAACCTGGCTGCACAACAATAAATGTCGTAGTCAAGGTTTCCTACAGGTAAGTGTTGAGTCGTCCTCTATATCCAAGGGTTACGATCACCTACGCTCTCTACACCCCTGGAAAATGTCATCCTCGATATCCAGGGCTTACGATCACCTACGCCCTCTACACTCCTGGAAAATGTCATTCTCGATATACAGGGTTTACTATCACCTACGCTCTCTACACCCCTGGAATATGTCATCCTCGATATCCAGGGATTATTATCACTTACGCTCTCTACACCCCTGGGAAATGTCATCCTCGATATCCAGGGATTATGATCACTTACGCTCTCTACACCTCTGGAAAATGTCATCCTCGATATCCAGGGTTTACGATCACCTACGCTATTTACAACCCTGGAATATGTCATCCTCGATATCCAGAGGTTATGATCACTTACGCTCTCTACACCCCTGGAAAATGTTATCCTCGATATCCATGGTTTACGATCACTTAAGCTCTCTACACCCCTGGAATATGTCATCCTCGATATCCAGGGGTTACGATCACTTACGCTCTCTACACCCCTGGAATATGTCATTCTCGATATACAGGGTTTACTATCACCTACGCTCTCTACACCCCTGGAATATGTCATCCTCGATATCCAGGGATTATTAACTTGTTGAGGACAAGAAGACTGGTTCGACCCTCTGATGTACATCAAAACAATCTCGAGGTCACATAACGGTAAATATTGACAGATTTTAAAGTCGGTTGCAGCTCCATTGTTATCTTTATATATAATGGTCAGGTTTTTTTTATTACCTGAGCGTGCTTTTAGTTTTACCATGACATATTCCATGGGTGTAGAGAGCGTAAGTGTTGTCCATGGAACGTGTTAAATGTGGCACGAATTGTTATCGAGGTTTAACAGTTCGTTTTATCATGATCCCCTTTTATACAGTCAGGGTTATACAGTCTATATGGAAGTCTCCAAACATGTCTGGTCTACTCTTCCAATAAGACGGCATGTATACTTCCGGTTTAATGTTAAAACGGTAGTTAACCAACTTTGTTAAGTAAAATCTTGTAAAAAATATTTCTACTAGCCAGTACCATATAGATAGATATGACGTTTGGAAACTCGACGCAGTTTTATGCATATTGATTTGTGCTACCCATACCCTTTGAAGTACGCCGGAAGTACATATGCCCCCCACCCCCTATCACGTGATAGGCGTGTGTACAACCTGGTCGAAGCAAGAGAAAAAAAGGATCTTGACGTATTGCACTTCGTTGAAAAATCTAACTAAAAAAATATTGGGTCAGTTTCAATTATTTCTTTTTTTCAGATAGTAATCTGACCTCTTCTCATTCCAATCCCTTCTTTTTAATTTAATCTAAGATATGGTAGTTATCCATGGTACATGTAAGTATGTGCTAATTGTCTGATTAGGAGAAGTCAATAATCCAGGATAACTGTTTACGCTGTTCCGTGTGTCCCGAAGTTGTGGTTAGTTTGTTTATTTATTTATTTTGTTCTGTTGTATCTTTTGTTGTAGATATTCCTCAATTCGACATGGTAATAAATCTAGCAAAACTGAAAACAAGCAAACAGGTTCATTTCCACAGTTATCCTGTATCTCGTTCCCAATATTACAATATGGACCTATTGCCCCCTGAAAGCTCATACATGATCAGGCATTCGGGTTGTCTGTAACTAGACCTGTCGCCACAAGAGGGCGCTTCCTCAGACAGACATAGCTTGATCACTAGAGCCCGACCATCGTATGAAGTGTGTTTTATTTTATAATGGATCGGAACACCCTGATGACGGATGGCCAGCCCGACAAAATAGTCGGCTTGGCAGTGCCAAAACCATCTCAACGCCAACGGCAACCGTGGACGTGAAAGCTAGACCTCCTTATCCGGCACTGGAACATCTATTACATTTGTACAAGTATTAACCCGGTCTAAACCAAAGGAAGTGTAATGGTCGTTTAGGTTGCTATGGTGTCGTCTGTATAGTTGATAGAGGAGGCGACTAACATCGTCTGCTGCACGCCCGACCAGCGTCGATGGACTGAAGATGACAGATAAGTCCCGATTGTTTTCTGACCAGGCCGAATGACCAGTCATTATGTGGGGGAGGAGATCTGTCACTCCCGCAGATAACTGTGGTTAGGACATGGACAATGGATACAAATGAGGCCTGCCATTGTTGTGACCAGCTGACTTTCTTTTTTACCCGTGTCACGCTATTTAATTATGCAACCAGCTTTACCAGGGTTACTGTACATACATGTAGGCGATGTGAGTGTGTGTGTGTTGAGAACATGTATTTGGGAGGCTGCGGTATGTTCGCGTAAGCCTCAATGTGATAGTACGGATCTTTTGTTGATTTATAGTGCTATCTATCACACTGAAGTAGACTGCTGAAGGCCTCCAGCAGATCACCCCACCCGGTCGCATTATACTGACAATGTGTGAACCAGTCTTTCACTCCCATAATGCAGAGCGACAAGCTGGAAGAATTAACTAACTATAATTCACTATGAATCAAACTAACCTTCTATTAAACTAGGGAGAAAATACGAATAGAGGAAATAATTGCACTGAGATCATTGAAAATGAAGAAAATAATAAGGTCAAATGTTCCAGAGGTGTAAGCGTCTTCTGCTTCATCGACGACGACACCCGCCATGCCTGTCTAGGTCCTTTCCAAGTAAATGTCACGTCCTCCAAGCGAGAACTGGGGCATCATTCTCAAACATAACACGCAGACATACTAATCACGTAACAAAAATCATGCCAGTTTATCAAAATCATGCCAAGGATAAAGAATATTTTCAATGATACCACGATGGCGACCATAAAACTTGCTCACAGTCTTCATCAATCTGCATCTCTTGAGCAGCCGCCATCTATCATGAAAATCTTGATGTGCAGAGAAACTCCTTGAATAACGAATCAACTGTGATATGTAAATACCATACGTTGGATGTTATAATCAAGAAAGGGAATAATTTAGCTAAACGTCGAGGTTAACGGTTGATGTAGAAAAGCATATTTGTCATTTATTTCAAGTTCAGAAGGTTATATACGATCGACATAGTCAGCAAACTTTCTGGTTATTTATAGACAGTACATCATATATGTACCTGACCGTAAAATATTGTTGCCTATTCTGATAAGCCCCTCGATGTCAGCCTTGTATGTAAGGCTGAACCAAGTCGGCCAATAGCGAGACATAATTTATTTCAACGGGAATGCCAACAGTTAGCTGGTAAATCCTTCCTCAAAACTCAAAAAGATATTGTGTGTGTGATATTGCAAATTATGTTCCAAAATAGTTCACAACCATATACCTGTATCGTCGTCCAACTTTCTTGGATAAGAAATCTTTCACAATGAGAGGTCGAATACGTTCCTTGAGGTTTGTGTTTTTCAAAATCCACATCCCTTAAATGCCATTCCTGGAGTATACTGTAACACAATAGATTTAATCCTAGTTAGAATGATAACATGAGGTTATTATAAAGGCTCGGTTGAGCCGATGAAGAACGTTGCCTGCAAGGATTCTTGCTTCTCCATCACCTACATTGTTTACATGTCGCAAACTGATTTGTTATTTCTTGTTTCGTCCTCCCCCAGGCCCCGAGATCATGAAACAATCTTAGACTTAAGTTTGTGCTTAGCCAATCAGGAATGATATGACTTCTTGTAACGTTATTTCTGATTGGCTAAGTCCAATTTTAAGACAAATTTAGACTTAAGATTGTTTCATGATCCTGGGGCCAGGAGAGTCTTTAAAGTCATTAAATTTTCGACTTGTTTCATTCTCCGTCAAAAGAGCGTCTGCTATAATTTAATTTCTGCCTGTTTCGTCAAATGTTTGCCTGTTTCGTCCTCTGTCAAGAGAACGCCTGCTGTAGTTAAATGTACCTCTTGTTTCGTCATCCGTCAAGAGAACGCCTTCTGTAATTAAACGCATCCCTAATTCGTCCTCCGTCAAGAGAACGCCTCCTGTAGATAAATGCATCCCTGTTTCGTCCTCCGTCAAGAGAACACCTGCTGTAGTTAAATGTACTTCTTGTTTCGTCATCCGTCAAGAGAACGCCTGCTGTAGATAAATGCATCCCTGTTTCGTCCTCCGTCAAGAGAACACCTGCTGTAGTTTAATGTATGCCTGTTTCGTTCCCCAATAAGAGGGCCATGCTGTAGTTATGTTTTGCCTGTTTCGTCCTCCAGCATGAGAGTGACGACTGCTGTAGTTTAAACGTTGCCTGTTTCTTCCTGGAGCAAGAGAACGCCTGTGGTAGTAATTTTCCCCCGTTTCGTCCTCCGTCAAGAGAGCGCCTGCTGTAGTTAATTGTTTGCCTGTTTCTTCCTCAAGTGGAAAGTAAACAATCGGAAAATGGAAATCGTCACGTTTATCACATAGCTTAACGCTTTTACCACCGGATAATTTTAAATCTCTGAGTTTAAATTGATAACCTGGCAGGGGCAACTGCGGTAAATGTGAATTACGTACTCCCATCTTTTCAATATCCGCAACTTATTTCTATACAAAACAAACCGAAATATCATTTCTCGGAAAATATTAATATTGATCATGCGTGTTAGATACTCGAAGTACATAAATAATGAGGAAGAGCTTTGTTTTGCTTCGTTGCCAAAACAGCCTGGAAGGTTCGCGTGAGTGACTCTTTCGGGACTTTCAAATTTAGGTTTTCGTTATAATTTATATACCCCGGCAGAAGTCCCTGTGGGTTTGGTAAATAATGGAGTGACCCGCATCGTACCGATCATTGTGAGTATGCCAGACTAGCACAAGTAGCATTCCAAATGTGTGCAGAATTTCGTTAAATGATCCATATGTACTTGATGTAGTAACAGTAAATACATATGTACCCGCTGTCCTTCCTGCTGCATGGGAAATTCGTTTGTTTTGTTTATTGTTTGACATAAAAGAAACAACTGAGATAATTGTTGGGTCAACGGATGTTCTTTTTGTTTTAAAAGCATAAGCAAAGGAAAAACACGTGAAAGTCCCAAAGGGCGATAATATACACACGTCAAAGGGCTGTGAATTCAAAAATTATGAATATAGATGTGTAAAACATTTCCCTGTCATTCCTCTCTGGGTGGTGACCATGGTAAAGTACTACGTGCTCTGGAGAGCACACCAACAATTTACAATCAGATATGTGTCAAAACTGGGGCAAAGTGGCCTAGGCTTTTTAAGGAAGCGACGATTGTGTTTTTTTGCAAGAGAAAATATTTTATGATATTAGAGAATATTTAGTTTGGTTTATATTGGCTGTATTTACGTACTACAAGTATTAACAGCTAACCTTGGTCATTAAAGGATGTACCATGTTTTAGTGTAGGAGGAAAACATGCGTTTCGGAGAATACTGATCGACCTACGTTAGGTACCTGGCAGTTGCCCAACGTGTGCCTTAGATTTCCTGGATAAGAAGTAGCAGACTATCAGACACCTTAACGACTTGGCCACCGCGGTATCCAGTAGACAATGTTACTGAAAGACAAAATAGTCCTCTATATATACACGAGAAATTTACATCAAGATAGCTGAAAAGTCCATCTTCACTTCATAAGACGTCTACACAGACATTTTATTAAGGACGAACATTTTTGACAGAATGTGTGACTGCGGAAAACAGAATGCATCACCGGAAGACAGAATGTCTTGTCGACTCTGAGAATTCGCTTCCGGAAGAATACTACTTTCTCTTCTGATCTAACAACAAGTTGGTAGACTCTGCTCGCGGTCTTTATAGTTCCAGAGGTTTGCCGTGTCCTTGATGGCCACAGATATATTTTATGAGCAGTGGCATGGTTCATAAAAGTAGACCCTATTCCTCGACGCGTTTTATGCGTCTGTCTTCCTGTATCATGAGCAGTTCAGATCAAGTTGGATATCCAATTATTCGGCCCCATTGAGTCCCAGAAGAACGAAATTGCTGTGTGGATTTCGTTCATTTTTGGTTTGTGTCGCCCTTCTAAAAGCAAGGATCCCTCCTAATAAAGATATCTAGGGAGGCACTTACATAGGAAAACGTCGAAAAGAGGGGAAATAAAAGACAAGTCGGTGTTGCAAGAGCGACTGTAAATCAATTAGGGTATTTTTCAAAGAATTTTGACACTACGAAGAACAGGTTGGATTCTGCAAGAGTTGCACTACATTGTAAGTACCCCTTAAGACAGCGGGATACGGCAGGTCGAGATGTATGTCCATGGAATCGTTTAGATAATAAAACATAGCTAGTTTACATTTCCCAGTCGAATTGAGAGATGGTCGGACATATGAACTTCTCACACATTGTGTTTGTCGTTTTATTCGTGATATGTTCAGTTGAACTGTTTCACTTTATTCTCCAAATTTTACATCAGTCTACCTTCATCAGTTAAGTTATTATTTCCAACTACGGTTATGACTACAGTTTTCATGAAAAAAAATAAAAACCTGCCAAACACAATAACTTTCGGAACACGATCCACGACCATATGAAATATTGACATATTTCGCGGTTACGCGGGTTGTGTTTTGGGACAATTAAAACCAACGTGCCCAGCCGGGTTGTGCGTGAAAACCCGATTTACTGAGCCATAAAACTTGGGCACTGAATGTGTAATAGGGTTAGACGCTGGGCCGTCAACATAAACAAACTAAATATTGGATGATTCTAACAGCGTTTTCTTCTAACGGCAATCTAATTGTGTTACTGCTAATACTGCTAACAAACTGGGTCTGTCAACCAATTGATGTCAGCATCGTTTGTTGGTAAACAACACACTAAACGCCAAGGAACAGCTCATATTGCTGGCCCATTAAGTCTTAAACTCATCCAAATGTATCGGTGAGCATTATACGTATGCTAAGTTTTAAATCCAAATGTTAATAACTCTTGAATGAAGCCATGTATTAAGAGTGTTGACATCTTTATTTTGTGTCCATTTTTAACATTGACCGACCTTCAGCGGGGTGACTATTCTTGGAGCAAGCTGTGAAAGAAACTAATTAGAGTAAAAAAGGCACTTTCTTAAAGTTTATATGTTTTCTTAATTTGCACTGTTTATCGTTATGTCCTGTTTTCTCATTAAACGTGCCCCAATAAGCCGTCCGGGCCTTGGGAGACCGGACACCGTGGAGAGCCAAGGTTAACCCCATTACCAGCGCGGCTGAATAATACCAAGGCAGATACCATAGGGTGCAGAGATGTCATCTTAGCAATTCTCTCAATTATCCAAATAATATATATCAATTTCTTAAATCGCCGTACACCAGGGTAAATGTTCGTGCAAGTTTCCCCTAGCAATCCCCTTCAGTTAGGGACAGATCTCCACCACGGCGAAACACAAATAATGGAATTCTCAATGAATGGGAATCAATTCCATACACATGAAGGATGGCTTTCAGAGCACCTCGAGTTAATAACGGATTAGTTTTGTTCCCCAGATTCGGAAATAAATTCAAAGTTAGGACTATCTGCGTCGATAGCGAGGAGCGAGCAGAGATTTATTATACAATAACGTAACTAAGTCACAATTAACAGATAATAAGTTAAAACCAACACGCTACAAAACTAAAACGTGTCACAAACAGAACAAAAAAGGCACCAATCTCATGAGAGAGTAAATATAAATATGTATGTCACTTCTCCCCACAACTGGAGGTCGTTGTTTAGGACGAGGAAGCGACGAGGACTACGAGGACGGTCCGGTCTGCAATGCGATGAAACTCGATCCAAGTAGTCACTGTTTAAATTAGTAGCACGATCGGATATAAACAATTCTACAGTCGGTGAATCGATGCACCACAACTACATTTCAATTTCAAGCTGCAGTGCGTCTTCAATAGGCCCCACATTTGGTTAACCGACTGACCCAACACCCAAATCGTCTCGATTACAAACGGAAGATCGCCCCACATTGCTTCTATTTATTTTCAAAATATTCGAATAAAAATATTTTTCTGCAACTACTTTTGACGTTGAGTGTCATCATTATTGAAACCTTGTGAACAACCAGGTAATAAAAAAAATATAACGAAACCCAATCATAGCCATATTCTCAAGTGAAAACATGAATGTCAGAGACTTATATTATTCCAATGCCTATAAATGGAGGCTAAGTTCTGCCTCAACATCTCCTAGAATAATGCAATCACGTTGGAGAAAACATAAACCTCTGGAAGCTCACGTCAATCGAACAAGCTATACACACGCATTGCCTTCTATTCAAACGTAACTTTTTTTTCTTCTTAAAGCATATCAAATAAATTAAAAATCCTTCTTTCAAATGGATAGCAATGCCTTAGATAAGATTAATACAGAAATATTCTGGAGCCAACATTGGTCTTCATTAAGCGCACATTCATGAAATATTCAGGGTGGCGTGTTATCTTGTGAACTGGCCGACCACTCCTCGCCGCGACACCCGGCAGCCACCGGTGTCGGTGTTTCCGACAAAGGTGTACGGGTGTGTGGTACACGACCCTTCCTTACACATATAGGTACACGAGATAAATCCTTCAATCATTATTAATCCATGGTTTATGCATTATCAGAAGGGAGAAGTCGATATGCCGTGTTCAGACTTCATATCATGACACAGCAACATGGGGTGATGTCGAGAATTAACAGCATTTGGAGAACACGTATGGATGTATATATCAATTATTTCTAGATTTGACACATTTCGAGTCCGACAAGGAGCCGGGACAGTCCTAACACGTAGTTTGGGTTGTTTCCCCCCTTAAAAAGGATTCAGAACTTTACGACTTGCACCTTTGATAGAACCAGTGTTCTACGCCTAAATCTCACGTCAGATGTAAATAAGCATCAATGTAATCCTCCCCTGGGGAGGGGCCAAACGGGCGGATCGACCCCCGGGACCACTACATACACGTATATCAAATACACTGCTACTGGCGGTGTATGATTCATTCCTACATCAACTTAGAAAGTGTCGATTTTTATTATTTATTACTGTATGTCATTTATTATTTAATGCGAATGCATTATTTTTGTTTTATTTTTAAAAACATGCTTTTAAGACTGTCGTTCAACCAACGATAAACATTAGTCATTGTGTGTATGTTATGCAAAATTCACTTTAAAAGGCATTTACAACCCGTCCAGGTTTTATAAACAAATTGGACACAACGCCTGAAATTTGTAAAATATTCAAAAAAGACAGAAATGAGCATTTAACGTACTCTAGAGAAAACCCACCTGAACCGACTTTAAGGGGATGACTTACAGTCTATTTTTACATGTATTTATGGTTGGTTATTGTTTACGTTACGTTTAATGGCTCAAATATCGTGTCACGTGACAAGTCTTAAAAAGGAATAAAACCAGTTGTGTAAATGCCGAGGGCTGTGGAAAAAAAATGTAATATACCAAATAATCCCCGGACTTAATTTTCATTTATATAACTAATGTATATGTCTCCAAAGTTTGGCCTCTGTGCTCAACGCTTGCTGTTCCTTATAACGAGCTTAATTGTCATGTCATGTCCACAAATTAGAGCATTGCAATAATGCAAACAACCAATTAATTGAACGATGTACCAACTATTGTTTAGCTGAAACCAGTCGTGCTTAAGTGATCAGAGTTTTAAAACATAAAATGAAAGAATACTCAAGTGTCATCAAAACCATTATACAAACTCAAAAACTAGAGACAAAATACGAATAAAAGTAAGAGTAACACGGATCTCTTGAGAAAGTACAAGAGAATAAGGCCATGTGTTCCGGAAGAGTAAGCGTATTCTGCTTCATTGACGACACCCACCATACAATCTAGGTCACTTCTAAGTAAATGTCAAGTCCTCAAATACAAGAGCTGAGTCATTAGTCTCAATCAATTCCTAAATATGGTTCAACACTCGTGAGATCATAACAACTTTGGCTTTTTGTACGAGTGGTTAAGGTGTTCCGACATTCTACCACAAGCTCTCCACTTCTGGGTTGCGAGTTCGAATCCCACGTGGGGCGGTTGCCAGGTACTGACCGTAGGTCGGTGGTTTTTCACCGGGTTCTCCGGCTTTCCTCCACCTCCAAAACCTAGCACGTCTTTTAATGACCCTGACTTTTAATAGGACGTAAAACTAAATAAACCAATCTTTTGACATATTTACGCGATTCGTGAAATATCCAAAGAGCCGATGTTGTTGTGGTCTCGTTATTGTTAAGAACAGCACTTATATCTTCTATACCATTTGTGCTGTGCATAATTCTCTGAAACCACTTTTTAAACATACTTTTTTAATTAAGCAAGTATGCAAATCATAGGTTTATTGGAATCAAAATAAACTGTTACAATATTGTACAAATAAAAGCCAAGAGAAAGATTTCGCTGAGAATGAGATCATGGGTATGTCTTTGTATTGTGTTAATTATAAGTAATTAAAACAAATAATGCGTATGTAGTAAATACCCAAGTTACGTAATATCGGCATGCGGTTGTTTATTTCTCTCCTAAATAGATAATCTAAGTCCTTTAAAGCACTAATTCTACGTAATATTTCAGACCTGAAATAATAAATATTTTCAAAATTGAGGACAGTTCAGGGTTAAGGACCCTGGAGCAATAACAGGTATTATTGAGACGTTCGATACAAATAAGGGCGATCTAAACATAGAGCCAACCTAAGCGGGACTGATGTTCCAATCAAAAGCGGAAATCGCATGATCAATGGCTTATAGTTAGCGAGTTTGTTGATATTGCCTTGAGGTACGTATGACATTTATGTTTCTATCAAAATAAATAATTCACGCCCTTGGCCCCTATTAACCCCTATAACCATATAAACCCAAAGGTCAAGCAAAAGGGTGGTAATTTCATCCCCAATAAAAAACCTGCGTCTCATCAAAAACTACTGCCTGTGATATAGCTGGCCGATCTACCAGGAATATCTGTACTACTAATTGTCTTACCAGTACGCCCTTCCCTGTATACTTATATACGAGTGTTGGGAAAGGCTACGTGGGAATCATATATCAGCCATTTTTCTAGGAAACGTCTTCCTAACATTTTGATATCATTTATAAATCTGATAAAGTAACGATTATACGACCGTTGAAATATACAAATCAATTTGTTTTAACTTACAATAGACATTTAAACAGATTCCGAATACTGAAATTTAAAATTCGCCGGTTTTAACTTTATTGATATTAACTTCATTACTCTTCAATGACGTCACTGTTATGCTAGTTTGTATTTAAAGTATGTTTGATGTATCAACAGCAGTCTTCTGAAAAGGCCAGATATTTAAACCTTTGTCTTTAATGTACATTGTTCAAAGTTAAAGTGTATGTTGGTTTCTTGTTTTATTACAAAAAACAAGATATGTTTAATATTGTTGTAGTAATTACATTAAAACGTTCAAAACTTTATGGATTATATAAACTGCGACGCCATGGCAACAGACATACATGTATTTAGATATAAGGACAACGTCATGGTAAGAGACACACGACATAGCTATAGGGACAACACCAAGGTAACAGAATAACGACATAGATATATGGACTTTACCATGACAACATACACATGACTTAGCTTTAGGGACAACACCATGGTGACAGACACACGACATAGCTATAGGGACATCACCATGGTAACATACATACGACATAGCTAAAGGGACAACGCCATGGCAACAGACTTACGACATAGCTATAAGGACAACACCCTGGCAACATACACACGACATAGCTATAGGGACAAGACCATGAGAACAGACACACGACAAAGCTATTCGGACAACACCACAGCAACATATACATGACATAGCTATAGGGACAACACCATGGTAACACACATGACATAGCTATATGGAGAACACCATGGTAACACACACGACATAGCTATAGGGACATCACCATGGTAACATACACACGACATAGCTATAGGGACAACACCATGGTATCATACACACGACATAGCTATAGGGACATCACCATGGTAACATACACACGACATAGCTATAGGGACAACACCATTGTGACATACACACGACATAGCTATAGGGACAACACCATGGTGACATACACACGACATAGCTATAGGGACATCACCATGGCAACACACACACGACATAGCTATAGGGACAACACCATGGTAACACACACACGACATCGCTATAGGGACAAGACCATGGTAACATACACACGACATAGCTTTGGAGACAACAGCATAGCAACATACACATGACATAGCTATAGGGACAACACCATGGCAACATACACACGACATAGCTATAGGGACAACACCATGGCAACATACACACGACATAGATATAGGGACAACACATTGGCAACATACACACGACATAGCTATAGGGACAACACCAAGGTGACATACACACGACATAGATATAGGGACAACACCCTGGCAACATACACACGACATAGCTATAGGGACAACACCCTGGCAACATACACACGACATAGCTATAGGGACAACACCCTGGCAACATACACACAACATAGCTATAGGGACAACACCATGGCAACATACACACGACATAGATATAGGGACAACACCCTGGCAACATACACACGACATAGATATAGGGACAACACCCTGGCAACATACACACGACATAGATATAGGGACAACACCATGGTAACACACACACGACATAGCTATAGGGACAACATCCTGGCAACATACACATGACATAGATATAGGGACAACACCCTGGCAACATACACACGACATAGCTATAGGGACAACACCCTGGCAACATACACACGACATAGATATAGGGACAACACCCTGGCAACATACACACGACATAGCTATAGGGACAACACCCTGGCAACATACACACGACATAGATATAGGGACAACACCCTGGCAACATACACACGACATAGATATAGAGACAACACCCTGGCAACATACACACGACATAGCTATAGGGACAACACCCTGGCAACATACACACGACATAGATATAGGGACAACACCCTGGCAACATACACACGACATAGCTATAGGGACAACACCCTAGCAACATACACACGACATAGATATAGGGACAACACCATGGTAACACACACACGACATAGCTATGCGGACAACACCACAGAAACATACACACGACATAGCTATAGGGACAACACCACAGCAACATATACATGACATAGCTATAGGTACAACACCACAGCAACATACACACGACATAGCTATAGGGACAACACCATGGTAACACACACGACATAGCTATGCGGACAACACCACAGCAACATATACATGACATGGCTATAGGGACAACACCACAGCAACATATACATGACATAGCTATAGGGACAACACCACAGCAACATACACACGACATAGCTATAGGGACAACACCATGGTAACACACACGACATAGCTATGCGGACAACACCACAGCAACATATACATGACATAGCTATAGGGACAACACCATGGCAACATACACACGACATAGATAAAGGGACAACACCATGGTAACACACACACGACATAGCTATAGGGACAATACCATGGTAACATACACACGACATAGCTATAGGGACAATACCATGGTAACACACACACGACATAGATATAGGGACAACACCCTGGCAACATACACACGACATAGATATAGGGACAACACCCTGGCAACATACACACACGACATAGATATAGGGACAATACCATGGTAACACACACACGACATAGATATAGGGACAACACCCTGGCAACATACACACGACATAGACATAGGGACAACACGATGGTAACACACACGACATAGCTATAGGGACAACACCCTGGCAACATACACACGACATAGCTATAGGGACAACACCCTGGTAACATACACACGACATAGATATAGGGACAACACCCTGGCAACATACACACGACATAGATATAGGGACAACACCCTGGCAACATACACACGACATAGATATAGGGACAACACCCTGGCAACATACACACGACATAGATATAGGGACAACACCATGGTAACACACACACGACATAGCTATAGGGACAACACCCTGGCAACATACACACGACATAGATATAGGGACAACACCCTGGCAACATACACACGACATAGATAAAGGGACAACACCCTGGCAACATACACACGACATAGATATAGGGACAACACCATGGTAACACACACACGACATAGCTATAGGGACAATACCATGGTAACACACACACGACATAGCTATAGGGACAACACCCTGGCAACATACACACGACATAGATATAGGGACAACACCATGGTAACACACACACGACATAGCTATAGGGACAATACCATGATAACACACACACGACATAGCTATAGGAACAACACCCTGGCAACATACACACGACATAGATATAGGGACAACAACCTGGCAACATACACACGACATAGATATAGGGACAACACCATGGTAACACACACACGACATAGCTATAGGGACAACACCCTGGCAACATACACACGACATAGATATAGGGACAACACCCTGGCAGCATACACACGACATAGATATAGGGACAACACCCTGGTAACATACACACGACATAGCTATAGGGACAACACCCTGGCAATACACACACGACATAGCTATAGGGACAACACCATGGTGACAGACACACGACTTAGCTATAGGGACAACACCATGGCAACATACACACGACAAAGCTATAGGGACAACACCATGGTAACACACACACGACATAGCTATAGGGACAATACCATGGCAACACACACACGACATAGCTATAGGGACAACACCCTGGCAACATACACACGACATAGATATAGGGACAACACCCTGGCAACATACACACGACATAGACATAGGGACAACACGATGGTAACACACACGACATAGCTATAGGGACAACACCCTGGCAACATACACACGACATAGCTATAGGGACAACACCCTGGTAACATACACACGACATAGATATAGGGACAACACCCTGGCAACATACACACGACATAGATATAGGGACAACACCCTGGCAACATACACACGACATAGATATAGGGACAACACCCTGGCAACATACACACGACATAGATATAGGGACAACACCATGGTAACACACACACGACATAGCTATAGGGACAACACCCTGGCAACATACACACGACATAGATATAGGGACAACACCCTGGCAACATACACACGACATAGATATAGGGACAACACCCTGGCAACATACACACGACATAGATATAGGGACAACACCATGGTAACACACACACGACATAGATATAGGGACAACACCATGGTAACACACACACGACATAGCTATAGGGACAATACCATGATAACACACACACGACATAGCTATAGGAACAACACCCTGGCAACATACACACGACATAGATATAGGGACAACAACCTGGCAACATACACACGACATAGATATAGGGACAACACCATGGTAACACACACACGACATAGCTATAGGGACAACACCCTGGCAACATACACACGACATAGATATAGGGACAACACCCTGGCAGCATACACACGACATAGATATAGGGACAACACCCTGGTAACATACACACGACATAGCTATAGGGACAACACCCTGGCAATACACACACGACATAGCTATAGGGACAACACCATGGTGACAGACACACGACTTAGCTATAGGGACAACACCATGGCAACATACACACGACAAAGCTATAGGGACAACACCATGGTAACACACACACGACATAGCTATAGGGACAATACCATGGCAACACACACACGACATAGCTATAGGGACAACACCCTGGCAACATACACACGACATAGATATAGGGACAACACCTTGGTTACATACACACGACATAGCTATAGGGACAACACCTTGGTAACATACACACGACATAGATATAGGGACAACACCTTGGTAACATACACACGATATAGCTAAAGTGTATATATTTACACCTCTATTTTTTCTTAAGTTTAGTGAGCTCTGGCAGCGGATAAATTAGCGTGTACGCAATGAAAAAAGGTTCTTCGGATTGATATTTGTTCAAATATGGCGCCGTTCACGCTTTAGAGCAATAATTATTCTCTGACGGCCATTGTTTGGTTCCTTCAAGATTTTGAAACTTAGAACTTATTTGGAATCCACTTCGTCTGATTGAACAATAAATGCTTTCAAGCAAACTTTTCATTCAAATAATGCGCAATAGAAATTCTTTGATGGTAACGCAAACATGGCGGCGATCTGTAGTCGTGACGTCCGACGTTCGTCACAACCAGATCACAGTGTCAATGAGCGTACATAGCGACCGTTATAATTAAAGAAATAAATTCGAAGTGCTAGTGATATCATAAAATACCAAATTTACAAATGATGTAATGAAGAAAAATAGTGCTGTTTACTGTGTATATTTTAATATTACCAATATATCGATGAAGATTCAATGGGACTATATTGTCTTAGCAACCACGGCCATCGTAGTTACCAACGCAGAAACTCACTACGAATATTTTTTGTCTTCGTATAATACTTGATAAGTAATAGTGATGTAAATATAAAGATTGTACCTTATTTTGGTACAAGTATACAAGTATACAGTTGATACGCAAAACAGAACGACAATCAACAGAAAAGAATTGAACTTTATTTTCAAAATAGTTTTACGATATCGAGCATAGGAGAATTAATCAGTTGTACGTGCCCGACAATCTACTACAGGGGTAAACTGTTGAAGGCGGTGCCAAATAGACCCTAACTTGTGTCAGGTGTTTGTTAGACGTTCCATAGCGCCGTCCTCCTACCTGTTATACGTGTATTACATAACATCTAGGATGTAAGTGTTTGTTACGTACCAAATGAAGCCACAGTAGGCCATTACAGCAGAGTAAGCGCAGTGCTGTAATTCGATTGCTACCTATCAATACATTATTTATCTAGCGAATGAATTCACCTGCCCCTTGCTAACAGGTAAGGTACCCCCGATGTTATTTACAACCAGACAACTGGATCTAGCCAAAGGTTAACAAGTCGGCATGTACTACAAGGATGTCCCGAAGTACAAAGGACACACGTACTACACCGTCAGGATGGTACAATGTATGCATGAAGTAAATTGAAGGTGCCCAAACAACACCTCCGTTTCCCTCAATAAGACAAAATGGCAACACAATGAAGATTGCCTAATCAATACCGGCCATGGATGCAACCTCTTTTTGTAAAGTGTCAGATAAGGTCCAAACTTTATCAGGTTGTTGTAATATATTGGAGGGGATCTTAATCAGGAAATACCAATTAAAGCGTCAACAATACCACAATCCAAACTCAAAATCGAACGGACAATTAGAAAAGTACAAGATAATAAGACCAGGTGTTCCGGAAGAGTAAGCATCTTCTCCTTCATCGACGACACTCGCCAGGTAAATCTAGGTCACACACAAGTAAATGTCATGTCCCCAAAGTGAGAGTCGAGGCATCATTATCGATCTCAACAAGCAGATATATGTTCTAAAACGTTCACTTTCATATCACACACGGACACAGAATATCTCTCAATTAGACTAAGACCCATAAAACTTTCTCTTATTCTCCATCAACCTATATTTACATTTTGTAAGATGGTTATCCATGAACTCAGTGTTAATCTGGACTGTATTTACAGTAGTATAGATGCAGTAGTCAAGACCACCGGACAATAACATGACGTCATTTAGGCGCATTGTTGACCTATGTTAGGGCAATGCTGTGCAGGTCGACGCATAACTTTATGTTAATCATAAAGATTATTGTGGTTTCATGATATTCACATTAATATTTTTTTTCTCAATTTATAAAAGATTTTGTCCTTGTTTAATTGTTAATATACTGGAAGAGCTCTTCAAAAACCCACAATCCCAAGGTACAATGCAGTGACTTACACAACTGGTGTTTACCGAAATATATGGAGAGTTTTTTGCTCTCCTCGCTCTCGTAATTCAGGGGTTGCGCCCACCTTCGATCGCTACACCCCTGGAATATGTCAGCTGCTGACGAACAAACCTACAGCACAGACTATGAGCAGGTTTTATGGTCGCCATCTTGGTCCGATTGAAAATATTCTATATCTTGTTTGATATGAAGATAGACTTTTTGAACATGCTCATGTGATCGGGGAATTTGTATAAGCGGATTATTAACACGAATATATGTAAAGGAATAAATAATTCCATTCATGAAGCTTGTCAGTCTTCCTTTTATTTCACTTTTCGATCTTCAATACAAAAGAGTTCCAAAATATGTTGTACTAAATGCAAAGAAGGATAACTGCATAGAGCAATGAAGCGACACAGACCAAATAATGACTCTACATCTCTTCAACCATTTCATATACACAACATCCGCCCCTCAAAACAAAATTGCAGAAGGCAATTTTCCCATGGGTGATGGATGAAGAAAAATTATTTGGGACTAGAATACAATGTAAATCTATCATGCAATTAACAAATACATTTTGTATGTGAATAATATCAGATAATATATGTTTTCCACATAGATTTGGAACAATATCATTTATTTAGGACTGACAAAATGCTGTTAAAAAGGGAGGTAACCAAAATTATATCAAGAAACAAGGCAAACTGTGAACAATGCTATCTAAGTGGATAGAACTGAAATAACTCTATTGGAGCAGAGAAATAAACGATCCACAATAGCTAACTCATAGAACATCAATCTAAAGATGTAATTATTATTAAGTAAGAATTGATCAAGTAAATTCTATTATCATTATCAAATCATAATTGTTTCATTAAGATGAAACGGAACTAATATAATATAATACATGTAGTATGCATGTATTATTACTATTTTTTTTCTCAAAATAATCCATTTACACAAGTTCATAATTATATCAAGTTATTGAAAAAAAATTAATGAAATGTTGACTTTTAAAAGCCATTAAGTAAATTCACAAGACATTGTACTCTGTGCATTAAGGGTACTCTTTTTTTATAAGAATGCAAATCTTACAAAATCCAAAAATACATATTTGACATCAATTGTCTTACTCAACCAGATAATCTTCAGAAAATTATATGAAAGCATTATAATAGGTACCTTTAGATAAGTTAATATCATTTAAACCAAATTACTTTCATACCAGCAGTTTAAAAAAAAACTCTTCTTATTCTGTAGTCTTGGTAAAGCATGAGAAATTACATTGATCAATATCATACATACTCATTTATACTAATTTAGATTTGCTAGCTTGAAAATATCTCAACTTCACACACTTGTACAATCAAAACAATTTGTCTTAACACTTTACCAACAAACAGGAAAAAAAAAGCATGACTGGCATATCATTTCAGAGAAATCCGAGAGGACATAATGTATTAAATGGGGTATTGTGAAAATGCATAAACCCTGATTAATAATTGCAGAGCTAATATCAAAGTGGACACATGGCCATACAGTAAAGACTGAATACATGTGAATTTGATAAATGCATCAAAGTAATCAATACAATTAAAAGTCAACTGGACATTTTAAGTATAGCAATTATGGATGAAATCACATACATGTACATAGAGGACTTTTCAGAGATGTAGGAATGACACTTTTCCAACTTCATAACCCATGAATTACAAACTCTTACTCCTTCATTTCATACAATTTAACAAATTAGTAGTAATTCAATGCAGAAGTACATATCATTGTCAAAAACAAGTATATATATCTGTATTTAATAGCTCGAATAGTTAAACCAAGTATCCTTCTGGATACATATGATATCAAAATTACATTTTGAAAAATCAATTAAGCAGTCATTATGAAACCTGATCTGTTAACATGAGCCAATTTGTAGCAAACTATAATATATTGCTGATCAAAAATATATTTGAAAACAATATTAAGAAACTTGGGGAAAAACAGTTCAAAGTTCACTGGATATAATACATGTAGATAAAATGTTCATGATTTATATGGTATATGTAAAAATCTCCATCTCTACACAAATGGCGGAGGTTTGACTGATACAGCCTGCTTAGCAGCAGCATTGAGAGCATCATATGGCATCCATTGTGCATTCTGTGATGGCTCACCAACCCAATGGATTAAGTATTCCAATCCAGCTTTGGATTTCCTCTGAGCCAATATCCTCTTTATTTTATAATGTTGATCACGGGCATCAGAGGACTCAGAAGAACTATCCTGAAAACTACGGTATCTGAGAGGCTTTCCAACATTCCTTACAGGACGTCCTTGAATATGAACTGAAGGTCTTGGAGTTGAAGAAGTGTCATCACTGGAACTACTCTTCACTGTATTATCAGAATATAGGTCAATGTCTTCCCCAGAGACAACCTTGTCTTCACTGTCGAACAACAACACTGGGTCAGTTTGAGTTGCTGATTCTACCTTCACAGTCGTCGTAATGTTAAAGTAATTGGTTGGAGTGGGAGCACGAACAAATGCACGTTTAAGTCTATCAAGGTGAATAGGACGTGGTAAAAGTTTTGATGTGTCTGGATCCTCCAGTGTGACTAAGTGACGTGATACTATTTCCTTTACAACATAAACACCTCTGTAAATACACTGCAGCTTCTGTCCTTTCCCTGTAGGTTCTTGGTATAGAAATACATAGTCACCTTTCTCCAACACAAGCGGCTTAACTTTTGCATTAGCTTTATCTTTCATGACAATTTGAGATTGCTCAACATTGACAAGTACTTGTTCGCGAATCATGTTGATTTTCTGCTTCATGGAAGACATGTAAGTATCAATGTCTGGTGATCCATTTTCCAGATCTTGGTCTACTGAGCACAGAGGGAATTGTGGACGATATCCAAATACAATCTCATGAGGAGAGTATCTCGACGCTGAGCTAACTCCATTATTCATCGCAAACACAATAGCAGGTAGAAGCTCCTCCCAGTTATCTCTGGCACTGTTCATGTAGGGAGTGAGTTTCGTAGCAAGCACAGAATGTGTCCTCTCACATGCACCCAAACAATGGTGTACATAGCTTGGTGTAAAGTTTTGTTGTACCTTAAGTAAACGACAGGTTTCCATAGTTGCTTTCGAGATAAATTCTGATCCTCTGTCAGAGATTAAGGTATTACAAACACCAAAGGTACATACAAGTTGAAACATAGCCGTACCAACTGTCAAAGCATCAGATGAAGCGATAGCCACAGCAAATAGAAGTTTGGAAAACAAATCCACAGCCGTAAATATGTAAGACTTTCCAGATGGTGTCATTGGTAGAGGGCCATATATGTCCATTTCCCATACTTGAAACGGTTGACTTGGTGTAGGAAACGCAGTGATAGAGTTTTTGTTTAGCCGCGATCCAAGCTTTCGTTTCTGACACAGTTCGCATGAACGAACATAATCACTTATAATAACAGACATCTTTGGAAAGTGAAATTTCTCTCGGACTCTGTCCAACATATCCTGTATTCCACTATGTGCTGTCAGTAAAGAGTCGTGATAGTTGTAGAGCACGGTAGGTACTAGTGTTTGTGGTACACAAAGCTGATAGTGACACATAGATTTAGTGCGTTGAGATTTTGATACACGAGAATGATACAATAGTGAATCAACTAACACATAGGCAGAGCTCTCCAACAACAATCGTCTCGCTTCCTTCTGAGAAGTAGGTAGAGCGTTTGACTGAAGGTAGTCAATCATACGTTTAAGATCTGGATCCTGTCTTTGTAGGAAGACAAGCTCCTCAACACCCTTACCAAATTCTCGTATTAAATTTTGTGAATGTTCTTGATCACTCTTGTTTTCAGGTGAACTCTCAACATTTGTGTCGTCCTCCATATGTGAACTCGCATCATCAATAATAGTATCTTGTTGATAGTCTGCGACAACAGTATCATCAGCAGTGTCATTTTGATAAGGTGTATTGTTTGGTAGATCAACTTGTGTTGGAACGAGCACATCCGGTAATCCATCAGGTAAAGGACTATCAATGTCTGTAGTAAAATCATAAAAGTCTTGAGAAACACTAGAAGTGTCAGGTACAAGTGGTTGTGGTAAACCATCCAGTAAAGGACCATCAATATCAGTTGTGAAATCATAAATGTCTATGGGATCACTGGAAATGCCACCACACCTGTCAATGTTTCCCTGATCATGATCATGATCACTAGGATATACTCCATTTCCTGAATCAACACATGTATTCTCAGTATGAGTATTGTCACATGGTAAATCAGTTTTGTCCTCCAAATAAGCAACTGTACATTTCGACAACCCTTCCTTCTTTGGTTCAGTGTCAAATATACTAACTTTTGGTGAAACCAAAGGGGATCCCTTACATGTCCTATGAGAATAACGTTTTTTCTTTGGAGTCGCTCTGTTGTCTTCCTCAGAATCGGCATCATATTCCTTATCAGGAATGTCAAACGAAGGCAAGTTGATGTGCTGAGGTTTTACCACAATATTGTTGATCTCATCTGTGGAGTCCTCATCCTGAACTAACAATGATGATAACGTCTGACCGGTTGGTAGAGTAATCTGTTTTGGTGACTCCGTAATGTATGGAAAATTCAAATCGTCCTCATCTGGACTTTGGTCCAGTTCTCCAACAAAAGGAAAAGGATGACACCTTGATAACGCATCCGGTACAACCATGTTGGCTGCAGGTTTATACACAATTTGGAATTCAAACTCCTGTAGAATTGCAAGCCATCGCTCATATATCGCACCACGTAATTGTTTTTGAAATAAAGGTTGAAGCGCTTGGTGATCACACTCTACCGTAAACTGGCGTCCTCTAAGATACGAAGCACAATCAAGAACAGCATAAACCATTCCTAACAGTTCAAGTTTTGTAGGTCCGTAACTGTGTTGCTGTTTGTTCAGGCCTTTCGAACCAAAGCGAACGACACGCGTCTCCTTATTGTCATACATTTGGTAAAGCATGTATCCTATACCGTGGCTAGATGTATCGACAGCAAGCCTGAATTCTTTGTCAAAGTTCGGGAAAGCCAAAGCTTTGGAATTAAGCAGCTGAAACTTAAGAGTATCAAAAGCAGTCTGATGAATTTCCTTCCAAAGAAAGCGCGTTCCCTTTTTGAGTAAGTTGTTTAAAGGATAGGCAGTGTCACTGAACCGTGGAATGTATTTCCTAAACCAGTTAAACAAACCCATAGCTCGTCTTAGCTCCTTTTGAGATCGTGGGGTTGGGTACTCACGAATGACATCAAGTTGGTCTTTAGGCGGAAGGATTCCCTCCTGAGATATTTCATGGCCCAAGAAAATACACTTGTTCCGCGCAAACAAACATTTTCTAGGGTTGAGTTTCAAACCAGCCTTCGCAAATCTGGAAAACACTTCCTCTATATCGTTCAAATGATCCTCAAAAGTTGATGAACAAATAAGGACATCGTCCAAGTAACATAAAACTGATTTAAATGTTAAACCTTTTAATACTGTATCCATTAGCAACTGGAAACTATTTGGCGCTGTGCTAAGTCCCATAGGAAGTCTAGTAAATTTGTAGGTGCCAAAACATGTATTGAATGCCGTATACTTGGAACACTTAGGATCTATAGCCATTTGGAAAAACCCTGAGCTCATGTCAATGGCAGTAATAAAATTTGGAGTATTATTGGTAAAAGACTCCGTGAGCTCCTGTATGTTTGGAATAGTATACCGAAACGGTTGTGTTTGAGAATTCAAATAGCGAAAATCACAACAGAATCTATAAGCTGACAAGTGTGAGGTTTTTACTTTCTGAGAATCAGAAGTCGGATTCTTTTTCTGTTTTGAAACTAACACTATAGGGCTAGATATAGGGATATCTTCCCTCTCACTGACAGGCACAATAACACCTTGCTTCAACAATTCATCCAATTGAGAACGCAAAACCTCACGCTTCTCAGGTGGTAACCTGTAAGGTTGGTGGTGTTTTGATACAGCATTTGGTTGTAAGTGAATGACATGTTTTACAACATCAGTAAAGCCTAATGACGGGTTTTCATCAGTCACAAAAATATTCTTATTCCGGTACAAACAAGTTTGTAATTCACTCTTCTGTGAACTCGACAGTGTACATGTGTCAACATTTAAATCAAAATATGATACAAATTTATCAAAATCACTGCCTTGTTGACTCGTAGTACTTTCGGTACTTTCGGTACTCTCAGCACTTTGATTGTAATCAACATTTTGACTGACATTACTATTAGTACTACATTTGTGTAAATCATCTTTCTTTGACTCACTAGAACTTTCAAAACTAGAATAAACAGGAACTTTGTCAGCAGAAAGATCAAATTGTTCCCTTTTGAGAACTTCAACATTGTTAAATTCAAAATCAGTCACATTTTTCAAATCAATACCCTCAGTAGGCAACACATCATATGATCCATCAAATAATTCAAAATTTGCTACAATTGTGTTCCTATGTACAATGACAGAACTAGAGCTTGGATTTAAAATTTTGACAGGTAACAGTCTTTGTTTATGTACAGTAACAATAGATCTAGCAACAAGCAAACCTTTCTTGTTAGCCTGTGTACTAGCTGAACAAATACCCTGTAAACCAATTTGAGAGCCTTTTGGTAATTTACACAACACTATACATTCAGAATTGGCAGTGATACTGAACTTTGAAGTACACTTTACTTTCAGCTTATTAGTACCAAAGGATTGTCTGCCAAAATCTAACACAACATGATATTTTGACATAAATCTAGAACCAACAATTAAGGGATGAGAAGTATTTGATAAAATGTGTACATTCAAATTACATTCCCCATAAGGTGTACATATTTTTACATTTGCTGTACCATGTACATCAACATAGCTGGAGTCTGCTACCTTGACCTGTAGTTTTGATTTTTGAACATGGGATTTACATTTTCTAGGCAATGAGTTGAACAATGACTCAGAAATGACATTGATATCACATCCTGAGTCGAGTAATGCTTGAACTTTCATATGAGAAATCTTAACAGGCATGTACATAAATTTACATTCAACATTTTCATTTAAAGCATCACTATCACTACATGTAGCTGACTCACTATTTGTAGCCGACGCACTATCTGAAGTACACTCAATGTTATTTACAACCGGACGCTCCGGAGATAGGCTACGGTGCCTATGTTTGAATACCGAGTTCAGTTTTTGCCTCCCGAGAGACCGCGATTGCCTCTCGGGGCATACACGTTTCCCGACTGTGGTATGGGACTGTTCATATACACATTAGGCGGTGGGATGGATGTGTTCAGTGTCATGGTAGGCATGGTAGGTTGATTGTTCATCAGGGGTACACTTAAGGAAGCCTGGTAACGTTGACATCGGGGGGGCAACATGTCCATTCTGACCGCAAATTTGACATTGTACTGTTGGAGCGTGTTCACCTTGGCCGTCCCAGTTACAATGTGCCTTTATATGTCCTTCACCGTGACACTTGTGACAGGATCGAGATCTGTTTCCTCCATGATCTTGGGATGTTGGTCGTCTAGATTGGCCGACCGGATATTTTGAGGCATTAGCTATTGGCATACACTGGCCTATCATATGGGTCAAATGTTCCACTTGCAGCTGCAATTCTTTGAACTTGGAATTCTCGTGTCCTTCCTGCCGCTGAGCTGCTGCCACAACATGTGTACTGACTGGTGGATCATTTTGGCGCCACCCTGAAGCCTCTCCAAGCTTTGCCTGCGTTAAAGCTGTCATTATGTCCTTGGGTGCTCCAGCACCCACGAATAGGCGTAATTTGTCAGGTAAACCACTTATAAATTTCCCCAAGATTTCATAGTCAGGTTTACCAAGCATAATGCCCTTCTCCATTATATTCGAATGAAAATCTTCAATGGGCTGTCCCTCTTCCAATTTGAGGTTAGAAAAATTTTCCATTTCAAGAAAAAGAGTTGGGTTTTGTCCGTTGTTGAGAAAGTATCGTGCACGGAATTCTGATAACACACCTTCCCAGGATTTATCCTGCAGGGTGTTAAACCATGAAACAGCAGGTCCACGCAAGTGTAAATGAAATGCAGCCACTTTCCTTGAATCCTGGTCATAGTCGTTGAGATTCAAAAACTTGGAATAAGATTCAAATTGAGATAAAAACTTTGATGCATTCTCGTGGGGATATCCCGCAAATTTATCACAAACAATTTTACTTGCCATGGCAGAGTGCACGTGGTCAACACTATGATTCAAATCGAAGTGTGGCAAATCGTCTACCTGTTGTCGATCATTGTTCATATAAGATGTGACACATTGTTCAGGCAAGTGTGTTGGATTGTCTATTTCTAACCTTTTGAATGAATCTTTAAGCAGAACTGCCACTGGCGTTCGAGGACTGTTGACTACGATGGGACCAGGGGATGACGTAATATGATATCTATCCAAAAACTCTGGCGTCAATATATCAGAATATGATTCCGAGCTGGGATTCTGTAATTTGGGTGGGGTACCACACTTGTCCATGATGGTACTTGTCCATGATATGGAAAAGTCATTCTACGTATCTTGTTTCCCGCTCCAGTTCTGCCCAACCATCAAGGCTGACCACCACGTGGGAATTTTCGCGGGGGGAAAATGGGTCACACAACTCACAATGTTCAATCAGTCATTGTCATGCGATATTTACAAGCAATCATTGTAGATACCTGTTCCGAATACGCCTCGGGACTTTAGATTCTCCACCATGTGATCGGGGAATTTGTATAAGCGGATTATTAACACGAATATATGTAAAGGAATAAATAATTCCATTCATGAAGCTTGTCAGTCTTCCTTTTATTTCACTTTTCGATCTTCAATACAAAAGAGTTCCAAAATATGTTGTACTAAATGCAAAGAAGGATAACTGCATAGAGCAATGAAGCGACACAGACCAAATAATGACTCTACATCTCTTCAACCATTTCATATACACAACACTCACTAGTACTCATGCTTGTTGTGATTGAGAATCATGACTTTGAGGACTTGACATGTACTTGGATGTAACCACGGCGGGTGTTGTCGATGAAGAAGATGACGCTTACTCTCCCGGAATACCTAGTGTTATTCTCTTGTACTTTTACGAGGGTCTCGATGTAAATCTTCCCTTTGTTCATATTTGCCTCCATGTTAATCAATTATGAATTCGGATTATGGTTTTGTTGACGCTTTGGTATACTCTTTATTTTCCCCAGACATTCATTAATCCTACATCAGGTGTCTGTCAGTCAAATACATTATACGCTAATTAACCAGTATCTTTCTTTAAAGACACATTACTCTCATCATGATGGCCATATAAGTCACTTAACAGATAAAACAGTGACTAAAACCATCATATTGAAAAACATGAACAATTAACAATTGCGTTAAATACACAACTACCCATCCCAATTAAAGATCGTTTTGTAACTTTAAAAAAATAATTAACTCGAGTGAAATAAATTCCATATCCAACAACCACTCGTTGTGTAACCTCTATGTATTTTATACAATTGTATGTGATGACATATCAGTACCACCATACTATTTATCAGTATGTATGTCACAGAAGTAAGAATGTATGTCAGCTTATTTGGTATGGTCACTCAATGTCAGGATTACGTATTTAGTCTGTTTGTATACGCCTGACTGGTTATGTCTCTGCATCGAATGAAGGGAGACAATTTATATTAATACTGGTTTCCCTGTCTTCCTGTTTATTTCATTGATTTTCTGTCCCGACCACAACTTCTTAGCCGTTGAAGATATCTTGTGGCAAAACTTGCATCATCCGGCTAAAACGGGTGTGCAATGCACTGTAGTACTGTACTAAGGCCGTTCTCACTTTGACCAAAGATATGCTATGTTAGTACAGCCTTGTCTTGGTGGGCGTAACCTTTAAAACAGTAACCTTGATGAAACTTGTAGTATACCTGTTTCACCTATTGACGGTGTTCAGTGAACTATTTTTAGGTCATTGGGACGTTTAACCAAATATCAGGGGTCGAAAATGTCTGGTTGTTTAAAAAAAATAAAACATGGTGCGCCAAGGTGATGCCGATGGTCCCTGACGGTCTATAATAACATGTAATTGACACCACCCTAAGGCCATCAAAACTAGAGGCCCATGGTCCTTAAGGGCTATCTGGCAATCTATATAATTTTTTGTTGATAATTGCGAAGTTGTTTAAAGATAGTTTCGTATTTAACCCCTGTGATTTGTAAGAGGGTCAATGAACAAACTTGGTATTCCTTCATCTCAGCATACTACTAGGAATATAGCAGTATCCTGGGACCTACCTTTAGTTACTGAAAAGAGGTGTTTGAAACATTTTAAGACATTTGAACCCTGTGACATTTAAACTAGATCAAGGTCAATCTTTTGAACAGACTTGGTAGCCCTTCATCCCAGCATGCTACAGGACAAATATCAGTTCCCAGTGTATGTCGGTTATTGAGAAGTTGCTTAAAGATGTTAACATATGTGTACCCCTGTGACCTTGAAATTGAGTCAAGGTCATTAGTTTTAACAAAGTTGGTAGCCCTTCATTCCAACATGCTACTTGCATAATGTCATCAGCCTAGGTCTTTTAGTTACTGAGAAAAAGTTGCTTAAATATTTTAACATATTTAACCCCTGTGACCTTGAAAGTAGGTCAAGGTCATTCATTTTAACAAACTTGGCAGCCCTTCATCCCAGCATGCTACATGTATAATATCAGCACCTGGGACATTTTGGTTATTGAGAAGAAATTGATTAAATGGAAAGTTTACGCACGGTAGACGACGACAGACGGTGCACAATGGTTATAGGTCATAGTTAAACTCATGTTTTATATCTTTAACTCAAAATCATCAAATCAAAGGTAGGGGCCAAATTCAACATTTTTTTTAACTGGGTCAATTTACCAAATGCCCACCATTTTCATTTGTTCTTAAAAGGTTGGATTTTTTCCCCTGTTTTTATTCTTTCATCCATGTATTTTTAAATCTTAGTTTAATGCATGAAACCTGAAAATCTCTCTTAAAAACCGATTATAGTAGCTGAAGGAAGGTCTCTTGTATACCTTCATTGTCAAGTTCAAGACGGCCACCTGTCAGCCATGCATACTAGTATATTCTTTTGCAGATCAGCTCAAAAACTGGACAATGCAAAACTAAGGACCAAGGAGAATCTAAATAGGAAACTTGAGAAAGATTTTTTCTAGAAATTCTCATGAAATAGTACTTCTAGTAATTTTTCTAGTACTTCTCACGAACTATTACTGTCAAAATCCAAGATGGCCACCGGTCGACCATGTTGATTTTCGTATCAGCTCAGCAACTTGTCAATGCAGAACTAAGGACAAATGGGAACCTGCCTATGGAATTTGAGAAAGATTCTTTCAGTAATTCTCATGAATTAGCGATCACAAACTATTAATATCAAAATCCAATATGGCCGCCTGTCGGCCATGTTGTTGTTCAATACACAACTAAGGACCAAGGGGAACCTGCATATGAAGCTTGAAAATTAAGAATCCATTCAGTACTTTCAAGAAATAGCGATCACAAGAAATGTTTAAGGGCAGACAAATGATGGACCAGGGACCACAGACCACGTACCATGGATGCATGGGGGATTTGAAAAACCCACCATCATCAAAGCCCACCATCTGATTATGGTTGGCTAAAAATAACAACACAAAACAGAGTAAAGATACACCAATGGACATTTTATAAAATACATACTCATCATTAATGAGACATATTTGTGATGATCCTGCCTCTATTAACAAAACACATGTTAGTTTCAATGAATGACTAAATGACATTATATCATGAATTTCACTCACTCCATCAATACTTCCAGTTACAATATCATGTAAAACTTGACACAACAAAAATGAATTCAAATTGTACAGGTCAGTGGGCATCATGGTTAAGGGCCAACATGGAGTACGGTCCTACATATCAGGTTTTAGCACCACTTCATGAAATTCCATGCAAAGTTTACATGGCAAGAGGCCCAGAGGGCCTGTATCGCTCACCTGGATATTTGTGCAATAATGGAAAAAATTATCAGTAAAAGTACATACACTTTGTAAATACTGTAAAACTGGAAAAATTTGCCCTGGCTTGTTTAATTTTGCTCTTTTCGCCAAACAATGGAAGGGCGAATTTAAGATTGGACAAATCTTTTTCCAAACATAGGCTTGCGTCTTATATCACATGTTTATATTATTTTTCTACATTTGAGAAATGCTACATGCACAACATCAGCACCCTGAGCCTTTTGGTTATTGAGAAAAAGGGGTATTGAATGAAAAGTTTACGCATGGTGGACGACGACAGACGGTGCACGATGGCTTAAGGTCATCCTGACTTTCTGTCAGATGACCTAAAAACCTGGTCAAAATGCCTACCATCTCAATATCTGATCACTAAACCAAAAGAAGTTTTGATGTAATATATAATTAAGATCTGTATGAATTAAATGAAAAACAAAATAAAAGAAAATGAAACCTTTCTTTGCTTTTTTTACTTATGAAAACATATGTGTGGTATCTGATATGCCAGTGTTTAGGACACACACTATATAATCAGGTAGATCTTTGTTTTAGAAACATTAATGATACATGATTCCAAATATAGCATGTATAACAACTTTAAAATGTTCACACTCAAAATAAAATATATACAGCAAAATGTCTTTATAACAAACAAGTAGGACGAAAGACCTAGAATCCTTAAATCAACATTTATAATAAAGAAAGATTAAAGATTTTCTTCAGTTAAAAATCATCATAAAAGTTTGTCTAATTTTGTTTTATTCAGTATTTTACTGGGGAAATTAACATAGCTCAATACAGCAAGGAGGACATACAGAATGGTGGACTTGAAAATGACAAGAATATAACATATAGTCAGTGTTTTTTACTGCCTCTCTTCATAAGCCATTATCAAATGCTGTTATATTCATTAAACTTTTTTTTTTACTACTATCAACAAATATCTGCGACCTATCAGAACTTGTGCTTTCAGTCAAAGCCTGATAAAACCATTGCGACACAGATGACTCTTTTGATTCCTCAAATATTGCCATACTTACTTTAACAGATGATCTGGACACTACAAGTTTGAGTTAGGTTAGTTTTAGAGTTACCTTTTGAGGTTTGAAATTTTGTCTATATATATATATTGCCAACAAATACCCTCTCTCCCTAGAAACATATACAAATGTATATATAGTCCTTAAAACTGGTGGAAACACTCGCTACAATACTCCATACAGCCAGACAGTGTTAAATTGTTATACATTCTAGTATAGTCATCCTTAAATCACTAACACAAATAAGCTTTACCTTAAAGTCCTATTTCAAAAGTGTAGTTGTCTCCCCTGTTTCCCAATCAAGGGTACATTGGGAAGTGTTTTTGAAACAAATTTGTGCCATGCAAGTATGACGTCATAAAGGAAATTGCGTCATCTGATGGTCACATGGCGCCAAATCATCACAAAAACACTTTCTGGAAGTCCATCTTTTATCCACCATTGTGGCATTTCAAGGGGAATAACAATACTTTTGGGAAAGGCCTATATACAGAGTTTATAGCTAACCCAGGTGCAGATCTTTTAATCCTCCATTTCTATACTGGAAGTTATAGAAGTGTATATAAAGTTTTTAAATATAAAACTGGAAAACTGATATTCTACTCACAATAACCAGTTCATGACCAGACCTCCAAACAAATAATGTTCCTTTTCTTGTTTTACCCTTAGTGTTTACAATACAAGATACAACTTTACAAAGTCTGATCACTGTGTTGAGAGGGGCTAGTGTTTCTACTCATTCAATTTATTTTTTGAACTAAGTTTTGATAGAAATAACTTGTACATTAAGTGCCAAAGGTGTGTAAACTTTCAATGACAAAAGGCATTTAATATATTAAAGATTGATGACTGACCAGATGATGAAACAATTTGCCTACCTCTCAAAAGAAATTGAGAAGTATTGTCATAAATTTCAATCAATCATTTACCTTTCTTTTAGTTGAGGTCAAAAATAAATCATGACTTTGAACATACACATGTAGTTTTTTTACAAACATATTGACCTCAAATGTGCATTAACTTTTTGAAAATTCCATGGAGGAGATTACAAGTACTCAGAATTTAAAGTGTAAATAATATATATGAATGCAAATCAAATGGAAATATATGATTTTAAATGGCTTCCTTTGAGCTGGTCTATCAGATGAAATTATCATATCTTCAATAATAGGTCTGGACTAGTTTTATGAAATTTGTTGGTTGAAAATGCAAAGTTTTAGAGTCCAAAATTGGGAGTGTCCTTCCTAGAAAGGAAGGGATGACAAGTATGCTTTTATATGACAGTACTGTATACCCAAACTTACATGACATCATAACTTTCATATATCAACAGCATATCCACAAGGTCACAGCTCATATAGTTTCATTTTGTTTATTATATGGTAGAAGTACAGCAAGTTTAAGCATGACTGGTGTGTAAAAATTAACTCTGACATTCCACAAGTACCTGATATCATGTATACTTCATACCTTTAGCTGAGTTAGTTCTCATGTAGGTTCAACCACTTTTCTGGGCCACATGTTAAATTCATGTGTCAAAATAAACATAACTAAGCCTTTGGTTAGCTTACGTGGCGGTTCACCAATTAACTAAACCATCAGTTAACCAACATAACTAAGCCTCTGGTTAGCTTACATGGATGTTCACCAATTAACTTAACCATCAGTTAGTCAACATAACTAAGCCTCTGGTTAGCTTACATGGATGTTCACCAATTAACTTAACCATCAGTTAGTCAACATAACTAAGCCTATGGTTAGCTTACATGGATGTTCACCAATTAACTTAACCATCAGTTAGTCAACATAACTAAGCCTCTGGTTAGCTTACATGGATGTTCACCAATTAACTTAACCATCAGTTAGTCAACATAACTAAGCCTATGGTTAGCTTACATGGATGTTCACCAATTAACTTAACCATCAGTTAGTCAACATAACTAAGCCTCTGGTTAGCTTACATGGATGTTCACCAATTAACTTAACCATCAGTTAGTCAACATAACTAAGCCTCTGGTTAGCTTACATGGATGTTCACCAATTAACTTAACCATCAGTTAGTCAACATAACTAAGCCTTTGGTTAGCTTACGTGGCGGTTCACCAATTAACTTAACCATCAGTTAGTCAACATAACTAAGCCTCTGGTTAGCTTACATGGAGGTTCACCAATTAACTAAACCATCAGTTAGTCAACATAACTAAGCCTCTGGTTAGCTTACATGGAGGTTCACCAATTAACTTAACCATCAGTTAGCCAACATAACTAAGCCTTTGGTTAGCTTACGTGGTGGTTCACCAATTAACTTAACCATCAGTTAGCCAACATAACTAAGCCTTTGGTTAGCTTACGTGGTGGTTCACCAATTAACTTAACCATCAGTTAGCCAACATAACTAAGCCTCTGGTTAGCTTACGTGGTGGTTCACCAATTAACTTAACCATCAGTTAGCCAACATAACTAAGCCTCTGGTTAGCTTACGTGGTGGTTCACCAATTAACTTAACCATCAGTTAGCCAACATAACTAAGCCTTTGGTTAGCTTACGTGGCGGTTCACCAATTAACTTAACCATCAGTTAGTCAACATAACTAAGCCTCTGGTTAGCTTACGTGGCGGTTCACCAATTAACTAAACCATCAGTTAGTCAACATAACTAAGCCTCTGGTTAGCTTACATGGAGGTTCACCAATTAACTAAACCATCAGTTAGCCAACATAACTAAGCCTTTGGTTAGTTTACATGGAGGTTCACCAATTAACTTAACCATCAGTTAGCCAACATAACTAAGCCTTTGGTTAGTTTACATGGAGGTTCACCAATTAACTAAACCATCAGTTAGCCAACATAACTAAGCCTTTGGTTAGTTTACATAGAGGTTCACCAATTAATAACTAAACCATCAGTTAGCCGAAGATAAGCTTACATGTATGAATAAACACAAATTCACTTCACCATAGGTTTGCTTACATGAACAAATATATAGCATGAATTCACTAAGCCATAGATGAGCTTTCTTGTATACAGTACATATATTTAATCACATTTCCAAACTCCCTTACTTCCAGACTTTACGGTTGTCCTCAGGAACTTGTGATAGCAATAGATTAACCAAAATCAGAAGGATTTCAGTGAACACTACTGAAATAACATCAAGTGAGATTTTCTTTCCTTTCTTAAAGCCGGACACACAATTTGACTGTATGATGAGATATACAACATTTGGCTGTATGATCAGATATAGTGTATGATCAGATGTAGAATGTTCGTCTGTATGATGAGATGTACAACATTTGGCTGTATGATGAGATGTAGTGTATGATGAGATGTAGAACGAATGTTTGTCTGTATGATGAGATGTAGAATGTTCGTCTGTATGATCAGATGTAGAATGTTCGTCTGTATGATGAGATGTACAACATTTGGCTGTATGATGAGATGTACAACATTTGGCTGTATGATCAGATACAGTGTGTGATCAGATGTAGAAAGTTCGTCTGTATGATCAGATGTAGAATGTTCAGCTGTATGATGGGTGTATAACGTTTGACTGTATGATCAGATATAGTGTATGATCAGATGTAGAATGTTCAGCTGTATGATGGGTGTATAACGTTTGACTGTATGATCAGATTTTGAACGTCTTTATGGACAGATGAAGATGAGTGACCTGATAATGGAGTGAATGATCGTGACTCATTGCAGCTGACCTCCGTTTCTGACCAGAACATAAATTGTACATGATACTAAGGCTACACCAGGAACGAATGAGTTGGTTTTTTCCCTGGCCATGCCTCCTTGGCGTATTTCTTCTTTTTCGGTTCCTTGCTGCCTTCCTCCATTGTGAACACAACAGCAGGAACGGGATTGACGGGGGCCACAGGTTCCGTCTCCACCAAATCTGGGGCCAAATTTGGCATAGGAAGTCCGAGTTTCTGAGCAATGCTAAGGGTGCCTCCAGCACCCACCCCTGGCACATTTCCAAGATCAGCATATAAACTGGGTGTAGCATATGAAAAACTCTGCAGTCTTTTTGTAATATTGTCTGTCATAGAACCAGGATTCAAACCTCCTTCCAGCCTTGCTCGCTAAACACAGGTAAAAGATTGACAGGAATGATTAGTAAGATGTATTTGGTTTGATAGAGAATAATAAATAAGCCCACAAACAATCCATATCAGTTTTGAATGATAAAGTTCACAGTTATTCATTAGTTTTGACATCTTTTACACCTGTCTACTTTAAGCTGAATATACAAATGAGTAAACATGTAAATTGTCAGTGAGTTCAAATCATCATTGATTCATTGAAATACATAAGATACAACAATAAAATTCTATTTATAGATTATTCCAACAGGGACAAGCCAAAGTTGTACTTAATATCTGGGGAAACTGGTCTGTTTTGGAATGAACAATCTTTTTTTTTCCATTCTTTATATTTTTCCTTTACATTTTCTTAATGTTCTACTTAGAATTATCTCCCTTTACATTAAAATTTTCTGCTGTACATCAATATTTCACCCAATTGGGTTTGATAAATCATCTTCATTGAGTACTATATGGAAAACATACAAGTAACAAGAGATCCCAGAGGGATCTTAAGTTGCACCCACCATTGATGATAATCATTTGTTCTTAAAAAGTTGGATCTTTTCCCTTCTATTCTCTTACATATATTTAATCTTAATCATATGCCACTATTCAGCCAGTAGTTTTTTCTAGATCATTTTCAAAGAAATCAAACAGGAGCAAGGGGACCCTACACAGTATATTTGGGAAAAATCCATTATGTGTTATTCATGCAACAGCCAAAACAAATTTCATATTAAAAATCCAAGATGGTCACTTGTCAGCCATATTGTTTTTCAGATTATTTAAATTTGAACAATGCACAAATTTCAGAAGAATCCATCCAACACTTCTCAAGAATAAGTGGCAACAGACAATTACGGTCAAAATCTAAAATGGCTGCATGCCTGTCGGCCATATTGGTTTTCTGAGCCAACCAAAAATTAGACAAGCACAAATGCAACTTGGGACAAAGGGAACATTGGTATGAAATTTGAAAATGTTCCATCCAGTACTTGTCAAGAAAGAGCGGTAACAAAATGTAACTCCGTCTGTCGGCCATATTGTTTTTTTGATCAGTCCAAAAATTAGACAATGCCCAACAAGGGACCTAGAGGAACCTTCATAAGAAATTTAAAAATGATCAATCCAGCACTTCTGAAGAATAGAAGTAACAAGAATTGTTTAAGAATGGATGGACCACAGACGCAGCGTGATTTGAACAATACATATTACAAACTTATCTTGGTATCACTGAGATAATCATCACATGGAGGTATTGGAAAACACACAATTACAGGTAAATTACAAACCTTTTTTGGTATTACTGTTGTCTGTACGAGGTTCCGAAAGCGTCCAACTGATGGATCAATATCCTCTGATTAAAATAAAGACACAATTCAGTTAATCAACTATAAAACTACAATACGGAAAAATGTAATTAAGGTTGGTTCAGTTCACTCCTTTAAATACAATGTACAATCGACTACAATACTTAGACTTGATTAAACATCATATTGAAATATGTCTTTTTCTTTATCAAGAATTTATAAAAAAAAAATTCCAATTCCGAGAAACATTAGAAACTTTTATCATCAAGGATCATCTGACAGTGAACATGACCACATATCATACCAAAAATCAATAGTGTTCTTGATACGCCCTCGGACATTATTTGGACTTACTGCCATCATGCATTTTCCAGATAGCATCAGTAAAAAATCTATGTTTAGTAACGACCTTGACCTTTGGCAGACCATATCCAGAATCAATAGGATTACCGGGTATACGTCTGCCCTAGGAAAACTAGGACAACAATCAAGTTTTCGCCTTCTTCACTATGCGAAAACAATTAGGCGGGTTTTCGCCTTGCATCATTTACACGAAAACCCACCGTTCAGCGCTTTTTCGGCTACATTTTGTAAGCTACACGAAAAGGCAAAAAAAAATAACACGAAAAATTAATATTTGTTCAAAAATAAACGGCACCTTATCGTGTTTATTTTCTCACTTTTTCATGTTCATTTTCAAGCCTTTTCGCGTCCAATGTATAAGGTGAAAATCCGTTCCATTTAAAATTTCGCGAAAAGGTGAGATGGCAGAAATCAGCTACCATGATTGCTGTACTATAAAAGACCTTATATAAACTAACCAAGATCAATTATTATATTATAGGGACATTGAAAAATTCACTTCCTGGATTTTCATGACTACGTTCACACTGTATGAAGAACATCTTAAAGCATACATTTCTAGGCTAAGAATGGTGTCACAAACCTGGATTAATAACTTCGTCTTCCTCCTCAAAGTTTACGTGCATACTTTTGTGTTTTCTTTTTAATGGATTTGACGAGTTCTTTTCATTAATTTCCACCATGGCGGTCACTCGCCTATTGTGGGCTGTGTTAAATTCAGTTAAATTCTGTAACATAGAACAAAAAATTCCAAATGGCCATATTCATACATCTTTAATTTCTATGCTATAATTGTGAATAGTGTACTACCAGAATTCTACAGCGACCATCAGCAGGACCACTCCAGTCGAGGTAGAAAAGTACTTATTAATAACCGTATTACAAGTAGAAATAGATACTGGTGTAAAAACTGTGTACACATTTGTGTATAGGGTATTATATCTTAATTTTCAAAATTATATATTTAATTTAATTTAATTAAGGATTTTTTCATGAACTATGGCTCATGATATCTGACTTCAATCAACACTTATCACAATTTGATGATGCTACATGTGATAACATTCCTCATAGGGCACTCAAATAATGTTTGAACTCAGATTTATGGGGAGTTGGGGGAAGTAGTCGAAAGGTTATATTGAATTTTCTACCATCTCTGTATAGTTTATTACAACTTTAAAATTCATAAGGACAAAAGATGAATAACACAATTTTATATTTTGACCAAAAAAGCCTCAAATTAGTAATTAATTTTGGCATACATCTAACTCTGTTTCAGACTCCGGTAAGCCCATCAGTCCTCCTTCTAGTTCATCTGCTCGCTTGTCCTTCTCATCGCCAAGATTAGATGTGATCTGAGGACGTTCCCTAATGACATACAGACGGGTTGACGCTCCAAAGTGTAGCTCACTGTCCAAGGGTACCTGTTGAGGCTTTCGTGACTCTAAACGAATGTGTCCAATGAATGTTCCATGAGCTAAAAGGGAAAAAATGGTACAATTAGTCTGCTGAATCTGATTAGACAAATGATACTATACATGCATAATAATGGTGTCCATGTATAATAATAATTACTAACTTTGTTAAATGTTTGAGACTTTGAGCTCCTATATATATACAGGTGTCATTTTTATCAAAATAGTAGCCAGTTGGTTACGTCACTTATTTGAATTTTCTTGGTTCTTTGCTATATCTGTACATACAATGATTAAGTCTACCAGATTGATTTACAAGTTATTATCTATGGTTATAGGGCCTTACCAACCAATTAATATTGTTCTCAACTTCCGGGGAGCATACAACAGGTGCTGCCATTTCGTCGCTCACAGCACACATTTTACAATGTCTATCACTGCCCAACCACGTACTCATGTTCAGCTGAGTAGACTGGAACAAATGGAGTGAAGTATCTTGCTCAAGGATACAACTTAAATGCCTAGGCCAGGACTCGAACTCGCAACCCTTTGATCACAAGCCCGGTGTCCTACCACTAGACCACCATGCCTGCCGTACTTACTGCTTCCCAAGTCGATGATGAACGGTCGGGATAAGTGCTTGTGCCAAATCAGTGCTGCATGGACTCGGGAACAGGATTGGTGGTCAATGCAGAAATCACACATCAATTTATTTCTTCCAAAAAAGTAACATTTTTTCTCATCTATCATTAATTTCTGAAAGAAAATTAAATGGCATCGCATGAAAAGCAAATAGATATACATTGTATACACAACATTCAATTTTTAACAGCAGTTTATATTTAAGTTTAGGTAAATCCTAGCACACTGTACAAGGTATTTATAGTACATGTGTGTACATATACTGTCATCGTCGGATACCCACGGTTGATCTCGCTTCGCTAACTCACTCATCACCCGTGGGCAAACTCGCCAAGAAATCCTCGTAAAATATGGTAATTCGTATATTAGAACGGACCAACCAGAAAATCGGAACTCTCCAGTTTGAAGACCCGTTTCGTGGTACACCATACACAACAATGGCTACGCCCATGGGAAAGCGTGTAAACGGCGAGTAGACGTGTTCACAACGATGGCGGCGTCAATTAAGTCTTGTGAATTTTGTTTAAAAATCATATGAGACAAGTCTTACAGGTCATTGACTTCAAAAACAAGTCAAGAACAATACAGTGGTACTTATCTAAGTTATGCTTCCGTATAGATTATATAACGCTAATTCTGATTGGTTTAAAATCCCATCGCGAAACTGCACTGGAACCAATCGAATGTTTCGTACATATTAATTACCTACGAGGATTTCTCGGCGAGTTTGCCCACGGGTGATGAGTGAGTTAGCGAAGCGAGATCAACCGTGGGTATCCGACGATGATATACTGTAAGCATACTTAATTTGGTGCAATCAAACTTTAGTGAATTGTCAGTTTTTGGCAAATTAGCACAATGATAAATTCGTGCATCCATGGTAGTTACTATCCAAGAAGCATATAAAAACTTCAATTAGCGCAATCATATTTTAGCGCAATACGTTAAGTGTGAAAAGTGCAAAATAAGATTACAGCAAAAATTGTATGTTAAACTTACAGTATGCAATTATGTTAATACAAGAAGGTAAAATAACTATACTGATATATATATGATATATTTCAATGTTTGGCTATTGATAACATGTTGCTTATTCTTCAAGACAACAGCTGATACTTGTAGCCAATTCCTAGTGCCAATATACACTACAATATATAGTAACACTGGCATGCCAGGAAGTGTATTTTCTGTCGCACTCGTGTTAAAGTTATGTTTAGACATGCTATACGTAAAGTACAGAAAACACAACCTCTGTTCAAGTGCTTACAAGCTTACAAACTTATAAGCAATATTGTGTACAGCAAGAAATATATAACCTAAGTTTTGTGCGACTGTTTTATTTTCTTCTAACAGCTAATTAACGATTATTATCAAGAATTGGCTGAACTCTAAATTTCAACATACCTGTATCATTTTTCCATCTTTTAAAACATCTAAATGAAGACCTGTGGGTGGTTTACTGGCCCTGAAGAGAAATAAATCAAACAGAAAATGATATACAGTATACACAAAGATGATATAAATATCACAATCAATTCATAACAAATTAGTTAGCAAACCAAATCCTGGTATAGCATAGTTCCTTCCCTGTTAGAGTGGTTCCTTTGGAATGTGTTGTTCCCGAGATTAAACTTTCTGGAACAACATAAAAGTCGTGTGATGAGGTCAGGCAGCCGGTCATGATCACTTGGTATATTGGGAAATTAATTCTAATGTAATGATAAATTGGTAGTTAACAAACTTTGTTGAAGTAAAACATCTGTAAATCTGTACAAAACGGACTGAAATTTAGCATTTCTTAAATAAGGGATTGACCAGTACCATGCAGATAAACACCAGTAACAGTTTTTGCATAGCTTTGTGCTTCTCTAATGCTTTTGCAGATCAAAGTCGGAGCGGTTACTGTCTTGCTATTGTGGACACATGTGCGGGAAAAGTCAGAACAAGACTACTGTGGACAATTCATGATAGGCCCACCCGCAAAATCAATGTGCACAATTACGGTAATGAAAAAAATATGGGCCTGGCATCCTTATATTTGTTAAAATTCACAAAGGGCAAGGACGTCGACCATAAGCCCATAACTCTGTAACAACATATTGAAATAATCTTAAAATCAATTCAGCTTCAGATCTTGATGCACAGAACATTTGTGTGTTTCATGAAAATCCTTTTAATAGTTCTCCGGGAAAGTCGCAGACAAATCAAATGTTGACGGACAAACCAAGGAACGAACAAGACAATGTCAAAAATAGTATAATGGTAATTTCAGTAAAAAACATTAAATATATATATGAAAGTCCATATTAAGGTGAAATCTTATACCAAAATCTAAAGCCTATATCTTTTTTAATGAAAAACTTTTGGCCATTCTTTCCTTTCAACTGTGATAAAAGTTGAAGAGGGCATGCAGTTTTGAAGGAATTTTTTGTAATGCTTGAGTGGGAGCTAGAAATTGTAATTGTCCCACTCATCAATGGTTTGGTTTTACAATGAAGTATCCAGTATGATTGTTGATGAGTGTGTCTGGAGTGTCAGACAGGGGGGATTAACCTGTTATTTTTCATTACAGCAATATCACAATTAACAATTTTGAACACCATTGTAAGACGTTATCTCTAAACGTATACGTCTGTCCAAGAGGGGGGTGTAACTGTCAGTGGTGCAACATCTCATCCACACTAGATATGCGCTGGTTGTACCTCTGCTTGTTAAGCACATAACACCCTGCGCTGTACCATTTCAATCTTGTCAATGTATTGTTGTGGACGGCCGGGGAATCGAAAAACCTGGGACTCCTGCTTGGAAGGCCAGCATTCTAACCATTGAGCCAAAAGGGCGAACATTACGGTAGGCTCGAGGGCTTAGTTCCATACTTGCGAACCCTCCCGATTTAGGAGGGACTCTGACTCACGATTTCGGACCCTAAAATGTTGCATTTCCAATTTGGGAATTTGCTTAACTGTTCCTATTTTTAAAGATGTGATGATTTCATCTGAAAGAATAGAGCTGGGTACCACGAAATCAAACGTACCACGGTATTTAGGCAAATACTGCGGTACGTACCACAGTATACCACCTTGATTGAATGTTCGAGCTAGATAAAGGTCTCGGGCTGTTTTTGTTCTGACGCCAATCGATAAGAGGCCTGTCATAAGTTTCTTGTTGTGTTATCTTCTAATATTGTTTGAGTGAAGCTATGTCTGTCCTAGTTGATCAGCAAACTTATAGGAAATTATTATTAAACCATATTGGAATTTCAATTGATCTATGTAACAAATAGTTCTTTCAAATTGATAGGTTAAATGAAATTCCCCAAAAAACCAGTACAGGACTTTATGTACCACGGTCATACCATCAAAATTTTATACCACAGTATACCGGTAAAACCGCCCAGCCCTATGAAAGAAGAGCTCAAAAGAAGCCATTTGAAAGTGTTATTTTTCCTCTGAATGTACATGTACGTATATTATTTATGTTTTCAATTCTGAGCACGCGGAAGGCAAGCATTCTAACCATTGAGCCAAAGTCTGGACGTTAGACTCGTGGGCCTAACGTAACACTGCTGATTGATGTTGAATTGAAGATCTTCAAGTTACATCTCAGAAAGCCAAAGTTGCTGTTTGCTTTTGAGCATTTTTCATTAAATAACTTAGATTGAAATACGACACCCAGATCTACATGTTCTAATAAGTGACCATGTAACAAGTAATTATGTATAAAGGGAGTTTTACTGTTGGAGTTTTACAGTTAATACGTTCCATTGGCTGGGGTGGAATGCCCACAGTGCTAGTTTGTCTAAGCGATGCTGGTCCAGTGGAGGGTTTCAAGCAAGTAATAGAGAGGAGTAAATTGTTCCAAGCCAGCTATAAATAGAATGCCACTTTACCTGTGGCATTAACGCCGGACGGAACACCGATGTTAATCGGTGTGTGCTTCGGCGCTAAACTCGTAACTAACCTGTGGCAGTATGTACTAAATGCTCTCGATGGCCATGCACTACAGTTAATGAGAAACCTAGTCAATGATATGGTTTGTCAATTTGACAAAAAGTTAGACAACCAAATGTTTGTAAATGACGCTCGTGGTCGTGGACAATCCAGAATATTGTCGCGATGGTCATTCTTCATATGGAGTGCAATGACTGTATATTTATACTCATTTGAAAGTGAAATGACCCAAATGAAAATTAACTTAATTATAACCATGTATGCATTAGTATAATAGACGCATTTTGCTACAAACCATGAAGGTACTTCGAAGTTGTTTATGAGTGGCCCACTGGAAGCCATCTTGGAATTACAGTGCCCTCTAGATCTGTGTTGGTTAAAGGGAAGTAACTCTCAAATCCCTACATTATTTAATTTTCAAGATAATTTTTATGGAATTAAAAAAAAGGATTAAACGTCCATTATATTATATTATTTTGTATTATTTACATTGTTGTAAATTTTATTATAAACAGCTACTGTTATTTACAATGAAAAGGAGACTGTACTGTGGTGAAACGGTACGATATAGATTATGGAAAGAATAATAAACAAGTTGATTGGGGTACTGCCATTCGTGGTAAAATTTAGTTGATTATACTCACTGATAGGGGTGTATATATGTTTATATGTTACCTTTTTTCAATAACTACTGAATATGCATATAAACACTATTTATTTTGAAAAAAACTGAATAGGCTATTATTTTGAAGTTTACCATATTGAACACTGAGTAGCTTTATAGGTGTAATGATATAGCTGTAAAATATATTTTGCAATTAAGGTTACAGAATACCAGAATGTGAGTATGTATGTGTGGGTAGGTAGACTCACTTTATAAAAGTTCATTTATTTGATTATTTCTATTAATCTTAATTCAACAGTATGCGTAGAGAAGCAAATTTGAATTTTATTATTTTTAATAACATCGTATAACTATCTTTACTTTATATAAAATAGTGTAGCATAAGTCATGTTGACCGGATATAAATTCATCTAATTTTCAATTTTGTTTAATTGTGATTGAATATATAAGATTATGAAGTGATGAGCTAAAGGTATAAAATGATATCGGGTTCAAAAGTTGCAAAATCAACTGCTGTATCCGTTTTGACTAATTATACATATAATGATAATTTATTTTATTAGAGTGTAATATCAATTCACAATTTACACGTAATTTATACATTACTTTCGGAAAAACTGGAGGCGAAAATCAAGCCTAATAACTTTTTTTTTTTATATTTATAGATTTATTAAGATTAACTGATATCAGCAATATTCAAGACGAATTCTTACGTGGTAACCAGTACGGCAGCAGTTGAAACTCGGTATTTGTAAACACGCATCCATTTTGAACTGTCATCTAACTTCGTCTTGTTCTTGAACTATTTTCAATTCTGTGATTTTTCTGTCAAGAGTTCCTTGTAAGTTACTGCTCAGGTTTACTTCGTTTTAGGCTTATTTTCGAATAATTATCAACTGTAATTTTTCTCAGAATTTTTCAGAATCAAGAAAAATGTCCTGAAGTTACGTATATTGGGCCTTTAAGCGTTTACTTCCGAGTTGATTTTATTCCTTCAACTTTGGCAATAAATCTTTAACTTTTGATTAAATTCAAAGACGACAATGCATAAGATATTCAAAGCAATTTCATGTGGCCGAAGTTTGAACAATCGTGGCTCCTAAGCTGTATGATAACTTGTTTTTTTGTAATAAATTGATTGTATGACAACTATAGTTATTATAATGTCGATTACTTGCGATTTAATTCTTGTATGATTGTATTATCACTATATGATAATAAGTCGCTTTCGGTTGTTATTACAGACATGTAAAAGCACGTGTGACAGACACATACAACTAATTTAATTTGTTACATGATTGAGAATGCATATTAGGCTATATGAGTCCGCTACCGGTGTTATGTTATATGAGTCCGCTACCGGTGTTATGTTGAAAATGGACCCTGATTTAAAATTGACCAGGGATCAATTTCAACGTTGAATATTGACCCTGAAAATTTTACCATCAGCGCATTCTTTAACCCGACCCGTGGAATATGGACCCCGTTGAAAACTGACCCCGTTACAACTGGTTTACTATTTCGTAACTACCCAATGAGAACATAACATTATCGAAACATTTTTAAAAAGTCTCAACAATGTGATCTTATAACATTGTGCCTCTAACATTGAAGAAATGTTGTGAAAACGTTACAAAAAAATATCTAAATGTTTTAAAAATGTTTTATTGATGTCATGAAAAATCCGTTTAATTAAAATATTTTGTAGACATTTTAAAAATATTGTAAAAAATAACTATTTAGAACCTTCGTTTCATCAGCTATTGGTTGCTGAAGAAATGTTTATGAAACATTATCTAAACATTGTCCTGAGTTCAAACAAATGTTTGCAGAACATTTTTACAACATTTTAACAGATATTTACACGGAAATGTCTTTTTACTGTTAACAAGTAAACATATTAAGTTTTTTTTATAATAAAATGATTTGTAATGAGCTTTCAATGTTGTTTTTTCTGGAAATAGTCCTTCCAACAAATATTAAATGCTCAACATTTTAAAAATGTTTACTAGACATTATTTACAAACATATATTGGATATGTTTTCATAACATTATCTTAATGTTTCAGATTAAAATGTGGTACAAAAAAAATAAGATAATGCTAAAATAAGTTATATGTATGAAATGATAAAATGATAATGACAACTATAAACACATATATATACGCCTATTAAGTAAGTAAAAGATATGATAAAGAAACTTCAACATGTAGATTATTCAAAATGTTATTAAAATATTGACAAAACATGAGCAATTGTTATTTTTATATCATGTTGTAAAAACATTTTTTAAATGTTCTCTTTTATTATCAACTGAAATGATGTAAAAACGTTTTAAAAATATTTCAACGACCTGTTTTCAATTATTAAGGATTCTATTTTTATATTTGATTAATATTGTCCTGTTATTTGAAAGAAAATCTAAAGTAAAGTAACTTTGTGTGCATCATCTACTGTCCAGTCATTTGAAGTCACACGTACAAGTCAATCTTTTGGGAAATGTATTATTTGAATAATTTATTAAAACTACACGCTTTTATCTTATTTTTTGTTATTTTTATTTCTTTTAAAATATGCAAACTTAAATTTTGAAAAGGAGAGTTTTGTTTAAGTTACCCAATATTTATAATGTTACATGATTATTTATTTTTTTCTTTTCCAAGCCATGTGTTGTCTGTTTATCTCCCTTAGTCTAAGTTCTTTGCCAACAGGTGGAGCTGTAGTTGCGCATGCGTTATAAACTCCATCTTTTCAAAAACCAAACCATCGCGGGTTATACAAAACTGGACGTGAAACATAAAGATGGAAGTTTATTTATCATTGCAACATAGTGCTGCATTTCAGTATAAGGTAAGTGAAATATGATGTCTATATTATCAGAAACGTGATATAGCGTGTTCGATGTGTATACATGCAGCATACATTTGTGGGTCTCCCGACCCCGGCACTTGTCATTTTCAATCTGATGCCTGTCGATCCCAATGGCCAATATATTAAAGGCCGATTTACACACTTGTAATACCAAAATGAATTAGCATTTAAAATCACTTTACAGTATAATACAGACATAGGCCTATATATATGTAATTCTCAATGTTTGTTGCCCAGGCAAACTAAAGGAAAGTGAAATTCATTTGCACATGTGTATAAACTCACTGTCCGGCCTATCGCTGTTATCATAAACCATGTAGGTCACACAGCTGTTATGTATACATGTAAGCTACTGCGTTTGCAAACACATGTTAAATGGAAACACTCAAAGCACATACAGTTACAGTGTATACACATCCAAATATTTCTGTATATATTCCTATTTATCTGTTCATGAGAGCCTATTTAGAAGCAAGGCCCTGGTTTCATCAACGTTCCTTAACGTAAGGAAACTACTTAACTTAAAAATCTCCATAGGAAAGCATTACAGAATTTAAGGAAAGTTCCTTAACTAAGGATTTCCCCCTTAAATTCTGTAATGCTTTCCTATGGAGATGTTTAAGTCAAGGAGTTTCCTTAAGTTAAGGAACGTTGATGAAACCAGGGCCTGGGTGACGTACATAAAGCAAGATAGTTTATTTACAATACCAGTTATATACGTCTCGGATAGACAGGAATCGCAGGAACTTCTACATTATTTATTACAATAATAGTTTTCTATGTGATATTGTACTTATATATTACATCCGATATATATTAATTTGTATTTGTCTCTTTCTAATTTTGAATGTTTCTAAGCATAAATGACATGCATGTAAAATATCAAACCAGCTTTCTTTGTAATTCAGTTGCAATACTTTTTTTATGTTTTGCAGACACTGACCAACTGCCATTTCACATGTTACAAGCTGCATTCAAAGATATCCTTGCAATACATATTGGAAATGGGCCATAAGCTGCAGATCAGGTTAATGTGAGAAATAAAATGTTACTAAAAACAGTGTGTTGTTGTCTGTTTCTTTGTTATTCTATTTTACCATTAGCCAGCTAAAATTCGTGTTGCTGTAAGATGTTTATTCAACGTACGTGTGCCTGCTGGGAAGAATGTATTCATTCTTATTTGTATGTTAGCACCTGGAGGTCTGAAAACAGTTGTAGCCATATTTAGGTTACAATACTATAATAGTATTCAGATAGACTTAAAGAATTTGAATTAGGACCTTATTTCAAAATTGACAAGAAAACTTAATGTTTTTGGAATGTTATTATAATGTTTTGGTGAAATGTTAAACAGTAATGTCTTTTTAAAAACGTTAAATAAACATCCTAGTAACATTAAGTATAAAACATGATAAACGTAATGTTAACAAAACATTTTACAGAATATTGTTAAAACATTCTTCCTATATTTTGAATGACTTTTTAATATCCTGATGCCATAAAAACACTTTAAAAATGTTAATTTAAAACATTGCATTGCAATATTTTCAAAACATTGTGCTGTGAGATTTTCCTAAAATGTTAAGAAAACATTTCGAAAACCATACAAAATAATGTTATTATAACATTTTGTAAAATGTTTTCAAAACATTATTTAAAATGTTTTTAGGATATCATGAAAATGTTTTTGTTCTATTTGGGTAAACTCGCCCTGTCGACTCGATAAATATGGCCGAATTGACCACACCAAATGTCAAGGGCACTAGGTTAAAGTTCAAGGTCAAACGAACAGTTATTCATTTATCGATTTCACTTACGTGGAGCATGGCCAAGATGATTTCGCTAGCAAAAAAGGAAACTTTTGAATGTCGTGCAGTTGGACATAGACAAAAGACATTTTGTATGTTGTGACTATAGGGGACATCAATAGACACTGATCTGTCAGTGTTCTAGTTATATTTCGTTAATTACAACCCTTAATTTGCTGTAAATATTCGTTCAGCAATACTGGACCTTTTGGCATGTTTCAAAGCCCATATCCTATTGTAAGGTTTCCTCTTGGCTCATAAAAATGCACCCGGGTCTCATTACCCTATACGTACATTGTATGAGACTACCAAACTCCCTTTTCTGATATTTTGGGTACTTCTTCAGCAGTTTCTTTGCCATTTGCATCCTTTACGTTCCTGCTTGTCAGTAAGTAAATGTTGGATCCAACGAGCACTTATTTTCCTAACCTTGAGAAGTTTCTTCGGGATGAAGTGAACAGATGCTATGCCCAAGTTTGTCATTCGTGCTAGCTGTCTGACCGTAACGCACACTTTTCTCAATGATTGGCTTGATTTTATTGAAGTTCAATTTAGTAGCCGTTTGTGTATATTCGAAAACTTGCTATGTATGTTCGATACCTGTTTCTTGTTATTTGTATTTGATGACGTTATAGTGTATATATTCGAAAACTTGCGATGTATGTTTGATATCTTAGTGTTTGTAAATTGTAATATATGCTGTTTTGTAATTGATACTCTTAATGAAATACAAGATTTCCAAATATAAAACACTATACATACTCGCTTCCTCTATCACTACAGCTCAGAAAAACATCCAATCAGAACAGGTATACCATGGGCAAGGTGTATCCAATCAGAGGTAACGTTACATAGTCAGTACCTCCAATATCAGAATACAACTCATTGCACATGTAGCAGTCTCTGATTAGAGTGTTGAAATCAAACTTATAGATGAAAGTGTAGTGTAAGTACACGTGACAATCTACAGTCATTTCATGGTAAATAATATAAACTAAAAGGCCAATCAGGGGTTAGGGTAGCTTTGATTACACATCAGCGCACAAATCCGTGTTTGAAATGAACACGGCAACACTAGGGGAAAACTTACAGTATTTATAGTAAATAAAATCGATCATTACAGGTGTGCAGATTTTATAACATTAAATATCATACAACAACGAAATTATCTTACTGTCAATCATTTAATGGAGACTCCTTACGGCGTTTTTTAACAATTACATTTTAATGATGTTTTAAAATATGACACATACTGGTCAATTCCAGGGTGAGTGAAATGTTAGGTAACTCTTCATTTACTTTATTCTATATCAGGTAGACCATCACAGTTCATCCCTCTCTAGAACCGCTACTAATCCCTGTAATTATCGCTACCAGTACCGATTACTGCTCAGATCAGCGATTTGTGGATTATCTCCCTTGGTGTTTTAGATAGTTTAATAGCTTATATATAGTACACGTATATATTTATAAATGTATAATCTGAAGAGCTCCCTCTGAAGAAGTGATAGCGCTAATAATGTGTCTGTCTTATTCTTGACAATTTACATATATACATGTATATATAGTACAACGTGATAATTATCTTCTCTGTAGTATAGATTTCCCTCAGCTAGTATACAATCTTGTGTTTTGTATTCGATAATCTTGTGATGTATATAAGATATGATGTATATTCTACACTTGTAATGTATGTTTGATATCTTGTTATTTGTACTGTACAATCTTGTTATTTGTACTGTACAATCTTGTTATTTGTACTGTACAATCTTGTTATTTGTACTGTATAATCTTGTTATTTGTACTGTACAATCTTGTTATTTGTACTGTATAATCTTGTTATTTGTACTGTACAATCTTGTTATTTGTACTGTATAATCTTGTTATTTGTACTGTACAATCTTGTGTTTTGTATTTGATAATCTCCTACATATAAATCACAAGATATTATAGTACATTATTGTAACATTTTACACACCATACATCGGATATCAAAATATATTTTTGATATCAATAAAATGAAAATGCATATACTTTGGTCTATCATGAAACCGGCCGCAAAATTGAAAATATGGAACCAAGATATAGAGATATATGAAGGTTACACAACGGGTGGTTGTTGGATATGAAATTCATTTCACTCGAGTTAGTTAATTTTTAAAAGTTACATCATACAGCTCGGCAGGCCAGTTGTTGAAGCATCAAAGACAACATACAGCTCGGCAGGCCAGTTGTTATAGCATCAAAGACGACATACAGCTCTTCAGACAAGTTGTTGTTACATCAAAGACGACATACAGCTTGGTAGGCCAGTTGTTGTAACACCAAAGACAACATACAGCTCAGCAGAACAGTTGTTGTAGCATCAAAGACAACATACAGCTCGGCAGGCCAGTTGTTATAGCATCAAAGATGACATACAGTTCTTCAGACAAGTTGTTGTTACATCAAAGACGACATACAGCTCGGCAGGCCAGTTGTTGTAACATCAAAGACGACATACAGCTCGGCAGGCTAGTTGTTGTAGCATCAAAGACAACACAAAGCTCGGCAGGCCAGTTGGTGTAACATCAAAGACAACATACAGCTCGGCAGGCCAGTTGGTGTAACATCAAAGACAACATACAGCTCGGCAGGCCAGTTGTTGTAACATCAAAGACGACATACAGTTCGGCAGACCAGTTGTTGTAACATCAAAGACGACATACAGCTCGGCAGAAAAGTTGTTGTTACATCAAAGACGACATACAGCTCGGCAGGCCAGTTGTTGTAACATCAAAGACGACATACAGCTCTTCAGACAAGTTGTTGTTACATCAAAGACGACATACAGCTCGGCAGACCAGTTGTTGTAGCATCAAAGACAACCTACAGCTCGACAGACAAGTTGTTGTAACATCAAAGACGACATACAGCTCGGCAGGCCAGTTGTTGTAGTATCAAAGACAACCTACAGCTCGGCAGACCAGTTGTTGTAACATCAAAGACAACATATAGCTCGGCAGGCCAGTTGTTGTAGTATCAAAGACAACCTACAGCTCGGCAGACCAGTTGGTGTAACATCAAAGACAACACACAGCTCGACAGACAAGTTGTTGTAACATCAAAGACGACATACAGCTCGGCAGACCAGTTGTTGTAACATCAAAGACAACATACAGCTCGGCAGGCCAGTTGTTGTAGCATCAAAGACAACATACAGCTCGGCAGACCAGTTGTTGTAGTATCAAAGACAACATACAGCTCGGCAGACCAGTTGTTGTAACATCAAAGACAACATACAGCTCGGCAGGCCAGTTGTTGTAGTATCAAAGACAACCTACAGCTCGGCAGACCAGTTGTTGTAGTATCAAAGACAACCTACAGCTCGGCAGACCAGTTGTTGTAACATCAAAGACAACATACAGCTCGGCAGACCAGTTGTTGTAACATCAAAGACGACATACAGCTCGACAGACAAGTTGTTGTAACATCAAAGACGACATACAGCTCGGCAGGCCAGTTGTTGTAGTATCAAAGACAACATACAGCTCGGAAGGCCAGTTGTTGTAGTATCAAAGCCAACATACAGCACGACAGGCCAGTTGATGTAGCATCAAAGACGACATACAGCTCGGCAGGCCAGTTGTTTTGTAAAATCAAAGACGACATACAGCTCGACAGGCCAGTTGTTGTAGCATCAAAGACAACATACAGCTCGGAAGGCCAGTTGGCGTAGCATCAAAGACAACATACAGCTCGGCAGGCCAGTTGTTGTAGCATCAAAGATGACATACAGCTCGACAGGTCAGTTGTTGTAACATCAAAGCCAACATACAGCTCGACAGGCCAGTTGTTGTAGTATCAAAGACAACCTACAGCTCGGCAGACCAGTTGTTGTAGTATCAAAGACAACCTACAGCTCGGCAGACCAGTTGTTGTAGTATCAAAGACAACCTACAGCTCGGCAGACCAGTTGTTGTAACATCAAAGACAACATACAGCTCGGCAGACCAGTTGTTGTAACATCAAAGACGACATACAGCTCGGCAGACAAGTTGTTGTAACATCAAAGACGACATACAGCTCGGCAGGCCAGTTGTTGTAGTATCAAAGACAACATACAGCTCGGAAGGCCAGTTGTTGTAGTATCAAAGCCAACATACAGCACGACAGGCCAGTTGATGTAGCATCAAAGACGACATACAGCTCGGCAGGCCAGTTGTTGTAAAATCAAAGACGACATACAGCTCGACAGGCCAGTTGTTGTAGCATCAAAGACAACATACAGCTCGGAAGGCCAGTTGGCGTAGCATCAAAGACAACATACAGCTCGGCAGGCCAGTTGTTGTAGCATCAAAGATGACATACAGCTCGACAGGTCAGTTGTTGTAACATCAAAGCCAACATACAGCTCGACAGGCCAGTTGTTGTAGCATCAAAGACAACATACAGCTCGACAGGCCAGTTGTTCTATCATCAAAACATCATACAGCTCGGCAGGCCAGTTGTTGTAGCATCAAAGATGACATACAGCTCGACAGGTCAGTTGTTGTAACATCAAAGCCAACATACAGCTCGACAGGCCAGTTGTTGTAGCATCAAAGACAACATACAGCTCGACAGGCCAGTTGTTCTATCATCAAAACATCATACAGCTCGGCAGACCAGTTGTTGTAACATCAAAGATGACATACAGCTTGGCAGACCAGTTGTTGTAACATCAAAAACGACATACAGCTCGACAGGCCAGTTGTTGTAACATCAAAGACGACATACAGCTCGGCAGGCTAGTTGTTGTAGCATCAAAGACAACCCAAAGCTCGGCAGGCCAGTTGGTGTAACATCAAAAACAACATACAGCTCGGCAGGCCAGTTGGTGTAACATCAAAGACAACATACAGCTCGGCAGGCCAGTTGGTGTAACATCAAAGACAACATACAGCTCGGCAGGCCAGTTGGTGTAACATCAAAGACAACATACAGCTCGGCAGGCCAGTTGGTGTAACATCAAAGACAACACACAGCTCGACAGACCAGTTGTTGTAACATCAAAGACAACATACAGCTCGTTAGATCTCAGCTTCTGTAAAGGGAGCAATTGCATTACTCCGGTTGCGCGTACGTGTAAGTAAAGAAGATTTATATATATTTCAAATAGGGTGTTAAATTTGGCATGGGATTCCTTACGGGTCTAATAGGGCTGTCTTAATTCAAACTTTTTTTCCCAAAATTACCCGTTTTGAATTTTTTCTGATCTCTTCAAACGTTATATATGTTTTGTGCACTTAAAGTAGAGGCTGTAATTGTGTTTGTAAAAGTGTCTACCATATCGTTTCTGGTTTCCAGTGGTAGATGACCAATGGTTTAGATACGCGGTAAATAAAGTGCTGTTTGGTATCCAGCTATATCACGACAGCAACAATACTGACCAGGTAGGTTTGAATAAAGAGAAGGTGGCGAAGAAATACCACCATCTGACCCGAATGCTGTATATTCCCAGGTATACCAAGTATTCAACAATTGTTGCTTGTAGAAGTCATTATTCATGCCATATACATTTGGTTTATCATATTTATACCCGAAGGTACATAGAAAATAAAACAACTTTATATATGATAATACGTATAGACAACAACGGTTCTTTATTACACTTAAATACAAAACGATAAATATTACTCTCTTTGTGATCGAATGCAAACTCCTTCCGCAAAATGTCCAGTAGATCGTCAATTCATTAAGCTTGCAACTGCTAATGATTTCAAGAGAATGCTGTTGGTCCAGTTTCTGTAAAGAAAACAGGAAAGTGCATGGTCAATAATTGCTGAGAGATTACGTAATTACTGCAGAGAAATAAGTAAGTACAGTATTACAGCGTTTGGAAACTATATCGATGACCTAGGCATTGTCGGGATACCCTTGGTTGGTCTCGTTTCGCTTACTCACTGATGCGGAATAAGCGAAGCGTGATCAACTGTTGGTATCCAACGATGAAACTGCATGCATGAGGTATATGGTAGAGAAATTCTACCGGAGGGATTTCAAATTTGAAAATCCCGTGCGTAGAATTTACCTTTCTTACACCTTTAAACATGAAAGAGTATTATTCTCATACCAAATAACAACATACAATGTACATAAGCTCAAAAACCACGAAAATACACTTGGACTGAATACAATTTTGAAAGCATAATTATCTTTTATCAAGTTTTCCCTTGGGCATTTTTGAAAATGCCATCACGTGGGTACGGTTGAAATACAAAAGGTTTTAATTCAATCGTTTCGTCTTTTCTGATTTGCTTCATCGAGCATTTACAAATTCCTGACATCACGTCATTGTTGAGCCACTGTGATGTTACGTCACGTGATATGATATGTAGGACTAATTCATAAATTGTATCCCGAGGGTTGATATTTTCCTGTCTACATTATACAGGGTAGCTAGGTACAACAAGACAGGTAAAAATCGGGAATGAATCTGTGATGTGTGGGAGAATGCAGCACTCTTTCATGACCATGGGGTGTAAGATAGGGAAATTCCATCCAAGGTGTTTTTAAATTTGGTAAAACTCAGGCTTTGTCGAGGTTTTTGCAAATTGTTTCACCTTTGATCATAAAAGAGTTTTTCCTCTCGTTCCAACAATAAGAATATGCCCCAACTTGGTACACTTGGTACCATTTTGAAAATATCAAAAAAGCTATACCATGTGTGTAAACAATGTTTGCTGAGAAGAATTCATCTTTTTTCCTTATGTGTACGTAAAATATATTGTAAAAGGTTATATTTTTATCACATCGCTTCTGCCATATATTGCAGCATGGGAACTCGTGACATTGGGTCCCTGATCATATATTCCCTTTGAATAATGCTCAGTGGAGCAACACCTGCATCCTCGATATCCAGGGGTTACGATCACTACGCTCTCTACACCCCTGGAATATGTCATTGCTAAACTTAACGCACGCTCAGGTAGAAAATCCTGACCAGTCGTTAGGCTACATGCCTGTCTATTGAATATTACAAACGAGCCACAACCAACTTCAAAACCTGTCATTTTTTCCCCACTATGCGACCACGGGATTATCTTGATGTACATACATCATAGGGTCAAACAGTCATCAACATGGTGGCGAACTCGGAGCTTCAATTTTACCATGGCGTATATTCCAGGGGTGTAGAGAGTGTAGGTGAGCGTAACCCTTGGATATCGAGGATGATTCCAGGGGTGTAGAGAGCGTAGATGAGCGTAACCCCTGGATATTGAGGATATAGAGAGCATAGGTGAGCGTAACCCCTGGATATTGAGAATGTAGAGAGTGTAGTTGAGTGTAACCCTTGGATATCGAGGATGATTCCAGAGGTGTAGGGAGTGTAGGTGAGCGTGACCCTTGGGATTCCAGGGATATAGAGTGTAGGTGAGAGTGATCCTTGGATATCGAGGATGACTCCAGGGGTGTAGAGAGCGTAGGTGAGCGTGATCCTTGGATATCGAGGATGACTCCAGGGGTGTAGAGAGCGTAGGTGAGCGTGATCCTTGGATATCGAGGATGCAACACCCGATAACCGCTATGTGACCGACATATTGATGCACATAAAACAATCTCATCCACTTAATACAAAAGTGAAATATTCTAGGGGTGTATGTATTAAAGAGGATACTGAATAAGCTCATACGCAAATAAAAATGTCGAGGAACCTAACAAACTGTTTACCTTGTCTATGGCCTGTAGAAATGGCGTGTTCGTATATATCGTACGGAGGGCGCCTCTTCCTCTTTCTCTTCCTAAATCATACAGGAAAACAAGCTTGAACATATTATCAAAGTACTGTAATTACGGTAGCGCTTAAACACTAATTTCCCATTTAACACTTAGTAAGTTATTTATTAAGATTTTATAATAGATTTTGTCAGTTTTAGAGGTTGTAATATATATATAAATGGAATAATTGTTAATGATAGTCGATTTATCAATCCCTGGCACAAAACGACATATTTTTAGCGGGGGGGTGGGGGGGGGGGTAATTTTGCCATTATTAGCATCTCAGAATGTGACCACATAAACGGCTATAAGTAGGAAATGTTCTCAAACATTTCATTCGTAGGAAATGTTCTCAAACATTTCATTCGTAGGAAATGTTCTCAAACATTTCATTCGGTTTAAACCCATCATTATGCAGGGAGTGAAATGTTGTTATGAACTAATGATTTCATTACCGTAACATCAACAAAACATTGTTTCCGCAAATTGCTTGCAATCGTATCCGACATTATTTCAGATGAGTTACCTTGCACAGACGGTTAAACCCAGGATGAGGATGAGGGCGACAACACCACATACCCCTATGATAGTGAGGAGGAACACAAACGACATTCCAGATCGTTCAGGCGAGTCTCTCTCGTCGGTAGCTGTGTAATGGAAATGTTAAGTCGATCAAAGAATACATTTTCTGTATCATGACATGCGCAGTGTTGGATGCTACACTTGTATATCCCACATGCGCACGCCGTCGTCATTGACGTTCATCAAGGTTTTATGCGCAATAGAACTCGTTATCGACTTTCATTTCATAACCAAGGTACCAAGAGGTATTCCTGCGATCAAAGAATTATATAATATGTATCAACCTACATTTACTACAAGAGCTGCCCGTGTATCCCGTCATACATCCTGGTTTTTTACAGATGCCTGTGATGTCGTCACATCCGGTAGAAGCGCAGTTACACGTATGTTCACAGTTGTGTCCGAATTGGTTTCGTTCACAGCCTGTAACATTACAAGCAAACCTGGTTTTTCAACTCATCAAATTATGACCATACTTTATAATATGACGTTGATAAGAATATGGTTCTGAGGATGTATAATCAATCGCTTAATTACTTACTAAATTCTTTTAATGGAATAAATAATAATAATAATAAAACACAAATGTACTATTTACTTTGTTCTGCAATAATGAGCTTCCAACGATATACCGGTATTACCGGGCAGACGTAGACGTAGCAATCAATCTTAATTAATTGATAGCATTACCAGTACTGCATGTTTGTCCCGAATAACCCTTTTCACATCCGGATGTGTTACACATTCCAGTCACATGGTGACACCCCGGCGTCTTGCAGTGACATTCATGTTTGCAGTTCTCTCCAAAGTTGGTGTCTTTACAAGCTGGAAAAGACAGTCGTATACAGATCACTGAATTCCATACGCATACCACAAACTATTCACCACTGAACATTCATAATGAACTATTCTAATATTTGAGTTGGAAGAATGTATGTTTTCAGGGGTGAATGGTTTAAATTTCACTTTTAATTCGTCTTGCTCAATATTCAATTTCTAGTTATAGCGAATATGTTTATATAAGCTTTCCGTTTTATTCATAAGCAAATCGGACAAAGGAAAATTATGTAAATCGTTTATCTATTCATTTAATCATATAACTAATGATTAGTTTAAATAATGTATGTATAGTGTAATAAAGATATCTAAATGAGAACGGAAGCTCTATCTATTTTCAAAAGTTTAGATGTAAAACTGAACATATCTGCCCTGATGAATACTTCTTACTGAATTCGCATGCCGGGCCAACGTAGCCTATTTTACATCCGGGCCTGTTACACAGTCCGATGACGAGTTCACATCCGGGGGTTGAACAATGGCACGTGTGATTACAATCAGGACCAAAGGAATTTCTATCACAACCTGAGGATAGAAAAGACATACATTGGAATTCAGATGTACAGTTATTGTACGTTTTGATTTCCTAACCACGAACAATTCAATAACTTAGGTACATGACCTATATTTACACATATTTACCTTCGTCGCAAGCTGTTCCTCTGTAGCCTGCTGTACATCCGGGCACGTCACATACGCCGTTGTCAGGGTTACAACCGGATACACAATGACACTTTTGTAGACAGGAACTCTGGCCAAATCTGTTTGCCTCACAGCCTTAGATGTTATAGAAAAACAGGCCTACTCATCATCGAAACATTAATCTAAATTCTTAAAGCATATTTCAGTGTGCAGAAGAGCGGTTTTGATAAAATAAATTAGCTTGTCTGAAAATAAGGAGAAAAACACTTAGCAATATTATTTAATATTTTTAATCGTAATGATATGTTAGTTGCAGTATACTTTTCCTGGTTATAATTGTACTAAATATAAAAGTTGACTTGAAATAGTGAAATGTCACACAGCTTCCGCACTGTCACCCAGTTACTATGACAACTTACCGAACACTCGGAATTCTATCAGTTCCACAAATGCCTCGGAGGGGCCGACATCCACTTGGGTGGACTGGTTATTGTAGAACGTCACATACCGGCCCCTCTCCTCACATGGCAACGTGATGGGATTAGGGATAGTACTTCCTGTGTCGAAGAGACACGAAGTTCCGAACCGGAAGTCGGAGACATTGGATACAATGACGCGGAATCTGTGTGGACGGCTGACTGCAATAGGATAAAATGAGATACCAATGTTCAGGTTTATGTATAAGACAATTGACTCTTTCTTTGGGGCTACCAATCTACATAACATACTGATCATTCATGTAAAGTTTCATCAAAATCCATCCGGACAAGTTTTCCCCATAAACGGCCATAACTCCCTTATAAGGGGTCGAAATCTGAAATTAAAATACCGATGCACAACTACATAACATACTGAACATCCATGAACATATTAGTGTGATATGAATGCCCCCAATGACATCCAAATAAAATTTATAACATTTTCGTTTTTTTTTAATGTACACTGGTAATAAACAAGGGTCTGCAATGTTAGTCAAACCATTTAAATGAAATTTTCAAAGTCAAATTGCACTGCAAGTGGGGAAAAGCCATAACTCCCTAAAAGTGGGTCAAAATCTGAAATAAAAATGACATACTGATAATTCATTTGAAGTTTCATCAAAAATCTGTCTTTTAGTTAAGGAGGAGATCTCCGGACAAGTTACTACGGACGACAGACAGACAGGATGATTCCAGTATACCCTCCTAACTTCGTTGCGGAGGTATAAAGGACTACAGGAGAAAACCTGATATTCTGTACAGTGTTTATGTCATGCCATATACCATATTCCCCTTAAAATCTAAGTAGTAAGAACAATCTCACCCTTAGAAAAGCACATCAAATGGAAGACTGCATGACCATGATGTCATCCCCCAAACGTAGTGGAGGAAGAGGTTTGTCACGAGCAAAACTGTAATTATCCTCGATATCCAGGGGTTACGCTCACCTACTTACGCTCTCTACAACCCTATAATATGAAGACTTTATATCAAATGTATAGTACTTAAGATTTGCTTTTTTCTTTTGTTCAATTCATTTTCTAATGCTGCGAGAAGAAACGTGGAGGCTTTATGTGTTTGAATACGGAGTCTTTGTTATGCAAGTACAGTTGGTTGGGTGGTGCAGTGGAAAGCGCACTTGCGGCTGAGGTTCGAATCCTCGATCGCACGTGAAAAAGGTATGGGATCACCTACGCGATAACGTGGGTTTTCTCCGGGTGCTCCGGTTTCCTCCCGTAATAAGAACCAACGCGCGCGCTAACATCCGGACCAACAAGATTGATTAATATAAATTGGATAATTTGTTTCATAATTGTTGTAAAACAAATACAGTTTAAAGGTTGTTAAAGGAATATTTATTTGGTCATTCAATTCTGCATACTACTTACGTTGTCCAACAAATTGGATTATGTACGTTAATAGAACTTTGATGGCTGAATATGTTTTTTTGTCGCATAGACGTGTCACTTTTGCTGTGATCTAGCTATGGTATAACCAACTTATATATAATATTTAATCGAAATTTTAGTTGGTTATCTGTATCAGATCCCTATGCAGATCAAAAGAAGGTATAAGCAAGTTTATAAACATCGTCGATGGAAACTGTCGTTTTCGTACTAACATAGTAGCCAATCATATCGATAGTTTCATCTGTAAATACATCCAGCCGAGACATCCAGCCGGGGTATCCCGTTTAATTTGTAGCACCGCCTGTCAACAAAACCTGTCGATTGTGTTATAATTGTGTTGATTGTGGTTAAAATATAAGGTCCTACTATAAGGAGATTGACATCGCCGTAATGCATACAGAAATATACTGGTCATGGTCAAGGTAAAATGGTCAAACAGAGTGTCACGAGAAACGACCATTCTGATTGGTCGAAACCTCCGAATAAACTTCTATTCGGGGAAACGAAGATTTATATCGATTCTGGCCCACGGTATGCAAACGTCAGAGAAGTGTACCGTGGGTTTCCAACGATGGTTTATAGGGAGTGACAGGGATATATAAAAAAAGATATGATTACAACTTATCCATATATATACTTACACGTGATATCATATCGGTGTAATACCTCGATTTCTTGTATACGAGCAGTGAACCCGATGTCAACCTGGAGCCACGCCTCCTGCTGGTGACGAGCCGTCAGGGAGAACGTGCTGTCATCCCCATCAACGGCAGCGTAAGCAAGGAACATATTATCTGCATAGTTACTGCTTTGTGACGTCACTGTAGTACTACGAAGAGACAGATTCTCTGAAGAAGAACGGGGTTCTTTACACAATAACCAACCCGTGAAAATAGAAGGACAATAAGTCTATACAGATAACCGTGTAGACACTGAAACACTCCTGTGATAGAAATCTAGTAATGAAAACGAGATGTGCGTCGCCGTGTAGGACAACAGGGACCTGAGAATTTGTTTCATCTTGTTTGGATCAAAATGTGATTTTTTGATGCAAGAAATGTAGCTGGGGTCGATTTTTCGACCTGGAAAGCTTTCAATCCTTTAGCCTTTATGACCATTGAGGGGCATTTTTATCGAAAATTGATTTAATCTCCCCCCCCCCCACCCAAGTGTAAAATTGATCTAAACACCCTAATTTTGGTCCTAAACTAGCTGTAACAAATTATCAGGTCCCTGTGTGTATAGGACTTGCGCATACAACTGTACATCATTTAGACTATACTATGCATTTCAGCGAATTCGAATATCTTTAATATTTGAAGCCCAGCACCAGTGCCAAGTGCGCGCCGACATTTGACTCCACATACTCTACTAAAATTGTACTTTTTTTTAGAAATAAAAATCGGTTGTATGAATACTGAATGAAATAAAAAAAATACAAGAAAAAAAAATCACATATCGATATGAGTAAACTTGTACAGAAGTAGCATTGGCTATTTTGGTCCATTTGGTCAAATAAGTGTTTCCTACTGTGGAACATGATATTATTCTTTTCAAAACAGAATGTATTTACGTAGACATTTCGTATAATCAAAAAGGATAACAAGTACAAGGTGTTACAATTTATGAATATTAGCCTAAGACTGTTCAACGCTTGCAGGTTTAAAAGTTAGTAACATGTACTTATTTTCACTCGCGTTTCGCACACATACACAGGGACCTGATAATTTGTTACAGCTAATATAAATGTTGGGCTTTAACTTGTTAAAGTAATTTCACACTTTTGGGCGGTTTAGATCAATTATCGATAGCGATGTCCCCTCTCAGCCTTTATGACAATTTAGTGGGTGGGGTAGGGCATTTTTATTGAAAATTGATCGAAACTCCCCAAAAGTGTATAATTACTCAAAACACCTAAGTTTAGACCCAAAACTAGCTGTAACAAATTAACAGGAACCTATGAAACTATAGTCTAGTATGTGCCTTTCTATATTCTAGTATGTCGACTTGTAATATAGTATGTACTTACCCGAACTCTCCAAATAACGAAGGGAAGTTGTAATAACGAATAAGAAGTAAAGCCAGTCACGAGCCATGTCGATAAAGTCGAACCGTTCTGTACATTTTGTAACTATACAGTAAATGAAAACTTTGATCAGATACATACAATTGACCACTAGGACGATTGTCCGTCACGGTTATATTGACCATATCTTTGATCTGGTCCGGACATGCCGTTATGACCACAGGGAATGCAATTAGTCTATAGCGAGTACTTCACACGGTCCAAGGGTGTACATTTTGTACGTGAATTTCATCAGGTGAACCGTTATTCACACTAAACACCGAAAAATGACCATCTTAAACTATCAGTTCGGTTAAAATCTTCTTATTTAATACTAGAATCAATTTTCTCTCTCGCGATAAAAATCCAATGCACCATAATTAAACATGCAGGTATTGGCATTCTTTCCCGTTTTGATTGCTGATGTGTGCAATGTATATATATGTGTTTGGTTGCCTCTATTTCCCTGCTCCATATCCCATTTTTCAAATAATGTATTTTAGTTTGAAGGGTTCTGAGTATATAATCCACTAAATATCAGTGTACCTGGCTGATCTATCCGACAACAGCAGTATTGTAGAGCACTGTAGGATTTTTGCGACATTAGAAACGTGGTGTATAGTTGTTTAATTTCACGGGGAGAATATTTCGCGGTTTTCTTATTTTGGACTTATTTACGGGTATACAATTTCACGCTTTGCCGGGATTATTTGGTCTCTCATGGTACATGTAACTAGTCTTAACGAGGTGTTATATATTCACGGGTATTTTATTTCGCGGAATTGTATTTGACCGTGAATACAGCGAAATTAAATCACCCGTGAATATTAAAGCAACTAAATAGTATTGACAAATAAAAGATGTTCAAATCAACGAATAAGATTCTTATCTAATTCCATGCTAAAGCTAAACTTATGGATAACAAATCTATGTTTCTGACCTTCTTTTTTCCGGCACTGCTATCATATACATGTATGTCGTAAGGCAACTAATTGATATCAACATGGTCAATGAAATAGTCCACTCTTTCAATTCATCATTGACATTTAATTACTGATTTGGGTTTTTTTTTCATTTAAGAAAATGGCGGAGCAATACGATAATTAGTCCATCCAAATATCCATCTATCGGTCAAAACTCATCATGTGATCGCGTTAGGCTCGTTCACCTCAAAAAAGCCTTGGGCTAATTATTTGTGTCGATCTAGAGGTGGCCCTATCACCTAAATCAGCTTGATGTTAGCGCAGTATCCTCAAGCCATGTGTGTTTGTCGCCTGTAAACAGAAGTAACAAGCCGTGTTTACATGTTAATATTATCGCAGACAGTTGTACGGGGCTGTGTGTCTATAGCAACAAACCAAAGTAGCATCGTATTACAGACAGAAACATGAGGTTGATTTAGATAATTAGTGGTATCATAATTATCGAAGGTTTAATTAGAATGCATAGGCCATTCTTTTGTATTTGACTCGTCCTATGCATGCCTACATAACCAGTAGCTCCATCGAATTAAGAAGTTGGAAATAGGAAATAAGCCTTCTCGAGATTTCATAGGCGAGCAACAGGGACCTGAGAATTTATTACAGCTAGTTTTGGACCTAAACAAGGGTGATAAGAGTAATTCTACACTGTGTAGGTGGGAGGGGGGGGGGGGGGGCAATTGTTATAAAGACGTCCCCAACCGTATAAAATTACTCCAAACACCCTAATTTAGGTCCAAAACTAGCTGTAACAAATTCTCAGGTCCCTGTGGGGCGAACCAGTACAGATATTAGATCGTTTTTCATGCACGGTATGTATTCTTATACTGTGTTTCATGTCATATATGTTATTTATAGCAAATTCTTTTTAAATAAAAAAAAATGAAAAATAACTATTTTAAAGACGCCAAGACCTGTCTTTTTTTTTAATTATCATTAATGCTCAGTAGCTATAGAGATTATAGGTAGGGGCTGTCCCAATCACTATCTCTCTCGTCTACATATTTCAACTGTTATTAAAATATTCATTATTAAATTATTCTACTTTTTTAAATGAATAAGAAAATTTACTATTTTACACATAAACACATCTTATTATGGTCAATATTAAACTAAAACTGTCATCCGTAAGATAACTAATATGTACCCCCCGCAGATGCTGGTAGATTATAATCCTTTAATGACCTTGACGGTTATCTTACAGAAATGGGAATTTTCTTGAGAAATTCTTCATGTTAAGTTTCACATTAAGGGTCAAAAGTACCTTAGAAAGGGTCAAAATATGAAACTAAAATGACGATGAAGAACTATATATACCGATCATGCGAGTGAAGTTTCGTGAGAATCTGCCCATAAGATATTCAAGAAGTTATTTCATATAAAGGGACGTAACTTCCTGAAAAGGGGGTGGGAATTTGAAATTAAAATGATGATATTCAATTACATAACAAACTGACGTGATCACTCATGTGAAGATTTATCAAAATCTATCCGGACAAGTTTTTCCCATAAAGGTCCATAACTCCCTTCAAAATCTTAAATTAAAAATGCCGATGCACAACTACATGTACATAACAAACTGATCATTTATGTGAAACTTCAATGAAATAATGATGGCATGCAAGTTAAGACAGATTTTCTGAACAAGTTATTTTGCAACAAGGAACCTATCTCCCTTTAAAGGTATTGAAATATGAACAAGACATAGTGTGACATGAATCCTCCCACTGACATCCAAGGAGAGTTTTGGGTTGCTGTTTTTAATGTCCACTGTTGTTAGACAACGGTCTGCAATGCAGTCACACCATTTAATTGAAGTGTTCTTAGTCAAACTGCATTGTACGTGTGTGTGTGTGTGGGTATACTCAGTATACCCCCACCCCCTTTCGCAACGAAGTTGAACTATGGATACTCTATGTGACCTTGAAAGTGGGTCAAGATAAATTATTCTGACAAACTTGGTAACCCTCCATTCAAGCATGTTGCTGGCCAAATGTCAGTACTCTGGGTATGTCATCTATTGAGAAGTCGTTTGAAGTAAAAACTTGACGCCAGACGACGGATTTCGGACAAATAAATATTAAATAAATGGATTTTTGAAACCTTCTTATTTCATTGGTTTTGTGACGGTAAACCAAACAATGAGGGCTTCCTGTTGCGACGTTCGACCGCGTTACTACCATAACAGTGCTGTATAGAAGCTATGCAATGATTCCCTGTTAAATATAAAATATATTTTTCACGGGTATGGCAGATTTTGTTTTAATTTCCACGAGTATGAGTGAAAATATATTTTATATCTAATGGGAAACCATTGACTTTTCTTTTTATTACATTTTCAAAATTTCCAAAAGTCTGATTTCATTTCTAAAATTTGCGGTTACAACTGACTGGGACGGAGTGCCTAAGGCTTATAGAATATTAATACGCCACAGGGCGTGTATTTCGGTTATACGGAATACGTTTTACCTTAAACGCAACTAGGAACCAGACCCGAGTTTCGTTTAACATAACGCATACTGTTTGTTTTAAGCACAATGGTCATATCTATACCTAAACCAAACACACAAGAATCGAACCCAGAGCCGTTCAGATAAACAATAAGACTAAAACAGCATGCTTAAATGAATTTCTGTTATACGGATCTCACCTCTAAACCTTAAACGGAACTGGGAACCAGTCCCGAGTTCTGTTTAACATCAACGTATACGGTTTGTTTCTCCAGTTAATTTAGCAAAACAATTACGCAGGATGATCATATATATACCTAAACCAAACACAGGAATCGAACCCAGAGCCTTTCAAAAAAGCAATAAGACTAATGCAGCATTCTTTAAGAACTTTCTAAAAATTTCGGATATTGTTGTATTGAATGACAGGAAAATGAAACGTGTAACAGTCGAAAGGACGTCATATTAACAGACATGGTCATTTAGGACAAGTCAGGTTTTGGAGGTGGAGTAAAGCCTGAATTCCCGGTGAAAAACCACCGACCTACGGTCAGTACCTGGTGACTTCCCCACGTGGGATTCGAACTCGCAACCCAGAAGTGGAGGGCTAGTGGTAAAATGTCGGAACACCTTAACCACTGGGCCACCACGGCCCTCAGGGACATGATAATTCAAACATTTAAAAAACAACAACAACACAGGGTTTTATGTGTTATTTCGAGCGTTTTGGGCACTTTTCGAGAAAAGTGGTTGGCTCTGAAAAGAGCCGTTATCAGGATTTAAGACTGTGTCTCAGCTACTGTTCGTCTTGGTCTTCTGTTCCCGAAACAACGTCTACAATTTCGCCATCCAACACCTTTCTTAGTCCGGATATGTCTTCAGCCTTGTGGTGGGCATAGTCGTAGTACATGTTCCGGAGACCTTCGATAACCGACAGTCGAAGTCTGTAGTTGTAGCGGAAAGTTCGTAGTCCGTCTCTCTTGGCGCCGAGGTAACGGGCCTGTACCTCATCAAGCATGTAATTCAGTTGCACAATCTGTTCACAGGCTCTGCGGAATCGACGCTCGCTCTCAAGCACAGTGAACCGTTGGTCAAGTCTGGGGTTTCGTGCTGCGGTCTTCATACTTTTCTCAATCAGTCTTTTATTGCATGGAGTGTGAATTGAATGATACCAATACAGTGTCCGTCGACCTTATATACATGCACTCGGGTGTCATTGCATGCGATGAGAAACTCGTGTGTACTCGGATATACACATTATGACGCGTGTCACATTATTTCGTATATTGAGAGAAAGGCGACCGTTCCTTGTATAAACAACCGGTAAGTTACCGTTATCATCAACCGTCGGGTTAGCCCTGGTCACGGGTCGGTGCATACAGCATTGTACATGTGTATATTTGACCAGGGTGAGTGTTCGGGGGTTGGGGTCGGGGGAATAAAACTTGGGAGAGCGTTCAAAACTGATGCAGTAGTACAGCAGTACTTAGTCCTGATCAACGGTTGTCGAGTTGACTTGTTGATTGTGACGCCCGTGGTAACACAACTGATGACGTCATAGAACAGTTAAGACAATTAACGTAGCCAAATACATTGTGTCTTACGGCGATGTTTTGTGTGTTGGTATAAATATATACTTGTTGAGACGAATTACACATGCACACGGGTTGTGGGGAGAATTTACATCAGTTAGCCGTTTCAATACACGTGTGTAAAACTAATATTACGTGTATATTTACATGTACTTGCACGGCCATGCATGCGTAAACCATATTAACCAATATTACGTGTATATTTACATGCACGGCCATGCATGCGTAAACTACATAAGTCTTATGGGCGCCAGGCAAAGGTTTAAGTTGAGCGCCATGCAATGCGCCATGTTATTGTGGTTCAAACAGTACATGAGTAACATGTAATTTGTTCAAATGCAACATTTCGCATGCTTATGATGGGTAGAAATTTCGGACATTGTTGTGTGAATGACAGGAAAATGAAATGCGTAGCAGTCGAAGGGACATAACTCTTGTCGCCTTCAAACAGTTGTACATTGTTTCATCGGTGAGCGGGTTTTGGGTATTGGAAGAATGTAGAAGGGGGGGGGGGGATAAAAGTTTGCACATAACGGTTAACACACTATGTACCATTAAACGGGCATGGGCGGATTGATTGACAGGTTGGTGACGTTTGAGTGCATAGACGGGAAGGTGAAGGTCGAAAAAATCAAAAGAAAAACACAGGGACATGAGGTTTGGTTTGGTTTATTTTGTTTACGTCCTATTAACAGACATGCTCATTTAGGACAAGTCAGGTTTTGGAGGTGGAGTAAAGCCTGAATTCCCGGTGAAAAACCACCGACCTACGGTCAGTACCTGGTGACTTCCCCACGTGGGATTCGAACTTGCAACCCAGAAGTGGAGGGCTAGTGGTAAAATGTCGGAACACCTTAACCACTGGGCCACCACGGCCCTCGGGGACATGATAATTCAAACATATAAAAAAACAACAACAACACAGGGTTATATGCGTTTTTTCGAGCGTTTTGGGCACTTTTCGAGAAAAGTGGTTGGCTCTGAAAAGAGCCGTTATCAGGATTTAAGACTGTGTCTCAGCTACTGTTCGTCTTGGTCTTCTGATCCCGAAACAACTCTACAATTTCGCCATCCAGCTCCTTTCTTAGTCCGGATATGTCTTCAGCCTTGTGGTGGGCATAGTCGTAGTACATGTTCCGGAGACCTTCGATAACCGACAGCCGAAGTCTGTAGTTGTAGCGGAAGGTTCGTAGTCCGTCTCTCTTGGCGCCGAGGTAACGGGCCTGTACCTCATCAAGCTTGTAATTCAGTTGCACAATCTGTGCAAAGGCTCTGCGGAATCGACGCTCGCTCTCAAGCACAGTGAACCGTTGGTCAAGTCTGGGGTTTCGTGCTGCGGTCTTCATACTTTTCTCAATCAGTCTTTTATTGCATGGAGTGTGAATTGAATGATACCAATACAGTGTCCGTCGACCTTATATACATGCACTCGGGTGTCATTGCATGCGATGAGAAACTCGTGTGTACTCGGATATACACATTATGACACAAGAACTACAAGATAGAAAGAACAGGGATACAAACATAATAGTTTTCAATCCCCTGAGTCCCGAAGCGATGTTGCAAATGAGCGCAAAGAGGAAGATCAGCGAAAGTTACAGGCCATTGCTGATTCAATTGGCGTGAACAAGTTGGATATCTCCGCTTTTTTAGATTAGGACGACCATAAACAAGAAATAACAAGACAAGACCTTTGAAAGTCATTATGAACAATAAAAAGCAAAGAAAAACTCTCCTGGAGAATTCAAGATTTATAAAGGAAAAGGCACCACAAGATATGAAAAAAGTAATCATAATCCGTGACATGACCAAAGAACAACAGCAAGACCGCAAGAAAAGATTAGAAGAAAAGAAGCAAACCAGAAGAGAACAAAAACCAACCGATAGTCAGATGGATGTTGGAAACAATCAGGATCCACAACTATTCACAGGTGGTGACAGGTCGATAAACGAAATAAGTCCCATCAGACGGTCATTCAATATGACCTCATACAATCATGACACGTCTTCAAATGACATGACGTTGGTGTACAGTCAGGACACCATTCTGGATGATCGTGCTCCTGCGTCGCCAGAATTGGACAGAATCTAGGATGCTGCTTTTAAGGAGGCTTTTATTCTTAACTCCCGTGTCAACACCACATGTCACCCATTGCCTTCCCTCAGTGTCTATTATTCAAATGTAGATACCCTAACACCAAGCAAATTAGCTGAACTACAAAATTTAATTATCGACAAAAATCCGGACGTAATATCTTTAACAGAAATTTACCCCAAAACAACTACAAGAATCTATCAAGAACTCTACAATGTGTCGGGCTACGATACTTACAGAAATGAAGAAGGAAAAAGAGGTGTATTAATTATGACAACGAAACACCTCCATGCCAACCCAGTATATGTACCAATTAATTTTGATGAACAAGTTTGGTGCAGCATAAAACTGAAAAATAAAGACAGCTTATTAATTGGTAACATCTACAGAAGCCCTAATAGTGATATCAGCAACAATAACAATTTGCTAGAACTCTTATCGGAATCTATGAAACCAAAATTCAGCCACATTCTTATAACAGGAGACTTCAATTACAAAGAAATAGATTGGATAAACTCTTCAACCTCAGTTTCTGAATTTCACCCTGCGACATGCTTTTTGGAAAAGATCAAAGACCTTTTCCTTAAACAACATGTTAATTCACCAACCAGATACAGAGAGGGCCAAACCGCTAATTGCTTGGATCTAGTTTTTACCAACGAAGAAGGAATGGTTGACGATGTGGGAAGTAAGCCTGGTCTTGGACAAGTGATCACTTATTGTTGACTTTCAACCTTAACTTGTATTCTGACTCAGCGATTACTAACACTAAGAAAAAAAACTTCTTCAAAGGAAACTATGATAACATTCGAGCAGAACTAAATACACAGATTGGCAATCGCTCTTAGAGGGGAAAGATACAGAGGATTCGTGGAAGACCTTCGCTGAAATTATATTAACATTTGTAGAAAAAAACGTACCAGTGAGCAAAGGCTTCCATGATCATCCAAAGCATTCGAACCCCCTTGATAAACTTGCAAGAGATAACATCAAAGACAAACATAAAAATCAAAATATCAACACTGCAGAACCCCAGAAAATTGGGAACAATTCAAAATAGCAAGGAACAAAGCGACATCTTCTATTAGAGCATCAAAATACCACTTTGAAAAAAATCTGGTCAACGAAAAAAAAGACATTCCAAAACAGTTCTGGAAATACATACGGTCTTAAACCAAAACAAAACAATCCGTGGGAGATTTGGAGAACTCAAGTGGCGAAATATGTAGCGACAACAAAGAAAATGCTTACCTATTTAATGCTTATTTTACTAGTGTGTTCACAGTAGAATCAGACGGAGATCTACCATCATTTACAACAAAACCATTCGATACCAGATTGGAAAACATCATCATTACAAAAGAGAAAATCAAAACGGCGATCGATAAATTAAATCCAAGCAAATCCTCCGGTCCAGATATTTTCCATCCAAAGTTGATAAAAGAAACATCAGAAGAAATGCTACAGCCGTTGAAAATTATTTTCAAAAAATCAATAGAAGAAGGATCACTTCCCTCCGACTGGAAGAAAGCTCATGTAACACCAATACACAAAGCGGATCCAGACTGAAGAGGGAAAACTACCGCCCAATTAGTCTAACTTCAGTCCCGTGCAAAATCCTTCAACGATTAATAAAGGACGAAATAGAAAAGCATATGGATTCTAACGGTTATTCTAAATTTGTCAACATGGTTTCATGAAAGGCAAATCATGTGTAACACAACTCCTTGAAGTAATCGACTAAATTTCAAATGAATTGGACGAGGGAAAAAACGTTGACATCATTTACCTCGATTTTAGTAAAGCGTTTGATAGAGTTCCGTACAAAAAATTACTCCTGAAGATGGAAAAGTATGGCATAAGAGGTGATGTTTTGAAGTGGACCACAACTGTCCTTTCTTGAATGAAACAACAGGTATCCCTTAATGGCGAACTTTCGAGTATGCATGACGTCACAAGCGGGGTCCCCCCAAGGGAGTATTTTGGGGCCGATTCTTTTTTTAATCTTCGTTAATGACATGCCGGAAGTAGTGACATCTATTATACAATTATTTGCCGATGATGCCAAACTTATGAAAGGAATTGGAAACAACTTGGACAGAGGAGAATTACAAAGAGATATAGAAAACATATGTAAATAGACAGAGACTTGGGATATGCAACTGAACGCGAAAAAATGCAAACATCTTTCTATAGGTAATTCCAGGGATAACAACAATACATGTATAAGATACAACATCGATCACCATGGACGGAAATTGTGAAATTATCAGAAGTAGCTCTGAAAAAGATCTTGATGTGACGTTTGACAGCAAAATGAAATTCAGTCAACATGTCTGCAATTGTGTGTCAAACGCTAACAGAATGACTGGTCTGATTTTCAAATCATTTACATGTATTAACAAGGAAATGTTCCTCGTATTGTACAAGTCATTAATTCGTCCTCATCTGGAGTACGCATCATATATTTGGAACCCTTTTCTAACAAAAGATAAAATAATGATAGAAAACGTTCAGAAGAGAGCCATTAAAAGAGTCAACGGATTAAATGACCTTACATATGAACAGCGTCTGAAAAAGTTAGGTTTACCAAGCCTTCAAAACCGGCGAAAACAGGCAGACGTTATACAAGTTTTCAAAATAATTAATGAAATCGACAAGACTGACAAAGAAAAGCTCTTTAAAATGTCGTCCATTACTTTCACAAGAGGACACTCCAAGAAGATATTGAAGCCTGCCTCCAGATTGGATGTAACAAAAAACCGCTTCAATAACAGAGTTGTAGATACATGGAACAGTTTATCAGAACACGTGCTATCTGCAAAAACTCTCAATTCGTTCAAATTACGATTGAATCAACACTGGAAGAACGAGATCTCCAAATTTACTCCTACGTTTTACAGTGTTATCTGATCGATGAACTGATCAATACAAGAATACGCCTCCAGAAGCCTTAAGGGTTTATATCGGTGTTATAGTTACATAATTACATAAAAAAATTGTAAACAAGCATGGCGACTGCCTGCAATAATGACGTTTACAGTAGAGATCTATCGCTTGTTCCCGATTTATCTTTCACTTTCGAGGAGAATTACATCAAAGAAAGCTCATCCAGTTCCGGGAGAGAGCAAATGACCAAGGGGTTTAAATACTACAGCGAGGAATATGTGCATTCTGTGGCCGGTAAGTTACAGTAAACGTCTAAAAATAAGTAAACCTTTCTGTAAGACCAGATATACAGTGTACATAGCAAAGCGATTTCTAGGCCTATACAAACACTTTAAAGTCTATTGTATCTTTATTATTTAATATTGAAAATTGGTAAAGTATCTTATCTTATTATGAAACCATCATGGCATGGGAAAGACCCTGCTATTATGATTAACACACATGAAGTGTACATACTGTGTGTGATTGGGAGGGGGGGGGGGGGCACACTGCTGATATGTGTGTTGTACGTTGCACAGAGCCAGACTTCATATACATACAGTACATATACATACAGTACATATGCATGTACATGTAGCGCTTGGGTTTGGAATTTTGAGCTCTGTTACACTATATTTTTCATAAATGTAATTAACGATACTTTAATATAGAAATACCCATGAAGCGCAAGGGATATTATCTTATTTGTAAAGTATACATGTTTGATATAGGTCTAGTCCAGTAAAGGAAATGTTATCCAATACATAGGTTCATAAATACATGGTTTGTACAGTACAGGCCAAATTATTTTCTATAATTTCTCTGTATAATTAAGGACAACTGTTAATTGGTCTGTGTAACCATTTTTATTGTTCTTTTTTAGTGTACCGAGATGAGTAGGGCTGCCTTGTGAAAGCGAAGTGTTTCAGATCTCAGAAAAAAAAGATTCTCCTCATGATGTTAAGGTAAAATTGTTTTTAATAGCTGTCTATTTTTTGAGTTATTCATATTATAAAGTCTTGAAGAAAAAGAAGAAAACAGCAGGCCTATAAAGCTGATCGTTTGTTGAGTCAACAGTTGCTTGTATCTAGTATTTGAATTAAGATATATATGTGATCAACAAGAGTTAAAACCAATATCTACTACTATACATAGATACAAGTAAAAAAATGTATCTGCGTATATATAGTACAGTCAGTATATGACATATTGTTTTTTTTTAAATCACCAGATGCAAGTACTTGCAATTTAATGATTCAATATCAATTATTTAAGGCTAAATATTTGATTATGTTAAGGTTTATGTTTAGTTAATGAGATCATAAATCCAATGGAGTAAGAGGTAAATTGCTTAAACGCAAATTCCATAGCACACGCCCATCGTTCACTTTGTTTGATGGCGATCAAGTCTGTACAACTATAGATCAGAGGTTAGCATACAATCTTCAACAATATAGACATGCTAAATTCTTGGCTTCTAAACCATATTTACACTAATATATATTTATGTTTTTATTTTTCAGATCCTTGTCAACAATGACAAAGTGCAATATGCACAATGTTCTTGTACAATTGGAAAAAGTGGACGGTGTGGGCATGTTATTGCTTTACTTTACCAGCTGGCACATTACAAACAGCGGAAGTTTACCCTAATACCAACTGATATTGCCAAGACTTCACTTCCTCAGGCATGGGACGTTCCACGTGGAGAAAAGCTGAAGGGAGATAAGGTTGAAAACCTAGTTGTTCAGGGCTATGACAGACAGGATCCACGGAGGGCTACTCAAGGCATAAGGTCAACTTTGTATAACCCAATTACCTCTGATGAGTCTTTTAACATGGAGAAATTTATTAATGAAATAGGAGAAATGGACATTATATTCTCTACTGTAGCCTAAAATTCAATTTCATCAGACGGGGTGCTCACAAAGTTTGGCAATTTCACTAAAGGAAGTGTCATCAGCTACCAACAAAAGAAATCAAGTGACTATATTTTAAATCTACTTGATATAAACGACTTTCCAAGATTACCAACAAAGAATGTCATGAAAACCAATGTGCCCTTTGTACTGCAGGAAAAACAATCAACACAGTTCCAGTCACTGACAGTTACTGAGTTAGAATGTGTTGAAATAGAAGAGAGCACGCGCAGCCAGTCTAGGGATCCAATGTGGCACAAACATAAGAAGTGAAAGGATAACTGCATCCAATTCAGGGGAAATAGCTAAAAGACGTGCAGGTATATGATTTATTTGTTTACACGGTGATGTGTATGCAATGTTAATACAGATTTGTATTTAAAAATCCATCATTTGCAGCTGGTAACTTTGTAAGGGGTTAGTCACATTCCCTTTAATACTTAATATTTACCATTGTATGGCATTGCCACTATATGACCCTACCAAATTCAGTTGGCATTCATAAGACCATGAATGCCATTGTCTGATTGTTGATGTCATCATTATATATTATGACGTCATAATTGTTACGCTGGATACCACTAACCGTCCCCGGGCGATGGCTAGCGCGCTTCATTGAATTTGCCTTTGTCCAGTTGACATTCATGTAGCCTATGAATGCCAACTGAAAGCAGTTCAATGCTTAAATGTAGTAATATTAGAACAGGAGAAAAAAACTAGTCACGGGTACATTTCTGTGAAGTGGTGATAGATCTAGAGATATAGTTTTAATTTCTTGTTTCGTTAGTACGTTACCCCATATGACTTTAATGTGCATATATCATTTTAGCATATATGTAAATAACTGTTTTTGGTTAGCAGTAGCACTGGTACTTTTGATGAAATTATATGCATTAAAATATTTGTCACAGTCTTCAAGTATATATCTAAACGCAATTTTATTTAATAATAATGTCCTAATCAACTGTCACTTTTTCAGATGGTCAAAAACTAGCCGAAAGATTGATTCTGCAAGAAGTTACCAGTCCGCAGCTATGAAAAGAGGAATTGAATCTGAAGCTACAGCTGCCCAGGCATATAGTCAGGTATCAATTTCCTGTCTTTTGACAAATATAGTTGAAAAATTCCAAAGGTTCTCCCTTAAATATGCAGTGATCAATCTACATGCGAGTCCCGAGTCCAGTACTCATAAAATCATGAAAGGACTCATAGGAAAATATGTACAAAAAGGACCCATGAAAATAAACAGTAAATTGATCACTGTACATGTATGTCTTACATGTTTAGGGGCCACGGTGGCCGAGTGCCTATAATTAAGGTGCCCTGACATTTCTACCACTCGCCCTCCACCTTTGGCAGGTCGGGGAGAGCACTATATTTGGAAGTAAGCAGAAAATCACGTGACAAAATTTCTCCCGAAATGCATTTTCCTGCTCAGCCAATCGCATGAATGAAGTTTGATCACGTGAGACACTTACTACGTGTTTTACTATCAAATACACGTGGTTTGTACAGTTTGGGAGGAAAATTCCCCGGCGGGAGGTGGTTTTAAATCAAAAGTAAAAACAAGTTTGAGATCATTGAATGTGAATATATACCTGTTTTTTTACCGCGGTGTTTTTTCGGCAAAACCGAAATAACCATTTTATAGCCTATACGGTCTTTCGCTATTCCATAGCAAAGATAATTAGCCTAGCTACTTCTGTTTACCGTGGATATTCTTTTGTCAACGCTACATGTCATATCTGGCTGGATATTTATTCTCACAGTATTAAATGTATAGTTTCATACTATCAGTCCCCGTTTGTCAACGTCTGGTTATGTACTAATTTTGGGTCAGGGTATTTTCCTCAATATTAATATCATAACAAAAGGGAAAAAAATCAATGTCTTTAATGCTTTAAAGACACCTAGAATAGTTTAAATACATATATATTTTAACTATATACATGTACTACCCAAGTTCCTGTGTGCCGTTAAATCACCCTGCCCTCTGGACCACGTATATGAACCATCGTTGGAGAACTTGTGCCAGGTCCCTGTGTATGTAAGCATTGTTAATTTTTTTTATGTTTATTTTTTTAATCGAAAAATTCAGAAATAGAAGGATTTTGCATTTTAAACAATACATATGTATATATGCAAAAAGACGACGTTCGACGGATTTCCGCGTTGGCCATAACAACTTGGAAAGACGACAACCATACGAAAAAGGTTTATAAACTTTTATAAGCCCTTGGACGGTTCCTTTTTGTGTCAATTCTGTCGCATTTGTAAAGCGATATTGGGAATGGCATCCATATTTCATAATCAGTTGTTAATTGTAAGAAACGTTCAAAGATAATTTATTTGCTCTAAAATAGCCAAATGCTGCGAAAAAAGGCTAGCATTAAATGTACTTGTTCATCCTGACATTATATGCATTTTCGGTCTATTGTGGGAATTCTTATTGTTCAATGCTCTTTGTTTTCTCTCCCGTCCCACTTTAATTTTGCGGAATAGACCAGAAATGTCTGCATGACATGAATGTCCCCGCATCCACATGAAATTCGTTTTGTATAATTCATCAGGATATTTAACACATACCGGTCCAAAGAAAGATGATTACTAGTATTTTCATAAGTGTCAAGAGGAGAAATTCAGAGCCGTTAGAAAAAAAGGCTACAATATGAGAACTACTGCTTCGCCAAAAAAATGCCGCGGTAAAAAGATAGGTATATATTCACATTCAATTATACCAAACTTGTTTTTAACTTTTGATTTAAAACCACCTTCCGCCGGGGGTTTTCCTCCCAAACTGTACAAACCACGTGTATTTGATAGTAAAACACGTAGTAAATGACTCACGTGATCAAACTTCATTCATGCGATTGGCTGAGCAGGAAAATGCATTTCGGGAGAAATTTTTTCACGTGAATTTCTGCTTACTTCCAAATATAGTGATCTCCCTGTCCTGTCTGGGTTGCGAGTTCGAAATCTTCGAGGGACTGTTGTCAGGAACTGACCGTAGGTCGGTAATTTTTCTCCGGGTACTCAAGCTTTCCTCCACCTCCAAATCCTGGCACATCCTTAAATGACCCTGGCTGTTATAGGACGTAAAAAAATAAACCAAACCAAAACTTACCATTTTGCATATGATAAGTAAATTATATAGAACATTTTAACTGTGTATGTTTGTATATATATAAAAGTAATCATAAACCTGATCGTTTACCTGGTATATATTTTTGTATCTTCAGGAAATGGAAAATGACGTGAATCTGTATCCATGGGGAGTTATTGTTAACCCCTATTGTCCTTGGCTAGCTGCAATACCTGACCGTAATGTGTATTGTCCATCACGGAACCCTCCATATGGATTACTTGAAATCAAGTGCCCGAACAAAGTTGACTTGAAAGATGTGAAATGTTTAAAAGAGGAAAATGGGGTTATGAAACTAAAAACTACTGATAACTACTTTTATCAAGTCCAAATGCAGATGGCAGTGACAGGTTTAAGCTGGTGCGACTTCTTTGTTTGGGTGGAAAATGACAGTCATATAGAGACTGTGCATTTTGATGCGGACTTTTGGCAAGATGCTAAAGTCAAATTGGACACATTTTTCTTAAATCAATATATAAATTAGAAGAAGTCAATTGAACTTTGTGTTTGATCCCTTGCAATAGCTATTACCAAACTTTTCCATAACCATTACACAGTGAAACCTCGCTTCAAGACTACCTCAGAATTAAGACCACTTCATTTCAGTCCCGATAAAAAATCTTCTATATATTTATATATATCTTAGTATTTTAAGCTTCACTATTAAGTGGATTTGAAAGAAATATGTCTGTACGGTCAGCCTCGGTATTTATTTAGACCACCCTGCGATTAATATCACTTTGGGGCGGTCCCTAAGAGAGGTTTCACTATAATTCATATAAAATGCTTAGCTGAACACAGCTTGATATGACTGCAAAATGTTGAACCAAAACTGGGAGCCAAATATGAACAATATTTTTGAGCCTGACACACTTTTTTTCAAGTTTGAATAATGAATTAGTATTCCCATTTGATTACAGTGGAAAGCGTATTAAAATAAATGCTGCAGATGCTTAATATTTTTCAATACTGAAAATATTGATGTTTTGATTAAAGTAGCAAAGCTTTTTTAGCTTGAATTGTTTTGTTTTATCAACGGCCTTCTGAATAAGGTAAGGATATATTTCATCTCCTGGTTCCAACAGTTCTATTAGTCCTGAGTTCTTGGTTATCTCAATGTCCGACATACATCCAGAATACAGTGATGAGATAAAGGTGACAGCCCCATGGGAAATACTTACCACAATCTGTTATTTGTGCCTGCTCATGTTCATACTGCGCTTGCAGTTGAATGGGTTGAATAAACTTAGCGAAATTGCTGTCGCCTCAAAATGTCCCGCTTGGACTTACCCATTTCCGGTCATTCTCCCAAAACTACGGTCACTCACAAGGAACAACGAACATACATGACACAAACATACATGAAAACAAATACAAACATTTATACGAACGTTACATCATCTAAGTAAGCATCAATCCTGAAAATGAGAACCGAGTCATCATTGTCAATCACAATTAGTAAGCACACTAATAAACAAACTCAAAACGTCCATCTTCGTATCACACAAAGCTACAAAATATTTCTCGATGAGATCAAGATGGCGACCATAAAACATGCCCATAGTGTTCATCGACCTACATCTCTATAATCCTTGTGCCGTAAGTTTGTTCGTCAGCAGTTGGCGTCTATCACGAAAATCTTGATATTCAGAGCAAGCCCAAACGAACTCTGCAAAAAGGACACTAAGTCTATTTATAGCGAAGAGCAAGTAATTCGTTGTCCTACCCTATAAAACACATACCAAACTATACGACGTTACCGTATTGCTTATTGTAAAATATGTAGACGGAACGCAGCAAATGCTGCTGTAAACGGAGGTTTGGGTTGTAATATAACCTGTTTCTTGACATCTGTTTGAAAATGACCGTAGCCTAACGTCACGTGATCCAAAATAGATAGTTTATACAAAAACCCTCGCGGAATCTCGCGGCCATATTTAAACATATGCCAGAAACCTGTTTATTTGTTTTTAGAAATGGATGGCGACAGTAAGTTAGCGACATCCTGTGACTTGAATAAATGTGTAGGTTAGTAGAAAAATATCCGTTCTTTCCATTGATACCTAACTTGCATGTGATCGAAAACGTTTCGTATTATAAAACACAGCTTAAATAGGTACCCGTACACGGGTCGGTAAAATTTCCAATATGAGAGGAGAGAATTTCTGACTCGACGAGCCACTAGCCGTCCCAATATTTCAGCGGATCATAGGGTTAGAACCCTTCAGACTATATCTAAGCCAGGACGACAACCGAACTGGGCATCTGTAATTACGTTATAACTGTCGGTCAAATAGACCAATCAGGTGTTCAACACACAAGTAAATAATTCCAGAATGATAAAAAGCAGACTGATTCCACGTTAGTTACCCGGATAAGACGTGTCACTTTAAAAATTAAACGGGAGCAATACGAGCATTAGCGTGGAACATCTTGTATGATATAGGGGGAAAAACAAAACACAATCGAACTCATGATTCCCATCATCAAATCGCAGGGAGTGCAGGGAAGGACAGGAGGACAGGGGGTAGGACAGGAGGACAGGGTAGGACAGAGAGGTACAGGGTTGGGTAGGGAAATAGGGCGGGACAGAGCGGTGCAGGGTAGGGCATGGTAGGGCAGGTGGACGGGGACAAAGCAGTGCAGGATAGGAAAGAGTAGGGCAGGGTAGGACAGGGCAGGGCAAGGCAAGGTACGACAGGACTTTGGGAATAGGGTAGGACATATCAGTGCAGGCTAGGACATGGTAGTGTAGGGGGACAGGGCAGTGCAGGGTACGACATGGGAAAAGGGTAGTAAAGCGTTTGCAGGGTAGGACAGAGAAGGGCATAAAGACAGGGCAGTGCAGGGAAGGACAGGGTAGGACAGGGTACGACAGAGTAGGGCATGAAGACATGGTAGGACAGAGAAGGGCATAAAGACAGGGTAGGACAGAGAAGGGCATAAAGACAGGGTAGGACAGAGAAGGGCATAAAGACAGGGTAGGACAGAGAAGGGCATAAAGACAGGGTAGGACAGAGAAGGGCATAAAGACAGGGTAGGACAGAGAAGGGCATAAAGACAGGGTAGGACAGAGAAGGGCATAAAGACAGGGTAGGACAGAGAAGGGCATAAAGGCAGGATAGAACAGTGAAGTGCAGGGTACGCCAGAGTAGGGCATGAAGACAGGACAGTGCAGGGAAGGACAGAGTGAAAGGACAGTACAAGGTAGGACAGGTGGACAGAGCAGTGCATGGTAGGATAGGGGACTAGGCAATGCAGGATAGGACAGGGAAACAGGACAGAGCAAAGTACCGCAAGGGTACGACATGGGGACAGGGCAGTGAAGGGTTGGCAAGGTAGGAGAGAGTAGGACAGGAGGACAGGGTAGGACAGAGAAGTGCAGGGTTGGGCATGGGGATAGGGTAGAACAGAGCGGTGCAGGGTAGGTTAGGGGATAGGGTAAGACAGAGCAGTGCAGTGTAGGACAGGGTAGGGCAGGGGATCAGGATAGAACAGTGCAATACAGGGAAGTGCAGGGTTCAACATGGGGACAGGGCAGTGAAGGGTTAGGCAGGATAGTGCAGGAGGCAGGGTAGGACAGTGCAGGGCTGGTGAGAACAGGGTGACAGGGCAGTTTAGGGTTGGACAGGGGAACGGGGCAGTGCAGATAACGACAACGGTACGACATGAGGAAAGGTCAGTGAACGGTTGGGCAGGATATGACTGGGGACAGTGAAGGAAATGTAGGACAGGGCAGTGCAGGGTAGGACAGGGGACGGTGAAGGACAGTAAAGGACTGTGTAGGACAGGGCAGTGAAGGGTAGGTAAGGATAGGGCTGGGGGACAGGGCAGTGCATGGTAGGGTAGGGTAGGGCACAGGGCAGAGCATGGTATGGTAGGGTAGGACAGGGCAGTGCATGGTAGGGTAGGGTAGGGCACAGGGCAGAGCATGGTAGGGTAGGATAGGGGACGGTGAAGGACAGTAAAGGACTGTGTGGGACAGGGCAGTGAAGGGTAGGTAAGGATAGGACAGGGGGACAGGGCAGTGCATGGTAGGGTAGGGTAGGGTAGGATAGGGCACAGGGCAGAGCATGTTAGGGTATGGTAGGGTAGGGTAGGGCACAGGGCAGAGCATGGTAGGGTAGGGTAGGGTAGGGTAGGGCACATGGCAGAGCATGGTAGGGTATGTTAGGGTAGGGTAGGACACGGCAGTGCAGGGTAGGGTAGGGCACAGGACAGAGCATGGTAGGGTAGGGTAGGGTAGGGGAGTACATGGTAGGGAAGGGTAGGGTAGGGCACAGGGCATAGCATGGTAGGGTAGGGCAGGGTAGGACAGGGCAGTGCAGGGTAGGGTATGGTAGTGTAGGGTAGGGCAGGGGAGTACATGGTAGGGTAGGGTAGGGCACAGGGCAGAGCATGGTAGGGTAGGGTAGGGTAGGACAGGGCAGTGCAAGGTAGGGTATGGTAGGGTAGGGTAGGGTAGGGCACAGGGCAGAGCATGGTAGGGTAGGGTAGGGTAGGGTAGGGTAGGACAGGGCAGTGCAGGGTAGGGTAGGGAAGGGCACAGGACAGAGCATGGTAGGGTAGGGTAGGGCAGGGGAGTACATGGTAGGGTAAGGTAGGGCACAGGTAAGAGCATGGTAGGACGTGGGCATCATATTATTTCCTGGTTGAAATCCTTCGTCTTGTCTATCTACTTTTCACTGATATAAATCCTGGACAACGCGGTCCGTGCTGATACTGTACTAGATTTCACTGTAGAGAAAATCCTTATTTACCGTGTTATCATTTGTCAGATATTTGTAAAACCTTTTTATTTAAGACTGTGCAATGTACATTTGTGTTTGTATAGAATTATCTCAGATTTATCATATTATATAATACAGAACTGAAGTAGAAATTAGTTTTTCGAACAAAAACGTACATAAGATAACTGTATCAACATATTTTCCCTTTACATATCACGCTTTAAAACTGAAACCATGCACAAAATTTAGTTTTATCAAAGTACACACACATATTTAACCTAGTTACATTGTTTTAGATGAACTGCCTCCTGCTTAATTATAAAATGCATACACGAACAAGTTATAATTGTATCCACAGTCCTTTAAACTGACCCTTAGCTAGAAAAGATATCAGAATATTTCTAAATGCCGTCATATCACATACAAAGTTTAAGCAAAATGAGACATATTCAACATCCAGAAGGACTGAATTAAGTTATCCGACTATAAACTTAGTAGCGATATAACATTTGACATCACGATTGATACCGACCAACTTTGCTGCACAATGGCTTAATAAAATGTGAAGCATTTGAGAGACGAAACGATGTTAAATAATAGAGACAGCTGGATTTTGGATTCGAGGTTACTTAAAATATTGTGACATGCTATTACACACAGTGAGGGACCGTTGGCATAACCTAGGCATACACTTTTGAAAGTTTGAAAAAAAAATCAGACATGATTCAACCTCTGACCTTCAAATGAAATCGCAATGACCTAATGGCAGTGTATTGCATATCGTCTATGGGCGATGCAGCCATACAAAGAATTTCAAGCGTTATCGCCCGTACTGGAATTATTGGGCACATTCACACAGAGTTGACGTCACAGTGACATACAGGATGTACTCTCCAAATAATCATTAGGTGATGCAAGTATACTGTAAAGTCACGATTTCTTTAATGGTTTAGAAGATATAGCCCAGACAATAATCATTAGAACCAGAACAAGAACCAAAATTAGAAAATGTAGGCAAAGAAGAACCGGACTTATTGCAATATGCCTTCGTTCATTCAGAATGGAGACAGAATTATATGTTACATTATTTATGTGACGAAACCTGGAAACGTGCACGAACGTAAGATTACAGTCGTCTTAACATAGGATTCTAACTACAGAATGTGTAAACACAGTGAATACCTCTGTAAACGTATCCCCAGACCTTTGTGAACTTCCTGGTTGGTACAATAATGCCAAGACAAGTCGTTTAACACTAGCCGACCAGACATGGAATTTTACCGGTACCTGTTGGTCATCTGGGCAGTACTGAGAGCTCTTAAGGTGGTCAACGCATCAGGTGAGCCTTATATACTTTGACTAATATATAACTTCATGAAGTTAAGACAACAGTGGATTAATGTACGGACTGTACATTCCCTTATAGTGTATAACGTATCATGTAAGATATCGTGTATATGTACTACTATTATATGATCAAGTAACCGAACATTATATTTCTTATAACAGCAATTGATCAAATAAGACATATTTGTTTTTATTCTGTAGTTTTCACGGAAAATGTTATTTGATTGACAGTATTATAGCTGTTATAACGTGTTTGTATGTCTATATAGGTGTATACAGGTATATAGACAGGGCCTACGTGTATACATTTATTGTAACGCTTGGGTGCTTTGATATTGTATTGTGCACATTTACACAGCGAATTGCATCGGGGGTTAGTCTGGGTATGTGCGCGTTTTGTAATTATCAGTATCAATGGGTGGATAGTTTATAAATACAGGTACATGGCTATTAGCACATATGCCTAGTAGGAACACACATTTCCATTTACACTGCAACGCTGAAATTCTTGTGCTTATTGGAACATTATAGACATGGACGTATGCAGTAGATAATATTTTAAAGCACTTCTACCCCCCCCCCTCCCTCCCCAACGTTCCTTACCACTTCCTGCCATCTTATTCCCAAACCCTATCCCCGATTCCCCTCTCCCAACCTAAACTTACATCTACATTACATTACTGAGGATGGTGACCCCCATTCTATGTTACATTACTGAGGATTATGACCCCCATTTTATGTCACATTATTGAGGATGGTGACTCCTCCCCCATTCAATGTTATATTACTAAGTATGATGACCACCCGTTCTATTTTACATTACTGAGGATGGGGACCCCCCATTCTATGTTACATTACTGAGGATGGGGACCCCCCATTCTATGTTACATTTCTGAAGATGGTGAGGTTCCCTTCTGTTCTATGTTACACTACTGAGGATGGCGACCCCCCCCCCCCCCCATTCTATGTACATCACTGAGGATGACCAAGCCCCTTTCCATTCTATGTGAAATAACTGAGGATTGCATGGTAACTTCCATTCTATGTTAGAATATTTAAAATTTAATTGTTTATTTACGAGTAAATAACCAATAATAAATTGAATATAACTACACAAAAATAATAATAGGGACTGAAGGTCAGAGGCGACTAGAAATTAATCAAGACGATTATATTGTCCACCTTGTCCAAATCAACAATAACGTTTTTAAATGGTGTTAAATTCTCCAAATTCCAATTATACCTACTTCTTCAATAATATCAATTACAGCAACCCTGACAGTGTCATTACTCTGATATTTCAAGAAAATATCTTCATTACAAAACAATTTTAACCACCTTAACATGACCAAAGACTTTACAGTCCTTGTTATTTGTTTATTGCCAAAGCCATTGATGACTTTGAGCAATTTACCCAAATTTACAAATTACGAATATATTGTAACTAGAACATTTCATAGAAGTACATTTTATATGAATTACTAGTGTATTGAAAATTCATTTATAATCATTACTGCAAGGAAAAGGACGCAACACACACATATGTTAAACCTTTAAACTAGATTTTTAAATATGAAAGGTATAAGGTATGAAAAATATAAGGTTCTCGGTTGTTCTGCAGTTCACAGAACCACAGAGGCCCAACCTTCCTCCAGTCTTTGAAATGCACTCATAACGTAGAAAACAAGATTTATAGCTGAATTGACCCTTTTGAGACTCTTCCCACGGCCCCAGGGTTGGACCAAAGTCAATTTTTTAACAAAGTCAAGTCATAATTTTCTGGTTTTAATTCTCGCATATCTAGCTGAATCGGGTCTTTACTATCGTACATTCGCCTAACAGCGTAAACGAAATGACCGATTTTTCATGACAATCTCGTACACAATGTACACCTGTGTGCATATGCTTTGCTCGTCATTTATCTGATGAAGGTAGCATGGTACATATCATACTACTCGAAACGTCACATAAAACTTTCATTTGTTGTGTAAAAATGGAACTAGACGAAGTTTGCGAATAAATTATATCTTGGCATAAGTTAATGGGTCAAAGTGTAGATATGTTTTCGATTTTAGTCCATTATAATGTTACAAATGAGAGATGATTAATACCATATGAGCGATGCATGCCCATAGGGTTTCTTGTTTATGGATTGTGATAATGGAAATATTCGTATTGTATACTGAGTTAACCGACTCTGTTATAGCTACATAAATGTAGACCGTACAAAGCTCATCATCGGTCTGTGTTTTTGTGGCGTATTGATATTCTATAAGCCTAGGCACTCTGCCCCGATCAGTTGAATATGAAATAAGACATTTGGGAATTTCGAAAATGTAATAAAAGAAAATTCAATGGTTTCCCATTAAGTATCAAGAAGATACTGTTAGATTTTATGTTTATTGATTTTTATGGCAAAATTCTATCCGGAACGCAAAATCACAATTCAAGCTGACAATTCAGAACTTTCTGTCGACACAAGCAATTCTAAACAACTTCATATGTCGGTAAAACCGAGAACGTGCTTGTTGTGGTCACTTATTTAAATGCATTTTTTAATGAAGTATGCCATATGAGGATTAGAGTTCATTTTCAACTTTCATAGAGCTATGGAAGTTCAGCGCTTTCACCATTTGCCTGAAACCCGGGAAACATGCAGATGATTGTGTTGTCACCACTTATCCAGATCATAAATACTCAGCACCACCTATATGCGAGTTACATATATTCTTAGTTGATAGCTTTTAATGTCAGAAATGACACTAATTCTCTTATACTTTTTATTCCCGACTTTCGCCGAAACGGGGGGTATTAATTTGTGTTTGTCCGTCTTTCCGTTTGTCTGTCATCCTTCGTTTTCATGAGATAACGACCAAGTTGGATTGCCACTTCTAACAGATGTTATTGGGCAGAGTTGTGACCCTTTGATTAACGAAACATGTAATTTTCGTTCGTTTCCGTGTTAAAAACAACAGAAAATATTATCCTTTTTTTAAAACTTTGTGATAAGGTTAATTGCCTAAATGACTCAGCCAAGTTCGATTGCCTTTTTTTGTGAACTTGATTTGGCGAAGTTACGGCCTATTTATTAACGTTTCCTTGCATTCACGGCAACAAATATTATCCAATTTATTTGTATTAGGCTTTTGTTTCTGTTCAATTTCCAAGTAGAACATATGGAGTCAAAAGCATGAACATTTGTTTACCTTTAATATGATTGTCCCCATACGGAAAGGGGGAAAAGCGAGGGATATTTATTCTAAGAAGTAATAATGATAATGTCCCCAAACGAATTACATGTAGCTTGTTGTCAATCAATTGACTCTGGGGACACTCCGTGTTTCATTTGACACACGTTCCTCCGATCAAACAGATAAAGGTGCTTTCCTTTAAGGTAACTGTTTGATTAAACACCGTGTTGCCCCAGAAACTAGTTCTGAAATGAAAGGTAACAGACCTGATAATTCTGGGCAGTGAAATCAGAGTTTGCACGGAACTGTTCGCTAAATGTTAGTGCGGTTTATCGAAGCGGACGATTTTGTGACCCAATAAAAATGAGCATTATTTTGCGTTATTTTCTCATGAAGACTTCAGGCATGTTAGTAAATATAACTATTTAACCATTCTTTATCATGTTCTACGTCATATGGGTGGATGTGACTCCCAAATACTCAGTCTTCGTTGAATAAACTATCGAAAAACATTGATACTCGACAGAAATTATAAAGGTTACCCTGTTTATTTTCACCCAGTTCGTAAACATTGAATCGTTTTAATACCCACTGCAAAGTCCATGTCTCGGAGAGTATACAGATATATAATACAATGTCTTGGTTCCATCGAGTATGCTTCACTTCGAAAGAAAATGCCATTTTCGTCCAACTTACTCAAATTTGAAATCTGTACCGTTAGTTCATTTTGCCCGGTTGTTGTCTGTACGGTCAGTGCGATGTTTACTGTACCGTTAGTTCATTTTGCCCGGTTGTTGTTTGTACGGTTAGTGCGATGTTTACTGTACCGTTATTTCAGTTTGCCCGGTTGTTGTCTGTACTGTTAGTGCGATGTTTACTGTACCGTTATTTCAGTTTGCCCGGTTGTTGTCTGTACGGTCAGTGCGATGTTTACTGTACCGTTATTTCAGTTTGCCCGGTTGTTGTCTGTACTGTTAGTGCGATGTTTACTGTACCGTTAGTTCATTTTGCCCGGTTGTTGTCTGTACGGTTAGTGCGATGTTTACTGTACCGTCAGTTCATTTTGCCCGGTTGTTGTCTGTACTGTTAGTGCGATGTTTACTGTACCGTCAGTTCATTTTGCCCGGTTGTTGTCTGTACGGTCAGTGCGATGTTTACTGTACCGTTATTTCGGTTTATTGTGCCTATTCATTACGATATCTTGGCAGGCTTTGATGGAGAGAGATTATAAAATACATTATATCATTTCATTTATGTAACGCTGGTAGTCGCAATATATTGCCCTGCACTTTAATTACTAGTCGAACTAGATTTAATCAAGATCAAAACGCGGGATTTCCACCAGGAAAAGGATCATGAAGTGTTCTCGGACGTTTGACGGTCGCTTTTATACGCTTTTCCTTACTATGCATGGTTTATTATGGAGAGCGAACGGGCGGGGTGTTACATACGAATGTCTCGGTAACTGAACGAACTACAGAAAATTAAAAAAAAAAAAAAGGAAAAATGAGCAAAAAATAAATAAATAAAAAAAATTAGTAATAATGAAAATTGGTGAAATTGGTTGAACTTTGAACCGGAAGTGAAAATTTGTATTTGTCATTTTTTTCTGATTACTTGTAGAAGAACAAAGTTAGACCGGGCCATAATCACAATTTTTTTAATTTTTTTATAATTGCACGAACTATATGCGATTACTATTTTCGAGTTATGAACGTTTTTACATTTTACATATGACGTCATGGCGGTCATATTGGATTTTGTCGGACTTGGAAATTTTGCTATAAAACCGTCTTATCATGAGTTACAACATATTGTACAATTTGGAACATATCTCAAACAATAAAAAGATTAGGACGCGACGAACTAATGAATACTATGGTCAACTTGATGAGAACAACGCAAGCGCCTCCGGTGACCTACATCTAACGAACGTCGAGGTTAATTTAAATCTTGACTTTATTTCTAGACCAACATTAATTATGTGCGCAATGTCTACTCTGTATGTGTTTGGATGACGAAGAAGAAGCGTTCAAGAGTGCGCAGGTTTTTTGCCCGGAAAATGAACATTTTCAAAGTGCCATATATGCGCCAGTTTTTATGTATCGCACTAAATATTTTTGAAAACACCATCAGTAAACCATGCTCTTGCAATTGGAAATCCGACAATGAAAAAGTATTTTGTGTTCATTTTTTAGAATAAATTTGAGACCACAGCGAGGCATTATACGAAACTATTTCCTGATAAAGGGTTAGCCCCGACCAAAACTTAGGTGCTTGTGGACATGAATACGATTTTATGTTCATTCAAAAATAGTAGGTAACAGACGAATACAGTAATTAACAACAATACAGTGCTTAATTTCAAAGTTTTTATAAGACTAATCCAGGGGGTTGTAAATATTAACGTTTACTATTTTCTTAAATTTAAGTTCAAAGGTTGAGTGTATGTTGACACATCTGTGTTCTATGATATTATCAAAACTGCTCGTGGTGTCCTCGCAGTAGAGGCAGTGATAGCATTTTGTCCTATCCATCTCTTCTTCTGTAATTCAGAAAAGACAGACTAAAGGTACAGTTTTTTGCTAATGGTATTTGAATTAACGGTACAGTTTTTTGCTAATGGTATTTGAATTAACGGTACAGTTTTTTGCTAATGGTATTTGAACTAACGGTACAGTTTTTTGCTAATGGTATTTGAGTTAACGGTACAGTTTTTTTGCTAATGATATTTGAACTAACGGTACAGTTTTTTGCTAACGATATTTGAACTAACAGTACAGTAGCGATTGCAATGACGGTACAGTAACTTCAATATACAGTGACCATTAAAAAGGTTAATTTTATCAATTCTAGCAATGTAACATGACAGGTCGCGGTTGCATACATAATTGGTATATATACATTGTATATATATATTTCGATTGCAGTAGATATGTCACTTAATCATTCCATAAATTTTCTCAACTACATTGCAAACATTAAAGGCCCAATATACGTAACTTTCGGTAAAACTTGAAGTAAAAATCAAGTCGAATAAACTTATTATGTTTATAGATTTAGTTAAGATTAACTGATATCAACAATATTCAAGATGAATTCTTTCGCGGTTACCGGTACAGCAGCAGTTGAAACATGCTATTTGTAAACACGCGTCCATTTCGAACCGTCTTCTACCTTCGGTTTGTTGTTGAAGTGGGCCCCACATGAATAATTTTCAATCCTTTGGATTTTTTTGTCAAGAGTTTCTTGTTAGTTATCGTTCAGGTTTACTTCGTTTTAGGCTTATTTTTGCATGGTTATCAACTGGATTTTTTTTCAGAATTTTTCAGAATCACGAAAATTTCCCTGAAGTTACGTATATTGGGCCTTTAAGTTTTGTTTACAAATGTTAATGAGGTCACATTCGTTCGAGTATCGCAGTATCTTGGTTGGAAATACGTCCATATCGTTCATACAAATGCCAAGTTAATTATACGCGGCCCTTTCAGTTCAGTTTAGTGAATATACGTCAAAATGCATCATTTTCTGTCAATGACTCGGGAAAATGTAAGCGAACAAGCACGGGCGCTCGCTTCGATAAACCGCACTAACATTTTGCGTACAGTTCCGTGCATACACTGTGGAAAGAAGGCCTTGCTTTCGTATTATTGAAATGCTAATTTTGAAGTTGTGTTTGGATTGGTCAAATCAACAAAAATGATACTTAACAAATGAAACATATCCGTTTATGATCGTAGAATGATTAATTTTCGATATTTTACTGATGAAAATGTAATAAAGATGTTTTAGTCATGTAATATATTACTAGTAATATATTACTACACTTTTAACGGCAATCATTCAAATCATTAATTTTATTCTAGAAAACATCGCTTTAAGCAAAGGCACGAACCAGAGTTCTTCCCACAGCAGCATCTGGGGCAGCTCTAACGCCGTAGACGGATGTGTCCTCCAGTACGTAACTTCCAACTGTTGTACCCACACGGAAGCTGGACACACCGAGGTTTGGTGGCAGGTAGACCTACAGACACCGTCCGTCATAGATACCGTGAAAATAATCTACAGAAGTAAGTTTTACTGGACAATCAACAATTCCCATTTAAACATAGAAAGCACAATATTTGTTTTGGTCATGTTTATGGTTGAACATAATGATTCTGTTTAACGTCAAAAGTTCCTGTAAAAACTATCATTGAATACCCTATTAGTAGTCATAAATATAATCGAAGAAAAAAAATTAAATTTGCTTGGCTTTTGGTACATGCACAACGTAAATAGGATAACATAAAGTTATATAATTCGGAATTAATTAAGTGTATATACTGATCTCACCAACGCTAACTTGATTAGAGATAACAGAACAAAAGACATAGAGACAGGCATATAACACTGTTAAGTATTGATTGTATTACCCGGTAGAGACAGGCATATAACACTGTCATGTATTGATTGTGTTACCCGGTAGGGACAGGCATATGACACTGTCATGTATTGATTGTGTTACCCGGTAGGGACAGGCATATGACACTGTCATGTATTGATTGTGTTACCCGGTAGGGACAGGCATATGACACTGTCATGTATTGATTGTGTTACCCGGTAGGGACAGGCATATGACACTGTCATGTATTGATTGTGTTACCCGGTAGGGACAGGCATATGACACTGTCATGTATTGATTGTGTTACCCGGTAGGGACAGGCATATGACACTGTCATGTATTGATTGTGTTACCCGGTAGGGACAGGCATATGACACTGTCATGTATTGATTGTGTTACCCGGTAGGGACAGGCATATGACACTGTCATGTATTGATTGTGTTACCCGGTAGGGACAGGCATATGTCACTGTCATGTATTGATTGTGTTACCCGGTAGGGACAGGCATATGACACTGTCATGTATTGATTGTGTTACCCGGTAGGGACAGGCATATGACACTGTCATGTATTGATTGTGTTACCCGGTAGGGACAGGCATATGACACTGTCATGTATTGATTGTGTTACCCGGTAGGGACAGGCATATGACACTGTCATGTATTGATTGTGTTACCCGGTAGGGACAGGCATATGACACTGTCATGTATTGATTGTGTTACCCGGTAGGGACAGGCATATGACACTGTCATGTATTGATTGTGTTACCCGGTAGGGACAGGCATATGACACTGTCATGTATTGATTGTGTTACCCGGTAGGGACAGGCATATGACACTGTCATGTATTGATTGTGTTACCCGGTAGGGACAGGCATATGACACTGTCATGTATTGATTGTGTTACCCGGTAGGGACAGGCATATGACACTGTCATGTATTGATTGTGTTACCCGGTAGGGACAGGCATATGACACTGTCATGTATTGATTGTGTTACCCGGTAGGGACAGGCATATGACACTGTCATGTATTGATTGTGTTACCCGGTAGGGACAGGCATATAACACTGTCATGTATTGATTGTGTTACCCGGTAGGGACAGGCATATAACACTGTCATGTATTGATTGCATTACCCGGTAGGGACAGGCATATAACACTGTCAGGTATTGATTGCATTACCCGGTAGGGACAGGCATAAAACACTGTCATGTATTGATGGCATTACCCGGTAGGGACAGGCATATTACACTGCCAGGTATTGATTGCATTACCCGGTAGGGACAGGCATATTACACTGCCAGGTATTGATTGCATTACCCGGTAGGGACAGGCATATTACACTGCCAGGTATTAATTGCATTACCCGGTAGGGACAGGCATATTACACTGTCATGTGTTGATTGCGTTACCCGGTAGGGACAGGCATATGACACTGTCATGTATTGATTGCGTTACCCGGTAGGGACAGACATATAACACTGTCATGTAATGATTGTATTACCCGGTAGAGACAGGCATATGACACTGTCATGTATTGATTGTATTACCCGGTAGGGACAGGCATATGACACTGTCATGTATTGATTGTGTTACCCGGTAGGGACAGGCATATAACACTGTCATGTGTTGATTGTGTTACCCGGTAGGGACAGGCATATTACACTGCCAGGTATTGATTTTGTTACCCGGTAGGGACAGGCATATAACACTGCCAGGTATTGATTGTGTTACCCGGTAGAGACAGGCATATAACACTGTCGGGTATTGATTGTGTTACCCGGTAGAGACAGGCATATAACACTGTCATGTATTGATTGTGTTACCCGGTAGAGACAGGCATATAACACTGTCATGTATTGATTGTGTTACCCGGGAGGGACAGGCATATAACACTGTCATGTATTGATTGTGTTACCCGGTAGGGACAGGCATATAACACTGTCATGTATTGATTGTGTTACCCGGGAGGGACAGGCATATAACACTGTCATGTATTGATTGTATTACCCGGTAGGGACAGGCATATAACACTGTCATGTATTGATTGTATTACCCGGTAGGGACAGGCATATAACACTGTCATGTATTGATTGTATTACCCGGTAGGGACAGGCATATAACACTGTCATGTATTGATTGTATTACCCGGTAGAGACAGGCATATAACACTGTCATGTATTGATTGTGTTACCCGGTAGAGACAGGCATATAACACTGTCATGTATTGATTGTGTTACCCGGGAGGGACAGGCATATAACACTGTCATGTATTGATTGTGTTACCCGGTAGGGACAGGCATATAACACTGTCATGTATTGATTGTGTTACCCGGGAGGGACAGGCATATAACACTGTCATGTATTGATTGTATTACCCGGTAGGGACAGGCATATAACACTGTCATGTATTGATTGTATTACCCGGTAGGGACAGGCATATAACACTGTCATGTATTGATTGTATTACCCGGTAGGGACAGGTATATAACACTGTCATGTATTGATTGTATTACCCGGTAGAGACAGGCATATAACACTGTCATGTATTGATTGTATTACCCGGTAGAGACAGGCATATAACACTGTCATGTATTGATTGTATTACCCGGTAGGGACAGGCATATAACACTGTCATGTATTGATTGTATTACCCGGTAGAGACAGGCATATAACACTGTCATGTATTGATTGTGTTACCCGGTAGAGACAGGCATATAACACTGTCATGTATTGATTGTATTACCCGGTAGGGACAGGCATATGACACTGTCATGTATTGATTGTGTTACCCGGTAGGGACAGGCATATAACACTGTCATGTATTGATTGTATTACCCGGTAGGGACAGGCATATGACACTGTCATGTATTGATTGTATTACCCGGTAGGGACAGGCATATGACACTGTCATGTATTGATTGTATAACCCGGTAGGGACAGGCATATGACACTGTCATGTATTGATTGTATTACCCGGTAGGGACAGGCATATGACACTGTCATGTATTGATTGTGTTACCCGGTAGGGGCAGGCATATAACACTGTCATGTATTGATTGTATTACCCGGTAGGGACAGGCATATGACACTGTCTTGTAATGATTGTATTACCCGGTAGGGACAGGCATATGACACTGTCATGTATTGATTGTATTACCCCGTAGGGACAGGCATATGACACTGTCATGTATTGATTGTATTACCCGGTAGGGACAGGCATATGACACTGTCATGTATTGATTGTGTTACCCGGTAGGGACAGGCATATAACACTGTCATGTATTGATTGTATTACCCGGTAGGGGCAGGCATATAACACTGTCATGTATTGATTGTATTACCCGGTAGGGACAGGCATATGACACTGTCATGTAATGATTGTATTACCCGGTAGGGACAGGCATATGACACTGTCATGTATTGATTGTATTACCCGGTAGAGACAGGCATATAACACTGTCATGTATTGATTGTATTACCCGGTAGAGACAGGCATATAACACTGTCATGTATTGATTGTATTACCCGGTAGGGACAGGCATATGACACTGTCATGTATTGATTGTATTACCCGGTAGGGACAGGCATATGACACTGTCATGTATTGATTGTATTACCCGGTAGAGACAGGCATATAACACTGTCATGTATTGATTGTATTACCCGGTAGAGACAGGCATATAACACTGTCATGTAATGATTGTATTACCCGTTGGAGACAGGCATATAGCACTGTCATGTATTGATTGTATTACCCGGTAGAGACAGGCATATGACACTGTCATGTATTGATTGTATTACCCGGTAGGGACAGGCATATGACACTGTCATGTATTGATTGTGTTACCCGGTAGGGACAGGCATATGACACTGTCATGTATTGATTGTATTACCCGGTAGGGACAGGCATATGACACTGTCATGTATTGATTGTATTACCCGTTAGGGACAGGCATATGACACTGTCATGTAATGATTGTATTACCCGGTAGGGACAGGCATATGACACTGTCATGTATTGATTGTATTACCCGGTAGGGACAGGCATATAACACTGTCATGTATTGATTGTATTACCCGGTAGAGACAGGCATATAACACTGTCATGTATTGATTGTATTACCCGGTAGAGACAGGCATATAACACTGTCATGTATTGATTGTATTACCCGGTAGGGACAGGCATATGACACTGTCATGTAATGATTGTATTACCCGGTAGAGACAGGCATATGACACTGTCATGTAATGATTGTATTACCCGGTAGAGACAGGCATATGACACTGTCATGTAATGATTGTATTACCCGGTAGAGACAGGCATATGACACTGTCATGTAATGATTGTATTACCCGGTAGAGACAGGCATATAACACTGTCATGTATTGATTGTATTACCCGGTAGAGACAGGAATATAACACGGTCATGTATTGATTGTATTACCCGGTAGGGACAGGCATATAACACTGTCATGTAATGATTGTATTACCCGGTAGAGACAGGCATATGACACTGTCATGTAATGATTGTTTTACCCGGTAGAGACAGGCATATGACACTGTCATGTAATGATTGTATTACCCGGTAGGGACAGGCATATACCACTGTCATGTATTGATTGTATTACCCGGTAGAGACAGGCATATGACACTGTCATGTAATGATTGTATTACCCGGTAGGGACAGGCATATACCACTGTCATGTATTGATTGTATTACGCGGTAGGGACAGGCATATAACACTGTCATGTATTGATTGTATTACCCGGTAGGGACAGGCATATACCACTGTCATGTATTGATTGTATTACGCGGTAGGGACAGGCATATAACACTGTCATGTATTGATTGTATTACGCGGTAGGGACAGGCATATGACACTGTCATGTATTGATTGTATTACCCCGTAGGGACAGGCATATGACACTGTCATGTATTGATTGTATTACCCGGTAGGGACAGGCATATGACACTGTCATGTATTGATTGTGTTACCCGGTAGGGACAGGCATATAACACTGTCATGTATTGATTGTATTACCCGGTAGGGGCAGGCATATAACACTGTCATGTATTGATTGTATTACCCGGTAGGGACAGGCATATGACACTGTCATGTAATGATTGTATTACCCGGTAGGGACAGGCATATGACACTGTCATGTATTGATTGTATTACCCGGTAGAGACAGGCATATAACACTGTCATGTATTGATTGTATTACCCGGTAGAGACAGGCATATAACACTGTCATGTATTGATTGTATTACCCGGTAGGGACAGGCATATGACACTGTCATGTATTGATTGTATTACCCGGTAGGGACAGGCATATGACACTGTCATGTATTGATTGTATTACCCGGTAGAGACAGGCATATAACACTGTCATGTATTGATTGTATTACCCGGTAGAGACAGGCATATAACACTGTCATGTAATGATTGTATTACCCGTTGGAGACAGGCATATAGCACTGTCATGTATTGATTGTATTACCCGGTAGAGACAGGCATATGACACTGTCATGTATTGATTGTATTACCCGGTAGGGACAGGCATATGACACTGTCATGTATTGATTGTGTTACCCGGTAGGGACAGGCATATGACACTGTCATGTATTGATTGTATTACCCGGTAGGGACAGGCATATGACACTGTCATGTATTGATTGTATTACCCGTTAGGGACAGGCATATGACACTGTCATGTAATGATTGTATTACCCGGTAGGGACAGGCATATGACACTGTCATGTATTGATTGTATTACCCGGTAGGGACAGGCATATAACACTGTCATGTATTGATTGTATTACCCGGTAGAGACAGGCATATAACACTGTCATGTATTGATTGTATTACCCGGTAGAGACAGGCATATAACACTGTCATGTATTGATTGTATTACCCGGTAGGGACAGGCATATGACACTGTCATGTAATGATTGTATTACCCGGTAGAGACAGGCATATGACACTGTCATGTAATGATTGTATTACCCGGTAGAGACAGGCATATGACACTGTCATGTAATGATTGTATTACCCGGTAGAGACAGGCATATGACACTGTCATGTAATGATTGTATTACCCGGTAGAGACAGGCATATAACACTGTCATGTATTGATTGTATTACCCGGTAGAGACAGGAATATAACACGGTCATGTATTGATTGTATTACCCGGTAGGGACAGGCATATAACACTGTCATGTAATGATTGTATTACCCGGTAGAGACAGGCATATGACACTGTCATGTAATGATTGTTTTACCCGGTAGAGACAGGCATATGACACTGTCATGTAATGATTGTATTACCCGGTAGGGACAGGCATATACCACTGTCATGTATTGATTGTATTACCCGGTAGAGACAGGCATATGACACTGTCATGTAATGATTGTATTACCCGGTAGGGACAGGCATATACCACTGTCATGTATTGATTGTATTACGCGGTAGGGACAGGCATATAACACTGTCATGTATTGATTGTATTACCCGGTAGGGACAGGCATATACCACTGTCATGTATTGATTGTATTACGCGGTAGGGACAGGCATATAACACTGTCATGTATTGATTGTATTACGCGGTAGGGACAGGCATATAACACTGTCATGTATTGATTGTATTACCCGGTAGGGACAGGCATATAACACTGTCAGGTATTGATTGTATTACCCGGTAGAGACAGGCATATAACACTGTCATGTATTGATTGTATTACCCGGTAGGGACAGGCATATAACACTGTCATGTAATGATTGTATTACCCGGTAGAGACAGGCATATGACACTGTCATGTAATGATTGTATTACCCGGTAGAGACAGGCATATGACACTGTCATGTAATGATTGTATTACCCGGTAGGGACAGGCATATACCACTGTCATGTATTGATTGTATTACCCGGTAGAGACAGGCATATGACACTGTCATGTATTGATTGTATTACCCGGTAGGGACAGGCATATACCACTGTCATGTATTGATTGTATTACGCGGTAGGGACAGGCATATAACACTGTCATGTATTGATTGTATTACCCGGTAGGGACAGGCATATACCACTGTCATGTATTGATTGTATTACGCGGTAGGGACAGGCATATAACACTGTCATGTATTGATTGTATTACCCGGTAGGGACAGACATATAACACTGTCATGTAATGATTGTATTACGCGGTAGGGACAGGCATATAACACTGTCATGTATTGATTGTATTACGCGGTAGGGACAGGCATATAACACTGTCATGTATTGATTGTATTACGCGGTAGGGACAGGCATATAACACTGTCATGTATTGATTGTATTACGCGGTAGGGACAGGCATATAACACTGTCATGTATTGATTGTATTACGCGGTAGGGACAGGCATATAACACTGTCATGTATTGATTGTATTACCCGGTAGGGACAGGCATATAACACTGTCATGTATTGATTGTATTACCCGGTAGGGACAGGCATATAACACTGTCATGTATTGATTGTATTACGCGGTAGGGACAGGCATATAACACTGTCATGTATTGATTGTATTACGCGGTAGGGACAGGCATATAACACTGTCATGTATTGATTGTATTACGCGGTAGGGACAGGCATATAACACTGTCATGTATTGATTGTATTACCCGGTAGGGACAGGCATATAACACTGTCATGTATTGATTGTATTACCCGGTAGAGACAGGCATATAACACTGTCATGTATTGATTGTATTACCCGGTAGGGACAGGCATATAACACTGTCATGTATTGATTGTGTTACCCGGTAGGGACAGGCATATAACACTGTCAAGTATTGATTGTATTACCCGGTAGGGACAGGCATATAACACTGTCATGTATTGATTGTGTTACCCGGTAGGGACAGACATATACCACTGTCATGTATTGATTGTATTACCCGGTAGGGACAGGCATATAACACTGTCATGTATTGATTGTATTACCCGGTAGGGACAGACATATAACACTGTCATGTAATGATTGTATTACCCGGTAGGGACAGACATATAACACTGTCATGTATTGATTGTATTACCCGTTAGGGACAGGCATATAACACTGTCATGTAATGATTGTATTACCCGGTAGGGACAGACATATAACACTGTCATGTAATGATTGTATTACCCGGTAGGGACAGACATATAACACTGTCATGTATTGATTGTATTACCCGTTAGGGACAGGCATATAACACTGTCATGTAATGATTGTATTACCCGGTAGGGACAGACATATAACACTGTCATGTAATGATTGTATTACCCGGTAGGGACAGACATATAACACTGTCATGTATTGATTGTATTACCCGGTAGGGACAGGCATATAACACTGTCATGTAATGATTGTATTACCCGGTAGGGACAGACATATAACACTGTCATGTAATGATTGTATTACCCGGTAGGGACAGACATATAACACTGTCATGTATTGATTGTATTACCCGGTAGGGACAGACATATAACACTGTCATGTAATGATTGTATTACCCGGTAGGGACAGACATATAACACTGTCATGTATTGATTGTATTACCCGGTAGGGACAGGCATATAACACTGTCATGTAATGATTGTATTACCCGGTAGGGACAGACATATAGCACTGTCATGTATTGATTGTATTACCCGGTAGGGACAGGCATATAACACTGTCATGTAATGATTGTATTACCCGGTAGGGACAGGCATATAACACTGTCATGTAATGATTGTATTACCCGGTAGGGACAGGCATATAACACTGTCATGTATTGATTGTATTACCCGGTAGGGACAGACATATAGCACTGTCATGTATTGATTGTATTACCCGGTAGGGACAGGCATATAACACTGTCATGTAATGATTGTATTACCCGGTAGGGACAGGCATATAACACTGTCATGTAATGATTGTATTACCCGGTAGGGACAGGCATATAACACTGTCATGTAATGATTGTATTACCCGGTAGGGACAGGTATATTACACCGCCAGGTATTGATTGTATTACCCGGTAGGGACAGGCATATAACACTGTCATGTATTGATTGTATTACCCGGTAGAGACAGACATATAACACTGTCATGTAATGATTGTATTACCCGGTAGAGACAGACATATAACACTGTCATGTATTGATTGTATTACCCGGTAGGGACAGACATATAACACTGTCATGTATTGATTGTATTACCCGGTAGGGACAGGCATATAACACTGTCATGTAATGATTGTATTACCCGGTAGGGACAGACATATAGCACTGTCATGTATTGATTGTATTACCCGGTAGGGACAGGCATATAACACTGTCATGTAATGATTGTATTACCCGGTAGGGACAGGCATATAACACTGTCATGTAATGATTGTATTACCCGGTAGGGACAGGCATATAACACTGTCATGTATTGATTGTATTACCCGGTAGAGACAGACATATAACACTGTCATGTAATGATTGTATTACCCGGTAGAGACAGACATATAACACTGTCATGTATTGATTGTATTACCCGGTAGGGACAGACATATAACACTGTCATGTATTGATTGTATTACCCGGTAGGGACAGGCATATAACACTGTCATGTATTGATTGTATTACCCGGTAGGGACAGGCATATAACACTGTCATGTAATGATTGTAATACCCGGTAGGGACAGGCATATAACACTGTCATGTATTGATTGTATTACCCGGTAGGGACAGACATATAACACTGTCATGTATTGATTGTATTACCCGGTAGGGACAGACATATAACACTGTCATGTAATGATTGTATTACCCGGTAGGGACAGGCATATAACACTGTCATGTATTGATTGTATTACCCGGTAGGGACAGACATATTACACTGTCATGTATTGATTGTATTACCCGGTAGGGACCAGAATGTAATTTTAAGGACATGTTTCAAGATTTTGAGTGTGGTTTTTTCCCGGCATATATTTGTTTTAGGGAGGTCTTTACGGATTGCCTTATTCCTCATTAAGATGTTGCGTTTTGCTGAAAATTTAGTACACTTACTTTGCAATCAAAAAGAGGTTAACATTTTGCCGAAATATACAAAATGATTGCATGACACAGTATCAAAAAAATGTATTTTTTTGCGTGTTTCGAGCAAGTGATACAATACACGGAATCTCAAACTTGTTGTTTAGATGAGGGCGACCTGTTGAAAAGACTGGCCGGATACGAGGTATACTTGTCTAATACATCAGACTGGAGATCAGGAACCAGGTGTCACAAGGACACCACATCTGACTTGGCCTCTATGTCTCATACGCAGGAACTTACAATCTGTTCAGGTGTGGCCCGGTATCTCACCATCTACAACGACCGTCGGGTTAAAGCTCACACCTGGTACTCGGATACTGCTATACTGGAACTGTGTGAGGTACAGGTTAATGGTGAGTTTACACATGTATATCACAGTGTATACGGTTTCCCACTATTGGGTAATACATCGGGGCTATTTCACTTGTTATTCATTCTATTTTGAAGTCGAGTAAGATCAATTTGTGACGTCATCTTCTACAGTTACATGTTCATGTAATCCGGTTAGAAACTGGAATAATGAATTATAATGATACAAATGTACTAGGGAAATTTTCCAAAACTCGTCATAGCTCATAGTCTCGCTAAGATTCTACATATACATCTAGTTATTTAAGTTTTACCTTGTGCATTCGGTTAACCCTCTGTCTTTATACGATTTGAAAATTAAATAACGTGAATTACCAGGTAGATAAACACAATAATTAACGTTCCTTGTTTTGGAATCCATTTTAAATGGATTAAAATGCATGGCGATTTCCCTTAAATTTCTTTTGAGAAACTTCATCATGTAAAATATTGTATGAATCTACTCGAAGGAATAGGGGCATCGGTCAAATATGATGTTGTGATTGCATATCCCCTCGGTCAGATTGTAACAGAATTTCACTTTTGTAAATAATTTATCTTTGGTGTTGAAAATCAAGTTAACTTATACCTTCATAAATTCTTGATTATTCTAAAACGTGCCATTAAAGTTTTGGCTTAAGCTAAACGTACTATCGTAGTTAAGGCATTAGCTATTACTGTACATGTATTTTTTTCTTTCTTGTTTCTATACCAATCTCTATGAAATACTCAATGCATTCTATCCTAAATTAACTATTGTACTAGATTGGTATTTTGAAAATTATTTTCTTTTTATTTCCCTTACATTAATTTTTTAGCTTATTCAATAAAAGTAGAAAAAATATATTTTCGATTTTGTTTTTAAATTCTATTTACCATACTTATAAGATAATATACCTGTTTTTCCTAATGTTTTAAAAAAAACTTTTCAATTTCCCTTTGATGTATTAAGTCTACGCATTTAAACATATATCTGTATATGTACAAACAGACAGACAGAAGAAAACTCCCATAAAGTAGTTTTCAGAGTAAACGCATCAATTCCCCTCATCTATCACTTTGACTTCAAAACTTGATCCGTATTAGATATCCGTAGAGTTAAATATGATTTAACCAAAACAGCAAATATCATTCTTCTCAGATCTCATGAAATCCATCATTTCTACTGTAAAATGAGTCAAGATACAGAATATCTTTCATGATGGCTACCATGAAACTTGCTAATAGTCTTCATAATATCATAATTTGCTTATATATACATGTGCCGTACGTTTGATCGTCAGGTTAGATTTTAATTTGCTTCAAAAAAAATAGGCCATACCTCCACTACATAACATTATGTGTATGTATGGAATAAAAGCTTCCTTCATGGATATTTAAAGGTCACTTTTATAAATAAATTATTTTAAAAAAAATCAAGGCTCCCCTAGATACACATACATGTAACACTAACAAGACGATGTTGACCACTACCTACAATGTCAGTGTCACTGGCTTTGTCCTTGTTACTTGGCGTTTAGTGTTGGTTCACATATTTCTGATAGTCAAAATGGCATAACTATGTGTCATTAATTAGACTTATGCTTAAAAGTTAAATCAAATCACTCCGAAATTGTTCATTAACGGAGATCATAATGACGGAATCGATAGGTTTAACAATTTAATTAAGGCGAGTTTTATCAACCGTGACAATTCCAAAGTGTTTGAAACTAGTATTACTGTTTGTTCAGCCATCATCTTATCTATGCGATCAATGTTATCGTTACGTTGTTATCAAAGGGATTTCCCCCTGCAAACTGCCAATAAATAAGCCAATAACCTGTTTAACATTAATTGTTTTTTTGTATAAAAAGTAATAATTTTTATTAAAAAAAAAAAAGAGTGATTTCAAAAACGTTGATAAAATATTAAATCTATAACCCTTTTTTTTTTGTTTTTCTTTATATAAATAAAATTTGTGAACCTATCTCCTTAAAATTTCCGAAATTCTTTACAACATGTACGCATAGAAACTTTATAATTTAATTGTCGAAATGCATTACTAAGTGCTTCATTTTTGTTTCAGGATGTCCATATGGAAAGTACGGAAATGGAGATTGCAATAAAATCTGCACGAACTGTCTCGATGGCATATGTGATACAACTACCGGCTGTAGTACGTATTCTCATATATGATCAATTTGACATGAATGGCTACCTATGAAAAATAAAAGGAGCAACAAGTAGTAAGAATTATTTGTTACGTGTACGCGGTCTTATTGCAAGGCGTGTCTCCTTCAAAACATATATATTGCTTGTGAGTATTACTAACTTAACAAGTAACTGTTCTCGTACAATGTGTTTTTAAAAAAGTGACACACCACAATCTTATCATGACCTTAGGAATATTAAGTACACTCTACATATAGTATGGCGTTTTGTCGGCGTGTTAGGATATAATTATAGACAATCAGGGGAAGTAACTGTAACTGCCTCAGCAAGACCCAAAATAGCACAGCATGGTTTAATGCTACGGAAACGTGCACTTGTTCGAGCTAAACATTAATGGTGGTTTTGTTTAAAGTTTCACTAACATATGAATTTATTAATGAACAGGCAAACGCAGGCATGCACCACCTATTTAACAATGATTTGATTTGTTAAGAGTTTCCTAATAATGTAAAAGAACTAATGAAATAAAGAAATAAAAAGCGCTAATTAAGCGCATTAAGATGTGTTCCTTGGATGTTTTTATCAGTTATAAAAACGCAACTCTCGGGCCCGGAGACGCCCGAGCGAAACTCTTAAATGGTTATACACCCGTACGTAAAACAGAGTTGTTTCCCCTTGTTGCCACCATTTGTCTTTGATTTGTTTCGTCTGGAAGTAGCCCTGTAGTGGCGAAACTGGAAACACGTCACACAGTTATATTACGCCACACAATAATGTTACGTACGTCACACTTGGCTTTTATCGGTTATTTCCGGAATGTTGAAACTAAACGGAATATCTTTCAGCTGAAGTATGTTGCATTAATCTCTGTCGTTTCTTAATTTATTGGTTTATTTCCGACTTGCAGACTTAATATAATCGACATTTCATCTGTTTCTAAACCAGTTCATGAATTAGTCTCTGTATTTATCGGATATTTACTAAAGATACGCTCTTTTGAGGCGTTGCTACTGATATCTTTAGTTTATTTCATTTTTTCCGGCTTACTGTATATATAACTAAATTGAAATGTGTGTTTGTGTTACATATACGTCATCGTTAATTACAAAGGAGAACTTGAATCATAGACACCAATGTATATAATTTTGTAAACCAGATGGAAATACTTGAAAACTGTGATATATGGACTTAATCAGAGTCCTAAGCAGAAATAAACTTAATTTACTAATCATTTGTAATGTCAACTAATTCTCCTTTAAATTTCAGACAATTGCATTTCTGGGTATCATAAAAGTGATGGAGTTTGCGTTCCGTGTCCAGCTAATTGTGCTGGCAATACATGTAACATACTTTCTGGAGCTTGTTTAGGTAAGACATAGTGATACGGCGTTGTGTACATTGTGTAATTTTAACTTGTGAAGGTGAAGTCTGCACTCCCTGAAAACAGAGATTATACTTGATTCATTACACACATGAATTACAAATAATTTGAATCATTATGCGCTTATTTTCTGTCGTCCATGATATCTGTCCTTCAGCTCATTTAGGATTGCTGTGTTTTGCAAAAAAAATTACCAGCAGACTGTTGCATTCCCATGGGAACAAACTTTGCCCCACTCTTTACTGACTTGTGTTTGTTTCCATACGAGGCTGAATTTGTAGAAGAGCTAATGACGGCGGGTAACAAAAACCTTGCAAAGTCTTTTATTTTCATTTGGTTTTGATTTTATTGATTGTTTATGCCCTATTAACAGCTAGGGTCATTAAGGAAGGTCTCCTGATGTTATGCGATGTGGATGCATGTGTTGAGTGCATGTGTATTTGAGGGGCCCGGTATGTTCATGTAAGTCTTTATACGACAGTCCAGATCTTGCCGATTTAAAGTGCTACCACACTGAAGGGTACTATCGAAGGCCCCAAACAAAACACCCCATCCGGTCACATAGTGACATAAGGCGAACATTTCGTTCAACTCCTATAATGCTGAGCGTCAAACAGGGGGTAGTAACAAATATCGCCAAAGACTCGCCCTGAGGACAGAAAATATAGCCTTCCTCACAGGGGCGAACGCTGAACTAAAAACCAAAAGTGAGGAGTTTCAAGGGAGACATTAGGAAGGAGAACGTTATTTAGAAAGAACGAACAGATAAGACCCCAAATTTAGTCACCTCTTACGACCATGCAATGTGGGCAGCAGGTCCAAATCTTGCGCCCTACCTGCAGGGCAGCTTTTAATTCCACTTTCACTTTCCGATATATCAACGATGTGTTGTCTATAAACAACAAGAAGTTTGATGACCGTATCGATCTTATACATGTATACATATGTACCCTTCTGAACGTAATATAAAAATAACCACTTCCGAATCAGGTGCTTACATCGATCTTTACTTAAACTATGACTAATATAAACAGCTTACTACTAAGCTATATGATAAATGTTACGAACTCATTTTTTACTTGATACTAAGATCCCTATGGTGTTTACATGTTGCAGTTGATTCGTTATTCTACGTTTGCTCTTAATATCGAGATTTTCGTGATATATATCGACTACTGGCAAATAATCTTACAACACAGGGATTCGAGAGACGCAAATTGATCAGAATTATGGGCATGTTTTATGGTCGCCATCTTTGTCTCATTGAGAAATGTTTTGAATCTTTGTGTGATATGAAGATGGACGTTTTTGAGTAAGTTCATTAGCATGCTTAATAGAGAACGACGACTCGATCCTCATTTGAGGACTTGATGTTTACTTAGATGTGACCAAGATTTACATAGCGGATGTCGTCGATGAAGCAGAAGGCGCTTACTTTTCCGAAACACATGGTCTTATTTTCTTGTACTTTTACAAGTGTTTCCATGTATCCATGTAGATATTTCCTTTTTTCATATTATGCTCTTGGTTTAATCGATTTTGATTTCGGATTATGGTTTTGTTGAGGAATCGGTGTTTCTTATTTCATTTTTATTTCTTTTTTCAATTTTTTTTTTCAAAAAGAAAAAGGATGAAATTTCTCTGAAATAGTTATCTCCGATAGTAACAATGAGTATATACACAATATAATATAAGTTGAAGTATATTCATTTGATTTACTTTTATTATTGTTGTAAATGTAATTCATTTAATTTATATTTGTTCAAAGAAAGGTAAACCCTTCATTCGTGACAGGTATCCTTCCACCTTTGGGATACCGACCATACATTTTTATATCATTTGTTTATCTTTGCTATAGCAGTAGGTTCCGGATAGATATATTGCAATGCTGATTCCAAGAATTGTGGTATGAATGACATACAATTGATGTATTCATTATATGATGTTCATAGCAACAAGTATAATTCAGCATCTTTTTAATTTCACTCAATGTTTTCACGAAAAATAGTGATCTTAAAGATGCTTAAGCTCCTTTAAGTTTTAGCAAAAACAAGACAACTTTATCTTTTAATTCATATTTCGTTTACAGGCGGTGTTTTAATAAGCTAACTTAGTTTCGACTGGTTTAATGAACTGTATACTGGCAAATATTCGCCGCTGGTAATTTTCGTCCTTAAGCAACACAAACATATTCGCCCCGTGTTAATTTTCGTCTGTAAAGCATGGTTATATTTCGTTCTTTTTTAAATCGCGATCGGACAGTGTGTTGTTTTAGAACATGGATGGAATTTAAAAGTGATGCATTAATTATATTTACCGATATTCTATGTTTCACATCAACATTTTAATAGTTCATTCGAAATCACGTGCATGAATTGATTTATTATTTTTTATTTTAAATAGGCATAGTTCGAACAAATAAAATAATGTAAACATATAACGATACTAAGATTGTGATTATATGATTGATACAAGCCCTTCGCAGACTTTCAATAATACCGTGACTGAGATAACTTGTATTTCTTGTGAATGTAATTATGCACATGTACAGTTAGTTGAATGTTTTGTATCTGACGTCACTCACATTACTTTGTATTTTTCACCCTCATCTTATATTCGCCCTATGTCCTATGGGCGAAAATTAAGCGGAACATTTGCCGGTATAGAGTATTCCATTAATGTGGGATAAAGTCGAGGAAATTTTTTATATAACTCTTAATTGAGTGACAAACAAAAATGCAAGATGAAGAGCGTTTCTTTTTTTTATTCTGTGAGTGGTAGACAGATTCCATATCAATGAGGTTATTGGTTAAACAAATTTTATTCAACGTAAAATAGTAACAAATCCATTTATATGTGTCTACGATTCTTGGACAAAAAACGTGGATGCCGCATTGTTTTAGTGATCCATATATTGTAATGAAAAGAAAACAAACTTTAGTGGAAGACAAACTTAGAAACTATAAATGTTTATTTCATTCACATATTCGAAGTCCTTAATGCTGATTAATGAAGTTTTTTAGTGGAAATATATTTTTTAGTACAGATAAGCTAATACTGTATTTGTTACATGCACACGTTTGGTTTGATTTTGATTGCACATCTTTTACAATTATACATTAACATCGATAAAGGTAACAAGAATTGTACTGTAATTTTACAGGGGGCTGCAACACGGGATTTTCGGGAATATACTGTAGATGTCCGGCCAACTGTAATGATGCTAGCTGTTCAAATGGCCAGTGTACAGGTAAATGACTGATGTCCCTGATGACTTTTTGGAATATTTGTTTTCAAATCACGATCATTCAATACATGCTCTAATAAATTGCTCTTGTGTACTAAATATAATTCCATTTTGCAGCAACATTATCTTCAACTTAAGTTTTAAGCTTGCAGTTAACGTATTTGATATTACAACTGAAGGATCACACAATTATTCGATGTTCCACATATTCACCAACACTGGGTGGAAACAATATGTGTGTAGTCGGCGCATACTCAGGGGATTATATAAAACCTAAGGTTCCATGGACAACCGATGTACGATAGCAATTGTATTTCAGAAAATTTAAAAAGGAATTGCATATTAACATATAAAACATAATTTCATAGGTAGCAGATTACAGAACATTAACTGGAAAACAAGGCCCAAGGCCGAGAAACATAAACACAGGATGTGCAATTCACACATAAAGTTTATAGATGTATATATTTTTGCAAACAGCATTATATTTCAAACCAATAGAAAGTGTATAAACTTAAATTGTGTACATTGTATGTATGTCTATGTCACTTGTGTGGTTACAGTTGTGGGATTGCACAACGTTACACGATGGACGAACAGTGTATGCACGATGTGAGAAAGATGCGATCCTTGTCGATTATTTCTAACATTGTGTGATGACAATCGTGGTTGATGTAAAATGAGAAATGACTTAACAATATATATATACTGTTTCGCGCTGGTTTAACTACATACATTAGCTGATATTTCTATCTATATATTTCTTAAAATTAGAAATAGTAATTTTGTAGTTTTTGAAACAAACCAAACAGACACATGCAAACAATCACATATTTACAAGTCCTCATTCAGGTAAATATTACCAGTTTTGACCACGTTATACCTGTACCTTGACCATATATGTAGATGTCACTTGCCATGGGCACTTACAACACTCGCCTAGATGTGAAAACAAAGGTACAGTGGTAGGGAGGGGACGGGGTGTTCAAATAACTAATTATAAGATTCCAGTTTGTTTTCATAACAGTCGCTCGGTAATGGCTGTCGAAGCGGATCGCCGGACACGGGACAGGAAACACTCTGACAAGTTATTTACCTGTTCTGTTACCTTGGAGCTGAACCCGCACTTGACTGTCTCCTAGCCATTTTAATACTGTTTAATGTATATTGTACAATTTACATAATCCCAATAAATATGATGCAAATTTATATAGTTTTTCGACAAGAGGGTTCCATATCTTTTTTGTTCCGTAATATGTATCGACCAATTGTATTAAATCGTGCGTGTATGCGATGAAAATCGCACATGTCAACGCACGATCTTTTGATCGCCTAGTTGTGCGCACCATGGGCGCACGATGAATGCACGATGCAAGCACGCATTTTTTGGTGCGTTGTGCGTTACCACAACTGTACCACATCAAAAAATACTAAAACAAAACATAAAAACTGAACCAAAATATTGCACCCGCCAATAGAATGTTTTTCTTACGTTCTATCTAAAACTCAAGATTACATACTTGGTTACAGAATTATCTGTGTCCCAGCATAGGTCGTTTTAGATTTTTCGCCATTTTCCCACATGCGCTGTTGTCGAAATTTAACTTTCTGTAAAGCTAGCTTTTCAGGAAAGCATATTGGTTGTTTATCAGTTAATTCATTTTTGTTGATTATTATAGAAATTTTCTGAATTCAACATCCTAAATTGGACCATATTGAATTGTTGAAACATTTGCAAGGTCGATAAAGTCCGTCCTTGTTTATCAGTATGCAGTAAAAAGTCCACTTCATTTTACATGTGCATAATGCTATGCTGATATATACGGGTACAAAAATAACTTTGTAATTTGATATATATTTTGTAAATTTTATTCTACAGTCAATTTTGAGAGTGTCATTTTTCATCGTCTATATTTTTTTTCTAATTTGCGGTAATATGTATATATCACCATTTATGTTTTACGGGAGAAGACAAATTATAAGTTGTTTAACTTGTGTCTGATCCCATTTTTATATTTGCAAATAAAATATGTTTAAATCATGTGTAGGCACCCGTTTCGGGAAGGTAAACATTTTAATCTCAAACCAATTTTTTTTCTTCTCTTTTTACAAATGTGAAGTTCACAAAGTCCACTTTATCATGCTTAAGCCAATTTTACGGCTTATTTGTTTTATATTTTGATACGCATGCTATTATAAGGGTTATTTATTGTACAAAAATATCACCCATGACCACAAAATCCTACTTGAACGTGAACAATAACACATATTTAAACACAAATTAGGCCTGTTGCTTTAGTTTGATACGATCTAAAATAGTATGCACATGTAGCTGCACTAGTCTAGGGTCCTCAATTAAATTGCCGGGTCAAAATCAAGTCCAAATTTTATATTTTCATTGGTGAATATTTTGGAATGACATTATTAAGCTGTCAAATCACATTTGGTCGGTCGGGTGGTGCAGTTTGGATAGCCTACATGTCTTTCACCAAGGCGGCCGGGGTTCGATTCCCCGACTGGACGTGGAAATGTGTTGGGGTCTCCTGCCGACCACGTGGGTTTTCTCCAACAATAAGACCCCTCGCGCGCTAATATCCGGGCCAACAAGAAAGATTAATATAAGCCGGATAACTTGTTTTATAATTGTTGGAAACAAAATAAAGTTTATGTCTATATATCATACAATTATGTATTTATAGCCACATTGGACAAGACCACTGGTGTCATCAATTTACATATATTTGGATATTTTCAGAGTACCTTATAGTCGATCTATTTAGGTCGTGTGAGCCAAAGTCGCAAGTGACCTATTCTAATCACCTTTTGTCCGTCGTCGTCAATCGTCTGTCGTTCGTCGTCGTCGTCGTGCGTCGTCCGTCCGTAAACAAATTACATTTTCGACTATTTGCTGAAAAAAACCCAGAACCAATTTGAACGATTTTGGCAGGAAACTTCCCTAGCCAATGATATACCAAGTGTGAATTATATGGTCCTAACCCCCTAGGGGCCGAAAGGGTTCAAATAAGTCAAAATTTCCCAAAATGTTCTTCTCCAGACACAGGTATGCTGGAATCAAATATTATTCATCAAAAAAGGTCGTAAGGTGCTTTATCAAATTTTAGAATTTCAGGCCCCAAGACTTCAGGTTACCCCCTGGGGAGGGTGACTTAAGTATTATATACTAGAAACATGACACTTTTGTAAATATTTTATTCATTTTCAGTTGGAGATAATTGAAACGTTGTCGGAATAATAACCAGGAGATGATGGTTTGACGTTGGAATGATTTTGACTCTGGCCCACCCCCGGGGCAGTAGGGAGGGACTCAATAGGGCAAATTTGGCTAAAATTTCATCAATCTTCTTCTCCAGACCCAGATATGCTGGAATCAAATACATTTCACCAATTGAAAGGTTTTAAGGTGTTTTATTAAAATTGTGAATTATAGGCCCCAAGACTTAAGGTTTTCCCCTGTGGAGATGGTGAAGTTAAGAATATTTTAGATTTGAAAAAGATGATTTTGATGATTTTAATATTTTTTGTGTTCATTTCAAGTTGAATATAATTCAAACATGATTGTAATTACAACCATGAGATGACAGTTTGAAACTGGAAGAATTTTGACTCCTATGAGGCCTACCCAGATATTGTAAAGCAAATTTGGTCAATAAATAGGACGTCAAGGTCACTTGGTCAAAGGTCAAGTTCAAATTTTATATCTTTTCAGTTATTTACAATTTGTAATCATGGCATTATGAAGTAACGTTGGTTGAAATTATACAAGGAGCTAGCTCAACAAAAAGCCAAGGTCAAAAGTAAAGGTCGAATTTCATATCTTTCCACTGATGAACATTTTGTTATGACATAATGAAGCAAAATTGGTTGGAATTAAACAAGGATCTAGCTGACCGAAATGCCAAGATTGCCGGGTCAAAATCAAGTCCAAATTTTATATTTTCATTGGTGAATATTTTGGAATGACATTATTAAGCAAAGCTTTTTGGATTAAACAAGGATTTAACTGACCAGAAGTCAAAGTCACCAGCTCAAATATCAAGGTTAAATCTTACAGCTCTTTACTGATGACCATTTTGTTATGAAATTGTGAAGATATTTGACCAGAATTAAAAGAAATTGTCAGCTGACCAATAGTCTAGGTCACAGTTTCAAAGAAGTCAAGGTCAGTGGTTCAAAGTTCAAGAGAACTTTTTGTAATTTTGTTTTGAGAAATCAATTAACAAAAATCAAAGTCACTGAGTTTGAGCGTTGGGTTCAAAGCTCAAGGATCGACGTTTTGGGAGATATATAGACGTATAGACAGGGCCCTTTTTACCTGTCAATTTTTTGAGCCCAAACTTTGTTAAAGTCAATGATATTTTCAGTATAAGGACACAATGACAAAAAAAAATATTGGTAGTGTATACTAGTACATTAAATCCAAGTGACCGTTAAGAACCATGAGCCTCTTGTTATTTAATAGATTACCAGAATGCGAAATACCTGCTACATAGTTACGTTACTGTATGTAACATATCAATGCATATGAATATATGACAACCTTTACTACTATTTACCTTTTTTTGTTAACCAGCAAATAATAATCGTCAACATTAGTGCAATTCCTTACGCTACAATGATGACGTCACAATACTCGAATGTATGGTATTTAAAAAAACATACATTGGACACATAAGCTTTATTAAGTCTCAGTGCAATGATGATGTAAATATTTGATATCGAGACGAAAATAATAAATCTAGATCTGTACTGTATTTGTATGCAATATAACAAGATACAATATTTTCAGACTGTAACGATGGACACTACGGATCAGCCTGCACACCATGTCCTAGTGGCTGTAACACTACCACGTGTAACAAAATGTCTGGGCATTGTTCTGGTAAGTAGAACATAGACCTTTTAATATATTCAAAAGTTACCGATGGATACTACGGTGACAAGCCTGGCCTGTACACCGTGGCCTGTGGGTTGTAATATTAACAAACTGTTCTCGTAAGTAATACTCATAACCAATGAGAAATCAAATTCCAAAAAGTAATAAAATATACCAAAAGTAACAGAGATTGTAAAGCTAATTTTAAGTTAACATCGATCAGATAGTGTTCAGTTTCTTTGGTTTTAAGGTAGCCGACTTAAAGTTCTTGTCACAACATGACGACTTTATTTAAAAGTATTGACATGCAATTAGTATAATATAACATTGATAACGACAGCATTCGCTTTCCATAACCTCGAGTTAAGTAGATAGATTACAATCATTTGTTGGTTAGAAAGTAATCAAAGAATACCGAAGCGTGAACAAAACCATAATTTGAACCCAAAATCGATTTAACTGTGAGCAATTATGAACAACGGGAATATTAACATGGAAACCCACGAAAACAAATACAAGAGAATAAGACCAGTTGTTACAGTCCTAAAACACATATTGATATTGATGACAAAGTAAATGAAGCCCGGTAGCAATATGTTTTAGGACTTTGGCAACATTTGAATGTTCATTACTTTTTTTTCATCCATCTTAGAATAATTGTGCTTTAATTAATTTGAAACAATATTTGAATAGCAAATCAAGTATATACAACAAAGGAATAGGGGACGTTATAATAGACATTGATGACGTTACATTAGCGAATATTCTTACAGTGTTGTAAAAAAACTTGCCTTAACAATGCAATACAATGAAAGAATGCAGAGTAAATGTAAATAAAAGGTAGTAAAATGGACTACATTGCAATGTGTTGTTTTGTTCATGTTCTTGTTTACACAATGTGTTCTTGATACAGATGTAGTTTGATCCTTATTTATACAAATTGGACACATGCTGACATATACAATTATTTTGTTTTCATCAACAATGTTATGTTACAATTGTAGCTGTACTTTTCTCTTATCTGAAAGCTCGAACTGTAAATAGTATGACTTAAGTGAGAACATGTTACTTAAAAAGTGTCTTATAGGAGATTTAACATCATGCAAAACATTATTTTTAAGGATATGTTCATGTGGCCTGTTATAGCAAACTGTTTTTTACTATACCGTATAAATTAAATTCTACCTGAAAAAGCTGATGTTTTGGAACCATTAATGTATTCGCCACCGATAGATATTTCTATTTAAACAAATGACCTCGACAAGTATATATATAGTTAAAGATATGAGATTATAAAGTAATAGCATCAATCTAACAGGAGACGTACATGTCAGATCTGACAAAAAAAACCAAAAAACAATATTGCCTAATTGGCGTATCAGAAATAAGCTTTCTATAAAACTTCAAAATAAAAATAATAGTTTAAACTTATTTGAGGATTATCTATGTACATCAAATTTTCATTTCAAAAGAAAAACAGTAAAAGCAAAATATAACAATTATTGGGTTTGTTTTTTTTTCGTTAAAAGTTCCATGAAGAGCTATAGCTATTGAAGGACTACCTAGGTTTAAACGGTAGAGGAAAGCCGGAGTTCTTGGAGAAACGGACAGTGCCTTCCTATTGCCCCACCAAGGCCTCGAACTAGAGACCAATTGTTTGATCGCTAGTAGTAGTTGAATGTCAAACACCTTAGAAATTGTCCACCTCGGCCCTTATTTATAATGTCGCACAGTAAATATTGACTTTGATGGTATAGGTTCGCCGGTTAGAGTAATCATGAACTTTATTAAGATAAAAGAGTACGAATTTAGGTTCAAATTTTGCCGGAGTTGGCTTTGTTAACTGGAAGCTTATCAGTCTGAAGAACTTTTATATTTTAACTGTTATGTGAGTTTTGTATGTCCCGAGTATACCCAATAAACCCTTATAGAACAGGATTCAAATTCTTATATTTCAATTCAGGCTGATTTGGATATTTTGGGGTAACCTCTAAAATAGTGGATATATACGCGGAAGTCTTTGCGGTGGAAGGTGCCAAGACATGTAACGTCACCCGTCACTCTATGACATCCTCTAAATGAGATTCATAGCTGTTTTTTTTGTATCGATGACAACTATAAAACGGTACAACACACACACGGTTAGTCTATCTGAAAATTTAAACAAAATGCAGATTGTAAGCCGTTTTGAAAAAGGGACTCCTATACTATTTAACTGATGTATTTATACGCCAACTGGAAAGTTCATCAGTAAAAAACCCTTCAAACACTTTGGTTCATGTTGGTACACATGTGTATTGATTCCAAATTTACAAGAAACGTAAATATTATATTTATATATTATATTAACATACTGATTCTAATAAGATTCCTTAGTCCCTGAAAATGTTTATTGATATAAGCATCAATAAGCCAAAAGCTTGATCACCAAGCCAAAACAAACATACAGAAGAACTGAAACATTTCAGAAAAATATGTTTGTTTTAGTTGTCATCTACGATTTATAACATAGTTTTATATGTTTGTCTATTATGTTACCTATGATCCCAGAACTTGTTTATAAAAAAGAAGCGCTTTCCATCAAATCTCAATGTATCAGTAAAATGAAAAAAAAATTATGTAGGGGAATAATCAGAAAACCAAAGCGTCAACCAAATTATAATCCGAACTCAAATTCGAGTTTAGCATATAGATTAACATATAGACGATTGAAAAAGTACAGTGGAATAAGACTAGGTGTTTAAGAAAAGTTTTCTGCTTTATCGAGGACACCCACTAAGAGTAACAATGGCAAAATAGCGATATGGAAAACGATAATTGCAGCAAGTATTGAAAACAAAGTGTATGATTACTACATATATAGGGAATTTTGAGTGACGAAGCAGTTGCGCTGTATTGCCCGAATGACATGTATAATTATATCAATATTCTACCTCATCGATACAGTTTTGCGTAAACATATGCACATACATGGATAGGCACATGCGTAATAAGCTATTGCCAGACTGACTGCTCACGGTGATAAATGAATAACGGAGGGGCGATAAAATTCTAGCGGACCCTTTGTTCATTCATTCGGTACATTGTATCAGAAGGGAAATTATGAAAAAGGGAAAGACTTATTCTCTCTGTATCGACTTAATGAAGTAAAAACTTTCCATAGTCTTCTTAATGAATTGTTTCGTCTCTTTTTAAGAATGTGAAGCTGGATTTTACGGTAATTTCTGTAACCAGTCTTGCCCCACTCACTGTAAGAACAAAGTTTGTGACAATGTCAGCGGTCAATGTCTTGGTAAGTCTGATTTCTTTTTCATCAAGCAATGTTCAATTATAATTATATAGAAATTCAAAGCAAATTCTAATTAATGATTAATTTCACTATATTAAGAAATTGAAATAATTGCATTGGATACAGAAACGTACAAATGTATATAAAATGTTTGTTACTGGATATAAAAACGTATTTATTCAAATGTATGATATTGTCCTACATCAAATTTCACATAATGCAAACATGTTGGACTAATTTAACAATTATTATCAACATATTGATGTCCTGTGATAGTGGTTGTCCAGTTATATACTTCGCATATCAAGTCAATAGTTTGAAATGCAACATTTACAGAAATGTAGTGAAAGGCAACACATTGTAATGATAACCTGTAGGTCAAATCAAGCATACGGTCCATCCATTAAAGTATGTGAAATTTTGGACACACATTTCAGAAGTGAACGCTGTTTCATACGGGTTGGATTTCTTTCTTTTTTTTTTGGTCCTGTTTCAAATGTTTATTTTGTAAAATAAAAAAGAATCAGCAATAAGTCATATTTCAAATATACCTTAGTGATGAGTGCAGTGTTGGATATGACTAATGTAGCCCGGCTTATTACACGTGTACCTGGCGTACATCAAAACGTGTTGACGACAGCGCATATTTTGATATTTGTCTCAACACATTCCTTTGAACTTTATTTTCTTACCATAGATTATCAATCAACTTGAAGTCAATCGATACAAACATTGTGAAATTCTTTTTGAAATGTTTAAGACTTAATCATAAAGTCTGTCTCCATATGTTTTACACTTTGTTTTCAGACTGTAACGATGGTTTCTATGGACCAATCTGTACATCATGTCCTGTTGGCTGTAGCAGTACCCCGTGTGACAAAACGTCGGGACATTGTTTTCGTGAGTAAAATTATGGATACAGCAACGTTCAATTTAAGTCCCCAAAAAATGCTAGCCTTCAATCGTAAAATCTGCAGTCCAAGCAATAATCATTTAAGATTTGTGAAACGTGTTTCTAATCATTGAAAACAAAACATATAAACGCATGACTTGTGTAGTATAGGGATAATCGAAAATATTGAAATCAACTGTATTGGTTGTATTTAATATTCCGATATAGAAAAGAAATCATGCAATCATATCACGATGTTGTCTGTTCACGCAATGTAGTTATGAACAGTTTTTTATTCGATATTGCCCAGGCTGGGACCAGAGTAAAGGTTTGGTATTTTGAATGAGGTATCTTTTGAAATCAATGTATTGGTATTCTAGTTTTTTCTTCCATAATTTCTGTAATTTCAACAGAAACGTACCGACGTTTATCATAATTTTCATAATAATGAAGAATTGATTGATATATCTTTGACATTCATTTGTATGTAAGAAACAATGGCGCACTGACATATTGAATGGTGCGCGCTAGTGCATCTTGTTGAATATGCAGATACATATTTAAGCCAACGTATGCTACATTCGAATGAATGTAAAACTCATGACACAAATACTTACCTTACGTATACAGCTGATGCAGACATATACATATAATATTAGTGTACACCAACATATTTACAACATAGCGTTCTTGTCAGAAAAATGATTCGGCAGTTGTAAGGACATTAATTTTTTAATATTTGTCGTTATCAGGAAATCTGACGGCAATTTTAAAGTGGAAATTTCTCTTTAGTGGGTTATTAGTATATATTTACAGTCTACACCGAAATTCACTCGATAACCATTGTACTGTAAACTAAAGTTATTTTCCAATAACTATACTTGAGAACGTGCAAAAATTATATGACGTCGACAACAATACATGTGGGCGGAGCTATGCAAATTATCTCATTCGAATCACAATTGTATGACGTCATTAACAATTGTCATGGGCGGAGCTAGCTACGGCTTGTGCAAACTTCATGCTGTTACATTTATTAAACTGTTTTCACGTTTGTTAGTTTTGCAATGAAATGTATGTCCGCATATGGGGCTAAATTGAACAGAAAAGTTATGACCCATTTACACAAAATACTGTAAATATAAGAATTAACCTTTGATTTTGTTTAGTTTATGAGATCATAAACCCAATGGAGCAGTCGGTAAATTTAACGTAAACGCTTCGCGTTTACGCAATTTACCTCGTGCTCCATTGGATTTATGATCTCATAAACTAAACACAATCAAAGGTTAATCCTTAAAGGTACCAGTCCCGTGTACTTAAACCTTTCTATTTATGTTCATTTTACAGTATTTCCATGAAAAAAAAAACCAGATTTCGACATGCTTGTTGCCTTTTAAGGAAATACTTAGCAATGTTATCAATAAAATTTAAGTCATGACTCAAAACTCCTAATTACTGTTTTGGGGCATTTTATTTGATGGTTTTCGAAGATGTTTTTAGCACATTATTACGAATGGACTCCAATAGGAAATTGTATTTTGACCTTTATAAAGGGGGTTTAATGTATAAAGAGCCATATAAAAACTAGACATTTGAGTAATCGTCATATTTCTTTTGTTATATTCAAATCAGAATGTGCTGATGGATTCTATAGCAGTTACTGTAATCAATCATGCCCACGTAACTGTAAAATCAACGTTTGTAGCAAGGACTATGGTCAGTGTACAGGTAAGGATACTGTTCCTGTCATCAAGAAAACGAATCTCGTGTATTTATGGGAAAGTCAGCATTTAGATAAAAAAACAAGATTGTATTAACGAAATAGAAATAATAGGTTTTTGTTATAATGAAAGGGTAGCTATAAAAGCTACTATTTAAACCCATTGTTAAGGTAATCACAGTTTAGGTTATACAATATAAAAATTGATGTACATTCTGAAGATTGTAATTCCCCATTACCTGGTACTTGAAAGTAATAAGATCTCGAAGGAACATGTGTAAGCTTGATGAGATATACAAGTAAAATTACTGTTAATGTTCTGCCGTATCAACCAAATGTGTCATACTCTTTATTACTGCCTTTGGCTATTTTTTCCAATGTCATTAAATACAAGAAGAAACCGGCGAAATCTCCTAAAATGAGTAGCTCTTTTATGTGTTATTAGGTATATTTTATGAATATAGATGTGAATCAAGTTGATAAGGAAAGGTCGTTATACATTTTTTCATACCATTGCATAAAATATATAGGTAAAGTTCCATTAATATCAAGAAAGCCTGGCTTATTTTTGCCAACGAGAAACAAATTGACAGAAGACTGTGTAATTGAGTTGGGTTTGTACACATTATTGAGTAGAAATTAACAACTATAGTGTTAAAAACATTACCAGAACAATAACAACGGTATTCTCTTTGTTTTCACCTATGCATTTTTTGAAACGGCATCAATTAATCAATCACCAAATGCTGGAAAACCGGACCGCTTACTTTTCCTATCTCCTAGGGTCTCGTTTCCATACTAAATGAACTTATTATTCACAGATTTCCCTATGGTTAACGGCTAGTAGATAATATGACAGATTTTTTTAAAGCACATCAGGATAAAGGAGCAAATAGCCGCATAATACCGGTTTTTATACACGTATGCTAATTGACATGGCTTGTTGAATATGCGGATACATATTTAAGCCAATGTATGCTACATTCGAATGAATGTAAAACTCATGACACAAATACTTACCTTACGTATACAGTTGATGCAGACATATACATATAATATTAGTGTAAACCAACATATTTACAACATAGCGTTCTTGTCAGAAAAATGATTCGGCAGTTGTAAGAACATTTAATATTTGTCGTTATCAGGAAATCTGACGGCAATTTTAAAGTGGAAATTTCTCTTTAGTGGGTTATTAGTATATATTTACAGTCTACACCGAAATTCACTCGATAACCATTGTACTGCAAACTAGAGTTATTTTCCAATAACCATACCTGAGAACGTGCAAAAAATATATGACATCGACAACAATACATGTGGGCGGAGCTATGCAAATTATCCCATTCGAATCACAATTGTATGAGGTCATTAACAATTTTTTTTTTTTTGTAATTTTTTATTTTTCAGCAAATTTTGTATAAATATAACAAAGTATTACAATCTCTCACACCACATCCACACTGTCTACATAATGCATAAAATATTAACATCACCTGATTTCATCATCATCCTAAATGCATCGTCATCATCCAAACTGCTTCAGCATCATCATCCTCACCATCATCATCATCCTAAATGAATCATCATCATCATCATCATCTTAATGTTTCATCATCACATCATCATTATCATCCTACGGTAATTGTATAATCACCATCATCTTCATCATCTTAATTGCATAATCATGATCATCCCAAATGTGTCATCATCATCACCTTCATCTTCGTAAATACATTATCATCCAAAAACAACACCTCCATCATCATCAAGTCTTTATCATCATCACCACCATCATCATTATCACTATCATCATCCTAAATGCATCATCATCATCATCATTCTCATCATCATCATCCTAAATGCATCAGCATCATCATCCTCACCATCATCAGCATCCTAAATGCATCATCAACGTCATCAACCTAAATGCATCATCATCATCATCATCATCATCCTAAATGCATCATCATCATCCTAAATGCATCATCATCATCCAAACTGCATCATCATCATCTAAAATGCATCATCATCATCATCATCAACAACTTAATGTTTCATCATCACATCATCATTATCATCCTACGGTAATTGTAATATCACCATCATCTTCATCATCTAAATTGCATAATCATGATCATCCCAAATGTATCATCATCATCACCTTCATCTTCGTAAATACATTATCATCCAAAAACAACACCACCATCATCATCAACATCTTTACATCATCATTATGATTTGTCAATCACCAAATTAAATCCTCATCATCACTCGCCACGCATCATCGTTCATACATCAACATACCATCACTTAATGAATGCAGGTGTATATATTGTCACTCTCACAGCGTTCACTCATTCATTCAGAGAGAGAGAGAGGGGGGGGGGGGGGGGGGGGGAGAGAGAGAAGGGGGGTGAGGGAAAGAGAAAGTGGGGAGGGAGATTTGGGAGATACAGTCTATCTGTTTAATTTATATTAAGTGGCTAGCTAATGCAAAGGGCTAATGAGGCTACATGTATGTCAGGGGCATAGCAGTGCAAACAGGTGCAATAAATATATTAATGATTTATCCACTAAAGTTCTAATAAAGGTGTCCATTTCCTCCATTTAAGTTTGAATTCCCTTTGAATTATTACACTTTTACTATTATTGATATGTTTTTGAATGAGGAAGTTATCTTTGATGATATTTATAAGCGCGTTAATATTCAAAGAGTTGCTCAGGCATCTGGTCTTATAAATATAATGTTTCATGAGAATTAAAATTTCATTATCCACATGGCTTGAATGTTGTGAAATAATTCCGAAAAGGAATGATTCTTTATTATATGCAAAAGGAATCAGGAGCCTGTCATTTTTCTTTATCTATATCAAACTCCTGATTCCATTTTCTGACTCCAGTAGGCAGTGTCACAGGTGCAATGATACTATTATAGAAGTCTTTAGACCCTTTTTTACTCTTAAAAAATATATCCCATAAGATTGGTACAAAAGGCTGAGAAGGTTTTTCCCACAGAAAATCATATTTTCTTAAAAACGTTGGATAGCAGAAACTAGTCCATGATACTGCAAAAAGTTTGTATTAACTTGAAAATTATGTAAAAACTCATCAAAGGAAAAAAAGGTCAGATTATCTGAATCTTTTATCATATCATTCAAAGTAAACACACCCGCCTTAAACCAGTTTGAATAATATACAAATTTATTATTAACCTGGATATCATTATTATACCAAAGAGGAGATTTAATGATGGACTCTTGTTTACCGGTAGTTAACTTCATACATTCAGAGTTATTAAGTCTATCCCATGCTTTTAATACATCTTTCCAAAATAAATTATTGCATCTAGATCCACATAAATTAATATATTCTTTTCCACAATTAAACAGCTTTTTCAGATCAATAGTTGTATTCAACAATAACTTCCATTTGCCTGATGACTGAGCAATTCTTCTTACCCAACTTAGCTTTAGAGAATTAATGAAGGCATATACATCAATCATCTTTAACCCCCCTTCCATATAGTTTTGAATCACAACATTTTTTTTTATCTTATGACATTTACCATTCCACAAAAAGTCAAAAAATAGTGAGCTTAAAAGAGTAATATCTTTTTCTGGTGGATTTGGTAAAGTAATAAACAAATAATTCAGTTGTGAAATCAGCAATGACTTAATAATATTAATTTTTCCCAATGGAGTTAAGTTTCGTCTCTTCCATGTTTGAATCATTGCCTTAAGTTTTACAATTTTTTTTATCAAAGTTCATTTTGGGAATTTGACTTAAGTCTACAGAGAAGTCTATCCCTAGAAATGTGAACTTATCCCTTCCCCACTGTAGATTTGCTTCTGGCATAAAAGTATCTTGACTATATACCCTACTTCCTATCCATATAACCTGGGTTTTATTAGTATTAATGTTTAGACCTGATATTTTTGCATAATTCTTCAGTTCATAAATAGATTCCCTCAAGGACTCCTCAGACCCATCCAATATCAACCCAGTGTCATCTGCATATTGCACATTTAAAATGACTGAATTATCAACATTGATACCTTTAATGAGGTTATTGTTTTTAATTTTTGCTGCAAGGACTTCAGCACAGACAATAAAAATATACGGAGCAATTGGATCACCTTGACGACATCCAAGTTCAATTTTAATGTGTTTAGAAATATTGCCTCCCTGATTAACTGATGCACTAACATTATTATGAAAATTTTTTACCCACTTTCTTGCGTCTTCCCCAAAATTAAAATAGCTAAGTACTTTATCAACAAATTCCCATGAAACTGAATCGAAAGCTTTTTCAAAGTCTACTAGCATTAGCATTCCTGGAATGTTGTGATCTTCTGCATACTGCATCATATCATAAACTGTGCGAATGTTTTCCCCAATGTACCGTCCTGATAAAAATCCTGTCTGGTCTTCATTGATAATGTTTCCCAATACTGTTTTAAAACGACGTGTAATAATCCCAGATGCAATTTTATAAGTAATATTTAAAAGAGTAATAGGTCTCCAATTTTTTAAGAAATGTCGTGGTTTATCTCCCTTGGGGATACAAGTAATAACACCATGTCTTTGTGTAACTGAAAGCTGACCATTTGTAAAACCATAATTAATAGAACGTACAACAAAATTACCTAAATTTTTCCAAAATACTTTAAAAAATTCCGAGGTGAAACCATCTGACCCTGGACTTTTGTTATTTTTCATTTCTTTTAGAGTTTTCCCTGCTTCATCAAGTGTTATTTTACCCTCTAAACTGTTAGATTCATCGTTATTTAGTTTTGGAATGTTACAATTTTGAAGATATATTTCTAAGTTAACATTATCAACCTCCCTAAATCTGTATAAATTTTCATAAAAAGATTGTACTTCCACTAAAATATCCTCTTGTTTTGTAATACTATCATTGTTATCTTTCTGGATTTTTGGGATAATTTTAGAAGTATAGTTTCTATTTTCAAGATTAAGAAAGTAGGAAGTTGGTTTTTCTCCCTCTTCTACCCATTTGGCCCTGGACCTAATTATGCTCCCCCTTATCCTCTTCAATCGAATAGATTCCAATTCCCTTTTTTTCTCATTTAATAACTCAAGATCTGGGATTGCTTCAGCATCTAATTTTGATATGGTATTCTTGATTTCTTCCTCCCTAAGGTAAGTTTGTTTTTTTCTGTATGATGAGTATGATATAGATCTACCCCTTATTTCCATTAATAAAGTCTCCAAAAAAAGTTGGTCATTTATTATGAACTGTATATCACTATCAGGAATATCTTTAACGGAATCAAAATTGTAAACAGGCAGGCAATATTGTAACTTTATGTTTTCAATGAGATTTTTTACCATATCTATATATTCTGGGTCATGCAATAAGGAGTTATTAAGTTTCCAAATACCTTTTCCTTTCTTAAATTCATTCAGTTTTAAAGTAATAATGGGGGCAGAATGATCTGATTTATATCCAGCTTCAATATTAGAGTTAGTTATACTTGATAAAAGGTTCTCTGAAACAAGAAAAAATTCTAACCTAGCCTGTTTGATAGGGTTACTTCTACGCCACGTGAATCTCCTGCTATTTGGGTGATATTCTCTGTAAATATCAATAAAATTATGATTTTCAATCATTTCCAAAACCTTATCTCCTCTAGCATTACTATTATTAACATTTCTGTAACTATTATCATAGTCTAACTCTGGGTTCAGAACTAAATTAAAGTCCCCACAAATAATTATGTTATCATTTTCAAAACCATCAAGTGTATCTATAATAAGATCATAAAAGTCAGGATTATCCTGGTTTGGGCCATAAAGAGAGATAAGCGTACATCTGAGACCATCAATGTCAATATCTAGAGCAAGGAAATTCCCACTCAGATCTTTCTTTTCTTTGTGTATTTTACTTTCAAAATTGTTATTTATAAGGATGACCACACCTCGTGAATTAGATCTAAATGAACTGAAGTAGCAAGAATACCCCCATTCATTTCTTATTATACATTCTTGTTCTTCTGTAAAATGGGTATCCTGAAGACAGTAAATGTGATAATTCTTTTCTTTCAAATAAGAAAAGACGTCCTTTCTCTTAACTCTATCGCCCAGACCCTGACAGTTCGCCGAAAGTACACTAATCCTACTCATGTTATGCCCGGGTCGCAACGGTATATACTGAAAACTGGATCTCCCCAGAAAAAGAAAGATAAAGGAAAGTAAAAGAAGAATAGATATAAAAACATACTCTAGGGTAAAGGCGCAGATGAAACCGACCACTACCCAGCATTACCGTCAATAAAACTTGCTTGTCGCTGTCACCAAACCCCACTGCCATACTTGCAAAGTTCCGGAAGCACACAACCGGAAATTACACAACGAGACTAAATATAAGCACAAGTCCGGAGTGGATAGGGGCCGAGTTAGGTCCGGAATATACATCGGACTTTGGCAAAGTACACGGCAAGCTAATTCTAGTTACAACTAGACCTGCTAAAAAACGACTAATAATACTCAAACCACACGAGTATTCACATAGTTTACGACTAAGAAACAATATGATTAAGCCAACTTTACAAAGAAGAATCAACAATATTCTATATATATACATCTCCGATGTGTGGAGATATATATTAGACCACGGACTTAGATAGCATTAGACCTAGCATACAACGCAGTAGTGAGAAAATAAATACAAAGTATTCATCGTACGTACCTGTATTCTAGAATATCCATTCCAGAAATTATTCCATACTGAACAAAACTAAACTTTCATACCACACACACGATAATAGTAGGAAACTCCATATCTTTTCGCAGTAATAAAAAACTCCGTTATAAAAGAATACACAAATATAATCCAAAGATCGGTAACCAGATTGCACTGGCATATTGTCCTTACCGATCTGCCATTATGAAATCACAAAGAGTTTTATTTCCTGTTCCAAAAGTTTGAGTCATTCAATAGATAGTTCTCGTCCAAGGGCGTGTCAAATGAAAGTTTACGTTTTCTCCCGTTTTTGAGTACCACGAAAAGATTCCCGTCAACACTGTAGGAGTTCTTGACACATTCCTTACGATATGCTTCCTTTAGTCTCTGCTGATTTAACTGCGTCAGATCCTCGAAAATCACAAAATCTGAGCCTTTTAAGTTCCTCCGAGCGCGAATAATTTCCTGCTTCTTTCTCCGGTGTGTGAGCTTCACTATCACACTCCTTGGTCTAGATCCTGTGTACTTTCCAAGTCTGTGAGCAATATCAATGTCACTTGACTGAATCGGAACTTTCAGCGTATCGCGCACAAAACTCACTACCGTCTGAACACAGTCTTCAACCGATTCCTTGTCCCCATGATCCTCTAATCCGACAATTCTCAGAGAATTTTTCCGCCCATGTTGCTCCAGGTCGTTTTGTTTTCCGACGATTGCTGAATGTCTGTCCTTAACACTGTCGATTTCTTCCTCAAGTTTTGAAACTGTAATTTTCAAATCGTCATTTTCAACTTCCAGGTCTTTCACTCTCTCTTCCAGAAGTTCGATGCGTTCAGCATGTTCACGTTGAATATCAGTCTTGAGTTTTTCTAACTTCCGATCTAGAAGCTCTTCAGTGATCAAGGATTTCAAAATAACGTACATCTCGTCCAACCGATCGTCCGTTGATTTCGGCCATTAACAATTGTCATGGGCGGAGCTAGCTACGGCTTGTGTAAACTTCATGCTGTTACATTTATCAAACTGTTTTCACGTTTGTTAGTTTTGCAATGAAATGTATGTCCGCAGATGGGGCTAAACTGAACAGAAAAGTTGTGACCCATTTACACAAAATACTGTAAATATAAGAATTAACCTTTGATTTATGTTCATTTTACATTATTTCCATGAAAAAAAACAGATTTCGACATGCTTGTTGCCTTTTAAGGAAATACTTAGCAATGTTAATCAATAAAGTTTAGTCATGACTCAAAACTCCTAATTACTGTTTTGGGGCATTTTATTTTATAGTTTTCGAAGATGTTTTTAGCACATTATTACGATTGGACACCAATAGGAAATTGTATTTTGACCTTTAAAAAGGGGGTTTAATGTAAAAAGAGCCATATAAAAACCAGACATTTGAGTAATCGTCATATATTTGTTTTGTTTTATTCAAATCAGAATGTGCTGATGGATTCTATAGCAGTTACTGTAATCAATCATGCCCACGTAACTGTAAAATCAACGTTTGTACCAAGGACTATGGTCAGTGCACAGGTAAGGCAACTGTTCCTGTCATCAAGAAAACGAATCTCGTGTATTTATGGGAAAGTCAGCATTTAGATAAAAAAAAAATTATATTAACGAAAGAGAAATAATTGGGTTTTTTTTATAATGAAAGGGTAGATATTATATAAAAGCTACTATTTAAACCCATTGTTAAAGTAATCACAGTTTAGGTTATACAATATACAAATTGATGTACATTCTGAAAATTGTAATTCCCCATTACCTGGTACTTGAAAGCAATACATGTAAGATCTCGAAGGAACATGTGTAAGCTTGATGAGATATACAAGTAAAATTACTGTTAATGTTCTGCCGTATCACCTAAATATGTCATACTCTTTATTACTCTTCTGCCTTTTGCTATTTTTTCCAATGTCATTAAATACAAGAAGAAACCGGCGAAATCTCCTAAAATGAGTAGCTCTTTTATGTGTTATTAGGTATATTTTATGTGTATAGATGTGAATAAAGTTGATAAGGAAAGGTTGCTATACATTTTTTTCAAGAAAGCCTGGCTTATTTTTGCCAACGAGAAACAAATTGACAGAAGACTGTAATTGAGTTGGGTTTGTATACATTATTGAGTAGAAATTAACAACTATAGTGTTAAAAACATTACCAGAACAATAACAACGGTATTCTCTTTGTTTTCACCTATGCATTTTCTGAAATGGCATCAATTAATCAATCACCAAATGCTCGAAAACCGGACCGCTTACTTTTCCTATCTCCTAGGGTCTCGTTTCAATACTAAATGAGCTTATTATTCACAGTATCATTATATATTTTATTAGATAGGATGTTCATTCTAAGTTTTCCCTAGGGTTAACGGCTAGTAGATAATATGACAGATTTTTTAAAAGCACATCAGGATAAAGGAGCAAATAGCCGCATAATACCGTTTTTTATACACGTATGCTAATTGACATGGCTATGTTTACCTACTTACCTAACTTTTCAGAATGTGATGACGGATACCATGGCGTCTTCTGTAATCAGCTCTGCCCTGCAAACTGTAAAAATAGCGTTTGTAAGATTAACAACGGTCAGTGCACAGGTAAGACAAACGATACTTTCAATCGTAATAAAGGACTTAAAGATGTACACCCCGGAGGTTTGTTGTAAGTCCATTTTTTACACACGACTTTTAAATTATTACAGATTCGTCAGCCATTTGGTATTTCTGTGTATTCTTACACTTTGCGAAAGGCCCAAATTTCACCTTTTTGATATTATGTTTATCATTTAAAAACATCAGTGTTTTGTCATTGTCCATTATAGTAACTTCAATATTACTGAACAACTTTGGAATGTTCCATATAATGGAAATAATATGCAACAAAGTGGATAATTATACTATTTTAGTATTTTTTCCTATTTTTTTTTTTGTAACTGGAGCACGTTTAGTTTTTGATCCCGACATTTTTATGACTGTTTAAGAATGAGAGACATGTTTTCTATTCATCCGTTAAATATTAAGATCATTATTTTAACAATTTAAAATAAAAGTAAGAAAACATTTACTTCCATAACTTAAAAGAAAATACTATTGTCCTGTAATTAGTCGAAATTCGCTTTAAAGAACATATTATACCCAAATTAGTATATTTTGATCGATCAAAGCACAAAAACGAGCACACCGACACATTAATTTCTTTGTAATTGACCTCCCCTTTTCCAAAATGCATCCTTAAGAGTAACGCATATTCTAATTTGTTTATATATACTGTGAAACCTCTCTATTAATACCACCCTAGGGACCGCACCAAAGTGGTCTTGATAGCGGGGTGGTCTTAATACCGAGGGTGACCATGCAGAAAGATTTCTCTGAAATTTTCTTTTTGATATGTTTTCTTGGTTCATTAACTAATATATAGGCTTTATAATGTTAAACACACCGTAATTGTAACTGATTAGCTCATTTGACACCAAAATACAACTTACTGATCTGACTCTTGACCAGTGTACACAGTGGAATACACACCAAGTAACTTTATGTTTGGTCGGTGGTCTATCTAGTGAGGTGAAACTAAGTACAAAAGTAGTATTTGGGACTTTTCAAAACTGGTCTTAATAATGAGGTGGTCCTAATAGTGAGGTGGTCTTAATAGTGAAGCTTAAAATACAAAGATCCATTATAGAAGATTTTTTCGGCACTGAAATTAAGTGGTCTTAATAGCGAAGTGGTCTTAATTCTGAGGTGGTCTTTAAGCGAGGTTTCACTGTAGCTTATTTGTACATGTAGCAGAAAAATGCTTAAGTGAACCCTTTTTTTTCGTTATTTTTTTAGTATTTGTTTTGCAACACATTGCAATGCACTATAACTTATCAGCCGTGAGATTGATTGTAAGTTGCAATTGTTGTAATTGTGATGTTGGGAATACATTGTAGGACAATAATATGAAGTCGTGGACTGGAGATAAATATTGGTGATTTATACTTAAATGTTGTATGAAAAATATCGGTTTACACGAATGAATGCCACAATCTTGATATGAAAATTGAAAGTCATCGGCTCCGACAAATTGAAAATCTTGAAGACTCTTACTGCAAATCTCCTATGAATTTACAACTCATGCAAGATCTTACATGTTATATATTTATTAAATGTTTGTATATGCATTTACTTAGTTTATAGCTGGAATCCTAATTATAAATATACTACGCATATATAAAGAGCATTTATTTCATCATACCGCCATCTTTTGATATTGACCTCGTGTAGTACTAACATGGCGAAAAAATATCAAAGCGTCCATAATACTATAATCCAAACTCAAAATCATTTTTACCTAGGGGCAAAATACGAAAAAAAACTTTGTTTTTAAATAAAACTTCAAGTAGTGTCTTTTTCGCAATTTAAAAGTACTGAGATATATTCATGTCGCACCGACTTTTCGTGATATTTGTGTATGTTATTTTCTTACTTTTTATGTCGTTATAACGACAACTATGTTTTGTATCTTGTATACACGACTTCGTTACATGAATTATGAAATAGCTGTCTCAATATTACAAAAAACATGTTTCTTAAAGGTGACTTAATCGTTTAAACTTGGGGCAAAATACGAAACAAAATGAAAGATCTACGTGGAGACCCTTGAAAACGTACAGGAGGATAAGACAGCTTCATCGACGACACCCGTCATGTCAACCCTGGTTACATCCAAGTAAACATCAAGTCCTCAAAATGAGAACCAAGTCATAATTGTCAATCACAAGGAAACACACTACAAAGTTTACTACAAAACGTCCATCTTCATATCACACAGAATACGGAATATTCCTCAATGAGACAAAGGACGACCATACAACTTGCCCATAGTCTTCATCATCCTGTATCTCTCGAATCCCTGTATTGTTAGTTTGTTTGTCAGCAGTCGACATCGATAACGAAAATCATGATATCTAGAGACTCAAATATATCTAATAACTATGAAGACAAACATTTGATCATTTTCTTGTGATTTAAGTAATTCTGACCTGACATTTTGTCGGTTGGTACTATTCAAAACATTAAGGTGCGGTCAAGTGGTCGAAGATCTTGAGCCATTCATAAAAAATCATTTGAAATGATTAGATGTTACTAATCGAATTTTGTCGTCCATTAATGTCAACGGTATGCTATCACGAATATTTTAAAATGAAACTTCAAATGGTGTTCGCAATTAAAAGTACGGAGATATTTACATTTTGTAAATGTCGCACCGACTTTCCGTTATGTTGATTTTGTGACTTTTTATGTCATTTTAACGGACAACTATATTTTTTTCTCCTGTCGTAATCGTCTTTTTTTCTGGTATTCACGATTTAGTAACTTTACTTAGGACAGCTATCTCAATATTACAGAAGAACATATCAAAAAGTTACCAGACGATACATGTTAAGCGAGTTAAAAGTACGTTAAACTTTGTTTATGACTTCATTTATTTTTATGATTTGGCATTATTACTCGCAACTAACTTTTTGTAATCTTGTGTATTTTATGGTGAACATTTGTGAATTGTAAACTGCGTAGTTCCCATAAAGAAAATAATGCAGTTTAATGCTAAGAATTTAGCAAACAATAAAAACGATTTCGATAAAGGAGACAGGAGGTAACTCTCAAAGCCAAAGGCATTAATAGGCTACTGCTATCGGTTATTTTTTTCTCGAAACTGAACTACAAAATGTAACCGACAATGCGGGCCTGAATTCACGTCGAGTATGTTGTCTTCCATTGGTCGTCGACGGTTTGTCAATCGACAGTTACCTGATTATGTAAAGACTAGTTTCCTTATGACGCAAAAAAGAGCAGTCTTAATTAATGACGTTTGTGTATGTTGATATACATAATATGGTTCAGATTGTAATTGTACTAGTAAATCAAAAATAGAATGAACAGTTAATTAAATGTCTTTAAAATATATATTCAATAAATCATTATCTTTGTTTCATTATTCTTGTAGGCATTTTGTGTTTATTTTTGTAAAATGTTCTGTACTAACTAACCACGACGATTGATTTGGTTTTTGTAGATTGTGCTGACGGATATCATGGGAGCTTCTGTAATGAGTCCTGTCCCGTCAACTGTTTGAACGGCAACTGTAACATATCTGACGGATATTGTAACGGTAGGGTAGATACATATGCTTCTGACCATTTAAATAAAACAAAATAACCATTCAAGTATGCAATTATAATTTAACTGTAAATGTTAAACATGCATTCTATAAACTTTACATCTTGTCGTAGAAACATGCCATGTATATGAGATACAGAATGCAGAATACGTACCAAATGTTTGTTTTGCGCAATTGTTTTATAATATCAATACTTTATCAATACAAACGCTACACAACAAAAGTGGTTTTTGCATATAGTTTCATTCGATTTCAATTATTATCTAGCTTTAGCTCGCACAGGTCGTACTTATTGATTGTTTTTTTTACATTCGAAAAAAGTAACCTACGTAAGTAAAAGAAATAGCATATGCAACAACCGCTTGTCGTTTCTACTAACTTAGAGTGAAAAACAATTATATATTACATCATATCTCTTCCCACATGTGTTTTGCCATCTGTATCAATTGTGGCATAATGATATGGCTTGCAGTAAGAAGCCGCTAATTACATGTATATGCAAACGCAATATAAAAAACAAACAAACACACATTATTTTCTTGGGCATTTTTTTTAAAGGTTTCTGTGTAATTCTGTCCATTTTGCATAGTTTGTCCCTGGTTCAATCGATTTTAGTCGGATTATAGTTTTAACATTTTTGGTGTTCTATATTTTTTATTCCGCGAGTGTGTCGACGTGTTGCGGTCAAATTACCTTGTCAGCCAATCAAAGCGTGTTTAAAGTTAGTCCACAGGTGACTCATTTTACATTGATTAATTATGCATTGGGAGTTTAATACCAGCCACTGATCGTCGTTTGAACATGACTTACAGCTTCACCTTCTATAAATGAATTATTTAATGGACTTTTATAATTAAACTTAAATATTGCTAGCTATTTCCTAGTTACTACATCTTGCAGTTGATTCGTTATTCTAGAGGAGCTTGCTCTGAATATCGAGATTTTCGTGTCATATGAAGATGGACATTTATTGGTTTGCTTGTTATTGTGTTTAATTGTTGTGATGACAATTATGATTCGGTTCTCATTTTGAGGATTGATGCTTACTTGGATGTGACCAAGATTTACATGGCGGGTGTCGTCGGTGAAGCAGAAGACGCTTACTCTTCCGGAACACATGGTCTTATTATCTTGTGCTTTTACGGGAGTCTCCATGTAAATCTTTCCTTTGTTCCTATTTTGCCCCTAGTTTAATCGATTTCGAGTTCGGATTATGGTTTTGTTGACGCTTTGGTATATTCTGATTTTTTTTATATACCTATACCTATACCATATATGTAGATGTCTCTGGCCCGGGGCACTTACAGCACTAGCATAGGTGTGAAAGCACAGGTAAAGAAGTAGAAAGGGGAGGGGGTGTTCAAATAACTAATTATAAGAGTTTGTTTTCATAACGGTCATTCGGTAATGGCTCGTATTGCCGGACACGGACAGGTAAAGCTCTGGCATGCTATCTACCTGTTCTGTTACCTGGGAGCTGAACCTGCACTTGCCTGTCTCATACATGTAGTCACTGTAATACTGTTTACCGTATATTGTAAAATTAACATAATCCCAATAAATATGATGCGAATTTATATAGTTTTTCGACAAGAGGGTTGCATATGTTTTTCATTCCGTAATATTTATTGACCAATTATATCAAATCGTGCGTGTGTGCGATAGGAATCGCACACATAAACGCACGATCTTTAGATCGCAAAGTTGTGCCCACCATGTACGAACGATGTGTGCACGATATATGCACGATGCACGCATGCACTTTTTGGTGAGTTGTGCGTTACCACAGCTGTATCTTAAAGTGATATGAAGATGGACGTATTTGAGCATGGTCATTAGTGTTTTCTTGTGATTGACAATACTGACTCGCTTATCATTTTTAGGAATTGATGTTTACATGGATGTGACCAAGATCTATATGGCGGATGTTGTCAATGAAGCAGAAGACGCTTACTTTTCCGGACTACCTGGTCTTATTCTCTTGTACTTTTCATATTTTGCTCCTATTTTAATCGATTTTGAGTTCGGATTATGGTTTGGTTACCGCTTCGGTACACTCTATATTTTTTAACCTACATGCATGCTACACTTGTAAATGATAGCTGCAATATACCGCTAGGCTAAAGAGATCTTCTTTTTAGCTGGATGAGTTAAGCGTTAGACTAGTAGCAAACTATTCGGGGTTTCACTCCTGACGGAGGCATTTAATATAAAAATAATAACCTCTGTTACACCCATCAACCTAACAGAACTGATACTACGCAATGTCCATGTATTTTGATAACATATTTTTGTTTTTTGTTGTTGTTGCAGGTTGCACAGCGGGTAGCCGTGGTAATACCTGTAATGAGACCTGTCCATCTTATTGTAAAAATGACGAATGTGAACAAGTGAATGGCGAATGCACAGGTTTGTAATACGGATTCATCTAAATCTTTGCTAATGTAAATTATTAGTATACTAAGTTATAAGTTAACAAACACAAAAATCCTCTTCGCTCTGGAGGAATGTTATACACATATAAGGCTTTAGTTTTTCAAAGTAATACATGTTGTGTCAACAGAATGAAAATTAAACAAAAAAACTTTACCTACAGTATGATTACCCCCTTACAAAAGAGGGGACCGCAGAGGATATCATTTATACAAATTAACTTGTTATTTCTTTTTTTTTATGTATTTCATCATTTTAATATATATTAACTCTAGTATCACGCAGCATGTTTTAAATCTAATGCTTCTAGCTCCCAAATATTTAAGCATTAAACTGCTTTCAGTTATGATTGTCAACTGGACAAAGGCAATGAACCGCGCTACTTCAATACTTACATTTACCATTTTAGAATATGTTAATCTCATACAAAATTCAATTACTCTTGTAATTTCTCAGCATTTAGCTTTAAATACTGTATCTATAGTATATGCTTGTTCATTACAAAGAACAGCCATCGCCCGGGGACGGTTAGCGGTGTCCAGCATAACAATTATGACGTCAACAAAAGGTCATTGGCATTCATGGCCTTATGAATGTCAACTGAATATGGTAGAGTTATAAAGTGGGTATGCCAGAAAATGGTTGATATTTACTAAAAACTGATTCCATTGTCCCATTTCAAAATCATGATTCTTTATTAATGTATATTCGGAAAGTTTTGACAAAAGCATGTATGTATAGTATATTACAGTTTGATAGTGCTTTTACCATCAGTAGTAATAATATACATTTTGTTTTACAAATGCGACGTTATGTGTCGGGGTGGATCGATATGCGGTATCTGCCCAACATTCCAAAGGCCTGTTACTCCGAAATTCAGATAGTCTAACACGTGGTTTTAGATCAATAATCATAAAGACCTGTGGTCCGGTGGTGTTCCGACATTGTCAAGTAGTGGTCCAGAAGTAATATAGTGGTCCGGTAGTCGGAAAGTGACTGTTTAACACATTTTTCTTTTATACTTTTGGCGGCAATTTATTTTTAGTTCCGTCTTTCATTTTCTTAGCAATACGGCTATAACAAAGTGTTAATAACAAGGAAGGGTACAGGTTACAATGGCAAGAGGAAGCATATGATTCAACGTTATTTTGCCATGGTATCTTAGTATCACTGTGTATCTAACTAAATATAGTGACCGATAATTAAGCCAGCAAATGCTGAAGGAAACTAATTTATGCATCGCATTTGTGGTCTTAGTAGCCAGTTTGTGGTATAGATATTTGTAACGAGCCCCTGTGATTTATTCAGTTCGTGCTGTGTTAGTAAATATTGTGAATTGGGTAAGAAATGATTGAAACTAATTAATCTTCAAATTAATTGCATTGTTGTTTGAAACTTGCACTTGCTGTGCATCCAAAGTTATTGCCAGCTACGTAAGCACAATACAATAAGGAGCGTAAAGCAAGAGGTGTTCCGGAATTGCCGCGTGTCTACTGTCTATAGCTTCGTCTTCCTCCACATATGTGCCTCATTCTTCTAACTAGATGGCATATCCTGGCAAGAGCGAATTTCTAGTCGAGATCCATGATTATCTAACTTGACAACATGAGATATTGTTACAGTCTTTCCTAAGTGGTCATTTAAGAAAACGTGAAGAAAATATAAACATGTAAATACTTTCTGGCAGTAGAAATGCATATACACTATATATAAAACCAATTGCATATTAACTTTTGAACTTCTGAGATATTATATATTAATAATATAATATTTAAAATATAGCCATATTTATTATATCTTTTAAAATGATAGGGTTTCCCAAACTTTAAAAACAAACGTTCAATACTTTTTCCATCGTTGACCAACTTTTAAATAAGCCTTTGTTTTGGATTCCATGATGAAATATGCGAAAACAAATCGTAAAACGGAAAAATGCAGGTGTTTTGAAAGCTTCTTAAAACAGTGACAGCTGTTACATAGGCAAAAACAATTTATATTTTATTATTTAATGTATGTTCTATGTAGCCGAACGGACACGCAGTCTGTGACCAGAAGAAGTGTACTTAGAAAATTCGAATACACTTTCAGATTTCTTTTTAACTTTGTTTAATCAATTGCATATTTGAGTAATATTCAGGAAATATTATACCTATTCAATTTTCAATTTTGTTATTATTATTTACGAATAAACGGTAATGCATTGAGTCATTGACTCGACCTATTCATATGATCGATATAAAATACTGTATAAGATGTTTAAAAATCATCGTTACAAGCGGAATATTTCTATTCAATAACGTCAGCATTCTTGAACATATGGATTCTCATTTTCATTTTTAAACAGAAAATGTATGTCACATAGAAAGCAGACAAACATAGTCGATTAATACGTTTTTTGAGTCGGTAACATTTCGGTCATTACCCGGAAATATTTTGATTTTGACTCGCACGCCATCTAGCGTCAATTCGGGAATTGTCTGTTCGTTTAGACATTGTTCGTTTTGCAGCGGTGATCGTTCGGTCTTGGTGATCGTTCGTTTTGCATCCGAGTATGTTTATTTTGGGTTAAGCTGTTTATTTTGAAATGTATACTGTTTGTTTAGACAATGATCTTTGTTTGTTTGGCATATTAAGATGTTTACGAAATTAAATGTTAGTCTTGCTACAACGTATTTTTACCCTTTCGCAGCCCATACAAATGTATCACATATAAACCTACCATGAGAAAATTCTGCTTGGTCTTAATATTTGCATCACTCCAGACTTCGGTTTGCTTCAAAATGTTTAATGAGTTGTAAAGTTACCATACGTTTCTTGATTTCATTTGATTTTAAAATTGTCTTCAGGGTCATTTCACACAGATTGACTAAATTATTCAATGAACTAGCATACACAATACAAGTATCTGTTAGATATCCATGCATATGTAATTTGAGGAAATGTCCTTTCCTAAATATTAGTTGATTTTCTAGAAAACTTTTATGAAAAATGTAGTAGTTTGTGTTTCGCACACGACATTGAAACGTCATTGTTGAACACACCAATTTATCATCTCGTAGTACAAGGTACATGTACCAAGTCAATTATGTCACTTGTTTTTAACTATAATTTCCTTTCTTTCGTTTTCATAAAATGCACCTTTACAGTATTTGTTTATACAAAATAGTTTTGTGCCGTTACCCATGACCTATTTGACACTCATGTGACATGTTTTGCCTCATACGTTAGGAATAAAAGAGCTATCGAAGAAACATGAACATTAAAAAAGCATTATTGCTTTCTTGTTACAGAATGCGTCCCAGGATTCCATGGTAATTTCTGCAATCAAGCGTGTCCAACCAACTGTAAAGATAGCATATGTGGCATGCAAGACGGACAGTGCATAGGTACATTATGTAGTATACGTTTTTATCCTTTTCTGTTGAAGTAATTAAGCGAACCTGTATCAAATATGAGAAGAAATTAAACAGCTAATAGTAAATGAGCAAGAGATGTTTATCACCTTATGTTTATGTTGTCATACGGATTTTAACTGACTATTTATAGAAACGGAGGCTTTGATAGACCAATCTGACAGCCAGGTCGGAACATATGTAGGGGCAAGTGTTGGAGTGGTGGTCGTTATTGCTGTCGTAGTAATGGTGGTCATTGTAGTCCTCAGAAGGTAGGTTCCACACCCCGTTAACGATAATCTTATCAATATAAGTTCATAACAAAAGTCAAACACATTGTTTGAGAAGCAAGGATGTCATAAGTAATATTTGTACAATATATGTGAGTAGTAAGTAGTCTATGAATATCATATTGTAGTTTAAGATTGCGGTAAACTTTTGAGAAAAGACATTGTGTTTGTTGTGTTTTATTTTACGTTCAAAGGTGTACTTCCTACGCGGATATATTAAATTTTCAAACAACACATCGTGTGAAATAGTTAAATTTAAAATAAAAGGCTATTTCATGACCAAGACTGCCAGATAGGGAAATTCCATCCGAGGATTTTTCGATTTTGGTAAAACCCGGGGCTTTGCCGATGGTTTGGCTAAATTTGAAATCCTGAGGGATTAAAATCACCTCGTGGATTTCCCTCTCTTACATCTTTGGTCATAACAAAGGCCTGTTTCTTTATTTCAACTATCTGAATGAGCTCCAAAGCATTTAAAGCGTTGTTCAACTGGTAACTATTATGAAACGTTTCCCTTAAAGCATTTGTGCAACGAAAAATGAAAATTTTATATTTGGTAAAAGTCATGTTTTAAAACCATATTCAAACACCCAATCTTCTAGCGTGGTCTGGTTACTTTGTATTGACACGATTATAAGGTCATTTTCGCCGACCTCTAAATTATGCATATTTTGTGACCCAGAACGAGGCCACTCCCCCTTTGACGTCATCTTAGTACGGGAAAATCAAGCTATCGCCATAATACACTGTTTGCTTACATTAACATCGTAAATGTATAACGTGTATAACAGCAAATAGTGTTGTGATAGTTACCTACTGATACATACAATACGTACAATATACTTTTTAAGACGAAAGTCCATGCATACTTTTTAAATTTGTATATGTTATAATGATGTTTTGTGGGACATTTGAATGCTGTTTCGTTCGTCATCCCGAAGAGTATTATAGTCAAGAGATCGCCACCCTGTCGAAACATTACAAATCACGGGCGATTAGTGATCTAACACAAGCGTGACACTAACTAGTTGATTGGTTAGTGAATTCACCTGGATAAGATAGGTAGATGGGGACATTTTACCTTTATACTGCTACATACTGACATCAGTCAGGACGACAAAACCTGTACCAGAGTCATAAAAACGATACACACGTACAACAGGCAACCAACTTTATATTTATACCAATTTGACGAAAATAACCAGAATTAATGTTTATTTCCAAATTATTTTCGCATTTTACGGCTGTTCTGCCAAATCAACATACTAGTGTTTTTTGGAGCTACAATTTATATTATTTTTTTCGGGTATGGTTAGATGTGGAAATGTAAATATAAGCATTAAACTGCATTCTGTTTCGAGTTATAGGCGATATGAACGCCCACTGCATTACAGGAAAATAAAACATAGACCGCTAGCGAGGTTCATGCTAATTTCCCGTAATGCAGTGGGCGTTCATATCGCCTATAACTCGAAACAGAATACAGTTTAATGCTTAAATAACCTATCGAAAAATGTTGTAAATATCAAACTTACGATTTTACATGTATTTATAACTTTTTTCGATATGTTTACATTCAAATCGTTGTAAACTGTTTACACAATATTGTCGAAATGTTTTGCTGTATACTAGATCAAAGATTCGTGCGTTGATTATGCAGCTGCTAAAATTGTGAGAGTGTCGCTTACTTTTTAACAAAAATTAATAATTTCAGAAGAAAGTTGCAACCAAAACAGAAGAAATACCAACATTCAGAGCACGATGAAGAAGTAGATAATACGTCATTCATGTCTACTGGAAAATCAGGGCGTAACAGTGATATGACTTCAAAGACTAATATGCGTGAGTATCAAATAACTTTGAACATTCACAGAAATGTTGCCTCGAATGTGTATTAAATAAAAGCGGTTGTATCACATACCCCTCAGTGACTCTTTTTATGAAAGTCTTTCATTTACATAAAATAGATGGCTTTCGTTAAGTTTTCCTTTCTTGAAGATAACATTCATGCTTCTCCAATCTATGGTGTTTACTTGTCGCAGTCGATTCGTTATTCTAGGGCTTGCTCAAAATATCGAGATTCTTTAGATAGATGTTGGTTGCTAACGAAATTACGGCACATTAGATACGAACTCAACAGCGATTAAACCAGGAACAAAATACGGAAAAAGGAAAGATCTACATTGAGAACCTTGTAAAACTACAAGAAAAAAGTCTATAAAAGATGTATGGTCGCAATCTTTGTCTCATCAATAAATATTCTGTATCTTTGTACGAAACGAAAGTGGACGCGTTTTGAATTAATTATACCAATTAGTTTACCTGCATTTTGTGATTGAGAAATGTGCCTTTGTTCTCACTTTGATGACATGATATTTACTTGGATGAGACATATATTGTTTATATATATCAGTGGTCGGCGATGACGCAGAAGCGTACTCTTTCGGAATGCTTGGTCCTATTATTCTGTGCTTTTTCTAATAGTCTCCGTATTGATGTCTTTTCTTCGTTCATATTGTGTCCCTAGTTTATTCGACTATTCATTTTGGTTACGGTTCATTTAACGCGTTTTGTCGGTACACAATCATACGTAATGGCGCAAGTTTATCCCTAGACAAAACAAATATCATTCAATTTTATTAAGGCTGACTTTATATTCCAGGAACGCGACAAGTGAAAAAAAAAGGAGCGCATATTAAAACTTTTTTTTTTTCAATATAGAGCTACAATGTGCAGAATTAAAACAGATCGTTCTATTTCAGCTTTTGTTCCTTACTGTTCATTTCTAAGTTCACACACTTTTTCAATTGATAAAATCTTGATAGATGTTATGCGTGAATCGATCAGCCTGTCCCCGGTATCTCGTCACCTGTATGTATTGCTTTCGATAGATAGTATTTAACTACATGTACTTCATAAAAAAAAACACTGGACGTATTCTTTTTATCTCCCATTTTCCCCGAAACGGGGGATATCAATTTGGGTCTGTCCGTCTGTCTGTCCGTTACACTACGTTTCCGTGCAATAACTGCAGCAAATATTATCCGATTTTCCTAAAACTTGATAACAAAAGTTAAATGTCTGAAGGGCTCGGCCAGGTTCAATCGCAACTTTTGTCAAACATTTGTGTTGGATTTATGGCACTTTGCTTAACGAAAAATTTAATTTTCTTTCGTTTCAGTCCAATTACGGCAACATATATTATCCGATTTTCTTGAAACCTAATAACTTGGCTAGTAACTTAAATGGCTTGGCGAAGCTCGATATTGATGTTATTTGGCGGAGTTATGGCCCTTGAATAACAAACAATGTCATGCTCTGCCGATTTCGTGTAATAACGACAACAAACTTGTCAACAAAGTTAATTAAAAAATATTTTACCCGGGGGCGAAAACGGGGGATATTAATTCTACGAATTAGTTTGTTCAATCTTACTGCTTACATAATTTCATATCAATACTATATTGTATTATTTGCCCTTTTTGATTATTATTCTCATTTATCCTTGTTCTGCCAATATTTATGATAACGTACATTATTGTATAGACGTGAACATATTGAAACGTACATGTAGGAAAAGGAAACGTACTTTGGTTTTCGAAAATAACATTAGCGTTCTTAAGCAAAAAAGTCTATACTCATATGAAATATTAGTTTTTTAGACGAAACTCTATAAAGTAAACATGACGATTTCAATTTTCCGATTTTGAAATCCCTTTCTTGATTATAAAAATATACCTGCTTCTCCAATATTTCGTGTTTACATGGCGCAGTTGTTCATTTATTCTAGGTCTTGCTATAAATATCGAAATATTCATAATAGATATCGGCTTCTCACAGTAAAACTTACCACACTGAGATACAAGACATGCAGGTTGATGGAATATAAGCAAAGTGTATGGTCGCAAAACATGTATCAGTGAGAAATATTTTGTATCCTTGAATGATATAAGAGTGGGTGATTTTAAATATGTGCATTAGTGTGCTTTCTTGTTGTGATTGAGGATGGTAACTCGGTTCTCACATTGATGACTTGAAGTCTACTTAAATGTAACTAAAATTTACATGGCCGGTGTCGCTAATGAAGCAGAAGATGCTGACTTTTCCGGAACACCTGGTCTCATATTCTTGTTTGTTGACCCGTCGGTAATCTCTGATTTTTTTTTTCAAATTGTTTCGTGCACTCCCTGTTTTCGGGCATTCGAGTGGAAAAAGAAATTTATTTTAAGATAATAATCATGGTATCAAACCATATCGTTCTCGTTCTATTTCTTTTTATAGCTGCGAAGAATAATGAAGCGAACGAATATATCATTGTTTGTGACGTTGTTAAGAAGGATGAAGAAGTTGTATATAGCAATATGGACAACTCCCTCGGCGTCTCCATTGATGACATCAGGGCAATGATACCTAAAAAAATGAAAAACGAGGAAGAGGAATTTAAAAAGAAATTCAAGGTTGTTTGCATCTCTAGCTTTCAAAAATAATGAAATACGTTTTTATAATTACATTAGTTTTTGTGATTGGTAGAGAATGTAAAAGATACACAATGCAAGCATAATGTATAGTTTATTTATTAACAATATGCAAACGATATTACTTTATGAAATTCACCTTTTTAATTTGCATTTGTTACATTGAACGTGCCTCTTTTATTTTGATATATGTGTTGTATATGTCGCAACAAAAACATGCAAGTATTTAAATCAGTGTATTTTCTGTGCTGACAAAATGTATTAAGCTGCACATATTCATGAAACTATGAAAAGTTCTTAAGAAAGCAAAATCATAATTAATACTACGGATTGTAACGTGCACCGAAAGATGCCCGTTTATTCATTTCAACCATATGTCTGACAGTATTCAATAGCTAAGCCTTTTATTTACTGCACTCGTTAAGCATACCATATCGCAGTTCGTTTATCACCCTCATGTCACGGAAATTCATTTGTAGAGGTAAATTCAGAATGGTTAGGTTGAGCAGCTGCCTCAGACTGTGATATGATCTTGTTAGTAAGATTTTTTATCTTATCTAATACATACCAGGCATGTTTATATCATTCATTATTGTTACTTAGATATGTTGAAATGTAGACATGGTCAAACGGTGTTTGTTTTATCTCCTGCATAAACATGAACATGAGATTACTAAATGTAAATGTTTGCCTTAGTTATCAAGCAAATGTGTATCATTTGAATTTTGAAACTTATATAGGTAACCATTGTTAAAAAGATACAATGTATTTTGATCAATATGCAGGAGTTACCTTGGGGAGCGGTGCATCCTCACTCAGAAGGTAAAAAGGCATCAAATAAACCAAAGAACAGATTCAAAACAACATTCCCATGTAAGTTAACGTTGAAATATTCAAAATAGAAAACAAATATGTTCCCTTTGAAAATAAATGTATCTCAAGAAAATGACACACAAAAATGATAGAGTATCGGCCAAGATGTGCAATTCAATGGCAAAGCTTACCATTAGTATCAGAAAACTAATAATCTGACTAAAATCAAGAAACATTTAAAGCTGCACCCTTTTAAGTCTGCATTTTAGCTTCTCAACACAGACGATATGTATAAGCTGCCTTTTTTATTTGTTTTGTATTAATATGTACATTGATATTATTACATTTGAGCTTAACTATTGATGGCGAATGTAAGACTTCCTTTATTTGTTCATTAGTAAAATTATTATTCACATATTGTGAGGCGTTTTTAAGAAATTTTACAAATTATATAAAGCGCTATATACATGTTATATTTCATTATTATTATTATTATCTTGCTTTAAGCAAATGGTCAATTTCCCGAATCCGTAAAGTAACAAAGATTGTTAATATTTAACTTTGTGCCTATCTAAATAGTTCATAATAAGTTTATAATTCATATCATAGTTAATATCCTTTTGTTTCAGATGACCATTCCCGTGTCGTACTGAATAAGATAGGAAATGATCCTGACTCTACCTACATTAACGCCAATTACATTGATGTAAGTCAAAAACATATTTTCCGAAACAGGATATAGTATCGCGTATAACCCTATGTATATAACATCTAGGGAGTAATTATGTATCCATTTGTATCTATGAAAGAACATCACTGTTTTGTCAGGGGAAAATAAAACCGCTCTATTTTTCTTCAAGTAAAAATAAAGAATTATGCACGAAATTCTGTACATCTGTACATGAAATCGATATGTACTTACGTGATCGTTATGGATGGAATCAAAATAAAATAGGATTTAACCCTAAATACACTTACAGTGCCAAATGTACAGTAGATATTGTTGAATAAGCGATGTGACGTGTTACCTGTTACATTTTATTTTTAACGGATATTGATTGATTGTAAATTTCATTATGTTCAAATATTCTTTTCACATTTCTTACTAATTGTGAAAAAGATCATGCAACTAAAATTCATTTCTTTATCGTCATAAAGAAATTCAGACTTAATTTGAATGTTAAAACGGTACGTCGCCAATCTCAATTGTAGATTTTTCTTTTTATTTCCATTGACAGAGTACCGATGTCTGCCAAGCTTATGTCGCATGTCAAGGTAACCAGATTAAAAATAAAAATATTTTTTTCCTTCCCAGTTCGGATCAAAGTGTAGGAATGTATATTTCATTTTGTATTTTATTACTTCTAGACATGGTACGGTAGCGGATGTGTACACCAACAAAAATAAATATAAAATCACTGACCATAAAGAGACAAACAATAATAATGGTATTTAAAATGATTCGGTGTTCGATGTTCTGCCACACCCTTGCAAACTTAACCCCTGAGTTATATCTTCGAAACTGTGGATATACCCACTAATAAAATTATATACTGACTGTCAAAATACGAACACAATCATTAATTAAGCATTGTCGTTAGAGTCTACCCTACCCAAGCCACCTTCACTTCTGCTTCATGACTTTGCAACGGTAACGATCCCCATCCGAAAACTATACATTACAAAAACTATTCATTACATCACTTCACTTAACGTCCCCAGTCCCAAGAGTCATAACACTATTGATAGCTATTTCGTTAGCTCGACTCTGTCTTATTCTACATCATAACGATTTTATTCTCGTTTGTGTCTTTAGTACAATCCTTTAAAGCAACGGAGATCCCCGTCCAACATCTAGTGTACAATTGCTGGCATAATAAGACGAATATAATTGTGATATAAGTATTGACTTTGGGGTCTGGTCACACTCTGACGGATCTTTGTTCTGAGTTGAACTTTGAAACTTTAAGAACTCCAACCCATAACAAAATATTTATAAAAATAATATAATATGCTAGGGGAATTGGTATTGAAATATGACCCAGTTCCTGTAATTTTCAATTTTGAAATAAATTTGCCATGTTTACGTAGATAAACCGTCATCCAGTTATGCGATACAGATTTTCTTGGCCTTCTGTCAAATACGTCATTTTCGAAATAGCCTGCCAATAAAAAATTCGAACCGTTAATTGTTATTATATTGAATCAAATGTAAACATAAGTAATATACAGTATAGCAGAATGTTTTAAAGCGTCCATCTTGACATTCTACATTCCAGGGCCCAAGGAAAAAACGGTGGACGATTTTTGGAGGATGGTGTGGGAACTGAACACTGGGAAAATCGTCATGGTCACAAACCTCGTCGAAGGCGGCATTGTAATTATACATCTTCTGTCGGCTTGCAGTTCTAGTTAAGCTCTTACCGAATTAAATTTACTGTACATTAAAATAGTCATAAATTGTGAAAATAAATTATTAATGCGTTTACGAAAAGGTTTTTTCTGACTAGTACCATACGAAATCAATATCATATAATTTTTTTTTAAATTTTTTTTTTCTAATTTTTGACAGATTTTACATGAATATTCACACATTACGCCACAACACATACACTTCTACTCAGACTCAATCACAAACTCATCATAATCATCATAATTTCTACACCCCCCCCCCCTCATTAATATGACACCAACACATCATTTTCACCATCCTTATATATACTATACCTCAATATCCAAACATTCTTATAACCATCACAATCATCATCATGACATCATCATTACTTCAAATCTGTATAACCATTATACAGTATCATCATGATATCATTGTCATTAATATGACAGCAACACATCATTTTCACAATCCTTATATATTCTATACCTCAATATCTAATACATCCTTATCACCAACACAATCATTCTGTTTAGACATGGCTTCCATTTTGTGGCGTTTACGTATTTTTAGGTCAAATGTCACCAATACTGGCCTGACGAAGGTAAACCTCTGTCAACGAAGCATTTCAACATCAGTCTCGATCGAGAGAGAACGTATGCTTTTTACGTACTACGAGAGATTTCGCTGACTCACAAAAAGGTAATAGAGGACTAACAGTTTCATAAAAAAACATTTTGAAATGTAATAATTTTTTAATTTGTTTACAAATGCAATGTATCACGTTTCGTGACAATCTTTACTATAAGTGTACATGTGATGAATTAAATGTAAAAATTCAACATTTTGTGCTTGCGTTTGTTTGTTAAATTGATGTTCCATTTCGTAGACAAAGGAAGAGCGTCAGGTTCATCAGTTCCATTTCACCGCATGGCCGGATCATGGAACTCCAGATACCATTGAACTCGTCCTGTTTCACCGCCGTGTGACATCGTATAGAACACATCTTACTGGACAGATGGTTGTACACTGCAGGTATACCCACCACAACAGACGAAGGTCACCTTTACATCTATATAAGCAGTGACATAATAAAAGTTTTGAAACCAAAAAAAAAAAAACGGATTTCGTACGCAGTTCAAGTCAGGTGATTTCAAAAATGATAGAGAACTTTGTTTTTGTCTAATTTGTTAAGGAATGGCTGATGTTACTTTAGAACAACCCATAACTGCGATGACTTGTTAATCCTTCTAAGGTGTTAGTTTTGTCAGTTTTAGTGTTGGTTTTAAAACTTCAATCAGAGTTTATCAAATTTGGTCTTACATGTAGCAAGTATCGTTACGATTGTCGATTTCAAGTTTCACCAATAACATTTTTCCATGTAATCAAATGAGTCAATTTTTTGTTTACACACAAATACTGATAAAGAAAGGTGCCAAAGTCTGTCTGAAAAACAATAGTCTACTTATTTTGTAATAAAACAACAGTAAAATAAATACCCCTTTTCCATAATGGTTGCGTTTGTACTGGACATACCATAACTGATAACCAAATTATTTATGTTCCGAAAGCCTGCGTCGCTATGCTATATCGTAGCTGATCCCAAAAGTGATTTCAGATACTGTGTTTCGTTATTAATGGCATATTGTAACAAACTATCCCTGACTAGCATTATTGTCTTTACCTCAGTGCTGGACTTGGGAGGACAGGAACTTTCATCGGTCTAGATGCCCTCTCAAAGGAGGAAAAGAAATCTGGACAAGTGGATATTCAAGGCTATATAAGAAAGATGCGAGATGACCGAATGAATATGGTTCAAACTCATGTAAGATAATAATAGTCAATAGACTCAGTTCTATAGTAAAATGAAATGAAACTATAACATTGACACAATATGCAGTTACAAAATTCAAAGATAAGCATTGATTTACATATATCAGGGGATTTCATGTCTTACACAGAATTTATCCGGTAGGTGATGTTTTACAACATTATATGAGTCAATTGTAAATTGCGAAAACATACTTTATAACTCCTCTGGAAAACAACAATTATGCTTGTTTCCAATAGTCATTCAAAATGGATTATTGGTCAACAAATTTACTTCCAGTATGGTACACACTAGTAAGTAACCAAAACTGTTGACCGATTCTTTATCCAGTATGTCATTAGTGGGGTCAACCACATTGGTTGTTGCGGAAAGTTCCAATTTCTGTACTGAATGACATTCCTGTTGATTTATTTCTCAGGAACAATACATGGCTCTTCACGAGTTGCTTGTCGAGGCACACGATCTGACGGATACATTGATTTCCGACACGGACTTTCCTGAAACTTTGAGAAAAATACTTCCATTGGGAAAACCAACAAATCAAACAAAGCTACGAAAAGAATTTGAGGTAAGTATTTTAATAGATTCTTAAACATAAACATTTTCTTTCGACAACTGTAATACTAGTTATTGCAATACACTTTTAACTCTTTTTCCAGAAACTACAGACTCTCATTCCCAAACATAATTTGAGTCGTTACAAAGCAGGAATGTTGAAAGAAAACACGGCAAAAAACAGAACGATGTCTATTGTAGCAGGTAATTATCGTTACGAGCGTAAACATCATAAAACAATCACACGAGATGGTTTTCTCAAAGTGTGTATTTCAAAACGAAATTGTGTAAATGTATCGAAAACACTTGAATAACATATGTTTGAAAGGGGAGTTAAGTGATATTCTTTTTCTAACATATTACCAATTTTATCTGCTATAATTGGTGTTCGCTATTTGATGTTAAGCTGACAAGTACAGGGCTTACCTACAGTCACAGGCTGGTGGCAGGACTGACTACATCAATGCAGTTATGCTTCAGGTAAGCCATTGGTTCCTTATCTTATACATTGGTTATATACTTGCTGCGACATTTTCAGCCATTTGTACCGACAAAGTACTCATTTATTATTGATTCAATTGCCACCCAGTCACACAGGTCGAAGTCGGGATACCTTGTGACACAATTCCCGTTAGAGGGCACGGTTGATGACTTGTGGACGATGATGATTGACTACAACTGTGAGAACCTCGTCGTCCTGGGTAACCCCACAGAGGTGAGAATAAACTCCCTACAGTATAGGTAGTACATGTATAGGCAGAATAATTGATCAGTTGTTTCCCCTCGGTATGCTACAAAATTTGGTTTGCATGTAAAGGTACTTATGATCTTAACGAGAAATATGAATCAGACGTTTAAAACAACAACTTTTTTTAAACATGTGTTTTCGCTAGAAATCCTTGTTAACTATGTCTTCTATGAAATAATGATACTGATTAATTGCAGACACGGAAAGTGATTTTAAGTGTTTGTAAAGTTTATTTTCTCGCGATAAAAGTATTGAAATTTATTTGGGATTTTTTGTTTGTTCGAGAAACATTTTGAAACAGACATAATTTCGAAAATCGGGAGATATGCTTACAACTGCTAAGATTAAATGTAATATTATCTATTTACAAGTATTTAAAATTGCACATAGAGTTAATTGACCCATCGAAACGATTCGTAAATATTAAAATGAATATGTTCTTTCGTATTTAAGCACACCTTGCACAAAGTGCTTGCTGACATAAGTAACCCCATATACGGTTTAACGTTACCCCAAGCAATTGAACTCGAACTTCTTTCAAGGTCATAGGGCCAATAAATGTGAATATCCATTCAAAACCTTTTTGTCAATAACCAGAATGCCCAGAAACCCCATAAACGGTTTAACGTTACCTCCAGCAATTGACCTTGAACTTCTTTCAAGGTCATAGGGCCAAAAAATGTGAAAATCCATACCAAATCTTTTTTGTCCATAACCAAAATGTCCAGAAATCTTATACTTGGTTAGTGGGTACAATATGTACCTATAATGCAGTACTATAATGTCACCTCAAACAAATGACCTTGATTAACTTTCAAGGTCACGTAAGTCAAATAAGTAAAACCCCTTTGAATATTTTAATGTTATCGATATTGAACACACAACATGAATCTATATTGATTTTTTTCAATTACTTCTTTCTTAAGCACTGGCTTCGAGAAGAGAGCGAGACAGATGACACCCACAACATATATGTGAGGAAACAGAACACATTGGAGGTCATTCCAGAAATCGATATTGCTGACTACTTCGTAACAAGCAAGGTACAATGTATAAAGGGACATATTTCATAATATCTTTCTTTTTCTAATATATCTGTCTGTATCTAGATATGATCACACATTACATCTGGAAGAGTTAAACGCGTGGCAATAACACTGGTCCCAGCAGTGTTAGCAACAATGCATATTTGTATTGTGCATCTATAGATTATATTATACATTTTGTAAATGAACATTTCTGTAAGGCAAAACGTTACGCATTTATAAAAATGGATACATTTTTTTGCCACTTTTTGGCCCCTAGCATCTCGGAAGAATCACGGAAGTGGTTTTTTTTTCTTCACTTTTTCGGCATACTATATCTATTACTAAATTAAAAAAGTGCAGCACATGTGTGTGTTACGTCATCTTTAATACATTATTAATTATTCCGATTTTTTAATCGTAAATCAATCACTTAAGTTATATGCTTTTTTGAGTAACAGAACGCCAATACTGACATATCAGTACGGATCTTCTCTATGAAGGAGTGGCCATCAGAATCGTTGCTGCCTCCCTCAAACTCGTCCCTCCTCCTTCTCCTTGAGCAACTGGACAGTCGTCGACGGTCTGACAACACCAGACCTGTGGTGGTCATGTGTCAGTAAGTGTCATTTCAACGAAAAGATAATGAGACGATTACTCTCAGTAAAGCAAGTTTAAAGATAATTTATTTGGATCGTTTTGCATTTTATCGATCGATAAGTTTGACAGGTTTAGATACAACATTACACTGTTATGTTGATGTGACTTGATTTTAGCTTTTATTGGATATAATCGTCCAATTGTATATTTGGACACTGATGTTTTTATTATGTAAAGACTAAATGTCTTTAATTTTGCTCAACATATAAGTACAGTTAACTTGAAAATGTGTCTATGAGCATCAACCATTTTGACAACTTCTGACTACGACATATATAATTTAACGATTGTTTAATCCAAACACAATCATAACTTATTCCAATAACAGGGCTATAACAAACATCGGTGACGGTAATCTACAAGATGACTCGGCCAAATAATAACTTATAACGTAATGTGAATTTAGTTTCCTAGATATTGCCGAAAGTTAGATTGTCGTTATGGGAACGCTGCATGTCAAGTTAAATGTATCACCTCCTTTTTCGAACTTCACTTGATTAAGCAGGCAGCTTATCCACTCGTTCAGGATAGGTTAGTTAAAGAAATATACAGTGTAGATTATTTCGTGTGCTTCGTATGTTGATCCATTAACAATACATACAGCACTTGAAGAATGAAATAAATTTTATAAAATGTTACATAAAGCGGATTCTTCCTTTGTCATGAAATATGACTGAAACAATGTTCATTAAAATCCGGATATGACAAACACAACTCGCCTTATTGAGTTGGCATGGATGCAACACAGCATTTCCTTTTTTTTTTTTTTTGTTTAATCATTTATTGTTGTCAATATTTTGTTCACGTGTCATTATCATTTACTTAGGGATGGATGTACACAAAGTGGACTGTTCTGTTGTATATCGAACGCCCGAGATCAAATGAAGATGGATAATGAAGTGGACATATTTCAGACTTCAAGACAATTACAAGTTCGACGTCCGCAAGCTCTCAGACACATTGTAAGTTTTCATTGATTACCTAAGATAATAAGCACTCAATAAAACGGAATGTCGTAGACGAGAGGGTATCTTATAGAAGATATTTTCTCTACCATGGTAACGTATTCTAACGTGTATGAGGTCACATGCATCGCAAAATTAGATCCGAAGTCAATAAAATAATTCATAGTAAGCATGCATGTGTTGCATTTTAGCTACCAATATCAAAGATGATTTCTCAGTTTAAAAAAAAAATGTTTAAATCTACTAATCTGATATCAATAATGCACATTTCATTATTTGTTCATGGCCTTCAAGGATAAACTATATATTTAAATTACCAAAAAAGCCGGCAATGTCCTTGTTTTCTGTATGATTTTTATTTATTGTGTTACATTTGATAGCGTGGTTAAAGGATACAACACGGTATATTTTGCTAGAGCACTGCGCCTCTATGAGGTTTTGAACGATATATTGGTCGCGACTAATTTAGGAAAAGAACTACACACTTTGTGTAAAGTTATACAAATGTGAAACGTTGCTTATAATATATATGTATTGTGTACATTTCAGGAACAATACCAGTTCTGCTATAACTTCATCGGGCAGTATCTAGACTCCACCAACATCTACATTAACTGATAACGTGTGAAATGGACAGCATTACGTCTTTTAACTTAAATGAGTGATATCACTAATCATCGATAGTTAACTCCAAGATTTAACAAATTCAGAAAAAAATAAGTGGAACATATTTCGGTGTTTTGTGGAACATTAAACCATGACAACATTGCACATTTTACAGAGACGAAATGAGGATTGTCTTCTTGCCATTTAGGTGATACGGAGCCGTAGCAACTTCAGTTCAAAATCCATCCTGTACTAGCAGCTCAATTTACCAATAGCACCTTAAACCGTAAAACGTATCACCTTTCTTTTTTAATTATTGTAATTTATGCTGGGGGGATCTTTCACGCAAGGAGTTGACACTGATTAAATAACAAGGCTGCCCGAAGTCCAGTAATGACCTTACAGTAAGTTGCAAGGCAGCTTGTGCCTCCAAGGGGCTGTATTGTTTTGAAGGGAGGGACTCAGGACAAGTCAACAGGTATCCAGCACTCGAGCGTTTATCAATCACTACTGTTTCTCACATGATCAATAGGTGGTATTTTTTTTGGAAATAACTAAGATTTGAAATCAACCACTTAATGAGGTATGCTATATTTCTTCAATCAGAAGGAATTGCATTTTTCACGCTGAACGGTACTACATTGAAACAGCATGTGATTCATTCGCTATTTTGTATTACCTTATGTACAGAACAAAAGCGGAAAATCCAGAATCGCTATACTTACGGAAACAGCATTACTATTAAAGATATATGTATTTTAAGATATTCAGTCTGATCAGAAATATCAACACTACATTTATTTAAACATTTTTACCCGAACAGCATTAAAAAAAATAAGTTTTACAAAATACATCTAAGCTGATATGAATTTCAGGGAAAATGTTTCTTATGATTTTTCGCCTAGTAGATAGAAAGTGTGTGGCACTCTCGATTATCTCTTTGACAATCACACGTATTCCGTTTTATATAACTATTATAATGTATTTTTATACATTTTTATCCGCTTTTGTTTTAAGTTTGTTCAAATTATATTTTGTTTTATATGCGTTAACATTTGCGTATAATTAAAGGATATCCCTTCTTGATTACAGGTTATACTATATGTAGCTTTGTGTCACATATAGAAGACAAACTAAAGTTATATTCAATTCAACATTGATACAAAATAATATTCAATAACCTATTAGTATCTCATGGAAAAAGAAAAATGCTATTGTCCCATTATTTTGAGTGTATCAAAATAATGAGTAATGGATCAAGTTCTTTGGTAGCTGAAGTACTTTGTTTTGTTCTTGTTTTAGTTTAAGTTTTTTTATAATCAGGTAAAATAATAACAAAGCTTTTAAAACTTACATTGCTCACTCATCAAATTATGCCATCAACTAATGCATTTACTATCACAGTTTATATAATCAACGTGTACAATGATACACTTATCTTCACAAATAATATTCAAAAGTATATTGGATTTTAAGTTAGTCATTATTTTGTAAGGAAATATCAACATTTTGGCTAAACACCTGAACGTGTCAACTGACTTATCCGAAGTATCAATCCATTTTTCTTTCTATATTCATAAAATTGCCAAAAAATCTATACATAAGGAACATATTTTATTTTATTTGCAATTTTCTCTTTTTAAATTCGCCGACACTGTGGTTACTAAGTATATATTTTACGGGACAGACAATTTTGCCCACATCTACGTGATACCCTGTCGACTAATATTAGATAGTAAACCTACTACCCCCATTGGTAAAAGTTTCTGATCGTAGACGCCTTACATCCTTAACCTTACAACCACCGTCTCCCTTTGCTCAGAATAAATATATTAAAATATTCTATACTGTCTGATTTTCTTTGGTCTTGATTGGCTTATCCTTGGTCACAGGTTCGCCGATATACATTATACAAACCTTTTAGGATATCGTCTTTTGTTTTTATTTAGCTTTTCGCTGATACCGACCTCAAAGTTCTAAATTTAGATCTGGACATATTGTATTTGCATTATCGCATGAATGCCATGCCATGTATTGATTGTTTCTATGTCATACTTAAGCCTATTACTAGATTATAGTCATGTGTACTATAACCTATCAGCCCTGTGATTGGTTGTATGTTTAATTTGTTCATTTTTGCGTTGACGTCACGCCTGGGATAATCCAATTGCGCCACCTTCTATAATGGGGTCAAATTAACGATGCTTTACTTTTCAGAGTTATATGAAATTTATTTTTTCTACGAATAACTGCCACGTATTTTTATGATCTGATGAGCAATATCTTAAAATAGTTTTTGTTTCGTAAAAGATTTGTTTTTTAAAAATCCATAATTGTTTCATTTAAGCTTGCCATTTGCTCACTCAATTTATTATACTCGTACTATAAACGTCACATGTGATGGAAATTTATGTTAGACAAATATTTTCATTTTACTGTTATGAATTATGGTTTTATCGAGGTTAATACATATTTATTATGATATGAACTTAATAGAGTGGTATCGCTCAAAGATTGCTTATATCTGAACGATTTACACTGAAGGCTGGTTGTAATGCTGTTTACACTACATTCTACATTACATAATTATGTGTACATGCATTCGTTTTGGATGTTTTAATTTATATTTTGTCATCTAGAAAGATGATTTATTATGAAGACGGCAAATTTCTGAGGTATAGAATATGTGTTTTTGTATCAGGACAGTTAACAAGTTAGATGTCAATGGAGTTTCTCCAATCTATAAAAATGCTGAAACATGTACTTTTTCTAAAACATGTGTTTAGACAGTTTGATATTTAGACCTTCTATCCCAAATACTACTCAGACCAAAATCCTTATAACTCAACGTTGTTTTTCAACTGACATATTTCGTAATTGCTCGTGTCAGTTTTTACCATCAACACATTTGCAAAATTAATACTTGAGCTGATACGAATTGCAGGGGTCAAGGACATTTTTTACGTCTTTTCCTCTAGAAAGAAACTGTTTGGTAGTCTCGGTTATATCTGATTTTTGAAAATGTTTCAATATTTTATGACGTTCTTTATATATTTTTATATATTTTTCTAACATAAAACTATTATATCAATGTTTGTTCTATATCTATTAACATTGGGCAATATTAAAGATCCTTTAATAAAAGTTATAGTATTTTGCTTTTTTTGTCAAATATCGAAGACAAATTAATTCATTTTATCTATCGATTAAATATGATATTCAATTAGACATTTATGTCTCTTGAAAAATAAAGAAATGCTTCTGTCTCATTATTTGAGTTTATCAAATGACGATTCATGAACTGATTCATTTAGTAATTGCAGCACGTTTTACTTTGTTCGTAATGTATTTCATGACACCCTTTTGATTTTGTTTCCGTCATCAGATATTGGTTTTCATAGCTTGATAATCAAATGAAAATTACAAACTGGCATTGCCCTCTTCACTAATTATGTTTTCAAATAATGCATTCGATATCACAGATAAATTGTAATATCTTAAAAATATGCAATGATAAACTTATCTTCGCAAATACGTGTGCATTGATTGATACTCTAGAAATGCACACATAACCACCGAATCGGTCTGCATGTGAAGCCACAAGCAGCTGAACCAAGGTTTGACACTATTACCTCTATTCAATGATACCTGAATACGACTTCCAAGGTTAAAATCAGTGCACACGACGCTTGCTTACAATGTGACTTACGTAATAATAAAGTATCAAACAATTTGTTTCATAAAAAAAATTACGCAGTGGTGCAGATGAACTCATTATTTGCTCGACTGTATATTATATAAATATCTTAGTGCTAGCATTAATTGATGATACTAGATGGACAAACTATATTTATACTACATTTTAAGAGAATAAATAACGGAAGATAAATTAGATAGAACAAACTTCCCAACAAGCATATACATATTGTTTATACAATTTATAATCGAATTTGCAGATTTTTTTTTAGATAAATTCTTACAAAAAAATGATAAAGTACAGTTACAGGTGGCAAGGAAAATATTATCTAAATATTGTTAAAGGTGTCCACGTTTCCCTGTATTTATTTTCCATATAGAGCTTCAATATATAATTACTAAACATAATCAAGAATTCGCGCTCATGTAATTTTAAATGTACCAAACTTTTTATTAACTTTATGTGAAGTTCATTAACTTTTTGATAAATTCAATATCATATGAACACGGGAGTATGATCCACTGTATTTACATTCTATATGTCATTGTTAAGTTTGTATTTTGAGTATCAGTCCGAAATAATGCTTCATGTAATGGTGAAGGTAGTTACTTTCCTATTTTATCGTATTAATTGATTCTAGATTGATAACTATAAATATATCAGTCAGATGTCCATATTGTGGAAAATTGATAAAAACATATGATTCTGTAGATTTATCAAGCAACATTGAGTAAATCAAGGTCACATGTACGTACGTTATGTAGGTACATGTAGATAGTTTGTTAGTTAGGTGATTAGGAAATGTATGCATGGGGGCAGACATACAAACATTATGTGTGTCAATTACAGGGAATATACAAGTAAATATCACTTTAAAATAGATAGAAAATAAAGTCATTTTCAGAAGATATTGCACAAATACCACCCATTATCATAACATTAAAATAAAGTTGTCTACCAACACCTTTAGTAATTCACCAGTTCGTGTCTTTTGCATTACATTACATGGCGTCACGCTCGAGTTTGTTTGTGAACGAAAAAAGCACTGGAGCTACATAAGATAGCCAAGCGAAGGGTGATTTTTAAAAGCTGGCAAAGAGTATTTTTTATGTTTTATTACTTGTGCTATATAGGTAAATACCTCGAGGAAAATATGTTTCATTGTGGTACTCGGTTACACTTCAAAATTTGATCCAAAAGGTGGATATGAGTTATAAATAGATATATTTTGTAATCAGCGATGGCGTAAACTACGATTGTATTTGCCTAACATATTATAATAATTCTCGATACCGTAGCTACATGTAATATAAACTTTATTTATTTTACAACAATTATGAAACAACTTATCCAACTTATGTCAATCACTCTTGGTGGCCAAGATGTTAGCGCGCGATGGGTCACATTGTGTGATGAAACCGGATTACTCCTAGAAAACCCACGGGGTATGGCAGGTGACCCTATACCTTTTGACGTCCGTTCGGAGAATCGAACCCCGGCCACCTTGGTGAAGGCAATTGCGCTATCCAATACACCACCTGACAAACCATGTATACATACATGTATGTTCTTTTTTGAAAAGTATGATTTTTTTTATGGATTGATTGTCTATTTTTGCCTACTTGTTGTGATTGAGAATGATGCCTCAGTTCTCATTTTGAGACTATGCCATTAACTTGGTTCATATTTGCATGGCTTATGGCGTCGATGAAGCAGAAAACGCTTACTCTTCCTGAACACTGAGTCTAATCACCTTGTACTTTTTCAAATGGTCTCCGTGTAAATCTTTCTCCTGTATATGTTGTTACCCCTGGTTTTATCGATATGGACTTTGATTATGGTTGTGTTTAGGATACGGTATTATCTAGCTCTTTAGAGAAACAAACTCAACATGACACAAATGATAACAAAACGATTTTCTGTAGTTCTTTCTGTAATCTTTGTGTACTTAAAAAATAACTGTTAGACAGATGAAGAACACATTAGAATAAGTCCCGATTCTATTAAGTTTCCTCAGGGATAGGAAGATAGTAACAGTCTCTTTTGGTGAAAGAAGAAAAATATTCATAAAATTACGTTCCTTCATTAGGTTTGAGTTTGTGAAACATGACATAGTTCTAAGCAAACGAGTCCATGGTATAGGTATGGGGTGATGGAGGATCTAGTACATGCTAAGTAGACCTATGTTCCTCTGATGTTTTCTAGAGATACCCAACAATGATGGTGACCGATTTAGTGATCTGCGTACTAGAGATGCTGAACCATTTAGGAGTACCTAGCCGATCATTTGCATTTAAATGAGCGATTTGATTCCTTAAGTATAGACCCATTTTGAACATGCGTTCTTAATCTAGGTCATACTTAAAAAGAGGATATAACTGTTCGATGCAGTTTAATTAAGTTTCTCGGCATACTGTATCTATTTCTTAGTTTAAAAGGTGCAGCATATGTATGTGTTATGTCATCTTTTAAACAAGAGCAGCCCTGCGTGGTAAGGCGAAGGAATCTATATGTAAGTATTCTTTATGGATTGGCGGTTATCGAGGATGCACTTGGCTCATGTGAGAAATCGGAGATATTTATATGTAAGAGACCTTTATTGAGATTTTGCCAATGCGAGATGGCGGAAATGGCAGGGTGTTTATTGCACATTCAATGATAAAACATTAAAAATGTGTGTGTATTTGACAGGTTTGATAAGGAATTATGTATTAACTGTGTTATAACTGGTCACACATCGGTAAACCTTTTCTGTTTATGTGATGTATTTAAAAATATCAAACAAATATGTTATACAACACTGTTACTTCCTGGTCGGGTATAGACAAGTCGTCTGACGCAGAAGCCGACCAGACATGGACTTTTACCGGTACCTGTTGGTCATCTGGTCAGTACTGAGAGCTGTTACGTTGGTCAACGCATCAGGTGAATATACTTTGATATCATTGAATTTACATAGTTATATAAAAAACAACGGATGAAACGGATGTTATCTTGATATAATGATTTAGCTAGTGATATCAGGTCGACAGGTTTTGACAATATGTAATTAAAAAATCGGAAAGTGAGCCATTGCTGTTTTAGATGAATACGAATATCTATCTACCGTGTTGGTATATTGTGTTGTATATTTACACTGTAATTTACACCGTATGCTAATTTCTACATACTTTATCTACCGCGGATGTACTAAATCGGGCTCCGTCCGTGGACCTTGCCCGCTCTTAAAAAAACTTTACTTGATTATAATGGTATTCCATAGGTGGGATTGCCATTGGTAGTAGTAGATGACCCCGCAAAATTCTCAGTTCATATGGTGAAAGATTAAGAGGTGAAATGCAATTACTTAGAACACTTAGGTTCTCACGAAATATGTATGCAAAGGTGATGCCAAAGGTATTTTGTAAAGCATACCCCAAATTGGGCAAATTATGCATCTTATTCACTTAATTAGAAAAACATATTTGGCATAGTCCAAATAATATAATACTATTTTCGCATGTTGTACTTGATTGTGTAGTTCAACAGAACTGTCAGATAGCTACATGTTCAGAAAACTCTGTAGTAGCTACAAAGGTCACGGGATACATTTTATAGTTTCAGTGTGGGAGTTTAGTTGATAAGGGAGTTAATTGGTGATGATATGTGAGAGTCTGCGTGAGTTTGTGAAAAGGTGAGGCTAGAGATGAAGAGTGGAAGTTTGTGTGATTAAGTCCTATATTCCTTTGTGTGTATTGCCATAAGTTTAAAACTTCAGCAAACAAAGAAATTGAACTCGAACTTGTTTACGTCTAGTGCACGAGTCTGACCAATTGCATGTCTAGTACAATCATTCTACTATTTTATTAGATATTTCTGTTGAAGAGTATCAGCTATGATTGTGACTGACCTAGGGATACGGTTGCTATGGATACAAAATGTATGATCATTACCGAGCTGATCGTTTTCGTTTAAATGGAATTGAGAGATGAGAACCCCATGGTAGACAACCCCATGCTGAGCATACATTTTCCTGGTGAGGGAAAATTCCCGATAGCTTACCCAAAGACATGGTGGAGATGGCAAAGCGATTGTTGCGCACTCTAATGACCTCTAGCATCTTACACTACCTTGACGGAGTGACGTTTGATAGGTGAGAAATAATTACCCCTACCTTGAAGTTGCGACAGAAAACTCTGCAACCCTCGAGGTGATTTTCTTGGTTGTCTAACCCTTGGATCTTGGTTGTCCAACTCGAGGGTCTGTCGAGGGATATACAATCAAGAATATTACCCAGAGGGTTGGCGATTACCCTGTCGCAACTTCAAGATAGGGCTAATTTTTTTCTCCTATCAAATGAAAGCATCAATGCATCAAAATGCTGATGTGACGTGATTGAATTGTTGAAATAGTTTGATAGTTTTGTTGTCGTGACGTCATTATATTGTTCCCGTAACGCCATCATATTGTTGTCTTGACGTTATTTCATCGTGTTAGATAATGCCATCTGCCATACTCTAGGGAATGAGAGAGATATTTTGGACAGGTAAAAGAGAAGAAAATTCTGTGATTGATGGGAGAAAAAAATACATCTGCGTTGAAGATCATCTTTTTCAGATTGTGCAATGTATTTGTTACGAATCATATCAGAAATATATTCTATACAATATAGTAATGCATTCTACGTGATGAAACTTAGAAACGAGTAGTAATGTAAGGTCGTCTTTATATACGAATCTAACTACGAATGTGTAAACACCGTGACTACCTCTGTAAACGTATCCCCATGACCTTATGCATTTCCCGGTTGGGAAATAATGTATAGACAAGACGTTTGATTATGTAACCGACCAGACATGGAATGTTACCGGTACCTGTTGGCTATCTGGTCAGTACTGAGAACCCTAACGGTGGTCAACGCATCAGGTGAGAGTGTTACAATTGATATGTGTGCAGGTATGGGTACTTAGAAAAACGTTTTTTTATAGGCATGCCCTTCTTTCGAGTAAGATGCTACCTGTATATGATAACGTACACAAAGATTATGTTTAACATATATTTGATCAAATCAGACTTGATCGATTCAGACTTGTATTCTGTATTTTTCATTATACATACATTAGCTGAGCCACTGTTGTTGTATACAGTAGGTGTACCCACATGTAGATCGCAATGGCCTACGTTTATTAGTTTGATGACATGCCTCGGTGGTTCTGTTTTATTATACTGCACCTGAACACGTTAAATAACACCGGGTTCTGGTTTGGGGGGTATGTGTGCGTGTTTGTGTCTACAAACTAGACCCAATTACTTAAATTATTAAACTATCTTTGGATAAAACGTTTTTCATATCAATACATTATTTTTTAGCACATGAACCTCACACAAATACACATACAGTTGAGTGAAGACTAAAGGTTACACAAAGTGCACTCCGAGTGCACTCCGTTTGGACTTGGAGTGCACTCCGTTTGGACTCCAGGTAAACTTGGAGTGCACTCCGTTTGGACTCCATATGAACTTGGAGTGCACTCCGGGTACACTCCGAGTCTACCTGAAGTCCTATCAGGTATTAATACCTCTACATATAAGGGCCACATTCATATTACATTTTGAATTGTAGATAATACAACATATACATGTATCATATATATCAATCAATCAATATTTATTAATGCATATTTTTGTTGCTGTAGATGTTTATATTAAAGGTTCGTTATTTAGTTGTTTAACAAGCAATATAGACTTTAATGTCTGCTGTTTAATCTTTGTATAATTTGTGTAATAAATTAGTTGAACTTGATATAAAAACCTTAAAATGTATACTTACATTACTGTATTTGAAACTTTGAAGGACAATAACAGATACAAAATAACTGAATAAATCTCGAGGATTTACAATGCAATGAAGGATTTCGGAACAACACAACATACATTTGACTTGTCCTTTAAATTTGTGGTCTTACAATAAGTCTAGATCTGTGTGGATTTTAAATGGTGTGTAGTGATAAATTCAATTATAATAAAATATAATGTTATAAGAAAGTTATATTTTAATTAAAACATTAGACATTCAAGTATATAATGTGAAGAAGATTTATTGTTTCACATTTGAAAGTTTTCAAACAAAAAAACAACTTCAAAACACAATAAATAATGAATGGCTTTTGATAATTGGATGTTGCCCGTGCCCTCCCTTTTCAATGTTTTGTCTGTATCAGGTCAGATCAAATTTGAAGATTTGGACAGATTTACACTTGGCCATCTAATTAGATAATGACCCCCTCAGGCCTCAACCCCTCCTGGTCAAAATAACCCTGGGGCCCCTAGCTGATTGTTAGTTGGGAACAGGTCATAACACCTTATACATGTCTGACCTTTATTTATAATTGCTGGTACATGCTGCTGACAGTCTAGACCCAGGGTTCATATATATATATATATTACCTGTATTTTTACCTGGACAAAACCGAGTATAGTCACTTTCAAAATTTACAAGTCTAATAATTACCTGTTCTTTTATTTTAAGTTAAACTTAGCCTTCAATAGAAAATACTTTTTACTTTACAAAATGAAAAATGTTTTAATAAACATTTTAAAGGGAATAAATTAGATACGATGAAGCATTCCACAGGTGAGTTGTTACCTGAGAATTATAGTTACTTTTCAAAAACAGGCTATAGCCTTATCTGTAATTAGTACCCATTGTTCTCACCCTGTACCTGTGTCCTATTTACTAAAATACAAGGATATATATAATATTGGCTGAGTGGGACATTTTCCAAAACCTCTGACTATATGGTACCGGTGTTGCTGGTATCTGAAGTTATGCAGACGTCAGCAAAACCATAATTTAATATAATTAAGCAGAACTCCGATAATTATAGACTCTGAACCCTATATGGACTAAATTATATAATATGGGAAGACATCAGACCTTGTATCTTCTATGAATTTGAAACTTAATACAAACACATACATATACATGTAATAGGTAATATAATAGCCATGACAAAAGTAATATTCTAACATGTACCACAAATGTACATGGTTTAATTCTGATTGATCTAAAACTGATCAACATACATTAAATTATGCAATATATCAATACTCTGGAATATCAGGTATTATTTGACTTATATAGAACATATTTTATGAGCTTTGATTGCATAATAAAATATCATGAAAAAATATAACTTAAAGTATGACTCTTCTAATATCTAGAAATGTCAGTTGACCACTATATATAATTATAACAGATATTGACACATATTAGTTTCATCCCAATATTACATGGCTTTTCATCAATTTAAAAGTCTATAACTTTATGATCTTGATAACCATTGAAATATTTTACTCATACTTGTATTTGTAACATTGATGTAATGTGTGACACTATCTTCAGTCAAAAAACTGTTGGTGCTTAAATGCCATACAAGCAAATAAAATATACATTGTACACTGGTCCGAGACAAGGCTCTCCAGTGTCAGCCATGTTATTTTACTTATAGGCAGATCGAACCTGATTTGCGTCTTATATCCTCATACAACTACATATATTACCAAAGTTATGGTTCAATATCTCTATCCATGGAGGAATCAATTAGCAGAAACCAAATTATGACAGAAAGATGGAACACGGGATCATTATATAAAATTACTAAATCATGAGAGAATTAAATTAAGGTACATATATATATATATGGTACCACAGAATTAGATTATAGCTCTGATATCTTAAGTCTGTGATTGTACTTGGGATAATTAATTAAAATTACATTTTATATAGCGGTATATATAAGTGAAGCTGATTTTATTCTGAATGCATGATACGTACGTACATGTAGCTATAAAATAACATGAATGTCAAACCAACGACAAAACTTGAGATCTATGCAGTGTAATTCTGTGGTCAAAGTCATACTTTAAGATTTTTCATCATTACACAGACTGCAGACCCGGTATACATGCTGTGCCTGTATCAGTTCTTGCATTTGGCTATCATTAAGTCACTCACCTGGAACAAATCTCAGGGGTGACAGACCAAAGTCAGCCATGCATGGCGGCATTGGCCACTACAGATAATTGACACTTATATTGGGTAGTACACAACCTGCATACCGTAGTGTGAGTACAATTTACCGTTAAAAATGTATAGTTAGTGTAGGGGTTTTAAGCCTTAATCATATAAGCTAAACTGATTTCAATAGAGGTGAAAGTTAAACCTTTCTTCATTGCAATACATTTTTCCTTTGCATGGTGTAAAAAAACCTAACATACATGAAATAACATACCTTTTCAATCATTTGATAAGTTTCATCAATACTTGTTTAATTACAATATTTAAATGGATAAATTATAGCATATACATGGGCACATACACAAAAAACGTTTTTTGACATTCAGATGCACAATAAAAAATGTGTAATTCCTTTTTGTTTCTATACAATATTATCAATATCATTTTAAATATTATGCAATTAACTTTCATAAAAACTTGATATTATACTGTCTTTTATACATCTTTATATACATGTAGGTTAATTGTTTCAATGTGTTCACAACACAAGTGTATTATAAAATTATGTAATAATGGTCCAGATATTTATTCCTTGTACACGAAACAACAAAATTTAATGTAGATTCTAATATCTATCTTTTATCTATTGTAAACAGAACTACATGTCTTATATATTGTTTTATGTAATTTGAATGTGAACCCCAAGTAGAATTGAATTTCATGTCTTTAAAAATAGGACTCCAGGTAGACTCAGAGTGAACCTGGAGTGCACTCCAAGTTCATATGGAGTCCAAACGGAGTGCACTCCAAGTTTACCTGGAGTCCAAATGGAGTGCACTCCAAGTCCAAACGGAGTGCACTCGGAGTGCACTAGGGTGTAACCTTTAGTCTACACTCAACTGTACATCTTGAAATCATTTTCGGCTTTGTGATATCTATACAAGACAAAACACTCCTCTCCCTTCAATCGAGTATATACAATATATATTCATGCTGGTGACAATTTAAGGAAATAAATGTTCTTTTGCAGCGGTAGTGATTGTTGCGATATTTAGACCTGGAAGTGGTGTATTGTATGCTAGATTTGAAGATTTGTCTGCACTTAATGAACGCGGGGCATTTAAATTAGTTCGGAAACAAACGTTTTGGGAAAACAATAGTGGACAGTTTCAAAAAGAGCAAAGCAAGAACATATTTGTTAGATGGCACCAAATCAAAATCATTCTTGAAATAAATAATGAATTATTTATTGACTTTCTGTCACAAAAAAAGGTCATTTGGACGAGGAAAAATGAAGACAGACCCCCTTTCCTCGGGGTTATCTCTACCTTAACTTCGGTGGACATCTTCAGCATTTGGAAAGCTAATATAAATGACAAGAAATTATTAGACTCAATGGCGTGTTGCACAGTTTCCTGAACATTTTAGTGGACTTCTAACAGTTAAAGGAATAATTAATTTAACTTATTGAAGGTTTTTGTTACATTACAATGTGCTACATATTGTATTCTGGATTTATTTTGATTTATTGTTTATGCAACTTCAAATAAACTTTGGCAGATTATGATACAGGTAGCAATTTATAGTAAATTAGTACATCACGTGACTGAATACTACCTTCCCATTGGCTACACACATGGGAACTATGAAGCGTTAGTGCCCGGATGAGCGGGCACTTTAAAATTTGACGCGACTTTCAACGTTAATCTATTATGACGTCACTATTACGTCGTGCTCCTGTTCTACTTGAAAATGGCTGACTCTGGAAACGACTATATGCTGACAATGGTCTATCACAATAAAACGAGTTTTGCTGTATATATTTATGTATTTGAATTAAAGGGTGATGTTATAAACCCATTATGGCCCTGTTGAGAGGGCACTATTTCCTCATACATGTAGTATGGTCTCGTGATGAGAAAGTGCACTCGCCTTCGGCTGTGACACTATCCCATCCCTTGACTATACTATGAGGCAATAGTGCCCTCTCAAGAGGGCCATTATAGATAAATATATCGATTCTGAAAAAACAAGGCCTTTGTTTTAGAAATACAAATACAGATAATTACCTTTTAAACCATATAAACATATATAAATGTGTGTAAACTATATGATATTGCCAATTCAAATTAAGAACTGAGAAAAACATAAACTGATGTTTTCTTTTTTCAAATGTGAATCCCACAAAGTCCACTGTATCATGTTTATGCCAATTTTACTGCTAATTTCAGTTTTAGATTTCGATATGCGTAATAATATAGTTATTGTACAAAAATATCACCCATGGTCACAGTAGTCTTCTGTACACTGCTACATGAGGCTTTTGCATAATTTTCTGTTCCCAAAATTTAAATTAAACCTTTTAGATGTCAAATTAATGACACAATGAACATAATGATATACCCGTTTCCTTTTCTTTGGCCTCTAGCATCATTAAGGAGTCCATAAAACGACGACACATGTGCATGATTCAGTTTAATTCAATTTTTTGGCATACTGTAGCCACAGTTCCATCTCATTTGAGTAGTGGCACGGTACATAATATACACATTTTCGTAGTACACGATTGGAAATTATGCAAAACTAGTTTAATTTTACCTTTACCAAGAAGTTGGGTATTCCGACATTTTGGCCCCTAGCATCACGGAAGAATCCTGGGAGGAAGAAACAGATGTATGATACAGTTTAGTTCATTTTTTAGACATACTGTATCTATCAGTAAATTTAAAAGGTGCAGCATATGTGTGTGTTACGTCATCCTTCCTACCTTTAGACCAACGTGTCTCTGAATACAAATACATTCTTACATTGTCCAACAAATTTCTTTAAGAGAAACAATCAAATAGTGAAATTGGAACAGAGAAACCGTTTTGTTTCGTTTTGAAGGGGAACATTTTGGAAAAATATTGTTGTCTGGCTAGTTGTTTCAGATTTCAACCGAACGTCAATCCTTTTTGCTTTCGAATTCATTTAAACCCGAAATAGCTTAATTAATGGTACTCGTTATTGATTAACTAAACATTGAATGAAATAACTGTCAAAATTCAAAGCGCCATGTGCAAAGTACATCGTCCCCTCCGGGTTTGCCTAATAAGTAAGTCGATTGGAAGACAGCTAGTTTACAATTCGGTACCTTGAGTCAATAGAACATATTGGAGATATTGCATAGATCTTAATCGACGGTGTGGGATCAGTACCCCGCATGACCACCTACAACAACTTACTAAAAATGCGCTAACTAATTACCGTTAGCTAAATACCTTCGGTACCGTTATACTAATTGAAAGTATCTTGCGTCCAGGGTGTTAATGTAAGCCCGTTTGTGTACACCTCAGTATTTAATCTAAGTCTACTTTGTCGCACTACTAACACAATACTGCATACTCCGATGGCCAGGAAGTGGGACCCTCTACACCATGACAGAGTGGACAGTGAGTGATTCAAAGCTTGTGTTGAGCACGATTCATTTTGATGTTGAAATAAACGTATTCGATTTTATCACAAAACGATTAAATAAGGAAAAATAAACGGAATCAGAAGTTGTCTATAATTTCCCGTCCAAACGAGATTTCAGTGTGACAAGCATTGTTTGTTTGCCTTCATTTAATATGGGTGATATGACTATTTATTTGTCACCCAAATTGTATTCATATCGACTGTATAATAAATGGTTACAGTTCATTGCTTATATTTACATTGAGGATAATTTCTAAATATACCTTTATCAATGTTTCTATTGTTTTGGAATATATTTGTTTAACCCTCTCCTTTCTTCTTGTGTGTTTATTTACTGGAAGAGCCTGATTTAAGGATCTTCTTTTGTGGAAAGTCAAAATGTTCTGACGACTTACTTTTGTTCTGATGTACTTTTTTTTGCTTGTGTTTTTGTCCTGTTATCAAATGTGTTATTCTTCACTATTCTTGAGTCACAAATCAAAATAGCTTCAGTAACAGTAAATATCTGAACAAATATCAAAAATGTTAAAAATAATATCTTTGTTGCATAACATTTGTTTTATAATAATCATAAAGAAGTTGTACAGCAACAATGAACTTGCTATGATGAAAAATGGCGACACACTGACGATTTTAAATGATAAATAAAACTAAAAAACATAAATTTTGGTCATTCGTGAAGTGCAAGAAATACACAGAAATACTTATTTTCAAAATGGCCGCCATTATTGTCATTTTTAAAATTCTTTTAAAAAAGTTCTACAAACAACAGACATCTAATTTTTTGCTACATTTTCAGATGCGTATTTGCTATCAAAATTGATGATACATTGTAAGATGATACAAACAGATCCAACGTGAGATCAAAACAAGATTTGTACGTGATTAAAACCTCACAACAGCAGATCCTTTAATCAATGTTATCTAAAGCCATTATACATTATTTAACGTCTTTTGTACCTTTTAAAAAAAAATTAACCTGGGTGAAATAAATTCCATATCCAATAACCACGAGTCGTGTGACCTATTACTACCACAATACTATTAAGTTGCAGTGGCAGTGTTGTTTTCTGTGAACCGCGGGTGATATTTGCGCGAAAACACATCATCTCGTATATATTCCTGCCAAACTGTGACGATGTCAACAATCAGCACGTTGCATTGACCCAAGCTGATTCCAGTCAAAGTTCAACTTCTCAACCAATCAAAAGTCCGGACGGTCATATTCCACTAATGGTATACAACATATATTTATCAAACAGTCAGCACGTTTATACAATGGTCTGAGAGTGGAATAACACAGAGTATTGTGGTAGAAAGTGTGATATGCAGAGTACCCTCATTATACCGCCACCTTTCGTCAGCACTTATGGCGGTATAACGAGGGTGGCGATAGTATGGAATTATGAAAATTGTAACCTTGAATTGAATTTCATAATTGATTGCATTTCCAACATTTCATTAAAAACAATCTTAGTATTATATCGTCATATAGATCTACATTGGCACAAATTTGTATATGAAAATAGTTATTGATCTGCTTTTGCCGCATGCCATTCCAAATGGAACACTAAAGAGTTCCTCGATCTCCAAAAACAGAACAATATGGCGTTATCGTCGAAGGAAATATGTAGCGATTCGGGACGTTTGTATTTTAAAGGGCAACACAGAATGTAAATATAGTCTTATGAACTGAAACGGGACTTACTATGTTTATATAGTGACAGTTCGGCGCAAATGTAGATATTACCATATGAACAGAGAAAAGCTAGTTGATAATCTGTAAATGAATCCTGACCAAACCAGATAAGCTGCCTTAGTAAATAGTAGATACACAATTACTTAAGTTGAATTACATCCACTGATGCATGGTATTATGTATTTTGGTAAATACACCATATTTACGTAAATAATTAAGGTATAATTAACCTGAAGTGAAACCTGGCAGAAATATTTGATTAAATTTCATATCGCTACATAATAACATTTAAGATGTAATAAGACTGATGTCAGGCCGATTTTATTCATACCAACAGTAATCATTCAAATTATTGTTTCAGAAAACATCGCCCTTAATAAAACCACTAGTCACAGTTCAAACTTCAGTAATCATGACAGCTCTAACGCCGTAGACGGATGTACCAGCCAAACTTTAGGCTCCAACTGTTGTACACACACGGATGTAGGACAGGCCGAGGCCTGGTGGCAGGTAGATCTACTGACCCAGTCCGTCATAGACACCGTGACTATCATATACAGAAGTAAGATTGTGATTATGTTCAACAACTCCCATACTTACATAGTTAAACTGTATGGAACCCATTGACTGCTTTTATGATACATGATTTGTTTTCAATGTAATTTTGATAGATAAACATATTTTTCATTATTAGAGGCACATGCATCAGACAAATGACCAGTAAAGCGGATGTACAAAAACGAGTGTTAAATGTGTACAAATTGTTCTGGGGGAAACTGGTCGAGTTTGGCTACTTTGTTATACGTATGTACAATAGAATGGCAGTTGTAGCGAGATGACTTGATTCAGTTATGCTTTACACGATCGACTTCGTAGTAAACATCTTTGTATCTATAGAAAGGTAGTTGCCAAAATACCTGAAAGTGAAAATGAAAGATTTGGCCAGAAGTTTTTTAATTGTCCTAAATAGCTTCTCGGCAAATTAAGCCTGGTATGAAACAAAAACAAATCAGCTTAGATTGGAGAAAAAAGATAAGTCCTGGATGAACAGCTCTAGAATGCAATGCTGTTCGTTTATCGGCAAACTGTCCGTTGTTAGATTTTAAAGCTTAAGCACATTTTTATGTAAAGAATTTGTTTCTTTGTCATCGTCATCAGAAAAATGACCAGTAAAGCATATGTACAGAAAAAGGTGATAAATGTGTAGAACTTGTCCAGGGGAAAAGGTTGAGTTTGACTACTTTGCTAAGCTTACATGTATGTAGAATAGTATTGCAATTGTACCGAAATGACTCGTTTCAGTTATGCTTCGTTTGAGACTTAGTCTAAGATGTGCGGGAGCATATGAACCCCATTATCTCGATTAAGCACCGTCCCTAGGCGGCCTAACCCCACGTTTTCTTTGACTTACCGGCTAAGCAAATTGTTTGCATTGTCCAAAACTGTTCCTGACAATCACATGATATTTTTGTGGCATGATCTGCTATTGTCGATTTATTTATCTAAGGATTTCGTTTGCTCCTGATAGGTCGAACGTCTTTCTTTCGCCATGACAGACCCTTGATCGCATTCCCGTCTTTCAAACATGCGATGTCGCTGTTTCAGCTGCCGATTTAATTTTCACTTTCGTCAATATTTTATCCGAAGGCTGTGCAAAAATTTTTCAAAGCGTCTTGTTGGGCTCCGTGGCTGTTTAAATACCATGACCGTGATATATTCTCTTTGTTTTGGATAAGTCTTTCATACGAAATGACCGCTTGACCTTGTTCGTTGTTCCTCCTATTCTTCACTGCTCAAGTGACACTGTGCTTCTGTTCCTCAGTTTCTCATGTTCTGTGACTACCGTCTCACATTTATTAAACAATATATGCTTGCCGACGAACTAATGATGTGAATAGTGAAAGTTGTTGTTCAGGTAATTGTCCATATGGGCCTTTTTATCAAGCAATTCTTTAACGGTACCATTTCGTTCTGGAAAAAAAAACAGAATGTCTAAGAAGGATATTGTGTTGTTGGTTTCTTCCTAGCATGTACATTTTATGTTGTTAGTGGCATATATAATGTTGATGTGTGGTGTTCTTTTGTGACCTTCTTTATTAAGCCTGTGATATATGATTTAAAGGTCCCAATTTTAACATTTACATAAAATATGGTAATCGGAAATTAGTGAACAATATATCTTATTAAAACTTCAGGAAATCACCTATATGATACTTATAAGCAATAATTCCTATATTCTGGCAATCTCATTTTTTTGTATTTATCAAACTATTGATGAAAATAACGTTTTATCAGAAAAATTCTAAATGATATACAATGTAGCGACGTAACTCGTTTGAATCACGTTTAGGTCTGAAAGCAAGGTCACATATTCAACCGAAAATAAATTTTCTTTTTTTCGTTCCACAAGTGCTGGCCACAACAATATGTTTGTACCATTTTTCCCTAAAGGCAACAGTAAAAACAATATTGGAATGGTATTTCATTCAAATACACCAATGCCAATAAACGGTCATGGAGAAACTAGAAAACATGGCAAAATTCACATATGTTACATTTTATCATATTTTTATAAAAAAGGCAGAATTTTCATTAAAAGTATTTGTAAGCAGTAACTTCCCCTCCAAAACAGGCATAAAGTGTATTCAGTTTCGCAGAAAATCAACTGTTATGCATGTACAAATATCAAATTAGTTTTGAAAATTGATTTGACCAGAAAGTTTTGGAGGATACTGTTTCATACTGCTATTACATGTAAGTAGTAAGTGGCCCCCCTACGTTATAATAATTAAATCGACAGTAAAGATACAAAAACCGCTTTTACAACTGAACTTAATACCCAAACATACCCATTAAAAACACTGATGTGGTTTCTGTCACTTTGCCTCAGTAAATTCATAAATCAATTGAGTTTTACGCACCTGACCCTTCTGCCTCTACATTTGCTTTTTTTTTTTTTTAGAAAATTCCAATTCCAACCAGTTTGCCCCTAGCATCAGTAACGAGTCCTAGAAGGACGAAACAACTGTATGAGGCAGCTTAGTTCATGTTTTCGGCAAACTGTATATATTACTACACACACGTGTGTGTTACGTCATCCTTCAAATATCGTCACTTAAAGTCAGTTACTCTAGCCTAAAGTATCTTATTCAATCCGTATGTCCAGTAAAAAGATGCGTTTTTACTCAATATTGACGATTTACAAGATAAATCGTCAATGACATCGGTCTGAATAACTCTCTTCCCGGCAAGCATACATTTACATTCCTATTCACTGACACATACCATAATAGCTATTCCATACTTAGATCAGGGAAACCTCAAAATACTTTGGGATCGCTGACTTCAGCTAAGCCATTTGCCATTTGAATAATTTTTTTTTAACGTTTAAGGTTTTGCCAGATGAAAAGACACGTATCCGATGTGTGCGATTCGCATTCGAGTCTACTCTCAACATTCGAGTCATCGAATCGAACACAGTCCTGCTTAAGGTTTCTGGTTGATACTTTGAAACTAAATAGCGGTACATATTATATGACATATTGTAGATGAGGGCATTCTAAGAAGACTCGCTGGATACGAGATATACCTGTCTGATACACAAGACTGGAGATCAGGTAACATATGTCACAAGGACACCACACCTGATCTGGCATCTTTGTCTGCGACACAGAACGTCAATTGTGAAGGTGTGGCCCGGTATCTGACCATCTACAACGACCGTCGAGTTAAAGCTCACACCTGGTACTCGAATAACGCTTATTTGGAACTATGTGAGGTACAGGTTTATGGTGAGTTTACACATGTATATCAAACACAGTGTGTACTGTGAGTAACATTATCGCAGTATATGTATTGCTATATGCTATCGCGCGGCTAATCAGATATGCTTGTTTATTTCCTCATTTTTGGTCATTTCTAACGTCATCTTCTATCGATTTTGGCAATTACTTCTCCGGTTGGACACTGGAATTGAATTATATATTATATAGAAACAAATGTTCGTTACGATTGAAATGTTCCACAACTCGCCATAGTATTGATAATACGTATGCCAATTAGTACCACACGAAAATATATGTACATTTTGTATCTCGATATAACGAGATATGCTTAGTCGTTAATACGAAAGACGTTATCTCATTAATACGATATATGCTAAGTCGTTATTGCGAGATATGTTATCTCGTTATTACGAGTTATGCTTATTCGTTATTACGAGATACATTACGTCGTAGTTACAAAATACGCTAAGTTGTTATTTACGTGACGATATAACTCGTAATGGCGACAAATATATACGTTGCTTATAAGACAAGCGTGTAGCGCGCAGAAGGGGTTTGGAGCGGGTTGCTTATTTATCCTTCCGGTACTGTAAATTCAAATTACATGATTTATTTTAAGAGAGATGTTGAATTTAAATAAAAACTACTATTCTTATTATTTTCCGGTACTCTTTGATTTTCTTTTGTTTTGCATCCTAATTCAAGGACGAAACAGTACTTCATGTTCTTCTTTATCATTGCGTCTATTGAATCAATGGTTTCCAAATCGCAGGATCAATTTAGCAGTATTAAAAATATAATTATGCATGTACATTATTAAATGTTGCTCATTTGCCGTAATACCTCAGCATGGCGTCCGTCGTTCTTCCGACGTCAATATTGTACTTCAAACGATCGTGACTTAGTGTCACAAATAAAAAGAGCGAAGGCGCCAATATTTGACCCCAAGTTGTTCAAATCATTGACCTTGGCCTATATTGAAAGTCACATGCTGGGTTGAGTACGTTTAAAAGCTTTAAAATACATTATCTCAATAACAAAAAATGATGATACAGATGTATTTCACCGGTGATATTTTGAGATGAAACGCTACAAACATTTGTCAAATTAATAATATTAGTTTATATTCAATGTCACAGGGTCAGATATGTATAAATCCGTATTGCATTAGCATGAAAAACAAAAAGTTCAAGGGTAATATTTAGGCAGAATCCTTTTGGGAATACAGCCTTTTCAACTGAATGCGATTGTTCGCCTTTCACGGATAAAGGGGTAAAATGTGTCAAAGCGATGCAGGCCCTTTCGGCCTCTTGTAACACTATTACCAACACAATTAATAAACAATTTAAATTGAAACATCCTTGATAAAATATCGACTTAGCTTAACTCGTATTTACAAGAGCTTATCTCGTAATAACGACTGAGTGTATCTCGCAATCACGACATAGGGTATCGCATCTCGTAAAAAACGATTAATATTAATATCCTGTTTTTCGTTTGGTACTAATCGGCTTTCGTTCAATAAGCTTGTATATATCTATTAACTTTTTTACATTGTGCATTTTGTAAACCCCCAGTCTATATAAACTGTGTATTCTAATTCACAACGGATCAGCGGATTGATTTCTGTTTTAAATATTGCGCCGTCCATGATTCCGAACGATGACTATCGAAAGCGAATTTTTGTTTTTCTTCGTATAGCATTTGAACATGATGTATGATATAAATACAAAGGATTGCACCTCATTTTGACAAACAAACATATTCATTATAGAGCGCGTTAGGTGAGTACATGTATGTCCGTTACATGTACATGTTCCAACTGCAGGCATACTACCGTATACGCTGTTAAACTAAGGTACAATCCTTTTAGATAAATATTTAACTGTAAATATTATAGTTAAATTAACTGTATATATTTATATTCCGGAATCTACACTTTGGTAACGTGATTGCTAATTCTTAGTCCATTCATATATGTGTATATATGTATTTGGAAACATATAATGATAACGATAGCGCAGGCGGGGACATGTTTTTTATAACGTGGACAAAAATACAAGTAAAATACTTAAACAAACAGAGGTTACTTACATTAAATATTCTGTTGGCATTGCATATATCTCCTAGGTAAGCTTGTACAGAAGGCTAGTTATGGTAAATAGTTCATCTTGAATTCAGACTTGAAAGTCAAGTGAACTAAATCTAAAAATGTAAATGAATGCAATGACAAAATAGAAATTTCTTTAATCGAGTTAATAAACATGTACCTTTGATTATATTAAAATTGATATAAATGCTATACATCTTTGTAAATTCTTAATCAACTTAAAACGTATCATTATAATTCCTTTCCCATACCATTCCCTATGAAATACTCACATATTCTAGATGAAATGAACTATTGTACCAGGTTGGTATTTTGAAATTTATTTCCTTTTTATATCTCTAAGGTGGCTGTGTACATTTATGGAGATTTATGGGGGGAAAATACCAATGGCTGAGAATTGTCAACACAAGAGATTTGACCGTACACTGCATAGATGTAAATGTACACATTTTTGTAAATTGTATATCATTTCCTATTCATAAAAAGGACTATGAAGTGTATACACTGAATTGTTTCCTATGTATGGCACTTGTGTGAAAACCATGGTTACCACATCAAAAAGTACCGAAAAATGCAAAATATCACTGTTTTTGACACAAAATTTGACCTATGCAGATAGGATTTTTTTTCTGAAGTTCAATCTAAAATTAAAGCTTACTAACTTGGTTGCAGAATTATATCTGTCCCAGCATAGGTTGTTTGTTTATATTTTTGCTACTGCCAGTCGTCTGCTGTTGTGAGAATTTCACTTCCTGTAAAGCTAGCATTTCATGTGTAGACTCCCTGTCAAAAAAAAGCGAAAATCTTAATCCCAAACCAAAAACATTTTTTTTCTTTTTTACAAATGTGAAGCCCACATGGTCCATTTTATCATGCAAATATAAATTTTGGTACAGTTTTATTTTTACTGTATTTCTACACGTCATATTACAGGGGTTAGCAGTTTAACAAAAAAATCACCCCATGGCCACATCCCGCTACTGGCTACGGCTACCTAACATTCAACGTTTTAGCTTATTAATCAAACTAGGGAAAATCTGAACAATAGAAAGACGTATATGGAGACTCTGAATTCCTAGTTATTATTAATCGGTACTGCAATTCCAGTACTATTTGATCTAAATGAACAAAAAAAACAAATATATCTTCTCTCATAGCTTCATCAATATTCATCTCAAATCCCTGTGCCGTGCGTTTATTAGTCAGCTTAGCGTCTAATTTACCGAGAAAAAAAGGGGGAATAGCTCCTCTACATAAACATTATGTGTATATATAATATAATAACATCTTACATGCAGAAATGAAAGTACGCGTTTTATAAATGAATAAAAACAAAAACAAAACAAAATCATTTAAGAAGTATAATAAGACTTCCTCAGAGGCATATACAACACTAACAAACCGATGTTGACCACTACCGAAAATGTCATTGTAACTAGGTTTTGTCCTTGTTACTGGATAATACACATATAATAATTAGTGTAAGTTTCCGTATTTTTGATCGTACATTTAAGAAGTTACCCAGTACTTATTAAGGACCTGTCTGCAGCAACATACGTTTATGGTGGTTTTTTATGTTGATAAACGTTATAACTATGTGTCTGCAACTTGATTTAAGCTTTAAAATTTTATCAAATCAATCTGAATTTATTCATTATCGGAAATCACAATGACGGCATTGATAGTTTGAACAATTAATTTAATGTGTGATGTATCATCCCTGATAAATACTAGGTTTTCGGCATTTACGGTTAGTTCAGATCTTATTCAATCCCTGCGATTGTACTTTGTTTTAAAAAGGATTAGTCCATGCAAACCGACAATTGATACAGTTGTACTGTAAATCTAACACCTTTTACTTTAATCAAGAAAAATGAAAAAAAAATGAAAATGATCAAAAGTGCTTTCAAAACGATTGCTTAAATGTCACAAGGATAACTTATGAAAACGTATTGAAAATGAGATAAAAACATCAAGTTGAATGGCACTCGTCGTTTGCTTCGCATAATCACATTTGTGCACGTGTCACCATAAAAGTTCCAAATATACTCCCCTAAATCATGGGAATTTCTTTATCTCAGCATTTACGCATAGTAACTGTAGAGTGTTACTTCCGGGAATCATTATTGGACGTGTCATTTGTTTTTTTTCAGGCTGTCCATTAGGGACGTACGGAAATGGAAACTGCAATGGAGTCTGCGGAAAATGTCTCAATAACATTTGTGATACAACGTCCGGCTGTAGTACGTATTCTTATGTATGGTCAATTTGATTTCAATTGCTGCCTATAAAACATAGTAAGAAAGTTATTTGTTAGGTCGTCTTATTCTAAGGCATTCCGCTTTCAATACCTGTCTATTGTATTTAAGTAATACTAGCACCGAAAGTGATTGTTCTGGCAATGTGTATTGAAATTAGTGACATACAACAATATCATCAAAATCAACGCTAATGGAGATGGTACACTCTGCATGTAGAATTGTACATATAATGTATGGATATGGGTTTTTTTTTGTTAAAACAATGTATATTAGTCCTGCCCATAACTACCTCAGTTTGGACCCCAAATAGCAGTGCAGGTTTTGTTTGAAGTTTCACCAAAATATGAATCTATTAATAAACAAACACGTACAAAACAGACATCTCCAATTTAACAGTTATTTGTATTTCAAGAGATTCTGAATAAAACAAAAATGTACATCAATGTTGGGTCATAAACAAGCAAAGAAGGGGTGTCAAGTTTTCCCTTCTTGTGACTATATGTATCACCGATAAGTTTTATCTTTTTTATATTAACACCTTTGGGTTAGGTGGTCATGGCAAGACATGAAACTAAGTTCAGGACGGATATCATAACGATTTATTTGGGTGGGAGGAGAAGGGTATCAAAGTGGGGGTTCAAATTTATAATAGGCCATTTTGACAAAACTGCATGACATACTTTGGGACTTTCTCCAAAGATACAAGTTCATTGCACTGTGCAATTCCAAAACAGTCGAACATCATACTGATAATAAAAATGTCCGTTGTCGAAAATAGGTAACAGTGACCATAACTTAGACAATGTAGTTTATGCATGTATCGTGAGTCTTGTATTAAGGACATAAAAACAGTCCTGAACCAGAAATAAACTTAACTTACTGATTATTTATAATGTCAACGAATCATAATTCGAATTTCAGACGGTTGCGCTGCTGGGCATTACAAAGTCGGTGGAACTTGTAATCAATGCCCTGTTAATTGTGCTGGCAATACATGTGATAATACCAATGGAGCTTGTTTAGGTAAGACATAGTAATAATGTGTTCGTTATGTAACTTTAACGAATGAAGGTCAAACTATGTTTACACAGTTTGCACACCCTGCAAGCAGAGTTTATACTTAACCTACATGTAATACACACATCGATGTCATATGCAGCATTTTGTTGTGATGAAAGATAAGATGCACTACAGATGATACTTTACTTATTTTCTGTCGTCGGTAATATCTGTCCTTCAGCTTCTTTAGGGTTTCTGCGTTGGGTTAATTATACCATACCATTATCATGTTCATACAAACAAGGCTCTTTACCAAACCAAAGTTCTTAATGCAATATGTTTGACATTTTATTAAGGTCAATTATGATGACGTATACATAAAGTTGTGGAGCTGTTTCGCTAATCTTTTTTAACAAGTATCAGTAGAAACAAACTCAAAGCATGAAATATTTCAAAGATATTTTTTATTTCTGTGCCGTAAGGAAGTCAATTATCTGTAAATCGAATACAGATGTACATTTGTATGGACCTTTTTTTCATCTGCCTGACTGTATAACGGGCATTTGTGAAATATTTCGCTGAACATTTTTTTTGTCACTGTTGATTGGCTGACATTCCAAAATACAACATGAATATCGTTTCTAATGATAAAATCAAAAGAAAACAATTTTCATTGAAATATTAGTATCTATAACTATCTACTTTATTCTGATCGTAAATTACATGATGATCACAATGTATTTGCTGAAAGTGAGAGAAAGGTTTACTTAACATGTATCCGAGTTCGTTGTTTTCATTTTACAAGCGTATATTGATTCTTTGCGAGAGAAACAAGTATTTGCAATAAAATTCTGCTGGTGGCATGTGAGTTTTCTGAATGAAAAAATATTTTTTTTAGTACAGATTTACAGAGGCATGTAACCAGCTAATTCAGTAACTACTGATGCGATGGTTAACAAACTTCGCATAAATAATAAGAATGTTGTCTTGTTGTTCTGGATCAAGCATCCAAGATGGCCGTAACGGCCTCTGATTAGCTAAAAACTTATCATGTAATATTTGTTCTTCTATTTTACGGATTATGAAACATGACGGGAGGGATGCTAAAGTAATCGCACTTATAAAGAACAAACACATATGGCATAATGTTGAAAACATACCTTGTTATAACTTTCTTCTAATTTATTGATTATGATGAAACATTGTGGGAGGCTGAAAATGTAATGGCACTCATTAGTTACAACAATGCGGCATTACAAGTAAAGATGGCTGGCAAATAAAGGCTTCTGGTCGGTCGAAATTTAAATATTGTGCGTTTTAAATGAAATATGGTACAATTGTATGTATTTGTAATCTGGCAATGCGAAGGCAGTGACAGTATTAATGTTGTGAAAACCAAAATGGGAGACATTTCATTACGTCTGACCGGTCTTAATTCAAATATTGTCCAAGTTTTACGAAATTTTGCAGAATTAATTTCATATAGGTGGAGGGGGCTTTTATGTTTCACAGACATTTCTGTATTAATTTTTTAAATAAACACATTTTGCAACATGTATGATTGTACACCAATTAAATTGGAATGTTACAGACTGCAAAACGGGATTTTCGGGCACATACTGTAGATGTCCAGCCAACTGTACTGATATTAGCTGTTCCAATGGCCAGTGTATAGGTAAATATCCGACGTCCGGAATGACAAGTTATTTGGAAATGTTTTCCAATCATTAAATACAAGGTTCTAACAAATAGCCAGCTAAACAAAGAGAATGAAAATCATTTGATTTCACCGATTTTTCTAGTGTACTAAATATATTTTCATTTTTCAATGGAAGGATCACACGATTATCTGATGGACGTCATACTCAACAACTTTGCAATGTGTGGGAAATATGTGTGTGTAGTGTACGCACGATCTGAGACCGACATAAACGTAGGCTTCACGGACAACCGATGTGCGATAGAAATTGCAAATAAGAACATTTGAAAAGGAATTGCATTAACATAATTCTAACATGTGCTATCATATTTTATTGTGAACAATAACATATATATAATCATAATTGTACGATCTACAAGCTTATTTACATGAAGCTGCTCTATTTTAAGTACCTAAATTATATGTTGTACAAAGAACATTGGAAACGTCACCTACAATAACTAATTAACATAGCAGCCTCCTTATATCTGAAACGTTTCCTACCAAAGTGTGAATGTTCGTTACTTATTCAATCAAACGATTGTTCCAAACTTTTGAAAGTCTCTGCTGCAAAATTAAAATTCGTGTTTATTCTAATCAAGAACTTACATTCGCCGATTTTTTTCTTTTTCAAGGCATAGTATCATCGATCAACCTATATTTGGATATTGCAGAGCACTTTATACCTTATAAGATCTTCTTTATGCCTGCTACATACATGTACGCCACTGAATGTAGCATACAAATGAACGTAACATAATCACAACCAATACTGAAAGGAGGGGTGCCAATATATCAAAATAGACCAGTAAGCAATTATGTGACCTTGACCTACTTTATGAGTTTTTTTAATTATTTTTGTTCAACTGAAATCTCCAAGTCTGCTACTTTTTTAACAGAAACTACACAAACTAGAAATTTTTCTACATTTTTCAGTGCGTGAGAACTTTAACAACAAATTTTTCATTTTACACTCCCCCAACTTTGACCCCCAAATTTTGATTATGAGCCCACACAAAATCGGACGTTTTGAACATAATATAATATGCAGTTGACCTCAAAGTATCTTCCTGTAAAATATCAGCCTTACCACTGATAGGCCTCAAAAAGGCCCAAATTGGGACCCCCTCCTTTTTAATTTAAATAACATAAATTGGACACAGTAGCTTCATTTGGTATCTGTGCGATGATGATGTAGATATTTGATAGTGAGACGAAAAACAAAAATAGGGATATGTACAACATTTGAATACAATACCAACAATTACAATATTTTCAGACTGTAATACTGGATACTACGGATCAGCCTGTACACCTTGTCCTAGTGGCTGCAGCACAAACACGTGTAACAAAACGTCAGGGCATTGTTTTGGTAAGTAGTAGATATTTATCATAACATACTCTAATCATTGATACTACAAACGGTCAGTGCACTATGTCCTGTTGGCTATAGCACTATCAAACTGTGCATGCTTGTAGGTAATTCCAATCAAAGGGTCTACCAAACAACAAAAATCATCTGATAAAATAACTCGAAAAATACAAAACTTGACGGCTTTGATACAAAAGCTTGGATTCAACGGTAACAACATTAAGACAATGTTGATAACCTTCCAATTTAATTATACAAATTCAACAAAATCTACCAATTCTGAAACGAAGTCAGTACTGTTTACCTTTTACATAAATAACGCAATTATGTTTTCAAACCTTTAGATTACTAGTAACAGCATGTGACCAAATAATTCTTTCACTTTCGATCGATGAATCCATAGTTGATGCATAACCTGCGCAAACAAATAATTGAAGGGCGGCGGTGGCTAATTGGTAAGATGTCTGACATTCAACTACCACTAGCCATTAAGCACTGGATGGCCCTGGCCAGAGGGTACATGTAAATGTGTCTGACAGACAACTATCACTAGCCATTAACCACTGGGTCGCCCTGGCCAGAGGGTACATGTAAATATGTCTGACAGACAACTATCACTAGCCATCAGCCAATGGGTTGCGGAATCGAGGCCTTCGTAGGGCAGTTGTAAGGTACTGGTCGTTTCTCTTGGAATTCCGGCTTTCCTCCACTATTGCATTCTAGCTTGTCCTTCAATATATATATATATTTATAGAACCTTTAAAGCAAACCAAATAAACGTATTATTTTGCATGAGTTTATCACAGTTTCCCTCGTTCTACTTTCCTTCGTCTTCGATTGGCTCGATATTGAGTTGGTGTCAGCTAAAAAAAATAATAACAAGACCAGTCGCTTGCTAGGTTGATAACTATCTCTTGGGGGGATTACAGATATGTGACAACCTTTTTTAAAGCATGTTAATGTTAATCGTTTTGTGACTATGAGTCTTTTTGCCTCAATCTTCAGGTAATGTATTTCGCATTGTCCTTGTTTTAATATGCAGATAGCTTACATTTTCGTGACTCCTGGAGGGTGATAATCGTATTGCATCTACATCATATTGATAACCAATCGATGAACACTTTCATACTTCCATAGTAGATGCATAAATAGATAAATATTATATCCATTTTTTATATAACTATCACTAAAATCTAACATGATAAAAAAAATTCTTTGATATAATCATCAATTAGTCAAAAGCGTGATAAGTAAACCAACAAATTATCCAGAACTACTTAAGCCTTACAGAAAATAACGTTTGTTCGTGTTCTCATGTTGTTGTCGATGATGCAAAAAGACGCTTACTCTTCCGGAACACCAGGACATGTATTCATGCATGCAACCGTTATCATGATCAAGCATGGATTATGTGCTCAATCTTCAATTCTTCTTCCGGCTATAATTTATTTTAAAAATCTGATTTTGTCAAAGTTTTTGTATAAAAAGTTAGAATCCATGAAGCCGAACACTGTTGTTGATATTTACAATTGACTTTTTGATGGTTGATATGAAGTAGGTGAGTTTCAAGAAATCTAGTTTGAGCACAAAATCCATGCTTGAGCACGCACGAGAACGGTTTCATGAATACGGGCCTTGGTCTTATTTTCTTGTACCTTTACGAGAGTCTCCATGTCAATTTTTCCTTTGTTCATATTTTGCCTCTAGTTTAAACGATTTTGAGTTCGGATTGTGGTTATGTTGAAACTTTGGTATTCTCTTATTATTTTTTCTTAGAACGATTTAAACCATTGTATTATATATTTATCTGTTATGTTACCGTTGAACCTAGAACCAGGAGACCTGATATACATGTAACACAGAAGCGTTCTTTCAGATCTTAATATAAAAAAAAATGCAAAAATGGCAACAAAACCATAATCTGAACTCAAAAATTTAACTAGAGGCAAAAAGTGTACTAAGGGAAGATTTACATAGAAATCCTTCTAAATAAGACCAGGTGTTACCGAAGTTCTGCTTTATCTAGGACACCCGTCACGTAAATGTTTGTCAGATCCAAGAAATATCATGGCCTCAAAATGAGGACTTAAGAATCAAACGCTACCAAAGTTTCAATATGAGTAACAGTGGCCATTTAGCGGTATGGAAAAGCTTAATACAGATACGTCACAAACCTAACCATCTTTATTTGAATTATGCATGTTTCATTTCTTATAAAGCAAGAGTTGCATTCAGTGAAATAAGGTGTTTCTATATAAATGTATAAATGTTATAATAAGTTATCAGTTAAAGTGTGATCTTCTTCATCGATAACGGCAGATGGGTTTTGCAGAATCATGTACATCAGAGTGTATAATACTACTATGAGTGTTGTGTACAAAAACACTTTTACGAAGGAATTTTGCATAAATACATAATTTAGTACAGATTAAATTAATTGTTGCCCTATCGGCTGGTCCTAGCGTAGTTTTATCAGATTTATAATCCGTAGATCAATGGTTGTTAGCCAATGAAGTATATTTTGGAAAAACAACACTGTGATACATGTACCTGAATTACCAATCAGCGATACAATCGTTGTTGACCCATTGTTTTATCATTTGGTACATTGAATTAGTAGGGAAATTGGTAAATAAGGAATAAAATGTTATCTCTATATCGACCACATGAAGCTTTTAAAAGTCTCATGGCTGAATCGTTTCGTTTCTTCCTAAGAATGTGATGCTGGATATTACGGTACTTTCTGTAACCAGTCCTGCCCCACTCACTGTAAAAACAGCGTTTGTTACAAGGTCAGCGGTCATTGCCCAGGTAAGCCTAATTTTCTTTTCATTAAAAATGATACAAAACAGCTGTTGATGATGATTACATACACGTTAGATCGGATTGTGAGATAAGTAACGGATATAAATGGTTTGTGAGTGGTAATCGTTAACAGATCATTTACCAATAAAAAAGTTCGCTTTCAGATAAATGGAGAGATAACATATTAAAAAGTTTCGTGATTTTCGCCATGGTTTGGAGTGGTCCGTCCGCAAATCGCACGCACAGTTTCTGATGAAAATCACATGGGCATATAGTCATAAGTCACTAGCAGATTTATTCAAATGCATTCTCTTGTCCAATATCAAATGTTACATATTAAGTGAAGTATGATAAACTATTATAATCCACCTTTTGGTGTCCTGTGTAATTGGTTGTCTATTTTTTATACTTCGCTTATAAAGTAAACGGTTTTGATGCCTATTTTATTGAAACGCAACAAATGGGATGTATAGGTTATTTCACGGTTCTTACTAATAACTTATAGGTCAAATCCTGCGTAGCGTACATATTAATTAAGATATTAGCTATATATGAAATTTTGGAAACATATTTAAGAAGTGAATGCTATTTTATACTAATTGAAAATCTTTTTTTTCTGTTTTATGATGTTATTTTGCAAAGGCGGCAAAAAACCATCTTTCAAATATACCTCAATAATGAACACATTGCTGTATACAAGTTATGTACCCCAGCTTTTTACCTGTTGTACATCAAATGAATATGTATGCTTGAATGCTGGCCATAGTAGGATTTGACTAACATATATGCGGTCGTATTAAAGGAACGGCGTACAAGTCGGTAGTACCAGTAGCATACAGAATAACAAACAGCTATATACATATATAAACTTTATTTATTTTACAACAATTATGAAACAAGCTATACAACTTATATTAATCACTCTTGTTGGCCCGGATGTTAGCGCGCGAGGGGTCTTATTGTGGGAGGAAACCGGAGTACCCGGAGAAAACCCACGTGGTCGGGCAGGTGACCCCATACCTTTTCACGTCCAATCGGGGAATCGAACCCCGGCCGCCTTGGTGAAAGGCAAGTGCGCTATCCACTGCACCACCCGAACACCCCAACAAACAGCTATTATCTTACTTAGCAAGTATAATACTTACAGTTGTAATGAATGCTGAATGAATTGTTGTCGACTAGTGTAAATTTTGATATTTTTCTCAAGACGGTCATTGAACTTTACATTATTGTATGTATTTTTTAGTTATCAACAAGTAAGTATATCGTAATGTTTTACACTTTGTTTTCAGACTGTAACGATGGTTTCTATGGACCAATCTGTACACCATGTCCTATTGGCTGTAGCAGTACCACGTGTTACAAAACGTCGGGACATTGTTTTCGTGAGTTGTATTAATGGTTAAGGATATAAAAAAGCGTTCAGATTACGTTGATAAAACTGTTAGACTTAACCCTTAAAATCAACAGTCATAGCAATAATCATTCAAGATCTGTTTAATGTGTTTCCTATAATTGAAAAAAAAATATGAATCTTTCTCTTTTGTTTTGTGTAGAAATCATCGCAATACTGGTTATAGCCTGACATTGGAATAAACTGTTTGCTTTTTATTCCGAGATAGAAAAGCAAATATTTACTATGAAGTATGTTAACGTAATGCAATCATGAACGGATATTTTTCCGATAGAGCCTAGATTAGGTTCGGATTATGTAGTCATTAAAAAAAAACATTTTCTTTTTACTTCATGATATTTGCAATTTCTCATCCATACGATAAGTCACAATACGTGACTTATACGTGACAATCCATTATATTAGACAACTTTAGCGCAGTTATGGCTAGCCCTTAAACGAAGGGAAAAGGCAACTTAATTTCATTTGATATATAATATATATGTGCCCTTACTTCTTGAAAAAATAATTAGAATACCAAAGCGTCAACAATGCCATTATCCGAACTCAAAATCAACCGATCTAGAGGCAAAATAGGAACAAAGGAAAAATGTAAATGGAAACCATTGCGAAAGTACAAGAGAACAAAGCCAGGCGTATCCGGAAGAGTAAGCGTCCTCCGCCCCATCGACGACTCACCATGCAAATCCCGGTCACATTCAACCACAACAAGCAAGCACTCCAATAAGAAAACTCCAAAATACAGAACATATCTCGATAAGGTCAAGATGGCAACCACAAAACTTGTCCACAGTCTTCACATTAACCTGCACATCACGAATACATGCGCCACAAGTATTTTCGTCAGCAGTTGACAACCATCAAAATAATCTCGTCACTCAAAGCAAAGTAACATATCAACTGCGACATGTAAACACCATAGAATGGAGAGGCATATATGTTCCTATCAAGAAAAGGGAAAGTTCACGATTGGAAAATCGAAATCGTCACATTTATCATACCGCTTAGTAGTAAGTTGCCCGTGTTGATCATAGCGTAAGTACAGATCAAGGTAAGAAGCTGATGTAGAAGAGTCTGATGTGTCTTTAATCTCAAGTTCAGTAGGGTACATTTGTATATACGATCGACTAGGCCATCAAACTTCTTGTTATTTATAGACAACACATCGTTGGTATACCTGAAAGTGAAACTGGAAGATTTGGCAAGGTTTTTGTTACTCGTCCTGATAAGCCCTTCGACAAATTCAGCCTCGTATGAAAACAAGTCAACCACATTTTGTGCACAGTAAGTGCCCATTGGAATGCCAACACTGTTGGAATTTTTTTCCTTCAAACTCAACAAAGATATTGTCAACCAGGAATTCAAGCATTCGTACTATATCTTCCTAAGTACAAAACGTTTGCAGACCACGTCAATCGTATCTACCCTTCTGAACTTGAAATAAAGGACACAACAGACTCATCTACATCAGCTGTTTACCTCGCTCTCTACTTAAACTATGACCAACATGATGGGAAGCTTACTCCTAATCTATACGATAAACGTGACGTTTCAATTTTCCGATCATGAACTTTCCATGTCTTGAGAGTATCATCTCTGCTTCTCCAACGTATGGTGTTTACATGTCGCAGTTGATTAATTATTCTAGGGCTTGCTCTTAATATTGTGATTTTCGTGATCGATGTCGACTGCTGACAAACAAACAGCACAGGTATTAGAGAAGCAGGTTGATCAGAACATTTATGGTTGCCATCTTTGTCTCATTGACAAACAATCTGTATCTTTGTATGATATGAAGATGAACGTTTTTGAGTGTGCTCATTAGTATGTGTATTTGTTGTGATTGGCAATGACTCGGTTCTCATTTCAAGGACTTGATGTTTACTTGGAAATGACAAAGACTTACATGTCGAGTGTCGTCGATGAAGCATAAGACGCTTACTCTTCGGGACACCTGATCTTATTCTCTTGTTCTTTTACATTTTTTCATATTTTGCCTTTATTTTAATCGATTTTCAGTACGGATCGCATTTGTTAACGCTCTGGTATTCTCTATTTTTTTCTGTTAAATGGTAAATAGTAACAAACCACGACGATTAATTTGGTTTTTGTAGATTGTGCTGACGGATATCATGGGAGCTTCTGTAATGAGTCCTGTCCCGTCAACTGTTCGAACGGCATCTGTAACATATCTGACGGATATTGTAACGGTACAGTAGATACATATGCTTCTGACCATTTAAATGAAAAAAAGACCAATAGCATTTGCAATTATAAAATACAAGTCATTTTAAATGCATATATGTATGTAATACAGGTATTCAATTTACACGTGCCAAATCTTTGTTTTTATTTGATTGGTTTATAAAATGAATAAAAGATAAATACAAATACTACAAAACAAGTGGGTGTTGCATAACGTTTAATTCGATTTCAGTTATTAACTAGCTAAAGCTGGAACAAATCGTATTTTTTAAACAATAACCTACGCAAGTAAAAGAGATACCATATACATTTGTACAGCAACCGCGAGTCGTTACAACATGTACCACTAAATGTGAAAAATATTATATTCTGACATATCTCTTCCCACATGTGTTATGCTTTCCGTGTCAGTTGCATTGCGGCGTGAGGAAAGGACCCGGAGTATGAAGCCGCGAATTATATGCAAAAGTAATGTTTAAAAACACAAGAAAGTATTCGAATTTCCTTTCAATTCTTAATTGATACGTTTGCAGTTGAATATCACCCACTTATCGTGGCTGAGCAATGACGTTCCGCTTCGACGCATTGGTGTTAATGACGTACTTCCAAAATAGAAATGAAGAAATGTGGTTATTTGTTTTATTAAACTAATATTTCCTCAATTAAACAACCAACTTAAGTCCTTTAACGCATCGTGTCGTGATACTTGGTTGTTATAGACCAGTGTTGACTGTATAACGCAGTACATGTTCCTTTCAACAAGTCTCGAGACTTTAAAATGGAGCAGCATTAACACGACTCGAACAATTTTCCCAGCGCACCCTTTCTCGATGTATTTTTGTACCAAAATGAAAATACATCACGACCACATATTGGAGCAGTTTTAATTATTTTTTGATCAGCAAGACATAATGAAACAGATTCCGGCTATGACACATAAGTTGCTCAATAAACTTAATATTTCACGTCAACCTGGGATTTTTTCAAACTGCTCCAACACATCACCGTTCAATATTTTAATGGCAGTTTCCATTGATGTATCATATTTAATCACATATATAGCGGGAAAGGGTGCGCTGGCCTATTTTACCGTATAATTGTTAATACTGTTAAACTAAATCAATGTCTTGTATATAAACACAACAAAGACATCGCAAACGTTAAAAAAGAACAAATTAAGTCTACAACCATATCAGCCATTGCAGACTTATCCGCGGGACACTGTACATATAGTGACGTCATCGGAATGTATAACTTGCAACACTGTATCTATTTTTGCATACACTCATGAACGACAGAATGAGGAGCAACATTAACTCACATGAGAAATCACCTTCTTTAAATAAATTATTAAAATGTCGTTTATGATTAAACGTATGATATAAAACATGCTATATGGAGTGTTTAATTCCCACAAGAAAACGTTGATAACCCACATGACCTAAGAAAACTGCTATTACGCAATGTCCGTGTATTTTGATAGCATATTTTTGTTTTTTTGTTGCTGTTGCAGGTTGCACAGCGGGTAGCCGTGGTAATACCTGTAATCAGACCTGTCCATCTAATTGCAAAAATGACGAATGTGAACAAGTGAATGGGGAATGCACAGGTTTGTAATACGAATTTATTTAAAAGTATGAAAATGTAAATTGTTTGATACAAGGTTAACCATAACAACAATAGGAAAAAAAAAGAGAAAAAATCATCTTCGCCTTTGAGGAAGAATGTATCACTTATTCTCTTAAACATAACGTGTTAGGAAACATGTCTCCATTATTATCAAGGGAGATGTTTAAAGAAATCATTATTTTCCTGGAAAAAAATGTATTGCCATAACTTGGTATTGTGTGAATTGGTTTTGATTCTTTGAGTGCGGCGAAGTCCAAGATTTGAAATTAAACGGCTTCTTATCAAGGATAATTATCCATGATTTTTAAAGTCCCGATATACGTAACTTTCGGCAAAACCTGAAGCGAAAATCAAACCTAGTAACTTATTATATTTGTAGATTTATATTTGCAGCACTCCAGATTTAATTTGCATCATATGTTTAATGAGTTGTAAAGATACCATAAGATCATTGGTTTAACTTTAGTATCAAACTGTTTTCAGTATGGATTCATAGAAAATGCTTTTGGAATGGTTTATTTCACATAAAATGAATTAGATTAATCACTTTTAGTTATTCAATGAACTAGCATACATGATATAAATAGCTGTTAGATATCCATACATAATTATGCAATTTGAGGAAAGATACGATTTTTAAACATTGGTTCATTTGTCAGAAAACTTTCTTTTCGATTGCCGTAAATCGGGATATTTTGGATTTTTTTTCGCATGGCATTAAAACTAAAAAAATTAAACACACTAATTTATCATCTCGTAGTAGTTTATGAACTAAATCGATTGCGGCACTTTCACTATACTTTTACTATTTAAATGCACTTTAACTGTAATTGTTAATACAAAATGATTTGTGGCGTTACCAATGACACATTTGACACTCACGCGACATTTCTCATATATGCACGGTTGGAATGACAGAAAGAGCTATCGAAACAAAAATGCAAAAAAAAATCAAAAATATCATACATGTATAACTACTTTCTTTTCAAAGCATGCGCCCCGGGATTCCACGGTAATTTCTGCAGTCAAGCGTGTCCAACCAACTGTAAAGATAACATTTGTAACATGCTAGACGGACAGTGCGCAGGTAGGATACGTTTTTGCATTTACTTTGAAAGAATTAAGCAAAACTTTAACAAATATGAGAACAAAATAATACTGCTTATAGTTGATGAAAATGAGGTGTTTTCCTGTTACTGTTAGTATATTAACTCAGATTAATATCTTGTATGACAATTGATAGAAACGGAGGCTTTGACAGGCCCATCTGATAGCCAGGTCGGAGCGTATGCAGGGGCAGGTGTTGGAGTGGCTGTCCTTATTGCTGTCGCAGTAATAGTGGTCATTGTAGTACTCAGAAGGTAGGTACCACATATTCTATTGTTTACTATCGTCATCTCAATGTAGTACTAGTGTGCGTTAAATGAATGTTTGAAACTTTTCCCTTGAATATTTTTGACAAATTCAAATAAGTCATCAAAGAATGAACAAAACCCAGATTTGAAAATATCGTTTGTACAGAAAAGTATTCTCATCTTTTCAATGTGTGTGATGTATATTTTGAACCATTTTAATGTTATCACGTTATCTTTTTTTATTTTTCTGCATCGACGTTTTGGAAATAAGTCATTATTGAGTAATTGTGACGCTACATCGCGTGATATGCTATGTTAGGTAGAGACATGGATTTTTCCTACATAGGCAAACTCTATCCAATACGGCGGGATAAAGAAGAAAACCGTTCTGTTGTTTAAATCATGTCCTTATCTTATTTTTATCAAAACAAAGTGGACATTTATTTGGTGTTTTGTCTTTCTGTTTCTTTCTTAGCAATTTGGTCCAAAGGACCAGTGTGAGTTTATGTCATTCAGTGGACTGTGCTGTCCGCATTTAAACAGTTTCTTCAAAGCATCTTCATAACAACTGATCGGAAATTTACTAAAGACTGAAAGTATCCCTAATTGGCGAGGATTTATTTTTTACAAATGATGGAACTGAACCCAAAGGAACTGTGTGCACTGACTGTCGATCAAATTCAGGTTATCTAAATTGTAAATAATGATGAATGTAATGCTGACTTTGACATCTGTTCTCCACTTCTTATCCTGTACTGCTGGAAGTATCATAAATAAAAGGAATGCTAAATTGAACAAAAGGAGGAAGTAACCCCACCCAAAATCTTGATATATAGATGCTTGTCATAAAGACACTGATGTAATCATGGCAGCATACTTGTTCCGAGTATCTGCCGCACAACCTTGTAGACTCAACCCCTGGGTCATTCTCTTGAAACAGTTAAGATATCCATCCCAAACCTATATTAACCATTGCTGAATATAGCAAGCAAACATATTTATGATATTAACATTGACATGACATGGTGGTTTGGCAAGCAAGGACCTAGTGTCGTAGATACAATATAGAAATAGTTTATATTCCAATCCAAAAGGTCAAAATTCACACATGCTTCTGGAATGGCCCCTTGATTTGTCCCTACTTTACAGACTTACTTCGACAATTGACAGCAAACCTAGAGAAGAACAAGCAGGATTTATCAGAGGGTGAGGATGCTTGACAACATTTTTACTCTCCGAAACATATTAATATAATGCATAAAATGAAACACACCACTATTTATTAATTTTATAGACTTCAAGGAAGCTTTTGGTATCTCACGCAGTGAATCACTTTGGAAAATATCTGGATCTAATGGAATTCCATCAAAATACTAACGCTTTTCATATTTTACGAAAGAAGAGGTACATGCTTCCAGAGGACCATGGTTATCCAACTAGCTATAGAAGACCTTAACTTTCCTGACGACGGAGCGGATGTATCAACATCGAACCAGCTATCCAATAAAATACCAGCAAATTGAATTTTTATTGTAACGTTTTCTCTGTTCTTGCTGCATAGACAAACAACAGATGACCAGTAATAACAGTAAAACAGTTCAAGAAGTTTATTCGGCGTATATGGAATATGTATATATGTACAGGTACTACACAAGGCTACCGCACTTCTGGTACGTGCGGCAACCGCTGCCCTCGCCGATACGGAATTCCCTGGAACCACTAATATAAGTCGGCAACTACGCCAGTGTCACTTGCCTGGCGCCCATGGCGTTCCCCGGCTAACTCAGCACTGCACCAATACCCTGCCGTTCTGCTCGTCTCAGATACCCTGTTACGCCGGCAATTCCGTATCAGAAAGTGTAACGAGGTCCTTATTCAATCATATTAATGATAATTACCTTATCTCTTCCAGGAACAGAGATAAAGAACGACCAACGTCAGTGGCCGCTGGTCTTATATAAGCTCATATAACCTGAATAATTAAGACGTTAATAGAATTATTGATAGCAAATAGTTAACGGTTTCATGTCATGGTTGACTACACACGTTAAGAATGACAGCTGTTCGATACAAAATATGTACAAATACTACTCAACATTATGCACAACATTACAGGTAAATAGAAATTAAATAGAACATAACAAGTTGTAGTAAATAATAAGACGCCCTTTTATTACAATGCCCACGCCTCAGCGTTTGGCCGTCTCGGACAAAGCATACATATGCGCTTGACCAGCAAAACACACACAAAACTTAAGGTAATGCAAAGCACTCACACAATATTCAGAAAACACTACGTTTCCACACAACACTTCACAAACGGAGGCCTCAAAACTTTCAACAATAAACTCACATCCGTCGGTGATATATCTGGCTCATTCCCGATGTCATCATTGCCGTCCTTTACCGCTTCTCCTTCCCAAATCGGGACCGGTGGTAATGCTACCTTTTCCTGTTTGATCCATCCTTTGAGTGGTTTCGACAATTTTGATGTTCCTGTGGCAGGTGTCTTCGATTCCAGACCTGGAGATGACGTCCTTTTTGCCGGCGTCGATTTGGCCGAGTCCTCTTTCACAGAAGTGTCGCCCATTGATCTTGCAGGTGCCTTCCTCGGCGATCGAGACCTCCTTGGAGACTTTTCGGGGGAACATTGTGGAGACTCCCATCTTGATGATGTCCTTCGCTATCTGGAACGGGAACTGTGATAACGCTTCTTATGCCTGGTCAAATCGGCCCTGCACGTCAGTGATTGGTCGCACTCGTCACATTGAAAACGTTTCTGCGGAGTTTTAGTAAAACGGCAATCTGCCACATGCCTCATAAGATCGCCAACTGAACAGTTTTTTCTTTGGCATCCGAAATAGGAATGAAGTTTTCTGGGAGTGTCTGTATCTACCATCCTTACCTATAAAGACACAAATTGTACCGAGCTGTTAGCATGTGACGATTTCATTTTCTCAAGTAGATAATCATCATATCGTTTGCGTTATCTGCGATTTCTTTTTTATCTCCCGTTGGAACACTCTTCTTCCGGATTGATGGATAACTGATCATCGAGAAGGTCTAGCGAAGGGGTGGCATCTTCTAGAAATGGATCGGATAGCGCTCGCATGCGGCATGGTATGACGCGATCAACGTGAACAACCTGTAACCGACCTCCGCTTTCTGGTCGTATCTCATATGTGACGTCGGACAACTGTCGCGTTATGACATATGACCCTCGCCAGGACGTCGTAGGTTTAGGGCTTGTTCCCGGTTGAACCGTTTGGAAATATACCCAAACTTGATCATATCGCTTGAATTTCCGATCTTGTGCCCACACGTCATACGTCCATTTCTGACGATGTATTGCAGCCTTACTGAAATTGCGGACGTGAACATAAGAACGTTCGATTGTTTCTCGAATGATTGAAACCCACTCGTTTATGTTCATTCGATTGCGATCTGGCGGTTTACCTACAATTAAGTCCAGCGGCAAAATACCTCACGGCCCAACATCAAATAGTTTAGTGTATATTGGGTTGATTCGTGGACAAAAGATCTTTTACATAAATATCTAACTACATGTTAACTAATAACCTAACGAAAAATGTTGAAAATACCAAACCCACAAAGATGCATGCATTTATAACTTTGTTCGATATGTTTACATACTTGACAAAGCGTTGTTAACTATTTGTTTACACAATATTTTCAAAATAATTTGTTGTATACTAGTTCAAAGATTGGTGCGTTGATCAAGACAGCTGTAACGATTATAACAATGTCGATAAACCTTTTTTTGGCAAGAATTAATATTTTCAGAAGAAAGTCGCAACCAAAACAGAAATCCCAGCATTCAGAGCAAATTGAAGAAGTAGATAATACGTCATTCATGTCTCCTGGGACATCTGGGCGTAACAGTGATATGACTTCAAAGACTGATATGCGTGAGTATTAAACAACCATAAATGTTCACGGAAATGCTGCCTCGGATATGTAGACCAAATGAAAATATCCAGATTTGTTTCAAAATGCATAAGGTCGATAGGGTCGCAATGAATAAATGCGAGCATATCACACTTCTCTGAGTGCCTTATGAAATTCTTTAATTAACATAAATTTGATGGTTTTGTTTTCTTTCCCTTTCTTGACAGTAATATCTATGCTTGTTCAATTTATGCTATTTACAGGTCGCGGTTGATTCAAAGACTTGCTCTACATAACTAGATTTTCGCGATATGTATTTGCTGCTGACGGAACAGGGTTTCGAGATGATTATATTGGTTGATAAAGACTATACGAAAGTTGTATGGTCGACTTGATACACTGTGCTTACTTGAATGCGACCTAGCTATACATGGCCAGGGTCGTTGATTACACAGAAGTTTACTCTTTCGGGACACTTTGTCTTTCAGTGGTCTGCATGTTCATATTTCCCTCCTATTATATATTTTGTTCCCAGTGTATTTGACTTTGAATTTTGGCAGTGGTGTACTCCTATTATATCTAGTCCTGCCGATATTAATGATCATGTATGGATGTGAACATAGTGGAAACATCATGCTGTTAACACGTGGCACTTGATTCTTTATAATAGGGCTCCACATATCGAGATTTTCGTTATAGATATCGGCTGCCGACAAACAATTTACTACACGGGAGTCGTGAGATGTATGGTCGCGAACTTGGTCTCAGTTAGAAATAGTTTACATCATTATATGATACAAAAGTGGCTATATTAAATATGTCCATCTGTGCTCTATTGTTGTGGTTGAGCATGATGACTCTGTTTTCAATTTAAGGACTTGATGTTTACTTGGATTTGATCAAAATGTATATGTCGTTGTCTTTGATGAAGCAGAAGATGCAGACCCTTTTGGAACACCTGGTCTTACACTCTTATACACTTTTTGTAACGGTATCAGTGTAAATATTTGTCTTTGTTCATATTTTTACCCTTAGTTTAATCGATGTCGTCTTCGAATTATAGATTGTTGTCGCTTGGGTAATCTCTGATTTTTTTTTCAAATTGTTTCATGAACTTTATGTTTTCGGGCAGTTTGAAAACCAATTCATTCGAGGTAAATAAGCATGGTATTCGACCATTATGTTCTTGTTCCATTTCTCTTTATAGCTGCGAAGAATGATGAAGCGAACGAATATATCAATGTTTGTGACGTTGCTAAAAAGGACGAAGAAGTTGTATATAGCAATATGAATACCTCACACAGAGTCACTATTGATGATATCAGGGTTATGCTACCGAAAAAAATGGAAAATAACGAAGAAGAATTTAAACAGGAATTCAAGGTTAGCGGCATCTTTAGTTTTCAATATTAATGAAATACGTTTGTTTTTGGTGATTGACAAAGAACGATGCAAGCATAGAAAAATCATTTTTTATTAATAATATAGTTATTGTAGTTTTTTTTACATTTGTACTTGAGAAAGTGTATTTTACACCTTAAAAGCTTATTTTATTTTGAAAACAGAAACATCACATGTGATGAATATGAAGCCACTGCTAGGTGAGAGATTGCTGTAGTGTATTGTTTTAAGATGTACCTCAATGTCAAAATGTACAAAATGAATTGTAAACCGTATACAAAATTTGTTCCAATAACAATTTATGAAATTATTGCAGTGCTTCACAAAGCAATATTCGTAAAGCGTATATATATGCTGTTGAGCGTTACAGGCACCGAAAGATATAGTAAATGTCTGTTTCTTCAATATAACCCTGTGGTATTAGTTTTCAGTACTTAAGCCGTTTATTTATTGCACTCCTGGAGCATACAGTGTCACAATTCGTTTATAACCCTAATGCCACAGTAATACAATGATACGGGCAAATTCTGAATGGTTAGGTTGAGCAGCTGCCTGAGACTGTGGTATAATATTGTTCGTAAGAGTTTTTGTGAGGTTTTATATCCAATGCAAACGAGACATATATATATCATCATTTATTGCTACTTAGATATGTTGTAATACAGCCATGGTCGAACGGCGTTTGCTTGGGTGGGGTTTTTTATTCGAAGGCATGATCATACAACTATACGATTTTCCTTGGTTATCAAGCCAATCTGTAGTATTTCAAGCCTTAATGCTATTATAGTATATTAAATTTGTGGAAATGTGTTTCTTTTACAATTACAATAAAGTTTGATCTTAGTTTCGATAAAGGACCAGAAATACTTTAAATCTTAATATGCTAATTATTTTGAAAATCAATTTTGCATGGATATGCACTACATAATCTAAGCAAGTTGCATGACTTTTAGTTTCACTATTTGTTTTATTATCGTTTAATTTCAATCTTTAACATTATTCCCTCTCAGAAGTTCTGTGCTCTGCACCATGTGTTCCTGCTGGAGAGCGACTTAGGGGAAGCAACTCTGTACAAAAAGTCATCCAAGTGTTAAGGGTTCACTACCCCATTTACCATTCCTGTTAGACCAAGGTTAAAAACGATACATTGTATTTTAATTAATATACAGGCGTTACCCTGGGGAGCGGTGCATCCTCACTCAGAAGGTACAAAAGCAACCAATAAACCAAAGAACAGATTCAAAACAACATTCCCATGTAAGTACACGTTGTACTCTTAGAAATAGAAAACAAATATGTTTGTTTTGAACATAAATGTATCTTAAGAATGATACCCATCTTACTTTAAGTAAATGATTATTATCCCCTATACGAAAAGCGACTAAGAAAAATAGTTTTCATGGTGCATGTCTAAACAGTTCATGATTTCTTCATTTATAAAATCTCTGTCAAAATATTAATCAATTTAACAATGAGTTCTAAGCGAATTGTTAACTACTGTTAAGGTGCTGAATACGCCTGATAAATGCGCTGCTACATGTTTATGTTAACGTCAAACATATCGACGACAATATAATTTTGTTTCAGATGACCATTCCCGCGTCATACTGAATAAAATAGGAAATGATCCTGACTCGACCTACATCAACGCAAATTACATCGATGTAAGTCAATTAAGTAGTTTTGAACATCACATATTTATATTTACATTTGCGCTGCAACCCACTATAGGAACAGTACCAGCAAAAATGTCTTTCATACAAAAGTATGAAAGCAATGGTTCTCGAGACATAGCACGTGGTTTAATTATGACGTAATAGATCAAGCTTGTTCAATGAGAGTCTTGTCGCGCCGCTTCGAAAAATATGGAGAAAACCCTTGCGTCAAACGCTCAATTGACTCATTATTATCATTGGCGCACATTTTATTCAAGCAGGGCTCTTCCGCCAATGTCGTTTTAATGACGACACATATGCAAACCCAGGAAATAAACTATTAATTGGAAAAAATATAAATGAAGTTTAGCAATTGTTCTATAGTAAAAATGTAAATATATGGATTGAAAGTCATTTTTTTAACTTCATAGTGTATGAAAGGTCAGCCGTTACATCCATATTCATCATGAAGACCTAGCGGGCTTCATTCAATATGGATATAAAGCCTGACCTTTCATAGCACAATGAAAGTTAAAAAAATGACTTTCAATCCTTTTATGATATCCTGTATAGCCCTATTTATAAAACGTCTTCAACGTTATTATGTGTTTATTTTCACCAATGGAAAAACATTGACTTCATGCAATCCTTGAGTATTATGCGTTACATTTCATACATGAAATTTTGATAACCAACATGATCTCTATGAATAAAATACGAAAAGCATTTGATGAAATATGAATAATATTTAACTGTGAATACATATGCAATACCAATAGAACAGTAGGTAGCGTTTAATTACCGCTGCGATGTGATATGTGTTGCACTATATCGTAGGTTGCATCTTTATTTACGGGGTATTGATTGTTGAATGTGAACTTTATATAACTGCAAATATACCTTATCTTTTATACCGCATACGCGTCCTGATATAGATTATGCAACTTATATACATTTCGCTATAATCCTCAGGAAAAAAATAAGAGTAATGGGAAAGTCTAAATTGAATACACCCAATTTTCAAATTTAAGTTTAGCTAATCTCAGCGAAGATTGGGGGGATGAAGGGCTACTGCTCAAAGAACGGTTGAGGTCAGTTGTGGAGTAACTACTAAGTCCAACATAAACAAACAAATTATGGCTGATAAATAGCTCATCCTAGGTTCCAAATGCTGGATTTGGTCTACATACTTCGCTTGAATGATCCTATTTTATCATTAAGTGCGTATGATTTTTAGTACTATTGGTCATACATGTACATCTACCAAACTTACTTGCTTGATGTATAGCATGATAAATAAGACATGTTAGGACTCTTTTGCTGGATTTCACCTACTTTTTCGCTTGAATGACTATGAATTTGTAATCTTGATTATCTATTTTATTTTGTTTTTATTTCAAATGACAGAGTACCGAAGTCAACCAAGCTTATGTTGCTTGTCAAGGTAATCAACAAATAAATATGTTTTTCTCCTCCTAATTTTTTAACGTTATATTTCATTTTGTATATTATTAAAGATACACGGTGTTTAAATTAACATTAGCTAACCAAGTCCGAAGGACCGAGGAAAACATACGCCATACCTCAGCGTCCGTCTGTCATTCGTCGGTACGTTGTCTGTAAACAATGTTTTGTCAACTGCTTCTCAATAATTGCTTGCTGGAAACCTCGTAAACTATAAAAATAAAAACAAGTCAACCAAAAGTGGAGCACAGTTAGTTCCCATTTGGAATGCCAACAGTCTGTTGGAAATTTTGTTCTCCGAAATCCACAAAGATATTGTTAACCAGGAAACTAATCATTCGTCATATATCTTCTTCAGTATGTCTCGCCCTAGCTTTTGTTGCGTTTGTCATAAAAGTATGCTCCAATATAGCTTAAAACCATGTATTTGTATCGTCGTCCACCTTTCTTTGAAAAGAAAGCTTTCATAATGAGCGACCGAAGACGTTCTTTTAGTTTGGTAAGTGGTATGTATGACTAGTTTCTGAATTGAACTTTGAAACAATTAAGATGATCCCCAACCCATAACCATTTTTTATACAGATAATACATGTTACAAGGATTGGTCTTGGAGTATGACCCTGTTCCTCTGTTGTTGTTTTTTTATTTCTTTTTTTAAATCAATTTGCTATGATTACGTCAATACAACTACATTGAAATGAGCGATACAGACTTTTTGGCCTAATGTCAAATACGTAGTTTTCGAAATAGCCGGTCAATATAAATAAAGTACCCGTGACTGCTATTATATTTAATCGAATTACCGTCAGTGATATACAGCATAACAGGATGTTTTTAAGCGACCCTCTTGATATTCTTCATTCCAGGGCCGAAGGAAAAAACGGTGGACGATTTTTGGAGGATGGTTTGGCAACTGAACACTGGGAAAATTGTCATGGTTACAAACCTTATCGAAGGCGGCAATGTAATAATTTATATTTTATTGTAATACGCAATAACTATTCATAACAGTGTATGAAAAAACGTTTTTATACTTTGTAAGACGAAATCCATTTATTAACTCTTACACAATTATAAAACAAATACTGCATGTTAATAATAAATAAATTTCGAAGCATCAACATGATCATCATCAGCAATGATATAACTTCAAATATAATCCTTTGTTTTATTTATACATTGTTTCCATATTGTGGATTTTACGTAATTTTAATTTTAGGTCAAATGCCACCAATACTGGCCTGACGAAGGTAAACCTCTGTCAACTAGGCATTTCAACATCAGCCTCGATCAAGAGAGAACGTATGCTTTTTACGTACTACGAGAGCTTTCTCTGACTCACAAAAAGGTAAATGAAATATAGTCATTGAGGTAATAAGCAATTGTATCAAATGTAGATACAGTTGTTTCGTCCTTTTAGAACTCGTCCTTAATGTTAGAAGCCAAAAGGTGGGAATCCAAAATTTATAAATGTATTGTAAATACAGAAGGGTCAAGTGCGTAACAATCCTTTAATTTATTAATTTTTAAGTAAGATTAAACTGGTTCTGTACAATTTCAAATCGTGTACTACGAAAAATATGTATATTATGTATCGTGCATTTACTCAGATGAGATAATTGGCTATGGAGGCTCCAACGAATATATTAAGAATTGGAATATTTTACGCGCGGTATACACTTTTCAGTGATCAAGCTGTTGTGTTTTTATTTTGCTGTTTTGCATATAATTACAATATTTAAACAAATTCACCTACATAGCGTTTACTAAGACAAAGTTTAAAGACTAAAAGTTTAAAAATCACACTCTGTTAATTTTCGTTACAATTTGTTTTAATAAGTGTACATTTGATGAATGAATGTTAACCTAAATTAATTCTTTGTTTGTGTTTGTTTGATCAATAAAAGTTGTATTTCGTAGACAAAGGAAGAGCGTCAGGTTCATCAGTTCCATTTCACCGCATGGCCGGATCATGGAACTCCAGATACCCTTGAACTCGTCCTGTTTCACCGCCGTGTGACATCGTATAGAACACATCTTACTGGACAGATGGTTGTACATCGCAGGTAATACAATCACATCAGGCGAATGTCAACTTTACGCATTAAGTTAAATCAAAATAAACTATCGCTTTTAAATAAAGCAAAAGTGAACTAACTTCTTGCTAAAGTAGATTCGTTTAATGCTGACCAGTATGGTGTCAGCATTGAAAATAACATTATTTTTATAATCAGAAAACTTACCTAACTTAGCTTTACCACAGCCTAGTGATTTTTCAGCAGATACTGTATTTCATTATATATTCGATTGCTTGAGTATTGCTAGCAATTTGATCTCTTTTACCAATGCGAATATGTTGATTGCATGTTGGAACAAACTATCCCTGACTAGCATTATTGTCTTTACCTCAGTGCTGGACTCGGGAGGACAGGAACTTTCATTGGCCTAGATGCCCTCTCAAAGGAGGAAAAGAAATCTGGACAAGTGGATATTCAAGGCTATATAAGAAAGATGCGGGAGGACCGAATGAATATGGTTCAAACTCATGTAAGAAAATAATAGTCGTTAGACATAGTTTTAGGAAATGAAATAGAATTATTTATAACAGTAACAAAATAATTAAATAATAAAGACATACAAAATATCACAGAATACCAAAGCGTCAACAAAACAATAATCCGAACTCAAAATCAATTAAACTAGGGGCAAAATAGGAACAAATGGAAGATTTACATGGAGACTCTCGTAAAAGCAAAAACGAATAAGACCAGGTGTTCCAGAAGAGTAAGCGTATTCTGCTTCATCGACGGCAACCGCCATGTAAATCTTGGTCACTTCCAGGTAAGCAGTAATCCTCAAAATGAGAACCAAGTCATCATTGTCATCACAACAAGTAAACACACTAATACGCAAACTCAGTTTCGAGCACACTCCCCCGAATCATTGGTCAAACTCGAGTTGGATCAACCAGATACCAATCGCCACTCGGCGGAATCTCTATAATCCTTTGGAAAAAACATGTTGGTTTCCGAAAGTCGTTCTCCACTAATTATTGAACAATTCTTTAATTATATAATTAATATAATATAATTTATAATTTAAAACGTTAGATCAACCTACAAAACGAATTGCGGAAAGATCCCATTTCGGCACTTTATGACATTTCTGTTGTTTTTTCATTTTTCAGGAACAGTATATTGCTCTCCATGAGTTGCTTGTCGAGGCACACGATTTGACGGATACTCTGATTTCCGACACCGACTTTCCCGAAACTTTGAGAAAAATACTTCCATCAGGAAAACCAACAAACCAAACAAAGCTACGGAAGGAATTTGAGGTACGTATTTCCACAGATTCCTAAAAATTAAAATGTTTCTAGACAAAGACCACCGTCATACAAGTGACTGCAATAAATGTTCCTCTCTTTTTGCCAGAAACTACAGACTCTCATTCCCAAACATGACTCGAGTTGCTATAAAGCAGGAATGAAGAAAGAAAACAAGAGTAAAAACAGAACAATGTCCATTGTAGCAGGTAAATATATGTATGTATATTTACACTACGTACAAGCGGAATTATCACAATACTATCAAGCTTTACCAGAGGGTTTTCTCAATATGTGTAAATGAAATTGTGTAAATGTAAGCAAAGCACTTGAGTAGAAACATGTTTTTTTTAAGTTATTCATATGTATTTCAATATGTCACAATTTTACATCTGTTTTAATTGTTTAGCTGACAAGTACAGGGCTTACCTGCGGTCACAGGCCGGCGGCAGGACCGACTACATCAATGCAGTTATGCTACAGGTTTGTCACTGCTTTCATATTTTATGTATTGGTTGTTTGCTACGACTTTTGCTATAAATGTGCGCATTTATTATTGATTCAATTGCTTAATAGTCACACAGGTCGAAGTCGGGATACCTTGTGACACAATTCCCGTTAGAAGGCACGGTTGATGACTTGTGGACGATGGTGATTGACTACAACTGCGAGAACATCGTTGTCCTGGGTAACCCTACAGAGGTGAGAAGACAATTCCAGCAGTAAAGCAAATGCATGATGTTGTAGGTATATCATAGTACATGACAAATATAATCGAAAGCCGCGTTACGTCTTACCCCTATGATATAATGATACTAACTTATTGCAGACATTGAAAGGATTTTTGATATGGGAGATAACCAATAAAACAAGGGGCAAAATATGAACACAGAAAAGATTAACACGGTGACCCTTGGAAACAGTACACGAAAATAAGACAATTTGTAACATGTTCTTTTTCGTTATTCTAGGGCTTGCTTTAAATATCGAGCTTTTCGTGATAAATGTCGACTGCTGACAAACCAACTTACTGCACAGTGATTCGAAAGATGCAGGTTGATGTTGATAAGAACTGAGCAAGTTTTATGGTCGCAGTCTTTGTTTCATTCAGAAATATTTTGTGTCCTTGTGTGGTACATTTATGAAGAAAGACGTTTTTTGAGTATGCTTATTTGTGTGGTTACTTTTAATGGAGAATGATGACTCGGTTCTCACTTTGAGGACTTGACGTTTATATGGATTCGACATGGGTGTGTTGTCGATCAAAAAGAAGACGCTTACTCTTATAATAAATAATAATATGCACCATTTATATAGCGTTATATACAATTTGGAAATTTATTCTAAAGCTTTTAGAGTAACATCTTTCGGAACACCTGGTCTTTTTATCTACAAATGTTTCCATATAAAGTTTTCTTTTGTTCATATTTTGCCCTAGTTTAATCGATTATGCGTTCGAATTATAGTGTTGTTTTGTTGACGCTTCAGTATACTTTGTTTTTTACATGTGTTTAATATTCAATCTTGCAAATATTGCATAAGTATACTTGCATATAAATATAAGCTTTGATTATTTTAAAACAGTTATTGGTATAAGCATGCTGTATTAAAGGGCTACAAATGGAACAAGTTTGTTCGACAGAATGACCTTGACCATTATGTCAGAAAGGCTCTGAGTACTAATATTCGGCCTGTGATATGTTGAGATGAACGATATTGGCCACCTTTAAGTTGACATAAGTGAAATGTTAAAATATTTAAATGTAAACGCATTCTAGTTCGAAATGTAAAGCAGTTAAGTGATTCAGGCCCAATGGGCATCTGAAAACTTAATGTTATTCGTAGCTGAATACATGAAACAGTAATAAACACATACTGCGTGTACATATATGTATTATAAATTATTTTCGTCTTTTTACAGCACTGGCTTCGAGAAGAGAGCGAGACAAATGAAACCCATGCTATATTTGTTCGTAAGCAGGGTACATTAGAGGTCATCCCCGACATCGATATTGCTGATTATGTCATAACAAGCAAGGTAATGTAGCAAAGGGACACATTTTATAATACATTATAAATTATCTTGTTAGGACAGGATTAGATTGAAAACATAATAAATGTTTTTATTATAAGATTAACGTTGCTAACGTGTTGTGTGATGTTGACTTTTTAAGATTATGATCACCTTGCCCAAAGGATAATGAGAGTTTATTCCGTGTTACGGTATCTCAATACCGGAAGACCAAAGGCCATTACTTACATTGCACAGTGCTATACATTCCCTCAAACAAATTACCCCGACTCACTTTCAATGTTTCACATGTGTCAAAATTAAAATCATATAAAATATAATTCTGGATAAACAAAAGGCCCGGATACTGGTCAGTAGGTACGTGTCATCAGATATGACATACCATAGTTTCCTTAAACAAAACATCTTTACAATACATTATAAAGTATCTAGTTAGGACAGGATTAGATTGAAAACAAAATTAATGTTTACATTTATAAGATTAACGTTGACACATTTGTGTTTGTTACGTCAAATTCAAAGGTCAAATATGTTAACGAAAACAAACTTTCTTTCTGAATAATCATGAAGTTCAGAGTACTGGTACTCGGGCAGTAGGTACGTGCCATGAACTTCTACTAACTTCCCTTAAACAATGATTTTGATCTATGTAGAAGATCAGGGTTGTAAAATATATAAGATTCGTTTGAAAACATTCTTGAATATCTAGAAGGCACACAGTACTAATACTTTGCAAGTATTACCTTGTACATAGTACTTAAATCTTTTTAAATTCAGTACTTAGGACGAAGTAGCATGTGACCTATTGTGATCGAATTTGGTTCGTCCGTTGTAATAATTTACATTGTTTGACTTCTAAGTTTCACAGAGCCGCAGAGTAATGCTATTGGACCAGCAGCATTCTAAGATAAAGGGCGGCCAAGGTTGTTGAAATAAATGACTCGACCCAAATCTAAGGTCACAGTGGTCAAATGTGTTAAGTCGATTAAAAATGCTTTTTCCAGGGGTGATAATATTGTATCAAATACTTTTCAAAGATTAAATGGTCTCATGACAAAATCATCTCTCTTCCCTCACTCGACAAAGTAGTTGCCATTCGTTATTCTGGGGCTTGCTCTGAATATCGAAACTGTCTTAAAAGATGTTAGCTGATGACGAACAAAATTACGGCACTGGAATGCGAGAAATGCAGGTTGATGGAGACTATGAACAAGTTTGAGGGTCACCATCTTGATCCCATCGAGAATTTTCTGTATTTTGTGTTGTATGAAGATTGACGCTTTTGAGTTAGCTTATTAGTATGCTTACTTGTTGTGATTGACAATAATTGGTTCGGTTCTCATTGTGAGGATTTATGTTTACTTGGATGTAACTGAGATTTACATGGCGGGTGTCGTCGATGAAGAAGAAGACGCTCACTCGTTCATCTTTTGCCTCCAGTTTAATCGATTTTGAGTTCGGATTAAGGTTTTGTTGACGCTTTGGTATTCTCTGTTTTTTTCCCATTGAGAGGCAAATGTATTCATTTTAACGTTACCGATTTCGATAGAATTTGTCATTTTAATAATTTATGATCCTCCATTTTCTGGTTTTGAAATGGCCTCCATTGAAATGCGACTTATGTGTTTAGAAAGGCTTCTTATGTGTTGACATTGAAATATTACCTTGATTTTAAGACTTGGGTGTCCGTAAAGGCGCTCTGACCTCTTATTCTACTGAGAATATTTTACACAGATTGCACAAATTACCAGCTGATCAATACAGGCTCTCTGGGTCTAAGCAACAATGTATATCTGTATTGTTAATTAATACAGAATCGCTATATTTTATTTTAAGTAAAAGTTTAAGGATGTTAAAGAAAGGACACATGGATATATTAATTATGATTAGGGTTTTTCTATCAATTAAATGTATTTTTCGATGTACAGAGCTCCGATACTGACATCTCAGTACGGATTTTCTCCATGAAGGAGTGGTCATCAGACTCTTTGCTGCCTCCTTCGAACTCGTCCCTTCTCCTTCTCCTTGAGCAACTGGACAGTCGTCGACGGTCTGACAACACCATACCCGTGGTAGTCATGTGTCAGTAAGTTTGCATTCAAATCAAAGAAAAGATAATAAGGCGATAATTTTTCATAAAATCTGTGGGTTTTTTTCCTTTTAGAGATACATACTCTCAACAACTGACATAATGGTTTGTTCTACATTATATCAACCAATTGTTTTGGCAGCGTTAAATACAGTATGATTAAATAATACATGATATTGAATTTGTGTCTTAAAAGTTCAGTAGTTGTTATCATGTTATAAAAACGACGATTGGCAAGTGAAATGTTGTTTTATCAGCTTCCCACAGGTTCATTAAAGGCTAACGAGAGAATTATACTTGATTGTATAGAAACTGCTCATGATGCTCCGTGATGAATATATATAGCCTTTGAAGAATGAAGTAAATTTTATAAGAAGTTAGATTGCATAAAGCAGGTTCGTATAAATGATATATCACACCAAGGTATGACAACATGTCAACATTGTAACTGAGTTGGAAAAATTACACCATAGGTTGCGCTTACATTTTTGTAGCTCACTTAATTTAGTCATCTAATGTAATCAATAATTTATACACATATTAATATATTATCTACTTAGGGACGGATGTACACAAAGTGGACTGTTCTGTTGTATATCGAACGTCCGAGATCAAATGAAGATGGATAATGAAGTGGACATATTTCAGACTTCAAGACAATTACAAGTTCGACGTCCGCAAGCTCTCAGACACATTGTAAGTATTAGTATTTCATTGATTACCTTAGCTAATTAACACACAAAAGGGGAATAGCGTAGAAGAAACAGAGTTTAAAGAAGACAAACTATATATTTTGGTAGCAAATGCTACAGATTTATTTTTCCATTGTTCATAAGGTCTCATGCAACGCCTTTTTTTAATTTTTAGCCAAAACTCGAATCAATACAATCAGTTAGTGACATTTGATTTAATTGCATTACAGTTGATGAATAAACTACGAATCATCGGTAAATAAAATTTATGTTCACTTGTGATAATTGATAATGTATGTTTAATGATTTTTAATTATCAGCCCCACTTTTCACCGTCATTTGCCGAGCTTCATATACTAGTGAAATGCATTATGTTATAAGATTGTTACTTTACTTATTGTTATTTTTTTTAATACGGTGATTAATCCAGATAGAACACGGTATATGTTGATAACAGGCTGTGGTTCGAAGCTTTTTTAACGATACGTAAACACGACTAACGTAAAATAGCAGACAAATTTAGTTTGTAAATATTCACATAAATTCGAAACAATGTTGAAGAGCTTGTCTTGCGTACATTTCAGGAACAGTACCAGTTCTGTTATAACTTCATCGGGCAGTATCTAGACTCCACCAACATCTACATTAACTGATAACGTGTGAAATGGGAATCTGCACGTCTTTTAAAGGCTGGCAGTTATATCGGTTCAGATGAATATTTTTACCAACTTTGGTTGGTCTAAAATCTTTCTAACTGAATTCGAATGTTTGAGGAAGAGAAGTTTCGTTGTATAACAGTAGTGTTTGGAGACTGAAGATCTGATTTAGACATTGCAGGAAAACAAAATGAAATATTATCATTGCTTTAATTTTTAGTGAGACTAATAATCCATGTATTCAAAGCAACTTGTATCTCCATAACAAAGACGCAATGTTTCCTAATAATTATGCTACAAAATATAATATACATTCATGTATTATCTATAGTTAAACATTCAAATATACGTAATTGCATACAGTGTGGATGTAAACATATTCAAATATAACAAACCTGTTGAATAATTTGCATATGTTAATCAACGTTTTATGCTTCATTAATGTACAGTTCATATCTTGCTAGCATTGCCCAGATATTATTGCAATTACATGTACAACTTTGTACACTGGTAAAAGATAGCTTGATTCAAACATAATTATTGATACAAAGGAGCGTTTTTAGCCTGACTGTTTTGACGATAATGTTTGCTTGCAAATTGATGGTGCGTGGTGTACAGCCATGTCAATTAAGGACGAGTCAGGGATAGGTGGTTGGGTTTCACCGGCGTACCCGAAGAAATATCACGACCTTCCGCTAGAACCTGGTAATTGCCCTATGTACTGTGAGCCGCCAACCTTTTTACCTGGCTATTAAACTTAATCAGCCTGGTGCGTTAACCACTCGACCATCGTCGATCCTTGTCCAGTGTACATATATTGTAGTTTTATATATCATCTTGTTTTGCTTTATTTTGATTGGCTATTCCTTAGTATCAAGCTCGTTGAATTATACAAAATATATAGGATATCACCTTATGTTTCTATTTCGTCTTTCAAGTGACAATATCTAAACCAAAGCTTTAAAATTAGACCTGTTAAGATTATTACAGTTAGAGAAGTTGTTAGTCCTTGGTGATTAAATAATGTCAGGATTATGTTTAGTTGTATTTACATTGCTGATATGTAATATTTGTATCTAGCATGGTCCTGTTGAGAGGGCACTATTTCCTCCTAGTATTGTCGAGGGATGATATAGTGCCTGAGCCGAAGGCGAGGGCCCTATTCCATCACGAGGCAATACCATGAGGCAATAGTCCCCTCTCAACAGGACCATAATGGGTTTAGTGCATCACCCTTCCACTTAAGTATATACCAACACTTATTTTATTGTAATACAACATGGCCAGCTTTCGTCCGTTTCCAAAGTAAGCCATTTTCAAGTAACTTATAATCCCTTTCTAATGTTGCGCCAATAATCGTGCATTCCAAACATGGTGTTGTAACGTAATAGTGACGTCATAATACATGCACGTTAAACATAGCGCAAACTTTGATAGTCCCCATGTAAGCCGGCAATATCGCTTCATAGTACCCATGTGTGTCGCCAATGGAAAGTCAATTTTTAGTCGCATGATGTACTAAAAAAATTAAAGACCCCTATTCAGGTCGGTAAGTTGTTTTGAGAACGTGGTGGAATTAGATTTACCGCGAAAGCAAAATCCATAATTGATAAATGTAGGCAAATATTTGAACGATTTGTCACATCAAACGCTGGTACTTGATGTTAAAGTTTAACTTTGCCTATTGTAAAGTTGGATTTGTAATCTATATGATGCCAAATATCTATGTTTTAAAAAAGGATATGGAACAGGACGATGTAAACAAAATATGTGAATTGTTATTCTCCTATTTCTAACGATGTTAATAAGTCTTCGATTTCATCATGCGGTTAGAAGTTTTGATATTTCTATCCTTGACACTATATTTTCAAAATCTAAACTATAGTAGGTCAACGTTGTTTATCATTCGATATAAATCGTTACAGCGTACAGCCGTATTGTATGTTTTTCTCGAAGTAATTCGTGTCAAGTTCTTACAATGGGCCAAGGTCAGTGAGGACACATATAACAAAGGCATCAAACTTTGTTTGCACTATAATTATTATATAACAAGGTCTTTTTTACAAAACAAATAATATTTTTTATGAATTTCAGAGATGAAGTACGTTTTTGCATGTCTTTAGGGCAGGATAACAAACTATGTTGCACCCTTGGCGATCTCTCGATATCGGCAATGATTTAATGTTTTATTACTTTGTTATGTATCATGAGTTGTATTTTTTCTTATAGTTGTTTATAGCTTGTTTTTATATTCTTGATATGTGTTTACACATGCCTCTATTTTGTGTGCAAATGATTCGTTAATAGAGGTTATAGTTTTTACTATTCTTGTTATTTGTTTTTTTGTTTTAAGGGGTTTTTTTTGTCAAATATAAAACACAAAAGAAAGTTATGTAAAATAACCACACAATATAATATTCAAGAAGTTATCTTACTGTCCATCGTTTTAAGTACATCAAATGGTGATGTAATAGGCTAACTCATTTGTCATTTGAAGAACTATGATTTTGTTTATGCTTTATTTCATACATTCCTTTGATACTCACTGTTTTGTTCTTGCAGCTTTTATGGGTCATCTTGTAAACCTTCACTTTGTTCAAATTTTTTTACAGATTTTGGGTTAGAGATTTGTTGATTTCTTTTAACCGCGGCTTAAATCATGAAATTTTATAAAGATATAATTATTTACAAACAAAAATGTACGCTGAATAAAGTATAGCTGTTAATTATCTTTAATATATCTAGCACTATAATAAAAAAAAATATTGATAGATACAAAGTTCATACCAAGATTGGTGAGTCTGAGGCGCTTAAGATGTTTATTTTTATTTATTTATTTTTGTATTAGTATTATTATTTCATTTTATTTATTTCATTTTGGTCTTTTTATAATAAAGATATTCCATTGTTAAACAAATTTCATTAGTATGTATTAATACTGCATTAGAATATAATGCAGTAAATAAATAAACTCCCAAAATTGTCCAATCCGTCAATAATCAAAACAAAAGCAAAAAAAAGTTTTTTATCGATTAAATCTATGATTCCGATATCTCATTTTTCTTCGAAATGCTTTAATATAAATCGAGTTGTATATTCAAGTATCAAGCCAAGATTTGTTAGATGCAAAATGTCATGAACTGCACAATTTCTGATTTGAGCATATCAAGAATTGGAACTTGATTACAACATGCAACTGCTCGAAATTACTTTGTTTCTCAATGTTGCAATCCGTATGATATGATCTTTATTCTAGGTTCTCCTGTTTTCTTTAGTTTTCAGGTTACGGATTTTCTCGTAAGATCTTATGATCTGACATACAAACTGAACCATCTTACTACATTGTTACAGTCATTTCATGAAAGTTTACATCATTGAAAGAAGCTTTGTTACAAGACTATTATAATGTAATTATGTTTATGTACAATTTTGTACAAATGACAGAAAAGTTATGCAATGTCATATTTTGTGATTGGAAATTATATCTCAACAAAATGGTATCGGAACTGCTTACATTCATATAAAGTTGTATTTTAATCATTACTGTCTTTCATTTAGTGTTATATACTGAGATTTTTTACTTTTTTTCAATCAAATAACATATAATATATGTGATTACTGATTACTGAAAGGCGCTGTAGAAGCCATATACTTATCATTCTATTTGTTAAATTACTTATTTACAATACTTACACAAACAAATACACGAAAAACTTACATTTGTGCTAGCACTTAGATATATACAAACACCTAAACAATATTTTCCCTTCAAACTAAAACTTTCATTTACTCAAGCACTAACACTTGCACACAAACAAACAGTGAGCTGTGAGCAAAAATTAGGGAATAGTAAATAAAAAAAAAGAAAAACAAACATGCGCATTACATTTAACTTCATTTATGAACCAAATAACAGACACAACAACACATCTTCTTGTTTCAGGAAAAATATAACAGCAAGTCAAGTCCTTAGTAGTAAACAAATGTACTTTTCAAAATGACATACAGTATGTAGATGCGCCTTTTTGAAAGTGCATCCTTGTTTTTATTCGGTGTTCAAATAAAAGTCTACTTTTCCGATCGGAGGTATGCATGTTAATAAAAACTGGGAAACGACTGTTACACTCATTCCGTTGTTGATCGAAATACTGTTATACATGTACTCCTATTTTCATATTTGTGTATGCGTGCCATTCAAATTTAAAATTGCATGCTAAATAAAAAGAAAAAAGATAATCAGCTATTTGTTAACATGCTATTAAATAAATTGCATTTATATGCAAATTGTATGTGAGTTTTGTTTTATTTGACACGACATACAACATCATCATCATCATCATCATCATCATCATCATCATTACCATCATCCTAAATGCATCATCATCATCATCATCATCATCATCATCATCATCATCTTTCTTACATCAACATCACCATCACCATTCTCACTTCATGAACGCAGTGTTGCAACCCTTATTGTAATGAATTGCTTATTGTAATAATTATTACATTAAGGTTAACCTTATTGTAATAATCTTCTAAATTATTACAATAAGCGACGCTTATTGTAATAATAAAATATTATTACAATAAGCGTCGACATCATGCATAATTGTAATAAAAATAATTTTACATTTCTTGAAAACTTGTCCTTGCTTAGAGAATGTATCTACATAAAGATAAAATTCTAGTCTGAAAAGTTAAAATTGTCTGCACTTATCTCATAACTTCAACAAATTGATGATGTTAAATTCTGGGATAAGCTGATTTTGTAAACGTGCCCCTTTTTTGAAGTCGAGAAAAACGTGACTAAGGTTTTGCGGCCGAGGCCGAGACAGACACTGAGTCAACATTTGCGCAAGTCTGCTTTTCACAGTGTTATAATTATACAATTGAATTGAAACTTGGTCAAACTATCATATTATAAGATGTTAATAACGACCTCAATTTAAATGAGATTTTGTAAAATATTTTTGTATTTTAGGGCAAACACATTGACATTTTGAGAATTTGCGTTTTAGTCCACTTTTTTTTAGTGTTACTGATATCTGATTGATTTGAAACTTAGCATAGTTACTGAAATCGTCACACTGAACACCTTAATGGAATTTGGAATAAATTTATTTTCAGATTCTGCTGTTTTGTGACGAAAACATGGGCATTTTGAAAATTTGTGTTTACTTTTTATAGTGATATTGATTTTCAATTGAATTGAAACTTTGCTTAATTACTGAAATCATTGTACTGAACACCTTACTGAAATTGTAAGGAAATGTATGCCCAGGTTCTGCTGTTTGTTGTAAAACATGTGATTTTGAGAATTCACGTTAGCGTCCCCTTTCTATAGTGTTATTGATATGTAATTAAATTGAAATTTGGCCAAGTTTCTGATACCATCTTGCTGCATGTATTTTGCCAAACAAATATATTCCGTTTCGACTTCAGCTTTATCCACAAGGCAAGAAATGTGAGACATGAAATTACGAGTAATTCCTGTAATGGTGTAGACTGGGAATCGTAATAGTCGAGTGACACACGGAAAATATGGTCCTTTTATATTCCGTATACATTACTGTTGTGATTTTTTTAATTGTAACTGGACTCTAACTCCGCAAAGGAAAAAGGCAATCAGTTAAATATGGTTGGACCGATTCAACACTCAACAATTTATTACAATAAGAAGAGCCTAAGTGTAATAACCATCAGACAAAAGTATTTCTTAATGTAATAAATGTTATATATAAAATTTTATTACAATAAGGTTAACTTTCATGTAATAAATATTCCACTCAGAAATGTATTACAATAAGGTTAATCTTAATGTAATAAATGTAATCTTGACACCTTTATTACAATAAGGTTAATCTTAATGTAATAAATGTTACATAAGAACTTTATTACAATAAGGTTAACCTTAATGTAATAAATGAAATCTTGACAACTTTATTACAATAAGGTTAACATTCATGTAATAAATGTTTCATTAATAACTTTATTAAAATAAGGTTAACCTTAATGTAATAAATGTAATCTTGACAACTTTATTACAATAAGGTTAATTTTAATGTAATAAATGTTACATAAGAACTTTATTACAATAAGGTTAACCTTAATGTAATAACTTTATTACAATAAGGTTAACCCTAATGTTAAATGTTACATTAGAACTTTATTACAATAAGGTTAACCCTAATGTTAAATGTTACATTAGAACTTTATTACTATAAGGTTAACCCTAATGTTAAATGTTTCACCAAGAACTTTATTACAATAAGGTTATCTTTAATGTAATAACTTTATTACAATAAGGTTAACCCTAATGTTAAATGTTACATTAGAACTTTGTTACAATAAGGTAAACCTTAATGTAATAAATGAAATCTTGACAACTTTATTACAATAAGGTTAACATTCATGTAATAAATGTTTCATTAAGAACTTTATTTAAATAAGGTTAACCTTAAAGGGGCATCCCGGGGAAGTCTACAATGAAGTTCTTGAATGTACATGTTGTCTGCACTACCAGATACATTTTCCTGTTATTTCAATATTCAAAGTCCACTCAAAATGTGTTTATTAGCCACTTGCAAAATTGCATTCCTCGGGAAAGCCCGATAAAAATAGCGCTGATCACGCGTCAAGTGGCAGCGTTCTCGGTTAATTTGACGAAGGGGCCCAAGAGGGGACGCGTAATGTATATACCTGTACGTCCGATGATGAAACAGACACAAAGTCCGTGTATAAATTTATTGAATCACATTCACATTAATAATCAGACGTTAATTACACACGATATTCATATGAAGAAATTTATGTCGACATCTCTGCATCATTTATCGACATCAGTACCTGACTGAAATCGATGCAAATGGGTACAGGATATATATATATACAACCATATGCATCGCCAGAAACCCACACGACACTGCACTCTTACATTGTACGTTTAACAGTGTCATGTGGGTTTCCGACGATGACAACCATAGGGCAAACCTTAATTTCTGTAAAAAGTTATCTTCACGAATCCTCATTTAGAACCGTTTCACAAAAGGTGTGCATGCATCGAATGTACAAAAATAAAATGAAATGATTCCGATTTTTTTTTATACAACTCGATGTCTTGAAGATTTTTTTTTCAGACTATCTATATAGTCATCTAAAATCTATCCAACTTTCAGCGTCAACATACTTTAACACTTACAATTATATTTGTATCACGTAAGTCCGTGCACTCATATGACGCACCACGCTCTAAACATGTAGAATACATGTATAATATATATCTCAAATTTGGACCTTGTCGAGAAGATAATTGTCCAATACTTGATCCATTTATAAATGTTATGATTCATTTTACTTTTTTATTTAAATTTAAAGGTTCGTTAACATTTTCAACACAACTGCAGACATGGGACATACATGTATATGATTTTTTTTATGAATTAATGACTTCACTTATATAAAGCATATATTTTGGTTCATATCAAATTTAATACCGGGGTCCAAACCCGATAATATTTGTACAATCCGTATTTTATAGATTAGGTATGACAAGATTTTTTTATCCGCACATGATGACATAAATTTATTTATTTTGTCCAAATTGAATCTGTATACATTAAACTCAATCGCCCGGGATACCGGCGTTCCCATACGGTTTTTCTTGTATGTGAAAAGGTCTTTCTCTTCAGCAATGTAATTCAATAATGCCGTTTTACTGGAATATTATAAAGGGAATTTTATAATACATGCTTTCAAGTTTTACACACGCATTTCATGTAACAGAGGAATGAAAGAGTTATCCCTTGGGAGGCCCCAAAACCAAATCAAAACTGTGTCATGATCACCGGCTATCCAGAAGAAAACTGTAACAATGCAAACAATTGGGCTGTTAGTCTCTCCCTTGAATACTTCCCATCCCTCATTATGCTTCCGTAATATAATCCTTACGTTACAATTTGATCATTCGGCCACTTTTCGCTTGGTAGTTAGATGTAGGTCACGCGGATCGCCAGTTTTTGTTTACCGATGAAGCTTGTTATGCGCATGCGTTATCATATGTGATGCAAAAAAATTTACATGTCCAAATCGTTGATCAACGAATAGTGATTCCCTTTTTTAATTATTAATTAAAATTTTTGAGAACATATTTCAGCGTAAATCGCCCATTAATTTTCCACAAGAGTATACATTTAATTCATATATACAATAATTCTAAATAAGCATAAAAAAATATAGTTTTACCGTGATGCCTCTTTAATGTAATAAATTATTACATTAAGCAATTTATTACAATAAGGGTTGCAACAACGCATGCATGGCCGTGCATGTAAATATACACGTATTATTGGTTTATATGGTTTACGCATGCATGGCCGTGCAAGTAAATATACACGTAATATTGGTTTTACACCATGTATTGAAACGGCTAACTGATGTAAATTCTCCCCACATCCCGTGTGCATGTGTAATTCGTCTCAATAAGTGTATACCAACCCACACAACATCGCCGTAAGACACAATGTATTTCGCTAAGTTAATTGTCTTAACTGTTCTATGACGTCATCAGTTGTGTTACCACGGGCGTCACAATCAACAAGTCAACTCGACAACCGTTGATCAGGACTAAGTACTGCTGTACTACTGCATCCGTTTTGAACGCTCTCCCAAGTTTTATCCGCCCAACCCCCCGAACACTCACCTTTGTCAAATATACACATGTACAATGCTGTGTGCATGGACCCGTGAACAGGGCTAATCCGACGTGTGATGATAACGGTAACTTACCGGTTGTTTATACAAGGAACGGTCGCCTTTCTCTCAATATACGAAATGATGTGATACGCGTCATAATGTGTATATCCGAGAACACACGAGTTTCTCATCGCATGTGAATAGTGTGCATGACAGGCAGGTGAGTGAACGTCCCAGGTACGTGCTCCCAATTTATTCCTACATTTCATCCAATTTGTGGGACTTACAAATGTGTTTTTGGACAATTAGCGGGTAACAATGCTACAGTGGACAAAACCTAACTGTTGTAATGGGAAAAAAGCGGAGAGGGAGTAAAACTTCGTCAACAGGTGTTTCTCCACCCGACAAGGTACACGTAATGCAAATGGCCACCCCCTCCCCCACCCCGGTGTTATCCTTGGTGATTACAGACGCTCATGGGTCAATTTATAGTAGACACGACCAACACAATCTTTCAGCACCTATTATGACGGGAGGTTATCTAAATGGACATAGTGGACAGTATACATCTACCCCAGTGCCAGGTAACGTACATATACCCAGTCTCGTAATGTCGCCTGGCACGTGCGGGGCGTCGCCGGCCCTATACAACAGTTGTTATAGTATACCCGCACGACGCGACAGCCCAGCCCCACACCTACAACAGCAGATATCTCCGCCTCCTCCTCTTCCTCCTCCTCTTCCTCAGATTCCGACCCTCCACCATCGATGTTCCTAATTAGTGACTTGCACGCAAGGCTAGCTCAATTAGATCAAATCCTACCAAAGTTGAGCTTACTTGACCAAATAAATGATAAAATGAACAGTTTCGAAGGTTGTATCAGAAAACTTCAACAAGAAATTACAGACATAAAACAAATTGCGGAACGAAACAAACACACAAACGACAAACAGGAAGAACACCATTTTAATTTGGAGTCCCGTGTATGCGAGTTGGAGAAGAATAATGAAAATCTGATGAGGGAGAACAATGACCTTAATGAAAACTTCCTGAAACTCCAGACTCAGTCGATGAAGTACAACCTTTTGTTCGCGGGTATTCCAGACAATGACCCGATGGAAGACACCGAAGTCGTCGTGAAAGGTTTTTTGCGCGAATCACTGGAGGTCGAGCGCGTCGACGATATACATTTCGACAACGTCCACCGTCTTAGACAGAGGAACGACCGCAAACCTCGCTCCATTATAGCCAAATTTTCCAGGTATAGCGACTTGGAGCGTGTCCTCAAAGCGGCTCCCATCAAACTTCGCGACAAGCCTGAACTTAGTGTACAGAGACAATTTCCGCCGGAAATCGCGCGAAGGCGCGGTGCCTTGTATCCCGTAATGAGAGAACAGAAACGGCGTAATAACAAGGTAGTCATCAACTATGACACTCTGTATGTGAACGGAGAGCCCTACAGACCCCCATCCCCCAGAATCCCACCGACTGTACCACCAACCCAGGACAGACAGAGGGACCATCCCTAGGACCACGCGACAAGAGGTCATTTGACCCAGGACTTGAAACTCACATTCCTGAAGCGTGTGGCATACGATCTAAGCTTCTATTACCCGAGTTTGTGAATATTATTACGTCACATGACGTCATTGCATTGGTCGAGACAAAAACTGATGATTATGACACTTTGGAATTGCCTTATGGCTACAGCTATCTAGTTAAAAATAGACCAAATACGAAACGTAAGTCAGGTGGAATAATGATAATTTATAAAGAGAAACATAAGTCATTATTTGTATTTCCCAAAACTTCATCAGAGTTTGTACAATGGGTAGAGATCTGCACATGTAATAAGTCATCCACTTTACTAGGCTGTGTGCATGTACCACCCGAAACATCAAAGTATACATCTGATGAGGCAGTTTTTGAGATTGAAAATGAAATGACAACTTTGATTAAAAACGACGAACAGAAAATTATGCTAATTGGAGATTTTAACGCCAGAACTCATTGTTGCAATGATTATATACCATCAGACGATGAATTGATTAAGGCGTCAAATATATGTGAGAGTAATGAGATACATAGTTATCTATGTACGTGACTTGCTCAATGCCCCGACCACATAGGAGTGTCTTAGATAAGCTGAGATGCGGCAGTTTACCGCTTCATATAGAGACAGGCCGCTTCACCAATCCAGTGACTCCCTTAGAACAAAGACTTTGTACATATTGTAACTTAAATGAAATTGAAACGGAGATGCATTTTTTATGTGACTGCACTTTTTATAATGAAGAACGTGAAAAACTTTTTAACTGTGCCGCATCTATCAATATTGGCTTTTTACAGTGCAGTAGTGATCTCAAATTTTATTTCTTAATGACTTGTAATAAACTGCAATCGATCTTAGCTGGTACCATATTCATTTTTTTAAAGAAACGACGTTCAGTTTCTTTTTAGCTGTATATACATATCTGTTTATTGTATTAGCTATTTGTACTTATTGTATATTTTAGATAGTGTCTCATAAGCCATTTAGGCTGGGCATCTTAATTCAAATATATATATTTTAAAATAATTGTATGTTTGAACCTATGTGTGACACTTTAATAAAATAAATTATTATTATATTATTATTATTATTTCTATATGATTATGAAGTTCTCCCGCAAATAGGGATTCCGTTAAAAAGAAATAGCCAAGATCTAGCAAGACCAAATTCATTCGGCATAAAATTATTGGAATTTTGTAAAATAATAATCTTTATATTGCGAACGGCAGAGTCGGCAACGACAAATATATTGGTAAGAATACATGCCAAAATGTGAGCCTAGTTGACTACTTGATTGTTTCCTCAAATATTTTCTCTTTATTGAATCATTTTGAAGTTCTCGATTTTGATTCTCTCATCTCAGATGTACACTGTAGACTAGTGTTTCATTTAAAATGTTCTCATATGTTAAATGAAAGAAAAGAACAATCTCTTAAATTCCACATTGTACGAGCTGTCAGATGAAATTAATCTTATCAGTGATGCACAGGCGGGTTTTAGAAAAGGACATTCAACCATAGACAATATTTTCATTTTACATGTACTGACATCTATATATTTATCAGGGGCGTAGCTGCCATGTAAGCACAGAAGCCCGTGCTTGCACATAATAATAATAATAATAATATACAACATTTATATAGCGCTCTATATAATTTGTAAAATTACTCTAAAGCGCTTCACAACATGTAGATAATAATTTGATACTTACACTGCATAAATAAAGAAGTTATTACAATCCAAGCTAATGTGATAATATAAAAAGTTGCATATAAATACGAACTACATCTACTGTAGATAAACAAATGTCAGTATATACATGACGTCTAAGTTGTCCCTAATATGCAGACGTGAAAAGGTACGTCTTCAGAAGTTTCTTGAATTTGGCCAGAGTATTTGTTTTTCGGATAGCGGATGGTAATCTATTCCACAACGTGACCGAAACTTTCCCAAAACACCGGTTTCCATAGGTCACAGTACGAGATTTTGGGACACACAACAATGATTCTGTCTTCGACCTCAGTGATCGTGACGGCTGATACAGGGTAACTAGCTCCCGTATGTACTGGGGAGCTGTTCCATCAAGTGCCTTGTATGTGTATACCAAGATTTTGTATTGTGACCTGTATTGCACAGGTAGCCAGTGCAATGAATACAGAACAGGAGTGATGTGTTCTCTCTTTCTCACCCGAGAAACGAGACGTGTTGCCGTGTTCTGGACCTTCTGTAGGCGACTTGTCAATTTGTCAGATATACCACAGAGTAGGGCATTTCCATAGTCCAGCCGTGAGGTAACAAGTGAATGAACCAAAATCTTGCATGCATCGGCAGTTATAAACTGCCGTATACAGCCGATGTTCCTGATCTGGTAGTAACAGGATTTGGCGATAGCATTCACTTGTTTCTCCATGTTCAGTGAACTATCAAAGTACACCCCTAGATTTTTAACAGTTGGGACAGCCTCTACAGTACTTGTTCCGACCTTGAGCTGGAGAGCCGTTGATTGCTTACACTTTGGAGAAAAGACGATCAGTTCCGTCTTTTCCTGATTTAGTTTTAGCATGTTGGCATTCATCCAGCTTCTGATGTCTGTCAGACAAGCTTCCAGATTTTCTGATACGGTGTCCCAGCTGTCCTGTTGTCTGATGACCATGTAAATCTGTGTGTCATCAGCATAACAATGATAGCAAAGGTTATGTCTATGACAAATCTCACCGATTGGTTTGGAATACATGCAGTATTTACGGGGTCCTAACACCGACCCTTGAGGAACCCCATAATCCAGCATGCTGTCACGTGAAACAGAAGATCCAATAGCAATACACTGCCGTCGATCACCTAGATAGGACTGTATCCAGCATAATGCGTCGTCAGTCACTCCATACGAATACTCCAGACGTTTATGGAGTATGCTATGGTCAATGACGTCGAATGCAGCTGACAAGTCTAGCATGACGAGCACCGCTCTGCACTTGTTATCCAATGCAGAAGCTATGTCGTTATGCACACGTAGGAGGGCCGTCTCTGTTGAGTGTCCCATGCGATAGGCCGATTGCAGGTTGTCATGGAGACTGTTTGCATGGAGATGGGCCTCTAAACGCCGGGACACAACCTTCTCCAAGATCTTAGACAGAAAAGGCAAATTTGACACTGGACGGTAGTTCTTCAACTCCTCCTTATCCAATCCAGGCTTCTTCAGCAATGGTTTTACATGTGCTTCAAGACATTTTTTCAGAAGGTCTGTTGGAAGCGGGTCAAGCTCACAGGATTTTGATTGCGATGTCTGAATGATTCTGCGTAGTTCATCCGGAGTTGTTGGAGTGAGCTTTGACAATGGTTCCCCGTCAAATTGAATGTCAGCACTCATGACAGATACATCGTTGTCAGTTGTCGAATTCACTTCGTCAATGTTTCTCCTGATCGTGTTGATCTTATTCAGAAAGAAATCGCTGAACTTGTTTGACAAGTATTTGTCAGTTGTACAGCTTGGCAGGATGATTTCACCTTTTTGACCCATTAGCGCTTTTGTGAGTCTAAAAAGCTGCCTGGTGTCCTTACCACATTCTTCGATCTTTTCTGAATAATAAGTCTTCTTCGATTGAACGAGAAGTGAACCAACTAACCGACATTGGTCCCTATAAATCTGATGGTGAACGGCCAATTTGGTCCTTCGCCAACGTCTTTCTGCTTTTCTGCGATTCTGTTTTTCCTCGCGTAGATTTTCATTGTACCACGGGGATTTAGGTCTCATGGTGATCACCTTTGTTTGTAGAGGTGCATGCTTTTCAATAAGGGCTTCTATACCAGACGTGTATGCTTCAACGAGTTCATCAACGCCACCTTCGGTAGATTGGAGGGCAGAAGAAGACTGGATATCGTTGTTGAAATCTGGTATCGAAATTTCGCGGAATTTCCGGAAGCTCACCTTTTTCCTGATACGAGCTGGCCTTCTACAATTCAGTGGTGCTCGGATAGCAAAATGATCACCAGAGGGGTTTCCCTTTACATCACTTAGACATGGATCAATAACTGAAATCGCTCCATGAATGACAAAGTTTTCTTCCCTTGTTATGACCACATCAAGTGTGTGGCCGCGGGTGTGTGTAGCTTCTGTCACATGCTGAATCAGACCTCTGGACTCAAGTAGCCCTGAGAACTGACGAGCATCAGCATTAGAAAGATTGTCCAAGTGAAAATTAAGGTCCCCCGTGATAATTATCTCTTGTGGCACAACAACCTGGTGGTCTATAAAGGTAGACCACTCGTCAAAAAACACAGTATTTCTGAGTCCGTTCTGTTTAGATGGAGGAGGCCTGTAAATGATGCACAACCTGAATTGTTTATCCTCGGCAATGACAGAGCAAGTCAAGTGCTCAAAGTGTGTGAATACCTCATCATGGCTAGGAGAGAGATTTGTCACACTCAGGCCTTTCTTAAACAGAACAGCCACACCACCACCACGTCTGCCGTCTCGAGCATTGTGGATGAATCCATAACCAGTTGGTATCAGCTCAGCAAGAACTTGGTCATCGATATCTGAACCTAACCAGGTTTCTGTCAGGGCAAGAATGTCAATGTCCTGAGATATTATAAAATCTCTGATGGACGATGACTTATTCTTCACCGAGCGGCAGTTTAAGGATACTAAATACAGTGGATTGATCGACTTCGGGTAACCGGTTGTTGTAGGCTTTACGACGTGTAAATTCTCGTACGATACTGATGGTATTGGAATCCGTGTGGAATTATCGTATCGAGAATGAACAATAGTGTCGATGCACGATACCTCTGTAGGTACAATGTATTCCTGCAAGAAAGTGTGCGAGGCGGATAGACCATTTGATGTGACTACATTGACCAGATTGTCAGTGTTTATGCACGAGTTGGTACAAACACTGGTTCCACGTGATGTAGCACCTATAATCACTGGTATTTGCCTAGCAACACCCTTTCCTGCCCGTGTTCCACGCCTAGTACGCAAGTTTTTCCCCAAATTCGATTTCTGACAATCTACCAAATACGGTTTAGTGATATCATGACTCACTGGTCTAAGTGCCAGGAGAACAGATCTGCTGTACCTAAACATGACTGGATATTAGCTTGCCATGACGGGGGGAAAACAACTTGGGACGTTTTCACGTATCTGCTGCTGGTGTCCACTTTTATATTGGTCGCCTCTTTGGTGACACTTACTAAGACGACATGCATGAACTAAAAATGTCTATTTACGAATAACTGATACTGCAATTGGACTTTTACTGTATTTACAACCTAATCAGCACGAACACATCATTTTCCAAAGTATGTGTATTAAAGTTGAGACATTTCATAATTCTACTTTTATTCTTAAAAGATCACTGATATTGTTACACTTTTTTTTGTCGACTCGTCAGATTAACATATTAGGCTGCAGGAAGTTTGTTAGCTATAAATACTTAGGCCGACTTTTTTTTTATCAAATCATGTCATTTTAGGTTTAGTGTTAGGTGTCATCTGCTGACAAAAAAGTTTCAAAGTTGACGAACACATTTATGACACAGGAAAACGAGAGATGCGCGCAGGTTGATGAAGACTATGGGCATGTTTTATGGTCGCCATCTTGGTATCGTGAGAAATATTCAGTATATTTGTGTGATATGAAAATGGACGTTTTTGAGTATGCTTATTAGTGTTCTCCCTTGTTGTGATTGACAATTATACTCGTTTCTCATTTCGAGGACTTGATGTTTACTTGGATGTGATGGCAGGTGTCGTCGATGAAGCAGAATAAGAAGCAGAATAAGACTACGTGTGCTTACTCTTCCGGAACACGTAGTCTTATTCTCTTGTACTTTTACGGAGGTTTCTATGTAAATCTTTACTTTTTTCTTATTTTGCCTCTAGTTTAATCGATTTTAAGTTCGGATTATGGTTTTGTTGATGTTTTGGTATTCTCTGATTTTTTTTAGTAAATCTGTATTAGATTTAATATAAAAATGACCCTTTTATCATTCTAAGAGTAATAAAAGAAGGACCAACTTTACTACACATTCGGTCAGTTCAAACAAAATGTCAGCAAATGAAATTATTAATGAGCTCGGCCAAAATTCCTTAAGTTAAAAACCTCCATAGGAATTGCATTACAGAAGCTACGGAAAATTCCTTTAACTTAAGATTTTCCCGTAACTTCTTTCATGCTTTTCTATGGAGATTTTTAAGTTAAGGAACGTTCGTGAAACTAGGCCTGTTCGAATTATACAAAATAATTCTTAAGAAAACAAGCATGAGTTCTTACTCCATGAGTCCCGCACATAACAAATATATTTGTTTATACAATGTATTAACAGAGCCGTATGTATATCAAAGATGGTTTACATGTATATGTTTCTGGTTTTACTTACTGACAAGTAAATAACCCAAGGAAGGTATGGATATTGATTTTTTTTCAAAACATCATGGAAATAAATCATATCGTATTCCATTTTCGCATTTATAATTTGTATAATGATAGGCCAGACAAAGATAGTTCAAACAAGTCCAAAATCATGGCACCATTTGGAGTCCAAATGTGATTTTGTTTTCCGTGAATGACCGACCCCCTCCCCAAAATGTAAACGTCGCGGGGCTTGCACATCATATTACCTCCAGCTACGCCCCTGTTTATCTATGGGTAAAAAAACTCTACTGTGCCTTCATGGACTTCAGAAAAGCGTTTGACTCGGTGTGGCGTATAGGTTTATGGCAAAAGATCCTTAAAAGTAAAATAACGGGCAAAATTTTCAACGTCTTGTATGGCATGTACTCCGATACCAAATCTTGTGTTAGAAATGGAAATGATGTATCTGAAATGTTTACGTCTAACATTGGGTTGAAACAAGGAGAAAATTGCTCGCCTTTTCTATTTGCTCTGTTCATTAACGACCCTGAAACTTTTTTTGCTGAAAAAAATGTCGATTGTCTTCTAAAAATTGACGAGTTATGTCGTGACAACATTGATGCGTATGTAAAAATAATTATTATTCTATACGCCGACGATACTGTATTAATGTCGGAAACGGCAGAAGGTTTACAAACAATGTTGAATAATTTCCAAGAATACTGTAACAAATGGAAGCTTACTGTAAATGCTAAGAAATCAAAAATTGTCATATTTTCTAAAAGGAAGACAAAGATAAGAAATTGTTTTTTATTTAATAATCAGCATTTAGACACACAGGATACTTTTTCATACTTAGGGGTATTTTTCAATTATAATGGAAACTTTAAGACAGCTAAAAAACATTTGTCACATCAATCCAAAAAAGCTCTCTTTGCTGTGTATCGAAAAATAAGAAATGTAAAACTACCAGTTGACTTACAATTTAAATTATTCGACACATTAGTCGCTCCGATTTTGTTATATTCTAGTGAAATATGGGGATATGAGGATGTAAGTCAACTTGAAAAAATACATCTGCAGTATTGCAAACGAATTCTCGGTTTAAGGAAAAATACATCAAACTGTATGATATATGGTGAGACCGGAAGATATCCAATTGAAGTTGATGTTAAAATGAGAATGATAAATTTTTGGCACACTCTTATTAAAAGTGAAAACAAACTTTCAAGCCGTATGTACAAATTGATGTATTCTCTTCATGAATCCGGTCAAATTGAGTTCAAATGGATTAATTATGTTAAAAATATCCTCGACAATGTCGGATTAAGTTATGTCTGGATGAACCAGAAAACTTTCTTACCCGATATCAACTACCTGAAAAAACAAATTGAACAAACTTTACACGATCAGTTTATTCAGACTTGGTTTGATCAGCTGGAAAACTCGTCACGAGGACAAACTTACTGTATTTTTAAATACCGTTTTGGCTTAGAAGATTATCTCGCACGACTAAACGAAAAAGACAGGAAGGTACTTTGTAAATTTAGAACCTCAAACATAAAACTTCCAGTCGAAACAGGAAGATGGACAGGTATTCAACGACAAGACAGAATATGTCCTATTTGCGATACAGGAGTAGGAGATGAGTTTCATTTTTTATTTATATGTAATAGTAGTGAAGTGGTACAGTTAAGACATAAACATATCCCTGCCTACTTTTACAAAAACCCTAATTACTATAAAATGAAAGGAATGTTTACAATCTTTAATAAAAACTGTTAATTAATATAAGCCAATTTGTCCAAAAACTTTCTTATATGTTATGATATCACAATATTACAATAATTATTAATGGTACTACTTGATGTATTTTTTTCAACAATACTACATTGTAATTGATTGTAACAGAAATGTAGTTATGTTTTGCCTGTCATGCTTTAAACATGAAAAAAATGTGACCTCTTGTTACACACACTGTGTGTCTGAGCGAATAAAGAAATCTTGAAATCTTGTGTGTTGGTATATACTTGTTGAGACGAATCACACATGCACACGGGATGTGGGGAGAATTTACATCAGTGAGCGGTTTCAATGTACGTGTGTAAAACCAATATTATGTGTATATTTACTTGCACGGCCATGCATGCGTAAACCATATAAACCAATATTACGTGTATATTTATATGCACGGCCATGCATGCGTAAACTACATAAATGTTATGGGCGCCAAACAAAGGTTTAAGTTGAGCGCCGTGCAATGCGCCATGTTATTGTGGTTCAAACAGTACATGAGTAACATGTAATTTGATCAAATACAACGTTTCGCATGCTTATGATGGGTAGAAATTTCAGACATTGTTGTGTGAATGACAGGAAAATGAAACGCGTAACAGTCGAAGGGACATAACTCTTGTCGCCTTAAAACAGTTGTACATTGTTTCATCGGTGAGAGGATTTTGGGTATTGGAAGAATGTAGAAAGGGGGGGGGGGTGAAATTTTGCACATAACGGTTAACATACTATGTGCCCTTAAACGAGCGTGGGCGGATTGATTGACAGGTTGGTGACGTTTGAGTGCATAGACGGGAAGGTGAAGGTCGTAAAATCAAAAGAAAAACACAGGGACATGAGGTTTGGTTTAGTTTATTTTGTTTACGTCCTATTAACAGACATGGTCATTTAGGACATGTCAGGTTTTGGAGGTGGAGTAAAGCCGGAACTCCCGGTGAAAAACTACCGACCTACGGTCAGTCCCTGGCGACTTCCCAACGTGGGATTCGAACTAGCAACCCAGAAGTGGAGGGCTAGTGGTGAAATGTCGGAACACCTTAACCACTGGGCCAACCTCAGGGACATGATAATTCAAACATATCAAAAAACAACAACAACACAGGGTTTTATGCGTTATTTCGAGCGTTTAAGGCACTTTTCGAGAAAAGTGGTTGGCTCTGAAAAGAGCCGTTGTCAGGATTTAAGACTGTGTCTCAGCTACTGTTCGTCTTGGTCTTCTGAACCCGAATCAACGTCTACAATTTCGCCATACAACTCCTTTCTTAGTCCGGATATGTCTTCAGCCTTGTGGTGGGCATAGTCGTAGTACATGTTCCGGAGACCTTCGATAACCGACAGTCGAAGTCTGTAGTTGTAGCGGAAGGTTCGTAGTCCGTCTCTCTTGGCGCCGAGGTAACGGGCCTGTACCTCATCAAGCTTGTAATTCAGTTGCACAATCTGTTCACAGGCTCTGCGGAATCGACGCTCGCTCTCAAGCAGAGTGAACCGTTGGTCAAGTCTGGGGTTTCGTGCTGCGGTCTTCATACTTTTCTCAATTAGTCTTTATTGCATGGAGTGTGAATTGAATGATACCAATACAGTGTCCGTCGACCTTATATACATGCACTCGGGTGTCATCGCATGCGATGAGAAACTCGTGTGTACTCGGATATACACATTATGACGCGTGTCACATCATTTCGTATATTGAGAGAAAGGCGACCGTTCCTTGTATAAACAACCGGTAAGTTACCATTATCATCACACGTCGGATTAGCCCTGGTCACGGGTCCGTGCACACAGCATTGTACATGTGTATATTTGACGTAGGTGAGTGTTTGGGGGTTGGAGTTGGGGGGATAAAACTTTGGAGAGCGTTCAAAACTGATGCAGTAGTACAGCAATACTTAGTCCTGATCAACGGTTGTCGAGTTGACTTGTTGATTGTGACGCCCGTGGTAACACAACTGATGACGTCATAGAACAGTTAAGACAATTAACGTAGCCAAATACATTGTGTCTTACGGCGATGTTTTGTGTGTTGGTATATACTTGTTGAGACGAATTACACATGCACACTGGATGTGGGGAGAATTTACATCAGTTAGCCGTTTCAATACACGTGTGTAAAACCAATATTACGTGTATATTTACTTGCACGGCCATGCATGCGTAAACCATATAAACCAATATTACGTGTATATTTACATGCACGGCCATGCATGCGTAAACTACATAAATCTTATGGGCGCTAGACAAAGGTTTAAGTTGAGCGCCGTGCAATGCGCCATGTTATTGTGGTTCAAACAGTACATGAGTAACATGTAATTTGATCAAATGCAACGTTTTGCATGCTTATGATGGGTAGAAATTTCGGACATTGTTGTGTGAATGACAGGAAAATGAAAAGCGTAACGTAACAGTCGAAGGGACATAACTCTTGTCGCCTTAAAACAGTTGTACATTGCTTCATCGGTGAGCGGATTTTGGGTATTGGAAGAATGTAGAAGGGGGGGGGTGAAAGTTTGCACATAACGGTTAACATACTATGTGCCCTTAAACGAGCGTGGGTGGATTGATTGACAGGTTTGTGACGTTTGAGTGCATAAACGGGAAGGTGAAGGTCGAAAAATCAAAAGAAAAACACAGGGACATGATGTTTGGTTTGGTTTTATTTTTTTTAACAGACATGGTCATTTAGGACATGTCAGGTTTTGGAGGTGGAGTAAAGCCGGAATTCCCGGTGAAAAACCACCGACCTACGGGCAGTACCTGGCGACTTCCCCACGTGGGATTCGAACTCGCAACCCAGAAGTGGAGGGATAGTGGTAAAATGTCGGAACACCTTAACCACTTGGCCAACACGACCCTCAGGGACATGATAATTCAAACATATAAAAAAACAACAACAACACAGGGTTTTATGCGTTATTTCGAGCGTTTAGGGCACTTTTCGAGAAAAGTGGTTGGCTCTGAAAAGAGCCGTTGTCAGGATTTAAGACTGTGTCTCAGCTACTGTTCGTCTTGGTCTTCTGATCCCGAATCAACGTCTACAATTTCGCCATACAACTCCTTTCTTAGTCCGGATATGTCTTCAGCCTTGTGGTGGGCATAGTCGTAGTACATGTTCCGGAGACCTTCGATAACCGACAGTCGAAGTCTGTAGTTGTAGCGGAAGGTTCGTAGTCCGTCTCTCTTGGCGCCGAGGTAACGGGCCTGTACCTCATCAAGCTTGTAATTCAGTTGCACAATCTGTTCACAGGCTCTGCGGAATCGACGCTCGCTCTCAAGCAGAGTGAACCGTTGGTCAAGTCTGGGGTTTCGTGCTGCGGTCTTCATACTTTTCTCAATCAGTCTTTATTGCATGGAGTGTGAATTGAATGATACCAATACAGTGTCCGTCGACCTTTTATACATGCACTCGGGTGTCATCGCATGCGATGAGAAACTCGTGTGTACTCGGATATACACATTATGACGCGTGTCACATCATTTCGTATATTGAGAGAAAGGCGACCGTTCCTTGTATAAACAACCGGTAAGTTACCGTTATCATCACACGTCGGATTAGCCCTGGTCACGGGTCCGTGCACACAGCATTGTACATGTGTATATTTGACGAAGGTGAGTGTTCGGGGGTTGGGGTTGAGGGGATAAAACTTTGGAGAGCGTTCAAAACTGATGCAGTAGTACAGCAGTTCTTAGTCCTGATCAACGGTTGTCGAGTTGACTTGTTGATTGTGACGCCCGTGGTAACACAACTGATGACGTCATAGAACAGTTAAGACAATTAACGTAGCCAAATACATTGTGTCTTACGGCGATGTTTTGTGTGTTGGTATATACTTGTTGAGACGAATTACACATGCACACTGGATGTGGGGAGAATTTACATCAGTTAGCCGTTTCAATACACGTGTGTAAAACCAATATTACGTGTATATTTACTTGCACGGCCATGCATGCGTAAACCATATAAACCAATATTACGTGTATATTTACATGCACGGCCATGCATGCATAAACTACATAAATCTTATGGGCGCCAGACAAAGGTTTAAGTTGAGCGACGTGCAATGCGCCATGTTATTGTGGTTCAAACAGTATATGAGTAACATGTAATTTGATCAAATGCAACGTTTTGCATGCTTATGATGGGTAGAAATTTCGGACATTGTTGTGTGAATGACAGGAAAATGAAACGCGTAACGTAACAGTCGAAGGGATATAACTCTTGTCGCCTTAAAACAGTTGTACATTGTTTCATCGGTGAGCGGATTTTGGGTATTGGAAGAATGTAGAAGGGGAGGGGGGGTGTGAAACTTTGCACATAACGGTTAACATACTATGTGCCCTTAAACGAGCGTGGGTGGATTGATTGACAGGTTTGTGACGTTTGAATGCATAAACGGGAAGGTGAAGGTCGAAAAATCAAAAGAAAAACACAGGGACATGAGGTTTGGTTTTTTTTTTTAACAGACATGGTCATTTAGGACATGTCAGGTTTTGGAGGTGGAGTAAAGCCGGAATTCCCGGTGAAAAACCACCGACCTACGGGCGGTACCTGGCGACTTCCCCACGTGGGATTCGAACTCGCAACCCAGAAGTGGAGGGATAGTGGTAAAATGTCGGAACACCTTAACCACTTGGCCAACACGACCCTCAGGGACATGATAATTCAAACATATAAAAAAACAACAACAACACAGGGTTTTATGCGTTATTTCGAGCGTTTAGGGCACTTTTCGAGAAAAGTGGTTGGCTCTGAAAAGAGCCGTTGTCAGGATTTAAGACTGTGTCTCAGCTACTGTTCGTCTTGGTCTTCTGATCCCGAATCAACGTCTACAATTTCGCCATACAACTCCTTTCTTAGTCCGGATATGTCTTCAGCCTTGTGGTGGGCATAGTCGTAGTACATGTTCCGGAGACCTTCGATAACCGACAGTCGAAGTCTGTAGTTGTAGCGGAAGGTTCGTAGTCCGTCTCTCTTGGCGCCGAGGTAACGGGCCTGTACCTCATCAAGCTTGTAATTCAGTTGCACAATCTGTTCACAGGCTCTGCGGAATCGACGCTCGCTCTCAAGCAGAGTGAACCGTTGGTCAAGTCTGGGGTTTCGTGCTGCGGTCTTCATACTTTTCTCAATCAGTCTTTATTGCATGGAGTGTGAATTGAATGATACCAATACAGTGTCCGTCGACCTTTTATACATGCACTCGGGTGTCATCGCATGCGATGAGAAACTCGTGTGTACTCGGATATACACATTATGACGCGTGTCACATCATTTCGTATATTGAGAGAAAGGCGACCGTTCCTTGTATAAACAACCGGTAAGTTACCGTTATCATCACACGTCGGATTAGCCCTGGTCACGGGTCCGTGCACACAGCATTGTACATGTGTATATTTGACGAAGGTGAGTGTTCGGGGGTTGGGGTTGAGGGGATAAAACTTTGGAGAGCGTTCAAAACTGATGCAGTAGTACAGCAGTTCTTAGTCCTGATCAACGGTTGTCGAGTTGACTTGTTGATTGTGACGCCCGTGGTAACACAACTGATGACGTCATAGAACAGTTAAGACAATTAACGTAGCCAAATACATTGTGTCTTACGGCGATGTTTTGTGTGTTGGTATATACTTGTTGAGACGAATTACACATGCACACTGGATGTGGGGAGAATTTACATCAGTTAGCCGTTTCAATACACGTGTGTAAAACCAATATTACGTGTATATTTACTTGCACGGCCATGCATGCGTAAACCATATAAACCAATATTACGTGTATATTTACATGCACGGCCATGCATGCATAAACTACATAAATCTTATGGGCGCCAGACAAAGGTTTAAGTTGAGCGACGTGCAATGCGCCATGTTATTGTGGTTCAAACAGTATATGAGTAACATGTAATTTGATCAAATGCAACGTTTTGCATGCTTATGATGGGTAGAAATTTCGGACATTGTTGTGTGAATGACAGGAAAATGAAACGCGTAACGTAACAGTCGAAGGGATATAACTCTTGTCGCCTTAAAACAGTTGTACATTGTTTCATCGGTGAGCGGATTTTGGGTATTGGAAGAATGTAGAAGGGGAGGGGGGGTGTGAAACTTTGCACATAACGGTTAACATACTATGTGCCCTTAAACGAGCGTGGGTGGATTGATTGACAGGTTTGTGACGTTTGAATGCATAAACGGGAAGGTGAAGGTCGAAAAATCAAAAGAAAAACACAGGGACATGAGGTTTTTTTTTTTTAACAGACATGGTCATTTAGGACATGTCAGGTTTTGGAGGTGGAGTAAAGCCGGAATTCCCGGTGAAAAACCACCGACCTACGGGCAGTACCTGGCGACTTCCCCACGTGGGATTCGAACTCGCAACCCAGAAGTGGAGGGATAGTGGTAAAATGTCGGAACACCTTAACCACTTGGCCAACACGACCCTCAGGGACATGATAATTCAAACATATAAAAAACAACAACCACACAGGGTTTTATGCGTTATTTCGAGCGTTTAGGGCACTTTTCGAGAAAAGTGGTTGGCTCTGAAAAGAGCCGTTGTCAGGATTTAAGACTGTGTCTCAGCTACTGTTCGTCTTGGTCTTCTGATCCCGAATCAACGTCTACAATTTCGCCATACAACTCCTTTCTTAGTCCGGATATGTCTTCAGCCTTGTGGTGGGCATAGTCGTAGTACATGTTCCGGAGACCTTCGATAACCGACAGTCGAAGTCTGTAGTTGTAGCGGAAGGTTCGTAGTCCGTCTCTCTTGGCGCCGAGGTAACGGGCCTGTACCTCATCAAGCTTGTAATTCAGTTGCACAATCTGTTCACAGGCTCTGCGGAATCGACGCTTGCTCTCAAGCAGAGTGAACCGTTGGTCAAGTCTGGGGTTTCGTGCTGCGGTCTTCATACTTTTCTCAATCAGTCTTTATTGCATGGAGTGTGAATTGAATGATACCAATACAGTGTCCGTCGACCTTTTATACATGCACTCGGGTGTCATCGCATGCGATGAGAAACTCGTGTGTACTCGGATATACACATTATGACGCGTGTCACATCATTTCGTATATTGAGAGAAAGGCGACCGTTCCTTGTATAAACAACCGGTAAGTTACCATTATCATCACACGTCGGATTAGCCCTGGTCACGGGTCCGTGCACACAGCATTGTACATGTGTATATTTGACGAAGGTGAGTGTTCGGGGGTTGGGGTTGAGGGGATAAAACTTTGGAGAGCGTTCAAAACTGATGCAGTAGTACAGCAGTTCTTAGTCCTGATCAACGGTTGTCGAGTTGACTTGTTGATTGTGACGCCCGTGGTAACACAACTGATGACGTCATAGAACAGTTAGGACAATTAACGTAGCCAAATACATTGTGTCTTACGGCGATGTTTTGTGTGTTGGTATATACTTGTTGAGACGAATTACACATGCACACTGGATGTGGGGAGAATTTACATCAGTTAGCCGTTTCAATACACGTGTGTAAAACCAATATTACGTGTATATTTACTTGCACGGCCATGCATGCGTAAACCATATAAACCAATATTACGTGTATATTTACATGCACGGCCATGCATGCATAAACTACATAAATCTTATGGGCGCCAGACAAAGGTTTAAGTTGAGCGACGTGCAATGCGCCATGTTATTGTGGTTCAAACAGTATATGAGTAACATGTAATTTGATCAAATGCAACGTTTTGCATGCTTATGATGGGTAGAAATTTCGGACATTGTTGTGTGAATGACAGGAAAATGAAACGCGTAACGTAACAGTCGAAGGGATATAACTCTTGTCGCCTTAAAACAGTTGTACATTGTTTCATCGGTGAGCGGATTTTGGGTATTGGAAGAATGTAGAAGGGGAGGGGGGGTGTGAAACTTTGCACATAACGGTTAACATACTATGTGCCCTTAAACGAGCGTGGGTGGATTGATTGACAGGTTTGTGACGTTTGAATGCATAAACGGGAAGGTGAAGGTCGAAAAATCAAAAGAAAAACACAGGGACATGAGGTTTTTTTTTTTTAACAGACATGGTCATTTAGGACATGTCAGGTTTTGGAGGTGGAGTAAAGCCGGAATTCCCGGTGAAAAACCACCGACCTACGGGCAGTACCTGGCGACTTCCCCACGTGGGATTCGAACTCGCAACCCAGAAGTGGAGGGATAGTGGTAAAATGTCGGAACACCTTAACCACTTGGCCAACACGACCCTCAGGGACATGATAATTCAAACATATAAAAAAACAACAACCACACAGGGTTTTATGCGTTATTTCGAGCGTTTAGGGCACTTTTCGAGAAAAGTGGTTGGCTCTGAAAAGAGCCGTTGTCAGGATTTAAGACTGTGTCTCAGCTACTGTTCGTCTTGGTCTTCTGATCCCGAATCAACGTCTACAATTTCGCCATACAACTCCTTTCTTAGTCCGGATATGTCTTCAGCCTTGTGGTGGGCATAGTCGTAGTACATGTTCCGGAGACCTTCGATAACCGACAGTCGAAGTCTGTAGTTGTAGCGGAAGGTTCGTAGTCCGTCTCTCTTGGCGCCGAGGTAACGGGCCTGTACCTCATCAAGCTTGTAATTCAGTTGCACAATCTGTTCGCAGGCTCTGCGGAATCGACGCTCGCTCTCAAGCAGAGTGAACCGTTGGTCAAGTCTGGGGTTTCGTGCTGCGGTCTTCATACTTTTCTCAATCAGTCTTTATTGCATGGAGTGTGAATTGAATGATACCAATACAGTGTCCGTCGACCTTTTATACATGCACTCGGGTGTCATCGCATGCGATGAGAAACTCGTGTGTACTCGGATATACACATTATGACGCGTGTCACATCATTTCGTATATTGAGAGAAAGGCGACCGTTCCTTGTATAAACAACCGGTAAGTTACCGTTATCATCACACGTCGGATTAGCCCTGGTCACGGGTCCGTGCACACAGCATTGTACATGTGTATATTTGACGAAGGTGAGTGTTCGGGGGTTGGGGTTGAGGGGATAAAACTTTGGAGAGCGTTCAAAACTGATGCAGTAGTACAGCAGTTCTTAGTCCTGATCAACGGTTGTCGAGTTGACTTGTTGATTGTGACGCCCGTGGTAACACAACTGATGACGTCATAGAACAGTTAGGACAATTAACGTAGCCAAATACATTGTGTCTTACGGCGATGTTTTGTGTGTTGGTATATACTTGTTGAGACGAATTACACATGCACACTGGATGTGGGGAGAATTTACATCAGTTAGCCGTTTCAATACACGTGTGTAAAACCAATATTACGTGTATATTTACTTGCACGGCCATGCATGCGTAAACCATATAAACCAATATTACGTGTATATTTACATGCACGGCCATGCATGCATAAACTACATAAATCTTATGGGCGCCAGACAAAGGTTTAAGTTGAGCGACGTGCAATGCGCCATGTTATTGTGGTTCAAACAGTATATGAGTAACATGTAATTTGATCAAATGCAACGTTTTGCATGCTTATGATGGGTAGAAATTTCGGACATTGTTGTGTGAATGACAGGAAAATGAAACGCGTAACGTAACAGTCGAAGGGATATAACTCTTGTCGCCTTAAAACAGTTGTACATTGTTTCATCGGTGAGCGGATTTTGGGTATTGGAAGAATGTAGAAGGGGAGGGGGGGTGTGAAACTTTGCACATAACGGTTAACATACTATGTGCCCTTAAACGAGCGTGGGTGGATTGATTGACAGGTTTGTGACGTTTGAATGCATAAACGGGAAGGTGAAGGTCGAAAAATCAAAAGAAAAACACAGGGACATGAGGTTTTTTTTTTTTAACAGACATGGTCATTTAGGACATGTCAGGTTTTGGAGGTGGAGTAAAGCCGGAATTCCCGGTGAAAAACCACCGACCTACGGGCAGTACCTGGCGACTTCCCCACGTGGGATTCGAACTCGCAACCCAGAAGTGGAGGGATAGTGGTAAAATGTCGGAACACCTTAACCACTTGGCCAACACGACCCTCAGGGACATGATAATTCAAACATATAAAAAAACAACAACCACACAGGGTTTTATGCGTTATTTCGAGCGTTTAGGGCACTTTTCGAGAAAAGTGGTTGGCTCTGAAAAGAGCCGTTGTCAGGATTTAAGACTGTGTCTCAGCTACTGTTCGTCTTGGTCTTCTGATCCCGAATCAACGTCTACAATTTCGCCATACAACTCCTTTCTTAGTCCGGATATGTCTTCAGCCTTGTGGTGGGCATAGTCGTAGTACATGTTCCGGAGACCTTCGATAACCGACAGTCGAAGTCTGTAGTTGTAGCGGAAGGTTCGTAGTCCGTCTCTCTTGGCGCCGAGGTAACGGGCCTGTACCTCATCAAGCTTGTAATTCAGTTGCACAATCTGTTCGCAGGCTCTGCGGAATCGACGCTCGCTCTCAAGCAGAGTGAACCGTTGGTCAAGTCTGGGGTTTCGTGCTGCGGTCTTCATACTTTTCTCAATCAGTCTTTATTGCATGGAGTGTGAATTGAATGATACCAATACAGTGTCCGTCGACCTTTTATACATGCACTCGGGTGTCATCGCATGCGATGAGAAACTCGTGTGTACTCGGATATACACATTATGACGCGTGTCACATCATTTCGTATATTGAGAGAAAGGCGACCGTTCCTTGTATAAACAACCGGTAAGTTACCGTTATCATCACACGTCGGATTAGCCCTGGTCACGGGTCCGTGCACACAGCATTGTACATGTGTATATTTGACGAAGGTGAGTGTTCGGGGGTTGGGGTTGAGGGGATAAAACTTTGGAGAGCGTTCAAAACTGATGCAGTAGTACAGCAGTTCTTAGTCCTGATCAACGGTTGTCGAGTTGACTTGTTGATTGTGACGCCCGTGGTAACACAACTGATGACGTCATAGAACAGTTAGGACAATTAACGTAGCCAAATACATTGTGTCTTACGGCGATGTTTTGTGTGTTGGTATATACTTGTTGAGACGAATTACACATGCACACTGGATGTGGGGAGAATTTACATCAGTTAGCCGTTTCAATACACGTGTGTAAAACCAATATTACGTGTATATTTACTTGCACGGCCATGCATGCGTAAACCATATAAACCAATATTACGTGTATATTTACATGCACGGCCATGCATGCATAAACTACATAAATCTTATGGGCGCCAGACAAAGGTTTAAGTTGAGCGACGTGCAATGCGCCATGTTATTGTGGTTCAAACAGTATATGAGTAACATGTAATTTGATCAAATGCAACGTTTTGCATGCTTATGATGGGTAGAAATTTCGGACATTGTTGTGTGAATGACAGGAAAATGAAACGCGTAACGTAACAGTCGAAGGGATATAACTCTTGTCGCCTTAAAACAGTTGTACATTGTTTCATCGGTGAGCGGATTTTGGGTATTGGAAGAATGTAGAAGGGGAGGGGGGGTGTGAAACTTTGCACATAACGGTTAACATACTATGTGCCCTTAAACGAGCGTGGGTGGATTGATTGACAGGTTTGTGACGTTTGAATGCATAAACGGGAAGGTGAAGGTCGAAAAATCAAAAGAAAAACACAGGGACATGAGGTTTGGTTTTTTTTTTTTAACAGACATGGTCATTTAGGACATGTCAGGTTTTGGAGGTGGAGTAAAGCCGGAATTCCCGGTGAAAAACCACCGACCTACGGGCAGTACCTGGCGACTTCCCCACGTGGGATTCGAACTCGCAACCCAGAAGTGGAGGGATAGTGGTAAAATGTCGGAACACCTTAACCACTTGGCCAACACGACCCTCAGGGACATGATAATTCAAACATATAAAAAAACAACAACCACACAGGGTTTTATGCGTTATTTCGAGCGTTTAGGGCACTTTTCGAGAAAAGTGGTTGGCTCTGAAAAGAGCCGTTGTCAGGATTTAAGACTGTGTCTCAGCTACTGTTCGTCTTGGTCTTCTGATCCCGAATCAACGTCTACAATTTCGCCATACAACTCCTTTCTTAGTCCGGATATGTCTTCAGCCTTGTGGTGGGCATAGTCGTAGTACATGTTCCGGAGACCTTCGATAACCGACAGTCGAAGTCTGTAGTTGTAGCGGAAGGTTCGTAGTCCGTCTCTCTTGGCGCCGAGGTAACGGGCCTGTACCTCATCAAGCTTGTAATTCAGTTGCACAATCTGTTCGCAGGCTCTGCGGAATCGACGCTCGCTCTCAAGCAGAGTGAACCGTTGGTCAAGTCTGGGGTTTCGTGCTGCGGTCTTCATACTTTTCTCAATCAGTCTTTATTGCATGGAGTGTGAATTGAATGATACCAATACAGTGTCCGTCGACCTTTTATACATGCACTCGGGTGTCATCGCATGCGATGAGAAACTCGTGTGTACTCGGATATACACATTATGACGCGTGTCACATCATTTCGTATATTGAGAGAAAGGCGACCGTTCCTTGTATAAACAACCGGTAAGTTACCGTTATCATCACACGTCGGATTAGCCCTGGTCACGGGTCCGTGCACACAGCATTGTACATGTGTATATTTGACGAAGGTGAGTGTTCGGGGGTTGGGGTTGAGGGGATAAAACTTTGGAGAGCGTTCAAAACTGATGCAGTAGTACAGCAGTTCTTAGTCCTGATCAACGGTTGTCGAGTTGACTTGTTGATTGTGACGCCCGTGGTAACACAACTGATGACGTCATAGAACAGTTAGGACAATTAACGTAGCCAAATACATTGTGTCTTACGGCGATGTTTTGTGTGTTGGTATATACTTGTTGAGACGAATTACACATGCACACTGGATGTGGGGAGAATTTACATCAGTTAGCCGTTTCAATACACGTGTGTAAAACCAATATTACGTGTATATTTACTTGCACGGCCATGCATGCGTAAACCATATAAACCAATATTACGTGTATATTTACATGCACGGCCATGCATGCATAAACTACATAAATCTTATGGGCGCCAGACAAAGGTTTAAGTTGAGCGACGTGCAATGCGCCATGTTATTGTGGTTCAAACAGTATATGAGTAACATGTAATTTGATCAAATGCAACGTTTTGCATGCTTATGATGGGTAGAAATTTCGGACATTGTTGTGTGAATGACAGGAAAATGAAACGCGTAACGTAACAGTCGAAGGGATATAACTCTTGTCGCCTTAAAACAGTTGTACATTGTTTCATCGGTGAGCGGATTTTGGGTATTGGAAGAATGTAGAAGGGGAGGGGGGGTGTGAAACTTTGCACATAACGGTTAACATACTATGTGCCCTTAAACGAGCGTGGGTGGATTGATTGACAGGTTTGTGACGTTTGAATGCATAAACGGGAAGGTGAAGGTCGAAAAATCAAAAGAAAAACACAGGGACATGAGGTTTTTTTTTTTTAACAGACATGGTCATTTAGGACATGTCAGGTTTTGGAGGTGGAGTAAAGCCGGAATTCCCGGTGAAAAACCACCGACCTACGGGCAGTACCTGGCGACTTCCCCACGTGGGATTCGAACTCGCAACCCAGAAGTGGAGGGATAGTGGTAAAATGTCGGAACACCTTAACCACTTGGCCAACACGACCCTCAGGGACATGATAATTCAAACATATAAAAAAACAACAACCACACAGGGTTTTATGCGTTATTTCGAGCGTTTAGGGCACTTTTCGAGAAAAGTGGTTGGCTCTGAAAAGAGCCGTTGTCAGGATTTAAGACTGTGTCTCAGCTACTGTTCGTCTTGGTCTTCTGATCCCGAATCAACGTCTACAATTTCGCCATACAACTCCTTTCTTAGTCCGGATATGTCTTCAGCCTTGTGGTGGGCATAGTCGTAGTACATGTTCCGGAGACCTTCGATAACCGACAGTCGAAGTCTGTAGTTGTAGCGGAAGGTTCGTAGTCCGTCTCTCTTGGCGCCGAGGTAACGGGCCTGTACCTCATCAAGCTTGTAATTCAGTTGCACAATCTGTTCGCAGGCTCTGCGGAATCGACGCTCGCTCTCAAGCAGAGTGAACCGTTGGTCAAGTCTGGGGTTTCGTGCTGCGGTCTTCATACTTTTCTCAATCAGTCTTTATTGCATGGAGTGTGAATTGAATGATACCAATACAGTGTCCGTCGACCTTTTATACATGCACTCGGGTGTCATCGCATGCGATGAGAAACTCGTGTGTACTCGGATATACACATTATGACGCGTGTCACATCATTTCGTATATTGAGAGAAAGGCGACCGTTCCTTGTATAAACAACCGGTAAGTTACCGTTATCATCACACGTCGGATTAGCCCTGGTCACGGGTCCGTGCACACAGCATTGTACATGTGTATATTTGACGAAGGTGAGTGTTCGGGGGTTGGGGTTGAGGGGATAAAACTTTGGAGAGCGTTCAAAACTGATGCAGTAGTACAGCAGTTCTTAGTCCTGATCAACGGTTGTCGAGTTGACTTGTTGATTGTGACGCCCGTGGTAACACAACTGATGACGTCATAGAACAGTTAGGACAATTAACGTAGCCAAATACATTGTGTCTTACGGCGATGTTTTGTGTGTTGGTATATACTTGTTGAGACGAATTACACATGCACACTGGATGTGGGGAGAATTTACATCAGTTAGCCGTTTCAATACACGTGTGTAAAACCAATATTACGTGTATATTTACTTGCACGGCCATGCATGCGTAAACCATATAAACCAATATTACGTGTATATTTACATGCACGGCCATGCATGCATAAACTACATAAATCTTATGGGCGCCAGACAAAGGTTTAAGTTGAGCGACGTGCAATGCGCCATGTTATTGTGGTTCAAACAGTATATGAGTAACATGTAATTTGATCAAATGCAACGTTTTGCATGCTTATGATGGGTAGAAATTTCGGACATTGTTGTGTGAATGACAGGAAAATGAAACGCGTAACGTAACAGTCGAAGGGATATAACTCTTGTCGCCTTAAAACAGTTGTACATTGTTTCATCGGTGAGCGGATTTTGGGTATTGGAAGAATGTAGAAGGGGAGGGGGGGTGTGAAACTTTGCACATAACGGTTAACATACTATGTGCCCTTAAACGAGCGTGGGTGGATTGATTGACAGGTTTGTGACGTTTGAATGCATAAACGGGAAGGTGAAGGTCGAAAAATCAAAAGAAAAACACAGGGACATGAGGTTTTTTTTTTTTAACAGACATGGTCATTTAGGACATGTCAGGTTTTGGAGGTGGAGTAAAGCCGGAATTCCCGGTGAAAAACCACCGACCTACGGGCAGTACCTGGCGACTTCCCCACGTGGGATTCGAACTCGCAACCCAGAAGTGGAGGGATAGTGGTAAAATGTCGGAACACCTTAACCACTTGGCCAACACGACCCTCAGGGACATGATAATTCAAACATATAAAAAAACAACAACCACACAGGGTTTTATGCGTTATTTCGAGCGTTTAGGGCACTTTTCGAGAAAAGTGGTTGGCTCTGAAAAGAGCCGTTGTCAGGATTTAAGACTGTGTCTCAGCTACTGTTCGTCTTGGTCTTCTGATCCCGAATCAACGTCTACAATTTCGCCATACAACTCCTTTCTTAGTCCGGATATGTCTTCAGCCTTGTGGTGGGCATAGTCGTAGTACATGTTCCGGAGACCTTCGATAACCGACAGTCGAAGTCTGTAGTTGTAGCGGAAGGTTCGTAGTCCGTCTCTCTTGGCGCCGAGGTAACGGGCCTGTACCTCATCAAGCTTGTAATTCAGTTGCACAATCTGTTCGCAGGCTCTGCGGAATCGACGCTCGCTCTCAAGCAGAGTGAACCGTTGGTCAAGTCTGGGGTTTCGTGCTGCGGTCTTCATACTTTTCTCAATCAGTCTTTATTGCATGGAGTGTGAATTGAATGATACCAATACAGTGTCCGTCGACCTTTTATACATGCACTCGGGTGTCATCGCATGCGATGAGAAACTCGTGTGTACTCGGATATACACATTATGACGCGTGTCACATCATTTCGTATATTGAGAGAAAGGCGACCGTTCCTTGTATAAACAACCGGTAAGTTACCGTTATCATCACACGTCGGATTAGCCCTGGTCACGGGTCCGTGCACACAGCATTGTACATGTGTATATTTGACGAAGGTGAGTGTTCGGGGGTTGGGGTTGAGGGGATAAAACTTTGGAGAGCGTTCAAAACTGATGCAGTAGTACAGCAGTTCTTAGTCCTGATCAACGGTTGTCGAGTTGACTTGTTGATTGTGACGCCCGTGGTAACACAACTGATGACGTCATAGAACAGTTAGGACAATTAACGTAGCCAAATACATTGTGTCTTACGGCGATGTTTTGTGTGTTGGTATATACTTGTTGAGACGAATTACACATGCACACTGGATGTGGGGAGAATTTACATCAGTTAGCCGTTTCAATACACGTGTGTAAAACCAATATTACGTGTATATTTACTTGCACGGCCATGCATGCGTAAACCATATAAACCAATATTACGTGTATATTTACATGCACGGCCATGCATGCATAAACTACATAAATCTTATGGGCGCCAGACAAAGGTTTAAGTTGAGCGACGTGCAATGCGCCATGTTATTGTGGTTCAAACAGTATATGAGTAACATGTAATTTGATCAAATGCAACGTTTTGCATGCTTATGATGGGTAGAAATTTCGGACATTGTTGTGTGAATGACAGGAAAATGAAACGCGTAACGTAACAGTCGAAGGGATATAACTCTTGTCGCCTTAAAACAGTTGTACATTGTTTCATCGGTGAGCGGATTTTGGGTATTGGAAGAATGTAGAAGGGGAGGGGGGGTGTGAAACTTTGCACATAACGGTTAACATACTATGTGCCCTTAAACGAGCGTGGGTGGATTGATTGACAGGTTTGTGACGTTTGAATGCATAAACGGGAAGGTGAAGGTCGAAAAATCAAAAGAAAAACACAGGGACATGAGGTTTGGTTTTTTTTTTTTAACAGACATGGTCATTTAGGACATGTCAGGTTTTGGAGGTGGAGTAAAGCCGGAATTCCCGGTGAAAAACCACCGACCTACGGGCAGTACCTGGCGACTTCCCCACGTGGGATTCGAACTCGCAACCCAGAAGTGGAGGGATAGTGGTAAAATGTCGGAACACCTTAACCACTTGGCCAACACGACCCTCAGGGACATGATAATTCAAACATATAAAAAAACAACAACCACACAGGGTTTTATGCGTTATTTCGAGCGTTTAGGGCACTTTTCGAGAAAAGTGGTTGGCTCTGAAAAGAGCCGTTGTCAGGATTTAAGACTGTGTCTCAGCTACTGTTCGTCTTGGTCTTCTGATCCCGAATCAACGTCTACAATTTCGCCATACAACTCCTTTCTTAGTCCGGATATGTCTTCAGCCTTGTGGTGGGCATAGTCGTAGTACATGTTCCGGAGACCTTCGATAACCGACAGTCGAAGTCTGTAGTTGTAGCGGAAGGTTCGTAGTCCGTCTCTCTTGGCGCCGAGGTAACGGGCCTGTACCTCATCAAGCTTGTAATTCAGTTGCACAATCTGTTCGCAGGCTCTGCGGAATCGACGCTCGCTCTCAAGCAGAGTGAACCGTTGGTCAAGTCTGGGGTTTCGTGCTGCGGTCTTCATACTTTTCTCAATCAGTCTTTATTGCATGGAGTGTGAATTGAATGATACCAATACAGTGTCCGTCGACCTTTTATACATGCACTCGGGTGTCATCGCATGCGATGAGAAACTCGTGTGTACTCGGATATACACATTATGACGCGTGTCACATCATTTCGTATATTGAGAGAAAGGCGACCGTTCCTTGTATAAACAACCGGTAAGTTACCGTTATCATCACACGTCGGATTAGCCCTGGTCACGGGTCCGTGCACACAGCATTGTACATGTGTATATTTGACGAAGGTGAGTGTTCGGGGGTTGGGGTTGAGGGGATAAAACTTTGGAGAGCGTTCAAAACTGATGCAGTAGTACAGCAGTTCTTAGTCCTGATCAACGGTTGTCGAGTTGACTTGTTGATTGTGACGCCCGTGGTAACACAACTGATGACGTCATAGAACAGTTAGGACAATTAACGTAGCCAAATACATTGTGTCTTACGGCGATGTTTTGTGTGTTGGTATATACTTGTTGAGACGAATTACACATGCACACTGGATGTGGGGAGAATTTACATCAGTTAGCCGTTTCAATACACGTGTGTAAAACCAATATTACGTGTATATTTACTTGCACGGCCATGCATGCGTAAACCATATAAACCAATATTACGTGTATATTTACATGCACGGCCATGCATGCATAAACTACATAAATCTTATGGGCGCCAGACAAAGGTTTAAGTTGAGCGACGTGCAATGCGCCATGTTATTGTGGTTCAAACAGTATATGAGTAACATGTAATTTGATCAAATGCAACGTTTTGCATGCTTATGATGGGTAGAAATTTCGGACATTGTTGTGTGAATGACAGGAAAATGAAACGCGTAACGTAACAGTCGAAGGGATATAACTCTTGTCGCCTTAAAACAGTTGTACATTGTTTCATCGGTGAGCGGATTTTGGGTATTGGAAGAATGTAGAAGGGGAGGGGGGGTGTGAAACTTTGCACATAACGGTTAACATACTATGTGCCCTTAAACGAGCGTGGGTGGATTGATTGACAGGTTTGTGACGTTTGAATGCATAAACGGGAAGGTGAAGGTCGAAAAATCAAAAGAAAAACACAGGGACATGAGGTTTTTTTTTTTTTAACAGACATGGTCATTTAGGACATGTCAGGTTTTGGAGGTGGAGTAAAGCCGGAATTCCCGGTGAAAAACCACCGACCTACGGGCAGTACCTGGCGACTTCCCCACGTGGGATTCGAACTCGCAACCCAGAAGTGGAGGGATAGTGGTAAAATGTCGGAACACCTTAACCACTTGGCCAACACGACCCTCAGGGACATGATAATTCAAACATATAAAAAAACAACAACCACACAGGGTTTTATGCGTTATTTCGAGCGTTTAGGGCACTTTTCGAGAAAAGTGGTTGGCTCTGAAAAGAGCCGTTGTCAGGATTTAAGACTGTGTGTCAGCTACTGTTCGTCTTGGTCTTCTGATCCCGAATCAACGTCTACAATTTCGCCATACAACTCCTTTCTTAGTCCGGATATGTCTTCAGCCTTGTGGTGGGCATAGTCGTAGTACATGTTCCGGAGACCTTCGATAACCGACAGTCGAAGTCTGTAGTTGTAGCGGAAGGTTCGTAGTCCGTCTCTCTTGGCGCCGAGGTAACGGGCCTGTACCTCATCAAGCTTGTAATTCAGTTGCACAATCTGTTCGCAGGCTCTGCGGAATCGACGCTCGCTCTCAAGCAGAGTGAACCGTTGGTCAAGTCTGGGGTTTCGTGCTGCGGTCTTCATACTTTTCTCAATCAGTCTTTATTGCATGGAGTGTGAATTGAATGATACCAATACAGTGTCCGTCGACCTTTTATACATGCACTCGGGTGTCATCGCATGCGATGAGAAACTCGTGTGTACTCGGATATACACATTATGACGCGTGTCACATCATTTCGTATATTGAGAGAAAGGCGACCGTTCCTTGTATAAACAGTCGGTAAGTTACCGTTATCATCACACGTCGGATTAGCCCTGGTCACGGGTCCGTGCACACAGCATTGTACATGTGTATATTTGACGAAGGTGAGTGTTCGGGGGTTGGGGTTGAGGGGATAAAACTTTGGAGAGCGTTCAAAACTGATGCAGTAGTACAGCAGTTCTTAGTCCTGATCAACGGTTGTCGAGTTGACTTGTTGATTGTGACGCCCGTGGTAACACAACTGATGACGTCATAGAACAGTTAGGACAATTAACGTAGCCAAATACATTGTGTCTTACGGCGATGTTTTGTGTGTTGGTATATACTTGTTGAGACGAATTACACATGCACACTGGATGTGGGGAGAATTTACATCAGTTAGCCGTTTCAATACACGTGTGTAAAACCAATATTACGTGTATATTTACTTGCACGGCCATGCATGCGTAAACCATATAAACCAATATTACGTGTATATTTACATGCACGGCCATGCATGCATAAACTACATAAATCTTATGGGCGCCAGACAAAGGTTTAAGTTGAGCGACGTGCAATGCGCCATGTTATTGTGGTTCAAACAGTATATGAGTAACATGTAATTTGATCAAATGCAACGTTTTGCATGCTTATGATGGGTAGAAATTTCGGACATTGTTGTGTGAATGACAGGAAAATGAAACGCGTAACGTAACAGTCGAAGGGATATAACTCTTGTCGCCTTAAAACAGTTGTACATTGTTTCATCGGTGAGCGGATTTTGGGTATTGGAAGAATGTAGAAGGGGAGGGGGGGTGTGAAACTTTGCACATAACGGTTAACATACTATGTGCCCTTAAACGAGCGTGGGTGGATTGATTGACAGGTTTGTGACGTTTGAATGCATAAACGGGAAGGTGAAGGTCGAAAAATCAAAAGAAAAACACAGGGACATGAGTTTTTTTTTTTTTTTTTTAACAGACATGGTCATTTAGGACATGTCAGGTTTTGGAGGTGGAGTAAAGCCGGAATTCCCGGTGAAAAACCACCGACCTACGGGCAGTACCTGGCGACTTCCCCACGTGGTATTCGAACTCGCAACCCAGAAGTGGAGGGATAGTGGTAAAATGTCGGAACACCTTAACCACTTGGCCAACACGACCCTCAGGGACATGATAATTCAAACATATAAAAAAACAACAACAACACAGGGTTTTATGCGTTATTTCGAGCGTTTAGGGCACTTTTCGAGAAAAGTGGTTGGCTCTGAAAAGAGCCGTTGTCAGGATTTAAGACTGTGTGTCAGCTACTGTTCGTCTTGGTCTTCTGATCCCGAATCAACGTCTACAATTTCGCCATACAACTCCTTTCTTAGTCCGGATATGTCTTCAGCCTTGTGGTGGGCATAGTCGTAGTACATCTTCCGGAGACCTTCGATAACCGACAGTCGAAGTCTGTAGTTGTAGCGGAAGGTTCGTAGTCCGTCTCTCTTGGCGCCGAGGTAACGGGCCTGTACCTCATCAAGCTTGTAATTCAGTTGCACAATCTGTTCGCAGGCTCTGCGGAATCGACGCTCGCTCTCAAGCAGAGTGAACCGTTGGTCAAGTCTGGGGTTTCGTGCTGCGGTCTTCATACTTTTCTCAATCAGTCTTTATTGCATGGAGTGTGAATTGAATGATACCAATACAGTGTCCGTCGACCTTTTATACATGCACTCGGGTGTCATCGCATGCGATGAGAAACTCGTGTGTACTCGGATATACACATTATGACGCGTGTCACATCATTTCGTATATTGAGAGAAAGGCGACCGTTCCTTGTATAAACAACCGGTAAGTTACCGTTATCATCACACGTCGGATTAGCCCTGGTCACGGGTCCGTGCACACAGCATTGTACATGTGTATATTTGACGAAGGTGAGTGTTCGGGGGTTGGGGTTGAGGGGATAAAACTTTGGAGAGCGTTCAAAACTGATGCAGTAGTACAGCAGTTCTTAGTCCTGATCAACGGTTGTCGAGTTGACTTGTTGATTGTGACGCGTCATAGAACAGTTAGGACAATTAACGTAGCCAAATACATTGGCTGCGTTCGAAACCTCTGTTCGTGCTGTACGTACATGTTCTCCACAGAATACTGACGTATCGAACGACAAGAACGTGTTCCAGGAACAAGTTCTCGTGTCGGGATCGCGCTCCTCTGTTTAGGTGGTGTGAGATAAGAACAAGATGGCTGCAAAAGGAGCATGGTAAGTATATTCGTGGGTATAAAAGATGAATTTCGAAGGACTACTGAAATATACTAGCAATAGGCTATTTCCTACATAAACTCTAATAAAGTTGGTCGAATGCAGGGCACAAATCTCTCCCAAAAACATACACTTGCTTAATGAAATTGATATAAAGTCTGTCTAATAGCCGCATGTGCAGCTCTGGACGACAGAAGGATGATTTGTGAAAGATGTGCGAACAGAACACCTGCAGTTTTATATAAAGGTTGTACATAGCATGGGCCTAATTAATATTTGGACGATATTTCTCAAATCAAACCAGTTCAATAAAAAAATGACTATGATAAAACTATACACGTCAATCTGTACTAGTTTTTAATAAGTGTTTTTTTATCTGTTTTAGCGGTGATTATGTACTTATTCAATACAAAGGGCAAGACGGAGAAAAGGCTTATCAGTGGGAGGTCGATATTGCGACAGCTAACCGTATTGAACATGGTAAGTTTAAAACATAAAGGATCATCTGCGATCAATGTACAAGTATGAATGTAACTAAACACAAAAAGATCAACAATTAAAAAAAGACACTTTTCCATCGCTAGTGGTTTCTTTGTGTGTTTAGATATTTAATCGATGCACAACGTTTTAATATATTGAACTAGTATATATATATATATTACTGGAATTATTTACAGTCAGTATTGTGTAGTCCTACATTACGGAAACAAAGCACAGGGGCTCGTCTGATGCGGGTAGCCTACTGTACGTAACTGTTTTTATGCATGTTGTACTTAGTAACTGTAATGTCATACCGTCTATTTATCCAATTTACATCTCAGCAAAACAAATGCTTTGCGTTTCATGATCATTTCCATAATTCTAACTCTTTTTTCAGATGAGGAATTTAGAAAAAGCTTTACATCAAAGAAATTAGGTAACTATCAATATTTAATGAGTGTATATAGGGCAGTGTAACACAAATGATGAAGGAAGGCAATTTTTGACCTGTGCCCTGTCCGTGTCTCGAACTCACGATTTACGGCACCCAATCGCCTAGCCAAACGTAACTAAGTCTATGCCACTAGACCAGATTCCAATCCCCCAAAAGATAGTTCAATGCGCAGTGATGGTCGGTCGATATGATGACATGATAATTGTGTAAATCGTTTATTATTACTATGAATACCTGGATGCAAACCGTAAACACATTACTTATTACATATTAAACCTTTCTCGTAGTACAACCATGTTGTTGATCCGAAGGTCTAGATTTGAATTATCGGTTGAAATTGAAATATAACTATTTGATTAGCGTATTATAGAGTAAGCAGGAATCTCTCACTTGGTATTCAACAACAGCTATTTAACAGCACGGTATACACTTGCCATATACATTGTTGAAGTCTTAATAGTAGGGGCACGCATTTGTTCTTTAGAATGGAGGAGCATTAGCTAATTTTACTATTGTATACGTATGTATTCGCTAATTAAGAACAACAACTTGTTGGTAGATACATGTACATATCGGTACGTTCAGCTTAACAATCTTTGTTATTTAAGTAATTACAACAATTTCTTTTTTTCTATTTTCTAGCTGAAGAAAAACAAGCAGATGACCTGAACAAAAAAATTGAAACGGTCATCGCCAAAAAGGATCAAGGTATTATAAGTTTTGTGTGTATTTATCTAACCTCATTACACTGTAGCATAATTGAATGGCATTGCGTACTATTAACATCATTTCAATTTTTCAGATACAATTATTCCCAAAGCATGGGGGAAGAGGGAGACAGATTTGTTTGTGGCGTTGAGAATTGAAAAGGAAGAAGACTTCCAGAAATCCAAAGTGCACGCACGGCTATGGAAAGATGTTTCAAAACTTATGGAGAGTAATGGTTACAAAGTACAATGGTATCAGTGTTCCAATAAATGGAAGTCCCTTAAGCGTACATATATGGAAACAGTCGATTCAAATTCGAAAAGTGGGAATGCGGGTAAAACATGCCCCTACTATGAAGAGTTTAACAACATATATGGCAACAAATCCAGCACGCAGCCGTCCTATACCCTGCACTCCTCTGGATCAGCAACTTATTCATCTAAAGTTCCTAAAGTTCAGGTTGATGGTAATTCAAGCTCAGAGGAGTCGCCGCCTTTGAAAAAGGCAAAAAGCTCAGAGGAGTCGCCGCCTTTGAAAAAGGCAAAGAAAATCGTTCCTGGACGCCAAAAGCGTCAATCTACTTCCATGATTGATTTCTTGAAGGAGTATGCCAATGAACAAAATGAACAAAAACAACAACACCGCGAACTTTTGGAAAAACAGCACGGAGAAAGGATGCAGAGGTTCGATCGGTTATTGGATGTTTTGGAAGGCAGGGATATGTCAAAAAGCAAAGAAAAAAATATGATTTTGCTGTTTGATTGAAACAGACTCAATGACTATTAATGACAATTTCATTTCATATATGAAATACAGGTAGTATTTTTTCTTCATTAAGAGATGGTGCCAAATTTATTTATTTTGTTTTCAACACAGGAGTTTTGTACGTATGTTTTGATATTTTGTTACCTTAATTTAGCCTACACGTACGTGTAAAGTTACAGGTCGATATAGATCTGTATTTGTTAAGTTTATATCTCAGTAAAACTGAGGCTTCTTTGATTAATGATAAAAAACCACTAAAACAAATACTGAAGAGTTGTTTTTTTCTTATTATTGGCACATGATGTATAAAGAAATATTTGGAGTTTACAACAGAAGAACTCCTTTGATACCACAGTCTGACTAGAACATGTTTAACATCCGCTGTCTTCTGTCCACACCATTTGCGTCATTCGGAAAGATGTTTACAAACTCATTCACATCATCATCATCATCATCTTCCATTTCAATAAAATTCCCGACGTCATCGTCGGACATGATGCATAAATTATGCAACACACAGCAGCTCATGACTATGTTGCATATTTTTTCCATGTCAGTGCAGTGTAATTCACGCAATCTGCGGAATCTGCCCTTTAGGTGCCCGATACCACGCTCCACAGTTTGTCTTATGCCACACAGGGCCTTGTTGTATCTCTTTTGCTGGAGTGTCAGGTGCCCGTTGTCTCTGATAGGGGTCTGTAACCAGGAACGCAGTGGATAAGCTGCATCTCCAATGATGTAAGTTCCTGCTGGAAATTTTGTAGGATCATTTTCTGCTTCATTATGTAGGGGAGAGTTTCTGAGTACTCGCGCATCATGGGTTGCCCCTGGCCAGCCAACATATCCATCGGTAATGAGCATTTTGTCATCAACAACGAGCTGGAGTTGGACGGACGGATATTTTTTCTGTTGATATAATCCTTCTCACCACCTGGAGGGTTCACAAGTCTAATATGCGTACCATCTATGATTCCAATCACACCAGGTAGTCTACTTGCATTTAAAAACTGGGACTGAATGTCGTCAAGGCGACCCCCACTTGGCCAGCGCACGAATTTACTGCTATTGCGAGAAATTACCTCGGCTACTCCATGAATACAACTGTGTGCAGTGCTTTTTGAGATATTGAACAAGTTTGCCGTTTCCCTCATACTTTCTTGACAACCCAAATGCCACAAACCGACAAGTAATTGTTTACTGGGGGGAATGTTAAAACGACCACCTTTACCCCGGGAAAGGGCTTCGGAAAACTCGTCTACTAAAATATCGTATACATGCCGACTTATGCGAAAATGTCTCCGGAAATCTTCCGATGTAAATGATCCAACTACCTGTTCAGCGAATTGGTCTACTTTAGGAACGTAATCCCGACGGAGAACAGCTCCAGTCAACACTGGAATATCGTCGTCATTATAATCATCATCAAAATTATCATTAGTCTGCAACGCTTCAAAAATTGCAAGTGTTGTGCATGTATCACCTCCGATAGTCGCCATTTTCACGGCGTTCTCGTCGTTCGATCCCCTTCGATAAGAACTGTTCGTTCCGAACAGATTCCTGTCGTTCGTAACGATCAGGTGTTGAAGTACGTTCGTTTAAGAACACTGTTTCGAACGCAGCCATTGTGTCTTACGGCGATGTTTTGTGTGTTGGTATATACTTGTTGAGACGAATTACACATGCACACTGGATGTGGGGAGAATTTACATCAGTTATCCGTTTCAATACACGTGTGTAAAACCAATATTACGTGTATATTTACTTGCACGGCCATGCATGCGTAAACCATATAAACCAATATTACGTGTATATTTACATGCACGGCCATGCATGCATAAACTACATAAATCTTATGGGCGCCAGACAAAGGTTTAAGTTGAGCGACGTGCAATGCGCCATGTTATTGTGGTTCAAACAGTATATGAGTAACATGTAATTTGATCAAATGCAACGTTTTGCATGCTTATGATGGGTAGAAATTTCGGACATTGTTGTGTGAATGACAGGAAAATGAAACGCGTAACGTAACAGTCGAAGGGATATAACTCTTGTCGCCTTAAAACAGTTGTACATTGTTTCATCGGTGAGCGGATTTTGGGTATTGGAAGAATGTAGAAGGGGAGGGGGGGTGTGAAACTTTGCACATAACGGTTAACATACTATGTGCCCTTAAACGAGCGTGGGTGGATTGATTGACAGGTTTGTGACGTTTGAATGCATAAACGGGAAGGTGAAGGTCGAAAAATCAAAAGAAAAACACAGGGACATGAGGTTTGTTTTTTGTTTTTTTTAACAGACATGGTCATTTAGGACATGTCAGGTTTTGGAGGTGGAGTAAAGCCGGAATTCCCGGTGAAAAACCACCGACCTACGGGCAGTACCTGGCTACTTCCCCACGTGGGATTCGAACTCGCAACCCAGAAGTGGAGGGATAGTGGTAAAATGTCGGAACACCTTAACCACTTGGCCAACACGACCCTCAGGGACATGATAATTCAAACATATAAAAAAACAACAACCACACAGGGTTTTATGCGTTATTTCGAGCGTTTAGGGCACTTTTCGAGAAAAGTGGTTGGCTCTGAAAAGAGCCGTTGTCAGGATTTAAGACTGTGTCTCAGCTACTGTTCGTCTTGGTCTTCTGATCCCGAATCAACGTCTACAATTTCGCCATACAACTCCTTTCTTAGTCCGGATATGTCTTCAGCCTTGTGGTGGGCATAGTCGTAGTACATGTTCCGGAGACCTTCGATAACCGACAGTCGAAGTCTGTAGTTGTAGCGGAAGGTTCGTAGTCCGTCTCTCTTGGCGCCGAGGTAACGGGCCTGTACCTCATCAAGCTTGTAATTCAGTTGCACAATCTGTTCGCAGGCTCTGCGGAATCGACGCTCGCTCTCAAGCAGAGTGAACCGTTGGTCAAGTCTGGGGTTTCGTGCTGCGGTCTTCATACTTTTCTCAATCAGTCTTTATTGTATGGAGTGTGAATTGAATGATACCAATACAGTGTCCGTCGACCTTTTATACATGCACTCGGGTGTCATCGCATGCGATGAGAAACTCGTGTGTACTCGGATATACACATTATGACGCGTGTCACATCATTTCGTATATTGAGAGAAAGGCGACCGTTCCTTGTATAAACAACCGGTAAGTTACCGTTATCATCACACGTCGGATTAGCCCTGGTCACGGGTCCGTGCACACAGCATTGTACATGTGTATATTTGACGAAGGTGAGTGTTCGGGGGTTGGGGTTGAGGGGATAAAACTTTGGAGAGCGTTCAAAACTGATGCAGTAGTACAGCAGTTCTTAGTCCTGATCAACGGTTGTCGAGTTGACTTGTTGATTGTGACGCCCGTGGTAACACAACTGATGACGTCATAGAACAGTTAAGACAATTAACGTAGCCAAATACATTGTGTCTTACGGCGATGTTTTGTGTGTTGGTATATACTTGTTGAGACGAATTACACATGCACACGGGATGTGGGGAGAATTTACATCAGTTAGCCGTTTCAATACACGTGTGTAAAACCAATATTACGTGTATATTTACTTGCACGGCCATGCATGCGTAAACCATATAAACCAATATTACGTGTATATTTACATGCACGGCCATGCATGCATAAACTACATAAATCTTATGGGCGCCAGACAAAGGTTTAAGTTGAGCGACGTGCAATGCGCCATGTTATTGTGGTTCAAACAGTATATGAGTAACATGTAATTTGATCAAATGCAACGTTTTGCATGCTTATGATGGGTAGAAATTTCGGACATTGTTGTGTGAATGACAGGAAAATGAAACGCGTAACGTAACAGTCGAAGGGATATAACTCTTGTCGCCTTAAAACAGTTGTACATTGTTTCATCGGTGAGCGGATTTTGGGTATTGGAAGAATGTAGAAGGGGGGGGGGGGTGAAACTTTGCACATAACGGTTAACATACTATGTGCCCTCAAACGAGCGTGGGTGGATTGATTGACAGGTTTGTGACGTTTGAATGCATAAACGGGAAGGTGAAGGTCGAACAATCAAAAGAAAAACACAGGGACATGAGGTTTGGTTTTTTTTTTTTAACAGACATGGTCATTTAGGACATGTCAGGTTTTGGAGGTGGAGTAAAGCCGGAATTCCCGGTGAAAAACCACCGACCTACGGGCAGTACCTGGCGACTTCCCCACGTGGGATTCGAACTCGCAACCCAGAAGTGGAGGGATAGTGGTAAAATGTCGGAACACCTTAACCACTTGGCCAACACGGCCCTCAGGGACATGATAATTCAAACATATAAAAAAAAACAACAACAACACAGGGTTTAATGCGTTATTTCGAGCGTTTAGGGCACTTTTCGAGAAAAGTGGTTGGCTCTGAAAAGAGCCGTTGTCAGGATTTAAGACTGTGTCTCAGCTACTGTTCGTCTTGGTCTTCTGATCCCGAATCAACGTCTACAATTTCGCCATACAACTCCTTTCTTAGTCCGGATATGTCTTCAGCCTTGTGGTGGGCATAGTCGTAGTACATGTTCCGGAGACCTTCGATAACAGACAGTCGAAGTCTGTAGTTGTAGCGGAAGGTTCGTAGTCCGTCTCTCTTGGCGCCGAGGTAACGGGCCTGTACCTCATCAAGCTTGTAATTCAGTTGCACAATCTGTTCGCAGGCTCTGCGGAATCGACGCTCGCTCTCAAGCAGAGTGAACCGTTGGTCAAGTCTGGGGTTTCGTGCTGCGGTCTTCATACTTTTCTCAATCAGTCTTTATTGCATGGAGTGTGAATTGAATGATACCAATACAGTGTCCGTCGACCTTTTATACATGCACTCGGGTGTCATCGCATGCGATGAGAAACTCGTGTGTACTCGGATATACACATTATGACGCGTGTCACATCATTTCGTATATTGAGAGAAAGGCGACCGTTCCTTGTATAAACAACCGGTAAGTTACCGTTATCATCACACGTCGGATTAGCCCTGGTCACGGGTCCGTGCACACAGCATTGTACATGTGTATATTTGACGAAGGTGAGTGTTCGGGGGTTGGGGTTGAGGGGATAAAACTTTGGAGAGCGTTCAAAACTGATGCAGTAGTACAGCAGTTCTTAGTCCTGATCAACGGTTGTCGAGTTGACTTGTTGATTGTGACGCCCGTGGTAACACAACTGATGACGTCATAGAACAGTTAAGACAATTAACGTAGCCAAATACATTGTGTCTTACGGCGATGTTTTGTGTGTTGGTATATACTTGTTGAGACGAATTACACATGCACACGGGATGTGGGGAGAATTTACATCAGTTAGCCGTTTCAATACACGTGTGTAAAACCAATATTACGTGTATATTTACTTGCACGGCCATGCATGCGTAAACCATATAAACCAATATTACGTGTATATTTACATGCACGGCCATGCATGCATAAACTACATAAATCTTATGGGCGCCAGACAAAGGTTTAAGTTGAGCGACGTGCAATGCGCCATGTTATTGTGGTTCAAACAGTATATGAGTAACATGTAATTTGATCAAATGCAACGTTTTGCATGCTTATGATGGGTAGAAATTTCGGACATTGTTGTGTGAATGACAGGAAAATGAAACGCGTAACGTAACAGTCGAAGGGATATAACTCTTGTCGCCTTAAAACAGTTGTACATTGTTTCATCGGTGAGCGGATTTTGGGTATTGGAAGAATGTAGAAGGGGGGGGGGTGAAACTTTGCACATAACGGTTAACATACTATGTGCCCTCAAACGAGCGTGGGTGGATTGATTGACAGGTTTGTGACGTTTGAATGCATAAACGGGAAGGTGAAGGTCGAACAATCAAAAGAAAAACACAGGGACATGAGGTTTGGTTTTTTTTTTTAACAGACATGGTCATTTAGGACATGTCAGGTTTTGGAGGTGGAGTAAAGCCGGAATTCCCGGTGAAAAACCACCGACCTACGGGCAGTACCTGGCGACTTCCCCACGTGGGATTCGAACTCGCAACCCAGAAGTGGAGGGATAGTGGTAAAATGTCGGAACACCTTAACCACTTGGCCAACACGGCCCTCAGGGACATGATAATTCAAACATATAAAAAAAAACAACAACAACACAGGGTTTAATGCGTTATTTCGAGCGTTTAGGGCACTTTTCGAGAAAAGTGGTTGGCTCTGAAAAGAGCCGTTGTCAGGATTTAAGACTGTGTCTCAGCTACTGTTCGTCTTGGTCTTCTGATCCCGAATCAACGTCTACAATTTCGCCATACAACTCCTTTCTTAGTCCGGATATGTCTTCAGCCTTGTGGTGGGCATAGTCGTAGTACATGTTCCGGAGACCTTCGATAACCGACAGTCGAAGTCTGTAGTTGTAGCGGAAGGTTCGTAGTCCGTCTCTCTTGGCGCCGAGGTAACGGGCCTGTACCTCATCAAGCTTGTAATTCAGTTGCACAATCTGTTCGCAGGCTCTGCGGAATCGACGCTCGCTCTCAAGCAGAGTGAACCGTTGGTCAAGTCTGGGGTTTCGTGCTGCGGTCTTCATACTTTTCTCAATCAGTCTTTATTGCATGGAGTGTGAATTGAATGATACCAATACAGTGTCCGTCGACCTTTTATACATGCACTCGGGTGTCATCGCATGCGATGAGAAACTCGTGTGTACTCGGATATACACATTATGACGCGTGTCACATCATTTCGTATATTGAGAGAAAGGCGACCGTTCCTTGTATAAACAACCGGTAAGTTACCGTTATCATCACACGTCGGATTAGCCCTGGTCACGGGTCCGTGCACACAGCATTGTACATGTGTATATTTGACGAAGGTGAGTGTTCGGGGGTTGGGGTTGAGGGGATAAAACTTTGGAGAGCGTTCAAAACTGATGCAGTAGTACAGCAGTTCTTAGTCCTGATCAACGGTTGTCGAGTTGACTTGTTGATTGTGACGCCCGTGGTAACACAACTGATGACGTCATAGAACAGTTAAGACAATTAACGTAGCCAAATACATTGTGTCTTACGGCGATGTTTTGTGTGTTGGTATATACTTGTTGAGACGAATTACACATGCACACGGGATGTGGGGAGAATTTACATCAGTTAGCCGTTTCAATACACGTGTGTAAAACCAATATTACGTGTATATTTACTTGCACGGCCATGCATGCGTAAACCATATAAACCAATATTACGTGTATATTTACATGCACGGCCATGCATGCATAAACTACATAAATCTTATGGGCGCCAGACAAAGGTTTAAGTTGAGCGACGTGCAATGCGCCATGTTATTGTGGTTCAAACAGTATATGAGTAACATGTAATTTGATCAAATGCAACGTTTTGCATGCTTATGATGGGTAGAAATTTCGGACATTGTTGTGTGAATAACAGGAAAATGAAACGCGTAACGTAACAGTCGAAGGGATATAACTCTTGTCGCCTTAAAACAGTTGTACATTGTTTCATCGGTGAGCGGATTTTGGGTATTGGAAGAATGTAGAAGGGGGGGGGGGGGGGTGTGTGAAACTTTGCACATAACGGTTAACATACTATGTGCCCTCAAACGAGCGTGGGTGGATTGATTGACAGGTTTGTGACGTTTGAATGCATAAACGGGAAGGTGAAGGTCGAACAATCAAAAGAAAAACACAGGGACATGAGGTTTGTTTTTTTTTTTTAACAGACATGGTCATTTAGGACATGTCAGGTTTTGGAGGTGGAGTAAAGCCGGAATTCCCGGTGAAAAAACACCGACCTACGGGCAGTACCTGGCGACTTCCCCACGTGGGATTCGAACTCGCAACCCAGAAGTGGAGGGATAGTGGTAAAATGTCGGAACACCTTAACCACTTGGCCAACACGGCCCTCAGGGACATGCTAATTCAAACATATAAAAAAAAACAACAACAACACAGGGTTTAATGCGTTATTTCGAGCGTTTAGGGCACTTTTCGAGAAAAGTGGTTGGCTCTGAAAAGAGCCGTTGTCAGGATTTAAGACTGTGTCTCAGCTACTGTTCGTCTTGGTCTTCTGATCCCGAATCAACGTCTACAATTTCGCCATACAACTCCTTTCTTAGTCCGGATATGTCTTCAGCCTTGTGGTGGGCATAGTCGTAGTACATGTTCCGGAGACCTTCGATAACCGACAGTCGAAGTCTGTAGTTGTAGCGGAAGGTTCGTAGTCCGTCTCTCTTGGCGCCGAGGTAACGGGCCTGTACCTCATCAAGCTTGTAATTCAGTTGCACAATCTGTTCGCAGGCTCTGCGGAATCGACGCTCGCTCTCAAGCAGAGTGAACCGTTGGTCAAGTCTGGGGTTTCGTGCTGCGGTCTTCATACTTTTCTCAATCAGTCTTTATTGCATGGAGTGTGAATTGAATGATACCAATACAGTGTCCGTCGACCTTTTATACATGCACTCGGGTGTCATCGCATGCGATGAGAAACTCGTGTGTACTCGGATATACACATTATGACGCGTGTCACATCATTTCGTATATTGAGAGAAAGGCGACCGTTCCTTGTATAAACAACCGGTAAGTTACCGTTATCATCACACGTCGGATTAGCCCTGGTCACGGGTCCGTGCACACAGCATTGTACATGTGTATATTTGACGAAGGTGAGTGTTCGGGGGTTGGGGTTGAGGGGATAAAACTTTGGAGAGCGTTCAAAACTGATGCAGTAGTACAGCAGTTCTTAGTCCTGATCAACGGTTGTCGAGTTGACTTGTTGATTGTGACGCCCGTGGTAACACAACTGATGACGTCATAGAACAGTTAAGACAATTAACGTAGCCAAATACATTGTGTCTTACGGCGATGTTTTGTGTGTTGGTATATACTTGTTGAGACGAATTACACATGCACACGGGATGTGGGGAGAATTTACATCAGTTAGCCGTTTCAATACACGTGTGTAAAACCAATATTACGTGTATATTTACTTGCACGGCCATGCATGCGTAAACCATATAAACCAATATTACGTGTATATTTACATGCACGGCCATGCATGCATAAACTACATAAATCTTATGGGCGCCAGACAAAGGTTTAAGTTGAGCGACGTGCAATGCGCCATGTTATTGTGGTTCAAACAGTATATGAGTAACATGTAATTTGATCAAATGCAACGTTTTGCATGCTTATGATGGGTAGAAATTTCGGACATTGTTGTGTGAATAACAGGAAAATGAAACGCGTAACGTAACAGTCGAAGGGATATAACTCTTGTCGCCTTAAAACAGTTGTACATTGTTTCATCGGTGAGCGGATTTTGGGTATTGGAAGAATGTAGAAGGGGGGGGGGGTGTGAAACTTTGCACATAACGGTTAACATACTATGTGCCCTCAAACGAGCGTGGGTGGATTGATTGACAGGTTTGTGACGTTTGAATGCATAAACGGGAAGGTGAAGGTCGAACAATCAAAAGAAAAACACAGGGACATGAGGTTTGTTTTTTTTTTTTAACAGACATGGTCATTTAGGACATGTCAGGTTTTGGAGGTGGAGTAAAGCCGGAATTCCCGGTGAAAAAACACCGACCTACGGGCAGTACCTGGCGACTTCCCCACGTGGGATTCGAACTCGCAACCCAGAAGTGGAGGGATAGTGGTAAAATGTCGGAACACCTTAACCACTTGGCCAACACGGCCCTCAGGGACATGATAATTCAAACATATAAAAAAAAAACAACAACAACACAGGGTTTAATGCGTTATTTCGAGCGTTTAGGGCACTTTTCGAGAAAAGTGGTTGGCTCTGAAAAGAGCCGTTGTCAGGATTTAAGACTGTGTGTCAGCTACTGTTCGTCTTGGTCTTCTGATCCCGAATCAACGTCTACAATTTCGCCATACAACTCCTTTCTTAGTCCGGATATGTCTTCAGCCTTGTGGTGGGCATAGTCGTAGTACATGTTCCGGAGACCTTCGATAACCGACAGTCGAAGTCTGTAGTTGTAGCGGAAGGTTCGTAGTCCGTCTCTCTTGGCGCCGAGGTAACGGGCCTGTACCTCATCAAGCTTGTAATTCAGTTGCACAATCTGTTCGCAGGCTCTGCGGAATCGACGCTCGCTCTCAAGCAGAGTGAACCGTTGGTCAAGTCTGGGGTTTCGTGCTGCGGTCTTCATACTTTTCTCAATCAGTCTTTATTGCATGGAGTGTGAATTGAATGATACCAATACAGTGTCCGTCGACCTTTTATACATGCACTCGGGTGTCATCGCATGCGATGAGAAACTCGTGTGTACTCGGATATACACATTATGACGCGTGTCACATCATTTCGTATATTGAGAGAAAGGCGACCGTTCCTTGTATAAACAACCGGTAAGTTACCGTTATCATCACACGTCGGATTAGCCCTGGTCACGGGTCCGTGCACACAGCATTGTACATGTGTATATTTGACGAAGGTGAGTGTTCGGGGGTTGGGGTTGAGGGGATAAAACTTTGGAGAGCGTTCAAAACTGATGCAGTAGTACAGCAGTTCTTAGTCCTGATCAACGGTTGTCGAGTTGACTTGTTGATTGTGACGCCCGTGGTAACACAACTGATGACGTCATAGAACAGTTAAGACAATTAACGTAGCCAAATACATTGTGTCTTACGGCGATGTTTTGTGTGTTGGTATATACTTGTTGAGACGAATTACACATGCACACGGGATGTGGGGAGAATTTACATCAGTTAGCCGTTTCAATACACGTGTGTAAAACCAATATTACGTGTATATTTACTTGCACGGCCATGCATGCGTAAACCATATAAACCAATATTACGTGTATATTTACATGCACGGCCATGCATGCATAAACTACATAAATCTTATGGGCGCCAGACAAAGGTTTAAGTTGAGCGACGTGCAATGCGCCATGTTATTGTGGTTCAAACAGTATATGAGTAACATGTAATTTGATCAAATGCAACGTTTTGCATGCTTATGATGGGTAGAAATTTCGGACATTGTTGTGTGAATGACAGGAAAATGAAACGCGTAACGTAACAGTCGAAGGGATATAACTCTTGTCGCCTTAAAACAGTTGTACATTGTTTCATCGGTGAGCGGATTTTGGGTATTGGAAGAATGTAGAAGGGGAGGGGGGGTGTGAAACTTTGCACATAACGGTTAACATACTATGTGCCCTTAAACGAGCGTGGGTGGATTGATTGACAGGTTTATGACGTTTGAATGCATAAACGGGAAGGTGAAGGTCGAAAAATCAAAAGAAAAACACAGGGACATGAGGTTTTTTTTTTTTAACAGACATGGTCATTTAGGACATGTCAGGTTTTGGAGGTGGAGTAAAGCCGGAATTCCCGGTGAAAAACCACCGACCTACGGGCAGTACCTGGCGACTTCCCCACGTGGGATTCGAACTCGCAACCCAGAAGTGGAGGGATAGTGGTAAAATGTCGGAACACCTTAACCACTTGGCCAACACGACCCTCAGGGACATGATAATTCAAACATATAAAAAAACAACAACCACACAGGGTTTTATGCGTTATTTCGAGCGTTTAGGGCACTTTTCGAGAAAAGTGGTTGGCTCTGAAAAGAGCCGTTGTCAGGATTTAAGACTGTGTCTCAGCTACTGTTCGTCTTGGTCTTCTGATCCCGAATCAACGTCTACAATTTCGCCATACAACTCCTTTCTTAGTCCGGATATGTCTTCAGCCTTGTGGTGGGCATAGTCGTAGTACATGTTCCGGAGACCTTCGATAACCGACAGTCGAAGTCTGTAGTTGTAGCGGAAGGTTCGTAGTCCGTCTCTCTTGGCGCCGAGGTAACGGGCCTGTACCTCATCAAGCTTGTAATTCAGTTGCACAATCTGTTCGCAGGCTCTGCGGAATCGACGCTCGCTCTCAAGCAGAGTGAACCGTTGGTCAAGTCTGGGGTTTCGTGCTGCGGTCTTCATACTTTTCTCAATCAGTCTTTATTGCATGGAGTGTGAATTGAATGATACCAATACAGTGTCCGTCGACCTTTTATACATGCACTCGGGTGTCATCGCATGCGATGAGAAACTCGTGTGTACTCGGATATACACATTATGACGCGTGTCACATCATTTCGTATATTGAGAGAAAGGCGACCGTTCCTTGTATAAACAACCGGTAAGTTACCGTTATCATCACACGTCGGATTAGCCCTGGTCACGGGTCCGTGCACACAGCATTGTACATGTGTATATTTGACGAAGGTGAGTGTTCGGGGGTTGGGGTTGAGGGGATAAAACTTTGGAGAGCGTTCAAAACTGATGCAGTAGTACAGCAGTTCTTAGTCCTAATCAACGGTTGTCGAGTTGACTTGTTGATTGTGACGCCCGTGGTAACACAACTGATGACGTCATAGAACAGTTAAGACAATTAACGTAGCCAAATACATTGTGTCTTACGGCGATGTTTTGTGTGTTGGTATATACTTGTTGAGACGAATTACACATGCACACGGGATGTGGGGAGAATTTACATCAGTTAGCCGTTTCAATACACGTGTGTAAAACCAATATTACGTGTATATTTACTTGCACGGCCATGCATGCGTAAACCATATAAACCAATATTACGTGTATATTTACATGCACAGCCATGCATGCATAAACTACATAAATCTTATGGGCGCCAGACAAAGGTTTAAGTTGAGCGACGTGCAATGCGCCATGTTATTGTGGTTCAAACAGTATATGAGTAACATGTAATTTGATCAAATGCAACGTTTTGCATGCTTATGATGGGTAGAAATTTCGGACATTGTTGTGTGAATGACAGGAAAATGAAACGCGTAACGTAACAGTCGAAGGGATATAACTCTTGTCGCCTTAAAACAGTTGTACATTGTTTCATCGGTGAGCGGATTTTGGGTATTGGAAGAATGTAGAAGGGGGGGTGTGTGAAACTTTGCACATAACGGTTAACATACTATGTGCCCTTAAACGAGCGTGGGTGGATTGATTGACAGGTTTGTGACGTTTGAATGCATAAACGGGAAGGTGAAGTTCGAAAAATCAAAAGAAAAACACAGGGACATGAGGTTTTTTTTTTTTTTTTAACAGACATGGTCATTTAGGACATGTCAGGTTTTGGAGGTGGAGTAAAGCCGGAATTCCCGGTGAAAAACCACCGACCTACGGGCAGTACCTGGCGACTTCCCCACGTGGGATTCGAACTCGCAACCCAGAAGTGGAGGGATAGTGGTAAAATGTCGGAACACCTTAACCACTTGGCCAACACGACCCTCAGGGACATGATAATTCAAACATATAAAAAAACAACAACCACACAGGGTTTTATGCGTTATTTCGAGCGTTTAGGGCACTTTTCGAGAAAAGTGGTTGGCTCTGAAAAGAGCCGTTGTCAGGATTTAAGACTGTGTCTCAGCTACTGTTCGTCTTGGTCATCTGATCCCGAATCAACGTCTACAATTTCGCCATACAACTCCTTTCTTAGTCCGGATATGTCTTCAGCCTTGTGGTGGGCATAGTCGTAGTACATGTTCCGGAGACCTTCGATAACCGACAGTCGAAGTCTGTAGTTGTAGCGGAAGGTTCGTAGTCCGTCTCTCTTGGCGCCGAGGTAACGGGCCTGTACCTCATCAAGCTTGTAATTCAGTTGCACAATCTGTTCGCAGGCTCTGCGGAATCGACGCTCGCTCTCAAGCAGAGTGAACCGTTGGTCAAGTCTGGGGTTTCGTGCTGCGGTCTTCATACTTTTCTCAATCAGTCTTTATTGCATGGAGTGTGAATTGAATGATACCAATACAGTGTCCGTCGACCTTTTATACATGCACTCGGGTGTCATCGCATGCGATGAGAAACTCGTGTGTACTCGGATATACACATTATGACGCGTGTCACATCATTTCGTATATTGAGAGAAAGGCGACCGTTCCTTGTATAAACAACCGGTAAGTTACCGTTATCATCACACGTCGGATTAGCCCTGGTCACGGGTCCGTGCACACAGCATTGTACATGTGTATATTTGACGAAGGTGAGTGTTCGGGGGTTGGGGTTGAGGGGATAAAACTTTGGAGAGCGTTCAAAACTGATGCAGTAGTACAGCAGTTCTTAGTCCTGATCAACGGTTGTCGAGTTGACTTGTTGATTGTGACGCCCGTGGTAACACAACTGATGACGTCATAGAACAGTTAGGACAATTAACGTAGCCAAATACATTGTGTCTTACGGCGATGTTTTGTGTGTTGGTATATACTTGTTGAGACGAATTACACATGCACACTGGATGTGGGGAGAATTTACATCAGTTAGCCGTTTCAATACACGTGTGTAAAACCAATATTACGTGTACATTTACTTGCACGGCCATGCATGCGTAAACCATATAAACCAATATTACGTGTATATTTACATGCACGGCCATGCATGCATAAACTACATAAATCTTATGGGCGCCAGACAAAGGTTTAAGTTGAGCGACGTGCAATGCGCCATGTTATTGTGGTTCAAACAGTATATGAGTAACATGTAATTTGATCAAATGCAACGTTTTGCATGCTTATGATGGGTAGAAATTTCGGACATTGTTGTATATTTACATTCTGATTGTTTCTTCTCTATATGAACATACCAACTGAAAACAACAAACACTAGACTATGAATACATCATGAATACAGTATGAATACATCCATTCACGTGAATTACTTATGACGTAATATATTAGTCTTTTTCAATGGGAGTCTTACGGCTCCGCTTCGGATTACATGGAGAATGCCCCCGCGTCAAACGTTAAAATGACTACGGTAGATTATTGGCGCCAATTTTACCCAAATTATGGCTGTTCCGCCTTTTTCGTTTAAAGGACGGTGCAATAACAAACGCAGTTGATAAACCAGTTGTTCAATAAATAAGGAAATAGATTAGACAATTGTTCAGTAGTAAAAATGTAAATATATGAATTGAACGGCGTTGTTTTAATTTTCATGCCGGTATGAATGCAAAGCGGTTACACCCATATTGACCATGAAGCCCTAGCGGGCTTCATGCAATATGGATGTAACCGCTTTGCATTCATACCGGCATGAAAATTAAAACAACGCCGTTCAATCCCTATGTGAATGACAGGAAAATGAAACGCGTAACGTAACAGTCGAAGGGATATAACTCTTGTCGCCTTAAAACAGTTGTACATTGTTTCATCGGTGAGCGGATTTTGGGTATTGGAAGAATGTAGAAGGGGAGGGGGGGTGTGAAACTTTGCACATAACGGTTAACATACTATGTGCCCTTAAACGAGCGTGGGTGGATTGATTGACAGGTTTGTGACGTTTGAATGCATAAACGGGAAGGTGAAGATCGAAAAATCAAAAGAAAAACACAGGGACATGAGGTTTGTTTTTTGTTTTTTTTAACAGACATGGTCATTTAGGACATGTCAGGTTTTGGAGGTGGAGTAAAGCCGGAATTCCCGGTGAAAAAACACCGACCTACGGGCAGTACCTGGCGACTTCCCCACGTGGGATTCGAACTCGCAACCCAGAAGTGGAGGGATAGTGGTAAAATGTCGGAACACCTTAACCACTTGGCCAACACGACCCTCAGGGACATGATAATTCAAACATATAAAAAAACAACAACAACACAGGGTTTTATGCGTTATTTCGAGCGTTTAGGGCACTTTTCGAGAAAAGTGGTTGGCTCTGAAAAGAGCCGTTGTCAGGATTTAAGACTGTGTCTCAGCTACTGTTCGTCTTGGTCTTCTGATCCCGAATCAACGTCTACAATTTCGCCATACAACTCCTTTCTTAGTCCGGATATGTCTTCAGCCTTGTGGTGGGCATAGTCGTAGTACATGTTCCGGAGACCTTCGATAACCGACATTCGAAGTCTGTAGTTGTAGCGGAAGGTTCGTAGTCCGTCTCTCTTGGCGCCGAGGTAACGGGCCTGTACCTCATCAAGCTTGTAATTCAGTTGCACAATCTGTTCGCAGGCTCTGCGGAATCGACGCTCGCTCTCAAGCAGAGTGAACCGTTGGTCAAGTCTGGGGTTTCGTGCTGCGGTCTTCATACTTTTCTCAATCAGTCTTTATTGCATGGAGTGTGAATTGAATGATACCAATACAGTGTCCGTCGACCTTTTATACATGCACTCGGGTGTCATCGCATGCGATGAGAAACTCGTGTGTACTCGGATATACACATTATGACGCGTGTCACATCATTTCGTATATTGAGAGAAAGGCGACCGTTCCTTGTATAAACAACCGGTAAGTTACCGTTATCATCACACGTCGGATTAGCCCTGGTCACGGGTCCGTGCACACAGCATTGTACATGTGTATATTTGACGAAGGTGAGTGTTCGGGGGTTGGGGTTGAGGGGATAAAACTTTGGAGAGCGTTCAAAACTGATGCAGTAGTACAGCAGTTCTTAGTCCTGATCAACGGTTGTCGAGTTGACTTGTTGATTGTGACGCCCGTGGTAACACAACTGATGACGTCATAGAACAGTTAAGACAATTAACGTAGCCAAATACATTGTGTCTTACGGCGATGTTTTGTGTGTTGGTATATACTTGTTGAGACGAAGTACACATGCACACGGGATGTGGGGAGAATTTACATCAGTTAGCCGTTTCAATACACGTGTGTAAAACCAATATTACGTGTATATTTACTTGCACGGCCATGCATGCGTAAACCATATAAACCAATATTACGTGTATATTTACATGCACGGCCATGCATGCATAAACTACATAAATCTTATGGGCGCCAGACAAAGGTTTAAGTTGAGCGACGTGCAATGCGCCATGTTATTGTGGTTCAAACAGTATATGAGTAACATGTAATTTGATCAAATGCAACGTTTTGCATGCTTATGATGGGTAGAAATTTCGGACATTGTTGTGTGAATGACAGGAAAATGAAACGCGTAACGTAACAGTCGAAGGGATATAACTCTTGTCGCCTTAAAACAGTTGTACATTGTTTCATCGGTGAGCGGATTTTGGGTATTGGAAGAATGTAGAAGGGGAGGGGGGGTGTGAAACTTTGCACATAACGGTTAACATACTATGTGCCCTTAAACGAGCGTGGGTGGATTGATTGACAGGTTTGTGACGTTTGAATGCATAAACGGGAAGGTGAAGATCGAAAAATCAAAAGAAAAACACAGGGACATGAGGTTTGTTTTTTGTTTTTTTTAACAGACATGGTCATTTAGGACATGTCAGGTTTTGGAGGTGGAGTAAAGCCGGAATTCCCGGTGAAAAAACACCGACCTACGGGCAGTACCTGGCGACTTCCCCACGTGGGATTCGAACTCGCAACCCAGAAGTGGAGGGATAGTGGTAAAATGTCGGAACACCTTAACCACTTGGCCAACACGACCCTCAGGGACATGATAATTCAAACATATAAAAAAAACAACAACAACACAGGGTTTTATGCGTTATTTCGAGCGTTTAGGGCACTTTTCGAGAAAAGTGGTTGGCTCTGAAAAGAGCCGTTGTCAGGATTTAAGACTGTGTCTCAGCTACTGTTCGTCTTGGTCTTCTGATCCCGAATCAACGTCTACAATTTCGCCATACAACTCCTTTCTTAGTCCGGATATGTCTTCAGCCTTGTGGTGGGCATAGTCGTAGTACATGTTCCGGAGACCTTCGATAACCGACATTCGAAGTCTGTAGTTGTAGCGGAAGGTTCGTAGTCCGTCTCTCTTGGCGCCGTGGTAACGGGCCTGTACCTCATCAAGCTTGTAATTCAGTTGCACAATCTGTTCGCAGGCTCTGCGGAATCGACGCTCGCTCTCAAGCAGAGTGAACCGTTGGTCAAGTCTGGGGTTTCGTGCTGCGGTCTTCATACTTTTCTCAATCAGTCTTTATTGCATGGAGTGTGAATTGAATGATACCAATACAGTGTCCGTCGACCTTTTATACATGCACTCGGGTGTCATCGCATGCGATGAGAAACTCGTGTGTACTCGGATATACACATTATGACGCGTGTCACATCATTTCGTATATTGAGAGAAAGGCGACCGTTCCTTGTATAAACAACCGGTAAGTTACCGTTATCATCACACGTCGGATTAGCCCTGGCCACGGGTCCGTGCACACAGCATTGTACATGTGTATATTTGACGAAGGTGAGTGTTCGGGGGTTGGGGTTGAGGGGATAAAACTTTGGAGAGCGTTCAAAACTGATGCAGTAGTACAGCAGTTCTTAGTCCTGATCAACGGTTGTCGAGTTGACTTGTTGATTGTGACGCCCGTGGTAACACAACTGATGACGTCATAGAACAGTTAAGACAATTAACGTAGCCAAATACATTGTGTCTTACGGCGATGTTTTGTGTGTTGGTATATACTTGTTGAGACGAATTACACATGCACACGGGATGTGGGGAGAATTTACATCAGTTAGCCGTTTCAATACACGTGTGTAAAACCAATATTACGTGTATATTTACTTGCACGGCCATGCATGCGTAAACCATATAAACCAATATTACGTGTATATTTACATGCACGGCCATGCATGCATAAACTACATAAATCTTATGGGCGCCAGACAAAGGTTTAAGTTGAGCGACGTGCAATGCGCCATGTTATTGTGGTTCAAACAGTATATGAGTAACATGTAATTTGATCAAATGCAACGTTTTGCATGCTTATGATGGGTAGAAATTTCGGACATTGTTGTGTGAATGACAGGAAAATGAAACGCGTAACGTAACAGTCGAAGGGATATAACTCTTGTCGCCTTAAAACAGTTGTACATTGTTTCATCGGTGAGCGGATTTTGGGTATTGGAAGAATGTAGAAGGGGGGGGGGGGTGTGAAACTTTGCACATAACGGTTAACATACTATGTGCCCTCAAACGAGCGTGGGTGGATTGATTGACAGGTTTGTGACGTTTGAATGCATAAACGGGAAGGTGAAGGTCGAAAAATCAAAAGAAAAACACAGGGACATGAGGTTTGGTTTTTTTTTTTTTAACAGACATGGTCATTTAGGACATGTCAGGTTTTGGAGGTGGAGTAAAGCCGGAATTCCCGGTGAAAAAACACCGACCTACGGGCAGTACCTGGCGACTTCCCCACGTGGGATTCGAACTCGCAACCCAGAAGTGGAGGGATAGTGGTAAAATGTCGGAACACCTTAACCACTTGGCCAACACGGCCCTCAGGGACATGATAATTCAAACATATAAAAAAAACAACAACAACACAGGGTTTTATGCGTTATTTCGAGCGTTTAGGGCACTTTTCGAGAAAAGTGGTTGGCTCTGAAAAGAGCCGTTGTCAGGATTTAAGACTGTGTCTCAGCTACTGTTCGTCTTGGTCTTCTGATCCCGAATCAACGTCTACAATTTCGCCATACAACTCCTTTCTTAGTCCGGATATGTCTTCAGCCTTGTGGTGGGCATAGTCGTAGTACATGTTCCGGAGACCTTCGATAACCGACAGTCGAAGTCTGTAGTTGTAGCGGAAGGTTCGTAGTCCGTCTCTCTTGGCGCCGAGGTAACGGGCCTGTACCTCATCAAGCTTGTAATTCAGTTGCACAATCTGTTCGCAGGCTCTGCGGAATCGACGCTCGCTCTCAAGCAGAGTGAACCGTTGGTCAAGTCTGGGGTTTCGTGCTGCGGTCTTCATACTTTTCTCAATCAGTCTTTATTGCATGGAGTGTGAATTGAATGATACCAATACAGTGTCCGTCGACCTTTTATACATGCACTCGGGTGTCATCGCATGCGATGAGAAACTCGTGTGTACTCGGATATACACATTATGACGCGTGTCACATCATTTCGTATATTGAGAGAAAGGCGACCGTTCCTTGTATAAACAACCGGTAAGTTACCGTTATCATCACACGTCGGATTAGCCCTGGTCACGGGTCCGTGCACACAGCATTGTACATGTGTATATTTGACGAAGGTGAGTGTTCGGGGGTTGGGGTTGAGGGGATAAAACTTTGGAGAGCGTTCAAAACTGATGCAGTAGTACAGCAGTTCTTAGTCCTGATCAACGGTTGTCGAGTTGACTTGTTGATTGTGACGCCCGTGGTAACACAACTGATGACGTCATAGAACAGTTAGGACAATTAACGTAGCCAAATACATTGTGTCTTACGGCGATGTTTTGTGTGTTGGTATATACTTGTTGAGACGAATTACACATGCACACTGGATGTGGGGAGAATTTACATCAGTTAGCCGTTTCAATACACGTGTGTAAAACCAATATTACGTGTATATTTACTTGCACGGCCATGCATGCGTAAACCATATAAACCAATATTACGTGTATATTTACATGCACGGCCATGCATGCATAAACTACATAAATCTTATGGGCGCCAGACAAAGGTTTAAGTTGAGCGACGTGCAATGCGCCATGTTATTGTGGTTCAAACAGTATATGAGTAACATGTAATTTGATCAAATGCAACGTTTTGCATGCTTATGATGGGTAGAAATTTCGGACATTGTTGTGTGAATGACAGGAAAATGAAACGCGTAACGTAACAGTCGAAGGGATATAACTCTTGTCGCCTTAAAACAGTTGTACATTGTTTCATCGGTGAGCGGATTTTGGGTATTGGAAGAATGTAGAAGGGGAGGGGGGGTGTGAAACTTTGCACATAACGGTTAACATACTATGTGCCCTTAAACGAGCGTGGGTGGATTGATTGACAGGTTTGTGACGTTTGAATGCATAAACGGGAAGGTGAAGGTCGAAAAATCAAAAGAAAAACACAGGGACATGAGGTTTGGTTTTTTTTTTTTTAACAGACATGGTCATTTAGGACATGTCAGGTTTTGGAGGTGGAGTAAAGCCGGAATTCCCGGTGAAAAACCACCGACCTACGGGCAGTACCTGGCGACTTCCCCACGTGGGATTCGAACTCGCAACCCAGAAGTGGAGGGATAGTGGTAAAATGTCGGAACACCTTAACCACTTGGCCAACACGACCCTCAGGGACATGATAATTCAAACAAAAAAAACAACAACAACAACACAGGGTTTTATGCGTTATTTCGAGCGTTTAGGGCACTTTTCGAGAAAAGTGGTTGGCTCTGAAAAGAGCCGTTGTCAGGATTTAAGACTGTGTCTCAGCTACTGTTCGTCTTGGTCTTCTGATCCCGAATCAACGTCTACAATTTCGCCATACAACTCCTTTCTTAGTCCGGATATGTCTTCAGCCTTGTGGTGGGCATAGTCGTAGTACATGTTCCGGAGACCTTCGATAACCGACAGTCGAAGTCTGTAGTTGTAGCGGAAGGTTCGTAGTCCGTCTCTCTTGGCGCCGAGGTAACGGGCCTGTACCTCATCAAGCTTGTAATTCAGTTGCACAATCTGTTCGCAGGCTCTGCGGAATCGACGCTCGCTCTCAAGCAGAGTGAACCGTTGGTCAAGTCTGGGGTTTCGTGCTGCGGTCTTCATACTTTTCTCAATCAGTCTTTATTGCATGGAGTGTGAATTGAATGATACCAATACAGTGTCCGTCGACCTTTTATACATGCACTCGGGTGTCATCGCATGCGATGAGAAACTCGTGTGTACTCGGATATACACATTATGACGCGTGTCACATCATTTCGTATATTGAGAGAAAGGCGACCGTTCCTTGTATAAACAACCGGTAAGTTACCGTTATCATCACACGTCGGATTAGCCCTGGTCACGGGTCCGTGCACACAGCATTGTACATGTGTATATTTGACGAAGGTGAGTGTTCGGGGGTTGGGGTTGAGGGGATAAAACTTTGGAGAGCGTTCAAAACTGATGCAGTAGTACAGCAGTTCTTAGTCCTGATCAACGGTTGTCGAGTTGACTTGTTGATTGTGACGCCCGTGGTAACACAACTGATGACGTCATAGAACAGTTAGGACAATTAACGTAGCCAAATACATTGTGTCTTACGGCGATGTTTTGTGTGTTGGTATATACTTGTTGAGACGAATTACACATGCACACTGGATGTGGGGAGAATTTACATCAGTTAGCCGTTTCAATACACGTGTGTAAAACCAATATTACGTGTATATTTACTTGCACGGCCATGCATGCGTAAACCATATAAACCAATATTACGTGTATATTTACATGCACGGCCATGCATGCATAAACTACATAAATCTTATGGGCGCCAGACAAAGGTTTAAGTTGAGCGACGTGCAATGCGCCATGTTATTGTGGTTCAAACAGTATATGAGTAACATGTAATTTGATCAAATGCAACGTTTTGCATGCTTATGATGGGTAGAAATTTCGGACATTGTTGTGTGAATGACAGGAAAATGAAACGCGTAACGTAACAGTCGAAGGGATATAACTCTTGTCGCCTTAAAACAGTTGTACATTGTTTCATCGGTGAGCGGATTTTGGGTATTGGAAGAATGTAGAAGGGGAGGGGGGGTGTGAAACTTTGCACATAACGGTTAACATACTATGTGCCCTTAAACGAGCGTGGGTGGATTGATTGACAGGTTTGTGACGTTTGAATGCATAAACGGGAAGGTGAAGGTCGAAAAATCAAAAGAAAAACACAGGGACATGAGGTTTGTTTTTTGTTTTTTTTAACAGACATGGTCATTTAGGACATGTCAGGTTTTGGAGGTGGAGTAAAGCCGGAATTCCCGGTGAAAAACCACCGACCTACGGGCAGTACCTGGCGACTTCCCCACGTGGGATTCGAACTCGCAACCCAGAAGTGGAGGGATAGTGGTAAAATGTCGGAACACCTTAACCACTTGGCCAACACGACCCTCAGGGACATGATAATTCAAACAAAAAAAACAACAACAACAACACAGGGTTTTATGCGTTATTTCGAGCGTTTAGGGCACTTTTCGAGAAAAGTGGTTGGCTCTGAAAAGAGCCGTTGTCAGGATTTAAGACTGTGTCTCAGCTACTGTTCGTCTTGGTCTTCTGATCCCGAATCAACGTCTACAATTTCGCCATACAACTCCTTTCTTAGTCCGGATATGTCTTCAGCCTTGTGGTGGGCATAGTCGTAGTACATGTTCCGGAGACCTTCGATAACCGACATTCGAAGTCTGTAGTTGTAGCGGAAGGTTCGTAGTCCGTCTCTCTTGGCGCCGAGGTAACGGGCCTGTACCTCATCAAGCTTGTAATTCAGTTGCACAATCTGTTCGCAGGCTCTGCGGAATCGACGCTCGCTCTCAAGCAGAGTGAACCGTTGGTCAAGTCTGGGGTTTCGTGCTGCGGTCTTCATACTTTTCTCAATCAGTCCTTATTGCATGGAGTGTGAATTGAATGATACCAATACAGTGTCCGTCGACCTTTTATACATGCACTCGGGTGTCATCGCATGCGATGAGAAACTCGTGTGTACTCGGATATACACATTATGACGCGTGTCACATCATTTCGTATATTGAGAGAAAGGCGACCGTTCCTTGTATAAACAACCGGTAAGTTACCGTTATCATCACACGTCGGATTAGCCCTGGTCACGGGTCCGTGCACACAGCATTGTACATGTGTATATTTGACGAAGGTGAGTGTTCGGGGGTTGGGGTTGAGGGGATAAAACTTTGGAGAGCGTTCAAAACTGATGCAGTAGTACAGCAGTTCTTAGTCCTGATCAACGGTTGTCGAGTTGACTTGTTGATTGTGACGCCCGTGGTAACACAACTGATGACGTCATAGAACAGTTAAGACAATTAACGTAGCCAAATACATTGTGTCTTACGGCGATGTTTTGTGTGTTGGTATATACTTGTTGAGACGAAGTACACATGCACACGGGATGTGGGGAGAATTTACATCAGTTAGCCGTTTCAATACACGTGTGTAAAACCAATATTACGTGTATATTTACTTGCACGGCCATGCATGCGTAAACCATATAAACCAATATTACGTGTATATTTACATGCACGGCCATGCATGCATAAACTACATAAATCTTATGGGCGCCAGACAAAGGTTTAAGTTGAGCGACGTGCAATGCGCCATGTTATTGTGGTTCAAACAGTATATGAGTAACATGTAATTTGATCAAATGCAACGTTTTGCATGCTTATGATGGGTAGAAATTTCGGACATTGTTGTGTGAATGACAGGAAAATGAAACGCGTAACGTAACAGTCGAAGGGATATAACTCTTGTCGCCTTAAAACAGTTGTACATTGTTTCATCGGTGAGCGGATTTTGGGTATTGGAAGAATGTAGAAGGGGAGGGGGGGTGTGAAACTTTGCACATAACGGTTAACATACTATGTGCCCTTAAACGAGCGTGGGTGGATTGATTGACAGGTTTGTGACGTTTGAATGCATAAACGGGAAGGTGAAGATCGAAAAATCAAAAGAAAAACACAGGGACATGAGGTTTGTTTTTTGTTTTTTTTAACAGACATGGTCATTTAGGACATGTCAGGTTTTGGAGGTGGAGTAAAGCCGGAATTCCCGGTGAAAAAACACCGACCTACGGGCAGTACCTGGCGACTTCCCCACGTGGGATTCGAACTCGCAACCCAGAAGTGGAGGGATAGTGGTAAAATGTCGGAACACCTTAACCACTTGGCCAACACGACCCTCAGGGACATGATAATTCAAACATATAAAAAAACAACAACAACACAGGGTTTTATGCGTTATTTCGAGCGTTTAGGGCACTTTTCGAGAAAAGTGGTTGGCTCTGAAAAGAGCCGTTGTCAGGATTTAAGACTGTGTCTCAGCTACTGTTCGTCTTGGTCTTCTGATCCCGAATCAACGTCTACAATTTCGCCATACAACTCCTTTCTTAGTCCGGATATGTCTTCAGCCTTGTGGTGGGCATAGTCGTAGTACATGTTCCGGAGACCTTCGATAACCGACATTCGAAGTCTGTAGTTGTAGCGGAAGGTTCGTAGTCCGTCTCTCTTGGCGCCGTGGTAACGGGCCTGTACCTCATCAAGCTTGTAATTCAGTTGCACAATCTGTTCGCAGGCTCTGCGGAATCGACGCTCGCTCTCAAGCAGAGTGAACCGTTGGTCAAGTCTGGGGTTTCGTGCTGCGGTCTTCATACTTTTCTCAATCAGTCTTTATTGCATGGAGTGTGAATTGAATGATACCAATACAGTGTCCGTCGACCTTTTATACATGCACTCGGGTGTCATCGCATGCGATGAGAAACTCGTGTGTACTCGGATATACACATTATGACGCGTGTCACATCATTTCGTATATTGAGAGAAAGGCGACCGTTCCTTGTATAAACAACCGGTAAGTTACCGTTATCATCACACGTCGGATTAGCCCTGGCCACGGGTCCGTGCACACAGCATTGTACATGTGTATATTTGACGAAGGTGAGTGTTCGGGGGTTGGGGTTGAGGGGATAAAACTTTGGAGAGCGTTCAAAACTGATGCAGTAGTACAGCAGTTCTTAGTCCTGATCAACGGTTGTCGAGTTGACTTGTTGATTGTGACGCCCGTGGTAACACAACTGATGACGTCATAGAACAGTTAAGACAATTAACGTAGCCAAATACATTGTGTCTTACGGCGATGTTTTGTGTGTTGGTATATACTTGTTGAGACGAATTACACATGCACACTGGATGTGGGGAGAATTTACATCAGTTAGCCGTTTCAATACACGTGTGTAAAACCAATATTACGTGTATATTTACTTGCACGGCCATGCATGCGTAAACCATATAAACCAATATTACGTGTATATTTACATGCACGGCCATGCATGCATAAACTACATAAATCTTATGGGCGCCAGACAAAGGTTTAAGTTGAGCGACGTGCAATGCGCCATGTTATTGTGGTTCAAACAGTATATGAGTAACATGTAATTTGATCAAATGCAACGTTTTGCATGCTTATGATGGGTAGAAATTTCGGACATTGTTGTGTGAATGACAGGAAAATGAAACGCGTAACGTAACAGTCGAAGGGATATAACTCTTGTCGCCTTAAAACAGTTGTACATTGTTTCATCGGTGAGCGGATTTTGGGTATTGGAAGAATGTAGAAGGGGAGGGGGGGTGTGAAACTTTGCACATAACGGTTAACATACTATGTGCCCTTAAACGAGCGTGGGTGGATTGATTGACAGGTTTGTGACGTTTGAATGCATAAACGGGAAGGTGAAGATCGAAAAATCAAAAGAAAAACACAGGGACATGAGGTTTGTTTTTTGTTTTTTTTAACAGACATGGTCATTTAGGACATGTCAGGTTTTGGAGGTGGAGTAAAGCCGGAATTCCCGGTGAAAAACCACCGACCTACGGGCAGTACCTGGCGACTTCCCCACGTGGGATTCGAACTCGCAACCCAGAAGTGGAGGGATAGTGGTAAAATGTCGGAACACCTTAACCACTTGGCCAACACGACCCTCAGGGACATGATAATTCAAACAAAAAAAACAACAACAACAACACAGGGTTTTATGCGTTATTTCGAGCGTTTAGGGCACTTTTCGAGAAAAGTGGTTGGCTCTGAAAAGAGCCGTTGTCAGGATTTAAGACTGTGTCTCAGCTACTGTTCGTCTTGGTCTTCTGATCCCGAATCAACGTCTACAATTTCGCCATACAACTCCTTTCTTAGTCCGGATATGTCTTCAGCCTTGTGGTGGGCATAGTCGTAGTACATGTTCCGGAGACCTTCGATAACCGACATTCGAAGTCTGTAGTTGTAGCGGAAGGTTCGTAGTCCGTCTCTCTTGGCGCCGAGGTAACGGGCCTGTACCTCATCAAGCTTGTAATTCAGTTGCACAATCTGTTCGCAGGCTCTGCGGAATCGACGCTCGCTCTCAAGCAGAGTGAACCGTTGGTCAAGTCTGGGGTTTCGTGCTGCGGTCTTCATACTTTTCTCAATCAGTCCTTATTGCATGGAGTGTGAATTGAATGATACCAATACAGTGTCCGTCGACCTTTTATACATGCACTCGGGTGTCATCGCATGCGATGAGAAACTCGTGTGTACTCGGATATACACATTATGACGCGTGTCACATCATTTCGTATATTGAGAGAAAGGCGACCGTTCCTTGTATAAACAACCGGTAAGTTACCGTTATCATCACACGTCGGATTAGCCCTGGTCACGGGTCCGTGCACACAGCATTGTACATGTGTATATTTGACGAAGGTGAGTGTTCGGGGGTTGGGGTTGAGGGGATAAAACTTTGGAGAGCGTTCAAAACTGATGCAGTAGTACAGCAGTTCTTAGTCCTGATCAACGGTTGTCGAGTTGACTTGTTGATTGTGACGCCCGTGGTAACACAACTGATGACGTCATAGAACAGTTAAGACAATTAACGTAGCCAAATACATTGTGTCTTACGGCGATGTTTTGTGTGTTGGTATATACTTGTTGAGACGAAGTACACATGCACACGGGATGTGGGGAGAATTTACATCAGTTAGCCGTTTCAATACACGTGTGTAAAACCAATATTACGTGTATATTTACTTGCACGGCCATGCATGCGTAAACCATATAAACCAATATTACGTGTATATTTACATGCACGGCCATGCATGCATAAACTACATAAATCTTATGGGCGCCAGACAAAGGTTTAAGTTGAGCGACGTGCAATGCGCCATGTTATTGTGGTTCAAACAGTATATGAGTAACATGTAATTTGATCAAATGCAACGTTTTGCATGCTTATGATGGGTAGAAATTTCGGACATTGTTGTGTGAATGACAGGAAAATGAAACGCGTAACGTAACAGTCGAAGGGATATAACTCTTGTCGCCTTAAAACAGTTGTACATTGTTTCATCGGTGAGCGGATTTTGGGTATTGGAAGAATGTAGAAGGGGAGGGGGGGTGTGAAACTTTGCACATAACGGTTAACATACTATGTGCCCTTAAACGAGCGTGGGTGGATTGATTGACAGGTTTGTGACGTTTGAATGCATAAACGGGAAGGTGAAGATCGAAAAATCAAAAGAAAAACACAGGGACATGAGGTTTGTTTTTTGTTTTTTTTAACAGACATGGTCATTTAGGACATGTCAGGTTTTGGAGGTGGAGTAAAGCCGGAATTCCCGGTGAAAAAACACCGACCTACGGGCAGTACCTGGCGACTTCCCCACGTGGGATTCGAACTCGCAACCCAGAAGTGGAGGGATAGTGGTAAAATGTCGGAACACCTTAACCACTTGGCCAACACGACCCTCAGGGACATGATAATTCAAACATATAAAAAAACAACAACAACACAGGGTTTTATGCGTTATTTCGAGCGTTTAGGGCACTTTTCGAGAAAAGTGGTTGGCTCTGAAAAGAGCCGTTGTCAGGATTTAAGACTGTGTCTCAGCTACTGTTCGTCTTGGTCTTCTGATCCCGAATCAACGTCTACAATTTCGCCATACAACTCCTTTCTTAGTCCGGATATGTCTTCAGCCTTGTGGTGGGCATAGTCGTAGTACATGTTCCGGAGACCTTCGATAACCGACATTCGAAGTCTGTAGTTGTAGCGGAAGGTTCGTAGTCCGTCTCTCTTGGCGCCGTGGTAACGGGCCTGTACCTCATCAAGCTTGTAATTCAGTTGCACAATCTGTTCGCAGGCTCTGCGGAATCGACGCTCGCTCTCAAGCAGAGTGAACCGTTGGTCAAGTCTGGGGTTTCGTGCTGCGGTCTTCATACTTTTCTCAATCAGTCTTTATTGCATGGAGTGTGAATTGAATGATACCAATACAGTGTCCGTCGACCTTTTATACATGCACTCGGGTGTCATCGCATGCGATGAGAAACTCGTGTGTACTCGGATATACACATTATGACGCGTGTCACATCATTTCGTATATTGAGAGAAAGGCGACCGTTCCTTGTATAAACAACCGGTAAGTTACCGTTATCATCACACGTCGGATTAGCCCTGGCCACGGGTCCGTGCACACAGCATTGTACATGTGTATATTTGACGAAGGTGAGTGTTCGGGGGTTGGGGTTGAGGGGATAAAACTTTGGAGAGCGTTCAAAACTGATGCAGTAGTACAGCAGTTCTTAGTCCTGATCAACGGTTGTCGAGTTGACTTGTTGATTGTGACGCCCGTGGTAACACAACTGATGACGTCATAGAACAGTTAAGACAATTAACGTAGCCAAATACATTGTGTCTTACGGCGATGTTTTGTGTGTTGGTATATACTTGTTGAGACGAATTACACATGCACACGGGATGTGGGGAGAATTTACATCAGTTAGCCGTTTCAATACACGTGTGTAAAACCAATATTACGTGTATATTTACTTGCACGGCCATGCATGCGTAAACCATATAAACCAATATTACGTGTATATTTACATGCACGGCCATGCATGCATAAACTACATAAATCTTATGGGCGCCAGACAAAGGTTTAAGTTGAGCGACGTGCAATGCGCCATGTTATTGTGGTTCAAACAGTATATGAGTAACATGTAATTTGATCAAATGCAACGTTTTGCATGCTTATGATGGGTAGAAATTTCGGACATTGTTGTGTGAATGACAGGAAAATGAAACGCGTAACGTAACAGTCGAAGGGATATAACTCTTGTCGCCTTAAAACAGTTGTACATTGTTTCATCGGTGAGCGGATTTTGGGTATTGGAAGAATGTAGAAGGGGGGGGGGGGGTGTGTGAAACTTTGCACATAACGGTTAACATACTATGTGCCCTCAAACGAGCGTGGGTGGATTGATTGACAGGTTTGTGACGTTTGAATGCATAAACGGGAAGGTGAAGGTCGAAAAATCAAAAGAAAAACACAGGGACATGAGGTTTGGTTTTTTTTTTTTTTAACAGACATGGTCATTTAGGACATGTCAGGTTTTGGAGGTGGAGTAAAGCCGGAATTCCCGGTGAAAAAACACCGACCTACGGGCAGTACCTGGCGACTTCCCCACGTGGGATTCGAACTCGCAACCCAGAAGTGGAGGGATAGTGGTAAAATGTCGGAACACCTTAACCACTTGGCCAACACGGCCCTCAGGGACATGATAATTCAAACATATAAAAAAAACAACAACAACACAGGGTTTAATGCGTTATTTCGAGCGTTTAGGGCACTTTTCGAGAAAAGTGGTTGGCTCTGAAAAGAGCCGTTGTCAGGATTTAAGACTGTGTCTCAGCTACTGTTCGTCTTGGTCTTCTGATCCCGAATCAACGTCTACAATTTCGCCATACAACTCCTTTCTTAGTCCGGATATGTCTTCAGCCTTGTGGTGGGCATAGTCGTAGTACATGTTCCGGAGACCTTCGATAACCGACAGTCGAAGTCTGTAGTTGTAGCGGAAGGTTCGTAGTCCGTCTCTCTTGGCGCCGAGGTAACGGGCCTGTACCTCATCAAGCTTGTAATTCAGTTGCACAATCTGTTCGCAGGCTCTGCGGAATCGACGCTCGCTCTCAAGCAGAGTGAACCGTTGGTCAAGTCTGGGGTTTCGTGCTGCGGTCTTCATACTTTTCTCAATCAGTCTTTATTGCATGGAGTGTGAATTGAATGATACCAATACAGTGTCCGTCGACCTTTTATACATGCACTCGGGTGTCATCGCATGCGATGAGAAACTCGTGTGTACTCGGATATACACATTATGACGCGTGTCACATCATTTCGTATATTGAGAGAAAGGCGACCGTTCCTTGTATAAACAACCGGTAAGTTACCGTTATCATCACACGTCGGATTAGCCCTGGTCACGGGTCCGTGCACACAGCATTGTACATGTGTATATTTGACGAAGGTGAGTGTTCGGGGGTTGGGGTTGAGGGGATAAAACTTTGGAGAGCGTTCAAAACTGATGCAGTAGTACAGCAGTTCTTAGTCCTGATCAACGGTTGTCGAGTTGACTTGTTGATTGTGACGCCCGTGGTAACACAACTGATGACGTCATAGAACAGTTAAGACAATTAACGTAGCCAAATACATTGTGTCTTACGGCGATGTTTTGTGTGTTGGTATATACTTGTTGAGACGAATTACACATGCACACGGGATGTGGGGAGAATTTACATCAGTTAGCCGTTTCAATACACGTGTGTAAAACCAATATTACGTGTATATTTACTTGCACGGCCATGCATGCGTAAACCATATAAACCAATATTACGTGTATATTTACATGCACGGCCATGCATGCATAAACTACATAAATCTTATGGGCGCCAGACAAAGGTTTAAGTTGAGCGACGTGCAATGCGCCATGTTATTGTGGTTCAAACAGTATATGAGTAACATGTAATTTGATCAAATGCAACGTTTTGCATGCTTATGATGGGTAGAAATTTCGGACATTGTTGTGTGAATGACAGGAAAATGAAACGCGTAACGTAACAGTCGAAGGGATATAACTCTTGTCGCCTTAAAACAGTTGTACATTGTTTCATCGGTGAGCGGATTTTGGGTATTGGAAGAATGTAGAAGGGGGGGGGGGGTGTGAAACTTTGCACATAACGGTTAACATACTATGTGCCCTCAAACGAGCGTGGGTGGATTGATTGACAGGTTTGTGACGTTTGAATGCATAAACGGGAAGGTGAAGGTCGAAAAATCAAAAGAAAAACACAGGGACATGAGGTTTGGTTTTTTTTTTTTAACAGACATGGTCATTTAGGACATGTCAGGTTTTGGAGGTGGAGTAAAGCCGGAATTCCCGGTGAAAAAACACCGACCTACGGGCAGTACCTGGCGACTTCCCCACGTGGGATTCGAACTCGCAACCCAGAAGTGGAGGGATAGTGGTAAAATGTCGGAACACCTTAACCACTTGGCCAACACGGCCCTCAGGGACATGATAATTCAAACATATAAAAAAAACAACAACAACACAGGGTTTAATGCGTTATTTCGAGCGTTTAGGGCACTTTTCGAGAAAAGTGGTTGGCTCTGAAAAGAGCCGTTGTCAGGATTTAAGACTGTGTCTCAGCTACTGTTCGTCTTGGTCTTCTGATCCCGAATCAACGTCTACAATTTCGCCATACAACTCCTTTCTTAGTCCGGATATGTCTTCAGCCTTGTGGTGGGCATAGTCGTAGTACATGTTCCGGAGACCTTCGATAACCGACAGTCGAAGTCTGTAGTTGTAGCGGAAGGTTCGTAGTCCGTCTCTCTTGGCGCCGAGGTAACGGGCCTGTACCTCATCAAGCTTGTAATTCAGTTGCACAATCTGTTCGCAGGCTCTGCGGAATCGACGCTCGCTCTCAAGCAGAGTGAACCGTTGGTCAAGTCTGGGGTTTCGTCTGCGGTCTTCATACTTTTCTCAATCAGTCTTTATTGCATGGAGTGTGAATTGAATGATACCAATACAGTGTCCGTCGACCTTTTATACATGCACTCGGGTGTCATCGCATGCGATGAGAAACTCGTGTGTACTCGGATATACACATTATGACGCGTGTCACATCATTTCGTATATTGAGAGAAAGGCGACCGTTCCTTGTATAAACAACCGGTAAGTTACCGTTATCATCACACGTCGGATTAGCCCTGGTCACGGGTCCGTGCACACAGCATTGTACATGTGTATATTTGACGAAGGTGAGTGTTCGGGGGTTGGGGTTGAGGGGATAAAACTTTGGAGAGCGTTCAAAACTGATGCAGTAGTACAGCAGTTCTTAGTCCTGATCAACGGTTGTCGAGTTGACTTGTTGATTGTGACGCCCGTGGTAACACAACTGATGACGTCATAGAACAGTTAGGACAATTAACGTAGCCAAATACATTGTGTCTTACGGCGATGTTTTGTGTGTTGGTATATACTTGTTGAGACGAATTACACATGCACACTGGATGTGGGGAGAATTTACATCAGTTAGCCGTTTCAATACACGTGTGTAAAACCAATATTACGTGTATATTTACTTGCACGGCCATGCATGCGTAAACCATATAAACCAATATTACGTGTATATTTACATGCACGGCCATGCATGCATAAACTACATAAATCTTATGGGCGCCAGACAAAGGTTTAAGTTGAGCGACGTGCAATGCGCCATGTTATTATGGTTCAAACAGTATATGAGTAACATGTAATTTGATCAAATGCAACGTTTTGCATGCTTATGATGGGTAGAAATTTCGGACATTGTTGTGTGAATGACAGGAAAATGAAACGCGTAACGTAACAGTCGAAGGGATATAACTCTTGTCGCCTTAAAACAGTTGTACATTGTTTCATCGGTGAGCGGATTTTGGGTATTGGAAGAATGTAGAAGGGGAGGGGGGGTGTGAAACTTTGCACATAACGGTTAACATACTATGTGCCCTTAAACGAGCGTGGGTGGATTGATTGACAGGTTTGTGACGTTTGAATGCATAAACGGGAAGGTGAAGGTCGAAAAATCAAAAGAAAAACACAGGGACATGAGGTTTTTTTTTTTTTTTTTAACAGACATGGTCATTTAGGACATGTCAGGTTTTGGAGGTGGAGTAAAGCCGGAATACCCGGTGAAAAACCACCGACCTACGGGCAGTACCTGGCGACTTCCCCACGTGGGATTCGAACTCGCAACCCAGAAGTGGAGGGATAGTGGTAAAATGTCGGAACACCTTAACCACTTGGCCAACACGACCCTCAGGGACATGATAATTCAAACATATAAAAAAAAACAACAACAACACAGGGTTTTATGCGTTATTTCGAGCGTTTAGGGCACTTTTCGAGAAAAGTGGTTGGCTCTGAAAAGAGCCGTTGTCAGGATTTAAGACTGTGTCTCAGCTACTGTTCGTCTTGGTCTTCTGATCCCGAATCAACGTCTACAATTTCGCCATACAACTCCTTTCTTAGTCCGGACTTGTGGTGGGCATAGTCGTAGTACATGTTCCGGAGACCTTCGATAACCGACAGTCTAAGTCTGTAGTTGTAGCGGAAGGTTCGTAGTCCGTCTCTCTTGGCGCCGAGGTAACGGGCCTGTACCTCATCAAGCTTGTAATTCAGTTGCACAATCTGTTCACAGGCTCTGCGGAATCGACGCTCGCTCTCAAGCAGAGTGAACTGTTGGTCAAGTCTGGGGTTTCGTGCTGCGGTCTTCATACTTTTCTCAATTAGTCTTTATTGCATGGAGTGTGAATTGAATGATACCAATACAGTGTCCGTCGACCTTATATACATGCACTCGGGTGTCATCGCATGCGATGAGAAACTCGTGTGTACTCGGATATACACATTATGACGCGTGTCACATCATTTCGTATATTGAGAGAAAGGCGACCGTTCCTTGTATAAACAACCGGTAAGTTACCGTTATCATCACACGTCGGATTAGCCCTGGTCACGGGTCCGTGCACACAGCATTGTACATGTGTATATTTGACGAAGGTGAGTGTTCGGGGGTTGGGGTTTGGGGGATAAAACTTGGGAGAGCGTTCAAAACTGATGCAGTAGTACAGCAGTACTTAGTCCTGATCAACGGTTGTCGAGTTGACTTGTTGATTGTGACGCCCGTGGTAACACAACTGATGACGTCATAGAACAGTTAAGACAATTAACGTAGCCAAATACATTGTGTCTTACGGCGATGTTTGGTGTGTTGGTATATACTTGTTGAGACGAATTACACATGCACACGGGATGTGGGGAGAATTTACATCAGTTAGCCGTTTCAATACACGTGTGTAAAACCAATATTACGTGTATATTTACTTGCACGGCCATGCATGCGTAAACCATATAAACCAATATTACGTGTATATTTACATGCACGGCCATGCATGCGTAAACTACATAAATCTTATGGGCGCCAGACAAAGGTTTAAGTTGAGCGCCGTGCAATGCGCCATGTTATTGTGGTTCAAACAGTACATGAGTAACATGTAATTTGATCAAATGCAACGTTTTGCATGCTTATGATGGGTAGAAATTTCGGACATTGTTGTGTGAATGACAGGAAAATGAAACGCGTAACGTAACAGTCGAAGGGACATAACTCTTGTCGCCTTAAAACAGTTGTACATTGTTTCATCGGTGAGCGGATTTTGGGTATTGGAAGAATGTAGAAGGGGGGGGGGGTTTGAAAGTTTGCACATAACGGTTAACATACTATGTGTCCTTAAACGAGCGTGGGTGGATTGATTGACAGGTTTGTGACGTTTGAGTGCATAAACGGGAAGGTGAAGGTCGAAAAATCAAAAGAAAAACACAGGGACATGAGGTTTGGTTTGGTTTTATTTTTTTTAACAGACATGGTCATTTAGGACATGTCAGGTTTTGGAGATGGAGTAAAGCCGGAATTCCCGGTGAAAAACCACCGACCTACGGGCAGTACCTGGCGACTTCCCCACGTGGGATTCGAACTCGCAACCCAGAAGTGGAGGGATAGTGGTAAAATGTCGGAACACCTTAACCACTGGGCCAACACGGCCCTCAGGGACATGATAATTCAAACATATAAAAAAAAAAAAACAACAACAACACAGGGTTTTATGCGTTATTTCGAGCGTTTAAGGCACTTTTCGAGAAAAGTGGTTGGCTCTGAAAAGAGCCGTTGTCAGGATTTAAGACTGTGTCTCAGCTACTGTTCGTCTTGGTCTTCTGATCCCGAATCAACGTCTACAATTTCGCCATACAACTCCTTTCTTAGTCCGGATATGTCTTCAGCCTTGTGGTGGGCATAGTCGTAGTACATGTTCCGGAGACCTTCGATAACCGACAGTCTAAGTCTGTAGTTGTAGCGGAAGGTTCGTAGTCCGTCTCTCTTGGCGCCGAGGTAACGGGCCTGTACCTCATCAAGCTTGTAATTCAGTTGCACAATCTGTTCACAGGCTCTGCGGAATCGACGCTCGCTCTCAAGCAGAGTGAACTGTTGGTCAAGTCTGGGGTTTCGTGCTGCGGTCTTCATACTTTTCTCAATTAGTCTTTATTGCATGGAGTGTGAATTGAATGATACCAATACAGTGTCCGTCGACCTTATATACATGCACTCGGGTGTCATCGCATGCGATGAGAAACTCGTGTGTACTCGGATATACACATTATGACGCGTGTCACATCATTTCGTATATTGAGAGAAAGGCGACCGTTCCTTGTATAAACAACCGGTAAGTTACCGTTATCATCACACGTCGGATTAGCCCTGGTCACGGGTCCGTGCACACAGCATTGTACATGTGTATATTTGACGAAGGTGAGTGTTCGGGGGTTGGGGTTTGGGGGGATAAAACTTGGGAGAGCGTTCAAAACTGATGCAGTAGTACAGCAGTACTTAGTCCTGATCAACGGTTGTCGAGTTGACTTGTTGATTGTGACGCCCGTGGTAACACAACTGATGACGTCATAGAACAGTTAAGACAATTAACGTAGCCAAATACATTGTGTCTTACGGCGATGTTTGGTGTGTTGGTATATACTTGTTGAGACGAATTACACATGCACACGGGATGTGGGGAGAATTTACATCAGTTAGCCGTTTCAATACACGTGTGTAAAACCAATATTACGTGTATATTTACTTGCACGGCCATGCATGCGTAAACCATATAAACCAATATTACGTGTATATTTACATGCACGGCCATGCATGCGTAAACTACATAAATCTTATGAGCGCCAGACAAAGGTTTAAGTTGAGCGCCGTGCAATGCGCCATGTTATTGTGGTTCAAACAGTACATGAGTAACATGTAATTTGATCAAATGCAACGTTTTGCATGCTTATGATGGGTAGAAATTTCGGACATTGTTGTGTGAATGACAGGAAAATGAAACGCGTAACGTAACAGTCGAAGGGACATAACTCTTGTCGCCTTAAAACAGTTGTACATTGTTTCATCGGTGAGCGGATTTTGGGTATTGGAAGAATGTAGAAGGGGGGGGGGGGGTTGAAAGTTTGCACATAACGGTTAACATACTATGTGCCCTTAAACGAGCGTGGGTGGATTGATTGACAGGTTTGTGACGTTTGAGTGCATAAACGGGAAGGTGAAGGTCGAAAAATCAAAAGAAAAACACAGGGTCATGAGGTTTGGTTTGGTTTTATTTTTTTTAACAGACATGGTCATTTAGGACATGTCAGGTTTTGGAGGTGGAGTAAAGCCGGAATTCCCGGTGAAAAACCACCGACCTACGGGTAGTACCTGGCGACTTCTCCACGTGGGATTCGAACTCGCAACCCAGAAGTGGAGGGATAGTGGTAAAATGTCGGAACACCTTAACCACTGGGCCAACACGGCCCTCAGGGACATGATAATTCAAACATATAAAAAACAACAACAACACAGGGTTTTATGCGTTATTTCGAGCGTTTAAGGCACTTTTCGAGAAAAGTGGTTGGCTCTGAAAAGAGCCGTTGTCAGGATTTAAGACTGTGTCTCAGCTACTGTTCGTCTTGGTCTTCTGATCCCGAATCAACGTCTACAATTTCGCCATACAACTCCTTTCTTAGTCCGGATATGTCTTCAGCCTTGTGGTGGGCATAGTCGTAGTACATGTTCCGGAGACCTTCGATAACCGACAGTCGAAGTCTGTAGTTGTAGCGGAAGGTTCGTAGTCCGTCTCTCTTGGCGCCGAGGTAACGGGCCTGTACCTCATCAAGCTTGTAATTCAGTTGCACAATCTGTTCACAGGCTCTGCGGAATCGACGCTCGCTCTCAAGCAGAGTGAACCGTTGGTCAAGTCTGGGGTTTCGTGCTGCGGTCTTCATACTTTTCTCAATTAGTCTTTATTGCATGGAGTGTGAATTGAATGATACCAATACAGTGTCCGTCGACCTTATATACATGCACTCGGGTGTCATCGCATGCGATGAAAAACTCGTGTGTACTCGGATATACACATTATGACGCGTGTCACATCATTTCGTATATTGAGAGAAAGGCGACCGTTCCTTGTATAAACAACCGGTAAGTTACCGTTATCATCACACGTCGGATTAGCCGTGGTCACGGGTCCGTGCACACAGCATTGTACATGTGTATATTTGACGAAGGTGAGTGTTCGGGGGTTGGGGTTGGGGGGATAAAACTTGGGAGAGCGTTCAAAACTGATGCAGTAGTACAGCAGTACTTAGTCCTGATCAACGGTTGTCGAGTTGACTTGTTGATTGTGACGCCCGTGGTAACACAACTGATGACGTCATAGAACAGTTAAGACAATTAACGTAGCCAAATACATTGTGTCTTACGGCGATGTTTGGTGTGTTGGTATATACTTGTTGAGACGAATTACACATGCACACGGGATGTGGGGAGAATTTACATCAGTTAGCCGTTTCAATACACGTGTGTAAAACCAATATTACGTGTATATTTACTTGCACGGCCATGCATGCGTAAACCATATAAACCAATATTACGTGTATATTTACATGCACGGCCATGCATGCGTAAACTACATAAATCTTATGAGCGCCAGACAAAGGTTTAAGTTGAGCGCCGTGCAATGCGCCATGTTATTGTGGTTCAAACAGTACATGAGTAACATGTAATTTGATCAAATGCAACGTTTTGCATGCTTATGATGGGTAGAAATTTCGGACATTGTTGTGTGAATGACAGGAAAATGAAACGCGTAACGTAACAGTCGAAGGGACATAACTCTTGTCGCCTTAAAACAGTTGTACATTGTTTCATCGGTGAGCGGATTTTGGGTATTGGAAGAATGTAGAAGGTGGGGGGGGGGTTGAAAGTTTGCACATAACGGTTAACATACTATGTGCCCTTAAACGAGCGTGGGTGGATTGATTGACAGGTTTGTGACGTTTGAGTGCATAAACGGGAAGGTGAAGGTCGAAAAATCAAAAGAAAAACACAGGGACATGAGGTTTGGTTTGGTTTTATTTTTTTTAACAGACATGGTCATTTAGGACATGTCAGGTTTTGGAGGTGGAGTAAAGCCGGAATTCCCGGTGAAAAACCACCGACCTACGGGTAGTACCTGGCGACTTCTCCACGTGGGATTCGAACTCGCAACCCAGAAGTGGAGGGATAGTGGTAAAATGTCGGAACACCTTAACCACTGGGCCAACACGGCCCTCAGGGACATGATAATTCAAACATATAAAAAACAACAACAACACAGGGTTTTATGCGTTATTTCGAGCGTTTAAGGCACTTTTCGAGAAAAGTGGTTGGCTCTGAAAAGAGCCGTTGTCAGGATTTAAGACTGTGTCTCAGCTACTGTTCGTCTTGGTCTTCTGATCCCGAATCAACGTCTACAATTTCGCCATACAACTCCTTTCTTAGTCCGGATATGTCTTCAGCCTTGTGGTGGGCATAGTCGTAGTACATGTTCCGGAGACCTTCGATAACCGACAGTCTAAGTCTGTAGTTGTAGCGGAAGGTTCGTAGTCCGTCTCTCTTGGCGCCGAGGTAACGGGCCTGTACCTCATCAAGCTTGTAATTCAGTTGCACAATCTGTTCACAGGCTCTGCGGAATCGACGCTCGCTCTAAAGCAGAGTGAACTGTTGGTCAAGTCTGGGGTTTCGTGCTGCGGTCTTCATACTTTTCTCAATTAGTCTTTATTGCATGGAGTGTGAATTGAATGATACCAATACAGTGTCCGTCGACCTTATATACATGCACTCGGGTGTCATCGCATGCGATGAGAAACTCGTGTGTACTCGGATATACACATTATGACGCGTGTCACATCATTTCGTATATTGAGAGAAAGGCGACCGTTCCTTGTATAAACAACCGGTAAGTTACCGTTATCATCACACGTCGGATTAGCCGTGGTCACGGGTCCGTGCACACAGCATTGTACATGTGTATATTTGACGAAGGTGAGTGTTCGGGGGTTGGGGTTGGGGGGATAAAACTTGGGAGAGCGTTCAAAACTGATGCAGTAGTACAGCAGTACTTAGTCCTGATCAACGGTTGTCGAGTTGACTTGTTGATTGTGACGCCCGTGGTAACACAACTGATGACGTCATAGAACAGTTAAGACAATTAACGTAGCCAAATACATTGTGTCTTACGGCGATGTTTTGTGTGTTGGTATATACTTGTTGAGACGAATTACACATGCACACGGGATGTGGGGAGAATTTACATCAGTTAGCCGTTTCAATACACGTGTGTAAAACCAATATTACGTGTATATTTACTTGCACGGCCATGCATGCGTAAACCATATAAACCAATATTACGTGTATATTTACATGCACGGCCATGCATGCGTAAACTACATAAATCTTATGGGCGCCAGCTGACAAAGGTTTAAGTTGAGCGCCGTGCAATGCGCCATGTTATTGTGGTTCAAACAGTACATGAGTAACATGTAATTTGATCAAATGCAACGTTTTGCATGCTTATGATGAGTAGAAATTTCGGACATTGTTGTGTGAATGACAGGAAAATGAAACGCGTAACGTAACAGTCGAAGGGACATAACTCTTGTCGCCTTAAAACAGTTGTACATTGTTTCATCGGTGAGCGGATTTTGGGTATTGGAAGAATGTAGAAGGGGGGGGGGGGGTGAAAGTTTGCACATAACGGTTAACATACTATGTGCCCTTAAACGAGCGTGGGTGGATTGATTGACAGGTTTGTGACGTTTGAGTGCATAAACGGGAAGGTGAAGGTCGAAAAATCAAAAGAAAAACACAGGGACATGAGGTTTGGTTTGGTTTTATTTTTTTTAACAGACATGGTCATTTAGGACATGTCAGGTTTTGGAGGTGGAGTAAAGCCGGAATTCCCGGTGAAAAACCACCGACCTACGGGTAGTACCTGGCGACTTCTCCACGTGGGATTCGAACTCGCAACCCAGAAGTGGAGGGATAGTGGTAAAATGTCGGAACACCTTAACCACTGGGCCAACACGGCCCTCAGGGACATGATAATTCAAACATATAAAAAACAACAACAACACAGGGTTTTATGCGTTATTTCGAGCGTTTAAGGCACTTTTCGAGAAAAGTGGTTGGCTCTGAAAAGAGCCGTTGTCAGGATTTAAGACTGTGTCTCAGCTACTGTTCGTCTTGTTCTTCTGATCCCGAATCAACGTCTACAATTTCGCCATACAACTCCTTTCTTAGTCCGGATATGTCTTCAGCCTTGTGGTGGGCATAGTCGTAGTACATGTTCCGGAGACCTTCGATAACCGACAGTCGAAGTCTGTAGTTGTAGCGGAAGGTTCGTAGTCCGTCTCTCTTGGCGCCGAGGTAACGGGCCTGTACCTCATCAAGCTTGTAATTCAGTTGCACAATCTGTTCACAGGCTCTGCGGAATCGACGCTCGCTCTCAAGCAGAGTGAACTGTTGGTCAAGTCTGGGGTTTCGTGCTGCGGTCTTCATACTTTTCTCAATTAGTCTTTATTGCATGGAGTGTGAATTGAATGATACCAATACAGTGTCCGTCGACCTTATATACATGCACTCGGGTGTCATCGCATGCGATGAGAAACTCGTGTGTACTCGGATATACACATTATGACGCGTGTCACATCATTTCGTATATTGAGAGAAAGGCGACCGTTCCTTGTATAAACAACCGGTAAGTTACCGTTATCATCACACGTCGGATTAGCCCTGGTCACGGGTCCGTGCACACAGCATTGTACATGTGTATATTTGACGAAGGTGAGTGTTCGGGGGTTGGGGTTGGGGGGGTTAAAAATTGGGAGAGCGTTCAAAACTGATGCAGTAGTACAGCAGTACTTAGTCCTGATCAACGGTTGTCGAGTTGACTTGTTGATTGTGACGCCCGTGGTAACACAACTGATGACGTCATAGAACAGTTAAGACAATTAACGTAGCCAAATACATTGTGTCTTACGGCGATGTTTGGTGTGTTGGTATATACTTGTTGAGACGAATTACACATGCACACGGGATGTGGGGAGAATTTACATCAGTTAGCCGTTTCAATACACGTGTGTAAAACCAATATTACGTGTATATTTACTTGCACGGCCATGCATGCGTAAACCATATAAACCAATATTACGTGTATATTTACATGCACGGCCATGCATGCGTAAACTACATAAATCTTATGGGCGCCAGCTGACAAAGGTTTAAGTTGAGCGCCGTGCAATGCGCCATGTTATTGTGGTTCAAACAGTACATGAGTAACATGTAATTTGATCAAATGCAACGTTTTGCATGCTTATGATGAGTAGAAATTTCGGACATTGTTGTGTGAATGACAGGAAAATGAAACGCGTAACGTAACAGTCGAAGGGACATAACTCTTGTCGCCTTAAAACAGTTGTACATTGTTTCATCGGTGAGCGGATTTTGGGTATTGGAAGAATGTAGAAGGGGGGGGGGGGTGAAAGTTTGCACATAACGGTTAACATACTATGTGTCCTTAAACGAGCGTGGGTGGATTGATTGACAGGTTTGTGACGTTTGAGTGCATAAACGGGAAGGTGAAGGTCGAAAAATCAAAAGAAAAACACAGGGACATGAGGTTTGGTTTGGTTTTATTTTTTTTAACAGACATGGTCATTTAGGACATGTCAGGTTTGGAGATGGAGTAAAGCCGGAATTCCCGGTGAAAAACCACCGACCTACGGGCAGTACCTGGCGACTTCCCCACGTGGGATTCGAACTCGCAACCCAGAAGTGGAGGGATAGTGGTAAAATGTCGGAACACCTTAACCACTGGGCCAACACGGCCCTCAGGGACATGATAATTCAAACATATAAAAAAAAAACAACAACAACACAGGGTTTTATGCGTTATTTCGAGCGTTTAAGGCACTTTTCGAGAAAAGTGGTTGGCTCTGAAAAGAGCCGTTGTCAGGATTTAAGACTGTGTCTCAGCTACTGTTCGTCTTGGTCTTCTGATCCCGAATCAACGTCTACAATTTCGCCATACAACTCCTTTCTTAGTCCGGATATGTCTTCAGCCTTGTGGTGGGCATAGTCGTAGTACATGTTCCGGAGACCTTCGATAACCGACAGTCTAAGTCTGTAGTTGTAGCGGAAGGTTCGTAGTCCGTCTCTCTTGGCGCCGAGGTAACGGGCCTGTACCTCATCAAGCTTGTAATTCAGTTGCACAATCTGTTCACAGGCTCTGCGGAATCGACGCTCGCTCTCAAGCAGAGTGAACTGTTGGTCAAGTCTGGGGTTTCGTGCTGCGGTCTTCATACTTTTCTCAATTAGTCTTTATTGCATGGAGTGTGAATTGAATGATACCAATACAGTGTCCGTCGACCTTATATACATGCACTCGGGTGTCATCGCATGCGATGAGAAACTCGTGTGTACTCGGATATACACATTATGACGCGTGTCACATCATTTCGTATATTGAGAGAAAGGCGACCGTTCCTTGTATAAACAACCGGTAAGTTACCGTTATCATCACACGTCGGATTAGCCCTGGTCACGGGTCCGTGCACACAGCATTGTACATGTGTATATTTGACGAAGGTGAGTGTTCGGGGGTTGGGGTTTGGGGGGATAAAACTTGGGAGAGCGTTCAAAACTGATGCAGTAGTACAGCAGTACTTAGTCCTGATCAACGGTTGTCGAGTTGACTTGTTGATTGTGACGCCCGTGGTAACACAACTGATGACGTCATAGAACAGTTAAGACAATTAACGTAGCCAAATACATTGTGTCTTACGGCGATGTTTGGTGTGTTGGTATATACTTGTTGAGACGAATTACACATGCACACGGGATGTGGGGAGAATTTACATCAGTTAGCCGTTTCAATACACGTGTGTAAAACCAATATTACGTGTATATTTACTTGCACGGCCATGCATGCGTAAACCATATAAACCAATATTACGTGTATATTTACATGCACGGCCATGCATGCGTAAACTACATAAATCTTATGGGCGCCAGACAAAGGTTTAAGTTGAGCGCCGTGCAATGCGCCATGTTATTGTGGTTCAAACAGTACATGAGTAACATGTAATTTGATCAAATGCAACGTTTTGCATGCTTATGATGGGTAGAAATTTCGGACATTGTTGTGTGAATGACAGGAAAATGAAACGCGTAACGTAACAGTCGAAGGGACATAACTCTTGTCGCCTTAAAACAGTTGTACATTGTTTCATCGGTGAGCGGATTTTGGGTATTGGAAGAATGTAGAAGGGGGGGGGGGTTTGAAAGTTTGCACATAACGGTTAACATACTATGTGTCCTTAAACGAGCGTGGGTGGATTGATTGACAGGTTTGTGACGTTTGAGTGCATAAACGGGAAGGTGAAGGTCGAAAAATCAAAAGAAAAACACAGGGACATGAGGTTTGGTTTGGTTTTATTTTTTTTAACAGACATGGTCATTTAGGACATGTCAGGTTTTGGAGATGGAGTAAAGCCGGAATTCCCGGTGAAAAACCACCGACCTACGGGCAGTACCTGGCGACTTCCCCACGTGGGATTCGAACTCGCAACCCAGAAGTGGAGGGATAGTGGTAAAATGTCGGAACACCTTAACCACTGGGCCAACACGGCCCTCAGGGACATGATAATTCAAACATATAAAAAAAAAAAAACAACAACAACACAGGGTTTTATGCGTTATTTCGAGCGTTTAAGGCACTTTTCGAGAAAAGTGGTTGGCTCTGAAAAGAGCCGTTGTCAGGATTTAAGACTGTGTCTCAGCTACTGTTCGTCTTGGTCTTCTGATCCCGAATCAACGTCTACAATTTCGCCATACAACTCCTTTCTTAGTCCGGATATGTCTTCAGCCTTGTGGTGGGCATAGTCGTAGTACATGTTCCGGAGACCTTCGATAACCGACAGTCTAAGTCTGTAGTTGTAGCGGAAGGTTCGTAGTCCGTCTCTCTTGGCGCCGAGGTAACGGGCCTGTACCTCATCAAGCTTGTAATTCAGTTGCACAATCTGTTCACAGGCTCTGCGGAATCGACGCTCGCTCTCAAGCAGAGTGAACTGTTGGTCAAGTCTGGGGTTTCGTGCTGCGGTCTTCATACTTTTCTCAATTAGTCTTTATTGCATGGAGTGTGAATTGAATGATACCAATACAGTGTCCGTCGACCTTATATACATGCACTCGGGTGTCATCGCATGCGATGAGAAACTCGTGTGTACTCGGATATACACATTATGACGCGTGTCACATCATTTCGTATATTGAGAGAAAGGCGACCGTTCCTTGTATAAACAACCGGTAAGTTACCGTTATCATCACACGTCGGATTAGCCCTGGTCACGGGTCCGTGCACACAGCATTGTACATGTGTATATTTGACGAAGGTGAGTGTTCGGGGGTTGGGGTTTGGGGGGATAAAACTTGGGAGAGCGTTCAAAACTGATGCAGTAGTACAGCAGTACTTAGTCCTGATCAACGGTTGTCGAGTTGACTTGTTGATTGTGACGCCCGTGGTAACACAACTGATGACGTCATAGAACAGTTAAGACAATTAACGTAGCCAAATACATTGTGTCTTACGGCGATGTTTGGTGTGTTGGTATATACTTGTTGAGACGAATTACACATGCACACGGGATGTGGGGAGAATTTACATCAGTTAGCCGTTTCAATACACGTGTGTAAAACCAATATTACGTGTATATTTACTTGCACGGCCATGCATGCGTAAACCATATAAACCAATATTACGTGTATATTTACATGCACGGCCATGCATGCGTAAACTACATAAATCTTATGAGCGCCAGACAAAGGTTTAAGTTGAGCGCCGTGCAATGCGCCATGTTATTGTGGTTCAAACAGTACATGAGTAACATGTAATTTGATCAAATGCAACGTTTTGCATGCTTATGATGGGTAGAAATTTCGGACATTGTTGTGTGAATGACAGGAAAATGAAACGCGTAACGTAACAGTCGAAGGGACATAACTCTTGTCGCCTTAAAACAGTTGTACATTGTTTCATCGGTGAGCGGATTTTGGGTATTGGAAGAATGTAGAAGGGGGGGGGGGGTTGAAAGTTTGCACATAACGGTTAACATACTATGTGCCCTTAAACGAGCGTGGGTGGATTGATTGACAGGTTTGTGACGTTTGAGTGCATAAACGGGAAGGTGAAGGTCGAAAAATCAAAAGAAAAACACAGGGTCATGAGGTTTGGTTTGGTTTTATTTTTTTTAACAGACATGGTCATTTAGGACATGTCAGGTTTTGGAGGTGGAGTAAAGCCGGAATTCCCGGTGAAAAACCACCGACCTACGGGTAGTACCTGGCGACTTCTCCACGTGGGATTCGAACTCGCAACCCAGAAGTGGAGGGATAGTGGTAAAATGTCGGAACACCTTAACCACTGGGCCAACACGGCCCTCAGGGACATGATAATTCAAACATATAAAAAACAACAACAACACAGGGTTTTATGCGTTATTTCGAGCGTTTAAGGCACTTTTCGAGAAAAGTGGTTGGCTCTGAAAAGAGCCGTTGTCAGGATTTAAGACTGTGTCTCAGCTACTGTTCGTCTTGGTCTTCTGATCCCGAATCAACGTCTACAATTTCGCCATACAACTCCTTTCTTAGTCCGGATATGTCTTCAGCCTTGTGGTGGGCATAGTCGTAGTACATGTTCCGGAGACCTTCGATAACCGACAGTCGAAGTCTGTAGTTGTAGCGGAAGGTTCGTAGTCCGTCTCTCTTGGCGCCGAGGTAACGGGCCTGTACCTCATCAAGCTTGTAATTCAGTTGCACAATCTGTTCACAGGCTCTGCGGAATCGACGCTCGCTCTCAAGCAGAGTGAACCGTTGGTCAAGTCTGGGGTTTCGTGCTGCGGTCTTCATACTTTTCTCAATTAGTCTTTATTGCATGGAGTGTGAATTGAATGATACCAATACAGTGTCCGTCGACCTTATATACATGCACTCGGGTGTCATCGCATGCGATGAAAAACTCGTGTGTACTCGGATATACACATTATGACGCGTGTCACATCATTTCGTATATTGAGAGAAAGGCGACCGTTCCTTGTATAAACAACCGGTAAGTTACCGTTATCATCACACGTCGGATTAGCCGTGGTCACGGGTCCGTGCACACAGCATTGTACATGTGTATATTTGACGAAGGTGAGTGTTCGGGGGTTGGGGTTGGGGGGATAAAACTTGGGAGAGCGTTCAAAACTGATGCAGTAGTACAGCAGTACTTAGTCCTGATCAACGGTTGTCGAGTTGACTTGTTGATTGTGACGCCCGTGGTAACACAACTGATGACGTCATAGAACAGTTAAGACAATTAACGTAGCCAAATACATTGTGTCTTACGGCGATGTTTGGTGTGTTGGTATATACTTGTTGAGACGAATTACACATGCACACGGGATGTGGGGAGAATTTACATCAGTTAGCCGTTTCAATACACGTGTGTAAAACCAATATTACGTGTATATTTACTTGCACGGCCATGCATGCGTAAACCATATAAACCAATATTACGTGTATATTTACATGCACGGCCATGCATGCGTAAACTACATAAATCTTATGAGCGCCAGACAAAGGTTTAAGTTGAGCGCCGTGCAATGCGCCATGTTATTGTGGTTCAAACAGTACATGAGTAACATGTAATTTGATCAAATGCAACGTTTTGCATGCTTATGATGGGTAGAAATTTCGGACATTGTTGTGTGAATGACAGGAAAATGAAACGCGTAACGTAACAGTCGAAGGGACATAACTCTTGTCGCCTTAAAACAGTTGTACATTGTTTCATCGGTGAGCGGATTTTGGGTATTGGAAGAATGTAGAAGGTGGGGGGGGGGGTTGAAAGTTTGCACATAACGGTTAACATACTATGTGCCCTTAAACGAGCGTGGGTGGATTGATTGACAGGTTTGTGACGTTTGAGTGCATAAACGGGAAGGTGAAGGTCGAAAAATCAAAAGAAAAACACAGGGTCATGAGGTTTGGTTTGGTTTTATTTTTTTTAACAGACATGGTCATTTAGGACATGTCAGGTTTTGGAGGTGGAGTAAAGCCGGAATTCCCGGTGAAAAACCACCGACCTACGGGTAGTACCTGGCGACTTCTCCACGTGGGATTCGAACTCGCAACCCAGAAGTGGAGGGATAGTGGTAAAATGTCGGAACACCTTAACCACTGGGCCAACACGGCCCTCAGGGACATGATAATTCAAACATATAAAAAACAACAACAACACAGGGTTTTATGCGTTATTTCGAGCGTTTAAGGCACTTTTCGAGAAAAGTGGTTGGCTCTGAAAAGAGCCGTTGTCAGGATTTAAGACTGTGTCTCAGCTACTGTTCGTCTTGGTCTTCTGATCCCGAATCAACGTCTACAATTTCGCCATACAACTCCTTTCTTAGTCCGGATATGTCTTCAGCCTTGTGGTGGGCATAGTCGTAGTACATGTTCCGGAGACCTTCGATAACCGACAGTCGAAGTCTGTAGTTGTAGCGGAAGGTTCGTAGTCCGTCTCTCTTGGCGCCGAGGTAACGGGCCTGTACCTCATCAAGCTTGTAATTCAGTTGCACAATCTGTTCACAGGCTCTGCGGAATCGACGCTCGCTCTCAAGCAGAGTGAACCGTTGGTCAAGTCTGGGGTTTCGTGCTGCGGTCTTCATACTTTTCTCAATTAGTCTTTATTGCATGGAGTGTGAATTGAATGATACCAATACAGTGTCCGTCGACCTTATATACATGCACTCGGGTGTCATCGCATGCGATGAAAAACTCGTGTGTACTCGGATATACACATTATGACGCGTGTCACATCATTTCGTATATTGAGAGAAAGGCGACCGTTCCTTGTATAAACAACCGGTAAGTTACCGTTATCATCACACGTCGGATTAGCCGTGGTCACGGGTCCGTGCACACAGCATTGTACATGTGTATATTTGACGAAGGTGAGTGTTCGGGGGTTGGGGTTGGGGGGATAAAACTTGGGAGAGCGTTCAAAACTGATGCAGTAGTACAGCAGTACTTAGTCCTGATCAACGGTTGTCGAGTTGACTTGTTGATTGTGACGCCCGTGGTAACACAACTGATGACGTCATAGAACAGTTAAGACAATTAACGTAGCCAAATACATTGTGTCTTACGGCGATGTTTTGTGTGTTGGTATATACTTGTTGAGACGAATTACACATGCACACGGGATGTGGGGAGAATTTACATCAGTTAGCCGTTTCAATACACGTGTGTAAAACCAATATTACGTGTATATTTACTTGCACGGCCATGCATGCGTAAACCATATAAACCAATATTACGTGTATATTTACATGCACGGCCATGCATGCGTAAACTACATAAATCTTATGGGCGCCAGCTGACAAAGGTTTAAGTTGAGCGCCGTGCAATGCGCCATGTTATTGTGGTTCAAACAGTACATGAGTAACATGTAATTTGATCAAATGCAACGTTTTGCATGCTTATGATGAGTAGAAATTTCGGACATTGTTGTGTGAATGACAGGAAAATGAAACGCGTAACGTAACAGTCGAAGGGACATAACTCTTGTCGCCTTAAAACAGTTGTACATTGTTTCATCGGTGAGCGGATTTTGGGTATTGGAAGAATGTAGAAGGGGGGGGGGGGGTGAAAGTTTGCACATAACGGTTAACATACTATGTGCCCTTAAACGAGCGTGGGTGGATTGATTGACAGGTTTGTGACGTTTGAGTGCATAAACGGGAAGGTGAAGGTCGAAAAATCAAAAGAAAAACACAGGGACATGAGGTTTGGTTTGGTTTTTTTTTTTTTAACAGACATGGTCATTTAGGACATGTCAGGTTTTGGAGGTGGAGTAAAGCCGGAATTCCCGTTGAAAAACCACCGACCTACGGGTAGTACCTGGCGACTTCTCCACGTGGGATTCGAACTCGCAACCCAGAAGTGGAGGGATAGTGGTAAAATGTCGGAACACCTTAACCACTGGGCCAACACGGCCCTCAGGGACATGATAATTCAAACATATAAAAAACAACAACAACACAGGGTTTTATGCGTTATTTCGAGCGTTTAAGGCACTTTTCGAGAAAAGTGGTTGGCTCTGAAAAGAGCCGTTGTCAGGATTTAAGACTGTGTCTCAGCTACTGTTCGTCTTGGTCTTCTGATCCCGAATCAACGTCTACAATTTCGCCATACAACTCCTTTCTTAGTCCGGATATGTCTTCAGCCTTGTGGTGGGCATAGTCGTAGTACATGTTCCGGAGACCTTCGATAACCGACAGTCGAAGTCTGTAGTTGTAGCGGAAGGTTCGTAGTCCGTCTCTCTTGGCGCCGAGGTAACGGGCCTGTACCTCATCAAGCTTGTAATTCAGTTGCACAATCTGTTCACAGGCTCTGCGGAATCGACGCTCGCTCTCAAGCAGAGTGAACCGTTGGTCAAGTCTGGGGTTTCGTGCTGCGGTCTTCATACTTTTCTCAATTAGTCTTTATTGCATGGAGTGTGAATTGAATGATACCAATACAGTGTCCGTCGACCTTATATACATGCACTCGGGTGTCATCGCATGCGATGAGAAACTCGTGTGTACTCAGATATACACATTATGACGCGTGTCACATCATTTCGTATATTGAGAGAAAGGCGACCGTTCCTTGTATAAACAACCGGTAAGTTACCGTTATCATCACACGTCGGATTAGCCGTGGTCACGGGTCCGTGCACACAGCATTGTACATGTGTATATTTGACGAAGGTGAGTGTTCGGGGGTTGGGGTTGGGGGGGATAAAACTTGGGAGAGCGTTCAAAACTGATGCAGTAGTACAGCAGTACTTAGTCCTGATCAACGGTTGTCGAGTTGACTTGTTGATTGTGACGCCCGTGGTAACACAACTGATGACGTCATAGAACAGTTAAGACAATTAACGTAGCCAAATACATTGTGTCTTACGGCGATGTTTTGTGTGTTGGTATATACTTGTTGAGACGAATTACACATGCACACGGGATGTGGGGAGAATTTACATCAGTTAGCCGTTTCAATACACGTGTGTAAAACCAATATTACGTGTATATTTACTTGCACGGCCATGCATGCGTAAACCATATAAACCAATATTACGTGTATATTTACATGCACGGCCATGCATGCGTAAACTACATAAATCTTATGGGCGCCAGCTGACAAAGGTTTAAGTTGAGCGCCGTGCAATGCGCCATGTTATTGTGGTTCAAACAGTACATGAGTAACATGTAATTTGATCAAATGCAACGTTTTGCATGCTTATGATGAGTAGAAATTTCGGACATTGTTGTGTGAATGACAGGAAAATGAAACGCGTAACGTAACAGTCGAAGGGACATAACTCTTGTCGCCTTAAAACAGTTGTACATTGTTTCATCGGTGAGCGGATTTTGGGTATTGGAAGAATGTAGAAGGGGGGGGGGGGTGAAAGTTTGCACATAACGGTTAACATACTATGTGCCCTTAAACGAGCGTGGGTGGATTGATTGACAGGTTTGTGACGTTTGAGTGCATAAACGGGAAGGTGAAGGTCGAAAAATCAAAAGAAAAACACAGGGACATGAGGTTTGGTTTGGTTTTATTTTTTTTAACAGACATGGTCATTTAGGACATGTCAGGTTTTGGAGGTGGAGTAAAGCCGGAATTCCCGGTGAAAAACCACCGACCTACGGGTAGTACCTGGCGACTTCTCCACGTGGGATTCGAACTCGCAACCCAGAAGTGGAGGGATAGTGGTAAAATGTCGGAACACCTTAACCACTGGGCCAACACGGCCCTCAGGGACATGATAATTCAAACATATAAAAAACAACAACAACACAGGGTTTTATGCGTTATTTCGAGCGTTTAAGGCACTTTTCGAGAAAAGTGGTTGGCTCTGAAAAGAGCCGTTGTCAGGATTTAAGACTGTGTCTCAGCTACTGTTCGTCTTGTTCTTCTGATCCCGAATCAACGTCTACAATTTCGCCATACAACTCCTTTCTTAGTCCGGATATGTCTTCAGCCTTGTGGTGGGCATAGTCGTAGTACATGTTCCGGAGACCTTCGATAACCGACAGTCGAAGTCTGTAGTTGTAGCGGAAGGTTCGTAGTCCGTCTCTCTTGGCGCCGAGGTAACGGGCCTGTACCTCATCAAGCTTGTAATTCAGTTGCACAATCTGTTCACAGGCTCTGCGGAATCGACGCTCGCTCTCAAGCAGAGTGAACCGTTGGTCAAGTCTTGGGTTTCGTGTTGCGGTCTTCATACTTTTCTCAATTAGTCTTTATTGCATGGAGTGTGAATTGAATGATACCAATACAGTGTCCGTCGACCTTATATACATGCACTCGGGTGTCATCGCATGCGATGAGAAACTCGTGTGTACTCGGATATACACATTATGACGCGTGTCACATCATTTCGTATATTGAGAGAAAGGCGACCGTTCCTTGTATAAACAACCGGTAAGTTACCGTTATCATCACACGTCGGATTAGCCGTGGTCACGGGTCCGTGCACACAGCATTGTACATGTGTATATTTGACGAAGGTGAGTGTTCGGGGGTTGGGGTTGGGGGGATAAAACTTGGGAGAGCGTTCAAAACTGATGCAGTAGTACAGCAGTACTTAGTCCTGATCAACGGTTGTCGAGTTGACTTGTTGATTGTGACGCCCGTGGTAACACAACTGATGACGTCATAGAACAGTTAAGACAATTAACGTAGCCAAATACATTGTGTCTTACGGCGATGTTTGGTGTGTTGGTATATACTTGTTGAGACGAATTACACATGCACACGGGATGTGGGGAGAATTTACATCAGTTAGCCGTTTCAATACACGTGTGTAAAACCAATATTACGTGTATATTTACTTGCACGGCCATGCATGCGTAAACCATATAAACCAATATTACGTGTATATTTACATGCACGGCCATGCATGCGTAAACTACATAAATCTTATGGGCGCCAGACAAAGGTTTAAGTTGAGCGCCGTGCAATGCGCCATGTTATTGTGGTTCAAACAGTACATGAGTAACATGTAATTTGATCAAATGCAACGTTTTGCATGCTTATGATGGGTAGAAATTTCGGACATTGTTGTGTGAATGACAGGAAAATGAAACGCGTAACGTAACAGTCGAAGGGACATAACTCTTGTCGCCTTAAAACAGTTGTACATTGTTTCATCGGTGAGCGGATTTTGGGTATTGGAAGAATGTAGAAGGGGGGGGGGGTGAAAGTTTGCACATAACAGTTAACATACTATGTGCCCTTAAACGAGCGTGGGTGGATTGATTGACAGGTTTGTGACGTTTGAGTGCATAAACGGGAAGGTGAAGGTCGAAAAATCAAAAGAAAAACACAGGGACATGAGGTTTGGTTTGGTTTTATTTTTTTTAACAGACATGGTCATTTAGGACATGTCAGGTTTTGGAGGTGGAGTAAAGCCGGAATTCCCGGTGAAAAACCACCGACCTACCGGTAGTACCTGGCGACTTCTCCACGTGGGATTCGAACTCGCAACCCAGAAGTGGAGGGATAGTGGTAAAATGTCGGAACACCTTAACCACTGGGCCAACACGGCCCTCAGGGACATGATAATTCAAACATATAAAAAACAACAACAACACAGGGTTTTATGCGTTATTTCGAGCGTTTAAGGCACTTTTCGAGAAAAGTGGTTGGCTCTGAAAAGAGCCGTTGTCAGGATTTAAGACTGTGTCTCAGCTACTGTTCGTCTTGGTCTTCTGATCCCGAATCAACGTCTACAATTTCGCCATACAACTCCTTTCTTAGTCCGGATATGTCTTCAGCCTTGTGGTGGGCATAGTCGTAGTACATGTTCCGGAGACCTTCGATAACCGACAGTCGAAGTCTGTAGTTGTAGCGGAAGGTTCGTAGTCCGTCTCTCTTGGCGCCGAGGTAACGGGCCTGTACCTCATCAAGCTTGTAATTCAGTTGCACAATCTGTTCACAGGCTCTGCGGAATCGACGCTCGCTCTCAAGCAGAGTGAACTGTTGGTCAAGTCTGGGGTTTCGTGCTGCGGTCTTCATACTTTTCTCAATTAGTCTTTATTGCATGGAGTGTGAATTGAATGATACCAATACAGTGTCCGTCGACCTTATATACATGCACTCGGGTGTCATCGCATGCGATGAGAAACTCGTGTGTACTCGGATATACACATTATGACGCGTGTCACATCATTTCGTATATCGAGAGAAAGGCGACCGTTCCTTGTATAAACAACCGGTAAGTTACCGTTATCATCATAGCCGTGGTCACGGGTCCGTGCACACAGCATTGTACATGTGTATATTTGACGAAGGTGAGTGTTCGGGGGTTGGGGTTGGGGGGATAAAACTTGGGAGAGCGTTCAAAACTGATGCAGTAGTACAGCAGTACTTAGTCCTGATCAACGGTTGTCGAGTTGACTTGTTGATTGTGACGCCCGTGGTAACACAACTGATGACGTCATAGAACAGTTAAGACAATTAACGTAGCCAAATACATTGTGTCTTTTGGCGATGTTTGGTGTGTTGGTATATACTTGTTGAGACGAATTACACATGCACACGGGATGTGGGGAGAATTTACATCAGTTAGCCGTTTCAATACACGTGTGTAAAACCAATATTACGTGTATATTTACTTGCACGGCCATGCATGCGTAAACCATATAAACCAATATTACGTGTATATTTACATGCACGGCCATGCATGCGTAAACTACATAAATCTTATGGGCGCCAGCTGACAAAGGTTTAAGTTGAGCGCCGTGCAATGCGCCATGTTATTGTGGTTCAAACAGTACATGAGTAACATGTAATTTGATCAAATGCAACGTTTTGCATGCTTATGATGAGTAGAAATTTCGGACATTGTTGTGTGAATGACAGGAAAATGAAACGCGTAACGTAACAGTCGAAGGGACATAACTCTTGTCGCCTTAAAACAGTTGTACATTGTTTCATCGGTGAGCGGATTTTGGGTATTGGAAGAATGTAGAAGGGGGGGGGGGGTGAAAGTTTGCACATAACGGTTAACATACTATGTGCCCTTAAACGAGCGTGGGTGGATTGATTGACAGGTTTGTGACGTTTGAGTGCATAAACGGGAAGGTGAAGGTCGAAAAATCAAAAGAAAAACACAGGGACATGAGGTTTGGTTTGGTTTTATTTTTTTTAACAGACATGGTCATTTAGGACATGTCAGGTTTTGGAGGTGGAGTAAAGCCGGAATTCCCGGTGAAAAACCACCGACCTACGGGTAGTACCTGGCGACTTCTCCACGTGGGATTCGAACTCGCAACCCAGAAGTGGAGGGATAGTGGTAAAATGTCGGAACACCTTAACCACTGGGCCAACACGGCCCTCAGGGACATGATAATTCAAACATATAAAAAACAACAACAACACAGGGTTTTATGCGTTATTTCGAGCGTTTAAGGCACTTTTCGAGAAAAGTGGTTGGCTCTGAAAAGAGCCGTTGTCAGGATTTAAGACTGTGTCTCAGCTACTGTTCGTCTTGGTCTTCTGATCCCGAATCAACGTCTACAATTTCGCCATACAACTCCTTTCTTAGTCCGGATATGTCTTCAGCCTTGTGGTGGGCATAGTCGTAGTACATGTTCCGGAGACCTTCGATAACCGACAGTCTAAGTCTGTAGTTGTAGCGGAAGGTTCGTAGTCCGTCTCTCTTGGCGCCGAGGTAACGGGCCTGTACCTCATCAAGCTTGTAATTCAGTTGCACAATCTGTTCACAGGCTCTGCGGAATCGACGCTCGCTCTCAAGCAGAGTGAACCGTTGGTCAAGTCTGGGGTTTCGTGCTGCGGTCTTCATACTTTTCTCAATTAGTCTTTATTGCATGGAGTGTGAATTGAATGATACCAATACAGTGTCCGTCGACCTTATATACATGCACTCGGGTGTCATCGCATGCGATGAGAAACTCGTGTGTACTCGGATATACACATTATGACGCGTGTCACATCATTTCGTATATTGAGAGAAAGGCGACCGTTCCTTGTATAAACAACCGGTAAGTTACCGTTATCATCACACGTCGGATTAGCCGTGGTCACGGGTCCGTGCACACAGCATTGTACATGTGTATATTTGACGAAGGTGAGTGTTCGGGGGTTGGGGTTGGGGGGATAAAACTTGGGAGAGCGTTCAAAACTGATGCAGTAGTACAGCAGTACTTAGTCCTGATCAACGGTTGTCGAGTTGACTTGTTGATTGTGACGCCCGTGGTAACACAACTGATGACGTCATAGAACAGTTAAGACAATTAACGTAGCCAAATACATTGTGTCTTACGGCGATGTTTGGTGTGTTGGTATATACTTGTTGAGACGAATTACACATGCACACGGGATGTGGGGAGAATTTACATCAGTTAGCCGTTTCAATACACGTGTGTAAAACCAATATTACGTGTATATTTACTTGCACGGCCATGCATGCGTAAACCATATAAACCAATATTACGTGTATATTTACATGCACGGCCATGCATGCGTAAACTACATAAATCTTATGGGCGCCAGACAAAGGTTTAAGTTGAGCGCCGTGCAATGCGCCATGTTATTGTGGTTCAAACAGTACATGAGTAACATGTAATTTGATCAAATGCAACGTTTTGCATGCTTATGATGGGTAGAAATTTCGGACATTGTTGTGTGAATGACAGGAAAATGAAACGCGTAACGTAACAGTCGAAGGGACATAACTCTTGTCGCCTTAAAACAGTTGTACATTGTTTCATCGGTGAGCGGATTTTGGGTATTGGAAGAATGTAGAAGGGGGGGGGGGGTGAAAGTTTGCACATAACAGTTAACATACTATGTGCCCTTAAACGAGCGTGGGTGGATTGATTGACAGGTTTGTGACGTTTGAGTGCATAAACGGGAAGGTGAAGGTCGAAAAATCAAAAGAAAAACACAGGGACATGAGGTTTGGTTTGGTTTTATTTTTTTTAACAGACATGGTCATTTAGGACATGTCAGGTTTTGGAGGTGGAGTAAAGCCGGAATTCCCGGTGAAAAACCACCGACCTACGGGTAGTACCTGGCGACTTCTCCACGTGGGATTCGAACTCGCAACCCAGAAGTGGAGGGATAGTGGTAAAATGTCGGAACACCTTAACCACTGGGCCAACACGGCCCTCAGGGACATGATAATTCAAACATATAAAAAACAACAACAACACAGGGTTTTATGCGTTATTTCGAGCGTTTAAGGCACTTTTCGAGAAAAGTGGTTGGCTCTGAAAAGAGCCGTTGTCAGGATTTAAGACTGTGTCTCAGCTACTGTTCGTCTTGGTCTTCTGATCCCGAATCAACGTCTACAATTTCGCCATACAACTCCTTTCTTAGTCCGGATATGTCTTCAGCCTTGTGGTGGGCATAGTCGTAGTACATGTTCCGGAGACCTTCGATAACCGACAGTCGAAGTCTGTAGTTGTAGCGGAAGGTTCGTAGTCCGTCTCTCTTGGCGCCGAGGTAACGGGCCTGTACCTCATCAAGCTTGTAATTCAGTTGCACAATCTGTTCACAGGCTCTGCGGAATCGACGCTCGCTCTCAAGCAGAGTGAACCGTTGGTCAAGTCTGGGGTTTCGTGCTGCGGTCTTCATACTTTTCTCAATTAGTCTTTATTGCATGGAGTGTGAATTGAATGATACCAATACAGTGTCCGTCGACCTTATATACATGCACTCGGGTGTCATCGCATGCGATGAGAAACTCGTGTGTACTCGGATATACACATTATGACGCGTGTCACATCATTTCGTATATTGAGAGAAAGGCGACCGTTCCTTGTATAAACAACCGGTAAGTTACCGTTATCATCACACGTCGGATTAGCCGTGGTCACGGGTCCGTGCACACAGCATTGTACATGTGTATATTTGACGAAGGTGAGTGTTCGGGGGTTGGGGTTGGGGGGATAAAACTTGGGAGAGCGTTCAAAACTGATGCAGTAGTACAGCAGTACTTAGTCCTGATCAACGGTTGTCGAGTTGACTTGTTGATTGTGACGCCCGTGGTAACACAACTGATGACGTCATAGAACAGTTAAGACAATTAACGTAGCCAAATACATTGTGTCTTACGGCGATGTTTGGTGTGTTGGTATATACTTGTTGAGACGAATTACACATGCACACGGGATGTGGGGAGAATTTACATCAGTTAGCCGTTTCAATACACGTGTGTAAAACCAATATTACGTGTATATTTACTTGCACGGCCATGCATGCGTAAACCATATAAACCAATATTACGTGTATATTTACATGCACGGCCATGCATGCGTAAACTACATAAATCTTATGGGCGCCAGACAAAGGTTTAAGTTGAGCGCCGTGCAATGCGCCATGTTATTGTGGTTCAAACAGTACATGAGTAACATGTAATTTGATCAAATGCAACGTTTTGCATGCTTATGATGGGTAGAAATTTCGGACATTGTTGTGTGAATGACAGGAAAATGAAACGCGTAACGTAACAGTCGAAGGGACATAACTCTTGTCGCCTTAAAACAGTTGTACATTGTTTCATCGGTGAGCGGATTTTGGGTATTGGAAGAATGTAGAAGGGGGGGGGGGGGTGAAAGTTTGCACATAACAGTTAACATACTATGTGCCCTTAAACGAGCGTGGGTGGATTGATTGACAGGTTTGTGACGTTTGAGTGCATAAACGGGAAGGTGAAGGTCGAAAAATCAAAAGAAAAACACAGGGACATGAGGTTTGGTTTGGTTTTATTTTTTTTAACAGACATGGTCATTTAGGACATGTCAGGTTTTGGAGGTGGAGTAAAGCCGGAATTCCCGGTGAAAAACCACCGACCTACGGGTAGTACCTGGCGACTTCTCCACGTGGGATTCGAACTCGCAACCCAGAAGTGGAGGGATAGTGGTAAAATGTCGGAACACCTTAACCACTGGGCCAACACGGCCCTCAGGGACATGATAATTCAAACATATAAAAAACAACAACAACACAGGGTTTTATGCGTTATTTCGAGCGTTTAAGGCACTTTTCGAGAAAAGTGGTTGGCTCTGAAAAGAGCCGTTGTCAGGATTTAAGACTGTGTCTCAGCTACTGTTCGTCTTGGTCTTCTGATCCCGAATCAACGTCTACAATTTCGCCATACAACTCCTTTCTTAGTCCGGATATGTCTTCAGCCTTGTGGTGGGCATAGTCGTAGTACATGTTCCGGAGACCTTCGATAACCGACAGTCTAAGTCTGTAGTTGTAGCGGAAGGTTCGTAGTCCGTCTCTCTTGGCGCCGAGGTAACGGGCCTGTACCTCATCAAGCTTGTAATTCAGTTGCACAATCTGTTCACAGGCTCTGCGGAATCGACGCTCGCTCTCAAGCAGAGTGAACCGTTGGTCAAGTCTGGGGTTTCGTGCTGCGGTCTTCATACTTTTCTCAATTAGTCTTTATTGCATGGAGTGTGAATTGAATGATACCAATACAGTGTCCGTCGACCTTATATACATGCACTCGGGTGTCATCGCATGCGATGAGAAACTCGTGTGTACTCGGATATACACATTATGACGCGTGTCACATCATTTCGTATATTGAGAGAAAGGCGACCGTTCCTTGTATAAACAACCGGTAAGTTACCGTTATCATCACACGTCGGATTAGCCGTGGTCACGGGTCCGTGCACACAGCATTGTACATGTGTATATTTGACGAAGGTGAGTGTTCGGGGGTTGGGGTTGGGGGGATAAAACTTGGGAGAGCGTTCAAAACTGATGCAGTAGTACAGCAGTACTTAGTCCTGATCAACGGTTGTCGAGTTGACTTGTTGATTGTGACGCCCGTGGTAACACAACTGATGACGTCATAGAACAGTTAAGACAATTAACGTAGCCAAATACATTGTGTCTTACGGCGATGTTTGGTGTGTTGGTATATACTTGTTGAGACGAATTACACATGCACACGGGATGTGGGGAGAATTTACATCAGTTAGCCGTTTCAATACACGTGTGTAAAACCAATATTACGTGTATATTTACTTGCACGGCCATGCATGCGTAAACCATATAAACCAATATTACGTGTATATTTACATGCACGGCCATGCATGCGTAAACTACATAAATCTTATGGGCGCCAGACAAAGGTTTAAGTTGAGCGCCGTGCAATGCGCCATGTTATTGTGGTTCAAACAGTACATGAGTAACATGTAATTTGATCAAATGCAACGTTTTGCATGCTTATGATGGGTAGAAATTTCGGACATTGTTGTGTGAATGACAGGAAAATGAAACGCGTAACGTAACAGTCGAAGGGACATAACTCTTGTCGCCTTAAAACAGTTGTACATTGTTTCATCGGTGAGCGGATTTTGGGTATTGGAAGAATGTAGAAGGGGGGGGGGGGTGAAAGTTTGCACATAACAGTTAACATACTATGTGCCCTTAAACGAGCGTGGGTGGATTGATTGACAGGTTTGTGACGTTTGAGTGCATAAACGGGAAGGTGAAGGTCGAAAAATCAAAAGAAAAACACAGGGACATGAGGTTTGGTTTGGTTTTATTTTTTTTAACAGACATGGTCATTTAGGACATGTCAGGTTTTGGAGGTGGAGTAAAGCCGGAATTCCCGGTGAAAAACCACCGACCTACGGGTAGTACCTGGCGACTTCTCCACGTGGGATTCGAACTCGCAACCCAGAAGTGGAGGGATAGTGGTAAAATGTCGGAACACCTTAACCACTGGGCCAACACGGCCCTCAGGGACATGATAATTCAAACATATAAAAAACAACAACAACACAGGGTTTTATGCGTTATTTCGAGCGTTTAAGGCACTTTTCGAGAAAAGTGGTTGGCTCTGAAAAGAGCCGTTGTCAGGATTTAAGACTGTGTCTCAGCTACTGTTCGTCTTGGTCTTCTGATCCCGAATCAACGTCTACAATTTCGCCATACAACTCCTTTCTTAGTCCGGATATGTCTTCAGCCTTGTGGTGGGCATAGTCGTAGTACATGTTCCGGAGACCTTCGATAACCGACAGTCTAAGTCTGTAGTTGTAGCGGAAGGTTCGTAGTCCGTCTCTCTTGGCGCCGAGGTAACGGGCCTGTACCTCATCAAGCTTGTAATTCAGTTGCACAATCTGTTCACAGGCTCTGCGGAATCGACGCTCGCTCTCAAGCAGAGTGAACCGTTGGTCAAGTCTGGGGTTTCGTGCTGCGGTCTTCATACTTTTCTCAATTAGTCTTTATTGCATGGAGTGTGAATTGAATGATACCAATACAGTGTCCGTCGACCTTATATACATGCACTCGGGTGTCATCGCATGCGATGAGAAACTCGTGTGTACTCGGATATACACATTATGACGCGTGTCACATCATTTCGTATATTGAGAGAAAGGCGACCGTTCCTTGTATAAACAACCGGTAAGTTACCGTTATCATCACACGTCGGATTAGCCGTGGTCACGGGTCCGTGCACACAGCATTGTACATGTGTATATTTGACGAAGGTGAGTGTTCGGGGGTTGGGGTTGGGGGGATAAAACTTGGGAGAGCGTTCAAAACTGATGCAGTAGTACAGCAGTACTTAGTCCTGATCAACGGTTGTCGAGTTGACTTGTTGATTGTGACGCCCGTGGTAACACAACTGATGACGTCATAGAACAGTTAAGACAATTAACGTAGCCAAATACATTGTGTCTTACGGCGATGTTTTGTGTGTTGGTATATACTTGTTGAGACGAATTACACATGCACACGGGATGTGGGGAGAATTTACATCAGTTAGCCGTTTCAATACACGTGTGTAAAACCAATATTACGTGTATATTTACTTGCACGGCCATGCATGCGTAAACCATATAAACCAATATTACGTGTATATTTACATGCACGGCCATGCATGCGTAAACTACATAAATCTTATGGGCGCCAGACAAAGGTTTAAGTTGAGCGCCGTGCAATGCGCCATGTTATTGTGGTTCAAACAGTACATGAGTAACATGTAATTTGATCAAATGCAACGTTTTGCATGCTTATGATGGGTAGAAATTTCGGACATTGTTGTGTGAATGACAGGAAAATGAAACGCGTAACGTAACAGTCGAAGGGACATAACTCTTGTCGCCTTAAAACAGTTGTACATTGTTTCATCGGTGAGCGGATTTTGGGTATTGGAAGAATGTAGAAGGGGGGGGGGGTGAAAGTTTGCACATAACAGTTAACATACTATGTGCCCTTAAACGAGCGTGGGTGGATTGATTGACAGGTTTGTGACGTTTGAGTGCATAAACGGGAAGGTGAAGGTCGAAAAATCAAAAGAAAAACACAGGGACATGAGGTTTGGTTTGGTTTTATTTTTTTTAACAGACATGGTCATTTAGGACATGTCAGGTTTTGGAGGTGGAGTAAAGCCGGAATTCCCGGTGAAAAACCACCGACCTACGGGTAGTACCTGGCGACTTCTCCACGTGGGATTCGAACTCGCAACCCAGAAGTGGAGGGATAGTGGTAAAATGTCGGAACACCTTAACCACTGGGCCAACACGGCCCTCAGGGACATGATAATTCAAACATATAAAAAACAACAACAACACAGGGTTTTATGCGTTATTTCGAGCGTTTAAGGCACTTTTCGAGAAAAGTGGTTGGCTCTGAAAAGAGCCGTTGTCAGGATTTAAGACTGTGTCTCAGCTACTGTTCGTCTTGGTCTTCTGATCCCGAATCAACGTCTACAATTTCGCCATACAACTCCTTTCTTAGTCCGGATATGTCTTCAGCCTTGTGGTGGGCATAGTCGTAGTACATGTTCCGGAGACCTTCGATAACCGACAGTCGAAGTCTGTAGTTGTAGCGGAAGGTTCGTAGTCCGTCTCTCTTGGCGCCGAGGTAACGGGCCTGTACCTCATCAAGCTTGTAATTCAGTTGCACAATCTGTTCACAGGCTCTGCGGAATCGACGCTCGCTCTCAAGCAGAGTGAACCGTTGGTCAAGTCTGGGGTTTCGTGCTGCGGTCTTCATACTTTTCTCAATTAGTCTTTATTGCATGGAGTGTGAATTGAATGATACCAATACAGTGTCCGTCGACCTTATATACATGCACTCGGGTGTCATCGCATGCGATGAGAAACTCGTGTGTACTCGGATATACACATTATGACGCGTGTCACATCATTTCGTATATTGAGAGAAAGGCGACCGTTCCTTGTATAAACAACCGGTAAGTTACCGTTATCATCACACGTCGGATTAGCCGTGGTCACGGGTCCGTGCACACAGCATTGTACATGTGTATATTTGACGAAGGTGAGTGTTCGGGGGTTGGGGTTGGGGGGATAAAACTTGGGAGAGCGTTCAAAACTGATGCAGTAGTACAGCAGTACTTAGTCCTGATCAACGGTTGTCGAGTTGACTTGTTGATTGTGACGCCCGTGGTAACACAACTGATGACGTCATAGAACAGTTAAGACAATTAACGTAGCCAAATACATTGTGTCTTACGGCGATGTTTGGTGTGTTGGTATATACTTGTTGAGACGAATTACACATGCACACGGGATGTGGGGAGAATTTACATCAGTTAGCCGTTTCAATACACGTGTGTAAAACCAATATTACGTGTATATTTACTTGCACGGCCATGCATGCGTAAACCATATAAACCAATATTACGTGTATATTTACATGCACGGCCATGCATGCGTAAACTACATAAATCTTATGGGCGCCAGACAAAGGTTTAAGTTGAGCGCCGTGCAATGCGCCATGTTATTGTGGTTCAAACAGTACATGAGTAACATGTAATTTGATCAAATGCAACGTTTTGCATGCTTATGATGGGTAGAAATTTCGGACATTGTTGTGTGAATGACAGGAAAATGAAACGCGTAACGTAACAGTCGAAGGGACATAACTCTTGTCGCCTTAAAACAGTTGTACATTGTTTCATCGGTGAGCGGATTTTGGGTATTGGAAGAATGTAGAAGGGGGGGGGGGGTTTGAAAGTTTGCACATAACGGTTAACATACTATGTGTCCTTAAACGAGCGTGGGTGGATTGATTGACAGGTTTGTGACGTTTGAGTGCATAAACGGGAAGGTGAAGGTCGAAAAATCAAAAGAAAAACACAGGGACATGAGGTTTGGTTTGGTTTTATTTTTTTTTAACAGACATGGTCATTTAGGACATGTCAGGTTTTGGAGGTGGAGTAAAGCCGGAATTCCCGGTGAAAAACCACCGACCTACGGGTAGTACCTGGCGACTTCTCCACGTGGGATTCGAACTCGCAACCCAGAAGTGGAGGGATAGTGGTAAAATGTCGGAACACCTTAACCACTGGGCCAACACGGCCCTCAGGGACATGATAATTCAAACATATAAAAAACAACAACAACACAGGGTTTTATGCGTTATTTCGAGCGTTTAAGGCACTTTTCGAGAAAAGTGGTTGGCTCTGAAAAGAGCCGTTGTCAGGATTTAAGACTGTGTCTCAGCTACTGTTCGTCTTGGTCTTCTGATCCCGAATCAACGTCTACAATTTCGCCATACAACTCCTTTCTTAGTCCGGATATGTCTTCAGCCTTGTGGTGGGCATAGTCGTAGTACATGTTCCGGAGACCTTCGATAACCGACAGTCGAAGTCTGTAGTTGTAGCGGAAGGTTCGTAGTCCGTCTCTCTTGGCGCCGAGGTAACGGGCCTGTACCTCATCAAGCTTGTAATTCAGTTGCACAATCTGTTCACAGGCTCTGCGGAATCGACGCTCGCTCTCAAGCAGAGTGAACCGTTGGTCAAGTCTTGGGTTTCGTGCTGCGGTCTTCATACTTTTCTCAATTAGTCTTTATTGCATGGAGTGTGAATTGAATGATACCAATACAGTGTCCGTCGACCTTATATACATGCACTCGGGTGTCATCGCATGCGATGAGAAACTCGTGTGTACTCGGATATACACATTATGACGCGTGTCACATCATTTCGTATATTGAGAGAAAGGCGACCGTTCCTTGTATAAACAACCGGTAAGTTACCGTTATCATCACACGTCGGATTAGCCGTGGTCACGGGTCCGTGCACACAGCATTGTACATGTGTATATTTGACGAAGGTGAGTGTTCGGGGGTTGGGGTTGGGGGGATAAAACTTGGGAGAGCGTTCAAAACTGATGCAGTAGTACAGCAGTACTTAGTCCTGATCAACGGTTGTCGAGTTGACTTGTTGATTGTGACGCCCGTGGTAACACAACTGATGACGTCATAGAACAGTTAAGACAATTAACGTAGCCAAATACATTGTGTCTTACGGCGATGTTTGGTGTGTTGGTATATACTTGTTGAGACGAATTACACATGCACACGGGATGTGGGGAGAATTTACATCAGTTAGCCGTTTCAATACACGTGTGTAAAACCAATATTACGTGTATATTTACTTGCACGGCCATGCATGCGTAAACCATATAAACCAATATTACGTGTATATTTACATGCACGGCCATGCATGCGTAAACTACATAAATCTTATGGGCGCCAGACAAAGGTTTAAGTTGAGCGCCGTGCAATGCGCCATGTTATTGTGGTTCAAACAGTACATGAGTAACATGTAATTTGATCAAATGCAACGTTTTGCATGCTTATGATGGGTAGAAATTTCGGACATTGTTGTGTGAATGACAGGAAAATGAAACGCGTAACGTAACAGTCGAAGGGACATAACTCTTGTCGCCTTAAAACAGTTGTACATTGTTTCATCGGTGAGCGGATTTTGGGTATTGGAAGAATGTAGAAGGGGGGGGGGGGTTTGAAAGTTTGCACATAACGGTTAACATACTATGTGTCCTTAAACGAGCGTGGGTGGATTGATTGACAGGTTTGTGACGTTTGAGTGCATAAACGGGAAGGTGAAGGTCGAAAAATCAAAAGAAAAACACAGGGACATGAGGTTTGGTTTGGTTTTATTTTTTTTTAACAGACATGGTCATTTAGGACATGTCAGGTTTTGGAGGTGGAGTAAAGCCGGAATTCCCGGTGAAAAACCACCGACCTACGGGTAGTACCTGGCGACTTCTCCACGTGGGATTCGAACTCGCAACCCAGAAGTGGAGGGATAGTGGTAAAATGTCGGAACACCTTAACCACTGGGCCAACACGGCCCTCAGGGACATGATAATTCAAACATATAAAAAACAACAACAACACAGGGTTTTATGCGTTATTTCGAGCGTTTAAGGCACTTTTCGAGAAAAGTGGTTGGCTCTGAAAAGAGCCGTTGTCAGGATTTAAGACTGTGTCTCAGCTACTGTTCGTCTTGGTCTTCTGATCCCGAATCAACGTCTACAATTTCGCCATACAACTCCTTTCTTAGTCCGGATATGTCTTCAGCCTTGTGGTGGGCATAGTCGTAGTACATGTTCCGGAGACCTTCGATAACCGACAGTCGAAGTCTGTAGTTGTAGCGGAAGGTTCGTAGTCCGTCTCTCTTGGCGCCGAGGTAACGGGCCTGTACCTCATCAAGCTTGTAATTCAGTTGCACAATCTGTTCACAGGCTCTGCGGAATCGACGCTCGCTCTCAAGCAGAGTGAACCGTTGGTCAAGTCTTGGGTTTCGTGCTGCGGTCTTCATACTTTTCTCAATTAGTCTTTATTGCATGGAGTGTGAATTGAATGATACCAATACAGTGTCCGTCGACCTTATATACATGCACTCGGGTGTCATCGCATGCGATGAGAAACTCGTGTGTACTCGGATATACACATTATGACGCGTGTCACATCATTTCGTATATTGAGAGAAAGGCGACCGTTCCTTGTATAAACAACCGGTAAGTTACCGTTATCATCACACGTCGGATTAGCCGTGGTCACGGGTCCGTGCACACAGCATTGTACATGTGTATATTTGACGAAGGTGAGTGTTCGGGGGTTGGGGTTGGGGGGATAAAACTTGGGAGAGCGTTCAAAACTGATGCAGTAGTACAGCAGTACTTAGTCCTGATCAACGGTTGTCGAGTTGACTTGTTGATTGTGACGCCCGTGGTAACACAACTGATGACGTCATAGAACAGTTAAGACAATTAACGTAGCCAAATACATTGTGTCTTACGGCGATGTTTGGTGTGTTGGTATATACTTGTTGAGACGAATTACACATGGACACGGGATGTGGGGAGAATTTACATCAGTTAGCCGTTTCAATACACGTGTGTAAAACCAATATTACGTGTATATTTACTTGCACGGCCATGCATGCGTAAACCATATAAACCAATATTACGTGTATATTTACATGCACGGCCATGCATGCGTAAACTACATAAATCTTATGGGCGCCAGCTGACAAAGGTTTAAGTTGAGCGCCGTGCAATGCGCCATGTTATTGTGGTTCAAACAGTACATGAGTAACATGTAATTTGATCAAATGCAACGTTTTGCATGCTTATGATGAGTAGAAATTTCGGACATTGTTGTGTGAATGACAGGAAAATGAAACGCGTAACGTAACAGTCGAAGGGACATAACTCTTGTCGCCTTAAAACAGTTGTACATTGTTTCATCGGTGAGCGGATTTTGGGTATTGGAAGAATGTAGAAGGGGGGGGGGTGAAAGTTTGCACATAACGGTTAACATACTATGTGTCCTTAAACGAGCGTGGGTGGATTGATTGACAGGTTTGTGACGTTTGAGTGCATAAACGGGAAGGTGAAGGTCGAAAAATCAAAAGAAAAACACAGGGACATGAGGTTTGGTTTGGTTTTATTTTTTTTAACAGACATGGTCATTTAGGACATGTCAGGTTTGGAGATGGAGTAAAGCCGGAATTCCCGGTGAAAAACCACCGACCTACGGGCAGTACCTGGCGACTTCCCCACGTGGGATTCGAACTCGCAACCCAGAAGTGGAGGGATAGTGGTAAAATGTCGGAACACCTTAACCACTGGGCCAACACGGCCCTCAGGGACATGATAATTCAAACATATAAAAAAAAAACAACAACAACACAGGGTTTTATGCGTTATTTCGAGCGTTTAAGGCACTTTTCGAGAAAAGTGGTTGGCTCTGAAAAGAGCCGTTGTCAGGATTTAAGACTGTGTCTCAGCTACTGTTCGTCTTGGTCTTCTGATCCCGAATCAACGTCTACAATTTCGCCATACAACTCCTTTCTTAGTCCGGATATGTCTTCAGCCTTGTGGTGGGCATAGTCGTAGTACATGTTCCGGAGACCTTCGATAACCGACAGTCGAAGTCTGTAGTTGTAGCGGAAGGTTCGTAGTCCGTCTCTCTTGGCGCCGAGGTAACGGGCCTGTACCTCATCAAGCTTGTAATTCAGTTGCACAATCTGTTCACAGGCTCTGCGGAATCGACGCTCGCTCTCAAGCAGAGTGAACCGTTGGTCAAGTCTGGGGTTTCGTGCTGCGGTCTTCATACTTTTCTCAATTAGTCTTTATTGCATGGAGTGTGAATTGAATGATACCAATACAGTGTCCGTCGACCTTATATACATGCACTCGGGTGTCATCGCATGCGATGAGAAACTCGTGTGTACTCGGATATACACATTATGACGCGTGTCACATCATTTCGTATATTGAGAGAAAGGCGACCGTTCCTTGTATAAACAACCGGTAAGTTACCGTTATCATCACACGTCGGATTAGCCGTGGTCACGGGTCCGTGCACACAGCATTGTACATGTGTATATTTGACGAAGGTGAGTGTTCGGGGGTTGGGGTTGGGGGGATAAAACTTGGGAGAGCGTTCAAAACTGATGCAGTAGTACAGCAGTACTTAGTCCTGATCAACGGTTGTCGAGTTGACTTGTTGATTGTGACGCCCGTGGTAACACAACTGATGACGTCATAGAACAGTTAAGACAATTAACGTAGCCAAATACATTGTGTCTTACGGCGATGTTTGGTGTGTTGGTATATACTTGTTGAGACGAATTACACATGCACACGGGATGTGGGGAGAATTTACATCAGTTAGCCGTTTCAATACACGTGTGTAAAACCAATATTACGTGTATATTTACTTGCACGGCCATGCATGCGTAAACCATATAAACCAATATTACGTGTATATTTACATGCACGGCCATGCATGCGTAAACTACATAAATCTTATGGGCGCCAGACAAAGGTTTAAGTTGAGCGCCGTGCAATGCGCCATGTTATTGTGGTTCAAACAGTACATGAGTAACATGTAATTTGATCAAATGCAACGTTTTGCATGCTTATGATGGGTAGAAATTTCGGACATTGTTGTGTGAATGACAGGAAAATGAAACGCGTAACGTAACAGTCGAAGGGACATAACTCTTGTCGCCTTAAAACAGTTGTACATTGTTTCATCGGTGAGCGGATTTTGGGTATTGGAAGAATGTAGAAGGGGGGGGGGGGTTTGAAAGTTTGCACATAACGGTTAACATACTATGTGTCCTTAAACGAGCGTGGGTGGATTGATTGACAGGTTTGTGACGTTTGAGTGCATAAACGGGAAGGTGAAGGTCGAAAAATCAAAAGAAAAACACAGGGACATGAGGTTTGGTTTGGTTTTATTTTTTTTTAACAGACATGGTCATTTAGGACATGTCAGGTTTTGGAGGTGGAGTAAAGCCGGAATTCCCGGTGAAAAACCACCGACCTACGGGTAGTACCTGGCGACTTCTCCACGTGGGATTCGAACTCGCAACCCAGAAGTGGAGGGATAGTGGTAAAATGTCGGAACACCTTAACCACTGGGCCAACACGGCCCTCAGGGACATGATAATTCAAACATATAAAAAACAACAACAACACAGGGTTTTATGCGTTATTTCGAGCGTTTAAGGCACTTTTCGAGAAAAGTGGTTGGCTCTGAAAAGAGCCGTTGTCAGGATTTAAGACTGTGTCTCAGCTACTGTTCGTCTTGGTCTTCTGATCCCGAATCAACGTCTACAATTTCGCCATACAACTCCTTTCTTAGTCCGGATATGTCTTCAGCCTTGTGGTGGGCATAGTCGTAGTACATGTTCCGGAGACCTTCGATAACCGACAGTCTAAGTCTGTAGTTGTAGCGGAAGGTTCGTAGTCCGTCTCTCTTGGCGCCGAGGTAACGGGCCTGTACCTCATCAAGCTTGTAATTCAGTTGCACAATCTGTTCACAGGCTCTGCGGAATCGACGCTCGCTCTCAAGCAGAGTGAACCGTTGGTCAAGTCTGGGGTTTCGTGCTGCGGTCTTCATACTTTTCTCAATTAGTCTTTATTGCATGGAGTGTGAATTGAATGATACCAATACAGTGTCCGTCGACCTTATATACATGCACTCGGGTGTCATCGCATGCGATGAGAAACTCGTGTGTACTCGGATATACACATTATGACGCGTGTCACATCATTTCGTATATTGAGAGAAAGGCGACCGTTCCTTGTATAAACAACCGGTAAGTTACCGTTATCATCACACGTCGGATTAGCCGTGGTCACGGGTCCGTGCACACAGCATTGTACATGTGTATATTTGACGAAGGTGAGTGTTCGGGGGTTGGGGTTGGGGGGATAAAACTTGGGAGAGCGTTCAAAACTGATGCAGTAGTACAGCAGTACTTAGTCCTGATCAACGGTTGTCGAGTTGACTTGTTGATTGTGACGCCCGTGGTAACACAACTGATGACGTCATAGAACAGTTAAGACAATTAACGTAGCCAAATACATTGTGTCTTACGGCGATGTTTGGTGTGTTGGTATATACTTGTTGAGACGAATTACACATGCACACGGGATGTGGGGAGAATTTACATCAGTTAGCCGTTTCAATACACGTGTGTAAAACCAATATTACGTGTATATTTACTTGCACGGCCATGCATGCGTAAACCATATAAACCAATATTACGTGTATATTTACATGCACGGCCATGCATGCGTAAACTACATAAATCTTATGGGCGCCAGCTGACAAAGGTTTAAGTTGAGCGCCGTGCAATGCGCCATGTTATTGTGGTTCAAACAGTACATGAGTAACATGTAATTTGATCAAATGCAACGTTTTGCATGCTTATGATGAGTAGAAATTTCGGACATTGTTGTGTGAATGACAGGAAAATGAAACGCGTAACGTAACAGTCGAAGGGACATAACTCTTGTCGCCTTAAAACAGTTGTACATTGTTTCATCGGTGAGCGGATTTTGGGTATTGGAAGAATGTAGAAGGGGGGGGGGGGTGAAAGTTTGCACATAACGGTTAACATACTATGTGTCCTTAAACGAGCGTGGGTGGATTGGTTGACAGGTTTGTGACGTTTGAGTGCATAAACGGGAAGGTGAAGGTCGAAAAATCAAAAGAAAAACACAGGGACATGAGGTTTGGTTTGGTTTTATTTTTTTTAACAGACATGGTCATTTAGGACATGTCAGGTTTGGAGATGGAGTAAAGCCGGAATTCCCGGTGAAAAACCACCGACCTACGGGCAGTACCTGGCGACTTCCCCACGTGGGATTCGAACTCGCAACCCAGAAGTGGAGGGATAGTGGTAAAATGTCGGAACACCTTAACCACTGGGCCAACACGGCCCTCAGGGACATGATAATTCAAACATATAAAAAAAAAACAACAACAACACAGGGTTTTATGCGTTATTTCGAGCGTTTAAGGCACTTTTCGAGAAAAGTGGTTGGCTCTGAAAAGAGCCGTTGTCAGGATTTAAGACTGTGTCTCAGCTACTGTTCGTCTTGGTCTTCTGATCCCGAATCAACGTCTACAATTTCGCCATACAACTCCTTTCTTAGTCCGGATATGTCTTCAGCCTTGTGGTGGGCATAGTCGTAGTACATGTTCCGGAGACCTTCGATAACCGACAGTCTAAGTCTGTAGTTGTAGCGGAAGGTTCGTAGTCCGTCTCTCTTGGCGCCGAGGTAACGGGCCTGTACCTCATCAAGCTTGTAATTCAGTTGCACAATCTGTTCACAGGCTCTGCGGAATCGACGCTCGCTCTCAAGCAGAGTGAACTGTTGGTCAAGTCTGGGGTTTCGTGCTGCGGTCTTCATACTTTTCTCAATTAGTCTTTATTGCATGGAGTGTGAATTGAATGATACCAATACAGTGTCCGTCGACCTTATATACATGCACTCGGGTGTCATCGCATGCGATGAGAAACTCGTGTGTACTCGGATATACACATTATGACGCGTGTCACATCATTTCGTATATTGAGAGAAAGGCGACCGTTCCTTGTATAAACAACCGGTAAGTTACCGTTATCATCACACGTCGGATTAGCCCTGGTCACGGGTCCGTGCACACAGCATTGTACATGTGTATATTTGACGAAGGTGAGTGTTCGGGGGTTGGGGTTTGGGGGATAAAACTTGGGAGAGCGTTCAAAACTGATGCAGTAGTACAGCAGTACTTAGTCCTGATCAACGGTTGTCGAGTTGACTTGTTGATTGTGACGCCCGTGGTAACACAACTGATGACGTCATAGAACAGTTAAGACAATTAACGTAGCCAAATACATTGTGTCTTACGGCGATGTTTGGTGTGTTGGTATATACTTGTTGAGACGAATTACACATGCACACGGGATGTGGGGAGAATTTACATCAGTTAGCCGTTTCAATACACGTGTGTAAAACCAATATTACGTGTATATTTACTTGCACGGCCATGCATGCGTAAACCATATAAACCAATATTACGTGTATATTTACATGCACGGCCATGCATGCGTAAACTACATAAATCTTATGGGCGCCAGACAAAGGTTTAAGTTGAGCGCCGTGCAATGCGCCATGTTATTGTGGTTCAAACAGTACATGAGTAACATGTAATTTGATCAAATGCAACGTTTTGCATGCTTATGATGGGTAGAAATTTCGGACATTGTTGTGTGAATGACAGGAAAATGAAACGCGTAACGTAACAGTCGAAGGGACATAACTCTTGTCGCCTTAAAACAGTTGTACATTGTTTCATCGGTGAGCGGATTTTGGGTATTGGAAGAATGTAGAAGGGGGGGGGGGGTTTGAAAGTTTGCACATAACGGTTAACATACTATGTGTCCTTAAACGAGCGTGGGTGGATTGATTGACAGGTTTGTGACGTTTGAGTGCATAAACGGGAAGGTGAAGGTCGAAAAATCAAAAGAAAAACACAGGGACATGAGGTTTGGTTTGGTTTTATTTTTTTTAACAGACATGGTCATTTAGGACATGTCAGGTTTTGGAGATGGAGTAAAGCCGGAATTCCCGGTGAAAAACCACCGACCTACGGGCAGTACCTGGCGACTTCCCCACGTGGGATTCGAACTCGCAACCCAGAAGTGGAGGGATAGTGGTAAAATGTCGGAACACCTTAACCACTGGGCCAACACGGCCCTCAGGGACATGATAATTCAAACATATAAAAAAAAAAAAACAACAACAACACAGGGTTTTATGCGTTATTTCGAGCGTTTAAGGCACTTTTCGAGAAAAGTGGTTGGCTCTGAAAAGAGCCGTTGTCAGGATTTAAGACTGTGTCTCAGCTACTGTTCGTCTTGGTCTTCTGATCCCGAATCAACGTCTACAATTTCGCCATACAACTCCTTTCTTAGTCCGGATATGTCTTCAGCCTTGTGGTGGGCATAGTCGTAGTACATGTTCCGGAGACCTTCGATAACCGACAGTCTAAGTCTGTAGTTGTAGCGGAAGGTTCGTAGTCCGTCTCTCTTGGCGCCGAGGTAACGGGCCTGTACCTCATCAAGCTTGTAATTCAGTTGCACAATCTGTTCACAGGCTCTGCGGAATCGACGCTCGCTCTCAAGCAGAGTGAACTGTTGGTCAAGTCTGGGGTTTCGTGCTGCGGTCTTCATACTTTTCTCAATTAGTCTTTATTGCATGGAGTGTGAATTGAATGATACCAATACAGTGTCCGTCGACCTTATATACATGCACTCGGGTGTCATCGCATGCGATGAGAAACTCGTGTGTACTCGGATATACACATTATGACGCGTGTCACATCATTTCGTATATTGAGAGAAAGGCGACCGTTCCTTGTATAAACAACCGGTAAGTTACCGTTATCATCACACGTCGGATTAGCCCTGGTCACGGGTCCGTGCACACAGCATTGTACATGTGTATATTTGACGAAGGTGAGTGTTCGGGGGTTGGGGTTTGGGGGGATAAAACTTGGGAGAGCGTTCAAAACTGATGCAGTAGTACAGCAGTACTTAGTCCTGATCAACGGTTGTCGAGTTGACTTGTTGATTGTGACGCCCGTGGTAACACAACTGATGACGTCATAGAACAGTTAAGACAATTAACGTAGCCAAATACATTGTGTCTTACGGCGATGTTTGGTGTGTTGGTATATACTTGTTGAGACGAATTACACATGCACACGGGATGTGGGGAGAATTTACATCAGTTAGCCGTTTCAATACACGTGTGTAAAACCAATATTACGTGTATATTTACTTGCACGGCCATGCATGCGTAAACCATATAAACCAATATTACGTGTATATTTACATGCACGGCCATGCATGCGTAAACTACATAAATCTTATGAGCGCCAGACAAAGGTTTAAGTTGAGCGCCGTGCAATGCGCCATGTTATTGTGGTTCAAACAGTACATGAGTAACATGTAATTTGATCAAATGCAACGTTTTGCATGCTTATGATGGGTAGAAATTTCGGACATTGTTGTGTGAATGACAGGAAAATGAAACGCGTAACGTAACAGTCGAAGGGACATAACTCTTGTCGCCTTAAAACAGTTGTACATTGTTTCATCGGTGAGCGGATTTTGGGTATTGGAAGAATGTAGAAGGGGGGGGGGGGTTGAAAGTTTGCACATAACGGTTAACATACTATGTGCCCTTAAACGAGCGTGGGTGGATTGATTGACAGGTTTGTGACGTTTGAGTGCATAAACGGGAAGGTGAAGGTCGAAAAATCAAAAGAAAAACACAGGGTCATGAGGTTTGGTTTGGTTTTATTTTTTTTAACAGACATGGTCATTTAGGACATGTCAGGTTTTGGAGGTGGAGTAAAGCCGGAATTCCCGGTGAAAAACCACCGACCTACGGGTAGTACCTGGCGACTTCTCCACGTGGGATTCGAACTCGCAACCCAGAAGTGGAGGGATAGTGGTAAAATGTCGGAACACCTTAACCACTGGGCCAACACGGCCCTCAGGGACATGATAATTCAAACATATAAAAAACAACAACAACACAGGGTTTTATGCGTTATTTCGAGCGTTTAAGGCACTTTTCGAGAAAAGTGGTTGGCTCTGAAAAGAGCCGTTGTCAGGATTTAAGACTGTGTCTCAGCTACTGTTCGTCTTGGTCTTCTGATCCCGAATCAACGTCTACAATTTCGCCATACAACTCCTTTCTTAGTCCGGATATGTCTTCAGCCTTGTGGTGGGCATAGTCGTAGTACATGTTCCGGAGACCTTCGATAACCGACAGTCTAAGTCTGTAGTTGTAGCGGAAGGTTCGTAGTCCGTCTCTCTTGGCGCCGAGGTAACGGGCCTGTACCTCATCAAGCTTGTAATTCAGTTGCACAATCTGTTCACAGGCTCTGCGGAATCGACGCTCGCTCTCAAGCAGAGTGAACCGTTGGTCAAGTCTGGGGTTTCGTGCTGCGGTCTTCATACTTTTCTCAATTAGTCTTTATTGCATGGAGTGTGAATTGAATGATACCAATACAGTGTCCGTCGACCTTATATACATGCACTCGGGTGTCATCGCATGCGATGAGAAACTCGTGTGTACTCGGATATACACATTATGACGCGTGTCACATCATTTCGTATATTGAGAGAAAGGCGACCGTTCCTTGTATAAACAACCGGTAAGTTACCGTTATCATCACACGTCGGATTAGCCGTGGTCACGGGTCCGTGCACACAGCATTGTACATGTGTATATTTGACGAAGGTGAGTGTTCGGGGGTTGGGGTTGGGGGGATAAAACTTGGGAGAGCGTTCAAAACTGATGCAGTAGTACAGCAGTACTTAGTCCTGATCAACGGTTGTCGAGTTGACTTGTTGATTGTGACGCCCGTGGTAACACAACTGATGACGTCATAGAACAGTTAAGACAATTAACGTAGCCAAATACATTGTGTCTTACGGCGATGTTTGGTGTGTTGGTATATACTTGTTGAGACGAATTACACATGCACACGGGATGTGGGGAGAATTTACATCAGTTAGCCGTTTCAATACACGTGTGTAAAACCAATATTACGTGTATATTTACTTGCACGGCCATGCATGCGTAAACCATATAAACCAATATTACGTGTATATTTACATGCACGGCCATGCATGCGTAAACTACATCAATCTTATGGGCGCCAGACAAAGGTTTAAGTTGAGCGCCGTGCAATGCGCCATGTTATTGTGGTTCAAACAGTACATGAGTAACATGTAATTTGATCAAATGCAACGTTTTGCATGCTTATGATGGGTAGAAATTTCGGACATTGTTGTGTGAATGACAGGAAAATGAAACGCGTAACGTAACAGTCGAAGGGACATAACTCTTGTCGCCTTAAAACAGTTGTACATTGTTTCATCGGTGAGCGGATTTTGGGTATTGGAAGAATGTAGAAGGGGGGGGGGGTGAAAGTTTGCACATAACAGTTAACATACTATGTGCCCTTAAACGAGCGTGGGTGGATTGATTGACAGGTTTGTGACGTTTGAGTGCATAAACGGGAAGGTGAAGGTCGAAAAATCAAAAGAAAAACACAGGGTCATGAGGTTTGGTTTGGTTTTATTTTTTTTAACAGACATGGTCATTTAGGACATGTCAGGTTTTGGAGGTGGAGTAAAGCCGGAATTCCCGGTGAAAAACCACCGACCTACGGGTAGTACCTGGCGACTTCTCCACGTGGGATTCGAACTCGCAACCCAGAAGTGGAGGGATAGTGGTAAAATGTCGGAACACCTTAACCACTGGGCCAACACGGCCCTCAGGGACATGATAATTCAAACATATAAAAAACAACAACAACACAGGGTTTTATGCGTTATTTCGAGCGTTTAAGGCACTTTTCGAGAAAAGTGGTTGGCTCTGAAAAGAGCCGTTGTCAGGATTTAAGACTGTGTCTCAGCTACTGTTCGTCTTGGTCTTCTGATCCCGAATCAACGTCTACAATTTCGCCATACAACTCCTTTCTTAGTCCGGATATGTCTTCAGCCTTGTGGTGGGCATAGTCGTAGTACATGTTCCGGAGACCTTCGATAACCGACAGTCGAAGTCTGTAGTTGTAGCGGAAGGTTCGTAGTCCGTCTCTCTTGGCGCCGAGGTAACGGGCCTGTACCTCATCAAGCTTGTAATTCAGTTGCACAATCTGTTCACAGGCTCTGCGGAATCGACGCTCGCTCTCAAGCAGAGTGAACCGTTGGTCAAGTCTGGGGTTTCGTGCTGCGGTCTTCATACTTTTCTCAATTAGTCTTTATTGCATGGAGTGTGAATTGAATGATACCAATACAGTGTCCGTCGACCTTATATACATGCACTCGGGTGTCATCGCATGCGATGAAAAACTCGTGTGTACTCGGATATACACATTATGACGCGTGTCACATCATTTCGTATATTGAGAGAAAGGCGACCGTTCCTTGTATAAACAACCGGTAAGTTACCGTTATCATCACACGTCGGATTAGCCGTGGTCACGGGTCCGTGCACACAGCATTGTACATGTGTATATTTGACGAAGGTGAGTGTTCGGGGGTTGGGGTTGGGGGGATAAAACTTGGGAGAGCGTTCAAAACTGATGCAGTAGTACAGCAGTACTTAGTCCTGATCAACGGTTGTCGAGTTGACTTGTTGATTGTGACGCCCGTGGTAACACAACTGATGACGTCATAGAACAGTTAAGACAATTAACGTAGCCAAATACATTGTGTCTTACGGCGATGTTTTGTGTGTTGGTATATACTTGTTGAGACGAATTACACATGCACACGGGATGTGGGGAGAATTTACATCAGTTAGCCGTTTCAATACACGTGTGTAAAACCAATATTACGTGTATATTTACTTGCACGGCCATGCATGCGTAAACCATATAAACCAATATTACGTGTATATTTACATGCACGGCCATGCATGCGTAAACTACATAAATCTTATGGGCGCCAGCTGACAAAGGTTTAAGTTGAGCGCCGTGCAATGCGCCATGTTATTGTGGTTCAAACAGTACATGAGTAACATGTAATTTGATCAAATGCAACGTTTTGCATGCTTATGATGAGTAGAAATTTCGGACATTGTTGTGTGAATGACAGGAAAATGAAACGCGTAACGTAACAGTCGAAGGGACATAACTCTTGTCGCCTTAAAACAGTTGTACATTGTTTCATCGGTGAGCGGATTTTGGGTATTGGAAGAATGTAGAAGGGGGGGGGGGGGGGTGAAAGTTTGCACATAACGGTTAACATACTATGTGCCCTTAAACGAGCGTGGGTGGATTGATTGACAGGTTTGTGACGTTTGAGTGCATAAACGGGAAGGTGAAGGTCGAAAAATCAAAAGAAAAACACAGGGACATGAGGTTTGGTTTGGTTTTTTTTTTTTTAACAGACATGGTCATTTAGGACATGTCAGGTTTTGGAGGTGGAGTAAAGCCGGAATTCCCGTTGAAAAACCACCGACCTACGGGTAGTACCTGGCGACTTCTCCACGTGGGATTCGAACTCGCAACCCAGAAGTGGAGGGATAGTGGTAAAATGTCGGAACACCTTAACCACTGGGCCAACACGGCCCTCAGGGACATGATAATTCAAACATATAAAAAACAACAACAACACAGGGTTTTATGCGTTATTTCGAGCGTTTAAGGCACTTTTCGAGAAAAGTGGTTGGCTCTGAAAAGAGCCGTTGTCAGGATTTAAGACTGTGTCTCAGCTACTGTTCGTCTTGGTCTTCTGATCCCGAATCAACGTCTACAATTTCGCCATACAACTCCTTTCTTAGTCCGGATATGTCTTCAGCCTTGTGGTGGGCATAGTCGTAGTACATGTTCCGGAGACCTTCGATAACCGACAGTCGAAGTCTGTAGTTGTAGCGGAAGGTTCGTAGTCCGTCTCTCTTGGCGCCGAGGTAACGGGCCTGTACCTCATCAAGCTTGTAATTCAGTTGCACAATCTGTTCACAGGCTCTGCGGAATCGACGCTCGCTCTCAAGCAGAGTGAACCGTTGGTCAAGTCTTGGGTTTCGTGTTGCGGTCTTCATACTTTTCTCAATTAGTCTTTATTGCATGGAGTGTGAATTGAATGATACCAATACAGTGTCCGTCGACCTTATATACATGCACTCGGGTGTCATCGCATGCGATGAGAAACTCGTGTGTACTCGGATATACACATTATGACGCGTGTCACATCATTTCGTATATTGAGAGAAAGGCGACCGTTCCTTGTATAAACAACCGGTAAGTTACCGTTATCATCACACGTCGGATTAGCCGTGGTCACGGGTCCGTGCACACAGCATTGTACATGTGTATATTTGACGAAGGTGAGTGTTCGGGGGTTGGGGTTGGGGGGGATAAAACTTGGGAGAGCGTTCAAAACTGATGCAGTAGTACAGCAGTACTTAGTCCTGATCAACGGTTGTCGAGTTGACTTGTTGATTGTGACGCCCGTGGTAACACAACTGATGACGTCATAGAACAGTTAAGACAATTAACGTAGCCAAATACATTGTGTCTTACGGCGATGTTTTGTGTGTTGGTATATACTTGTTGAGACGAATTACACATGCACACGGGATGTGGGGAGAATTTACATCAGTTAGCCGTTTCAATACACGTGTGTAAAACCAATATTACGTGTATATTTACTTGCACGGCCATGCATGCGTAAACCATATAAACCAATATTACGTGTATATTTACATGCACGGCCATGCATGCGTAAACTACATAAATCTTATGGGCGCCAGACAAAGGTTTAAGTTGAGCGCCGTGCAATGCGCCATGTTATTGTGGTTCAAACAGTACATGAGTAACATGTAATTTGATCAAATGCAACGTTTTGCATGCTTATGATGAGTAGAAATTTCGGACATTGTTGTGTGAATGACAGGAAAATGAAACGCGTAACGTAACAGTCGAAGGGACATAACTCTTGTCGCCTTAAAACAGTTGTACATTGTTTCATCGGTGAGCGGATTTTGGGTATTGGAAGAATGTAGAAGGGGAGGGGGGGGGTGAAAGTTTGCACATAACAGTTAACATACTATGTGCCCTTAAACGAGCGTGGGTGGATTGATTGACAGGTTTGTGACGTTTGAGTGCATAAACGGGAAGGTGAAGGTCGAAAAATCAAAAGAAAAACACAGGGACATGAGGTTTGGTTTGGTTTTATTTTTTTTAACAGACATGGTCATTTAGGACATGTCAGGTTTTGGAGGTGGAGTAAAGCCGGAATTCCCGGTGAAAAACCACCGACCTACGGGTAGTACCTGGCGACTTCTCCACGTAGGATTCGAACTCGCAACCCAGAAGTGGAGGGATAGTGGTAAAATGTCGGAACACCTTAACCACTGGGCCAACACGGCCCTCAGGGACATGATAATTCAAACATATAAAAAACAACAACAACACAGGGTTTTATGCGTTATTTCGAGCGTTTAAGGCACTTTTCGAGAAAAGTGGTTGGCTCTGAAAAGAGCCGTTGTCAGGATTTAAGACTGTGTCTCAGCTACTGTTCGTCTTGGTCTTCTGATCCCGAATCAACGTCTACAATTTCGCCATACAACTCCTTTCTTAGTCCGGATATGTCTTCAGCCTTGTGGTGGGCATAGTCGTAGTACATGTTCCGGAGACCTTCGATAACCGACAGTCGAAGTCTGTAGTTGTAGCGGAAGGTTCGTAGTCCGTCTCTCTTGGCGCCGAGGTAACGGGCATGTACCTCATCAAGCTTGTAATTCAGTTGCACAATCTGTTCACAGGCTCTGCGGAATCGACGCTCGCTCTCAAGCAGAGTGAACTGTTGGTCAAGTCTGGGGTTTCGTGCTGCGGTCTTCATACTTTTCTCAATTAGTCTTTATTGCATGGAGTGTGAATTGAATGATACCAATACAGTGTCCGTCGACCTTATATACATGCACTCGGGTGTCATCGCATGCGATGAGAAACTCGTGTGTACTCGGATATACACATTATGACGCGTGTCACATCATTTCGTATATTGAGAGAAAGGCGACCGTTCCTTGTATAAACAACCGGTAAGTTACCGTTATCATCACACGTCGGATTAGCCGTGGTCACGGGTCCGTGCACACAGCATTGTACATGTGTATATTTGACGAAGGTGAGTGTTCGGGGGTTGGGGTTGGGGGGATAAAACTTGGGAGAGCGTTCAAAACTGATGCAGTAGTACAGCAGTACTTAGTCCTGATCAACGGTTGTCGAGTTGACTTGTTGATTGTGACGCCCGTGGTAACACAACTGATGACGTCATAGAACAGTTAAGACAATTAACGTAGCCAAATACATTGTGTCTTACGGCGATGTTTGGTGTGTTGGTATATACTTGTTGAGACGAATTACACATGCACACGGGATGTGGGGAGAATTTACATCAGTTAGCCGTTTCAATACACGTGTGTAAAACCAATATTACGTGTATATTTACTTGCACGGCCATGCATGCGTAAACCATATAAACCAATATTACGTGTATATTTACATGCACGGCCATGCATGCGTAAACTACATAAATCTTATGGGCGCCAGACAAAGGTTTAAGTTGAGCGCCGTGCAATGCGCCATGTTATTGTGGTTCAAACAGTACATGAGTAACATGTAATTTGATCAAATGCAACGTTTTGCATGCTTATGATGGGTAGAAATTTCGGACATTGTTGTGTGAATGACAGGAAAATGAAACGCGTAACGTAACAGTCGAAGGGACATAACTCTTGTCGCCTTAAAACAGTTGTACATTGTTTCATCGGTGAGCGGATTTTGGGTATTGGAAGAATGTAGAAGGGGGGGGGGGGGGGGTGAAAGTTTGCACATAACAGTTAACATACTATGTGCCCTTAAACGAGCGTGGGTGGATTGATTGACAGGTTTGTGACGTTTGAGTGCATAAACGGGAAGGTGAAGGTCGAAAAATCAAAAGAAAAACACAGGGACATGAGGTTTGGTTTGGTTTTATTTTTTTTAACAGACATGGTCATTTAGGACATGTCAGGTTTTGGAGGTGGAGTAAAGCCGGAATTCCCGGTGAAAAACCACCGACCTACGGGTAGTACCTGGCGACTTCTCCACGTGGGATTCGAACTCGCAACCCAGAAGTGGAGGGATAGTGGTAAAATGTCGGAACACCTTAACCACTGGGCCAACACGGCCCTCAGGGACATGATAATTCAAACATATAAAAAACAACAACAACACAGGGTTTTATGCGTTATTTCGAGCGTTTAAGGCACTTTTCGAGAAAAGTGGTTGGCTCTGAAAAGAGCCGTTGTCAGGATTTAAGACTGTGTCTCAGCTACTGTTCGTCTTGGTCTTCTGATCCCGAATCAACGTCTACAATTTCGCCATACAACTCCTTTCTTAGTCCGGATATGTCTTCAGCCTTGTGGTGGGCATAGTCGTAGTACATGTTCCGGAGACCTTCGATAACCGACAGTCGAAGTCTGTAGTTGTAGCGGAAGGTTCGTAGTCCGTCTCTCTTGGCGCCGAGGTAACGGGCCTGTACCTCATCAAGCTTGTAATTCAGTTGCACAATCTGTTCACAGGCTCTGCGGAATCGACGCTCGCTCTAAAGCAGAGTGAACTGTTGGTCAAGTCTGGGGTTTCGTGCTGCGGTCTTCATACTTTTCTCAATTAGTCTTTATTGCATGGAGTGTGAATTGAATGATACCAATACAGTGTCCGTCGACCTTATATACATGCACTCGGGTGTCATCGCATGCGATGAGAAACTCGTGTGTACTCGGATATACACATTATGACGCGTGTCACATCATTTCGTATATTGAGAGAAAGGCGACCGTTCCTTGTATAAACAACCGGTAAGTTACCGTTATCATCACACGTCGGATTAGCCGTGGTCACGGGTCCGTGCACACAGCATTGTACATGTGTATATTTGACGAAGGTGAGTGTTCGGGGGTTGGGGTTGGGGGGATAAAACTTGGGAGAGCGTTCAAAACTGATGCAGTAGTACAGCAGTACTTAGTCCTGATCAACGGTTGTCGAGTTGACTTGTTGATTGTGACGCCCGTGGTAACACAACTGATGACGTCATAGAACAGTTAAGACAATTAACGTAGCCAAATACATTGTGTCTTACGGCGATGTTTTGTGTGTTGGTATATACTTGTTGAGACGAATTACACATGCACACGGGATGTGGGGAGAATTTACATCAGTTAGCCGTTTCAATACACGTGTGTAAAACCAATATTACGTGTATATTTACTTGCACGGCCATGCATGCGTAAACCATATAAACCAATATTACGTGTATATTTACATGCACGGCCATGCATGCGTAAACTACATAAATCTTATGGGCGCCAGCTGACAAAGGTTTAAGTTGAGCGCCGTGCAATGCGCCATGTTATTGTGGTTCAAACAGTACATGAGTAACATGTAATTTGATCAAATGCAACGTTTTGCATGCTTATGATGAGTAGAAATTTCGGACATTGTTGTGTGAATGACAGGAAAATGAAACGCGTAACGTAACAGTCGAAGGGACATAACTCTTGTCGCCTTAAAACAGTTGTACATTGTTTCATCGGTGAGCGGATTTTGGGTATTGGAAGAATGTAGAAGGGGGGGGGGGGTGAAAGTTTGCACATAACGGTTAACATACTATGTGCCCTTAAACGAGCGTGGGTGGATTGATTGACAGGTTTGTGACGTTTGAGTGCATAAACGGGAAGGTGAAGGTCGAAAAATCAAAAGAAAAACACAGGGACATGAGGTTTGGTTTGGTTTTATTTTTTTTAACAGACATGGTCATTTAGGACATGTCAGGTTTTGGAGGTGGAGTAAAGCCGGAATTCCCGGTGAAAAACCACCGACCTACGGGTAGTACCTGGCGACTTCTCCACGTGGGATTCGAACTCGCAACCCAGAAGTGGAGGGATAGTGGTAAAATGTCGGAACACCTTAACCACTGGGCCAACACGGCCCTCAGGGACATGATAATTCAAACATATAAAAAACAACAACAACACAGGGTTTTATGCGTTATTTCGAGCGTTTAAGGCACTTTTCGAGAAAAGTGGTTGGCTCTGAAAAGAGCCGTTGTCAGGATTTAAGACTGTGTCTCAGCTACTGTTCGTCTTGTTCTTCTGATCCCGAATCAACGTCTACAATTTCGCCATACAACTCCTTTCTTAGTCCGGATATGTCTTCAGCCTTGTGGTGGGCATAGTCGTAGTACATGTTCCGGAGACCTTCGATAACCGACAGTCGAAGTCTGTAGTTGTAGCGGAAGGTTCGTAGTCCGTCTCTCTTGGCGCCGAGGTAACGGGCCTGTACCTCATCAAGCTTGTAATTCAGTTGCACAATCTGTTCACAGGCTCTGCGGAATCGACGCTCGCTCTCAAGCAGAGTGAACCGTTGGTCAAGTCTTGGGTTTCGTGTTGCGGTCTTCATACTTTTCTCAATTAGTCTTTATTGCATGGAGTGTGAATTGAATGATACCAATACAGTGTCCGTCGACCTTATATACATGCACTCGGGTGTCATCGCATGCGATGAGAAACTCGTGTGTACTCGGATATACACATTATGACGCGTGTCACATCATTTCGTATATTGAGAGAAAGGCGACCGTTCCTTGTATAAACAACCGGTAAGTTACCGTTATCATCACACGTCGGATTAGCCGTGGTCACGGGTCCGTGCACACAGCATTGTACATGTGTATATTTGACGAAGGTGAGTGTTCGGGGGTTGGGGTTGGGGGGGATAAAACTTGGGAGAGCGTTCAAAACTGATGCAGTAGTACAGCAGTACTTAGTCCTGATCAACGGTTGTCGAGTTGACTTGTTGATTGTGACGCCCGTGGTAACACAACTGATGACGTCATAGAACAGTTAAGACAATTAACGTAGCCAAATACATTGTGTCTTACGGCGATGTTTTGTGTGTTGGTATATACTTGTTGAGACGAATTACACATGCACACGGGATGTGGGGAGAATTTACATCAGTTAGCCGTTTCAATACACGTGTGTAAAACCAATATTACGTGTATATTTACTTGCACGGCCATGCATGCGTAAACCATATAAACCAATATTACGTGTATATTTACATGCACGGCCATGCATGCGTAAACTACATAAATCTTATGGGCGCCAGACAAAGGTTTAAGTTGAGCGCCGTGCAATGCGCCATGTTATTGTGGTTCAAACAGTACATGAGTAACATGTAATTTGATCAAATGCAACGTTTTGCATGCTTATGATGAGTAGAAATTTCGGACATTGTTGTGTGAATGACAGGAAAATGAAACGCGTAACGTAACAGTCGAAGGGACATAACTCTTGTCGCCTTAAAACAGTTGTACATTGTTTCATCGGTGAGCGGATTTTGGGTATTGGAAGAATGTAGAAGGGGAGGGGGGGGGGGGGTGAAAGTTTGCACATAACAGTTAACATACTATGTGCCCTTAAACGAGCGTGGGTGGATTGATTGACAGGTTTGTGACGTTTGAGTGCATAAACGGGAAGGTGAAGGTCGAAAAATCAAAAGAAAAACACAGGGACATGAGGTTTGGTTTGGTTTTATTTTTTTTAACAGACATGGTCATTTAGGACATGTCAGGTTTTGGAGGTGGAGTAAAGCCGGAATTCCCGGTGAAAAACCACCGACCTACGGGTAGTACCTGGCGACTTCTCCACGTAGGATTCGAACTCGCAACCCAGAAGTGGAGGGATAGTGGTAAAATGTCGGAACACCTTAACCACTGGGCCAACACGGCCCTCAGGGACATGATAATTCAAACATATAAAAAACAACAACAACACAGGGTTTTATGCGTTATTTCGAGCGTTTAAGGCACTTTTCGAGAAAAGTGGTTGGCTCTGAAAAGAGCCGTTGTCAGGATTTAAGACTGTGTCTCAGCTACTGTTCGTCTTGGTCTTCTGATCCCGAATCAACGTCTACAATTTCGCCATACAACTCCTTTCTTAGTCCGGATATGTCTTCAGCCTTGTGGTGGGCATAGTCGTAGTACATGTTCCGGAGACCTTCGATAACCGACAGTCGAAGTCTGTAGTTGTAGCGGAAGGTTCGTAGTCCGTCTCTCTTGGCGCCGAGGTAACGGGCATGTACCTCATCAAGCTTGTAATTCAGTTGCACAATCTGTTCACAGGCTCTGCGGAATCGACGCTCGCTCTCAAGCAGAGTGAACTGTTGGTCAAGTCTGGGGTTTCGTGCTGCGGTCTTCATACTTTTCTCAATTAGTCTTTATTGCATGGAGTGTGAATTGAATGATACCAATACAGTGTCCGTCGACCTTATATACATGCACTCGGGTGTCATCGCATGCGATGAGAAACTCGTGTGTACTCGGATATACACATTATGACGCGTGTCACATCATTTCGTATATTGAGAGAAAGGCGACCGTTCCTTGTATAAACAACCGGTAAGTTACCGTTATCATCACACGTCGGATTAGCCGTGGTCACGGGTCCGTGCACACAGCATTGTACATGTGTATATTTGACGAAGGTGAGTGTTCGGGGGTTGGGGTTGGGGGGATAAAACTTGGGAGAGCGTTCAAAACTGATGCAGTAGTACAGCAGTACTTAGTCCTGATCAACGGTTGTCGAGTTGACTTGTTGATTGTGACGCCCGTGGTAACACAACTGATGACGTCATAGAACAGTTAAGACAATTAACGTAGCCAAATACATTGTGTCTTACGGCGATGTTTGGTGTGTTGGTATATACTTGTTGAGACGAATTACACATGCACACGGGATGTGGGGAGAATTTACATCAGTTAGCCGTTTCAATACACGTGTGTAAAACCAATATTACGTGTATATTTACTTGCACGGCCATGCATGCGTAAACCATATAAACCAATATTACGTGTATATTTACATGCACGGCCATGCATGCGTAAACTACATAAATCTTATGGGCGCCAGACAAAGGTTTAAGTTGAGCGCCGTGCAATGCGCCATGTTATTGTGGTTCAAACAGTACATGAGTAACATGTAATTTGATCAAATGCAACGTTTTGCATGCTTATGATGGGTAGAAATTTCGGACATTGTTGTGTGAATGACAGGAAAATGAAACGCGTAACGTAACAGTCGAAGGGACATAACTCTTGTCGCCTTAAAACAGTTGTACATTGTTTCATCGGTGAGCGGATTTTGGGTATTGGAAGAATGTAGAAGGGGGGGGGGGGGTGAAAGTTTGCACATAACAGTTAACATACTATGTGCCCTTAAACGAGCGTGGGTGGATTGATTGACAGGTTTGTGACGTTTGAGTGCATAAACGGGAAGGTGAAGGTCGAAAAATCAAAAGAAAAACACAGGGACATGAGGTTTGGTTTGGTTTTATTTTTTTTAACAGACATGGTCATTTAGGACATGTCAGGTTTTGGAGGTGGAGTAAAGCCGGAATTCCCGGTGAAAAACCACCGACCTACGGGTAGTACCTGGCGACTTCTCCACGTGGGATTCGAACTCGCAACCCAGAAGTGGAGGGATAGTGGTAAAATGTCGGAACACCTTAACCACTGGGCCAACACGGCCCTCAGGGACATGATAATTCAAACATATAAAAAACAACAACAACACAGGGTTTTATGCGTTATTTCGAGCGTTTAAGGCACTTTTCGAGAAAAGTGGTTGGCTCTGAAAAGAGCCGTTGTCAGGATTTAAGACTGTGTCTCAGCTACTGTTCGTCTTGGTCTTCTGATCCCGAATCAACGTCTACAATTTCGCCATACAACTCCTTTCTTAGTCCGGATATGTCTTCAGCCTTGTGGTGGGCATAGTCGTAGTACATGTTCCGGAGACCTTCGATAACCGACAGTCGAAGTCTGTAGTTGTAGCGGAAGGTTCGTAGTCCGTCTCTCTTGGCGCCGAGGTAACGGGCCTGTACCTCATCAAGCTTGTAATTCAGTTGCACAATCTGTTCACAGGCTCTGCGGAATCGACGCTCGCTCTAAAGCAGAGTGAACTGTTGGTCAAGTCTGGGGTTTCGTGCTGCGGTCTTCATACTTTTCTCAATTAGTCTTTATTGCATGGAGTGTGAATTGAATGATACCAATACAGTGTCCGTCGACCTTATATACATGCACTCGGGTGTCATCGCATGCGATGAGAAACTCGTGTGTACTCGGATATACACATTATGACGCGTGTCACATCATTTCGTATATTGAGAGAAAGGCGACCGTTCCTTGTATAAACAACCGGTAAGTTACCGTTATCATCACACGTCGGATTAGCCGTGGTCACGGGTCCGTGCACACAGCATTGTACATGTGTATATTTGACGAAGGTGAGTGTTCGGGGGTTGGGGTTGGGGGGATAAAACTTGGGAGAGCGTTCAAAACTGATGCAGTAGTACAGCAGTACTTAGTCCTGATCAACGGTTGTCGAGTTGACTTGTTGATTGTGACGCCCGTGGTAACACAACTGATGACGTCATAGAACAGTTAAGACAATTAACGTAGCCAAATACATTGTGTCTTACGGCGATGTTTGGTGTGTTGGTATATACTTGTTGAGACGAATTACACATGCACACGGGATGTGGGGAGAATTTACATCAGTTAGCCGTTTCAATACACGTGTGTAAAACCAATATTACGTGTATATTTACTTGCACGGCCATGCATGCGTAAACCATATAAACCAATATTACGTGTATATTTACATGCACGGCCATGCATGCGTAAACTACATAAATCTTATGGGCGCCAGACAAAGGTTTAAGTTGAGCGCCGTGCAATGCGCCATGTTATTGTGGTTCAAACAGTACATGAGTAACATGTAATTTGATCAAATGCAACGTTTTGCATGCTTATGATGGGTAGAAATTTCGGACATTGTTGTGTGAATGACAGGAAAATGAAACGCGTAACGTAACAGTCGAAGGGACATAACTCTTGTCGCCTTAAAACAGTTGTACATTGTTTCATCGGTGAGCGGATTTTGGGTATTGGAAGAATGTAGAAGGGGGGGGGGGTGAAAGTTTGCACATAACAGTTAACATACTATGTGCCCTTAAACGAGCGTGGGTGGATTGATTGACAGGTTTGTGACGTTTGAGTGCATAAACGGGAAGGTGAAGGTCGAAAAATCAAAAGAAAAACACAGGGACATGAGGTTTGGTTTGGTTTTATTTTTTTTAACAGACATGGTCATTTAGGACATGTCAGGTTTTGGAGGTGGAGTAAAGCCGGAATTCCCGGTGAAAAACCACCGACCTACCGGTAGTACCTGGCGACTTCTCCACGTGGGATTCGAACTCGCAACCCAGAAGTGGAGGGATAGTGGTAAAATGTCGGAACACCTTAACCACTGGGCCAACACGGCCCTCAGGGACATGATAATTCAAACATATAAAAAACAACAACAACACAGGGTTTTATGCGTTATTTCGAGCGTTTAAGGCACTTTTCGAGAAAAGTGGTTGGCTCTGAAAAGAGCCGTTGTCAGGATTTAAGACTGTGTCTCAGCTACTGTTCGTCTTGGTCTTCTGATCCCGAATCAACGTCTACAATTTCGCCATACAACTCCTTTCTTAGTCCGGATATGTCTTCAGCCTTGTGGTGGGCATAGTCGTAGTACATGTTCCGGAGACCTTCGATAACCGACAGTCTAAGTCTGTAGTTGTAGCGGAAGGTTCGTAGTCCGTCTCTCTTGGCGCCGAGGTAACGGGCCTGTACCTCATCAAGCTTGTAATTCAGTTGCACAATCTGTTCACAGGCTCTGCGGAATCGACGCTCGCTCTCAAGCAGAGTGAACCGTTGGTCAAGTCTGGGGTTTCGTGCTGCGGTCTTCATACTTTTCTCAATTAGTCTTTATTGCATGGAGTGTGAATTGAATGATACCAATACAGTGTCCGTCGACCTTATATACATGCACTCGGGTGTCATCGCATGCGATGAGAAACTCGTGTGTACTCGGATATACACATTATGACGCGTGTCACATCATTTCGTATATTGAGAGAAAGGCGACCGTTCCTTGTATAAACAACCGGTAAGTTACCGTTATCATCACACGTCGGATTAGCCGTGGTCACGGGTCCGTGCACACAGCATTGTACATGTGTATATTTGACGAAGGTGAGTGTTCGGGGGTTGGGGTTGGGGGGATAAAACTTGGGAGAGCGTTCAAAACTGATGCAGTAGTACAGCAGTACTTAGTCCTGATCAACGGTTGTCGAGTTGACTTGTTGATTGTGACGCCCGTGGTAACACAACTGATGACGTCATAGAACAGTTAAGACAATTAACGTAGCCAAATACATTGTGTCTTACGGCGATGTTTGGTGTGTTGGTATATACTTGTTGAGACGAATTACACATGCACACGGGATGTGGGGAGAATTTACATCAGTTAGCCGTTTCAATACACGTGTGTAAAACCAATATTACGTGTATATTTACTTGCACGGCCATGCATGCGTAAACCATATAAACCAATATTACGTGTATATTTACATGCACGGCCATGCATGCGTAAACTACATAAATCTTATGGGCGCCAGACAAAGGTTTAAGTTGAGCGCCGTGCAATGCGCCATGTTATTGTGGTTCAAACAGTACATGAGTAACATGTAATTTGATCAAATGCAACGTTTTGCATGCTTATGATGGGTAGAAATTTCGGACATTGTTGTGTGAATGACAGGAAAATGAAACGCGTAACGTAACAGTCGAAGGGACATAACTCTTGTCGCCTTAAAACAGTTGTACATTGTTTCATCGGTGAGCGGATTTTGGGTATTGGAAGAATGTAGAAGGGGGGGGGGGGTGAAAGTTTGCACATAACAGTTAACATACTATGTGCCCTTAAACGAGCGTGGGTGGATTGATTGACAGGTTTGTGACGTTTGAGTGCATAAACGGGAAGGTGAAGGTCGAAAAATCAAAAGAAAAACACAGGGACATGAGGTTTGGTTTGGTTTTATTTTTTTTAACAGACATGGTCATTTAGGACATGTCAGGTTTTGGAGGTGGAGTAAAGCCGGAATTCCCGGTGAAAAACCACCGACCTACCGGTAGTACCTGGCGACTTCTCCACGTGGGATTCGAACTCGCAACCCAGAAGTGGAGGGATAGTGGTAAAATGTCGGAACACCTTAACCACTGGGCCAACACGGCCCTCAGGGACATGATAATTCAAACATATAAAAAACAACAACAACACAGGGTTTTATGCGTTATTTCGAGCGTTTAAGGCACTTTTCGAGAAAAGTGGTTGGCTCTGAAAAGAGCCGTTGTCAGGATTTAAGACTGTGTCTCAGCTACTGTTCGTCTTGGTCTTCTGATCCCGAATCAACGTCTACAATTTCGCCATACAACTCCTTTCTTAGTCCGGATATGTCTTCAGCCTTGTGGTGGGCATAGTCGTAGTACATGTTCCGGAGACCTTCGATAACCGACAGTCGAAGTCTGTAGTTGTAGCGGAAGGTTCGTAGTCCGTCTCTCTTGGCGCCGAGGTAACGGGCCTGTACCTCATCAAGCTTGTAATTCAGTTGCACAATCTGTTCACAGGCTCTGCGGAATCGACGCTCGCTCTCAAGCAGAGTGAACTGTTGGTCAAGTCTGGGGTTTCGTGCTGCGGTCTTCATACTTTTCTCAATTAGTCTTTATTGCATGGAGTGTGAATTGAATGATACCAATACAGTGTCCGTCGACCTTATATACATGCACTCGGGTGTCATCGCATGCGATGAGAAACTCGTGTGTACTCGGATATACACATTATGACGCGTGTCACATCATTTCGTATATCGAGAGAAAGGCGACCGTTCCTTGTATAAACAACCGGTAAGTTACCGTTATCATCATAGCCGTGGTCACGGGTCCGTGCACACAGCATTGTACATGTGTATATTTGACGAAGGTGAGTGTTCGGGGGTTGGGGTTGGGGGGATAAAACTTGGGAGAGCGTTCAAAACTGATGCAGTAGTACAGCAGTACTTAGTCCTGATCAACGGTTGTCGAGTTGACTTGTTGATTGTGACGCCCGTGGTAACACAACTGATGACGTCATAGAACAGTTAAGACAATTAACGTAGCCAAATACATTGTGTCTTTTGGCGATGTTTGGTGTGTTGGTATATACTTGTTGAGACGAATTACACATGCACACGGGATGTGGGGAGAATTTACATCAGTTAGCCGTTTCAATACACGTGTGTAAAACCAATATTACGTGTATATTTACTTGCACGGCCATGCATGCGTAAACCATATAAACCAATATTACGTGTATATTTACATGCACGGCCATGCATGCGTAAACTACATAAATCTTATGGGCGCCAGCTGACAAAGGTTTAAGTTGAGCGCCGTGCAATGCGCCATGTTATTGTGGTTCAAACAGTACATGAGTAACATGTAATTTGATCAAATGCAACGTTTTGCATGCTTATGATGAGTAGAAATTTCGGACATTGTTGTGTGAATGACAGGAAAATGAAACGCGTAACGTAACAGTCGAAGGGACATAACTCTTGTCGCCTTAAAACAGTTGTACATTGTTTCATCGGTGAGCGGATTTTGGGTATTGGAAGAATGTAGAAGGGGGGGGGGGGTGAAAGTTTGCACATAACGGTTAACATACTATGTGCCCTTAAACGAGCGTGGGTGGATTGATTGACAGGTTTGTGACGTTTGAGTGCATAAACGGGAAGGTGAAGGTCGAAAAATCAAAAGAAAAACACAGGGACATGAGGTTTGGTTTGGTTTTATTTTTTTTAACAGACATGGTCATTTAGGACATGTCAGGTTTTGGAGGTGGAGTAAAGCCGGAATTCCCGGTGAAAAACCACCGACCTACGGGTAGTACCTGGCGACTTCTCCACGTGGGATTCGAACTCGCAACCCAGAAGTGGAGGGATAGTGGTAAAATGTCGGAACACCTTAACCACTGGGCCAACACGGCCCTCAGGGACATGATAATTCAAACATATAAAAAACAACAACAACACAGGGTTTTATGCGTTATTTCGAGCGTTTAAGGCACTTTTCGAGAAAAGTGGTTGGCTCTGAAAAGAGCCGTTGTCAGGATTTAAGACTGTGTCTCAGCTACTGTTCGTCTTGGTCTTCTGATCCCGAATCAACGTCTACAATTTCGCCATACAACTCCTTTCTTAGTCCGGATATGTCTTCAGCCTTGTGGTGGGCATAGTCGTAGTACATGTTCCGGAGACCTTCGATAACCGACAGTCTAAGTCTGTAGTTGTAGCGGAAGGTTCGTAGTCCGTCTCTCTTGGCGCCGAGGTAACGGGCCTGTACCTCATCAAGCTTGTAATTCAGTTGCACAATCTGTTCACAGGCTCTGCGGAATCGACGCTCGCTCTCAAGCAGAGTGAACCGTTGGTCAAGTCTGGGGTTTCGTGCTGCGGTCTTCATACTTTTCTCAATTAGTCTTTATTGCATGGAGTGTGAATTGAATGATACCAATACAGTGTCCGTCGACCTTATATACATGCACTCGGGTGTCATCGCATGCGATGAGAAACTCGTGTGTACTCGGATATACACATTATGACGCGTGTCACATCATTTCGTATATTGAGAGAAAGGCGACCGTTCCTTGTATAAACAACCGGTAAGTTACCGTTATCATCACACGTCGGATTAGCCGTGGTCACGGGTCCGTGCACACAGCATTGTACATGTGTATATTTGACGAAGGTGAGTGTTCGGGGGTTGGGGTTGGGGGGATAAAACTTGGGAGAGCGTTCAAAACTGATGCAGTAGTACAGCAGTACTTAGTCCTGATCAACGGTTGTCGAGTTGACTTGTTGATTGTGACGCCCGTGGTAACACAACTGATGACGTCATAGAACAGTTAAGACAATTAACGTAGCCAAATACATTGTGTCTTACGGCGATGTTTGGTGTGTTGGTATATACTTGTTGAGACGAATTACACATGCACACGGGATGTGGGGAGAATTTACATCAGTTAGCCGTTTCAATACACGTGTGTAAAACCAATATTACGTGTATATTTACTTGCACGGCCATGCATGCGTAAACCATATAAACCAATATTACGTGTATATTTACATGCACGGCCATGCATGCGTAAACTACATAAATCTTATGGGCGCCAGACAAAGGTTTAAGTTGAGCGCCGTGCAATGCGCCATGTTATTGTGGTTCAAACAGTACATGAGTAACATGTAATTTGATCAAATGCAACGTTTTGCATGCTTATGATGGGTAGAAATTTCGGACATTGTTGTGTGAATGACAGGAAAATGAAACGCGTAACGTAACAGTCGAAGGGACATAACTCTTGTCGCCTTAAAACAGTTGTACATTGTTTCATCGGTGAGCGGATTTTGGGTATTGGAAGAATGTAGAAGGGGGGGGGGGGGTGAAAGTTTGCACATAACAGTTAACATACTATGTGCCCTTAAACGAGCGTGGGTGGATTGATTGACAGGTTTGTGACGTTTGAGTGCATAAACGGGAAGGTGAAGGTCGAAAAATCAAAAGAAAAACACAGGGACATGAGGTTTGGTTTGGTTTTATTTTTTTTAACAGACATGGTCATTTAGGACATGTCAGGTTTTGGAGGTGGAGTAAAGCCGGAATTCCCGGTGAAAAACCACCGACCTACGGGTAGTACCTGGCGACTTCTCCACGTGGGATTCGAACTCGCAACCCAGAAGTGGAGGGATAGTGGTAAAATGTCGGAACACCTTAACCACTGGGCCAACACGGCCCTCAGGGACATGATAATTCAAACATATAAAAAACAACAACAACACAGGGTTTTATGCGTTATTTCGAGCGTTTAAGGCACTTTTCGAGAAAAGTGGTTGGCTCTGAAAAGAGCCGTTGTCAGGATTTAAGACTGTGTCTCAGCTACTGTTCGTCTTGGTCTTCTGATCCCGAATCAACGTCTACAATTTCGCCATACAACTCCTTTCTTAGTCCGGATATGTCTTCAGCCTTGTGGTGGGCATAGTCGTAGTACATGTTCCGGAGACCTTCGATAACCGACAGTCGAAGTCTGTAGTTGTAGCGGAAGGTTCGTAGTCCGTCTCTCTTGGCGCCGAGGTAACGGGCCTGTACCTCATCAAGCTTGTAATTCAGTTGCACAATCTGTTCACAGGCTCTGCGGAATCGACGCTCGCTCTCAAGCAGAGTGAACCGTTGGTCAAGTCTGGGGTTTCGTGCTGCGGTCTTCATACTTTTCTCAATTAGTCTTTATTGCATGGAGTGTGAATTGAATGATACCAATACAGTGTCCGTCGACCTTATATACATGCACTCGGGTGTCATCGCATGCGATGAGAAACTCGTGTGTACTCGGATATACACATTATGACGCGTGTCACATCATTTCGTATATTGAGAGAAAGGCGACCGTTCCTTGTATAAACAACCGGTAAGTTACCGTTATCATCACACGTCGGATTAGCCGTGGTCACGGGTCCGTGCACACAGCATTGTACATGTGTATATTTGACGAAGGTGAGTGTTCGGGGGTTGGGGTTGGGGGGATAAAACTTGGGAGAGCGTTCAAAACTGATGCAGTAGTACAGCAGTACTTAGTCCTGATCAACGGTTGTCGAGTTGACTTGTTGATTGTGACGCCCGTGGTAACACAACTGATGACGTCATAGAACAGTTAAGACAATTAACGTAGCCAAATACATTGTGTCTTACGGCGATGTTTGGTGTGTTGGTATATACTTGTTGAGACGAATTACACATGCACACGGGATGTGGGGAGAATTTACATCAGTTAGCCGTTTCAATACACGTGTGTAAAACCAATATTACGTGTATATTTACTTGCACGGCCATGCATGCGTAAACCATATAAACCAATATTACGTGTATATTTACATGCACGGCCATGCATGCGTAAACTACATAAATCTTATGGGCGCCAGACAAAGGTTTAAGTTGAGCGCCGTGCAATGCGCCATGTTATTGTGGTTCAAACAGTACATGAGTAACATGTAATTTGATCAAATGCAACGTTTTGCATGCTTATGATGGGTAGAAATTTCGGACATTGTTGTGTGAATGACAGGAAAATGAAACGCGTAACGTAACAGTCGAAGGGACATAACTCTTGTCGCCTTAAAACAGTTGTACATTGTTTCATCGGTGAGCGGATTTTGGGTATTGGAAGAATGTAGAAGGGGGGGGGGGTGAAAGTTTGCACATAACAGTTAACATACTATGTGCCCTTAAACGAGCGTGGGTGGATTGATTGACAGGTTTGTGACGTTTGAGTGCATAAACGGGAAGGTGAAGGTCGAAAAATCAAAAGAAAAACACAGGGACATGAGGTTTGGTTTGGTTTTATTTTTTTTAACAGACATGGTCATTTAGGACATGTCAGGTTTTGGAGGTGGAGTAAAGCCGGAATTCCCGGTGAAAAACCACCGACCTACGGGTAGTACCTGGCGACTTCTCCACGTGGGATTCGAACTCGCAACCCAGAAGTGGAGGGATAGTGGTAAAATGTCGGAACACCTTAACCACTGGGCCAACACGGCCCTCAGGGACATGATAATTCAAACATATAAAAAACAACAACAACACAGGGTTTTATGCGTTATTTCGAGCGTTTAAGGCACTTTTCGAGAAAAGTGGTTGGCTCTGAAAAGAGCCGTTGTCAGGATTTAAGACTGTGTCTCAGCTACTGTTCGTCTTGGTCTTCTGATCCCGAATCAACGTCTACAATTTCGCCATACAACTCCTTTCTTAGTCCGGATATGTCTTCAGCCTTGTGGTGGGCATAGTCGTAGTACATGTTCCGGAGACCTTCGATAACCGACAGTCTAAGTCTGTAGTTGTAGCGGAAGGTTCGTAGTCCGTCTCTCTTGGCGCCGAGGTAACGGGCCTGTACCTCATCAAGCTTGTAATTCAGTTGCACAATCTGTTCACAGGCTCTGCGGAATCGACGCTCGCTCTCAAGCAGAGTGAACCGTTGGTCAAGTCTGGGGTTTCGTGCTGCGGTCTTCATACTTTTCTCAATTAGTCTTTATTGCATGGAGTGTGAATTGAATGATACCAATACAGTGTCCGTCGACCTTATATACATGCACTCGGGTGTCATCGCATGCGATGAGAAACTCGTGTGTACTCGGATATACACATTATGACGCGTGTCACATCATTTCGTATATTGAGAGAAAGGCGACCGTTCCTTGTATAAACAACCGGTAAGTTACCGTTATCATCACACGTCGGATTAGCCGTGGTCACGGGTCCGTGCACACAGCATTGTACATGTGTATATTTGACGAAGGTGAGTGTTCGGGGGTTGGGGTTGGGGGGATAAAACTTGGGAGAGCGTTCAAAACTGATGCAGTAGTACAGCAGTACTTAGTCCTGATCAACGGTTGTCGAGTTGACTTGTTGATTGTGACGCCCGTGGTAACACAACTGATGACGTCATAGAACAGTTAAGACAATTAACGTAGCCAAATACATTGTGTCTTACGGCGATGTTTGGTGTGTTGGTATATACTTGTTGAGACGAATTACACATGCACACGGGATGTGGGGAGAATTTACATCAGTTAGCCGTTTCAATACACGTGTGTAAAACCAATATTACGTGTATATTTACTTGCACGGCCATGCATGCGTAAACCATATAAACCAATATTACGTGTATATTTACATGCACGGCCATGCATGCGTAAACTACATAAATCTTATGGGCGCCAGACAAAGGTTTAAGTTGAGCGCCGTGCAATGCGCCATGTTATTGTGGTTCAAACAGTACATGAGTAACATGTAATTTGATCAAATGCAACGTTTTGCATGCTTATGATGGGTAGAAATTTCGGACATTGTTGTGTGAATGACAGGAAAATGAAACGCGTAACGTAACAGTCGAAGGGACATAACTCTTGTCGCCTTAAAACAGTTGTACATTGTTTCATCGGTGAGCGGATTTTGGGTATTGGAAGAATGTAGAAGGGGGGGGGGGGTGAAAGTTTGCACATAACAGTTAACATACTATGTGCCCTTAAACGAGCGTGGGTGGATTGATTGACAGGTTTGTGACGTTTGAGTGCATAAACGGGAAGGTGAAGGTCGAAAAATCAAAAGAAAAACACAGGGACATGAGGTTTGGTTTGGTTTTATTTTTTTTAACAGACATGGTCATTTAGGACATGTCAGGTTTTGGAGGTGGAGTAAAGCCGGAATTCCCGGTGAAAAACCACCGACCTACGGGTAGTACCTGGCGACTTCTCCACGTGGGATTCGAACTCGCAACCCAGAAGTGGAGGGATAGTGGTAAAATGTCGGAACACCTTAACCACTGGGCCAACACGGCCCTCAGGGACATGATAATTCAAACATATAAAAAACAACAACAACACAGGGTTTTATGCGTTATTTCGAGCGTTTAAGGCACTTTTCGAGAAAAGTGGTTGGCTCTGAAAAGAGCCGTTGTCAGGATTTAAGACTGTGTCTCAGCTACTGTTCGTCTTGGTCTTCTGATCCCGAATCAACGTCTACAATTTCGCCATACAACTCCTTTCTTAGTCCGGATATGTCTTCAGCCTTGTGGTGGGCATAGTCGTAGTACATGTTCCGGAGACCTTCGATAACCGACAGTCTAAGTCTGTAGTTGTAGCGGAAGGTTCGTAGTCCGTCTCTCTTGGCGCCGAGGTAACGGGCCTGTACCTCATCAAGCTTGTAATTCAGTTGCACAATCTGTTCACAGGCTCTGCGGAATCGACGCTCGCTCTCAAGCAGAGTGAACTGTTGGTCAAGTCTGGGGTTTCGTGCTGCGGTCTTCATACTTTTCTCAATTAGTCTTTATTGCATGGAGTGTGAATTGAATGATACCAATACAGTGTCCGTCGACCTTATATACATGCACTCGGGTGTCATCGCATGCGATGAGAAACTCGTGTGTACTCGGATATACACATTATGACGCGTGTCACATCATTTCGTATATTGAGAGAAAGGCGACCGTTCCTTGTATAAACAACCGGTAAGTTACCGTTATCATCACACGTCGGATTAGCCGTGGTCACGGGTCCGTGCACACAGCATTGTACATGTGTATATTTGACGAAGGTGAGTGTTCGGGGGTTGGGGTTGGGGGGATAAAACTTGGGAGAGCGTTCAAAACTGATGCAGTAGTACAGCAGTACTTAGTCCTGATCAACGGTTGTCGAGTTGACTTGTTGATTGTGACGCCCGTGGTAACACAACTGATGACGTCATAGAACAGTTAAGACAATTAACGTAGCCAAATACATTGTGTCTTACGGCGATGTTTTGTGTGTTGGTATATACTTGTTGAGACGAATTACACATGCACACGGGATGTGGGGAGAATTTACATCAGTTAGCCGTTTCAATACACGTGTGTAAAACCAATATTACGTGTATATTTACTTGCACGGCCATGCATGCGTAAACCATATAAACCAATATTACGTGTATATTTACATGCACGGCCATGCATGCGTAAACTACATAAATCTTATGGGCGCCAGACAAAGGTTTAAGTTGAGCGCCGTGCAATGCGCCATGTTATTGTGGTTCAAACAGTACATGAGTAACATGTAATTTGATCAAATGCAACGTTTTGCATGCTTATGATGGGTAGAAATTTCGGACATTGTTGTGTGAATGACAGGAAAATGAAACGCGTAACGTAACAGTCGAAGGGACATAACTCTTGTCGCCTTAAAACAGTTGTACATTGTTTCATCGGTGAGCGGATTTTGGGTATTGGAAGAATGTAGAAGGGGGGGGGTGAAAGTTTGCACATAACAGTTAACATACTATGTGCCCTTAAACGAGCGTGGGTGGATTGATTGACAGGTTTGTGACGTTTGAGTGCATAAACGGGAAGGTGAAGGTCGAAAAATCAAAAGAAAAACACAGGGACATGAGGTTTGGTTTGGTTTTATTTTTTTTAACAGACATGGTCATTTAGGACATGTCAGGTTTTGGAGGTGGAGTAAAGCCGGAATTCCCGGTGAAAAACCACCGACCTACGGGTAGTACCTGGCGACTTCTCCACGTGGGATTCGAACTCGCAACCCAGAAGTGGAGGGATAGTGGTAAAATGTCGGAACACCTTAACCACTGGGCCAACACGGCCCTCAGGGACATGATAATTCAAACATATAAAAAACAACAACAACACAGGGTTTTATGCGTTATTTCGAGCGTTTAAGGCACTTTTCGAGAAAAGTGGTTGGCTCTGAAAAGAGCCGTTGTCAGGATTTAAGACTGTGTCTCAGCTACTGTTCGTCTTGGTCTTCTGATCCCGAATCAACGTCTACAATTTCGCCATACAACTCCTTTCTTAGTCCGGATATGTCTTCAGCCTTGTGGTGGGCATAGTCGTAGTACATGTTCCGGAGACCTTCGATAACCGACAGTCGAAGTCTGTAGTTGTAGCGGAAGGTTCGTAGTCCGTCTCTCTTGGCGCCGAGGTAACGGGCCTGTACCTCATCAAGCTTGTAATTCAGTTGCACAATCTGTTCACAGGCTCTGCGGAATCGACGCTCGCTCTCAAGCAGAGTGAACCGTTGGTCAAGTCTGGGGTTTCGTGCTGCGGTCTTCATACTTTTCTCAATTAGTCTTTATTGCATGGAGTGTGAATTGAATGATACCAATACAGTGTCCGTCGACCTTATATACATGCACTCGGGTGTCATCGCATGCGATGAGAAACTCGTGTGTACTCGGATATACACATTATGACGCGTGTCACATCATTTCGTATATTGAGAGAAAGGCGACCGTTCCTTGTATAAACAACCGGTAAGTTACCGTTATCATCACACGTCGGATTAGCCGTGGTCACGGGTCCGTGCACACAGCATTGTACATGTGTATATTTGACGAAGGTGAGTGTTCGGGGGTTGGGGTTGGGGGGATAAAACTTGGGAGAGCGTTCAAAACTGATGCAGTAGTACAGCAGTACTTAGTCCTGATCAACGGTTGTCGAGTTGACTTGTTGATTGTGACGCCCGTGGTAACACAACTGATGACGTCATAGAACAGTTAAGACAATTAACGTAGCCAAATACATTGTGTCTTACGGCGATGTTTTGTGTGTTGGTATATACTTGTTGAGACGAATTACACATGCACACGGGATGTGGGGAGAATTTACATCAGTTAGCCGTTTCAATACACGTGTGTAAAACCAATATTACGTGTATATTTACTTGCACGGCCATGCATGCGTAAACCATATAAACCAATATTACGTGTATATTTACATGCACGGCCATGCATGCGTAAACTACATAAATCTTATGGGCGCCAGCTGACAAAGGTTTAAGTTGAGCGCCGTGCAATGCGCCATGTTATTGTGGTTCAAACAGTACATGAGTAACATGTAATTTGATCAAATGCAACGTTTTGCATGCTTATGATGAGTAGAAATTTCGGACATTGTTGTGTGAATGACAGGAAAATGAAACGCGTAACGTAACAGTCGAAGGGACATAACTCTTGTCGCCTTAAAACAGTTGTACATTGTTTCATCGGTGAGCGGATTTTGGGTATTGGAAGAATGTAGAAGGGGGGGGGGGGTGAAAGTTTGCACATAACGGTTAACATACTATGTGCCCTTAAACGAGCGTGGGTGGATTGATTGACAGGTTTGTGACGTTTGAGTGCATAAACGGGAAGGTGAAGGTCGAAAAATCAAAAGAAAAACACAGGGACATGAGGTTTGGTTTGGTTTTATTTTTTTTAACAGACATGGTCATTTAGGACATGTCAGGTTTTGGAGGTGGAGTAAAGCCGGAATTCCCGGTGAAAAACCACCGACCTACGGGTAGTACCTGGCGACTTCTCCACGTGGGATTCGAACTCGCAACCCAGAAGTGGAGGGATAGTGGTAAAATGTCGGAACACCTTAACCACTGGGCCAACACGGCCCTCAGGGACATGATAATTCAAACATATAAAAAAACAACAACAACACAGGGTTTTATGCGTTATTTCGAGCGTTTAAGGCACTTTTCGAGAAAAGTGGTTGGCTCTGAAAAGAGCCGTTGTCAGGATTTAAGACTGTGTCTCAGCTACTGTTCGTCTTGGTCTTCTGATCCCGAATCAACGTCTACAATTTCGCCATACAACTCCTTTCTTAGTCCGGATATGTCTTCAGCCTTGTGGTGGGCATAGTCGTAGTACATGTTCCGGAGACCTTCGATAACCGACAGTCTAAGTCTGTAGTTGTAGCGGAAGGTTCGTAGTCCGTCTCTCTTGGCGCCGAGGTAACGGGCCTGTACCTCATCAAGCTTGTAATTCAGTTGCACAATCTGTTCACAGGCTCTGCGGAATCGACGCTCGCTCTCAAGCAGAGTGAACCGTTGGTCAAGTCTGGGGTTTCGTGCTGCGGTCTTCATACTTTTCTCAATTAGTCTTTATTGCATGGAGTGTGAATTGAATGATACCAATACAGTGTCCGTCGACCTTATATACATGCACTCGGGTGTCATCGCATGCGATGAGAAACTCGTGTGTACTCGGATATACACATTATGACGCGTGTCACATCATTTCGTATATTGAGAGAAAGGCGACCGTTCCTTGTATAAACAACCGGTAAGTTACCGTTATCATCACACGTCGGATTAGCCGTGGTCACGGGTCCGTGCACACAGCATTGTACATGTGTATATTTGACGAAGGTGAGTGTTCGGGGGTTGGGGTTGGGGGGATAAAACTTGGGAGAGCGTTCAAAACTGATGCAGTAGTACAGCAGTACTTAGTCCTGATCAACGGTTGTCGAGTTGACTTGTTGATTGTGACGCCCGTGGTAACACAACTGATGACGTCATAGAACAGTTAAGACAATTAACGTAGCCAAATACATTGTGTCTTACGGCGATGTTTGGTGTGTTGGTATATACTTGTTGAGACGAATTACACATGCACACGGGATGTGGGGAGAATTTACATCAGTTAGCCGTTTCAATACACGTGTGTAAAACCAATATTACGTGTATATTTACTTGCACGGCCATGCATGCGTAAACCATATAAACCAATATTACGTGTATATTTACATGCACGGCCATGCATGCGTAAACTACATCAATCTTATGGGCGCCAGACAAAGGTTTAAGTTGAGCGCCGTGCAATGCGCCATGTTATTGTGGTTCAAACAGTACATGAGTAACATGTAATTTGATCAAATGCAACGTTTTGCATGCTTATGATGGGTAGAAATTTCGGACATTGTTGTGTGAATGACAGGAAAATGAAACGCGTAACGTAACAGTCGAAGGGACATAACTCTTGTCGCCTTAAAACAGTTGTACATTGTTTCATCGGTGAGCGGATTTTGGGTATTGGAAGAATGTAGAAGGGGGGGGGGGGTGAAAGTTTGCACATAACAGTTAACATACTATGTGCCCTTAAACGAGCGTGGGTGGATTGATTGACAGGTTTGTGACGTTTGAGTGCATAAACGGGAAGGTGAAGGTCGAAAAATCAAAAGAAAAACACAGGGACATGAGGTTTGGTTTGGTTTTATTTTTTTTAACAGACATGGTCATTTAGGACATGTCAGGTTTTGGAGGTGGAGTAAAGCCGGAATTCCCGGTGAAAAACCACCGACCTACGGGTAGTACCTGGCGACTTCTCCACGTGGGATTCGAACTCGCAACCCAGAAGTGGAGGGATAGTGGTAAAATGTCGGAACACCTTAACCACTGGGCCAACACGGCCCTCAGGGACATGATAATTCAAACATATAAAAAACAACAACAACACAGGGTTTTATGCGTTATTTCGAGCGTTTAAGGCACTTTTCGAGAAAAGTGGTTGGCTCTGAAAAGAGCCGTTGTCAGGATTTAAGACTGTGTCTCAGCTACTGTTCGTCTTGGTCTTCTGATCCCGAATCAACGTCTACAATTTCGCCATACAACTCCTTTCTTAGTCCGGATATGTCTTCAGCCTTGTGGTGGGCATAGTCGTAGTACATGTTCCGGAGACCTTCGATAACCGACAGTCTAAGTCTGTAGTTGTAGCGGAAGGTTCGTAGTCCGTCTCTCTTGGCGCCGAGGTAACGGGCCTGTACCTCATCAAGCTTGTAATTCAGTTGCACAATCTGTTCACAGGCTCTGCGGAATCGACGCTCGCTCTCAAGCAGAGTGAACCGTTGGTCAAGTCTGGGGTTTCGTGCTGCGGTCTTCATACTTTTCTCAATTAGTCTTTATTGCATGGAGTGTGAATTGAATGATACCAATACAGTGTCCGTCGACCTTATATACATGCACTCGGGTGTCATCGCATGCGATGAGAAACTCGTGTGTACTCGGATATACACATTATGACGCGTGTCACATCATTTCGTATATTGAGAGAAAGGCGACCGTTCCTTGTATAAACAACCGGTAAGTTACCGTTATCATCACACGTCGGATTAGCCGTGGTCACGGGTCCGTGCACACAGCATTGTACATGTGTATATTTGACGAAGGTGAGTGTTCGGGGGTTGGGGTTGGGGGGATAAAACTTGGGAGAGCGTTCAAAACTGATGCAGTAGTACAGCAGTACTTAGTCCTGATCAACGGTTGTCGAGTTGACTTGTTGATTGTGACGCCCGTGGTAACACAACTGATGACGTCATAGAACAGTTAAGACAATTAACGTAGCCAAATACATTGTGTCTTACGGCGATGTTTGGTGTGTTGGTATATACTTGTTGAGACGAATTACACATGCACACGGGATGTGGGGAGAATTTACATCAGTTAGCCGTTTCAATACACGTGTGTAAAACCAATATTACGTGTATATTTACTTGCACGGCCATGCATGCGTAAACCATATAAACCAATATTACGTGTATATTTACATGCACGGCCATGCATGCGTAAACTACATCAATCTTATGGGCGCCAGACAAAGGTTTAAGTTGAGCGCCGTGCAATGCGCCATGTTATTGTGGTTCAAACAGTACATGAGTAACATGTAATTTGATCAAATGCAACGTTTTGCATGCTTATGATGGGTAGAAATTTCGGACATTGTTGTGTGAATGACAGGAAAATGAAACGCGTAACGTAACAGTCGAAGGGACATAACTCTTGTCGCCTTAAAACAGTTGTACATTGTTTCATCGGTGAGCGGATTTTGGGTATTGGAAGAATGTAGAAGGGGGGGGGGGTGAAAGTTTGCACATAACAGTTAACATACTATGTGCCCTTAAACGAGCGTGGGTGGATTGATTGACAGGTTTGTGACGTTTGAGTGCATAAACGGGAAGGTGAAGGTCGAAAAATCAAAAGAAAAACACAGGGACATGAGGTTTGGTTTGGTTTTATTTTTTTTAACAGACATGGTCATTTAGGACATGTCAGGTTTTGGAGGTGGAGTAAAGCCGGAATTCCCGGTGAAAAACCACCGACCTACGGGTAGTACCTGGCGACTTCTCCACGTGGGATTCGAACTCGCAACCCAGAAGTGGAGGGATAGTGGTAAAATGTCGGAACACCTTAACCACTGGGCCAACACGGCCCTCAGGGACATGATAATTCAAACATATAAAAAACAACAACAACACAGGGTTTTATGCGTTATTTCGAGCGTTTAAGGCACTTTTCGAGAAAAGTGGTTGGCTCTGAAAAGAGCCGTTGTCAGGATTTAAGACTGTGTCTCAGCTACTGTTCGTCTTGGTCTTCTGATCCCGAATCAACGTCTACAATTTCGCCATACAACTCCTTTCTTAGTCCGGATATGTCTTCAGCCTTGTGGTGGGCATAGTCGTAGTACATGTTCCGGAGACCTTCGATAACCGACAGTCTAAGTCTGTAGTTGTAGCGGAAGGTTCGTAGTCCGTCTCTCTTGGCGCCGAGGTAACGGGCCTGTACCTCATCAAGCTTGTAATTCAGTTGCACAATCTGTTCACAGGCTCTGCGGAATCGACGCTCGCTCTCAAGCAGAGTGAACTGTTGGTCAAGTCTGGGGTTTCGTGCTGCGGTCTTCATACTTTTCTCAATTAGTCTTTATTGCATGGAGTGTGAATTGAATGATACCAATACAGTGTCCGTCGACCTTATATACATGCACTCGGGTGTCATCGCATGCGATGAGAAACTCGTGTGTACTCGGATATACACATTATGACGCGTGTCACATCATTTCGTATATTGAGAGAAAGGCGACCGTTCCTTGTATAAACAACCGGTAAGTTACCGTTATCATCACACGTCGGATTAGCCGTGGTCACGGGTCCGTGCACACAGCATTGTACATGTGTATATTTGACGAAGGTGAGTGTTCGGGGGTTGGGGTTGGGGGGATAAAACTTGGGAGAGCGTTCAAAACTGATGCAGTAGTACAGCAGTACTTAGTCCTGATCAACGGTTGTCGAGTTGACTTGTTGATTGTGACGCCCGTGGTAACACAACTGATGACGTCATAGAACAGTTAAGACAATTAACGTAGCCAAATACATTGTGTCTTACGGCGATGTTTGGTGTGTTGGTATATACTTGTTGAGACGAATTACACATGCACACGGGATGTGGGGAGAATTTACATCAGTTAGCCGTTTCAATACACGTGTGTAAAACCAATATTACGTGTATATTTACTTGCACGGCCATGCATGCGTAAACCATATAAACCAATATTACGTGTATATTTACATGCACGGCCATGCATGCGTAAACTACATAAATCTTATGGGCGCCAGACAAAGGTTTAAGTTGAGCGCCGTGCAATGCGCCATGTTATTGTGGTTCAAACAGTACATGAGTAACATGTAATTTGATCAAATGCAACGTTTTGCATGCTTATGATGGGTAGAAATTTCGGACATTGTTGTGTGAATGACAGGAAAATGAAACGCGTAACGTAACAGTCGAAGGGACATAACTCTTGTCGCCTTAAAACAGTTGTACATTGTTTCATCGGTGAGCGGATTTTGGGTATTGGAAGAATGTAGAAGGGGGGGGGGGTGAAAGTTTGCACATAACAGTTAACATACTATGTGCCCTTAAACGAGCGTGGGTGGATTGATTGACAGGTTTGTGACGTTTGAGTGCATAAACGGGAAGGTGAAGGTCGAAAAATCAAAAGAAAAACACAGGGACATGAGGTTTGGTTTGGTTTTATTTTTTTTAACAGACATGGTCATTTAGGACATGTCAGGTTTTGGAGGTGGAGTAAAGCCGGAATTCCCGGTGAAAAACCACCGACCTACGGGTAGTACCTGGCGACTTCTCCACGTGGGATTCGAACTCGCAACCCAGAAGTGGAGGGATAGTGGTAAAATGTCGGAACACCTTAACCACTGGGCCAACACGGCCCTCAGGGACATGATAATTCAAACATATAAAAAACAACAACAACACAGGGTTTTATGCGTTATTTCGAGCGTTTAAGGCACTTTTCGAGAAAAGTGGTTGGCTCTGAAAAGAGCCGTTGTCAGGATTTAAGACTGTGTCTCAGCTACTGTTCGTCTTGGTCTTCTGATCCCGAATCAACGTCTACAATTTCGCCATACAACTCCTTTCTTAGTCCGGATATGTCTTCAGCCTTGTGGTGGGCATAGTCGTAGTACATGTTCCGGAGACCTTCGATAACCGACAGTCTAAGTCTGTAGTTGTAGCGGAAGGTTCGTAGTCCGTCTCTCTTGGCGCCGAGGTAACGGGCCTGTACCTCATCAAGCTTGTAATTCAGTTGCACAATCTGTTCACAGGCTCTGCGGAATCGACGCTCGCTCTCAAGCAGAGTGAACTGTTGGTCAAGTCTGGGGTTTCGTGCTGCGGTCTTCATACTTTTCTCAATTAGTCTTTATTGCATGGAGTGTGAATTGAATGATACCAATACAGTGTCCGTCGACCTTATATACATGCACTCGGGTGTCATCGCATGCGATGAGAAACTCGTGTGTACTCGGATATACACATTATGACGCGTGTCACATCATTTCGTATATTGAGAGAAAGGCGACCGTTCCTTGTATAAACAACCGGTAAGTTACCGTTATCATCACACGTCGGATTAGCCGTGGTCACGGGTCCGTGCACACAGCATTGTACATGTGTATATTTGACGAAGGTGAGTGTTCGGGGGTTGGGGTTGGGGGGATAAAACTTGGGAGAGCGTTCAAAACTGATGCAGTAGTACAGCAGTACTTAGTCCTGATCAACGGTTGTCGAGTTGACTTGTTGATTGTGACGCCCGTGGTAACACAACTGATGACGTCATAGAACAGTTAAGACAATTAACGTAGCCAAATACATTGTGTCTTACGGCGATGTTTTGTGTGTTGGTATATACTTGTTGAGACGAATTACACATGCACACGGGATGTGGGGAGAATTTACATCAGTTAGCCGTTTCAATACACGTGTGTAAAACCAATATTACGTGTATATTTACTTGCACGGCCATGCATGCGTAAACCATATAAACCAATATTACGTGTATATTTACATGCACGGCCATGCATGCGTAAACTACATAAATCTTATGGGCGCCAGACAAAGGTTTAAGTTGAGCGCCGTGCAATGCGCCATGTTATTGTGGTTCAAACAGTACATGAGTAACATGTAATTTGATCAAATGCAACGTTTTGCATGCTTATGATGGGTAGAAATTTCGGACATTGTTGTGTGAATGACAGGAAAATGAAACGCGTAACGTAACAGTCGAAGGGACATAACTCTTGTCGCCTTAAAACAGTTGTACATTGTTTCATCGGTGAGCGGATTTTGGGTATTGGAAGAATGTAGAAGGGGGGGGGGTGAAAGTTTGCACATAACAGTTAACATACTATGTGCCCTTAAACGAGCGTGGGTGGATTGATTGACAGGTTTGTGACGTTTGAGTGCATAAACGGGAAGGTGAAGGTCGAAAAATCAAAAGAAAAACACAGGGACATGAGGTTTGGTTTGGTTTTATTTTTTTTAACAGACATGGTCATTTAGGACATGTCAGGTTTTGGAGGTGGAGTAAAGCCGGAATTCCCGGTGAAAAACCACCGACCTACGGGTAGTACCTGGCGACTTCTCCACGTGGGATTCGAACTCGCAACCCAGAAGTGGAGGGATAGTGGTAAAATGTCGGAACACCTTAACCACTGGGCCAACACGGCCCTCAGGGACATGATAATTCAAACATATAAAAAACAACAACAACACAGGGTTTTATGCGTTATTTCGAGCGTTTAAGGCACTTTTCGAGAAAAGTGGTTGGCTCTGAAAAGAGCCGTTGTCAGGATTTAAGACTGTGTCTCAGCTACTGTTCGTCTTGGTCTTCTGATCCCGAATCAACGTCTACAATTTCGCCATACAACTCCTTTCTTAGTCCGGATATGTCTTCAGCCTTGTGGTGGGCATAGTCGTAGTACATGTTCCGGAGACCTTCGATAACCGACAGTCGAAGTCTGTAGTTGTAGCGGAAGGTTCGTAGTCCGTCTCTCTTGGCGCCGAGGTAACGGGCCTGTACCTCATCAAGCTTGTAATTCAGTTGCACAATCTGTTCACAGGCTCTGCGGAATCGACGCTCGCTCTCAAGCAGAGTGAACCGTTGGTCAAGTCTGGGGTTTCGTGCTGCGGTCTTCATACTTTTCTCAATTAGTCTTTATTGCATGGAGTGTGAATTGAATGATACCAATACAGTGTCCGTCGACCTTATATACATGCACTCGGGTGTCATCGCATGCGATGAGAAACTCGTGTGTACTCGGATATACACATTATGACGCGTGTCACATCATTTCGTATATTGAGAGAAAGGCGACCGTTCCTTGTATAAACAACCGGTAAGTTACCGTTATCATCACACGTCGGATTAGCCGTGGTCACGGGTCCGTGCACACAGCATTGTACATGTGTATATTTGACGAAGGTGAGTGTTCGGGGGTTGGGGTTGGGGGGATAAAACTTGGGAGAGCGTTCAAAACTGATGCAGTAGTACAGCAGTACTTAGTCCTGATCAACGGTTGTCGAGTTGACTTGTTGATTGTGACGCCCGTGGTAACACAACTGATGACGTCATAGAACAGTTAAGACAATTAACGTAGCCAAATACATTGTGTCTTACGGCGATGTTTTGTGTGTTGGTATATACTTGTTGAGACGAATTACACATGCACACGGGATGTGGGGAGAATTTACATCAGTTAGCCGTTTCAATACACGTGTGTAAAACCAATATTACGTGTATATTTACTTGCACGGCCATGCATGCGTAAACCATATAAACCAATATTACGTGTATATTTACATGCACGGCCATGCATGCGTAAACTACATAAATCTTATGGGCGCCAGCTGACAAAGGTTTAAGTTGAGCGCCGTGCAATGCGCCATGTTATTGTGGTTCAAACAGTACATGAGTAACATGTAATTTGATCAAATGCAACGTTTTGCATGCTTATGATGAGTAGAAATTTCGGACATTGTTGTGTGAATGACAGGAAAATGAAACGCGTAACGTAACAGTCGAAGGGACATAACTCTTGTCGCCTTAAAACAGTTGTACATTGTTTCATCGGTGAGCGGATTTTGGGTATTGGAAGAATGTAGAAGGGGGGGGGGTGAAAGTTTGCACATAACGGTTAACATACTATGTGCCCTTAAACGAGCGTGGGTGGATTGATTGACAGGTTTGTGACGTTTGAGTGCATAAACGGGAAGGTGAAGGTCGAAAAATCAAAAGAAAAACACAGGGACATGAGGTTTGGTTTGGTTTTATTTTTTTTAACAGACATGGTCATTTAGGACATGTCAGGTTTTGGAGGTGGAGTAAAGCCGGAATTCCCGGTGAAAAACCACCGACCTACGGGTAGTACCTGGCGACTTCTCCACGTGGGATTCGAACTCGCAACCCAGAAGTGGAGGGATAGTGGTAAAATGTCGGAACACCTTAACCACTGGGCCAACACGGCCCTCAGGGACATGATAATTCAAACATATAAAAAAACAACAACAACACAGGGTTTTATGCGTTATTTCGAGCGTTTAAGGCACTTTTCGAGAAAAGTGGTTGGCTCTGAAAAGAGCCGTTGTCAGGATTTAAGACTGTGTCTCAGCTACTGTTCGTCTTGGTCTTCTGATCCCGAATCAACGTCTACAATTTCGCCATACAACTCCTTTCTTAGTCCGGATATGTCTTCAGCCTTGTGGTGGGCATAGTCGTAGTACATGTTCCGGAGACCTTCGATAACCGACAGTCTAAGTCTGTAGTTGTAGCGGAAGGTTCGTAGTCCGTCTCTCTTGGCGCCGAGGTAACGGGCCTGTACCTCATCAAGCTTGTAATTCAGTTGCACAATCTGTTCACAGGCTCTGCGGAATCGACGCTCGCTCTCAAGCAGAGTGAACCGTTGGTCAAGTCTGGGGTTTCGTGCTGCGGTCTTCATACTTTTCTCAATTAGTCTTTATTGCATGGAGTGTGAATTGAATGATACCAATACAGTGTCCGTCGACCTTATATACATGCACTCGGGTGTCATCGCATGCGATGAGAAACTCGTGTGTACTCGGATATACACATTATGACGCGTGTCACATCATTTCGTATATTGAGAGAAAGGCGACCGTTCCTTGTATAAACAACCGGTAAGTTACCGTTATCATCACACGTCGGATTAGCCGTGGTCACGGGTCCGTGCACACAGCATTGTACATGTGTATATTTGACGAAGGTGAGTGTTCGGGGGTTGGGGTTGGGGGGATAAAACTTGGGAGAGCGTTCAAAACTGATGCAGTAGTACAGCAGTACTTAGTCCTGATCAACGGTTGTCGAGTTGACTTGTTGATTGTGACGCCCGTGGTAACACAACTGATGACGTCATAGAACAGTTAAGACAATTAACGTAGCCAAATACATTGTGTCTTACGGCGATGTTTGGTGTGTTGGTATATACTTGTTGAGACGAATTACACATGCACACGGGATGTGGGGAGAATTTACATCAGTTAGCCGTTTCAATACACGTGTGTAAAACCAATATTACGTGTATATTTACTTGCACGGCCATGCATGCGTAAACCATATAAACCAATATTACGTGTATATTTACATGCACGGCCATGCATGCGTAAACTACATCAATCTTATGGGCGCCAGACAAAGGTTTAAGTTGAGCGCCGTGCAATGCGCCATGTTATTGTGGTTCAAACAGTACATGAGTAACATGTAATTTGATCAAATGCAACGTTTTGCATGCTTATGATGGGTAGAAATTTCGGACATTGTTGTGTGAATGACAGGAAAATGAAACGCGTAACGTAACAGTCGAAGGGACATAACTCTTGTCGCCTTAAAACAGTTGTACATTGTTTCATCGGTGAGCGGATTTTGGGTATTGGAAGAATGTAGAAGGGGGGGGGGGTGAAAGTTTGCACATAACAGTTAACATACTATGTGCCCTTAAACGAGCGTGGGTGGATTGATTGACAGGTTTGTGACGTTTGAGTGCATAAACGGGAAGGTGAAGGTCGAAAAATCAAAAGAAAAACACAGGGACATGAGGTTTGGTTTGGTTTTATTTTTTTTAACAGACATGGTCATTTAGGACATGTCAGGTTTTGGAGGTGGAGTAAAGCCGGAATTCCCGGTGAAAAACCACCGACCTACGGGTAGTACCTGGCGACTTCTCCACGTGGGATTCGAACTCGCAACCCAGAAGTGGAGGGATAGTGGTAAAATGTCGGAACACCTTAACCACTGGGCCAACACGGCCCTCAGGGACATGATAATTCAAACATATAAAAAACAACAACAACACAGGGTTTTATGCGTTATTTCGAGCGTTTAAGGCACTTTTCGAGAAAAGTGGTTGGCTCTGAAAAGAGCCGTTGTCAGGATTTAAGACTGTGTCTCAGCTACTGTTCGTCTTGGTCTTCTGATCCCGAATCAACGTCTACAATTTCGCCATACAACTCCTTTCTTAGTCCGGATATGTCTTCAGCCTTGTGGTGGGCATAGTCGTAGTACATGTTCCGGAGACCTTCGATAACCGACAGTCGAAGTCTGTAGTTGTAGCGGAAGGTTCGTAGTCCGTCTCTCTTGGCGCCGAGGTAACGGGCCTGTACCTCATCAAGCTTGTAATTCAGTTGCACAATCTGTTCACAGGCTCTGCGGAATCGACGCTCGCTCTCAAGCAGAGTGAACTGTTGGTCAAGTCTGGGGTTTCGTGCTGCGGTCTTCATACTTTTCTCAATTAGTCTTTATTGCATGGAGTGTGAATTGAATGATACCAATACAGTGTCCGTCGACCTTATATACATGCACTCGGGTGTCATCGCATGCGATGAGAAACTCGTGTGTACTCGGATATACACATTATGACGCGTGTCACATCATTTCGTATATTGAGAGAAAGGCGACCGTTCCTTGTATAAACAACCGGTAAGTTACCGTTATCATCACACGTCGGATTAGCCGTGGTCACGGGTCCGTGCACACAGCATTGTACATGTGTATATTTGACGAAGGTGAGTGTTCGGGGGTTGGGGTTGGGGGGATAAAACTTGGGAGAGCGTTCAAAACTGATGCAGTAGTACAGCAGTACTTAGTCCTGATCAACGGTTGTCGAGTTGACTTGTTGATTGTGACGCCCGTGGTAACACAACTGATGACGTCATAGAACAGTTAAGACAATTAACGTAGCCAAATACATTGTGTCTTACGGCGATGTTTGGTGTGTTGGTATATACTTGTTGAGACGAATTACACATGCACACGGGATGTGGGGAGAATTTACATCAGTTAGCCGTTTCAATACACGTGTGTAAAACCAATATTACGTGTATATTTACTTGCACGGCCATGCATGCGTAAACCATATAAACCAATATTACGTGTATATTTACATGCACGGCCATGCATGCGTAAACTACATAAATCTTATGGGCGCCAGCTGACAAAGGTTTAAGTTGAGCGCCGTGCAATGCGCCATGTTATTGTGGTTCAAACAGTACATGAGTAACATGTAATTTGATCAAATGCAACGTTTTGCATGCTTATGATGAGTAGAAATTTCGGACATTGTTGTGTGAATGACAGGAAAATGAAACGCGTAACGTAACAGTCGAAGGGACATAACTCTTGTCGCCTTAAAACAGTTGTACATTGTTTCATCGGTGAGCGGATTTTGGGTATTGGAAGAATGTAGAAGGGGGGGGGGGGGGTGAAAGTTTGCACATAACGGTTAACATACTATGTGCCCTTAAACGAGCGTGGGTGGATTGATTGACAGGTTTGTGACGTTTGAGTGCATAAACGGGAAGGTGAAGGTCGAAAAATCAAAAGAAAAACACAGGGACATGAGGTTTGGTTTGGTTTTATTTTTTTTAACAGACATGGTCATTTAGGACATGTCAGGTTTTGGAGGTGGAGTAAAGCCGGAATTCCCGGTGAAAAACCACCGACCTACGGGTAGTACCTGGCGACTTCTCCACGTGGGATTCGAACTCGCAACCCAGAAGTGGAGGGATAGTGGTAAAATGTCGGAACACCTTAACCACTGGGCCAACACGGCCCTCAGGGACATGATAATTCAAACATATAAAAAACAACAACAACACAGGGTTTTATGCGTTATTTCGAGCGTTTAAGGCACTTTTCGAGAAAAGTGGTTGGCTCTGAAAAGAGCCGTTGTCAGGATTTAAGACTGTGTCTCAGCTACTGTTCGTCTTGGTCTTCTGATCCCGAATCAACGTCTACAATTTCGCCATACAACTCCTTTCTTAGTCCGGATATGTCTTCAGCCTTGTGGTGGGCATAGTCGTAGTACATGTTCCGGAGACCTTCGATAACCGACAGTCGAAGTCTGTAGTTGTAGCGGAAGGTTCGTAGTCCGTCTCTCTTGGCGCCGAGGTAACGGGCCTGTACCTCATCAAGCTTGTAATTCAGTTGCACAATCTGTTCACAGGCTCTGCGGAATCGACGCTCGCTCTCAAGCAGAGTGAACCGTTGGTCAAGTCTGGGGTTTCGTGCTGCGGTCTTCATACTTTTCTCAATTAGTCTTTATTGCATGGAGTGTGAATTGAATGATACCAATACAGTGTCCGTCGACCTTATATACATGCACTCGGGTGTCATCGCATGCGATGAGAAACTCGTGTGTACTCGGATATACACATTATGACGCGTGTCACATCATTTCGTATATTGAGAGAAAGGCGACCGTTCCTTGTATAAACAACCGGTAAGTTACCGTTATCATCACACGTCGGATTAGCCGTGGTCACGGGTCCGTGCACACAGCATTGTACATGTGTATATTTGACGAAGGTGAGTGTTCGGGGGTTGGGGTTGGGGGGATAAAACTTGGGAGAGCGTTCAAAACTGATGCAGTAGTACAGCAGTACTTAGTCCTGATCAACGGTTGTCGAGTTGACTTGTTGATTGTGACGCCCGTGGTAACACAACTGATGACGTCATAGAACAGTTAAGACAATTAACGTAGCCAAATACATTGTGTCTTACGGCGATGTTTGGTGTGTTGGTATATACTTGTTGAGACGAATTACACATGCACACGGGATGTGGGGAGAATTTACATCAGTTAGCCGTTTCAATACACGTGTGTAAAACCAATATTACGTGTATATTTACTTGCACGGCCATGCATGCGTAAACCATATAAACCAATATTACGTGTATATTTACATGCACGGCCATGCATGCCTAAACTACATAAATCTTATGGGCGCCAGACAAAGGTTTAAGTTGAGCGCCGTGCAATGCGCCATGTTATTGTGGTTCAAACAGTACATGAGTAACATGTAATTTGATCAAATGCAACGTTTTGCATGCTTATGATGGGTAGAAATTTCGGACATTGTTGTGTGAATGACAGGAAAATGAAACGCGTAACGTAACAGTCGAAGGGACATAACTCTTGTCGCCTTAAAACAGTTGTACATTGTTTCATCGGTGAGCGGATTTTGGGTATTGGAAGAATGTAGAAGGGGGGGGGGGTGAAAGTTTGCACATAACAGTTAACATACTATGTGCCCTTAAACGAGCGTGGGTGGATTGATTGACAGGTTTGTGACGTTTGAGTGCATAAACGGGAAGGTGAAGGTCGAAAAATCAAAAGAAAAACACAGGGACATGAGGTTTGGTTTGGTTTTATTTTTTTTAACAGACATGGTCATTTAGGACATGTCAGGTTTTGGAGGTGGAGTAAAGCCGGAATTCCCGGTGAAAAACCACCGACCTACGGGTAGTACCTGGCGACTTCTCCACGTGGGATTCGAACTCGCAACCCAGAAGTGGAGGGATAGTGGTAAAATGTCGGAACACCTTAACCACTGGGCCAACACGGCCCTCAGGGACATGATAATTCAAACATATAAAAAACAACAACAACACAGGGTTTTATGCGTTATTTCGAGCGTTTAAGGCACTTTTCGAGAAAAGTGGTTGGCTCTGAAAAGAGCCGTTGTCAGGATTTAAGACTGTGTCTCAGCTACTGTTCGTCTTGGTCTTCTGATCCCGAATCAACGTCTACAATTTCGCCATACAACTCCTTTCTTAGTCCGGATATGTCTTCAGCCTTGTGGTGGGCATAGTCGTAGTACATGTTCCGGAGACCTTCGATAACCGACAGTCGAAGTCTGTAGTTGTAGCGGAAGGTTCGTAGTCCGTCTCTCTTGGCGCCGAGGTAACGGGCCTGTACCTCATCAAGCTTGTAATTCAGTTGCACAATCTGTTCACAGGCTCTGCGGAATCGACGCTCGCTCTCAAGCAGAGTGAACTGTTGGTCAAGTCTGGGGTTTCGTGCTGCGGTCTTCATACTTTTCTCAATTAGTCTTTATTGCATGGAGTGTGAATTGAATGATACCAATACAGTGTCCGTCGACCTTATATACATGCACTCGGGTGTCATCGCATGCGATGAGAAACTCGTGTGTACTCGGATATACACATTATGACGCGTGTCACATCATTTCGTATATTGAGAGAAAGGCGACCGTTCCTTGTATAAACAACCGGTAAGTTACCGTTATCATCACACGTCGGATTAGCCGTGGTCACGGGTCCGTGCACACAGCATTGTACATGTGTATATTTGACGAAGGTGAGTGTTCGGGGGTTGGGGTTGGGGGGATAAAACTTGGGAGAGCGTTCAAAACTGATGCAGTAGTACAGCAGTACTTAGTCCTGATCAACGGTTGTCGAGTTGACTTGTTGATTGTGACGCCCGTGGTAACACAACTGATGACGTCATAGAACAGTTAAGACAATTAACGTAGCCAAATACATTGTGTCTTACGGCGATGTTTGGTGTGTTGGTATATACTTGTTGAGACGAATTACACATGCACACGGGATGTGGGGAGAATTTACATCAGTTAGCCGTTTCAATACACGTGTGTAAAACCAATATTACGTGTATATTTACTTGCACGGCCATGCATGCGTAAACCATATAAACCAATATTACGTGTATATTTACATGCACGGCCATGCATGCCTAAACTACATAAATCTTATGGGCGCCAGACAAAGGTTTAAGTTGAGCGCCGTGCAATGCGCCATGTTATTGTGGTTCAAACAGTACATGAGTAACATGTAATTTGATCAAATGCAACGTTTTGCATGCTTATGATGGGTAGAAATTTCGGACATTGTTGTGTGAATGACAGGAAAATGAAACGCGTAACGTAACAGTCGAAGGGACATAACTCTTGTCGCCTTAAAACAGTTGTACATTGTTTCATCGGTGAGCGGATTTTGGGTATTGGAAGAATGTAGAAGGGGGGGGGGGTGAAAGTTTGCACATAACAGTTAACATACTATGTGCCCTTAAACGAGCGTGGGTGGATTGATTGACAGGTTTGTGACGTTTGAGTGCATAAACGGGAAGGTGAAGGTCGAAAAATCAAAAGAAAAACACAGGGACATGAGGTTTGGTTTGGTTTTATTTTTTTTAACAGACATGGTCATTTAGGACATGTCAGGTTTTGGAGGTGGAGTAAAGCCGGAATTCCCGGTGAAAAACCACCGACCTACGGGTAGTACCTGGCGACTTCTCCACGTGGGATTCGAACTCGCAACCCAGAAGTGGAGGGATAGTGGTAAAATGTCGGAACACCTTAACCACTGGGCCAACACGGCCCTCAGGGACATGATAATTCAAACATATAAAAAACAACAACAACACAGGGTTTTATGCGTTATTTCGAGCGTTTAAGGCACTTTTCGAGAAAAGTGGTTGGCTCTGAAAAGAGCCGTTGTCAGGATTTAAGACTGTGTCTCAGCTACTGTTCGTCTTGGTCTTCTGATCCCGAATCAACGTCTACAATTTCGCCATACAACTCCTTTCTTAGTCCGGATATGTCTTCAGCCTTGTGGTGGGCATAGTCGTAGTACATGTTCCGGAGACCTTCGATAACCGACAGTCGAAGTCTGTAGTTGTAGCGGAAGGTTCGTAGTCCGTCTCTCTTGGCGCCGAGGTAACGGGCCTGTACCTCATCAAGCTTGTAATTCAGTTGCACAATCTGTTCACAGGCTCTGCGGAATCGACGCTCGCTCTCAAGCAGAGTGAACTGTTGGTCAAGTCTGGGGTTTCGTGCTGCGGTCTTCATACTTTTCTCAATTAGTCTTTATTGCATGGAGTGTGAATTGAATGATACCAATACAGTGTCCGTCGACCTTATATACATGCACTCGGGTGTCATCGCATGCGATGAGAAACTCGTGTGTACTCGGATATACACATTATGACGCGTGTCACATCATTTCGTATATTGAGAGAAAGGCGACCGTTCCTTGTATAAACAACCGGTAAGTTACCGTTATCATCACACGTCGGATTAGCCGTGGTCACGGGTCCGTGCACACAGCATTGTACATGTGTATATTTGACGAAGGTGAGTGTTCGGGGGTTGGGGTTGGGGGGATAAAACTTGGGAGAGCGTTCAAAACTGATGCAGTAGTACAGCAGTACTTAGTCCTGATCAACGGTTGTCGAGTTGACTTGTTGATTGTGACGCCCGTGGTAACACAACTGATGACGTCATAGAACAGTTAAGACAATTAACGTAGCCAAATACATTGTGTCTTACGGCGATGTTTGGTGTGTTGGTATATACTTGTTGAGACGAATTACACATGCACACGGGATGTGGGGAGAATTTACATCAGTTAGCCGTTTCAATACACGTGTGTAAAACCAATATTACGTGTATATTTACTTGCACGGCCATGCATGCGTAAACCATATAAACCAATATTACGTGTATATTTACATGCACGGCCATGCATGCGTAAACTACATAAATCTTATGGGCGCCAGACAAAGGTTTAAGTTGAGCGCCGTGCAATGCGCCATGTTATTGTGGTTCAAACAGTACATGAGTAACATGTAATTTGATCAAATGCAACGTTTTGCATGCTTATGATGGGTAGAAATTTCGGACATTGTTGTGTGAATGACAGGAAAATGAAACGCGTAACGTAACAGTCGAAGGGACATAACTCTTGTCGCCTTAAAACAGTTGTACATTGTTTCATCGGTGAGCGGATTTTGGGTATTGGAAGAATGTAGAAGGGGGGGGGGTGAAAGTTTGCACATAACAGTTAACATACTATGTGCCCTTAAACGAGCGTGGGTGGATTGATTGACAGGTTTGTGACGTTTGAGTGCATAAACGGGAAGGTGAAGGTCGAAAAATCAAAAGAAAAACACAGGGACATGAGGTTTGGTTTGGTTTTATTTTTTTTAACAGACATGGTCATTTAGGACATGTCAGGTTTTGGAGGTGGAGTAAAGCCGGAATTCCCGGTGAAAAACCACCGACCTACGGGTAGTACCTGGCGACTTCTCCACGTGGGATTCGAACTCGCAACCCAGAAGTGGAGGGATAGTGGTAAAATGTCGGAACACCTTAACCACTGGGCCAACACGGCCCTCAGGGGCATGATAATTCAAACATATAAAAAACAACAACTACACAGGGTTTTATGCGTTATTTCGAGCGTTTAAGGCACTTTTCGAGAAAAGTGGTTGGCTCTGAAAAGAGCCGTTGTCAGGATTTAAGACTGTGTCTCAGCTACTGTTCGTCTTGGTCTTCTGATCCCGAATCAACGTCTACAATTTCGCCATACAACTCCTTTCTTAGTCCGGATATGTCTTCAGCCTTGTGGTGGGCATAGTCGTAGTACATGTTCCGGAGACCTTCGATAACCGACAGTCGAAGTCTGTAGTTGTAGCGGAAGGTTCGTAGTCCGTCTCTCTTGGCGCCGAGGTAACGGGCCTGTACCTCATCAAGCTTGTAATTCAGTTGCACAATCTGTTCACAGGCTCTGCGGAATCGACGCTCGCTCTCAAGCAGAGTGAACTGTTGGTCAAGTCTGGGGTTTCGTGCTGCGGTCTTCATACTTTTCTCAATTAGTCTTTATTGCATGGAGTGTGAATTGAATGATACCAATACAGTGTCCGTCGACCTTATATACATGCACTCGGGTGTCATCGCATGCGATGAGAAACTCGTGTGTACTCGGATATACACATTATGACGCGTGTCACATCATTTCGTATATTGAGAGAAAGGCGACCGTTCCTTGTATAAACAACCGGTAAGTTACCGTTATCATCACACGTCGGATTAGCCGTGGTCACGGGTCCGTGCACACAGCATTGTACATGTGTATATTTGACGAAGGTGAGTGTTCGGGGGTTGGGGTTGGGGGGATAAAACTTGGGAGAGCGTTCAAAACTGATGCAGTAGTACAGCAGTACTTAGTCCTGATCAACGGTTGTCGAGTTGACTTGTTGATTGTGACGCCCGTGGTAACACAACTGATGACGTCATAGAACAGTTAAGACAATTAACGTAGCCAAATACATTGTGTCTTACGGCGATGTTTGGTGTGTTGGTATATACTTGTTGAGACGAATTACACATGCACACGGGATGTGGGGAGAATTTACATCAGTTAGCCGTTTCAATACACGTGTGTAAAACCAATATTACGTGTATATTTACTTGCACGGCCATGCATGCGTAAACCATATAAACCAATATTACGTGTATATTTACATGCACGGCCATGCATGCGTAAACTACATAAATCTTATGGGCGCCAGACAAAGGTTTAAGTTGAGCGCCGTGCAATGCGCCATGTTATTGTGGTTCAAACAGTACATGAGTAACATGTAATTTGATCAAATGCAACGTTTTGCATGCTTATGATGGGTAGAAATTTCGGACATTGTTGTGTGAATGACAGGAAAATGAAACGCGTAACGTAACAGTCGAAGGGACATAACTCTTGTCGCCTTAAAACAGTTGTACATTGTTTCATCGGTGAGCGGATTTTGGGTATTGGAAGAATGTAGAAGGGGGGGGGGGGTGAAAGTTTGCACATAACAGTTAACATACTATGTGCCCTTAAACGAGCGTGGGTGGATTGATTGACAGGTTTGTGACGTTTGAGTGCATAAACGGGAAGGTGAAGGTCGAAAAATCAAAAGAAAAACACAGGGACATGAGGTTTGGTTTGGTTTTATTTTTTTTAACAGACATGGTCATTTAGGACATGTCAGGTTTTGGAGGTGGAGTAAAGCCGGAATTCCCGGTGAAAAACCACCGACCTACGGGTAGTACCTGGCGACTTCTCCACGTGGGATTCGAACTCGCAACCCAGAAGTGGAGGGATAGTGGTAAAATGTCGGAACACCTTAACCACTGGGCCAACACGGCCCTCAGGGACATGATAATTCAAACATATAAAAAACAACAACAACACAGGGTTTTATGCGTTATTTCGAGCGTTTAAGGCACTTTTCGAGAAAAGTGGTTGGCTCTGAAAAGAGCCGTTGTCAGGATTTAAGACTGTGTCTCAGCTACTGTTCGTCTTGGTCTTCTGATCCCGAATCAACGTCTACAATTTCGCCATACAACTCCTTTCTTAGTCCGGATATGTCTTCAGCCTTGTGGTGGGCATAGTCGTAGTACATGTTCCGGAGACCTTCGATAACCGACAGTCGAAGTCTGTAGTTGTAGCGGAAGGTTCGTAGTCCGTCTCTCTTGGCGCCGAGGTAACGGGCCTGTACCTCATCAAGCTTGTAATTCAGTTGCACAATCTGTTCACAGGCTCTGCGGAATCGACGCTCGCTCTCAAGCAGAGTGAACCGTTGGTCAAGTCTGGGGTTTCGTGCTGCGGTCTTCATACTTTTCTCAATTAGTCTTTATTGCATGGAGTGTGAATTGAATGATACCAATACAGTGTCCGTCGACCTTATATACATGCACTCGGGTGTCATCGCATGCGATGAGAAACTCGTGTGTACTCGGATATACACATTATGACGCGTGTCACATCATTTCGTATATTGAGAGAAAGGCGACCGTTCCTTGTATAAACAACCGGTAAGTTACCGTTATCATCACACGTCGGATTAGCCGTGGTCACGGGTCCGTGCACACAGCATTGTACATGTGTATATTTGACGAAGGTGAGTGTTCGGGGGTTGGGGTTGGGGGGATAAAACTTGGGAGAGCGTTCAAAACTGATGCAGTAGTACAGCAGTACTTAGTCCTGATCAACGGTTGTCGAGTTGACTTGTTGATTGTGACGCCCGTGGTAACACAACTGATGACGTCATAGAACAGTTAAGACAATTAACGTAGCCAAATACATTGTGTCTTACGGCGATGTTTGGTGTGTTGGTATATACTTGTTGAGACGAATTACACATGCACACGGGATGTGGGGAGAATTTACATCAGTTAGCCGTTTCAATACACGTGTGTAAAACCAATATTACGTGTATATTTACTTGCACGGCCATGCATGCGTAAACCATATAAACCAATATTACGTGTATATTTACATGCACGGCCATGCATGCGTAAACTACATAAATCTTATGGGCGCCAGACAAAGGTTTAAGTTGAGCGCCGTGCAATGCGCCATGTTATTGTGGTTCAAACAGTACATGAGTAACATGTAATTTGATCAAATGCAACGTTTTGCATGCTTATGATGGGTAGAAATTTCGGACATTGTTGTGTGAATGACAGGAAAATGAAACGCGTAACGTAACAGTCGAAGGGACATAACTCTTGTCGCCTTAAAACAGTTGTACATTGTTTCATCGGTGAGCGGATTTTGGGTATTGGAAGAATGTAGAAGGGGGGGGGGGTTGAAAGTTTGCACATAACGGTTAACATACTATGTGTCCTTAAACGAGCGTGGGTGGATTGATTGACAGGTTTGTGACGTTTGAGTGCATAAACGGGAAGGTGAAGGTCGAAAAATCAAAAGAAAAACACAGGGACATGAGGTTTGGTTTGGTTTTATTTTTTTTTAACAGACATGGTCATTTAGGACATGTCAGGTTTTGGAGGTGGAGTAAAGCCGGAATTCCCGGTGAAAAACCACCGACCTACGGGCAGTACCTGGCGACATCCCCACGTGGGATTCGAACTCGCAACCCAGAAGTGGAGGGATAGTGGTAAAATGTCGGAACACCTTAACCACTGGGCCAACACGGCCCTCAGGGACATGATAATTCAAACATATAAAAAAAAAACAACAACAACACAGGGTTTTATGCGTTATTTCGAGCGTTTAAGGCACTTTTCGAGAAAAGTGGTTGGCTCTGAAAAGAGCCGTTGTCAGGATTTAAGACTGTGTCTCAGCTACTGTTCGTCTTGGTCTTCTGATCCCGAATCAACGTCTACAATTTCGCCATACAACTCCTTTCTTAGTCCGGATATGTCTTCAGCCTTGTGGTGGGCATAGTCGTAGTACATGTTCCGGAGACCTTCGATAACCGACAGTCGAAGTCTGTAGTTGTAGCGGAAGGTTCGTAGTCCGTCTCTCTTGGCGCCGAGGTAACGGGCCTGTACCTCATCAAGCTTGTAATTCAGTTGCACAATCTGTTCACAGGCTCTGCGGAATCGACGCTCGCTCTCAAGCAGAGTGAACTGTTGGTCAAGTCTGGGGTTTCGTGCTGCGGTCTTCATACTTTTCTCAATTAGTCTTTATTGCATGGAGTGTGAATTGAATGATACCAATACAGTGTCCGTCGACCTTATATACATGCACTCGGGTGTCATCGCATGCGATGAGAAACTCGTGTGTACTCGGATATACACATTATGACGCGTGTCACATCATTTCGTATATTGAGAGAAAGGCGACCGTTCCTTGTATAAACAACCGGTAAGTTACCGTTATCATCACACGTCGGATTAGCCGTGGTCACGGGTCCGTGCACACAGCATTGTACATGTGTATATTTGACGAAGGTGAGTGTTCGGGGGTTGGGGTTGGGGGGATAAAACTTGGGAGAGCGTTCAAAACTGATGCAGTAGTACAGCAGTACTTAGTCCTGATCAACGGTTGTCGAGTTGACTTGTTGATTGTGACGCCCGTGGTAACACAACTGATGACGTCATAGAACAGTTAAGACAATTAACGTAGCCAAATACATTGTGTCTTACGGCGATGTTTGGTGTGTTGGTATATACTTGTTGAGACGAATTACACATGCACACGGGATGTGGGGAGAATTTACATCAGTTAGCCGTTTCAATACACGTGTGTAAAACCAATATTACGTGTATATTTACTTGCACGGCCATGCATGCGTAAACCATATAAACCAATATTACGTGTATATTTACATGCACGGCCATGCATGCGTAAACTACATAAATCTTATGGGCGCCAGACAAAGGTTTAAGTTGAGCGCCGTGCAATGCGCCATGTTATTGTGGTTCAAACAGTACATGAGTAACATGTAATTTGATCAAATGCAACGTTTTGCATGCTTATGATGGGTAGAAATTTCGGACATTGTTGTGTGAATGACAGGAAAATGAAACGCGTAACGTAACAGTCGAAGGGACATAACTCTTGTCGCCTTAAAACAGTTGTACATTGTTTCATCGGTGAGCGGATTTTGGGTATTGGAAGAATGTAGAAGGGGGGGGGGGTGAAAGTTTGCACATAACAGTTAACATACTATGTGCCCTTAAACGAGCGTGGGTGGATTGATTGACAGGTTTGTGACGTTTGAGTGCATAAACGGGAAGGTGAAGGTCGAAAAATCAAAAGAAAAACACAGGGACATGAGGTTTGGTTTGGTTTTATTTTTTTTAACAGACATGGTCATTTAGGACATGTCAGGTTTTGGAGGTGGAGTAAAGCCGGAATTCCCGGTGAAAAACCACCGACCTACGGGTAGTACCTGGCGACTTCTCCACGTGGGATTCGAACTCGCAACCCAGAAGTGGAGGGATAGTGGTAAAATGTCGGAACACCTTAACCACTGGGCCAACACGGCCCTCAGGGACATGATAATTCAAACATATAAAAAACAACAACAACACAGGGTTTTATGCGTTATTTCGAGCGTTTAAGGCACTTTTCGAGAAAAGTGGTTGGCTCTGAAAAGAGCCGTTGTCAGGATTTAAGACTGTGTCTCAGCTACTGTTCGTCTTGGTCTTCTGATCCCGAATCAACGTCTACAATTTCGCCATACAACTCCTTTCTTAGTCCGGATATGTCTTCAGCCTTGTGGTGGGCATAGTCGTAGTACATGTTCCGGAGACCTTCGATAACCGACAGTCGAAGTCTGTAGTTGTAGCGGAAGGTTCGTAGTCCGTCTCTCTTGGCGCCGAGGTAACGGGCCTGTACCTCATCAAGCTTGTAATTCAGTTGCACAATCTGTTCACAGGCTCTGCGGAATCGACGCTCGCTCTCAAGCAGAGTGAACCGTTGGTCAAGTCTGGGGTTTCGTGCTGCGGTCTTCATACTTTTCTCAATTAGTCTTTATTGCATGGAGTGTGAATTGAATGATACCAATACAGTGTCCGTCGACCTTATATACATGCACTCGGGTGTCATCGCATGCGATGAGAAACTCGTGTGTACTCGGATATACACATTATGACGCGTGTCACATCATTTCGTATATTGAGAGAAAGGCGACCGTTCCTTGTATAAACAACCGGTAAGTTACCGTTATCATCACACGTCGGATTAGCCGTGGTCACGGGTCCGTGCACACAGCATTGTACATGTGTATATTTGACGAAGGTGAGTGTTCGGGGGTTGGGGTTGGGGGGATAAAACTTGGGAGAGCGTTCAAAACTGATGCAGTAGTACAGCAGTACTTAGTCCTGATCAACGGTTGTCGAGTTGACTTGTTGATTGTGACGCCCGTGGTAACACAACTGATGACGTCATAGAACAGTTAAGACAATTAACGTAGCCAAATACATTGTGTCTTACGGCGATGTTTGGTGTGTTGGTATATACTTGTTGAGACGAATTACACATGCACACGGGATGTGGGGAGAATTTACATCAGTTAGCCGTTTCAATACACGTGTGTAAAACCAATATTACGTGTATATTTACTTGCACGGCCATGCATGCGTAAACCATATAAACCAATATTACGTGTATATTTACATGCACGGCCATGCATGCGTAAACTACATAAATCTTATGGGCGCCAGACAAAGGTTTAAGTTGAGCGCCGTGCAATGCGCCATGTTATTGTGGTTCAAACAGTACATGAGTAACATGTAATTTGATCAAATGCAACGTTTTGCATGCTTATGATGGGTAGAAATTTCGGACATTGTTGTGTGAATGACAGGAAAATGAAACGCGTAACGTAACAGTCGAAGGGACATAACTCTTGTCGCCTTAAAACAGTTGTACATTGTTTCATCGGTGAGCGGATTTTGGGTATTGGAAGAATGTAGAAGGGGGGGGGTTGAAAGTTTGCACATAACGGTTAACATACTATGTGTCCTTAAACGAGCGTGGGTGGATTGATTGACAGGTTTGTGACGTTTGAGTGCATAAACGGGAAGGTGAAGGTCGAAAAATCAAAAGAAAAACACAGGGACATGAGGTTTGGTTTGGTTTTATTTTTTTTTAACAGACATGGTCATTTAGGACATGTCAGGTTTTGGAGGTGGAGTAAAGCCGGAATTCCCGGTGAAAAACCACCGACCTACGGGCAGTACCTGGCGACATCCCCACGTGGGATTCGAACTCGCAACCCAGAAGTGGAGGGATAGTGGTAAAATGTCGGAACACCTTAACCACTGGGCCAACACGGCCCTCAGGGACATGATAATTCAAACATATAAAAAAAAAACAACAACAACACAGGGTTTTATGCGTTATTTCGAGCGTTTAAGGCACTTTTCGAGAAAAGTGGTTGGCTCTGAAAAGAGCCGTTGTCAGGATTTAAGACTGTGTCTCAGCTACTGTTCGTCTTGGTCTTCTGATCCCGAATCAACGTCTACAATTTCGCCATACAACTCCTTTCTTAGTCCGGATATGTCTTCAGCCTTGTGGTGGGCATAGTCGTAGTACATGTTCCGGAGACCTTCGATAACCGACAGTCTAAGTCTGTAGTTGTAGCGGAAGGTTCGTAGTCCGTCTCTCTTGGCGCCGAGGTAACGGGCCTGTACCTCATCAAGCTTGTAATTCAGTTGCACAATCTGTTCACAGGCTCTGCGGAATCGACGCTCGCTCTCAAGCAGAGTGAACCGTTGGTCAAGTCTGGGGTTTCGTGCTGCGGTCTTCATACTTTTCTCAATTAGTCTTTATTGCATGGAGTGTGAATTGAATGATACCAATACAGTGTCCGTCGACCTTATATACATGCACTCGGGTGTCATCGCATGCGATGAGAAACTCGTGTGTACTCGGATATACACATTATGACGCGTGTCACATCATTTCGTATATTGAGAGAAAGGCGACCGTTCCTTGTATAAACAACCGGTAAGTTACCGTTATCATCACACGTCGGATTAGCCGTGGTCACGGGTCCGTGCACACAGCATTGTACATGTGTATATTTGACGAAGGTGAGTGTTCGGGGGTTGGGGTTGGGGGGATAAAACTTGGGAGAGCGTTCAAAACTGATGCAGTAGTACAGCAGTACTTAGTCCTGATCAACGGTTGTCGAGTTGACTTGTTGATTGTGACGCCCGTGGTAACACAACTGATGACGTCATAGAACAGTTAAGACAATTAACGTAGCCAAATACATTGTGTCTTACGGCGATGTTTGGTGTGTTGGTATATACTTGTTGAGACGAATTACACATGCACACGGGATGTGGGGAGAATTTACATCAGTTAGCCGTTTCAATACACGTGTGTAAAACCAATATTACGTGTATATTTACTTGCACGGCCATGCATGCGTAAACCATATAAACCAATATTACGTGTATATTTACATGCACGGCCATGCATGCGTAAACTACATAAATCTTATGGGCGCCAGACAAAGGTTTAAGTTGAGCGCCGTGCAATGCGCCATGTTATTGTGGTTCAAACAGTACATGAGTAACATGTAATTTGATCAAATGCAACGTTTTGCATGCTTATGATGGGTAGAAATTTCGGACATTGTTGTGTGAATGACAGGAAAATGAAACGCGTAACGTAACAGTCGAAGGGACATAACTCTTGTCGCCTTAAAACAGTTGTACATTGTTTCATCGGTGAGCGGATTTTGGGTATTGGAAGAATGTAGAAGGGGGGGGGGGGTTGAAAGTTTGCACATAACGGTTAACATACTAAGTGTCCTTAAACGAGCGTGGGTGGATTGATTGACAGGTTTGTGACGTTTGAGTGCATAAACGGGAAGGTGAAGGTCGAAAAATCAAAAGAAAAACACAGGGACATGAGGTTTGGTTTGGTTTTATTTTTTTTTAACAGACATGGTCATTTAGGACATGTCAGGTTTTGGAGGTGGAGTAAAGCCGGAATTCCCGGTGAAAAACCACCGACCTACGGGCAGTACCTGGCGACTTCCCCACGTGGGATTCGAACTCGCAACCCAGAAGTGGAGGGATAGTGGTAAAATGTCGGAACACCTTAACCACTGGGCCAACACGGCCCTCAGGGACATGATAATTCAAACATATAAAAAAACAACAACAACAACACAGGGTTTTATGCGTTATTTCGAGCGTTTAAGGCACTTTTCGAGAAAAGTGGTTGGCTCTGAAAAGAGCCGTTGTCAGGATTTAAGACTGTGTCTCAGCTACTGTTCGTCTTGGTCTTCTGATCCCGAATCAACGTCTACAATTTCGCCATACAACTCCTTTCTTAGTCCGGATATGTCTTCAGCCTTGTGGTGGGCATAGTCGTAGTACATGTTCCGGAGACCTTCGATAACCGACAGTCGAAGTCTGTAGTTGTAGCGGAAGGTTCGTAGTCCGTCTCTCTTGGCGCCGAGGTAACGGGCCTGTACCTCATCAAGCTTGTAATTCAGTTGCACAATCTGTTCACAGGCTCTGCGGAATCGACGCTCGCTCTCAAGCAGAGTGAACTGTTGGTCAAGTCTGGGGTTTCGTGCTGCGGTCTTCATACTTTTCTCAATTAGTCTTTATTGCATGGAGTGTGAATTGAATGATACCAATACAGTGTCCGTCGACCTTATATACATGCACTCGGGTGTCATCGCATGCGATGAGAAACTCGTGTGTACTCGGATATACACATTATGACGCGTGTCACATCATTTCGTATATTGAGAGAAAGGCGACCGTTCCTTGTATAAACAACCGGTAAGTTACCGTTATCATCACACGTCGGATTAGCCGTGGTCACGGGTCCGTGCACACAGCATTGTACATGTGTATATTTGACGAAGGTGAGTGTTCGGGGGTTGGGGTTGGGGGGATAAAACTTGGGAGAGCGTTCAAAACTGATGCAGTAGTACAGCAGTACTTAGTCCTGATCAACGGTTGTCGAGTTGACTTGTTGATTGTGACGCCCGTGGTAACACAACTGATGACGTCATAGAACAGTTAAGACAATTAACGTAGCCAAATACATTGTGTCTTACGGCGATGTTTGGTGTGTTGGTATATACTTGTTGAGACGAATTACACATGCACACGGGATGTGGGGAGAATTTACATCAGTTAGCCGTTTCAATACACGTGTGTAAAACCAATATTACGTGTATATTTACTTGCACGGCCATGCATGCGTAAACCATATAAACCAATATTACGTGTATATTTACATGCACGGCCATGCATGCGTAAACTACATAAATCTTATGGGCGCCAGACAAAGGTTTAAGTTGAGCGCCGTGCAATGCGCCATGTTATTGTGGTTCAAACAGTACATGAGTAACATGTAATTTGATCAAATGCAACGTTTTGCATGCTTATGATGGGTAGAAATTTCGGACATTGTTGTGTGAATGACAGGAAAATGAAACGCGTAACGTAACAGTCGAAGGGACATAACTCTTGTCGCCTTAAAACAGTTGTACATTGTTTCATCGGTGAGCGGATTTTGGGTATTGGAAGAATGTAGAAGGGGGGGGGGGGGGGGGTTGAAAGTTTGCACATAACGGTTAACATACTATGTGTCCTTAAACGAGCGTGGGTGGATTGATTGACAGGTTTGTGACGTTTGAGTGCATAAACGGGAAGGTGAAGGTCGAAAAATCAAAAGAAAAACACAGGGACATGAGGTTTGGTTTGGTTTTATTTTTTTTTAACAGACATGGTCATTTAGGACATGTCAGGTTTTGGAGGTGGAGTAAAGCCGGAATTCCCGGTGAAAAACCACCGACCTACGGGCAGTACCTGGCGACATCCCCACGTGGGATTCGAACTCGCAACCCAGAAGTGGAGGGATAGTGGTAAAATGTCGGAACACCTTAACCACTGGGCCAACACGGCCCTCAGGGACATGATAATTCAAACATATAAAAAAAAAACAACAACAACACAGGGTTTTATGCGTTATTTCGAGCGTTTAAGGCACTTTTCGAGAAAAGTGGTTGGCTCTGAAAAGAGCCGTTGTCAGGATTTAAGACTGTGTCTCAGCTACTGTTCGTCTTGGTCTTCTGATCCCGAATCAACGTCTACAATTTCGCCATACAACTCCTTTCTTAGTCCGGATATGTCTTCAGCCTTGTGGTGGGCATAGTCGTAGTACATGTTCCGGAGACCTTCGATAACCGACAGTCTAAGTCTGTAGTTGTAGCGGAAGGTTCGTAGTCCGTCTCTCTTGGCGCCGAGGTAACGGGCCTGTACCTCATCAAGCTTGTAATTCAGTTGCACAATCTGTTCACAGGCTCTGCGGAATCGACGCTCGCTCTCAAGCAGAGTGAACCGTTGGTCAAGTCTGGGGTTTCGTGCTGCGGTCTTCATACTTTTCTCAATTAGTCTTTATTGCATGGAGTGTGAATTGAATGATACCAATACAGTGTCCGTCGACCTTATATACATGCACTCGGGTGTCATCGCATGCGATGAGAAACTCGTGTGTACTCGGATATACACATTATGACGCGTGTCACATCATTTCGTATATTGAGAGAAAGGCGACCGTTCCTTGTATAAACAACCGGTAAGTTACCGTTATCATCACACGTCGGATTAGCCGTGGTCACGGGTCCGTGCACACAGCATTGTACATGTGTATATTTGACGAAGGTGAGTGTTCGGGGGTTGGGGTTGGGGGGATAAAACTTGGGAGAGCGTTCAAAACTGATGCAGTAGTACAGCAGTACTTAGTCCTGATCAACGGTTGTCGAGTTGACTTGTTGATTGTGACGCCCGTGGTAACACAACTGATGACGTCATAGAACAGTTAAGACAATTAACGTAGCCAAATACATTGTGTCTTACGGCGATGTTTGGTGTGTTGGTATATACTTGTTGAGACGAATTACACATGCACACGGGATGTGGGGAGAATTTACATCAGTTAGCCGTTTCAATACACGTGTGTAAAACCAATATTACGTGTATATTTACTTGCACGGCCATGCATGCGTAAACCATATAAACCAATATTACGTGTATATTTACATGCACGGCCATGCATGCGTAAACTACATAAATCTTATGGGCGCCAGACAAAGGTTTAAGTTGAGCGCCGTGCAATGCGCCATGTTATTGTGGTTCAAACAGTACATGAGTAACATGTAATTTGATCAAATGCAACGTTTTGCATGCTTATGATGGGTAGAAATTTCGGACATTGTTGTGTGAATGACAGGAAAATGAAACGCGTAACGTAACAGTCGAAGGGACATAACTCTTGTCGCCTTAAAACAGTTGTACATTGTTTCATCGGTGAGCGGATTTTGGGTATTGGAAGAATGTAGAAGGGGGGGGGGGGGGTTGAAAGTTTGCACATAACGGTTAACATACTATGTGTCCTTAAACGAGCGTGGGTGGATTGATTGACAGGTTTGTGACGTTTGAGTGCATAAACGGGAAGGTGAAGGTCGAAAAATCAAAAGAAAAACACAGGGACATGAGGTTTGGTTTGGTTTTATTTTTTTTTAACAGACATGGTCATTTAGGACATGTCAGGTTTTGGAGGTGGAGTAAAGCCGGAATTCCCGGTGAAAAACCACCGACCTACGGGCAGTACCTGGCGACATCCCCACGTGGGATTCGAACTCGCAACCCAGAAGTGGAGGGATAGTGGTAAAATGTCGGAACACCTTAACCACTGGGCCAACACGGCCCTCAGGGACATGATAATTCAAACATATAAAAAAAAAACAACAACAACACAGGGTTTTATGCGTTATTTCGAGCGTTTAAGGCACTTTTCGAGAAAAGTGGTTGGCTCTGAAAAGAGCCGTTGTCAGGATTTAAGACTGTGTCTCAGCTACTGTTCGTCTTGGTCTTCTGATCCCGAATCAACGTCTACAATTTCGCCATACAACTCCTTTCTTAGTCCGGATATGTCTTCAGCCTTGTGGTGGGCATAGTCGTAGTACATGTTCCGGAGACCTTCGATAACCGACAGTCTAAGTCTGTAGTTGTAGCGGAAGGTTCGTAGTCCGTCTCTCTTGGCGCCGAGGTAACGGGCCTGTACCTCATCAAGCTTGTAATTCAGTTGCACAATCTGTTCACAGGCTCTGCGGAATCGACGCTCGCTCTCAAGCAGAGTGAACCGTTGGTCAAGTCTGGGGTTTCGTGCTGCGGTCTTCATACTTTTCTCAATTAGTCTTTATTGCATGGAGTGTGAATTGAATGATACCAATACAGTGTCCGTCGACCTTATATACATGCACTCGGGTGTCATCGCATGCGATGAGAAACTCGTGTGTACTCGGATATACACATTATGACGCGTGTCACATCATTTCGTATATTGAGAGAAAGGCGACCGTTCCTTGTATAAACAACCGGTAAGTTACCGTTATCATCACACGTCGGATTAGCCGTGGTCACGGGTCCGTGCACACAGCATTGTACATGTGTATATTTGACGAAGGTGAGTGTTCGGGGGTTGGGGTTGGGGGGATAAAACTTGGGAGAGCGTTCAAAACTGATGCAGTAGTACAGCAGTACTTAGTCCTGATCAACGGTTGTCGAGTTGACTTGTTGATTGTGACGCCCGTGGTAACACAACTGATGACGTCATAGAACAGTTAAGACAATTAACGTAGCCAAATACATTGTGTCTTACGGCGATGTTTGGTGTGTTGGTATATACTTGTTGAGACGAATTACACATGCACACGGGATGTGGGGAGAATTTACATCAGTTAGCCGTTTCAATACACGTGTGTAAAACCAATATTACGTGTATATTTACTTGCACGGCCATGCATGCGTAAACCATATAAACCAATATTACGTGTATATTTACATGCACGGCCATGCATGCGTAAACTACATAAATCTTATGGGCGCCAGACAAAGGTTTAAGTTGAGCGCCGTGCAATGCGCCATGTTATTGTGGTTCAAACAGTACATGAGTAACATGTAATTTGATCAAATGCAACGTTTTGCATGCTTATGATGGGTAGAAATTTCGGACATTGTTGTGTGAATGACAGGAAAATGAAACGCGTAACGTAACAGTCGAAGGGACATAACTCTTGTCGCCTTAAAACAGTTGTACATTGTTTCATCGGTGAGCGGATTTTGGGTATTGGAAGAATGTAGAAGGGGGGGGGGGGTTGAAAGTTTGCACATAACGGTTAACATACTATGTGTCCTTAAACGAGCGTGGGTGGATTGATTGACAGGTTTGTGACGTTTGAGTGCATAAACGGGAAGGTGAAGGTCGAAAAATCAAAAGAAAAACACAGGGACATGAGGTTTGGTTTGGTTTTATTTTTTTTTAACAGACATGGTCATTTAGGACATGTCAGGTTTTGGAGGTGGAGTAAAGCCGGAATTCCCGGTGAAAAACCACCGACCTACGGGCAGTACCTGGCGACTTCCCCACGTGGGATTCGAACTCGCAACCCAGAAGTGGAGGGATAGTGGTAAAATGTCGGAACACCTTAACCACTGGGCCAACACGGCCCTCAGGGACATGATAATTCAAACATATAAAAAAACAACAACAACAACACAGGGTTTTATGCGTTATTTCGAGCGTTTAAGGCACTTTTCGAGAAAAGTGGTTGGCTCTGAAAAGAGCCGTTGTCAGGATTTAAGACTGTGTCTCAGCTACTGTTCGTCTTGGTCTTCTGATCCCGAATCAACGTCTACAATTTCGCCATACAACTCCTTTCTTAGTCCGGATATGTCTTCAGCCTTGTGGTGGGCATAGTCGTAGTACATGTTCCGGAGACCTTCGATAACCGACAGTCGAAGTCTGTAGTTGTAGCGGAAGGTTCGTAGTCCGTCTCTCTTGGCGCCGAGGTAACGGGCCTGTACCTCATCAAGCTTGTAATTCAGTTGCACAATCTGTTCACAGGCTCTGCGGAATCGACGCTCGCTCTCAAGCAGAGTGAACTGTTGGTCAAGTCTGGGGTTTCGTGCTGCGGTCTTCATACTTTTCTCAATTAGTCTTTATTGCATGGAGTGTGAATTGAATGATACCAATACAGTGTCCGTCGACCTTATATACATGCACTCGGGTGTCATCGCATGCGATGAGAAACTCGTGTGTACTCGGATATACACATTATGACGCGTGTCACATCATTTCGTATATTGAGAGAAAGGCGACCGTTCCTTGTATAAACAACCGGTAAGTTACCGTTATCATCACACGTCGGATTAGCCGTGGTCACGGGTCCGTGCACACAGCATTGTACATGTGTATATTTGACGAAGGTGAGTGTTCGGGGGTTGGGGTTGGGGGGATAAAACTTGGGAGAGCGTTCAAAACTGATGCAGTAGTACAGCAGTACTTAGTCCTGATCAACGGTTGTCGAGTTGACTTGTTGATTGTGACGCCCGTGGTAACACAACTGATGACGTCATAGAACAGTTAAGACAATTAACGTAGCCAAATACATTGTGTCTTACGGCGATGTTTGGTGTGTTGGTATATACTTGTTGAGACGAATTACACATGCACACGGGATGTGGGGAGAATTTACATCAGTTAGCCGTTTCAATACACGTGTGTAAAACCAATATTACGTGTATATTTACTTGCACGGCCATGCATGCGTAAACCATATAAACCAATATTACGTGTATATTTACATGCACGGCCATGCATGCGTAAACTACATAAATCTTATGGGCGCCAGACAAAGGTTTAAGTTGAGCGCCGTGCAATGCGCCATGTTATTGTGGTTCAAACAGTACATGAGTAACATGTAATTTGATCAAATGCAACGTTTTGCATGCTTATGATGGGTAGAAATTTCGGACATTGTTGTGTGAATGACAGGAAAATGAAACGCGTAACGTAACAGTCGAAGGGACATAACTCTTGTCGCCTTAAAACAGTTGTACATTGTTTCATCGGTGAGCGGATTTTGGGTATTGGAAGAATGTAGAAGGGGGGGGGGGTTGAAAGTTTGCACATAACGGTTAACATACTATGTGTCCTTAAACGAGCGTGGGTGGATTGATTGACAGGTTTGTGACGTTTGAGTGCATAAACGGGAAGGTGAAGGTCGAAAAATCAAAAGAAAAACACAGGGACATGAGGTTTGGTTTGGTTTTATTTTTTTTTAACAGACATGGTCATTTAGGACATGTCAGGTTTTGGAGGTGGAGTAAAGCCGGAATTCCCGGTGAAAAACCACCGACCTACGGGCAGTACCTGGCGACTTCCCCACGTGGGATTCGAACTCGCAACCCAGAAGTGGAGGGATAGTGGTAAAATGTCGGAACACCTTAACCACTGGGCCAACACGGCCCTCAGGGACATGATAATTCAAACATATAAAAAAACAACAACAACAACACAGGGTTTTATGCGTTATTTCGAGCGTTTAAGGCACTTTTCGAGAAAAGTGGTTGGCTCTGAAAAGAGCCGTTGTCAGGATTTAAGACTGTGTCTCAGCTACTGTTCGTCTTGGTCTTCTGATCCCGAATCAACGTCTACAATTTCGCCATACAACTCCTTTCTTAGTCCGGATATGTCTTCAGCCTTGTGGTGGGCATAGTCGTAGTACATGTTCCGGAGACCTTCGATAACCGACAGTCGAAGTCTGTAGTTGTAGCGGAAGGTTCGTAGTCCGTCTCTCTTGGCGCCGAGGTAACGGGCCTGTACCTCATCAAGCTTGTAATTCAGTTGCACAATCTGTTCACAGGCTCTGCGGAATCGACGCTCGCTCTCAAGCAGAGTGAACTGTTGGTCAAGTCTGGGGTTTCGTGCTGCGGTCTTCATACTTTTCTCAATTAGTCTTTATTGCATGGAGTGTGAATTGAATGATACCAATACAGTGTCCGTCGACCTTATATACATGCACTCGGGTGTCATCGCATGCGATGAGAAACTCGTGTGTACTCGGATATACACATTATGACGCGTGTCACATCATTTCGTATATTGAGAGAAAGGCGACCGTTCCTTGTATAAACAACCGGTAAGTTACCGTTATCATCACACGTCGGATTAGCCGTGGTCACGGGTCCGTGCACACAGCATTGTACATGTGTATATTTGACGAAGGTGAGTGTTCGGGGGTTGGGGTTGGGGGGATAAAACTTGGGAGAGCGTTCAAAACTGATGCAGTAGTACAGCAGTACTTAGTCCTGATCAACGGTTGTCGAGTTGACTTGTTGATTGTGACGCCCGTGGTAACACAACTGATGACGTCATAGAACAGTTAAGACAATTAACGTAGCCAAATACATTGTGTCTTACGGCGATGTTTGGTGTGTTGGTATATACTTGTTGAGACGAATTACACATGCACACGGGATGTGGGGAGAATTTACATCAGTTAGCCGTTTCAATACACGTGTGTAAAACCAATATTACGTGTATATTTACTTGCACGGCCATGCATGCGTAAACCATATAAACCAATATTACGTGTATATTTACATGCACGGCCATGCATGCGTAAACTACATAAATCTTATGGGCGCCAGACAAAGGTTTAAGTTGAGCGCCGTGCAATGCGCCATGTTATTGTGGTTCAAACAGTACATGAGTAACATGTAATTTGATCAAATGCAACGTTTTGCATGCTTATGATGGGTAGAAATTTCGGACATTGTTGTGTGAATGACAGGAAAATGAAACGCGTAACGTAACAGTCGAAGGGACATAACTCTTGTCGCCTTAAAACAGTTGTACATTGTTTCATCGGTGAGCGGATTTTGGGTATTGGAAGAATGTAGAAGGGGGGGGGGTTGAAAGTTTGCACATAACGGTTAACATACTATGTGTCCTTAAACGAGCGTGGGTGGATTGATTGACAGGTTTGTGACGTTTGAGTGCATAAACGGGAAGGTGAAGGTCGAAAAATCAAAAGAAAAACACAGGGACATGAGGTTTGGTTTGGTTTTATTTTTTTTTAACAGACATGGTCATTTAGGACATGTCAGGTTTTGGAGGTGGAGTAAAGCCGGAATTCCCGGTGAAAAACCACCGACCTACGGGCAGTACCTGGCGACATCCCCACGTGGGATTCGAACTCGCAACCCAGAAGTGGAGGGATAGTGGTAAAATGTCGGAACACCTTAACCACTGGGCCAACACGGCCCTCAGGGACATGATAATTCAAACATATAAAAAAAAAACAACAACAACACAGGGTTTTATGCGTTATTTCGAGCGTTTAAGGCACTTTTCGAGAAAAGTGGTTGGCTCTGAAAAGAGCCGTTGTCAGGATTTAAGACTGTGTCTCAGCTACTGTTCGTCTTGGTCTTCTGATCCCGAATCAACGTCTACAATTTCGCCATACAACTCCTTTCTTAGTCCGGATATGTCTTCAGCCTTGTGGTGGGCATAGTCGTAGTACATGTTCCGGAGACCTTCGATAACCGACAGTCTAAGTCTGTAGTTGTAGCGGAAGGTTCGTAGTCCGTCTCTCTTGGCGCCGAGGTAACGGGCCTGTACCTCATCAAGCTTGTAATTCAGTTGCACAATCTGTTCACAGGCTCTGCGGAATCGACGCTCGCTCTCAAGCAGAGTGAACCGTTGGTCAAGTCTGGGGTTTCGTGCTGCGGTCTTCATACTTTTCTCAATTAGTCTTTATTGCATGGAGTGTGAATTGAATGATACCAATACAGTGTCCGTCGACCTTATATACATGCACTCGGGTGTCATCGCATGCGATGAGAAACTCGTGTGTACTCGGATATACACATTATGACGCGTGTCACATCATTTCGTATATTGAGAGAAAGGCGACCGTTCCTTGTATAAACAACCGGTAAGTTACCGTTATCATCACACGTCGGATTAGCCGTGGTCACGGGTCCGTGCACACAGCATTGTACATGTGTATATTTGACGAAGGTGAGTGTTCGGGGGTTGGGGTTGGGGGGATAAAACTTGGGAGAGCGTTCAAAACTGATGCAGTAGTACAGCAGTACTTAGTCCTGATCAACGGTTGTCGAGTTGACTTGTTGATTGTGACGCCCGTGGTAACACAACTGATGACGTCATAGAACAGTTAAGACAATTAACGTAGCCAAATACATTGTGTCTTACGGCGATGTTTGGTGTGTTGGTATATACTTGTTGAGACGAATTACACATGCACACGGGATGTGGGGAGAATTTACATCAGTTAGCCGTTTCAATACACGTGTGTAAAACCAATATTACGTGTATATTTACTTGCACGGCCATGCATGCGTAAACCATATAAACCAATATTACGTGTATATTTACATGCACGGCCATGCATGCGTAAACTACATAAATCTTATGGGCGCCAGACAAAGGTTTAAGTTGAGCGCCGTGCAATGCGCCATGTTATTGTGGTTCAAACAGTACATGAGTAACATGTAATTTGATCAAATGCAACGTTTTGCATGCTTATGATGGGTAGAAATTTCGGACATTGTTGTGTGAATGACAGGAAAATGAAACGCGTAACGTAACAGTCGAAGGGACATAACTCTTGTCGCCTTAAAACAGTTGTACATTGTTTCATCGGTGAGCGGATTTTGGGTATTGGAAGAATGTAGAAGGGGGGGGGGGGTTGAAAGTTTGCACATAACGGTTAACATACTAAGTGTCCTTAAACGAGCGTGGGTGGATTGATTGACAGGTTTGTGACGTTTGAGTGCATAAACGGGAAGGTGAAGGTCGAAAAATCAAAAGAAAAACACAGGGACATGAGGTTTGGTTTGGTTTTATTTTTTTTTAACAGACATGGTCATTTAGGACATGTCAGGTTTTGGAGGTGGAGTAAAGCCGGAATTCCCGGTGAAAAACCACCGACCTACGGGCAGTACCTGGCGACTTCCCCACGTGGGATTCGAACTCGCAACCCAGAAGTGGAGGGATAGTGGTAAAATGTCGGAACACCTTAACCACTGGGCCAACACGGCCCTCAGGGACATGATAATTCAAACATATAAAAAAACAACAACAACAACACAGGGTTTTATGCGTTATTTCGAGCGTTTAAGGCACTTTTCGAGAAAAGTGGTTGGCTCTGAAAAGAGCCGTTGTCAGGATTTAAGACTGTGTCTCAGCTACTGTTCGTCTTGGTCTTCTGATCCCGAATCAACGTCTACAATTTCGCCATACAACTCCTTTCTTAGTCCGGATATGTCTTCAGCCTTGTGGTGGGCATAGTCGTAGTACATGTTCCGGAGACCTTCGATAACCGACAGTCTAAGTCTGTAGTTGTAGCGGAAGGTTCGTAGTCCGTCTCTCTTGGCGCCGAGGTAACGGGCCTGTACCTCATCAAGCTTGTAATTCAGTTGCACAATCTGTTCACAGGCTCTGCGGAATCGACGCTCGCTCTCAAGCAGAGTGAACCGTTGGTCAAGTCTGGGGTTTCGTGCTGCGGTCTTCATACTTTTCTCAATTAGTCTTTATTGCATGGAGTGTGAATTGAATGATACCAATACAGTGTCCGTCGACCTTATATACATGCACTCGGGTGTCATCGCATGCGATGAGAAACTCGTGTGTACTCGGATATACACATTATGACGCGTGTCACATCATTTCGTATATTGAGAGAAAGGCGACCGTTCCTTGTATAAACAACCGGTAAGTTACCGTTATCATCACACGTCGGATTAGCCGTGGTCACGGGTCCGTGCACACATCATTGTACATGTGTATATTTGACGAAGGTGAGTGTTCGGGGGTTGGGGTTGGGGGGATAAAACTTGGGAGAGCGTTCAAAACTGATGCAGTAGTACAGCAGTACTTAGTCCTGATCAACGGTTGTCGAGTTGACTTGTTGATTGTGACGCCCGTGGTAACACAACTGATGACGTCATAGAACAGTTAAGACAATTAACGTAGCCAAATACATTGTGTCTTACGGCGATGTTTGGTGTGTTGGTATATACTTGTTGAGACGAATTACACATGCACACGGGATGTGGGGAGAATTTACATCAGTTAGCCGTTTCAATACACGTGTGTAAAACCAATATTACGTGTATATTTACTTGCACGGCCATGCATGCGTAAACCATATAAACCAATATTACGTGTATATTTACATGCACGGCCATGCATGCGTAAACTACATAAATCTTATGGGCGCCAGACAAAGGTTTAAGGATATAGATAGGGGGTAACAAAATTTTTTTTTTGATTTTTTGTTTTTTGCAAAATTGATTACTTATAAACATACTACATCATATAACAAAAAGTAATTTTCAAAATTATGTTCCCAAATGTGTCAATTAACGTAATTTAACATTGAACACGCTCATACAGATCAACACGTGGTACTGTTTACACCGTAAACAGATACATCACACAGTGGCGTGGTCTGTTAAAAAGTCATTAGCCCTGTGCTATGGTGGTGTGAAGTGCTGCGTAATCATGCTGCTATAATCCATTAAGTCATGGTCAGTCTTTGATGTAATACATACTATAAGAGAGGGGCCGGAGCGTTTCTAATGACCCCTTCATTACATGAGGAGCTTATCCTATGTCCAGTCTGACATTTCGCGGGAAAGGGCATTTTCACTGAGAAATATTTTAATATTCATTAATTTCCCAGTTATTTGAACCAATGCATGCTCCATTTTTTCGGAGGACAGCTTGATGGATACATGTCTAGTCATGATTAATGGTTTGGTAGGCAGAATCGGTCAGATAAGTGTAAAAACCAGAGATATCCGATTTCAAAGAGTGGAAATGGTCTTTAGAGCACTTTCATAAATTCAACAAGTTGTCAACTTCAAACAGCCATAACTTTGGCATCTGTGGACCGATTTCTTCCAAACTTTGCAGGATTGTTGGGAATGACCTTGTCAACAATAACGTGCCTCAGTTTCTGAAGAATTTAGCTACAACAAGATTTATAACCAATTAAGTGAATTTGGGCATGAAAATCCCACCCAGAGACCATAAAATCGAAATTACTTCAATTCTAGAACAAATAGGGAAAATCTGAGGCACATTTTTGTAGATGACCTTTCTGTCCATCAATAGGAAAAGTATTGTCAGTTTCTGTAAGAAAATGTGAAAGAAGATCCAAATTCAAAAGTGTCCGTCATTTTTTATATTATATACTATTATGCAATTATGAATTAATTTAACACTATAATTATATGTTCACGTTATAGAAAATTTAATAACCTTTCCAATGATATATGATACATGTATGTGATTAAATGTATATCCAAATTATTAAGCAAAACATCTGAAGAGACTGTACCCCCTATCTATATCCTTAAGTTGAGCGCCGTGCAATGCGCCATGTTATTGTGGTTCAAACAGTACATGAGTAACATGTAATTTGATCAAATGCAACGTTTTGCATGCTTATGATGGGTAGAAATTTCGGACATTGTTGTGTGAATGACAGGAAAATGAAACGCGTAACGTAACAGTCGAAGGGACATAACTCTTGTCGCCTTAAAACAGTTGTACATTGTTTCATCGGTGAGCGGATTTTGGGTATTGGAAGAATGTAGAAGGGGGGGGGGGGTTGAAAGTTTGCACATAACGGTTAACATACTAAGTGTCCTTAAACGAGCGTGGGTGGATTGATTGACAGGTTTGTGACGTTTGAGTGCATAAACGGGAAGGTGAAGGTCGAAAAATCAAAAGAAAAACACAGGGACATGAGGTTTGGTTTGGTTTTATTTTTTTTTAACAGACATGGTCATTTAGGACATGTCAGGTTTTGGAGGTGGAGTAAAGCCGGAATTCCCGGTGAAAAACCACCGACCTACGGGCAGTACCTGGCGACTTCCCCACGTGGGATTCGAACTCGCAACCCAGAAGTGGAGGGATAGTGGTAAAATGTCGGAACACCTTAACCACTGGGCCAACACGGCCCTCAGGGACATGATAATTCAAACATATAAAAAAAAAACAACAACAACACAGGGTTTTATGCGTTATTTCGAGCGTTTAAGGCACTTTTCGAGAAAAGTGGTTGGCTCTGAAAAGAGCCGTTGTCAGGATTTAAGACTGTGTCTCAGCTACTGTTCGTCTTGGTCTTCTGATCCCGAATCAACGTCTACAATTTCGCCATACAACTCCTTTCTTAGTCCGGATATGTCTTCAGCCTTGTGGTGGGCATAGTCGTAGTACATGTTCCGGAGACCTTCGATAACCGACAGTCTAAGTCTGTAGTTGTAGCGGAAGGTTCGTAGTCCGTCTCTCTTGGCGCCGAGGTAACGGGCCTGTACCTCATCAAGCTTGTAATTCAGTTGCACAATCTGTTCACAGGCTCTGCGGAATCGACGCTCGCTCTCAAGCAGAGTGAACCGTTGGTCAAGTCTGGGGTTTCGTGCTGCGGTCTTCATACTTTTCTCAATTAGTCTTTATTGCATGGAGTGTGAATTGAATGATACCAATACAGTGTCCGTCGACCTTATATACATGCACTCGGGTGTCATCGCATGCGATGAGAAACTCGTGTGTACTCGGATATACACATTATGACGCGTGTCACATCATTTCGTATATTGAGAGAAAGGCGACCGTTCCTTGTATAAACAACCGGTAAGTTACCGTTATCATCACACGTCGGATTAGCCGTGGTCACGGGTCCGTGCACACATCATTGTACATGTGTATATTTGACGAAGGTGAGTGTTCGGGGGTTGGGGTTGGGGGGATAAAACTTGGGAGAGCGTTCAAAACTGATGCAGTAGTACAGCAGTACTTAGTCCTGATCAACGGTTGTCGAGTTGACTTGTTGATTGTGACGCCCGTGGTAACACAACTGATGACGTCATAGAACAGTTAAGACAATTAACGTAGCCAAATACATTGTGTCTTACGGCGATGTTTGGTGTGTTGGTATATACTTGTTGAGACGAATTACACATGCACACGGGATGTGGGGAGAATTTACATCAGTTAGCCGTTTCAATACACGTGTGTAAAACCAATATTACGTGTATATTTACTTGCACGGCCATGCATGCGTAAACCATATAAACCAATATTACGTGTATATTTACATGCACGGCCATGCATGCGTAAACTACATAAATCTTATGGGCGCCAGACAAAGGTTTAAGGATATAGATAGGGGGTAACAAAATTTTTTTTTTGATTTTTTGTTTTTTGCAAAATTGATTACTTATAAACATACTACATCATATAACAAAAAGTAATTTTCAAAATTATGTTCCCAAATGTGTCAATTAACGTAATTTAACATTGAACACGCTCATACAGATCAACACGTGGTACTGTTTACACCGTAAACAGATACATCACACAGTGGCGTGGTCTGTTAAAAAGTCATTAGCCCTGTGCTATGGTGGTGTGAAGTGCTGCGTAATCATGCTGCTATAATCCATTAAGTCATGGTCAGTCTTTGATGTAATACATACTATAAGAGAGGGGCCGGAGCGTTTCTAATGACCCCTTCATTACATGAGGAGCTTATCCTATGTCCAGTCTGACATTTCGCGGGAAAGGGCATTTTCACTGAGAAATATTTTAATATTCATTAATTTCCCAGTTATTTGAACCAATGCATGCTCCATTTTTTCGGAGGACAGCTTGATGGATACATGTCTAGTCATGATTAATGGTTTGGTAGGCAGAATCGGTCAGATAAGTGTAAAAACCAGAGATATCCGATTTCAAAGAGTGGAAATGGTCTTTAGAGCACTTTCATAAATTCAACAAGTTGTCAACTTCAAACAGCCATAACTTTGGCATCTGTGGACCGATTTCTTCCAAACTTTGCAGGATTGTTGGGAATGACCTTGTCAACAATAACGTGCCTCAGTTTCTGAAGAATTTAGCTACAACAAGATTTATAACCAATTAAGTGAATTTGGGCATGAAAATCCCACCCAGAGACCATAAAATCGAAATTACTTCAATTCTAGAACATATAGGGAAAATCTGAGGCACATTTTTGTAGATGACCTTTCTGTCCATCAATAGGAAAAGTATTGTCAGTTTCTGTAAGAAAATGTGAAAGAAGATCCAAATTCAAAAGTGTCCGTCATTTTTTATATTATATACTATTATGCAATTATGAATTAATTTAACACTATAATTATATGTTCACGTTATAGAAAATTTAATAACCTTTCCAATGATATATGATACATGTATGTGATTAAATGTATATCCAAATTATTAAGCAAAACATCTGAAGAGACTGTACCCCCTATCTATATCCTTAAGTTGAGCGCCGTGCAATGCGCCATGTTATTGTGGTTCAAACAGTACATGAGTAACATGTAATTTGATCAAATGCAACGTTTTGCATGCTTATGATGGGTAGAAATTTCGGACATTGTTGTGTGAATGACAGGAAAATGAAACGCGTAACGTAACAGTCGAAGGGACATAACTCTTGTCGCCTTAAAACAGTTGTACATTGTTTCATCGGTGAGCGGATTTTGGGTATTGGAAGAATGTAGAAGGGGGGGGGGTTGAAAGTTTGCACATAACGGTTAACATACTAAGTGTCCTTAAACGAGCGTGGGTGGATTGATTGACAGGTTTGTGACGTTTGAGTGCATAAACGGGAAGGTGAAGGTCGAAAAATCAAAAGAAAAACACAGGGACATGAGGTTTGGTTTGGTTTTATTTTTTTTTAACAGACATGGTCATTTAGGACATGTCAGGTTTTGGAGGTGGAGTAAAGCCGGAATTCCCGGTGAAAAACCACCGACCTACGGGCAGTACCTGGCGACTTCCCCACGTGGGATTCGAACTCGCAACCCAGAAGTGGAGGGATAGTGGTAAAATGTCGGAACACCTTAACCACTGGGCCAACACGGCCCTCAGGGACATGATAATTCAAACACATAAAAAAACAACAACAACAACACAGGGTTTTATGCGTTATTTCGAGCGTTTAAGGCACTTTTCGAGAAAAGTGGTTGGCTCTGAAAAGAGCCGTTGTCAGGATTTAAGACTGTGTCTCAGCTACTGTTCGTCTTGGTCTTCTGATCCCGAATCAACGTCTACAATTTCGCCATACAACTCCTTTCTTAGTCCGGATATGTCTTCAGCCTTGTGGTGGGCATAGTCGTAGTACATGTTCCGGAGACCTTCGATAACCGACAGTCTAAGTCTGTAGTTGTAGCGGAAGGTTCGTAGTCCGTCTCTCTTGGCGCCGAGGTAACGGGCCTGTACCTCATCAAGCTTGTAATTCAGTTGCACAATCTGTTCACAGGCTCTGCGGAATCGACGCTCGCTCTCAAGCAGAGTGAACCGTTGGTCAAGTCTGGGGTTTCGTGCTGCGGTCTTCATACTTTTCTCAATTAGTCTTTATTGCATGGAGTGTGAATTGAATGATACCAATACAGTGTCCGTCGACCTTATATACATGCACTCGGGTGTCATCGCATGCGATGAGAAACTCGTGTGTACTCGGATATACACATTATGACGCGTGTCACATCATTTCGTATATTGAGAGAAAGGCGACCGTTCCTTGTATAAACAACCGGTAAGTTACCGTTATCATCACACGTCGGATTAGCCGTGGTCACGGGTCCGTGCACACATCATTGTACATGTGTATATTTGACGAAGGTGAGTGTTCGGGGGTTGGGGTTGGGGGGATAAAACTTGGGAGAGCGTTCAAAACTGATGCAGTAGTACAGCAGTACTTAGTCCTGATCAACGGTTGTCGAGTTGACTTGTTGATTGTGACGCCCGTGGTAACACAACTGATGACGTCATAGAACAGTTAAGACAATTAACGTAGCCAAATACATTGTGTCTTACGGCGATGTTTGGTGTGTTGGTATATACTTGTTGAGACGAATTACACATGCACACGGGATGTGGGGAGAATTTACATCAGTTAGCCGTTTCAATACACGTGTGTAAAACCAATATTACGTGTATATTTACTTGCACGGCCATGCATGCGTAAACCATATAAACCAATATTACGTGTATATTTACATGCACGGCCATGCATGCGTAAACTACATAAATCTTATGGGCGCCAGACAAAGGTTTAAGGATATAGATAGGGGGTAACAAAATTTTTTTTTTGATTTTTTGTTTTTTGCAAAATTGATTACTTATAAACATACTACATCATATAACAAAAAGTAATTTTCAAAATTATGTTCCCAAATGTGTCAATTAACGTAATTTAACATTGAACACGCTCATACAGATCAACACGTGGTACTGTTTACACCGTAAACAGATACATCACACAGTGGCGTGGTCTGTTAAAAAGTCATTAGCCCTGTGCTATGGTGGTGTGAAGTGCTGCGTAATCATGCTGCTATAATCCATTAAGTCATGGTCAGTCTTTGATGTAATACATACTATAAGAGAGGGGCCGGAGCGTTTCTAATGACCCCTTCATTACATGAGGAGCTTATCCTATGTCCAGTCTGACATTTCGCGGGAAAGGGCATTTTCACTGAGAAATATTTTAATATTCATTAATTTCCCAGTTATTTGAACCAATGCATGCTCCATTTTTTCGGAGGACAGCTTGATGGATACATGTCTAGTCATGATTAATGGTTTGGTAGGCAGAATCGGTCAGATAAGTGTAAAAACCAGAGATATCCGATTTCAAAGAGTGGAAATGGTCTTTAGAGCACTTTCATAAATTCAACAAGTTGTCAACTTCAAACAGCCATAACTTTGGCATCTGTGGACCGATTTCTTCCAAACTTTGCAGGATTGTTGGGAATGACCTTGTCAACAATAACGTGCCTCAGTTTCTGAAGAATTTAGCTACAACAAGATTTATAACCAATTAAGTGAATTTGGGCATGAAAATCCCACCCAGAGACCATAAAATCGAAATTACTTCAATTCTAGAACATATAGGGAAAATCTGAGGCACATTTTTGTAGATGACCTTTCTGTCCATCAATAGGAAAAGTATTGTCAGTTTCTGTAAGAAAATGTGAAAGAAGATCCAAATTCAAAAGTGTCCGTCATTTTTTATATTATATACTATTATGCAATTATGAATTAATTTAACACTATAATTATATGTTCACGTTATAGAAAATTTAATAACCTTTCCAATGATATATGATACATGTATGTGATTAAATGTATATCCAAATTATTAAGCAAAACATCTGAAGAGACTGTACCCCCTATCTATATCCTTAAGTTGAGCGCCGTGCAATGCGCCATGTTATTGTGGTTCAAACAGTACATGAGTAACATGTAATTTGATCAAATGCAACGTTTTGCATGCTTATGATGGGTAGAAATTTCGGACATTGTTGTGTGAATGACAGGAAAATGAAACGCGTAACGTAACAGTCGAAGGGACATAACTCTTGTCGCCTTAAAACAGTTGTACATTGTTTCATCGGTGAGCGGATTTTGGGTATTGGAAGAATGTAGAAGGGGGGGGGGTTGAAAGTTTGCACATAACGGTTAACATACTAAGTGTCCTTAAACGAGCGTGGGTGGATTGATTGACAGGTTTGTGACGTTTGAGTGCATAAACGGGAAGGTGAAGGTCGAAAAATCAAAAGAAAAACACAGGGACATGAGGTTTGGTTTGGTTTTATTTTTTTTTAACAGACATGGTCATTTAGGACATGTCAGGTTTTGGAGGTGGAGTAAAGCCGGAATTCCCGGTGAAAAACCACCGACCTACGGGCAGTACCTGGCGACTTCCCCACGTGGGATTCGAACTCGCAACCCAGAAGTGGAGGGATAGTGGTAAAATGTCGGAACACCTTAACCACTGGGCCAACACGGCCCTCAGGGACATGATAATTCAAACATATAAAAAAAAACCAACAACAACACAGGGTTTTATGCGTTATTTCGAGCGTTTAAGGCACTTTTCGAGAAAAGTGGTTGGCTCTGAAAAGAGCCGTTGTCAGGATTTAAGACTGTGTCTCAGCTACTGTTCGTCTTGGTCTTCTGATCCCGAATCAACGTCTACAATTTCGCCATACAACTCCTTTCTTAGTCCGGATATGTCTTCAGCCTTGTGGTGGGCATAGTCGTAGTACATGTTCCGGAGACCTTCGATAACCGACAGTCTAAGTCTGTAGTTGTAGCGGAAGGTTCGTAGTCCGTCTCTCTTGGCGCCGAGGTAACGGGCCTGTACCTCATCAAGCTTGTAATTCAGTTGCACAATCTGTTCACAGGCTCTGCGGAATCGACGCTCGCTCTCAAGCAGAGTGAACCGTTGGTCAAGTCTGGGGTTTCGTGCTGCGGTCTTCATATTTTTCTCAATTAGTCTTTATTGCATGGAGTGTGAATTGAATGATACCAATACAGTGTCCGTCGACCTTATATACATGCACTCGGGTGTCATCGCATGCGATGAGAAACTCGTGTGTACTCGGATATACACATTATGACGCGTGTCACATCATTTCGTATATTGAGAGAAAGGCGACCGTTCCTTGTATAAACAACCGGTAAGTTACCGTTATCATCACACGTCGGATTAGCCGTGGTCACGGGTCCGTGCACACATCATTGTACATGTGTATATTTGACGAAGGTGAGTGTTCGGGGGTTGGGGTTGGGGGGATAAAACTTGGGAGAGCGTTCAAAACTGATGCAGTAGTACAGCAGTACTTAGTCCTGATCAACGGTTGTCGAGTTGACTTGTTGATTGTGACGCCCGTGGTAACACAACTGATGACGTCATAGAACAGTTAAGACAATTAACGTAGCCAAATACATTGTGTCTTACGGCGATGTTTGGTGTGTTGGTATATACTTGTTGAGACGAATTACACATGCACACGGGATGTGGGGAGAATTTACATCAGTTAGCCGTTTCAATACACGTGTGTAAAACCAATATTACGTGTATATTTACTTGCACGGCCATGCATGCGTAAACCATATAAACCAATATTACGTGTATATTTACATGCACGGCCATGCATGCGTAAACTACATAAATCTTATGGGCGCCAGACAAAGGTTTAAGTTGAGCGCCGTGCAATGCGCCATGTTATTGTGGTTCAAACAGTACATGAGTAACATGTAATTTGATCAAATGCAACGTTTTGCATGCTTATGATGGGTAGAAATTTCGGACATTGTTGTGTGAATGACAGGAAAATGAAACGCGTAACGTAACAGTCGAAGGGACATAACTCTTGTCGCCTTAAAACAGTTGTACATTGTTTCATCGGTGAGCGGATTTTGGGTATTGGAAGAATGTAGAAGGGGGGGGGGGGGGGTTGAAAGTTTGCACATAACGGTTAACATACTAAGTGTCCTTAAACGAGCGTGGGTGGATTGATTGACAGGTTTGTGACGTTTGAGTGCATAAACGGGAAGGTGAAGGTCGAAAAATCAAAAGAAAAACACAGGGACATGAGGTTTGGTTTGGTTTTATTTTTTTTTAACAGACATGGTCATTTAGGACATGTCAGGTTTTGGAGGTGGAGTAAAGCCGGAATTCCCGGTGAAAAACCACCGACCTACGGGCAGTACCTGGCGACTTCCCCACGTGGGATTCGAACTCGCAACCCAGAAGTGGAGGGATAGTGGTAAAATGTCGGAACACCTTAACCACTGGGCCAACACGGCCCTCAGGGACATGATAATTCAAACATATAAAAAAACAACAACAACAACACAGGGTTTTATGCGTTATTTCGAGCGTTTAAGGCACTTTTCGAGAAAAGTGGTTGGCTCTGAAAAGAGCCGTTGTCAGGATTTAAGACTGTGTCTCAGCTACTGTTCGTCTTGGTCTTCTGATCCCGAATCAACGTCTACAATTTCGCCATACAACTCCTTTCTTAGTCCGGATATGTCTTCAGCCTTGTGGTGGGCATAGTCGTAGTACATGTTCCGGAGACCTTCGATAACCGACAGTCTAAGTCTGTAGTTGTAGCGGAAGGTTCGTAGTCCGTCTCTCTTGGCGCCGAGGTAACGGGCCTGTACCTCATCAAGCTTGTAATTCAGTTGCACAATCTGTTCACAGGCTCTGCGGAATCGACGCTCGCTCTCAAGCAGAGTGAACCGTTGGTCAAGTCTGGGGTTTCGTGCTGCGGTCTTCATACTTTTCTCAATTAGTCTTTATTGCATGGAGTGTGAATTGAATGATACCAATACAGTGTCCGTCGACCTTATATACATGCACTCGGGTGTCATCGCATGCGATGAGAAACTCGTGTGTACTCGGATATACACATTATGACGCGTGTCACATCATTTCGTATATTGAGAGAAAGGCGACCGTTCCTTGTATAAACAACCGGTAAGTTACCGTTATCATCACACGTCGGATTAGCCGTGGTCACGGGTCCGTGCACACAGCATTGTACATGTGTATATTTGACGAAGGTGAGTGTTCGGGGGTTGGGGTTGGGGGGATAAAACTTGGGAGAGCGTTCAAAACTGATGCAGTAGTACAGCAGTACTTAGTCCTGATCAACGGTTGTCGAGTTGACTTGTTGATTGTGACGCCCGTGGTAACACAACTGATGACGTCATAGAACAGTTAAGACAATTAACGTAGCCAAATACATTGTGTCATACGGCGATGTTTGGTGTGTTGGTATATACTTGTTGAGACGAATTACACATGCACACGGGATGTGGGGAGAATTTACATCAGTTAGCCGTTTCAATACACGTGTGTAAAACCAATATTACGTGTATATTTACTTGCACGGCCATGCATGCGTAAACCATATAAACCAATATTACGTGTATATTTACATGCACGGCCATGCATGCGTAAACTACATAAATCTTATGGGCGCCAGACAAAGGTTTAAGTTGAGCGCCGTGCAATGCGCCATGTTATTGTGGTTCAAACAGTACATGAGTAACATGTAATTTGATCAAATGCAACGTTTTGCATGCTTATGATGGGTAGAAATTTCGGACATTGTTGTGTGAATGACAGGAAAATGAAACGCGTAACGTAACAGTCGAAGGGACATAACTCTTGTCGCCTTAAAACAGTTGTACATTGTTTCATCGGTGAGCGGATTTTGGGTATTGGAAGAATGTAGAAGGGGGGGGGGTTGAAAGTTTGCACATAACGGTTAACATACTAAGTGTCCTTAAACGAGCGTGGGTGGATTGATTGACAGGTTTGTGACGTTTGAGTGCATAAACGGGAAGGTGAAGGTCGAAAAATCAAAAGAAAAACACAGGGACATGAGGTTTGGTTTGGTTTTATTTTTTTTTAACAGACATGGTCATTTAGGACATGTCAGGTTTTGGAGGTGGAGTAAAGCCGGAATTCCCGGTGAAAAACCACCGACCTACGGGCAGTACCTGGCGACTTCCCCACGTGGGATTCGAACTCGCAACCCAGAAGTGGAGGGATAGTGGTAAAATGTCGGAACACCTTAACCACTGGGCCAACACGGCCCTCAGGGACATGATAATTCAAACATATAAAAAAACAACAACAACAACACAGGGTTTTATGCGTTATTTCGAGCGTTTAAGGCACTTTTCGAGAAAAGTGGTTGGCTCTGAAAAGAGCCGTTGTCAGGATTTAAGACTGTGTCTCAGCTACTGTTCGTCTTGGTCTTCTGATCCCGAATCAACGTCTACAATTTCGCCATACAACTCCTTTCTTAGTCCGGATATGTCTTCAGCCTTGTGGTGGGCATAGTCGTAGTACATGTTCCGGAGACCTTCGATAACCGACAGTCTAAGTCTGTAGTTGTAGCGGAAGGTTCGTAGTCCGTCTCTCTTGGCGCCGAGGTAACGGGCCTGTACCTCATCAAGCTTGTAATTCAGTTGCACAATCTGTTCACAGGCTCTGCGGAATCGACGCTCGCTCTCAAGCAGAGTGAACCGTTGGTCAAGTCTGGGGTTTCGTGCTGCGGTCTTCATACTTTTCTCAATTAGTCTTTATTGCATGGAGTGTGAATTGAATGATACCAATACAGTGTCCGTCGACCTTATATACATGCACTCGGGTGTCATCGCATGCGATGAGAAACTCGTGTGTACTCGGATATACACATTATGACGCGTGTCACATCATTTCGTATATTGAGAGAAAGGCGACCGTTCCTTGTATAAACAACCGGTAAGTTACCGTTATCATCACACGTCGGATTAGCCGTGGTCACGGGTCCGTGCACACAGCATTGTACATGTGTATATTTGACGAAGGTGAGTGTTCGGGGGTTGGGGTTGGGGGGATAAAACTTGGGAGAGCGTTCAAAACTGATGCAGTAGTACAGCAGTACTTAGTCCTGATCAACGGTTGTCGAGTTGACTTGTTGATTGTGACGCCCGTGGTAACACAACTGATGACGTCATAGAACAGTTAAGACAATTAACGTAGCCAAATACATTGTGTCTTACGGCGATGTTTGGTGTGTTGGTATATACTTGTTGAGACGAATTACACATGCACACGGGATGTGGGGAGAATTTACATCAGTTAGCCGTTTCAATACACGTGTGTAAAACCAATATTACGTGTATATTTACTTGCACGGCCATGCATGCGTAAACCATATAAACCAATATTACGTGTATATTTACATGCACGGCCATGCATGCGTAAACTACATAAATCTTATGGGCGCCAGACAAAGGTTTAAGTTGAGCGCCGTGCAATGCGCCATGTTATTGTGGTTCAAACAGTACATGAGTAACATGTAATTTGATCAAATGCAACGTTTTGCATGCTTATGATGGGTAGAAATTTCGGACATTGTTGTGTGAATGACAGGAAAATGAAACGCGTAACGTAACAGTCGAAGGGACATAACTCTTGTCGCCTTAAAACAGTTGTACATTGTTTCATCGGTGAGCGGATTTTGGGTATTGGAAGAATGTAGAAGGGGGGGGGGGGGGTTGAAAGTTTGCACATAACGGTTAACATACTAAGTGTCCTTAAACGAGCGTGGGTGGATTGATTGACAGGTTTGTGACGTTTGAGTGCATAAACGGGAAGGTGAAGGTCGAAAAATCAAAAGAAAAACACAGGGACATGAGGTTTGGTTTGGTTTTATTTTTTTTAACAGACATGGTCATTTAGGACATGTCAGGTTTTGGAGGTGGAGTAAAGCCGGAATTCCCGGTGAAAAACCACCGACCTACGGGCAGTACCTGGCGACTTCCCCACGTGGGATTCGAACTCGCAACCCAGAAGTGGAGGGATAGTGGTAAAATGTCGGAACACCTTAACCACTGGGCCAACACGGCCCTCAGGGACATGATAATTCAAACATATAAAAAAACAACAACAACAACACAGGGTTTTATGCGTTATTTCGAGCGTTTAAGGCACTTTTCGAGAAAAGTGGTTGGCTCTGAAAAGAGCCGTTGTCAGGATTTAAGACTGTGTCTCAGCTACTGTTCGTCTTGGTCTTCTGATCCCGAATCAACGTCTACAATTTCGCCATACAACTCCTTTCTTAGTCCGGATATGTCTTCAGCCTTGTGGTGGGCATAGTCGTAGTACATGTTCCGGAGACCTTCGATAACCGACAGTCTAAGTCTGTAGTTGTAGCGGAAGGTTCGTAGTCCGTCTCTCTTGGCGCCGAGGTAACGGGCCTGTACCTCATCAAGCTTGTAATTCAGTTGCACAATCTGTTCACAGGCTCTGCGGAATCGACGCTCGCTCTCAAGCAGAGTGAACCGTTGGTCAAGTCTGGGGTTTCGTGCTGCGGTCTTCATACTTTTCTCAATTAGTCTTTATTGCATGGAGTGTGAATTGAATGATACCAATACATTTTAGTTAGTTAGTTACGAGTTTAACGCCGAAGCACACACCGATGTTAATCAGTCTTCCGTCCGGCGTGAGGGAAGCTGCCTTCCCTCAGGGGGGGGGGGGGGGGGTAGTGGGGGGACGAGGTCGATTATCGGGCCTTATATTATGGATTTTGTAAAAAAAAGAATTTAAAATCGACCTCGGGTTCGAATGATGATTGGTTGTTGCGTCAGTCACTAGCCGTATCTCGTCAAAGTGTCTGGCGTGGCGTAGTCGTAGGTGACGGCAGGGTGACTGTTAAATTGGAGAAGTGCCGATGTTCGAATTTATTTGTATATTGCTAATTTCCGTCACCCTGGGTCCTATGACCTTAAACCGCACCTACTTATGTAATTTGGTATGTATTTAAAAATTTTGAAGTCCATCGAAATATTCTTATAAAAGGTGAAGTTATACTAGCCCTATCTTATCCCTAACCTCTGTGTCGGCGTTTACGCGCCTGCTCTTACGATAATACACAGAGGGATCTTTATCGTGCAGGTTGGACATTCCTTACACGGGACACCATTTAAAGTCCTATCCGATGGACTATGTGCAGGTGCGTGGGTGCCATGCAGGTGATAATAAACTATGTTTTTGTTGTCCATTCTTATAAACCTGATCTGTTCATTCACACATTTCATTTCTGACTTTCATCTTTACAATGTCATCTTTCTTAAGTCACTTTTCTGGTCTTTCTCCTTGAATCTTGCTATCTTTGCTGACGTTTTTTTAATTATTAGTGTGAGGGGTGGTGAGGGTTGGGTGGGATAGGTGGTTCGGATGGGGGGGGGGGAGGTCGTGCTTGAGTTCTAATTAGAGGATAGAGGTGTGCTGTATATGGGAAGGAATATATGTTTTTGATAGGGTGGGGCGTGAGGGGTGGTTAGGGAGGGGGGGGGTGGTTTGGGGTGGGATTTAGTAGTGCTAGGGGGTTATAAGGATATCGGGGTGGGGTTTAGTTGTTTGAATGCGGTGTTGGAAGGGGGGGTGGAGTGGGTGGTTTAATACCCGGGTAGGGTGGGGTTTGTTTGTGATTGTTTGTGGCGGGATTGATTAGGTCGACGTCTAACATAAATCGAGCAGCAGGTATACCACCAGGCCCCACCGGTGGGGCGCAACCGCCAATATATGTTATTTGTCAACTTTCGTCCTATATAGTTAAAGAATATTTCTTTTTTATTTTAGTTATTTCCATACATGGTTTAAGTATTTATTTTGGTTTGATTAGGTCGATGTCTAACATAAATCGAGCAGCAGGTATACCACCAGGCCCCACCGGTGGGGCGCAACCGCCAATATATGTTATTTGTCAACTTTCATCCTATATAGTTAAGGAATATTTCTTTTTTATTTCAGTGATTTTGGGGTGAGCGTTAGGATTTTTAGGTGAGGTGTTGTTTTGTTTTGTGTGTGGTTTAATTTATACTGGGGGTGTATTTGTGTGGATTATTCGGATAACTGTGGGGTGGGAGCCAGTTCTATTGAGCTGAACTCCCCGCCTGAGGTCGGAACAAAGACGTTGCAGTTACCCTTAACCTCACTATATTCGGGGTGTGAGTTATAATTTAACAGTTGATTTTCCGTTTATTATTACCGCTTAATATATACTGTGACGCGTTTTTGAAATTAATTAATTTGGTTGGTGAGTTATCGGATAACTGTGGGGTGGGAGCCAGTTCTATTGAGCGGAACTCCCCGCCTGAGGTCGGAACAAAGACGTTGCAGTTACCCTTTACCTCACTACCTTCGTCGCGTGAATTATAGTTTTATAGTTGATTTTCCTTTTATTATAACCGCTTAATATATACTGTGACGGATAACCGGATCTATATTTTTGTTATTAGATCCGATTATCCCCATAGTTCCCTACCTAAGTTTTTAGAGGGTCCCGATACACTCAAGGACATCCCCTCATACCCGCGTCAACTTAGCTTAAGTCACGCCGATGGGGGAGGAGGACCCTCTATTATTGGATTTTAGAACAGTTGTATTCTACGGCTTTAATAATTGGATCTATTTTTTATTGGTCGTTGGACACGGAGAATGGTTGTGTTGAAATTAAGTTGGTTGATTGAGTTATCGGATAACTGTGGGGTGGGAGCCAGTTCTATTGAGCGGAACTCCCCGCCTGAGGTCGGAACAAAGACGTTGCAATTACCCTTTACCTCACTACCTTCGTCGCGTGAATTATAATTTTATAGTTGATTTTCCTTTTATTATAACCGCTTAATATATACTGTGACGGATAACCGGATCTATATTTTGTTATTAGATCCGATTATCCCCATAGTTCCCTACCTAAGTTTTTAGAGGGTCCCGATACACTCAAGGACATCCCCTCATACCCGCGTCAACTTAGCTTAAGTCACGCCGATGGGGGAGGAGGACCCTCTATTATTGGATTTTAAAACAGTTGTATTCTACGGCTTTAATAATTGGATCTATTTTTTATTGGTCGTTGGACACGGAGAATGGTTGTGTTGAAATTAAGTTGGTTGATTGAGTTATCGGATAACTGTGGGGTGGGAGCCAGTTCTATTGAGCGGAACTCCCCGCCTGAGGTCGGAACAAAGACGTTGCAGTTACCCTTTACCTCACTACCTTCGTCGCGTGAATTATAATTTTATAGTTGATTTTCCTTTTATTATAACCGCTTAATATATACTGTGACGGATAACCGGATCTATATTTTGTTATTAGATCCGATTATCCCCATAGTTCCCTACCTAAGTTTTTAGAGGGTCCCGATACACTCAAGGACATCCCCTCATACCCGCGTCAACTTAGCTTAAGTCACGCCGATGGGGGAGGAGGACCCTCTATTATTGGATTTTAAAACAGTTGTATTCTACGGCTTTAATAATTGGATCTATTTTTTATTGGTCGTTGGATACGGAGAATGGTTGTGTTGAAATTAAGTTGGTTGATTGAGTTATCGGATAACTGTGGGGTGGGAGCCAGTTCTATTGAGCGGAACTCCCCGCCTGAGGTCGGAACAAAGACGTTGCAGTTACCCTTTACCTCGCTACCTTCATCGCGTGGATTATAGTTTTATAGTTGATTTTCCTTTTATTATAACCGCTTAATATATACTGTGACGGATAACCGGATCTATATTTTGTTTTTAGATCCGATTAGCCCCATAGTTCCCTACCTAAGTTTTAGAGGGTCCCGATACACTCAAGGACATCCCCTCATACCCGCGTCAACTTAACTTAAGTCACGCCGATGGGGGAGGGGGACCCTCTGTTATTTGTGTTATATAACAGTTGTATTCTACGGCTTTAATAATTGTGTTTCTTTTAGGGTATTGTTATTATTGTTTTTTGCATTGTTTTTAGGTTTATTTGTTAACTGAATTTGGATAATTGTCATGGACGACTGTGGGGTGGGAGACCGTTCTATTGAGCGGGACTCCCCGCCTGAGGTCAGAACAAAGACGTTGCAGCCGTCCATCACTTATCTGAGATACAGTTATAGATTAATCTTTGATAATAAGATTTTGTTTTGTTCAAATAATTTGACCGCGTCGATTAATGCTGTGTCGGATAACCAGATCTATTTTCATCTTATTAGATCAGATTATCCTCACATTCCCTACCTATGGTTTGGAAGGTCCCGAAACACTCAAGGACATCCCCTCATACCCACGTCAACTTAGTTTAAGTCACGCCGATGGAGGAGGGGGACCTTCCGGTGGTCTTTGATCTCTATACAGCTTTATCTTTACGATCAAATATTTGATGATTTATTATGTGTATGTGTTTGTTGATTTTAACTTATACTTTTTATCCTGCACCCTCCCGTTTTGTTAAGTTCGAATGACTCTGCCCTTCCTGCAGGATGTAGACTACAATTATGATTATGAATGTTTTAATCATGTAGTGATGAGTCATTCGTTTTATGGGGTTATCTCCCTTGTAATATCTTGATTTTTTAATTTTTAAATTTTGTCAAGATAATCAATGTCTTTTAAATATTTGATTATAGTTCGATGGGTAAGACCCTCGGATTCTTTGCAGGCTAATAGTTGTCTAGTTGTTGTAAATTGAATTTTTTGTTTTTGAAATTCATCAAGCATTATTTTCCTAGCAGTATTATGTTTGACGCATTCAAGGATAACGTGGTCGATAGTTTCTTCTGAATTACAGTGCTCACAATCCGGATTAATTGCTTTACTCATACTACTGATGTTACTTTTTAATTTAGTTTTTCCTAGTCTCAGTCTAGTAATTATTCTATCTTCTGTTTTATTGTAGCCATATAATTTTGGTTTTTTTGCCGGTATTTCTATGATTTGTCTGAGGTTATTATTGATATTAATGTTGAGCCAGGTTTTGTTCCATTTTGTTTCGATGGATTTGTTAATGAGTGAGTAAACTTCTTCCTTAGTGAGATCTATATTGCCTTCTATAGTATCTAATTTTAGGGCCTTTTTGGCTAGTTCGTCCGCTTTGTCGTTGCCCGGGATGTCTACATGGGCTGGTATATACTCGAATGTAATGTCTATTCCTTGTTTTTCTAGTATGCTGACTGTATTTAGAATAGAATTAAGTGTTGTATTTCTAGTAGTATTTCGCGTTTGGATTGATTGGATAGATGAAAGGCTATCGGTTAGTATAACTGCTCCCTCAGGGGGTTTTTGGTTGTCTATTATTCTAAGTGCTAAACCTATGGCTACTATTTCACTTGTATATACTGAGCAGTTGTCTGTTAGTCTCATGGATATTTCTATATTTTCTTCCTTGCAATATATCCCTAGGCCTACTCTATTTGTGTCCGGATTTTTGGAGCCGTCTGTATAATACTTGGTTTTATTTTTGTATTTGTCTTCGATTATGGCCAAGGCTATGGCTTTGGCGCCTATAGGGTTTTCCTTTTTGTTTGTTTGATTTAATATTTCTAGACTAGTCCTGGGGTTCTTCAGTAACCACGGTGGTGTTGGGTTTGTATGGTACTGGTCTATTTTTATGTTATCCAAATTATGCTCTTGAATTAGTGTGTTTGCGCTGAAACTATACGGGGCTTTTTGATGTTTTAGGTGGTTTCTGTAATTTACATTTTTAGCTTCGGAGACGATTTGATTTGGCGGGAATTCGGGACCATGTATTTGAGTTCTGGCCCAATATTTTAGAATGAGTTGTTCTCTTCTCAGTTTTAATGGTATTTCTCCTGATTCTGCTAATAGACTAATAGAAGGCGTATTTTTCACAGCTCCTAATGCAATACGGAGGGCTTTATTTTGTATTGCTTCTAATGGTTTAAGTGCATTATCGGTTGCTGAGTGGTATATTTGGCTTCCGTAGTCAATTTTGGATCTAATCAGAGCTTTATAAATTTTAAGTAAGGTGTGTTTGTTTGATCCCAAATTATGTCCTGAGGCGAATGCGAGTGTATTTAGCGTTCTTTTACACCTTTCTCTTATAGATTGGATGTGAGGGATCCAGGATAAATTTTTGTCGATAATGAGTCCTAGATATTTGGTCTTGGTTACATATTTAATTGGTGTTTTACCTAAGTATAAGTCGGGCTGTTTATTTCTTCTTGAGAACGATATGGCGACTGTTTTTTCTTTAGAAATTTTGAATCCCCATTTATCGGCCCACTCTTGGATGGCGTTGAGTGTTTTTTGAATTATTTTTGCATTATTTGCTATGTTATTATTGGTGTTCCATAAGCTGGTGTCATCGGCGAATTGTCCTACTCTAGAAATTTTTGTTTTCTTGTCTAATGCTTTAAGATGTTTGTCTAGTTTATTAATATAAATATTGAAGAGCGTGGGTGATAATACGCTGCCTTGAGGTACTCCGTTTTCTAGATCTTTTTCCTCTGATAGTTCGTTATTGACTCTAACTTGTATTTTTCTATTGTGTAAAAAGTGAGTTATGAATTTAAGGATATTACCTGTTATTCCTACTTCTTTAAGTGATAGGAGTAGGCCTTCATGCCATATAAGGTCATACGCCTTTTCAAGATCTAGAAACACTGCTAGAGAGTGTTGGTTTTTATTTAATGCAGTTTTTATTTCCGATGTAATTTTAGTTAAAGCGTCCAATGTTGATCGTCGATTGCGGAACCCGCTTTGGTTTTCACTTATAATACCATTATTTTCTAGATAGTACTTTAGTCTATTATTTATCATGGTTTCCATGGTTTTGCATAGATGGGAGGTTAAAGCGATGGGTCTATAAGAGTCCGGGTTTTCTTTATCCTTCCCTGGTTTTAGTATTGGGATAACTATTGCCTTATTCCAGGATATTGGGTATGTTTGAGATTGCCAAATTGTATTTATTAAATCTATAACGATGTCATCTATATTTGCTGGGCAGTGTTTAAGTATGGTATAGGACAGGTCATCGACGCCTGGTGATGTACTTTTCTTAGCGTTTAGAGCCCTTTTATATTCATCAATATTGAATTTGGTGTTTAGATATGTGTTGTTTGGTCCAATGTCTGCGATATTGTCCTTGATTTGGTTGTTAACTTTGTTTTTATTGTCTAAGAATTCCTTTGTACAATTATCGATACTACTAGCGTTTTGGAATTGAGTAGCTAATAGGTTTGCTTTTTCCTTATTTGTTTTGCCCTCTGCATGTTTACCTAATATGGGCATTTCTTTGGGGGGAATTCCTTGTATAGCTTTAATTTTTGCCCAAACTTCGGTAGAATTGGAATTATCGTTTAATGAATTGCAGAAGTCTATCCAGTGTTTTTTCTTATGTTTTGCACATGTTCGATTGAAAGTATTTTTAGCATATTTATAGTTTTTAATGTTTTGTTCGCTCGGGTCTTTTTTAGCTATTTTTTCCCATCTACGCTTAATTTTCTTTGTAGTGGAGCAGTCTTCATTCCACCATGGATTGTGTTTGCGCTCTCTCGGTTTCCCTGATGTTCGAGGGATACTTTTATAGGCTAGCCCTACTAATGTGTCAGTTAATTTTTCGTTGTATATGTTTATATTATCATGTTTTATGTCTTCTAATTTTATTGACTGACTTGAATTTTGAAATTGATTCCAATCAGCTTTATTAAAGATCCATTTCGGTGGAAATTGTATTGTATTTCTAATGGGTTTGAAGTTAAATTTAGCAATAATTGGGTAGTGGTCCGATCCTAGGGTGCTATCTAGTGCTGACCAGGCGTACATTAAATTTGACAGTTCAGGGGAGGTAACTGTTAGATCTAAAGTTGACGATTTGCCCGTATGGATGTCAGTACGAGTTTTAATATCAGGGTCGTTTACTACTATTAGGTCGTTTTCTAGTAGCCAATCTTCTATTAGATCTCCTCTATTACTATTTGTTTTACTACCCCATAGGGTGTTATGGGCGTTGAAATCACCGGAAATGATACAATGTTTATAATTAGAGGTTATATTTGTGATGGTATTTAAATCTTCTCTCTCAATTATAACACTAGGACTTATATAGATGTTAAAGACTGCCGTTACGTTTTTTTCATTATGGATTTCCGCTCCTACTAGTTCTATTTTAGGAGATATATTTGTAATTGCTATTGATTTATAGGCGATGTTGTTTTTAATATAGAGGGCTAGACCGGTGTCTTTGGCGCATAATTGTATGGGTTCGTAAAATCCGCTGATTTTGGGTACTGTTACTTTGAATCTACATTTAGTTTCTTGGATTTTAATGATATCTAAATCTGGGTTTATATTTAGATAGTCTAAAAATTCAGGGAGGTTACTTCTTAGACCACGAGCGTTCCAACTTAGAACAGAAAGAGCGCTCGTGGTCTTTTTAACTTTCTGTCCTGCCATTGTTAATTAATTTTAACTATTTGTTTTCATTTGGTATGTTGTTTATTTATTTTTTGAAGTCCAGTTTTTTGGCTGCAGACCTAAGGTTGTAAGTACCGCGATCGCGTCGTTTTTGGTGTTTTGATTGTTTTATTTTGCTTTTGTTTTGTTTCTTATCGTTTTTGCGTTCTGGTCTTACTGTTCTTTTTTTAAGTGTTTCCGGTGTTGCGGGTGTGTCCGGGTTAGAAATATCGGATTCATCTAATGTTTCCATGGGTGAGTCCATGGGTGTATTTAGGGGGGTGAATAATTCTGGGGTGACTGGTGTTTGGGGTGTATTTGGGGCCGTCGAAGTAGGGGACGGCATCGGGGTAGTTTCTTTTTCATTGGGGTGGGCCGTAACGGAAATGTTTAAGCCGAAGCCGACTTCCTGTGTTAGGACATGGTGGAATGTTTCGTATAACTTTATTGGGTTTTCATGTAAATTGGCCAGTGAAACGAAAAACGCGCTAAGTGTGTTTATGAATTGTTGTTTCGTAAGAAATTGATTTCCTAGTTGTTCTGGGGCTTGTTCAATATTTAATTTCATAGGGGTACCGTTTACTGAAGTGAAAGAGGTTTCGAAGGTTTTTATGGTTTCTTGGGTTTGGGTTTTTTGATGTTTGACGGCTTGGGCGTAGGTTTTTTCCTGGGTTGTATGAGTAGGTTTGTTGAAGGATTTGTTCGGTTTATTTTGTTGATTGGGTTTGCTGAAAAAGGGGGTGACATTGAAAATCCTATCTCCATATCTGATGTTCTGAGGAGGGTTAGGGGACTTGAATAGGAGAAGGACTGATGTTGTTAATTTCCCTTTGAAGTTAACCATTCTAGTTGCTTTTAAAACTAGGGGGCTTGCAAAGAATGAGAGGGGGATGTTCATTGGTATTTTATATATGACCCCTCTACTAACATTAGGGTTAGCTGTTCTGGTGCGTGGTTGACTGTTTTGTGTGTTGTTTGATTGTTGGGGGGCGGGGCGAGTTGACTTATAGGTTCTGAATGGGAGATTTTTTATTGTCTTGATGTTAAGTGCTCCTTGGAGCTGTAGCGCGCTCATGCATAAGATGAGGATTACCCCCGAGGGTAGGAAATTTACTTGGGAGACCCCCACATGCTGTTGGATTTCCACCGACGCGTGTTTCTGATTTATTGTTTTATAGGGCCCTCGGCGGCCGTCCTTGGGGTTGGGGTTTAACACGACTACCTGCCTAACCATTGTGCTGGGTGAGTGTGGTTTATAGGGGTTATTTTACGGGAGATATAATAAAATCACGGGGTATTTAAGGAGATAGATGTTTAATTATATACTTGTACTTATTGTTTGCGGTAGGTATAGGGACTATATGATACGTATATGTGTATAACTGTTAAGGTATAAATATATTATATGTATTATAAAGGTTACCTATAGAACTTGGACGCGTGGTTTTTATTGGGTATATTTATAGGGTAGTTATTTGTAGAGTTGACGGGCTTATGTGTAGGGGAAGGGGTTAATTCACTAGTTTATAATGGTATGTATGCGGATACACTGATAGGGTAGAGCTATAGAACGGGGATATAGAACGGGTAACGATTAATGCGGTGAGTTGGGCCGTGGGAGATATATAGAAATAGATATATATATATATACTGTATGTATTATTAGCGACTAGTATGGGATACTTTATCTATAGTCCGCGTATATATGTAGGGGTGCTGTTTTGATATGAGTATATAATAGGTATTATAGGATGTCTCTTATTAGCCTTAAGACGCGTGGTTGTAATAGTATATATTCTGAAGGTAATTACATATAGAGTTAACGGGTTTTACTTGTAGGGGAGGGGGTAATAATTATTTATATTATGTATAAGGATACACTAATAGGGTAGAGCTATAGAATGGGAATAGAAGGGTTAGTGTGAGTATTAGTGACTTATCTGTTCTCGGTCTGGTTGGAGGAGTGTTGTATTCTATCTTACTACTGTGTTGTCACGGCGTAGATCTTGTAATCCGTGTAGAATAACACAATAACACAATAAAACACACTTGGATTGTTCTCTCAATGGACACACAGATATATCACAGAATAACTAATCACTCTAACTAAACTATGAGGGAACTTAATATCACTTTAGTGATATATTCTAACTAAACTATTTATAACTACGTACTATATTAAACACAGGTAAAAATACTCTAAGTCTAGGGTGGGATCACGGCTTGGGTACGGTCGGGTCACGGGTCGCGGGTCACGGGGCTGTTCACTCCAGGTGGTGTTTACGGCTCGGCGATCGGATCGTAGATGTCCAATACAGTGTCCGTCGACCTTATATACATGCACTCGGGTGTCATCGCATGCGATGAGAAACTCGTGTGTACTCGGATATACACATTATGACGCGTGTCACATCATTTCGTATATTGAGAGAAAGGCGACCGTTCCTTGTATAAACAACCGGTAAGTTACCGTTATCATCACACGTCGGATTAGCCGTGGTCACGGGTCCGTGCACACAGCATTGTACATGTGTATATTTGACGAAGGTGAGTGTTCGGGGGTTGGGGTTGGGGGGATAAAACTTGGGAGAGCGTTCAAAACTGATGCAGTAGTACAGCAGTACTTAGTCCTGATCAACGGTTGTCGAGTTGACTTGTTGATTGTGACGCCCGTGGTAACACAACTGATGACGTCATAGAACAGTTAAGACAATTAACGTAGCCAAATACATTGTGTCTTACGGCGATGTTTGGTGTGTTGGTATATACTTGTTGAGACGAATTACACATGCACACGGGATGTGGGGAGAATTTACATCAGTTAGCCGTTTCAATACACGTGTGTAAAACCAATATTACGTGTATATTTACTTGCACGGCCATGCATGCGTAAACCATATAAACCAATATTACGTGTATATTTACATGCACGGCCATGCATGCGTAAACTACATAAATCTTATGGGCGCCAGACAAAGGTTTAAGTTGAGCGCCGTGCAATGCGCCATGTTATTGTGGTTCAAACAGTACATGAGTAACATGTAATTTGATCAAATGCAACGTTTTGCATGCTTATGATGGGTAGAAATTTCGGACATTGTTGTGTGAATGACAGGAAAATGAAACGCGTAACGTAACAGTCGAAGGGACATAACTCTTGTCGCCTTAAAACAGTTGTACATTGTTTCATCGGTGAGCGGATTTTGGGTATTGGAAGAATGTAGAAGGGGGGGGGGGTTGAAAGTTTGCACATAACGGTTAACATACTAAGTGTCCTTAAACGAGCGTGGGTGGATTGATTGACAGGTTTGTGACGTTTGAGTGCATAAACGGGAAGGTGAAGGTCGAAAAATCAAAAGAAAAACACAGGGACATGAGGTTTGGTTTGGTTTTATTTTTTTTTAACAGACATGGTCATTTAGGACATGTCAGGTTTTGGAGGTGGAGTAAAGCCGGAATTCCCGGTGAAAAACCACCGACCTACGGGCAGTACCTGGCGACTTCCCCACGTGGGATTCGAACTCGCAACCCAGAAGTGGAGGGATAGTGGTAAAATGTCGGAACACCTTAACCACTGGGCCAACACGGCCCTCAGGGACATGATAATTCAAACATATAAAAAAACAACAACAACAACACAGGGTTTTATGCGTTATTTCGAGCGTTTAAGGCACTTTTCGAGAAAAGTGGTTGGCTCTGAAAAGAGCCGTTGTCAGGATTTAAGACTGTGTCTCAGCTACTGTTCGTCTTGGTCTTCTGATCCCGAATCAACGTCTACAATTTCGCCATACAACTCCTTTCTTAGTCCGGATATGTCTTCAGCCTTGTGGTGGGCATAGTCGTAGTACATGTTCCGGAGACCTTCGATAACCGACAGTCTAAGTCTGTAGTTGTAGCGGAAGGTTCGTAGTCCGTCTCTCTTGGCGCCGAGGTAACGGGCCTGTACCTCATCAAGCTTGTAATTCAGTTGCACAATCTGTTCACAGGCTCTGCGGAATCGACGCTCGCTCTCAAGCAGAGTGAACCGTTGGTCAAGTCTGGGGTTTCGTGCTGCGGTCTTCATACTTTTCTCAATTAGTCTTTATTGCATGGAGTGTGAATTGAATGATACCAATACAGTGTCCGTCGACCTTATATACATGCACTCGGGTGTCATCGCATGCGATGAGAAACTCGTGTGTACTCGGATATACACATTATGACGCGTGTCACATCATTTCGTATATTGAGAGAAAGGCGACCGTTCCTTGTATAAACAACCGGTAAGTTACCGTTATCATCACACGTCGGATTAGCCGTGGTCACGGGTCCGTGCACACAGCATTGTACATGTGTATATTTGACGAAGGTGAGTGTTCGGGGGTTGGGGTTGGGGGGATAAAACTTGGGAGAGCGTTCAAAACTGATGCAGTAGTACAGCAGTACTTAGTCCTGATCAACGGTTGTCGAGTTGACTTGTTGATTGTGACGCCCGTGGTAACACAACTGATGACGTCATAGAACAGTTAAGACAATTAACGTAGCCAAATACATTGTGTCATACGGCGATGTTTGGTGTGTTGGTATATACTTGTTGAGACGAATTACACATGCACACGGGATGTGGGGAGAATTTACATCAGTTAGCCGTTTCAATACACGTGTGTAAAACCAATATTACGTGTATATTTACTTGCACGGCCATGCATGCGTAAACCATATAAACCAATATTACGTGTATATTTACATGCACGGCCATGCATGCGTAAACTACATAAATCTTATGGGCGCCAGACAAAGGTTTAAGTTGAGCGCCGTGCAATGCGCCATGTTATTGTGGTTCAAACAGTACATGAGTAACATGTAATTTGATCAAATGCAACGTTTTGCATGCTTATGATGGGTAGAAATTTCGGACATTGTTGTGTGAATGACAGGAAAATGAAACGCGTAACGTAACAGTCGAAGGGACATAACTCTTGTCGCCTTAAAACAGTTGTACATTGTTTCATCGGTGAGCGGATTTTGGGTATTGGAAGAATGTAGAAGGGGGGGGGTTGAAAGTTTGCACATAACGGTTAACATACTAAGTGTCCTTAAACGAGCGTGGGTGGATTGATTGACAGGTTTGTGACGTTTGAGTGCATAAACGGGAAGGTGAAGGTCGAAAAATCAAAAGAAAAACACAGGGACATGAGGTTTGGTTTGGTTTTATTTTTTTTTAACAGACATGGTCATTTAGGACATGTCAGGTTTTGGAGGTGGAGTAAAGCCGGAATTCCCGGTGAAAAACCACCGACCTACGGGCAGTACCTGGCGACTTCCCCACGTGGGATTCGAACTCGCAACCCAGAAGTGGAGGGATAGTGGTAAAATGTCGGAACACCTTAACCACTGGGCCAACACGGCCCTCAGGGACATGATAATTCAAACATATAAAAAAAAAACAACAACAACACAGGGTTTTATGCGTTATTTCGAGCGTTTAAGGCACTTTTCGAGAAAAGTGGTTGGCTCTGAAAAGAGCCGTTGTCAGGATTTAAGACTGTGTCTCAGCTACTGTTCGTCTTGGTCTTCTGATCCCGAATCAACGTCTACAATTTCGCCATACAACTCCTTTCTTAGTCCGGATATGTCTTCAGCCTTGTGGTGGGCATAGTCGTAGTACATGTTCCGGAGACCTTCGATAACCGACAGTCTAAGTCTGTAGTTGTAGCGGAAGGTTCGTAGTCCGTCTCTCTTGGCGCCGAGGTAACGGGCCTGTACCTCATCAAGCTTGTAATTCAGTTGCACAATCTGTTCACAGGCTCTGCGGAATCGACGCTCGCTCTCAAGCAGAGTGAACCGTTGGTCAAGTCTGGGGTTTCGTGCTGCGGTCTTCATACTTTTCTCAATTAGTCTTTATTGCATGGAGTGTGAATTGAATGATACCAATACAGTGTCCGTCGACCTTATATACATGCACTCGGGTGTCATCGCATGCGATGAGAAACTCGTGTGTACTCGGATATACACATTATGACGCGTGTCACATCATTTCGTATATTGAGAGAAAGGCGACCGTTCCTTGTATAAACAACCGGTAAGTTACCGTTATCATCACACGTCGGATTAGCCGTGGTCACGGGTCCGTGCACACAGCATTGTACATGTGTATATTTGACGAAGGTGAGTGTTCGGGGGTTGGGGTTGGGGGGATAAAACTTGGGAGAGCGTTCAAAACTGATGCAGTAGTACAGCAGTACTTAGTCCTGATCAACGGTTGTCGAGTTGACTTGTTGATTGTGACGCCCGTGGTAACACAACTGATGACGTCATAGAACAGTTAAGACAATTAACGTAGCCAAATACATTGTGTCTTACGGCGATGTTTGGTGTGTTGGTATATACTTGTTGAGACGAATTACACATGCACACGGGATGTGGGGAGAATTTACATCAGTTAGCCGTTTCAATACACGTGTGTAAAACCAATATTACGTGTATATTTACTTGCACGGCCATGCATGCGTAAACCATATAAACCAATATTACGTGTATATTTACATGCACGGCCATGCATGCGTAAACTACATAAATCTTATGGGCGCCAGACAAAGGTTTAAGTTGAGCGCCGTGCAATGCGCCATGTTATTGTGGTTCAAACAGTACATGAGTAACATGTAATTTGATCAAATGCAACGTTTTGCATGCTTATGATGGGTAGAAATTTCGGACATTGTTGTGTGAATGACAGGAAAATGAAACGCGTAACGTAACAGTCGAAGGGACATAACTCTTGTCGCCTTAAAACAGTTGTACATTGTTTCATCGGTGAGCGGATTTTGGGTATTGGAAGAATGTAGAAGGGGGGGGGGGGGGGGGTTGAAAGTTTGCACATAACGGTTAACATACTAAGTGTCCTTAAACGAGCGTGGGTGGATTGATTGACAGGTTTGTGACGTTTGAGTGCATAAACGGGAAGGTGAAGGTCGAAAAATCAAAAGAAAAACACAGGGACATGAGGTTTGGTTTGGTTTTATTTTTTTTTAACAGACATGGTCATTTAGGACATGTCAGGTTTTGGAGGTGGAGTAAAGCCGGAATTCCCGGTGAAAAACCACCGACCTACGGGCAGTACCTGGCGACTTCCCCACGTGGGATTCGAACTCGCAACCCAGAAGTGGAGGGATAGTGGTAAAATGTCGGAACACCTTAACCACTGGGCCAACACGGCCCTCAGGGACATGATAATTCAAACATATAAAAAAACAACAACAACAACACAGGGTTTTATGCGTTATTTCGAGCGTTTAAGGCACTTTTCGAGAAAAGTGGTTGGCTCTGAAAAGAGCCGTTGTCAGGATTTAAGACTGTGTCTCAGCTACTGTTCGTCTTGGTCTTCTGATCCCGAATCAACGTCTACAATTTCGCCATACAACTCCTTTCTTAGTCCGGATATGTCTTCAGCCTTGTGGTGGGCATAGTCGTAGTACATGTTCCGGAGACCTTCGATAACCGACAGTCGAAGTCTGTAGTTGTAGCGGAAGGTTCGTAGTCCGTCTCTCTTGGCGCCGAGGTAACGGGCCTGTACCTCATCAAGCTTGTAATTCAGTTGCACAATCTGTTCACAGGCTCTGCGGAATCGACGCTCGCTCTCAAGCAGAGTGAACCGTTGGTCAAGTCTGGGGTTTCGTGCTGCGGTCTTCATACTTTTCTCAATTAGTCTTTATTGCATGGAGTGTGAATTGAATGATACCAATACAGTGTCCGTCGACCTTATATACATGCACTCGGGTGTCATCGCATGCGATGAGAAACTCGTGTGTACTCGGATATACACATTATGACGCGTGTCACATCATTTCGTATATTGAGAGAAAGGCGACCGTTCCTTGTATAAACAACCGGTAAGTTACCGTTATCATCACACGTCGGATTAGCCGTGGTCACGGGTCCGTGCACACAGCATTGTACATGTGTATATTTGACGAAGGTGAGTGTTCGGGGGTTGGGGTTGGGGGGATAAAACTTGGGAGAGCGTTCAAAACTGATGCAGTAGTACAGCAGTACTTAGTCCTGATCAACGGTTGTCGAGTTGACTTGTTGATTGTGACGCCCGTGGTAACACAACTGATGACGTCATAGAACAGTTAAGACAATTAACGTAGCCAAATACATTGTGTCATACGGCGATGTTTGGTGTGTTGGTATATACTTGTTGAGACGAATTACACATGCACACGGGATGTGGGGAGAATTTACATCAGTTAGCCGTTTCAATACACGTGTGTAAAACCAATATTACGTGTATATTTACTTGCACGGCCATGCATGCGTAAACCATATAAACCAATATTACGTGTATATTTACATGCACGGCCATGCATGCGTAAACTACATAAATCTTATGGGCGCCAGACAAAGGTTTAAGTTGAGCGCCGTGCAATGCGCCATGTTATTGTGGTTCAAACAGTACATGAGTAACATGTAATTTGATCAAATGCAACGTTTTGCATGCTTATGATGGGTAGAAATTTCGGACATTGTTGTGTGAATGACAGGAAAATGAAACGCGTAACGTAACAGTCGAAGGGACATAACTCTTGTCGCCTTAAAACAGTTGTACATTGTTTCATCGGTGAGCGGATTTTGGGTATTGGAAGAATGTAGAAGGGGGGGGGTTGAAAGTTTGCACATAACGGTTAACATACTAAGTGTCCTTAAACGAGCGTGGGTGGATTGATTGACAGGTTTGTGACGTTTGAGTGCATAAACGGGAAGGTGAAGGTCGAAAAATCAAAAGAAAAACACAGGGACATGAGGTTTGGTTTGGTTTTATTTTTTTTTAACAGACATGGTCATTTAGGACATGTCAGGTTTTGGAGGTGGAGTAAAGCCGGAATTCCCGGTGAAAAACCACCGACCTACGGGCAGTACCTGGCGACTTCCCCACGTGGGATTCGAACTCGCAACCCAGAAGTGGAGGGATAGTGGTAAAATGTCGGAACACCTTAACCACTGGGCCAACACGGCCCTCAGGGACATGATAATTCAAACATATAAAAAAAAAACAACAACAACACAGGGTTTTATGCGTTATTTCGAGCGTTTAAGGCACTTTTCGAGAAAAGTGGTTGGCTCTGAAAAGAGCCGTTGTCAGGATTTAAGACTGTGTCTCAGCTACTGTTCGTCTTGGTCTTCTGATCCCGAATCAACGTCTACAATTTCGCCATACAACTCCTTTCTTAGTCCGGATATGTCTTCAGCCTTGTGGTGGGCATAGTCGTAGTACATGTTCCGGAGACCTTCGATAACCGACAGTCTAAGTCTGTAGTTGTAGCGGAAGGTTCGTAGTCCGTCTCTCTTGGCGCCGAGGTAACGGGCCTGTACCTCATCAAGCTTGTAATTCAGTTGCACAATCTGTTCACAGGCTCTGCGGAATCGACGCTCGCTCTCAAGCAGAGTGAACCGTTGGTCAAGTCTGGGGTTTCGTGCTGCGGTCTTCATACTTTTCTCAATTAGTCTTTATTGCATGGAGTGTGAATTGAATGATACCAATACAGTGTCCGTCGACCTTATATACATGCACTCGGGTGTCATCGCATGCGATGAGAAACTCGTGTGTACTCGGATATACACATTATGACGCGTGTCACATCATTTCGTATATTGAGAGAAAGGCGACCGTTCCTTGTATAAACAACCGGTAAGTTACCGTTATCATCACACGTCGGATTAGCCGTGGTCACGGGTCCGTGCACACAGCATTGTACATGTGTATATTTGACGAAGGTGAGTGTTCGGGGGTTGGGGTTGGGGGGATAAAACTTGGGAGAGCGTTCAAAACTGATGCAGTAGTACAGCAGTACTTAGTCCTGATCAACGGTTGTCGAGTTGACTTGTTGATTGTGACGCCCGTGGTAACACAACTGATGACGTCATAGAACAGTTAAGACAATTAACGTAGCCAAATACATTGTGTCTTACGGCGATGTTTGGTGTGTTGGTATATACTTGTTGAGACGAATTACACATGCACACGGGATGTGGGGAGAATTTACATCAGTTAGCCGTTTCAATACACGTGTGTAAAACCAATATTACGTGTATATTTACTTGCACGGCCATGCATGCGTAAACCATATAAACCAATATTACGTGTATATTTACATGCACGGCCATGCATGCGTAAACTACATAAATCTTATGGGCGCCAGACAAAGGTTTAAGTTGAGCGCCGTGCAATGCGCCATGTTATTGTGGTTCAAACAGTACATGAGTAACATGTAATTTGATCAAATGCAACGTTTTGCATGCTTATGATGGGTAGAAATTTCGGACATTGTTGTGTGAATGACAGGAAAATGAAACGCGTAACGTAACAGTCGAAGGGACATAACTCTTGTCGCCTTAAAACAGTTGTACATTGTTTCATCGGTGAGCGGATTTTGGGTATTGGAAGAATGTAGAAGGGGGGGGGGGGTTGAAAGTTTGCACATAACGGTTAACATACTAAGTGTCCTTAAACGAGCGTGGGTGGATTGATTGACAGGTTTGTGACGTTTGAGTGCATAAACGGGAAGGTGAAGGTCGAAAAATCAAAAGAAAAACACAGGGACATGAGGTTTGGTTTGGTTTTATTTTTTTTTAACAGACATGGTCATTTAGGACATGTCAGGTTTTGGAGGTGGAGTAAAGCCGGAATTCCCGGTGAAAAACCACCGACCTACGGGCAGTACCTGGCGACTTCCCCACGTGGGATTCGAACTCGCAACCCAGAAGTGGAGGGATAGTGGTAAAATGTCGGAACACCTTAACCACTGGGCCAACACGGCCCTCAGGGACATGATAATTCAAACATATAAAAAAACAACAACAACAACACAGGGTTTTATGCGTTATTTCGAGCGTTTAAGGCACTTTTCGAGAAAAGTGGTTGGCTCTGAAAAGAGCCGTTGTCAGGATTTAAGACTGTGTCTCAGCTACTGTTCGTCTTGGTCTTCTGATCCCGAATCAACGTCTACAATTTCGCCATACAACTCCTTTCTTAGTCCGGATATGTCTTCAGCCTTGTGGTGGGCATAGTCGTAGTACATGTTCCGGAGACCTTCGATAACCGACAGTCGAAGTCTGTAGTTGTAGCGGAAGGTTCGTAGTCCGTCTCTCTTGGCGCCGAGGTAACGGGCCTGTACCTCATCAAGCTTGTAATTCAGTTGCACAATCTGTTCACAGGCTCTGCGGAATCGACGCTCGCTCTCAAGCAGAGTGAACTGTTGGTCAAGTCTGGGGTTTCGTGCTGCGGTCTTCATACTTTTCTCAATTAGTCTTTATTGCATGGAGTGTGAATTGAATGATACCAATACAGTGTCCGTCGACCTTATATACATGCACTCGGGTGTCATCGCATGCGATGAGAAACTCGTGTGTACTCGGATATACACATTATGACGCGTGTCACATCATTTCGTATATTGAGAGAAAGGCGACCGTTCCTTGTATAAACAACCGGTAAGTTACCGTTATCATCACACGTCGGATTAGCCGTGGTCACGGGTCCGTGCACACAGCATTGTACATGTGTATATTTGACGAAGGTGAGTGTTCGGGGGTTGGGGTTGGGGGGATAAAACTTGGGAGAGCGTTCAAAACTGATGCAGTAGTACAGCAGTACTTAGTCCTGATCAACGGTTGTCGAGTTGACTTGTTGATTGTGACGCCCGTGGTAACACAACTGATGACGTCATAGAACAGTTAAGACAATTAACGTAGCCAAATACATTGTGTCTTACGGCGATGTTTGGTGTGTTGGTATATACTTGTTGAGACGAATTACACATGCACACGGGATGTGGGGAGAATTTACATCAGTTAGCCGTTTCAATACACGTGTGTAAAACCAATATTACGTGTATATTTACTTGCACGGCCATGCATGCGTAAACCATATAAACCAATATTACGTGTATATTTACATGCACGGCCATGCATGCGTAAACTACATAAATCTTATGGGCGCCAGACAAAGGTTTAAGTTGAGCGCCGTGCAATGCGCCATGTTATTGTGGTTCAAACAGTACATGAGTAACATGTAATTTGATCAAATGCAACGTTTTGCATGCTTATGATGGGTAGAAATTTCGGACATTGTTGTGTGAATGACAGGAAAATGAAACGCGTAACGTAACAGTCGAAGGGACATAACTCTTGTCGCCTTAAAACAGTTGTACATTGTTTCATCGGTGAGCGGATTTTGGGTATTGGAAGAATGTAGAAGGGGGGGGGGTTGAAAGTTTGCACATAACGGTTAACATACTATGTGTCCTTAAACGAGCGTGGGTGGATTGATTGACAGGTTTGTGACGTTTGAGTGCATAAACGGGAAGGTGAAGGTCGAAAAATCAAAAGAAAAACACAGGGACATGAGGTTTGGTTTGGTTTTATTTTTTTTTAACAGACATGGTCATTTAGGACATGTCAGGTTTTGGAGGTGGAGTAAAGCCGGAATTCCCGGTGAAAAACCACCGACCTACGGGCAGTACCTGGCGACATCCCCACGTGGGATTCGAACTCGCAACCCAGAAGTGGAGGGATAGTGGTAAAATGTCGGAACACCTTAACCACTGGGCCAACACGGCCCTCAGGGACATGATAATTCAAACATATAAAAAAAAAACAACAACAACACAGGGTTTTATGCGTTATTTCGAGCGTTTAAGGCACTTTTCGAGAAAAGTGGTTGGCTCTGAAAAGAGCCGTTGTCAGGATTTAAGACTGTGTCTCAGCTACTGTTCGTCTTGGTCTTCTGATCCCGAATCAACGTCTACAATTTCGCCATACAACTCCTTTCTTAGTCCGGATATGTCTTCAGCCTTGTGGTGGGCATAGTCGTAGTACATGTTCCGGAGACCTTCGATAACCGACAGTCGAAGTCTGTAGTTGTAGCGGAAGGTTCGTAGTCCGTCTCTCTTGGCGCCGAGGTAACGGGCCTGTACCTCATCAAGCTTGTAATTCAGTTGCACAATCTGTTCACAGGCTCTGCGGAATCGACGCTCGCTCTCAAGCAGAGTGAACTGTTGGTCAAGTCTGGGGTTTCGTGCTGCGGTCTTCATACTTTTCTCAATTAGTCTTTATTGCATGGAGTGTGAATTGAATGATACCAATACAGTGTCCGTCGACCTTATATACATGCACTCGGGTGTCATCGCATGCGATGAGAAACTCGTGTGTACTCGGATATACACATTATGACGCGTGTCACATCATTTCGTATATTGAGAGAAAGGCGACCGTTCCTTGTATAAACAACCGGTAAGTTACCGTTATCATCACACGTCGGATTAGCCGTGGTCACGGGTCCGTGCACACAGCATTGTACATGTGTATATTTGACGAAGGTGAGTGTTCGGGGGTTGGGGTTGGGGGGATAAAACTTGGGAGAGCGTTCAAAACTGATGCAGTAGTACAGCAGTACTTAGTCCTGATCAACGGTTGTCGAGTTGACTTGTTGATTGTGACGCCCGTGGTAACACAACTGATGACGTCATAGAACAGTTAAGACAATTAACGTAGCCAAATACATTGTGTCTTACGGCGATGTTTGGTGTGTTGGTATATACTTGTTGAGACGAATTACACATGCACACGGGATGTGGGGAGAATTTACATCAGTTAGCCGTTTCAATACACGTGTGTAAAACCAATATTACGTGTATATTTACTTGCACGGCCATGCATGCGTAAACCATATAAACCAATATTACGTGTATATTTACATGCACGGCCATGCATGCGTAAACTACATAAATCTTATGGGCGCCAGACAAAGGTTTAAGTTGAGCGCCGTGCAATGCGCCATGTTATTGTGGTTCAAACAGTACATGAGTAACATGTAATTTGATCAAATGCAACGTTTTGCATGCTTATGATGGGTAGAAATTTCGGACATTGTTGTGTGAATGACAGGAAAATGAAACGCGTAACGTAACAGTCGAAGGGACATAACTCTTGTCGCCTTAAAACAGTTGTACATTGTTTCATCGGTGAGCGGATTTTGGGTATTGGAAGAATGTAGAAGGGGGGGGGGTTGAAAGTTTGCACATAACGGTTAACATACTATGTGTCCTTAAACGAGCGTGGGTGGATTGATTGACAGGTTTGTGACGTTTGAGTGCATAAACGGGAAGGTGAAGGTCGAAAAATCAAAAGAAAAACACAGGGACATGAGGTTTGGTTTGGTTTTATTTTTTTTTAACAGACATGGTCATTTAGGACATGTCAGGTTTTGGAGGTGGAGTAAAGCCGGAATTCCCGGTGAAAAACCACCGACCTACGGGCAGTACCTGGCGACATCCCCACGTGGGATTCGAACTCGCAACCCAGAAGTGGAGGGATAGTGGTAAAATGTCGGAACACCTTAACCACTGGGCCAACACGGCCCTCAGGGACATGATAATTCAAACATATAAAAAAAAAACAACAACAACACAGGGTTTTATGCGTTATTTCGAGCGTTTAAGGCACTTTTCGAGAAAAGTGGTTGGCTCTGAAAAGAGCCGTTGTCAGGATTTAAGACTGTGTCTCAGCTACTGTTCGTCTTGGTCTTCTGATCCCGAATCAACGTCTACAATTTCGCCATACAACTCCTTTCTTAGTCCGGATATGTCTTCAGCCTTGTGGTGGGCATAGTCGTAGTACATGTTCCGGAGACCTTCGATAACCGACAGTCTAAGTCTGTAGTTGTAGCGGAAGGTTCGTAGTCCGTCTCTCTTGGCGCCGAGGTAACGGGCCTGTACCTCATCAAGCTTGTAATTCAGTTGCACAATCTGTTCACAGGCTCTGCGGAATCGACGCTCGCTCTCAAGCAGAGTGAACCGTTGGTCAAGTCTGGGGTTTCGTGCTGCGGTCTTCATACTTTTCTCAATTAGTCTTTATTGCATGGAGTGTGAATTGAATGATACCAATACAGTGTCCGTCGACCTTATATACATGCACTCGGGTGTCATCGCATGCGATGAGAAACTCGTGTGTACTCGGATATACACATTATGACGCGTGTCACATCATTTCGTATATTGAGAGAAAGGCGACCGTTCCTTGTATAAACAACCGGTAAGTTACCGTTATCATCACACGTCGGATTAGCCGTGGTCACGGGTCCGTGCACACAGCATTGTACATGTGTATATTTGACGAAGGTGAGTGTTCGGGGGTTGGGGTTGGGGGGATAAAACTTGGGAGAGCGTTCAAAACTGATGCAGTAGTACAGCAGTACTTAGTCCTGATCAACGGTTGTCGAGTTGACTTGTTGATTGTGACGCCCGTGGTAACACAACTGATGACGTCATAGAACAGTTAAGACAATTAACGTAGCCAAATACATTGTGTCTTACGGCGATGTTTGGTGTGTTGGTATATACTTGTTGAGACGAATTACACATGCACACGGGATGTGGGGAGAATTTACATCAGTTAGCCGTTTCAATACACGTGTGTAAAACCAATATTACGTGTATATTTACTTGCACGGCCATGCATGCGTAAACCATATAAACCAATATTACGTGTATATTTACATGCACGGCCATGCATGCGTAAACTACATAAATCTTATGGGCGCCAGACAAAGGTTTAAGTTGAGCGCCGTGCAATGCGCCATGTTATTGTGGTTCAAACAGTACATGAGTAACATGTAATTTGATCAAATGCAACGTTTTGCATGCTTATGATGGGTAGAAATTTCGGACATTGTTGTGTGAATGACAGGAAAATGAAACGCGTAACGTAACAGTCGAAGGGACATAACTCTTGTCGCCTTAAAACAGTTGTACATTGTTTCATCGGTGAGCGGATTTTGGGTATTGGAAGAATGTAGAAGGGGGGGGGGGTTGAAAGTTTGCACATAACGGTTAACATACTAAGTGTCCTTAAACGAGCGTGGGTGGATTGATTGACAGGTTTGTGACGTTTGAGTGCATAAACGGGAAGGTGAAGGTCGAAAAATCAAAAGAAAAACACAGGGACATGAGGTTTGGTTTGGTTTTATTTTTTTTTAACAGACATGGTCATTTAGGACATGTCAGGTTTTGGAGGTGGAGTAAAGCCGGAATTCCCGGTGAAAAACCACCGACCTACGGGCAGTACCTGGCGACTTCCCCACGTGGGATTCGAACTCGCAACCCAGAAGTGGAGGGATAGTGGTAAAATGTCGGAACACCTTAACCACTGGGCCAACACGGCCCTCAGGGACATGATAATTCAAACATATAAAAAAACAACAACAACAACACAGGGTTTTATGCGTTATTTCGAGCGTTTAAGGCACTTTTCGAGAAAAGTGGTTGGCTCTGAAAAGAGCCGTTGTCAGGATTTAAGACTGTGTCTCAGCTACTGTTCGTCTTGGTCTTCTGATCCCGAATCAACGTCTACAATTTCGCCATACAACTCCTTTCTTAGTCCGGATATGTCTTCAGCCTTGTGGTGGGCATAGTCGTAGTACATGTTCCGGAGACCTTCGATAACCGACAGTCTAAGTCTGTAGTTGTAGCGGAAGGTTCGTAGTCCGTCTCTCTTGGCGCCGAGGTAACGGGCCTGTACCTCATCAAGCTTGTAATTCAGTTGCACAATCTGTTCACAGGCTCTGCGGAATCGACGCTCGCTCTCAAGCAGAGTGAACCGTTGGTCAAGTCTGGGGTTTCGTGCTGCGGTCTTCATACTTTTCTCAATTAGTCTTTATTGCATGGAGTGTGAATTGAATGATACCAATACAGTGTCCGTCGACCTTATATACATGCACTCGGGTGTCATCGCATGCGATGAGAAACTCGTGTGTACTCGGATATACACATTATGACGCGTGTCACATCATTTCGTATATTGAGAGAAAGGCGACCGTTCCTTGTATAAACAACCGGTAAGTTACCGTTATCATCACACGTCGGATTAGCCGTGGTCACGGGTCCGTGCACACAGCATTGTACATGTGTATATTTGACGAAGGTGAGTGTTCGGGGGTTGGGGTTGGGGGGATAAAACTTGGGAGAGCGTTCAAAACTGATGCAGTAGTACAGCAGTACTTAGTCCTGATCAACGGTTGTCGAGTTGACTTGTTGATTGTGACGCCCGTGGTAACACAACTGATGACGTCATAGAACAGTTAAGACAATTAACGTAGCCAAATACATTGTGTCTTACGGCGATGTTTGGTGTGTTGGTATATACTTGTTGAGACGAATTACACATGCACACGGGATGTGGGGAGAATTTACATCAGTTAGCCGTTTCAATACACGTGTGTAAAACCAATATTACGTGTATATTTACTTGCACGGCCATGCATGCGTAAACCATATAAACCAATATTACGTGTATATTTACATGCACGGCCATGCATGCGTAAACTACATAAATCTTATGGGCGCCAGACAAAGGTTTAAGTTGAGCGCCGTGCAATGCGCCATGTTATTGTGGTTCAAACAGTACATGAGTAACATGTAATTTGATCAAATGCAACGTTTTGCATGCTTATGATGGGTAGAAATTTCGGACATTGTTGTGTGAATGACAGGAAAATGAAACGCGTAACGTAACAGTCGAAGGGACATAACTCTTGTCGCCTTAAAACAGTTGTACATTGTTTCATCGGTGAGCGGATTTTGGGTATTGGAAGAATGTAGAAGGGGGGGGGGGTTGAAAGTTTGCACATAACGGTTAACATACTAAGTGTCCTTAAACGAGCGTGGGTGGATTGATTGACAGGTTTGTGACGTTTGAGTGCATAAACGGGAAGGTGAAGGTCGAAAAATCAAAAGAAAAACACAGGGACATGAGGTTTGGTTTGGTTTTATTTTTTTTTAACAGACATGGTCATTTAGGACATGTCAGGTTTTGGAGGTGGAGTAAAGCCGGAATTCCCGGTGAAAAACCACCGACCTACGGGCAGTACCTGGCGACTTCCCCACGTGGGATTCGAACTCGCAACCCAGAAGTGGAGGGATAGTGGTAAAATGTCGGAACACCTTAACCACTGGGCCAACACGGCCCTCAGGGACATGATAATTCAAACATATAAAAAAACAACAACAACAACACAGGGTTTTATGCGTTATTTCGAGCGTTTAAGGCACTTTTCGAGAAAAGTGGTTGGCTCTGAAAAGAGCCGTTGTCAGGATTTAAGACTGTGTCTCAGCTACTGTTCGTCTTGGTCTTCTGATCCCGAATCAACGTCTACAATTTCGCCATACAACTCCTTTCTTAGTCCGGATATGTCTTCAGCCTTGTGGTGGGCATAGTCGTAGTACATGTTCCGGAGACCTTCGATAACCGACAGTCGAAGTCTGTAGTTGTAGCGGAAGGTTCGTAGTCCGTCTCTCTTGGCGCCGAGGTAACGGGCCTGTACCTCATCAAGCTTGTAATTCAGTTGCACAATCTGTTCACAGGCTCTGCGGAATCGACGCTCGCTCTCAAGCAGAGTGAACTGTTGGTCAAGTCTGGGGTTTCGTGCTGCGGTCTTCATACTTTTCTCAATTAGTCTTTATTGCATGGAGTGTGAATTGAATGATACCAATACAGTGTCCGTCGACCTTATATACATGCACTCGGGTGTCATCGCATGCGATGAGAAACTCGTGTGTACTCGGATATACACATTATGACGCGTGTCACATCATTTCGTATATTGAGAGAAAGGCGACCGTTCCTTGTATAAACAACCGGTAAGTTACCGTTATCATCACACGTCGGATTAGCCGTGGTCACGGGTCCGTGCACACAGCATTGTACATGTGTATATTTGACGAAGGTGAGTGTTCGGGGGTTGGGGTTGGGGGGATAAAACTTGGGAGAGCGTTCAAAACTGATGCAGTAGTACAGCAGTACTTAGTCCTGATCAACGGTTGTCGAGTTGACTTGTTGATTGTGACGCCCGTGGTAACACAACTGATGACGTCATAGAACAGTTAAGACAATTAACGTAGCCAAATACATTGTGTCTTACGGCGATGTTTGGTGTGTTGGTATATACTTGTTGAGACGAATTACACATGCACACGGGATGTGGGGAGAATTTACATCAGTTAGCCGTTTCAATACACGTGTGTAAAACCAATATTACGTGTATATTTACTTGCACGGCCATGCATGCGTAAACCATATAAACCAATATTACGTGTATATTTACATGCACGGCCATGCATGCGTAAACTACATAAATCTTATGGGCGCCAGACAAAGGTTTAAGTTGAGCGCCGTGCAATGCGCCATGTTATTGTGGTTCAAACAGTACATGAGTAACATGTAATTTGATCAAATGCAACGTTTTGCATGCTTATGATGGGTAGAAATTTCGGACATTGTTGTGTGAATGACAGGAAAATGAAACGCGTAACGTAACAGTCGAAGGGACATAACTCTTGTCGCCTTAAAACAGTTGTACATTGTTTCATCGGTGAGCGGATTTTGGGTATTGGAAGAATGTAGAAGGGGGGGGGGTTGAAAGTTTGCACATAACGGTTAACATACTATGTGTCCTTAAACGAGCGTGGGTGGATTGATTGACAGGTTTGTGACGTTTGAGTGCATAAACGGGAAGGTGAAGGTCGAAAAATCAAAAGAAAAACACAGGGACATGAGGTTTGGTTTGGTTTTATTTTTTTTTAACAGACATGGTCATTTAGGACATGTCAGGTTTTGGAGGTGGAGTAAAGCCGGAATTCCCGGTGAAAAACCACCGACCTACGGGCAGTACCTGGCGACATCCCCACGTGGGATTCGAACTCGCAACCCAGAAGTGGAGGGATAGTGGTAAAATGTCGGAACACCTTAACCACTGGGCCAACACGGCCCTCAGGGACATGATAATTCAAACATATAAAAAAAAAACAACAACAACACAGGGTTTTATGCGTTATTTCGAGCGTTTAAGGCACTTTTCGAGAAAAGTGGTTGGCTCTGAAAAGAGCCGTTGTCAGGATTTAAGACTGTGTCTCAGCTACTGTTCGTCTTGGTCTTCTGATCCCGAATCAACGTCTACAATTTCGCCATACAACTCCTTTCTTAGTCCGGATATGTCTTCAGCCTTGTGGTGGGCATAGTCGTAGTACATGTTCCGGAGACCTTCGATAACCGACAGTCTAAGTCTGTAGTTGTAGCGGAAGGTTCGTAGTCCGTCTCTCTTGGCGCCGAGGTAACGGGCCTGTACCTCATCAAGCTTGTAATTCAGTTGCACAATCTGTTCACAGGCTCTGCGGAATCGACGCTCGCTCTCAAGCAGAGTGAACCGTTGGTCAAGTCTGGGGTTTCGTGCTGCGGTCTTCATACTTTTCTCAATTAGTCTTTATTGCATGGAGTGTGAATTGAATGATACCAATACAGTGTCCGTCGACCTTATATACATGCACTCGGGTGTCATCGCATGCGATGAGAAACTCGTGTGTACTCGGATATACACATTATGACGCGTGTCACATCATTTCGTATATTGAGAGAAAGGCGACCGTTCCTTGTATAAACAACCGGTAAGTTACCGTTATCATCACACGTCGGATTAGCCGTGGTCACGGGTCCGTGCACACAGCATTGTACATGTGTATATTTGACGAAGGTGAGTGTTCGGGGGTTGGGGTTGGGGGGATAAAACTTGGGAGAGCGTTCAAAACTGATGCAGTAGTACAGCAGTACTTAGTCCTGATCAACGGTTGTCGAGTTGACTTGTTGATTGTGACGCCCGTGGTAACACAACTGATGACGTCATAGAACAGTTAAGACAATTAACGTAGCCAAATACATTGTGTCTTACGGCGATGTTTGGTGTGTTGGTATATACTTGTTGAGACGAATTACACATGCACACGGGATGTGGGGAGAATTTACATCAGTTAGCCGTTTCAATACACGTGTGTAAAACCAATATTACGTGTATATTTACTTGCACGGCCATGCATGCGTAAACCATATAAACCAATATTACGTGTATATTTACATGCACGGCCATGCATGCGTAAACTACATAAATCTTATGGGCGCCAGACAAAGGTTTAAGTTGAGCGCCGTGCAATGCGCCATGTTATTGTGGTTCAAACAGTACATGAGTAACATGTAATTTGATCAAATGCAACGTTTTGCATGCTTATGATGGGTAGAAATTTCGGACATTGTTGTGTGAATGACAGGAAAATGAAACGCGTAACGTAACAGTCGAAGGGACATAACTCTTGTCGCCTTAAAACAGTTGTACATTGTTTCATCGGTGAGCGGATTTTGGGTATTGGAAGAATGTAGAAGGGGGGGGGGTTGAAAGTTTGCACATAACGGTTAACATACTATGTGTCCTTAAACGAGCGTGGGTGGATTGATTGACAGGTTTGTGACGTTTGAGTGCATAAACGGGAAGGTGAAGGTCGAAAAATCAAAAGAAAAACACAGGGACATGAGGTTTGGTTTGGTTTTATTTTTTTTTAACAGACATGGTCATTTAGGACATGTCAGGTTTTGGAGGTGGAGTAAAGCCGGAATTCCCGGTGAAAAACCACCGACCTACGGGCAGTACCTGGCGACTTCCCCACGTGGGATTCGAACTCGCAACCCAGAAGTGGAGGGATAGTGGTAAAATGTCGGAACACCTTAACCACTGGGCCAACACGGCCCTCAGGGACATGATAATTCAAACATATAAAAAAACAACAACAACAACACAGGGTTTTATGCGTTATTTCGAGCGTTTAAGGCACTTTTCGAGAAAAGTGGTTGGCTCTGAAAAGAGCCGTTGTCAGGATTTAAGACTGTGTCTCAGCTACTGTTCGTCTTGGTCTTCTGATCCCGAATCAACGTCTACAATTTCGCCATACAACTCCTTTCTTAGTCCGGATATGTCTTCAGCCTTGTGGTGGGCATAGTCGTAGTACATGTTCCGGAGACCTTCGATAACCGACAGTCGAAGTCTGTAGTTGTAGCGGAAGGTTCGTAGTCCGTCTCTCTTGGCGCCGAGGTAACGGGCCTGTACCTCATCAAGCTTGTAATTCAGTTGCACAATCTGTTCACAGGCTCTGCGGAATCGACGCTCGCTCTCAAGCAGAGTGAACTGTTGGTCAAGTCTGGGGTTTCGTGCTGCGGTCTTCATACTTTTCTCAATTAGTCTTTATTGCATGGAGTGTGAATTGAATGATACCAATACAGTGTCCGTCGACCTTATATACATGCACTCGGGTGTCATCGCATGCGATGAGAAACTCGTGTGTACTCGGATATACACATTATGACGCGTGTCACATCATTTCGTATATTGAGAGAAAGGCGACCGTTCCTTGTATAAACAACCGGTAAGTTACCGTTATCATCACACGTCGGATTAGCCGTGGTCACGGGTCCGTGCACACAGCATTGTACATGTGTATATTTGACGAAGGTGAGTGTTCGGGGGTTGGGGTTGGGGGGATAAAACTTGGGAGAGCGTTCAAAACTGATGCAGTAGTACAGCAGTACTTAGTCCTGATCAACGGTTGTCGAGTTGACTTGTTGATTGTGACGCCCGTGGTAACACAACTGATGACGTCATAGAACAGTTAAGACAATTAACGTAGCCAAATACATTGTGTCTTACGGCGATGTTTGGTGTGTTGGTATATACTTGTTGAGACGAATTACACATGCACACGGGATGTGGGGAGAATTTACATCAGTTAGCCGTTTCAATACACGTGTGTAAAACCAATATTACGTGTATATTTACTTGCACGGCCATGCATGCGTAAACCATATAAACCAATATTACGTGTATATTTACATGCACGGCCATGCATGCGTAAACTACATAAATCTTATGGGCGCCAGACAAAGGTTTAAGTTGAGCGCCGTGCAATGCGCCATGTTATTGTGGTTCAAACAGTACATGAGTAACATGTAATTTGATCAAATGCAACGTTTTGCATGCTTATGATGGGTAGAAATTTCGGACATTGTTGTGTGAATGACAGGAAAATGAAACGCGTAACGTAACAGTCGAAGGGACATAACTCTTGTCGCCTTAAAACAGTTGTACATTGTTTCATCGGTGAGCGGATTTTGGGTATTGGAAGAATGTAGAAGGGGGGGGGGTTGAAAGTTTGCACATAACGGTTAACATACTATGTGTCCTTAAACGAGCGTGGGTGGATTGATTGACAGGTTTGTGACGTTTGAGTGCATAAACGGGAAGGTGAAGGTCGAAAAATCAAAAGAAAAACACAGGGACATGAGGTTTGGTTTGGTTTTATTTTTTTTTAACAGACATGGTCATTTAGGACATGTCAGGTTTTGGAGGTGGAGTAAAGCCGGAATTCCCGGTGAAAAACCACCGACCTACGGGCAGTACCTGGCGACATCCCCACGTGGGATTCGAACTCGCAACCCAGAAGTGGAGGGATAGTGGTAAAATGTCGGAACACCTTAACCACTGGGCCAACACGGCCCTCAGGGACATGATAATTCAAACATATAAAAAAAAAACAACAACAACACAGGGTTTTATGCGTTATTTCGAGCGTTTAAGGCACTTTTCGAGAAAAGTGGTTGGCTCTGAAAAGAGCCGTTGTCAGGATTTAAGACTGTGTCTCAGCTACTGTTCGTCTTGGTCTTCTGATCCCGAATCAACGTCTACAATTTCGCCATACAACTCCTTTCTTAGTCCGGATATGTCTTCAGCCTTGTGGTGGGCATAGTCGTAGTACATGTTCCGGAGACCTTCGATAACCGACAGTCTAAGTCTGTAGTTGTAGCGGAAGGTTCGTAGTCCGTCTCTCTTGGCGCCGAGGTAACGGGCCTGTACCTCATCAAGCTTGTAATTCAGTTGCACAATCTGTTCACAGGCTCTGCGGAATCGACGCTCGCTCTCAAGCAGAGTGAACCGTTGGTCAAGTCTGGGGTTTCGTGCTGCGGTCTTCATACTTTTCTCAATTAGTCTTTATTGCATGGAGTGTGAATTGAATGATACCAATACAGTGTCCGTCGACCTTATATACATGCACTCGGGTGTCATCGCATGCGATGAGAAACTCGTGTGTACTCGGATATACACATTATGACGCGTGTCACATCATTTCGTATATTGAGAGAAAGGCGACCGTTCCTTGTATAAACAACCGGTAAGTTACCGTTATCATCACACGTCGGATTAGCCGTGGTCACGGGTCCGTGCACACAGCATTGTACATGTGTATATTTGACGAAGGTGAGTGTTCGGGGGTTGGGGTTGGGGGGATAAAACTTGGGAGAGCGTTCAAAACTGATGCAGTAGTACAGCAGTACTTAGTCCTGATCAACGGTTGTCGAGTTGACTTGTTGATTGTGACGCCCGTGGTAACACAACTGATGACGTCATAGAACAGTTAAGACAATTAACGTAGCCAAATACATTGTGTCTTACGGCGATGTTTGGTGTGTTGGTATATACTTGTTGAGACGAATTACACATGCACACGGGATGTGGGGAGAATTTACATCAGTTAGCCGTTTCAATACACGTGTGTAAAACCAATATTACGTGTATATTTACTTGCACGGCCATGCATGCGTAAACCATATAAACCAATATTACGTGTATATTTACATGCACGGCCATGCATGCGTAAACTACATAAATCTTATGGGCGCCAGACAAAGGTTTAAGTTGAGCGCCGTGCAATGCGCCATGTTATTGTGGTTCAAACAGTACATGAGTAACATGTAATTTGATCAAATGCAACGTTTTGCATGCTTATGATGGGTAGAAATTTCGGACATTGTTGTGTGAATGACAGGAAAATGAAACGCGTAACGTAACAGTCGAAGGGACATAACTCTTGTCGCCTTAAAACAGTTGTACATTGTTTCATCGGTGAGCGGATTTTGGGTATTGGAAGAATGTAGAAGGGGGGGGGGTTGAAAGTTTGCACATAACGGTTAACATACTATGTGTCCTTAAACGAGCGTGGGTGGATTGATTGACAGGTTTGTGACGTTTGAGTGCATAAACGGGAAGGTGAAGGTCGAAAAATCAAAAGAAAAACACAGGGACATGAGGTTTGGTTTGGTTTTATTTTTTTTTAACAGACATGGTCATTTAGGACATGTCAGGTTTTGGAGGTGGAGTAAAGCCGGAATTCCCGGTGAAAAACCACCGACCTACGGGCAGTACCTGGCGACATCCCCACGTGGGATTCGAACTCGCAACCCAGAAGTGGAGGGATAGTGGTAAAATGTCGGAACACCTTAACCACTGGGCCAACACGGCCCTCAGGGACATGATAATTCAAACATATAAAAAAAAAACAACAACAACACAGGGTTTTATGCGTTATTTCGAGCGTTTAAGGCACTTTTCGAGAAAAGTGGTTGGCTCTGAAAAGAGCCGTTGTCAGGATTTAAGACTGTGTCTCAGCTACTGTTCGTCTTGGTCTTCTGATCCCGAATCAACGTCTACAATTTCGCCATACAACTCCTTTCTTAGTCCGGATATGTCTTCAGCCTTGTGGTGGGCATAGTCGTAGTACATGTTCCGGAGACCTTCGATAACCGACAGTCTAAGTCTGTAGTTGTAGCGGAAGGTTCGTAGTCCGTCTCTCTTGGCGCCGAGGTAACGGGCCTGTACCTCATCAAGCTTGTAATTCAGTTGCACAATCTGTTCACAGGCTCTGCGGAATCGACGCTCGCTCTCAAGCAGAGTGAACCGTTGGTCAAGTCTGGGGTTTCGTGCTGCGGTCTTCATACTTTTCTCAATTAGTCTTTATTGCATGGAGTGTGAATTGAATGATACCAATACAGTGTCCGTCGACCTTATATACATGCACTCGGGTGTCATCGCATGCGATGAGAAACTCGTGTGTACTCGGATATACACATTATGACGCGTGTCACATCATTTCGTATATTGAGAGAAAGGCGACCGTTCCTTGTATAAACAACCGGTAAGTTACCGTTATCATCACACGTCGGATTAGCCGTGGTCACGGGTCCGTGCACACAGCATTGTACATGTGTATATTTGACGAAGGTGAGTGTTCGGGGGTTGGGGTTGGGGGGATAAAACTTGGGAGAGCGTTCAAAACTGATGCAGTAGTACAGCAGTACTTAGTCCTGATCAACGGTTGTCGAGTTGACTTGTTGATTGTGACGCCCGTGGTAACACAACTGATGACGTCATAGAACAGTTAAGACAATTAACGTAGCCAAATACATTGTGTCTTACGGCGATGTTTGGTGTGTTGGTATATACTTGTTGAGACGAATTACACATGCACACGGGATGTGGGGAGAATTTACATCAGTTAGCCGTTTCAATACACGTGTGTAAAACCAATATTACGTGTATATTTACTTGCACGGCCATGCATGCGTAAACCATATAAACCAATATTACGTGTATATTTACATGCACGGCCATGCATGCGTAAACTACATAAATCTTATGGGCGCCAGACAAAGGTTTAAGTTGAGCGCCGTGCAATGCGCCATGTTATTGTGGTTCAAACAGTACATGAGTAACATGTAATTTGATCAAATGCAACGTTTTGCATGCTTATGATGGGTAGAAATTTCGGACATTGTTGTGTGAATGACAGGAAAATGAAACGCGTAACGTAACAGTCGAAGGGACATAACTCTTGTCGCCTTAAAACAGTTGTACATTGTTTCATCGGTGAGCGGATTTTGGGTATTGGAAGAATGTAGAAGGGGGGGGGGGGTTGAAAGTTTGCACATAACGGTTAACATACTAAGTGTCCTTAAACGAGCGTGGGTGGATTGATTGACAGGTTTGTGACGTTTGAGTGCATAAACGGGAAGGTGAAGGTCGAAAAATCAAAAGAAAAACACAGGGACATGAGGTTTGGTTTGGTTTTATTTTTTTTTAACAGACATGGTCATTTAGGACATGTCAGGTTTTGGAGGTGGAGTAAAGCCGGAATTCCCGGTGAAAAACCACCGACCTACGGGCAGTACCTGGCGACTTCCCCACGTGGGATTCGAACTCGCAACCCAGAAGTGGAGGGATAGTGGTAAAATGTCGGAACACCTTAACCACTGGGCCAACACGGCCCTCAGGGACATGATAATTCAAACATATAAAAAAACAACAACAACAACACAGGGTTTTATGCGTTATTTCGAGCGTTTAAGGCACTTTTCGAGAAAAGTGGTTGGCTCTGAAAAGAGCCGTTGTCAGGATTTAAGACTGTGTCTCAGCTACTGTTCGTCTTGGTCTTCTGATCCCGAATCAACGTCTACAATTTCGCCATACAACTCCTTTCTTAGTCCGGATATGTCTTCAGCCTTGTGGTGGGCATAGTCGTAGTACATGTTCCGGAGACCTTCGATAACCGACAGTCTAAGTCTGTAGTTGTAGCGGAAGGTTCGTAGTCCGTCTCTCTTGGCGCCGAGGTAACGGGCCTGTACCTCATCAAGCTTGTAATTCAGTTGCACAATCTGTTCACAGGCTCTGCGGAATCGACGCTCGCTCTCAAGCAGAGTGAACCGTTGGTCAAGTCTGGGGTTTCGTGCTGCGGTCTTCATACTTTTCTCAATTAGTCTTTATTGCATGGAGTGTGAATTGAATGATACCAATACAGTGTCCGTCGACCTTATATACATGCACTCGGGTGTCATCGCATGCGATGAGAAACTCGTGTGTACTCGGATATACACATTATGACGCGTGTCACATCATTTCGTATATTGAGAGAAAGGCGACCGTTCCTTGTATAAACAACCGGTAAGTTACCGTTATCATCACACGTCGGATTAGCCGTGGTCACGGGTCCGTGCACACATCATTGTACATGTGTATATTTGACGAAGGTGAGTGTTCGGGGGTTGGGGTTGGGGGGATAAAACTTGGGAGAGCGTTCAAAACTGATGCAGTAGTACAGCAGTACTTAGTCCTGATCAACGGTTGTCGAGTTGACTTGTTGATTGTGACGCCCGTGGTAACACAACTGATGACGTCATAGAACAGTTAAGACAATTAACGTAGCCAAATACATTGTGTCTTACGGCGATGTTTGGTGTGTTGGTATATACTTGTTGAGACGAATTACACATGCACACGGGATGTGGGGAGAATTTACATCAGTTAGCCGTTTCAATACACGTGTGTAAAACCAATATTACGTGTATATTTACTTGCACGGCCATGCATGCGTAAACCATATAAACCAATATTACGTGTATATTTACATGCACGGCCATGCATGCGTAAACTACATAAATCTTATGGGCGCCAGACAAAGGTTTAAGGATATAGATAGGGGGTAACAAAATTTTTTTTTTGATTTTTTGTTTTTTGCAAAATTGATTACTTATAAACATACTACATCATATAACAAAAAGTAATTTTCAAAATTATGTTCCCAAATGTGTCAATTAACGTAATTTAACATTGAACACGCTCATACAGATCAACACGTGGTACTGTTTACACCGTAAACAGATACATCACACAGTGGCGTGGTCTGTTAAAAAGTCATTAGCCCTGTGCTATGGTGGTGTGAAGTGCTGCGTAATCATGCTGCTATAATCCATTAAGTCATGGTCAGTCTTTGATGTAATACATACTATAAGAGAGGGGCCGGAGCGTTTCTAATGACCCCTTCATTACATGAGGAGCTTATCCTATGTCCAGTCTGACATTTCGCGGGAAAGGGCATTTTCACTGAGAAATATTTTAATATTCATTAATTTCCCAGTTATTTGAACCAATGCATGCTCCATTTTTTCGGAGGACAGCTTGATGGATACATGTCTAGTCATGATTAATGGTTTGGTAGGCAGAATCGGTCAGATAAGTGTAAAAACCAGAGATATCCGATTTCAAAGAGTGGAAATGGTCTTTAGAGCACTTTCATAAATTCAACAAGTTGTCAACTTCAAACAGCCATAACTTTGGCATCTGTGGACCGATTTCTTCCAAACTTTGCAGGATTGTTGGGAATGACCTTGTCAACAATAACGTGCCTCAGTTTCTGAAGAATTTAGCTACAACAAGATTTATAACCAATTAAGTGAATTTGGGCATGAAAATCCCACCCAGAGACCATAAAATCGAAATTACTTCAATTCTAGAACATATAGGGAAAATCTGAGGCACATTTTTGTAGATGACCTTTCTGTCCATCAATAGGAAAAGTATTGTCAGTTTCTGTAAGAAAATGTGAAAGAAGATCCAAATTCAAAAGTGTCCGTCATTTTTTATATTATATACTATTATGCAATTATGAATTAATTTAACACTATAATTATATGTTCACGTTATAGAAAATTTAATAACCTTTCCAATGATATATGATACATGTATGTGATTAAATGTATATCCAAATTATTAAGCAAAACATCTGAAGAGACTGTACCCCCTATCTATATCCTTAAGTTGAGCGCCGTGCAATGCGCCATGTTATTGTGGTTCAAACAGTACATGAGTAACATGTAATTTGATCAAATGCAACGTTTTGCATGCTTATGATGGGTAGAAATTTCGGACATTGTTGTGTGAATGACAGGAAAATGAAACGCGTAACGTAACAGTCGAAGGGACATAACTCTTGTCGCCTTAAAACAGTTGTACATTGTTTCATCGGTGAGCGGATTTTGGGTATTGGAAGAATGTAGAAGGGGGGGGGGTTGAAAGTTTGCACATAACGGTTAACATACTAAGTGTCCTTAAACGAGCGTGGGTGGATTGATTGACAGGTTTGTGACGTTTGAGTGCATAAACGGGAAGGTGAAGGTCGAAAAATCAAAAGAAAAACACAGGGACATGAGGTTTGGTTTGGTTTTATTTTTTTTTAACAGACATGGTCATTTAGGACATGTCAGGTTTTGGAGGTGGAGTAAAGCCGGAATTCCCGGTGAAAAACCACCGACCTACGGGCAGTACCTGGCGACTTCCCCACGTGGGATTCGAACTCGCAACCCAGAAGTGGAGGGATAGTGGTAAAATGTCGGAACACCTTAACCACTGGGCCAACACGGCCCTCAGGGACATGATAATTCAAACATATAAAAAAAAAACAACAACAACACAGGGTTTTATGCGTTATTTCGAGCGTTTAAGGCACTTTTCGAGAAAAGTGGTTGGCTCTGAAAAGAGCCGTTGTCAGGATTTAAGACTGTGTCTCAGCTACTGTTCGTCTTGGTCTTCTGATCCCGAATCAACGTCTACAATTTCGCCATACAACTCCTTTCTTAGTCCGGATATGTCTTCAGCCTTGTGGTGGGCATAGTCGTAGTACATGTTCCGGAGACCTTCGATAACCGACAGTCTAAGTCTGTAGTTGTAGCGGAAGGTTCGTAGTCCGTCTCTCTTGGCGCCGAGGTAACGGGCCTGTACCTCATCAAGCTTGTAATTCAGTTGCACAATCTGTTCACAGGCTCTGCGGAATCGACGCTCGCTCTCAAGCAGAGTGAACCGTTGGTCAAGTCTGGGGTTTCGTGCTGCGGTCTTCATACTTTTCTCAATTAGTCTTTATTGCATGGAGTGTGAATTGAATGATACCAATACAGTGTCCGTCGACCTTATATACATGCACTCGGGTGTCATCGCATGCGATGAGAAACTCGTGTGTACTCGGATATACACATTATGACGCGTGTCACATCATTTCGTATATTGAGAGAAAGGCGACCGTTCCTTGTATAAACAACCGGTAAGTTACCGTTATCATCACACGTCGGATTAGCCGTGGTCACGGGTCCGTGCACACAGCATTGTACATGTGTATATTTGACGAAGGTGAGTGTTCGGGGGTTGGGGTTGGGGGGATAAAACTTGGGAGAGCGTTCAAAACTGATGCAGTAGTACAGCAGTACTTAGTCCTGATCAACGGTTGTCGAGTTGACTTGTTGATTGTGACGCCCGTGGTAACACAACTGATGACGTCATAGAACAGTTAAGACAATTAACGTAGCCAAATACATTGTGTCTTACGGCGATGTTTGGTGTGTTGGTATATACTTGTTGAGACGAATTACACATGCACACGGGATGTGGGGAGAATTTACATCAGTTAGCCGTTTCAATACACGTGTGTAAAACCAATATTACGTGTATATTTACTTGCACGGCCATGCATGCGTAAACCATATAAACCAATATTACGTGTATATTTACATGCACGGCCATGCATGCGTAAACTACATAAATCTTATGGGCGCCAGACAAAGGTTTAAGTTGAGCGCCGTGCAATGCGCCATGTTATTGTGGTTCAAACAGTACATGAGTAACATGTAATTTGATCAAATGCAACGTTTTGCATGCTTATGATGGGTAGAAATTTCGGACATTGTTGTGTGAATGACAGGAAAATGAAACGCGTAACGTAACAGTCGAAGGGACATAACTCTTGTCGCCTTAAAACAGTTGTACATTGTTTCATCGGTGAGCGGATTTTGGGTATTGGAAGAATGTAGAAGGGGGGGGGGGTTGAAAGTTTGCACATAACGGTTAACATACTAAGTGTCCTTAAACGAGCGTGGGTGGATTGATTGACAGGTTTGTGACGTTTGAGTGCATAAACGGGAAGGTGAAGGTCGAAAAATCAAAAGAAAAACACAGGGACATGAGGTTTGGTTTGGTTTTATTTTTTTTTAACAGACATGGTCATTTAGGACATGTCAGGTTTTGGAGGTGGAGTAAAGCCGGAATTCCCGGTGAAAAACCACCGACCTACGGGCAGTACCTGGCGACTTCCCCACGTGGGATTCGAACTCGCAACCCAGAAGTGGAGGGATAGTGGTAAAATGTCGGAACACCTTAACCACTGGGCCAACACGGCCCTCAGGGACATGATAATTCAAACATATAAAAAAACAACAACAACAACACAGGGTTTTATGCGTTATTTCGAGCGTTTAAGGCACTTTTCGAGAAAAGTGGTTGGCTCTGAAAAGAGCCGTTGTCAGGATTTAAGACTGTGTCTCAGCTACTGTTCGTCTTGGTCTTCTGATCCCGAATCAACGTCTACAATTTCGCCATACAACTCCTTTCTTAGTCCGGATATGTCTTCAGCCTTGTGGTGGGCATAGTCGTAGTACATGTTCCGGAGACCTTCGATAACCGACAGTCTAAGTCTGTAGTTGTAGCGGAAGGTTCGTAGTCCGTCTCTCTTGGCGCCGAGGTAACGGGCCTGTACCTCATCAAGCTTGTAATTCAGTTGCACAATCTGTTCACAGGCTCTGCGGAATCGACGCTCGCTCTCAAGCAGAGTGAACCGTTGGTCAAGTCTGGGGGTTCGTGCTGCGGTCTTCATACTTTTCTCAATTAGTCTTTATTGCATGGAGTGTGAATTGAATGATACCAATACAGTGTCCGTCGACCTTATATACATGCACTCGGGTGTCATCGCATGCGATGAGAAACTCGTGTGTACTCGGATATACACATTATGACGCGTGTCACATCATTTCGTATATTGAGAGAAAGGCGACCGTTCCTTGTATAAACAACCGGTAAGTTACCGTTATCATCACACGTCGGATTAGCCGTGGTCACGGGTCCGTGCACACATCATTGTACATGTGTATATTTGACGAAGGTGAGTGTTCGGGGGTTGGGGTTGGGGGGATAAAACTTGGGAGAGCGTTCAAAACTGATGCAGTAGTACAGCAGTACTTAGTCCTGATCAACGGTTGTCGAGTTGACTTGTTGATTGTGACGCCCGTGGTAACACAACTGATGACGTCATAGAACAGTTAAGACAATTAACGTAGCCAAATACATTGTGTCTTACGGCGATGTTTGGTGTGTTGGTATATACTTGTTGAGACGAATTACACATGCACACGGGATGTGGGGAGAATTTACATCAGTTAGCCGTTTCAATACACGTGTGTAAAACCAATATTACGTGTATATTTACTTGCACGGCCATGCATGCGTAAACCATATAAACCAATATTACGTGTATATTTACATGCACGGCCATGCATGCGTAAACTACATAAATCTTATGGGCGCCAGACAAAGGTTTAAGTTGAGCGCCGTGCAATGCGCCATGTTATTGTGGTTCAAACAGTACATGAGTAACATGTAATTTGATCAAATGCAACGTTTTGCATGCTTATGATGGGTAGAAATTTCGGACATTGTTGTGTGAATGACAGGAAAATGAAACGCGTAACGTAACAGTCGAAGGGACATAACTCTTGTCGCCTTAAAACAGTTGTACATTGTTTCATCGGTGAGCGGATTTTGGGTATTGGAAGAATGTAGAAGGGGGGGGGGGGGTTGAAAGTTTGCACATAACGGTTAACATACTAAGTGTCCTTAAACGAGCGTGGGTGGATTGATTGACAGGTTTGTGACGTTTGAGTGCATAAACGGGAAGGTGAAGGTCGAAAAATCAAAAGAAAAACACAGGGACATGAGGTTTGGTTTGGTTTTATTTTTTTTTAACAGACATGGTCATTTAGGACATGTCAGGTTTTGGAGGTGGAGTAAAGCCGGAATTCCCGGTGAAAAACCACCGACCTACGGGCAGTACCTGGCGACTTCCCCACGTGGGATTCGAACTCGCAACCCAGAAGTGGAGGGATAGTGGTAAAATGTCGGAACACCTTAACCACTGGGCCAACACGGCCCTCAGGGACATGATAATTCAAACATATAAAAAAACAACAACAACAACACAGGGTTTTATGCGTTATTTCGAGCGTTTAAGGCACTTTTCGAGAAAAGTGGTTGGCTCTGAAAAGAGCCGTTGTCAGGATTTAAGACTGTGTCTCAGCTACTGTTCGTCTTGGTCTTCTGATCCCGAATCAACGTCTACAATTTCGCCATACAACTCCTTTCTTAGTCCGGATATGTCTTCAGCCTTGTGGTGGGCATAGTCGTAGTACATGTTCCGGAGACCTTCGATAACCGACAGTCTAAGTCTGTAGTTGTAGCGGAAGGTTCGTAGTCCGTCTCTCTTGGCGCCGAGGTAACGGGCCTGTACCTCATCAAGCTTGTAATTCAGTTGCACAATCTGTTCACAGGCTCTGCGGAATCGACGCTCGCTCTCAAGCAGAGTGAACCGTTGGTCAAGTCTGGGGTTTCGTGCTGCGGTCTTCATACTTTTCTCAATTAGTCTTTATTGCATGGAGTGTGAATTGAATGATACCAATACAGTGTCCGTCGACCTTATATACATGCACTCGGGTGTCATCGCATGCGATGAGAAACTCGTGTGTACTCGGATATACACATTATGACGCGTGTCACATCATTTCGTATATTGAGAGAAAGGCGACCGTTCCTTGTATAAACAACCGGTAAGTTACCGTTATCATCACACGTCGGATTAGCCGTGGTCACGGGTCCGTGCACACAGCATTGTACATGTGTATATTTGACGAAGGTGAGTGTTCGGGGGTTGGGGTTGGGGGGATAAAACTTGGGAGAGCGTTCAAAACTGATGCAGTAGTACAGCAGTACTTAGTCCTGATCAACGGTTGTCGAGTTGACTTGTTGATTGTGACGCCCGTGGTAACACAACTGATGACGTCATAGAACAGTTAAGACAATTAACGTAGCCAAATACATTGTGTCTTACGGCGATGTTTGGTGTGTTGGTATATACTTGTTGAGACGAATTACACATGCACACGGGATGTGGGGAGAATTTACATCAGTTAGCCGTTTCAATACACGTGTGTAAAACCAATATTACGTGTATATTTACTTGCACGGCCATGCATGCGTAAACCATATAAACCAATATTACGTGTATATTTACATGCACGGCCATGCATGCGTAAACTACATAAATCTTATGGGCGCCAGACAAAGGTTTAAGGATATAGATAGGGGGTAACAAAATTTTTTTTTTGATTTTTTGTTTTTTGCAAAATTGATTACTTATAAACATACTACATCATATAACAAAAAGTAATTTTCAAAATTATGTTCCCAAATGTGTCAATTAACGTAATTTAACATTGAACACGCTCATACAGATCAACACGTGGTACTGTTTACACCGTAAACAGATACATCACACAGTGGCGTGGTCTGTTAAAAAGTCATTAGCCCTGTGCTATGGTGGTGTGAAGTGCTGCGTAATCATGCTGCTATAATCCATTAAGTCATGGTCAGTCTTTGATGTAATACATACTATAAGAGAGGGGCCGGAGCGTTTCTAATGACCCCTTCATTACATGAGGAGCTTATCCTATGTCCAGTCTGACATTTCGCGGGAAAGGGCATTTTCACTGAGAAATATTTTAATATTCATTAATTTCCCAGTTATTTGAACCAATGCATGCTCCATTTTTTCGGAGGACAGCTTGATGGATACATGTCTAGTCATGATTAATGGTTTGGTAGGCAGAATCGGTCAGATAAGTGTAAAAACCAGAGATATCCGATTTCAAAGAGTGGAAATGGTCTTTAGAGCACTTTCATAAATTCAACAAGTTGTCAACTTCAAACAGCCATAACTTTGGCATCTGTGGACCGATTTCTTCCAAACTTTGCAGGATTGTTGGGAATGACCTTGTCAACAATAACGTGCCTCAGTTTCTGAAGAATTTAGCTACAACAAGATTTATAACCAATTAAGTGAATTTGGGCATGAAAATCCCACCCAGAGACCATAAAATCGAAATTACTTCAATTCTAGAACATATAGGGAAAATCTGAGGCACATTTTTGTAGATGACCTTTCTGTCCATCAATAGGAAAAGTATTGTCAGTTTCTGTAAGAAAATGTGAAAGAAGATCCAAATTCAAAAGTGTCCGTCATTTTTTATATTATATACTATTATGCAATTATGAATTAATTTAACACTATAATTATATGTTCACGTTATAGAAAATTTAATAACCTTTCCAATGATATATGATACATGTATGTGATTAAATGTATATCCAAATTATTAAGCAAAACATCTGAAGAGACTGTACCCCCTATCTATATCCTTAAGTTGAGCGCCGTGCAATGCGCCATGTTATTGTGGTTCAAACAGTACATGAGTAACATGTAATTTGATCAAATGCAACGTTTTGCATGCTTATGATGGGTAGAAATTTCGGACATTGTTGTGTGAATGACAGGAAAATGAAACGCGTAACGTAACAGTCGAAGGGACATAACTCTTGTCGCCTTAAAACAGTTGTACATTGTTTCATCGGTGAGCGGATTTTGGGTATTGGAAGAATGTAGAAGGGGGGGGGGGTTGAAAGTTTGCACATAACGGTTAACATACTAAGTGTCCTTAAACGAGCGTGGGTGGATTGATTGACAGGTTTGTGACGTTTGAGTGCATAAACGGGAAGGTGAAGGTCGAAAAATCAAAAGAAAAACACAGGGACATGAGGTTTGGTTTGGTTTTATTTTTTTTTAACAGACATGGTCATTTAGGACATGTCAGGTTTTGGAGGTGGAGTAAAGCCGGAATTCCCGGTGAAAAACCACCGACCTACGGGCAGTACCTGGCGACTTCCCCACGTGGGATTCGAACTCGCAACCCAGAAGTGGAGGGATAGTGGTAAAATGTCGGAACACCTTAACCACTGGGCCAACACGGCCCTCAGGGACATGATAATTCAAACACATAAAAAAACAACAACAACAACACAGGGTTTTATGCGTTATTTCGAGCGTTTAAGGCACTTTTCGAGAAAAGTGGTTGGCTCTGAAAAGAGCCGTTGTCAGGATTTAAGACTGTGTCTCAGCTACTGTTCGTCTTGGTCTTCTGATCCCGAATCAACGTCTACAATTTCGCCATACAACTCCTTTCTTAGTCCGGATATGTCTTCAGCCTTGTGGTGGGCATAGTCGTAGTACATGTTCCGGAGACCTTCGATAACCGACAGTCTAAGTCTGTAGTTGTAGCGGAAGGTTCGTAGTCCGTCTCTCTTGGCGCCGAGGTAACGGGCCTGTACCTCATCAAGCTTGTAATTCAGTTGCACAATCTGTTCACAGGCTCTGCGGAATCGACGCTCGCTCTCAAGCAGAGTGAACCGTTGGTCAAGTCTGGGGTTTCGTGCTGCGGTCTTCATACTTTTCTCAATTAGTCTTTATTGCATGGAGTGTGAATTGAATGATACCAATACAGTGTCCGTCGACCTTATATACATGCACTCGGGTGTCATCGCATGCGATGAGAAACTCGTGTGTACTCGGATATACACATTATGACGCGTGTCACATCATTTCGTATATTGAGAGAAAGGCGACCGTTCCTTGTATAAACAACCGGTAAGTTACCGTTATCATCACACGTCGGATTAGCCGTGGTCACGGGTCCGTGCACACATCATTGTACATGTGTATATTTGACGAAGGTGAGTGTTCGGGGGTTGGGGTTGGGGGGGATAAAACTTGGGAGAGCGTTCAAAACTGATGCAGTAGTACAGCAGTACTTAGTCCTGATCAACGGTTGTCGAGTTGACTTGTTGATTGTGACGCCCGTGGTAACACAACTGATGACGTCATAGAACAGTTAAGACAATTAACGTAGCCAAATACATTGTGTCTTACGGCGATGTTTGGTGTGTTGGTATATACTTGTTGAGACGAATTACACATGCACACGGGATGTGGGGAGAATTTACATCAGTTAGCCGTTTCAATACACGTGTGTAAAACCAATATTACGTGTATATTTACTTGCACGGCCATGCATGCGTAAACCATATAAACCAATATTACGTGTATATTTACATGCACGGCCATGCATGCGTAAACTACATAAATCTTATGGGCGCCAGACAAAGGTTTAAGGATATAGATAGGGGGTAACAAAATTTTTTTTTTGATTTTTTGTTTTTTGCAAAATTGATTACTTATAAACATACTACATCATATAACAAAAAGTAATTTTCAAAATTATGTTCCCAAATGTGTCAATTAACGTAATTTAACATTGAACACGCTCATACAGATCAACACGTGGTACTGTTTACACCGTAAACAGATACATCACACAGTGGCGTGGTCTGTTAAAAAGTCATTAGCCCTGTGCTATGGTGGTGTGAAGTGCTGCGTAATCATGCTGCTATAATCCATTAAGTCATGGTCAGTCTTTGATGTAATACATACTATAAGAGAGGGGCCGGAGCGTTTCTAATGACCCCTTCATTACATGAGGAGCTTATCCTATGTCCAGTCTGACATTTCGCGGGAAAGGGCATTTTCACTGAGAAATATTTTAATATTCATTAATTTCCCAGTTATTTGAACCAATGCATGCTCCATTTTTTCGGAGGACAGCTTGATGGATACATGTCTAGTCATGATTAATGGTTTGGTAGGCAGAATCGGTCAGATAAGTGTAAAAACCAGAGATATCCGATTTCAAAGAGTGGAAATGGTCTTTAGAGCACTTTCATAAATTCAACAAGTTGTCAACTTCAAACAGCCATAACTTTGGCATCTGTGGACCGATTTCTTCCAAACTTTGCAGGATTGTTGGGAATGACCTTGTCAACAATAACGTGCCTCAGTTTCTGAAGAATTTAGCTACAACAAGATTTATAACCAATTAAGTGAATTTGGGCATGAAAATCCCACCCAGAGACCATAAAATCGAAATTACTTCAATTCTAGAACATATAGGGAAAATCTGAGGCACATTTTTGTAGATGACCTTTCTGTCCATCAATAGGAAAAGTATTGTCAGTTTCTGTAAGAAAATGTGAAAGAAGATCCAAATTCAAAAGTGTCCGTCATTTTTTATATTATATACTATTATGCAATTATGAATTAATTTAACACTATAATTATATGTTCACGTTATAGAAAATTTAATAACCTTTCCAATGATATATGATACATGTATGTGATTAAATGTATATCCAAATTATTAAGCAAAACATCTGAAGAGACTGTACCCCCTATCTATATCCTTAAGTTGAGCGCCGTGCAATGCGCCATGTTATTGTGGTTCAAACAGTACATGAGTAACATGTAATTTGATCAAATGCAACGTTTTGCATGCTTATGATGGGTAGAAATTTCGGACATTGTTGTGTGAATGACAGGAAAATGAAACGCGTAACGTAACAGTCGAAGGGACATAACTCTTGTCGCCTTAAAACAGTTGTACATTGTTTCATCGGTGAGCGGATTTTGGGTATTGGAAGAATGTAGAAGGGGGGGGGTTGAAAGTTTGCACATAACGGTTAACATACTAAGTGTCCTTAAACGAGCGTGGGTGGATTGATTGACAGGTTTGTGACGTTTGAGTGCATAAACGGGAAGGTGAAGGTCGAAAAATCAAAAGAAAAACACAGGGACATGAGGTTTGGTTTGGTTTTATTTTTTTTTAACAGACATGGTCATTTAGGACATGTCAGGTTTTGGAGGTGGAGTAAAGCCGGAATTCCCGGTGAAAAACCACCGACCTACGGGCAGTACCTGGCGACTTCCCCACGTGGGATTCGAACTCGCAACCCAGAAGTGGAGGGATAGTGGTAAAATGTCGGAACACCTTAACCACTGGGCCAACACGGCCCTCAGGGACATGATAATTCAAACATATAAAAAAAAACCAACAACAACACAGGGTTTTATGCGTTATTTCGAGCGTTTAAGGCACTTTTCGAGAAAAGTGGTTGGCTCTGAAAAGAGCCGTTGTCAGGATTTAAGACTGTGTCTCAGCTACTGTTCGTCTTGGTCTTCTGATCCCGAATCAACGTCTACAATTTCGCCATACAACTCCTTTCTTAGTCCGGATATGTCTTCAGCCTTGTGGTGGGCATAGTCGTAGTACATGTTCCGGAGACCTTCGATAACCGACAGTCTAAGTCTGTAGTTGTAGCGGAAGGTTCGTAGTCCGTCTCTCTTGGCGCCGAGGTAACGGGCCTGTACCTCATCAAGCTTGTAATTCAGTTGCACAATCTGTTCACAGGCTCTGCGGAATCGACGCTCGCTCTCAAGCAGAGTGAACCGTTGGTCAAGTCTGGGGTTTCGTGCTGCGGTCTTCATATTTTTCTCAATTAGTCTTTATTGCATGGAGTGTGAATTGAATGATACCAATACAGTGTCCGTCGACCTTATATACATGCACTCGGGTGTCATCGCATGCGATGAGAAACTCGTGTGTACTCGGATATACACATTATGACGCGTGTCACATCATTTCGTATATTGAGAGAAAGGCGACCGTTCCTTGTATAAACAACCGGTAAGTTACCGTTATCATCACACGTCGGATTAGCCGTGGTCACGGGTCCGTGCACACATCATTGTACATGTGTATATTTGACGAAGGTGAGTGTTCGGGGGTTGGGGTTGGGGGGATAAAACTTGGGAGAGCGTTCAAAACTCATGCAGTAGTACAGCAGTACTTAGTCCTGATCAACGGTTGTCGAGTTGACTTGTTGATTGTGACGCCCGTGGTAACACAACTGATGACGTCATAGAACAGTTAAGACAATTAACGTAGCCAAATACATTGTGTCTTACGGCGATGTTTGGTGTGTTGGTATATACTTGTTGAGACGAATTACACATGCACACGGGATGTGGGGAGAATTTACATCAGTTAGCCGTTTCAATACACGTGTGTAAAACCAATATTACGTGTATATTTACTTGCACGGCCATGCATGCGTAAACCATATAAACCAATATTACGTGTATATTTACATGCACGGCCATGCATGCGTAAACTACATAAATCTTATGGGCGCCAGACAAAGGTTTAAGTTGAGCGCCGTGCAATGCGCCATGTTATTGTGGTTCAAACAGTACATGAGTAACATGTAATTTGATCAAATGCAACGTTTTGCATGCTTATGATGGGTAGAAATTTCGGACATTGTTGTGTGAATGACAGGAAAATGAAACGCGTAACGTAACAGTCGAAGGGACATAACTCTTGTCGCCTTAAAACAGTTGTACATTGTTTCATCGGTGAGCGGATTTTGGGTATTGGAAGAATGTAGAAGGGGGGGGGGGTTGAAAGTTTGCACATAACGGTTAACATACTAAGTGTCCTTAAACGAGCGTGGGTGGATTGATTGACAGGTTTGTGACGTTTGAGTGCATAAACGGGAAGGTGAAGGTCGAAAAATCAAAAGAAAAACACAGGGACATGAGGTTTGGTTTGGTTTTATTTTTTTTTAACAGACATGGTCATTTAGGACATGTCAGGTTTTGGAGGTGGAGTAAAGCCGGAATTCCCGGTGAAAAACCACCGACCTACGGGCAGTACCTGGCGACTTCCCCACGTGGGATTCGAACTCGCAACCCAGAAGTGGAGGGATAGTGGTAAAATGTCGGAACACCTTAACCACTGGGCCAACACGGCCCTCAGGGACATGATAATTCAAACATATAAAAAAACAACAACAACAACACAGGGTTTTATGCGTTATTTCGAGCGTTTAAGGCACTTTTCGAGAAAAGTGGTTGGCTCTGAAAAGAGCCGTTGTCAGGATTTAAGACTGTGTCTCAGCTACTGTTCGTCTTGGTCTTCTGATCCCGAATCAACGTCTACAATTTCGCCATACAACTCCTTTCTTAGTCCGGATATGTCTTCAGCCTTGTGGTGGGCATAGTCGTAGTACATGTTCCGGAGACCTTCGATAACCGACAGTCTAAGTCTGTAGTTGTAGCGGAAGGTTCGTAGTCCGTCTCTCTTGGCGCCGAGGTAACGGGCCTGTACCTCATCAAGCTTGTAATTCAGTTGCACAATCTGTTCACAGGCTCTGCGGAATCGACGCTCGCTCTCAAGCAGAGTGAACCGTTGGTCAAGTCTGGGGTTTCGTGCTGCGGTCTTCATACTTTTCTCAATTAGTCTTTATTGCATGGAGTGTGAATTGAATGATACCAATACAGTGTCCGTCGACCTTATATACATGCACTCGGGTGTCATCGCATGCGATGAGAAACTCGTGTGTACTCGGATATACACATTATGACGCGTGTCACATCATTTCGTATATTGAGAGAAAGGCGACCGTTCCTTGTATAAACAACCGGTAAGTTACCGTTATCATCACACGTCGGATTAGCCGTGGTCACGGGTCCGTGCACACAGCATTGTACATGTGTATATTTGACGAAGGTGAGTGTTCGGGGGTTGGGGTTGGGGGGATAAAACTTGGGAGAGCGTTCAAAACTGATGCAGTAGTACAGCAGTACTTAGTCCTGATCAACGGTTGTCGAGTTGACTTGTTGATTGTGACGCCCGTGGTAACACAACTGATGACGTCATAGAACAGTTAAGACAATTAACGTAGCCAAATACATTGTGTCATACGGCGATGTTTGGTGTGTTGGTATATACTTGTTGAGACGAATTACACATGCACACGGGATGTGGGGAGAATTTACATCAGTTAGCCGTTTCAATACACGTGTGTAAAACCAATATTACGTGTATATTTACTTGCACGGCCATGCATGCGTAAACCATATAAACCAATATTACGTGTATATTTACATGCACGGCCATGCATGCGTAAACTACATAAATCTTATGGGCGCCAGACAAAGGTTTAAGTTGAGCGCCGTGCAATGCGCCATGTTATTGTGGTTCAAACAGTACATGAGTAACATGTAATTTGATCAAATGCAACGTTTTGCATGCTTATGATGGGTAGAAATTTCGGACATTGTTGTGTGAATGACAGGAAAATGAAACGCGTAACGTAACAGTCGAAGGGACATAACTCTTGTCGCCTTAAAACAGTTGTACATTGTTTCATCGGTGAGCGGATTTTGGGTATTGGAAGAATGTAGAAGGGGGGGGGGTTGAAAGTTTGCACATAACGGTTAACATACTAAGTGTCCTTAAACGAGCGTGGGTGGATTGATTGACAGGTTTGTGACGTTTGAGTGCATAAACGGGAAGGTGAAGGTCGAAAAATCAAAAGAAAAACACAGGGACATGAGGTTTGGTTTGGTTTTATTTTTTTTTAACAGACATGGTCATTTAGGACATGTCAGGTTTTGGAGGTGGAGTAAAGCCGGAATTCCCGGTGAAAAACCACCGACCTACGGGCAGTACCTGGCGACTTCCCCACGTGGGATTCGAACTCGCAACCCAGAAGTGGAGGGATAGTGGTAAAATGTCGGAACACCTTAACCACTGGGCCAACACGGCCCTCAGGGACATGATAATTCAAACATATAAAAAAACAACAACAACAACACAGGGTTTTATGCGTTATTTCGAGCGTTTAAGGCACTTTTCGAGAAAAGTGGTTGGCTCTGAAAAGAGCCGTTGTCAGGATTTAAGACTGTGTCTCAGCTACTGTTCGTCTTGGTCTTCTGATCCCGAATCAACGTCTACAATTTCGCCATACAACTCCTTTCTTAGTCCGGATATGTCTTCAGCCTTGTGGTGGGCATAGTCGTAGTACATGTTCCGGAGACCTTCGATAACCGACAGTCTAAGTCTGTAGTTGTAGCGGAAGGTTCGTAGTCCGTCTCTCTTGGCGCCGAGGTAACGGGCCTGTACCTCATCAAGCTTGTAATTCAGTTGCACAATCTGTTCACAGGCTCTGCGGAATCGACGCTCGCTCTCAAGCAGAGTGAACCGTTGGTCAAGTCTGGGGTTTCGTGCTGCGGTCTTCATACTTTTCTCAATTAGTCTTTATTGCATGGAGTGTGAATTGAATGATACCAATACAGTGTCCGTCGACCTTATATACATGCACTCGGGTGTCATCGCATGCGATGAGAAACTCGTGTGTACTCGGATATACACATTATGACGCGTGTCACATCATTTCGTATATTGAGAGAAAGGCGACCGTTCCTTGTATAAACAACCGGTAAGTTACCGTTATCATCACACGTCGGATTAGCCGTGGTCACGGGTCCGTGCACACAGCATTGTACATGTGTATATTTGACGAAGGTGAGTGTTCGGGGGTTGGGGTTGGGGGGATAAAACTTGGGAGAGCGTTCAAAACTGATGCAGTAGTACAGCAGTACTTAGTCCTGATCAACGGTTGTCGAGTTGACTTGTTGATTGTGACGCCCGTGGTAACACAACTGATGACGTCATAGAACAGTTAAGACAATTAACGTAGCCAAATACATTGTGTCTTACGGCGATGTTTGGTGTGTTGGTATATACTTGTTGAGACGAATTACACATGCACACGGGATGTGGGGAGAATTTACATCAGTTAGCCGTTTCAATACACGTGTGTAAAACCAATATTACGTGTATATTTACTTGCACGGCCATGCATGCGTAAACCATATAAACCAATATTACGTGTATATTTACATGCACGGCCATGCATGCGTAAACTACATAAATCTTATGGGCGCCAGACAAAGGTTTAAGTTGAGCGCCGTGCAATGCGCCATGTTATTGTGGTTCAAACAGTACATGAGTAACATGTAATTTGATCAAATGCAACGTTTTGCATGCTTATGATGGGTAGAAATTTCGGACATTGTTGTGTGAATGACAGGAAAATGAAACGCGTAACGTAACAGTCGAAGGGACATAACTCTTGTCGCCTTAAAACAGTTGTACATTGTTTCATCGGTGAGCGGATTTTGGGTATTGGAAGAATGTAGAAGGGGGGGGGGGGTTGAAAGTTTGCACATAACGGTTAACATACTAAGTGTCCTTAAACGAGCGTGGGTGGATTGATTGACAGGTTTGTGACGTTTGAGTGCATAAACGGGAAGGTGAAGGTCGAAAAATCAAAAGAAAAACACAGGGACATGAGGTTTGGTTTGGTTTTATTTTTTTTTAACAGACATGGTCATTTAGGACATGTCAGGTTTTGGAGGTGGAGTAAAGCCGGAATTCCCGGTGAAAAACCACCGACCTACGGGCAGTACCTGGCGACTTCCCCACGTGGGATTCGAACTCGCAACCCAGAAGTGGAGGGATAGTGGTAAAATGTCGGAACACCTTAACCACTGGGCCAACACGGCCCTCAGGGACATGATAATTCAAACATATAAAAAAACAACAACAACAACACAGGGTTTTATGCGTTATTTCGAGCGTTTAAGGCACTTTTCGAGAAAAGTGGTTGGCTCTGAAAAGAGCCGTTGTCAGGATTTAAGACTGTGTCTCAGCTACTGTTCGTCTTGGTCTTCTGATCCCGAATCAACGTCTACAATTTCGCCATACAACTCCTTTCTTAGTCCGGATATGTCTTCAGCCTTGTGGTGGGCATAGTCGTAGTACATGTTCCGGAGACCTTCGATAACCGACAGTCTAAGTCTGTAGTTGTAGCGGAAGGTTCGTAGTCCGTCTCTCTTGGCGCCGAGGTAACGGGCCTGTACCTCATCAAGCTTGTAATTCAGTTGCACAATCTGTTCACAGGCTCTGCGGAATCGACGCTCGCTCTCAAGCAGAGTGAACCGTTGGTCAAGTCTGGGGTTTCGTGCTGCGGTCTTCATACTTTTCTCAATTAGTCTTTATTGCATGGAGTGTGAATTGAATGATACCAATACAGTGTCCGTCGACCTTATATACATGCACTCGGGTGTCATCGCATGCGATGAGAAACTCGTGTGTACTCGGATATACACATTATGACGCGTGTCACATCATTTCGTATATTGAGAGAAAGGCGACCGTTCCTTGTATAAACAACCGGTAAGTTACCGTTATCATCACACGTCGGATTAGCCGTGGTCACGGGTCCGTGCACACAGCATTGTACATGTGTATATTTGACGAAGGTGAGTGTTCGGGGGTTGGGGTTGGGGGGATAAAACTTGGGAGAGCGTTCAAAACTGATGCAGTAGTACAGCAGTACTTAGTCCTGATCAACGGTTGTCGAGTTGACTTGTTGATTGTGACGCCCGTGGTAACACAACTGATGACGTCATAGAACAGTTAAGACAATTAACGTAGCCAAATACATTGTGTCTTACGGCGATGTTTGGTGTGTTGGTATATACTTGTTGAGACGAATTACACATGCACACGGGATGTGGGGAGAATTTACATCAGTTAGCCGTTTCAATACACGTGTGTAAAACCAATATTACGTGTATATTTACTTGCACGGCCATGCATGCGTAAACCATATAAACCAATATTACGTGTATATTTACATGCACGGCCATGCATGCGTAAACTACATAAATCTTATGGGCGCCAGACAAAGGTTTAAGTTGAGCGCCGTGCAATGCGCCATGTTATTGTGGTTCAAACAGTACATGAGTAACATGTAATTTGATCAAATGCAACGTTTTGCATGCTTATGATGGGTAGAAATTTCGGACATTGTTGTGTGAATGACAGGAAAATGAAACGCGTAACGTAACAGTCGAAGGGACATAACTCTTGTCGCCTTAAAACAGTTGTACATTGTTTCATCGGTGAGCGGATTTTGGGTATTGGAAGAATGTAGAAGGGGGGGGGGGTTGAAAGTTTGCACATAACGGTTAACATACTAAGTGTCCTTAAACGAGCGTGGGTGGATTGATTGACAGGTTTGTGACGTTTGAGTGCATAAACGGGAAGGTGAAGGTCGAAAAATCAAAAGAAAAACACAGGGACATGAGGTTTGGTTTGGTTTTATTTTTTTTTAACAGACATGGTCATTTAGGACATGTCAGGTTTTGGAGGTGGAGTAAAGCCGGAATTCCCGGTGAAAAACCACCGACCTACGGGCAGTACCTGGCGACTTCCCCACGTGGGATTCGAACTCGCAACCCAGAAGTGGAGGGATAGTGGTAAAATGTCGGAACACCTTAACCACTGGGCCAACACGGCCCTCAGGGACATGATAATTCAAACATATAAAAAAACAACAACAACAACACAGGGTTTTATGCGTTATTTCGAGCGTTTAAGGCACTTTTCGAGAAAAGTGGTTGGCTCTGAAAAGAGCCGTTGTCAGGATTTAAGACTGTGTCTCAGCTACTGTTCGTCTTGGTCTTCTGATCCCGAATCAACGTCTACAATTTCGCCATACAACTCCTTTCTTAGTCCGGATATGTCTTCAGCCTTGTGGTGGGCATAGTCGTAGTACATGTTCCGGAGACCTTCGATAACCGACAGTCTAAGTCTGTAGTTGTAGCGGAAGGTTCGTAGTCCGTCTCTCTTGGCGCCGAGGTAACGGGCCTGTACCTCATCAAGCTTGTAATTCAGTTGCACAATCTGTTCACAGGCTCTGCGGAATCGACGCTCGCTCTCAAGCAGAGTGAACCGTTGGTCAAGTCTGGGGTTTCGTGCTGCGGTCTTCATACTTTTCTCAATTAGTCTTTATTGCATGGAGTGTGAATTGAATGATACCAATACAGTGTCCGTCGACCTTATATACATGCACTCGGGTGTCATCGCATGCGATGAGAAACTCGTGTGTACTCGGATATACACATTATGACGCGTGTCACATCATTTCGTATATTGAGAGAAAGGCGACCGTTCCTTGTATAAACAACCGGTAAGTTACCGTTATCATCACACGTCGGATTAGCCGTGGTCACGGGTCCGTGCACACAGCATTGTACATGTGTATATTTGACGAAGGTGAGTGTTCGGGGGTTGGGGTTGGGGGGATAAAACTTGGGAGAGCGTTCAAAACTGATGCAGTAGTACAGCAGTACTTAGTCCTGATCAACGGTTGTCGAGTTGACTTGTTGATTGTGACGCCCGTGGTAACACAACTGATGACGTCATAGAACAGTTAAGACAATTAACGTAGCCAAATACATTGTGTCTTACGGCGATGTTTGGTGTGTTGGTATATACTTGTTGAGACGAATTACACATGCACACGGGATGTGGGGAGAATTTACATCAGTTAGCCGTTTCAATACACGTGTGTAAAACCAATATTACGTGTATATTTACTTGCACGGCCATGCATGCGTAAACCATATAAACCAATATTACGTGTATATTTACATGCACGGCCATGCATGCGTAAACTACATAAATCTTATGGGCGCCAGACAAAGGTTTAAGTTGAGCGCCGTGCAATGCGCCATGTTATTGTGGTTCAAACAGTACATGAGTAACATGTAATTTGATCAAATGCAACGTTTTGCATGCTTATGATGGGTAGAAATTTCGGACATTGTTGTGTGAATGACAGGAAAATGAAACGCGTAACGTAACAGTCGAAGGGACATAACTCTTGTCGCCTTAAAACAGTTGTACATTGTTTCATCGGTGAGCGGATTTTGGGTATTGGAAGAATGTAGAAGGGGGGGGGGGGGGTTGAAAGTTTGCACATAACGGTTAACATACTAAGTGTCCTTAAACGAGCGTGGGTGGATTGATTGACAGGTTTGTGACGTTTGAGTGCATAAACGGGAAGGTGAAGGTCGAAAAATCAAAAGAAAAACACAGGGACATGAGGTTTGGTTTGGTTTTATTTTTTTTTAACAGACATGGTCATTTAGGACATGTCAGGTTTTGGAGGTGGAGTAAAGCCGGAATTCCCGGTGAAAAACCACCGACCTACGGGCAGTACCTGGCGACTTCCCCACGTGGGATTCGAACTCGCAACCCAGAAGTGGAGGGATAGTGGTAAAATGTCGGAACACCTTAACCACTGGGCCAACACGGCCCTCAGGGACATGATAATTCAAACATATAAAAAAACAACAACAACAACACAGGGTTTTATGCGTTATTTCGAGCGTTTAAGGCACTTTTCGAGAAAAGTGGTTGGCTCTGAAAAGAGCCGTTGTCAGGATTTAAGACTGTGTCTCAGCTACTGTTCGTCTTGGTCTTCTGATCCCGAATCAACGTCTACAATTTCGCCATACAACTCCTTTCTTAGTCCGGATATGTCTTCAGCCTTGTGGTGGGCATAGTCGTAGTACATGTTCCGGAGACCTTCGATAACCGACAGTCTAAGTCTGTAGTTGTAGCGGAAGGTTCGTAGTCCGTCTCTCTTGGCGCCGAGGTAACGGGCCTGTACCTCATCAAGCTTGTAATTCAGTTGCACAATCTGTTCACAGGCTCTGCGGAATCGACGCTCGCTCTCAAGCAGAGTGAACCGTTGGTCAAGTCTGGGGTTTCGTGCTGCGGTCTTCATACTTTTCTCAATTAGTCTTTATTGCATGGAGTGTGAATTGAATGATACCAATACAGTGTCCGTCGACCTTATATACATGCACTCGGGTGTCATCGCATGCGATGAGAAACTCGTGTGTACTCGGATATACACATTATGACGCGTGTCACATCATTTCGTATATTGAGAGAAAGGCGACCGTTCCTTGTATAAACAACCGGTAAGTTACCGTTATCATCACACGTCGGATTAGCCGTGGTCACGGGTCCGTGCACACAGCATTGTACATGTGTATATTTGACGAAGGTGAGTGTTCGGGGGTTGGGGTTGGGGGGATAAAACTTGGGAGAGCGTTCAAAACTGATGCAGTAGTACAGCAGTACTTAGTCCTGATCAACGGTTGTCGAGTTGACTTGTTGATTGTGACGCCCGTGGTAACACAACTGATGACGTCATAGAACAGTTAAGACAATTAACGTAGCCAAATACATTGTGTCTTACGGCGATGTTTGGTGTGTTGGTATATACTTGTTGAGACGAATTACACATGCACACGGGATGTGGGGAGAATTTACATCAGTTAGCCGTTTCAATACACGTGTGTAAAACCAATATTACGTGTATATTTACTTGCACGGCCATGCATGCGTAAACCATATAAACCAATATTACGTGTATATTTACATGCACGGCCATGCATGCGTAAACTACATAAATCTTATGGGCGCCAGACAAAGGTTTAAGTTGAGCGCCGTGCAATGCGCCATGTTATTGTGGTTCAAACAGTACATGAGTAACATGTAATTTGATCAAATGCAACGTTTTGCATGCTTATGATGGGTAGAAATTTCGGACATTGTTGTGTGAATGACAGGAAAATGAAACGCGTAACGTAACAGTCGAAGGGACATAACTCTTGTCGCCTTAAAACAGTTGTACATTGTTTCATCGGTGAGCGGATTTTGGGTATTGGAAGAATGTAGAAGGGGGGGGGGGTTGAAAGTTTGCACATAACGGTTAACATACTAAGTGTCCTTAAACGAGCGTGGGTGGATTGATTGACAGGTTTGTGACGTTTGAGTGCATAAACGGGAAGGTGAAGGTCGAAAAATCAAAAGAAAAACACAGGGACATGAGGTTTGGTTTGGTTTTATTTTTTTTTAACAGACATGGTCATTTAGGACATGTCAGGTTTTGGAGGTGGAGTAAAGCCGGAATTCCCGGTGAAAAACCACCGACCTACGGGCAGTACCTGGCGACTTCCCCACGTGGGATTCGAACTCGCAACCCAGAAGTGGAGGGATAGTGGTAAAATGTCGGAACACCTTAACCACTGGGCCAACACGGCCCTCAGGGACATGATAATTCAAACATATAAAAAAACAACAACAACAACACAGGGTTTTATGCGTTATTTCGAGCGTTTAAGGCACTTTTCGAGAAAAGTGGTTGGCTCTGAAAAGAGCCGTTGTCAGGATTTAAGACTGTGTCTCAGCTACTGTTCGTCTTGGTCTTCTGATCCCGAATCAACGTCTACAATTTCGCCATACAACTCCTTTCTTAGTCCGGATATGTCTTCAGCCTTGTGGTGGGCATAGTCGTAGTACATGTTCCGGAGACCTTCGATAACCGACAGTCTAAGTCTGTAGTTGTAGCGGAAGGTTCGTAGTCCGTCTCTCTTGGCGCCGAGGTAACGGGCCTGTACCTCATCAAGCTTGTAATTCAGTTGCACAATCTGTTCACAGGCTCTGCGGAATCGACGCTCGCTCTCAAGCAGAGTGAACCGTTGGTCAAGTCTGGGGTTTCGTGCTGCGGTCTTCATACTTTTCTCAATTAGTCTTTATTGCATGGAGTGTGAATTGAATGATACCAATACAGTGTCCGTCGACCTTATATACATGCACTCGGGTGTCATCGCATGCGATGAGAAACTCGTGTGTACTCGGATATACACATTATGACGCGTGTCACATCATTTCGTATATTGAGAGAAAGGCGACCGTTCCTTGTATAAACAACCGGTAAGTTACCGTTATCATCACACGTCGGATTAGCCGTGGTCACGGGTCCGTGCACACAGCATTGTACATGTGTATATTTGACGAAGGTGAGTGTTCGGGGGTTGGGGTTGGGGGGATAAAACTTGGGAGAGCGTTCAAAACTGATGCAGTAGTACAGCAGTACTTAGTCCTGATCAACGGTTGTCGAGTTGACTTGTTGATTGTGACGCCCGTGGTAACACAACTGATGACGTCATAGAACAGTTAAGACAATTAACGTAGCCAAATACATTGTGTCTTACGGCGATGTTTGGTGTGTTGGTATATACTTGTTGAGACGAATTACACATGCACACGGGATGTGGGGAGAATTTACATCAGTTAGCCGTTTCAATACACGTGTGTAAAACCAATATTACGTGTATATTTACTTGCACGGCCATGCATGCGTAAACCATATAAACCAATATTACGTGTATATTTACATGCACGGCCATGCATGCGTAAACTACATAAATCTTATGGGCGCCAGACAAAGGTTTAAGTTGAGCGCCGTGCAATGCGCCATGTTATTGTGGTTCAAACAGTACATGAGTAACATGTAATTTGATCAAATGCAACGTTTTGCATGCTTATGATGGGTAGAAATTTCGGACATTGTTGTGTGAATGACAGGAAAATGAAACGCGTAACGTAACAGTCGAAGGGACATAACTCTTGTCGCCTTAAAACAGTTGTACATTGTTTCATCGGTGAGCGGATTTTGGGTATTGGAAGAATGTAGAAGGGGGGGGGGGTTGAAAGTTTGCACATAACGGTTAACATACTAAGTGTCCTTAAACGAGCGTGGGTGGATTGATTGACAGGTTTGTGACGTTTGAGTGCATAAACGGGAAGGTGAAGGTCGAAAAATCAAAAGAAAAACACAGGGACATGAGGTTTGGTTTGGTTTTATTTTTTTTTAACAGACATGGTCATTTAGGACATGTCAGGTTTTGGAGGTGGAGTAAAGCCGGAATTCCCGGTGAAAAACCACCGACCTACGGGCAGTACCTGGCGACTTCCCCACGTGGGATTCGAACTCGCAACCCAGAAGTGGAGGGATAGTGGTAAAATGTCGGAACACCTTAACCACTGGGCCAACACGGCCCTCAGGGACATGATAATTCAAACATATAAAAAAACAACAACAACAACACAGGGTTTTATGCGTTATTTCGAGCGTTTAAGGCACTTTTCGAGAAAAGTGGTTGGCTCTGAAAAGAGCCGTTGTCAGGATTTAAGACTGTGTCTCAGCTACTGTTCGTCTTGGTCTTCTGATCCCGAATCAACGTCTACAATTTCGCCATACAACTCCTTTCTTAGTCCGGATATGTCTTCAGCCTTGTGGTGGGCATAGTCGTAGTACATGTTCCGGAGACCTTCGATAACCGACAGTCTAAGTCTGTAGTTGTAGCGGAAGGTTCGTAGTCCGTCTCTCTTGGCGCCGAGGTAACGGGCCTGTACCTCATCAAGCTTGTAATTCAGTTGCACAATCTGTTCACAGGCTCTGCGGAATCGACGCTCGCTCTCAAGCAGAGTGAACCGTTGGTCAAGTCTGGGGTTTCGTGCTGCGGTCTTCATACTTTTCTCAATTAGTCTTTATTGCATGGAGTGTGAATTGAATGATACCAATACAGTGTCCGTCGACCTTATATACATGCACTCGGGTGTCATCGCATGCGATGAGAAACTCGTGTGTACTCGGATATACACATTATGACGCGTGTCACATCATTTCGTATATTGAGAGAAAGGCGACCGTTCCTTGTATAAACAACCGGTAAGTTACCGTTATCATCACACGTCGGATTAGCCGTGGTCACGGGTCCGTGCACACAGCATTGTACATGTGTATATTTGACGAAGGTGAGTGTTCGGGGGTTGGGGTTGGGGGGATAAAACTTGGGAGAGCGTTCAAAACTGATGCAGTAGTACAGCAGTACTTAGTCCTGATCAACGGTTGTCGAGTTGACTTGTTGATTGTGACGCCCGTGGTAACACAACTGATGACGTCATAGAACAGTTAAGACAATTAACGTAGCCAAATACATTGTGTCATACGGCGATGTTTGGTGTGTTGGTATATACTTGTTGAGACGAATTACACATGCACACGGGATGTGGGGAGAATTTACATCAGTTAGCCGTTTCAATACACGTGTGTAAAACCAATATTACGTGTATATTTACTTGCACGGCCATGCATGCGTAAACCATATAAACCAATATTACGTGTATATTTACATGCACGGCCATGCATGCGTAAACTACATAAATCTTATGGGCGCCAGACAAAGGTTTAAGTTGAGCGCCGTGCAATGCGCCATGTTATTGTGGTTCAAACAGTACATGAGTAACATGTAATTTGATCAAATGCAACGTTTTGCATGCTTATGATGGGTAGAAATTTCGGACATTGTTGTGTGAATGACAGGAAAATGAAACGCGTAACGTAACAGTCGAAGGGACATAACTCTTGTCGCCTTAAAACAGTTGTACATTGTTTCATCGGTGAGCGGATTTTGGGTATTGGAAGAATGTAGAAGGGGGGGGGTTGAAAGTTTGCACATAACGGTTAACATACTAAGTGTCCTTAAACGAGCGTGGGTGGATTGATTGACAGGTTTGTGACGTTTGAGTGCATAAACGGGAAGGTGAAGGTCGAAAAATCAAAAGAAAAACACAGGGACATGAGGTTTGGTTTGGTTTTATTTTTTTTTAACAGACATGGTCATTTAGGACATGTCAGGTTTTGGAGGTGGAGTAAAGCCGGAATTCCCGGTGAAAAACCACCGACCTACGGGCAGTACCTGGCGACTTCCCCACGTGGGATTCGAACTCGCAACCCAGAAGTGGAGGGATAGTGGTAAAATGTCGGAACACCTTAACCACTGGGCCAACACGGCCCTCAGGGACATGATAATTCAAACATATAAAAAAAAAACAACAACAACACAGGGTTTTATGCGTTATTTCGAGCGTTTAAGGCACTTTTCGAGAAAAGTGGTTGGCTCTGAAAAGAGCCGTTGTCAGGATTTAAGACTGTGTCTCAGCTACTGTTCGTCTTGGTCTTCTGATCCCGAATCAACGTCTACAATTTCGCCATACAACTCCTTTCTTAGTCCGGATATGTCTTCAGCCTTGTGGTGGGCATAGTCGTAGTACATGTTCCGGAGACCTTCGATAACCGACAGTCTAAGTCTGTAGTTGTAGCGGAAGGTTCGTAGTCCGTCTCTCTTGGCGCCGAGGTAACGGGCCTGTACCTCATCAAGCTTGTAATTCAGTTGCACAATCTGTTCACAGGCTCTGCGGAATCGACGCTCGCTCTCAAGCAGAGTGAACCGTTGGTCAAGTCTGGGGTTTCGTGCTGCGGTCTTCATACTTTTCTCAATTAGTCTTTATTGCATGGAGTGTGAATTGAATGATACCAATACAGTGTCCGTCGACCTTATATACATGCACTCGGGTGTCATCGCATGCGATGAGAAACTCGTGTGTACTCGGATATACACATTATGACGCGTGTCACATCATTTCGTATATTGAGAGAAAGGCGACCGTTCCTTGTATAAACAACCGGTAAGTTACCGTTATCATCACACGTCGGATTAGCCGTGGTCACGGGTCCGTGCACACAGCATTGTACATGTGTATATTTGACGAAGGTGAGTGTTCGGGGGTTGGGGTTGGGGGGATAAAACTTGGGAGAGCGTTCAAAACTGATGCAGTAGTACAGCAGTACTTAGTCCTGATCAACGGTTGTCGAGTTGACTTGTTGATTGTGACGCCCGTGGTAACACAACTGATGACGTCATAGAACAGTTAAGACAATTAACGTAGCCAAATACATTGTGTCTTACGGCGATGTTTGGTGTGTTGGTATATACTTGTTGAGACGAATTACACATGCACACGGGATGTGGGGAGAATTTACATCAGTTAGCCGTTTCAATACACGTGTGTAAAACCAATATTACGTGTATATTTACTTGCACGGCCATGCATGCGTAAACCATATAAACCAATATTACGTGTATATTTACATGCACGGCCATGCATGCGTAAACTACATAAATCTTATGGGCGCCAGACAAAGGTTTAAGTTGAGCGCCGTGCAATGCGCCATGTTATTGTGGTTCAAACAGTACATGAGTAACATGTAATTTGATCAAATGCAACGTTTTGCATGCTTATGATGGGTAGAAATTTCGGACATTGTTGTGTGAATGACAGGAAAATGAAACGCGTAACGTAACAGTCGAAGGGACATAACTCTTGTCGCCTTAAAACAGTTGTACATTGTTTCATCGGTGAGCGGATTTTGGGTATTGGAAGAATGTAGAAGGGGGGGGGGGTTGAAAGTTTGCACATAACGGTTAACATACTAAGTGTCCTTAAACGAGCGTGGGTGGATTGATTGACAGGTTTGTGACGTTTGAGTGCATAAACGGGAAGGTGAAGGTCGAAAAATCAAAAGAAAAACACAGGGACATGAGGTTTGGTTTGGTTTTATTTTTTTTTAACAGACATGGTCATTTAGGACATGTCAGGTTTTGGAGGTGGAGTAAAGCCGGAATTCCCGGTGAAAAACCACCGACCTACGGGCAGTACCTGGCGACTTCCCCACGTGGGATTCGAACTCGCAACCCAGAAGTGGAGGGATAGTGGTAAAATGTCGGAACACCTTAACCACTGGGCCAACACGGCCCTCAGGGACATGATAATTCAAACATATAAAAAAACAACAACAACAACACAGGGTTTTATGCGTTATTTCGAGCGTTTAAGGCACTTTTCGAGAAAAGTGGTTGGCTCTGAAAAGAGCCGTTGTCAGGATTTAAGACTGTGTCTCAGCTACTGTTCGTCTTGGTCTTCTGATCCCGAATCAACGTCTACAATTTCGCCATACAACTCCTTTCTTAGTCCGGATATGTCTTCAGCCTTGTGGTGGGCATAGTCGTAGTACATGTTCCGGAGACCTTCGATAACCGACAGTCTAAGTCTGTAGTTGTAGCGGAAGGTTCGTAGTCCGTCTCTCTTGGCGCCGAGGTAACGGGCCTGTACCTCATCAAGCTTGTAATTCAGTTGCACAATCTGTTCACAGGCTCTGCGGAATCGACGCTCGCTCTCAAGCAGAGTGAACCGTTGGTCAAGTCTGGGGTTTCGTGCTGCGGTCTTCATACTTTTCTCAATTAGTCTTTATTGCATGGAGTGTGAATTGAATGATACCAATACAGTGTCCGTCGACCTTATATACATGCACTCGGGTGTCATCGCATGCGATGAGAAACTCGTGTGTACTCGGATATACACATTATGACGCGTGTCACATCATTTCGTATATTGAGAGAAAGGCGACCGTTCCTTGTATAAACAACCGGTAAGTTACCGTTATCATCACACGTCGGATTAGCCGTGGTCACGGGTCCGTGCACACAGCATTGTACATGTGTATATTTGACGAAGGTGAGTGTTCGGGGGTTGGGGTTGGGGGGATAAAACTTGGGAGAGCGTTCAAAACTGATGCAGTAGTACAGCAGTACTTAGTCCTGATCAACGGTTGTCGAGTTGACTTGTTGATTGTGACGCCCGTGGTAACACAACTGATGACGTCATAGAACAGTTAAGACAATTAACGTAGCCAAATACATTGTGTCATACGGCGATGTTTGGTGTGTTGGTATATACTTGTTGAGACGAATTACACATGCACACGGGATGTGGGGAGAATTTACATCAGTTAGCCGTTTCAATACACGTGTGTAAAACCAATATTACGTGTATATTTACTTGCACGGCCATGCATGCGTAAACCATATAAACCAATATTACGTGTATATTTACATGCACGGCCATGCATGCGTAAACTACATAAATCTTATGGGCGCCAGACAAAGGTTTAAGTTGAGCGCCGTGCAATGCGCCATGTTATTGTGGTTCAAACAGTACATGAGTAACATGTAATTTGATCAAATGCAACGTTTTGCATGCTTATGATGGGTAGAAATTTCGGACATTGTTGTGTGAATGACAGGAAAATGAAACGCGTAACGTAACAGTCGAAGGGACATAACTCTTGTCGCCTTAAAACAGTTGTACATTGTTTCATCGGTGAGCGGATTTTGGGTATTGGAAGAATGTAGAAGGGGGGGGGGGGTTGAAAGTTTGCACATAACGGTTAACATACTAAGTGTCCTTAAACGAGCGTGGGTGGATTGATTGACAGGTTTGTGACGTTTGAGTGCATAAACGGGAAGGTGAAGGTCGAAAAATCAAAAGAAAAACACAGGGACATGAGGTTTGGTTTGGTTTTATTTTTTTTTAACAGACATGGTCATTTAGGACATGTCAGGTTTTGGAGGTGGAGTAAAGCCGGAATTCCCGGTGAAAAACCACCGACCTACGGGTAGTACCTGGCGACTTCCCCACGTGGGATTCGAACTCGCAACCCAGAAGTGGAGGGATAGTGGTAAAATGTCGGAACACCTTAACCACTGGGCCAACACGGCCCTCAGGGACATGATAATTCAAACATATAAAAAAAAAACAACAACAACACAGGGTTTTATGCGTTATTTCGAGCGTTTAAGGCACTTTTCGAGAAAAGTGGTTGGCTCTGAAAAGAGCCGTTGTCAGGATTTAAGACTGTGTCTCAGCTACTGTTCGTCTTGGTCTTCTGATCCCGAATCAACGTCTACAATTTCGCCATACAACTCCTTTCTTAGTCCGGATATGTCTTCAGCCTTGTGGTGGGCATAGTCGTAGTACATGTTCCGGAGACCTTCGATAACCGACAGTCTAAGTCTGTAGTTGTAGCGGAAGGTTCGTAGTCCGTCTCTCTTGGCGCCGAGGTAACGGGCCTGTACCTCATCAAGCTTGTAATTCAGTTGCACAATCTGTTCACAGGCTCTGCGGAATCGACGCTCGCTCTCAAGCAGAGTGAACCGTTGGTCAAGTCTGGGGTTTCGTGCTGCGGTCTTCATACTTTTCTCAATTAGTCTTTATTGCATGGAGTGTGAATTGAATGATACCAATACAGTGTCCGTCGACCTTATATACATGCACTCGGGTGTCATCGCATGCGATGAGAAACTCGTGTGTACTCGGATATACACATTATGACGCGTGTCACATCATTTCGTATATTGAGAGAAAGGCGACCGTTCCTTGTATAAACAACCGGTAAGTTACCGTTATCATCACACGTCGGATTAGCCGTGGTCACGGGTCCGTGCACACATCATTGTACATGTGTATATTTGACGAAGGTGAGTGTTCGGGGGTTGGGGTTGGGGGGATAAAACTTGGGAGAGCGTTCAAAACTGATGCAGTAGTACAGCAGTACTTAGTCCTGATCAACGGTTGTCGAGTTGACTTGTTGATTGTGACGCCCGTGGTAACACAACTGATGACGTCATAGAACAGTTAAGACAATTAACGTAGCCAAATACATTGTGTCTTACGGCGATGTTTGGTGTGTTGGTATATACTTGTTGAGACGAATTACACATGCACACGGGATGTGGGGAGAATTTACATCAGTTAGCCGTTTCAATACACGTGTGTAAAACCAATATTACGTGTATATTTACTTGCACGGCCATGCATGCGTAAACCATATAAACCAATATTACGTGTATATTTACATGCACGGCCATGCATGCGTAAACTACATAAATCTTATGGGCGCCAGACAAAGGTTTAAGTTGAGCGCCGTGCAATGCGCCATGTTATTGTGGTTCAAACAGTACATGAGTAACATGTAATTTGATCAAATGCAACGTTTTGCATGCTTATGATGGGTAGAAATTTCGGACATTGTTGTGTGAATGACAGGAAAATGAAACGCGTAACGTAACAGTCGAAGGGACATAACTCTTGTCGCCTTAAAACAGTTGTACATTGTTTCATCGGTGAGCGGATTTTGGGTATTGGAAGAATGTAGAAGGGGGGGGGGGGTTGAAAGTTTGCACATAACGGTTAACATACTAAGTGTCCTTAAACGAGCGTGGGTGGATTGATTGACAGGTTTGTGACGTTTGAGTGCATAAACGGGAAGGTGAAGGTCGAAAAATCAAAAGAAAAACACAGGGACATGAGGTTTGGTTTGGTTTTATTTTTTTTTAACAGACATGGTCATTTAGGACATGTCAGGTTTTGGAGGTGGAGTAAAGCCGGAATTCCCGGTGAAAAACCACCGACCTACGGGTAGTACCTGGCGACTTCCCCACGTGGGATTCGAACTCGCAACCCAGAAGTGGAGGGATAGTGGTAAAATGTCGGAACACCTTAACCACTGGGCCAACACGGCCCTCAGGGACATGATAATTCAAACATATAAAAAAAAAACAACAACAACACAGGGTTTTATGCGTTATTTCGAGCGTTTAAGGCACTTTTCGAGAAAAGTGGTTGGCTCTGAAAAGAGCCGTTGTCAGGATTTAAGACTGTGTCTCAGCTACTGTTCGTCTTGGTCTTCTGATCCCGAATCAACGTCTACAATTTCGCCATACAACTCCTTTCTTAGTCCGGATATGTCTTCAGCCTTGTGGTGGGCATAGTCGTAGTACATGTTCCGGAGACCTTCGATAACCGACAGTCTAAGTCTGTAGTTGTAGCGGAAGGTTCGTAGTCCGTCTCTCTTGGCGCCGAGGTAACGGGCCTGTACCTCATCAAGCTTGTAATTCAGTTGCACAATCTGTTCACAGGCTCTGCGGAATCGACGCTCGCTCTCAAGCAGAGTGAACCGTTGGTCAAGTCTGGGGTTTCGTGCTGCGGTCTTCATACTTTTCTCAATTAGTCTTTATTGCATGGAGTGTGAATTGAATGATACCAATACAGTGTCCGTCGACCTTATATACATGCACTCGGGTGTCATCGCATGCGATGAGAAACTCGTGTGTACTCGGATATACACATTATGACGCGTGTCACATCATTTCGTATATTGAGAGAAAGGCGACCGTTCCTTGTATAAACAACCGGTAAGTTACCGTTATCATCACACGTCGGATTAGCCGTGGTCACGGGTCCGTGCACACATCATTGTACATGTGTATATTTGACGAAGGTGAGTGTTCGGGGGTTGGGGTTGGGGGGATAAAACTTGGGAGAGCGTTCAAAACTGATGCAGTAGTACAGCAGTACTTAGTCCTGATCAACGGTTGTCGAGTTGACTTGTTGATTGTGACGCCCGTGGTAACACAACTGATGACGTCATAGAACAGTTAAGACAATTAACGTAGCCAAATACATTGTGTCTTACGGCGATGTTTGGTGTGTTGGTATATACTTGTTGAGACGAATTACACATGCACACGGGATGTGGGGAGAATTTACATCAGTTAGCCGTTTCAATACACGTGTGTAAAACCAATATTACGTGTATATTTACTTGCACGGCCATGCATGCGTAAACCATATAAACCAATATTACGTGTATATTTACATGCACGGCCATGCATGCGTAAACTACATAAATCTTATGGGCGCCAGACAAAGGTTTAAGTTGAGCGCCGTGCAATGCGCCATGTTATTGTGGTTCAAACAGTACATGAGTAACATGTAATTTGATCAAATGCAACGTTTTGCATGCTTATGATGGGTAGAAATTTCGGACATTGTTGTGTGAATGACAGGAAAATGAAACGCGTAACGTAACAGTCGAAGGGACATAACTCTTGTCGCCTTAAAACAGTTGTACATTGTTTCATCGGTGAGCGGATTTTGGGTATTGAAAGAATGTAGAAGGGGGAGGGGGTGAAAGTTTGCACATAACGGTTAACATACTATGTGCCCTTAAACGAGCGTGGGTGGATTGATTGACAGGTTTGTGACGTTTGAGTGCATAAACGGGAAGGTGAAGGTCGAAAAATCAAAAGAAAAACACAGGGACATGAGGTTTGGTTTGGTTTTATTTTTTTTTAACAGACATGGTCATTTAGGACATGTCAGGTTTTGGAGGTGGAGTAAAGCCGGAATTCCCGGTGAAAAACCACCGACCTACGGGCAGTACCTGGCGACTTCCCCACGTGGGATTCGAACTCGCAACCCAGAAGTGGAGGGATAGTGGTAAAATGTCGGAACACCTTAACCACTGGGCCAACACGGCCCTCAGGGACATGATAATTCAAACATATAAAAAAACAACAACAACAACACAGGGTTTTATGCGTTATTTCGAGCGTTTAAGGCACTTTTCGAGAAAAGTGGTTGGCTCTGAAAAGAGCCGTTGTCAGGATTTAAGACTGTGTCTCAGCTACTGTTCGTCTTGGTCTTCTGATCCCGAATCAACGTCTACAATTTCGCCATACAACTCCTTTCTTAGTCCGGATATGTCTTCAGCCTTGTGGTGGGCATAGTCGTAGTACATGTTCCGGAGACCTTCGATAACCGACAGTCTAAGTCTGTAGTTGTAGCGGAAGGTTCGTAGTCCGTCTCTCTTGGCGCCGAGGTAACGGGCCTGTACCTCATCAAGCTTGTAATTCAGTTGCACAATCTGTTCACAGGCTCTGCGGAATCGACGCTCGCTCTCAAGCAGAGTGAACCGTTGGTCAAGTCTGGGGTTTCGTGCTGCGGTCTTCATACTTTTCTCAATTAGTCTTTATTGCATGGAGTGTGAATTGAATGATACCAATACAGTGTCCGTCGACCTTATATACATGCACTCGGGTGTCATCGCATGCGATGAGAAACTCGTGTGTACTCGGATATACACATTATGACGCGTGTCACATCATTTCGTATATTGAGAGAAAGGCGACCGTTCCTTGTATAAACAACCGGTAAGTTACCGTTATCATCACACGTCGGATTAGCCGTGGTCACGGGTCCGTGCACACAGCATTGTACATGTGTATATTTGACGAAGGTGAGTGTTCGGGGGTTGGGGTTGGGGGGATAAAACTTGGGAGAGCGTTCAAAACTGATGCAGTAGTACAGCAGTACTTAGTCCTGATCAACGGTTGTCGAGTTGACTTGTTGATTGTGACGCCCGTGGTAACACAACTGATGACGTCATAGAACAGTTAAGACAATTAACGTAGCCAAATACATTGTGTCTTACGGCGATGTTTGGTGTGTTGGTATATACTTGTTGAGACGAATTACACATGCACACGGGATGTGGGGAGAATTTACATCAGTTAGCCGTTTCAATACACGTGTGTAAAACCAATATTACGTGTATATTTACTTGCACGGCCATGCATGCGTAAACCATATAAACCAATATTACGTGTATATTTACATGCACGGCCATGCATGCGTAAACTACATAAATCTTATGGGCGCCAGACAAAGGTTTAAGTTGAGCGCCGTGCAATGCGCCATGTTATTGTGGTTCAAACAGTACATGAGTAACATGTAATTTGATCAAATGCAACGTTTTGCATGCTTATGATGGGTAGAAATTTCGGACATTGTTGTGTGAATGACAGGAAAATGAAACGCGTAACGTAACAGTCGAAGGGACATAACTCTTGTCGCCTTAAAACAGTTGTACATTGTTTCATCGGTGAGCGGATTTTGGGTATTGAAAGAATGTAGAAGGGGGAGGGGGTGAAAGTTTGCACATAACGGTTAACATACTATGTGCCCTTAAACGAGCGTGGGTGGATTGATTGACAGGTTTGTGACGTTTGAGTGCATAAACGGGAAGGTGAAGGTCGAAAAATCAAAAGAAAAACACAGGGACATGAGGTTTGGTTTGGTTTTATTTTTTTTTAACAGACATGGTCATTTAGGACATGTCAGGTTTTGGAGGTGGAGTAAAGCCGGAATTCCCGGTGAAAAACCACCGACCTACGGGCAGTACCTGGCGACTTCCCCACGTGGGATTCGAACTCGCAACCCAGAAGTGGAGGGATAGTGGTAAAATGTCGGAACACCTTAACCACTGGGCCAACACGGCCCTCAGGGACATGATAATTCAAACATATAAAAAAACAACAACAACAACACAGGGTTTTATGCGTTATTTCGAGCGTTTAAGGCACTTTTCGAGAAAAGTGGTTGGCTCTGAAAAGAGCCGTTGTCAGGATTTAAGACTGTGTCTCAGCTACTGTTCGTCTTGGTCTTCTGATCCCGAATCAACGTCTACAATTTCGCCATACAACTCCTTTCTTAGTCCGGATATGTCTTCAGCCTTGTGGTGGGCATAGTCGTAGTACATGTTCCGGAGACCTTCGATAACCGACAGTCTAAGTCTGTAGTTGTAGCGGAAGGTTCGTAGTCCGTCTCTCTTGGCGCCGAGGTAACGGGCCTGTACCTCATCAAGCTTGTAATTCAGTTGCACAATCTGTTCACAGGCTCTGCGGAATCGACGCTCGCTCTCAAGCAGAGTGAACCGTTGGTCAAGTCTGGGGTTTCGTGCTGCGGTCTTCATACTTTTCTCAATTAGTCTTTATTGCATGGAGTGTGAATTGAATGATACCAATACAGTGTCCGTCGACCTTATATACATGCACTCGGGTGTCATCGCATGCGATGAGAAACTCGTGTGTACTCGGATATACACATTATGACGCGTGTCACATCATTTCGTATATTGAGAGAAAGGCGACCGTTCCTTGTATAAACAACCGGTAAGTTACCGTTATCATCACACGTCGGATTAGCCGTGGTCACGGGTCCGTGCACACAGCATTGTACATGTGTATATTTGACGAAGGTGAGTGTTCGGGGGTTGGGGTTGGGGGGATAAAACTTGGGAGAGCGTTCAAAACTGATGCAGTAGTACAGCAGTACTTAGTCCTGATCAACGGTTGTCGAGTTGACTTGTTGATTGTGACGCCCGTGGTAACACAACTGATGACGTCATAGAACAGTTAAGACAATTAACGTAGCCAAATACATTGTGTCTTACGGCGATGTTTGGTGTGTTGGTATATACTTGTTGAGACGAATTACACATGCACACGGGATGTGGGGAGAATTTACATCAGTTAGCCGTTTCAATACACGTGTGTAAAACCAATATTACGTGTATATTTACTTGCACGGCCATGCATGCGTAAACCATATAAACCAATATTACGTGTATATTTACATGCACGGCCATGCATGCGTAAACTACATAAATCTTATGGGCGCCAGACAAAGGTTTAAGTTGAGCGCCGTGCAATGCGCCATGTTATTGTGGTTCAAACAGTACATGAGTAACATGTAATTTGATCAAATGCAACGTTTTGCATGCTTATGATGGGTAGAAATTTCGGACATTGTTGTGTGAATGACAGGAAAATGAAACGCGTAACGTAACAGTCGAAGGGACATAACTCTTGTCGCCTTAAAACAGTTGTACATTGTTTCATCGGTGAGCGGATTTTGGGTATTGAAAGAATGTAGAAGGGGGAGGGGGTGAAAGTTTGCACATAACGGTTAACATACTATGTGCCCTTAAACGAGCGTGGGTGGATTGATTGACAGGTTTGTGACGTTTGAGTGCATAAACGGGAAGGTGAAGGTCGAAAAATCAAAAGAAAAACACAGGGACATGAGGTTTGGTTTGGTTTTATTTTTTTTTAACAGACATGGTCATTTAGGACATGTCAGGTTTTGGAGGTGGAGTAAAGCCGGAATTCCCGGTGAAAAACCACCGACCTACGGGCAGTACCTGGCGACTTCCCCACGTGGGATTCGAACTCGCAACCCAGAAGTGGAGGGATAGTGGTAAAATGTCGGAACACCTTAACCACTGGGCCAACACGGCCCTCAGGGACATGATAATTCAAACATATAAAAAAACAACAACAACAACACAGGGTTTTATGCGTTATTTCGAGCGTTTAAGGCACTTTTCGAGAAAAGTGGTTGGCTCTGAAAAGAGCCGTTGTCAGGATTTAAGACTGTGTCTCAGCTACTGTTCGTCTTGGTCTTCTGATCCCGAATCAACGTCTACAATTTCGCCATACAACTCCTTTCTTAGTCCGGATATGTCTTCAGCCTTGTGGTGGGCATAGTCGTAGTACATGTTCCGGAGACCTTCGATAACCGACAGTCTAAGTCTGTAGTTGTAGCGGAAGGTTCGTAGTCCGTCTCTCTTGGCGCCGAGGTAACGGGCCTGTACCTCATCAAGCTTGTAATTCAGTTGCACAATCTGTTCACAGGCTCTGCGGAATCGACGCTCGCTCTCAAGCAGAGTGAACCGTTGGTCAAGTCTGGGGTTTCGTGCTGCGGTCTTCATACTTTTCTCAATTAGTCTTTATTGCATGGAGTGTGAATTGAATGATACCAATACAGTGTCCGTCGACCTTATATACATGCACTCGGGTGTCATCGCATGCGATGAGAAACTCGTGTGTACTCGGATATACACATTATGACGCGTGTCACATCATTTCGTATATTGAGAGAAAGGCGACCGTTCCTTGTATAAACAACCGGTAAGTTACCGTTATCATCACACGTCGGATTAGCCGTGGTCACGGGTCCGTGCACACAGCATTGTACATGTGTATATTTGACGAAGGTGAGTGTTCGGGGGTTGGGGTTGGGGGGATAAAACTTGGGAGAGCGTTCAAAACTGATGCAGTAGTACAGCAGTACTTAGTCCTGATCAACGGTTGTCGAGTTGACTTGTTGATTGTGACGCCCGTGGTAACACAACTGATGACGTCATAGAACAGTTAAGACAATTAACGTAGCCAAATACATTGTGTCTTACGGCGATGTTTTGTGTGTTGGTATATACTTGTTGAGACGAATTACACATGCACACGGGATGTGGAGAGAATTTACATCAGTTAGCCGTTTCAATACACGTGTGTAAAACCAATATTACGTGTATATTTACTTGCACGGCCATGCATGCGTAAACCAAATAAACCAATATTACGTGTATATTTACATGCACGGCCATGCATGCGTAAACTACATAAATCTTATGGGCGCCAGATAAAGGTTTAAGTTGAACGCCGTGCAATGCACCATGTTATTGTGGTTCAAACAGTGCATGAGTAACATGTAATTTGATCAAATGCAACGTTTTGCATGCTTATGATGAGTAGAAATTTCGGACATTGTTGTGTGAATGACGGGAAATTAAACGCGTAACGTAACAGTCGAAGGGACTTAACTCTTGTCGCCTTAAAACAGTTGTACATTGTTTCATCGGTGAGCGGATTTTGGGTATTGAAAGAATGTAGAAGGGGGGTGAAAGTTTGCACATAACGGTTAACATACTATGTGCCCTTAAACGAGCGTGGGTGGATTGATTGACAGGTTTGTGATGTTTGAGTTCATAAACGGGAAGGTGAAGGTCGAAAAATCAAAAGAAAAACACAGGGACATGAGGTTTGGTTTAGTTTTTTTTTTAACAGACATGGTCATTTAGGACATGTCAGGTTTTGGAGGTGGAGTAAAGCCGGAATTCCCGGTGAAAAACCACCGACCTACGGGCAGTACCTGGCGACTTCCCCACGTGGGATTCGAACTCGCAACCCAGAAGTGGAGGGATAGTGGTAAAATGTCGGAACACCTTAACCACTGGGCCAACACGGCCCTCAGGGACATGATAATTCAAACATATAAAAAAACAACAACAACACAGGGTTTTATGCGTTATTTCGAGCGTTTTGGGCACTTTTCGAGAAAAGTGGTTGGCTCTGAAAAGAGCCGTTGTCAGGATTTAAGACTGTGTCTCAGCTACTGTTCGTCTTGGTCTTCTGATCCCGAATCAACGTCTACAATTTCGCCATACAACTCCTTTCTTAGTCCGGATATGTCTTCAGCCTTGTGGTGGGCATAGTCGTAGTACATGTTCCGGAGACCTTCGATAACCGACAGTCGAAGTCTGTAGTTGTAGCGGAAGGTTCGTAGTCCGTCTCTCTTGGCGCCGAGGTAACGGGCTTGTACCTCATCAAGCTTGTAATTCAGTTGCACAATCTGTTCACAGGCTCTGCGGAATCGACGCTCGCTCTCAAGCAGAGTGAACCGTTGGTCAAGTCTGGGGTTTCGTGCTGCGGTCTTCATACTTTTCTCAATCAGTCTTTATTGCATGGAGTGTGAATTGAATGATACCAATACAGTGTCCGTCGACCTTATATACATGCACTCGGGTGTCATCGTATGCGATGAGAAACTCGTGTGTACTCGGATATACACATTATGACGCGTGTCACATCATTTCGTATATTGAGAGAAAGGCGACCGTTCCTTGTATAAACAACCGGTAAGTTACCGTTATCATCACACGTCGGATTAGCCCTGGTCACGGGTCCGTGCACGCAGCATTGTACATGTGTATATTTGACGAGGGTGACTGTTCGGGGGTTGGGGTTGGGGGGATAAAACTTGGGAGAGCGTTCAAAACTGATGCAGTAGTACAGCAGTACTTAGTCCTGATCAACGGTTGTCGAGTTGACTTGTTGATTGTGACGCCCGTGGTAACACAACTGATGACGTCATAGAACAGTTAAGACAATTAACGTAGCCAAATACATTGTGTCTTACGGCGATGTTTTGTGTGTTGGTATATACTTGTTGAGACGAATTACACATGCACACGGGATGTGGAGAGAATTTACATCAGTTAGCCGTTTCAATACACGTGTGTAAAACCAATATTACGTGTATATTTACTTGCACGGCCATGCATGCGTAAACCATATAAACCAATATTACGTGTATATTTACATGCACGGCCATGCATGCGTAAACTACATAAATCTTATGGGCGCCAGATAAAGGTTTAAGTTGAGCGCCGTGCAATGCGCCATGTTATTGTGGTTCAAACAGTACATGAGTAACATGTAATTTGATCAAATGCAACGTTTTGCAAGCTTATGATGGGTAGAAATTTCGGACATTGTTGTGTGAATGACGGGAAATTAAACGCGTAACGTAACAGTCGAAGGGACTTAACTCTTGTCGCCTTAAAACAGTTGTACATTGTTTCATCGGTGAGCGGATTTTGGGTATTGAAAGAATGTAGAAGGGGGGGGGTGAAAGTTTGCACATAACGGTTAACATACTATGTGCCCTTAAACGAGCGTAGGTGGATTGATTGACAGGTTTGTGACGTTTGAGTGCATAAACGGGAAGGTGAAGGTCGAAAAATCAAAAGAAAAACACAGGGACATGAGGTTTGGTTTAGGTTTATTTTTAACAGACATGGTCATTTAGGACATGTCAGGTTTTGGAGGTGGAGTAAAGCCGGAATTCCCGGTGAAAAACCACCGACCTAAGGGCAGTACCTGGCGACTTCCCCACGTGGGATTCGAACTCGCAACCCAGAAGTGGAGGGATAGTGGTAAAATGTCGGAACACCTTAACCACTGGGCCAACACGGCCCTCAGGGACATGATAATTCAAACATATAAACAACAACAACAACACAGGGTTTTATGCGTTATTTCGAGCGTTTTGGGCACTTTTCGAGAAAAGTGGTTGGCTCTGAAAAGAGCCGTTGTCAGGATTTAAGACTGTGTCTCAGCTACTGTTCGTCTTGGTCTTCTGATCCCGAATCAACGTCTACAATTTCGCCATACAACTCCTTTCTTAGTCCGGATATGTTTTCGGCCTTGTGGTGGGCATAGTCGTAGTACATGTTCCGGAGACCTTCGATAACCGACAGTCGAAGTCTGTAGTTGTAGCGGAAGGTTCGTAGTCCGTCTCTCTTGGCGCCGAGGTAACGGGCTTGTACCTCATCAAGCTTGTAATTCAGTTGCACAATCTGTTCACAGGCTCTGCGGAATCGACGCTCGCTCTCAAGCAGAATGAACCGTTGGTCAAGTCTGGGGTTTCGTGCTGCGGTCTTCATACTTTTCTCAATCAGTCTTTATTGCATGGAGTGTGAATTGAATGATACCAATACAGTGTCCGTCGACCTTATATACATGCACTCGGGTGTCATCGTATGCGATGAGAAACTCGGGTGTACTCGGATATACACATTATGACGCGTGTCACATCATTTCGTATATTGAGAGAAAGGCGACCGTTCCTTGTATAAACAACCGGTAAGTTACCGTTATCATCACACGTCGGATTAGCCCTGGTCACGGGTCCGTGCACGCAGCATTGTACATGTGTATATTTGACGAGGGTGACTGTTCGGGGGTTGGGGTTGGGGGGATAAAACTTGGGAGAGCGTTCAAAACTGATGCAGTAGTACAGCAGTACTTAGTCCTGATCAACGGTTGTCGAGTTGACTTGTTGATTGTGACGCCCGTGGTAACACAACTGATGACGTCATAGAACAGTTAAGACAATTAACGTAGCCAAATACATTGTGTCTTACGGCGATGTTTTGTGTGTTGGTATATACTTGTTGAGACGAATTACACATGCACACGGGATGTGGAGAGAATTTACATCAGTTAGCCGTTTCAATACACGTGTGTAAAACCAATATTACGTGTATATTTACTTGCACGGCCATGCATGCGTAAACCATATAAACCAATATTACGTGTATATTTACATGCACGGCCATGCATGCGTAAACTACATAAATCTTATGGGCGCCAGATAAAGGTTTAAGTTGAGCGCCGTGCAATGCGCCATGTTATTGTGGTTCAAACAGTACATGAGTAACATGTAATTTGATCAAATGCAACGTTTTGCAAGCTTATGATGGGTAGAAATTTCGGACATTGTTGTGTGAATGACGGGAAATTAAACGCGTAACGTAACAGTCGAAGGGACTTAACTCTTGTCGCCTTAAAACAGTTGTACATTGTTTCATCGGTGAGCGGATTTTGGGTATTGAAAGAATGTAGAAGGGGGAGGGGGTGAAAGTTTGCACATAACGGTTAACATACTATGTGCCCTTAAACGAGCGTGGGTGGATTGATTGACAGGTTTGTGACGTTTGAGTGCATAAACGGGAAGGTGAAGGTCGAAAAATCAAAAGAAAAACACAGGGACATGAGGTTTGGTTTAGTTTTTTTTTTAACAGACATGGTCATTTAGGACATGTCAGGTTTTGGAGGTGGAGTAAAGCCGGAATTCCCGGTGAAAAACCACCGACCTACGGGCAGTACCTGGCGACTTCCCCACGTGGGATTCGAACTCGCAACCCAGAAGTGGAGGGATAGTGGTAAAATGTCGGAACACCTTAACCACTGGGCCAACACGGCCCTCAGGGACATGATAATTCAAACATATAAAAAACAACAACAACACAGGGTTTTATGCGTTATTTCGAGCGTTTTGGGCACTTTTCGAGAAAAGTGGTTGGCTCTGAAAAGAGCCGTTGTCAGGATTTAAGACTGTGTCTCAGCTACTGTTCGTCTTGGTCTTCTGATCCCGAATCAACGTCTACAATTTCGCCATACAACTCCTTTCTTAGTCCGGATATGTTTTCGGCCTTGTGGTGGGCATAGTCGTAGTACATGTTCCGGAGACCTTCGATAACCGACAGTCGAAGTCTGTAGTTGTAGCGGAAGGTTCGTAGTCCGTCTCTCTTGGCGCCGAGGTAACGGGCTTGTACCTCATCAAGCTTGTAATTCAGTTGCACAATCTGTTCACAGGCTCTGCGGAATCGACGCTCGCTCTCAAGCAGAATGAACCGTTGGTCAAGTCTGGGGTTTCGTGCTGCGGTCTTCATACTTTTCTCAATCAGTCTTTATTGCATGGAGTGTGAATTGAATGATACCAATACAGTGTCCGTCGACCTTATATACATGCACTCGGGTGTCATCGTATGCGATGAGAAACTCGTGTGTACTCGGATATACACATTATGACGCGTGTCACATCATTTCGTATATTGAGAGAAAGGCGACCGTTCCTTGTATAAACAACCGGTAAGTTACCGTTATCATCACACGTCGGATTAGCCCTGGTCACGGGTCCGTGCACGCAGCATTGTACATGTGTATATTTGACGAGGATGACTGTTCGGGGGTTGGGGTTGGGGGGATAAAACTTGGGAGAGCGTTCAAAACTGATGCAGTAGTACAGCAGTACTTAGTCCTGATCAACGGTTGTCGAGTTGACTTGTTGATTGTGACGCCCGTGGTAACACAACTGATGACGTCATAGAACAGTTAAGACAATTAACGTAGCCAAATACATTGTGTCTTACGGCGATGTTTTGTGTGTTGGTATATACTTGTTGAGACGAATTACACATGCACACGGGATGTGGAGAGAATTTACATCAGTTAGCCGTTTCAATACACGTGTGTAAAACCAATATTACGTGTATATTTACTTGCACGGCCATGCATGCGTAAACCATATAAACCAATATTACGTGTATATTTACATGCACGGCCATGCATGCGTAAACTACATAAATCTTATGGGCGCCAGATAAAGGTTTAAGTTGAGCGCCATGCAATGCGCCATGTTATTGTGGTTCAAACAGTACATGAGTAACATGTAATTTGATCAAATGCAACGTTTTGCATGCTTATGATGGGTAGAAATTTCGGACATTGTTGTGTGAATGACGGGAAATTAAACGCGTAACGTAACAGTCGAAGGGACTTAACTCTTGTCGCCTTAAAACAGTTGTACATTGTTTCATCGGTGAGCGGATTTTGGGTATTGAAAGAATGTAGAAGGGGGAGGGGGTGAAAGTTTGCACATAACGGTTAACATACTATGTGCCCTTAAACGAGCGTGGGTGGATTGATTGACAGGTTTGTGACGTTTGAGTGCATAAACGGGAAGGTGAAGGTCGAAAAATCAAAAGAAAAACACAGGGACATGAGGTTTGGTTTAGTTTTTTTTTTAACAGACATGGTCATTTAGGACATGTCAGGTTTTGGAGGTGGAGTAAAGCCGGAATTCCCGGTGAAAAACCACCGACCTACGGGCAGTACCTGGCGACTTCCCCACGTGGGATTCGAACTCGCAACCCAGAAGTGGAGGGATAGTGGTAAAATGTCGGAACACCTTAACCACTGGGCCAACACGGCCCTCAGGGACATGATAATTCAAACATATAAACAACAACAACAACACAGGGTTTTATGCGTTATTTCGAGCGTTTTGGGCACTTTTCGAGAAAAGTGGTTGGCTCTGAAAAGAGCCGTTGTCAGGATTTAAGACTGTGTCTCAGCTACTGTTCGTCTTGGTCTTCTGATCCCGAATCAACGTCTACAATTTCGCCATACAACTCCTTTCTTAGTCCGGATATGTTTTCGGCCTTGTGGTGGGCATAGTCTTAGTACATGTTCCGGAGACCTTCGATAACCGACAGTCGAAGTCTGTAGTTGTAGCGGAAGGTTCGTAGTCCGTCTCTCTTGGCGCCGAGGTAACGGGCTTGTACCTCATCAAGCTTGTAATTCAGTTGCACAATCTGTTCACAGGCTCTGCGGAATCGACGCTCGCTCTCAAGCAGAATGAACCGTTGGTCAAGTCTGGGGTTTCGTGCTGCGGTCTTCATACTTTTCTCAATCAGTCTTTATTGCATGGAGTGTGAATTGAATGATACCAATACAGTGTCCGTCGACCTTATATACATGCACTCGGGTGTCATCGTATGCGATGAGAAACTCGTGTGTACTCGGATATACACATTATGACGCGTGTCACATCATTTCGTATATTGAGAGAAAGGCGACCGTTCCTTGTATAAACAACCGGTAAGTTACCGTTATCATCACACGTCGGATTAGCCCTGGTCACGGGTCCGTGCACGCAGCATTGTACATGTGTATATTTGACGAGGATGACTGTTCGGGGGTTGGGGTTGGGGGGATAAAACTTGGGAGAGCGTTCAAAACTGATGCAGTAGTACAGCAGTACTTAGTCCTGATCAACGGTTGTCGAGTTGACTTGTTGATTGTGACGCCCGTGGTAACACAACTGATGACGTCATAGAACAGTTAAGACAATTAACGTAGCCAAATACATTGTGTCTTACGGCGATGTTTTGTGTGTTGGTATATACTTGTTGAGACGAATTACACATGCACACGGGATGTGGAGAGAATTTACATCAGTTAGCCGTTTCAATACACGTGTGTAAAACCAATATTACGTGTATATTTACTTGCACGGCCATGCATGCGTAAACCATATAAACCAATATTACGTGTATATTTACATGCACGGCCATGCATGCGTAAACTACATAAATCTTATGGGCGCCAGATAAAGGTTTAAGTTGAGCGCCATGCAATGCGCCATGTTATTGTGGTTCAAACAGTACATGAGTAACATGTAATTTGATCAAATGCAACGTTTTGCATGCTTATGATGGGTAGAAATTTCGGACATTGTTGTGTGAATGACGGGAAATTAAACGCGTAACGTAACAGTCGAAGGGACTTAACTCTTGTCGCCTTAAAACAGTTGTACATTGTTTCATCGGTGAGCGGATTTTGGGTATTGAAAGAATGTAGAAGGGGGAGGGGGTGAAAGTTTGCACATAACGGTTAACATACTATGTGCCCTTAAACGAGCGTGGGTGGATTGATTGACAGGTTTGTGACGTTTGAGTGCATAAACGGGAAGGTGAAGGTCGAAAAATCAAAAGAAAAACACAGGGACATGAGGTTTGGTTTAGTTTTTTTTTTAACAGACATGGTCATTTAGGACATGTCAGGTTTTGGAGGTGGAGTAAAGCCGGAATTCCCGGTGAAAAACCACCGACCTACGGGCAGTACCTGGCGACTTCCCCACGTGGGATTCGAACTCGCAACCCAGAAGTGGAGGGATAGTGGTAAAATGTCGGAACACCTTAACCACTGGGCCAACACGGCCCTCAGGGACATGATAATTCAAACATATAAACAACAACAACAACACAGGGTTTTATGCGTTATTTCGAGCGTTTTGGGCACTTTTCGAGAAAAGTGGTTGGCTCTGAAAAGAGCCGTTGTCAGGATTTAAGACTGTGTCTCAGCTACTGTTCGTCTTGGTCTTCTGATCCCGAATCAACGTCTACAATTTCGCCATACAACTCCTTTCTTAGTCCGGATATGTTTTCGGCCTTGTGGTGGGCATAGTCTTAGTACATGTTCCGGAGACCTTCGATAACCGACAGTCGAAGTCTGTAGTTGTAGCGGAAGGTTCGTAGTCCGTCTCTCTTGGCGCCGAGGTAACGGGCTTGTACCTCATCAAGCTTGTAATTCAGTTGCACAATCTGTTCACAGGCTCTGCGGAATCGACGCTCGCTCTCAAGCAGAATGAACCGTTGGTCAAGTCTGGGGTTTCGTGCTGCGGTCTTCATACTTTTCTCAATCAGTCTTTATTGCATGGAGTGTGAATTGAATGATACCAATACAGTGTCCGTCGACCTTATATACATGCACTCGGGTGTCATCGTATGCGATGAGAAACTCGTGTGTACTCGGATATACACATTATGACGCGTGTCACATCATTTCGTATATTGAGAGAAAGGCGACCGTTCCTTGTATAAACAACCGGTAAGTTACCGTTATCATCACACGTCGGATTAGCCCTGGTCACGGGTCCGTGCACGCAGCATTGTACATGTGTATATTTGACGAGGGTGACTGTTCGGGGGTTGGGGTTGGGGGGATAAAACTTGGGAGAGCGTTCAAAACTGATGCAGTAGTACAGCAGTACTTAGTCCTGATCAACGGTTGTCGAGTTGACTTGTTGATTGTGACGCCCGTGGTAACACAACTGATGACGTCATAGAACAGTTAAGACAATTAACGTAGCCAAATACATTGTGTCTTACGGCGATGTTTTGTGTGTTGGTATATACTTGTTGAGACGAATTACACATGCACACGGGATGTGGAGAGAATTTACATCAGTTAGCCGTTTCAATACACGTGTGTAAAACCAATATTACGTGTATATTTACTTGCACGGCCATGCATGCGTAAACCATATAAACCAATATTACGTGTATATTTACATGCACGGCCATGCATGCGTAAACTACATAAATCTTATGGGCGCCAGATAAAGGTTTAAGTTGAGCGCCATGCAATGCGCCATGTTATTGTGGTTCAAACAGTACATGAGTAACATGTAATTTGATCAAATGCAACGTTTTGCATGCTTATGATGGGTAGAAATTTCGGACATTGTTGTGTGAATGACGGGAAATTAAACGCGTAACGTAACAGTCGAAGGGACTTAACTCTTGTCGCCTTAAAACAGTTGTACATTGTTTCATCGGTGAGCGGATTTTGGGTATTGAAAGAATGTAGAAGGGGGAGGGGGTGAAAGTTTGCACATAACGGTTAACATACTATGTGCCCTTAAACGAGCGTGGGTGGATTGATTGACAGGTTTGTGACGTTTGAGTGCATAAACGGGAAGGTGAAGGTCGAAAAATCAAAAGAAAAACACAGGGACATGAGGTTTGGTTTAGTTTTTTTTTTAACAGACATGGTCATTTAGGACATGTCAGGTTTTGGAGGTGGAGTAAAGCCGGAATTCCCGGTGAAAAACCACCGACCTACGGGCAGTACCTGGCGACTTCCCCACGTGGGATTCGAACTCGCAACCCAGAAGTGGAGGGATAGTGGTAAAATGTCGGAACACCTTAACCACTGGGCCAACACGGCCCTCAGGGACATGATAATTCAAACATATAAACAACAACAACAACACAGGGTTTTATGCGTTATTTCGAGCGTTTTGGGCACTTTTCGAGAAAAGTGGTTGGCTCTGAAAAGAGCCGTTGTCAGGATTTAAGACTGTGTCTCAGCTACTGTTCGTCTTGGTCTTCTGATCCCGAATCAACGTCTACAATTTCGCCATACAACTCCTTTCTTAGTCCGGATATGTTTTCGGCCTTGTGGTGGGCATAGTCTTAGTACATGTTCCGGAGACCTTCGATAACCGACAGTCGAAGTCTGTAGTTGTAGCGGAAGGTTCGTAGTCCGTCTCTCTTGGCGCCGAGGTAACGGGCTTGTACCTCATCAAGCTTGTAATTCAGTTGCACAATCTGTTCACAGGCTCTGCGGAATCGACGCTCGCTCTCAAGCAGAATGAACCGTTGGTCAAGTCTGGGGTTTCGTGCTGCGGTCTTCATACTTTTCTCAATCAGTCTTTATTGCATGGAGTGTGAATTGAATGATACCAATACAGTGTCCGTCGACCTTATATACATGCACTCGGGTGTCATCGTATGCGATGAGAAACTCGGGTGTACTCGGATATACACATTATGACGCGTGTCACATCATTTCGTATATTGAGAGAAAGGCGACCGTTCCTTGTATAAACAACCGGTAAGTTACCGTTATCATCACACGTCGGATTAGCCCTGGTCACGGGTCCGTGCACGCAGCATTGTACATGTGTATATTTGACGAGGGTGACTGTTCGGGGGTTGGGGTTGGGGGGATAAAACTTGGGAGAGCGTTCAAAACTGATGCAGTAGTACAGCAGTACTTAGTCCTGATCAACGGTTGTCGAGTTGACTTGTTGATTGTGACGCCCGTGGTAACACAACTGATGACGTCATAGAACAGTTAAGACAATTAACGTAGCCAAATACATTGTGTCTTACGGCGATGTTTTGTGTGTTGGTATATACTTGTTGAGACGAATTACACATGCACACGGGATGTGGAGAGAATTTACATCAGTTAGTCGTTTCAATACACGTGTGTAAAACCAATATTACGTGTATATTTACTTGCACGGCCATGCATGCGTAAACCATATAAACCAATATTACGTGTATATTTACATGCACGGCCATGCATGCGTAAACTACATAAATCTTATGGGCGCCAGATAAAGGTTTAAGTTGAGCGCCGTGCAATGCGCCATGTTATTGTGGTTCAAACAGTACATGAGTAACATGTAATTTGATCAAATGCAACGTTTTGCAAGCTTATGATGGGTAGAAATTTCGGACATTGTTGTGTGAATGACGGGAAATTAAACGCGTAACGTAACAGTCGAAGGGACTTAACTCTTGTCGCCTTAAAACAGTTGTACATTGTTTCATCGGTGAGCGGATTTTGGGTATTGAAAGAATGTAGAAGGGGGGGGGGGGTGAAAGTTTGCACATAACGGTTAACATACTATGTGCCCTTAAACGAGCGTAGGTGGATTGATTGACAGGTTTGTGACGTTTGAGTGCATAAACGGGAAGGTGAAGGTCGAAAAATCAAAAGAAAAACACAGGGACATGAGGTTTGGTTTAGGTTTATTTTTAACAGACATGGTCATTTAGGACATGTCAGGTTTTGGAGGTGGAGTAAAGCCGGAATTCCCGGTGAAAAACCACCGACCTACGGGCAGTACCTGGCGACTTCCCCACGTGGGATTCGAACTCGCAACCCAGAAGTGGAGGGATAGTGGTAAAATGTCGGAACACCTTAACCACTGGGCCAACACGGCCCTCAGGGACATGATAATTCAAACATATAAACAACAACAACAACACAGGGTTTTATGCGTTATTTCGAGCGTTTTGGGCACTTTTCGAGAAAAGTGGTTGGCTCTGAAAAGAGCCGTTGTCAGGATTTAAGACTGTGTCTCAGCTACTGTTCGTCTTGGTCTTCTGATCCCGAATCAACGTCTACAATTTCGCCATACAACTCCTTTCTTAGTCCGGATATGTTTTCGGCCTTGTGGTGGGCATAGTCTTAGTACATGTTCCGGAGACCTTCGATAACCGACAGTCGAAGTCTGTAGTTGTAGCGGAAGGTTCGTAGTCCGTCTCTCTTGGCGCCGAGGTAACGGGCTTGTACCTCATCAAGCTTGTAATTCAGTTGCACAATCTGTTCACAGGCTCTGCGGAATCGACGCTCGCTCTCAAGCAGAATGAACCGTTGGTCAAGTCTGGGGTTTCGTGCTGCGGTCTTCATACTTTTCTCAATCAGTCTTTATTGCATGGAGTGTGAATTGAATGATACCAATACAGTGTCCGTCGACCTTATATACATGCACTCGGGTGTCATCGTATGCGATGAGAAACTCGGGTGTACTCGGATATACACATTATGACGCGTGTCACATCATTTCGTATATTGAGAGAAAGGCGACCGTTCCTTGTATAAACAACCGGTAAGTTACCGTTATCATCACACGTCGGATTAGCCCTGGTCACGGGTCCGTGCACGCAGCATTGTACATGTGTATATTTGACGAGGGTGACTGTTCGGGGGTTGGGGTTGGGGGGATAAAACTTGGGAGAGCGTTCAAAACTGATGCAGTAGTACAGCAGTACTTAGTCCTGATCAACGGTTGTCGAGTTGACTTGTTGATTGTGACGCCCGTGGTAACACAACTGATGACGTCATAGAACAGTTAAGACAATTAACGTAGCCAAATACATTGTGTCTTACGGCGATGTTTTGTGTGTTGGTATATACTTGTTGAGACGAATTACACATGCACACGGGATGTGGAGAGAATTTACATCAGTTAGCCGTTTCAATACACGTGTGTAAAACCAATATTACGTGTATATTTACTTGCACGGCCATGCATGCGTAAACCATATAAACCAATATTACGTGTATATTTACATGCACGGCCATGCATGCGTAAACTACATAAATCTTATGGGCGCCAGATAAAGGTTTAAGTTGAGCGCCATGCAATGCGCCATGTTATTGTGGTTCAAACAGTACATGAGTAACATGTAATTTGATCAAATGCAACGTTTTGCATGCTTATGATGGGTAGAAATTTCGGACATTGTTGTGTGAATGACGGGAAATTAAACGCGTAACGTAACAGTCGAAGGGACTTAACTCTTGTCGCCTTAAAACAGTTGTACATTGTTTCATCGGTGAGCGGATTTTGGGTATTGAAAGAATGTAGAAGGGGGAGGGGGTGAAAGTTTGCACATAACGGTTAACATACTATGTGCCCTTAAACGAGCGTGGGTGGATTGATTGACAGGTTTGTGACGTTTGAGTGCATAAACGGGAAGGTGAAGGTCGAAAAATCAAAAGAAAAACACAGGGACATGAGGTTTGGTTTAGTTTTTTTTTTAACAGACATGGTCATTTAGGACATGTCAGGTTTTGGAGGTGGAGTAAAGCCGGAATTCCCGGTGAAAAACCACCGACCTACGGGCAGTACCTGGCGACTTCCCCACGTGGGATTCGAACTCGCAACCCAGAAGTGGAGGGATAGTGGTAAAATGTCGGAACACCTTAACCACTGGGCCAACACGGCCCTCAGGGACATGATAATTCAAACATATAAACAACAACAACAACACAGGGTTTTATGCGTTATTTCGAGCGTTTTGGGCACTTTTCGAGAAAAGTGGTTGGCTCTGAAAAGAGCCGTTGTCAGGATTTAAGACTGTGTCTCAGCTACTGTTCGTCTTGGTCTTCTGATCCCGAATCAACGTCTACAATTTCGCCATACAACTCCTTTCTTAGTCCGGATATGTTTTCGGCCTTGTGGTGGGCATAGTCTTAGTACATGTTCCGGAGACCTTCGATAACCGACAGTCGAAGTCTGTAGTTGTAGCGGAAGGTTCGTAGTCCGTCTCTCTTGGCGCCGAGGTAACGGGCTTGTACCTCATCAAGCTTGTAATTCAGTTGCACAATCTGTTCACAGGCTCTGCGGAATCGACGCTCGCTCTCAAGCAGAATGAACCGTTGGTCAAGTCTGGGGTTTCGTGCTGCGGTCTTCATACTTTTCTCAATCAGTCTTTATTGCATGGAGTGTGAATTGAATGATACCAATACAGTGTCCGTCGACCTTATATACATGCACTCGGGTGTCATCGTATGCGATGAGAAACTCGGGTGTACTCGGATATACACATTATGACGCGTGTCACATCATTTCGTATATTGAGAGAAAGGCGACCGTTCCTTGTATAAACAACCGGTAAGTTACCGTTATCATCACACGTCGGATTAGCCCTGGTCACGGGTCCGTGCACGCAGCATTGTACATGTGTATATTTGACGAGGGTGACTGTTCGGGGGTTGGGGTTGGGGGGATAAAACTTGGGAGAGCGTTCAAAACTGATGCAGTAGTACAGCAGTACTTAGTCCTGATCAACGGTTGTCGAGTTGACTTGTTGATTGTGACGCCCGTGGTAACACAACTGATGACGTCATAGAACAGTTAAGACAATTAACGTAGCCAAATACATTGTGTCTTACGGCGATGTTTTGTGTGTTGGTATATACTTGTTGAGACGAATTACACATGCACACGGGATGTGGAGAGAATTTACATCAGTTAGTCGTTTCAATACACGTGTGTAAAACCAATATTACGTGTATATTTACTTGCACGGCCATGCATGCGTAAACCATATAAACCAATATTACGTGTATATTTACATGCACGGCCATGCATGCGTAAACTACATAAATCTTATGGGCGCCAGATAAAGGTTTAAGTTGAGCGCCGTGCAATGCGCCATGTTATTGTGGTTCAAACAGTACATGAGTAACATGTAATTTGATCAAATGCAACGTTTTGCAAGCTTATGATGGGTAGAAATTTCGGACATTGTTGTGTGAATGACGGGAAATTAAACGCGTAACGTAACAGTCGAAGGGACTTAACTCTTGTCGCCTTAAAACAGTTGTACATTGTTTCATCGGTGAGCGGATTTTGGGTATTGAAAGAATGTAGAAGGGGGGGGGGGTGAAAGTTTGCACATAACGGTTAACATACTATGTGCCCTTAAACGAGCGTAGGTGGATTGATTGACAGGTTTGTGACGTTTGAGTGCATAAACGGGAAGGTGAAGGTCGAAAAATCAAAAGAAAAACACAGGGACATGAGGTTTGGTTTAGGTTTATTTTTAACAGACATGGTCATTTAGGACATGTCAGGTTTTGGAGGTGGAGTAAAGCCGGAATTCCCGGTGAAAAACCACCGACCTACGGGCAGTACCTGGCGACTTCCCCACGTGGGATTCGAACTCGCAACCCAGAAGTGGAGGGATAGTGGTAAAATGTCGGAACACCTTAACCACTGGGCCAACACGGCCCTCAGGGACATGATAATTCAAACATATAAAAAACAACAACAACACAGGGTTTTATGCGTTATTTCGAGCGTTTTGGGCACTTTTCGAGAAAAGTGGTTGGCTCTGAAAAGAGCCGTTGTCAGGATTTAAGACTGTGTCTCAGCTACTGTTCGTCTTGGTCTTCTGATCCCGAATCAACGTCTACAATTTCGCCATACAACTCCTTTCTTAGTCCGGATATGTTTTCAGACTTGTGGTGGGCATAGTCGTAGTACATGTTCCGGAGACCTTCGATAACCGACAGTCGAAGTCTGTAGTTGTAGCGGAAGGTTCGTAGTCCGTCTCTCTTGGCGCCGAGGTAACGGGCTTGTACCTCATCAAGCTTGTAATTCAGTTGCACAATCTGTTCACAGGCTCTGCGGAATCGACGCTCGCTCTCAAGCAGAGTGAACCGTTGGTCAAGTCTGGGGTTTCGTGCTGCGGTCTTCATACTTTTCTCAATCAGTCTTTATTGCATGGAGTGTGAATTGAATGATACCAATACAGTGTCCGTCGACCTTATATACATGCACTCGGGTGTCATCGTATGCGATGAGAAACTCGTGTGTACTCGGATATACACATTATGACGCGTGTCACATCATTTCGTATATTGAGAGAAAGGCGACCGTTCCTTGTATAAACAACCGGTAAGTTACCGTTATCATCACACGTCGGATTAGCCCTGGTCACGGGTCCGTGCACGCAGCATTGTACATGTGTATATTTGACGAGGATGACTGTTCGGGGGTTGGGGTTGGGGGGATAAAACTTGGGAGAGCGTTCAAAACTGATGCAGTAGTACAGCAGTACTTAGTCCTGATCAACGGTTGTCGAGTTGACTTGTTGATTGTGACGCCCGTGGTAACACAACTGATGACGTCATAGAACAGTTAAGACAATTAACGTAGCCAAATACATTGTGTCTTACGGCGATGTTTTGTGTGTTGGTATATACTTGTTGAGACGAATTACACATGCACACGGGATGTGGAGAGAATTTACATCAGTTAGCCGTTTCAATACACGTGTGTAAAACCAATATTACGTGTATATTTACTTGCACGGCCATGCATGCGTAAACCATATAAACCAATATTACGTGTATATTTACATGCACGGCCATGCATGCGTAAACTACATAAATCTTATGGGCGCCAGATAAAGGTTTAAGTTGAGCGCCGTGCAATGCGCCATGTTATTGTGGTTCAAACAGTACATGAGTAACATGTAATTTGATCAAATGCAACGTTTTGCAAGCTTATGATGGGTAGAAATTTCGGACATTGTTGTGTGAATGACGGGAAATTAAACGCGTAACGTAACAGTCGAAGGGACTTAACTCTTGTCGCCTTAAAACAGTTGTACATTGTTTCATCGGTGAGCGGATTTTGGGTATTGAAAGAATGTAGAAGGGGGAGGGGGTGAAAGTTTGCACATAACGGTTAACATACTATGTGCCCTTAAACGAGCGTGGGTGGATTGATTGACAGGTTTGTGACGTTTGAGTGCATAAACGGGAAGGTGAAGGTCGAAAAATCAAAAGAAAAACACAGGGACATGAGGTTTGGTTTAGGTTTTTTTTTAACAGACATGGTCATTTAGGACATGTCAGGTTTTGGAGGTGGAGTAAAGCCGGAATTCCCGGTGAAAAACCACCGACCTACGGGCAGTACCTGGCGACTTCCCCACGTGGGATTCGAACTCGCAACCCAGAAGTGGAGGGATAGTGGTAAAATGTCGGAACACCTTAACCACTGGGCCAACACGGCCCTCAGGGACATGATAATTCAAACATATAAACAACAACAACAACACAGGGTTTTATGCGTTATTTCGAGCGTTTTGGGCACTTTTCGAGAAAAGTGGTTGGCTCTGAAAAGAGCCGTTGTCAGGATTTAAGACTGTGTCTCAGCTACTGTTCGTCTTGGTCTTCTGATCCCGAATCAACGTCTACAATTTCGCCATACAACTCCTTTCTTAGTCCGGATATGTTTTCGGCCTTGTGGTGGGCATAGTCTTAGTACATGTTCCGGAGACCTTCGATAACCGACAGTCGAAGTCTGTAGTTGTAGCGGAAGGTTCGTAGTCCGTCTCTCTTGGCGCCGAGGTAACGGGCTTGTACCTCATCAAGCTTGTAATTCAGTTGCACAATCTGTTCACAGGCTCTGCGGAATCGACGCTCGCTCTCAAGCAGAATGAACCGTTGGTCAAGTCTGGGGTTTCGTGCTGCGGTCTTCATACTTTTCTCAATCAGTCTTTATTGCATGGAGTGTGAATTGAATGATACCAATACAGTGTCCGTCGACCTTATATACATGCACTCGGGTGTCATCGTATACGATGAGAAACTCGGGTGTACTCGGATATACACATTATGACGCGTGTCACATCATTTCGTATATTGAGAGAAAGGCGACCGTTCCTTGTATAAACAACCGGTAAGTTACCGTTATCATCACACGTCGGATTAGCCCTGGTCACGGGTCCGTGCACGCAGCATTGTACATGTGTATATTTGACGAGGGTGACTGTTCGGGGGTTGGGGTTGGGGGGATAAAACTTGGGAGAGCGTTCAAAACTGATGCAGTAGTACAGCAGTACTTAGTCCTGATCAACGGTTGTCGAGTTGACTTGTTGATTGTGACGCCCGTGGTAACACAACTGATGACGTCATAGAACAGTTAAGACAATTAACGTAGCCAAATACATTGTGTCTTACGGCGATGTTTTGTGTGTTGGTATATACTTGTTGAGACGAATTACACATGCACACGGGATGTGGAGAGAATTTACATCAGTTAGTCGTTTCAATACACGTGTGTAAAACCAATATTACGTGTATATTTACTTGCACGGCCATGCATGCGTAAACCATATAAACCAATATTACGTGTATATTTACATGCACGGCCATGCATGCGTAAACTACATAAATCTTATGGGCGCCAGATAAAGGTTTAAGTTGAGCGCCGTGCAATGCGCCATGTTATTGTGGTTCAAACAGTACATGAGTAACATGTAATTTGATCAAATGCAACGTTTTGCAAGCTTATGATGGGTAGAAATTTCGGACATTGTTGTGTGAATGACGGGAAATTAAACGCGTAACGTAACAGTCGAAGGGACTTAACTCTTGTCGCCTTAAAACAGTTGTACATTGTTTCATCGGTGAGCGGATTTTGGGTATTGAAAGAATGTAGAAGGGGGGGGGGGTGAAAGTTTGCACATAACGGTTAACATACTATGTGCCCTTAAACGAGCGTAGGTGGATTGATTGACAGGTTTGTGACGTTTGAGTGCATAAACGGGAAGGTGAAGGTCGAAAAATCAAAAGAAAAACACAGGGACATGAGGTTTGGTTTAGGTTTATTTTTAACAGACATGGTCATTTAGGACATGTCAGGTTTTGGAGGTGGAGTAAAGCCGGAATTCCCGGTGAAAAACCACCGACCTACGGGCAGTACCTGGCGACTTCCCCACGTGGGATTCGAACTCGCAACCCAGAAGTGGAGGGATAGTGGTAAAATGTCGGAACACCTTAACCACTGGGCCAACACGGCCCTCAGGGACATGATAATTCAAACATATAAAAAACAACAACAACACAGGGTTTTATGCGTTATTTCGAGCGTTTTGGGCACTTTTCGAGAAAAGTGGTTGGCTCTGAAAAGAGCCGTTGTCAGGATTTAAGACTGTGTCTCAGCTACTGTTCGTCTTGGTCTTCTGATCCCGAATCAACGTCTACAATTTCGCCATACAACTCCTTTCTTAGTCCGGATATGTTTTCAGACTTGTGGTGGGCATAGTCGTAGTACATGTTCCGGAGACCTTCGATAACCGACAGTCGAAGTCTGTAGTTGTAGCGGAAGGTTCGTAGTCCGTCTCTCTTGGCGCCGAGGTAACGGGCTTGTACCTCATCAAGCTTGTAATTCAGTTGCACAATCTGTTCACAGGCTCTGCGGAATCGACGCTCGCTCTCAAGCAGAGTGAACCGTTGGTCAAGTCTGGGGTTTCGTGCTGCGGTCTTCATACTTTTCTCAATCAGTCTTTATTGCATGGAGTGTGAATTGAATGATACCAATACAGTGTCCGTCGACCTTATATACATGCACTCGGGTGTCATCGTATGCGATGAGAAACTCGTGTGTACTCGGATATACACATTATGACGCGTGTCACATCATTTCGTATATTGAGAGAAAGGCGACCGTTCCTTGTATAAACAACCGGTAAGTTACCGTTATCATCACACGTCGGATTAGCCCTGGTCACGGGTCCGTGCACGCAGCATTGTACATGTGTATATTTGACGAGGATGACTGTTCGGGGGTTGGGGTTGGGGGGATAAAACTTGGGAGAGCGTTCAAAACTGATGCAGTAGTACAGCAGTACTTAGTCCTGATCAACGGTTGTCGAGTTGACTTGTTGATTGTGACGCCCGTGGTAACACAACTGATGACGTCATAGAACAGTTAAGACAATTAACGTAGCCAAATACATTGTGTCTTACGGCGATGTTTTGTGTGTTGGTATATACTTGTTGAGACGAATTACACATGCACACGGGATGTGGAGAGAATTTACATCCGTTAGCCGTTTCAATACACGTGTGTAAAACCAATATTACGTGTATATTTACTTGCACGGCCATGCATGCGTAAACCATATAAACCAATATTACGTGTATATTTACATGCACGGCCATGCATGCGTAAACTACATAAATCTTATGGGCGCCAGATAAAGGTTTAAGTTGAGCGCCGTGCAATGCGCCATGTTATTGTGGTTCAAACAGTACATGAGTAACATGTAATTTGATCAAATGCAACGTTTTGCAAGCTTATGATGGGTAGAAATTTCGGACATTGTTGTGTGAATGACGGGAAATTAAACGCGTAACGTAACAGTCGAAGGGACTTAACTCTTGTCGCCTTAAAACAGTTGTACATTGTTTCATCGGTGAGCGGATTTTGGGTATTGAAAGAATGTAGAAGGGGGGGGGTGAAAGTTTGCACATAACGGTTAACATACTATGTGCCCTTAAACGAGCGTAGGTGGATTGATTGACAGGTTTGTGACGTTTGAGTGCATAAACGGGAAGGTGAAGGTCGAAAAATCAAAAGAAAAACACAGGGACATGAGGTTTGGTTTAGGTTTATTTTTAACAGACATGGTCATTTAGGACATGTCAGGTTTTGGAGGTGGAGTAAAGCCGGAATTCCCGGTGAAAAACCACCGACCTACGGGCAGTACCTGGCGACTTCCCCACGTGGGATTCGAACTCGCAACCCAGAAGTGGAGGGATAGTGGTAAAATGTCGGAACACCTTAACCACTGGGCCAACACGGCCCTCAGGGACATGATAATTCAAACATATAAAAAACAACAACAACACAGGGTTTTATGCGTTATTTCGAGCGTTTTGGGCACTTTTCGAGAAAAGTGGTTGGCTCTGAAAAGAGCCGTTGTCAGGATTTAAGACTGTGTCTCAGCTACTGTTCGTCTTGGTCTTCTGATCCCGAATCAACGTCTACAATTTCGCCATACAACTCCTTTCTTAGTCCGGATATGTTTTCAGACTTGTGGTGGGCATAGTCGTAGTACATGTTCCGGAGACCTTCGATAACCGACAGTCGAAGTCTGTAGTTGTAGCGGAAGGTTCGTAGTCCGTCTCTCTTGGCGCCGAGGTACCGGGCCTGTACCTCATCAAGCTTGTAATTCAGTTGCACAATCTGTTCACAGGCTCTGCGGAATCGACGCTCGCTCTCAAGCAGAGTGAACCGTTGGTCAAGTCTGGGGTTTCGTGCTGCGGTCTTCATACTTTTCTCAATTAGTCTTTATTGCATGGAGTGTGAATTGAATGATACCAATACAGTGTCCGTCGACCTTATATACATGCACTCGGGTGTCATCGTATGCGATGAGAAACTCGTGTGTACTCGGATATACACATTATGACGCGTGTCACATCATTTCGTATATTGAGAGAAAGGCGACCGTTCCTTGTATAAACAACCGGTAAGTTACCGTTATCATCACACGTCGGATTAGCCCTGGTCACGGGTGCGTGCACACAGTATTGTACATGTGTATATTTGACGAAGGTGAGTGTTCGGGGGTTGGGGTTGGGGGGATAAAACTTGGGAGAGCGTTCAAAACTGATGCAGTAGTACAGCAGTACTTAGTCCTGATCAACGGTTGTCGAGTTGACTTGTTGATTGTGACGCCCGTGGTAACACAACTGATGACGTCATAGAACAGTTAAGACAATTAACGTAGCCAAATACATTGTGTCTTACGGCGATGTTTTGTGTGTTGGTATATACTTGATGAGACGAATTACACATGCACACGGGATGTGGGGAGAATTTACATCAGTTAGCCGTTTCAATACACGTGTGTAAAACCAATATTACGTGTATATTTACTTGCACGGCCATGCATGCGTAAACCATATAAACCAATATTACGTGTATATTTACATGCACGGCCATGCATGCGTAAACTACATAAATCTTACGGGCGCCAGACAAAGGTTTAAGTTGAGCGCCGTGCAATGCGCCATGTTATTGTGGTTCAAACAGTACATGAGTAACATGTAATTTGATCAAATGCAACGTTTTGCATGCTTATGATGGGTAGAAATTTCGGACATTGTTGTGTGAATGACAGGAAAATGAAACGCGTAACGTAACAGTCGAAGGGACATAACTCTTGTCGCCTTAAAACATTTGTACATTGTTTCATCGGTGAGCGGATTTTGGGTATTGGAAGAATGTAGAAGGGGGGAGGGGGTAAAAGTTTGCACATAACGGTTAACATAATATGTGCCCTTAAACGAGCGTGGGTGGATTGATTGACAGGTTTGTGACGTTTGAGTGCATAAACGGGAAGGTGAAGGTCGAAAAATCAAAAGAAAAACACAGGGACATGAGGTTTGGTTTGGTTTTATTTTTTTTTTAACAGACATGGTCATTTAGGACATGTCAGGTTTTGGAGGTGGAGTAAAGCCGGAATTCCCGGTGAAAAACCACCGACCTACGGGTAGTACCTGGCGACTTCCCCACGTGGGATTCGAACTCGCAACCCAGAAGTGGAGGGATAGTGGTAAAATGTCGGAACACCTTAACCACTGGGCCAACACGGCCCTCAGGGACATGATAATTCAAACATATAAAAAAAACAACAACAACACAGGGTTTTATGCGTTATTTCGAGCGTTTAAGGCACTTTTCGAGAAAAGTGGTTGGCTCTGAAAAGAGCCGTTGTCAGGATTTAAGACTGTGTCTCAGCTACTGTTCGTCTTGGTCTTCTGATCCCGAATCGACGTCTACAATTTCGCCATACAACTCCTTTCTTAGTCCGGATATGTCTTCAGCCTTGTGGTGGGCATAGTCGTAGTACATGTTCCGGAGACCTTCGATAACCGACAGTCTAAGTCTGTAGTTGTAGCGGAAGGTTCGTAGTCCGTCTCTCTTGGCGCCGAGGTACCGGGCCTGTACCTCATCAAGCTTGTAATTCAGTTGCACAATCTGTTCACAGGCTCTGCGGAATCGACGCTCGCTCTCAAGCAGAGTGAACCGTTGGTCAAGTCTGGGGTTTCGTGCTGCGGTCTTCATACTTTTCTCAATTAGTCTTTATTGCATGGAGTGTGAATTGAATGATACCAATACAGTGTCCGTCGACCTTATATACATGCACTCGGGTGTCATCGTATGCGATGAGAAACTCGTGTGTACTCGGATATACACATTATGACGCGTGTCACATCATTTCGTATATTGAGAGAAAGGCGACCGTTCCTTGTATAAACAACCGGTAAGTTACCGTTATCATCACACGTCGGATTAGCCCTGGTCACGGGTGCGTGCACACAGTATTGTACATGTGTATATTTGACGAAGGTGAGTGTTCGGGGGTTGGGGTTGGGGGGATAAAACTTGGGAGAGCGTTCAAAACTGATGCAGTAGTACTGCAGTACTTAGTCCTGATCAACGGTTGTCGAGTTGACTTGTTGATTGTGACGCCCGTGGTAACACAACTGATGACGTCATAGAACAGTTAAGACAATTAACGTAGCCAAATACATTGTGTCTTACGGCGATGTTTTGTGTGTTGGTATATACTTGATGAGACGAATTACACATGCACACGGGATGTGGGGAGAATTTACATCTGTTAGCCGTTTCAATACACGTGTGTAAAACCAATATTACGTGTATATTTACTTGCACGGCCATGCATGCGTAAACCATATAAACCAATATTACGTGTATATTTACATGCACGGCCATGCATGCGTAAACTACATAAATCTTATGGGCGCCAGACAAAGGTTTAAGTTGAGCGCCGTGCAATGCGCCATGTTATTGTGGTTCAAACAGTACATGAGTAACATGTAATTTGATCAAATGCAACGTTTTGCATGCTTATGATGGGTAGAAATTTCGGACATTGTTGTGTGAATGACAGGAAAATGAAACGCGTAACGTAACAGTCGAAGGGACATAACTCTTGTCGCCTTAAAACATTTGTACATTGTTTCATCGGTGAGCGGATTTTGGGTATTGGAAGAATGTAGAAGGGGGGGGGGGGTAAAAGTTTGCACATAACGGTTAACATAATATGTGCCCTTAAACGAGCGTGGGTGGATTGATTGACAGGTTTGTGACGTTTGAGTGCATAAACGGGAAGGTGAAGGTCGAAAAATCAAAAGAAAAACACAGGGACATGAGGTTTGGTTTGGTTTTATTTTTTTTTTAACAGACATGGTCATTTAGGACATGTCAGGTTTTGGAGGTGGAGTAAAGCCGGAATTCCCGGTGAAAAACCACCGACCTACGGGTAGTACCTGGCGACTTCCCCACGTGGGATTCGAACTCGCAACCCAGAAGTGGAGGGATAGTGGTAAAATGTCGGAACACCTTAACCACTGGGCCAACACGGCCCTCAGGGACATGATAATTCAAACATATAAAAAAACAACAACAACACAGGGTTTTATGCGTTATTTCGAGCGTTTAAGGCACTTTTCGAGAAAAGTGGTTGGCTCTGAAAAGAGCCGTTGTCAGGATTTAAGACTGTGTCTCAGCTACTGTTCGTCTTGGTCTTCTGATCCCGAATCAACGTCTACAATTTCGCCATACAACTCCTTCTTAGTCCGGATATGTCTTCAGCCTTGTGGTGGGCATAGTCGTAGTACATGTTCCGGAGACCTTCGATAACCGACAGTCTAAGTCTGTAGTTGTAGCGGAAGGTTCGTAGTCCGTCTCTCTTGGCGCCGAGGTACCGGGCCTGTACCTCATCAAGCTTGTAATTCAGTTGCACAATCTGTTCACAGGCTCTGCGGAATCGACGCTCGCTCTCAAGCAGAGTGAACCGTTGGTCAAGTCTGGGGTTTCGTGCTGCGGTCTTCATACTTTTCTCAATTAGTCTTTATTGCATGGAGTGTGAATTGAATGATACCAATACAGTGTCCGTCGACCTTATATACATGCACTCGGGTGTCATCGTATGCGAAATTGTTTGAATGTACTTTTTTTTGCTGATGAGCTGTAAAGCTCAAGGCGTAATAAAGAACTTGAACTTGATGAGAAACTCGTGTGTACTCGGATATACACATTATGACGCGTGTCACATCATTTCGTATATTGAGAGAAAGGCGACCGTTCCTTGTATAAACAACCGGTAAGTTACCGTTATCATCACACGTCGGATTAGCCCTGGTCACGGGTGCGTGCACACAGTATTGTACATGTGTATATTTGACGAAGGTGAGTGTTCGGGGGTTGGGGTTGGGGGGATAGAACTTGAGAGAGCGTTCAAAACTGATGCAGTAGTACAGCAGTACTTAGTCCTGATCAACGGTTGTCGAGTTGACTTGTTGATTGTGACGCCCGTGGTAACACAACTGATGACGTCATAGAACAGTTAAGACAATTAACGTAGCCAAATACATTGTGTCTTACGGCGATGTTTTGTGTGTTGGTATATACTTGATGAGACGAATTACACATGCACACGGGATGTGGGGAGAATTTACATCAGTTAGCCGTTTCAATACACGTGTGTAAAACCAATATTACGTGTATATTTACTTGCACGGCCATGCATGCGTAAACCATATAAACCAATATTACGTGTATATTTACATGCACGGCCATGCATGCGTAAACTACATAAATCTTATGGGCGCCAGACAAAGGTTTAAGTTGAGCGCCGTGCAATGCGCCATGTTATTGTGGTTCAAACAGTACATGAGTAACATGTAATTTGATCAAATGCAACGTTTTGCATGCTTATGATGGGTAGAAATTTCGGACATTGTTGTGTGAATGACAGGAAAATGAAACGCGTAACGTAACAGTCGAAGGGACATAACTCTTGTCGCCTTAAAACATTTGTACATTGTTTCATCGGTGAGCGGATTTTGGGTATTGGAAGAATGTAGAAGGGGGGGGGGTAAAAGTTTGCACATAACGGTTAACATAATATGTGCCCTTAAACGAGCGTGGGTGGATTGATTGACAGGTTTGTGACGTTTGAGTGCATAAACGGGAAGGTGAAGGTCGAAAAATCAAAAGAAAAACACAGGGACATGAGGTTTGGTTTGGTTTTATTTTTTTTTTAACAGACATGGTCATTTAGGACATGTCAGGTTTTGGAGGTGGAGTAAAGCCGGAATTCCCGGTGAAAAACCACCGACCTACGGGTAGTACCTGGCGACTTCCCCACGTGGGATTCGAACTCGCAACCCAGAAGTGGAGGGATAGTGGTAAAATGTCGGAACACCTTAACCACTGGGCCAACACGGCCCTCAGGGACATGATAATTCAAACATATAAAAAAAACAACAACAACACAGGGTTTTATGCGTTATTTCGAGCGTTTAAGGCACTTTTCGAGAAAAGTGGTTGGCTCTGAAAAGAGCCGTTGTCAGGATTTAAGACTGTGTCTCAGCTACTGTTCGTCTTGGTCTTCTGATCCCGAATCAACGTCTACAATTTCGCCATACAACTTCTTTCTTAGTCCGGATATGTCTTCAGCCTTGTGGTGGGCATAGTCGTAGTACATGTTCCGGAGACCTTCGATAACCGACAGTCTAAGTCTGTAGTTGTAGCGGAAGGTTCGTAGTCCGTCTCTCTTGGCGCCGAGGTACCGGGCCTGTACCTCATCAAGCTTGTAATTCAGTTGCACAATCTGTTCACAGGCTCTGCGGAATCGACGCTCGCTCTCAAGCAGAGTGAACCGTTGGTCAAGTCTGGGGTTTCGTGCTGCGGTCTTCATACTTTTCTCAATTAGTCTTTATTGCATGGAGTGTGAATTGAATGATACCAATACAGTGTCCGTCGACCTTATATACATGCACTCGGGTGTCATCGTATGCGATGAGAAACTCGTGTGTACTCGGATATACACATTATGACGCGTGTCACATCATTTCGTATATTGAGAGAAAGGCGACCGTTCCTTGTATAAACAACCGGTAAGTTACCGTTATCATCACACGTCGGATTAGCCCTGGTCACGGGTGCGTGCACACAGTATTGTACATGTGTATATTTGACGAAGGTGAGTGTTCGGGGGTTGGGGTTGGGGGGATAAAACTTGGGAGAGCGTTCAAAACTGATGCAGTAGTACAGCAGTACTTAGTCCTGATCAACGGTTGTCGAGTTGACTTGTTGATTGTGACGCCCGTGGTAACACAACTGATGACGTCATAGAACAGTTAAGACAATTAACGTAGCCAAATACATTGTGTCTTACGGCGATGTTTTGTGTGTTGGTATATACTTGATGAGACGAATTACACATGCACACGGGATGTGGGGAGAATTTACATCAGTTAGCCGTTTCAATACACGTGTGTAAAACCAATATTACGTGTATATTTACTTGCACGGCCATGCATGCGTAAACCATATAAACCAATATTACGTGTATATTTACATGCACGGCCATGCATGCGTAAACTACATAAATCTTACGGGCGCCAGACAAAGGTTTAAGTTGAGCGCCGTGCAATGCGCCATGTTATTGTGGTTCAAACAGTACATGAGTAACATGTAATTTGATCAAATGCAACGTTTTGCATGCTTATGATGGGTAGAAATTTCGGACATTGTTGTGTGAATGACAGGAAAATGAAACGCGTAACGTAACAGTCGAAGGGACATAACTCTTGTCGCCTTAAAACATTTGTACATTGTTTCATCGGTGAGCGGATTTTGGGTATTGGAAGAATGTAGAAGGGGGGAGGGGGTAAAAGTTTGCACATAACGGTTAACATAATATGTGCCCTTAAACGAGCGTGGGTGGATTGATTGACAGGTTTGTGACGTTTGAGTGCATAAACGGGAAGGTGAAGGTCGAAAAATCAAAAGAAAAACACAGGGACATGAGGTTTGGTTTGGTTTTATTTTTTTTTTAACAGACATGGTCATTTAGGACATGTCAGGTTTTGGAGGTGGAGTAAAGCCGGAATTCCCGGTGAAAAACCACCGACCTACGGGTAGTACCTGGCGACTTCCCCACGTGGGATTCGAACTCGCAACCCAGAAGTGGAGGGATAGTGGTAAAATGTCGGAACACCTTAACCACTGGGCCAACACGGCCCTCAGGGACATGATAATTCAAACATATAAAAAAAACAACAACAACACAGGGTTTTATGCGTTATTTCGAGCGTTTAAGGCACTTTTCGAGAAAAGTGGTTGGCTCTGAAAAGAGCCGTTGTCAGGATTTAAGACTGTGTCTCAGCTACTGTTCGTCTTGGTCTTCTGATCCCGAATCGACGTCTACAATTTCGCCATACAACTCCTTTCTTAGTCCGGATATGTCTTCAGCCTTGTGGTGGGCATAGTCGTAGTACATGTTCCGGAGACCTTCGATAACCGACAGTCTAAGTCTGTAGTTGTAGCGGAAGGTTCGTAGTCCGTCTCTCTTGGCGCCGAGGTACCGGGCCTGTACCTCATCAAGCTTGTAATTCAGTTGCACAATCTGTTCACAGGCTCTGCGGAATCGACGCTCGCTCTCAAGCAGAGTGAACCGTTGGTCAAGTCTGGGGTTTCGTGCTGCGGTCTTCATACTTTTCTCAATTAGTCTTTATTGCATGGAGTGTGAATTGAATGATACCAATACAGTGTCCGTCGACCTTATATACATGCACTCGGGTGTCATCGTATGCGATGAGAAACTCGTGTGTACTCGGATATACACATTATGACGCGTGTCACATCATTTCGTATATTGAGAGAAAGGCGACCGTTCCTTGTATAAACAACCGGTAAGTTACCGTTATCATCACACGTCGGATTAGCCCTGGTCACGGGTGCGTGCACACAGTATTGTACATGTGTATATTTGACGAAGGTGAGTGTTCGGGGGTTGGGGTTGGGGGGATAAAACTTGGGAGAGCGTTCAAAACTGATGCAGTAGTACTGCAGTACTTAGTCCTGATCAACGGTTGTCGAGTTGACTTGTTGATTGTGACGCCCGTGGTAACACAACTGATGACGTCATAGAACAGTTAAGACAATTAACGTAGCCAAATACATTGTGTCTTACGGCGATGTTTTGTGTGTTGGTATATACTTGATGAGACGAATTACACATGCACACGGGATGTGGGGAGAATTTACATCTGTTAGCCGTTTCAATACACGTGTGTAAAACCAATATTACGTGTATATTTACTTGCACGGCCATGCATGCGTAAACCATATAAACCAATATTACGTGTATATTTACATGCACGGCCATGCATGCGTAAACTACATAAATCTTATGGGCGCCAGACAAAGGTTTAAGTTGAGCGCCGTGCAATGCGCCATGTTATTGTGGTTCAAACAGTACATGAGTAACATGTAATTTGATCAAATGCAACGTTTTGCATGCTTATGATGGGTAGAAATTTCGGACATTGTTGTGTGAATGACAGGAAAATGAAACGCGTAACGTAACAGTCGAAGGGACATAACTCTTGTCGCCTTAAAACATTTGTACATTGTTTCATCGGTGAGCGGATTTTGGGTATTGGAAGAATGTAGAAGGGGGGAGGGGGTAAAAGTTTGCACATAACGGTTAACATAATATGTGCCCTTAAACGAGCGTGGGTGGATTGATTGACAGGTTTGTGACGTTTGAGTGCATAAACGGGAAGGTGAAGGTCGAAAAATCAAAAGAAAAACACAGGGACATGAGGTTTGGTTTGGTTTTATTTTTTTTTTAACAGACATGGTCATTTAGGACATGTCAGGTTTTGGAGGTGGAGTAAAGCCGGAATTCCCGGTGAAAAACCACCGACCTACGGGTAGTACCTGGCGACTTCCCCACGTGGGATTCGAACTCGCAACCCAGAAGTGGAGGGATAGTGGTAAAATGTCGGAACACCTTAACCACTGGGCCAACACGGCCCTCAGGGACATGATAATTCAAACATATAAAAAAACAACAACAACACAGGGTTTTATGCGTTATTTCGAGCGTTTAAGGCACTTTTCGAGAAAAGTGGTTGGCTCTGAAAAGAGCCGTTGTCAGGATTTAAGACTGTGTCTCAGCTACTGTTCGTCTTGGTCTTCTGATCCCGAATCAACGTCTACAATTTCGCCATACAACTCCTTCTTAGTCCGGATATGTCTTCAGCCTTGTGGTGGGCATAGTCGTAGTACATGTTCCGGAGACCTTCGATAACCGACAGTCTAAGTCTGTAGTTGTAGCGGAAGGTTCGTAGTCCGTCTCTCTTGGCGCCGAGGTACCGGGCCTGTACCTCATCAAGCTTGTAATTCAGTTGCACAATCTGTTCACAGGCTCTGCGGAATCGACGCTCGCTCTCAAGCAGAGTGAACCGTTGGTCAAGTCTGGGGTTTCGTGCTGCGGTCTTCATACTTTTCTCAATTAGTCTTTATTGCATGGAGTGTGAATTGAATGATACCAATACAGTGTCCGTCGACCTTATATACATGCACTCGGGTGTCATCGTATGCGAAATTGTTTGAATGTACTTTTTTTTGCTGATGAGCTGTAAAGCTCAAGGCGTAATAAAGAACTTGAACTTGATGAGAAACTCGTGTGTACTCGGATATACACATTATGACGCGTGTCACATCATTTCGTATATTGAGAGAAAGGCGACCGTTCCTTGTATAAACAACCGGTAAGTTACCGTTATCATCACACGTCGGATTAGCCCTGGTCACGGGTGCGTGCACACAGTATTGTACATGTGTATATTTGACGAAGGTGAGTGTTCGGGGGTTGGGGTTGGGGGGATAGAACTTGAGAGAGCGTTCAAAACTGATGCAGTAGTACAGCAGTACTTAGTCCTGATCAACGGTTGTCGAGTTGACTTGTTGATTGTGACGCCCGTGGTAACACAACTGATGACGTCATAGAACAGTTAAGACAATTAACGTAGCCAAATACATTGTGTCTTACGGCGATGTTTTGTGTGTTGGTATATACTTGATGAGACGAATTACACATGCACACGGGATGTGGGGAGAATTTACATCAGTTAGCCGTTTCAATACACGTGTGTAAAACCAATATTACGTGTATATTTACTTGCACGGCCATGCATGCGTAAACCATATAAACCAATATTACGTGTATATTTACATGCACGGCCATGCATGCGTAAACTACATAAATCTTATGGGCGCCAGACAAAGGTTTAAGTTGAGCGCCGTGCAATGCGCCATGTTATTGTGGTTCAAACAGTACATGAGTAACATGTAATTTGATCAAATGCAACGTTTTGCATGCTTATGATGGGTAGAAATTTCGGACATTGTTGTGTGAATGACAGGAAAATGAAACGCGTAACGTAACAGTCGAAGGGACATAACTCTTGTCGCCTTAAAACATTTGTACATTGTTTCATCGGTGAGCGGATTTTGGGTATTGGAAGAATGTAGAAGGGGGGGGGTAAAAGTTTGCACATAACGGTTAACATAATATGTGCCCTTAAACGAGCGTGGGTGGATTGATTGACAGGTTTGTGACGTTTGAGTGCATAAACGGGAAGGTGAAGGTCGAAAAATCAAAAGAAAAACACAGGGACATGAGGTTTGGTTTGGTTTTATTTTTTTTTTAACAGACATGGTCATTTAGGACATGTCAGGTTTTGGAGGTGGAGTAAAGCCGGAATTCCCGGTGAAAAACCACCGACCTACGGGTAGTACCTGGCGACTTCCCCACGTGGGATTCGAACTCGCAACCCAGAAGTGGAGGGATAGTGGTAAAATGTCGGAACACCTTAACCACTGGGCCAACACGGCCCTCAGGGACATGATAATTCAAACATATAAAAAAAACAACAACAACACAGGGTTTTATGCGTTATTTCGAGCGTTTAAGGCACTTTTCGAGAAAAGTGGTTGGCTCTGAAAAGAGCCGTTGTCAGGATTTAAGACTGTGTCTCAGCTACTGTTCGTCTTGGTCTTCTGATCCCGAATCAACGTCTACAATTTCGCCATACAACTCCTTTCTTAGTCCGGATATGTCTTCAGCCTTGTGGTGGGCATAGTCGTAGTACATGTTCCGGAGACCTTCGATAACCGACAGTCTAAGTCTGTAGTTGTAGCGGAAGGTTCGTAGTCCGTCTCTCTTGGCGCCGAGGTACCGGGCCTGTACCTCATCAAGCTTGTAATTCAGTTGCACAATCTGTTCACAGGCTCTGCGGAATCGACGCTCGCTCTCAAGCAGAGTGAACCGTTGGTCAAGTCTGGGGTTTCGTGCTGCGGTCTTCATACTTTTCTCAATTAGTCTTTATTGCATGGAGTGTGAATTGAATGATACCAATACAGTGTCCGTCGACCTTATATACATGCACTCGGGTGTCATCGTATGCGATGAGAAACTCGTGTGTACTCGGATATACACATTATGACGCGTGTCACATCATTTCGTATATTGAGAGAAAGGCGACCGTTCCTTGTATAAACAACCGGTAAGTTACCGTTATCATCACACGTCGGATTAGCCCTGGTCACGGGTGCGTGCACACAGTATTGTACATGTGTATATTTGACGAAGGTGAGTGTTCGGGGGTTGGGGTTGGGGGGATAGAACTTGGGAGAGCGTTCAAAACTGATGCAGTAGTACAGCAGTACTTAGTCCTGATCAACGGTTGTCGAGTTGACTTGTTGATTGTGACGCCCGTGGTAACACAACTGATGACGTCATAGAACAGTTAAGACAATTAACGTAGCCAAATACATTGTGTCTTACGGCGATGTTTTGTGTGTTGGTATATACTTGATGAGACGAATTACACATGCACACGGGATGTGGGGAGAATTTACATCAGTTAGCCGTTTCAATACACGTGTGTAAAACCAATATTACGTGTATATTTACTTGCACGGCCATGCATGCGTAAACCATATAAACCAATATTACGTGTATATTTACATGCACGGCCATGCATGCGTAAACTACATAAATCTTATGGGCGCCAGACAAAGGTTTAAGTTGAGCGCCGTGCAATGCGCCATGTTATTGTGGTTCAAACAGTACATGAGTAACATGTAATTTGATCAAATGCAACGTTTTGCATGCTTATGATGGGTAGAAATTTCGGACATTGTTGTGTGAATGACAGGAAAATGAAACGCGTAACGTAACAGTCGAAGGGACATAACTCTTGTCGCCTTAAAACATTTGTACATTGTTTCATCGGTGAGCGGATTTTGGGTATTGGAAGAATGTAGAAGGGGGGAGGGGGTAAAAGTTTGCACATAACGGTTAACATAATATGTGCCCTTAAACGAGCGTGGGTGGATTGATTGACAGGTTTGTGACGTTTGAGTGCATAAACGGGAAGGTGAAGGTCGAAAAATCAAAAGAAAAACACAGGGACATGAGGTTTGGTTTGGTTTTATTTTTTTTTTAACAGACATGGTCATTTAGGACATGTCAGGTTTTGGAGGTGGAGTAAAGCCGGAATTCCCGGTGAAAAACCACCGACCTACGGGTAGTACCTGGCGACTTCCCCACGTGGGATTCGAACTCGCAACCCAGAAGTGGAGGGATAGTGGTAAAATGTCGGAACACCTTAACCACTGGGCCAACACGGCCCTCAGGGACATGATAATTCAAACATATAAAAAAAAACAACAACAACACAGGGTTTTATGCGTTATTTCGAGCGTTTAAGGCACTTTTCGAGAAAAGTGGTTGGCTCTGAAAAGAGCCGTTGTCAGGATTTAAGACTGTGTCTCAGCTACTGTTCGTCTTGGTCTTCTGATCCCGAATCAACGTCTACAATTTCGCCATACAACTTCTTTCTTAGTCCGGATATGTCTTCAGCCTTGTGGTGGGCATAGTCGTAGTACATGTTCCGGAGACCTTCGATAACCGACAGTCTAAGTCTGTAGTTGTAGCGGAAGGTTCGTAGTCCGTCTCTCTTGGCGCCGAGGTACCGGGCCTGTACCTCATCAAGCTTGTAATTCAGTTGCACAATCTGTTCACAGGCTCTGCGGAATCGACGCTCGCTCTCAAGCAGAGTGAACCGTTGGTCAAGTCTGGGGTTTCGTGCTGCGGTCTTCATACTTTTCTCAATTAGTCTTTATTGCATGGAGTGTGAATTGAATGATACCAATACAGTGTCCGTCGACCTTATATACATGCACTCGGGTGTCATCGTATGCGATGAGAAACTCGTGTGTACTCGGATATACACATTATGACGCGTGTCACATCATTTCGTATATTGAGAGAAAGGCGACCGTTCCTTGTATAAACAACCGGTAAGTTACCGTTATCATCACACGTCGGATTAGCCCTGGTCACGGGTGCGTGCACACAGTATTGTACATGTGTATATTTGACGAAGGTGAGTGTTCGGGGGTTGGGGTTGGGGGGATAGAACTTGGGAGAGCGTTCAAAACTGATGCAGTAGTACAGCAGTACTTAGTCCTGATCAACGGTTGTCGAGTTGACTTGTTGATTGTGACGCCCGTGGTAACACAACTGATGACGTCATAGAACAGTTAAGACAATTAACGTAGCCAAATACATTGTGTCTTACGGCGATGTTTTGTGTGTTGGTATATACTTGATGAGACGAATTACACATGCACACGGGATGTGGGGAGAATTTACATCAGTTAGCCGTTTCAATACACGTGTGTAAAACCAATATTACGTGTATATTTACTTGCACGGCCATGCATGCGTAAACCATATAAACCAATATTACGTGTATATTTACATGCACGGCCATGCATGCGTAAACTACATAAATCTTATGGGCGCCAGACAAAGGTTTAAGTTGAGCGCCGTGCAATGCGCCATGTTATTGTGGTTCAAACAGTACATGAGTAACATGTAATTTGATCAAATGCAACGTTTTGCATGCTTATGATGGGTAGAAATTTCGGACATTGTTGTGTGAATGACAGGAAAATGAAACGCGTAACGTAACAGTCGAAGGGACATAACTCTTGTCGCCTTAAAACATTTGTACATTGTTTCATCGGTGAGCGGATTTTGGGTATTGGAAGAATGTAGAAGGGGGGAGGGGGTAAAAGTTTGCACATAACGGTTAACATAATATGTGCCCTTAAACGAGCGTGGGTGGATTGATTGACAGGTTTGTGACGTTTGAGTGCATAAACGGGAAGGTGAAGGTCGAAAAATCAAAAGAAAAACACAGGGACATGAGGTTTGGTTTGGTTTTATTTTTTTTTTAACAGACATGGTCATTTAGGACATGTCAGGTTTTGGAGGTGGAGTAAAGCCGGAATTCCCGGTGAAAAACCACCGACCTACGGGTAGTACCTGGCGACTTCCCCACGTGGGATTCGAACTCGCAACCCAGAAGTGGAGGGATAGTGGTAAAATGTCGGAACACCTTAACCACTGGGCCAACACGGCCCTCAGGGACATGATAATTCAAACATATAAAAAAAAACAACAACAACACAGGGTTTTATGCGTTATTTCGAGCGTTTAAGGCACTTTTCGAGAAAAGTGGTTGGCTCTGAAAAGAGCCGTTGTCAGGATTTAAGACTGTGTCTCAGCTACTGTTCGTCTTGGTCTTCTGATCCCGAATCAACGTCTACAATTTCGCCATACAACTTCTTTCTTAGTCCGGATATGTCTTCAGCCTTGTGGTGGGCATAGTCGTAGTACATGTTCCGGAGACCTTCGATAACCGACAGTCTAAGTCTGTAGTTGTAGCGGAAGGTTCGTAGTCCGTCTCTCTTGGCGCCGAGGTACCGGGCCTGTACCTCATCAAGCTTGTAATTCAGTTGCACAATCTGTTCACAGGCTCTGCGGAATCGACGCTCGCTCTCAAGCAGAGTGAACCGTTGGTCAAGTCTGGGGTTTCGTGCTGCGGTCTTCATACTTTTCTCAATTAGTCTTTATTGCATGGAGTGTGAATTGAATGATACCAATACAGTGTCCGTCGACCTTATATACATGCACTCGGGTGTCATCGTATGCGATGAGAAACTCGTGTGTACTCGGATATACACATTATGACGCGTGTCACATCATTTCGTATATTGAGAGAAAGGCGACCGTTCCTTGTATAAACAACCGGTAAGTTACCGTTATCATCACACGTCGGATTAGCCCTGGTCACGGGTGCGTGCACACAGTATTGTACATGTGTATATTTGACGAAGGTGAGTGTTCGGGGGTTGGGGTTGGGGGGATAAAACTTGGGAGAGCGTTCAAAACTGATGCAGTAGTACAGCAGTACTTAGTCCTGATCAACGGTTGTCGAGTTGACTTGTTGATTGTGACGCCCGTGGTAACACAACTGATGACGTCATAGAACAGTTAAGACAATTAACGTAGCCAAATACATTGTGTCTTACGGCGATGTTTTGTGTGTTGGTATATACTTGATGAGACGAATTACACATGCACACGGGATGTGGGGAGAATTTACATCAGTTAGCCGTTTCAATACACGTGTGTAAAACCAATATTACGTGTATATTTACTTGCACGGCCATGCATGCGTAAACCATATAAACCAATATTACGTGTATATTTACATGCACGGCCATGCATGCGTAAACTACATAAATCTTATGGGCGCCAGACAAAGGTTTAAGTTGAGCGCCGTGCAATGCGCCATGTTATTGTGGTTCAAACAGTACATGAGTAACATGTAATTTGATCAAATGCAACGTTTTGCATGCTTATGATGGGTAGAAATTTCGGACATTGTTGTGTGAATGACAGGAAAATGAAACGCGTAACGTAACAGTCGAAGGGACATAACTCTTGTCGCCTTAAAACATTTGTACATTGTTTCATCGGTGAGCGGATTTTGGGTATTGGAAGAATGTAGAAGGGGGGGGGGTAAAAGTTTGCACATAACGGTTAACATAATATGTGCCCTTAAACGAGCGTGGGTGGATTGATTGACAGGTTTGTGACGTTTGAGTGCATAAACGGGAAGGTGAAGGTCGAAAAATCAAAAGAAAAACACAGGGACATGAGGTTTGGTTTGGTTTTATTTTTTTTTTAACAGACATGGTCATTTAGGACATGTCAGGTTTTGGAGGTGGAGTAAAGCCGGAATTCCCGGTGAAAAACCACCGACCTACGGGTAGTACCTGGCGACTTCCCCACGTGGGATTCGAACTCGCAACCCAGAAGTGGAGGGATAGTGGTAAAATGTCGGAACACCTTAACCACTGGGCCAACACGGCCCTCAGGGACATGATAATTCAAACATATAAAAAAAACAACAACAACACAGGGTTTTATGCGTTATTTCGAGCGTTTAAGGCACTTTTCGAGAAAAGTGGTTGGCTCTGAAAAGAGCCGTTGTCAGGATTTAAGACTGTGTCTCAGCTACTGTTCGTCTTGGTCTTCTGATCCCGAATCAACGTCTACAATTTCGCCATACAACTCCTTTCTTAGTCCGGATATGTCTTCAGCCTTGTGGTGGGCATAGTCGTAGTACATGTTCCGGAGACCTTCGATAACCGACAGTCTAAGTCTGTAGTTGTAGCGGAAGGTTCGTAGTCCGTCTCTCTTGGCGCCGAGGTACCGGGCCTGTACCTCATCAAGCTTGTAATTCAGTTGCACAATCTGTTCACAGGCTCTGCGGAATCGACGCTCGCTCTCAAGCAGAGTGAACCGTTGGTCAAGTCTGGGGTTTCGTGCTGCGGTCTTCATACTTTTCTCAATTAGTCTTTATTGCATGGAGTGTGAATTGAATGATACCAATACAGTGTCCGTCGACCTTATATACATGCACTCGGGTGTCATCGTATGCGATGAGAAACTCGTGTGTACTCGGATATACACATTATGACGCGTGTCACATCATTTCGTATATTGAGAGAAAGGCGACCGTTCCTTGTATAAACAACCGGTAAGTTACCGTTATCATCACACGTCGGATTAGCCCTGGTCACGGGTGCGTGCACACAGTATTGTACATGTGTATATTTGACGAAGGTGAGTGTTCGGGGGTTGGGGTTGGGGGGATAGAACTTGGGAGAGCGTTCAAAACTGATGCAGTAGTACAGCAGTACTTAGTCCTGATCAACGGTTGTCGAGTTGACTTGTTGATTGTGACGCCCGTGGTAACACAACTGATGACGTCATAGAACAGTTAAGACAATTAACGTAGCCAAATACATTGTGTCTTACGGCGATGTTTTGTGTGTTGGTATATACTTGATGAGACGAATTACACATGCACACGGGATGTGGGGAGAATTTACATCAGTTAGCCGTTTCAATACACGTGTGTAAAACCAATATTACGTGTATATTTACTTGCACGGCCATGCATGCGTAAACCATATAAACCAATATTACGTGTATATTTACATGCACGGCCATGCATGCGTAAACTACATAAATCTTACGGGCGCCAGACAAAGGTTTAAGTTGAGCGCCGTGCAATGCGCCATGTTATTGTGGTTCAAACAGTACATGAGTAACATGTAATTTGATCAAATGCAACGTTTTGCATGCTTATGATGGGTAGAAATTTCGGACATTGTTGTGTGAATGACAGGAAAATGAAACGCGTAACGTAACAGTCGAAGGGACATAACTCTTGTCGCCTTAAAACATTTGTACATTGTTTCATCGGTGAGCGGATTTTGGGTATTGGAAGAATGTAGAAGGGGGGAGGGGGTAAAAGTTTGCACATAACGGTTAACATAATATGTGCCCTTAAACGAGCGTGGGTGGATTGATTGACAGGTTTGTGACGTTTGAGTGCATAAACGGGAAGGTGAAGGTCGAAAAATCAAAAGAAAAACACAGGGACATGAGGTTTGGTTTGGTTTTATTTTTTTTTTAACAGACATGGTCATTTAGGACATGTCAGGTTTTGGAGGTGGAGTAAAGCCGGAATTCCCGGTGAAAAACCACCGACCTACGGGTAGTACCTGGCGACTTCCCCACGTGGGATTCGAACTCGCAACCCAGAAGTGGAGGGATAGTGGTAAAATGTCGGAACACCTTAACCACTGGGCCAACACGGCCCTCAGGGACATGATAATTCAAACATATAAAAAAAAACAACAACAACACAGGGTTTTATGCGTTATTTCGAGCGTTTAAGGCACTTTTCGAGAAAAGTGGTTGGCTCTGAAAAGAGCCGTTGTCAGGATTTAAGACTGTGTCTCAGCTACTGTTCGTCTTGGTCTTCTGATCCCGAATCAACGTCTACAATTTCGCCATACAACTTCTTTCTTAGTCCGGATATGTCTTCAGCCTTGTGGTGGGCATAGTCGTAGTACATGTTCCGGAGACCTTCGATAACCGACAGTCTAAGTCTGTAGTTGTAGCGGAAGGTTCGTAGTCCGTCTCTCTTGGCGCCGAGGTACCGGGCCTGTACCTCATCAAGCTTGTAATTCAGTTGCACAATCTGTTCACAGGCTCTGCGGAATCGACGCTCGCTCTCAAGCAGAGTGAACCGTTGGTCAAGTCTGGGGTTTCGTGCTGCGGTCTTCATACTTTTCTCAATTAGTCTTTATTGCATGGAGTGTGAATTGAATGATACCAATACAGTGTCCGTCGACCTTATATACATGCACTCGGGTGTCATCGTATGCGATGAGAAACTCGTGTGTACTCGGATATACACATTATGACGCGTGTCACATCATTTCGTATATTGAGAGAAAGGCGACCGTTCCTTGTATAAACAACCGGTAAGTTACCGTTATCATCACACGTCGGATTAGCCCTGGTCACGGGTGCGTGCACACAGTATTGTACATGTGTATATTTGACGAAGGTGAGTGTTCGGGGGTTGGGGTTGGGGGGATAAAACTTGGGAGAGCGTTCAAAACTGATGCAGTAGTACAGCAGTACTTAGTCCTGATCAACGGTTGTCGAGTTGACTTGTTGATTGTGACGCCCGTGGTAACACAACTGATGACGTCATAGAACAGTTAAGACAATTAACGTAGCCAAATACATTGTGTCTTACGGCGATGTTTTGTGTGTTGGTATATACTTGATGAGACGAATTACACATGCACACGGGATGTGGGGAGAATTTACATCAGTTAGCCGTTTCAATACACGTGTGTAAAACCAATATTACGTGTATATTTACTTGCACGGCCATGCATGCGTAAACCATATAAACCAATATTACGTGTATATTTACATGCACGGCCATGCATGCGTAAACTACATAAATCTTACGGGCGCCAGACAAAGGTTTAAGTTGAGCGCCGTGCAATGCGCCATGTTATTGTGGTTCAAACAGTACATGAGTAACATGTAATTTGATCAAATGCAACGTTTTGCATGCTTATGATGGGTAGAAATTTCGGACATTGTTGTGTGAATGACAGGAAAATGAAACGCGTAACGTAACAGTCGAAGGGACATAACTCTTGTCGCCTTAAAACATTTGTACATTGTTTCATCGGTGAGCGGATTTTGGGTATTGGAAGAATGTAGAAGGGGGGAGGGGGTAAAAGTTTGCACATAACGGTTAACATAATATGTGCCCTTAAACGAGCGTGGGTGGATTGATTGACAGGTTTGTGACGTTTGAGTGCATAAACGGGAAGGTGAAGGTCGAAAAATCAAAAGAAAAACACAGGGACATGAGGTTTGGTTTGGTTTTATTTTTTTTTTAACAGACATGGTCATTTAGGACATGTCAGGTTTTGGAGGTGGAGTAAAGCCGGAATTCCCGGTGAAAAACCACCGACCTACGGGTAGTACCTGGCGACTTCCCCACGTGGGATTCGAACTCGCAACCCAGAAGTGGAGGGATAGTGGTAAAATGTCGGAACACCTTAACCACTGGGCCAACACGGCCCTCAGGGACATGATAATTCAAACATATAAAAAAAACAACAACAACACAGGGTTTTATGCGTTATTTCGAGCGTTTAAGGCACTTTTCGAGAAAAGTGGTTGGCTCTGAAAAGAGCCGTTGTCAGGATTTAAGACTGTGTCTCAGCTACTGTTCGTCTTGGTCTTCTGATCCCGAATCAACGTCTACAATTTCGCCATACAACTCCTTTCTTAGTCCGGATATGTCTTCAGCCTTGTGGTGGGCATAGTCGTAGTACATGTTCCGGAGACCTTCGATAACCGACAGTCTAAGTCTGTAGTTGTAGCGGAAGGTTCGTAGTCCGTCTCTCTTGGCGCCGAGGTACCGGGCCTGTACCTCATCAAGCTTGTAATTCAGTTGCACAATCTGTTCACAGGCTCTGCGGAATCGACGCTCGCTCTCAAGCAGAGTGAACCGTTGGTCAAGTCTGGGGTTTCGTGCTGCGGTCTTCATACTTTTCTCAATTAGTCTTTATTGCATGGAGTGTGAATTGAATGATACCAATACAGTGTCCGTCGACCTTATATACATGCACTCGGGTGTCATCGTATGCGATGAGAAACTCGTGTGTACTCGGATATACACATTATGACGCGTGTCACATCATTTCGTATATTGAGAGAAAGGCGACCGTTCCTTGTATAAACAACCGGTAAGTTACCGTTATCATCACACGTCGGATTAGCCCTGGTCACGGGTGCGTGCACACAGTATTGTACATGTGTATATTTGACGAAGGTGAGTGTTCGGGGGTTGGGGTTGGGGGGATAAAACTTGGGAGAGCGTTCAAAACTGATGCAGTAGTACAGCAGTACTTAGTCCTGATCAACGGTTGTCGAGTTGACTTGTTGATTGTGACGCCCGTGGTAACACAACTGATGACGTCATAGAACAGTTAAGACAATTAACGTAGCCAAATACATTGTGTCTTACGGCGATGTTTTGTGTGTTGGTATATACTTGATGAGACGAATTACACATGCACACGGGATGTGGGGAGAATTTACATCAGTTAGCCGTTTCAATACACGTGTGTAAAACCAATATTACGTGTATATTTACTTGCACGGCCATGCATGCGTAAACCATATAAACCAATATTACGTGTATATTTACATGCACGGCCATGCATGCGTAAACTACATAAATCTTACGGGCGCCAGACAAAGGTTTAAGTTGAGCGCCGTGCAATGCGCCATGTTATTGTGGTTCAAACAGTACATGAGTAACATGTAATTTGATCAAATGCAACGTTTTGCATGCTTATGATGGGTAGAAATTTCGGACATTGTTGTGTGAATGACAGGAAAATGAAACGCGTAACGTAACAGTCGAAGGGACATAACTCTTGTCGCCTTAAAACATTTGTACATTGTTTCATCGGTGAGCGGATTTTGGGTATTGGAAGAATGTAGAAGGGGGGAGGGGGTAAAAGTTTGCACATAACGGTTAACATAATATGTGCCCTTAAACGAGCGTGGGTGGATTGATTGACAGGTTTGTGACGTTTGAGTGCATAAACGGGAAGGTGAAGGTCGAAAAATCAAAAGAAAAACACAGGGACATGAGGTTTGGTTTGGTTTTATTTTTTTTTTAACAGACATGGTCATTTAGGACATGTCAGGTTTTGGAGGTGGAGTAAAGCCGGAATTCCCGGTGAAAAACCACCGACCTACGGGTAGTACCTGGCGACTTCCCCACGTGGGATTCGAACTCGCAACCCAGAAGTGGAGGGATAGTGGTAAAATGTCGGAACACCTTAACCACTGGGCCAACACGGCCCTCAGGGACATGATAATTCAAACATATAAAAAAAACAACAACAACACAGGGTTTTATGCGTTATTTCGAGCGTTTAAGGCACTTTTCGAGAAAAGTGGTTGGCTCTGAAAAGAGCCGTTGTCAGGATTTAAGACTGTGTCTCAGCTACTGTTCGTCTTGGTCTTCTGATCCCGAATCAACGTCTACAATTTCGCCATACAACTCCTTTCTTAGTCCGGATATGTCTTCAGCCTTGTGGTGGGCATAGTCGTAGTACATGTTCCGGAGACCTTCGATAACCGACAGTCTAAGTCTGTAGTTGTAGCGGAAGGTTCGTAGTCCGTCTCTCTTGGCGCCGAGGTACCGGGCCTGTACCTCATCAAGCTTGTAATTCAGTTGCACAATCTGTTCACAGGCTCTGCGGAATCGACGCTCGCTCTCAAGCAGAGTGAACCGTTGGTCAAGTCTGGGGTTTCGTGCTGCGGTCTTCATACTTTTCTCAATTAGTCTTTATTGCATGGAGTGTGAATTGAATGATACCAATACAGTGTCCGTCGACCTTATATACATGCACTCGGGTGTCATCGTATGCGATGAGAAACTCGTGTGTACTCGGATATACACATTATGACGCGTGTCACATCATTTCGTATATTGAGAGAAAGGCGACCGTTCCTTGTATAAACAACCGGTAAGTTACCGTTATCATCACACGTCGGATTAGCCCTGGTCACGGGTGCGTGCACACAGTATTGTACATGTGTATATTTGACGAAGGTGAGTGTTCGGGGGTTGGGGTTGGGGGGATAAAACTTGGGAGAGCGTTCAAAACTGATGCAGTAGTACAGCAGTACTTAGTCCTGATCAACGGTTGTCGAGTTGACTTGTTGATTGTGACGCCCGTGGTAACACAACTGATGACGTCATAGAACAGTTAAGACAATTAACGTAGCCAAATACATTGTGTCTTACGGCGATGTTTTGTGTGTTGGTATATACTTGATGAGACGAATTACACATGCACACGGGATGTGGGGAGAATTTACATCAGTTAGCCGTTTCAATACACGTGTGTAAAACCAATATTACGTGTATATTTACTTGCACGGCCATGCATGCGTAAACCATATAAACCAATATTACGTGTATATTTACATGCACGGCCATGCATGCGTAAACTACATAAATCTTATGGGCGCCAGACAAAGGTTTAAGTTGAGCGCCGTGCAATGCGCCATGTTATTGTGGTTCAAACAGTACATGAGTAACATGTAATTTGATCAAATGCAACGTTTTGCATGCTTATGATGGGTAGAAATTTCGGACATTGTTGTGTGAATGACAGGAAAATGAAACGCGTAACGTAACAGTCGAAGGGACATAACTCTTGTCGCCTTAAAACATTTGTACATTGTTTCATCGGTGAGCGGATTTTGGGTATTGGAAGAATGTAGAAGGGGGGAGGGGGTAAAAGTTTGCACATAACGGTTAACATAATATGTGCCCTTAAACGAGCGTGGGTGGATTGATTGACAGGTTTGTGACGTTTGAGTGCATAAACGGGAAGGTGAAGGTCGAAAAATCAAAAGAAAAACACAGGGACATGAGGTTTGGTTTGGTTTTATTTTTTTTTTAACAGACATGGTCATTTAGGACATGTCAGGTTTTGGAGGTGGAGTAAAGCCGGAATTCCCGGTGAAAAACCACCGACCTACGGGTAGTACCTGGCGACTTCCCCACGTGGGATTCGAACTCGCAACCCAGAAGTGGAGGGATAGTGGTAAAATGTCGGAACACCTTAACCACTGGGCCAACACGGCCCTCAGGGACATGATAATTCAAACATATAAAAAAACAACAACAACACAGGGTTTTATGCGTTATTTCGAGCGTTTAAGGCACTTTTCGAGAAAAGTGGTTGGCTCTGAAAAGAGCCGTTGTCAGGATTTAAGACTGTGTCTCAGCTACTGTTCGTCTTGGTCTTCTGATCCCGAATCAACGTCTACAATTTCGCCATACAACTCCTTTCTTAGTCCGGATATGTCTTCAGCCTTGTGGTGGGCATAGTCGTAGTACATGTTCCGGAGACCTTCGATAACCGACAGTCTAAGTCTGTAGTTGTAGCGGAAGGTTCGTAGTCCGTCTCTCTTGGCGCCGAGGTACCGGGCCTGTACCTCATCAAGCTTGTAATTCAGTTGCACAATCTGTTCACAGGCTCTGCGGAATCGACGCTCGCTCTCAAGCAGAGTGAACCGTTGGTCAAGTCTGGGGTTTCGTGCTGCGGTCTTCATACTTTTCTCAATTAGTCTTTATTGCATGGAGTGTGAATTGAATGATACCAATACAGTGTCCGTCGACCTTATATACATGCACTCGGGTGTCATCGTATGCGATGAGAAACTCGTGTGTACTCGGATATACACATTATGACGCGTGTCACATCATTTCGTATATTGAGAGAAAGGCGACCGTTCCTTGTATAAACAACCGGTAAGTTACCGTTATCATCACACGTCGGATTAGCCCTGGTCACGGGTGCGTGCACACAGTATTGTACATGTGTATATTTGACGAAGGTGAGTGTTCGGGGGTTGGGGTTGGGGGGATAAAACTTGGGAGAGCGTTCAAAACTGATGCAGTAGTACAGCAGTACTTAGTCCTGATCAACGGTTGTCGAGTTGACTTGTTGATTGTGACGCCCGTGGTAACACAACTGATGACGTCATAGAACAGTTAAGACAATTAACGTAGCCAAATACATTGTGTCTTACGGCGATGTTTTGTGTGTTGGTATATACTTGATGAGACGAATTACACATGCACACGGGATGTGGGGAGAATTTACATCAGTTAGCCGTTTCAATACACGTGTGTAAAACCAATATTACGTGTATATTTACTTGCACGGCCATGCATGCGTAAACCATATAAACCAATATTACGTGTATATTTACATGCACGGCCATGCATGCGTAAACTACATAAATCTTATGGGCGCCAGACAAAGGTTTAAGTTGAGCGCCGTGCAATGCGCCATGTTATTGTGGTTCAAACAGTACATGAGTAACATGTAATTTGATCAAATGCAACGTTTTGCATGCTTATGATGGGTAGAAATTTCGGACATTGTTGTGTGAATGACAGGAAAATGAAACGCGTAACGTAACAGTCGAAGGGACATAACTCTTGTCGCCTTAAAACATTTGTACATTGTTTCATCGGTGAGCGGATTTTGGGTATTGGAAGAATGTAGAAGGGGGGAGGGGGTAAAAGTTTGCACATAACGGTTAACATAATATGTGCCCTTAAACGAGCGTGGGTGGATTGATTGACAGGTTTGTGACGTTTGAGTGCATAAACGGGAAGGTGAAGGTCGAAAAATCAAAAGAAAAACACAGGGACATGAGGTTTGGTTTGGTTTTATTTTTTTTTTAACAGACATGGTCATTTAGGACATGTCAGGTTTTGGAGGTGGAGTAAAGCCGGAATTCCCGGTGAAAAACCACCGACCTACGGGTAGTACCTGGCGACTTCCCCACGTGGGATTCGAACTCGCAACCCAGAAGTGGAGGGATAGTGGTAAAATGTCGGAACACCTTAACCACTGGGCCAACACGGCCCTCAGGGACATGATAATTCAAACATATAAAAAAACAACAACAACACAGGGTTTTATGCGTTATTTCGAGCGTTTAAGGCACTTTTCGAGAAAAGTGGTTGGCTCTGAAAAGAGCCGTTGTCAGGATTTAAGACTGTGTCTCAGCTACTGTTCGTCTTGGTCTTCTGATCCCGAATCAACGTCTACAATTTCGCCATACAACTCCTTCTTAGTCCGGATATGTCTTCAGCCTTGTGGTGGGCATAGTCGTAGTACATGTTCCGGAGACCTTCGATAACCGACAGTCTAAGTCTGTAGTTGTAGCGGAAGGTTCGTAGTCCGTCTCTCTTGGCGCCGAGGTACCGGGCCTGTACCTCATCAAGCTTGTAATTCAGTTGCACAATCTGTTCACAGGCTCTGCGGAATCGACGCTCGCTCTCAAGCAGAGTGAACCGTTGGTCAAGTCTGGGGTTTCGTGCTGCGGTCTTCATACTTTTCTCAATTAGTCTTTATTGCATGGAGTGTGAATTGAATGATACCAATACAGTGTCCGTCGACCTTATATACATGCACTCGGGTGTCATCGTATGCGAAATTGTTTGAATGTACTTTTTTTTGCTGATGAGCTGTAAAGCTCAAGGCGTAATAAAGAACTTGAACTTGATGAGAAACTCGTGTGTACTCGGATATACACATTATGACGCGTGTCACATCATTTCGTATATTGAGAGAAAGGCGACCGTTCCTTGTATAAACAACCGGTAAGTTACCGTTATCATCACACGTCGGATTAGCCCTGGTCACGGGTGCGTGCACACAGTATTGTACATGTGTATATTTGACGAAGGTGAGTGTTCGGGGGTTGGGGTTGGGGGGATAGAACTTGAGAGAGCGTTCAAAACTGATGCAGTAGTACAGCAGTACTTAGTCCTGATCAACGGTTGTCGAGTTGACTTGTTGATTGTGACGCCCGTGGTAACACAACTGATGACGTCATAGAACAGTTAAGACAATTAACGTAGCCAAATACATTGTGTCTTACGGCGATGTTTTGTGTGTTGGTATATACTTGATGAGACGAATTACACATGCACACGGGATGTGGGGAGAATTTACATCAGTTAGCCGTTTCAATACACGTGTGTAAAACCAATATTACGTGTATATTTACTTGCACGGCCATGCATGCGTAAACCATATAAACCAATATTACGTGTATATTTACATGCACGGCCATGCATGCGTAAACTACATAAATCTTATGGGCGCCAGACAAAGGTTTAAGTTGAGCGCCGTGCAATGCGCCATGTTATTGTGGTTCAAACAGTACATGAGTAACATGTAATTTGATCAAATGCAACGTTTTGCATGCTTATGATGGGTAGAAATTTCGGACATTGTTGTGTGAATGACAGGAAAATGAAACGCGTAACGTAACAGTCGAAGGGACATAACTCTTGTCGCCTTAAAACATTTGTACATTGTTTCATCGGTGAGCGGATTTTGGGTATTGGAAGAATGTAGAAGGGGGGGGGGGTAAAAGTTTGCACATAACGGTTAACATAATATGTGCCCTTAAACGAGCGTGGGTGGATTGATTGACAGGTTTGTGACGTTTGAGTGCATAAACGGGAAGGTGAAGGTCGAAAAATCAAAAGAAAAACACAGGGACATGAGGTTTGGTTTGGTTTTATTTTTTTTTTAACAGACATGGTCATTTAGGACATGTCAGGTTTTGGAGGTGGAGTAAAGCCGGAATTCCCGGTGAAAAACCACCGACCTACGGGTAGTACCTGGCGACTTCCCCACGTGGGATTCGAACTCGCAACCCAGAAGTGGAGGGATAGTGGTAAAATGTCGGAACACCTTAACCACTGGGCCAACACGGCCCTCAGGGACATGATAATTCAAACATATAAAAAAAACAACAACAACACAGGGTTTTATGCGTTATTTCGAGCGTTTAAGGCACTTTTCGAGAAAAGTGGTTGGCTCTGAAAAGAGCCGTTGTCAGGATTTAAGACTGTGTCTCAGCTACTGTTCGTCTTGGTCTTCTGATCCCGAATCAACGTCTACAATTTCGCCATACAACTCCTTTCTTAGTCCGGATATGTCTTCAGCCTTGTGGTGGGCATAGTCGTAGTACATGTTCCGGAGACCTTCGATAACCGACAGTCTAAGTCTGTAGTTGTAGCGGAAGGTTCGTAGTCCGTCTCTCTTGGCGCCGAGGTACCGGGCCTGTACCTCATCAAGCTTGTAATTCAGTTGCACAATCTGTTCACAGGCTCTGCGGAATCGACGCTCGCTCTCAAGCAGAGTGAACCGTTGGTCAAGTCTGGGGTTTCGTGCTGCGGTCTTCATACTTTTCTCAATTAGTCTTTATTGCATGGAGTGTGAATTGAATGATACCAATACAGTGTCCGTCGACCTTATATACATGCACTCGGGTGTCATCGTATGCGATGAGAAACTCGTGTGTACTCGGATATACACATTATGACGCGTGTCACATCATTTCGTATATTGAGAGAAAGGCGACCGTTCCTTGTATAAACAACCGGTAAGTTACCGTTATCATCACACGTCGGATTAGCCCTGGTCACGGGTGCGTGCACACAGTATTGTACATGTGTATATTTGACGAAGGTGAGTGTTCGGGGGTTGGGGTTGGGGGGATAGAACTTGGGAGAGCGTTCAAAACTGATGCAGTAGTACAGCAGTACTTAGTCCTGATCAACGGTTGTCGAGTTGACTTGTTGATTGTGACGCCCGTGGTAACACAACTGATGACGTCATAGAACAGTTAAGACAATTAACGTAGCCAAATACATTGTGTCTTACGGCGATGTTTTGTGTGTTGGTATATACTTGATGAGACGAATTACACATGCACACGGGATGTGGGGAGAATTTACATCAGTTAGCCGTTTCAATACACGTGTGTAAAACCAATATTACGTGTATATTTACTTGCACGGCCATGCATGCGTAAACCATATAAACCAATATTACGTGTATATTTACATGCACGGCCATGCATGCGTAAACTACATAAATCTTACGGGCGCCAGACAAAGGTTTAAGTTGAGCGCCGTGCAATGCGCCATGTTATTGTGGTTCAAACAGTACATGAGTAACATGTAATTTGATCAAATGCAACGTTTTGCATGCTTATGATGGGTAGAAATTTCGGACATTGTTGTGTGAATGACAGGAAAATGAAACGCGTAACGTAACAGTCGAAGGGACATAACTCTTGTCGCCTTAAAACATTTGTACATTGTTTCATCGGTGAGCGGATTTTGGGTATTGGAAGAATGTAGAAGGGGGGAGGGGGTAAAAGTTTGCACATAACGGTTAACATAATATGTGCCCTTAAACGAGCGTGGGTGGATTGATTGACAGGTTTGTGACGTTTGAGTGCATAAACGGGAAGGTGAAGGTCGAAAAATCAAAAGAAAAACACAGGGACATGAGGTTTGGTTTGGTTTTATTTTTTTTTTAACAGACATGGTCATTTAGGACATGTCAGGTTTTGGAGGTGGAGTAAAGCCGGAATTCCCGGTGAAAAACCACCGACCTACGGGTAGTACCTGGCGACTTCCCCACGTGGGATTCGAACTCGCAACCCAGAAGTGGAGGGATAGTGGTAAAATGTCGGAACACCTTAACCACTGGGCCAACACGGCCCTCAGGGACATGATAATTCAAACATATAAAAAAAAACAACAACAACACAGGGTTTTATGCGTTATTTCGAGCGTTTAAGGCACTTTTCGAGAAAAGTGGTTGGCTCTGAAAAGAGCCGTTGTCAGGATTTAAGACTGTGTCTCAGCTACTGTTCGTCTTGGTCTTCTGATCCCGAATCAACGTCTACAATTTCGCCATACAACTTCTTTCTTAGTCCGGATATGTCTTCAGCCTTGTGGTGGGCATAGTCGTAGTACATGTTCCGGAGACCTTCGATAACCGACAGTCTAAGTCTGTAGTTGTAGCGGAAGGTTCGTAGTCCGTCTCTCTTGGCGCCGAGGTACCGGGCCTGTACCTCATCAAGCTTGTAATTCAGTTGCACAATCTGTTCACAGGCTCTGCGGAATCGACGCTCGCTCTCAAGCAGAGTGAACCGTTGGTCAAGTCTGGGGTTTCGTGCTGCGGTCTTCATACTTTTCTCAATTAGTCTTTATTGCATGGAGTGTGAATTGAATGATACCAATACAGTGTCCGTCGACCTTATATACATGCACTCGGGTGTCATCGTATGCGATGAGAAACTCGTGTGTACTCGGATATACACATTATGACGCGTGTCACATCATTTCGTATATTGAGAGAAAGGCGACCGTTCCTTGTATAAACAACCGGTAAGTTACCGTTATCATCACACGTCGGATTAGCCCTGGTCACGGGTGCGTGCACACAGTATTGTACATGTGTATATTTGACGAAGGTGAGTGTTCGGGGGTTGGGGTTGGGGGGATAAAACTTGGGAGAGCGTTCAAAACTGATGCAGTAGTACAGCAGTACTTAGTCCTGATCAACGGTTGTCGAGTTGACTTGTTGATTGTGACGCCCGTGGTAACACAACTGATGACGTCATAGAACAGTTAAGACAATTAACGTAGCCAAATACATTGTGTCTTACGGCGATGTTTTGTGTGTTGGTATATACTTGATGAGACGAATTACACATGCACACGGGATGTGGGGAGAATTTACATCAGTTAGCCGTTTCAATACACGTGTGTAAAACCAATATTACGTGTATATTTACTTGCACGGCCATGCATGCGTAAACCATATAAACCAATATTACGTGTATATTTACATGCACGGCCATGCATGCGTAAACTACATAAATCTTACGGGCGCCAGACAAAGGTTTAAGTTGAGCGCCGTGCAATGCGCCATGTTATTGTGGTTCAAACAGTACATGAGTAACATGTAATTTGATCAAATGCAACGTTTTGCATGCTTATGATGGGTAGAAATTTCGGACATTGTTGTGTGAATGACAGGAAAATGAAACGCGTAACGTAACAGTCGAAGGGACATAACTCTTGTCGCCTTAAAACATTTGTACATTGTTTCATCGGTGAGCGGATTTTGGGTATTGGAAGAATGTAGAAGGGGGGAGGGGGTAAAAGTTTGCACATAACGGTTAACATAATATGTGCCCTTAAACGAGCGTGGGTGGATTGATTGACAGGTTTGTGACGTTTGAGTGCATAAACGGGAAGGTGAAGGTCGAAAAATCAAAAGAAAAACACAGGGACATGAGGTTTGGTTTGGTTTTATTTTTTTTTTAACAGACATGGTCATTTAGGACATGTCAGGTTTTGGAGGTGGAGTAAAGCCGGAATTCCCGGTGAAAAACCACCGACCTACGGGTAGTACCTGGCGACTTCCCCACGTGGGATTCGAACTCGCAACCCAGAAGTGGAGGGATAGTGGTAAAATGTCGGAACACCTTAACCACTGGGCCAACACGGCCCTCAGGGACATGATAATTCAAACATATAAAAAAAACAACAACAACACAGGGTTTTATGCGTTATTTCGAGCGTTTAAGGCACTTTTCGAGAAAAGTGGTTGGCTCTGAAAAGAGCCGTTGTCAGGATTTAAGACTGTGTCTCAGCTACTGTTCGTCTTGGTCTTCTGATCCCGAATCAACGTCTACAATTTCGCCATACAACTCCTTTCTTAGTCCGGATATGTCTTCAGCCTTGTGGTGGGCATAGTCGTAGTACATGTTCCGGAGACCTTCGATAACCGACAGTCTAAGTCTGTAGTTGTAGCGGAAGGTTCGTAGTCCGTCTCTCTTGGCGCCGAGGTACCGGGCCTGTACCTCATCAAGCTTGTAATTCAGTTGCACAATCTGTTCACAGGCTCTGCGGAATCGACGCTCGCTCTCAAGCAGAGTGAACCGTTGGTCAAGTCTGGGGTTTCGTGCTGCGGTCTTCATACTTTTCTCAATTAGTCTTTATTGCATGGAGTGTGAATTGAATGATACCAATACAGTGTCCGTCGACCTTATATACATGCACTCGGGTGTCATCGTATGCGATGAGAAACTCGTGTGTACTCGGATATACACATTATGACGCGTGTCACATCATTTCGTATATTGAGAGAAAGGCGACCGTTCCTTGTATAAACAACCGGTAAGTTACCGTTATCATCACACGTCGGATTAGCCCTGGTCACGGGTGCGTGCACACAGTATTGTACATGTGTATATTTGACGAAGGTGAGTGTTCGGGGGTTGGGGTTGGGGGGATAAAACTTGGGAGAGCGTTCAAAACTGATGCAGTAGTACAGCAGTACTTAGTCCTGATCAACGGTTGTCGAGTTGACTTGTTGATTGTGACGCCCGTGGTAACACAACTGATGACGTCATAGAACAGTTAAGACAATTAACGTAGCCAAATACATTGTGTCTTACGGCGATGTTTTGTGTGTTGGTATATACTTGATGAGACGAATTACACATGCACACGGGATGTGGGGAGAATTTACATCAGTTAGCCGTTTCAATACACGTGTGTAAAACCAATATTACGTGTATATTTACTTGCACGGCCATGCATGCGTAAACCATATAAACCAATATTACGTGTATATTTACATGCACGGCCATGCATGCGTAAACTACATAAATCTTACGGGCGCCAGACAAAGGTTTAAGTTGAGCGCCGTGCAATGCGCCATGTTATTGTGGTTCAAACAGTACATGAGTAACATGTAATTTGATCAAATGCAACGTTTTGCATGCTTATGATGGGTAGAAATTTCGGACATTGTTGTGTGAATGACAGGAAAATGAAACGCGTAACGTAACAGTCGAAGGGACATAACTCTTGTCGCCTTAAAACATTTGTACATTGTTTCATCGGTGAGCGGATTTTGGGTATTGGAAGAATGTAGAAGGGGGGAGGGGGTAAAAGTTTGCACATAACGGTTAACATAATATGTGCCCTTAAACGAGCGTGGGTGGATTGATTGACAGGTTTGTGACGTTTGAGTGCATAAACGGGAAGGTGAAGGTCGAAAAATCAAAAGAAAAACACAGGGACATGAGGTTTGGTTTGGTTTTATTTTTTTTTTAACAGACATGGTCATTTAGGACATGTCAGGTTTTGGAGGTGGAGTAAAGCCGGAATTCCCGGTGAAAAACCACCGACCTACGGGTAGTACCTGGCGACTTCCCCACGTGGGATTCGAACTCGCAACCCAGAAGTGGAGGGATAGTGGTAAAATGTCGGAACACCTTAACCACTGGGCCAACACGGCCCTCAGGGACATGATAATTCAAACATATAAAAAAAACAACAACAACACAGGGTTTTATGCGTTATTTCGAGCGTTTAAGGCACTTTTCGAGAAAAGTGGTTGGCTCTGAAAAGAGCCGTTGTCAGGATTTAAGACTGTGTCTCAGCTACTGTTCGTCTTGGTCTTCTGATCCCGAATCAACGTCTACAATTTCGCCATACAACTCCTTTCTTAGTCCGGATATGTCTTCAGCCTTGTGGTGGGCATAGTCGTAGTACATGTTCCGGAGACCTTCGATAACCGACAGTCTAAGTCTGTAGTTGTAGCGGAAGGTTCGTAGTCCGTCTCTCTTGGCGCCGAGGTACCGGGCCTGTACCTCATCAAGCTTGTAATTCAGTTGCACAATCTGTTCACAGGCTCTGCGGAATCGACGCTCGCTCTCAAGCAGAGTGAACCGTTGGTCAAGTCTGGGGTTTCGTGCTGCGGTCTTCATACTTTTCTCAATTAGTCTTTATTGCATGGAGTGTGAATTGAATGATACCAATACAGTGTCCGTCGACCTTATATACATGCACTCGGGTGTCATCGTATGCGATGAGAAACTCGTGTGTACTCGGATATACACATTATGACGCGTGTCACATCATTTCGTATATTGAGAGAAAGGCGACCGTTCCTTGTATAAACAACCGGTAAGTTACCGTTATCATCACACGTCGGATTAGCCCTGGTCACGGGTGCGTGCACACAGTATTGTACATGTGTATATTTGACGAAGGTGAGTGTTCGGGGGTTGGGGTTGGGGGGATAGAACTTGGGAGAGCGTTCAAAACTGATGCAGTAGTACAGCAGTACTTAGTCCTGATCAACGGTTGTCGAGTTGACTTGTTGATTGTGACGCCCGTGGTAACACAACTGATGACGTCATAGAACAGTTAAGACAATTAACGTAGCCAAATACATTGTGTCTTACGGCGATGTTTTGTGTGTTGGTATATACTTGATGAGACGAATTACACATGCACACGGGATGTGGGGAGAATTTACATCAGTTAGCCGTTTCAATACACGTGTGTAAAACCAATATTACGTGTATATTTACTTGCACGGCCATGCATGCGTAAACCATATAAACCAATATTACGTGTATATTTACATGCACGGCCATGCATGCGTAAACTACATAAATCTTATGGGCGCCAGACAAAGGTTTAAGTTGAGCGCCGTGCAATGCGCCATGTTATTGTGGTTCAAACAGTACATGAGTAACATGTAATTTGATCAAATGCAACGTTTTGCATGCTTATGATGGGTAGAAATTTCGGACATTGTTGTGTGAATGACAGGAAAATGAAACGCGTAACGTAACAGTCGAAGGGACATAACTCTTGTCGCCTTAAAACATTTGTACATTGTTTCATCGGTGAGCGGATTTTGGGTATTGGAAGAATGTAGAAGGGGGGGGGGGGTAAAAGTTTGCACATAACGGTTAACATAATATGTGCCCTTAAACGAGCGTGGGTGGATTGATTGACAGGTTTGTGACGTTTGAGTGCATAAACGGGAAGGTGAAGGTCGAAAAATCAAAAGAAAAACACAGGGACATGAGGTTTGGTTTGGTTTTATTTTTTTTTTAACAGACATGGTCATTTAGGACATGTCAGGTTTTGGAGGTGGAGTAAAGCCGGAATTCCCGGTGAAAAACCACCGACCTACGGGTAGTACCTGGCGACTTCCCCACGTGGGATTCGAACTCGCAACCCAGAAGTGGAGGGATAGTGGTAAAATGTCGGAACACCTTAACCACTGGGCCAACACGGCCCTCAGGGACATGATAATTCAAACATATAAAAAAACAACAACAACACAGGGTTTTATGCGTTATTTCGAGCGTTTAAGGCACTTTTCGAGAAAAGTGGTTGGCTCTGAAAAGAGCCGTTGTCAGGATTTAAGACTGTGTCTCAGCTACTGTTCGTCTTGGTCTTCTGATCCCGAATCAACGTCTACAATTTCGCCATACAACTCCTTCTTAGTCCGGATATGTCTTCAGCCTTGTGGTGGGCATAGTCGTAGTACATGTTCCGGAGACCTTCGATAACCGACAGTCTAAGTCTGTAGTTGTAGCGGAAGGTTCGTAGTCCGTCTCTCTTGGCGCCGAGGTACCGGGCCTGTACCTCATCAAGCTTGTAATTCAGTTGCACAATCTGTTCACAGGCTCTGCGGAATCGACGCTCGCTCTCAAGCAGAGTGAACCGTTGGTCAAGTCTGGGGTTTCGTGCTGCGGTCTTCATACTTTTCTCAATTAGTCTTTATTGCATGGAGTGTGAATTGAATGATACCAATACAGTGTCCGTCGACCTTATATACATGCACTCGGGTGTCATCGTATGCGATGAGAAACTCGTGTGTACTCGGATATACACATTATGACGCGTGTCACATCATTTCGTATATTGAGAGAAAGGCGACCGTTCCTTGTATAAACAACCGGTAAGTTACCGTTATCATCACACGTCGGATTAGCCCTGGTCACGGGTGCGTGCACACAGTATTGTACATGTGTATATTTGACGAAGGTGAGTGTTCGGGGGTTGGGGTTGGGGGGATAGAATTTGAGAGAGCGTTCAAAACTGATGCAGTAGTACAGCAGTACTTAGTCCTGATCAACGGTTGTCGAGTTGACTTGTTGATTGTGACGCCCGTGGTAACACAACTGATGACGTCATAGAACAGTTAAGACAATTAACGTAGCCAAATACATTGTGTCTTACGGCGATGTTTTGTGTGTTGGTATATACTTGATGAGACGAATTACACATGCACACGGGATGTGGGGAGAATTTACATCAGTTAGCCGTTTCAATACACGTGTGTAAAACCAATATTACGTGTATATTTACTTGCACGGCCATGCATGCGTAAACCATATAAACCAATATTACGTGTATATTTACATGCACGGCCATGCATGCGTAAACTACATAAATCTTATGGGCGCCAGACAAAGGTTTAAGTTGAGCGCCGTGCAATGCGCCATGTTATTGTGGTTCAAACAGTACATGAGTAACATGTAATTTGATCAAATGCAACGTTTTGCATGCTTATGATGGGTAGAAATTTCGGACATTGTTGTGTGAATGACAGGAAAATGAAACGCGTAACGTAACAGTCGAAGGGACATAACTCTTGTCGCCTTAAAACATTTGTACATTGTTTCATCGGTGAGCGGATTTTGGGTATTGGAAGAATGTAGAAGGGGGGGGGGGTAAAAGTTTGCACATAACGGTTAACATAATATGTGCCCTTAAACGAGCGTGGGTGGATTGATTGACAGGTTTGTGACGTTTGAGTGCATAAACGGGAAGGTGAAGGTCGAAAAATCAAAAGAAAAACACAGGGACATGAGGTTTGGTTTGGTTTTATTTTTTTTTTAACAGACATGGTCATTTAGGACATGTCAGGTTTTGGAGGTGGAGTAAAGCCGGAATTCCCGGTGAAAAACCACCGACCTACGGGTAGTACCTGGCGACTTCCCCACGTGGGATTCGAACTCGCAACCCAGAAGTGGAGGGATAGTGGTAAAATGTCGGAACACCTTAACCACTGGGCCAACACGGCCCTCAGGGACATGATAATTCAAACATATAAAAAAACAACAACAACACAGGGTTTTATGCGTTATTTCGAGCGTTTAAGGCACTTTTCGAGAAAAGTGGTTGGCTCTGAAAAGAGCCGTTGTCAGGATTTAAGACTGTGTCTCAGCTACTGTTCGTCTTGGTCTTCTGATCCCGAATCAACGTCTACAATTTCGCCATACAACTCCTTTCTTAGTCCGGATATGTCTTCAGCCTTGTGGTGGGCATAGTCGTAGTACATGTTCCGGAGACCTTCGATAACCGACAGTCTAAGTCTGTAGTTGTAGCGGAAGGTTCGTAGTCCGTCTCTCTTGGCGCCGAGGTACCGGGCCTGTACCTCATCAAGCTTGTAATTCAGTTGCACAATCTGTTCACAGGCTCTGCGGAATCGACGCTCGCTCTCAAGCAGAGTGAACCGTTGGTCAAGTCTGGGGTTTCGTGCTGCGGTCTTCATACTTTTCTCAATTAGTCTTTATTGCATGGAGTGTGAATTGAATGATACCAATACAGTGTCCGTCGACCTTATATACATGCACTCGGGTGTCATCGTATGCGATGAGAAACTCGTGTGTACTCGGATATACACATTATGACGCGTGTCACATCATTTCGTATATTGAGAGAAAGGCGACCGTTCCTTGTATAAACAACCGGTAAGTTACCGTTATCATCACACGTCGGATTAGCCCTGGTCACGGGTGCGTGCACACAGTATTGTACATGTGTATATTTGACGAAGGTGAGTGTTCGGGGGTTGGGGTTGGGGGGATAAAACTTGGGAGAGCGTTCAAAACTGATGCAGTAGTACAGCAGTACTTAGTCCTGATCAACGGTTGTCGAGTTGACTTGTTGATTGTGACGCCCGTGGTAACACAACTGATGACGTCATAGAACAGTTAAGACAATTAACGTAGCCAAATACATTGTGTCTTACGGCGATGTTTTGTGTGTTGGTATATACTTGATGAGACGAATTACACATGCACACGGGATGTGGGGAGAATTTACATCAGTTAGCCGTTTCAATACACGTGTGTAAAACCAATATTACGTGTATATTTACTTGCACGGCCATGCATGCGTAAACCATATAAACCAATATTACGTGTATATTTACATGCACGGCCATGCATGCGTAAACTACATAAATCTTATGGGCGCCAGACAAAGGTTTAAGTTGAGCGCCGTGCAATGCGCCATGTTATTGTGGTTCAAACAGTACATGAGTAACATGTAATTTGATCAAATGCAACGTTTTGCATGCTTATGATGGGTAGAAATTTCGGACATTGTTGTGTGAATGACAGGAAAATGAAACGCGTAACGTAACAGTCGAAGGGACATAACTCTTGTCGCCTTAAAACATTTGTACATTGTTTCATCGGTGAGCGGATTTTGGGTATTGGAAGAATGTAGAAGGGGGGAGGGGGTAAAAGTTTGCACATAACGGTTAACATAATATGTGCCCTTAAACGAGCGTGGGTGGATTGATTGACAGGTTTGTGACGTTTGAGTGCATAAACGGGAAGGTGAAGGTCGAAAAATCAAAAGAAAAACACAGGGACATGAGGTTTGGTTTGGTTTTATTTTTTTTTTAACAGACATGGTCATTTAGGACATGTCAGGTTTTGGAGGTGGAGTAAAGCCGGAATTCCCGGTGAAAAACCACCGACCTACGGGTAGTACCTGGCGACTTCCCCACGTGGGATTCGAACTCGCAACCCAGAAGTGGAGGGATAGTGGTAAAATGTCGGAACACCTTAACCACTGGGCCAACACGGCCCTCAGGGACATGATAATTCAAACATATAAAAAAACAACAACAACACAGGGTTTTATGCGTTATTTCGAGCGTTTAAGGCACTTTTCGAGAAAAGTGGTTGGCTCTGAAAAGAGCCGTTGTCAGGATTTAAGACTGTGTCTCAGCTACTGTTCGTCTTGGTCTTCTGATCCCGAATCAACGTCTACAATTTCGCCATACAACTCCTTTCTTAGTCCGGATATGTCTTCAGCCTTGTGGTGGGCATAGTCGTAGTACATGTTCCGGAGACCTTCGATAACCGACAGTCTAAGTCTGTAGTTGTAGCGGAAGGTTCGTAGTCCGTCTCTCTTGGCGCCGAGGTACCGGGCCTGTACCTCATCAAGCTTGTAATTCAGTTGCACAATCTGTTCACAGGCTCTGCGGAATCGACGCTCGCTCTCAAGCAGAGTGAACCGTTGGTCAAGTCTGGGGTTTCGTGCTGCGGTCTTCATACTTTTCTCAATTAGTCTTTATTGCATGGAGTGTGAATTGAATGATACCAATACAGTGTCCGTCGACCTTATATACATGCACTCGGGTGTCATCGTATGCGATGAGAAACTCGTGTGTACTCGGATATACACATTATGACGCGTGTCACATCATTTCGTATATTGAGAGAAAGGCGACCGTTCCTTGTATAAACAACCGGTAAGTTACCGTTATCATCACACGTCGGATTAGCCCTGGTCACGGGTGCGTGCACACAGTATTGTACATGTGTATATTTGACGAAGGTGAGTGTTCGGGGGTTGGGGTTGGGGGGATAAAACTTGGGAGAGCGTTCAAAACTGATGCAGTAGTACAGCAGTACTTAGTCCTGATCAACGGTTGTCGAGTTGACTTGTTGATTGTGACGCCCGTGGTAACACAACTGATGACGTCATAGAACAGTTAAGACAATTAACGTAGCCAAATACATTGTGTCTTACGGCGATGTTTTGTGTGTTGGTATATACTTGATGAGACGAATTACACATGCACACGGGATGTGGGGAGAATTTACATCAGTTAGCCGTTTCAATACACGTGTGTAAAACCAATATTACGTGTATATTTACTTGCACGGCCATGCATGCGTAAACCATATAAACCAATATTACGTGTATATTTACATGCACGGCCATGCATGCGTAAACTACATAAATCTTATGGGCGCCAGACAAAGGTTTAAGTTGAGCGCCGTGCAATGCGCCATGTTATTGTGGTTCAAACAGTACATGAGTAACATGTAATTTGATCAAATGCAACGTTTTGCATGCTTATGATGGGTAGAAATTTCGGACATTGTTGTGTGAATGACAGGAAAATGAAACGCGTAACGTAACAGTCGAAGGGACATAACTCTTGTCGCCTTAAAACATTTGTACATTGTTTCATCGGTGAGCGGATTTTGGGTATTGGAAGAATGTAGAAGGGGGGGGGGGGTAAAAGTTTGCACATAACGGTTAACATAATATGTGCCCTTAAACGAGCGTGGGTGGATTGATTGACAGGTTTGTGACGTTTGAGTGCATAAACGGGAAGGTGAAGGTCGAAAAATCAAAAGAAAAACACAGGGACATGAGGTTTGGTTTGGTTTTATTTTTTTTTTAACAGACATGGTCATTTAGGACATGTCAGGTTTTGGAGGTGGAGTAAAGCCGGAATTCCCGGTGAAAAACCACCGACCTACGGGTAGTACCTGGCGACTTCCCCACGTGGGATTCGAACTCGCAACCCAGAAGTGGAGGGATAGTGGTAAAATGTCGGAACACCTTAACCACTGGGCCAACACGGCCCTCAGGGACATGATAATTCAAACATATAAAAAAACAACAACAACACAGGGTTTTATGCGTTATTTCGAGCGTTTAAGGCACTTTTCGAGAAAAGTGGTTGGCTCTGAAAAGAGCCGTTGTCAGGATTTAAGACTGTGTCTCAGCTACTGTTCGTCTTGGTCTTCTGATCCCGAATCAACGTCTACAATTTCGCCATACAACTCCTTCTTAGTCCGGATATGTCTTCAGCCTTGTGGTGGGCATAGTCGTAGTACATGTTCCGGAGACCTTCGATAACCGACAGTCTAAGTCTGTAGTTGTAGCGGAAGGTTCGTAGTCCGTCTCTCTTGGCGCCGAGGTACCGGGCCTGTACCTCATCAAGCTTGTAATTCAGTTGCACAATCTGTTCACAGGCTCTGCGGAATCGACGCTCGCTCTCAAGCAGAGTGAACCGTTGGTCAAGTCTGGGGTTTCGTGCTGCGGTCTTCATACTTTTCTCAATTAGTCTTTATTGCATGGAGTGTGAATTGAATGATACCAATACAGTGTCCGTCGACCTTATATACATGCACTCGGGTGTCATCGTATGCGATGAGAAACTCGTGTGTACTCGGATATACACATTATGACGCGTGTCACATCATTTCGTATATTGAGAGAAAGGCGACCGTTCCTTGTATAAACAACCGGTAAGTTACCGTTATCATCACACGTCGGATTAGCCCTGGTCACGGGTGCGTGCACACAGTATTGTACATGTGTATATTTGACGAAGGTGAGTGTTCGGGGGTTGGGGTTGGGGGGATAGAATTTGAGAGAGCGTTCAAAACTGATGCAGTAGTACAGCAGTACTTAGTCCTGATCAACGGTTGTCGAGTTGACTTGTTGATTGTGACGCCCGTGGTAACACAACTGATGACGTCATAGAACAGTTAAGACAATTAACGTAGCCAAATACATTGTGTCTTACGGCGATGTTTTGTGTGTTGGTATATACTTGATGAGACGAATTACACATGCACACGGGATGTGGGGAGAATTTACATCAGTTAGCCGTTTCAATACACGTGTGTAAAACCAATATTACGTGTATATTTACTTGCACGGCCATGCATGCGTAAACCATATAAACCAATATTACGTGTATATTTACATGCACGGCCATGCATGCGTAAACTACATAAATCTTATGGGCGCCAGACAAAGGTTTAAGTTGAGCGCCGTGCAATGCGCCATGTTATTGTGGTTCAAACAGTACATGAGTAACATGTAATTTGATCAAATGCAACGTTTTGCATGCTTATGATGGGTAGAAATTTCGGACATTGTTGTGTGAATGACAGGAAAATGAAACGCGTAACGTAACAGTCGAAGGGACATAACTCTTGTCGCCTTAAAACATTTGTACATTGTTTCATCGGTGAGCGGATTTTGGGTATTGGAAGAATGTAGAAGGGGGGGGGGGGTAAAAGTTTGCACATAACGGTTAACATAATATGTGCCCTTAAACGAGCGTGGGTGGATTGATTGACAGGTTTGTGACGTTTGAGTGCATAAACGGGAAGGTGAAGGTCGAAAAATCAAAAGAAAAACACAGGGACATGAGGTTTGGTTTGGTTTTATTTTTTTTTTAACAGACATGGTCATTTAGGACATGTCAGGTTTTGGAGGTGGAGTAAAGCCGGAATTCCCGGTGAAAAACCACCGACCTACGGGTAGTACCTGGCGACTTCCCCACGTGGGATTCGAACTCGCAACCCAGAAGTGGAGGGATAGTGGTAAAATGTCGGAACACCTTAACCACTGGGCCAACACGGCCCTCAGGGACATGATAATTCAAACATATAAAAAAACAACAACAACACAGGGTTTTATGCGTTATTTCGAGCGTTTAAGGCACTTTTCGAGAAAAGTGGTTGGCTCTGAAAAGAGCCGTTGTCAGGATTTAAGACTGTGTCTCAGCTACTGTTCGTCTTGGTCTTCTGATCCCGAATCAACGTCTACAATTTCGCCATACAACTCCTTTCTTAGTCCGGATATGTCTTCAGCCTTGTGGTGGGCATAGTCGTAGTACATGTTCCGGAGACCTTCGATAACCGACAGTCTAAGTCTGTAGTTGTAGCGGAAGGTTCGTAGTCCGTCTCTCTTGGCGCCGAGGTACCGGGCCTGTACCTCATCAAGCTTGTAATTCAGTTGCACAATCTGTTCACAGGCTCTGCGGAATCGACGCTCGCTCTCAAGCAGAGTGAACCGTTGGTCAAGTCTGGGGTTTCGTGCTGCGGTCTTCATACTTTTCTCAATTAGTCTTTATTGCATGGAGTGTGAATTGAATGATACCAATACAGTGTCCGTCGACCTTATATACATGCACTCGGGTGTCATCGTATGCGATGAGAAACTCGTGTGTACTCGGATATACACATTATGACGCGTGTCACATCATTTCGTATATTGAGAGAAAGGCGACCGTTCCTTGTATAAACAACCGGTAAGTTACCGTTATCATCACACGTCGGATTAGCCCTGGTCACGGGTGCGTGCACACAGTATTGTACATGTGTATATTTGACGAAGGTGAGTGTTCGGGGGTTGGGGTTGGGGGGATAAAACTTGGGAGAGCGTTCAAAACTGATGCAGTAGTACAGCAGTACTTAGTCCTGATCAACGGTTGTCGAGTTGACTTGTTGATTGTGACGCCCGTGGTAACACAACTGATGACGTCATAGAACAGTTAAGACAATTAACGTAGCCAAATACATTGTGTCTTACGGCGATGTTTTGTGTGTTGGTATATACTTGATGAGACGAATTACACATGCACACGGGATGTGGGGAGAATTTACATCAGTTAGCCGTTTCAATACACGTGTGTAAAACCAATATTACGTGTATATTTACTTGCACGGCCATGCATGCGTAAACCATATAAACCAATATTACGTGTATATTTACATGCACGGCCATGCATGCGTAAACTACATAAATCTTATGGGCGCCAGACAAAGGTTTAAGTTGAGCGCCGTGCAATGCGCCATGTTATTGTGGTTCAAACAGTACATGAGTAACATGTAATTTGATCAAATGCAACGTTTTGCATGCTTATGATGGGTAGAAATTTCGGACATTGTTGTGTGAATGACAGGAAAATGAAACGCGTAACGTAACAGTCGAAGGGACATAACTCTTGTCGCCTTAAAACATTTGTACATTGTTTCATCGGTGAGCGGATTTTGGGTATTGGAAGAATGTAGAAGGGGGGAGGGGGTAAAAGTTTGCACATAACGGTTAACATAATATGTGCCCTTAAACGAGCGTGGGTGGATTGATTGACAGGTTTGTGACGTTTGAGTGCATAAACGGGAAGGTGAAGGTCGAAAAATCAAAAGAAAAACACAGGGACATGAGGTTTGGTTTGGTTTTATTTTTTTTTTAACAGACATGGTCATTTAGGACATGTCAGGTTTTGGAGGTGGAGTAAAGCCGGAATTCCCGGTGAAAAACCACCGACCTACGGGTAGTACCTGGCGACTTCCCCACGTGGGATTCGAACTCGCAACCCAGAAGTGGAGGGATAGTGGTAAAATGTCGGAACACCTTAACCACTGGGCCAACACGGCCCTCAGGGACATGATAATTCAAACATATAAAAAAACAACAACAACACAGGGTTTTATGCGTTATTTCGAGCGTTTAAGGCACTTTTCGAGAAAAGTGGTTGGCTCTGAAAAGAGCCGTTGTCAGGATTTAAGACTGTGTCTCAGCTACTGTTCGTCTTGGTCTTCTGATCCCGAATCAACGTCTACAATTTCGCCATACAACTCCTTTCTTAGTCCGGATATGTCTTCAGCCTTGTGGTGGGCATAGTCGTAGTACATGTTCCGGAGACCTTCGATAACCGACAGTCTAAGTCTGTAGTTGTAGCGGAAGGTTCGTAGTCCGTCTCTCTTGGCGCCGAGGTACCGGGCCTGTACCTCATCAAGCTTGTAATTCAGTTGCACAATCTGTTCACAGGCTCTGCGGAATCGACGCTCGCTCTCAAGCAGAGTGAACCGTTGGTCAAGTCTGGGGTTTCGTGCTGCGGTCTTCATACTTTTCTCAATTAGTCTTTATTGCATGGAGTGTGAATTGAATGATACCAATACAGTGTCCGTCGACCTTATATACATGCACTCGGGTGTCATCGTATGCGATGAGAAACTCGTGTGTACTCGGATATACACATTATGACGCGTGTCACATCATTTCGTATATTGAGAGAAAGGCGACCGTTCCTTGTATAAACAACCGGTAAGTTACCGTTATCATCACACGTCGGATTAGCCCTGGTCACGGGTGCGTGCACACAGTATTGTACATGTGTATATTTGACGAAGGTGAGTGTTCGGGGGTTGGGGTTGGGGGGATAAAACTTGGGAGAGCGTTCAAAACTGATGCAGTAGTACAGCAGTACTTAGTCCTGATCAACGGTTGTCGAGTTGACTTGTTGATTGTGACGCCCGTGGTAACACAACTGATGACGTCATAGAACAGTTAAGACAATTAACGTAGCCAAATACATTGTGTCTTACGGCGATGTTTTGTGTGTTGGTATATACTTGATGAGACGAATTACACATGCACACGGGATGTGGGGAGAATTTACATCAGTTAGCCGTTTCAATACACGTGTGTAAAACCAATATTACGTGTATATTTACTTGCACGGCCATGCATGCGTAAACCATATAAACCAATATTACGTGTATATTTACATGCACGGCCATGCATGCGTAAACTACATAAATCTTATGGGCGCCAGACAAAGGTTTAAGTTGAGCGCCGTGCAATGCGCCATGTTATTGTGGTTCAAACAGTACATGAGTAACATGTAATTTGATCAAATGCAACGTTTTGCATGCTTATGATGGGTAGAAATTTCGGACATTGTTGTGTGAATGACAGGAAAATGAAACGCGTAACGTAACAGTCGAAGGGACATAACTCTTGTCGCCTTAAAACATTTGTACATTGTTTCATCGGTGAGCGGATTTTGGGTATTGGAAGAATGTAGAAGGGGGGAGGGGGTAAAAGTTTGCACATAACGGTTAACATAATATGTGCCCTTAAACGAGCGTGGGTGGATTGATTGACAGGTTTGTGACGTTTGAGTGCATAAACGGGAAGGTGAAGGTCGAAAAATCAAAAGAAAAACACAGGGACATGAGGTTTGGTTTGGTTTTATTTTTTTTTTAACAGACATGGTCATTTAGGACATGTCAGGTTTTGGAGGTGGAGTAAAGCCGGAATTCCCGGTGAAAAACCACCGACCTACGGGTAGTACCTGGCGACTTCCCCACGTGGGATTCGAACTCGCAACCCAGAAGTGGAGGGATAGTGGTAAAATGTCGGAACACCTTAACCACTGGGCCAACACGGCCCTCAGGGACATGATAATTCAAACATATAAAAAAACAACAACAACACAGGGTTTTATGCGTTATTTCGAGCGTTTAAGGCACTTTTCGAGAAAAGTGGTTGGCTCTGAAAAGAGCCGTTGTCAGGATTTAAGACTGTGTCTCAGCTACTGTTCGTCTTGGTCTTCTGATCCCGAATCAACGTCTACAATTTCGCCATACAACTCCTTCTTAGTCCGGATATGTCTTCAGCCTTGTGGTGGGCATAGTCGTAGTACATGTTCCGGAGACCTTCGATAACCGACAGTCTAAGTCTGTAGTTGTAGCGGAAGGTTCGTAGTCCGTCTCTCTTGGCGCCGAGGTACCGGGCCTGTACCTCATCAAGCTTGTAATTCAGTTGCACAATCTGTTCACAGGCTCTGCGGAATCGACGCTCGCTCTCAAGCAGAGTGAACCGTTGGTCAAGTCTGGGGTTTCGTGCTGCGGTCTTCATACTTTTCTCAATTAGTCTTTATTGCATGGAGTGTGAATTGAATGATACCAATACAGTGTCCGTCGACCTTATATACATGCACTCGGGTGTCATCGTATGCGAAATTGTTTGAATGTACTTTTTTTTGCTGATGAGCTGTAAAGCTCAAGGCGTAATAAAGAACTTGAACTTGATGAGAAACTCGTGTGTACTCGGATATACACATTATGACGCGTGTCACATCATTTCGTATATTGAGAGAAAGGCGACCGTTCCTTGTATAAACAACCGGTAAGTTACCGTTATCATCACACGTCGGATTAGCCCTGGTCACGGGTGCGTGCACACAGTATTGTACATGTGTATATTTGACGAAGGTGAGTGTTCGGGGGTTGGGGTTGGGGGGATAGAACTTGAGAGAGCGTTCAAAACTGATGCAGTAGTACAGCAGTACTTAGTCCTGATCAACGGTTGTCGAGTTGACTTGTTGATTGTGACGCCCGTGGTAACACAACTGATGACGTCATAGAACAGTTAAGACAATTAACGTAGCCAAATACATTGTGTCTTACGGCGATGTTTTGTGTGTTGGTATATACTTGATGAGACGAATTACACATGCACACGGGATGTGGGGAGAATTTACATCAGTTAGCCGTTTCAATACACGTGTGTAAAACCAATATTACGTGTATATTTACTTGCACGGCCATGCATGCGTAAACCATATAAACCAATATTACGTGTATATTTACATGCACGGCCATGCATGCGTAAACTACATAAATCTTATGGGCGCCAGACAAAGGTTTAAGTTGAGCGCCGTGCAATGCGCCATGTTATTGTGGTTCAAACAGTACATGAGTAACATGTAATTTGATCAAATGCAACGTTTTGCATGCTTATGATGGGTAGAAATTTCGGACATTGTTGTGTGAATGACAGGAAAATGAAACGCGTAACGTAACAGTCGAAGGGACATAACTCTTGTCGCCTTAAAACATTTGTACATTGTTTCATCGGTGAGCGGATTTTGGGTATTGGAAGAATGTAGAAGGGGGGGGGGGTAAAAGTTTGCACATAACGGTTAACATAATATGTGCCCTTAAACGAGCGTGGGTGGATTGATTGACAGGTTTGTGACGTTTGAGTGCATAAACGGGAAGGTGAAGGTCGAAAAATCAAAAGAAAAACACAGGGACATGAGGTTTGGTTTGGTTTTATTTTTTTTTTAACAGACATGGTCATTTAGGACATGTCAGGTTTTGGAGGTGGAGTAAAGCCGGAATTCCCGGTGAAAAACCACCGACCTACGGGTAGTACCTGGCGACTTCCCCACGTGGGATTCGAACTCGCAACCCAGAAGTGGAGGGATAGTGGTAAAATGTCGGAACACCTTAACCACTGGGCCAACACGGCCCTCAGGGACATGATAATTCAAACATATAAAAAAAACAACAACAACACAGGGTTTTATGCGTTATTTCGAGCGTTTAAGGCACTTTTCGAGAAAAGTGGTTGGCTCTGAAAAGAGCCGTTGTCAGGATTTAAGACTGTGTCTCAGCTACTGTTCGTCTTGGTCTTCTGATCCCGAATCAACGTCTACAATTTCGCCATACAACTCCTTTCTTAGTCCGGATATGTCTTCAGCCTTGTGGTGGGCATAGTCGTAGTACATGTTCCGGAGACCTTCGATAACCGACAGTCTAAGTCTGTAGTTGTAGCGGAAGGTTCGTAGTCCGTCTCTCTTGGCGCCGAGGTACCGGGCCTGTACCTCATCAAGCTTGTAATTCAGTTGCACAATCTGTTCACAGGCTCTGCGGAATCGACGCTCGCTCTCAAGCAGAGTGAACCGTTGGTCAAGTCTGGGGTTTCGTGCTGCGGTCTTCATACTTTTCTCAATTAGTCTTTATTGCATGGAGTGTGAATTGAATGATACCAATACAGTGTCCGTCGACCTTATATACATGCACTCGGGTGTCATCGTATGCGATGAGAAACTCGTGTGTACTCGGATATACACATTATGACGCGTGTCACATCATTTCGTATATTGAGAGAAAGGCGACCGTTCCTTGTATAAACAACCGGTAAGTTACCGTTATCATCACACGTCGGATTAGCCCTGGTCACGGGTGCGTGCACACAGTATTGTACATGTGTATATTTGACGAAGGTGAGTGTTCGGGGGTTGGGGTTGGGGGGATAGAACTTGGGAGAGCGTTCAAAACTGATGCAGTAGTACAGCAGTACTTAGTCCTGATCAACGGTTGTCGAGTTGACTTGTTGATTGTGACGCCCGTGGTAACACAACTGATGACGTCATAGAACAGTTAAGACAATTAACGTAGCCAAATACATTGTGTCTTACGGCGATGTTTTGTGTGTTGGTATATACTTGATGAGACGAATTACACATGCACACGGGATGTGGGGAGAATTTACATCAGTTAGCCGTTTCAATACACGTGTGTAAAACCAATATTACGTGTATATTTACTTGCACGGCCATGCATGCGTAAACCATATAAACCAATATTACGTGTATATTTACATGCACGGCCATGCATGCGTAAACTACATAAATCTTACGGGCGCCAGACAAAGGTTTAAGTTGAGCGCCGTGCAATGCGCCATGTTATTGTGGTTCAAACAGTACATGAGTAACATGTAATTTGATCAAATGCAACGTTTTGCATGCTTATGATGGGTAGAAATTTCGGACATTGTTGTGTGAATGACAGGAAAATGAAACGCGTAACGTAACAGTCGAAGGGACATAACTCTTGTCGCCTTAAAACATTTGTACATTGTTTCATCGGTGAGCGGATTTTGGGTATTGGAAGAATGTAGAAGGGGGGAGGGGGTAAAAGTTTGCACATAACGGTTAACATAATATGTGCCCTTAAACGAGCGTGGGTGGATTGATTGACAGGTTTGTGACGTTTGAGTGCATAAACGGGAAGGTGAAGGTCGAAAAATCAAAAGAAAAACACAGGGACATGAGGTTTGGTTTGGTTTTATTTTTTTTTTAACAGACATGGTCATTTAGGACATGTCAGGTTTTGGAGGTGGAGTAAAGCCGGAATTCCCGGTGAAAAACCACCGACCTACGGGTAGTACCTGGCGACTTCCCCACGTGGGATTCGAACTCGCAACCCAGAAGTGGAGGGATAGTGGTAAAATGTCGGAACACCTTAACCACTGGGCCAACACGGCCCTCAGGGACATGATAATTCAAACATATAAAAAAAAACAACAACAACACAGGGTTTTATGCGTTATTTCGAGCGTTTAAGGCACTTTTCGAGAAAAGTGGTTGGCTCTGAAAAGAGCCGTTGTCAGGATTTAAGACTGTGTCTCAGCTACTGTTCGTCTTGGTCTTCTGATCCCGAATCAACGTCTACAATTTCGCCATACAACTTCTTTCTTAGTCCGGATATGTCTTCAGCCTTGTGGTGGGCATAGTCGTAGTACATGTTCCGGAGACCTTCGATAACCGACAGTCTAAGTCTGTAGTTGTAGCGGAAGGTTCGTAGTCCGTCTCTCTTGGCGCCGAGGTACCGGGCCTGTACCTCATCAAGCTTGTAATTCAGTTGCACAATCTGTTCACAGGCTCTGCGGAATCGACGCTCGCTCTCAAGCAGAGTGAACCGTTGGTCAAGTCTGGGGTTTCGTGCTGCGGTCTTCATACTTTTCTCAATTAGTCTTTATTGCATGGAGTGTGAATTGAATGATACCAATACAGTGTCCGTCGACCTTATATACATGCACTCGGGTGTCATCGTATGCGATGAGAAACTCGTGTGTACTCGGATATACACATTATGACGCGTGTCACATCATTTCGTATATTGAGAGAAAGGCGACCGTTCCTTGTATAAACAACCGGTAAGTTACCGTTATCATCACACGTCGGATTAGCCCTGGTCACGGGTGCGTGCACACAGTATTGTACATGTGTATATTTGACGAAGGTGAGTGTTCGGGGGTTGGGGTTGGGGGGATAAAACTTGGGAGAGCGTTCAAAACTGATGCAGTAGTACAGCAGTACTTAGTCCTGATCAACGGTTGTCGAGTTGACTTGTTGATTGTGACGCCCGTGGTAACACAACTGATGACGTCATAGAACAGTTAAGACAATTAACGTAGCCAAATACATTGTGTCTTACGGCGATGTTTTGTGTGTTGGTATATACTTGATGAGACGAATTACACATGCACACGGGATGTGGGGAGAATTTACATCAGTTAGCCGTTTCAATACACGTGTGTAAAACCAATATTACGTGTATATTTACTTGCACGGCCATGCATGCGTAAACCATATAAACCAATATTACGTGTATATTTACATGCACGGCCATGCATGCGTAAACTACATAAATCTTACGGGCGCCAGACAAAGGTTTAAGTTGAGCGCCGTGCAATGCGCCATGTTATTGTGGTTCAAACAGTACATGAGTAACATGTAATTTGATCAAATGCAACGTTTTGCATGCTTATGATGGGTAGAAATTTCGGACATTGTTGTGTGAATGACAGGAAAATGAAACGCGTAACGTAACAGTCGAAGGGACATAACTCTTGTCGCCTTAAAACATTTGTACATTGTTTCATCGGTGAGCGGATTTTGGGTATTGGAAGAATGTAGAAGGGGGGAGGGGGTAAAAGTTTGCACATAACGGTTAACATAATATGTGCCCTTAAACGAGCGTGGGTGGATTGATTGACAGGTTTGTGACGTTTGAGTGCATAAACGGGAAGGTGAAGGTCGAAAAATCAAAAGAAAAACACAGGGACATGAGGTTTGGTTTGGTTTTATTTTTTTTTTAACAGACATGGTCATTTAGGACATGTCAGGTTTTGGAGGTGGAGTAAAGCCGGAATTCCCGGTGAAAAACCACCGACCTACGGGTAGTACCTGGCGACTTCCCCACGTGGGATTCGAACTCGCAACCCAGAAGTGGAGGGATAGTGGTAAAATGTCGGAACACCTTAACCACTGGGCCAACACGGCCCTCAGGGACATGATAATTCAAACATATAAAAAAAACAACAACAACACAGGGTTTTATGCGTTATTTCGAGCGTTTAAGGCACTTTTCGAGAAAAGTGGTTGGCTCTGAAAAGAGCCGTTGTCAGGATTTAAGACTGTGTCTCAGCTACTGTTCGTCTTGGTCTTCTGATCCCGAATCAACGTCTACAATTTCGCCATACAACTTCTTTCTTAGTCCGGATATGTCTTCAGCCTTGTGGTGGGCATAGTCGTAGTACATGTTCCGGAGACCTTCGATAACCGACAGTCTAAGTCTGTAGTTGTAGCGGAAGGTTCGTAGTCCGTCTCTCTTGGCGCCGAGGTACCGGGCCTGTACCTCATCAAGCTTGTAATTCAGTTGCACAATCTGTTCACAGGCTCTGCGGAATCGACGCTCGCTCTCAAGCAGAGTGAACCGTTGGTCAAGTCTGGGGTTTCGTGCTGCGGTCTTCATACTTTTCTCAATTAGTCTTTATTGCATGGAGTGTGAATTGAATGATACCAATACAGTGTCCGTCGACCTTATATACATGCACTCGGGTGTCATCGTATGCGATGAGAAACTCGTGTGTACTCGGATATACACATTATGACGCGTGTCACATCATTTCGTATATTGAGAGAAAGGCGACCGTTCCTTGTATAAACAACCGGTAAGTTACCGTTATCATCACACGTCGGATTAGCCCTGGTCACGGGTGCGTGCACACAGTATTGTACATGTGTATATTTGACGAAGGTGAGTGTTCGGGGGTTGGGGTTGGGGGGATAAAACTTGGGAGAGCGTTCAAAACTGATGCAGTAGTACAGCAGTACTTAGTCCTGATCAACGGTTGTCGAGTTGACTTGTTGATTGTGACGCCCGTGGTAACACAACTGATGACGTCATAGAACAGTTAAGACAATTAACGTAGCCAAATACATTGTGTCTTACGGCGATGTTTTGTGTGTTGGTATATACTTGATGAGACGAATTACACATGCACACGGGATGTGGGGAGAATTTACATCAGTTAGCCGTTTCAATACACGTGTGTAAAACCAATATTACGTGTATATTTACTTGCACGGCCATGCATGCGTAAACCATATAAACCAATATTACGTGTATATTTACATGCACGGCCATGCATGCGTAAACTACATAAATCTTACGGGCGCCAGACAAAGGTTTAAGTTGAGCGCCGTGCAATGCGCCATGTTATTGTGGTTCAAACAGTACATGAGTAACATGTAATTTGATCAAATGCAACGTTTTGCATGCTTATGATGGGTAGAAATTTCGGACATTGTTGTGTGAATGACAGGAAAATGAAACGCGTAACGTAACAGTCGAAGGGACATAACTCTTGTCGCCTTAAAACATTTGTACATTGTTTCATCGGTGAGCGGATTTTGGGTATTGGAAGAATGTAGAAGGGGGGAGGGGGTAAAAGTTTGCACATAACGGTTAACATAATATGTGCCCTTAAACGAGCGTGGGTGGATTGATTGACAGGTTTGTGACGTTTGAGTGCATAAACGGGAAGGTGAAGGTCGAAAAATCAAAAGAAAAACACAGGGACATGAGGTTTGGTTTGGTTTTATTTTTTTTTTAACAGACATGGTCATTTAGGACATGTCAGGTTTTGGAGGTGGAGTAAAGCCGGAATTCCCGGTGAAAAACCACCGACCTACGGGTAGTACCTGGCGACTTCCCCACGTGGGATTCGAACTCGCAACCCAGAAGTGGAGGGATAGTGGTAAAATGTCGGAACACCTTAACCACTGGGCCAACACGGCCCTCAGGGACATGATAATTCAAACATATAAAAAAAACAACAACAACACAGGGTTTTATGCGTTATTTCGAGCGTTTAAGGCACTTTTCGAGAAAAGTGGTTGGCTCTGAAAAGAGCCGTTGTCAGGATTTAAGACTGTGTCTCAGCTACTGTTCGTCTTGGTCTTCTGATCCCGAATCAACGTCTACAATTTCGCCATACAACTTCTTTCTTAGTCCGGATATGTCTTCAGCCTTGTGGTGGGCATAGTCGTAGTACATGTTCCGGAGACCTTCGATAACCGACAGTCTAAGTCTGTAGTTGTAGCGGAAGGTTCGTAGTCCGTCTCTCTTGGCGCCGAGGTACCGGGCCTGTACCTCATCAAGCTTGTAATTCAGTTGCACAATCTGTTCACAGGCTCTGCGGAATCGACGCTCGCTCTCAAGCAGAGTGAACCGTTGGTCAAGTCTGGGGTTTCGTGCTGCGGTCTTCATACTTTTCTCAATTAGTCTTTATTGCATGGAGTGTGAATTGAATGATACCAATACAGTGTCCGTCGACCTTATATACATGCACTCGGGTGTCATCGTATGCGATGAGAAACTCGTGTGTACTCGGATATACACATTATGACGCGTGTCACATCATTTCGTATATTGAGAGAAAGGCGACCGTTCCTTGTATAAACAACCGGTAAGTTACCGTTATCATCACACGTCGGATTAGCCCTGGTCACGGGTGCGTGCACACAGTATTGTACATGTGTATATTTGACGAAGGTGAGTGTTCGGGGGTTGGGGTTGGGGGGATAAAACTTGGGAGAGCGTTCAAAACTGATGCAGTAGTACAGCAGTACTTAGTCCTGATCAACGGTTGTCGAGTTGACTTGTTGATTGTGACGCCCGTGGTAACACAACTGATGACGTCATAGAACAGTTAAGACAATTAACGTAGCCAAATACATTGTGTCTTACGGCGATGTTTTGTGTGTTGGTATATACTTGATGAGACGAATTACACATGCACACGGGATGTGGGGAGAATTTACATCAGTTAGCCGTTTCAATACACGTGTGTAAAACCAATATTACGTGTATATTTACTTGCACGGCCATGCATGCGTAAACCATATAAACCAATATTACGTGTATATTTACATGCACGGCCATGCATGCGTAAACTACATAAATCTTACGGGCGCCAGACAAAGGTTTAAGTTGAGCGCCGTGCAATGCGCCATGTTATTGTGGTTCAAACAGTACATGAGTAACATGTAATTTGATCAAATGCAACGTTTTGCATGCTTATGATGGGTAGAAATTTCGGACATTGTTGTGTGAATGACAGGAAAATGAAACGCGTAACGTAACAGTCGAAGGGACATAACTCTTGTCGCCTTAAAACATTTGTACATTGTTTCATCGGTGAGCGGATTTTGGGTATTGGAAGAATGTAGAAGGGGGGAGGGGGTAAAAGTTTGCACATAACGGTTAACATAATATGTGCCCTTAAACGAGCGTGGGTGGATTGATTGACAGGTTTGTGACGTTTGAGTGCATAAACGGGAAGGTGAAGGTCGAAAAATCAAAAGAAAAACACAGGGACATGAGGTTTGGTTTGGTTTTATTTTTTTTTTAACAGACATGGTCATTTAGGACATGTCAGGTTTTGGAGGTGGAGTAAAGCCGGAATTCCCGGTGAAAAACCACCGACCTACGGGTAGTACCTGGCGACTTCCCCACGTGGGATTCGAACTCGCAACCCAGAAGTGGAGGGATAGTGGTAAAATGTCGGAACACCTTAACCACTGGGCCAACACGGCCCTCAGGGACATGATAATTCAAACATATAAAAAAAACAACAACAACACAGGGTTTTATGCGTTATTTCGAGCGTTTAAGGCACTTTTCGAGAAAAGTGGTTGGCTCTGAAAAGAGCCGTTGTCAGGATTTAAGACTGTGTCTCAGCTACTGTTCGTCTTGGTCTTCTGATCCCGAATCAACGTCTACAATTTCGCCATACAACTCCTTTCTTAGTCCGGATATGTCTTCAGCCTTGTGGTGGGCATAGTCGTAGTACATGTTCCGGAGACCTTCGATAACCGACAGTCTAAGTCTGTAGTTGTAGCGGAAGGTTCGTAGTCCGTCTCTCTTGGCGCCGAGGTACCGGGCCTGTACCTCATCAAGCTTGTAATTCAGTTGCACAATCTGTTCACAGGCTCTGCGGAATCGACGCTCGCTCTCAAGCAGAGTGAACCGTTGGTCAAGTCTGGGGTTTCGTGCTGCGGTCTTCATACTTTTCTCAATTAGTCTTTATTGCATGGAGTGTGAATTGAATGATACCAATACAGTGTCCGTCGACCTTATATACATGCACTCGGGTGTCATCGTATGCGATGAGAAACTCGTGTGTACTCGGATATACACATTATGACGCGTGTCACATCATTTCGTATATTGAGAGAAAGGCGACCGTTCCTTGTATAAACAACCGGTAAGTTACCGTTATCATCACACGTCGGATTAGCCCTGGTCACGGGTGCGTGCACACAGTATTGTACATGTGTATATTTGACGAAGGTGAGTGTTCGGGGGTTGGGGTTGGGGGGATAAAACTTGGGAGAGCGTTCAAAACTGATGCAGTAGTACAGCAGTACTTAGTCCTGATCAACGGTTGTCGAGTTGACTTGTTGATTGTGACGCCCGTGGTAACACAACTGATGACGTCATAGAACAGTTAAGACAATTAACGTAGCCAAATACATTGTGTCTTACGGCGATGTTTTGTGTGTTGGTATATACTTGATGAGACGAATTACACATGCACACGGGATGTGGGGAGAATTTACATCAGTTAGCCGTTTCAATACACGTGTGTAAAACCAATATTACGTGTATATTTACTTGCACGGCCATGCATGCGTAAACCATATAAACCAATATTACGTGTATATTTACATGCACGGCCATGCATGCGTAAACTACATAAATCTTACGGGCGCCAGACAAAGGTTTAAGTTGAGCGCCGTGCAATGCGCCATGTTATTGTGGTTCAAACAGTACATGAGTAACATGTAATTTGATCAAATGCAACGTTTTGCATGCTTATGATGGGTAGAAATTTCGGACATTGTTGTGTGAATGACAGGAAAATGAAACGCGTAACGTAACAGTCGAAGGGACATAACTCTTGTCGCCTTAAAACATTTGTACATTGTTTCATCGGTGAGCGGATTTTGGGTATTGGAAGAATGTAGAAGGGGGGGGGGGTAAAAGTTTGCACATAACGGTTAACATAATATGTGCCCTTAAACGAGCGTGGGTGGATTGATTGACAGGTTTGTGACGTTTGAGTGCATAAACGGGAAGGTGAAGGTCGAAAAATCAAAAGAAAAACACAGGGACATGAGGTTTGGTTTGGTTTTATTTTTTTTTTAACAGACATGGTCATTTAGGACATGTCAGGTTTTGGAGGTGGAGTAAAGCCGGAATTCCCGGTGAAAAACCACCGACCTACGGGTAGTACCTGGCGACTTCCCCACGTGGGATTCGAACTCGCAACCCAGAAGTGGAGGGATAGTGGTAAAATGTCGGAACACCTTAACCACTGGGCCAACACGGCCCTCAGGGACATGATAATTCAAACATATAAAAAAAAACAACAACAACACAGGGTTTTATGCGTTATTTCGAGCGTTTAAGGCACTTTTCGAGAAAAGTGGTTGGCTCTGAAAAGAGCCGTTGTCAGGATTTAAGACTGTGTCTCAGCTACTGTTCGTCTTGGTCTTCTGATCCCGAATCAACGTCTACAATTTCGCCATACAACTTCTTTCTTAGTCCGGATATGTCTTCAGCCTTGTGGTGGGCATAGTCGTAGTACATGTTCCGGAGACCTTCGATAACCGACAGTCTAAGTCTGTAGTTGTAGCGGAAGGTTCGTAGTCCGTCTCTCTTGGCGCCGAGGTACCGGGCCTGTACCTCATCAAGCTTGTAATTCAGTTGCACAATCTGTTCACAGGCTCTGCGGAATCGACGCTCGCTCTCAAGCAGAGTGAACCGTTGGTCAAGTCTGGGGTTTCGTGCTGCGGTCTTCATACTTTTCTCAATTAGTCTTTATTGCATGGAGTGTGAATTGAATGATACCAATACAGTGTCCGTCGACCTTATATACATGCACTCGGGTGTCATCGTATGCGATGAGAAACTCGTGTGTACTCGGATATACACATTATGACGCGTGTCACATCATTTCGTATATTGAGAGAAAGGCGACCGTTCCTTGTATAAACAACCGGTAAGTTACCGTTATCATCACACGTCGGATTAGCCCTGGTCACGGGTGCGTGCACACAGTATTGTACATGTGTATATTTGACGAAGGTGAGTGTTCGGGGGTTGGGGTTGGGGGGATAAAACTTGGGAGAGCGTTCAAAACTGATGCAGTAGTACAGCAGTACTTAGTCCTGATCAACGGTTGTCGAGTTGACTTGTTGATTGTGACGCCCGTGGTAACACAACTGATGACGTCATAGAACAGTTAAGACAATTAACGTAGCCAAATACATTGTGTCTTACGGCGATGTTTTGTGTGTTGGTATATACTTGATGAGACGAATTACACATGCACACGGGATGTGGGGAGAATTTACATCAGTTAGCCGTTTCAATACACGTGTGTAAAACCAATATTACGTGTATATTTACTTGCACGGCCATGCATGCGTAAACCATATAAACCAATATTACGTGTATATTTACATGCACGGCCATGCATGCGTAAACTACATAAATCTTACGGGCGCCAGACAAAGGTTTAAGTTGAGCGCCGTGCAATGCGCCATGTTATTGTGGTTCAAACAGTACATGAGTAACATGTAATTTGATCAAATGCAACGTTTTGCATGCTTATGATGGGTAGAAATTTCGGACATTGTTGTGTGAATGACAGGAAAATGAAACGCGTAACGTAACAGTCGAAGGGACATAACTCTTGTCGCCTTAAAACATTTGTACATTGTTTCATCGGTGAGCGGATTTTGGGTATTGGAAGAATGTAGAAGGGGGGAGGGGGTAAAAGTTTGCACATAACGGTTAACATAATATGTGCCCTTAAACGAGCGTGGGTGGATTGATTGACAGGTTTGTGACGTTTGAGTGCATAAACGGGAAGGTGAAGGTCGAAAAATCAAAAGAAAAACACAGGGACATGAGGTTTGGTTTGGTTTTATTTTTTTTTTAACAGACATGGTCATTTAGGACATGTCAGGTTTTGGAGGTGGAGTAAAGCCGGAATTCCCGGTGAAAAACCACCGACCTACGGGTAGTACCTGGCGACTTCCCCACGTGGGATTCGAACTCGCAACCCAGAAGTGGAGGGATAGTGGTAAAATGTCGGAACACCTTAACCACTGGGCCAACACGGCCCTCAGGGACATGATAATTCAAACATATAAAAAAAACAACAACAACACAGGGTTTTATGCGTTATTTCGAGCGTTTAAGGCACTTTTCGAGAAAAGTGGTTGGCTCTGAAAAGAGCCGTTGTCAGGATTTAAGACTGTGTCTCAGCTACTGTTCGTCTTGGTCTTCTGATCCCGAATCAACGTCTACAATTTCGCCATACAACTCCTTTCTTAGTCCGGATATGTCTTCAGCCTTGTGGTGGGCATAGTCGTAGTACATGTTCCGGAGACCTTCGATAACCGACAGTCTAAGTCTGTAGTTGTAGCGGAAGGTTCGTAGTCCGTCTCTCTTGGCGCCGAGGTACCGGGCCTGTACCTCATCAAGCTTGTAATTCAGTTGCACAATCTGTTCACAGGCTCTGCGGAATCGACGCTCGCTCTCAAGCAGAGTGAACCGTTGGTCAAGTCTGGGGTTTCGTGCTGCGGTCTTCATACTTTTCTCAATTAGTCTTTATTGCATGGAGTGTGAATTGAATGATACCAATACAGTGTCCGTCGACCTTATATACATGCACTCGGGTGTCATCGTATGCGATGAGAAACTCGTGTGTACTCGGATATACACATTATGACGCGTGTCACATCATTTCGTATATTGAGAGAAAGGCGACCGTTCCTTGTATAAACAACCGGTAAGTTACCGTTATCATCACACGTCGGATTAGCCCTGGTCACGGGTGCGTGCACACAGTATTGTACATGTGTATATTTGACGAAGGTGAGTGTTCGGGGGTTGGGGTTGGGGGGATAAAACTTGGGAGAGCGTTCAAAACTGATGCAGTAGTACAGCAGTACTTAGTCCTGATCAACGGTTGTCGAGTTGACTTGTTGATTGTGACGCCCGTGGTAACACAACTGATGACGTCATAGAACAGTTAAGACAATTAACGTAGCCAAATACATTGTGTCTTACGGCGATGTTTTGTGTGTTGGTATATACTTGATGAGACGAATTACACATGCACACGGGATGTGGGGAGAATTTACATCAGTTAGCCGTTTCAATACACGTGTGTAAAACCAATATTACGTGTATATTTACTTGCACGGCCATGCATGCGTAAACCATATAAACCAATATTACGTGTATATTTACATGCACGGCCATGCATGCGTAAACTACATAAATCTTACGGGCGCCAGACAAAGGTTTAAGTTGAGCGCCGTGCAATGCGCCATGTTATTGTGGTTCAAACAGTACATGAGTAACATGTAATTTGATCAAATGCAACGTTTTGCATGCTTATGATGGGTAGAAATTTCGGACATTGTTGTGTGAATGACAGGAAAATGAAACGCGTAACGTAACAGTCGAAGGGACATAACTCTTGTCGCCTTAAAACATTTGTACATTGTTTCATCGGTGAGCGGATTTTGGGTATTGGAAGAATGTAGAAGGGGGGAGGGGGTAAAAGTTTGCACATAACGGTTAACATAATATGTGCCCTTAAACGAGCGTGGGTGGATTGATTGACAGGTTTGTGACGTTTGAGTGCATAAACGGGAAGGTGAAGGTCGAAAAATCAAAAGAAAAACACAGGGACATGAGGTTTGGTTTGGTTTTATTTTTTTTTTAACAGACATGGTCATTTAGGACATGTCAGGTTTTGGAGGTGGAGTAAAGCCGGAATTCCCGGTGAAAAACCACCGACCTACGGGTAGTACCTGGCGACTTCCCCACGTGGGATTCGAACTCGCAACCCAGAAGTGGAGGGATAGTGGTAAAATGTCGGAACACCTTAACCACTGGGCCAACACGGCCCTCAGGGACATGATAATTCAAACATATAAAAAAAACAACAACAACACAGGGTTTTATGCGTTATTTCGAGCGTTTAAGGCACTTTTCGAGAAAAGTGGTTGGCTCTGAAAAGAGCCGTTGTCAGGATTTAAGACTGTGTCTCAGCTACTGTTCGTCTTGGTCTTCTGATCCCGAATCAACGTCTACAATTTCGCCATACAACTCCTTTCTTAGTCCGGATATGTCTTCAGCCTTGTGGTGGGCATAGTCGTAGTACATGTTCCGGAGACCTTCGATAACCGACAGTCTAAGTCTGTAGTTGTAGCGGAAGGTTCGTAGTCCGTCTCTCTTGGCGCCGAGGTACCGGGCCTGTACCTCATCAAGCTTGTAATTCAGTTGCACAATCTGTTCACAGGCTCTGCGGAATCGACGCTCGCTCTCAAGCAGAGTGAACCGTTGGTCAAGTCTGGGGTTTCGTGCTGCGGTCTTCATACTTTTCTCAATTAGTCTTTATTGCATGGAGTGTGAATTGAATGATACCAATACAGTGTCCGTCGACCTTATATACATGCACTCGGGTGTCATCGTATGCGATGAGAAACTCGTGTGTACTCGGATATACACATTATGACGCGTGTCACATCATTTCGTATATTGAGAGAAAGGCGACCGTTCCTTGTATAAACAACCGGTAAGTTACCGTTATCATCACACGTCGGATTAGCCCTGGTCACGGGTGCGTGCACACAGTATTGTACATGTGTATATTTGACGAAGGTGAGTGTTCGGGGGTTGGGGTTGGGGGGATAGAACTTGGGAGAGCGTTCAAAACTGATGCAGTAGTACAGCAGTACTTAGTCCTGATCAACGGTTGTCGAGTTGACTTGTTGATTGTGACGCCCGTGGTAACACAACTGATGACGTCATAGAACAGTTAAGACAATTAACGTAGCCAAATACATTGTGTCTTACGGCGATGTTTTGTGTGTTGGTATATACTTGATGAGACGAATTACACATGCACACGGGATGTGGGGAGAATTTACATCAGTTAGCCGTTTCAATACACGTGTGTAAAACCAATATTACGTGTATATTTACTTGCACGGCCATGCATGCGTAAACCATATAAACCAATATTACGTGTATATTTACATGCACGGCCATGCATGCGTAAACTACATAAATCTTATGGGCGCCAGACAAAGGTTTAAGTTGAGCGCCGTGCAATGCGCCATGTTATTGTGGTTCAAACAGTACATGAGTAACATGTAATTTGATCAAATGCAACGTTTTGCATGCTTATGATGGGTAGAAATTTCGGACATTGTTGTGTGAATGACAGGAAAATGAAACGCGTAACGTAACAGTCGAAGGGACATAACTCTTGTCGCCTTAAAACATTTGTACATTGTTTCATCGGTGAGCGGATTTTGGGTATTGGAAGAATGTAGAAGGGGGGGGGGGTAAAAGTTTGCACATAACGGTTAACATAATATGTGCCCTTAAACGAGCGTGGGTGGATTGATTGACAGGTTTGTGACGTTTGAGTGCATAAACGGGAAGGTGAAGGTCGAAAAATCAAAAGAAAAACACAGGGACATGAGGTTTGGTTTGGTTTTATTTTTTTTTTAACAGACATGGTCATTTAGGACATGTCAGGTTTTGGAGGTGGAGTAAAGCCGGAATTCCCGGTGAAAAACCACCGACCTACGGGTAGTACCTGGCGACTTCCCCACGTGGGATTCGAACTCGCAACCCAGAAGTGGAGGGATAGTGGTAAAATGTCGGAACACCTTAACCACTGGGCCAACACGGCCCTCAGGGACATGATAATTCAAACATATAAAAAAACAACAACAACACAGGGTTTTATGCGTTATTTCGAGCGTTTAAGGCACTTTTCGAGAAAAGTGGTTGGCTCTGAAAAGAGCCGTTGTCAGGATTTAAGACTGTGTCTCAGCTACTGTTCGTCTTGGTCTTCTGATCCCGAATCAACGTCTACAATTTCGCCATACAACTCCTTCTTAGTCCGGATATGTCTTCAGCCTTGTGGTGGGCATAGTCGTAGTACATGTTCCGGAGACCTTCGATAACCGACAGTCTAAGTCTGTAGTTGTAGCGGAAGGTTCGTAGTCCGTCTCTCTTGGCGCCGAGGTACCGGGCCTGTACCTCATCAAGCTTGTAATTCAGTTGCACAATCTGTTCACAGGCTCTGCGGAATCGACGCTCGCTCTCAAGCAGAGTGAACCGTTGGTCAAGTCTGGGGTTTCGTGCTGCGGTCTTCATACTTTTCTCAATTAGTCTTTATTGCATGGAGTGTGAATTGAATGATACCAATACAGTGTCCGTCGACCTTATATACATGCACTCGGGTGTCATCGTATGCGATGAGAAACTCGTGTGTACTCGGATATACACATTATGACGCGTGTCACATCATTTCGTATATTGAGAGAAAGGCGACCGTTCCTTGTATAAACAACCGGTAAGTTACCGTTATCATCACACGTCGGATTAGCCCTGGTCACGGGTGCGTGCACACAGTATTGTACATGTGTATATTTGACGAAGGTGAGTGTTCGGGGGTTGGGGTTGGGGGGATAAAACTTGGGAGAGCGTTCAAAACTGATGCAGTAGTACAGCAGTACTTAGTCCTGATCAACGGTTGTCGAGTTGACTTGTTGATTGTGACGCCCGTGGTAACACAACTGATGACGTCATAGAACAGTTAAGACAATTAACGTAGCCAAATACATTGTGTCTTACGGCGATGTTTTGTGTGTTGGTATATACTTGATGAGACGAATTACACATGCACACGGGATGTGGGGAGAATTTACATCAGTTAGCCGTTTCAATACACGTGTGTAAAACCAATATTACGTGTATATTTACTTGCACGGCCATGCATGCGTAAACCATATAAACCAATATTACGTGTATATTTACATGCACGGCCATGCATGCGTAAACTACATAAATCTTATGGGCGCCAGACAAAGGTTTAAGTTGAGCGCCGTGCAATGCGCCATGTTATTGTGGTTCAAACAGTACATGAGTAACATGTAATTTGATCAAATGCAACGTTTTGCATGCTTATGATGGGTAGAAATTTCGGACATTGTTGTGTGAATGACAGGAAAATGAAACGCGTAACGTAACAGTCGAAGGGACATAACTCTTGTCGCCTTAAAACATTTGTACATTGTTTCATCGGTGAGCGGATTTTGGGTATTGGAAGAATGTAGAAGGGGGGAGGGGGTAAAAGTTTGCACATAACGGTTAACATAATATGTGCCCTTAAACGAGCGTGGGTGGATTGATTGACAGGTTTGTGACGTTTGAGTGCATAAACGGGAAGGTGAAGGTCGAAAAATCAAAAGAAAAACACAGGGACATGAGGTTTGGTTTGGTTTTATTTTTTTTTTAACAGACATGGTCATTTAGGACATGTCAGGTTTTGGAGGTGGAGTAAAGCCGGAATTCCCGGTGAAAAACCACCGACCTACGGGTAGTACCTGGCGACTTCCCCACGTGGGATTCGAACTCGCAACCCAGAAGTGGAGGGATAGTGGTAAAATGTCGGAACACCTTAACCACTGGGCCAACACGGCCCTCAGGGACATGATAATTCAAACATATAAAAAAACAACAACAACACAGGGTTTTATGCGTTATTTCGAGCGTTTAAGGCACTTTTCGAGAAAAGTGGTTGGCTCTGAAAAGAGCCGTTGTCAGGATTTAAGACTGTGTCTCAGCTACTGTTCGTCTTGGTCTTCTGATCCCGAATCAACGTCTACAATTTCGCCATACAACTCCTTTCTTAGTCCGGATATGTCTTCAGCCTTGTGGTGGGCATAGTCGTAGTACATGTTCCGGAGACCTTCGATAACCGACAGTCTAAGTCTGTAGTTGTAGCGGAAGGTTCGTAGTCCGTCTCTCTTGGCGCCGAGGTACCGGGCCTGTACCTCATCAAGCTTGTAATTCAGTTGCACAATCTGTTCACAGGCTCTGCGGAATCGACGCTCGCTCTCAAGCAGAGTGAACCGTTGGTCAAGTCTGGGGTTTCGTGCTGCGGTCTTCATACTTTTCTCAATTAGTCTTTATTGCATGGAGTGTGAATTGAATGATACCAATACAGTGTCCGTCGACCTTATATACATGCACTCGGGTGTCATCGTATGCGATGAGAAACTCGTGTGTACTCGGATATACACATTATGACGCGTGTCACATCATTTCGTATATTGAGAGAAAGGCGACCGTTCCTTGTATAAACAACCGGTAAGTTACCGTTATCATCACACGTCGGATTAGCCCTGGTCACGGGTGCGTGCACACAGTATTGTACATGTGTATATTTGACGAAGGTGAGTGTTCGGGGGTTGGGGTTGGGGGGATAAAACTTGGGAGAGCGTTCAAAACTGATGCAGTAGTACAGCAGTACTTAGTCCTGATCAACGGTTGTCGAGTTGACTTGTTGATTGTGACGCCCGTGGTAACACAACTGATGACGTCATAGAACAGTTAAGACAATTAACGTAGCCAAATACATTGTGTCTTACGGCGATGTTTTGTGTGTTGGTATATACTTGATGAGACGAATTACACATGCACACGGGATGTGGGGAGAATTTACATCAGTTAGCCGTTTCAATACACGTGTGTAAAACCAATATTACGTGTATATTTACTTGCACGGCCATGCATGCGTAAACCATATAAACCAATATTACGTGTATATTTACATGCACGGCCATGCATGCGTAAACTACATAAATCTTATGGGCGCCAGACAAAGGTTTAAGTTGAGCGCCGTGCAATGCGCCATGTTATTGTGGTTCAAACAGTACATGAGTAACATGTAATTTGATCAAATGCAACGTTTTGCATGCTTATGATGGGTAGAAATTTCGGACATTGTTGTGTGAATGACAGGAAAATGAAACGCGTAACGTAACAGTCGAAGGGACATAACTCTTGTCGCCTTAAAACATTTGTACATTGTTTCATCGGTGAGCGGATTTTGGGTATTGGAAGAATGTAGAAGGGGGGAGGGGGTAAAAGTTTGCACATAACGGTTAACATAATATGTGCCCTTAAACGAGCGTGGGTGGATTGATTGACAGGTTTGTGACGTTTGAGTGCATAAACGGGAAGGTGAAGGTCGAAAAATCAAAAGAAAAACACAGGGACATGAGGTTTGGTTTGGTTTTATTTTTTTTTTAACAGACATGGTCATTTAGGACATGTCAGGTTTTGGAGGTGGAGTAAAGCCGGAATTCCCGGTGAAAAACCACCGACCTACGGGTAGTACCTGGCGACTTCCCCACGTGGGATTCGAACTCGCAACCCAGAAGTGGAGGGATAGTGGTAAAATGTCGGAACACCTTAACCACTGGGCCAACACGGCCCTCAGGGACATGATAATTCAAACATATAAAAAAACAACAACAACACAGGGTTTTATGCGTTATTTCGAGCGTTTAAGGCACTTTTCGAGAAAAGTGGTTGGCTCTGAAAAGAGCCGTTGTCAGGATTTAAGACTGTGTCTCAGCTACTGTTCGTCTTGGTCTTCTGATCCCGAATCAACGTCTACAATTTCGCCATACAACTCCTTTCTTAGTCCGGATATGTCTTCAGCCTTGTGGTGGGCATAGTCGTAGTACATGTTCCGGAGACCTTCGATAACCGACAGTCTAAGTCTGTAGTTGTAGCGGAAGGTTCGTAGTCCGTCTCTCTTGGCGCCGAGGTACCGGGCCTGTACCTCATCAAGCTTGTAATTCAGTTGCACAATCTGTTCACAGGCTCTGCGGAATCGACGCTCGCTCTCAAGCAGAGTGAACCGTTGGTCAAGTCTGGGGTTTCGTGCTGCGGTCTTCATACTTTTCTCAATTAGTCTTTATTGCATGGAGTGTGAATTGAATGATACCAATACAGTGTCCGTCGACCTTATATACATGCACTCGGGTGTCATCGTATGCGATGAGAAACTCGTGTGTACTCGGATATACACATTATGACGCGTGTCACATCATTTCGTATATTGAGAGAAAGGCGACCGTTCCTTGTATAAACAACCGGTAAGTTACCGTTATCATCACACGTCGGATTAGCCCTGGTCACGGGTGCGTGCACACAGTATTGTACATGTGTATATTTGACGAAGGTGAGTGTTCGGGGGTTGGGGTTGGGGGGATAAAACTTGGGAGAGCGTTCAAAACTGATGCAGTAGTACAGCAGTACTTAGTCCTGATCAACGGTTGTCGAGTTGACTTGTTGATTGTGACGCCCGTGGTAACACAACTGATGACGTCATAGAACAGTTAAGACAATTAACGTAGCCAAATACATTGTGTCTTACGGCGATGTTTTGTGTGTTGGTATATACTTGATGAGACGAATTACACATGCACACGGGATGTGGGGAGAATTTACATCAGTTAGCCGTTTCAATACACGTGTGTAAAACCAATATTACGTGTATATTTACTTGCACGGCCATGCATGCGTAAACCATATAAACCAATATTACGTGTATATTTACATGCACGGCCATGCATGCGTAAACTACATAAATCTTATGGGCGCCAGACAAAGGTTTAAGTTGAGCGCCGTGCAATGCGCCATGTTATTGTGGTTCAAACAGTACATGAGTAACATGTAATTTGATCAAATGCAACGTTTTGCATGCTTATGATGGGTAGAAATTTCGGACATTGTTGTGTGAATGACAGGAAAATGAAACGCGTAACGTAACAGTCGAAGGGACATAACTCTTGTCGCCTTAAAACATTTGTACATTGTTTCATCGGTGAGCGGATTTTGGGTATTGGAAGAATGTAGAAGGGGGGAGGGGGTAAAAGTTTGCACATAACGGTTAACATAATATGTGCCCTTAAACGAGCGTGGGTGGATTGATTGACAGGTTTGTGACGTTTGAGTGCATAAACGGGAAGGTGAAGGTCGAAAAATCAAAAGAAAAACACAGGGACATGAGGTTTGGTTTGGTTTTATTTTTTTTTTAACAGACATGGTCATTTAGGACATGTCAGGTTTTGGAGGTGGAGTAAAGCCGGAATTCCCGGTGAAAAACCACCGACCTACGGGTAGTACCTGGCGACTTCCCCACGTGGGATTCGAACTCGCAACCCAGAAGTGGAGGGATAGTGGTAAAATGTCGGAACACCTTAACCACTGGGCCAACACGGCCCTCAGGGACATGATAATTCAAACATATAAAAAAACAACAACAACACAGGGTTTTATGCGTTATTTCGAGCGTTTAAGGCACTTTTCGAGAAAAGTGGTTGGCTCTGAAAAGAGCCGTTGTCAGGATTTAAGACTGTGTCTCAGCTACTGTTCGTCTTGGTCTTCTGATCCCGAATCAACGTCTACAATTTCGCCATACAACTCCTTTCTTAGTCCGGATATGTCTTCAGCCTTGTGGTGGGCATAGTCGTAGTACATGTTCCGGAGACCTTCGATAACCGACAGTCTAAGTCTGTAGTTGTAGCGGAAGGTTCGTAGTCCGTCTCTCTTGGCGCCGAGGTACCGGGCCTGTACCTCATCAAGCTTGTAATTCAGTTGCACAATCTGTTCACAGGCTCTGCGGAATCGACGCTCGCTCTCAAGCAGAGTGAACCGTTGGTCAAGTCTGGGGTTTCGTGCTGCGGTCTTCATACTTTTCTCAATTAGTCTTTATTGCATGGAGTGTGAATTGAATGATACCAATACAGTGTCCGTCGACCTTATATACATGCACTCGGGTGTCATCGTATGCGATGAGAAACTCGTGTGTACTCGGATATACACATTATGACGCGTGTCACATCATTTCGTATATTGAGAGAAAGGCGACCGTTCCTTGTATAAACAACCGGTAAGTTACCGTTATCATCACACGTCGGATTAGCCCTGGTCACGGGTGCGTGCACACAGTATTGTACATGTGTATATTTGACGAAGGTGAGTGTTCGGGGGTTGGGGTTGGGGGGATAAAACTTGGGAGAGCGTTCAAAACTGATGCAGTAGTACAGCAGTACTTAGTCCTGATCAACGGTTGTCGAGTTGACTTGTTGATTGTGACGCCCGTGGTAACACAACTGATGACGTCATAGAACAGTTAAGACAATTAACGTAGCCAAATACATTGTGTCTTACGGCGATGTTTTGTGTGTTGGTATATACTTGATGAGACGAATTACACATGCACACGGGATGTGGGGAGAATTTACATCAGTTAGCCGTTTCAATACACGTGTGTAAAACCAATATTACGTGTATATTTACTTGCACGGCCATGCATGCGTAAACCATATAAACCAATATTACGTGTATATTTACATGCACGGCCATGCATGCGTAAACTACATAAATCTTATGGGCGCCAGACAAAGGTTTAAGTTGAGCGCCGTGCAATGCGCCATGTTATTGTGGTTCAAACAGTACATGAGTAACATGTAATTTGATCAAATGCAACGTTTTGCATGCTTATGATGGGTAGAAATTTCGGACATTGTTGTGTGAATGACAGGAAAATGAAACGCGTAACGTAACAGTCGAAGGGACATAACTCTTGTCGCCTTAAAACATTTGTACATTGTTTCATCGGTGAGCGGATTTTGGGTATTGGAAGAATGTAGAAGGGGGGAGGGGGTAAAAGTTTGCACATAACGGTTAACATAATATGTGCCCTTAAACGAGCGTGGGTGGATTGATTGACAGGTTTGTGACGTTTGAGTGCATAAACGGGAAGGTGAAGGTCGAAAAATCAAAAGAAAAACACAGGGACATGAGGTTTGGTTTGGTTTTATTTTTTTTTTAACAGACATGGTCATTTAGGACATGTCAGGTTTTGGAGGTGGAGTAAAGCCGGAATTCCCGGTGAAAAACCACCGACCTACGGGTAGTACCTGGCGACTTCCCCACGTGGGATTCGAACTCGCAACCCAGAAGTGGAGGGATAGTGGTAAAATGTCGGAACACCTTAACCACTGGGCCAACACGGCCCTCAGGGACATGATAATTCAAACATATAAAAAAACAACAACAACACAGGGTTTTATGCGTTATTTCGAGCGTTTAAGGCACTTTTCGAGAAAAGTGGTTGGCTCTGAAAAGAGCCGTTGTCAGGATTTAAGACTGTGTCTCAGCTACTGTTCGTCTTGGTCTTCTGATCCCGAATCAACGTCTACAATTTCGCCATACAACTCCTTCTTAGTCCGGATATGTCTTCAGCCTTGTGGTGGGCATAGTCGTAGTACATGTTCCGGAGACCTTCGATAACCGACAGTCTAAGTCTGTAGTTGTAGCGGAAGGTTCGTAGTCCGTCTCTCTTGGCGCCGAGGTACCGGGCCTGTACCTCATCAAGCTTGTAATTCAGTTGCACAATCTGTTCACAGGCTCTGCGGAATCGACGCTCGCTCTCAAGCAGAGTGAACCGTTGGTCAAGTCTGGGGTTTCGTGCTGCGGTCTTCATACTTTTCTCAATTAGTCTTTATTGCATGGAGTGTGAATTGAATGATACCAATACAGTGTCCGTCGACCTTATATACATGCACTCGGGTGTCATCGTATGCGATGAGAAACTCGTGTGTACTCGGATATACACATTATGACGCGTGTCACATCATTTCGTATATTGAGAGAAAGGCGACCGTTCCTTGTATAAACAACCGGTAAGTTACCGTTATCATCACACGTCGGATTAGCCCTGGTCACGGGTGCGTGCACACAGTATTGTACATGTGTATATTTGACGAAGGTGAGTGTTCGGGGGTTGGGGTTGGGGGGATAGAACTTGGGAGAGCGTTCAAAACTGATGCAGTAGTACAGCAGTACTTAGTCCTGATCAACGGTTGTCGAGTTGACTTGTTGATTGTGACGCCCGTGGTAACACAACTGATGACGTCATAGAACAGTTAAGACAATTAACGTAGCCAAATACATTGTGTCTTACGGCGATGTTTTGTGTGTTGGTATATACTTGATGAGACGAATTACACATGCACACGGGATGTGGGGAGAATTTACATCAGTTAGCCGTTTCAATACACGTGTGTAAAACCAATATTACGTGTATATTTACTTGCACGGCCATGCATGCGTAAACCATATAAACCAATATTACGTGTATATTTACATGCACGGCCATGCATGCGTAAACTACATAAATCTTATGGGCGCCAGACAAAGGTTTAAGTTGAGCGCCGTGCAATGCGCCATGTTATTGTGGTTCAAACAGTACATGAGTAACATGTAATTTGATCAAATGCAACGTTTTGCATGCTTATGATGGGTAGAAATTTCGGACATTGTTGTGTGAATGACAGGAAAATGAAACGCGTAACGTAACAGTCGAAGGGACATAACTCTTGTCGCCTTAAAACATTTGTACATTGTTTCATCGGTGAGCGGATTTTGGGTATTGGAAGAATGTAGAAGGGGGGGGGGGTAAAAGTTTGCACATAACGGTTAACATAATATGTGCCCTTAAACGAGCGTGGGTGGATTGATTGACAGGTTTGTGACGTTTGAGTGCATAAACGGGAAGGTGAAGGTCGAAAAATCAAAAGAAAAACACAGGGACATGAGGTTTGGTTTGGTTTTATTTTTTTTTTAACAGACATGGTCATTTAGGACATGTCAGGTTTTGGAGGTGGAGTAAAGCCGGAATTCCCGGTGAAAAACCACCGACCTACGGGTAGTACCTGGCGACTTCCCCACGTGGGATTCGAACTCGCAACCCAGAAGTGGAGGGATAGTGGTAAAATGTCGGAACACCTTAACCACTGGGCCAACACGGCCCTCAGGGACATGATAATTCAAACATATAAAAAAACAACAACAACACAGGGTTTTATGCGTTATTTCGAGCGTTTAAGGCACTTTTCGAGAAAAGTGGTTGGCTCTGAAAAGAGCCGTTGTCAGGATTTAAGACTGTGTCTCAGCTACTGTTCGTCTTGGTCTTCTGATCCCGAATCAACGTCTACAATTTCGCCATACAACTCCTTTCTTAGTCCGGATATGTCTTCAGCCTTGTGGTGGGCATAGTCGTAGTACATGTTCCGGAGACCTTCGATAACCGACAGTCTAAGTCTGTAGTTGTAGCGGAAGGTTCGTAGTCCGTCTCTCTTGGCGCCGAGGTACCGGGCCTGTACCTCATCAAGCTTGTAATTCAGTTGCACAATCTGTTCACAGGCTCTGCGGAATCGACGCTCGCTCTCAAGCAGAGTGAACCGTTGGTCAAGTCTGGGGTTTCGTGCTGCGGTCTTCATACTTTTCTCAATTAGTCTTTATTGCATGGAGTGTGAATTGAATGATACCAATACAGTGTCCGTCGACCTTATATACATGCACTCGGGTGTCATCGTATGCGATGAGAAACTCGTGTGTACTCGGATATACACATTATGACGCGTGTCACATCATTTCGTATATTGAGAGAAAGGCGACCGTTCCTTGTATAAACAACCGGTAAGTTACCGTTATCATCACACGTCGGATTAGCCCTGGTCACGGGTGCGTGCACACAGTATTGTACATGTGTATATTTGACGAAGGTGAGTGTTCGGGGGTTGGGGTTGGGGGGATAAAACTTGGGAGAGCGTTCAAAACTGATGCAGTAGTACAGCAGTACTTAGTCCTGATCAACGGTTGTCGAGTTGACTTGTTGATTGTGACGCCCGTGGTAACACAACTGATGACGTCATAGAACAGTTAAGACAATTAACGTAGCCAAATACATTGTGTCTTACGGCGATGTTTTGTGTGTTGGTATATACTTGATGAGACGAATTACACATGCACACGGGATGTGGGGAGAATTTACATCAGTTAGCCGTTTCAATACACGTGTGTAAAACCAATATTACGTGTATATTTACTTGCACGGCCATGCATGCGTAAACCATATAAACCAATATTACGTGTATATTTACATGCACGGCCATGCATGCGTAAACTACATAAATCTTATGGGCGCCAGACAAAGGTTTAAGTTGAGCGCCGTGCAATGCGCCATGTTATTGTGGTTCAAACAGTACATGAGTAACATGTAATTTGATCAAATGCAACGTTTTGCATGCTTATGATGGGTAGAAATTTCGGACATTGTTGTGTGAATGACAGGAAAATGAAACGCGTAACGTAACAGTCGAAGGGACATAACTCTTGTCGCCTTAAAACATTTGTACATTGTTTCATCGGTGAGCGGATTTTGGGTATTGGAAGAATGTAGAAGGGGGGAGGGGGTAAAAGTTTGCACATAACGGTTAACATAATATGTGCCCTTAAACGAGCGTGGGTGGATTGATTGACAGGTTTGTGACGTTTGAGTGCATAAACGGGAAGGTGAAGGTCGAAAAATCAAAAGAAAAACACAGGGACATGAGGTTTGGTTTGGTTTTATTTTTTTTTTAACAGACATGGTCATTTAGGACATGTCAGGTTTTGGAGGTGGAGTAAAGCCGGAATTCCCGGTGAAAAACCACCGACCTACGGGTAGTACCTGGCGACTTCCCCACGTGGGATTCGAACTCGCAACCCAGAAGTGGAGGGATAGTGGTAAAATGTCGGAACACCTTAACCACTGGGCCAACACGGCCCTCAGGGACATGATAATTCAAACATATAAAAAAACAACAACAACACAGGGTTTTATGCGTTATTTCGAGCGTTTAAGGCACTTTTCGAGAAAAGTGGTTGGCTCTGAAAAGAGCCGTTGTCAGGATTTAAGACTGTGTCTCAGCTACTGTTCGTCTTGGTCTTCTGATCCCGAATCAACGTCTACAATTTCGCCATACAACTCCTTCTTAGTCCGGATATGTCTTCAGCCTTGTGGTGGGCATAGTCGTAGTACATGTTCCGGAGACCTTCGATAACCGACAGTCTAAGTCTGTAGTTGTAGCGGAAGGTTCGTAGTCCGTCTCTCTTGGCGCCGAGGTACCGGGCCTGTACCTCATCAAGCTTGTAATTCAGTTGCACAATCTGTTCACAGGCTCTGCGGAATCGACGCTCGCTCTCAAGCAGAGTGAACCGTTGGTCAAGTCTGGGGTTTCGTGCTGCGGTCTTCATACTTTTCTCAATTAGTCTTTATTGCATGGAGTGTGAATTGAATGATACCAATACAGTGTCCGTCGACCTTATATACATGCACTCGGGTGTCATCGTATGCGATGAGAAACTCGTGTGTACTCGGATATACACATTATGACGCGTGTCACATCATTTCGTATATTGAGAGAAAGGCGACCGTTCCTTGTATAAACAACCGGTAAGTTACCGTTATCATCACACGTCGGATTAGCCCTGGTCACGGGTGCGTGCACACAGTATTGTACATGTGTATATTTGACGAAGGTGAGTGTTCGGGGGTTGGGGTTGGGGGGATAGAACTTGGGAGAGCGTTCAAAACTGATGCAGTAGTACAGCAGTACTTAGTCCTGATCAACGGTTGTCGAGTTGACTTGTTGATTGTGACGCCCGTGGTAACACAACTGATGACGTCATAGAACAGTTAAGACAATTAACGTAGCCAAATACATTGTGTCTTACGGCGATGTTTTGTGTGTTGGTATATACTTGATGAGACGAATTACACATGCACACGGGATGTGGGGAGAATTTACATCAGTTAGCCGTTTCAATACACGTGTGTAAAACCAATATTACGTGTATATTTACTTGCACGGCCATGCATGCGTAAACCATATAAACCAATATTACGTGTATATTTACATGCACGGCCATGCATGCGTAAACTACATAAATCTTATGGGCGCCAGACAAAGGTTTAAGTTGAGCGCCGTGCAATGCGCCATGTTATTGTGGTTCAAACAGTACATGAGTAACATGTAATTTGATCAAATGCAACGTTTTGCATGCTTATGATGGGTAGAAATTTCGGACATTGTTGTGTGAATGACAGGAAAATGAAACGCGTAACGTAACAGTCGAAGGGACATAACTCTTGTCGCCTTAAAACATTTGTACATTGTTTCATCGGTGAGCGGATTTTGGGTATTGGAAGAATGTAGAAGGGGGGGGGGGTAAAAGTTTGCACATAACGGTTAACATAATATGTGCCCTTAAACGAGCGTGGGTGGATTGATTGACAGGTTTGTGACGTTTGAGTGCATAAACGGGAAGGTGAAGGTCGAAAAATCAAAAGAAAAACACAGGGACATGAGGTTTGGTTTGGTTTTATTTTTTTTTTAACAGACATGGTCATTTAGGACATGTCAGGTTTTGGAGGTGGAGTAAAGCCGGAATTCCCGGTGAAAAACCACCGACCTACGGGTAGTACCTGGCGACTTCCCCACGTGGGATTCGAACTCGCAACCCAGAAGTGGAGGGATAGTGGTAAAATGTCGGAACACCTTAACCACTGGGCCAACACGGCCCTCAGGGACATGATAATTCAAACATATAAAAAAACAACAACAACACAGGGTTTTATGCGTTATTTCGAGCGTTTAAGGCACTTTTCGAGAAAAGTGGTTGGCTCTGAAAAGAGCCGTTGTCAGGATTTAAGACTGTGTCTCAGCTACTGTTCGTCTTGGTCTTCTGATCCCGAATCAACGTCTACAATTTCGCCATACAACTCCTTTCTTAGTCCGGATATGTCTTCAGCCTTGTGGTGGGCATAGTCGTAGTACATGTTCCGGAGACCTTCGATAACCGACAGTCTAAGTCTGTAGTTGTAGCGGAAGGTTCGTAGTCCGTCTCTCTTGGCGCCGAGGTACCGGGCCTGTACCTCATCAAGCTTGTAATTCAGTTGCACAATCTGTTCACAGGCTCTGCGGAATCGACGCTCGCTCTCAAGCAGAGTGAACCGTTGGTCAAGTCTGGGGTTTCGTGCTGCGGTCTTCATACTTTTCTCAATTAGTCTTTATTGCATGGAGTGTGAATTGAATGATACCAATACAGTGTCCGTCGACCTTATATACATGCACTCGGGTGTCATCGTATGCGATGAGAAACTCGTGTGTACTCGGATATACACATTATGACGCGTGTCACATCATTTCGTATATTGAGAGAAAGGCGACCGTTCCTTGTATAAACAACCGGTAAGTTACCGTTATCATCACACGTCGGATTAGCCCTGGTCACGGGTGCGTGCACACAGTATTGTACATGTGTATATTTGACGAAGGTGAGTGTTCGGGGGTTGGGGTTGGGGGGATAAAACTTGGGAGAGCGTTCAAAACTGATGCAGTAGTACAGCAGTACTTAGTCCTGATCAACGGTTGTCGAGTTGACTTGTTGATTGTGACGCCCGTGGTAACACAACTGATGACGTCATAGAACAGTTAAGACAATTAACGTAGCCAAATACATTGTGTCTTACGGCGATGTTTTGTGTGTTGGTATATACTTGATGAGACGAATTACACATGCACACGGGATGTGGGGAGAATTTACATCAGTTAGCCGTTTCAATACACGTGTGTAAAACCAATATTACGTGTATATTTACTTGCACGGCCATGCATGCGTAAACCATATAAACCAATATTACGTGTATATTTACATGCACGGCCATGCATGCGTAAACTACATAAATCTTATGGGCGCCAGACAAAGGTTTAAGTTGAGCGCCGTGCAATGCGCCATGTTATTGTGGTTCAAACAGTACATGAGTAACATGTAATTTGATCAAATGCAACGTTTTGCATGCTTATGATGGGTAGAAATTTCGGACATTGTTGTGTGAATGACAGGAAAATGAAACGCGTAACGTAACAGTCGAAGGGACATAACTCTTGTCGCCTTAAAACATTTGTACATTGTTTCATCGGTGAGCGGATTTTGGGTATTGGAAGAATGTAGAAGGGGGGAGGGGGTAAAAGTTTGCACATAACGGTTAACATAATATGTGCCCTTAAACGAGCGTGGGTGGATTGATTGACAGGTTTGTGACGTTTGAGTGCATAAACGGGAAGGTGAAGGTCGAAAAATCAAAAGAAAAACACAGGGACATGAGGTTTGGTTTGGTTTTATTTTTTTTTTAACAGACATGGTCATTTAGGACATGTCAGGTTTTGGAGGTGGAGTAAAGCCGGAATTCCCGGTGAAAAACCACCGACCTACGGGTAGTACCTGGCGACTTCCCCACGTGGGATTCGAACTCGCAACCCAGAAGTGGAGGGATAGTGGTAAAATGTCGGAACACCTTAACCACTGGGCCAACACGGCCCTCAGGGACATGATAATTCAAACATATAAAAAAACAACAACAACACAGGGTTTTATGCGTTATTTCGAGCGTTTAAGGCACTTTTCGAGAAAAGTGGTTGGCTCTGAAAAGAGCCGTTGTCAGGATTTAAGACTGTGTCTCAGCTACTGTTCGTCTTGGTCTTCTGATCCCGAATCAACGTCTACAATTTCGCCATACAACTCCTTCTTAGTCCGGATATGTCTTCAGCCTTGTGGTGGGCATAGTCGTAGTACATGTTCCGGAGACCTTCGATAACCGACAGTCTAAGTCTGTAGTTGTAGCGGAAGGTTCGTAGTCCGTCTCTCTTGGCGCCGAGGTACCGGGCCTGTACCTCATCAAGCTTGTAATTCAGTTGCACAATCTGTTCACAGGCTCTGCGGAATCGACGCTCGCTCTCAAGCAGAGTGAACCGTTGGTCAAGTCTGGGGTTTCGTGCTGCGGTCTTCATACTTTTCTCAATTAGTCTTTATTGCATGGAGTGTGAATTGAATGATACCAATACAGTGTCCGTCGACCTTATATACATGCACTCGGGTGTCATCGTATGCGATGAGAAACTCGTGTGTACTCGGATATACACATTATGACGCGTGTCACATCATTTCGTATATTGAGAGAAAGGCGACCGTTCCTTGTATAAACAACCGGTAAGTTACCGTTATCATCACACGTCGGATTAGCCCTGGTCACGGGTGCGTGCACACAGTATTGTACATGTGTATATTTGACGAAGGTGAGTGTTCGGGGGTTGGGGTTGGGGGGATAGAACTTGGGAGAGCGTTCAAAACTGATGCAGTAGTACAGCAGTACTTAGTCCTGATCAACGGTTGTCGAGTTGACTTGTTGATTGTGACGCCCGTGGTAACACAACTGATGACGTCATAGAACAGTTAAGACAATTAACGTAGCCAAATACATTGTGTCTTACGGCGATGTTTTGTGTGTTGGTATATACTTGATGAGACGAATTACACATGCACACGGGATGTGGGGAGAATTTACATCAGTTAGCCGTTTCAATACACGTGTGTAAAACCAATATTACGTGTATATTTACTTGCACGGCCATGCATGCGTAAACCATATAAACCAATATTACGTGTATATTTACATGCACGGCCATGCATGCGTAAACTACATAAATCTTATGGGCGCCAGACAAAGGTTTAAGTTGAGCGCCGTGCAATGCGCCATGTTATTGTGGTTCAAACAGTACATGAGTAACATGTAATTTGATCAAATGCAACGTTTTGCATGCTTATGATGGGTAGAAATTTCGGACATTGTTGTGTAAATGACAGGAAAATGAAACGCGTAACGTAACAGTCGAAGGGACATAACTCTTGTCGCCTTAAAACATTTGTACATTGTTTCATCGGTGAGCGGATTTTGGGTATTGGAAGAATGTAGAAGGGGGGGGGGTAAAAGTTTGCACATAACGGTTAACATAATATGTGCCCTTAAACGAGCGTGGGTGGATTGATTGACAGGTTTGTGACGTTTGAGTGCATAAACGGGAAGGTGAAGGTCGAAAAATCAAAAGAAAAACACAGGGACATGAGGTTTGGTTTGGTTTTATTTTTTTTTTAACAGACATGGTCATTTAGGACATGTCAGGTTTTGGAGGTGGAGTAAAGCCGGAATTCCCGGTGAAAAACCACCGACCTACGGGTAGTACCTGGCGACTTCCCCACGTGGGATTCGAACTCGCAACCCAGAAGTGGAGGGATAGTGGTAAAATGTCGGAACACCTTAACCACTGGGCCAACACGGCCCTCAGGGACATGATAATTCAAACATATAAAAAAAAACAACAACAACACAGGGTTTTATGCGTTATTTCGAGCGTTTAAGGCACTTTTCGAGAAAAGTGGTTGGCTCTGAAAAGAGCCGTTGTCAGGATTTAAGACTGTGTCTCAGCTACTGTTCGTCTTGGTCTTCTGATCCCGAATCAACGTCTACAATTTCGCCATACAACTCCTTCTTAGTCCGGATATGTCTTCAGCCTTGTGGTGGGCATAGTCGTAGTACATGTTCCGGAGACCTTCGATAACCGACAGTCTAAGTCTGTAGTTGTAGCGGAAGGTTCGTAGTCCGTCTCTCTTGGCGCCGAGGTACCGGGCCTGTACCTCATCAAGCTTGTAATTCAGTTGCACAATCTGTTCACAGGCTCTGCGGAATCGACGCTCGCTCTCAAGCAGAGTGAACCGTTGGTCAAGTCTGGGGTTTCGTGCTGCGGTCTTCATACTTTTCTCAATTAGTCTTTATTGCATGGAGTGTGAATTGAATGATACCAATACAGTGTCCGTCGACCTTATATACATGCACTCGGGTGTCATCGTATGCGATGAGAAACTCGTGTGTACTCGGATATACACATTATGACGCGTGTCACATCATTTCGTATATTGAGAGAAAGGCGACCGTTCCTTGTATAAACAACCGGTAAGTTACCGTTATCATCACACGTCGGATTAGCCCTGGTCACGGGTGCGTGCACACAGTATTGTACATGTGTATATTTGACGAAGGTGAGTGTTCGGGGGTTGGGGTTGGGGGGATAGAATTTGAGAGAGCGTTCAAAACTGATGCAGTAGTACAGCAGTACTTAGTCCTGATCAACGGTTGTCGAGTTGACTTGTTGATTGTGACGCCCGTGGTAACACAACTGATGACGTCATAGAACAGTTAAGACAATTAACGTAGCCAAATACATTGTGTCTTACGGCGATGTTTTGTGTGTTGGTATATACTTGATGAGACGAATTACACATGCACACGGGATGTGGGGAGAATTTACATCAGTTAGCCGTTTCAATACACGTGTGTAAAACCAATATTACGTGTATATTTACTTGCACGGCCATGCATGCGTAAACCATATAAACCAATATTACGTGTATATTTACATGCACGGCCATGCATGCGTAAACTACATAAATCTTATGGGCGCCAGACAAAGGTTTAAGTTGAGCGCCGTGCAATGCGCCATGTTATTGTGGTTCAAACAGTACATGAGTAACATGTAATTTGATCAAATGCAACGTTTTGCATGCTTATGATGGGTAGAAATTTCGGACATTGTTGTGTGAATGACAGGAAAATGAAACGCGTAACGTAACAGTCGAAGGGACATAACTCTTGTCGCCTTAAAACATTTGTACATTGTTTCATCGGTGAGCGGATTTTGGGTATTGGAAGAATGTAGAAGGGGGGGGGGTAAAAGTTTGCACATAACGGTTAACATAATATGTGCCCTTAAACGAGCGTGGGTGGATTGATTGACAGGTTTGTGACGTTTGAGTGCATAAACGGGAAGGTGAAGGTCGAAAAATCAAAAGAAAAACACAGGGACATGAGGTTTGGTTTGGTTTTATTTTTTTTTTAACAGACATGGTCATTTAGGACATGTCAGGTTTTGGAGGTGGAGTAAAGCCGGAATTCCCGGTGAAAAACCACCGACCTACGGGTAGTACCTGGCGACTTCCCCACGTGGGATTCGAACTCGCAACCCAGAAGTGGAGGGATAGTGGTAAAATGTCGGAACACCTTAACCACTGGGCCAACACGGCCCTCAGGGACATGATAATTCAAACATATAAAAAAACAACAACAACACAGGGTTTTATGCGTTATTTCGAGCGTTTAAGGCACTTTTCGAGAAAAGTGGTTGGCTCTGAAAAGAGCCGTTGTCAGGATTTAAGACTGTGTCTCAGCTACTGTTCGTCTTGGTCTTCTGATCCCGAATCAACGTCTACAATTTCGCCATACAACTCCTTTCTTAGTCCGGATATGTCTTCAGCCTTGTGGTGGGCATAGTCGTAGTACATGTTCCGGAGACCTTCGATAACCGACAGTCTAAGTCTGTAGTTGTAGCGGAAGGTTCGTAGTCCGTCTCTCTTGGCGCCGAGGTACCGGGCCTGTACCTCATCAAGCTTGTAATTCAGTTGCACAATCTGTTCACAGGCTCTGCGGAATCGACGCTCGCTCTCAAGCAGAGTGAACCGTTGGTCAAGTCTGGGGTTTCGTGCTGCGGTCTTCATACTTTTCTCAATTAGTCTTTATTGCATGGAGTGTGAATTGAATGATACCAATACAGTGTCCGTCGACCTTATATACATGCACTCGGGTGTCATCGTATGCGATGAGAAACTCGTGTGTACTCGGATATACACATTATGACGCGTGTCACATCATTTCGTATATTGAGAGAAAGGCGACCGTTCCTTGTATAAACAACCGGTAAGTTACCGTTATCATCACACGTCGGATTAGCCCTGGTCACGGGTGCGTGCACACAGTATTGTACATGTGTATATTTGACGAAGGTGAGTGTTCGGGGGTTGGGGTTGGGGGGATAGAACTTGGGAGAGCGTTCAAAACTGATGCAGTAGTACAGCAGTACTTAGTCCTGATCAACGGTTGTCGAGTTGACTTGTTGATTGTGACGCCCGTGGTAACACAACTGATGACGTCATAGAACAGTTAAGACAATTAACGTAGCCAAATACATTGTGTCTTACGGCGATGTTTTGTGTGTTGGTATATACTTGATGAGACGAATTACACATGCACACGGGATGTGGGGAGAATTTACATCAGTTAGCCGTTTCAATACACGTGTGTAAAACCAATATTACGTGTATATTTACTTGCACGGCCATGCATGCGTAAACCATATAAACCAATATTACGTGTATATTTACATGCACGGCCATGCATGCGTAAACTACATAAATCTTATGGGCGCCAGACAAAGGTTTAAGTTGAGCGCCGTGCAATGCGCCATGTTATTGTGGTTCAAACAGTACATGAGTAACATGTAATTTGATCAAATGCAACGTTTTGCATGCTTATGATGGGTAGAAATTTCGGACATTGTTGTGTGAATGACAGGAAAATGAAACGCGTAACGTAACAGTCGAAGGGACATAACTCTTGTCGCCTTAAAACATTTGTACATTGTTTCATCGGTGAGCGGATTTTGGGTATTGGAAGAATGTAGAAGGGGGGGGGGGGTAAAAGTTTGCACATAACGGTTAACATAATATGTGCCCTTAAACGAGCGTGGGTGGATTGATTGACAGGTTTGTGACGTTTGAGTGCATAAACGGGAAGGTGAAGGTCGAAAAATCAAAAGAAAAACACAGGGACATGAGGTTTGGTTTGGTTTTATTTTTTTTTTTAACAGACATGGTCATTTAGGACATGTCAGGTTTTGGAGGTGGAGTAAAGCCGGAATTCCCGGTGAAAAACCACCGACCTACGGGTAGTACCTGGCGACTTCCCCACGTGGGATTCGAACTCGCAACCCAGAAGTGGAGGGATAGTGGTAAAATGTCGGAACACCTTAACCACTGGGCCAACACGGCCCTCAGGGACATGATAATTCAAACATATAAAAAAAACAACAACAACACAGGGTTTTATGCGTTATTTCGAGCGTTTAAGGCACTTTTCGAGAAAAGTGGTTGGCTCTGAAAAGAGCCGTTGTCAGGATTTAAGACTGTGTCTCAGCTACTGTTCGTCTTGGTCTTCTGATCCCGAATCAACGTCTACAATTTCGCCATACAACTCCTTTCTTAGTCCGGATATGTCTTCAGCCTTGTGGTGGGCATAGTCGTAGTACATGTTCCGGAGACCTTCGATAACCGACAGTCTAAGTCTGTAGTTGTAGCGGAAGGTTCGTAGTCCGTCTCTCTTGGCGCCGAGGTACCGGGCCTGTACCTCATCAAGCTTGTAATTCAGTTGCACAATCTGTTCACAGGCTCTGCGGAATCGACGCTCGCTCTCAAGCAGAGTGAACCGTTGGTCAAGTCTGGGGTTTCGTGCTGCGGTCTTCATACTTTTCTCAATTAGTCTTTATTGCATGGAGTGTGAATTGAATGATACCAATACAGTGTCCGTCGACCTTATATACATGCACTCGGGTGTCATCGTATGCGATGAGAAACTCGTGTGTACTCGGATATACACATTATGACGCGTGTCACATCATTTCGTATATTGAGAGAAAGGCGACCGTTCCTTGTATAAACAACCGGTAAGTTACCGTTATCATCACACGTCGGATTAGCCCTGGTCACGGGTGCGTGCACACAGTATTGTACATGTGTATATTTGACGAAGGTGAGTGTTCGGGGGTTGGGGTTGGGGGGATAGAACTTGAGAGAGCGTTCAAAACTGATGCAGTAGTACAGCAGTACTTAGTCCTGATCAACGGTTGTCGAGTTGACTTGTTGATTGTGACGCCCGTGGTAACACAACTGATGACGTCATAGAACAGTTAAGACAATTAACGTAGCCAAATACATTGTGTCTTACGGCGATGTTTTGTGTGTTGGTATATACTTGATGAGACGAATTACACATGCACACGGGATGTGGGGAGAATTTACATCAGTTAGCCGTTTCAATACACGTGTGTAAAACCAATATTACGTGTATATTTACTTGCACGGCCATGCATGCGTAAACCATATAAACCAATATTACGTGTATATTTACATGCACGGCCATGCATGCGTAAACTACATAAATCTTATGGGCGCCAGACAAAGGTTTAAGTTGAGCGCCGTGCAATGCGCCATGTTATTGTGGTTCAAACAGTACATGAGTAACATGTAATTTGATCAAATGCAACGTTTTGCATGCTTATGATGGGTAGAAATTTCGGACATTGTTGTGTGAATGACAGGAAAATGAAACGCGTAACGTAACAGTCGAAGGGACATAACTCTTGTCGCCTTAAAACATTTGTACATTGTTTCATCGGTGAGCGGATTTTGGGTATTGGAAGAATGTAGAAGGGGGGGGGGGTAAAAGTTTGCACATAACGGTTAACATAATATGTGCCCTTAAACGAGCGTGGGTGGATTGATTGACAGGTTTGTGACGTTTGAGTGCATAAACGGGAAGGTGAAGGTCGAAAAATCAAAAGAAAAACACAGGGACATGAGGTTTGGTTTGGTTTTATTTTTTTTTTAACAGACATGGTCATTTAGGACATGTCAGGTTTTGGAGGTGGAGTAAAGCCGGAATTCCCGGTGAAAAACCACCGACCTACGGGTAGTACCTGGCGACTTCCCCACGTGGGATTCGAACTCGCAACCCAGAAGTGGAGGGATAGTGGTAAAATGTCGGAACACCTTAACCACTGGGCCAACACGGCCCTCAGGGACATGATAATTCAAACATATAAAAAAAACAACAACAACACAGGGTTTTATGCGTTATTTCGAGCGTTTAAGGCACTTTTCGAGAAAAGTGGTTGGCTCTGAAAAGAGCCGTTGTCAGGATTTAAGACTGTGTCTCAGCTACTGTTCGTCTTGGTCTTCTGATCCCGAATCAACGTCTACAATTTCGCCATACAACTCCTTTCTTAGTCCGGATATGTCTTCAGCCTTGTGGTGGGCATAGTCGTAGTACATGTTCCGGAGACCTTCGATAACCGACAGTCTAAGTCTGTAGTTGTAGCGGAAGGTTCGTAGTCCGTCTCTCTTGGCGCCGAGGTACCGGGCCTGTACCTCATCAAGCTTGTAATTCAGTTGCACAATCTGTTCACAGGCTCTGCGGAATCGACGCTCGCTCTCAAGCAGAGTGAACCGTTGGTCAAGTCTGGGGTTTCGTGCTGCGGTCTTCATACTTTTCTCAATTAGTCTTTATTGCATGGAGTGTGAATTGAATGATACCAATACAGTGTCCGTCGACCTTATATACATGCACTCGGGTGTCATCGTATGCGATGAGAAACTCGTGTGTACTCGGATATACACATTATGACGCGTGTCACATCATTTCGTATATTGAGAGAAAGGCGACCGTTCCTTGTATAAACAACCGGTAAGTTACCGTTATCATCACACGTCGGATTAGCCCTGGTCACGGGTGCGTGCACACAGTATTGTACATGTGTATATTTGACGAAGGTGAGTGTTCGGGGGTTGGGGTTGGGGGGATAGAACTTGAGAGAGCGTTCAAAACTGATGCAGTAGTACAGCAGTACTTAGTCCTGATCAACGGTTGTCGAGTTGACTTGTTGATTGTGACGCCCGTGGTAACACAACTGATGACGTCATAGAACAGTTAAGACAATTAACGTAGCCAAATACATTGTGTCTTACGGCGATGTTTTGTGTGTTGGTATATACTTGATGAGACGAATTACACATGCACACGGGATGTGGGGAGAATTTACATCAGTTAGCCGTTTCAATACACGTGTGTAAAACCAATATTACGTGTATATTTACTTGCACGGCCATGCATGCGTAAACCATATAAACCAATATTACGTGTATATTTACATGCACGGCCATGCATGCGTAAACTACATAAATCTTATGGGCGCCAGACAAAGGTTTAAGTTGAGCGCCGTGCAATGCGCCATGTTATTGTGGTTCAAACAGTACATGAGTAACATGTAATTTGATCAAATGCAACGTTTTGCATGCTTATGATGGGTAGAAATTTCGGACATTGTTGTGTGAATGACAGGAAAATGAAACGCGTAACGTAACAGTCGAAGGGACATAACTCTTGTCGCCTTAAAACATTTGTACATTGTTTCATCGGTGAGCGGATTTTGGGTATTGGAAGAATGTAGAAGGGGGGGGGGGGTAAAAGTTTGCACATAACGGTTAACATAATATGTGCCCTTAAACGAGCGTGGGTGGATTGATTGACAGGTTTGTGACGTTTGAGTGCATAAACGGGAAGGTGAAGGTCGAAAAATCAAAAGAAAAACACAGGGACATGAGGTTTGGTTTGGTTTTATTTTTTTTTTAACAGACATGGTCATTTAGGACATGTCAGGTTTTGGAGGTGGAGTAAAGCCGGAATTCCCGGTGAAAAACCACCGACCTACGGGTAGTACCTGGCGACTTCCCCACGTGGGATTCGAACTCGCAACCCAGAAGTGGAGGGATAGTGGTAAAATGTCGGAACACCTTAACCACTGGGCCAACACGGCCCTCAGGGACATGATAATTCAAACATATAAAAAAAACAACAACAACACAGGGTTTTATGCGTTATTTCGAGCGTTTAAGGCACTTTTCGAGAAAAGTGGTTGGCTCTGAAAAGAGCCGTTGTCAGGATTTAAGACTGTGTCTCAGCTACTGTTCGTCTTGGTCTTCTGATCCCGAATCAACGTCTACAATTTCGCCATACAACTCCTTTCTTAGTCCGGATATGTCTTCAGCCTTGTGGTGGGCATAGTCGTAGTACATGTTCCGGAGACCTTCGATAACCGACAGTCTAAGTCTGTAGTTGTAGCGGAAGGTTCGTAGTCCGTCTCTCTTGGCGCCGAGGTACCGGGCCTGTACCTCATCAAGCTTGTAATTCAGTTGCACAATCTGTTCACAGGCTCTGCGGAATCGACGCTCGCTCTCAAGCAGAGTGAACCGTTGGTCAAGTCTGGGGTTTCGTGCTGCGGTCTTCATACTTTTCTCAATTAGTCTTTATTGCATGGAGTGTGAATTGAATGATACCAATACAGTGTCCGTCGACCTTATATACATGCACTCGGGTGTCATCGTATGCGATGAGAAACTCGTGTGTACTCGGATATACACATTATGACGCGTGTCACATCATTTCGTATATTGAGAGAAAGGCGACCGTTCCTTGTATAAACAACCGGTAAGTTACCGTTATCATCACACGTCGGATTAGCCCTGGTCACGGGTGCGTGCACACAGTATTGTACATGTGTATATTTGACGAAGGTGAGTGTTCGGGGGTTGGGGTTGGGGGGATAAAACTTGGGAGAGCGTTCAAAACTGATGCAGTAGTACAGCAGTACTTAGTCCTGATCAACGGTTGTCGAGTTGACTTGTTGATTGTGACGCCCGTGGTAACACAACTGATGACGTCATAGAACAGTTAAGACAATTAACGTAGCCAAATACATTGTGTCTTACGGCGATGTTTTGTGTGTTGGTATATACTTGATGAGACGAATTACACATGCACACGGGATGTGGGGAGAATTTACATCAGTTAGCCGTTTCAATACACGTGTGTAAAACCAATATTACGTGTATATTTACTTGCACGGCCATGCATGCGTAAACCATATAAACCAATATTACGTGTATATTTACATGCACGGCCATGCATGCGTAAACTACATAAATCTTATGGGCGCCAGACAAAGGTTTAAGTTGAGCGCCGTGCAATGCGCCATGTTATTGTGGTTCAAACAGTACATGAGTAACATGTAATTTGATCAAATGCAACGTTTTGCATGCTTATGATGGGTAGAAATTTCGGACATTGTTGTGTGAATGACAGGAAAATGAAACGCGTAACGTAACAGTCGAAGGGACATAACTCTTGTCGCCTTAAAACATTTGTACATTGTTTCATCGGTGAGCGGATTTTGGGTATTGGAAGAATGTAGAAGGGGGGGGGGGTGAAAGTTTGCACATAACGGTTAACATAATATGTGCCCTTAAACGAGCGTGGGTGGATTGATTGACAGGTTTGTGACGTTTGAGTGCATAAACGGGAAGGTGAAGGTCGAAAAATCAAAAGAAAAACACAGGGACATGAGGTTTGGTTTGGTTTTATTTTTTTTTTAACAGACATGGTCATTTAGGACATGTCAGGTTTTGGAGGTGGAGTAAAGCCGGAATTCCCGGTGAAAAACCACCGACCTACGGGTAGTACCTGGCGACTTCCCCACGTGGGATTCGAACTCGCAACCCAGAAGTGGAGGGATAGTGGTAAAATGTCGGAACACCTTAACCACTGGGCCAACACGGCCCTCAGGGACATGATAATTCAAACATATAAAAAAAACAACAACAACACAGGGTTTTATGCGTTATTTCGAGCGTTTAAGGCACTTTTCGAGAAAAGTGGTTGGCTCTGAAAAGAGCCGTTGTCAGGATTTAAGACTGTGTCTCAGCTACTGTTCGTCTTGGTCTTCTGATCCCGAATCAACGTCTACAATTTCGCCATACAACTCCTTTCTTAGTCCGGATATGTCTTCAGCCTTGTGGTGGGCATAGTCGTAGTACATGTTCCGGAGACCTTCGATAACCGACAGTCTAAGTCTGTAGTTGTAGCGGAAGGTTCGTAGTCCGTCTCTCTTGGCGCCGAGGTACCGGGCCTGTACCTCATCAAGCTTGTAATTCAGTTGCACAATCTGTTCACAGGCTCTGCGGAATCGACGCTCGCTCTCAAGCAGAGTGAACCGTTGGTCAAGTCTGGGGTTTCGTGCTGCGGTCTTCATACTTTTCTCAATTAGTCTTTATTGCATGGAGTGTGAATTGAATGATACCAATACAGTGTCCGTCGACCTTATATACATGCACTCGGGTGTCATCGTATGCGATGAGAAACTCGTGTGTACTCGGATACACATTATGACGCGTGTCACATCATTTCGTATATTGAGAGAAAGGCGACCGTTCCTTGTATAAACAACCGGTAAGTTACCGTTATCATCACACGTCGGATTAGCCCTGGTCACGGGTGCGTGCACACAGTATTGTACATGTGTATATTTGACGAAGGTGAGTGTTCGGGGGTTGGGGTTGGGGGGATAGAACTTGAGAGAGCGTTCAAAACTGATGCAGTAGTACAGCAGTACTTAGTCCTGATCAACGGTTGTCGAGTTGACTTGTTGATTGTGACGCCCGTGGTAACACAACTGATGACGTCATAGAACAGTTAAGACAATTAACGTAGCCAAATACATTGTGTCTTACGGCGATGTTTTGTGTGTTGGTATATACTTGATGAGACGAATTACACATGCACACGGGATGTGGGGAGAATTTACATCAGTTAGCCGTTTCAATACACGTGTGTAAAACCAATATTACGTGTATATTTACTTGCACGGCCATGCATGCGTAAACCATATAAACCAATATTACGTGTATATTTACATGCACGGCCATGCATGCGTAAACTACATAAATCTTATGGGCGCCAGACAAAGGTTTAAGTTGAGCGCCGTGCAATGCGCCATGTGTTATTGTGGTTCAAACAGTACATGAGTAACATGTAATTTGATCAAATGCAACGTTTTGCATGCTTATGATGGGTAGAAATTTCGGACATTGTTGTGTGAATGACAGGAAAATGAAACGCGTAACGTAACAGTCGAAGGGACATAACTCTTGTCGCCTTAAAACATTTGTACATTGTTTCATCGGTGAGCGGATTTTGGGTATTGGAAGAATGTAGAAGGGGGGGGGGTTGAAAGTTTGCACATAACGGTTAACATAATATGTGCCCTTAAACGAGCGTGGGTGGATTGATTGACAGGTTTGTGACGTTTGAGTGCATAAACGGGAAGGTGAAGGTCGAAAAATCAAAAGAAAAACACAGGGACATGAGGTTTGGTTTGGTTTTATTTTTTTTTTAACAGACATGGTCATTTAGGACATGTCAGGTTTTGGAGGTGGAGTAAAGCCGGAATTCCCGGTGAAAAACCACCGACCTACGGGTAGTACCTGGCGACTTCCCCACGTGGGATTCGAACTCGCAACCCAGAAGTGGAGGGATAGTGGTAAAATGTCGGAACACCTTAACCACTGGGCCAACACGGCCCTCAGGGACATGATAATTCAAACATATAAAAAAACAACAACAACACAGGGTTTTATGCGTTATTTCGAGCGTTTAAGGCACTTTTCGAGAAAAGTGGTTGGCTCTGAAAAGAGCCGTTGTCAGGATTTAAGACTGTGTCTCAGCTACTGTTCGTCTTGGTCTTCTGATCCCGAATCAACGTCTACAATTTCGCCATACAACTCCTTTCTTAGTCCGGATATGTCTTCAGCCTTGTGGTGGGCATAGTCGTAGTACATGTTCCGGAGACCTTCGATAACCGACAGTCTAAGTCTGTAGTTGTAGCGGAAGGTTCGTAGTCCGTCTCTCTTGGCGCCGAGGTACCGGGCCTGTACCTCATCAAGCTTGTAATTCAGTTGCACAATCTGTTCACAGGCTCTGCGGAATCGACGCTCGCTCTCAAGCAGAGTGAACCGTTGGTCAAGTCTGGGGTTTCGTGCTGCGGTCTTCATACTTTTCTCAATTAGTCTTTATTGCATGGAGTGTGAATTGAATGATACCAATACAGTGTCCGTCGACCTTATATACATGCACTCGGGTGTCATCGTATGCGATGAGAAACTCGTGTGTACTCGGATATACACATTATGACGCGTGTCACATCATTTCGTATATTGAGAGAAAGGCGACCGTTCCTTGTATAAACAACCGGTAAGTTACCGTTATCATCACACGTCGGATTAGCCCTGGTCACGGGTGCGTGCACACAGTATTGTACATGTGTATATTTGACGAAGGTGAGTGTTCGGGGGTTGGGGTTGGGGGGATAAAACTTGGGAGAGCGTTCAAAACTGATGCAGTAGTACAGCAGTACTTAGTCCTGATCAACGGTTGTCGAGTTGACTTGTTGATTGTGACGCCCGTGGTAACACAACTGATGACGTCATAGAACAGTTAAGACAATTAACGTAGCCAAATACATTGTGTCTTACGGCGATGTTTTGTGTGTTGGTATATACTTGATGAGACGAATTACACATGCACACGGGATGTGGGGAGAATTTACATCAGTTAGCCGTTTCAATACACGTGTGTAAAACCAATATTACGTGTATATTTGCTTGCACGGCCATGCATGCGTAAACCATATAAACCAATATTACGTGTATATTTACATGCACGGCCATGCATGCGTAAACTACATAAATCTTATGGGCGCCAGACAAAGGTTTAAGTTGAGCGCCGTGCAATGCGCCATGTTATTGTGGTTCAAACAGTACATGAGTAACATGTAATTTGATCAAATGCAACGTTTTGCATGCTTATGATGGGTAGAAATTTCGGACATTGTTGTGTGAATGACAGGAAAATGAAACGCGTAACGTAACAGTCGAAGGGACATAACTCTTGTCGCCTTAAAACATTTGTACATTGTTTCATCGGTGAGCGGATTTTGGGTATTGGAAGAATGTAGAAGGGGGGGGGGTTGAAAGTTTGCACATAACGGTTAACATAATATGTGCCCTTAAACGAGCGTGGGTGGATTGATTGACAGGTTTGTGACGTTTGAGTGCATAAACGGGAAGGTGAAGGTCGAAAAATCAAAAGAAAAACACAGGGACATGAGGTTTGGTTTGGTTTTATTTTTTTTTTAACAGACATGGTCATTTAGGACATGTCAGGTTTTGGAGGTGGAGTAAAGCCGGAATTCCCGGTGAAAAACCACCGACCTACGGGTAGTACCTGGCGACTTCCCCACGTGGGATTCGAACTCGCAACCCAGAAGTGGAGGGATAGTGGTAAAATGTCGGAACACCTTAACCACTGGGCCAACACGGCCCTCAGGGACATGATAATTCAAACATATAAAAAAACAACAACAACACAGGGTTTTATGCGTTATTTCGAGCGTTTAAGGCACTTTTCGAGAAAAGTGGTTGGCTCTGAAAAGAGCCGTTGTCAGGATTTAAGACTGTGTCTCAGCTACTGTTCGTCTTGGTCTTCTGATCCCGAATCAACGTCTACAATTTCGCCATACAACTCCTTCTTAGTCCGGATATGTCTTCAGCCTTGTGGTGGGCATAGTCGTAGTACATGTTCCGGAGACCTTCGATAACCGACAGTCTAAGTCTGTAGTTGTAGCGGAAGGTTCGTAGTCCGTCTCTCTTGGCGCCGAGGTACCGGGCCTGTACCTCATCAAGCTTGTAATTCAGTTGCACAATCTGTTCACAGGCTCTGCGGAATCGACGCTCGCTCTCAAGCAGAGTGAACCGTTGGTCAAGTCTGGGGTTTCGTGCTGCGGTCTTCATACTTTTCTCAATTAGTCTTTATTGCATGGAGTGTGAATTGAATGATACCAATACAGTGTCCGTCGACCTTATATACATGCACTCGGGTGTCATCGTATGCGATGAGAAACTCGTGTGTACTCGGATATACACATTATGACGCGTGTCACATCATTTCGTATATTGAGAGAAAGGCGACCGTTCCTTGTATAAACAACCGGTAAGTTACCGTTATCATCACACGTCGGATTAGCCCTGGTCACGGGTGCGTGCACACAGTATTGTACATGTGTATATTTGACGAAGGTGAGTGTTCGGGGGTTGGGGTTGGGGGGATAGAACTTGGGAGAGCGTTCAAAACTGATGCAGTAGTACAGCAGTACTTAGTCCTGATCAACGGTTGTCGAGTTGACTTGTTGATTGTGACGCCCGTGGTAACACAACTGATGACGTCATAGAACAGTTAAGACAATTAACGTAGCCAAATACATTGTGTCTTACGGCGATGTTTTGTGTGTTGGTATATACTTGATGAGACGAATTACACATGCACACGGGATGTGGGGAGAATTTACATCAGTTAGCCGTTTCAATACACGTGTGTAAAACCAATATTACGTGTATATTTACTTGCACGGCCATGCATGCGTAAACCATATAAACCAATATTACGTGTATATTTACATGCACGGCCATGCATGCGTAAACTACATAAATCTTATGGGCGCCAGACAAAGGTTTAAGTTGAGCGCCGTGCAATGCGCCATGTTATTGTGGTTCAAACAGTACATGAGTAACATGTAATTTGATCAAATGCAACGTTTTGCATGCTTATGATGGGTAGAAATTTCGGACATTGTTGTGTGAATGACAGGAAAATGAAACGCGTAACGTAACAGTCGAAGGGACATAACTCTTGTCGCCTTAAAACATTTGTACATTGTTTCATCGGTGAGCGGATTTTGGGTATTGGAAGAATGTAGAAGGGGGGGGGGTTGAAAGTTTGCACATAACGGTTAACATAATATGTGCCCTTAAACGAGCGTGGGTGGATTGATTGACAGGTTTGTGACGTTTGAGTGCATAAACGGGAAGGTGAAGGTCGAAAAATCAAAAGAAAAACACAGGGACATGAGGTTTGGTTTGGTTTTATTTTTTTTTTAACAGACATGGTCATTTAGGACATGTCAGGTTTTGGAGGTGGAGTAAAGCCGGAATTCCCGGTGAAAAACCACCGACCTACGGGTAGTACCTGGCGACTTCCCCACGTGGGATTCGAACTCGCAACCCAGAAGTGGAGGGATAGTGGTAAAATGTCGGAACACCTTAACCACTGGGCCAACACGGCCCTCAGGGACATGATAATTCAAACATATAAAAAAACAACAACAACACAGGGTTTTATGCGTTATTTCGAGCGTTTAAGGCACTTTTCGAGAAAAGTGGTTGGCTCTGAAAAGAGCCGTTGTCAGGATTTAAGACTGTGTCTCAGCTACTGTTCGTCTTGGTCTTCTGATCCCGAATCAACGTCTACAATTTCGCCATACAACTCCTTCTTAGTCCGGATATGTCTTCAGCCTTGTGGTGGGCATAGTCGTAGTACATGTTCCGGAGACCTTCGATAACCGACAGTCTAAGTCTGTAGTTGTAGCGGAAGGTTCGTAGTCCGTCTCTCTTGGCGCCGAGGTACCGGGCCTGTACCTCATCAAGCTTGTAATTCAGTTGCACAATCTGTTCACAGGCTCTGCGGAATCGACGCTCGCTCTCAAGCAGAGTGAACCGTTGGTCAAGTCTGGGGTTTCGTGCTGCGGTCTTCATACTTTTCTCAATTAGTCTTTATTGCATGGAGTGTGAATTGAATGATACCAATACAGTGTCCGTCGACCTTATATACATGCACTCGGGTGTCATCGTATGCGATGAGAAACTCGTGTGTACTCGGATATACACATTATGACGCGTGTCACATCATTTCGTATATTGAGAGAAAGGCGACCGTTCCTTGTATAAACAACCGGTAAGTTACCGTTATCATCACACGTCGGATTAGCCCTGGTCACGGGTGCGTGCACACAGTATTGTACATGTGTATATTTGACGAAGGTGAGTGTTCGGGGGTTGGGGTTGGGGGGATAGAACTTGGGAGAGCGTTCAAAACTGATGCAGTAGTACAGCAGTACTTAGTCCTGATCAACGGTTGTCGAGTTGACTTGTTGATTGTGACGCCCGTGGTAACACAACTGATGACGTCATAGAACAGTTAAGACAATTAACGTAGCCAAATACATTGTGTCTTACGGCGATGTTTTGTGTGTTGGTATATACTTGATGAGACGAATTACACATGCACACGGGATGTGGGGAGAATTTACATCAGTTAGCCGTTTCAATACACGTGTGTAAAACCAATATTACGTGTATATTTACTTGCACGGCCATGCATGCGTAAACCATATAAACCAATATTACGTGTATATTTACATGCACGGCCATGCATGCGTAAACTACATAAATCTTATGGGCGCCAGACAAAGGTTTAAGTTGAGCGCCGTGCAATGCGCCATGTTATTGTGGTTCAAACAGTACATGAGTAACATGTAATTTGATCAAATGCAACGTTTTGCATGCTTATGATGGGTAGAAATTTCGGACATTGTTGTGTGAATGACAGGAAAATGAAACGCGTAACGTAACAGTCGAAGGGACATAACTCTTGTCGCCTTAAAACATTTGTACATTGTTTCATCGGTGAGCGGATTTTGGGTATTGGAAGAATGTAGAAGGGGGGGGGGTAAAAGTTTGCACATAACGGTTAACATAATATGTGCCCTTAAACGAGCGTGGGTGGATTGATTGACAGGTTTGTGACGTTTGAGTGCATAAACGGGAAGGTGAAGGTCGAAAAATCAAAAGAAAAACACAGGGACATGAGGTTTGGTTTGGTTTTATTTTTTTTTTAACAGACATGGTCATTTAGGACATGTCAGGTTTTGGAGGTGGAGTAAAGCCGGAATTCCCGGTGAAAAACCACCGACCTACGGGTAGTACCTGGCGACTTCCCCACGTGGGATTCGAACTCGCAACCCAGAAGTGGAGGGATAGTGGTAAAATGTCGGAACACCTTAACCACTGGGCCAACACGGCCCTCAGGGACATGATAATTCAAACATATAAAAAAACAACAACAACACAGGGTTTTATGCGTTATTTCGAGCGTTTAAGGCACTTTTCGAGAAAAGTGGTTGGCTCTGAAAAGAGCCGTTGTCAGGATTTAAGACTGTGTCTCAGCTACTGTTCGTCTTGGTCTTCTGATCCCGAATCAACGTCTACAATTTCGCCATACAACTCCTTCTTAGTCCGGATATGTCTTCAGCCTTGTGGTGGGCATAGTCGTAGTACATGTTCCGGAGACCTTCGATAACCGACAGTCTAAGTCTGTAGTTGTAGCGGAAGGTTCGTAGTCCGTCTCTCTTGGCGCCGAGGTACCGGGCCTGTACCTCATCAAGCTTGTAATTCAGTTGCACAATCTGTTCACAGGCTCTGCGGAATCGACGCTCGCTCTCAAGCAGAGTGAACCGTTGGTCAAGTCTGGGGTTTCGTGCTGCGGTCTTCATACTTTTCTCAATTAGTCTTTATTGCATGGAGTGTGAATTGAATGATACCAATACAGTGTCCGTCGACCTTATATACATGCACTCGGGTGTCATCGTATGCGATGAGAAACTCGTGTGTACTCGGATATACACATTATGACGCGTGTCACATCATTTCGTATATTGAGAGAAAGGCGACCGTTCCTTGTATAAACAACCGGTAAGTTACCGTTATCATCACACGTCGGATTAGCCCTGGTCACGGGTGCGTGCACACAGTATTGTACATGTGTATATTTGACGAAGGTGAGTGTTCGGGGGTTGGGGTTGGGGGGATAGAATTTGAGAGAGCGTTCAAAACTGATGCAGTAGTACAGCAGTACTTAGTCCTGATCAACGGTTGTCGAGTTGACTTGTTGATTGTGACGCCCGTGGTAACACAACTGATGACGTCATAGAACAGTTAAGACAATTAACGTAGCCAAATACATTGTGTCTTACGGCGATGTTTTGTGTGTTGGTATATACTTGATGAGACGAATTACACATGCACACGGGATGTGGGGAGAATTTACATCAGTTAGCCGTTTCAATACACGTGTGTAAAACCAATATTACGTGTATATTTACTTGCACGGCCATGCATGCGTAAACCATATAAACCAATATTACGTGTATATTTACATGCACGGCCATGCATGCGTAAACTACATAAATCTTATGGGCGCCAGACAAAGGTTTAAGTTGAGCGCCGTGCAATGCGCCATGTTATTGTGGTTCAAACAGTACATGAGTAACATGTAATTTGATCAAATGCAACGTTTTGCATGCTTATGATGGGTAGAAATTTCGGACATTGTTGTGTGAATGACAGGAAAATGAAACGCGTAACGTAACAGTCGAAGGGACATAACTCTTGTCGCCTTAAAACATTTGTACATTGTTTCATCGGTGAGCGGATTTTGGGTATTGGAAGAATGTAGAAGGGGGGGGGGTTGAAAGTTTGCACATAACGGTTAACATAATATGTGCCCTTAAACGAGCGTGGGTGGATTGATTGACAGGTTTGTGACGTTTGAGTGCATAAACGGGAAGGTGAAGGTCGAAAAATCAAAAGAAAAACACAGGGACATGAGGTTTGGTTTGGTTTTATTTTTTTTTTAACAGACATGGTCATTTAGGACATGTCAGGTTTTGGAGGTGGAGTAAAGCCGGAATTCCCGGTGAAAAACCACCGACCTACGGGTAGTACCTGGCGACTTCCCCACGTGGGATTCGAACTCGCAACCCAGAAGTGGAGGGATAGTGGTAAAATGTCGGAACACCTTAACCACTGGGCCAACACGGCCCTCAGGGACATGATAATTCAAACATATAAAAAAACAACAACAACACAGGGTTTTATGCGTTATTTCGAGCGTTTAAGGCACTTTTCGAGAAAAGTGGTTGGCTCTGAAAAGAGCCGTTGTCAGGATTTAAGACTGTGTCTCAGCTACTGTTCGTCTTGGTCTTCTGATCCCGAATCAACGTCTACAATTTCGCCATACAACTCCTTTCTTAGTCCGGATATGTCTTCAGCCTTGTGGTGGGCATAGTCGTAGTACATGTTCCGGAGACCTTCGATAACCGACAGTCTAAGTCTGTAGTTGTAGCGGAAGGTTCGTAGTCCGTCTCTCTTGGCGCCGAGGTACCGGGCCTGTACCTCATCAAGCTTGTAATTCAGTTGCACAATCTGTTCACAGGCTCTGCGGAATCGACGCTCGCTCTCAAGCAGAGTGAACCGTTGGTCAAGTCTGGGGTTTCGTGCTGCGGTCTTCATACTTTTCTCAATTAGTCTTTATTGCATGGAGTGTGAATTGAATGATACCAATACAGTGTCCGTCGACCTTATATACATGCACTCGGGTGTCATCGTATGCGATGAGAAACTCGTGTGTACTCGGATATACACATTATGACGCGTGTCACATCATTTCGTATATTGAGAGAAAGGCGACCGTTCCTTGTATAAACAACCGGTAAGTTACCGTTATCATCACACGTCGGATTAGCCCTGGTCACGGGTGCGTGCACACAGTATTGTACATGTGTATATTTGACGAAGGTGAGTGTTCGGGGGTTGGGGTTGGGGGGATAAAACTTGGGAGAGCGTTCAAAACTGATGCAGTAGTACAGCAGTACTTAGTCCTGATCAACGGTTGTCGAGTTGACTTGTTGATTGTGACGCCCGTGGTAACACAACTGATGACGTCATAGAACAGTTAAGACAATTAACGTAGCCAAATACATTGTGTCTTACGGCGATGTTTTGTGTGTTGGTATATACTTGATGAGACGAATTACACATGCACACGGGATGTGGGGAGAATTTACATCAGTTAGCCGTTTCAATACACGTGTGTAAAACCAATATTACGTGTATATTTACTTGCACGGCCATGCATGCGTAAACCATATAAACCAATATTACGTGTATATTTACATGCACGGCCATGCATGCGTAAACTACATAAATCTTATGGGCGCCAGACAAAGGTTTAAGTTGAGCGCCGTGCAATGCGCCATGTTATTGTGGTTCAAACAGTACATGAGTAACATGTAATTTGATCAAATGCAACGTTTTGCATGCTTATGATGGGTAGAAATTTCGGACATTGTTGTGTGAATGACAGGAAAATGAAACGCGTAACGTAACAGTCGAAGGGACATAACTCTTGTCGCCTTAAAACATTTGTACATTGTTTCATCGGTGAGCGGATTTTGGGTATTGGAAGAATGTAGAAGGGGGGAGGGGGTAAAAGTTTGCACATAACGGTTAACATAATATGTGCCCTTAAACGAGCGTGGGTGGATTGATTGACAGGTTTGTGACGTTTGAGTGCATAAACGGGAAGGTGAAGGTCGAAAAATCAAAAGAAAAACACAGGGACATGAGGTTTGGTTTGGTTTTATTTTTTTTTTAACAGACATGGTCATTTAGGACATGTCAGGTTTTGGAGGTGGAGTAAAGCCGGAATTCCCGGTGAAAAACCACCGACCTACGGGTAGTACCTGGCGACTTCCCCACGTGGGATTCGAACTCGCAACCCAGAAGTGGAGGGATAGTGGTAAAATGTCGGAACACCTTAACCACTGGGCCAACACGGCCCTCAGGGACATGATAATTCAAACATATAAAAAAACAACAACAACACAGGGTTTTATGCGTTATTTCGAGCGTTTAAGGCACTTTTCGAGAAAAGTGGTTGGCTCTGAAAAGAGCCGTTGTCAGGATTTAAGACTGTGTCTCAGCTACTGTTCGTCTTGGTCTTCTGATCCCGAATCAACGTCTACAATTTCGCCATACAACTCCTTCTTAGTCCGGATATGTCTTCAGCCTTGTGGTGGGCATAGTCGTAGTACATGTTCCGGAGACCTTCGATAACCGACAGTCTAAGTCTGTAGTTGTAGCGGAAGGTTCGTAGTCCGTCTCTCTTGGCGCCGAGGTACCGGGCCTGTACCTCATCAAGCTTGTAATTCAGTTGCACAATCTGTTCACAGGCTCTGCGGAATCGACGCTCGCTCTCAAGCAGAGTGAACCGTTGGTCAAGTCTGGGGTTTCGTGCTGCGGTCTTCATACTTTTCTCAATTAGTCTTTATTGCATGGAGTGTGAATTGAATGATACCAATACAGTGTCCGTCGACCTTATATACATGCACTCGGGTGTCATCGTATGCGATGAGAAACTCGTGTGTACTCGGATATACACATTATGACGCGTGTCACATCATTTCGTATATTGAGAGAAAGGCGACCGTTCCTTGTATAAACAACCGGTAAGTTACCGTTATCATCACACGTCGGATTAGCCCTGGTCACGGGTGCGTGCACACAGTATTGTACATGTGTATATTTGACGAAGGTGAGTGTTCGGGGGTTGGGGTTGGGGGGATAGAACTTGGGAGAGCGTTCAAAACTGATGCAGTAGTACAGCAGTACTTAGTCCTGATCAACGGTTGTCGAGTTGACTTGTTGATTGTGACGCCCGTGGTAACACAACTGATGACGTCATAGAACAGTTAAGACAATTAACGTAGCCAAATACATTGTGTCTTACGGCGATGTTTTGTGTGTTGGTATATACTTGATGAGACGAATTACACATGCACACGGGATGTGGGGAGAATTTACATCAGTTAGCCGTTTCAATACACGTGTGTAAAACCAATATTACGTGTATATTTACTTGCACGGCCATGCATGCGTAAACCATATAAACCAATATTACGTGTATATTTACATGCACGGCCATGCATGCGTAAACTACATAAATCTTATGGGCGCCAGACAAAGGTTTAAGTTGAGCGCCGTGCAATGCGCCATGTTATTGTGGTTCAAACAGTACATGAGTAACATGTAATTTGATCAAATGCAACGTTTTGCATGCTTATGATGGGTAGAAATTTCGGACATTGTTGTGTGAATGACAGGAAAATGAAACGCGTAACGTAACAGTCGAAGGGACATAACTCTTGTCGCCTTAAAACAGTTGTACATTGTTTCATCGGTGAGCGGATTTTGGGTATTGGAAGAATGTAGAAGGGGGGGGGGTTGAAAGTTTGCACATAACGGTTAACATACTAAGTGTCCTTAAACGAGCGTGGGTGGATTGATTGACAGGTTTGTGACGTTTGAGTGCATAAACGGGAAGGTGAAGGTCGAAAAATCAAAAGAAAAACACAGGGACATGAGGTTTGGTTTGGTTTTATTTTTTTTAACAGACATGGTCATTTAGGACATGTCAGGTTTTGGAGGTGGAGTAAAGCCGGAATTCCCGGTGAAAAACCACCGACCTACGGGCAGTACCTGGCGACTTCCCCACGTGGGATTCGAACTCGCAACCCAGAAGTGGAGGGATAGTGGTAAAATGTCGGAACACCTTAACCACTGGGCCAACACGGCCCTCAGGGACATGATAATTCAAACATATAAAAAAACAACAACAACAACACAGGGTTTTATGCGTTATTTCGAGCGTTTAAGGCACTTTTCGAGAAAAGTGGTTGGCTCTGAAAAGAGCCGTTGTCAGGATTTAAGACTGTGTCTCAGCTACTGTTCGTCTTGGTCTTCTGATCCCGAATCAACGTCTACAATTTCGCCATACAACTCCTTTCTTAGTCCGGATATGTCTTCAGCCTTGTGGTGGGCATAGTCGTAGTACATGTTCCGGAGACCTTCGATAACCGACAGTCTAAGTCTGTAGTTGTAGCGGAAGGTTCGTAGTCCGTCTCTCTTGGCGCCGAGGTAACGGGCCTGTACCTCATCAAGCTTGTAATTCAGTTGCACAATCTGTTCACAGGCTCTGCGGAATCGACGCTCGCTCTCAAGCAGAGTGAACCGTTGGTCAAGTCTGGGGTTTCGTGCTGCGGTCTTCATACTTTTCTCAATTAGTCTTTATTGCATGGAGTGTGAATTGAATGATACCAATACAGTGTCCGTCGACCTTATATACATGCACTCGGGTGTCATCGCATGCGATGAGAAACTCGTGTGTACTCGGATATACACATTATGACGCGTGTCACATCATTTCGTATATTGAGAGAAAGGCGACCGTTCCTTGTATAAACAACCGGTAAGTTACCGTTATCATCACACGTCGGATTAGCCGTGGTCACGGGTCCGTGCACACAGCATTGTACATGTGTATATTTGACGAAGGTGAGTGTTCGGGGGTTGGGGTTGGGGGGATAAAACTTGGGAGAGCGTTCAAAACTGATGCAGTAGTACAGCAGTACTTAGTCCTGATCAACGGTTGTCGAGTTGACTTGTTGATTGTGACGCCCGTGGTAACACAACTGATGACGTCATAGAACAGTTAAGACAATTAACGTAGCCAAATACATTGTGTCTTACGGCGATGTTTGGTGTGTTGGTATATACTTGTTGAGACGAATTACACATGCACACGGGATGTGGGGAGAATTTACATCAGTTAGCCGTTTCAATACACGTGTGTAAAACCAATATTACGTGTATATTTACTTGCACGGCCATGCATGCGTAAACCATATAAACCAATATTACGTGTATATTTACATGCACGGCCATGCATGCGTAAACTACATAAATCTTATGGGCGCCAGACAAAGGTTTAAGTTGAGCGCCGTGCAATGCGCCATGTTATTGTGGTTCAAACAGTACATGAGTAACATGTAATTTGATCAAATGCAACGTTTTGCATGCTTATGATGGGTAGAAATTTCGGACATTGTTGTGTGAATGACAGGAAAATGAAACGCGTAACGTAACAGTCGAAGGGACATAACTCTTGTCGCCTTAAAACAGTTGTACATTGTTTCATCGGTGAGCGGATTTTGGGTATTGGAAGAATGTAGAAGGGGGGGGGGGGTTGAAAGTTTGCACATAACGGTTAACATACTAAGTGTCCTTAAACGAGCGTGGGTGGATTGATTGACAGGTTTGTGACGTTTGAGTGCATAAACGGGAAGGTGAAGGTCGAAAAATCAAAAGAAAAACACAGGGACATGAGGTTTGGTTTGGTTTTATTTTTTTTTAACAGACATGGTCATTTAGGACATGTCAGGTTTTGGAGGTGGAGTAAAGCCGGAATTCCCGGTGAAAAACCACCGACCTACGGGCAGTACCTGGCGACTTCCCCACGTGGGATTCGAACTCGCAACCCAGAAGTGGAGGGATAGTGGTAAAATGTCGGAACACCTTAACCACTGGGCCAACACGGCCCTCAGGGACATGATAATTCAAACATATAAAAAAACAACAACAACAACACAGGGTTTTATGCGTTATTTCGAGCGTTTAAGGCACTTTTCGAGAAAAGTGGTTGGCTCTGAAAAGAGCCGTTGTCAGGATTTAAGACTGTGTCTCAGCTACTGTTCGTCTTGGTCTTCTGATCCCGAATCAACGTCTACAATTTCGCCATACAACTCCTTTCTTAGTCCGGATATGTCTTCAGCCTTGTGGTGGGCATAGTCGTAGTACATGTTCCGGAGACCTTCGATAACCGACAGTCTAAGTCTGTAGTTGTAGCGGAAGGTTCGTAGTCCGTCTCTCTTGGCGCCGAGGTAACGGGCCTGTACCTCATCAAGCTTGTAATTCAGTTGCACAATCTGTTCACAGGCTCTGCGGAATCGACGCTCGCTCTCAAGCAGAGTGAACCGTTGGTCAAGTCTGGGGTTTCGTGCTGCGGTCTTCATACTTTTCTCAATTAGTCTTTATTGCATGGAGTGTGAATTGAATGATACCAATACAGTGTCCGTCGACCTTATATACATGCACTCGGGTGTCATCGCATGCGATGAGAAACTCGTGTGTACTCGGATATACACATTATGACGCGTGTCACATCATTTCGTATATTGAGAGAAAGGCGACCGTTCCTTGTATAAACAACCGGTAAGTTACCGTTATCATCACACGTCGGATTAGCCGTGGTCACGGGTCCGTGCACACAGCATTGTACATGTGTATATTTGACGAAGGTGAGTGTTCGGGGGTTGGGGTTGGGGGGATAAAACTTGGGAGAGCGTTCAAAACTGATGCAGTAGTACAGCAGTACTTAGTCCTGATCAACGGTTGTCGAGTTGACTTGTTGATTGTGACGCCCGTGGTAACACAACTGATGACGTCATAGAACAGTTAAGACAATTAACGTAGCCAAATACATTGTGTCATACGGCGATGTTTGGTGTGTTGGTATATACTTGTTGAGACGAATTACACATGCACACGGGATGTGGGGAGAATTTACATCAGTTAGCCGTTTCAATACACGTGTGTAAAACCAATATTACGTGTATATTTACTTGCACGGCCATGCATGCGTAAACCATATAAACCAATATTACGTGTATATTTACATGCACGGCCATGCATGCGTAAACTACATAAATCTTATGGGCGCCAGACAAAGGTTTAAGTTGAGCGCCGTGCAATGCGCCATGTTATTGTGGTTCAAACAGTACATGAGTAACATGTAATTTGATCAAATGCAACGTTTTGCATGCTTATGATGGGTAGAAATTTCGGACATTGTTGTGTGAATGACAGGAAAATGAAACGCGTAACGTAACAGTCGAAGGGACATAACTCTTGTCGCCTTAAAACAGTTGTACATTGTTTCATCGGTGAGCGGATTTTGGGTATTGGAAGAATGTAGAAGGGGGGGGGGGGGGTTGAAAGTTTGCACATAACGGTTAACATACTAAGTGTCCTTAAACGAGCGTGGGTGGATTGATTGACAGGTTTGTGACGTTTGAGTGCATAAACGGGAAGGTGAAGGTCGAAAAATCAAAAGAAAAACACAGGGACATGAGGTTTGGTTTGGTTTTATTTTTTTTTAACAGACATGGTCATTTAGGACATGTCAGGTTTTGGAGGTGGAGTAAAGCCGGAATTCCCGGTGAAAAACCACCGACCTACGGGCAGTACCTGGCGACTTCCCCACGTGGGATTCGAACTCGCAACCCAGAAGTGGAGGGATAGTGGTAAAATGTCGGAACACCTTAACCACTGGGCCAACACGGCCCTCAGGGACATGATAATTCAAACATATAAAAAAAAAACAACAACAACACAGGGTTTTATGCGTTATTTCGAGCGTTTAAGGCACTTTTCGAGAAAAGTGGTTGGCTCTGAAAAGAGCCGTTGTCAGGATTTAAGACTGTGTCTCAGCTACTGTTCGTCTTGGTCTTCTGATCCCGAATCAACGTCTACAATTTCGCCATACAACTCCTTTCTTAGTCCGGATATGTCTTCAGCCTTGTGGTGGGCATAGTCGTAGTACATGTTCCGGAGACCTTCGATAACCGACAGTCTAAGTCTGTAGTTGTAGCGGAAGGTTCGTAGTCCGTCTCTCTTGGCGCCGAGGTAACGGGCCTGTACCTCATCAAGCTTGTAATTCAGTTGCACAATCTGTTCACAGGCTCTGCGGAATCGACGCTCGCTCTCAAGCAGAGTGAACCGTTGGTCAAGTCTGGGGTTTCGTGCTGCGGTCTTCATACTTTTCTCAATTAGTCTTTATTGCATGGAGTGTGAATTGAATGATACCAATACAGTGTCCGTCGACCTTATATACATGCACTCGGGTGTCATCGCATGCGATGAGAAACTCGTGTGTACTCGGATATACACATTATGACGCGTGTCACATCATTTCGTATATTGAGAGAAAGGCGACCGTTCCTTGTATAAACAACCGGTAAGTTACCGTTATCATCACACGTCGGATTAGCCGTGGTCACGGGTCCGTGCACACATCATTGTACATGTGTATATTTGACGAAGGTGAGTGTTCGGGGGTTGGGGTTGGGGGGATAAAACTTGGGAGAGCGTTCAAAACTGATGCAGTAGTACAGCAGTACTTAGTCCTGATCAACGGTTGTCGAGTTGACTTGTTGATTGTGACGCCCGTGGTAACACAACTGATGACGTCATAGAACAGTTAAGACAATTAACGTAGCCAAATACATTGTGTCTTACGGCGATGTTTGGTGTGTTGGTATATACTTGTTGAGACGAATTACACATGCACACGGGATGTGGGGAGAATTTACATCAGTTAGCCGTTTCAATACACGTGTGTAAAACCAATATTACGTGTATATTTACTTGCACGGCCATGCATGCGTAAACCATATAAACCAATATTACGTGTATATTTACATGCACGGCCATGCATGCGTAAACTACATAAATCTTATGGGCGCCAGACAAAGGTTTAAGTTGAGCGCCGTGCAATGCGCCATGTTATTGTGGTTCAAACAGTACATGAGTAACATGTAATTTGATCAAATGCAACGTTTTGCATGCTTATGATGGGTAGAAATTTCGGACATTGTTGTGTGAATGACAGGAAAATGAAACGCGTAACGTAACAGTCGAAGGGACATAACTCTTGTCGCCTTAAAACAGTTGTACATTGTTTCATCGGTGAGCGGATTTTGGGTATTGAAAGAATGTAGAAGGGGGAGGGGGTGAAAGTTTGCACATAACGGTTAACATACTATGTGCCCTTAAACGAGCGTGGGTGGATTGATTGACAGGTTTGTGACGTTTGAGTGCATAAACGGGAAGGTGAAGGTCGAAAAATCAAAAGAAAAACACAGGGACATGAGGTTTGGTTTGGTTTTATTTTTTTTTAACAGACATGGTCATTTAGGACATGTCAGGTTTTGGAGGTGGAGTAAAGCCGGAATTCCCGGTGAAAAACCACCGACCTACGGGCAGTACCTGGCGACTTCCCCACGTGGGATTCGAACTCGCAACCCAGAAGTGGAGGGATAGTGGTAAAATGTCGGAACACCTTAACCACTGGGCCAACACGGCCCTCAGGGACATGATAATTCAAACATATAAAAAAACAACAACAACAACACAGGGTTTTATGCGTTATTTCGAGCGTTTAAGGCACTTTTCGAGAAAAGTGGTTGGCTCTGAAAAGAGCCGTTGTCAGGATTTAAGACTGTGTCTCAGCTACTGTTCGTCTTGGTCTTCTGATCCCGAATCAACGTCTACAATTTCGCCATACAACTCCTTTCTTAGTCCGGATATGTCTTCAGCCTTGTGGTGGGCATAGTCGTAGTACATGTTCCGGAGACCTTCGATAACCGACAGTCTAAGTCTGTAGTTGTAGCGGAAGGTTCGTAGTCCGTCTCTCTTGGCGCCGAGGTAACGGGCCTGTACCTCATCAAGCTTGTAATTCAGTTGCACAATCTGTTCACAGGCTCTGCGGAATCGACGCTCGCTCTCAAGCAGAGTGAACCGTTGGTCAAGTCTGGGGTTTCGTGCTGCGGTCTTCATACTTTTCTCAATTAGTCTTTATTGCATGGAGTGTGAATTGAATGATACCAATACAGTGTCCGTCGACCTTATATACATGCACTCGGGTGTCATCGCATGCGATGAGAAACTCGTGTGTACTCGGATATACACATTATGACGCGTGTCACATCATTTCGTATATTGAGAGAAAGGCGACCGTTCCTTGTATAAACAACCGGTAAGTTACCGTTATCATCACACGTCGGATTAGCCGTGGTCACGGGTCCGTGCACACATCATTGTACATGTGTATATTTGACGAAGGTGAGTGTTCGGGGGTTGGGGTTGGGGGGATAAAACTTGGGAGAGCGTTCAAAACTGATGCAGTAGTACAGCAGTACTTAGTCCTGATCAACGGTTGTCGAGTTGACTTGTTGATTGTGACGCCCGTGGTAACACAACTGATGACGTCATAGAACAGGTAAGACAATTAACGTAGCCAAATACATTGTGTCTTACGGCGATGTTTGGTGTGTTGGTATATACTTGTTGAGACGAATTACACATGCACACGGGATGTGGGGAGAATTTACATCAGTTAGCCGTTTCAATACACGTGTGTAAAACCAATATTACGTGTATATTTACTTGCACGGCCATGCATGCGTAAACCATATAAACCAATATTACGTGTATATTTACATGCACGGCCATGCATGCGTAAACTACATAAATCTTATGGGCGCCAGACAAAGGTTTAAGGATATAGATAGGGGGTAACAAAATTTTTTTTTTGATTTTTTGTTTTTTGCAAAATTGATTACTTATAAACATACTACATCATATAACAAAAAGTAATTTTCAAAATTATGTTCCCAAATGTGTCAATTAACGTAATTTAACATTGAACACGCTCATACAGATCAACACGTGGTACTGTTTACACCGTAAACAGATACATCACACAGTGGCGTGGTCTGTTAAAAAGTCATTAGCCCTGTGCTATGGTGGTGTGAAGTGCTGCGTAATCATGCTGCTATAATCCATTAAGTCATGGTCAGTCTTTGATGTAATACATACTATAAGAGAGGGGCCGGAGCGTTTCTAATGACCCCTTCATTACATGAGGAGCTTATCCTATGTCCAGTCTGACATTTCGCGGGAAAGGGCATTTTCACTGAGAAATATTTTAATATTCATTAATTTCCCAGTTATTTGAACCAATGCATGCTCCATTTTTTCGGAGGACAGCTTGATGGATACATGTCTAGTCATGATTAATGGTTTGGTAGGCAGAATCGGTCAGATAAGTGTAAAAACCAGAGATATCCGATTTCAAAGAGTGGAAATGGTCTTTAGAGCACTTTCATAAATTCAACAAGTTGTCAACTTCAAACAGCCATAACTTTGGCATCTGTGGACCGATTTCTTCCAAACTTTGCAGGATTGTTGGGAATGACCTTGTCAACAATAACGTGCCTCAGTTTCTGAAGAATTTAGCTACAACAAGATTTATAACCAATTAAGTGAATTTGGGCATGAAAATCCCACCCAGAGACCATAAAATCGAAATTACTTCAATTCTAGAACATATAGGGAAAATCTGAGGCACATTTTTGTAGATGACCTTTCTGTCCATCAATAGGAAAAGTATTGTCAGTTTCTGTAAGAAAATGTGAAAGAAGATCCAAATTCAAAAGTGTCCGTCATTTTTTATATTATATACTATTATGCAATTATGAATTAATTTAACACTATAATTATATGTTCACGTTATAGAAAATTTAATAACCTTTCCAATGATATATGATACATGTATGTGATTAAATGTATATCCAAATTATTAAGCAAAACATCTGAAGAGACTGTACCCCCTATCTATATCCTTAAGTTGAGCGCCGTGCAATGCGCCATGTTATTGTGGTTCAAACAGTACATGAGTAACATGTAATTTGATCAAATGCAACGTTTTGCATGCTTATGATGGGTAGAAATTTCGGACATTGTTGTGTGAATGACAGGAAAATGAAACGCGTAACGTAACAGTCGAAGGGACATAACTCTTGTCGCCTTAAAACAGTTGTACATTGTTTCATCGGTGAGCGGATTTTGGGTATTGGAAGAATGTAGAAGGGGGGGGGGGTTGAAAGTTTGCACATAACGGTTAACATACTAAGTGTCCTTAAACGAGCGTGGGTGGATTGATTGACAGGTTTGTGACGTTTGAGTGCATAAACGGGAAGGTGAAGGTCGAAAAATCAAAAGAAAAACACAGGGACATGAGGTTTGGTTTGGTTTTATTTTTTTTTAACAGACATGGTCATTTAGGACATGTCAGGTTTTGGAGGTGGAGTAAAGCCGGAATTCCCGGTGAAAAACCACCGACCTACGGGCAGTACCTGGCGACTTCCCCACGTGGGATTCGAACTCGCAACCCAGAAGTGGAGGGATAGTGGTAAAATGTCGGAACACCTTAACCACTGGGCCAACACGGCCCTCAGGGACATGATAATTCAAACATATAAAAAAACAACAACAACAACACAGGGTTTTATGCGTTATTTCGAGCGTTTAAGGCACTTTTCGAGAAAAGTGGTTGGCTCTGAAAAGAGCCGTTGTCAGGATTTAAGACTGTGTCTCAGCTACTGTTCGTCTTGGTCTTCTGATCCCGAATCAACGTCTACAATTTCGCCATACAACTCCTTTCTTAGTCCGGATATGTCTTCAGCCTTGTGGTGGGCATAGTCGTAGTACATGTTCCGGAGACCTTCGATAACCGACAGTCTAAGTCTGTAGTTGTAGCGGAAGGTTCGTAGTCCGTCTCTCTTGGCGCCGAGGTAACGGGCCTGTACCTCATCAAGCTTGTAATTCAGTTGCACAATCTGTTCACAGGCTCTGCGGAATCGACGCTCGCTCTCAAGCAGAGTGAACCGTTGGTCAAGTCTGGGGTTTCGTGCTGCGGTCTTCATACTTTTCTCAATTAGTCTTTATTGCATGGAGTGTGAATTGAATGATACCAATACAGTGTCCGTCGACCTTATATACATGCACTCGGGTGTCATCGCATGCGATGAGAAACTCGTGTGTACTCGGATATACACATTATGACGCGTGTCACATCATTTCGTATATTGAGAGAAAGGCGACCGTTCCTTGTATAAACAACCGGTAAGTTACCGTTATCATCACACGTCGGATTAGCCGTGGTCACGGGTCCGTGCACACATCATTGTACATGTGTATATTTGACGAAGGTGAGTGTTCGGGGGTTGGGGTTGGGGGGATAAAACTTGGGAGAGCGTTCAAAACTGATGCAGTAGTACAGCAGTACTTAGTCCTGATCAACGGTTGTCGAGTTGACTTGTTGATTGTGACGCCCGTGGTAACACAACTGATGACGTCATAGAACAGTTAAGACAATTAACGTAGCCAAATACATTGTGTCTTACGGCGATGTTTGGTGTGTTGGTATATACTTGTTGAGACGAATTACACATGCACACGGGATGTGGGGAGAATTTACATCAGTTAGCCGTTTCAATACACGTGTGTAAAACCAATATTACGTGTATATTTACTTGCACGGCCATGCATGCGTAAACCATATAAACCAATATTACGTGTATATTTACATGCACGGCCATGCATGCGTAAACTACATAAATCTTATGGGCGCCAGACAAAGGTTTAAGGATATAGATAGGGGGTAACAAAATTTTTTTTTTGATTTTTTGTTTTTTGCAAAATTGATTACTTATAAACATACTACATCATATAACAAAAAGTAATTTTCAAAATTATGTTCCCAAATGTGTCAATTAACGTAATTTAACATTGAACACGCTCATACAGATCAACACGTGGTACTGTTTACACCGTAAACAGATACATCACACAGTGGCGTGGTCTGTTAAAAAGTCATTAGCCCTGTGCTATGGTGGTGTGAAGTGCTGCGTAATCATGCTGCTATAATCCATTAAGTCATGGTCAGTCTTTGATGTAATACATACTATAAGAGAGGGGCCGGAGCGTTTCTAATGACCCCTTCATTACATGAGGAGCTTATCCTATGTCCAGTCTGACATTTCGCGGGAAAGGGCATTTTCACTGAGAAATATTTTAATATTCATTAATTTCCCAGTTATTTGAACCAATGCATGCTCCATTTTTTCGGAGGACAGCTTGATGGATACATGTCTAGTCATGATTAATGGTTTGGTAGGCAGAATCGGTCAGATAAGTGTAAAAACCAGAGATATCCGATTTCAAAGAGTGGAAATGGTCTTTAGAGCACTTTCATAAATTCAACAAGTTGTCAACTTCAAACAGCCATAACTTTGGCATCTGTGGACCGATTTCTTCCAAACTTTGCAGGATTGTTGGGAATGACCTTGTCAACAATAACGTGCCTCAGTTTCTGAAGAATTTAGCTACAACAAGATTTATAACCAATTAAGTGAATTTGGGCATGAAAATCCCACCCAGAGACCATAAAATCGAAATTACTTCAATTCTAGAACATATAGGGAAAATCTGAGGCACATTTTTGTAGATGACCTTTCTGTCCATCAATAGGAAAAGTATTGTCAGTTTCTGTAAGAAAATGTGAAAGAAGATCCAAATTCAAAAGTGTCCGTCATTTTTTATATTATATACTATTATGCAATTATGAATTAATTTAACACTATAATTATATGTTCACGTTATAGAAAATTTAATAACCTTTCCAATGATATATGATACATGTATGTGATTAAATGTATATCCAAATTATTAAGCAAAACATCTGAAGAGACTGTACCCCCTATCTATATCCTTAAGTTGAGCGCCGTGCAATGCGCCATGTTATTGTGGTTCAAACAGTACATGAGTAACATGTAATTTGATCAAATGCAACGTTTTGCATGCTTATGATGGGTAGAAATTTCGGACATTGTTGTGTGAATGACAGGAAAATGAAACGCGTAACGTAACAGTCGAAGGGACATAACTCTTGTCGCCTTAAAACAGTTGTACATTGTTTCATCGGTGAGCGGATTTTGGGTATTGGAAGAATGTAGAAGGGGGGGGGGGGGGTTGAAAGTTTGCACATAACGGTTAACATACTAAGTGTCCTTAAACGAGCGTGGGTGGATTGATTGACAGGTTTGTGACGTTTGAGTGCATAAACGGGAAGGTGAAGGTCGAAAAATCAAAAGAAAAACACAGGGACATGAGGTTTGGTTTGGTTTTATTTTTTTTTAACAGACATGGTCATTTAGGACATGTCAGGTTTTGGAGGTGGAGTAAAGCCGGAATTCCCGGTGAAAAACCACCGACCTACGGGCAGTACCTGGCGACTTCCCCACGTGGGATTCGAACTCGCAACCCAGAAGTGGAGGGATAGTGGTAAAATGTCGGAACACCTTAACCACTGGGCCAACACGGCCCTCAGGGACATGATAATTCAAACATATAAAAAAAAAACAACAACAACACAGGGTTTTATGCGTTATTTCGAGCGTTTAAGGCACTTTTCGAGAAAAGTGGTTGGCTCTGAAAAGAGCCGTTGTCAGGATTTAAGACTGTGTCTCAGCTACTGTTCGTCTTGGTCTTCTGATCCCGAATCAACGTCTACAATTTCGCCATACAACTCCTTTCTTAGTCCGGATATGTCTTCAGCCTTGTGGTGGGCATAGTCGTAGTACATGTTCCGGAGACCTTCGATAACCGACAGTCTAAGTCTGTAGTTGTAGCGGAAGGTTCGTAGTCCGTCTCTCTTGGCGCCGAGGTAACGGGCCTGTACCTCATCAAGCTTGTAATTCAGTTGCACAATCTGTTCACAGGCTCTGCGGAATCGACGCTCGCTCTCAAGCAGAGTGAACCGTTGGTCAAGTCTGGGGTTTCGTGCTGCGGTCTTCATACTTTTCTCAATTAGTCTTTATTGCATGGAGTGTGAATTGAATGATACCAATACAGTGTCCGTCGACCTTATATACATGCACTCGGGTGTCATCGCATGCGATGAGAAACTCGTGTGTACTCGGATATACACATTATGACGCGTGTCACATCATTTCGTATATTGAGAGAAAGGCGACCGTTCCTTGTATAAACAACCGGTAAGTTACCGTTATCATCACACGTCGGATTAGCCGTGGTCACGGGTCCGTGCACACAGCATTGTACATGTGTATATTTGACGAAGGTGAGTGTTCGGGGGTTGGGGTTGGGGGGATAAAACTTGGGAGAGCGTTCAAAACTGATGCAGTAGTACAGCAGTACTTAGTCCTGATCAACGGTTGTCGAGTTGACTTGTTGATTGTGACGCCCGTGGTAACACAACTGATGACGTCATAGAACAGTTAAGACAATTAACGTAGCCAAATACATTGTGTCTTACGGCGATGTTTGGTGTGTTGGTATATACTTGTTGAGACGAATTACACATGCACACGGGATGTGGGGAGAATTTACATCAGTTAGCCGTTTCAATACACGTGTGTAAAACCAATATTACGTGTATATTTACTTGCACGGCCATGCATGCGTAAACCATATAAACCAATATTACGTGTATATTTACATGCACGGCCATGCATGCGTAAACTACATAAATCTTATGGGCGCCAGACAAAGGTTTAAGTTGAGCGCCGTGCAATGCGCCATGTTATTGTGGTTCAAACAGTACATGAGTAACATGTAATTTGATCAAATGCAACGTTTTGCATGCTTATGATGGGTAGAAATTTCGGACATTGTTGTGTGAATGACAGGAAAATGAAACGCGTAACGTAACAGTCGAAGGGACATAACTCTTGTCGCCTTAAAACAGTTGTACATTGTTTCATCGGTGAGCGGATTTTGGGTATTGGAAGAATGTAGAAGGGGGGGGGGGGTTGAAAGTTTGCACATAACGGTTAACATACTAAGTGTCCTTAAACGAGCGTGGGTGGATTGATTGACAGGTTTGTGACGTTTGAGTGCATAAACGGGAAGGTGAAGGTCGAAAAATCAAAAGAAAAACACAGGGACATGAGGTTTGGTTTGGTTTTATTTTTTTTTAACAGACATGGTCATTTAGGACATGTCAGGTTTTGGAGGTGGAGTAAAGCCGGAATTCCCGGTGAAAAACCACCGACCTACGGGCAGTACCTGGCGACTTCCCCACGTGGGATTCGAACTCGCAACCCAGAAGTGGAGGGATAGTGGTAAAATGTCGGAACACCTTAACCACTGGGCCAACACGGCCCTCAGGGACATGATAATTCAAACATATAAAAAAACAACAACAACAACACAGGGTTTTATGCGTTATTTCGAGCGTTTAAGGCACTTTTCGAGAAAAGTGGTTGGCTCTGAAAAGAGCCGTTGTCAGGATTTAAGACTGTGTCTCAGCTACTGTTCGTCTTGGTCTTCTGATCCCGAATCAACGTCTACAATTTCGCCATACAACTCCTTTCTTAGTCCGGATATGTCTTCAGCCTTGTGGTGGGCATAGTCGTAGTACATGTTCCGGAGACCTTCGATAACCGACAGTCTAAGTCTGTAGTTGTAGCGGAAGGTTCGTAGTCCGTCTCTCTTGGCGCCGAGGTAACGGGCCTGTACCTCATCAAGCTTGTAATTCAGTTGCACAATCTGTTCACAGGCTCTGCGGAATCGACGCTCGCTCTCAAGCAGAGTGAACCGTTGGTCAAGTCTGGGGTTTCGTGCTGCGGTCTTCATACTTTTCTCAATTAGTCTTTATTGCATGGAGTGTGAATTGAATGATACCAATACAGTGTCCGTCGACCTTATATACATGCACTCGGGTGTCATCGCATGCGATGAGAAACTCGTGTGTACTCGGATATAC